>CM031236.1:261693064-266693064 GCA_018340775.1 Taxus wallichiana var. yunnanensis
TTTGTTTCCCATATATGCAGTCCTCAAATAACTTTAAACATGTTTATGTATATCCAAGCAAATCTTTCTTTATGATCTCCATGACCTTATGGCTCATATGACCGAGCCTATAGTTCCACAATGTTGTATCTACTTCTGAAGCCATAAGATTACAAACATTAGTGCTATAAGTGGTTAAATACAAGGTTCCAACATTCTTACCTCTTACCACAACAAGATCACCCTTGGTAACCTTCCAAGATTCTGCTATAAATATCACATTACAACCATCACTTCTTAACTCGCCCTTTCGATATCAAATTTCATCTTAATGTAGGCACATGTCTGACATCCTTTAATAGCCAAGTATTCCCATTCTTCATCTTAACCTAAACATAACCTTTTCCAACTATGCTGCAAGATTCATCATCACCAAGAAAAACATGGCCAAAATCTCCTTGAACATAATCAACAAAATAATGCCAATGTGGAGTAGCATGGAAAAAGAAGCCCCGAATCTAAAACTAAAGATTTAGTAATATTGTGCAAAGAAAGAATCAAAGCATCGTGACATACATTACCTGTTGCCACATTTGCCTCCTTGTTTTCTTCATGTTGTTTCTTCTTATCCCGAAGCTCCCAATAGTCCTTCTTTACATGCCCAGACTTTCCACAGTACCAACATACCATCTTGCTTTTAGATTTTGACCTTGCCCGATCCTTTGATTTTCCATGACTTCCTCTATTCTTCTGTCTCCCTCTAGTTTCCATTGTCAAAGCATTCCCTAAAGTAGAAGATTCACCAAAGCTTTTTATTTGCATTTCCTCACTTAGAATCACCCCTACAACATCCTCAAACTTCAACTTTGAGTTAGCTGGAACCGAGTTGCTTACCACCATTACCAGGCTATTCCAACTCTCAGGTAAAGAGCACAAAACTAATAAATCCCTAACTTCTTCATAAAATTCTATTATAACCAAAGCTAGCATATTTACAATCGTATATTAAAATCATTTAAATGATATGCTTTCTTGAACCATTCTTAGACATATTCATATTAAACAATTTTTTCATTAAAAATATCTTATTAGAGGAGAGGGTTTTTCATATAACTTTCCTAATGCATCCATCAGTTCTTTTATAGTTTTTCCTTTAAAACATTAAATAATATTGAAGATGCAAGACACAACTAGATTATCCCAAGTGCCTTCCTATCCAGCAAATCCCATTTTGTATCCGTCATGCTCAAGGGTTTGTTCACCTTCTCAGATAACGGAATATAAAGATCCTTCTGATAAAGGTAATATTCCATCTGCATCTTCCAAAGACTGAAATTCTACCCATTGAATTTATCAACCCTAGATCTTCCATCATCTGCCATAGCTCCC
This sequence comes from Taxus wallichiana var. yunnanensis, assembly GCA_018340775.1. NCBI lineage: Eukaryota > Viridiplantae > Streptophyta > Pinopsida > Cupressales > Taxaceae > Taxus > Taxus wallichiana. The sequence goes on from CM031236.1 coordinate 261,694,433, forward strand.
ACTCAAGATAAAACTTTTCCTACAATTCAACACTTCAGCAAACCAAACCAGGCTCTGATACCAATTGTTAGGAAATAAGAGATAAAATATGTGGAATAATCCCTCGCATAATCACAACAGTAGAAACTAATATGTATAAAATATTACAAATCTCAAATAAAAGTGTAGAATAAAATAACACAACATAAAGAGACAGTATTTAACGTGATTCACCCAATTTGGGCTACATCCACCTAGAATCACTTGCCCATATTTTATTACAAGCCACCACTCTCTCAATACAATACCTAGATCTATTTGGAGATATGTTCAACAAACTCTCTGAAATTCACACTGAATTCAAAACACATCTATAATGTTACCTTATACCTACCATATGCACAAAACTATATAAATAGACTACTTAAGAAATTTTACAAAACCATGGGCCAAAACTGTCCTATAAACCTATGGGTCAAAATCCCGATCATATAAGAAAAGCATGTGTTCTGGTATATCGGGCATGTTTTAAGGCAAAAAAATTCTCGAGGGTTGCACCCCCTAAACCCCTACTACCGTGGGGCTGCCGCCCGAACCCTAGTGAGACAACTATGGAAAGTGTATAGTAGTCCTAGTGTATAGTCTTTAACACTTTCTCACATGAAAACAAGCTCCACAACCTAACATAAGGTAGACTATGATTATCATACGTTGTGGAAGACATATGTATACCTTGGTACGTTTGCTTACATAGAAAAGATGATCTTGGATTATATAAGTATTAATTAAATGAGTTTGGAAGTTGGGAAACTTGGTATGGATAAGGTATACATTTACCTTAAGCCCAAATTGGAAAAAGGAAGATACATTGAAAATGATTTCAGGCTTCCTAAACTTCCCAAAGGAAAGCATACGATGGGAACATTACAGGATGAGGATCCCAATCCTCCCCACATAGATGAAGAAGAGGAATAATAACTAAAGGAAGAAAATGGTGTCTTGGACCATGGCTTGTGGAGGTAGTATATAGTTGGGGTAAAGATCATGTGCAAGGAAACTCCTCCCACACGAAGGAAGAGGAAGTAGGAGACAAAACGGGGCCTTTGAGTAGATAGGGGCGATGATGGAGGCACTAAGGAGAGAAAAATTTAGAAGGGTGCTTTGAGAAGAAAAAATACCCCAAGCACAAGTGCAAGTGTAGGTTTCTCACAACTCGAGAGTCCTAATACCTCTCCCACCACTTATGTGCAAGAAAAGAAGAAATGACAGAAGTATACACCAAGATAGGGTGAGGAGGTTGAAGAGGATGGAAGTGCACCCATAAAAATAGAACCACCTATCATTGAGCTGGATGTAGAAGAGCCTTGGGAGTAAGAGGTGAAATATGATATAGAAATCTTCGAGGAGTGCAAAGATGCAGGTGCATATGAAGAGAAAGGTAAGGGCAGACCTTCTAGTGAGCTCACAATTAAAAAAATAGGTGATGCAAGGAAGGCCTGACTTTGGATGAAGGGGTGCACATACCTAAAGGTAGGTGCCTAGGGAGAGATAAGGGGGATATGTATAAAAATCCCACAGTCGGGTATATTAATGATCCCACAAATATCATTTGCATTAGGTTTCAAATCACTTTAGATCCTAAGGAGCTTTATAGATGGTAGTTGATGGACCCTAAAGCGGCCAACTTGTCCACCATAAAGTAACTCTCTTAGAGCATGTATACTCATATTAATGAGCCTGAGTTTGATATAAAATAGGGTGCATGCATTAAGAGGAAAATGAATAAGAAATCTCAAGCCATGCACTAGACCATTAGACCCACATAATTTACTTGGTGAGCGGGTGAGTAATGCATTGAACAAACTGGTAGCAGAGTTTTCATGCAAGAATATAGAAAGATTGGTCACATTAAGAACATTGTTGTAGGAGAATAAAATCCTGAAAGAACAAGTGGAATGGTTATCTAAGGGGTGGAAGAAGGATAAAGAGAAATATAATAACATTATGTCTTTTCCAGAGAGTTTGGGAAGGAGATTATCGATGTGCATCTAGATGTTGATGAACAGACCAAATAGACCCATCAGTCCTCTATGCACTTCTTATAATATTTTGTCCATCTCTTGAATAAGAAGTGGTTGTGTACGCCATGAGAAACCACTTGAGATAACTACACAAAAAGAGAAATATATTACAGCATAGGAGGAAATATCCAAGGCTATGATAGCATTCTCGAATAGCTAGGTATGAATCTCTACATGATACATTGAAGGATGAAATGAAGAAGGAAAACATAGGGTTAAATATGTGTGTAGATCCAGAGAAAATTATTAAGATAAGGAATTTGGATGAGGAAAATGAGGTTCTTTTTGTGAATAAAAATGAAACTATTTGGCCTTGAGGAGAGGATGACATTATTAGGAGAAAAGTACGATGCGCCCACAACATCATGGGATCCTCACAAGGAGAAGATAAAGGAAATTGGGAAACTGATATCTCGACGAATGGATGTAATGGATGGGATGGTTTCTATTTTAGAAAATGTTCTTAGGGTGCTACAAAAACAAGGGAGAAAATATGACCTTGGATGAGATGGATGGAGTACTTGCAGACATCCTTGAAAAGACAAAGAAGGTGCTTAGTGACTGGAATGAGTTAGAGGTAGAAATCAAGAATGAATACCCTAAGTTACTTCTACCTTCAGAGGAATAGAGTGCTTAGATTCTTTTTGGTATATTTTCATTCATTATGTACAGTCATTATTTTATTCCTTATTCTTTATTCTTAGAGAGACAAGGCATGATTACCCATTGCAGGACAAAAATGAAGCTAGTGTGGGGTAATGTTGACTAAAAAAATATTTCCTAAGTGTTAGAGGTTCATAAGGATGGGGTACACAGAAATGGGGTGCTTATGTGTGTGTGGAAGATAAATGGATAAAGGGTGCCCAAAATAAAGTCGGGACTTAGCCATTTTGCATGTATGAGCTAAGAATAGGATTGAGTGTTGAGCATGCATTGGATAATAACAAGAAGACTTGTGGATGAATAAATGGATATTTTTGGATCAAGTGGAAGATCAAGCATCATGTGAAGTTTGATATAATAATAGGATTAGATCTAGAGTTAATTATTGGTTTATCATCATGACTTAATATAATGGATCTTTTTGGATGGATATTGATTTTTGATGTCTCACATTCGATTATTATACGGTAAATTTGATCTCGATCCTTGATTGATTCATTATGCATTATGGTTGTGATATAGCTCTTGTTATACTTTACCTTTGATTATTATGGCTATGGAATACTTGAATGATCATGGTAACACCTTGAAATTTGGTATAAAAAGAGGGACTGGTACCTTTGCGAGCTTTGGATGAGCACGCAAATATGTCCGAGTGATGTGCCACTCATATAGGGTTTGAGAAAGAAAAATAAGATTACATATGTTCTAAAAAATCAGAGACATTAAAATACGTTCAAAAACTCAAAAACATTCAAATATGTTCCAAAAACTCATTCAAATCCCAAAAATAGTATCAAACTAGAAAAAACCAAAAAAATCAAAACATTCAAAATAGAAAAAACAAATATTTAGAAAATATGTGAAAATTTCTCAAATTGATTAACACAGTTCAACAATATCATCATTTGGTGGAAATCCTACCGATCGTTCCAACTCATCTTATGATAACTACTTTTTTTCTTGTGGCATATATCTATGCTCGAACGTAAAACAACCACTTAACCCTTTGCAATATAACTTTTCTTGGAGAAAACTTGGGTTAAATTCAATACATATCAATTTAATCCTCTTGCATTTCTAAGATATCACTTAGGTATTTTCATATCTATTTATTCTTCATTATGGAACACATTAAAGGTTTCATTGAAATTTGGTTTTGCATATTGTATTGTCATGTTGTTGTTTATTAGCTTTGAGTAAATACTCTTTATTAGAATGTTAGTTTGTGACTAACCTTGTATATTGCAGTGTGTGTAATACTTTTTTACACATTTTTAACTCGATCGCATCGAAGAAGATAGCTAGTCTTATCAAGTTTTTGTGTACTTAGGATTTTTTTGTTCATTATTATAAACCAATTGTAAAAGAATTATTAGCACTTTAACTCTTATAAATTTGGTGTAGTTAATTCTTGTTCATATTGGATTTTTTTGACTTGTTTAATTTTTAGAATTTTGTAATCATCCTAGTTTATTAAATTTACATTTCTAGTATGTTTTATTTTTTTAGTATGTGTGTGTTATATTTTTAACATTTCTTTGTATTTGTGTCAATTACATTTACTTTGTTTTCATCACATGTTTACCATCATCACATATGTTTTGCATCATCAATCATCATCCATATATCGTCATACATCATAAATAAAAGCTAAAATATAAACATGGAAGCTGAGATACATGTAACATCATCATCTATACATGATAAATCAAAATAAAAATCATCATCTATTCTAAAATCATGACATCATATCATATAACCACTACATCATATACAAAAAAAACATCTCATCATCATATGGGGTGTCAAATTTCCATTGTATACATCAAAAAAAAAAATTTCCATATACATTTTAGTTTTAAAAACATATACATATCAAGTATGCTATCATGGGAATCGATTTACAAAAATGTTCCTTCATCATGAGGCATATAAAAAAATTATACATATAATATCTCATCAAAAATAATTCATCCTTGAATCTATCCTATACACTAATCTCAACAATCTTGATGGTCAATATGACCTAGTGGATCGATTGTATGATCTTTGACTATAATTGAAGCTCTCTACCCTCAAGGACTGCATCCTCATATAATGTTCTATAGTAAAAACCTCTCTAGATGCAGCAGCAAGCTCAGAAACACTTCAAAGACAATGCTACATGCTTCCACCACATGGTATATAACATCCCACTCTGTTGTCATGACATAATTTTATACCCAATTGATTTCTATTAGCAATCCTCTATTGCACTGTTATCTTGGTCATCTGTTTGGCAGCCCTTTGGTCTAATTGTCCCTAGAGGATCTAGAACCGTGATGAATGCAACGTCACCTTATAATATGGCTCTATCTGTCTCTACCTATAATGTTTCCAGTCATAGCCCACTGTTAATCCTAAAGTTAGTACCTTTAGTGGTAATTATACTCCTACTCCTTCATCTCCTCCCTATCTAACCCCAATGCCTAAAATAGGTGTTCTCGGTGTAAAGATGACATTTATAAAGGTACATGTGATGGTACATGCATCTGTATAATTGACACCTAAACTTACATCTATGGCATAACCCATTGTTCCATCTGCACTAGTATATGGGCTATATCACCTAGTGCTACATGTGCATGTAGTTATGTTTCATAGGACATGTGAATATGTATTTCCTACAGTTTTCTATTGGTATATGTAACCCCTGCACCATGTGCACTTGTGGTATCTGTGTAACATGTATCTATTTTGTGGCTCTTGAGCCTCATGGCCATATACCCGTAATGGTGGCCTTGACCCACCTAAACCCGTGGAACCCGTACAACCAATCCCTACCCCTATGCATAGACATCTTCATATGCCTTTTCCTACCCCAGTATACCTTTATCCCTCCTTTGTTGTGACCCACCCCCGCCATTGTCATTATACTTGCATCTATGGTTGCATGAAGAATAGTAATCCTCTTAAGCATGATCACTACATGCCATGCAATGTACCCGAGGATTGGTGCCTAGATATACAAACTATACGCAAGCATCCCATACATGTGGAATGACACCAAAGAAACTCGCCTCTAAGCTCACACTCTAACCCACCACCCAAAATCCATTTACTCTCATGTCACTCATACATACCACCGATCAACACCTAGGATATCATGTCTTTTCCCGAGATGTATCTAAACCCTTACGAGTTGTAGATCATCAAATTTGTATATCTCAATAATGTGACTATGGATTCCAATGATAAAGCATATTTCAAATTTGTACCATAGATCTATGTCATTTATCTCCCACTTTGATATAACTGGTATGGTGTCCAAGTTACCATACGAGTTGTAGATCATCAAAATCACACGGATAGAAAGAAATGTCCCTAAGTTACCCCTTTGACCTACAACTACTATCTCCCATATGAAGGATGAGGTCTCATCAATCTTCCTATCTTGCAAAATTCCAACCGGTTGCCCAATCGCAATATGATCCCATACCCATATCTACAATAGAGTGGTTGGACTAAGACACATCATACCTCTATATATAATAAGATGTAAATCTATGTATAAATGCATAAGGATACACTAAACCCATGCAAAGACCTCACCCTCCATCAATTGTGTTACCATACATATCAATCCCAACTAAAAATGTGTCCTAGTCTTATCAAACAACAAATAGTCATTGATAAGATCCATCAAGTATATAGGTAGCAAAGCTACCATGCTATCATCCATGCACTCATATAGGTGCACTCCCATTACCTCTCCGGTATGTCATATAACTTTAATAGTTCCCATATATGTCATAGCATCCTTGTGGCATCTCCATCAAACTTGACCAAGTTGCCCTATATTGACACCCTGTAAGATCTGATATGCATCCTCTAACGTAACCATCATCTCCCTCATTAACAATACAAATGTCTAAATCTCACTATGCCACTTCTCAACTAGACCATTCAATAGACAATGATCTACTATGATATGTGGTATCTGTGCAATATAGGTCATCCCAGTCACCTCTAATAATGTGATCAAATATTTTTGTTGACTTCATGTAAATCTCCTCTCAAAGGTCCACAATCATCTGTGATGCTCTTGGACGTCCAAACCTAGTGGTCTCTCCTACAAATCATACAAAAACAGAGTCAAATTAAATATTCCTCTCTCATAACCTTCTAATTTTATTCTAAAACCCACTTGTTAATGCTATTGCACCCTTTTCTATGATAGCATACCATTTTTTACGCTAGCACATACACTTCTACAATACAGTATTCACACTAGCACACCCAATTGAGCGAATAGCACACTCACTTTAACAAACATGCTCTCACTAAAATGCTATCATCTTCAACATGCTAGCACATACTCACTTTAACATTGATTCTCTCACTTGCATGTTAGTGAATACACCCGAATGTTAGTGTATTCCTCAAGCTACACTAATGTACTCAAGTGTATGTGGTAGCATTAAAAACTAGAGTTCCCCTACTCAAAACTAGACATAAATGCTCCAAAAAATTAAGTTTTTATCTACTCACCGAGGCACCCTCATTTGGCCTCTACTCAAACTCTTTAATGTATTCTACACGATGTTTCCTCTGTGATCAAAGAGTGGTTTCTCTAAATTATCGAGCTCAAATATCACTCAAATAGCAAAATAATATATAAGCACAAATGAATCGCGGTGATTATTAACCCTATTACCCATCTATTTATACCCTTTGAAACCATAATTCTTATAAAAAAATATTTTTGACCAAGAACACTAATTTTTATTCACCTTTACTCTAGACATTTTGTCTCGTGAATTCTTCTCTCTTCTCTCACACGATTGACTAGCATTTTATCGCAATGCTCACTCGTTTGTGGGTAAATTTTCCTCCATTAAATTCTTTTATTAGGCACATCAATGATTCACTAGGGTAAATCAGGGGTAGTACACACACACCGCTTCCTTCCATTACATCAAAAATTTCCAAAAAAATCATATATTTTGAAAAACTTTGAAAATTGCAAAATTGTAATAAACACAAAAAATCAAAAAATCGAATAAAATCCTAAAAGATTACAAAATTTTCAAAATTCAACAACTCAATGCAATCTTGAAAAATCAAACTTTTATCTATTATGCTAGTGATTGTTCTAATTTTTGGCTATCACAATTCATTTTTTCCTTCATGATATAACTTTGTTTGGGGCAATTTTGGCTCTCATTCCATCTCCTACAATTCATAAATTTATTAATCGGGGCATTGATCCTTTTCAAATTTTAAATAAATTTTCAAATATGGATCCAATAAGAGTATCTTTTGGAGTATCTAAGATTACTCTACTCTTGATTTAATCATATCCTCATGCATTTCATAAGTTTAGTACTTTCAGACATTCACATCTCCTTAATCATCATTGTGGCACTTATTAAGGGCATGGATAATTATCTTCTTTTGAAGTTGTTTTTCATTATTGATCTTACTTTTGGACCAATTACACATATTTCATTATCATCTTGGCTTCCTTATAGCCATGGTGCATAATTTTACGGTGTATATTGGGTTTTTTTCATTTTTATCTTTTCTTTGTTGTGTGTTTGTTTGTCTTACGCACATAACGCAGGCTAAACATATTGATTATTTCATAATCATGATGGCAACTCTATTATGTAACACAAAAATAAGGTTTTTCTAAATTTCACTCTCTAAATGAAGCTCATGCTACAAGCACAATCCCTTCTATCCTTCTTCAAATTCCTTACCTTCTTCCTATCTAGTGGTTGTCCACCGCTTTATCGCACCACCCACTTGATTGAGGGGAACTCCCTTACCATTCTACTTGTTGTGGAATCTAAATGCTTCACTTCCTTCCTCTTTTTAATTCTAAATACATCTACTATATTTAAAATGCTATTACTTCGTAATAACACTTTAAAGAGGGGAAAATGTGGACACCCTAAAAATACATACCTATTTCTATCATATTTCCATCCCATTAGAATTAATTAAATTAATTTTATCCTACTAGAATACATCACTTTGGAATTAATTAAATTAATTCTATCATTTAAATCATAACCCTTTATAATTAATTAATTTAATTCTATCATGCCCTTGGAATTAATTAAATTAATTCCTAACACCCTTTAGCTAATTTAATTAAATATTTATTTAATTAAATTGTTAATTATCCTCTCACAATTTATAACTAATTAAATTAGTTATTTAAATAATCATATGTATTTACTCACACTTTACTTCATTCCACTTCTAGAACCCTATAATGGTGGGGGCGAAAAAGTTACTTCTACAACCATCTTCCCGCACAAAATCAAAATATTCATTGCCATTGCAAAAGTTGTAACTACATAGACCAAATCCTATTACTATTTCAGGAAATTATAATTATTAACCTGGAACTCATTCAAACTATGATCTAATATTGATGGCGTCACCCTCAGCTATAAAATGTGGGTCATTCCTTTGTAAATCATCCTTGAAAGATTTGTGTAATTTGCAGCCAACTTCGCTAAAATTTCTACTGCATCCTCATGCTTATGAGCTCATAGCATTTGTAATTCCACTTTTGGAGAAAAATTTAAGAACACCCATAATCATTTACAATACAAGATTCTACATGTCCAAGTTCTTCACAATCTTACTTGAGATTTGTAAGGGAAAGCTTAGAGAGAGATATACTCTTTCATTTGTTTATCTTTCAACTTCTGATGATATTTTCATTTCTCACAACCTCAAACAAGGAAATTAATGTAAAACTCGGCAAGGAGAAAAGATAAACCTCTTGATATGGTTTTTTTTAGCTACAGGTGGTTTTATCTCTCTATCTTGACCAATCCTTGTGGAAATGATAGTGAGGCATATGACTAAGGATGTGGTTTTTGTCCTGATAATTAGTGGTTCTTCCTGAACCAAGGTGAGAGAACCTAAATGGTGGATTGAAAGGGTGAGGGAGATATTATGCTTAAAATCCTCAAAATTATTATAACTTCAAGTTGGGATCAAATGCAACTACTAAATGTAATGTTCATTCAACAGAATGGTCACACATACATTTTAGACACTTGATACACAAGACATTAACCACTAAAGACAGAAAAAATGTGATCTTAGGCATCATTTGGAAGGAATTTATTGACAACTTGGGGTGAAATGATACTTGGGATGTTGATCTTTACAATTCATAGCAAACATACTTACAATATGCGGTATGGGTGTAATTTACAAGAAAACACATGTAAAATGAGATGAATTAATGTGTTTTACGGGGTATGCTTTGGTATAATAATTAGTTAGAAAAGGGGGAAGGTCGATCTAAATGGGGGGAAAATATTGGTGTTTACCAATTCAACTTGTGATGCCCATAAATGTAGAAAATCAGATATTAAGATGATGTAAATTTCAATGGGGAATTTGCATTCATTGATACCAAATTCCTACAAATACTACCACATGATCTTTGAAATCTTGACCAAAAACACTTGTGCATAATATTTCAATGAAACATTTATTGCTTCAATTAAACAACACCCAAGATACACTCATGAGTTAGAAGAAATCATCCCCAAATAATATTGCAAGAAGGATTTTAAAACTAAGAAAATATTGCAAAGTAACACTACAATATTGCATTCATTCAATAACTAGTCTATTACAAACACTAGGAAGAATTCATTTGTATTTAATTGATTTAATAAACATAAGATCACATAAAAACTCACATTCCTTATTTTACTCACATACATCTCAAAAAAATTTGGGCCGAACATTGCATAAAACTTTGCATATTTCAATTTGAGAGGATACATGCACGGGATGCTTTCAATGCATGCTAATAACTATATAATGTAATCAATTTATCCTAAACCCAAAAATCAGAACACTTAGAATGAAGATAGACCTTCATTCTTTTATAAATTTTTCCCCTCAAGGAATATACTTAGATTCCCTTCTAGAAACAACCCAAAACATAGAAAAGGTGGGAATGAGGTTCATTGTGTGCCAAAATGGATGGAGAAATAGTTCCAATTGAAAAGATTCAATCTTTTTGTTCTAGGTTAGAGTAGTTTTGAGTGATGATTAAATCAGTGGAGAAAGGAGAATATTCTTCATAGCCAACAAACTATTTTTTCTTTCACTTCCCCATCATCATTCTTATATGCACTTTTGGGAGGATTTTTCCATGCTTATGCAATCATTTGTCAAAAGTTTTTTTCATATGTAATCATTTGATTTAATCCATTTGTATAGGGTAGAAACTAGGCAATCAACATCGATTAGACCTCACATAGACTATAATAGATATTCTAGACTTGGGAAACCCTACCTCATGCTAAAACATCCAAATCTCACCTTTTATTACTCGTACCATGCTCTAAATAAGGTTTTACAATGGTATGTTTATTTGATGGTTCACATGCGCCACTCAGGGGTCATTTCATTTTAAATATGATTCCCATCCTGTAAGTTATAATCCTTCCTTTTAATTTTTAAGTAGAGTTCTCATGAATTTTCTAGCAAACCCTACTTATGATAATGACATCGAGAGAAATTAAGAACCAACTTAGCGAGCCTATCATCAAGTTTTTATCTACATTTTTATTTTGGGATGTGACAAGGACTTCATCATGATGGTGTTTGACTTTCTATATGGGCATGTTCTTTCCTCTGAAATCTCAACTCAAAATTTATTGCGGTTGTCTTTTATGGGAAGCCTTGCTAAGATGATGCATGCATTTACAATTTTTCAAGTCCTACTCTTCCATCTTCTCCAACCGTAGGATCATCTTCCTACAAACACTCTAAAATATTTTTGGTTTCAACATCATCCACGATGCTAGGGATAAAAACTAATAATATCAAAGACTTACTTTACTACTTGATATACTAGAACATGAGCTTACATTCCACAAACCTAAAAGCGGGCCTCAAATGAAGTTCCAAATCAATCAATGACTGAATGAGTTAGAAAAATGAATTATCTCCTTAAGAAGGCTAATGCAAAGTCCTCCCTTAAAAATCCACTGCGCGAAATCTCATTCCCCCCGAATAAATGTCGGACTACTCAAGAAAACACGAGAATGTGTCTAGGAAAACTCCAACACCAAAATGTACATCTCGTCATAGAACAAAAGAATATCTCACCGGGAGCCAACCTTTTGAGAAGAAATATGAGTTAATCTGGATTCTTGAGGGACCCCAGAAAGCATTTTGAGCTCATGGCCATGGGTGTAACATTCTCATTTAAATACTTTAGAAACAAGGGGAATTTTTTTAACACAATGTTCTTTGTTCTAAATAAAACATAGTTTAGAACACACATTCCATGCCAACCAATCTCATAACAGATAACCATATGTAGTTGTAAACGACTCGGTGAATTACCAATCTCTCATTACATGATTTGGTCTCTAACCAATCTCTCATGTTTTTCTCTAAGTATTGAATACTTTTATGTATACCACATATACTTGGTTTTCTTACCATAATATGGTACTGAGTGACATGTTTAAAGAACCTATATGAATATTTGTTACCAATATTCATCTGAAATCATGTTCCTTAAACTAGGTGACATCAGACAACACAACCAGCAATTTGTGATACTTTGGCCAAAGATTTCCAACGTAATGTTCATGTTATTATTCCTATACGACATACTCGTCGAATCGAAATACATCCTTCACCTCACTCTTATGTTATCTAGAATGGTCTTCACTGACTTCTGTCAGTCCACTTGCCCAAGGTTTGACCCTAACCCAGGTTAGCGACATAATTTGTTATAGGGAGATGCTCATGATGACTTAGGGTATATGGGCATACTCATCCGACCTAAGTCGACCGAATGTGCCAAGATACCCTGAGTCATAGAAAGCTACTTCCTATTCCAATTCATGTTGCTAGCTTGGCCTAGAGAGAAACTAAGTTCAAGTCCAGATGTGTGTAGATATAGATGAACTAATGTGGAAGGGTGTTGCAACATGTCAACTACAACATTTTATCCTCGTGAAGACCTTAGTCTTCACGCAGGTACAGTTCTGTAGTTGGCGTGTGCCAACATCCGACAACTACTTCATCACGATGTACATACCCCTAGGAGGTCATTAACACTTAATTAATTTTGGATTAAGATTCGAATTATGGAAACCTTGCCCAACCCTAAATCCAACACCCCTTAAGTTCTTCATCCATATTTGATTTAATTAATATTAAATAACTTCATTAACTCATGATTGCTTTTATGTTTGGTAACTAAGACATGTCAAGCAATTATCCAAAAATAGAACAACATACATCACAAGGTTAAATTAATGTAACTCAACTGTTCAAATAAGGTGCAGCAACCATTCAGGTTCAACTAGAGAAAACTTCATAGAAAATGAAGTCTGAGTGATTAACGATCATAAACACCATTATTTCACTTTACATTCTTTTGAGAGAGGAAGAGTCTTCCTCTCTACATGGTTATGTGTTAGGGTTTATCATACCTTTTATATCTTTCACACTTTCTATAGTTTAATTGTATATTCAATACACATCCCATTATCATTATATATTATTTAGATAAAGAACGTAATCTTATGCAACTTAACAAGTTTCTTTCAATTAAGAGAGAGATTGAACTATTTCTCTTCGTCCAACTTATCAAATGAAAACAAAAATAAGAATACAAACATATATGCCAAATATCAACAAGATAGTATTCCAACTACCTTCATAAATGTACAAGAGAAATTACACAACAATTTGAAGTGAACCTCCAATCTTTTCAATTCATCATGATAAAATACACAATTTACAAGACTATGCATCTCAGACAAACTACATGTCAAATAGTACTAAGATCTTTAAAGAATACAACTTTTCCTTTTTCTCTTAAAAAGAGCCACTTTAAATCAACCAATACATCATACAAGTTATTGCCTTCCTTTATCACTATGAATTCCATCTGTAAAAATTGCTAGCATGGGTCAGTTCATTGAACTGAGCATGATAAGCACTAAGCATTAAAACGAAGTGCCTTCAACCAATTGTTCCATTAAAGCAACCCTGCTTTTATGAAACAATGGGTGAAGTCATACAAATAAATCATAAGAAATAACATCCATAAAAGGAGCACAATAATAAATCTGAATTCACTTTATAGGAAGAGATCATAATATAATCAGCTAATCCACTACATTATATCAGATAAGTATTGACCCAAACAATTACTTATTTATCTCAAATAACAGTTCCTATCAATTAATTGTTTCATAATTCTTTCTGAATTTGAAATACAAAATCAACTTCACTATATAAACAAAATAGTTACTTTCGAAACAAAGACCTTCTTGTTCATCTTTACAAAGTTTCAAGAAAACATGTACGGTCAAGTTCATTCCAACATAGTAACATTTATAGGATGATTCATCCAACAAATAAAATAATTAAGAGATTCACAATTCAGATGTGGCAGCCTAATTCTAGGTCAAAATATATATAGCCTAGGTTCTTAGATTAGGCCTCTTATTACATTAGAAAAATATTTCCCAGCCACAATGTTTTACATCAATTAACTGAAACAACTATAATAAAGTAGTAACAATTAATACTCAATTACCTTAATAAAAGTAATGCATTTGATTCTATTAAACCTATAACAAGGTTTATCTAAAGAAAGGAAGATCAAACTAGAGAGTAAACAATTTACAACTTCCTCATCATTCGGTTAAACCAAATTCCCATATGCATCTTTAGAAAAGAAGGATCAACATCCTACCCTACGTTTTCTAAAAATGAAAATGGAGAGCTTACCACTGAGAGTGGAAGAGAAAGGAGTTATGCCAGAAGAGGATTCTATTGTTCATTCAAAAGAAATGAGGTTGTAAAAGAATCAATAGAGATAGTTCCCCATACCCCCAAATCTTTTAAGATAAAGAAATCAGTACAGAAAGATATAGGACCAATTACATACATAATTGTATCTTCAAATAAACCTTCCAAGAGTTTCACCATTTAAAGAAACAACAACCGTTAATCATTTACTTAATTCATTCCAAGAAGAATGTGAGAAAAAAAGACAATTATCATTCACATCCAAGTCCTAAAAGTGTTAAGGATGGAAAGATCAAACTTAAGACATCCGAACAGAGCTAAGAATGGTAATAACGGTATCGACTTGGAGAAGACCATCACCCAATGTATATTCAAACAACATAACTTCAACTATCTACCGACAACTCAACTTCCAAAATTTTAAAGGAAGACTCAAACATAATAACTGCACAAAAGACTTCATCACTACTATTTCCATAGTTAAATTCCAAGACCATTATAAAACCCAGAAGTCCTTTCAAGAGTTTTGAAAGAGAATACTAAAACCAAACAAGTTTAAGTCAACCTTTCCTTTTATTTCCCTCATGCATTCAAACTGAAGTTGTTAATCAAAATACCATACTGACTCAGCTCCCATCGATTTTAAATTTTGAAGCGAAGTACAGAATAGAGAAAATCATTCCTTCATGGTTTTTATGCAAGTTTAGAGTACAAAATACAGACAATTCCATAAACCTCCTTCACCCATTAACTCTTTTTCTAACACAAGTTCAAGTTCATACTACAAATCAAAGTATACAAATACAAGTCCGAAAAGGAGTATTTAAACTTCTACAAACAAGATATGACATAGGAGAGTATTCTTCTACCTTCCAAAAACAATCAAAGACATTCAGTTTGAACAATGCAGGTTTACCCAGAACAGAAGAAACAAGATATCCATTCCTTACCTTCATACAAGTTCGTGTTCAAGAAATGATTCAAAATAAAAACCCATATAGACCAAAAAGGAGTGATACAACTTTAATAACTCAAGGATGCATTAGAGAAGAGTATTCATTCACCTTCTAATTTCAAAAGAGACTTCTAGTTTGAAGCTCAAGGAAAAAACAACTTACTTAAACCCTTTTTCAAGAAAACAAACCAGAATATAGATTCAATCCAAAAACACTCAAGTCTAAAACAACCCCAAGTGTATTTCTCCATCAACTCATTTAGAGAAGGCATCCAATGGTAAGATTATCATGCAAAGGTTTCATAACCAAGAAAACAGAGGTTCCTTCAGCAAGAAAAACAAATAACGAATAAAAATAGAAACCCAATTATCTCATGAGAGCAGAGTTGTTTTAATGAAACATTTTGAGAAAATCAAGAGATCTTAATGGATAGAGCCTATCATGCCTGATAGTGCTTCTTTCATTTGAAGAAGACTTCCAGCCGAGCCTCCAAAACTTCTTCTTCTCCAAGAAAGATCAACAACTAAAAACTTCTTTCTCAAATGTCTCATATACTTCCCTTTAATTGAAAATAGACCAAGGGAATAAAAATATCCACAAATTGAAAGTAGAACGCTAGTTCGAAGAACCAGATAGCTCCATGCAGAGAAAAAATCGAGAGCATGAATGACCAAACAACCTCCAACAAATCCACCCGCATGGTTTCCAAGGTGGTTTGCTCACCAAAAATGAGGTTCATAAATGCCATTAATTCCCAAACTCCCACCTATCTCTCCATGCCACTGCCATCCAAAATTGGTGAATCCTAATTCAACTTCTACATGCATTACTAAACTTTAGTGATGACTCCATGTAGACTTCCTCCAATTTACATGCCTCTACCTAAACTGGCAGTACGTTGTCCCATTAATTCAAAAATCAAATCAAATTAATAACTTAGGAACCATCACCAAACTTCCACTTTTCCATATGACCCTTAGGTCCCTTTTCAATACTTCATTAGTTTAGGCTAGATACCATTAGCTTATGACCATAGGATAGTTTAGAAGTATTTACCATAGGTTTACAAACATTACAATAGGTAAATTGCCATCCTAGGATAGGTCATACTTCACAACCATATAGTATTAGGTATTAGATTAGAAATAGACCTAGCATCACCTTAGGTTATTCCCTCAACTTAGAACATGCAACTTAGGATAGGATGTTATCCCAAATAAAGTAGACATAGATAGAAAAATAGGTACATATACCTTAGTTTAGAATCCTATTAGGATAGATCTCTTAGGTCTAGGACTTAGATTGTTCCTCAATAGTCCTGAAGCAGGCCTCGTTTCACTTAACACTATTAAGCATCCTAAAGAGATCATTCAAAAAGATCTGAGCACATAACATACAATAGAATGTAGGCACGATATTTCAAGAAGATAAAATAATTTGAAAACATACTAGATTTCATTTCATTATGTCCTCCAACCTCTGAATGTTAGTTTACCATTCGGATCGTGTAAGAAAATTAAAACATACCTTGGATCAATGGAATTGATCCAAGGATTTGTTAATAAGAAAGAGATAAGTTTGCAAACTTCATTTACCAAATTACAACTTATCTATCCAAAACAAAAATGGATTCTTTACAAGAAATGTCATTTCAACCCAATGAATCCAAGAGCGAAATGACTCATCCATGGCAAGTATGATTTCCAAAAATCAAAGGAACATTCCTTATCTAGAAAAATCACATGTCAACACTTGCAATGCAAAAGAGGAAAGATAAAAAAAAATTAAATATGTTACAATGGGGATGTCCCATAAACTAGCATGTGACATTCAATATGTGTTTGGTGTTTTCAAAGTAAGGAGTTCAATTTTTACAAAAAAAAAAAAACTATTAGTCTCTTTTCCAATCTTCACAGGGGAATTTTTAAAAGTTGGAAAATAGTGTAATAACCATGATATATTTTATATACTCTTGCTTATATCTCCATGGGTTGAGGTCCCTATAGAATCATTTTTTTACTTTTGTGTATATGTAATGGATTTTTTTACAAATTATATCATTTGATGCTTTGTTCCTTACTTGTAGTTGTCATTTTAATTCCCATTGCTTGGAATAATAAAAAATTGGGAAGAATAAAGAATGGGGAGAAATAAGAAATAAGAGGGGAACTAAGGAGATTCAAGATGGATTTTCTCACTTTTCTTTTATTCTTCTGATATGTCTCTGTATACATCTAATCTTTTAAACATCTCCAAAACGGGATTTTATTCAAGCAAAGTATGATAAAGAAATATTATTTCTTATTTGATCGAGAATGTTGTCAAACTCAATAGAAATAACTTTCTTCTTCTTTTTTCTCTTGGCCAACTTATTTATATGTCCTTCTAAATGAATAAATATTTGAATAGAAGAATAATTAAAATCATTTGAAAGATCCTAACTCACCCCCAATGTGTTGCTGAAGAATTTCAATCAACTTACTCACATCTGAAGCTCTTGGGGTATGAGTATCCTGGATAGGAAGCATTTTCTCAATTTTAGAATCAATATCATCAATGTACTTCCCTATTTTATCCCTTATGTCTTGGAGTTTGCTTATAAAATCTCCTAAAGTGTCCATAATTAACTTTATGGATTTCTCATATTCATTATTCCTTCCTCTACAATCCGATAGCATAATTCCTTCCTTTTCAAATAGCTCATCATTCATAGTAATGATGGCTTCAATATTTAACAACATCTCATTCCAATACTCCATACCATTATGAAATTTTTTAATTTTTGCCTTGGCAGCTTCAATTTGCTCTAATACCTTCTTATCGTATTCAACTATACAAAGATGAATTTTCAAAGTGAGGACCTTGCTTCCTTTTCTAATGAACTCATCTTCCCACTTCATTGTAGCTTCTCCCCTACATCTTAAGTTATCAAAAATCAATAATGCATCAAGGGAGATGATAGAAAAAAATTATTAAGTCTCAATAGGAGGTTGCAACCATTTTTTGCACATAAGTTGACAAGATGTCAACTTTGTCTTTTAGTTGTTTCTTTGTCTCCTTATCTTTGTCTATTATTTAGAAGAGGCCTCACATTGCAATCAGAACTTCATGTTTTAGGAAATCAGTATTCATTTTCCCAATGGGACTTGTGTAATCTGGTAATTAGAAGCATTAGCATCATCCATTAAAATATCACCTTGTGGAGTATCAATATCCACAAATCTATCTCCTTGTGGCCCCACCATGGTTCTTGACATAAGTCTATACCTTTTGTGTTCCCTAGGTATTTTTTTAGAGATGAAACTTTTAATTTCCACTTTATCCCACTTTAATTTCACACTTTTATTCTTTGGGAGTATTTCTCCTAACCATCCCGCACTTGGGGCATTGCACTATCCATATGCTTTTTGTTGATGTTATGAAGCACTTGGAGTAACTACAATTGTTTTTGAATCGGAGAGGGTAATACAAGCATTAAGAAATTGTTCTGTTGGGTTTCCACATTCTCTTTTTCTTACATAATGGTTAGGTGTAAGATGGTTATATTAGTTAGTTTTTTCACTTCAGCATCAACTCATGTCTCCTTATATGGATCTAACTCCTTGAATGGATCTTTTTGTTGTTTAATTTTGTTCCTAAGCCTTCATTTCTTCCATTATTTCTATAACTTCATGAGTTGCGTGATTCTCTCAACTATCTCTAAGGATGATTGGAGAGGATCCTCATATGTAAGTTGTTGAACCTTGGTAGTTGGATTTTCTTCTATATCTATTTGTTTCTCCTATACTACTGCAATTGCCTCTATGATAGGTTGTTAAGAGAAATTTGAGAACTACCCATATAGTCATTTTTATGCCTTTCAAAGAATGAGGAAATCCCATACGCGTCGACCTATTACCCAGTGGGCGCTGGTGCTCACCTAAGGCACACGCAAGTGCTCGAGCCCCTCCTTTATGTAATTTGTGTGAAAATTCATTATTAACAATATAAAATTAAGTGAAGAGAATGAAAATGAACCATATATTTATCTTAGACCTAAGAACAGGCTTCTAGACCAATGTATTCATTCAAGTAAGAAAAGCATTATGCAATATAGATCTGAATCATAACAGAAAGGAAATACACAAGGCTTTACACCCACTCATATGAAATATATATAAAATTGATCCATATAGATATAAGTAAAACTGGAACCACATATATTCATATTAAGTACGTTTGGTAACCACATTACATTAACTGAGGCAATTATAGATCTATATAACAGTGCAGACCAAAGTCATGCATCAGAACTGGACTTAAGCCCCTCATAGTACAAAGAAAAATATTCAGACCCATCCCCTTGATACATCATACTCCTACAAATCCTCTAAGCCCGACCCATAGAAATCTCACGGTATTTCGCATAGTTTCGCCACTTCCCATTCTATATCTTTTTCTCTATCACGAGCTTGTATTTATAGCCTCAATAAGCATTGCCATGCCTTTCTAAAGTTGTAGATTGGTCACCAAGTGTCCAAGTGATCCTCCCTAGGAACATGCTCCTTGCACTCGAGCTCTCCATCTTTCACCATGATTATCTTCTAGAATCTTCTATCACAAGGTATATTCCTTTCATGGGCACCAAGTTGCCAAGTTGGCACCTTATCCACTTTACTTGCACAGTTGGGTCATGCTTTCCTTGTGTTCTACCCGATATGCCAAATATGGCTAAGTTACCTTGCATGTGCGCACCACTAGTTCTACTAAACCCTCCTAAAACCGTATACTGTATGTTTTCGACTTGTGTGCCCTTCTTTAAGTAGGCATTGTGTGCCCATGTGTCTTCTTGTACTTAGCCAATATTTTAAGGGCCCAACATCACCCCACACTATGCCTGTTCTAAGTCCTTGGTAAAATTTTCTCAATAAATAAAGAATGGTTATCCTTGAATAGTTTGGGGAAAGAATAAAGGAATGAAGAATTAGGGAAGAATGAAAGAATGGAGAAACTATGATTACTACTGCAAGAGGAGAGGGAAATATTTCTTTAATTCTACCTCCAAATTATTCTAAGCATCAAATTTGTTTTGTACTTGTTGATAGAGGTCGCTGAC
The DNA here is from genome assembly GCA_018340775.1 of Taxus wallichiana var. yunnanensis. Classification (NCBI taxonomy): domain Eukaryota; kingdom Viridiplantae; phylum Streptophyta; class Pinopsida; order Cupressales; family Taxaceae; genus Taxus; species Taxus wallichiana. Next base: position 261,715,027 of record CM031236.1, read on the forward strand.
TAGGGAACTCACCTCTTCAAATCCTATCACTTCTCCTTGGGTATTAATTATTTCCATGATCCCCTCTAATTTTTTTCCCAAATCCTTGAGCACGTCCATCCTTCAAGTGATATGGGGATAGAACTCCTTCAATCGGTTCTTGATTGAGCCCCGTAAGGTCTTAATAGCCTCTGATTTCTTCTCAACCTCGGCTAAGATTCTATCACATTTCACTCTATTCCCCTTGTTCTTCTCTTGGAACTCCTTGAGCTTCATTTCATGTTATGATCCTCATGTGTGGATTTCACTAACGCCTTGAGGTTTTGGTGTAACGGTTCATTACATTTGGTATCAAAGTGACCACCCGTGTTCGAATCCCACTTGGTTGGTTACATCATGTAGCCGGGGCCCATGGGGTGCCTAAACGTCGGTGAAACGAGGTTCGTATGTATGGGAGTGCGGGCACAAACCCAGCCCGAGTCAAGCTCTGAAGCATGGTGGAATTTTATGATCCTCATGTGTGGATTTCACTAATGCCTCAAGGTTTTGGTGTAACGGTTCATTACATTTCATGAGTGGTGACCACAATACTCGCCACTCTATCTCTATCGGCACATTTTTCATAGGTGGCCTCAACGACTTGGGCAGCGGCTTTCACATCAACGAGGACTTTATTGTACTGAGAAATAATTGCCATAACCTTCATCTTGTCCTCCTTCTCTTTGTGTGCCAATTCCTCTTCTATACATTCCAAGGCCATTGGTTTCCTTTCCATTGTGAGGAAGTGGGTCAAGTTCTTTAGGCACTTCAAGGTGGATCCATACTTTTTCACTTGTGGTATTAGATCTAGATGCTTCAAGACAATGGCATCTATGATCATCTCTAATTTCTTATAAACCTCGCATACCATTTCCTTCTCATATTTTAACTCACGCCTTAGTTGAGTGCTAATTAGTTCTTTTTGCTTCAAGTCCTTGTTTTTTCCCAAGCTCTTCTTCCTTTTTCTCTAGTTCGCCTCTAGAAAATTTACTTTGTCATTCCTATGTTTCGTTCCTTTTAGAAGCAGATAAGGTTAGGGTTAGGAGGAATACACAGTAGAATGTCGAGATGGTGTGCGCGTACCGTAGAGAAAGATCGGCCATTGCGAAGAACTCCTTTTTGTCTTGGAAGGACTACTGCGAAATAAGAACACAAGACCACAAGATTTTGATTAAACAATAAATGAGAAGCTGCCTTGGGCCGGGAAATATAAAACTTCCTTTGAAGGTGGTGAGTTTCCTGCTAATATGAATTAACACAAAAAGCGCAAAATATCAATTAAGTTGTTTCGTTGAAGCTGGGTAGGGAAAAGGCTTTTTTTTGGTTTTGATCGGAGAGGAACCGATGCGATTCTTGATAATGCGATGCGATTCGATAACCGACCGATACCGGTGGGTTATAGGATCTTCTTGGTAGCTATGGTGTTTGTAAAGGCTGGTTTATGGATGATATTAGGAAATGAGATGATGAGAGGTAAAAGAATAATAGATTAGATCTGATAGCACGTTGGGTAGTGGACTCGAAAGCGGATTTAGGAGGAGTGAGATTCAAGAAACATAAGAAATGTTATAACGAGAGGACATGCAGATGTGACTTCTTGGTTTTGACCAAGATGCAAGCTGATCTCCTTTCTTGTAAACACTTAGTATTTCCACTCGTCTCTGCTTGGTCAAGTGAAGATCGGACTCTGTTCCTCGCTCCCATAATCTCTGTTGATCCGAAAATCCTTGGTGATCTCAAAATGAAATTCGATCCGTTGTTTTGGTTTGGGAGCCCATTTACGAGGAACCGATGGCGGTTGCGTAGCAACGGCGGTCGAGTAGGAACCAGGCATCGGTAAGGAAAAAGTAGGCTATTTTTAGTAAAATCACCCACCTTCCTGCTTTTCTCCCGAGAGATCAGGTGCGGGCTTGGTCAGTGACTAGAAGGTCGGTTTTGGGTGCGAAAAGGGGTCATTAGTTATGGGTGTAGGTGTAGACCAAGTTTTAGGTTTTAATTAGGTTAGTTTAGGATTAGGGCTAGAGTCATGATGAGGTGGCAAAATGAGGTGGCGGGTGAGGTGATGGGGATTTATCAATTCTGAGGTAATTAATAAATAATTGTGTAAAGTTTAGGTAATGAGGTTAGGTTGCGAAATGGGATGCGGGTCACGAGGGTCGTAAGACACGAATTTGGTGTCTACATTAGCCCCTTATTGTCGTGTAGCTTGTTACGTAAAGGCTGCGCGGACAATAATATGAAGTGGTTTCTCATGTTAAGGATATAGGTAATCCCCCTCAAATCTATCACAGATTGAGTGAGCGGGAAATCGGGGATAGGGTTGATAAAGGGTACATGTTGTAGAGAGGATGGTAAGGTGGTGGGGTAGGTCGAGGAAGCGAGACGCATGTTGAAATGCAATAAATACGACTAGGGTACATGATTTGTGAGCAAACCAGCGATGTATAGGCAAAGGTCGATAGTTTATCCAAACAAGGGTGATATAATCACGGTATCGAGGCATAGGAAGTAGCTCGGGGTATATAACGGGTAAGGTACGAGAGCGTTTAGGCATGTTCGGCGGTACGAATGGTTAGTTTGGTTGAGATAAATGTCACGGTCTAGAGTCTAGGCAAAGTTGGTCGACGCAGATCAAGTCGAGGACCCTAATCATGCTAAAACACGAAAGGTGAGCTCGATTGAACAAAGGTACATGATGGATGGATAAAAATAAAATGTTGATTGTGGGTATGGTATTGAAGTGATACGGTCGTGGGTCGGGCCAAGTTGGGGTGCGGCCTTGGGTCGGGCCGGATGGGTAGGGTGAGGCCTTTTGGTCGGGCCAAGTTGTTGGGTGGCGGCTTTGGGTCGGTTCGGATGGGTAGGGTGAGGCCTTGGGTCGGGCCAAATAGGTTAGGCCTTGGGTCGAGGCCTTGGGTCGGGCCAAATAGGTTGAGGCCTTGAAATAGGTAGGTTGAGGCCTTGGGTCGGGCCAAATAGGTAGGTTGAGGCCTTGGGGTCGGGCCGAATAGGTAGGTTGAGGCCTTGGGTCGGGCCTAGGTAGGTTGAGGCCTTGGTCGGGCCAAATAGGTAGGTTGAGGCGAGGCCTTGGGTCGGTCGAATAGGCCAAATAGGTAGGTTGAGGCCTTGGGTCGGGCGAATAGGTAGGGCCTTGGGTCGGGCCAATAGGTAGGTTGAGGCCTTGGGTCGGGCCGGGCCAATAGGTAGGTTGGGCGGGCCAAATAGGTAGGTTGAGGCCTTGGGTCGGGCCAAATAGGTAGGGCGAGGCCTTGGGTCGGGCCAATAGGTAGGTTGAGGCCTTGGGTCGGGCCAAATAGGTAAACAAATGGTGTTCAGCAAAGGGTGGATATAGGCGATATGTGGTTAAAAAGGGGCAAATGGTAAATAGGGGCAAAAAATAAAATTGGGGGAAAGTTGGAAGACAAACCGATGTCGATTCCACATGACCGATATCGGTTAAGGGACGATACCGGTTCATTAGGGCAAAATAAAACCGATATCGGTTAAGGGCGAAAAACCTATAAAAAGAAAAATACGGCTTGTCATTGTCACTTTGTTATTTTGAAAACCAAATTGACTTGTCGGCGTGGAGAGTTGAGATTGGAGGTTTATTGAGTGAGGTGGAGCTATTTTCTTTGGAGGAGTGAGTTGTTTGCGGGCCGTGTGAGAGGAGGCGGCGATTGATTGGCGGGGACCCAGCGGATCGAGTGGAGCTATAGCACGAGGCGGGGAGGAGCGGAGGGGCTGGACCAGGTGGACCACCACCACCTATCCCACCACGGCAGACGTGTGGAAATGTCGTGCAGGTAAACTCGGAACTCTTTATTTTGTGCATTTTATTGCATTATGTTGTTTTTGGGATTTGGGTAGGAATATAATGTTTTGTAGAAAATAATGAATAAATGGAAATGATTTGAAAAAGGGAGAGGGTAGATAGGTGAAAGAGGCCAGGCGGCGTGGGTGGTGGGTAGGTTTTAGGGTGTTTGGGTGGGTAGAGAGGTAGAAATAGGGAAAAAGAAGAAAGGGGTAGGCCGCGTCGGGTTCGTTGCGCGGCAAAATTTTCGATGGCCGTGCGGTCACTAAGCGGCGGCATCGGTCGGTCAATGCGAATTTTTGGGAGGGCGGGTGGGTGCATGGGTGGTTGGGTGCCGGGTTGGTCGTTGACCGGCGTCGGTGGGAGGAGGGGTTGGGTTTGGGTTTTGGGTGGTGTGGGTTGGGTTGGGTTGGGTTGGGTGGGTTGGGTTGGGTTTTGGGTGTTGGGTGGGTTGGGTTGGGTTTGGGTTGGGTTGGGTTTGGGTTTTGGGTGAGTGTGGGTTGGGTTGGGTTGGGTTGGGTTTTGGTTTGTGGGTTTGGGTGGGGTTTTGGGTTGGGTTGGGGGTTTTGGGTTGGGTTTGGGTTTTGGGTTTGGGTTGGGTTGGGTTGGGTTTGGGTTTTTTTGGTTGAGTTGGGTTGGGTTGGGTTGGGTTTTGGGTTGGGTTGGGTTTGGGTGTTTGGTTGAGTTGGGTTGGGTTGGGTTTTGGGTGAGTGGGTTTGGGTTTTGGGTGGGTGTTGGGTTTTGGGTTGGGTTTTGGTGAGTGGGTTTGGGTTTTGGGTGGGTTTGGGTAGAGAGTCGGGGTGTGGTTGGGGGGGATAAAAGGGTTTAGAGGATAAAGTAGATGTTGTGATAAAAAGTAGGTCTAAAGATGTGGGTTGGTTTTGCGAGGCACGTCGGCGATTGGCGATGCGGGATAGGATGCCCCATTGTTGGTGCGGATGCGGCCACACATATCCGCAGCTCAGCTTTGGGTGATCATGCGTGAGGTGGGACTTGGTGGAGTCAGTATAGAGCGATAGAGAGATCACGGCTGATGGTCGCCCTCATCGAGAGATGGGATCCGGCGACCAATGTGTTCCATCTCCCGGCCCAGGAGATGACTATCACGTTGGAGGATGTGTATCGCATCCTTCGACTACCTATCGAGGAGAGCGATCTTCGGGTAGGTCGAAGACTGCCATGGACAGCATATTACGAGTTTTGGAGATGCGGCCGCGCTGCTTACCTATCACGTGCGAGCATTAGGTATGGTGACATGTATGCCGTGCGCATCGACACGAGACACGGTGGCAGTGTGTCTTCGATGATGATTAGGATCACACTGCTTCGCCCTCCCGGACTCGAGAGGGAGGCCTTTCCACGGGCATTGATGGGGGTGCTTCATGAGATGGTGGAGGAGCATACATTATGCTTGGGCACCCGTATATCAGTGCGATTATCTGAGAAACTCAGGGTTATCGCCGGATGAGGCGATTCGGTATACATTCGACATTTTACTTCATTGTTGGGCATATGAGCACATCATATGCATCAAGGCAATAGGGTTACCGCAGCAGCCAGGGCCACAAGTCATATACAGGTACGGCTTTCAGAGGTGGTTGGGGGTCGTGGGGCAGCCACGAGCAGTGCTTGCAGGGCGGGATGTCACCTATTACAGGCATGTATTAGAGGGCCTGACAGTGGTAGATATTGTATGGAGACCTTACAGAGGTCATCACCCTCACGGAGGAGCCCGCTTACAGTTGCGTCTGATCCAGTATACATTCTGGATAGCAGGACGGAGGCCAGGAGAGTACGAGAGGATACCCCTAGAGAGAATGCGCGGCGAGATGGGGCTGCGGCAGGGCGAGCCACCTCCCTTCCCTCGATCAGGAGGGATGATGTAGAGCCCCTTTGCTGCACCACAGCCCTTGGATCCAGTTGGGTTGCGAGAGAGAAGCGGCGAGATGATGGCATAGATGATCTTTGGGTGCAGGGAGCATACGAGGTTTGGTGGGCTTTTGGGTCGAGAGAGCGAGGTAGGTAGCACCCCCCACGGCCAGAGACTTAGCGGTGGTGGCGAGAGAGAGATCAGCTTAGGGTCGAGTGCGGCTCTTACGAGGGCACGGTTGCTGCTGCGCGAGCACGAATAGGTGTCTTACGAGGCGGTAGCTTGAGCTCGAGTACGAGTGCACGAGCGCACCACCACCGCACGGCCACGCCACGAGTGCGAGTGCAGTACGAGTAGCACGTGCCCGCGTAGCACACAGCACAGCACGAGTGCACCACCACCACCAGCGGCGTACCGCAGCCACGGCCCGAGCACGAGCCCGAGATACCACCACCACGCCACGAGCACCACAGCCGGCACCATCACGAGCACGAGGCACTTGGTAGTAGGAGTCAGAGACCAGCCCCAGTACCTACGGTGGCACGGGACAGATATATGGAGCGAGGCGGAGGCCGTATTATCGAGATGTCCTTGATATCTGGAGGCGAGTATCGGCCATATGCGGCACACGGCGGAGACCTCCATAGTCGAGAGATCACGGGGAGGTGTAGCGGGCACGGCCGGTGTGTCAGATTACGAGTAGGAGGCGAGAGGCACCGCGAGGGACCAGCGAGGAGAGAGTGCTTTGAGGTGGTGGGGAGGCGAGGATCCCCACATAGTTTTTGTATAGGGACATGGGCACCGGTCTGCGAACCGGTTGTGTTGATAGAGGCCTGCGTGCCTACATTTATTCATTTATTGATTCATTATAGACCGGCCTGCGAGTCGAGTATGGGTTGTATATTTGATACCGGCCTGCGAGCCGAGTATATTTTTGATATGAGGAACCGGCCTGCGAGCCGAGTCGAGATTTTGGATAGTTATTGCGGCCTGCGTGCCGGCTTAGTTGTATGATGAGATCACAGAGGCCCCGATGCAGGGCACATTGTATATTTGCAAATTTGTATATATATATAGAGATGATGTTTTGATCCACATGTTGTGTTCAAAAATGTTTTTAAGTATTTTGTCGATGGTTTGTGGTATAGAATATATGATGAGTTTAAGTGACATGTTGATATATGGATGATGTGTTATGTGATGAAATGTTGCACGTTTTGGGCTGGTTTTGTGACATTGTTATATATGTATCTGATGAGTTGGATCCAAATGATGTATAGATTGATAGTTTGTTGATATCCTTAGTTGATGGTTTGTTTGTTTTTGTAAAATAGATGATGTTATGGACATTGTAATGATATGTGTGGTGGATGGAGAAATATGGATAATGGTGTTGTGATGCAGGAAAAGAGGCGGGCGCGACAAAAATTTGGTAAAAAAATGAAGAAAAGACGATGTTTCAAAAGGCCAGGTGTGTAACCGATATCGGTTAGGTAACAAAGCGTGGTAGGTAGTAGTAGACCGATATCGGTTGCATAACCGATCTGGGTTATTTAGGTATGAGCTTTTCTAAAAATAAAAAAGCTAGGGTGGCGACTTAAGTTCTAATTTTGAGAGCCATGCAAGAAGTTAAATACTGAGCGCGACGCTTTTTGGCCCGTGAGACGAGGTAATTGCATGAGAAATTTGAGTGATAAGGAGAAAAGAGACAGGGAAGGTGATTGTGATCTGAGATTCAGAAGACAGAAGGCTAGGTTTGAAAAAGGTGGTAATAATGGCAGGACGAGGAGAAACATCAGCGAGCGGGGACAAGAGGAAGACAAGGGCCACCTCAAGCTACATGAAACCAAGAGGTAACGTTTTGTTTGTGATTTGACTACTGCATGTTTTGTGAATAAGATGGGGGAGAGTAGGTGGGTAGATATGAGAAAGAAAACATGATAACAAGGGTTGCAGGTGAGGTAAGTGTTACGGGGTAGGCAATCAGGGGTTTCAGGTATGTTTGTATGTATAAAAAGGAATAAACGAGCAAATTATTGTCGTAGGTGGTTGTTTTTAGGGAAGGTGTATGTAATTGTGATGGCCGTGGCGGTTAGGGAGAACAGGTATCGATTCTTGAACCGATACGATTATGTATAACCGATCTACCGATTCTTGGAGAAATTTCGAGAATGTTTGAAAAACCACGGCGGATTGAATGGTTGTTTGTTGTTTTGGTGTATGCGAGCGGGAGCGGGGTTGAGGATGAATGATAGTGTGCCAGCGCTGTTGTCACGAATCCGAGCGGATGTAACACCAGTGGAATGGACATTGATAAATCGTTTGGGGTTAAGTGGAATCCGTTATTATTCACGAATCGCACGTAACCATGGTATGTTACAGGCGTTGATTGAGAGATGGAATCCGAGACAAATACCTTTTATCGCCCAGCGGGGAGATAGCGGTAACATTGGAAGATGTGTTCCGTATTTTGAGACTCCTATTACAGGAGAACCGATATATCGAGGCACTACCTAGCGCGGCACGGGAGCGATAACCGCGATATTTGGTCCATCGCACGAGATTTGACACGGCGAGTTTATCATTTACGTATGGGGTAATGTATGCGGCACATCACGAGGAGACAAGGTTAGCGATAATATTAATGATAGCGGTAGGGTATTATGCATTACAGGGCGGAAGGGGAAGATTTCCAAAGGCATTGATGTGTGTTATACGGGAGATGATAGAAAGGAACGTGACTTTTGCATGGCACTGCATATTTGGCGGAGTTATACGAGGGTTTATGGGCTTGTAGGTGAAATCACGGGGCGACAACTTTGGATTGCTCATACTTATTACAACTTTGTTGGGCCTATGAGCACATTGTTTGTGTGCGACGAGTAGGCCGATCCATCCGAGCGGGAGGAGGAGATCGAGAGGTTGGGATTGAGCGATGGGTCGAGACAGAACAAGAGGCAAGATCCCAGGCCGTGACGGGTGACATTGAGTATTACAGGCAGGTATGGGAGAGGGTGACGATTGCGGATATCTGTTGGAGGCCTTACGGGAACTATATGTAGCAGAACATAGGCGAGGAGTTGAGGGTGTAGAGCGATTGAGGTGGATCGCGGGGCACGAGGCGGAGTGAATATGAGAGGATTCCTATAGATCGCGTGCGGCGACAATTTGGATTTGTGCAGGACATACCGCAGGCTTATAGACCATATATGAGGATCGATGCCGAGGCAGCATTCTCACCTCCCGGCCAACACCTCGAGAAGGGCCGAGGAGATAGCGGCCGATCGCGATGTAATAGATGCGGAATGACGAGAGGCCTATAGGTTATGGTGGGTAGCGAGCTGCGAGGTGTACGCGATCGCCACGACATATCGTGATTACAGCGAGAGAGGATCGGCTGCGCGTTTGGTTCGGCACTCAAGCGCGAGTGAATGAGACAAGAGGATTGTTAGCGGTTGCGGAGTCACGAGGCGCGAGACTAGAGGCTGGAGTCCTCCATGCGAGAGGCGTATTCATATGTTACGAGGAGAGATTGGCGGATCGGTGGCGGTACCAATATCCGTGGTACCTTTGAGGAGAGAGGCTGGCGAGAGGGTCGATGATCACGATCATCACCTAGTTCGGGATGAGGCGTGAGGTCTAAATAAATGTTAGCAAGGTATAAGAATAAATAAAATCTGAAACTGCGTGTCGATGATAGAGAAGATGTATTTGTTTAACATCTAAATAAAATGAGATATGTATGCTGATTTGAGTTATAATACTAAGAATGTTTTCGTTTTGACTTTCGGTGTTTTGAAAAAAGGATAAAGAGGAATGTGATGAAATAAAAATACACAAAAATATTTATATTTACCATACATGATAGGTTATGGTAGGGGATGGTCGAGCTAACCTTGGGAGACCCCATGTCTCCTAAGTGCTGCCTACATAGCCCATTGCACAAAGCAAGGAAGGGCCTCAGACCGATGTAGTTCTCCCTTAGGACCAGGGAGAGGTGAATTCAGGCAATTGGTTGGTTGGTAAAAATATTGATATTAATATTGGTAAGGTAAAATGAATTGGTGATGTTGTAAAAGGTATAAGGGAAGCGAAAGTTAGCCTACCCAAGTAGAAGGGAACCATGTCCTGATTAAGATCAACACACAATCCTAGATGCGAGGCAAAGCGGAAAGAGCGCTCCGTAGGTGAAAAGAGCTAAACAAACCACACAACGTAGAACGAGCTTGAAACCCTAGGTACCGTGCATAGACGAGAAGTCAATAGGTGAAAAGAGTTGTATGATCACAATATATTGAGCGTACGTTACGTCCCTTGAGTTGAAACAAATGGTGAGGTGAGGTGAATGATATAGCTGAGATACAGAGAACTTGTTACAAAGTGAGTGTTCTGACGAAAGAGAACCTACCCTAAATAGACAAGTCCATGACCCAAAAAGTTCTTGTGAATGAGGCTTTTATTTGGTGAATATAGGCGATCGATGCGGGAAGTCTACCGAGGATATGGATTGTTTTATTCTTGAGGTCTTCACAAAGGCGATCAATGCGAAAGCTTCGAGAAAAAAGGCTGTGTGTATAAAGCTGTCCTTCGAGGAGAGCGATCTATTTATAGTAGCGAGATATGATTTTAATGCATAGCTTTGTCCTTGAGGAAGCGATCTATATTTAATAGCAGCAATAGTTTGGCATATAGCTGTCCTTCGAGGAGCGTCTATATTAATTTAGATGACTAGATGTTCTTTTGGCGTGAAGCATCTAGTTTAGTAGGAAGTTTGACTCAAGAAAATCCCATAAGAATACGGCTTATTTTAATACTTTGAAGTCATGGACTAGACTAAAAAGGGGAAGGCATCACTGAGGTGAAGTGAGAATCAAACTATGTGAGCTTGATTTTATTATGAGGTGTAGGAAACAAAGTGTATGTGGTGGTAAGTGAGCTCAAGGGACGAGCAGTAGGTAGATAAAAAGTGATATAACACTAGATTCAACAGTAGAATGGTCGAAGATGCAGGGCATTAAGGGGTTCAGGCTCAGGCTTACCATTAAGCGAAGCTAAACGATAAGTGCCTGATCCATAAGTGTGAGTGATTATATAAGGCCCAATCCAATTGGGAGCAAATTTTCCACGTTTGCTCTTTTCTAGTTTGGTTACATGTTGATTCTCTTTGAGGACAAGATCACCAACCTTAAAGGTACGCTCATGAAGTCGCTTATCATAAGCACGCTTGATGCGTTTTTGATAGATTTGAAGGTGATCGAGAGGCATGTAAGACGTCGTTCGTCAAGAAGCTCTAATTGGGCTAACCGCTCTTGGCGGAAATCATCGTTGGTGAGAATATCCTGAAGAGATATTCTAAGGGAGGGTATTTGTATTTCGAGAGGCAAAACAGCCTCGGTACCGTATACCAAAGAAAAAGGTGTGGCATTAGTAGAGTACGAATGCTAGTACGATAAGCCCAAAGGGCAAAGGGAATGTGATCGTGCCAATTTCTTCCGGATTCATTGACAACTTTCATGAGGATTTTGGTTAGGGTTTTATTAGAAGATTCAGCCTGACCATTGGCCTGCGGATAGTAAGGCGATGAGAAACTAAGTTTGATACCAAAGTTGTCACAAAGGTCTTGTAACAACTTGTTTTTGAAAAGATTTACCATTATCATTATTAGGCGATGAGGAATACCAAAGCGACAGAGATAATGTGATGGTTAATGAATTCGACAATTTTTCTTTTTGATTGAAATGAGTGGAATGGCCTCTACCCATTTTGTGTAATATTCGGTTGCTGTGATTATCCAACGGTGACGTTGTGAAGAGGTCGGGTGAATCTCACCAATAAGGTCTAAACCCCATTGTGAGAAAGGCCAAAGATCTCGTGCGACCTGCAGCGGATGGCTAGGAGTATGTTGAAGGTTGGCATGTTGTTGACACATAACACAACGCTTAACATATTAAGTAGCGATCGTTATTGAGTAGGCCAATAATAACCTAGGCGAAGGATTCGTTTAGCCACGGCAAGGCCACTAAAATGTCCACCACAAATCCCATCATGGACTTGTTGGATGGTATAGGTGACCTCCGCGCCGGTTAGACAGCGAAGGAGGATGCCATCAAAGCCACGTTTATAGAGGAGTCCTCCCATGACAACATAACGCGAAACACTTTTAAGAAAAGCACGTTTGCCGTTACTAGTAAGGTCAGGTGGGAGAACAGAGATCGTAAGGTAGTCGTGAAATTGGTGGTACCAGGTATCCTGCGAATTAGTAGACACAGTATTTATCATGCAAACTACCGGGGTTGAATAGGATGGTGCAAAAGTTCTTGGACCACAACGAATAATTGAGTCGGTTGGTGCGGCGGGAATTTGCGAGGCTAAGCAAGCCATAGTATCCATGAAATTTGTTAGTGGAGCGGGAATGGTTTGGATAGAATAGTGAGTAAATAAGGCTAGAAGTGACTCACGTGGTGTTTGTACTTCGAAGTTCCTCATTTTACATTGGTAGATGCCCATAACTTGATTGACTACCATTGAGAGTCACCAAAGATATTGATAGATTTGATGCCTAAGTGTATCATGACTTGGAGACCCGAACAAGGGCCTCGTATTCCATTTGTATTATTAGTGCGGGGAAATCAAGCCGGAATGAAAGAGGCATAGGTTCAGCGTCGAGGGATGAGAACAACGCCGGCTCCTCCGCCGCGGCATTTAGATCCATCGAAGAAGAGGGTCATTTGATACGACTCTTCCCCGAGTGAAAGAGTGGCGATGAGTTCGTCGGGGAATGTAAAATTGGTAAATTGTTCCCGGGTAAAGGGGCCTCCATGAAGTTAGTGCAAGAGTTTGTCCTTTGATTGACTTACATTGTATAAACTCAAGGTCAAGGTCGGCGAGGAGCATGAGCCATCGAGCGATGCGTTGGTTTAGATGTGGTTTGGCGTACATATAATGAATGGGGTCCGTGTTGGTGATGACAAAAGTTTTGTGATTCAGGAGGTAATGTCGGAGTTTGGTGGCTACGAATGATAGGGCTAGGCACAATTTTTCTACATGTGTATACCTAGTCTCGTACTCCACGAGTCGACTTATATAATAAACGGCTTTGTTCTCGGCGTGCGAGTCCCGATGTGCGAGCATAGCTCCTATAGCATGGTCAGTGGCGGAAAGATAAAGGTAGAAAGGGCGGTCGTCCTGGGGTGGGATAAGCACGGGTGGCTGCAAGAGATAAGTTTTAGAGCTTCGAAGGCTTGGTGACACTCCTCACTCCATTGAAAGGCAACGTCCTTTTTTAGAAGGTGATGAAAAGGGTGACATCGATCAGAGTTGGGAGATGAAACGCCGGATGGATTGAAGTTTACCCTGCAAACTACGCAATTGTTTGAGGTTCTTGGGTGGGGGCATTTCTAGGATAGCTTTTACTTTAGATGGATCGACCTCAATGCCACGCAAAGAGATGATAAAACCAAGAAGTTTTCCCGAAAGGACACAAGACACATTTCTTTGGTTGAAGACGGACGAGAATATTGCACGGCGGCGATCGAAAATAATGGTTAAAACATCGAGATGTTCACTGCGATGTTTAGACTTGCCAAGAAGATCGTCGACGTAATCTTCAAGGATAGTGTGCATAATGTCATGAAAAATGTAGGTCATAGCCGCGATAGGTTGCGCCCGGCATTCTTAAGGCCAAAGCGGCATGACACGATAACGAAGGTTCCCGAGGAGTTATGAAAGCGGTCTTATGTTGATCGGCGGGTGCGACCAAAATTTGGTTGTATCCTGAAAAGCCATCCATGAGAGAAAGCATTTCATGGCCCGCAGTGAGATCAACAAGTTGATCAATACTGGGTAGGGGAAAGTCATCCTTAGGGCAAGCAAGGTTAAGATCCCGAAAATCCGTGCATATCAAAGAAGTCCCCGTCGCTTTAGTGGCAGGCACGATGTTAGAAATCCATTGAGGATAGTCATAGGCGAGAATGAAGGAAAGAAAGGAGTCGTTGGAGCTCCTCTTTGACCAAGAGGGCAATGCGTGGATGCATTTTCTCAATTTACTGTTTGGGTTTGGAATCGGGGTTTAGGGTGATGTTATGGATGGCAATGGTAGGATCAATTCTGGCATGTCGCGTAGGACAAGCGAAAGCTTGGTTGTGGGTAGTACGAGAGAAAGGTAGTAAAGGCGACTTGTTACGATGTGTTAAGGGATTGTCCAATCTTCACAATGTGAGATCCTCCTCCGTGTGGATGTTGATTTCAATAGTAGACTCGTTCACATGGTTTGAGTTTGAGATGGTAAGGCGCGTTGAAGATAGGAGTCATCCGCCCCAGTAAGTGAGGATGGAGTCGTCATCCTGGCACTCAACAACATTAATCGAAGCGAATCCTCTTGATCATGTCACGATCTGAAGGGAAGAGAAGATGGGTCCTCATTATCGCGTTGATAAGTGAGAGGACCTATGAAGATGGCATTTATGAAAAAAAAAAGTTAGGAGGGATAGATTCAGGGTCCATCGATTCTGTGGGTGATGATGGCAAAGTGGGTGATGATGGTTCGGTAGGGGTGACGTTGTCTTCTTCCAGAATACAGCTGACACGAGGTGTCTCCTGTGTAGGTGTTTCAGGAAAACCGAGACCACTGCGATCATTATGTTTGCGTGTGGTGATGGGGATGAGCGTATGTCGGCCTTGTTCATAAAGACCAAAACCAAAGCCTTTCCAAGCACAGCGAGTCAAGAAGGTGAGGGCGAAGCGACGATTTGTCAGGTATTGAAAATCGGATTGGAAGGGGACCACACCAAGAGGAGGTTCAGGGGTAATGGAAGATGCGTCAACACCCCCATATGTTAGGTTGGTGCGGCAATGGGGTGGTCCGTAAGAGATTACTTCCCCCACGCGACGGTCGTAGGTGGGATGTGCATGTAATTGTCCGTACTCCTGCGGGGTAGGGAAAGAACTAACGTTATATAGGCGGTACTCCCCCAGCGTAAGGCATTGAAAAACATCTACTAAGGGGTCGGAGGTTGGGATGTTAGCTGCGGGAAGGGAAGTGGTTTTTGCGACGGTGGTTTCATCAGTTGAAGGCGTAGGTGCAGTTGAGGTGGATGGTTGAGGTACATTTGAAGAGGATGGTTGGGTTGAATGTATGGGTGTCTTGATTGGTATAAGCACATCGTTAGGACGATATAACATATTGCAGGTTTTAAAGGGAGGAGGATCAGCTTTTACGGTGTAGGACTTCCCCTCGTACTCAAATTTTATGCATCATGTAATGTTGAGGAACGCATCCCATGGCCGGATCGAGGGACGACCAGCAATATATTATATTGGAACTCTCCCTCGAGGACATAGAAGAGTTCGGGTAAAGTACGCGGTCCTACGAATGTTGAGGATCACGGTGCCTAAGGTAGAGTAATAGCGTCATTGAATGACCGCATGACATGATGGGGTTGCACACATGCAACTAGAAGGGATATTCATTTGTTGGAAGGCTTTTGAAGAGATGATGTTTAGGCTGGCGCCCCCGTCAATCATAACACGACGTACCCGAATGTCCCGGACGTAAGCTGAGATGAAAAGGGCAGGGTCAGGATCTTCTACACCAAAGTCGATAATTTCATCTTGGGCCTAAGCGGCGGCTTGTTGTACAGAGACGGAAGTGGTGGGGGAGATGGATTGTTTGGTGAGAGAGGCAACGTGATTGGGTGTTAGAATGGAGGCAACGGGCAGGGTTTCATTAGGTAAGACCTCGATCCCTTGAAGAATTTCAACGAGAGCTTGTCGATGAGATTCAGAAGTCTGAATGAGATCATATAGTGTCATTTTTACGGGTGATTGATGAAGCTGTTTGATCATAGTTCGGTGGGCAACTCCATTAGAGACGGGATAGGCGGGTCCGCGAATAACCACTTTAGGTGGTGGTGCAATCGGGATGGTTGAAGGAGAAAGAGATGCCGCAGGTGTGTTTTCTTTCGCTTTCCCAGTGTTTTTCTGTCCTCGAGTAGCGACACTAATCATATTAATCTCGTAGACCTGAGATGAGGAAGATGGTTGGGATAATTCATGGTCTTGAGGGTGGGGTTGTAATAATGATAGATCTTGGTGAGGCGGGGACGAGATGATATAGTAGAGGGAATTGAAGCTAAAGGTCTCTCCCTTCGTAAGTTGTCTTTCTTAACCTTTCTATCAGGGAGAGGTGGTGACGAAGGATGGTTTTAAAGCTTTGCATCCCTCCACATCATGTCTGGTGTGCGATGATAGCGCAGATTTTAGACTCATCATAACCTGCGGGTCGAGGTTTAGACGGGTCATAAGGTCTAAGTGGGGGTAGGGAAATGGTCGCATTCTCCACCAACATAGCAAGGATTTTGGCGTAAGATCCTTTGAGTGGGTCAAAATCGGATGAGGGTATTGGTTGTGCGGGTTTTGGTAATGTTTGGGCGTGGTTGGTTCATACGGGTGGTGGTTTAGCCGAGGGGTGTTGACACGTGTTTTTCACTAAACGTGGTTTCTTTGGCACAGAAGTTACGTTCGGCTGGTTAGATGATGAGGCTACAGATGGCGTGGTAGCGGGAAACAACCACGGAGAAAGGGGAGTGACAAAAAATAAATCCTTTGATGATGGGATTGGTTTAGGGTTGATAGGTGGACAGGATACGCGGGGTAACGATGTTGTTATACCCTTTGATCTCTGTATAGGTGTAGAAGGCGTAGGTCGTTTTGAAGAAAACGCAGGAGGTATGATATATTGATGTAAGGTGGAGGGATGAGGTCCCAATATGGAAGGTGGGTGTGACGATGAGGGTTTTGATTGTGATAGAGGCACGGATTGAGTTTGTCTCTAGGTGGCGGGGCGGGTTTATTTTGGATAAATCGAGTCGCTTAGGCGGGTGTGTTAGGCCCAGGCATTGGTGAGGTCCCAGCGTAGGGGAAGATTTGGCTAAGTTAATAGAAGTGGACGGGGCATTTGGTAGAGGTGAGGGGGGTGAAGGTGAGAACATGGGCATTTTAAGCACGTAAGCACTTCGGGTATATGGTGGAGGCATCGGGATCGGTCATTTGCATTTGAGTAGAATATGGCCTACTCAAAGCGTTCCCATAGGGCACTGTCATCTTACGTGGAATGACAGTCCTCACGTGTGAATATGAACTTTTGTATGCGGAAGAAAGGCGGGTTGTGATTCCGAGTCCACTTTGTAGGTGTGATACGAGGGGGTAGATGAGGCATTGTATCCATAGATGTTAAGAGGTCGGCCCAGTCGTTGAAAAGATTTAGGTGATGAGGGACTAATAGGTAGGAGGCGTGTTTGAGAGGATCTGTTATGGTTAAAGAATTTGGTGATGTTGGTGTAGGAGATTTCTCTTCTAAGGATGTAAAAAGGAGTGGCGAGCCTTCCTCTTGTGTAGCAAAGCGGTAGAAGGGACGTTTGGGAAATAGATAAATTAGATAACATCCGTTCGCGATCTTGTAGGGATGTGGTATAAGAAGACTCATTGATGGGAAGAGAAGTCAGGCGAGTTAACTCTTTTATGGGTAAAGGCGATTTCGCTTTGGCTTGATGGTGGTAAAGGAGGTTCGGGCTCTGTGTTAGTGAAGAGGCTTGATTCAAAATTTTCTCGATAGAGGCTTTTGGTGGTATCGAATCTGCATGGATCTCATGAACACTCTCCTCGGTTAAGATATCTGGTTTACGTTCTTGTTGGAATGAGTGATTCGGGAATGGCTTGTTGAATATTTTCAAATTTCGGTTAGCGGGCGTTAGGATTATCGAGCTATATCCCTGCGTCAACCATTTCTGCACTATGTTTTTCAACATCTTGCGATTTTCATGTTTGTGTCCCTTCACGCGGTGGAAATTCTGAAGTCATTTTCTTTGTACCGGAAGGTATGGCGCGAGTGGAATCAAACCGGAATGAGGTTTAACGGGAGGTAAGGTAATGGCTCTGCTTTGAGCAATTTTCCAATATCACACCATATGTTTCTCCCAAGGAGTGTAGTTGATGGGCTCTGCTTTATACTTATAAGTGGTTTTTGGTGGAGTATTGGACGGTGGTTGGGATTTGACCATCACCGCGTGGACAGCTCCTTTTGATTTAGAAGAAGTGGACGTGTGAGGAGTGGTGGTATTTGGTTTATTGGTAGAATCTGGAGTTCGGAAAGTGGAGTTTTGTTGCGACCAAATTTCTCTTCCTCTAAGGCTCGAATTTCTAATTTTCGAGCCATAGTAAAACCTCGTCGAATGTACGGAAAGTTTGAATTTGGAGGGTAGGGAGATGTGCTTAGCGCGAGGCCCGTAAATAGTTCGATAAGTTCGGTTTGAGGCAAGGCATATGTAAGTTGGTTGATAAGGCCCGCCATCGTCAGCGAAATCTGCGATAGATTCGTCCTCAAATTGTCGGATGGCATAGAGGTCGGTGATAGATACTTTCTTGGCAATGTTAATGGAGAAATGATCCAAAAGATTGGGCTAGTTGGTTAAAAGAAGATTGAGTCTTTGGGTTAAAGCAACTTTGTACCACTCAAGCGGGTCTGATAAGGACATGGGAAAGGTGCGAATGTAACAGGCATCATCATGAGCAATCAAATAACAAGCATGTCTAAATGATCGCAAGTGTTGTTGAGGATCCTCTTTCTTATTAAAAGCGAGTAAATTTGGCAACTCCCATTGAGGAGGATATGAATGAAGGGGAGACGAAGGGTGAATGGGCTCCCGAACAAACTTGCTCGTATGTCAGAGCGCTACGACTTCTGAAACAAAGCCTCCGGGTTTTGCATTTTGTCCATCATTTGTTTAATTAAGTCGGTGGTTGGATGAGATGATGGTGTGGTTGTGGTGAATGGAGGCGATTGGACCAAGGACCACCACTGACAACTTTGTGGGGTTAAGTGTTGATAAGGTGTGGAGGATGAATATGTTGAGGCGGCCCGAATAGGGGTGTCCTATATAGGATGTTGAGGTCACTTTGGATACGTGTATGGGAATGAAAAGGTAGGCGGAGCTTGAGAAGGAAAGCTCGTGTGGATAGGTGGCGAGAGCAAGTCATGAGCGGAGCGATCTGCAAGAGAGATGAGGTAGGGGCGGTCGGTGGTAATGATATGTGGGGTCCAAGATTAACAAAAGGAAAGCTAATCGGGGTCGTATGAACCTCTGCAGCCGTCGGATTGGGAGACGGGGCTAGAGATGCAGGAAGCAAGGCGGTATTATCAGGCGGAGTGGGAGCTAAATGAGCAGCTATACTGATAGGCATACCTACAAGGAGCTGACCATCAGGTGTACGGTCAGGGGTATGAGACAAATAGTATTGTACAGTGCTGGAATTAGCATCCAGAAACTTGGCAAAGTCCTTATCTCCCACAGGAATTTTAGGAACCTCGCTGGTATCAGTAGGATTCCCCACAGAAGGTGAAGGGGGTGATTCAGGCAAAGAAATAGAGCAAGCATGTGAAACCATGGCGGCGGCTTGCTTTCGAGTGATAACAACCATGGACAGAAGTTCACAGTAGGGTTTTAATCTGTCAGGAATAGAAACAAACTCAGACTAGTAAAATTGGTAGGTTCTTTGGTTTGTCGAGGTGGAAAAACGATGGCGATATCGGTCTAATGCTTAACGATGTCGGTTATACTATAGCCGGCGTCGGTCGAGTAACGATATGTCGGTGTAAGAAGTCTGGGCTAACAAGATATAAAAAAATTTGCTAATTTGATTTTTAACAACGTTTAGTATACTTGTCCAATTATTGATCACGAGAAGGCGAGTATGAGAAAGAAAACAGAACTAAAAACAAGCAAGATGCACACGCAAATCCAGAGATTAACCCTAGGGTTAATTTTAATTATCGTGGGCTTATGCCTTTAGACGTAGAAGGATGTCAGAATCCTAAACAAGAGACTTAGGGGAAATGTCAAGTTGTTTTGGCTTATAAGGTTACCTCAATCGGGCGGAGGAATACCGCGGAAAAAGGGGGATGTTTGAGCTGTTGTGTTAATTGTGAAGTGATTCGGTATGTGTTGTGCAGTGAATGTAAGATTAATTTCTTGTCAATCCGTGGATATCACCCCCACGTGTATGACCTGTTACTTAATCTATGTTCACTAGAATTGAAAAACAACAGGCAGGAATGCAATGCATGTGTTTTAAACCCAAATCGAAAGTGATATTCGATGAAGCAAAAGAGATGACTTTCACTAATGCAAGATGCAAAAAAAAAGCAAGTTCTTTTACGAGAATAATAAAATACCTTGTGAATATCTTTAGAAGAAGAAAACAGCAAGTATGCTCCTATGTAAACAAGCGAGCGAGAAATAAAGATAAACCCAAAATGGGTCCCACCGTCGTGCCAAAATGTTTCCCTCGGAAATGTTTCGTTCCTTTTAAAAGCAGAGATAAGGTTAGGGTTAGGAGGAATACACATAGAATGTCGAGATGGTGTGCGCGTACCGTAGAGAAAGATCGGGCCCAGTGACTGCGAAGAACTCCTTTTTGTCTTGGAAGGACTACTGCAAATAAGAACACAAGACCACAAGATTTTGATTAAACAATAAATGAGAAACTGCCTTGGGCCAGGAAATATAAAACTTCCTTTCGAAGGTGGTCGGTTTCCTGCTAATATGAATTAACACAAAAGAGCGTAAAATATCAATTAAGTTGTTTCGTTGAAGCTGGGTAGGGAAAAGGTTGTTTTTACGGTTTTGATCGGAGGAACCGATGCTGCGATTCTTGATAATCGATGCGATTCTTGATAATCGATACTGGGTGGGTTATAGGATCTTCTTGGTAGCTATGGTGTTTGTAAGGCTGGTTTATGGATGATATTAGGAAATGAGATGATGAGAGGTAAAAGAATAACGATTAGATCTGATAGCACGTTGGGTAGTGGACTCGAAATGGATTTAGGAGGAGCCGAGATTCAAGAAGCATAAGAAATGTTATAACGAGAGGACATGCGAGATGTGACTTACTTGGTTTTGACCAAGATGCAAGCTGATCTCCTTTCTTTGTAAACACTTACGGTATTTCCACTCGTCTCTGCTTGGTCAAGTGAAGATCTGGACTCTGTTCCTCGCTCCCAATAATCTCTGTTGATCCGAAAATCCTTGGTGATCTCCAAAATGAAATTCGATCCGTTGTTTTGGTTTGGGAGCCCATTTACGAGGCAGATGGCGGTTGCATAATCGAGGCGGTCGGTAGTAGAACCGGCATCGGTAAGGAAAAAGTAGGCTATTTTTAGTAAAATCGCCCACCTTCCTGCTTTTCTCGAGAGATCAGTGCGGGCTTGGTCAAGTGACTAGAAGGTCGGTTTTGGGTGCGAAAAGGGTCATTAGTTATGGGTGTAGGTGTAGACCAAGTTTTAGGTTTTAATTAGGTTAGTTTAGGATTAGGGCTAGGTCATGATGAGGTGGCAAAATGAGGTGGCGGTGAGGTGATGGGGATTTATCAATTACAAGAGTAATTAATAAATAATTGTGTAAAGTTTAGGTATGTCATATTATTTTTCTATGCTCTCCTCCTCTGCCTCCTACATCACCATGTCCAAGTTGTGTTTCATTTATTACTCTATGAGGTCCTCAATGATTTTTGCTACTTCTTTCTCCACACCTCATCTACCTATTCCTTTGTGAGGCTTGGGGTCCTTTGTTCTTTTGTAACTTCTTCGCTTACCCCTCTGTCCTGAGCATCCTCCTCTTCCTTTTCATTCTTCCTCCTAACAAAGATGTATTCATTTTTCTCTTCCTCTCCTTCCTCCTCCGAGTCATTTACTTAGAACACTAGAGGGCCTTGGAATTCCTCAGGTTCATCATCATTATCTCTTTTTCCTCTGTAGGCATCCAAGCTCTCGATATCCTCTCGAGTTATCCTTCTCTCTCGTCACCTCCTACTTCTTCCTGACAGGAGATTCTACTTTCCCTTCCTCCTCCTCTGGTGACTTCTCCTTTGACACTTCCCCTTGAGCGCATGGCTCTCCTTGCTCCAATGCCTCCTCTTATAGGGTCTTCCTTCTCATCGGGACTTCTTTTAGCGTGCATAAGTGCTTGGCTTGGCACTTACCTCCTGCACGCCTACTGATTGTGTAGTCTGGACACTTGGGGCCCTTTTCTCTTGCACCTCCTCTCTTTCTCTCTTCTTTGGCACAGGATTCCTCCTTCTTGTAGGGTCTTCAAGGATGGATACATCATTTTCCAAGTATGCACCCTTTTCAAATTTCAGCTTGATGTGCAGATACACTCACGTCATAGTCCTTGCAATTGGTAAAGTCAAGGGCTTCATCATTTGGACCTCATGGGATACATACTTTTCCATGTATGTGTAATTTTTGGGGTAGATGAGCTTCCTGCATATCTCTTTATGGTCTTGATCCACCTCACTAAGGTCAAACCTTAGTCTCTTGGCCTCTTTGAACCTATTCACCCCCACTTGGAAGTATTGCATGGTGAAGGAGAAGGGAAGTTTGCACTAGGGGCTCATTGTTTCATCTATTAATTTGAATCTACCAATGTAGAAGTGTTGGTATACTGAAAACTTTGATTCTCTATCCAAGAGTTTTGGTAGTTGTTCTGGAATTCTCCACTCTATCTCGAACACATCCCTCATTCGCTTGTACCACTTTTCCAAGTGCCCCTTGTGAGTGGTTGTCATGGTCTCACAAGTATATTTTACAAACCTCCTTGCGGGTGACAGATCTTCCTCTCTGGTACTCCCAAACAAACTTGTGCAAAGACATCGGGCACTCCAATTTTTGAAAAGATAATTGTGAGGAGGATATTAAAAAGAGTATCTTCTCACCCTCCTACACACTACTAATGATTTCATCCTCAGTAATGAAGGCAGCATAAGTTGTAGATAGTCCCCTCTGATATTTTTCAGCATACATTCAACCATGCCTTGTTCACTTGAGTCCATCTTTCTTGATCATTGAGTTTGGTTACCAAGTACGTGGCCATTCTCATCACGGGTATGGAATCTCTACAATGTCATAGTATCACGATCCTTTCTTGCAGTCATATGAGGCTACTTTCCTTGATGGCCTCTTTATCACTCAGATCATCATCTATGCTCTCTCCCTCATAAATAAGGCCTATGAACTTGAAAATAAACTAGGATTTATGCACATCTTACACCCCATGAAATAAAAATGTTCATCGTGAATGTGTGACATCAGCCACCGATAGAAACACTCGGAGTTTACCAAAGTAGGGTAATTCGTAAATCTACATAACCCCGCCTTCTCTAATTTAACTTTTGCTTCATCAATGTATATGGTCATGCCCTCCTGTCCTCTTGTTTGTTGGGAAAACCAACTATAAAGCCATTTCTTTCTTTGTCATGCTGGTGTGATGATTATATTCATTCACATTCATTTTCCATAAATGAAAATCTCATTCTTTTCCTAGCAATACCTCGTTTGGATATTGCATCTCCACGTCTCACTCTTCATTTATGCTTGCATGGCATGAAGTCATTTGCTTCCCCTTTTCCTTTCCCTTTTTCTTTTTAGGTGAGATGGTTTCTTTCTTTGGTTCCATTCTTCTAGTTAGGTTAACACTTCAAAATTATTCTCCTTTCTCTTCTCTACCACTCTATCCAACCCCAAGACTCAATCTTGCAAAGAAACCCTCCTCACTTTGTGCCCTAGCCATCAAACCCTAACTGGAACAATTCTTCCATAAGACGGTGCTTCTTAACAACTTCCTCCATGCCACGGTACTCCTTTCTTATTGGTTTTCAAATCTACTCTAGTCATGCCCTCTTAGATTTCTTAAATTCTTCTTCGTACGGATCACTTTTGGATGCCCTAGTTTGTGAGAGCTCTTTTCACTTCGTAATAATAAGGTAAAATAATGAATTGCCCGACCTCTTAATTATAGCTTTTCCTTCTTTCCAACATTAAATGATATTTTACCTACCACCGTACTTAACACTTAATGTGGATTTTTCCACCAAGCCAAAGATTACACGCCTAATCTTGTGCAAAAATTCTACAACCTTCAGTGCTGCGCAATAATCCACCCCGACGAGAAGAATCTTACACGTGTTTCAATAGCGCTGAAGGCACTTCTTCTATCCTTCACCTAATTTTTTCTCTCGCCTACCTTATGTTGTTCATGTACTTCTTCCTCCTCTGTATGTGGTTTCTCTAAAGTCTTATCCTAACACTAACCTTTTTTTTCCACCTTTCTTCCATGCACTTCTTAATTCTTATGCACTTTGTATCCATCAACCGAGCCATTTACCATAACTTCTACTATCGGTTTAACTTTTATTATGGGCCTATACTTCACATCACTCCACACCACACTAAAACAGATGTGTGGTCCTCTTAACATGCACAACCTTGGAAAAATAATGTGTTACCGGTGCCAAGGCGTAAAAAAACCAAAGAAAGGAACAAGCAATGAGAAAGGGAAACAGATTTGTGGTCCTCTTAACATGCACAACCTTGGAAAAATAATGTGGTTACCGGTGCACAAGGCGTAAAAACCAAAAGAAAGGAACAAGCAATGAGAAAGGGAAACATAGGAAAAGAAAAACATAAATGTGAATTCTAAGCTAACTCGGTAACACCGCTTATTATAAATACCAAGAAGACTTATTTATATTAGGGCTTCATCCTACTCCCATTAAAGTGACTGTAACCTTGTCCCAACCAATGGAATTTCAACTTTCTAGGATGACACGAGATACTTGGAATCATACAACAACACCAACTACCCAACCTTAAACTTCTTCTTCTATATATGATGATCATTCCATGCATGTTGTCTTGTTTTTTCTATCTTTTGACTCCATCTAGCAAGTGATCACATTTTTTCTAACTGCATCAACTTATCAATTATTTCTTCCAGTGCTTAATCATCAGCTAATCCTCCTACGTGTGCTATACGCATCGAAGGTAACATGAATTCCACTGGTAAATCATCCTTTGTGCCAAACACCAATTGAAATGGTGTGGCCTTGTTTAACCTTTTGTAAGTTGTCCCGTATGCCCATAGAACGGTTGATACCTTATCGTCCTAATCTTGTCTTCTAACGTCATAGATATTAGTTAACGTGTGACTTAGTATTTTGTTAAATGCATCAGTAGTCCCATTTGCTTAAGGGTGATATGGGGTAGTCTTATGATAGTCCACCATAAATTCTGCCAACAAAATCCTGACTATTTCATTGAGAAATTGTTTAACCCTATCACTTATTAAACTTAAAGCGAAACCATACCTTTTGATTATGTTTTCCCATAAGAATATAGCAGTTTTTTCCACAGTACAATTATTTGTAGGTGCTTCCTCTTCCCACCATGTCAAGTAATTAGTGCAAGTGATGATATACCATGAACCAATCCTTTGCGTGGCTAGCGCAATTGGTCCTAAAAAGTTGATTGCCCATTTTTCAAATGGTTCAGCATTGGCTATTGGTCGCAAAGACATTTCATCTTTCTTTCTAGGTTTCCCAAGGAACTATAAATAGTCACAGGCCTTGAAAAACTCAATACAATATTCGTAGATAGTTTGCCAACAAAACCCAACTAATAAAATCTTCCTTGCGGTATCATTTCCTACATAGTGTCCTCCTACAATTCTACCATGTG
Source organism: Taxus wallichiana var. yunnanensis (assembly GCA_018340775.1). NCBI lineage: Eukaryota > Viridiplantae > Streptophyta > Pinopsida > Cupressales > Taxaceae > Taxus > Taxus wallichiana. The sequence continues at coordinate 261,740,299 of CM031236.1, forward strand.
ATTCTTCCATAATGGCTACGCACTCATGTTCCAATATGCATCAGCGTAGAACCTCGTCACAACCTAACTTATATAGGTCTCCACTAATAAGCATGTAGGGTGTGACACGTATTGCTAACTACTTTCTCTCCAAGGCCTTCATTCCTTCTAGTGCCACACCTCTTTTTAAGAACACTTCTATATCTTCCAAGTCTGAGGGCATGCACCATAACCTAAATAGTGGCGTATCTAGCATGGTATCCTCAATGCTTTGCTCGTCCTCCCTAAGTCAATCTTAGATAAGTGGTCAAGTCCAGAATTACTCTTCCCTGGCTTAACAACCACTGTGAACTCAAATTTTTGAAATAGTAGCACCCAACAACATATACGCCCTTGCAGAATGGGTTTGTTGACCAAGTAATTCAATGTCATATGGTCCATGTAGAATATAAATGGTTTCGCTAATAGATACTGCCTAAACTTATGTAGCTCATAGATCATAGAAAATTATTTTCACTCAGTATTTGTGTAATTATGCTCTGCTGGTGTCAACTTTCTACTTGCAAAGAATAAGGGATGATTAAAAATTCCCTCCCTAGGTTATGCTAGTACTGCTCCCATAGTTGTTCCTGAGGCATCAACATGCACATAGAAAAGCTTATCCCAAGAAGGAAAACATAGTATGGGCACCATGATAAGCCTACCCTTCAAAGTTTTGAATGCCTTCTATTGCGTCTCTCCCCCATGAAAGGAAATCTTGTGTCTAAGAAATTCCTCCAAGGGTGCAATGATCTTGACATATCCCTTGATGAACTTCTTGTAGTAACCTATATGCCGAAGGAATCATGCACAACACTTTGGCTAGTAGGCTCCCCTAAACCCATAATGACTACAACCTTGGCAGGATCTACTAGTAAGCCCTCCTTACATATGATATACCCCAATAAGGTTCCAAATGGGGTAAGAAAGACACACTTCTTGTTGTCGATGGATATCCTCAATTGTCGGCACCTTTCAAACATTAGTCTTAAGTTATCACAATGGTTTTTGACTAGACCATACATAGTCCAATCATCCAAATAGACCTAAAGAAATTTATGGATGAAGTACTGAAAGGCTTGTACCACAATGCGCGAGAACACCACAGGCACATTCTTCAACCCAAAAGGCATGACCGTATAGGAAAAAATTCCCTATTCAATGGAAAAAATTTGTCTTTCTCTAGTCTCCCTTTACAATCCTCACCCGATGGTACCCTGAGAACCCATCCGTGAAAGAGTAGACTTCACGCCTAGCTAATCCTTCCAAAATTTCTTCAATAAAGGGGGCTGGGAAGGGATCAATGACACACACTACATTCAGATCCCTATAGTCAACGTAAATACTTATCCTCCCGTCTTTCTTGATGTTGATGACCATTAGCCTTATCCATTCTGACTCTTCAACAACCTTAATGATACTTTACGCTATCATTTTTTCTATCTCCTCCTTGACCCGTACGCACAAATTTGGGTTCATCCGATATGGCCTCTTCTCAGATTGGGCATGTACCTTCCTTTAGTTTTATCCTCATCTCCCCCAAGGAATGGTGGACACCTTTGAGTTCATGATACCCGCATGGGAAAAAATCTTGGAACTCACCTAACAAATCAATGATCTTTGAGACTTCCTTCTCCAACCAATAGTCTCTAATGATAGCTTCCTTGGGTTTTGCTTCTAACCCAAAGTTAACCTTATTCATTTTCAAGGGCTCATGGTAGGCACAAATCCTTTCATTGGCACTATCTCGTAACATCATGCGTACCTACAAAGTGATTAACATCTAGACCTTCCATTTCCTCCCCATCTATGACATAAACCATCTTTCCTTTTTCCTTCTATATCCATGTGCATTCAAACCGCATCTCTTTTGACTCATCCTCATCGAAGTGTGCCCCTAAACCGGGCTCACCTAGAAAATCTAGTATCCTATCTTCTGTCATGGAACTATCCCCCATCATAAGGCGCTTAATCACTTGTAATGCCTTATCCATAGATGTCTTGGTACTCCAAAATTTGAAAGTTTGAATGAGATCAGCTGTCAACTCTTGCCAATTACCCATCCAACAACGCATCTCCAAATGAACTTACCAAGATTTTACACAACCTTGTAAGGTGGAATACAACTTATGTACCCATAAATATGATGGAAACACTTTTGTTCTTCCCATCTAGGCCTTCTCACATGCTTGGATATGAAATGAAGTAGTCTCTTTACCATGGTAGTCTTGTATGACTGTGGGCGCGTTGCTCCTGGAAAACCTTATAGAAAATGTGATTCTTACCTTGCGCCACTCTAGGAGGTTCTCTCGATGTGTAGCCCACTAGCACGTTGCAGTCCCGAGTAGGTTATAACTGAGCATTCCTCTTCTCTCATCCTCATTTTTCCACTGAGCTTCCATGTCCCGTAAGAAAATTTTAGGGTATGCCCCTATAGTGTAACTTGGCAAATTCCTTCCTCCTTAGCGTTTGAGTAAGTGCGCATTGGTCACTCTTATTAAAGAGCCCTTCAATTATCACCCAATTAACTCATAGGTCCCATATACCCAATTTTCACACACCATGCCTATTGTATCACTCACAGATCCGAGCATCCTCAAATTGGGTAACTCCTTTTGTAGGGTGAATTATCTCCGTGTCTCTCGATGGAGTGCCCATAAATTCTATTGGTACCCAAATTTTTTATCATTTTCATTCTAAGCAAAGCATCAAAGATATGGCATGAAGCTTGAAGATAGATGGATTATGGTGTGTGTCATTTTGTAGTTAGGGATATAATCTAACTGGCACTCAGATTTTTGGAGAGATGGATAGCACTCAAATAGGACTTGATCTTTTCCTAACTGTTTTAGGTTGTGCCTTTCAACCAATGTAAGAGAACCTATTTTGTAACCCTCAAATGGTGAAGGAGATGAATATATCCCTTAATTTGTGCAAATAGTATGAAAAGGGCCTTGGGAAAATATGATCAATACTCCAAATCTAACTTTCACAAGTTGTCACTTCCATATTTTGGAGATACTTTCAATGCAAGGCAAGGGTTACTAAAGACATTTTGAAATCCTGATCTATTCTACATACTTTAGCAAATGGATTTTGATCTTCTGTGGGTATATAGGTCAAAACAGGGGTAAAAAAGGTAGGATTAGTTGTTTTAAATTGTTTTTGTTTTTTTTGGGAGATCAACAAGATAGATTGGACTTTGCCAGATCCTTGAGGAGCTTCACAATAATGGAGAACTTCAATAACATAAAGCTTTAAAATAGTTAAAACATTCCTTCAACCAGAAGGTGTGCATCAATGGAGGCCCATATTTACACCTTTTCACACAATATTTGAGATTCTAGCATGAAGGCTTGAGTTAGAAAACCCAATAAAACATCAAAATCTAAGATAAATCATGCCTAAGGTACACCCAAAAGATTACAAACAATCTCTATCAATAGATGAAAGAAAAGTTATTTTAAATCATTTATTTCATTCCCAGATGAAAGATCTTCTAGAAAATGAAATTACAGATGCCACTAAACTATCACAAGGATTGAGACCTATGTTATTCAGATAGATTTTGATACAAGATTACAATAGGAAGTGTAACAACTACTTGTAAACATTCTAAAATGAAATAAACACAAAATTACCAGATATTTAACACAAATTAACTAAAATTTTATCGATTCATCGATAAGGGGAGAGTTATTTAAACAATATTAGAGCTTGTTGATGGCTATACACTTGTAACCAACTCAACATGAATGAAAATCACAAAGAGGAAGTTTTTTTAATTAAGGGTAAATAGTTTTGAAGGGACTATACCCCGTATACAAAAGATCTCAAAAGCCGATAGTAAAGATGAGAGAAGCAGCCCGTAGAAGGGCAAAACAAATAACCAACCAGGAATGCTCAATAGCCAAATATTACAATATAGGTGAAAAAAGGATCTAAACGTACAAAGATCCAGAAATAAGAAGGCAAGATCAAAAAGAAACCAAAAGAGAAACAACATGAAGAGCTCCGCCAAAAATAGCTCCAGAACCACCCGATGACAGTAAAAAATAGCATCGCAACAAAGGCGTGTTACTTGATGACTCAGTCAATTTTGGTCTTGATAGCCTGCAGTGACATGAAGAAGGCAATGGCAGTGGCCTGAGAGGAGTCTTGCAAATCTACTTGGGCAATTGCAATGTCCCTTTTCTCTTTAGGGCCCCATATGTCCTCATTAATCCCACTTAAACTGCAAACACTGTGGACATGTTGTTCAATGAAATTATAAATGCTTTTGAGGGCAGACAATATGCAGTCATTTCAGCTTTTAGCATTCCCCAATCTGCCATCTAAGGACTGAAGTTTCTTGAAGACTTCCCCAATAACCCCCTCTTCCTCCTCACTTTGAAGGATCCTTTTACCCTTAGCTCTTTCCATGTTTTTTATAGCCCCTTTGAGCTCTTGTATCTCCTTTTCTAATTTGTCCACCCTATCTAGCAATTCCTCCTCTTTGGGCTCCTCCACCAGCTTGCTAATATGCAGGAGGTTTTCAGCTAGTTCCAAGTCTTTGTGGCTCCTTAGGACCCGTTGGGAAGCAGGGATTTTAGCTTTGAGGCTCTTGCTTTTCTTGCTGGAGACAACATCTTCATTCTTTCTTTTTAGGGGGAGTGGGAGCAGTGTGGGTAGGTGGAGGTATGAAGGAGGGAGGTGGGATAGGATTCACTGGGAGGGCAGCTAGAGAAATGGTGGTGAATCAAGAGGATAAGGCCCTGGTGCAAAGGGACAGCCCTAGAGTGGCTTTGAACTTCCCTTATAGATTTCTCCAGAGAGTTAATCAGATAGTGAGGAAAGCTGATAATGTTATTTCTACGAAAATGATTCAGAAAAATCAGATGCTTTTGAGGTATAGTCACATATCTTCCTTCAAGGGTAACATACCTTACCACCATTTTGGCCAGTTCATCAAAAGGTTCAGGGATCGATACCACCTTGAGGCCAGCAGTCACGAACTCAAGATTCTCCCCCTCTTCCAGAAATTTCTTGGTTTCCACCTCCCTGTCTACCTTCTTATTGAAGAATTTTGTGCCTTCCAGGCTGAGGCCCGTGATCTGAGCTATGAGCTCTTCCGTGATTTCCATTTTCATGTTACTATATTTGACTATTCTATTCTTCCAACCCCAGGCGAATTTGATAGAGATGTCTTGGTCGAAGCCTTGGATCCTTTCAATGAAATTAGACAGGCCCCCGATTTGCAGGTAATCCCAAAGCTCTGTGTTCTCTTTCCACTCAGGATTGTGGGTCGGTTCGGTTTTGCATGGCGGCCCCCCCATGTTTCCTCTGCTCCTTTTCCTATTCTCAACGGTAAAATAGCTACCAATGTGCGGGATAGGCCGAACTTTGATTTTGGTATTTGAATCTTTCCTTCCCGTGAAAGCCAGTTTAATTATTATGCTACACTTGTTATTATTGCCCCGCTCCTCGGCTTTCCTCCTATGCCAAGAAATGATGACAGTCCAGCCCGCACAGATCGCAACAATCATCCAAATCTTTTGTGATGTCATCATCATGTACTTGGGGATCCGCACATTAGCATCTAAAATACGACCGTTAGTTATGATTATCACTGCCATGTAGATCAATGATAATGGGTTTATTGACATGATCGGGTAGAACGCCCCCAAATCCAAGTTTGAAAGGGATTATTAACACCAAAGTTAGCCAAATTGTCACCAATCGGGTTAGATAAAGAGGAAGTTAACCTAGTTTCTCAGAAAGATTTCTCAGAAGATGAGCTTTTCCCAAAATTTTCTCATGAAAATGAACTCTCGACCTTTTACATGTCTCAAAACATGTATTATATATCTCTCTATTACATTCAAGCCTTCTCTCCCAAGAAAATAATATGCCAAGCATCAAGTTTGTTACAAAATATCCTCATGATTCATGTATGTGATGTTTAATGTAACACATCCAAAAAGTTTCCAGTTGTCTCAAAAAGAGATGAATCATTGCAAAATTTACATCATTATCCATTATGGAGGCACGTTTTTCATCTTCAAAGCATGCAGACCCCCTTCCTTTCATTATTTCATCCTTACACTTTCCAAATTTGCCTCTGCAACTTTTGGATCTAGTATTTCATGTTTCTGCTCGAGCTTGAACAAAATTTCATTGCAAAAGTACCTCAGATCTGCAAATTGAATTTTCAAATTGATTCCATTAATCCTTGAAGGCAAAAATGACATGAATTTGCCAAAAATTGGTGAAAATTGATGTAAAAATCACATCTCCAAGCTTCCTGGAGCTCAAATGGTGGCCAAACTGAAAAATGCACAGTTACCATTGATCTTCCTTTATCCTTTAATCTGATCCCTCCACGTGTCACAATGTGATTGGAAATGGGCTTGGGATCACTTTTTGACATTTTAACACTTTTGGAAAAATGTAAAAATTTGACATTTTTCTCCGCCCCTCCGCCCTTTGAAAATGAGCTTGACACGTGTCCCAAAGTGGGCCCCATTGGAATCGTGGACCGATTCTACACATTTCCACCTTTTTTGGAAAAAGGAAATTTTTCCAAAATATCCCCACATCTCCACCCTTCTACCCTTTGCTTCTGATATGGGTCCTAGCGGACCTGCGCTCCAAAATTTCATTTTATACCTATTTTTCCAAAAAGGCAAAATTTCCATATTTTCCCCACAGCCCACAGTTGCTCCTCTGACCTTACCATGTGTTCATCTATGATTCGTTGTGGGGTAGCACTTCAATTTTTTACCTTAACCCATTTTGCCAAAGAGTCAAAAAATTCCTTTTTCCTCCGGCAGCCCGCTGATCCACGCAAGCTTCAAATTTCCTCTTTGTCGGGGCCGCACTTCCTTTTAGAATTTTAGTCCATTTTGCCAAAAAGGAAAAATTTCCAAATTGCCCCAAAGCCCAAACCTCCACTTTTCCATCATGAGAAAAAAATGCGAACAAGGCATTAATTCAACTTAGCGGGCCTACGGCCTTTTTCATCACTTTAACATTTTTACCCCAAAAGGCAAAAACTTCAAATACCTCTCGCAGCTCCGCCCCTCCACTGTTTTGACTTTTCTAACTACCACGTGTCACCCTCTAATTGGTTGAGGGCCTCGTCGACTGTGGGGATAATTTAGACCTTTTTCCAAAAACACAAAAAATGTTAAGTTTCTCGAGAAAACCCGTTGAACCTTGTCTAATCACAAACGACCACGTAGGAGAAAATTTTTGAGCTAAAATTTGATAGGAAAAGGACACCCATATGATCAAAAAATGCAGAAATTGCCAATGACGCCCAAAATCAATTTTTCCTTCGTGGGTGAAGAAATTTTCAATTAAAGGACAAATGGAAAGTGATTCAAAGTAATTTACGACAATGGCAAGGGATTTTTGAGGGAAAATAAGTATAAATCAAATAATTTCGAGCTCCAAAGGCCAGGAAAAATGGAAAAAATGGAAAAGGTGTTTGAACAAGAAAAATTAGGGCAAAACACAGGGCAAACTTAGAGATTCCTCAAAATGGTGCAAGAATGGAGAAAAAAGAACAACTCAAAGCATTTAAACACAGATACGAGTTTTTTTCATCAAATTCAAAGGATGGGAAGATCCAAAGCCATTTTTTTTAGAAACGGGAAAAACACATTTCTCCTTAGCAAAGCATGGCATGTGCAACATTGGGCACCAAAAATTCTATAAAGGACCTCTTCTCCCAAGGGTTCAAAGTTGTAAGGCACCAACTTCCCATCCATCAAGGGGATGATGACCCGTTCTTCCTTGTTATTGAAACTGATATATCCTTTGTTGAACTTCATGTTAGCATTGTTCTTATAAAGCACCATGGGCACCCAAGAAATGCTAGAAAATTATCTACCTCGCGAGCCAAGACTTTGAAGTCCCTAGTAAACTTGGCCCCTTGAATGGTGATCACCGCATCCTTCAATACTCCAATGGGCATTGCCTTAGTTTTGTTTGCCATATATAACACATTCAAAGATGGTTGTAATGCATGCCTTCCCATTTGATGTCATGCATCCAACATCGTAACATTGACCTCTCGCCCCTATGTTAATCTATATGTTACTCGGCAGCCAACCATCCACAACTGCATTCAAGGTGATCTCTTTCTCATAGTCAAGTCTATGGTGAGGGAGGTTTACATGCAACACCTACCTTTCACGCTCTACCCTAGTACATGGTACCTTCTCTCTCATCCATTCTCCTAGCAAGGGAATAATATTCTCTTTCCTTAACATTTTACACACTTCTTTGACTTCATCCATTTCCCTCTGTGGAGCCTCAGTATACCTTCTTTGCTCTTATTTCCTGGACTGATCCTTTAGACACTGTATCTCTCCTTGTAAACTTCAAATGACATCCATAGTCTCTTGATATAATTCTTTCTGATGAGCAAGGTCCAGATACTTTCCATGTACTACTTCCTCTCTTGAAACTAGTTTCCTTGGTCTTGCATCTCCCCTCGGTGCATGTGGCCTCTACTCGCATCGTCACTAAAACATGTTCTAGCCGTCTTCATGACATCCACTGTGAATCATCCTTCTTGATGCTTACCATCCCAATTCATTTTTCCTTTCAAATTACTGGCTCATGTGCTTAAAAAACTAAGGGAACTCCTCATACTTGTGCTTCTTCCTACACCACGAGCACTACAATAAATCTCGACACTTATGCCTGTAATGTTATGTAGATCCATAGTTATAGTAGGTTCTTCATGGGAAATCACTTCTCCCTCCTCTGTGGTTACTACGACCATGGGATTATCCATGAAAACCTCTTCCATGCACCCCTCCATCTGTGTGTCCTTCATAACGGTGATCATCTTCCTTGCAACTAATGGAAAGGCTAGTATGGCACACACCATGATCAATGGCCTCATAGATCTGGTCAATAAGCCTACAATCCTTAGTATCATAGGTTATAGAGGTACAGATCTTGTAATAGCAAGACACATTCTTCCGTAATTCATGTTGTAATAAGGGACACCTACTTGCTTCATGGTCCCCGTGACAAACTTTACAATCTACATCTGCTATGGTGTGTACCGACTTTCGGGAAACTATCATTGGCATGCCCTCTACTTCATAATCTACGCACCAAAGGCCACTATGAGTCTCATATGTTGAGTTTGTAGATTACTTCTCCAACTACTTGGCCATTGCAGTGATTTGAGCCTCCGAAAAGGGTTCACACCGATCAATGCTCCCACTATTTCAACGCGTAAGGCATCCTCTAAAGCCTCGTGCGGGTTGGTGAATGTTTTATGTGATAATGCCCTCCTAAATGGAGTGATCAACGCTCCAAAAACCATTGAGCATGTTGTGAAGGGTGAATGTCATATGACAGTTTTGACAAGAGATTTTTAAACCGTGCATCATACTCTCACACACTCTCTGCCATTCCCTTTTAGATCTCCTTCAAAGCGTGGATGCTCTTCTTCTTGAACTCTAGTATATGGAATTCTGATAGGAAGGAATTATTTAATGCGGTGTAATCCACCACCTTCTCGTGCAGGGTCATACTTCTAGTACCACGGTTGTGCATGTGCCCTCGCAACGTGGTTGTAAATTAACTTGTCTTTTCACTCAGTGGATAGTGATCCCCTTTACACACCATAGTAATTCACACTTGTGTACGTGTTCTACAACATCCTCTATACCCTGGTAATCTAGAAAGTGTAAAGACATCTCAAAGAACACCTTAGGAGGTGGTTTGGGCCCTTGTCCTCCTAATCCAGATCCTTTTTCCCTTCAATATTTCCTCCTCCACCATATCCACTGGATCCACAGTGTCTTGTGCCTCTAGATCCACCGCCCCACCTCCGATCCCCATGTAGCCATAAATGGGCTTGAAGTGGTCATGTCTAGTGTCCCCAACATTCCAATGAACTACAAGTCAATTCCCCGTGAGATTTCTCCACTACCCGAAGTGTAGCCCGTGCCACTCCTAGATGTGTTACCCAAAACTTGTGTACTTACACTTTACCCAAATATTCCTCCAATCACCGAAATGGTATGTGCATCCATGGATGTTCTAAATGAAAACTTATATCTCTTAGGCACCGATCACTCACTCCCAATGATACCAATCAAGGGTTATCAATACTTTTCCCTTGATTTGAAAAACCAAGCACCGTGGGTTGGTTGCTATGTGGGTTCGAGATGTGCACCGACGGATCTTCTTTCTCCATGCGACGAATTCTCATCAAAGTCAAGGGGCCTCTCACATGCTTTGCAAGATGAGGTAGCATAAATTTCTCAAGATCCATGTCCTCTGCATGAACTTCAATACCCTCTCATAATTTCTACCTCCATATATCCATCAAACTTACAACCTCACATTATCTAGTCATCTCCCTTTCACGATCTTTGTTATACTTGATTCGTAATGTCCTCCATCTTCCTCCACCCTATCTCCCCCTCCCAACACTCGAGTATCTTAGATAGCCATGGGGAATGCTTATAAACTCAAAGTAACAACCAAGATATTCATAGCCGAGAGGAATAGCACTAAAAAAAGATCCTATAGATCCTCGAAACTTGAACTCGTAAAATTCTCAGGAAATAATACGTCAAAATGGTGTATTCTAAAGTGTAACTAGCCATCACTCCCTTCCACCAAAGATGATTAATAGCATGTGTTCAAGTCAAATCTGCATCATGTAGCCTCCGATAGTCATCTTGGTTCCACATGCGCAATCTATAAGTACCGCTTGATCTGGATGTGTATGTTGAAAGGCATTCATATAGCACTACCGAGAAGCAAGAAAATAATTTCTCATACAAATCATGGTATAGGTTCTCCTCCACCCATCTACGTCTATCAACTTAGGTCTAGTGCTAAATATTTTAGCAAACTCCTCCTTTTTGCTCTTGAACTACATTTCAACACTTTCTAAAGTCATGAGCTCACATCACACATCATAAGGAAAAATATGCATGTCATTTCTCACAACAACTTCAAAAATAGGTCCTAGAAACAGAACCAAGATGTAGTCATTTTTATGCCTTTCAAAGAATGAGGAAATCCCATGTGCATTGGCCTATCACCTAGTGGGTGCTAGGCTACACACCCGAGGCATGTGCGGGCATCGAGCCCCTTCTTTATGTGATTTGTGTGAGAATTCATTATTAATGATAGAAACTTAAGTGAAGAGAATGGAAATGAACCGTACATTTATCTTAGAGCTCAAAATGGGCTTCTAGACCAATGTATTCATCTAGATAAGAAAAGCATTATAGAATATAGATCTGAATCATAACAAAAATAAATACACATGGGTTTACACCCACTCATATGAAATATATATAAAACTGATCCATACATATATAATTAAAACTAGAACCACATATATTCATATTAAGTACGTTTAGTAACCACATTACATTCAGTGAGGAAATTATAGATCTATATAACAAATACAGACTCAAATTCATGCATCAGAAATGAAATTAATCCCCTCATAGTACAAATAAAAATATTTAAACATGTCCCCTTGATACATCATACTCCTAAAGATCCTCTAAGCCCAACCCATAGAACTCTCATAGTATTTCTGCATAGCTTCGCCTCTTCCCATTCTATATCTTTTTCTCTCGCTTGGCCGCTTGTATTTATAGCCTCAACAATCACTATCATGCCTTTCTGAAGTTATAGATTAGTCACCAAGTGTCCAAGTGGTCTTCCCGAGAGCATTCTCTTCTTAATCAAGCTCTCCATCTTTCACCATGATGATCTTTTGGAATCTTCTATCGCATGGTATATTCCTTTCGTTGGCACAAAGTTTCCAGTTGGCACCTTATCTACTTCACTTGTGTAGTCGCGTCATGTTTTCCTTGTGTTCTACCCGATATGGAAAATACAGGCTAATTCCCAAAACCTTTTCTCTACCTTGTGCGCGCACACCACCGGTTCTACTAAACCCTCCAAAAACCTTGTCCCGCACACTTTTAACTTGCACAAGCACCCTTCTTTAAGTAACGCTCATACGCACTCCATACGCCTTCTTATACTTAGCCAATATTTTAGGTGTAACATCTTAGACCTGGCTGTTATGGTGATGACTTCCACTCTTGACTTTGCAAATGTGGACCAATGATTTGTCTTAGGAGGAAGTACTCTTGTGATTTTAGGAAATCATGTTTTCCATGGATAATTCATTATTTGATGAGAAGAATCATTCTAGTTGTGAATTTTTCTTACTTGAAAATAATGCCATTCATCTCTTTGCATAGCTTAAAATTCACCTTTAGGAAGGTGATGAACTTGTTCTGTGTAGACTTAATTTATTACATGTAAACAAAAAACCTTGGATCAATGCCATTGATCCAAGGTATGCCTCAGTATTTTTATCTACTCACCTTGTTGGCTTGGCATTCAGAAATGGATAGTGTGTTTGAATGTAACTTGTCTTGTTTACCATGGTGAAGAACTCTTTACCTTAGAAATTCTTGACCGGCATCAAACTTAAGGGTGATAGGCTCGGCCTTCTTGTATTTGTTTAAATGATGCATAGCGTATAGGAATCGTAGACCTAATAATGAGATTACTAAAGGGATACCCTAACCTAAGTTGTAATGTTCTATACTAAGTTGGATTATAACCTAAGGTAATTGAGACCTACCTAGGAACTAAGGTTGATTCCTAACCTAATAAAAATCTAACCTAAACTATTGCTAACCTAACAAGACACCTATTGACCACTTGGAAAATGGCAAGGTCGGTGGCATCAGTTTTCAAGGCATTAATGGGAATTGATTTTGGTCTTTAATAACATAGGACTACCAATTTTGGCAGAGGCATTGGGATTTAGGGGATGTCTAGTTGGCATCACCACTAAATAGAAAATTGCATGCAAATTTTGAATGGAAGGCTCACCAAATTTGGATGGTGGTGGCATGGAGAAATAGGAGGGAAAATTGACAGTCCTTCACATTAATTGATCTTAGTTATGGCAAAGAAACCACCTAGGAGAAAGGCATGGTGGATTTTGGAAAGGTTGTTTGATCTTTTGTTATTTCAATTTTTTCTCTACATGGGGTTTTCAATTCTTCAAACCAATAGTTCTATTTTTGATCTTGTTGTATTCTTGGCATACATGAGCTATTTTTGGATCTTGTGGAAGTATAAGGAGAAGTAGAAATATTTGGAGTTGTCGAGGTCACTTGGAAAAAGAAGAAACTATTGAGGCTCAGCTGGGAAATCATTTGCACATCGAAAGGAAGCTCTATCAGGCATGATAGGCTCTACCCATTAAGTTGTTCTACTTTTTCCTAAATGTCTTCATTAAAAGAACTCTGTTCTAGGGAAACAAATGAGTTTTTATTGGTTTTGTTTTATTCTCCAAACTTATTTTCTTTGCATTTTATCTATATGGATTGAATAGAAACTTAGTATGATATACGGCTATGCTAGGAAAAAAATTGGGATTCGTTCTTGTTTGAAAATATTAGTAAACATGCTTTAATTTTTTTGAGTTTGCAATGTTTTTTTGAGTCTAAAGAGCTCATGTTGGACTATATTGAAGCTAGATAGTAGAAGCCACTACTATGAAAGAAATATGATTCAGGTTTTGTTCTTCCTTGCTAGAAAAATGATTGAAACATGTTTAGCTCCTACCTGAACTTAAATGTATTAGAATCTTTTCTTACACTTGTAAGTTGCAAGAAGTCTTGCTAGTGACTTGTCTAATTTTGGGACTGAATGAATCTCTTTGAATCAATCTACCTGATCCAAAAATGATCAAGTTTTTATTTACCTCGATCTTTAGACCCTTGTAGGCTTATCAAATTACCATTTAATTTTTACCCCGTTAAAATCAACTTAAACTAATGCAATAAGAATGACACGTTACAAAAGGGTTGATTAGTTAGGGATAAATCCTTAGTTTCTTCTCCTTGACTGATACATTGGTAGGGTTGTAATTGTTATGATGTGTGACTACTTCTAGGTGCATGCAAATTAAATCTATGCTTTGTCAAACATGTTGATTGTTATTCTTAAATTTAGGCTAGAGTTTGAATTTGAACTTGGATTTAGTTTCTCAAATAATAAACTCTTAGTTTAAGATGTTGTTGGTTCATCCTAATTTTCATCCTACGCTTAATTGAGTTGGGCATCAAATATCCCAGGATGGAGTAAGTTAATGTAATGTAATTTGAAGCATTGTTCCTTTAAGGAATTCTATTTATATGAATTATTAGAATTAGTATCTTTTTCTTTTGGGTTAATGAATCTAAATTTGAATCATAAATAATAGTAGTTGAAATGTGGTTGGTGATCTTGTCTGAAATAATTCTTTTATGAAATCATAGGTTGAACATTGATTTTGATTACTCCATGATCTTCTCTTAATGTGGATATGGATTATCTTTTGTTTCTCCCTCTTATGTATGCTATTTATTTGATGTGTCTTTATTTAATGCTTTAACTATTTCATGAAAACATGGTTCTTTTTATGAAACAATTAGTTGAAAGAAAATCATTTTAATTTTTAGTTCTTATCATGCTCTACCACCAAACCGACTTGCAAAGCAAATTTTACAAATGGACTTCGTAAGTGGTAAAAAGGGAGACAAGATATTTTATGATGTTACTTTTGTTTAACAAAAGACTGGCTCTCTTATGGGAAATATGATTCATTATTTAAATGTATTTTTGGAAGGGAAAGTTGTAATTTCATAGGGTTTATTGTTGTTGTTTGACATTGAGGATGTCTGAAGTATTGGTACTTACAATGTATGAATTCCTCCTTGAGAAATGAAAATATTGTGGGTTTATTTGTACTTGATGTGTCATCTTTTTACATAATCAATGATTATTAGTGATATGTTTATCTTTGTTCTTTTATTTATATACTTTTGAATTGAACCCATTTTTGGGTTGAAATAAAATGAACTAGGTGGTAAGGGAATTAGATACATATCCCTTTATTTAAATGCAATTTATGCATTTGGAATTCATGTATGATCACTTAATTAAATCTATATGGTTATTTAAAATGATGTTAATGGAAGAGAAAATCCATTATGATGACTTGTATAATGTTAAGAGGTTACAATGAACCCTAATTCTTAATAAGAACAAGAAAGAAAACTATTCTGAAATGATAATCATTTTGTTTAGAATCATTGGGAATTTAAACCTAATATTTTCTTGGAAAGAGGAAGAGGTACTTACTCTTGACCTATACCTTAAACTGAATAAAAAAATATAGGTATATGCAAATATAAAATAGTAGACTTCATTTCAAAGAAACCTATTAAAAAGAATCTGATTCGAACTTAAACAAGTTAAGTCATGGTTAAGTAAGTGAACCATATTGTTAGTATGTTGTTTTTGTTTGTAAACGGTGTCCTAAATTAGGAAGTTAATGAATAAAAGGAAATCTTGATGTTTCTACAAAGCATTTAAAATTCATTTATTGCTGGCAACCTTAATGGTTAATGAAACTAGGAATTCAACATGGCTATTGTAATTAGACTTAAATTAAGGAAAATAATTAAGTAATTAACTTCTTTCTTGGGTATGTACTTCTAGAGGGAATGACTCTGTCGGATGTTGGCACACACTAACTACAACATCGTACCTCTATGAAGACTTAGGTCTTCATGAGGATACTATGTCAGCATTTGATATGTTGCAACATCCTTCGAGTCAATCATCTAGATCTACATAAACTAGGACTTGATCTTAGTTATATCCTAGGTTAGGTTAGAAGTATGATCTAGAGTCGGGAAACTCATGACGACTTAGGATAACTAGACACACACAATTGACTTAGGTTGATTGAGTATGTCTATGTACCCTTAGTCATCGCAAGTAGCCTTCTGCACTAGACTATGTTGCTAACCTTGGTTAGGGTTTAACCTTGAACAAGTGGACTGATGGGAGTCAGTGAAGACCATTCTAGATAACAGATGAAGTGGGGTGAAGGACGTATTATGTTTAATGAGTATGCCATCTAGGAATATTAACATGAATAGTATGTTGTAAATCTTTGGCCAAAGTATCACAAGCTGTTGGTTGTGTTGTCCTACGTCACCTAGTTTTAAGAAGTGAGATTTCAGATGAATATTGGTAACAAGTATTCAGATAGGCATCTTAAATAAAACACTTAACACCTCAAAAAGGGTCTCGAGGACCAAGTATACCTAGTACACAAATTATGAGTTAACATGAGAGATCGGTGTTTCACTAAGTCATGAAATGAGAGATCGGTGTTCCACCGAGTCATTACAGCTTGCATATGGTTATCTGTTATGAGATTAATTGGCATGGAATGTGTGTTCTAAATTATGATTATTTAGAACAGAGAATATTATTATTAAAAAAAAATCCCTTGTTTCTAAAGTCTTAAAATGGGAATGTTACATCTTGGTATCAAAGTTGAAGGTTGCATGCTCTTAGACATATTGTGTTCATAATATGATTAAATTTAAATTTTCTTGTTAACAAAAAATGGTGAGAACAAGAGGAAATGCTGAAAACAATCCACCACCTAGTGGAGAAGCAACTACTACCCAAAAACTTGATGAAATCCTTGTTGCCATGTTGACACAAGAGATCGTTTAGTCAGCATTTCAACAAGTAATGAGCAATGAGGAGGAGAAAGAAGATGTTGGTAACAATAATCAACTAACTCCTATGGACAACACTAATGTTTTAAATTTAGGCATTGATAACAATAATGCAGCTCAATGCTAATGCTAATGTACCTAATCAACCTAAAAATAAAAAGGCAAGATTGGCAGCTGAACTCACTAATGATATAAAAATGATAATTCCACCCAAGTTTGATGACACTACATTAGGCTATGGAGTTGAGAACTTTCTCAGCAAAATGGAGAAGTACTTTCTAATAAGAAACTTCTCAGAAAAAAAAAAAGTAATATGGGGAGCTTATCTGCTTTCCCATGAAGCATCTTCATGGTGGGACAACCGTAAGGCTGAGTTAAACATTGAAGAAGCAAATATTACATGGGATCAATTTAAGAATTATTTTAGGCAACGATGGCTACCACAACTTTACTATGATCAGAAAATGATTGAATTTTAGAACTTAGCTCAGGGAAAATTTACCGTAATAGAGTACTGGGAGAGGTTTACTAAGCTCCTTAAGTACGTACCTCGGTACCAAATTGATGAGAAGTTCGAGATACAAAATTTATCATGGGATTAAATCCCATTATAGGTGGTGAAGTATATGTTCACATCCCAACCACCGTGGGAAGGGGTTGTAGAAAAATCCAGAAATTAGGAACAGAAATCGAAAGCGATCTCTCGCCCATAAGGAGGAAATCGAAAGAAAGTTCCAAACTCTTCTTATTCTCTTGCACCCAAAAAGAGACCATGGAAAAATTTTGTTATATGAAAAAAAAATTCTCTGATAACAATCAATAGAAAATAAACCTCATTGCTAATGCATGAAATAACTTTGGCAAAAACAATAATAACAGACATAAGACCTATGGGAGTCAGAATGATAACTTTAAGGCTGAAATCAATTTCAGCCTAGGAAGGCAATCGTAGGAGGGTGCTAACATTGTGGTAAAGATCATTACACAAAGAAATGTCCTTTGAAAAAGGATGACCGCAATCAATAGCACAAGATGCTTTGTAGTACACGATAAACAGGCTAAAAAGCAAGCCACACCCATAGAAGTTCCAGGTAAGTTATTTGGTATACATATGACTATACTTTTGATACTAGAGCTACTGAATGTTTCATTTCTACTAAATTAGCATCAAAATTAAAAAGAAAAGATGGAAAATGGATAAATCATGGGCTGTACATTATGGAAATAATGTTGTTTTTGATTAGTATGTGTCTTTTTGGAGCAGTCCTTGACTTTCTAAGTTTTTCCATTGAATTTGACCTTTACGTTGCTCTTTTGGGGTCATATGATGTAATCATATGTGTTAATTGGCTAGCTGAGCATAAGGCAAAGGTTGATTGTTTTGAGAAACATATTAGTTGTTTGATGATCTACAAAAACATCAAACATTCGGTGTAAAACATGAGATCTTCGTTAGGGAATGGTCAACTATGCAACTTAAAAAGGCCAAAAACAAAGGTTACACCTTGTATGCAGTAAAAATTTTTGAAACAACTGATGAAAGTGGTGACTTCATGGAAAAATACCCAC
Organism: Taxus wallichiana var. yunnanensis; assembly: GCA_018340775.1. Classification (NCBI taxonomy): domain Eukaryota; kingdom Viridiplantae; phylum Streptophyta; class Pinopsida; order Cupressales; family Taxaceae; genus Taxus; species Taxus wallichiana. The sequence continues at coordinate 261,758,484 of CM031236.1, forward strand.
TTTGTTAAGAAATTTCAGTGATGTGTTTCTGGAAGAGTTACCCGGTCTTCCACCCAAACAGGAGTTTGACTTCACAATTGAGATCAAACCAGAACTAAACCTATTTCCAAGGCACCATATAGAATGACTACCATTGAATTAGTAGAGCTTAAGGCACAATTGCAAGAAATTTTTTCCAAGGGTTTGATAAGACCGAGTGTCTTGCCTTGGGAGCACCGGTAATTTTTGTGAAAAATAAAGATGGTAAACTTAGATGGTGCATTGGTTATAGGATGTTAAATAAGGAAATAATTAAGAATAGATATCTACTTCCTAGAATTGATTATCGCTTTAATCGATGCATGGTGCATTAGTGTATTCAAAAATAGATATTCGATCCGATATCATTAGTTACTTAATAAAGTATGAGGATATTCATAAAATAGATTTTAGAACAAGGTATGGACATTATGAATTCATAGTTTTACCATTTGGATTAACGAATGCACCTGCAAATTTTATGAATTTAATGAATAATAATTTTTCAAGAATACTTGGAAAAATTTGTGCTTATAATCTTGGACGATATTCTCATATACTCTAAGAGCATTGATGAACATCATGAGCATTTGAAGATAGTACTGGAAATCTTAAGAAAGAGAAGGTTGTATGGTAAATTGTCCAAATGTTCCTTCTACAAGATAGAAGTACACTATTTGGGTCATGTCATAAGCAAGGATGGAATAGCGGTAGATCCTTCAAAAATTGTAGCAATAATTGAGTGGCTTGCACCTAAGAATGTACATGAAGTTAGAAGCTTCATGGGTCTTATTGGTTACTATAGGAAGTTCGTTAAAGACTTTTCTAAGGTTGTTGCACCAATAAATTCGTTGCAGAAGAAAGATAAGAAATTTTTGTGGAATGAGAAATGTGAATCTACATTTAAGACTCTGAAGGATCAGTTAACATCAGCACCTATTCTGGTTGTACCTGATCCTAATGGAGACTTCATTGTAGTGACAGATGCTTCCGGTGAGGGTCTTGGAGGTATTTTACTTCAAAAGGATCATGTTATTGCTTATGAAAGTAGAAAGCTCAAGTTACATGAACTGAATTATGCTCCACATGACCTAGAGCTTGTTTTCATTGTTCATGCACTTCAGGTATGGAGGCATTATCTTCTTGGTAGGCCTTTTGAACTAAAAACTGATCATCTTGGGTTGAAGTATATTTTTACTCAGCCAAATCTGAATGCAAGATAGCGAAGATGGTTAGAATTTCTATCTCAATATGATTTTGATATAAGTTATATTAAAGGAAAAGAAAATAGAGTTGAGATGCTCTAAGTTGTAGGAAGCACATTTATGCTCTTATAACGTTGAGAACTCAATTTAAAGATGAAGTAAAAAGTGTCATGGAATCTGATTCTTATTATCAACAAGTGAAAATAGTACTTGTTGCAGATCCAAATGATATGAGGTATAAAGGTTTTCACTTTGACAATGAAGGAATCTTGAGGTTTGAAAACAGAGTATACATACCTTTGTTAAATGAATTAAGAAAGAAATTTTTAGTTGAATTTCATAATTCACCTTTTTCTATACACTCGGCATTACAAAAATTCTTGTTGATATAAAACAACAATATTTTTGGAAAGGGATGAAAAAGGACATAATTGATTTTGTAACACACTGCTTAGAATGTCAACGTGTTAAAGATGAACATATGCATCCAACTAGTTTAATGTATCCTCATAGCATACCATAGTGTAAATGGAAAGTAATATAGATTTTTATAAGGGTTTCCCATGTCAAGAAATAAACATGATGTTATTCTAGTTGTTGTTGATAAACTAACAAAGGTAGCACATTTTATTGTTGGTAATCTTAAGGATGATTCACTTATTTTAGCAAAAATATTTATGCACAAAATTTTTAGATTACATGGAGTACCTAAACTACTCATATCTGATAGAGACCCAACAATGACATCAAGATTTTGGCAAACACTTAATGCAACCTTAGGGACTAAGCTAAATTTTAGTTCTGCATATCACCCAGAAATGGATGGATAGACCGAAATAGTTAATTAGTGTTAGAAGATATGTTATGAATGTATTGTATGGATCAATAGTATAAATGGGAAGAATACCTTCCCATAGTTGAGTTTGTTTATAATAACATGTATCATGATGCCTCTTTAAAAATGACATCTTTTGAAGCATTATATGAAAGAAAATGTAGAGCTCCTATTAGTTGGGATAGCATTAAGGATAGAGAGGTAATTGGGCCTGAAATCCTTTTGCAAATGGAAAAACAAGTTAAAATGATTTGTGAATGATTGAAAGAAGTAGCAAATAGAAAAAAGAGTTGTGCGAAATTAAAGCAGGTTGATAGGAAGTTTAAACTTGGTGAGAAGGTATTTCTTCAGGTTAAACCAAAAAAGAGTTATATAACTTTTGGCAAGGCTGCCAAGTTATCACCTGATTATGTGGGACCCTTTTGAATTTTTGAAGTAATCAACCCTATAGCTTATCATTTATCTTTACTATTCTCGCAAATCAGCAAAGACTCTAGATGCAAATCAAGGTTCTAAGTTGATGTTTAGGGCATCCAGTGTGATTGCACAACATTGAAACCTCTCTCCAAGTGTGGGACTTGCAAGATGAGAGAGGAATCTCCAGATTAGAGGCTGGTTCCTCAAACTCCTCTGATTAGATCTATTATTTGCACAATTACAGAGGTTTGAATCCTAATCCTACTCTAAATTCCAAGGAGACAGAGATAGAAAGTACAAAAATTGAAACTAAACTAATAGGTGATACACCAAAGGAGTGGTGAAAATGTCTTGTTCATGAAAATTGACACAATTTCATGAAATGTAACATGAAACATCATACACAGGCTGATAAGATGCAATTAGAGGTCTGAAATGAAACAAGACAATACAAACAAAGGACTGAAAATTGATCACAGAGTCTGCACTATCATTTTCACTGTCAAAATCCTTGCATTTGCAACATCAAAGAGGCAAAAACCTGTTACAATCATGAAGAAGGTCTGATACTTGCAAAAATCACTTGTTGAAGGTGAAAGAAGAAGCTTTCATTCCCCAAAAAAGTTCAACCCTTGAAAAATGAGCCAAATCGCTTTTACAAAGGTATGGGTCGAGCCCAGGAGAGAGAAAACGTGAAAAAACGTGGGAGCCATTCCCCATTGACCAAAATGCATTAAAAATAGCATGGAGGTCCTTACAAACCCATGCCCTGACATTTTTGACCATGCTGGAGAAGAATGCAACCCATTTTGCATTAAAATTTGTTGTTGAAATGTCGGTCTATTCAATGGACGCGTACTAGAAGTATTTTTGATTTTATACCTCTAAAATGAACCAAAATTCAAAATCTACCATGGAATCTTGTAGATAATTTCACCATCTTTCCATTGATATAAAGAACGCAAAAATCTAAGCTTTGGATCAAAAGTTATGGCCATTTGAAGATTTAGGGCAAAAACAAGCCCAAAACGGATCGACGGGAAAAAAATTGAATTTTACCTCTTTTGGTCTTTGGAAAATAATTTCAAATTTTCCCTGCGCTCCACCACTCCAGGTGCCACATGGCACATTTTGATTTGCTGCGGGCCCTCTAAGGGAAAATTTCCCACAAAAACTCCGCCGAGCCATAACTTGAAAAATATGAGGAGTTAGGAGGAAAAATTTACCTTTCTGGAAAGCTGAGAGAGAGCTCTATCCAATGGTGCCATTTCTAGAAGGTTTTGAGTGCCTGGAAAACAAAATATTCTGACTGAGGCACAAGAGAAGGAAAGATGTAAAGGAGTTAGCCATAAAATGAGTAGGGGGCACATTTGGGATAACAATTTTGGCGACTCGAGGGGGGCCATCTTCCCGCTGGATGAAGTTACCAATTGCCGTTCAAGCAATACATTGGGGATGGAGTCAATTGATTCTCTCGCTTAATACCCCAACCGACTAGAACGTTGCAAAGAGGAACATGGAAAATCACATAATCGAGCAAGGCCTGCAAACACATTCCCAGAATGCAGTTAAGCGTGCATGCCAAAGCACTTAGGGAAAGCAAAACAACCTACAACAAAACAATGTGCACAAGCACTTGGAGGAATGAAAACCTAAGCTAATATTTACAAGGTGGAGAATTTCCCTCTAGTAGCAATGCTTTAGATAGATTCCATTGACTGGAATCTATAGTTCTTCGCCATCTAATGAAGACAATTGGAAGGCATTGCTGTCCTTACACTTTGTGACCATGTATGGGCCACTCCAAATGGCATCAAATTTTGAATGCCTTCCGGTTTTGCTCTATCTAGCATCCCATTTTAACACTAGATCTCCAAATTGGAAAGATCTACTCTTGGCCTTCCTATCAAAGGTCTTCTTGATCAAAGCTTGTTCCTTTTCCATTGCTTGGGATGCCCGATCTCCGATCTCTTGAGCTCCATCAACTCGCGCATATCTCACCTCCATCGCCCAAACTCTAAGAACTCTAATCGCTTCATGAATTCCAATGTTGGCAACTCAAGTGACATGGGCAAGATTGCCTCTCTTCCATAAACAAGCCTGAATGGAGAGTTACCTGTGGATCTCTTGGGAGTTATCCTATCAGCCCATAAGGCTGATTTCAGTTTGGTATGCCAAGACCTCTTATTCTCATCAAGAGTCCTCCTAATGATCCTCAACAAGTTCTTGTTTGTAGATTCAGCCTGGCCATTACCCTGAGGGTAGTAGTTTGATGAAGTACTTAGGTAGATCCCATTCTTGACAGCCCACTCAGTCACCTTGGATCCAATGAATGCTAATGCATTATCTGAGATTATTGTAGCAAGTATGCCAAATCTGGTTACTATCCCCTCATAGAAGTCTAAGATGCTAGACTCATTTGCTTCCTTGAGTGCTACTACTTCAGTCCACTTGGTGAAGTAGTCTGTGGCTGTCAAAATCCACTTATGCCCTTAGCTTGAATTGGGATTAATGACTCTAATGAAGTTCAAACCCCATTGCATGAATGGCTGGTCAACTGAAATTGGATGCAATGGAAGGGCAGCAAGCCTCTCTTTACCTGTGAAGAATGCACAATTCTTGCACCTTTGATCCACGCAAAGCAATCACTTTGAAAATATTGGGCCAATAATAACTACCCTCATGATTTTTAGAGTTGTCACTCTTAGTGCAAAATGACCACCAGCTGGTCCACCATGGAACTCTTCCAACACCCTATGAATCTGATTTGTGCTAATGCATCTCAGTAGCACTCCATTCACATCTTTCTTGAACAAAACACCATTTACTATGGCATATGGGACAGCCTACAATCTGAAGTGTCTTCTTTGGGTTTTGTTCATCTCTGGAGGGCATAGGCCTGTGCTTAGGAAGTGCATTATACCTTGGGTCCAGCAAGGAGTGGGGACAACATTATCCTCTTCTTGAGTGCTACCTTGCACATGGCTGTCTTGAACTGTCAAAACAGCCTCTTCTTCATTGCATACTTCTTTTTGCTTCCCCAAAATCAGCTGCTCACACAATCCTTTTCCTCTTACCAGCTTGGTGACCTTGATCTCAATGTCATACTCCATGACACGAGTGATCCAACCTGCCCTTTTCTCATTCAAATCCTTGTTGAGGAGGAAGTCTTTAACCCCAACATGAGAGACCAGCAACTGGACCTTGTTGTTTGAGACTAAATGCTTGAATTTCTTCAAGCTTCTGATTACTACAAGTACATGCTTCTCAATAAAAGAATACCTCACCTCATAGTCATCTAGGCTCTGGCTGAAGAAAGAAATTGGATGCTCATCATTTTCTTTTTTCTCGCTGTACCAAAATGGTAGTAATAGTATCATTACCTCCAAATGCATAGAGGATGAAATCCTTGGAGAAATCCGGGTTGATGAGAGTTGGTGCTTGGGAGATGGCTTCTTTGATTGCTTCAAAACTCTCCTTGCCTTCTACTATCCACTTGAAAGCCATGCTTTTCTTTAACATTTTGGTGATAGGTTTGACAAGGGTTGCAAAATCTGGGACAAACCTCCAAACAAAGTTTATCCTCCCCAAGAAACTCTGAAGGGCTTTCTTGTGGCTTGGCAATGGTAGTGCTCTTATGGCTTCAACCCTCTCTGGATCAATTGCTAATCCTTCTTTGGAGACAATATGGCCAAGGAGCTTTCCTTCATGTGTAAGAAAGATACACTTCTTAGGATTCAAAGACACTCCAAATCTCCTGCACCTCGTGAAGACTTGTCTCAAATGAGAGAGGTGGTCTAGCTGCATTTTTAGAAAAATAGTGATATCATCAAGGTATATCAGCACCATGTTGTTAATCAAACCTTTGAACTCCATGTCCATTGCTCTTTGGAAGGTAAAGACACTGGGCTTGGACAGCCCAAATGGCATTTTCCTATATGCATAAGTTCCCATTTGGTTGTGAAGGCTGTCTTGAACTGATCTTCTTCCTTCACCATAATCTGAGTGTAGCTCGAGTAGCCATCAAGTAGTGAAACCTCTCGGAGCCAGCCACAACTTGCAAAATTTTCTCCATAGAAGGGAGTGGGTAATGGTCCTTGAGAGATGCTCTATTCAAGTCTCTGAAGTCAACACACAATCTGATCTCTCCACTCTTCTTTTTGATGGAACTAAGTTGGTAACCCAACTAGAATGCTTGATTGGGAATATGATTCTTGACTCAATCAACTTGTTCAATTCCTTCCTCATGAGAGGTTCCATGTGTGGATTGATTGGCCTTTGTTTCGCCCGATGGGCTTAGTATTTGGGTCCAACTCAATGGTGTGCTGAGCTAACTTGGGATTGAAACCTTTCAAATCTTCGTAGCTCCAAGCAAACACATCAGGGAACTCTTGACACAGCTATATGAACTCGTACCTTTCTTGTTCAGTTGTCATCTTTCCAATTTGTAATGGTTTGTTCTCTTCCACCAAGATGGATACTGAATCTTCTCTCTTGACCTGAATGTTTGCTTTCTCTTTCCTAAACTGATCATTGGGATTGAAAATGGACTCCAAAGTGATAAGTCCCTTGGGCAACTTGTTAGTTCTCAGCTGTACCACTTGGTCACCATACTGTTGTTCTAATTTTTCCTGATTTTTAGCTGAGAACGCAGCCTTTTCTGTAAGAAATGGATGATTTGCTAGTCATTCTCAAACACTTGCCAACTTACATTGTTATCTGGCACTGAAGGCCTCACAATCACATGGATGTTTGGCTGTACCTTATCTTTTTGAATGCTCTCCACAATGTCAAAGGCTGCCCCAACTGCTGCAAGCCTTTCAGCAGCTTGGTTCTCTTTCCTAGGAATTGATTTGATGCCAAAACCCTCAAAATCTTCAATGAGGTCCCACACCCTATTCTTGTAGCACTTGAGTAGATCATTCTTGATAAAGCATGCTACCCTTGACTGGCTGACAATCAACTCACTATCACCAAAGACTTGTAAGTTATTTATTCCTCTCTTTATTGCCCAATGCATCCCTCGCACCAAGGCTTCATATTCAGCAGTTGTTATTGGAGCATGCAAATTGAAATCTAAAAGCTAAATAGTACTTTACTCCTCGAGGTGAAATAAGCATAGCTCCACCTCTTGCACCTTGTCTACTCCTTGATCCATCAAAAACAGCTGCATACCTCATTTTCATCCTTGTGGTTTGGCTTGGTGATGCTAGGAAAGGGCTGATCTTCTTGATGTATACAATAGACCCCTAGCTCGATTCTTCTACTTCTTGATAAGGATCAAAAGCATGCACCTTTTTTTCCCATTCATCAAGAGTTAGATCCGGGATGCTTCTAACCTTGGTGTTAGCTTCATCGCTGCTTGGGTGATCTTCTTGATCAAATGCCGAACAGTTGGCATTGCTCTAACTTGGAGTGTAGGGCTCAATGTGGAATTTTGCAATAGGTTTAGACCTGATCGTAGCTTTGGTTCTATACCTCGCTCAATAGCATGTGTGACCAATCGAGACAAATATCCTCCAATCTTGGTCATGAAGTCCCTTGATAAGTATAGGGCAAAGAGTGGTGGAAGGTCTATAATCGATACATCTTGTAAGACAACAACATTTGGACATGCATGCAAGGTAAGACTCAAGTTTCTAATCACTCCAATCATTATTATCGCTGTCCCATCCAACCGCACTACCCTTTAGATATGGTTTCATATTGGAGCCCTAGCTGATCAGCTATTTGTTTGGGCATCACCGAGCTACTTGCCCCGAATCTATCATGCAATTTTGCACTAATTGATTTCTAATTATTAATGAAACATAGAAAGGAGGGGGCTTCAACATTTTACCTTATTGTCCTCCATGATTCCCCTTAGGTCAGGTAGCATTTGTGAGCACTTTTCTCTTGCATCTAAACTTTCTCGATTCAAAGTTGGCACAAATCCTTCATGGCAGCTTGTAGCAAATCTCTTTGGCCTGGGATAGATAGGGATTCCCACATTGATATATTTACATTTGTCTTCTTCATCCGATCAATAATACTCAATGGTGATGAAGGATCTCTTTCTGTCCCTTGGTCAGCACATTCACTCCTTGCATGTGGGCAGCAACAACTTGTATTTGAGTTGGTTTAGGAGTTGTTCTTGGCTGCCCTTGTGCATTTGAAATTGTATTTTTCTTGCCAACCATTTGTGGAGCCATGGAAGGTTATGGATTTGTTGGAGCTAATGGCTGCTCTTCACCCAAATTCCTTCTTTTTGACCTTGTGTTGGCTATAACACCTTGAGAGACCATCTGATTCATGCCACAAAAATCCTCTACCTGCCAGTTCACAAGTGTGGTGTCATTTGGGGTTGATTATTTTTGGAATGTTTCTTGTTGTTGGTTGTTTCCTTGACTGCCCTCACCCTCCACACTAGTAGTTGTCACCATTAATGCTTGATTCAAAGCACCATTGAAGCACATGGATTGGTTGTGAGGTTCATTGCATAGAAAACACCAATCATACTCCTGAGCAACATTGTTTTGTGTTGGCACCAATGCCTTAGAGGCAGATATGGCATTAGGATTATAGGGCTGAAATGGTTTATTGGTAGGAGGCCTTGTTTGATTTATATTTGCAGCTGGATTAGGTGGTCTTTGTGGTTGGTATGGCTACCTGTTAGGCTGAGCTTGGGGCTAATAAGAAGGTCTAAAACCTTGGGTTTGTTGCCTTTTGAGAGTAACCAGCTCATTGCCTAGGTTTTGCAATTGCTTCATGACTTCTTGAAGCTCATTTGGGGCACTTGGAGATGAAGTAGAAGCTTCATTTCAACTCTGATTTCTAGGAATGGGAGAAGGAGCCAAATTAGGTGCTTGATTAGTGTTTGGGCTCTCTAAACTTGGAAACAATGGCATGGGAGGTCTAGGGGCTAGTTTGTCACTTGATCAAACAATTTTCAGCCCTAATGGTAATGCTATAAGCCATAGGGATAGTTATGCCTCCCATGGACTAAATCAACATAGAAATATCAGAATTTAGAGCTTTGAGGTAGTAGAGAAAAGCACCTTCGCTGCTTGTTGCTGACCGCCACCGGAATTCTCTCCCAAGTCTTTTGAAATCAAGTTGAAATCACCACCGCTCATTGGGAGCTCTCTTGATGGTTGTCAATCGCTCCAAAAGAGACAAGTTGTCTCCCTTCTCTCCAAATTGCTCATGAAGTGCTATACATAGCTGGTTCCACTCGAATAGAACTTGAGGCAAGACTTCTAAACCATCGCAATGCTTTCCCCTTGAATGAAGATGCTAGCAATTTGACAAAATACCACTGCATCTCATTAATTTCATGAATTTCACAAAGGTTGGCAATGTCTTTAACATGATCACCTGGAGTAGTATGATTCTCTCCGCTGAAGTATGGAATGTTCTTCAAGGCCGCAATTGGAATCGATGTTGTGAATTGAGGGCAAGTGGGCAGTCACGCTCGTGAAATTGACATAGGGGTTGTTTTGTGCCATTCTAATTGGTCTTAAAACCCTTGTTGACTAAATGAAAGGCCTACCAGGTGGAGGAGTTGAAAGAGTACTATTTGGTGGAGATGGAGAGTTTTGGATTCTCCTCCCACTTTACCTTACTCTTGGAGATAACTGCAGATATTCAAACAGTGCCTCTTCTTCTCTAGCTCTTGACCTTGTAGTGATTCTTCTCATGAGTTTTCAGGTCTGCACTGCTAAAACCAGCTGATTCTTCTTCCTTGGAGTTGCCAGATGTGCAACTTATAGCTCTTTTAAGCAAGAAAATTGCAGCAGATGCACATCAACTTTGTTGCAATGAAAATGAGACCTCTAAGGTCCCACCGGTGTGCCAAAATTGTTGTGGCAAATCAGCAACACCCCTGGATGCAAATCAAGGTTCTAAGTTGATGTTTAGGGCATCCAGTGTGATTGCACAACATTGAAACCTCTCTCCAAGTGTGGGACTTGCAAGATGAGAGAGGAATCTCCAGATTAGAGGTTGGTTCCTCAAACTCCTCTGATTAGATCTATTATTTGCACAATCAGAGAGGTTTGAATCCTAATCCTACTCTAAATTCCAAGGAGACAGAGATAGAAAGTACAAAAATTGAAACTAAACTAATAGGTGATACACCAAAGGAGTGGTGAAAATGTCTTGTTCATGAAAATTGACACAATTTCATGAAATGTAACATGAAACATCATACACAGCCGATAAGATGCAATTAGAGGTCCGAAATGAAACAAGACAATACAAACAAAGGACTCGAAAATTGATCACAGAGTCTCGCACTATCATTTTCACTGCCAAAATCCTTGCATTTGCAACATCAAAGAGGCAAAAACCTGTTATAATCATGAAGAAGGTCCGATACTTGCAAAAATCACTTGTTGAAGGTGAAAGAAGAAGCTTTCGTCCCAAAAAAAGTTCAACCCTTGAAAAATGAGCCAAATTTGGCTTTTACAAAGTGCATGGGTTGAGCCCAGAGAGAGAAAACATGAAAAAACGTGGGAGTCATTCCCCATTGACCAAAATGCATTAAAAACAGCATGGAGGTCCTTACAAACCCATGCCCTGACATTTTTGACCATGCTGGAGAAGAATGCGACCTATTTTGCATTAAAATTGGTTGTTGAAATGTTAGTTCTGTCCATGGGCACATACCAAAAGCATTTTTTGATTTTCTCCCTCCAAACTGAACCAAAATTCAAAATCAACCATGGAATCTTGTAGATAATTTCACCAAATTTCCATTGATATAAAGAACGTGAAAATCCAAGCTCTAGATCGAAAGTTATGGCCATTTGAAGATTTAGGGTAAAAACAGGCCCAAAACGGATCGGCGGGAAAAAATTTGAATTTTACCTCTTTTGGTCTTTGGAAAAAAATTTCAAATTTTCCCCGCGCTCCGCCACTCTAGGTGCCACGTGGCATGTTCTGATTGGCTTCAGGCCCTCTAAGGGAAAATTTCCCACAAAAACTCCGCCGAGCCATAACTTGAAAAATATGAGGAGTTAAGAGGAAAACTTTACCTATTCGAAAAGTTGAGAGAGAGCTCTATCCAATGGTGCCATTTAAAGAAGGTTTTGAGTGCCTGAAAACAAAATATTCTGACCGAGGCACAAGAGAAGGAAATATGTAAAGGATTTAGCCACAAAATGAGCAGGGGCACATTTGGGATAACATTTACCTCTTGACTTATCACAAATGCATGATGTTTTCCATATTTTTCTATTTAAGAAATGCATTTCATATTTATCACATGTGTTAAATTGAATTCCTTTCAGGTCCAAGACCTAAGAATAATTGTGGTTAAACCCATTCGTGTGTTGAAACTCATCACTGCATATAAAAATCATGAAATAAGTCAATGTAAGGTCCAAAGGGGATCGGTTTAATGAAGAAAGTGAAACCCGGAAAATCTAGAAGCTATGAAAACTACTTTTCCATATTTTTTTGAATAGAATTGATTATGTTTTCTAATAAAATTTTAAGATTTAATTCATGTTATGTCAATAAATTTTCCAATCTTGGGCAGATACTACTCTATTTAAAATGAACAACTACTTTAATGTTGATTATGGAATTTGAAATTCTCAAATCTAGTTTTGTTATGAACATATGAATGGAAGGATGATAATTGGATTTTTCCTAGACTTAAATTGTTTGACTAAGTTAATCATCGGGACGATGATCCTTTTTAGGAGGGAAGTATGTAACATATTTGACCTAGCTATTATGGTGATGACTTCCACTCTTGAATTTGCAAATGTGGATAGGTGATTTGTCTTAGGAGGAAGTACTCTTGTGATTTTAGAAAATCATGTTTTCCATGAATAATTCATTATTTGATGAGAAGAATCATTCTGGTTTTGAATTTCACTTACTTGAAAATAATGACATTCATCTCTTTGCACAACTTAAAATTCACCTTTAGGAAGGTGATGAACTTATTCAAAGGTGGACTTGATTTATTACGTGTTAATAGCAAACATTGGATCAATACCATTGATCCAAGGTATGCATCAATCTTTTATCCGCTCACCGTGTTGGCTTGGAATTCAGAAATCGATAGTGTGTTTGATCAGAACTTGTCTTCTTTACCATGGTTAAGAACTCTTTACCTTAGAAATTCTTGACCGGCATCAAACTTAAGGGTGATAGGCTTAACCTTCTTGTATTTGTTTAAACATTGCATAGCGTATAGGAATCGTAGACCTAATAATCAGATTACTAAAGGTATACCCTAACCTAAGTTGTAATGTTCTATACTAAGTTGGATTATAACCTAAGGTAGTTGAGACCTACCTAAGAACTAAGGTTGATTCCTAACCTAATAAAAATCTAACCTAAACTATTGCTAACCTAACAAGACACCTATTGACCACTTGGCAAATGGAAAGGTTAGTGGTGTCGGTTTTCAAGGCATTAATGGGAATTGATTTTGGTCTTTAATAACATAGGACTACCAATTTTGCAGAGGAATTGGGATTTAGGGGATGTCTAGTTGGCATTGCCACTAAATTAAAAATTGCATGTAAATTTTGAATGGAAATATCACCAAATTTGGATGGTAGTGGCGTGGAGAAATAGGAGTGAAAATTGACTTTCCTTTGCATAAATTGATCTTGGTTATGGTGAAGAAACCACCTAAGAGAAATGCATGGTGGATTTTGGAAAGGTTGTTTGATCTTTTGTTATTTTGATTTTTTCTCTGCATGGGGTTTTCGATTCTTCAAACTAGTAGTTATATTTTTGATCTTGTTGTATTCTTGGCATACATGAGCTATTTTTGGATCCCGTGGAAGTATAAGGAGAGGTAGAAATATTTGGAGTTGTCATTTGAGGTTGCTTGGAAAAAAGAAACTATTGATGCTCGGTTAGGAAATCATCTACACATTGAAAGGAAGCTCTATCAGAAATGATAGGATATACCCATTAAGTTGTTCTTCTTTTTCCTAAATGTCTTCATTAAAAGAACTCTATTCTTGGGAAACAAATGAGTTTGTATTTGTTTTTGTTTTTTCTTAGAAACTTATTTTCTCTACATTTTATCTATATGGACTGAACCGAAACTAAGTAGTATGATATACGACTATGCTAGGAAAATGTTTTGGGATTCATTCTTGTTTGAAAATATTAGTAAACATGCTTTAATTTTGTTGAGCTTGCGATGTTTTTGAATATGAAGAGATCCTATTGGACTATATTGAAGCTAGATAGTAGAATCCATTGTTGCAAAAGAAATATGATTCGGGTTTTGTTATTCCTTGCTATAAAAATGATTGAAACACATTTATCTCCTGCCTAAACTTAAATTTATTAGAATATTTGCTTATACTTGTAAGTTACAAGAAGTATTGCTAGTGACTTGTTTGATTTCGAGACTGAATGAATCTCTTCGAATCAATCTACCTGTTAGCACAGTTGATAGTTATCATGTTGGCATGATCTGTGTAAAGGTATAATGAATGTATTTGCATCTTCCTGAAGTGAGTTTAAGTGCTTATGAGCCACCTTATCAGTTCATCTTGTTGGGATTAACTGGTTCTTTTCATTTAAGTTTGATGTACATTTGATATTGTTGGAATGGGGTATCTAGGTTGAACTGTGGAGTAACTTAATCCTATCTATGTCTTAAGGAAAAGGGTTGAAACATTTTTGGTTTGGCTATTCTTCCTTTGATCTCGACTTCAAGAACTTGAATTGGGGCCTTTTTGTTTTTTGTTGTTTCTCCTTATGGTCGAATTTGTGTCGCTTTCTTTCTCCCATAAACTATAGTCTATTCTATTGATTCTTTGGAGGTATTTGGGACCACGTAGGCTTGGATGGAAATTGTGACTATTAAATCTTTTTTTCACTTTATTTTTCACTTTACCATCAAGGGATGGGTAAGTAGTGTGTGTGAGTTGGCCCCTTATAAATAAAGTGTGGTTGCATAAGGGTAATATACTTCAACATTACTTTATCTCTCTTTGTTTGGGAAAACTAGAAGAACTACTCAATTGATGCTATTAACATTTGGAATGATTTTTATGTTCTGATTGATGGTTTTGTTGGCTTTAGATATTGTTATTAACTAAAATATTTTGATTAAACATTTTTAGTTTTGTAGCCTTTGTGCTATAGTTTTTGGTCTCATTTGTATGTTAGGAAAACTTCTTTTTTTGGATTTTGACTTTCATGTTCAGTCATAGATATTGATTGTAGTATCAAATAGTTCTTGGTGGTTATTAGAATTGAATGTTTTCTTGTCTGAACAATCAAATATGTCTCAGTTATTTTCGGTTCTGGTATGTATACCTCTTTATAGGAGGGAATAATGAGATCTTATCTCATCCTTATTGTTGTCATCCTTTCTCTCTATTCTGGGTTAAGGTATTCACAATACCGTCCTTTTTGAACTCAGAAGGTAGATATAGATTGATCCTTTCTCTCATTTGTATTGCTCTTGTGTAAGGATCTGACCTGTTCGGTTAGTATTACGTTGATGGATTTGCAGGGTGAGTAGTTAGTGGATAAATCCTTACTTTCTTCTCCTTGACTGATACATTGGTAGGGTTGTAATTGTTATGATGTGTGACTAATTCCAGGTGCATGTAAATTAAATCTATCCTTTGTCAAACATGTTGATGTTAATCCTAAATTTAGGCTAGAGTTTGACTTTGAACTTGGATTTAGTTTCTCAAATAAGAAACTCTTACTTTAAGATGTTGTTGGTTCATCCTAATTTTTTCATCATAAAGTTAATTGAGCTTGGCATTAAATATCCTAGGATGGAGTAAGTTAATGCAGTGTAATTTGAAGCATTGTTCCTTTAAGTAATTCTATTTATATGAATTATTAGAATTAGTATCTTTTTCTTTTGGGTTAATGAATATAAATTTGAATCATAAATAATAGTAGTTGAAATGTGGTTAGTGATCTTGTCTGAAATAATTATTTTATGAAGTCATAGGTTGAACATTGATTTTGATTACTCCATGATCTTCTCTTAATGTGGATATGGATTTTCTTTTGTTTCTCCCTCTTATGTCTGTTATTTCTTTGATGTGTCTTTATTTAATGCTTTAACTATTTCATGAAAACAGAGTTCTTTTTATGAAACAGTTAGTTGAAATCATATCATTTTAATGCTTAGTGCTTATCATGCTCAGTTCACCAAACTGACCCGTGCTAGCAAATTTTGTAGATGGACTTCGTAAGTGGTAAAAGGGAGACAATATATTTTATGATGTTACTTTTTTTTACCAAAATAATTTCTCTTATAGGAAAAATGATTCATTATTTAAATGTATTTTCGAAAGATAAAGTTATAATTTCATATGGTTTATTATTGTTGTTTGACATTGAGGATGTCTAAAGTATTGGTACTTGCAATGTATGAATTCCTCCTTGAGAAATGGAAAATATTGTGGGTTTATCTAGTACTTGATGTGTCATATTTTTACATAATCAGTGATTATTAGTGATATGCTTATCTCTATTCTTTTATTTATATACTTCTGAATTGAACCCCTTTTGGGTTGAAATAAAATGAACTAGGTGGTAAGGGAATTAGATACCTATCCCTTTATTTAAATGCAACTTATCCAGTTGGCATTCATGGTTGATCACTTAATTAAATCTCTATGGTTATTTAAAATGATGTTAATGGAAGAGAAAATCCATTATGATAACTTGTATAATGTTAAGAGGTTACAATGAACCCTAATTCTTAATAAGAACAAGAAAGACAACTATTCTCAAAATGATAATCATTTTGTTTAGAATCCTTGGGAATTTAAACCTAATGTCATCTTGGAAAGAGGAAGAGGTACTTACTCTTGACTTGTACCTTAAACTGAATAAAACAAAAGATAGGTATATACAAATATAAAATAGTAGACTTCATTTCAAAGAAGTCTATTAAAAAGAATCTGATTCGAACTTAAACAAGTTAAGTCATGGTTAATTTAAGTAAGTGAACCATATTGTTACTTGTGTTGTTTCTATTTGTAAACAAAGTGTCCTAAATTAGGAAGTTAATGAATAAAAGGAAATCTTGATGTTTCTGCAAAGCATTTAAAATTCATTTATTGGCAGACAACCTTAATGGTTAATGAAACTAGGAATTCAGCATGGCTATTGTAATTAGACTTAAGTTAATGAAAATAATTAAGTAATTAACTTCTTTCTTGGGTATGTACTTCCAGAGGGAATGACTCCATCGTATGTTGGCACATGCCAACTGTAGAACCATACCTCCACAAAGACTTAGGTCTTCATGAGGATACTATGTTGCAGTTGACATGTTGCAACATCCTTTAGAGTTGAATCATCTAGATCTACATAAACTAGGACTTGATCTTAGTTATATCCTAGGTTAGGTTAGAAGTATGATCTAGAGTCGAGGGAAACTCACGATGACTTAGGATAACTAGACACACACAATTGACTTAGGTCAATTGAGTATATCTATGTACCCTTAGTCATCGTGAGTAGCCTTCTCCTAGACTATGTTGTTAACCTTAGTTAGGGTTTAACCTTGAACAAGTGGACTGACGGGAGTCGGTGAAGACCATTCTAGATAATAGATGAAGTGTGGTGAAGGATGTATTTCGTCGACAAGTATTCTCGTCTAGGAATATTAACATGAATAGTATGTTGTAAATATTTGGCCAAAGTATTGCAAGTTGTTGGTTGTGTTGTCCTACGTCACCTAGTTTTAAGAAGTGAGATTTCATATGAATATTGGTAATAATTATTCAGATAGGCCTCTTAAATAGAACACTTAACACCCCGAAAAGGGTATGAGAACCAAGTATACCTAGTATACAAATCAATGAATTAACATGAGAGATCGGTGTTTCACCGAGTCATGAAATGAGAGATCGTTGTTATGAGATTTATTGGCATGGAATGTGTGTTCTAAATTATGATTATTTAAAATAGAGAACATTATTATAAAAAAATCCTTATTTCTAAACTCTTAAAATGGGAATGTTACATTAGGGTCCCAATGCCCATTTCTCCTATTGGCACAACCTAAGTGGGTGCCTCATGGACATCCCGAAGGAGAAGGTCAAGACTGACATCTTTCCCTAAACCCTACAACAAGTCACTAAAAACTTGCTCATGTATAGGCTCTTGTACTTCACACTCAGTAAACTCAACTTGTTCAAATTTATTTTCTTGAATGGTAATTGTGGTAGTACATCTAGTGTTATTAGAATTGGGGTGGTATCAATCACCTTGTACTCCTCTATTACATTGGAAGGAACCTCGGGGCCTGTGGTAGCTCTAAGTATGGTTGTACTTTCAAATTCTTTTGTTGAAGGTGTCACCACCTTTTCCATGTTTTCTATTACAAAGTTCTTTATCTTAGTATCGTCATCTTTCTCTTCAGTTCAAAGAACCAATGTTGTATCCACTCCTAATTTCTTTGGAGAAATTTCTCCCCTCATCCTCTTCTTACTTGGTAATTCTCTAAGATAAGAAGAGGTTGCACCTTACTAGAATTCCTCATGAAAACAAATACCTTAGGATTTGAGTTTTGAGGGTGCATAACTTGAAGTGGAGTGTCCTGAGTGATAGGTGCATTTTCAATTATTTTTACAAACATATCTTCTTCCTTTTGTGTCAATTGGGACATAGAAGTGATTGTTTTTCTTGTAGTTGCACTTAATTCTTCCACAACTTCAAATTTTGGTCTCTTGGTAGAAATATGAGGCTACTTTCCCTTCAATGGGTCCAAACTATTTGCTCCTTTTAATAAAGGTGGAAGAACATTCTTAATTTTCCCAAAATCCATGTACTTTCTCAATCTTGTAGTATTTTAAAGGTATAATCCAAGAGAGAGATTTTACTATGACATTAGATTTCTTTTCATGCAAATGGATTGGCTCCCACTTGTTCCAATAAATAGGTGCCACTAGCTAAGCTATTATATTTTGTTCAATGAAATATCTGCTCACCAAACTCTTATCATCTTCTAAACCTTCAAGGATAATTACAATTTTATAATCAATAATATGGGATAGAGTCATTCAATAAAAATCCCTAAGTATCACATCCTCCTCATCTCTACATTTCATTTATTATTTATAATATTGAGGCTCATGTTCATAGGATTTTCCAAGTATTTCTTGCATCAACCACTTGATAACATAGTTCGACAAGGATTGGAACTTCGCATGATAATTCTATTCATTTCTACACCCAAGATTCTCGCCTTTACCACTATAGGGCATGTATCTCCCCCAATAGATATTGGTAAATTTTCATTAGTCTTATGTTTCCATGTTATAATCTTTTGAAATTTAGAAATATGTTTGTATAGCTCTTGATAAATTCTCATTTATCATCTAGGTACCTAGGAAACATATAAGGAGTAAATAGGAAGCCACTTAACCTGATATATATGAAGGACTTAAACTAAATCAAATAAGATACAAAATCATTTATTACCTCCCTTGCTATGGGTGACATCCTATATTTCTCAAATTCAAGTTTAAACATGAAAATGGGAGGAGAAAATAATGCATCATGGGCTCTCTTGGAATCATACTTTAGACTTTCTAAGTTGAGATTAGGGTACACATCATATACCTTATACTAAAATAATTCCTCATCCCTTAGAATACCAAGAAATGAATTGTGGCTCACCACATTATAAACCAAGTATTAGGTCATATAAAATTTAGGTTTCCATCTAGATCCCTCATGAATATATATAGTCATTTCGATCGGTTTCTCATGAATGAAATTATAGATCAATTCCCCCAGTGAGTATGTCCTTTGAAATGGAGGAAAATTTACATATACCTAAACATCCAGTCATGAAAATAATATAAGGAATAATTACCCACAACTATTCTCAACAGATTGATGATGTCTCAAACTTCTTCAATGAATTCAAATATAGTCAATCTTTTGGAAATCCTTGAGCAAAAATTTTGGGTTTTAGAAGCCATTTATTGTTCATTATCATTGAATACCTAGCATGGTGAGTAGCCCGCACTGACCTATTTATTCAAAAGTCACATCTACCACTTCCTTCCGTTTGGTTAGTCCTAACATTTCATCAAAAATTTCAGGGGTCAAGGATATAACTTTAGAACCACTCACATCTAACACTTCCCTGGTTTCGAATTGTATTTTTGCACACACCAAAACCAGCTTCAAGGTACTAAAATGAAGGCGTAAAGTAGCATCTAGGAAATATCACTTACATAAATTTCAACCATGAGTTCAATCATATCAATTACATGTAGCCTCTAAAGGAACTCATTGAGATCAACATTTCCCAAATCTGTGTTTGTTACTTGATCTAGATCGGATACAAGATGGTATGAAACATGGGTTCTAGCTAATTGGATCTTCATGATAGCCAATATAGTAGAAATATAAACCCTTAAGAACCAAGGTAGTAAGAACCTAATGTAACTTGTCTCAATCCCCAACACAAACTTACAACATAAGCATAATGAAAATATATCACTTTAAAAGACTTACATATGCATACATGGCTACAATTTCCAATTTCATGTCAAAGGAGACTCTTAAAACACAAATTTAACTTCACATACACTTCAACATATCTCATATGTAAGATTTAGGGATTTTTTTATCACTTTATGGATCTAAAATGCTCAACAATCTTGATTTATCAACGGAAAAGTGTCGTACTTAGCCAAATTAGCCAACATATAGCCCCCCACACATATCCATTAATGGTGAGCCTATCTCTGCCTTTTTTTAATTTTCAACCATTTATCCTTAGGTAAAATTTAAATGTGGACCATACACATGGATTGATTGGTAGGGTATCATAGGTAGGGGAAAATTTAGTAGCTTCAAAAACTATGAAATTGCAAGCTTCAATGTTGCAAGGTTAGGGAACATCCAACCCTAAGGTGCTCTCACAAAATACAACATGCCCTTTGTTAGGTGTGGGAGATGGGGTGACAGCTTGCAACTTAAAAACTCTGAAGTTGTGAACTACCATGCTATAAAGTTTCTTTCTTAGTCTTGTGTCATTAGATGACACCACGTGTCCTCTATCATCGTACTTCGAGATACGGGAAAACTTGCAAGTTTTGTAAAACTACAGCAACAAGAACTTCTACTTTGATACTTACAAGATTACTTGAATATTCCCTTTTGAGCCTCGAAATAATATTGGAGGTTACAAATATGTAGGAATGCACACCTATAGAATTACATAAGGCGTAATTCCAAAGGAAAAGGCTTTATTTCAAAGGATCAATTACTTCACCAAGGTCATCAAGACCTTGCTCATGCTCCCTAAAATATGTAATTCACAAAATTTATAAGAAACATGCAAAACATTAGAGTGTAAGCTCAAAAAAACAGTGGTTTTCTCAAGTATGAAGCTTGGGACATTGAATTATTACACGAAGCTACATGCCTCAAGGAGATAATACAAAAAACATGAGAAGAAACCACAAGGCATATGGGAAATGCATGATTTATAAAAAAGATCAAATCAAACACCAATAGGTCACATATAACATTATTCAATTTTATGGAAAAGAATAGGAAATAATTAGGAATAAAGAATAAGAAGGCAAATAAATAATAAGGAATTTCTTATAGGGGAGGGTCGAGATCTATTTGTTTTCTCTTTTTTCTTCTTCTATATTATTTCTATACACATCAAACCTTTAAAACATCCCAAAAATGGGGTCCTCATTTGGCCATATCTCGTAGAGGAAGATTATTTATTTATTAGAAAGAATATTATCAAACTAATTAGAAATATTCTTCTTCTTTTTAATCCTCTTGGCCAATTTATTGATGTATCCTTGTAAATGAATGAATTTCTGTACATAATAATAGTCAAAATATTTAGGACAATATAACTCCTTAATGTGTTGTTGAAGAATATCTATCAACCTACCTACATTTGTTAGTCCTGAGGTGTATGTTTCTATAGAGGGAGCATCCTCTCAAGCTTTGATTATATTCCATACACATATTCCCCCTCTTTTCACTTATATCCTGGAGCTTGCTTATGCATCCCTTCAATGTTTTAATTCTCAATTTGATATCCCCTTTATACTCATATTGTCTTCCTCTGTAATCTGAGGAGAATATTCCTTCTCTCTCCTCCACTTCATATCCCAAGTTTGTTATGCTTCAAGTTTTGGCAGCAATCCATTCCAATAGTCATTCTTTTTCTGATATTTATCAATTAAGGTTTTACTTGTTTCATTCTTCTTAGACACTTGATTGTAACATCCAATTATGTCCTTGATGACCTTGGTACCCCTTATCACCAATTCATTCTCCAATCGCTTGGTTTCCTCTCCCCTACATCTTAAATCCTCAAAATTCTTCATTATTTCTGAGGTAAATGATGTGTTTATTTCATGAATTTATAGGGGATCGTGTACCTAATTTTGCATATAGGTTAATTAAATATCAACCTTCTCTCTCAACTACTTCTTGTCATCTTTATCATTGTCAATATTTTGAAAGAGACCACCCACTTCCATGGTGACATCAAGCTTCAAGCCCTCATTGGTTTTCTTTCCTAGAGGAATTTTTGTAATTTGGTAATGATGGGAAGCCTCGCCCCTTAAAACATCATTTTTAGGGTAGCTACCTCCACAAACCTTTCTCCTTAAGACCCTACCATTTTTCTTGACAATATTATTACTTTATTTGGTATCCTTGATGGATGCAAGGAGATAATTATTTGAAGGTCATCTTCCTCTACTTGTAGCTTTTCCTTTCTTTGATTTGGGAGGACTTATCCCAACCAACCTTTAACTTAAATTCTACCTTCCCCTTATTCTTGCTATTGTGTAACACTTGGTACTATCATTTGTCCTTTGGGTATTATGAGAGTAATACTAGAGTTCTAAATTTGTGTTTCTTGTTAATCGAAGACTCAATAGAGTGTACTTTTGCTCCTCCTTCTATTTCCCCTAAGTATTTTACCTTTTCCTTTGTCATGGTTGAAAATGGTTAAGAATTTGTATCTGTAATTTTGGTAATCTCAACCTCTTCTTCTAGAGATGGAGAAGGATTTTTAGTTGTCTCAAGTCAGGCTCCTCTTAATGTTGAGCCTCTTGTTCTATAGCTTCCCAAGTTGTAATCTCTATTTCCAAAGACTCTAGAGTTGGCTACATAGGTGATTTAGCAAAAATAAAAAAATTTGAAACCCTAATTGTAGAGTAATTGAATGTAAACAATGATATATATCTTTTAGATGCAATATGACGCAAGAAATAAGAAAGTAAAGTATAACCCCTAAGAAAGAGATATATGAAAGAGAAATTAGTTGATTTTTGGTTGATCCTGAAGTGTTCTAAACTGGGAAAACTATTGAACATGAGGTGAAAAATGTTGTAAATGCTCAAGATAAATTTTGTAACTTGTGGACAAGGTTGTACATGGGCGTTTGATCGGGTTAGGATTTCCCGGTGTTGGATAATGCTACCGGGCACCCGTGAATGTCGAAAATGGTAAAAACCTAATTTTTATAGTGTCCCACAAGTGTCACAATATTTCATTGTTTATCACTTGTATGTCACACCTTGATCATAGAAGATACTTATAACTTGAAAAATAAAAGTTTTCCTATAAAACTTACAAAACCGCAGATCAAATCCAAAAACAAATATGCAATAAGGGGAGTCGAACTCGACCCGACATTCACCCGGTAGAGTGAGCTTACGACTAAGTGTCAGCACTACATCTCGACTCTATGTAGTTCTTGTGAGTATGTGTGAGGATTTTTCCCTATGATTCCCTAGTGTAATCTTCTCTTGATAGCAAGCTAGATCTAAAATGTAACAATGTATATCATGTGTGGATGAAATAGAATGAACTTCCCCTTCCTATCTAGTGTATGTAAAAAATGCAATCCTTTGTCCCTTGAATGGATGTTAGACGGATACTCAAGTCCTTTAGGTTCCTTTTAGATGCAATCTTAGGTGATAGTAGTAATGCATATATCTTAGACCTTTATTTTGAACACATGACTATGTATTTATATGATTCCTTTGTTTGAATTTTTAATTGAAAACTCGAAGGTCGACCATTAAGTGAAAAATATTCCCAAAAGATAAAATATACCCACAAGGAGTGAGTAAGATAAGAAAGGCTCAGCGGCACCCGTGAGGGCACAAGTGCACCTAAGCACTCCTATCTTGGCTAGGTGCTAGTGTCTGGAGCCATAAAATATAAATAAGTAAAATATTGGCTGAGTTGTAGGGTGTGTAAGACCAAATAGAAAACAAGAAACACAGAAAATAAGCCAAGAACAATCATCAATTACTATTTTTCTTGCTTTGAAATCATATGAATGCTAGTATGTGTTCGAGACCTAGAAATGTACCCAAGTACATGATTTAGTGTCTACATTTTCCCCCACTTTATGTTTTTGAGTGAATACTCGATAACATAAATTAGATAAGAGATGTGTACCTGATAACCATGTAGAGTGTGTGGTGAAATTATTTAGTGTATTGAGTGGGAAAGTTAAACGTGGAATGATACAAAGATGAATCATGGAAACTAGAAAAGCAAAGTGACCCTAGGGGGTGAAGCATATGTGTTACGTTGTACCTATTTTTTTAGCTTATTATTGTTGCTTCTTATAAGGATGGACCTACAAAAATAAGAGCAAGAATGTAGTCAAAGTTTTGTATATGATAAATTAGAGAAAAGTGTGCATAAGTATGTAAAAGTATGTAAACATTATGTAGAAGGAAAGTGTGCACCCGATGTAGAAGAGTCTAAAAGAAGATAAAAATGTCCTGAACTATTGTGAAAGGTGATTTTTTTGAGTGAGCTCACACCAAGAATGATTTTTTTGTTGATCTCATGCCAAGTGCAATTTTTTTGGGTGATCTCACGTTAAGAGCGGTATTTTTGGGCGATCTCACACTAAGTACAAGTTTTTTGGGTGATCTCATGCTAATGAGTAAGTGTTGGGGGAGAGGCCTATTATTACTCTCCTTCTATGACTCTTCCTTATAAACACCACTATAGATGGTGTGTCCCTATTTTGTTCCTTTTTCCCGAATTAGTTCTCGAATGTAATGTTTGTTCCAATCAAATGGAGATAGAATGTATTATTTATTGGAGGACTGTGTATAATACTATAAAAATTCTCTAAAGGATTATATGAACTATTTTCATCTGATAAACTATTTGTGTGTGCCCCCGTGACATAGGGGCACGGGAGGACACAGTGCCCGGACACTATTGTATAATGTTTAGCACTAGTGTCTGTGTTGTGATTCTAACCCAAGTATGATTATGAACCAATGTTGAATCTGTAACATGTGATAATTTTGTGATGTATTGTGTTATGTTATAGCTCTGAGCTATTGTATGAGGTGATGTTTTCACCCAATGTATGCCCCCCTCGTTTCAGGTGCATGTGATGAATTTAGGGGCATGTGGTCCAAAGGAGAGGACTTGAAACTAATCTGAAGTGGATCCCTATATGGGGAGGATATGTGCATGGTAGAAACCAAAGAACATGCAAATAAAGTAGTTAGTAATAATTATTTATTGCAATCAAAGCTAGTATGAAAGTAGAAGATAATGTAATAATCAAGTGTGTAAACAAGAAAGAGTGCAAAAATTAGGTTTCAAACATGGGACATCACTCACAATGTCACAAGAAAATTAGGGCCGAAGTGGCCAAAAGCATACAATAATCATACAAGACATAAGGTATAGCCCACAAACAATAACATATAATAGAAAACAATGGAAAGAAAAATGTATCAGATAGCCATGGTGGAAAATAGTCTTGTAATGAAAATTCTACACATGAAGCAACTGTTAAGCATGTTAGAAAGATAAAAATTATGTCAAAGCATGTATGTATCAATGGAAAGTAGTGTGCTAGAAAGTAGAAGTAGTAAATGATGAAACAATAACACTTGTAATGTATGAGAGTATGAAATGTACATGCCCCCAGGAGCCTCGGTGGGATTTCTTAAGGTAGAGTGTCAATCATCATCATAGCATGTAAGAACCTGTAAGATATGGATTCACAACTAGAGACCAAGTGAACATGCATGTGTATATAGAAAGATAATGACATACTGAGCATCTAGCTAACATAATAAGAAATGTGTAATATGTAAGTAGAATAAGCTAACAAAAGTAAGTACAACCAAGATATGAAAATGTTATATGAATGTGATTGTATGGAATGTAATATGTGAATATGGTAGGACCAACATGCCTCCAACAGAAATGTATGAGATGAGGTTCATTTATAAAAGACCCCTCAAAAATCAAGAATGAACCATAGAACAAGATTGTGTCATTGGGAAATGGTGAAAGAGAGATGATAGAAATATGTATCATGAAGTACACATCATAAAACATATAATGGTGTGAGGTTCATTTCATATTTACACCCTCAAAGCGTGATTGAGTATGAATCGTGGAGCTAGAGTACATCATGGGGTGATGATGATACAAGGTGTGTATCAAGTCATGTGCAAGAATGCTTAGAAATAGGAAGACTAAAGCACGAGTTTAATAGTAAGAAAGATAGATAATTAATGATATTAGGAGGGGGAGTAATTGTGATTCCTCACCAAGTGTGTGATGAAGAGGAAGCTATCCGATAAGAGTGAAGGGTAAGGGTCGTCCACTCAATGTCCGAGGAGATAAAGGTGTGTGTCAATTCTCTAATACCGGTGGAGTATGAGAGTGACGATGTATCGTTGAATGATACCTATGTGGTGAGAGAGGTGTCGAATGCTTATGTAAAGGAGACCTAGGAGGTGATGAGCACCTATGTGAAGGATACTTAGGAGATGAGGAGCACCTATGTGAAGGAGACCTAAGCGATGATGAGCATCTATATGAAGGAGACATATGAGATGATAGAGGTGGTGACCACCTATGTGAAGGGGATTCCCAAGTAGGGTACTTAGGCCAAAAATATGGACTAGTGGACTGATGAGGATGATAATGTTGTGAATTATTTTATGTGTGAATAAGAGATATATGTGCCTAATATGCCTTATATTTGAGAGGCCCATGGAGGCTAGATGTTGTAACTAGTGGAAGGACATCCTCAAGAGGAGACTAAGGCAATGGTGTGTATGGTGGAACTCCTTTAAGATTGAAAACTTTCTTATTATAAAGGAACTTTAGGCATGAATGATTGATGGAGGGGAAAACTTGGGCAACATGAAGCCAAGGAAAACCTAAGAGCATGTCACAACCTTCAATTGAGGTGTCATAGTGAATGTCACAAGCACGGTGAGAGGCCCAACTATAACCAGAATCCTAATGTATCCATAAAATTTGGGAATTGGATATGAAATATTAGAGAGTGGAGATTTGATAGCTACGAAGAGTGTAATAGAGCACACATTGATAGGATTCGATAGATAGATCATCATGTTATTAACGTGTATGAGGTCCAATGGAAGCATAGATGTGTAGTGAATCAGAAGAAAATGTAGCATGATAATCGTGATCTAAAAATGTAATAAGTGGTGGAGATGCATCAGTAGTAGCAACTAGAAAATTAAGAGACCCCAATGAAGGAGGCACAACGTGATATGTTTGATTAGTAGAAGAATTAGTAGGTTTCTTATCATGCTTATGAAATGGGTTGTTAAATATTTTTATCTTGTTATTTGTATTGACCAGTGTTAGATTTTTATGGCTTGGGAATCTCAATTGCATTATTTTCAATAAGATCTTGGATTAGATTCTTAAGTTGGAAATATCGATCATTGGAATGCCTAACACATTAATGTTAGTCACATCTAGCATTTTCCTCATAATTTCAGCCACGAGGGCAAGATGGATCAATATTGAGTGGTGGAGGAAGTGTGTAATAATATTTTTTGATAAGTTTTGGTAGTAAAAATTGAGGAGCAGAAGGAAATTTTGTGAATGTATAATTTGGAGGTTACCATTGAAGCTTTTCAAGATTAGAAACAATGTTAATAGTATATTTTTCTTTAATAGGCTTAGGATATGGCTTGAAAGTAGATTTTCTTTGAAAATTATTAGAAGATGAAGATGATGCATGATCATGATATTTTTTTCATTAGTGGTAAAAATTAGGGTTGAGGGGACCCTACCCCATTACAAAGAGTTGCAACAACCTTACATATTGGCAAATGGATTTACCTTTAAAGGTCATTCATGTTCCAAAAGTTCAAAAAACAAAGACTACAGTTTAAGATATCCATAAGATAGGAATTACAATATATAACAGTCCAAAGGTTTATACTAACAACATAGGGATAAACTAACAAAAAATTAAAAACCTAACATTATTCTCTGACCATTTCTCCCACCATCTCCACACATTCATTCCATTCATTGACCATTGTAGATATTGTCTCCTTCCAGTACTTGTAATTTGGTTCTTGAATCACCACCTTCGGCCCTGTACCTTCCTTTTCCTTTTCTTTTGCCAACTCCATGGAATGGATCATTTTAGCCAGCAGTTTAAGATGGTGAATAGTACTTTTCACATTTAGGATATGTGCATCCCTGATTTGCATAATAATACCTTTCATTTTCAACAACTCACTTTCCATTTCCATGCTTCTGGCATTGGCATTTTTGAGGTTTTCGCTTAGGATAAGTGAAGACATTTTATCCACTTTGTCGACATGCTCCTTAAGGTCCATGGAGATCAAGCTAATTTTGTGCCTATTGATATCAGTATTCAGTCTGCAGTTTTCAAACTCTCTCATAAAATCATGGGTTTTAACAACTGATTCCTGGCCAAGAATAGATCCCTCTAAGCCGTCTTAAGATTATGTAGACTATGGATAGCCTCCTCAGTGTTCTTGGAATGCTTACCCTCGAAGACTCTTGTTCTTTCATGCTGCCACATCCTCACTTCTTGCTCCTTCCCCTTCGACTTTGTCATGAAAGGAGTCCATTTGGGTCAGGGTGCCTCCAGGTCTTTCACCCAAACAATGGTAATGTTTTCCTCCTCAGCCTGACAGGGAAACTTGCTCTTTCCTATTCTGAAACTTATCCCCCACTTTGCCCATGCTTGACCTAGTATGTTTGGCCACCAGATTCCTAGGCACAAAATCATCAAAGCTTCCTTCCTTAGGGTCCAAACTCCTTGCCCTTTTTCCCATAGATTTGTTTGAAGCCAAAGCCCCAAATTTATCATTTTTCCCTAGTAGGGGAGTTCTCGTCTCAATGATAGATTTGATCGCACTCGTGTCAAGGGAGAATGAAAGTTCCTTTCTTCACCATTGCAATTGATTTTACCAAAGAATAAAATAGGTAGAAAGGAAATTTATAGGGTTTGGAGTTACGGATATAGTTTAACATGGGGAAATGGTAACCATAAATAACTTTATATCTTCCTTTGAATGTTATGAAATACATTATCAGTTTAGCTATTTCATCAAAAGGGTAAGGTAACTTACTCGAGCGTATCCATTGTGAAGAGAGATGGGATCCCCTTTTCCTTGCAAGAAACATTCAATCTCCAGACTGTAGTCTGATTTCGGCTTGAAAATACATCTACCTTCCAAAGAGAGGCCTATCACTTTAGCTATAAGCTTAGGCATTATTGTGAGAGAGTAGTTACCAACCTATACCTTTCCCTCATTCCATGTTTTAGCGACCACTTTACTCAGACTCTCATCATGGCCCTCAAAAGTGTGGAGAAAAACAACAACCCCGCAGCATCCAAAAGAGCTTCACTTCCTAGAGATCTCCAGAACTTAGAAGGTTCAATATAAATCAGGTCCCCCTCCCCATCCTTCCGCCCCAATTTTTTTTTTTTTTTTTTTCTCAGATACTGGACAAAATTTTCAGCTTTTTCTTTCCACTTCCCCAATTCCAAAATGTCCAATCTACCCATGAGATGAAAGGGAGCCAACTCATACATGAAAGTAGGAATCATGAAAGGTTACTGGCACGAGTTGGAGAGTTTAATAAATTATCATTGGATGGAAGAGAGAAAGAGGATCCCTCCCTTTTCATGATTTCAACGAATTTGGCATTCATACCAATGAGGTGCTCAACAACTTGGAGACCGCTAGTGGTAACCCCCAGATTAGCTACAAAGTCAGCCCCAACATTACCTTCCCTATACACATGTTTGAAAGAAATATTCACAAAAGAAGGTAAAAAAAACTTAGTTTTACTGATGAAGTCTTCTATAGACATGGCAGGTTGGGATGAACCCTTCATACAAGAAATGATATACAGTGAATCACCTTCCACTTCCAGAAGGTTGAAACCTTTTTCTTTTGCGATCTTCACCCCCCAGTATAGAGTTGCTGCCTCCGCCACATTATTTGATTGATGTCCAAGGTCAAAGAAATAAGTAAGAATACAATGACCAAGAGAGTCTCATATGACTCCTCCCCCATCTTTCCCAGGATTCCCTTTTGTCTCTCCATCAAAGTTGAGTTTTAGAGAACCTTCACAAGGAGGATTGCACTTAATCCCCAACCGTATTAGGCCTATTTTTTTGAGGGGTCCCAGAAACATTCCAATTCATTAAGAAGTGTTTTTCATTATCCAAGATTTCCAATTCTTTATTCCTGAGGATAGAGAAATTGTTTCTAACTGCCTGAAAGAGGTTGTTTATAGACAGTTTAATAGGAAGTTTCTTGTTTTTTAATATCCTTCTGTTTCTTTCCTTCCAAATTTCCCACCAAATATGGCTTAAGCTCATGGCCCATAGATTTTTTAACCCTTGACTATGAAAGGGGCTCTTCCATTGGTTCCAAGCTTCCTTTATATCTTTGGGGATGACCCAGTTAACCGAGAAACAATCTAGAATGGAGGATAACATTTGATGTGCATACTGACATTCCAAAAACATATGGTTTATTGATTCCATTTTCCTTTCACATAGCACACATCTATTAACCCAATGGAATCCTCTTTTTACAAGATTATCTACCATGAGGATTTTATTTATAAAAGTGAGCCAGCTGAACACATTAACCTTTGGTGTTATATTCTTGTTCCAAATCTTTCCAGCCATTAAATCTTCTTCTCTAGTTTGTCCCTAAAAAAAAGGGCATAGGCTGATTTGACAGAAAAATTTCCACATGGTTCCTTATCCCAAATGATTATATCTTGATCCTCGCTATTAGATGATACATGATATTTGAGTTTTCCCATAGATAAGAGTTTTCTTTTGTGTAACTAAAATGTATGGCATAAATGATCAAATGAGGGAGAGATTTCAAAGATAACACTTTCTTGTAATGGAGATAAGAGACTTCGGACAAAAATATCTTACAATTCAGAATCAACAAGTACATTGGTCATCTTGGCTATATTATTCTTATAACGCAACACATAGTCAACTAGATTCTCATTAGATCCTTGTTTGATTTGTGCAAGTTTAAGATATGATATTTCGAACTGATATTGATTAAAAATGTTTAAGAAAAACATTGGCTATATATGTACATGATGTTACCGAGTGAACAGTAGATCATAAAACCAATGCATGGTGTAATCTTGTAAACTTCTAGGAAATAGCTTGGTTAGAAATGTATGATCATCCACATAATCAAGACATGCCACATGAAAATATATAAGTTTCTCTTGAGGTTCATCATGACCATTGAAGGTGGGAAGCTTAGGGGTGATGAAGTTGGGAGGAAGTGCATATGCAGAAATGGTGGGTGCAAAATGGGTATGGATGAGAAAAGAGGAGTAAAGCGATGGAGAGGAGTGTGAAGTATCCTGCTAAAATTTATAGATTTGAAATTGGATCTCTTTATATAGAGAATATAGGTCTTGAGTGCTATAAGAAGAGACTTTCCTTGTGTGGGAAATAAGAGGTCGAGTGAAATGGTTGGTAGGAGTGGGAATGGAAGTAGGAATAGAATAGGTAGGTATAATGGTAGAAGAGGGAGGTTGTGTTGTAATAGAGATAGAAGCAGCATTAGAGGAGGGAGGATTGAGCTTAGCTAGGTTGGTGGCCTCCTCATGAGTAGCGAATAAGAGAAGATCTAGATCTTGAGGATGTTCAACAAGATGAGCATTGAGATCATGAAGGTCTTCATCAGTAAATGGCTCATAAGATTGAACCATGATATAAATATTGTAAAAATGCATTAAAACAAGGTTAGGTTCGAATGGATGGGTTCACCAAGATGATTTAACAAAAAAATCTTTTGTAAAACCCTAACTATAGATTAATTGAATGTAAACAATGATATATAACTACTAAATTCAATATAATGTAAGCAATATGCAAGTAAAGTATAAACCCTAATAAAGAGATATAGGAAAGAGAAATTAGTTGATTTTTGTTTGATCCTAAAGTGTTCTAAACTAGGAAAACTACTAAACATGAGGTGAACATTGTCATAAATTATTAAGATAAGTTTTGCAACTCATGGACTGACAGGGTTGATATGGGCACTGGACTAGGGTAGGGGCGTTTGGGTGTTGGTGATCACTCGGGTGCATGTGACCGTGAAAATGGTCGAACCTAATTTTTATAGTGTCAAAAATATTCATTGTTGATCACTTGTATGTTGCACCTTAGTCACGAAAGATACTTGAACTCCGCAAAATAGAAGTTCGCTACAAATCCCAAAAAACCACATCAAATCCAAAAAACAAATATGTAATATGGGGAGTCGATCGACCCGAGCAGTCACCCAACAGAGTGAACTTACGATTGAGTGTTGCAGAAGTAAATCTCGGACTCCATGTAGTTCTTATGAGTCTCGTGTGAGGATTATGCCTTAGGATTCTTTAGTGCAAGTTACACTTAATAGCAAGATAGATCTAGAATGTAACAATGCATAGCATATGTGGATGGAATAAAATGAACTTCCTCTTTCTATGTAGTGTATTTAGAAAATGTACTCCCTTATCCCTTGAATGGATGCTAGATGGATGCCTTAAAGTGTTTTATGTGTCTTTTGTATGTAAGCTTAAGTGATAGTAGGAATGTTTAGAGCTTGGTCCTTTATTTTGAACACATGACAATGTATTTATATGATTCCCTTGTTTTAATTTCATAATTGACAATTGGAAGGTTGAACCATGAGAGAAAAAGATGCCCAAAATATAAAAGATACCCAAAAAGAGTGAGTAAGATAAGAAAGGGTTAGGGGTGCCTAGAGAGGATAGGGGTTCCCGGGCACTCCTTTCCTAGTTATTCCTAGTTTCGAGCCATAAAAGATAAATAAGTAAAATATTGAATAGGCTATATAGTGTGTAAGACCAAATAGAAAACAAGAAACACAAAAAGAGGCTAAGGAAATTGGCCAATTACTAGTTTTCTTGGTTACAAATCATATGAATACTAGTATGTGTTCGTAACCTAGAAATATACCCACGTGCATGATTTAGTATATACAAAGAGCTTCCATGACCTTTGGTTTCTTTGTCTCAACTAATGGAACCTCTTAAGTATGTGATTATTCACCTTCTTCTATAGCAACTCCCTTTTCAAATTCCCTTTCCACCTCCCCACTTTCAACCTTTTCTATGGTATGTGCTTCATGTGGTACATGGCCTCCCTCCTTTTCTAAACTGATGTGCCTTGTGTGGTCTCGTGGAGGAGGTCAGCTCCAACATCCTTATCTAGCCTGTGTAATAAAACAATGAATTTTTTTTCAATTAATGGGTCTAGTACCTCCTATTTTTCATATCCTTGGTTCTCTTCTACCTCAATTTCCTTAGTAGGAACATTTGCATGGGTCTCTTGCTGCATGGGAGGTGGGGTAGTAAGTACTACATCTAGAACTTGAGATGTTGTTATAGGTATCTAAACTTTTGAAATTTTCCCTGTGTTTTTTTCCATGTGGTTCCTTCTACTATAGGTGTTGTCACATTTGTTCTCTTAATCCTTACAAAGTGTAAGGTCACAGGTTCCTCTTCTTATTCTTCATGGATAGTTTCTAATGTTGGACCTATCCCTAGCTGGCTTGGGGCAATACTTCCTCTCATATGTTTCCCCTTACTAGATGACCCTTTTGAGGAAGAGGTTAGCACATCAACTTTGGCGCTTTCCTTTTCCGCAGCTTGTATTTTTCCTTGATTTTTGATGTCATACTACTCAAAGAGTTGTGGCAGCAATAATGGGGGCATCCTGAATGGTTTTCTTCTACCATATGTGTCAATTTTGACATAAGTTTCCCTATCTTACTTTTTGCATCACTAAGATCTTCCACAAACCTCTAAAATTTGACCTATGATTGAAAGTTGTGGTGAATCTATCATAATCATAATGACTAAGAGGAGGGTTCATTATTTTTAAAACTTTTACTCAGTTGTCTTAAGTTACATACACCATTCAAAGTATAAAATCAACATACATTAACCAATGAGAACATATTAAGCATGAACAAGCATACACATGAACAAGAGAGTACACAATAACACCAAATATAAAGTGGGAAACCATAAAGGGGAAGAAAACCCATTGAAACTTCTGAATATATTACTCAATTCAATAGACTTGTATGAATATTACACATCACACAAGATTTCTTTAGTGAGACACCAATCCCACAAGGAGAACTAACACCTATTTAGTAAGGCACCAACCCTACAAGGAGGCTACAACCCCTAAGATGACCAAGAACCAAATCAGCCACCTAAATATGAAGATCACCTATGGCTTGTTTCTCAAACAAGTGATTGTGATCATAAGATTAGCTCATACATGTAAAACCCTCTCAAACCACTCTCTTTCCTTCTTTGTGCAATCTTTCACCTTCATATGTTGATTGGGTCTAATGAACTTGAATACCTTCTATTCTTCCCTCCTCACCTTTTCATGCTTCTTCTTATATCTACTTTATATCCCTCTAACACTCTCCTTCACCTCCTCTAGCTCGCTCTAACCTCTTTTCTCTCCACCAACCATAATAACAAGCATATGCTGCATATATACATGACTCATGTTTACACAACCATATAGGTTAGACATAGGAAACACAAAAATGGTCCACATAGTCATATAAATCACACAAGTAGACCTTATAGGTCGGAATTAGGCCCATCAATACAAACTAACACACAAGGCATAAAACAAAGTCTTCATCTCCACCAAATGATTTTTGGACTGTAATGGCACAAGAAATATCCATCATGATGCCATAATATCCACACATGTCAGATACATCCTATCAACACCTTCTACAATTTTGGTAACATTTGCGACATCCATCAACACCATATCACCATTGAATGGGATTGTGTCCTACTCATTTTGAGCACCTCTAATAGACCAATCTTGAAAGATGAAGGAAAATTTTCAACATATCTCCTTAAATATGGAATGTAACCAATCAATGGAAATCCACTGACACAATGAATATTACAAACCATGTTAGAATTCATGACTTGGTTCATAGATTCATCAAATCATCTATGTCCTCCAAGATACTCGTATTACCTAGAAACCAGTCTTGGAAACATGATCTTCTCACACCTATACTGAAACTTTCAAGACCTATCAATGCATGGAAGAGGATAATATTTAACCCCTCATCACTCACCAATAGCTAGATATCATGAATCAAGACAAGATATTGGTCTTTCAAACCAATTTCACCAAAGAACCTTCACTTTCCTTAAACCCTGTCAAGTAGGTCAGTTTATGACTTAATCCTTGAAAATCTTACCGACATGTAGGACTAAAATAAAGCATGAAAAATGTCACATTATATTTCTAAAACACCCTCATAGGAATTATATACCTCTTATTAGGCCACACATGCCTAAGAACCACCTTTCATCATGATTGTCAAAAACTACCTATTAGGCCTAAAACTAGTCTTCACTTTTCGACATGTTCATACCTCAAAATGTCTCTACCATGGTTTTAAATTATCCCAAACATGTATCCTATATTCCCTTATACTTATAACACCAATTTAGACAATAGTTCTAATGGAAAACCTGAGAGAAAACCAAACTTTCTTGAAAACATGCAATTTTGAGTGGGCTCCACCTATTGTCAAGACACCAAATCAGCACTATCGAAATTTGGAAGAGTTTTTTCCGTCCTATAATCATAAAATTTTATGATCTAATGCATTTTGATCTCATACCAATAATTTTTCCTCCATCGCTCTTGAACTAGGGTTTTTACCAACTTAGCTTCTTAGTGATTGTTCATAAAGCACAGGACATCATTTGATCTCATTCAAACTGAAAAACATTCTTAAATCCATGCCCCATCATCCTTGAAAGGCTCAGGTCCCCATGTAAACTTTTCACATGCCAACCAACATAAAATATCTCATATCGAGCTGGAAAACACATCTTCTTGAGCTCGATAGTGCTAAAAACATCATATCATGCAAAATTCTCAACATACAAACCTAAAACATTTCCACACAGATTTAGGAAAACCTCTTTCAACTTCCCCAATACTCATATGATCATTATTGTCTCTACATCATCTCAACCAATCTCACTTGCCTAGCTAGGTCATGGAATTAGGTCTAGTTTAGACCTAGACAGAGTAGGTTAACATTATACCTATGCTTCAAATCCCTTAAAAAGTCCCTAACATATTTGAGACAACATGTCTCACTCCTTTACATTCCCTCATGGGCCCACATACCTTTACAATTGACCTTCATGCTCCATTAGGCCACCAAGCACCTAGACTAGGTCTAGATGTAGACCTACAAACCATGCTCAAACCTTGTATTCACCTTTTGATACATGTATGAGTGTCTCATCACTCTATCAACATGATCTCCATGCCTTGACCATGCTTCACAAGCCTTCATGCATCTCTTTCCTTCATGTTCCATCACCCATGTTGACTAGACCTCCTGATTAGGCCTACTTGACCAAGCAACTCTCACCATTTCCACTCTTACAACCATGTCACTACTTGTCTGCCCATGTCATCATCAATAAAACTTCCTCTTGCACTTCTTGTCATCAAAATTTATCATTAATTTCCTTGTACATTTTACATCAATGAGAATGCTAGCACACACATGCCAACGAGACTCTCCCTTTAGGGGTACAAGCTTGCAACTCCCTTTCTAAAAGGGGGATTACATCCTTTATGGACCCACCTATCCTATATTCTTTGAAAACTATTGTGTTTTATAGGGTCAAATCAATTCCCTTCTTCTTGAGCCAAATGAGGTCCTTTTTAAGAATGTGTGTGCAAATCCTATCATGTAATGAAGTATTCTCTAGCATTATCTAGTCAACAGTTGGGAGGGGCTGTGAGGCTATCTTCTTGTCAATTTAATATTTTCTCTCTATGTCTTTCCCATCCTCTATTCCCCGAGGAAAAACAAAATTTTACAGTCCACCACTTGGGTGAGGGTCATCTTAGAGTAGTCCCTTAAACCTGACGTCCTCTTCATCCCTATAATCCATATAATAGTCCTCATAGTAAGGCCCATGCTTAGAGGAATTCCCCAAAGATCCCTAAATTTTCTATTTGATGTCATAGTTAGGCCTGGGAGTAATCTTTTGCAAATTGATTCTTCCCATTTCTACTTCCAATAACTGGACTTGATCAAAGTAGGGCATGTTTACCTTCCAATGTTGATTGGGAACTTGATATTTTCCCTATACTTTCCTGTGATTATTTTGTGTATTGTCACAAACTACCTTGATACCTCAAAAATTCCCCATCTATCATCCAAATACCTTGGAATTATGTAAGGGGAATCTTGAAATCCACTTATCCTTATACATCCTAATATAAGTAAAGGTTTTGAATTAAATGAAATAACATTCATATTCAGTTATTATTTTATTTTCATGTGAGGATATCTTGTTATTTTCCCACTCATACGTGAATGATCATATTAGGTGAGAAAATTATGTATCATGCACCAGCTTGAAGTTGTATATATAGTTGTCTAAGTTTAGTTGTGGGTACACATCATAAACCATGTAATTACTAAAAAAATCCTCTATCGAGTTCGTGGGAATGAGGTATGGAGAGAAATGGTGTACAACAAATAAGAGGTCATGCAAAATTCCATTTTTCTAATAGATCCCTCCTTAATTTGTACTTTCATTTTGAGTAAATGTTGGTGGATGCAATCACTGATGATTTCTCCCTAATGAATGTGTATATTTCCAATAAGGATTATTTGAATGAATTTGAACATCTAATCACTATAGTGGTATATGCACATTCTTTTCCCATGATCCTATTCAATAATGTGATAATGTCCCCAATATCTTCCATAGAATTAGGCCTACTCAAAATTTTGTGGATCCTAGTATTAGCGATCCTTGGATTTTTAAGCCAATTATTGTTAGATATTTTAGAACACTTTGTTATGTTTGCATTTCAATATTATTTTGCATTCTCAATAGAAATATCTATAACTTATGAAGCATAAAGGAGACCTAATAATTCCTCAAACATTACAGTGGTTAAGGATAGGACCAAAGCATTTCTTACATCCCTAACCTTCTTGGTCATTAGGTTATAGTTTTGTGCGCATACCCATACTAACTCTAGATACTGAGTATATGGGGAAAACAACTGTTATGGAAAGTCCACTCTAGTCAATCTTCCCTATTGTTTCATTTTTTTCAAATGTGTGCAACCTTTGTTAGAATTCAGCTAGGTTTGCATTGCACATGTTAGTGTCAAATATTCTATCTAAATCGAGGTGAGGTGGGAGGTGGTTTGGACACCACCAATTGAATCTTCATGTTTGCAGGGTGAAGGTCGGGAATGGCTATTGAAATGGGAAATAAAAACTATTTGAATGCACTCAACCCTTCCAATGATGCTTGCCAATATACCACGGTATCACAAACTATTTACAAGCACAAGTAGAACTATTACCCATGCAAATGCCTTCACAATTATCCTTCACACCGATAATAATAATTAGGCATATTTGAGGCTCTAAAATAACTTTTTCTCAATTCTAATGCATAAATTCGGTCCCTTGTTCATTTTATGGTTTCAAATTTTTCTTCAAACTCAAAAATTGGAGGTAAAGTGAGGATTTTTGTGAATTCTAGCTCTATATTGTTCCTCGCATGCTTTCATTAATGGTATCACATGCTTTCACAGTTCCTTTATTCATGGCCATTGATTCTTTATTTTTAGTTTTTAATTTCATCCTTATACATGGATATATTAGCCATATACAATTTCATTTAGATGACTTGGAATTTTCTTACTATCCCAAGCTTTACAATTACCCTATATGGCATCTGCATAGGCCTTTTTCATGCTTAGTCAAATTTCTTAGGCATCGTGGTTGTGTAAATAGATTGCAACATTACAGGAACTACAAACTTCAAAGATGTTTTCCTTTCTAAAACGTTAGAGACTCGACATGTGTCTACCTTGTTGGGTTATAGGAACAGAGATCTAGTTTACAACATTGCAGTAAATACAAAATTGTAAACTACAAAGCTACTGATTTACTCTCTCCATCTACAATCACCAAATCATGACACGTGTACCCCTTGTCGGGTTGCGAGGATGAAAATGAAACTTGCAGTTTGTAGAGCAACTACAAGGTTAAAAACTACAAATATGTATTTCTTTAATGTTGTTCGATATTGTGCCACATTTCCCTCTTCATCATACTTTGGGGATAAAAGTGTATTCTACAAATCAGTAGCAATTGCAGAGCTACCAATCTGTAATATCGCGAAGCTACATTTTTCTCTACGGTTTCCAAATTCGACGAATATTCTTTTGTGGGCCTCAAGGATGAAATTGTAAATTACAATTTACATCAATTTTGACTTTTCATAAAAGTAAGTAGGTGAAGGAATATTCCTTTCGAGGCTTGGAATTTTATTTGTAACTTATAATTTTTGTAAAAGTACAAAATTTCTTTAACACCGCTTTTCTATGATACTTTGAATATTCCCTTTGACATGCCTCGGGGTGGACGTGTAGTTTGTAAATTTGTAAAAATGTAGACTTGCAAAACTATAAAAGGATCAAGTCCTTTACATAAACAGCTCCAATTTGATCTCTTAATGAGAACATTGAGGTTCAAAACAATCGCTCATACCATTAAACCTTTAATTTTATCAAGGCACAAAGAAATCAAACAAAACATTGAGATGTTTGTTTAAGACCATATAGAAAGGCTAAGCCATGACACAATTATAATATTTAAGCTTAGGGGAACCATACAAAAATTTTACAAATTATCAATAAAATTATGGAAAGGTTTGATTACTCGATATATGGGTAAACTCACCAATATTGTATCATGATTTCAATTAGACCAAATCAAGCACCAACACAAATCCCTTGAATTGTATGTCTAGAACCATGTAGATGGGACCAAACTCTTCCAAGTATTTTTACCAAGCCAAATGGTCTCATATCTCACCACTCGATGGTTATTTTCTAATTTTATATCCTTTCATGGGTTCGTTCATATCCCATAGGTTGTGTTTAATGTGAAAATAGAATTAAAAATTCCTTTAAAGGAAATTCTAACACACTCATTTAGGCACCTAACATTCATCTATAACTATCAATGGAATTCATGAAGGAATGATGTAATTAATTTATATTTTATTTACTACATGTGGATTTTTAAAAAGAGGAGTTGATATACTAGATAAATATCATAAAAATGTTTTTTTATAGAAGCATATAATAGAGGAGAAGAAGGTAAAAATTTCGTGCACAAAGTTGAATGATCATGAAATGATATTATGAGATTGTGTGTGGAAGGAGAGGAAATAAAAAGGAAAAGGGAATATCAATATTTGGAGTAAGATGGAGAAGTCAAGAAGAAATTTTTACCCATGGACTATGCACAAACCCTATACATGAGAAGCTTGAAACAGATTGAAAATTACTTTTAAAAGTGGATGAAGCTATATGATAAATGGAGTATAAGGAGAATGCTAAGGTAATTTCTGGAATGAAGTTGGATGCCCAAGTAGGGTCCAATTCTTTTTAGTGACCGATAACATCATTAGGGTTCTTCTTATCCAGCTTACATAATGGAATGTTGTATTTAGACCAAACCTATTAGATTAATTCCACAATAATCTAGAAGGTAGAAATATTATGGGAAAAAAAGAAAATTGGAACTACAATTATAAAAATAATACTAGAATGTAACAAGCCACACTATTAATGAGAACAATTACAAGAAAAATAGGGGTGTGGATTGACGACATCAAAATAATGTTTTAAGGTATGTTTCAAACGCTATTTATTTAAAATTTTACCATACCAATTCGAGAAGATGGTTCCCACACTACAAGTGTTATGATAGCCCTAGAAATGATCACGAGACATTACCAATACAATCTTTGTGAGGTGCTTACAGCGTAATTTCATGAAAACACAAGCAAATTTAAGAAGGGTAAGCACATTTTCTATTATGGCTCTTTATGACTATGTGTAGACACAAAATCACGCACTTACTACTATTTACTATACCACCAAGTATGTTTTTTTATATATGGATCTAATGTAAGAAGAGTATTCATTGGTGACCCATTCCATAGTCCATCCATTTGTATTTTTGGTTTTTATTACTTTTATCTTCACACTTTTCACTCATACACCCAGCTGGTCTAGTCACAGGATCTTTATCTCTGTCATTCTTCACTCATTTATTGTCACTTGTCTCTGAACACTAATGCCCGAGAATCATACACTAGCGCTAAGAGATTCTTTTTATCCTTGCACTCATATCCTCTTTATTCTTGATCTTATTTTTGACATTTGAGGTCAGTATTTTCGATTTTCCCTCTCATATCTCAAGGTACTAGTCAACATGTTAGGTAATTAATTTTAAAATTCAAGCAATAGATCCCTATATAAACACAACATACATACCATTATAAGGGCATAAATTACTATCAAGGGATACGCTATCTACATATATCAAGGGGTTGCATTTGGGAACATTACTCTACATACACACTACATAAGAAGGGTAATTCATTTTATTCTATCCACACATTTGCATTATACTAATTACTACCACCCGCTATCTTCGCATCATTGGTGCGAGAGAAACCTAGGAGAACTATTTCACACACAAGCTCACAAAACTACATTTGGTCTAAGATGTAGTACATCACTCAATCGTAATTCCACCATCAGTGACAAATGACTAAGGAAAGTTTGATCCCTCATTTCGCATCTTTCTTTTTTAGGATTTGATGTATTTTTTAGGGTTTTACAAGAGGATATTTGTGTACCAATTTACAAGTACTTAATTGATCCAACTGCAACATACAGGTGACCAAAAGATAATAAGTATGAATCCCTAGCAACGGTTTTGACCTTTTTCATATACCTAGGGGCCTAAAAACAAGCCTAGGGCACCCATGGGAGCCCCTGTCACCCTTCAGCACCCCAATACATCCATTTCTACCTATGTTGCATTTGTTTGTTCATTACGAAAGTCTATGCTTCTATTTCATCACATTTTCTAGTCCAGACTCACTACGGGATAAGAGAAATTAAGATAAGTACCTTACCCTCTCATTTCTTTTCATAGTTAAGATTAATAAATTGTTTAGCATTCATATTTCATTGTTTATCAGTTATACCAAATCTTTGCATTTAGAGTATAATAAAATATTTAGATTTTATTAAATCATTTTGGTGAACCCATAGCTTAGATATTATTTCTCTAGGATCCACTCAACCCCTAATGGCTAAGGATAGCTCTTCTCCTTCTTGGCTAGTCATTCCTCATGTGAGTGTCAATCCTATCTATGATGAAACAACCATAGCTGAACTCACCACTCTATATCACAATGTTGTTCTTTCGATGATACTTAAAGACAACTCTTAGCTAATGAATGTAATGTGCCTACTAGCTTTCACCATTCTACCATTAGTATTGTTTCGATCCGAAAGATTTTCTAGTTGTAGACCTTGTTATTCAGCTTATCCGCACTCCTATTATTTCTAACGAGAATTTAGACGATTCTATTATTATTTTTATGCTTAATCTTGATGATAATGTTTTAGCTATAAACCGAATGAAAAAATACATGTGCATGATTTTTTTCTCAAACTAGTCAAGATGATTATATAGTTGCATCTCATACTCCTTTCATTTTTGAAAATGTTTCTCATGATGCACCACATACTAGTTATCCTTCTCCTTCATTATATGTTGATGATACGCTTAATGAAATTCTTGCATCTAAATCTTTATCTGATATTGATGATACACATAATAGTCATGATTCTACTTCTTTTCATATTGTTGATTATGAATCTCCCTCTCTACTTTAATCTTCTTCTAAGGTTGTCTCTAATAACGATGCTTGATTCATCTCCTTCTATCACTTCATCTCCTAATAATGTTTTCAATGTTAGTCCTACTACTTCTATTGACACTTTATGTTCTTCACATGACCTCTTACTTCTTC
Source organism: Taxus wallichiana var. yunnanensis (assembly GCA_018340775.1). Classification (NCBI taxonomy): domain Eukaryota; kingdom Viridiplantae; phylum Streptophyta; class Pinopsida; order Cupressales; family Taxaceae; genus Taxus; species Taxus wallichiana. The sequence goes on from CM031236.1 coordinate 261,801,270, forward strand.
GGCACCTATACCTAGTGTGTCCTTAGCATCGGCATTTTCAATTTCTCCTCTTGATATCCCCACGATCACTCATAATGGAAAGTTGTAACCACTCAATACACTACTTCCATTTGTTTTCATTCCTTCACATGACATTTTATCACTTGTGCATGTTTTCGGTCAAGAAATCCTAGGTTTAATCTCTCACCCTTGAAATAAAAGCCTAATATGCTTTTATCGATAACAATTCTATGCATGGAAACTATGCACACCCAATTTGTCACATGCTACATTGACATAAACGGTTAAAATTCTCCTATGATGATTACTATCTATTCCAATGGTGTTCGAGCCCCTTTCCCTCTTTGCATTATATTTGTATCTTAGAATACTTTACTTAGCCATTTCCTACCTTTTTTAGCTTCACTTCATTTTTTTCCCTTAAGTTACGTAATGCTTCCCTACTTGGGTGGTGGTTGTGCAACCGCCTGGCAGCTTCGTAACCTTCGCCCTATGTAGACCGGTGGTTCTATGTGTTTTGACTAAGACTTCCCAAGTGTGATTTAGATGCATGTTAACTTCTTCCAACTCATCTTTTGTGCATGTTTCTTTGTAAAATTGGATATTTGTAGGCTTGATAGATGCATACCAACCTCCTCTTCCTCTTCTAATTGTTGATTGAGAGTTAACTGCCCCTCTTATTGTGATGTGGCATCCCATTCACTGCCAAATGGCTTAGACCATTTCCCATCCTATGTTCTATAAAATCCATGCTTCTTGCCAAATAAAATTCCAGATATTTTTATTGTGGTTTACATCATTATGCTGCTGTGATCTTGCTAGAAATTACAAAACCAAGAACTATTCTCTTGTGTTTTTCTTCTTCTACTTGAGTTGTTACTAGACTGTCAAACAAGCCAAAGATTGCTCTAAGCACCTTCTTCCTTGCTTTTCTACATTCCCAAAGACAATATGTGGACTCACGTGAACATTGAAGTTGGAAAAAAACCTAAGGGAATCCAAAATTAAACCACAATCGGCTTTGTCACAGTACTACAAATTCTAGGTTTGGGATGTACTTAGATTTCCTGAAGATTTGTTGAATTATTTATTTAATTTGTATGCACATTATTGATTAGAGTAGAAAATCATTTAAATTTAATCATTTCAATAATTAGATCATTATTGTAGCTTTTATTTCTTCCGTAAGTATTATCATGATAGATAGCCTCCTTGCTTATCCCCTCGTAGATTTGCAAGGTAAGATTGTCTAGAGGAAATATTCTACATTATTTTAAGCAATTACAATCCATTTCAATTTACAACCTTCATTGAATCCTTCTTTACTTCTACGGGAAGTTGCAGGGGAAGAAAAGCTTCTGAGAAGCTTTGATTTCTTCCCATGCCTCTGAGACAAAAAAGGATTTATATCCACAATTACATTTTGGAAAAGCTTTGTTTTACTTAGAGTAGATTAAATACATCCAACGACAGGGAAATAACTAAATCTAGTTATTTACTTGTTTAGATTTATTATAGAAGCAATTTAGTTAAATTAGAAGAAATTAGTTTATTTGTGTATTTCTTCTATTTTTCCAAAAAGTATAAAATACAAAAATATTAGATTAGATCAGTTTGTTTTTATCTGTTTATTCTCATTTTTTTATTAATGTCCTTTCAAGTAAGTAGATAAAATCAAATAATAGGAACTTACACTACCTTTACTTAGCATCTAATTCCCCTTTGACCAATTTGACTACTAGGGATTCACACTACCCAATCTTATTCCATGATTCTCCTATAGTTTCCCATCAAAGACACCCTCAATATTCCACATCAATTTTCCCGACATGACCTCGGGAGGTGAGATGCACATGAAGGTCACATGTTGATTTTTAGTCATACAAATTGGTGAACCCGATGTGAAGGACTAGTTCCTTATTTTCTCCTTTGCTTTCATTGCGATTACCGCACTTCTCCATTTCTTCCCCTATTTTGGTGGGTATTTCATACCTTCCTAGAATATGTCTGGTAGAGAGTTTGGTTGTCCATTTGACTTTGATAGATATGACACCAATGTTCAACCACAACAATCCCCTTCCTTTTCCATATGGGTCGATAAATACACAAACAACGTGGAAAAATCCCCTAGCTAAGGCTGAAACCCCATCATTTATGAGATAATATAGGAGTTTTATCAACCTTTGAACATGCGATACATTTTACCCAATGAAAATAATGTGATTATTACACATGGAACTCAATATTCTCCTAATGATGTCATTTCTACCTTAGTGGGAAGGATTAAAGAGCTAGAGAGTGCTAAACCATCGCAACCAACTCATGTAATAGGGAAAAACATGGGGTATCTAGTAAATAACAAGAGATACAATTGTAACAATGAACAACCAATGTAACATCCTGTACAACAAGGTTATCTGATTTAACCAAGTCTGGGTGATCTTATCATAAGATATGACACACTAGGGATGGGTCCTCATCCTTCTCAATATTATCCTATGCAATGGCTTGCCAGAAGTGTGTTCTTGAATACCGCTCCTTTAGGAAATGCAACATTCCCTAGTTTCATGCCTGATAGTCCATATCCTGGTATCATCCTTGTTATGAATATAAGTTGGTTCTCACATTATTTATGGGGTAATTATAATTCATTGTTTGTAATTAGTTGTTATTATGTTGGATTTTTATAATCGTGAATAGTATTCCGTAAATTGTTGTAATAGTTCCTTATTTTCTAGGAGGTTGTTGAGCTATGTAAATGGCTATACATTAGCCATGTATTGATCATGTGAATAACAGAGAGTTTAGTGTGTAAAATTTTTATTGCTCTAAGATTTGGTATCATAATCATTTTCAATATACCTTGATTGTTATATCAGGGGCATTTGGACTTATTCATTTCCTTGTTTATGTAAGCATGAGTGTCTAAAGTATACAATTCTACAAGTGATTAAAGTAGCGCTGTAAAAACCGTTGTGTAGTATTGTTGACAAAGAATCAGAAGCCTGTGTGAAAATCACCCGGCTGTGTTTACACTTCTACCGGCATAGGTTTTTGTGGATTGAATAGACGTCATCCAAGCCAGGGAGTGTAGTCTGTGAAGTATTTAATTCATCAGTTCGAGCTATTGTCTCTCACCAATAGGCTGCATATAAATAGTTTCTCTCAAACCGCCATCCATCCAAACTTCTTTTCATGTATTTCTAGCAGAGTTCCACGCTTCCCCCACATGGATTTGGAGGATATACCATCATCGACTCAAATAGATTATGCATGCTTGAATACGGCTCATGATTTCGAATATCCCTTCTTTCAATTTCTTCTATTATGAATTGAAATTTCTTACATTTCGTAAAACGTCTATTTGATCCTCTGCTTCGCATCTATCTCTATTATTTGGCCAATTAACATTGGTGGCACATCACACATCTTACAACTTTTGGTGGCATTTGAATCTTCTCTTATCATTGCTCCACCTCGGTTCAAAATTTTCTGGGAGATTTCACCCTTCCATACTGTGGCATTCTCACATCGGATTGGGAGGCCTGCATTCAAGCATCACATTGGCATATGGTTTCATCAATTCCAATATTAGTAAATTGGTTCCATACTTTATGCCTAACTACAGTTGCATTGAAGCATTCACGTACAACTCTAGCATTGCAACATTGATTGTTCTGATCTTGCTTTGTTGGTCTTCTTCACTAGTAGCAATGAATCCTACACATTTGCCTCACCTTCTTAATGAAAAGCATTTCCCTTTTTTAGTTATCAAATGAATGGGACTGAAACTTTCCTCAACTGATATTCATGGTGTGTAATACGTAATGAGTGTGTAAACCAACTATGCAAAAATTACTCTAAAATGCATGTACATGTGCATCTTTAGAAACATTCTTATGCGTAGTAACTACATTCCTAGGTCGATTTGGTTTATGTGGAGTAAAGAGTCAAAATAATATAGTTATTTGTGTGTCTAGGTTTTAGTTAATATTGTTTCAGATATTCAATAAGTTCTCATTTAATAAGTTTGTCAATTTTGCTAAGTTTATTATTTGTGTCAATATTGTAGTGATGTCAAATAGCGAAAAGCTATATTTATTAAATGAGTCATTTAAAATGTTTGTTATTAGTTAGTAATGGTATGTCATAAGCGTCAATATAAGTTTCAAAAAGAGTCAAAGTTTATTTATAATGTTACTTTTCTTTATTGGTCTAGTCAAAGTCAAAGAGTCATTTTTATATTTTTGAGTCGTCATTATTATATGTCACAGTATAGTTGTTAATATCATAGTGTCAGTGTCAAAATCAAAACCGAGTCAAGTGTCAAAAATTGTAAAAAAATTGCCTCACGAACACATTTTCGGTGTTACCCGACGTCCAAAAAGAAGTTGTTCCACATTGCGGGAGGGATATTGTATAATAAACAATGTGGAAATAGTTGAGCATCACAGATTTATACAGCTGAGTTAGCAGCACATTCATTGGAGGATGGAGGAAATGGAGGATGGAGGACAAGTAGCATCCTCTTGTCAACCACAAGTGAAGGGACCGCAAAATGAGGTTGTGGCATAAGTGTTTTTAGTTTAGTGTTTGATTTCCAATTGTGTGTAGTATTTCAGTGTTCCAGTTTTCAATAAGTGGAAATTTCACATTGTGGGGGAACATGACATCAATGTTCCATTTCTATTTAGCTTTCTTGTTTAGTTTGGTGAGCAGTTTTTCCTATGTTAATTCCCTGATGTGAATATATTGTGGAAAGATGAAAGCACAAGGAAAAAAACATCATGATACTTGAAGAGGATGAGAAGGGGCTCATACCTAGAATAGGGTTCCTTTTTTGGTGGAAAGGGGTCCATTTTTATCAAATAGGGGTTCTTACAGTGAACAGGGGTTCATACTAAGGTTGTTAGTCAACCTTTACAAAACCATCGGTGAGCCAAGATCGTGAGCATGCATGGGCGGCAAGCTGCAGAAGAAGTGCAATTTTTTTCTCCCGGATGTTCACACTAAGGGGGAAATGTTAGGAATATATGTTAGTGCTCACATTATTTATGGGGTAAATATAATTCATTGTTTGTAATTAGTTATTATTATGTTATATTGTTATACCCGTGAATAATATTCCGGGTTAATTTTTATAACACCTCCCTATTTTATAGGAGGTTGTTGAGCTATGTAAATGGCTATATATTAGCCATGTATTGATCGTGTGAATAACAGAGAGTTTAGTGTGTAAAATTGTTGTTGCTCCAAAATCCCACCCTACTTACATATGTGTTTAAAGTCCCCTCACATTGACCCATATACCTTCCCTACTCCTTATAAGTCGTATCGACAAGCTTCATATGTCCCAATTAAAGCCTACAATGCAACTTATCAAACTTCTCCTCCTCAACCTCCTCATCAAGGGTTTTCAATGGTGGAATCTTATGCAATGGGTACTTATGCCGAGTATTTAAAAGAACACCTTGAATTGACCATATGTGGTGTCATACTTCCACGCCCATTTCCTGATCTTCCCAAATTTAAGGGCAAGGGAGACCCGAACGCTCATCTCGATGCCTACATTATGGCTATTAAGGATTTTCTCCCTTGGGATGTTGTAGTAACTAAAATATTTCTGAAAACCCTTGAGTGAATCCCTTTATATTGGTACTATCAGATTCCATAAGCTTCTATACATTCCTTTAAACAATTTTTTTTGTAATTTATTAGATAATTTGACATGAACAAGTTGTTACAAAAGGGGATTAGAGAATTTTTACATATCATGCAAGAGCAGAATGAGTATGTCATTCATTTTATCCAAATATGGCGTCAAATTCTTTACTCCTCTACAAGTTCACCCAATATGGACCAGATGGAAATTTATGATCTTTTCCTTCACTCACTCAATTAAGAGACCAAGGAAGAAGTCCATAAGTTTCCTTTCCATAGTTATGAGGAAGTGTTGGAAGGTGCGCTTTGAATCGACCAAGCCGCTATTGATAGTGGGCATAAGACTTACGGTATCAATGGGAAATTGGTATCCTTTAACCAAAACAATGAAAACCATAAAAAAATGGAGCCAACAACCAAGGACCTAAGGCTTTGAATCGTAATCATGGTGCTACCACAAATGGTGTTACTGATCAAGTAAAGAACACTAGTTTTACAAACAACAATAACACTAATAACCATAACAAAAACAACAACATGGGAAATAAAAGAGGCCCTAACATTGTTTCCTTGGTCAACATGGTTGATGTGAACCATCCCCCTCATAAAAATAAAACCCAAGAACCAAATCATTACTAAAACTCTAGCCAAGGGGAAATGAATCATGGTTATAAAAATCAATTTCAAAACTACAATCGAGATTATAATCAACAATAACAAGACACCTATCAAAGACCAAAAAATTAAAATCCTAACATATATTACGGTTTCCATTGTGTCATCGATCATGATGCTAGGACTTGTAGAGATTGTAATAAGTTCCTACAAAGACTCCCCGAAAACAAAAAGTGGTTTTTTTGGACATGTTCTTAGTAAATCCTAAAACAACCCCGCAACCTAGTCATACAGGACCTATCGCACCTCAGAATGCAAACCTAAGCATCTTTTGGGATCCATTCCCTAAACATCCTAAGGATGTTAAGGTGAATCCTCATAACATAAACAAGGGTATTCTTGGGGGAATAATGACCATAAAGCCTCAACTTCTGATAACTCTCAAATTGTTCCCAACCTTGGCTTAAACAACAATAAAAAAAAATTGGGATTAGTTGAGCTAGAGGTTAAACCAGAAATTAATGCAACAACTCGGACAAGGGAATATGTTTCACAACCCCTACCCACTCATTCCTTCTCACATGAATACATTCCTACAATCTCAAAACCGGTAGGAGACTATGATTTGATATCAAATTTAAACAAGACCTTTTCTCACATCTCATTCCTATATTTGTTTAAGAATTCCCCTGCGCATCATTCTAGCATTTCTCGATGCATTAGGTCTTGGTCATCTAATCCATGTTATGCCTCCTCTTGGAGCTCAAATAAATCATATTGACTTTGACATACATCCTCTAAGATAGAGTGATAGGGATATTGGGTTTGTTTTTAATATAGACAAGATTCCATCTGATGTTAAAATAGCTCGAAGAGGTGATCCTGCATTATATAGGCACATCTAGGTTTATAAAAATTTCATAAAGAGATCCATGATCGAAAACAGGGGTTATTGTAAATGTGGTTCCCTTATCTTTCTTGTAGAAGTTAGGATATAGAGAGACTAATTTCTCCTCTACAAGAAACACATTACGCAAGGGTATGACAATCTTAAGGCTACCTCAATCGGAACCATAGTCCTTCTTGTCTCCTTGGACCGAAACTATCTTGATAGAGTTTTACATCATCAATAGGGAAAAAATTATAACATGATCCTTGGGAGACCTTGGATTCATCGAATGAAGGCTATCCCTTCTACCTTATTCCAAGAAGTTAGGTTCCTCCATTTGGGAAAAATATTCATCACTCAAGGGGATCCTAAGCCCTTCGATATACACTTGGAGAACCTCAAGAAGAAAAGAGGAGTCCATTCGAATATGAGCTCCTGTGAACCAATTAAATAAATCACCTCCATCAAAATAATTGGTCATGACCACCTCGAGTGTTCCGAAGGTTGAAGTCACTGACCCAAAAACATTTGAGGTGGCAAAATTAGATAAAAGTAAGTCTGTATTTGTGGAATTCGTGTCCACCAAAACTAGAGACGATATCATGAAACTCTTAGAGAGTGATGAACCGATCTTCCTCTCATTCGAACTGCAAGGAGTGGGATACCTCCTTAGTATATCCTCTCTTCCTGCCGATGACCTTGGTCTAGGTGTAAACATGGTAGAAATAACGAAGGAAGGAGAGGATTTTGAGAACAAATTGATACCCATCAAAGCCATCTCTAGGACTTCTTTCTTTCCGAACCTTGGTCTAAATACCAACAAGTTAAAATCTAAGCTTGTTGTGTCCACATGGCATAACTTGACAATGTAACAAATGTCAAATGTAAGCATTACCTCCTACGTGGGGAACAGAGCTGAGTAGCGTAGTCATGCTCACATGAATACAATATGTCAAACATGTGACAAAGAGGTTCACAAAGACCTCTTTCAAACTAACGGATTCACATCAATGTTATATGATCATATATATACAATTGTAGGAAAGGGTTGTAATTTTAAACCCAAGATAGTAGGCCCTTGTCAAGAGAACAAAAATTTTAAAGATCATGTGGATCTTTTACATACCTTAGGAGGTGAGGATTTTGACATTCATCGCCTGGCCTCACCCTAAATGCTTTCATACATAGTCCATTTGCATTTCTGCATGTACATTATTGCATCCATACTACATTTCATCTGCTAGTTCATATTGTAAAATTATAGTCAAGAAACTTATTTTTCAAACAAATTTCAAAACTTATAAACATTGGCAAAAACATTCAATCACACTTCTTCAAATATCCACCATATTATCATCAACAGTTCTAATCATTTCTTAATCTTGACAAGTTAAGACATAATTTTGACATTAATCCTACCAAGGCCTACATACTTGGTTCTACCCATATTTTTCTTCTAGCATAGGTGTCTTTTCCCATAGTCTGTTGTTCTAGAAGCTTCTTGATGTCACATCTTTCCCAAGAAACCTCTTTGTAACAAAAAAACTCTAAACACTTTACCCGGATCACTTGTCTTCTTATCTCAACCTTCAGTGATGAGCCCTCACATCTTACTGGTTGCATGGGGTTAAGGCTAGGGAAATATCTCCCTCCCAAATGCACAACTCAAAGTTTAAAAAAATTATATAAGTTAATCGATAAATGCAAAAAAAATCATTTATAAATAAAACTACACTTTCTTGACCTACCAATCCTTGGTGACAAGCCCATGCCTCATACTAGTGGCATGAGATTGGGAAAGGAGGGAAGTTCCCTTACTCACCTAGATTTTTTCCTTGGAAATGAGCCCATGCTTTGACTGGTAACATGGGGCAAGGTGTAGGGGGTCTTTTCCATAATAAATCAAGTAAGGTATAAACAATTTAGCAAATAAAAGGTGCTTTGAAACTTCAAATCCCAAGAAAGTGAATTATATGTATATGTTCCAAGAGATTCAAATCCTTAAAATGATATTTTTTCAATCATGATGCCATCTACATATCTAATTTTAGATAATCTTGTAAGAAAATCACATTCTATACTAAATAGTAAACTATGTGTAGAGTTAGGTTGTAGGTTCCTAATTGGGTTTTTGTCAAAATATTATCTTCCTTTCATCATTTCCATTCATCAAAATCATATAAATCACATCCCTTCTGGATCTCGGTGTTGAGACCTCGCATCATACTAGTTGCATGGAGTTATAAGTGGAGTGGGTTCATTTTCTTATCATATCACATTCATCACATTTTGATAACAAAACAAGAAGTACTAAATATTGTTTGAAAACCGAGTTTCAGCTTACATTTTGTTTGCATAAGCATCACATAAAGAAAAATTTAAAAAATCATTCTCATTAGCGCAGCATCATCATCCATGCATTCAAAAAATCACATAAAAACATCATGAATTATGAACATCTAAGAGTACACAAGTGAAGTAAACCATCAATGAAGATAACTCTTACACCAAGATGACCAATCCAAAAATAAGTATATGTGTATATATATCCATAATAATCAAGTTTTTCTACAATGCCATCACATTTTAGGTATGGTCAAAAATGCTCACAATGAGTACAAAATCCAAAAAAATCATATATATGTCTTGCGAAATGACATCGAAGAAATAAAGTCCTATGGCCTATCCCTACCGTGAGATCCAGATGAAGGAGCATGATGAGGACTCCTATTACAGATCCTATGGTGTGAATGTGAGTCTCCATGTGTTGAAAAATGAGAATGATCATGAGACGGAGCCGGTGATATGTCAAGGTAGTGCTCTTGTTATGAAAGTGGCCTTGCCAATGTCTCCTATCGCCTAACTAGAATGCAAAGTGAGCTCAATTCTTGACTCAAAAATAATACATGTGGCTTGTCGGACCGGTGTGAAAACATCAGTATGATAGTTGGCCTACATTGGTTGCTCCACATCAGCAAGAAGTTCCTCTTGATTCTTCGTCATGGGAATGATCAATGTCTCGACCAAGATTTGGTGAATAAAATATTGCCAACCTTCGATGGTGGCTGCAAAGTAAAAAGGAAAACAATGGAAATTTAGAAAACTATCAAAACTAGAAAGAAATACAATGTGTAATTCACTAACATTTCTAAAGTAATATAGTTGAGGGAAGAGTATCTACATACTCGGATCTCCTGGCATCCAGGAAGGTTCAAATGGTGCCGCTGGTGGTGGTGGAGCTGCTGTAGGAACCTCCTTAGCTGCAATCTCTCTTGAAGGATCTCATTGTCCCATCACAAACTTCTCTTCACCACCTCCCTCATGGGAAATAGGATCCTCATAATAGAGAGTCTCCTTCTCCACCTCTCCTCTGCTCTCTCTTTAATAGAGATATATCTAGTAACCCTCCACTCTTTGTAATTGTACTCTCCTCCATCATGTCCCTCCTCACGGGCCTCCTCTCTAGTCTCCTCTCTGGCCTCTCCCTCGCCTTTTTCTCCATCTTTTTCCTTGTCTCATCCTCATCCTCCCGTTATGTGTGGGAGTGGCCTCGATTTATAGTATAACTCTTTTCTTGGTTGGAACTAGAGCTACCCTATCTATAGTAATAGGAACTTTGGGAGTCACGATTTTCTAATCAATTTGGCCCTTAGGACCGGCTCGATCCTCTCTAATCCCATGATATATTGTAGGAACAAAGGGAAGTGTATCAAAATACAGAAGCCCAAACTATTATGGAACTCTGTCTATAGGATGAGCCTCAACTCTAGTTTTTCTATCAACTAAATGGGTCATAGTGTTACATGCAATTAGTATAACTCTATCCTCACCCAACAGCCTAATCATGACCTGTTACGGCCTGGAAATGAAGTCATATGTTGTAAGTGTAGCAACAAGTTGGTGCGCCCCTCTAAGAATTGTCATAATTGTCCATCTAGTAGATCTGATATCCCCTGGATATGATATCTTGATCCCCCTCTAGTAGGGGATGATCCTCTTGTAGACCCAAGATATGACCAAAGTGGGGTGGCTCATGGACTTTCCTTGAAGTCTAACAATGTGGTACAAGTCATGATAAGTATCTCCCAAGATGTCCACTCCCCAAGCAAATATCTTACCATGTTTCTTAATAACATGAATAATGGGAGCCCAACAGTACAAGAGCTTATCCCCACCTTGTCTCCCACCAAGCGCGAAGCCAAAATACCAATGATGTCCTTGCACTCAAAAGAGTGAAGCCAAAATACCAATGATATCCTTGTACCACAAAGTGTGAAGCTAAAATACCAATGATGGCCTTGTGTAAGGTATGGATAGGTATGGAGGAAACAAAAATTAATTACATACCCTAATTGGTGCCCACATTGGGCAGCCCACTAACTCCCATATATGTTTCCCACTATCTAGATAAGGTGGTCAACCCTGCACTTTGTCCAAAGTCAATCTCCTTCCAGTCATAGGAACCCCCAAAATCCTATGAACATCCTCGAGAGCGATAGTCCACTCTCCTCTGACCCCGAAACCAAAAATATATTTGTTTGGCATCCTAGTAGCTCGGAAGTCACATAGTAAATGACTAGCTAGCATTAATAACGTCGTCTGAGAGATCCTTCATATACCATCCTAGTGTAACAAGTCCCTCTCCTCCTAGGATAAGTGATCAATAATCCCCGTGAAGTCACTCACACTCTCTGTCCCGGCTCCACTAAATGTAGGAATCCTTTTACATTCACCAAAACAAGAAAAGAGAAAGTTAGCAACATGATTCAACACATAATCTCATCAAAAATAATATGAAAAAACTCAAAAAACAAAAAAATGCATCTAAGTTTGTCAAAATTGACCTATGCCTAGACAATTACGAAACCGCCACCCCGTGCAAAGAGGTGGTTATGTAATTACCATAGTAGTTGCTTAATCGCCACGCTATGTAGAGCGGAGGTTATGTAACCTCCACCACCGTGCAGGTGGCAATCGTGTGCAGAATGGACGTATACCATCCCCTATGCCCAAAAAACTCAAAAAAGACAAAGTTTAACCATTTTTATCAAATAAAAACTAGACCCACCTAGACACACCCCTAGGGAACGTTTTACCTAAAATATTTGTAAAAATTACCCCCTAGATGTAGGTTTTTCAATTTTTCACATTTTAGGATTGAAATAAATAAATCCAAAATACTAAATTTTTTTCTTAGTTGATACTCCTCTCACTCATGGGGCCATAATCATGTCATCTTACTCTTCAATTGACTGTACTCTCACTCAAAACAAAGTCACATGTAATCCAGAGCTCAAAATTATCTATGAGGGTGAGTGCAAATGATTTTGAAAATCATGGTTTTTAGATATATACATGGATTTTTTAACTATTTCTTGATTATGTGTGTCTTTCAAAGTTGGAACGTTGGCTCAGGTATATTCTTATCCCTATATAAATGGCAAGTCCTCTTGTCATTTTGTTTTAGTATGTTTTTGATTTCGTATCTATCTCGTATTTGATTTTTGGTTTGCATCTTATAGGTAGCGGGAGTTTGGATTGGCATCACTTTGACACACGGATGTGTCAGGTATAACTTATAACTCCCCATTTTGGGAACGCCATACTCGGACTCTATGTTCTATGCCTCTTCATGGCTAGGACGTTTCTCTGAGGGGGCAATATGTACACACCCAATTTTACATATGCTACATTGACGAAAATGGTTAAAAGTCCCCTATGATGATTACTATCTTTTTCAATGGTGTTTGAGCCCCTTTCCCTCTTTTTATCTTAGAATACTTTACTTAACCATTTCTTGCTTTCTGCTTTATTTTCGTTATCTTTCCGTAGTATTTTTCCTTAGTTTTTGGCCTTAAGTTACGTAATCGTTGCCCTATTTGGGTAACGGTTACACAACCTCCACCCTACTTGGTGGTGGTTGCATAACTATCGTTCTACCCTTAGTATTGGTTGGGTAATCACCTCGATGGTTGCGTAACCATTGTCATGTGTAAACTAGTGGTTTTTGTGTTTCAATCGAGACTTCCCAGGCATGATTTGGATGCGTGTTAACTTCTTCCAACTCATCTTTTACACACATTTAGATCAAATTGGCTATTTGTAGGATTGATAGATGCGTACCAACCTCCTCTTCCTCTTATAATTGTTGATTTAGAGTTAACTACCCCTCCTTGTTGTGATGTGGCATCCCATTATTATCAAATGTCTTAGACCATTTCCCAGCCTATGTTCTATAAAATCCATGCTTCTTCCTGAAGAAAAGGCCAAATATTTTTATTGTGATTTGCATCGTTATGTTGTTGTGATCTTGCTAGAAATTACACAACCAACATTTTTCTCTTGCATTGTTCTTCTTCTACCTGCATTTCTACCAAACTTCCAAGCAAGCCACCATTACTCCAACACCTTCTTCCTTGTTTTTTACATTTCAAGCACAATCCTTGGACTCATGTGAACAGTGGAGTTAGAAAATAACTTTGAGCGATGCAAAAGTAAACCACAACCAGCTTTTCCATAGTACTACAAATTCCAGGTTGGGGATGTACTTAGATTTCTTGAAACTTTCTTGAATTCTTTATTTAATATGTATGCACATTATTTATTAGAGTAGCAAACCATTTCAATTTAATCATTGCAATAATTAGATCATTATTGTAGATTCTATTTCTTTAAATCTTCTTGTGATAGATAGCTTCTCTGTATGTCCATGTAGATTTATAAGGGAATATTTTCTAGAGGAAATATTCTTCATTTTTATTAAGCAATTACAATCCATTTCAATTTACAACCTCCATTGAATTATTTTTTACTTCTACTTTGTGGAAGTCGCGGGGAAGAAAAGCTTCTCGAAGCTTTGATTTATTCAGATTCCTCGAGGCAAAACAAAGGATTTACATCCACAATTAAATTTTGGAAAATATTTATTTTACTTAGAGTAGATTAAATACATCCAGCACAAGGAAATAACTAAATCCAGTTATTTGATTTTTTAGATTTATTATAGAAGCAAATTAGTTAAATTATAAGAAATTAGTTTTTTTGTGTTTTATTCATTTTTTCCAAAAGTATAAAATACAAAAATATTAGATTATATCGAGTTAGTTTTTTTATTTATTTATTATTGTTATTTAATTAATGTCCTTTCAAGTAAGTAGATAAAATCAAATAATCAAACAATAGGGAACTTACACTACCCGTACTTAGCCTCTAATTCCCCTTTGACCAATTCAACTACTAGGAATTCACACTACCTGATCTTAGTCCCTGATTCTCCTATAGTTTCCCATCAACACCCCTACAATATTCCACATTGATGTCCCAAAGACAACCTCGGGAGGTCATATGCGCCTGAAGGTCAAGTGTTGATTTTTCAATCATACAATAACCCTATTCTAAGAAAGATTCACAATTCAACATTCCCTAAAGATTTCATTATGCCTACATTTACATGCTTTGATGGTACTATGAAATCCATATTTACATCTTAAGCATTATCATCTAGCTATGGATTCTTATTCTAATGATCAATTATTGCTAAAATCCTTTTGTCATAGTCTTACTAATGACGCTCTCCAATGGTACACACATTTACCCTTTGGATCTATTAGTACCTATTGTGAGATGGAATAAGCCTTCCTTCAACGCTTTATACTCAAAAATGGTCCTAAAGTCACATATGACCATCTATCGGGCTTACATTAAGGAAAAATATAACCCATTGTTGAATACATTTTGCACTTTAATGCTCACATGCATTGTTTAGTCTTCCAGCCCATTGACCTAGAAAATCAATTCATCTTCTGTCATGGCTTGATTCCCATTTTAAAAGAACGCTTGCAATATGAAACATATGAATCATTCACACTCTTTTGTTATAAGTTCATTGACATAGAACAAGATCTCCTTGTTGCACATGTCATACATCCTCCTACTATTGTTACTATTATTACATCATCTAGTTCTATGCCACTTCCATCTATTGATAATCCTCGTAGGCCTCCATCCCCTCCACCTTGCAAGCAAGTTAAGACTTCTCCACTTAAGCATAATTTATCTCCTCCATTGCTTCGGACTCCACCTATGAATTTTGCATCTCCTTCGTGGGATCCATTATACTTCTCTCATCACATTAGGCCTCATTATATACTATGTACTTTACTTTACTAGTGTTTAATTTGCTTACCCTCTAATCAGCATCATCCACCTCATCCTTGCAATGCCAACGTGATTGAACTTACTATAGCTATCATCGTATCAATGGCCATCATGAAAATGAATGTTGTGCCCTTATAGTAGACTAAAACAATTAGAGGATAAGAGTGTCATTTCCTTTGGATCTCACTCCTGTGAGTGATATATGTCTCCACTCCCACACAATCATGTTGTTACTCTGATTGATTTATCTCCTTCATCTAGTGCTAAGGTAGTTATCTATCCACCACCACAAGTTGCTACTCATGCACGCTCTCCATCTCATCCATCCACCATTGCACCATATCATCCACTTGCATCATGATATTGCTACACATAGGCTTCTTAAGTCATCTTCATATGTGCTTCCCACTATTGCATCACCTATAATTAGCACCATTTCACATGGCATTTAGTTTGGTTCATGAACTCATGCTTCTTACACTCTACATGTTTTGACCGCTCCACTTGTTCTTTGGTAGATTATTTTATTACCTTACCCCCCAATGAAACACTCATGTTCTTATGGTTCTTACATAACTCTCGAGGGATTTGTTATAGTAAGAACATCACCATATCTCTACGCTACACATTATATCAACATATCTATCTAGCGTACACTATCATATCACTTCTCGATGACATACTCTTACTTTATGGTTCATTCTTGATTGTTGAGGGGTCTTATATAAATGAACCTTATCATCTATACACTAGGGGCATTGCTTATTCTCCTCCCCCTCTTCATCATACTAACATGTGCTTCACTACACTATTATGACCATCTCATTCACATACTCTTTCACATTATACATTTCTACTTCATCATTCATACAATACACTTTTCATCATTTATCTATTATACATCACAATTACACTACATACATCATCTATAATCTATCTCATCATTAATCATCATCAAAAACTATGTATTGCCAATCATATCAACAAAACAATCATCACAATATCACACATCGAATATAACAATAATCAATACATCATACATCAACATATGTGCACCAAATAATCATGTCACATAATCAATAAAACATCAAGTACATCAAAAATATGCCAATATTTCATGTATATATCAAAAGCATAGTTACAAAATTCCTATCACTATGAGGCAAGCCCTCATACATCACTACATATCATATCTCATCATCACAGTCACTATCTACAATTGTGGGTGCTTTAGAAGTAGAAGTTTCTCCATTCAATATGTGTCATTGATCACAGCCCATATATCTCGCTACTCGCATACGCATAATGTATTCTTTGTCGAATACTTCACAACAATGACCCCGTAACTCCACAAACCTTGCAAATACATCCTATGTTAGGGGACCTCTACCCACATCCTCTCTATCTCATTGGGTCTCATCTCATGCCTCATCTCACTCACTCAAAAACATTGTACATGTAGCCACCACTAACGCTCACCGGATCAAACAAGTTCGCGTGCTCACCTCGCAATGGCATCTTCCCACTCTAGCATACCACCACCTATGAGTAGATCATTAGGCACATTTCATGTTAATGTATGGATAGATGTGTCTACAATCAGCAACCAATACACATCACTTGTATCCATAGATCAACACATTAGAAAACAATGATAATTTTGTAACCAAATAACCAATCAACAAAACATAACTATATAAATACTCATGCCCTATTATCATTATCACTACGTTATCGAGGGCATGTGATTTCCCTCTACTCCTCCCTATGGTGGTGCTCCCACCACATCTGTAAAACTAGAAACAAGAACACCCATTGATGTGATGCCCACCATGCATGGTAGGGATCCATACACCCTGTATCATCTACATCTCTCACTCTATCACCCGGTGCTGCTCTCTGGGAGGTAATAATTACACTCATGTGGGCCCCGGTCTAGCTTTGGCCCTTCTCGCTACTCTAATAGACCTCAAACATCTATATGGATTTGGAGGCACATCCTGGACCATCCCAAACTGTTGCGAGACTCTCTCTACCTGATATAACTCGGTCACCCTCAAAAACCAATCCCTTAGCCACATAGACCATCATATACATCATAGCTCTACTGCATCCTCTAGTCATCCCCTATAGTCTCGTTATGGCATCCATATCATAGACTCTGGCTCCATTTGATCCAACATTTCTCTATAGGTATTTGTATCCATATTCTTGCCAAAAACACCTACCCATCTCCCAATAAATATGTTTGGCCTTACCCAACATCCTCGCGGTCCACCAACTAGCCTTAACATTGCAATATGCTCATAGGCCCATACATGCAATAATGTGGTAGCTCCAATACAACCCTCATGCTCCTCCTGTGTAAATCTATATAGATCTCTATATAAGTGGGCCAATACACATCATGTCTAGGCATACCTCATACCATCCTCCTCTATCCAACGATAGATGTCATGCATCTTATACAAGTTGCCTAAACCACCACCCTCCACTACAACCGATGATGCAATCATAATGGTAATGAACTTCCATAGTCGTAGAACCCCTAACCTCAATATAGTATCCAGAATAATTTGGACCTCAGTGTGAACTCGGGTCCCCATAAAATACCACCTAGTGGCCCTCATCTGCCTCTCTGCATCATCCACAACCATCACCTAGACCCTCTCACCAATGATAGGTAGTCGTAGTATGTGATACAAATCCCCTAGATTCAATGTCATCTCCCCTGTAGGTAACCAAAAGTTATAAGTATCTGCACACCACCTCTCACACAAAGCTATGATCATAAGCATATTATGGGGCACATCCCCATCCTTCTTATGTGTCATAGGTCAGGAATGAACTAGAACATCCCATTCCTCATCTAACAACCACAATCCTAGATATGTATTCAAATGGCAGCGACCATGGAACTCTCTCAAATGAATGTCACTTTACACAACAGTAACTCGATAATAAACAATCCATTAGAATCTCATATATACGTAAACATACAACATCAACGAGCATCAATTTTCACATCTACAACACTTTGGGATCAACCCAATCCTTCTAGGACGCATGCACTCCAAGAGTAGGACATGGGCACCCAGTAGCAAGTCACCGGTGCCCATGCCTTGGTGCTAGTTTCCTAAATGTCATTAGCACCTTCACCGTTCTTGTCTAGTTCTAAAATGCCAAGAAATCAAAAACACCGTTTTGAAAAAATTCATCAAAACGACTAATATCAACACATTTTTTCAAAAAAATCACACTTACTAGCTCGGTTATCGATGTGACACCATAGTTGTTTCCACCATCTCAAAGTGACTCAACGTGGTGCTCTCACTTAAGGCATCTCCACACACCCAGAGCCGTAAATCACACTCGCACAATAATCAAATAAATTACATATTCACTTTTTCACATTACTATTTATAGTACATGTTATCCAAATAACTCTCCCGGCTATTTGGATAACTTATATTTTATCCCGACTCCCTCAATTTCCCCCCCTTTTTTTGAAATCCAATTTCATGAAAATTGAAGTCTTGCCATGGAGGAATTCGTGTTTCAAGCCCCTCAAGTGCTCATTTTGATCCCCCACGACGTTTTATGCATTTCCTCAGTCTGCGGCCATTATAACATTCTATATATTTCTCATGGATGGGAGGGGTTTATGATCTTCTTTTATGCATTTGAAGGACGTGGAAACTTGCATTCTTCACATATTAACTTTGTGTAGAAAGAAAATCTTCATCGGGTGCAAAAATGGTGTTTTCCCATTCTCTGTAATTTTCTACGTTCTTTTCCCCATCAAATTATTTCTCAGAAGGTGAAGCTACACATTTTCTTCTCATTGGATGCAGCCGGATGGGTTCCTTTTGAACTTATCACTTTTGGTGATTTTGGAAAAATGTCAAATTTGCCCCGCATCCCAGGGGTCCTTGATTAGTCTTCAGAGTTTTGATGGAAGTTCGGGGTGAAGGATCCATTTTATCCTCTCCAAATGGCGAAAAGTTCTAAAATGACTTGTGGACCCACTCATTCAAAGGGATAAATTTTGAGTTGAAGCCCACAGTGAATCAAAAAGGGACACGTGGCCTACGTTAAAAATTCAATAGCGGAGGCATGGACTTTCAGGGGAAAATTTGGAATTTTCCCCTTTTCAAAATAAATAAAGTATAAAAGTGAAGCACATCCCCACAACCAATCGGGTGATGCCATGTGTTGAAGAATGAAATCGAATAGTGGGCTAGTAGAGGAAAATGAGAATTTGAGCCGTGACCCCATTTCCAATCAGGGTGTGCCATGTGTCTGACCTTTGGTGGGGATGCGAAGGGGCGGAGAAAAATGAGAAATTGTGTTTTTCTCCCAAATGTCTTAAAACGTGGATTTTTTTCCCTAGGTTCATCGTTTCTTGGAGCTTTCCATGCATAGGGTCCAATTTCAAAGCTGACAAAGGGAAAGAGTGGCCAAAATGCACTCATCTGGTTTTTGACGCCATTAACGAACTAGAGCTCCAAAGAATACAAATGTGAACCATTCTTCATTCTTCTCTCTTTGTTTCCTTTTCATTTATTCATGAGATGCATTTTTGGTTTGTTGTGGAGCCAAATTGATAAGTTTAAAGATATGTAAAGTTTGATTATTAGAAAACAGATTTTATCGGGCATACGTGATAAAAAGGGGAAAACTTACTAGTAAGCACTTGAGTGCTATGAAAGTGGTTAAAAGGTGGAAATGGCAGGACCACATGAAGAAGAAAATCATGAGATGCCCCCTACTAAAGTAATCATGCTCAAACTGATGAAATATTTTACTTTTTGAACCTCTCGGTTTTCATGAGTGTGTTTGTTTCATGTCACTTTCCAAAAATGGATCTACAACAAACATTATTCCTTTTGGATATTCTTTTCTTGGGGACAAAGTATGGATGTACATGAATTGTTATAAGAACATGTTTTGGCCATGGAAAAAGGGATTCTAGTTTTCTAGGAACGTTGTAAATTTGGAAGTAATTCAATATAGAAGCTTTCTTTCTCATTTCCTCTATTATATCTCTCTCTCTCCTTGCTCGATTCAATGGATCATTTTTCTTTGCATTCAAAAGAAACTTTGTGTTCTTGTCTATGTAATATTTAGAACTTTGTGTCTACAGATTCACATTGGTGATGAAGTGATTGATCTTTTTTCTATATTTTATTGGTTCAATGTGAGTAAGGATATATTTTGCTACCTATATCTCCTGAAAACATTGTTGTTTTCTTCCTTCTTCATCTCTCTACTCTTCCAATCCTTTGTATTGATAATCTTTTAAGTATGAAAACATTCCGAATATCAAGGTCCAAACATTGAGAGTTGTATATTTGTACTTTTTTTCCTCCTTTCAATAAGGGAACCTCTCCCATTAAAGAGGAGGGACATGTTTTCCCGACTATGGTTTCTAGCCATGTTCCATTCTGAAACCCAACAATTTTTTGTGACTACGGGGGTGAATTCATTTCATATGGATTCTAGTTTTTGAATAACGACTTCTTGATCATATTTGATCTGGCGACTCCAAGATACACTCAGGGTATAAGAACCCTTTGGGAAGAAGACCCTCATTTCCAACTTCTGGATCATCAAGGTTTCTCTCTCCCTTCATCAAGAAAAAGAAGAGGAACAAGATCTGTAAGCACTCCTCTTGCTAGAGAAAAACTTCTGGGAGTGACATTCCTTAAAATCAAATCAGTCCTAATTTGCATTCTTTTATTCTCACTTGTGTTTAAGTTCCTCTCTCAAAAAATCTTTCCAAGGATGGCAGCTCCTCTTCCTTGGGGCCAAAGGGTTGGGCCTCTTGCTCTTCCCCAACCATTGTATGAATTTCCTAGAGGCAATATAAAGTATTTCCCTAAATTCAGAGGTGATGGGAAGGTTCATCCAGATGAGCATATTACGGCCTTCATTATTGCTTGTGGTGTTCTCGGAGTTGAACATAATGATATCTCTATTAGAATTTTTATAGAGACATTGCAGGATAATGATGTTGATAGGTTTTATCATCTCCCTGTTGGATCCATCACCAATTGGAACACCATGATGACCCAATTTGAGTAGTGTTTCAAACCCGTTGAGGATGTACATGCCCTCTTAGCCCATATTTCTCAAATCAAGAAAGAGTCACATGATCCCATGAGGGAATTTGTGGCCAAATTCAACAGTTGGTTAAAAGTATCCCACAAACACACGCCCTATGGATCGATTCAGAAATGTTTCTTCCTTAATGCCCAACTACACAAAGTGAGCTATGCACTTGGAAGAGCTAATCTTGCCACTTTAAATGTTGATCAGAGATTTGATGATAGTGTTATTTAATCATGTCTAGTAACCTAAGGAGAGAATCATCCAAATCCAAATCATCTCCTTCTTCCACATCTTCTCCTAGAGCTAATGCAGATCAGTTGGTATATAAACTTGCTAATGATCTCATTTCTCTTAAGAAGCAGTTAGCCCAACATGCTCCTTATTAGGATGTTCCTAGGAAGAAATTTTAGCCCAGGAATTGGTTTCCCTCTCCTCAGACTAGATTGGCAATTGAAGGCCCACCTATTAAAGTTCTAGTCAATGCAACATGTGAAGTGTTGGAGCCTGATGACGAGGAGGAGAATGAAATATATGAAGAACATGAAGAGGAATTTGATGAAGAATTAGAAGAGTTGAGTGGATCTCATGTCCATTTTCTCACCACTAAAGGTATAGATGAAGAGGATGATTATGAAGAAAGAGTTGTAGAGATGAACAATGAATCATATGTTGTCATGACTCGTGAGCAAGCCAACAAGAAGGAGAAAGTGGTGCATCCTACTAAAATATCTAAGGAACCTCCTATAGTCATTCCAGTGATTGTAAGGAGAGGAGCTCCTATTCCAACTTCTTCCACACCCAAGGTAGGTTCTATTGTTCCTTCCTCCTTTGTTTCTGCTCCTAAAACTTCTTTCCCTTCAAATGATAGAGTTGATAAGTCAAAAGTTTCATCTACTCCTATCAATGATGCTCCATCTACCTCTAGTTCTTTTGACATTATTGACCATCTCAAGAAAACTAAGATCTAGATCTCAAAAGTGAATTCTACCAAACCCATCCCAAGGCCTTTGCTAAGATGGTAGACTTTGTAAATTCCAAATCCAAGCCTTCATCTCCTAGTTCTAAAGGTCTCTTTCCCACTCCTTCTCCTTCATCTCAACCAAGCCTTGTGGCAATAGTCACTTCATCTGATGAGAAGATCAAACCATTTTATGTCATGCTCCTCATAGCTAGCCACAAACTCAACAATTATGTTATTGATTCTAGTGCTTCAGATAATGTGATGCATGTTAAGGTATCTCATGCCCTAGGCTTAACCCTAACCCACACTTTTGGTTCATGTTACTCAATGGAAAGTAGAGAAGTACCACTGGTTGGAAGGATCAAGGATGCACAAGTAGCCTTTGTTGCTTTTCCAGAGAAGAGAGTTTTAGCCACCATTTTGGTAGCTAATATTCCCCCTTCCTATGGCATGCTGCTGAGTAGAAATATTTTCAAAGATGTTTTTCAGAAATCATGATGGATTAGGCACATACTCTTATTCCAGTGAATGGGAAATGAAGAAGCTACTGCCTAATAAACAAACTAAATATATCGTGTAAAAAATAGATGACCCAAAGGCACAAATACTTTATGAGGACATTGGCCATGGTAACTACATGATCATGTCATAAGATGATTCTAACCATCCTAAGGAAGTGATTCTTCATCCTAATGGTGTTTGGATTTTGGAATTTGATGGGAGATGCTCCTTAGCTAGTTTGAGCTCATGTGGTGCTTATTTCTCCTGAAGTGAAAATTCATCCTTTCTCCTTCAAGCTCCAATTTGATACACAAATAATACAGCTGAGTATGAGGCTCTCATCCTTGGTTTAAGCATGGAAAAAGAGATGCGGATCAAGAATATCCTTACTTGTGGAGATGCATAATTGATTGTAAAACAGGTGGATAAGATTGTAAAACTTGTGGATAAGATTGCCTTTACCACTCCTTGGGGAACCTTTTCTTACAGGAGAATTCATGGTGGCCTCATCAATGTTGGTGCCACCTTTCAGAGGGAAATGGACCTGTCCTTTGGAAGTCTCAAGGGAAAATTCATAGTTGTATACCTTGATGATCTGACTGTGTTTTCAAAACTAAAGTTAATCATTTCCAACACCTTGAAACTATCCTCCAAAAGTGTAGAGAGCATGGCATCTCCTTGAATCCCAAGAAATATTTCTTTTGTGTCACCGAGGGAAAATTATTGGGACACATTGTCTCCAAGGAGGGAATCAAGATTGATCCAAAAAGAGTCCAGGTAATTCAATAGATCCCTCTCCCCACAAGCAAGAAGGGTGTGCACTCTTTCTTTGGCAAGATCAACTTCTTAAGAAGATTCATACCTGATTTTTCTAAACTTACTTTGAACATAGCCCACATGATGAAATGGAAGTAGAATTTTGGTTGGTCCTTTGAAGGAAAGGTTGCATTTGAAGACATCAAGAGAGCTATAGTAAAGACTCCAATCTTGGCATGCCCTGATTATAGCAAAGACTTCATTATCTATTGTTATGCTATTGAAAGTACTCTAGTTGTTGTGTTAACCCAGGAGAATGTTGAAGGTCATGAACTCCCCATATCATTCATGAGTTATATTTTAAAATCCCATGAGCTGAAGTACACCATGATGGAGAAACATGCTTTTGTAGTGGTCAAAGCTGTGAAGTAGTTTCATTTTTACATCCTCAACTCTCATTTTATTGTGCTTGTGCCTGATACAAATATTAATCCATTCTTACACAACAAGAATTTAGAACCAAGAGAGGCAATTGGTAAGTAAAAGTTTAGGAGTATGATCTTGACATCAAACCCACCAAGCTAGGTTGAGGAAAGGGCTTGTGTGAACTCATTGTTGAATGAGCTAATGCCAAATTGTCCAAGGAGCAAGTTGATATCCTGTTGGTCTTTTCCTCATCTTAACTGATGAATGGTATGTTAGAATTGCACACTTTCTTACTTATGGATAATGTCCATCCCATTTGAGTTCTAAGGATAAGAGAGCCATCAAATTAAGGTCTTTGCAATATGTGTTGTGGGAAAATGCATTGTTTAGATGAGGCATAGATGGAAGGTTTTTGAAATGTGTTGACAAAGAGCAGCAAAAGAAATTATTCTCAACCTTTCATGACCAGGCCTGTGGAGGTCATTTCTCTTTTGCTGTCATAGCCCACAAAATCCTTCATGCTAGATATTATTGGCCTACCTTGTTCAAATATGCATCAAAGTGGGTAGGAAAGTGTGAAGCATGTCAAACCTTTGTTGGAAGACCCAAATTAGCTACTTTACCTCTCAAACCAGTGGTGATTGAGGAACCTTTTCAACAATGGGGTTTAGACTTCATTGGGACACTCAATCCACCTTCAAGTGTAGGGCATACTCATGTTTTGACTGCCACTGATTATTTCACCAAGTGGGTGGAAGCCATTCCAATTAAAAGTACTACTTCTAAAGTAGTATGCAACTTCATCAAGGAGCACATCTTAATAAGGTTTGGGATACCAAACAATATTGTCACTGACAATGCTTCCAATTTTTCTTCTATTAAGATGATGGATTTTTGTTATGGCTATGGCATTTCCCTTGCCCACTCTTCAGATTACTATCCCCAAGGGAATGGGAAAGCATAATCAACTAACAAGAACTTAGTCACCATTGTTCGGAAGCTTGTTAATGACTCTCAGAGGAATTGGCATAAGAAACTATATGATGCTTTATGGGTAGATAGGATTACACCTAAGAGAGCCATTGGAATGTCTCCTTTTCAAGTGGTATATGGGAATGCCATCTTTACCAATTCATTGGACAAAATAATTATGTACCTCCAGAAGTTGGATGAAGATAGATTGCAAGTGGTTGACAGAATATCATCTCATTAACTCAAGGTAAAAGCTTTGTTTGAACAAAAAGGCTAAACCCAACTTTTCAAGTGGGAGACAATGTTCTTCTTTGGGACAAAAGGCATGAACCTTGAGGCAACCATGGTAAATTTGATTCCCTTTGGCTTGGTCCTTTTAAAATTAGACATTTTGCTAGTGAGAACTCTTTTTACCTAGATTACATGGATGGTTCTCCTCTCCCACTTCCTTATAGTGGGAAATTTTTGAAGTTGTTCAAAACCTAGGAGTTTTGGTGGTCCCTTTGTACATTTTGTATAGCGTTTTGTTTCTAGTTTTTCTTGTTTTTTCTTGTTTCCTTATGTGCGTTGTCTTCTGTGTTGATATTGCTTTTTGACTCTATTTCCCAATGGATAAGGCACTGATCTATTCATCCCCATAATTCTCTATGGTTCTTGATTTTACATCTTTCCTCTACCAAATCATCCCCAGAAGGAGCCAGTTGTTGTCCCCTCAATTTCCCCCTTTTTTTTTGAAATCCAATTTCATGAAAATTGAAGTCTTGCCATGGAGGAATTCATGTTTCGAGCCCCTCAAGTGCTCATTTTGATCCCCCACAACATTTTATGCATTTCCTCAATCTGGGCCATTATAACATTCTATCTATTTCTCATGGATGAGAGGGGGTTTATGATCTTCTTTTATGCATTTGAAGGACATGGAAACTTGCATTCTTTGCATATTAACTTTGTGCAAAAAGAAAATCTTCATCGGGTGCAAAAATGGTGTTTTCCCATTCTCTGCAATTTTCTACGTTCTTTTCCCCATCAAATTCTTTCTCAGAAGGTGAAGCTACATGTTTTCTTCTCATTGGATGCAAAGGATGGGTTCCTTTTTGAACTTATCACTTTTGGTGATTTTGGAAAAATGTCAGATTTTCCCCGCATCCCCGCGGGTCCCTGATTAGCTAGAGCAATTTTGGTAGAATTTCGGGGTGATGGATCCATTTTATTCTCTAAGGAATTATGGTGAAAGGGAGAAAAGTTCTAAAATGACTCGCGGCCCCACTCATTTGAAGGGATAAATTTTGAGTTGAAGCCCACAGTGAATCAGAAAGGGACATGGCCTACATTGAAAAGTCAATGGCGGAGGCATGGACTTTTAGGGGAAAAGTTGGAATTTTCCCCTTTTCAAAATAAATAAAGTATAAAAGTGAAGCACATCCCCACAACCAATCGAGTGATGCCATGTGTTGAAGAATGAACTTGGGACATTTTAGCTTTGACAAAGCAGGGAAAATGAGAATTTGAGCCGTGACCCCATTTCTAATCAGGGTGTGCCACGTGTCTGACCTTTGGTGGGGATGCGGAGGGTGGAGAAAAATGAGAAATTACGTTTTTTCTCCCAAATGTCTTAAAATGTGGTATTTTTTCCCCCAGGTCCATCATTGCTTGAGCTTGCCATGCGTAGGGTCCAATTTCAAAGTGCTGACAAAGGGAAATAGTGACCAAAACACACTCATCTAGTTTTTGATGCCATTAACGAACCAGAGCTCCAAAGAATACAAATGTGAACCATTCTTCATTCTTCTCTCTCTGTTTCCTTGTTGTTTATTCATGAGATGCATTTTTGGTTTGTTGTGGAGCCAAATCGATAAGTTTAAAGAGATGTAAAGTTTGATTATCAGAAAATAGAGTTTATCGGGCATATGCACAAAAAAGGGGGAAAACTTACTAGTAAGCACTTGAGTGCTATGAAAGTGGTTAAAAGGTGGAAATGGTAGGACCACATGAAGAAGAAAATCATGAGATGCCCCTGCTAAAGTAATCATGCTCAAACTGATGAAATATTCACCTTTTTGAACCTCTGGTTTTCATGAGTGTGTTTGTTTCATGTCACTTTCCAAAAACGGATCTACAACAAACATTATTCCTTTTGGATATTCTTTTCTTGGGGACAAAGTATGGATGTACACGAATTGTTATAAGAACATGTTTTGGCCATGGAAAAAAGGGATTCTGGTTTTCTGGGAATGTTGTAAATTTGGAAGTAATTCAATACGAAGCTTTCTTTCTCATTTCCTTTGTTATATATATCTCTCTCTCCTTGCTTGATTCAATGGATCATTTGTCTTTGCATTCAAAAGAAACTTTGTGTTCTTGTCTATGTAATCTTTAGAACTTTGTGTCTCTGATTCACATTGGTGATGAAGTGATTGATCTTTTTCCTATATTTTCTTGGTTCAATGTGAGTAAGGATATATTATGCTACCTATATCTCCTAAAAACATTGTTGTTTTCTTCCTTCTTCATCTCTCTACTCTTCCAATCCTTCGTATTGATAATCTTTTAAGTATGAAAACATTCCAGAATATCAGGGTCCAAACATTGAGAGTTGTATATTTGTACATTTGTTTTTCCTACTTTCAATAAGGGAACCTCTCCCATTAAAGAGGAGGGACACGTTTTTCCCTTGACTGTGGTTTCTAGCCATGTTCCATTCTGAAACCCAACACACGATAATAAAATAATTTACATATTCACTTTTTCACGTTACTATTTATAGTACATGTTATCCAAATAACTCTCCTAGTTATTTGGATAACTTATATTTTATCCTGACTCTGATGTTCCTCATTTTAGGTTATGTGCACTCAAGCTTGCTCCCTTGGCACAATTTTCTTGGCTATAGTTCTTCCCCACACCCTGCCCGCCTCACTTCCTTCTTGCTTATGTTCCCCTTCTCTCTACATTTTTCTATCTCCTACAATTTCCCCTTTGCACCTTCCTTGCAACCTACTTTCTTTTCTATCTTTTAGGCATTCCTTACACACTCCTCTATAAAGTCTCCTTCCAAAATGTCTAAGTCCGTAGCTTCCTCCCGTATGCTTACATACACCTAGCTCATTCGTGCACTCCCTTTTCTTTCTACCACCACATGCCTCTCTCTATTTATGTTCGTGCCGGATTACATACTTGTCTACTCTTGTACCTATGCACCTTGCTTCCACATGCACACTTGTGTGTTCCCTTCTTCTACACCTTCATGTGCCTCGCCTTTTATAGTCTCACACCTTTTGCTTTCTCACCTTGCACCTTCTTCTTCTCTAGTCATTGTGCCATGTCATCATATTTGACTCTCACGCCCGCTTGCATACTTGTCTACTCTTGTACCTATGCACCTTTCTTCCACATGCACACTTGTGTGTGCCCTTCTTCTACAACTTCATGCATCCGCCTTTTACAGCCTCACACCTTTTGCTTTTGCACCTTGTTCCTTCTTCTTCGCTTGTCATTTGTTCCACATCATCATGTGATACTTGACTATGATGCATGTAACCTATCAAATCATGACAACAAGGTACAGATCTAGAAAAAACCAACGATATATAACACGTGGCAGAAAAGACAAAACAGATGAACAGTTGGCCGATTTTCTCAGTTGATCAATGCACACCATGTGTCATTATGTGTCATAAACTTCTGATAGCCATAACTTCTGCTGCAGTGCTCAGATCAGTGCGCACTTGGGCTTGTTAGACGGCTACTTCTTACACAAGCTACACATTGGACTATTCAAATTCAAATCTAGGTGGATTTAGTAGGAAAAAATAGGGAAACATATTTTTTATCATCAATGCACACATCTAATCGACCTCAACCACTAGATTTCAATCAAATCTTGCTTTCTTCCTTCTTCCACACACCAAATAGACATGGTGAAGCACATCTAGTAGCCTTGTAAGTGGATTCGCAAGTATTTATCACTTTTTGTTGGTGGTTGCAGCAGATCTAAATCTGAGTTTCCCTTCTTTTCTCCTTATTTTCTCTCCTTCTTCTTCTATAAATAATAGAGTTTTGCTTTGTAAAAAGGATCCCCTTTTTTGTAATGGGTCCATGCCAAAATGGTGGCTGAATTCCCACAAGTTTCATACCTTGACATGGTCTCTGTAATGTATTCTCACCTCCTACAATGAATGTAATTGATTGTTCATCCCTTAAGCAATAGAATCATTTTTTTGGAACTCTCATCTTCCCTTTCTCATTTTCATTGCATCTCACCTCTCTGTTTGCATTTTCTAGCATGTTGTGTGTCTCCTCCGCTTATAGTCCCCGTGTTCATGTATTGCATGCTGCGGAAGGTTAAGCTCGCATGTTGATCTGTACGGGCACAGTCATCTACCTGTTTTCCATGCCCTCTTTGTTTCCTTCGAAACTTGTGGACAAAGTGATTAAACCACTTTTTGGTGCTATCGCGTTCCTTAACTTAGGATTTTCCCTTTCTACACATCCTTGTATCCCTAGTCCCTTGATATGTTTAGTCTAGGATTTGCTTTCTGCATTAGTAGTAGTAGCATTAGAGGTAGGTATAGAAACCAGCATTCTTCGAAGGTTTGTCTCCACGTGCAAGGTCCCATAACACTGGAGATGGTTCTCATTGTTATCTCAAAAAACTCGGTCTTCTAGATATGAGGTGCGGTGCATGTTTGAATGACAAATAGTTTCTGCATGCCCATTGGGACTAGTTTGAAGAGCTATACATCTTCATCTTAGCAAGTTTGGTGTGTTCTTCTTGAGTTTCAACCTTTGGAGGAATCTTGGAACACATCTGCGACTCCACTAATTCAAATGCACCCATTATCTCATTTACCGACCATTTCCCCATTCCTTCTTCCATTAGTTTCTCCTTTTTCATCGTTCCACCTTCCTCTTTTGAAGTTGGGAAATCATGACTTCTTTCCCCTCCTAGAATTCTCATTTGCA
This sequence comes from Taxus wallichiana var. yunnanensis, assembly GCA_018340775.1. Classification (NCBI taxonomy): domain Eukaryota; kingdom Viridiplantae; phylum Streptophyta; class Pinopsida; order Cupressales; family Taxaceae; genus Taxus; species Taxus wallichiana. The sequence continues at coordinate 261,831,284 of CM031236.1, forward strand.
GCAGCATAACTATTTCCCTCCATCCCCACAGTTTCAAAACCCTCCTCCAAATCAGTTTTTAAGCCTGTTATCCTGAATATGCATATAACCCGACCTTCACTCACTCATATGGTTATTTTTCTAACCAAAATGTTTATACATAATAGGTTTATGCAAATGAAGGTGGTAACTCCATGGACGAAGTTGATTTTGAGAGGCAGGTGCAAAAATGGAGATGGACATGATGCAACTCAGAGTCAAGTGCTCCATAAAGGTAGCTAGAGTTGGCTACAAGGTCCCTTTTCCATGGGTAGGCCTTGTACTGAAGGTTTTTTAGCACCCAATAAAGCTGCACTTTATCACTAAGATGCTACCCCAGATTACAGAGTGGGTGGAAGAAATGGAGGCTCAAAAATCTAGCACATGGTAACCCTATCAATGGGGCAACCCTACACTACCATCATACAACCCTCCCACTCCTCTATGCCAACTTACATCATCTCATCCTACTTCTCATGTTCCCAACTTTCTACGCATTTCTCCCACTGAGGATTCCATTGTTCCACCCTTCTCCCTTCCACCCCACCTTTATTTCACTTCCATTCCCCCTTTCACATGAGCCTTTATTCCTTCAAAGACGCGTGCCTTTCATCCTTTCTACGCCCATCCTCCCATTTCCTTCTGAGTCCCCTCTACCTAACTATGCTATAAATGAGTAGCCCCTTGCCTACGTGTCATCCCTAGCTAACTTCATCATGTTTGATGACTACAGAATAGTTGAATAATGGTATGACTCATACGACTCTGACTTGGGATGATGAGATCATCAGTGCCTATTTCGAAGAAATTCAATTAGTTACAAAGGAAGAAGTTCAAGGAGACCTAGATTCTTATGGAGGAAGAACCATGCATACCCCAAAGCTTCGCACAACCTAGCCTACAAGCACTCCCCTTCAGGAGGAAAGTCTACAAGATAATCGCATCTGCGGATTAAACTTCAAAAAATGGGAAAAAATAAGGATCGGGATCATGCCTAATTAGATACTTTGCTTGTCTACATCCAAAGATAGAGTTTCCACCGGTCATGCTCATTTCAAAGTATGAGGCTAAACTTTATCACACCAAAGGTCGCAAACAACACCTCCCATATCCAAGCACGAATAATTGTAGGAGGTATATATTTTGTTTTTCAATACTTTGAGGAGGGTGAAACACCATCGGAAAGTCAGTTTTTCACTCTTGTTTCAGACCATGTCTAATGCCAAATCAATTACATGGTTGTAGTCATGAGTAAGGGAAGTTACTTCTCCCTACCTATTGTAGGTTTTACTTTAGCGCCCTTTGCCTCTGGTTAGTATAGGGTAGACTATGTTTTCTTTCAGTAAAACAAGTGCTTACACACACTCTGTATGTTTCCCTTGGGACATGTATGATTTCATCTTTGTACATATATGTGTTTAGTACACTCCCTCGACACCTTTCCTTTTCTATTTTGTGTCTGCGTGCACCCCTTTTTCACTTCCTGGGAAGGCATTCAATTTTTTAGCAGAGGTTGTTTCAAGAGTCCATGCACTATTTTTCACTCTCATGAATCCAAGTCATAAAATATTGTCATAAAATATTCACATGAGAGTATCAGTTTAGTTCGAGTTCGAGAAAGTGTTGTAAGTGAATTCATGGATCTTCTTCAAGCTACGAGATCATATCTTCAAGTTTAGAGCGACTCCATATGAAATGGACTTATAAGGCTACTAGTCTCTTCATCTAACAGGAAGATGGCCTTCAAAAGTTGCCAAAAATTTTATCCAAATAACTCTCCTAGTTATTTGGATAACTTATATTTTATCCTAACTCTGATGTTCCTCATTTCAAGTTATGCGCACTCAAGCTTTCTCCCTTGGCACAATTTTCTTGGCTGCAGTTCTTCCTTGTACCCTATGTACCTTGCTTTCTTCTTGATTTTGTTCCCCTTCTCTCTACATTCTCTGTTATCTCCATCTATTTCCCCTTTGTGCCTTCCCTCTGTGCACCTACTTTCTTTTCTATCTTGTCTTGCATTCCTTATGTGCTCCTCTACTGAATCTCCTTCACAAAAGGCTAAGTCCCTAGCTTCATCTTGTGCACTTACATACACCTAGCTCCTTCACGTGCCCCCTTTTATTTCTACCACCACACACCTCTCTCTGTTGACACTCATGTTTGCTTGCATACTTGTCTACTCCTGCAACTATGCACCTTGCTTCCACATTCCCTTCTTCTGCACCTTCGTGCACACTGCCTTTGCGGTCTCATGTCATTTTCTTTCATGCCTTGCACCTTCTTCTGTGCTAGTCACTATGCCATGGCATCTGTCATACTTGAGTGTTATGTATGCAACCTATCAAAGTGCACCAACAAGGTACTAAATCTAGAAAACCAACTGGTGTATAACACGTGGCAGAAAAGATAAAATAGATCAATATTTGATCAATTTCCTCAGTCAATCAGCATGTGCCACATGTCATTACATGTCAGAGTGACCTATAGACTTTTGATAGCCATAACTTCTATTGCAGTTCTCAAATCAGCGCGCACCTATGATTTTTAGAGAGCTCCTGACACAAGCTACACATTGGACTATTAAAATTCAAATCTAGGTGGGATTTGGTAGGCAAAAATAGGGAAACATCTTTCTGATCATCAATGCACATATCTAATCGAACTCAACCACCAGATTTCAATCAGATCTTGCTTTCTTCCTTCTTCCACATGCCAAAAATACATGGGGAAGCACATCTGATGGCCTTGTAGGTGAATTTGTAGGCATTTATCACTTGATATTGGTGGTTGTAGATTTAAATTTGAGTTTCTCTCCTTTTCTCCTTCTTTTCTCTCCTTCTTCTATAAATAGTAGATTTCTACTTTGTAAAAGGATCCCTCTTTGTTGTAACGGAACCATGCCAAAATGGTGGATGACTTCCCATGGGTTTTAGACCTTGACATGGTCTCTACAATGTATTCTCGCCTCCTTCCATGAATGTAACTGATGGTGCATCCCTTAAGCAATAGAATCATGTTTTATGGAACTCTTGTCTTCTGTTGTATATATCTTTTCCCCCGGGTAGATATAGACAAGCAGGAGAATGGAGAAATCAAAGAAGCTCACGCCCAAGGCACACAGAATGGGCGCATGACACGGAGTGTCGACAGAGGAAATGGTGCGCCCAAGGCACACAGAATGGGTACACGACACGGAGTGTCGACAGAGGAAATGGTGCGCCCAAGGCGCACAGAATGGGCGCACGACACGGAGTGTCGACAGAGGAAATGGTGCGCCCAAGGCACATAGAATGGGTGCATGACATGGAGTGTCGATAGAGGAAATGGTGTGCCCAAGGCGCACAGAATGGGCGCACGACACGGAGTGTCGACAGAGGAAATGGTGCGCATGGGCGCATTTGCACAGAGATGGACGGCGCATGACAAGGAGTGCCGATGAGACAGGGAAATGGTGCACCCAAGGCGCACAGAAGAGGATGATGACACACACATGAATGCGCCCTTGGCACACCTTCAGGAGGCGCAACATTTTGAGCACTGACAGAAGCGAGCAGCCTGCAGCGCAGTATTGTATTCGATGGCCATAACTTTCGATTGGGAGCTCGGATTCATGCAAGGTTGGACTTTTTGGAAAGCTTACGAGGTCCTCTATCCAACTACAACTGGATATATTTAATTGGGTGAGAAAAAATTCTTAAAATGCAAAATACAGTTCGCCACTTTTGGGTTCGTTGGGGTTCTCACCTACCACCATAATGAGATGAGTTAAGTGCATTCTGGAGGTGGTTGGGGCAGATTTCGAATTCCTCTCTCTTTTCTCTCTCATTCTTCCTATAAATTGTAAGGAGGGGCTTCTTTCTAAAGGTTGGACATTCTTGTTTTGCCCCTCCCTTCTTCTCTTTGGCAGGTGAACTTGTGGAGAAAAAACCTCCCATTTGAAACTGTAATGCAACCTTGCCTCTCGCATTTTACAAAGTGTGTCAGATCAATCTTTGGAGCAAACTTAATGCATGACTATGGATGATTCTCAACCCTCTCTATGTTCATTTGCATCCTCCTGATCTTTCACTATGAACCTGGCTATCTGTGCATGATCTTGCATTGCATTTTAATGATCTGTGTTTACTGGCAAGACATATGTTCTTCATTCCTCGGTGCATCACCTCTGTTAGTTTAGGTTTTATTTTATGCATTTTCTTACCCTGTCTCCTTGGCAAGTTAGATTAGGTTTTTAGTAAACCCTCTACATTTTCTACATGTGCATCTGAACAGAGGAATAGGAACCGGCCTTCATCCGGAGAGCTTTTCCAATTTCGCAAGGTCCCACACTTGGGAAAAGCTCCATGTTATGCAATCGTACTGAGAGTCTCAACCCATCGTGTTGCAGAGTCCCAGGGGTGCTGCGATTCATCATCAATAGTTTTGGCACACCCGGTGGGGACCAAGAGGTCATTCCACAAATTTGAAGGAACTTTCAAGAAATTCGGACTTAAAAAATTGCAGGTTTTACAGTTCAGTTTTTTCCACCTTCCAGGCTGAACTTTGAAATCAATTTTCAAGGGCTTAACTTGCTCAAAACAAGTCAAAATTTCACCAGTTGATAGATCGGGGGATAATCTTCAAAAGGGTATTCTTAGATTTTTGAGATTTTGACTTTCAAAATTTCATGGTTTTTTTATTTTCGGATTTCAGGTTTTCGGAAGTCTGGCATTTTTGGGTTTTCGGGACTGTCATTCCAAATCAAGTTCCAAACTCTAAAATATCAAAAATACAGGTCTTTCAAAATTCTATTTTTAAATATTGTCAGGTTTGGTGTGTAACTTGGCAGATCTAGCCTTTTGAGGCTCACTTTCTAACACATCTGGCGACTCCGAAGGGGATAGAATTCAGCGGTGTAGCAGCAAAAGTTGCCCAGGCATATGAGAAGAATTCAAACCAGGTCCAATACTCGAGAAGAGGGGCTATTTTTCCACTTGCAACTTTCACCAGGCAGAGGAAGGAGAGGAAGAAGACCACAAAGATCACCATCTCCACCTAACAGGACTTTGTCTACACCTCCACCTGGTAGGCCTTTTCTCGCATCGACTAGGGTTCTTAGGCCAATCATAATGGCACATCTACCACCGAATCCCTTTGTCAATTTCACGGGTAGTAGTCCACTTGCCCTAAATGCTCAGAATCAAATTCCTTGTAGCACTAAAGAACATACCCTATTTCACAGAGAAAATCATACTACTCCTATCGATCACATCCAGATATTGCTAATGCATGTGCAATTCACGAAATAAATGAAATGGATGTCATGCGGTCAAGTTGTTGGCTTCATCTTTCAAAGGTAAGGCCTTACAATGGTTTAGGAGCCTAGAAGGGTCTATTACGAATCGGGACCAACTTTGTTCACTCTTTTCGCAACCAATTCGGGAGAGGGCGGACAATTTGTCTTTATTGAACAAATTGACAACAATCAAAAGGGCTCCTAACGAACAAATGATAGATTTCAACTTCAGATTCCAACGGACATGGGACAGATTCCAATAGCCAGTTAGACCAACCGCCGAAGGAGCATTCCTTTATTTCTTAAAGGCTATAAATTCATACATAGCCATGATGATCCAATCAATGGGAGGAACAACGCTGCCAGGGGCCTACGACATAGCTATTAGAGCAGAGAACTATTTGATCCAAGCTGGCAAGCTTGCACCAAGGCCACCAATGCCTCTCTATCTGGATATGGGAAATCCTACAACCAGCCAAGCACCAGAGTTGAATCCCATTCCAACTCCTAGAAATCAAAGCAATAATGAGGCGTCGACTTCTTCAAATACTTCAAAGGAATTGCAGGAGGTCATGAAACAACTGCAGAACCTTGGAAATGAACTAGTGACTATCAAAAGACAAAGAAGCTCAAAGTGCTAGACCATATCACCTCAAGCACAAGCACTGCAAGCTAGGCCCCATACCAACAAAATAGACCACCACCTCAGGCTGCAAATCAAAACCAAAACCAAGGACAACCTCAAGTCGCCAGCCCATTTCACCATATGATCCAAATGCAACGACGCCCTCAAGAGCTTTGGTCCCGACACAAAAATAACATGGCACAGAGTACGACCGGTGTTACCCTTGCAATCTACCTCACAATCACCAAAGATGTTTCAATGGTGCACTAAATCAGGCCTCGATGGTGCAAACCATTAGTGTTTCTCAAGAACCAAGCCAGAGGAGAATCAACAAAGAACAAACGCAACAAGAAGGACCTCCAACATAAACCACATTGGCAAATTGGCAAACGGAAGACTTCGTGGAGTTAACCAACAACCTTTTCAAGGCGTGGCTGCCAACACACGGTCCAAAGAAGAGAAATATAGAGAGGGACAACCATGTAATCCAGCTTGTTTCTCAACCCACTCTTACACAACAAGGGGTCAAGAGACCAAACGCAGCTCCAAATGTGCAAAATCAACCCAAGGTACCTATTGAAGCAACACACGCACATGCTCAAGCTCCAAAAAAGTTTGCACACCAAGTAAGGGACAACAAAAGGACAATTCATCCCCTTTCAGCATCATTGATCAAATGAAGAAGACGAATGTGAATATATCAATGTGGGAATCTTTATCCATCCCAGGACAAAGAGATCTTCTACAAGCTGCCATGAAGAATTGGTCAACTTCGAACCAGCAGGCCCATATGCAAGAGAAGGTCCTCACGAATGCTGCTCAGCCTGAAGGGAATCATGGAGGACAACAAGGTAAAGTTTTGAAACCCCCTCCATTCTATGTTTCATTAATCATCGGGATAAATTAGTACACAATTGCATGATTGATTCTGGGGCAAGTAGTTCAGTAATGCCAAAGCAAATAGCGGATCAACTGGGTTTGAAATATGAGCCAGTGCTGAAAGGAGTAGTACAGCTAGATGGAACGGCAGTAGGAACTATTGGAGTCATCAAGGGGTTAAGCCTAACACTACATTCCTATCCTAATGTTACAGTTCTGCAAGATGTGTCTATGATTGACCTTCCGCCACTCTTTGCGTTGTGTCTATCAAGAGACTTCACTGCAAAAATAGGTGGATATTTATCTGCAGATTGGTCACACATGATTTTTAGGACAAGGTATGGAGCCAAAGCAACAATCAGGTCAGAACCAATTGCCAATTTCCATATTGAGCCTCATGTATCAGGTCCTATCAATGCAAATTGCTCGGCTTTTGATCAGGAGGAGTGTTCAAATGATCCAGAAACAGGTACTAAGGTCGAGGGAATTCCTGATTTAACCTTGGATGAATGGGCAAACAAGAGTCATGAATTTGACCCATACAAGGAAATTGAAGAATCTGAATTGGGCGTGTATTGTATACACGAAGAAAATTCACCCATTCCCGACATCATTCAGCCTGAACAAAAGGATGAAAACAAAGTTTGGAAATTATTTTTCGATGGTTCGAGAAGCAGACAAGGTGCTGGAGGTGGTGCAATGTTGATTTCACCACAAGACATCAAATATTTTTCAGCTTTTCGTTTCCAGTTTTCCTGTTCAAACAACACGGCTGAATACGAAGCATTGATTCATGGAATTCATTGGGCCAGGAAAAGGGGCATAAAGAACTTGCAGGTGTTTGGAGATAGTGAGTTGATCATCAACCAAGTTAGGGGACAACATGCTACAAAGAACGACTTGTTACAAGAATAGGGTATGGGACCTCATTGAGGATTTCAAGCTTTCAACATTATGTCCATACCTGTGAAGAAAATGAAGTCACAGATAGGCTCGCAGCAATTGAGCAACGTTTGATGTGGTTGACAACATCGAAGGAGAAAAACACAGCCACATATCCATGTGATTGTGAGGCCAAAGAGCCCAGATAATAACACAAGCTGGCAGGTGTTTGAGAACGATCAACAGATCATCAATTTCTTACAAGAAGAGGCTGAATTCTCAGCTAGGAATCAAGATAGATTAGAGCAGCAGTATGGGGATCAAGTAGTGCAGCTGCAGACAAACAAGCTTCCTAAGGGTTTGGTAACATTGGAGTCTATCTTCAACCCTAACGACTAGCTTTAAGTAAGGAAAAGGCTAACATACAGGTCAAGAGAGAAGATTCAGGGCCAATTCCAGTTGGGGAAGGCAAAACTCTTCAAATTGGTAAAGTGGCCACTGAGCAGGAGAAATCAGATTTCATACAACTTTGCCAAGAATATCCAGATGTCTTCGCTTGGAGCTATGAAGACTTAAGAGGATTCGATCCAAATTTGGCACAACATACCATAGAATTGGATCCAGATGCTAAACCCATCAGTGCGTAAGGCAGAGACCAACCAACCCTCACATCAGCCTCTAATGAAGAAAGAGCTAAATAAGCTAATAGAGGCAAGCATTATATTCCCGATCAAGCACTCAAGTCAAGTGCAAACTTGGTTCCTGGGCCAGAAGAAGAGTGGAGAAATCAGGTTGTGTGTGGATTTCCGAGACCTAAACAGGCATCTCTCAAAGATCATTACCCACTTCCTTCAATGGAACAAATATTGCAAGTAGTATCCGGTTCGTAGAGATTCTCTCCTAGATGGCTACTCAGTGGTACAATCAGTGATGGTGAAAGAAGATGACCAATTCAAGACGACTTTCACCACCAAATGGGGACCTATGCCTACAAAAAATGCCATTTGGGCTATCAAATGTTGGAGCCACTTTCCAAAGGGCAATGGATATGGCATTTAAGGGGTTGATCAATAAAATAGTTTTGATATATCTTGACGACATCACTGTATTCTCAAAAATGCAACGATCACCTCCGCATTCGAGGCAAGTATTTCAGAGGTGTAGAAGATTTGGGGTATCTTTGAATCCCAAAAAATGCATATTTTTGGCTCACGAGGGAAAACTTCTAGGCCATATTGTTTCAAAGGAGGGGTTGATGATTGACCCAGAAAGAGTTGAAGCAATTCGAGCATTGCCTTTGCCAAGTCACAAGAAGGCTCTTCAAAGCTTCTTGGGAAGGATCAATTTTGTCCGCAGATTTGTTCCAAACTTTGCATCTCTCGTAAAACCAATAACGCTAATGTTAAAGAAGAGCATGGCATTTAAGTGGACATCTGAAGGCAAGGCAAGTTTTGAGGCAATAAAAGAGGCTATATCCCAAGCTCCGACTCTCGTCAATCCAGACTTCTCCAAGGACTTCGTGCTATATGCCTTTGGTGGTGGGGACACGATTTCTGCAATCCTGGTACAACAAAACAAAGGAGGATTAGAACAACCAGTTGCTTTCTTCAGTCAAGGCTTGGAGGAATACGAAACTAGGTACTCTTTCATTGAAAAGCATGTCCTTGCAGTAATCAGGAGCTTAAAGAAATTCAAGCACCTAGTCTCAAACAACAAAATCCAATTATTGGTCTCTCATGCGGGAGTCGTGACTTCCTTCTAAACAAGGATCTCGAATGAGAAACGTGCAGATGGATAACTCGTGTCATGGAATATGACATCGAGATCAAGGTCACCAAACTAGTACGTGGAAGGGACTATGTGAGCAGCTAGCCTCGAGTCAACAAGTTGAAGCAGTAATGAAAAAGAGGTCTTTTTGGTACTACAGATGGTCAAGAACAAGAAAATGATGATGTGCCCACTCCTGTTGGACTCGTAATGTGATACACTTCCTACAAATGTGCCTATGCCCCTAAATGAGCAAAGCAAAGAGGAGATACTTCAGATTACAAGCCATTCCATATGTGCTTGTTGATGGTATTTTGTTTAAGAAAGACATCAATGGAGTTCTATTGAGGTGCATTGGGACAAATCAAATTGAGAGGGTGTTACGAGATTTTCACGATGGAGATTCTGAGGACATTTCGCCCACGAGTAACAAAACTCTCAAGATAATGAAGGCAGGGTATTATTGGCCGACGCCTTCAAAGGATCGCTATACATGGATAAGAAAGTGCAAGAAATGTGCACTCTTCACAGTGCAAAGAAAGACTAAGCAAAGACTTCCATCGCACCCAATTTGCTGACCAACCATTTATGCAATGGGGATTGACTTCGTCGGGGTCATCAATCCAAACTCGAGCCAAGGCCACAAGTGGATTCTCACAAAGAACGGACTATTTCACCAAGTGGACCGAAGCAAAGAGCGCTCAAAGAAGCAAATGAGTCTAACATACTAGACTTTTATGAAGGAATATAGTGACCAGTGTTTGGTGTGCCGCCACTATCATATCAGATAATGCATTGGCATTCATAGGTTCCAAGATTATAGAATGGGCTATCAAGAATGGAATCTATTTGAGCACCTCTTCAAATTATTACCCACAGGGTAATGGACAGGCAGAGTCCACGAACAAAAATTTGCTAAGAATCATCAGGAGGACTCTGGATGAAAATCAAAGAACATGGCATACCAAGCTAAAATCAGCATTATGGGCTGATAGAATAACACCAAAGAGGTCTACAGGTAATTCCCCTTACAAGTTGGTCTATGGAAAAGAGGCAGTATTGCCTATATCATTAGAACTGCCTACATTGGAGTTCATGAAGCAGTTGGAGTTGGCTGAGTTCGAACCAATGGAGGCCAGTATGCAGAGTTGATGGAATTGGAAGAAATTAGAGAACATGCAATTCAAACAATTGAGAAAGATCAGCCTTAGTGAAAAGATGGTTTGATAAGAAAGCAAGAGCAAGGACCTTCCAGGAAGGGGACCTAGTTCTGAAATGGGATGCAGATCGAGCAAAACCAGAAGGCATTCCAAGTTTGATGCCATTCGAGTGGCCCCTACATGGTCACGGGATGTAAAAGTAGTAATGCCTTCCAATTGTCTACTTTGGATGGAGGAGAACTCCCGATTCCTGTTAACTAATCTATCTTAAACATTGCTACTAAAAGGAAAAGGGTTTACCCTTGTAAATATTAGCCTAGATTTCAATTCCTCTAAGTGCGTATGCACATTCTCTTGTTGTAGAGTTAGGTTTCTATTTCCCTAAGTGCTCCGCAGTAGTGTTTTGTTGCTCTAGGTTGGTTTTCTATAGTTCAGCATGCTCTCAAGAAGGAGTTGCAATATCGTGGATCGGATTAGATATCGTGTTGGTTTCAAGTTATTGCTTATGACTCCATGCCCAATGGATTGCTAAAAGGCCACCGATCTTCTACCTAAGCAGCAGTGATCCCATTTGAGTCACCAAATTGTTGTATATATATCTTTTCCCTGCAGATATAGACAAGCAGGAGAATGGAGAAATCAAAGAAGCTCACATCCCAAGGCATGCAGGCATGGGCACATGACACGGAGTGTCGACAGAGGAAATGGTGTGCCCAAGGCGCACAGAATGGGTGCACGACACGGAGTGTCGACAGAGGAAATGGTGCGCCCAAGGCACACAGAATGGGCACACGACACGGAGTGTCGATAGAGGAAATGGTGCACCCAAGGCACATAGAATGGGTGCACGACACGGAGTGTCGACAGAGGAAATGGTGTGCCCAAGGTGCACAGAATGGGTGCACGACACACGAGTGTCGACAGAGGAAATGGTGCGCCCAAGGCGCACAGAATGGGCGCACGACACAGAGTGTCGACAGAGGAAATGGTGCGCCCAAGGCACACAGAATGGGCGCATGACACAGAGTGTCGACAGAGGAAATGGTGCACCCAAGGTGCATGGAAGAGGATGATGACACACACATGAATGCGCCCTTGGCGCACCTTCAAGAGGCGCAACATTTTGAGCGCTGACAGGAAGCAGACCCGGCAGCAGTATATTCGATGGCCATAACTTTTGATTGGGAGCTCAGATTCATGCAAGGTTGGACTTTTCGGAAATCTTACGAGGTCCTCTATCCAACTACGACTGGATATCTTTAATTGGGTGAGAACAAATTCTTAAAAATGCAAAATACAGTTCGCCACTTTTGGGTTCGCTGGGTTCTCACCTACCACCATAATGAGATGAGTTAAGTGCATTCTGGAGGTGGTTGGGGCAGATTTTGAATTCCTCTCTTTTCTCTCTCATTCTTCCTATAAATTGTAAGGAGGGGCTTCTTTCTAAAGGTTGACATTCTTGTTTTGCCCCTCCCTTCTTCTCTTTGGGCAGTGAACTTGTGGAGTTAAAACCTCCCATTTGAAACCGTCAGAATGCAACCTTGCCTCTTGGCATTTTGCAGCAGTGTGTCAGATCAATCTTTGGAGAAAATTAATGCATGACTGTGGATGATTCTCAACCCTCTCTGTGTTCATTTGCATCCTCCTGATCTTTCACTGTGAACCTGGCTATCTGTGCATGATCTTGCATTGCATTTTAATGATCTGTGTTTACTGGCAAGACATATGTTCTTCATTCCTCGGTGCATCACCTCTGTTAGTTTAGGTTTTATTTTATGCATTTTCTTACCCTGTCTCCTTGGCAAGTTAGATTAGGTTTTTAGTAAACCCTCTACATTTTCTACGTGTGCATCTGAATAGAGGAATAGGAACCGGCCTTCATCCGGAGAGCTTTTCCAATTTCGCAAGGTCCCACACTTGGGAAAAGCTCCATGTTATGCAATCGTACTGAGAGTCTCAACCCATCGTTTTTAGCATGTTGTGAGTCTCCTCCACTTGTAGTCCCCATGTTCATGTGATATGCATGCCGGAGGTCGAGCCCGCATGTTGATCTATAGTGCGTGGCATCCGCCCTCTTCTTTGTGCCCTCTTTGTTTCCTTCACCACTCGTGGAGAGTGATCGACCCTCATTTTGGCATTATTGCCTTCTTTAGCTTAGGATTTTCCATTTGTACACATCTTTCTATCCCTAGTCCCTTGACATGTTTAGTCTAGGATTTTCTTTACGTATTAGGAGTAGCGGTTTCATTAGAGGTAGGTAGAGGAACTGGCCCTTCTCTAGAGGTATGTCTCCGCATGCAAGGTCCCACAACCTAGAGATGGTTCCCACTTATTATCTCAAACAACTTGGATCTTCTAGATTTGAGGCGCGGTGCACTTTTGAATGACCAATAGTACCTTTCCATCACTTACTGTGCTATATTCATTATTCACACCTATCCTTCAAACTAATATACATTGCACGGTTTTAATCATATCTTATGCATCCTTTCTCCAATTCTGTCCCATTTGTTACATTCTTTTTAGGATTCCTACTATCATATCTTACACACTTCACACAATTTATATTACTTTTTCACATTTTCTTAACTTTATATACACACACCTTTGCGATATATACATTCATTATTACATCATTACATGTTTCCTTTCAAATCAGCGTTCATTCTCATCATCACTCCCCTTTTGCTGAAAGGGGGCATATAATCGAGGTCATCCTATAATCCCCTTAACATTGTTACGCCATCATTCTACATTCCTAATTCAATTTTTTTTTCATACATCATGCAAAATTTCACACCACTTTCTAATGATTCCCCTAATGACCTAATCTAGGGGTAAAAAGCGTAAAATCTCTCCATGAGTAACCAATAAATCAATCACACGCATTCAACTCTCAAAAACAAAAACTTTCTACTATTTGAAATCACATTAATCAATAAACACAACATATTTATCCTCCCAAATGACCTAACTTAGGAATTACATCACCACTTTCCCAGATGACCTAACATGGGAATTTATTCTACATTTTTACAACTACTTCCAGATGACCTAACATGGAAGCCATCTCATACACATTGTGGTGACACCCCTGGAGTGGGGAAATGAGACATCATTTCCTTTCCTATACTACTCCTATATGGGTTATCATGTTTGATCAAAATTAGATCCAAAATCAAAAAATTCAGTCTTTATTCCATCTACAAAGACTATACCTTTTGAGGATGTAGTTTAAATTAGAGAGTAAAACTAGAAATCTCTCCGTACACTCTTCCTTTGGTGGCAGGATGCCTAAATCCTCAATTTTTCACATACACACAATCGGGTTGAGAATTGATCACTCTTTACCCCAACACATCTCCATTGATGATAGAATCAAAATCTCCAAACATTCAACATCACAATCATCAATCTCACTTAGTGCTCCTCATAATGGTCCCACATCTCTGGTTACACCACATGGATCAAAACATTGATCCATGGTTTTTCACGCTATGTGTTTTCATTTGGCACATACTTCTACCACATCTATATGTACTTATGCAGCATGGGCTTCTCTAGACTTCTCTCGGTTATGCATCTCTATGTAATTTATGTTATTGATCTTCCCTCACCAACATAAAGTGGAGGAAAATATAAACACAAAATCACGTACTTACTACTATTTACTATATTGCCAAGTATGTTATTTTATATATGGATCTTGCATAAGAAGAGTATTCACTGGTGACCCATTCCATAGTCCATTTTTTTGTCTTTTTGTTTTTATTTTTTTATATTTCACACTTGTCACTCATACACCCAGTTCTAGTCAAGTCACAAGGATCCCTGTCTATCAGTCTTCACTCATTTTTCATCACTTGTCTCTAGATACTAGCACCTAGAATCAAACACTAGCACCAAGCACACATATCCATCTTGGGAACTCATTTCCTCTTTATGTTTGATCTTATTTTTGACATTTGAGATCATTCTTTTTGGTTTTTCCTCTCATATCCCGAGGTACTAATCGACATGTCAGGTCATTAATGTCAAAATTCAAGCAAGATATCCCTATATAAACATAACATACATACCATTATAAGGGTGGATAATTATTATCAAGGGATAGCTATCTACATACATTAAGGGGTTGTATTTGGAAACATTACTCTGCATACACACTACATAGGAAGGGGATTTCATTCTATTCCATCCACACATTTGCATTTTATCTAGCTACCGCCCACTATCTTGGTGTCATTGGCACAAGGGTGACCTAGGAGCACTATTGCACACACAAACACACATAAATACATTGGGTCTAAAATGTAGGGAAACACTCAATCATAAGTTCTCCATTGTTACAACTAAGGACATCCCAACCAATCATTTTGCATATTTCTTTTTAGGATTTGATGTCTTTTTTAGGGTTTTGTAAGAGGATATTTGTGTGCATATTTACAGGTACCTCGGCGATCCAAGTGTAACATACAAGTGACCAAAGGAAAACAAGTGTGAAGCCCTAATGACCATATCGAAACTAGGTTTTGACCTTTTTCTGCAGACTAAGACACATAGAAAAAGGCCTAGGGCACCCGTGGTACCCATGTCCCTCTTTAGGCATCCCAATCCATCCATTTCTACCTCTGTTGTATTTTTCTATGGTTTTTGTGATGGTTTGTGCTTTTGTTTCATCACATTTTCTAGTCCAGACTCACTATGAGATAAGAAAAATTAAGATAAGTACCTTACCCCTCTCATTTCCTTTCATAGTTAAAATTAAATAAATTATTTAGCATTTATATTTCATTATATATCATTTATAGAAGATCTTTACATTCAGATTTTAATTAAATATTTAGATTTTCTTAAATCACTACGTCTATCCATGTATTTCACATGTACCCTACGATGGAAAATAGAGCGAGGTAAAATGGAGCTAAAATACACCTATGGAAAAACAAATATTAGCACACATGAATACCTTACGATATATGGAACAAATCACTTTCCTTATTGTTGACAGATTAAAGTATGACACTTATAAAATAACATACAAAAGGTTTGGGTGGAAGAGCAGAGCACATTCAAAAGCACATGAGGATCGAAAAGAAATCACGCCCTAAGGATAGAGACAGTTCGGGACTTAGCCATTTTCACGATGAGGAGATATTTTTGGAGATAGCGGTTGAAGCAAACAAACTAGTTAAAGACTTGGGTGACATGCATTGGCTATTTTTGGAGGATCAGCTACAAAGCGCTTTCCATGGATACAGGCTAAGAATAGATTTACTACTAACAATTAACTAGAAGAAGTCTATTGTTAGTGAACTTACATGTGTGGCTATTAATATAACGGTGCATGGTTAATAATAGCATGCCACTTATTTTGGATTAGATAAGTGGTGAAGGGAAAGTCCCCACCCTTATAAATATGAAAAGAATTGTGTGGCATAGGGTGGCATGTGAGAACTAAGTTATTGTGAGGCTTTGTTGCCAAATCTAATGTGCATAGACTATGGTATTATCTATTTTAATAAGCTTTTGTGTATTTATCATGTTTAATACAATGGAATGTGTTGGCTGAATCAGATTGTCAAATATTGAGTATAATTGGTTCGTGTATGCTTTATTTCATCATGGTTATCTCTTAAGTCTGTTATTCTCTAGATCTAGATCTGAATATGTACTGTAGAATGATATATTAGTCATAGATCTGAATGCTTTAAGTATTCATCATTGTAACATCCTACAACAGTAACCCTAAAGAGGGGCTTGGTACCTTTACGTGCTTCAGGTGAGCGCTCAGTCTAGGATGAGTGATGTGTCAACGCACCTTGGATTTTATTGGTGAATTCTAGGTTGCATCACTTATTGGGTGGACCAAAAATATCAAAAGAATGGTTGCCAAAAAAATCTACGATTTCTTAATAGATAGTAGCTAAGTATAAAAAATAAGTTGTCTTCATTGCATGACATAGACTATACATTCCTCTATACTTTCACTCCATAGATTTCTCACATCGTTCCACTCTTATATAAAGCATAAAATGAACTAGTGGACACATCATTACAAGCCATCGGAACCTTCATCATTAATAGAAATAAGTTTGGTACCACCGAGCATCGATTATGTAATTGAATAAACATGGGAAAATTTTAGAACTAATATCTTGAGGACTTCACAAAGGATCCCGAAGAACTAGTCAGATCATCAGGACCTCAAAAAAATACACTCAAAGGGTAAGAGAAAGGAAAAAAAAAATAGGAGAAACCAACACCTAAGGTATACAAGATGAAAACCCCAAAAGAAAAATAAAAGATGTCTCTGCAAAATATTCATAAGAAATAGAAATCATGTCTACCCAAACAAGTGGTCATAGAAGAGAAATAAAGTGATGAACCTTAATATCTTGGCAAATATCCTATGCATATTACAAATTTAGATAGTGAAGAATGATTCCTCCTCCACCGTAAGAACAGAAGAAGACATTGGACCAAATTATCATGATAAATTGAATCATTAGAGTCCCAACTTACCTTATTAGCCTAAAATTTTATAAGGTACGTCTTGATCATATATGTATAGCTAAAATTTCCCAACAATATAAATTCCTAAAGGAATCTTATATCTCCTAAACTCCTTCAAAGTAGTAGAACAACATATGAGCAACACATACACTAGTCTAAAGTTATCCAAACAAGGTTCAAGAGCCATAATTCTCATTATATAGATGTTCTTAGTCAAGCCAATACAATCTTAAACATTTCAATCCATTATTACTTGTTTTCAAATGCTCAGTTATCAAAGTAGTTGAATGTACACACACACACACACACACACACACACACACACACACACACACTATGTGTATGTGTATGTGTATGTGTATGTGTATGTGTATGTGTATGTGTATGTGTATGTGTATGTGTATGTGTATGTGTATGTGTATGTGTATGTGTATGTGTATGTGTATGTGTATGTGTATGTGTATGTGTATGTGTATGTGTATGTGTATGTGTATGTGTATGTGTATGTGTATGTGTATGTGTACGTGTATGTGTATGTGTATCACATTCTAGGCGGATAACTACGTGTGGTTTGAGGCCTTATTGAAAAGTGTTGATGAAGGTAATTAAACCTAAACACTAGCCTTTTGTAGGGGTATCCCACCAATGTTTAGGGTTTAAAGGTGTTTCACATCACATAAAGGGTATCATAAATGTGTGATACCTAAGGTTTCAATATTAAGGTCATCATATGGTGTCACATCTACCCATAAATTTATAGAATGTAATAACATCACTCTTTGAAACTATACACCTCGAGACATGACCATGTCATGCTATAGTGCATGCTATATAGTTTGATACTAGCTTAGTTGGCAAGAATAATACTAAAATCAAATCATCTCTAGGTAATTTCTTGTCCACATAGTCACTAAGCACTCCCAAATCACCTCTTTACTTCTAAAATTAGCTAATTTCATTTCTCCTATTGTGAATTGAGTAATCATATTCTTATTTATATCTTGAAAAATAATTTGGGAGTGTTTATACCATATAAAAATAAATGGAGTATATATAGGTGTAATAATGTTATAGGTATAATATTATGAATAAATTAATCCACATTACCCATAAAATCCAAAATATAGCTATTAATAAAGTATATTATGATAAGATGATGAAACAATGGCGAAAAAACAAGAAAAGGTGGATAATTAGCTATGCAGAGAGGTACAAATGTTATCTAAGTACACAGATTGGATACAAGTACTTGATATGAACTTGAAGATTCTTTGTTCATGAGACTATAGCTATAAATGAATCTTGTACAAAACTATACAAATATAGCTAAGGTAACAATCTAGTCTTGCTTTGTATGGTATCAAACCTATAAACGGTAGAGCACTATAACTTTACTTTTATTTCATGGTTTGGAAATAGTTGTCACTATTTTTATAGGGTTCAAAAACCTTCAACATCGCCTAGAATGACATGTAAGAAATATAAAATCCTAATGCACCTATAGAAAAATTCCTAAAATAATTATATAACAAAATGAGAAATCTATTTGTGGATGGGGATGGCCTAATCCTAGTAGTCAACCCTTCTTGAACCAACTTAGGCACTAGACCGCATCCCCTTAAGAGGAAAAAATCCTATGTATTTTCCCTATTGTTGGTGCAAATATTGTATCCAATCTCATCCAACCCCTATCATGCCTTTGTGTCTCTTGACACAATGAGTAGTGTGTACAGCTATAGATAGAATATAAATGTACCCATCATGATAGTAGTATGGTTTTATTTTTTTAAATACTAAAATTTATTCCTTTTGCACCTCCATCTAAACTTGAAATATTTATATTTTGAATCAAACACAAGGGACCACTCCCCTTTTTAAAATGTTCTTTGCTTGATATGATGGTCATGCTACAACTATCTTTGATGTTGGACTAATTTAGTTTGGTGCAGTACATCCAGCCTCATTTCATCCAACTCATTTAGCTAGATAATTCTTTATTTCTATACCTCTAATAGTTTAATTCCCACTTTTTCAGCTATCTTCAATGTTTGTATTTCAAATTCTATGGGGAGGATAGGTTTCTTCCCATAGATTAAATCATATGGAGTAAATCCTGTAGTTGCTTTCAAGTTGTGTTATAATCCCATACTTACCTCGGAAATTTTCACACCCAATTTTTCCTTAAAACATCCACTATTTTGGTTAATATGTTTTCTAATTCCCTATTATTTTATTCCAATTTACAATTAACTTGAGGATGGTAATGGAATGATTTCTTGTGCCTCATTTGATAGGTTTTTACAAAAGAATTGGTCATATTTGACATAAATTAGGGTCCTTGATCTATAACAATTGACCTCGATGCTCCAAATCTCTAAAAAATATGTTCATACAAGAAATCTACAACCTTCTCATCTCTAACATACCGAAGAGCCTTTCTTCTACCCATTTAGTCACGTATTTTGTACACACAAAGATGTATTATTTTCCTTGAGAAGATGGATCAAATGGTCCAATGAAATTCAATCCCCACTTCTCAAATGGTTTCAAAATGTAGACACTAAATCATGCACTTGGGTACACTTCTAATTCCTAATCACATACTTGCATTCATATGATTCTTAAGCGAGAAAAGTAATAATTGACCACTATCTTTGGCCATTTTGTTTTCTTTCTAGTTTCCTTCTTGGCCTTACACACCTCATTCCCGGTTTGATTGTTGGTCAATAAAATACTAAGGATCAAATTAGAAAAAAGCATGAAAACATGCGCGCAGAGTTAAGGATGGCACGCAGGAGGGCACATGTGGATGGAAATGGGGTTACATGTGAAACTAAGCATATAGACAGTAAGGTTGAGGTCTTATTCATTTTTTTGAGGACGGACTAAAAAATAGGTTTGGAGTGTTGATCATGCAAGGGATAAAAGCATATGACTTGGTGGTTAAATAAAGGTTATTTTTGGAGAAAGCACGTGCATGGAGAGGGCTATTAATAGGATTAAAGAAAGTATTATTTTTAGGATAATCTATTATTAATTGTGTTTTAAAAGCATGCGTAATATATACACATGGTCATTGTAGGAAAGAAAGCATGTATGTAGTGTATTTTTGAGAGCACACCTATTTTTGGAGAGTGCATGGGTGATAAAGGACAAGTCCCTACCCCTTTATATATTGGTTATAGGTCATTATTCCAGTAGTTGGTAGTTATCTTATGTTTAGCGAGTTATGTTGTCTTGCTACTGAGATCTAGGGTTTGATACTTGTGCACATGGTCGGGCGTATTGGTACATTGATTGTTTTGTATTCATCTTCCACTATGTAATGAATTCTACTTATTAATGGATAATTTTGGTTGGATCTTGGTTGTCAATGGATCTTAGTATGGAGATCTTATAGTGCGATTTATATTACTAATTATTTACATGGATTGATTATTTCCTTATTATATGTGTTTCCAAAATGACTTGAATGTAATGGTTATACATTAATGATTACTTGGTTAAATATGAATATGAACATGCATGTTAACTTCCTATCAAGCATCTCAAAGGAGGGACTTGGTATCTGTGTGCACTTAAAGGTAAGTATTCGATTATTTGAATGAGGTGTCACCACACATAACATATGCTTGTGATAACTAAAGACTAAATTTTGGTTTCATTTCAGGACCTATTTTCAATTTCACTTCCAGGATGTTACATGTAGATGGTGTAACAACTATCTCTATATAGTATTGAAATTTGGGTAGAAGATGGACAAGATAAGTTTGCACAGAGGTATGGCATTGGACTGATTTCAATGTGTGCAAAAGGGTACGAGATAATTTTTGGTGGTCAAACTTACACTCATGTCTTGTATTTGGAAGGACCGAGTCATTTGAGACAATAATGAAATTGTCTCCGTGTTGTGGGACCTTGCGCACTTGAGAAAAAATCTACGAAGAAGAAGGTTGACTCCTCTATCAATTTCTACTGCTACTGCTACTCCTAATGCTGAAAGGTAAAACTAAGCTAACAATGCCATGGGACCAAAGATAGAAGGATAACATAAAAGGAAACTACATTAAAATTTGATAGCGCCTTAAAATGAGGGATGAACACCATCCATTTTGAGCGAAAATGAGATGAAAAGGGGCATAAAATGAAGGCTAGATACGCGTATCACAACTAAAACTCATTTACCAGATCATTTTCATGAAACACAACTAAATATGGAGCTCTGAGGACATAGAATGACACAACAAGCACATAATGCAAAATAAAGGCAAGAAGAAGGAATACAAACATGTTAGGACAAATAATAGTCACAAAACAATGCTTCCATTACTTCTAGAAATGCATAGAGTTGTTATAATGGTGAAAGAGGCCAATATCCACATGCATGAGCCAGATCTAGAGGTCTGTGACTCAAAATAAAAAAATATGAAGTCCTTAACAAAATGCGTAAGGATCCAAAATGTCCAACATTAACAATGAGCCCAACTCTTACATTTATAGATGAATCCATCGAAGAAGAATAGAAGGAGAAAATATTCAAATTTGAAATGCAACCACCAATAAGAAGCATTTAATGCTTGCAAATCCACCTATAAATCTGGAAAATGTGCTTCCCCAAGTCTATTTGGCATGTTAAAGGAGAAAAGAGGGTGGGTCAAATCAAATCAGATGGTTGGAGTAATCAAATCTTCTCATTAATGCCCAAAAATATGTTTTCCCATTTCTCACCTACTAGATCCACCAAAAATTTGAATTTGAATATCTTGCATTATAGCCTACATCAGCAGCTATCGATTGAGACTAGGCACATGTCGATCATAGATCTGTAGAAAATATATGGCTCTCATAATATTATCGGGCCGCATGTGTATACCGAACACATGGTGCGCATTGATTGACTAAAAAGATGGTCAATTTTGCAAAAAAGTGTTTTGTCATTTCGCCATGTGTCTCTCATTGGTTTTCTGCAAGGAATCGACACCCTATCACCATGCTTTGATAGGTTATGTGTTAGCATAATCAAGTGTTTCAAAGAAATATGTGGCACAAAATTCTACAAAGGAGGGCATAAAGGTATGTGCACAAAAGAATGAGGCACGTGGGGATGATAGAAGGAAGGCATGTGCAATCGTGCGCAAAGGAAATGGGGCAAACTGGTGAGCGGAGAACATATGGTCAAGGTGCAACTATTACAAGGTAATGTGTGGGGTGTGTGGAAGGGATGAGGATTTAGCTAATTGAAGCAAGTGCAAGGTGCACATGTAGGATGAATAGCTGCTTTAGGAAGAAGGTGAATGCATAGAAGATGTGCACAAGGTAAGAGTGGAATAAAGAGGAAAAGGAAAATGGAAAGGGGATAAGGGGAAGTGTGTAAGGGTGCACAAGGAAACAAAGTGACCAAGTGAATGTGCCAAGGAGACAACTGAGGTGTGTGCCATTACAATGAATATCTCTGAGCTAGAATATGTATGTAAGTTGTCCAAATAACTAGAAGAGTTATTTAGATAACAATTTTGGTGACTTTTAGGGCCATCTACTTGTTAGATGAAGGAGATCAATAGCCTAGAGCATCCATTGGGCATGGAGTCTACTATGTAATCATGAAATTCTGATTTGTAAATTTAAAGAACTACCCCTGAAGTCACTTGAAGGATCATTTCTTGACTCTATTCTGAATCCTGCAAACTACTGAAAATTATTGGAAGAAGATCGGCACCTTGGAAGTAAAAGAACAAAGATGTGCAAGAACCACGCGAGAAGAAAGAAATATGTACAAACAAAAAAATTACACACAAACAAGCACTTGGAGTAATTTAAAATACTCTAATATATACAAAATGTTGCAGAAAACTTAATGCAAGGTTTTTAGATAGATCCCATTTACTGGTATTTACAGACGCCTCCATCAAGATGAGTTAACTCAAAAAATTTAGCTTCCTTGCATGAACTAATGATGTATGGGCCACTCCAAAGTGCATCAAAATTTTAATGGCACCCTAGTTTAGCTCTGTCAGCATCCCATTTCAATACCAAGTCCCCAACTTTGAAATCTTGAGGCCTATCCCTTCTATCAAACCATTTATTTATTGTTTGTTGATGTTGTTCTAGCTTGATCATGGCAGATTTCCTTGATTCTTCAAGATTAACTAGCTCTGCCATTTTGATTTCTCTCTGGTCTATGCATTCGAGCTCCAACTATTGGGCAAGTGTCAATGAGTTCAACTCAAATGTCAAAGGAAGGGTATCCTCTTTGTCATAGATAAGCTTGTAATGAAAAGTTCCTATTGCTTTATATCTATGATTCTATCTTCCCAGAGTGCGCACGAGACCTTTGTATGCCACTACTTTTGGATAATGTTCATTGTGCACTTCATGATCCTGATCAGGTTCTTATTTGTTGACTCTGCTAGACCATTTCCTTGAGGGTAATAGTTGGAAGAATTATTTAGATAGATGCCCAGATTTAGAGCCCAATTAGTGATTTTAGTGCCAAGGAAGGATTTTTCATTATTAGAGATAATGGTTTGAGGAATGCCAAACCTTGTGACTATGCCTTCAAGAAATTCAAGGATGACTAACTCAGTTGATTCCTGAGTGTGATAGCTTCTGTCCATTTGGTAAAATAGTTTGTAGTTGTCAGCACCCATCTATGTCTAACACTTGAAGGTTGATTGATCATGCCTATGAAGTTAAGACCCCATTGGACAAAAGGTTGATCTGCGTGGATTTGTTAGAGGGGAAGTGTTTCCAATCTCTTCTTTCCTCCAAATAAATTGCATTCCATGCATTTTTTGACCCACTTATGTGCATCTGCAATGTAGTATGCCAACGATACATGTCATTATGATCTTTATTGTTGTAGTCTTGGCAGAGAAGTGTCCACCAGAGAATCCATCGTGAAATTATTCTAACACTTTTTCATTCTACGCTCATTCGATACACCTTAACAACACACCATCAAGATTCTTCTTGAAGATAATTCCATCAATCAAAACATAAGGGATAGATTGTAACCTCATATGTCTTCTCTTTTCCTTGTTTAAGCTAGGAGGGTATGCACCCTTAGAAAGGAATGTGATCATGTCCTTCATCCAATCGTGTGTGCCAGGATCTATATTCTACTCAAGTTCTATGCACGGAGAGCTTCATCAAGAAATAATGAAGTCTCATATTCATTGTGTGCATCCTCAGTAAGCTACTTGCAGAGCGCGCTACCTCTTACTAGCTTTGTGGCTTTTATAGTCACATCATACTCCATGATTTTGGGTGCTCTCTTTTCACTGATTTCTGCTCCCATGATGAATTCTCTAACAAAAGAGTGGGAGACTAACACCTTGATATGATTTGTGGTGAGAATACTTTTGAATTTCTTAAGCATGTGTATGATGATGAAGACCCTTCTCCATGTGACTATATTTTAATTCATAATCCTTCAAACATCTAACTTGAATAAATCCATTGGTTATTCTATCCCTTGTTCATTTTCTGATGTTAGGAAGAAGCATCACTTGTATCACCGCCATAAGCATAAAGGATAAAATCTTTTGAGTAATTTGGGTTGATGAGTGTTGATGCGCATGTAATCTCTTGCTTGATTTTGTTGAATCTTTCTTTTCCTTCCATTATCCATCTAAAATTTATGTCTTTCTTTCTTGAGCATGAGGGTGATGGGCCAAACCAGTCCTACAAAGTTAGGAATAAAATGCCTAAAAAAATTGATCTTACCGAGGAAGGACTACAAGGCCTTTTTATGCGCCGATAGGGAAAGAGCTAGGATGGCTGAAATGTGCTCAAGATCAATTGTGATGCCATCCTTTGAAACCATATGGCCCAAGAGCTTTCCCTATGCCACTATAAAATTACACTTCTTGGGGTTAAGGGATACCCCAAATTTTCTACATCTCTCAAATACTTTCTCCAGGTGTGCCATATGATCCGCACTTTACTTTGAGAAGATAGTGATGTCATCTAGGTAGACCAAGATGAACTCATTGATGTAACCTTTAAAGGCAATGTCCATGATGCGTTAAAACATTGTGCTTGCATTTGACAAACCAAAGGGCATCTTCTGATATGCATATGTTCCCCACTTAGTTGTAAACACCATTTTGAATTGATCTTCTTCCTTGACCAGGATCTAATTGAAACTTGAATACCCATCTAACATTGATAATCTTTGCACGCTAGCCACAATCTATAGAATCTGCTCCATTGAAGGCAAAGGATAATGATCCTTTAAAGATGCCTTGTTCAAATATCTGAAATCAACACAGAGTTTGATTTCACCATTCTTCTTATGCACTAGAACTAGATTCGTGACCCAGGTAGAGTACTTGATGGGAAAAATAATCTTCGCCTCAATGAGTTTGGATAATTCCTTTCTCATGAGGGGCTCTATCTTTGGATTGATTGGTCATTGATTTTGTTTGATGGGCTTGATACCAGGATCAACGTTAATGGATTATTGAGTAACACTTGGATCAAAACCTTTGAGGTATTCATACTCCCATGAGAAGATATCACTATATTTTTGACAGAGAGAGATGAAGGCTTGTTTTTTATCATGCATGCAAGATTTACTGAGAAGTAACCCCTTTCCACATGTAATAGTGACTGAGGGATCGGGAGTCTTCTTGTGTGGCATGCATGTATTTCTCTTCACCCTTTAAATCATCATCGGGGATAAAAATTGTTCTAAGGTGACCAGCCCTTTAGGAAAAAAATTTGTCTTCAGTTGCATTACTTAGTCACCATAACTTTCATGCAAGTCAACTTGCATGCTTGATGAGAACTCAACTTCATTCTAGATGAACTGGATGATCTACGTGCCATCAAACACTTACCAACTGGTGTTGTTATCTGGAATGGATGGTCTAATCACCATCTTAATGTTTTGATTTTTTAATTTGATAAAGTCCTCAGCATGAGAGAACTATGAACCAAGCGCGTCCATCTGATAAGATTCTTGATTCAACTTGTGGGGGGACCACCACCAGGTTTAGGGCATCAAATCTCTCAATGAAGTCCCATACTCTGTGTTTATAAGCTTTGAGAATCTTATTATTTTCCTTACACTTATTAGTAACCTATTGGATAACCAATTTTGTGTCCCCAAATATCTGAAATGCCTTAGTCTTCTTATTTTTCAAAATAAGCAGGACCATGCACCAACACCTCATACTCTACCATATTGTTAGAACATGTAAACTAACCTATGCATGAAGAATAATTTCTCATCCTTAGGGGAAATGAGAATGACTCCTGCTCCCGACCATTTCTACTTCTGGATCCATAAAAGTA
Source organism: Taxus wallichiana var. yunnanensis (assembly GCA_018340775.1). Classification (NCBI taxonomy): domain Eukaryota; kingdom Viridiplantae; phylum Streptophyta; class Pinopsida; order Cupressales; family Taxaceae; genus Taxus; species Taxus wallichiana. The sequence goes on from CM031236.1 coordinate 261,857,706, forward strand.
TAACTTCCATAGACCAGGGTTCTCTTCACTTTGCTTAAGCGTGCGTGCAAACATAGCTTCTTCTTCAAGAATGTAGTAAGTACCAAGCCTATTTTCATAATCTTCCAACTCTTCGGAAAATGGGTCAAATTTATGGTGCCTCTTCACCCACTCATCAAGTACTAGATTAGGAATAGGAGGTGGAAGAGGCTTCTCTTTAAAAACTAAAGCTTGTTCTTCTTGGATTAAATAGTTGGCTTGGAGAGGGGATGGGACATATGACTCTACATGATAGGAAAATATTGGCTCAACTTTTATGGTAAATCGGGTACCATACCTTGTCTTGAGTAATATATGGGACCAATCAAAAGACAAGTAACCACCCACTTTAGCAGTAAAATCTCTTGACAAACATAAGGAAAACAGAGGGGGCAGATCAATGATTGACACATCTTGAGTTATTGTAAGACTTGGACATGCATATAGAGTTAAATCAAGATCCTTGATGATTCCTAGGGTAGTGATAGTTTAACCATCAAGTTGTGGGACTCTTTTTATCAGGGGGCTATACTTAAGACCTAAGACATCAGCAATATTCTTAGGCATGATAGAAGTACTAGCACCTGAGTTAATCATGTATGGACAAGATGTTTTTTTATGATCAAAGACATATAGAAGAGTAGGGTTTTAATAAATTTACTTATTTTCTTATCCTCTTCTTGGAAAATGTTGATAGAAGTGTGTGGTTTCTACATAGCCGATCGGTGTGCGAGAGTTTTGCCAAAGCTTCATGCAACGAGTCGTGCTGGTATGGAATAGTGAGTTCATCCCACATTGTGACATTTATGTTTGTCTTCTTCATCTGGTCCACAATGTTGAATGGAAAACCCACTAACTTGCACATTTGAGGAATAACAACATCCTTTCTTGGTTGCTCGAGTATAGAGGTAGGAACCTTAGCTAGCACAGAAGTCTAAGCTATGAAAGGAGGGCGATGCCACTTTTAGAGGATCTTTATGCAGAGCCTCGAGTGTAGGCACTTGAGAACTTTTACTAATGGATGTCTTATTTTCTTCATTTTTCTTGTAAGGGTTTATTTGTGTTGCTGGAATTATGACCTGCGTGTCAGGCTCAAGTATTATCTTCTTGTATCAGTGTTTTCTGCAACATGGGTGCATTATTTTCTTGTATCATCTATATATTGGTTGATTGCATAGAATTCCTCAGTTCCAAAGAACATCAAAGTTTCCTCTGGAGGAGGTTATGGCTTTGATGGTTATCTACTTCATGTGGGCTTGTTGAAGGCTCATAGTTGGTAGCATTCTCAATCATGAAGGCTTGCACACATAGAATTGGCATAATGATATTAACTATGAGTCATATTGCAAGGAAAGAACCATTCAAAATCTTGTGCCATGTTTTTTTAGACTAGGATAAGTGCTTGACTTGCATTGGGCACTTTGGAAAAGGAGGCACAGGAGGAACAACTTGCAAAGGAAAGTGTGCATTAGAATGCCATCTATCATTCTGTTGGTTTTGTCTCGTATCTCGATTCCCATACCGATTCCACCAAGGTTGATTACTCTGGATTTGTTCTTGATTGGAACCGCCTCTATAGTCTTGCGCTGCGCTTCTCCAATGATATGACTGTTGTCGCCAAATCACTGCACCCTCCGAATGGCCAGGATGTGAATAGGACGTTCGGTGTGATTGGGACACATGGGATCACCTCTCAAGCTGTGGGACTTGGGCTCGAGGTGAACCTCCTGGAGAAGGCCGGCTTCCTCTTCCTAAACTAAGTGTTGTACTACTCCTAGTGTAACAAAAATGATTATCTAATCCTATGCTAACATTTTCATGGGGTTTTAGGGAAAGAGATTTACAAAAATGAAACTATACTAGGGATGGTGATGCACCAAATAAAGGGTGTCTTCAGACTCAGGAAGGGTTAATTTGAAGAGGGTGTGTGCACCACAGGTCAACTTCACCTACTGCAACTTAGAGAGGGTACAGGATACCACAAACTAAGAGACACGCGTTCCCTTTGTTAAACTTTATCAGACCGAGAAATATACCAGTTTCCCAGTGAAGAAGGATGAACTCAAGAAGGGTGAACAGACACCACAACTCAACTACATGCAATACTTCACCACTCGATAAGCACAAAACTCCAAGAACCTGCAATAGAACTTAAACTTACACAATGTACCTGCAAGTATGAGAAAGGCACAAAAAGCACGAAAGGATGAAAGGACCGAGATTAGTCACAAAACACACACTTTTATTGCTTCAATAACATGCACAATGCATCATACATTCAGAAGAGGCAATAGTTGCCATTACAGTCTTGAAGAGGAGGCTTGAAAGTTCTCTCAACACACAAGAACAACTTGCAGAAGAGAGAGGATTCTTGAAAAGTATACACTCGCCTAAGATATCTAACTCTGTCAACTTGTCTCAATTTGAAACCCTTTGAAATGAGCTTCCAACTTACATTTATAGAAGAATATGTGAGAAAGAAGAGGAAATGGTCATAATTACAAAAATGAAGGCCCATGATGTATTTATTACAGGTAAGTTGAACCACCTGAGAAGGTTCCATCATGGGTCATTAATTGCCTGATGACCTAGTCTTCTCAATTAATTAAAAGAATATTTAAATAAAATATTTAAATAATAATAATAAATATTATTATTAAAATATTTAAATAAAAATATTAATTTAATTAACATAATGTTGGGACCCCCTGTTGACCCATTTGACTTGAAGAGGAGGGGGCCCATGTGGATAGAGTCTGCACAAATCTCAACTCGGTGAGTTTCGAATCCTCTAACTCGGTGTTGCAATCGATTTTGAACCCCACACTAACTCTTTCCTTGCTTTGGTAATCGCACTCTTTTGCATTGAGTCCTTCGAATGGTGAGCTATCAAACTTGATTCTTATCATTTTCCTCTGTTAACTCGAGGCCATTTATGCATTCCTCATTCAAACTTCATGAAACATCACCACGAGCTCACTGTGAAGTCACCGAGCTCTTCATCCAGCAAACGATCTTACCTTTCTGGGCTCAAACTCACTTGAATACCGAGCTTAACCCAATATTTCTAAAAAGAATGGTTTTACCACAATGCTCAGGGTTCTTCCTTATCATATAACACTTGTAGTAAGAATGTTTTGGCTTTTCCATAATAAGCACAATTTGTACCCTCCAAACGATGAGAAAATGCCATTACCAATAAAGACCTAATGCTGCCATGATGATGACCCAGGCTCATGCCCATAACATGTCGATAGACACCCTTGAGACTGATTTTTGGCCAAAGAACCCTTCGGTATTTTGGCAGTGCATTCGGCAATCTCGGCTCCAATCAACAATTATGCCACTATTGGGATCTTAGTATGGCATAGGTAGCTGTGAGCTACACAATATACTCATTTTTCCAGAAACTAAAAAGATCCTTCAAAAAAATACATTGAACAACTCGGGAAACCAGGAGAACCTTGGAAAAATGTACAGGTATCAACGATATGAATTCTTCCTTAGTCGTGGATCAAAGCTAATAGAAATAAAGCTAGATAAAATTAGCTTTAACTACAGTATAATCGTCCATTGTAAAAAACAAGTTTCTCTGAACCTGGTAACAGAATACTTTTTATTGTCTGATTGGACGTACATAATGGAAGGGTATAAATTGCTTATTGCCCTCAGAGTTTCTCAAAGAGACCATTTACGAGTAACAAGGATGTAGCATACAAAACGGCCAACCAGGTATTTCAGAGTTGACCTTCACATTCAATTCATTTCTCGGAGAAAAAATGCTGAGCAATATGAATCATTTCATTCTGCACCGTAATAAACCTTCATCTCCTGATTCAGGGAAATTTTATGAAGCCTTGAATAGCGTGACTCCAATCCATCATACACGGCAGTGAATATTTGTTTCCTGCAGCTGCCATAGATCCGAGTTCAGAATAAGGATAAGCCACAGTTGGACAACCTGCTTGCTGGAAGCATTCAAAAGGCTTCTACTGTACTGCAACATGCCTGCTGCCTGTGCGTGGGAGCTTGTCTCGCGACCACATCAAGTTCGAGTTATCTGTACAGAGGACGAGGAGAAGGTCGTGGAGTTTTCAGCATTGCTTTCCCATCAAACTCTTCGCATATGAGCCACGACTGAGCCATTAACGCATCGCCTTGGTTGGGTATGCCTGTAGCCTCCACTGAAATTGGTATCACGTCATGTTTTTTTAACCCATGACCCGCTCCAATTCACAACTGTCCTATTAATCCTCCCGGTGACTCGCACAAAGACTCGGACCACTCCAAGCTGCGTGAAATTTTGTTTACATGGCCCGTGCGGAAGTCTCATGATGGATAGCCATCATAATATTTCCGCGCTTGGCAGTTTGATCTGATTTCTCCCATTCACGGAAGTCTGATCATGGTTTTCCATCCCAAAATTTCCACTTGGCGGTGCTTGCCTGAATCTCCCCGCGTGGAATTTCTTCCTTGGCTTGCCATCCACGAAAACCCACTTGGCATTGCTCGCCTTATTTCCCACATCCGGGATTGGAGTGCGGGGTTTCGTTATCATTTGGCCATATTTCATTTTGGACAGATGGCCACCGATTTCCACTTTTCCACTCAGCGTGAGGAGACATCATTTTCTCGGTGCAAACATTTCAGCTGTAGCTTGTAAGGTGTGATAATTCCGATAGAATCCTTTATGCTCGCCAACTTAGTGACTCATTGAAGATGCTCATATAATTGCAAAGCAAATTATGCTCCATGAATATTCTGATATGAAACAGTTCCACCTCTATGAGATCCACTTCCATGAGTTACATCGTAAAACAAGTAAGATCTCGATAGAGAATCTTTGTAATAAATTTCCTCAGGTCTCCTGGTAACACTCTCACTGTCACTTAATCGATTTTCATAAAAATATCTTGAAGGAAAATCCCGAATTTGAGGATGCATTCGATGTTGAACAGATAAAAACATAGTTGGACAACCTACTTGTTGGAAGCGCTCAAAAAGGCTTCTACTATACTGCAACATGCCTGTGCATCGAATGCTCGGCCGCTTTGAGCGTAGAACTGAAATTCTCCTAGGAAAGTGCCGTGAGGAAGTAATTGGCTATACGCAGCAGCTACAGGGTAGAGAAGTAAACTTATCTCGAGAAAATGAGTGGCCTCCGAGAGAGAGTTGATTGCGGCGGTTGCCGCAGGGCAATCCCAAGGAACTGTTGGTGTTGATCCTGATGTTCTGGTTGCATGCGACCACAGTCGTGATCAGTTGTTGTAAAATCTTGCCGCTGTAGTAGAAGAACGAGATAAAGTTTTAGTTGAGTTGTCTCACCTTTTCACTTTGGAAAGTCGCTTCCATGGAAGAAGCTCGATCAAATCTTGAGGCAAGTTTTGCAAATGAGGCTGAGATTGTGTTCACTACTGTTTCTAGTAGTGGCTGGAAGTTATTCCAGTGCCTAGCCCATGGGTTTGATATGGTGGTTATAGATGAAGCTGCAAGCTAGTGAAGTAGGCGTGTTACCTCCACTTTCATCTCGTTTCTCACATTTTATCCAACTCTATGCATGGTGGTTTATTAGTCCAAGCTTGAGCTCCATTGGTCTCATTGCGAGCAACATCATATCGACCTCTATGTATGGTGGTCGACTCATTCCTTTAACTATGACTCACCGCGAACTCGACATGATTTCTCTTTGCGGGTTATCTTATCAAGACCGGGCTCGGTCATTTATGCTATTGTCTCCGTCGAGTCATTAAAACTGAGTTCATATTCCAACGAGGAAGCATCGATCTCTCCATGTTGAATTAAACCGAGTCGAGCTCGTCATTTCTCTGCCTCAATGAGCCAACCATCAAAACATCCTCCGCTCCTATCGAGATTCCTTTACGACAAGCCAAACTCAGTTACTGAGCTTACATTTCCTACTCATGAACTCGTCTAAGGCTTGTGATCTGAGTTATGACCGAGTTAGGACAAGGCACAAGCTCCTCGAGGAGTCGTCTCTTTATTCCTGATTTGACACTGTTGACCAGAAGTGGGTCCCTGGGACCAATGTCGTGATTTGATCGTAATAAGGCCCTGTTTTCCAATTTTTCCATGTGTGTAAAATTGGATAACAATGACCTTTTGGACAAGTTTCTAATCAGTGCCTTTAACTCATCATCTTCCTTTTGTTTTTTAGGAGAGTAGGATGCATATGCAATTGATTACATGCTCTATCTGGAATTGGAGCAATAGAAGGTTGGGACGCGGGAGGCTTAGGTGCCAACTTACCTTCCTAAATGAGACGGTTTTTGCCCTTATTGGAATGTTTTATGTAGTAGGAAAGGTTATACCTCCCATAGATTGAATCATGACTAAAATTTCACTATTTAAATCCCTTAGATAGTATAATAAAGCATGTTGGGTTGTAGGCCTTACCACTTGAGGAATTATGTCCCAAGTCTTCTGGAATTTGATGTTGAAATCAGTCATCTTCAAAGTAATTGTAAAGAGTTGTTCCAAGCTCATCCCAAGTAGTAATAGATGCAGGTCTTAGGCCATGGTACCATTAGAGTGATTTACCCATGCAAAAGGTTGCAAAGCAACTGATAAAGCAACATCATCATGCGTAATTAAATAAACAAAGCATACATTGGCCACATCTTTAATATGTTCAACATGGGTGACCTGATTTTCTCCCGTGAAGTATGGAATACTTTTGAGTGTGGTCGTTTGCATATCATGTTTGGAATTGAGATTGAGCAGGTGTCCGCTAATGAATTTGGTGAAGTTCCTTGGACGAGGAGGAGGTTGAAGCGTCATGGTAAGGCATGCCTGTTTATTTTGAGGAGGAATAGAGTGCATACGCGAGCTTGAGATGGGGATGCACACGTGGAAGATTTGATGTGTGTGTTTCTCGGCCAAAAGCTAGAGGTATTCAAAGGATCTTTCAGTTGTAGTACTTTGTCTGGTATGCACTCTTCTTGTTAAAGGTGCTCAAGACTACAAAACAGAACTTTGGAAATGTTGGGAATCACCAGATGTGTTTGAAGAAAGCCTACAAAGGCTGGAAATACTAAATTCACACACCATAACTTAGCAATATGAAATTTAATCTTTCACTGCTAGTCCCACCGGACATGACAGAAACTATTGGTGGTCAAACTTGCACCCATGTCTCGGATCTAGAATGATCAAGTTGTTTGAGACAAAAATGGAACCATCTCCAAGTTGTGGGACCTTACGCACTTGAGAAAGGATCTCCAAAGAAGGTTAATTCCTCTATCTATTTCTATTGATATTGTTACTCTTTATGTTGAAAGGTAAAACTAAGCTAATAATGCCAAGGGACCAGGGATAGAAGGATAACATGAAAGGAAACTACACTAAAAGGTGATAGCACCAGAAAAAGAGGGATGAACACCATCTATTTTGAGTGAAAATGAGAAGAAAAGGGGCATAAAAGAAGGCTAGATACACATAGCACAACTAAAACACATTTACTTGATCATTTTCATGAAACAAAGAGTAAATATGGAGCTACAAGGGACATAGAATTACACTGCAAGCACACAATGCAAAAGAAAAGGAAATAAGAAGGAATACAAACATGTTAGGATAGAGAATAGTCACAAAACGATGCTTCCATTACTTCCAGAAATGCACAGAGTTGTTACAATGATGAAAGAGGTCGGTATCCACATACACGAACCAAATATAGAGGTCTCGATTCAAACAACAAAAAATATGAAGTCCTTAGAAAAATATGTAAGGATCCAAAATTTCTAACATTAACAATGAGCCCACTCTTACATTTACGATAAATTCATCAAGAATAAGAGGAGGGAAATATTTGAATTTGAAATGCAACCACCAACAAAAAGCATTTAATGCCTTCAAAAATTCTTGTAAATCTTTCAAATGCGCTTCCCCAAGTCTGTTTGGTGTGTTGGAGGAGAAAAGAGGGTGGATCAAATCAAATCATGTGGTTGGAGTAATCAAATATGCTCATTAATGCCCATAAAGATGTTTTCCCATTTCTCACCTACTAGATCCACCAAGAATTTGAATTTGAATATCTAACACTATAGCCTACATTAGTAGCTATCAATTGAGACTAGGCATGCGCCGATCAGAGCTCTGCTAATGTAGATATATGGCATGTTAGAAGATTGTCAAGGCCATATGCATACATAAGACATATGACACACGTTGATTGATGAAAATATGGTCACTGTGCAAAATTGTTTTCTCATTTCCACCACATGTCACTTAATGGTTTGTTGTAAGGACTTGATGCCCTATTGGCATGCTTTGATAGGTTGCATGTGGTATACTCAAGCATGCCAAAGAATGATGTTGCACATAATGGCATAGAGGAGGGTGCAAAGGTATGCACATGGAAGAATGAGGTGTGGGGGGATGACATAAGGAAGGTGTGTGTAATCACGCAAGAGGAAATGGGGAAAATAGGTGATTAAAGAACATATGGTCAAGACACAACTAGTACAAGTTAATGTGTGGGGCACACGTGAGGACTAGGGATTTAGCTTATTAAAGCAAGTGCAAGGAACACGCACGGAAAAATAGTTCTAGGAAGAAGGTGAATGCGTAGAAGATGTGCACAAGGTAAGAGTGGAACAAAAGGAAAAGGAAAATGGAAAGGGGAGAAGGGGAAGCATCTAAGGGTGCACGAGGAAACAGTGACCAAGTGTATGTGCCAAGGAGACAACTGACATGCGTGTCACTACAATGAAAATATCTAAGCCATAATATGTATGTAAGTTTTCCAGATAACTAGGAGAGTTATTTGGATAACAATGTTGGCAACTTTCACGGTCATCTGCCTATTAGATGAAGGAAATCAGTAGCCTATATAATCCATTGGGCATGGAGTCTACTATGTAATCATGAAATTATGATTTACAACTTTGAAGAAATGCCCCTAAAGTCACTTGAAGGATCATTTCTTGACTCTATTCTGAATCCTACAAACTACTAAAAATTGTTGGAAGAAGATCAGCACCTTGGAAGCAAAAGAAGAGTGTGTGTAAGAAGCATGTGAGAAGAAAGAACTATGTATAAACAAACAATTTTCTTACAATGCTCTTACAAGAATTTAAACTACCCTAATATATACAAAACGATGTAGAAAACTTAATATAATGGTTTGAGATATATCCCATTTACTGGGATTTACAGCGCACCTCCATCAAGATGAGTTAACTTGAAAGTATTACCCTCCTTGTATAAACTGATGATGTATGGGCCACTCCAAAGTGCATCAAACTTTGAATGGTGCCCTGGTTTAGCTCTTTCAGCATCCCATTTCAAGACCAAATACCCAACTTTGAAATCTTGAGGCCTATCCTTTCTATCAAACCATTTCTTTATTTTTTTCTGATGTTGTTCTAGCTTGATCATGGCAAAGTTCCTTGATTCTTCAAGATTAACCAGCTCTATCCTTTTGATTTCTCTCTGGTTTGTGCATTCGAACTTCAAATGATGGGAAAGTGCTAATGAGTTCAACTCCGGTGACAAAGGAAGGTTAGCCTCTTTTCCATAGAAAAGTTTGTAAGGTGAAGTTCTTATTGTTTTTTTAACTATGATTCTATTTTCCCAGAGAGCGCGTGAGACCTTTTTGTGCCATTTCTTTTGGCTAATGTTCATTGTGAGCTTCATGATCTTAATCAAGTTCTTGTTTTTATGAATATGGCATACCATTTCCTTGAGGGTAATAGTTGGAATAAGTGTTTATATAGATGCCCAAATTTAGAGCCCAATCAGTGATTTTAGTGCCAAGGAAGGCTTTTTCATTATCAGAGATAATGGTTTGAGGAATGTAAAACCTTGTGACTATACCTTCGATAAAGTCAAGGATGACTAACTCGGTTGATTCCCTGAGCGTGACATCTTTTTCCATCTAGTAAAGTAGTCTGTAGTTGTCAACACCCATCTATGTCCATTTCTTGAAGGTGGATTGATCACTCCTATGAAATTGAGATCCCATTTGGAAAAAGGTTGATCCACTTCAATTGGTCTCGAGGGGAAGCACTGCTAATCTCTTCTTTCCTACAAAGAAAGTGCATTCCTTGCATTTTATGACCCACTTGTGTGCATCTGTAAACAAAGTAGGCCAAAATATACCTGTCATTATGATCTTTATTACTATAATCATGGAAGAGAAGTGTTCACCAGATAATCCATCCTGAAATTATGCTAACACTTTTTCAGTCTACGCGTTGTCGATACACCTTAACAACACACCATCAAGATTCTTTTTGAAAATAATTCCATCAATCAAAACATAAGGGAGAGATTGTAACCTCATATTGCTTCTCTTTACCTTGTTTAAGCCGAGAGGTATGCGCCCTCGAAATAAATGTGATCATGTTATTCATCTAGTTACATGCATCAGGATCTTTATTCTGCTCAAGTTTTGTACACTGGAGATATTCATCAAGAAATAATGAAGTCTCAAATTCATTGTGTGCATCCTTAGCAAGCTGCTTGTAGAGTGCACTACCTCTTACCAGCTTGGCTTTGATAGTCACATCATACTCCATGATTTTGGTCACCCATCGTGCTCTCTATTTACTGATTTTTGCTCCCATTATGAAGTCTCTAACGAGAAGAGTGAGAGACTAACACCTTGCTATGATTTTTGGGGAGAATGCTTTTGAATTTCTTAAGTGCACGCATGATGGCGAAGACTTGTTTCTCCATGTGAATGTATTTTAATTCATAATCCTTCAAAGTGTTTGGTGAGGAAAGCCACTAATTGTTATATCCCTTGTTAATTTTCTTGTTTTATGACAACAACAACACTCACATCAGCGCCATAAGCATAAATGATTAAATCCTTTGAATGATTCACGTTGATGAGTGCTAGCGTGCAAGCAATATCTTTCTTGATTTTGTTAAAGCTTTCTTTTCCTTCCATTATCCATCCTGAAATTTATGTCTTTCTTGAGCATGAGGGTGATGGGCCAAAACAGTCCTACAAAGTTAGGAATAAAACACCTAACAAAATTGATCTTATTAAGGAAGGAATGCAAGGCCTTTTGTGCAACGACAAGGAAAGAGCTAGGATGGCTGAAACACACTCATGATCAATTACACTACCATTATTTAAAACCACATGGCCCAAGAGGTTTCCCTGCACCACTAAAAAATTACACTTCTTGGGTTTAAGGGATACCCCAAATTTTCTTCATCTCTCAAAGACTTTCTCCAGGTGCGCCATATGATCCGCACTTTGTTTTGAGAAGATAGTGATGTCATCCAGTAGACCAAGATGAACTCGTTGAGGTAAACTTTGAAGGCAATGTCCATGGTGCACTTTGAAACGTTATGCCCGTACATTTGGCAGACCAAAGGGAATCTTCGATATGCATATATTCCCCACTTGGTTGTAAACACCATTTTTAATTGATCCTCTTCCTTTACCAGGATCTGATTGAAACCTGAATACCCATCCAACATTGAGAATCTTTGTGCATCAGGCAAGAGTCTGTAGAATCTGCTCCATTGAAGGAAAGGGATAATGATCTTTTAGAGATGCCTTGTTCAAATGTCTGAAATCAACACAGAGTCTGATTTCACCATTCTTCTTGCGTACTCTAACTACATTCGCAACTCGTGCAATTACTTGATGGGAAAAATAATCTTTTCCTCAATGAGTTTGGATAATTCCTTTCTCATGAGGGGCTCTATCTTTGGATTGACTAGTCACTGATTTTGTCTGGATGGGCTTGATACAGGATCAAGGTCAATGGAGTGTTGAGCAACACTTGGATCAAAACCTTTCTAGTATTCATACTCCCATGAGAATATATCACTATATTTTTGACAGAGAGAGATGAAGGTCTACTTTTCATCATGCGTGCAATATTTACTGAGCAACAACTCTTTTCCGTGTGCAATAGTGACTGGGAGAAGTCTTCTTATGTGGAGTGCATGTATTTCTCTTCACCCTTGAACTCATCATCAAGGATAAACATTTGTTAAAAGGTGACCATCCCTTTAGGCAACTTTTGTTTCTTCATTTGTATTACTTGGTCACCATATATTTCATGCAAGTTATCTTACATGCTTGATGAGAACTCGGCTTCATTCGGATGATTTGTGCATCACTATCAAACATTTGTTCACTAGTGTTGTTATTTAAAATGGATGGTCTAATCACCATCTTAATGTGTTCATTGTTTCCTTTGACAAAGTCCTCAACAGGAGAGAATTGTGAACCAAGTGCGTCCATCCGATTAGCTTCTTGATTCAACTTGCGGGGGACCACCAAGCAGGTTTAGGGCATAAAATCTCTCAAGGAGGTCCCAAACTTTGTGTTTATAAGCTTTGATAAGATTATTCTTTGCCTTGCACTTGTTGGTAACTGGTGGATAACCAATTATGTATCCCTAAAGATCTACACACCTTAATCTTCTTATTTTCAGCAATAAGCGAGACCATACACCGATGCCTCATACTCTAACATATTGTTAGACATGTAAACTCCAACCTATGTGAGAATGATTCCTTCTCTGCGGTGTTTCTACTTCTAGATCCATCAAAGTATAACTTCCATCAACTAGGTTCTCTTCACTTTACTTAAGCGCACGTGGCAACACAAATTATTCTTTAATAATGTAGTAAATACCAACCCCAATTTAATAATCTTCCAACTCTTCAATATATGGGTCAAATTTATGGTGCCTCTTCACCCACTCATTAAGTACTAGATCAGGAATAGGAGGTGGAAGAGTCTACTTTTCAAATACTGAAGCTTGGTCTTCTTGGATTAAAAAGTTGGCTTGGAGAGGGGATGGGACATATGACTCTACATGATAGCAAAATATTGGCTTAACTTGTATAGTAGACTGGGTACCATACCTTTTCTTGAGTAATATATGGGACCAATAAGAAGACAAGTAACCACCCACTTTAGTAGTAAAATCTCTTGACAAACATAAGGCAAACAGAGGGGGCAGATCAATGATTGACACATCTTGAGTTATTATAAGACTTGGACATGCATGGAGAGTTAACTCAAGATTCTTGATTATTCCTAGGGTAGTGATAGTTGAACCATCAAATTTTAGGACTCCTTTTATCAAGGGGCTATACTTAAGACCTAAGACATCAACAATCTTCTTAGGCATGATAGAAGTACTAGCACCTGATTCAATCATGTAGTTATGGACAAGATGTTTGCTTATGATCAAAGACATATAAAAGGGTGGGGTTACTTATCTTTCTTCTCCTCTTATTGGAAGATGTTTATAGAAGCGTGTGGCTTTTACATAGTTGGATCGGTGTGCAGGAGTTACGCCAGAGCTTCACGCAACAATTCGTGTTAGGATGGAATAGTGAGTTCATTCCACATTTTGAAATTTATGTTTGTCTTCTTCATCTGGTCCATGATGCTAAATGGAAAAACCACTGACTTGTGCATTTGAGGACCAACAACATCCTTTCTTGGTTGTTCGATTCTGACGAGATAGGAACATTAGCTAGTGCAGAATTTTGAGCTATGAAAGGAGGGGCACACGCCACTTCTGGAGGATCTTTGCAGGGAGCCCGGGGTTTAGGAGCTTGAGTGCTTTTAATAATGGATGTCCTAGCTTCTTCCTTTTTCTTTTAAGGGTCTCTGTTTATATTGCTGGAATTATGACATGTGTGTCAAGCTTAAGTATTCTCTTCTTGTATCTTGTGTTGTCTACAACATGGGCACGTAGTTTTTTTGTATCATCTATAGCTTGGTTGATTTCATAGAAGTCCTCTGTGCCAAAGAATATCAAATTTTCCTCTGGAGGAGGTTTTTTCCTCACCTAGTTATCTACTTTAGGTGGGCTTGTTGAAGGCTCACAGTTGGGATCATTCTAAATCATGTAGGCTTGTGCATGTGCAGCATTGGCACAATGATATTTACTATAAGGCATATTGCAAGGAAAGAACCATTCAGACTCCTGCGCCCTATTGTTCTATCTTGAATGAGACTATTTTCTGCCCTTATTTACAATAGGGCACCAATTTACTAGCCTGAATGAGACTGTTTTTTGCCCTTATTGTAACATTGTATGCAATAGGTAATGTTCTACCTTCCATAGATTGAATCATGACTGAAATATCACTATTCAAAGCCCTTAGATAGTATAAGAAAGCATGTTGGGTTATAGGCCTTACCACTTGATGAATTTTTCCCAAGTCTTTTGGAATTTGATGTTGAAATCAGTCATCTTCCGCTCGTTTGGCACATGCTTTATTGTAGTTAGTTTCTCCACCAATGATAGATGGCCTGATTTATCTTCAAAGTAATTACAAAGAGTTGTTTTGAGCTCATCCCAAGTAGTAATAGATGTAGGTCTCAGGCCACGGTACCATTGGAGTGTTTTACCCTTGAAAGAGGTTGCAAGTAACTTGACAACAACATCATCATGTGCAATCAGATAGACAGAGCATACATTGGCCACATCTTGAATGTGTTTAATAGGGGTGACTTGATTTTCTCCCATGAAGTATGGAATACTTTTGAGCATGGTCGTTGGCATATCATGTTGGGCATTGAGATTGAGCGGGCTTCCACCAGTGAAGCTTTGGTGAATTTCCTTGGAGGAGGAGGAGGTTGAAGCACCGTGGTAGGGTGTGCCTATATATTTTGAGAATAAGTAGAGTGAGTTTGCACGCTAGATATGGGGATGTGCACATGGAAGATCTGTTGCATGTGTTTCTTGGTAAAAGTTGGAGGTATTCAAAGGATTATTTATGTGTAGCACTCTATCTGGTATGCAATCTTCTCATAAAAGGCACTCAGAATGCAAAACAAGAGCTTTGGAAATTTTGGGAGTCACGAGATGTGTTTAAAGAAAGTCTCTAAAGGCTGGAAATACTAAGTTCACACACCAAAACTTAGCAATATGAAATTTAAGATTTCACTTCTAGTCCCATCGGCATGCCAGAATCGTTAGTGGTCAAACTTGCACCCGTGTCTTAGATCTGGAAGGACCAATTCATTTGAGACAACAATGGAACCGTCTCCAAGTTGTGGGACCTTCGCACTTGAGACAAATCTCCAGAGAAGGTTAGTTCCTCTATCTATTTCTACTACTATTGTTACTCCTAATGCTAAAAGGTAAAACTAAGCTAACAATGCCAAGGGACCAGGGATAAAAGGATAACATGAAAGGAAACTACACTAAAAGGAGATAGCACTAGAAAAAGAGGGATGAACACCATCCTTTTAAGCGAAAATGAGAAGAAAGGGGGCATAAAAGAAGGCTAGATATGCGTAGCACAACTAAAATGCATTTACCCAATCATTTTCATGAAACACAACTAAATATGGAGTTATAAGGGATGTAGAATGACACAGCAAGCACACAATGCAAAAGAAAAGGAAAGAAGAAGGAATACAAACATGTTAGGACAGAGAATAGTCACAAAACGATGCTTCCATTACTTCCAAAAATGTAGAGAGTTATTACAATGGTGAGAGAGGTTAATATCCACATACACGAGCCAGATCTAGAGGTATGTGACTCAAAATATAGAAAATACGAAGTCCTTAGCAAAATGCATAAGGATCCAAAATGTCCAACATTAACAATGATCCCAGCTCTTAAATTTATAGATGAATATATCGAAGAAGAAGAAGAGAAGGAAGGAAATATCCAAATTTGAAATGCAACCACCAACAAGAAGCATTTAATGCCTTCAAAATTCATGTAAATCATGCCAAATGCGCTTCCCAAAACTGTTTAGCATGTTGGAGGAGAAAAGAGGGTGGATCAAATCAAATCAGTGTGGTTAGAGTAATCAAATCTACTCATTAATGCCTAGAAATATGTTTTCGCATTTCTCACGTACTGATCTACCAAAAATTTGAATTTGAATATCTAGCACTATATCCTACATCGATAGCTTTATCGATTGAGACCGGTCACGTGCTAATCGAGCTCTATATCGAAAGATATGGTTGTCGAAGATTATCGAGGCCATGTGCATATGCAAGACACATAACATGCCCTGATTGACTGAAAATATGGTCAATTGTGCAAAATTGTTGTCATTTCACCATGTGTTACTCACTAGTTTGTTGCGAGGACTCGGTGCCCTATTGGCATACTTTGATAGGTTTTGTGTGGCATACTCAAGTGTGTCATAGAATGACGTGCCATAGAATGGCATAGAGGAGGGTGTAAAGGTATGTGCACGAGAATAATGAACCACGGGGGATGACAGAAGGAAGGCACACACAATCGTACCTACGAGAGGAAATGGGGCAAAGTGGTGATCGATAATGTATGGTCAAGGCGCAACTATCATAAGGTAACGTGTGGGGTGCACATGAGGGACAAGGATTTAACTTATTGAATCAAGTGTAAGGCGCACGTGCAAGATGAATAGTTTCTAGGAAGATGGTGAATGCACGAATATGCACATAAGGTAAGAGTGAAGCAGAGAGGAAAAGGGAAAATGGAAAGGGGAGAAGGGGAAGCATGCAAGGGCATGCGAGAAGCAAAGTGACCAAGTGAACATGCCAAGGAGACAATTGAAGTGCATGCCACTATAATTAAGATATATGAGCAAGAATATGTATGTAAGTTGTCCAAAAACTAGGAGAGTTATTTGGATAACAATAATATTTATCATGAACTCAGTATGAGACATTCTTCAAATTGTTTCCAGTAGAATTGTATCGATGGTTGGTAGCGTGCGCATCGAATAGACCTTACTTTCCTAGGCCAAGGTTTTAGACACACGAAGATTACCACACTCTTTTTTATGCAGATGAGGAGTGGAATAGAGTTGTAGATCATTGGTGGGAAGGTGTGTCACGAAATTATACATTAGAGTACGTAACTACCACATATTGTTTTCCATAAGTGGCTAAGTTTATGTTCTTGCACGAGCCTAGAGGATCTTACTTGTGCATGATACCCTTAGCGATCAAGATCTTGATGATAGAACTAGATTTAGAGATATTTTCTATGGCTAGCTAAATCCCCACCACACACAGGGGTAGGAGAAGGTGTGGTTTCAAGATAATGGCCCAAGTGGAAGATAGGAAGAGAGAGGAAAGACAGCTCAAGTTTAATGAAGCGTGAAATAGGGAAATTGAAGCGTCGATGGAGTTGACGAGAATAATGGCTCGTGAATGTTTTAAAGCTCTCGTAGAAGATGAGGAACTACAACATCACGTCCTCCATACTCGCAAAGTGCAGGTAGAGAGTCCCCATAGGCTTTGGATGATAGCATTTCGAGAGGAGAAAATGAGAACCGTGGGCTTGCATCATCCGACTCAACCTAGCTACCTAGCCTTGCACTTGGTGTTCTAGATCTAGAGGTAGTTGTTGAAAGGTAGTCAAGTGAAGGTAAGTAGGAAGATACATGTAGATATCACTTTGTATTTAATCAGGAAGTGCATCGGACTAGTAACACATCCATGGCAGCAAGACAAGCACAAGTGTTTGGGAGTACTCTTACAGGATTTTTTTCAGGGAGCATCAATAGGTCAAAGTATTAGTGTGTAGACCATTAGAAGCACTTATGTAGGTGTTTTGATAGTGTAGACACTAGGTGTCCATATCGTATTACAGTGGGACATAAGGAAGTTCATCTCTTGGTCACACCCATAGCAAGGGGCGTGGGAGGCTCAGAGGATCAAGTCAAGAACATCTTAGAGGAAATATTGGTGAAGGATATAGTTCTAGTCCTAATCTAGGGTAAGGTCCACCACCACAATAGCCTCTATTAAATCAGCCTCAACATACACCACCTCAAGTTTATTTCGAGATGTCACTCCACTTTCTAGAGTATAGAGGAATAGAAGATGTAGAAGATCATGCGCATAAATCAATTACGATGGCGCACTAAGGGAATTATATCTTCACTCAAAAAGGGAAGCTAATTCACCATTATGCTTTAAGGGCACGCGCATAGTTGGTATAGAAAGTATGACTTGCCTCAAATTGTGTTGGACTATAATTCTTTACATCCTAAATTTTCATCCGACTTTCAAATCCAAGATTTTGAGCAGCGAGAGCATTAGCACGCTTAATGATATCAAGCGGGATTTATTTGAAAGCATGAGAGAGTATGATGTGAATTTTAAGACTCTATTGTCCAAATTATCTTATGATATTCATCCAAGTTAGCATGCACAGTGGTTCATTGGAGGATTGTTGACTATATTCCAAAGGGATTTATCTCATAAAACGTATGCAAATCTATGCGAGGATTTGGAAGTAGCTTTACACGTCGAAGCGAGTTAGAAGTGTTAACACTGGAGTGAGCCCATTCTTGGAAGAATAGATAGCATTGATGGATAAGGAATTCATGAAGCTCTATGCCAACTCAACACATGAAACACACTATGGTATATGGTGCACTAACTATGAGGTTAAAGGACATACCAAGGATAGCTACTTGTGTATGATAGTGCACACATTGTTGCAATCTTGTGATATTTTTCAAAATGACCATGATGTCTGGAATTTTCCTCTCTTGAATCACACAACTATGAAGAATGTATCTATGGACTATAAAATTTTTGACAAGTACACTCATGACACAAATGATTATCATCTAATAGATCACATTTATGAGGCATGCAAGATTAAATTATGGCAGACCATGGTGGAAAGCAGTTCTCAAGTCAGAATGCTCAAGCTTCTAAGGATTGTAACACTGGAGGAGGTGGATTCCATGGAGGATATAAAAGCAGAGCTTGTGGTAACTACAGCCTTTCACCAATAAGTTTTACACTTTCCAAGATGAAATAGATAGAACGTAAAATGGTTAAGGCGAATACCTATGAGGCAAAGGTGGAAGGTAGAATATGCACATTGTAGACTTTCAATCCAACCCGATTGTGTGAGCTTCCCTTTGGCCGGGAGGAACGGCCTATATAAAAAAAAAAAAACCACCAAATAGTATTAAATAGCAAGATTCGAGAGACTACCTAGCAAGGATTGATTTAGGAAGCATGATGTTTCCTCAAATTTCTATCAATCCTCTATTTAATAACAATTTAATGTGGATAAGATAACGAAATAAATAGGTCCTATTGTAATGTAATGATTTAGGTTTCTCATACACACAATACACTAGATTTAATGCTAAATAAAAATGTAACACTAAATCTAATTAGAACCAAGGTTTTTCATGTCGATGTGTCCATTAGAGGTCCAGTAAGGGTCCACGCCGATTAGTTGAGGTCTGGGTTGGTTTTGGGTGAGTGGGAATCTTATTGTCCGAGAATATGAAATGACACGTAAAAACCGATATCGCTTTAGTGACCAATGATGGTATGGGGACTAAACCGACGGTGGTCAAGGAACCAACATTGGTAGGGGAAATAGGTAATAAACTATTAAAAATGGGTTTTAGGCTCTCTGTGATTGCACAGTGAGTGAGGGTAGTATGGTTTGGGTCGTAATATGGTTGAGAAGACTCAGGAATACTAAGAAGGAGGTTTAGAAGGGTAGAAAGGCTTGGGGTGGTTGAATAGTGGGTTGGTGGGAAGAAGGTGATGTACGAGTAATAAAAGAAATAAAATATTGAATGAAGAAAGAGATCTACAATGGGATAAGCCCAAATGATTAAAATCATAGTACTTACTTGGTGTCTTGTAGACCTTATGAGTTGAGATGGTTGATGGTTGATTGGAGGAGAGGTGTTTGAGTCTAGTGTTGTGGAAATACAACCTATGTGCTCCTGTGAGTATTCCAATGCTCTGGAAGGAGAACCAGATGCTTATCTTGCACTTTGTGGTTGTGTGTGCTCATTGTCTAGATGTAAGAGGGCTTGAAGATTCATGATTGAATGCAATAAGGCTCCAATAAATGAATGAACAACTCGTGTAAAGAGTTGTGAAAGTGTATATAAGGTGACTGGTGGTGGTTAGGTAACCGGTGCCGACCGAGGAAATATCAGCGTCAGTTAGGGTGAATTAGTCAATTTTACCGAAAATAAGAATATCTTCCCAGATTTGGTGTGTTTTCCAAGTTGAGTCTACTTAGGGAACTGGAGTTCTAATTACAAAAGGTAGGAAGGTCATAGAAGAAGTCCAATTAGGTTTGAGAAGAACTCTTAGTTAGTTAGGTCAAGTGGTGACTCAACACTTAGAGTGATGACTTGGTCACTGTGAGTTAAATACCCCTAGAATGGGTCCATGGTGAGATGTAATGATGAGGTGAAGGTGTGAGGATGAAATTAACTTAATTAAAATAATTAAATCAATTAATAATGTGAGGATGAATATTAATATGGGATGAAGGGGTATTGATTAGTTAAATGTGTTACGTTATTTAATTGAAGGGGGCTAAAGGATGTGTGACCCAAATTTGGTGTCTACATTTTCCCCTTTTTATCACATAGCTTTTATTGATAATCGAAGCTAACAAAAACAGAAGTCCGCGCCCAAGTTTCGAGTGAATATTAGGTTACCCCAAATGTGGGTGGAAATGATCCCCCTCACACCCAAACCGATGAGGTGTGAAACGAGTTGGTGAGTGGTTTTATAAATGGGTAAGTGATGAAAATGAGGGTAGGTTAGTCATAGGTAAGGGTGATTTCAGTGAGGTAATAGGTAGGGAAAGACTAACACACGCATGTGTATAGATTACAATAAGGTACCAGGTTGAAGAGCTTGCAAACTCTACGTCATCAAATGTCAATAGGTTTATCCAAACAAGGTTGAAGTGGTTCAGGTATCCAAGGTATAGGATATGGTCTTGAAACAAAACTAGGCCAGGTGTAGGAATGGGTAATAGGTTGTGTTCCAAGGTACCAAAGGTATGGTTGGGATAAACATCATGGCATTAGGCAAGGTAAGGTCATTGGGTTGAACAACATAGGTAGCATCATCGCAAGTTATAGCGAGTACACAACTTTGAATATCACAAAAGGTGAGTGTCGGTTGGGTGAGGTAGGCAAGGTCGTAGGTAAGGCCACGTTAGGGGTGAAAATATGCCCCAACTGACGGTGAGGTCAGGTGGGAGGTTATAAGGCCATTAGGGTAATGGGTAAGGGCAGGGTCAATTATGGGGTGGGTGGAAAAGGTGGTGGGCAAGTAGATTTAGTGCAGGATTGGGCAATGGGGTAAAATGATAACTGATATTGGTGATGTAAAACTAAAGTCGGCTAAAGGAAACCAATCATGGTAAACAAGGGCACCTGATTGATGTCGATCATGTCGCAAGTGTGGTAAAATAGAAAAAAATTGTATAATATGGATTCACTTTCAAGTGTTGACCTGGAAAAAATGACAGAGTGATGACTGTTTTGCATTTTCCATGGAGAAAGAGACGAGGTATTATACGCAGCTGACTTGGTGAGGAATCATTGGTTCATTAGATTCCATTTTTCATGCCCATGAGATTGAGATGATTCATTCAATTAGTGGAGAGTGAGAGGTTTGATTCAGACATGGCACTAGCAAGAGGAGGTGCAGGAGGGGATCAGGCACTTGTCCCAAAGATTCCAGCACAATGACGGCAGCATGTAGAGGTAGGAGTCAATCCTTTCTTATTGTTTTTAATGAAATTGTAGGTAAAAAATGAAATGAATGAAAAAAAAATAGGGTGGGGAATTAAAAGTTCAAAATGTAGTGAAAAAAGTAAAATTGTGGGTAGGGGGTGGGGAAATATAGTTTAATTAGGTGTAAAATGGAAATGGGTGGGGTTTGGGTAGTTTTTAGGTAGTTTTAGGTTGGTTTTTATTATTTTATTTTTATTTTTTTGAAAATTGGGGATGTGGGGTTTTGGCCGTGGAGTGGACCAAAGACCAACATCGATCAAGTCTCGACCGACATCGGTTCAACATGTCGGCATTGGTGGGAAAAGTAGTTTACCGACGTCGGTTGAAGGTGACTAGTATCGATAAGTGGTGACCGATGTCAATCATAGGGAAAAGTGACCAGGTCCAAATGGGTTAGATTTTAGAAGGCCAAAATGGGGTAAAAATCAAATGGGAGGTAGTTTAGGCAAGAGCAAAGGAAACCTAGATGGATGAGGTATAGAATTAGGTGGGTTTGCATAAATTTAGGTAAATGTAGGTAGGTAATAGGTGATGAAATTAGTATGGGAACATAGTAGGCTAGATTAGAATGAATAATAGGTCAAGGAGGTAGTTTAGGCAATAGATAGGTAGGTAAACAAATGTGGGTATGTGGTGTAGGTAGGGGTGAGTTAATTAGTTTTGAAGAAATGGGAAAAATTAGTTCAAGATTTGACCCTATTAATTTGTATGAATGCGGGCGAGACAACAGGCTCACAATGTGTGATAGACAATCGCCATTGTTGGCAGAGATTAGACCCACCATCACAGAGGATGAGTGGGACCACATCCGAGATGTCGAGTCTTAGTTCCATTAGGAAATATAGATGGATTGTTAGGGATCACAAGTATGATGGTCGCTCTCATCGATAGATGGGATTATACGACCAATACCTTCCATTTGTCGACTAGGGAGATGACTATCACCCTAGAGGATGTATATAGGATCTTGAGGTTTCCCATTATAGGGGCATAGGTCTATCGATTGGAGTCAACGAGGTATTAGAGCCCATGGGTATAGTGTTTGGTGATGTTGTGGTAGAGTTGACATACCATAGTGTGAGTTTCAAGTATGGAGAGATGTACGTGGCACATCCTGATGAGACCTATTTGGTAGTGTTGATGATGATCACAATTAGTTTTTTTTTATCCCGATTCGAGAGGGTGGTCAGTTTCCTCTAGCGTTGATGGGTATTTTGGAGGATATGGTAGAGCAGCAAGTATGGTTCACATGGGCCCCGACATTTTAGTGCGATTATGTAGAGAGCTATGGGCATATTGGCGGATACACAGGTTGGAGTGTGTTGTACCTTCTTATTACATTGTTGGGCATATGAGCATATAGTGTGCCTATGACTAACTGGATTGTCAAGGTAGGATTGGTTTGAAGAAGTATTCTGATTTGGTTTCTGGTAGTGGGTACCAGTGGGAGCCCATCCTAGGGTTGCAGAGGTGGCCAGGATGTGACCTATTACAAATGACTGCTTGATGGCATATCAGTCATTGATATATTGTGGAGACCTTATATAGGGTTTCCATCTTACAGAGGGATGGCAACTGAGTTGGATGGATTACAGCTAGTCATGTGGATACAAGGCAGACATGCCAACGAGCACGAGATGATTCCTGTGGACAAAGTCTAATGCTTTTTGGGATCCAGCAAGATGTGCCTCCGCCTTTTCCATTATATTGTAGAGATGATGTGGAGAGACCATTATCTCAACCACATCCAATGATTCATTTCGGCAGGAGGAGAGGGTAGCAGATAGGAGGATTGATGATGTAGGTATCACTGATGGCTATAGTAATTGGTGGATATGCACATTTACATACAACATTTGTGAGGCTAGGGCAGCATGATGATTTAAGAATGGTCATAGTTTAGAAAGATGAATTACAATGGAAAGTGGTTTCCCTATGGGCATAGACTATAGGGTCGCAAGGATAGGATCAGGGGCATGGGCACGGGCTCCCACATAGGGTGGAGATGGGGTTAGAGGGTAGGTAGCCACCATATAGGCACATGTGGCTAGATTACATGGCCAATTGGCCATAGCACAGGCACAAGTTGTGGCCTTACATGCCCAGAGCAGCTATATAGGTACCACTACAAGCTCCTACACTAGAGCGGGGTCCCATAGTACAAGCTCCCACACCAAGATAGGGTCCTCTTTTGCTAGGGTAGAGTTCTCAGGTGGAAGTTAGGCTAATAGCACCATCATAGACCATATCCATGGTGAGGTTCAGGGATTCCCTAAATAATGCTCGTTATCAGGACCAGCTAGTGACTACAGGTATTGATGTGCCCTCCTATGTCGAGCACCAAGCCTAGTAGGTAGCTAGTGAGTGGACTAGATCTAGGTTTTCACAACTAAGGTAACATAGGGGGTCAATGGCCCCAGAGACAGTGCTAGGGTGAGGTTACGAGTTCCTGGAGACCATTCCCACCGAGGGTAAGGAGGAGGTGATGGAGGCTAGGTAGGGACCAGTAGAGGGTAGTGAGATGATGACGGGGGCACTAGACTGGTAGGGAAGAGGAGGAGACAGGGTGAGACTAGAGAGGAGGGCATCAAGTGGGGTGATTGATATCCATAACAGATATTATACGATCATTTTAATTTTTTTATATATACCAGCCTGTGTGTTGAAGATGTGAGATTTTATACGAGAGTTTTGAGATACTAATACTTATTTATATCTGTGTATATATGTATTGATACACAGACACTCCCATTATATAGTTGATGATGTTTGTTGGATGGATGATGTACTCTTTCTTTAATTTCCATTGTTATTGTGTACCATGGGAACTAGGTGAGTTAGGCATGATTGAGTCTAGGTCATCTAGGCATGATGGAGTCAGGTATAGGCATGGTGGAGTCAGGTATAGGCATGGTGTAGTTAGGTATAGGCATGGTGGAGTCTAGGTAATTTCCAAGTTACTGATCTTATGGAAATAATGTATTGTATGTATGTTGTGGTTAAATTTCCAAGTATTTTATATCATGGAAATGTTAAATGATTGATGTATGATATGGTTGATGTTATAAAATGGTAGGTATGTATGTTTTTATGATAGATTAATTTCCAAGTTTTGTGTAAAATGGAAACTAACTAGGGTAAAATGTGAATATAAAGGGGGGAAATTGGTTAGGGGAAAAAGTGGCCAAGCTAACCTCTAAGGGCCCCATGCCCTCGAAGTGTTACCTATATAGCCTCGGCGAAAAGGGACCTCAAGCCGATGTAGTTCTCCCATAGACTAGGGAAGAATATGATAGGGGAGATGAATGGGTCAATAGGTTTTAGGCATGATTAAGTCTAGGTCATTTAGGCATGGTTGAGTATAGGTTGAATAGGCATGGTTGAGTCTAGGTCATGTAGGCATGGTTGAGTATAGGTTGAATAGGCATGGTTGTTGTCTATGTTGAATAGATATGGGTGATTTTGGTGGAAGAGGAATTCCCAGAATGTAGGTGTCGAAGGTTTGGTCCTGTGAAGGAGGATCAATAAGTAAGAAAAGAGGTGAATGGTAAGAGGATACAAAAATCTGCCTAAGTGGTAAGAACCATTATGAGTCTATCATATCAAATATTGGCCTATGAATGTAAGACCCTAAAGGCATTGCATGATTGACTATTCTAAGGGTGAAGAAGGTCACATGATCATGAAATGTTGCATTTGTGGCACGTCCCTTGAGTAGGTAGAAGATTATAAAGGAAATACGGTGAGGTGAAAGAGGTTGTTTTATCGTAACCTTGGTGTGAGACAACATGCCTCTTCTACAAGATACCCAAGATCAAAATAGGCAATTCCATGATGAAAAAGTTATCTTTTTCTTTTTGCTTTTGTTTTATAGATTAATTGATGTGGGAAGTCTATGTGGGATGAATAGAATATCTCCTTGAGGTCTTCATGAAGTTGATCAATGTGGGAAGCTTCAAAATATTTTTATTTTATTTTTGCAGAAATAGTCTTCTTTTTTTATAGACTACGTACAATATGGCTAGCTTTGTATAGTTGTCCTTTGAGGGAGAAGTCTATTTATAGCAGCAAGATAGAAAGATAGATGTCCTTTTTGAGGGAGTCATATTTTTTCTAGAAGTTTGACTCAAGGAGTTTGAATTTGAAAATCCTGTATATTAATTTTGAATTGTTTTTGGACTTTTAGGTCATGGAAAAGACTATAGAGAAGTATAGGCTTCTTTTATGAAGACAAAACCATAGCACAGGATGAGCTATGAAAGAGAGGTTTTAAGTGATGAATAACCATGGGATTCCATCTTGAAAAGGATGAAAAGTATCCATGAGAATCATGCCATTAGTAGAGCCATGGTACTCATATTGAAGATAAGGTTGAAAGGTGATAGGTAATCACATGATATTTGTTTAGTCATTTATCCTTAAAAAAGGTAAGTGGAAGGTGAATTTTTCTTAAGGGACAAGCATTTAATAGATAGAAGATGATACAGGACTTGATTCAACCATATAATGGTCGAATATGCAAGGTATTGAGGGGATCAAGTTTAGGTTTACCTTCGAGTGAAGATAAACGATAAGCACCCGATCCATAATCATGAGTAATGATATAGGGTCCAAGCCAATTAGGAGTGAACTTTCCCGTTTTACTGTTTATTTTCCTTGTTACTTTGATTTTCAAGATGATGTCACCCACCGGAAGGTTAGTTCTTGGACATGTTTATTGTAGGCACATTTGATACATTTTTGGTATATTTGGAGGTGATCAAGAGCATTTAGATGGCATTCATCTAATAACTCAAGTTATACCAAACGATCCTGGAAAAAATCATCATCGTTGAGCATATCTTTGAGTGAGATATGAAGAGATGGAATTTGGACTTCGAGAGGCAAGAAAACCTCTGTACCGTAGACCAAAGAGAAAGGTGTGGTAGTAGTTGAGGTGTGAATACTAGTGCGATAAGCCCATAAGGCAAAAGGAATGTGTGTGTGTCAATCCTTACTAGTATCGTCAACCACTTTCATAATAATTTTATTTAGAGTTTTGTTATTTAATTCAACTTGGCCATTTGTTTGAGGATAATAAGGGTAAAAAACATTAAGTTGAATGTCGAAGGCATCACAGAGTTTCCATAGGGTTTTGTTTTTGAATTGTTTTCTATTATCAGTGATGAGGTGGTGAGGAACACTAAAGTGATAAATGATGTGATGATTGATGAATTCACATATTTTCTCAGCTTTTGTAGAGATAAGAGGTATGGCCTCCACCCATTTAGTGTAATATTCGGTAGTAATAATAATCCATTGATGACATTGGGAAGAATGAGGGTTGATCTCTCCGACAAGATCCAAACCCCATTAAGAGAAAGGTAAAAGGTCTCATGCGACCTGTAAGGTGTGACTAGGGGTATGATGAAGATTAGTATGTTGCTGATAGTTCACACAATGCTTGACATAATCACAACAATCACGGTTTAGGGTTGGCCAGTAATAGCCTAGGTGAAGGATGCGCTTAGCAATAGCTAAGCCATTAAAGTAAACCCCAAAAATCCCTTCGTGAACTTCCTTGATGGTGTACGTAATTTCAAAACTTATAAGGCATCATAAGAGGATACCATCAAATTTTCATTTATAGAGAAGACCACCCATGATGACATAGTGAGAGACAATTTTGAGAAAGGCTCATTGTCCATTACGAGTAACGATCTGAAGGCATAATTGAAGGGAAAGGTAGTCAACAAAGTGCTTATACGAAAGGTCACGTGGGTTAGTTTCAATGTTTCCTACAAGGTTAATGTCTTGGATTAGATAAGAAGTTGATTGCAACCTTTGTACTAGTGAAAAATATTTTTGAGTCGGAAGGTGAAGCGGGGATTTGAGAAGCAAGAAAGGCCATCGTGTCCGCAAATTTATTAATGGAACACAAGGTGGTTTGAAGTTCATAATGGTCAAAGGTAGTCAAAATCATGTCAACATGATGCTTATACTTTTGAAGTATCTTGTTACGACACTGGTATATACCATTAACTTGGTTCACAAATAGTTGAGAGTCGCCAAATATATTAATTGTAAGGCTATGGAAGTTTGAAGACATAAAACAAGTGCTTAATATTCGCAATATTATTAGTATAATGATATCCTTGTTTTAAAGATAGTGGCATGGGCTCACCATCAAGAGGAATGAGGATACATCCGGCATCACCCCCATGCTAACATTTGTAACCATCAAAGAATAAGGTCATCAAGTAAATGTTATTGTCCAAGGAGAGGGTAGTGATGGATACATCGGGGAAATTGAAGTTAGAAGATTGGTTTTTAGATAGAGGTGTGTCTCGTGATTTTGTCGAAATGGTTTTTCCTTTGATATATTTTTGATGGATGAATTTGAGATCTAGGTGTGCAAGAATCATGAGCCAACGTGCAGCACGTTGATGTTGGTAGGTCGTAGCGTACATGTAATGTAAGGGGTAAATATTGGTGACAACAAAGGTTTTATAGTTGAGTAGGTAATGGCAAAGTTTAGTGGCAAAAAAAACAAAGGCTAAGTAGATTTTTTTGGTGTGAACATATCTAGTTTCATAGTCTAAAAGTGTATGGCTTATTTAATAAACCACTTTCTCCCTATGTTGATCATCACGATGAGCGAGCATGGCACCTAGGGAATCATCAGAGCAAAATTGTAAAGGTAAAATGGTTGGCCATCCTTAGGGGAATGAGCGCAGTGGTTAGAGGAGGTATTTTTTAAAGGCATCAAAGGATTTTTGGCATTCATCATCCCATTTAAAGGTGACATCCTTTTGAGAAGATCATGAAATTGATGGTAACGGTCAAAAAGATGAGAAATAAAGGAACAAATATATTGCAACTTTCCTTGAAAACTACGAATTTGACGAAGGTTAGTAGGTGGAAGAATTTTGAGAATAGCCTTGATTTTAGCGGGATCAACTTCAATTCCATGCAAAAAAATGATAAAACCAAGGAGCTTGCGAAGAGAACAACAAAGAAAACTTCTTACGTTGAAGGTGAACGCAGATTTGATGAGATGGCCGCAGACAACTTTAAGGATAAGCAAGGTGCTCACCCAATGTTTAGATTTTTCAATAATATCATCAACATAATCTTCCAATATGTTATGCATGATGTCATGAAAAATATAAGTCGTAGCTCTAATATGTAGCACTAGCATTTTTAAGGCCAAAGGGAATGACACAATAGCATAAGGTCCCCAAGGACTTGTGAAGGCGTTTTTTGTTGATCTTCTAAGGAGAGTAATATTAGGTAGAGGAAAGTCATCTTTGGGGCAAGCTAAGTTAAGGTCATGGAAATTCATGTAAATGCGGAGTCCCCCTGTCACTTTTGTGATAGGAAAAATGTTAGAGATCCATTAGGGATACTCAATGGGTAGGATGAAAGAAACTGAAAGAAAGTGCAGGAGTTTTTCTTTGACAAGAAGGGAAATGCGAGGATGCATTTTTCCCAGCTTGCTTTCATGGGTTTGGTATCAGGAATGGTTACGATATTGTGGCCAAAATGTTGGGGTCAATACCGGGCATATCAACATAAGACCAAGCAAAAGTGTTGCTTTATGATCCCGAAGGAAATAATTGAAAGCTTCTTGTTTAGCGAAAGATCTAAATATTGGCCTGCTTTTTAGAATGTGCGAGTCATCATGATTGTGAATATTGATGTTGATGGTTGATTCATTCAACATGGTTTACATCTCAAAAGGTAATGACCGAGTGAGAATAAACTCATCATCCTGAAATTGAATGACTTTAATAGAAGGGTATCATCATCGATCATGTCGAATACATGAAGTGAAGAGAAGAGAGGTAGCTTCACCATCATGCTAATAAGTCGAGGTCCCAGGAAACATTTTTCATGAAAAACAAAGTTATGAGGAATGGATTCTAGGTCCATAGACTCTGTAGGTGAAGGAGGTGAAGTTGGTGAATGGGGTGGGGAAATTTTATCATCCTCAATGAGTTCGACTCAGGCCTTCCTAGAAGGTGGTTCGAAAATCCAATACCACTGCATTGCAGTCTTTATTCTTACAAATGGTGGAAGAAATGACAATATGGTGCCCTTGTTCATAGAAACAAAATCCAAATCCCTTCCAAGCACAGTGATGGAGGAAGGTGTGGGCGAAGTAGTGGTTTGTGAGAGATTGAAGTTCGAGAGGAAAATTGTCGAGTTTAGGAAGGTGGCTCAAGAGATTCAGGTCAAAGAATGAAGTCCCCATATGTTAAGTTGGTGCGAAGGTGGGGAGGACCGTAGGGGGAAAAACCTCACCTATGCGGTGATCATAGTGGGGATACTGGTGAAGGTTACCATACTCTTGAGGAATAAGGAATGTGTCAATTTTATAAAGGCAATACCCCCGAGTGAGGCGTTGAAAAATACCTTCTAAAGGATCAATAGTTGATATGTGGGTAGCAGGAATGGATGAATCACTTGGTAGTTGGGAAGAAGAAGCATTAGTTGTTTGAGAAATGGATGGGTTGGTTGATGGGTCATCTGCGAAGCAGGCTTTATGGAAGTAGTGGGAATAGAGGAGTTAGTTGCAGAAGATGTAGTGGAAGAAGTGGTGGATGAGGTAGTGGCTGAAGAAGAAGTGGTAGTGGTGGTAGATGCCTTAACTAGTATAAGGACATCATTGGGTCAATACAACATGTTACAAGTATTAAATGGTGAAGGGTCAACTAGAATGGTATAGTTGTGCCCTTCATGTTTGAATTTTAAATAGTGGTGTAAGGTTAAAGGAACACAACCCATGGCATTAATCCAGTCGAACAAGTAGCATGTTGTATTGGAATTGCCCCTCTAAGACAGAATAATTCAGGAATGGCACAAGGGCCTACACAAATGTGGAGAATGATGGTGCCAATGGTAGAAGTCATGGCATCATTGAATGATGCAACATAATTGGGTTATTATGCATGTAATTGGTAGGGATGTGCATTTTTGTACACATGGGATGAAATGATGTTAATACTAGCATCGTAGTCGATCATAACACGTCGAATACGTATATTATCAACGTAGATGGAAATAAATAGGGCAAGTTTAGGATCATCCGATTACAGAGGTACAATCACATGTTAGAGAAACTAAGAGTGGTTACTTGATGAGTGGTAGCGGGAGAAAAGAAAGGGGGTGAAGTGATGAGAGAGGCCACATGGTGAGGAGTGATAATGGATGCAATAGGTGTAGGGTCATTAGGTAGAACCTTAATAGATTGCAAGACCTCAATGAGGGCCTGACGATGAGACTCAGAGGTTTAGAAAAGTTTGTACAAAGACATTTTGAGAGGAGACTGGTGTAATTGTTTAAGCATTGTACGATGGGCAACCCCATCAAAAATAGGGTATGTGGGTCCATGGATGGTGATTTTTGGTGTAGGTGCAAATGGAATATTGGGTAAAAGAGTAGCAGATGAGTTGGTTGTTTTCTCCTTTCCTTTGTCCTTCTAGGCTCGAGTGGAAATTTGAACCATATTAATCTATGGTAAAGGAGAAAGTGAGTCATGATAGGTGTAGTAACAGGACGGGAAAAAATATGGTGAGGGCATATACTAGTTTTGTGAAAACAATGCAGCACATTGGCATTTTGGTGGAGGTTTGGCTAGCTCTCTTATGCGGACCATATTGATCTCAAATATTGGAGGGGATAAAAGGGTTTTGGAGGTAGAGATGAAGGTCACTGAATAGGTAAGAGATGAGGATGTGTGGTGATAGGTGAAGGTGGAATAGGGTCCTCATCTAAAATATCATCATCATCAAATTTTTCTTCGAGAGGACATAGTTAGAGAAGAATAGTCTTAAGAGCCTTACAGCTTTCCACATCATGCCCTGGCACACGATGGTAAGTGAAAATTTTGGTATCATCAAACCCTTCTGGTTTAGGTTTTAGTGGTTCATAAGGTCTAAGTGGTGGCAATGTGATGATAGAGGTTTCCAAAAGGTTAGCTAAGATGTTGGCGTAAGACCCTGCCAATGGATCACAATGTGAAGTAAGTGTGGGTCTGGATGGAAGTGTGGGTGACTTTGGTGGGAGAGGCATCACTAGAGGTAGAATTGGAAGTTGAGTAAGTTTTACCACTTATTTAGTAGATAGTACGGTTTTTAGGTTTGGATTGCACCTTCTTAGGTAAAGATATAGCGAGGTGAACTCATTGTTGAAGGTGGTGTAGGTTTAACTACCTCTTTGGAGGGTAGTGGGTTCTTAGGTGTTGGCTACACCTTCTTGGATAAAGGTCAAGAATAAGTGTGTGATGTAGAAGGAGAGCGGATAGCGAAGGAGACGGGTTAGCCAAGGTGATAATGGAGGTGTGGTGAAGGTTTTAGTAAGAGGCAATGTGGAAGGTACTAGTTGAAGAGAAGGGAATAGCATAGGTAATAATGAGGATATTTAAAGTAATGTAGGTATAGGAGGTAGAAAGGATGTAGGTGACAGCAAAGATGTAACTTTGTGTAGGTAATTTGGGTGCAACAGAGGATTATGATGAGGTAGGTTGTTGTGCTTTTGGTTTACTCTAGGTAGGAGGTTGTTTGACCAAGGTTGATGGGTGGGGACCTAAGATAGATGGAAGTGGTGAAGGTGACAGAGGGGTAGTAGGCAAAGCTGGTGTATGTATCCTAAGAGGTTGGGTCTTCTTCTTAAGTGGGGGAATAGTCTTTGCGATGGCTTGTGAGAATGTGGCTAAATCTAGTTTGACGAAGGATGAACTAGACTTGATGTCGGCATGACTCCTAATGTGGTAATGGGTCTGGACGCGGAGGAAGATATAGGTGCAAGTAAGGTCTTAGGCATAGGAAAAAATTCATTTGATGGTAAAGGTTTAGGTGTTAGGAAGGGTGATGAAGAAGAGGTTGATAAAGTGGCACGGGCGTGGTGGGTTTAGTTGTTTGAAACACCTTTGGATAGATCATAGAAGTATCAGCAAACAACATTTACATTTGAGTTGAGACATGCAGTCAAAGACGTCCCTAAAGCATGGAAGTGTCAACATAATCCAAGTGGTCATCCAAACATGAGAACAACACCGATGTAGTGGGGATGATGTTGATTTGGTATTAATCCCTGTAAAGAATGTCTACAAGACAGGGAAATGGTTGACTTCAGACTCTGTGGTTAAAAGAGACGAGAGAAAATCAACAAGATCCTTGAAAGCCAATGTATAATTGTCACCAATGGGAAGGGACGTTTCTAATGGATCCCCTATGGGTAGGGGAGATGACAAGTTAGATGAGGTAAGTTCATATTTTGGTGAAGAAGAAGAAGGTAAGC
This sequence comes from Taxus wallichiana var. yunnanensis, assembly GCA_018340775.1. Lineage (NCBI taxonomy): Eukaryota > Viridiplantae > Streptophyta > Pinopsida > Cupressales > Taxaceae > Taxus > Taxus wallichiana. Next base: position 261,890,520 of record CM031236.1, read on the forward strand.
ATGACTCTCTCGTGGGTAGAAGAGTAAATCTTTGCAAGTCATTCATCGTGAGTTGAGAGGTGAGTGGAGAAAATGCATCGGCAGATATGGTGGACTTCTCTATGGGTGAAGGAGAAGATAAGGGAGACTCCTCTATGAGTAAAGGAGTAGATGAAATAGGTCCCTCTCGTGGATGAAGGAGCTCATGCAAGAATCTCCTCGATAGATGGAGTAGGAGGAAATTGAGCAGGAAGAGCTGGTATGATGTCAAAAATAGCATGAACCTCATAAATGTTATTGTCATTGGTCGAGGTTTCACCGGTTTGGTTAGAAAATGGGGTGTGATTTGGGAATGGCTTCTTAAAGATGTGAAGTTTCGATTAAGCTGGTGCATTAGGATTATCCAAGATGATATCTCCATTATCTAACATTTCTTGGATGATGTTTTTGAAAGTTATATAATTACCGTCACTATGACCTCTAATGCGATGATAGTTGCAATAATCATTTTCTTTGTACCATGCGGCAGCACGAGGATGAAAGGGGTCAAATAGTATGTGGTTTGATAGGTGGAAGAGTGACTACTTTGGCTTTTAGAAGTTTTTCTAAAATTGAAGAGTAGGGTTCTTCTATAGGAGTTTATTTTTCATTGCTCATGTTTGAACTAGAAAACCTGAACAGAGAAAGATTGGAAGAAAGCTTTGATTGGTTGGATGGATGAGATGGGCTGGCTTTCAAAACTACTACATTGGTAAATCCTTTTTCTTTAGAATAATTATTTTGTGGTTTGGAAGAAGAAGAGGTATCATTTGATTTAAACACAACGTTCTTTTTATGCAATTATATCTTCTTCTCTTCAATGGCACGAATTTCAAGTTTCTGACCATGGTGAATGCCTCGTCAAACATGCGGAAGGTTTGAACTTGGAGAGTTGGTGAGATGTGTCTAGCACAAGCTCTAGTGAACAACTCTATTAACTCGGTTTGAGGCAGTTGGAATGTGATTTGGTTGATCAAGCTTCGCCAACAAGCAACAAAATTTGCAATAGATTTGTCTTTGTATTAGCATGTTGCATACAAGTTGGTCATGGTGACCTTCTTGACAATGTTGATAGAAAAGTGGTCTAGAAAATCCTGAGCTACCTGATTGAATGAAAAGATGGAATGCTTGTGTAGAGCACTATACATATCTGAATTCGTTCATGTGAAGGACATTGGGAATGTTCATAAGAGTAAAGCGGCATCATGAGCGATCAAATAACACACATGTTTAAAAGACCACAAGTGTTGTTGTGGGTCTTCTTTGTTGTTAAATCGATTGAATTTAGGAATTTTCCAATGGGGATGGTATGGATGAATCACAATGGATGGGTGAATGGGCTCAATTCAAATCTCATTGTATGTCAAAGAGTTACGTGAGCCGAGACAGATACTTCTAATGTTTACATCTTGTCCATCATCATTTTGATAAGATCATTGGTAGGTTTTGATGACTGGGCACCCCCTGCAGTATAAGGGGGTATATGAGGAGGGTATGACATGGGTGACATCCTAGTATGTGGTGGTGCCAAGTAAGAAAATTGTGAGTAAGGAATGTAGGCGGAATAGATGTAGATGGCAAGTATCATGAATAAGCAATAGATGAAATAGGGGGTTGTTGGTGATAAGTGTAGGTAGGTAGAGTGGATGTAAAGACTCTCATAGAAATTGGAGGAAGAGACTACGGGATGGAGAGGAAAATGTTTTGGAAGGGATTATGGGTTTTCATCACCATTGGTGGCTGAGATGCAATAGGTATATGAGAGGTGGTAGATGCAGATAGACCTACACTCAAGGTGGTTGATAAAGGAATGGTTGACATCGTAGGAGTGACAGACATCAAAGGCATGACAGATTTCATAGGTGTAGTAGATATTAATGATGTAGGATCAAGATGGGAAACCACAGGTGGTAAGGTGGAAGAAGGTAAGGCTAAGCTAGTAGTAGCTGATGTAGAAGTGGGTGTGAGGGTAGGAGGAATGGACACAGGCATGTCATATACAAGTTGTCCTAATGAATCACGGGTAGATGAATGAGTGAGATAGTACTACAAAGTGGCATGGTTGTGATCAAGGAGTCTTGCGAACTCCTCATCACTAGTGGGTATGAAAAGATCCTGATTAGGGTCCATGGGTGATGAGATTGAAAGGGGCGATGAGCTAGGTGGGAATGGCTAGCAGATAGCATGAAACATGAGAGCGTTAGCTTGTTTATGATTCAAAACCATGTGACTAATGATAGAATAGATATTTTGAGCTTTGCTGATGATGTAAAAACACATAAGTAATGGGGAAAAATCAGTCTAAAATGAGTGATTAGATCGATGTTATGATTAGAAAATCATAATACATAGATCGGTGTCGGTTAAATAATCGATGTCGATATGAGAGTAATCATCACCGATCATCTCAAACCGATGTTGGTTACTATTGTGAAAAATAAGAGACTCAAAGATCTAGAAATGAAAGGTGAAAATGGGTCAACTTGGACTCTGAAGATGATATCAAAGACCCAAAAGTGTGATAAAATGACAGAACAAGACACGAAAAGAACAAAAAGGTGGAGAATACTATTTTGGTAAAAATAACCAAAATAACATAAAACTGATGTCGTTCAGTTAACCAATGGTGGTGAGATTATGTAACCGATGATGATCGTTGGACCGATATCGAATACTATGAAATCTAGGAAGAGAAGGAAAAATGAAATTTTGGTGATCTATATCAAATAAAAGGGCCAACCCAGAGACTGAGTATGGCTATGAGGAGTCCTAACAAACCTAGAATAAAACCGAATACACCAGTCATGATATCGGGCATAAAATGATAAGAAAGAATGAAGAAACGTGACTCACACCTCAAAACACAAGTAGATAAAAAGATAAAAAACACAAAATCCTAAGTTGTAGATTTTATGTTGTGGCTTATGCCATTTAGGACTGACTATAAACAGAATTAAAATTTTGGTTAACAAATGTGCCCTACAAAAAGCCAACAACTATGGCTGGTTTCATGTAAGTTTTGGCGTGTGAGATCCTTCTCTGAGATGATGACTGGATAGAGAAACTAGCTGGAGCCCACTGTCAATCCTCTGATTGTGTGATCATTGACGATTTTTCTAGGAAAAATGTTGTTCAAGAACTGTGTAGTTTGTTTTCAATGATTTGGTATAGAGAGTGTGCAAAATGTGAGCTATGGTTCAATTTGTCAACCATCAGCTAGGCATGACTTCCAACATATAGGTTGCCCATAATTTAGATGAGTTATAATGCAAAAACTCAAAAATTCAAGTGCACAAGTTTTAAAACCCAAAACCACAAATTATATTCGATGAGAACAAATTATGAAGAGGTTAAGGGTATGAATTTCACTAAGTACAATGCAAGAAAAGAAAGAAGAGTTCTTTTTAATCCCAAAAACAAGTGTCACTGAGTCAATCAAAAGAAAAGAATATTTCCAGAGAAGAATCTTAATGTGAACTTGTTTTAAATGAAAATAGACACACAAGATTTTCCCTAGGAATGAACAATGTAACGAACCCCAGATGGGTCCCATCAAGTGTGCCAAAATATTTCACCAATAAGTTTTACACTTTCTAAGATGAAATAGATAGAAGGTAAAATGGTTAAGGAGGAATACATGTGAGGCGAAGGTGGAAGGTAGAATGTGTGCATTGTAGACTTTTGATCCAAGCTGATTGTGTGAGCTTCCCTTTGGCTAGGAGGAATGACCTGTATAAGAAACACAACAAAACCACCAAATAGTATTAAATAGAAAGAGTCAGAGGACTTCCTAGCAAGGCTAGATCCAGGAAGCATGATGCTTCCTCAAATGGTTGTCAATCATTTTTTTAATAACAATTTAATGTGAATAAGAAACTGAAATAAATAGGTCCCGTTGATAGACATCCTTGGGGGATAGAGCCGTCAGTCATGGGAATCCTTAGGTTGGTGGGACGTGCATCCTAAGGAGACCTCCAAATTTTAAAGAAGTTGGTTCCTCTCTGCAGGGGGGATAGGGATAAGAAAAAAAGCTGGAAAGGAAAATATAAAAACAAACTAAGGTGATGCACCGAAAAGAATACGCTAGGAATCCAACCGAATACACAATCATCTCGAACTACTTAAGCATAGCACCAAAGATTGCAATAACACCCAAAGATGCATAGTTTCTAAATGAAAATAAAGGCGATCAAAGACAATAAATATATGTGAATGATGAACTGGAAACACCATGAAACATATATATTACTCCAATGGTTGTGCATAGTATTACATTAGAAAGAGGCAAGATTGTTATTACAAACTCAGGCAGAAGGCTAGAGTTCCAAGATCCCTGCCTTTTACAGAAGAGAAACTTACAATAGAGAGGAAAATATTAACTCTCCTAGTGTCTAACTAAAACTATCCTCTAGCCGAAATCTATCTTATATCATAATATCATATCATATCATATATATATCCTATCTCCTCAAAACTTTATTACAATTTATAGGGTGAGGAGGTAAGAGAGAACTTTGAAACTCCTTTTCAACTGCCCCTTAATCATGATAAATGATATGAAGTGATAGAAATAGATTTTCTCAAATCTTTCTCACAAATTGACCCCTTAGGAAAAGTGAGAGCCATGCCTATTTAATGCATCTTAATTATTTTGCAACTAACTCCCTTGAGATGGACTCACCTTTTGAGAAGAAACACTTTCAGCTATTTATTACACACCAGATATTTTGACCCTTTATGCATTGGTTCATGGCCCCTTGACCCAAACGGTGCATATTTTGTGATGAAATGACCCTTCACCTCTGATATTTTGAAAAATCTTGAGCATTAAATCTTACAGATAAGACCCTGAATCACTTATATGTGGTGGGTGGCTTGTCATCTTTATGGCCTGCTTCAAAGATAGAGTCCATTTGTTTTCAAGATCCACATGGAAGGCTCACGCATCCTCTTGACTCTGCTTTTCTTTAAGGATTTAGGGGATGCGTCGGTGGACACTTGGCACCATCCGTGGGTTCATTATTTTTTCTTTGTTGGCTTCATGTGTCAGTCCCGCAAGAGTTTGATACTTCATCTCCCTTTGATTTCTAAAGTTGTGTCGGCTTGACACTTGTCACAGTCTACAAGCCATTATTTTCTCTTTATAATTTGGTTAAGTCCCCTCTCTCGACAAAGCTTTTAGCTTTCAAATGGGTTTCTCTTTAGCCATGAAAATTCAAATAACAGTCTAGCAACTCACTAGGACCATTTAGCTTGTTAAATGAAAAGAACCCACGATCTTCCACTGTGAAACTACTTCTTCCTACTCTCATATTGAACTCAGTAAGCTTTTTATTTTTTCTGAGAGTAGAAAATTGAAAAGGGGCTAATGGAAACCTTAGGCTGATTTTAGTTGCTCTACATTTGGTTTGAAGTGAAAACTGCAACTGCCTTTAGCTGATGGTAATTTCCTTGGTGAGTCGGGGCCTTTATTAGAGCTGGCATATTCCTTTTGGAGTAATATAGGAGCAGGAATATACAAAAGAAAAAACATACATGTCTCAAATGAGATATGTAGTATGCACACAGGCACTTATTCTGCTGAAAGCAAACCTGCTCCTACTCCTAATCTAACTGGTTATGCAAAAGCTAAAAAAAACCTAAAATGGTGATCCATAGGATCCAAAATGAATCTACTTCATCAAAACAAATCAACACAAAGAAGGAAAAATGATACACAGAGGTTATGTCTTTTTAGTAACATGACCGCCGCTCTATGCAGAGTGGTGGTTACAGATCTGCCACCCAACCAAGGTGGCGGTCCTGGGACCGATAGTCTGCATTAGGTGGCGGTCCTAGCTCTTTCAGATAGAAAACAAAAATATGGAATGAACAACCTAGAATTTGGATAGTTATTCTTCTCTCTTCTCCTCCATGACCTTTCCCATTCTCCAGTGCATGGGAGGACATGGGAAAGGCTATAAATACATGTTTATAGAATAGAATAGGATCATCAAAGCATGAAAACAAGTGAGCAAGAAGTTCTTAGTGCTGGAATTGTGTTTGTAGAAGAAAGGAGTGTTGAGACAGAGAAAGCAAGTATTTGGGAGGAAGTGTGAGATATTATCTACTTCTCTTTCATACTTATTGTAAATTATGTACTTGTTATTTTGAATCAGCCAATAAAAGTGGGAAGAAAGAGAAATTTCCCTTCCCGACTAGTTTTTCCTCCTCTGGAGTTTTCCAGGATAAAATTTGTTGGTGTTTATGAGCATAAATTTTTCCTTTTCTACAATTATGGATTCTAAGCATAAGCATAATTCATTCACTACTTATCTCTGTAATTTTCTAATAGAAAGTAGAACAACAACGTTTATTTTGTGTTTCGTGGATAATTCCAAAGTTGAAGAGTTTACAGATCATTTTGGTATCAGAGCTAACAAGTATCTAGGACTGTGGTATTCGTTCTTGGATTTGTATAACAGTGACAAGATATAAAGGTGAAGAGGCTTTACCTTGTGATCCAGAAATTTCTACAAAGAAGTGAAAACAGAGAATTCGAGACAAATCGAGGAAGAGAACTCGATCCGTAGAATCAAGATGTTGGAGACCATGATGGATAGGATGTTTAGAAGGTAAGAAGAGCTTGTTGATTTACAGAAGACAGGTTCTCTCAAACAAGACTCTATGGACTCAGTGGTTCGGGGCTTAGCTGAAAATTTTGGCATAGGAAGAAGACACCATGAGGAAAGTTATAAGGAAGAGCATAAAGAAGAGACTTCAAACACAAGAGAAAAGTTAAAATCTGATCATACTCCTTTTAAAGTTGAAATGAAAGTTGATATTAAAAGCTTTGAAGGACAAGTAAATGCGGAGTTACTTTATAAATGGTTAAAATAGTTAGAAGTCTACTTTAGCATCCATAATGTCACTGAGGCATAGAGGATCACCTTTGCACGTCTTAAAATGGAGGGACACGCTTTGGTTTGGTGGGAAACCCATCTAACCACTTGTGAAAAGAAGAAGTGTCCTATTGTGAAATCTTGGCAAGAATTTAAAGAATTACTTAGAGCTAACTTCTATCCTATTGGCCACAAGACTGACCAAATGATTAAATGGTAGTATTTTAGACAAGGCAATGGTCAAAGTGTGTAGGACTATACTATAGAGTTTCGTAGGCATGCCATGTTGCTAAATATGGACTTGGAGGATGAGGATATTTTGACTAAGTACTTGGGAGGACTTCACACTCACCTTCAAGAAAATTCATCTCCACCAAGCCCAAAGATCTCAATGAGGCGTGTGTGTAAGCATACTACATAGATGATGAAAAGAAGCAAGGAAGCAGAGCCAAGGGAAAAACAATCAAAAATCAGCAGAAAAAAAGAGTATGGGAAAACAAGTAACAAGGGTAAGTGGAAAGGGAAAGGTAAACAAGCTGCCACTACTTTAAATACTTGTAAAGATCCCAAGAATTTTTGCAAGAACTGTGATATTAATGGTCATACTGACGCTACATGTTGGAAGTTGCATCCGAGTTACATCCAAAGAACCAAACCAAGGACTCAAAGAATTCCATGACAGCTATAAGAATAGAAGGGGAGGTGGAAATCAAAGATGACTCTGATGTAGACGAAAAAGGCTTGGATGCACGGCCACCAACATGGACAACCAAGAAGAGGAGATGAGTAGACTATTCCAGATCAAAATCCAGATCAAGAGAACTAAGGTAAATGCTTTGGTTGATACCGGTTCTCAGTCTAACTTGATTTTTGAAGCAGTTGTAAAGAAGCTTGGTCTTGAGACTTATGAGCATCCACACCCTTATCCTTTGGGTTGGGTGAAGAAGGGTGTTGAAATTCAGGTAACAAGAAGATGTAAGGTCAAGTTTGGGATAAATTCCCAAGTATATTGATGTTTTGAAGTTGACGTTATTCCACTTGATGCTTTTTGATGTTGTATTCGGAGTCCTTACTTGTATATCAGGGATGTTATATTTATGAGAAGGGAAAACTGGTATAGATGGGTCAAGGATGGGATCAACTACAACATCCGGGCACACCAGTGTAAGACACGGGTTATTATGGTCAGTGTTGACTAAGCAAAATGACTTATTCAAGAAATCATAATCAGTTTTGTTTACTTTTGTTAAAGGAAAAAAAGATGGGGTAGAAGTTTTAGAGATTTTTAACCAGGGAAAGCATGATTTGTATAGTATTATTTAGTCCTTTCAAGAAGTTTTTCAGGCTCCCAGTGGGTTACCACCAAAACAGGAAGTAGAGCATGAGATTCAACTATTGCTAGAGTCCCCTCTACCAAACATCGGGTTGTATAGAAATCCTTTCTTGAGAGTACTTGAAGTAAAGAAACAACTCCAAGAACTACTAGACCAAGGGGTGATACATCCGAGCACCTCACCATGTGGTTCACCTATTGTGATGGTGCCAAAGAAGGATGGTTCTTAGAGAATGTGCATCGATTACCACACTTTGAACAAGATCACCATAAAGAACATATATCCACTTCCCCACATAGATGATCTCTTAGACCAGCTTCAACATGCCAAATTCTTCACAAAGTTGGATCTCAAGTCAGGTTATCACCAAGTCAAAATGAAGGAGGATATATATGGAAAATTGCCTTCAAAACAAAACAAGGTTTGTAAGAATGGTTAGTACTTCCTTTTGGGTTATTCAATACACCCATTATATTTATGAGATTGAAGAATGATGTATTGCGGGATTTCATAGATTCATGTATCATTGTATATCTATACGATATTTTGATTTTTAGTGCCACATGGGAAGAACATCTAACTCATTTACAACAAGTCTTGCAAGTTCTCAGGGAGAAATAGTTGCTTTGTAATATGAAGAAATGTGAATTTTCCAAACAATCACTTGTCTATCTTGGGCACGTGGTTAGGAGGAGAGCTATGAGTGGATCTAAAGAAGGTGGAATCCATCACTAACTAGCCAACACCAATAGGAGCCATAGAGACTAGGAGTTTTGTGGGAGTAGTACAGTACATGTAGAAGTTCATTCTGGGCTTCTCCACGATTACAACACCTCTACACACAATGGCCACAAAGAGTAAGGGTTTTGACTGGGGTAAGGAACAAGACAAATCCTTTGAGTTATTGAAATACAAGATTAGTTATGCTCCAGTACTTGCTCTTCCTAATTTGCAATAGCCTTTTGAAGTAGAGACAGATGCCAATGATTACGCCATGGGCGCAGTGTTGCTTCAAGGAGGTAAACACGTATGTTATCATTTTGAAACTTTCACTTCAGTAGTTAAAGGATATTTAGTATATGATAAGGAAATGTATGCACTAGTTCAAGCAATTAAAAATGGAAGCATTATTTATTGGGTAAAGAAACTATTGTGCACACTGACCACAAACCTCTCCAGTATTTGCAAGCACAGTCTAAATTGTAGCAAGAAAGGCACTATAAATGGATGGGATTCCTTCAGTAGTTCCATCTGGTGATCAAATACAAGAATGGTAGTACAAACTTGGTAGTAGACATGTTGTCTAAGCCACCCACACAAGAGAAGTTTTAATGTTTGGCATCTATCTCTCAGATCGAGCCCTCCACGAAGGAAGCTTATGGAGAGGCATATTCCCAGACAAAGACTTTGGGGTGACATTTCAGTAGTTGCAGTCCCAAGGGATTGAAAGGGCGAGATTGAAGATTTTATCTCAAAGACAGGACTACTCTACCGATCGGGAAGATTTATGTGCCAAAAGAAGAAAGAATTCTATTGATGAGGGAAGCACATACCTCAAAATTAGTGGGACATTTTGGTGTTGGTAAGACCCTAGCCCACTTGCAAAGGTACGTGTATTGGCCCAATATGCAAGAAGAAGTATCAAAATTTATACGTGGATGTAAACTTTGTTGTACTAGCCTAAGACTAGGAAGGAGGGTTTGTATATGCCTTTGTCAGTACCTACTCACGTCCGTGGGAGGACATTTCTATGAATTTTGTAGGAGGATTACCTATGTCTAAACATGGCCATGACTATCTATATGTTGTTGTTGATAGATTTAGTAAGATGTGTATTCTTATGGCATGTAAAAAGATAGTAAAAGCACATGAGGCAAAGAGATCTTTTCTTTACTAATGTATGGGTGCATTTTAGTTTGCCAAAGTCTATTATTTATGACAGAGATTCCAGGTTCTTGGGGAAGTTTTTGACTACTTTTTGGGACAACATGGATACCAAGTTATAGAGGAGTACAACTTTCCATCCACAAATAGATGGATAGACAGAGGTGGTAAACAGGACTTTGGTACAACTGATCAGAGGGTATAATAGCAAATATCCAAGGACTTGGGATGAGTCCTTAGCGTACATTCAACATTCCTATAACCGGGAAGACACACATCCACTATGAAGTCATTGTTTGAAGTGTGTTTGGGATATCTACCTACAAATCTGCTGGACATAGAAGTTGGATAACATGATGGGGGAGGAGACACAAGACACGAGAGGGTGACTAGAGCAAACAAATTCATTAAGAGGATCTGGAAAATCCATCTCAAAGTCAAATAATAGCTAGAGAAATCTCAATCCAACTACAAAGCTAGCCATGATCAAAGCATAGGAGAGAAAATAAGCTACATATTGGAGATAGAGTTTGGCTTTACTTGAGCAAGGAGAGATTACAAGGTCAAGCACGGAAACTCAAGCCACTACGATATGGGCCCTTCACCATATTAGAGCAAGTTGGAGAAAACGCTTTTCAACTTGACTTGCCACCATTTATGAGGATGTACTCTGTAGTAAACTGTGAGAACTTGCACCTATATGAGCCATCCATTCTAGATGAAGATGAAGGACTAAAAATGCTACCTTCCATTGAGAATTGTGTCTTGAACTCACGAGGTGAATTGAGGAGGATGTAGTGATACAACAGAAGGTCAGAGAGACTAGGAGAGTTCCATAGGAGTCTTGGCAGATTGGATCTGAAAGGAAATACACCAAGGCAGCCTGTGGTACTCAAAAGAGCAAGTGAGGGAATTATTTCCTCATCTACTCCCCTACTAAGCTTTTGTGGGACCAAAAGCCTCCTGAGTAGGGGAGGTGTGATCCATAGGGATCCAAAATGAATCTACTTCATCAAAACAGTCAACACGAAGAAGGAAAAATAATACACAGAGGTTCTATCTTTTTAGTAATAAGACCGCCACTCTGTGTAGAGTGGCGGTTATAGAACCGCCACCAACCAGGGTGGCGGTCTTGGGACCGCCAGGTTTGCATTGGCGGCGGTCCCGGCTCTTTCGAGAAAAAAAAAAAATATGGAAACGAACAACCCAGAATTTGGACGGTTATTCGTGTCTCTTCTCCTCCATGACCTTTCCCATTCTCTAGTGCATGGGAGGACATGGGAAAGGCTATAAATACATGTCTATAGAAGAGAATAGGATCATCAAAGCATGAAAGCAAGTGAGCAAGAAATTCTTAGTGCTGAATTGTGTTTGTAGAAGAAAGGAGTGTTGAGATAGAGCAAGCAAGTATTTGGGAGGAAGTGTGAGATATTATCTACTTCTCTTTCATACTTATTATAAATTATGTACTTGTTATTTTGAATTGGCCAATAAAAGTGGGAAGAAAGAGTAATTTCCCTTCCCGACTGGTTTTTCTCCTCTTGAGGTTTCCAAGATAAAATGTGTTGGTGTTTATGAGCATAAATTCTTTCCTTTCCTGCAATTGTGGATTCTAGGCATAAGCATAATTCCTTCACTAGTTATCTCTGTCATTTTCTAATAGAAAGTAGAACAAATGCATTTATTTTGTGTTTCTGTGGATAATTTCAAAATTGAAGAGTTTACAAATCAAATGGGCAAGGAAAAGTAGCTTCCTTTTCTTATAAAATGTGGCCATGTGAATAATTTGGCTATTGATATGGCCTATAGTGAGAGTGAAAAGCAGACCTTCACTCTTCCACCCACGGTATCAGTGAACAGTATGAATACCTCCTCTTGTTTATCTTGTGGTTGGAGGTGTTGCAACTGACCCTCGGGGTCTTGAAGCTCATCCTCATGTTCTAAAATGAACATGACTGTTGCTGGAATTTTGCTTGATAAGATACAGCCTAAGGTGGGGCTTGGTCCTACCTCCTACTTATGTCCATCATTCTAGTTGGTATCTTTTGGATCAAGGCTCCCTTACAGATTACTTTGAAGGGCTTCATCTTGTTCATCTTCTTTCTACTCTCCCTTTCTAGCAGCTTCACCTATGAGTTCAAGCTCTTTGATTGAAAGAAAAAAGCTTCCAATGATACTTTCTTCTAAAGTCTCTCGAACTATGTCCTGAAAAAGAGTCATGTGAAATGGGTGGCCTCTGTCAGTAAGACTAATGAAGTGAGAAAATATGTAATTTCAATAGGCTCCTCTTCATCGAGACATTCCCCCAGATCTGATAAGCACTTGAGCTTATCTCCTTCCTCCTCTGATTAAAGCTTTATGCTTTGATGTGATGGTTTTTGAATCTATAAATTCTCCATCATATGTGGCTTCATTTTGTAGAATAAAGCCCGTTGATAAGGATATTTTCAAGGGATTTTCTTTATGGGGAGGACAAACAGAGGAAAATTCTGTAACCTCTCCTTTGTTGGATGGTGACGTGAACCTTGTGAGCATGTATCACTTCCTACTATATGCTCCTCTTCTTTTGGATTTGGAGCCTTTGTTTGCTGGTGTGTGAGGTATAGCTGCTCGAAGATGGTGGTAGTGCAGAAATTTTGGTTTGGAGATGAACAAGGGAAGGATCCCTTGGTGGTAATGAAGTCATGATTGCACAACCTCATTGGATGAAGAGAAATGGGAGGCGTGGAAAGGTAGATGAATGAAAATGGATGAGAGGGAGCTCTGTGAGCCTTTGTAATGATTTGGTCAGACCCTAGGGAGTTATTGGATGTGCTCCACAACAATATTCATGGAAGTTTGAACTTTTTTGAGAATCAACCAAGCTGATGCCATAATAAAGTATCACTCTGAGTTGTCCCACCGGGCGTGCTTAAAAAAAAAGCGCTGACGGACATCCTTGGTGGATAGAGTCATTAAAGTCATGGGAATCCTTAGGTTGGTGGGACGTGTGTCCTAAGGAGACCTCTAGATTTTAAAGAAGTTGGATCTTCTCGTGGGGGAGATAGGGATTAGAAAAATTGGAAAGAAAAACATAAAAACAAACTAAGGCGATGCGCCAAAAATAATACACCAGGAAGCCAACCGAATACACAATCATCTCGAACTACTTAAGCACAACACCAAAGATTGCAATAACACCCAAATATGCATAGTTTCTAAATGAAAATAAAGGTGATCAGAGACAATAAATATATGTGAATGATGAACCGAAAACACCACAAAACATATATATTACTCCAATGGTTGTGCACAGTATTACATTAGAAAGAGGCAAGACTGCTATTACAAACTCAGGCAGAAGGCTAGAGTTCCAAGATCCCTACCTTTTACAGAAGAGAAACTTGTGACAGAGAGGAAAATATTAACTCTCCTAGTGTCTAACTAAAACTATCCTCTAGCCGAAATCTATCTTATATCATATATCATATCATATCATATATATATATATATATAGATATATATATATATATATATATATATATATATATATATCTATATATATATATATATATATATATCTATATATATATATATCTATATATATATATATATATATATATATCTTATCTCCTCGAAACTTCATTACAATTTATAGGGTGAGGAGGAGGTAAGAGAGAACTTTGAAACTCCTTTTCAACTACCCCTTAATCATGATAAATGATATGAAGTGACAGAAATAGATTTTCTCAAATCTTTCTCACAAATTGACCCCTTCGGAAAAGTGAGATCCATGCCTATTTAATGCATCTTAATTATTCTGCAACCAACTCCCTTGAGATGGACTCGTCTTTTGAGAAGAAACACTTTCAGCTATTTATTACACAACCAGATATTTTGACCCTTTATACATTGGTTTGCAGCCCCTTGACCCAAACGGCATATTTTGTGATGAAATGACCCTTCACCTCCGATCTTTTGAAAAATATTGAGCATTAAATCTTACAGATAAGACCCTGAATCACTTATACGTGGTGGGTGGCTTGTCATATTTATGGCCTACTTCGAAGACAAAGTCCATTTTTTTGTAAGATCCACGTGGAAGGCTCACGCATCCTCTTGACTCTACTTTTATTTAAGGCTTTAGGGGATGCGTCGGGTGGACACTTGGCACCATCCGCAGGTTCGCTATTTTTTCTTTGTTGGATCCGCTTGTTGGTCCCGTGGGAGTTTGATACTTCATCCCCCTTTGATTTCTGAAGTTGCGCCGGCTTGACACTTGTCACGGTTTGTGAGTCGTTCTTTTCTCTTTATAATATGGTTAAGTCCCCTCTCTCAGAAAAGCTTTTAGATTTCAAATGGGTTTCTCTTTAGCCGTGAAAATTCAAATAACAGGTCCTATTGCAATGTAATGATTTAGGTTTCTCATACACATAATACACTAGATTTAATGGTAAATAAAAATGCAACACTAAATCTAATTAGAACCAAGGTTTTTTCAGGTCAGGTAGGTCTTTCAGAGGTATGGTAAGGGTATGTAGCTGATTAGTTGAGGTCTGGGTTGGTTTTAGATGAGTGGGAAGCTTTTTGGTTTAAGAATATGAAATGACACAGAGACCGATATCGGTCTGTGACCGATGCTGGTATGGGGACTAAACCAATGTCGGTAGGGAAATAGGTAATAAACTATTAAAAATAGTTTTTATGCTCTCTGTGATTGCACAAAGAGTGAGGGTAGTATGGTTTGGGTCGTAATATGGTGAGAAGACTCAAGAATACTAAGGAGGTTTAGAAGGGTGGAAAGGATTGGGGTGGTTGAATAGTGGGTTGGTGGGAAGAAGGTGATGTATGGGTAACAAAAGAAATAAAATATTGAACAAAGAAAGAGATCTATAATGGGATAAGCCCGAATGATTAAAATCACAAGTACTTACTTGGTGTCTTGTAGACCTTGTGAGTTGAGATGGTTGATGGTTGATTGGAGGAGAGGTGTTTGAGTCCAAAGGCCATGGGAATACAACCCGTGTGCTCATGCAAGAATTCCAATGCTCGGAAGGAGAATTAGATGCTTGTCTCGCAATGTGGTTATGTGTGCTTGTCATCTAGATACAGAGGGCTTGAAGATTCATGCTTGAATGTAATAAGGATCCAATAATTGAATGACCAACCCATGTAAAGAGTTGTGAAAGTGTATATAAGGTGACCGATGGTGGTTAGGTAATCGCATTGGCCGAGGAAAAATCGGCATCGATTAGGGTGAATTAGTCCCTTTTACCAAAAATAGGAAGATCTTCCCAGATTTGGCATGTTTTCCAAGTTGAGTCCACTTAGGGAAGTGGAGTTCTCATTAGAAAAGGTAGGAAGGTCATAGAAGAAGTCCAATTAGGTTTAAGAAGAATTCTTAGTTAGTTAGGTCAAGTGGTGACTCAGCACTGAGAGTGATGACTTGGTCACTGTGAGTTAAATTCCCCTGGAATGGGTCTAGGGTGAGGTTTAATGATGAGGTGGAGGTGTGAGGATGAAATTAACTTAATTAAAATAATTAAATCAATTAATAATGTGAGGATGAATATTAATATGGGATGAAGGGGTCATGATTAGTTAAATGTGTTATGTTAATTAATTGAAGGGGACTAAAGGGCAT
Organism: Taxus wallichiana var. yunnanensis; assembly: GCA_018340775.1. Classification (NCBI taxonomy): domain Eukaryota; kingdom Viridiplantae; phylum Streptophyta; class Pinopsida; order Cupressales; family Taxaceae; genus Taxus; species Taxus wallichiana. The sequence continues at coordinate 261,906,260 of CM031236.1, forward strand.
GTGACCCAAATTTTGTGTCTACCTGAATTAGATTCCTATAAAGGACTCGTTATACTTGTCACCCCCAGATCATTACCAACGTGCTTATCCACGTAACATAGTATGTGCCTATTGTGGAAAGAAGCATAAGCTTGAGGACTTCCCTGAACTTTATGAGTACATGTGCAAGAATAAGAAGAAGGACAAGGGTTTGGGGATGATTAAGGTGCAACACACTAAGGGTGATCAATGGATACTGAAGAAGATACTTGATCCTGAGTTACAACCTTTGTTGGTTACTACTCGCTCCGGCGACACACGCATGCAAACCTCTTAAATCCAAACCACTCATCACAAGAGAAGAGGTTATACATGCCACGTATCTGGACATTTCTCATCAAAAATAAGTTTACGAAGAGACTATGGGGGTCATCAGAGAGTTACAATGTGAGATACAATGCTTGAAAGAGCATGCACATGGGAGAGAGAGAACGTCTAAAGGATGTTGAACTCCCATAAAAAGATGTGGATGATTTGAAGGAGGTATGTAAGTTGTGAAAATGTACCACAAATTGGAATTTAGCGCAAGTAATAGATACTATAAATAAACTTACCACCACAAAACCATGAATGTGATAAAGAGATCACTTTGGATGTGGTAATTGATGAGTGGTTGGTGATAAATAGTCCGATAGATATGGGCACGAAAGTGAATGTGTTGACCCTAGATGCATGAAATCGAGATGGGGTGACCTACATTACAGTTAGATTCAAATATGTTGTACATGGCGAACAAGACGAGAGCTATTCCTATAGGGGTTTTAAAGAATACTTCCTTTACAATTCAGGGAGCAAAGTTTACTAGATACTTTGATGTATTGGAGCTTGCTGAAGAAGATAACTTTCCAGCACTACTTGGACGTCCCTGGTGTTATTCAAACAATATAGACTTACACTTTAATAAGGGATACATCATCTTTAAAAACAAGGATGAACACGTAATTATACCTCTAAATGAAGAAAAATCTATGCCATATATTTATCCTTTGAATGAAGAAGAAATGAATAGGATTTATGCATGCACGGTGCATGATCCTGAGAATGTAGAACCCTCCAAGGAAGGTGTGCTTTAGTTAGAAGATGCCCAATTAATTAGCAATACCATAAGTGTTTCTTGTGATAACTGAATCCATGGCACATATGAGATGGTTGGGCACGAGATGAAGGGGAGAGTAACTAGAATGATCAGACCATGCATGGTTAAGTGCATGGGAAAAGTTCATTTACTAAGATATACTAGTGAAGAAAAGCCTGAGTCTTTCTTATGCATCATGGAAGAACATTAGAAGAACACAGTGATCAAATAAACATGTCGGTTTATACTATGCATGGAACAATAGTGCATTTGGTGGGTGACACATAGAGATAACTTGTTGAGCTAACGAGAAGTAAGAATCACCTTTTCAACAAGGTTCACTAGAAGAAATGTGCCTACACTTTTTATGAGTATGATGGGAAGACTCCTACTTTGGTATAGATTCATAACTATGAGAGATAATAGATGCAAGGCCTAGAGGCCTTACCACCATCTCTATGGGTGCATAAGTTCTATTCCACTTTTTTTGCCTATGCATGCCCATGGTATGTACATACCGAGCTCAAACAAGAGATGACAAGCTAGAGAGATATAACCGCAGTATTGTTTAAACCTTTGATTACTTTTCTAATAAACCTCCAGTACATGAAGCATTGCAGATCATGAATCACATCACATTGGGGATAGCATGAAATCATAGGATCTCATGTTTGAGATGCTTGGAGAACCCGATTCCAAGGTGTGCTTATATGCTTTGAGGAAATAGAGGAGAAAAAATGGGTCATGCCTGGAAGGAGAAAGAAAAGGGTAAAATGGTGTACCTCATTGATAATGAAGAGGTGGAGAATTTGGAGGTTAGCCATATAGAAGGTGTGTGTGAAGTGATGGACACTGTAGATGAGAAGGCCCGTGCATACCATGCACCCATGAAGACAAAGAAGGTAAACATTGGTGCGAGAATACACCTAAGGAAGCCATTATTGGCATCATCGGGTCGGAACAAGAGGTAACAAATATCATTGAGATCTTGCACAACTTCTAGGATTTGTTTCCACGAGGCTATCATGAGTTGAAGGGAGTGCACCCCTCATTGGGAGAAATGAAGATTAAGTTAAAAGAAGGTATGCACCCAGTTTGGAAGAGGCCTTATAGGATAAATTTGAACCTACATGTGAAAGTGAAGGAGGAAATTGACAAGATGCTTAAGTTTGGAACTATTAAACCAATTGAGGAGTCTGAGTGGGTTATCTCTATGGTCATTAGCATAAAAAAGGATGGGAGGATTAGGATCTGTGTGGATTATAGGGAACTTAATACTTCATGTATCATAGATCCTTTTCCCACACCTTTAATAGAATAAATCCTTGAACGCTTTGCAGGTGCGAGATGTATTCATTCATAGATGGGCTTTTAGGGTATCACCAGGTGCACATTACACGTGAGGACTAAGAAAATACAACCTTCACCATTGAATGGGGAAGCTTTGCTTATACTATTATGCCATTTGGATTAAACAATGTGCCCGCTATTTTTTGTGCATAGTTGTGCAGGGCCTTCCATGTTTTCATTCACAAGTTCTTGTAGGTTTACCTTGATGATTAGACTATCTATGGGTTGGTTAAAGATCATGTGATAATTTAAGGCTCATGTTTGAGAGATGCAGGTAGATGAGCATTTCTCTTAACATAAAGAAGTGTATCTTTGCTACACCTTTTGGCACTTTTCATGGGAACATCATTTGCAAGGAAGGATTGTTGGTAGATATGGTGAAGATAATAGTGATTTTAGGATTAGAAGAACCTACCAACCAAAGTGAAGTGCACAGATTTTTGGGACATATGAGTTATTACAAGAAATTTATAAAGGGATATACGAAGATTGTTGTACCCCTAGAAGAGTTGCTCAAGGCTAAAGGAAAATTTCGTTGGGGTGATGCGTAGCAATAGGAATTTGAGACATTGAAGTAGAATCTTACCACTGCACCTATTTTGTGCTTTCCTTCATGGAAAAACCCTTTCATGTACATGTTGATGCCTCTGGTATGACAATTAGCGCAGTCTTGGCGCAACTTGGAGAAGGAAATTTTTATCACCCTATATACTTTACAAGGAAGTGAAGTTCACACCAAAGAAAGCAAAATTATACCACCACTAAGTGTAAGGCATCATCTATGATCCACGCGCTTCACAAATTTCGATAATACTTGTTGGCTACACCATTTATTTTCTATACAAATCATATGACATTGAAATATTTGGTTAACAACCATGTTTTGTAAGGGTGTATCTACTGATGGGTACTTATTTTTCAAGAGTTTGATTTCACAGTTATGATAAAACTAGGAAAGAGAAATTTAGGACCTGGTCACTTATCAAGAATAAACTCTGGAGAGGATGTGTAGTGTATTGAGGATACAATACCAAATGCGCAGTAGTTTAGATTGAATTGTGCACCCACAAATTTGAAAGATATAGTAGTATTTTTATGCACTTTAGCACTTGAGCTAGAGGGAATGAAGTCCTTAGAGAAAAAATAGCTTGTTATTCATGCAACACCTTATCAATTGATTGGTGGAGACTTGTACATAATGGGTAGAGATGAAGTCTTGCATCGGTGTGTACTTAAACATGAATGTAGAGACATTATGGAAGAAGCTCATGGAAGGTATTGCAGAGGACATTATGATTCATATGCAAATTTACATAAGATCCTTATAGATGGGTTATGGTGGGAGACTTTGTACAAAGGATATGAAGGTGTTTGTTGCTTAAATAATTTGATCCTTGTCAGAGAATTTGAAAGCCTGAAGTAGGGATGAGATGCCCATGAGACTTATTGTAAGTGTGGAACCTTTTGATAAGTTGGCCATTGAATTTATAGGACCAATTCAACCACCCATGTGTAGGATTGGAGCATGAGATATAATTACATGTACATATTATTTGGTAAGGTGGGAAGAAGCTACGCCTACAAAGGATTGCAGACTGCAGCCACGATATCGGGTTTTTATGGGAAACCACCATTAGTAGGTATGGATGTCTATTAAGCTTGACCAATGATAAGGGAACTCATTTCTTAAATAAGATAATCAGAATTTTGTAAGCAGATTTTATGGTGCCACACCATAAAACAACCCCTTATCACCCTCAAGCTAATGGTATAATAGAATCTTTCAACAAGATTTTAGGCCAAACTCTTACAAATATTTGTGATGTTGGAAGTAAGAATTAGCATGATAAAGTGTCGATTATAATTTGGCCTTATAGACCACTGTATATAAAAGGTTGAACAAGGCCACACCCTTCTAATTAGTATTTGGCAGAGGCGATACTACCCGTTGAATTCTTGCTACCATCCCTCGTATTACATGCGTAGAAGGGCTATCGATGAAAAGGATATAGAAAAGTGCATTAAGAAACTAATGCAGATAGATGAGCAACGCACAATTGTGGGTTGGATCTAGAATACGAGAAGGTGTGACAAACATCCCGATATGATAGGCACATTAAGAACAAGACATTTGTAGTTAGAAAGATAGTCCATCTCTATGACTCCAAGTTTACACACCACCCAGGGAAGTTGAAGGTGCATTAGTTAGGACCTTTTTAGTAACACGATGCTCGAATCAGGTGCATGTTAATTGTAGGTGCTATATGGCACCATGTTTCCTGGTTACTTCAATGGGAGTAGGTTGAAGCCTTACTATAAATAAGCTTCTTGGTGTTTGTAATAAACCAATATTGTCATTTAAATAAGATTTATCTTTCATGTTTTGTCTATTTTGTTTTTCTTATTTTGTTGTAATAAGTGTGCTTGCACGCATGAAGTTGATTATTATCTATTGAGTTCATGTGGAGAGGACCACACATACTTTTAGTGTGGTGTGAACCAAGTGAAGATACACGAAAAAGAGATCTTGTTGGTATTGGGACTTATGGCGAAGTTTGCGGACCTAAACGTGCGATGGTATAAAGGTGGAATGTTGTTTTTAGGATGCATGTGGGAAAACGAAAGAGGCATCATATGTGCTAAGAATGATGGTTCTCATGAATAATTGGTCGATTGAAGACCACGTGAGGAAAAGGTTGTGCGGTGTAATAACGAGGTAGGTGATAATAGGATGGACTACTTGGTATAAAGTGCAGAGGAAGATGTGTGACAACATATGTAAGAGTATGTGAGGATGATTTTCAAATTGGAAGTAGTATGCACACTAGAAGGTTATGACCGTAGTGCATGGATAAAATCAAAGAAAATCATGGAAAAAGTAGAAAAGTGTAATTAAAGTTATAGTACGATGGTAGGTGACGAGTAATTAATGTGATAAAAATTTGGAAACCTATAAAAGGGTCATTGGGGAGATTTTATTATCACTTTGCCTTGCAAAAATAAATTTGGTGTTTGATAGAGAAAATTAGTGCAATTTCATGTGAATTTGTGTGCAGACTTGAAAAATTGATTAATCAATCGAGTAAGCACATGGCCAAGCAAGAGAGCTTCTTTAGAATGAAGTTTGAAGATTGAAGATGGTGTGGAGGCTTATAGGGTTTTGAGTTCATTGAGATAGGGTTTGTAAATTAGGGCACAAATTTGATTGAGGGAGTTTGTGAGAAATCGGAGTAAGGAGAAAATTTTGGTGCATAAGGTTATTAAAGCACCCAGGGAACAATAGTATAAGTTGTAAAGATAGAACTTTTGATAAAATGGATTTGAGAGATGGCACCATGAAAACTAGGAACAATGTTACCAAAGGGAAAAAGAAAGGGAAAAGGCAAGGAGAAGCCCATGGTTGATGACGTAAAGGAAGAATGGTATTCAAAAATTCAATACCCAAAAGGTATAATTATGGGGTAGGATTGGTTGTCCAATGTAAGGAATATGATTTTTAATGACTATAACCATTGCTCGAATATAAATGAGCAAGAAATAGAAATTGAGTTATTAATAAAATGAGTGAGAGGACCACAGATGATAATCCAATCTATGATGAAAAAGGATACCAAGTCTTGAACAACATAGGATTCCTTCAACTCTACGAGCTCCCCTATTTTTGTAAGCCTGAGTGACTTTATTAGTGGCTTATATCGCAAGTCCATGAGGACTATTTCTATTTTGTAGGAAGAAGGATGTTCCTTACCATGTAACTGATCAAAAAAGTTAATGGCCTCAAGATCATGCATAGAAATTGAAACTGACCTGGATGATGATGATGGGGTGAAAATCACTACTACCACCTTAAGTATTAGTGAGGAGGGTGCATAATGGACATCACGAAACTTACTAACCTTGTTGTCAAAATGGTTGCACAACTAATTACAAAATTGAAAGTACTAGAATGGTGGACACGAGTGAATAAGAGATGGATTCACATAGAAAAAATATGGCCAAGGACACTACTTACAACCTTGTTGGATTTATCACCGAGAGAAATCATAGATGAAACACATTTGGAGCTATTCTACTTTTAATTGTATTCTCTCAAATTTGGGTACCATATGGGCCAAATGAGAACATGTGAAGGTTCCCCCGAACATAAGTCACCTACAAAGAGATCCGTCGAATACACTTGTGACAAGATTAACAACACATACAAGTTAAGGGTGAAAAAAATGGTACAAACGGATGCACAAAGTATTTGGACAAGAGTGGTGCATTTTGAGCAAGTTACCCTCGAGTTGGAAGTGAAGGCAGATTTTGCAATGTATCAACACTTCTACCTTGGTAGATTTTATTTGAAAAAATAAAACAAAGAGTCCTTGGTGCAAACTCTCATTTTATTTTACAACACGATACTTCCAAACATTTGTGAACAGGTTCTCATAAGTGCATAAGGTGAAGTTTGATGCAAACAAAGTAGATTCTTGAACATCATATGATGCGTAAAATGTATGTCTATCCTGACAAGAACACATATGTGGAGACAATGATATCAGATGATATCAATATCAACTCCATTACTTTGGCAGTTGGTAATGGGGAGGCCATGAAATCTATATCTATTTAAAGCTAAAGATCATTGATGGGAAGTATGTGGAGAATGATTTAAAGATCCTTGGATAGCCTAAGGGAAGATAGATGGTGGGAAAACAAAGAGAGATCATGAAGAGAATCATCCTGCCAGAAAGAAAGAAGAATAAGACAGTGATGAAGAAAAAATTACACAAGGAAACTGGGAAAGGCGTAAGTACATCCGGAGTGACCACAAAGTTGTGAAATAAGAAAATCCCAAGAAGAAGACACAAGTAAAAAGTCCCCGAGAAAAGAAGAAATCCATAGTGGTTTCGAGTGAGGAGACCGAGAAGTCTTGAGAAGAGATGCCTCGAGATATCTCCATCAATTCACACTCTGGTGAATTCGGATGAAGAAGAGCACATCACAAAGCCAAGAAGCAAAAGGACAAGAGAATAATAATGAATAAGGCCATGGTGATCCCCATACGAAAGATGTAGGAGGAGAGCATGATGCCAAACACAAAGTTAGGCGCTTGATGAAGAGGAAGAAAAGAAGTATGATGAAGGAGAGATAGGTGTAGGAGGGTCCCTTACGTTAGAGATACCTATAATGCAATATATTGATGATCCTTCGAAAGTTTTATGTGTGAGATACCAGAGTATATGGCCACGAAAGATCTCTTCTATTTGTCATTATTTGAAAAGAATGAGGCCCTCATGTGAACCAAAAAGAATCTCTCTTGGGTATATCAATCAAATATAGAAGAGCTAGATTTTGAGGTTAGTGCATAGGATTTATCTGAAACTCATATTAAATCAGCCCCATGAGAGGCTTACCCCATGGTCGACGTGTAGCTACTTACAGATGAGCATGTATGCAATGTGCTTAACAAGTTATCATCAGAAGTGGGGATCCAAATTTTTGATAAGGACTGCATGATAAATAAATTGAGTGATGAGATAAAGGAGAAAGATGAAACCATTACGCAACTCAAGCGAGAGTTGAGTTAAAATAAGGGGTAGACGTGCGTAGCCTATAAGAAAGTTGAGTGTATTACATTGATATAATAACTACCTCGTATCTCGATCCTCACCATGAATGCAAAATAAGAATATGAGATGACATTGCATTATCTCGAGGACATGGCATGGATGTTCTCACACGAGAAGAGGAAATTAACATCACCAATAGCCGAGAAGATAGGCACAAGAAAACAAATAGGGAAAAAGCTGAAGAACATCTTGTGTAATATGAGGCATTGGCTCAAAGGAAAAGGAGGATGCACGAATGGCGAAATTTGCATTTGATAACTACCAAACCTTTGATCAAATCATGAGTTTGTTTACTACTAGGGATGAGGCGAATTGAGGGAGTTCCAGGCTAAGATGAATAATAGTAGGGCGGAGTGGGAGAAAATGTTGGTCGAAGTAGAGTAGAAAAAGGAGTTAATAACCCTTATGAAGACTTCACTTAAGGATAGATTGAAGGAACTCTTCCCTTAGGTTACACACAAGATGGATGTGTTGGATGATGTAGCCAAGTAGTTAGAGAACTTGATCGCACAGCTTAAAGGGAGGGTTGATGAGTTGACTCATGCGAAGTACACGATATTGTTAATGTTATCTTTGGTGAAAGAAACTAAATAATTGGAAGGGTGCATGGAGTTGGAGAAAATATTGGATGAAGAATTTCCAGTACTCCTTCCACCTAAAGAGGCTTAGGTTGATTCTTTGATTCTTTGGCGTAAGCCATATTAATTCATTTGTTCATGATCTAAGGCATTCTTTGTAGTCATGCATTCACAGAGGAGGATTCTTTACTAAGTGTTGACATGAGGCAGACAACATACCTAGTGTGGGGTAATGTTGGTCGGAAAATGCTAAGGATCGAATGGAAACACGTAGGAAAACATGCATGCAAAGTTAAGGATGGCGCAGAGGGCATGCGTGGATAGAAAAAGGGTTACGTGTTGGACTACACATATAAACAATAAGGTTGATGAGTTATCCATTTTCAAGGACAAGCTAAAAATAGGTTTGGAGGGGCTGATCCCGTAAGGGATAAAAGCATATGAATTTGGAGTTAAGTAAAGGATATTTTTGGAGAAAGCACATACATATTAGGGATTAAAGCACATGTGTGGAGATAGCTATTAATAGGATTAAAGCAAGTCTTATTTTTAGGACAATCTATTATTAGCATTGTTATAAAAGCATGCGTAACATGTACGCATGGCTATTGTAGGAAAGAAAGCATGTATGTAGTCTATTTTTTAGAGCACGCCTATTTTTTGGAGAGTGTATGGGTGGTGAAGGGAAATTCCCCACCCCTATATATACTTTTATAGGTCATTGTTCTAGTAGTCGGTAGCTCTCTTATGCTTAGCAGAGTTATGCTATCATCATGCTATAGATCTAGGGTTTGATACTTGTGTGCATGGTCCAAATGCGCATTGGTGCATTGACTTTTTTGTATTCAACTTCAACTATGTAATGAATTTTACTTATTAATGGATAATTGTGGCTAGATCTTTGTTATTAATGGATCTCGAGTATGAATATTTTACAATGCAATTGGTATTAGTAATTGTTTACATTGATTTATTGTTTCCTTATTGTATGTGTTTTCAAAATGACTTGAATGCAATGGTTATACATGAATGATTACTTGGTTAAATATGAATATGAACATGCATGCTAACTTCCTATCAAGCATCTCAAAGGAGGGACCTGATAACTATGCACATTGCGGGTGAGCGTTCATTTACGACTAAATGAGGTGTCGACACACATAACATATGTTTGTGTTATATAAAGACTACACTAAATTTTATTACTCCACCTTTCTTGGCTTTGGACACTAGGGATTAGGCACCTCCATCCCCTCTGGGCACCCCTAACCTCTTTGTATCTTACTCACCACTTTTGGGCCTCTTCTAGCCGTTGGGCATCTTATTTTCTTAGTGGTCACCTTTTAGTGGTTAATTATGAAATTCAAACAAGGGAATCATATAAATACAATGTTATGTGATCAAATTAAGGGACCAAGCTCTAAGCATCTATTACCATCACCTAAGGTTACATCCAAAGGCATTCTAAGAGCATCAAAACATCCATCTAGATTCACTCAAGGGACAAGGTACTACATTCTTCTACATATACTTCATAGGAGGGGAAGTTCATTTTTCCATGCACACATCTATTTACATCTTCTACATATATTTATTGTTTGTTATCAAGTGCATCTTGCATAAGAGCCACCTAGGACATGATTCTACATACACACGCAAAACTACATGGAGTCTGAAATGTAGTGGAGCACCCAAATCGTAAGTTCACTTAGTCAAGTGATTGTTGGGGTCGGTATAACTCCCCATTTGCATCATTTATTTTTTAGGATATGATGTGTTTTGGGGTTTTGCATTATATCTCTTTCATTGAAAGTTACAAGTGACATATGTGAACTTAGTACAACATAAATAAAACCTAAGCCAAAGGTCGGTGAACATCTAGTAACCCTACGAAAACCGGGTTTCGACATTTTCCACAGACTCGGTGCCCATTTAGGGTCTCTCGCACCTAGGCGCCTAGTCTAGATGCCTTGGTCCCGCTTATTTTGACGCTCCCGTAATTTTTGGGATTGTTTGTTATAGTCTACACTTCGGTTCCATCAGGTTTCCACTTCACACACCTCCATATTTATTATGAATCAGCTAAGTCTTTTCTCCTCTTTCTTACACTTAGGGTTTTAAATTATCTTGTTTATTGTTTATGTCATGTTGGTATCCAAATTTAATCTCCTTCACAACTTGAACAACATCATGAACTTGCACAAGACACTCAAGGATAAATAGATGGTTTGTATGTCATTTGTAGTTGGGGAGCACACCTATCTGCTTGTTTGCATTCAAGATTTGAGGGAGTGGATAGCACCTTCAAGAGGGTTTTGATCTAACCCTCACTATTTTAGGTTGTGCCTATCAACCAAGGCAAGAGAACCTATATTGCAGCCCTTATATGGTAAGGAGATGGAGATATCCTTGTGTTTTGCATATGATATGAAAGAGGCCTTGTGAAAACATGATCAAGTATCCATTATCCAAACTCAAAGGAGTTGTCACTACTATATGATGGAAATGTTCTCAAAACAAGGCTAGGGCTACTAAAGACATGATAAAACCCTGATATGCTTTGTGCATTTTAGTGAAAGGATTGAATTATTTTGTGGACACATAATGCAGATGTAGGGGATTGTAGGTAGGATGAGTTAGTTTAAAATGAAATTTTGATGAGAGATCTTTGGACAAGAGTAGCTAGAAATCATCATCACCTTCTTTGGGAAACTTTGCAAATGAATAACAACACCTAAACAATGAGATGTTTCACCAATTTGAAGTGCTCTTTCAACCAAGATGTGTGCACACATGGAGGCCCAAATCTACACTATTCCACACAAACTTTGATAACTCCGCCACAAAGGCTTGCAAAGAAAATATCAATGAAGCATTTAGAAACCCTTGTTAGATCATGACTTAAGGTACACCCAAAAGTTTACAAACACCCTCAATTTACAAGGAAGGTAAGATGAATTTAAATATATTTATCTTCACTCAAATGAATGCTCTTCTGAATGGAAGATTGTAGATGCCTTTAAACCCTCTACAAGAAATGAGACCATGTATGACCAATAAAGATCCAAAACACAATATTGCAACATGAGCATGAAACACAAATTGAAAACATACTGAAATACAAGTGTATGCAAGCTTTGCCAAGAGATAAAACCAATTAATCCAAGAATTTGATCAAATATATCAGCAAGGGAATGTTATTTAGACAATCTCAAAGCTTGTTGATGGCTTTACAACTGAAACCAACTCAACATGATGAACATTTGATGCAAACAGAATAAAAATGGCTCTCAGGTAGTTTCTCCAAAAGAAATGGAACATTTCCAGTTTTCCTCCTGAAAATTCTTCTCTCTTTCTCCAAAATTCTCAATAGACTCTACAAAATGCCTCCAAACTACATAATATACCCTATGCCAACTTGGATCCTTGCATCCCAAGAAAATAATATGCTCAAGGGATCAAATTTGTTACAAAACTCTTATCCATTTCATGAAAATGACATCAAACTATAAAACAGCTCACAAAATGCTAGAGATGCACAAATATTTTAAAATATTGCATGGATTCGGATCCTTATCCATCCTAGGGTCATGTTTTTGTCATTCCACCATGCCAGCATGCATTTGCAATCATTTCCCACCTTTTTCCCTCATCATTTTTAACTCGCCACTTTTAATTTTTTACCTTTCACGTGTTTTTTATGGGCTGAGGAAAAATATTTCACGAAAAACATCATAGGACACCGAAATAGCTCAAATGAATGATGTCATTGCACTCAGAAGGCCGAGGGGATGCGGATTCATATAAAATTTCATGTGATTTGGTGCAAAAATGATGATTCCAAGTTCTTTGGAGCTCCAATGGCGGCAAGAAACAAAGAACACTCAGCAACCGTCGATTAAATCAATTTTAAATCTCTAGCCCTCCACGTGTCTTGATGAGATTCGACATGTAGGCTCAAAAATATCTTCTTTGACTTTAGATAAGATGGACACGTGTCCAAATACCATTGGACTGGGCCTTCAACCTTAAAAATGCATTTCGAACCTTTTCTGACCTCGGGAAAATTTTGAAAATTTTCCCGCATGCCCCCTGGACACGCCACGTGTCCATAGGTGGGCCCTACTAAGATATGCGGGCTAGAATAAAAACTTTGCTCCTTTTGTGAAAAAAATAAAATTTCCTTGAGAACCCCCACGGGCCCAAACGCCCACTGCTTCCTCCGCCACGTGGCGGTCTCCCATTCGCTGCGGAGCCGACCCTTCCATTTTGCCTTCAAACCTCCGAAAACACCAAAACTCCTTGTGGGCCCATGATCCTCCTCTTTACATTTGGAAAATGCCACGTGTCACTTTTGGATTAGTTGCGGGGAAAACCTCCAATTTTATTGTTGCTCCCCAATGGATCCATTTTTGATTTTGAGATTTTTGCCCAAAATTTGTAAAATTTTGAAACTCTTCCCCGCCACCCAAACCTCCACCACCCTTTGGACACGTGTTCAAAAATGATTGGTGGCAGAGCCAATCCTCATTTTTTTCCTTTTAAACCAAGGGCAAAAATTCACAAAAATTTTCTTCGGCCCCCATTCCCATTTCTCCTCCCGACACGTGTCTTCCTCTTATTGGTTGCGGGCTCTTGGGCCGAATTTTGCACTTTGACATTTTGAGATTAAAAAACTTCAAAATCTTCAAACCCCCCGCCCTCCCATGTTGATTCATCTGGACACGTGTCCACCTGCAATTGGGTGAGGGCTTTCGGGCCGAATATTTCCTTTGGCATTTTGAAGCCAAAACTTCAAATTTTTCCAACTCTTCACCTCTCTGCTTGATCTCCCTGTGCCACGTGTCGCCTTCCCATTGGGTGCGGGCCCTCAGATCAAAAATTGACATTGAGAATTTTTCAAAATTGAAGAAAAATTTTAAGTGACCCCGCCACCCGTCGGTCCATCTGACCAATCGAATTATGCCACGTAGTCATACTAGGCAAATGCGGGGCCGCGGAGAAAAAATTTCCTTTGCTAAAAGTCAAAAAAAGACAAGTTATAACATTTTCCTGCACATCCTTGGGCCAATAGGAGCCTGCCACGTTAGCATAAAGTTTACAATGATAAATTTGATGACCCGAGAGCTCGTCAAAAAATGAAAAATACAGGGAACGCCCTAGAAACCAAATTTTTTGACAGGGAAGGCAGATTTCTCAATTTTGAATCGATTGAATCATGTTTTGACATTGATTTAGACCTGGGGAGTGAGATTTCACCTTCACAAAAATGGAATTCGATCAAACACGGGTTTCTTTTACGTTTTGGCCAAGGAAAAATAACACAACCCATAAAAATGAAGAAATTAGGGCACCAAAAGGGGGGAAACATGGAAATTGTTTCAAAATAGGGTAGAATAACAACATTATGAGCATTTTCAAAGCATTCAACTTGGAAGAAACGAGTTGCATATCACCCACTCGAGTAGATAAACATTTTCTGAGTAGATTGAACATGGTAATTAGGGCAAAGTGTGTAAAGTGAGTATTTGCACCAACATGTCATATTTTTAATTCATTGTTATATTATTGCATGTGACTCTAAAATATCATATCAGGGTTTTATAAAAAGTTCATTTTTATTAAATCATTTGATGAACCCATCCTCTTCAAATGCACTTGGATCTTCATTACAATATTTCTTACATTTTTTCCAAGATCCTCTCATCATGGATATTTCCATTCATGATTTCTTGCTAGCCAATCCTGATTTTCACGCTAAAATCATTACTCTCTTGGCTAATACTCATGTTCCTTCTACCATTCATCCGGATATAGTATATAATACATTTGTAGATGTATTTTCTCAACAAATTTATTTTCCACCTCGCATCGCTAATGATCTCTACTGATGACAATGATCCTCTTCTATACATCATGATTCACATCAATAATGTGGGTGTTAAGCAAACTATAGTCGACAATGGATCTAAACTCAATCTTTGTACTTTATCATTCATTGAAAACATTGGTCTTTCCTCCACTTATGTCCTCCCATCATCCATTTCTCTCCATGCATATGATGCTTCTATATGTCCATGCATAGGCTCTATTACATTACCTATCACTGTTGGACCAAAAACCCTTCCTACGGTTTTCTTTGTCATTGAATTCCTAGTTCAATATAATTTCTTACTTGGTAGGCCATGGCTGCATGACATGTAGGCAATTCCTTCTATAGTACATCAATGTGTTAAATTATTACATGAGGGCATAGAATATATAGTTGTCATTGATCGTGATCCATTGAAATATTGCACTCTAGATTCATACTATTTTACCTACTCCTATTTCTATTACTTCTAATGTTCCATAAACCATTGACTCTCCGGACAACTTACCTCCACTTGAAGGAGCTATTTGTACATTAAACATTATCTTTGTTGCCTCATCGCAACCCCTACTTCTACTAATGCTATGGTACTTTATCGGGGCATGTCCATACATTGGATGTTGTTCCACCTCCCTCATCTTCTCATGAGTAATCTACATCAACACGTCCTCCTTTCACATGTACTCTTTTCATGAATAACTCTTATTGGCATCATTTCTCTAATACTATATGCACACATGATGGCTTGGCTCATCGAGGATTCACATTGGATGATCTCATCCCTCTACCTCATTCTCCTCATCTTTATCATGGATATGTTCACATCATTGTTGCTTATGGTCTTCATGTATTCCATCTTTCAATCTTTCTTGCACGCACTTCTCCACTGACACTTGAGCAATCTTGGCTTGACAATATTGGGGGAACCTTAGATCCTAATCATACTGACATCTTATTTCTTATGCCTTTTGGCCATGTTTTCATTTGCAATGATTTATTTCTTGGATATTCACAAAATCTTATACACTGGTATGCACAAGGTTGTCCACTACCTCCTTTCACTGATGAAGAATACGCAATGGGCATGTACAATCTTCACCACAATGAATCTTTACGTGATAAACTAGATACTATTACTTATCAAGTCTCTGATGCTTCTCCATTTGGATTTGACCATGAAAATGATGACCTCCTAGATGATATTACGTGATCTTGTTCATACTCATACACTTGGGGGCATCACGTTTATTCCCCCCTCCACTAGCATTCTTCGGTGTCTCTCATTTCTATTCTCATGCTCAATGCTTCACTTCTAGTCTTTCTCATTAATCTTATACAACTTGATACACCTCTTGTATCGTCACTACCCTATGACACACTCTTGTGCTAAGGTTCACACTTGACTATTGAGGGCTCACTACATTTATGAACCTCACATATTACACACTTTCACTTCACATCTTTCTAGCATCTTCTTATCGCACATCATATTATCCTATTCTACAATCTACACTTCATGATCGAATCTTTCTAAGTGCACACATCATTCACACCAGTACTTTATGGTGCACTCTAGTTTCACGGTTCATACTTGATCGTTGCATGGGATCTAAGTCCGAATTGAACCTCATCTCATTCGCCTCATTCTACATTCTAAATCAATCTCTTTAGCATCTCATGCACATAATTATGCATTTCATGATCAATCCTTATATCATATCCTCTTCTTATCATGCATCATACTACACCATTCTATAATCTACACTTTATGCTCTATTGATCAAGTATTTTTAGCGTACACATTGTTCAAACTATTTCCCAATGACGCACTTTTTTATGGTTCATGTTTGATTGTTGATGAACCTCATCTCACTCATATGCTCGGGGAGCATGCTACTCTTATCACATCCATCTTGTATACCATTCCATCACATTCATACACAACATATTGTATATCTTGGTTGCATAATGTTATTTCTTACTTATACTCATAGGAACACTTTGTTTCACATGCTAGATAGATACATTATATGTCATTATATTTTCTATACACATATATGTGTTCACTTACCTTCTAGTTGTGCATGTAGACTTTACACAAATATTTACAAGTAGTATGGATGTTTGGCAATGTGCCTCTTACCAATTCCATCGAGGCTCTTAGGGACATATATATGCGTATATATTACGGTGTTATTATTTCATTATTTACTATTTCCTACTCCTACTAGCACACTACTTCATATCGATCTATACACACTTTGACATACCTTATATATTTCTAACATATTAATCGGTGCTTCATGTGCAACATTTACTTTACGGAAACTATTTACCACCATGATTGTTTGATTGCTTGTCATTATTTGCCACTTTGTCTTCTAATGTATGCCATTATCTCGTGGACTTTGCCCTATGTCTTGTATATTCATTTCTTGTATGATATTGGTCGTTTTGGCCTTGATTGTCTGTCATATTGTGAGTGATGTCCCATGTTTAAAACCCACTTTTCATCATCTACATTGTCTCCTTGCTTTGCTAGATTATATATTGTCTTCTATATGAGTATTTTTCTTTCTTGCACTAACACATGTTTCCAGCCACTTTTTTACATGTGCATTGGTTTCTACCAAGCACATTCCCTCCTATATACCAAGATCAATTCGGATTGGGTCCTCTTTTGGGCCGCATCCTCCTAGTGACGTAGCATGCACCCCAAATGAGGGGGCATGCATTGGGTGAATGTCACCCCATTCATTAGTACATAGTCATAGTTTAGGCCTACATAGTATAGTAACAACATAATCTATAGTTACAAAGGGGTTGAAATCGACTTGGGTCCTTTATTCAAAGACAGACACAAGTGTCCAGATATAGACATGGGAACCTAGGTGCTTCTAACCCTTCCTGAGTGCCTATGACTAGGGGGTAGATATACAGTTTTTC
Organism: Taxus wallichiana var. yunnanensis; assembly: GCA_018340775.1. Lineage (NCBI taxonomy): Eukaryota > Viridiplantae > Streptophyta > Pinopsida > Cupressales > Taxaceae > Taxus > Taxus wallichiana. The sequence continues at coordinate 261,923,735 of CM031236.1, forward strand.
TTAGATGAACATAGTTTTCAGCAATTTTCGAGTGGTTTTATAGTACAAGAATAGTCCTCCAAAGTAGTAGAATGCATTCTATTTCCATTTTCTATTTTCCTTGGATTGAACTGGATTGAACTTGAGTAAAACAAGATCACACCATCTACAGTGGTGTATAAATTTTAGGAAGCAATCAAAGGATGGAGAATAACACTAGACCTTTCTCCCTACACTTCTTCTATCATGTCATGAAATCACCCCAAAACTCACACTTGGCATGAGATCGCTCAAAAAATTCACTCTTCATCAACATTTTAGTACATTTTTCTATTTTTTTCACTCTTCATGGATCAGGTGCACATGTTGCTTTTACTAATTTTTACACTTTGTTTTTACATGTATTTCACACATTTGGATCAAAAATTTCTTTACATGTATTTGACTACTACTTCGTTCTTCTTTTACTGATTTATCCTTAATATGTAACAAGAAGCAACCTTATATTGACATCGAGCACGACAATGAAGACAAGTACAACAAGACACATCGCATACATTTTAACACTATGGTCATTTCCACTTCCCCCTTATCTAGATTCCACACTTTATGTTATTCACTCCACGCTTTTTCTTGTCTCCTCAAAGATGCTTTTGTCATCGACCTACATGGTTATTGAGTATGCATCTCTTATCTACTTTATGTAATCAAACTTTCTTAGCTCTAGACATTAGCACCTAGCCAGACGTCGCTAAGGCGCCCTCATCCCCTCTAGGTTTCCCCAATCTCTGTGTATCTTACTTGCCACTTTTAGGCCTCTTCTAGTTGTTGGGCATCTTGTTTTCTTAGTGGTTAATTATGAAATTCAAACAAGGGAATCATATAAATACAATGTTATGTGATCAAATTAAGGGACCAAGCTCTAAGCATCTATTACCATCACCTAAGGTTGCATCCAAAGGAATTATAAGAGAATCAAAGCATCCATCTAGCTTCACTCAAGGGATAATGCACTTTGCATTCTTTTACATACATTTCATAGGAGGGGAAGTTCATTTTTGTGTGCACACATCTATGTACATCTTCTACATCTAGATATTGCTCGTTATCAAGTGCATCTTGCACAAGAGCCACCTAGGACATGATTATACACACACAAAACTACATGGAATTTGAAATATAGTGCAACACCCGGATCAAAATTTCACTCAGTCAGGTGACCTTTGGGGTCATTCTAACTCCCCATTTACATATTTTTAGGATTTGATGTGTTTTGGGGTTTTATAGGATATCTCTTTCATTACAGGTTACATGTGACATCTGCGAACTTAGTGTGACACAAAGGCGATCAAAGGCGAAGGTCAGTGAACATTTAGCAACCCTATGAAAACTAGTTTCTGAGGTTTTGCATGAGACCACGGCACCCAATTAGGGTGTCTTGCACCTAGGTTCCCCAAAGACCATTTCAAGCGCCATGGTCTTTCCTGTTATGACATTCCTATAATTTTTTTGGCTCATTTTCGATATTTTTCACTTTGGTTTCATCAAGTTTCCATCTTTTCACACCTCCATATTTATTGCAAATCATTTAAGTCTTTTATCCTCTTTCTTGCACTTAGGGTTTCGATTTATCTTGCTTATTACTTGTGTCACATTTTGTATTTTACTTCTTTATCTATCGTATGTGAATCAAACATCTTATTAGGGTTTTTACAAAAGTTAATTTTTGTTAAATTGCATAACTATCTAAGGTTGAAGAGGCATTTTATTTGACAATTTTGGTTTCCCCATAAGTTAGCACATGTTACATTTCCATACATACATTTTGACATCTTTGTGCAATGAAGGTCAATAGTATCTAGCTCCTAGAACTTTATGAATTGTCCTTTTGACCAAATAATGCCCTCTTAATGGTTCATCATGACGATCCCTAAGTATGTCAAAGATTTAATACACAGATACACACCTATGTAATACATAGGTAGGTCCACATTTAAAAAGCATTCCATCAAACCATTTGTACATTATACTCTGTTTGATTAATTATTTCCTTTGCTTGTTGGTGAGAGAAGGTGGAAACTTCTATGTGGCTAAATAATTAGCCATATATGTAAACCAATGAGAACTGGTGGAGATAGAAATAAATTTTCATCTAGGAAATCATCATCCACTTGTTCATTTGTACCTAAATTAATGAACCTTAAAATAAAATCACCCACCACATTTGCCTTCCCAGGCTTATCAACAATTTTGACATTGAATTATTGTAATAATAACAACCATCTAACAATTCTACTTTGAACGAAAGGTGTGTTCATTAAATATTTAATGGTAAAATGATCTCTATGAATATTTACCTCATAGCTTGTAATGTAATGGTAGAATTTATTTATTGGGTAAACTACTACGAAAATTCTTTTTCTATGGTGGTATAATTCTTTTTAGTTGGATAGAGATTTTTACTTATGTAATAAATTTCATGCATTAATTCTCCCTCCTCTTGTTGGCCCAAAATAACCACAATTGCTTCATTGGAAGCATCTATTTGTATATGAAAGGGTAGCTTCCAATTTGGTCCCCTAAGGATTGGAGTAGTAGTTAGTTTCCCTTTTATGATCTCAAAAGCTCTTTGACAAGCTTTTTTCCACTAAAATTCAAAATCCTTGGTCAAAAGTGAAAATAGTGGGGAGGCTATTTTACTAAAATATGAGATAAACCTTCTATAATAAGATACATGTCCTAAGAAACTATGTACCTTAGTCTGATTTTTAGGTGATGGGAGTTGTACAATGATCTTAACCTTGTCTGGATCAACTTTAATTCCTTCTATTGAAATATGATGTCCCAACACTATCCCTTATTCCATCATGAAAAGGAACTTTTTGTGATTGAGGGATAATTGATGTTTTTCACATCTAGAGAGTACTTTTCTAGGTTATTCATTGCTTCTTGAAATGTAGTTCCATAAACTGTGAAGTCATCCATATAGATTTCCACACAATCATGAGTAAGATCAACAAAAATTGCTAACATTGCTCTTTGGAAGGTGGCAGGGGCATTACATAGACCAAAAGGCAAAACCATGTAGGAAATTGTTCCCCATGGACAAGTAAATGTGGTTTTGTCATGGTCTTTAGTGTCACCATTATTTGGTTGTACTTATCAAGCCATCCAAAAGAAAAATGTGTCTTTCCTCATAAATTGGAAAACACTTAGCCAATGAAAGGAAGAGGGAAATAATCCATGTGAGTGGCTTTATTCAATTCTTTGTAGTCAACACAAACCCTCCATTTTCCATTTTTCTTAGGTACAATGACCAATGGAGATACCCATTGACTATCTAAAATTGGATAAATAAATCCTACCTGTAACAATTTCTCAATTTCAGTCTTCACAATATCTCTCAAGACAAGGTTTATAGTTCTCTAAGGTTTTCTAACTGGTCTAGAATTAGTGGTGTAAATATGGTGTGTGCAAATGTTAGGATGAATGCCTTTCATATCCCTATATTCCCAAGAAAAATCTTGAGGATGGGAGCATAAGATTTTAAACAAAGCATTCTCCTCATAATTGGTGAGCCAATTGTTTATTTTTAATACTTTCCTGGAAGGATGGGTAGTTGTTTGGTGTTTGGGTGAATAAAATTAGCCACCAAATAGTCTCTCAAAAGTGAATTCAAGGGACATATGTGAGGTAACAACATGTGGATATTAGTAATATTATGGAAAACACACTCAATTAGATTGATGTTTCTTGTAAAAAGAAAAATTAACGATTGCATGTTTTCATCCAACATTTCTTTTTCCAATGTTTCAAATTCTTGTGAATCAATTTTAGAAGAATAAGATTCCCAAATCTTCTCATAATGTTCTTGTATTTTTGCAACTGAAGTGACCCTCCCTTATAGGTCTCCTTAATAATGGATTATGACCCTTTGATACCATTTTGATACGTTTTATGTCGCTTATTCACCTTTTCTATGGTTAATCTTAAGTGTTTCACGGGTGAAATGGGATTTTAAAGTCACGAGTTTAGAAATGTAACTTAATAGTGTGAACTTGGTGAGATATTTTTGGTTATGAGCTTGGCTTGTTCATATCGTATGGTGTTTGGTTTATCGGTGTGGTCTCAAGTTGAAGCCAAGTATCAAGATTGTTATGATGACAATGATGATGATAATAATGTGGTATATAAATAAAATTATATATATGTATATATACATTCTAGTACATTTTAAATAATAATAAATATAAAAAAACAAGTACACACACACACACACACACACACAATAATAATAAAAAAATAAAATAACATAAAATAAAACAAAGGTATAATAATGATATGGGATGAAATGAAATTGTTGGAAGCACAATGTATTTAGAGGAGGGGGTGAACCTTTCCTATAAATTACTTTTCAATTCATTTACCATCACATACATTCATTGATTAATTCATCCATTAACCATCCATAAACATGTGTGCATTAGATATGTATTAAGCATTCACAACAACATGAAACAAAGAAGAAGACACATGAAAACCATATTTAAGTGGGAAACCCTCAAGGGGAAGAAAACCCACTGAAAATTTGTTGATATTACTCACAACAAAGACTCAAGTGAATATTACACATCACAAGAGATTTCTTTAGTGAGGCACCAACCCCTAAACCCTTGTTGATATTACTCACAACAAGATACTTGCATGAATATGACTCATCACACAAGATTTTTATGAAGTATGAACATTGAGAATATTTTGATACCATGACTGATAGTGATCCTAAATTTCAGCTCCAAACACCTTCAAATGCTTAATCAAACCTTAGGTCTTCAAACTTGCATACTTCTTCACTTTCTTCACTCTTCAAAGCATCGAACCTTTGCACGCATATTTTTTTCATTCCTAAACCTATCATTCTCTTCCTCTCCTTTCAAATCATGCACACCTACCTGCAAATAACTCTCCTCTAGGTCACACTTTTCCCTCCAAGAGCACTAGTTCAAAAATGAACTCAAACACTAGCTTTATAGCATTCTCTTCATCCAAACATGAGAGAGTTTGGTCCCTCATTACTAATTAAACCCATGCATCTTAAAAACATACCAAAAAAATCATCACAACAGTCACATATGACCCAAGTAGGTCGGCCTAACCAAAACCCACTTACCATGCACCAAAATCCTCAAAACCCCATCACTAGAATGAGAAAAATCCCCTCATGCAAAAAATATTTTTATTAAATCTATAAAAATCACCAAACATGATTAATATTACATTTAAACATCATACATGGTCACAATTTACTTTAACCAATCAAATTATTTCATTTAATGGGCCCATACCTTAACAAAACACTTGTTTCCACTAACCTGATTTCACCTTTGTGCCTTAATACCCTCAAGAACACCTCAACTATGACATGTGACCACTAAATGGAAATCCTAGAACCTGTAGAACACTTATAAGAAAGTTATAGCTCATGAAACAATCATATGTTCAAACCACATCAACTTTTTCCTTCACCAAAAAAAGTTGCCTAAAAAGTAGTTTTACAAATGCAACTAGTTAACACCCTTCCTAACAATTTCAACAACTCTAAATGGATTCCATATATGAAAAATTCATACTGATTCACTTTCTAGATGATATAAAGTGTCACCTAATGCATTTCATGCACTAATCATCTCATACTTTCAAAGAAAGTTTTGTCCTGAAAAGCAAGAAACCTTCTTGCTCACAAAATGACCTAGAAACCTCATCAAATAAAATCATCATAACACAAAAATTATACCATTGGAAATTGTATGAATTACCTTTCTAGAACATATTTTAGCTCCTTACAACTCGAGTGGAAGGCCTTGACTAAGTTGATCTCTGTAAACTTCCTAAAACTACCCCAAAACTAGCCTTTGATCAGTCCAACATAAATGAAGCATACTTGACCATTTAACTACATCACCATGACCTAAAAACATAATTTACATCAATAAAAACTCACATAATCACCATAATGGTCATTTAGTTTACAAATCCTTTAGACAACCTTGTCCCAAACTGGACTTCTTCAAAATCGGCATGTTTGAGAGGAGTCCACTCATCACCACAAGCTCTAACATACCTTTCTGAAAACATAGAGGAGTCCCCTATATGATACAATAATCATCCATACACTATAAATCAATTCTAGCCACTTATGATAATTTTATCTCCTACCGCTTTTGAGCTAGGGTTTCAAACACATAAAGAGTTGTTTACCTTCTTAACATTCGTTCATAAAATGTGACGATGAAATGACCTAATTATTTTTTTAAACCTTCTAGACTCAATGTAGAAACATCCATGAAATCCAAAAGTTCCCTTTCAAAGCACACAATTTAGGGTGAGCATCATAAGATCCAATTAAGCTGGAAATGACCTTGTTCTTGACCTTATTTCACCAAAATTGACATATCATGAAAAATACTCATCATGGAAACCTAAAATTTTCCCATAGTGCCATGACACCCCCTACTAACATCTCTAATCATCACCATGCCATGAATACCTCTCAATATTTCTAGCCACTTTGAGACTTGCATAGCTAGCCCTTAGGGTTTTGCACTATAAAGGCTAGGGTTAACTAAAATAACACTATAACTCACCATAGAAACACTCCAAAAGGTCCTAACATACCTGGTACATCATAAATAAACTTCCTATATGCATCCATGAGCTCATATAGCTCCACAACTCAATCTCATGCCTTCTAACAACCATACCTGGTCCAAATGAGCACCTGAAACATGGTCACCAACCTATATCTACACCCTAAAACTCATGTGAGTGCCCAAGAACTCCCAAAACATGTTATTAATCATGATAAAATTATTTTCAAGTCACTAAGAAGCTCATATCATTGTGCATTGTCACCTAGGAAAGCTAGGTCACCTAAATAGGCTTGCAAGAACAAGCAATCCTCACTGAAAATCCTAATATCACCATGAACACATCTGAATCATCATGTCATCATCATCCTCAGCATTCTCGACCATAATCCATCATCCACTTTGTCATTAATGAGGTTTTACATCAATGACAACTCTTAAACCACAACATGCCAATAGACATATAATACAATTAGAAGTATATGCGTATATAAAAAAGAAAAAGAAAATGGAAATCAAGCAAAGAAATTTTGTTATGGTTTCTTCTCTATCTAGGACGCTTTGAACTTATTTCCTTACAATCTTAGTTTTGCAATGGCTTTATCACATGAAAATAATAGGTTCCCAAACCGACCCATTAGCCCCGCTACAAAATACCCTTGCATGGGAGCTTAGTATGTCCAACATACGCCAAAATAGGATCTTAGAGATAGGGTATAGACGTCCTCTAATGCATATTGGAAGGGATTTTAAGTTAGACATTTCTAGTTGCAGGTGTTGTGGTAGATCTCGTAGGTAAATTTTGGGTGCAAAGAACATCTTGACCATATAAACTTCATTATTGTTTTATTAGCATGTGATTGGGTGGTTCTACATAGGAGGGTTATTGAAAATATATTATTTTATTGGTTGTTTGTGGTCTTGTCACTTTCCTCCTGTTGTGCAAATGGGGGTCCGTTTTCTGTTATTTTTCTTTTATATGACTTTAAAAAAACTTCAAGGAAGTGTTATTGGTAGTTATAAAGTCACACTTCCCATCCTTAGATAGTTCCCTCCTTCCAATGCCAAAGGAAGAGCTTTGGAATAATGTATGTACTAGTTAATGTAGATGTAACTACTTGGGGGCGTTTGTGTAGTGTAGATGCCCTTTAACCATGTAAGCTTCATTTTTTTCTTGATGTTGTGCATTCGGGGGTTTGTGGAGTGTTTTGGATGTCTCAAAGAGATATGGCCACATGGGATAGGCCCGACTAGGTTTGTGTGGTGCTTTGATAGACCTATACACTCTTAGTTATGATGTTATCTTTTGGGAAATTTATACTTTAGGATCAACGTGCCAATTAGACTTGTGGTGGCAGCATGGATTTGTTTGCTTGGTGTTATGGTAGATTTTTGTAGGGACATAGGACTGGAAATATGCTAGTAGGGTGTTTTGATCAGGTTTAGATACTTGTTGGTTTCATTTGGTGAAAAATTTTCAATACTAGGTGTGGATGCTCATGTATTTTACCAATGGTTATAGTGTTGCGGTAGACAAGTATGTAAAATGCGAAGCACATACAAGACGTGTGAACTAGTTATTGAAATGCCTTTTAGGCATGGTTTTTGTTTTGAATGGAAATGGTTGTGGGAAATGCACAAAATGGATTCATTTAAAATGCCTTGGAATGCCTCAAGAAAATGTAGCTAGCTGATGTAACATCAACTCCTCTTTTGTTTCCTACTTGATTAGTTTCAAGCATGGACTCTTTACCTTCTCTTGTACTTGCTTTCAAAACTTTCACTTCATTTTATAGTAAATGGAACATTTAATATGGAATTTAGCTTATCAATAATGTATTGTTATTCTTTTTGCAAACCATATTGAAAATTGTATAAAATGATTTTTGCACCGTGTAATACTATGTCAAAAACCGACCCTCGACGATATGCCATAATTTTAGGCCCTATACTTGAAAATAACAAACCTTACTCACAATTACCTTTGCGAATGCTTTATAACTAGTTAAACTGGAAGAGAAAATGGTGTTTAAATTACAAACTTGGGACATTGAAATAACCTCAAATTATGACAAAAGCCTCTTCAAAAATGATGTGCAAAAAGCTCCTCCAAACATCACTTTCATTTTAAAACTATAGTAACGTATTCATAATATATGATGACCTGTATCAAACTATAAACATTTCCTAAACATTTTTGGTCATGGTTATGAAGATGGTTTCTAGCCACTTTAGAAACTGGTTTCTTTGGGAGTAAGTGTTCACCTATGACCAAACCCTCCGTAAAACCACGTCGTATTTTTGTTTGAGGATTCCATAATAAATTTTACCTTGCATACCTCTTCAATGTTATATGGCATATAACTTATTATTTTTCATTTTACCCATAACCCTTGAAAAGTGCATTTTGCGCACCCATTTCTGAGCCCACTTAGCTTATTTTGTAGAAGGGCAAATGACTAATTTCAACCGTCTGCTCCGAAAGACTACGCAGTTTGAGCCTTAATGATTGGTTTTGGATTCCATTTATTTTTGGTGATTCTTTGTATAGTAGAGAATAGGGTGGAGTAATTAATCATTCCATTTGGGGTCCCACATCATTTTTTCAAGCCCATTATATGGCCACTTGGGTTGATTTGTGTAGTAAGACACAACAACGGTCGTGGACCCAAGTCAACTCTCTAAGACTCATTCGATGCTTAAAACTAATGTGATGATTAGAAACATGTATGGAGAGTATAAATATGTGGTTCAATACTCTTAATCAATACTATTGATGAAAAATAAGAATTATGTGATTTGACACCTATACCTAGGCTCTTGTAGTGACAATAAGAGATGAAGACCCTATTAGAAGTCGTAGAACTTGATGTTATTCTTAAAAGCCCTTACTAACCTGAGTGAAGTGAATCAAATATTGTTTGTGATATCTCTCACTCTCCTTGGTTATGAATATGGTTTAGTTTATTTTGAAACAAAATAAAATGGGTGTTTTCTCTCTCTAATTCCTCTCTAAAAATTTGAAAAGGTTGTTTGTTTAAATAAGTATTAAAATGAATAATTTGTTCTCTCTAACCCAAAAAATGATTTGGGGGTTTTGTTAGCATGTTTGATGGGAGGGGTTTTCCATGCCAATATTTTTCAATGACACGCAATTACATGGTTTTCCATGTTTCATGTGGTGTGATAGTATAAAATGGTCTATAAATTTGAGTGTTAACATGTATATAGATTTTCTAACAAGTTTGACCTTCAAAGGTGGAAATAAATATTTCTTTTATGTTTAGATATAATCTTGTATGGTTTGTATAGAAAAAAGAAGTTAAATTAAATATATATTTGCAATGGATAACTAATGTATGTGAGTTCCATGGATAATGCCTACATTATAATAGAAAGTTACTTTTGGAAACTTGTTATCAAACTAATGTACTTGTATTATTAAAGGAATAGAATTTCATATTATTATGTGCATGTGAAAATTAAAGATATGATGAAAGTTTTCTATGTATCATTATAGTTTAAATTTCAATAAAAATGTATACTTGGATATTATGGTAAATTCTTGTAATGTGTTTCAAGATATGGTATTAGACAAAAATAAATAAATGAGACCTCTAAACTCATATGGCATACTCTACTTTTAGTATGACCTTGGAGAACAAAGGAATGAGTTGAAGTGTTTCTCTTTGTAATTTTCCTGAACTGGAAGAGCTCCTTGCTCAAGACGGTCAGGGGCAAGCGCAGTCTTCGGGAATCACCCCTCGACTTTAGATTACGACTCTGATCTTGCACACAACAGTGAAACTTGATCTCTGTTACCTCCCTACCGAGTAACATACATCATCTGTTGTATGCAATTAGTGATACCGACCCCACCATGCAGGTGGGAGTCTCCAGGGAATGCTCCTGGTGAACACCGTTTTGCTTCCACCTAGCCTTAAGGAGGCCTCACAGCTAATCTCCCTAGTCCCGAAGGATAGGGGCCAAGTGAAAGAGAAACTCTTCCAGCTGTGTGCCTGACGGGAAGGCATTGCCCTACACAATCATGCGTTGGATCAATGAACCTAACCCTTAACCTATCTAGTAACCTAAAACTCCAGTGGGTAATTAAGTGTTTATGAAACCAAATTGGGTTGGTGACACCCGCAAAACCTCCTTGTCAATTCTTTACAACATTTTTGTTTTTGCTTAACTTAGTACACATTGGCATCCTAATCATACAAGTGGACTTATTAAACCCTTTTGGAAAGGGTGTATTTTTGACAAATGAGGAAACCTTTAGGTTTTCTTCTTCTTGCATGTGTTGCACCTTGGTCATGACCACATTTTTCACCTTCGTTTTCTCAAACCAATTAATCCTCCTAACCTCGGGGGCATAATTCCAAAAAAATTGTGCTTGGTACATTGTGATCTTGGTGTGTAGTTATATGTATTTTATATCTTCGGGGTTATCCTAAGAAGGCCCTTGTTTGTGGTATAAGGCATAATTGATTGAAGAAAAGAGTTTTTGTAAATGTTTGTTAGTATATTTCTTGGAGCCAAAGCCCCCACATCATGCTCGTGGACCTAAGCTAAAGACATCCCAATGGTGATCACATATTAGAGTTCCTAAGAGATAATTTCAAATAGGAAACATGGAAGTGTCACACTTATCCCAGGGTTGATTCTGTCATTGACAATAAACTTCTTATGTGTAAAGGAGGTCGAGTTAAGCCTAAGACCTTTTTAACGATTCTTGTGGATGAAACTTGTAATCAATGTGCATCTTTCAAATTCTATTAATTGGAATTTATGGGAAAAGTAAAGTGTAACTTGCTATATCTTGTTTAACCTAATGTTAAGCCCCCTCTGATGTTAAGGGAAGTGAAACATTTCACTTATGAGGAACACATGTGCCTAGGCATGAGAAAACATAGTTTGAATAAGAGTTCCTTGTGACTCGTATATGTTCAATAGCAATCTTGACTAATAATTGGGTTATGAGAATTAATTGAGTTAAGAATTGAAAATAGTGAGGTGTACTACTTAAAGTACACACTTTTAATGAAGTGAGAAAAATACAAATTTTGAAAAGAGAGCTTATCCTCTTGGTGTATGTTAATTGTTGTATGTTCACCTATGTGTAGCATGTAGTCTTTTTATGTTATCTTATACAAAGATATTATGGAATAAGAATATCCTTTTTATCCTAGTATGGGCCCCGTTGTAGGTTGATCACCCCTTAAGTGCAATTTGGAATAAACTAAACATATGGTATCTTAAGAGACTACTTGTGGGTGAAATTGTAACCTATCTCTCTCTTTCAATTTAGACCTATAAGATGTATTGCAAGTTCATGGGAAAGCTCAATTTATTCCCCCTTTAATGTAACTATAAAAGGGAAGCTTGAGCCCACTACTTAAACATAATGTTGACCCTTAGTTATGTTATACTAATGAAATGAATGTCTCCACTTAGGGGCATACACATGGAAAACAATCATGGGATCCTGACATAAAATGAGGGGTATTTAAATTATATACATACTATCAATGATGTAAACTAAATGGGTTTTAGATCTTGGGCCAAGGTATTCCTATACTTTTTTTGGTGATGGATTTAGGGAAGGACCCCAATGATCATAGTTTGTGCCCTTGTGAAGATGAAATGAGATTAATCTGCAGACATCCTTCAGAAGAGGTTTAGGTGTGAGTTCTCAGTAGCTAGTGTAGAGTATTCTTTTTGTGTTCATGCAATAAGGCATGATCTCGTAAACAACTATAGACCCTATACTATTTTGAATGTTTATAACAACGATCAATTACTTATCAATTTTCGTGACTTGCATGAATATAAAACTAATTTAAAATCTGAATTATGCAAGTCATAAACTGATCCAAAACTGAATTAAAGTTCTTGTAGCTAGTGTAGAGTATTCTTTTTGTGTTCATGCAACGAGGCATGATCTATAAACAACTATATACCCCATACTATTTTGAATGTTTAACAGAGATTAATTACTTATTAGTTTTCATGACTTGTATGAATCTAAAAATAATTTAAAATCTAAAGTTTACAAGTCATAAACTGATCCAAAACTAATTTAAAGATTCCTAAAAATCAACTTAATCAACAGTTCAATCAAAACCATCTAGATTTCATTTTACCCAATTTCCGTAAATGTCATAACTGATTAAAATATGTTTATCTGAATTTAAATTTGACTTAATTATACAAAAACTATCAAAAATCATAAATGCAAAATCAGATAAGAGATGACATAAAACTTGTTTACGAGTTCGACAAATGCCTACATCATTTCGAACCAATCCATTACAAATGTCAAAATTACAAGTACAATAAACTTACAATAAACAATAATATATCCTAAAACCTAAAAATTCATGCTCTCAAACCTTTAAACAAATATGACAATGATCAATGTTCATCTTCCACTTTCCCGAAGCACTTGCAGAATCTCTTCCCTTCGTTCTCTGTCAAAAAGTGACTTTGACACTTTAAAATGACATCAAAAGAACTCCAAATTGGGAAAATGATGGATGCAACAAGGGCATCTTAGAATTGTTAACAACTTTCTAGTTTACATCGAGATCCAAAAATACCCTAAACTACTCAAAATCCATTTTTATGCAAACTACCCATTACAAGAAAATACACACGAAACTTAACCTGTTCAAATACCAAATCACACACACACAAAAATATATATATATACATATATATATATATACATATATATATATATATACATATATATATATATATATATATATGTATATATATATATGTATATATATATATATGTATATATATATATATGTATATATATATATGTATATATATATATATATATGTATAGTATATATATATATATGTATACATATATATGTACATATATATGTATATATATGTATATATATATATACTATACATATATATGTATATATATATATATATATGTATATATATATATATACTATACATATATATGTATATATATATATATATATATATATATATATATATATGTACATATATATGTATATATATGTATACATACATATATACATATATATACATATATATATATACATATATATGTATATATATATATGTATACATATGTATACATATATATGTACATATATATGTATAGATATATATATACATATATATATACATATATATGTGTATATATATATGTATATATATATATATATATATGTATACATATGTATACATATATATATACATATATATGTACATATATATGTATATATACATATATATGTGTATATATAGATATATATGTGTGTGTATATATATATATATATATATATGTATATATATATATGTATATATATATATATATATATGTATATGTATATATATATATATGTATATGTATATATATACATATATATATATGTATATATATATATATATATATATATATATATATACATATATATATATATATATATATATATATATATATATATATATATATATATATATATATATATATATATATATATATATATATACATATAGGCTTGATTTTATTGTGTGGTCTAACAACCAAGTCTATATTTTAGAAAAGATGAGATTGGGGTTCCATTCTCCCCAACCACCATCGACCCACATTTTTCTTTTCTTGGGATTAAATCCCACATTGGAGAGATGAGGGTTATTTTAAGAATTTAAAAATGCTTCCACCACCCTATGTTTTTGTGGCTTGGGCCACACATTACCTCTTTTTCCTTGTTTAAAATGTCCCTGTGGGACATGACATAGGTGATTGGGCTCAGTTTAGTATGGCGAGTTGGATGTGTGTTGAGTTGGCGTCGGTGGTGCTATGTTTGGTTGTTGTGGGTGAAAAAGTTGGGTGAGTTAGTTTATATGACCCAAGGTGAGTTGATTAAGATGTTGCGCAAAACTTAGAAGTAGGTCAAGGGCATGGTAAAAATGCATGGTAATATTTAAAATTACAGCACTTTAATCCCAAATTCACCAAACAAATACATCACGGGCATATATATACAAAGATGTGATAATGCTAATATGAAGATACGGGGCAAAGGATTGCCTCCATAAAAAGAGTGTGTTGACCTGGCTAAGGGCCCCACCAAAAATAGTGGGGCCCACTTGCACCGAACTCGAGTGTTGAATACCATAGGAGAAAACCAAAAATACCCTTATACCATTTTTAGTATTTTTGACTGCCATGTGTCACATTTCAATTGGTCTCATACCCCTATTTTTAATCCTCCAATGGTAACTTTTGAGGACGGTATCTTTCCCAAACAGAGTTTGTTTTGCACATTTAAATATGCTTTGGAAATCTCTGAGCCCTCTACTATAATCTAATTATTTTGGGGGATCTAGGGAAATGTTTCCATTGAATTGACCTTTTATCACACCTCCCCACTGAGAAGGATTTTGTTCCACAAAAGTTGTTTTCACCCACTAAACCGCTAATCATCTTCTTGCATATCAAAACACACAAGATCCATATAAATAACATTGTAGGAAAAATTTTACCGCAAATTATTGAAAATCATATCACAAAATTGATCAGTTTAAAATGGACAATAGAAATGCCAACAAGAGGCTAGAGTCTGATTGATTCCTTGTGAATCTTCAACATCTGCAAACAACATAGATCAGCTTGAAAAGACAAACAAATGCCAACGATAGGTGAAGGTCTAATCAATCCTCAGTAGAACTATCAAACTGAAATTACTGCAACTACCATCTCAAAATTGATCGCTTAAAAATAGACAATCAAATGCCAAAAGAGGCAACTATCAAACTAGATTCCTAGTGACATGGTCAATCTCTACAAATACAATCTCACCCAAAATAGATCAGTAATAAATAGACACCAAAATGCCAACAGCTAGGCTAATGTCCACTGACCCTTATGAAACTTTCAGATCACTGCAACTATAAATATGTTTTTCAAAGGTAATAAAAATGTATTCTAACGTTGTAACCATATTTAGAAATCACATTTATTGCCCACATGGGTCTTATAAAACATGTGATTTAAAAGTATGACAATAATGAAATTTTACATTGTGATCACAATTACAAACACTTCCCAAAATATGGGTCTTAAAATGCATCCAACATATACATGCCAAAAATAGATGCATTCACAAAACAACAATTACTCTGAAATGCAAGTATGGAAAATTAAACACTGCCAATGTGCCCAACAACCTGCGTAAACTATTGTCAAAATCTCCAAAGCTAAAAATATGAGTTTAATTCCTTTTACCCAAACTGTATCAAGAACTCAAAATGCTAAATAAGATATTTAAATGGAGTATTTTCAAATTTTCAAATATAAGAAGATAATTGAGCATGATGAACTTGTCTCTCAATTCCTCTCATAAATTTGATAAATCCAAAATTATGATTTAATTTAAATAAAATTAAACCTTATTTCGAGTACCTAATGTAGAAATGATATTCATGTAAGTAAATATAATAATGTACAAGCACTAAGAATTCAACAATGTAAAACCTAAGCAAAATGGAGGGAAAGATGACTTAGTCGATTTCGTGTAACCTGGAAATGATCGGGACTATGTATTTTCTCGAACAAGCTAGAGACGATATCAATATTGTTGACTCATGATTCTCAAACTCAAGATCAGTATAGGACAAGAGTGCCCATAGGAGCACATGACCACCCCAGTGCTAGTGACCAATATGGGCACATGTGTCTGCGCTTTCGGATGCTCGAAATTTGGTTTCTTCTAGGTGGAGATCTTTTATGTCACTCACTCTTTGTCAATATGAATTCTTCGTTAAGGTTTCAATCACACATGTAACTTGTAAAACAAACCCTAGTTATCTGCACAAGCTCACCAACACATTAGATTAGAATAAAATATGCAATATGTGAAGTCAAACCGACCCTGACGGTCACCCAATGAGTGAACTTATTACTGAGCATTGTACTCCATCTAAGAATCCATGTAGTTATTTGTGTATGTGTGTGTATTTGTGTCTCATGTCCCAAGTTTCCGTTTTGCAAGTTGCAAAATGATAGCAGCTAGATCTATATTGTCCCAAGCATGCAAAAATGTGTGTGGTGGAATAGAATGAACTCCCCTCCTATACGGTGTATGTGAAATAAATACAGACCTTGTGCATTTGTATGGATATGCTAGATGTATTCCTTGTAGTGCTATTGTTCCTTTGTGCAAGCTTAGGTGATGATAGATAATGGTTATGATGTTTATCCCCTTATTTAGAAGAAGTAACAATGTGTGTGTGTGTGTGTGTGTGTGTGTGTGTGTGTGTGTGTGTGAGATTTCCTTGTTTGAATTTCACAATTGAAAATTGAAAGGCCGACCCAAAGTATAAAAAGGTGACCAAAAGGCAAAAAGGACCCAAAAGAGTAAGAAGAAGATAAATAAGGGCAAGAGTGCCTAGGAGGGACAGGAGCACCTAGGCACTTTTTTCCTAGTTGGGTGCTAGTGTCTCGAGGTCATCAAAAGATAAATCAGTCAAGTGTCGACAGATTTGTAAGATGTGTAAAGCTAGTAAAGTGCAATAGATAAAGCAATCAAAAGGCCAAAAGGAGTTGTCAACCACTAGTTTTATTGCTTAGGAATCATGTATACATTAGTATGCTTTAGGACCTAGAAATGTACCCAAGTGTATAGATTTTGTGTCTACAAATTCCAAGCTAAAAACAAGGGACAAAATTTCCTTTCAACATATAACAGGAATCCCATATAACCAAATGCTCTGAATTATTTGCATGTCATTAACAATCATCAACTATGAAACATAAAACTAAAGAATTGTTTACCAACCCATTTTAATGGATTTTCCTTTTTAGTTGGTTTTATTTCCTCTTGATCCTAGGTTGTTAATTGAATAGTTGGTGTTTTAACAACTTCATTATTTCTTATCCTCTAAACAGGAATGTAAACCATTTTTGTCTTACCATGACTTTGATGGCGTGATGGATGAAGTTTCCAACATGTTTCAATCCGGTGTCCACTCATACGAAAATGAGTGCAAAATTTCCTCTTCCGAGGAGAGGAAAATAGTTTTCCATTTATCGGCTCTCGAATGATGAAATTTGTCTTTAGCACTAAGCATATTAGGAAATCACTTCTGCAAGAAAGACTTTCTCTTCCAAAAAAATGCAATAGAATGATTACTTAACCCAAAAAAATGTGCACGAGAAAAGCATACATCATTTTTTGAATATCAAATCCATATTGTTTAAACTAAAAGAGTGCATCATCAAAAGTTTTACAATTTCCCTTATGTTTATGATTATGATTTGTGTAAGAATGAGGAGGTGGAATCTCATTACCTCTTCTCTAAAATTTCTTACCCAATCCTTCATCAATCTATGATGATGAATCAACGATTTCCTGCAAAGAGTCTTCCTAGGACTAGTGGGGTAATCACCCTGCTGTCAAAAGTTTGTCACCCTTCAAGGTTCTTAGAGCACTCTCCAATTTCCATTCCTGCACTAGAATAACTCAAACCTGTAAAAAAAGGTCGATCATCTACCTCTATTGGGTTATAAATACCTTGATCATTCTTACTAAGGCCTCTTCCATCAAATCCCATTTAAATAATAATTTAGATCCAATGCCCTTAGTATGTTTTTCAAATTCACCAAAAACATTACCTAAATTTGAATGGGAGGAAGAACAACATGGTGATAAAATTACAGTGCAATCATCTCTCATAACTTCGTAAGGAAAATCCTTCTTCTGCTCACCATATTGCAATATGATCAAGAGCTCATCCTTGGTCTCTAACTCTGATTTCAAACGTTCAATCTTCTCTTCAGGAGTAGAGCTTGTATCTCATGAAAGCATTCTCATTTTGAATTTTTTTATTTATGCTTTCAAGCTCTTCCACCTCTCTCTTTTCAAGGCTTTACCCATGGCTACCTGTAAACAACTTGTACTTCCCAAATAATGCACACTGCAAATGGAAGATCAAGCCAACAATATCTGTCAAATCTGCTTAGAGTTAGAAAACCAAACTGATATCAAATGCAAAACTGAAAGAAAAACCACTGAATTCAATCGGCTCAGATACCAAAAACTTGATCTATAAACAACAATAAACCCCCTACTATTTTGAATGTTTACAACAATCAATTACTTATCAATTTCATGACTTGTGTGAATCTAAAATTGATTTAAAATCTAAATTTTGTAATTCATAAACTGATCCAGAATTGATTTAAAGATTCCCAAAATCAACTTAATCAATAATTCAATCAAAACCATCCAAATTTCATTTTACCTAATTTCCATAAATGTTATGGCCGATTAAAATATGCTTATCTAAATTTAAATTTGACTTAATATGCGGAAAATATAAAAAATCAGAAATGCAAAATCGAGATAAGAGATGCCACAAAACTTGTTTACGGAGTTTGGAAAATGCTTACGTCTTTGAGTTCATTTTGAACTGATCCATTATAAATGTCAAAATTGCAAGTAAAATAAAATTACAATAAACAATAATAGATCTTGAAACCTATAAATTCATGCTCTTGGACCTTTGGAAGACTCTAACAATGATCAGTGTTCGTCCTCCACTTTCCCAAAGCACTTGCATAGTTTCTTCCTCCATTCTCTATCAAAAAGTGACTTGCATGCTTTAAAACAACATCAAAAGAACATCAAATTGGGAAATTATGGATGCACCAAGAGCATCTCAAAATTTTGAACAACTTTCCAGTTTACACTAAGATCAAAAATGTCCCTAAAATACTTGAAAAATCCATTTTTCCTAAAACTCCCATGTTACAAGAAAATACATAGTCAAACCTAACCCTATTTAAATACCAACTCGCATATATATAGGCTTGAGTTGACCATGTGGTATAACAACCAAGTCTTTATTTTGGTAAAGATGAGGTTGGGGGTTTGATTCTCCTCGACCATCGTCAACCCACATTTTGATTTTCTTGGGATTAAATCCCACATTGGTGGGATGAGGGTTAATTTAAGCCTTTAAAAAGGCTTCCACCACCTTCTCGTTCTCATGGCTTGGGTCACACATTGCCTCTTTTTCCTTGTTTAAAATGTCCCTACGGAACGTGGCATAGGTGATTGAGCTTGGTTTGGTATGGTAAGTTGGTTGTGTGTTGAGTTGGCATCATTGGTGCTATGTTTGGTTATTGTTGGCACCACAACTAGGCGAATTGGTTTATATGACCCAAGGCGAGTTGGTTAGGATGTTGCTCCGGACTTAGAAGCGTGTCGGTGGGTATGGTAAAAAAACATGCATGGTAATATTTAAAATTTTAGCACTTTAATCCCACATGCAGCAACCAATTACACCATGGGGCATATATAGACAAAGATGTGACAATGTTAATATGAAGATACAGAGGCAAAGACACCCCTCCACAAAAAGAGTGTGTCGACCTTGGCTAAGGGCCCCAACCAAAAATAACAGAGCCCACTTGTCCAAACTTGAGTGTCGAAGACTAGAGGTGAAAACCAAAAACACCCTTTTACCATTTTTATTATTTTGCACTGCCACGTGTCGCATTCTAATTGGTCTGTTGCCCCTATTTTTTCTCCTCCAACTGGGAACTTCACAGATGGTATCTTGCTCAAACAAAGTATGTTTTATGAATTCAAATATGTGTTAGAAAGCTCTTAGAGCCCTCTACCATACTATAATGATTTTGAGAGATCTAAGGAAACTTTTTCCATTGAATTGACCTCTAGATTAAGGCATGTTGGTGTGGACATTGGAGGTAATCAAATATAAAGTTATATTTAGTGTGATAACAACTAATAACGTATAAAAAAATTACCACAATTTTAGTGGTGTTTCTAGGGTGATAATATATGGGCATTACAACAACATCCAACGAGGAAATGATGTCTTCAAGATCCTTTAATTCATTCATGCACAATTGGTTACATAAAACAACAAAAAAATTTAAAGCTAAATACAAGGATATTTTCTTTACATCATGTCAATTAGTGATCATCACATCCCCTATCTTGCATTCAATATGTGTTGCAATGAATAGCTAGCCATAGGCATACCGAATTAAGGGATATCTAATCTTTTTGTGTTTAGTTTTGATAACCATGAAGTCTACAAAGTAATACCATGATTCAATTGTGATTGTCACATCCTCTATGACTCCTTTTGGCTTAGCTATAGATTGATCTGCCATCTGCAAGACCACAAATGTTTCCTGTAAATCAGGAAGAGACAATTTTGACAAGGTATCAATAGTCATGACATTTATGGTAACACCTAAGTCAATCAAAACATTTGGTATCTTCGATCGCCAATACAAGTTGCCCTTCACAGGGCTTTTGAGATCACTATACTTGGGGGGAATTAATTTCCCTTCCAAAACACCGGCCAATTTACCATTGACTGAATGATCTTTGGTTAGTTCTTCTTTCTTCTTGGGGTTTTAACACAACTTTTTGATTTTTTTGTTCAATTTTGGGATATATCGATAGCTTGCAAAAGAGGAATTCCAATACTTAACTTCTTCAACCCATGAATCAAATATGATTTAGAGACCTCCTGATTTGGGATATTATCCTTCCTTAAGAACCTAGTTTGGGAATGGTGTTGTTGGGGTGGGTCAAGTACCTTCTCGGAAGTAGGTTTGGGTTGTGTTTCCTTTCCCTCTTCCTTCTCTTCTAAAATTTTTCTATGGTTCGAGAAGAGGCTTTGGAAGCAACTTTACCTGAACACGGTAAGATGTCATCATAATAAATGAAGGTCAATGTCGTGGTTTTCTCAGTTTCAACATCATATGTCTGGTTACCCTACTTGGTATTCTTTGGATTAACAATGGTTTATGTTGGGATCTCGAGTCTGACGGGTTGTTCAATTTGAGTGGAAGGTCCAGCTTAACAAGGCTTGTTGTTGTCCTTGTGTCCTCCTTTGGTTATAAAATGGTTGGCCAACATCCTGATGGGCATTCCATTATTGTTGATATTAAGGGTTAAATTGTTGAAACTGTGGTGGGAATTGTTGTTTATGAGTTTGTGGTTGCTAATAAAACATTGATTGCATATTCCATGGTTGTGGACTCCACTCTTGTGGAACTTGTTGATTCCAAGGTTGAGGATGGGGCCATGGAGTGTTCCATTGATTAGGAACCCATTGTGTCCTTGGGGCATATTGTTGGTTTTGATTTGGGATAAAATTACCTCCTTACCTTTGTGCCACGTAGCTAACTTCTTGTTCATTTTGTACATTTTGCTTCAGATGGTTTTTAAGCAAGGGAAATAATCCACATTGGTCAGTTACATGTTTCAAATCACAAACAAGACAAACATTGGTTTTATCTAGTGGAAACTCTTTAAGTCCATGTTTATCTCTACATCTAGGATAGTATATGAACAATGGCTCGGTATTCTTGTTGTTTTCCTGTCTCGCCATTGTATTCGGTTATACCAAGATATCTATTCTCGGGTTTGCAATTTCTTCCCTGGTTTGGATATATTTCCATCGACAATCTTGACTCTTTTTATGTAGGTTTGGGCGAGTTATAGAATAATTCCTATAGAGGTCAATAATTTCTATAAACTTGAGCTTGTTCATATCTCCCTTCCCCATCAAATTAAAATCCTCTTGAGTTTCATCATCCAATCCTTTGAGAAATATTGTTTTTAAAATAGTGATGTCTAGGCCCGTGCCACACCTTCTATGAAGGAAGAGGAAATGATCAAGATAATCCTCTACACTTTCATCCTCCTTTTGTTGGATCCTAAAGAGTTCCTCCCTATGATCACTGACCCTACAACAATTCTGGTATTTGTCTAGGAAAATTATTTCCATATCTTCCCAAGTATGGATAGAGTTGGGGGCTAGTCCCATGAACCATCTCATTGTTGTATCTTTCAAGGTTAAGGGAAACAACTTTAGTTTCTAAGTGTTAGAGGTATAATCATAGATTTGGCATAGTATTGTAGACACAAAATCATGCACTTTAGGCATTATTTAGCCCGATCTTATACTACTATTTAAAAAGTTCTCAAGTGAATAAAGTACTAATTAATCCCACCTTTTGGCCACCTTTATTTTATATTTTATTTCGTCAATCCCACACATTCCTTCATATATATATTCTTATTTCAATATTGTCACAACATTTCAGCCTAAACCCAAGCACCCAGGGCTGTCTTGGGGTGCCTTGGGTGCCCTGGTTCAACACAGGGCACCCCGATCCATGTGTCACTTTCCCGCTTCTTTTTGGGGCCTTTATAGCCATTTTTCATCCTTATCTTTTTCCTATTCAGCCATGTCGAGTTAATTATGAAATTAAAGCTTGAGAACCCTATAAATATAAAGTTATAAGACCATAATGAGGGTCCTAGCGTCACATACTACTATCACTCCATCTAGAGTTGCATCCATTACATCACTTGCATCCACATAGTACCATGCATCAAGGCTAGGAGATCTACATCAACACACACAACATAGGGGAGGTATTCTATTTTATTCCATGCACACATACTATTACTATTTTCTATAGTTACTATTGCTCGCTACTTCACAAAGTGTGACTAACACAAGAGCACCTAGGGCATGACATGCACACACTCACCAAAACTACATCCGGGTCTGAAATGTAGTGCATCACTCAGTGATAAGACCACTAGTTTAGCGACTGAGGTCAGTCCGACCCATTCATTTTGCATATTTTATTTTTCTTAGGGTTTTGATACTTACTTTCTTCTTGCAGGTCATCATCTCATTATTTTACACATCCAAAGCACAACTCAATAAATCCAAACAGGTGACAGCAGAGATTTAGATCACTTTGCGACCATACAGAATTTAGATTTTGAGTATTTACAGAGACTAGGGCACCTAATTTGCAGACCAAGGTGCCTGGGCGCCCAAGATACCTTCCCAGAGCCCAGTCGGTTCGGATCTTCTAGATCCGGCCTTCATAAGCATTTCTCGAGTGGTCGTATGCACTTCCGCATTTCATTTTCAAACTCATGCGACGCAGTCTCCACCAATCAGTTAAGTCATTTTTCCTTCTTTACTTGCATACTTAGGGTTTTATTTCACCTTAGTATAATTATTTGCAATTATTCCATATTGTTTTAGTCCATTTATTACAACATTTTAGTCCTCCTATTTAGATTAACTAAGTGGTTATACTTTTATTAGTTTAGTTCCATTTTAGTTCAATCATTTTGGTGAACCCAACGTCTCTTCATAGCACCTTCTACAATTTTGCATGCATAGTTCGCTCTTTTTTTGCACCATGTCATCTCCTTATCAAGTTATGGCCCAATCTTCATATCCTACCTATACACCTACCAAAGTCACCAATATAGTTATTACATTGCCGCTAACTTTATGCATGTACATACACAACACCCCCTCACTTTGTCATGCCTCCATCTGACCCATCCATCAATGTAGTTACTACTCGCTACTATGTGTTGGTCTGAAAATCTGTCGCTTGGGCAGATCTATGGATAAACGAGCCAACAGTGTGCAGGGCATAGCCCCTCTTTGAGTCAGCAAAGCGAAACTGGTTTATTGCTATTCTACCAGCAGGAATCATGCAAGTCTCACAAATTCTGCCTTCGGGGTTTGGGATCTCATCCCAAGAGGGTATTTCCGATCATGAAAAGAAAGGAAAGGAAGAGGGGATGAAGAAAGAGTAGGTCTGAAGGGAGAAAAGAAATGAATTCCAAAGCAGAAAGGTCAGAAGGTTTATGTTTTGGGATTGGTAGTAAACAGAGCCAAACCTACTTACATAAACGAGCAAAGCAATACTGATGATAAATAAATGACAATAAAACAGAAGCAGATCTAATAGAATAAACACACAGATCTAACGTAAGAAAGATCTAATGCACATAACACATGTATTCAACACAAAGTCTAAATATTGTATTAATATTTCTCTTACGTCACAAAAAGCTCAAAGTCTTTTCTCCTTACTTCTATTTTTCATCTGAAAGATATTCATCCATCCATAATACAACAAGTATTGGGGTATTTATAGAAGAAGAAGAGAAAAGAAGGCAAAAAGGAGCCAACAACTTATCTACAAAGATATTTACAAAATATCTAAAAGTCATGTTGACTTTTTACAACTTGATGGATGACATCATCCCATGATGTAACATGGATGATGTCACCATTTGTATCAACATACTCCAGATATTCTCGAAAAGAAAGACGAAGAAGAGAAAGAGAAGAAGAAGAAGAAGAAGAAACAGCTATTCGTCATCGTCATCCTGCGGCCGAAAGGGGGTAGACTGCTTTTGTTGCTGCTCAGGTGACGAGATATGGAATTGAGAGCGGTATTCCATAAACTTGTTGATCATTGGCCCTAGCTGATCCTGGGAAGGATCCTTGTGCCTATCACTGATCGCTTCACAAGTCTCCCGCTCATCTATGAGTTTCTCGGGGAGCTTGGAATAGTCTTTTTCCGCCTCAATGAGTAGCCCAATGAAGTCTCGGCAGGCCAGCAGGTTGTTGATAGACTCTGCGTCAAAAGTGACCTCTGGCCCTACGCCTTGAGAAATGATCTCTTTGAAGATCTGAATGGTCTCCTCAGCTTTTCTTAAAGTAAAGGAAGGAGTAAGTAACCCTGGCGACATGTTAAGAACGATTCGTTCCATTTGGTGCATCGCGTCCAGGGCTTCTTCCTTTACCTTGTCAATCTTTTCCAAGACAAATTCTAGCTGATCCACCCGGTAGTCCAGAGTGGACATGATTTTGTTGAGGGCCCTGGGATGGCCGAAGACGCCGAACTTAACCAGATCTTCGACTGAACAGTCGAACATTTGTTGGAAGGTCTCGTCTTGCGATCCTAAGCATGTTCCACTCTTCTCGATATGGGCCCGCTAACGCTTGGAGCTCTTTATTCACCTTATTGATGTTCAAATACAAGTTAGAGAACTCGGCGATTACTTTTTCACTGTCTTTGAGGATTTGGCTCCTCCAAGCGGAAACGGCCATACCCTGCTCGCCGATCTTTGTGTACTCATTAATTTTCTCCTGGCTGAGAAGCTCAGAAGTCTCGGTGGCAGTTGTGGGAGGCGCACTACCCATCTTCTGTAAGGCTTGGAGCAGATATTTGTTTTGCTCTTTCAATTGCCTTTTCTCTTCTTTTGTTTCCTGAAGCTTCTTGCAGAGGGCGTCAACTGCTGAAAGGGCCTCTCCAAAAGGCTTTCCGAAGATGTCCCCATTGTGACTTGGGTCACAGTAAAATCTGTCGGAGACAGATCCTTTTTCTCCTTGAGGGGATTGGGATACGCGATCTCCATAACCCTCTCTCCCGCAGCACTTTGAGAGAAGCGTGTGACGGGCTTCTGCTTCTTTGCCCCCTTAGATGGGATTACAGAAAAGTCCATCGGAGCGATGGGAACTTTCCTTTTTTTCTGACTTAGCTGTTGGGAGATCCAGGCTGGACCTATGGGAGAAGGGCCGGAAATGGAAAAGGGGGCAGCTACAGTAGTGGAGGGGAAAAACGTGGAGACACGTGGGGGCGGCATGGAGAGAATAGCCGAAGAAGTGTCCATGGGAGGAAGGGAAACTACAGCTGCGGAAGACATAGGAAGGGAAGGGAGCTCAGAGATGAGGGAAGAAATGGAGGAGGAAAGATCCACAAGGGAAGAGAAGATAGACGAAGAAGCGGGGGGAGGAGTAGAAGAAGGGGGAGAGGACACGACCAAAGGAATGGCCGCTTGAGTCACTCGAGGAGGGGAAGGAAGGGAAGAAGAAGGGATAGAAGGGACCTCGGTTGTTGTAGCAATGCCGACATCCTGAGTGGATGGGCCTATTGGAACATCCTCTTCTACTTCTTTCTCTGGCGAAGCCAGAGTTATAACCTGTTCGGGTGCCGTGGAAGGAGGACTTGCTGGAGCTTCTTCCTGAGTGGTGCTGGATTCACCTTCTACGCCTTTGCCCTTGCCTTTAGGCTGCTGTTTGGATCGAGGAGGTGCGTTACCCAATGGGGAGGTTGTGAAATCAACCCCAAGGTAGATTAACCCGTTCATCCGGCACCAATGCTCTGTTCTTGCGCAGAGTCTCCTTGACCCTCTCCTCAATCGTCTGAGGTGCCTTAGTTCTATCAATGGCCGGAAAAGGCCAATTGTCCCCATCCGTGTTAGTATATACTTGGTCTATTTCATCTTCCGTAGTCTGGAAGCCTTTGGGGACAATTGCTACCCCATATTGGATGATTTCTGCCAAGGCTAAGCGAGAATGATCCTTTCTCCTGAGCTCAACCTCATGGATGATGTCGATGTAGATGTCCTCGATCTGGGGATGTGGATTGGATCAAGTTTCGCCCTTGGCAGACAATTCCTTGGGTCGAAGGTAGGCCTGGCCGGGAAATCATGTCTCAAATTAAGCAGCTTCAGCTCTGCGAACATGTCCTTTGCCTTGTGGTGGGTAAGGCATGTATATCGGCCTACTGTGAGGGGGAAAGGAGTTCCACCCTTCTTTCTTTTGAGGCACTTCTCGTGATATGTGATCAGCTATCTTGACAGCTCCAACAGAATTAGTTTGGGTCCAGCATACCTCGGTAATCTGGTCAGCTCTCCCAAGAAGTTGGCTGCCCTCAGATAGGTAAATGTGGGAAACTGGGTGAACAAGGCCCCCATTTCTCAGTAGCTGCCACTATGCTTTTGGTTTGGTCGCAATGCGACCGTAAGTCATATTTGGCCTCAACAGGTAGATGATGTGATAAAAAAACACATCGTTAATTTTTGTGAATTGGGAGATACTATTCTCCAGCCTCAATTCTGGGTAGTACTCATATATCTTGACCTGAGGCCAAACCCCACTTCGCGTCAGACCTGGATAGTCTCTCTCTGATGCTGCAGCGTAGACCACGTAGGAGTTCATGTGGAATGTCCCCGTTGTGCTGAATTGTTGAAGCTGCTCAGAGATTGTGCTGCTTATAATTTCGGCCCATTCAAAGCGCTGATCAGGCATATTCTTGTTCATGGTCTCTAAGTACCGCAACATCCATTTATGGAAATAATGGGCGTCAGAAAGCCCAAAGACCCTGCTCAGGAACGTGATGGTGTCGCTGAGCTCCTCTGAGAAGTCGCTGCGGTGGATGATTTGGGGCCACCGGGTTACTACCTTTTTGTTTTTCAAGTAAACCTCATTCATCAGTTGCATACACTGATCTGCATTGTCGTCCCAGGCCTTAATGCAATCTGCTTGGCTGACAGCCACAAAGTGCCGGTGGTGAGGGATGCCGAGTATTATCTCAAAGTGGCGGGCAGTGAGGTTGATGACGACCTCGCCCTTGCTGTTTACGACACACCTTGTGTCTTTGTTGTAACACTGGGCAACCACCATCATGAATTCATTGTTGACGGCGCTGACTGGGATTCCACCGATGAAGTGCAGAGGCACGCTATCGCTTGTCCATCCATGGACTCCTTGTGACTTTCTGAGTTCTGGCCCAGAATTCCTCCATATCAATATGCCCCAATTCTGAGTCTCTGACGTCCAGGCTACACTCGGCCTGGGACTCGGGCATTCTGACCCTCTGATATTTGTATTTCATCTCTTCTTCTGTAAGTTTGGCCTTGCCTTTGGATTTGGTAGGTCTCCTGCTTGATGTAGACATATGTTCTTTCGAGCTTAGTTGTTGATCTGCACGAAGAAGAAGCGAGACCCAATCCGAAAAGGTTGTATTAGCCATTTGATCTTCCATTGAAATGTTAACAGAAGAAAGAGTTAGTGATTTTGAGGCTCAGGGCGCAGGGCGCATGAAAGCTGCAGCTTACAGGGCTAAATAGGTAAGGCACACAAAAAAGAGGTGTTGCAAAGGTTAAATCAGCGCCAAAGGCGCATGGCGCATGGAGACATTGTGTTACATGGAGACAGGATGCGCCAAAGGCGCATAGATTTTTCATGTTGCATGGGGATTTGGTGCGCCTTTTGGCGCATGTATGGTTTGTGTAACAGGAACTTTTCGTGCGCCAAAGGCAACATGGCGCGGCACATGGAGAGTTTACACAACATGATGTTTTTGCAACAAGGAAGGCGTCTTGCCTTCGAAACTTTGTACTTAGCGCGGATTAAGCTGATGTTGCGCAGATGCGGGGTGCACCTTGAGGGCGCATGTTTATGCGATGCAACAAGGAAGGTTGGTGCGCCAAAGAGGGCGCAAGGCTAGCGCTTGCAGCATGTGAAGGAGGCGCGCCTTGAGGGCGCAAAGGTTCTTGATGCAACAGGCATGATGGGTGCGCCATTGGCGCGGATTTTATTCATGTTGCGAGGGGGACAGATGCGCCAAAGGGAAAAATAGTTTTTACATGGTTTAGCCTCTCTTTTATCTTTTCTTTTCCAAGATCGTTTGGGAAATAAAATGGTTTAATCCAAAGGGATTCAGACCATGCTTTTAGAACAACTTCCCCTACCAGCAGATCTGGAAAGAGGGGGAGGAAAATGGAAAGACAAAGAAAGGGGGGCTAGATCAATATTTCAATATTTCCAAACTAAAACCAGACCACCAAGCACACAAAGAACCAAAAACGTAAAACGCACGAGAGAGATAAGAACTTCTTACCCGAATAAATAGTGAGAACCGTGCAACGGGTCCACAACGCGTTGAAAATGACAAGGCAAAATGCGACAGTGCTCGTAGAATAGAAATCACGTGTTTTGCGTCTGGTGATAATGACATTTGTGGGCGCGCAAATGCATATATATATGAGTCAGCAATAAATGCGCCACCAACTTTGTAAAGGGCGCACCAAAGTCTCTGTCGACATAGAAAAGCATGCGCCCTTTGGCGCACCAAAGCGTATGACAACACAGTGTTACACGCGCCCTTTGCGCACCGGAAGAGGTGTCGACACATGATTATGCGCACCTTTGGCGCACCGAAAAGAGGCGCAACAAATGAGTTGCTGACAAGAAGGCGCATGCGCCACGGCGCACGCAGGGAAGACTCAACATATCAAGGCGCACCAAAAGGAGTGTTGACACAATAAAATACGCGCCAAAGGTTTTAAAGGGGGCGCACCAAAAAGTGATGTTACATAGCAATTCCATGCGCCCAACCAAAAAGACCAAAAAGACTAAGTTCGGAAAACCAGATTTCCCAAAAGGGATTTTCTGAACATTCCAACGCAAGAGGATCCCTAACAAGGATCGAAACAAAATTTTCTCAGATGGTTATCGGTAAAATTGCCCTTGTCAATTTTACGGGATAACACTATGCCCTTAATCATATATCTTATATTGGATGTATATAGCCAAATTATGGCTATCATAACTTCTTATCATTATGTATCTCTTTCATATATGTTATATTTTCATTAGTGGGTCAGCTCTCAAGGCCTGGTGTTGGCAATAACATAGGAATAATATATATAGAGGTTAGTAGATAGTAGTTTATCATCATTGAGCATTTGAGTCTTATTGTATGGTTTGGAGGTTGCCCCTCGAAGTGGCGAAGCTATTCTAATTGCATATTGAGATCATTATTCTGGAATATTGTGTTATTTGGTGTTATATTTCTGCTCATGATCTGAATTATACAAGTAATTTCATTACAAGTGGTATCAGAGCTTGAACTCGGCCAACACTGCGTCAAACCCTAATTTTTAAGGTTCGTTCATATCTCAACATCGGTAGTGAATTTGTCTGCAAATTTTTTTGTGGTATGGCTAAATCAGTCAAGTAAGCTTCCCTCAAAATTTTAATAATTTTTTACTTGTTTTGCAAAAGTTATAGCAGTTTTATGTTTTTTCATAATTCGGCTACATAGGGTGCAATTTGTGGAATTTTTCAAAGTTATTTACATTTCCAGAAAGAAGATTAAAAATTAGTTTGAGTTCATTCTTTGAGTTTTATAAAATTTGGCCGAATTCCTATTGAAATCAAACCCTAAATTTCAACCTTGATCCTTAAATCTTACCATTTTGGGGCATCATGGTTGGGCCTTCGACAAGAGGCAAAAAGAATCCCATCACTCCGGGTAAAACCCCTGATAAGGATGAGATAATAGTTGAGGAGTTAGAGTCAGAAGGGGTATCTACAGAGTCCTCAGGGTTAGGGTTTACTTCAACTGACCATAAGGTCAGCTATCTTGAGTTAGAGTTGCGAAACCTCGAAGGTAGAGTGGCCAACAAAGAAGATGTAGAAAATATTGGACAACGATTGGAGGATTTCATTCAACAATTTAGCTACAATATCATGGGTCATCATATCATTCCTAATGAGCCACAACTCAATCATACTCATATTAACCATGGTGGATCTTTAGGTCAAAGTAATAAACAAACTAGCCATGGTGGATCTGCAAACATGACCAATCCAAATACAAACACTCTACAAGCCCGTAACATGCTTCCAAAAGTGGAAATGTGTAAGTTTGATGGAAAGGATCCACTCAATTGGATTAACCAAATGGAGAATTTCTTTGATCTTCATCAAATTCCATCGGGACAAAAGGTTACCATGGCATTGTTGTATCTTGAACCTGACCAATTCATTTGGTATCGATGGTTATGTGCTCAAAGGAAAAAGAGTGGCCTCAATGTTACATGGACAGTATTCACCAAAGAGTTGCAATTGCACTATAGTTCTAGTGTGTCAGAGAATTATTTCAGCCAATTAGCAAAGCTTAGACAAACAGGAACAGTCAAAGATTACATCCATCAATTCCAAAACCTTTCCTTACGGGTGGAAAATATTCCTGAAGATAATTTGAATGACTTATTTCTTAGGGGTCTTAAAGAACAAATTGAGACTAAGGTGCGTATGTTTAATCCTCATAAGGTTTCAGACTCTATGATCATGGCACGTAGGGAAGAGGAAAAATTTCTTTCAAGTCAGAAATAAACTGTCAATACTATCAGAGATCGTAGCACCCTTCCACCATCATTCCCTCGACCAGTGAGACTGACACCTCAACAAATTGAAGAAAAGAGAGCCAAAGGGTTATGTTTTAATTATGACAAAAATTTGGACCAGGACATAAGTGTGTGGAAAATAAGTTGTTCTACATTGAGGGACCTACTGAAGAAGAAGAAAATGAAGAAGACGAAGAGGTAGAGCCAGAGGAGGAATTAGGAGATCCCCAACCAACAATATCATGCCATGCAATTTCTGGTATTAGCACTCCCCAAACTCTCAAAGTAGTTGGATTCTTAAAAAACAAAGGGTAACAGTGTTGATTGATTCGGGAAGTACTCATAATTTCATCAATCATAAGTTAGCGGTACGCTTGAACTGCTTTGTTTATCCAGCTCCAGAATGTCAAGTCATGATCGCTGATGGGAAAACTGTTAGTTGTTCAGGAAAATGCCATAACATTAATCTCACCATGGGAGATTACTTGCTAACTAGCAATATGTATGCCATTGCCATGGGAGGAGCAAACATTGTGTTAGGAGTTCAGTGGCTTACCACCTTGGGAACCATTGAAATGAATTTCCAAGAGTTGTTCATGCAATTT
Source organism: Taxus wallichiana var. yunnanensis (assembly GCA_018340775.1). NCBI lineage: Eukaryota > Viridiplantae > Streptophyta > Pinopsida > Cupressales > Taxaceae > Taxus > Taxus wallichiana. The sequence continues at coordinate 261,955,835 of CM031236.1, forward strand.
CAGTCAGAAGGGAGGAATTTTAAACTAAAAGGACTAAGAGCAAAGTCCCCACAGATGGTAAGTTCTCATCAGATGCAAAAATTGCTTAGAAAGGGTGTAGAAGGGTTTGTAGCACAACTATTTTCATTAGAAGCACATCATTCCAATACATTTATACCCGCAGATATGCAAGCAGTTATAGATGAGCACTCAGGGGTTTTTGGAGAAATGCCCAAGGGTTTGCCTCCGAAAAGAGACCATGACCATGCCATCCAGCTAGTACCAGGGAGTCAACCACCCAACATCAGACCTTATAGGTACCCCTATATGCAAAAGAGTGAGATTGAGAAGATAGTTCAAGAGATGTTAGAAGCAGGACTTATTCATCATAGTCAAAGTGCTTACTCTTCTCTTGTAGTGATGGTACGGAAAAAAGATGACAATTGGCGCATGTGTCCAGATTACAGGGAACTCAATAAGTACACAGTTAAAGATAAGTTTCCTATTCCTGTAATTGATGATTTGCTAGATGAGTTACATGGTGTTGTTTACTTTACAAAACTTGATCTTTGTTCTGGATATCATCATATTAGAATCAAGGATGAAGATATTCATAAAACAGCCTTCAGGACACATGAAGGACACTATGAGTTCTTGGTAATGCCTTTTGGACTAACAAATGCACCCTCTACATTTCAAAGCTTGATGAATTCAATATTTAAGCCATTTCTTCGAAAGTTTGTTTTAGTGTTCTTTGATGATATATTAATCTATAGTAAAACATGGGAGGAACACCTGCATCATGTAAATAAGGTGTTGGAAACTCTTGAACAACATCAACTTTATGCAAAGCCTTCTAAGTGTTCTTTTGGTGTCAAGGAGGTTGAATATCTGGGTCATATTGTCTCTTATGAAGGTGTTAAAGTGGATCCTAACAAGATAAAAGCCATGCTTGAATGGAAGGTTCCCAAAACCCTAAAAATATCTCGAGGATTTTTGGGGCTTATAGGTTATTATCATAGATTTGTAAGGAATTATGGTAGCATCGCAGCACCACTCACAACTTTATTGAAGGACTCTTTCCATTGGAATGAGCAAGCTACTATGGCCTTTGAGAAGTTGAAGGAGGCCATGTGCACCACTCCAGTTCTAGCCACCCCAGATTTTTCAAAAACATTCATTGTTGAATGTGATGCTTCAGGGTATGGTATGGGGGTAGTACTCATGCAAGAAGGGTGACCCATTACCTTCGAGAGCCACCAATTCAAAGGTAAGAATATCTCTAAACCAGTTTATGAGAAAGAAATGTTAGCAATACTTCATGCAGTGAAACAATGGAGACCATATCTAATGGGATGACATTTCAAAGTAAAGACAGATCATGATAGTTTGAAATACTTCTTAGAGCAACATTTATCATCAGAAGAACAACAGAAATGGGTCTCAAAAATGTTAGGGTATGATTTTGAGATAATATACAAGAAAGGGAAAGAGAATGTAGTTGTTGATGCTTTATCTCGGAAGGATGAATCTACCTAGGCATTGTTGTGTGCCATATCTATATTACAGAGGATTGGATAGAGGATGCAAGGTCTGAATGGAAAAATGACCCAGTACACAAAATCTCATTCAGAATCTCCAACAAGATCCAAACATGTCAGAAATTTTTTTATGGAAAGGAGATGTTTTATGGTATAAAGATAGATTATATCTATGTAAGAATTCAATCCTTAAAAATAGGGTTCTATTTGAGCTCCATGCTTCTCCAATAGGGGGTCATTCTGGCTTCTTAAAGACTTATCATCGAATCAAGCATGATTTTTTTTTGGGAAGGGCTAAAAGGAGATGTCCAAAAGTTTGTGGTAGAATGCATGGTTTGTCAACAAAATAAGGGCGAAACAATTAAGTCCCCAGGTCTTTTACAACCTCTATCTATTCCTAGCCAGAGGTGGGAAGAGGTGTCTATGGACTTCATCACAGGATTGCCTAAATCAGAAGGTAAAAATGTAATCATGGTGGTGGTGGATAGACTCACCAAATATGCCCATTTTTGTGCTTTATCACATCCATTTGTTGCGAGTACAGTAGCAACGGCCTTCAGGGATACAATTCAAAAGCTACATGGGACACCAAAGATTATAGTAAGTGATCGAGACCCTATCTTTACTAGTAATTTTTGGACTGACTTGTTCTCATGCTTGGGCACACAACTAGCTCGTAGTTCCTCTTATCATCCCCAGTTTGATGGGAAAATAGAGGTGGTAAACAAGTGCTTGGAGGGATATCTTCGTTGTTTTACATCAGATAAGCAAGCGAGATGGGTCCAATGGTTACCACTGGTAGAATGGTGGTATAACACCTCCTTTCATACTTCATCTAAAATGTCTCCTTTCTTGGCATTATATGGGTACCATCCACCATCTATCACTTCATCTTTGAGAGTCCAACCAAAGGTTCGAAGCAAGTTGAAGAACATATTCAACACCAACAAGAGGTGCTTTCTAGTCTTAGGAGACTTTGGCCATGTCACAAACCGCATGAAGTAGTAGGCAGACCAACATCGCAGTGAAAGATATTTTGAAGTCGGTGATTGGGTTTTTGTGCGTTTACAACCATATAAGCAAATGTCCTTAAAACAACACAAAAAGGATAACAAGCTTTCACCTAAGTATTATGGTCCTTATCAAGTGTTACAGAAGATTGGCAATGTAGCATACAAACTGGAACTTCCTCCGGCTACTCGAATTCATCCAATCTTCCATGTATCTTGCCTAAAGAAGGTAATTGGACAGATAATATCAACCTAAACAGTGTTACCCGAGCTTGATGAAGAGGGCAGAATCATCCTGGAACCAGAATGCATCCTTCAGACACGCACTAAGCGGTTGAGGACAAGGGTCATCACTGAGTATTTGATCAAGTGGAAAAATCTAGACAATGAAGACGCAACTTGGGAGGATGCAAATTTCCTGCAGCAACATCCAAATCTTCTCAACATTGGGGACAATGTTGCTTCAAAGGGGAGGGGCATGTTATGCCCTTAATCATATATCTTATATTGGATGTATATAGCCAACTTGTGGCTATCATAACTTCTTATCATTATGTATCTCTTTCATATATGTTATATTTTCATTAGTGGGTTGGCCTTGGTGTTGGCCATAGCATAGGAATAGTATATATAAAGGTTAGTAGGTAGTAGTTTATCATCATTGGAGCATTTGAGTCTTATTGTATGGTTTGGAGGTTGCCCCCTCGAAGTGGCGAAGCTATTCTAATTGCATATTGAGATCATTATTCTTGAATATTGTGTTATTTGGTGTTATATTTCTGCTCATGATCTGAATTATACAAGTAATTTCATTACACTTGCCACACTCACATTACTTCACCGATTACCCTTCCCATTTCTCTACCACCACCCATCACACCTGCCGCTCCATTAGCTACTTCCAAAGGCTACGATATTATTGACCAACTCAAGAATACACCAATTAAGATATCACTTTATGACTTCTTGTGCATTGTGCCAAATTTACTAACCACACTCGAGGCTACCATTTACGCTATTCACATTAAATGTGACCACTTTACCGAAGCTTTTGTAAATATCATCCAGTATCTTTGTAGTTTGCCTCGTTCTATCTCCTTTACAGATGAGGATATATCTCCCTTTACCAAAAACAACCCTTGTGCACCATTGCTCATTATCGTTGTCGTTAGTACTACTTATATTATGCGTGTCCTCATTGATAATGGGCCTGTAATTAACCTTTGTGGACATTCACTCTTATAATAATTAGGTATTAATGATAATCTCATCTCCCGCAACTCCACCCTCATCGTGGTTATGATTCTTCCACTCGCACATGTCTAGGCACTATTTCCCTACATATTCGGGTTAGACCTAAAACTGTTCTCACTAGAATTCTACATCCTCAATGCTTCTTTCCAATTCAATATCCTATTAGGTAGACCTTGGATTCACGCCATGCAAGCCGTGCCATCCACTATACATCAATGTGTCAAATTCCTTCATGATGGCTATGAACACACTATCATCGTTGATCAGAACCATTCAAATATTGTTGCATTGATCATGTCACCTCTATGCCTATTCCACTGCCACAACACATTCCATATGCTAACCTTGATAAATATGATGTTGGTCAATCTAGTGCACCCACCTCCACTACTCCTGACATTACTTCTCCCGCTATATCTACTCACACTTTGGCTATCATTTTGCCCACTGTATTCATCCTGCGCTAGTGCTCCACCTCCACCATCCTCTACTTCTGCTATCCCTCCCACTACGTACCACCTACTAATGTCCTCAATAGCACTACCTAAACCAATGACGCACATGTTGACGTTTCCACCGAGTTTGACGATGAGGTTGATGTTATAGAACTCACTGATGAGTCATTACGACAACTTGATTTTACTCCTCTCGGTGTGGACAATTCTTATTTTGAAGAAACATTTGTAGCTGATGGCCCAGGTGAATACCGGTTCAAAAACCCTCCATCCACTAATGTTATGGTCCTATATAAGGGATCTTTAATAATGTTGATGTAATTTCATCTTCCTCTCAACTAGAAGTAGTTTTGTAACCCGCTTTACATGCACATTATTTATCAATAGGACATTTTGACAACACATCCCTCTTGATCTCGCTAGTCTCGATACTATATGTACATGTGATTGCTTACCTAGGTTTGGCATGATGCTTAATGACATCTTACCACCCCTTCATTCACCTCATCTCTATCACAACTACTTCCATGTCACAATGACTTATGGCTTACGGGTTTTTCATCTAACAATATTTGTTGCACGCACCCCTTGTGATTCACCATTTACACTAGGACAATCTTGGCTTGATTATATTGGAGGTACACTTGACCCACTCCATTCTTCACTTTCATTCCCCATGCCCTTCAACACTATCTCTATTGCTAATGATTCTTCTCTCATATATGTTCCTAACATTTCACGTTGGCGTGCCCATGACTGCCCACCAATCACTTTTACAAATGAAGAATATGTGATGAATACCTATACCCTCCATCACAATGCACCCCTCTATGATCCTCCCCATTTTATAGCTTACCACGTTTTGGATGTGGCTCCAACTGGTTTTGATCATGACAATGATGATTTGCTTGATGGCATTTCCTAGTTACCTTCATCATACTATCGTTGGGGGAGACTTATCATATGGCACACTTACGTCCCCCCCACCCTCTTCTTTTGGTATAATCACATCATATTACATCATACATGTCGTATTCATCATGTATTATCATCTCCTCTAAGTATATCATATCACGCCTTATAACACCCTTATTACCCAATGTTGCACTCTTGTGCTTCGGTTCACTGTGACTATAAGGATTACCATTACACTGAACCCCACACATTGCACCATAGGTTCTACACATTTATACTCTATCACATACATCATGCATCTTACATCATCCATTCTACATCATCCATTCATCATTTGCACCATAGGTTCTACATCATCCATTCTATACTTAGCCTACATCCTCCATTCTACACTTAGCCTACATCCTCCATTATACTATACACCCTTCATGCACATATTAGGAAGTTATACATCGTCTATATTATACATATTACACTAGTCGTCATTACATATGAGTCTAGTTTTATATTTCATCCATACATTCTACATTTACGCTAGGTTACATTATATATGGGTCTAGCTTTCCATGTCATCACTACATATTGTATCTACACCTATCACCGCATCTTGCATAATCTATACACCCTACATTTCCTACATTGCATGAGTCACATAACGCATTTATCCACCATATACATTCTACATAATACACTAGATTCCATTACATATGGGTCTAGTTTTACTTATCATCATTTACATATTCCATTTCTATATACACCTATTATTGCATTTCACACATTACATATCCTATACACTACACATCCTCTATTATACATGACTTTCACAGCGTATTTACATCTTCATCACTTGGTCGTTTATACTATGTTGTCTTCTATGCATTGCACCCATCACCCTATGACACATTTTAGTTCCTTGGTCCATACTCGATTGCCGAGGGTTTACCAATCAAATGGACCTTACATTCATCATGCAACATTTTCCTCATGCAACATTTCTAGCATTAGTGACATACACCTTAGGTTAAATCATCACTCCTCCATTCAAAAAGTTGTGATATACACTTTGGCTATAAGGTTCATGCACATCTCTTTATAGGTCACATTTCATCACCATTACATATACACACTCATCACAATGCGCTAGAAACAACCAACACTACTCGACCATTTCCCGATGACACACTCTTGTTTACGGTTCATTCTTGACTATTGAGGGGGAAAAAATGAACCTCATTACATACACATTCCATCCATTTGGGGGCATGTTGCTCCTATCATTCCATTTTGCATTCCATTTCATCCATCCACATCATACTTGCATTGTCTTGGGGGCATTTACTCTTGCTTACTAGTGTTTTGCATGCTCACTTTATTACACATGTTAGACTAATTTCTTATATGTCATTATCATACACACATGTGCATTCACACCTTTTTTTAGTGTGATCACAGATACAAGATTCGACACACGGCATGGATGCTCACCTTCTACCCTTCTATATCGGTCATTGGGGGAATCCTCATTCATCTTATCTAGGTGCTATTGTTTCATTTTATACTTAGCATCTTATATTACTTGCTTATACACAATTTGACATATTTGTTATCACTCTAACATGTTAATGGGAGTTCCATGTGCAACTCTTGTTTTGTAGAATTACATGTTTCCATGACTACTTGTTGGTTCCTACTAGTCTACTTTGTTTGCCATGATATACAGGCTTTTCCCTTTGCTTGTGTTCACACTTGTCTGTTGTTTGCGACCATGATGGGCTTGCGTGTCTTACGACATCATGAGTGATGTCCCATGTTTGTAGCCCACTTTGTGTGGTCTTCTTGTATTTTGCGTGATTACACTACTTTGTTTTGTAGTTACTTACATTGTCTATGTATTTTACACTTTTCTTATTACATGCATGTGTTTTTGGACTAACACTTGTTTTAGCTAGCCATCCCCTTTTGTGCACACCTTGGTATCTACCAAGCGTTTCCCTTTCCCTGTAAGAAAGAGTTCTACATGTCAGAGTGCGGTTGGTCCTCTTTTGGGGCCACATTCTCCTTTCAACGACCTTGTATACGCCCCTAAAGAGGGGGCATCATTGATGGTTTCTAGTAACACGACATATTTACACCGGTTCACATGCATCGAGTGAGTTCATACTAGTCTATGAACTCCATACACAATGACCTCTATAGGACATGGTGTCCTTCAACAATTCTACGGAGCAGTTATAGGCTTGGGGGTTATAGTGGGTGTGCCTCTCTACACTACTTTGTCCAGCGGCATCAGATCGCCCAAAAAACTAGGACAGTATAAAGATCTCTTCATACATTTCAGTAGAAGCGGTTAAAGGTTGGAGGATACAACACATTTCCTCCCTATACTTCTTCAGCCAGAGAGGCGTGAGATCGCCCAAAAACTCGCGACAGTATATGATATCCTTCTACAAACTTTTCTTTAGACATGGATCAGGTGCACATGTTCCATTTACACTTTTCTTTTCATGTATTTTACATTTGTGTACTTTACACATTTTTCACAACGTTTTTACATACATACTTGACTACTTGATCATTTTCTCCTTGCATGTTCGGCCATATGAGAAACAAGCAGTCAAATTGGGGCAACAACAACAATGACAATGACAATGACAACACACCGCTATAGGCACTTTCCATTATGAACCATATAGGTACACTACACACAACAACAACTACACACACATTCGCCATAGGTTTACTCTCATCACTTTTTATGCGCATTTTTCATCTTTAGAATCCATGCTCCTCCACATTTTTCTTTTTGTCATTCCATACTTGAGTCTAGTCCATCGACACGTCTTTCTTCTACACTCTATCTGGATATCAGGTACGCATCTCTATCTACTTTATGTTACCGAGCATTTCCACTCACCAACATAAAGTGGGGGCAAAATGTAGACACAAAATCATGCACTTTAGGCATTATTTAGCCCGGTCTTATACTACTATTTAGAAGGTTCTCAAGTGAATAAAGTACTAATTAATCCCACCTTTTGGCCACCTTTATTTTATATTTTATTTTGTCAATCTTGCACATTCCTTCATACATATCCACTTATTTCGCAATTGTCCCGACATTTTAGCCTAAACTCGGGTGCCTGTGGCTTGTATTGGAGCACCTGGGGCACCCCGATCCATGTGCCACTTTCCCACTTCTTTTTGGGGCCTTTCTAGCCATTTTTCATCCTTATCTTTTCCTAGTCAGCCATGTCGGGGTTAATTACGAAATTAAAGCTTGAGAACCCTATAAATATAAAGTTATAAGACCATAATGAGGGTCCTAATGTCACATACTACTATCACTCCATCTAGAGTTGCATCCACATAGTACATCAAAGATTAAGGCTAGGATATGTGCATCAACACACACACACAGGGGAGGGATTCTATTCTATTCCATGCACACATGCTATTACATTTTTCTATAGTTACTTATTGCTCGCTACTTCATAAAGTGCACTGGTACAAGAGCACTTTGGGCACGACATGCACACACTCACTGTAACTACATTCGTGGCTGAATGTAGTGCATCACTCAATGATAAGACCACTAGTTTGGCGGCTGAGGTCAGTCCAACCATTCATTTTGCATATTCTATTTTTCTTAGGGTTTTGATACTTCCTTTCTTCTTGTAGGTTGTCATCTCAATATTTTACACATCCAACAACTCAATAAATCCAGTGTGATAGATAGGCAAAGCTTCAGATCACTTTGCGACCATAAATAATTTAGATTTTGAGTATTTAAAGAGATCAGGGTGCCTAATTTGTAGACCAGGGCACCTCAGGGTGCCCCAGTACCTTCCTAGGCGCCCCAGTCAATTCAGATCTTCTAGATCCAACCTTCACAAGATTTCTAAGTGGTCATTTACACTTCCAAATTTTATTTTTAGACTGCGGCAGGTCTCTACCAATTAACTAAGTCATCTTTCCTTCTTTACTTGCATACTTAGGGTTTTATTTCACCTTAGTATAATTATTTGCAATTATTCCATACCGTTTTAGTCCATCCCCTATTTAGATTAACTAAGTGGCTATACTTTTATTAGTTTAGTTCAAACAAGTATTTTAAATTCAAATAAAAATTGATCAGGATCTTCTGATACTAGACCCTTGAACGTAGGTAGGATTGATGGTGATATATTTTTCAGAGGGCTTTGAACATTGGGATCCAATTCTGTGGGATAAGGGAATTTCCTAACCGGTGGTGGACCACCTTGGTTTCCTTCATTGGGATTTTCTACTGCATCCGCCATCTTCTCTTGTTGTTCAACCTATTCCACTAGTAAATTTTGAGGGGGCTTGTTTGGGTTTATGCTTACAAATCTACCTTTATGGTCTCTAGGTATAAACATATACTTAACATGCAAAATAAAAATTCCCTAACTCTAAGTGTTATTTGATCATCATATTCCACATACTCAAAAAGCACAAAAATGATACCTGATATCTTTACAAGACCTTTATATCTAAAAAGGGAGCAAGGAATAAAAAAATCTAAATGGAAACTTACCAGATTCTCAAAAGTAACACCAAAACTAGTACCTTCTTCTTCAATAACACTTTTGAGTCCCCGACAACGACGCCAAAAAGTTATAAGCTTCGTTGATACTTGTGCTTTAATAATTTAAAATATGTCAATCCCATGACAATGTCCAGGGTGTTTGCAATGAAGAGACAATTTGGAGTGTATTGAGCATGTGAACTAAATCAAATGGGAAAGAACACAACTACGATAATTAAATGATCTATTCTAAACTTATTGAAACTAGTAATAATAGGGGACAATCCTTCTAACTTTAGGATCACAAAAAAGGAAAACACGCAGAATGAAAATACAGTTTGGATAAATGAAACACACTAATATTGGAAGTAAAACAAATTAGAATAACTTGAACAAGAAATAAATAAAACTTCCCTTCACATTGGAGAGGAGTGGCCCTTTCTCCTTCCCTCTGATCCGGTTGCTAATGTCTACTCAAGAAAACACAATTTATCCCATAAGCATGCTCTTTATTTACCAATAGTTCAATTAGTGTAAAGGCTCATTAGTGTAAACAAGGAAAATATAGCCTTTCGTTACAAATCAATAAAAATTGTGGTGTCCACTAGACACACTAACATTGAGATACTTATGTGTTATGTGGATATATTTTGAACCACATTATTATTAACTTTCTAAAATAACTATCAATCGCTTGTATTGAGTATTGGAGTTTTCATGAAATTGACGACATAAAGAACCCTAAATGCAAAGTTCAAGAACTCTGTATATAACATATACGAGTTCAAGATTCAAACATATGCAAGTTTCCTTTGAAAGTATTCATCAACCACGATTTATTTTATGAGATATTTTTAAAGTGCATTGCCTTGACGACTGCACACCACACTCTCTTTCTTGTTCAAATAATTGGCACAAATGACACATGTTTCATATATGCATGGTCACAAGAAAGAATAGTTTCGCATTACTTCCCCCACCCTTTTTTACACCCCTTCAATTCTCCTTCCTCAAATCCCTTCTTCATCGCCCCTCTTCCTCCCCCAATATTTTAATCTAGGATGCATCTCCTTGGATATTTCCATCACACATTTCCACTGCAATTGCTAGTTACTAAAATAAAGAGGGTAGCATGAATCTTTGGAAATAAAGAGGGTAGTCCTCAATTATGTTATGGCCATGCGGCCTGCCGTACATTCCTCGTCCACTTACCTACTTATATCAAACAACCCAACCCAACACAGGTGGAATACACTCCCATAAACTCACAGTTAACCGCTTAATTTAGTACTTGCCGACAATTTCTAAGAATTTCGAATGGATGAAGGAGCAGCGTGTTCATAACAGGACTGCTTCCGCCGTAACCTTTTGCCTATCCCGGGACTCTGTAGAGAGAGACACTCGATATTAATATTGACGGCAGGGGATATATTCATTGAGTATGACATGTACCGTGGCAATAATAAGAGGGGGCAGAAAGTTGTTTCTTCTTCGCCATCATCATCATCATCAGCATCCTCAACAATGGAGGAAGAAACCCTAAGCAGGTTGGAGCAGCTGGACTGGGGCACTGTCACAAATATAATTAGATGTCTCAATGAGCCCGCAGATGTTGCTCGTTTCGCTGCCGCTTCAACATCCTGCCGTAGAATTGGTAAGAATTCATTCCTCTTTTGAAATATCCAAAACCCCACGGTCGTATGCGCACGGGGTTTTGTTTAATTGGGCTTTCGCTTGCGTATATTGTTTTTTGTTGTTCGCTATGGAATTCGACAATTTCCTAGCCCGTTAGGTTTTTTTGAATTCATGCTCGCTGTTGATGTCTTTCCTGTAAATTTGCGTAATTCTAATTGTTTTGGGGATAAATTTTATTTGTGATTATCTCGCTGGTAAATTCTGGCCGTGGTAGATTATTTTAATTCAATCCCCCTTATTGAATTTTTTATTGTTGTGTTCTGTAAGCTGGTCAATTATTTATGGTTTAATAGTTAAGTTTTTAAAAAATTCCTTTAATTATGTACGGATTGGATTATCTAATTACCAATGAAACTTAAGCCCTTTTCAGATTAAAAGAGGTTTTGATTTATTGTATGGAAAATAGGCGATAATATCTGCAGCAAGAAAATGGATTGGAGTATTTGTATATTAATATTATCATTCATAATTACATTATTTGGAAGTAACGAACTGAATTAAGTGATGATGTTTATGAAGACTTGTCAGGGTCTAATTTAAGAGTAAGGACCATTTCGCACAGTCTGGTATTTGAGGTTAGATTAAAGTAAATACAGAGCAGAATAAATAAAAGTTAATTGAAATTACTTACTCTGCATACTCTCGTAATAGACCTTTAGATTGTGTAGCATCAGCATGGAATCAGATATGGCCTAGTACATCCTCTACACAAGGTATTCTGAGAATGCCCTACAAATGGACCAAATTAGATAAGAAACTTTTAATTCATAATTAGACAGTATGCATTTCTGCGCTCCCAAGGAAAGCTCCTATTTTCACTGCCTATATTTTGCAAAACTGATGGATTTGATATGTAGTCTGTTTAGAAATATATCATAGACAGTATGAGAAAGGATCTTCTCTTTTGGTACATATTACGTAAATGGTATTATTTGGGTTATTGGACTTATGAAAAGTGTCACTATAGTGGTTTCAAGCTGATGATTTCTGAATCTTGTTTGTTAGTTGTCTGAAATGGTGCCTAGTTAATCACTGCAAAGATTTCAGATTTGTTCTTCTACCTTCTCTGTACTCATGGAGACTTGATTTTGAAAACTAATGTGGATCTATGCATGTGAATGAGCTCTGGCTGCAGGCTCTGTGCGCTTGTGAAGGGTTTGTGGGCCAGTTTAGGTGATCTGGGTGCCATTTGTTCAAACAAGAGTTTTAGATACTAGGTTTGTGTAAGCCTATGATAGCACTTTTAGATCCAGAAATTAATGCTTGTACTATTACTCCATCAACAAGATTTTGAAACCATACTACACAAGCCTGTAAAAATTCAAAATCACGGTGATGATAATACAGCTTTCACCACATCTGAAGGAGGTTGAGAACATAGTATTGAGATTTGGACTCGGATTAGACTTGGCAAGCACATTTTAGACTCAGAACCAGCAAAAAATCTTGACAAAACTTTGCGGGGATCAAAATGTTAGCATATGCAAAGAGAAGAAAGAATTCAGAGAAGGCTGAATGCACACTCAAACAAGTGTGACAGCGTTTATTATATAGGAAGAGGTGGTTACAAATTGGTTGAACAATTACCAACTGAATGACAACTACATAATTGCATTATATGCTATATAATGCTCTATATTTTAACACCCCCTCTTAATGACTAAACTGGAAACAATACCAAGTTTGTCCCGAAATTTTACAAATGTCCTAAAGCCCATATGTTTAGTCATTAGATCTACAGATTGTGCCATAGGTTGTACTTCGAAATCAACAATCCATTGTTGCGTTGCGTTGTCGAATGGGGAAGAACTGCAAAACAAAAATCTGGTCATGTGAACAAAGGATATGGCAAGTGGTCCATTGATTCTTTGTTACGTGATTCATTGACCAGTGATGAATCATCAATGGTTGAGAGTGTCAACCCCATCTCCAGAGTGCTATGTTGGCTTTTGGATTTACCCCCCGGAGGAGAGGGAGGAGACACGAATGCAAAGGGGGATGGGGTGAGGGAGAGCAACCCACATGTGGTGTCATTTTGTAGCCGGGGATATGGTCTTCCTCCGCTTGCCCACCCACTCTTCCCAAGGGAGTGATGGGGAGGCACTGGACAAAGGGTGTGGTGATGTCCCTCACGCTTGACTTCACCCTAGTCGGGTGAGAGGACCCGAGATGCGGTTAGGGAGCACAGAGGTTGGGGCACGAAGTCGGGGTAATATCCCGAAACCTCGAAAATAACAAATCGGAACCGGGTGCAGCCACCAAATACAACGTTCACTCGAAAGAGTGGTCACTAAGTCTGCGCGACACCCGAGGACTCGATAGGGTCTGCTAGAGAGCGATTCTAGTATGATCTACACTTTTAACTCCAAGGATTTGCATAACTTGTTTCAAGTTAATGATGTAGATTTTGGATTATGAGTGAAAACACTCTAGGTGCATGTGTTAATATGGTGCTTCCACACTCGTACTCAAAGGAGATAAGCGGGGGGGATGAGATCCGTGTCGGGATTTAGAGTGCTTAGAAAAAGGTTAATCAAATTTTGCGGGTTGAAGAGAAACTTGGAACAAAAAGGGAAGTGGAACCGGGAACTCAAAGTAATTGGGGAAAATTCATGGACAAAATGCCAACCATCACATATTTCTGCTATTATATGACGGTGAGGGAAAATCAAATGGGCCTTTCATAGAAGACCGGTTTGCAGGGAAGGCTCCGGAAAGCATGGGATCCCGATTCCTGATAACCTAGCTCAATACACCTAAGGCTAGATCACCCCATGCAAATTATGCTGAACAATCTAGATCAAGGACCCCAAGATTTTATAAGCATACCACCCGATCCTACTTAGTCCGTAGGGAAATTTTTTATAGGTTTTCAGAAATGACATCTCTAGGTACACCCAGAAGGCATCGATATCCTACACCATTCCTAGACAAGATCTAAGTAGACACAAGGTGTTTTCAACTCAAATTACAGCCATAACTCGCACAACATCATAACAAAAGACACATCATTCCACCCTCAACGTTATTTCACAACAAGAACATGAAACACAACAAATCTTGGTAAATTATCCAGGGTAAACCCATAAAGCTTAGGAAAAACAAGGGAGATATATATTAATGCTCTCAAAGCCTATTAATGACTGTACACATGCAATCACCTTAACATTAATTCCTGGTAAGTGGGTTACACAACAAAAACCTTCATCAGAACATTGTGTCTTCTCCTGGTTGATGATGCATCCACAAATTCCCTCCCAAAATTTCCCTCAAGAGCTTCTGCCCGTTTTCAAAAAGGCCTCTCTCTAAGGACCGTTTCCTTTCTCTAAACCTTCTTTACTTCTTATATTGTCTTATCCGCTTAGGGTTTTAGAGAATATTCTTTAGATTTTCAACAAACTGTTACTATCCACAACTGCTCGAGGTTGACATGGAATAATGTAGATGATTCCTCACAAATGGCCGCCAACTTTACTTATTGCCACTGTGTCACTCATACGTCATCACGATGCAGCCAAATTTTTCTAGGTCATGTCACATTTAATATTAGAATTTCCACATGTGTATAAGCATGACTTGGCCCAAAGACTTAATATGATAAGACATTCTTGAAATGCACGGCCTTTAATCATTCTCCGACGACACGTTCCATATAAATAGTTGATCCTTATTTAAATTTCACACATGCCTGTCAATCGGAATGGGATATGGTATTAATAGTGAAATAATGTTTTTGGCCACATCAACATAAGCGCCATGCCTATTTAAACGGTTCACCAACCCTCTCATTCATCACCTATCTTTTACAGAGCCTTCCACTTTCCAATTTCGACCAACCGTCTTGTTTCCATGTCTTCCTCATCCCCAACATTGAGCTTTTTCGATGGAGAGCTTACTCGCTTGGGTGAGTTTTTCCAGTTAATGGGGCAAAACGAAGCCCTTATCAGTCATCTTTTCAAGATACCGGACATCAAAGTTGGCCCTCCCGATAGTTCTTCCCCAGAGAAGATGATTTTACCCTTTCTGCATAGACTATCAGAATTATGTGCATCATTTCCTCTCTTTCAAACTCTCCATTTCCATTTAGTCCGCCTAGAGTATCATATGAACACTGAGCAACTAAAATATCATTGGATTAGCCACTTCCGTATCTTCATGACAACCAGTGGCACATGAAGCCAACTTATTACCATACTACCTTATTGACCACAAAACTTCCAAAGCTAGACTTGCACCCACTCGACAAGAAGAAGAAGAATCTTTAAACTCGTCTGAGGAAGAAATAGAGAAGAGGTTGTCAACATTAAAAACTGCTTTGGCCTAGGTATGGTCCGTAATGGGCACTCGGACCCTTCCTCCCAAGAAATGAAAGATCATAAGGGAGGTTCTTCCCAATGAACCTCTCATTTCCTGCTGCAACTCGGCTCTCTTCTGGCATGAAGACCAAGGCATATATAAGAGGGGGACTTCCCTCTCTGAGTGGGTGAACTCACTTGAAAAGAAAAGAGAGCTTACCCATCCGGTTTGTTTTTAGTGCAGTCGCTCATGAGGAATTTATCCAACGTAGGGACAATCTGTTAAAACGTGCTATAATGGTCCCGAGTGAAACCTGTCTTCAAAAGATTGACTACCATATTTTACCTTTATAAATCAATCTATATTTTGTAATATCGTGTATGTATGCAGATATGTTTTCAAGGGTAGGGGCCCCTAAAATAGAACCCCATTTTGTTCATAATATTTGTTGTTCTGAATTGCCCTTCTGTTTTGTAAATATATGACATGTGTAAATATTCTTTCATTAAAATCATTTCAGACATGTCGTGTACTTCCTTGTTTTCTTTTCTTGCAACGAGAACGGCTCCAAAAAAAAACATTCCACCGTGTTGCTGCACTTTCTGTATCATACACAACTGTACATCATCATGAAAGATAAAAATGGGCATTCACTACCTCGCTTACCCTTAGCCCCTTCAAAGTTTGAAAAGACCAAGTTTCTGTTTTCCTCTCTATTTCAATTTGATGATCGGGCTCACAACAAAACGTCATTTAATCAAGCGTCAAGTAAAGCAAAGCAAATTAGACCCTGGGCTCGGAAATGTTTTTTTACTTTATAAGCCGGATAAGTACATTTTCCTTGGATGTTGGGACAAACCGCCCTTTTGAACGTTTACAGGCGTGGACCAAAAATCGACAAAGCCCTTCCCTTATTGATATGGAAGCAAAAAGCCGGACCGAACTCCGAAGGAAACTAGAATATATTTCCAAGTTAGGCCCACGGCTTCGGAGATCTTGACGCTCGGGCCTCGAGGAGAAACCGCCTTATCCGCACAATACTAGCACTTAATCGAAAGAGCCCGAAGTCCCAAACTTGTATCAAAACACACTCTGTCCCATTCATTAAATTATGTGAAAATCCAAACCCTTATGTGATGAGAGGACCATTTGCATACTTAACCCTCGACGACCGTAGAAGACAAGATCGAGATAGGAGAAATACTCCCAAAAGCTAGCCTACATCGAGTTGTTCTCCGAAAAGAATTCGGCGAGCAAAACAACACGGAAAAAGAAGACAGACACATATGGGTACCAACATGCTGGAATTAGAAACTCGAGAGAGGTGGATCGAAAAATCTGTTCTAGGCTTGTGTAGTCTGCTGGAGTCTATAGAGACTTAGTTATCATGCAATCAAAATCACCTCGATCATGTTCTTGCAACACCATGTAGTGCTCATACAACCTTTGCAAGAAGAGAAATGTGACCATCTGTGCAGTAGGAGTTAGAACCAACTCCAAAATAGTAGGAGAAACAAATATCTCTGTCTCAGCAGTGGGAGAAATAACCATCTCCGTCTCAACAGTGTGAGAAATAACCATCTCTACGTAGTAGGAGTGAGAACCAACTCCTCCGTCTCATCTATTTGCTCATTTATCCCCCTCTGTTGGGAAAGATCTTTCACAACACAATGAGCAAACTATTCATGCTCTATTGTCCTTCGAGCAAGTACCTTTGAGTGAGTGGCTTGGCATGCCATCTCACCATGCATCGTCAGTGCATCTGGAATAGTGGAGTCTCCATCCACAACAAACTATTTTTTAGAATGAGGAAATCCATCCTCCCAAGGCATGTCCACCTCTTGTACATTTGGTATAGTGGATACTCCCTCCATAATAAGTGCATGTAGGTTGATTGTATCCAAGTCAACAAATCTGTGAGGAATGGCTTCCTCCCAAGGCATTGCAACCTCGTGCACATCTTGTATGGTGGAGCTGTCCTCCACATGTGCATTCATGTTGATTGTAATAGGATCAACAAGTCGATATTGGCCATCTTGCCCAATACCAAGGGCAATCATCTGTCTCTGTTTCACATCAGAGACAACACACTTCTTCCCATAGAAATCCACATAAATATTGGGATTTTTAGTTAATTGACGAATAGATAGAAGATTCTTTTGTAAAGAAGGTACATATCTAACATTCCATACCAACAATTTATGAGCATTATTCAATACAATGCATATATCTCCTATCCCTTCTACTACAAGTGATTCTCCATCAACTAGTACTACTTGATTCAAAACATATATTTGCAATAAATGAAACATACTAGTCCCTGTGACATGAAAAGTGCGGATGCACCAAGTCAATGATCCAACAACTAGTACCACTTTGTCATGCGAGCATGATGTCGTAAGACAATAAAGAGCATGCTTGTCATCCGAATCCCATTCTTCTGCAACTGCTGCCACATGTTCCTCATCACATGGCTTTTTGTTTTGTTGCGAAAGATCATACTTCCGCTTCGACAATCCTTCTTAAGGTGCCCAACCTTGTGACAGTAATAACATGTGACTGATACCGAGTGGAGGACTCACCAGAATGATGTCTCCACTTTCCTTTTGACTGTGTGACAAGAGCATTCTCTGATTGGTCACAACTAGATTCTGCCTGAATTTGTCTCCACTCCTTTTGCAATAGGTAGGAACTCACCTTGTCAAACATGAGTGTTTGACTTTCAACCATTAAATGGAGTGCCTCCACAAATGACTCATACGAAGAAGGTAAGTTGTTTAGAACCAGAGCCACCATATCATCGTCATCCACCTTTTTGTTGATGGAAGATAACTGGTCTTAGAGGTCTTTCATCCGAAGTAGGTGCTCAGACAACAATCCACCTTCTTGTAACTTTACGGAAAAGAGCATATTCTTCTGTATAACACCCGACTCTTTTTCGACGTATGATATTTATCCCTTAGACTGGCTCACAACGTGCTTGTCACAGTAGCATTCCGCACTTCTGGTATCGTATCATCTGACTTTGATAACTCAAGAAGCAAAAGAGCTTCCTTATGATGTTTGTCATAATCCACAAAGTTCGTCGTTGGTCGACCTTCACTACCCGTGATTATTTTATCACAATCATGAAATTCTGCAAGGGTCAGAATCTTATGGCTCCATACATTGAAATTAGTGCCCGTTAATTTTTGTATGTTTGGCAGGGTCAAGAAATATTTGCCATTTTATTATTCCAAAGTAATGGAAATAATAAAATAATATGTTACTTACTCCAGCAAATAGTATGAAATTAATTATGCAGATGTAAAGCACAAGGTGAATGCCTTTGTTGCTGAAAAACAATATTATTCTGCTCTCGAACCTGTATTTGCGTATATTAAAAATATTATTAAACAGGAATGAATCAGGGCCCTCACGACCCTGTCCCACGTATGTTGCTCTAGGAACCCACTTATTTCTTTCTCCCGGGACTCTGCCTTCGAACTACCCTCGTTTTTTTCTCCACGAGTTTATGCCCTTGTTTTTCTTTCTCCATGACTCTGCTGCTGTTGACTGTGGATTTGTGACTGTAACCCTGCCCACGAATGCTCAGGAACTCCTCACAATGGCACACACCAGCAAATATGATTCAGACACTTCGTCAAAAATGCTTTCTTTGTCCTCATGACTGGTTCGACTTTGCCCACGACAACATAGTCTTCTCTACCCTTTGTCGTATTTGCTTGTGACTATACTTCCGTTGGAAAACGTGACTTCGTGCCCTTCGAATCTCAATAAGGCAGACAAGTGAGAAATCCACTAGGTGTCTCTGCAACAATCAATTTGCAAGTGCGAGTTCTTCCTTTCCAATAAAAAATCCACTAGATGGCTTCACGACCTACTCCTTAGCTTTCAATGTGAAACACTTGGAATATGACGAAATGACCACCTCAGTTTGTGCCCTGTTAGGGCTTCCTCAAACACTGTCAATCTCCCGTACCCTTCAAGGGCTTCCTCGGGCAAATCACTCTGATACCAATGTTAGCATATGCAAAGAGAAGAAAGAATTCAGAGAAGGCTGAATGCACACTCAAACAAGTGTGACAACGTTTATTATATAGGAAGAGGTGGTTACAGATTGGTTGAACAATTACCAACTGAATGACAACTACATAACCACATTATATGCTATATAATGCTCTATATTTTAACACAAAATATAAGAAGGTTCCTATGGATTAAAAATTAGATAATGGATTGCAATGAGAACAGTTTTGTCTATGTTTTTAACAGACATATGCTATGAAATTACATTCCTGTGTTGAAACAGGCCTCATTATTGCTACGCACAGATACATCAAGTTGAACAAAGAACATGTCCACAAATTATAGACAGGTTTCTACTCCAAATATAAGGAATCATCCATAGTCACACAAATGCTTTTATTAATAATAGAAAATTGCCTTGAAAAAACTTTATTCTATTCTGAGTTGGCCAAATTCAGGCAGGAAAACTCTCAGGCTTCTACTTGGCTTGGGACTTTGCGAGTTTTGCAAAGACTTGCTGAGTCTCAATACCATGGTTGAGATCACCACATATAGAGCAGTGAATTTCCAAATACCATCCTAACCTAAGAACCTCAAGTGGGACATTGGACTATTGGGTGTCTCATATAGAAAATCCCGGACTTTGTTGATGCTATACTCTGCTACCCATAACAACAAATTCTGTCATTTAAAGAAAACTTTGTCAAATGAAGGCATCTGCTGGAATTAGAATATGAACCAATTTGGAGGTGGTTGTAACTAAATTTTGTGTAACAGTAGTTGCTTGGAGTGGAAATACTAGCAAACTAGGATGTCTTTGCTTTAGTTATGCTAAAAATAAGACAACGATTCTTACCCAAATTGGGGCATACCCAGACAGAGATTTACCCTACACTATGCGTTACATCTTGATAGAGAAGCAGTTGGACTTATCGCTTAAAACCATAAAATATCATATCAAACATAGTTTTTGGGATATTCTAATTTCTACATATATAATGTTAGTTGCACCTCTATATAAGGGCATGTTAGTCGCACTTCTATATTGCCCTCTGAAATTGTATGTAGTGTATCTACGTACCTTGTACCTCCGCTACCTTTTGTGTAACTATTCCAATGTAAATCACATGTAAGAAGCATTAATGACTTTTTGCATATATTAGCCAATTAGTCATCTAGAGAGACATTCATATATATTGCACAATGCAGCCCTTATAACATTATGCAAGTAAATAAATAATTATGAACACTTAGTTGTTTTCTCCTATAGATCTTCACTTTCTATGATCTATTTTTACAAACACTTAGTCGTTTTCTCCTGTTGATCTTTACTTTCTATGATCTATTTTTTCTTGTTGTAAGATATTGGCTTATACCATCAGAAAAATATTTATGCACACACTCACATACAGAGTCCATTGAATATGCCAAATAAGGTAGTAGGTATCAGCATTTTTCCAAAGTATTTTAGTATCTAGAAATGCATACCAGCTTATTGAGCCCAATTTGTTATTAGAACTTAAATCAAACAAAACTATAGAAGAGAAGCCTCATTGATGGTGAAGACGTCTTGATATTGGGAAAAAGGAATATACCCACAACTAGCGCTCATAAACATGATTAGGGGATATAAAGGCTTGGGATTGGTGATAATTACCTATGAATTAGAAAGTGAGAGAATTGAAAATCGTACAACTCTACAAAGATTTAAATAGTTCTGCATGAGCACACCATTCCATGCAGCACAAGGCTTAGCAACTGCCACCGACTCCAGTGCTGCAGGTAACCATATTGCTTGCAGTTCGCCTCATCCTAGTTCTGATGGGTACATCATAGGTGCCATAGCAGTCTGACAACAAAATCAAATGTGTCAATGTGTGTTAGAGAACTTGTCATTACAGATGCTCTCTAGTCCCAACAAATACTCTGCTGAGTACTGCCTTGAAGGTAGAAACCAAGATAGAGACATTCATGTACAATGCCTACCGTTATGACAAGATGGCACTCTGCCAGCTGAAGAACATGGACTGAATTCAGAGATACATAACACTAAAAAGATTGTCTTTGCCAACTAAAGATGAGAAGCTAACCTCTAGTTTGGTGGAAAAGATTTAATAAACATTTACAGGAGGATTATGAAAGGACATTCACTGATGGGGATGATTTCATGGCCACAAATAATAAATTTTAACTTATCAGTCATATTTTGAAGCACTGAGTTGCATGATAGTACCTATATCAAAAGCAATAAAATCTGTTAGAGGCACATGCAAAAGAAGTTTAAGCAATTCACAGTTAAGTTGAAGGTAGCAGACTTGAATACAAGCTATTTTAAAATATATAGGTAGATTATATATCTTAATCTAGGAGTCGGATATTTTTGACATACAAACATTAAATAAATATATCATAATGTTTACACCCTAATTAATTTCTAAGAAGAAGAGGTGTAAGGATTAGTAACAAGTAGACTATTATGATTTAATTAACTTCCAACATCAATCATGCATGACCAAAATAATGCATTCCAACTTGAAATGAATTGAACGATTGATAAACAATAATCAATTTGTTCAAAATTCAAGAGGAGAGAGATACTTAGCTTGTTCAAGAAGATCTGGAATGATTTGGATGTGCTAGGAAGTGAAATAGGAGAATTTGGGACTCGGATTACTCGCCGGAAGATTTTGGAATTGGAAAACTTTTAGGTTTAGGATCGTACATGATCTCTAAGATAGTCTATGCGGGAATTATGCACGGTCCAAGACAAGGACAGTATGGTCTAGCACCATAAATTAGTTGAGCTCTGAAACTTTTGGGTGCTTCACTTGTCTAGAAATGGTGCTCGTTCGGTGTCGGTCTTCTTTGCACATCCTCGGGATGACTGTGACGACTCGCAACAAAGTAGAAACCCTAACAACTTGTAGAAACCTTCATCAAAGCATTAACAAACTAGAGGAGAAAACCATGTGTGTTTGAGGCTAGATCACCTTGGGTGGTTAGAGTCCCGATTGATGATCCAATCCCAATGCTGTACTACATATCGTTGATGCGAAATCAAGCCTCATGTAGCTCTCCTAGGTGCTCGTGACAAGTGTGTAAAGCTAACCAACCCCTAGGGGTGCCCTTGTGTCTTTTGACACTAAGATAGTGAGCTAACTGCGTAGTATAGAATGTACCCAGTGCAGTAGTAGTGAGATGTGGTGTGACTCAACTATGTGACCTAACCCTTGTGTTGATTGAAACCCTTGTGCAATGTTTGGAGTGACTTTGCTCTTGTTTAAGACTTGGCTTTATGATCTTTGCATGCTTGTAGATGGGTGAAGCTAGACTCCTTGACCTAGTTGAGTGCTTCAGACTTGTAGTAGGGACTGCCCTAGATGATGTGCAACTGATTTGAGCAGATTTAGGAACCCTTTGAGTGCTTTTGGAATGATGTTTGTAATAGGAGCTTGTAAGAATGCTAGGTGAGTTATAATGTGATAATGACTTGCTTATATAGTCTTCTCAGAAGTGAGATATTATGATAAGGCCGACCCTAGGAAAGATGAAATGACCCAAAGAATGATTTAGCATCGAAAGTAGAGTCGGTGATTAAGAAGGGGTAGGACCGTACATGTCGGCCAAGACTGGACCCCACATCTTGATCATTCTATATAGTTTTTGACGAGAGATGGAAACTCCTAAACTGAAAAGTTGTGCAATGAATATTAGATGTTTTATGCCTTTTTGATTGAATAATATTTCCAGATTTGTTGACAGAGCATGGTGTAAAGATAAGCAAGTTGTAGAATGGCTAGAGAGATGATGAGATTGGATTTTGAATGTGAGCATTTGTCTTAGCAAGGATACAAGGTCAAACTTGGCATTGCACAAGGACAAGTTACTAGATTTTAGTGTCTACACGTAACACAAAGAAGACAAGTTAGAAAGTTTGTTGGGAACCAATATCATGCCAAATGTGAAATATGTAATAGGAGCAACAAAATCAATACTCCAACAAGATGCTTACATATAATAGATAAGCATATTCATAATAACTACAAAATATACAAAATTGTGTGATAATTCTTCATGGTGGATCTGCACCCATACTAGTGTGTCATCTTATTCTCTTGACCACATATTTAGATATACCCTTTCTATTATCATTCCTTAAATCATCCTACATCTATTACTTACCCTCTTAAGTTTTTTTATGTCCATGCTTAAAATACTATTTGGTAAAATGATACGTCTATGCATTTTTTTTACGATCCATAAATTTCATATTTCTATATTTGTATTTTAAACTACTTATTTGTTCATTTTTTTTTCTAGTAATGGGTTGATACTTTAGTTGATTCGAGTACAAGAGGGGTCCCTCAAGACTACCTTCTCATTACAGTAATCTTGTTAGGTTTTGGACACATGCAGAGTATTTAGTGCCAAACTACATGTTGCACAACTCAACGTTCAACACAATGTGACATATGTTCACTCTGCACAACATTGTGGCAACATGCACCATCACAGTCGGCCATCCTCACTTGGCACTCCACTTGATTGGCATACCTTGTGGTAGTGCAGAAGTTGGAGGACTTCTACATAGGTTGATCTGCATTGCTCAACTTGATTAGTACATCTCGAGTTGAGACCAAGCACTAAGGAACACTGTGCAATTCCGTACAATCCCATGTGCCCATGTAGCCTGGACACCTCTGCAACAACTTGTGGCATTCGTGGAGACTCTATGCACTCTTGTGCCCTTGTGCAATGCCAAGAGGCCTACTTTGGAACAACCAAACTTTGCACAAGATTTAATGGTTGCGTGGACACTCTGCGCCATGTCACACCATGCAAGGGGCACTTCTTTAGCTTGCAATTTGGAAAAGCACCTGTCAGCATACCAAGTGCCTGGAAGTTCAACTGTCACACCTGCAAGAAAGTGAACCCTCAATTGTTATGAAAGATGAACCATTTTTTGTAATTGTTCCCTTTTGTAACTACGTATTTGTAATGATATATTATAAGTCACTTGAAAGAAATGCACTAGAATGCAGGTGTGCAACATGGAATGGTCATCTGGAACACACATCTTTGAGACTAGGCAAATGAGATAGGAAGTGTTACCTCCTTCCTAGTCATGGGAGTTCTCATTCCCAACCTTTCTGGCCATTCACAGTCTAAGCAAGTTACTAATCATGAGAATCCTCATTCTCAGTCTATTTGGCCATCCACATACTAGGAAAATCAGCTATGAAGTGTTTCCCTTTATTGATCACGAGAATCCTCATTTTCAGCCTTGTTGCACATTGTACGTATATGTACCATTCCCTATTCTCCCCATTGGATAAAAGTAGCATTATTTTGCTATTCTCTTGGCATTTGAATGTGTAATGGTTGTTCCGCCTTTACATTGCATGTTCTACATTTTGAACTCCATTGGAACACATCCGTCTGACTTAACGTGTAGTTTGTCCCCATTGTTCAGAAATGGCCCAATGCCATATATTTTATTAATTTGAAAAGAGATTACATTATTGAAAGCCTACATTTGGATAAATCTCAATCTAACACCTGCTAGCCTAAAAACAATGCTTTTACATGTATGGGACCCAATTAACATGTAACCAACCAACCAACTACAAGACATATACTAACTTCAATTACTTCCGTATTAACCTTCTAACTCTAAAGGGTGTGTCTCATAATTGAGATACATGCCGATACATTGTTACAATAACTAACAATTGGATCACTAGACCCAACAAATCCCCTTGACCCAAAAGGGACAATGAATATGATCTAGAGCAATACGACTGTAAATCTATTCAGCAAAACCCACTGCAATCTGCCAATTGGCCACTTGTACCTATGGCATTGATCAACCTGTGTTAACACGTCTATTACTACCACAGCCTGACCATTTGTTCCTTGTGCCCATCGACATTACTTGACAAAAGGATGATGAATGTGACTCACTAACCATCCCTCTGATCATTTGTATCTGTTGTACTATCCCCAAAAGATTTCCACTGGAAAATGTAAAATTTTTAACGTAATCTCTCCACATGGATTCGGGTTTATTACTAATTTTAGTAACTACTCTTCTAACTAATTAACATTCTGGACAGCATAAAATTAGATCTAAAACAGCAAGTGAAAACATAACAGATTCTGTCGAGTCTAATTGCTTTTGTATTCAACATGTACACATTCTTCATTGGTTAAATTCAGCATATGTCAATGAGCATTCAACATGCTTCAATAATTATAAAACATAAATACTTAGCCAAAAGTGCACCATAGTTCCCATTCCATTAATAACACGATTTTGGGAACAAGCTTGTCACAGTGGCTGAATATAACATCATAATGTCTCATAAAAGAGAGTACAACTCATGAATACATCATGTTTGAGATCAAAGTACATCAATACAAATAAATGACAATTAGCTTTGAGTAGGTACATCTGGTCGATCATGTACGTTCAACTGTGAGGGAGAGCATCCTTGAGGCGCTTCACCTTCAACTACAAACCTCTGAATATCTTCCTTCACTCCCTAAATGAGAGGATGGCCGCGCCCTTCAACGAAGAAGGAAGATAAAGCATCCCACTTCCTTAGAGACCAATCTAAGAACTATGTGCAAATTTGGTATGGCCACTATTCACATGCAAGCAAGTCAATAGCATCAGATATGTCTACTTATAATTGACTACTTGGAAAGCACACAATCAAGGAAGTGTTGTGGACGGACAATAAATACAGCTATATCATTATTTTGGCCAAAGCATTTCAAACAACCAAACTTGGGGTTAGGTTTCAGGTGCACACAACCACGAAACTATGTCCATTGGTCCATGGCACAACTATCTCAATAACATACTCTACAAACAAGGATAACCAAGGACATGGATGGCACCAACGGAGTCGGAGTTCCCCAAGGGTCCCAATCACATGTTCTCTGCTACCCACACACACAACATTCCCGAACAACTGAAACAATGACAAACAACTTCAGGCAGCTGAACATAACAATACCACCAAAGAGTTGAAAACAAGACTCAAATAAGTTTTGGTCAAAGCATGAATTGCATCACTAAACGGAGGAACATGGTCTCATAATGAACTCAAGGGATTTAATCACATATAAGTTCATGCAAGCACGGGCCTGCTGGCCTGATGCACACATGCACTCAAATGTGTCTCTAGGGTTTGTCTTTCAGTCCAAGCAACTCTAAAACAGTTGAGCAAAGTGTATGAAGCTATATCACAATCCAAAACAGCTATAACAGTCCTTATTTGACAACAAAATACCACACTTCTAGCTTAGATCAAATGTCACAACTTCAAGTGTGGAATCATGAATCATACGAAGTTATCCTATCCTTTCAGTTTACATGAAGTTCAACCCATAACTCAGCCAATACATGGCTGTAACAAGAAAGCTAGACATCTTAATGTCTACCCATGGTACAATGCTATTTAAGGTCTATGTTCATGACTCAGCTTGTACACAAGAGAGAGATCCAATACCTATTGAACCACTTAAATTAATTTATTTTCCTCTTTCACTTTCCCCTTAGTCTACGGAAAATAATAAAAATAGGCTTCAGGTATATATCCTGAAAAATAAACTTCTAGCAAATCTAGATATTTTCGTTAAATCCTAGGAGCAGCAAGTATTGCAAAAATGAACTTTTACAACAACAACAATAATCTGAATAAAAACAACGAACCAATATGGAAAAAACAATCTTTTATTTATTTATTTCCAACTAGATACAATAAAACAATACTAGTGTCTGAATACAATAGCCTGGAGCTGAACTGCGTAACAATAGCCTGGAGCTCGGGCGTGAGGGTTTTCGTCCTCAATTACTGATGGAGAAGCAAAAGCCACTTGCAAATAAAGAGAATAATCGATAAATTTCTAAGATGTTTTACAATGAATCCCCAAGTCTGCTTTTGTAACTCCCAAACACTCCAAAGTGGGCGCCCCATCCTAAAAATAGGATTAAACACTTTAAATAATACTTTTTCCACCCCTTATCCTAAAATTAGGATTTACAAAAGCATGCAGCTTTATTTATTTATAAAATCTAACTAAGAGCCTAATAATAGAAGTCAACCTTCTATTATTATTTTATTCTAACAAAGCTTTTTGAATTAAAAATATAATTAAGTGTCATTTTCCAATTAAAATATAAAATATCTTTGGACCACTTAAATTAATTTATTTTCCTCTTTCACTTTCCCCTTAGCCTATGGAAAATAATAAAAATAGGCTTCAGGTATCCAAAAGTAATTAATTCCGAAAAGGGGACATTACAATCCACCCTTCCCGAATTGCTTGCCCTCAAGCAATTGTAACTTATCAGTTCAAGTGCCAAGTGCACGAGACAGAACATGCTAAAGTGATCCAAAATCCTTGCACCTGTACCTGTCAAATGAGAGAGCTCTTGCCAAAATATGTAGCTCCCATAATGCCCACAATCATGAAATTGGAACAGAGGACCCACATGCTCCATATTACACTTTGTATTACCATACTTCTCATGAAGAAAGCAAATCTGAAATGATTTGATATGTAGCAGTAAATTTGACACATGTTCATTCCTTTCATACCTTGGAGTACTATCAAGATCTTCATCATTCTTTGTCTTCAAAATAACTTGACTTTGTTGTATCAATTCCCTAGCAACCTTGTCCACAATGGGTGGAATGTCATCATGACAATGCTGCTGCAATAACAAAGATGATGTAC
Organism: Taxus wallichiana var. yunnanensis; assembly: GCA_018340775.1. Taxonomy (NCBI): domain Eukaryota; kingdom Viridiplantae; phylum Streptophyta; class Pinopsida; order Cupressales; family Taxaceae; genus Taxus; species Taxus wallichiana. The sequence continues at coordinate 261,984,306 of CM031236.1, forward strand.
CTCTTACCACATAATCTGCATCATGGTGGGGTAAAATTTCTATTTTTGATGGTACTAATAAACTCTCTGTGAGATCATGGTTGCTAGAATTGGAATTAGACCCTATGTGTGTGGATGATGCCCTCAAATTCATCCCTTATCATTTGGAAGGGATAACAAAGGATTGGTGGTATCATTTGTTAAAGAGCCAAGGGGAAGAATCTATTTGCTTCTTTGATGACTTCAGCCAAAGGTTCATGGAGAGGTTTGATGTACCGGAGGACAAAGGTGAGCAAGGGGTAGAGGAGGAAATCAAGGAGCTTGAGCCCGAGAAGGAAGAGAACTCCAATCCGCAAGTTGATGATGAGAGTTTGGTGGTGAAGGCTCAAATTCCAAATGATGAGGACTACTTTCAGTTTGTTGCCTTGTTTGGGACAACAGTACAGGAGGAGATACATGAGCAGATTGCACGGGATGCAAATTATGTGGTAAGAGGTACATCATCTTTGTTATTGCAGCAGTATTATCATGATGACATTCCACCCATTGTGGACAAGGTTGCTAGGGAATTGATACAACAAAGTCAAGTTATTCTGAAGACAAAGAATGATGAAGATCTTGATGGTACTCCAAGGTATGAAAGGAATGAACATGTGTCAAATTTATTGTTGCATATCAAATCATTTCAGATTTGCTTTCTTCATGAGAAGTATGGTAATACAAAGTGTAATATGGAGCATGTGGGTCCTCTGTTCCAATTTCATGATTGTGGGCATTATGAGAGCTACATATTTTGGCAAGAGCTCTCTCATTTGACAGGTACAGTGCAAGGATTCTGATCACTTTAGCATGTTACGCTCTCATGCACTTGGGACTTGAACTGATAAGTTACAATTGCTTGAGGGCAAGCAATTCAGGAAGGGTGGATTGTAATGTCCCCTTTTCGAATTAATTACTTTTGGATACCTGAAGCCTATTTTTATTATTTTTCATAGGCTAAGGGGAAAGTGAAAGAGGAAAATAAATTAATTTAAGTGGTCCAAAGATATTTTATATTTTAATTGGAAAATGACACTTAAATTATATTTTTAATTCAAAAAGCTTTGTTAGAATAAAATAATAATAGAAGGTTGACTTCTATTATTAGGCTCTTAGTTAGATTTTATAAATAAATAAAGGAGGGGGCGCCAAAGTTGAAAAGGGAGCTGCATGCTTTTGTAAATCCTAATTTTAGGATAAGGGGTGGAAAAAGTATTATTTAAAGTGTTTAATCCTATTTTTAGGATGGGGCGCCCACTTTGGAGTGTTTGAGAGTTATAAAGGCAGACTTGGGGGTTCATTGTAACACATCTTGGAAATTTATGAATTATTTTCTTTGTCTGCAAGTAGCTTTTGCTTCTGCAAACAACAATAGAGGACGAAAACCCTCATTTGCATACGGATTTGGGGACGAAAACCCTCACTTCTCAGTTGGGCAATTCCATTTAGGGGTTGCAGTGGTCATTTAAGGTGCAAGTGTTTCACCAGTTCAGCTCCAGGCAATTGTATTCAGACACTGGTATTGTTTTATTGTATCTGGTTGGAAATAAATAAATAAAAGACTGTTTTTTCCCATATTGGTTTGCTGTTTTTATTTATAAAATTCAGATTATTGCTGCTGTTGTAAAAGTTCATTTTTGCAATACTGCTGCTCCTAGGATTTAACGGAAATATCCAGATTTGTTAGAAAGTAATTTTCAGGGATCTTACATAGTTGTCAAATCTTGCTCCACAGTCTTTTTATGTATCTGGTTTCATTCAAGACACTTGGCAGTTAGCTCATACAAAGATATTGGTGTTTGCAAGTTTGCACTTACAGCCATTAAACATTCAAAATAGCTCTGGCATCAGTCACAACTAAACATGCCTCCATAGTCTTATTACATACAGCTATAAATGTTCAAAGACAAGAAAAGTTGAGGCACAGTCAAGGTATGAGTCACATCAAATGATGTCTCTTCTTAACCAATGGATGACAATGGATCAATGAAACTCAATTCATTCAGCCCATGCCATGAAGAGAATCCGTGACAGTCCGAAACAATTAGAAAGCCCCGTACTGTCCTGATATCATATCCCTATACTAGAGTCAAGAACAAGATAAAGATAATTCCGGAGTAATACCACTCAAATCAGGCTAAGGTACTTTGAATAATTGTACAGATTCAGCTTAAGGAAGCATAGGTGATGCCACCCTGGCCTAGACACAAAACACTGTCCTACAGTATGCCAAGAAGAATAATAACCAGGTGGGTATAGTTCACAAGAGGGGTTCATACCTCAAGTTACATTATAGTCTTTCCAGTTCGGAAGTGAGGATCTATTTACTAGTAGGATACAAAAATCCAATTATCCAATACTAGGTACAGACCTCACTCTCATGCACGATCATTACCACTTGTAGTTTTGAAGTGTCAACTGAGGTAGACACAAGTGCCAGTCTTACCTGCAATGCCTCTTATGGGTTAATCACAAGACCTACATACAGTTGTATTGAATACATTATGGTACCAGGTTGAGATAAGCATGTGCAGCCCTGGGAATGGCCACAAAACAACTCATACATGATCATACATGGTGAAGCCATGGCTGCTTAAAAAACTCAGTGCTACCTTGAATCAAGATCAACAGTCTTATAGGTCAGAGATAGGATTAGGGCATTTGCCCCTTAATGAACTTTTAAAACCCCTGTACAGTCCCTTATGGGACAAGCAATACCAAACAGAGGTCACACACCATGTAGGCATTCATGAGGGTGTCAGGTTCAAAAAGAAAAGCATTTAGTCTGATTTATGCCAGGCTACAGTGAAGTCAGAGTATGCATGGTGATTTAGAAGCCTCATATCATGAATGCAAAATCAACAGTGGCCATGACTAGGATTGGCCTCCAGATCACATATTAGATCTAACAGAGGAATTCAGCATCTATCTCATCTACAATGAAGCAACTGTATGGTCTATACCCAAATTAAGAATTTCAGAGCGTAGAGGCCAGGTTACAGTGCCTAGGAACATAGTTGCATGATATTCTAAAACTGTCCAAACAAAAGTATACGGTCAGCAGGGGTCACAAGCATAGCAACCACTGACCTAGGGTTTGGCCTCAAGCAACACATCACAACCACCATATTGTAACAAACAAACAGTCATATATATAATCATGAATTCAACTCCATTTCCATCTAATACATAATTATTCATTAATGGAAGTAAGTCATCATTCTAGACATTTCTTTCACAAACAATGGAGTGAGCTGGGTTAGAAGCTTAAAGAAACATGCCTGGAAGCGAATAACAATAGAAGAAATCGCTTCAGGGTTGCAGTGCCTTGGGTTGAGCCTCATAAGTTCCAAATCTCCACCTTCTCTTGCTTATAACCAAAGTCCACACACCCATATTCCAACTCCAAAGTAAAGCAAAACGAGAACTATCAACCGTGTCTTGGCTCTGAAAGGAGCATTCATAATATAACCCTTCATCTTGCACTTAACTGTAGTTTGTGTGATCCCTGTAAATGAATATCTCAAAATAATGCCTTGCATGAGGGCTTTCAAGACTCCCAAATTCCTTGACTGTCTATTCAAATAAATGCATACCCCCAAAATGCAAAACACAGTCCCAAACTTTACTTGCATGGAGCTCCTCAAGACTAGGGCTTTGTAGTAAACCGCCCAACCTCCATGCAATTCTCTGTTAAACCCAAATTTATCTTTTTCCAAAACGGCTTTGAGACTCGTGTATTTTAGTTTAGTATAGATTTTAGGGCTTTTTAGAAGTTTCAATACATGCAAAGTGCCTTTCAAGATAAGGCCTCCAGGATAGGGTTTCATATTTAGGTCAACCACTTTAAGTGGTGAGTAGTTATGTTTAGGTTCTTTCATTGTGAATGTGGTAATTAACTAGCAATATCAAGAGGTAATAAAATCACTGAATAAAGTATCACGCACATCCACAAAGCCCACTAAGTCATAAGTGGTGCTCAATATAGTGTACCACGGTCCACCTCATAGTCAAAAGAGGTGACCAGAAGGTTAATAGTCAAGTATCACTTTGAGTGAAGTCTATAGGTGCACCTATGGTGCAAATAGAGTGTTGTCAAGTGATTATAGGTGTCTAAGTATCAAATGTCTAGGCAAGAGTTGTCTAGTGTCGCTCTCTTAAGAGAGAGTTTGAGTCGTCGAGTAGCACCACAAGGGTGTGTCTTGCTCAAATGTTGAGTGGCTGCGCCACACAGAGTAGCCGAAGTAGTGTATGCCACTACTTGCACTCCAATACAACTCAACAAACACATACAAACACCAACAACCAAAAATACAACACACGAATCACAACATGTGATAGCATCCTAGTCACTATCTAACAGATATCACACAACAACTAAACACAATATACCGCTACGTGTGTGTGAGTTCTCGAGTGCCTGCCCTGATCTACCATCTTCTTTTTGATGATGCCCTCCCTCTAGGTATCCAAGTCTTAGCCACAAAAAAATGGTAGCTAGTCTGAGACATATATATATAGCCGAACCGACTGAAGATCCAACATGCTGTAAGCTATCAAATAATCTCTAAGCAATGACATAAATATCAATAACTGCATAAACCAAAGGCTCATCAAAAGAAGTCCATAATGACTAATCATAACATAATCACTAATTAACAACAATAACCAATAGTTATTCATTATTTCACAATAATGCAGCCAATTTTCAATAAAATAATGCCTCTTCGGGACTCAGCCGGAAATGGTATATGACACCTATACTGCAATATGAACATCATCATGGGAATGCCCGACCATATTGATCTCTGTCTCAGTGATAATTCCATATCTGAAGTATGGCACATCTTACTTGGTGCCCAACAACTTTGACTACTGTATAAACAATCTTATGCTTTGCAACACCACTTTGTAAATACTCTTGTGCTTACAACCCCTGCCAATATGTACAATCACCCAAAGATTGATCAAAACCAAAGCACCCTCCCCCATCATTCGAGAGGTGAGAAGTCTATGGAATATAAACACTCTTAGATAAGTAGTTTACTCCTCATCAATGATATTAATTGAGAAAAAGGAAATTTTGACATGCACAAAAATAACACCAAATTCGTATCATTTAGGCAAAACGCCACTACATCAAACCAGATCTCAGAGCTAGTAACAAACTCAAGATTGGCGGGTCTTCTAGCTCTCTCAACCTAGTTGATCTTGATGGACCTGTATATACTACATTTATTGTCTTCGACGGTATCGACAACATGAAAGCATATTGTTACAAATTTACAATGACATCCGTGGTGTTCAAACATGAACTGTCCATTTTCAAGTTCAAAACAACACCAATGTGTTGAGTACTATTGAAATCACACCCTTTATACATTACAAACATGTTATATCTTCATTCAAAATGAATGAGCATTACATTTCTCTACAGATTCATAAGGGGAGACTTCAGATAACAAAAATTACTCTTCCAATGGATTCAAAATGTTCCAAAATCTTCAAAATGAGTGGTTACACCCTTATCAGCATGTAAGAACTAAACTGATCCAAAACTTCAAAAACAAGAATTAGACCTCTCATCCTCAACCACTCGGCCCCAAGCTTGCCTTTTATGTTGAGCACTTCTTACATGTGGTGGATGGTGTCAATCACCACCCTAAATATCTCCTACGCCATTGGTCTCATAGCTTGATGTTTCCTCTTGGCTAGTTGAGGGTGTGCTCACACAAGTCATGGGTTGAGATTAATCAACATGTTCCATGTGGGTACCTTATCATTGCCCTCTCTAGGAGGTGGAGACTGAGGAACACTTAATTTTCATGTACCCTATTTATTATGACAATGTGGGGAGACGCCATTGTCTTTCTGAGACTCAAGAAACTCTGTCCTCTTTCTTTTGGTACTCGAGTATGCAGTCCTTGACTCTTTTTCTTTGATAGGTTGTCACCCTTTGACACAAGTCCATGTAGGGAGTCATTAGAGCCACCGGAATGATCACTTCATTCTTTCTCGCCCCTCATAGAGGTTGGTGGCTTTAAGCATCTTTTAGATATTGATGCTTCACACACCCGATCTTTATTAGGTTAGTGAGGCAATGCTCATCTCTGCACATTACTACTTTTCAAGTACCCGAGCACACTAGTTCGTAGTGATGGAGATCCATTCCTAGTTATGGATATGCTTCTCGACATCGTGGTTATACTTCTTTGCGGTCACCTCTCGCACTTTGTGGAAGCAAGCACATATTATGAGTTTCTTCATCGCCACAAGAGCTTCTTCTTCGGTCTTGGATGTTAGGAGGGATTTAAGGGAAGTGTTCTACTCTTCCTCGTAGGATTAGTCAACTTTGCTCCCCCTCCTCCAACCCCCGTCCCCTATGCCCTAGACATTCCCCATGGAGCATTTTTCTCAAATCTTTTAGATCTTGCATTGCCCTTTCATAGTGTTATATGTGGCTATTTATATTATTAACCTAACCACATGGGTTGTGAGGCTCACTTGCATTGGGTTTACCCCACATCTACTCGTAGTGATTTTGGCATCTTTTATTTTGTTGGTTGTTCTAGGTCCTTTTACCCTAGCACTTTCTGTCTTATTTGGACGTTTGAATACCATTGACCTTTTTTTGGACACTTGTGGACTTGAATTAATTTCTTTCTTTGTAGGTGAAAAATTGATCCACAATTTTGTGTTCCTCGAGGTTGAGTAGGTTATGATTGCTATTTTCTTGGCCTAGAATCACATGCTTGGAGAGGTTGGGAAATAGAAGAAAAATTGGGTTGTGGGAGATTGATGAGAGCAAATGCCATTGGATGTGTGAAGGTCTAGTTCACATAAGTTTGATGGTGAAATTGGGGATGAATGGTAGATGGTGTTAATATCAACTCTTGTGGTTGATGTCCATAGACAAATGGTTTTTGAATAGATAAAGCACTTGGTCCTTCCGGATGTGCATTGAGATAGAGTTTTGTATATTCTATTGGTATTGTATGGGTAAGCAATAGATGATTGGGCTAAGTGGACAAGAGCTTAGTTATGAGTTATATGTCCTCTCATGTTAGCCTACCTATTTGAAAGAGGAAATGCTAGACTATAACAAGAGTTACGAATTATACCTTCTGATGCAAATTGTGGATGTTAAGGGTTACTCATAATGTATGCATGTTGGGGTGCATCAATTCCAGTTTTTTTTTCAGTAGTCTAGGATTTGTTGCCTAGTTCAATGAGAGAGCTAAAAACTTATTTCCCTTCTGCAATAGGAGAAAACTATTAAACAAAAAGCGCTTATGGGATGACGTTCTTGGCCAAGGTTAGGAACAACCGAGTGTTGACTAACTCAAGCTTCTAACTTAAAAGGATTTTCTATTCTTCTGCTTCTAAGAGATTGAGAAGCAATACCATGATATGTGGAAATAATTATTCCTTTATCTTTACTTCCTTCAACCTAAGACATTTATTTCCCTTCCATTATAGAGATATGCTTAAGGCTTTACTTCTCAAGAAATGAGGAAAGTTCTTTTATGAGACTACAATGAGGATGTGGAATGCCTCAATGTTATTCAGCCTATCCATTGAAGATTTTTTGCCACGTCTTCAACCATCTTGTTGCCAAAATAAGCACCCTGCTTCATTTTAGACAACTGATCACAAAAGATGCAAGACTTGGATACCTTAATGGTGTTAAATGGGTATTTTGAGACACCCTTTGTGTTTAAACTCTTCAAAATAGCTTGCCCATTCTCGCGCAGAGTTCATACGAAGCTAGATCGGGAATAAAGTGAAAATCTTGTGTTTTGGCCTCAAGATGGTAAAAAACGTTCAAATCCTTTTTTTCCTATTGAGGCGAGCCCGTCAAACTTAATCTAGCAAGTAGAAGACACGTGGCAACAAATGGCATCTCCAAAGCTTCAAGACTTAACTGCTTTTCATGTCTCTCATGCGCTTCGGTCACCAATTTAAGACAAGTGGCTCAAAGCAACACGTGGAAGTCACCGGCCTCTCCACGATTAATTTTTTGAGAGTGAGTCGCTTTTGTAAGAATTTATGCGCCTTTGCCGATGGCTTACACTTGAGACTTATTGGCGTTCGACACTCTTGTAAAGTTAGAGTCTTGACCTTAAGGTTTTGCAATTTCCTAAACTTTACTGACTTGTCGATTTGAGACATGTGGAGGAAAAGGACACGTGGTGGTGATCGGTTTTGGGGTTCTCTCAAGATGTGCCTTAGGGTTAACATCTCACTCAAGTTTGCGAAAACCGATGGAATGCATGTGGCGTACGAAGGGACAATCGCGACAATCGGTAAATGAGACTATCTAAAGATTCCCTCTTGGCCGCCTTGTTCAAAACATGTTAAGCCACCGATGGAAAGCATGTGGCATGTTGATGACATGGTGGAACTCCGTGACCCCTAAGATTCACTACTGTGCCAGTCTCACAAGGTTAAGTTTGATGGTTTGGCTTAATGCAAAAATGAACTCAAAGATGTCATGGTAGCATGATAGGGCTGTGGTTTTTCCGCCATATCTTTTGATTGAGACCTCCATTTAACTTGCAGCTGGTATCATTAGAAAGGTCTTGGAGAGGCCTTCATTTTGAACTTAGTTTCAGAGAAGATGGTTGAGAGACCTGAGAGATTTTCATGACAAAGTTTTAGTTGTCTGTAGATGCATAAATGGCTCAAATGGCTCCCAAATCATTTGTAGAAGTGTCTTGATTGATCTTTTCTCCTTCTAGAAGATGTCTTCGAGCTGGATATACCCCGTGGTCCCAACAAAATGCAAATAGAGGACTTAAACAAGTGGTTAATCAAGAGTTGAGCTGTTTTCAGTGGTCCTAGCATGTAATCAAGACCTTATTCACCAAATGGCAGCCTCATCTTCACCTATTTCCTTGATTTCATGGACTCACATTGATCCTTTCTCAAGAGTTTATCTTCAAAGCAAAATATCTGCTCGTTTGCTTGCAAGTGAAGGCATCTAATCAACAAAATCTGATATGCTTGCAAATATATGCTCCTAGGGTTTATGGATAAGGTTTTATCTTAAGCTTTCCCAACTTTGTTTCATTAATCATGGATCATCATGACACCTTGAGAAATCATTGGAATATGCCAAAGGGTGGTTTTGGGTGGATCATTTTTAGATTAAGCATCTTTCAAACCTCCATGAGCTTTGAATTTGACCATGATGAAAAGAAAAGATATTCAACTTCTTCAACATATTATTCATCCCTGTCTTCTCTTCTCTTCTCTTCCCTTTCTCCCTTCTTCAGTCTATATGTAATCGAGCACAATTGTAAAAGTTCCGCTTACTTGAAAGCAAGGTCACTTTGCTCTTTTGAGGGCCAAACTTTTTGAGTGCCTCTAACCTCTGGTTTGAACTCTGCAGATGAATGATCACTTTGATTTATGGTGGTAGTAGACTATATTTTAGTTTTTAAAACAAAATTGGTTGTGGCTCATATTTGCCCTCTGTTTTTGTGTTAATTTGTCCCTTACCTCTCTGTTATCTCCATGATTTATTGTGTGTGGCATCTGCAAGGTTGTAATTCACTATGTTTTAATGTTTAGATTAAGAATTTGATTAAAAAACATGTTTTGGTTGTCTTATATCTGCCCTTTGGATCTGTATTGTCTTCTCACTTGTTGAACTCATGGAGTGTGATCCCATTTCACTTTGATGTAGCACCATGTTTTCTCTCATGTTTCTCTCATCCATTGTCTCCTACAATCAATAGATTAGAGTAGAGCAATGTTAGCATTAGGGTGGCTAGGATGGTGATGAGGGTCGTCAATCCTCTTCATTAAAGAATGTCAATCTAGGGTTGGTGTCCGAAGGTTGTGTGTAAAAGGAAAAAAGATATTTTCTAATGATCCCTTCTAGCGAAAATCCACACTTGTAGGAACTAAAAATCACTCTTTGCAGGAAAATAAATTCACACTTTGCATGTAGTTAAAAAACACATTTGCAAGAATTAAAAACACACTTGCATAAAAGGAAATTGCTGAATTGAAAATAAAGGAAAAACACAGAAAACACCTGCAGGTTTACAACAAATTGTACATCACAAAAATAATTACATGACACATAAAAATACAACAAAAATATAATTACAAAATGGAAAATAAAAATAAATATATAGGTCCATCTTCCTTGGAATGAGTGGCCAACTCATTCCTTAGAAGAGGATTTTAATCTACATTATTTACAGATGGATGGAAACGAAATCTCAGATTGAATTAATTAGAAAAATAGAGATTACATTCAAAGGTGTGGGAGGTTGCATTTATAATTCCATGCTTCCAACCACTTCCTTATTTGAAGGAATACATCTTTATCAACTAAGATTTCAATCTATCTAAAAGTATCAATCTCCACAAAATATGGAGAGAGCTTATCTAACAATCCGACTCTTTTATTGAGAATCAAAATGAATATTGATTCTTCTTTATTTTACAAATAATAAAATACTTATAGAAATATCTATTTTTAGAATGAATTCCAAAAATAGATAACAATGCCACCCTTGGAGTTATGCTCATCTTTGCAACTCTAGTATTCATCCTCAGAGCTCTAATATCCAACTCCGAAGCTATAATAATCAACTCCAAAGCGATCCCAAAGAGACTCAAGCATTCCAAAGAGACTCGAAGTGAGTTGGAGCATTCTAGGAAGACTCTGAAGCATTCTTAAAACAACTATAACTTTTGCATATGAACTCGAATCAAGATGGATTTTTTTAAATTTGCATAATTTTTCGAGAGGAATCTGAATATGTAATCAGATTTGGGTTTGGGTATTTTTGATGGGTGTTTTTCACCGTTTCTCAAACATATGCTTAAGGAGCCACTCATAGAACAACTGCACATTTCCGGAGCTGGTGAAAGAATCTTTGGAGCTAATGCAATGATGAAATAACAATCTTTGAGATGATATGAGAGATTTTGAAGATCTTCCAAGGCTGGTTGTAGCTAGTGCTTAATGCTCAAAATGCTTTATTCAACAATGATAGCAAAGTATGGATTGCATATGCACAAATTGACATCTTTTTCCCAATAATCATTAGAAAAGCAACTAACAGAAAGATAACAATGAATTCTAAAGAAATAACCATGATATATACTCTCTATTTCATCCTAAATAAACCATAAGTTCATAGATTACACTTAGATCCACTTTATATATGCAAGAGAAAAAGAATGTCAAATATTGTATAAAATGGGCTATTTCTTGGGCTCATCATCTCCCCCATGCCTAATCTCATGCATGTCCTCATGCATGCCATTATCCTCCTTTACAATTATGCTTTCTTCTTTTGAAGGACAAGTTCTTGTGTGGAGCCCCTCCTGTTGTTGCTTGTTTTTTCTTTTTTTGCATTGAGTTATAAGCAGGTTCTTGTGTGGAGGTTTTCCTATTATCTTTCTTGATAGATTTTAGCATAGGTTCTTGTGTGGAATTTCTCCTGCTACTCTTTTTTTTACTTTTTTTTAGGAGTAGGTTCTTGTGTGCAAATTTTTCGCTATTCTTTTCTTTCTTTTGTGAGAGTAGGTTCTTGTGTGGAGAGCTTCTTGCTATGCTAATAATTTTTAATTTCTGTAAAACAACATTTACTTGTGTTTCTTTTCTCTTCTTTTTCCATAGGAAATGAATCCATATAGAAAGGATCCTTGTAACAAATCTGGTTGTTTTGAAATTTTCCAACATAGGCTTGAAGGAATGATTGTCATCATCAAAATCATATACCAAAAGATGCCCAATTCTTTTTTTTTTTTCATCCTGAATCTCATGCATGTGATGTAAAAGTGGATCCTTATGTAATAACAAAACTTACAAGTAAATTTAAAACTAAAATAGAAGAGTAAAATACCTTGGTATACTTCAGTCTCCGTTGCCTCTTCCATGTCAACAAAAGTGAGAAATATTGGGAAAAGTGCTGATAAAATTGCAGTCCTATTATGCCGAGAAACAAGAGCACGAAAGAACAACCAAATACTTTATTGCTTATTTGGAAAAGCCACCATTTGTTGGTTTTCAACTTTTCCATTTTTTTTTTTAAAAAACTTTTGCCCTTGATTAGCCAACAAGCTGGTTTTCTAATCAAGACTCATTTTTCCAGTACTTGGTCTGCTAGCAAGCTGGTTTTCAAACCAAGACACGCTGAGGGTTTTCATTGTTGGTTTTTTTTTTTTGAAAATTTTGAGAAATGATGACATGAGAAATATTAGCAATAAGTTGAATACATTCTCATATTGCTTCCAAATGTAGCAAATTGTTGATATTTCTTCATCCTTAGTCCATGTATGTTGATATTGCTTCTCATTTTATCTGTGATAGATCAAGATAAGGTGCCTTTGCTTGATGAAGTTATGGACATAAATCTATCCATTATGATTTCTAACAACATTCCTTATCATGGGATTATCTTGTAAAAACAAACAAAACCTTTCCAAGCATAATATCAACCATATAAATGAATTATCAACAATATACATATGGAAGAAATTATTTCAGCCTACTTTAGAATGATTGATGGTTCAGAATTAGTATTATTAATAATGGAATGTTATTGTGAAAAATAAGAACTCCCTTAGATAAGTTCTCTTATTATGATGATGTATATGGTTTCAACTAATTCCTAAATATGGATGGAGTGAAATGAAATCAAATGTCATCAATTCTTTTATTCATGGATCGTGTAGAAAAACTAATTGTTATTTGTACAAGGAAGGTGAAATCTAGAAAATATGGATGCTAATGTTGGATGGTGGTTTCTAATAATGACTTGAAATTTAAGTATTTGGAATAGATGGTTGGTGGAAATGATAACTATAACTAAATATAGAGTTGGAAAACATACCTGAATTTTAAAATTTGAAGGTCAATGTTTTTGTGAGTTGTAAATAAAATTTGCATGGTTCTTGCAACTCCAAACTTTATGTTTCTATCATTTTTTTTATTTTATACCTCATCAACGATCAACTTGTTATATCACTCATTCTTCCTGCAAAACCTGCTAAGAATATTGATATTAGTTCTTCTTGCCCAATAATTAATAATAAGAATGATACTTGAGCAAATTTCAGCAGAAAGAAAACACTACTAATTTCCGCAAGGCTTCACCATCTTCTCTTTGGCTAATTCTGGGGTGCTAAGGGCAGTTCCCTTTGCATGCTCCTGTCATACATGGTGATGTCGCATCATGCTCAAAACCACTTTTGAACCAAAAATTGCTTATCCTTGATATTTTTCATTTCATAAAATGATGAAAAAGTTGAATTCTTTTAATTATGGCATCTACATCACTAAAAATGATTAGTTGCATAGTCTCATTTCATTATGTAATATTTTGTGTTTATGGTTTGCATGTGTCAGTCTTTCTGGGATGTAAGTTAATTATTTGGGACTCATGGCGTCACTCGTTTTTTACAAACTCTAACTTCCCATGCAGATTAACAACAAACATAGAAAACAAAATCAACAACTATAATAGAGACCATATTGTTAGAATTCCTAATTCAATTATAAATTGTTTCCGGAAAACATTGGCGTTTGTATGTAAGAAGGATATAATTCTATTTCTCTCTAGTATTATTGCTTAAGTTTAGAAATAATCTCAATAATTACTGCATAAACTTAGTAACCAACCAGAAAAATAACACGTCATAAATTTAAATTCACCAATGTAGGAGAAACAATCCCAAAATAGTGGGTCCTAAAAAGTAGCGATTTCTCTTAAATAAAATCAATGATTATGGAGTGACATGTAGGGCTTACCATCAATATCCAAAATTTATTTGCTCATGCAAGATTTGTAAGTTGGTTATATGTCATGCAAGATCTTGACCAAATTTAGAGCATGCTTTCTTGTGATCTACTGGATTTAATAACATTATTTTAAGCATTATATTTCTAACGTTTTGCATGCAATCTTTCTCATCTATTTCCTCCACGATTCTTGTATTATTTCCAATTCTAAATGATTTTTTTAGCATGTGGTGCATGCAGTGCCATCACGTTTTCTAGGGAGTATAATATTGTTTGATTCTTTTTAGATTGGAGTGCAACTAATGCATGATTTGGATGAAGTTATTATTTGCTACAAACTAGTTATCAACCATGCAAATATTCATGCAAATTCATTAACTATATGATTGGATTGCTATTATCATGTTTGGAATTCAAAATCAATCTAATTGCTTGCTCTTAGGAAAAATGTAGACAACATCAAACCTTACATAGGTGTCAAAAACATACCTCTTTCGATTGATGGTCTTAAAGAATTTGATGCTTTGCAATGTCATATTGCAGTTGTCTTCTTTTGATGCGGTTCAAATTCTTTTTATCCCAACGTGTTATCTCCAAATCTAAAATCATTACTTTCTCCAATAGATCTATGCTAGTGATTTCTAAAAATTGAATGTTCTTACCTGAAGGATTCAATACTCATTGTTGTTTTTGAACTCTTAATAAGTTATAGGAACTTTGTTGCAGATTTATCTCATAAATCAACAATTAGTGGTAGTGTGATTATCTTCTTCTTTTATTATGAAAAATGAGTGTTTGTATCTTTTGATCATTGCAATGCCATCATCTTCCATCAAATTCCTCATCCAACCTGCATCAAAATGCAATTATTCCTTTATAATGATGTTAGCGAAATTTTCTACAAGTATGGGATGGGGGTTTTGAAAATTAAAAAAATTCTAATCTACTTGCATGAAAATAAATCTAATCTAATTTGCAGAAAAATAAATCTAATCTATTTGCATGAAAGTAAATCCTAAAGAAACCATCACAAAGTATCTCCTATCACAAAATTTTCTAAGAGACATTCCCTCTCACAAGGAACTTGTTTATCTACTGCCACTAGACAATTCTCTTAGAAAATTCTGAATCTCCTAATAACATTGTGTTCCCCGACAACGGCCAAAATGATGAGGGTCGTCAATCCTCTTCATTAAAGAATGTCAATCTAGGGTTGGTGTCCGAAGGCTATATGCAAAAGGAGAAAGAGATATTTGCTAATGGTCCCTTTCTAACAAAAATCCACACTTGTAGGATTAAAAATCACTCTTTAGAAAAAAAAACACTTTGCATGTAAATAAAAAACACTTCTACGAATTAAAAACACACTTGAAATTGAAAACAAACTTGCATAAAAAGAAATTGCTGAATTGAAAATGAAGGAAAAACACATAAAACCCCTGTAGGTTTACAACAAACTGTACATCACAAAAATAATTACATGACACATAGAAATACAACAAAAATATAATTATAAAATGGAAAATAAAAATATACATGTCCATCTTCCTTGGAATGAGTGGTCAACTCATTCCTCGAAGAGGATTTTAATCTACATTATTTACAAATGGATGGAATGAAATCTCAAATTGAATTAATTAGAAAAATGGAGATTACATTCAAAGGTGTGGGAGGTTGCATTTATAATTCCATGCTTCCAACCACCTCCTTATTTTAAGGAATACATCTTTATCAACTAAGATTTCAATCTATCTAAAAAGCATCAATCTCCACAAAATATGGAGAGAGCTTATCTAACAATCCGACTCTTTTTTTTTATTGAAAATCAAAATGAATATTGATTCTTATTTTTATTTTACAAATAATAAAATACTTATAGAAATATCTATTTTTAGAATGAATTCCAAAAATAGATAAATGCCACCCTTGGAATTATGCTCATCTCTGTAACTTTAGTATTCATCCTCATATCTCTAATATCCAACTCTAGTAATCATCCTCGTGAGCTCTAATATCTAACTCCAAAGAAGCGATCCCAAAGAGACTCTACGAAGCGAGATTGGAAAACTAAAGTGCTTTGAGTTGGAGCATTCTAGGAAGACTCCAAAGCATTCTTAAAACAACTATAACTTTTGCATATGAACTCGAATCAAGATGGTTTTTTTTTTGAACTTGCATAATTTTTCGAGAGGAATTTGAATATGCAATCAGATTTGGGTTTGGGTATATTCTTGATGATTTGTTTTTCATTGTTTCCCAAACATATGCTTAAGGAGCCACTCATAGAACTGCTAAACATTTTGGAGCTAGTGAAAGAACCTCTGGAGCTAATGCAATGATGAAATAACAATCTTTGGAGATGATATGAGAGATTTTGAAGATCTTCCAAGGCTGGTTGTAGCTGGTGCTTAATGCTCAAAATGCCTTATTCAACAATGATAGCAAAGTATGGACTGCATATGCACAAATTGACATCTTTTTCCCAATAATCATTAGAAATAGCTAACAAAAAGATAACAATGAATTCTAAAGAAATAACCATGATATATACTCTCTATTTCATCCTAAATAAACCATAAGTTCAGAGATTACACTTAGATCCACTTTATATATGCAGAGAAAAAGAATGTCAAATATTGTATAAAATGGGCTATTTCTTGGGCTCATTGCTGAGACAGCCAGGTGCTCTCAAATTTGCTGATCTTATCACGGGTGCACAGATTTCAGTGACAACACATCCTTTAAAAGGTAAAGGCAAGTTTTTGTTCAATGCCAAGGGAGACACCTCTTTGTTGTAGGAGAACCCCTTGTGGGCCTCAACAAGGTGTACAACTGTACCCCTTCCAGATTCGATCCTGTGCTTCTTCTATGGAGTGCACATGCCTTCACCATCATACCCACTTAGGATGTTCTACCTTTCTTCAGAAGTATAAAACCCAATCCTTTCTCATAATGAGGAATTTATTACTTTGTAGAAATCTAAAATTCCCACTTACATAATAGAAAAACCATAATATGATAGGGCTGTGAGGATGTGGGGTGCCTCTAATAGTTGCAAGGAAAAGACACAAGATAGTGGTTGATGATCGCTCAAGTGGATTCATTTTCATTTGACCTGAGTGATTGAGGAAAAGGATAGAAATCACTGCCTAGTAGTTTGAATATAATATCCACTCCTTCTGATGAAGACAAAGAACTGACTAGAGCAATGTTAACCACCACCAATATAATGATTCAACAAATCAAAAGCAACAGCTGCTGTTGGGTTTGAACTTTGTGGAGCTGATTTTGGCTGTTGCTCGGCAGGTCAAAAGTTAATCCTCTAGGTGGAGGGGAGGACCTGATCCTTTCGATGATTGAAGAGGTTGAGATTCTTGTTTCCTTCACCCAAAATCTCATTTTGTAGAGCTCAGGAAATAGAAGAGAGCTTGAGTTGAGTTGAGCTGGTTTTTTTGGATCACACAGGCAGTTTGGTGAAACCAGGGGTGAGTGGCCGATGGTGTTAATAGCATCTCCTGTGGTTGATGCCCACAGACAAAGGGTTTCTGAATGGATTCGGCAGAGGTCTTTCCACACGGGTGTTGAGACCAAGTTTTGTGTTCACTAGTGCTATTGTACGGATCAGAGAGGATTGCGTTTATTGGTCGACATGAGCTTGGTTCTGAGATATCTGACATCTCATTTAAGCCTGACCGGCTGAAAGAACAGATGCTTGAGTACAGCTACAAATCATGTCTGCTGCTACAAATTGTGGATGTGGAGGAGTAACTTTAATGTATGCATGCTAGGGTATATCCTTTCCAGGCTTGGGTTGGTCATTCAAGATTTCAATAGGATTTGATCCACAGCTTGATTTACAGAGCGTAGGACTTTTTCCCCATTTACGGTGGGGAGAAAACTGTTCATGATTGCTTTCTTACAAGATAACAATGATGATTCATCATGATAACAATGTGTATTCATCAGTTGTATCTTGAACCGACTACAGTGTCGTTATTTTTCCAGATTCTATGAGAAATGTGCCTGTATATTTAAGCTACATGTCTATGTGTAATGAATCAAAGTTACAATGAAATGAAAAAAAAGTGCAGGAACTTAAAGCAGAAGGCTCTGCAAAATAATGATGAAGACTTACAATGAAAACAGTTAAATGGACGAGTAGAAAGCGATCAAATCCCTCTTTCATAGTGATCTCTACAAGCTGCTCTCCCATGTTAAAAATTTGAGTGCTTCTGTTCAGCAGTTAAAATGCATATCATTCCATTGTTTTAACTGATTTCTAGCTTCCAAAGCTGACCCAGTTTGGAGAATTTGAGCCCCTGAAAACCGACACGATTAAAAAGTGTCCATGGTATTCATGCCATTCAACTCAAGTTGAATGTTCTATATGCTGCTAGTTTGTAATTTGTTCTCTTTCCATAACATGTACCATTCTTTCTCAAGCTTTTGAGCATGATCATTGTGGGCTCTTATTAGATGCATCTATGTCAACTTTCATACCTTTGAAATTAAAAGTTAAAACCTTTGTTATTGTAGAAGTGGAAATAATGGTAAGAAAATTAGAAATGCCTATAGCTCTGCTAGACTTTCAATACATTTCAAATACTAATAAACACCAAGCAGGAAAGCCCACTCCACAACGATATTTAGAATGCATGAAGGTTTTTCATATGAGGCCTTGTCTAATCACATGTACACTGATCCCTAATTCATTCCTGTTCCAATTCGCCATTATTCAAACATCGAGTCTTTCTATCGAACAAAAACTAATTTGTCAAACAAAATTAGAGATCTTCAGTAATTGGGCAATATGTAGGCACAAGATTGAACAATATGTAGACACACATAAATATATTCCAACTCTGCATCATATAAATTCCAACAAATCAGATTACAATTGAAATTTAGCATTAAAACAATTGAGAATTAAGAATTAAGATTAAAATAAACACCTTAGCTCATCCCTTAAAATAAAATGTGCATCACATGAAAAGCCACATTAGCCTATAAAATAACACTTTAATATGAAACCTGATGTGGAAATGATATGCAGTTCACATTCTGCAAGTCACCATCTTTGCTGGTAAGGTTTCAAGATCAATGTGTTCATTCAGTTGTTTTCACTGGAGTGGAATCACATATTCTTGCCGGTTTGCACTTCGTTTCCACAAGAGGGGATGAAGACAATATTGAAATGCATTCAAAATATTAGTTTGTGCTTTAGTTATCAAGTCTAGGCTCAAACCTAGGGCATGAAATGGTGGATTAAACAAATTAAAAAAATAAAAAATCAAATGATATATTCAACATAACCTTCGGGCTCTGTATGTGGCAGATCAAGATTCCTTGTTTTTAAATATAAACTTCTTGTTTGTAAGAAGCAAGAAAATTTAGCTACCAGATTTTACCTTTGCATGCTTAAGCATGATGTTAAGTTCATGTTAACAATCCTTCTGGAGGCAATCTCTGATACTGATTTTTGTTATTTTGCTGTCATTAAAGCTTCAAATTGAGAGTTGCAGCTTCATTAATTTGTATTGTGCATCTGGTATTTAATGCAGTGGTTGAAAGTAGATGCGTAAAGGAGCTATGCATCAGAATGTCTCCAGAAATATCTATGTGCAATTCTGTGGCAGAAGATAAAATGGGTGTTAATGAAAGTCCTGGTTTCAGTAAAGATTCAGAGTGGGAGAATTTAAAGACAGAACATAAAATTTATTCTGTTCTAGCTCATGAGCTTATGGCATCACCTGCAGAGAGGAGTTGCATATATGAACCGATTTGTGCTTCCAGCACGGATAATTACCCAGAAGAGACCATCGCTAATACTTTGGATCCCACACATATAGACTCTGATGGGCCACGCTATTGGTCAAGTAAAGGAGAAAGCAATAGTGAGGTTCCTGAGACATTGACTTATGTGTTGCACACAAACTTGTGCGTTGTGCATGAAGTTAAAATACGTCCATTTCGAGGTTGTGTGAATCCAAGCAATATCAGTAGCAAGATGAGATTTGCATTTTCTCTGAGTTTCACTGTTTTCTACACTTTATGAATTACAAAATTATATTTTATGTTGTATATCGATCATCAGCTGTAAGCAACTAATGCCCATTGAAACATGTTACTCAGCTTACTTTCAGATGGGGGATCCTATATATTCAGCAAATGCCGTTCGTTTTCGGTTTGGTTATTCTAGCTCATCTCCTGGAAGCAACAGTTCTACGATGGACAGATTCGTGTCAAGTGCTCAGTCTCCATGTGAAGATTATGTTTGGACATATGTCTCTCCTGCATATCCAATGCAGCAGGTACCTTCTAAGATTATACTATATAGTTGTAATGGGTGAATTGCTTAGCATAAAATGACTGACATTCTTATTTTTGTGCAAGACTCTATGCCAATGTTCTGTGTCTTCCTTTCCTGTTTTTTTACTATAATTCTGACAAAGGAACAATTTCTTTCCTTGGCAGTTAGGGAGACGGATATATGCTAATAGTGATTGTCATCGCTGATAAATTTGCTAGCTCATTGTTGCTTATGATTGGTATTATTTTTGATCTGCACGCCTCCTACATGTTACATTCTTCATCTCTTTTTGGAGATTGCATTTCAGGATGCTTCTGCGGAATTGCCAAAGAATTGTTATTGCATGGCTCTTACAGTTTCCAAGAAATTTCAGCCGATTTCTCTAGTTTGATTTTAGCGCATTACCTGCATGTGCATTCCTCCTTCCTACCTACAAAGTTTCATGCTTCTCTCAGACAAATTATTATACCTAAAGGCCGAGGTAGGGAAGATAAAATGTAAATGTTATCTGGAAGTATTAACATGCTGGGTTAAGAGGTATTACATTTTAATTGCTAGTGAATGCCGTGCTATGAAAAATATTTAGAAGTCATCCATAATTGGTAGAACATATGCTATTTTGATTTAATAAGGGTGGTATACAGTCACACATGTTAGTCTAGAAGATATATAGTTAGGTTTAGTGGTTTCATTGGGTGGTTTTTCCTGCTCAAGACAAATAAGACATGGACGTCCCATAAAGTAATTAAAGTATCCCTTTTCCGCTCTCTAGGTGTGTTATTTTTAATTGATTTGCTTTGACAATGTGTTGCAGCAACTTACGTTTATTTTAAAGGCATAGGAAATATCTTTAATCTAAGTGTGGTATTACTTCAAATATGTTGAGCATTACATCTGTAGCTTGAAACGCTATGCACGAACCCCACTTTTGGGATATAAAGCGAGAGATGGACGTTCGGCTTGGCGTGAAAGTGAAGAAAGGGAATGATTATAACAGTTTGCTTGGGATTCACTACTGTGTCATGTTTATTATATCCCAATATGGTTCATGCGGAATTGGCCATTATAGTGCATTTGTCATCTCATGTTGTGGTTGTCTTCAAAATTGGTGCCTTGCTTTTAGGTATTTGAATTGGATGAAATATGTCCCAAATCTAAGATGAATGCTGAATGTAATTAGCAGTGGAGTGCAGATGAATGACGGTTTTTATTATGTGACGAGCTAACAAGTGTCATATTATGGCCTGTATCCATCTTTTCTCTAATGGGTTTACATGTTTATACTCTGGCATTCTAAATAGCACTCATCAATATCATTGTAGACCTAATGATTTTGTGGATGTTGGGGTGGTATCTGCTGGATATGGGCATGCTTTTAAATACTTCTATTGAGTCCAATTTTGTAAGTTAGATTTCATATTTCAAGACATTGGTGACCAGTGATTTCTGTCCAGGAGGATAAATTGCAGATCTTCAAGCTTCCGAGGCCGATCTTGTGCATTGGAGGCATTTTGCAAGTTGAACTCCTGGGTAGGGTTCAACAACAAGACATGGATCGATTGTATTATATTTGGTAAGAAAATGATCCTGCAGCATATGCATCCTTAGGTTGGTTATGGAGGAGGTAAAAAGTTGAATAATTGTTTCATTTAAAATGCATTATACATGTTAATTTTTAATTTGCATGTTTATTGCTTTGCAGTATGTCTAATTGTGAGCATTTAGGGCTTATCAATCATTAGTTTGGATTATTACGTTTGTATTATTCTTATTCAATGGGCATCACATGATTACGACTTTGCTTTGAACGGTTTGGCAGTATCTGTCATGTGCGTGTATCTGGAAGACCACTTTCTTTCTTCAATTTTGAGGTATTAGGCCAGCCAAGGAAGTTTATTCTGAAGTACATACAGAATGGAGAATGTATTGGTGTGCTGGATGATACTTCAAAAGTTGCTTCTGAAGATGAGGTATCTGGTACTTGGCATTCTATTGCAGAGAAGATAAGACAGATCAGAGCTGGAAGGGTGCTTGCAATGTTGGGTAATATTGGAGTGGCGAATTTCATTGCCCCAAACGATTTGGATTCAGATGATGAAGATATAGATGACAATCCAGTAATTTTTTAAATAGTAATGCAGCATATGGTCTTTATTTTGTTCCAGAGATGAGATTTGTATGTGCTTATTTGTATGGTACTGTGGGAAAATGAATAAGATTTATTGTACAGGATGTACATTATCTGTTTGTTGCCATTATTTGCTGGCAGTCGGGATAATTTAGCGGCAGTAAAAGATGTACATTTGAGAGCTGACTAACAACAATCTGCACCATACACCAGAAAAGATTTCCTGTCGCAAGTGGAGAAACCATGCACAGTGTAACAATGTGTAGGCATTCATCTTTGATCAACATAATGAAACACTGAGTGTCCAAGTCTAATATTTCGTTGCATGCACATTCTCTGTGACAATAGGATATCTTTTGGTATTACCAATACCTGAAAATAAATTAATTTGATGTTTTGTTGAGGACCTGAAGATTCTGATACGAGTTTTTTCTTATATTTTGCGTTGCGGTAGTATGAATTCCAGATACATTTTTTTGACTTAAAACATTATTCAAAATTCCATTCTAAATCCCGCAGTCATGTAACATTCTCGTTAGGCCCAACTTCCTGTTTAAGACAAAAAGAATTGGACAGTGGCTAGCCTACAATTGATTTGAGTGTAAGATTGCAGATAAGAGTTGAGTTGTAAAACCGCATTTGTCAGGTATGACGCTCCTGGAAAAGACTCATCTAAAATAATATAACCGCCACTAAAAATTATTAATTTCATATCTTCAACTAGGTTTTGAAGATTACACAATTGCGTTTCCAATATAAAGCTTTTTGTCACGTACTTTCATATATATCAAATTAGAATTGTTATCAACATTAACAAGTAGTTTACCAAGGCGGGTGATGCGAAGAGAGGGGGCTTGGTTCATTGGAAAGCCCACTCAACTCATTACCCTTGCTTGGTTTAATTAATCAAACTCGAGCAATATCTTTAAGCTTCCCACTATATATCTTAGCTAGGGAAGAGTTCAACACCTCAGGATAAGGGTCAATTCAATGACCAGATTTGAAGGGCTGGTTGAAGTGTATATATTCATCCAAACCCTTTCATGATAAAAAGTTTCAAAAATACTTGTACTTAAAGGGTTTGGCACATTGGAAACTCCATTCAACTCATTACCTTGGGTTTAATTTAGCAAACTCAAGGAAGAGCTTTAAGTTATGACAAGAGTGCATCCAATGAATCAAATATGAAGCGCTGGTCTTAGTTTCAATTTGAAGGTTATATATTCATCCAATCCTTCATGATTAAAAATTGCAAGAAATACATTTTAACTTTAATAGACCAATGTAAAATAGTTATACACTTAATTAAAAATATGCTAAATAATATCGCTCCTCCAATTGTTACATTCTTCAAATTCTAGGATGGGTTTGAACCCTCGTGTGGACTTATAAAATAAAGTATGTTTAAAAAATATTTATTTTGAAAGTTGGTTGTTGTATGAAATAAATGAGAATGTTTTCATCATCATTACGAGACATGATGCAACACATGTATTTGGAGTCTCACTTTCCCCATTTTCCACCATTCAAATTAAGTTCAAATTATTATTGGGATTATAACATTCCATTGAAGTATTCAAGTATTTTGGGTATTACGATTAAATAGCTCAAACATTAAAAATGAGAAGATAAACAATAGACTCTTTAAATGCCTACTAACTTCTCTTATTATGAATTCCCAAGGTTATTAGTTAACGACCAATAAAGACCATCAAGATATTGTCCTTCTCACTTGAAGCAACACCTTCAAGATGTTGTCCTTACCACTTGCAATCATCTCGCCACGAAATACAAAATTAGTCTTTGTAAAAATAACGGTTTATCATACAAAATTACACATCTAACATAATAAACAATCAAGTACCAGATGAGCCTATAAAATAACAAGATTCTAGTTACTTACAAAAGACCTCTATTTGGCTTAACATTAGTTACACTTCAATAAATGTGAAATACTGAGATCAAACATGTTCACTTGATAATGTATATGCCGACACAAAAAGATGACGTGTAATTTTCAATAATAGTCTTATTAGCTACTATGATATCAAGTCATACAAAAGTGTAACACTAGATGCATTTAAACCTTGAAGGTAGTGATCAACAAGTTTCCATAATGTGGGAAGAAGTTGATGAGATGGTTTTCTATAGCATGTAATGTGGGTAGAAGTTGGTGAGATAGTCAAATCCAAGCATGTAATGAGGTTGATATGATTTTCATAGGCATAATTTAAGCTCTCGGTGACACTCTTAGAGAGGTGAGAGAGTAGTGGATTTACGCATTTGGAGATGGGACCTTGTGTAACAATATGGAGGCATTCTAATTGTAAAATATGCACTCCTACAAGCTATGAG
Organism: Taxus wallichiana var. yunnanensis; assembly: GCA_018340775.1. NCBI lineage: Eukaryota > Viridiplantae > Streptophyta > Pinopsida > Cupressales > Taxaceae > Taxus > Taxus wallichiana. The sequence continues at coordinate 262,008,888 of CM031236.1, forward strand.
CTAGTCATGTTCTCTTTTCACATGGAGAGAGTGGGAAAAGTTAAAATCGGTGACGTAATCTACATACATGCATTTGACCAAGCCATATATGCTTATAGGAAGATTGTAGTCATTCACGAGAATGTAGTAAAAGTCTGGTAGAAGCTATTCTCTCAATTAAACACACCTATGCCTATACAAACCATATGTAGTGACAACTTGTTAGAGGTTGCGTAGTCAAAAAGCGATTTGCTTTTCAATATCTAATATACAAATCTATTACAAACATGTGTTCATATAGCCTAGTTGGTAAAGCTTTGTAGTTACAAATGGGAGGTTGAGTGTTCAAATCGTGAGTGAGATTTCACATAAATTGTTGAAAAACAATGTTTTTTTACAAAGTGTTTGAAAGCACAATGTTTTTCAACTTTTTTGAAGAGTTTTGTGGGAACACGAGGGCCACATAATAGGATGCATATGTATCTTGGATGGGCATCAATACTTTTGATGGGAGAATAACCACTTCTTATAAATCTTTGATGCTAAGGTGAACTCAACAATCGTATGGGTAGTGCTTTCAACACTATTATAGGAGAGTTGTCATGTGGAGTCATATGTAGCCTTAGATTTGACTTGACCTCTGTAGGGAGCAACAACCAAAAAGAGAAACCATGACAACCCCATATTCCACCCGACCAAACCAAGGGAGCGACAATTGACAAAACTTTTGGAGGCATTTTACAAAATTTGTCAATGGCTATCGATTGTTCTTGATGCTTGGTTGCATACTTGGACACACCTAGTGCTTTTATTTGTTTAATGTAATCATTATAATAGAAACACCAATTCCTCTTCCATAAACATCAATACCATGTCACAAGATCAACATGCAAATGCTATTTTACCAAGTACTACTAAAATATATGAACCATATGTTAGCGAAATATTTTTCTTACCAAAAACACCGAGGAAGAGGAGGAAGGCAACAAGATGGAAACATTTTGTCCAAATAAAATAGATGGATGGACTAAAATTTGCGATGGAGAATGATGCGAGAGAAGAGGGTAATTTGTATTTGTAACTCTTCACATTCACATTGATTATTGTGAAATTAAATTATTATCAATACATTAAAACAATAAATGGATGGAGAGACAAATAGTACTACTAGGGTAGTTGTCAAGTTGACCTTGATGGCCATTAATCTATGAACGATACACACATTAGGATAGTGTAACATCGCCTTCCTAGTTGTAGCCCTTCTTTTAAAATTTTATAAAATTTGTTTCCCTTAATAAATGACAAGTGAATTCAAAAACATTTTTTCCCCTTTTGACTAGTGCCTTTTGAATTACACTTCTAGGTTAGGTTTGAACCCATTGGAAGTGTTGGGAAGGGTTCAATTTTGATCATTAGTATATCTACCTCTCTAAACTAGGTCGGAAAATGCTTTCTTAAGGGAAGTTCTAAGAGTTTTTGACATTGTTTTACATTCAAGTCTCCCCTTCCCACTGTCTTAGGTAAGTCTCCACATTAAGCTTATCTATAGATTCTTAAGAACATGTCAAGTTGATTCTAAGCATTGGTACCATGTTAAGTTCACCAAAAGGCATTTTAATTCATAACACCACTCTTAAAATAATTAAATTCGTATTTTAGTTGGGTAAATCCTGCGCTTTCATATTTATCAAGTTTTCAATAGTTAACGACCACCTAATTGGTTTGTCATGTCAAAAGAAATTATACATTTAACGAGTACAATTGATACAAGAGTGATTTAACATCTCTGGTAGAAAGTATAGTTTTGATTGTTGCTAAATCATCTCATAATGTTTAAATGATCATGTCCTCTCTAATGCATCTCTAATTTAATCCAACTTGGTATAGGCTTTTCAATAATATAATCGTCTCTCACACTTATATACATAAATCATTGCAAAAAATTCCTCTCTGCATCATAGTTCATTGCGCCTTTTAGATTCATAAAAGTTTGTATTCTTGAATCATTACCAACATTAATAGAGTTATTCATCTCAAATTAAAAACCCATAACTGAATAGGAAAGGTTGATTTCATCTTATATTATACCCAATTTTTTTCTAAGAGAAAGGAATATCACAAATTTTGTATTCATTAAAATGAGAAACAACTCATGGACATGCCTCAAGAATGTTTCTAGGTTACATAATAGCTTAGAAAGACAAACACAAATTGTGAAAACAAAGGTAAATAAGATGTTATAGAAACAAGATCTAATTGTAAAATACTTTGTAGCGATGATGGAAGGGTGAGAAATGAGACAAAATATCATGGAGGAAATTTTCCTCCAACTAATAACATACATGATCTCCTTCTAAACATTCATAACATTGAAGTAACACTTCCCTTCATGAGACTATCAAAAATAGGATCCAATAAGAAAGAAACCGAGTGTGTGATTGTACAAGCCTAAGCCTACGGTCTAGAGCGGTTAACACAAATAACTTCAAAATTGAATGTTGTGCTTTATTAAAGATTTAATGAAAAAGTCAGCAAACAAAAATACTTTTTGAGATTTTGTGTAGTTTTATCATACACATTAAAACTCCTCCATTATGGAATGAGAAGCCCAAACACTCCCATGGAGCCCATATAACCAATGCCACATGTTCATTCATGGTTAAGAAGGAAAATTAAAGGTACTTACAATCTCTCTCTCTCTCTCTCTCTCACACACACACACACACACACACACACACACACACACACACACACACTTTTACACTTTTGAAATGTTGATTGTACGGAGAGAGTCTCAAGTTATATCCCATATTTTAAATTTTTACTTAGGGGCATGTCTCAAACAAAGTTTACTAAAATAAAAAAGGTGTAGAGGACTACCCTATAATTGGAGACAAGCTATGTGGGTTATAGAATGCACATGGAGAGCTATACACAATAATATAATAAACACATTCGAATGTAGAGACTTTCTTACAAAACATTACAACTTCTATTTAAATGAAAGAATAGGGAGTAGTGCAAAGGTGTAAAAAGTTCATTAAGGATAGCAATGTTGAATCTAATGATCAACAAAGGATAAACACTTCCTTGGATGATTTTCCTAGATTGTTTGGATTGAAATGTAGAAGAGTATGCGAGATACTTGATGTATGACACATGCAAATATTTAGTACTATTTGGTTGAGCGTCATTCGTTACCCATTCATTTTTCCATTACCCCGTAAATTGAACTCATTACACAAATGATTGTTATTACTTGAGATGAAAATTACAAGGAAGCTGTTTCAAAAATTCATCTTCTTGCTTGCATGTGTGCTAAAAGATGATTTATCATGGCGTGACTATGGAAAGTGCCACACGACATGCTTTGTGTGGTAGTAGGAGCTTGACACATTCAGGTGAATGTGAAGGTGCTACACAAGGCTATGGAGGTGTGCAATATGCTATAAAGCAAGGCTCCAACATCCCAAAGTGTTGCAAGGCTGCTAAGTGACAGGAACCATTGTGAATGTTACGAGATGTTTCAAAGTGATGTGTGTCATTGTGATAAGCTATGAATGATGTATTAGAGCTCAAGTATGAACCTTAGGATTTTAGTGAAAGATGAATAAAATAGGTTCTTTAATAATAATGGCATCTCTCACAAATCGGGGTTATATTCAAGGTAATATCACAAGAGGGGTGTCTACCCTTCACACTTTTGGACTTGCAAAATTAAGGGGCTTCCTAGAGGTTCAACAATGTGGTTTATGGATAAATGATTCAAATATACATCAAACATGAACAACTTAACACAAATTTCTATTCTTACATGCCCAAATAAGTGTAACTTTGTAATGTAACAATTGCTCACACAAAACAAAATCTAGATCGGAACTAAAGCATATGAATAAATGTGAAATGAAAAATATAACAACAATTTACAATGAATAATTTAGATCTACACATAAGGAGATAAATGATTCACAAATTCAACTTGCTCGCTATTGAATTCGGGGAAATACAAGATGTTTGTGATAAATGTCGGGTTTAAAATCCAATATATTTTATGAACGATGAGAACTTATGAAGAATTTAACAATAGAATGTGGGGTTCATAAGAAACATAAAAAGATATTGTATGATATGCCAATTAGATGTTGACTTCTCAACATGACAAAATTGAAACTAAGAGAAGAATTTATAGTGTGTGTTAGGAACATGCTTGAAAAATATCAAATACAAATAGAAATAATATAATGCAAAATAACTAAATGATTAGGGAACTCAAAAATAACTTTGAATATATTCATATTTTGTTGGCCTCTTTAAGGAAGCAACCTCCTTCTTCAAAGTAGAACTTATTTACAACATATAATGCCCCATATATCTTCCTTACAATTTCAATATATATGCATTACAACTCTAACCCACATCCTCAAGGGTCATCCCTAGATCAACATAGGTGCCCGAGTTTACCCTAACGATAATTCTTAAGAGCTAGATCTCCACAGGTATGGAAGCCAAGTGACATTGATTAGTGATGGAAGCCAACCAAAAATAAAGAGATGATGATGGAAAAGTGTTGGCAATCAGTGCACTCAACATACGAACGAACGAAGGCTCCACGTACAATAAACCACTAAAACTTTAAGCCTACGAAAAACACTAAATCCGATTTAAGCCTACGAAATGATAAGTGAATCTTAAGGTTTTAAGAGCCGATGACAAAGTTAAATGAAACACACGTGGATTTGCTTAATTGGCCCAACCACCAAAATAAATTACTTATGTGGTGTCGACTAAGCCAAAAGGAGATAGTGAGTCAAAGGAACACATGGAATATTTTATGGCTTAATCAACTTCATTAAAAGCTAAGTTGAAAGGCCTAAATCAACTAAGTGTTTAATAAACAACTGGTTAAATAGAGAGAGCAATTAAGCAAAAATACAAAGAGCATAATAAATGAAAAAACAAGCTTTAAGAGGCAAAATGCAAGCCATTTCTTTGGCAGAGAATATGGATAAGGTTGGACAAAGGCTAAATAAAGTCGATTTAGTTTGATTTAAGTACTTGATCATTAAATTTAGTGATCGACACACAATTAAACAAATAAGGACATTGAGTGTTTCCAATCACGCAAAAGAAAAATAGTTGTTTATCCGATTAGTTTTGGGGAATCTTTTGTTAATATAGTTAAAAGAATCACCAATTGTGCCTAAACAAGGGGATGGCAAGGATTCTTTGAGTTAGAGGTCTATTTTGGGGGAAATTATTGTTAATGGGAGCCTGCTCCCAAAATATATTCTTCTAGTTATTAGTTTAGGTTTCATTTTAGTTTTTCCCCAATCTTTAGGATATGTTTGCCTTTTTAAAAGCTTTAAAATTATGCAAAGGCGGTGGTTGAGTCCCATGCCTATAAATGCATTTAATTTCATTGCAAAAATACTCTTAACACCGCATTCAATATATATAGAGAGGATTTTGGATTTTTACACGTTGTTGGGAGCCGCATTATGGGAGGGGAGCCAGTCATGGTGCACCCAAACTTTGGGAGACTATACCGAACATTATAAAAAACCTGGTAATCCCAAAAATCTGTCAAAAGAAGCGCATGAGAATTCTCTACAGCCCCATCTCTTTGCAAACAAATCTGACACGTAACCCACCGTACATACTTGCTGGAGTGTGAGGTGTCACAATTTTCGAGTTTTCTGGGTTGGACCAATACATGTTACTAAAACACCCCACCTATTACTATTTACGTTGCCACTTATTACTAAAGAATCCACTATTTTCGAGGACAGCGAAATCTACGCATGTAGATATGGTATTAAATAACATCCGAGAATGCATGTGCTTTCAGCAAAACAGTTCTTAATGTGTACAATGCGGATTGATTTATTGACATTGAATGCACCGTGACTATCTCACCGCCATCCAGCTGTTGCGTGGAGTTTCCCGCTTGAACCTCACGGTGGGCAGTGACAACATGGAACAAAACGGATCTGGTGATTAGCAGGCATATTCACGCATACTCCTCAGCAGATTCAGGAAATGGAATCGTATCATGCAAGGAGGATTATTTAACTCCACTTCTGTTAACTGCGAATGTAGAAGGAAAGTGATTTTCGAACTATTGCAACTTTTGCACTTAGTTATGACTTCTTGTTTTTTACTTTGGAAAATTTAACTCCATACTTGGCTTCTCTGCTTTTGGCTGGAAAATTTTGTTCTCAGTTGTTTATAGATGAATCAATGTAACCATTTTATTCAGGGTCTCTATTGCTTGTAACCATTTACCATTATTTCGGGAATACCCAGCTAAAATTTGAGCTTTACGGGTTATTGCTTGTACTGAAGCTCTGTATCGAGTAGGTTTTTGTTTATCTGACTATGGGGAAATGTAATAATTTCTATAAAACCATATATTGACCACCTATGTGTTGGGAGCTAGTCATAGTAATAAGTGTATTGCATGGCTATTCGTTTTGTGGGAATAGTTTAAATGACGTTTATAATGGGTTATACTGACGTTTTATTTTAAACCCGTTTGGGGTTTTGGGGTGTACTTGTGTATTGAGAAAGTCTATCTCCATTCATATCTAATGCTTGTTAAGTTTTGATCACCTCTGTTTTCTTATCTTCGTACCATCGATCTCTAATGAGTTGGAAAACTGGATTTACGGTTTGTTACAGGCTTTTCAAAGAGTGCCCTCATCCAAAGCTTGTGTTTGCAAAGAATACGAACCATCACCATCATATTTGCAGGTGATGTTTTACATCTTCCACCACCTCCTCACACACAGGATTTTAACAGTTTTGGTAATATAGATTTTGTTTTTGCAGATGGTCTTTGTATAATTTGGTGATTTTACATATTAAAAACTGATAGTATTTTTTGTACATGTCTTGCAGTGGTGTTGTTATGCTTGTTGGAGTGACTCAGATTGGAAGTGCAGATGCAGAGCATGATTTCAATTGTGTTTATCAACACATCAAATAAGTTTGGAAATTGTTTGATTCTCTTTGAATATCTACACTCCATACGGTTATAATAGGTGAGGTTTTTACCCTCATTGAGGCAGTGATAGAAACTATTTCATATTTTTCTTTTCTACTGGTAGATTGTGTTATTGGCTTCTAGCTGTTACATTAATGGCAAATTGCATACTGTCATTTACTATTTTCTATTTCTCAATGTAATTTTCAGAAACAATAGGAGTTTAAATCTTTGAAAAAAAAATCACATAACTTGGAAGACATATATTCATTCAGTAAACATTACCATTGTCCATTACAAAAACATGGCCATACAATATACTTGGGCCATATAACTACTATTACTATATTGTAGTTTTTAAATCGAAAGGCCAATTCCACACATCAAAAATTCAGCCCTCAAAAATAAATATTTACTTTCGATAATATCATTTCCAAAATCCGAGGAAGGGCGGTGTTGAATCTGCAGTTGAGGTTGAAGCTGGGGTGTTACTTTGCAATTGCCTCCCCATGTTGACATCCCTCATAGGTGTAGTTGGGAATGGATCAGAACTTGGAGAAGCATTCACTCCAACTGCAAAATTATGTGTTGAAACTGATAAAGGGCAATGTATGCCCATTAATTCTCTTAACATTGGGTGTTGATCAGGAAAAGGATTAATTGGACTACTCAATCTCCTTTTCCTTTCTAACTCTCTTCTTGCCTTCTCAAACTCCTTCTCCTTTATCTCTTGATCCCTTTGAATCCTTTCCTGTTCCTTTCTCTGTTCCCTTTCTTGCCTTTGAATCAACTTTTGGTGCTCCTTTGTTTTCCTTCTATATTCTTTTTCAATCTTTTCCTGCTCCTTCCTTTCCCTTTCAACAATTCGTTCAGCCTTCTTCTCCTGGATTTGTTCCTTTTTTCTTTGCTTCAATTCATCTATTTCTTTTTTTCTGTTCTCTTTCTCAACCAGAAGCTCCATGTACTGATCTGCGGTGATTAGTAGAGATTCCCTACTCAATCTTATACCAGAAGCACTATTTGACCTTGATGATTCTCTAACCTTTTCCACAGGGAGTTTCAAGAATCTACCAAGAGTTTTTGTCCTTGGTTTGCCTCACAAGTTTGGTTTGAATTTGCCCCTAATACCCCTGCTGCCTCTAACTGTGATTCTGCATCATTTTCTTCAGCTTGACTGCCAACATAGTAGTGCACCAAATATGAGTCATGAAGTAGTGTTGGATGAGAGGGTAAAGAGAGGCTGACCTCTTCATTATTGAAGTTCAAGTTTACACCAAGATTAAGAGTTGCTTCTTTCATCCAATCAGGAGGGCTATCTTCTGTGGGCATAGATAGTGACTCATCAATTTGATTAATTCTGTTTGGAGTTTCCAATTGTTGATCAACACATTCATTTATATTTATCTCCTTCTGCTGAGGTTCTGATTCTTTCTCCAATTGTGTGTTAGGCACCATCTCAACATCTTCACTTTGCTCTAAATCAACCCTAGATAGATGAAGCATATTTTTTGTTGCACCAACATCATCTTGAAAAGATGTGTCAAATGTTCTACTAGGTCCCATGTCTTCATCCAAGGCATTGGGATTAAGAGGCCATATCCCTATTCTTTTGAATCCTGATTTAATGTTGCTAGGTGTAAGAGCCATTTTGAATGCTTTGCTCCCTAACTCAATAATTCATCCTTTTTCACATCTATCCCATGGTTTATAATTATCCATTTATGTCTCTCCTCCTTGAAGTATGTTTTGAATGGAGCAAAGACACTCACATCCAATGGCTGTAATTTATGAGAGGTGTGTGCAGGCAATGTTAACAAATCAATCCCCAAACTCCTGGCTTCTTGAATTGTCCCCAAAGCAACATGTGAACCATGGCCATAAAAATTAGTAAATGCCTATTTGTAGGAGACACACCACCAGGTATAGATGATGCAAAGTGATGTAACCATTTCATGAATAAATCTTTTGTCATCCATGCATGTGCTTGTGTTGCCATGCAAGCTCCAGGCTCACAACCTGCAATATAATTTTCTAAATGGTTCTTCCCCTTAAAAAGATAGAATCCTGGAATGCTTTGTCCAACAGCATTTACACAACACAATATGGTAATCCATTCTCTACTTTTTGGGATGATATATGGGACACTCCTACTACCCCTTTTAGCAAGCACTCTCATACCACAGTTCCTTCCATCTTGTAATCCAGTTTCATCACAATTCCATATTCGGTTTGGTCCATATGGGTTGGCCTCATAAGCTTTAGACAAAGTAATGTAGAAGGAACTGACAATTGATGGCCTCAAACACATTGCTCGATCCTTATCAAGGCCTTCAGCTGTCCTTAATGTTAGATCTGGGTGTCTTTTTTTAAAACCTGCCCACCATGACTTACCTGGAAAACCATCCGTGAATGGGTTAGACCTTGTTTCGCATATTTGTGCCACACATGTCTTAAGTTGTATAATTTCTAACCCATGTCCCATGTCAGCCATTTCATGACACCAACTCACTATCTCCATCTCTTCTTCATCTGTTAGAATTGTTGGTGGACCCTTTCTTTTAGTGGTGGTAATGCCCATCAGCCAAGAAGTAAGGGTGGTCACTGGTATACCCCATTTTTTTCGCAATAAGCACATGTAGAGTATCCATATTCTTCAACATATTTCATGGCATTATCCATATCAGACTTGTTCCAATCAGCTCTTGGCTTTGTCACTTTTTGGGTTGAAGGGCTCACTCTTATTGCTTGGACATTTACTTCTTCATGTGGTGTGTCATTGGCATCTTGAGGTGGGGTATTGTTAGCCCCTTCTTCATGTTCTTCACTTGGTGGAAATCTTGCTCCCCTAATTTTGGCACATGCAGTCTTACTCTTTTAGGAAGCTACCTTCTCCTCATGATGTCAATAAAACCTGCAAAGATAGATAAATTTACCAAACCAATGTAACTTACAACAATGAGAAGAAATAATATTGAATCAACTAACATAAAAGGAAGTGCAACCATTTGATGTGAGTGCCTATGTTCTGAGCAATGGATACTTCAAAGATCAAAGGTGAAAATGGGTCTAGTATAGAGGAAGGCAATGTTATTGAAACAAATACAAATTTGAATTTATGACCAAATATACATCTACATGAAAAAGGCAGCATGCAATATAATTTTATGCTTCCTTTTAATGTAGATGAATATTCACAAGTAATTCTGAGCTAAATTAATGAAACCTGTAGATGTATGTGTACATGTAGATTTATATTTACAAGTAATTCCAGGATAAATTAATGAAATATGTATATGTATACTTACAAGTAATTACATGTTAGATGTATATTTTATGCTGCCTTTTCATGTAGTTGTATATTTTATGCTTCATTTTCATGTAGCTGTATATTTTATGCTGCCTTTTTTGTCGTTGTATATTCTGTAGATGTATATTTACATTCAGATGTGTATTCTGTAGATGTATTTTTACAAGTAGATGTATATTTCGTATATATCTATTTGTAAATATAGAGCCTTTCATTAATTTAGCCTGGAATTACTTGTAAATATACGTCTACAGAACATACATCTACTTGTAAATATGAATTACAGATTTCATTAATTTAGCCTGGAATTACTTGTAAATATACATTACAGATTTTATTAATTTAGCCTATAATTACTTTTAAATATACACCTACACATTTCATTAATTTAGCCTAGAATTACTTGTAAATATACATCTACAAATTTCATAATTTAGCCTAGAATTACTTGTTAATATACATCTACATGAAAAGGCAACATAAAGTAAAATTCCAGGAATATTTCCAGTTCTTCCCAATTAATACTTGGGTTGAACACCAAAATAACACTAGCAAAATTCAAAGTATAGTGGAGAACATCCAAAAAATATCTTGAATCAAGCAAGTCTTTCTCCTTGTCAAAGCAAGTATGCACCAGCAAGTATGCACGGTGGGTTACATGTCAGATTTGTTTGCAAAGCAGATTGGGCTATAGAGAATTCTCAAGTGCTTCTTTTGACAGATTTTTGGGATTACCAGGTTTTTTATAATGTTCAGTATAGTCTCCCAAAGTTTGGGTGCACCATGACTGGCTCCCCTCCCATATATAGATTGACAAAAAAATTTAAAATTAAATGAATGTGCATCAATATAACAACAGAGTTAAGAACTTACTATGTGGCACTATGATGAAAAATAACAGTTGAATACGGCAGCTTGGAACTCTAATTTTCATGCACTAGCAAAATAATACTAACTGAATAAAATTTCAGAGTAGTTGAGGAACTGGATTTATAGGAGATATGAAAAGTGTTGTAGTTGATTGATCCTTGTGCTTTTTTTTTATTGGGTAAAATTGGTTGATCCTTGTGCTTGTTTTTGATTGGGTGAAATTGATAGGGGTGGATCAAGATTTATGATATTTTATTTCAATACTCATATTTGAAGTTCAATTTGATTTGATTTCTCATTTCAATTCAATCTTTGTTTCTTGAGCCTTACATTTGTTGAAAATATGCAGTACATCATTTATGGGAGTAGCTGGTATAGAAAATGGTGAGAAAGTTAATGCTTAAAAGACAACATGTATTTGAAAATGGTGCACTTTGGACTTATGCTTGTGAGAACCTGCCCCAAAGTTTGTGTATGACAAGATCTTTAACATTGTAAAATGGGAACTTAAATTATATGAAAAGTGACATCAAATTGATATGATGATGTGGTATCAATTTTGTATAGGGATGAAATACAATTATATATCCATGTATTAAATACATGTTGACTTTAAATTTGACAAACATGGAAGTATAATATATGTTATTTTATGTTTAAAAATGATATCAAGTATTCTATTGTTGATAGATTCATGGTTGTACATGAAAAGTGACATTTACATCAATTTTGAAGATTGTTTGTACATTTATAGGATAGTATTCATTCAATTATTAATATTTTAATGTGTAAAAACTGGAGTCAAAGATGTCAACTACCCTCACAACTATTGGGTAATGCTCCATGACTGGCTCCTCTCCCTATCGTTCTCAATTTAGAATTAATGTTTTGAGGCCTAGATAATAAACCTCTTTCAATTATTAGTTTCGCTTATGGCATCCTATACCTTTCACCCAAGTTTATTAATTTCAACATATCCACCAATCAAAAATACATATTTTTTCTCAATGTTTATATTTCAAATGTTGAAATATAAATTAAACAATTTCATAATTAAAAAAACAATAAAAATGATTTATTTGATTTTTTATTGGTTACTTTTTCATGATAAGACAAATTTTGGGTCTTATTCAAGTACATCTTTTTCAATAATATTTGAAAGAAAAATCTACAATTAACAAGTGTCACAACAATTATGACAACTTTAACATCAACATTTAATAAGTGTACAAATGAAATATTCTATTCATTTTCAAAATAAAATATTAATAAATGCATGCCACCTATTCAAGAATGCATGATGTCATTATATTTATTATTTTTGAAGGTCTAAATATTATTCTCTTACTTATCAAGCATGTCACACTCAATTTTGTTCTAATTCTTTTATTATAACTTTATTAATATTGTGAATTACAATTTCCCACTTCAATAAATATTTATATATTAAAGACTTCAAACATTAAACTAATTGTAATTAATCTTTAAACAACATTTTAAAACTCCTCTTGAATAACATCTTTTAACAATTTAATAGACTTCTTGTTACATTTGCAAAGTAACATATGTGTCACAAATAATTGTTGTGAGCCCATAGTAATGTAAGCATAACAAAACATTGCCATATAATACTTATACATTATTATATTCTTAGCTATTTTATGTCTTGTTTCTTTCAACCCTTGGAGGCAGAACCGCCGCTACACGATTCTTGTTAAGTAGAGTTTTCACTTTTGGTTTTAGTTAAATCTACAGGGTAAGAGATTGAGTTGTGTTAGTCTCATTTTCTTGTATTTGATTTCTTAGATGTGTTGTGCAATCAAAGTCATTAAGTGGTTTAGAGATGTTAGTGAATGGATAATTACTCCATTTTATTGTTGAATCTGTTAGCTTGAGCTAATGTTATGTTGGATAACCCATGTGTCATAAACTTTGTGAATGTACAATAATTATTTTATTATATTGTGTAGGGTTTTAATTCCATGTCTTGTTTCCTCTCATTTATTGCCCGAATTTTATGCGAAAATGAGCCAATGCTATTTCTTTTATTCTTTGGTTATGTGTGTGATTTGATTGAGATCAGGGTGTATTTATATGCTTGTTATTAGAGAGAGTCTAATATTATTTTTCACCTTACCCTTCCATTATTTTTTGAGTTTTTATGAGACCCAAATCACCTAGAACCATTGTAAATACCAATAGGTTGAGTTTAATTCAAATAATAATTTTGAGATCCAACAACCCAAAGTCTAATAGGTGGTCTCCCCAGACACACTGGTCCCTCCACATGTTAACACTTGACCATATAGTATCCTAATTGAATCTATATGTCTAGAGTATTTCATACCTTGAACCAAATTTCTACCAGTGTTCTAAAATGATTGGGGAAAGAATTGAAACCTCTCTTACCCTTTATTGTCTTCCTTTGAAGAATTTGTGACAAACACTTGCATCAATAGGTGAGAATGGTGCTATAAGAAGGGTGTGTCAAAATTAATAAGTGGTATCGTCTTTCAACCGTGTTATTAAGTTGGTTTTGAAATCTTCACGAAATATATTGAATATGATTTTGAGGTTTATAAGTCTGTGGCTATTTTGAATATTCTCCTCTTGTGGATTCCCATGCTTCTAAAGTATAACCCTCCTTTTCTACTTTGCTTAATGTTCTTAAACTCACACCTCTAAGAAAGCTTTCTTTATTTGGAATCTATTTCTTGAAAAAAAAATGTTTTTGTTTGATTTGTGCTTTATTTATTTCCTCTTCCAAATGTTGGAAAATCACAAAACTAAATAATGCCTTAGTTGGGAGAAACTACACTTAATTTTAGCCTTAAACATGAATTTCCTAAGGACGCTTTCAGATTTCTTCCCAAATTCGATAGTAGTAGGACTGTTGAGAAGTGTTTTCTTGCTTTTGTTGGCGAGAAAATTTGTCGGGTGGAAAAACTTGTGGATTTCTTGCCAATGCTCTAGGAATCTAAGTCCCTCTACTTAACTGGTGCAACTTCCGTATGTGCATGCACAAGAAAGTGTGGATTTCTGTGGTGGTATTTCGACCGGGGATCCAATAGGGGCACTCCACTAACCCTGTGACAAAGCTAGCAATATCTTTCTAGGGAAGTCTTCGTCTATAGAGCGGGAAAGGGAGTGAGAAAAGAGGTCGAGAACTAATCTGCAGTAGAAAATCAGATTCCTGCACACACACTATTTAGAAACTTCAACACATGCATTTATGGGAAGAAACAACTCTGTGAATAACAACAAGACCAAATAGAATTTATTGATCACTAAGTATCAAGAAACCCCTTAGTCAAAGAAAGCTAGAAAATCCTTCTTCTTATATTGATTTCTCAAATCAAAGTTGTACATAATGTGGGAATGGAAGAAATTTGAGAGGGGAAGAGAGTAGAAGAAAATGGCTATCTCCTTTGCTTTCTCTAGGTACAATGCACTCTTGAGTCTACAAGATCAATTGCCAACCCTTTGAAATGGGAATGAATTTACAATTTATAGAATAGAATATGACTCTTCATCTACCTCATGACCTTTCGAATACCTTAATATGACTTAAGACTATTCATATTCCACTTTAAATATTTAAGTCCCTTTTATAATAGTAAGGCGACTTAATTTACATTATATTTCTAAAGTCACTTAAGTCATATTAAAAGTGCAAACACCAATGCAAAATTAGAATATTGGAAAGGAAGATAAAGTTGGGGGAAGAGGAGAGAGAAAGAGAGGGAGAAGAAGAAGAGGAGATGTCGTTCCCGATGAAGTCTATTGATCCTCGCTGATGGAAAGCTCTGATGCGATGAAGTTCTGAATGTCCCATTGTGCCAAAGCTGCTCTTTGAGTGTGGCTTACTATTTTTAGTAAATGGCCATTATCACTATTTTCTACTTCGGATAATCATTCTGGCCTTTTGGAGATCTTCAATACCCACTTCCTTTGTCTCAGCGCTTTTGATGATGACTTTCCAAACATAGCAAGTCTATATAGGAAAACTTACTATTTTTAGAAAGTGTGTTTCCAGTGCTCTATTTGTGATGGAACATACTTTTTTAGATTCATCTTGTCATTATGATCACACCCTCCGAATTTCACATAGTTTTGCCCACTAGAATGCTTGAAATAAATTTTGAAATTTTGACTGGCAGTGGCTTCGGCACGAAGCTGCCATGGCGGCCATTAATGGAGCTTGAAATTTGTAGGTCTAGTTTTTTTCTCTGTTTGCAATGAAAAAAACTCCATTGTGATAGGTTTTTCATTTGGAGCTCGTGTGCAAGTTTTTAGCTCGTTTCCATTGCCGGAATGATGGGAAATCCAACGAATGTGAGTCGATTGCACGAAGAGAGGGTTTTGTTGGAGCAAATGATTCTGGGCACCATTTGAACTCTTGTTTGTTGCATCTTGATCATCTTGAAAAATCAAGAAATCTGCAAAAGATATGATCACGATCCGACTTGTATCTTGTGAGATATGCATATTTTTTAATTGAGTGACTTCATGGTTATATGGCAAAAAAGCGTTCATTTTCTCCCGTTCTTCATCATCGCGCTCCATTTTTCTCTCGATACCTACATATTGATGTGTATTCACGGTGTGAAGAGTTTATGTGGCCATGGCGGAGCTGGTTCGAGCAACAACGGTGGACCGGGTGTCTGGACAATCATGCACGAAGCCATGGTAAGGTGAGGAATTGTGGAGGAGAAATGAGAGGAAGAAAATGGCTAAGTGCTGGATTTAAAATTTAAAAACATGCACATGGAGGGGATGGGTGAATTTTATGTCCCTGATGTCCCTAACCTCAGGGACATGAGGGACATCAATTTCCACGGTGGTCAAGGCGATGCCATGTGTCCTCGATTTGACGGCAGGGGATTTTCTTGAAAAATGCACATGGGGGTTGAAAGTCGGTCACGTGGGTGTCCAAATGACTCCCCATAGGGGCTGGGAAAATTTTTCCATGTCTGATGTCCCCCATCTCAGGTACATAAGGGACATCAGTTTCCACGGTGGTCTTGGAGGTGACACGTGGCGCCCGATCTAATGGTAGGGAATGGATGCTCCAAAAATGCACTTGGGGGTTGAAACTTGGTCACGTGGGTGTCCAAATGACTCCCCATAGGGTATGGGTACATTTTCAAGGTCTGATGTCCCCCACCTCATGTGCATAAGGGAAATCAGTTTCCACAGTGGTCCTGGAGGAGACACGTGACGCCTGATCTGATGGCAGGGAATGGATGCTCCAAAAATGCACCTGGGGCTGAACTGTCGAGTTTGGAGGTCACATGAGGGTCCAAGAGGTCATATGAGGGCTGAGAGGGATTTAAGGGGGATGGGAGAACTTTTCCAACCTTGGTGTCCCTGACCTTGGGGGACGTGAGGGACACAAAATCCCGCCAGGCTCCTGGTGCTGACACGTGTCCTCCCAAAAATTTGGCTAAGTCCTGAACTTGTAACAGTGATAACTTGAGCTCCCGATGGACTTTTTGGAAATAATTTATATGATCCTGACTAGAAATGGACTTATGAATCTAATGGTGGGGTATCATGTCTTGATTATTCCATTTGATCCCTGAAAAAATAGATTTTTGATTTTGTACTCCACTTGTGCTTGAGAAAAACTTCTTGTAGACCTAATGCGCCAAAGTGTTGTGAAAAATATTATTTCACCATCATGTAGGTCTTGGAATCCTCTTTTTGGATATATATATTTTTTCTCCTAAATCCATCCAGAGCTCCTAGAATCTTCTTCTGAAGCCCAACAGCTGTTTTAGGCTTGTGTACCGCCTAGGCTTGTGAACCCTGTTTTTACTCAGACTGCTCCAAGTCTTGCAAAACTTCCCCAAACCTTCGAAATCATTTCCATTATGTTATAAGTTCTTCATTTCATCTCTGTGTTGAATTTTTCCCTTCCGTTCGCTCTGGGAGTTGAATCCAGTCCTGGGAAGGCTAGCGATAGCCCTTCCCTATACTGCTAGAAGATAGTGTCTTTTTAGAACTCCCTAAAATCACCTAGGTGGAATGAATAGAATTTCCTAAATCACCTAGGGGACCAAATTTACATCAAATAGGGGTGATCAGACTGACGGATTTGACCTGGGGTGCCTAGGAATGATAAAACATGAAAATTTCGCCATAGGGGTATAGTTTTCGTGCTTGGAAACTTCCAATTTCCCTGTTGCACATTTTCACGACAACACTTTCAAGAATGCTTTAAAGTTTATAAATGAGTAACATGAATATGTTTCTTGTAAGTTGTTTCCATTTACCTTAAATGATTTCAAATATGGATGATTTATGAGTCTAACTCCCGATAAAACTTCCACCTAAAAGGAATTAAAAGATGCATTCATTACAAAATCTAGGCAACTCATAGACCCATTCACAATCATAAATCAGTTAGTCACAATAAAAGAAAACTTCATGAGGCACTTAGAATTTTTAATTTCAAATTTCAAGATATCCTTAGAAGCATTCTACTTAACAATTTACCTCAAGAGGTAACACTTGTAGACATTTATATCCATGCTTTAGATCCACATTTGTAAAAACTTATGGAGTAAATTCATTGGTATCAACTTATGGAGAAGTAATTACATTAGATAGCATTTGTCTTCGCATGGAATATTTTTTTCCATTTTCAAATGTTCTTCCAAGTTCCCATAATGTTCAAACAAATCTAAATCCCTCTTGGTTCCTTATTTAAATAATAACTTTATTCATAATCCCATTTTGATACAATAACCAATCAACTTGGTGAGCTAGTCAATGCATATGTTGTAGATGAGAACGAAGGTATTAAGATTTATAGTTATTTTGATGATGATTTTGATTTCGAGAATGATGGAGAGGAGATTCATGAGGTGTATAAGGGGAAGGGGAAAGAAAATGGGGAAGAAACAATGCTTTGATTTGAATTAAATTCTAAATTTATTTTAGAAACTAATTCATTAAAAAAATGTTGATCTATTAAATAATTTTTTGCTAATGTATACATTTTTGCAGACTGAGCAACCTTTTATGTTGGAGTTAAAAGAAGATATGTCGGAGTTTTCTTTTACAAATTTAGAAATGTAGTTTGTGGATGAACAAAGAGAAGAGATTGAGAAGGAGGTAGATAAACCGATTGTTCAAGATCCCATGCTAGAAGAGATGGCGGAGTTTGCGAGATCACATGAGAAGTTTGGAGTTGAGCAATAAGAAGAAGAAATAGACTTCATGTCACAATTTATGACAATACAAAAGAATGGAAGGATTTACTCCATAAATACAATAGGATAGAAAAAGTAAAAATTGGACCAACTTTTGAGACAAATATTGATCAAAAGAGAATCTAACGAAGGTCATTCCAATAGAGCCCACATACCCACACATCATCCAAAATGAGGTAAAAGAGTTCCAAGCATTTCAATGGCTTGATTTCGAGGTAACTCTTTTTAAACCCAATATATTTATTGTTTTGGAAAATAAATCAACAATCATTTTAGAAGAGATGTTTGTGATGTTGGATTATTGGTCTGAGTACAAGGATGTAGACACTTTCTTAATATTGTTAAAAGTGAAAACTTGATGTTGCATTGTAATAAGAAGTGTTTCATTCAAATATTTCAAGTTCATCCACCATATTTATTATATAGTTACTATTTTTAGGACTAGGCTTAGTTTCTCTATTTTCCTAGATTAGTTTTCATTGCTTTCATAGAGTAGTTTCATGCTTTCTTATATAGTTTTACTTGCTTTCAAAAAAATTTATTCAAGTTCTAGTTTCCCACACTGATTACCACAAATAGAAACAACTTAAAGGAATACCTCAAAATAATGAATAGAATAAAGATTTGAATTTTTTTGATGTTTTTTTAAAGTTTGAAATAACTTTATAACATGTTTCTTATGTATGAAGTGCAAATTTGGTTTGTTTTGCGGTTGCTGATGATTTTACCAAAGTAACCATGCCTAAGAGACTCATAAACAATTCAAATTGAAATACTTGTGTAGGACATATGAAAGAATGTCTTGACTTCTGAATTTTCAGCAACATTATTATGAAGGTCTAATTGGTTCCCATCCCATCCAACTATTGTAACAGCAATAATAAATAAGACAAATGATAAAAATTAGAGGAATCTTCTCTTGAAAAGAAAAAAAAGAAAAATCTGAATAGTTTCCAAAATGGGTGATGTGAGTAATCTCCTTCAGGATATGAACTCCTGATTGGAAATAGAGCAAGGATTGGAGCGGAGCCAAGATTATCTCTGTCCGGGCCTATGGACACCTGGTGGTAGTAGAGAAATGCTTAAAACCTTCATGTAGCAGAGTTATAGATTTAGCAAGTTTTGATCATTCAATCCAAGTTTTAAAGAAGTATGGATTAATACATATATTCACACACCCGAATATTAGAAGTATTGTACTTAGTATATCAAAAGTAAGAGCATAAATTGGTCTTTTAAATCTTAATCATAAGTTTTGAACATTTTTCTATCTATAACACTTTCTTTGGAACTTAGAATATAGAAATTACTTTTAGAGTGTTTTCCCCACAATAATCTTCATTTGTTGTGACAAATACCCCCATTCCTCTTGGAAAAGAGAATGGAGCCCCCACTATTCATCAACAATAAAGATAAGTTTTAAAACCCTTATGTCTTTGGTTTTGCATTCTAATTAAATCCATGAAAAACAACATAGTTGAACTAATTTTATACCTTTTTATATTTTTAGAGTTTGATTCTTGCTTTGCTTCACGGTTTAAAATATCCAAGTCGACGTAAGTCCCGTGCATCGATGGGAAAAAGTGCCACCCATTGGCATGAGAAGGTAAGTTAGGAGGAGAGATATGATGCCAATGATAGCCAAGTAGCATTGATAAGTGAATTTGAGAGTACAATAGTCGATCTAACCAAAGACAAAGATTTGATGATCGCGTATGAGAGTCTTAAGCCCCAAATTCGAGACCATTCGGGAAGCAATGATACCAATGGAGGCCACATGTATCACATCAATATGCTCCACATATGGAAGACTAACAAAAATTTGAGCATATAGAGAATGGTAAATCTAATTGAAATTGCATGGTAATGATCAATGGAGCTTAAGGTTTCAAGGAGCGGATGATAGAGTTAAACAAAGCAAAAATGGATTTGCTTAATTTTCTTAGCCACCAAAACAAAATAATTAAGTGTTGTTGACTAATCCAAAAGGACATAATCAAATACAAAGGAATACATGGAGTCTTTTATGGATGAATCAAATTTATTAAAAGATAATTCGAAAGGATTAAATTGACTAAGTGTTTAATAAATGATTGGTTAAGTAGATGGAGTAGTTAAGCTAGAAACCAAAGAGCATAATAAATGTAAAAATGAGATTTAAGAGGAAACATTCGAGCCATTTATTTAGCGAGAGAAGATGGATAAGGATGGGAAAAGGATAAATAAAGCCAATTTAGTTTTAAGTCAAAAGTAATAAAATTTAGCAATTTCACACAAAATTAAACAAAAGAGAACATTGAGTGTTTCCTAATCATGCAAAAGACAAAATATTTATTTCTATGAGTTGTTTTGGGGGAGTATTTTGTTCATACAGTTAAGAGAACCACTAATTGTGCTTAAACAAGAGGGATGATGATTATTATTTGATTGAGAGGTCCATTTTGGGGGAATTGTTCTTAATGGGAGCCTGTTCCCAAAATATATTCTTCCATATCTTAGTTTACTTTTCATTTTACTTTTTCCCCACTTATTAGGATAGGTTTGATTTTCTAAAAACTCTAAAATCATGTAAAGGTAATGGTTGAATCTCATGCCTATAAATGCACTCAATATTATTGTAAATGGACTCTTGACATTGGATTCAATATATAGAAAATATTTTGGAGTTTTACATGTTGTTGTGAGATGCATTACTTTTTTAATGAGAACTCGGGTTTTGAGGCGTAGATAACAAATCTCTTTCAATTATTAAGTTGAGTTTGCACTTCTAGTTTTAGTTAAATCTGTAGGGTAAGAAATATATTGTTTTTAATGTAAATGGGTTTATTGGATCACATACATATGGTATTAGATTATCGATTTGTATGTATTATACATGTTGTTATGGATGTATTTAATGGGTGCATTGAGTGTGTAGGAAAAGGGGAGACCAAGTTGGTATGCGGGGACTCACTCTTACCGTTTCCATTACACAACCAACCATGAATTTTGATTATCCCTTGTTATATTTAATTATTGTTGTAAATTAGTTGTGCTTTTGCCACTTGTAAATTGTTTAAAATGATTTATTTTCCTTTTTTTAGTTATTCATCAACTCTTATTTTAATTACCAACCATCCCTTACTCCTAAACACCTTCTATAAATCTCTAATCATATTTAGCTATCCTTTCCCAAGAAAACACTATTATCTTCTCTCAAATCTCATGTTTTCTCTTCCAAGCACTTTTGAAGGAGTGTTTCACAAGTCATATGAATTTTTCACTCGAAAAGAGGTCTTTGGTCCTATACCAACAGGATGGGGATATTTTAAAATGTATATTTTTGGGGATTTTAAGGTTCATTGGGCCAAGAAAACGTCTTGAAAAGTGCACCTCAAGAATCACATATGATTGGGCGTGAGATCCTAAAAGGTTTCAAATTGTAAATCAAACCCATGTGACTTGTAAGTGGGTGTAAATGCATGTGTAAGAGGATATTTTTTTTTTTTTTTTTTTAAGAAAGGGGATTTATTATAGGAAGTCTTTAGATTCCTTGGGATGGGAATTGACAATTATTCAAATTCTATTGGGTGTCATGTCCGAATCCTCTTCTTATTTATTTTCCAAAATTTGGCTTTGGAAAGGGTTGTTCATTCTAGATTTTGGAGAGAGTTCTTGCTAGAGTTATAGAGAGTTGGAGTGGAGTTTCTTGTTTGTTTCATATATTTGATTTGGGATTAGAGGTGATCTTGTTGGAGTTTCTTCAACAAAGAGATCTACTCTTGAGGTAGGATATTTTGTTTTACCTCTCGAGCTTATGTATGCTTGAAAAAATGGAATGTGCATCTTAAGAAGAATAAAGTATTGTTCTTATTTTTACATTACTTGAATTTTGGTTTCTTTACCCCCTTATTTTTTTTTTGTGAGTTGTATTAGATTACTTTTGGTGAGTATTGTGTTCTCCCATCTCACCCATTGGGTTGATTTTGGGGCTATGTGTGGGAAGAGGGGATAAGATGAGAATTGACCCTTGGCGTGTTGGCCAATCTCTGTATTGTTTCATTACTGTATTATGTTCTCCTCATCAACTTGGTTTTGGTGCACTTAGTTGAGTTGCAAATAGAACCACTTCATAGGTTGAAAACCCATTTTCCACATGGGTGTTGAAAATATGAAGATAATTGGTTGTATTTGTGGAAATGTTGAATTTTGGATAAAGAAAGAAGTATTGTATTTTGTAAAGGGTATGTGTGCTACCTCATTTTCCTTTTTCTTGCATCCTTATGTTTATTTGGTTTTCTTGTGGCTTGTGTGTTGTAGACGCATTCCCTTTTACTTTCTATTTCTATACCTTGTTGTGTAAATGGTTTTGGCATGGCTATTTCCCTTGGGTTTTGTGGGAAGATATACAAGTATCCCATTTTTGTGGGAATGCTTATGATGATGCCAATATGTTGGGTGGATTTTTTTTTACTTTCTCGGTCTCTTGGAGTTAGAACATTACTTAGAGCATTGGACCATGTGTTTTTTGTGATTATAGGTTGCCTCAAAAAATCTTGAAGTAAAGGAGTATTTTTGAAAACTAGTTCCCATATTCTTGTTCAAGTGTTTCTTTTCTCCTTATTGTGCTCCTGTTTTGATGAAATAATGTGGAAAGAAAAGAGTTGATTAGCCCGAGTTTCAATGAAATGTAATCTTGTTGTAATTACAAATTAAAAGAATAAACAAGTGTGGGACAAATGTGTTTTTGAATTGATCAAGTATTTGATCATTATTAGAAGTTGTTGGTTAGTGTTTTGTTGCACATCTTGAAAAAAATTAGAAAATGGGATTCAACCCCACTCATTTTTGAACATTTTTAGAAATATGGTTTAACATACAAAATAATCAACACATATAGCTTCCATTAGGAGTCTATACAGCTTATTGTTAACTTATAGAGGGACTACTATTTCTAGGAAGACCACCTAATAGATTTTGGGTTGAATAGATTTGAATTATCCTAATTTGTATGAAGCTCATCCAATTGGATATTTACAATGGATCTATGGGGACTTAGATCTCATTAAAAAAATCACAAGGGGAGAAGTGCGGGGTAGAAATGAAAACAAAATATATCTCTCTCCCTCTCTTCTTAAGCATGGGAAACAATATGATCTCGAGATAAATCATACACATGAAATAGAGGAAAGAAAAATAACATTGGCTCATTTCTAAATAGACTCTAGGAAATGAGTCAAAGGAAGATAGACATAGAGAATCATATCCCTGCATAAACCTCGGATAATAACTCACGTATGAAACACCTAAATCAATACGGGGTTAGTCAACCTAGTATTGACACAAGATAACTGGATTCAACATGAAAATTATGCGCTTATCCATGAATTCACATATCGAAATCACCCAATAGCTAAGATTGCATTGGAACATCTAAGAAACTAAATGTAATACGTATTACTTTATGAAAATGAGACTAGCTAGGATAAATATCTCACTCTACGAGACATAAATAAAACAATAAGTGCAAACTCTACTTAATAAACAATTAGAGATTTAATGGCTAGGAATCTCAAATAGAAATTCTCAATTGAAAGTAACTTGACACCCATAAAACAATGTGAAGTTGTAAAATATTTTCTATGTATAAAATTCAATCCAAAATGATGTTTCCAATGTAGTCCGAGGTATTTATAAGAAAGTGGGGTTTATCTACTTTGCCTTTACATGATTTAGATCCCTCAAATTACAGAGAAGTGGGAAAAGCGAGATTGAAACCTAAACTAACAAATGGAAGGAGATATTCCCACCGAATTACAATGATTTCCCCAAAAATAGGAAACTATTTTCCTAAGAATTGATCCATGTGAGAGAATTAAATCTATCCCATGAAATTAGGGGTTTAGAGAATTTTGAGTTGCCACTTGTTTGACTGTTAGGGTGATAATGTCAAGTGGGATCAGCCATTGCATAGTATGCCCCAACATCAAATGTAAAAGTTTGTTAAGAAAAATTTATTGTGAAGGTATTTCACATTAAAGAGTGAAGCAACTCACCGATTCACCCATCCACATTGATTTGGGTGATCCCTCTTAGGATTGGCTGTCTATCTATAACGTATACATGTTGTATAAACTGACTTAAAGACTGAGATATTATTATAAGATACAATTGATGATCATTACATGATCTAATAATCAAGAAAATAGTTGAGTAGACATTGTGAATGATTGTGAACTGGAAGTGAAAGTGTTGGGTTAAACTTGTGTTGAACTCTTAATAAATATAGTGCTTTACTAGTGGAGTTTTTTCCTTCAGGTTTCCCCACTTAAATATAGTGTTATCTGTCTCTTCTCTTGTTCATTATTTAATTTCAAGCTCTAGCTCATTATGCTTTGCATTCACTATCTATTTTAAGTTATTCATGTGTCTAATCAACTGCAGCCATAATCTATAATCTTTGACTTTAATGGTGGATCTATGATCTGTGGATTATATTTCCCCTACTAAATCTAACATGGTATTAAAGCTTGGTGATTGTGCATGTGTAGGATCAATCTAGAAGTGTTTAACTTGAAGAAGTGAAGAAGCTTGAAGTGTATTCATGGATTTGCAAGACTCTAAAATATCCCGTAGTTGTCTTCAAGTAAACCAAGTTTAAAATTCCAATTTCCACCCAAATTTTGTTTGAAATATTGATTAAATATGTGATAAATGGATGTTTAGATTTTGTTTAAGCTTCGTATGTTAGATATTTGATTTTGAATGTAGTTTTAGTTGTTTTCAGTTTAAATCCGTTGTTTGTGAGCTTGTTTTAAGTTTTCACACCGTTTATAACTATTTGGGTCATTTTTTGAATTTGGATCTGTAAGATATATTTAGATCTAGTTTGTTTGAGGGGTTTTAAGTCCGTTCTAGTGGTAAAAATCTTCTTTTATTTAGCTAATTTTGTCTTTACAAAGCTTGGACCAATCATTTGGTGCCATATGTCTTCGCATTTTCCATCATTTATTAGTTTTTGTGCTAGATCTTCTTTTGCGAAGCCCGATCCAATATTTTTCACCATCTGGCTTTGTTTTGTTGGTTTTGTGAATTTTGGACCAATAGAATTGCTCCAAATAGCTTCTCTATCCTCTTTTTCATATTTTCGAAGTTGTACCCACTCTTAGAGTGCCAAGTGGCTTCAATCGACATATTACTGTCTTTGCAAAGCTTGGGCAAATCATTTTGTGCCATCTAGCTTTTCCCTGACATACTTATTTGAATTCCTTTGACTACGAAGCTTGAGAAAATCATATTGCTCCAGCTAGATTTGCATTTGTCATCTTTTACGAAGCTCGAGCCAATAAAAATATCCATCTTGCTTCCGGTGTCGGTGATATTATTTATCCGATTATCATAATTGCAATCTGAGTCAATAAGGTCTTTACGTGTCTCTCCTTCTTGTAAGACTTGACTTAGCTATTCTTTGAAGTTTACGAAGCTTGAGCTGATAGAATTTCTCCAAGAGTCTTTCTTGTCACATTTTTCATATTTGTGAAATCCGAGCCAATAGAATTGCTCCACATTTCACATTTTTCGGTCTTGTGAAAAATGATCCATTTAAAGGCTCCACGTATAATTTTTGTCTTAGTCTTTGTGGTTACACTGCAAGTGCCAACCACTTGTCTCATTTGACACATTTTTAACTCTCCACATGTTGTATTCTGTCTTGTTCATAGTTTTACAATATTTTTCTTTGTTTCATGCGGTCTACTAATTTTTCTTTATTCTCATGGATTCTAAATTGAGTCTTTTCAGTTACTGAAATGTGATCCAATTGTTTTTGACATGTATTCTAATTGTGTCAGTCTTTACTTTGGCTTCGCCATTTAGATTGTGACAACTGTCTTATTCCTTTTCCGGACTCAAAATTTATTTCAAGTTTGGTTTATAAATTGTTTAAGCCATTAATTTTTCGACAAGTGGCTTGTTTGACTTAGACTTTGCTATTGCATTGTGTCAGAATGTGAAATGTGATCCAATTAATTAAAGACATGTGTATACAGCTTTCTATCTTTTAATTAATTATCAATATGTCTTATTAGTTACATTGCAAAATACAAGCTAATTAAAAATCAACACATGTATTTACTTTATTTTAAAGCTACGTGTATTGATGCATGTTTATTTATCTTTTATCACGTTTTTTATCAGTTTCGGGCCTTAAGAGGCTTTAACTTTAATTTTTTAAAGCGTTACCTCCACCCGAGCACATTTTTTAAAGCCGACACATGCCTCACTTGGTATTGTTGATCTCATACTGTATCGACCCCCATATGAGCTCTTATTTAACTTATTTTATTTGTTAAAGTAGCTCATTTTGAGCTCATGTAGCTTATTTTTTAAGTTCACCCATTTCAAGTTGCTAAATAACTTGTCGAGATTCTCTAGCTTGACTCATTCTAAGCTCATGTAGCACATCCTTTAGCTTGCTGAGCCAAGTTGTAAAAGAACTCACCGAGCTCCTGTAACTCGACCCCGACTCTATTATGTCAATTTGATCTTAAATCGACCAATTTAAGCTATTTTTAGACCAAATCTAGTTATCTTTGGAAATTTGATGAATCAAGCGTTATGATCTTAAGCTCATAATTAATTAATTAATTAGATAATTTTCCTGTTAAACGGTTTGTAGATGAAACACGACCTAGCCATGTTAAATTGATCTAGAACTTGACCAATTCCAGCTAATTTTTGATCAAATTTGGGTTGTTTGTTGTCATATAATAATTAAAAGATCTATATCTTATTTTTTGTTCTATTTAGCTTATTTGAGTCATTTTATAGCTATAACTGTCTCTATTTTCCGTTTGAGCATAAACAATGGCTAGTTCTGCTGTTTTTTCAATGGACAAGTCTCAGCTCTTGAATTCAACTAATTATAGCATTTGAAAAGTGCATTTGAAAGCCTATTTTATGGTTATAAATCTCTGGGATCTTGTAACTAGTATTGAAAACTGTCCCATAGGAAGACAAGCCACCCTTGAAAATCTTAACTCCTTTTCTCAAAGATCTCAAGAAGCTCTATCCATCCTGTTGCAAAGCATTAGAGATGAGTTATTGATGCATATAGGCCATTTAGACTCACCTTCAGCTGTATGGAAGCAATTAGAGACCATGCATGAAGGAAGTAGGTTGTATAAGATCATTAAGCTTGTTCTAGAGCTTTTTACAACTCCTATGAAGGGAGATGAGAAAATTATAAACTATCTAGCTAAAATTAGAAATATCAAAGCTCAATTAGATGGTTGTAACTATGAATTTTTTCAAGATAAATTGCTATATTTTATCATACAGATTAATATTCATGAAAAATTCAGACATTACATCTCAATTCTTAATTCCAAATATCAAAATGAGAATGATCTGCCTGATCTGGACACCTTGTCTTCTTTGTTGATTCAAGAAGAAAGAGTCATGGAGAACTTTGATTCAAAAGAGATTGCTTCTCAAGCATTATTCTCTCAGAATCATAAGCCTACTCATAATAAGATTAATGTCAATCCAAATCAGAAATCCAATATCGATCTAGATTTAAATCAAATCCTAAGACTAATTCTGCAAAGAGCAATCAGAAATTTAAAGTCAAATTTAATGGAACTTGTAATAAGTGTGGAAAATTTGGACATAAAGAGTTTGATTGTAGAGTCAAGATTAACAAATCAGTCAAGAATGCTAAGAACAACAAGCCTAATAATTTTAAGAAAAATCAGAAGCAAAATCATGTAAATGTGGCTGAGAAGTCTATTGCTTTGTATACTGCCCTTTCAGCTTCAAATGACAATGAATGGATTCTTGATAATGGTGCCTCTAGGCACATGACTTGTACTCCTAGCATCCTATCAGATGTAGTTAAATGTGAAGAGAATATCTATCTAGGAGATAACTCTATCATTAGAGCTGAAGGTTGTGGCAATGTTAAGCTATCAAATGGTGTAATTAGGAATGTCTTGTATGTTCCTCAATTGAAAAAGAATCTTTTGTCTTGCTCTCAACTAACCAAAGAAAACTATAAAGTTATTTTGCTGCAAGATAAGTGGTATGTAAAAGATAAATTTAGTAATGTTATTGCTTCTAGCATTCAGAAAAATGGCTTGTATATCTTTGATGGTTTTGTGTTTGAGTCTTGCTTTTCTTCCTCTTCTAGAATGATATTCAGCTTTGGCATGAAATACTTGGTCATGTAAATTTCAAAAGCTTGTATGATATGTCTAGACTAAATCTTGTTGTTGGTCTTCCTAAGATAAAATCAAAACATGAAACTTGTGAAAGTTGCCTATGTGGTAAGCAACATGCTCAACCATTTCAAAAACATCATGATCCAAATTCTTCTCAATTACTAGAAATAATTCATATTGATGTGAGAGGTCCACTTGAGGTTCCTTCTCTCAGTGGTGCCTTGTATGTTGTTTTTTTATTGATGATTACTCTTAAATGAATTGATCATATTTCCAGTGGATTTTTAGTGGCGAATATTCATAATTTGGTGAATATTCCATTTTAGGAAAATTTTAAAAGGCAAACTTTTTGAAGCAGGTCAGTGTCCTGTTCACCTAAAATTTACAATATTTTTTTTGGGTCGGTTTCGCCTACATTTGAAAACATATCCTATAAAAATCTAGGTGATTCGCCAGGTAGTATACTACTAACTACTAGTTAAGGCATTGACATATCAAGTACCTCGAACTTGTGTACTTTAAGCACCAACACATAGTGTAGATATGTTTTGAAGTTTTTAGTCAGGAGACAAGTGCTATTTATTGATGTGTTACTAATGTTATTTACAAATGCATTACAAAGGTTTTAGTTGATGTGTGAAAAAGAGATTTCACCGACGCGTGGAAAGGGTTTAGTTGTTGACGCACTACACTAATACTAGTGACACATGACAATAATATTTTTGATGCATAAAACATTATTCTTTGACCCGTGATAAGGATTTTCTATTGACGAGAGATTTAAATTTTGCAGTCGTGCTACAATATGTTTGCTGTCGTGTGACAACAAGGTTGCTTGTCGTGTGACAACAAGTTTACTATTGTGTGAAAACAACCATGCTTTAGGGAGACAATAAGGTCTCTGTCATGTGAACATAAGGTTATTGTTGCATGGAAACAACTTTTCTATCGTGTGTCAATAAGGGTGCTATCCGATAACAAGGTTGTTGTTGTGTGATAAAAACCTTGTTGTCATGTGACAAAGACCTTATTGTCACTTGACAACAAGGTTGTTGTTGCATGCCAGTAAAATTTCTCTCACATGACAACAACCTTGCACGTGCCGCATGTTGTGAAAATGAAAGCTTCTTTTGGGTGAAAATGTTACACACAAACCCTAGAAAATTCACCTGTTTCATGAAAGTGGTTATGGGCATATTCGCTAGGATTTTCCACCTTCGATTTCCTAGAGGTCTCTTAAAATGAACCCTACTTATTTCATTTAAAAGAAGTCTGATGTGCCATCTAAATTTCTGGGATCTAAAGCTCTAGTCGAAAATGCTTTTAATTTGAAAATTAAGATAATTAGGACTGATAATGGAGGTGAGTATGTTGAAAAAAAGTTTAATGAGTTTTATGTGTCATGTGGGATTCAAATAGAATCAACCACTCCCTTTTTCCCTTAGTAAAATGACATTGCAGAAAGAAAGAATAGGACTATCTTAGAAATGGATAAGACTATGATTGATGTATCTAATGTGCCTAAGTTATTATGGGCTGAAGCTATGAACACTGTTGTCTATATTTTAAATAGACTACCTACAAAACCTCTTCATCAAGCTACTCCTCATGAAGTATGGACAAAGAAAAAACCAAATATCTCTCACCTAAGAATATTTGGCAGTCCTACTTCCATCTTCATTCCAAAAGCTAAAAGGAAGAAGCTTGATCCAACTTCCTTTGCTTGTATTTTTGTTGGCTATGGCTGTAAAACTAAAGGTTTGAGAGTCTATGATCCATTCAAGCATGACATTGTTGAAAACAGAAATGTTCAAGTCTTAGAAAGAACTTTCTCTCTGATCCTAATGAACCCTCCTCTGCTGCTCTAGAAATAAATACCGATAATCCTCCTGGGATCAAATTATGGAAAAAAGTTCAAGATGCTGATTATCCCGATCTAGACATGATAGATATTGAGGGGGAGTCATCCCAAAATGTCTTGCAACCTAATATTCCTAAATGGACCAAAAATCTTGTTCAAAACTCTTAGCTTGATAATATTAGAAAACTAACTAGAAGTCAACATACTTATCATGCCTTGATGACCCTCTATGAGGTAGAACCACAATCATTTAAAGAAGCATCTCAAGATGTTAGATGGCTTCAAGATATGAAGGATGAATACACTACTTTAATAAAAAATGACAGTTGGGAGCTAGTCCCTCCTTCTAAAAGAAGCATTGTAGGATCTAGGTGGTTGTTCAAAATTAAATATAACTCTCTAAGAGAGATTGAAAAGTTCAAATCAAGGCTGGTATCTCGTGGTTTCACTTAGAAACCAGGTATTGACTATGTTGATACTTTTACTCCTGTTGCTAAGATGAGCACTGTAAGAGTTCTTCTTGCATTGGTTGCCCAATATGGTTGGGAGATTCACCAAATGGATGTCAAAAATGATTTTCTAAATGGTGACTTAAAAGAAGAAATATATATGATTCAACCTAAAGGATTTGAAGTACTTGACAAGGAAATTTATGTATGTAAGCTCAAAAGTATTTGTATGGTCTTAAACAAGCTCCTAGAGCTTGGTATGCTAAAATTAACAGTTTCTTTCAAGATCTTGGTTTTTCTAACTGCTTTGTTCTGATAATGATTTATTTGTTAAAGTTGAAAACAATCATATTATCATCATTGTCTTGTATGTTGATGATCTTTTGATCACTAACAATGATATAAATCTAATATTTAGACTCAAAGAAAGGTTAAAACAATGTTTTGAAATGAATGGTTTAGGTCTACTACATCATTTTCTTGGCATGATTATATTTCAAGATCATAAGTGTATTATTGCATCTCAATATCAAGTATACTATGAATGTGCTTAGAATATTTAACATGATTTATTTGTAAGCCTTTTTCAAATTCCTATTGAAGGTGGTGTTAAGTTAGATCCTAAATTACCTTGGCCTAAATTTGATCCTACCCTATATAGGAAGCTATTTGGTAGTCTAATTTACTTAACTATTACTAGACCTGATATTTCTTATGCAGTAGGATTAGTTTCAAGATTTATGCAAGAACCTTATGAAGATAATTAGAAAATGGAAATAAGGATTTTGAGATATATTAAAGGAACAATCAATTATGGTCTTTATTATTCTCCTTGTAATGATGCACAATTATTTGGTTATTGTGACTCTGATCATACTTGGTGATACTATAGATAGAAAGTCTACTTATGGATATATTTTCAAGCTTAGGTGCCATCACTTGGAGTAGAAAGAAGCAACCAACAATGTCTATATCTTCTACTGAGGTAGAGTATAAAAGTGCTATGGAAGCTACCAAAGAAGCTATGTGGCTGAAAAGACTATTGGATGAGCTGCACATGGGTGTCAAAGGGAGTACTACTCTTCTATGTGATAGTCAGAGCTGCATTTCTCTTGCAAATAATCTAGTTCAACATCAAAGGACCAAGCATATTGAATTTCATATGCACTTTATTAGAGAAAAAGTCTTGAATGGTGATATTGATCTCAAGTTCTATTCAACTGAAGATCAAGTTGCAGATATATTCACAAAACCTCTATGTTCTATCAAGTTTTGCAAATTTTGTGCCTTGTTGGGCCTATTAGAGTTTCCCTTGAGGGGGAGTGTGCATGAAAATTCCACCTCTTAACATCTTGTTGAAAACTTCCAATACTTCCTTTGTTTGTAATAAGTAAATGTGTCACATTTTGTGAAGTTACTTGTAAATCCCAGTGAAGCTTCAGTTATGGGTATGCCTTAGGTTATAAAAGTCTCCATAGTTTGATGTAAGTCTTCAAATGTAAAGCACTAGTCTTAAGAATTTCTGTATGGGAAGATCTGTGGATTTCCCTTGTTGGCATGCTAGCTTGAATCACTGATTCAAGGTTTGTAAATCCTTTTGTATAAAAAGGTAATTCTAGCTTGTCTGATTTGTCTTCCCACTTAACATTAAGGGGAGTGTTGGGGTGATAATGTCAAGTGGGATCAACCACTACAGTATGCCCCAACATTAAATGTAAAAGTTTGTTAAGAAAACTTTATTGTGAAGGTCTTTCACATTAAAGAGTGAATCGCTCAAATGATTCACCCACCCACATTGATTTGGGTGATCCCTCTTGGGATTGGATTTCTAGTTGTCTACAACATATACATGTTGTACATACTTGACTTAAATAATGAGATATTATTATAAGATATAATTTATGATCATTGTATGATCTAATCAAGAAAATAAAATTGAAAGATACATTGTGAATGACTATGAACTGGAAGTGGAAGTGTTGGGTTAAACTTGTGTTGAATTATTAATAAAGATAGTGCTTTTCCAATGAAGTTTTTTCCTTTAGGTTTCTCCACTTAAATCTGGTGTTATCTGTCTCTTCTCTTATTCATTATTTACTTTCAAGCTCTAGCTCATTATGCTCTGCATTCACTATCTATTTTAAGTTAGTCTTGTGTCTAATCGACTACATGCCATATGCCATAATCTATAATATTCATATTTAATGGTGGATCTATGATCTATGGATTATATTTCCCTGCTAAATCTAACATGACCAAATCTTGATTTTACCATGATTTTATATCTCAAGATCTTGGGCTTCTTGGGGTTACTCAATTTCTGGAACTTTGGAAGATTTGAGTCTTTGGACTTAGAAAAATTTATTTGAAGGACATCTGTCATCAACGTTATTTTAACCTTTCCACAAGACACACAATCCAAATTTAAATTTGATGATTTAATCTCAATGGAAAATGCAAATCAAACCATCATTTAAATGTTTCAAGCTTGTTTTCACTCTAAAAAGTGACTAATTCATAATTTTTCCGGGTTTTAATCTTACATATGTGTTAAACATTTAAATCAACCCTAAAAACTTATTTAAGATACAAAAGTGATGATTAATCAAAACAAAGAGAGAGTTGAGATTTGAAGGTATAAACAAGTTATGAAACTAAGTTTAACTCTATTATTTAAAAACTAGTGACTTGTAATCATACCAAAAACACAAATTTAACAACTAATGAATAAAAAGGGGCCCCATTATCTTGTAAAAAAGGGAATAGGGGTTTTTGGTCACAACATAAGTAATGATATGAAAATATAGATTGTGCTATATTATCAAGTATATATGGCTCATAGCTATACGTGAAAATATTGTGTAGAAATTACAAGTTTAAGTACTTTTTAGTATTTTCATATTTTATGGAAAATACAAGTTTATTTAAGTAAATTTTTAATAATGGAATGGATAAATAGGTTAATATTTTACGATATACTAGTTTTATTTTTATAATCAGAAAAATACTTTATATTTGGGTTAGAATTTAATGATATGATATTAATCTCTCTCTCTCTCTCTCTCTATATATATATATACATATATAAGTTATATATAATATTATTTATTATTAATTTATACATAAATCAAGGGATATTTATAAGTGTTTTATAAAACACATTATTTTATGCACACATATATATTATGATTTTTCAATGCCTATACCTAAGATAAAGAGAGGTATCCTAATAGGATAAAGAAAAGGGTCATAAGATAAAAATACAAAATAATAGACTAAAGTCACCATACATCTACCCAATTCTATAGAAATTAATGATCAACCATTTGCACAAAAATAAAAAATGAAACAAAGGACAAATAAGGTTTAGAGAAAATTGAAGTGTGACTACTAATGCATTCATCCTCCCTAAAGAGATATTCACTATGGGTGGAGAAGGAAAAACCAAGAAAAAGACTTCCAAATTCTAGCTCACTATGGTGATCCAAATGTAAAAGGATAAGCTCCAAAACCTCAAGTCTAACAACTAGATGCAAATATGTGCACAAATTTCCAATGTGAAAGTAAAGTGAAGTGCTTAGAGTAATGATTTATTGATACTAAAATGAAAAATGGAGTGGGGTACTATGGGTAATGACGTCATCTATGGAAAAACCAAACCCGACACAATCAACCATGAGAGATTATGTCAACTTAGGGGGAAACCTATGGTTAAAAGGTGAAATAAAATGGGAAGTGGAAGCCAAAGAATAAATAAAGGAATGAAAAATGTCTAAGATGACAAAAATTAGTGAAAATATCAGGAATGACACACAAAGGGTGAAAGATAATAGGAAGTGGAAGCTAAAGAATAAATAAAGGTATGAAGAATGTCCAAGATGACCGAAAGTAGTGAAAAGAAAAATATGAATGTAAACAAGTGAACATAATGATGGAAACATGTGAATAAGAGAGGAAAAAGTGAGGATAGGGTAATTATTGGTATAGAGGAAAACATAATGAAATATTTCAAATGTTGTGGTCTAACACACATGATCAAGTTATGTGACACCCCAATCCTAGAAGGTCTCTTGAAGTACCTATTTAGAATGAGAATGAATTCATAGCCCTTGTATAAGAGAAAGGGTTAGCAAGCGTAAAAAACAAGGTGTACACATATGCCCCAACTGAATATCATTACATGTCACATAGTGAAACATGAGATGGTATTCAAAATAAAAATTATGCAACACATAAAATCAAAAGTAGAGACTGCAAATGAAGTAATAATGTAATTGGAGGAAATAAATAATGAACTTTATGAAATGAAATATAACGACACTTACCTCACACTTACCTTTTGGTATCAGTTGGATCTCCTACGGTGGGCACGATAGCTACATATAACCCTAATGAAGCAAGAATGAAAAGAAACACTAGAATATAATTATTAAAATAAGGCATAACACAATAGCTACATATAACCCTAAAGAAGCAAGAATGAAAAGAAACACTAGAAGATAATTATTAAAATAAGACATAAATCACCCAACTAGGAGGCCATGAGGATGATATAACATAGAGTTATAGTGATGAAGAGGTGTGATGAATGAGGTTTTTAACAAAACTTTATAGATATATGTTTAATATGTAAAAATGATTGGCTTTCTGCCATGGTTGTGGTGCAACTTACACAATATTTTTAGGAATTGGTAAAAAGATACGAAGTTTTTAAGATTGGAGGAAAACACATCGAAACTAGGTGTAGAAACTAATATAAATACTAAAAAGAGATTAATTTTTCACTTTGTTAATTGTGATTGAGAGATTATGAGATTTGAGTGATGATGATGAGAGTAAAAGGCAGTGGTCAAGGTGAATGTGATGGGGCATGTGTCGGTGTGAATATTATGATAGGATTTGTTTTTGATTTGGGAAAGGGTAGCTAAGAGAAACATAGAAAAATGTGTGTTGGGAAAAATTTAGATAACAAAATTTTCCCCAAAGATGGTCTAGATTGGGTCTATGTCTAGATGGGTTTGGAAGAATCTTTAATCTTGTAGTCATTATGTTGAGTTAATGAATCAAATATTAGGAAGGATTACACACCCATGAAGTAGACAAGATCAAACATGGTAGAGCATCAAATTACAAGGTGTTCGATTGTGTTGAAAATTTATGACATGACCAATGGCATATATATTTGGGTGGATGATGCCATTTAAAGGATGATGGTTTTATATGGGGGATGATGGCTGATCTTGTAGGAAATGAGAGAATTTTACATAGTATCCGATCCCGTATGTTTAGATGAGTGATAGTATTGAAATCACATTGATTTTTAGTTTTATAATGATGTAGTTTATGTTTTTAATTACCATTTTCAACTGGGATATGATGGGCGCTTGTTGTTTGATATTTTCTAGGTTCCTTAGAGGATATAATTATGGATATCGATATATGTTTCTTTGCTGATAAAGTTAGTGAGATTTATGTCAACACATGATGTTACAAAGATATAAGATAAACCCATTGACATTAAATCTAGACACATCATTAGAGGTGAAAGTAAAATCATGAACATGATATATAAGAATCTTAGTATGTTCCTCCACTTCCTTAGGGGAGAGTGTAGAACCTAACTTTAGGATCTACTTCAATTATGATATTGATGTCGATAATATCCTTTACTAAATAAGAATTACTTTCCTTGAATTATGAGGGAGCAGAGGAGGTTCAAAAGGTCCATCTTGTACCTTGAAAATTTAAAATTCTTGTGTGGAGGAGATAGAACTAGTTTTTCTCCAAAACAAGATGAAGAATTGGGAATGAGAGAAAATCATCTTTTGTAGTGAGTTGGAGGAAGATTGTTGTATGCATGTAATAACCTTAGGTTTTCCTAATAAATTTTAGCAACGTATATAGTGACATGTTCATTCTTCTTTTATACATAAGCAATGATTGCAATACTTGACATTTTCATACCAAGGGTTATGGTCTCATGGACACAAAAAAATTATTTTCTAGTGAATATGTATCTAGGAAAAACCGCGAGGAAGAAGAAGCCAAAAAATCAAAAAGTTGGTTTCTTTCCTGGGAATAGTCTTGTTGGATATAAAATCACAATATTTTCTTAGTTCACACATAGTGTCCATGTAAAGTTGGAGGTTTTCTTCCTAGTCCCATATACCTTGAAAACCTGATTAGCAACCAATTATGAATCCCCAAGGACTCTAAGGTTCTAAACTTATAGCCTCTTTAAAACTACGCTTCCTAGGAGTAAGGATTCATAATCAACAACATTTTTGGTGCATTCAAAATATAGTTTAAATCTAAAGGGGATGATCTCAAATCACCCTTGCACCCACACCATAACGATATTTTCCTCCATCATAGTGAAGTGTCTAGAGGACGGCGGGAAAGAGAGGATTCATGACTTAGAGGTTTTTTCTTGCATTTTTGATACCTCTACCATACATATGTATAAAATATCATCTCCGAGAAGAGGAGATAAGAGAAAATACTACCAAGCCAATGTAGCTTAAATGAAAGGGTGATTGGTGAATCAATTTCTAGGAGTTTTATGATAACAACTATATTTTTGAGTAGAAATTGTCTCTACAAAGAGAAACCTTATCATTAATCTTTCCTACATCTTCAATCAACTTTAACATATCTATGTATACCTTTAAGACCCATTTTATAGTTACAACCGACCCCTTTGAAGGAGATTGTTTGTCTAGTTGATTTACTAGAAGTTAAAATTCAACATGAACACTAAAATTCCTTTTAATATTCACTAACCGCATGTCAAATGTCTTATGATATCCTTGAGTGACATGAACCTTACTAAATGTAAAAACCTAACCTCTTGGAAAAAGATGGAAGGGATTACATTCATCCTATGAATCAAAGGCCTTCCTAACAACATGTTGTTTTTTTTTCTCCATATATGGTGTAAAATTCAATTAGTATAGTATTTTACCCAAGGGAAACATGGAGGATTATGCTTCTAATTGAGGTTTCCACAGAGATTGTCAAAGCCTCGTAGTATGTTTATTGTTCAAGAGTAGTTAGTTTCTCCATAACTGACTTTTTGAGAAAGAAAAGGGAACTATGTTTAAGAAATCCTCATCATCAATCATGGATATCTTAACATAATTTTTGTAAACCCACACCTGTAATTAAAATGTGAGATATATTCTCCTATCTATATCACTTTGTTAGAGGGCATTCTATTTATATCAAAAACATTCTGGTGTTTTTATTGTTCTTCACCGGAGGATGTATGTCAAAATAAATTTTATTGATTTGGGATTCAAGGGTAGGCATGACATGGATTAAATGACTGAAACCCAATGCATAAAGGAGAGCAATGTGATGAGATGGATAATTATTCAAAAGTAAAAATGATATGTGAAAAAATGTCTTTGTCAAGTCTGTGATTAAGTGATATACCCCTACTAGTTTGGGGAAAATTTGAGTGTCATTTTTAGCTTGGAGAAAGTGGGGGAGGGATGAAAATTTTACTCCCTAGTTTGGGTTGTCACATTGATTTATGAATCAATATTTAATTCAACCAGATCTACACTCTTTATTTTGTTTTGTTGATTTAGATTAGGGATAATCTAGGGTTTTCACAAGTAGAGGACTCAACATCACATGTACCGATGGGAATGAATTTTTTTACGTTATTTTTTTCATATGTAGGGAATTCAGGAAAAAGATATCAACATATGCCTAAGTTTGAATTTTGAGGTGAGATAGGCCCTATGTAACCGGATCGTGGACATCTATCGAGTTCCCTTTAGAAACATATCAATGAAAAATTGTCATTGATCTTTAGGAAGTATTTGAATAAATTTATTGTATTCCATATAGGTCTAAACATTATGACTAATAAATCCATGGAAATTACAATATTAGTTATGTTTATAATCCCCAATCCTTTGATTTTGGTTTTAATATTAGTTAAATCCTTGATTATTTTTAGGATGGTTTTTGTATGCATAACTCGCAACCCATGACCAAGGTTTTGTTATTGGTTATGGTTTTGTTGAGGTGATGGATGATTAAATTCAACCACATTAATGGTGGGCATAGAGTTAGGATTCCTTTTATTTACCATTTTTTTGTTATTTTTGTTATTTATTTACATTATCAATGTCAATAGTGTTTGGATTATTAGCTTGATCGATAATGCCATTTGTGGCGGTACTATGATTATGGTTTTAAAACTTGGGTCCTTTGTTATTATTTTGCATATTTACCATTTGACCCATATGTCTTGTATGGAGCTATTCTCGTGAAACCCAGTGTCGGTTGTTTTTGAGTTTTGTGATCGAGCAATGGATTCAAACCATAGTGCACACCAAAATTCTTTAGCATTGTAAAAGTTTTTGAGCCGAGCTTCTTGGGATCCTTTAGAATGGGTTTTTAATCTCTTTACTTTGTTGTTACTAGTTTTGGGTACCTTTGCGGTGTCCCTTTTTCCCACTATTGTACATGAGTACCTCATCAAGCCTAGTTTCGTGACTCATCCGTGGACATGCCACTTCTATTTTGGCCCCTAGCTTCATTTGAGGGGGAGATGATACCATGAAAGGAATGATAACTAGATCGTACCAAGCTAAGAACACATATGCTAATCAAACACCACGATCAATAAGATGAAAGCAATTCGCCAGAATAGCTTTACATAAAACCTTTGCAAACAAATGAGTAATAATATCATATATTATAATGGAACTCAATGAAATACAATGAGAATGGGCCTTTCTTAAATAGGAAAGGAATAACAATCTAAGAACCAGTCAAGGTCGTAGATCAAGCCATAAATCAAGGAAATAACTAGTCATCAAAGAACTAGTCAAGACCATAGATTTAGGAGAGAACTAGACATCAAGGATCTAGTCAATACCATAGATCAAGGAAAGAACTATACCTAACAACTAGATAATATATCCTAACATCTAAATAAGATAAAAGAAATATCCACACACATAAGTGGGTGAGGATAAATATAATAAAGGTAAATAAAGTACCTAGGTGAACATGAGCTAAGGTAAATACCTACTCTAACACAAAACAATTTACACTTTATTGACTCAAGCTATAACTAGATCCATGTATGTCCAAATGATTAACGAGATCTAGTTTTTAAGAGTGGTTATCTCTTTTAGTATGGGCTTTTGAACTATATTTTTGGGATACTATGTTTTAGGAAATTTACATCATATTATTTGATTTTTTGCAATAACTCCCCATGCCTTTCCTCATACTAACTAGCAAGAAGCAAGGTCTTATCATTAAATTAAATTCACATACAAGTAAGGGAAACCTGCTTCCTATCCTAGCCTCATACCACTTGCAAGAAGTGTGGGATTATGAAATAATACTAGGAGGTATGAAAAGTGTGGTTATTCAACACATTTATAAATAGTTTAATTTGAATTTATTTATTTTTTCTTTATACAATTTTGTTTTGTTTTGAAATTGTGTTATTTGTGAAGAAACATTTGTTCCGCAATATAGGCCCCATGTAACGGTAAGATGTGAGGTATCATCACCTAAGAACAAGATGAGAGAACGTGAATATATTGGTTGAGATGTTAGATATTTGTCTTAGGAGAGAAATTTTAAAGGAAGATTTATTATTAAGTATCTTCTAGGATAAGTTGTAGGTAATAATTTTTGAAATAAAAGAGTCACAAAGGGATAGGGTACACAATTTTTCTTAGAATGAAATTTAAACTTTACCTTAGAATTATAAAATGTGAGTTGAATTGAATAGTGATGGATATTATGAAACTATAAGAGTGTAGAAGTGATATATTTTCCAATGTATAAATAGTTAAAATGATTATCTAAACAAAGTGACAATGTCAATGATACAAGTTACGAAGATGCAACCAAGGAAATGTGAAAATGACATAGTTTATATGCATAAATGTTTAAGGTGGAGAAATTTTATATATTCTCCAAAATTATCACCTTTCAAGTTGCAAAAATTAGGAACCAATTTTAAATTCTTCAGTTATTTGATAAGGTTCAAGCCATTTAGGAATGTATTTTTGACCTTTGTTGACTTTTTTATCTATACGATCAAAGTCTTAGTAAAGGTGACCAAATTGAATCAGAATTCATATACCTTATTATTATATTTTCAACACATTTTATCTATGTAAACATGGTGATGTTTCTCATACTTAAGCCTCTTTACATCTAGAATATCTAAATATGCTAATAAATCATTTTTTTACTTATCTTCTTTTAAGAAACCTTTAAGTGAAACATGAAGAATATGAAGCTCTACATCTAGAGGTAGAAAAAACTATAAAGAAAAAATAGGTAAAAGGGAGTTTCCCATATTGGTGTATAAATAGAAGTCCTCTATACCCATAATACTAGAAATTTCTTCAAGTGCCAATCTCTCGTGTCCTCCGTGACCGTCTTAAGGAGAATGTAACTTAATTTTTATTAATATCCCCAGTTTGACCCTTTTATTTAGGATAATATAAGGAGGTAGTGTGATGAGATATTTTAAACCTCTCACACAACTCATGTAACTCATATTTTTTGAATGATGAGACATTATCAAAGATAATGAATTGATGGATGCCATACATATAAATTATTTGATTCAATATGAACTTGGAAATTAAGTACTCAAATACTATGGTTAAAGGATTTTTCTCTACCCATTAAAAAAATATTTAGTGGCCATGCTGATGAAATTATGGACATTAGTTAAAGCAAGGGATAACTTCCCTATCATATTTAAACCTACATGGAAAATGGACTTAGTGTAGCCATTAGCTACAAAGATTGGGTAGTAATGTGTATGATGTGTGAGACCTTTCAATAATTTTTATATCTATGCACATACTCAAAAATTTCATGTTTGAGTATGGGCCAAAAATAATCCATCAAGTGAATATTTCAAGTGGTTGGATTTCTGCCAAAGTGTCTACCAAATTTTTTTCTATGGGATTCAAAAGGATTTTATCATCTTCTCCTTCATTCAAAAATTAGAGAAGAAAACAATCATATGCCTTTTAATACGAAATATTCGATGATAAAATACATAAGCAGAGATATGAAAAAAAGTATCGATATTTTTTTGTGAGTTATCTCATTCTAGGTAGGTTTGATCTACTGTATAGCTTACTATGTTGATGTGCCATGAACATGACATAATTGTATTTTTTTAGAATACAGATGCATTCATCATGCAAATTCAAATTTACTGCTTCTCCTTAATCCAATGGTTTTTATCTAACCAATCAACAATGATTTTCCCCTTACCCAATTTATGATTCATATAGGTCAACTCAAACTCATTCATGAGGGTTATAAAATAACAAACCTTCTTAGAAAAAGATACTTGGGTGAGGAAAGTATATAACTATCTTGACTTAATGACGATTATTGTTTCCCGATTGAGCATATAGTGCCTCATTTGTTTGGTTATGAAGACAATGGAGATATATTCCTTCTTTACTTGAGGATAACTAGTCTCATAGTCGAGAAGGATGCAACTAATAAAGTAAATGACATGCTCTAGTCCATAATCATCTTCTTTTTCTATCATGCTTGTAAGTAAGGACACATTTTTAACCATAGAATAAAGGATTAGAGAATGATTGAATTTGAGTGGCATGAAGTAGGTAGGGATAAAATAAAATACTTTATCAAATAAAGAAAATCATGGAAGTAAATTTTCCAAGTGTTGCAACACATTTTATTGAGGAGATTGTTAATGAGGTGTATGATACAAGTAAGGTTGGGAAAAAATATTCAAATTGCACTTTGAGTTTTCCAAGAAATGATCTAATGCTAGACTTGTTAGTATGCGGGGTCATCTTAAGAATAATTTTTTTGCGAGATCCACATTGATACCTTGAGAGGAAATGATGTAACCTAAATATTTCCTCTTTATCACCTAAAAACACATTTTTGGGTTCAATATAATACCAAGCTTAATCAAGAAATAGAGAATTATTCAAAGAAATTTAGGGTGATCACTCCTCTTTTTAGTCTTTTCTACTAGGTTATCCACATAAGTTTTAATGATCCCATGGATGAGGTTGTGAAAGATATAAGTCATCACTCTTTGATAAGTGGCACTAACATTATTTGAGCCAAAGCACATAACCACATAAATAAAGGTTACCCAAGGAGTAGTAAAAGTTATCTTGGTTTGGTCCTCCATTAAATTATTATTTGGTTGTAACTCAAGAATCCGTGCATAATATATAACAACTCATATCTAAATTTTGCATTGATAATGACATTTGTGGATGGAAACGAGAATTGTTTTTTTGGAAAATATTTTTAATGTCTTAAAACTGATGAAAATTATGATCTTACAATTATTTTTAAGGACACGAGATGATGTTGGAAAACCACACAAAATTACTATGGTTATGATAAACCCCATTATATAAGTTTCATAACTTCTTCTTTAACCATTACGGAAAACTTTGATTTTATTGATCTTAGATTTTGCTTAATGGGTCATATCAAGAATCACATAAATTTTCATGAGATTCACATTGATAATTTAGGAGGATATTATGTAACCTAAAATATCTCCTCCTATCACACCAAAAATTTATTTTTGGGGTTCAATATAACACCATACTTAATCAAGTGAGAGAGAATGATTTATATAACTTTAGGGTGATCACCCCTCTTTTAACCTTTGCTAGTAGTTCATCCACATAAGTGTAAATGATCATGTGGATGATTTCATGAAAGATATGACTCTTTTGTCATGCATTTTCAAGCCTAAAAATTCAAATTTTGAAGCATGAAAACTAAGCCCATAGTGTAAAATTTGATCTCGAGTCTTCCCAAATCCCCTTTCCGGTCAGTTTTTCTTTGGTGTCATGATCCTATGGAACTTTTAGGTAATAAAAATATAATGAATAATAATGTTAAAATTATCAAAGTTATGTTTCAAGGTCATCAATTTCATTCAGTGAAGAGCAACTAAAGACTAGCTCTCCGACAGGCTCAAAAAGGCCAATTTTGACCATTTCGGGGGTGGTGTGCATCCTTTGGGAGGGTTTCAAAGACCGATAATAATTAGAATGTTTTATTGAATATAAAATAATTATTTGAAGTGATTTAGTAATATTTAGGAAATATTCAAAGGTTTAGGGACAATTTGTGTAATATCAATT
This sequence comes from Taxus wallichiana var. yunnanensis, assembly GCA_018340775.1. Lineage (NCBI taxonomy): Eukaryota > Viridiplantae > Streptophyta > Pinopsida > Cupressales > Taxaceae > Taxus > Taxus wallichiana. The sequence goes on from CM031236.1 coordinate 262,052,927, forward strand.
TTTTCGTGTGTAAGGAGTGTGGAGCTAAATTTGGAACCTGAACTTCACCGGATGATTCCGGGAGCTCCATAAGGAGTTAGGAGGAAATAAAATATGAATTGTAAATATAGAGGAATTATCTACATGGTGTAATCATTACATCTTTCACAAGACTTGATGGCTTCTCAAGGCATCTCAATCTTAGTAGACACACCTACATCCCGAAGCAAAATGGGTAATTTTTGAATATGCATGATGAATTGAAGTATTAAAAAATATTCAAATATTCTTGAAATAGTATTTTGAGTCAAAATAATATATCATTTCATGTGAAAAAAACCATATATATCTCTGAGAAATTTTGTGTTTAATTTCTCTCTTGTGCGGGCAGATATACATCTTGTACTTAGTCAATATTTATAGTGACACATGTCACCTTATGGCTTCATGGAGAAAATTTGTATCCCTATTGTTACTTTTATAAGGAGAAATATGGGACAAAAAAATTAACCCAACCTCATCTCTCCTCTTTGGTCCTCCATATGACCCATATCAACTCGACAAAGTGCTAATCAGGCCAAGTTCATCTCCCCACGATGCACCACAGTGATACTTGACATCATTTGGTGAGGGAAAATTTTCTTGTACCTATTATACCCATTACAAAGGGGATATATGGGACTAAAAATTCACCCCATTGTATCCCCTCCTCAAGTTCCTCATGTGACCTACTTGCAGCTCCCAGTGCTAAGGCATGCCTTTCTCCATCTCTCCATCCTTGCACCTTACAATGACACTTGACATGATTTTATTAAGGTTAATTTTATCATCCTCCTTATCCCCATTCCCAAGGGGATATAGGGGAGTTTTTTTCCACAAGCCATGCCATTACAACCCCGGTTTTAAAACATGATCTCTTTCACACCCGTGAACAAAAAGTAACTACTAGGTGACTAAAAAACACAAAATATTTTTTTTTAACTCCATCCCTTTACAGCTTGAATTTCCATCCATTTTTAAAGAAATTAAATCCAAAAAAATAAAAATCATACTTCCAAAATCATTTTAGACCAATTATGACTGCTAAAACAAAGCTTTTTCCATGAATCTTCATCCGGAAAGCGGATTGCACCATGTTTTTAATTGATTTATCTCCTCTTAGGATCACTGTGATCAATGAAGTTAAAATACTCTATTAATGTATTCCATAAAATATAATAATAATTTAAACCCTCCATCAAATTTTTCCATTTGATTCATAAGAATTCTAGCGGGTAGAACACGGAGAAAACTTGAGCATGGGATCCCAAGGTGCGAGCCGAATCGAAAATGTTATTTTCGTTGCAAATAGACACTTGTAAGTGAAAATTATAAAAATAGAAAATTTTCAGTGTTGAAACTTAATAAAAATTAGAAACACTCTTAAAATTATAAGCTTCAATCACTCACCTATCCAGAAGCAATGCAAAATAGCCGGAAGGAAAAATTGGTAATTTTTCTAAAATAACACGTTTTGAAAAAGTAAATTACTAAAAATAGAAAGTTGATAAAAGGGTAAAGCATAATAAATGGATTTAAATTGAGTGTGATAGGATATTTAAAAGACAAAATTTGAGTAAAAGGAAAAATATCCCAAAATAGTAGGTCCTGGTCCCACCTGCCAAAAAATAAAAAGTTTTACTTTTAAAACAAAAAGTTGTAGTTGGCTCCATTTTCACTCATTTTGCTATTTTTTCCATCCTAACATTGTTTAAAAATGTATTATATGTTAAACAATAAAATACACCCTCCACAAAGATTCATCAAGCATCATCCTGTTGTTGTGTCAAGGAGAAAGACAGAGCATATCTAGGCGCATCAAGTGAAAGTAAGGTACATTTTACAGTTGGAAAGGATTTGAAAAGTGTCAAGAGCCCAATTGAAATATAATTTCATCAAATGATGTGATCATATTCATAGGTGAAACTAGGAACTCATCAGAGAGAATCTAAGCACGAAGGGATGTAAGCATCCCATGTCCGATCTAATTCAGTGCTCTAAAGAAGGAAAATCTAGAAAGGTGATCTTCATGTGTGACATCATGAATGCAAGAAAAAGGAATCATCCTAATTTAACTTGATTTCATAGTTTTATTAAACACCTTGAATAAAAAAGCTCGGTATCATGATCAATCCATAAAAGGAAGTCATCTAGCTCATCAGGCAAGTTGGAAACATTGTCTTCTCTCTGAAAAGAAAATCAAGTGAGCTAGTCAAAACATATGAGTATTTAACCTACATTATGTGAGGAATAAAGAGACCATACTTCTCAAGTGATATGGAAACCAAAATCATGTCAAGATCTGACGATCCATTCCCATGAAATCAAGGATTTCTTAAAAGTGAGCCAATAAATACACAACAAGTTGTCTTGCTCGACCTTGGAGCTATCACAAAAACCTTGAGGTTCAAGAAAAAGGAGGACCATAAAAATTCCTGCTTCTTCAGTTATGTCCCCGGGAACCAAGATGTAGAAGTTGAGAATCCTAAGAATGTAAATCCTATTGAAGAAAGGACTCCATCGACTATGAGTTGATCCATATGTCATTGGCACAAGATTCACATGAGGGTGACTCTCATTTGTTCAAGGAATCCTCTACCCACCTTCTCACTCAAAATGAAGAGTATAAATGAACAATTGAGAAATTGGAGGAACATGTGAAAACCATCAATGGTTACATTCAACAATTATTTGAGCCTAATTCAACACCTTCTCTTCTTTTGGAAGATATTCCTCCAATCAATAGCTTTGACCTTGAGGTGATCAAGAAAGGAAAAAGTTTTATGACATAAGGAAAGGATATCCGAGAAATGGATTGAGAGGATCATCAAGAAAGGTAAGACATTGTTTCATGAGGTCATCTCTCTAATCGGTATATCCTCACCATTTTATCGAGAAAATATAATGAGAGAGAAGATTGAAAAATATAAGATTCACTGGGATGAGGTTTTCCCACTTGTGTTTGAGATGAGATCCCTCGACTCTCACACCCTCATGAGAAAGAATTTTTTTACATCAGCTACTGAGAACTTGTCTCTAATTTGGGTCCGTATCATGGATGAAATATATGGTATGATAAGTGATGCCATCTCTAAAATTACATTTGATTTAACACTAGGCTTTTGATATTTTGAAAAAGTATACAAATGTGTTCGAGAGACATGGGTTCCCTAATGTTAATGAGAATTCATCATCAAAATAACTCATTGTTTCCTTTTAGGAATTGGTCAAGAAAGAGGCAAGTGACTCTCTCTCCTTCAATGAAGATACCTTAGAGTCTTTGGCTAACATCAGAAGTTCTATTTTGGAAATTACAAAGGATCACTAAATATGACTCAACCAATGAAATATGATCACCGATATTCCTTGGGCATGGATCAAATTCTTGAGTTGAGTTTGCATTCCAGAAGTGGATAAGGTGGTACCCATGGTTTCTCATTTCAATAAATAATTCAAAGGACAAGAGATCATTTTGGAGACTTTCTCTTAAGGATCATGATCAACGGAGTTCTTCATCTACATCGATTAGTCAATTAATTCCATTTCTCTCTTCTCTCCCTCTACATATTCTAATTTTTAATTGAGAATTTACTTTTTGCTATTTTGTCTTATTCACTTAAGTGACCATTATCTAAACATTTAAAGAGTCATTTTTCCAATAATAAGAAAAGACTCACTTCCTAGGAATTTGAAAGGTCACAAGTGATGTGGATAGGTGAAGAGTCATGTGGGGGGTAGATGAAAGGACAAATTGTAATGCTATAAATTGGAATGAATTCTCCATTCCAAGTCATGTATCAAATCATCTTTGCCCGCCAAGCATTTATATCCCCGATGGAGATACATTTGATTATAATCACAACATTGCTCTATTTTTCAGCTAGACGTCCATAGCCTCGGTAGAGATCTTTGGAAAAACCCCTACGAGAGATGGTTTGATATTGCTCTTGTTTCTTTTCTTTTTTTTGAATTTGGAATTTTGCTTTTGATTGTAATGCTCATTAGAGGAAATTGTAAGTCATGTATTGCGTCACTTTGCCCACCCAAGCATTTATATCCCCGATGGAATGCTCTATTTTTCAGCTAGACGTCCATAGCCTCTGTAGAGATCTTGGAAAAACCCCTAAGAGAGATGGTTTGATATTGCTCTTGTTTCTTTTCTTTTTTTTTGAATTTGGAATTTTGCTTTTGATTTTATTAAATTTGAAATTTTTAATTGAATGTATGTTATTGAGAGTTCCACTTGTACATCAAGCAATAAAAGATGTAACTCTTCAATTTCTTGTTACATGTTCCTCTACTCTCTCTTTCCAACTTCACATTTATGATAATATTATAAAACCATGAAAGGTGTCTCGTGCCTTTGATGAATGAATCAATGGAGTTTTATGTCTATGGTTTATTTTGTCTTTTAATGGTTTTTATTGTCGTGTTCTTATAATTGGATGTGGACTTAATATGGTTGATGTATGTGAACTCTGCTAGTACCTATTCACAACATTAACCTTCTCTCTCTAATTTCCTTAAATCCCCTTGACCTCTCTTCCCTAAATTTTCCTCCATTGTAATTTATATAAGCAATTTTCCACAAGTTCGGTGGAGTGCTCCTATGTGATCTTCAACCAATTGGCCACCCCAAAAACTCATACTAGTTTACATTCAATAATGGGATCCTACCCATACACAAGGAGGGTATTAGCCCCATACTATTGGTGAAAACCAAATAATTTTCCACACGAAAAATTATTTTGTGAATAGTTTTTAGTGAATCACCCGGGAGAGATATGCCCTTATGCACTGTAAATATCTCTAGAAATTCCAAAAAAGCTGTATATATTCCAAAACCAAAAAAATCATCTTTCAAAGAAAAATCATATTTTGAAGGTGACACTATCAAGGAGTGAATTCATGTTATTTTTGTTTCCTCCATCACACCTTGATGAAGATTCAAGATTGGTGTTTAAAACTAATGAGTGAAAACAACCATGAAGAAGAAGACCCTGATCTGTAAATTTTTGATCAACCCTCATCCTGGAACATCTCTTGCAAAGTCAAGAATTCAAGAATAATGAAGAGGTCTCTTTCTCCAAACAAAAATATGTAATCAGCTAAGGGAAAGAAGGTCAATATCCTTTCTGCATGTGTACATGTATTTGTTAGCAATGCCAAAAGAATTATAATTAACACCTAGTAGTCCTAAAACAAAGCTAAATCAAAATCAATGCACCATCATGCTTAGAGCTTGAAAAATACTAATTTACCAACATCCTTGCATTAGAACATGAATAAATATTCAAACTAACATGTTAATCCATTAATATCTATCTCTATTGAATGCTAATCAAATGAAATGAACCTATTTAGATCCTTAGCAATCAAAGGTTTGATTGTATGTTTGAATCCCAAGGTTTTCAAGAATGGATTCTTGTCAATCCATGGCTATAAGACCATTTGACATATCCCCATATGAATTCAAAAATTGGATGGATGAATACAAGAAATGAAAATAGCTATCTCCTCTAATGAAGAATGCTCCAAGATGATAAAATGGCTATAGCTTAGGCTCTATGCTCATCTAGGAATGTAAAGGTGTAAGTGTAAAGGTAGGAGGAGGGCTCTTTATATAGCCCAATGGATAGAATAATCTCTACATCCTCCTTCATGTGGGATAAATGGAGAGGTTGGGTTAGTTGTGGATAAGAGAGGTTTAGAAAGGGTTGAGTCAACCTTAGGAGAGTTTAGTTTGGCCTTTAGTGACCCATGAGATTTGAGGGGCTTTATTAATTAATCAAAGGGATTAATTAATAGATGTGCAAGATTATAGAAGTTTTTAGAGGAATAATTAGCATGATTTAGAATATGAGATGGATTTAATCGAATAAATGATGATTTATTGATTTAATGGAAGAGGAAGCTAATTAATTAATAATAATTAATTAGTCTAGGTAGAAATGGGGGTTAATTAATTATAAATAATTAATTAATCTAGATAGATTGGGGATATGATTAACAAAATGTCATTAATTAGCATCATTGTTGGATAGAAGGGTTAATTAACTAGCGTAATGTAGCTAATTAACGGTGATAGAAGAGGAAGTGTGCTATATTGACGATATGTCATCAATTTGCGGGAAAGGGTATAATTAGTGCAATTTAAGTATTTAAATTGCTCAAGCTAAATTATAGGTGTCTACATTTTCCCCTCTTTGGGGTGGTGTAAGTGATGCCACTTCAAAGATAGTAGACAAATAAATTTTGAAAGCGTAGAAGAAAAATTAGTAGAAGTGAGAGATGCCCCCTCGAGTGTCGATGGGGTGATGAGAGAAGGCGATCGATAATCAAAAAATTTGAGAGAAAGGAAATAAAAGAATGGGCAAGAGCAGGATGCCCCAAGTGAATAAGAAGAATAGTGTTGATAGGAGAATGATGTAGAGGAGGAATGAAGATGAGAAGAAAAAGAGAAAGATTTCATCTAGTGTATTGAAACAACTTTATTGTCATCATATTTCCAAAGATCTACGTCATCGGTCCTTATTAAAAATATAAGCATACAACAAAAGTAGAATGACATGAAAAGCCATACTACAAACAATTGTCCATTTATGAAAACACCAACTCCATGTAACATAAAAATGTAATGCAATACGAGAAAGTAAAATATTCCTAACTCCTTGAAACATACATAATGCAATGCAATATAAGAAAATAAACAAGCTAACCTAATAGAGAAACATACTATAATGTTTTTGTTATCAAGCTTTGATTCTGACCTGTGTAAATTAACAAGGGTTGAAAGATGGTGTCCCAGGAAAGGATACATGCAAGGGGAATAACATAGGACAATTGGGTCCTATGAAAAGTAATCGTTCACTATGAAATGATACAAAGCAACTCATTGTGCCCCAGAGTACATACATAGTAAGAAAACCAACTTTTTTGATGGAGGTAGATCAAGATGATCCGCGAGTCATGTAAAAGAACAGTGAGAACCAAAGAGCGATGTTTTGTAGGATGATTTTTTATTGTTTTTGTTTTTAGAAACATATTTGAATGTTTTTAAGATTTTCTATAAGTTTTCTAAAGCTATGTATAGGAAGAAAAATAAGCGTGGATGCCCCTAGTGATATAAGGGAAGAATGCCATGCATACGAGAAAGTGAAGATGTGATATGCCCCAATGATTAGGTGGGAGTATTCAAAGAAAAACTCTTCACACATAGAAGGGGGATCAAGGCCAATATATAAAATAGGTTCAATCATGAGGGAGAAAGGATGCCCCCAATGTAAGTTGGCCAAGAAACACATGATAGAAAGGAAGTGGAAAATTGTCTTATTAAAAGGGGAAAAAGTGCATGCAAACATGGAAAAGAGGACATCTGATACACATGGATGTTCTAAACGATTCCGAAGAACAAAGGATGCTATGAAAAGATTTAGAAGGTGTTTGATGAAAAAGTGATTAGCCCAAGGCACAAATCATGAGACAAGACATGCGTTAAAGCAAGAGTTTGAACAAGGTCCAAAAAGTAAAACTTGATAACATACTAATCTGTTTTACTCATCAAGATCCCGTGTGTGCACGTGGAAATGAATTACCTCTTGAAGGAAAGAGTTGATAGACAATAAGTGAAGACACTAGTCAATGTGTAGGAATGATTTAGTTTGAAAGGTGATTTGTGAATGGATTGTGGAAGGAGAGCGTACATTTCTCCGTTGCCAGCCAGACATCCATAGCCCCGACGGAGATGCATTTTATTCTAATCACAACATTTCTCTACTTCCGATCAGTATCCATAGCCATGGTAGAGATTAATGAAAATACTCCAAGAGAGAGTTATATATAATTTTTTTTTTCTTTTAGCTTTTACTTTTTGATTGATTGATTTTGATTCTTTTGCTTTCAAAACTTATTTCAGCTCTCTTATTTGACAAGGGGTTAAGAACCACTAGTGGCTTGATGCAAGGATGTGAAAGTGATTGTGATGACGACATTGGATAGTGTCAACAAATACACCCAAAATTTCTTCACAACAAGTTTATTAGATGAGAATTGTGATAGGATCTCTAAGAGGTTAGTCATTCTTTAATTTACCAAGGTTATAAAAGACCAAGGCTAATCATATACCATAGAGATAAATGTCACAAAATGTGTGTGAATAAGCTAACCCCAATAACATTGAAGGGATGAAAGTAGTGGATGAATTACAGAGGAATATGAAAGAAAGGGAGGAAATAACATTCATGTGTATGTAATACCTGATTTCAATGTTTGATATTTGTACCTTTGATTTTATTTTTGTAATGTTTTAATTCTTTCTCATTTTTTAAATATTATTGAACTGTTTTTATGATTTTTTTATTTTTGAACTGTTTTATGATTTTTTAGAATTTGGGACCAAAAATGTCAATCTACATGATAGGATCCAATAATGATGTGTGTGACTTCCTTGATAAGGGAGACTAAGTGTGTTTTTTTATCAAGAGTGATATTATCCCCAATCTCGATGATCATGGTGAGTTCACACTCAACAAATGACTGTGATTTGTTTTGAAACATGGGTTTCATATGTGGGAGTTTGAGTTCCCTATCCATAGGTTTTTGTACTTTGCACCATACTTGATGGGTACATTGGTGTACATTCTAGAATCATGTTTGATTTTGAATTTTATAATCATTTGAGTTGTTGGGAGATTTGGAGCTCTTTGGAGTTTTGATCTTAGATTTATAAAGAACATGTTTGGATTTCTTATAAGATAATGCTTGACTTGTATGATCCTGAGAAGTGAGAGAAGAACGTGGATGTTTAGAATTGATGAGAGGAAAGGTGGTGGGATTGCCACAATATTTGGTAGAATAATAATGTGATGGATGAAAAATATACGGTTCAAGGATTGAAGAAGATGGGACACCGGAGGTGAGCCATATAAAAATATGAAGGGCTACTAGGATGTGGCCCAAGAATAGAAGAAGAAGGGCTACTAGGACATGACCCATAGATGTAAGATGATGGGCTACTAGGATGTGGCCCAAGAATAGAAGATGATGGAATACCCGAGGGTGATCCATACATAGAAGACAAGGGGCTAGTGGGACATGCCCCAAGAATAGAAGATAGTGGACTACTCAAAAATGTCCCACAAATAGCAGAGGGAGGGCTACTAGAAGGTGACCCACACCTAGACAAATATGAAGGGCTACTTGGTGTTGACCCCATAAGAGATTGTGATTGAGGAATTATGATAGACAAAGAGTGATTGGGTGATGAGAAGATAGGCCATGGATCAATGCAAGACCTAGGAGTTTCCTCACGTAATGAAGAATGTGAATATGGAAGAATAAGAGGAGGATCAAGTTGCATGATCTGAGGCTCTTCCTCTATTTCTTGATAAAAGGAATCAACCTTTTCCTCACAATATGTGGATGCATCGAAGTCTAAAGAGAATCCTTTCTCATAATTTGTTAAAGAGATATCTTCATGTGCCCCTATAAAGGCCATAATTGTTTCTTCATTCTAAAAGAGATCAATCAGTATGAGTTGTTGATCGACCACTAGGGGTTGATTGGAAGAAAGAGGTTCAATTAGTGTATAATACTTAGAAGATGTTTGATAGAAGAATATGACATGGGGGACAAAGAAGATGTGGAAATAGATGTCTTGGGAGTAGAAGAAGGTGGTGTGGACCTACCTATATGATGGTATATCATCTGTAAACTAGTAGGATTAAGTCCAAAGTCTATAGATTGCGACGCATGGGTCAATTCAGACGTTTGACTAGAAGGAATTTGAGTCACATGAATATTCAAAGAAGGAATACTTCGTGGGGTGATTGATGAAGAATGTCATATGAAGAAGGGGAGGACCGTGATTTAAGAATCACATTGGATGAATAATAACAAGGGTCCTGCAAAGAAAGAGAGGACCACGATTCAAGAATTGTATTAGATGTTTGATTGGAGGGATTTGGAGTCATGCATATCTTCAAAGGAAGAAGACATCATTGAGGCAATTGATAAAAGGGGTCCTATGAAGAAAGGGAGGACCGTGACGTAGGAGTCATATTAAATGTATGATGAAGAGGGTCCTGCGAAGATAGGGAGGACCACGACGTAGGAGTCACATTAGATGAATGATGAAGATAATTTGTGGTGACAAAAATATTTAGAGGAGGAGAATGTTGTTTAGGTGATTGATAATAGAGGTCCTACAAAGAAGGGGAGGACCACGACTTAGGATTCAAATTAGATGAATCAATAGTAGTTTGGATCTAAATCATCAGAAGAGTCAGAGGAAATATTTAGATTGGAATCCTTAGAAGTAGAGGAAATGTCTAGATTAGAATCAGAAGAAGAGTGGGGGAACTGAATAATAATTTAGATCGAAGTATCCAAACCATACCACCGACTATGAGATGAAGGTGAGGAAAAAGTCACTTGAATGAGTTCTCTAGCGCGAAGAACCAAATGAGGTTTAGTCATGATGGGAATATTTTGATTTGTACACCAAAAATTTGATTCCTTATTGTCGTATGTATAAGAGACCTTGCAATAATCAGTCATTTTCGATGTGTGTTGGGTTCAAAAGTCTAGACCTAAATTGTATGATCAAAACTTTTTAAAGTTAAGAAGGTTTCATGTCAATTTGGGCAACATAACGATAACTAATTAGAAATTTCATAAAGATGGGGATGCTTGTGTGATTTTCCAAAAAGGAAAGCTAAGGAAAACATATATAATGATGAATCAAGATTGATAGTCCAACAAGGTTTGGAGGCATAAATGCCAAAGGATTGATCAAAATTTTAGCAACATATAGGATACAAAGGAAATATTTCCAATGTTTAATTGATGCAAAAGTTACTTGAATGTTTTTTCCAAGGTTTGAAAGATGTGTTAAAAATTATCATGAACTTAGGTAAAAACAAGAAGATCAAGAGGATCAAAGACCCAAAAGATTGTCCTAGAAATGAATTTATAAGATGGATAAACACAAGGAACAATCACACAAGTTCAAAACACAAAGCCAAATTAATGACCAAAGAATAATGAATGATAAAGAATCAATGGATCAAAGTGATTGTCTGAAATGGATATGTCGATGTGAAAAATGAGACACAATCACACAAAGTTTGTTTTAAACCAATCAATCAAATGGAATAATTCCTAAGTGTCCAATCAATCAATAGTTTGACACGTAATATGACCAAAAAAATGTCACCACTTATGCCAAGTTCAAAAATGAATGAGACGTAAGTAATAACTAAAGGTTGATATGATTTCCAAACAAGGTATACTAAAAGCGAGTTTAGATCCAATCAAGACCTAAATCTCAAAAAATTAGAAGTTACAAACATGAACGACGCAACAATACCACTAAGATACGTTAACCAAACTTTACGGAAAAGTAAGGTATTAGTATCGAAATAACATTATTACGATGCACACAAAGGTAACAATAACACTTTCCAAAATCAAGGTAATGTTTGAAGGAAAACTAAGGCTAAAGTATACCAAGGAATTGTTATAATTCATGTAGCATAATGTTACAATCTAGACACTTAGGTCAAGTTTGTAAGAAACAAGACGTAAGTATCAAAATTGTGGTGATATGATACAAGAAAGATAACACCTCAAAGGAGATTAAAGTAATGAATCAAGCCTAACTATGACGACAATCTTGACTTGGGTATCAAGATCGAAAAGGCTACCAATGATATGAAAATGTCTCCACACACTTTAGATGTTTAACAACTCAACCGCAAACATGGATGAGTGTAAACAGACACAAAAGTGGCGAATACAATCAATTAGCAACACAAGGGTAGTCACTCTTCTTTTAATCAACAAAGTGTCAAAATAAAGTGAAGGAAATAGATCAATTGGGTTGAAAAATGTTGGCCTCACTTCGACAGAGTTTTGCCTTACCTTAGGGCAAGTGAAAAACTAAGAAAAATTAACACTTCACATGTTTTGTGATGAACAATAGATCTCAACTCAAATTAGATTTGATATGCTCCAAGATAGCTCCTAGTCAAAGATAGCTTCATGGGTGGTTCACTCAACTAGGTGTCACAAGTCATCTAAGAGCGAGCTTGATTTACCCAAAAATTCACACTGACTAATTTGGGAGTATCTCGACTTTACTTTACCCCTTTAAAACACAATGGGAAATAAATGCTTCCATCATGTACTCTCACTAGAGTCGCGATATGGAAAAATTGTGACGCTAAATCTCACGTGTGTTCTAGTCAAGTAGGTTGTGCGGAGCACTTCCCATTTCGTCAGCAAGGTTCCCTCTTACGTGGAATACTTTGGGGTTCCTAGGAACACCCCATTGTTGTAGCTTAAGTATTATGCCAAAGGGGTTATATCCTAGTTGTAAGCGGATGAGACAAACCCTTATCGAACTTGCAAATACAATATGTTGATTGTGGTGTGTTTTTTTTATCTTTTTGAATTAGATGTGGGTTGCTTGAACACCTTTTTGGAAACCTCCACGAAAATTATATTAGTAGTTTAATTTTGTTTCAAAGAAACCTTTTCTTTGACAAATGTTTTTGGTTCCTGCACAATGGATTAGTAATTTTCCAAAAACAAAAAAAGATAAAACATTGTTTATGATTCTCAAGATCATCCTAAGACACAAGAGAAGAGCATACACAATGTAGAATCCAACTATGAAATCAAAAATGGAAAAAACTTATTTCAAATGAAATATTTGTTCATTTTAACCAACTTTGACATTCATTCTTTTAAGAACAAGCATTTTTCAAAACAAAAAGAGACATAGAAATCATTTTTGATTCCCAAGATCACCTAAAAGGTGCAAGGGAAGAACATACCCGATTGTAATCTCATGATTAAACATGAAATTTTCATTACCCTTAAAAAAGTAAAATCACCATCAAACATGTAAAAAAACCTAAAAACATAAGTTATAGTCAAAATAAAACCAGTAAGGTGTTAGAACATCAAAGACCAAATTTTCCAAAGGATTTAGACATGTTAGAAATGAGTAGTTTACTAAAAATGAATTTTTTAATTTTTGGTAACTCAAAACCCAAATTTATGTTTCCATTATGTATTTCTCTTCAATACCTTTCCAAAGCAACAAAAACAGAGTCATTTTGAGTTTGGGAGCAAAAGTTATGGCCTCCAAGATCGCTATTGATGCCTGAGCTATTATTTGTGTGCATGCGCTAAAATTTGTGTGCTGCGCGCCTCTGCTAAAAAAATGATAGTTTTGAATGTGTGTGCACCATGTTTTGGGTATGTGAAACCAATTTAAGGTGATTGCACATGGTTTTGGGTGCCAGTGCTAGGATTTGTGTGCCTGCGCCACCCTGTGTAAAAAAACACAGTGAGAGTTATGCTTGCATGCACATAATGATGTGTGTGCTTCCTTTCCTGGGTGATGTAAAAAATATGTAATTTTAAAATCAAAAACTTCAAAAGGTCAAATTTTTGATATGTTAGCTCAAAATTGACAACAACCCATCAAAATTAAACCCCTAAACAAGACTCAACACATGCAAAGTTAGCAAAATCATAAGAAATTTAACATTATTTCACACATGTAATATTAGCAAAAGACACCAAAAAGCTCAAAACACTCCAAATTTTAGTATGTTAGCTCGAAATTGACAACAACCCATTAGAATTAAAGCTCTAAATGAGATCCTACACATGTAATATTAGCAAAATCCTAAGAAATTGAACATTATTTTCCATATGTGTATATCAAGGGTTAGCCAAAAACTTGAAATAACAATAAAATTTGAGCTAGAATGTTAAGGGACTAAGGACTGTCCCACGGCATGCCAAATGTGTACATGTATTTGTTAGCAATGTCAAAAGAATTAGAACTAACACCTAGTAGTCCTAAAACAAAGCTAAATCAAAATCAATGCACCATCATGCTTAGAGATTGAACAAGACTAATGCCAACATCCTTGCATTAGAACATGAATAAATATTCAAACTAACATGCTAATCCATTAATCTCTATCTCTATTGAATGCTAATCAAATGAAGTGAACCTATTTAGATCCTTAGCAATCAAAGGCTTGATTTTATGTTTGAGTCCAAAGGTTTTCAAGAATGGATTCTTGTCAATCCATGACTACAAGACCATTTTACATATCCCCATATGACTTCAAAACTTGGATGAATGAATACAAAAAATGAAAATATCTATCTCCTCTAATGAAGAATGCTCGAAGATGATAAAATGACTATAGGTTAGGCTCTATGCTCATCTAGGAATGTAAAGGTGTAAGTGTAAAGGTAGGAGGAGGGATCTTTATATAGCCCAATGGATAGAAGAATCTCTACATCCTCCTTCATGTGGGATAAATGGAGAGGTTGGGTTAGTTGTGGATAAGAGAGGTTTAGAAAGGGTTGAGTCAACCTTAGGAGAGTTTAGTTTGTCCTTTAGTGACCCATGGGATTTGAGGGGCTTTATTAATTAATCAAAGGGATTAATTAATAGATGTGCAAGCTTATAGAAGCTTTTTAAGGGAATAATTAGCATGATTTAGACTATGAGAGGGATTTAATCAAATAAATGATGATTTATTGATTTAATGGAAGAGGAAGCTAATTAATTAATAATAATTAATTAGTCTAGGTAGAAAGGGGGATTAATTAATTAGAAATAATTAATTAATGTAGATAGAAAGGGGAGCTTAATTAATTAGAAATAATTAATTAATCTAGATAGAAAGGGGAGCTGATTAACGGAATGTCGTTAATTGGCATCATTGTTGGATAGAAGGGTTAATTAACTAGCGTAATGTAGCTAATTAATGGTGATAGAAGAGGAAGTGTGCTATATTGACGATATGTCATCAATTTACGGGAAAGGGTACAATTAGTGTAATTTAAGTATTTAAATTGCTCAAGCTAAATTATAGGTGTCTACACTGGGGAAGACATGAAGAGAATGTATAGAATATATAAAATTATTACTTTTGAAGATCCTATCATCAAATCATGGTGGCTCCAATTCAATCGGACTACCACTAGAGGAAATAAAATGGTACTTGCACCAGTTGATAATCAAGAATCCAAAAACTTGATGAAGAAGATTCATAATATATATGAAATGTTGTATGAAGGGCATGATGATGACGAATCTATCAAGGTAATGTTTTCAACTACACACAACTGAATAAGATACTCAAAGCCATATCTTTCATCTCTCTTCCTTTGGAGGATTTTTTGGCATATGGTGATGATGAAATCGAAGCCTTAAAAAGAGAGTTTGTGCGGAAGAAGGAAATTATGATCCCAAAACCTACCATGAAATTTTGAGTCATGCATTGGCTTTGAAAAAATGTATGAGAATCTTGAAGCACTTCATAATACCGAGGAAGAAGAAACTAATCTTTCAAAATAAGATATTGATGTTTACCCGTATTATGAGGTTTTTGTTCCTTTGAGACTCTTGTGTACCTCTCATAATAATTAGTCCTTGAACCTTCTAATGAAAGTCAAATCAGGTACCTTTGAGAATGATGGAGAAAGCATGAAAGTTGAACCTCCATTCATAAATTTATTTTGTCTTGAAGCAACACCCTTTGGAGGAGCGATGGACATGAGGGATGAATATTTTTTCTATGAAAAATAATCTAGTGCTTGCTAAATATTCCACCAACTATAAGGACGTTCAAGGAAGAAATCAGTCCTCCATCCCGAAATCATATTCTTCAGGAGGATGACTTTGAGGTAATCATTGATGAATTTCTCTCTCATTCTGGTTCTTCAATAGATGCACAAATTCTAAAGGATGAAACAAAAAAATTGAAGATTCCAACTTCCTTCTTGATACAATCATGGATGAAAAATTCACAATGATGAAATGGATAAAATGGAAGAATCCAAGTTTCTTCTCAAATCCAAGGTGGATGAGAAAATTGAACATGAATTATCTGAGGAGATGATTTCACCATCCTCACCAAAGGAATGTAATGCTGATCACCATAACAAGTATGGAGTTATCCCATTACTTTGCAAAGAAAACTATTCTATAGGAGATGTTCAAGGTGCTGAATAATATTATCCTCATGTTGTGGCTCCAACACTTTATCCTTCCTCCTTTCATGAGGATGATTTGATGGATCTTGAGCTGAAATGTGTACCCTTCTCATATAACATGGACCTCTTCTCTCTATCTAAAAATGATGAAAACCAGAATGCTAAAAATTTCTAGATGGTAACCCATGGATGGAAATAAGTATGGATCATGAAGAGGAATTTTTTCAAGAGAATCCTAGCCATACAAAGATCAAATTTCAAATCAGATATTTGAGGCCCAGTGTGAAGAGTTTTCAAATGAAGATGAAAATGAGTATATGGTAGATTTGAAAGAGAAATTAGTATAAGACATCTCAAGGATTATTGAAGAAATTGAAAACCATTAACTCAGTCTTGAGATCCCGACTAGGGCTATGGAAATGCAAGATAAGTATAAATCAAGTTTTGCCTCTTGTTTTGAAGCATTAATGATCAATAATGAGATGGAGAAAATGGATTAGATCAATGGCTTCCTTCGAGCCTTGGTGGATGAAAATGGATGTGAAGGTGAGATTTCACTTTTCTCATTCTATGAAAAAGAATGAACCAATGATAAACAAAAGAGGAAGAAAATTCAGGAATCTCCTACCAATACTTTCAATCATGAAGATAATAACTTCGCTATAGAAAGTTATATTAAGAATGATGTTGAGCTAGATTGTATAGAAAGAAAATTTTCAGAGCATCAAAGGGAAAAGCGAGAAGAAGGTTTTGAATGGGAAGAAGGATAAATTGCTCTCAGCATTTATAAATCCCTTTTTGATTTTGAAAAAGATTCCATGCTACAAGATTCACTCAAAGATGGTGTTGGCTCCCAATTTTACACCTCACAAGTACTTGACAAAGACTTCAGTGGTGGGGCAACTTAGAGTATGAAAAGTGTTTGTGGGATATGTTGTTTGTGTCTGAGGATGTATCTAAAATTCTCTTTTAAAATAGAATTTTAGGGATGATTAGTAGTCCCGTACAAAGGGGATGACATGATCATGCTACTTTTGGTCCTGCATAAACCAGGGCGAGAGGACCCACAATGTAACTTGAATGGAAGAAGAAAAATTTGTAGTGTGTTCTTCTTGATTTACAAATTATGGGTCAATCTAGGATGAGTATGGCTATAGTCATTTTTACCCCCATCACAAAGGAAAGAAATTCCGTGTGCATTTCCCTATCACCCAACGGGCACCGGCACTCACCCAAGGCACGCGCGGTCACCAAGTCTCTCTTTTATGTGAGTTTAGTGGGAAACATCATCTATGATCTAAGTGTAAGAGTTTTAAAAGGAAATAAGACATACAAGCACCATAGAGCTCATAATGGCTTCTAGATCCTTGCAGTCATCCCATACATAAAGTGCTTAAAAGATAATAGAAATTACACCAAAATAGAAAGGAAGTCATACAAGCATTCATACTTAGTTCATAGACATAAATGAAAAATAACTATGAATAAGGATGTATGCATCAGAACCATTAATGCTCATAGTCAAATCAATTGGTAACCTCATTACATTCATTAGGCCCATTACAGAATGTCACAGAGAGGCAGACCGTAGTCATGCATTATAACTGGATTCATATAACTAGGCCCTCAAAAGAAAATTTATACTTCCTAACCCTTGATACATCCTTCTCTACCCTTAATTACCTAAGTTAAGAGAGTCCTTGTAGTTTTTCTACAGAGCTCCGCCCACTCTCTATATATATCTCTCTCTATGTATGTCTTTTACTTATGCAGGAACTTGTATATATAGCCTTTCTAAACTTCCAACTCATTTTTGTGGCCTCGATATGTTGCTAAGTGTCTCGAATGTGGTCCTTCAGAGCGTATGCTCCTCTAGGCCTGAGCTCACCACTCTGTGCCATGATTTCCTTCTAGAAGCCTCTAACATAGGGCATATTCCTTCTTGGGCCAACCTGTCGCCAGGATGGCACCTTATCCACTCCACATCCATAGTCGGGTCATGCTTTTCTCGTATCTTGGCCAAAATTCCCAATATGGCTAAGTCCTGGAACCTTGGCTTTGTCCACGAACATGCCACATGTTTCCTTAAACCTTTCCTTAAACCCTTCCCTATGCGCCTTCTCCTTGCATGCCTACGTGCCCTTTTACACTTAGCCAATATTTCAGGGGCCCAACAATGGCCATGAAAAGAAATATCTACTCTCAAGAGTTGTCACAGGGATATTGAATATAATTAGTACATCAGACACATGTTACTAGAGATAGTGGGACTTGGTTCTAGTGCATCATTGCATAAGACTTTTAGTTATAATGCATCTTTCAAGGATGCCTGGATTAGAACACAAGTATGGTAGGTTGAATATTATAAATGTGGTATAAATGGTAGGATAGAGAGATAGTTCTATTTTATGGAAAGGGGGGGAAAAATGATATTCAATTTTTTAAAACAATGTATCAGTAATTACCCAGGTAACATGCTTTTCTAGGAACATAGTGAAATGAAAATCAAGTAATAACAAATTATAAGAAAGATTTTCATCCATTAATACAAAATCAACACAAATATTTCAAACATAATATTCGAACACACAACAAAAATCTCATGCAGAGTTCTAAAAAAATCTTCATTGCCTTTACTTTCATACACCAAAAATACACTCTAAGGCTGAAAAAAATCACTCAACAAGATGGTTGCATAGTAAAGGAATTTATAACCACATAAAATATTGAGAGTAATGATACAATAAAATATTGATTTGATGACTAAAAATGCAACAACGAAGGACTGATCTACGTGTTAGATAAATGCAATAAAGACAAAGATTACGCAAGTTGTGATTCATTAATCTTTATTTAACATACAAGATACCAAAACACATATTAGAAATCATAGACAATCATATTTCATTCAAATCCTCAATTCCTTGACAAGGGGACATGGATTAAATGTCTTCAATGTTTTCCAATGGTTGTACAAAGTGCATCCACCTTAGCACAAAGAGACCAAAACTCAAATTTCAAATGCTCTCTAATAAAGGAAAACAAGAAAAATACAAAGTCATAATAATATTTTCTTGACTTATTAGATAAAATCTACCCCATTTGCATATGAGGTATGATCCTCATATTTATACAAAATTGGTTATGATTTTCCTTCGATTTTACCGCCCAAAAGCATATGCGAACAATCCCAGAAGGGGTAATAATGAAATCCATCTTTGGAAAATATATTTCAATTGCAAAGATTATTTTGTTAGCAATCAAATTGATTTTGTTTTTGGTTGCGGATATGGATGTGTGTAAGATATTTAGTTTGTGATGCCCTATCCCTTTCTTTTATTATTCATCCTATCACGATCACTCATGTTCTTAGTCATAAACCATTTGTTCCTTGATGCCGTTACTCCAAATAATTTGACATCTCCTTTTAGATAATATGTTTTGGGAAATGAATAACTATGGATATTCATTTAAGTTTGATGTTTCCTTTGCGAAAACCTTTAATCAAGCCAAAAGAACACTTTTTGACATACATCATTTCACATTCCCCCTTTTTTCAAATCCGTGTGAGCATTCAAAATTGATCTTGTATTCAATCTCAATATGATAATTCACATAGACTTCTCTAGGATTCACCCTCCTATAAATTATCACTTATTTATTATGAATTTGCAAGTTCCCTTGAGTGTTATAAGTGATATTTATTTTGAAAGAATCAGTGTTATCCTTTTTAAGTAATGGAAAAAATGAAAGTGGGAAATAATTAGAAAGATATTTCTTCGAAGCTTTGCACACAATATTTAATATTTATGGCCTGAGTGAAGCATTCATTAGAATGTTGTTCATCATTGAAGACTAAGAAAAGCCCACAGGTGGCCACCGAGTATCAATATAGCGCATCTTGATTTGATGAGGAAGCTAATAAAAATGACTCCCTTCCGCTCGGTATTCAAAATTTTAATTTATCATTTGTTTCACCTAGAGGATCACATAGCCTAGAGAAGTTGAAGAAATTATGGGTTCATTGTAGGCCGATGATGAATGAAAATTCCATAAGGATATCACCCACTTTCTTCAATAAGGAGATGAAAGAAATAGAAATCCTACGTGACGTCCATATAGTGTCTGATGACAAGCCTCAAGAGGACATATCCTCAATTTCCCACATAATAGCCAAAATAGAGAAAAGGCTCACCATTCTTGAAAAATATCTACCTCTCGAAAAATCTCATGAAGTGCCTTTACCTCCCTTAAAGAAATGCAAAAGTGGACCAATTGATCCAACAAGTGCATCCAAACTAGTCTCTATTAATCTGATTGATGTGCTTGAGCTAGGTCCTTCTAATTCAATTGATGTACATGGGCCATCCAGAACCTCCAAAACCAAGGTATAAAGGAATTTCGATAGGAGGGCTTAACCTTCTTAAATGGGCCTCTTCTTATGGGAAGAAATTGGAATTGATTGAAATTTTGAAAGGCCTAAGGGAAAGTATCAAGGAAATTATGGATAGGGGTATATCTCACGGATTAGCAGGATATGTACAATATGTTTATGAAATTCAAGACTTCAAGGAATTTGAGTTTAGGAAGAAAAATATGTTAGCTCGTATCCCTACCTTTACAGAGGATTTTGTAGTCATAAATTGACAATGTATTTAGTTACAAAAACACCCTTTTTGTATATGTATACCAAAAAAATTATATGAATTTCAAGGGCAGGACCCTTATAGAATCCCCATTTTGTACCTAGTACATACATATGTTATTTTTCACTTTCTTTGTCAATTTAGCTATTATTTCTCCTAAATGAACATACCTCTATATGGTAGAGTAATCACATTTCCAAAAGACCAATCTTGCATGATTTGATTACCCACAATGAGAGTTATAGGTAAAAATTCTCCATCGCTTGTTTGTGGATTTTCCTTGCATTTATCTCTTCCTCATGGGCCTTTTTTAGTATTTGAATGTTTTGAACATACAACGATATTCTTGCATGTTTTGCGTATTCTTGAGTATCCTACGGATTTTGAATTCCATAGGATAATTAACCTTTGAAACACATGTGGAACATTAAATCAATGTACCATGACTTTATTATATAGCCAAACTCATAAATCCTTCACAAAATGTCATCCCACGGTATTGGATCCTCTACCATTCAAACAATATTACTTAAAGCACCATCCACTCACTTCCTTTGTTTCATGGATTATATCCTTAACCAATTTTCAAATATCTTTCAGGATTGAAAACCATGTTACCCAAAATTTATTTTAGCCTATGAGACTCGAATTGATGTCGTGATGGAAAACCATGCTAGAATCCTACCTAAATCTTGATCTGATTCTTGTTGTTTTGTGGATTGGAAAAAAACCATAGAACAATAAGTTCTACACTTCATGGATGACTAGCTTAGTTCAATGTAAATTTCTTAGAGCATAATAACCAAACACATTTTATAAAATTATGGGAGGGATCCAATTATAGATACTTGGTTGAATGAGTGCCAACATTGACTCTTAGTTAGGGATGAGCACTTCGTGGGTGCCACAAGAACTAAAAACAAAGAAATTCACAAGACCCGGACTAGGTGTCTAGTCCATTGGGCAAGGAGTTATAAGAGATAAAATGGTCACGATATTTGAACAAAGTCTAAGAGATACTTATGAATAGAACAACAAAGGGGAAAAATATGATCACTTTAGACCATAACAAAAAAGGGAGACAATAACAAAAACAATAGAACTATACACTATACAAAAACACACACGAAGGTATCCTTTAATCCAACATATTTGTGGGGTGTGTAGAACTTGTAGATATATATATATATATATATATATATATATATATATATATATATATATATATATATATATAATAAAAATAAAATTAAAGAAAGAAAATGAGAAAGACTAGTCTTTCACATTGGGTTCACCAAAATTTGAACATGGGAAAATTGACACGAGTATCCCATGCACTCGACCTCTTAAGGTTAGATTTCGATAGCCAAATTATGGAAGATTATGTGAGGATTAGAGATGAAATGTGCTAATGAAGATAATAGGGGATGATAAATATGATGAAGATGAGGATGGCTAAGGATCAATATTTAGTGGTCGGACAAATCTTGGTCAATCGACTTGCAAGTACAATATTTATTCATCAAGGGAAAATTTTTCTCTCCCTACCTCTATATGTGAGATGCTATGATATAATATTATTTCTACATGAAATTATTGATATACATCAGTTAGGATAAAGATACTTTTACCAGTTGAGACCATTGAGAAGTGTATGTTTATCCCTAGGTACTCCTCTGTAGAAATGGGTCATGCAAAGTGGTGAATGATGTGGAGTGATAATAACTAAGGTTTTACACACCTAAGATAATTCACTTGGTCAAACTAGAATTTATTGGCTATGGATAAATGTTTTTAAAAATATTTGAGCTGAATAATGATCAATGGAGATAAGGGAGTAGAAAAAGACCAATGCACGTAGTCCCAAGTCTATGTCTCCATGATAATGGTTAACGCTTGGTGGATTGATAATGGGTTCAAATATTATTTTATGAGGTTGATCGTGGGACATAATGGTCATACACGTGAATCAAATTTTGTGGGTAAAAATTAGTTTAATACTTTAATTATGCCATGTATTTACTATTTATCATAAGTAATAGTGTGTTAATTTTAATGTTGGTAAATAGTTATGTTACTGTGGTAACTAGTTGTTATATTTTTATATGGTTGTGTATTGTTAAAACCATATATTTGTATTTTTATTCATTCATGTATATGTTTTGGTTGGGTTTTTATAACATGTAAAACCTCATGGTTGTCATTATTTAGCTATTGAATACCTATAAGTATTGCAACTCTTTCTGCTCATTGTAATCAACTTGTAATATGTTAATTGTAATATGATATTTCATATTAATAAAATCATACATAGGATACCTCCTTGTTTC
Organism: Taxus wallichiana var. yunnanensis; assembly: GCA_018340775.1. Lineage (NCBI taxonomy): Eukaryota > Viridiplantae > Streptophyta > Pinopsida > Cupressales > Taxaceae > Taxus > Taxus wallichiana. The sequence continues at coordinate 262,075,956 of CM031236.1, forward strand.
CCGAGTCCTTAAAATTTGGTATCGAGCAAGGTTAGAGGAGATGTGCAAGTATAAGAGGTTTTAGAGATGTTACAAAAGGTTGAGAAGTATTGGAGAATAAAAATGCATTATAGGAGAGCACATGCTTACATCCAATAGCTTCCTAGATCTACCTTGCATCCCCACAACCTCCAGTTTATTTCCCGTGTTTGAAACAAATTTTTTTACACTTTGTTCATCCTAAACTAGGGAAATTTAGTGTAGTCTAGAAAATTTTGATTATGAAATCAGAAAATAAATAAAAAATTTCATTTTTCCTTGAGTAGGGCTTTTTCCTCTAAATCTAGAGGTACTATACTAACAACTAATACTAGTTGTACTGCCAAGTTTATCATACTATGCCAAACTTGGGGGTATATTCTAATACTAAGCTCTACATTAGACTAACGACCTCCCTGACTGAGATAGAGCCAAGTTAGATGATTTGCTAAAGGACTAGAATGAGTTGTATTGAGTTAGGGTGGGTTTTACATCTAATGAGCTCTAAACACCCTATCACTTCAATGAACGAGTCAGGTTATGTTGAAGAAAACACCAAACTAATATATTTTTCATCTAATCCATCGAGCCACCGAGCCCGATGTTAATTCTACCCACCGAGATATTCATTGGCAGATCCGATCCCTATACATTGTGTAAAATTCCGAGCCACAAACTGAGTAGTCCAATGAACAATTGAGATCCATTGCAATGATTTTCAAGGATACTATAACAAGCATTCAAATGATCCCTCTCTAATACAAATAGTGATCTCTAAAACTGTAAAGGGAACAAAATGACCACAATGAGCCAATCCACCCACAACCTACAAATATAGAACCCCTGTAATAACTACATAAAAAAGGTGAAATCTCAAAAAGTAGTGGCCAAACAACCCGCGGAAACAAATATGAACACATAAAGTAATTGATAAAAAAACTCTAGATTTGATGATAAAATTTAGCAACAATAATTTGATATTAGCACATGAAAATAGGAAAAATCCAGAGACAAATAAAATATAGAAAATAATTGAGTAATTTCTATTGAATAGGAAGGGCATTTTATACAATTGCTTGCTCCTATAATCATGGAGACAAGTCTTATATTTTTATCCCTAAATCTCTCCTCTATTCCCTAGTCTTATTTCCACACCCCTATCTATGAGTTGTGCATGAAAACTATTTGTGCACACTTATAATTTTTTTAAATATTAAATAATACAATTATTCAAACCATATGTTCACACTATAAACACTTATTTCCTAACAACAATCAAAGCAGAGGAAAAACAAAATGGAATAAAAATAGGAGGAGATAAAGTGAAGGATTCAAAAAGATATCTAGTATAACTAGGAAACCTAATCTACCCTTCGTCCAAGGAAGGTTACATAAACCTTTGTCATATTGACATGTTTGTTTTCCAAAGGAAAGGGATTTTAAAAGTTTAAATACTAGTTTCTTCATTTTATAAGACTAGTGCTACAAGAATCATGTTGGTTAGGTGGATAGATTTAGGGCTGAAGAGGTCAAGTGTTCAACCCTCCCCCTCCTTCCTTTATTCATTTTTATATATTGAAAATTGGAGGTGAGTTTAGCAGAGCCACCCAAATTTAACATAGAAAATCAGTAACAATTCTCCCCAAATTTAGTTACAAAACCCATAATTTCGGGGTAATTTTGTTTTCTCCCACAAGCCTTAAAAAGTTGTTTTGGGCCATTTTTGTAAAGGGAAGGGTGTCTAAAAGTGTTGTTTTTAGCATTTTGAGCTCTTTTTTGCATTTTTGCACATTGTGAGCCATTGTGAGCTCTAAAGGCCACAAAGGCATCATAAAATAAATTTGTTCTTCCTTTCATTCTATTTTTCTACAAAAAGGCTATAATTACATATTTTTAGTGTATTTTTGCAATGTTTTATGCTACTAATCCATTTATTTGGGAAAAATTTAACCACCTACTATGGCAAACAATACTCTAATTTTTTTCTTTCTTGACTCACAACTACTCCGTGGCAACAATTATGATGTATGGAAGAAAAATTCTAAACTTAACTCGAGTTTGAATAGATTTATCTTGTTGTGAATGGTTCCTTAACCATATCAACTGATGATGTAGCCTAAGAGAGAAATTTTGATAAGGCCAACCATAAGGATAAATTGATAATCTTATTCAGACTGTACGATGATGTGAAACCCGACATTTGAGTGCTAAAATAGCCAAAGAAGTGTGAGATGAGTTGAACGCCATGTACAAGTCCATAAAAAAAACACAACATTGAACTTGCAGAGTCAGTTACATATGCTTAAATTCAAGCCAAACGAGAAAGTAGAGGCTTTCTTGTAGAGATTTGCAACATTGATGGCTTCACTTCTAGCCCTAGGAGAGGAGGTTACTAATATAACTCTCATGCTCATTGTTATGAGAGAATTTTCTTCCTCATACCACACTTTTGTAATGATAATTGACTTGTCGATTAGACAATCGATTACGAGAGGATGGTGAGTTTTTGTAGTATGAAGAGGCACTTTACAACACATGATGAAGAAGGGCATACACTAAATTCTCTTCGAAAGGTAAGGGTAATGCAAAATCTTCCCAAATTCGAAAACAACGTCAACAAAGAATATATGTGCTATTTGCAAATGAATACATGATTTGAAATAATGCTAGTATAACACATAAAATAAAGGTTCATCAAGCAATTCTGAACCTCAAAATAAAAAATCTCAATAGGGAAAGTCACACTACAAGAAAGGGTAGAAGAAGGGGAAAATGTGAAATAAAACCCATCAAAAAGTCAATGTAGTTGAGTAATAAGACCATTTAGATGATGAGGAATTCTTGTACACTACTCATTCTAGTGAACCATCCATGTCATCTAGTGTTGTTTGGTATGTTGATTTAGGATCCACTTGACACATGACCGAGAACAAATATTGGTTTACCACCATGAGGGACACACCTTCAAAAAACCATGTTTTGTTAGGTGATGATTCTTATTACATAGTACAAGGTATTGGGAACATTTATCTACCTCTTGGTTCACAGAATTGTAGATTATATGATGTATTATATGTCCTTGTATTAACAAATAATTTACTATTAGTTAGTCAACTTCTAGATCATAATATGAAGATTGATTTTGATAGTCATTCCGATAAGAAAGTGTGTTTAATTTGAGACAAATACAAAATCTCAAAAATTATTGCAAAAGCCTCAAATGTGGGATGGATGTTCTAGCTTGATTTTTTCACAGGATGATCATTTTTGGCATTAGAGACTTTGTCACATTAGTTTAAGATATCTCGATACTGTTTGATGGTATAAAATGGTGAGAGGCTTACCATATCTCAAAAAGGATACAAACAAGTTTCCTAATTGCCTTGTAGGAAAAAAACACAGAGCTTCATTTCAAAAGATTACTTATCAAGCTCCAACTAATCTTAATTGATTCATACCGATATTTGAGATCTAATGCAACCTATTCATTATGTATTTCAATATTTCATGTTATGTATTGATAATTATTTAAGAAAAATGTGGATTTTTTTCTTCATAACAAAAGTGATGCTTTTGATAACTTCAAAAAGTTCAAAGTGGTTGTTAAGAACAAGACTATTCATCATATCAGATCTCTCCACTCATATTAGGGGAATTCACTAGTATCGAGTTAAAATCCTACCTACAATCTCACTAGATTCGTTGATAGATTCCTCCTCCACACATACCATAAAAAAGTGTTGGTGAGAGAAGGAATAATACTATTTTGGAGATGGTACGATGCATGATATATGATTCTAGACTAGTGAGTACATTCTGGGAAGAAACAACAAAGATAATAATATAGTTTCTAAACAAAGTGCCCACATTTTCTCTTGATGGAGTACTATGACATGAGGCATGTTCTAATAAGAATCCATCAATTGCAAACCTTGAAGTATTTTGGTGCAAATCCAACATGCACATACCCAAGAATAACATAAAGAAGTTGGATATGAAATGAATTTTTTTATCTTTAGTGGCTAAAATGAAGAGGGTATCGGGCACAAATTATTGGATCTAAAAACTAGAAAAGTATACACCAAAATATATGTTGAGTTATTTAAGAAGAAGGAATATGAGGCTCCTTCTCTGGACTCACCGATGTAGATAGTTCACCTGCCGTGAAAATACAAGTATATGTTTCCACTAATGATGAAAATTATTATGGGGATGATGGTGATGATTAGATAAGACCATGACCCATGGGAAAAATAAAATGTATGCCAAAGTGGTACACAAACATTATTCGAGATGAAAATTTGGATGCTCCTTCGGATACATCCACCACCGAACCTAAGACTCGCAACAAAGCATAAGAAGATGTAAATTTTTCTTTGATGAGTAGAATTGTTGAAACTGTTAAGTCCTATACTATCCAAGAAGCCCTACAATTGAAATATTGGAAAGATGTCATGTATGATGAGTATCATCAATGATGAAAATAAACACCGACAGACTTGTCAATATTCGACCAAGGAGGAAACCCATTGGTTGCATATGGATATTCAAAACAAAGTAGAAAGTAGATGGGACCATAGAAAAGTACAAAGAGAGACATAGTTAATAAAGGGGTATGCACAAAAGGAAGGCATAGATTATGAGGAGACATTTTCTCCCACATCTAAGATCAAAATGATTAGTATGATATTTTCTCTAGCTACTTAGTTTGTTTTGAAAGTCCATCAAATGGACATGACAAGTTCCTTTCTAAATGGAGATATACAGAGGAAGTATACATGACTCAACCTGAGGGTTTTGTCATACCTAGTGAAGAAACAAAGGTATGTAGACTCATAAAATATATGTATGGCCTTAAACAAGAACCCCATGCATGATATATCAAGATTGATGAGCATCTTGTTCAACATGGATTTGTGAGAAATACATATGATCCCAATCTCTACCTCAAGAGGAAAGGAGGAGAGATTGTGATAGTTGTATATGTCAATGATCTAGTCATCACTGGAAGCATAGTGAAGATGATCGATGCTATGAAGAAATATCTTAATCAATTGTTTGACATGAAAAATATTGGGCTCATGCACTACTATCTTGGATTAGAAGAATGGAAAAAGGAGAATCACATCTCTGTTTCTTGGTTGAAGTATACTAAGAAAACACTTGATAAGTTTAGGATGATGAATTACAAACCGATTGTTATACTGCAAAGATGAGAATTCAACTATCTCATACAGATCCATCTCCTTTGGTAAATGCAAATCAATATTAATAGTTGATTGGGAGTCTCATTTACGTAACATATACTAGAAAAGATATCAACTTTATAGTTAGTTATCTTTCCGAGGTTCATACAAGAACTCAAAGTGTTTTCATTAGAAAACAACAAGGTGGACCTTGAGATATCTCAAGGGTACTATGGATCTTGGTCTAGAGTAAAATAAGAATGATTAATTATTCTTGGATGGATACTCATATTCAAATCATACAGGTAATATTGATGACATGAAATCCACTTCTCAATTTTTATTATTTCGGATCTAGACCAATATCATGGGGAAGAAAGAAATAAAAATTTGTTTCCCACTCTTCTACAAAGGCCAAACATCATGTTGTAGGTGGAGATGTATGCAAAGCGATATGGCTTTGTCACATACTTGAGGGACTTGGAGTATCAATGGAGAAATCCACTACCTTGTATGTAGATAATGAGGGTGTTCTAAAACTGGTTTAAAATCCAAATTTTCATGAGAGAACCAAACATATCAAGGTACATGTTCATTTCATATGCGATAATGTCTTGAAAGTCAATAAACAACTTTAGTTTTCCCCAATAGCTGAATAATGAGTAGATATCTTCACAAAGTCACTTACATGTGAAAAATTTGAGTTGTTCAAAGCTTTCCTCTCCTCATCCCTTGAGGTGATGCAAAATTAAGGAGGGAATGTTAGGTAAAAATTAGTTTACTAGATTAATTATGCATTGTATTTACTATTTACTGTAGGTAATAGTGTGTTACTTTTACTGTTGATAAATAGTTATGTTACTATGGTAACTTAGGTAACTAGTTATATTTTTATATGGTTGTGTATTGTTAAAACCATATACTTGTATTTTGTTCATTCAGATATATGTTTTGGTTGGGTTTTTTTATCTTTTAAAACCTCCTAGTTGTCCTTATTCATGTGTTCAATACCTATAAGTGTTACAACTTTTTCTACTCATTGTAATCGTCTTGTAATATACTATTTCATATTAATAAAACCATACACAGGTTGCCTCCCTGTTTTCTGGCCCTTACAAAATTCATGAGAAAAAATAATAATAGCAAGAGGATAAAGGAAAATCAAATGATAAGATTGGGTAAAGTGAGTTTCTAATAGTGATTTTTATTGTTTTTGTTTTGATTCTAAATTAGCTTAAGATCCAATGATAAATGAACAACTCAAAATAAAATTTAAATAAACCAACAAGGAATATTTTGGGACATAAATGTTGAATTTAATAATCAATAGAACAAAAATGACTATGAAAAATCTTATGCCTCACGCTTCCGGAAGGAAAATTTATTAGAACCTAGTTCTATTTTTCAGAAAAAAATTCTTGGGAAGAACTACTATTTTAATTGAAAGTATAAAAGATTATCAAATATTTATAAATTTATACCCTTATATCTCCAATCCTTTCTTGAGAAAACCCACATGGACAGGGATATGAAGTTATTATTCATGATATAAACTTTTAGTACATGAATGAATCTATAAAAGATATTTTTAGGATATAAAATATATATTATTTTCTCAATTATCAATGTAACTATATTTTTAAGATTTAAACTAATATTATAATAAATATTAAATAACTTTGAATACATACCCAACCTCGTCATTACAATTCCATGTTTTTTTTTCCAGAGTTGATAATGATGTTTTCTTTGTCTCCATAGCTTCAAACCTCTTCTAAGGTGTAAAATCTAGTTGATCTAGGTGGGAAGAAAACAATAGAAGTGAAGAATCAAGAAAAGATAATTGGTTGTTATGGTATGAAAATGGTGGCTTATATGTAAGAAAAAAAAAAAATAATATAAAGAACTAGATGTATGTATAATGAAGTCTTCAAAATTGAACAACATAACACCTCTAAAACTCAATAATGACCAACTCCATGAAACATTCAAATGAGGCATATTTGTAAGTTGTTAGGAAGGAAGAAGTCATAATACACTTGTCAAGTTAGAAGGAGTGAGTCAACATATGTGGAATAAATAAATAGAATATTTTTAGCAAAGGTGAAAAGGAAAGTAAAGATTATTTCAATAAGCCTATTCTCAGTGAATTTGATAAACCAAACTTGGAGAAAAATTATTTGTAATTAAAAATGCATTAAAAAACATATGTTTTTCTTTTTCTTTTGATAATAACAAAACCACCAATATCAATAGACTGATGGTTGTATAACCATTGGTTAGTCTTTACCACTATTTGTATAACTATTGGTAAAGGGAGACCAACAAATATGACACAAAGGAGGAAATAGTCGGTTTTAAGGACCATAAACATGGAGTGAGGGTTTTACCAAGTCAAAGGGAGTGTGAACGAGAAAACGAGAAGGATATAGATCATGTTATTATATTGTAAGTAGCTCTATCATCACCATGTATGTATTTTATCAAATTTTTGTACTATTTAATTTTTGGTGCATACATGTACTTCTGTTGGAGAGAGGCCCAAAAATGAGGGAAATAGTGGGATATATATAGTTGATTTATGTATTCTAAGATCAATGTGGTGTGAGATACCTATAACTGTAGACTAGTGGCTTAGTTGGCATATGCAAGTGAAAATAGAGGAGACATTGGAAATCACCATACATTATGTGTGGTGAGTATAGAATCAAAAAGTTGATAGAGTTACATTACAGCTTTTGGTAGCTAGCGCATGTAGTTATGCTACAACTCCCATATTATAGATGATAACATGCTTGGGAGAGAGGAGAGTATGGAAAATAAAATCAATTCCACCATTAAGTCCACGTTGAGTGTGGCATGCTCTATAATTATGATCCACATGGTAAAGATAGAGATGAGAGGGACGAGTAGAGGGGACACATATTATAGAGGTAAGGGAAAACCAAGATAAGTAGAATTCCAAGTAGAAGGATGTCTAAGAGGTAAGAGGAGAGGAGATAATGAGAGTATGACAAAGTGAGTGGTGGTTAAAAATAATGGGAGGAGGGTATTTAACATGGATAGATGTCTATATTATGACCCATATGATGTAACACATAGGTAAGAGAGAAATGGATTAGAGGATACCACAGATGATGTTGGTTCCTTGAGATAGATAGACATGATTAGTAGGAATTTTCTTATCAAGGTATGATGATTATGGGGTATTTTTGGGAGAGCATATGAATCCATCATGGTAGAGAAATTTGGTGAGCTAAGTGAGCCTCAAAGTGGTTTATGTGATGTTTAGATATGTACGGTAGAGTATATTATAATGTTTACTCATACATACATACATACATACATATATCTATATATATATCTATATATGTATGTATGTATGTATGTATAAGTAAACATTATAAGTAGAGTATATTATAATGTTTACTCATACATACATACATACATACATACATACATACATACATACATACATATATATATATATATATATATATATATATATATATATATATATATATATATATATATATATATATATATATATTACTAATGGGTGATGTGGTTTGGTGATTCTTAAAAATGCAATATTTTGGAAACCCTTCTCATATATCAAATGAAGAAGTTGTAATTTTTATAGACATTGTACAATAGTAACAACATCCACAAAAAGTCGATCAAATATACTAACTACGGAAAATATGTAGAAATAACATATTTCCCTAACTAATCACATCTGGGAACATATGAGAACATTCCAAAGTAGTAAAATAACAATAGTATAGCCCCCACTAATCTAGGGATGTGACAACTAGATAATATCTAACTAATAAATAACTACGTTAAAGTAATAAAATTTAATTACTTTAACATTACAACTTAGTAAATGATGAATTAACCTAAGTTTATTCCTAACATTCCCCCCCTTAATTCATCATGGTCTAAAGTGAATAGGAGAGAAAAACTCTAAAACAAAATATGTTTACATGAGGTAAAAATTTATTAGCACACACATGCTAAAATAAACCTATTATAAGGTGAATCAAATAAATTTATCATTTCCCCCCTTCATTCAGTATAGTCTCTTTGTATCTCATTTGAATAGGAGAAGCAGGATGAAGGTACTTCCTCGAATGATGTGTAAGAGATGGAATAGGCTCATGAACTATATTTGGATGTCTGGAACCTCTTTTGGGTTGACACGTGTGCTCGAAAAACAAATGAGTAGCTCTGAACATTTTGAAAACCTTTGCTAGGTTAGATCTTGGCTCAATAAAACCTCTTCTAGGTTGGCTCGTATCTTGAAATTGACACTGACACAAAAACTACCCTCCATTCACTTTTCTCTAATCCGCAAGGAATACCACTTTTGAGCAATCAATAAAGAATTTGCAAGTCTTTCATCTTTTCCCCCTAAATTCTGAGTGAAAAGTAAAGAAAACTAGCTCCATGAGAATGAAAAAGTTTTTGGCACTTTATAATGATAGTGTAATTACAATTTTGTCTCTTCTTCATGGAAAAATTCCCATTTGGGATACATTGTGAGTACAAAATTACAAATTTTATACTTTTTTACAACTTATTTCAGCATTTGTTTTTTTTTTGAAATTTTTACAAGAAAAAGCTTATTAAAAGCTAGATCAAGACATAGAGATTGAAAAACCATACACTTAAAAAAATGACACCTCAATCCGAGGTACCAGTTGAAAGTTATGACTTGTTTAAATTCCAATTTTAATATCTTTCCGGGCCCCTTTCCAAAAATGGAATTTTTTTCTGTCCTAATTTTTTTCGCAAAATCCAAAAATGGTTTTTTTTTAAAAGCACATTTTTAAAAAAACACGACTCGATTAGGGCTTACCTAGCTCGCATGCGCTTTAAGATATCTGCCTCCACCCTAGCTCCTTATTTTTATTTCCTCCTCGCTATTTTAATTACAGAGTCAATTTGTAGGAGCACAACAGGATTTTGAGAGGTTATTTTGATGTTTTGATGGCATGGACGTCTCGGTAAGGCTCACCTAGAATGGCACCTTTGTTATATTTTGCTACTTTTTTGTTGTTGCACAGGGGACTGTCGAGATCTTACTAACTCATCCATGCATGGAAATCATGCATAGGTCTATCGTTATCAACAATTCCCAACTCTTTGAATGTCTACATCACAGGTGTAACTCACTCTCAATGAAGAGATTAGTCACAAATAGGTGTAGATCTCACCACAGCTCCCCAGTGCACAGTGTTGAAACCGGGTGGCCTCCAAATTTGGCACAATCCTCCAAATACAACAATATGCTAAATGTAGTAGTACAATCACTTTTTTTTAATCTATAACAATTATCGAAGATCTACAACAATTTGTGCAAATTAACACAAGGGGATGTGGGTATGCATGCAATGGGATAGGAATGGGCTGAGAGGCTCTATGGCTCTCCAATGCAGCTCCAACTTCCTCTGGTGCTCCAAAACTTCTACAACCTCTTTCTTTCCTCCTTGGTGATTCAAGGATCCTCACAATAGCATAGAAGCTGGGATCAACCAGCTCTGATACCAAATCTTAAAAATGTAATATTCTAGAAACCCTTCTCATATATCAAATGAAGAAGCTAAAATGTTTATATACATTGTACAAAAATAACAACATCCATGAAAAGTGGATCAAATATACTAACTACGGAAAATATTTAGAAATAACATATTGCCCCTAACTAATCACATTTGGGAACATTCCAAAGTAATAAACTAACAATAGTATACCCCCACTAATCTAGGGATGTGACAGCTAGATAATAGCTAACTAACAAGTAACTAAGTTAAAGTAATAAAATTTAATTACTTTAACATCACAACTTAGTAAATGATGAATTAACCTAAGTTTATTCCTAACAATGATTGTAGAGTGACCGATAACTAAGTAACACTCTTTGACTAAGGGTGCACACCATAAGATATTATATGACATGATGGATATGACAAATACTTATGTGAAGGTTGATCTAATATCAACAATAACTGGGAAATAATTTGTTCCTTTGGGATTGTGAGAGAGTAAACTCACAATATTTATAGATATTAGAGTATGCAACTAGGTATATTGGAAAGAGACATGAATTTATTGGTTTAGGTACTCCTCTAGGAATAATAATATTTATCTCAAGATCATATAAATATATTTTTAGATGCACATACAAAAACTACACACCTAAAAATATATGTAGCCCATATTTCATAGTTAGAGGTAAGCGGAGGGAAATGTCAGGGGGATCAATCTAGAGCCACATCGATAGCGTGGTCCCTATGTGCTACTATTCAATAAACATTAATTCAAATCACATGAAAAAAATACATTGAAGGGAGGAGATGCTTGAACAATGGATATATATATATATATATATATATATATATATATATATATATATATATATATATATATACATATGTATGTGAGTGGCAAAAAAATGGGGAATAAAAGGATGAGATGCAAGAGAGTGTGAGGAGGAACCATATTAAAAATCCTAAAAGAATATTTTTGGTAATAAGAGATGATGATGAAGAGGATTTGAAGTCATCGTATATGTAGTAGAAAGTCATGGAAAAAATGGAGAGGGTTTCTTCAAAGGGATTTTGCATTATGTAGGTATGGTTAGTGGGTTGGGAACATCAATAATATTTGACCTTTATTTGTTAGAATATCATACCCCCATTCTGAAGGGAACAAATGGTGATTAAGGAGAATCACTTAGTGATTTTATTTCTTTACATGATATTAGAAATATTATGTCCCATGGATAAAGGGAAATGCTACAAATCTTGTTATTTGTAGAAAATTGAGGAGAAGGTGAAAGGTATGATTGATTCCAATTTTATTAGGATTTTTCTGAGGAAAGAAGTGGATAACTTAGGATATGTATGGTTATTTATGGGAAATATTGGTGATCAAATAATCTTGGTCCTTATATGTATTTTGAAAGAAGTGGAAACCTAATTCGAGGGCGATGAATCTTTTCTTTATTTTGATGATAGTAAAATATAGTGGAGAAGATTATTGGAGAGGTGCAAGATACATATTTGAGTGATAATAAGGTAGGGTTTCATGAAGATGATTACAAAAGAAGATCCAAGTCATTTTTGACCAAGTATGGGTGTTAAGGGATTCAATTACATTAACCTACATGGGTCATCTATGAAGGGAGATAATAATGCATGTAAATTAGGGGAAGCCTTTAGGGTTTTAAAAGGTGAAAGTGATCAAGAAATACCATTATCTTATGGATCAAATGGTAATTCTAGGGATTTGGATATTCTATTCAAATTTTTGAAAAGAAGACGGGTTATACGATTGAATTTAACTTAATCAATCCGCTTTCTATAGAAACTAAGAAGAAAAAAATAAGATAGGTATGGTTATGTTTGGGATGCCTTTGGAATAAAAGATTGCTAGATTTGGTCTGAAATTGATAAAATTGGCAATATTCTTAAAAGTATGTCAATTTTTATGTTTCAACATCATATTTCAAAAAGGCGATGATCCCTTAGAGGTTGGTGGATGAGAAATGTAAGAACTTGGAGGCTTTAGAGATCTTATGTAAACTTCCAACAATATCTTGAAATGAAGGTTTTTAGAATCGTGGATTCAAAATAGTTGGAAAGGATTTCATAGATCTAATATTTAATACTTAGTTAAAAGGTTTTCTTATGGTAAAATTATATAGGTTTGAAGATCAAGATAGAATCTTGTCTCAAAAATAGTTTTTTGAAGGGAAAAATATCCATATTTAGGTGTGACAACCAAATTTAATGAAATCCAAAATGATACAAGGGGCAGATTTTTGTTGGATTAGAATGTATTCTCTACCTTTATAAGTAGGAGATATGTTAGAGGGTTGGTGATGCTTTAGGATTTTTTTAAAAATGGATCCTCAATCTCTAGGAACAGATGCCACTTTTGTGGGAATGCAGATTAAGGTGGAAGATATAAGAACTCTCCCTCAAGTCATTATTTTGAATATCAATGGGAAAGAACTTGTGTAAACTATTGGATATGAGTATTTTTGAAAATATGGAATATTCATTGAGTGAAAGGGTCAACATGGCCATGCAGAGATAGATATTTCACATAGTTGAAATATATACCTAAAAAAACAAGGTGGTGCAGAGATGGTCACTGGAAAAAATAGGTTTGGAAAAGAAGAAAATATTGATGAACTTTGAAGGTGCAACACAAGAGAATTCAATGTTTAAAGATTAAGATCCCATGCACTTATCATGCACCCTTGATACTTTGAAAAATGTGAAAGTATTAGAGGTTAAACTATAAGATATTAATTCTTAAATATTGATGATTATTTAAGGGGAAAAACAATGGAAGGATATATATGTGGAACTAGTATAGTTTGAATATGCATGCATGCCCGATATCTCTAAAGATAAGACTAATTTTCAAATTTCAATTATGGTTAAGTATCATTGCAAAAACTATTGGATACTAAAGTAGCTACAAATGTGGTAAAAAAGTAAAATATGTGGATGAGTATCATCGCAAAATACCATTAGCTTCATAAGTTGCTATGAATATGGATACAAAAGAAAAAAATATATTAAGAACCTATGTAGGTTTGTTGCACTCCTAACAAACTGATGGGATAAATTGAACCTCAGCATGAGATTTCCCCCTTCATTGAGGATAATGGAATATGGTTTGGAGGAGAAATAGGTCCTTGAGTTGCAAGATAGTGGAGAAAAAGTGTCGATCGAAACATCCATGGGGTTTTGATGGAATTTTAATTTATTACAAAAGGATAACAGTTGAAAATTATTCCATGGATTTGAATTTACTAGACAAAGGTGGAAATAAATGATATATAGTAGTCCCCTCAAGGGGTAAGAAGAGGGGAAAAAGTAGATGGTGGAAAAATTGGTTGCATAACCTTTAGAGGCAATTAAAAATGGGGTGTTAGAAGATGGTGGTAGATTTTTTTCCACCACCAAGAGGAAATTATTCATATAAGGGAAGGGTGTCTAATACCCTATTCAAATCACCTTGAGTAAATTGAATTTGATTTTTTGAAAAGATGGGCCTAATACATAGATAAAATGTATGAAATCATATTTTCAACAACAATATATTTTAGGCACATGATGCAGTTTTGAGTGTCTCATAGGATTTGAAGAAAACATTATTTATAAAAGGAGAGGGAAGATTTCTTGAAGATAAAATAGAGATGGGAACTCGGAAAGAATATGGTGTTCTTATGACAACTATGGTGATCAATAAAATAATGTAAATGGAAAAATTATGAATTTTGGGTAGAAGGAAGATTTAAATTCATGATAGTGTTAAAATTGTAAATGCAATGAGTAGATTTGCTACTCGCAAAGATGATTGAAAAATACATTTTTGTGGGAGCAGAATAGGAAAACTAAAAAAGCAAAAGGGGGAAATATGATGCATCGATATAGAGAGGTGGAAAAATGAGGAACCTATTGATGGGGGATGGTTTTACACAAATATGTATAAAGGAAATTATCTAGTTTATTGAAGATATTTGGGCCATGAAATATTTAAAAACCTTAGTATTTTTGAGGATTTTTGGGCACTAGATAATACATATCATTCACTATTTTTCACTTTTAGGTATTTTCTATGGGATAATTTCGATCGCCATGAAAGGAAAATTTTCCGCTCTAAAATACTATTATCTAGGTCTTGATATTTGATATATAACTATTTTCGAAGCAAGGGAGGAATATTTGGAAGATATGAGAAAGTAACAAGAGGAGTTTATAAGAATTGAGCAAGGAGGGTGGGAAATGGTAGTGGACATGGAAAAATTATTTGGGATGTTTATGGATACAAATGTTGGTTGGAGTTTTTGTTGCAATAACTATTGGGTGAATGTACACTCGAATTAATTTTTGTGGATTAGGCTATGAAAATCTATTTTTTCTATTGCAAATTTATTCTTACTATGAAAGATTTGTCTTTTTAGCTAAGATGCTACTTTATTTTGTTATCCTTGTAGTATTAATGATATTATATTGAATATCTTAATGACGATTAATACAATAGTGATGGACCCACTAACCCTATTTTTACCAATCAATATATATATATATTGTTTCGCTCGAAATGTTTCAGCTTTTGGGAATAGAGTTGCTTTTATTCTTTCATTCCTTTTAGAAACAGATAAGGGTTAGGGCTAGGAGGAATACCTGTTGAATGTCGAGATGGTGTGCGCGTACCGTAGAGAGAGATCAGGTCGATTGCGAAGAACCCCTTTTTGTCTTGGAAGGACTACCTGCAAATAAGAACACAAGACCACAAGATTTTGATTAGACAATAAATGAGGGAACTGCCTTGGGCCCAGGAAATATAAAACTTCCTTTCGAAGGTGGTCAGTTCCCCTGCTAATATGAATTAACACAGAAGATTGTAAAATAACATTTTAATTACCTCATTAAACAAGTAGGGGAAAGGCTGGTTTTGGTTGTCAGAATCGGGATAACCGATATCGGTAGGGGCTATGTTTGTAAAGGGGTTGTAAGGTGGTTGTGTTGTTTGTAAGGCTTGGTATATGAACGGGATTAGGTAATGGGGTGATGAGAGGTAAGTGGATGATAGTTAGGTAAAATGTGTTCTTTGGTAGTAGATCTAGGAATAGATTTATAACGATCGTGATTAAAAAGTCTAAGAAATATTAAAATGAGAACACACAAGATGTAACTTACTAGTTATCGACGAGGATGCAGTCCAAGAACCGTGATGACAAAGGCGAACTCAAGTAGTATGGCCTCGATACCCGAGAGATGAGATGTCTCCTCCCAATGATCGATGAGTGTCACAGGGCTCGAGTGGCGCTCTTGGGCTTGACCTCCTTTTGCTGCAAACTCTTCTTGTTTCTTCACTTGTCTCTCGCTCACCAAGTAAAGATCCAAATTCTCTTGATCGCTTCTGATGATCCTGATTGATCCAAAAATCCTTCGACCTTTGTTTCTAATTAGGGAAGGTCATTTACAGGGAACCGATGGCGGTTACGTAACCGACGGCGGTCGAGTAGGAACCGGTATCGGTTAGGAAAAAGTGGGCTATTTTTAATAAAATAGCCAACCTTCCCTGCTTTTCTCCCGAGGGATTAGTTGCGGGCTTGGTCAAGTAGCTACAAGGTCGGTTTTAGGTGCGAGTAAGGAGGCATTAGTCATGGGTGTGGATGCAAACCAAGTTTTAGGTCTTAATTAGGTTAGTTTAGGGTTAGGGCTAGGTCATGATGAGGTGGTAAAATGAGGTGGCGAGTATGACGTGGATTTATTAATTATAAAGTAATTAATAAATAATTTTGTAAGGTTTAGGTGATGGGGTTAGGTTGCATAAATGAGATGCGGGTCATAGGGGGTCGTAAAACACAAATTTGGTGTCTACATTAGCCCCTTATTGTCGTGTAGCTTGTTTTGTAGAGCTGCACGGACAATAATATGAAGTGGTTACTCCTGTTAAGGGTATAGGTAATCCCCCTCAAATCTATCACAGATTGAGGTAGCGTGAAATCAGGGATAGGGTTGATAAAGGGTAAATGGTGTTGAGATGAGGGTGAGATGGTGGGGTAGGTCCAAAGAAGCAGACGCACGTTGAAATGCAATAGTGCGACCAGGGTACATGATTTGACGAGCAAACCAGCAATGCATAGGCAAAGGTCGATAGTTTATCCAAACAAGGGTGATATAATCCTGGTATCCAAGGCATAGGAAGTAGCTCCAGGGTATATAATAGGTAAGGTACAGGAACGTTTAGGCATGTTCGGCAGTACCAAATGGTTAGTTTGGTTGAGATAAACGTCACGGTCTAGGTCTAGGCAAAGTTGGTCGACAGATCAAGTCAAGGACCCTAATCATGCTAAAACATGAATAGGTGCGCTGGATTGAACAAAAGGCTACTGGGTGGATAAAAGTGTATGTTGTTGATGTTGGATGAAGTAGTTAAGTGGTACACCTTGGTCGGGCTAATTGATGAGTGAGGGCCGTGGGTCGGGCCAAGTTGTTAGGTTGCGGCCGTGGGTCGGGCCAAATGGTTGGGGTGAGGCCTTGGGTCGGGCCAAATGGTTAGGGTGAGGCCTTGGGTCGGGCCGGATGGGTAGGGTGAGGCCTTGGGTCGGGCCAAGTTGTTGGGTTGCGGCCTTGGGTCGGGCCAAATGGTTGGGATGAGGCCTTGGGTCGGGCCAAATGGTTAGGGGGAGGCCTTGGGTTGGGCCAAGTGGGTAACAAAGGGTTTGCAGCAAAGGTTGATATAGGCGATGTTTGCGAGAAATTGGGGGAAGAGCTGGAATAAAACCGATGTCGATTGTCTAGGACCGATATCGGTTAGGTGACCGATACCGGTTCCTTAGGGCACAATATAACCGATATCGGTTATAGGTCAAAAACCTATAAAAATAAAAATATGGCCTGTCATTGTCACATTTGCAATTTGAAAAACCGATTTGAGTGGTCTGAGGTGGATTATTGAGATTAGTGCATTTTTCAGCTGAGGTGGCACTGTTGGAGTGGAGGAGTGAGTTGTGAGTGGGCCCGAGTGAGGAGGAGGCAGCAGTTGATTGGTGGAGGACCCAGAAGAGGACAGTTAGAGCCATGGCACAGCCAGGAGGAGCAGGAGGGGCTGGACCACCTGGACCACCACCACCCATCCCACCACGACGACGTGTCGTTGTACCGGTAAGTTCGAAACTATGCATTGTGTTTGTTTTAATGTTATGAAGCTAGATTTGGGTTTTGGGTAGGAATAGAAGTTTTTTAGAAAATAATTAATAAATGGAAATGATTGGAAAAAGGGAGAGGGTAGATAGGTGAAAGAGGCCAAGGCGGTAGGGTGGGTAGGTTTTTAGGGTGTTTGGGTGGGTACAGAGGGAAAAATAGGGAAAAAGGGAATTGGGGAGCCGCGTCGGGTTCGGCTCGGCAAATTTGCAGTGACCGATGTCGGTCGCTAAGCGGCCGCATCGATCCCGGCCCCAAATTTTAGGGCAGGGTGGGTCGTAGGTGACCGGTGGGCGGTGGCGGTCGATCGTTGACCGGCGTCGGTGGATAGGCCCGGTGTCGGTCATAAGTGACCGGTACGACCTGACTTAGGTTTATTTCAATTTGTTGGTGTGGGTTGTGATTTTGTTTTTGAGTTTTTGGATGTGGTTTGGGTATTTGGGCATGGTGCAAAGTTGTTTGAGTATGGTTTGGGTTGTGTTGTTGTTTTAAGTTTTTAGATGTGGTTAGGTATTTGGGCATGGTTTGGGTCGTTTGAGTATGGTGTGGGTTGTTTGTTTGGGTGTGAAGAGGGAGGGGATAGCGTAGAAGTTTTTAGGGAAGATAGATGGGCGTAGACGTGTGGTATGGAGTCGGGTTATGGTTAGGTGGATAAGAAAGGGGATATAGAGAGGTAAAGTAGATGTTGTGATAAAGAGTAGGGCTAATGTAGTGGGTTGGTTTTGCAGCACGTCGGCGATGATGTGGGGACAGATGCCCCCACCGTTGAGCCGGATGTGGCCACACGTGTCCGCAGCACACCGGGGTATCATGCGCGAGGTGGGACTCGGCGGAGTCCAAAGGGCACAGAGCGATCGACAGGATCATAGTTTGATGGTCACCCTCATCGAGAGATGGGATCCGCGACCAATGTGTTCCATCTCCGACCGGGAGATGACTATCACATTGGAGGATGTGTATCGCATCCTTCGACTTCCGATCGATGGAGAGGCAGTCTTCCAGGTAGATTCAGAGATGGCCATGGACAACATCCTACAGGTTTTCGGGGATGCAGCTGCTATTGACATATCACAACGCGAGCATCGCATACGTGATATGTACCGTGCCCATCGCCATGAGACATGGCTTGCCATGCTGATGATGATCGGGATCACCTGCTTCGCCCTCCCGGACTCAGAGGGAGGCCGCTTTCCACGGGCACTTATGGGGGTTTTACATGAGATGGTCGAGGAGCATACCTATTATGCTTGGGCACTAGTATACCTGGTGCAGTAGACCAAGAGCTATGGGGCTATCACCGGATGAGGTGATTCGGGATCTGCTCGACGTTTTTGCTACATTGTTGGGCATATGAGCATATCATATGCATTAGACCAGTAGGGCTACCTCAGCAGCCAGGGCCATAGGTCATCTATAGATACGGCTTTCAGAGGTGGTTGGGGGTCGTGGGTCAGCCACGAGCAGTGCTTGCAGGTGAGACGTTACTTATTACCGGCATTTATTAGAGGGCCTGACAGCGGCAGATATTGTATGGAGACCGTATAGAGGTCATCACCCTCACGGAGGAGCCCGAGGATAGTTGCAGTGGATCCAGTACACATTCTGGATAGCGGGACGGAGGCCGGGAGAGTATGAGAGGATACCCCTGGAGAGGGTACGCAGGAAGATGGGGCTACGATAGGATGAGCCCCCTCGCTTCCCTCAGTACCGGAGGGATGATGTAGAGGCCCCACTGCCTGCACCACAGCCCGTGGATCCAGATTGGGTTACTGAGAGGCCTGCCGATGACACTGTAGATGATCTTGGGTGCACAGTGCATTTTTGGTTTGTGGGCCGGAGAGAGAGAGTGAGGATAGCACATCCCGCATAGCTAGACTTAGCGGCACAGAGTAGAGAGGACTAGCTCGAGGGCGGTGCAGCTTATTACAGGGCAACTTGCTACACGCAGCACACGATAGGTGTCTTACAGGGGCAGCTAGCCCAGCTCGTGTACAGTATAGGCACAGCTCAGTACAGTGCACCACCAAGCAGACCACCAAATGCAATCACCGCAGTATAGTACCACCATAGCCACAGTGCACCATCACCACACCAAAGACAGCACGTGGGGCACTGGTAGTAGGAGTCAGGGGACCAGCCCCAGCACCTACGGTGGCTCGTGATCGTTATATGGAGGCTAGAGCGGAGGCCCGGTACTATCAGGATATTCTTGATGGTACCGGGTTGATTATCATCCATATGCGGCACATGTGAGCGAGACCTCTGAGCCGAGATCTCGGGGAGGCGCAGCACACCTGGTGGGTCTGTGATAGGCGGAGGTGAGAGGCAAGATAGGGACCAGCAGTAGACAGCAGAGGGCAAGGAGAGAGCTGAGGGGTCCCTGTAAATTTTGTATTTGTATATTGGACATGGGCACCAGTCTGCGAACTGGTTGTGTTTATAGAGGCTCGTGTGCCTAGATATGATTTATTCATTCATTTTTTTGTATATACCGGCTCATGCGAGCCGAGTACGGGTTGACACTGATACCGCCTACGAGCCGAGTGTGTTTTTGATATGAGAGACCGGCCCGCATGCCGGCTTTGTTGTATTATGAGATCACAGAGGCCCCGATGCAGGGCACATTGTATATTTGAAACTTTGTATATATATAGATATGATGAGTTGACCCACATGCTGTGTTTAAAATGTTTTTTTAACTGTTTTGTCGATGGTTTGTGATATAGAATGTATGATGAGGTTAATTGACATGTTGTATTACGAAATGTTTGTATGTTTTGTCACTGGTTTTATGAAATTGCATGTATGTATCTCGATGAATCGGATCCAAATGGTGTATAGATCGATGGTTTTTGATATCCGTAGTTGATGGCTTGTTTGTTTTTGAAATATAGATAGATGATGTTGATGAAATTGTAATGAGATGTGGATTTGATGAACAATTATAGATGAGGGTGTTGTTATGCAGGAAAAAGAGGCGGGTGTCACAAAAATTAGGTAAAAATAAAGAAAAGAACTATGTTAAAAAAAAGCTAGGTATATGACCGACATTGGTTAAGCAACCGATGTCAGTATAGGATAGACCGATATTGGTTACCTAACCGATACCGATTATTCCATAATGAGCTTTTTCTAAAAATAGAAAAGTGTAGGTGGCAATAATCAAGTTCTTATTTTGAGAGCCATGCAAGATGTTAAATACGCTAACCATGACTCAAAAGTACTTTTGAATGAGGCTTTTATTTTACCGAATATAGATCGATCGATGCGGAAGTCTACAAGGGATATTGATTGTATTATTCTTGAGGTCTTCACGAAGCGATCAATGCGAGAAGCTTCGATAAAGGCTCGATGTATAAGTCATCCCTTCAAGGGAGCAGTCTATTTATAGTAGCAGATGCGGCATTTGTGTATAGCTGTCCTTCGGGGGAGCAGTCTATATATAATAGTAGCAAGAATTTTGGCATATAGCTGTCCTTCAAGGGAGCAGTCTATGTATAATTTAGAGATCTAGATGTCCGTTTGGCATGAAGCATCTAGTTTTGTAGGAAGTTTGACTCAAGAAAATCCCATAAGCATTTAGTTAAGAATGTGTCATTTTAAGACTTTGAAGTCATGGACTAGACTAAAAAGGGGAAGGCATCATAAAGGGAAGATGGGAATCAAACCATGCGAGCTTGATTTTATTTTGAGATGTAGGAAACAATGTGTATGGTGGTGGTGAAGGAGCTCAAGGGACGAGCGGTAAGTAGATAAGAAGTGATATAACACTAAATTCAACAGTAGAAAGGTCGAAGATGCAAGGCATTAAGGGGTTCAGGCTCAAGTTTACCGTTAAGCGAAGCTAAACGATAAGTGCCTGATCCATAAGTGTGAGTGATTATGTAAGGCCCAATCCAATTGGGAGAAAATTTTCCACGTTTGCTCTTTTCTAGTTTGGTTACATGTTGATTCTCTTTGAGGACAAGATCACCAACCTTAAAGGTATGCTCATGAAGTCGCTTATCATAAGCATGCTTAATACGTTTTTGATAGATTTGAAGGTGATCAAGAGCTGTAAGACGACGCTCGTCAAGAAGCTCCAATTGGGCTAACCGCTCTTGGCGGAAATCATCGTTGGTAAGAATATCCCAAGAGGTATTCGAGGAGGGTATTTGTATTTCGAGAGGCAAGACAGCCTCGGTACCATATACCAAAGAAAAGGTGTGGCATTAGTGGAGGTACGAATGCTAGTACGATAAGCCCAGAGGGCGAAGGGGATGTGATCATGCCAATTTCTTCCAGACTCATTGACAACTTTCATAAGGATTTTGGTTAGGGTTTTATTAGAAGATTCGGCTTGTCCATTCGCTTGTGGATAGTAGGGTGAGGAGAAGCTAAAATTGATACCAAAGTTGTCACAAAGGTCTTGCAACAACTTATTTTTGAAAGATTTTCCATTATCCATTATCAGGCAATGAGGAACACCAAAACGACAGATAATGTGGTGGTTAATGAACTCTACAATTTTTTCTTTTTTAGTTGAAATGAGCGGAATAGCCTCCACCCATTTTGTGTAATATTCGGTTGCTGTGATTATCCATCGGTGACGTTGCGAAGAGGACGGATGAATCTCACCAATAAGGTCTAAACCCCATTGTGAGAAAGGCCAAAGATCTCGGGCGACCTGTAGCGGGTGGCTAGGAGTATGTTGAAGGTTGGCATGTTGTTGACACATAACACAATGCTTAACATATTTTTAGCAATCGTTATTGAGAGTAGGCCAATAATAACCTAAGCGAAGGATTCGTTTGGCCACGGCAAGGCCGCTAAAATGTCCACCACAAATACCGTCATGGACCTGTTAGATGGTATAGGTGACCTCCGCGCCGGTGAGACATCGAAGGAGGATGCCATCAAAGCCACGTTTATAAAGGTGTCCCCCCATAACGACATAACGAGAAGCACGTTTAAGAAAAGCATGTTTGCCGGTACTAGTAAGGTCAGATGGGAGAACAGAGGTTGTAAGGTAGTCGTGAAATTGGTGATACCAGGTATCCCGTGAATTAGCAGACACATTATTTATCATACAAACAACCGGGCTAAGTAAGATGGGGCAAAGAGTTGTTGGACCAAGATGAAAATGTCGTGAGTCACTGATGAAGCTGAATTTGCGAGGCTAAGCAAGCCATAGTATCCGCGAATTTGGTAGTGGAGCGGGAATGGTTTGGATAAAATAGTGAGTAAATAAGGCTAGAAGTGAATCCACGTAGTGTTTATACTTTTAAGTTCCGCATTTTTGCATTGGTAGATGCCCATAACTTGATTGACTACCAATTGAGAGTCACCAAAAATATTGATAGATTTGACACCTAAGTGTAACGCAACCCGAGACCTAACAAGGGCCTCGTATTCCGTTGTATTATTAGTGCGGGGAAATCGAGTCGGAATGAGAGAGGCATAGGCTCAGCATCGAGAGGAATGAGAACAATGCCGGCTCCTCTGCCGTGTTGGCATTTAGATCCATCGAAGAAGAGGGTCATTGGATACGACTCCTCACTGAGTGAAAGAGTGGCGATGAGTTCGTCGGGGAAAGTAAAATTGGTAAATTGTTCCCCAGGTAAAGGGGCTTCTGCAAGTTGGTCTGCGATGGTTTGTCCTTTGATTGATTTCTGGTGGACAAACTCAAGGTCGAGGTCGGCGAGGAGCATAAGCCATCGGGTGATGCGTTGGTTTAGATGAGGTTTGGCATACATATAATGGATGGGGTCCGTGTTAGTGATGACAAAAGTTTTGTGATTCAGAAGGTAGTGTCGGAGTTTGGTGGCCACGAATGATAGGGCTAGGCACAAATTTTCTACATGTGTATACCTAGTCTCATAATCTACCAAAGTACGACTTATATAATAAACGGCTTGTTCGTGGTTCTCGGAGTCATGATGTGCAAGCATGGCCCCTACAGCGTGGTCAGTGGCGGAAAGGTAAAGGTAGAAAGGGTGATCGTCCTGAGGTGGGATAAGCACGGGTGGCTGCAAGAGATAAGTTTTTAGAGCCTCAAAGGCTTGATGACATTCTTCACTCCAAAGTGAAAGGCAATGTCCTTTTTAAGAAGGTGATGGAAAGGTTGACATCGATCCGAGAGTTGGGAGATGAAACGTCGGATAGATTGTAGCTTACCTTGTAAACTACGCAATTGTTTGAGATTAGTAGGTGGGGGCATTTCTAGGATAGCTTTGACTTTAGATGGGTCGACCTCAATGCTGCACAAAGAGACGATAAAACCAAGAAGTTTTCCCCGAAAGGACACCAAGACACATTTCTTTGGTCAAGGCGACATGAATATTGTAACAGGCGATCAAAAATAATGGTTAAAACATCGAGATGTTCACTACGATGTTTAGATTTGCCAAGAAGATCATCGACGTAATCTTCAAGGATAGTGTGCATAATGTCATGAAAAATGTAGGTCATAGCCCGCTGATAGGTTGCACCAGCATTCTTAAGGCCAAATGGCATTACACGATAACAGAAGGTTCCCCAAGGAGTTATGAAGGTAGTTTTATGTTGATCGGCGGGGCAACCAAAATTTGGTTATATCCTGAAAAGCCATCCATGAGAGAGAGCATCTCATGGCCTGCAGTGAGATCAACAAGTTGGTCAATACTAGGTAGGGGGAAGTCATCTTTAGGGCAAGCGAGGTTAAGATCCCGGAAATCCGTGCATATCCGAAGTCCCCCCGTCGCTTTAGTGACAGGTACGATGTTAGAAATCCATTAAGGATAGTCAATAGGCAGGATGAAGGAAACAAAAAGGAGTCGTTGAAGCTCCTCTTTGACCAAGAGGGCAATGCGTGGATGCATTTTTCTCAATTTCTGATTTAATTGGCTTGGAATCAGGTTTCAGGGTAATGTTATGGACAGCAATGTCAGGATCAATTCCTGGCATGTCAGCGTAGGACCAAGCGAAAGCTTGATTGCGAGCACGGAGAAAGGTAGTAAAGGTGACTTGTTCTGATGCGTTAAGGGATTGTCCAATCTTCACAATGTGAGGATCCTCCTCTATGTGGATGTTGATTTCTATAGTAGACTCGTTCAGCATGGTTTGAGTTTCAGATGGTAAGGCGCGTTGAATATAAGAGTCATCCACACCAAGGTAAGTGAGGATGGAGTCATCATCCTGGCACTCAACAACGTTAATTGAAGGTGAGTCCTCTTCAATCATGTCTGGATATAGAAGGGGAATAGAAGAGGGGTCCTCATTATCACGTTGATAAGTGAGAGGACCTAGAAAGATAGCATTTATGAAAAAAAAAAGTTAGGAGGGATAGATTCAGGATCTATCGACTCTGTGGGTGACGAAGGTAAAATGGGTGATGATGGTTCGGTAGGGGTGACATCGTCCTCTTCCAGTATGAAACCGACATGAGGTTCCTTCGGTGTAAGTGTTCCCGAAAATCTAAGACCACTACGATCATTGTGCTTGCGTGTAGTTACGGGAATGATTGTATGTCGGCCTTGTTCATAAAGACCAAAACCAAAGCCTTTCCAAGCACAGCGAGTCAAGAAGGTGAGGGCGAAATGACGATTTGTCAAGTATTGAAAATCAGATTGAAAGGAACCACACCAAGAGGAGGTTCAGGGGTAACGGAAGATGCGTCAACACCCCCATATGTTAGGTTGGTGCGGCAATGAGGTGGTCCGTAGGGGATTACTTCCCCCACACGACGGTCATAGGTAGGATGTGCATGTACTTGTCCATACTCCTATGGGGTAGGGAAAGAACTAATGTTATATAGGCGATACTCCCCCAGCGTAAGGCGTTGAAAAACATCCACTAAGGGATCTGAGGTTGGGATGTCGTCCATAGCAGGAGGAAGTGGTATTTGCAACGGTGGTTTCATTGGTCAAGGCGTAGGTGCGGTTGATGTGGATGGTTGGGTTGGATGAATGGGTGTCTTGATTGGTACAAGCACATCATTAGGGTGATATAACATATTACGCAGTTTTGAAGGGGGAGGATCAGCTTTTACGGTGTAGGACTTCCCCTCGTACTCAAATTTTATACATCTATGTAAGGTGGAGGGAACACATCCCATAGCCCGGATCCAGGGGCGGCCTAATAACATGTTATATTGGAATTCTCCCTCAAGGACATAGAAGAGCTCAGGTAAAGTACGTGGTCCTATACGAATGTTAAGGATCACGGTGCCTAAGGTAGAGGTAATATCATCATTGAATGACCGCAACATGATGGGGTTGGCACATGTAGCTAGAAGGGATATTCATTTGTTGGAAGGATTTTGAAGAAATGATGTTTAGACTAAGCACTTCGCGATCATCACATGACGTACCCTGGATGTCCCGGATGTAAGCTGAGATGAAAAGAGCAGAGTCAGGATCTTCTGTACCAAAGTCAACAATTTCGTCTTCGAGAAATCGACAAAGAATAACTTGTTGTTTAGAAATGCAAGTGGTTGGGGTGGTAGGTTGTTTAGTGAGGGAAGCAACATGATTGGGTGTTAGAATGGAGGTAACAGGCAGGGTTTCATTAGGTAAGACCTCGATCCCTTGAAGAATTTCAATGAGAGCTTGTCGATGAGATTCAGAAGTCTGAATGAGATCATATAGTGTCATTTTTACAGGTGATTGGTGAAGTTGTTTGATCATGGCTCGGTGGGCAACTCCATTAGAGATGGGGTAAGCGGGTCCACGAATAACCACTTTGGGTGGTGGTGCAATCGGGATGGTGGACAGAGAAAGAGAGGACGCAGGTGTACTTTCTTTCACTTTCTCGTTGTTCTTCTGCGCTCAAGTAGCAACAATAATCATATTAATTTCATGGACATGAGATGAGGAAGATGGTCGGATAAATCATGGTCTTCGAGAGGTGGGGTTGTAATAATGATAGATACCGGGTGAGGCGGGGATAGGTGGTGGTATAGGAGAGGGAATTGAAGCTAAAGGTCTCTCCCTTCGTAAGTTGTCTTTCTTAACCTTTCTATCCGAGAGAGGTGACTAACGAAGGATGGTTTTGATAGCTTTGCATCCCTCCACATCATGTCCCGGTGTGCGGTGGTAAGTGCAGATTTTAGACTCATCATAACCTCGTAGGTCGAGGTTTAGATGGGTCATAAGGTCTAAGTGGGGGTAGGGAAATGGTCACATTCTCCACCAACATAGCAAGGATTTTGGCGTAAGATCCTTTGAGTGGGTCAAAATCGAGGAGGATGAGGGTATTGATTGAGCAGATTTCGGTAATGTTTTGGCATAGTTGGTTCATACGGGTGGTGGTTTAGCCAAGGGGTGTTGACACGTGGTTTTCACTAAACATGGTTTCTTTGGCGTAGGAGCTACGTTAAATTGGTTAGATGATGAGGCTATAGATGATGTGGTAGCGGGAAACAACCACGGAGAAAGGGGCGTGACAGAAAATAAATCCTTTGATGATGGAGTTTGTTTAGGGTTGATGGGTGAACAGGATACATGGGGTGACAATGTTGATATACCCTTAGATCTCTGTATGGGTGCAGAAGGCGTAGGTCATTTTAAAGAAAATGCAGGAGGTATGATATATTGATGCAAGGTGGAGGGATGAGGTCCCAATATGGAAGGTAGGTGTGACGATGATGGTTTTGATTGTGATAGAGGCACGGATTGAGTTTGTCTCCTAAGTGGAGGGGCGGCTTTATTTTTGGATAAATCTAGTCGCTTAGGCGGGTGTGTTAGACTGGGTATTGGTGAGGTCCCAAGTGTAGGGGAAGATTTGGTTGTCGACAGAGGTGGATGAGATACTTGGTAGAGATGCGGGGGTGATGATGAGGACATAGGCATTTTGAGTTTCGTAAACACTTCGGGTATATAGTAGAGGCGTCTAGCGTCTGGATCGGTCATCTGCATTTGAGTAGAATAGGGGGTACCCAAACGTTCCCATAGGACTCGTCTATCTTCTGGAGAATGACAGTCTTCAGGTGTGAATGGGAATTTTGGTATGGAAGAAAGGTGGGTTGTGATTCCGGTCCACTGTGGGTGTGATACAGGGGGTAGATGAGGCACTGTATCAATAGGTGTTAAGAGGTCAACCGGTCGCTGAAAAGATTTAGGCGATGAAGAACTAATAGGTAGGAGGGCATGTTTAAGAGGATCCGTCATGGTTAAAGAATTTGGTGATGTCGGTGCAAGGGGTTTCTCGTCTAAGGATGTCAAAAGGAGTGGCGAGCCTTCCTCTTGTGCAGCAAGAGCGGTAGAAGAGGACGTTTGGGAAATAGATAGGTTAGATAACATCCGCTCGCAGTCTTGTAGGGATGTGGTGTAAGAAGAATCATCTATGAGAAGAGAACTCTGGGCAATTAACTCCTTTATAGGTAAAGGAATGATTTCTCTTTGGCTTGATGGTGGTGAAGGAGGTTCGGGCCCCTGTGTCAGTGAAGAGGCTTGATTCAAAATTTTCTTGATAGAGGCTTTTGGTTGGGAGTCAAAGACTGCATGGATCTCATGAACACTCTCCTCAGCTAAGATATCCTGGTTTACGTTACTGTTAGAAGAGTGATTCGGGAATGGTTTGTTGAAGATTTTCAAATTTCGGGTTGGCAAGGGCATTAGGATTATCGAGGGTTATATCCCTGCATCAACCATTTCTGCACTATGTTTTTCAACATCTTGCAGCTTTCATGACTATGTCCTTTCACACGGTGAAAGTTACAGTCATTTTCTTTGTACCAGGAAGGTATAGCGCAAGTGGAGTCAAACCCGAGTGAGGTTTAACAGAGGCAAGGTGATAGCTCGCTTTGAGCAATTTTTCAAAGATGACACCATAAGTTTCTCCCACGGAGTGTAATTAATGGGCTCACTTTATACTTATAGGTGGTTTTTAGTGGAGTATTAGGCATGTTCTTGAGATTTGACCATCACCGCGTGGACAGCTCCTTTTGATTTAGAAGAAGTGGATGCATGAGGAGTGGTGGTGTTTGGTTTGTTGGTAGAATCTGGAGTTCGGAAATTAGGGTTTTTGTTGCGCAACCGCAATTTCTCTTCTTCTAAGGCTCGAATTTCTAGCTTCCGAGCCATGGTAAAGGCCTCGTCAAATGTGCGGAAAGTTTGAATTTGAAGAGTAGGAGAAATGTGCTTAGCACATGCCCGCATAAAAAGTTTGATAAGTTCAGCCTGAGGCAAGGCATATGTAAGTTGGTTGATAAGGCCATGCCATCGTCCAATGAAATCTGCAATAGATTCGCCTTCTTCAATTGTCGGATGGCATGAAGGTCAGTGATAGATACTTTCTTGGCAATGTTAATGGAGAAATGATCCAAGAAAGATTGGGCTAGCTGGTTAAAAGAGAAGATTGAGTGTTTGGGTTAAAGCAATCGTACCACTCAAGGCGGGTCCCGATAAGGACATGGGAAAGGTGTGGAGTAGTAAAGTGTTGTCGTGAGCAATCGACAAAGCGCATGTCTAAATGATCGCAAGTGTTGTTGAGGGTCCTCCTTACTTGTTAAAACGAGTAAATTTCGGCAATTCCCATTGAGGAGGATATGAATGAAGGGGGACAGAAGGGTGAATAGGCTCCTGACAGACTTTCTCGTATGTCAAGGTGCTACGACTTCCTAAACAAAAGCCTCAAGATTTTGCATTTTGTCCATCATTTGTTTAATTAAATCGAAGTTGGATGAGATGATGGTGTGGTTGTGGTAAACAAAGGCAAATTGGGCCAAGGGCCACCGCTGACAATGGTAGGGTTAAGTGTTAATAAGGTGTGGAGGATGAATATGTTGAGGCGACCAAATAGGGATGTCCCATATAAGATGTTGAGGTCACTGGATACGTGTATGGGAATGAAAAGGTAGGCGGAGCTTGAGAAGGAAAGCTCGTGTGGATAGGTGGCAGAGAGCAAGTCATGAACGGAGCAGTCTGCAAGAGAGATGAGGTAGGAGCAGTCGGTGGTAATGATATGTGGGGTCTAAGATTAACCAAAGGAAAGCCAATCTGTGTCGTATGAACCTCCGAAGGCGCCGGATTGGGAGACGGGCTAGAATGCAGGGAGCAATGCGGTGTTATCAGCAGAGTGGGAGCTAAATGAGCAGCTATACTAATGGGCATGCCAACAAGGAGTTGACCATCGTGTGTATGATCGGGGGCATGAGACAAATAGTATTGTATAGCGCTAGGGTTAGATCCGAAATTTGGAAAATTCCTTATCTCCTACAGGGAATTTTGGGGATATCACCGGTGTCCGTAGGGTTCCCTATGAATGTGAAGGGGGTGATTCAGCAAAGGCACAGAGCAAGCATGTGAAACCATGGCGGCAGCTTGCTTTCGGGTGATAACAACCATGGACAGGAGTACACAGTAGGGTTTCAATCTATCAAGAACAGAAACAAACTCAGAATGGTGAAATTGGTAAGTTACTGGTTTGTCAGGAACTGTAAAAGACAGTAACCGATATCGGTCTGCTAACCGATGTCGGTTAGACTATAGCCGACGCGGTCGCCGCTTAATGATGTTGGTGTAATAATACTGTATAAGAAAACATAAAAAGTCTGCTGATTTGATTGTTAACAATGCTCAGTGCATTTATCAAATTGTTCTAAGGTAATCACAGAAGACAATGTATAACAGAGAAAACAGAACTGAAAACAAGCAAGATGCACACGCAAATCCAGAGACTAACCCTAGGGTTAATTTTAATTATTGTGGGCTTATGCCTTTAGATGCGGAATGATGTCAATCCTGAACAAAAGACTTAGGGGAAATGTCAAGTTTGTTTTGGTTTATAAGGTTACCTCAATCGGCGAAGGAATACCGTGGAAAAGGGGGATGTTTTGAGCTACCGTGTTAATTGTGAAGTGATTCGGTATGTGTTGTGCGGTGAACGTAAGATCAATATCTTGTCAATACCCTGGATATCACCCCACGTGTATGATCTCACTTAATCTATGTTCACTAGAATTGAAAACAAAGAAGGTGAATGTGATGCACGTGTTTTAAACCCAAATCGAAAATGATATTCGATGAAGCAAAAGAGATGACTTTCACTAATGCAAGATGTAAAAGCAAAGCAAGTTCTTTTACCAAAATAAAAAAATACCTTGTGAATATCTTGTAAAGAAGAAAACAGCAAGTATGCTCCCTATATGAAAGCAAGCAAGAAAGAAAGAAACCCAAATGGGTCCCACCTAAGTCGTGCAAAAAATGTTTCACTCGGAATGTTTCACTTTTGGGAATAGATTTGCTTCTATCCTTTCATTCCTTTTAGAAATAGATAAGGGTTAGGGCTAGGAGGAATACCTGTTGAATGTCGAGATGGTGTGCGCGTCCGTAGAGAGAGATCGAGTCGATCGAAGAACCCCTTTTTGTCTTGGAAGGACTACCTGCAAATAAGAACACAAGACCACAAGATTTTGATTAGACAATAAATGAGGGAACTGCCTTGGGCCCAGGAAATATAAAACTTCCTTTCGAAGGTGGTCAGTTCCCCTGCTAATATGAATTAACACAGAAGATTGTAAAATAACAGTTTAATTACCTCGTTGAAACAAGTAGGGGGAAAGGCTGGTTTTTGGTTGTAGTCAGGATAACCGATACCGGTTTCTGCTAACCGATATCGGTAGGGGCTATGTTTGTAAAGGGGGTTGTAAGGTGGTTGTGTTGTTTGTAAGGCATTTGTATATGAACGGGATTAGGTAATGGGGTGATGAGAGGTAAGTGGATGATAGTTAGGTAAAATGTGTTCTTGGGTAGTAGATCTAGGAATAGATTTATAACGGTCATGTGATTAAAAAGTCTAAGAAATATTAAAATGAGAACACACAAGATGCAACTTACTGGTTATTGACGAGGATGTAGGTCCAAGAACTGTGATGACAAAGGCAGAACTCAAGTAGTATGGCCTGATACCCAGAAGATGAGATGTCTCCCTCCCAATGATCAGATGAGTGTCACGGGGATCCGAGTGGCGCCTTGGGCTTGATCTCCTTTTGCTGCAAACTCTTCTTGTTTCTTCACTTGTCTCTCGCCACCAAAGTAAAGATCCGGATTCTCTTGATCGCTTCCCGACGATCCCGATTGATCCAAAATCCTTCGACCTTTTTTCGATTAGGAAGGTCATTTACAGGAACCGATGGCGGTTACGTAACCGACGGCGGTCGAGTAGAACCGGTATCGGTTAGGAAAAAGTGGGCTATTTTTAGTAAAATAGCCAACTTTCCCCGCTTTTCTCCCAAGGGATTAGTTGCGGGCTTGGTCAAGTAGCTACAAGGTTGGTTTTAGGTGTGAATAAGGAGGCATTAGTCATGGGTGTGGATGTAAACCAAGTTTTAGGTCTTAATTAGGTTAGTTTAGGGTTAGGGCTAGGTCATGATGAGGTGGCAAAATGAGGTGGTAGGTAAGCGACGTGGATTTATTAATTATAAAGTAATTAATAAATAATTGTGTAAGGTTTAGGTGATGGGGTTAGGTTGCGAAATGAGATGCGGGTCACGGGGGTCATAAAACACAAATTTGGTGTCTACATATATATATATATATATGTATGTATGTATGTATGTATGTATATATGTATGTATGTATGTATGCATGCATGCATGTATGTATGTATGTATGTATGTATGCATGTATGCATACACACACATAAAAAATTCCTTGCACACAAGGTCCTTTAAGCTAAAAATACAAAAACAATATAAAATCATAATAAATCCCAAATATTCCCACAAAAACCTAAAAACTAAAAATAAGGTTGATTTAAGACATGTCATCACCATTATCCTCATCCACTCATATTCAATATTTTCACACCCCTTTGTATACCCTACCTACATGTTTGCACTTTTTATGCACAATATACCCTTAACTTCTCACCCTTCTATGTAAATTCAACCATATCTATCACAACTTCTATGTATCCAAACCTATAAATGGACACTCACTCCCTCCTGTCATCCTTCTTGGTTTATCTATAAATTTTATCTATTTATAGCTGTTGGTGAAATAATTTGTCACAAGACCAAGTTATATGATTTTCACAAATGCTATGGGAGTACGTCCTCTTTATAGGAAAAGGAAGACTCCCTTTAGTATATACAAAAAAACATTGTGGGTGTAAAATAGGTGGGATCACACAAACACACTCCACGTAACTCGGTAAATTCTTGCACCTAGTGCAAGGGAATAATTTGCAAAGGAAGTGAGATAGTAGGAGTTATAATTTTTACAGAGGGGGTTAATCTTGAAAATAGGATCAAATAGATTTTTACAAGTATTAACCAGATTTCATCCACACATAATTAGAAGAAAAATAACTTTGTTAGCTATGGCAAGACAAAATGAATCATGAACATAAAATTTCATTCATCCATTCATCAAAGGATTTTACACCATTCTTGGTTATGCAAGATTGTCACATTCACAAAGCTTCAAAAGAGAGATGGAGATGAAACATATGAAAAGGGAATAGAGGAAATTCTATCTTTTATTGTTTCTTTGTAGTGTACTAGCTATCTACTTAGAGACTCATAAATTGACAACCCTTTGGAATGAGGGAGTCATACAATATATAGATTTTTAAAATTTCTCTTTACTACCCCCACATTACTTTTCAAGAACATTTACAACATGTGACCTTTCGTGTTCCTAGGAAAGAAATCGACTCCCTTTTTATAGATCGAAGGAAACTCATTACAAATTATAACTATAGATCACATATTAAAGAATAAGACAAAATTTGAAAGTAAACCCCCAACAAAGAAATAACATATGAGAGAATAGAGGAAGAGGGAAAGAAAGAGAGAAGACAAGAGATAACTAATCAAGAAAATGATGTATTTTTAAATGAATATTCACTTGCTTGATGGAATATGAGAGAGTACTTTTGGAAAGATATCAATTCCATTGAAATCCTTTCAAATGAGTCATTGCAGGAGTAACCATATTTTCTTGAGGAATGTACACAAAAATAAGATCTTTAAGCCAATTCTCGGAGGTGTCATTGATACTTTTACATTTTGTGAGCCAGGATTGATGCTCCTTGGGTGTTGGAGATAGCACATCTAATCTCTATAAGATATTCCTAGGTGTCTTCATTAAAATATAATGGGTCTCTTATCTCTTTCCTAATCAACTCCTCAAATGGTTTCATGAGATCATTCTCTTAAGTGTTCTAATTTTCCACGAGTAATCCAATTTTTGTACTTCCACATTGATGTCCTCCTACATTTTTGAGGTGAGATCATCGTAAGAGTCTAACTCAAAAAAATAATGATTTAACATCTCATATCGAGAAACAATATTTCTAGACCAAATTGGAGACATGCCTGGATGTAGAGATGAGAACATTTCTACCTACCAATACAGAAGATTTTATTTTTCCCATTTCAGTCACTAGTGGAAATACCTAATACTAATACCAATGTTCTTTATCCTTTTCAATTTCATCCCTAGTCATATTTACCTTTGTGGTGGTGGCAATTACAAATTCAAACAATGAGTGAATTTCTGAAAGAAAGGCCCTACCTTTCTCAAGAATTTTTCTCACCCACTTATCATTGGCCTTGCCTTGCATTGTAAAGGCCTGCGTATTCCTAATTGATTCCATATAAAATATACTGATAGGAGTGAATTATTTAGTTAGGAGATACAAGAAAACATTTGTATCCACAAAGGATTGAACATACAAAGATAGAGTTCTTACATGATCTTCTAGTTGTTCAATATTATCCTTATACTCCTCATTTCTTGCAAGAAGGTGAGTGGAATATTCTTTGAACATATGAGCATATTCTTCATGCATTTCCAACCCTAGAGGAATGGTGCTCATTTTATAGTTAGAAGGGGTCATCTCACCAATAGGCTTGATTACCTTCAAGAACTATTTACACATATTGATTCCCTAAAGCACCAAAGTGAAGAAACAAGAGGTAGTTTGAGATTTCTTACCCTTCTTTATTTTCACCATCATTAAAATGGCTTGAAAATATGGCACTACTACTTGTTGGACCATTTTAGTCTCTTATCCGATCATATCTTGTGCCTATGGGAATATTTCAGCTGTTTATGGATCATCATGGGGCATGATTGCTATTTCCAGATCTGAGTGAGAGGGCATATCTTGTACTAGTTGAGTTAGCATAGCTGTAGAGGAGGATATGTTAGGAGAATGATGAGGGATCAATGAATGAGAGGGATAAATTTATTTATGATCCAAATCTTCTACAATATTTGGGATTTATCTTGATTTCTTGTGTAACCTCATGTAGTGGGGAACCTCTAATTCCATTCACTTCCTTTTTGTGAAATCTCCACCCGAGTGAGAAAATATTACAGCTCTTCTCAATTTATTTTGAAGTGGAGAGGTGAGATATATATCTTATGAGAATATGGAGACTTCCCGATTCAATTAGTGAATCTATCTTCTTCTTGAACCATTCCTTGGATATTTGAATTACCACCTTAGTTTGTTCATTCGACTCACAAATGCTCCATGAGACATGTGGGAGATGAAATACCTTCACCGCCTGATATTCAAGATCATACAATTTGATCCCACCAGCTTCAACTCCACCTCAAACCAATTGAATTTGAAGTTACTCATCTGTCCAATAGTCATTCTCATATGATCATGCTCTCTAACCTCAGAATCATCCAAGAAATTTACCCAATAATCCCCAATTTGTGGAACATGGTGCAAATTGGGAAGATGGAAGGCCTTAAGATTTATTTGGATGTAGAAATCCATCCTAGGTGTATATAAGTAGAGGTTTATAGGATATTATGAAGCTTACAAGTTCTAGAAATCATTAGAATTCTTACATGATAAGATTCTAAAAAGATAGAAAACAACACATTTTTTTTCTTGCAATTCTTGAGTTTTCCATTGACATGGGTGAGATGCCTACATAACTAAAACATAACGATATTATTGCTAAGGTACCTTAGGAGCTTGCGAGAGTGATATAAAACCTTGATTCTATGATTTATGATAAGGTCAAGAAATTATTGAAATAGGATCCATATCTCTTGATCAATGTGGCTTGAGAAGACAATCTCGATTTAGGATTACCTTCTAGCAACCATATGAAAAACATAGTGAATGCATAATTCACTCTTGAAAAATGATGATTTATCTCCTCAAGGGCCAGATTGTGGATAATTTTCATAGGTGGGGTCCATTTGAGAAATGTTTTGACTGAGGGTTAGGCCTCTAAATGGTATTTTACTTGCAAGAACATAGATCGATAGGATGCCATTGAGAAATTTTTGTATCCTATAACCGAAGTAATTATTGATGAATCTTGTCACTGATTTTTTTATCCCTAGTCAATCATCTATTTTACGTTGATGATGATAAGGATGAACTATGTCATCTAATCTTGAAAATATTTCGTGGCCTCTTCTCCTATTACCTTGCTCAGTAGAATGATTGTCTATGAATATCCTTTGTGAAACTCACTTATGGATAGAGCCTTCAATACATGAGATGAATTCCTTCCTTGCTTCAACCATGATCCAAATGCAAGACCTTGGAGATAGGATTCTATTTTCAACCATTCACCCAATGAAAACTCATTCGTGAAAATGACCATGTTGTTTCTGTCGGGATTTACATATACTTTGCGAGATTCCATTCATAGTGAGCACTGTAAGTATTGAGTTGTCATCCGCTCCGATGATTTTTGATTCCGATCATAGTGCTGAGAACATGCCAAAACCAATTCCATAATTTTAAGATACATAGGATGACCACCTGCAACATACAACCCAAAGAATGAAAACCTTCTCTTCCATTGGTTCCCTTGGGCCTTTGAGCATCTTATTCTTCAAATATTCTAAGTCCACATCAACAACATTCTATCAACCACACTTGAGTATTATGATACCGTGGTTGAAATAATATCTAGACCAGATAACTTGAAATTTATGTTTGAAAAAATTAACAAGATGAGATAAAATGAAGACAACAACTTTCATGATCGAATCTAAAAATTTCTATTTTAGTAGGTAGGGTTCAAGAGCTACATTTTTGGGAAAATGTGATTTTTTTCTCAAATTCAATTTTTTGAAGCCCCTAACATGATAAGAATACCTTCATTGATATTTATTTATTGTTTTTGGGATTTTTCTATTTTTAGTAAGCCTATGTATTGGGAAAAATATGTTTTTTCTCAAATTGCATGTTTTGCCTAGTTTTTCATCTTCACCATCTTTAGAATCTTCTGATAAGAGAGAACTTAATATTTTGGAAGTTTGATATTTTTATTAAGTTATAGAATCATATAATTACTATTTTTATAATTGGAACTTACCAATATATTCTTGTAATGAAAATTATCTCACTAGATTTGGTTCATCTCTTGGATTTCATGCTCCAAATTTCACAAAGTGATCCATCCCCAAAACTCTTGCAAATTGAAAAAGTATCCT
Organism: Taxus wallichiana var. yunnanensis; assembly: GCA_018340775.1. Lineage (NCBI taxonomy): Eukaryota > Viridiplantae > Streptophyta > Pinopsida > Cupressales > Taxaceae > Taxus > Taxus wallichiana. The sequence continues at coordinate 262,113,291 of CM031236.1, forward strand.
CTAGGGAACAAGTTTAGTGTTTGATACTATTAAAAATATAGGAATCATCCACCTTGAAGTTACATTATTCTTAATAGTATTTTAAATTCACTACAAAGATATTGATACTATTTTAAATTCACTACAAAGATATCATAATCCTCTGTAGAATTTTAGGTACCAATTTTGATTGCATGCTCCTTACCCCTGAAAACCCACTTTCACACCAACTATTCCCAAACCTCCAAAAATTCCCTAAATCTTCCTAAATCTAATTAAAAACTATCATGACTCTCCAATACCACCTATAGATTATTATGGGCCTTCAAATCCATCTTGGAGGATGCATACCTACCCCGAAAAAGATTAAATTAGCCTTTCTAGGCATACTGGAGAAATATCCTTTGAAAGCACTTCACCGTGTGAGATAAATGACCATGTCACAACATTTCAAACACTAGGGAAAGTTTATGAAATTTTTGAGAGGACATGCAAGGTTGGGATGAGTATGATATAAAGAGAAAAATAATTCGAGAGGGGTTCAAAAGGGTTTTCAAGAAATTTTTTGACACTTGGGATTGGTTTTCATGGTTCAAGTTTGAATTTTTAGCCTTGAAAAATTACGTGAAAATAACTGGCTCTCACTTGGGGACTTGTTCTAGATCAAATATAGTGAGGATAGGACAAACATGAATTTCAGAATCTCGGGATACGATCAGACAAGTGCCTTATCCATTGGGCTATAAAGTCTCATTAAAATCAATAGATATGAATGGAAAAACACATAGACACATAAAACAAAAGGAAACACACCACAGTGGAAAGGGAAAAAACACAAAACATGAAAGGGAAAAAAAAACTACAATCACCTGTGGTATAGTAAGGGGACAATCCACTTTCAATATTTATACAATTTCAAATATTTCACACTTTGTGAGATAATTACAAATAGGTATCATCCATATATGAAAGATAAATACCATTTTCTCCATAAGTTTCTTGGATCTGAAATGGTCCTAGCCAAAAAGAGTCACATTTTCCATAACTTCCCTTTGGTTCCCTTATTTTATCACACAATTATATAGGATCACCAAATTGAAAATATATTACCGTAGCCTTCTTGTCAAATATCGTTTTCACTTTCAAATAATGCTCTTTGATATGATCAACAAGCATTAAACTATCTTCACCAAGTTTCTCCAGTATATAAGATTATCTTATCCAAAGAATTATGGAACCGACCATCCTCAACCGCTCTATTATTGATAAAATGTTACATACCAACTTTTTCTTTGATTTTCATTAAAAATTCTCTACTCTTATTACTACATCATACATGCATGCATTTGTGATAATTCAGGTGGGGGCCTCTTGATATTTAATGCATTATTTAATTTATATAATATTAAGTGGTTTTTTGGAACTCTTTACTCTGTTGATCAATTTCGATTTGTGGAATTGATATATATGTCATCTTGTTCATTAAATTAGATTTTATGGTTTTAACAATGGAGATTAAGTTTCATTTTGTGATATAATTTTTAGTTTTCAAGCTTGCATCATGGTGTATTTATTTTTTCATTCTGAAATGATATTTGCAAGGTGACATAATGAAGATGTGGTCGTTTTGAAATGATCATTGTTTTTTGTAAGTTCGTTTATTCAATTTATTTTCACATATTTTTATGGATCCCATGGTTGGTTTCTATCATGCTTTGATAAATATTGTCAAAATGTGGTATAATTTGAAACACCCGAGTTGACAATATATTTTACCTGAGGATTGAAATTCACATAATATGGGCATATGTATTCTAAATGATAGGTTTGATAACCTTGCATGGATGGTAAAAATTTTATTGGATGGAATTTGTTGATTAGAAAATATATATTAAAATGGTCACCATATTATATGACCATGTTTGAGCTATGGTGTATATTTTGATTTTTGAAGACATTGGTAAATTCTAAGTTGAGGTGGCAGTGGTATAATGGTTGAACCATAGTGGCATATTAAATTTGTACATGTGCATTTATTTTGCCTCGTTAATGGCATTGAGCTAAGGAAAAATTGGAGTTTTGGGTCATTTTTTGTGGTTTGTTGCTTGCGAAGGAAGTCTAGTTTTGATGCTTTGTTGAGTTATTGGCTATGGTTTTGAACTCTTCCATTACAAGCGAGCATGTGTGATGGATTCCAAGGTATGTTGCTTTTGATTAAAGCACATAAATTACTCTACCAGGTTAGTTTGTTTAATTTACATGTATTCATTTTTGAATTGTATGAGTTCATAGTGCTTAATGAAGCTTTTACAATGAAGCTATTGAAAGTTTTACTCACATTTAAACTGTTATTTTAAATACCCACTTGTTAAAAACTTTTATTTTTATAAATAATGAAGTGGGTAAGTTTTCATGGAATAAAAGAAGGATTTTCTGGGTAGTGTTTTTGGATTTAGTTATATATAGTCACTTTTAGACCCAGTTTGAGTTTTAGATGTTAAAAAAATGGAAAATAACATGTGAAGTTTTATCCCAATTTGTTCATTAAATATTTTTGTTTTATTGAGATTGATAGGATTATTTGATGGTTTTCTTTGAAATTGTTTTGGGAAAATCAAGTCATAGGCATGCATACCTCATTTTGGTTGAAATTTAAACTTGTAGACTTTGTAGAAATAATATGCTATTCCAAGGTCATATTTTGATTGGTATTTGATTTATTCTATTGAAACAAGTCCTTTGAATTCATGGCAAGGAAATTAAGAAATGTGACAATTGAAATGATGGAAAACCAAGGGAAGTGATGTCATTTTTGCATGGAAATGTTTTTTGTACACGTCTTTTCAATATACATTCTGCTTGATTATTTTGGTATGAATACATTTCCCGAACAAAATTTAAGTCTAATATCATGGAAGGGAAATGATTTTTGAAGCAAGTCACTTATTTTGGGTATATTTTAACTGTGTTATTCATAAGATGTGAAGTTTTGAGGATGAATAGATGTTGAAAAGACACCGTATTAATACAATGATTTTTTTTTTTGAAATGTTGGTTGAAGTATAGATGAATCTTTACATTTTTAGATGATTTGAGTTTTAGTGTATGACCAATATGGAAGTTGCTTGATAAATATTTAGTTGATGATAATGAAGTATGATTAACTAAAGTGATATGGAAGGGGAGTTCTAGAGGATCGGTTATTTTCATTCATGGGGTCATGATAGTTTTTGTGGTAGACCATGATGATAGAGAGGTTCAACTAGGGATGGTCAAAGGGGAAGTAGTACGCTTCGGGGTAGGAGGTTCTTTATAAGAACTAGTTCTACTCGTGTCTACATGCATTTTGATGAAAATAAACCATGTTTACACATGAGGTACTATAGGTTACCGAGTCTTATCCTCATGTTCAACCCTCCCACAATGTTTACAATAATCATCTTCATACAAATATTTATCGTACTCGGACATACCATAATCCTTATTCTTCTAACCAATTAGTCCAGTCTACTCCATCACACTTGCTCCCACGCAATGTCCAATCATCTGATAATTCATCATTGCTACTTAGAAAAACATAACCTTCATACTGCATGATTCACACCCACCTCCTAAGTGTGCTAGGTCCTCTTCCGCAATTCCTAGGGTGACCAACGATATGAAGAGGGAGAAGTTATAAGTATAGGAAGAGACATAGGTTATTAATCATACCACCCTTCCAGTTGATCCTTTTGAATATATAGAGTTGATGATGGAGGCTGGAACTTCATTACTTGATCTTACAAGAAATGATTAGTTTATCATGACATGACTTGCTATTTTTGTTTGGATATGGATTTGATAAAATATTTTCAATAATTAAAAACATTTAGATCTATATTTGATGACATGTGATGATGCCAAATTTATAATATTAAATATATATTTTTGGGTCGATGATGAAAAGAATCTTGGTTTCATTATGTTTGATGATCAATTTTCAGATTATGATGGAGAATTTATTTTAAATGATTGGAATGTTGTATGGATGTGTTTTGTATTTTATTTAGTGCATTAATATTAAGTGGGCCCCTTGTCCTTTTTTCTCATACCTCATACTTTAAAATTCATTTTATTAAAATGTCTTTAAGTTACTCGAGTCCTTTCACTTATATTTAATAAAATATTATAAAGTATCAATGGAATGTAATGTTTTATTATTTAATTTCATTATTTGGAGCCAAATTGGTTACAACTGATTTTACACAAGGGAAAATTATAAAAGGACTTGGAGGATACATTTTGATGATGAAAAATCAGGTATTGTAGCAATTTGTGAAGCTTATTTCATAAGGAATATTTATGTGCAAATGGTTTTATGAGATAAGTGATCTTACAGGTGTTATGATGACATTGTTTTGAGGTTTGAGTATGAAGTTATGATACAGCATGTATATCCAGTTTTAATATTATTTTACTAATTATCTAATTTTATTATTCTGTATCTCATCTAAATTGATTATAGATTTTAATTTGTCATATCCAAAGTAGGCCATGAATGACATATTCATTTCAATCTCAAGATAAATGCATATTGATAGCCATGTTGGCATTGATTTGAATCACGAATCTTGTTAGACGTTATTTTGGCAATCATTGTACATTTCATAAATAGAAATATGTTTCTCTTCAATATGTCTATCTTCATTTTTATCTTATAAATTATGTAAATATGTTATATTTGTGAATAACGTGTTTATGTTTGTTTATTTTGTTTGCTATTCTATTTTGTTTTCAAGATCACTGCTTCATTTAAAAAATAAATTACAAATATGAGATCATTATATCATCACTTATAATTTTCACCTTTTCAAGAGGTTGTCTAATCACTAGGATTCACTCTGTTAGATAAAGGTTGATAATAATTTATTATTAAGGAAATAAATCTCAATAAGTGATTTATCATTTTATATGAAATTGTATGGAAAGTTCTTAAGATATTCAAATGATATCATCACCATATCTGATTTAACAATCTATGGTATTGTCTTGTCTTTTCTTGTGTCTTATTTGTTTCTTGTTGGTGTTTTTATATCCTTTTGTTATTAAGAGAGAGAAAATTTCCCGAGAATCTTAGGTTGGTCCATGATTAATCACACTTAAACTACCCACACTTAAGCTATTCTTAAGTATCATCACGATTAAACTGGTCTAATTCCTTTTGACATTTTTCTTTAGGAAAAAGGTTGATTAATTATCGGTCTAATTTTTATTGACAAAAAAATTTGTGACTCAACCGAGGAAATAATTTATATTTCTCATATTTAAGTGGATTTCCTCGAATTATCCACTTATTCTTCATTTATTTTTCTACCCGCAAGAGTATATTTCTTCTAACTATCTACTCTTTATTATATTTCAAATGACAATTAGGGGTTTTTATCCTCTTGATTAATTTTGTTTTCTCATTGGGAATACTCAATTATAAATCAATTCTGACATTCGAACTATGCTTTGGGATTATTATGCTACTACTGCACAGTTTGTAAAATCTAGTGAAGTTATTAACGACGAAGAAGATAGAGCTCTTGATATTTAAAGGCTCACAAGGTCTAATATATCTAAACTCAAAAATACATCATAGAAAAGTATAAAAAGTTAAAAATGAAAGAGAAGAAACTTTGAAATATGAAAATAAATCTAAAGTCTTACCTTTAGATATTGTTAACCATAAGAAGCTTCTTAAACATTTTTGTTAAACCAATCTTTTATCCCGCGCTATTTTTCTTTCAGATTTTTTTAACATGGAGGTTGAAGGAGAAAGAGAAAGAAGACCTAGTCCAAATCACAATAGAAATATAATAACTGGTTTTGAACGTAATAGAGATAACATAACTGACGATGAATCTTTCGATAATGATGAAGATAATATTAATATTTGGCTTAAAGGTAATCTCATTGACATTAGAAGAAATCCTCCAAAGATTCCATCTTTATATGGTATCCACTTCCTAAATTTTTAGTGAGTACTTGTTCTTTTTGGGAAGATCATCTCAACTCTTTAAAATTAATATGTTCTACCATAGGAGTAACTAAAAAATGAGATTATTTAAGAATATTTTCACAAACATTAGAAGGAAGAGCCTATAAAGATTTCATTAGTCTACCTTATAAATCCCTCACTAAATGGTCTGACATAGAAGATTGGCTTGAATATTTATTTGGGAAGGACAAAGATGAGTTTGAATGAGTTAATGAAATCTCTAATATGACCATGGAACTTAGTGAAACAATTTGTATCTTTACCATTAGTTTCACTAAAATAAGAAAAAACTATACCTACAAAAGTAAGACCTCCTAAAAATCTTGCATGGTTGTATTATTGTAATGCTTTACCCTCAAAATATAGGTTGGTGTTAGAAGATAATGAAATTTATGATTTTGAGGAGACTCTTAAATTTTTTTGGCATATTAAAAGAAGATTGGTTTTAAAGATAGAACATCATATAATACTTATATAGAGAATACAAAGATATTTCATTCCATTCAAAGTTTAGGTAATGAGCTGGTCACCGTTAAAATACAATTAAATGATCAACCTTCATCTTCAAAAGTTACATCTGCGCAGGGTCGGGTAAGGTTAAGACTAAACCAGAAAAGTCAAGATTGAACCTAAAGAGATGTATTTCAAGGAGTGTGTGAATTAGATCATGATCCTCTTGAAACATGTAAAACTAATGAAAAATTCAAGAAGTTTGTGAAAGGTAAAAATATTTCGAAATGTGTATTTTTGTTAATTATGATGTAAATGAATTCCAAACTAGGTCTAAATATTATGCCAAAAATGATGGTCGAAAGGAATTTTTTTGATGAATCTAAAGGAAAACTAAAATCTGATCATAATGATAAAGAACAATCATTGGATAAATCAAGTAAGCCCACTTCGATGAGGTTTCATCTAGATTGAATAATGCTCAATATCAACCTTATAAAGGTAACCCATTCACAAAATCATCATTTTTTTGACTGGGTATGATATTGTGGCTGACATGAATAATTCTAGAAGAAATTTAAATATTTTTGTAAGTCTTAATTTACCTAGTCAATTAAAAAAATTAGAAGTCAGCTCATAAAAACATGTCTAAATTTGTAGTGCCCCCACTTAACACACAATCACATAAGTCATCGTCTCACATAGACTCAAGAAAACAACATAGGCATGTCAATGCCACACTTCTCGCAATGAACGAATACCAGCAATGACCCAATCACAAGAAACATGACTTCAGGAATGGTGAACCCACAACACATCATTACTTTAAATGTATTTTAGTTATGATTAGCATCCCATGAACATTTATATGTAAGCATGATTTTCTCCCTTTTTCCACCTACATGTTCTGAAAATTTGTTTCACATTTCACTTATTGTTCAACCATTTAATTTTGCTCTTTACCCTTATGCCAATCTTCATAACTTACATAAGTATTTTCCATATTTCAAATTTCATACAAAATTCTAACTCTCTCATTCTTATGTTAAGATTATGCTTCCCAAAACGCTTATTCAATGTTTAGAATTTAACCTTGCTACACAAGTGAACCTAACGTGATGTCAAGATGAAATCTTGGGATTGAGGGAGACTTAGATTCAAAATAGCTTTTTCCCAAGAACATCCTTCGATCACGGAATAGTTATTTCGCTACCATTATTATTATAGTTCAATAACTTGTTGAATTCCAATTTTGATTTATATATATATATTTTGTTTTCTCGAAGTTTGATCACACCAAAGCAATACATATTCTTGAAACACATAAAGATGTTTAAATTAAGTTATAAGGACTCCAAGAGTGACCTTAATCCTAATCTCCAATCTCGTTTTCATCTTATATGACATGCTCTTACATCGCACTATGGTCTCATTCTTAGCATCGTCTCAAAACAAAAGAGTTACGAAAGAACTTGTCTGACATCTTAAGGAAGTACATGGCTAGGAGCATTATAAACTACACATGAACACAAGTGATCTATGTTCACGAAGATCCCATATCTTTGCATTGCACGATTCCGCATAAGAAATATTATTTATTCCTTAATGCCATAAAATGACATAACAAGGGATTAAGGGACAAGATTACAATTTCTAAGGTTCTCTAGAATCAACATCTTTCAACTCAATTTCATATGCAAGGAGTTAAATTATAGTTTTCTACCCACAAGCTAACTTCCTAATCCACTAGGGTTTAGTTAAATTCCATTTTTTTACTTAGGGCTTTACGCTCTATTATAGATTAGAATAAGATTCAAAACATATCCGCCCTAAAAACTCTCCGTAAAAGATCAAAACACTATATTGTCACTAGCCAAGGATAAGACATTTATCTACGAGGGACAAAAGAGTTTACTAACAAGAATGCCACATAGAGAGCAACTATATCATGATCTCTAATTATGTCGTTTGGATTCAACAGGGATTTCATTCGATGGGGGAAGAATTTACTTTTAAATCTATCCTCGGAAAACACAAGGTAATCCACTAGGATACGAGAGGAGGGTTATCTCTACTTACTCCAGTCGAGTTTGGCTGTGTTGCTCCTATATGTCTGGTTTATGTCGATGTCACTAAACGTACCTACTAAGACGATAAACCCATTCTTGGGATCTTATTTTCCTAACTAGGATGTTCCATCGAGTGTAAAGGTTTGTTTGAAGGTCACAGTTTTCTACGCTAAGGGATTAACATAGGCAGGTTAGTTATATACAAATTTTGAACTATGGTTGACTGTTGTGGTTAGGTTCCTTTATTACATTTTCAAGGAAGAAACACAACACCAATTATTAAACAAATAATTGCACAATGAAAGTTCACTACAAAGTATTAATTTCAATTCCTTTTGACATTTGCATTTCACTTTTACCATAACAAATTTTGGGATCAAAAATAACATCCATGAAAGAAATACCAATTTCTCAAGCACTTAATAATCTAACGAATTTTACATACTACCAATTTCCAATAATAAGTCTTTCAATATAATACCAAAAATAAACAATGAATTACTCAACGCCTTTACGTCATCATTCTTTCATCCTGCAAAAAAACCATGTGAGCAAGATATCAGCGATAAATTGCTGGCATGGCATCCACCCTAATCTAACATAATTATCATTTTTCAGTTTCCCATTTACATATGATAATTATTACAATTTGCAATCGAAATAAAAAAAAAAGTCTAGAACATGTATTCATTGCATTTCATTTTTCTTCATTTTGTAACCCAGAGAGAGAAAGAGAAAGGGAAGAGAGAAAAACACCATTTTGTCAAAAGTTCTATTTCACATAAAGATACACTAAGGGTTTTAAACAATTATTTACATGTGTTAAAAGTTTCCAGGGTGGTTTGGCAACCCTACGAGGGTCCGCAGCTTTCTATTTTTACATTTTCTTACTAGCTACAAAAACGTACAAAATGGGCTCGGAGGCTAAGAAACCACTTCCAAAAGTTATCTTCCGATGAGAATGCCCTCCATGATGAAATTTCTATTTGTCCCAGATATACCAAGAGTTCATAAGCAAGAATCGACGGAATTGAAAAAGAGTGAATGGTTTGCGTTTGGTGGCTAGTTTTCCGGGCCACCGATCGTAGTTCACCCAGTTGTAAATGAACAAAATTTAGCTCGAGGGCCTAAAAAACCAAGTCCATAATAGACATTCGATGGAGGAGAATGAAACAAGACATCTCCTACTAGTTCCCCTATATAAATGAGAATTCATCAGAGTCGACGGGACTGAGAACTAGAGAACCATTTTTAAACGGCAAGTTTTCTGAAGCGACAAGACGAAATTGGTCCAGTTTGACCTCGTCAAACTACGACGAAGGCTACAAAATGGCTTCGCCAAACTATCCCAAAAAGTGCTCTTTCCTATACTGAATGTTCCATGCAATTTTCTAGTATAAACACTAGAGGTTTGCGAAGATAGGAAGTAATTTCTCCATCCAGGTTTCAAATGGCGGTTCAAAATGAAAGCCAACTTTCTAGATTTAACAACTTTCTACTGTTGTAAACCAGTGTAACAGGGCTCCTATAAGAGCATCAAAAGGATGTCATATGTTCATTTCGGTCAAACCAAAGGTCAAGGTGACTCCTCGTATACCAAGGTACACGAATGAAACTTCACATCTCATTTCTAGAGTTACGAAGGGTACTTAGTGAGTCTCAAAAATGTAAAATTTAACTATTTAAAATAGGGAGAAGGTCAACTTTATCAATGGGAGTCAAATTCATCTGGTCGATAAAACAATATTGGAGCAATCAAGATGGGTAAGAGTTTTCTAAATCATCTCAAAGTGAGGGTGATAGTTCATGGTTTAAAGTAGACGAGTTATAATGACTTCGTGAGTTACGACACGACAATTTATTGTTTTGCAACGAGTTGAAGGAACATTTAACTGTATTAAAAATCCTAATAATTTAAAATTCTATTTAGTTGCAAAAGAGAACTAAAACACGAGAATTATGAGAGGTAAGGGAAGAAGAACCATGCCTGAAACGATGAGTGAAATGGTACAAGGGCTCCAAGCAGTTTACACTCACGATTCATCGAGACCACCATTGTTTCCATCTGATGCCAGGTAGTCACGTGCAAACCAAGCCATTCATTGTGCACCCATGTCTCATCGAAAAGAACCATTTTGTGTTTTCAAGAAGTCATCCCGATCCCAGAGACCGCATTTTCTATGTCAACAGATCACACACCTTTTCAACAAAATCCATTTTTGTGCATATGAATACTCTAAGGAACAACTTTCAAATACAATGTATAGGAAGCATTAATTAATGGTTCTAATAGAACAATCCAGAAGCTTGCACTTGGAAGAGGTGAGGCAATAATTCTTGGTGTGATTCTACAAGAGGCACTCATGCCATCGAAGTATTTACAACCCTCATGCACTGAACCTGCATGGCTGAAAGCTAATTAAACCAAAAAAATGAAGCTTACAAGGTCAGGGTATGTTCCATAAGACCACATCTCTTTTAGGAATTCTACCAAACAGATCACAGGCCTTTTCTATACATCCATTTTGTGCATATGCTACCATCATGGCATTCCATGAGACAACATTTCTTTGAGGCATTCTATCAAAAGTTTATGCACCTTTTTAATAGACCCATTTCTTTACATATCCTGCTATCATTACAGTCCCTGGAACTACATTTCTTCCATGCATTTAGTCAAGTGAGTTCTCATGCTTCCACATTTTACATATGCATCTTCCCAGGGGCATTTTTTAACTAGAACATACACAAAAACCTTCCCTTCTATCCTTTTAAAACACCATTTCCCCAAGCCTCATTTTCTAATACATGTTTTTTTTTCTCATCAGCATGCACGCACAACAAATAGATTTATTCCCCCTTATCTCGCATCCATCATTTGGTTAAAAAAAAAAAATGCCCCCAAAGCATATGCGACTGACAACCTTTGACATAATCCATATTTTTCTTATTCCCATGTGAAAATGAACCCACCGCAAACATTTTGGCATGGTACATTCGGTAAATCCCTCTCTCATGGCTGTGCTTTAGATTTACCCACGCAGTGTGTGGCGCATGCTCGAGATGACATTTGGTGAAAATTTTTGGAGTCAAAAAAAACACAAAAAAATGCCCAAAGCATTTTCTTGAAAGTTTCCAAGGCCTCTTCAACAAACTCATTCTTTCCTTCCATGTGTGCCCCAAACTAGCACCCCATGCATGCCCAAAACTAACGCATTCCAAAAGCCAAAAAGACAAAACCCTAACTATGATTTTTGGAATTTTTCACCTTCTTCCACTTTTCCCTAAACCACCCAACATTCATGGGCATTTTGATTTTATTTATTTTAATTCCTTTTAAATTTATTTATCTATTTCTTTTTTTTGTTTTAATCTAAAAACGTCATAAAACCCTAAAACGAAGTAGACAAATAAATAAAATATAACTTAAAGTCAATCCATTACCAGAGATAAAATTTCAACACAAAAGCAATGATCGAAGTTGGCGATATGAGTTATAATAGTATTATAAACATTATTTTAATGATTTTACGGCTTAATAATGATAATAATTATTAATCCTATTAATGGCGATGACCAGGCAACTCGACGAACCGAGAACTAGATTTTCCTTTAACCGGATAGTTGTCCATGATGCTATGAGGTCCACAGTTTGGGTGTCGACAACGACCCGAAAGGCAAGAAGGAGAGGGAAGGTGAAAAATATTCACTACGACCTGGACACGGTCAACAACAGTCAACGAAAGCACACGCACACTAGTCTCCCAGGCTTAGCAACAAGGTCGTCATGCCAGGGACTGGGGAACATCAAACGGGGCATTACATCCTCCTCCCCTTAAGAAAGCATCATCCTCGATGTGACATACAATGAAGAAGGAGAAATGGTAAACAACAAGGAATGAATAAGGTGAAGGCATGCGCTAAGGTTAAGATTTCAGACACAAAAGCATGGTCATGGGGTGGCCCTAGGAACAATTGGTAGAAATTTTAACTTTCAAGGTTCTGTGAAGATTGGCAGTTCTCTCTTATTCATTATTTCATTAATCTCTTTCCATTAACATTATTCTTAATTCAAGTCCTTTAAAATTTCATTTTTATCGAATTTTAGTTTATTCATTCCTGTGGGTTCCCATCATGAACTACAGTCACAACACCCTACCAGGGTTATACACAACACCTAATTTTCACAAGCATACTTTTACATACTTTCATGACCGTATATCACATCACGAAGGGTTTCACCAAACCATGGAATGACAACAAGTAGACCACATAATAATTAATTTCCAACAATTATGTCCTAGACATAGATCTAGTACACACATATGACTAACAAAAAATCAACACGCTGATACATATACAATGGGTATCACATGACTCACAAAAAATCCATGACTATAACAACATAGTTCCAATCCAATATCCAAAAGTCCATACCAACCAAGGGAGAGTCAAGCCTCATACATAACAAGGTGTCAAAAAGACTCATACAGGTACACATAACTCACTATACCAATCTCCTCACATCACAAGGCATCACGAAACAACTCCAGATATCTCCAAAAGCAATAGAATACAACTCCATATACCTCCCCAAAGCATCACTAGATAAACTCCATATACCTCCCAAGAGGAAGAAACATAGTGCAAAACCAAGTCGGGTCACTCAACCATAGAGCCCCATCAAGAATATCAGGTCACTCAACCATAGAGCGCCATAAAGAATAACAGGTCACTCAACCATAGAGCGCCATAAAGAATAATAGGTCACTCAACCATAGAGGCCCATCTCCTTTCTCCTTTTAAATGAGGCCGGGTCACCCTATGGCCCTAGGCACATAGAGCCCCGTCACCCCCAAACCCAAGTGACATAATAACTCGTGGTTCAACAACCCGCTAGTTATATGTAACTCCTTGGGGCGTACCCCCATACAACAAAGTGGGTCCATAGGTTCACCACTCCATGGTGAATCCCATGACCCTATTCCAACACATTATGACATTAGAACCAGCATAACAATCCATTCAAATGCCAAGTGGCAAAATCAAAAGCCTTGGGCTAGGCTACAAAAATTTCAAATATGAAAGAAAGTTTTAAAACCAAGAAAAACAAATGGCTAATTAGCCTTGGTTAGTGCAAAATCCAAATGTTAATGAAACAATCAAATAAATGCCCAAAATATAAGAACATGTCAATCAAGAAAATGGCTGGTTCTAACAATAAAAGAGAAAGATTAATTTACGAATAAAATACGTATTGAGAAAATAGCACATTACAATCACTATGTGGCCTCATACCACCACCAAAGGGGTACTCATCGAGTTGTTGGCACTCGACATCGAGCCTCAGCTCATGAAAATATACATGTAACCAGAAATGAGTATATCAAATAATGTAATTGTCATCATCTCTGCCTGAACCATTCCTCCATACTCCCACAAGGATCAACATAGTCAAAATCACATAGGATTATTCAATGAACAATCCAATAGGAAAGAGCAGGGGACACAAGGTTGCATAAGTTGAGCCTAAGGTGGTGTGCACCCATAATATATTGAGCAAGCTCGAAGTATACTAAATAGATAGAAGTGGGTTTTCAGTCTATATAAGACTCCACTTCCTCACTCATACTCGGCTCAAGATTATGAAAACCTGGTCCATGCCTCCTCTCTCCACACATACACTTGACAGTTTATCCCCTTAGGGTCATCTAGTGTAAGGTCCACAACATACACATAACTACATCACTAACACAATGGTAATTCACACACAACAACCATAACGTCTTACGCATGGTATATATATACAGGTATAACACAATCATTACTTTCACGGGTTACGATACATCACATTACCACATCCTACACCCAAAGTGCAATCACTGTACACTAGGGATCATACTCACCATATGCCCCTAAATCATGACATGAACCATCACATATTACATGAATTATACATATGAGGAACACAATGTCTAACATTACACATATAGTCAATTGCAAAACAACACGACGATGCACACAACTAATCACAATATGGTGATGACATCATGATAAACTGCAATTCACTTTACATCAATTTTGTCATGCAATACATCAATACATCTTCACATCACATAAGGTCAAAATGTTTTAACACTCTGCAATTCACAATATCATTCCTTTCACACAAAACAAGGTAGGTACATCACACACGGATTCCTCATTGGATCCACGAAAAGGAGAGTCAATACTCTCATCACAAGTAGTAATTCATACATGAATTCTTCATAGAATCCACACGAAGGAGAGAGAATACTCCCATCCCCAGCACATCAACATGATAAAAATGCACACTAAGTGACATACACATCATGTGCGTTCACATTATCACAATTACGACATAGATCACATCACTCTTAAAACACATTACTCTTCCAATATTTATCACCATCATGAAACACCATCACCATCATGCAACCCATCATGTAACACCATCACCATCATACAGAATCATCACAACTCCAATCCATCCCAGAGGTTCGAGAGCATGAACCTCCACTCTGATACCATATGTAGTGCCCACATTTTACACACCCAAATACAACAGTAAAATACCAAGATAATTTTTTTTTTGACTTACATTGCTCACTACACACAACACAACAAGGAATCCAGTACATAAACTCGACTCACATATGACAATCACATAAGTCATCACTCACATAGACTCACAGAAAACAACAACATAGGCATGTCGATGCCACACTTTTCCCAATGAACGAATACTAACAATGACCCAATCACAAGAAACATGACTTCAGAACGGTGAACCCACAACACATCATTACTTTAAATGTATTTTAGTTACGATTAACATCCCATGAATATTATTATGTAAGCATGATTTTCTCCCTTTTTCCACCTACATGTTCTAAAATTCCTTTCACATTTCACTTATTGTTCAACCATTTAATTTTTCTCTTTACCCTTATGCCAATCTTCATAACTTACATAAGTATTTTCCATATTTCAAAATTTCATACAAAATTCTAACTCTCTCATTCTTATGTTAAGATTATGCTTCCCAAAATGCTTATTCAATGTTTAGAATTTAACCTTACTTTCTACACAAGTGAACCTAATGTGATGTCAAGATGAAATCTTGGGATTGAGGGAGACTTAGATTCAAAATAGCTTGTTCCCAAGAACATCCTTTGATCACGGAAAAGTTATTTCACTACCATTATTATTATAGTTCAATAACTTGTTGAATTCCAATTTTGATTTATATATATATATATATATCTTTTGTTTTCTCAAAGTTTGATCACACCAAAGTAATACATATTCTTGAAACACATAAAGATGTTTAAATTAAGTTATAAGGACTCCAAGAGTGACCTTAATCCTAAACTCCAATCTCGTTTTCATCTTACATGACATGCTCTTACATCGCACTATGGTCTCGTTCTTAGCATCATCTCAAAACAAAAGAGTTACGAAAGCACTTGTCTGACATCTTAAGGAAGTACATGGCTAGGAGCATTATAAACTACACATGAACACAAGTGATCTGTGTTCACGAAGATCCCATATCCTTGCATTGCACGATTCCGCATAAGAAATTATTATTTATTCCTTAATGCCATAAAATGACATAACAAGGGATTAAGGGACAAGATTAAAATTTCTAAGGTTCTCTAGAATCAACATCTTTCAATTCAATTTCATATGTAAGGGGTTAAATTAAAGTTTCTACCCACAAGCTAACTTCCTAATCCACTAGGGTTTAGTTAAATTCTAATTTTTTTTTTTTTACTTAGGGCTTTACGCTCTATTATAGATTAGAATAAGATTCAAAACATATCCACCCTAAAACTCTCCGTAAAAGATCAAAACACTATATTGTCACTAGCCAAGGATAAGACATTTATCTACGAGGGACAAAAGAGTTTACTAACAAGAATGCCAGACATAGAGTAACTATATCATGATCTCTAATTATGTCGTTTGGATTCAACAGGGATTTCATTCGATGGGGGAAGAATTTACTTTTAAATCTATCCTCGGAAAACACAAGGTAATCCAATAGGATACAGAGAGAGGGTTAGCTCTACTTACTACAGGTCGAGTTTGGCTGTGTTTCTCCTATATGTCTGGTCTATGTTGATGTCACTAAACGTACCTACTAAGAAATTCGACCCATTCTTGGGATCTTATTTGCCTAACTAGGATGTTCCATCGAGTGCAAAGGTTTGTTTGAAGGTCACGGTTTTCTACGCTAAGGGATTAACATAGGCAGGTTAGTTATGTACAAATTTTGAACTACGGTTGAATGTTGTGGTTAGGTTCCTTTATTACATTTTTAAGGAAGAAACAAAACACCAATGATTAAACAAATAACTGCACAATGAAATTTCACTACAAAGTATTAGTTTCAATTCCTTTTGACATTTGCATTTCAATTTTACCATAACAAATTTTGGGATCAAAAATAACATCCATGAAAGAAATACCAATTTCTCAAGCACTCAATAATCTAACAACTTTTACATACTACCAATTTCCAATAATGAGTCTTTCAATATAATACCAAAAATAAACAATGAATTACTCAACGCCTTTACATCATCATTCTTTCCTCCTGCAAAAACCATGTGAGCAAGATATCAATGATAAATCGCTGGCATGGCATCCACCCTAATCTAACATAATTATCATTTTTTAGTTTCCCATTTACATATGATAATTATGAAAATTTGCAATTGAAATAAAAAAGGTCTAGAAACATGTATCGCATTGCATTTCATTTTTCTTCATTTTGTAACCAAGAGAGAGAAAGAGAAGGGAAGAGAGAGAAAACACCATTTTTCAAAAGTTCTATTTCACACAACAGATACACTAGAGGGTTTTAAACATTTATTTGCATGTGCTAAAAGTTTCTAGGGTGGTTTGGCAACCCTACGAGGGTCCACAGCTTTCTATTTTTATATTTTCTTACTAACTATAAAAACGTAGAAAACGTGCTCGGAGGTGAAGAAACCACTTCCAAAAGTTATCTTCTGATGAGAATGCCCTCCACAATTAACTTTATACGTCTCCCTAGATATACCAAGAGTTCATAACAACTGGTGGAATTGAAAAAGAGCGAACGATTTACATTTGGTGGCTAGTTCTCCAGGGCCCTTGGTCGTAGTTGACCCAGTTGCAAATGAACAAAATTTTAACTCGAGGGCCCAGAGAACCGAGTCCATAATTGACGTTTAATGGAGGAGCACGCAACAAGACATATCCTACTATTTCCCCTTTATAAGGAGAATTCATCAGAGTCAACGGGACTGAGAACTAGAGAACCATTTTTAAACGGTAACAAGTTTTCTGGAGCGATAAGATGAAATTGGTATAGTTTGACCTCGTCAAAATGTGACCAGAGGACTACAAAATGGCTTCGCTAAACTATCCCAAAAAATGATCTTTCCTATACTGAATGTTCCATGCAATTATCTAGTATAAACACTAGAGGTTTGTGAAGATGGGAAGTGATTTCTCTTTCCACGTTTCAAATGGTGGTCCAAAATGAAAGCTAAATTTCTAGTTTTGACAACTTTCTACTTGTTGTAAACCAAAGGTTACAACAGGGCTCCTATAAGAGCGTCAAAAGGATGTCATATGTTCATTTTGGATCAAACCAAAGGTCAAGGTGACTCCTTGTATACCAAGGTACATGAATGAAACTTCACATCTCATTTCTAGAGTTATGAAGGGTACTTGGTGAGTCTCCGAAAAATGCAAAATTTAACTATTTAAAACAGGGAGAAGGTCAACTTTATCAATGGGGAGTCAAATTCATCTAGTCGATAAAACAATATTGGAGCGATCAAGATGGGTAAGAGTTTTCTAAATCATCTCGAAGTGAGGGTGATAGTTCATGGTTTAAAGTAGATGAGTTATAATGACTTCGTGAGTTACGACACGACACTTTATTGTTTTTATAACGAGTTGAAGGAACATTTAATTGTATTAAAAATCCTATTAATTTAAAATTCTATTTAGTTGCAAGAGAACTAAAACACAATAATTATGAGAGGTAAGGGAAGAAGAATCATGCCAAGAAATGATGAGCGAAACGGTATAAGGGCTCCAAGCAGTTTACACTCGCGATTCGTTGAGACCACCATTGTTGCCATCCGATGCCGAGTAGTCACGTGTAAACCAAGCCATTTGTTGTTCACCCATGTCTCATCGAAAAGAACCATTTTATGGTTTCAAGAAGTCATCCCGATCCCGAGAGACCGCATTTTCTATGTCAACATATCACACGCCTTTTCAACAAATCCATTTTTGTGCATACGAATACTCGAGGAATGAATTTCAATATAATGCATAGAAACATTAATTAATGGTTCTAACATAACAGTCCAGAAGCTTGCACTTGGGAGAGGTGAGGCAATAATTCTTGGCATGATTCTACAAGAGGCACTCATGCCATCAAAGTATTTACAACCCTCATGCACTAAACCTACATGGCTGAAAGCTAATTAAACCAAAAATGAAGCTTACAAAGACAGGGTATGTTCCATAAGACCACATCTCTTTGAGGCATTCTACCAAAAAATCACAGTCTTTTCTACACATCCATTTTTGCATATGCTACCATCATGGCATTCCATGAGACAAAATTTCTTTGAGGCATTTTATTAAACAGTTTATGCACCTTTTTAACAGACCCATTTTTTGCATATCCTGCTATCATTACAGTCCCTAGAACTGCATTTCTTCCATGCATTTAGTCGAATACTTTGCATGCTTCCATGTTTTACATATGCATCTGCTTGGGCATTTGTAGAATTTCAAGAACATACACAACAAAAATCCCTTCTATCCTTTTCATGCACTGTCCAAGGATTCGCTCAGGTTCTAAAACACATTTTTTTTTCTCTCACGCACAAAAGAAGATCTATTCCCTGAGAAGCTGTCCCATTCCATCATTTGGTTAAATACTGAAAAAAAATGCCCCCCAAAGCATATGCGACTACAACCTTTGACAGAATCCATATTTTTTCTTTTTCTGCGTTGAAAATGAACCCACGCAGGAGTTTGGTGTTCTTCTGGAGAATTCTCCTCGTGACTAGGAGGTTGGGAGGAGGCCCAACAGTGATGGCGCTCCAAGAGATGACATTTGGCGAAGCATTTTTGACAAAAACAAAGAAAAAAAAAATGCCCAAAGCAAACTTCTGTGACCTTCAAAAATCACACGAACCATGTTTCCTTTGCCATGTGTGCCCCAAACCAGCCACCCCATGCCCAAAACTAACGCATTCCAAAAGCCAAAAAGACAAAACCCTAACTATGATTTTTGGACTTTTTCACCTTCTTCCACTTTTCCCTAAACCACCCAACATTCACGGGCATTTTGATTTTATTTTTAATTCCTTTTAAATTTATTTATCTATTTCTTTTTTTTTTTTAATCTAAAAACATCATAAAACCCTAAAACGAAGTAGAAAAATAAATAAAATATAACTTAAAGTCAATCCATTACCAGAGATAAAATTTCGACACAAAAGCGACTGATCGAAGTTGGCAATATGAGTTATAATAGTATTATAAACATTATTTTAATAATTTTACGGCTTAATAATGATAATAATTATTAATCCTATTAATGGCGATGACCAGGCAACTTAACGAACCGAGAACCAAATTTTCCTTTAACCGAATAGGTTTCCATGATGCTACAAGGTTCACAGTTTGGGGTGTCGACAATGACCCGAAAGGAAAGAAGGAGAGGGAAGGTGAAAAATCTTCACCTGCGACACAGACACGGTCAACAATGGTCAACGAAAGCACGCACACACCAATCTCCCGGGCTTAACAACAAGGTCATCATGCCGGGGGACCGGGAAACATCGAATAGGGCATTACGAGAATCAAAACCTTTAGTGGCTGTCCAAGAGGATGAATCTGATAGTGAGGAAGATAATAGTGAATATAAAGTGCTGAATCATTCTAATTCATCCCATGATTACATTCCACCTTTTTATGTGTCGATTAAAATTCAAAATAAAATCATTCACACTTATGTTATAGACACAAGAACATCAAATAATATCATGCCTAAATCTATTACTAACCAATTAGGCATTCTTTATGAACATGATAATAGAAATTTGACTAGTTTTGAATCTTGTTAGACTAGATGTTGTGGAAAATTTAAAGACATAGTCATTAAGATAACACAAGATGAAAGAGTAAGGTTTATTAGAAATGTACATATCCTAGATATTCTTGCTAATTATGCTATGTTGCTTGGAAGAGATTGGTCACATGATACAAGAGATTTCGTTGGAAAATATCTTACTTGGGCACTAGTTGGTAATGCTATTTCCTTATACATAGAGAAGAATGGTCAAGAACACCAATTGAAGGAGTTTCATCACAAATATATTTTGTAGAAACTGGTATGGGAACCTATGGTTTGAATGCTTTGGATATTAATGCCTTTGATGATGAAGATTATCAACATGCTAGATTATTGCCTTCTGATGACATTTGGCTTATGTGTTTTGACAAAGCATGCTCTCAAGTTGGAAATGGGGTTGGTGTGGTTATCAAATCACCCATAGGTAGGCAATTCAATTATGCTTTTCAACTCTCATTTGAAACAACAAATAACATGGGTAAATTCAAAGCTTTGTGTTTGGGTTTACAACACGATTTAGGTTTAAACATCAAGAAGCTAGAAGTTTTTCGAGATTTAGAACTGGTAATAAGACAAATAAAAATATTTATAAAACTAATCAAACTCGTCTTCATCTCTATACTTAAAAGGTTTGGTATTTGATCGGAGAGTTTGAAGCTTTAAACATTAACCATGTTTTTCATAGAATTAAATTATAGAGATGTCAAGATTGATGTATGATGCAGATCACAATCAAAATTAACCAACCAATAAGTTAGTATAGCCAAAACTTGCAAAACTGTCCTAAACTTGGTGAAAATACCCCACTTTCTCAAGGTTAACTAGTCCAAAAACCAAAAATTCAAGGCTTGAGGTCCCAATGGAATTATCCAAACATTTCACCCTGTTCCTAGACCTTATTACATTCCATATCAACCATAAAATGATGCAAACCAAAAAAATCTTCAACTCTCTTACCTTTCCTCAAAACTGCCCTCTCAATGCTTCTTAAGAACAAACAGTTTGCAGCAAATTTCTGTCATGTATATATTTTTGCTGCACAAGTCCAATTGTCTTAAAAATTTTATAGCTTATATTAGTATCTATGAGGAACATAATTTATTTATTTTTGAATTTTTAATTATGGTATCAAAAATTTATGTTTGTTTTTCCAATTAGACATTATATGACACATTTTACATGCTTCCCCATTAAAAAATTCTGTCATCATTATCTCCAAATGCCACCCATGAAAACTCAAAATTCCTTTTGAATATGTTTATGGACTATTTCACAGAGGTTACTACCAATTTTCAACCTTTTCTATGGAGTACAATTCCATTTATGCATGTTTTATCCTTTCCACACAACAAGGAAATACTACAAACAATTTACTTACCTTCTTCTATGAAACTTGACTTCATTGATGTTCCACCCCTTCATGAACTTCATTCACCCTTTGAAGCAAACTCAAGTGCTTGTAATTATTATTCTAACTATTCTTGGCTTGTATATAAAAACTAACAATAAATGTTTTCTTACCCTCCTTCGAATTCCTCTTCAAAAATGAACTCTTCCTTTACCATATATCTAACTTCTTCTTCTTTCTTGTTTGCCTTCTTTTTCATCAATTTAATATTCTTTCCCTCTTCTTTTATCTTCTTTTTCAGCTGCACTTTATTTTCTCTTTTCATGAGTGACTTTATGGGCCACTTCACCACTTTTTTGATTATTATTTCTATGCCCCACCTTTTCTTCATCAATAATACTTCTAGTTGCTCCACATCTTCTCTCAATTTTCTTATCTCTTCCTACATCCTTCTCTTTTCTTATTTCTTTCTCTTTCTCTCTTCTCTCCTCTTTCTCTCTCTCATATATTTTTTCCTTCCTCTCATTTCTCATATAATTAAGAAATTATTTCACTAAATCCAGTCTATATTCATCCATCTTCACTAGACAAGTCTATTTCACCTTGCCCAAGCCTCACCTAGGTTTCTCTCTTACCTAGTATTTTGACTTCTTATTTTCTTCACTTATTTTCTTGATTTTTCAAAGGAGAAACATGTCACTTCATCCAAAACTATCACAATCAGAAACTATTTAGTTAAAAAAACTTCAATTCAATTCATCAAACAACTCAACATTCACTTATATACAAATGCTTGTAACAACAATGACTTCTTACTTTTATTCTTATCAACAAGGGGAAAACCTAAAATTACTTTATATTCCCACTATGATACCAAAATGATGTAGATCACACTGAAATTATCCTTATACAACACCAAATTTATCAAAAACACAAATTTAGAATGGTCAACTTGCCAAAATGCACCAAAACCCACAAGACTGTCCCAAATTTCTTATTTATATCAGAAAATTATGTCATGAATAACTTATTGTAAAGTTTTCAAATCCAAATATCCTTAAAAAACCACTTGAAAAATATTTTTTTAATTCTACCGTATAAAATTCAGAACCTATCTCCTCAAAACACATTAGTTATACTTATTTTATCGGTCGATCATGATTTTGTGTTCTCATAACATGGTCTGGTATGAGTTTTCATCACAAATCCAGATAATCATAAAAATAAAAATAAAATTAAAAATTCATTTGCACAAGGTCATCATTCTTCTACTCTATAAATTTAAGATCATTTGGAGGTGGAAATAAAAAAGTTATCATGACTATACCGAATCACTGTTTTAAGGGTTTTAAAGACATACACTTGTTTATGACTGTCCTTTCTTCAACATCTCTTCTTATTAATTCAATATAAGCCCTCATAATGGTTATACCTTCATTTTGTACTGTATATAGCCTTCCAAAACCCTATACATCATAAATAATTATAATAGTCACAAACAAGAATGTGATCCACACACAAAAGTACAAAATAAAGGTACTTGAAGCTATGGAAATTTAATGATTGTATCTAATAAAAGATTCATTTTTTTGGTGTAAAATTGTGTTTGAATGCATATTGGAGTACTTGTGTGTGTGGATCACATTATTATTTGTGAATATTAGAATTATTTACTATGTCTAGGGTTTTGGGAAGGTTGTATACATGTACAAAATGAAGGTACAACCATTATGAGGGATTATATTTAATTAATAAGAATATATGTTGAAGAAAGGATAGTCATAAACAAGTGTATGTCTTTAAAATCCTTAAAAAAATGATTCAATATAGTCATGATAAATTTTTATTAGTATAGTCATGATAAATTTTTATTTCCACCTCCAAATGATCTTAAATTTATAGAGTAGAAGGATGATGACCTTGTGCAAATGGGTTTTTAAATATTTTTATGTATATTATGTTTATCTGGATTTGTGATGAAAAATCAAACTAAACCCTATTATGAGAACATAAAATCATGATCAGACTTGGTAAAGTAAGTATAAATAACGTGTTTTGAGGAGATAGGTTCTGGAATTTTTAGGGTAGAATAAATAAAACATTTTACAAGTGGGGTTTTAGCATATTTGGATTTGAAAACTTTAAAATAAATTATTCATGACATAAGTTTCTAATATAAATAAGAAATTTGGGAATGTCTTGTGGGTTTTGGTGCATCTTGGCAAGTTCACCATTCTAGCTTTTGTTTTTGATAAATTTAGTGTTGTGTAAGGAGAATATCGGTGTGATCTACATCACTTTATTTTCTTCTAATCCCAAGTATGCTGATAAAATTGATTGCATTTTCAAAGAAATATACAGGCCTATGATACCTAATTTAGAAACTAACTGGATGGTTTTCTCTTGCGATGAACATATCAACACATTTTTGAAGGGAAATTATTTTGATTGAGATGACTATATGCTCAATTGTGGTGATTATTTACAACTGTCTAGTAATAAATTACCTATTGGTTTGGTAAGTCTAGAATCCATGTTTTCTCCACATGATCAACCCAATATTTCTTCATTTTTTGAACCATATAGGAGAATCATAGGTGAAACCATTTCTATTAATTTAGGCATAGAGGAAGAGCCAATTTTTTTTTTATCTTGGTGCTTATTTGAATAAAAAATAAAAAATGATTTGATAAAGTTATTAAAGGAATTCATTGACGTGTTGGCATGGCCATAAAAATAATTAAAGGGATATAAAACTAGAATTATTATACATGATATTCCCATAAAACCTTACATAAATCCTATACATTAGAAAGTTAGGAGAGTAAGGCCCTTATTCAAAGACACCATTAATAAGGAGCTTGAGAAAATGCTTTAACCAAAGTCATTTACCTTGTAAGATATTCGAATGGGTTTCCAATTTAGTACATGTCACATCCTGCAATTTTCTTTATGTGTTATCGCAAAATAAATTTTAGCATTAAAAAATTTATGGGTGACAGGGAAACTAATCTATTATTCTGCTGCATTACGTATATCACTTTGTGCATACGTACACATATCTGGAAGGGTATGCATACTTGTGCATAATTGTGCGCATGACATCACAATGAATTTTTTTGTCACGTTATTGAAAAATGATTAATGTTGTAATTAATTTTTGTGTATTGGTTGTTGTGAATGCCTTTTCTATGCTTAACTGATTGATGAATATCTCGTAATAGTGTTAAACTTGTTGTATGTCCATATTGTTGGATGATCATGTTGTCTATTATACTTTATAGATTGGTTAATGTATATTGCATCCGTGAAACATGAGTTGAAATAACACTTAAGTGTCATTATCTACTAGCTTCTATTTAATCAATCGTTGACCATAACATATTAAAGAGGTTATATGCGACAATAATAAAAAGGTCTCGATGTTGATTATTTATTATTTTCAAATGAAACTTGTTGTTTTTATCATCATGCGGGTAAGTTGATTACAAACCTTAAAAGTAAATAAGTGTTTGTCTAATTGTTGTAAGAAATTATTATGCCAAAAAAGGTAATCATTTAAGTTCGGTTAATTAACCATGTAGAAATAAAAGGTTTAAATTTGATCGTTATAGGTCTTCGACCACTCGATTGAACTCCCTTCATTTGGATAGAGTCAAACTCAATAGACTTGTTCAAATAATTTTTAATATTTGTTATTGTTAATAAGGTGGTTTTTGACCACACCTCTTGGTAATGATAATTGTTTGACCAAGCATGTTGAGTGATAAGTTGAAAATGGCGATAGCTGACCCAATAAAATAATGTATTTGATTATTGTTAATGAGTGTATTTGGTCAAATGTTAACCCAAGAATGATTAGATTGTTAAAGTACTAAATTCTTCAATCTATCGAATTACCCTCCATACAAAATGTGTTGTGATAAACTTATATTATTTTATTTATTTAAATAGACATAGTCAATTGTTCATTATTGAGAGTATTATTGAATAAAAATATTTGAATATCTCCACCGTCAATCATTTTGAGGGAATTTGTAGTTAACAAAGAGTATAGACACTGCATGCGTGGCATGATGATAAATAAAAGGAATTTAAATCTCTCCCTTGAATATCTCAAATATTCTCTAAGAACTTAAACACATGCATCTAGTTTTTCATTGTGATGTTTGGTTTGGTGGGTGTCCGAGCTCACCGGAATTGTGCATGGGGTCATTTGGGTTTCTTTTGCCGCAATATTCTCTACCTTGATTAATGTGTTCATTTTTGTTCAAAGGGGATAAATATATTTATTTTAAAAATAAAAGGGATTTACTTCAATGGGTGGAGATCCTCAATTTTTTTTGGAATGAATTTGCAGAGGATTTGGTGAAGATTTGCAAGAAAATTCTCAGGCATGGATTATTTCCTTTCTTCGAGTTATTTTATTTTTGGAATATCTAAACATCTATAGGTTGAATAAGTAATGATTCATTTGTATTCCATCCCCATTTGGAATTTTTGGATATGATTTTCTTTTGTTTTCTTTGAGTCAATTTGTTAGTAAAATAATGGAGGGGTTATTGCACATTAAGCTCATACTAGTGGATCACTATTATTTGTATAAACTGAGCCCTTGATATATGGATGTGGGTGTTTAGTTATTGTTAATTCATTATTTTTGGTGGGATTCTAAGGTTGGGTTAAGTTTTTTTTTTTTGTGTGAAACTAGATTCAGTCACATCCACTCCAAGGGAGTTCTGTGATATGGTAGTTGGTTTATCCATTTCAAACTTGTTGTGAAGCTCGTATATTATTTTAAAGAGAGTTGTTTTATGGATATGTTCAACCCTATAAATTCCTTTTTATTTTTAAATAAATAATTTCCTTTGCAAAAATGGGTATGTAAATACTCCACCCTAATTTAATAATCTATTTTGATGGGTTATAGTGATTTTTGATTGATTGTATGTTGGATTTATGTTTGGTCCGTTAGAACCGGCAACCGTGATACTCTTCCTCTCTTTTCTAGTTTTATTTAGGGCTGATATTTATTTAATTTTTTTGGGATATTGAATTTAGAAGGTGTTTAATCTTTTGCTCTCGTATTTACTAAACTGTATCATCAAATAATAATTGGGTATTGGAAAATTTTGAGGATATCTTCGGAGGTTAAAATTGAAGCTTGTTTTTCCCATTTGAGCACTTTGTTCATGTGGTTTGAATCTGAACACTCCCTTGATTAGCACCTTTGGTTGGGTAAATTATATAGGTTTACAAATATAACCATGATAAGATTATACAAGAAAAAAAAGAAACTTGTTGCTTGATAAAATGGATTTTATAGTTATATATCTATTGTGACTAATGGACACATAATAATATAAGTTAAGGAAAATGTCAAAAGGGTTATATTAATAACCATGAAAATAATATCATGTAATCATAATTAGAATAGATAAGATGGAAAATATTATATTTTATTATGATGCTTGAGTTGATTGTTTCAAATGAAGAATGAACATGCTTTATCTTTTGTAATCCATAAATAGATACACTAATTTATAAACAAGGTAGGTAGCATGCAATAATGTATGTGAATTGTTTCAATATAAAAGGAAAGAAGTATGGGTTGATGTGATTTTCATTTCAATTTGAATTGATAAATTGATGAATTAATCATGTGATGATATACATAATTGATGGTATAATCTTGGCTTATTTTTCAAATATTACCTAAAAGCATGGTTTTCATGAATTGCTTTACTAATCATTGCTTAATTATCATTAAAATAAGCCATAAATGATAATTTATGTTGAAATGAAAATAAACAAATGAAGGGAAGTAATTCCATTTCAGTCCTTTTAGAGCTGACCATGTACTATGTTGCATTTTATCATGCAGGTTTGTTTGCATTGTAGGTTGATTTAGAAGGAAGGATTAAAATGTATTGATTGCTCATTGCTATGTCTTATGATTGTATTAAATGAACTTGTACTTGTTTAAAAGTGAAATAAATTACTTCGCATGATGAAAGGAAGCAAATTAAGGCTTGATGTATTTTATTATTGTTGTTCATATCAATATGTCATTTTAACGAGGTTTATCCTCCACTAAATGAATATATATGATACTATTTTTACAACATAACTTGCTTTGACAAAAGTGTTCTAATGCTAAATTTTTAGGAGATTATTAATGTATTATTGAAAGTAAAATTTGATGATTGATTATGTTAATACGACAACACTACAACGTTGTTATAATACATTTGCAAACTATTTATTATGACAACAAATGTAATTAAGCATTAAAATATGTTTCATAAGTGAACATTGATTAATCATATGTTTAATGATTAATCGAGTTAATGATATCAACAACCCAATGTCATAATAGTATGAAAGAGATAGTCATAACATATGATATCTCACCACTGTATTATGATCTTAAACAAATGACATGAAATAAATTAAATGTACCCTTCATATCATGAATGTATAACTATGAATTCATTTAAGTTGTAAATTAGTGTCGCGAAGCAATGCGATAATATATCGATCAAGCCATCTTGGAATGGATACGGGAAGGGTAACGTAATGCGATGAAGAAAGTCATCACGTATCCAAAAAATTTCCCATATGTATTCCAAGATGGTTCAGTTTGTGTACCGTCGTTGGGCTTAGTAGGTACTAATTGTTGCATGATTGCAAATTAAATTAGATAACATAATGAATGTTAACTGATGACAAGAAACATGACATGACTTACGTGTCTTGCGTGTCATACCCACATCAGTTAGGGTTGGATATAGGAAGAGATGTGGACATGTAATGACCAAGATCATTATAAGGACACACATTTTCCTGTAGGGACTCCAAAGTCGTGTTGGCATGAGCCGTATGACACTTTGAAGATGAGTTATGATAAATGTGGATTCGGTGTGTGAACATACTAATTAAATACATGATCACCTATGATGTTTAATAATAAAATTAAGTACTTAAAAATGGAAATGAATCCTAATGACTATGATTGGAATGGTTATGATGTAATGGGAACAAATGTTTTGTAGGATTATGCGCGGCCTCGGGGCTTACTAGCACAACACCAAATAAACTATGGCCATAGTAGTGCATGTAATTGGATGCATTGTCTGTTCACTAGGTCTTGTTGTTCCAGTATCTAGATTTAGATGATGGTTACTATAGTGACTTTTGAAAGGATGCTAATAATACATCAAAATTTCTCTCAAACTATAATAAGGATTTACCAAATGATATACTAGGTATATTGGCTCATGTAGAGCATTGAAGGGGATCAGTACATTTGTAAATGCTTTCAATTGCACATGGTTATCATAGATTATCTGATTGGATTCTAAACATTAATTAACATTCAATTAATTTAGCTGCTGTTATAAATTATGTTATCATTTTAGAATAAGAAAAATTAAGGGAATTTATAAACCTTTGTATGCTGGAATTTATTTCTTTGCATGTTAAATTCAATGAAGGCATTAATCGTATTTAATGAGTATATAAATTAAAAAAATTTCCCTTAGTTTTGAAGAAGTAAATAGAGGTGTTATAGTACTTGCATACGAAATAAAAATGGGGACATCCATCTTTGTGTTGATCTTAGAGATTTAAATTGTGCAAGTTTTAAAGATAACTTTCCTTTGCCAAAAATTGACCCAATCTTACAAAAGTAGCTCACTAGTTCTAAAATGATGTGTCTTTTAGATGAATTTTTAGGATATAATTAAATCTTTGTGAATCCATATGACTGGAAAAAAACCACTTTTACCACATAGAAAGGTACCTTTGCTTATAATCGTATGCCTTTTGGTTTAATTAATGCAGGCACCACTTTTAAGAGAGAAATGCATGTTTCCTTTGATGATTTAATTGGAGTAATTATTAAGGTTTACCTTGATTTGACTGTGTATTCTCTTAAAAGGAAGAAACATTTAGATCATTTGAGAGAAATTTTTATGCACTTCCGTAAATTTGGCATTTCTCTAAATAAAAAGAAATATTTTTTGGAGTTATTGAGGGTAAATTATTGGGTCATATTATTACAAAAAATGGTATCTCCATTGATCTAGAAAGAGTGAAGGATATCCAAGAATTACAACCTCCTAAAAATGAGTCAAGTTTACGTTCATTTTTTGGAAAAATTAATTTTGTATGTAAATTTATATTTGAATTTTCTGATAAAGCTATTCCATTATAGATTTTACTAAAAATAATCACGTTTTTTTGTGGAATTATCTTCTGATCCTACCTTTGCTAAATTCAAAAATGTTATTTCTTACGCATTTGTTTTAGCCAAAACTGATTTATCTAAGCCATTCGTTCTATTTATGAATGCAACTGATAAAGCTATGGGTGCCATTATAACTCAATATTTCGAAGGAAATGACAAAAACCTATTTATTATTTCATTAATACTCTTAAAGATGCCAAAATTAGGTACCCTTCAATAGAAAAAATTGTCTTTACATTGGTCTTAGTTTTGGGAAAATACAAATATTTGATAATTGGAATTAAAATCATTGTGCGTTCTACTATCCCCGAATTAGCATATTATCTTAAACAACCTATGATTAATCAAGGCTAGCTAAGTGGATTTTAAAATACAAAAATTACCTTAGAATTGGAATCTTGTAAGACCATTAAAGGAAAAAAACTTGCTAAAAATTTAATCGAAAATGTTGATTCTAATGTCAATGTCATTATTCTATCGGTGGACAATGTTTTACATGTTTTCCCTCACTTTTAAACTATAAAAAGTGTTGATTTATTCTCCAAATTCAACATAGCTTTCGCCATGAAAGAGTGGTATTGTTTTTGTCCTAGGATGATTGGTATCATGATCTCATTTATTAGTTCAAAAAATAATCATGTCCTGAGAATCTAAATAAAAGACACCAAAGAGAGAACTTCTTTTTCAAGATCTTAAATTTGTGCTTTTAGAAAACTTGCCATTTCAAAAATTGTGATGGTACTCTTTTGAGATGTCTGACACATGAAAAAAATGAGCATGTCTTAAGGATTTTTCATAAGGGTGTTTGTGGTGGTCAGTATGTTAAAACAAACACTTATAAAATCTTACATGTAAGATACTATTGTCCTACTTTATTTAGAGATGAATACAAATGGGTCAGGTCATGTGCCCCTTGCCAAATGTTTTCCAGTTGTGAAAGCTTACTAGCCATGCCATTGGATCATGTTAAGCCGGAAATTTTTTTACTAAGTGGGAATGGACTTTATTACTAATATCCATCATCCTTCCTCAAATTTGGTCATAGATACATCCTAATAACTACAAACTATTTTACTAAATTTGTTGAAGCGGTTTCTTTAAAGATTTTCGCTGCTAGTGAGGTTGTTAAATTTATTGAAAACAATTATTTTTCATGATTTGGAGTACCTTAGGAAATTATATCTGATAATGGTCCACAATTTATTCTGAGGAATATTTATATATTCTTCTTAGCAAATACTCCATAATTTCCATTCATTATTCTATACATTACCCATAGGGTAATGGACAAGCTAAATGTATGAATAAGAATTTGATTAATATCATTAGAAAGCTAGTTAATGATAGCAAAAGAAATTGGATTTTTTTTTTTTTGAAACATTATGGGTTGATAGAACTACCATCAAGATATGTACTGGTTTTTCACCTTTTATGCTTGCTTATGGTTTTGAAGCCACCATGCCTATTGAATTGCAAATTTATTTTACACGTACCATTTTGAATTATGGTTTGGATGACTTGGATGATTTATAATTATGATTGGATGAAACGATTGATCTATATTAAATGAGAGTCACTACTTTACAAAAACTTAAAAAAGGTAAAGAAAAGTTGAAAAGGTTTTTTGACAAAAAGGTCAATATGAAGAATTTACAGGTTGGAGATCTTGTTTTATGTTGGGATAAAGCTAGGGAGAATCCTGTAAAACATCACAAATTTGATTCCCTTTAGCTAGGTCCTTATCAAATTGCTTCATTTTTGGGAAATAATGCTTTTCACTTGAGGGAAATTGATGCCGGATTGGCTACATTTTACAGTCAATGGTAAACATATGAAACATTACTAAAATTAAGTCCCTTGACTTATATATTATGTATATATTGTTTGGATTTCTATAGTTGTTTTGGTTTTTCTTGGTTTTCTTATTATTTTGTTTTTTTCTTTTGCCTTGTGTTCTAATAAGTTGTTATAATAATTGAAAATATAGATATGCTTCATTTATGCAAATGTCTTGAATTGGATGTAGGTGACTATCAAGTTGTTCGGATGGTAAGAGTTTTTGAAGCTTTCAGTCACATATGATTTATAGAATAATTTATCTGATTTCATAAATGGATATTATATTGATATGCTTAATGTGAAGAATTTGTAATGGATTTCCAAAATAGTGAAGGTTGTATCTATACTTGATCTTATCCAACCCTAACTTCCTAATCTCCTTACATCCCTTCTTCATTCACAAAAAGATGAACATTCATTCCATTTTAATTTAAATCAATATTGGGGTTTGCGTAGATTGAATCAAGAAACAACAAACCTATGTTACACTCTTGAGCCTAAATTTTATCATTTTTGATGCAGTCTAACTTCTTATCACAAGAAATCAACCAAAGATGGTTTCCATTATTATTGATAAAAATTTACATACCCACTTTTCTTTGAAAATCTTTAAAAAATTCCCTATTCTCACTTTACTACATCATACCTGCATGCATTTGTGATAAGTCAGGCAAGGGCCACTTGATATTTAATGCATTATTTAATTTATATAACATTAAGTGGTTTTGTGGAATTCTTTACTCCGTCGGCTGAATTTTGATTTGTGGAATTGATATATATATATATATATCTCGTGTCATATTGTTCATTAAATTGGATTATATGGTTTCAACTAATGGAGATTAAGTTTCATTTTGTGATATCATTTTTTGGTTTTCAAGCTCGCATCATGGTATATTTATTCTTTCCATTCTAGAAATGATTTGTTTAAGGTGATATAATGAAGATGTGGTGGTTTCAAAATGATCAATTCCTTTTGTAATTTCGTTGATTTGTTGTTGCTTCACATATTTTGATGGATCTCTTAGTTAGTTTCTATCATGCTAATAATTATCATTAAAATGTGATTTAATTTGAATCACATGAGATGACACTCTGTTTTACTTGAGGATTGAAATTTGCATTATATGGGCATATGTATTCCGAATGATAAGTTTTATCATCTTGTATGGATTCTAAACATTTCATTGGATGGCATTAGTTGATTAGAAAATATATATTAAAAAGGTCACCATATTATATGACCTTTTTTGAGCTATGGTGTATATTTTGATTTTCAAAGATATTGGTAAATGCTAAGTTTAGGTGGCGGAGGTATAGTGGTTAGCCCATAGTGGTATATTCAATGTGTAAGTGTGCATTGATTTCATCTCATTAATGACATTGAGCTGAGGAAAAATTTGAGTTTTGGGTCATTTTTGTGGTTTGTTGCTTGCGAAGGAAGTCTGGTTTTGATGCTTTGTTGAGTTGTTGGATGTGTAGTTGTTTGTTTTTAACTCCTCCATTGCAAGAAATCACATGTCGAGCTTTAAACGTATGTTACTCTTGATTAAATATTTTTTTCTCTACTTGGGTCAGTTTGTTGCTTTGCATGCATGTATTTTTGAATTATATGAATCAAGCTATTGAAATTTTTACTCATGGTTGAACTATTATTTTAAATATCCACCGCTAAAAACATTTTTTTATAAATAATGAAGTGGGAAAGTTTTCATTGAACAAAAAAATATTTTTGGGTAGTATGTTTGGTTTTAGTTGCATATAGTTGATTTTTCAAACCTAGTTCGAGTTTTAGCCATTAAAAGAAAATGGAAAAGAAGATGTGAAGTGTTATCCCAATTTGTTCATCAATTTTTGTAATGAGCTTTATAGGATTCTTTGATGGTTTTATTTGAATTTATTTTGGGAAAACTACATTGTATGCATACTTTCCTCATTTTAATTGAAATATAAACTTGTAAACTTGGTAGAAACAATTTGATATGGCAAGGTCATATTTTGATTGGTATTTAATTTATTCTCTTGGAACAAGCTCTATGAATTTGTGGCGAAGGAAATGAAGGAATGAGACAATGGAAATGATGGAAAACCAAGGGCGATCTTGTCGGTTTTTTTATGGAAATGTTTTTCTACGCATGGGTCTTTTTAATATACATTATGTTTGATTATTTTGGTGTGAATACATTACCTAGAAAAAATGTTAAGTCTGATCTCATGGAAGTGCAATGATTTTTGAAAAAGTAATTTATTTTGGGTATATTTTGACTATGTCATTCATAATATGTGAAGTTTCGAGGATGAATATATGTTGAAAAGAAATTGTATTGATAAAATGATTTTTTTAGAAATATTGGTTGAAGTATAGATGAGTCTTTACATTTTTGGAAGATTTGAGTTTGCGTGTATGGCCGTATTTAAGTTGATTGATAAATATTCGATTAATGATAATGAAGTTTGATTGACTAAAGTGATTGCCATCTCATGTTTTTAGTTAGGAAATTAGTTAAATATAGTTTTGAGAAAATTGAGGAACTTATGGAGTTGTTTCAATTGAAACTGTTTTGTAATTCGTTATTTCTTCTCAAATTTATAGCACGTCAAGTTAGGATGGATGGGGGAGTTCTAGAGGATTATGTTCTCATCATTCATGGGGTCATGATAGTTTTCTTAGTAGACCACAATGGTAAAGAGGTTCACCTAGGGGTGGGCAAAGGGGGACTAGTACGCTTTGGGGTAGGAGGCCTTTTATAAGAACTAGTCCTACTTATGTCTCCATGCATTTTGACACCAATGAACCATATTTACACGAGGCATTGTAGGTTATCGAGTCTTATCCTCGTATTCAAACCTCTCATAGTTTTCACAATAATCCTCTTCATCAAAATATTGATCATATTTAGGAAGACCATAATCCTTCTTCTTCTAACCACTCAATCCAGTATACTCCATCACACTTGCCTCCACGCAATGTCTAACCATCCACTAATTCACCATTGCTACTTAGAAAAACACAAACTTCACGCTTGCATGATTCACACCCACCTCCTAAGCATGCTAGGTCCTCTTCTGCAATTCCTAGGGTGACCAAAGCATTGAAGAGGGTGAAGTTGGAAGTAGAGGAGGAGACAAGGGTTATCACTCGCACTACTCTTCTAGTTGAACCTTATGAATATGTAGAGTTGATGATGGAGGTTGGGACTCCATTACTTGATCTTACAGGAGATGATTAGTTTATCATGATATGACTTGTTGTTTTTTGTTTGGATATGGATTTGATAAAATATTTTCAATACTTAACAACATTTGGATTTATATTTGATGACATGTGATGATGCTGGATTTATAATATTAGATATATATTTTTGGATGATGACAGCAACCTTGGTTTCATTATGTTTGATGATCAATTTTCAGATTATGATGGAGGATTTATTTTAAATCATTTTAATGTTGTATGAATGTGTTTTGTATTTTATTTAGTGTATTAATATTAAATTGGGCCCCTTTTCCTTTTTGTCTCATACCTCATACTTAAAAAAGTCATTTTTATTAAAAAGATGGATGCCCGAGTCCTTTCACTTATATTTATTAAAATATTATAAGTATCAATGGATAATGTTTTTTTATTTAAATTCATAATTTGGGGCCAAATTGGTTATAACTTATTTTGCACAAGGTAATATTATAAAAGGAATTTGAAGTGTAGACACAAAATCATGCACTTTGGTACATTTTTAGGTCCTAAAAGCATGCTAACATTTATATGATTCATAAGCAAGAAAACTAGTAATTGAGGACTTTATTTGGCCTCTTTTTTTTGTCTCTTATTTTCTCTTTGGTCTTACGCACTCTACAACCCATTAAAAACTTTGCTTATTTATCTTTCATGGCTTCGAAACCAACGCCCAACTAGGACGTAGTGTTCAGTGATCATGTCCTCTTTGGGTGCCCCGACCCTTTCTTATCTTACTCGCTCCTTTTGGGTATCCTTTATCATTTGGGAATATTTTTCACTTATGGGTTGGACTTCTAGCTATCAATTACAAAACTGAAACAAAGGAATCATATAAATACATGGTTGTGTTCAAAATGAGGGACAAAGCTCTAAGCATTACTATTACCACCTAATATTGCATTCAAAAGGAACCTAAAGAACTTCAAAGCATCCATATAACATCCATTCAAGGGAAAAGAGACTACATACTTTGTATACACAAAAAAATGGGAAGTTTATTCTATTCCATCCACACATTTGCATCTTTTAGCAAGTATAGCCCGCTATCTAGTGCATCTTACACAAGGGCATCCTAGGGTAAAATTTATACACAAACTCATAAGAACTACATGAATTATGAGATGTACTTGTAGCACTCAATTGTTAGGTCACTCTTTCGGTGACATCCGAGGTCATCTAACTCCCCATTCTACATTTTCCTTTTTAGATTTGATGTGGTTTGTGGGCTTGTGTAGGTGAACTTCTCTTTTGTAGGTTATAAGTATCATCAGAAATCATAATGTAAATATCAGGTGATCAACAAGGAACAACTACAAAGACCTTGCGACACAACATAAATCAAATTTCAAGCACTTGTGCCATCACATATACCTAGTTCCAATCTCCAAAGCCTAGACACCCCTGTCATGCTGCGTGCTCCCCTGTTTGGTAGTATCTCAGTAACTTCCATAATTTACAATATGTAGTTATGAAAATCTTCTCATCCTATTCATCAATTTACCCCACCTAGATCAATTCCATATTACACGTAAAGTAGATAAATATCTTTATATATATATTACTTAGGGTTTCAAACTTTAAATGATTTATTACTTGTGTCTTCACCGTATTTTAGAATTTGAATATCATACATTATGTTAGTTACATGATGTCTTGCATGATTTATTTGAAAAATAATTAACTGTCTCCTTTCTTACCAACATCACCCACCTCATCTCGTTGTATCACCATCATGATCATCATTTATCCAATTTCTCGTTAGGTCATGGAGCTGAATTGCTTCACAATCAACATGCTTTATTGAATTTTAGGAAAACATAGTAACCGACATCGGTTATGAAGGGAAAAACATCAGTCACCTATGATCGGCATTGGTCGGAAAGTAGGAACTGTCATCGGTTAGGGCTAATCTGAATTGGTTACTGTACGTGAGTTTTTATTTAACTCATGGGAATTAGATCTTTTTAGTATTAAAGTAGATATATTGATTGTAATTACATGGATAAGTTCCCTAAGTTTATATATGCCTATATAAGCATGCTAGGGTTATAAAGAGAATTAAGAGAAGGATTGAATTAGATCCTTGATTATCCTAGATTAGGAGGATGAAGAAGAAGAGAAAGAAAAAACATGTTACATGAAGATAAAGCTTCCATGGAGAGGAGCTAGATAGAAGGAAATAACAGGTACATCTAAATGATGAGAAGAGGGTAACATATTCTACTGTATTTCATTTGTATAGTTATTGTCTCATTGTAATGGCTTGCATAGTATGCAAAGCACATAGAGTTTCTTCTTGTAGATCCACATGTTGGTGAGATCTTGTATTATAGATCCATGAGATCATATTGTATTGTTGATCCATGTAGATATAGATATTGTAGAGGAGGTTGTCTTCATGTTTACATAGGTTATGCAGTGATGGAGAGACAACCTTACTTCTTCATGCATAATTATAGTTGTACATATGGTAGACCTATGGAGAGGTCTTGTTTGTAGATCCATAGAGAACTTGGTAGCGATTCGGAGATGCGGTAGTTCTTGGTTATGTGAGATCTACTAATGGTGTTTGGAGGCACATTGTATTGAAATTATGTAGTTCCATTTAGAGATTTGGAGGAGAGGAGATAATCTTGGAGAGATGCATTATACTCTTGTATCAAAGATTTGGTTTGTACTCTTGTTATATTATATATATGAGATCTCTATCTTTGGTGGACATAGCCTACATGGGGTGAACCACGGTACATGCTTGTGTTATGTGTGTGTACTTTGTCTTGATTTGGATTATTCTAGTTTATACTTCCAAGACTATAGATTTTAGAGAATTGTTTAGATCTTATGTGCATTATTGAGTTTTTTATTAAATAATAACACTATTCTATAGTCTCAAATTCCCAAAACTTCCACCACATTAATGACCATAATGACAATGAATGCTATGCTCTCCATGACCGCTTGTAGAAATTAGAATACAAAGGTGTCATTACTTTCCACCCTCACTCTCGTGAGTGTTATCTATCTCCTATTCCACATAAGCAACCCTCTACCACTGTTCACTTGACTCCTTCAACTCTTCATAAGGTTATCATCCACCCACCTCCTAAGGTCATCATCCATCCACGCCCTCAAGCTAATCTACCTAAGGTTTCATCCTCTCACCCATCACACATTACTACCACATATCATTGGATTCCTCAAAGAACATGCTTCCACCCTTACTCTTGCCACACCTCTCATCATTGGCTCCATTTATCATGACATCCAGTTCAACATTTATTATCATGTTACTACTACTTCACGTGCTCCCTTCATGCCTCCTATGCCTCTTCATCTCTGGTAGACGACATCTATGTTTCATCTACCCTATGATGAACTCTAGTTCATGGTTCATACTCGACTACTAAGGGTCTTATTGTAAAATAAACCTCACATCATCTACATATCACACTCTATGCTTCATGGTACATATTTCTAGAATCCACTCACACAATGTACTCATTTTTTTGATGATATACTCTTGTTCTATGGTTCATTATTAGTTGTTGAGGGATATTTTATAAATGAACCTCATCTCATACACATTCGTTGGGGGCACATTGCTCCTATCATTTTCACACTTTTCATACCATTCCATTACAATCATATAATGCATTTGTATATCTTGGTTGCATTTACTCTTGCTATCTTATTCTACTTACACGTTGCACTTTTCTTATTATGCTAGTTAGACAATATTTCATTACCTTTTTATACACACACACACACACACACATGTGCATTCACTTGGTATTTATATGTGAATGCAGATCTCTTATAGGTTCTTACACGCTACAATGATGCTCGGAGCTTTAAATTCTATCAGTCCCACCAATGTTCATGGGGTACCTAATTTTTCTATCATATACTAAACAAGTTCTATTGTTACATTTTTCACTAGTTCTCACATGCAATTGACAGTTACTTTACGTTTCACTGATTTATACACACTCATGACATACGAATTATCTTTCTAACATGTTAAAGGTTGATTCATGTGTATTGTTTTCCTTATAGTAATTTTTTCCACCATGGTTGTCTGATACATTTTCTTATTTTTACTTGCCATTGTATGTTATTGTTTGCGGGCTATAGCCTATGTCTTGTGTGATCATTGTATGCTTTTGGCCACTTTGGCCCTGATTGTCTTGTGACATTGTGAGTGATGTCCCATGTTTGAAACCTTCTTTTCACGGTCTATCTTGTATGCACATTTTCTTGTTACATTTTTTTATACTACATGCTTTATTTCTACTAACACATAGTTCTAGCCCACTTTGTTTGCATGTGCCTTGGTTTCTACCATACACATTCCCTCCCCCTATAGGTATCTATTACAACTTAGTTTCAGGTCCTTTCCTTTGGACCACATGCTCCTACATACTTCACATGCACCCCAAATGATGGGGGCATACATTGGGTGAATAAATAACCCATATATTAGCGTAGAGATAAAACACGATCAATACAATATAGAAAAAACATAGAAACAAAGTTACATAATTTCTCATAATTAAACTTGGGTTAGAATTACATAATAGATACTAGTGCCTAGAATAAGACAAGAACACCAGGCACTTGTATCCTCCCCTAGGTGCTAATGTCATGGGGGAATATATAATACATTTCTCAACACATCACAGTTTATAATAGGTTATAGAGCAATTCTACACTTATAGGCAAAAACCTTCAATTACATAATGTATTCTATCTCCTATAATCAATTGCAATCAGTACAATCAGAAAATTTAGAACTAATTAGGAACTCATCAGGGATAAAAGGAACAAATCAGGGACATACCATCTATAGTGCTACTTATTGGAAAAATTAATGGAAGGAGAGTAACACTAGACCTTTCTACCCAACACTTGCTCATTAGCGTGAGATCACCTAAAAAATCACACTTGGCATGAGATAACCAAAAACTTATACTTGGCATCGATCACTAAAAAAACTTTCTCTTCACATAATATTTCAAGACATCTTTATATCCTTTACACTCTTATACATTAGGTGCACACTTTCCATTATCACTACTTTGCACACTTTTACATATTTTTCTCATATTTTTCATATACACGACTTTGAATACTCTTTCACTCTTCTTTTACAGGTCCTTCCTTAATACATAGTAAGAGGTAATTTAATTCAACAAACAAAGGTTCTAACAACACAAATTTACACATTAGCTTCACCCTTAGGGTCAATTTTATTTCTTAGTCTCAAAGACTTCATTTTATAATCACTCCATGATTCCCTTGTCCTCTCGTAAAACTATTTGTCACACGCTTTACATGGATCATAAGGTACACATCTTCTATCTACTTTATGTTATTGAGTACTCACTCAATAACATAAATAGGGAAAATATAGACACAAAATCATGCACTTGGTTACATTTATAGGTCCTAAAATCATCTTAACATTTATATGATTCCTAAGCAAGGAAACTAGTAATTGACAACTATCTTTGGTGTCTTTTATTTGTCTCTTATTTTATTTTTGGTTTTAGACACCCTAAAAACCAGTCGAACTTTACTTATTTATCTTTCATGGCTTCAAAAACTAGTGCCTAGCTAGGAAAAAGGGCCTAGATGCTCCCGTCCCCTATGGGTGCCCCTGAACCTTTATTATCATAATCCCTCCTTTCAGTTATCTTTTATCTTTTGGGCATCTTTTTCACTTATGGGCCAACCTTCCAATTATCAATTACAAAATTCAAATAAGGGAATCACATAAATACATCGTTATGTGATGTAGGAGCATCCTTATATACACATACATAAACCATAAAGACATTGATTTGGTGTGTTATATGTGTTCATGAGTCCTTGAGGTCACTAGGTGTTAGTTAGTAGTCTATGTTGGTGTCTAGGCATTTCAAAATTTAAATAAGGAATTTTCCTCCAAAATGCTAATTCAAATTGTAAGGTCAATTTTGGTGTAGTTTAAGAGTTTTAGTGTATCCTTGAATCTTGAAAACTATGTAAGAGGGTGGAATGAGGAAAAAATGTGTGTAATTAGGTCCTTTATAAGGTCACATACTAAGTCATGATACATCAAGTAGTTTTTAGGTAAAAGTACCCCCTTGAATGGAATATCATCATGAACATGTTTGTAACTGACCAATTGAATAAGAATATCAAGAAACAATGATGAGAAGGAGATAAAAATCATAATGCAACTGTCTCTCATTCATTCTATCTGGATATGAATCAAAAGAGTGAAGTTTCAAGGAAGTTAATGAAGGGGAAAAATAAAGTTTTACTAGTTTCTGCATGATTTTAGTGTTTTTAAATATGAATTCATGGTCTTCTTGATCTCAAAGTGAGTTTATTTTCCTCGGAATGAATAGAAGGTGATGTTAAGCTTAGTGATGAGTTTCGAGTGTTAATACATTAATTTTTTTATAATTCTTATACATTGCTAACTTGTGACATTGAACATCTATGCATGCTTTAGAAAGAAGAATTTATGAATTGTGTTGAGCATGTTGTGCAGATTCTTGAGAAAAGTAGGTGCTCATGACTTCCCAAAAAATTGAAAGTGTTCATTTTGATGTAAGTATCATTACATGTTGTAACCAAGAATGGACTGTGGACTGTGAGGAGAAGTGAGGGATTACCATGAATAAATTGATCTATAGAAATGTGCATGAGACCCTTTGATGATCAAATGAGTGTTTGAGAGTGGATAAAAAAATACATGGAGTTGAAACTATATAACTATGATATTCTTCCATGCCAGTGGTTTCTTGAAATACCCTAAACTGAACTATGTTTTTATTGTTAATCAAATAGAAATATTATTTCAAACCATAATCCATGAGAAAAGGGCATGACATAATTGGAATAAGGGTAGTAGTGAGTGGTTTGAGTAAACAAGGGATACTTCTTTAAAAGCATAACTCATCCAAACTATAGAGTAACTCTCTCTCTCAACGTGCATGAAGAGATGCTTTTGGTTGGGTGAATCTAATGTTATTGTTGTGATGAACCAATGGTAAGTTAGAACCAAGTAAGGGGATGATACAAACCTTAGGAGAAACTTTGAGGTATTAAATAAAACAGGAGGAAAGATATAATATTTTTGCTTCTCTCGAACCATACTGTAACCTACAGACATCACTTAGCTAGGGATTACAAAATGATGACTCAAATGAAGGAAATAAAGAATGAATTTTTGTAGATATGATCTTGAGGAGGTCCTCCAAGAGATTCAATAATAATTTTGGAGTTACATTGGTTAAGTTAGGAGGAAACCTTGATAGTCCATCCTAGGACAAGGTGTTTACTGAGCCAAAACCTAGTTGTAGAGGTAATTTAACAAAGAGATCAACATATAAACCTTGAGTTAAGAATTGAAACTTATAGGATAGATCAAATGAATTAATATATGCTGATATATCTACTTGTTCTATATTTAAGTGATATACATTATAAGTTATGCATGATAGTTGCCTATACAAGACCTTGTTGAGGGTTTGTGAGCTTGAGAAGAGAAAGTGGGATAAGGAGAGAAGGTGGAAGAGTTAGATCCTAAATTTTTGGTAAACCTTAGGGGTGAAAAGAGAGTACTGATGAATATCATGAGGTATCATAGGAACCTCTATAAGTATACATCCCTATATGGTGCAAG
The DNA here is from genome assembly GCA_018340775.1 of Taxus wallichiana var. yunnanensis. Classification (NCBI taxonomy): domain Eukaryota; kingdom Viridiplantae; phylum Streptophyta; class Pinopsida; order Cupressales; family Taxaceae; genus Taxus; species Taxus wallichiana. The sequence goes on from CM031236.1 coordinate 262,156,346, forward strand.
CACACATTGTCTCAAGAGAGAGAAGAGGACAATTTTTTCCAAAAGAGAGTGGTATTGTAAGTTTGATTGTTTTGAATAATTTTGTATGTTCAAATAATTGTGATTTGAGGTGAATGAGTAGGGATTAGCCTTCAGAAGCATCAAAAATACATAAAACACAAGGTATATGTTTGATCACGGATCTAGTGGAGGTAAAAGAAGGAAAAAATTGGGGAATAAAGAGTAACTTAATCATCTCTTGGGTTATGAACTATTGTGAAAGTTAAATTTGAGTTGGGTTGATGCTTAAGAGTCAAGGTAGAGGAATTAGTAAGCCATTGAAGGTGAATTTTTTCAGTTACAATAAGAAGTGATCCATTCTAGGATTATATGAGATCTTCATTGTAGAGATAAGGGATAGTTGAGATTGTTTCTTGAAAAAGTGATTGCATGTTTCATAAATTTATTTTATCTAAATCATTTAGTATCAGACCATAACATTGATATTGAATGAATAGTTATTGTTGTGGCTAATAGTGTTGTGTGTTAGTGTGTAGTGGAAAGGGATAGTGAAGATGAGTGAAGAGAAGATATTGAAACCAATTCTCTACGATGGGTACATGATGCCACAATGGATGAAGAAATTAGTAGTAGAAAGAGAAGAGATAAAGTAAAAAAATTCATGAGAAGATAAGAGATAAAGAGAAAACAAGAAGATTGGAAAGGATGATGACAGAAAGAAGAGATTTGATGGAAGCAAGGGTTGTTAGGCCTTAGGAATCAAATGTGGAAGATGATGAAGATGAGAGGGAACCAACAAAAGATGTGGCTAAGAGGTTTCTAGATATATTGAATCAAAAAAAGAGAGAACAAGAAGAGAGAGAGGAAAATAAAAGAATAAAAGAAGAGAGAGAGAGAAAAGAAAAGAATAAAAGAAGAAATTAGCAAGAGAGAGAGTTGAGGATGCAAGAAGAGATACAAGATTTGAAGAGAGATGTGGGATAATTATTAGAGATGGTGGAAAGCCAGAGAGAAGTAGAGGAAACAGTTGGAATAGTGATCAAGAAGAGAGATAAGTGGCCATTAGAGCTACTTATGAGGAAGAGAAAGAGAAAGCAGTTGAGGGAAGAGATAAGACAAGAAGAAAGGAAGATGAAATAAGAAGAGAAGAGGCTGAGAAGAAAAGGAAAACAAGTTGCAAAAAAATATAGTGTATGAAGAAGAAAGTGATGAAGTGAAGTAGCAAAGTGATGAAGAGGAAGAGCTCATTGATGGAGCTTCTCAAGGGGCTAAAGAGCCTCAAATTTTTAAATTTGACTATGTATTTGAATGTGTGAATGTAGGTACACAAAGAGAAGAATAAGAGGCAATAAATGATTCCTTGAATGAAGAAATAGAGAACAAGAGTGAAGAAAAGATAGAAGAAGTTTTTGGAAAATCTCAAGCTCACAATGGATCAACTAAGGATGAAAATCTAGTAGTTACTATGATGAGGAGGTCATGGAGAGATCTCACAAGCATGTGGAGATAGATTAGTGGAGAATATGTGGTCAAAGTTAAGACAAGTGATAGAGAAACCCTAGAAAAATAAAATACTAATGAAAATGAAGGCATTGTAGCCTATATTTTATCACCAACAACCCAAGGTGCAGCTTTGATAGATCACTCATCCGAAATGAGCGCTCAACCAAAGTCCCTATTTTATGTTATCTTGTTTAAGGAGTTATCATGATCATACAAATATTCCAGATTCATAACAAATAATTAAGTATATTGTAGTGCATAAATTAGATCTAGATCTTAACCATATGTAAGTTCAATTAAACAAGAATCATAATCAGATTTACCATGTAAGATCCATGTTCAGTTATATCAATCACCAATATCCAGCCACAAAGATCTATTACATTAATTTATGTAAAACACGTGCTTCATACATACATAATACATGTCACCATAGTCATGCACACTCATAAATCAACAACATAACTCTATTAAAAAATTGATACCCTAAACCATGCAAATCAACACACACACACACACACACAATTATAATTTGAGGATTCTAATAAATACGGATTTAATCAAATTACATATTAGATAATGTTACAATAAATATTTAAATAAACATTACATCATAACATAAGTAAATAAAGAAATAATTACGGAAATAAATAACACATGTGACACAATATTTATAGTGGAAAACCTCAATAGGGTAAAAAACCACTTTGAAAATAACCTTTTACTTCGTGAGGAATTATTTTACATCCAAAGAAGATTACCTCCTCCTTAAAACCCTATTTACCAAGGGTAAAATCAAATCACTTGATTTGCACACCTTTGATATATTTCCTGAATATATCAAATGAGGACCTAGAGTATTTTTATATAAGGTGATCCGATATGTCTCCCGACCCACCTTTTCAACCTAAAATGGTTGACACATATACCTAGGTGAGTGTATTTAATAAATATAAACATAAATGATTCACATTATTAAATACTTACCTAATGTATATTACCTAGGTATAAATATTTAATAATAGAAAAGTATTTCATATTATTAAATATTTAACCTATATAATAGTGATGGACCCATATTAATTAAGGGTTGGCTAGACCACTTAATCATTATGTTCCAACACTCCCCCTTAATGTTAAGTGGGATAACATATGCTAATAGATTACCTTCCGTGGTACACTACATGATTTACAATCCTTAAACCATAAAGGTTTTAGGCTAGCATATCGGGTGAAGGAATTATAACACCTTCATCATACTCAAGTTACCTTTTGGTACAAAAAGATTTGGAATCCCAAAGATCATCCCATGATCAGTGGCTAAGTATGATTTGTGAGTTTTACATATTCTCATAGGTTCTCATAAAAGGTTATTGAACCTAAGCATATAAGAGTCTTTTATAACCAAGGACCTCCTTAATAATATGCTTGTATTGGATGTTTACCAATAAACTCAATAACACTAAAGAGTTTACTAAAGACCTCCTTTAAGATATTTCTACACTTATTTCTAAAAAAGAAGTCGAGGAGGTATACATGCCCAAAGGTCTTTTTACACTTTCCCGAAGGTCTTTTTACAAATGCTCAAAGGTTTTTTTACAAAAAAAAAGTTCCATTAAGATATGAAATTGTCATGCACACTCCCCCTCAATGGAAACTCTAACAATCCAATCTTTTCATGAAAGTGAAAAAACTTTGTAGCACTCGGGGATTTGTGAAGATATCAACAACTTGCTCTTCATCAAAGACAAACTTGAGATCTATCTCACCACTTAGCACCTTCTCACGGATGAAGTGTATATGTATCTCAATGTGCTTTATCCTCTAATGCTATACTAGATTATGTGCAAGAGCTATGGTGATTTTTTTATCTCATCAAACAACCTCTTTAGCCATAGAGCCTCTTTTGCAGCTTCCATTGCACTTCTATACTCAACTTCTATTGAAGAGATAGAAACAATTGGCTACTTTTTGCTGCACCAAGTAATGACACCTGCACCAAATTTAAACACATAACCAAAAGTATATTTTCTATCCAATACATCACCAACATGATCAGAATCATAAAATCCATATAAGTTAGCATTTTCATTCTTAGTATAATGCAACCCATAATTGATTGTACCTTTAATATATCTAAGAATCATTTTTGTAAGATTCCAATGATCTCTATAAGGTTCTTGCATAAACCTAGAAGAAATTCCTACTTTGCATAGGAAATATCTGGTCTAGTGATAGTTAGATATATCAAACTACCAAATAACTGCCTATATAAAGTAGGATCAATTTTTTCACATGCAGGTTTAGGATCAATTTTCAGTCCAACTTCCATAGGAGTAAAAATTGGTTTACAATCAATCATGTTAAAATTTTTCAAAGATACATTGGCTGCATATTGTGCTTGAGAAACAACAATAGAATGTTTATCTTGAAATACATCCATGCCAAGAAAATGATGTAAGATACCTAAATCAGTCATTTCAAAGTACTATTTCAATTTTTCTTTAATTATACAAATTAAAGCAAGATTATCACCAGTCATAAGCAAATAATCAACATATATACAAATAATGATAATATGTGATCCTTATTGCTTAATGAATAGATCATTTTCAGAAGAACAATTAAAAAATCCTAACTATTTAAAGAAAGAATTGATTTTCACATACCAAGCTTTAGGAGCTTACTTTAAACCATACATGGATTTTTCTAATTTACAAACATAGTTTTCTTTACCAGTTTCTTAAAATCCTTTAGGTTGAGACATGTAAAGTTATTATTTTAAATAACCATTCAAAAATCATTTTTCACATCCATTTGGTGGATTTCCCACCCAAATTGAGTGGCAATTGAAAATAAGGTCCTAACAGTACTCATTTTAGCTACAGGGGCAAATGTCTCAACATAATCAATACTAGGTTTCTAAGTGAAACCTATAACAACAAGCCTAGATTTATGTTTGTCAATACTACCATCTGCATTATATTTTACTTTGTATAACCACCTATACCTTATAATATTTCTTTTCTTTGGAGGTGGAACAAAATCCCAGGTTTGATTTTGAATTAGGGCATTATATTCAGCTTGCATTGCATTGATCCACTTCTCATCCTGAGAAGATTCTTCAAAACTTTGCGGCTCAAGTTCATACAAGGTCATTAATGCATGGTACACATGATGGCTTCTGGTCATTTTCCTAAGATCAATAGGATTTGAAATTTCTAACATAGATTGAGCCCATTTTGGTTTCTTAACTAGGGAGTTAGGAGATTCAGAAGCATCTATAATATCAACATAAAAAACATCATCATGCCCATTTACTATATTATCATTATCAAAATCATAACCATCATTAGAAAGGAACATCTTTACCATTATTAGATGAAAAAAGTATTTTTCCAAAACCACGACATTGCAATTTTCAATTACTTCCCTTTTTACAGGGTTGTAAATCCTTAGACCTGTAGTGTTAATACCATATCCAATGAAAACACAAGAGAAAGAAGTCATATCAAGTTTATTTATTTTCTTTTTAGTAATGTATAAAGAAGCTCATATAATTGAAAAATTCCACCTTTGTATACTACTTTTCACCCATGTCATCATACATGACCATGTCATTTTCTATCCTTAGAGCCATCTTCACTACCGATAAATTTTCCAATTCATCTTTGTTATCTTTGTTCTGTGGTTATAATAACTTTGCAATGTAAAATGTGTGAATCCAAATCATGATCCATAAAACCCCCTTATGGATATTGAATCTCGAGAAAAATGGCATTCAGGGGCATCTACTACTTCAACCTCTACTTCCTTCTACTTTCTTCCCCTTGTGGCCACCCTGTGTGCTTACTTAGGTGCCATAGAAACAATAAAGGTGTGTTCTTTCAAGAGATTCAAGATATATGACTTAAACCCGCGTGCCCTAGCTCAAATCCACGTGCCCTAGCTCAAACTCGAACCCTAACTACCGATTCTTCTCTTTGCACATCTTTGCTTCAATCACACAATTCTCTCCAATGGAGTGCAACCAATCTCATGATAAAATCCATCTGGTTTAGTTTGTAAAAAAATATTCGTACCTCATAGCTCACTCTTCAAATCACTCAAATTATCCAAAGTACAAAGGTAAAAATGATTTCCCAACACCACCTTTTATAGCATTTCAAAATTATTCTACATTTATTACTCTCCACCTACCACTCGTACTCAACATTAAATTGGCATTTCTTTCCTTTTTCGTGCTCATTTTTCGTGACATAGTCATAACCTTTTGGCACACCTACTAATCCTAGGCCAAATACCTACTTTTGTGTGCCTTCATGTGCCAAAGTACCTATCCACTGCACCTTTCACTAAGTAGTTTCCATTACTATAGCTTACCTCACATTACGTTGTGCGTCCATCCATACATGGTCTTCATTTATGAGAATTTTTCTCTATTCACACCTCACTTCAAGCACCTATATAATATCTCTATACATACCCATCTTTAGAGAACATTCAAACTTTATCCATTTATCTTGTATAAAATCTACCCACACTAAGGGTATGTGTAGTCCTCTCATGCAGAAATCACTAAAAAGTAATTAGATTTTGGCACGCAAGCACACTTATTACACAAAACACTAAACTAGTGTGAAAAAACATAACAAGGATGAAAGGAAACACATATAAAGGAAATGCATTAAGGTAAACCTAATCTAAATGGAAAAAGTACCTTATTATAAACACCAAGAAGACTTATTTATAGTAGAGCTTGACCTACTCCCATTGAAGTTACTAGGGAACCGTGTCCCATCCAACTGGAAAGTGAATGAATCAAGTATGAAAGTCGAATATATGGTCCCAACCAATGTAATTTTAGATTTCTAGGGTGATGTAAGAAATTCAAATCATATAGAAGAACCATCTATCCAACTTCAAGATTTTTATCCTTAATATGTCTATCATGCCATGCCTTCTACTTGGCCTTTTTGTCTTCTCGATTTCATCTTGCTATAACACATCTCTCATCCAATCGCATCGGTTTATCAATGTGTGCTTCAAGTGCTTTCTCATTAGCTAAACCCCAAAGGCACACAATTCGTAGAGAAGGTAACATGAATTCCATGGGAAAAATAACCTTTGTGCCAAACACCAATTGAAAGGGTGTGGTTTTGTTCAATCTTTTATATATTGTCATGTATGCCCAAAGTACAACATATACTTTATCATCCTAGTCTTTCCTTCTAACATCACAAATTTTAGTCAATGTATGGCTCAATATCTTGTTGAAGGCCTCAACAGTTCCATTAGCCTAAGGGTGATAGGGTGTTGTTTAATGGTGTGTTACCATAAATTATGCCAATAATATTCCTATAGTATCATTAATAAAATGAGTACCCCTATCACTAATTAAACTCAATGTGCATCAATACCTATTGTTAATGTTCTCCCACATAAATATTACTACTGTAGCTTTTGTGAAATCCTTTGTAGATGCCACTATATCTTCCGTAAGACAATAAATAAAATTTATAATGTAACATGATCTAGTCCTACACGCAGTGGGGAAATAAGTCCCAAAAATAAATTTCCCACTTTTCAAAAGGCTATGCACTCGCAATATGCCTTAAATTCATTTCATATCTATGCCCAAGAATTTCAAGGCACCAAAATGGTCATAAGCCTTACAATATTATTTACAATCCTTATACAATGTTTCTCACCATAGGCACTGTCACAATAAAATATTACGCGCATTAACATCTCCTATATAATGTCCACTTGTAATACCACCATGATCCTCATCCATAATAGCTTCACACCGATGCTCAAGGACACACCAACACAAAACTTCATCCTGACATAGTTTGTATAAGCCTCCATTAATCAACATGTAAGGTGTGACGCATATGGAAAGTTATTTCTTCTCTATTCTCTTAATTCCTTTAGGTGCCACACTGTTAAATGTACAAAGAAAACAATATATTCTAAGTTGGAGGGCACACAGGTTAAATGTGTACAATCGTGCGTCCCAAAATTGTGTCCTCAATACTCTACGTGTCCTCTCTTGAATTAATCCTTGACGAGTGATCTGGTCTAGAATTTCTCTTTCTGGCTTAACCACCATTGTTGAAATAAAAAAATCCAACGACATATGTGTCCCTATAAAATGGGCTTGTTTACCAAGTATTTCAATGCCATGGAACCAAAATTAGCCTAGATTTTATCACCAACCCAAGACACCTGCTGGTACATCACTCAACCATAACTCAGTGCTCACTCGAAGCACACAAGGGTACCAAGCCCCTCTTTTATGCCACTTATTCAAGGAGTTAACATGATCATAAAAATACTCCATATTCATAACATATAATCAATTATATTGCAGTGCATAAACCAGATCTAGATTTTAACCATATGTAAGATTAATTAAATAAGAACCATAATTAGATTTACCATACAAGATCCATGCTCAATTATATCAATCACCAATATTTAGCAAAAAGATCCATTATATTAATTGCTCTACAACATATAAGCTCCATACATACACAATACTATCACCATAATCATGCGCGCTCATAAATCAACAACATAAATCTATTACAAAAGTGATACCCTAAACCGTACAAATCCATACATATATATAGGTATTGGGAATTTCCCTTCACCGCCTAAGCACCTTCAAAATAGATCGCATGCTAAGAATAGCAATGACCCTTTACAAGATCGTTACAAAAGCATACAAGCTTGTTGTTGGTTGGGAAAATTGAATCTTGAAACAAGTAATAGTTCAGGGGACACTAGTCCTTTCTCTTTATGGGAGAGGCTCCCTTATTCCACAAACAAACAAGGAAACTACCTATTTACAAATTTACAAGCTATCAATATTAGATGAGGATTTTGATGTTGGAACTTCTTGAAGAGTATTCATATTTAATGATTTGCAATACAGAAGAAAGAGGATATGGAAGAAACAATGATCTCAAGAATGTACGATGGATACTACTTTCGATACATAGATGGCAGAGTAATATCCTACTTATGTATGCATGAAATTTCAAGAAACATATGAATCCATTTATATATGAATACAGGACATATATGCAATAGACACAAAGTTCTAAGCACAACATCAACTAGAAGAACTCAAAGTTTCATACTCAAATATATAAAATCCACATTTACAAGGCAAAGAACAAAAATAGAAGAAAACATAGGAAAAGGAGAGAAAGAACTTCTTTTGTATTGATTCTTGATAGTTCTATATTTACTTACATTCCAAATATCAAAATCCAACCCCTTTACAAAGAAAAGAAGTCTCCTTATATAACCACTCGACAGTTACAAAAAGAAAAATATTCAGTTTTCTTTCTTTTAACTAAAAGTATTCAACCTTAAGTTGGCTTAATTACAAATTACATCTTTTGAAATAGTGCCAACTTTTGAGAATATAAGAAAAATTAAAAGAAAGACTCAAGTACTAGCCGAAGGAACATCTGAAGGGAAGCAACTACAATCTTTTTCTTCAATATTTTATTTCGAATCTTACCAATGTTCCAGCTATTTCCATGCCTCGTGGAATGGTGGTGTTGGCAATGACGTTTGTCCAGAAGTTTAAGCAACCTTCCATTTCTTCCCAAAAGTCTCCATTTTGTGAAAAACCTTTAATTGCTTCAATGATTATGGTCCGTAGTGCACAAATTTCCTTCACCTTTTCTTTGGTTATAATATCAGACTTGAACAATATTTCTTTGATGAGGTTTTTGAATTCTATCTTGATATCTTGCAATGTGTTTCTACTGACATAGTCTTCCTTGAAAAACTGACAGCGAAGGTATCTGAATTCATCTTGCACACAAGCCTTGAAAGCTTCACCCTTTTGGAACATATTCTTCAACTCATCAATTGCCTCTTCAAGGACCTTTATCTTCCATTCCACACTATGCACCCACTTCTTGGAAAGATTGTTCTTTAAATCATCAAATACTTTACTTGTAATGAGGTTTTGTTCATCGGTTTTAGTTAGTTTTCTGAGATCTTGTATACAATCTACCCATAGTTTGAGCTCTTTTTCGAGACTGGTGATGACTGGGTGAATCTTTTTGAATTGAGAAAACATTATCATATACTTTGTATGCTTCATCCATAAAATTTAGACCTGAAATTAGCATATCATCCACCATTTCTTTTCCATAGGTAGCATGCTTATGGATATCCTTGATAGTTTGAACTTCATCACTAGTCAAAATAGTAGGTGGTGGAATTGAGGCCAGTGGGGTTGGATCAAGCACTTTGTCTTTTTCCAATAGAGACCGAATGAAATTTGAAAGGACTTGAATTTTCTCCTCTAATTGTTCCTATGTTTGCTTACCCTTCTCAACCCTTTCAATCACTTTTGATACTATCTCCTTTAGGTTATGAACCTCACTCTCAGGAGTGGATTCACCCAATGGTATCCTTGTTAGTTCCAAATCATTCAAAGCCAAATATTCCTCTAATATTTCCATTCTTGGTTTGGAAAATTCCAAAAATTGTTGTCCTCTAGAATCAGATACCAACCTTGAGGTGATTTTATCTTTCTTTGCGGAAGGAGCAGGCGTTTTTCCCAAAAGAGCAGCCACAACATAAAATTTTGGAGCAACAATTTGAGATGAAGGATTTCTTTTCTTATTGTCAATAAATGGTTGGACCCAAGTAAAATAAGTACAAGGAGGAGGAACAAGAGGCCCTAATGCAAGTGTACTCATTGAACCTAAAGTACATGCGGTGACACTTCTAATACACATGTCCCAATACTAGAAACCCGACATTTCCGTGGAAAGATTCTCTATGGCGAGTGACTCCAAAATAACCACTGTCTCAGTTTCTAATGTGAGATATTCTTGTTTGCCATCTCCTTCTTCTTTTTCTATTCTTCTTCCTTCACGACTTATTTCTTCATGTTCTTTTCTTTCTTCCTCATAATCTTTACTGAGAGATAACCATTTTTCTCAATGTTGGGTAGTGCTTGATTCGATTGCTTTGGAGAAGGAAACTACTTACTTTATTCCTCGATTACCTCTTTATGTGTTATCAATTTTTTTAGCTTTCCCCTTCTTAATATACACCAAGGTTGAAGAATCGAGAGGGGAGGGAGTTGATTGTGTATGAGATTTAAGTACTGAGGTAGTATTTTCTCTATGAGGAGTGGATGATCCTTGAGAAGAGGATCTTGATCTTACTTCTCTATAGACCTTAATTTTATTATCAAACCAAATCTTAGTCCTGACTAAGATTGGATTTATGATCTCTTGTAAGTTATCCCTTTCTTTCTTGAACCAATCAATGGTTTCAAGAGGAGTATGCTTGATAGATTTGTCAAATTCAAGAGATTGTAGGTCTTCATCATCATCCTGTAGCTCATTTAGTACCTTGTAAATTCCAAAATCCTTGATTTGTTACAAGGATAGCCTACCATAGTATCTTCTTCTTACTTCATAGTCATTTGAACAATCAACCCAATAGTCTTCTATGTCATGAAGGTGATAGAAGGACATTGAAATTATCTGAAATGAAACCTTTGATATCAAAGAAAGATATTTTCTAAAAAGTGTAGAGATTAAAAATAACAATGTTCCTCTCAATATTATGTGCATCCAATGTAGTTATTTAGGTGTAGTTACCCAAAGTAATTAGGAACTGAATGCCATCTATTTTCTTGTACTTGAAATTTATATGTAGCTTGTCAAGTTTTCTGCAAATTTAAACCAAGGAAATATTATTACTACAAAACATTAGAAGTTTAAGGGTGATCCTCAAGCCCATTACCACGATGTAAGAAAAATTATGAATTGAATGAAGTAGGTGCCATAAATAGAAATAAGCTTCTTGGCCTCATTAGATAACCTCTCAACTATGTTTCCTTCCAATAATCCAATAATATACATGGTGAAGGCATCATTAACTCTTCTAAAATTATGATTGATATTCTTCAAAGTTAGTTGGGGTAGTATTCATATATTGGAGCACCATTTTTATCCTCATTAGGAGAAATACCCAACCATGCTTTATATGTTGTAATGGTGTACATCAAATAAGAATTCATATAAAAATTTTTAGTCCTCTGCACCTCAACAAGTTGTTCACTGAGGATGTCACAAATGATCTCCCCAATTTAAACTTTGCTTTCCTTCACAGATAATATTCAAATATGGGCACATCTAGAAATGAAATTCATTGGTTGAAGGAAGACCCATTATTCTAGAAAGAAGAGTAATGATATTTGAAATCTCCTCCTTGAAATCACTTCTATACATGGTTTTGGGAAACATGGAAGCTCCTTTATTTAGAACTTTAAACAAAGACTTGGCTACCATATGTTTGTATTTTTGACTTTCCCGATCAAACAAGAATTGAGCCTAAGATTTGGAAAGAAAATTTGAGTCTTTTATCACAGAATCCCAAAAGTAGTATTGATGCATTGAACATTCAAATGAGCAATTATCTAGACCTTGAGGATCTTTGATTTCCTTTGTGCTTGGGTCGAAGTAGGAGCCACAAGTTAGAATGGTATTGATACACTAGATAGAGACACAAAAACCTCTAGCATGCGCTATTCAACATTCTTTGATGAACTGAGCAGTGGGAGAAGGATTTTCACAATTGAGTCATGCCAAAAATCATTAAGATTGAGATGCTTAAAAGGAACGATAACCAGATCATGCCAAGCCAAGAACACAGATGCTAATCAAACATCACGATCAATAAGATGAAAGTAATTCACCAGAATAACTTTACATAAACCTTTGCAAACAAATGAGCAGCAATATCATATATTATTATGGAACTCAATGAAATACAATGAGAATGGGCCTTGCTTATATAGGCAAGGAATAACAATCTAAGAACCAGTTAAGGTCGTAGATCAAGCCATAAATCATGGAAAGAACTTGTCATCAAAGAACTAATCAAGTCCATAGATTTATGAGAGAACTAGACATCAAGGATCTAGTCAATACCATAGATCTAGGAAAGAACTAGTCAATACCATAGATCAAGGAAAGAACTATACCTAACAACTAGATAATATCTCCTAATATATAAATAAATAAAAAGAAATATCCACACACATAAGTGGGTGAGGATAAATACAATAAAGGTAAATAATGTACCTAGGTTAACATGAGCTAAGGTAAATACCTACTCTAACACCCCCCCTTAAGTGAAGCTAGGGGCCAAAATAGAAGTGGCATATCCATAGTATGAGTCCCGATAACTAGGCCTGATGAGATTCTTTCCTTATATGCCACTCACGAACACCCCCAAGAACAACTTCAAACCCCAAGCATTCCACGCAACTCAAGGTAGCAAGGTGATGAAAATGCTTCATAAAGATGTTTGCGCAACTCTTTGTTGAGTCAAAAGGTACTCCAAGCAAAGAAATCCATCTTGAATGTGCTGCCAAATGAAGTGGATGTGTATCTCAATATGATTGGTTCGCTGGTGCTTAATTGGGTTGTGAGAAATGTGAATTACACTTTGGTTGTCACACCAAAGTACAATCGGTGAATCTTATGGGAATCTAAACTCTGTCAATAACTATCGAAGCCAAAGAATTTACTGACTCACTATAACTGCTGCCCTATACTCTGCCTCTGAAGATGAAAGTGCAATAGCCTGTTGCTTTTTACATGCCCAAGCAATTGGAGAAGAACCAAGATAGAAAAGATAGCTAGAAGTGGAACACCTGTCATCAATAAAACCTACCCAATCTGAATCTGTATACCCAACCAACTGAGTAGAACCCCTAGTGTAGTGTAGGCCAAAGTGGGAAGTTCCATGCAAATAGCACAAAATCCTTTTAGCAGCTTGCCAGTGACTACTATGAGGAGAATGTGCAAACCGAGATACAAGCCATACTGTAAATGAAATATCAGGGCAAGTATGGGTCAAGTACATAAGACTCTCAACAGATCGCCTATATAATGTAGGATCACAAAGTGGTGTGGTACAGGTGGATGTAAGAGTAACTCTAGACTAAAAGGAGATGGGCTTGGCTTGTAATCAGCCATATCAAAGTGCCTAAGAAGATCATAGGTGTACTTTTGATGACTCAAATGAATCCCTGAATCTATCTGAGAAATATGCAAACCAAGGAAATAATGCAATAGCCCAAGATTTGTCATGTCAAACTATGTAGAAAGAGCCCTCTGAATACTCTAAATGTGGGAAGAAGAGTTGCCAATAAGTAACAAATCATCAACATACAAGACAAGTATCACAATATCCTCATCGACATGCTGGAGATACACTGTATGATTGGAGTGGCAATGAAAAAAACCAATAGATAGAAGAAAAGAATCCATCTTCTCATACCAAGCTTGAGGGGCTTGTTTGATACCGTAGAGAGACCTTCAGAGCCGACAAACAAGAGAAGAATTCTGGAAAAATCCAGCTGGCTACTCCATATATATTTCCTCTTGTAGATCTCCATGTAAGAAGGCACTCTTCACATCCATCTGGTATACAGACCACCCCTATGATGCAGAAATAACAAGTACAAGGTGTACAGAATCCATCTTGGTAACAGGTGCAAAAGTCTCAGAGTAATCATTACCTTCGACTTGTGAAAAACCCTTTGCAACAAGACAAGCCTTATACTTGTCAATGGACCCATCAACTGCATATTTGGTTTGGTATACCCACTTACACCTAACCATCTTTATTCCTTTAGGAAGAGATACCAAATCCCAAGTATGATTCTTCATCAAAGAAGAATACTCAGCTGCCATTGCATCATCCCACTCCGGTATCCCATGAGCCTTTGAAAAAGACTATGGATCCTCAGAAATTTCCTAACACAAAAGTCTAGAACCTGTAGAATGTGCATGATGATGCCTAGTGGGTGGAAGATCCTCTATGAAAGGTGCTACCTCAGAAACTGTAGTACGATCCCACTTAGGCATAGTGACAACATTAGTGGGAATAGGATCCTCAATGGCATCTATAACCTCCTCATCAATCTCCTCAAAGAAAGGATCCTCAAGATGAGATGAAGAAGAAGAAGGAATGGAAGAAGATGAAGAATCATGAGGAGTGAAACGCTCATCAAACTGAACATGTGTTTGAAAAATAACATCATGTGTATCAGGATCTAAAAGACAATAAGCTCTCATGTCCTCACAATACCTTATAAAGATCAAGGGTTTACTCTTCTTATCTAAAGCTTTCCTTTCATTATTTGGCACAAAGGCCCAAGCATGGCTCCCAAAGACTCAAAAAATAAGACATCCGGCTTAGTGTTAGACCAAGCTTCCTCTAGAGTCAAATGCTCAAGTGCTCTATGTGGTGTGTAATTCTGAATATAGTTAGCATAATTAACTACTTCTACCCAATAGATAGGAGGTATATCTCTATAATGCATCATACAGTTAGCCATTTCCTTCAAAGTTCTATTCTTCCTTTCTCGCTAATCCATTCTATTGTGGAGTATGAGGAACAAAATGCTGGTGAATAATGCCTTGAGTTGCCAAAAATTCAGAAAACTCATTGCTAAAGTACTCCCCCATTATCAGTGTGAAGGTTCTTTATGCTACTAGAAGATTGTTTCTCAACCAAAGCCTTGAAGACTTTGAAGTGTGAAAAACATCACTTTTGTACTTGAGAAAATAAACCCAAGTACGCCTCAAGAAATTATCAATAAATGTAAGTGCATACTTAGCTCCATTGAAAGATGGGGTAGGAAAAACCATCAAGTCACTATGCACAAGCTCAAGTGGTGAAGAATCTCTCTTAGACAAATTCTTAGGAAAAGGATCTTGGTGTTGTTTCCCTAATGCATAACCATGACAAACTCCCTCAAGACAAGAAACTCTAGGAAGACCATTTACCATAAAGTCACATCCAATTAATTCTTTCTCAGTAAAAACTACTATTTACGAATTTGTCTTTGGCCAAGGTGACCTTCGCCGCCCAAAATAGTAGTTTCCTAAATAGTAATAGTCGTGCACAACATCTGTGGACCCTTGCCAAAAAGGAAAGAAACGTCTTTTCGAAAAGACCTCCTGTGCGCAAACCAAAAATGCTATGCCGCAATAAAAATACCTAGATCGGATCTCAAGAAACCCAAAAAAACCCAGAAAATAATTCTAGATTTCCTATTTTGTGTGGCGTGAATCTAGTATGTTTCTCTTGCACAACAAAAAAACTAAAAAATGATTGCCTCCCGAAATGGTCAAGTTTATAGTCGATCTTAGGGTTTTTCCACCTTCTGATCCAATGGAAGCCTCTGTTTTGCATAAAAATGCACACAACAACAAAATATGAGCAAATCCTGAAATATATGAATATATAAAAATTTATTTACAAACTAAAACTTACGAGACAAATGTCTTGAGTTACCAAAAATTTAGAAAACTCATTGCTGAAGTACTCTCCCCATTATCGATCATTTAGGTTCTTTATGCTACTAGAAGATTGTTTCTCGACCAAAGCCTTGAAGACTTTGAAGTGTGAAAAACATCACTTTTGTACTTGAGAAAATAAACCCAAGTACGCCTCAAGAAATTATCAATAAATGTAAGTGCATACTTAGCTCCATTGAAAGATGGGGTAGGAAAAACCATCAAGTCACTATGCACAAGCTCAAGTGGTGAAGAATCTCTCTTAGACAAATTCTTAGGAAAAGGATCTTGGTGTTGTTTCCCTAATGCATAACCATGACAAACTCCCTCAAGACAAGAAACTCTAGGAAGACCATTTACCGTAAAGTCACATCCAATTAATTCTTTTGGTAAAAACTACTATTTCTCGGGATTTGTCTTTGAAGGTGACCTTCGCCGCCCAAAATAGTAGTTTCCCTAAATAGTAATAGTAGTGCGCAACATTTGTGGACCCTTGCCAAAAAGGAAAGAAACATCTTTTCGAAAAGACCTCCTATGCATGCAAACCAAAAATGCTATGCCGCAATAAAAAAATACCTAGATCGGATCTCAAGAAACCCAGCAAAACCTAGAAAATAATTCTAGATTTCCTATTTTGTGTGGCGTGAATCTAGTATGTTTCTCTGCACAACAAAAAAAACTAAAAATGACTGCCTCCCGAAATGGTCAAGTTTATAGTCGATATTAGGGTTTTTCCACCTTCTCGGATCCAATGGAAGCCTCTGTTTTGCATAAAAATGCACACAAGAACAAAATTTGAGCAAATCCTGAAATATATGAATATATAAAAAATTTATTTACAAACTAAAACTTACAGACAAATGTCTTGAGTTACCAAAAATTTAGAAAACTCATTGCTGAAGTACTCCCCCCATTATCAGTGCGAAGGTTCTTTATGCTACTAGAAGATTGTTTCTCGACCAAAGCCTTGAAGACTTTGAAGTGTGAAAAACATCACTTTTGTACTTGAGAAAATAAACCCAAGTACGCCTCAAGAAATTATCAATAAATGTAAGTGCATACTTAGCTCCATTGAAAGATGGGGTAGGAAAAACCATCAAGTCACTATGCACAAGCTCAAGTGGTGAAGAATCTCTCTTAGACAAATTCTTAGGAAAAGGATCTTGGTGTTGTTTCCTAATGCATAACCATGACAAACTCCCTCAAGATAAGAAACTCTAGGAAGACCATTTACCGAAAGTCACATCCAATTAATTCTTTTGGTAAAAACTACTATTTCTGGACTATGCTGAAAGTGACCTTCGCCACCCAAAATAGTAGTTTCCCGAAATAGTAATAGTAGTGCACAACATCTGTGGACCCCTGCCAAAAAAGGAAAGAAACGTCTTTTTGAAAAAGACCTCCTATGCGCAAACCAAAAATGCTATGTCGTAACAAAAAAGTACCCAGATCGGATCTCAAGAAACCCAAAAAAACCCAAAAATAATTCTAGATTTCCTATTTTGTGTGGCGTGAATCCCGAGGTGAATCTAGTATGTTTCTCTATACAAAAAAAAACCAAAAAAATGACTGCCTCCCGAAATGGTCAAGTTTATAGTCGTTATTAGGGTTTGCCACCTTCCTGATCCAATGGAAGCCTCTGTTTTGCATAAAAATGCACACAAGAACAAAATTTGAGCAAATCCTGAAATATATGAATATATAAAAATTTATTTACAAACTAAAACTTACAGACGAATGTCAATAATAATCTCCTGCTTTGATACCATAAAAGGAACGATACCCAGCACCATGCCAAGCTAAGAATACAGATGCTAATCAAATATCACAATCAATAAGATGAAAGTAATTTTCCAGAATAACTTTACATAAACCTTTGCAAACAAATGAGCAACAATATCATATATTATTATGGAACTCAATGAAATACAATGAGAATGGGCCTTGCTTATATAGGTAAGGAATAACAATCTAAGAACCATTCAAGGTCATAGATCAAGCCATAAATAATGGAAAGAACTATTCATCAAAGAACTAGTCAAGTCCATAGATTTATGAGAGAACTAGACATCAAGGATCTAGTCAATACCATAGATCTAGGAAAGAACTAGTCAATACCATAGATCAAGGAAAGAACTATACCTAACAACTAGATAATATCTCCTAATATCTAAATAAATAAAAATAAATATCCACACACATAAGTGGGTGAGGATAAATACAATAAAGGTAAATAATGTACCTAGGTGAACATGAGCTAAGGTAAATACCTACTCAGTAACAATGCTATGCATCAATGTATCCAATATTGGGTATAGTAGTTTCTAGGGAGAAAAGATGCTCATGTCCCTTGTAATGAATCTTCATGATAGCAAATGGGACAAATAAACAACACTCAAGCGGAAGAAAATGAAGCTTCATGAAAACATGCAAGTAATAGGGTAAAAATGAATTTTGCTTCGAATCTTCATAGGGGACTTCCTAAAACTCAAATTTTCACTTCCAAAGGAACGATGACCTTATCAGGAACAAGACACACTTGGAATTTTTAAAAATGGTTAAGGAAAGATTTTTACGGCTAAAAATGAAGAATGTGTGGAAATGGGAATCCAAAAATAGATCAGTAAAATCTTATGGTAAAATTACAGATCTACCTTACATTTATATAGATACCCCTTTGAAAAATATGGTGGAGTGCATTAAATGAAGAATTCAATGTTTTGTAGGAAACAAGAATGTTTGGAACACAATACACTATCTTTAACCTTTAAAATGTGAATATATGGCAAAAACATTGAGCACAAAAGTCCTATGGAACATTTGGGACACCAAGAGCTGAAATCTCCATAATACAAAGAAGACTAGCTCAATGTGGTAAAGGCAGGTTTATAGAAAACTACTCGGTCATGATGCACTTGAGACAGTGAAAGATGACATCTCCAAAATACATTAATACTTAGCAAAAATCAGGTAGATCAGAAAAAGGTCTTGGGACACTAGGAAACGAGTTCATCCCCAAAACGAAACATCCCATTACAAGAAAAATTTAGGAAATTTAGAGAGTCTGTGGTACAACGAGGTGTAGAGAATCGATGACCCAAGAGCACATAGTCCAAGAGTTCAAAAAAAGACCAAAACTTTAGCATAAAGAAGACTAGTTCAATGTGGAGAAGGTAGAGAATTAGAGACTAGGAATCACGAAGCAACATAGGACACGTGGGACACAAAAACCTGAAATACCCGTAGTACAAAGAAAAAGTCCCAAACTCAAAAATATGAAAGAAAATGACTAACTATTGAAGAAAATTTCTTTCCTTCATGCTTCACAAAGGAAAACAAAGAGCTTGAAAGAGAAGACTTACCTAAAATTTAATTTTTTTGTTGAAAATGCACACATTTTTAGGTAAGTGACAACAATTGGCTCTTTCTAGGGATTAAACTAGCTTAGTACAAGGTAGGACAAAAGAAACTCAGAATATTTGGGTAAAGGATTAGTATTGAATTCATTGGGTAATAGATTCAAGAAAAGGCAATACAGAAGGGACACACATGTAACATAAAACACAAACCCAAAACTAAAAAAAAAGGACTATACATGACATATTTACAACACTGTACAAGAGCCTACATGTGTACTCAAGATTAAAAAAAATTCAAATGCTTACCTATATATGGAAATGAAAATGAGGTTCCATTCGTATAGCCAAGATAAAAATGAATTTTCACCAGCAAAAGGATCTAATTTTAAAAGGACCAAGCCAGAGAGAATCCAACTTACCATGACTTCCTCGAGGTTCTCGCCTCTTGTCCCAGAGTAGGAAAATATCCTCGAATTGAAAGTCTCTTGATATAGTTTTCTTATCAAACAATTGTTTCACCTTTTTCTTATGTGTAAGGATCCTATCAACCACCTGCAACCTATCATTGTCTAACTTTTGTAGGTACATAATTATTTTCTCCATGGAACTAGTGAAATTTTCATCCTCGATGGATTTCATCAATTGCAAGGCTGGAAATTCTATTATTACTGGCAGCTGAGCTTCTATTCCATACACAACTTGAAATGGGGACATCCCAATTTCTCTCTTTGGTGTGATTCTATCATCCCAAAGAGCATCATAGAGCCTTTTGTGCCAATTCCTTTGTGATTCATCTATAAGATTTTAAATGATAGTTACCATATTTTTATTTGTTGATTCTACTTTTTGTTCCCTTGAGGGTAGTAATTAGAAGAATGTGCAAGAGAAATTCCATAACCATAGAAGAAATCAGTCAATTCATATGAAGAGAAATTAGGGGCATTGTTAGTGACAATTTTGTTTGGTACTCCAAACCTGACCAAAATGTTTTCCTTAATGAAATTGCATACTACTTGAAGTGGTTCTTTTGACAGGATGGATTCTACCCACTTTGTGAAGTAATCAGTAGTAGTTAGAACATGTGTATGCCTAGAAATTGAATTGGGATTGAGAGTACCTATAAAATCTAGCCCCCACTACTGAAAGGGATCCTCAATTACTACTGGTTTGAGTGGTAAGGTGGTTAGTTTGGGTATTCCCACAAAATTTTGACAAGCTTCACACTTGCTAACACACTTAGTTGTATCTTGGAACAATGTTGGCCAATAGTATCCTACGAAGGATTTTGTGAGCTGTCACAACATATGAAAAATGGCCTCCACACTCTTGATAATGAAAGGATCTAAGCAACCTTTTCTTCCATTCTTTATCCACACATCTAAGAAACCTTCCATCAATCCCTCTCTTGAACAATGAATTGTCCTAGAGCACATATTGAGTAGATCTCAATTTAACAACTCTTTTCTCCTTAGCATTTAAATGGGTTGGACACTCCCCATATGTTAGAAAGTGAGCAATATCTGCATACCATTCATTAGTTGAGATGAGAAAGAGGACAATGGGAATATCAACATCTTCTTCTTTGGATGAGTTACCTTTGGCACTGTTAGCAATAAATTCACAGAGACCCTTACCCCGGACTAGTTTGGTTGGTCTGATATCCAAGTCATACTCTTGTACTTTTGCCACCCAATTTCCTCTTTTAGTCCCAAAATCTTTTTGTGTGAGGATTGATTTAACAATTGTATCAGGAACAAAGACAACTAAGTGAGAATTGAGGATATAGAAACATAACTCCTTAACTTCTTTTACCATTGTAAAAGTGTGCTTCTCCATCTGTGTATATTTTAATTCACGAGACTTCAAAACATAACTCATGAAATCTATAGGTAGTTCACAACCTTTAGAACTCTTTTCCATCAATATAGTTTCCAAAGTGTTCTTGGTGGCATAACAATAGATTATGAAATCCTTCTCGAAATTGGGACAGGTAAGGACATGGGTTATGGCAATAGAATTTCAAATATTTTTGAAAGATCCCTTTCCCTCAAATGTCCAACAAAAGGATTGCTTCTCTTTCATCATATGAGCTATGCTCTTAGTTAATTCTACAAAATCGGGATGAATCTTCTTAGAAAATTTATTTTACCAAAGAAAGAGTGCACACCTTTCTTACTTGTTGGGAGGGGAATATTTTGAATAGATTGGACTCTCTCTAGGTCAATTTTGATGCCTTCTTTGGAAACAATATGCCCAAGCAATTTTCCTTCTATGACACCGAAAATGGATTTATTTGGATTCAAAGAAATTCCATGATCCCTACATCTCTGAAGGATAACTTCAAGGTGTTGAAAGTGGTCATATATTTTCTTAGATAAAAGAATTAAGTCATCCAAGTAGATCACAATGCAATTTCCCTTCAAACTATGAAAATAAAAATGCATTACTCTCTGAAAAATTTACACCAGCATTGATCAAACAAAATGGCATCCTCCTATAGGAAAAAGTGCCTCGAGAGTTGTGAAGGTTGTCTTGTGTTGATCTTGAACATCCACTTCAATGGTTATAGCCTGAGAATCCATCAAGCATGGATAACATCTCTGAACTAGTAACAACTTGCAATATTTGATCCATCATAGGGAGTGGATAATTATCCTTGAGGGAGGCCTGATTTAAATTTATAAAATCTACACAAATCTAGATTTCTCCATTCTTTTCCTTATAGGCACAATATTGGCTACCCAAGAGGAATGGTGAATAGGAAAGATTATCCTGGCATTTAACAACTTCTGAATCTCTTGGTGAATTGTATATGCAATTTTTGGGTTATATTTTCTTTTCTTTTGGCAGAATGGCTTGATTCCTAGTTTCAAAGGAATATAATGTTGCATTTCCTTTGGTTTGAAATATTTTAGCTCATCATATGAATAAGCTAGTACATTAATATATTTCCTTAACAATTCAATCATCCCTATTTTTCATCTTTAGTACAACATTTTCCAATATTAACCAATTTAGGCTTTTCTTCACTCCCTATATTGACTTGTTCATATTCAACTTGATTGATGGGCCTCTTGTGATACCTTGGATTTAATACATCTATCATGCTTATCAAATAGATCTTCCAAGCTTACCAACCCTTTGGGAATTTTATTACCTTTCAGTTTTATTCTACCATCTTGGTCAGATTCTTCTTTAAATCCTTCTTGATACATAAAAGAAACAAACTCTTGAGGAAAAAATTCACTTCCTTCAAAGTACAACAGACTGAAATTATCTTGAAGCTCTAGGAATGAAATATGGTGCTGATCATCATTGAAAACTTGCCAATGGTTTGCATTGTCTTGGAAATTTTCCTGTGTATCATTTGAATTGTGAATTTATCCCGAGAAAAGTATGGGTGAGGTATTAGAAAATACCTAAATACAACCAAGGCATCCATTTTAGTATTATTTTCCTTGGCATAACTTTTATAGAAAATGCATCTAGTAACTCAATTGAATCCCAAACCGATTCCTATAATGTTTCAGCCTTTGATTTTTAACCTGAAAGGCTCCCATGACTTGTTTCATAATTATTTCAACATCACCATGAGCATAGAGGTTTTTGATACCCATTTCCTTTGCTACAATTAGACCAAGAAGAAGGGCCTCATATTCTACTATATTATTTGTGTTTTCAAAATAAAGCTTATAAGAAAATGGATGAGATTCCCGTTAAGGGGAAATTAGAACCACTCCAAATTTCGAGAGCTAGATGAAAAAAAAAATAGCAGTAAATTCCAATACCCAGACACCATTAGGGTCATTAACCACTCCCTTAGGATCCTTTACTTCATCCTCAGACATGATCATATAGTTACCATGGCCAATGTCCTCATAGAGAATTTGTGCTTTAGGATCATTAGTCTTCTACACAATGTAATCTTTTTGTCTCTCAGGAAACAAATTCTTCATTTATCTATTGAATGGAATGAGGGATTGAGACAAATCCATCTAAATATCTCCACCTATTTATCTACCAAAATTTCTACTCAACAACATATTGTATGATGGAGGAATGTCTGCAACCAAAATTGTAGCTTTAACCCTTTTTTCCAGAAGGCAAAAAAAGCTACTTGTGCATCCTTGATCCTTCCAACAAGAGGCACCTCCTTACTCTCCATAGAATAACATGAGCCAAATGTTCATGTCAATGTGAGTCCAAGGGCATGAGAAAATTTGGTAGGCATCACATTGTCTGATGCTCCTAAGTCAATAACACAATTGTTGAGCTTATGACCAACTATGAGCAAGGTGACATAAAAAGGATCTATTTTTTTAGTTGTAGATGGTGTGGAAGCCATTAAATTTTGTGGGGGTGGAGAAGTAGGAGTGGGTAATAGTCCTTTAGAAGTAGTGGACAAATTAGGTTTGGACTTGACAAACTTGACCACCTGAGAAAAGGCATCTGGATGAGTTTGATAGAATTCAGCTTCTGGAGATTTGAATTTTGGTCTTTTTAATATGATCTATTATATCAAAGGACCCTGAGGTGGAGGGAGAATCTAGACTTGAAGACGTGGAGACCTTAGGATTATCAATTTTTGTAGATGAAGAAGTCTTGGAAATAGGAGTTAAAGGAATATTGGCTTTAGGTGAGGCAGATGAAGTAGAAGAGGTGTTAGTGTTACTTACCTTTTGAGTGGAATTGGTAGGGATAAGGACTCCTCTCCTTGTAAAAAATAGAATAGTGACTGGAACCTAATTAGATATCTTTACATGTTGGACCACTTCCTTCTTCTTACTCATTTTTTCTCTTATCATGACAACATATGATTCACTATTCATATTTGCCACTACTTCCTCATCATCAACCCCTTATGTAGTAAGGAAATTAACCCGAGAATCATCTACCTCTTCTGGCACTTCTTCAAGTTCTTCTTTAGGTTCTTCCAACTCTTTGACTTCAACTTCATCTTCAGGATCTTGTACCTCGCAGTTGCATTGACTAGAACTTTGAGAGGAGGAGCTTCAATTGCCAATTTAGGCTGAGTAGGAGGCAAATGGTTTTGAGGCTGAAAATTCCTCCTTGGTATATCTTTATAAGGAACATTTTGGGAAAGTTGTTTCTTAATAGCTATAAGATCATTTTCTAACTTCTGAACCAATTGATTAGAGTTAGTACTTGAAGTTGAGGCCTTGGTCTTGGGAGGCTCCTTCTTTAATTTTCTAGACATTATTAGATCATCTTCAACACTTATGGCCAAATGTTGATCAACATCCAAAGTAGCAAGATTATCCCTTCTCAATGCATAGCTTACTCTGAAGAAATTGTGCATTCAAGAAGAAACATTTCTGAATCTAATCCATAGGACTAGTGGTCTTAGAATTTTACTCACCGAGTTTTAAAATCTAGCCACAAACTCTTGCATGGGATCATATGATTCATTCTTTATCTGAGATATTTGAGCAAGAAGTGCATATATGTCCTTGATAGGTTTGAATTTATTTTCAAATTTATTCCTCATAGTATCCCAGTTAGTGATAGCACTAGTCAGAAGATGATAGAACTAGTCTACAACATTGTCTGTCCCGTAGTGTTTCTACGAAAACCTTGAAAGATACATCCTTGTGCTCGACTCTAAACACTCCACATGCAACAATGAATATAGAAATGTGCTCATCATGATGTAATTTTCCATCACCTTTGAACTTTGGAAAATTATTTCTATTTCCTTTGGGTAGATCATGCAATGGTTGAGGAAGAGCCAAAGGCCCAACCCATTGACCCCAAGGCAAAGGTGCAACAAATATTCTAGGGAAAACTATTTGTAAAGGAACTACAACTCTAGCTAGTACCAAGGCTTGAGCACTGGGACTTAATTGCTTTTGAATATCAGCGTCTGTTGAAGATGAAGAATTCATATCCTTTGTAGGAGGGGTACTTGTAGATATTTTTCCTTTATCCCTTCTCTCTGGAGTTAGGTAAAAGCCTTGTTATTCCAACAATTGAAATTCATGATCATCAATGCCCGGGCCCTTTGTCCTTATATATATATTCTATCCTCCAAAGTGTGTTCTTGTCATTGGTTTATTTTGAAGATTGTTTCAATGGGATACTTAAGATGTGCCCCATGGTGGGTGCCAAAAACTATTGGATGGGAAAATTGAATCTTAAAACACGCAAGAGTTTAGGGGACAACAATCCCTTCTCTTTATGGGAGAGGTTCTCTTATTCCACACATAAGATGTAGTGGCCACTCTCCTTTGACACTGTTTAGATGCTGATTTTGACATTACTAATCATATTTTGGATATTATTGTGTTTTGATATAGCAGGATGTGTATATGCTAGCTCATTTGGTTATTATGGACATTGCTATGTTTTGTTTATTATGATAGTTAGATACTAGATTTTGGATTAGTATTGATCTGGATTCAGTCATTATGCTCGATGATATTTGAGACATCATTATTATTACTATGTGGATGATGATATACTAGTTGACATGGAAAGGTTATTGATGTTGATTTTAGACATGTGACCTTGATAATATGAATAGTTCTAATATACAAATCTATTGGAAGATGACATAGTTACCAATTGAATTCAAAATGATAATGTTAAATTCTTGATATTGTTGTGATTTGGATTTGATATTTATATACATACGTTGATTTTATATCTTCTTGGATGTTCTGATATGGCCATGAGGCCGAAGGAGGTATTGTTATTTTGCAGGTAAAAATCACAACAATGTCGGGGGACTGGAGACTAACCATATTGAAATTCAATGTGAGATCAACAAGGTCACCATGGCAACTATGTTTGATTTGTGTGTTGAGTTATGTTAGGATTTTCCATGGGGGGATTTCCATTATTGTGACCATGGGGCATATATGTGTTTTAATTATGTGTTTCTTTTCTTATTGTTGTGTGTGTTTTATTTGTAATGTGCTTCTTATTTTTAAGTATTCAAATGTGATAGTATAATGCAGGAGTCATATAGTTAAATTTTAATTAAATTAATTGGGGAGTGGAATATAAGGAAATAATATTGTTGTCTTGATTAATAATTAAATTTGATTTATATTATGTGCAACCATAGGATAAATAAATAAATCTTATGTCAAAACTTGTAATAAATGGAGTCATAAACTTTAATGCATGTGTAAGAGGATGTAAGAGTTGTGTAAGTGAAATGATAGATTGTATAAAGCAGATTTTGGAGTGTAGAACACTCCATCCTCTTTGAAACTCGGATTTGGTCTTGGGAGCCTAAATTGGAGGCTTGCTCCCAAAGTCCTCCACCAACCATGCCTATGGCTTGGGAGTATATTTTAGCCTTTCTTATTTAGTTTTGAAATGATTGTTGTGTAAGAATTGATTGCACTTGTCTTCTAAATTTTAATGCATTCCTTTTTTGAGTATGGGTTGAGTTTGTGTATGTAAGTAATTTTTTCATTCACATTTATTGTAATTGATGTTGATTGCTTTTGGGATGAGGAAAAATTATGTGGCATCCCACTTGGAATCCACATCATCCCCTCCCTCCCTCTCCTTTAAAAAAATCCCCTCTCATTTGGAGGTTGTTGAAAACTTTGTCTTGCTTCCTTGGGTCAAACTTTTGTTGTGGGAGCTGGTTTTTGAGGAAGGAGTCTTTGGAAATCTGGTGCATGCATTTACCTTGCTATTTTTGGGGTGTGTTTAAGCACCAAAGAACTACTGTGTTAAATCAAGTCTCCATTATGGAGAGGTAGGCTTCTTCCTTTTTAGTTGGCTGTTTTTCCTTCTTATTGCATGCATTCTTGAATGATGGTTGTCTTGCATTCTTTCTTGGATGGGTAGAATGCTTAGGGCATGGTGTATAGAGAATACTATGAGGTTATATCAGAGGAGGGATAAGGGCCATGGCACTTGTCTTGAGGAGGGAGTGTTGATTTGGGATCCACCTAGGAAAGAATATGCATGCATTTCTTACTTTGGGGAAGGTATAAAGGATAAATTTGGAGGAGGGATAAGGAGGGGTTGAGGAGGGATAAGGTTTATGGGATGGTTATGTTTCTTGGTGATTTTTTTTAGGTGGATGCCTAATTTCAACATAGGAGGCATAATGAGACCTCCATAGTTCTTGCTCTTGTTTGGCTTGCTTGCTCAAGCCTTTATGTTGTATGACTATTTTCAAATGTAGTTGAGAACTGTTGCCTTGTTTTGGATTTGTGCCTTCTTTGATTTTGTGATATATGAGTGTTGCTTGCATGTGAAATAAGTCCATGTTTCCATGAGTTGAATTATCATGCTCCATTTCAATATGGTTAGGGCTCGGGGCCAATGGGGAAAGATGGCTTCTCTTTTCCCATTGGGTATCTTGGTTGGGTGGAGAGAGTTGCCTTTCCCCCTTCCTTGTTGTGATCAAAAGATGAAAGATGAAGAAATCAGCATGTTGCTGTTTGGAGCTTGGAGAATTTCACAGTTTGACAGTCATTCCCTTTGAGCAAATGTCATTGTAACCTTTCCCACTTCTAGTGGATGATTGTAATTGATATTGAAATATGAAGTGTCCACCTTGTAGTTGGAATATGAAATTGATTTGAGAAATGTAAAGAAGAATTATACTTCTCTGTTTTATTTGGAAAAGAAAATGTGAATGATATTTTGTACTTGTATTTGAAATGTGGAAATCAATTCAAATTGGGAAGGAATTCAATTGTAGATTTATTTGAATTATCAATAAAGGATGACATTGATTCTTTTAAACTTGTATTACTATCAAAGAATGACACTCTGTTTTGAAAGAGATTAAGAAATAGCATTGCCAGTAAATGTATTGTGTTTGAAATCAAATAGAAGGAGTTAAATTTTATATTGTTATTGGAAATCAAATAAAGAATTGTGTTCTTGCTCGATTGCATTGTTGTATTAGAAAATGAATGATTGTTATATCTTAGGAAATTATGTTTTGGAAAAGAGAAACAGTTAAAGGAAATGACATAAAATTGATCTTTTGAAATGAGTTGTTAAAATTAGAAATTAACATTGCATACTATATATATGTGTTTGTTGGATCAATGGAGTGTTTGAGAAAGGAATTTGGCATGTTTTCCATACTTGAATGTTGCACATTAATTATGTAACTCGTGAAAGGAAGAATTTTGTTATTTGTATAACTCTGACATTTGAAAATAATGCAATTAATGTACAGTTCAGATTTATGAATAAAATTAATAAGGGAGACCAAGTATTTTAGATGTATTAGGTCCTATTGAACCCACATTAAACTTCACATTTAAGAAAATATCTCTAAAACTCTATCAAATCCAATTTAAACTTTTCAACCCAACTCCCTGTCATAGGACTATAAAGTTATATCAATTCCAACTTAATCTCCAAATTGGACCTTGAAAATATACTTAAACTTACCCAAGACCAATTCTCCATGCTTAATTTACATGCTCAGAAGAAGAAATATCAAAATTGAATTAAATCTTATAAGTTGAAATTTGCCAGTTTTAAAATTATAAACCCTGTAGATTGTTTCTTCAAAATTGACCCTCAAAACTTCATCAAAAATAAAAATTAATGATTCTTATGCAAAGAGGACTTGAGAGCTTTCTAAAAACTCCTTGTTTTCCTAAAATGGAGCTTCTTATCAAAAGTTATGGCCATTTGAAGTTTTACTTCAAAATGGCCATCCCAAACCAAAAATGAAATAATTCAACCTTAGAAAAATTTAAATTTTGAACTTTAGAAAAATTTCTGAAAAAGTTCTATGGCCCCACCACCCTCTTATCCAATTAGATGATGCCACATGGCATCTTGATGGGTAGAGCTTTTGGAAAAAAATATTTTTTTAAAAAAATTTGGTCTTGGGAAATTTTTCCAAATTTTCCCCACAACCCTGTAGACCCGAACCAATCACTTGCGACACGTGACGGGAGGTGTGCGGGTTAAAATTGAAAACTTAACCATTTTTGGTCTTCGGGAAATTTTTCACATTTTTCCCTATAGACCCACACCCTCGTAGCCAATCACAAGGTGCCATGTGGCCATTTGAACAAGCGCGGAGGCATGGAGGAAAATTTTCCTTCAGAAAATTAAATTTTTGACTTCGGGAAATTTTTTCCAAATTTTCCCCACGACCCGCCGAGCCCCGTCCAACCACGTGTTGACACGTGGCACTTGGGGCATCGAAGGGGGTGCGGAGATATTTTCTCCCTTGGGATTTTAATCCCCAAAATCTCCTCATCCATTTTTCTCCGTTGACCCGCGACCCCCATGATGAATAATATTTTGACACGTGGCATGGGAAGTGCCACATGGTGCGAGTTTTCTCCTTGGTGGAGGCGCACGAGAAATTTTGCCATTTGGTTTTCACCCAAACCTCCAAATCCTTCTTTTCCCTACCATTCTGCACCACCCCACACCAATCAAGATGCACCATGTGTCCTATTTCATCAGCCCCATGGGTGCGCGGAGATATTTTGTGCTTTGCACCAATGTGAGGGAAAGTTTTTCTTCCCCTAAGCCCTTGAGACTTCTAAGGGAAATTTTCCCCTAAAACTCTTCCCGCCATATCTTGAGATCTACAAGGAGTTAGGAGGACTTCTTTATATGGTTGGAAAGGTGAGGAAATTTCCTATCCAATGAGCCTAATTTAGGAAAGTTTTGATGAATCTAAATGTGAGAAAAATATAGTTGAACTTTTGGGCCTGTTTGAGAGTAGGCATGGGGGTAAATTGCTCCTTAGACCTAAACCAAACATGTAACCCTAAAATTAAAAAAACCTAGTGCACTTGTGTTAGGTTAAACCATGATAGGTCTTGTGTTTTTGGAAATCTGGTTTTTTCTCGGAGTCGGTTGTTCAAACTAAAGCCTTGTAAACTTAGTTGTAGACACTTCTAATAAAAAAATTTATTCCATAATTTTTCCTAGTTTGTTTCTTGGTCTCAAGTGGTAGTTGAAATGGGCATTACATAAGAAAGGAAAATAATTATTTGTAAATTTACAAGCTATCAATATTAGATAAGGATTTTGATGTTGGAACTTCTTGAAGCATATTCATATTTAATGATTTGCAATACATAAGAGAGAGGATATGGAAGAAACAATGATCTCAAGAATGTACTATGGATACAATTTCAGATATATAGATGATAGAGTAATATCTTACTTATGTATGCATGAAATTTCAAGAAACATGCAAATCCATTTATATATGAATACAGGACATATATGCAATAGAAATTTTTTTCTAAGCACAACATCAACTAGAAGAACTCAAAGTTTCATACTCAAATATATTAAATCCACATTTACAATGCAAAGAACAAAAATAGAAGAAAACACAGGAAAAGGAGAGAAAGAAGTTCTTCTGTATTGATTGTTGATAGTTCTATATTTACTTACATTACAAATATCAAAATCCAACCCCTTTACAAAGAAAAAAGTCTCCTTATATAGCCAGCTCCGACAATTACAAAATGAAAAATATTCAGTTTTCTTTATTTTAACTTAAAGTATTCAACCTTAAGTTGACTTGATTACAAATTACATCTTTTGAAATAGTGCCAACTTTTGAGAATATAAGAAAAATTAAAAGAGAGACTCAAGTACTAGTCGAGGAACATCTAAAGGGGAGGAAACTACAGTATTTTTCTTTAATATCTAATTTATGAATCTTACCAATGTTCCAACTATTTCCATGCCTCATGAAATGGTTGTTTTGGCAGCAACATTTATCCAAAAGTCTAAACATACTTCCATTTCTTCCCAAAAGTCTCCATTTTGTGAAAAACCTTTGATTTCTTCAATGATTATGGTCTGTAGTGCACAAATTTCCTTCACCTTTTCTTTGGTTAAGATTTTAGACTTGAACAATATTTCTTTAATGAGGTTTTTGAATTCTATCTTAATATCTTGCAATGTGTTTCTACTTGACAAAGTATTCCTTAAAGAACTGTTAGAAAAGGTTTGTAAATCAATCTTGCACACAAGCCTTGAAAGCTTCACCCTTTTGGAACATATTCTTCAACTCATCAATTGCCTCTTCCAAGACATTTATCTTCCAGTCCACACTATGCACCCACTTCTTGGAAAGATTTTTCTTTGAATCATCAAAGAATTTACTTGCAATGAGGGTTTGTTCATCAGTTGTACTTATTTTTCTAAGATCTTGTATACAATTTACCCATAGTTTGAGCTCTTTTTTGAGACTAGCGATGAATGGGGTGAATCTTTTTGAATTGAGAAAACATTATCATATAATTTGTATTCTTCATCCATAAAATTTAGACCTGAAATTAACATATCATCCACCATTGCTTCCATTGCTTTTCCATAGGCATCATGCTTATGGATAACCTTGATAGTCTCAACTTCATCACTAGTCAAAATAGTGGGTAGTGGAATTGAAGTAAGTGGAGTTGGATCAAGAACTTTGTCTTTTTACAATAGAGACCAAATGAAATTTAAAAGGAATTTAACTTGGTTCTCTAATTGTTCTTGTGTTTTCTTACCCTTCTCAACAATTTCAATCACTTTTGATACTATCTCCTTTAGGTTATGTACCTCACTCTCAAGAGTGGATTCACCCAATGGTATCCTTGTTAGTTCCAAATAATTCAAAACCAAATATTCCTCCAAATTTTACATTGTTGGTTTGGAAACTTCTAAAAATTGTTGTCCTCCAAAATTAGATACCAATCTTGAGGTGATTTTAGCTTTCTTTGCGGAAGGAGCAGGAGTTGTTCCCAAAAGAGCAGCCACAACATCAAATTTTGGAGCAACTATTTGAGATGAAGGCTTTCTTTTCCTACTATCAATAAATGGTTGGACCCAAGTAAAAGAAGTACTAGAAGGAGGAGTGAGAGGCCCTAATGCAAGTGTACTCATTGAACCTAAAGTCTGTGTAGCTAACACTTCTAATACATATGTCCTAATAATGGAAACAAACATTTCCTTGGCAAGAGTCATCGATAAGTGACTTCAAAATAACCACTTTGTCTTAGTTTTTGATGTGAGATATTATTGTTTTTTATCTCCTTCTTCTTAATTTTCTATCCCGACTCCTTCAATATTTCTTTCTTCATGTTCTTTTGTTTCTTCCTCATACTCCTTATAGAGATAAATTTTTTCTCAATGTTTGCATCTTCTTGATTGCTCTGGAAAAGGAAACTGCTTACTTTCTTCCTCGATTACCTCTTATGTGTTCTCAATTTTCTTAGCTTTCCCCTTCTTAATATACACCAAGGTTGAAGAATCAAGAGGGGAGGGAGCTGTATGAGCTTTAGGTACTGCTACAATATTTTCTCTATGAGGAGTGGATGCTCCTTGAGAAGAGGATCTTGATCTTCCTACTCTATAGACCTTCATTTTCTTATCAAACCAAATTTTAGTCCTGACTAAGATTGTATTTATGATCTCTTGTAAGTTATCCCTTTCTTTCTTGAACCAGTCAATGGTTTCAAGAGGAGTTTGCTTGATAGATTTGTCAAATTCAAGAGATTGTAGGTCTTCATAATTATCATGTAGCTCATCTGGTACCTTGTAAATTTCAAAATCGTTGATTTATTTCAAGGATAGCCTACCATAGTATAATATTCTTACTTGATAGTCATTTGAACAATTAGTCCAATCATATTCTTTGTCATGAAGGTGATAGAAGGAAATCTTGAAATGAAACCTTTGATATCAAAGTAGGATCTTTTCTGAAAAGTGTAGAGATTAAAAGCAATAATGGTCCTCTCAATGTTTTGTGCATCCAGAGCATTTCTATAGGTGTAGTTACCCAAAGTAATTGGGAATTGAATTTCATCTATTTTCTTTTCCTTGCAAGTTCTATGTAGGTTGTCAAGTTGTCTACAAATTTCAACCAGGAAATCTTATCACTACAAAACATTGGAAGTTTAAGGGGTGATCCCTTGAATCCTGCTAGCTTGATGTAAGAAAAATTCCTAAATTGAATGAAGTAGCTACCATAAACAAAAATTAGTTTCTTGGCCTCAATGAAGAGAACCTCTCAACTATGTTTCATTCCAACAATTTGACAATATACATGGTGAAGGCATCATTAACTCTTCTAAAATGATGATTGCTATTCTTCAGAGTCAGCTGGGGGTAATATTCATATCGTGGAGCACCATTTTTATCCTCATCAGGAGAAATATCTAACCATGCTCTATATGACGCAATGGGTGTATATCAAATAATAAGTCATATAAATAGTTTAAGTTCTCTTCACCTCAACAAGCTATTCACTGAGGTTGTCACAAATGATCTCCCCCCAATTTAAACTCTACTTTCCTTTACAAATAATATTCAAATATGGGCACATACAGAAATTAAATTCATTGGTTGAAGGAAGACCCATTATTATAGCAAGAAGAGTAATGATATCTAAAAGATCCTCCTTGAAATCACTTCTATACATAGTTTTGGGTAACCTAGAGGCTCCTTTCTTTGGGACTTTAAACCAAGACTTGGTTACCATATGCTTGTATTTTTCACTTTCTTGATCAAACAAGAATTGAGCATGAGATTTGGAGAGAATATTTGAGTAGTACATCATAGGAATCCTGAAACTAGTATTGATGCATTGAACATTCAACTAAGCAATTACCTGACCTTGAGGATCTTTGATTTCCTTTGTGCTTGGGTCAAAGTAGGATCCACAAGCCAAAATAGTATTGCACAATTGGACAGAGACAAGAAAACCTCCAGCATGTGCTATCCCACATTATTTGATCAACCGAGTAGTGGGAGAAGGATTTTCACAATTGAGTCATGCCCAAAAATCATTGAGATCAAGATGTTGTGTGTCGTTGTCTCTAATATTGGGTATAACAGTTTATAGGGAGGAAAGATGTTCATGCCCCTTGTAATGAATCTTCATGATAAAAAATGGGACGAAGAACCAAAACTCAAGTGGGAGAAAATGAAGCTTCATGAAAACAGGTAAGAAATAGGGAAAAAATGAATTCCACTTCGAATCTTAACGGGGGCTTTGTAAGACTCAAATTTTCACTTCTAGAGGAATGACGACCTTCTCGTGAGCAAGACACACTTGGAATTTCAAAAAATGGTTAAGGAAATATTTGTTACAACTAGAAATAGTGGAGAAGGTGTGGGAACAAGAATTGGAAAATAGACTCAAACTCTTATGGTAAAAGTGACAGTGCACGCCTTACATAAATTTAGATATCCCATTCAAAAAAAGTTAGCAGAGTGCGTTAAATAAAGAATTAAATGTATTATGGGAAATGGGAATGTTTGGGACATAAGACACCATATTTAACCTTTAGAATGTGGATATGGTGGAAAAAATGAGCACAAAAGGCCCATGGAACATTTGGGACACCAAGAGCCAAAATCTCCGCAATACAAAGAAGACTAGCCCAATGTGGTAAAGGTGGGTTTGTGGAGAATTGCTGGTCATGATGCACTTGGAACACTCGGGAAAGGGAAAGCTGATATCTCCTCAATACACTAATACTTAGCATAAATTGGGTAGATTAGACAAAAGGAGAACAAAGGGTCCTTGGGACACTAGGACATGAGTTCTCCGCTAAGCGAAACATCCACACAATAAGAAAGACTTAGAAAATTTAGAGAGTTGTGCGTAATATGGGGTGCAGAGAACTAACGACCTGGGAGCACACAATTCAAGAGTTCAAAAAGAGCCAATCTTCCACACAAAGAAGACTAGTTCAATGTGGAGAAGGCGGAGAATCAAAGAACAAGAAGCCTAAAGGAACATGGGACACATGGGACATAAAAACCTGAAATACCCACAGTACAAAGAAAAAGTCCCAAACTAAAAATTTGAAATAAAATGACTAACTGTTGAAGATAATTTCTTTCCTTCATGCTTCATAAAGGAAAACAAAGAGCTTGAAAGAGAATCCTTACCTAAAAATTTCACAAAAAATTGTTGAAAATGCACACATTTTTAGGTAAGTGACAACACACGTCATTAATATATAATCTAATAATACAACAACAATCTAATCCTATTAATAGCTCTAAAACTATGCATGACACTTGATCTTCTACTCATCTGAAATAGCCTTTGCATGTTCATCAAGTCTTCTACAAAACGTGCTCCGCACTCCATGTCTATAATTAGTCTCAAATTGAAAAACGGATAAGTCCCGATTTCATGTTGTCTTGGGCACACCCTATTTTACTATATTTCGATGCACATCTATGTGCCCTATGCCCATGCCAATCCTTCATGCCTTTCATACCTAGGCTGTAATTCATCAGCCTAATAGGAATATATCAAGAAATGGAGGTGAAAAATGAAGAAAACATGAGAAAGAGTAAGTGAATGCTAAAAAAGAAGAAAAAGGTCAAGGAAAATCAGATGTAATAAAGGAAGAGAAACAACAACATGTTCAAAAAGTAGATATGAATATTGAAGAAGAAACCTATGGAGAAGCATACTTCATTTATGAAGATCAAATGCAAGATGAAAACAAAAATGCACATGAAGGAAGACAAAGATGATGAACTAATCAAGATGAATATTGGATTGAAATGAAGATGAAGAAGTAAATAAATTGGCCCCTAGAGTACGATGCATGAGCATCCTTCTATACCTATAAATAAACCATGAAGACATTGATTTGGTGTGTTAGATGTGTTCATGAGTCCTATAGGTCATTAGGTGTCGAGCTTAGCTATCTATGTTGGTGTTTAGGCCTTTTAAAATTCAAATAAGACATTTTCCCTTCAAAATTATAATTCAAATTAGAAGGTCAATTTTTGTGTGGTTTGATAGTTTTAGTGTATCCTTAAAGCTTTGAAACTTTGTAAGAGGGTGGAATGAGGAAAAAATGTGTGTAATTAGGTTCTTTCTAAGGTCACATGCTAAGTAAAGATCGACTTAAGGCATTGTTAGGTAAATCTAACCCCCTTGAATGGAATCTCATTATGAACATGTTTATAACTGACCAATTGAAAAATAATCTCAAGAAATGGTGATGAGGAGGAGATAGAAAGCATAATGTAACTATTTCTCATTCATTCAATTTGGATATGAATCAAAAGTGTGAAGTTTCAAGGAAATTAATGAAGGGGTAAAAATTAGGTTTTACTATTTTCTACATGATTTCGAATTTATCAATACGCCCGTATGGTCTTCTTGATATCATGATGGATTTCTTTTCCTCAAAATGAATGCAAGGTGATCTTAAGCTTAGTGATGACCTTGTGAGTGTTAATACATTGATTTTTTTATAGTTCTTATACATTGCTAACTTGTGACAGTTGTGCATCTATGAATGCTTTAGAAAGAAGGATTTATGAACTACGTGAGCATGTTGTGTTGATCCTCAAGAAAAGTAGGTGGTCATGACTTCCCAAAGCATTGAAAGTGTTCATTTTGATGTAAGTATCCTTGCATATTGAAACCAAGAGTGGAATATGATTGTGAAGAACAATGAATAATTCTCATGACTAACTTTATCTATAAAAATGTGCATGAGACCCTTTAATGATAAAATTAGTGTTTGAGAGTGGATAAACAAATACATGGTGTTGGAACTATATAACTATGATATTTTTACATGCTAGGGTGTCATGGAAATACCCCGAACTAAACTGTGTTTTTATTGTTGATCAAATATAAATATTCTTTGGCACCATAATCCATGAGAAAAAGGCCTGATATCATTGGAATAAGGGTAATAGTGAGTGGTTCAATAATATAAGGTACATTTCTTTCAAGGCATGACTCTAATTGTGCAAATCAGAGTAACTCTCTCTCTAACGTGCATGAGGAGATGATTTTGGTTGGGTGAAGATTATGTTCTTGTTGTCATGAACCACTAGTAATTTAGAACTAAGTAAGGGGATGATAAAAATACTAGGACAAATTTTGAGGTCTTAAATACAATAGGAAGGAAATATATAAGTTTTTACTTCTCTTAGACCATACTTGTAACTTACATACAAGATTAAGCTAGGGATTACAAAATGATGAATCAAATGAAGGAATTAAAGCATGCAATATTTTAGAGATGATACTAAGGATATCATCAAAGATATTTAATAATAACTTTGGAGCTACATTGGTGAAGTTGGGAAGAAACCTTGACAGTCCATCCTAGGACAATGTGTTATAGGCTAAGACCTAGTTGTAGAGGTCATTTAACAAAGATATCAATCTATAATACTTGAGTTAAGCACTGAAACTTATAGGATAGGTAAAATGACTTAACGGGTGTTGAGATATCTACTCATTCTAGATTTAATCCATATACAATATAATTTATGCACGATAGTTTCCTATACAAGATCTAGTTGAGGGTTTGTGAGCTTGAGAAGAGAAAGTGGGATGAAGAGAGAAGGTAGAAGAGTTAGATCCTTAAATTTTGGTACACCTTAGTTGTGATAAAAGAGTACTAATGAAGCTTATGAGTTATCCTAGGAACATCTCTAATTTTACATCCCTATATGGTGTAAACACACATTGTCTTAAGAGAGAAGAGGACAATTTTTATCAAAGGAGATTGGTATTATAAGTTTAGTAGTTTTGAATCATTTTTGTGTTCAACTAACTATTCTTTAAAGTGAATGAGTAGGGGATAAGCCTTAAGAAGCCTCAGTAAGACCTAAAACGAGAAGGTGCATGTTTGATCAAAGATCTAATAGAGGTAAAAGAAGGAAAAAATTGGGGAATAAAGAGTATGTTAATCATCTCTTGGGTTATGAATTATTTTGCAAGTTAAATTTTAGTTGGGTTTATGCTTAAGATTTAGGGTAAAGGAATTCATAAGAAATTAAAGGTGATTTTTAAATTTATTATAATAAGTGAGCCATTCTAGGCTTGTATGAGATCCTCATTGCAGAGTTAAGGGATAGTTGAGATTGAAATCTCTTGAAAAAGTGATTGTATGTTTGATAGATTTTTTTCTCTGCATCATTATGTGTTCAAAATGAGGGACAAATATCTAAGAATTACTATTACCACCTAAGCTTTCATTCAAAAGGCACCTAAAGAACTTCAAATCATGCATCTAGGTTCCATTCAAGGGACAAGGGACTATATACTCTATATACAAAACATAGGAATGGGAAGTTTGTTCTATTAAATCCACACATTTGTATCTTTTGGCAAGTCTAGCCCACTATCTAGTGCATCTTGCACAAGGGCATCCTAGGTCACAATTTATACACACACTAATAAGAACTACATAAAGTATTAGATGTAGTATAATGATTTTTGTAAGTTAACTCTTTGGGTGAGCACTGGGGTCATTCTCGGATCCCCATTCTACATTTTCCTTTTTAGTTTTGATGTGGTTTCTGGATTGTGTAGGTAAACTTATATTTTCAAGTTACCAAGATATCATTGGCAATCATAGTATGAATATAAGGTGATCACCAGGGAAAATTTTTGAAGACCTTACAACACAACTCAAAAATCAAATTTTGAGCACTGTGTAGCCATAGGTTCCCGGTTCCAATATCTAGTGCCCAAGCACCCTTGTCCCTCTGCAGAACCCCTATTCGACAAGATATCTGTGAGTTTCATAATTTACACCGATCGCTTATGAAAGTCTTCTCAGATTGTTCATCACTTTACCCTGCCTAGATCCCTTCCAAATTACATGTAAATAAGGGGGTAAGTGTTTGGAAATGGGGGACCAAAAGGGGTTATAATCAAACACATTTTTCTAAAATATATAAAACTTGAAATTCATCTAATAATTTGGTATGCATATGCTTAAAATTTGACAAAGTGATAAGAATAAGTACCATAGATCTAAAAATCTAGTTTCTAAACTACCAATTTTATTCGAAAATGGTGGAGATTAAAAGGGTCAAATGTGGTGCACACACAAAGTATGTCTATTTTTATATTAAAAGATAAGAACCTATTGTTTGTGTGCCCCCTCTCCCCATTTTTTGAGTTTCTATAAATTATTTTAAAATTTCCTTCAAGATAAAGTTAGCTAAGACCATTTATGAGGTCCTACTAATTTTTCATAATTTTTGGATGAACATATAATTTTTATTAATTTTCAAAGTGCACACATCATGAAAATGAAATATTTGTGTGTACACCCCGTAAGTTTGAGAAAAAAGTATTTTTTTTTTTTTTTTTTTGAGTGTGTGTAGAATGGATTTAAGAAGAGGTATTTCTTTGAAATTTGGATGAAAATTTCAGTAAATTGTACAAAAATGTATGCATACGTTTTGACAAGAAAAAAGGCACTAGTAAAAGAAATTAAGGATGAAATCCTTAAACTAGTTATATTTTATAAAGAAGTATTTCGTCATCAAGGTAAAACCAAGCTTGACATTGTAGTATTTTTTTTTGGAATATTATAATATAATGCATGAGATATCGGGGTGTACTGTGAGAGTATGACGTTTTTTGTAAAACACAAATTTATTCATGGATTATAGAGTCAAAACCTTAGGTTTAGATATTCGAGGAAAATCTAATCTTATGGTTTAGTAATTTAAAATATAAAGAAGATAAATTACACTTGTGTTATAACACGAGTATGCTATAACACGCTCCTGTTTCTATTTTCTGTTATATGTGGTTGTGTGAGGGACATATTTACTAAAATAAATGGTTAAATATTTATACTTTATTATTTTTATAATTTAAATTTATTTTAGTAAATATAAGAAATTAGGGTCACTCTGCACCTTATGGAACTAGTCTCACAACTCCATCAGTCACAATTTAGAAGATAGTTTTTCATATTCTAATTTGGTCAGTACATAGGTATTTTTCAGGATTTCAGCATTTAGTCTAAATCTTTTAGGGTTTAAATTCTACAATCGATGTCTATTTCAGGAAAGAATATAGTCATTGTTTAGGTTTTGGGGCCTTTTAGATTATTTACTGACATTTGTAGGAGTGTTAGATGTGTCAAAACTATATTTTATAAACCTCACAACTCCATAAAGTAGAAAAAATTTCTCGAATATATGGACTCATGCAATTTATTATAACACATAATAAATCAAAACACATATGTAAGTTTTTATCGATTCAAATAATTAAGGGAATGGTCATCACAAAGTCTGTGAAGGATCTAAAACATCATGAGGAAAATCGGTTTAATCATAAAAATTACGAGTGTCTGAAATATCTAAAACATCAAGATTAAAATCATGAAGGAATGGTCATCAACAACATGATAAGAGAAGCTCACCATGAGTGATGGTGGAAATCATATCAAGATAAAAACAATTCATATTTTATGAGAGTGTTTCTAAACACTTAATCAATATTTACTAATGAACTCACATATTACAAGTCATGGAGATGGAATTTGTAATGTTTTAATACAATGTGGAAGTCAAGAACATGGAATTAATTCTTAGAAATTCCTGCAAATTTCATTTATGGATCAATCCTTATATCAGGAGGAGGAAACCTATCTCCATGAGAAGCAATTGAGAAAGAGGGTGTGCAGACATCATAAGCAGGCTTCCACTAACTCGACATCTTGGGCAAGGAGGTGAATATTGACATTAAGAAGAGACCATCATGTTAAAAGGTGAAAAGTGAG
Organism: Taxus wallichiana var. yunnanensis; assembly: GCA_018340775.1. Classification (NCBI taxonomy): domain Eukaryota; kingdom Viridiplantae; phylum Streptophyta; class Pinopsida; order Cupressales; family Taxaceae; genus Taxus; species Taxus wallichiana. Next base: position 262,197,101 of record CM031236.1, read on the forward strand.
GCTCGATGAGTGAATTTAGGATCATCATATCCTGAATCTACCATTGTGTCCAAATATCTTTGAGAAACAATGAGCTAGTCAGGCTAGTGAGGTATCCAAGACCATCATGTGTGAAGGATCAAGAAGTCACTTATTCTCATGAGAGGGATATGAGAAAGAAGTGTATGAGAATCCTAAATATGATTCCATTCAAGGAGGATTTTTAAGACTAGAAGGGTAAGAGGATGATCTTCATATGGAGATGTTGTCATGTGAATTGACTAACCCAAAAATGTAAAACTTAAACCATGAAAACTAAGCCATAATGTGAAATATTGCTCCCAAATATTCTTGAATCCCTCTCCGGGCCAACCTACCTCCCGTGTCATGATCACCTTATCCTTGAAGGTATTCCTAATGCATTGTGTGAACATGTATAAGTTTGTAGAAAATTTTAACAAGGTCCATTATTTCATTCATTGAAGTGCAATAAAATACTAATTCGTTGGCAAGCCTAAAAAGGCCAATTTTTGCCATTTCGAGCCTATGTGCATCCTCCGAGAGGGTTATGAAAAGGTATTAAGTATCCAAAGGTGGTATTTTAAAGACTTTAAGGTTTTGGAAGTAGTTTAGGAATATTTAGGAAAGTTTTGATCATTCAGGATAGTCTTTTCAATAACAAGTTTTTAGGTGCAAGGAATGAGCAATCAAATTGTGAACCTTGACTTCTTTAGCTGATTCCGGGAGCTCCGTAAGGATTTAGGAGGAAAAAAGTAGGAACCAAAAATATTGAATAATACTTTACATTGTGGGAGCATCCATTTTGATCCAAGGCCACCGAAGGTGATGCTAGCAATCATCTCATACTCTCAATCAATACATACCTCCCAAGAGTGTTTCTAAACACTTAATTAGTGCTTGGTAATGAGTTCAACAAATTATGGAGGTTAGGAACATGTGATTCACTTTAAATTTCTAATTCCACATGGATAAAAAATATCAAAAGGGTGTTCTTCATAATAGTATTGGAGTCTTCTCCATAATTGTGTGACTTAAGAAGAATCCTAATTTTTATAATCCAATTCTAGGTAGATTTATCTTCTAAGAATCCTTATCAGATTATATATTAATATTTTCTTGTTGAAACCCCAAAATAGGGTTTTAGATATCTTGACAGGAAGAAAATTTAGATATCTTATCATAAACACCCTTCTTGACTCATTTACATATTGAATAAGCTTTAGGAGGATTAAATTAAAGTTTCTTATTTTATAACCTAGATCTGTGGACACCTGACATGCTCCCAAAATTAATCTTTAGTTGAGAAAAATCATGAGAGTTAAAAAATAAATTCAAGGTTGGAAGTAAATGTTAGATTTCATGAACTACCACTATATATTTGTAATGAAATTACTTAGATAGATTTGAATATCAACAGCAATAGAACACCAAAATGTAGATAAATGATCACAATATGCAAGTATAAGTTATAGGACTAAGGGTGTAGAAATATTCAATCCATTCCTCTTGATAGACATCAATATGTGCATCCTTCCAATCACTATGCATCCTTCCTCTGACTAGCCTACCTTTAGTTCAACCTTCACCCTGGCTCAGAGGAAATTCCTAACAAGGTTTTAAAGTTTTTAGTGTGCAAGGATGATTACCCAAGGTGATAAATTAATTCAATAAGATTTAGTGAAAGATATTTTCCTTCAAAGGCCTAAAAAGGACATTTTTTTCCATTTTGCAGCTAGTAAACACACTTTAGGAATGTTCAAGGAAATTATAAAGCATCTGAGGGTGATTTTGAAGATAATTTAAGGTGTCTAAAGTAATTTAGGAAAATTTAGGAAATAAAATATCATTCAGGATCCATCTGTTCAACATTGGGTATTCAGGTGTAGGGAATGAGAGCTTCAATGGTGAATTTTGTCTTCTATGGAAGATTCTAGGAGTTCCCGAATGAGTTTAGAGGAAAAAAATATGCATCAAAATGTTTAATAGATAGTCACTTAGACAACATGTGTAATCAAGAGAATCATGAGGTCTGTGAAGGATATAAAACATCAAGAACCTCATTTAAATTTAATCCATCAAGGGAATGATATTCATGAGAATGATGAGAAAGGATCACCATGAGTGGTGATTGTAGTCATCTTGAGCTCACAAATGGTGCATATCTCTTTATATTGTTTCTAAGAACTTAATCAATACTTGGTGATGTGTTAAGATATTGCAATTTAGGTAGTAGCTTTCACAAAGACTTCAATGCAATTGGAGTTCAAGAATATGGATCTCACCCTCAAACATTCCTTCAAGTCTCATTCAGGGATCAATCCTTCCATATAGATGAGGAAACCTATTTCCATGAGGATTAATCAAGCGAAGATGTGTCTAGATACTATAAAGTGGTTTCCACTCATGTGACATCTTGGTCAGGGAAGTGAAATGTGAAGTTAAAAAGGGTGTCATCATGTTCAAAGGTAAAATGGGAAGCTCATGGAGTAATTTGAGGATCATCATATCTTGACTCTACCATCATGTTCAAAACTATTCAAGGAATAAGCCAAGATGAGATAGTCAAGCTACTGAGGCATTCATGACCATCATGTGTGAAGGATCAAGGCATCATCTATCTCCATGAGAGGTATATGAGAAAAGAGGTGTATGAGTATCCTAAATTTGATTCCATCCGAGGAGAATTTTGGAGCCAGGAGGGGTAAGAGGATGATATTCATATAGAGCACCATATATGTAAGAATGATAAATCATCTAAGTTTCACTTGATGTCACTCACTTGGTAGTGTTCTTAAACACTCATTCAAACCTTGTAGTGTGATCACACTTCAAAGGAGGAAGGACATTACAACCACCTCATTTCAGTCTAATAGGTGGCCACATGAAAAGAATCTCATTCAATGATAAATACTTCCATATACATGGTGAATACCTATTTTAGTAAGTGATAGATAATAAAAATGGTTTGAGCATCATGGAGTTGATTTGTTATCACTAGGGTTAATTGTGGAGGCCTTGAAAAGTAAGAGAGTGATCCTTTATCTTGCCTTGTAATTAGAAGAGAACATCCCATTCCTATCACAATTTATATCTCATAAAATTGTTTCTAAGCACTTAAGTCATCACTTGAGGTTTTAGAAACATGATTTCAACTCATGGTAACTCATTTTTACCACTTTTTCATGTTAGAAGTTTTGTCACTCAAAACACAACCTAAGGTGTTAGGAAGGTGTTTTCAACTCACAAAATTTGGTCCCGTCCTCATAAGATATTCACCCATGGTAAAAAAATCATCTATTAATGAAGGTACCCATTTAGAGAGGTATTTATTAACATTTAAAAATATTCACCTATCACCATGTGGTGACCATCTCTCTAGATATTGCAAATTTAGGGTCATTTTTATCTAGAACCGAAAGGGGCAACTACACTATTTTGAAATTCTTCATGAAACCTTAAAGTCTTAGAGAAAAATGGATGTTACCATTATGTATAAGATTCACATATATTTCCATTTCATATTTTTTTCCTCCTAAATATTTACGAAGCTCCCAAAATTATTTGGATAAGTCATATTTCACCATTAGAGTGTTTGATCCATGCACCTAGAAAACCAGTTGTTGAGAAAATTGTCCTTAAATGAGAAAATTTTTCCTAAATCTTCCTAAATTTCCTCTAACACTTCTAAAAGGCCCCAAAACCTAAACAATGACTATATTATTTCCCAAACTAGACATCGATTGTATAATTTAAACCCTAAAAGCTTTAGATTGAATGCTGGAATCCTAAAAATACATATATAGTGACTATTAGAATATGAAAAACCATCTTCTAAACCATGACTGATGGAGCTATGAGACTAGTTCCATAAGGTGTAGAGTGACCCTAATTTCTTATATTTACCAAAATGAATTTAAAGTATGATAAATAAATAAATATAAAGATTAATAAATGAAAAACTTATACTTTATTTATAACGTGAGCATGCTAACGTGAGATCGTTATAACACACTCATGTTATAGTGCGAGCATGTTATAGCACACTCACATTTTAGGCTTGGTAATTACCAATCCTAATAATTCATAACATGATCATGCTTTTCCAAAATTCCCTCACGTTTTGCTATAAATAAAAATTTTGGCCGCTTTTTGGTCCCCCATCTCCATGCACTTACCCCAAGTAAGTCTCTTTAGCTATCTCTTCGCTTAGGGTTTCATACTTTACATGCTTTATTGCTTGTTTATTTATTAGTGTAGACACCTAAAATCCACTTTCATAGTCTTATTTCTCAAAGCACACTAATTACTCTCATTCTTACCAATTCCATTATAATTAGTAATTTCTGCTAATTAACAAACGTTTCCCTCTATTTTGGTTAATTAACAATGCCTTTTTTATTACCTAACCCCTTTCACATTCAGGATGCCAATTTATGACACACCATAAGTTATAATCCTCTTTTGAGCAAACAATTAGTGATTATTAGCTAATTAATCCTATTTACATCTATTTTTATCAATAAACCCAATCATTAGCTCAAACCTATCTTCCACCATTCAAAATCACCCCCTTTCCATCCAAGACATTCCAAAAGGATTCAAAACCTTATCATAGCCTCTTAATTGACCTTAAGTGGTTAATTAAGGCTCCTCACATGTTAATCACTTTTCACTAATCTTGATTAACAATCCTTAATCTAATTTATCCTTTTTAGTCCCACATGCACCAAGATGAAATTTTTCTCTAAATAGAAAGATATAAAAATGACTAAGCACCTACCTTCATACTTTACACCATGATTTTATTAGTATCTCATATAACAAATATGATCAAGAGCCTTACTTCCTTCTTGGATTAGCTTGCTCAATCTTTACATCCAATATTCATATTGGTTAGTAGAGGGATATCTAATATGGCCTTGTAGCCATTGCTAGAGAGATCCTCTCATCATTTGTGGAGTAGAAACAACGATAATTTGATTTCCCTTAGATCAAATTAGGTCTATATTAATTAACAACCATATCACATAGTAAGGGTGCTTGTAGATTAGATGTTTAATTTCATTTAGTTTCCATTAATGCATTCTTTTAAGCTTTGATCATGATGTTTCATTCTTAAAATTGATCTTGAATCTAGCATATTATGGTGGTAGTCTTCATTAGTTATTCATATTGTAAAAGTTTGGGGTGTTATCATTTGGCATGCAGTGGGACCATACCCCATTACATTCATTTTTATGCTTTCTAGATTAGTTTCAAGATTTTTAGATTAGTTTCAAAGTTTTCATTTACTAACCCTCTTTTGCATTATTTTTGATAATTATGAAGTTTCTTAGCTAGATTATTTGTAGTTTCTTTGTTTTTGTGTTCTTTGCAGGATCAAAGGAGGTGAGGTGTTGTCAAATTTGGATCAGATTACCAAAGTTTGGAGATTTTTGAGAATTTTTCTAGAAAATCCCATGTTTTGATGATCTACAGAAAGAGGAATGCATACACTTAAAGGGGCACACATACACTTAAATGTGTGTGCATATGCTTAAAGGGGCACGTATATGATTCTCTGGTCATGCATTTGCTTCTCTAGCTACACATACCAACACTATGTTTTTTTACATAGAGTCGTGCATACACATATTTGGTTGCGCATACACATATTTGGTTGTGCATACACATCTATGGTTTCACATACACATCTCTGGTCACACATATGTAACACTGTGTTTTTTACACACAGCACACATATGTTATTTTGGGCGTGTATGAGTAACATTGAATCTTTGGAGGCCATAACTTTTGCTCCCAACCTCGAAGTGAATCCATTTTTTTGCATTGGAAAGGTATTGAAGAGAAATATGAAATGGAAACATAAATTTAGGCTTTGAGTTACCAAAATCTAAGGTTTTCATATTTTAGAAAACTAGTCATTTGATAACATGTCTAATGCTTTGATGGATGTTGTTTTTCCATGCTTTACTCTATGTAGACCAAAGCTTGTGTATGCTCTTATATTTCACCTTTTGGTATCTTGAAATAAAAATAAAAATAATCTCTATCTTTTTTAATTTTTCTTAAGTTTTAATGAATGCTTTTATTTCCATGCTTTGTATGAGTTTGGGATAAAGTTTGTGTATGCTCTTCTCTTGCACCATTATGTGATCTTGAGAATAAAAATCAACTTTAAACCTTATTTTGATAACATTAGAGTAAGTGGGAAATTTCATTATTCATTTTGTACTTAAGGGAATGAAATTTTCATAAGGCATTTGTATGATCCTTTGATTTAAAATCTTTTCATTTGATAAATAATTAAAGCTAAAGCTTGTGTATGCTCTTCTCTTGCACCATTGTGTGATCTTGAGAATAAAAAACAACTTTAGTTTTTCACTAAAAAAGCACTTGGATTAATTGGGAATGAACCTTGATTTACAAAGCATTATGGTGGTTATTTGATTTACAAGTTTTTCATTGTTATCTAGTTGGGTTGCTTGTTGTGTATGCTCTTCTCTTGCATCCTTGGATGATCTTGAGAATCAAAAACAACATTTAATCCTATTTTTATGATATTGTAGATATTTTTGGATAACTACTAACTATTTGTGTGTAGGACCTAATGATTCAAAAGAAAGGAGAATCTAAACTCTAATTACACGTGTGTTATAGGTTGCCAATGGTGGTCTAAACAAAATTTCTTAATCCAAAAGATAAAAACACACCACCTCTATTCATCACATTGTATATGTAGGTTTTAGTTAAGAGCTACGACTCGTCCAATTTGAACTAGGAGAAAATAACTTTAGCATAAGCCTTAAGATAGCAAGAGGGATGCTCCTAAGAACCCCAAATTAGTTCACACAAGAGGGAAATTTGTTAATGAAACAGGAAAGTGCTCCACTACCCAATTGATTAGTATGCCTTAGAGAGATTAGAGTGAAAATTATCTTCATGTGACACCAGTGAAAATATAACTAAATGAATTTATTGCTAATTGTATTTAAGGGGGTAAAGTAAAGCCAAGATACTCCAAGGTTTAGTCAATGTGACTTCCTTGGAAAACTGCGCTTGCCGAGGTATTTTGTGAAACCTAGTTGAGTGAACCAATAGGAAGCTTGTGGCTTGGAGCCAATTTGACTTAGACATTGTTTTTCAAAGATATCTCACAACATGAAAATTTTTGTGGATTCATTTTTTTATTCAAACAAGGGGAGATTCCATTAAATTTGAAACCATGTGCTATTTCATCATGAGATTTACATGGTGTTACTTTTTCCTAGTTTTTCACTGGCCCTAAGATAAGGAAAAACTCTGCCAAAGTCACACCAAGTAATTTTCATCACCACTTGGTCTACTCCTTTGTTTTCTTGTTGCCCATTTGGGACAAAAGAAAACATACCTACATAGTGTTATTGATTGATTGTGTCCACCAATTTTATCCCCATTTACATTTGTCCTTGCTTGAGACCTGGATGTAAGCATTGAAAGTGTGTTGGTACGTCTTTATATCTTGGTAGCCATCATCTCGATACCCATAATCGAGATTTCATATTGTAGCTAGGTTGTCTCATCATTGAATTCCTTTGAGTTATTACACTTCCCACATTATAGCCATACAATTTTGATACTTACATCTTGTTTCCATTGTGAAACTTGATCTAAGCATCTAAATTGTATTGTTACACTTGCTTGCATACATAACAACTTCTTGATATACTTAGGCTTAGTTTTTGATCCCAACATTGCCTTAATTTTTTTAGAGTGTTGACGTTACATTGTTCACATCACAATAACATTATTTTGATACTAAAATATTGCTTTTCTTACAAATATTGATTGACATGTTTAAATAGTGTTGTTACACTGCTCGCATTTGTAACTTCCATTTTCAAAGACTTGGACTTTGTTTGTGTCTAAAACTAGTTTTAGTATACCTTGTTGGGAGATCACGTCAACACTTTCTTAGTATTTAGTTATTTTTATTTTAAACTTGACCTAAGTGGTGATATTGTGTTGTCACTATTTACTTTAAACCTATCTTGGAAAACGTAGGGAGTAAACTATTCTTGTGATTGGATTTGAGTCTTGTCTTAATTGTCTCGTCCTAGATACTTCTTGTTATATAGAACCTTATTAGTTTTTCATTCTTTATTATTTGGTGTCCTTGGTTCATATTGATCCTTTGGATTCGTTACCATTTATTATTTGACATTATTTGTGATGATTTGATGTTGTTACACTACTTGGTTTATCCTAGGACCCATATTTGTAAAATGTCTAGTTGGTTGCCATTATGCTACTTGAATTGACATAGAAATTTCTTCATTGTGAAGGATTTCAATCACCATATAGGTCTAGGAATATGTTATCAATTAGATTTTAGAATTTTAATATCACACATTACAGTAGTTACTCTACAATAGGGCTTAATAGTTCTATTTGTAGTAAATCGGAGGATGCAATTTTGAGGATGATAAATCATGTATTGTAGAAATTTGTGAAGCTTATTTTAAAAGGAATATTTATGTGCAAATGGGTTTTTGAGATAAGTGATCTTACACATGTTATGATGACATTAATTTTAGGTTTGAGTATGAAGTTATGAAATAACAAGTATATCCAGTCTTAATATTATTTTATTGATTATATGAATTTATTATTCAGTATCTCATCTAAATTGATTGTAGTTTTTAATCTTTCATATCTAGAGTAGGAAATGAATGACATATTCATTTCAATCTCGAGATAAATACATATTGATAGCCATGTTGGAATTGATTTGAATCATGACTCTTGTTAGACGTTGTTTTGGCAATCATTGTACATTTCATAAATATAAATTTGTTTCTCTTCAATATGTCTATCTTCATTTTTATCTTAAAAATTGTCTAAATATGTTATATTTCTGAATAATGTGTTTATGTTTGTCTCTTTTTTTTGATGTTCTATTTAGTTTTCGATATCATTACGTCATTTGAAAAATAAATTACAAATACAAGATCATTAAATCATAACTTATAATTTCACCTTTTCAAGAGGTTTTCTAATCAATAGGCTTCACTCTGTTAGATAAAGGTTGATAATAATTTATTTATTAAAGAAATCAATCTCGTTAATAAGTGATTTATCGTTTTATATGAAATACAATGGAAAGTTCTCAAGATATTCAAATGATCTCATTATCATATCTGATTTAACAATATATGGTCTTGTCTTGTCTTGTATTGTGTGTTCTTTGTTTCTTGTTGTTGTTTTATATATAATTTTTCTGTTAAGAGATAAAAGATTTCCTAGAATATTAGGTTGGTCCATGATTAACCTATACTTAAACTACCCACACTTAAGCCATTCTTAAGTATATCAATATCATCATGATTAAACTAGTTTGATTGTATATTGACCTTTTACATTAGGAAAATGGTTAATTAGTTGCCGATCTACTTTTTATCAAAGAACATGCTCAAAAAATAAAGAGTGTGTAATTCAACCATGACGGAAATCTTGATATTAATCCCATAGAGCAAATGGAATGGCGACATACCAATTTTTTTCCCAGAGTGATCTTGTCCACCTATAATGCATCATAAAGCTTCTTGTGCCAATTTATCTAATTTTGATCAACCAGATTATGGACAATTATCACAATATTATTATTATTGGATTCAACCTAACCATTCCATTGTAGATAATAGTATGATACATGTGAGAGTGATATTCCTTAGCTATAATAAACCTCATTCAATTCCATAGATGAAAAATATATTGCATTATAAATCATGACCTTTTGAGGTATTCCAAAATGGATGATCATGTTCTCCGTAAGGAAGTTATATACCATTTCAGAGTTGGCTTGTTTAACATGGATGACCTCCACCTATTTCGTGAAGTAGTATGTAGTTGTGAGAACGTAGGAATGGCCTACACTCAAGTGAGGATTAAGTACACCAATAAAATCTAGGCCCCATTAATGGAAAAATTCCTCAATGACCACTAGTCAAAGAGGGAGTGCATCAAGTTGCCATCTTCCCATAAATTTTTGACATGGATCACATTTAGAAAACCAGTGTTGAGCATCTAAAAATAATGTAGGAAAATAATACCTACCTCAGAGGATCTTTTAGGTAGTCACCAAGGCAGAGAAGTTCCCACTACAAGATTGGTCATTGTAATCCTTCAACAACTTTTCTTGTTGCTCCTTGTCAACACATATTAAGAAACATCCATCCAATCCTCTCTTATATAACACATGATTCCAGATGACATACTTGGATGATTTTAGCTTAAGATTTCACCTTTTCTTATAATCAAGGTGTGATGAGAACTCTTTATAGGTGAGATAGTGTGTAATATCAGAATACCACTCATTGGTGGTATTTACAGAAAGAACTTGAGGAAAGTCCTAGCTTATGCTTCCATAACATTGAAATTCATTTTATTCATTTTGAGTCATGAGTGACACATCCTCAACCATTAACCAACACAAACAATTGACTTAGATAAAATTTGATAGTCTAATATCCAAGTCATATTCTTTAATCTTGACAACCTATTTTCCTTTTTTAGTTCCCGTATCTTATTGAGTTGGAATTGATTTTATTATTGATCCTCAAACCATCACTATAGTGTGGGAGTTTAGAATGTAGAAGTAGAAGTTATTAAGTATTTTGACCACACCATATGCATACTTATCAAGTTGATTTTTCTTCAATTCATGATATTTTAGAAGAACACTCATGAAGGTGATGGGTGCTTTAATACCTTCTTCATTTTTATGAGCTAAGATGGTAGAAAGAGTGTGTTGAGAAGCATAATGGTAAAAATAAAATATTTGTCAAAGTTTAGGAATACCAAGGTAGGATCTTTCAAAATTTATTTCTTAATTCCATCAAATTCCTCCTTTCCTTCCTTACTCCACCTTAAACTTGCTTGTTATTTCATCATGCTGGTAATGTGATTTTTCAGTTCAACAAATTCTAGAACAAAGTGATAGAGAAAGTTTACCTTACTAAAGAAGGCATGAAATCCCTACTTCTTTGTGGGAAAGGAGAGTCCTTGAATTGAATTTATACTTTTAGGATCAATCATTCCTCCTTCCTTGTTCATGATGTGACCAAGGAGTTTCCCTTCTATAACACCAAAAATACATTTTTTAGGATTCAAAAGGATCCTGTGTTGTTGGCATATGATCATACTTGCTCCAAATGTTTCAAGTGATCTCACCGTATTTTGGAAAATACTATGAGGACATCAAGGTAAATTATAAAGTAGTTATTGAGATCCTTGAAGGATAGATCCAGCCCCTTTGAAAATTTTCTCTAGAATTAATGAAGCCAATCGACATTCTATTATATGAAAATTTCCCCACAAAGTGGTGAATGCCATTTGTGTCTATCTTCTTCTACTACCTCAACTTGATTATATCCGGAGAAGCCATCAATCAAAGAAAGTAAATTATACCTAGTGAATTCATGTAGGATATGGTCCATAATGGGCATATGGTATTTTTCTTTTAATGAATCTTGATTTAAGTTTAAGAAGTAAAAAAATTCCTTATTTCACCATTTTTATTTCACACTGGGACAATATTGGCCACCCATGTGGAGTGGTGAATAGGAAATATGATTCTTGCATTCAAATTTTTTAGAAATTCCTCTTTTATTGTGTCAAAAATATAATGGTTATATGGCTATTTCTTTTCCTAAATGGATTGGCTTCAGAGGCTTGAATGGTATGGAACACCGCATTTATTTCATCTTGAAGGATTTAAGATCATCATATGAATATGCCAATACATCAAAGTATCTCATAAATAATGAGATGAATCTCCTTTTCTCCTTTGGTGAACATCACTTTCCAATATTGACCATTCTTGGATGCTCAGGGTGCCAATGTTATCTTTTTTTTGAACTCAACAAAGGCATCGAGAAGAATATTTTTATTTTTATTTAACAAACATGTCATGTTTATCAAACAGGTCTTCAAGAGAAACAAGGCCTCTAGGAATTTTATTTCCCTTTAATTTGATGATCCCCTCTAAGTAAAATTAATATATCTCACCTTTTTCTTCATATATAATAGACTCATGATTTAGAGCATTCCATCCTTTGTAGAAGAGATCATTGAAATTATCCCTTTGATCTAGGAAAGAGATAAGATGACTGTCGTTATTGAACACTTGATAATGATTGACATTATCTAGAACACTTGGCCTAAAAATCATCTCGAGAGTAACTTTGTTATTTTTTAAAGAGGGGTGTGGGGTAGTTAAAGAAGCAAAGATTGTGAGATAATAGTCTTTCTCATTTTTTTCATAGGGAATAGCTTGAATAGAGAAAGCATCAAAAGACTTGATACAATCCCATACTCTATTCCTGTAATGCTTAAGCCTTGGATTCTTGACTTGATATTGATTTCTAACTTGTTTGACGATTACTTCAACATCACCAAGACATTTCAACTTCTTAATACCCATGGACTCAACTACGTCCATTCCTAGAAGGAGAGATTCATATTCCATTGTATTATTAGTGTTCTCAAATTACAATTTATAAGAAAAAGGAATCAAATCACTTGATGGAGAAGTTAGAACAACACCATATCTTGAGCCAACATTGCAATGGATTCATTTAAAATCCATTTTCCACAATTGATTCTTGCCATCTTCTGTGTGAAAGGGAAAATTTTAATCTCTTTCTATAGTCAAGAAGTAATTACCAAGTTCACTGTATTGAAACAATACATTGACTCTTAGATCCTTCGATTTATGAACAATATACTTCATCTTTCTCATGGGAAAAAAATTCCTCATTTCTCCTTTTACTGGAATGGTTATGGAAGACCAATCCATCTAAATCTTACCTCCCAAGTCTCTATAGAAACTATTTGGACTCAAATTTTCACATGTGCCTGAATCATAGAAAATTCAAGGTTTGAGACAACATGCGATGGTCTCCAAGTTGTGGGAATCAAACTAAGATAGACCTCCGAGAAGGTTGACTTCCTCTACTTACTTCTAATGCTAAACTACTCCTAGGAATTGAAATGCAACTATCTATCTCTACTCTAAATTTCCAAGGGACCAGGGTGAGAAGGAGATGCATAAAACATAAACCTAAACTAGAGAAGGTGATAACACTAAAAATAAGGGGATGAATACTCAGGAAAGATAGAAAATGGAAGAAAATAACAATGAAGAGGGCCAAAACGAAAGCCACATATCAAAATTACATCCGAGTTCCACTTCCAGGGATGAAAAATAGACAAAGACATATGAAATAACACATAAAACACACCTGTAAATGAATGAGAGGTAAGAGAATGAAATAAAACAATAGCTAAGGCCGAAACAAGCCATAAAACCAAATATTTTATTTCTTAAAGATCATGCACAAATCATCATGATATAGGAGGAAGATATAAAACATTTATAGAGACATAGTCCAAGGCATGTAATGATTAGAACACTTGTGCAAAGCATGAAATGATTTCCTCGTATTCCCTAAGTATCCAACATTAAAATTGGGGATTATTTTTAATATATAGAAACTTAAAGAAGAGAAAGAAGGAAAGAAGTGAGGGAAATTCAAATTCCCTACTACACTAACTGAAACCTCCATTCGCTTCTTTGAAATTTTTTCATAATCCTACAAAAACCTCTTCCCCATGCCATTTTCCTTGTTGAAGAAGGAATGATGTCCATGCTACATTTAATTTTGGTGGTTGAGCCATTCTAAGTAGACATTTTGCATGTTAGAGATACCTTCCCATCTCCACACATCTATTTCCAATCAATTTACTTAGCCACAAATTTGATTCCTTCATTCGTGGCATGCCTAAAATCCTCTGTGGTCTTCATTCCTCAGCCAATGGATTTTCAAGTTATTAAATTTTTGTAAGGGTGAAAAAATAGACAATAGACACTTATTCTTAACAACATTCCAAAAGATGTTGGGATGTCCGCTACTAAGATGGTCAATAAAACTTTCTTATCTAGAAAATCAAAGGGGAACCACCTATGCATCCTTGATTCACCATACCAATGGGAATTTTTAGACTCCATGGAGTAACAAGAGCCAGTGGCTTGTGTTAAGGTAATTATGAGAGCATTAACAAATTTTATTGACATCACATTGTCTCGAATCTCCAAAATCTATTATGTAGTTATTAAACAGATGGCCTTTGATAAGGAGGGAGAGATAAAATGGCTCAACTTTTTTGGTCTTGGATGCACTCAAAGAAAGCATGTTTTGAGATGGAGGGGTAGGTGGAGTTGGTAGTAGTCCTTTGGAATTAGGGACTAAAACATTGGGATTTGAACTACTACCCTTGATATAGCAGACAAGACATTCAAATTTATTTGGATGAGTTTGCAAAAATCAGATTCAAAATCTGAACTTTGGACTTGTTTACATGCTCAATGATGTCAAACAAAGTGGAGAGAGGTGAGGTAGGCACCCACATGGCAAAAATGATTTTGGGGGCAAAGGAGGTACTACCTTTTAAGTTTGAACAATTTTAGAAATTAGAGTAGCTATTTGGGAAGAAGTGGATGATTTTGTAGGAACATTTGAAGCTTTTGAAGGACTATCCTCTTTGGAATAAAAATTAGAACTATGTGAAGTATTAGGAGACTTGAAACAAAAAATTATTTCCCTCCATGAGGTCTGGCTTCTCTTTCACAGACTCTATAGAAGGTGGAAGTGGAGATCCTTTGTTGATTTTTTTTTGTTGAGTCTCCATCTAAGGATATTATTTTTTCTTATTTTTCAAAGCTACATAGGAGGAATCTCATTTTTGAGATTGGGAGTAGGTGAATACTATACATGAGAAGTTGGCTACATCTTCATCATCGTCATCTTCTCTTGAGGAATACTCAATGATCTTGACCCATACCTAATCTTCCACTTATTCAATCTCTAGGATGTTACCATCCTCATTTTATTTTATTGGATCTTTAATTATTTTTCTTCATTCTCAACATCACAAGATGCACTTATAGGAGGTACTTATAGAACAAATATTTGGGGTGGTGGACCAATCCTTTTCTAATTTGGGAAGTTCTTCCTAGGATCATATTTGTACATGGAAGCTTAAGCCAACTACTTCTTAAGAGAAATAACATCATTATCCATCTTAGTTAATAATGAGTCTGTGGTTCCTGCATTTGAGCTCTAACCCTTCTCTTATATTGAACCCTTTTTTATATTTCCAAATATGATCAAGTCATCTTTTACCTCAACCAAAAGTTTTTGTGGCTCCTCCAAATCAACTGGTTGAGTCCTTCTCATCATGAAGCTAAGTTTAGGAAGCTGAGAATTCATGAACAATCTTAACTTATTATCCTTACTAGGCCAAATATATTCATGGATATTGTAAAGCATTCTATTGAATTTAGCCACAAACTCCCTCATAGGTTTGTAGGGACATTTCTTCAACTCGGGACCATTTTGTAAGAAGAGTATGAGCATCTTTGGAAGGCTTGAACCTAGATTCAAATTTTATTTTCATATCATTACAATTGGTAATGACCCATTGGTAAATGATAGAGCCATCCGTAGAAACATCTTGTAAGGATTCTACAAACATATGGATTGATGCATATTCATATCCTACAACTAGCACATCAAAGTAGTTATAAAATATATAATGTGATCATTAGGGTATTGCTTCCCATTTCCGTAGAACTTAGGAAAGTTATTTTAGGACCCTTTTGGAAATTCATGCAAAGGAGGATTGAGAGCTAATGGGCCCATGTTTTACCCCCAAGGAAATGGTGCTTGTTGAGCCATCTCTGGTTCTTCTTCTTCAACTGTTTCTTATTCTTCAAATATTCCTACATATTATTTTACATTTTCTTCTTCTAGAGGGATATAATTCAATGGTTTAACCGCTCATCCATCAAAAAAATATTGTTGACCTGTTCTCCTTGTAGTTTGATTGATAGGAAGCTTGAAATCATATTGTAATTTCTATTCAAATGTCGATCAGTCACACCACTATCTCTGGAGGACCTCGTATACCTTATTTCTACCAGCTTGAATGCACAGTTCAAATAAAGTTCTTCTAAGATATTCTCTTCTAATTTTGAACTTGTCTTGTACATTATTGGGCTTGAGCATGTTCTTCTTCAAGGTCTAAGATTATTGAAGCTACGTGATAGGGACTATATATATATATATATTACACCAAATATAGTTCCTTAGATTAGATGAGATGTATTCTTGGTTATCCTTAAAGAAAAGGAGATTATGCTGCAATAAGGAAGGATTTATAGGGATAACCATGAAGATAATAAGGTTGAGCATACATGAGGACTCTTATGGATTTCAATATATGTTCTTTTGTATTTTCTAGCTATTTAATTTTTATGAATTTTGTGGTTTATGATATGGTGTAGAGACAAAAAAATTTGCCCCACGGTGGGTGCCAAAATTGTTGGGGAAATAATTTGTCACAAGGAAAAATTAGCTGATTTTCACCAACAGTCTTGGAGTATATCCCTCCTTGGAAAAGGGGAGGATCCCTTTATTATATGAAAAAAACAAAAAACATGGGTGAGCAATAGGCTAGGATCACACAAGCACACTCCAATAAACCTATAGCAAATGCTTGCACCTAGTGCAAGGGAATAATTTGCAAGAGAGGTGAGATAATAGGAGTGATAATTTTGAGAGAGGGGGTTAATCTTGTAAATAGGCTCAAGTATATTTTTACAAGTATTAACCATATTTCATCCACACATAATTATAAGATTTTTTTGTTAGTTATGGAAATAAAATTGAATCATGAATATAAAATTACATTCATCCACTCATTAAAGGATTTTACACCATTTTGGTTATGTAAGATTGTCAAAGTCAAAAAGATGAAAAGAAAAGGGAGAGGAAACATACGAAAATGGTATATATGAAATGCTAAATTTTCTTGTTTCTTTGTAGTGCGCTAGCTATCTACTTAGAGACTCATAAATTGACAACCCTTTGGAATGAGGGAGTCATACAATATATATAATTTTCAAATGTCCCTTTTCCTACCCCCACATGAATTTTCACTAACCTTTACAATATTTAACCTTTCATGTTCCCGTGAAAGAAATCAAGTCCCTTTTTAGTAATTGGAGGAAACTCATTACAAATTATAACTATGTATCACATTTTAATGAATAAGACAAAAGTGAAAAGTAAACCCCTAATGAATAAACATAATATGATAGAAGAGAGGAAGGGGGTGAGAAAGAGAGAAGAAAGAAGATAGCTACTATGAAGAAGATGGTGCATTTATCTATGAATATTCACTTGTTGACAAACTCTAGGAAAGTTATTTTAAAAGATATAGATTCCCTTGAACTCCTTTCTAAACCGAGCCATTGCGAGAAAAACCTTCTCTGCTTGAGGAATGTGTACAAAACTCATATATTTAAGCCATTTCTTGGAGGTGTCATTAATACTTTTGTATTTTATGAACCAATATTGACACTCCTTTACGTGTTGGAGTTAAAAATTTGATATATGCAAGAGATTCCAAGGTGCCTTCATTAAAAGAGAATGGGTCTCCCAACTCTTTCTTAACCAACTCTTCAAATGGTTTCATTAGATCATCTATTGAAGTGTTCTCATTTACTACAGGTAGTCTACATTTCGTACTTCCATGTTGATGTCCTACATTTTTGAAATGAGATTATCATAAGATTCCAACTCATTGAGAGAATAATTTAGCATCTCATATTGAGCAACAAAATTTCTTGACCAAATTGGAGACATGTCTTTAGATGCAGAGGTGAACACATTTATTCCTACCAATACAGAAGATTTTATTTTTCCCATTTCAGGTCACTAGTGGAAATAACTGATCCCGATGTTATTTATCCTTTTCAATCTCATCCTGGTCATCTTTACTTTTTTGGTAGTGGAAATAATGAATTAAAACAATGAGATAATTTCTGGAAACAAGGTCCTACCTTTTTCAAGAATTTTTCTCACCCACTTATCATTGGCCCTACCTTGCATTGTGAAGCCTTGTGTCTTCCTGATTGATTCTGGATCAAAGATAATGATAGGAGTGAATTATTCAACATGGAGAGATGGGAAAAATTTGGATTCATGAAGGAGAGTGGAATATTATTTGAATAGATGAGCATTTACTTGATGCACTTTTAGCCCTAGAGGAATGGTTCTCATTTAATAGTCGAAGGGGTCATATCAACAATAGGATTGACTACCTTCAACTAAACTAATTCCACATACGATTCCCTAAATAACCATTCAAGAAGCGGGAGGTAGTTTTAGATTTCTTACCTTTCTTTGTTTTCACCATCATTGAAATGGATTGAAAATATGACACCGCTTCTTGTTAGAACGTGCGAGTCTCTGCTATAATTATATCTTATACTCATGGGAATATTTAAATTTTTTTAGGCTCAACACTGGGCATGATTAATGTATTTAACTCAAATTGAGAGGGTATATATTGTACTGGTTAAGTTGGTGAAACTATAAAGAAAGATATGCTAGGATACTGATGAGGGATTAATAGATGAGATAGATAAATTTATCCATTCTCCAAATATTCTAGAGGATCTTGGATTTATCTTTATTTCTTGTGTAACCTCTTGTAGTTGGGAACATCCAATTCATTTCACTTCCTTTTTATGGGCTCTCCACCTGAGTGAGAAGAGATTATAGTATTCTCGGTTGCTTTTGAAGTGGAAAGGTGAGATACTTGTCTTCCGAGAGTCTAGAGACCTCTTGATTTGATAATTGTAACCCTCTTCTTCTTGAAACATTCCTTATATATTTGAATTACCACCTCAGTTCATTTATTTTTCTCTTGACTCATGAATGATCCATGAGACCTATGGGAGAGGCAAGACCTTCATCGCTTGATACTCATGGATCATACAATTCGGTCCCATCATCTTCAACTCCCTCCTTGAACCAATAAAATTTTAACTTCCTCATTTGTTCAATATTCATTCTCATGTAATCATGCTCTCTAACCTAAAAATTTTGTGAGAAATTTACCCAATAATCCTCGATTTATTGAATGTGGTGCAAATCGGAAAAATGGACCTTAGTTTTAGGGTTGCTTCAGATGTCAAAATACGCCCTAGGTGTGTATGAGTAGAGGTTCAAAAATAAAATGAATCTTCAAAGTTTGAGGCATCATTAGAATTATTACATGATAAGATTCCAAGAAAGATAGGAAATGACATAAATTTCTTCTTGTGATTCTTGAGTTTTCCATTGATGTGGGAAAGTTTCTTGTATATCTCAAACATCACAATATTATCGCTAAGGTACCTTGGGATATTGCATGGAGTGAGATAAAACCATGATACTCTAATTTATGAGAAGGTTGAGAACTGAGTGAAATAAGATCCATATCTATGGATCAAACAACGGATTGAGAAAACAATCTTGATTTGGGATTACATTCTAGCAACCATATGAAAAACATACTGAATGCATCATTCAATCTTGAAAAATGATGATTTATCTCATTGAGGGTAAGTTTTGGATAATTTTCTTAGGTGGGGGCCTTTGAGAATTTTTATGAGAGAGGGTCAAGCCTCTGAATGGTCCTATAATCATAAGAGCATAGACCGGATAGGATATCATCAAGAAATTTTGGGTAAATTGTAAGTGAAACAATTGTTGTCACTGATTATCTGTCCCCATTCAATCATTTATTTTCTTTCGATGATGATAAGGATGAACTCCATCATCCAATATTGAAAATATTTCATGGCCTCTTCTCCCATTACCTTGCTCAGTATAATGATTGCATATGAATATCCCTTATGAAACTCACTTCTAGATAGAGCCTTTGGTACACGAGATAAATTACTTCCTTGCTTCAACCATGACCTCGATACAATACCTTGGAGATAGGATTCTATTTTCTACCATTCAAATGGTGAAAAATCCTTCATGAAGATGACCATATTGTTTCCTGTTGGGACTTGCATATATTGTGAGATTCCCTTTGGAGTGAGCACTACAAGTATTGAGTGGTCATCTACTCATATGACTCTTAAATCCATATCATATTACCGAGTACATGAAAGAAATTATTTTGTACTCGAATAGACACGAGATGAACACCTGCAACATATAATTCTCTTGTGAAAACCTTATCTTCCACTTTGGTTCCCTTGGGCCTCCTAACATCCAATTCTTCAGATATTCTAAGTCCATATGAACAAAATCGTTGTTACCCACACCTAGATATTCTCGATACCGGGGTTGAAATAGGCTATAGACTAGATAACTTGAACTTTATGTATATAAAAATAAAAAAGATGAGAGAAATTACTATTTTTAGCAAGTGGAAGCATAATATACTTAATTTTTTTAGAATTTTTAGTTACCAATGTCTTCTTGCAATGAAAATTCCTTCATTAGATTCGGCTTGCCTCCAGGATCCCGTGCTCCAAATTTCACTGTGATTCGTTTGCGAACTCTTGAAAATAGAGAAAGTAGCTTCTAGGCACAATTTTAGGGTTTTATAGTGTTAAAAATCTAGGGCATCATCCACTTTACAGTGAAAATATTATTTAAGGTGTATGGAAAGAGGATTAGCTGGTAGAATCTCACTAGAATTTGCTTTAAGAGTTGCGAGCTACAATTTTTATTTATTTTTACAATCATGACTATCCTGGAAATATTTTGAAAGCATGCCTAGTGTATTTTCAGCTATTTTTAGGTTTAAAACATCATAAATGGTTGAAATAGAGGAATAAATGGAGTTGGAAGTAGTTATTTTGAGTTTTTAGCTTGCTTGATAATTATTTTTCACACATGGATGAAGTAACAACATACAATTTTAAAACTATTATTTTTATTGCTTGGCTTGGGGTGAATGTTTTTGTCCCCATTTTCCCCTTTGGAATTGGGACAATGGGCACCAGTAAATTCACCTCAAGTATATCTTTATACTTTTCACCATGGGATGCAATATTGGGAGATAGAGAAAATGAGTCATACCACCTGGGGCTATAAGTGAGGTCACACGAAAAACCTTGAGAGGAGCTAGAGTGGGGTGAATTTTTTTGTCCCCTATGTCCCCTTGGGAATAGGGACAAAAATATTTTCCTCACCATAGTAGGAAAAGTGGCAGCACAAGATGTGATGAGGGGGAAATGGAGAAAACCAATTTTAGTACTAAAGGGGTAGAAGTTGATCACATTGAAAAACAAAGGGGATGCTAGATAGGGGAAATTTTTTTATGCCCCTTATGTCCCCTTGGGAATGGGGAAAATGTTAGATATCACAAACACTAAGAGGGGGGTGAACCAAAGTGTAGATTAAAACTTTTAAAACAATACCAATCCAGAATTCCTTAATAAAGTGCAGTAGTGTATTATGAGCATTTAATCAAACATATGTAAGAAAATAATAATACTGAACACAAAATTTATAGTGGGAAACCCTTTTGGGAAAAAAATCACTTTGAAACCAAGGATTTATTAGGAACACCAATTCCAAAGCATATAATATCTTGGTTTCGGTTGAGCACCCACTCAACTTGTGAAACACCAACTTCAAATTCTCCAAGCACCCACTTGAAGATAACTGAGCACACACTCAAAATATTTTAGCAAGCTCTAACTTGTAAGGAGAAACCACCCCTATAATCTAAGCACCCACTTAGAAATATGATATTACAAATGAATCAATCATATAGATTCAAGATTTCTTACACAATAGATTATGATCACTTTTCTCAATCTTTGTATGCTCACTCTTTTAGGATTAAACACTCATAATTTTTATCTCGCACCTCTATTTTTGACTTCATTGCTTAAATACTCGATCAAAATAATGCTCATGTCATTTTTTATCTTCTTCTTCTGAATAGTTTGTGTAATTAGCAACTCTCCATCTGTTGGCTCCCTTTGGTCTCTCTTCCTCTGTCGCTCCTTCAACTCGAATGATCCCCTCTTGCTTGAGCCACATTTTTAATATTATACATGGAATATATCTTTATAGTTAATAATCACTCCCCATCACTTCCTTGGCATGTCATGCACCCTACCACACTTGTATCAATTTTTGTCTATTAAAAATGAATGATACCTACCAGGAGTTACTCTCTCTATATTTGGATTTAAAACTTGGCTTTTCTATTTTCTAAGTGCATTAAATATTCAACATGTTATTTGTGGAATGGTTATGAGACAATTTCTAAAAATAGATTTCCCATCATTCTAGGATTTTCAATTGATAAAAAAATGATCCTTATTTTCTATCTGATATTGAATTTTGCCTAAAAATTAGGATTTCAGATTTCGTGATATAGAGGATGTAATCAGTTTTCCACAAAGTCAAAGAGCATTAAATTATGACATCTGGAGCTTGAGATATTTTAGATTGGGTTTGGTGTTTTCGTGAAGCACAAGTTCTATATTATTACTCACAGTTTGTAGTATACTACCTTTTGATTCTTTTTAAAAACATTTATCCATTTCCTTCATTGATCGGATAAATCAAACTTGTTCCATATAGACAAGGTTCATTCATCGCATCACATATCTATACTCCACTATTTCCTTATACCATGGATTTATACTATATACTCGTGGCTCTCCTTCTTTTGTTGTAGCTTTTCCTAGTCTTCTCAGATTTCCTCTTTACCCGCAACTTTCTCTAGTCCTCCGTGGATTTCCCTAGTATTCCGCGGCTTTCCTCTTTACCAACAACTTTCTCTAGTCCTCCATGGATTTTCTTCTATACCTACGGCTATGTTCTTTTACTGCGGATTTTCTTCATTACCTAAAACTATCTCTAGTCTTCAAATGAATTTATTCTATACCCACAACTATGTTCTTTTACCCATGACCTTTCTTATTTACCCGTGCCTTTCACTAATCCTTCGTGGATTCTACTTGACTTCAGCGGATTGCTTCTTATGTCTCATGGATTTCATGAAAAATTGATTAAGCACCCTATCACCATCCTAAAACATTATTCACATGCCATCATCATGAAATCACTTGAAACCAATCTAAGAGCTAACACTACCAATCAACTTACACATTTCTCTTGTAAAGTCTTTCTTAAACTACTTCCTGAAGCTTTTTACAGACTTGTTAACACCTTTTCCATACATGGTTGACCTTGAGACACCTGCACAACACCTGCACCAAAATTTTTCCAATAAATTCAACTTGACATCAATGACAACACTCATGACAATGAAAAAGGTCCAACAAACTCCCCCTTTGTCATTGATGGAAAATTTCTCAAAAACACTCAACCCTTGATGGCGAATTTTTTTCAAGTGCAAGATGGTTTCTGATATTACTCTCTCTTCCCCCTTTGACATCTATAAAAAGGGCCATCTTTTAACATCATGATAAAGTTGTAGATAAAATGGATAAATACTTTCCTTACCTCAAGAATCCCCCTTAGGCTCATGCTTCTTACTTGGTTGTACATATTTTGGCATACCTTTTGCTCCATGTCCACAAATTTGAACCATGTAACCTAGTATGAACTACAAGAAATATCCCCTAAGCTTATGCATACTGTGATGATCTTTACTCTTCTTAGGAAATTTCTCTTAGAAAAGAGAATATAAAAACCAAGTTTCCAAACCAAGATTGTCAAAATGAGCTAGCAAACTAGCTCCCCCTCACATGAAGACTTTATTGCACTTGATTAGGAGCTGATATTGCATGATAATGCTCCCTTACCTTGTCTCCACACTTTCTAGTTGCTGGTGGGATCAAGAATGACCCCCAATTCATTCCTCAGATGTTCAAATGTTACTTTTGGTAGTGGTTTTTTCATGATATCTACAATTTCTTCTTTTGTGCTCACATACTCAAGACTGATTTTTCTATCATTCACTTGTTCTCTCAAGAAGTGATATCTAATTGGTATGTGTTTTCTCTTTGAGTGAAACACATGGTTCTTAGAAAAAATTATAACACCGGTAGTATCACATAGTAAAGGAATTGGGATATCATATTTTACCTTGTAATCCTCCAATGTCTGTTTCATCTAAAGAACTTGAGTACAACACATTACAAAAGCTATATATTCTACTTCACATGTTGAGAGTGCCACTGATGATTGCTTATTTCTTAACCGGGATCTTTGGGCAATTATGAAAAAATAATGCACCTCCACTTATGCTCTTTCTATCATTAATGCTTCCTGCCCAATCTGCATCAGTGTATGCTTCCATGTTGAAATCATTTATTTTGGGGCACCAAAGTTTGTATGCAAGTGTAGACACCTAAATTCGGTATCTATGCCTTAATTTGCCTACGTGTGGATATTTATTTTATTCATCCCCCTTATTTAATTAAATCCCCTTTTTCCAATCTATATTAATCTTTATTAAATTTAATTAATAAATTCCTATTAATTAATTCCCATCACCTTTTATATATAAACATTAGTTAATTATTATTAATTAATTAATCAATTAAATCTTCATCCATGCCCTAACCAACTTTCCATTTGGGATGTTTTTTTTTCTAAATTTGCATCTCCATGATTTTTCTATGATATCTTTATCCTCTAAGTACCCATGACTCACCCTAAAACAAACTAATCCCACACACATTCTTTAAAGAAGATTTTCCAACTCTTAAATACACAAAATACATATCAAATCGGAAAAGCAACCCATTAGGGAAACTTTCCCTACAATCAATGACAACCCAGCCTTAGTCACCGTCGACCATATAAAACCAAGTTACACTGTCCATAATATGGAAGGAAATAATTAGAATGCAACAAGAGTGCAACAATAACGTAATAATGACAACAAAAATTTAGAAAACACACAAGCAGAAATTCCTTCCATTATGTGATTCCTCCTTCGAACCAGAGCATCTCATTAACCATTTTACAGCCATTGGAAGCTCTTCTTGATCATCTGCATAAAATCGGGAGGTTTACATTACTTTTAGTGTTATCTTATATCATTCTTATTATTATATTGTCAAATCTAACACTTTGTAGGTACACCAACACTCGAGACTCCATTATTATGTCTTTGTTTCTATTAATGTTTATATTTCCAGTTACATTTTTAGTCAATCTACCTTCAACCTTGCCTTATTCTCGCTATAGTTTTTGTCACCCAACATGAGTTTCCATTGACTTGGCTCTCTGTGACTATGTTTTCCATCTCTAGAGCCTTCCTCAGCCTTTGCATGTATTTTTTTTCCATTTCGAACCCCATATTAACCATCTAGCTTCTTTGTTGTAGAATTACTATCCTATGTACACTTCGAGTCCTTTGCCATTTCACCTTGGTCATCATCGACCATGGTCCTAATCCTTAATCTACCCTTTTCAATCCCTATTTTCTATCATTTTCTAGTTTCTTCTTGCCATATTCCTTCCGTAGGTTTATTCCAAGATCTTCAAACCTCTACTACTTCAAGTTTACATCTAGATCTTGCGAGTTTCCATATTTCTCTTATTGCTCAGATCTACTCATCCAGGTTTCCATTGAACTACTTTTACAGTCTAGGTCACCACCACCCCGGATAAGGTACATTTAATTTCATTTATTTTAATCAAATCAGTATCTAGATAAAAATTTTATATGCTTTACATTTCTGCATATTTCGGTTTCTATGCGGCTCGATTCTACATATTATCCAACTTATTATTATTACTTTTATCTTATCTTATCAAACATGGGGTTGACATCTGCCAAGGAAGCTAAGTACTTCTTGGAGCTGACATTTTCAAGAATCCCCACATATATTTATCTAATCTAAATCTTGTTTTCATCCTATCTTATTTGTAGGTCTCACAACGAAGAACCATCATTCAACATCCGTATCAAGCATCAAGCATCCGAGGTAACATAAACCCTATATCATTTCTAAGCTGCTAATTTCTTTAGTAGCAAGCTCATTAATTTTAAACGAAAGAAAAACTTGGACAACATTCCCGCACGCCGGTGGGACCACCCTTTAGGTGATCTCTTGCATTTATTGCTTTTGTATTTTTTTCTATCTTTCACTAACACTGCAACGTGAGGTTTTTCTTTATTTCTTTCTCATGTTGGGTTCATGGATTGGATCACTCATCACTCAAGAGTACAGATAAATAGGAAAAATATTATCCAACTATTTCTTAATTTTTCCCTATTTTCTCCTTTTTGCATTGTAATTTCCTATTCTTGTCTATTTCCTCATCGAATATAACACTTCATTTTGGGCTTAAAAATATCCCTATATTTTTTTCATTCTTCTTTCTCATATAGATTAAATAGGGGTTCAACATTCCACATCACACATCTTATCACACACGACCTAAATATCTCAAATCAATTAACATATAAAAACATTCCCTTACCTGGTTTATTGATTGGGATTTGATCACCACACATGAAGCCACCTAAGACTTCCCAATCCAAAATATACCTGAAACCAAACATATGTTGCCTTCTCATAGGTACCTCATCATACATTTCCCCTTTTTCTTTTTCATACTTTCTTAAATTCGGATCATAAAAGAACTGTTTGCCTGACTTACTTGATTTAAAATGGAACAAAACTTCACCCCAAATGGTTCTACACAAACATCTACCCATACATCAGATATTCCCATCCAATCCCAACCATCTTATCATGTTTCTCATTCCCAATATCATACACCCTATCAACAAATGCGATCTTCACCACTCCCTGACATTTTTAGAGAGCCCTTTCCAAACCCACCACTAACAAATTTGTTTTCACCAAACAAATATAACCCATTTTAAATTAATACCATAGCTTAAAGACCTCTACCTTGTATTCTTTTAGACAGCTCTGAGCCTTCCTCTAGCCCCATTAATGATTTCCGATGTTAGAAATCCCTTGAAACCCCCAAATCATGTCAATCAACTCAATTTGTGGATCTTATTACACCTACATCATGTCATATCAACCCTATCCTTGCTTCATCTAGAATACCCATCCAATCACCACAATATACCAAAATTCACACTTCTCGTGTGCTAAAACAATCAAATATTTTAATCCAACCTCGTACATCCTATCAAACATCTCCTCCATCCTTAAAACACTGAGCTTCTTTATATCCTTATCCATCCACTCCTTATCTTGTACAACCAAGACCATCCAACACTTATCCTACACCCACATTAACCATAACTACAACCCCCATGCCTATCACATCAATTACCACCACTCCTCAAACATCTAGTACGATCAATATCTCGTTCTTGTCTCCTTCTAACCCCATCTATGAATACTTTCACTATAACTCTAGTTCTCAATCATGTCAACCAAAGGGTTCTACTCCATCCCTCGTCACCTTATACCAATGCCATCCCTACTTCATCTACCACACTTTATGTACCTCAACAATATAAGCCATCCTACTATGTCCCTACTTCACGATATTACACAATCCCCCAACCAATTCAATCTCCACTCCTAGATATCTTTGAACAAACCTTCCCAAATCCACCATCGACAAATCCATTTATACCTTCCACACCATATGATTTCAATCCTTATTCAATTAATATTTTACATCAAACACCTCTTTCAATATCCACACCTACATCTACCATTGATTCCACATCTATATATACCTCATCCACTCCATCATCCACATCTATTCCATCTTTACAATCCATAGATCCAATCTCAGTTCCTACACCTACCACATAAATCATTGAGACCACATCCACATCATCCTCCCCTCCTACATCATTTGAAGAACCTTTTAAATTACAACAAATTCAAATGATCCTTATACCTCATCAGTGAAATAGAGTCAATATTTACTTTCCATAGAACAAATGTTGCTTCCTATGCCTATGCTAACACCACATCCAGATTCATTGGTGGAAATTACTGCATGCGCTTCCTCCTAAGGATGCAACCCCAAAATAAAATATACAACCATTAATACATCTCCTAAAAAATCCCTTATACATTCCTATAAGGAAATTAATATTCCTTGTTCTAAAAAATCCAACATGACAACCCTTTCATTAACTAAAATTGGAATCATTCAACACTATGACATTTACCAATTCAAAACTGAATTAATACCATCAAGACATCAACATGCTTGAAATTTATCCTCAACATCTGGATTATCTCAAACATCCACTTCTTCTTCAAAGACCAAGATATTCTGTAAAGAAAAACACCTCCTAACACTTTTTTGGGATCATGTACGGAGGTCTTCTTGCACTCGTTACAAATTTATGTAATCATGATTCTACCTATAAAGGAATTTGACCCAAATAACAAGAATCCATCATTGTTCAATTCCAACCTTGTCTACACATATCATTGTACCTATGGACAAGATATTGAACATTACTGAGAGCACTTAGAGCCATTGTTCATAACTTCATTAAGGAAGGATACCTCCTTCCCAAACCAAACCAATCTCTTCCTTCCACTTCAACATCTGCACCTTTGACTTCATCTATCTAAATGTAAAATTCCAATAGTTCTTCACGAGATTTCATAGAAAATTTTCCTCTAAATGATGATTCTTCTAAAGACAATCCTTCATTGTCCATCAAAGATGTTCCAGTAACCACTTGGTCTAGTCCACGTGACCCTAAATCAACAACCAACACTAAATTTGAAAACAAAACACTAAAAACTCAAAAAAATCCACCCCAATCCTCAGCATCCAAATCAGCTCATACATAAACATCCATAACATCCATGTCCAAATCTAAGTCTAAGACTCCCAAATAATGGACATCACATAACGATAAATCCAAATCCAAATTTTTAAATCCAACAACCAAATTTGATTTTTCTTCCAAGACACCTAATCTACCCATCCAATCTACATCCACACCTAAATCCCAATCCAAACAATCCAAAATTGATTTTTCTTCCAAAACACCTAATTTACCCATCTAATCTACATCCGTACCTAAATCCAAGCCAAAACATTATGTTAAAACCCATAAGATTTATCTTCCTTTTGACACTGTGATTGGGTCCTATGTGGATATCCTTTGGAATTTGACTCAAACATCTACCATCACACTTCCTATTATTAGAAATTTTAATGCACATAGTAAGAAACAATCGTAGTTCGATCCTAATTTCATTTGCACCTATCATTGTATCCCAGCACCATGACATTGAGCATTGTAAGGCCTTTCAGACTATAGTCCATAATCTTGTTGAGAAATATAATTTCCTCTTTTACGGGAACCATTCTTCTTCATCCACAACTAATCCAAATCCAATTCCTACATCCCCATCCACCAAAATTACTAAATCTCATCCTTCATCCACATCATCCCTTACCATTCCTCCTAAAGAGGGTCCTCCCTTGTTTATTTATACTATTGGTTTTGTTAATCACCCTTGTGATCCTCGATCATCTATCCAATTCAATTTAAACCCTTTCAAAATCCATTAACTCTTTCGTTAGGTGAGAAGTCTATGCTCATCCTTGAGCATATCATCCGAATGAACTCATTTCCTATCCAAACAACTCCCTTGACTTTGGGAAATTTCACTCTTGACATTGTTTTATTTACCTCATCCAAATCCATCCAATCTAATCAAAATTTTTTATTTCTAAATATTCATCTCATTTTAAGTTCACTTTTTTGGTCATATTCATCTCTCCCTTGAGAGACCATTTATTCTCATCTTAAGTCCACCATGGTGGCCGTGTTTGTACTTCCGCTGAGGGACCATTTTTCCATTATTTTCATCAAAGTTCACCTTTGTGGTCATATTCATGCCTCTCTTGGGGCACCATCTTCATCAAAGTACACCTTTATGGCCATACTCATGCCTCCTTTGGGGCACCATATCTCCATATTTTTCATCAAATTCCACCTTTGTGGTCATATTTTTTTCCTCTTTTGGGGCACCATATTTTTTTCATCAAATTCCATCATTGTGGTCATATTCGAGTCTCTTTTATAGACATCGTATTCTCATTCTAAGTCCACCTTTGTGGTCATACTTTCTCCACTCAAGGCATATTTTATTTTTCCCTTTTTTCCTTCACGACCATATCTTCCCCTTTGGGGCATACCTCTTTCATCACATGATTTTTTAATTTTCCTTCTTGACCATTTTTCATGTCATGTGCTAGGGCACCATAAATTTTCATCTTCATCCCTTTTAGATGCATAATTTTTCACTTAATTCCTTATGTATGGTAAGGATTTAACATACCTTTCACACTAAGTTGTACATATTTTGATGAATTTCCTATGACCTATTGGTCATCACGGGTTGCATTCATTCTACAAAGTGATCTTTACCCACTCACTAGTCTATAGAACATTGTAGCCCACCTCTATTGAGATCACAATTTTCCTCTATCGATGTGATATTGGAGTCACCGCCATAATTTTAACTCGATATTGTGATCCTTTTAGCCTCGGGGCATCTTGCCTTGGTTATGGTTTCACCCATATTTTATTTACCCACCCGCCGTTCATCAACTATCTTTTTTTCAAATGTGTCATCGATTTCCTCATTGCGTCAATGATCCCCTATTGGAGGGGAGCTCATCATCTACCTTTCCTCAATCCTTATCCAAATCTCATCGTTTTGTCTCGTGGCATGCTAGCCCAAGATACTCAACAAAAAGGGGAAAAATGTAGACACCTAAATTTGGTATCTACGCCTTCATTCGCCCGCATGCACATATTAATTTTATTCATCCCCCTTATTTAATTAAATGCCCTTTTATCCTATCCATATTAATATTTATTAAATTTAATTAATTAATTCCTATTAATTAATTAATGCCCATTACCTTTCATCTTTAAACGTTAAATAATTTATATTAATTAATTAATTAATCAATTAAATCTTCATCCATACCCTAACCAACTTTCCATTTGGGATGCTTTTATTCTAAATTTGCATCTCCATGCTTTTTCTATGCTATATTTATCCTATAACTACCCATGACTCATCCTAAAAGAATGTAATCCCACACACATGCTTTAAAGAATCTTTTCCAACTCTTAAATACACAAAATCCTGATCAAATCATAAAAATAGCCCAATGGAGAAACTTTCCCGCAATCGGCGACGACCCAAACCGTCACCGTCAACCCTATAAAATCAAGTTACACCTCTCCATAATAAGGGAGGAAATCATCTGGATGCAATTTGAACTCAAAATAACAAATAAAAGACACAACAAAATGTAGAAAACACATGGGCACGACTTCCTTCCATTCTGTAATTCCTCCTTCTAACCAGAGCATCTCATCAACCCTCTTGCAGCCCTTAGAAGCTCTTATTGATAATTTCCATAACATCGGAGGTTTACATTTATTTTTCTGTTATCTTATATCATTTTTATTATTATCTTGTTAAATCTAACACTTTGTAGGTCCAACAACACTCAAGACTCCATTATTAGGTTGTTCTATCAGTGTTTCTATTTGCAGGTTGCCTTTTTAGTCAATATACCTTTAACCTTATCTTATTATTCTATAGTTGTCATCGCCCATCCCGAGTTTCCATTGAATTTACTCTCTGTGGATCAGTGTTTTCCATCTCTAGAGCCTTCTCAAGCCTCTGCATATATTTTATTTCCATTTCAAACCCCATATTCACCATCTAGCTCCTCTATTGTAGCATTACCAACCTATTTGCACTCTATTCGCCACCATTTCACCCTCAGTCACTTCAAGTAACTGTGGTCTCGATCCTCAATCTACCCTTTTCAATCCAAGTTTTTGATCATTTTCTGATTTCTTCTCCCCATATTCCTTCTGTAGGTTGATTCCAACATCTTCAGACCTCTATTGCTTTTGATTTACATCTAGATCTTGTAGAGTTTTCATATTTCTCTTATTTCTCAGATCTACTCATCCAGGTTGTCGCCAACCTACTTCATCTGATCTAAGTCACCGCTACCTTGGAAATGGTACATTTAATTACATTTATTCTAATCAAATAAGTATTTAGATCAGATTTGTATGTGCTTTACATTTCGCATATTTCGGTTTCGTGTGGCTCGATTCTACATATTATCCAGCTTATTATTATTACTTTTATCTTATCTTATCAAACATGGGGTTGAAATCTTCCAAGGAAGCTAATCACTTCTTGGAGCCAACATTTTTAGGAAACGCTGGCATATATTTATCTAATCAAAATATTGTTTTCAGTCTATCTTATTTGTATGTCTATAAGTGAAGACCTATCATTCATCGTCTCGTATTTAACATCAAGCATCCGAGGTAAAATAAAACTTCTATCATTTCTGAGTTGCTAATTTCTTTAGTAGCTAGCTCATTAATTTGACTACGAATGAGAAATTTGGACAACATTCCTGGCATGCCTGGTGGGACCACCCTTTAGGCAATCTCTTGCATTTATTACTTTTTTATTTTTTGTCTTCCATGACATCAGTATCATGAGTGTAGACACTAAAATTAGGTCGCACTCACCTTTTATTCCTCGACATATAGGTACCCTTTATTACATTTACCTAGCCATGACCCCCTTCACCCCACTAATATTAATTTAAGTAATTTAATTAAATTAATGCATTATCCTCACTATATTTATTATTTAAATATTTTATTTAAAAATATCTACACATATAGTTCACTTAGACACCTCACCAAGCCAACTCAACCTAAGACCTATTGTTAGCAAGTTACCATAACTAACTAAGACTTACCCAAACCCTAAAAATCAATGCCTACATTCCCTCTAACCACATTCCCGCATGCTCACAAGAGGCTTCGAGTCTAATCTGCAAGATAACGACACAAGATCCGAGAAAATTGGGAGGATCTCCTAAATTTAGTAAACCCGTGAAATCATGCGTTGACCAACGCTCTGCTACCCTTAACCATCACTGGTTAAGCTTGGACTCACCGCCTGCTTACCCCTTTTAACCCCTAAACTACCTTATTCTCAAGGTTGGAAAACATTGGGAGAAAGTTGACGAGTAAGAATAAAACCTTAGAGAGATAATGCATCTTCAGAGAGAAAATTCCAGCGAAAACTCACATCCAAGGAAGGAGATTGAGCATCTTCTCCCGCATAGCAATCCCAGCTTGTGATCTCGATCTATCTAAGCAAAGAGGAGTGTGCATGTAGCCCATGTAGAAGATTTTCTTCAGTTGGTGATCACTTGTAGCCTTCAAAACCCATCATTAGCACCTCCATCCTTCACACACAGACCTTCAGGAACAAAATCCAAGTAAGTATAATGTCATACTTCTCTGGTTTGTTTCATTTCATCATTATTTTATCACCCATTGTTTATCTTTCTCCCCATTGACCTTATCCAACATTTTCACCTCCATAGACCCATTAAAATCTTGCAAAATCCTACTCTAGTCACCCAATACCTCATCTTGACTAACCAAAACCCTTTGTGTAATCACAAAGGAGACCAAAACCTTGTTTTGTGACATTCCCGAGATCTCACATGAATGGCGCCGATTATACCTAACCACCGTCTTGTCACCCCGACGATCGACACTGGCCTCTGTGTTTGCACACACAACCTTAAAGAGAGTCCTACCCACCTAATTTTACCTCACCTTCATTTACCCGTGACCTTCTTGAGACCTTTATCGACTCCGCAAAACCCGAACCAACCATTTGACCTCGGATTCTATTCTAGCCTATCATGTTAGATTAGATCTATTTTCTTATTGTTTTTTAAGTGAGATACCTAAATCATTTTAAAATAACAATAGGATTTACTTTGTTTATAGCATTAATTTTTTTAAAATAGTGGACTAACAACCATCTAGGAAGTATCATACTTCTTGGATCTAGCTCACGCTAGGTAGTTCACTGCCCATATTGTTTAATTCCTTCTGGTGGTCTTGTTTTCATTACAGGTAGTTCCTCTTAGCTAAAAGGAAGCTCTCACAGTCAGCTGTGGATTCAGAATTCATACACACGCAACAACCCATCAACCGACATTTGAACAAGTATTCCTCCTATGCCCGTTACCCTATCTGTTTCGTCAACAATTCAAAGAAACAATCTAAGAAAAAGGTGAAACATTTTGGCATGCCTAGTGGGACCCATCCAGGGTTCCTTGCATTTCATTCATTCCTAGGAAAAATTGTGTGTTTTTTTCCTTCTAAAAGCATACACACTAATTTTCTTCCCTAGTAATCCACATCTACTTTCTAATTTCTCTAAAGGAAACTTTTCTTTTGGTGTAGTTAAAAGGAATCATTTCTTCATGTTTTCTGCATTGTAGTGAAAGAGCATCCCTCTTCCTCTTCATCTTATTGTGTCATCCAATTTCATATTTTCGACTTGGGTTTAAAAAAATCACATTCCATTCTGATTTATTGCATTATCTCACATTAAATGAGGGAAACCTCTATGCTGGAGGTCATTACTAGCCGATGGTTGACAAACGAATCATGATAAGCACTTCTATCCTTTTCTCTCTCTCGAGTCTTAGCAAACCACACAAAAATTCAAATACATACATTCTTAAACAACATCTTACTTGGAAGAAGTTGTAGGTGATCACACGATCATGACACAGTGGGCACCCAGCTCGCTACTCTGTCGAGTCATACTTCAGAGCAAAGCCTCGCCCCCACCATAACATACCTGAAACCTCACCCTTTAGATCTCCTTCTTTGTAGGAAGCCATCCTCACCAAAAACTCTATTTCACAATTCATGTGTCAGTCCCTAAATAGCATAAGCTAAACAAACATAATAGAAAGGGAACTCCTAGGATCACATTTTCTTATTATTTCTACTTGGCTTGTGTTTTGAGGTGAAAGATAATGTTCATCACTTTTTTGTTCATCCTTGCACACTCCTCATCATAGATGGTGTATTCAGCTTCACCTGAGTGTGCCTGGGCCATATCATCATCATTTCCATAATTCTGGGTCTGATTCCACATCGTATTTTAATTCAGAACCACTTTCTTTTATCACTGTTTCAATTTCATAGTAACCATCGTTGGTTACCCTTGACCGACATCGGTTATACCCTACCGACGTTGGTAACGGGTCCTTTTGCTAACCTACTCAAAAGGACATTTTCACTTCACTTTCTTCCACTTTCCACAGTCTCTGTCACTATCATTTTTCCCATTGATGTTTTACACATCCCTAGATTTGGCATACTTGTCATATTTTTCCTTCGCCTCATTGTTTACTCACTGTCCATTTTCTATAGTGATCAGCAGCGGTTACCCTTGATCAACGTCAGTTTCACCTAACCGGCATTGGTTAGCCTGTTTCACATTCCACCCACCATTTGTTACTTCATCCATTTTTATCACCAGATTCACCTGTTCCTACTTGTTCTCTGTATCATTTACAGATAAGCAGCCCTACCTGATCAATATTGGTTCACATGGTGCTGACCCAAAGACAAGTGAATGCCCTCGTGTTCCATGCTAGTTTCCAACCGCTCCCACCTAGTCCTTCACCACCTTCTATTTTATCACCAGCCATGGATCCTATCCAATATACTACCATTTGTTACTTCATCCATTTTTATCACTGATTCATCTGTTCCTACTATTCTCTCAGTATCATTTACGGATAAGCAGCCCTACCTTATCAATACTTGGTTCACATGGTGTTGACCAAGATAAGTGAATGCCCTCGTGTTCCATGCCGCCAACCGCCAACCGCTCCCACCTAGTCCTTCACCACCTTCTGCTTTATCACCGGCCATGGATCCTATCCAGCATACTACCATCACTACCAGAGATGAGGAGTTCACATGACTCCTTGACCGTAACCCCCGCCACCTTGAATTTTTACCACTCCCATTCATTTCTTGAGATGCCTCAGGTTAGCTGATATATGGCATGCCCGTATCTATCCCCCCAACTCTTGCACCCAATTCCACATCAGCCCCATCTAGCTCTGTGC
This sequence comes from Taxus wallichiana var. yunnanensis, assembly GCA_018340775.1. Taxonomy (NCBI): domain Eukaryota; kingdom Viridiplantae; phylum Streptophyta; class Pinopsida; order Cupressales; family Taxaceae; genus Taxus; species Taxus wallichiana. Next base: position 262,232,941 of record CM031236.1, read on the forward strand.
TACTTGCATCCACCTTACCCCAATTGTTTCGTAATTAGGTTATATATCCACCATGAATGCCACATTTGTTACCTTTGTGGCACCCATTACATCCACCATACCCTCGAAGACTACCCAAAACACAACCTCATCCACCCCTAATGTCTCACACATACATGTAGCTATATTCCCACCTCCAGTGTTGGTGACCCCTACCCCATTTCAAAACGTGGTTCTTTCCATTCCAATATCATTAGCCCCTATTGCCACTAGGGTTACCATGACCCTTCCACCCCTCTATACATACTACCAACAACCACTTGTTTCATCTATTATTCATTCCGGTACATACCTGCTATTTCATTGCCTTCTTCTCCACCACCTTATATGGCAGCCCCATACACTGGAATGCCACCCCCATTATATGCCCAAAACCAACCTCCTCACGTCATAAGAGGCATCCAATCATCACAACCCACCAATGACCTAATTAAATTGATGTTGGACAAGATGTAAACACTAGAGGCATCAGTTTCCGGGTCTCACAACACTCTCACCTATGATGAGATTTACAACGAGCCTATTCACCCATCGATTCCTATCTGTTCATACCTGTGCATCCGAAATGCCTAAATTCAACTGCTTCAATAGCAAGGAAGACCCACAACAACATTTGCGCTTGTTCAAACATGGGTGTTATCTGATTGCTCATGATGATGCCTTGCTTTTGAGAACTTTTCCCATGTCCCTCACTAGACCTGTATTAGATTGGTATAGTGGGTTACTCAAACACTCTATATTTTCATTTAATCAGGTAGCCCAAGCTTTCTTGGATCATTTCTCTATCAATATCACCAAGAAGGTTACCATGACTGATCTATATTCCACACGTTAGTATGAGGATGAATCACTCATTGGCGTAGCTCGATCAATCAAATTACCTTCCAACGCCACAAATCAACTCATCAAGCTCTTCACATGAGCTTGCACTAGGCATATCTCTCTCACCTTTCAAGTCTAAAATTTCCAAACATTTGATGAGGCATTCACTATGGCACGAAAGTTAGAGATTCGGCCATCGAAGAGAAGAAAATCCAATTGTGAAATAAGAATTCGACATTCAAGCCAAATGAAACCTCTTCTTCTTCCAAATCTCCAATCAATTATTCAAAGGCTAAAGGTACCACTAACACAAGGTACTCAAGGCCGCCCACTCATCCATCTAATCAAGCTACACCCTCATCTAATCTATCACCTGTCTAGGATTTTTGATTCAGGCAAGAGTAGTGAAAATATACCCCAATTGGTGAACCTTACTCTTCTATCTTAGAAAAGCTTATCAAAGATGGAGCCATCACCCTTCCATCCATAAAACCAAAAACTAGTTTTGACCCTTCTCACCCCATGGCCACATGGTATAAAGAGCATGATTTCTATAACTATCACCGAGTGAAGGGTCATAGTGATGGCAAATACATCACTTTCAAGAATATTGTCCAAGAAATGCTCGAGAAAGGTGAGCTAACTGTGGATAATCCCAACACCACCCCCAATCAAAATCTACAAATCTTCAAAAAACCATTTCCCAATCATGCCCCTTCATCCAATCAAATCGGTGAGACATCCACTCCCGATACCCATACCCGTGAGGTTCACGCGATCTTTAATGAGGGACCTATCACCTCTCAATTACCTCACATCCCTTCCATAGAGGAAATCCTAGCCCGAAATCCTCCTTCCATGTCTGAACTAACCTCCACCGTTCCTTCACCAACAGAAGAACACCTTTCATCTCCTTCATCACCTACGGAGGAGTCTTCTACTAACATTGAGACCATCTCACCCCTAGCTTCTCCACTTCAAGAACCTTTACCTACCATACCTCCTCCACCCGTAGAGGAGCACCCATTATCTCCTCCACCCATAGAGGAGCACCTACTACCTTCTCCACCCACAGAGAAGAACCCATTACCTCCTCCACCCACAGAGGAGCACCTATCCATTCCTCCACTTATAGAGGAACTCCCATCATCTCTTCCACCCATCATAGACCCAATGGAGATACCTTTGCCTCTTGGTGAGATTTCTCCATTAGCTAACCAATATCCAACATACCTACTTTCAACTCTCTTACCCACGGAAGCTGAACTGGGTAATTCCCCATCTCTAAGATGCATTTTACAGAATTCCCATTAAGTCCTCACCAACTCCACCCACAGACGTGCCATTCTCACATTTGGCTGATCACTTAGATTATGTGGATAGGGATTTATTATGGGGGCACCTCTTACTCCCCATCTTAACACAAATGTAGAGATCCTCAATGACACTACCTACCCAAACACATTTCCAGCCATCAAACCAACTACGACCACTTCGCTGTCAGTAACCCCTTCCACGATACCCATTAGTACTCACACCACACCCTTACCCATAAACCGACTTATGCCTAAACCCAAACCCATACCCACAACATTTACCTCCACTAAACCTATTACCACTTTAGGGGTCACCCCGACCACCAAACCTTACTCATCCACCTATTTAAATGGATTTAGCTACGTTCTCCAACGTCAAAACCACACCTACTCGACACCCAAACCAAAGAAGAAAAATCATCGACATCATACCCCACTACACCAATCACACCGTAATTGTCCCATGCTCTACCTTAAGACCTCGGTTCCTAACATGATCAAGCACCCTTCACCCATCCATAAACCAATAACACAACAACCCATTCCTTCCTCACATACCTCTAACCTACCTAGGCACACAACACGACTCATACCCACACCTGTAGTTTCTTTACCACTAATACCTCCAACCCTTCACTATTTCTTCACTATTCACTACACTTCATTCTTTGTCCCTCACACCCTAAGTATGACCTGCATCATCTACTTTCATAGCACCCCCATCATCCTTATGGGTAACTCGCCCTCTTCCTCCATCTACTTTTCCTTCTAGACCTCGTACACCTACATCACCTTTACCCAAGAAGGTGTAAACCAAAAACAAAACCCCACTACCCCACAACAAGGTAGTCAAAACAATCCCACACCCTCCTACCCATCCATCTACTGTACCCCTACCCAAACAAACCCAACCGATACCTCAAACCACACCGGCACCTAAACCCATCACTCGACCCATTCCTACTCTTCCAAAAACAATTCCCAAACAACCAACCACACCTACACCCAAACCCACATTCACTTCCCATTATGATCCACTAGCAGGGTCTTATGCAAAATTTTAACTAACCTCCTCGAGACTTCAGTTATCACATTACCACCACTCCGAACTTACGACCCCCTCAAACCCAAGCCAAAAGGGTTTGATGATATGAAAATTTGTGCATACCATCATGTGCCAGGGAATGATGTGGAGAACTGCAAGGCCTTGAAAACCATCCTTATCTAATTGTGTCCACTAGAAACCAACATTGATGACGATGAACTTCTTGAATAGGGTCATGTAAGAGCTGGACTATATTTGTAGAATAAAATGCACGGAATAATGATATATATTTCAATTCATTCCGGATTATTTACATAAGATGCAATTACAAATATATAGGCACATAGTTTCCTATAAATTAGGAAACTATTCTACTAACAAATACTAATCACGTGAGTTGTTTGTAACAACCAAACAACTCAACACACATTTGTTATTAGTTGTTTTATATAACAACTAAATAACAAATTACTAATATAATAATAATTACCAAATGTAATTATTATCTACACAATGTAAATACTAATTCCTAACATTCCCCCCCTTAGTGTTTACATGGTAGAAAAACATCCACACTCTCAATGAAGTATGCTCACCCCTGTGGCATGTCCAACTTTGTGACTCATGACCTTGATCCAAAAGAAAGGCTCTCTCCTTCCATGGTTTTAAACAGGCTTACCACAAACCTTGATGTGACAGGAACTTCATCAACTGTCCACCTCGTGTGGTTTTCTAGATCCTCCCACAAACCCTTTCAAGATCCATGAACTGACTTACTCTGGTGCTATTGTTCATCACTATGCTTATACATCAGGGAATTATGTAGGAAACACAACATGCATATCTCAAAACTACACAATAGAAGATATATTGAAAAAATTTCACATTACTTCCTATAAGAATCATAATGTTCTTAATTGTAGTCTCTGTCATTGATCGCTGCCACTCGATCTCGAACAACATAGAAAACTACCACTGCCACTGGAAGCTTTCCTTGACTAAGTCGTTTTGGGTACAGAATGGGAATGGAACATTGGTATGTATTCCCCCCCACAATGTGAAATTCCACTCAAATAGATACTGAGAAGCAAAATGCATCAAAGAACATACTCCTGAATGGATCTTGCTAGTTAGGTCTTGCTGCACATGGTCACTAATGCTAGTGAACGTATTCTTCTAGCTAACCATCTTCCAAAGAAGTACGACAGTCAGAGGACCAAGTCAGTCAGAGGATCACTGACAGTCATCTGTACTCCAACACAACTCTCTTTCCAACATCCATCAAATGCCACACAAAACAGGAACACTGCAAACTGAAGCACACTGAGAAAATGAAAACCACACTGAAAATCTAATACTCACACCATACATATGCCACCACAGCTCTTGCGGCCCCATTGTTGGTGACTGACGAGAGGTCACTGAATGACCTCCAGCCTCCTGTGCCTCCATCCTCTAGTTTTTTTGGCTTCTAACTCAGCCAAATGAAAATTTTAAGCTCATTTGTTTCCACATTGAAGTTATTCTCCCCCCGCAATGTGAAACATTTTAGTTTTAGGACGTCGGGTACAACCGATAATGCGTCCCACAAAATAGCCAAAAAATATGATATTTTTCAAAGTGGGTATTTTATCCCAAAATTAGAACCACTATAATGAGAATTAAAAAATAAACACTTTTGCAAAAAACGGTGCTCAATTTTGAGTTACCGTGCAAAAGTTATTGAGGTTACAATTTCCCGTAAATTGGTCCAATTAAAATAAAATTGAATTGCCCTCAAAATTCAATTATTAAGCAAAAACTATAGAAATATATATATTTTTTAAACTATAGTTTTGCTAAATAATTAAAAAAAATTGACCAATAAGAAAAAACTTATGTGTTGCATTTCTTTTACCGATGTGCATTTCCAGCCACAAAAACATCTGTTTGACAAAATTTTTGTCATATCTGCATGCTGAATATGACCCTAATGTAAACTACAAAGTTGTGCGTCTTTTTCTCATCTTTTCAACCGAAAAGAATCACCTCAATCTGATGTTTTATGAGGAAGATATGTTCATTTTACTGAACACTACTTGCTGTATTTTTTTGGACGGATTTTTGAATATTCTCTTTGGCCTCTTAAATCTTCTTGGCTCTCATAGGAATAACCTGCTCTGGTACCAAATGTAAGAGCTGGACTATATTTGTAGAATAAAATGCATGGAATAATGATATATCTTTCAATTCATTCCGGATTATTTACATAAGATGCAATTACAAATATATAGGCACATAGTTTCCTATAAATTAGGAAACTATTCTACTAACAAATACTAATCACGTGAGTTGTTTGTAACAACCAAACAACTCAGCACACATTTGTTATTAGTTGTTTTATATAACAACTAAATAACAAATTACTAATATAATAATAATTACCAAATGTAATTATTATCTACACAATGTAAATACTAATTCCTAACAGTCCCGTATCACCTACACCCATTCCCACACACGCCCACTCAACAACCAAAACCTCCACCCTCACAGATCCTAGAACCACACACAAAATTTGAAATTAACATGGTTCGCATCAGAGAACTTTCCATGCCACCACCCAAATTTCATTGTACCCAACTAACCTCACAGGTATTTTCTCCTCCAATAGGTTTTTTCCCTTCATGTTGTTATACCACTTACCCTACACCTTCTCCATTTTCCAACTTCCCTCAAATCAACATGGTACATGTCACCACATGTGCATAGAAGGGAAAAGAAAAGGCAGCTGACCCACCAACCAATCCTATACCCAACATACCATCTATACCCATACCTAAGATAACTATCTATGGCCCCACATACCCCATTAATAATGGCGTCGGACATCTCACCATGCTCAAACAACTACACAAATATCCCCTCAAAATGTCCTTATATGACCTCATCAAAACCTCAAAATCCCATCATCAAGCCCTTATGGACATTCTTCAATCTATTGAGGGTTTACCCAATGACCCTACACCCGTAGCCTCCATTATCACACCTCATCATGTAGCCTCTCTCACTAAATTACCACCTTCATCCTCACCTCACCTTGTTCACCAAGTGGCCTCCCTTAGCTTCTCGGTGGAGGAGATCGCGCCATACCAAAATGATGACCCGCACTCCAACCCTCTTGATCTTTTTCCACATTGATGACATACGGGTACGTAGTGTGATGATTGATGGAGGCGCTAGCATTAACTTCATTTCATCCATGCATTTTCTCAAATGCACATACCTTGTTGCTTGGTAGACCCTAGATCCGTGTCATGGGTTCATCCCTTCCACTTTGCATCGTTGTGTAAAGTTTGAACAAAAAGGACACACCTATACCATTCTAGTGGACCCATCACCTTTCCAAACATGCAACATGCTTTACCGACCCAATTATTTGCTCATACTTGTCAAGTCATCTACCTCTGCAACCACTACCACTTCACCTACAACTCCACCTACCAAGACACCCGCTACTTTAACCAAACATACATCCTCTATTCCTACCACTCGCTATAACCTCCATGGCTGACCCATTAGTTGCTAAATATGTTAACTCCACCTCCACCTCGACCTCTAACACATCATCCATACTAGCTACCTACATACCAACCACGAATCCTTGGAAGGTGTTTTTCAATGACTCACTCTTTGGGAGTACCACCTATATAGTGTCAACACATTCATTACTCTGCATGAATATGGAAGCCTTCACCAACACCCTCTCTATGATCACCGTATAGGAGAATGCCTCCTTTATGGTCCTCCTCATCTTCGTACTAGTCTCACCTATGGGGACTTGATACTACCACTTACTTACCCGAACCACCATCACAACCCCGCCCATTTTACGCCGACTTCCTATCACTTACCAATCACCATTTTTCCCACACCTTCTTACACCACTTTGTGCGTGGAAGGGTTTTGGTTTTGGATTTTATGAGAAAGGCCGCCATACCATTATTCCATGTATCACCCACAAACATAATGACCGTAGTGGTATCGGATTCTCTGGAACCTCCTACCAAACAGGCCCGCATTGAACTCATTATAGACCCTATTCCTTCTCCACCTTCATCACCACCCTCACCGATGGAGTCGATGGATCTTGAATCTATCCCTCCTAATTTTTTTTTCATAAACACCATTTCCTTGGGGCCTTTGACTTATCAACGTGAAGGCAAGGCCCCTTCCACTCTCCCATTCTTGTATCCTGAGATGATTGACGATGACACACCTACCATTAACATTGTTCAATGTCAAGATGATGAATCCATACTCACCTAACTTGGTGTAGAAGACTCATATATTCATTGGTTGTTACCCTATGAGATGCAAACCATGTTGAATGAATCAACTATCGAGATCAACATTCATACTCAGGGATTTACCCACACACTAAAGATCGAACAATCTTTAGATGCTGCTGAACAGGAAGCCATCACTTCTTTTCTCCGATATCATAACCACGCTTTCTCTTGGTCTTACGCAGACATACTCGGTATTGACCTCACTATAGTGGTCCATAATATCGTAACCGTTCCTGATGCCAAACATGTCAAACAAAAGATGAGAAAAATGCACCCTCGCATTGCTCTTCTCATCAAAGAAGAACTTCAGTGCCTTCTTTCCATTTCCTTCATCTTACCCATTGATTATCCTCATTGGATTTCTAACATTGTCCCTGTTACTAAAGCAATAGGGGACTCCACATTTACATGGACTTCCATGACCTCAACCTCACCTGCCCGAAAGATGAATTTCCCTTGCTTGGTATTGATCAACTAGTTGACCTCACCACTGGTCACGAGATGCTCTCACTCATGGATGGTTTCTCGGGTTATAACCAAATTTTTCTTGCCCCAGAAGATCAGCACAAGACCACATTCATTACCCCTTGGGGAACCTTTTTCTATCGAGTCATGCCTTTTGGCCTTAAAAATGCTGGTGCTACATATCAATGTGCTATGACTTACATCTTCCATGATATCATGCATCACATATTGGAAGATTATGTGGATGATCTCTTGGCCAAATCTAAACGTCATGCCAAACACCTTGCTGTCCTCAAAACCATCTTTGACCACCTCATTAAATATTACATCCGCCTTCAACCTAAAAAGTGCATCTTTGTGGTTCTCTCAGGAAAGCTCCTAGGATTTATTGTTTCCCTCCATGGTATAGAAGTTGACCTTGCTAAAGTCAAGGCCATTCTGGAAATGCCTCCACCCACTAACCTTAAACAACTCCATAGCCTGCAAGGTAAATTGTAGTCCATTTTCCCTTTTATTTCACAATTATCTGATCGGTGTCAACCATTTCATCATCTACTTAGGAAAGATGTCTCCTTTAAATTGGATGATTTTTATCACAAAGCTTTTGAGGCCCTAAAACAATACCTTCTCCAACCACCCATACTCATTCCACCTAAAGATGATCAACCTTTTTACCTATACATATCAGCTACCAATCATTCCTTGGGAGCCATGCTCGCTCATTGCGATGAAAAAATAGGGATTAGGTAGTTTATTATATAAGCAATACTCTCTTGGACTATGAAACCTGATACAACCATTCCAAAAAACTTTTCCTAGCATTAGTTTTTGTTTCCACAAACTCCGCCATTACCTACTCAACCACAAAACCTATGTTGTGACCAAGACAAATCCTTTACACTTCATGTACGCAAAATCTTATCAAAATCAGCATGCCATGTGATGGATTATGCTTCTAGCTGATCTTGACCTTGAATTCATTCACCAAAAGTCCATTAAGGGCTAGGATATCACCGACCAACTGGCTAACGCACCTATTGCCGGGGACCAACCCTCTAATTTTGACTTTCCCGATGAATCCATTGCTACCCTTTCCTTGGACGAACCCCTTATCAAATGACACTGCTTCTTCGATGGTTCCAAGTGTCAACGTGAAGGTGGTGCTGGTGTTATTCTCATTCCTCTAGATGGAGAGAACCCATGCTTTGTATTTCAAACTAGACTTTGAATGCACCAACAATATTTTTGAGTATGAAGCACTCGTACTAGGTCTCTAGGCTGCCTATGCCCTAGATGTCAAATCAATCCACATCTTTGGTGATTCAAAATTGGTCATAAACCAAGTCAACAGTATGTACCAATGTCATAATGATATACTTCAAAAGTATAAAAATCATGTAGACATACTTTTGACCACCTTTGATCGCTACACCCTTTAAACCATCCCATGTTTAACCAACAAATTTGTAGATACCATGGCTTGCTTAGCTTCCCAAATACCCGCTTCCCCTGCCGATTCCAAAATATTTGTCTTTGTACAATGCCTCGATTCATCTTCTTATTTACCTCACGATTTTTACTCAATTGGAACCGACACCCCTGACCCAAGTGACCTTTGGTATAAACAATACTCCGACTACCTTTCCTTCTACATCTTACCTCCCGATCTCACCCAGAATCACTGTCATCGCACCTTCCTTAAAAAAATATCCCACTTTGTTATCCTGGGGACTCCTCTATAAATGCAGATTTGATGGTATTCTCTTACGATGCCTCACAAGTTCTAGAATTCCTTATACCATTAAGGAGGTTCATGATGGCATATGTGGAGGTCACTTTAGTGTCCTTGCCATTGCTAAGCGTATTCTTCACCTAGGCTATTACTTGGCCTACCCTTAACCGTGATTATTACGACTATGTCAAATACCGTGTGAAATGTCAACAACATTCCAACCTTTATCATACACCCGCTTATGCCTTACAGTCGCTCGTGACTTTTGGCCCTTCTCTCAATGGGGTTTATATCTTGTCGAGAAATCAATCCTCATTCTTCCCAATGTCATCAATGGATCATAACTACTACCGAATACTACAAAAAATGGGTGGAATCCATACCACTCATCTCCACGAAAGCCGAGAAAATATGTGATTTTTTTAACTATCACATCATTTACCGCTTTGGTGTCCCATATCACCTCATCAATGACAATGGAAAACAATTCAAAAATAGAACATTGCAAAAACTTTGCGACACCTTCGCATTCAGCTTAGTTTCTCATCACCTTATTACCCACAAACCAATGGATAATCCGAATCCACTAACAAAACCCTCAACAAAATTCTCATGAAAGTGGTTGATGATACTAGAAAGGATTGGCATACACACATTCCTTTTTCCCTATGGGCCTACCACACTAGTATTCACACTTCCACTGCGGCTACACCCTTTTCACTGGTCTATGGTACAGAGGCTGTTCTACCTCTCGAAGTCTAGATCCCTTCACTCCACATTTCTCTCTAGGACATGCTCACTGATGATGACTTTCGTCAAGACCACTTAGCACAACTAGAGTTATTAGATGAATGTCATCTTACCACTTTGGATCACCTTCAAGTTTACCAACAATGTATCAAACGTGCTTATGACAAGTGTGTTCATGAATGCACCTTCCAAGTCGGTGAGCTTGTCTTGAAAGAAAATCAACACGTAACCAAAGCAGAAAAAAGTAAACGGGAAAAATTTGCTCCTAATTGGCATGGACCATATATCGTAACTAATACCTATGGATCAGGTGCCTATTGTTTATTCTCGCTTGAGGTTAAACCTAAACTTGAGCCCCTTAACACATTGCATCTTTGATCATTCTATTGTTGACTCATTATCCTACCTCACCCTTTGTCTCTCTCCATGCTCGTCCCTTGAGCGCTATCCACTCCATCCACCTCCCTAACAATTAAATAAGAATCATGTGAGTACCTATCACTTGTTATCTTCTCTTGAATATGTGTACCATGGCACTACACATAACATGATTCTCATGGATACTTTTTGTCTACTTTTAGATGAGATCCCATGGTCGTTCCACCTCACCTTTTAAACAAGAGTTCTATTCTTCACCTTGGTCTTGTCCATGATTTCAAATACCTCCAATGGGACCAAACTCCTTGAGTTAAAATTCTAATAAAAAATATGACTCCCTCAAAAGGAAATCTTCCTCTCAACCAAATTGCTACTATAAATAGACTACTCCCACGAAGGACAGCTATGTGAAGCTTTAAAAAGAAGAAGAGAGAAACCGAATCTTCCCACATTGATCAACTTCACGAAGACCTCAAGGAGTACCATATTATTTATCCCATATAGACTTCCCACATCGATCAGTCTATCAAAACAAAAACACTTTTTAGTCATGGACTTGCCCATTGTGACCTCGAACCTCTTGCCCAAAAGACCTGTCACTCCAAACATATACAATTAACTACCTTTCACCCACCTTACCATTTCCACTCTCATTTCCTAAATTGCCTCAAGGGACATCTTGGACTTTCGACATTTGGTGATCCTGTGACTACTTTCACTATAGAACAGTTAATCATGCAATGCCTTTCAGATCTTGTGTTCATCACCCCCTTCACGGTATGATCTACTTGGTATGATCCTACCCAATCAAGTGGCTTTATTTCCCCCCTCTTATCTTTTAACCATCTTTGTTTACATTTTGATTACCTTATACAGGACTTGGTCCTTGTCGCTTACCTTTGGCATAATCCTCCCATTTCACCATAATCACCTTCACCTGCATCATTTTACTTATATACTACCCACATCTATTAAAACCAAACCCACAACATGCCCAAAAACCTACCAACTCATTCTCATATTCTTCCCTAGCTCATGGGAGAACTACATCGGCTTGAGGTCCATTTTTCATTGGGACTATTTAGGCAACACTTTGAGTACATGTGGCCCTTGTAGGTTAGCTTGGCTATTCTCTACCCTAAACAATTCATCACCATGCCTAACTCACCATTTACCCTACATTTCATTTAGTTCCCCTTTTCTAACAAAATTGGAAATTAAGCCACATACATAACAAGTTGTATACCATAGCATATGTTTATTACACCTCCCATCTCTCTATCATCACTATGTATAGGTTATGCAACATTTCACATATGACCCATAGTATCATTCATTGCCAACATAATAAATCATAACTACACCTACTTTCAACTCGATCCATGCCTATAACCTAACTCGATCCATGCCTATAACCTGACTCAATCCATGCCTAACCTGACTCAATCCATGCCTATAACCTGACTCAATCCATGCCTATCACGTGACTCGATCTATGCCTAAACTGATATGACTCCATCATGCCTAACTCACCTAATTTCCATCCATATTAAAATAACAAATCCATATCTCATCTAACACAAGCCATAAAACCAATATCTCATAAACATATTAACACATCACAAAATACCATGAATCTCATCATATAAATCAATAAATGTGTATCTCAAAATACATGTCTATCTCATCATGGCCATCATCTCAAAAATGTCGCACGCAAGCTGATATACAATACAAAATGTCATCGGCATGCAGGCCGGTCTCATATATACACAAAGAATGAATGAATCAATACAAAAATCTTCGGCATGCAGGCCGGTATATGCTCACAATATACAACAAAATCACTCATACATCCTCACTATCTTTGGCACATAGGCTGGTATGTGATAAAAAATACAAAAATCTTTGGCACGTAGGCCGACATATATATCAAAAATAATCACTACTATACATCAAAAATTAGGGTGGCTACATATCAGACATCTCGCCGGATGTCCTCCATCTCTGTGTCCCCTACACCCTTGGCCTCCTGTGCCCCTGCTAGCACATCACCTCGCTCTAGTCACCGTATAGTTGTGGCCTTGCCCTGATTGGGCCTCGGAGCTCATTGACTTCCTGTGCTCTCCACACTATGTGTGTAGGATCTTGTCCTCTCACTAGATGCCTATTGTGCCCTATACTCTCCATATGAGAGGAAGTCTATCCCAGCTACCATGAGCTAGTCCTAATAGTATCACGCCTCACCTAGGGCATCTCGTAACCTAGATATAGGCATGGTTTGTGGTGGTCCCATAGGTCTTGGCCCTTTTATCTACCTTGTGACAGCCTTTCTGTGAACTAGGATCAACTCCTTCACTTATGGTGATACCCCCTACCTTGGTTCCTATGGATGTGGCCAAATGAACCTGTAATCCTACCACATGACCTGTAGGGCTGCCACCTGAATATCTCTGTCCCCATCACCTCCATCACCTCCACCCTCTCCCTCTTCCATCTGGGCTTGCAGACAGGCCACCTGTACCCATAGCTCTGCTACCTCTACCTCTGACCCCTCTAGCTACATTTGTAGTATACCTATCTGCATGATCAACATCACTACCTACCCCTGTAGGGAATCTCTCTGCACTGTCACGGTAGCTAAATCTGCTGCCTTGGTCTAGGTGGTATGGCTCATAACCGAACCACCCACTACTACCTCTATCTATTGGTGCATGTAGTTTCATCAATCCACCATCCACTAGCTACTCCTCCTCTCCTATCGGCACTATAGGATGTGGTAGAGGGAGAGGCCTCTCCACATCATCTCTCTGATACTTTGGGAAGGGTGGAGGAATACCTGTATGAGCCTAAACTGTCAAGCCGACTCTCAACCGAGATCATCTCATCCTCCTCAGCACGGTGACCCTAAATCCACCTCTCTAGCTAGAGCTCAACTAGCTCCTCATGTATGTGCCTATATGAGGGGAATCCCACATATGGCCTCCAGATAATGTCCACTCGGATAACCCCTCCAACAACAACCAAAATGGGCCACATCATATGTCTCCTATCTCGATCTCTACTCACCCGAAAACGACACCCATATCCTCGTATCCCAACCACACACATCTCGGTGGGAATGCATATTCTCGAGGCATCCCTATCACTCAAACATAGACTATGTGCTCATAGGCCCAACAAAGGTCAAATATAAATGTATAGAATGACTAAACCTACGCAACCGCCCATATGCCAATAGCTCTATGTAAAGCTACAAAAAAATGCTGGTGCCTAAGCAAACCATGTCTCGTGCACCATCATATCGTGGAGCACCCCCATCAGTGATCAGGGAAGGCATCCACCCTCTACATTAGGTGGTGCATAGCAACACGCTACCTCCATCAATAAAACTACTAGCCTCATCTCATCCAGACGGGCTAGGTACATATCACCATAGCTTAAAATGGTGCTATGGAAGCTCAAATCCGCTACCCCATCACAAAATATGGTCCTGATTAGCTCCTCTGAGGCCCCGGAGGAGATAAAATACACCTGGGCCCCCAATATGGGTAACTATATGTACCCAAAATTGTAGGGTACTGTACCACCAGAAAGATGTTACACATACCCCAATGATGATACAGGTCTCCTTGTAAGGTGGTTGGAATCCAGAAAATCTTGCCAGGTATAATTTTATATCCCACATACCTCACTCGCCTTTTCCTTGCATTTTGGTCTTTAGTGATGAGACTGCCGCCTGCACAGGCGGTGGTGGCGGTCCATAACCGCCACCCGGCACCCATGCCTGGGCGGCGCGGCTGTGTGTTTTTCCGAATTCTCTAATGATCACATAAAACGTAAATCTTTAACTTATACCCGCATTATTCAGCTACTTTTCTTTGCATTTATGTTTTGGCCCACCTGTGAATAGTGTTTTCCTTTGTTTATAGTAAAAGAGTTCGATTGGGAGTTACCCTCTGTACATGCATTTGCTATAAATAACCATCTTGTTTTCAAAAAAATGGCCCCTCACCTTCTAATTATATTATTTAGTCTTTTGAATTTCTCAATTATAATTCCCATAGTTTCATGTTTTGCTTCCATTGTTAGTTTTCCTTTGTTGTTTAGAGGTCATTTGATCTTCTTGTTTTAGTCTTGCTTCATTGTTGTTCCATACAAGTCGAGTTTAAGAAAAAGAATAGTTTCATTTGTAGATTAGAATCCATTAGAGTTAGGTTTTGTTTTGTCACAAAGGATAGTTTCAAAACTCTCGACATATTTGTGTTGTATTCCCATAATAAATCCCACTAGGAATTGCATAGTCAAGCTCTGTTCACTTGCGTTATCCCTCTCCTACTTACATTGTATTCGGTCTATATCCAAAGCTGCCATTGTTTGAATACCTTCTTCTGTTGATGCTATCATATACATGATTTTCTAGATTCACGAGAACACGAAGGAATGAGGAGATCACACTGAGGGGATGAAGTCACACACAACTAGATTTACCACTATTACTAAACACTAGGTTTGAGCTATCAAAGTTCTAGTTACAACGTATCAAATAGAGTAGTGAATTATTTTATTTCAGTCAAAAGTTTACTCTCGATATCACCAGGGAAGCTGTGGGGATTGATAGTTTCTGAGAAACTGATTCATTCCTCACTTCTGAGGTAGGATCGAGAGTCTTTCAATTCAAAATAATTAGTTTCTTAGATATTTAGGATAAAATCACAATCACAGAAAATAGCCACACCAGGCTACTTTGTTTGTTTTAAATTCTGTTACTAGATTAGTTGTTCATTTTCTAAATATACTAGAATATATGCTCTCTTTAATTTCATTAAAATACGTCATCAAAAATACAAAAATAGAAGAATACTTGCATAGTGTAAATACATCTTTCGTAATTAGTTTATTAATTTTAGTTAAAAGTTGAATCACTTTGTATGACAATCACATGACCTAGAGAGCCTAGAGAATATATATTTGAACCAATAGTGCCTCAACCAAATCTACCCACAACATTAGCTGATATAGATCAAGACCTTAGGATACAGGTCTTTCGAGCAACAACAAACCTACAAGCAATTAGTGAACAACTGAGAGGGTTAAATATCGAAGATGACAAAGCATACACATTTTGGTCAAATCATCCTAACTATAGACTGCCTTGATAAAATATCCAATGATTATATAAGGATTCGAAAGAGAACAAGCATTTGGTTGCGATCCTTTAGTTCCACAACCTGATGCAAGAGACCTCCTCATTGACATAGATACTAGCTTATGCATTCAAGTTGCCAGAACACCTATAAGGTATTCTGAGAAAATTATACAACTTCTAGTTCTAAACATAGAGGCTGAAAAGGTGTATGATTACTAGATAGTCGGAAGAAGGGATTGATTCTTCACATGACCATAACAGGTCCACAACAACCATGAACTCACGGTTGTGATCCCCAAGTCCCACAACCCAATGGGCCTGCAAATCAGTTAAGTATTGATACCGGTTTACGAACGCTGGTATTTAGATCCTCACCACTCTTGCCAAATATCATAATGCGAGTTCTCCGTATTAAATATAGAAGCCAATCAATCTAATATTTTTTGGACTAGACCAAAAAACCACCCATAGTTCACTACAAATCCACTAAACCTCCTATCACCATTTTCATGACCTTGTCTGGAGATATATACGAAGCTCCCACAAGTCACTTCCCACGTATCCAACAACTAAGAAATAGGATCTCGGTGAGAGCTCAACATTGATTGGAGCCTCTGAACAACTATTATATCCAAATGAACCATTACACCAATTCAGGTTAGGAGGGCCTTCTTTTCCTTAGATTCACAGATTCCATTATTACGTATTGAGGATATAAGATTACCCGATTAGTTTTTCTATATCCATTTATATTCCACATTCACTGGCCATCTCGGCATGACCTCGGGAGGTCGGTATGAGGAAGAGGTACTTGTAGATTCCCATGCTCGCATGTCACTTTTCCATCGTACAAAATTGGTGAACTCGACATGAAACAAACAGTTCTTCCTCTTTTATTTTTCATTTCTTTCATCCACCTTCACTCTTTCCCATTATTCTACGGGTATTCATATACCCCCCGAATATGTCGGGATACGATGCATATGGTAGACCTCTCTCAGGTCTCGAAGCAAACTATAGTCAAACAAATAGACAACCATCACCCTCACTTTCTGCATGGGCTGATAACTATTCAAGTAATTACTTGTCATCTCAAACTCCCCCTCACAGAACTAGTTCTAGTTCTTCATTCCGAATTGAGGAGTTAGATCAGCTTGCACAAACACAACAACCTAGAGCCATCAGGCTCTAATAATATGACGTTTACTGGAGAATCCACTTCATCTCCTCGGGTCTTGTTCAGACCACAGATTAGTAGACAGTCAGATCCACTCCCATTTTTGGATGAGGAATACTTAGCACATTATGCTAAAAGTGAACAACATTTCCAAAACATGTATCCACCTATAGGGAGTTTACAAACACAATCTGATACCCTATTCCAAGAAAACACCCCCATTCCTCCACCTATGGGAAATACCCTCGGTGAAGCTTGGTAGGGTAATGATCAATTCATAGTATGGTATCACACCCCTTTACAACCTCAAGGTATACAACAAATTCCATTAAGGAAAAACACTGTGTCTTCACCAATAGAGGTCATTTCAGCCTTAGTTGAAAAGGTTAGAGGGCTGGAACTTGCTCAAGCAAACCAAAATTCATATTTTGGGCAAGCAGGAATCCCCTACCCTCCGCATCATCCCATCGGTTGACCTCCTTACAGGAATAGGCACGTTAGGCATGCCTCCTCAAAATCCTTATAATTACCCACAACAAACACCAACTAGGACCGCATTTTCAAATGCCGCTCCAGTTGAAAACATGACACCTCCTAGCTTGGCACCAAACAACCCATACCAGAACAATGCTCCTCCTTACTTAAACATTTATTCAAAGTCACCACAAGGGACATGTTCTCTTCTCTGGGATGTTCATTCAACCACAGGATTCCCTTATGCCCCTATAAATACATATGCTATGCCATATCAACAAACCATGCCACCCCCACCCCCTCAGCAAGCACCATCGATGGTCGAGGCCTATGTAGTAGGGACTTATTCAGAATATTTAAAAGAGCCCCTAGACTTCACCATATAAAGTGTTATGCTTCCAAGACCTCTTCCCATTTACCCAAATATAAAGGGGAAGGGGATCCAAATGCACACATTAAGGCCTATGCCACAACCATACGGGAATTACTCCCTTGGGATGGGGTTATTGCTAAATATTCCCTAAAACCTTAGAAGGTATTTCCCTTGATTGGTATTACAGAATACTTGAAGCCTCGATACACTCATTTAAACAACTCGTGTCAGAGTTCATCAAAGCTTTTGATATGAACAAATTGTTAAGAACAGGAATCAGGGAATTCTTGCATATTAAACAAGAACATAATGAATCCACTTGCTCATTTTATCCAAAGATGGCATACGGTTCTCTACTCATCAACAAGTGCTCCAAACATGGATCAAATGGAACTATGTGATTTATTCCTTAATTCTCTCAATAGAGAGATAAAGGAAGAAGTCTAGAAGTTCCCACTAAGAACTTATGATGAAGTACTCGAGAGTGCTCTCTAAATCGACCAAGCAGTGATAGATAGTGGTCGTAAGACATATGGAACAAATGGGAAATTAACCACTCCCAATCAAAACACCGCGGCCTATCCTAATACCAGGGAACGCTAATCAAGGACCTAAGATCCTTAACAAGAACCGTGAGTTACAACAAATGGAGTAACTGACCAAGTTAAAAGGAAAACATTGTAAACATTTTGCCACCTGTTAATAATCAACGAAATAACAATTTTACTCCAACAATCAATGTGGTGGATTTTAATCATCCACCATGACAACAACAACAACAATGACAACAAAAAATCCAAACACAAGGTCCAAATCAAAACCCAACTGGATATCAGAGTCAAAACCAAAGGCAACAGCCTCAAAATTTTAACTCTAACAACCAACAACCTTATCAGAATTTTGGGCCACAACAGGTTTTAAATCAACAGCCTCAAATTATAATCCCAATTTGTATTGTGGCTTCCACAAGATTCAAGGCCACGATACTAGGACTTTTCATGACTATATAATAAATTCATGCACGCATTTTCGAAAGATCAAAAACAACTCTTTATAGATATGTTTTTAGCAAATTCTGTAGTACCCATGCCAAACACTTATACAGGGGCAATTTCCCTCAAAATGCACCCCTCAAGATCTTTAATGATCCACTCCCAAACCATTCTAACAATAACAAGCTAGATCCTAATGGAACAAACAAGGGTGTTATAATAGGAAACAATGATCATGAAGCTTCAACTTCATTAAATCCACCAGTCGCACCCCAACTAGGAACTCGACCCCAAACTAAGATAGTTGGTTTGGTAGAGTTAGACATCGAGCTACCCATAGAAACCATAACAAGAACATGGGATTATTCTTCTCAACCAACTCCAAGTTATCCATTGGAACTAGACAACATTCAACAAACGTTGGTAAAACCCATAGGTGCCTATGATTTAATTAATGACTTAACTAAAACCTTCTCTCACATCTCCTTTTTGGATTTGTTAAAAAACTCTCCCACCCATAGGGCTGCCCTCTTAGAAGCATTAGGCCTTGGTCATTTAATCAACATCACTCCTCCTCTGGAAATGCAAGTAAACCATGTAGACTTTGACATTTATCCTCTGGGGCAGCCAGATAGGGATATTGAATTTATATTTGATATAAGAAAATGCCAACAGAGCTGAAATTTGCATGAAGAGCGACCCAACTTTACATTTACAAGTATGGGTTTACAATAATTATGTTAAACATGTAATGATTGATGATGGGGTAGTAGTTAACATAGTCCCCTTCACTTTTCTTCAAAAGTTAGGATATGGAGAGACAAACTGTTCCACAACATGAAATACGTTAAGAGGATATGATAGCCTCAAGGCCACTTTAATTGGAACCATAGTTTTACCAGTCACTTTAGGACCCAAGATGGTCCTCACCGAATTTTATATTATAGATCGGAAACCAACTATAATATGATCCTCGGTCAGCCATGGATACACCATGAAGGCAATCCCTTCCACGTTATTCCAAGAAATAATATTTCTACACTTAGGGAAAATATTTGTGGCACAAGGTGACCCAAAACCCTTCGATATACACCTAGCTGATTTGAAGAAAAGACCAGGCATTCACTCTAAGTTTGAACTCCCAACAAATCAACTCATCAAACCAATTAATTCAAAACCAAAAGAGAGTTGATACCCACCACAGAATTGGAAATTACAAATCTAGCCGAGGACATTCCAACACTCAAAAATGAGACCAATGTTATAGAAATAGTGTCATTAGGGACTACCACAAAAATTGTCGAGTTGTTAGAGAAAGACTTACCTATTCTCCTACCATTTGATTCTATGGGTATGGGACACACCTTGGGAATTGCTTCTCTTCCATCAGATGAATTTTTATGGTAGAAGTAACTGAAGCAAAAGAAATAGATATGACAGATATCCCAACATCCATTTTCCAAGCAAGTATTGGACTCTCCACTTCGATGGAGCTAGATGTCACTTTGGAGCTGGGGTGGGAGTGATCTTTACTTCACTGAGGAAAGATCCTACCTTTCACCTTTAAATTAAACTTTGAATGTACAAACAATGGGGCTGAGTACGAAGCTCTCCTCCTTGGCCTCATCCTAGCCAAAAGAATGGGTGTCGATAACATTAGAGTGCTAGGAGACTCACAACTAGTTGCAAACCAAGTCTCTGAGGTATATGAAACTAGGGTTGAGCATTTACAACTCTATAAAACAACGGTATTAGATCTAAGCAAGGGATTTAACTTCATATCAATTGAAGCAATCCCACGAGAGCAGAACCTTCTCGCAGACTCAATAGTAACCTCAGCTTCCCGTTTCACTCCAAACAGTGAGTTGGAAGATACAAATTTCACGGTATCACTTCATACTAGAACCATTAGTGCGTAAAATACCAACAAACTCACTCCTAACTCATGGAGAAGCTGAGGATGATTTTTCTATCATGGATCACTTTGACAATGATAGAGTCACTCTCGAATATCTAAATGCCTATGCGGAGCTACACCTTGCTCACCGCATAGTGGATCTTTCCCTAATACCACATTCCTCTTCCTATTTTGGAAATCCCATGGTAGAGTCTCCTCCACAAGAGGATCTCAATATCTATGAGATAGAAGATGGAGAAATCTTGGAACTACCTCCAGCCCCACCTGAATTTGAAGAAGGTAACACTTCTTTAATAGAAGAAACCATTGACATAAACATTGGAATGGAGGAAGAACCAAAAATTTTGAAGTTGGGATCCTCGTTAACTCCGGAGGAGATAGAAATACACACCCAAATCCTCAAAGAACATCAAAAGGCTTTCACATTTAACTATAAAGAAATGATGGGCATTGCACCACATATCATGGTACATAATCTTGTCACTAAACCAGATGCAAAACCAATTAAACAGAAGTCAAGACCAATGAAGCCAAAAGTGGCTCTCATGGTAAAAGAGGAAGTAATAAAACTTCTCCAAGTGGGATTCATCAAACCCATTGACTATTCACAATGGGTATCTAATATCATCCTTGTTCTAAAAAAAATGGGAAGATACACATTTGCATAGATTTTTGGGATATTAACAAAGCTTGTCCCAAGGATGACTTCCCATTACCATCCATTGACGTTATCATTGATGCAACAACTGGATTTGAACTTTGTTGTCCCTCATGGATGGGTTCTCAGGGTATAATCAGATTAAAATATCTAAACAGGATCAAGCCAAAACTACATTCATAACTCCTGGGGACTTATTGCTACGTTGTCATGCCATTTGGTCTTAAGAATGTTGGCACTACATATCAGCGGGAAATGACATATATATTCCATGATCTTATCCATAAAATTGTGGAATCCTATGTGGATGACTTGTTGGCCAAGGCCAAGAAGCGTTGTGATCATCCAGAAGTACTTATCATCCTCTCACGATTAATTGAATATGGCATCACATTAAACCCAGAGAAGTGCGTGTTTGGTGTGACAGGAGGCAAAACTTTTGGGCTACATTATATCTTCACGAGGGATTGATGTTGATCCAGCCAAAATACGGGTTGTTCTCGAAATGATCCCACCATCGGATGAGTCTAGAATCAGGTCATTTCTTGGGAAACTCGGTGCAATCCGAAGGTTCATCCCAGATTTAAGTTTTTCCATTCATCCAATCAACAATCTATTAAAGAAAGATTATAGCATTGATTGGACTAAAGAATGCAACGAGGCCTTCGAAGTAGTTAAATGCTTCTTGTTGTCTCCACCCATGCTAATGCCTCCCAAACTAGACCACCCTTTGATCCTATACTCACGAGCCACTCATGTCTCGCTAGCCTGCATGTTGGCTCAAGAAGACAATGATAAATGAGAACGTGCGGTCTATTTCATTAGCCAAACATTGCTCGATTATGAAACACATTATACACAGGCAGAGAGAGAATGCCTTGCCATAGTCTTTGCAACAAAACATTTAAGACATTACATGTTAAACCAAGAAACAAGGGTCATTGTAAAGATAGATCATTTACAAACATTCCTCACGCAAGGGTCTTTATCTAAAAAGGTTGGGCATTTCATAACCTTAATGGGTGAATTTGAGTTGACATTCATAAACCAAAAATCCATTAAGGGACAAATCATTGCAGATTGGTTAGTTGACAATCCACTAGATGGAGGTGATCTGGTAAATCTGGACTTTCCTGATGAGTGTGTATACTTCATCAAAACCAGGCCCCCATCTCTACATGTCCCTGGTACACTGATATCATCAATTTTATCATAGACCACACATACCCGAAAGGTGCCACATCACAACAAAGAAGGTGGTTACACATTATCACCACTAAATATGTTGTTTTAGAATAGGTACTCTATCGTAAAGCCTTCGACGGCATGCTTCTAAGATGCGTCGACATAGAAGAATCCAAGAAGATTCTTCATGAATCCCATAGTGGGATATGTGGAGGCCACTTCGGTGGTCATGCCACTTACTCAAAAATACATCGGATGGGCTATTTTTGGCCCACTCTCGAACATGATGCAGTGGAATTTGTACGTAAGTGCCACAAATGCCAAGAATTCTCTCACGAGATTCACATGCCAGCACAATCCCTACAACCAATAGTGACCCCATGGCCCTTCTCCACATGGGGTCTAGACTTGATAGGAAATTCTCTCCCTCATCAACCGATGGCCATAATTTTATAATTACAGCCACAAATATTTTACCAAATGGGTGGAGGCCATGCCTCTCACCACCGTACCAGGTTCGGTAATTGCCAAATTCATTCTAAACCAAATCATTTGCAGGTATGGTGTCCCACAAGTCATTATCTCAGATAATGGCACATCCTTTAAAAATGATGAGGTCCATGAGTTATGTAGCAAATTCAAAATAAACCATCACACGGCCTCTCTTTACTACCCTCAAGCCAATGGGCAAGCCGAAGCAACAAACAAAACATTAAAGGCTATTCTCCTCAAAATATGAGGAGAACAAGCGAGATTGGCATTTAAAACTATATCCGGCCTTGTGGGCCCATCAAACCTCAATAAGAACACCAACAGGAGAAACCCCTTTC
Source organism: Taxus wallichiana var. yunnanensis (assembly GCA_018340775.1). Classification (NCBI taxonomy): domain Eukaryota; kingdom Viridiplantae; phylum Streptophyta; class Pinopsida; order Cupressales; family Taxaceae; genus Taxus; species Taxus wallichiana. Next base: position 262,256,575 of record CM031236.1, read on the forward strand.
TCATTGGTATTTGGGGTAGAAGCAGTTCTCCCACTTGAGGTTGAAATACCTAGTCTCCGCATCTCATTACAAGGGATTTTGGATGAAGAAGCTTATAGGGAGGCACGCCTCTCTCAACTAGAAAGCCTTGATGAGGCCAGGCTAAATGCAAAAATGACACAGAGCCTATGCTGACCGGATGTGTTGGTAGTATAACAAAAAAAGTCTATGAGTGAGAAATATATGAGGGAGATCTAGTTCTAAGACTAGAAACTGGATCGATAAGAAAACCGGTGAAGGAAGGAAGTTCGGCCCAAGTGGTTGGGCCCATACCGAGTCATGAAGGACTACGGAAATGGTGCGTATCTTTTGTGCACACTAGAAGGTGAGGAATTCAATGAAACTGTCAATTCCTTGCATCTTAAATGGTTTTACGCATAAGACATCAGAATCACCACTTGTACATTATAGTTACCTACATTGCATTAGTCATTTAGTTGTTTCATTTTGTCCACTCATTTCATAAAAATTGTAGTCCAGGAACTTACTCTTAAGCAATTTATTACAAATTTCTAAAAATATTGGCAAAAGCATTCAAAACATCTCTTCAAACATCATCAAGTATTTTCAAATCTTCTCATCAAGTTTGACAGACAAGTATTGACAAAAACCATACCAAGGCCTGCATACTTGGTTTTGCTCTTTCTTTCTACTAGGTGAAGTTGTCCTTACCTATGGTCTATTCTAGAAGCTTCTTGGTGTCACATCTATCCCTCTTAAATCTCTTTGAAAGAAAGGATATCCCAAATTCATAGATCAAAAAAGTCAAAATCAAATGGAATCAAAGGCACCAAGCAAAAAAAAAATATTTTATTTTACACACTTCTTTGCCCCATCAACCTTTGGTGATAAGCCCACATCTCTTACTAGTGGTGTGAGGTTGGGAAAGGAAAGAAGTGCCCTTACTCACCTATATCCCACCTTTGGTGACAAACCCATGCTTCTTACTAGTGGCATGAGGCAGGGATGTGGGGGTCCATTCACACAAATTAACAAATCTTGGTATGCTAGAAGCACAAATCAAATTATATTAAGAGAAAACAAATGTCCAAATTCCAAAGAGATCAAATCCTCAAAACCAGATTTTGTCAACCAGGTTGCCATTTATAAATCTAAGTCTAGATAAACTGGAAAGTAAGTGGCCTTCTAAGCTTGGTGGTAGTTTTGAGTAGGGTAAGTGTGTAGGTCTAAGTTTGGTTTTTATCACTGGTTTGTCTATCTCTCATCATTCCATTCAGTCAAACTCATACAATTTGTGCCCTTCCTAACTCTTGGTGTAGAGCCCTCGCATCTTACTGGTTGCGTGGAGTTAGGAATGGGGCAAGTTCATCTCTTTATCACTATACATTCATCACGTTTTGCCAACATAAGAAGAAATCACATTTCCCAAAGAGGTCAAAAGTTCAATACTACAATGTGTTTAATATCATCTCATATCAGCATTACAAAAACATACAAAGTAAAACATTCTGTTTACATTTGTTATCATTTGTCATCCATTGCATACATTCTGAAAAGCATGAAAACAAATACTCTAAAAACATCTAGTATACATGTGGAAACAAGTCACAAAATTCTAGGCACCAAAAGTCTAGATCCATATATATATATATATATATATATATATATATCAAGTTTTATATACAATGCCATCATGCACTAGGCATGGTCAAAATGCTCAATGAGCCCAAAAAGTACAAAAACACTCATATAAATATCCGACAAAACACTACAAAAATGGCCTCTCAATCCCTATGGGATCCCTCGGGGGCACCCACGTCTAGGACTCCGGCTATGCCGGCACTCCAAATGCATTGAGGGCTCACGGTCATGGCCAGTAGCTGCTTGTCTCCACTATGAGAATGACTCCTCCTCATCAAGCGCTCGGCCATCCTATATCCAGCTACCTCAGCATGGAGAGAAGTCATGATCTTTGCCACCTGCCAGATAGAGGCAAAAACATCGGTATGCCTACCAGCTGTTGAAGGCTCCCCACATCCACAAAATATCTCAACATGAGTCTTCTCTGAGGGGAGCAACAAGGTATCTGTGCATACTCGGTGAATCAAGTCTCACCACTCATCAGCAATCACTGCAAATAAAGGAGAAAACAAGTTAGAAAATGATCAAAAATAAAACCAAGAATAAATGAAATGAAAATAAAATAACAACTAAGACAATTCTAACTAAAACAAAGTCAAGAGAAGAGTGATAACTCACTCGGATCTCCAGGGCCTCTAGGAAGGATCTCTAGGATCCGCACCTTGCCCATTGATGCCCATTGGGCGTCCCCTCTCCCACATCTGGGGCAATGTGACAGCCTGCAATGGACTCACCATCTCCCCTAAATCCTGAGAGAGCAACTCCTCTGAGACCAAAGTCACCCTCTCTGCTGCTCCACTCCACCCTCTCGGCCCATAGGATATCTTGAGTGTCATGCCACTCGGAATCACTATCATCCTCCCCCCATCCCAATCTCCATCTCCTCTCCTCTGTCTCCTCCTCTGTCTCTCCCCTAGTGAACTCCTCAGACTCGGAGTCCACGTCAATGGGCTCATCGCTGCTATGGGTGGGACCGGTGGCAATCCAAAGTAAAGGTGCTTGAGGAGCACCGGCTCCCTCGAGCACACACCACCCTCCTGGCCATGATAGGAACACCAGGGGTAACAATAGTCCAACCCCAGGCCTCTAGGACCTCCCCGAGCCTCATGAATAGATCTATACACTAGCCCCACTGGAGGAAATATGTCTATGTATGGGAGGTTGAACTGCTGTGGTACTCTGTCAAAGGGGTGGATCTCCAACTTCCCCATCCTATCTACCAGTTGGTAGTAGTAGTCTGACAAGAAATCAATGTGACAGTCTCCTCTCCCCATAACCCTACCATGGCCTGATAAGGAGTGGCCTCCATGTCTGCAGTGGTCAAAGAGGCCACTGGCTGGTGAGGTGCTCTAAGAATGGTCATCCCTGTCCACCTCGCTACCCTGACGGCCCCGGGATCCTCCGCCTCTACACCTCTCCCATACGGAGTGATATGCTCATACACCCAACTCATGACAAGAGTGGGGTGGCTCAATGATTATCCCTGTAGTCGGACCACCCTGTATAAATCATGGTAGGTGGTCTCGAGGATGTCTTCTCCCCAAGCATAAACACATCCATGGCCCTCAATCTATGTAATAATGGGGGCCCAACAATATAAGAGAGTGTCTCCTCCCTTGTCCCCAATCAATCTCGAAGCAAGGATGCCCATGATGGCCTTGCGGAGCACAGAATGTCTGTCTCAACAATGGAGTGGATCCTCACCCCCTTCTTTGACCCCATCAAACAACTACATCCCCCATATAGGTGGCCCACTGAACCACCTGAGATCTCGATACTGTTGTCTTAAGAGACAGCCACCTCCCAAGGATCGGAACCCCCAGTATATGGTAAACATCCTCCAGGGTGATGGTCCACTCACCCCTAACTCCTGGAAATCGGAAGGTGTTATGATCCATCCCAGTATGAAAATAAGTCACATAGTATGTGACTAGTAGGAGTAACGTGAGGGACCTGTGCAATCCTCCAAATGCTAGCCCTCTGAAGAGTATCTCACTCTGCCTGAGTGAGTGCCTCTAACACTTTGCTTGGGAGCCAATCACACTCCCTCTCTCGGCCATCTAATATATTCCTCCTTCTTCTACATACACCCAAAAACACAAAAAGAGTAAGTTAGTATCAAAATCCGATTGGAAAAACTATCAAAAACATGTAAAAGTGCTAAAAATGCAAAAATAAGTAAAGGAAAGCATTGTTTTTTTTTTTGTGAACCACCACCTACTGCTGTAGAGTGGTAGTTCCATAACCACCACCTTCTAAGGCGGCGGTCCATAAACCCCCCTGTGCGGGTGGGCGGTCCTATCTCAAAACACAAAATGGCTCGAAGCCCTAAAAATGCCTAAAAACAAGCAAAATACACCATTTTAACTAAAATAAGGACCTACCCTATGGGATCCCCCTAGAGACTCATTTAAAACTAATATTTTCAAAAATAACCCCCCCAGAGACAAAGATTTCATCATTTCCACATTTTAGGTTCAAAAAAATAAATTGAGAAGAACTAACTTTGAGACTTTGGGTGGGTCGATGTTCCACTCTCGGAGGCATGATCACTATCTCACCACAAACATTTTGACTATACTCTCATCGAAAACCATCACCGTGGGTCCCAGAGCTCAAAAACTATCAAATCAATCCACATAAATGAATAGTGAAATGAGTTCATTATATATATATATATATATATATATATAGCTTTTAAAATTGATTTTGAATATCTTTCATGGGGTCGATAGGAGCATCGACGGAGGTAAGTTCTAAACCCCACGTAGAGATGGTAAGTCCTCATTTCATATCAATTTTGTTTTATTTCTCAATTTATTTTATCTATCTGCACTTGAGTCCCCTTTTTCATTTTTGTAGATAGCGGGATTTTGGATGGTGACTTTCGACACACGGGTGTGTCAGGTATAACTCCTAACTCCCCATTTTGGGACCGCCATACTTGGATCCACCATTTTATGCCTCTTCATGGCTAAGATGCTTCTCTGAGGGGGCAATATGTATGTACCCAAAATTGTAGGGTACTGCACCACTGAAAAGATGTTACACATACCCCAATGATGATACAGGTCTCCTTGCAAGGTGTTCAAATCTAGAAAAGCTCACCAAGTATACGTTTGTATCCCGTATGCCTCACTCGGCCTCCGCATGCTTTGTTTTCCCTCTGCCCCCTTTTTCCTTGCATTTTGGTCTTCAGTGATGAGACCGCCACCTGCAGGTGGGCGGTCCCATGACCACCACCCCACAGGGGCGGTGTGCGTCCTGTAACCACCACCTGCATAGGGCGGTGGTCTGTACGTTTTCCATTTTCTTAGATGCTTTGATGATCGTCAAATGTAAATCTTCAATTTCTACCCACATTCTTCAGCTACTTTTCTTTGCATTTATGTTTTGGCCCCTATGAATAGTGTTTTCCCTTTGTTTATAGTAAAAGAGTTCAATTGGGAGTTACCCTCTGGTAAATGCATTTGCTATAAATAGCCAACTTGTTTTCAAACAAATGGCCCCTCACCTTCTCAATTCTATTATTCAGTCTTTTGAATTTCTCAATTAGAATTCCCATAGTTTCATGTTTTGCTTCCATTGTTAGTTTTCCTTTGTTGTTTAGAGGTCATTTGATCTTCTTGTTTCAGTCTTGCTTCATTGTTGTTCCATGCAAGTCAGTTTAGAGTAAAATAGTTTCATTTGTAGATTGGAATCCATTAGAGTTGCAGGTTTTGTTCATCACAAAGGATAGTTTCAAAACTCTCGGTATATTTGTGTTGTATTCCCATATAAATCCTGCTAGGAATTGCATAGTCAAGCTCTGTTCACTTGCGCTATCCCTCTCCTACTCGCATTGTATTCGGTCTATATCCAAAGCTGCCATTGTTTGAATACCTTCTTCTGTTGATGCTATCATATACATGCTTTTCTAGATTCATGAGAACATGAAGGAATGAGGAGATCACACTGAGGGGATGAAGTCACACACAACTAGATTTACCATTGTTCTATAAATGCCAGGTTTGAGCTATCAAAGTTCTAGTTATAAACGTATCAAATAGAGTAGTGAATTATTTTATTTCAGTCAAAAGTTCACTCTCGATATCACCAAGGAAGATGTGGGGATTGATAGTTTCTAAGAAACTGTGATTCATTCCTCACTTTTGAGGTAGGATCGAGAGTCTTTCAATTTAAAATAATTAGTTGCTTAGATATTTAGGATAAAATCACAACTGCACAGGAAAATAGCCACACTAGGCTACTTTGTTTGTTTTAAATTCTGTTACTAGATTAGTTGTTCATTTTCTAAATATACTAGAATAGTTGCTCTTTAATTTCATTAAAATACGTCATCAAAAATACAAAAATAGAAGAATACTTGCATAGTGTAAATACATCTTTCATAATTAGTTTATTAATTTTAGTTAAAATTTGAATCACTTTGTATGATAATCAATAGGACCTAGAGAGCCTAGAGAATATATATTTGAACCAATAGTGCCTCAACCAAATCTACCCACAACATTAGCTGATATAGATCAAGACCTTAGGATATAGGTCTTTCAAGCAATGAAAACCTACAAGTAATTAGTGAACAACTGAGAGGGTTAAATATCGAAGACGACAAGGCATACACATTTTGGTCAAATCATCCTAACTATAGACTACCTTGATAAAATATCCGAATGACTTATGCAAGGATTCGAAAGAGAACAAGTATTTGGTTGTGATCCTTTAGTTCCATAACTTGATGCAGGAGACCTCCTCATTGACATAGATACTAGCTTACGCATTCAAGTTGCCAGAACACCTGTAAGGTATTCTGAGAAAATTATACAACTTCTAGTTCTAAACATAGAGGCTGAAAAGGCGTATGATTATTGGATAGTCGGAAGAAGGGATTGATTCTTCACATGACCATAACAGGTCCACAACAACCATGAACTCATGGTTGTGATCCCCAAGTCCCATAACCCAACGGGCCTGCAAATTAGTTAAGTATTGATACCGGTTTACAAATGCTTGGTATTTAGATCCTCACCACTCTCGCCAGATATCATCATGCAGTTCTCCGTATTAAATATAGAAGCCAATCAATCTAATATTTTCTGGACTAGACCAGAAAACCACCCATAGTTCACTACAAATCCACTAAACCTCCTATCACCATTTTCATGACCTTGTCTAGAGATATATATGAAGCTCCCACATGTCACTTCCACATATCCAACAACTAAGAAATAGGATCTCGGTAGAGCTCGACATTTACTGGAGCCTCAGAACAACTATTATATCTGAATGAACCATTACACCAATTCATGTTAGGAGGGCCTTCTTTGCCTTAGATTTATAGATTTCCATTATTGCGTATTGAGAATATAAGATTATCTAATTAGTTTTTCTGTATCCATCTATATTCCACATTCATCGGCCATCTCGGCACGATTCGGGAGGTCGGGTATGAGGAAGAGGTACTTGTAGATTCCCATGTTCTCATGTCACCTTTCCATCATATAGTAACCTCATAATTTGGAAAACATCCTCTGGGTGATGGTCATCTCACCCGTCGGAAGGTGGAACATGTTGTCACCTTAAACCAAAGCATCGGTTACCTATTTGGTGACCGATACCGGTTCACCTTGATCGACCATAGTTCCATGTAATTGGCATCGGTCACCTGTTAGGTGACCGATCCTGGTTCAACCCAACTAACACTGGCCAAGCTTGACTGACGCCGGTCATTATCACGGAAAAATCCATGACTTCCCAAAACCCCCTTTTTTTCAAAACCCTCCCACCTATCCCTTTTACCCCACCTACACTAACCTACACTACCCCAAAACCCCTACCCACCCCACCTATCCAATTTCCTACCCCTCCCCCTCTTTTTGCCCATTTTTCCCCCCATACCTGATTTAACTTTTTTCTGCCAAAAAATACAAAAACCCAAATCCAAAAATAAGCAACCCTTGCACATCTACTCTATCTAATTAACATTAAAGAGTTAGGCACTTACCTCGTCACACTACCTCTGTCTCGGTAGCACGTCTAGCAGTGTGTCGTGTGGTTCACCCGATCCCTCTCCCACCTCTACCATCACCAAAAATCTACCCACACCCTTCAACCAATTGAATCCCTCATTCAGATCTCATAGACCCACTACTCACTAACCCAACCACCGTCAACTCACCCTACCAGCTCACTATCCCATTTCCTCTGGATGCTTTTCTCACTTTTCTCTCTTTCTATCTTTTTTTCCCCGTCATAATTCACAAATGAATAATCCACACATGGATTTTTTGTTTTTGTACCAAACCTGACCTAACCGACGTCGGTTCCCCTCGACCAACATTGGTCTCATGCCCTACCTAACCATTACTGGTTTTCCTATACCGACATCGAGTTATCCATGACCGCCATCAGTCACCCCTACCTACACATTGCCCTTACATTGCCATTTTACCCCACCCTCTACCTTTCTCTTTACCCCATACCTTTACCCAACACATTACCTTACCTTTCCTGACCTCATCATTTACTACCTCCATTTTTCCTCCTTTGGGGACTCATTATTTTACCCTTGCCTCGGCCTTACCCGTGTTGTGACCTAGATATTTGAACCAGGGACCATCGCTAGTGACCTTGACCTCATGTCTTTACTATACCTTTTATCAACATTACTGTGTTGATTGACCCAATGACCTTACCTAGCCTATTACCATGACTGTTTATCTTGACCCTACCTTTGGTGTACTGGAACATACCTAAACATTCCTGCACCTAACCTACATTGTGCTTCATGACCTTATCCTATACCTTGGATACTGGATTCACTTCAACCTTGTTTGGATAAACCTATCAACCTTAGACGATGTAGAGTTTTCTTGCTCTTCAACCCAAAGAGCATGCTATATTTTATACATGTGCGTGTGTTTGACGATTACTACCTTGGACCCTGACTCATTACCTAGATTTCCCGAGTAGACCTTTCACTACCTTTTTCCTCAGTACCCACTTACCTTTTCTTCACATTTACCTTTTATCAAACCACTCCCCACTTGAGATTTCTTTGCCTCGTCGCCTCTGGTTTGAAAGGGATCACCTTCACCCTCACATGGGGCAACCACATCTTATTTTTGTTAGCATCGCTTACCAATACAAGCTACATAAAAAGGGGGAAAAATGTAGACACTAAAATTAGGTCACACTCACCTTTTGTCCCTCGACATATAGGCACCCTTTATTACATTTACCTAGCCATGACCCCCTTCACCCCACTAATATTAATTTAATTAATTTAATTAAATTAATGCATTATCCTCACTATATTTATTATTTAAATAATATCTACACATATAGTTCACTTAGACACCTCACCAAGCCAACTCAACGTAAGACCTATTCTTAGCAAGTTACCATAACTAACTAAGACTTACCCAAACCCTAAAAATCAATGCCTACATTCCCTCTAACCACATTCCCACATGCTCACAAGAGGATTTGAGTCTAATCCATGGGATAATGACACAAGATCTGAGAAAATTAGGAGGATCTCCCTAATTTTAGTAAACCTAGGAAATCCCACCTTGACCAACGTCGGTTACCCTAACCATCGCCGGTTAAGCTAGACCACTACTCAGCTTACCCATTTTAACCCCTAAACCGCCTTATTCTCAAGGTTGGAAAACATTGGGAGAAATTTGACAAGAAAGAACAAAACCTCGGAGAGATAACGCATCTTCGGAGAGAAAATTCCAGGTGAAAACTCACATCCAAGGAAGGAGATTGAGCATCTTCAATCGCATGACCATCCCAACCGTAGTCCGATCTATCTAAGCAAGAGGAGTGTGCATGTATCCCATGCGAAGCTTTTCTTCAATTGGTGATCACTTACAGCCCTTCAAAACCCATCATCAACACCTCCATCCTTCACACATAGACCTTCAGGAACAAAATCCAAGTAAGTATAACGTCATAATTATTTGGTTTGTTTCATTTCATCGTTCTTTTATCACCCATTGTTTATCTTACTCCCCATTGACCTTCTCTAACATTTTCACCTCCATAGACCCATTAAAATCTTGCAAAAGCCTACTCCAGTCACCCAATACCTCGTATTAACTAACCAAAACCCTTTGTACAATCACAAAGGAGACCAAAACCTTGTTTTGTGACATTCCCAGATCTCACAGTAACCGGCACCGATTATACCTAACCACCGTTGGTCACCCATGACCGACACCGGTCTCTGTGTTTTCCCACACAACCTTAAATAGAGACCTACCCACCTAATTTCACCTTAGCTTCATTTAACTGTGACCTACCCGAGACCTTTATTAGACTTGTAGAACCCATAGCCAACCATTTGACCTGTGGATTCTATTCTAGCCTAGCCTATTAGATTAGATCTATTTTCTTATTGTGTTTTAAGTGAGATGCCTAAATCATTTTAAAATAACAATAGGATTTACTTTGTTTATAGCATTAATTTTTTTAAAATAGTGGACTGACAGCCATCTAGGAAGTATCATACTTCTCAGATCTAGATCACGTGAGGCGCCTTCACTGCCCATATTGTTTAATTCCTTTTGTTGGTCTTGTTTTCATTACAGGTAGTTCCTCCTAGCCAAAAGGAAGCTCTCATGGTTAGCTGTGGATTTGGAAGTCATGCACGCATTACAACCTATCAACCGACATTTGAATATGTATTCCTCCTACGCTCGTTACCCTATCTGCTTGGCCAACAATTCAAAGAAACAATCTAAGAAAAAGGTGAAATAATGAGGTTTTGCTTTATTTCTTTCTCCTTTTTGGTTTATGGCTTGGATCCTTCATCACTCAAGAGTGCAAACAAATAGGAAATGAATTATCTAGGTATTTCTCACATTTTCCCTATTTTCTCCTTTTTGCATTATAATTTCCCATTCTTGTCTCAGTGTCCTCATCGAATATAACACTTCGTTTTGGGATTAAAAAGAACCCTATATTTTCTTCATCTTGCTTGCTCACATAGATTAAACAGGGTTCAACATTCTACATTACACATCTTATCACACATGCCCTAAATCTCACAAATAAATTAGCTTATAAAAACATTCCCTTACCTAGTTTATTGATTGTGATTTGATCACCCAACAAGAAGCCGCTTGAGAATTCCCAAGACAAAACAAACCAAAAGTAGGTTTCCTTCTCCTAGGTACCTCATTATCCATTTCCCCTTTTATTTTTCATACTTTCTTAAATTAAGATCATAAGAAGAACTGTTTTCTTGACTTGTTTGATTTAAAATCGAAAAAAATTCACCCTAAATGATTTTGCACAAACTTCTAACCATACATCATATCTTCCCATCTAAGACAAACCATCTTATCATGTTTCTCCTTCCCAATATCATACACCCCCTCAACCAATATGATCTTCACCACTCTCGACATTTTTAGAGAGTCCTTTCCGTAACCCACCACCAACAAATTTGTTTTCACTAAACAAATATAACCCATTTTCAATCAATATCATACCTCAAACACCTCTACCTCATGCTCCTTTAGAGACCTCTAAGCCTTCCTCTAGCCCCATCTATGATTTCCTATGTCGAAAATCCCCGAAAACCCTCAATCATGTCAATCCACTCAATTGGTGGATCTTATTATGCCTACATAATGTCATATTAATCCTATCCTGCTTCTTCTAGAATACCCATCCAATCACCAAAATCTACCAACATTCACACTTCTCGTGTGCTCCAATAATCAAATATTTTAATCCAACCTCGAACATCCTATCAAACATATCCTCTAGCTTTAACACACCAAGCTTCCTTATATCCTTATCCATCCACTCCTTATGTTGTATAACCAAGACCATCCAACACTTATCCTACACCCACATCAACCATAACTACAACCCCCATGCCTATCACATCAATTACCACCACTCCTAAAACATCTTGCATTATTAATATCTTGTTCTTGTCTCCTTATAGCCCCAAATACAAATATTTTCATTATAACTCTCGTTCACAATCATGTCAACCAAAGGGTTCTAATCCATCCTCTTCACCTTATATGAATTACATCACTTTGCTTCATCTACCACAAATTACGTACCTCAACAATCTCAACCATCCTACTATGTCCTTATTTCCTGATATTACACAATCCCCCAACAAATTTAGTCTCCACTCTTGGATATCTTCAAATAAAACTTCCCGGATCCACCATTGATAGATCCATTTCTACCTTCTTCACCATATTATTTCAATCCTTATTCAATTAATATTGTATATCAAACACCACTTTCAATACCCACACCCACATCTACCATTTATTTCATATATATATATATATATATCTACCTCATCCACTCCATCACCCACATCTATTCTCGTCGTTACCATCCTTAGATCCAATCCCAATTCCTGTACCTACCACATAAATCATTGAGACCACATCCAGATCATCCTCCCATCCTACATCATTTGAAGAACCTTTGAAAGTACTTCAAATTATGACAACTTAAAATTATCTTTGTACCTCATCAGCGTAATCAAGTTAATCTTTTATTTTTGTAGATTTTTTTTTGCTTCCTATGCATATGATAACACCACCTCCAGATCCTTTGGTGGAAATTTTTGTTGTTCCTCCTAAGGATGCAACCCCATAAATAAAATATACAACCGTCAATACATCACCTCAAAAATATCTTATACATTATAATAAGGAAATTAATATTCCTTCTTCTAAACAATCCAACAAGAAAACCCTTTCATTAAAAAATCTTCATCAACTAAAACTAAAATCATTCAACATTATGCCATTTACCAATGTCAAAAATGAATTCAGACTATCAAGACATCAACATACTTGAATTTTATCCTCAATATATGGCTTACCCCAAACATCCACTTCTTCTTTAAAGACCAAGATATTCTGCAAAGAAAAAACACCTCCTAATGCTTTGGTTGGATCATGTATAGAGGTCTTCGACACTTATTATAAATTTTTTCAATCAATATTTTACCTCTTAAGTCATTTGACCCAAATAACAAGAAGCCATCATGGTTTAATTCCAACCTTGTCTGTGCATATCATCGTACCCCTAGACACGATATTGAACATTGCAGAGCATTTCAAGCCATTGTTCATAACTTCATTAAGGAAGGATACCTCCTTCCTAAACCAAACCAATCTCTTCCTTCCACTTCAACATCCACACATTTGACTTCATCTATCTAAATGTAAAAGTCCCATCATTCTTCACGAGATTTCGTAGCAATTTTTCCTCTAAATGGTGATTATTCTTAAGAGGATCCTTGATTGTCCATAAAATATGTTTGAGTAACCACTCGGTCTGATCCAAGTGACCTGAATCATCAACCAACACTAAAACTTAAACCAAAACACTAAAACCTCAAAATAATCCACAACATCCTCAACATACAAATAAACACATACATCAACATCCCAAACATCCATGTCAAAATCCAAGTCTGAGACTCCCAAAGAAAGGACGCGTGCAAAACGATAAATACAAATCCAAACAATCCGATCCTTCAACCAAATTTGATTTGTATTCCATGACACCTAATCTACCTATCCAATGTTCATCCAAACCTAAATCCCAATGCAAACAATATCAAATTGATCCTTCTTCCAAGACACCTAATTTATCCATCTAATCTACATTTCTACCTAAATCCAAGAAAAAATATTATGTTGAAACCCATCGATTTATCTTCCTTTTGAAACTTTGATTGGGTCCTATAAGGATATCCTTTAACATTTGACTTGAAAATATGCCATAACACTTCCTACTATCATAACTTTTAATGCACATGGTAAGAAACCATCATGATTTGATCCTAATTTTATTTGTGCATATCATCGTATTCCTAGCCATGACATTGAGCATTGTAATACCTTTCGACTATAGTCCATAATCTTGTTGAGAAAGACAATTTACCCATTTATGAGAATTTTTATTCTTCATCCACCACAACCAATCATAATCCAATTCCTACATCCCCATCCAACAAAATTAATAAATCTCATCTTCCATCCACATCATCCATTAACATTACTCCTAAAGAGGCCTCACTTGTTTATTGATACTATTGGTTTTTTTAATCACCCTTGTGATCCTTGACCATCTATCCAATCCAAGTTCAAAACAATCTCATCTAAACTATTTCAAAATCCATTAACTCATCCATACCTAATTCATCCATAATGATATATTAGCTTTCGGTAGGTGAGAAGTCTCCCCTTTTCCTCAAGCATATCATCCAAATTAACTCATTTCCTATCCAACCAACTCCCTTGACATTGGGGACTTCAATCTTGACATTGTTTTATTTATCTCATCCAAATCTATCTAATCTAATCCAAATTAATTCTTTCCAAATCTTCATCTCATTTAAGTTCACTTTTGTGGCCATATTCATCTCTCAAATGAGGGAAAATTTATTCTCATCTTAAGTCCACCATTGTGGCCATGTTTGTACTTCTGTTGAGGGACCATTTTTCCATTCTTTTCATCAAATTTTTCCTTTGTGGCCATATCCATGCCTCTTTTGGGGCACCATATTCATCAAAGTCCACCTTTATGGCCATAATCATGCATCCTTTGGGCCACCATATCTCCATATTTTTCATCCAATTCCACCTTTGTGGTCATATTTTTTCCTCTTCTGGGGCACCATATTTTTGTTCATCAAAGTCCACCATTGTGGTCATATTCATGTCTCTTTTAGAGCCTTGTATTTTCATCCTAAGTCCACCTTTGTGGTCATACTTTCCCCACTCAAGGCATATTTTATTTTTCCCTTTTTGCCTTTGAGGCCATATCTTCCCCTTTGGGGCATACCTCTTTCATCAACCACTTTTTTTAATTTTCCTTCTTGACCATTTTTTGTGCTTTGGGGCACCATAACTTTTCATCCTCATCCCTTGTAAGCGCATACCTTTTGACTCAATTCCTTGTGTATGAATGATTTCACATACCTTTCACATTGAGTTGTGCATATTTTTATGACTTTCCTATGACCCATTGGTCATCACGGCTCACATCCATTGAGGGACCATTTTTCCATTCTTTTCATCAAAGTTCACCTTTTTGGCCATATCCATGCCTCTCTTGGGGCACCATATTCATCGAAGTCCACCTTTGTGGCCATACTAATGCCTCCTTTGGGACACCATATCTCCATATATTTCATCAAAGTCTACCTTTGTGGCCATATTTGTGCCTCTTTTGGGGCACCATATTTTTTTCATCCTAGTCTACCATTGTGGACATATTCATGTCTCTTTTAGAGGCACCATATTCTCATTCTAAGTTAACCTTTGTGGACATGATTTCCCCACTCAAGGCATATTTTATTTTCCCCTTTTTCCTTTGAGGCCATATCTTCCCCTTTGGGGCATACCTCTTTCATCAACTGGTTTTCAATTTTCCTTCTCGACCATTTTTCATGTCATGTGCTGGGGTACCATAAATTTTCATCCTCGTCCCTTGTAGGGTAAGTGCGGGAAGTTGATGGACAAATATAGGGTCATCCGTGGACATCATATTGCAAATAACAACATAATATCAACTTGTAGGGATTATTAGCAATACATACACTCAAAATTAGACAAAATTATATTAATATGAATTGTAGCATCCGGAATCTAGTTTCTAAAATACTAATTTTTGTAAAAAATGGACAAGATTAGCTATATTAAACACTCAAAATTTAATGACTTGGTATTTTTTTTTAAAAACGCTGATAAGATTATAGTTCGTTTGCCCACAATTTGGATGACCAAAAATTGATATATATATTTTTCCTTTGGTGAGAAGTTATATGCCACTATCTATCTTGGGATGGATTTTATTTTGTATTTTTTTGAGTAATATTTTATTTTTTATGATTTTTTCCGTGAAAGTGGTATGAAAACATAAAGAAAACAGAGCACTTTCCGTTTGCCCGCCATAACTTCATCAAAAAATATTGAAATCAAATAATTTTTTTTTTTGAACATGTATATAATTTCACCACGGTTGGGATGGTATAAGTTTTATCACATTTTGATAAGTGAAACAAATTTTGCAGTCTTAAACGTAGACATAAACATTCACAGGAAAAAGTGTCTTAAAGACCTACTATTAGTAAAAAATTATAAAATGATATTTATCCTCTTCTATTCACTTTAAAATTAGTATTTCTACAAATCTAATAGTCTCCCCTACGCAATGGTACCATTTTTATGACATATTTTTACTTTTTGGCATGGTTCAAGTCCGCGGAAGACTAAATTTGATGTTTTGCTGTTTTTAATGTAAAATTCGAGGATTTGATGTCCACTTAATTGTCCCCAACTTGGTGCACTTACCCTGTAGGCGCATACCTTTTCACTTGATTCCTTGTGTACGAATGATTTTTCATACCTTTCACATTGAGTTGTGCATATTTTTATGACTTTCCTATGACCCATTCGTCATCATGGCTCGCATCCAGAATGTAGTGATTTTTACCCACTCACCGGTCCGTAGAACAATGTAGGCCCATCTTCATTGAGACCGCAATTTTCCTCTATCGATGTGATATTGGACTCACTGCCATAATTTTTATTGATATTATGATCCTTTTTTCCTAGGGCATCTTGCCTTGGTTATGCTTTCGCCCATATTTTCTTTACCCACCCGCCCTTCATCAACTATCTTTTTTTCAAATGCATCATCGATTTCCCTTAGCATCATCGATCCCCCATTTTAGGGGGAGCTCATCATCTACCTTTCACCAATCCTTATCCAACTCTCATCATTTTTGTCTGATGGCATGATAGTCCAAACCACTCAAAAAAAGGGGAAAAATGTAGACACCTAAATTTGGTATCTATGCCTTCATTCGCTGCATGCACATATTTATTTTATTCATCCCACTTATTTAATTAAATTCCCTTTATCACATCCATATAATCTTTATTAAATTTAATTAATTAATTCCTATTAATTAATTACTTGCTCATCACCTTTCATCTTTAAACATTAGTTAATTAATATTAATTAATTGATTATTTAATAAATTAAATATTCATCCATTCCCTAACCAACTTTCCATTAGGGATGATTTTATTCTAAATTTGCATCTCCATGCTTTTTCTATGTTATATTTATCTTATAACTACCCATGAATCACCCTAAAAGAACATAATCCCACACACATTCTTTAAAGAAGCTTTTCTAACTCTTAAATACAAAAAATCCTGATCAAATCACAAAAACAAGTGATTAGGGAAACTTTCCCCGTAATTGGCCATGACTCAACCTGGTCATTATCGACCCTATAAAACCAAGTTACATCTCTCCATAATCGGGCGGAAATCATCGAACACAATGAGAGCATAATGATAATGCAACAATAACATAACAAGGACACATAAAAAATGTAAAAACACACATGCACAACTTCCTTCCATTCTGTAATTCCTCCTTCAAATTAAAGCATCTCATCAACCCTCTTGCATCCTTGGAAGCTCTTATTTATCATCCACATAACATCGGGAGGTTTACATTGATTTTTCTATTATCTTATATCATTTTTATTATTATCTTGTTAAATCTAACACTGCAGGTCCAACAACACTCGAGACTCCATTATTAGGTTGTTCTATCAGTGTTTCTATTTGCGAGTTGCATTTGTAGTCAATTTACCTTTGACCTTTCCTTATTCTCGCTATAGTTTCCATCACCCACCTGAGTCTTCATTGACTTGGCTCTTTGTGACTATTTTTTCCATCTCAAGTGCTTTCCTCGGCCTTTGTATATATATTTTTTCCATTTTGAACCCCATATTCACCATCTAGCTTCTCTATTGTAGCTATTAAATTTTAAATCTACCTTGAAAAAAATAGATATTAAATTCGATCAAATTGTTTTTTGAAATATTTCACATGGAAGTGTTTAAAAATTTGTTAAAATTCTTTGAATTCCGAAGATCCAAAATTTTAGGCTTTGGATTTTGGGGATTTTCCATTTGGAGATTAAATGGTAAGAATGGAAATTTTCATTTTAGAATTTTGAACCCTGAAAGCCCGAAAGTCTAAAATTTCAGATTTTCAAACTTTCAGAATTCGAGAGATCTTCTTTATCAGTTTACAATTTTATGATGAGCAAGTTTTGAAGTCTCCAACTCAAGTTCTCAAACTTGAACTTGACTTTCAGGTTTCGGAATCCCATGTTACCCCTTTTTGGAAAAATATTCTTTGAAGTTCCAATGTCTGAAACTATGAAGTTCTGAAATTTCAGATCTTTGGACTTTCAGGTTTCAGAAGTTTCCTTGCCATTTTTAATATTTCACCTTAGGACTTCCAAAGTCTGAAACTCCAAAGTTCCAAAATTTCGAAACTTCGGACTTTTGGGTTTCAGAGTTTTCCATTACCTTTTCACGATTTTCATCTCTTAAAGTCCAAATTCAAAACTCTGAAGTTCTGAAATTTTGAAACTTTAGACTTTCGGGTTCTTTGTGCATTTAATTCTCACCAACCTTCATACGTGTCAACTTTCGAGCATTAATTTCAGGTTTTCTATTTAAACTCACGATTTTACCTATCATTTTCACCTAACATTTTGCTCTGACGATCTGATTTTTACTTCAACTTTGTACTTTTGTGGCATCATTTTCAAGGTATTTGGTTTAGGTTATGTTATTTATTTTTGGTTTAAGATCTCTTGGTTTTGTTTGTCCTTATTCATTTTCTGTTTGTTCTTCCTTGTTTGTTTTGGAGATGAAACCCTCATTTCTGCCATGCTTTCTTTGAGGTGTTTTTGACTTCGAACGTTATAAAATCCAATTTTTAAAGGTATCTAGTGTAGATTTCATTATAATCTTTGAGATCCTCCTGAGAATTTTACTTGCTTTCCGTGCCTTTGGTGAAGTCTGTATTTTTAGAACTTCTCACTTTTCAGAGTTCAAAGGTGGTTGGTTTTGGAAGTTTCCATTTCGAGTTTTGGATTTTGTTGGAATTTTAGAGTTTTACATATCTACTATTTTGGTTTTTCGGACTTTGGGAACTAAAGTCTTTTCAGACTTTCAGATTTCAGTATTTCGGGACTATTCCACTATTTGTTGCAAATTTTGAAGGCCCTTCGGGTTCCAAAATCCAAAACTTGATGTCAACTTCTACATCCAGAGGAAAAGAAAAGATGAGGTATACATTCCTTGGAGTTGCTCCTCACTCTTGTTTGTCCTCAGACTTGGGGAATATAGGAGACACTGATCTTGGGAAGATTGATTTTCCAGACTTCTGGGAAATATTGAAAGCCCCCAACAAGAAATCCTAGATGCAAGCCATAGATAACAATGGAATTGTTCTTACTACTGGATTCCCCACATCCATGCATTGCCTTGAGTTTATCTTAGCTGTAACAAATCAATTTGATGAAGATTCTGGCGATAAAGATTCGATGGCAAGGTTTTAATTCATTGAGACCACGATTTATTTGAAGATTTATTCAAACTCCTAGATGTTGAAGACTATGAAATAATTTCACCGAACCGCAGAGAGAATTGGGACAAAGAAACTAAGTTATGCACAAAAGTCATGTTGAAGAGCTATCTAGCCAAGAGTGTCACCAAACTACCCAAGACCATGTATCAATCAGAATTTATCTAGGAAGTCAATGAAATTATTGTGTTACTAAGTAGAGTTTCAAGCCTTTCCTCTGCAAAGGAATTTCAGGAATGGATGTTCTTGTATATTGCTACTATCAAGAAGAACAAGGAATTCATAAGATGGGGAGAGCATATCAGCAGCTCCATCTACTTTCAGTTAAGCAAGGTTTTTTCCTCGAAGAATTTCTACATGACCTTATTTTTGGTCTATGTTGCAGCTGCTATGGGATATTTCACTAGGTTAAACACTAAGGGTATTTGAAGTGCTTCACAAATATATGATTTTTATCCTTAGCTTACACTAGACGAGGGAAGAAAAAACTTCCACAAAATTAATGATGCCTTCTTTGTTGTCATTATTTATCATTTTGATAAAAATTTATGCAATCGAAGAATTTCCGATGAATCCTTAAAATAAGTACGCAAGTGGAAAGATATTTTCCTATAGTTTCCTACATTTGCATACATTTGGATTCCTAGTTTTGTAGGTGCTCTAATTAAGTTACCAAAAATCCCCACTAACAAGTGGGTTTTACTAGAATTGGTTTGGAAATTTTTAGACTATCATAAGATTAAGAATAAATGGCACAAGGCAGGAGTCTAATTTCCCATTTCAATTGGTAGATACACTTGTGCAAATATTTATAAGGTGAAGAATGTAGATGCAGAGATGTCGAAGTAACTGCGGACCATCCATCCCCGAACCAATTTTGACTCTCAAGGCGGAATATTTAGTTAAACGAGTCTATCCAATTTTCATGTGCCCCAGTTGGAAGATATTTGGATTCATTATCGGGATGAATTCATCATTTGAAAAAGATATTTTGAGAGGCTAACTCTGGATGACGTTTGGAAGTTTGGTATTGCAGAATTTCCAAAGGAAATGGAAGATGAGGAAGAAGTTTTGGATGCAACATACAAAAATAATAATGTTGTCAATCAACCATTTCCATGGATTGATTGGTATGTAGAATAATGTTACAATACCAAGGAGAGGGCGGGGCCCATTTTGCAAATAACTTATAATTGGTTGGTTACCTTAGGAATCTTACCCAAAGGGTTAGATCAACCTACAAGTAAAGAAGCCTAACCAACCATGATTCTACCAACACCTACAAAAGGGAAGAGGTCCATCCAAAGGGCCCATACAATCCCTAAGAAGATTTCATTTGTGGTTGGAAGTTCTTCTCTCTCCAAGGATCCTACTTCCAAGGCTATGTCTCCAACAATACCAATGTTAGAAATAGTTGAAGTTACTGATTCTCCAAGTGTCTCACAAGATATATCATCTCCTCTTTCTCTTCCATTGTCACTTCCTCCATCATTTCCTTCCACTTCTACAATCATTTCTTCTTTCCCATCTCCTTTTATGGCCCAAGTGTTCTCATCTCTTCCGTTTCTCTCAGTAGGGGAGATGATTGGGTCACCCATTTCTAATTCACTCCCTATAACAATTTCATTCCCTCCCATCTCATCTTATAATCCAATTGTATCCAATCCTATGGTTGTCCTCACATCCACTCCATCCATTACTACCACATCCATTTCATTGAATACTAATGTTACCAGTGATCTTGTATTGTCTAGTGCTCTAGGTATTGAATCGCTTTTCCACTACCCTCAACATCTCGTATACCGAATAGTTGTTTCGTCAAACTCTAAAAATGAAAAATAAATTCCCTCTGGTGGATGTTATAGATCTGAGTATGTTAGAACCTACTTTGAGGAGACAAGCCAAGTGTCCAAATATTATATCCAGCTTATCAGTGAATCAATCCACAACATTGGAGACATCTAGGAATTATTAATTGTTTCATCGAATATGAGCATCGGATGGATGCTTAGGAGAAGGAACAAGATAAAACCGAGGAAGGAGAAGGTGTTGCAGAGCCAAGCCAAAGCTAGGCAGCCATGGAAGGAAAGTTCTAAGTTCTGGATTGGTCAAAGTTACAAGGTTTACCGAGTCAAACCCATGCAAAAACTTTACTATTTTTATGGGAGCATATTCCATAGAACTTAATGACATTTCTATTTTTAGTAATTTTTTGTTTAAGGCCCAGCTATAATGGTTCATTCTAAGGAACTTATAAATAGTTAAGTGTATGAAGTCTGTAGAATATAGGGAGATCATTTTTTGAGAAGTTTCTCTTTAAGCTTGGAAGAGTGCTTTGAATGTTTTAAAACCTTTCAATTATATTCGAGTGATATTTTTCTCGTGAATAATCCGATTTATTATATTAATGGTTGATTAATGTATGTTTTTTGGATGCATTATTCCTTAGTGTAAGTGGTTGACTTGCCTTTATTTAAGAATATCTTATTTCATTATGTGGGAAAGTGATATACTGGTTTTGGATATCAGTTGTGGAGAGATTGTTTTCCTTCTGTTATAAAATTTGTACTATCATTAACTGCCATAAGTGAAATAGATGTTAGACATGTGCATATTTTATATCATCGTGGTGGTTGATTGTGTTTTCAATCAAATTTGATCTATCTATTATGTATACTTAGGGCATTACAAGGAGATGCATATTATTTTGATTGTGGTTTGTTATTTACCCTATCCAAATGGTATTAGGTGAATTAGATTGTGATATTTGTTTTATCCTTTCTGAGTTACCCATTTCGGCATAAAGATCATCTTGATCATCTAGTCTTACTCTTGGTGTATCACCACATATTTCTTTATTTTGTTATTTCTAACCCTGAATCTCATAAAGTGAGTAGATTAGAATTATCAAAAGTGTTTTTCCTTGTATTTTTGGAGATGAAACCCTCATTTCCCACCATGCTTTCTTTTAAGGTGTTTTTGACATCAACAATTACAAAATCCAATTTTTTACAGGCATCAAAAGTAGATTTCATTATTATATTTGAGAGCCTCCCAATCATTTTATTTGGTTTACGTGCCTTTGGCAAAATATATATTTTCGTAACTTCTCACTTTTTGGAGTTTAGAGGTGGGTGGTTTTGTAAATTTCCATTTTGGATTTTTAGAGTTTGTTGGACTTTTCGAGTTTGGGGTTGTTCATTTTTGGAGATTCTCATTTTTTGGAAGTTGTGCTTCTCTATTTAGAGATTCAATTTTTTTCATTTCAGACTTTTGGATTTTTCAATTTCAATGTTTTGGAGTTTATAGATTTTTAGAGTTTTAGATATCTGCTATTTCGGTTTTTAGACTTTAGGAACTAAAGTCTTTTTGACTTTCGATTTCGGTACTTTGCACTTGTTCCACTATTTGTTGCAGATTTTTGAAGGCCCTTCGGGTTATGATATCCAAAACTTGATGTCAAATTCTTCCTCCAAAGCCAAAGAAAAAATGAGGTATACATTCTTTGAAGTTACTCTTCACTCTTTTCTGTCCCCAAACTTGGGGAATATAGGAGACACTGATCTCGGGTAGATTGATTTTTAATAATTTTAGGAAAGGGTTAAATCCCCCAACAAGAAATCCTGGATGCAAGCCATACACAATAATGGAATTGTTCATGCTACAAGGCTTCCCCGCATCCATGCATTTCGCTGAGTTCATCTTAGCTGTAATAACTTAGTTTGATGAAGAGTCCATGCCAGTAAAAGATGTTGATGGTAAGGTTGTAATTAATTTGGACCTTGATTTCTTTGAAGATTTATTCAAACTCCCAGATGTCAAAGACTATGCAAAAATTTCACCAGAATTGGAAGTGGAGCATTGGGACAAAGAAAATGAGTTATGCACAAAAGTCATGTTGAAGAGCTATCTAGCCAAGAGTGTCACCAAACTACCCAAGACCATGTATCAATCAAAATTTATCTAGGAATTCAATGACATTATTGTTTTACTAAGTAGAGTTTCGGGCCTTCACTTTGGAAATGAATTTTAGGAATGGATGTTCACGTATATTGCTACTATCAAGAAAAGGAATTCATAAGATGGGGAAAGCATATTAGTAACTCTATCCAATTTTAGTTAATCAAGGTTTTGTCCTTAAGATATTTCTACATGACCTCTTTTTTGGTCTATGCTACAGTCACTATGGGAGATTTCACTGGTTAAACACTAATGGTATTCGAAGTGCTTCACAAATATATGATTTTTATTCTCAACTTACACTAGACAAGGGAAGAAAACACTTCCGCAAAATTAATGATTCCTTATTTCTTGTCATTATTTATCATTTTGATAAATATTTATACAATTGAAGGATTTACGATGAAGCCTTCAAAGAAGTACATGAGTGGGGATCTATTTTCCTATAGTTTCCTACATTTACATAAATTTGGATTCCTAGTTTTGTAGGTGCTCTAGTAAGTTTCAATATTCCCCACCGACAAGTGGGTTTTTCTAGAATTGGTTTAGAAATTTTTGGACTATCATAAGATTCAGAATAAATGGCATAAGGCGGAAGTCCCATTTCCCATTTCAGTTGGCAGATACACTTGTGAAAATATTTATAAGGTGAAGAACATAGATGCAGAAATTTCATAAGTAACTTTGTGGACCATTCATCCCCGAACCAGTTTCAACTACTAGGGAAAATTTAGTTAAATAGGTGTCTCTAGTTCTCAGGTGCCCTAGTTGGAAGATATTTGGATTCATTTTTGGGATGAATTCATCATCTGAAAAAGATATTTTGAGAGGATAACTCTGGATGAGGTATGACAGTTTGGTATTGCAGATATTCCAAAGGAAATGGAAGATGAGGATGAAGTTCTAGATGCAACATACAAAAATAATAATGTTTCCAATCAACCATTGCCATGGATTGATTGGTATGTAGAATAATGTTGCAATACCAAGGAGAGGGTGGGGCCCATTCTATAAAGAACTTATAATTGGTTGGTTACCTTGGGAATCTCACCCAAAGGGTTAGATCAACCTACAAGTATAGAATCCCAACCAACCATGAGTCTACCAACACCTACAAAAGGGAAAATGTCCATCCAAAGGGACCATACAGTCCCTAAGAATATTTCATTTATAGTTAGTAGCTCTTCTCTCTCCAAGATTCTTACTTCCAATACTATGTCTCCAGTAATACCAATGTTAGAAATAGTAGAAGTTACTGATTCTCCAAGTGTCTCACAAGATATGTCATCTCCTCTTTCTCTTCCATTGTCACTTCCTCCATCATTTCCTTCCACTTATACAATCATTTCTTCTTTCCCATCTCCTTCTATGGCCTAGGTGTTCTCATCTCTTCTAGTTCTCTCAGTAGGGGAGACAATTAGGTCACCCATTTCTACTTCACTCCCTCTAACACTTTCATTTCCTCCCATCTCATCTTCTAATCCCATTGTATCCACTCCTATGGCTGTCCTCACATCCACCCCATCCATTACTTGCCACATCCATTTCATTTCCTACTAATGTTACCAGTGCTCTTATATTATCTAGTTCTTTAGGTACTAAATCATTTGTTCCACTACCCTCAAAATCTATTATACTAGAATGGTTGTTTCATTAGACTCCGAAAAAGAAAAGAAAGTACCTCTGGTAGATGTTATAGATCTGAGTATGTTGGAACCCAATCGAGGAGACAGGCCAAGTGTCCAAATATTATCTCTAGCTTATCAGTGAATCAATCCGGAGAGAGGGTCATAGAATTTGCTACTCCCATTGAGGGAAAAACCAAGGAAACCATTACAGAGTGACTACCAAATTTCTAGATTTTCACTAGGAAAAGCCATACACGAAGGAGATAAACAAGATGTGCAGATTTCTCTTGGAAATTTGTTAGAAAAGTAAAACAATGACAAGGCTTTTAAGGATGAGATAAAATTAAAGGTTGAGCAGCTCACTGCATTGTTGAGAAAAGTAACACAACCTACTCTATATAATGATCTTTCAACTACCACTGCTTTGATGATTTCTTCCACTCTAGATGATATTTCTTATCATGAGATTGAGAAGATAGGACAAAAGGGAAGATCGGTAAATGGATGGATGGAGCGTATACTTCAAGAATTCAATCCTTTGATAAAATAAGTAATTGAAATATACAATGATTTGTAGACTGAAAGAGCTTCTATTCATAGAATGGATGAAGCCTTCTTCAAGATAATAATAACTTGAACTTGAATTTGACTACGTGGAGTGAGATCAAAGAAGAGGATCCATATTTTCTTCTTCAAGAGGATGTAATAGATGATGTTTCAAAGTTTTTGAATATCAAAAGGCTATAGAATCTGGTCTTAAGTATTGAAATATTTAATTAAGAAATTAGACGATAAGCGTGTGGAAATCATGGATGCTCTAAATGAAATTTCAAAGGAGTTTGATAATATTAATTATAAGTTCTTCAATGATATGATTTATGGACTTACGGAGGATCAGATCAAGATAAAATTCAAGGATTTGGTAAAAAGGATGATGAGGTGAGTAGAAATTTCAACAATGACTCCATTGATAGGTTGGTTTCATGCCAAAATTTCACTGGTCGACTAAAGAAGGTAGTAAGTAAAATTAGAATAATTCCAACTAAGGTAGCAAGAGAGAGATTAAGACAAGAAGAGGATGGAGAATTCCAAGGAATTATTAAGTGTTTCAATGAATACAAGCATCAGATGATAGTGCTTGGGAGAAGGAACAAGATAAAACTTATTCAAGAGAAGGTGTTATAGAGCCAAGCCAAAGCTAAGTGACCATGGAAGGACAGTTCCAAGTTCTAAATCGGTCCAAGTTATAGGGTTGACCAAGTCAAACCCATGCAACAAAATTTGTTATTTTTATGGGAGCATTTTCCCTAGAACTTAATGACATTTCTATTTTTAGTAATTTGTTGGTTAAGGCCCAGTTGTAATGGCTTATCATATGGATTTTATAAATAGTTAAGTGCATGAATTCTATATGATATAGGGAGATCATTTTTTGAGAAGTTTCTCTTCAAGCTTGGAAGAGAGATTTGAATGTTTTAAAACCTTTCAATTACATTCAAAGTGATATTTTTCTGTGAAGAATCTGATTTATTGTGTTAATGGTTAATTAATGTATGCTTTGTGGATGCATAATTCCTTAGTGTAAGTGGTTGACTTGCCTTTATTTCAGAATATCTTATTTCATTATGTGGGAAAGTGATATAATGGTTTTGAATATCAATTATGGAGAGACTATTTTCCTTCTGTTATAAAATTTGTACTATCATTAACTTCCATAAGTGAAATAGATGTTAGACATGTGCATATTTTATATCATCATGGTGGTTGATTGTGTTTTTAATCAAATTTGATCTATCTGTTATGTATACTTGGGGTCTTACAAGGAGATGCATATTATTTTGACTGTGGTTTGTTATTTACCCTGTCTAAATGGTATTAGGTGAATTAGATTGTGATATTTTTTTATCCTTTATGAGTTACCCATTTCTAGCGTAAAGATCATTTGATCATCTAGTCTTACTCTTGGTGTATCACCGCATATTTCTTTATTTTTTTATTTCTAACCCCGAACCTTGTAAAGTGAGTAGATTAGAATTCTCAAAAGTGTTTTAGCCTTGCACATCGATCTTAAATCGGGTGCCCCTAAGTTTTAAAGGAAGTCGGCCTTCTCCAGAGGTTCATCCCAAGGCGACAAGGTCCCACACCTTAAGGATGTTCCCATGTTGCACATGATCTTACAATAGTTCAATGGGTACATGATCCTTGTGACAATAATAGCATTACCACCTATATTCACTCCAATCACTTTCTTTGTTTAACCCTAGTCACATGTTGGGTTTTAAAATTATACTATTAACAAACCACATTCGGGGACAAGTCCCTCCTCTTTAATGGGAGAGGTTCTCTTATTGAAAGAAAGCAACAAAACTTATATACAAATGTACAACTTTCAAATTTTGGATTCTGATACTTTGAAACATTTTATGGCCAAAGATCATCCATACGAAATAATGGAAGAATTAAGGAGATGAGAGAGGAAGAACATAACAATACCTTCAGGAAATATAGATGGCAGAGTATAACCTTATACGTATTGAAATAGGGAGATGCAGAAAAGAATCATTCAATTTCATAACCAATATAATTCAAAAGACACAAAATTCCAGAAATCATATAAACAAGAACATAAAGTTTCTTATCATAAAAGACATATGATTCCAAAATTTTAGACAAGGAAAGAAGGAATATCAGAGGAAGAAAAGG
The DNA here is from genome assembly GCA_018340775.1 of Taxus wallichiana var. yunnanensis. Classification (NCBI taxonomy): domain Eukaryota; kingdom Viridiplantae; phylum Streptophyta; class Pinopsida; order Cupressales; family Taxaceae; genus Taxus; species Taxus wallichiana. The sequence goes on from CM031236.1 coordinate 262,283,984, forward strand.
AAAAAATTCTGTATTGATTACTTGAATCTATTACCTTTACAGAGTACTAGGATCCAACCCTAACAATGGTGTGGAGAAGCCATTAAATAGCTTCCAAGAACAGTTAGATTTGGTTCCAAAAATGATGAAACTACTTCAAGAAACTAATGCCTGAGCTTCTTTAATGCCTCAGTCATTTCCATTCCTAGTGGAAAAACTAAACGTATTGAATCCTAGATGTTCATCCTGCCTTTGTAAAATTTTAATTTGACCCATCCATGTGGGAGAGATTTAAACAGAATTGAGCCTGAGGACACAATTTACATTTTGTGCCTTTTAGAGAAATAGCACTTCGGAACATTTTGGCCTGCCCACCTACTTTTGATATAGTCTTGACACATGGCTTTATGTGAGTGGTATTAGAGTCATGGCTCACTTTTTGTAATTTTACCTCTTTTCAACGTGGGCTCAAAAACTCAAATTGCTCCGCTAACTCGCCTCCCCACTTTGAATTTTGATGTAGGATTAATATTTGACTTTATCCCTTATGGAAACAAAGCCAAAATTCCCAAATTGCTCTAATGACCTACTTTCCCACTTTGAATTTTCAACGGCATCAAAACAAAAAAAGGGCCCACCTCCCCGCAGACACTTGAAACATGGCCACATGTCCTTTGCGGGATGATTCAATATTTTGAATTTTTTGACTAAGTCCCTTTTGTTTAGCGGGGCCATATATCTAACCCTAGACACATGGAGGCTCAACGCACATTTAGGACCTGCCTCCGGATTTTACCTTTGAAGTTGTGCCAAGCTGACACTTGGAGGATTCTGTAAACCCTTGTATACTTAGCCAATTCAATGGTCAGTTCTTCCCCTTCTTTGACTCTAACCACATGGAAAAAAACACACACTTGTGGACCCACTCTCAATTCTTCCTTTGAAGTTGTGCCAAAAAGACATGTGGAGAGCTCCACTGGTTCTTTTATACTTAGCCAATTTGGGCCTACTACCCACTTGACTTTAGTCGGACCCTAGACATGTGGAGTGCTGGTGCTTATTTGAGTTTCACTTTGGATTCACCTCTTGAAAGGGCACTAAGCTGACACGTGGCTCCTTTTACTTGTCCAGAATCTTCAACGGTCACCTCTAACTCTCCTTTCACTCGACCACATGGAGAGCTAGCACTCATTTGGAGATTGGCCCTTTGTTCTCACTTCTAAAATTGTTCCATTGAGGCACATGGAGGCTTCATTGACCCTCTCATACTTAGTCAATTAAATGATCAACCTGTCTTGTTTTTATACATGGGACATATGGATGGCTGGAACAAGTTTGGGGAACCAGCCTTGGCTTTGAACCTAACCTCATCACCTAAACCTTACACAATTATTTATTAATTACTTTACAATTAATAAATCCACATCGCCATACCTGCCACCTCATTTTTCCACCTCATCATGACCTAGTCCTAACCCTAAACTAACCTAATTAAGACCTATAACTTGGTCTACATCCACACCCATGACTAAATGACTCCTCACCCACACCTAAAACCAACCTCGTAATGACTTGACCAAGCCCGCAACTAATCCCTCGGGAGAAAAGGAGGGAAAGTTGGCTATTTTACTAAAAATAGCCCACTTTGACCTGACCGATACCGGTTCTACTTGATCCGCCATCGGTTATGTAACCGCCATCGGTTCCACAGAAATGACCTCCCCCAACCAAAAAAAAGTTGGATTTTTCATTGATCTGAATCAGAAGTCATTGAAAGGATCCAGAGTTTACTTGGCCGAGCAGAGACAAGTGAAGAAACAAGAAGAGTTTGCAGAGGAGGACATCAAGCCCGAGGCTGCCACTGAGTAACCAGAGCCCTGCGACACTCATCTGATCATCGGGAGGGAAGATATCTCATCTTCTGATTGTCAGGTCATCCTACCTGAGGTCTGCCTTTGTCATCACAGTCCTTGGACCTGCATCCTCATCAATAACTAGTAAGTAGTATCTTGTATGTCCTTTTAATAACATTTCTTGAACTTCTGAATCACAACCATCATAAGTCTATTCCTGTCTATTCCTAGATCTACTACCGTGAACACACTACATCTAACTGTCATTCCTCTACCCTTACGTTACCCCAAGAACACCCTCCCGTACTCTCTCGAGTCCCTCTCATCACCCCGTTACCTAACCCCACTCATTTACCAGCCTTATAAACAACACAACCACCCTATGACCAACCTTCACCAAAAGCCCTAAAACATTGCCCCTACCGATATCGGTTAATAGCAACCGGTACCGGTCACTTTGTGATTCAAAACCAAAAACCAGCCTTTCCTCTACTTGTTTCAACGAGGCAATTAAATTGTGATTTTACAATCATTTGTGTTAATTCATATTAGCAGGGGAACTGACCACCTTCGAAAGGAAGTTTTATATTTCCTGGGCCCAAGGCAGTTCCCTCATTTATTGTCTAATTAAAATCTGGTGGTCTTGTATTCTTACTTGCAGGTAGTCCTTCCAAGACAAAAAGGAGTTCTTCACAGTCGATCTGATCTTTCTCTACGATGCGCACACCCTCTCGACATTCAACAGGTATTCCTCCTAGCCCTAACCCTTATCTGTTTCTCAAAGGAATGAAAGGATAGAAGCAACTCTATTCCAAAAGCTGAAACATTCTATGCGAAACATTTTGGCACACCCGGTGGGACCCATTTCGGGTTTCTTTCTTTCTTGCTTGCTTTCATATAGGGAGCATACTTGCTGTTTTCTTCTCCTAAAAATTTCACATGATATTTTCTTATATTTGGTAAAAGAATTTGTCTTTCTTTCCCATTTTGCATTAGTGAAAGTCATCTTCTTTGCTTCATCGAATATCATTTTCGATTTGGGTTTAAAACACGTGCATTACATTCTTGCTTGTTGTTTTCAATTCTAGTGAACGTAGATTAAGTAACAGGTCATACACGTGGGGGTGATTTCCATGGTATTGACAAGAAATTAATCTTACTTTCACTGCACAACACATACCAAATCACTTCACAATTAACACAACAACCCAAAACATCCCCCCTTTTCTACGGTATTCCTCCGCCCGATTGAGGTAACCTTATAAGCCAAAACAAACTTGACATTTCCCCTAAGTCTTTTGTTTAGGATTGACATCATTCTACGTCTAAAGGCATAAGCCCACAATAATTAAAACTAATCCTAGGGTTAGTCTCTGGATTTGCGTGTGCATCTTGCTTGTTTTTAGCTCTGTTTCTCTGTCCTATACTGACAGTGATCACTTCAGAATAGTTTGATAGATGTACTAAGTATTGTTAAAAACTCAAATCAGCAGCTTCTTACAGTTTCTTATACCAGTCCTATTATACCGACATCGGTTAATTGACCGACGCTGGTTACAGTCTAACCAACATCGGTTAGCAGACCGATATCGATTCTTGATCTTTTCTGATCCGACAAACCAGAAACCTACCAATTTCACCATTCTGAGGTTGTTTCTATTCCTGATAGATTGAAACCCTACTTTGTGTACTCTTGTCCATGGTTGTTATCACTGAAGCAAGCCGCCGCCATGGTTTCACATGCCTGCTCTGTGCCTTTGCCTGAATCACCCCCTTCACATTCTATGGGGAACCCTACGGACACTAGTGAGGTTCCTAAAATCCCTATAGGAGATAAGGAATTTGCAAAATTTTTGGACGCTAATCCTAGCATTGTACAATATTATTTGTCTCATGCCCCTGACCGTACGCCCGATGGTCAACTCCTTGTTGGCATGCCTATTAGTATAGCTGCTCATTTAGCTCCTTCTCCACCTGATAACTCCACTTTGCCTTCTTCATCCTTAGCCCCGTCTCCCAATCCAGCTGGCTTCGGGGTTCATACGGCACAGATTGGCTTTCCTTTGGTTAATCTTGGGCCCCACATATCATTACCACCGACTGCTCCTACCTCGTCTCTCTTGCAGACTGCTCCTTTCATGACTTGCTCTCTGCCACCTATCCACACGAGCTTTCCTTCTCAAGCTCCGCCCACCTTTTCATTTCCACACACGTATCCGGTGACCTCAACATCTTATATAGGACATCCCTATTCGGTCGCCTCAACACATTCATCCTCCATACCTTATCAACATTTAACGCCACCATTGTCTAGTGGAGGCCCTTGGCCCAATCTGCCTCCATTTACCACAACCGCACCATCATCTCATCCAACCACGGATTTCATCAAACAAATGATGGACAAAATGCAAAATCTGGAGGCTTCTGTTTCAGGAAGTCGTAGCGCCTTGACATACGAGCAAGTTTGTCGGAGCCTATCCACCCTTCTGTCCCCCTTCATTCATATCCTCCTCAATGGGAATTACCAAAATTTACTCGTTTTAATAGTAAGGAGGATCCTCAACAACACTTGCGATCATTTAGACATGCCTGTTATCTAATTGCTCATGATGATGCCTTACTACTCCGCACCTTTCCCATGTCCTTATCAGGACCCGCCTTGGAGTGGTACAGTGCTTTAAACCAGCACTCAATCTTCTCTTTTAACCAACTAGCCCAATCTTTCTTGGATCATTTCTCCATTAACATTGCCAAGAAAGTATCTATCACCGACCTCTATGCCATCCGACAATTTGAAGATGAATCTATCGCAGATTTCGTTGGACGATGGCGGGGCCTTATCAACCAACTTACATATGCCTTGCCTCAGGCTGAACTTATCAAACTTTTTACGCGGGCCTGCGCTAAGCACATCTCTCCTACCCTCCAAATTCAAACTTTCCACACATTTGATGAGGCCTTTACTATGGCTCGAAAACTAGAGATTCGAGCCTTAGAGGAAGAGAAATTGCGGTTGCGCAACAAAAACCCCAATTTCCGAACCCAAGATTCCACCAACAAACCTAACACCACCAATCCTCACACATCGACTGCTTCGAAATCAAAAGGAGCTGTGCACGCGGTGATGGTCAAATCCCAACCACCGTCTAATACCCCACCAAAAACCACCTATAAGTATAAAGCGGAGCCCATCAACTACACTCCCTTGGGAGAAACTTATGGTGTCATCTTGGAAAAATTGCTCAAAGCAGGAGCCATTACCTTACCTCCTGTTAAACCTCACTCCGGGTTTGATTCCACCCATGCCATACCTTCTTGGTACAAAAAAAATGACTTCTGTAACTTTCACCGCGTAAAGGGACACAGTCACAAAAACTGCAAGATGTTGAAAAACATAGTGCAGGAAATGGTTGATGCAGGGGATATAACCCTCGATAATCCTAATGCCCCTGCTAACCGAAATTTGAAAATCTTCAACAAACCATTCCCGAACCACTCATCTAGCAGTAATGTAAACCAAGATATCTTAGCCGAGGAGAGTGTTCATGAAATCCATGCAGTTTTTGACTCCCAACCAAAAGCCTCTATCGAAAAAATTCTGAATCAAGCCTCTTCACTAACGCAGGAACCCGAACCCCCTTCATCACCATCAAGACAAGACAAAATTCTTACCGTTCCTTTACCCATCGAGGAATTAACCACCCAGAGGTCTCTTCTCACAGATGAGCCTTCTTACACCACATCCTTGCAAGACTGTGAGTGGATGTTATCTAACTTATCTATTTCCCAAACATCTCCTTCTACAATTCTTGCTTGTACAAGAGGAAGGCTCGCCACTTCTTTTGTCATCCTTAGATGAGAAACCTCTTGCACCAACATCACCAAATTCTTTAATCATGACGGATCCTCTCAAACATGCCCTCCTACCTATCAGTTCTTCATCGCCTAAATCTTTTCAGCGACCGGTTGACCTCTTAACGCCCATTGATACAGTGCCTCATCTACCCCCTGTATCACACCCCATGGGACCGGAATCACAACCCACCTTTCTTCCATACAAAAGTTCCTATTCACACGTGAGATTGTCATCCCTCGGAAGATAGACGAGTCCTATGGGAGCGTTTGAGTACCCCTATTCTACTCAAATGCGGATGACCGATCTCGACACCTCTACCATATACCCAAGTGTTTACAAAAGCTTAAAATGCCTGTGTCCTCATCTTCACCCCCTCATCTCTACCAAATACCTCATCCACATCTCTATTAGCCTAACCAAATCTTCCCCTATGCTTGGGACCTCACCAATACCCGGTTTAACACACCCCACCCAAATGGTTAGATTTATCCAAAAATAAATCCATCCATCCACCTAGGAGACAAATCCAATCTCCTCAAACCCAATCCCTACCTTTGTCACCACTAAAACCCTCGCCGTCACACCTACCTTCCATATTGGGACCTCATCCCTCCACCTTGCCTCAATACATCACACCTCCTGCGTTTTCTTTAAAACGACCTGCACTTTCTACACCCATACGAGAGATCTTATATCACCATCATCCCACGTACCTAAACCCTAAACAAATTCCATCATCAAAGGATTTGTTTGCTTCACTCCTACTTTCTCCATGGTTGTTCCCGATACCACATTATCGGAGCCTCATCATCTAACAGCTAAACATGACTTCTGCGCCGAAGAAGCCACGTTTAGTTAAAACCACTTATCAAAACCCCTTGGCTAAACCACCACCCATACAAATCAACCATACCCCGTCATTACCAAAAACTACCCAGTCAATAGCCTCATCTTCCTCTAAATTTGACCCACTCAAAGGGTCTTACGCCAAAATCCTTGCTATGTTGGTGGAGAATGCGACCATTTCCCTACCCCCACTTAGACCTTATGATCCATCTAAACCTCGACCTATAGGTTATGATGAGTCTAAAATCTGCACTTACCACCACACACCAGGACATGATGTAGAGGGATGCAAAGCTTTGAAAGCCATCCTTCGTCAGTCACCTCTCTCGATAGAAAGGTTAAGAAAGACAACTTACGAAGGGAGAGACCTTTAGCTTCATCTCTCTCTCCTATACCACATGTCCCCACTTCATCCAAGATCTATCATTATTACAACCCCACCTCTCGAAGACCATGACTTATCCATACCATCTTCCTCCTCTCGTGTTCACGAGATCAACATGATTAGTGTTGCTACTCGAGGGCAGAAAAACAATGGGAAAGTGAAAGAAAGCACACCTGCGGCCTCTCTTTCTCCGTCCACCATCCCGATCGCACCACCACCTAAAGTGGTTATTCATGGACCCACCTACCCCGTCTCTAATGGAGTTTCCCACCGAACCATGATCAAACAACTTCACCAATCACCTGTAAAAATGACACTGTATGATCTCATTCAGACTTCTGAATCTCATCGACAAGCTCTCGTTGAAATCCTTCAAGGGATAGAGGTCTTACCTAATGAAACCTTGCCTATTACCTCCATTCTAACACCCAATCACGTTGCTTCACTCACCAAACAACCTATCTCCCCAACCACTTCTGTCTCTGTACAACAAGCCACTGCTGTCAGTTTCTCCGAAGATGAAATTGTTGACTTTGGTGCAGAAGATCCTGACCCTACTCTTTTCATCTCAGCTTATGTCTGGGACATTCGGGTGCGTCGTGTTATGATTGATGGGGCTAGTCTAAACATCATCTCTTCAAAATCCTTCCAACAAATGAATATCCCTTCTAGCTGCATGTGTGCCAACCCCATCATGTTGCGGTCATTCAATGATGCTATTACTTCTACCTTAGGCACCGTGATCCTTAACATTCATGTAGGACCACGTACTTTACCCGAACTCTTCTATGTCCTTGAGGGAGAGTTCCAATACAATATGTTGTTAGGCCGCCCTTGGATCCGGGCTATGGGATGTGTTCCCTCCACCTTACATAGATGCATAAAATTTGAGTACGAGGGGAAGTCCTACACCATAAAAGCTGATCCTCCCCCCTTCAAAACCTGCAATATGTTATATCGCCCTAATGATGTGCTTGTACCGGTCAAGACACCCATTCATCAACCCAACCATCCACTTGACCACACCTCTACCATCCACTTCAACCACACCTCTACCATCCACTTCAACACACCTACACCTTGACCAATGAAACCACCATCATGCAAATACCACTTCCTTTCCATGCGACTAACATCCCAACCTCTGACCCCTTAGTAGATGTTTTTCAACGCCTTACGTTGGGGGAGTATCGCCTATATAACGTTAGTTCTTTCCATACCCCACAGGAGTACGGACAGTTACATGCGCATCCTACCTACGACCGTCGCGTGGGGGAGGTAATCTCTTACGGACCACCTAATTGCCGCACCAACCTAACGTATGGGGGTGTCGACGCATCCTCCGTTACCCCTGAACCTCCTCTTGGTGTGGTTCCTTTCCAATCTGATTTTCAATACCTGACAAATCGTCGTTTTGCCCTCACCTTCTTGACTCATTGTGCTTGGAAAGGCTTTGGTTTTGGTCTTTATGAACAAGGCCGACATACAATCATTCCCGTAACTACACACAAACACAATGATCGTAGTGGTCTCGGATTTCCTGAAACACTTACACCGAAGGAACCTCGTGTCAGTTGTCTCCTGGAAGATGATGACGTCACCCCTACCAAACCATCATCACCCATTTTTCCATCGTCACCCACAGAGTCGATAGATCCTGAATCTATCCCTCCTAACTTTTTTTTTTTTTTTTCATAAATGCTATCTTCCTAGGTCCTCTCACTTATCAACGCGATAATGAGGACCCATCTTCTCTTCCCTTTCTGTATCCAGACATGATCGAAGAGGATTCACCTTGAATTAATGTTGTTGAGTGCCAGGATGACGACTCTATCCTCACTTACCTTGGTGCGGATGACTCCTATATTCAACGCGCCTTACCATCTGAAACTCAAACCATGTTGAATGAGTCGACTATAGAAATCAACATCCACATAGAGGAGGATCCTCACATTGTGAAGATCGGACAATCCCTTAACACATCAGAACAAGCCGCCTTTACTACCTTTCTCCGTACCCACAACCAAGCTTTCGCTTGGTCCTACGCTGACATGCCAGGAATTGATCCTGACATTGCTGTCCATAACATTACCCTGAAACCCGATTCCAAGCCAGTTAAACAGAAACTGAGAAAAATGCATCCACGCATTGCCCTCTTGGTCAAAGAAGAACTTCAACGACTCCTTTCTGTTTCCTTCATTCTTACCTATTGACTATCCTCAATGGATTTCTAACATCGTACCTGTCACTAAAGCGACGGGGGGACTTCGGATATGCATGGATTTCCGAGACCTTAACCTCGCTTGCCCCAAGGATGACTTCCCCCTACCAAGTATTGATCAACTTGTTGATCTCACTGCCGGTCATGAGATGCTTTCTCTCATGGATGGCTTTTCGGGATCTGACAACAAATTTTGGTAGCCCGGCCGATCAACATAAAACTACCCTTCATAACTCCTTGGGAACCTTACATTATCGTGTCATGCCGTTTGGCCTTAAGAATGCTTTGGTGTGACCTATCGGCGGGCTATGACTTACATTTTCATGACATTATGCACACTATCCTTGAGGATTACGTCGATGATCTTCTTGGCAAATCTAAACATCGCGGTGAACATCTCGATGTTTTAACCATTATTTTCGATCACTGTTACAATATATTCTCCATCTTGACCAAAGAAATGTGTCTTTGGTGTCCTTTTGGAAAAATTCTTGGTTTTATCGTCTCTTTGCGTGGCATTGAGGTCGATCCATCTAAAGTCAAAGCTATCCTAGAAATGCCCCCACCTACTAACCTCAAACAATTGCGTAGTTTGCAAGGTAAACTCCAATCTATCCGGCGTTTCATCTCCCAACTCTCGGATCGATGTCAACCTTTCCATCACCTCCTTAAAAAGGACATTGCCTTTCAATGGAGCGAAGAGTGCCACCAAGCCTTTGAGGCTCTTAAAGCCTATCTCTTGCAGCCACCCATGCTTATCCCACCTCAGGACGATCGCCCTTTCTACCTTTACCTTTCCGCCACCGACCATGCTTGTAGGGGCCATGCTCACACATCGTGACTCCGAGTATCGAGAACAAGCCATTTATTATATAAGTCATACTCTGGTGGATTATGAGACTAGGTATACACATGTAGAAAAGTTGTGCCTAGCCCTATCATTCGTGGCCACCAAACTCCGACACTACCTCCTGAATCACAAAACTTTCGTCATCACCAACACGGACCCCATCCATTATATGTATGCCAAGCCTCATCTAAACCAATGCATCGCCCGATGGCTTATGCTCCTCGCTGACCTCGACCTTGAGTTTGTACACCAGAAATCAATCAAAGGACAAACTATTGCTGACCAACTCGCGGAAGCCCCCCTTTACAGGGAGTAATTTACCAATTTTAATTTCCCAGACGAACTCATCGCCACTCTTTCACTCGGGAGGAGCCCATCCAATGACCCTCTTCTTCGATGGATCCAAATGCCAGCGCGGCGAAGGAGCCGGCGTTGTTCTCATTCCTCTTGACGTTGAGCCTATGCCTCTTTCATTCCGGCTCGATTTCCCCTGCACTAATAATACAGCGGAATACGAGGCCCTTGTTTTGGGTCTCCAGGTTGCGTTACACTTAGGTGTCAAATCTATCAACATTTTTGGTGACTCTCAATTGGTAGTCAATCAAGTTATGGGCATCTACCAATGTAAAAATGAGGAACTTCAAAAGTACAAACATTACGTGGATTCACTTTTGACCTTATTTACTCATTATTCTATCCAAACCATTCCCACTCCACTAACAAATTTGTGGATACTATGGCTTGCTTAGCCTCGCAAATTCCTGCCTCACCAACTGACTCTGACATATTCGTCTTGGTCCAACAACTCTTTGCCCCATCTTACTCATTGGTTGTTTGTATGATAAATACTGTGTCTACTAATTCGCAGGATACCTGGTATCACCAATTTCACGACTACCTCACAACCTCTGTTCTCCCACCTGACTTAACGAGTACCGGAAAACGTGCTTTTCTTAAAAGTGTTTCTCGTTATGTCATCATGGGGGGACTCCTTTATAAATGTGGCTTTGATGGCATCCTCCTTCGATGTCTAACCGGCGCGGAGGTCACCTATACCATCCAACAAGTCCACGACGGTATTTGTGGTGGACATTTTAGTGGCCTTGCCATGGCCAAACAATCCTTCGCCTAGGCTATTATTGGCCTACTCTTAATAACGACTGCTATGAATATGTTAAGCGTTGTGTTATGTGTCAACAACATGCCAACCTTGACATACTCCTAGCCATCCGCTACTGAGTCGCATACGAGATCTTTGGCCTTTCTCACAATGGGGTTTAGACCTTATTGGTGAGATTCACCCACCCTCTTCACAACGTCACCGATGGATAATCACAACAACCGAATATTACACAAAATGGGTGGAGGCCATTCCACTCATTTCAACCAAAAAAGAAAAAATCGTAGAATTCATTAACCATCACATTATCTATCGTTTTGGTGTTCCTCATCGCCTGATAACAGATAATGGTAAATCTTTCAAAAATAAGTTGTTACAAGACCTTTGTAACAACTTCGGTATCAAACTTAGCTTCTCATCACCGTACTATCCACAAGCAAATGGCCAAGCCGAATCTTCTAACAAAACCCTGACCAAAATTCTCATGAAAGTTGTTAATGATTCTGGAAGAAATTGGCATGATCACATCCCCTTTGCCCTTTGGGCTTATCGTACTAGCATTCGTACCTCCACTAATGCCACACCATTTTCTTTGGTATATGGTACCGAGGCTGTCTTGCCTCTCGAAATACAAATACCCTCCCTCAGAATATCTCTTCAGGATATTCTCACCAATGATGATTTCCGCCAAGAGCGGTTAGCCCAATTAGAGCTTCTTGATGAGCGTCGTCTTACGGCTCTTGACCACCTTCAAATCTATCAAAAATGCATCAAGCGTGCTTATGATAAGCGACTTCATGAGCGTACCTTTAAGGTTGGTGATCTTGTCCTCAAAGAGAATCAACATGTAACCAAACTAGAAAAGAGCAAACGTGGAAAATTTGCTCCCAATTGGATTGGGCCTTACATTATCACTCACACTTATGGATCAGGCACTTATCGTTTAGCTTTGCTTAATGGTAAACTGAGAGCTTGAGCCCCTTAATGCCTTGCATCTTCGACCATTCTACTGTTGAATTTAGTGTTATATCACTTCTTATCTACCTTGCGCTCGTCCCTTGAGCTCATTTACCATCGCATACACTTTGTTTCCTACATCTCAAAATCAAATCAAGCTCACATGGTTTGATTATCACCTCCCCTTAAAGATGCCTTCCCCTTTTTAGTCTAGTCCATGACTTCAAAGTATTAAAATGACACATTCTTAATTAAACACTTATGGGATTTTCTTGAGTCAAACTTCCTACAAAACTAGATGCTTTATGCCAAACGGACATCTAGATCTCTAAATTATACATAGACTGCTCCCTCGAAGGACAGCTATATGCCAAACTATTGCTGCTATTATATATAGACTGCTCCCCCGAAGGACAGCTATACACAAACGCCGCATCTGCTACTATAAATAGACTGCTCCCTTGAAGGACAGCTATACACAGTCAGCCTTTATCAGAAGCTTCTCGCATTGATCGCGCTTACTTCAGTGAAGACCTCAAGTAACAAAAATACATATCCCTTTTAGACTTCCCACATCGATCAATCTATATTCAGCAAAATAAAAGCCACATTCAAAAGCACTTTTGAGTCATGGACTTGTCTATTTAGGTTTGGTTCTCTTTCGTCAGGATACTCACTTTATAACAAGTTCTCTGCCTCAGCTACATGATCCACCTCACCTCACCATTTGTTTAAACAACAAACCTCAAGGGACGTGACGTATACCCGATATATTGTGATTATACCACTCTTTTCACCTATCGACTTCTCGTCTATGCAAGGTACCTAGGGGTTCAAGCTCATTCTACGTTATTATGTGGTTTGTTTGGCTCTTCTCAACTACGGGACACTTTTGCCTCTTTTGCTCGACTCTAGGATTATGTGTTGACCTTAATCAGGATACGGTTCCCTACCACTTGGGTAGGCTAACTTTCACTTCACCTATACCTATACCAACATCACCAATTCCTTACCAACACCAACAACATTACCCTACCAATATCAATATTTTTACCAACCAACAAATTGCCTAACCATACCTAAATTGCATGAATTCACCTCTCCCTGGTCCTAAGGGAGAACTACATCGGTCTGAGGCCCCTCCTTGCTTTGTGCAATGGGCTATGTAGGCAGCACTTAGGAGACATGGTGTCTCCCAAGGTTAGCTCGACCATCCCCTACCATAACCTATCATGTGTTGTAAATATACATATTTTTGTGTATTTCTTTTTGCCAACATTCATCTTTATCATTTTTTCAAAACAAACATTCAAAACACGACCCTTCTTATTATTATAACTCAAATTAACATACATATTCAGTTTTATTTAGATGTTCAACAAATACATCTTCTCTATCATCGACGTGCAGGTCGGCATCCTTATTTATTCTTATACCTCTATAAAACTCACTTAGACCCTTGCGCCTCATCCCGAACTAGGTGATGATCGTGATCGTCGACGCCTCTCACCGGGCCTCTCCATCCTCAAAGGCACCATGGCTATTGGTACCACCCACTGATCTGCCAATCTCTCCTGTAACATATGAATACGCTCTCTCGCATGGAGGAATCTCACCTCTAGTCTCTCTGCTCGTGACTCCGCAACCGCTAACAATCCTGTTGTCTCATTCACCCGCGTTTGGAGCTGATGAACTAAACCTTGCAGATGATCTCTCTCTCTTTGTAATCACAAATATGTCAGGACGATCACGTACACCTCGCAGCTCTGCTACCCACCATAATCTATAGGCCTCTGTCGTTCCTGCATCCATTACCCTGCGATCGGCTGCTATCTCTTCTGGTCCTTCTGGAGGTGTCGGCCGGGGAGGTGAGAATGATGCCTCCGCGTCGATCCTCATATATGGTCTATAAGCCAGGGGTATATCCTGCACAAATCCAAATTGTTGCCGCACGTGATCTAGAGGAATCCTCTCATACTCACTGGCCTTGTGCCCCGCGATCCACCTCACTCGCTCTACACCCCTCAACTCCTCAGCTATGTTCTCTGTTACCATATAGTTCCCGTAAGGCCTCCAACAGATATCCGCAATCATCACCATCTCCCATACACTTGCCTATAATACTCGGTGTCACTATCATCACGGCACAGGATCTTGCCTCTTGTTCCTTTCTGGACCCATCGTCTGAATCCCAACCTCTGCACTCCTGTCTCTCTGACTGGATGGGTCAGCCTATTGGTCACACAAAACAATGTGCTCATAGGCCCAACAATGTAATAAGTATGAACAATCCAGTGACGTCCTGTGACTTTTCACTGCTGAAGCCCATAAACCCCTGTATAGCTCCGCCAAATATGCAGGTGCCCATGCAAAAGTCACGTTCCTTTCTATCATTTCCCAAATAATACACATCAATGCTTTTGGAAATCTTCCCCCATCCGCCCTCGGTAATGCATAATACCCCACCACTATCATTAATACCACTACTAACCTTGTTGCCTCAGGGTGTGTTGCATACATTATACCATAAGTGAATGTCAAACCTTGTTGTGTCAAATCTCGTGCGTATGGACCAAATCTGTTGTTATCGCTCCCGCACGCCGCTTGGCAATGCACGATATCTTTGGTCTTCCTGTAATTGGGAGTCTCAAAATCCTAAACACATCTTCCAATGTCACTGTCATCTCCCCTGTTGGCAGATAGAAGGTATTCTTCTCTGGATTCCATCTCTCAATTAACGCCTGTAACATAGCATGGTTACGTGTGATTCGTGAATAATAGCGGATTCCACTTAATCCCAAACGATTTATCAATGCCCATTCAGCTGGTGTTACATCCGCTCGGATCCGTGACAACAAAGCTGGCACACTATCATTCATCCTGAGCCCTGCCTCCGCCTGCACACATCAAAACGACACACAGCCTTTCAGTAAATCAAATCCCCAAGGGTTTTTCTCACATTCTGGAAATTCCTACAGTAACCGATATCGGTTATAGATAACCGATACCGGTTTACTAGCCGATACCGGTTATCTCTAAACGATACCGGTCACTGTCAAAATAATATACAACATGCTTCAAAACATACACCTGCGATAAATATTTTTCCCGTTTACTCGTCTCTATACCTAACAACATACGTGAAACCCCTGCTTACCTACCCCATCACACTCACCCCATCCCAAACCCTTGCCTATCACCTTTTCTTTCTCATCTTTATCTACTTACTCTCCCTCATCCCATTCACAAAACATGCAAGAATCAAATTACAACCAAACAACTTTACCTCTTGGGATGCAGCAGCTTGAGGTGGACCCTGTCTTCCCTCTCGTCTCTCCTGCTTGGATGCTTCTCCTCGTTCAGCCATGTTCACCACCCTTTTCAAATATAACTTGCCTTTCTGCCTTCTGAATCTCAGCCCACACTCACTTTACCTGTCTCTTTCCTCCTTATCACTCAATTCTCTCATGCAATTACCTGTCTCAGTCGTCAAACAGCGTCGCATTCGCGTATTTAACTTCTTGCATGACTCTAAAAATAAGAACTTAAGTTGCCACCCAAGCTTTTCTATTTTTAGAAAAGCTCATTTTGGAATAACCGGTATCGGTTACCTAACCGATATCGGTCTATCCTCTACCGACGTCGGTTATCTAACCGATATCGGTCACATGCCTACTTTTTCTTAAACATAGTCCTTTCCTTTATTTTCTACCCAATTTTTGTGGCGCCCACCTCTTTTTCCTGCATAACAACACCATTATCCATATTTTCATCAACATCACATCAATATCTCATCACAATTTCATCAACATCATCTATCTATAATAAAAAAAAAAATCCATCAACAAAGACATCAAAACCATCCATATATAAACCATGTGAATCAAACTCATCATCTATATATACACACATTCCATTTCAAAAGCCATCAAAACAAAAAACACATCAACACCATGTGAATCAAACTCATCATCTATATATACATACATTCCATTTGAAAAGCCATCATAAAAGACATCATCACCATCAAACATATATAAACCATGTGAGTCAAAATCATCATATATATATATATCAAAGGTTTCAAATATACAACTTGCCCTGCATAGGGGCCTCTGTGATCTCATAATAATACAAAGCCGGCACACAGGCCGCAATAACTGTCAAAATCTCGACTCGGCTCGCAGGCCGGTCTCTCATATCAAAAATATACTCGGCTCGCAGGCCGGTATCAACTATACAACCCGTACTCGGCTCATAGGCCGGTATATACAACAAGATGAATAAATGAATGAATGAATCATATGTGGGCACGCAGGCCTCTATATACATAACCGGTTCGCAGACCGGTGCCTATATCCAATGTACAAACAAAAACACCTATCTCCGCTCCAGGGATGTCTCAACTCTCCCCACCGCCCTCAGCTCCTCTCCCTGCTGGTCCTGGCGCTGGCTCCCGCCTCCTCCCTGTCACCGACCCACCGGCTGTGCTGCTTGCCCCCACAGGATCTCGACTCCGAGGTCTCGGCTCTGTGTGCCGCATATGGCTGATAGTCAGCCCCGGTACCATCAAGGACATCCTGATAATACCGGGCCTCCGCTCTCGCCTCCATATAGCGGGCCCGTGCCACCATAGCTGCTGGGGCTGGTCCCCCGACTCCTAATAACAATGGCCCCTATCCTACCGGTACACCCTATGTGTGGCATCATGTGCACAATGCGTGCGGTACACATGTACTGTGCACATGGTGGTGCACATGTGCACTGTGCTGGTGCTGTGTGGTGCATGCGTGTGGTGTGGTGCAATGGTGTGGTGCACTGTGGTGCTGTGGTGGTGGTGGTGCTTTGTGGTGTGCATGTACTGTACTGTGCTGGGCTAGCTGCCCCTGTAAGACACCTATATGTGCCTGTGTAGTAGTAAGCTACCCCTATAACAACTACACCTGTCCCCTGAGCTGGTCCCTCTCTGCTATATATGACAGCCATAAGTCATTTGTGCGGGCTGTGCTCTCCTCTTTGCTCTCTCCCCTGCCCACCATACCAAAAATGATCCTGTGCAGCCGGCGTCGTCCACGGTATCATCTGCCGGCCTCTCTGCTACCCAATCTGGGTCCACGGGCTGTGGTGCAGGTAGTGGGGCCTCTACATCCTCCCTCCGGTACTGAGGGAAGGGAGGTGGCTCATCCTGTCGTAGCCCCAACTGCCGTCGTACCCTCTCCAGGGGTATCCGCTCATACTCTCCCGGCCTCCGTCCTGCTATCCAGAAAGTATACTGGATCCAGCGCATCTGTGATCGGGCTCCTCCGCGGGGCTGATGACCTCTGTAAGGCCTCCATACAATATCCAATGCGGTCACGCCCTCTAGCAAATGACGGTAGTAAGCTACATCCCGTCCGGCGAGCACCACTCGTGGCTGGCCCACGACCCCCAACCACCTCTGAAAACCATATCTATATATCACCTGTGGCCCTGGCTGCTGGGGCAGCCCTACTGGTCGAATACATATGATGTGCTCATATGCCCAGCAGTGTAACAAAAATGTGGAACAAATCCCGAATCACCTCATCCGGCGATAGCCCCACAGCTCTCTGTATAGCTGCACCAGGTATACTGGTGCCCAAGCATAACACGTATGCTCCTCCACCATCTCGTGTAGCACCCCCATCAACACACGTGGAAAGCGGCCTCCCTCTGAGTCTGGGAGGGTGAAGCATGTGATGCCTATCATCATCAACACGGCAAGCCATGTCTCATGTCTGTGGGCGCGATACATGTCCCCATAGGCAATGCTCACGCTGTGATAAGTCAATAATGCGGCTGCATCCCCAAATACCTGAAGAATGCTGTCCATAGCTGTCTCTGCATCTACCTGGAATACTTTGCCTCTCCTATGATCGGCAGTCTCAGGATGCGATATACATCCTCCAAGGTAATAGTCATCTCTCCAGTCGGGAGATGGAAAACATTAGTCACCGGATCCCATCTCTCGATGAGGGCAACCATAAGACTGTGATCCCTATCTATAGCCCTATATCGCTGGACTCCGCCGAGTCCCACCTCGCGCATAATGGCCCACTGCGCTGCGGACACGTGTGGCCGCATCCGTCTCAACAGTGGGGGCATCCTATCCCGCATAGTCAGCTGCTGACGTGCCTGCACAAATCACCCACTTCATTAGACCTACCCTTTCAAACAACAACTACTTTAACCTTCTATACCCCCTTTTACCCACCCGACCACACCCCGACTCTATAACACACACCTACACCCACCTATTTTACCATAAAACCTTTACGATATCCCCTTTCCTTATCTCGCCCCTACCAATCACTCAGCTCTACTCTCGCCATTTACCTATGCCCCTACCAATTTAACACCTCCCCATTCATACCCACCACCTAATCTATCCTAACCGCACCAACCATTTCCCCCACCCACCAATCACCCCTCCTATCAACCTCTACCCCTTCCCTCTTCACCCCCAAAACACAAAACCCAACAATAAACACAAAACCCACACAACAACAAAACACCCAAACAACAAACCCAAAACAAAACAACCCAAACAACAAAACACCCAAAACAACCAACAACAACAAACCCAAAACAACAACAAAACCAAACCAACAAAATAAATAATCCTAACTAAGGACCGGTACCGGTCACCCATGACCGCCACCGGTCCTCTCTCCAGCATTTCTCCACCGACGCCGGTCGACATACGACCGACACCGGTCAACCACAAACCAACCTTGCCCGAAAACTTCGTGACCGATGTCGGTCGCTTAGTGACCGGCATCGGTCACTATAAAATCATGGAGCCGAAACCCGAAGCGGCCCCACAACCCATTTTTTTTCCTATTACTCCCTTTTACCCATGAAAAACCCTAAAAACCTACCCACCCCTACCTTTTAGCCTATTTAACCCATCTATCCTCTCCATTTTTCAAATAACTTCAATTTATTCATTATTTTATCAAAACATTGGATTCCTACCCAAAACCCAAATCTAGCTTAAAAACATTAAATTCACATAATGAGAGGTTTCGAACCTACCGGTACGACTACACGTCGTCGTGGTGGGATAGGTGGTGGTGGTCCAGCTGGTCCAGCACCTCCTGCTCCTCTTGGCTGTGCCATGGCTATAAATCCCCTCTGCTGGGTCCTCCACCAATCAAATGCTTGCCTCCTACTCGCTAGGGCCTACCAACCACTCACTTCTCCACTCAAATAGTGCCACCTCAGCCGACAAATTCAAACAATCTCACTAATACACCTCAGACAACTAAAATTGGTTTTCAAATTGACAATGTGACAATGATAGGCCATATTTTTCTTTTTATAGGTTTTTGACCTATAACGATATCGGTTATATTATGCCCTAATGAACCGGTATCGGTCATCTAACCAATACCGGTCATAGAGAATCGATATCGGTTTAATACCACCTTTTCCCCAATTTTTGCCCTTATTCACTAATCTCCCTTTCTCACCACATCGCCTATACCCTCCTTTGCTAAATAGCCTTTGTTGACTTCATTGGCCTGGCAGACCAAGGCCAAAACCAATCATTTGGCCCGACCCAAGGCCGTAACCAACCATTTGGCCCGACCCAGGCCAACCAACCATTTGGCTAGACCCAAGGCATGAACCAACCATTTGGCCCGACCCAGGCTCCACCAATCATTGGCCCGACCCCAAGGCCGCGACCAACCATTTGGCCCGACCCAAGGCCGCCCCAATCATTTGGCCCGACCAACCATTTGACCAAGGCCACACTGACCCGCACCCAACCCATTTGGCCCGACGACCCAGGCCGACCGACCAATCATTTGGCCCGACCCAAGGCCGCGACCAACCATTTGGCCCGACCCAGGCCGCATGACCCAAATCATTTGGCCCAACCCAAGCCACCAACAAATCAGGCCCGACCCAAGGCCGCACCACTCAAATACCTCACCCAAAACCAACAAATTACAATTTTACCCACCCATCCTGTAGCTTTTTGTTCAATCGAGCTCACCTGTTCATGTTTTAGCATGATTAGGGTACTTGACTTGATCAGTCGACCAACTTTGCCTAGACCTAGACCGTGACGTTTATCTCAACCAAACCAACCATTTGGTACTGCTGAACATGCCTAAACGTTCCTGTACCTTACCCGTTATATCCCCTGAGCTACTTCCTATGCCTTGGATACCAGGATTATATCACCCTTGTTTGGATAAACTATCGACCTTTGCCTATGAATTGCTTGTTTGCTCTTCAAATCATGTACCCTGGTCGCACTACTACATTTCAACGTGCGTCTGCTTCTTTGGACCTACCCCACCATCTCACCATCATCTCAACACCATTTACCCTTTATCAACCCTATCCCTGATTTCACGCTACCTCAATCTGTGATAGATTTGAGGGGGATTACCTATACCCTTAACAGGGGTAACCACTTCTTATTATTGTCCGTGCAGCTTTACAAGACAAGCTACACGACAATAAGGGGCTAATGTAGACACCAAATTTGTGTCTTACGACCCCCATGCCCCGCATCTCATTTCGCAACCTAACCTCATCACCTAAACCTTACACAATTATTTATTAATTACCTTATAATTAATAAATCCACATCGCCATACCTGCCACCTCATTTTGCCACCTCATCATGACCTAGTCCTAACCCTAAACTAACCTAATTAAGACCTATAACTTGGTCTACATCCACACCCATGACTAAATGACTCCTCACCCGCACCTAAAACCAACCTCGTAATGACTTGACCAAGCCCGCAACTAATCCCTCGGGAGAAAAGGAGGGAAAGTTGGCTATTTTACTAAAAATAGCCCACTTTGACCTGACCGATACCGGTTCCTACTCGACCACCGTCGGTTATGTAACCACCATCGGTTCCCTGTAAATGACCTCCCCCAACCAAAAACAAAGGTGGATTTTTCATTGATCTAAATCAGAAGTCATTGAAAGGATCCAAAGTTTACTTGGCGAGCGAGCAGAGACAAGTGAAGAAACAAGAAGAGTTGGCAGAGGAGGACATCAAGCCGGAGGCTGCCACTGAGTAACCAGAGCCCTGCGACACTCATCCGAACATCGGGAGGGAAGATATCTCATCTTCTGATTGTCAGGTCATCCTACCTGAGTTCTGCCTTTGTCATCACAGTCCTTGGACCTGCATCCTCATCAATAACTAGTAAGTAGTATCTTGTATGTCCTTTTAATAACATTTCTTGAACTTCTGAATCACAGCCATCATAAGTCTATTCCTAGATCTACTACCCAACAACACACTACATCTAACTGTCATTCCTCTACCCTTACGTTACCCCAAGAACACCCTCCCCATACTCTCTGAGTCCCTCTCATCACCCCATTACCTAACCCCACTCATTTACCAGCCTTATAAACAACACAACCACCCTACAACCAACCTTCACCAAAAGCCCCTAAAACATTGCCCCTACCGATATCGGTTAATATCAACCGGTACCGGTGACAGTGACCGGCATCGGTCACTGTGATTCAAAACCAAAAACCAGCCTTTCCTCTACTTGTTTCAACGAGGCAATTAAATTGTGATTTTACAATAATTTGTGTTAATTCATATTAGCAGGGGAACTGACCACCTTCGAAAGGAAGTTTTATATTTCCTGGGCCCAAGGCAGTTCCCTCATTTATTGTCTAATTAAAATCTGGTGGTCTTGTATTCTTACTTGCAGGTAGTCCTTCCAAGACAAAAAGGAGTTCTTCGCAGTCGATCTGATCTTTCTCTATGGTACGCGCACACCCTCTCGACATTCAACAGGTATTCCTCCTAGCCCTAACCCTTATCTGTTTCTCAAAGGAATAAAAGAGGGGAATTTTAAAGGTGACAATAGTTGGCTCTTTACGGGATGACTTGATAGAGGAATGAGGCAAGATCAAGAACCATAGAAAAATCCGGGAAGCAAACGATGCCTTATCCATTGGGAAAATAGAGTCAAAGGAAAAAAACACGGAAGACAAAACACACGAAAGGGGAACAAACCAAAAGGAAAGACAAAAACAAAACATAGCACACAACGAGGAACATGAAGGAAACAAACCAAAATAAGGAAAGTATATAAAAAGAAAGAAGATGATATTTATAGGGGAAAGAAAGAGGATGCGTGAAACCTACATAACTCTATAGATAGGTTGAGAAAAATAAGTACCTTTTTGGAACAACATGGTGAAAGTATGAGGCACCCGTGAATTGAAGATGAGTAGTTGAGCATACCAAAATTTCATGGGAATGCTATGCGGCTTGAAAAGAAAAATTAAGGAAAGAAGACGATCCAGGATAGTGATAATCCATACTAAAAATATGCATTTCTTGTGAAGAACTGAATGTCTTCCTAAGGCTCCTCTTTTGGGAGGCGTAGTGCCATACAAAAACTTGTACGACCCTTGACTACCTCCATACTGATTTTTACACATCACCAAAATTTGACAACTGGATCCATGAGAAAATCCAATCCTAATAGTGTCAACTCCCTGTTTTGGCGGAATGACACTAGCATATGAATGGTGATTACAATTATCATCATGGCACATCTCATGAGGAACACACACTTCCATTGAATCTTCCTTGTAACCATATTCAAGAGGAATTTGGAAAAGGTCTTGGATGGTTTACCATTAGGTGTAATCTTGACCATGTTTCTGAAAAACATACCTATTATTTTTGCAAAATCAGCACCTGATTCTAGAAGATCGTGACTCTTAGGTACAAGCTGCATTGCTGATTTGTCTTCATGATTAGTAGGGAATTGAAATGCTATCAGATTAAGTAAAGATTGATCAAAAACATCATCCTCTTCCTTTTTTTGCATTCTGAAGGGTGAGATGAGATAGGACTATCATAGTTGTGAAGAAAATATTCCAAGCATGGCTCTCCATTTTCTATTTGTTTTGAAGGACTACAAAAAGGCTCATGTGTGCTCATCTCATCCATAGATATAATAGGGGAGCTAGTGATCTCATTAATTTCTTCTCCTTTGGGTACAAGCACTTGTTCATCTTTGAGAGAACTTGAAACAACAAGGGGATGGTCTATAATGATCTTCATCTTAGTGCATTGAAATTCTTCAGTCATAGGAGAGAGAGGAATCTTGTCCATTTTGTTATGATGAACATCCACTTCCACCAGCATAGGATCATATTTTTTAAAACCAGAACATTCAACCTTGGTACATGACATATCTTCTATAGACTCTATTTCAGGTTGAAATAAAGCCTCAAGTTGTTTGTCTTCTTCATTATTTGAAGGAATATAAAATTGACATGCATTAGGTGGAGTAGTAAGAAGAGATTCATTGGTGGAATTGAGATAATGTTGAGGAATAGATACATGATCATAAACACCTTCTAGAACTTGAATGTTCTCCTCTTTGTTACAAGGTGTCTCAAATTCATTGGCTGATTTTTCTTCAGCTTGTTTGAAAAGTTTTTGCAATGTTGCTGAATAAAATCTTGGACATATACCCCCATAGAAGTTCTTGAAAAGCGAGCCTGTTTTTGGGTGACTAGAGTTTAACAAATTTTAATAGGGAGATCTCCATCATCATCCTCATCACTGTCACTATCACTCATTGGTGATGTGGGCCAACAAGTTTTTTTCATTTTACCTTCATTCTTGGGAAGGTTCCTAGATCAAGAGAACAAACATGACAAAATTTTGATCCCCAGTGTATATCATAGAGTCACCAGACCAAAAATGATCTTGAAGTTGTTCTTTTAGAAAGGGATCCATTTGAAATGAAATCCCTAGTGGAGTCGCCAAAAATGTTGGGTTTTAAAATGATACTTTTAACAAACCACAGTCAGGGGACAACAAGTCCCTCCTCTTTAATGGGAGAGGTTCCCTTATTGAAAGAAAGTAACAAAACTTATATACAAATGTACAACTTTCAAAGTGTGGATTCCTAATACTTTGAAACGTTTTATGCCCAAAGATCATCAATATGAAAGAATGGAAGAATTAAGGAGATGAGAGAGGAAGAACATAACAATACCTTCAGGAAATATAGATGGAAGAGTATAACCTTATATGAATTGAACCAGGGAGATCCAGAAAAGAATAATTCACTTTCATAACCAATATGATTCCAAAGACACAAAGTTCCATAAATCATATAAAAAAGAACACAAAGTTTCTTATCATAAAAGACAGATGATTCCCAAATTTCAGACAAGGAAAGAAGGAATATCAAAGGAAGAAAAGGAAAAAAATTGCATATTGATTACTTCGAATCTATTACCTTTACAGAGTACCAGGATCCAACCCTAATAATGGGTGTAGAAGCCATTAAATAGATTCCAAGAACAGTTGCATTCGGTTCCAAAGATGATGAAACTTATTCAAAAAAGCGGCGCTGAGCTTCTCCAATGCCTCGGTTGTTTCCATGCCTAGCGGTAAAACCAAATGCATTGAATTATAGCCATTCATCCTGCCTTTAAAAAATTTGAATTTGATTCATCCACATGGGAGAGATTTAAATAGAAGCGGGAATGAGGACGCCTTTTGCATTTTGTGCCTTTTAGAGAAATAGCACTTTAGAACATTTTGGCCGGCCCACTCACTTTTGATATAAGCCTGACACGTGGCTTTACGTGAATGGTGATGGAGTCGTGGCTCACTTTTTGTAATTTTACTTCTTTTCAACGCGGGATCAAAAACTCAAATTGCTCCACCAACCTACCTCCCCACTTTGAATTTTAATGCAGGGCTTAATATTTGACTTTATCCCTTATGAAAATAGATCTAAAATTCCCAAATCACTCCGACAGCCTGCTTTCCCACTTTGAATTTTTAATGGCATCAAAACACAAAAAGGGCCCGCCTCCCCGCTGACGCTTGAAACATGGCCACATGTCCTTTGTGGGCTAGTTCAGTATTTTTGCATTTTTGACTAAGTCCCTTTTTTTTGTGGGGTCATATATCTGACCCTGGACACATGGAGGCTCAACACACATTTGGGACCTACCTCTGGATTTTTCCTTTGAAGTTGCACCAAGCTAACACATGGAGGCTTCCGCAAACCCTTCTATACTTAGTCGATTCAATGGCCAGCTCTACCCCTTCTTTGACTCTGACCACGTGGTGAGCCCCTGCACACTTGAGGAGCTGCTCTTGATTCTTCCTTTAAATTTTCACCGAAGAGACACATGGAGAAATCTGCCGAGTCCTTTTATACTTAGTCAATTTGGCCTGCTTGCCCACTTGACTTCTGTTGGACCCTAGACACGTGGAGAGCTAGTGCTTATTTGAGTTTCTGATTTGGATTCACCTCTTGAAAGGGTGCTGAAATGACACGTGGCTCATTCCTATGGTCCTAGACTCTTCAACAGTCGAATTTGTATCTCCTTTAACTTTGACCATGTAGCGAGCTGAAGCTCATTTGGAGATTGGCCCTTTTTCTCCTTTCTAAAGTTGCACTTTGTTGAAGCAAGTAGAGGATTTTAACAACCCTCTCATACTTAGTCAATTAAATGATCGACTCTGTCTCATCTTTGGACCTTGGACACGTGGAGGGATTATGTAAGTTTTGGGAACCACCCTTGGCTTCGACCCTTGAAGTTACGCCGATGAGGCATGTGGCACCGTCCACTGAACCTTCCATACTTAGCCGATTTGGGATTTTTCTATCTTCATTTTAGACCTGGGACACGTGGAAAGCCTGTGCTTATTTGAGGACTATCCCTTGGGCCCTACCCTTGGAGTTGCATTGTTTGGATGCTTGGAGGCTTCTGCACTCTTTGCTTGAAACATGGCCACACGGATCCTATCAGAGATGTCCATGTACTACCCATGGATGTTGTGGCATAAATTAACAGGGGAGGATATGTCTGTCATTCATGATTGTGGGAAAAATAAAAGGAAAGGGAAAACCCCACCTTATGCCTGAATTTCTAATTGTTCTCCATGGAATGAAAAACTGTAAACAATACTAGGTTCGACGCGATCTATTAATCCAAGGTACCAACTCAAAATTTTCAAAAATTGACTTCAAAAAGAGGGGAATTTTGAGGGTGGGAACATCACCGTCAACCATGGTACTTGATCCTCAATCTACCCTTTTCAATCCCTATTTTCTATCATTTTCTTGTTTCTTCTCTCCATATTCCTTATGTAGGTTGATTCCATCATCTTCATAGCTCTACTTCTTTCGGTTTATATCTAGATCTTGTACATTTTTCATATTTGTCTTATTTCTCGATCTACTCATCCAAATTTTCATTGACCTACTTCTGCATAGTTTGGGTCTCCACCGCTGCAAACTAGGAACATTTAATTTCATTTCTTTTAATTAAAAAGTATCTAGATCAGATTTGTATGTGCCTTACATTTCTGCATATTTCAATTTCTTGTGCCTCAGATTCTACATATTATCCAACTTATTATTATTACTTTTATCTTATCTTATCAAACACAGGGGTTGACATCCGCTAAGGAAGCTAATCACTTCTTGGATGTGAAATATTTTGGGAAACCCCGCATATATTTATGTAATCAAAATATTATTTTTATTCTATCTTATTTGAAGATCTCGTAGCTAAGATCCATCATTCAATGCCCGTATCAAACCTCAAATATCCTAGGTAACATAAACCCTCCATCATTTCTGAGTTGCTAATTTATTTTGTAGCTATCTCATTAATTTGAACCAAATAAGAAATTTGGACAATATTCTTGGCACGCCTAGTGGGACCACCCTTTAGGTTATCTCTTGCATTTATTACTTTTGTATTTTTCTTTTTATGTCTTTTGCTAAATCTTCAAGTGTGAGGTTTTGTTTAATTTATTTCTTGTGTTGGGTTCATGGCTTGGATCACTCATCACTCAAGAGTGAAAAAAATAGGAAAAGCATTATCTAGGTATTTTTCAAATTTTCCTTATTTTCTCCTTTTTGCATTATAATTTCCCATTCTTGATTTGTGTGCTCACTTCATTTTGGGCTTAAAAATAACCCCGTATTTTCTACATCCTCTCACATAGATTAAATAGGGTTCAACCTTCCACATCACACATCTTATCACACACAACCTAAAACTCACAAATCAATTAACATATCAAAAATTCCCTTACCCGGTTTATTGATTGGGATTTGATCACCCAACAGGAAGCCTCCTGAGACTTGCCAAGCCAAAAAAACACCTGAAATCAAACATAGGTTTCCTTCTCCTGGGTACCTCACTATCCATTTCTCCTTTTTCTTTTTCATACTTTTTAAAATTAAGATCATAAAAGGAATTGTTTGCCTAATTTTATTGACTTGAAATGGAACAAAACTTCACCCCAAATGGTTATGTACAAACATCTACTGATATGTCAAATCTTTCCATCCAATCCCAACCATATTATCATGTTTCTCCTTCCCAATATCATACACCCCCTCAACCAATACGATCTTCACCACTCCCTGACATTTTTAAAGAGTCCTTTCCTAACCCACCACCAACAAATATATTTTCACCAAACAAATATAACCCATTTTCAATCGATACCATACCTCAAAACCTCTACCTTGCATTCCTTTAGAGACCTCTGAGCCTTCCTCTAGCCCCATATATGATTTCCTATGTCAGAAATCCCTGAAACCCCTCAATCATGTCAATCCACTCAATTGGTGGATCTTATTACACCTACATCATGTCATATCAATCCTATCCATACTTCATCTAGAATACCCATCCAATCACCACAATCTACCAACATTCACACTTCTCATGTGATCCAACAATAAAATATTTTAATCCAACCTCGAACATCCTATCAAGCATCTCCTCCAGCCTTAACACAATAAGATTCATTATATCCTTATCCATCCACTATTTATATTGTACAACCAAGACCATCCAACACTTATCCTACACCCACATCAACCATAACTATAACCCTCATACATATCACATCAATTACCACCACTCCTCAAACATCTAGCATGATCAATATCTCGTGCTTGTCTCCTTCTAGCCCCATCTACAAATACTTTCACTATAACTCTGGTTCTCAATCATGTCAACTAGAGGGTCCTACTCCATCCCCGTCACCTTATGCCAATGTCATCCCTGCTTCATCTACCACACTTTATGTACCTCAACAATCTCATCCATCCTACTATGTCCCTACTTCCTGATATTACACAATCCCCCAACCAATTCAATCTCCACTCCTAGATATCTTCAAATAAACCTTCCCAGATCCACCATCGATAGATCCATTTCTACCTTCCACACCATATGATTTCAATCCTTATTCAATTAATATTGTACATAAAACACCTCTTTCAATACCCACACCCACATCTACCATTGATTCCACATCTATATCTACCTCATCCACTCCATTATCCATATCTATTCCATTATTACTATCCATAGAGCCAATCCCGGATCTTGCACCTACCACATAAATCATTGAGACCATGTACACATCGTCCTCCCCTCTTACATATTTTGAATAATATTTGAAAGCAATTCAACTTATGACAACTTCAAATGATCCTTATACCTCATCAATGCAATAGATTCAATATTCACTTTCCTTAGAACAAATGCCTCTTCCTATGCCTATGCTAACACCACCTCTGGATCCTTTGGTGGAAATTGTTGTTGTTCCTCCTAAGGATACAACCCCATAAAAAAATATACAACCGTCAATATATCGCCTCAAAAATACCTTAAACATTGCTCTAAGAAAATTAATATTCCTTGTTCTAAAAAATCCAACATGACAACCCTTTCAAAAAGAAAATTTCATAAACTAAAACCAAAATCATTCAATGCTATGGAATTTCATAAAGACATCAACATGCTTGAATTTTATCCTCAACATATGAATTATCCCAAACATCCACTTCTTCAAAGACCAAGATATTCATCAAAGAAAAACACCTTTTAATGCTTTGGTTAGATCACATACGGAGCTCTTCCAACACTTATAATTTATTTTTGTAATCACATACGCCTATTAAGGAATTTGACCCAAATAACAAGAAGCCATCATGGTTTAATTCCAACCTTGTTTACACATATCATCGTACCCATGGACACAATATTGAACATTGCAGAGCACTTCAAGCCATTGTTCATAACTTCATTAAGGAAGGATACCTCCTTCCCAAACCAAACTAGTATCTTCCTTCCACTTCAACATCCACACCTTTAACTTCATCTATCCAAATGTAGAAGTCCAATCATTATTCACAAGATTTTGTAGCAATTTTTCCTCCAAATGAAAATTCTTCTAAAGAGGATCCTTCATTGTCCATCAAAGATGTTCATGTAACCACTCACCCACCTCCATGTGACCCTGAATCATCAACCAACACTAAAAACGAAACCAAAACACCAAAACCTCAAAAAATCCACCCCCATCCTCAACATCCAAATCAGCTCATACATCAACATCCCAAACATCCATGTCCAAATCCAAGTCTAATATTTCCAAATAAAGGACATCGTACAACAATAAATCCAAATACAAACAATCTAATCCTATAAGTAAATTTGATTTGTCTTCCATGACACCTAATCTACCCATCCAATATACATCCACACCTAAATCCCAATCCAAAAATCTGAAATTGATCTATCTTCCAAGACACCTAATTTAACCATCCAATCTACATTTGTACCTAAATCCAATCTACATTATGTTGAAACCCATAAGATTTATCTTCCTTTTTACACTTTGATTGGGTCTTATCCAGGATATCCTTCGACATTTGATTTTAAATTATACCATCACAATTCCTACTATCAGAAATTTTAATGCACATAGTAAGAAACCATTGTGATTCGATCCTAATTTCATTTGTGCCTATCATCGTATTTTGGGCAATGACATTGACAATTTTAAGGCCTTTTAGACTATAGTTCATAATCTTTTTGAAAAAGATGATTTCCTCATTTACATGAATGGTTCTTCTTCATCCACGACAACCAATCCAAATCCAATTCCTACATCCCCATTCACCAAAATTACTAAATCTCATCTTCCATCCACATCATCCCTTACCATTTCTCCTAAAGAGGGTCCTCCCTTGTTTATTGATATTGACAATCTCATATAAACTCTTTCAACATCCATTAACTCATCCACATCTAATTCGTCCACAATGATATAGTATCTTTCACTAGGTGAGTAGTCTCCCTCGTCATTGAGCATAT
Organism: Taxus wallichiana var. yunnanensis; assembly: GCA_018340775.1. NCBI lineage: Eukaryota > Viridiplantae > Streptophyta > Pinopsida > Cupressales > Taxaceae > Taxus > Taxus wallichiana. The sequence goes on from CM031236.1 coordinate 262,314,256, forward strand.
AATACGAATTAACTCATTTCCTATCCAAACAAATCCCTTGACGTTGGGGGACTTCACTCCTTGAAATTTTTTTATTTACCTCATCCAAATCCATCCAATCTAAATTAATTCTGTCCAAATCTTCATCTTATTTTAAGTCCACTTCGTGCCCATATTCCTCTCTCTATTGAGGGACCATTTTTCTATCCTTTTTATCAAATTTCATCTTGGTGGCCATATTCATGTGTCCTTTAGGGCACCATATCTCAATATTTTTCATCAAATTCCACCTTTGTGGCCATATTTGTGCCTCTTCTGGGACACCATCTTTTTTTCATCAAATTCCATTGTTGCAGCCATATTTGTGTCTCTTTTAGAGGCACCATATTCTCATTCTAAGTCCACATTTGTGGTCATGCTTTCCCCTCTCGGGAATATTTTATTTTTCCTTTTTTCCTTCGTGGCCTTTTCTTCCCCTTTAGGGAATACCTCTTTCATCACCCACTTTTTCAATTTTCGTTCTTGACCATTTTTCATGTCCTGTGCTGGGGTACCATAACTTTTCATCCTCGTCCCTTATAGACACATACCTTTTTAATCTATTCCTCTTGTACAAAGGATTTCACATTTCATATTGAGTTGTGCATATTTTGATGACTTCCCTATGACCTGCCGGTAATCATGGCTTGCATCCATAATGTAGTGATCTTTACCCACTCACTGTCTGTAGAACGTTGTAGCTGCCTTTGTTGAGATCACAATTTTCCTCTATCAATGTAACATTGGAGTCACCACCAAAATTTTTATTGATATTGTGATCCTTTTTCTTGGGGCATCTTGCCTTGGTTATGCTTTCACCCATATTTTCTTTATCCACCTGCCCTTCATCAACTATCTTTTTTTCAAATGTGTCATTGATTTCCCTTGGCATCATCAATCCCCCATTTGAGGGGCTCATCATCTACCTTTCATCAATAATCATCCAACTCTCATTGTTTTTGTCTCATGGCTTGCTATTCCAAACCACTCAACAAAAATGGGAAAAATGTAGACACCTAAATTCAAGTATCTACACCTTCATTCGCTAGCATGGACATATTTGTTTTATTCATCCCCCTTATTTAATTAAATTCCCTTTTATCCCATCCATATTAATCTTTATTAAATTTAATTAATTAATTCCTATTAATTAATTACTGACCATCACCTTTCATATTTAAACATTAGTTAATTAATATTAATTAACTAATTAATCAATCAATTAAATCTTCATCCATGCCCTAACCAACTTTCCATTTGGGATGATTTTATTCTAAATTTGTATCTCCGTGATTTTTTATGATTTTTATATGATATCTTTATCCTCTAACTACCCATTCCTAACCCTAAAAGAACCTAATACCACACACATGCTTTAAAGAAGCTTTTCTAACTCTTAAATACAAAAAAATAGCCCATTGGGAAATTTTCCCCACAATCGGAGGTGACCCAACCTGGTCGTCGTTGACCCTATAACACCAAGTTACACCTCTCCATAATTAGGGTGGAAATCATCAAAATGCAATGACAACACAACAATAACGCAACAAGGATGTAACAAAACATAAAAACACAGCACGCCTTCCTTCCATTCTACAATTCCTCCTTCAAACCAGAGCATCTCGTCAACCCTCTTGGAGACCATGTAAGCTATTATTTATCATCTGCATAACATCAAGAGGTTTACATTGATTTTTTTGTTATGTTATATCATTTATATTATTATCTTGTCAAAGCTTACACTACGGGCCCAAAAACACTCGAGACTCCATTATTAGGTCGTTATATCAGTGTTTCTATTTGCAGGTTGCCTTATTTTTCTTTATTCATGATTGAATTACCTCTCTGTTATTGTGTTTTCCATCTCTAGAGCCTTACGAAGCCTTTTCATATATTTTATTTCCCATTCGATCCCCATATTCACCATCTAACTTCTTTATTGTAGCATTACCAACCTATTTACACTCCAAATCACCTCCGTTTCACCCTGTCATCATTGTCGACTAGGGTCTCAATCCTTAATCTACCCTTTTCAATCCTTGTTTTCTATCATTGTCTAGTTTCTTCTCCCTAGATTCCTTCTATAAGTTGATTCCATCATCTTCAAGCCTCTACAAATTCTGGTTTACATCTAGATCTTGTAGAGATTTCATATTTCTTTAATTTCTTAGATCTACTCATCCAAGTTGGCGTTGACCTTCTTACGAATAGTCTGGGTCACAACCGCCCCCAGACTAGGTAAATTTAATTTCATTTATTTTAATCAAATAAGTATCTAGATCATATTTTCATGTGCTTTACATTTCTATATATTTCAGTTTTTGTGTGCCTCAGATTTTGCATATTATCCAACTTATTATTAAAGTTTATATCTTATCTTATCAAAAACGAGGGTTGACATCCACTAAGGAAACTAATCACTTCTTGGAGCTGACATTGTTCAGAAACCCCCACACACACACACACACATATATATCTAATAAAAATGTTGTTTTTTAATCTATCTTATTTGTAGGTCTCATAGTGAAGACTCGCTGCTTCAACGCTCATATCAAGCATCAAGAATCTAAGGTAACATAAACCCTCTATCATTTTTGAGTTGCCAACTTATTTAGTATCTATCTCATTAATTTGAACCGACTGAGAAATTTGGACAAGAATAAGTGTTCCCCTTAGTATCCTCTTGACTTCCTTCCTTGAAGTGTGTTTCCCTTGGATCTTCTTAAAATCTTCCAAATAGACCTATAACCTATATGATATGAGGTCTTGATGTAGTGGAGTAGAGTAGACTACCTATCATGGATCTGTACATTTTTTTCTACTTTTGGTGAATTTTCCTCTTTATTCATCTTGCATCCCACTTCCATTGGTGTTCCTATAGGTTTGCATTCTTCCATCCTAAATATTTTCAACATTTCTTTGATATATTTGGTTTGTGATATGAAGATACCTTGGTCTGATTGATTGATTTGTAAGCCCAAAAATAATGATATATCCCCAAGAATAGACATTTAAAATTATTCTTTCATCATATCAACAAATTCATAAGTCATTCTATCATGATCTCCTCCAAATATGATATCATCCACATACACAATGACAACGAGCATATGATCACCTTCTTGCTTGATGTAGAGATTACTGTGAGTAAATTTTTTTCTAAAACCTTGCTCAATGAGGTATGAATCCAACCTGTTATACCAAGCTCTAGGAGCTTTTTTGAGTCCATACAAAGCCTTTTTCAACCTACACACATAATCCTTGTCATCGGTTATAGAAAACACATCAGGTTGCTCAATATATACCTCTTCATTCAGATAACCATTGAGAAAAGCTGATTTAACATCCATCTAGAAAACTATGATTTTCTTGTAAGCCATGTATGATAGAAATAGTCTAATTGCTTCCATCCTTTCCACTAGTGCAAACATTTCATCAAAGTCAATTCCTTCTATTTGTGTGTAGCCTTTGCATACAAGTCTTGTTTTATTCATTTTCACTTCTCCTTTCTCATTCAATTTGTTTTTGAATAACCATTTAGTTCCAATCATATTATTGTCCATAGGTTTTAGCACAAGATCACATGTTTCATTCTTTTCAATCTAATCAAGTTCTTCATTCATGGCATCCACCCAATGTTGATCCTTGCTAGCTTTTGCAACATTATTGGGTTCAATCATGGATAGGAGTGTTATGTCTTCATGGTTTTTCTTCTCTCTTAGCTTCCTTCTTATGAGAATGTCTCCTTATTTATTTCTAATGATATGATTTGTTGGATGATCCCTCTTGAATTATCTTGAGGGTGTCTTGGTGTCTTGTCTTTCTTCCACTTCTTCATGTATACCTTCCACTTATTCATCATCTTCTTGATCTTCATGACTATCATTGGGATGAGTGTTGGATTTGGTAGGGTAAGTATCATCAAATTTCACATTTGTGATCTTAGTAAATTTTGTAGCCTCTTATTATAGAATCTATAGGCTGAAATAACAATTGAGTAGCTAAGAAATATGCCTTCATCACACCTAGATTCAAATTTTCCTAGGTTATCTTTGTCTCTTTTTATGTAACATTTACTTCCAAAAATCTTATGTCTTTTATATTTACTATACTTCCTTTCCACATTTCATAGGGTGTTTTGCTAATTTTATTCTCAATTAGAATTTAGATAGCTGTGTATATTGATTCACTCCAATATCCATAAGGAATTTTAGATTCATTCAACATAGTTCTTAGCATTGTAGTCATTTTTGCACCCACCAAGAACAAGGGAACCTCATGCGCGTTAGCCTATCACCCAACAGGCACTTTGGGTGCTCACTCGAGGCACGCGAGAGGGAGCTGAGTCTCTCTTTTATGTGAGTTTAGTGGAAGGCATACTTCATGATCTTGACTTAGTGATTTAAAAGAAATGAAAAAGCTATAGAGCTCAGAATGGCTTCTATACCCCTTCAGTCATAACAAAAGTAAAGTGCGCAATAGAATTAATAGAACTAGGAAGTTGTAAATCCACAAATAGACTTAACATTCAAGTAAGGTTCATGATTATACAAGATCAAAATCATAATAGAAAAATGTATATAATATAGGAAGGAGATCTTAATATAAACGCAATGGTAACCTTATCATATTCATTCATAGTATTACTACAAAACATCACAGAGTGGCAGACCACGGTCATACACCATATTTGGATCCATACATGTATGCTCACAAAACAAAATTTTCATTCCCCATTCCCTCATTACATTCTTCCTATAATAATCTACCCATTTTATCCCATAATTCTCACAGTAATTTTGCAGAGCTCCGCTACCTCACTTGTGTCTCTCTTTCTTTGCTAAGGGCACGCATATATAGGCATCTGATCTCCAACAAACTCCTCTGTAACCTCAGATCTGGCCCCAAGTGTCAAGGTGTGGGTCACCCCAGGTGCATGCCTCTCCATGTCATGATTAGCTTTTTGGATCTTCTTATCACAAGGTATATTCCTTCCAGGACACCCTGTTGCAAGGTGGAACCTTATCCAAATAGAACACGTTCTTCATGTGTTCTGTCCAAAAGGCCGAAAACAGCTAAGTCCCAAATTATGCTTCATGGGCACACATCCTTGGTTCTCCAAGAACCCTTTTTGAATTCTTCCTTATGCACCTTCACTTGCGCGCTCCCTCTCGGATGTGCACGCCTACGTGCCTTTAAGGTTTGGTAACTACATTAGGGTCCTAACATTACCCCACACTTCACTTGTTCTCCACCCTTGGGAACCTTTTCAAAGAATGTAGTACAAAAATGCAAGGCCTTGCCTTGGAAAAGAATGGAGGGAAAGAATAAAGAATGGGGGAGAGAAATAATAGAAGGAAAACTTCCTAAAGAAGAAGAAGGGGAAAATTTTGCCATAGGTCAGCCTCCAGTGTATTCCATGCATTGACTTCATCCTGTGCTCTTGTGCAAAGGTCACCAACCAATGTGCTCACCTTGTCGAAGGTTAACCCTTCCCCTTTTGTGTTAATGGTCTCCACCATAGTCTCCAGTTCCTTAGCATGATCTTCCAAGGCATCCATCTTCCTCATAATGACCTTGTAGAGCTCTTTTAGCTGGGTTTTGATTGAGACTCGTAGGATCTCAATAGCTTCAGACTTATTTTCCACTTTGGCTAGGATATTTTCTCGCTCGGCTCTATTGCCTTTATTATTTTCCCTAAAGTCCTTCAGCTTGGCCTCATCATTGGAAAGCAACATGCTTGTCACCTTGTCCTGGTCCGTGTAATGGTCGTGTAACTCCAACGGTTTGTGCAACTATTTTTACATCGGCAAGCACCTTGTTGTATTTGGCTATGAGCATGATGACTTTCAACTTATCCTTTTGCTCCAAGTGTGCAGCTACATCCTCTGCCAACTCCAAGGCCAAAGGCTACCTTTCCATAGTGAGGATCTGAGTCAAGTCCTCAAGAAACTTCAGGGAGGAACCATATTTTTGCATGGGAGGGTTGAGGTCTGGGTGCTTCATGATAATAGCCTAGGAGATGAGCTCCACATTCTTGGAAACTTTGCACACTTTAGCTTTCTCCTCTTGTAATTATCACTGTAGTTGGCCGCTGATCAGCTTTTCAAGGCTGAGTTCCTTTGTTAGCTTAACTACTTCTTCCTTCCTCTTCTCCAATAGGTCCTCTAAGACTTTAACCCTATCATTTCTATAGAAGAGCCTAGCCTCAATTTCCATGGAGACTTTGTTGAGCACGTTACACACTTTCTCATCTGATAGTTGTGTGTTTATAATGGGGTTGTCCCCCTTTCCCTCTGCATGATCGTAACGCTCCTTGGTTAACCTCAAACTCGGGCTCATCATAGTGGGATTCGAATGCCCCGATAGCATCTTCCTTGTGCATGGGTATCCATGCTCGGGATCAAAGGAATCCATGGCAAGTGAGATATTTGGTGGGCATGGTACTATGGAAACACACACACAAAACTTTGTTGGGGTAATCAACATATCCCATCATTATTCTTCCCCCTTCCATGTATTTACTTCTGTGCGCACACCCTTGGGAATAGTTCTTGAAAGAATCGGGACTTTTGTGCTATCCACACTCTTCTCCCTTTACTCTTCCTTGAATTCACCGAGCATGAGCTCCGCACTATGCTCCAACTCCTCATTAACCAAGGTATTAATTATCTTCTCTACCTCCCTTGTCACTTTCTCATTCACCTCCTCTTGAGTGAGCTTGGGCATATCTGGCTCCTTGGTACTTTCCCCTTGCTCCTTTCTTCACTCCGCATTGCCTTCCTCCCCTTGGGTACCCTTCCTCCTTATAAAGATGAAAGCATCATTTGTATCTTCTGCTCCCTCTTCCCTAAATCATGGACATCAATCAGCTCCTGATCTACCTCCAGCTCTTCCTCTTCATCATCATCCTTTTCACCTATATAGGTGTTCGGGTCATCTATATCTTCAGACTCTAGTTCTTCCATCCCCTTTTCTTCTTCCTCCGCTGAAAACTCCGGAGTCGGGATGTGGTCTTCTCTTCATCTAAGGGCTCCTTAGGGGATGGTGGCTTCGCAGGTTCTGGGGTCTTCTACCTGACGACCGTTCTCTTATTATTCTAGACGTGGGTACTTGGCCCCACAATATCTATGTTCTACTTTTCCACCGCCCTTTGTTCCTATTTCTCTTCCCTCTCCTTACACTTTGGCGTGGGATTTTTTCTGCCAATAGGGTCGTTTATAATGGATATCTCATTCTCCATGTACACACCCTTTTCAAACTTTGGCCTTATGCATAGGTAAATCCTTGTGGCATTACTCCCAGCAATAGGTAAGGTCAAAGGCCTTACAATATGCACATCCTGTGACATGTACCTTTCAACGTATGCATGCTTCTCTGGGTAGACCAGCTTCTTCCTCATTTCCATGTGCTCTCTGTCAAGGGTGGACAACTCAAGGTCTAATTTATTTGACTCCTTGTATCCATTTACTCCTACTTGGAAAAATTGGGTAGTAAATGACAATGGGAGTTTACACCATGGACTCTAGCTTCCATTGACCAAAATGAACCTACCAATATAGAAGTGCTGGTAGACTGCGAACTCTGCTTCTCCTTCGGTCGCCACGGGGAGTTGTTCAGGGATCCACCATTTAGCCCCAAATGCATTCCTAAGGCACTTATACCATTTGTCTAAGCACACCTTGTGTACCCCTATCATTGATTCACATGTGTATTTCTGAAATCTCTCCGTAGGTGAGGGATCTTCATAGGGTACTCCCACACAAACTTGTCGATGCATCCGGCACCCCGATTTCTGAGAACACAATTGTCAATAGAATGTTTCCAAATAGGATCTTTCCTCCCTTCTCCATGCTGCTTATGATTTCATCTACTATGTATTGGGAGATGTTGTATACGGTGTTTTCTGCGACCTTCCTACAGACATTTAGCCAGGGATTGCTCACCTGGGTCCACCTCTCTTGTCCATTTAGGTTGGAGACAAGGTGTGCAATAATATTCATCACTTGAATCACTGATATTTGAGACGTTGTAGTACCTTGATCCCTTCTTCAATTCTTGGGATGTTATGGTTTCTCTGATTGCCTCCTCATCTAGGAGGTCATCTATGAGTATGTCCCCTTTATAGTTTAGGCCTATGAAGTGTGAAATTAGTTGGGGAGTTATGCACATTTTGTGCCCTGTGAAGCAGAAGAAATCTTCGTACGTGCATCATCAACCATTGGTACAAGTGCTTGGGCTTCCCGAAATATGGCAACTCGAAAAGTTGGAGAATCCCTACCTTCTCCATTTTCACCTTGACCATGTCACTATAGATTGGCAACCCGTCAAGTGTTCATTTATTTGTGGGGTGCACCAGCTCTAACGCCATTTCCTTCATGATTGTGCTTGACCGGTGATTATAGTTGATCACGGTCATCTATCTTATGTGGGACTCCCACTCTTGCCCTAGCAAAACCCCATCCGATATTGCATCTCCAAGTACCATTCCTCATTTGTATCCAAGGGTATTTCTTCTTGTTTCTTCTTTCCTTTTCCTTTACCCTTTCCCTTCTTGGATTGTTCTATAGGTTTACCAACTAGTTTCATGGCCGTCATTTCACCCTTTGCTTTCATTCCCAGGTTATCTTGCGAGTTGTTTGAACATTTTCCTCATGCACCCCATGCCCTAAAACACAAACCCTAATCTCATATTTTTCTCCTTTGATCACGAAACTTCTTCACAACATTCCTCACACATGTGAATCACTTCTACTCTGGTTTGTAGATCCAACAAACTGATTGCACCTAAGTTTTTAGGATTTTCCTTCGCATGAGTTAGTTCTCAAAACCCTAGATTTTGAAAGAAAATCACTCTTCTTGTGTTCACAAATAGAAATAATGAAATGCCCACTCTTGTATTTATAGCTTTTCCCACTTTTACGCATTTAAGGCTAGGCTACCTACCACCGTATGACAATTTTTAATGCAGTGTTTTCAAACAAAACCCAACTTTAGGGTTTCTCCTTAAGAGCCCAATCCTTGCGCGAAAATTTTTCCACCTGCGCCCAATCCTTGCGTGAAAACTTTTCCAACCTTCTGCGCACAAACAATCCATCTTCATAGAAGACTCTTGCATGCGTGTTACCGGTGCCAAAGGCACTTCTTCCATCCTCATGATTCTTACTTTTTCCTACCTCATGTTTTTGCACTTTTCTCCTTTGTACGTGGATTTCCAAAGTAACCTTATCTTGCCACCAATTTTCCTTCTTTTCTCCTAATGCATCTTTTCAATAGGGCCAATTCAAATGGTCTACTAACCCAATCCCCTTGGTAGAATAACTCCATGCTTCTCTTTATCACCTCACCCCACACTAAAATGATGCGCGGTCCTCTACGCATTCATAAGTCAAAAATTAATAAGGTTATTGGTGCCCAAGGTGTAAAAAAAAACAACAACGTTAAAGGGAAATACAAGAAAGGAAAAGCATAAAAGGAAATTCTAAATTAACTAGAAAAACTGCCTTATTTACAAACACCAAGAAGCATTATTTATAGTAGGGCTTCACCTACTCCCATTAAAGTGTCTAGGTAATTTTGTTCCATCTAGTGCTTGTAACTGGCATGCGCCTAAATCAAGGATGTATGAAATTACATAAGGACCCAACCAATGCACCTTCAACTTTCCAAGATGGCGTAGAAATTTTGAATCATATAGCAATACCATCTGGCCAACCTCAAACTATTTGTTCTTAATATGGTGGTCATGCCATGCCTTTTGCTTTGCCTTCTCAATTGTTTGGATCCTTATTGCTAGTGAGTGCCTTTCATCCAACTTTATCAATTCATCTATTCTTTTGTCCAGCACTTGTTCATCATCCAACCCTCCTACGCGCACTATACATAATGAGGGTAGCATAAATTTGATCGGCAAAACAACCTCTGTGCTGAACACCAATTGAAATGGTGTGGCCTTGTTCAATCTTTTATACGTTATTCTGTATGCCCAAAGAACTGCTGACACCTTATCATCCCAATCCTACCTACCCACATCACATATCTTAGTCAATGTGTGACTAAGGATTTTGTTGAATGCCTTTGCAGTCCCATTTACTTGAGGGTGATAAGGGGTAGTCTTGTGATGGGATACCATGAATTCTACTAATAGAATCTTGATGGTTTCATTTAAAAAGTGAGTGCCCCTATCACTTGTTAAACTTAATGGGCACCCATACCTACTTATAATGTTTTCCCAAAAAAATCTAGTAGTCGTGGCTGTGGTGTAATCCTTAGTGGGAATAGCCTCTGCCCACCTTGTCGATAATCGCGATGTAATGATATACAATGAGTTAGTCCTCCGTGTAGGCTGATGAGATTGATTCAACAAAATCTATTGCCCATTTTTCAAAAGGTTCTCGCATTGGCGATGGGGGCGCAAGGGCATCCCATCCCTTCTTCCAAGTTTTCTAAGGCACTGGAAGTGGTCATAGACCTTGCAAAACTCAATGCAATTCTGGTGAATTGTCTCCCACCATAGTCTGGTGACTAGGATCTTGTGCGCGGTTACATTCCCCGCATAGTGTCCTCTAGTAATCCCACCATGGGATTCTTCTATTATGGCCACGCGTTCATGTTCTAATACACACCAATGCACAAAACCTCATTGTGGCCCATTTTATACAAATTTCCATTGATCAACATGAAGGGTGCGGTGCGTATGGCTAACCTTTTCCTTTCCAGTGCATTCATCCCTTCGGGTGCCATACCTTCCTTGAGAAAAACATCAATGTCTTCTAACTCGAGGGCGTGTGCCGCAACCTGGAATAGTTACACATCCGGTATGGTTTCCTCGATACTTTGTGCGTCCTCTCCTAAATCAATCCTTGATAAATGATCTAGCCCACAATTGTTCTTTCCTGGTTTTACCACCACTTTGAATTCAAATTCCTGAAATAAAAGTACCCAATGACATATGCGCCCTTATAACACTACTTTGTTTACTAGATACTTCAAGGCCATATGGTCAGTGTAGAATATGAAGGGAGTCACCAGCAGATATTGTCTAAATTTGTGGAGCATGTAGATCATTGACAATGCCTTACGCTCGGTCGTTGTATAATTCTATTCTACTGGTGTCAACTTTCTACTTGCAAAACACAAGGGATGATCAACAATCCCTCTCTGGTTGAGCAAGAATGGCTCCCATTTCTATACCAGAGGCATCCACATGGACATGGAAAGGTTTATCCCATGATGGAAATCGTAGAATAGGTGTGGTGATAAGCCTTTCTTTTAGAGTGTCAAATTCCCTCTACTGCACCTCTCCCCACTAAGACACTCTTATGTCTGAGCAATATTTCCAAAGGCACGGTGATCTTGGTGTATCCCTTAATGAACTTTCTGTAGTACCCAGTGTGTCCAAGAAATCCATGCATGACGCTTTGGCTGGTGGGCTCCCCTAACCCCACAATAACTACAAATTTCACGGGATCCACCAGTAAGCCCTCTTTGCATATGATATGCCCCAACAATGTTCTAAAAGGAGTTGCAAAGAAACATTTCTTGATGTTGAGGGAAATCCTCAACTTCCGACATATTTCAAACATCAATCTCAAGTTATCACAATGGTCCCTGACCAATCCATACACTGTCCAATCATACAAATATACTTGAAGGAACTTGTGAATGAAGTTCTTAAATTCTTGTACCACTATGCGCAAAAATACGGTGGGTGCATTCCTCAATCCAAAGGGCATGACTGTGTATGCAAAGATTCCCCACTCAGTGGCGAAATTTGTTTTTTCCTGGTCCTCTTTTGCAATCCTTACTTGGTGATATCCCAAGAATCCATCCATGAAGGAATAGACCTTGCGCCTAGCAACTCCTTCCAAAATCTCTTCCGTGAAGGGGGTGGGAAAAGGATCTATGATACAAACAATGTTCAACTCCCTGTAATGCACACATATTCTAATCTTCCCATCCTTCTTTATGCTGATCACCATTGGAGTTATCCATTTTGATTCCTCCACAACCTTAATGATACTGGATGCTATCATTTTTTCTAGCTCTTCTTCAACCCTTATGCGTATGTTGGGATTCATCTTGTAAGGTCTCTTCCTGACTGAGCGTGCACCATATTTCAACTTTATCCTCATTTCCCCCAATGAATGGTGGACGCCTTTCAACTCATGGTATCTGCGCGAGAATAAATCCTCAAATTTGCACAAGAGATTGATGATCTTTGATACTTCCTTATCCAACTAGTAGTCCCCAATGATAGCTTCCTTGGGATCCTTCTCTGAGCCAATGTTAACTTTCTTGGTTTTGAGTGGTTCATGACACGCACGCATGCATCCACACTATCAACTACCTCATACATCCCAACTGAATGGTTGACATTTAGGCTCTTTGTCTCCTCTCCATCAATAACGTATACCATCTTTCCTTTCTCCTTTTCATCACACGCACGATTGAATTATATTTCTTTTGGTTCCTCCTCTTTGACCACACTTCCAAGCTAGGTCCACCAAGTAAGTCTACTAATCTATCTTCCACCATGGTACAATCCCCTAGAGTGAGGTGCTTGATAGCCTGCAACACCTCATCAATCAGGTTGCTTAGTAATTTGGTACTCAAATGTGTGGACCAGGTCAACTGTTAATTCCTGCCAATTTCCCGTCTGGTGGCGAGTTTCAGAATGGATGTACCAAGCATGCACACAACCTTGTAGTGTCAAATACAGCTTGTGCACCTAAAGGGAGGGTGGTAAAGCTTCCGCACCTTCTCCCTAGACCCTCTCACATGCCTGGATGTGGGAAGAGGTGGGTTCATTGCCATTGTAATCCTTGATAGCGGTGGGTATATTGTTCTTCAAGAATTAGACAAAGGAGCGCAACTCTAAATTCATGCCACTCCAACAAGTTTTCGTTATGTGTGACCCACCACTTCACTACTATGCCTATCAAAACATAACCTAGAATACCTCATCGCTCGTCCTCCCTATATTGAGCTTCCATTTCTCTCAAAAAGACATCGGGGTATGCATCCTAGGATACTTGGTTATTTTGTTTCCTCCTGTGCCAAACTATATACACCATGGTTACCTGGTCACCGATCATTTCAAATGTCACCCAATCAATTCATAAGTCCCTTGCGCTTAATTATCGCATGCCATACTTTGGTAGTATCAGCGATGCATTGAGCATCATCAAACTAGATGATTCCTTCTGTAGGATGGATGGTCTCTGGATCTCTTATGGAGTGCACATATATTCTATCAAGGACCTCCTCTCCAAGGGGTTCAGTATAGGGTGTGGAATTTCCATCAGCAAGTGGTATAATCACCCTCTCCTCCTTGTTTTCAAAACTTATGTACCCCTTGTTAAACCAAAGATCTGCATTATTCTTATAGCACCATGGGTGCCCAAGTAAAGCTAGGAAATTATCTACCTTGGCAAGTGCCAAGACTTCAAAATCCCCAGTGAACTTAGTCCCCTAAATGGTAATGGTCGCATCCTTCAACACACCTATGGGCATTACCTTTGTCTTATTTTCTATATACAACACATTTGAAGATGGCTATAATGCAGGTCTTCCCATTTGATGCCAGGCATATAGAGTAAGAACATTAACCTCCATGCCTATGTTAATGAGGATGTTGTTAAGTATCCATCCATCCACTACTACATTCAAGGTGATTTCTTTTTCATAATAGGGGTTGTGAGGTGGGAGGTTTGCATGCAGGATTTTCCTTTCATGTTCTTCCCCCGCATGTGGCACCTTTTCTCTCAACCATGCTCCTAGGAGGGGAATACCATTCTCTTGCCTCAGCAGTTTACACACCTCCTTAACCTCATCCAAGTCATCCTTTGGTGCTTCTACTGGTCTTCTTTTCTCATCTTTTCTAGTTCACTCTTTTAAGTATTGGATCTCCCCTTGTAAGCTTCAAATTACGTCCATGGTTTCCTAGTAGACTTCTTTTCGGTGAGCCATGTTTGGATACCTCCCATGTAATACTTCTCTTGAAACCAGAGGTCTACCTAGGCACTTCCCTTGCACACGTGGACTCTACCCTTGTTGTTACCATAACAGGCTCTAGTTCTGATTCACATATTACTCACGGGAGCCATTGCACATTAGCCTTCTTAATACTTACCATGGCAGCACCCTTATCCTTCCGGTACTGTTGAATCATATGTTTGTATAACTCTAGGCACTCTTCGTACTTATGTTTTTTTCCACACTAAGAGCATTGCAGAAGATCTAGACTTTCACGCTTATAATGGTCTGTGGCTCCACGATTAAAGCATGTTCCACGTGGGAACTCACTTCTTCCCCCGTGGTTACTATGACCATGAAATCCTCCATGAAACCCTCTTCCACGCGCACCTCCATCTCCATGCTCTTGATGTTCATCCCCTTTGGAACTACTGCAATGCCACCTGCACACACCAAGGTCAATTTACTCATGGATTTGATCAATTAGCCTATAATCCTTGGTGTCATGTGTGGTTGAGGTCAATATCTTATAGTAATAGGATAAATTCTTGTGGATCACATGCCATACAAAGGGGAACCTACTTGCATCATGGTCCCCATGACATATTTCACAATTTACCACTACGGTGCGTACTACCTTCCGAGTACATATCCCACCATTATCCTTTGTGTGTCCTTCTACATTACAATCTATGCACCACATCCCACCGTGAGTCTTTGGAACTATGTTGGCAGATAATTTCTCCAATTGCTTAGCCATGACAGTGATTTGAGCCTCCAGAAATGGGCTAACACCAGTGTCAACACTACCAACTACCTCAATGTGTAAAACAACTTCCAACTCTTCATGCGGGTCCATGAATGTTTTATGAGACAAATCCCTCATAAAGGATGTGATTAACCCTCGACCAACCACCGGGCATGTTTTGAAGGGTGGATATCATAAGACAGTTTAGACAATAGAGTTTTAAAACATGCATCATATTCCCGTACGCTCTCTGCCATTCCTTGTTGGATTTCTTTGAGAGAGTTGATGCTCTTCTATTCAAACTCAGGTATGTGGAATTTTGCTAAGAATGCATTTCTCAACGTGGTATAATCCACAACAGTCTAATGAGGGTCATACTTTCTATACCAACTATGTGTGCGTCCTTGCAAGGTTGTTCCAAATTGACTGGCCTTTCGATCCTGGGTCGTGATCCCTTCACGTGCCATAGTAGCTCGCACTTATGCACATGCTCTATGACATCTTCTATCCCACTGTAATATGGTAAGTGTAGAGACATTTCAAAGAAGACTTAAAGAGGTGGTGAGGCCCTTGTCCTCCCGATCCAGCCTCCTTGGTTTCCTCCTCCTCCACCGGACCCACTAGATCCTGAGCCACCAGCTCCACCACTTCCACCTCATGATCCTCCTGTGTTAGGTACAGGGCATGTGTTTGTCATGTTGAATGCTCTCGTCATCCCACTGAAATGCTCACTGATAGTTTGTGACCTAGTGCCACTCCCAGTCATATTTCCTCCACCACTTCCTGATGCATTCCCAAAACCACCTATATATATATTCCTTGTCCAAACATTCCACCAAATACCGGAATAGTGTGCGAAGCCATAAAATTCCCAAATGAGAAGTTGTATCTTCTGGGCACCGATCGGTTGCTTCCACTGATATCAAATGGATCAACTATACTTTTCCCTTGTTTGAAAAAACCAAGTGCCAAGGTTTGGTCACTAGGTGGGGTTAGATGCACGCCAATGACTCTTCTTTCTCCACGTGATGGGCTCTCATCAAAAGCCAAGGGGTTCTCTCTTCTGTGCTTTCCAAGATGGGGTAGCACAGACTGTTTAGGCTCTACATCCTCCATGTGAACCTCTTCTCCCCAAAATGTCTACCTCTATGGATCCATCATAAATGCAACCTCATGCTGTCTTGAAATCTCCCTCTCATGTGCTTCACCATACGATAGTCATCTCTCCTCCCTTTCCTTTTCAATCGTTATATCAGCCATCCTTCCCCAACCTGGCTTCCTCACCAAGTGCTCAGAGTGGTTTAGCCGGCCATAGGAAATGCCTCTAAACCCATGGTTACCATCAAGATTTTGATTGCAAGGGGGATAACATGTAGAAATGATCCTCTGGGCTCCCACAAAAACTCAAACTCAGCAACTTCTGGACAGGAATACATGGAAATTACGTATTCTAGAGTGTAGCTAGCCAATACTCCCTTCCACCAATGATCTATAGCACGGGTCCACATTAGATCAACATCTTGCAAGTTCTAATACATTTCTTGGGTCCAAGGGTGTGACTTATAATACCACCCCGATCTATATGTATAAGCCGAGAGCCATTCAAATAACTCTACTGGGAAAAAAGAAGGTTTCGTATAACTCATGATAAAGAGTGTCTTCCACCCATCTTCGCGTGTCAAACCCAAGTCCAGTATTGAATCTCTGAGTGAATTCATCCTCCGTGCTTTTAAACCAATCTTCAACACCTTCCAGGTTATTCTCTCCATCATCACTCTTTGCACAGATCATGATGTATGCCATGTTCCACTACAACTTTGAAAAGAGGTCCCGGCAATGAACCAAGATGTAGTCATTTTTGCACCCACCAAGAACAAGGGAACCTCATGTGTGCCGGCTTATCACCCAATAGGTGTTGGGCGCTCACTTGAGGCACGCGAGAGGGAGCCGAGTCTCTCTTTTATGTGAGTTTAGTGGAAGGCATACTTCATGATCTTGACTTAGTGATTTAAAAGAAATGAAAATATATAGAGCTCAAAACAGCTTCTATACCCCTTCAGTCATAACAAAAGCAAAGTGCGCAACATAATTAATAGAACTAGGAAGTTGTAAATCCATAAATAGACTTAACATTCAAGTAAGGTTCATGATTATACAAGATCAAAAGCATATTAGAAACATGCAGATAATATAGGAAGGAGATCTTAATATAAATGTAGTGGTAACCTTATCATATTCATTCATAGTATTACTACAAAACATCGTAGAGTGGCAGACCACAGTCATACACCATATCTAGATCCATACATGTATGCTCACAATTTTTTTTTAATTCCCCATCCCCTCCTTACATTCTTCCTATAATCATCTACCCATTTTATCCCATAGTTCTCGTAGTAATTCTACAGAGCTCTGCTACCCCACTTGTGTCTCTCTTTCTTTGCTAAGGGCACACATATATGTAGGCATCTTATCTCCAAAAACTCCTATGCAACCTCGATCTAGCCCCAAGTGTCAAGCTGTGGGTCACCCTAGGTGCATGCCTCTCCATGTCATGATTAGCTTTTTAGATCTTCTTATTGCAAGGTATATTCCTTCCAGGACACCTTGTTGCCAAGGTGGAACCTTATCCAAATGGAACACGTTCTTCATGTGTTATGTCCAAAAGGTTGAAAATGGCTGAGTCCCGAATTGTGTTTCATGGGCGTGCATCCTTGGTATTCCAAGAACCATTTTTGAAGTTTTCCTTGCATACCTTCACTTGCACGCTCCTCCAACCATGCGCACCTACACACCTTTAAGATTTAGTAACTACATTAGGGTCCCAACAAGCATATCTTATATAGTCCTATTCTTTCTTTCAATAAATCCATTTTTTGAGGTGTCCTAATGGATGAGAATTTTCTTCGAATTCCATGTTCTTCAAAAAAATCATCAAACTCATTGGACCAAAATTATCAAACTATGTCTGATCTTAAGAATTTGATTTTTGTTTTCTTCTCATTCTCTACAAGTGCCTTGAATGATTTGAATTTGTCCAAAGCTTCTGATTTGTGCTTTAAACAAGATACCCATGTCATTCTAGTGTAATCATCTATTAGTAGCATGAAATACACATCTCCTTATAAAATTTCAGTTCTTGTAGGCCCACAAAGATCTGTATGGACTGGTTCCGTAAGTCTAGTGGTAAAATAATCTTTGGACTTGAAAGATCTCCTTGTTTGTTTTCCATGCAAGCAATCTTTGTAAAGAGTGTCTACTACTTTTACAATATTTTACATATGTTTCACACCATCCTTAGGACTTAATTTAACAATATTTTCAAATCTTATATGCCCCAATCTCCTATGCCACAACCAACTATAATAAAATTTACTTGTGAAGCATTTTTCTTTATTTATTTTGTTGAGAACATACATGTTGTTTTTGGTCCATTTAGATTTTGCAACCCTCTTTCATGTTTTTCCAATGATAATATCACAACCTTTGTCATGAAATATTATATCAGTAACCTATCTTAAAAATTTTACTTACACTTAATAGGTTGTGCTTGATATCCTCAATGTATAGAACATTCTCAATAATTGTCTTGTCATTTTCTAGACTCGAGTTCTTTTTCCCGCAATGTAACCAATTATTTTCACCGAACCGGAAAACACCGATGCATTGATTGATAGAGAGATGAACTTTCTTTTGTCTCTTTTCATGTGACTGGAACATCCACTATCCAAGTACCAGATTTTTCTTCATCTTGAATGTGAAAAGTAGTTTACACTATTGAGAAAGATTATTTTATTTTGTTGGCTTCTTCTTTTACAACATAGAACCATCTCTTTTGTTTAGGAGGTTATTGTTTACTCATTTTGGCTACATGACCATTCTTGTGATATTTTTAGTAAATAGCATTATAATTCATTCTAGTGTATGATGAACTAAAGTTTCTTCCATAGCCTCTAGCATACCTTCTATATTTAGTAGCTTTGTATCCAAACTGGCTACATGAAAACAATAACCATAGAAAGAATGTGTGTACGTCATATAATAGGTTATTCTAGGATTATTTTACTTTCTCTTGGTAGTTATGATGACTTATTTATTTGTAAGAGAAAAGTTTCTTGGTGCTGATGCACTCTTGTTTTCTTCCTTCTTTTCAAAATCAATTTATTTTCTTTCTTCCTTGAAACCAATCCTTGATTTTTCATTTGTATCCTATTGACTTCTCAGTATATCAATCAATACATTTGATCTCTTTTCTAGCTTCTCATATATTATCAGCTTGTTGGTCATTTGTTCAAGTTCAATCTTCAATCGCTCCAATTCTGATTTTAGGTTTATGCATTCATCCTCCTTTGACTTATAAGATTGAGAAATATTTTCAAGCTGAGTTTCAAGTTCTTTGAGCTCATTAGTTTCTTCTTCTTCCTTTAAATTTTGTCTTTCAAAAATCTAGATTTGTTCTTCATAGTCTTTCAAAGTACATCTTAGCTTTTGATTATTTCTTCTGCATAATTTCAATTCTTCAAGAGCACATACCAGTTCAACTTCTAGATTCACATTTGCTTCTTATTCATTAGAATATTCATAATCAATTACATTCTTTCCTTTTGAGTTACATTCTTTAGAGACATCCATGGCCATAAACAAACATTCAGACTGAGTTTCATCATCCTCATTTTTAGATCTGCCTGAGTTTCTTGAATTAGATTCACTTGACTTTTCTTTTGAGTAGAATTTTCTTTTGTTCTTAAAGTTCATCTTTTGTTTGTTATGTTTGTGAATTTATTCATTACGTTCAGACTAATTTTCTTTATTTTTGTTTGGACATTTAGTAAAAAAATGGCCTATTTTTCCACATTCAAAACATTTGAATGGAAGTTTTCCTTTATAATTACTTGAGCCTCTTCTTAGTCTTCTTACAAACATTGCTTCAATCTTCTCACCATCTGCTTCATCCTCCAAATATGATTCGTCATTTTCATGTTTGGATTGAGTCTCTTTCTTGGTAGACTTTGACCCTATTATCCTCATCTCATATGCTGATAAGATGCTCTATAGTTCATCCATTGTTAGAGTCTTCATGTCTTTGGCTTCTTCCATAGCTGAAACCTTTGCATCATACTTGGTAGTAAGAGATATTAGGATCTTTTGGACTATAATAGATTATTCTAGCTTCTCACCTAGGCCTCTGATCATGTTGATTACTTCATCTACTCTCTACATGTAGGCTATTATACTCTCATCATATTTCATCTTTAGATTCTCAAACTAAGATTTGTAGGTCTGTAATTTGGCTAACTTGACCTTGTCATCTCCTTCATAAATACCCTGAAGCTTGGTCCAAATTTCCTTAGTGGTGGTACAATGCATTACCTTTACAAATTCAGTTTTAGTTAGTCCACATAGAAGAGCGTTCATAGCTCTTGAGTTACATTCATATTCTTCCTTATCTACTGTAGAAGTGATTGACATGGTTAGAGGATTATATCTTTTATCAAAACATTCCCATATATGAGAACTAAGTGACATGAGATATGTCTTCATTATTATTCTCCGAATGTAAAATTTGTTCCAAAGTGAAAGAGGTAATTTAGACAAAGGTGATAATCCACCTTGTGCTTGATTTGTTGCCATGCTTGTGAAAAGAGGATCTCCTTGAAGATGTTAAGATTCTACTAGAAGGAATCACTCTGATACCAATTGTTAGAGATTAGAAGCACCAAGAGGGAGGGTGAATCAATGTATATTAAATTTTTAAAATAAAACCAATCTAGAATTCCTTAATAAAGTACAATGGTTTGTTATGAGTGTTTAATCAAACATATGCAAGACAATAATAATACTGAACATAAAATTTATAGTGGGAAACCATTTTGGGAGAAAAAACCACTTTGAAACCAAGGCTTTATTAGGAACACCAATTCTAAAGCATATAATATCTTTTTTTGGTTGAGCACCCACTCAACCTGTGAAGTACCAAATTTAGATTATCCAAGCACCCACTTGGTAGATTTTAGCAAGCTCCAACTTACAAGGAGAAACCACACCTATAATCTAAGCACCCTCCCACTTATAAATATGATATTACAAATGAAGCAATCATATTGATGCGTGATTAATTACACTATAGATTATGATCACTTTTATCAATTTTTATATGCTCGCTCTTTCAATCTTAAGTAGTCAAAATTTTCTATATGTGTAGCTCTATTTTTAAATTTCTTTCTCAACTACTCAATCAAAATAATGCTATTCTCATCTTTTTCTTCTGAATACTTTGTTTAAGTAGTAACTCTCCATCTATTGGCTCCCTTTGGTCTCTCTTCCTATGTCTCTCCTTCAACTTGAATTCTTCCCTCACTCACTTGAGCCACACTTTTAATATTATACATGGAATATATCTTTATAGTCAATAATCACTCTCCATCACTTCCTTGGAGTGTCGTGTACCCTACCACACTTGTATGTGTTTGTAATTTTTGTATTGAAAATGATGCTACCTACCCAGGAGTTACTCTCTCTATATTTGGCTTTAAAATTTGGTTTTTCTATTTTATAAGTGCATTAAATATTCAACACGTTATTTGTGGAACATTTATGAGACAATTTCTAAAAATAGATTTCTCATCATTCTAGGATTTTCAATTGATAAAAAGAATGATCCTTATTTCCTCTTTGATATTTAATTGTGCCTAAAAATTAGGATTTTAGATTTCATGATATAGAGGATGTAATCAGTTTTCCACAAAGTCAAAGAACATTAAATTATGACATCTAGAGCTCAAGATATTTCAGATTGGGTTTGTGTTTTTCCCAAAGCATAAGTTCTATATTACTACTCATAGTTTGTAGTACACTACCTTTTGATTATTTTCAAAAAAATTATCCATTTCCTTTATTGATAAGATAAATCATACTTGTTCCATATAGATAAGGTTCATCCATCACATCACATATCCACACTCCACTATTTCCTTATACCATGGCTTTATCCTATATACTACGGATCTCCTTTTTTCTTGCAGATTTTCCTAGTCTTCCACGACTTTCATATTTACCCGCATATTTCTTTAGTCCTCCATAGATTTTCCTAGTCTTCCACAACCTTCCTCTTTACTTGCATATTTCTCTAGTCCTTATAAAATTTTCTTCTATACCCATGGCTATGTTATTTTACCTATGGATTTTATTCTTTACCCAGTAACTATCTCTAGTCTTTTGCGTCTTTTCTTCTATACCTATGGCTATGCTATTTTACCCATGGATTTTATTCTTTACCCATGGCTTTCACTAATCCTTCGTGGCTTCTACTTGACTTCAAAGGCATGCTCCTTATGTCTATGAATTCAAAAAAATGATTAAGCCCCTAGAACCATCCTCAAACATTCTTCACATGTCATCATCATGTAATCACTTGAAACCTATCTGAGAGCTGACACTACCAATCAACCTTCACATTTCTCTTGCAAAGTATTTCTTGAATTTTTTCCTTGTTACATACTTGTTAATACTTTTTCAATACATGGTTGACCTTGAGACACTTGTATAACACCTGCACCACACTTTTTTCCATCAATGCAGCTTACAATCAATGAGAAGACCCATGAAAATGAAAATTTCCAAAAATAATAGGTACACAAAAGTGCACCCTCATGAATAAGTGACACATGTCCCCTAAAAAAAATGACTAATTATGAGAAACATACATCATAATAGAGAACTTGACGATGTGATTGTCGAGCTCTAGGTAGTCTATTATGATGAGGTATAATATGATTTTGATTCCTAAGAGCATTATAAGAAAAATGGGATGGGTTTCAGACTTCAATTAGAAAGGTCCAATAAAAATTTGGCCTCATTTATTTTATAAAACATGGCGTGTCTACCAAAATGGAGATTCTATGAGAAGCCATCAGGTGTTGTGAAAGATTTTATGATTTCATCATGTAAAGGACTATTTAATATTTACAATGAATATTTATTTTATTTTTAAGTCACTACAAAGATCCCAAAATTCTCAGTAGAAGTTCAAGTACTGATTTTGATTACATGCTCTTTACCCTTGAAAAACCTACTTTTACACCAATTTTTCCCAAACCTCGAAAACTTCCCTAAATATTCCTAAAGAGTAAAACATTTCATGACTCTCCAATACCATTGTTATCACAAAAAAATAATACCCTTTGATTTTTCATGCCTGTGTGAATGAAAACCATTATTTTTTTATAATATTAGACCATCTCTCAAGTTGGGGGACTTATTAATTGAGATGGACCTCCGTAGAGAAGGCCGTTCCTCTACCTAATCCTAACACTAAACTACTCCTAATGAAGGAAATGTAACTAACTACTCCTAATCTATCAATTCCAAGGGACTAGGGAGAGAGAAAAAGTGCATGAAAAAGGAAATCATACCCTAATAGAGGTGATAACACAAGGAAAGGTTGCATGACCACTTCAAAATGAATGAAAATGGGAGAAAATGGAGATGAAGAGGGTGGAAAAACATACCACATACCATAACAAAACTCAATACACCATTCTCATAAGCACAACATCATTCAAGCTTGCAATGAGAATAATAAAATGCAAAAAATACATGTAAACATGAAGAAAGGAAAGATATAACAATAGAAACCCAAGAAAGGGTAGAGAAACAACAACAAAACTTGATTTTATTGCTCTAGAAGTTTCAACAATACATCAAAATAGAGGTAGAAGGCATGATTCATCATTACAATGCTAAAAAATGAGACTTGGAACTCTAGTATCTACCTAGCAGCTGAGAAGAAGAGAGAGCAACATTCCAAAGTGTCCAACTTCCAAAAATGAGCTCTCTTTTCTTCTTGGTTGCTAGGTAGATACTGAAGCTTGAAGCCTCATTTTTTAACATTGTAATGATGAATCATTCCTTCTACCTTTATTTTGATGTATTGTGAAAACTTTTG
Source organism: Taxus wallichiana var. yunnanensis (assembly GCA_018340775.1). NCBI lineage: Eukaryota > Viridiplantae > Streptophyta > Pinopsida > Cupressales > Taxaceae > Taxus > Taxus wallichiana. Next base: position 262,337,943 of record CM031236.1, read on the forward strand.
GAGCAATAAAATCATGTTTTATGGTTGTTTATCTAACCTTGCTTGGGTTTTTATTATTTAATCTTACATTTCTTCATGTTTATAGGTACTTTGTGCATTTCATTTTTCTCATTACAAGCTTGAATGATGTTGTGCTTATGAGAATGGTGTATTGAGTGTTGTTATGGTCTGTGGTGCTTTGTCCACCCTCTCCATCTCCATTTTCTCCCATTTTCATGCATTTTGAAGTGGCCACACCCCCTTTTCTTGGTTTTATCACCTCTTTTAGTGTATAATTTCCCATTTTAACTCTCTCTCTCTCTCTCTCTCTCTCTCTCTCTCTTTGGTCCTTGGAATTGATAGATTAGGAATAGTTAGTTACATTTCCTTCATCGTGAGTAGTTTAGTGTTAAGATTAGGTAGAGAAACCCACCTTCTTTGGAGGTCCATCCCAAGTAACAAGTCCCATAACTTGAGAGATGGTATAATATTATCCAAAACCACTGGTTTCTCATTCACACAAGCATGACATATTGGAGGGTGGTGTTTTTGGTGATAACAATTCTGGAACACCAGGTGGGAGAAGATTGAGGAGCTTTACATCATCATTTCATCAAGTTTGTTATTCTCTTGGTGAAATCATAGCCTTTGGAGGTATGTTCAAGCATATCTGGTGACTCCACTAATCTAAATAACCCATTTTTTGAGTTACAAGCCTTTCCTTTCCATCCATTTCAATCCATTTTCTTTCCATATGTTTCCATTTCCTTCCATTCATGAAGTTGTGCAATCATGACTTCATCCCCACCATGGAACTCTCACTTACAACAACAATTTCATTCAAATCAATCTCTAGGTCATTACAATTGACCTCCAGATTAGTTCTTTGACCAAAATCATATTGAGCATGCATATCTCTATGAGCATAATGTAAATACATTTGGTCATTCACCAAACTATGGAGCCACTCAAAGGTAGGAGTATGCAGATTTTGGAGGCCATCCTACACCTGGAGATGCTGATTTGTAGAGAAAGGTTCAAGAGTTGGAGTTGAGCATGGTGAAAATAAGGATTGAGAAGACAATGAAGGAAACCCAGATTGGTTTCAAAGTTCCATATCCATGGACTGGCCCTTTCCCAAGTAAGTTCAATCCTCAACAAAAGAAGTATTTTATAATAAAAACATTGACTCAAGTTGTAGAGTGGGTTAAGAAGATGGAGGCTCATGAATCTAGTGTTAGGCAGTTCTATCAATGGGGAATTCCTACACTACCATCTCACATCTCTCCCATTCCTCTTCGTAAGCTACACCATCTCAAAGCATGAGCTTCAGTTACCTAACTTTCTACCTGTTGTCCCCATTGAGAATCCTATTTTGCCATTTCCTTATCTTCCTCCCCACATTCTATCTTCAACCCTTTTCTCTTCCAAATATCAAACCCCTCCATAAGAAGAATTTAAACATTCCATTCCACCTCAAACAATGAAAAAACTAGTTGAGACCCAACCCATCCCTCCTCTTGCATTCTCAAACCCATTTTTGGAATAATAAAATTAGAAGATCAGTTAAGGAGGTAAGAAAAATGAGGAGCCTAATAAATAAGAGCTTACACAAAACTTGAGAAAATAGGCTATAAAATTTAATATCAATCGATACTACTGATGACTAAGAATTTAGAAAAGGTTGGAGTTAAAGAAAAAGTGGTGGAAACTGATAATGAAAAGGAAGAAGAGCAAGAAAAAGACAATCAACAATCATTTTTCTTTGATCGCAGCAGTACACATGGGCACTATATTCTCGAAATTATTGATCTCGATAAGTTATAGTATAGTAGAGAAAGAGGAATCAACTCCAAAACCAAGTGAAGAGTAGCAAAATGAAGAAACTAAATCATATTTAGAGACTCTAGATGAAGATGCCATTATTGAAGGCTTCTTGTTTTCGTTTGTGAATTCTAATTTTGTTGATGAAATTTTCATGGAGGAGGACACACAATAATATTTTGCTACCCATAATAGTCCTTAAGAACAATATATGGAATACTTTGATCTTTCTAACTTCATGTTGAATGAGGAAATCAAGGATCAAGAACATTTAAGTCTTCAAATGGAGAAGGAGAGAATCCAAAAAGTGCAAAAAGATCTAACTAGTTGTAGTGATTTACCCAGGAATCCATTAAATTATACAATTAGTCTTTAGGAGTTTCATGTTGAAGAAGATAAAGGGAATAATGATGAAAACTATTCCAAATAAGTCATCAAGGAAGAGGATGAGTTGTTTGTAGAATCACCACAAGATCCAAATCAACTTGCAAAAAGTCACCTTTTCTAGGAAATTCTATAGGATGAATCCATTCTTGGAGTTGGGCTTTGGATCAATGGGAAATCTTCAAGGATCAGACTATTCCCAATCAAGTATATGGATTCCTTAGAGCCTAGGAAAGAGTTACAACTGGTCATTTTCACTTTGGAGCATGAGGAAGAGTTTTAAAGTTCTAAGGATCCACTATAATACCTCTTAAATCTAAAATAAGAGGAACTTGAGGAGGTATTTGTTCTATTTCTAGTTGATACCTTGGTGAATAGGGTGGAAAACTAGCTCTTAGTCAGTTTTTCATTCTTACTTATGACCTTGTTAATTGCCAAATCAGTTACATGGTATCAATTTTCGAGGAAGAGAAGCTATTTCTCCTTGCCAGTTGTAGGATTTGTTTGAGTTTACCATTTCTTTGGTTAGAGTAGGGTAGGTACATTTGTTTTTAGTAGAATAAGTTCTTGTGCACACTCTACATACTTCCACTTATGACATGTATGATCTTCCCCTTTGTACATAGTTTTGTGTTTTTTTGTTTCTCTTGCACACTTCATCGAAGGAAGTGATTCATGGGGAAATAAGTTTTAACAACAATTCCAAGTGCACTCCATTATCAACATGTGATTCCAAAACTCTGAAATGTTCATCCTTTCCAAGAAATCACTAGTTTCAACTATCCATACTTGGAAGAAATAATATTTGGGACAATTACTAGCGAGCATTAATTCATCCCATAAATCAATTGTAGAGGAAAGGATGAATTGTCGATTCAAAAAAAAAAATCCACTTGATAAAAACTTCAATATTTTCCTCTAAAAGATGCAAAATTTGAGTAACAAATCAGTTCTAGGTTGAAGAAGCATTTCAAGTGGGCTCAAAGGAAAAAAATTTAGAGTTCAAGATCATATTCCAGAGTATCACGCTGACTTCATGCCCAATGGATGCTTCAAGGCCACCGATTATCTCATCTAGCTGATAGATGTCCTCATGCATTTCCAAATTGTTATCCATTTTTACCCCTTGGTAAAAAATATAACTTGAGAAAATTGAACTTGGGTGGTTAAAAGAGTTTCAAGGTTGAATTTGGAGAAAAACAGGTAAAATTCTATGTTTTGGATCATTTGAAGTTGATTTTGGGAATTTGGGATCATTTGGTGCATTTATTTTTATCCTGGTTTCAAAAGATCAATCCTTAGCCATTTTGGGTTAAAATTGGAGAAAATTAGTGTTAGGGGAACTTTGCTTCATTTTTTCTAACTCTTTGGCTCAAAAAATCAAGAAAAGTTAGAAAAATGGAAAAACAAATCAATTTTAGTGTATTGTGACAAAGGTGAGTCTACGAGGAACACAAGGAACAAGCGTCCAAAAAGTCTTGAGTTCCTTGGGCAGCTAAAAATACCGCATTGCACTAGTTTGGAGGATATTTCTTTGATTTTTGGTTCAAGGTTGAATGCAGTACTAGAGGCCCATAGGGAACAAGTTCCCCATGGGGTTGAGTTCCTCAAAGGGGATGAGGTTTCACAATGTATTGGAGTAGGGGTTTGCATTACAGATGAGAAAGAGTGGGGCTTGAAGGGGAAACAAGGAACGAGTATTGGAGGGGTGTTAGTACCCACATTCACCGATGGAGCCGACAAGTATAAGGTGAGCCGATTGACGAGTTGAAAGTAGTAGCTTGGAAATTTAACCCTAAGAAATTGCAAAGTAACAGGGGTTTAAAATCCTAAGAAAATAAAATCGTAAAACCCATGGGTCAAGGAAATCAAGTAGAGACATCGCATAGATCCACGATGAAGGAAATTTAGAGAGTTGATAGGGGCGGTTTCCGAGTAATGAAGTAAAGCATCACCAAAACCACACAAAGAAGCATATTGGCAAGGAGTAATGTGGGATTCCGATGGGCCATTACTTCAATGTAATGTGAGTTCACAAACACGAAAAGAAAAATCTAGAAAACCTTAAATGAAAAGAGGTGAAGCAAAGGGTTGTGTGGAAATTTGATGGGGCATTACTTTAAAGTAATTCCTATTTAAAAGTCCAAAGAAAAACATGGCTGAAATCTTGAAAAGTAGAAGGTAAGAAGGAAATAACGGCACCTCAGATTCTTGCAACAAAGAGAAGAGTAAAATGGCCATAACTTTTGACATAGAGCTATGATTTTCAAAAATTAAAATTCTTGGAAATATCTTGAAATCCTCTACATATTGTGAAAATCGTTGTGTAGACTACTGAAAATTGTGATAATTTGAGAAAATAAATTTAACTGCCCCCTATTCATAGGTGCCTAGGAAAATTCAGGGGCACCCAGGTGCTCATGTTTGTAATTGGTCACTAGCGTTTTTTCTATCCCGAGGACCCAATTTAAATTTTGGGCCATTATATGATTATATGACTACTCTGTTCCTATATTATGCAGTCTGAATGTGGATCGTGTGTGTTGCCGAATGGGGTGACTAATTCACCTAATGTATGCCCCCTTGTTTGAGGAACATGTAACGTCACTAAGAGGATGTGGCCTAAAGGAGATAACCGGATACTAATCTAATACCGATACCCTATATGGGGAGGGAATGTGCATGGTAGAAGCTAAGGAACATGTAAACCAATTTGCTGAAACATGTGTTAGTGTAAATAAGAAAAATACATATATAGAATAAAATGTTGAATATAACAAATAAGAAGACAATGTAGACCATGATAAGTGGGTTAAAAACATGGAACATCGCTCACAATGTCGCAATAAAATTTGGGATGAAGCATACAAATTTTGGGGTGTGGAGCCTATTTTTGGTCTTCTTGAATCAGTGTTGAAGTGTTGGAGCTCAAACGGTTAATTTTGGATACTTTAGGAGCATTCTATAGTCGCTTTGCTATGACGTGGTTGTGACGTTGTTGTTAACATGCCGTTAATCGCTATCAACATCGCACTATTTTTCTATCCGTGGGAATTTAAAAGATCGCAACTTTCAATATTCTAGGGTATGATTTATGGCTTCTTAAAAGGATTGTAATCCTATAAATAGAGGTGTCAGGGTATCTTAAATATATCTTGAGTGTTCAAGAGGTCTTGAGTCTTAGAGATAAAGAGGTGATCAAGAGTGATCAAGGTTAAGCAATTTGGTGTCAATTGTGGTTTAGATGTGGTTTTACATCTTTGGAATTATGTTGTGAGTTCATAACTGAGAGAAGAATGTGAGAGTTGTTTTACTCTTGTTGATAATAAAATCTGAGCAAGTTCTTGGTGGACATAACCCACATTGGGTGAACCACGTTAAATCTTGTCTTGTCTTCTTTTGTGCATTATTTATTTATGTTGTTATATTTCTGCAAGTATAATTTTGCTATATAATTTTCTACTGCTATGGTTTGAGGAATTGTTTCCACATATTTTTTCACTAATTCCTAACAATTGGTATCAGAGCTTTGGTGGTATTTTGCTGAAGTTGTAAATCACAGGGAAATTTTAGCTTGAGTGGGAGCTATGGAAGATGAGGGAAGATGGAGGGTTGATAAGTTCAATGGGAAGAACTTTGGTTTATGGAAGATGTAAATGGAGGATTACTTATATCATAAGGACCTCCATGTTCCTTTGGCTAGAAAAGAAAAGAAACCTATAGCCATGTCAAATGAGGATTAGGAGTTTCTTGATAGAAAGGCACTCGAGGAAATTCATTTATGCCTTGCATCTTCGGTTGCTTTCAACATATTACAAGAGAAGACCACGAGAAGGTCTCATGAGTGCGTTGGGGAAGTTATATGAAAACCCTTTGCCTCTAATAAAATATTTTTGATGAAAAAGTTATTTAATATGAAGATGTCTAAGAATGGTTCTGTTGCTGATCATTTGAATGAATTTAATACGGTTGTGAGTATGTTAAACTTAGTAAAAATTGACTTTGATGATGAGGTCAGAGCTTTGTTGATTTTGTGCTCCTTACCAGATAGCTGGGACAGCTTGGTTATGGTTGTAAGTAATTTAGTCTCTAATAACTCAAAGCTGAAGTTTGAGGATGTAATAGGTGTGATCCTAAGTGAGGAAATGTGAAGGAAGAGCATTAGAGATTCTTCTACTTCTGGAAACACTTTGATGGTGGAGAGCAGAGGGAGACAAAAGAACAGAGGGAAAGGTAACCATGGGAAGTTGAATGATCATGGAAGGTCAAAGTCCAAGAGTAAGTTAGAATGTTGGCACTATGGGAAGGTTGGTCATGCTAAGAAAGATTGCTTTGGACTGCTCGGGATAAGAAGAACAAGGAGGAAACTAAAGAGGTAAATGTGGCAGCAGGTGATGTTTGTCAAGATGCCTTAATTCTTTCTTTAGATAATATTGTTGAATCTTGGGTGTTAGATTCAGGGGATTCTTTCCATGCCACCCCACATAGACATTACTTTACTAATTTTGTTCAAGGTGATTTTGGACATGTATATCTTGGTGATGATGAACCATGTAACATAGTAAGGAAAGGTTGTGTTCGGCTGAAAATACGAATGGGAACACATGGTTGCTTAAGGGCACCAAGCATGTGCCTAAGTTGAGGTGGAACTTGATATCAGTGGGACAACTAGGTAGTGATGGCTGTATGGTTAGTTTTACAATGATTCTTGGAAGGTTACCAAGGGAGCTCTTGTGGTTGCAAGAGGTAAGAAAACTAGTACTTTGTATTTAACCAATGGTGCTGATTATTGCAATTTAGTTGTTGCAGATGGAGATGCAACTTTGTGGCACTAGAGACTCGATCATATGAGTCATAAGGGCATGCAGATTATAAAGGACAAGTTGCCTAGATTAAAGGAGTTAGATTTGGACTTTTGTGAGGACTGTGTTTATGGGAAATAGAAGCGGGTGAGATTCCTCAAGGTTGGACCTACTAGGAAGGAGGGTAAGTTAGAGTTAGTGCATACAGATGTATGGGGGCCAGCTAAGGTAAACTCTATTGGTGGTTCATGTTATTACATCACTTTCATTGATGATGCAACTAGAAAATTTTGGGTATATTACATTAGAAAGAAATTTGATGTGTTTGAAACTTTCAAAAGATGGAAAGCCTTGGTTGAGAATGAAACATGTCTCAAGTTGAAATGTCTCGGTCGATAATGGAGGGGAATATTGTAGCAATGAATTTATTGATTACTTGTTCGGTAAATGGGATCTGCAGGGAAAATAATGGTTCCAAATACTCCATAGGAAAATGGAGTGTCAGAGAGAATGAACAAGACAATCATGGAGCGTGCTAGGTGCATGAGGTTACATGCGGGGCTGCCACTCATGTTTTGGGTGGAAGTGGTAAGCACAACTGTTTATTTGATTAACAGAGGACCCTTTATGGCCTTGGATGGAGGTATACCTAAGGAGGCTTGGTCTGGTAAGAAAATTGATTACTCATTTCTTAGAGTATTTGGATGTGAGGTATTTGTTCACATTGATAAAGATGATAGGACCAAGTTAGAGGATAAGTATGAGAAATGCACCTTTGTTGGATATGGTGAAGATGATTTTGGTTTCTGTGTTTGGAGTCTTAAAGACAAGAAAATATTTCGGTTTAGAGATATTGTATTTAATGAAAAAATCATGTATAAAGATTAGTTGCAGGAATAGAAAGAGGAATCAAAGAAAGAATACACAAGTGTTAGAGGACATTGCAGAAAACAAGGTGTCCAAGGGGCCGGTTCAAGTACAACATGTTTTGGCACAACCAGTTCAGTACCTACTCATCAAGAACCCCAAACTCCTAAGGTGAGAAGGTCTTCTAGGGTAAGAAGGGAACTTGAATGATTTACTCCATCTTTGAATTATTTATTGCTCACTAACAGTGGAGAGCCAAAGTGCTTTGAGGAAGTAGTGCAAGTGGATGCCAGAAGAAGTGGGAGTAGGCCATGGATGAAGAGCATAGATCTCTTATGGAAAACCAGACTTGGGATCTAGTGGAGCTACCAAGGAAAGAGAGAATTGCAGAACAAGTGGGTGTATAGAATCAAAGAGGAAGATGGAGGCAGAAAATGATATAAGGCCCGGTTGGTGGTCACAGGATTTACATAGAAGAAAGGTATATACTTTGATGAAATTTTTTCTACGGTTGTTAAAATGACTTCTATTAGGATTATTTCTAGTTTAGTTGCAGTAGAAGACCTGCACTTAGAACAATTGGATGTGAAGACTACATTCCTTCATGGTGAGTTGGAGGAGGAATTGTACATGCAGCAGCCATAGGGTTATGAGGTCAAAGGGAAGGAGAGGTTAGTGTGAAAATTGAAGAAGAGCTTATATGGCCTAAAATAAGCTCCATGGCAGTGGTACATGAATTTTGACAGTTTTATGTAGGAGCAGGGTTACTCCAAGTGTCACTCAGACCATTACGTGTACATCAAGAAGTTTCTTGATGGTAGTTATATTATTTTATGCCTGTATGTAGATGATATTCTTGTTGTAGGGAAGAACATGCAAGAAATAAAGGTACTCAAGAAACAAATGCCAGTGACTCCTTTGCTATGAAGGATTTGAGGGCATAAAAAATATCCTTGGTATGAGAATAACTTGGAACAAGAAGGAGAGGAAGCTAGTAGTATTTCAAGAAGAGTACATAAAGAAGGTCTTGGAGGTTTAGTATGCGGGATGCTAAACCCGTTGGTACTCCTTTGGTGGGTCACTTAAATTATCAAAGGATAAGAGTCCCAAGACCAAGGAGGATAGAATCCAGATGTCTAGGGTACTATACTCATCAGTAGTTGGTAGCTTGATGTATGCTATGGTATGCACTAGGCCTGACATTTCCCATGCAGTGGGAGTAGTGAGTAGGTTTATGAGTGATCCAGGTAGAGAGCACTTTGGCGGCAGCAGTAAAGTGGATCCTTCAATATTTTGAGAGGGACCATGGGAGAAACATTGTGTTTTGGTGGATCAGACACTACATTATGTGGATATGTAGATTCAGACATGGTAGGATATTTTGACAGCAGGAGGAGCATGACAGGTTATGTATTTACGGTTGATGATACAATGGTGAGTTGGATTTCATGGTTACAAAAGGTTATGGCTTTGTCAACCACAAAGGCTAAGTATGTTGCTGCCACAGAGGCAAGCAAGGAGATGATTTGGCTACAATATTTTCTTGATGAGTTGGGTCATAAGAAGGAAGTTGGGAGACTACACAGTGATAGTCAGAGCACTATTCATTTAGCAAAGAACTCCGCTTTCCACTCTAGGATGAAGCACATTTAGCTGAGATATCATTTCATCATGGATAGCTTTGGAAGAAGATAAGTTGAAGCTAGAAAAGATTCATACCAGTCAGAATCCTATGGATATGATGACCAAGGCGGTCACAAGGGAGAAGTTGAAGTTGTGTTTAACTTTGATTGGCCTTCATGGTTGATAATGAAGGGTTAAGAACTTTTCTCAGGAAACAATCTCCAAGTGGGAGATAGTTGGGGTGTGGAGCCTGTTGTTGGTCTTCTTGAATCAGTGTTGAAGTGCTAGAACTCGAACGGTTAAGTTTGGAGACTTCAAGAGAATTCTGCAGTTGTTTGCTATGACATGGCTGCGACATTGTTGTTAACATGTTGTTAACTGGCCATCAACATCGGGACTATTTTTCCAGCCGTGGGAAGTTGAAAGATCACGACTTTCAATCTGCTATGGTTGGCTTTATGGATCCTTAAAAGATTTTAATCCTATAAATAGAGGTGTTATGGTATCTTAAATATATCTTGAGTGTTTAAGAGGTCTTGAGTCTTAGAGATCAAGAGGTGATCAAGAGTGATCAAGGTTAAGAAATTGGGTGTCAATTGTGGTTTAGATGTGGTTTAGCATCTTTGGAATTTTGTTGTGAGTTCATAACTAAGAGAAGACTGTGAGATTTGTTTTACTCTTGTTGATAATAAAATCTGAGCAAGTTCTTGGTGGACGTAGCCCACATTGGGTGAACCACGTTAAATCTTGTCTTGTCTTCTTTTGTGCATTATTTATTTATGCTGTTATATTTCTACAAGTATAATTATACTATATAGTTTCCAACTACTGTGGTTTGAGGAATTGTTTCTGTGTATTTGTTCACTAATTCCTAACAAAAAAACTTACAAGAAATGAACAAGCAAGACATAGGGAAAATTCTGAAAACAATTGCATACAATAGAAGAAAAGTGTAACAAACAACCATGGTGGCAAATGGTTATAGTAAATAAAATGCTGCATATGAAGAACTCATTAGCATGTTATAAAGATAAATAATTATGTTGAGACATGTATATATTGATAGAGAGTGGTGTTCTAGTAAGAGTAGGAAGTAGAATAAAATGAAACAATAACACCTATAGTGTGTACCAAAGTAGATGTCCCCAGGAGCCTCAATGGGACTAGTAAGAGGTACAATGCTAAGCATCCATGCTTTGTGTGAAAATATATATGTAAATTCTGCATTCATAGCTAGAGAACAAGTGAAAATGCATGTGTATATAGAAAATATGATGACATACAAAGTATATGGCTAGCATTTTAATGAGAGTGTACATGTGAGTGTAAGTAAGAAAGAACAAATTGCAACCAAGATATGAAATGTGTTGTGAATGAGTGGAATGGAATGGAATACAAGATGAATGTGATAGGAGAAGCATGCCCCAAATTGAATATATATGTGTTGTCTAAATAAATCTCCCAATGATTCAAATAACTTGTATACATCTTCGGCTCTTAGCTCTTCATTACAAGATTACGTTCACTCAAGTTCCCTCGGCACATTCCCTTTTTTTCCTCATGTTCTCTTGCACATTTCCCCTTCTTCCCTTCCTTTCCTTTTTACTCTTTATTCCATCTTCCCCTTACGTGTATCTTCTACGCATTCACCTTCTTCTTGGCAAATGTTCACCTTGTGTGCACACCTCCTGCACGTGCTTCAATCAGCTAGGTCCCTGGCCCTCTCATGCACCATGCCCATCATCTTGTAATGGTTGTACCTTGACCATTTATCCCCCACTCACCATATTTCCACTTTCCCTCGGCACCTCACAAGTGCGTTCATCCGTGCATTCCTCTATTTTCTTCTACGTGCCCTTCCCTCATACCCTCCTTTGTGCCCTTCTATGCCAGGTCATCTTCTAACATAATTGAGTGTGCTCCAACAACCAAAGGACGCCAATAGGGCACTCGAATTGTTACAAAAAATTAGTGAGTGACACGTGGCAGAAATGACAAAAAAATTTCACAGTTGGCCATCCTTTCAACCAATTCATGCACGCCACAAATATTTTTCTATAGATCTCCAATTGGTGAGTGGCTAGACTTATGAGAGACCTGCTAACATCAGCCATAGTGCTAGACATTCAAATTCAAATTTTGGTAGACCTGGTAGGTGAGAAATAGGAAAACATCTTTATGAGCATTAATGAAGTAGATCTGATTGCTCTAACCACTCGATTCAATCCACCCTCCTTCCTTTTATAACATGCCAAACAGGATTAGGGAAGTGCATTCGATAAATTTGTAGGAAAATTTACAGGCATTGAATGCTTCTTGTTGGTGGTTGCATTTCAAATTCAGTTTTTTCCTCCTTCTCTTATTCTTCCATGGATTCATCTATACATGTAAAAGTTGGGCTCATTTTTAATGTTGGATACTTTGGACCCTTATAAGTTTTTCTAAGGACTTCATATTTTCTACATTCTAAGTTACAAACCTCTAGATTTCTCTCATGCATGTGGATATTGGCCTTTTTTTCCACTTTGTAACAGCTCTATGCATTTCTGGGAAGCAATAAAAACATCTCATTATGACTATTCTCTATTCTAACATGTTTGCATTCCTTCTTATTTCCCTGTCGTTTGCAATGCGTGCTTGTTGTACCACTTCACGTCCCTTGCAGTTCCTTATTTAGTTGTGTTTCATGAGAATAATTTGGTAAATGTGTTTTTAGCTATGTTACTCGTGCCTAGCCTCCTTTCACGTATTCCATTTTCATTCCCACTCAAAACAGATAGTGTTCATCCCTCTTTTTCTGGTGCTATCACCTTTTTAGTGTAGTTTATTTTCATGTTATCCTTCTATCCTTGGTCCCTTGGCATTTATTATCTTAGTTTCCCTTTTATCACTAGGATTAATAGTAGCAGTAGAAATAAATAGAGGAACCGACCTTCTCTAGAGATCCATCTCAAGTGTGCAAGGTCCCACAACTTGGAGACGGTTCCATTTTGATCTCAAACAACTCGGATCTTCTAGATCCAAGATGCGGATGTAAGTTTGAAGATAAATAACATGTATGATTGAAATGAGGTTAATTTATAAAATACCCTCGATATCAAGAATGAACCATAAAACAAGAGTTCATCATCGGGTAGTGTGTCATTTGAGAATGCGAGAAATATATATCGTGAATACATTACATTTAAAAATGTGTAGTGTGTAAGGTTCATATATGTAATATGCCCTCAATAGCCAAATGTAAACCATAGCAAAAGTGTGTATCATTAGGTAATGATGATAACATTTGTGTGTGTATCAATGTGTGTGAGATGAATGAGGAAGGCTAGATGTGAAAAAGAAATGAAAGACACATGAGAATATTAGAAAATGGGGGTATAATAAGGGTGATTCCCCTTAGTGTATGATAAACCTATTTGATAAAATTGAAGGGAAAGGGTCCTCCACTTGATGTATGAGGACATAAAGATGTGTTACCATGCTCTAGAGGTGGCAACGAATGAGACTAAATATGTACATGTAATGGAAGTTGAGTTGGTGAAAACCTATAGGATGGAGACCACGAAGGTGAGGTGGAACTAGATGAAGGAGAATGATGAGATGATGTGAACCTAGATGAAGGATACTAATGAGGTGATGTGCACCTAGATGAAGGAGCCGTCCGAGTAGTCATCCTAGGTTGATGAGATGTAATAACATACCGATGAAGCTAAGTAAGATGTGCAAAAGTAGGAGAGATAGGATCAATTTTTTCTTTAGATTTCAGAGGTCTAGGGACCTAGATTCTCTAGCGAATGTAATGGCCACCTCAAGAGGAGGCTGAGGCCATGGTGTGCATGGTGGGACTCCTTTGATAGTGATGAATTGCTTATTATGAATGAATTTAAGACACAAGTGATTCATGGAAATTATTTCTTGAGTGGCAAGGAGCCAAGGAAGACCTAAGAGCATGTCACAATATTTTATGCTAGGTGCCACAAGGAAAGGAAAAAACATGGTGAGAGGAATGGCTATAACTAGAAGTTTGACATAACCATAAGATCTAGGAAATAGATATGAAATCTACGAGAGTGGATAATTGATAGTGATAATAAGTGTAATAGAACATGTGCTTATGAAAAATGATGGATCAACCATGGTGTTATTGATAGAAATAGATCCAATAGAAGCATTGATGTGTAAGTGATCAAAGTTTAATGTAACATGATGATCATGGTCAGAAAATGTAATGAAATGTGGAGATGAATCAACTAGAAAATCAAGAGGCCTTGAAGATAGATGAGGAACTGCATGATTAGCCGAGATTCCACAACTTGCTTCTCATGATTAGGTAGAGGATTATTGAATATTTTAAGCTTTCTATTCTCATTAATTGACAAAGATTCCAAAGGTCAAAGGTCAATTAAATTTTTTTCAGATTAGATATTGAATAATATGTCTTAATTTGAAATAGTGATTAGTAGAATGTCTAATGCATTGGTGATAATAACATATAGAATTTTTTTATACTTGTGACCTTTTGGATGAGATGAATCTAGATTGAGTGGAGGAGAAAGAGTAATAAGATTACTCTTAATAAGTTGTGATAATAGAATATGCAGAGCACAAGTCAATTTATTAAATGTATGCTTAGGTGGTTACCATTGAAGCTTCTTAGGAGTAGAGACAACGTTAACAACAAATTTTACATCATTAGGTTTCATATATGGTTTGAAGTGCATTTTTCTCGGAACATAAGTAGAAGATGATGAAGCCTAATCATGATACTTAAATTTTACGATAGTAAGAAGTTTTTTTTTGTGTAACTATTGAAAATTTTTGCACTCGTGTAAAAATGGGAAACTTGAAACTTCTTTTACGATGAAAGGTATTAGTGAAGTGAAACTAACTAGGGGGATGCATTAAAGTTTTATTATATTTTTAGTTGTAGTAATTGATTAACTACATGTAATCTGTAACTATGTGTGTTGTTAAAAATGTAACACCTCACATAGGTTTCCATTCCATGTTCCTTTTAGCTAGGAAACAAAAATCCCCAACGAACTACTGCATTTACTTGATGAAGGCGGGAATCATAGTTTAGGTGAAATGCTAAATTCAGGAACAACAAACAAAGTTATAGTTTACATAAAAGAGAGTTCATTATTAAGTTACAGGTACCTCAAAACTTATTATTTCTACATGTTTAAATACATTTAATTATGTGATTGAGTTGTTTATATCATTATGTAATCAATATCCATCATAAAAGATGAATGTAGAAAGAAGTGTGTAAATCAGCTTACATAAATTAATGTTATTTATTCATGAAGAAATTCAATGTTTCCCACACAATATGTGGGATGTAACTCATAACTATTGAAGAAATAAGTACATGTGCATAAAGTTAAAAGTAAAAGAGTATAGAAGAAACCCATCATTGCCTTGGGTTTTCTTCTAATCTTATTGTCTCAGTCCAACTCCATCTTTCATCCTACTCTCCCAACACCTATAGCGTACCTGAAAAATGAATGAAAATGCGTCAATTAAGAGCTCACGGTTTGATCTATACTCATGTACTATCTAACTATATGCAAATGGATTTCTTAATATCAGAAGCATAAGGTACATCAGAGACAAATACAAAATTGAGAAAGCAGTATTCTACAGTAGCACATATGATTCCCAAAATCATTAGAAGAAAGAGAAAAGAAAAAGACTATGGAACATAAGAGAGGCCAAAAATCCTAATTATTTTCTAACTATTTTCTTAAGTGTGCAGGTACAGGTTATAGCAGAAAAAAGATCAATACATGTTCTAAAAAAATTGTACTATCAAGTATAGATTGCACTCAATGATTTCAAGATAATGAAATGGATATCTACTTGTCACTTCCAGATTATGAACCATCAATGAAGATTAAATGAAGCATATTTACAACATAAAAGAGTTCATTACAACATTAAATGAAGAAGATTTACAAGGTTTTCCAGAACATGAATCAGGAGCAGAAATAAAGAATCATCAAGATAAGACATAAGTTTATCTTGAAAAATATAGATATAATCAAGGCATATGCTTAAGGGGATCAAGAGTAAAGACTTGGCTAAAAGAGAATTTATCATACATTCACAAAGTGGAAAAGGAAACATCTCATGTCTAAATGCTGGAAAATTCAAAGTTTTCAAGAGTTAAGCATGGTAAACTAAAATAGTCCTTCATATCTCAATAATCATTTCTTGCATGAAAGGATATGTTTCAATATCAAGATAAAATTGCAACAATAAGCTACAGACTAAGAAAATCATATCCATACTCTAGAACAATGGAGATGTTAGGAGATTTTATTCAAGGTTTAGATTCCAGATTCAAACAAAGAAATACAAGTATCAAATATCAGAGCATAACATTGAATCTTGATCACAAAACATGCTTACAAGTTTTAGAAATTTGATTTCAAATCAACTTTAAAGCATATGGAGTTAGAAATGGCATCTCAATGAGCTTAAATTATGTTATATGACATTCATATGTATATCAACCTGATATAGTACAAATGTTGGAAGGAATAGAAATAAATTATCTTTCATTACAAAGTATCAGTTTAAGTAAACAAAACACAAGAAGATATCAATGTCTCAGAAGATTATGGAATCTAAAAGAAAATAAGGATCATCATTCACAATTGATAGGACTAACATGTTTCCATGTTAAGAATGATAAAGTGAAGTGATTTTAAAAATAAAAATCAAATAATTCATAGGAATGATGTAAGTACAACTCAAATCAAGGTGTCCGTCATGTTCCAAAAATATCAATGGTACAATTCATCAATCATGCATTCTTCAAGAATAATAGATAGGGCATCATAAATACACTGTAATAAAGATCAACTCATTCATATGTTTTAGTTATATATTCATGCTATATTATGAGAAGATCAAGATCAATGGAAAATAACCAAAAGCTCAGATGATCAAGTACAAGTGCAATGTTGTTTAACAATGAAACTAAGATTCATTAGGCCTTGAAATAGAATGCAATTCATCCAAATCTTTGTAAAAGATACAAATAATATAGTAAAATTGCTTGCAACTTCCAGAGGTAAAGGGTATCTAACCAGTCATACAAATAGGTAGATCATTACTAGTAATCATTAAAGAGCGAAAAAAGTTATAGGTCATCGTGGATTACGATAGAAAGTGGTGCTCCTTCAATTAAAGGATAACATTTTAAGATGTAGTCCCAAATTTGAAAGTGGCTTGCTAGATAAAAGAATAGAATAAAACATGTAGGAGTCTAAGGCATTAAATAAAAAAATCTTATGTCATGAAAAAAATACAACGAAACATACAATTTACAAGGTTGCTCATTAGAATATAAACTCATCATGCACATGTCTTCAAGTATTGATTATTCAGATTCAACATAATCCCTCATGAATACCTTTCCATTGGAGTTCAATTTTACAGTATGAGAATTGGTTTGATTTACAAGTTTCTATCAAGAATGGTCAGCTACAACTGAATGAAGCAAAGTGGTGCTCAAAATCACAAGAACCCTAAGTTTTAACAAGATGAGAATGAACTCAGTGTGACATATCAATTGGAGTGTGAATACCATATATTTTAGATAAAAGAGAGAAATATTATGCATACAATTATATAAATATTCTTCAAATTTGATAAAAAAGGAAAGATATTAACAACAACTCAAATTGTTTCTAGCTCAAACAAATAGATTGTAGATTTCGAGTGCACCCCACATATGTGTTTCATAAAGGAATTATAGTTTTCAGTAATGAACATAAAAAAAAACTCGTGCTTACCAATTTATGATACAATTTTTAAATTCTCAAGGCTTCAAGGAAAAACTTGTGAATAAGCACGATGAAAACAAAAAGTTCTTAGAATCCCAAACACATTTTCATACTTAGAAGAGCATAGAATCCTACAAGATATTAAAGAAAAATATTTGAGTTCATTGTAAAAAAAAATGATTCACATATCTCGTTGTACAAGATATCAACCCAGAAGTTCATTTCGAGACCAAATCCAATTACCTTAAAGAAGAAGAAATATATAGCTGGAATCACTAGTGTAAAATAGTAAACAACCGAGCATTCTTTTATGAAAATAAAATAAACACAACAAGCAATCAAAGCTATATAACCTAGAACGAAAGATAGAGGTCTCAATAAGGAGAGAAATTACAGTCATCAACATATACAAAGTTTGAGCCGAGTTGCAAGAAATGGCATCTCTATGAGCTCAAAAGTTCAAAGCAAGGAAAATGACAACATGCAAAACCCAGATCTGGGTTATTCAAGACAAGCCAATTTAGCACAATATTTTGCAAAAGATACAAAAATATGTTAAGATGGAGGGAAAGACTTACCAGGGAAGCTCAAAGTTGTCAAAACCATCAAAATGATCAGGTCCAGAGTAAAATGATGATCACCTAGAATGATTTTCGAACTCGGGAGTCAATCAAGAGCAAGAGATCACAAAACCCACAAACATTTTCAAAAGATTCAGTATCAGATCCAAGGAAAAATTAAAATGGAAGTATACGGGTGCAAGAACTAGACTAGCTCACCTTTAACCACTCATGGTAGTCACTATCTCGATAGAACTTGAAAAAGATTAGAAAAGACAATAAGAACAGAGTTCCCACAAATACAAAAAACCACAATGAGCTAGAATAATATAAAATTTGAGGATAACTAGTAGTAAAACATCAAAATCAAGCTCGTATTGATGACCACAAACAAAAAACTTGTAGGTCCCAAACCATAGAGAAAAAACATTATAATGTGTAATTATTTGCAGATACGAAGAGAAGATAA
Organism: Taxus wallichiana var. yunnanensis; assembly: GCA_018340775.1. Lineage (NCBI taxonomy): Eukaryota > Viridiplantae > Streptophyta > Pinopsida > Cupressales > Taxaceae > Taxus > Taxus wallichiana. The sequence goes on from CM031236.1 coordinate 262,356,250, forward strand.
TTTTCAAGCTAAAATTGATGCATCAATGACAATGAGTAGAAATTTTCTAGGGCTTCACCCGAAAAATGGAAATTCAAATGAATTGAATGATTAGGTTGATTTTTTGTACTAGTCCAAAATAAACCCCCATAAAACCTAGCTTGACCTAAGTTAATGGTTCAACAATAAAGATCAAATCATGCAAAGATCAAATGATCAACATTTAAACCACTGCCAACTACCTCGCTCACCATGGATTAAAAGATCAACATTTCAGATTTACAAGGGTACAGGGATCAATGGCCGAATTAAATCATTAGGTTCAATGTAAAATAAAGTTATCACAATCGGCTCCTCACTTACCCTAGTCAGAAAATAAATGGCAGAGATCAGGATGTACACAAATCAATGAATTAACAAGCATTGAGAAAATTTATTACAAAGCCAAAACCCTAACCAAGGTGAGAGAAAGATCGACGGTCAAAGATCATCGGGACAAAGATCAATGGCCCTCATCGGATGTAATTAACATAAACATAGTTCATAACTCCAATGGAGTTAAGTCTAATCACCAACATAACATACGATGAGTTAATTCATTGTAAGAAGGGGCCAACCCAATAATAAAAATTATCATTTCTCATTGAACTTGATTAAGGTCCTAAACCTTAATACGATGAAAAGAAAATACCCAAAAATCATTGTTATGATTGATCAAAAGGGATCCCCAAAAGGTATATGCACCAATGCTTATCAAAAAGGGTAAACTTTACCTTATGCCAATCATTATTCAAAGGTGACCAAATCATATGTATGTAATGATCTTACCAAAATTGGTCCAACGTCCAATATGTCGATCAAATCAAATGAGGCCCATGACTATAGTGACATGACTATATTCTAAGCAAAAATAATCAAGGTAAAGTAATATACATACCTATGACAGGTCAAAGGAGTCAATATTCCTTAAAACAATCCAAATTACCTTAAAGTCTTCGAATGGTAGAAGGAAGTACAAGTGGCAATTATTCATGCAAGGGAGGTGCTTTTGCATCATGATCATAGTGGTCCCCCAGGAGGAGTTCAAATTTTTGAGTTGAAGACAAATACATTATTTTGCTTGCAGGAATAATATTATGCATGTAATCACAAAGGGATAAATATGTCATTATCAACATGAGTTATCCTTCTTGCACAAATGTCAACATCGAGGCTTAAAATACTAAAGTGAGGTCCTAATTACCTTATTTTTCACAAAATAAGGGTATTATTTTTCTGCACATGCCTAGAGGTGGTCCCCACACATTGGGTGAATATTTTTATAAAGTATTGAAGGAAAAATGAACTATTTTTGCTTACACAGAATATTATTTTTTCATGTGCATCCAAGGGGGAAAAATATTGAAGAATGCTTAATTTTATCATTGCAAGTGGATCAAGTTGCAAGTGTCACATCAAGACGAAGAAGACAAAGATTACATGCACATTGGATAATACTTGCATAGCAAGTAAGTATTTAATTTTAGCAAAATTATTCACCCAAATTTTATTAAAAATAGATCAGTCAACTGCACTTTGACTTAATTTTATTTTTGTAACTAAGGTTATTAATGTCTCATTGTAATCACCATGTCTATTTTTGTTCCTTTATTTATTCATGATAAAGGGGTTAAATTAACATGTATGGGCGAGTACATATTTTATCCTCTTTTTAGGAGAGGTTGGGTGAATAATATTGCTACATATTGTGTGCATTTTTAAGGCACAAGGAGAGGAATTTTGTACATAGGAGTGCTGAAGCAATTTTCTACCAGTTTTACCTTGAATGAGAATTGATTTTTTCCTTTCCAATTATTTACAAGTGGTATACATATCTTTCATTAATTCTTGTAAATGTCAATTCCCTGATTAATAATCTTACCTTGCTACAATATGGTATTTTCTGCATAATCTTAGTGTGCATGTTTATCTTGTTATGTTGTTGTGATTTATCCCTCAATACATAAAGTGTTTTGCCTTAATATTCTACTGAAAACCATTGGTTCATGTAACCAAAATTCATTGTCAATTTTATTGTGCATATACTCAGTCAAATCCCTTAATAAGTTTGTTTCAATTAAAGTCATCTTTTTACCCTAAAACCCCCCTAAACAATTAGTTTAGGATATATCAATAAGGAACTGACCTTGATACCAGAGACTCGCCTCAACAATAGGTATGCCCACAGACATGAGGTGTTTCCATTGTATCTATGAAAGTGAGAGATTTAAAGCAAGCTTAGAACTCCTATTATCATTTCTCAACCAAGGTGCACTTTTGAGAGATAATAATTTTTGGCATGCTCGGTGGGAAACAAATCAGATCTACAAAGTGGATTACAACAGATTACAATATTTTGCAATAGATTTACAGCAAAAGAAAGTCACTTTTAGATAAACAAGTTGCAGCAATTTATTTTAAATATGAAAATATTTATTTGGCGACTCTTTAAGGCTGATTTCAAACCAGTTTTCTAGAAAATGTGCATGATTTAATCAATAAAAAAATAAAACATTGCACGGTAAAATAATAAAACCAAAGATATTGTATTTCATTCGGGACATCTTTATTCAATATTTTATATGCCTTTATACAAGTAGATTGATCCTATTGATTAGGAGTCAAATCTTATCATGTACAACTCACACACAATCCCACTTATCTCTCTAAGAGACTTATTCTAACTTCTAGATCTCTATGAGTTGTTACTAACAACTCATTTACACACATAATTAGATATTGTTCACACTAAAATATATATTTTTCCCAACAAATTTTACAACATTTTCCATGCCTAAAGTTACTACAAGATCATATGTAAGAGGAATTCTTTACTGAATTTACTTCTTTACCTTTGAATTTTGAAAAAGAAGAAGAGTTGGTAATACCTTACCTTATAGTAGGCCTGATTTTGAAAATCCTTCTAATATTTATTTACCACGTATTAATATTTTTATTCAAATCCATGTTATTCCAATGACCATACAATCACCTAGAATTTTTTTGACTTTTACTAATGGCCGCCCTTTAGTAATTCAAGTTTATCATGATATACCTGTTGCATACCCTAAAAAGTTTACCTTCATTCATTGGTGAAAATTGGATTGCCCCTATAGAGAAAATTAAATATGTTTCATTCCTTTATGTTTTCCATAACATAACTCATGAAGATGTAGCCTTAAGACTTTTAGCTGCATCATTTAAAGGACAAGCTTTGTAATGGTACAAAACCTTAGAAATAGGGAGTATAAGAACTTGAGATGAGTTTGGAGAGAAATTAATTACACAATTTCAAAACCATTTTGATCATTTATCTCTCATAGAACAATTGTCCACAATAAAAAGAGCTCCTCATGAATTTATGGCTAGTTTTAACATTATATTTTCCTGAAATTAGGAGAGAATTCTAGCTAGTGTTAAGCCTCAAGCTGATCATGCATTTATATATCATATCAGAGCTTTAAACAAAGATATTTCGACTATGATTTGGTCTATGGGAGGAGATAATCTTCTAGCATCTTATGATATTAACATTAGGGCTGAAAACAACCTTATTCAAGCTGGAAAATTAGCCCCAAGGCCTTCAATGCCTCTTATAGCAGATTTTTCACCTATTCCACAACCTATTACCATTATAAAGCCTATTATTTTAGCTCCATATGATGATGTATTTGAGGCTTTGTAGATTATTGGAAATAAGTTAACATTGATTGAGAACAAACTAGCTCATCTTAGCATTCCTTATTAAGCTTCTTACCAACAAAATTAGAACTATAGAAAACCATATCACCCAAGGTAATTTGATCCAAAGGCTCCTAGTTCATCTAGCACTCTTGTCCCAGTCAATATCATTTCGAGAGGAATTATATCCACCTTGTAATCAGCCTCATTTAGCTGCCAATTGTCCAAATGCATTCCTGAATATAATCCTTGTTACATAACCTCAATCTGAAGCATTATTCATGCCTCAAATGGAGGGTGGGTAGTAAGATGCTCATAATCATAAACCACCATAGTAGAATCTAGTCATCTTTGAAGAGGAAGATTTTATTGCAGTCACAACTAGGTCCCAAGAAAAGGCTTAAGATAAAGAAAAACAACAAAACAAACTTGTTCTACCTATAATCACTGATAAAACAACAAGTGCAGGTCAAAAATAGTAAACAAATCTATTGTTCCTTAAAAAACAATAAGCAATTTATCTCCTAAAGAGTAGTAAAAATAATTGCAGCTTGATCCTAGAAGATTATTCATACCTCATATTTCAAAAGTTATTGAAGCAGAGTCAGTTTTTGCTAAAGCTTATGTTAAAAATGTAGAAGTTGTTTCAAAAATGGTTGCTTCTTTTAATATTGTTGAGGTAATGAAAAAGCATAATATTAATATTTCATTATGGGATGCTCTAAGTATTCTATGAAAGCAAGAGTTACTTTCTCATGAGCTTCTTAAGTTGCATATTTCTTTGAAAACAACAAAAAAAGAATCTCAGAAAGTAGACATGGTTCTTGGTATAATGGAGAAAGATCATATTAAAGAGGTTAAGTGGATGGTTCAAAAGGTTTTAAATTCTCATGATATCAAGAAACCACCACAATTTTATTTATCTTTGATTATTGGAGATCATTTAGTTCATAACTACATGGTTGATAGTGGTGCAAGTAGCATAGTAATGCCAAAAGAAATTACAGAAAAATTGGGCATGTAGTATGAACCTACAGAGAAAAGTGTGTTGTAGCTAGATGAAACAACAACTAACACAGTTGGCATCATCATAAATTTGGAGGTAACTTTACATGCTTTCCCAAATGTTACTATCTTACAAGATGTTATTATTGTATATTTACCTCCCTACTTTTCCTTATGCTTATTAAGAGATTTTACAACAAAGATAGGAGGTTATATTTCTTCAGATTGGTCATTCTTATTATTTACTACAAGGTATGGAACTAAAGTTACTATAAATTCAGAGCCTCTGGCTAGATTTCATATTGAGCCTCATGCTTCAAATGCTACAACAAATTATGCAACTTTAGATCAATCTGATTTTGATGTTACAACACATGTTTCTACACTAGATGGTGTTTCTAATCTGTTTATGGATGAAAATAATTGAGAAGAACATGTTTATGATCCTTTCAAAGAAGTAAAGGAATATTTATTTGGCATTTATTATTTGCATGAAGAAAATGCACCAATCCCCTTGCTGTCCAAAACAGAAAAAATAACAGAAGGGCTATGGAAGCTTCATTTCAATGGAGCCAGAACAAGAAAGGACAAGGTGTAGGTTTGATGCTCACTTCCCTACAAACGAAAGGTATTTTTCAGCTCTAATTCTGTAATTTTCATGTACTTATAACGTAGCTAAATACAAAGCATTAATTCATGGCTTATAATGGGCTAGAAAAGAGGTATCAACATGTTACAAGTTTTTGGTGATTTAAAGTTAGTTATTAATCAAGTGAAAAAATTTAATGTGTAATAATTCATTACTGAAATCTTACAAACATAGAGTTTTAGACTTAATGGAATATTTTGATGCAATTAACATGTAATATGTTCCAAGAGCTGAAAACAAATATGCAAATAGACTTGCAATAGTTGGTGTTAGCTTTCTTAACTAGAACAGATCGAAAATAAAAAAATTACAACCACATATAAAGCTTATTATCAGACTTTCAATACCTGATAATGAAGAAAATTGGAAAGTTTTCGAAGATGATGAACAAATCTACATATTTCTACAGCAAGAAGCTAAATTTTCTACAGTAAATTAGGAAAAATTGTAACATTTCTATGGTGACCAGATTTTTCAATTAAAGACAAACAAGCTTCCCCAAGGACTGGTCACACTAGAATATATTTTTAGTTCTGATGATCAGTTAAGAAAGGATAAAGGCAATATTTCAACTCACGCAGATAACTACGAAGAGATCTTAGTGGATGATGAAAATAAATTATTTATCAGAAAGGTATGTTCCTTAGTTGAAAAACAATCATTTATTAACTTAAGTAAATAATTCAAATATTTTTTGATTAGAAATACCAAGATCTGAGAGGTTTTGATCCCAATTTAGCTCAACATACCATAGAGTTACAACTAAATTCCAAGCCAGTTAGGTAGAAACAAAGGCCTGTAAATATGAAGATTGAGCCATTGATGAGAAAAGATTTATCCAAGCTAATAGAATCGGTATCATCTTTCTAGTCAAACATTCAAGTTGGGTAGCTAATCTTGTTCATGTTCGGAAAAAGAATGGAGAAATATGGCTATGTGTGGATTTTAGAGATCTTAATAAAGCTTCATTAAAAGATCATTATCCGCTACCCAATATGGATCAAATTTTAAGAACAGTTTTAGGTTTAGACAAGTTGTCCCTTTTGGACAATTATAGTGAGTAAAATCAGTTTCTTGTGCATGAAGAAGATAGATACAAAACAACTTTCACTACAAAGTGGGTACTTATGCTTACAAAAGAATGCCTTTTGGACTTTCTAATGCTAGTGCAACATTTCAATGTGTAATGGACATGGATTTTCACACCTATTAAATAAATGCATATTGGTTTACTTAGATGATGTTACTATATTTTTAAATAATTATGATGATCATATTATGCATTTAAGGCATGATTTTTAGCTTTGCAAACAGTTTGGAATATCATTGAATCCCAAAAAGTCTATATTTTCCATCCATCAAGGTAAACTACTTGGATATGTTATTTCCAGACAAGGTTTAGCTATTGATCCTTTCAGAATTGAAGTAATTTCATAGCTATCCTTGTCTCATCATAAGAAAGCACTACAAAGTTTTCTTGGAAAAATCAAATTTGTTAGAAGATTTTTTTAGATTTTGTAGCATTAGTCAAGCCATTAACAACCATGTTAAAAAAAGATAAAAATTTCTCTTGGACCAACGAAGGGAGAAAAGGATTCAAAGCTATCAAGAAAATTATTTCACAAGATACAACTCTAGCAAATCCAATTTTTGATAAGGATTTCACAATGTATGCACTTGTAGAAGTTAAAACCATTTCAGCCATATTAACTTAGGTTAATGATGAAAACACTGAGCAACCAATTTCTTTCTTTGGGCAAAGAGCTTGCATGAATATGAGACAAGGTACAATTTTCTTGAAAAACAAGTACTTTATGTAGTTAGAGGATTAAATAACTTCAAGTAAATGCTTTCCAATAATAAGATACATATCTGAGTCTCTCATCCAAGTGTTAAAGCATTCATGTTGAACAAAGAATTGAATGAGAAGAGAGCAGACTAGATTATAAAGGTTATGGAGTATGATGTTGACATCCATGTTGCAAAAATAGTTTGAGGAAAAGGATTGTGTGAACATATAATTATTGATATGGAAAAACAACAGGATGCAGAATCTAAAAATTCAGAACAACATGCTAAAATCACATATCAACAGTCAGAAATCTTAGTACAACTTGAAAATAAACAACTAGAGATCAATCTAGAAGTTCAGGAATTGAGATGGATGACTGATTTGGTTAATTACTTGTAGCATGGTACTCATCTAGAAGCTATGGACAAGCATAAATGAAGATATTTTAGGTTACAAGTTGTACCTTATTTTTTCATTAATGGAGTGTTGTTTAAAAGGGATATAAATGGAATTTTTCGTGATGTATTGATTATGATAGAATTCAACAACTATTATCTAAATTTAATGAAGGACCTGTAGTAGGTCACTTTTTAGCACATACTACAGCCTTAAAAATTATGAAAGTTGTTTACTATTGGCCCAACATATTCAAGGTATGCTTTGAATGGATTAGAAAGTGTAAGAAATGTACTTTCTTTGTTAGAAAATATCATTTAGCTTTGTTGCCCCGTAACCTATTTCAAAGGATCAAACATTCATGTAGTGGGGTCTCGATTTCATTTGCATGATAAATCCACCTTTGTCACAAGGAAAAAGTGAATCTTGATGCTACCAACTACTTTACATGCTTTGAAGGAATAGCTTTGAAAGAAGCTAACGATGCTTCAATCTTATCATTTTATGAAGGGATAGTTTACAGATTTGGTGTTCGAGCAACTATCATTTCAAATAATTCCTTAGTGTTTCTTGGTGCAAAGGTAAAAATTGGGTTTTCAAACATGGAATTAATTTAAGTACTTTATCTAATTATCACCCGGAAGGTAATGGATTAGCTAAAAGCACTAACAAAAATATTTTGAGGATCATCAAAAGATTAATCAAGGATAACCAAAGAGCTTGGTATCTGATGCTAAATTCAACACTTTGGGCTGACATAGTGACTCCTAAATTATTAGTTAGAAATTCACCATAAAAACATGTTCATGGATGAGAGGTGATAATTCCCATCTCAGTTGAGTTACCTACATTGGATTTACTACATCAAATGGAACTAGTTGAGAATGAACCGTTGCAAATTCGTTATACGAATTAATGGATATGTAAGAGCTAAGAGATCAAGCTCATCTCGAAGATGGAAAAGAATCAAAGTCGATTAAGAAAAAAATTGATGAGAAGGCTAAGTTCGAGTCTTCAATGAAGGAGACATTTTGTTAAAATGGGATGTTTGAACGTGTAAAGCAGAAACCACACAAATTTTGATACAATTTGTCGTGGTCCCTATATGATTTCATCTTACAAATAACATAATGCATTTCATCTTTCAAGGCTAAATGGAGAGGAACTTCCCATTCTTATGAATGGTATGTTTCTTAAACATTGTTATTAAAAATCCTACATTGTTTGGTTAGAGTAGGATTTCCCTTTCAATAAGTGCGTTCATGCACATTGCAATGTTTTTCAATTCAATAAAGTGCACTCGTGCACGTGATCTGTTCACCAAATCCTTTCCCAGCTTTAGTTTATTTTTTGAAAAGGTATATTTTGGTTATATGCTTCAACTCCATGCCCAATGGACAAGAACTAGGCACTGGTCTACAAACTATTACATAACTTTCTCCACATGATCACCAGAAATGTTGACAATTTTTACACTCGTGCAAAAATGGGAAACTCAAAACTTCATTTACGATGAATGACATTGATGAAGTGAACCTAACTAGGGGGATGCATTACATTTTATTGTGTTTTTCAGTTTCATAATTTATTAACTACATGTAATAAGAAGCTATGTGTGTTGTTACAAAATGTAACACCTCACATAGGTTGCCATTCCATGTACATCTTTAGTAAGGAAAAAAATGCGTGAAGGACTAATGCATTTCCTTGATGAAGGAGGGAATCACAATTTAGGTGAAATGTTAAATTCAGAACAATAAACAAAGTTACATTTACATGAAAGAGAATTCATGATTAAGTTATAGGTACTGAAAACTCATTATTTCTACATGTTTAAATACATTTAATTATGTGATTGAGTTGTTTATTTCATTATATAATCAATATCCATCATAAAATTTGAATGCAGAAAGAAGTATACAACTCAATTACGAAATTAATGTTATTTATTCATGAATAAATTCAATGTTTCCCACACAAGCCATGGGATGTGACTCATACTACTTTCTTGAAGAAAGAAGTACATGTGTATAAAGTTAAAAGTTAAAGAGTATAGAAGAAACCCATCATTACCTTGGGTTTTCTTCTAATCTTCTTGTCTTCAGTTCCAGCTCCATCTTTCATCCTACTCTCCCAACAGCTACACAGTGTACCTAAAAATGAAGGAAACGGCATCAATTAAGAGCTCGGGTTTGATCTGTATGCATGTACTATCTAACTGCATGCAAATGGATTTATTAATATCATAAGCATAAGGTACATCAAAGAGAGATACAAAATTGAGAAAGCAATATTCTACAGTAGCACATATGATTCCCAGAATCATTACAAGAAAGAGAAAATAAAAAGACTATGGAAGATAAGAGAGGCCAACAAGCCTAATTATTTTCTAACTATTTTCTTAAGTGTATAGGTATAGGTTGCAGTAGAAAAGATAAATACATGTTCTAAAAAAAATTGCATTATCAAGTATAGATTGTACTCAATATTTTAAAGATAATGAAATGGATATCTGTTTGTCACTTTCAAATTATGAGCCATCAATGAATATGAAATGAATAAAATTTACAACATTAAAAGAGTTCATTACAACATTAAATGAAATAGACTTACAAGGTGTTGGTTGGATATTTTTTCAATCCAAAATATGAGGTTCAACCACAGTATATGGGATTAAATCCCTCCTCAAAGACAGGTGAGGCTGCCTGCTTATTACTAATCTAAAACACATAAAAAACAATATATACAGTATTCACACTAATCTAACCATTGGGGTTGGGATAAAATCCCAAAATCCACATCCACACGATTCAAAGGTATTGCTTTCGTAAATGAACTGGGTCGGAAACTATTACAATGAAAGAAAAACAATGGAAAGGAAATGAGAGAAACGTATTTTCTTTCGAGTAAACACAGAGCACGAAATAATCATACGGGCTTTAGATCATAAATATAATGTCTGAGATGATTAGAAACACTAAGATGCTACGCAAAGAATAGCTTAAGATCATGAACGTAAGAACAATGTCTTAAGAAAGATATATCCCACAACACAAAGTTTGCGAAATAATATCAACTCCTATTCTTCAAAATGATTAAAAGAAAACACAAAGTTTTTCTTCTTTCCAATAGCTCCGAATATTACAAAAATCTCGACCCTTTGGAATGCATAAGCATCCCTTATTTATAATAAAAGGAAACGAGAGAAAATAGGATAAATCCTAGAAAATAGTGTTCTTTAAAAAGAGTTCTATTTTGCTTGACTCTCGCATACAGAGACCAAGTCAAAATTTGCTTCCTATGTGACGAAACAGAAATGAAAAAGACATGTCAATTTCAAGATTGAAATGACATGAAACATTGGGACTTAATCTGAATCATCATCTTTCACTCCTTCATCTTTCTCTTCCTCCAGCTGAGACTGTTTGTTCTGAAATTCTTGGAACTTTTGAATTATGCCTTGCATTTCGTTTTCATCAGGCGCAGTGGAATGATCATTCAAAACTTCACAGGTTTCATGGGTATCACTAGCACTTCCGGGAATATTTTTCAATCTTTTTCTGAGATTTCTCAAGGCCTCCAAAGAATGTTCAATTCTTACAAACCGATCAATGATCTCAATACCAAATCCGTGCGTTGGTTCATGCTGAACAGACTCTTGGACTTGTTTGAAAAGATCATCTGCTGATAGGATACCTGAGTTTCCAACTGACACCTTTGGAAAAATCTTCAACAACTCTTCTTCCAGATCACTTTTTCCATCAATCAATTTATCCCTTGATTCTCTCAACTTACCGCAGGCTTCGTTGAGAATCTTTACTCTGAACCTGATGGCTTTGGTCAGCTGGAAATGCTTATCCGTATGTGGGATGATGCCTTCTTCTACCAAGAGATGTGATGGTATTTGCTTTAATACCTGGAGAGCTTCAAAAGTCAAATCAAGATGTCCAATTTCTTGAGAGAAATCATCGTCCATCTTCTCTCCATCCTTCTGCATGTCCCCCAAAGATTGATGAACTTTCACAACGTCTTGAATCACTTCCTTCCCCTGTTGGAGCAGCCTTTGGATCCATTCATCGACCACCCTTCCTTTTTTAGCAATCTTCTCAATTGTAGGCACTGATGAGAAATCGAATCTGACAGGACAAGAAGAAGATGGTATGGATTCAAGGGGTTTTGAGAGTTTAAGCAAAACCTCAGTCAACTGCTCCACTTTTCCTTTAAGCTCATCTCTGCTGTCTTTTGTTTCTTTCAACTTCACGGCACACAAAGACGTTTGTGGCATCCTATGCATCTTGTTGTGCTCCTTCTACATCACGCTTCCTAGAGCCACTCACGGTTATCTAATAATCGAGGGCTGTTATGTCCTCTTTAGTTTTGTCGATCGCGGGAGTGGCGATCTCTTTGAACTTATCCTGAAGTGTCCACCAAAACCCTTGAAACTATTTTAGGTTTCTTGGCAGATTTAGCAGTAGAAGCCTTGAGTGAGCTGAAATCAAAGGATGGTATGGGTACAATCACCTTCCTCTTCCTCAGAGTTTTCTCGAGTAACCATTGCGGCGTATCAGAGGAAGTTGTAACTATTGTAGAATATGGTATCATACTCTCAAGGGAGAAGATTATACTAGTGGAGGGGGAATAGTTACCAATGTGGTAGTAGATCCGATAAAAAGAGGCACAGGAGGGGGCATGTTGGTGATCACTTGGGTCCCAGTAGAGAGGGGTGAGAGTCCAGAGAAAATACTGGCCATGATTGAAGAAGTTGATGGAGAATGAGGAGGTAGGAGTGGTTGTGAGGGGGGAGGCGCAGATTCAGACTCCAAAGCCTGGGATGCAAGAGATAAGGTCTCTTCAGTTGGGAAATCAACAAATGATGAAACCAGAGGCTGGCTTCCTTCTTCTTCCAAAGTAATTTCTCCTATTTCTGGTGGTGTTGGTGATTCTGGCACATCCACCATTTCAACTGGAGAAATAATTGAAGAGATTTCTCTTTCTTTCCTCTTTTTGACAAACTTGACCTTTATAGGCCCCCTAGAAGATTTTTTGTCCTTTTCCTTTTTGGAGGGCCCCGCCTTTGAAGCAGCCAACTTTGAAAACTTATCATCTTTAAAACTCATTCCCCAAGAGGAGAGCCATGCTTTGGTGCGTGCAAGAATCAGAGCCGACCTATCTGTAATGGAGGCTTTTTCACTGATTGACCAATCAATAGGTGGGAAAACATATTGATCTTCATTTAGTCCATCATAGGAAAGATCCAGAACACTTTCATTGTCACTAGTACCTTTTGGTAAGTCAGCAAGCTCAAGTGTTTGAATCTTAGCAAGTGTCAATCTACTATGATCCTTTCTACGAACAACAACCTCATCCCGTAGATCAATCCAGATGTCTTCTATGCTTGGTCTGTGCAGGTGCAGAGTTCCATACGCCCTGAGGACTCCTCGAATGTCAAACCCGTCTCGGGGCTTCATATGCTTCTTCAACTTGTCCTGAAGCTCATGGACAACATTTTTAGCTTTCACCACTATCGAACAAGTGTATCTCCCAATAGAAATTGGGAAATATACAGCAGCCTTATGTTTACTTTGTTGGAATTTGTGGAAATCCAACAATTGCCTAACCAATTCCATTAAGATCAGTTTATCCCCTGGATATCGGGGCAGACGGAAAGGATCTCCGGAGTACATGACTACCCGAAGATATGTGAACTTCTTGAATTGTAAGAAGACACAACCCCATTTGTAAACTTTAGCCCAAGCCTCATCTGAGACTCTTGTCTTCCTCAACTCAGGGTTTAACCTGCAGATGTTTTCATAAAAGAAGGTGTCATTTACCCTTCTGAATTGGTCTTGAGACCCTTTTCTTGTCAGTTGAGGGAAATACTGATAAACCTGGTTCACCATCCTGTTTCCCTTGATATCCAACCCGGGATAGTTCCTCATCCCGGCCACTGCATAGGTGACATATGAAGACATATAAAACTTCCCCGTGGACAAGACTGTTGTCATTTGGGAATCTATCTCATTACTAATGAGAGTGCCCCAATCAATCCCTTGTTGATTCTTCTTGATGGTGATCATGAATTGATACATCCACCCTTGGAAAACATTTGATTCGGGTAAACCAAAAACCCGACTCAACAGAGTGATGATGTCATTGATTTCCTGAATGAAATCACTCCTGGGGATAAGTCTTGGGAATCTGGAGACAACCGGTTTGGCTTTGATCAGGAACTTCTTATTTACATGCTTGATACAATCTTCCTGATCATTATCCCAAGCTTTCTGAGCTGACTTGATATCCAACTCTCCATATTCTTCAAAATTGGGTAGTTTAAAGAGGTCATCAAAGTAACCTCCGTCTAACTTGATCACAACTTCTCCTGCTTGATTTCTCACAAAGACGGAAGCGAGTCATAACTGGAAGCACAGGCTAAGATGAATTCAAGGCACTGAGTGGACATGAGAAAAGTCGCTGCAAGAGGTAAGCCACTATCGGCTATCGATTTCATCCATGGAGTTTGGGAGGAACTCCTTACCCTACTCCAGAAATCCTCAATATCTATATTTCTGAGCTCTGTATCTCGGATGTCATAATTGTAATCGATATATGATGGAGACTCCACCTTTTTGAACTTTTATTTCATCCTTCCTGACTTTTCAGTCTTTTCTTGTGATGGACCAGGGTCCGACATGAAGGATTTCAAAGGAAGAGAGTTTCGGAGATCAAGAGATGTTGCACACTATGAAAACCCGACCTACTGGAGATGCCGGAAAGATGGAAGAGTCCGACACACTGAGGAGGATGTCGGGGAATCCAGAAAACCCGATGCGCTGAGGATGTCAGAGATTTGAGAAAACCCGACACTTTGAAGATGTCGGAAACTTGAGAAAACCCGGCACTTTGAAGATGTCGAAACTTGAAAACCTCGGCACTTTGAAGATGTTGGAAACTTGAGAAAGCCCGACATGCCAAATCTTCTGATATACTACGGGTTTTTGATACTGCACAACACCCTTCAAAACCCGAGAAGAGGGAATAGGGTTTTTGTTGAATTTAAAACATGCAAGTTCTTTCTTTACCATTCATATACCAAACATATTTTAATTCCAACAACATTTCAGGAAATAACACAAAGAGATAAACCCTAAAACATAAACCCGGTTTAAGAAAACAACCCCAAAAAGGAAAAAGATAAAAACTCCACAAACCTGATAAAAATGGGAAGAATTCCTCACATAATCAATCCATAAAAACCATGAACAAAGAATGGAGAGAGAGATACCTTCAACCAGAGCAAGGAAAGATTGAAAATGGGCAATTCAATTGGGCACAGGTGAGTTTCGGGTTTCGAGGTTGGAGAAGCATGCGCGAAAAATCCACGAGGTAAAAATACGTCCGGTAAAAATGACGTGGAAATCCGCATATATATAAGAAAATTTACAATTAATACACTTCGGCTGGCACGTGCCAACTCACCCGACAACTCAGCATTAATGCCATGTCAGCATGCTTGGGAGGTCCGAAAACCCGACACAAAGGTGTTTAGAGCAATTCGGGTTTCGGGTTGTGGAAAACAATTGACATGAAGCATGATGCTTAGATGCTTCAAAGTTCCGAAAACCCGACATGAAGGAATTAGGCAATTCGGGTTTCGGGTTGTGGGAAACAATCGACATGAAGCATGATGCTTAGATGAAGACATGCTCCGATGTTCGAAGTTCCGCAAACCCGACTCGCCTTAGTCGATGCGGGTTTTGGGTTTCGGGAACACCAGACATGAAACATTCAAAACACATGTTATCCTATTTGTGAAACCCGAAAACCCGATTTTCTCTCATAAAGGCAATTTTGCAAAACCAGCTTAAAAATTTCGTAGGGTTATCTGATAGTTTTGGCGTAAACTCAAAACTGAGATAACAGCTGGCTCCAGTTGGGGACTTTCTTTGTGATACCAAAGGAAGAGAACTCAGAATCTCTGGCTTTATCCATTGGGCTACGGAGTCAGAAAAGAAGAAAACCGAAACAAAACAAAACAAAGAAAGAAAGAAGACCAAAAGCAAACACACAACAAAAAGTAAAGTATGTACAATGCAAGAGAACATCTTGCATTAGTGATGGAACAACTTTAGATGTTGTCTGCTGAAAGGCAAAGGGAGTAACCCTCCATCCAGATATGATAGAAGGAAACTATTTTCACCACTCAGCTCATGGATCTTGAAAGGTCCTTTCCACAAAGAATCAAACTTCCCGTGCATTCCTTTCTGCTCCCTCCTCTTATCCCAAAGCAACACCAGGTCTCCAATCTGGAAATTACACTGCTTTGATTTCTTGTCAAAAAAATTCTTCACTCTGCTCTGATGATCTGTGATGTGATCAACCACCTTGCTTCGTTCCTCTTCTAGCCTGGCTAGGTACATAACCCTTTTCTCAACAAAATTTTGAAAATCCGCATCTTCGACTGCTTTTGCCAACTGTAAGGCTGGCAATTCTACTGAGATAGGAATCTCAGCATCGATCCCGTATAGTACTTGGAAAGGGGACATTCCTATAGCTTGCTTTGGGGTAATCCGATCAGCCCACAACGCGTCATACAATGCTTTGTACCATGTCCTCTAGTTTTCATCTACTACTTTTCTAATTATGGTAACTGAGTTCTTGTTCTTTGGACTCGGTTGCCCATTTCCTTGGGGATAATAATCGAGATGAGTGAGCCAAAGTGATGTCGAATCCATTACAAAATTCTGTCATCTCATGCGATGAGAAATTAGAGGCATTATCAGCTACAATCTTATGAGGCACACCGAATCTGACAATTATATTTTCTTTAAGGAACTTGCAAACAGCTTCAGACGTTGCTTGCTTGATTGGTGCGGCTTCCACCCACTTGGTAAAATATTCATGAAGATCGGCATGTAATTATGTATATCGACCTTGGAGGAAAGATTTAATGTTCCAATGAAATCAATTCCCCAGCTGGCGAAAAGGTTCTTTGATCACTACGGGCTTCAGGGGAAGAGCTGCTAACTTGGGACGACCAACGAAATGTTGACAAGCTTCACACTTGGACACCCACTCTGCTGAATCTCGAAAGAGAGTAGGCCAATAGTACCTAGCCCGTAGAATCTTATAAGTTGTTACAGAGGATGAAAAATGTCCTCCGCATGCTAGGCTATGGAAGGACTCTAACAACTTTAACTGTTGTGATTTATCAACACAACGCAGGAAAACACCATCAATACCTTTCTTGTATATTCCGTTATCCCACAGGAGGTATCTTGCAGATCTCAACTTGACTGTCCTCTTCTCCTTTTGGCTTAAATGCGGGGGGCATTCACCATAAGTTAGAAAGAAAGCAATATCCATGTACCATTCATCAGTTGTACTCACAAAAGCACCATGGGAAACTCTGAAGAAGTATCTTGAGTCTTTTCACATTCTGCTTCAGCATGATTTTCTGCAATCAATTGGCACAGGCCCCTTCCTCGTACCAACTTGGTAGGTCTGATGTCCAAGTCATACTCCTGAACTTTAGCTATCCAAGTACCTCATTGACTCCCCAGCTCTTGTTGAGTCAAAATGGATTTAATGGCAGTGTCGGGAACGAGAACGAGGGTATGGGAATTCAGCACATAGTACCTGAAATGTTTCACCGCTCGTACCACTACATAAGCATGCTTTTCAATTTGTGACATCTTCAATTCATGTTCCTTCAATGGGCAGCTCATAAATGTGATGGGAGCTTCAATGCCTTCCCCATTCTCCTGCATCAGGATGGCTGACACTGTGTGAGCAGAGGCGTAGTTGTACATGATGAAATCTTTTTTGAAGTCTGGACATACTAGGATAGGAGCACAAGCAACTGCACTTTTGATTTCTTCGAATGCAAGCTTCCCTTCTATACTCCATCAAAATGGAACTTTGCCTTTCATCATCCCAAGGATATCCTTGGTTTTGTCAGTGAAATCAGGTACAAACCTTCTTAGGAAATTGACCTTTCCGAAGAAAGAATGAACTCCAGTTTTACTTGTGGGTAGGGTAAGGCTCTGAATGGCCTTTACCCTTTCTGGGTCGATTTTGGTTCCTTCTCTAGTCATGATATGACCCAACAATTTTCCTTCAGTCACCCCAAACATGGACTTCTTAGGATTTAATGAAATCTCGTGACGCCTGCATCTCAAAAGTAATTTCTCTAAATGATCATAATGATCACTCTTTTTTTTAGAGAAAATGGTCAAGTCATCTAAATACACAACTATGACCTTGCCCATCAGGTCTCTGAATGCCAAGTCCATAGCTCTCTGAAAAGTGGCTCCGGTGTTGATCAAGCCGAAAGGCATCCTCCTGTAAGCAAAGGTACCCCATGGGGTTGTGAAGGCCATCTTGTGTTGATCCTCTATAGTTACCTCAACTTGATTATATCCTGAAAATCCATCAAGCATGGATAACATTTCTGATCCAGTAACAGTTTGTAATACCTGATCCATGATAGGCAAGGGATAGTTGTCCTTCAGCGAGGACTGATTCAGGTTCTGGAAGTCAACACAGATTCGGATTTCACCATTCTTCTTCCTGACAGGGACGATGTTAGCAATCCAAGTGGAGTGATGGATTGGAAAAATAATCCTAGCATCTAACATCTTCGGATTTCCGCAGGATGGTTCTGAGATCTTGGGATTGTAATGTCTTTGCTTTTAATCATGCGGCTTCACATCGGGCTTGAAAGGATCTTGTGTTGTATGTCTTTGGGCTTGAAGGATTTTAAATCTGCATAAGGCCAGCTAACACATCCATGTATCTCTTCAGAAGTGAAGTGAATCTTTCTTTCTCTTTAGGGGAATAAAATTTCCCAATATTCACCATCCGAGGTTGATTAGAGGAACCTAGATTGATTTGATCTACCTCCGAAGAAGAATCTCCTTCAACTTGCCTTTTGTTTTGAATGAAACAATCATGCTTGTCAAACAAACCCTCCAGAGAAACCAAACCTTTTGGTATCTTGTTGCCTTTAAGCTGGATAAACTCACCATCAACCTCTTGATATGGATCTGAGATAGTTTCACGAAAATCTGATTCCGAACCTTCAAAATACAGCTCACTAAAATTGTCAGCCTTTTCTAGAAAAGCCAACACCTGTTGATCATCATTGAACACTTGCCAGTGAGTTGCATTATCTGCGATACTAGGGCTGTACACAATCTCGATAGAGTATGTATCTTGTTTGAACTGAGGATGAGGAAGAAGGAGGGATGCAGACACGACCAAAGAATTAGCCTTGTCGTTATAATCTCTCAAAACTACCTTAATAGATAATGCATCAAAGCATTCTATACTATCCCAAACTTTGTTCCTGTAATGTCTCAAGTGATCATTTTCACACGATAGATTCCCTTGACACAGTTAACAATCAGCTCCGCATCCCCCTGAACCTTGAGATTTCGAATTCCCTTCTATCTGGCCATTTCTAATCCTAATAACAGAGCTTCATACTCAGCCGTGTTATTAGTATTATCAAATTGCAACTTGTAAGATGATGGGAAAATCTCATAATTAGGAGATATAAGAACAACACCAGTGCCCGATCCGGTGGTTGAGCAGCTACCATCGAATTCGAGGGTCCAAATAGCATTGGATCTTCTTCCTTGACATCTACAGTGGGTATCTCTGAAGTCATGAAATAATTTCCGAAGCTAGCATCTTCGAAAAGAATTTGAGCTTTAGGATCATCTGATTTAGTTACCAAATACCTCGCCTGCGGTTCGGGATGGAGAACATGATGAACCCCATTGACTGGGATCTTGGCTTTGGTCCAATCCATATTAATCTCTCCTCTAACGTCTTTACAAAAACCTCTACCCAAGAGGATACCGTAAGCTGCAGGGATATCAGCAACTAGAATGGTCATTTTCACTCTCTTTTCTGGGAAAGCAATGAATGCAAACTGTGCATCTTTGATTTGACCAATCAAAGGAACTTGTTTGGTTTCCATAGAGTAACACCATCCATATGACTTAGTCAAAGTAAGCCCAAGGGCATGGGCTACTTTTGTGGGCATAACATTGTCGGAGGCCCCTGAGTCGATGATGCAATTGCTGAGTTTAAACCCATTTATAAGTAAAGACAAATAAAATGGTTCAATATTTCCTGAAGAAGAAGTAGAGGTCAGATTGTTCTGAGATGGGGATTGAGTAGGATTTGGAAGGAGACCTTTTGAAGGTGATGGAATAGCCACTTTACTTCTGATGAATTTGGCAAATTTTTCAAACTGTTCAGGATTTGACTGAGGTATTTTTGCTTCTGACATTTGGATTTTGGTTCTTTTTGCATGATCGACAATGTCAAAAGCAGTATAAGAAGGGGTGATGGTAGGCTCAGTTCTAATCACATGAGCTTGTGCTGAGGCACTGATCTTAGGAGAAAGAGAATAAGGAGAAGTTGCCTTTTTGGTGACTTCTCTTTCAGTTTGTGCTGAAATAGGAGTACCTCTCTTAACTATGGCTATGGGAGGTTCCTTATTCTTCTCCTTAGTGTTTTCAAGAGGTTTTCTTGGATTCTGAGATTGGGATCGAGTGAAGACAGCAAATGACTGACCATCTGGTGCACATTCATCTTCATCGTATTCCAAATACCCAATGCTGGAGTCGCCAGCCGAATCGTCATAAGACTCATCGGCATATCCTGAAGCTTCAAAAGCCTCCGAAGAATCTTGTTCTTCTGGTTCTTCCTCTTCTTCAACTATTTCTCTGCCGCATTAACGGGGAGGAGCTTCAATTGCTAGCCTCGGTTGAGTAGGAGTTAATCGCGGCCTATCCCTTGCAAGCGCACCATTGTTGTTATTGAAATTCCATCTAGGGATATCCCGATACGGAACATTGTTCACCTGTTGAGACATTTGCTTTTTTAAAGTGATCAAATCATTAGCCATTTTTTGAAACATAGGATCAGTATTACCTTGAGAAGAACCTTGATTTTTGAGTTTGGGTATGTCTTTCTTGATTCTTCCGGCCAAAATAAGATCATCTTCTATTTCAATAGTTGTTGACTGAGTGACAGCTAAATCTGGGATAACCGACCTTCTTAATAAAAAGCTCACATCAGGAGGCTGAGCATTAATGAAGAAGCATTTCTGATTTTCCGAGTTGGTACAACTATTTCTGGAATCTTCCGGATCAGCTTATTAAACTTTGCCACGAAGTCCCGCATGGGTTCATGAGATTCCTTCTTCATATGGGTAAGTTGTGCTAGCAAAGCATGAGAATCTTTGGCTGGTTTGAAACGTGCTTCAAACTTGGTCCGCATGGTAGCCCAGTTTGTGATGCACGCATTCGGAAGGTGATAAAACCATTCAGCTACTGCACCATGCAACGTTTCAATGAAGAGTCAAATAGAGACATCTTCATGAGCTACTCCAAGGATGCCGCACGCTACAAAGAAAGATGTAACATGTTCATCAGGATGTTTCTTCCCATCCCCATTGAATTTGGGAATGTTTTTACGTGATCCATGTGGTAACTCATGCAATGGTGGAGTTAATGAAAGAGGACCAATAACTGTGCCCCAAGGCACAGGTTGTACTTCCATCCTTCTGAAAAGAGTGCGTATAGGGATCCGAGTATCAGACAAGAGTAATGCATGAAAAGTTGTAGACACTTCTTGTTCCACGGGGATCCAGTTTCTCTGAACAGGCGAAGAACTTCTGGTTCGGTTAGAAACAATGTTGTTGGGGGACAGGCTGAAATTGTCTGTTGTAGCAACTCAAAGAGTGGGTCAATTTCACCTTGGGCTCGGCGGGACCGAGTGAAGATCTTCTGGCCAGCTTGAACTAGGAAAGAGACCTTTAAAAATAAGGCAAATACGGAGTCACCAGACACCAAGAGGATAAGCTTTATACTATAAATCCGTATTCCCCAGTGGAGTCACCAAAAACTGTTGGTTGGATATTTTGTCAATCCAAAATATGAGGTTCAACCACAGTATATGGGATTAAATCCCTCCTCAAAGATAGGTGAGGCTGCCTACTTATTACTAATCTAAAACACAAAAAAACAATATATACAGTATTCACACTAATCTAACCATTGGGGTTGGGATAAAATCCCGAAATCCACATCCACACGATTCAAAGGTATTGCTTTCATAAATGAACTAAGTCGGAAACTATTACAATGAAATAAGAACAATGGAAAGGAAATGAGATAAACGTATTTTCTTTTCGAGTAAACACAAAGCACGAAATAATCATATGGGATTTAGATCATAAATATAATGTCTCGAGATGATTAGAAACACTAAGATGCTACACAAAGAATAGCTTAAGATCATGAATGTAAGAAAATGTCTTAAGAAATATATATCCCACAACACAAAGTTTGCAAATAATATCAACTCCTATCTTCAAAATGATTAAAAGAAAACACAAAGTTTTTCTTCTTTCCAATAGCTCCGAATATTACAAAAATCTCAACCCTTTGGAATGCATAAGCATCCCTTATTTATAATAAAAGGAAACGAGAGAAAATAGGATAAATCCTAGAAAATAGTGTTCTTTAAAAACAAATTCTATTTTGCTTGACTCTCACGCAGGAGACCAAGTCAAAATTTGCTTCCTATGTGACAAAACAGAAATGAAAAAGACATGTCAATTTCAAGATTGAAATGACATGAAACATTGGGACTTAATCTGAATCGTCATCTTTCGCTCCTTCATCTTTCTCTTCCTCCAGCTGAGACTGTTTGTTCCGAAATTCTTGGAACTTTCGAATTATGCCTTGCATTTCGTTTTCATCAGGCGCAGTGGAATGATCATTCAAAACTTTGTAGGTTTCATGGGTATCACTAGCACTACCGGGAAGCTTTTTCAATCTTTTGCTGAGCTTTCTCAAGGCCTCCAAAGAATGTTCAATTCTTACAAACCGATCAATGATCTCAATACCAAATCCGTGCATTGGTTCATGCTGAACAAACTCTTGGACTTGTTTGAAAAGATCATCTGCTGATAGGATACCTGAGTTTCCAACTGACACCTTTGGACAAATCTTCAGCAACTCTTCTTCTAGATCACTTTTTCCATCAATCAATTTATCCCTTGATTCTCTCAACTTACCACAGGCTTCGTTGAGAATCTTTACTCTGAACCTGATGGCTTTGGTCAGCTGGAAATGCTTATCCGTATGTGGGATGATGCCTTCTTCTACCAAGAGATGTGATGGTATTTTCTTTAATACCTGGAGAGCTTCAAAGTCAAATCAAGATGTCCAATTTCTTGAGAGAAATCATCGTCCATCTTCTCTCCATCCTTCTGCATGTCCCCCAAAGATTGATGAACTTTCACAATGTCTTGAATCACTTCCTTCCCCTGTTGGAGCAGCCTTTGGATCCATTCATCGACCACCCTTCCTTTTTTAGCAATCTTCTCAATTGTAGGCACTGATGAGAAATCGAATCCGACAGGGACAGAAGAAGATGGTATGGATTCAAGGGGTTTTGAGAGTTTAAGCAAAACCTCAGTCAACTGCTCCACTTTTCCTTTAAGCTCATCTCTGCTTGTCTTTTGTTTCTTTCAACTTCTGGCACAACACGTTTGTGGCATCCCGTGCATCTTGTTGTGCTCCTTCTGCTGTCACTCTTCCTAGAGCCACCCTGGTTATCTGATAATCAGAGGCTGTTATGTCCTCTTTAGTTTTGTCAGTCGCGGGAGTGGCGATCTCTGTGAACTTATCCCTGAAGCGTCCACCAAAACCCTTGAAACTATTTTAGGTTTCTTGGCTGATTTAGTAGTAGAAGCCTTGAGTGAGCTGAAATCAAAGGCTGGTATGGGTACAATCACCTTCCTCTTCCTCGGAGTTTTCTCGAGTAACCATTGCGGCGTATCAGAGGAAGTTGCCACTGTTGTAGAAGCTGGTATCATACTCTCAAGGGGAGAAGATTCTACTAGTGGAGGGGGAATAGTTACCAATGTGGTAGTAGATCCGATAAAAAGAGGCACATGAGGGGGCATGTTGGTGATCACTTGGGTCCCAGTAGAGAGGGGTGAGAGTCCAGAGAAAATACTGGCCATGATTGAAGAAGTTGATGGAGAATGAGGAGGTAGGAGTGGTTGTGAGGGGGAGGCGCAGATTCAGACTCCAAAGCCTGGGATACAAGAGATAAGGTCTCTTCAGTTGGGAAATCAACAAATGATGAAACCAGAGGCTGGCTTCCTTCTTCTTCCAAAGTAATTTCTCCTATTTCTGGTGGTGTTGGTGATTCGGCACATCCACCATTTCAACTGGAGAAATAATTGAAGAGATTTCTCTTTCTTTCCTCTTTTTGACAAACTTGACCTTTATAGGCCCCTAGAAGATTTTTGTCCTTTTCCTTTTGGAGGCCCCGCCTCAGAAGCAGCCAACTTTGAAAACTTATCATCTTTAAAACTCATTCCCCAAGAGGAGAGCCATGCTTTGGTGCGTGTAAGAATCAGAGCCGACCTATCTGTAATGGAGACTTTTTCACTGATTGACCAATCAATAGGTGGGAAAACATATTGATCTTCATTTAGTCCATCATAGGAAAGATCCATAACACTTTCATTGTCACTAGTACCTTCTCGGTAAGTCATCAAGCTCAAGTGTTTGAATCTTAGCAAGTGTCAATCTGCTATGATCCTTTCTATGAATAAAACCTCATCCCGTAGATCAATCCAGATGTCTTCTATGCTTGGTCTGTGTAGGTGCAGAGTTCCATACGCCCTGAGGACTCCTCGAATGTCAAACCCATCTCATGGCTTCATATGCTTCTTCAACTTGTCCTGAAGCTCATGGACAACATTTTTAGCTTTCACCATTGTCGAACAAGTGTATCTCCCAATAGAAATTGTGAAAGATACAACAACCTTATGTTTACTTTGTTGGAATTTGTGGAAATCCAACAATTGCCTAACCAATTCCATTAAGATCAGTTTATCCCCTGGATATTGGGGCAGACGGAAAGGATCTCTACAGTACATGACTGCCCGAAGATATGTGAACTTCTTGAATTGCAAGAAGACACAACCCCATTTGGAAACTTCAGCCCAGGCCTCATCTGAGACTGTTGTCTTCCTCAACTCAGGGTTTAACCTGCAGATGTTTTCATAAAAGAAGGCATCATTTACCCTTCTGAATTGGTCCTGAGACCCTTTTCTTGTCAGTTGAGGGAATTACTGATAAACCTGGTTCACCATCTTGTTTCCCTTGATATCCAACCCAGGATATTTCCTCATCCCGGCCTACTACATAGGTGACATATGAAGACATATAAAACTTCCTTGTGGACAAGACTGTTGTCATTTGGGAATCTATCTCATTACTAATGAGAGTGCCCCAATCAATCCCTTGTTGATTCTTCTTGATGGTGATCATGAATTGATACATCCACCCTTGGAAAACATTTGATTCGGGTAAACCAAAACCCGACTCAACAGAGTGATGATGTCATTGATTTCCTGAATGAAATCACTCCTGGGGATAAGTCTTGGGAATCTGGAGATAGCCGGTTTGGCTTTGATCAGGAATTTCTTATTTACATGCTTGATATAATCTTCCTGATTGTTATCCCAAGCTTTCTGAGCTGACTTGATATCCAACTCTCCATATTCTTCAAAATTGGGTAGTTTGAGGAGGTCATCAAAGTAACCTCTGTCTAACTTGATCACAACTTCTCCCGCTTGATTTCTCACAGCACGGAAGCAGAGTCATAACTGGAAGCGCAGGCTAAGATGAATTCAGGGCACTAAGCAGACATGGGAAAACCCGCTGCAAGAGGTAAGCCACTATCGGCTATCGATTTCATCCATGGAGTTTGGGAGGAACTCCTTACCCTACTCCAGAAATCCTCAATATCTATATTTCTGAGCTCTGTATCTCGGATGTCATAATTACAATCGATATATGATGGAGACTCCACCTTTCTGAACTTGTATTTCATCCTTCCTGACTTTTCAGTCTTTTCTTGTGATGGACCAGGGTCCGACATGAAGGATTTTGAAGGAAGAGAGTTTCGAAGATCAGGAGATGTTGCACACTGTGAAAACCCCGACCTACTGGAGATTCGGAAAATGGAAGAGTCCGACACACTGAGGAGGATGTCGGGAATCCAGAAAACCCGATCACTGTGAGGATGTCAGAGATTTGAGAAAACCCGACACTTTGAAGATGTCAGAAACTTGAGAAAACCCGGCACTTTGAAGATGTCGGAAACTTGAGAAAACCCGGCACTTTGAAGATGTCGAAAACTTGAGAAAGCCCGACACGCCAAATCTTCTGATATACTGCGGGTTTTTGATACTGCACAACACCCTTCAAAACCCGAGAAGAGGGAACAGGGTTTTTGTTGAATTTAAAACATGCAAGTTCTTTCTTTACCATTCATATACCAAACATATTTTAATTCCAACAACATTTCGGGAAATAACACAAAGAGATAAACCCTAAAACATAAACCCATTTTAAGAAAACAACCCCAAAAGGAAAAAGATAAAAACTCCACAAACCTGATAAAAATGGGAAGAATTCCTCACATAATCAATCCATAAAAACCATGAACAAAGAATGGAGAGAGAGATACCTTCAACCAGAGAAAGGAAAGATCGAAAATAGGCAATTCAATTAGGCACAGGTGAGTTTCGGGTTGCGAGGTTGGACAAGCATGCACGAAAAATCCATGAGGTAAAAATACGTCCGGTAAAAATGACGTGGAAATCTGCATATATATATAGAAAATTTGCAATTAATACACTTCAGCTGGCACGTGCCAACTCACCCGACAACTCGGCATTAACGCCATGTCAGCATGCTCGGGAGGTCCGAAAACCCGACACAAAGGTGTTTAGAGCAATTCGGGTTTCGGGTTGCGGAAAACAATTGACATGAAGCATGATGCTTAGATGCTTCAAAGTTCCGAAAACCCGACATGAAGGACTTAGGCAATTCGGGTTTCGGGTTGCGGGAAACAATCGACATGAAGCATGATGCTTAGATGAAGACATGCTCCGATGTTCGGAAGTTCCGCAAACCCGACTCGCCTTAGTCGATGCGGGTTTCGGGTTTCGGGGAACACAGACATGAAACATTCAAAACACATGTTATCCTATTTGTGAAACCCGAAAACCTGATTTTCTCTCATAAAGGCAATTTTGTAAAACCAACTTAAAAATTTCGTAGGGTTATCTGATAGTTTTGGCGTAAACTCAAAACTGAGATAACACAAGGTTTTCTAGAACATGAATTAGGATTAGAAATAAATAATCATAAAGATAAGACAGAAGTTCATCTTGCAAAATACAGATTAAGGCACATGCTTGAGGATCAAGAGTAAAGACTCAACTAAATAATCATAAAGATAAGATGACATCTTGCAAAATACAGATATAATTAAGGCACATGCTTCAGGGATCAAGAGTAAAGACTCAACTAAAAGAGAATTTCTCATACATTCACAAGGAAAAAAATAAACATATCATTTCTAAATGCTTGAAAATTCAAAGTTTTAAAGAGCTAAGCATGGTAAACTAAAACAATCCTTCATATCTCAATAATCATTTATTGCATAAAAGGATATGTTTCAGTGCATAGATAAAATTTCACCAATAAGCTACAAACTAAGAAAATCATATCCATACTCTAGAATAGTGGATAAGTTAGGAGATTTTATTCAAGGTTTAGATTGCAGATTCAAACAGAGAAATACATGTATCAAATATCAAAGAATAACATTGCATCATGATCAAAAAACATGTTTACAAGTTTCAGAAATTTGATTTCAAATAAAATTTGAAGCATATGGACTTAGAAATGGCATCTCAATGAGCTTAACTTCTATTATATGACATTCATATGTATATCAACTTGATATAATGCAATTTTTGGAAAGAATAGAAATAAATGATCTTTCATTACAAAATATCAGTTTGAATAAACAAAACACAAGAAGATATCAATATCTTAGAATATTATGGAATCTAAAAGAAAATAAGGATCATCATTCACAATTGACAGGACCAACATGTTGCCATGTTAAGAATGATAAAGTGAAGTGATTTTAAAAAGCACAATCAAAGCATTCACATGAATGATACAAATACAACTCAAATCAGGGTGTCCAGTCATGTTCCAAAAATCGTCAATGGTACAATTTATCAATCATGCATTCTTCAAGAACAATATAAAGGGCATTATAAATAAACAACAATAAAGATCAACTCGTTTATATGTTTCAGCTTATATATCCTATGTTGTATTATTAGAAGATCAATATCGTGTGACAAAGAAACAAAAGCTCAGATGATCAAGTAAAATTGCAATGTTGTTGTTTAACAATGAAACTAAGATTCATTAGGCCTTGAAATAGATTGAAATTTATCCCAAATCTTTGTAAAATATACAAGCAAAATAGTAAAATTGCTTACAAATTGCAGAGGTAACAAGTCTTTAACCAGCCATACAAATAGGTAGATCATTACTAGTAATCATTAAAGTTTCAGGTCATCAGGATTATAGATAGAAAGTGGTTCTCCTTCAAGTAAAGGTAAACATTTTAAGATGCAGTATCAAATTTGAAAGTGTCTTGCTAGATAAAAGAACAGAAGAATGAATGCAAAAGTCCAAGGCATTAAATAAGAAATATGATGTCATGAAACAAAACAAATACAACAAAACATACGATTTACAGTACTTATTAAAATATAAATTCATCATGCACATGTCTTCAATTATTTATTATTTAGATTCAACATAAGCCCTCATGAAGACCTTTCCATTGGAGTTAAATTTACAGTATTAGAATTAGTTTGATTTACAAGTTTCTATCAAGAATGGTCACCTACTATTTGAATGAAGCAAAGCGGTGCTCAAAATCACAAGAACCCTAAGTTTCAGCCAGATGAGAATGAACTTAGGTGATATATCAATTGGAGTGTGAATACCATATATTTCAGATAAAAGAGAGAAATCTTATGCATACAATTATATAATAGTTCTTCAAAATTGCTAAAAAGGAAAGCTATTAACAACAACTCAAATTGTTTCTAGCTCAAACAAATAGATCACATCTTTCTAGTATACCCCAAGAAGTGTTTCAGAAAGGAATTAGAGTTTTTAGTAATGAACATAAAAAACAACTCATGCTTACCAATTTATGATACAATTTTTAGATGCTCAAGGCTTCAAGGAGAACCTGGGACTAAGCATAGACATAAAAGGAAAGTTCTTAGAAGCCCATAAAAATTTTCATACTTAGAAGAGCATAAAATCATACAATAGATTAAAGAAAAATATTAGAGTTTGTTTTAACAAAAAAATGATACACAGATCTAGTTGTATAAGATATCAACCTTAAATTCATTTTAAGACATGCTCAAATTACATCAAAGTAGAAGAAAGATATAGCTCGAATCACTTGTGCAAAACAGTAAACACCCAAGCATGCTTTTATGCAAAGAAAAGAAACACAATGAGCCACCAGGCTATATAACCCAGACTAGAAGCTAGAGGTATCAATAAGGAGATAAATTACAATCGTCAACAGATATCAAATTTTGAGTCAAGTTGTAAGAAATAACATTTCTATGAGCTTAAAATTTTAGAGAAAGGAAAACAATAACATGCAAAACCCAAATCTGGGTTATTCAGGATGAGCCATTTTAGCACAATATTTTGAAAAAGATACAAAAATATGTTAAGATGGAGGGAAAGACTTACTAGGGAAGCTCAAAGTTGTTAAAACCATACAAATGATGAGGTCCAGAGTAAAATGATGATAACCCAAAATGATTTTGAACTCCAGGAGTCAATCAAGAGTAAGAGATCATAAAGCCCATGAAAATTTTCAAAAGATTCAGTATCAGATCCAAAGAAAAAATGAAAATGGAAGTATATGGGTGCAAGAACCAGACTAGCTCACCTTTAACCAATCATGGAAGTCACTATCTGATAGAGCTCAAATAGGAGAAGAAACGATAATAAGAACAAAGTTCCCATGAATATAAAGCAAACCACAATGGGCTATAATAGTTTAAAGTTTGAGGATATCTAGCAAGAAAACATCAAAATCAAGCTCCTATTGATGGACACAACCAAAAAAACTTACAAGGCCCAAACCACATAAAACAAATTAAAATGTGCAATTATTCATAGATACATAGCTTTAATAGTCAAGAGAAGATTGTTTTTGAGCTCAGAATCATGCATCAATGGCGGTGAGTAGAAATGTTTCCACGGATTCACTCAAAAAATGAAAATGCA
This sequence comes from Taxus wallichiana var. yunnanensis, assembly GCA_018340775.1. Classification (NCBI taxonomy): domain Eukaryota; kingdom Viridiplantae; phylum Streptophyta; class Pinopsida; order Cupressales; family Taxaceae; genus Taxus; species Taxus wallichiana. The sequence goes on from CM031236.1 coordinate 262,386,044, forward strand.
AATGAATCGAATGATCAGGTTGATTTGTTTGTACTCATCCAAACTAAACCCCCATGAAACCTAACTTGACCTGAGTTAATGGTTCAATGATCAAGATCAAATCATGTAAAGATCAAATGATCAACATTCAAACCACTTCCAACTACCTCGCTCACCATGGATTAAAATATCAACATTTCAGATTTACAAGGGTACAGGGATCAATGGCCACGATTCAATCATCAGGTTCAATGCAAATTCAAGTTACCACAGTCATCTCCTCACTTACTCTGGTCATAAAATCAATGACACATATCAAGATGTACAAAAATCAACAGATTAACAAGGACTGAAAACATTTATTACAAATCTAGAACCCTAACCAAGGGGAGAGAAATATCGACAGTCGAAGATCATCAGGAAAAAGATCAATGACCCTCATCGAATGTAATTAACACAACCATGGTTCATAACTCCACTTGAGTTAAGTCTAATCACTAAAAGAACATGTGATGGGTTAGTTCATCATAAGAAGGGGACAACCAAATAATAAAAATATCATTTTTCATTAACCAAATTAAGGTCCTACACCTTAATATGATGAAAAGAAAATTCCCACAAATCATTGTTATGATTGATCAAAAGGGATCCCCAAAAGTTATATGTACCAATGATTATAAAAAAGGGTAAACTTTACCTTATGCTGATGATTATTCAAAGGTGACCAAATCATATGTATGTAATGATCTTACCAATTTTTTTCCAACATCCAATATGTCGATCAAATCAAATGAGGCCCATGACTATAGTGACATGACTATAGTCTAAGAAAAAATAATCAAGGTGGTCACCTTTTCAAACAAATGATGACACCAAAAGGTAAAGTAATATACATACCTATTCCAGTCAAAGGAGTCAATATTCCTTAAAACAATCCAAATTACCTTAAAGTATTCAAATGGCAGAAGGAAGTACAATTGGAAATTATTCATGCAAGGGAGATGCTTTTACATCATGATCATAGTGGTCCCCACTAGAGCTTAAATTTTTGATTTGAAAAAAAATAAAGTATTTTGCTTTCGGAATAATATTATGCATGCAATCACAAAGGGAAGGAGATGTCATTATCAGCATGAGTTATACTTCATACATAGATGTCAACATCCGAGGCTTAAAAGACTAAAGTGAGGTCCTAATTTCCTTATTTTTTTTTTAACAAAATAAGGGTTTTATTTTTTCTGTGTATGCCTGGAGGTGGTCCCCACACATTGGGTGAATATTTTTCTAAAGTATTAAAGGAATAAGGATTAATTTTTACATACACATGAATATTATTTTTGAATGTGCATCATGTTGGTATCCAAATTGATTCTCCCTTAGAAACTGAGCATCATTAAGGATTTTGCAAGACACTAAGAGACAAAAAGATCTTATTATGAGTCATTTTGTATCTAGGGAGGGGATTTTTTCGACTCTTTGTCACTCGGGCATCGGAGAAACAGATAGAACATTCATTAAGGATTTGATATATCCTCACTACTTTAGGCTATGCCTTTTGACTAGGTGAGAGGACCCATTTTGTAACCTCTGTTGGTGAAGGAGAATGAAGATATCCTTCTTTGCACAAATTTGAAAGGAGACCATGAGAAAATATGATCAATGCACCACAATTTAACTCTCATGAGTTGTCACTTCTAAATAATGGTGATATTTCCTAAACAGGGTTGAAGGTTACTAAAGACATTATGGAATCCTGATTGCTTCTACATATTTTGGCAGTAGAATTTATACATTTGTGGACACACAGGGAAAACAGGGGTAGTTCAGGATGGATTCATTGTTTTTGAATAATTTTGGTGGGAGATTAAGAAGGATAAAATTGATTATACCAGATCTTTGAGATACTTCACAACAATTGGAAATCTAAATGATAGAAAGCTTCGGAATAGCTAAAATATTCCTTCAACCAGAAGGTGTGCATCAATGGAGGCTTAGATTTACACGGTTTCACAAAATCTCCAAGAATTTAACATAAAGGCTCAAGCTAAAGACTCAATAAAACATCAAAGACCCCTGGTTCCTCACACCTAAGATACACTCGAAGGCTTACAGACAATATTTATCAACAAATGACAGTGAAGTGATTTTAAATTTTTATCTCATCATAGGATGAAGGATCTTCTTGAAATGAAATTGCAAATGCCACTAAATTGTCACAGGGATGAGATCCTATGTGATTTGGAGGGAATTTAACACAAGATTGTAATAGGAATAAGAAAAACTACTTGCAAACATTCTGAAATAAAGCAGACACAAATTGGTCCAAGATTGACACAGATTAATTCAAAATTGATTAGATTCATTAGTAGGGAAATTTTCTTTGAATAGTCTCAGAGCTTGTCAATGGTTGTACACTTGCAACCAACTTGACATGATTGAAATATAAAACATAGGAAATTAACAGGTTTCTTATATTGGTCTCTCAGGAAGATGGGCTCTCTCAAATTTTCTCTTAAGAATTCAACCCCTGAACATTTGTAAGAGTATTCTCATTGTATTTATACATTTCACTCACTCACTCATCCCAAAGTTTCCCCAAAAAGAATAATATTCGAGGAACCTTTTCTTGTTACCAATTTTCCACATAAAGTGATGTTTAACAAATTTACACTTGCATTTACCAGTGCACAAATCGAACCCGATCACGTTTCTTTGACCCTCAACTAATGACTAGGATGCCATTACACAAATTTTTGGCAATCCTTTTAATCATTTTGATTCTCTCATGTGAGAAATACCTGTTTTAATAATTTTCTGGTGGCTATGTATAGTTTGGATCGGCGACAGTAATCCTTTTTTCCCTTGAGGAAACACATTTTTCATCCTTTGCACCTATAACCTCCATCATTTTATCCTTTTCCCATTCTTTCCTTTGCAACTCTGCCCCACATCTAGCTTCTCTGGTAATTCACGTTTTTGCAAGTGCCCGAGAAATTCCAACTTCAAAATATCAACCTTAACAATCCTTGGACTCACAAATTAAGTTCTAAATCCATTCAATGGCACTTTGTAGACAAAAATGACAAGGAATTTCATCAAAAATGATGAAAAATAGTGTGTATTCGCATCTCCAGGAGTCTTGGAGAAAATAGATGTAATACATAAAAACCATTGATTATATCCCTTCTCAACTTTATATTAGAGTTGTCCATGTGTTTCCTTGGCGCAACTACAAAGGATAAGTACAGAGGTAGGTTACCAAACAAGCGTGGGCCTTCCACATGCCCTGGGCCCAAGAAAAACACCTTTTGACCTTTGAAAAAGTCTCAGTAAAAAAGGATCTAGTAAAAGGCTCCACATGTCACCTTGGCACACCTTTGGTATGGTTCTCAAAAGAGGAGACCCTAAACAAGTGTAGGCTCACCACGTGTCCCAAGCCTTTAGAAAGTTGCTTGAAAAGTTTAAGTATAAAGAGGAGCCGACGAAGCCTCCATGTATCTCCCTGGTGAAACTGGCGATGTGGGACCCCGAGGCGAGATCCTCAAATGAGTGCCAGTCCTCCACATGTCCATGGTCCGAAAAAGCTGCACCATCCGCATGAAAAAATTTCTAAGTCTAGGTAGGGTAGCACCAACCTCCACGTGTCTCCCCGATGCAACTCTAAGGTTAAACCAAAAGACAATTTTTCAGATGAGGGTCAGCCCTCCACATGGACAAGAATTGAACTGAAGTGGGCCTTAGATTTTTAAAATGCCCCACCGAGCCACATCCAATCAGAAAGGGCCATGTTTCCATAGATGCTTTGAGATATAAATTTGACAGGGAAAACACACTCAAACTATAAAATGCAGGGAAATCACCATTTGCACTGAAATGAATCTTTCTTTAAGGAAAGAGAATTTGGAAATGATATAAGGCCCAAATGTGATCCACCAAGCTACATCCAATTAGAAAGGACCACATTTCCATAGATATTGGGACAAAATTGACAGGGAAAATAAAATGTGACTATGGAAAAATTGAAGGAAGGGAAAAACCTGATTTTATGCCCAAGTTACAAATTCTTTCACATGGACAGAGGAACAAAAAACAAATTCTGAACTTAATGTGATCCTTGACCAAAGGAAAAGATTGATCATGGCAACCAAATGAAGGAAAAAGCTTTCATGCATCAACACGGGAGATAGAAAATACGACAGAGCACACAAATTGAATAATATCAAGGTAAAACAGGCGAGATCAAATTAAGCACCAACATCAGCTCTGACTCGAGGATGGGCACTCCTGTGAGTGCCACAAGAACAAATAGTAGACCAAGTGCCAAAAATAAACCATTGGGAAATGGAGTCAAAGAACAAGCTTGTAGAGTAGAACAATAATAACCAAATCCCCCAAGGACGAACCGAGAAACCAACAAAATGGCCGCCAAGGACCAAGACAAAACAAAAAGAAAAACATGAAAGTAGAAAGAAACCAAAAGACTATACATTATACAATGGTGTATACCTTGATTCTGAGAAATCAATCAAGGAAATGTTTCAAATGCTTTCCATTAACAAGAAATTCAAGCAATTCCCCATCTAAGTCTTTTAAGAAGAAGGTATGTTCACCAATTTGAATTTTAATTGAATAAGGGCCCATCCACAATGCATCAAAATTTCCATGTTTTCCCTTATCCTCGTGCCTGCTATCCCACAATAGCACAAGATCTCCCACATTGAAAGCTCTTGGAGTCACTTTCTTATAAAAAAACTTCTTCAATTTCTCTCTGAATTTTACATGCCTCGATGGGATTCCCTTCTTTCCTCATCTAACTCAACAATCTAATTTATGTGAGCATTATAGGGACTAACCTCTTGATTTTCCATTTGTTGAAGAAATTGAAAAGAAGACAATTGCATATGCAGGGGTAGCAGAGCTTGAGTTCCATACACCAAATCAAATGGGATTTTTCCAGTAGCTCACTTAATAGTGATTCGATCAACCCAAACAAAAATTTCAACTACTCACCCCACTTGCGTTTATTCAATTCCAAAGTTCTTATAGTTATCTTCAACATATTCTTATTGTTGGACTCTGCTTTTCCATTTCCTTGGGGATTTTAATTAGAAGCATATGTCAAATTGATCCCATATTCATGGAACATAGACACCAAAGGTTTAACTCGAAATCTCATGGCACTATCAACAACTATTTTAGTAGGTACCCCAAATCTTAAAATGATATGATTCAGACAAAATTCATGAAAAATTGGTGAGTTGCCTTCTTGGTGGGGATTACCTCCTTCCACTTGGTGAAGTAATCTGTGGCCACTAGTATCCACTTATGGCCTACACTTGAAGGATCAAAAATTTCCCCAATGAAATCCATTCCCCATTGCCTAAATGGGGCTTCAACTGATACAGGCTGCAAAGGAAGGGAGCCTAAAGCTTTCATTCTTCCAAAAGCATTGACAACTCTCACATTTTCTTACCAACAGAGTTGTATCCTTGAAAAGAGTTGGCCACCAATAACCAACCCTTAATATTTTATGAGCTATGACTCTTCTAGCAAAATGTCCCCCATAAACTCCTCCATAGAGATCAACAATTATCTTAGGGGTTTCATCTTCAGTAATGCATCTTAAGAGAACTCCCTCAGGGTTCTTCCAAGCTAACCCAAAATCAGTAATGACATATTTTTGGGAAGCTAACTTAAGTGCTCTTTTCTAATTCTTTCTCAAATGTTTAGGGCATTGTAGATGTTTGAGATAAAAAATGATGTCCTTGTACCATTTAGAATTTATCAGTTTTTCAAGGACATTCAGCCTTTCTTCTTCAACTTCATTTACCTCAATTGTCTGCAGATTGATCTCTACCATAATTTTTTCTAGGCCCAAACCTCTGACCAATTTTTTTGTTTGGATATCCATATCATACTCTTACAATTTGTTTACCCATCAACATCTCTTTCTTGAAACCTCCATTTCTGATAGGATATCTTTCACCATGGTGTGGGGAACATAAGCAATGATTTTAGAACTCAGAATATATGGCCTAAAGACCTTTGTTTCTTTTACCAAAGAAAATTTCTTCTTCTCCATGATAGTATACTTTAGCTCAACTCCTTGTAATGCCTTACTGAAAAAGGCAATTGGTATTTCAGCTCCCTCATCATCCTTCGCAACAACACAAATGAAATAGTACTTTTTGAAGAAAATGAAAACATTTGGAAATCCTTCTTATAATCTAGAGCTGCTAAAACAGGGGAATTCTTTAATGCTTTTTTTATCCCAGAAAAAGCTTTAATAACTACTTCTTCCCATTTGATACTTTGGTCTTTCTTCAGCATGTTATTGATTAGGATAGTTATTTCACCAAATTTGGAGATAAATCTCCTAATAAAATTAATCTGCCCAAAAAAGGATTGAATTCCCTTCTTAGTTCTTGGAATAGGGACTTTGCTAATGGCTTCTACCCTCTCAAGATCAATCATAACCCCTTATTTTGACACAATGTGTCCAAACAGCTTTGCTTTTAAACTCCAAAATGACACTTCTTGGGATTTAGTGAAATACCATACTCCTTGCATCTTAACAAATTTTTTTCTAAGTGTTGTAGGTGGTCACTCCTTTTTCTAGAGAAAATAGTCACATCATCTTGATATACAAAAATGAAATCATTAATATAGCCAAAGAAAGCTACATCCATTTCTCTTTGGAAAGTGGCTCTAGTATTCATTAGATGAAAAGGCATTCTAACATATACATATGCTCCCAAGGAGTGGTAAAGACAGTCTTGATTCACTCTAATTCCTTCAAAAATACCTAGTTAAATCTAGAAAAACCATCCAAAGTGGATAATAATTCCGAACCAAGAACCAATTGTAACATATTTTCCATGTTTGGTAGAGGGTATTTATCCTTTATTGATTCTTTCTAAAGTGCACACATAGCCTTATATCACCGTTATTATTTCGATAGGTACCAAGTTTGTAACCCATGATGAGTACCTTGTGGGATGTATGATTCCTCCATTCCTTAATTTTTTCAATTCTTCTTGCATCTTCAAGGAAAGGAGTGGATTGATCAGCCTTTGTTTCTTCCTAAATGGTTTAGCGAGAAGCTTCCAAGGGAATTTTATGCTAGAAAATATCCTCTCTATATGCTTTCAGTTTAGAATAAGACCATGCTAAGTAGTCCTGGTATTTCTTCAACAATTGGACATACGATTACTTTTCTTCCTTTATCAGATTTCTACCCAACCAGATCTTACATGGTTTATCCTTCATGCCTAGGTCATGCTCTTCTACATCCCTCGAGGTTGAAAAGTGTCTTTTGACAATGCAATCAACATTATCAAAGTTTGATTCTAGTGCTACTAAACCTCTGGGAAAAGTATTAGTCTTCAACTAATGATGTATTTTCCAAATAAACTCTCATTTCCATTAGCCACACAAACCATTGGTTCCCAATCTATACGTTGATAAAAAAATTCTCCTTAGTTCTGCAAGAACCTTTGTACCTAGGTGTCATCTTCAATATTTTCCAGTGTTTAACATTGTCATGGAACAGATGGCCTAGTTAATACCTCAATATTATACTCACAATAGGGGGATATAATATAATTTTCAAATCTGGACCCCAATACAGCCAATTTGTCTGCTAGAGTATTGTACTTCCTATCATGATGTATTATGTTGAAGGAGTCAAACATCTCAATGAAATCCCAGAATGCATGCTTATACTTGCTTCATTCTCTATTTTTTTGTTGCATACAATTTTCTAACCTGCTTGACAATTAGCTTTGAATCTCCCTTAACAATGATGTCTCTAATACCATATTTCCAAGCAATTCTTAGACCCAAGAGCAGTGCTTCATATTCAACAATATTGTTAGTGCACTCAAAGTTGATTTTAAAAGAGAAAACAAACTCTTCTTGGCTTGGAGATATCAGAACAATACTAGCACCATTTCCAAATTTAGAGCAAGCCCCATCAAACAAAAAAAGTCCAAGAAGAACCTACTTGATTAAGAGACTTGCATTGATCAATTTTGTGCTCTTTACCATCATCGAATCCAAAAAGTTATCTGCATCAGTGTCAATGTATAACACTTCATAGGAAGCATTATTGGGATCCTCAATGAGATGTAGCATCTTCTTTTCACCATAAAACTTTACAAGGATGCCCTCAATAGGTATAGTGGAAAAATACATATCCATTTTCACACTACCACCCACACTAGGAGCCCACTTTCTTGATAACATCATTCCCCATTTGGAAAGGAAATCAACAATAAAAACATCTAATTTTAAGTTCTTTCTTGGGTAAGCTGCAAGTTACACTATCAGACCCTTAACACATCCAACCACTGACACTTCTCTAGAATCCATGGCGATGCACTTCCAATAATTCTTGTCACTTTGATATCTAATTCATTGGTGACCTCAAGAGGAATAACATTAAATGATGCTCCGAATAAAAAATATAGTTGTGTAACATCCTATCTTTAATAATCAGAGTAGTGAAAAATGGATCTACATTTAGTTGGGATTCAACCAAGGATGTTCCCAAATATACTTCAGGTGGCTCATCTAGTTCTTCCAGCACTTGGGGTTTTTTCAACTCTGAAATGGTAGGAGGAGTCTCAACATTGTTTACATTTCTACCTTGGGTAATATTTTCTTCTTTCAATCCCAAATACTCAAAGGCCCTTTTCTTGTGCTCAGGAATCCTAAGCAGCTCAACAATTGGAACAAAATATTGATCTGACTCAAGACTTGGGCAATGTCATAAGGAATGTATTTGGGAAAGGAAACATTTGGAGGAAGACTGAGAAACTCATCTGATAGAAAAGGATTTTTCATGGTTTGAGCATGGGCAGGGATACCAGTTCTACTTGGGGACACAAGGCTTTTGTCGATGTATCTTTCTTAGGAATTTATTTTGAGATATTGTTGAGAACTGGAGTTTTTGCTTTGACCTAAGGCTCTGTCCCTTGGACAACTTTACTCCTAGTATTATACTCTTTTTATGGCCAACTACAACATTCACATAATTTTTAATCATTAATGCCCTTAAATATTCAAAATCATTACTAGGAAATTCAAAATATTGTACCATATCTATTTCAAAATTATGAAAGGGAGAAAGGGGTAATACTCGGTGGATGCAATCCCAAAAATCTGCGTAGTTCTTTAACCGATTAATTTAGTTGAAGTTTCTCCTTGATGTGAGCTTCTAGAGCATCCGACCATGCACACATCATCGTGTCATCATAAGCTTCCTCGACTTATTTATCTTCATCACATGGGGCATGTGGCAAGAAACATTTGTCACACCACTCAATTTCATTGGCTTCTTCCATAGTAGCAACTCTGCAGTCAAAGGATCAGGCACAATTCTATTCTCACAGGCTTGGGGCTATCTATTTCCTAATCCCATGAGTTTTTTTCCTCTATCATCATATCTCTGATTACCCTTAGGATAATTGGAAAATCTTTCTTTACCTTGTGGCCTATGTTGAACATGGGAACCTTGTCCAATATCCTTCTCTACTCTAGCTTGCCAGTTTATAGAAGATTTCCATAACATCTCCAACAAAGTTTTCACAACCTCCTCCAGATCCACAACTTTACTTGACTGAGGCTTCTTTGGATTTACTAGCTTGATTCCTTCTCTCTTAGGAGGTTTACTAATTACCTTGATGTTATTTTCAATCTGCAAAGCCATGGTGAAGGCCTTCCCCATTGTTGTTGGGTTCTTATCCCTTAAATAATAGGTAACCTTATTATTAAAAGCATTTAAGTATTTTATCAAAAATCACTTGGCCTCGGGATAATAGGAAGCCTATTTAGGGTCTTATTGAACCTTGTATTGAAGTCATGAACATAATCATTAGGATTATTTTTAATATTTTCAAATTCTAATAAAGGAAACCTAGGGCCTGTTTTATCTCCATACTCTGCAATCTAAAAGCATTCTTCATTTCTCGTCTATGAATCAATTGAGTTTTCTAGAAAAGATTTATACCAGTCCATGCATCCTATTCTAGAGTATGAATAAACAAATTTATTTACACATCCTTAAACTCAATCTCAAAGTCTTCCATATTATTGACAAAAATCTTTAAGTGTTGATCCCTAGTAATAACATTATTTACTTGAAATTTAGGTAGTCTATTTCTAACATCTTGGGGCACAACATTTGGATATCCATCAATACTTCTAAAATATATCAGGACCAAAAGTGTTAAAAAAAAATGGAGGCCTAGGTGGGGAATGGGCCATATTGTTTTGGGAGGTGATCTTATAGAAGAAAAATAATGATGAGGAGTGAGGGGTCTATGGGCACATGAATGCAATTCTCGAATGAAGGTTCTCTATAAAATCTATTTTTGGAAGATCCTATCATCTTTGGAGAACACAAGGACATAATGAGATGAAAATATTTCAAATAAAAAATAAGGACCCTCTCTAGTTGGAGAATTTGTATTTACAAATAGACTTCTTGATTTAGAAGCACTTGAGGAAGTATGGCAATCTTCAATGACATGTTGATCAGTTTCAAGAATTGATAACTCTTTTCCTGATTTCTGATCTCTAAAAACTTTCTAGATTCTTCTTCCTTCTAAATTAGTCTTTCCCAGCTCTAGAAACAACTTTCTCGTAGGGTATCTAGTGAAGAAATATCTTCTTCCTTCCAAATTTGCAATATTAGTGATAAATTGAAATTGACAGAGATTAAGACACTAGCATTTATAAAAAAATCATTCAATACAGAGTCGCCACTAAGGATTTTCTCCTTAGTTGTGAAAATGCACTAAAATTGGTTTGTCAAATGTCTGTCAACACTAAACTCATGCAAAGATTTAAAGATATGACCTTCCTTTACCCATATTTAACATTGATGATGTACAATTATTGTGAAAAACCACAGAAACTGGAAATATTGCACACAAAACTTGTAATTTTTCTTGATTCTTACAAATCTGGATACGATGATGTTTTAGAAACATATTTGCACTTTTAAATTTGTAAGAAGCATTTACGAGGGTCTATAGGCATTGTTGATGGTGTTCAAAATTTGCACACAATTCCATGTCCCCGGAAATGGTGCCATTTCGGTGTTGGTATCCAAATTGATTCTCCCTTAAACCGAGCATCATCAAATATTTAGCAGACACTGAGAGACAAATAGATCTTATTATGAGTCATTTTGTAGCTAGGGAGGGGATTTTTCTAACTCTTTTCACTTGGGCATCGAGAGAAATGGATAGAACCTTCATTAAGGATTTGATCTATCCTCACTACTTTAGGCCATGCCTTTCGACCAGGGTGAGAGGACCCATTTTGTAACCTCTGTCGGTGAAGGAGAATGAAGATATCCTTCTTTGCACAAATTTGAAAGGAGACCCTAAGAAAATATGATCAATGTACCACAATTTAACTCTCATGAGTTGTCACTTCTAAAGAATGGTGATATTTCCTAAACAGGGTTGAAGGTTACTAAAGACATTATGTAATCTAGATTGCTTCGCATATTTTGGCAAAGAGAATTTATACATTTGTGGACACACAAGGCATAAGGGTAGTACAGATGGATTCATTTTTTTGGAATAACTTTTGTGGGAGATTAAGAAGGATAAAATTTATTATACTAGATATTTTAGAGACTTCACAACAATTGGAAAGCTAAATGACAGAAAAGCTTCGAATAATAAATAAAATATTCCTTTAACCGAAGCTATGCATCAATGGACTCCTAGATTTTCATAGTTTTAAAAAATCTACAAGAAATTAACACAAAGGCTCGAGATAAAGACTCAATAAAACATCAAAGACCCTTGGTTCCTCATACCTAAGATACACTTGAAGGCTTACAAACAATATTTATAAACAAATGATAGTGAAGTGATTTTAAATTGTTTATCTCATCATAGGATGAAGGCTCTTCTTGAAATGAAATTGCAAATGCCACTAAATTGTCATAGGGATGAGATCATGTGTGATTTGGAGGAACTTTAACACAATATTGCAATAGGAATAAGAAAAAATACTTGCAAACATTATGAAATAAAGCAGACAAAAATTGGTCCAAGATTGACACGATTAATTTGAAATTGATTAGTTTCATTAGTATGGGAAAGTTTCTTTGAACAGTCTCAGATCTTGTCAATGGCTATACACTCAAAACCAACTTGACATGATTGAAATCTAAAACATAGGAAATTAACAGGTTTCTCAGATTGGTCTCTTAGGAAGATGGGCTCTCTTAATTTTTCTCTTAAGAATTCAACCCCTAACCATTTGCAAGAGTATTCTCATTACATTTATACATTTCACTCACTCACTCATCCCAAAGTTTCCCCCCAAAAATAAGTATATTCGAGGAACCTTTGCTTGTTACCAATTTTCCTCGGAAAGTGATGTTTAACAAATTTACACCCATAGCTGCTAGGTGGATAAATCAGGTATTGATCACATTTCTCTCGAGCCTCAACTAATGACTAGGATGTTTTGTCACAAATTTTTGACAGTCATTTTAATCATTCTGATTCTGTCATGCAAGAAATCCCCATTTTAATCATTTTTTAGTGGCTCTATACAAACTAGATCGACGGGTAATCCTTTTCACCCTCGAGGAAACACTTTTTTCATCCTTTGCACCTGCAACCTCCATCATTTTATCCTTTCCCCATTCTTTCCTCTGTGCAACTCGCCCGCATCCAACTTCTCTCGTAATTCACATTTTTCAAGTTCCCAAGCAATTCCAACTTCAAAATATCAACCTTAACAATCCTTGGACTCACAAATTAAGTTCTTAATCCATTCAATGGAACTTTTTAGAAAAAAACAACAACGAATTTAGTCAAAAATTATGAAAAATAGTGCTTATTCGAACCTCCGGAGTCTTAGAGAAAAATGGCGAAAAAACAAATGCAATGCACAGAAACCATTGATTTTTTTTTCCTTCTCAAATTTAGATTAGAGTTGTCAATGTGTTTCATTGATGAAACTACAAAGGAGAAGTACAGAGGTAGGTTTCCAAACAAGTGCTGGCTTTTCATGTGCCCTGGGCCTAAGAAAAATGTCTTTTCACCTTTGAAAAAGTCTCAGTAAAAAAGGAGCAAGTGGACGGATCCACGTGTCACCTTGGAACACCTTTGGTATGGTCCTTAAAAGAGGATACCCTAAACAAGTGTAGGATCACCACGTGTCTCAGTCTGACAGAGTTTTTGAAAAATTTGAAGGATTAGCTGAAGGCACCATGTGTTTAGGGTCAGAGACAATTTTCCTTGGCTGTTGAAAAGTCCAAGCAAGGGCAAAGTGAGTGGAAGCTTCCATGTGTCCTCCTAGCACTTCTTCAAAATAAAATTTAAGGGTAGGTCCCTAAACAGGCATGGTCCCTCTACATGTCCTGTGCCTTTAGAAATTTGTTTAAAAGTTTAGGTATAAAGAGGAGCCGACGAAGCCTCCACGTGTCTACCTGGTGCAACCGATAAGGTGGGACTCGAGGCAGATCCTCAAATGAGTGTTATCCCTCCACATGTCTATGGTTTGACAAAGCTACACTGTCTCGCATGAAAAAATGTCCAAGTCTAGGAAGGCCAGTGGAAACCTCCACGTGTCTCCCTGATGTAACTCCAAGGTCAAACCAAAAGGAAAATTTTTAGATGAGCATTTTCCCTCCACATGGACAAGACTTGAATTGAATCCAGCCTTAGAGTTTCAAAATTCCTCACTGAGCCACATCCAATAAAAAAGGACCACATTTCCATAGATGCTTTGAGATATAAATTTGAGGGGAAAACCCACTCGTCAAATCGTAAAATGCAGGGAAATCACCATTTATGCCCGGAAATGAATCTTTTCTTTAAGGACAAAGAATTTTGAAATGATATAAGACCCAAATTTGATCCACTGAGCCACATGGAATCAGAAAGGACCACGTTTCCATAGATATTGGGACAAAAAGTGATAGGGAACACAAAATATGATTGTGAAAAAATGGAAGGAAAAAACCTGATTTTACGCCTAAGTTACATATTATTTCTCATGGATGGAGGAATGGAAAACAAATTCTGAACTTAATGTGATCCTTGACCAAAGGAAACGACTTATCATGGCAACCAAATGAAGGAAAAAGATTTCTTGCATCAACATGGGGAGATAGAAAATACGAAAAAACCCACAAATTGAAGAATTTCATGGACAAACGGCGAGATCAAATTGAGAACCAACACATCCAAGGGGGAGAATTGAAGAATGGTTAATTTTATCATTGCAAGTAGATCAAGTTGTAAGTGTCACATCAAGTAAAAGAAGACAAAGATTGCATGCACATTGGAGAAGACTTGCATAGGCAGGTAAGTATTTAATTTTAGCAAAAGTATTCACCAAATTTTTATTAAAAATAGATCAGTCAACTGCACTTTGACTGAAATTTATTTTTGTAACTAAGGCTATTAATGCCTCATTGTAATTAGCATGTCTATTTTTATTCCTTTATTTATTCATGATAAAGGGGTAAAATTATCATGCATGGGAGAGTACATATTTTATCCTATTTTTAGGAGAGTTTTGGTGAATAATATTTCTATATATTGTATGTAATTGCAAGGAACAAGGAGAGAAATTTTGGACATAGGAGTGTTGAAGTAATTTTCGCCGCTTTGCATTGAATGATAACTTATTTTTTCCTTTCCAATTATTTGCAGTGGTGTGTATCTCTTTCATTAATTCTTGTGAATGTCAATTCCCTGATTAATAATCTTACCTTGTTGTAATATGGTATTTTCTACATAATATTAGTGTGCATGTTTATTTTGTTTTGTTGTTGTGATTCATCCCGCAATACATAAATTAATTTTCCTTAATATTCTCATTAAACCCATTGGTTCATGCATCAAAAATTTATTCTTAATTTTATTGTGCATATACTCAATCAAAGCCCTCAATAAGTTTGGTGTATCACCCATTTCAAATTTTAGTTACAGTCATCTTTTTACCCTCAAAACCTAAAAAAATAGTTTAGGATACATCAATAAGGAACTGACCTTGATACCGAGACTCACCTCAACAATAGGTATACCCATAGAATTGAGGTGTTTCCATTGTATCTACAAAAGTGAGAGATTAAAAGAAAACTTATAACCCCTTCTATCATATATCAAACAAAGTGCACTTTCAAGGGATAACATTTACTTAAGAGTGTGGAAAATATCATCAAATGAAGGAGAGGTCTAAAAGATGATGTTCTCTCATGTAGTGGAGATAAGATAATTTGAACAAATATATCTTGTAATTCTGAATCAACAAGTACATTAGTCATCCTATCTAGGTTGTTCTTGTAACGTAAGTAATACGATTGAGGCTTATTAGATATTCATTTGTTTTTACCATGTTGAACATATTATATCTTTAAGCCAATATTGATTGAAAAATGAGAAAGAAAAGCATCGACTAAATGCATGAATGATGTTGTAGAATTAATAGGTAGATTATAGAACCAATGCATAACATAACCTTGAGACTTATAGGAAAGATATTTGCTAATAAAGTGTGATCATTTGCATAATCTAAACATGCCACATGAAATTCTCGATATGTTCATGAAGATCACCATGTCAATTGAAGGTGGGAATGTAAGGAGAGATGAAGTTTGGAGGAAGTGCATAAGTGGAAATAACATGTGTGAAAGGAGTATGAAGTAGGAATCTGGAATCAAGAGATTGAGATGCACAAAAATTATCGTGTTGTAGTTGATGGATTTAAACTTGTATATCCCGATAGAGAGAGGTTAGGTCATGAGTGATAACAAAAGAGGATTTCCACGTGTGAGAAATAAGATGCGGAGTGAAATGGTTTTTGGGATTAGGAATAGATATGGGAATAGTAGAAGTAGGTAAAAGAGTGGAAGTAGGGGGATGAGTAGTAATATGCATAGAAGCGAGGATGGATGTAGGAATATTTAGCTCGGAAAAAAAATTAGTAGCTTCCTCACGAGAAGAATATAAAAGAAGATCTAGATCCTAGGGATGTTTGGAAATATTATCATTGAGCTCTTGAAGGTGGGCCTCAATAAATGGTTCAGAAGAACAATTCATGCTAAAAATATGACAAAATACCTAGAAGCAATATCGGGTTCAAGTGATGGGTTCACCAAATGATTTAGCAAATATGAAATTTGTAAAAATATAGAGGCTATTTCACGAGTCACAAGTAATAAATAAAATAGTAAAGTATAGATATGACACAAGAAATAAGAAAGTAGAAATTGAAACCCTAAGTGAAAGGAGGAAAAAGACTTAATTGATTCACAATAAATCTCAAAGTGGATAGATCTGGGAAAATAATGAAATAGGAGTACAAACTACCATCACCATGCTCATAAATTTGTGTGATTAGAAACATAGGATGGACTAGGGTGCTTGGGATGGTACTGGGGTGACTAGGCATCAAATACCCTATCTAGCCGCATGTGACTACTCAAAATCTTAGAAACTAATTTTCCAGTGTCGCAAGATACCCTAGTTGTTGATCACTCATGTTTCACACGATGTATATAGATGTCGCATGTAACATGAAAAAGAAATGACCTCATACAAAACTCACTCATGTTTCACACGATGTATATAGATGTCGCATGTAACATGAAAAAGAAATGACCTCATACAAAACCCCAAAACACATCAAGTATTAAAAATAAAAATATGCAAAATGGGAAGTCAAATTGACCTCGGTGGTCACGTGGTCGAGTGAACTTACAATCTGGGTGCTACACTACATTTCAGACTCCATATAGTTCTTGTGTGTGCAAGAATCATGCCTTAGGATGATCTTGTGAAATATGCACTTGATAGCGAGCAATATATAGATGTAATAATGTAAGTAGATGTGTGTATGGAAAAATTAACTTCCCCTCCTATGAAGTGTATGCAAAATATGCGAGTTCATTGTCCCTTGAATGAAGCTAGATGGTTGTTTCTATGATCTTAGTAATGTTTTTGGATGAAACCTTAGGTGATGATAAAATATGATTATAACTTGGTCCTTTAATTTTATCACATAACATTGTATTTATATTATTCCCTTATTTGAATTTCATAACTAACCACTAAAAGGATGACCCATAAGAAATCAAGATTCCCAACAACTAGAAGAGGCCCAAAAGAGGCAAGTAAGATACAAAGAGGTCGGGGAACCAAGAGAGGATGAGGGAACCTATGAGATGGTATCTTGGTTAGGTGTTAGGGTCTAGAGCGAAGAAATGTGGAGTAATGAAAGTTGGATTGGGCAATAAGGCACCTAAGACCGAGAGAGAGGGAGTAAGAAAGAAAGTAAAGAGGCCAAAAACTGGTCAATTAGTAATTTTCTTGCTTAGGAATCATATGAATGCAAGTATGTGATTAGGACCTAGAAATGTACACAAGTTCATGATTTTGTGGACCCATTTACCTAGGATCCTCATGGTTAAGAATAGATCCTCTTCTCCTAG
Organism: Taxus wallichiana var. yunnanensis; assembly: GCA_018340775.1. Classification (NCBI taxonomy): domain Eukaryota; kingdom Viridiplantae; phylum Streptophyta; class Pinopsida; order Cupressales; family Taxaceae; genus Taxus; species Taxus wallichiana. Next base: position 262,403,502 of record CM031236.1, read on the forward strand.
GCAAGCTATGTAGCATGTTAGTGTGAATCCCATCCTTGATGATGAGGTTGAGGCTGAGCTTAATACTCTTTATCATAACATTCAATTTGATGATGATATTCAAAAACTACTCCTTTCTCACACAATTCACATTCCCACTAATGTTAATAACTATGGCCTTTGCCTAGTCTCACCTGACCAAAACTTCACTCGATGCTTTCCTTGTTCTTCCATAGAAACTCATGCTATTGTAGATTCTTCTCCTTCTGTTGACATGCATGCTAATGTTATTATAGATCTTGTGCTTGGTGACATGTTTACTTCTATAGATGCAAATAAATATATTTCTAAATATGTAAATGAACATGTACATGATGTTGTTTCTACTCATATTCAAGATGAATCTAAATCTCTATCTCATACTTCTTTTATTTCTGAAAATGTTTCTAATGATTGCAATAATACATATCATGCTATGATAGCTTAGAAGAATTGGTTTCTTGTGAAAATATGATTGATAGTGATATTTATTATTTTTTTATCATGAGCATGTTAGTAAGGATGTTACTTCTCTCTAGAGTAATGAGTGTGAATTTTCCACCCCACTTTCTTATACCTCTAAGATTTCTTCCAATATCATTCATGATGATTCTACTCCTTCCATTAATCCACCTCTCATTGTGACTTCCAAGTCTCCATCTAGTGTTCTTATAGAACTTCCATGTTCTTCACCTCCTTCCACATCCACTATTCCTTCTCAAGTTCCTATGATCACTCATAATGGAAATCTTCAACCACTCAATGTGCCTCTTCTTTCACCCACCATTCCATCACATGATATCTTATCACTCATGCATGTTGTTGGCCAGTTGCAATCTCAAGTCTAATCTCTCACTCTAGAAAGAAAATCCTACTATGACTACATTGACAATAAATCTCTTCATGACAATCCTATTCCAAAGAAAATTCATAATTTATCTTTTCCTAAGGATTTTATCATGCCTAGCTTCTCTTGTTTTGATGGTTTTAGCAATTCCTATTTGCATATTAAGCACTATCATCTAGTTATGTCTTAATACTCTAAAGATTGATTATTGTTAAAAAAATCACCATAGCCTTATAGATGATGTTATTCAATGGTATACTCATTTTCCTTTTAGATCTATTAAATATCATGATATGTAAGATGCTTTTGTTAGATTGTTTATTATTAACAATGGTCCTAGATTTACTTATGATCGCTTACCTAGCTTACATCAAGGAAAGAAAGAACCTATTCTAGATTACATCTTACATTTCAATTTTTGTATGCATCAATTATTATTTCAGCCTATTGATTTAGAAAAGTAATTTATCTTTTGTTGTGGCTTGATTCTTAAATTTAAATAATAGTTACAATATGATACATGTGAATCATTTATGCTTTGTGTTATCAAGTTATTGATCTATGCCCTTAGTCCTATAGCTTATATTAGATATATAGTGCCAAATTATGGCTTACATAATCTCTTTTCCTGTCATAAGTTATTCATTTATTCTTTCATATGTTTAGTTGGTCAAGATTGGTGTTGACCGCAACATATGATTGGTATATATAGGTGGTAGTGAGGAGTGGTTAATCATCATATTAAGAATTTGAGTCTTATTGTATGGTTTTGAGGTTTCCCCTTCGAAGTGGCTAATCTATTCACTTGTATATTTCAATAATTTATCTACAATATTGTGTTATTTAGTGTTCTAGTGTTTTTCATTTTCAAATTTATACAAGTAATTTCATTACAAGTGGTATCGAGCCTGATCTTGACTAGAGGTGCGTCAAACCCTAATTTTGAAGGTTCAACTATATCTCAAAATTGGTACCAAATTTTTCTACAATTTTGTTTATGGAGTGATAAAATCAACTAAGTAAGTTCCTCTCCAAGTTTCAAACATTTTGAGTTAGTTTGAAAAATTTATAGTAGTGTTATGTTTTTTCATAAATCGGCTACCTAGGGTGTAATTTTTGGAATTTTTCTAAGTTTATTATATTTTTGAAATATTTCCAAAATTTAGCTAGGGTTTACTCATTATGATTTCCTATATCCAGCTAGTAAATTTATGAAACCCCAAACCATAAATTTTACCCTAATTTTATCTACCTCAAGTCCCAAACTCTACTCATGACCAGTAGATCAACTCAAGGCCAAGGGAAAGGTCAAGAAACTCCAAGAATGACCCCAAATAAGGAAGATATGGATTTGTAATCTTCTTATTTGGGAGTATGTAATGTCTTCATCCAAATTATATAAAGGGTAAATAATATGGTGAATAAGGATAACCTTAATAATGAGCTTATTTATTTGAAAGGTAGCCTAAGGGGTGAACTTCAGAAATATTTCAATCAATGAAGTAGGATTTGTTTCCCGCTCTTTAAAAAAAATCCCAATTCCAGTCCTATGGGTTCCTTTAGAAATACTCACACAAGTCCAAATCACTCTAATCAAGGAGGATCCTTTATACATTCATGTGGATATCCTCAACAATGGTGGGGTATTATTCCAAAATTGGAAATGCATAAATTTTATGGAAAGGATTCACTAAATTGGATTACCCATATGGAGAATTTCTTTGATCTCAATTAGATCGCATTGGGACAAAAGGTGATCATAACATCCTTATATCTAGAACCTGACCAATTTTTTTGATATCGTTGGTTATGTCCTCAAAGGAAAGAGAATGGTATAAGTGTCACATGGATAGTTTTCATTGAAGATCTTCAATTAAACTATAGTTATAGTGCGTCAGAGAATTACTTCAACACATTAGAAAATTTTTGACAAACAAGTTCCATAAAGGAGTATGTCCATCAATTCAAAAATATTTCCTTGGGTATGGAGGATATTACAGAAGAGTATCTGAATGACCTATTTATTAGGGATATTAAGGACCACATTGAGCATGAGGTGAGCATGTTTAATCCACTCAAGGTTTTTGATTCTATTATCATGGCACGTAGGTAAGATGAAAAAATTATTTTTAGCATAAGGTAGACCTTCACTAACATAAAATATAATATCACCTTACTTCCATTGCACTCTCAGCTAGTTCAATTAACACCTCAACAAATTGAAGAAAAAATAAAAATGGGTCATGTTTTAACTGTGATGAAAAAATATGGATCATGTCATAAATATGATGAGAAAAAATGTTTTACATTAAGGGACCATTGGTGAGGAAGAATATGAGGGAAAATCAAGTGAGGAATTGGAAAAATTAAGAAATAATCTGAGGTTCCCAGTCCATTATTTCATGCATGCTTTATCGGTATTAACACTCCAAAAACCCTTCAGTCGTAGGTTATCTTAAGAAGCGAAGGTGATAGTATTGATTGATTCAGGGAGAACACATAATTTCATCGATCATAAGATGACAACAAGGATAGATTATTTCATCTACCAACTAATTGAATTTCAAGTAATGATTTCAAATGGTGGCATGGTTCAATGTTCAGGAAAATGGAATAAAATAGGACTTATGATGGGTGACTACACATTGTAATCTATGATGTTTTATATCCCCATGAGAAGAGATGTTATTTTATTAGGTGTTCAATGGCTCAAAAATTTGGGCACCATAGAGATAAATTTACAGGAATTGTTCACATGCTTTCATTTTGAGGGTAAACAATTTGAACTTCGAGGAATATAAGAAAAAAATCCTTAGGTGGTTAGTTCTCATAAAATGTAGAATATTCTTAAAAAGGGGGTGAAGGATTTTTAGCACGATTATTCTCCATGGAATTTCATCCTAATCTTCATAAGGTTATTGATCAACATGAAGTTACATTCTAGAATCCTAGAGGATTACCTCCTGAAAGAGATCATGACCATGTCATTCAGCTAATTCCAAGAATCCAACCCCCCAACATCATGCCTTATAGATACCCATATGTGTAAAAGAGTGATATTGAGAAGATGGTGTAGGAAATGGGTATTATTCTTCATAGTTAGAGTTCTTATTCTACTCCAATGGTAATGGTGTGACGCAAGAATGGAATATGGCACATGTGTCTAGACTACAAAGAACTTAAAAGTACACTATCAAACATACGTATCCTATTCATGTCATTGATGATTTATTATATGAGTTGCATGGTGAATTTTTTTTTACAAAATTAGATATGTATTCTGGGTATCACTAAATTAAAGTAAAGAAAGAATATATTCATAAGACAACCTTTAGAGCTCATCAAGGGAATTATGAATTCATAATGATGCCTTTTGGTATTACTAATGCACCATAAACATTGTAGAGTTTGATGAATTTAGTATTTATACCATTCATATGGAAGTTTTTCTTGTTTTTTTCGATTATATCATCATCTACATCAAATCCCGGAGAAACATTTACAACATGTCAATACGGTATTAGAAGCCCTAGAGCAACATAAAATATATGCCAAGCCTTTAAAGTGTTCTTTTGGGGTAAAGGAAATGGAATAATTTGGCCATATTTTCTCTAATGAATACCTTTTAAGGTGGACCCTCACAAGATCCATGCTATGGTGGAATGGGAAGTCCCAAGAACCCTCAAGCATTTATGAGGTTTCTTAGGTCTCACAGGGTACTATTGCAAATTTGTAAAAATTATGGTAGTATATCAGCACCACTCAAAAAATTATTAAAGAAATACTCCTTTCATTGGAATGAGGAATCTTCTAGGGCATTTGAGAAATTGAAGGTGGTAATTTGCACCACTCCAGTATTGGCAACCCCATATTTCTCTAAGACCTTCATAGTTTAATGCAATGCTTTAGGAAATGGGATTGGAGTAGTAATCATGCAAGAAGGACATCCCATAGCATTTGAGAGCCAACAAATAAAATGAAATAATTTTTTGAATCCCACATATGAGAAGGAAATTATTGCAATATTACATGTTATCAAACAATAGAGGCCATACTTGATGGGTAGACACTTCAAGGTAAAAATTGATCATGATAGTTTGAAATACTTCTTGGAGCAATGAATATATTTAGAAGAGAAACAAAAATGGGTCACTAAGATGTTGGGGTATGAATTTGAGATTATTTATAAGAAATGGAAGGAAAATTTGATCGTTGATGATCTATCTTGGAGGGATGAATCCATAGAAGCATTGTTATGTTCCATCTCTATACTAAAGAAAGATTGGGTAAATCAAGCAAGGGAAGAATGGAAAAAATATGCATCAACCCATAATCTCATTCAGAATCTCGAGACAGATCCAACCATATCAAAAAAAAATATATGGAAGGGGGATACATTATGGTATAAAATGAGTTATATATGTGTAAAAAATCTACACTTAAACACCATGTTCTTTCAAAGATCTATTTTTCTCCACTAGGTAGCCATTATGGGTTCTTGAAAATTTATCATAGAGTTAAGAAAGATTTATTTTTGAGGGGTTGAAAGGAGATGTGAAAAAAATTATGGCAGAGTGTTTGGTGTATCAACTTAATAAGGGTGAGACCATTAAGACACCATGTCTCCTCTAACCCTTGTCTATTACTAGCGAGATATGGGAAGAGGTATCGATATATTTCATCACAAGATTTCCTAAATCAGAAGGGAAAAGTGGCAACATGGTTATGGTGGATAAACTTACCAAGTATGCTCATTTTTGTGCCATGGCTCATCCTTTCATATCTAGTACGGTTTCCATCTCATTTATGGACACAGTTTAAAATATCCACAACACACCAAAAATTATAGTAAGTGATTGTGATACAATATTTTCAAGAAATTTTTGGAATGATTTTTTCTCTTGTTTGGGTACTTAACTGGACCATATTTCATGTTATCATCCTTAATCAGATGGAAAAAATAATGTGGTAAATAAATTTTTGTAGGGATATATTTGATTTTTACTTTAGATAAACAAGAACACTGGGTGTAATGGTTATCACTTGCAAAATGGTGGTATTATACTTCATTTCATACCTCTTATAAAATGTCTCCATTTACTGGCACTTTATGGGTACCATCCTCCATCACTCATCTCTAGCTTGAAGGTCAAATTGAAAGTGTAAGAAATCAAATATCACATTCAACACCAACAAAAGGTACTCTATAGTCTAAAAAGAATTTGGAAAGTTCACAAAACCACATGAAGAAACAGGATGATCAACATCATAGTGAGAGACACTTTGAAGAGGGTGAATTTGTTTTTGTAAACTTGTAGCCATATAAGTATTTATCATTAAAAATACAAAAAAATGGATAATAAGCTTGCTCCTAAATATTATGGTCCTTACTAAGTGTTGCATAAAATTGGTAGTGTGTCATATAAGTTGGAGCTCCCTCCATGAAATAAGATACATCCAACCTTCCATGTTGCTTTCTTGAAGACAATTATTGGGCAACACATTTCCACCCAGTCAGTGCTTCCTGAACTAGATGAGGAAGGTAGGATTGTATTGGAACTTGAAGGTCTTCTTCAGACATGAACTAAAAGATTGAGGACCATAGTCATTACCAAGTACTTGATCAAGTGGAAGAATATGAATATTTAGGATGCATCATGGGAGGATGAATCATTTTTGCAGAAACATCTAGGGCTTCCTAACATTGGGGAAAATGTTTCTTTGAAGGGGAGGGGAATGCTACGACCTTATTCCTATAGTTTATATTGGATATGTAGTGTTGACTTGTGGCTTGCATAATCTCTTTTCTTGTCATAAGTTATTCATTTATCCTTTCATATGTTTAGTAGTTTGTCTTTAGTGTTGGCCATAACATAGGATTGTTATATATAGGTGGTAGTGAGGATTAGTTAATCATCATATTGAGAATTTGAGTCTTATTGTATGCTTTGGATTTTTCCCCATCAAAGTGGATAAGATATTCTAATTTCATATTGTGATCATTATCTACAATATTTTGTTCTTTGGTGTTCCATTGCTACTGATATTCAAATTTATACAAGTAATTTAATTACATTTTCCTTTTGGATCTATTAGTACATATTATTGTATAAAATATGCTTTTATTAGATGTTTTATTATTAACAATGGTCCTATATTTACTTATAATTTCTTACCTAGCTTACATCAAGGAAAGAAAGAACATACTCTAGATTATATATTACGTTTCAATTCTTATATGCCTCAGCTTACTATTTTATTCTATTGATTTAGAAAATAAATTTATCTTATGTCATGGCTTGATTTCTGCATTTAAATAATAGTTACAATATGATACATGTAAGCCATTTATGATTTTTTTCTATCAATTTAGAAAAATATTTTATTGTTACACATGTTATAGATCCTCATTCTATTGCTTATGTTTCTTCATTGTCTAAGTATTCTTCTCCCATTCCATCTTTTCAGCTTCCTCCTTGGTATCCATCTACTCCAGCTCGTAAGCATGTCCCATATCCTCCACCACATAAGTGTACTCCATCTCCTCCACCGTGTGTCAAGATCCACCCAAGATCTCTTCCTCGCTTATTCGTGAGCCATTGCATTTATCACATGTTGCTTAGCCTCATGATATTATGTGTGATTTTATTTATAAGCATCTAATCCTCTTGCCATATAATCAACATCATCCTCCTAATCACTTGCATCGCTAGTGTGATCACCCTTATTGTAATTTTCACAACATCAATGGCCATTGGGAAAATGATCATTGTGCTTTACATAATAAATAACAACTAGAATACTAAGTTGTAATTACTTTTGGCTCTCTCTCTCTCATGAGTGGTATTTTTATCATATTCAACTTAAGCATGCTTATGCTTCTATTCACTTGACTCCACCTACTACTAAGGTTATCATTCATCCATCACCTAATGTTCTTATCCATCCACATCCTACACCTAGATCATCTATTACTGAACACCATCTCATTCATCATCCAATGCTACTTATTCTCATTAGATACCTAAGTTGTCGAATTTGTGCTTCCTTCCTCTATATCTCCCATCAATGGCACCATTACATCGACATTCATTTTTTCTCTTACACTTAGGATGCTACCACTTTACATGCTTCTACCATCCCTAACAATACTCTCAATATTTTTTAGGTGATTTATGGATGATCACCTCATTTCATGATGAAACAATCATGTTCTCAAGGTTCTTACATAAACGTTGAGGGATCTATTGAAAAATAAACCTCGCATTTCTCACTCTTTACGCACTGCGCTTTATGCTCTATCTTTCTCGAAGATAATATCAAACCAATTCCATATGTCGTAATATTATTCTAAGGTTCATTCCTTATTATCGATGGGTCTTATATAAATGAACCTAAATTTATACACATATGTTGGGGTACCGCTCTTCTTCCCCCCTCTTCATCATACTTACACATGAATACCTCCATCATTCTACATATTTTTATTTTTCATTCATTCTATCTCTATCACATACAACTATTCCTATATATCATCATTCATTTAAAATAAAATCATCTATTTCATATCGACATAATCATTTATGTAATGAAAATAAAATATCTCAAATTAACATATGAACAAAAATCATCACATCACATATCAATAAATATCAACACAATGCAATACAATAATACTAAGAATCCATCTCTATATATATTGGTGAAAATCATAGTTTCAAAATATAATCACTAGGGGAAAATCCCATCAATAAAATAGTATACATCATAGGTCATCCTCATTATCACTTTCTAAAATCACGGGAACTCTACAACTAGATGCTTTTTTGCTTAATATATGCTACTAGTCACGGCCCTTATATCTCTCATGATGACTATGTGCCACAAATAGATTCACTTCCTCTATTGCATATCAGCCCTACAACTCTAAAAATATCATAAAAATTTCTTGAGCTAAGGCTCCTCCTCCTACATTGTCCATCTCTTGCTCAATATCCAATCGTAACTTGTCATGCTCCCTCAATAGAATAGTACATGTGGATTTCGTTATCACCACTAGCTCAAATAAATGGGCATGCTTTCTTACAATAGCATCTATTCACTCCATTATCCCACCTCCCAAAAGCACATCCAAAGGAATAATCTACATCGGGTGCGGATTGATGTATCAACAATCAAATACCAAATTGTGTCACCTACAACAATAAAACCATGCATTATCTACTACACACATTTCCCACATATATAATAACTGAATCACCAATCACACATAAAAATAAAAATACTTACATTGTGCTCACGTAGCTGCTTCAACATCTCCATCGGTTGAAGGGACATGCCCCCCTAATATTCCTAGCGGTGGTTTACCCGTTGCATCCATGAAAACTAGAAACAACAGTACCCACCTATGAGCTACCCACTAATCAATATATTCTTGGGTATATCCTGCATCATCCACCTTTATCAGCTCTGTGGTAGTATCCACATCATCCAGACCAGGATGCACTAGTTGTGGCCCTCACCCATACATATGGCTCTAGAGGCACATCCCGGCCTTACCAAATTACCTCGACACATGATTAGTCTGAAAAAGATTAGTCACTCCAGGAAACCCGTCCTCTAGTGACATGGTGCATTGAATGCACCACAAATTAACTCTATCCTCTTCCCATCCACCATAGTCTCTATACAGCCTCCACATGACAACCCTTGGTCTTATATGATCTAACATAGATCTATAAGTCATAGTTTCCATTATCCTACTATGAGTGCCTACCCATCTTGCTAGGAATATCTCTCGGTCTCACCCAATCTACACGTGGCCCACTGAGTGGCCTCAGTATCACAATATTCTCATAGGCCCACACATGTAATAATGTGGTGGCTCCAAGTCCACCCCTATTTTCCTCTTATGAAAATTTGTATAAGTCCCTTTATAAATGGACCAACATACACCTCACCCATGTAAATGTAGTAAAATTCTCCTCGATATGTTTGACACATATAATGCATCTTATACAAGATGTTTACCTCACTAGCCTACAATTCCATTGATGAATCAATTGCCACTTTGTAATGAACTTCCTCAATCACAGACACCCGATCTCAATATGGCATCCAGCTAATATGGGTCTCCATCTATACCCGTGTCCCTGTAAAATACCAGTTGGCTTCCCTCATCTTCCTCTGAGCATCCTCTACTGCCATCACCTGTACTCACTCACCCCTAACTAATAATCGTAATATCTGATATATGTCCTCTAGGGTCATAGTTATCTCCCCAGTAGGAAACAAAAATGTAAAAGTGTCTACACAACACCTCTCATGCAATAGAGTAATCATAGACATATTGTTAGATACCTACCACAATCTCATTATGTGTCACAAGCCTGCATGGTCTAGTATGCACCACTTGGCATCCGAAAGCCCTAAGGTCAATAGTGTACTCAAATTTTACCCTCCACAAAACTACCTTGAATGAATATCTCTATGCGCAACAAAAATACCACTAAAATATCGACATTATTGCCTCATATAAGTTCAATGAAATTCACTCATACTAAAAATATTCATCAAAACATCAAACATTCACATTGCACTATAAAATAGTTTTTCTAGGTCGTCAGCGCCAAGGAATAGGTCCCCGATGCCTAAGAGTAGGTCACTAGTGCACTGGAAAGGACATTTTCACCCTAATTTCTACTATCCGAGGAGTAAAAATGTAGAAAAAGATAAAATTCCAAAAATTTTAAAAATAAAAAAATGGGTACATTCTACAAAAATTTACAAAATAGTCATACGTACCAACTCGTCAGTCATCAACAATGTCACATCCACCGCCATCCTCTTGAAGCTAGTCATCCTCGCTTCCCTAATCTGCGGCATCCTCGCAAGCTCAAAGCTTAATTTCCAACTCACTCACAATTCAAATGAAGTCACTATTCACCTTTTACTATCAGTATATATAGTAATTTTTCATTTACTATAGTTACCATTTGCACTAATTCTTTGAACTAATATACATTGCACAGTTTCCCTCATATCATGAGCTTTGTTACTCTGTTTTCCTCACAACTTGTGTTATTCATATCGGATTCCATTCCATCATCACACTATTCATAATGTATACTAATACATTCAAATATGACACATGTATTCATCGACATATAAACAATATTGCAAACATATTATACATAGTCACTAGTTGAATTTTCCATCTTTACATCTCTACTTTCATCTCAATGCTTTTCATCGTGACCCCTCACCCTTTCACCGAAAGGGGGGCATACAATTGGGATCACCTCATGATCCCTCTCTGGTTTCTATTCAATAAATTGAAAATATTGATATATCACCATGGATATTTTTACTCTGATTCTACTCAAACAAAGGAACAAATCAATTTATTCATCATTCAAATACATTCTATAATTTCAAATCCATTCCCCCTAATGACCTAATATGGGGAAACAATAAAAATTTCTCTATGAGTATTCTATTAAGAACAAAAATTTAAATCTCATATCATATTTAATTGTTTGAATCAAGTCAATCAATCAATACAATAAACATATTTTACTCTTCCTCCCAGATGACCTAACATGAGAGCTACATTACTCTAATTTTTTCTCCCATATGACCTAACTTGGGAGATACACTACTATTGCTTCCATATGACCTAACTTGGAAGCCATTCATCATGGAACTAATCATGGATATAAATGGAACTAAATTTTGTCTTTATCCATATGCGTGCAAAGTTGAAAATTTTGAGGATGTAGTCATAGTTGGAGGGTAAAACTAGACCTCTCTCCCTAACACTCTTACTCTAGCCGCAGGACACCCAAATCATTCAAATATTAAAAAACATACATAATCAGGCCAAGAACTAATCACTCCCTCCACCCTTCAAATATCTATAAAAATTAATTTTAAATCTCCAAATTAATCGAATTAAATCATCAATTTTTACAAAGTGATTCTTACAACAGTTCGCCATCTCTATTCATGGACACATGAGTCGACATGACGATCGATGGTTCACCATGCTATATGTTCTTATATTTTACGGGAGGAAAATGTAGACTAAAAATCACACACACTACTATAAACATGTATTTATATATATGGATCTTGAGTGAGAAAATTATTCAATGGTGACATAATCCCATGTCCATTCCCTTGTTTTCATTAACTTCTTTTGTATTTATCCATTATATCTATCAATCCCAAACTTATTTTTGGTCAGTCACAAGGATCCCTGTTTGTTAGTATTTTCACATATGTTGTTATATACTCTAGGACACTAGCACATGTACTAGACACTAGCGCCTAGGTGCTTGTGTCTGGATCTGAGAACTCTTGTCTTGCTTATTTATTTCATTTATTTTTACATTTTTGGTCTTCCTTTTCGATTATATAAACCTTATCCCGAGGTCCTAGTCATCATGTCTTGTCACTAGTCTCAAAATCCAAACAAGAGATCCCTATATATGCACAATGTACATACCATTATAAGGGGTTGGTAATTATCAATGGCTATCTATCTATATACTCTCAAAGGGACTTCATTATTTGGGCTACTTATTTTGCATACACTGCATAGGAAGGGGAAGTTTTGAATTCCATCCACACATGTGCATTCTATATTTATTCTATCCTTCTATCCTTGTGTCAATGGCACGAGGTAAACTTAAGGAAACTATTACACACACAAACACATAAAACTACATGGATTTTGAGATGTAGTGTAATGCTTGGTCATAAGATCACTCGGTCTAGTGATTGTCGAGGTTGGTTAGACTCCTCGTTTTACATCTTTTATTTTAAATATTTGATGTGTTTTTGGGATTTACCGTGAATATTATTTTACATGTTACAAATGAATGAAACAATCATCCAATGATACACATGTGATCAAGAGCGAAGGTTAGTGAAACTTGTGTGACACTATAAATTTCATGATCTAAATCCCTCTAGAGTTATAGGAATCTAGAGAAGGTATGTGGCATCCAGGTTCCCTCGTCCAGGACATATCTAATAGCTCTAAAATTTTCTAAGTGGCATTAAGAAAATTTACCATCCTTGTTCATCGGTATTCTAGCGAGAAAACATTTTAGGATTGAGATAATATCAGCTAAGTCACTCTTCTCTCCATTTTTCATCTAGGGTTTCTATTTTACCTTTAGTTATTTACTTGTATTATATCATTTATTTATCATGTGTGAATCTACAATTTAGATTTAATAATCTAGATTTTTTAAATCGTGTAATGTAGACACAAAATCATGCGCTTGGGTACATTTCTAGGTCATAATCACATAGTTACATTCATATGATTCCTAAGTGAGAAAACTACTAATTGACCATTGTCTTTGGCCTCTTTTCTTTCTTTCTTACTCTCTCTTTGGCCTTGCACACCCTATTTCCCAGTATGAATTTCACTACTCCACCTTTCTTAGCTCTGGAAAACAATGCCTATCTAGGAATCTAGTGCCTAGGTGCCCTAGTCCCCTTTGTGTGCCCTCGACGTATTTGTATCTTCCTCGCATCTTTTGGGCCTCTTCTAGTTGTTTAGCATATTGATTTATTATGGGTTGGAATTTTAATGGTTAATTATGAAATTTAAACAAGGGAATCATATAAATACAATGCTATGTGATCAAATTAAAGGACCAAGCTCTAAGAATCTATTATCATCACCTAAGGTTGCATCCAAAGGAATTACTAAGAGCATCAAAGCATCCATATAGCTTCATTCAAGGGATAAGGGACTGCATCTTCTGCATACATTTCATAGGAGGGGAATTTAATTTTCCATACACACATCTACTTACATTGTTACATCTAACTATTACTCGGTATCAAGTACATATTACACAAGAGCCTCCTAGGAATTATTCTTGTACACACACAAGAACTTCATGAATTACGAAATGTAGTGCAGTGCTCGGATCATAAGTTCACTCATTTAGGTGACCTCCAGTGTCATTCTAAATCCCCATTTACATCTTTTTATTGTTAATATTTGATGTGTTTTGGGGTTTTACAAGAGGTATTTTTTTGTAGGTTACATGAGACATCTACGGACATAGTGCGACACACGGTGAAAAATTAGTTTATGATATTTTGAAAAATCAAAGGTACCGAGAAGGTCTCACGATAGCCGGGCATGCCAAAGATCACCATCCTAAGCACCCCGGTCTAGCCTATTCTAGAAATCACACAATTTTTGAGCACAACGATGATAATTTATACACCTTTTTCATCGATTTTCCATCTCTCACATTTACTTAGGAATTTATTGTGAATCAACTAAGTCTTCTTTCCTCCTTCTTGCACTTATGGTTTCAATTTCTACTTGCTTATTTCTTGTGTCATATATGTACTTTACTATTTTATCTATTGCATGTGACTCTGAAATAGCCTCTAGGGTTTTACAAAATCTAGATTATTAAATCTAAATTCTAGAGTCACACACGATAAATAAATGATACAATACAAGTAAATAAATAAATTTAAAATAAAAATTCTAGATGCAAGATGGAGGGAAGAGTTACTTAGTTGATATTCTCTCATTCTTGAAATGTTATGTGCTAGAATACTTGATGAACATAGATGGTAGATTGTCTCAATGCCGCTTAGAAAATTTCAAAATTGCTAGATATATCTAGACAAGGGTACTGGACTAGGGATAGGGTTCTAGACGTAAGATACCTTTCTCTAGATGCTTATGATGTGCATGGATTTAGATTTTGATATTTCTAATGCCATGCAAGTGTTGCTAACCTTCACTCTTCATCACTTGTATGTCGCTAGATGATCACCACATTCTCATGTAGCCTGAAAAATTAATATTCACTTGTAAAAATCCAAAACACATTAAATATTAAAAAATAAATATGAAAAATGGGAGTTGGACTAACCGATGGTCACCCGACCGAGTGAACTTATGACCGAGCACCGCACTACATCTCGACTCCATGTATTTCTATGTATGTGCATGTAATATTTTCCTTAGGTTTCCCTCATGTTAATGACGCTAAGATAACGAGCTATAATCTAGATAAAATGTAAATGTGTGGATGAAATTAAGAATTTCCCCTTCTTTTATAATGTATGAAAAATAAAAAACCCAAAGAATGCTATCCCTTTGATAGTATGTAGACAGATAGCCCTTGATAATTTCCAAACCCTTATAATGTTATGTATGTTGTGAATATATAGGGAAATATTGTTTTAATTTCGACACTAGTGACACAACATGTCGAATTAGGACCTTGAGATAAGGGTAATATAACAAAAAAGGATAACCAAAAATGTCAAAATAAATGAAAGAAATAAGTTGGATGGGAGTTCCCAGATCAAACATAAGCACTTGAGTGCTAGTATCTAGTACACGTACTAGTTTCCTTAAGAAGATGACGAAAAATGTGAAAATACTTATAGAAAGACATCCCTATGACCTAACCAATACTAATATAGTTTGTTGCAAGTTTCCAATGGTGTACAAATCCACACTAAGATATAAGATAAAAATAACATCACAATCAAAACATTATATTTTTAGGTTTTGGTTAAGAGCTACGAATCATTCTCTTTGAATGGAGGGAAGTGCCTTGGCATAATCCATATAACCCATAAGGATGCACCAAGGAACCCTAAAGTAGTTGACACCTTTAGGGAACCGATGAATGAAACGTTAAGTGTTCTAGTTACCACTTGACTAGTATGACTTTGTGAGATTAGTGTCAAAATTATTTTCACGTGACCCCAGTGAGATATAGGTGAACATAATTTTTGCTCATTGTATAGAAGGGGGTAAAGTAAAGCTTGGATACTCCTTTATTTTTTACAAGTGCAAATTTCTTGTAAAACCGTGCTCTCGAGAGATAGTTTGTGACACCTAAAGAGTGAACTAATAGGAGGGAATTTTCATAGGATCCAACTTTACTAAAAATAATCATATTTCAAATATCTCTCACAAAGAAACAAATGTTTTAGAGTCAAAACCTTATTTTTAGAACAAGGGAGAGTCCATCAAAGTTGGTGCCATGTGACATTCATCACAAAATTTTCAAAGTGTTACTTTGTCTTAGTTTTTCACTTGTCTTAAGACAAGGTGAAACTCTGTGGAAGTGATGCCAAGTATTTTCATCACCACTTGGTCTACTCATTTTCTCTCTTGTTGATATTTTTTTATCAAAAGAGGATAATCATATATAGTGCTATTAAATATTGTGTCCACCACTTTTTCACCCGCTTACATCCTTCCTTGTTGCGACTGTGATAGTAAGTGTTGAAAGTGTGTTGGTATGTCTTCATATCTTGATATTCATTGTATTGATACCCATGTCAAGACGTTTCATCATAGTTAGGTTTGATTCATCATTGATCTTCCCTTGAGGTGTTACTTTGCTCACATTGTCTTGATACAATTTTGATACTTACATCTTATTTCTCGTAAACTTGATTTAAGTGTCTAGATTGTACCATTATGCTGCTCGCACTTTAACAAATCCTTGGTATACTTTGACCTTATTTTCTTCCAAACATTTCCTCAACCTTGAAAAGTGTTGTTGTTACATTGTTTGCGTCGTATCAATATTATTTCAATACTAATATCTTATTTTTTCGTAAAGCTTGATTAATGTATTTAAGTGGTATTATTGTGCTACTCACATTTGTAACTTTCACTTTTTGGTATATAGACCTTGTTTTTAATCTAGATTGGTTATAGTATACTTTTATTTTGAAGTCATTTCAACACCTTGTTAATAATTATTTCTTTTATATTTTAAACTTGACTTAAGTGTTGACATTGTGTTGATCATCTTGTGTCAAACTATCATTGAGACACATTTGCATAGGGAGTATTTCCTTGTAGATTGGATTGGTTTGAAAAACTTATGTGATTATTGATTTTGATATTTCATCTTGTAAAATTATTTTTCTAAGGACAATCCTTTTGATCCTTTGATCCCTTGGTTCTTCATCTTGACATTTACACTTACAACTTGTTGTCCAAACCTTGTTGGATTGTCAAAATTATGTCATCACAATGTATTTTTTCCTTATATCCCCTTCAAAAATCACATGAACATCTCCATACTTACAGAATGTTTAGTTGGTTGTCATTACGCTACCCAACTTGACATGGAATAATCTTCCATTTTAAGGATTTCAATCACACTATCTAGGTCTAGGAATTTGGACCCAAAATGCCAATAATGACTAACTATCACATGGTTCCTCAAACTTAAAACAATAGGGATCCTAGGTTTAGGCACTCATATCAAAATATAGCCATCACAACTAAACCTTGACTACTTATTTATGCTAGGGAACCCATTTGGTTACCCCTTTCCCCACCTTCATCTCATAGTTGGTGGTATGATTCTGATGATTCTAATCCAAAATATTCTTTTGATTCCTATTAATATTATAAAGATAAAAATATCTTTCACATTCCTCTTAGTATTCTGAGCCTCATCCAATCAACTTTCTTCTAAGGAATAATCAATCACCTAAACAAAATTTTCCTCCTTTAAGGATTTACGTCACCACAAAATCTCCCCATCATTCTTCTGATTTTACTCCTACATCACGGTCCTCCCTTTCTTCATAGGAACCCCTTTATCAGTCACCTCAAGGACGTATCCATCCTTTGAAGATTTGTCGACTAAAAATTCCTCCAATCATTCCTCTAATTTGAATCCTAAGTCACGGTCCTCCCTTTCTTTACAGGACCCCTTTTATCAGTCACCTCAACAACCTCTTCCTCTGTTGAAGATCCATGTGACTCAAAATTCCTCTAATAAATCATCCAATTTAACCCCCATGTTGCAATCCATCGACATGATATGTGATCCTCTTTTTCTTCCTACACTATACTTTGTGCTCTAGGAAAACCAATACTAACCCATTCCAAATCTATATCTTCTTCCACTTGTGAGACATCTAAATCCAAATCTACTTCATCTCCGAGTCATATTATTCTATCAATCATCATCAAACATCTTCTAAATATTCATCACTTATTAGACCTATTTATTATAATCAACCTATTATGATCAACTAACAATAACCCATACCAATCGATTTATTTCAGAATGAAGAAGCAATCAAATAATTCATGGGGCTACACAATAACATACATCTAGAGGACCATGAGAAAGGATTATCTTTTGACCTGGACGTGTTCACATATTGTGGGGAAGAGGTTGATTCCTTTTTCAACAAACAATGGAAGATCCTAAGACCATAAAACTTGATCCTCTTCTTATTCTTGCATTTTCACCATCCCCATTACATCAAGAAACTCCTAGGTCTGTAATTGATCCCTAGCATATCTTCTCAATACCCAATAATTCCTTATAGACCATGATTCCTCAATCACAATTTCTCCTTGGGTCACCTCCTAATAGCCCATCATCTTATTCTATATGTGGGAGACCTCCTAGTATCCCTTCATATTCTATTTATGGTTCACCCATGGGTAGCCCATTATCCTTTATTCTTGGGCCATGTCCTAGTAGCCCCTCATCTTCCATTCTTGGGTCATGTCCTAGTAGCCCTTCATCTTCCATCTACGGGCCACCTATTGGTAGCCCATCATCTTCAAACTATTGGACAACTCTTAGTAGCCCAATTTCCTCTATACTTGGGCCATATCCTATTATCCCATTGTCTTCTATACTTGGGCCACGCCTAGTAGTCCTTCATCTTCCATCTATGGGATACCTCCCAGTAGCCCATCCTCTTCAATCCTTGGACCATATCCTCTTTTTCCATCATATCATCCTTTTATCAATGATTGGGGCAAGCCCACCATCATTCCTCATATTCCTATCATCAATCCTAAACATCCACTTTCTTCTCCCACTTCTCGAGATCAGCAAAATCACGCATTAGCTTATATGAAACATAAATAGTTTCTTTATCAAGCTAATATAAAAAATCCAAAGAGATCCAAAGCTCCCAACAATTCAAACAACCATAAAGTTAAAAATCAAACGTGATTCAAGAATACACACCAACATAACCATCAAGTATGGCACAAAGTATAGAAACCTATGAATAGGGAAATCAAGATCCCACATAAAAAATCCATATTGAAAGATAATTCACAGTCACTTATCGAATATGATCTCACTATGATCATCGAGATTGGAGATAATATCACTCTTGATAAGCAAAAACTCCTAGTATCCCTTATCAAAGAAATCACAAAAAAATTTGTTGGATCTTATCATGTAGAGTGGCACTATTGGTCCCAACTTCCCAAAATCAAAATCTCTAAAAAAAAAAAAATTCAAAAGTACAAAAAAAAGAGAAAACATTAAAACATTACCAAAAAACAAAGGTACAAAGATCAAACATTGACATTAGGTATTGCATACACATGGATGTTCTTTCTTCCATTTTTCCCATCTCTGCAAGTTTCCCACCATTTTCATACCTTCATTGATCTTTTGGTTAGTCTATTTTTTCTCCTTGTGTGGAATTTATCTCTATAGTATTTGTTTGACCTTAGTCTTTTATCACCTTAGTAAAATAAAGAACAACCCGACCTCTTAGAGATCATATCACTATCTATATATAATACACTTATTGTGAATAACTTTTGGGCGTATTTTTGACATTATCCAACATCACAATCATTTCCACATCCTTCCATCAATCCATTAGTGGTTCTTAACCCTTTATCAATACAATCAAGAAATGTAATACCCGTTCTTTTTTTTTATAGTTGTAGTTGGATTACGTGATTGGTTGGAAAACTTTTTTTGGGATTGTGTTATGCTTGATGTTCACTATTGGACTATTTATGCAAGTTTGTTGAAGTAACATTATTTACTTGTTGATCTAACATAATTATAATCCTTAAATGACATAATTTGTTTTATGTTTTGTTAAAATGATGATGTTCTTACCTTTCTATTGCTGAACTGAACTTAGTGGCTTCAGCTCTTGGATAGTACAATCCAAGATTCTTGAATAGGGAAGTGATAAGTTAAAGGGGTAAGATTTACAATTATTTCTATTTGACTTCTTCTATTAAAACTATTATATCGATATGTGATTCAGAATAACACCTTGGATCAATTTCAGTGATCTAGGGTATTATCCTAAATTGACATACTATTTGACAGGGTGATGGAAGGTTTACTTGACTTCTTAATAAGCTCTAGATTATTATTTTTGCTACAGATATTTTGGACTATAATCTAACCTAAGTTGATGGTTGAATGTGATCATTTAAATCCTAAGCTAAGTGCATTTGAACTAATATTAAAGACCTAACCTAGACACGTCCATTGTTATCAATGTAGAAAGGGGTAAGTTGCATGGTAAAATGAGTTGGGATTCCACCCCACTCATACTTGGAATTTTAAATGACTTTTAAATAGGAAAATTCCATTTTCTAGCAAGGAATTTTGTCAAAGTTGGTGAATTAGCCATATCCATGGATAAAAGGATATATAAAGTTTTGCTAACTATTTGATTGGCCTCTAAAATAAAACTAACAACAAATTTGGTTGGCAAGAATGTACGGAAGAACTGATAGTCCTCTCCCAACATTAATGACATTAAAAGACTATAAAATACCTTGGAGAAGGTGATGGTGGTTTGGAGGAAAAATAGAGAAGTTGGTTTCATTTTGATTTTTTTCCATCAAGCTCTTGGAGCTTTGCATGTTGATGGTATATTTTGATTCTTGATCTATTTTTGAATTTGCATTTAACCTTCAATTGCATGAAGGAGAAAATAGTGGAACTCTTAATGGCTTGGGCTATTAAAATAAGTGAATGGAGAATGGAAGGGTTGGATGGTTTTTGTGGAAAGCTGTTTCATTCTTTCTATGAAGTCAATTAGTGTTTGATTTTATAGAGAAGTAATCATGGAGCTTGGAGAAGGAAGTAGAAGGAGCTCTACCATGTATGATAGACTCTAATTCTTTAAAATACTATGTTATACTTAATGCCTTCATGAAAATAACTCGCTTTCTATTGATATTGTTTTAATGGTTTTGGGTTTTGTTTGTATGAATCAAATCTTGGATATCTTTTGTGTTTCCTTCATTTTTACAAATTGGACTATATGGAATGACTATAAAATAAATGGTATGAAAATTTATGGTTATGGGTTATCGTTTAAGAGATTAAATACTTGATATTTTATTATGATATTGCAAGTTATGAACTGGGTACAATTGAGATTCATGTGGAAATATAATATTGAGTTAGAATGGTTATGTGTTGGCTGAATGATAGTTTCCTAAAGCTATGTTGAAAATATGGTTATTGACTATATATTTATGTTGTTGTTGCATAATTTTTGTTGGGATCTCTTAGTCAAATAGATACCCTTAATGGGTATTCATTTAATTTCCTGCCAGGCATACACACCTTTAAATGTTGATATGGGTGTTTGTTTTAACTTATAGATGTAAGATGAGTAGAGTTTGTGTGTGAATGGTTAATACAAAGAGGTAATACTACATCTTACCATATTTATAACCTTTGGATCTTGTGTAGAAGCCATTAGTTAGCGGTCTATACTCCCATTCAGGTCATGTTTTATAGTAGACTAAGAATATGGTTGCATTCATGGTTAAGAAAGTGCAAGGTTATAAGTTTATGTCTTCTATAAACTGTGTTTCTAGTTAAGATTGAATAAGATAGGCCATATAGCCAAATTGAACTCCTTCTTTATCTAACCTTGACTGTAATTTTTGTAGTGGTTCTTCATGACCTCCTTGTTAAGATGTTACGGGGTATATCAAACCTCGAGCTCAACAAGTTGATAAGGGTATCCACTAACAACATTACGTTCATATTTCTGGATATTTGATTTCAGTTAAAATAAATTGACATGAAGTATTAGGATGGTTGGAGTTTTGGGATAAATGTGTAAGGGTTAGGAAGTGGGTATAAAATTTACCTTTATGTAGTTTGGATTGTATAGTAGTACTTTATTTCCTTTCACCGTTGCATCCTTAACTGGTAAGAAGTTTACTTGTTATATTCCTAATTCCTAGAAGAGAAAGGACTTTTGTTGATCTAGTTTGAATATATGATTAGAGTTCTCTAAGAGCCTTAATTGGGGTATGCAGATTGATCCTTGTTTGAATGGTTGTATTCAATACTAAATTTATTGATGGTAATAAGGTATATGGAGTCTTACCTTTTATAGAAAAAGCTACTAGCTTGTAGTAACTTATGTTAAGTGGCGATTATTCGATCGAAGTATGTTGGTATGTATTGAACTTGATGGCTATAGTAGTTACTATTACTTAGTGAATATATGGATATTATAATAGATATTGTTACTTAGATTATACTTGAATGTTTAAATAAGTTAATGTAGTATAACTTAACTTAATATGATCAAGTTTTTGGTTGTATAACTTATAAGTATTGGTGATTAAATTATTATGATATAAGCTTATACATGAAGTTTGAATTAGTATTGCCACCTGAAATATAAGTGACTGCATGGATAAGTTATGGTCATATGGAATTGCGTGGATGTTTAATAAGGTACAGTTATATAGGCTTTACTTGACTATGTTATGAAGCTAATATCTACATAGTTGGGAATTGATTGTTGATCAAGTTGTGATTTCTTGTATGGCTCTTACTTGAATGAGGTACTTAGTTTATCTTGTATTCATTATGTTGATGTTGGTAAGATGTCTAAGTTGAATGTTCAAAAGATTTGTGTGTACCTTTTTGAACCTTAAAATAATTTTAGTTAAAATCAACATTCCTTTTATGAAATTATTAGATAGAGCATGTTGTTTTGAAGATTTAGATCTTATCATGCTAGTTTGTATGAACTAACAGATGCTAACAATCTTGTAGATGGAATTTGTGAAAGGTGAAAGAAGGATGAAGTTTAAAAGTTTGCATTTTTTCTATTGATTGTATTATTCATTACTTGATGTACTTATGTTTTTGGAAATAGGAAAGGCTAATGGCCCATTTATTGTATCTATTTTGAAAAGATAAGTTGTTGATTCAAGTTGTCTTAAGAAAGTTTTGATATTTAGTTTCTGGAATTTAATAAAGAAAGTTCCTTTATATTATCATTGTCTTATGTACTTCTTGAAGTAGATAACTGATATGTTTCTGAACTTGGTCATTATATCATTTAAAGTTAAAAAGGAAACTTTCATTAGTTTTTTCACTTATATGAGATGAAGAGTCTAAACTAATGAAAGATAAAGATGTTCCTATATGATTGAATATCATTTATAAACTGAATGAAGTATGGCTTATTATCTAAGTACACTGTGACTAAAATGAGTTATACATATTATGTTGTAAATATATTAAGTGAATGTAAGTTATACTTAGCATTTATAAAGATGACATAATGAGGTTGAATTCATTATCTAGATGATTGTTTTATTAATAAAACAACAACTAATAAACTTAAGGAACATTATGCAGTTATATGAAAAGTGATGTTTTAATTTAGATATAACTACATTATCTATTTAAGGAAAATTGATGGATGTTTAAAACACATTAACATCATGACTTGTAAATTAAGCTATGTGCAGAATGCTTAAGTTTAATATGTTTACTTCCTAAGTATGAAAACATATATAAGCATGATAATTATGTATAATCATGATTGTTCCTAAGGGAACATGCGTGTATAAATAATAATGTACGATTGTTGTCCTACATTAATACAATTAAAGAGAAGAACACTACACCTACCTGCTTATACCTAATAAAGTATTAAGGTATGTTCTCAACATAAGGAATTATGCATATTTAAATATGCAGCTTGTACTTAATTAAATAATGGTTTTCTATCCTTATTGTTGGGCCCTAAAATATTGGCTAAGTACCAAAGGGCATGAGTATGTAGGACCAATGAGAAGAATGATGCTCAAGGGAAAGTGCACCAGACAAAGGGGTTTAAGAAGGGTTCAAGTGAAACCAGGCACACACGGGAAGAAAAATATGTGTTTAAAAGACTTATCCATATTTGGCATTCTAGAGGAACTTGAGAAAATGTGAAGACCCGAATAGGTGTGATGAATGGATAAGGTACCATCCTGGAACCTTGGAGGTTAAGAAAAGGATATTCCATGTAGGGAATATTCCCAAAAGACATCATTATAGAGAGTGGAGGGTTTGCAAAGGGATAAACATTCACCAATGGAGGACCACATCGACACTTGGCACATGATCTATTCAAGAGAGAAGGCATGGTGGTGGGTGTTGATCCTATAAAAAGAGATTCTTGGGCTAGAATCAGAGAAGATAGAAGAGGGATGAAGAAATAGAAAAAGATAGAATGTAAGAGATGATGGGAGACAAAGGGAATACATAAAGAATAAGAAGTAGAGTAACAATGTGTTGCAGTAATGCTAGGGTTTAGAGCACGTAGTGCTAAGGGTTGTAAGGGATTTCATAAACCTCTGTATGGCACTAGGATCTATAATAAGGGTTAAAATGGGAAAATTATAGTTAGGATCTCATATGGGGAAGGATTTGTGAGAGTTAGGTCCCTATCATTTACTGTATATGGTCTAAGATGACCCTTTTGACTGTAATGTGGCTACCTGAACTATGTTAAATCAATATATCTTTGGGTTCAATTTGTATATTTTTCTTAAGGGTGTAAACCCTTATGTCATTTGAATTATCATGGCTTAGATCCATTTTATTATGCTTCTTGTAATGTTCTTTAGCTTTTGTGATGCACTAATGTTAGATCTGCTAGTTGCATTTTCTACCTCTTTAAATAAGTGAATGTACTCCTGCTTTTGTAAATCATCCTCCATTAATGGTGGAACCTTCTCACAAAGCTCACATAAAGGAGGGGCTGGTAAAGTTATTAAGGGTAAATAAATGACTACATCTTGGTTCCATTGTCGGGACCTCTTTTCAAAGTTGTTTTGAGAATGGTGCATGATGACAGAGCACTTGACCTTAGATAGTGTTGAAGCATGGATTAAAATCATGGAGGATGAGTTTCCCCAGAGATTTAGTACCGGACACTGAGTTTAATGCACATAAATGGGTAGAAGAGAATCTGTATCATGAGTTGTATGATACCTTATTTTGTTGCTTTCTAGTGGAGTTGTATGAATGGATTTTAGCATATGCATCTAGATCAAGCTGGTACTATAAATCTCACATGTGGACCCAAGATGAGTATCGAGAGGTTGCGGGGATGTTGATCTAACTTGGACATGTGTATTTTATCACTTTGGTGGAGTAGAGTGTTGACAAGTTACACCTTGGAGTACATGATTTATACATATTCTGTTCGGATATTGTTGAGTTTGATTTTTAAGAGAGCTAAGAGGATCATTCTCGTGTGTTACACCTTTAGATATAAAGAGCTTGATCATTACAATGAGTTTGGAAACATTTCCTATGGTGGCTAAACTTATTTTGAGCCTTTGGTGAGGTAGCTAGGGTGGAGAAAGATGGAGGAAATTTTGGCTGAAAAGGAGAGGGAAGAGAGATGACTCGAGTATAATGAAGCTCATCGGAGGAGCTAGATAGAAAACGTGAAGATTTTTGAGTGATGGATTTATAGAGGTAGAAGTTACGGGAAGGAATTGAGGTTCACACAGAGGACATGGAGCTTAAGCAGTCTTTGTTACTCCATCTTGGGAAGTGTGGAAAAGAGACCCCTTTAGCTTCTGATGAGACCTCATAACTTGGAGAAAGGAGAGACATCAGCGTACATATGAATCCTCCCGGTGGCCAACCCCTAGCTCTTAGTTTTTCAAATCTAGATATAAGTATTACTAACCTAGTTGGTATTGGTGGAAGTGACCGATAAAAACCAACGAGGTATAAATTTTCATTTGGCACATTTATGGTTGCATAATCATTTCCTGTGTTTAGAGGTATATTATCTGGAATGACATTTGGGTAAAGTACGGGTACACAAATCTTATATATCATGTCTAGAAGTAGCGGGGACACACATCAGTAGTGGTGAAATATCACGGCTGTTGGCATGTAGTTCAGTGTGATAGTGGGGACACAAGGTAAGACCACTTCAAGACCCTTGCCAGTATGGGAGTTGGATCTGGTGGAATAAGAAATAGTAGACCTAGTGGACCTAGTAGATCTAGAGGATCTAATGGATCATGAGGGATAGGCATTGGTGGATCTAGTGGATCTAGTAGTAGAGGTAACACTAGAGGAAATCAAGGTTCTGGATCAAGCGAACAAGGGCCTCAACCACCTCAGTAAGTATTTTTCAAAATGTATTTTTACCTACCAGAATACAAAGGTGTTGAGGATGTTGTAGAGCTTGTACACAAGTGTGAGTTGTTATGGCGCACAAAGGGGATCACTACCCCATAGTAAAGGTAAGTCAGTTTGCACCAACGTTACGGAGATGTGATCATAGTTAATCTTGGAAGTATGAACCCCAAAAGACATTGGTAGATTACAATGCACTATGTAATGCCTTCTTACCTGAATTTCATATTCCTTATTTTGAATAGAAGAGCATTAGCACGCTAAAGGAAATTCAACAAGGTATGACAGAGAGTGTGTGGGAATATGATCTGCATTTTAAGACTCTCTTGTCAAAATTTTCATATGACATTCATCCTTCTTAACATGCTCAATGGTTTTTGGAGGGTTGATAACACCTTTTAGGAGAGTTCTTTCACACAAGACTTTCATAGATCCATGTGTGGCCTTGAGGATGACCTACATGCTTTGAGGCCGTTGGGATCATGGATACTAATATTAGCCATTTTCTTGAAGCTCGATTACTACAATGGAAAATTTACTAGGGAAGCTATTTGCGAACTCAGCCCATGAGACTCACAGTGGCCTATGGTGCAAAAATTGTGAGGTAGAGGGGCATACAAAGGACATTATTCCTCGGATATCGATACGCATCATGACAGAGGCCTGTGAGATTTTCCATGAAGATCGTGATGCAAGTAGGTGCCCTCACTTGTAACACACGATCCATAGGAATTTGTCTTGCTACTATAATATTTTCACCTCTAATACTCATGACACTTAAGGATTATAGATTTATTAACCAAATTCATGATGCCATTAATATTGGTGTGCACAAGACCTGACATTACAAATGATTCCAAGGAATATGGTCACCACTATGAAGGATGTGTGAATGCGAAACTTTTGGAAGAGGATTTCATGGAGGATTTATTAGTCATGGCAACCATGGGGTGGGCGAAGTGAGTTCCCACATGGAACTTGCTATAATTGTGGATCTACAAAGCACTATAAATGTGAATTTCCTAATCTATTGTAATTATCTTGGTGTGGGAAGATGCACAAGTATGAGGAATGCCCAGAGTTTTTTTAACACATGAGCCAACAATAGCAGAAGGATAAAGGTGCAGGAATGATAAGTGTGAAGAAGGATGACTAACAATGGATGTAAAGGGTGGCGTGGGAGGTAAAATTAGAACTGTCTTGGTGATGACACGAGCTGAGGCTGGGCATGTCATGGAGATACCAAGGTTGTAACACCCTGAACTATTGTTACTTCCTCCTGAGCATTCAAGTGTTGATATATGATTTCTTCTGTAAAAGGATGTGTTCCTTTGATTGTGAAGTCATGCTTGATATGGATTGTATCTTCTTTGCATTTGAAGATCTTTGACTGAGCCAGGATATGCTTGGACTCTTTTATTTCTTTCATTTTTAGCACCTGAGTTTAATCTGATTTCAGAATGAATTGTGGATTTACCCATCTTTATGACTCAGCCTTGGATCAGTTGCATTGATCCAAGAGATGTTTTAAGTTTATTCTGGATGAACCAAAAATTATAGACCTTACGAAGGTTGCAAGGTCTGAATGTGTGGAATGAGCAATTCAGGAGTTAACTCAGGCTGATCTTGTTAAATGAATTGGTTCCCGATATCGTAATATCAGGAAGGTCTAGACCTTGAGCCAGGTAATAAATTCTGATATATATATTGCTAGCTTATTATCAATGCTGGATTGAATCCATTTCGGGAATGTATCTGTTGGTTCTTATACTGAACGATTCTATTTGTTAGACCTAGACTGGATTTATTAAGGTTAATAACCTAAACCTAAACTATAACCTATGGGTTGGATTAGTGCTAATCTAACCTAGCCCTAAACTATAAGCTAAATGTTTCTAAGGTTAGTGACCTAGCGCTAAGGAGGTTAGACTAAGTATCACCTTAAGATCTAACCTATGTTTCTAACCAAACTAATGATCATGGATGAAAGGGACCTATGAAGGGGTGCGAGCCATGGGCGGTAGTTTCTATGGCATTAAATGAGATGGATAAGTATGAAGGACAAGGGATTTGGTGGAAGTTTCAAATGGCTAATGAAATCCGACGTGGCAGAGTCGCCAAATCTGGAAATGGTCTTTGGTTTGTTTTTGTCCATCGCCAACTATGGCGGTCGGTGGCAATGGAGATTGAGCGGGAATTTTGGAGTTAATGCAATTAATGAACTCGGTTCCCGAGCGCGGATTGCTCGGGAAGGCATGCAAAATGGAAAACTAGTTGGTTGTTTGGTTTTCCATACGCTCCGGTTTTCTCTCTGTTTGATCACTGGTTCTTCGAACTAGTCTACTTGGTGTTGCATGGCAACTATGAGAATAACTAGCTCTTTTCTCTATCGAGGAAAGTTTATAAGGCATGGAAATAACAAATTATTGTTGTTGAATCTAACATGGAAAAAGAGGAGAAGGCTCGAGCTCTTTCAGAGGTCTTCTTTGGATTTTTAAGCGACATTACCAGGCATGTTAGGCCCTAACTTTTAAAAATCTTTCTTTCCTTCAAATGATTTCATTAGAACAACTCTGTTCAGATGATTTTTGGTCCAGTTGGTTTTTATGGTAGCATTGTATGAATTAGTTTGCTGTATCTTCATGCTGGCTCGATTATTCAGTTGAACCCTTGCTGGGTGTACATTTTGTTTCGTACGGTTGAATTATCTTGCTGTGTTTTGCATTTCGGTTAGATTTCGTAGAAATGCTTGCAAGGATAATGTACGAATTCGACTCTGTTGGAGTCCATAAAAATGCTTTCTTGCTTGGTATAGACTTTTGTTGAAGCCTTGCTATTAACACTTTTGAGATTGATACAGTTGGAATTCTTGGAAATAGATAGTATCTTTCTACTTCTGTAGAAGTTTATTTGAGAATACTAAATGGGTTCGACTCCTTTTGAGTCCTTGAAAAGTAACATACGTTTCTACTTCTGTAGGAGTTCAGTCATGAATACTGTATGTTATTGATATAGTTGGAATTCTTGAATTTAATATGTATCTTGTATTTCTACTTCTGTAGAAGTTTATTTGAGAATACTACATGGGTTCGACTCCTTTTGAATCCTTGAAGCATATATTATGTTTTTCTCTTCTGTATAAGCTTAGTTGGAGTCCTTGATATGTAACCAGTGTTTCGACTTCTGTATAAGCTTGGTTGTGAATACTTATTGATATTGGCTCTGTTGGAGTCCTTAATATGTATCTTGTATTTCGACTTCTGTAGAAGTTTAGTTGTGAAGACTGTTGGTGTTGAATTAGTTGGAGACCTTGAATGTTTTCGTATGAATTCGACTTCAATCCTAACCCTGGCTATGAGTTCTTGTTGGATACGACTCAGTTGGAGTCCTTGCAGTATCTCCATGTGAACACGACTCCTGTTGAAGCCCTGACGTGTTTGCGTGATGGCTCGACTTCTGATCTAGTCCACGCTGTGTTTACTTTTTTTTTTAACTCGACTCTGTATGAGTCCTTGCTGTATTCGTATTATCTCGGCTTGGATGAAACTTTGTTGAAAATAATGATATGATGATGACTTCTATGAAGATCTTGTTGTGGTTATTATTTTTTGATTTCGGCTTCTGATTTAAGACCTTGCTGTATTTAGTAGGGATTAGATTCAGCTGTTTGTTGCTGAGTATTTCGACTCAGTGGGAGTGTCGCTGGGTTGCACATGGTTACGTCTTCTGTTATTGTGTTATTTAGTCTTGAGCTTGACTGAGATAAAAAGTTACTAGCTGTGCCATGACAGGCGATGGCGTTGGATATTTTGCATGTTGTTGAATAATATGGAAAGATTTGTTGAGCCTTTTGGGGTTAGATTATTTTATTATTGCTTGTCGCGTGAACTCTTGTATTGCTTAATAATCTACAGGTGAATTTTATATTGGAATTCTGGTGAAGCTGTAGTATCTTCTTGTGGTCTCGGCTGATTTAGTCGCATGCGTATAGTGTAAATGCATTACTCTTGAGAGGACGGTACAGTCATGAACATGATTGGAATGGAATATGAATGTCTCTATTTCTTTCTCCTCTGCTGTTAAGTTATGTTGATATCTATAACTGTATGAATAATAAGTTATTCTCTCCTTGTCTAGAAACTATGAATGTTTTCTTCTCTTGTATCCTTATGTGATCTCAACGGTAAGGGTAAAACAAGAATAGACAGTGGTATGGTATGGAGAGACTGGCATAAAATGTGTGTTGCTGTATAGGTGG
The DNA here is from genome assembly GCA_018340775.1 of Taxus wallichiana var. yunnanensis. Classification (NCBI taxonomy): domain Eukaryota; kingdom Viridiplantae; phylum Streptophyta; class Pinopsida; order Cupressales; family Taxaceae; genus Taxus; species Taxus wallichiana. Next base: position 262,433,881 of record CM031236.1, read on the forward strand.
TTATACTTGTCTGTACCATTAACATAGTGTATGATTAAAAAGGAATTATGTCAGTGAGCTTGCCGGTTATTATAAACTGCCTTGTGGACTTGTTTGAATCATACTTGTTGAAATACGAACTGATAGGATATTCTTTTTAGAATGGAATAAATTGTTGGATTGTTGTTGTCTTGGAGATATAGATGGATGGATGTTTTGGAATTATTTTGTTCTTCTTAGTCTCTAATATGTACGTTGAGTCATCTGAAAATATTTAGGACTATTTGACAGCTATAATAGAGGTTATGCATTATAGTCATGTTAAAATTGTAGAAAGATATTTAGCTTGATTTCATTTAAACAGGTTGTTCAATGAGAGAAATTGGTAGAATGCAATTGTTTTAAGATTTAGTGCTTATCATGCTCAGTTCACAGAACTGACCCATGTTGGCAATTTTACAGATGGTTGTCGTAAGTGGTAAAGGCACGCAGATCTGATATGATGCTCAGATTATTTAATTTGGTTTTATGTTGAATTTCAATTTGACTTCTCTAATTGTATTATATGAAGGAAGTTGTTCTCTTGCTGTTGAGTATTGTATCTCATATGCTGAATGCATAAGTTGTAATTGATTAGCTTGTAATGAATGAAATAAAGGGATTGTTACTTGTATATGGTTGCAACTGTATCTTGATGGATTGAACTTCTTCGGTTCGAATGTTTTAAAGTACATTTATATTATTGTATACCTTGGAGATATTTGGGAATTCTCTAGGTAAGCCTTGCAAAGATTATGTGACTAAATACTTGTAAATGTTTAATAGTTCTGCTATGTTCCATTTAAAGCTAATTGTAATTTAGATCACTGATTTTTGAGAAGCTAAGGTTAAAATAAACCCTTTCAGGAAGCTGAACGGGAAGAGTAATCTGTTACTCTCTAACCTTGATCTAAGTCAAGACAACATACTGAATGTTTTTAAAATCACTATATCTTAACACTAATAAGTAAGATATATTTCAGTTTTAAAGATCTGGAATAAACCCAAAAGGGATAAGTTAGCAATCTTATGAGAAGACTTGGGGTTACTACCCAATTTCGTAGATTAAGATTATTGTGAAACAATGATCTCCTTGTTGAGACCTCAATCTTATTAAACTTCTCTTTGTGGAATGGGTCTTAATAAGAAAGGCAATTTTAAGATGAGGAACCCAGGGGTTGGGAAAAGACTACCCTAAAAAGGAGTGTCTTAAAGTATAATTTAAACTCCACGTAAGTAACACCTTAAAGTTAAGTAGATCTTTTCGAGGCGGATTTGAAGGTTGATGGCACAAGTTGATTGCAGGGTTGTACCTTCGAGAAGATTAGGATCTTCTCGAAGATACAACAATGCAGGTGACTTATGGCGACACCCTTTGCATTGATCGTTAAGATTTACTCCTTAAACTCGAACAAGTTTTTACTCCGGGACTGGTTACCAACATGGTCATGTTATGAGGCTGCCCCTGGAGACTCGGGGTACCTTGACACATAGGGTTAACTAGGGTTGACCCAGTATGTCAGCGTATCCCTAGTTCTCGAGAGCATCCTTATAACATTGCCATATTATTAATCCGTTCCTGAGTGAATAACTTGGGACAGGGAGGCTGACAGAAGTCAGCGTAAGACATTCTACATAACATAGGAATGGGGTGAAGGACGTATTCCAGATTGACGAGTATGTCGTCAAGGAATACGAGACATAAGCAGATATGTTTCAAATCTTTGGCCAAAGTATCGCAAGTTGCTGATTGCATTGTCCTATGTCACCTAATCTAAGGGATGAGATGCCGATGAATAATGGTAACAATTATTCAGATAGGTTCCTTGGACAGAGCATTCTGAATCCTGGATTAGGGAAGAGAACCGCAAGAGTGATGTGTTAAAATAAAAATGCCAACTCTTTGATACTCATGAATAGATCGGTGGATTACCGAGTCATGGAATGAATAGATCGGAAGTACTCCGAGTCATTACAGCTGCATATGGTTATCTGTTATAAGAATGGTGGTTTTGATTTGTGAGTTCTAAATTATGTATTTAGAACTAGGAAGCATTTATCAAAAAAATAAAAAAATTACTTGTTCTAATGTTCTTAAATGGGGATGTTACAAAGGTAGAGACTGTTTATTACAAGGAAGAAGTGGTGTATGGTAAGTATCTAGAAACTACCCATCATAAATAATTCTATCAAGAGACCATGGATGTAATCGAGAATATTCAAGTGGAAATTAAATGTTTGAAGGGAAATCCTAAAAGTTAGAGAAAAAGAAGAGATTTGAGGCTCCACAAAAGGATCTAGAATATGTCAAGGAGGTATGAAAAATGTTGAGGCAATAAAATATCATTCCTTATTTAGGAGAATGGTTGAGGAATAATATATTAAGCACTAAAGTAGAGCGTGAGAGGTAGGTTCTACATGATAACCTACCCCCTCCCCACAACATCGACTATGATAAGGATATTACCTTGAATGTAGTTGTTGATGGATGGCTCCTAAGCAACATTCTGATTGACATGGGTGTGGAAGTCAATGTTCTCACCCTAGACACATGGCATCAAGTGAGAAGGTCCATATTACAACCATATTCAAATGTGTTGTATATGTCTAAAAAAAAGGTGATTCCCATTGGTTCCTTGAAGGATGTTGGTATCACTATCTAAGGGGTGAAATTTACTCGAGAATTTGAAGTCTTGACTAGTGAGGCGAAAAAATTTTGAGCGTTACTTGGGTGCCCCTCGTGTTATAAGAACAATGATGACCTACAGCTTCATTAAGGGGTACATAAGTTTTGAAAACAAAGAGGAATGAGTTATCATTCCTTTGACAGATGGGAATTCAACACCCTATATTGAGCCTTTAGGAGAAGAGGACCTAGAAAAAATTTACACGCACACTATCTAGGATACTGAAGTTGTGTAACCAATAAAGGAAGGCATTATTTAGTGGGAAGATGCTTAATCTATAAGTGATACAACTAGTGTGGCATGTGACAATTGGGAACATGGGACATATGATTTAGTGGGAAGGTAGTTAAGAGGCTCTGTGATGAGAGTAACAAAGGTACACTTAGTCAAGTGCCTGAGAGGCAAGAAGTTACCAAGTTATTCTGGAGGAGCCAAACCTTATGCTTTCCTACGAGAAATGGAGACCCAGTAGAGAAGTGAGATCGAGAGGAGAGGGATGCTCAACTATACCTTCCTTGGAACTGCAACAAGTTGGTGGGCGACCCATTGCAATAGCCTTCTAGAGTGGTGTGAAGTGAAAATCACATTCTCTATTAGGTTTTCCTGAAGCAATGCACGTACTATCATTTAAGATTATCATGGGAAGGATCCCACCTCGTTTCATGTCCAAGCATGTGAGAAGGCCTGGATGAAATGCATAGAATCCTTGCCACCTTCTTTATGGGTGCATAATTTTTACTCCACTTTATAAGGTTACATGTCCACATGGGACATTCACTCAGAGATGCACCATTAGATAGAAAAATTTGTAGGAGTTGACGTCTAACATCCTTCAAGATTTTGAATATCAGAGCACCAAACCATTGGTGGATGAGGCGTTACAGGTTGTTAAACACATAAAGATGGGAGGTAGTGCAATGGTGGAGGATAGAATACTGGAATTATTGGGTGAACCTAGTTGAGAAGTGCACTTTGATGAGGAATAATAAGAGGAGATACAACCTGAGTGTGCATGAATGGAGAAGGAGAAAGGAAAATTGGTCTATGTGATATATGGCAAGGAAGTGGAGAACTTGGATGCTAACCATACTATGGGTACATGCAAAGTAACAAATAGTGTTGATGAACAAGTGTGCACCTACCATGAACCCCTCAAAACAAAGAAGGTTAACATTGGCTCAGAAACATAACCTAATGAGGCTACTATTGGGGACTATTGGTCAGAAAAGGAGGTTTCAAAGATCATTGATCTATTGCACGAGTTTTAGGATTTATTTCCACACAGGTACCATGAGATAAAGGGAGTTCACCACTCCTTGGGGGAAATGAAAATCAAGCTAAAGGAAGGAGCACACCCAATTCAAAAGAGACCTTACTGAATGAACCCAAATTTATGCATCCGGGTCAAGGAAGAGATAGACAAGATGATCACTTCAGGTATCATTAAAGTTGTTGAGGAATCAGAATGGATAAGCCCAATGGTTATTAGCATTAAAAAGGATGGGAGGATAAGGATTTGTGTTGATTACAAAGATTTGAATGTGGTATGTGTCATTGATCCCTTTCCCACCCCTTTCACCAAAGAAATCCTAGAGGGAGTAGTTGGGTGTGAGATCTATTCCTTCACGGATGGATTCTCAGGATATCATCAAGTTAGAATTGCAAAGGAGGACCAAGAAAAGACAACTTTCTCCACTGAATGGGGAATTTTTTCCTACATGGTCATGCCTTTTGGACTAAAGAATGTGCCTATTGTGTTTTCACGCATAGTGGTCCATGCATTTCAATATTTTATCCATAAGTTCCTTTAGGTCTACCTTGATGACTATACAATGTATGGACTAGTAAAATACCATTGTGAAAATTTGTTGTTGATATTGGAGAGATGCCGATAATTTCCCATATCTATCAACATCAATAAATATCTCTTCACTACTCCATTTGGAACCCTGTTGGGGCATATCATATGTAAGGAAGGTTTCTGGTGAATCATACCAAAGTTTTTGTTTTTATGGGATTAAGGGAGCCTACCAGCCAAAGCACAAGTGCACGTATTCCTTGGGCATACGAGGTATTATCAAAAATTTACTAAGGAGTATGTTAAAATTGTGCACCACTGGAGGAATTTTTTAAGCACGGATGCACATTTCATTGGGGAGAGGTGCATCGGATGGAATTTGATACATTGAAGAATAAGCTTATCAATTCTCCCATATTACACTTTCCTTCTTAAGACAATCCATTCCATATACATGTTGATGCTTTGGGGATGATGATTGGGAAATCTTAGCACAACCTGGAGAAAGAACTGTTGACCACACCTTGTGTTTTGCTAGTAGGAAGTTAACACCAACAGAGTAAAACTAGACTATTATTGAGCACAAATCATTTTCCATGATCTACACGCTACACAAATTTAGGCGTGATCTATTGGAAATTCCCTTTATCTTCTACATGCAAAAATGGCATTGAAGTACTTGGTAAATAAACCCATTTTATAAGGGTGCATATGTCACTAGGTCTTCTTATTTTAAGATTTTGATTTTATAGTTGTCATAAAACTAGGTAAGATTAATTTGGGACCTAACCATTTATCAAGGATTGAATTACAATAGGATGTGTAGAACACGATGATATAATGTCGATACAAAACTATTTAGATTGTGGCATGCACCCTCTACTTGGAAGATAGCTATATTTCTCAAAATAGGTGTGGCACCAAAAGGAATGAGGAATTTAAAAGGAAATTAGTTAATGATACACGTCATGCCTTACATGTTAATTAGTGGAGAATTATATAATCTAGGCTGTAATGAGGTTTTACATTGGTGTGTGTTAGAGCATGAACGCATTGCAATCATGGAGGAATCACATGGTGGGATTGAAGGAGATAACTATGTAGGGAATGTAATCGTGCACAAGATTCTTCTATAGGGATTTGGTGGGAAATCATCTACCAGGACCATATTGAGTTTTACAAGGCTTGTGACCATTTCCATCACCTTAGCAAACTAGGAATAATAGATGAGATGCCCTTGAGACCGATAGCTAACACAAAACCATTTCAGAAATGGGTGATTGATTTCACTGTCACATGAAGGACTTGTTTGCACTATATCATTACATGCACAGATTATCTTATGAGGTGGAAAGAAAAGACACCTACAAGGTATTGCACAAAAAAAAAAAATAGCTAGGTTCTTGTGGGAAAATATAATCATAAGATGTGGATGTCCACTAAGTTTAACAAGTGATAGGAGTACACATTTCTTGATATAGACAATTAGAATCTTGTTGACAGAATTCATGGTAGCCCACCACAAGACTACCCCTAATCACCCCCAAACTAATTGAACCACTTTGAGATATTTAACAAGATACTGAGTCACACACTAACCAAAATTTGTGATTGGGGAAGGAAGGACTGTGATGATAAATTTTATGTTGTGTTATGGTCATGTCAGACTACTTATAAAAGACTAAATAAGGCCACACCTTTTCAACTAGTGTTTGGCATAGAAGTAATATTACCCATTGAATTTATGCTACCATCACTTCCTATAACACATGCAAGAGGATTAGCTGATGAACAAGTGCTTGAGGAGAGGATTGATAAGTTAATGTAGTTAGATGAGAGGCGGGCCATTTCTTGTTGGAGTCAGAAGACAGAAAAATCTAGGTAGAAGGCATGACATGATAGAAACATCAAGAAAAAAAAATTGGAGTTGGGTAGATGGTTTTGTTATATGATTCCAAGTTTCTACACCACCTTGGGAAATTCAAAATCCATTGGATGGGCCCATACATTATATCCTATATACTTGATTCAGGTGTTTTCTAGTTACAAGCACTAGATGGAACACAGTCGCTAGGCCATTTCAATGGGAGTACACTGAAGTGCTACTATAAATAAGTCTTCATTGTGTTTGTAAATAAGGCAATATTTCCATTTATTATAGGATTTCCTTTAATGAATTTCCTTTCTTTGTGTTCCCCTTTCTCATTTCTTGTTCCCTTTCTTTTTTATTTTGTGCACGTTGTGCATTGGTAGCCACTTATTATTTTCAAAAATAATTTATGCGCAGAGGACCATGCATCCATTTTGTATGGGGTGGAGTGATGTGAAAAATACTGGAAGGCTGGTAGAGAAGTTGTGTTTCGATGGCCCAGGTTGAAGGATAAAAAATGTGTAGTTTGGAAGAGCATGCAGGGAAAAGATGAACATGAGGAGTTTGGTGTCAAGAAAGATTTACAAAAACCATGTACAAGGGTGAGAAGCACAAGAACAACATGAGGTAGGTGATGTCAAAAATCAAGGTAAGGACAAAAGAAGTTCCTTTGGCATTGAAAGTGCGTGCGTAAGGATCTTCGGTCAGTAAGGGTTTTTGCATGCCAGAAGGTTGTATAATTTTTCACGTAGGATTGGGCATGGGGGTAAAAGTGTTGAAGGTTGGCTTTAGAAGAAAAATCTGCCTTTATTGTAAAGGTATGTTGGTAGGTGACATGGCATTTATTGTGGAAAAAGGAAAAAACTATAAGTAGAAGGTCGTGTACATTATTGTTACCTTGCAATTGTGATATCGAAGAGATCTTGCGAACTAGGGAATCCTTGAAGAAAAGTTACACGAAAAAGGGTTGTGAAGATCTGAGTGCATAGCTAGTTTGAGTGACGAACTAGAGTGGAAAATGAGTACACAGGATTGAGGGAGGAGGTTGTAGAATTTTTTGAATCTTGCAAGTGAATACGTCGTCTTATGTAAAGAAGCATTTTCCATGTTAGGGTTCCATAGTTAGGACACAAGATTAAAGGGATTTTCATGAAAGGGTAAAGCTGCAGAATTGAACAGAGCTAGGATCAGAAGGAAGAAAGAACTTTTAGTGACCCAACAGAGAAATGGCACTAAGGAAAGCAACAACTGTTTCACCAAAGAAGGGCAAGGGCAAAGGGAAACAAGTTGTTTCCACTAGTTTCAACAAAGAATGGTATGTGGAGATGTAATATCTAGATGGCATGTTTCTTGGAAAGGAATGTGTGTCTCAGGTTAGAAAGATGGTCGTTTGACTACAACCATTAAAAAATCACCATAGAGAATGAGATGGCATTGGAACTAGTTTTCCCTACAGAAAAAATGACACCATATGGAATGCCTATCTATGATGACGAGGCAAAGGTTAAGATGGAGAAAGATGGGTTATTGCAACTCTATGATTTTCCCTATTTTGGAAATCCTAAGTGACTGTACTAGTGGTTAATGTTGTGTGTACATGAAGATCATTTCTACTTCGCATGATGTAGGATGCATATAACTCCCTAAATTATTTCAAAATTTACTGGTCTTACCTGCAAAGGAAAATCATTTGATGATGACTTGGATGATAAGAAGGCCATCAAGAAGATTACTGAAGCTTATGAATATAAGAAGGGGTTATGATACTTTGACATCTCTATGATTTCCGACCTTGTAATGAGGATGGCCTACATTCAACATTCCTATAACCGAGCAAAGAACACATCCACTTGGACTCACAAGGTGAATTGGAGGAGGATGTAGTGCTTTATAGCAGAAAGTCGAGAGAGACTAGAAGAGGTCCACAGGAGGCTTGGAAAATTGGACTAAAAGGAAAGACACCAAGGCAGTCCTAGTGGTACTCGAAGGAGAAAGCGAGGAATTGTTCCCTCATCTATTCCCCCACAAAGATTTAGTGGGACCAAAATCCTCCTAAGAAGGGGAGGTGTGATCCATAGGGATCCGAAATAACTCTACTTCATCATAAATAATCAGCACAAAGAATAAAAAAAAATAAATGGAGGATTTTTCTTTTAAGTAACAGGACCACCACCATGTGCAGGGGTGGTGGTTACAAAACTGCCACCCAGCCATGGCGACGGTCCCAGAACTACCGGTCTACATAGGGCGGTGGTCCTGCCATTATGGACAGAAAACAAAATTCAAACAAACAACCTCTAAATTTGAAAGGATGTTTGTTTCTCTTCTCCTTCATGACCTTTCCCATTCTCCAGTGCATGGGAGGACATGAGAAAGGCTATAAATACATGATTGTAGAAGTGTAAAAGATCATCGAAGCATGGGAGCAAGTGAGCAAGAAGTCTTTGTGCTAGAAATTGTATTTTTGTAGAAGAAAGGAGTGTTGAGATAGAGCAAGCAAGTAACTGAAAGGAAGTGTTGAGATATTATCCACTTCTCTCTCTTACTTATTGTAAATTCTATACCATTGATTTAAATTGGCCAATAGAAGTGGGAAGAAAGAGTAACTTCCCTTCTTGACTAGTTTTTCCTCCATTGGAGGTTTTCCAGGATAAAATTGTTGGTGTTATGAGATTATATTCTTTCTTTTACTACAATTGTTGATTCTAAGAACAATAGTAATTCATTCACTAGCTATCTCTATTATTTTCTAATAGAAAATAAACATCAGCAATTAATTTGTGATTTGTGAATAATTCCAAAGTTGAAGAGTTTACAAATCACTATAATGAGGATGGCCACATGATTGGTCACAAAACTAAATGGGAAGGAGAGCTGAACACAAATCAACAAGGATTGGTTGAACATTTTCCAAAAGATCTCAGAGGGGACCATCTATAACCACTCCACATTCATAACAAGAAATCATCGATGTCATGCACAATGGAGAAAAGATCATGTTTGGTAACATCCTCCTTACCATTGTCTTTTTGGAGATTGGAGTGCCCAATGGGCTAGATACATTTTTGTGGGAGTACCCATATAAGAAGCCCTCCCCTGCCAAAAGATTTGAGAAGTACAATTATGACACCATGATGGCCACCCATAAGGCACACCTAGAAAAATGGTATAAACTGATGCGTGATGCATTCGACACAAAGTGGAGGATACCTCAACAATTACCTATTTTACTATAAGGTGAAGCTAAATTCATTGTGTACCAACATTTCTATATTGGTAGGTTTACTCTAGCAGATGGTGCCAAGGGTCCTTGGTGTAAATTTCCATTCTCCTTCACAACACAATACTTCTAGGCCAAAGTCAATAGATTCAAAGAGGTAAAGAAACTAAGGTTTGACCTCAGCATGGTAGACCAAGATTACCATGAGCTGTGCAGGACATTGATATATCCAAAGAAGTGCACCTATGTGGAGAAGTATGTCTCCCATGATGTACATATGGTGAATCCAGTAACATTTCTTGTTGTTGGGAGGACCACAACAAGGGTATACCTACGCATAAGGCTGAAGTATGATAAGGGCACTTACATTGAAAATGATTTCTCTATCCCAGAATACCCCACCACAAGGAATAAAGTCACTCGAGGAAAAGGGAGAGAGAGGAGGCCCTTGAGAAAAAGGCACCAAGTTCACAGAAAATACAATCTATAGGCATGCAAGATTCAGGCGTAAGGCTAAGAACCTATGCATGGAGGAAGTATTCCTTTGTAGAATAGAAAGAGAAGACACCTAAGGAAGAGGTGTCAAAGCAAGAGAAGCCCACTGCAAAATAAGAGTCACTGAAAATAAAGGAGTCACCTAGAGAGGAAGAAAAAGAAGAGTCTCCTATATTGGAATCATCAATTAGGAATAAAAAAGGGTAACAAAAAGATGGACTTGGAAGAAACAGATAACATGGAGGCCAACAAGGGTGATAGGATGATGAAGAGCATGGTGAGGTTCAGGACCATCCTATGTACTTTGTACACGAGTCGAGGAGGAGGGGAAATTAAGAGAAGGATGAAGATGAATGAGGTGCGATAGCAAGGGGGAAGTGAGTGTTGATCGATAACACTTGACAGAACTCATACAAGAAGTCCACATGGGAAAATAGGCCAAGTTTAAGGGGGTGAATGGATAGGAAGAACCCACCCGCGGAGGGTAAGTTCAACATTCAGGACTTAGCTGATTTGGAGCATGAAGACCAATTTTTAGAAGATGGCATGCGAGCACATAAACGAGGTAGAGACGTGCATGCGATGCATTGTATATCTTTATAGGATCGGATTGAAGTGTTTTACATGGGGAAAAGCTAAGAATAGGATTGCCACTTTAGTTAAGCTGTGAGAGTTCTATAGATAGCACACTTGCATGTGTGGCTATGCCTCTGTAAATGACATGTGGATATTAATGGAATTCAACCTATTTTTGGAATAGATAAGTAGTGAAGGGAAAGTCCCCACCCTATATATACATAGTGAATTACCCGTGAGAGAGAGAGAGAGGAGAGATATACGAGATATATGCAAAGTGTAAGAGGTAAGCATAAAAAGATATGTGCATACGACGGAATACTTGTATCAGATCCATGTGCACATTGATATAGATTACCATTATTATAAGGAGCTTCTATGTTTATTAATAGATGGAAGTTATTGGATAAATCTAATTTTCATTCCTATGTGTAATTGAGTAGTGCATGTTCTTGATCCAATCATGATTATTGTTTAAACTTTGTTCTTTCATAGATTTGAATATGGCATGCATTGTAGAATGATGGATTAGTGATGGAGCTATATGTTTCTTCCTTCATCATGCTAACATATTTCTACAACAACCCTAAAGAGGGACCTGGTACCTTTGTGCACTTTGGGTGAGCACTCAGTCTAGGCTGAGTGATGTGCCAATGCATCTAGGGTGTTATCTAGTAAATTCTAGGCTGCATCATTGGTTATGTTGCTAGGACCTCTTTTTTAGTTGTTTTCAGGATGGTTTGCAATAAATATGTACCGATTAACTCTAGCAAGTATTGAGGAGTGGATAGATGATCTAGAGGAAGAATATGCACGACAGTTCAGCATTGGATCTGAGTTTAACACACGCACTAGGGTAGAACAAAATCTATATGATAGTTTATATGAGAGATTTTTCACTATCTTTCCAATAGAATTATACAAGTGGCCGATTGCTTATGCATCTAAGTGGAATTGGAGGTATCATGCACTTTTCTGGACACATGAATAATTTTAGGCCCTTTATGATGTTGATCTGATTTGGACTCGTGATGTGGATACATGGTTTTTGGTGTTCTAAACAGTTATATTCTATAATATTCAATTTCAACGTATTCTTTCCTAAAGGTAGCTAAATTCTAGTTTTTGCGGTATCCTAGAGGATCATATCTGTAAGGTATTCCACTACCAATCAAGATCTGGATGGTAACTTTGAACTTGGAGAGTAAACTGATGGCTAACTAAATTTACCATGCATGAGGGAAGGAACAGGTTGGGTGAAAGATGGAAGACCTAGTGGCAGAAAGGCAGTGAGAGGAAAGGTGACTTAAGTATAATGAGGCACATAAGAGGGATATAGAGAAGTAGTGTACCATTGCAGAAAGTATGGCGTTGAGGAGAGAGATGGCTCATGAAGGATTTGAAGCTCACGTAGAAGACGTGGAGCCAGAGCATCAAGAACTCCCCCATCTTAGAAAGCATGACAGAGATCCCCACTTGGCTTCACATAGAAGTGTGCCAAAGAGACTACATGGGCCATAGGCGCTCATCTTAATCCACCTAGTGACTGGACCTTACACTTTGTTTTCCTTTATCTAGTACGAAAAGTAACCAAAAAGTTAACTTGGGAAGTAGGAGTGTAGGAGGAAGTCGGGGAGAAAGTACATCAATGGCGGACAGATGGCTTCAATGTTATTTAGAGGAAAATTTTTAGGTGCATCATTCACACAAAATGTGGGTGCACGAATGTTGGATTCACCTTTGGAAGTGGAACTACCTCACATACTATAGGGGTTCAATATAGTACTACTATCGGAGCACGGGGAGTACATTTACGGTGTATTGTTCTAGCTACAGGTGGAGGATCGAAGGTTTAGCTAGTTCTAGTTCTAGTGGATATGGTGGTTCTAGAGGCGGAGAGGAAACATATGAGGTTCTAGATCAAGTGGTCAAGGCCCACAACAACCATAAAATATTTATATGGAGATGTATCTTCATATTCTAGAGTATAGAGGCATAAAGGATGCTACTGAGCATGTGCACATGTGTGAAATATTGTGGTGCACGAAAGGGATCATGGCTTCTGAGTGCAAGGAAAGTCAATTTGCTACTACATTACAGGTACGTGCACACAAATATTATAGGAATTTTGACCCTGATCAAACTTGTGTGGGTTATGCAACATTGAAGGATGTTATCTTAATAGAGTTCTATATCCCATATTTTCGTAAGAAGAGTATCAAAGCACACTCAAATATATCAAGCAAGGCACTACTTGAGAGTGTACATGAGTATGATGCCTATTTTAAGACACTTTTATCTAATGTGTCTTATGATATTCATGCTAGCCAACATACACAATGGTTTGTTGGAGGATTTATTACACCATCTAGAAGAGCAATCATCACATAAGACATACACGATCTCATGCAAAGCAATGGAAGCAATGTTTCTTGCTAAAGAAGTTGAGAGCATTGACACTAGCATTAGTCCATTCTTAGAGGCACAAATTGTAGCTATGGTAAAATAGTTAGAACAATTATCAGCGAATTCAGCCCATGAAACGTACTCAAGGATTTGGTGTATAGATAATGAAGTGGAAGGTCACACCAAGGATAGTTGCCCTCGTAGATCTCTACATTCATTGTTGTTCGACTATGAAATCTGTTATTTTAATCATGATGCTAGACACTGTCCTTTGTTACAGTGAATGATAAGGAAGAATGTATCCTTATTTTGCAATATTTACAAGTCCATGACCCATGATACTAAGGATTGTCGATTGATTGGTCAGATCCATGATGCTATAGACATTGGGGTATGATAGACAAGTGTAATAGATAATTCTAAAGGTAAGAATGAGCACCAGGATTGAGATCATAATCAAACACGCTATGATAGGAATGAGGGCCATTTTGAAGGAGGTCGTGGAAGAGGACGTGGATATCATGGTGGATATGGAGGATGAGGCCATGGTGGAGGAAGAGGTGAGTTCCCTTGTGAAACATGTTATACGTACGGATCTCCCCGACCACTATAGGTATGAATTTCCTCAAAATATTGCATGTTATTTCAGTAGAAAGAACCATAACTATGAAGAATGATCAGACTTATATGAGCATATGAGTAAATAGCATAAGAAGGAAAACAAAGGTGTCAAGATGGTTAGAATCCAAAGCACGTTCAAAGATTAGTGGATGCGCAAGATAGCACCAAGACTGAGGCATTGATGTGAAGATTACTACATAAGGTGAAGGCGACGTTCACAAGGAGGCATAGCACTTGAAGCTTATGATCACCAAGGAAGAGGTTTTGCATGCAAGGTACCCAGATCCTACTCATCAGAAGGAAGTTTACCAGGATACCATGGAAGTGTTAAGGAATCTTCAAGGTGAGATACAATACTTAAAGGAGCAGAAGAAATCATCAGAGATATTCCAAACTGATATCGATGATCTGAGAGAAGTGTGCAAAATGTTGTGCCAAGAGAACATCATTCCACTATTAGGAAGTTGGTTAAAAGGGAACACTCCACGCGTAAGTATTGAGACCGGATGGTAGATCCTGCATGTAAATATTCCCCCTGATAGCATTGACTATGACAAGGAAATTACTTTGAATGTTGTTGTGGATGGATGGCTGTTGAGCAACATATTGATTGATATAGGTGCGAAAGTAAATGTGCTTACATTAGATGCATGGGTACAAATGGGGAGGCCTCCATTACAACCATCATCTAATGTTGTTTATGGAAAACCGGACTAAGGCCACTCGCATAGGAGTTTTGAAATATTCATTTATAACCATATAAGGGGCCAAAATTACTAGGGATTTTGAGGTATTAGCACTTACAGTAGATAGTTTTCAAGCCTTTCTTAGATGCCCTTGGTGTTATGAAAATAATGCTGACTTGAGATTCAATAAGGGGTATATAAGATTTGAGAACAAATATGAAAGGGTTGTGATACCTTTGATAAATGGGAACTCTACACCATATGTTGAGCCTCTAAGTGAGGAGGACTTAAACATAATCTATGTACGTGCTATTTAGGACCCAAAGGTCAATGAGCCATCAAAGGAAGGCATCATATAGTGGGAGGATTCTCATTCTATTAGTGATACTATGAGTATTGCTTGTGACAATTGGGATCATGGTACATATGAACTGGTAGGACGTGTGGTAAAAAGTGCGGTTGCGTGTAAGAATAGACTTCATTCTATTCAATGGATAGGTGGCGTAGTAACTTGTTATATAGGAGTAGAAGATCTTCCTGTATTTTTGAAAGCCATGGAAACACAGTGGATAGATCAAATTAAGAGAAGAGATATGTTAGTATTTACCTTACATGGGACAAAGAACGCTGGTGGGTAGTTCATAGAGGTAATATTATGGAGTGGAAGGAGATCAAAATTGCCCTATCTACCAGGTTTGTAAGAAGTAATGTACCTACACAGATTTACACTTATAATGGTGATCAACCCGTTTATAACTACATTCAACAGAGTGAGAGACTTTGGACACTAGAACAGGAAGCATTACCACCTTCACTCTAGTTGCATAAATTGTATTCCACTCTACAAGGATGTGCACACGCCTGGTATGTATATTTTGAACTACATTGAGAGACTGAGAATTGGCAGAATTTGACTATAGGAATGCTCTAGACCTTTAACTAATTCTCAACTAAACCTCCAGTAGAAGAAGTATTAAAAAAATTTAAGCACTTAACTATGGGAGATAGTGCAAAGGTAGAAGAGTATATTCAGAAATTATTTGGTGAGACAGAGTCTGGAGCGCATTTTGAAAAGGAAGAAGAAATGGAATCCATACTACTTGAACATTCTTGGCTTGATAGATAGAAAGGAAAGATTGCTTACATCATGAATGATGAAGAAGCTGAGAACTTGGATATTGAACATTCAAAAGGGGTGCTCGATGTATTGGACATTGCGAGACAAGGATACATGTGCTTATCATGAACCCATGAAGAAAAAGAAGGTGAATATAGGTTCAGAGGCTGAGCCAAAGGAGGTCATAATTGGAGACTATTGGTCAAAATTGGAAGTGGCAAAGATCATTGAGTTACTCAAGGATTATCAGAACTTATTCCTCGAGGGTATCATGAACTTAAAGGTGTGCATGAATCACTTGGGGAAATGAAGATAAAGCTTAAGGACGGTGCATGCCTAGTGAGAAGGAGACCTTAAAAATGAATCATAATTTACATGAAAAGGTAAAAGAAGAAATTGATAACATGTTAAAATATGGAATTATCAAGCCCCTTGATGAGTCAAAATGGGTTAGTCCAATGGTAATCAATATCAAGAAGGATGGATGAATCAGAATTTGTGTTGATTACAAGGAGCTAAATACAACATGTGTCACAGATCCCTTTCCTACACCATTCACTGAGGAAATACTGGAAGGAGTAGCACGACACGAAATATATTCCTTCATAGATGGGTTTTCCGGGTATCATCAGGTTAGGATTTCTCAGGAGGATCAAGAAAAGACAACTTTTACTATTGAATGGGGAAGCTTTTCCTATACTATGATGCCTTTTGGACTAAAAATGTGCCTGTTGTATTCTCGCGGATAGTTGTTCAGGAATTCAAATATTTTATTCAAAAATTCTTACAAGTTTACCTAGATGATTGGATAGTATATGGGCTTGTGAAAGATCATTGTGACAATCTACGCTTAATGTTTGAATGGTGCAGAAAATTGAGTATCTCTTTGAACATCAAGAAGTGCATATTTTCTACACCTTTTGGAATACTGTTAGGACATATAATTTACAAGGAAGGTTTATTGGTTGATCCAACTAAGGTTGCAGTCATTCTAGGCTTGGAAGTGCCTACCAGTCAGATTGAGGTGCACATATTTTTAGGTCATACAGGATATTATAGAAAATTCATCAAGGGATATGCAAAAATTTCCGCACCTCTGGAGGAGTTACTGAAAGGAAAAGGTACATTCTATTGGGGAGAATCACATCAGCGTGCATTTGAAACATGGAAAGAGAAACTTACTACCGCACCTATCCAACATTTTCCTTAATGGGAAAACCCTTTCATGTACACTTGGATGCCTCTGGAATGAAATTGGCACAATATTAGCCCAACTCAAGAAGGTATTGTTTATCATCCTATCTTATTTGTTAGTAGGAAGCTGCTCCTGCTGAACATAATTATACAACTACAGAGCATAAAGCTTTGTCAATGATCTATGCATTGCACAAGTTTTGACAATACTTGTTAGCAACCCCATTTGTGTTTTATATAGATCACATGGAATTGAAGTATTTGGTGAAAAACCCATCTTACAAGGGCACATATGTAGATGGGTACTCCTATTTCAAGAGTTTTATTTCACAGTTGTGGTGAAGCCAAGGAAAAGTAACTCTGGACTAGACCACTTGTCTAGAATTAACTCAGGAGAGGAAGCACAAACAATTAAAAAAACCATGCCAGATGCATAGTTATATAGGTTACAACGCACGCCATTAGAGTTAGAAGGCATTTCTATCTTTCTACGGACTGGTGTGGCACCAGAAGGAATGAAGGCATTAGAAAAGAAACAACTTGATATACACACAAAGCACCATATATGTTAATCAATGGTGACCTCTACAAGTTAGGCAGAGATGAAATATTACGCTGTTGTGTATTATAACACAAGCGCAAGGATATTATGGATGAAGCCCATGGTGGTATTCCAGGAGGCCACTATGCAGGTGATGTAACTTCCTGAAAAATCCTACTTGTTGGCTTATGGTGGGAGACATTGTATAAAGACTGTAAAGAATATTGTAAGGCGTGTGACCATTTTCAGCACCTAGGAAAACTAGGACAAAGAGATGAAATTCCTTTGAGACCAATTACTAGTGCAGAACCATTTGAGAAATGGGACATTGATTTTGTCGGACCTATTTCGCCAGCCACGCGTAGGACTAGATCACATTATATCATTACTTACACAGATTATCTCACATGGTGGGCAAAAGCAACACCTACGAATGACTTTACAATAGCTAGGTTTATATGGGAGAATGTTCTTACAAGATATGGATGTCCTTTAAGTTTGAAAAGTGATAGGGTTACACACTTTTTAAATGAAACCATAAGGATCCTAATAGATGAGTTTATGGTTGCCCACCATAAGACTACATTTTACCACCCTCAGGAAAATGGAACTACTTAGGCTTTCAACAAGATTTTGAACTAGACATTGACAAAAAATTGTGATGTTGGAAGAAAGGATTGGGATGATAAAGTGTCAGATATTATTTGAGCATATAGAAAAACTTAAAAGAGATAGAACAAATCCACACCATTTCAGTTGGTGTTTAACACAAAATTCGTTCTCCCTATAGAATTTATGTTACCTTATTTGTGCATTACGCATGTTGGAGGTCTAGATGATGAGAAGGATTTAGAAGAGTTTATTGAGAAGATGATTCAATTGGATGAGTGATGAGCCATAGCATGATGGAGTCAGAAGCGAGGAAAAGGCTAGGCGAAAGCATGGCATGCCAAAAATATAAAGGAGAAGAAGTTGATGGTTACTTTAACGGGAGTAGGTTGAATCCCTACTATAAATAAATATTCTTGGTGTTTGTAATAAGGCAGTATTGCCATTTAGATTAGGTTTTAAATTATGTATTTCCTTAATGTATTTTCTTCATTGTCATTATGCTTTGTCAAATTAGTTGTTGTTCTTCTCAAAAAGCGTGCTTGCGCACATGAAAATAATTACTATGTGAAGAATGTTTATGCGTAGAGGACTACACATACTTTTAGTGTGGGGTGGTTGTATTTATCCAAGTAAAATACTCGTGGGAATTGAAAGGTTAAAGGAATAAGCTACTACGAGTGTGATTTAGGTCAAAAGAAGATTGCTTCTCAAAAGTGACCAAGGATGAATATGAATGAAAGGACATTATAACCCGAGGTAAGAAGAGGCCAACATAACTATCAAGAGAAGGTACATTGACAAGCTAGTTGGATGCAAGGGCATGCGGCTGAAGATAAGTCTATGACCAAAGGTTAGGAAGGTGCACTAGAAGGTTATAGGCTGTGGTGCAAAGATGTACCTCATGGAACGAAAAATTTAGCCAATGAATGAGAGGATATTTGGTAGTGAAGGAGCAATAAATACATAAAAATTTGAAAAAGTATATAAGGATCGGATGTAAATTCATTTTTAGCATTGCGACTAAGATTATTTGAAATAAGCCAAGTGCAAATATCGAGTGATCATTTTGAGGTGTGAAAGGTGTGTAACTAGTCATGACAAAGAGATCTGTACACATAAGAAGCTTGTGTCCCTAGTGGTGAATGGTTTGAGTGAAGTGAGGTGACATAGATGAGATAGGGCACGCAATTTCACCTAGGGCATGCTAAATTGAACTAGGGTTTGCTTCGCACCTTACAAAATTTGAATTGAAAGGATCTACAAAGGATTGCAAGGTAGAAATGCCATCAAAGAAAGTAGTTGCAACAGAGTGAAGGGAAAGAAGAAGGTGGTAAAATATGAATAAGAAATGGCTCCTAAAAGTAATTTTTCCGAGATGCAATATCCAGAGTTGATACTTCAAAATGATATAGAGGAGGTTTCCTCATAAAACTTCTTTATTCATCTACATTCTTTATTTCTTATTCTTTCCATTCTTCTATTCTTTACTTCGGTTTTTAGAGATACCCATTGTCGGTAAGTGACAATGAGAATAGTAGTGGGGTAATATTGATCGAGAACACTTGAAATAACTCACACAAGAATTCCACATGGGAAAATAGGCCAGTTTAAGGGAGCGAATGGACAAGAAAAACCCGCGTGGAGGGAAAGTTCAACATTCGGGACTTAGCCGATTTTGAGCATGAAGACCTATTTTTAGAATATGGCATGCGAGAGCATATAAATGAGGCAGAGACATGTTGGAACATAATGATTAAGTGCTCTAGCTAACCCTTAATGTATATGGGTCCATCACTAATATATAGGTTAATATTTAATAATATGAAATATTTCTATTTCTATTATTAAATATTATAAACTTAGGTGTATGTGTCAACCATTTTAAGTTGAAAATGTGGGTTGGGAGACATACCTAATCACCTTATATAAGAAGGAATTTAGGTACTCATTTGATATATTTAGGAAATATATCAAAGGTGTTCAACTCAAGTGATTTGGTTTTACCCTTGGTAAATAGGGTTTCAAAGGAGAAAGTGATCTTACTTGGATGTAAAATAAGTTCTTGAAGTAAAAGGTTATTTTCAAATTGGTTTTACCCTATTGGGGTTTTCCACTATAAATATTGTGTCACCCGTGTTATATATTTCTTGTAAGTATTTTTTATTTACTTATGTTATGATGTAATATTTATTTAGATATTTATTATAACATTATGTAATATGTAAGTTGATTAAATCTGTATTTATTAGAATCCTCAAATTCTCACATGGTAACAGAGCGAGATAAATTGAATAAATTAAGATAAAATGTTTTGTATTTTATTTTATTTATGTAATATGATATGATTCTTACTTTCATTTACATTTTTAAATTATATGGAATTAATGTTTGTTTGGAGATTATGTGTGCACAGTGAAAGGGGCTTCAAATATTTACCTACGTGAAAATCACATACAAAAGGAAATGATTTATTACTATATGAAATAATTTTCAAGTTTTCTATAATTTCAAATGTTTGCAGGTTAAATATTTTGGAAGGTAAATTCATACCCGTGTTCTTTGGACCCCTTTAAAAGAATTTGATTTGAAAAACTATAGTTTATAGTTAATCTATAACTATATTTTTTAAAATTAAAAAATATATAGAATAAAGTTTATATAATAACTTATATAAACATTATATTAAAATTGATATAGTTTTGAAACAAAAACTATATATTAAAAACCTTAAACCATATTAAAATTACATGGGATTGGGGAAGAGTCAATAGACCATATTCTAAGCATAAGTTTAAATCATATTTAAACTTAACTTATAAATCTAGGCATATATAGTTTAAAAAAGAAGAAAAAAACCTATGTTTGAATCATATTATATATATGGTTAGTTTAAATCACTTGAAATATAAATTTTATTATATTTGGTCTATATATGTTTTTTTAGAAAAAACTTAAGTGCTTACTTTTTTTCTGGGAAGGGGGCCCATGTTTATTGTTTTTCCATGAAGAGATTACTTCTTAAATTTTAATACTTATTAGATAGAACCTAACATGTGTCCCTAACCATTTATATTATCCATGTAAGGGGATGACCCCAATCCATTTATATCTTATAGTTTATAAAAACTATATAAATAAACTTATTTAAAGGTTTTTCTTTTATAAAATAGTGGGAGTGGAGAATAAAATGAGATAATATCTTAGGTATAAATGTAGAATTCTCAGGTATAAATGGAGAATTTTTTTTTTTAAAAATCTAGTTTATTGGTGGCCCACGTGAAGTGTGGTAAATATTTATTAAAATATTGGTAGTTATAGCCACATAAAAGTTTTAAAGTTTTTAGCTTGCAGAATTATATAAAATATTTTGTAATCTTTCCATAGTTTTAAATGTGTGCAGGGTAAAATTAAGAGTAAATGAAGGGAGGAGACAAGGTTAATGAAAATATGAATTTCAATTTATTTCATTGGTCGGGTGAAATTACTTGTCCCCTCTGTAAAATATGTAGGTTAATTTATACTCTTATAAATCTACTTGCACTTGGTAAAATTCTTTTAACCTGGTCTATGTCCTTTAAACGCCTTTAATAAGGATTCTCGTTTACACACACACACACACACACACACACACACACACACACACACACACACACACACACACACACACATATAGTATAGTTTATAATTTTTATGAACTATATGTTGTTTTTATTTTCAATCTATAAACTATATACTTTTTTATAAAAAAATGGTATAGATTTTTACATTATAAATTATAATAGGTTATTATAATGTGTTAAAATATAACCTCCATAATATTATATAGAAGAAATTCTGAATTTCACATTCTGAAAATACACAAGTATTTTTGACTTCATTAAATTTGAAGGTCAAATGACCATCATGGTAGACCAAACATAAGACAAACTTTAACTATGTTAAAATTGACGATCAAATGACCGTCACAATAAATTAAAAAAGACATTATGATGGTCATTTAGATGTCAAATTTAAATCAAGCTAGATTTTTGTCAACATTAATTTTTAAAAAAAAATTGAAGTTGTTCTATATTCTTAGGGGTCTCTTCTTCACTTTTATATGTTCAAATATTTTTTATATAAATATGGGGTATAATACAGAGCCCTTTATATTGTGGGTTATTATTTTGATCATGGGAGGTTAATTAGTATGCATTGTAATGACAAAATTAGTTATGATCAAATAGTTTCTTTAGATCTGATTCTATTAAAAGTGTTGTTTTTATTATCGATAAATATGTATCTAACTTTGTGGTACATTGTATATTATAATGAGGTGTGTTTTACAAGTTTAGGAAAATAATGGTGTCCAACTATTTCTGTCTTGACAAAACCCAGATCCTGAATGAAACCAACTACAACATTTGGGTCAAAACATAATTTATGACGAGGAAACTCGGATGATTATTTCTGGATCTGAGGTTTCTCCCACCGGTTGTCAAACAACTATAGATAACATGAATGCATTCTTGCAACAAATGTAGAGGCTATTTCTATGATTTTGTGTAATGTGAATGACGAGTACCTTCTACACATTGGTAATATCAAACATACGAAAGAGGTATGAACACAACTAGAATCCATGCATGAAGGATACTTGGTATATCAAGGATAGTAATGAGAGTATAATAGCTGAAGGAATTCAAAGAAATGGTTTGTATATTTTTGATGATTTCTCTTCTACATCTTATTTTATATCTCAGATTTTGAATAATTCAAAACTATGACATGAAAGGTTAGGACATGTTAATTATCGAAGCTTATATGAAATGTATATATATAATATAGTGAAAGGTTTACATGTGTTGTCTTTTTCTCTTGAAGTTACTTCATTAAATGCTTCTAAATGATGGTTTTGATTCTGATTTAGTAAATGGTCATGATGATGTTTTGATGTTATAGATGTTTATGAAACTCTTATCTTCCTAGATAAGAAATTAAATTGGGCTCAATCTATGTTAGAAAGTTTAAATCCTATTAACCTTAGGAAAATGACTAGAAGCCATCATATATACCATGCATTAATTACCTTGTATGAACCTGAGTTGTGAAGTATTATAGGGTTTAGGTGGTTATACAAAGTAAAATATAATGTTGATGGTAGTATTAACACACATAAATTTAGACTTGTTGCTTTAGAAGTTTCACTCGAAACCTAGTATTGATAATGTCGAGACATTTCCTGTAGCTAAAATGAGTACTGTTAGGGCCTTATTTGCAATTTCCGCTCAATTTGGGTGGGGAATCCACCAAATGGATAAGAAAAATACTTTTTTGAATTACGATTTAAAAGAAGAACTTTACATGTTTCAACCTAAAGGATTTAGATAAACTGGTAAAGAAAACTATGTTTGTAAGTTGAGAAATCCTTGTATGATTTAAAACAAGCTTTTACAAATTGGTATGTGAAAATTGTTTCCTTCTTTAAACTCATTAGGTTTTTTAATTATTTTTCTAACAATGATATATTCGTTAAGTAATAAAGCTCACATATTATCATTATATATATATATATATATATATATATATATATATATATATATGATTTATATATATATATATGTTGATGATTTTATTATGTCAAATTCTTATTTAATTCATAAGATTAAAGAGAAATTGAAGTACTTTGAAATGAATGAGTTAAGTCTCTTACATCATATTATTTTTATGATTGTATTTTATTCTATTGTTATTTTTAAAACACAATATGCAACCATTGTATTGAAAAAGTTTTTATGATTGATTGTAAACCATTTTTACTTCAATAGAAGTTGGAATAAATATTGATACTAAATCTTCTTATGAAAAAGGTTGATCCTATTTTATATACGTTGTTAGTTGATAGTTTGATTTATCTAACTATAAATAGATTAGATATTTCCTATACATTAATAATTACTTGAAGGTTTATGCAAGAAAATTTTTAGAGATCATTGGAATCTTGAAAAAATAATTTGTAGATATTTGAAAAGAACAATCAATTATGGGTTGCATTATAATAAGAATGAAAATTCTATCTTATATGGATTTTGTGATTATAACCATAATGATATTGTGCTTATAAAATATACTTTGGATATGCGTTCAAATTTTTTAGTGTAGGAACCATTACTTGGAAAAAAATACAATCAATAGTCTGCATTTCTTTCACCGAGGTAGAGAAGTATAATGGAAGAAGTAAAGAAGACATGTGGCTACAATGACTGATGGTAGAAATACACATAGAAGCTAAAGGAAGTGTTTCTCTTCTATGTGGTGGTTAGTGTTATATTACTCTTGATTAAGAATTCAGTTCAACATCGAGAGGATGAAGAACATTGAGATATATATACGCTTCACCCATGAGAAAGTGCAAAGTGATGAGATAAATCTCAAGTTCATGTTGATCAAGAGTAGGTTGCTAACATCTTCACAAATTCCTTGAGTATGCAGAAAGTTTTTCACTTTCGTGAAAATCTTGGATTGTTGGAGTTGTCATTGAGGGGGAGTTTGCATGAAAACGTCACCTCCTAATGGAACTTGGTTTTTGTAAAAATACGTTCAGAATTTGTAAAATACCTTTGGGCAAGTGTAAAAAGACCTTCGAGAAAGTGTAAAAAGACCTTTGGGTATGTATACCTCCTCGATTCTTTTTAAAAAGACGTGTAGAAATATCTTAAAGGCGGTCTTGAGTAAAATATTTAGTGATATTAAGTTTACTAGTAAACATCCGATACAAGCATATTGTTAAGGATGTCCTTGGTTGTAAAAAGGCTCATATATGCTTAAGTTAAATAACCTTTTATGAGAATTTGTGAGAACATGTAAAACTCACAAATTATACTTATCCATTGATCATGGGATGATATTTGGGATTCCAAATCCTTTTGTACCAAAAGTTAAATTGAGTATGATGAAGGTGTTATAATTCCTTCAACCGATATGCTAGCCTAAAACCTTTATGGTTTAAAGATTTTAAATCCTATAGTGTACCACAGATAGGTAATCTATTGGCATATATTATGTTATCCCACTTAATATTAAGGGGGAGTGTTGGAACATAATGATTAAGTGGTCCTGACATCCCTTAATGTATATGGGTCCATCACTAATATATAGGTTAATATTTAATAATATGAAATATTTATATTTATATTATTAAATATGCTAACCTAGGTATATACTTTAGGTTAAATATTTAATATCATGAAATGATTATATTTCTAATATTAAATATTATAAAACTAGGTGTATGTGTCAACCACTTTAGGTTGAAAAGGTGGGTAGGGAGACATACTCGATCGCCTTATATAAAAGGACTTTAGGTCCTCATTTTATATATTTGAGAAATATATCAAAGGTGTACAAATCAAGTGATTTGGTTTTACCCTTAATAAATAGGGTTTAAAAGGAGGAGGTGATCTTCTTTGGATGTAAAATAAGTTATCTAAAGTAAAAGGTTATTTTCAAAGTGGTTTTTACCTTATTGGGGTTTTCCACTATAAATACGGTGTCACCTGTGTTATTTATTTCTTGTAAATATTTTTTTATTTACTTATGTTATGATGTAATATTTATTTAAATATTTATTATAACATTATGTAATATGTAAGTTGATTAAATCTGTATTTATTAGAATCCTCAAATTCTAACAACCCGAATGGATAAGAAGAACCCGCGCACGTAGGGAAAGTTTAGCATTAGGACTTCGCCAATTTTGAGCATGAAGACCTATTTTTAGAAGATGGCATGTAGAGCACATAAACAAGGCAGAGATGTGCACACCACACATTGTCTATCTTTAGAGGATCAGATTGAAGCATTTTGCATGGAGACAAGCTAAGAATAGGATTGTCACTTCATTTAACTGTAAGAAGTCTATAGATAACACACTTGAATGTGTGGCTATGCCTATAAATGACACATGGATATTAATAGCATGCAGCCTATTTTGGGAATAGATAAGTGGTGAAGGGCAAGTCCCCACCCTATAATATGTAGTGAATTACCTGAGAGAGAGAGAGGATAGATATATAGGTATATACAGAGTGTAAGAGGTAGGCATAAAGAGATATTTGCATACGAATGGAATACTATATCAAATCCATGCGCGTGTCGGTATATATTTCCATTATTATAAGGATCTTATGTGTTTATTAATATATGGAAGTTATTGGATGAATCTAAGTTCATTCCTATGTGTAATCGATTATTTCATGTTCTTGATCAAATCATGATTATTGTTTAAAGATTTTTATTTCATATATTTGAATATGGCATGCATTATATAATGATGGATTAGTGATGGATCTATATGTTTCTTCCTTCATCATGCTAACATCCTGCTATAACAACCCTAAAGAGGGACCTAGTACCTTTTCTCACTTCAGTGAGCACTCATCTAGGCCGAGTGATGTGCCAAAGACTTTAAGGTGTTATCTGGTAAATTCTATGCTCGCATCGGTTAGGATGTCAACATGAAGGATCAAAGGACTCCAAGCTTGACCAAGGAGAAGATAGAGGATGCCACAGAAGGGAGGTAGCAGGAATCATAAAATACTTGGTGGATAAAGAGGTGGAGCGCAACACCAAAGAAATTATCAAGGAGACAGAGGGAAGTAAGAGTGTAGAAAAGGAGTATGGAAGCATGGGCAAAGATCCAGCTTGGTAGTAAGCTTCCCAAAGGAAGCACACATAGGAGGAAAGGGTATGGTAGTGGTGCAGGGAACAAGGGATGACCTACATCAATTATCTAAATAAGGTATTATGCACACGTTTCTAAAGTACCATGCCTTCAAACTAACTCCTTGCATGGTCTTCTTTCGATGAGGATGGTGCATACCCACACATAAGGAACATGTTATCTTGGGCTTTTGAGTCCCACATTGATGAGCCTAAATTTGAGGTCAACCGTGAGGTGGTGATGAAGATACTAGATATCAAGGAGTAGACCCTCCGGTGAATGATCAACAACTATTATATGATAAAGTTTGTAATTCACTCAACAATGTATCAGTGGAGGATGAGGTGAGGCTCTTTTGGAGGAATGACAGAGTAAGGGTCCTGGAAGAATAGCTTGAAATGAAAAATGAAGAGATCATTGAAAAGTAAAAGGATCTAAAGAAAGAGGATATGATCAACACACAATTAAGGTGAAAATTAAGGGAGTAAAAGGAAAAGGTGCGAGAGATCCATAAGAAGATAAAGACTATTTCAGACATCATAATCTTGAAGCACCCAAACTTGGCACCGCCGACAAAAAATATGAGTCAACCATCCAAT
This sequence comes from Taxus wallichiana var. yunnanensis, assembly GCA_018340775.1. NCBI lineage: Eukaryota > Viridiplantae > Streptophyta > Pinopsida > Cupressales > Taxaceae > Taxus > Taxus wallichiana. Next base: position 262,461,022 of record CM031236.1, read on the forward strand.
GCTTGGAAGACCTAACCCGCATCTTCATAATGGAGATGCAACTCGCTCACATTGGAATCAATAGAAGATGCATTATCATGCTAGAAGGAGGAAGAGAAAATGAAGATCGAGGAGATAGTTACTTATTATTCTGAGCTCCTTTCCACTATGAAGACTGCCATGCAAATGGATGAGGCTATTTGTGACAATGTCATCGACAGACACATGGTAGCAAGCATACTAGTTGCTACACATGAGGTGGATCTAAAGGAGTTTCAAGAAAAGAAAAAGGAAATAGGGTGGAGTGGGATAAGATCCTAGATGAAGTTGAGAAAAGTTAGAAGCAATCAAGACCTTGCAAGGTTTGATTAAGAATTATCTTAAGGTACTATATGCCCAAGTCACTAGAAGGAATTGTAGACATGTTCAATGTTAAGAGCAACATATTAAGTTTTTATGAGGTGAGGGCTATAGTGGGTGACCTACTTTAGTAAGTGCAGAGTGAGGTGGATGCCTAGGAAAATATTGAAGCAAAAATAAAGAAAGAATTCCTAATCCTACAAAAATAGAAGATTATTCCATTCTTTCATTCTTTATTCAGATTGTCTATGTCCCACTATTTTTTTTTTTTTTTGAAAAAAGTAGGATGTTTCTGAGGATGGAGAACATGCTTAGTGTGGGGTGATGTTAGACCCTAAAATATTGGCCAAGTACCAAAGGGCGTGTGCGCAGGATCGGTGAGAAGAAGGGTGCTCGGGGAAAGCATGCAGGATAAAAGGGTTTAAGTGAAACCGTGGCACGCACAGGAAGTAGAAAATGGGTTTAAAAGAATTATCCATAATTGGCATTCTAGAGGCACTTGAGGAAAAATGTGAAGACCCAACTAGGTGTAATGAATGGACAAGGTTCCAACCTTGAACCTTGGAGGTCAAGAAAAGGATATTCAAAACAGGGAATATTCGAGAAGACATCATTGTGGAGAGTGTAATGTTTGCTAAGGGATAAACATTCCAATGGAGGACCACATTGAAACTTGACACATGATCTATACGGAGAGAAGGCATGGCAAAGGGAATTGCTCCTATAAAAAGAGATGCTCGTGCTATACATAAAGAGGTTAATATAAGAGAATACGAAGAGGCATGAAGAAATAGAAAAAAAAGAATGCAAGAGATGATGGGAGATAGAGGGAACACATAAAGAATAAGAAGCAAAATAACAATGTGTTGCAGTAATGCAAGGGTTTAGAGAACATAGTGCTAAGTGTTGTAAGGGATGTTATAAAACTTTGTATGACAATAGGATCTATAATAAGGGTTAAAATGGGAAAATTATAGTTATGATCTCATATGGGGAATGAATTGTGAGAGTTAGGTCCTTTTCATTTATTGTATATGGTCTGAGATGACCCTTTTGACTATAATGTGGCTACTTAAACTGATCCATAGGATCCTTATTGAGAAACAAAAATCTAATATCTTCTCAGAATAAGTTTTAGTTAGTTCTAAAGTGTGGAGAAAACTTATATGATTTTGTCAATATCTCGTTTGTAGGAAATAGAGCCCGTTTGCAAAAGTTATGGCCCGCTGAATTTTTTGGGCAACTGGAAAAATTTGGGACTGCGTGCAGGTTAGACATGTGCACAAGTGGACCAATATGAATGTGACATATGGACAATATAGATGATAAACGAAAAGTCACAATTTTTTTTGGAACACTGGTCTTCAACACTCGGTGACAAACAAGTGGGCCTCTATTTATCTGTCAGGGGCCCTCACCAGTTTGACACACTTGATTACAGAGGGGTGTCTTGGCCTCCTTCATTTTATATTTCTATAAAGAGAGCTCTCATATATATTTACCTTATATGTACATTGTATTATGCATGTGGAACTAATTTGATATGACAATTTAAACTATACAATTAAACCATATGCTAATACCATGTATATTCCAATATTTCCATGCATTATTGCCAAAGACCACTTATTTTATGCTAATTTCAACGTATATATCCCAACTTCCACATATAAATAGCCACACATTATCCCACCAAATATGCCATGCCATACTTCAACTATTATAAAATTCTATGCACCAAACTTGGGTCAAATACCCATCCTCAATGTCCATGGAAATCAAAATGGCTCAATAGCTAATGCAAAAACAAACCGCCCACCTATTTAAATGGTCCCCTAAACTATTTTTCATATAAATGTGGGATAAATCCCATGGGAGGTGCCTAAGGAGGTGGAGGTAGGGGATTTGAACCTCTATCCTCCCATGCAAAATGATAGGCACCTAATCATTGAGCCAGCCGCTTGGGAAAAAATATAAAAGGAGGTATTTTGTATTTGAATAGGCATTCGGGTCTGTAAAATATTAAAACACTCATAAATTGAGGTTAAAGTGGAATCTTAAGGAAATGTAAAAAGCAACCCCTACTATTTTTTATAGAGAAATACTTTGAGAAGCTTATAATTTTGTAGAATTCTTTATAAAGAATTATTTTTAAGATTTTAATAGATCAGTCCCATTCAATAGACCTAAAGACATAGGCCTCAAGTGTTGAACTTCATTATCACGCCTTGTGTCGAATTGCTAGTGAATTCTCTTCATTTCTCTATATTTTTGCACAGTACTTTCATGTTTTAATCTTTTATTAAAAATATAAAAGGTTGTAATCGTCTAATTTTAAATTGAAAATAAATACAAAGCAAGTTTTGTTGTGTGAACAATTTCTAGTTAAAATTGACTTTCAGATCACTGGTATCATAGCTTGTTTTGAATGATTTTTAGTTCAGATTAATGTGTTTTGATTGCAAGTTATGTGTTGATGTTAACAAGGTATCTATCTAATAAGGGTGAAGGAGAGTTAGTTGAAGGAGATCCCAAAATTGGTACTGACGGTCTCGAAGTCCTGTAATGGAGGATCGAGAGGCATAAGAATTTGGATGATCATTCTAACAAATGAAGGAAATGGTGGAAGAAATGTACCAAGATAGACAAAGGGAAAAGAAAACTAGAGAATGTAAGAAGGAAGAAATCTCTAGTTCTGATATTCCTAAAATTGAACCTCTAAAATTTTATTTTCCTTCATTAAAGTTAGATATCAAGTTTGAATTGCCAATGTATACTGGAGAGCTAAATGCAGAGAAGTTGGATAATTGGATCAAGAAGGTAGAATTATACTCGCAGTTTAGAGAATGGGGATGATGAATCAAAGATTCATGTAAGAAATCTTCAAATGGGTGGCATAACACTCATTTTGTGGGAGAGTAAGCTTCAGGAAGTAGAAGAAACCAAAGGTAAAGCAATCACTTCTTGGTCTGAATTTGTTTCAAGTATTAGGAAACACTTTTATACTCTTGGTTATAAGAAACAAGCAATGACAGATTTGCAAACATTAATACAAGATAAGGGACAAAGTGTTCAAGAATACACAAATGAATTTAGAAAAAGGACTCTAATTATGGGAATTTCCATAAACACAAAGAAACACCGCATAAATGTATTGGTGGATTGCATAATTCTTCACGATACCCAATTTTTTTCTCCTTTTCATCCCAAAAGATAAAAGATATGGCATGAAGCTTGAAGATAGATAGATCACGATGTATGTCATTTTGTATCCAGGATGTGATCTAATTGGCACTCAGATTTGTGGAGAGATGGTAACACTCAAATAGGACTTGATCTTGTCCTAATTGTTTTAGGTTGTTCCTTTCAACCAAGGTAAGATGACCTAGTTTGTAAATATTAGTGCAAATTCACAAAGACCCCAAATGAGATATGGATATGCTTTTCTAAGGCAAACTCATCTTGTGTGAATGCACAACATCGAGTTTTCTCCAAGGTGTGGGACCATGTAAATTGATAAAACTCTTCAAATTGAAGCTGGTTCTTACTCCTCTGTTTAGGTGTATGCATGTAATTCTTGTAGAGGTTCTGATTCAAAATTCCTACTCTAAAACTACTAAGGAGATAGGGTTGAGGGAAAACATAGAAATGGGAAACAAAACTAAGAAAAATAGAAAGGTGATACACCAAAGGAGTGTTGAACTCCTTGCTTTGCAAATATAGACAAAAATCATGAAGATGTAGCAAAAAAACATACACAAATTACCATAATGCAATGAAGGATCAGAAGACAATAATAACTACATGAGAGGATTGAAAATTGATCACAAAACATACATTATCATGCCCAAATTTGATACAATACGTTCCATTGGTAAAGAGGTAAAAATGTGTTACAATCTCCATGGAAGGTCTGAAACTCCTTCAAATCCACCTGCTAAGGAGGAAAGAAGAGCTTATCAAGCAAGAAAATCCAACATTACAAAATGAGCTAAAACCGCTTTTTTTAACACTCGAAAGCGAAGGAAAGAAGGAAAGAAAGGTGAAAACATGGGAAAATCTGATTTTCCTCTCCAACCACTGACAAGATTCATTAAAAGAAAGGGCACCTCTGCAAATCCACTTCCCAATGCATTCAAGCCCGCAAGACAAGAAATTTCCCATACCTCATTAAATCTAGTAGATGGAAATCTGATTTTTTGCCTTTTCTAGTGCTAGAGACGTTTTTCCAATTTTCTCCCATGAATCTTCACCAAAATCCAAAATTGAGGGGTCCAACGTGTGGAGAATTTCACAATATTTCCAATGATATAAAGAACATGAAAATTTGAGCTCGGGATCGAAAGTTATGCCCCTCTGAAGATTTAGGGCAAAAATGGTGAAAAACAAAGTCAAAATTGGGTCAACGGGGTCAAACTTCAAAATTTCCCCCTTTTTTTGAATTTGGGAAAATTTCCCAAAATTTCCCACACCTCACTACTACTAGTGACACATGTCATCTTCTTGTTTGATCAGGGCTTTAAAACACATTTTCCTTCTCTCTCGCCGAGGGAAAAATTTCCAACAATCCCCGCCGACTTGAGTTCCACGCCGATGTGGACACGTGGTAGCCTTTCATCACTTGGCGGAGGCACGCTTCAAATTTTTTCCTCAAGCATCTATCACTTTGGAAAAAACCAAAATTTCCTCCATGCCCTAATTCCCGCCGCTGTCATGGACACGTGGCGCATCCTCATTCAATATGGGGCCTTCACAACTTTTTCTCCATCCTCTCATGGGGCGGTTTTTTTCCTTTTGTGCCTCTGCCAATCTTCTTAGAAAATTATCCAACTTCACTCCACTACCCCGACCTCCGTCGCCATGTGGCACCATGTCATTGGCCATGAGCCTGTCCTAGGAAAATTTCCCCAAACAAAATTTGCCGAGCCATAACTCGAAAATTACAAGGAGTTAGGAGGAAAATTTTACCTTTTTGGAAAGTTAAGGAAATTCTCTACCTAATCGAGCCATTTCTAGAACCCTTTGAGTGCTTGAAATGTGTAAAATTTGATATTGAAGCACAAGGAAAGAAATAATGAAGGAAAGTTAGCCAAAATAAGCAGGGGGCTCATTTTGGATAATAATTTTGGTGACTCAGAGGGGTCATCTGCCTGCTAGATGAATGAGAAGTGGCATTTGAAGTATACATTGGGAATGGAGTCAAGCTTGATAAACTGATTCTGATCTGAACTATGAAAATCTGACCTCCGATCCACTTGAAACCCACTTGAACTTGGAGTTGATCTTCACTAAAATGCCACTTTGAAATGGACAATGCAAGAGCAACCAAAAGAACACCACAAAAACTATGTACAAAATAAAAATCATACATGATCCAAATGGAACATGCAGAGTGTACAAAAGCACTTCTTCTTTTGAAAGCAAACCTACCTACTCTACTCTAACTAGAAACAAAGGTAAGCTAAACAAACCCTTTAACTAGTGCAAAATAACTTCCTTTCTTCAAAATGGGCAGCCATGCAATTGATTTGGAGCTGATCATGGCTGTTAGGATGAGTGGAAAATCAACAAGAAGTTGGTCTTCTACCCAAATCAGCAAGGTTTCAACTAAAGAAAATCCAATACCTCTTTTAGTTGCTCTGCATTTGGATCTTAAATGTATGGCAGCTGATCCTTGGTACTTTGTAGCTCATCCTCATGCTTAGAAGCAAGCATGACTGGTTGTGGCTTCTCCTTTGGCTCCAATGAAGCCAAATACCTTATTGGGAAAGGTATAATCCATTTGATATGCCCATAGCTCTGATTTTCAACTCCAAAAATGGAGTCCTCTTGTAGACCTTCTTGGATGGATGATGTGGAAGAGGTGGTGAAAATATTTTTCTCATCCCCTTCCTTTTCCATGAAATACATGGAAGATTAATATCTTCCAACGTTGGTTCCATGAGCTATCAAAAACACAAAGCTATTGTTTTTCAATATTCTCCTTTGTTACAACAGGCTCTTGATGTTGGAGAATAAATGGTGGAGAAGAGAATGTTGTAATTTTAGTTGGCTCCTCCTCAAGGCATTCCTCTAAGTCTGATAAACAATCAAACTCTTCGCTGTCCCACTGCAACAAATATTTTCCCTCTTGCATGGTGACCTTCAAATCTACATTTTCTTCACCATGTGTAGCTTCATTCTCAAACATGAAACTTGTCAATTCAAACTCATCCAAAAAAATAGATTTTTGGAGAGATGAAGTGGGAGAGAAACACGAAATGTCTTGTGCCTTTTTTTCACAATTTGGGCATGTTTTTTTCACCTCTACAATGGCTTCATCAATCAGATCAGCCCCTTCAAATGAAAGAAAAAATGTATCAATAATGCTTCCTTCTTCTACTATTGCAAAAACTAACTTGATCTCATCCATTTGCTCCTCAAAAATGGGATTTTGAGCTGGTTTTTCTTCCTCCATGATGACTGATTTGGCAGTGCAAATTGGATCAGCATTTTGTTTGGGAAAAGTTCCAACATGGAGACACCCAACTCATCACCAAAAACTGTTGATTCTTTTCCTCTTGTTCTTGTTCTTGTTCTGCTGCAAACTCAGCCTCAACCACCACTATTTCTTCAACCCCAACTTCCTCTTTTGGCCTCACCATCAAGGGGATTTTTGTAAACCCAAATTTAGCAGCCCAACTCTTCATATTTTCTATCATTTCTTCTCTATTGGGTTCCTCTTCTTGCTGTTCTCCTTGATTGGTCTTCTGATTTTCATCTTCCCAACATGGATTTGGGAATGCAAGAGGATGGATGGGTTGTGACTCAATTGATTTTGCAATTTTTTGTGGTTTTGGAGGAGGTAAAACTTCATTTTTCTTTGGAGGGAATGGCTATTTGGAAGGGAAAAGAGTAGAGAAATTGAGGTGGGATGGGAGACTAGGAGATGGAGAAATGGGATCAACATTTGGGGCAGCATATGGGAAACTTGAAGCTTGACACTGCTGAAATGATAAAGCTTGAGAGGGTGAAAAAGAAAGACAAGGAGCTATTGAATGACTTACCCATTGACAAGGTTAATTCAGACTTTACTCATATTCTTCTATCTCCTCAATCCATTATGTAAGTTGGGGCAGCATTTTAACCATGAATTCTAGCTTCTCCCGAGGGCTTTAGTGTCTTGGAATATGGCCTCCCCATGGACAGGGTGCTCTGAAACCAATCTAAAATGCCTTCATTTGTGCTTGAGCCCTTGATTACACCATGTTTACCTCCATATTTTAGATCTTCTCCAACAAATTTTCATTTTCTTCTTGACTGCCCTCACAATCTGCATACCCTTGTGCTTGACATGCTTCATAGCCAAACTGATTTTGGCATTTCTCATATGGATATGCATATTGGTTTTGAATTTGATCAAAATGTTGATCTAGAGGATTTGAAAAACATGTTGGAGGTGGGAAACATTGCTACTATTGTAAATGTGAATCCCATGATGGAAATGAAGTCATGATTGCACAAATTCATGGAATGGAAAAGAGTGAAAGGGATGGAAAGAAGAATGGATGAAAAATGAATGAAAATGAATGGAAAGAGGGTCTGCAACTTCTGAGATGGGTTGTTTACCAGATGGAGTCACCAGATGTGTTTGCAATTGCCTCTAAAGGCTGAAATCTTCACAGAACACATCAACCTACAAAAGATGAAGTGGAAGACCTCTAAGGTCCCACTAGGTGTGCCAAAACTATTAGTGCAAATTCACAACACCCCCAAATGAGTTATGGATCTGCTTTTCTAAGGAAAACTCATCTGGTGTGAATGCACAACATTGAGTTTTCTCAAGGTGTGGGACCTTGCAAATTGAGAAAACTCTCCAAATTGAAGTTGGTTCTTACTCCTCTATTTAGGTGTATGCATGTAATTCTTGTAGAGGTTCTGATTCAAAATTCCTACTCTAAAACTACCAAGGAGACAGGGTTGAGGGAAAACATAGAAATGGGAAACAAAACTAAGCAAAATAGAAAGGTAATACACCAAAGGAGTTATGAACTCCTTACTTTGTAAATATAGACACAAATCATGAAGATACAACAAAAAAACCACAAATTACTATAATCCAATGAGGGATCAAAGACAATAATAATCGCATGAGAGGATTGAAAATTGATCACAAAACATACTTTATCATGCCCAAATTTGATACAATACGTTCTATTGGAAAAGAGGAAAGAATGTGTTACAATCTCGATGAGAGGTCTGAAACTCCTTCAAATCCACCTGTTAAGGAGGAAAGAAGAGCTTGCAAAAGCAAGAACATCCAACATTACAAAATGAGCCAAAACTAGCTTTTTAACACTCGAGTAGAAGGAAAGAAAGGTGAAAACGTGGGCAAATATGATTTTCCACTCCAACCACCAACAAGATTCATTAAAATGGAAAGGTCACCTCTAAAAATCCACTTCCCAATGCATTCGAGCCCACAAGACAAGAAATTTCCCATACCTCATTAAATCTGGTAGATGGAAATATGATTTTTTGCCTTTTCCAATGCCAGAGCCATTTTTCCAATTTTCTCCCATGAATATTCACCAAAATCCAAAATTGAGGGGTCCAACATGTGGATAATTTCACCAGCTTTCCAATGATATAAATAATACAAAAATATTAGCTTGGTATTGAAAGTTATGCCCCTCTCAATATTTAGGGCAAAATGGCCAAAAACAGAGTCAAATTGGGTCATGGGGGGTCAAACTTCAAAATTTTCCCCCTTTTTGAATTTGGGAAAATTTCCCAAAAATTCCCTATGCCCCGCCACTCCCAAAGTGACATGTGTTATCTTCTGGTTTGACTACGGGATTTAAAACACATTTTCCCTTCTCCGCCCACTAAGAGAAAAATTTCCAACAATCCCACAAAATCGGCCCGAGTTCCACACTCGATGTGGACACGTAGTAGCCTTTCATTGCTTGGTGGAGGTGTGCTTCAACTTTTACCTTTGACACATCTATCACTTTAGCAAAAAAACAAAATTTCCTCCGCACCACCGATTCTCGCCAGTGTCATGGACATGTGGCGCATCCTCATTTAATGTGGGGCTTTCGCAACTTTTTCTCCATCCTCCGCGGGCCTACGGGCTGGTTTTTTCCTTTTACGCCTCTGCCAATATTCTTAGAAAATTCTCCAATTTCACTCCGCTGCCTCGACCTCCACTGCCACGTGGAACCACTTCATTGGCCATAGGCCTGTCCTGGGAAAATTTCCCCAAAAAACTCCGTCGAGCCATAACTCAAAAATTACAAGGAGTTAGGAGGAAAATTTTACCTTTCTGGAAAGGTAAGGAAATTCTCTACATGATGGAGCCATTTCTAGAACCCTTTGAGTGCTTGAAATGTGTAAAATTTGATATTGAAGCACAAGGAAGGAAATAATGAAGGAAAATTAGCCAAAATAAGCAGGGGGCTCATTTTGGATAACAATAACCCTCAAATGGTGCAGAGATGAAGATATCCCTCAATTTGTCCAAATAGTATGAAGGGGCCTTGGGAAAATATGATCAACACTCCAAATCTTACTTTCACAAGTTGTCACTTCCAGATTATGGAGATACTTTCAATGCAAGGCAAGGGTTATCAAGACATTTTGAAATCTTGATCTAGTCTCGCATACTTTAGAAAATGGATTTTGATCTTTTGTGGGTATACAAAGTCAAAACAGGGGTAGTACGAGGTAGGATTAGTTTTTTAGAATGATTTTTGGTGGGATATTGACAAGACAAACTTTACTATGCCAAATCTTTGACAACCTCTACAAAATTTGAACAACTATCGATAAAATGCTTCAAAACAGTCAAGATGTTCTTTTAACTAGAAGAGATACACAAATGGAGGCCCAGTTTGCACTCTTCACATAATCTTTGAGACCTAAACACAAAATCTTGAGTTAAAGGACTCAATTAAACATCAAAATCTCTCGATCAAATCACACCTAAGGTACCCCCAAAGGATTACAAGAAATCTCTATCAAAAATTCAAGGTGAAGTGATTTTAAACTACTTATTTTCAATGCCGATGAAATATCTTTACAAAAATGAAATTGAAAATACCACTAAACTATTAATAATGATGAGATATGCGTGATTCCTAAAGATTTCAATGCAAGATTGCAATAAGAACAAGGAAAATTGTTTGCAGACATTTAAACATGATAACAAACATCATATTTCCCAAAATAACATAGATTAATTCAAAATATTGTTAGATTCATCAAGAGGGGAGAATTTTAGGAACAATCTAAGAGTCATGTGTGATGGTTATACACTTGTAACCAACTCAACATGAATGAAGATCTAACACGAAGACATTAACTAGGTTTTTTTCACTTAGGAGGCTTTCTCAAGATGAGCTTCTCTCAAAATTTTCTCCTAATTTTCAATTTCCCAACCTTTTACATGTCAAAAACATGTATTATATAACATTTGTTTAAATTTGATCCTTATTTCCCAAGAAAAGAATATCCCGGCATCTAATTTTGTTACAAATTCACTCATGAATTTCTCAAAGTGACAATTAACCAAGTTTTTGAGGAGATGCTAAGCATGCAAAAAGAAAATTATTACAAATATTCATCATTCCTTGTCATGGGATCATGTATTCTTCCTTTGGCACCCGCAACATCTTCCTCTTCCATCATTTCACCTTTATACTTTCCAAATTTGGCTCTGCAACTTTTGGATCTAGTATTTCACATTTTTTGACATGTTAGGGCAAAAATTTATTTCAAAAGCATCTTTGATCTTCAAATTGATCCTCAAAACAAATTGCATTGGTCCTTGCAGTAAAAATGACATGAATTTGCCAAAAATTCAATCAAAACCGATGCAAAAACACATTTCCACACTTCCTAGAGCAAAAATGGTGGCCAAATTGAAAAATGCATAGTTACCATTGATCTTCCTTTCTCCCTTCAATATGAGCCCTCCACATGTCACAATGTGATTGGAAATGGGTTTGGGATCACTTTTTGACATTTTAACACTTTTGGAAAAAGTAAAAATTTGACATTTTTCTCCGCCCCTCCGCGCTTTGAAAATGAGCTTGACACGTGTCCCAATGTGGGTCCCATTGGAATTACGGACCGATTCTACACATTTCTACCTTTTTGGAAAAAGAAATTTTTCCAAAACATCTCTATGGGCCCACACCTCTGCTTCTATCCCTGACACATGTCAGCCACTGATTGGTTGTAGGCTTGTGTTCCACCTTTTGATTTCTTACCTTTATAGGATAAAAGCTAAATTTCCCGCAAAGACCCGATGCTCCAAAATCCCTTATTTTGATCTAAGCCATACACATGGCTCAATCATGACCATTGATGGAGCTGTGGCCTCATTTTGCAATTTTAACCCTTTATGCCAAAATGGGAAAATATCTCAAGTTTCCTCGAGGCCAAGTTCGCGCTTTGACCTCCACGTGTCTCCCTTTGATTCAAGCATGGAGCCACGCTTCAAATTACCACTTTAACTCATTTTGCCAAAAATGCAACATTTCCCTTTTTCCTCCAAAGCAGCCCGTAGTCCCCTTTGCCCCTGATCCTACCACGTGTCCTCTCCTGATTGGCCTGACGGACTCATGATCTTTTTCACAACTTTTTCTCCCTTTTGCCAAAACCAGAATTTTTCTAAGTCCTCCACTAGCCTTCCATCCCACTTTTGATGAAAACATGACATGTGTCCACCTCTAGTTTGCCGAGGGCTTGCGCTCCAATTTTTTACCTTAACTCCTTTTCACCAAAGGAATTTTTTCCACTCGTGCCTCCGCAGCTCCATTGTTTTGATTTTTTTAACTGCCACGTGTCACCCTCTAATTGGCCGAGGACCACGCGGACTCATGGGGACAATTTAGATGTTTTCCCAAAAACATAAAAATGCTAAGTTACTCGAGCATACCGATGAACCTTGTCCAACCACAAATGGTCACATATGAGAATATGTTTGAGGTAAAATTTAAAGGAAAAGGACGCCCATATGACCGTCAAACAACACAGAAATTTCCAGCGATGCCCTAGAATGCTGAAGATGAAATTTGATGGGAAAATGACACCCGTCATCGATCACAAACACGTAAAATGCCAGGATGCCCTATAATTCAATTTTTCACTAAGGATGGCAAATTTCTCGAAATTGAACCAATGAAACATGTTTTTAAAGCATTTTTATCATGGAATTGGATTTTCAATGGCATATAAGTGTAAAACAAAAAAAATTGAGCTCCTAAAGTGGGAAAACACGGAAAAATGGCAGAGGCATTTGAACAGAAATATTAGGGCAAAACTTTAGAGATTCTTTCAAAATGGGGCATGAATGGAGAAAAAACGAACAACTCAAAGCATTTAAACACAGGTATGAGTTGTTTTTCATCAAATTCAAAGGATGGGAAGATCCAAGGCTATTTTTTCTCAAAAATAGGGCAAAAACGCACTTCTCCTTAGCAAATTAGGGCAAGGTAATGAGTTTACAAACAATCTAATGCACAAGAATGGAGCTACAACTTCACATCATCGATTTCATGAGGAAAAAACATTTCAAAGCACAAAGAGCAAAGGGGAAACATGGAAAAATGGTAGAGGATCAAAATGGGCACCAACATCAGCTCTTGCTCGGGGATGGGCACTCCTAGTGAGTGCCACAAGAACAAAAGTAGACCAAGTGCCAAAATAATCCATTGGGAAAATGGAGTCATGAGCCAAAGCCACCAAAAAACCAATTGAGAAACCGACAAAATGGTTGCCACACACCAAGGCAAACCACGAACCGACAAAACACCAAAAACAGAGCAAAAGCCAAACACTATACACTGTACAAGTGGTGCATACCTCAAATTTGGGGATTAATCCAAGAAATGCTTCAGATGCCTTCCATTAATAGAAAGTTCAAGTAATTCCCCATCTAAGTCCTCGATAAAAAAGGTATTTTCACTAATTCTGATATCAATGGAGTAAGAGCCCATCCATAACGCATCAAATTTACCATGTTTTCCTTATCTTAATTTCTGCTATCCCATAACAAAACCAGATCTTCAACATTCAAGGCCCTATGAGTGACCTTCTTGTCAAAACAACCTCTTCAACTTCTCTCTAAATCGACATGCCTTTGGTGGGATGCTCTTCTTTCTTCATCCACTCAACAATCTGATTAATCCTTACTTCATATGGACTAACCTCTTGATCTTCAAGTTGTTGAACAAACTGAAATGAAGATAATTACATATGTAAGAAGCGAGAGATTGAATTCCATATACCAACTCAAATGGGTTCTTACCAGTAGCTCTTTTGGCGGTGATTCTATCATCCCAAACTACAAATTTTAGTTGTTCACCCCATTTTCTCTTGTTCAACTCCAAGGTTCTCCTAATGATCTTCAACAAGTTCTTATTTCTGGACTCAGCTTGTCCATTTCCTTGAGGGTTATAATTTGAAGCATAAGTCAGATTAGTTCCATACTCCTTGCACATTTCCATCAAGGGTTTAGCTCTAAAACACATGGCATTATTAGCAACAATCTTTACTGGCACACCAAATTTACATATGATGTGATTCAATAAGAAGTCTATAACAACTTGGTGTGTTGCTTTCTTGGTGGGTATTGCTTTTACCCAATTGGTGAAGTAATCTATGGCTACAAGGATCCACTTATGTCCAGCACTAGAAGGGTCTAAAATCTCACCAATGAATTCTATTCCCCATTGTTTGAAAGGAGCTTCAATTGATATAGGATGCAAAGGAAGGGAGCCTGAAGCTTTCATTCTTCCAGAGAAATGGTGGCAACTTTCACATTTTCTAACCAGCAGGGTTGCATCTTTGAAGAGAGTAGGCCACCAATAACTAGCTCTCAAAACTTTGTGTGTTATAACCCTTCCAAAGAAAGTTTCCTCCACAAAATCCCCCATGGAAATCAAAACTATTTTGGGAGCTTCATCTTCATTTATACATTTCAAGAGGAAACCTTTAGGGTTATTCCAAGCCAACCCAAAATCAGTGATGATGTATTTTTGAGAAGCCATCTTGAGGGCTCTTTTCTGATTTTTATTCAAATGATCAGGGTAGCATAGTTGTCCGAGGTAAAATATTACATCCTTGTACGACTCAAAACTTACCAACTTCTCAAGAACATGTGCCCTTTCTTCCTCTACTTCATTCACTTCAATTATCTACAGTTTTTCTCTCACCATAAGATTAGCCAAGCCCAAACCTCTTACAAACTTTTTGGTTTAGATGTACATGTCATACTCCCGTAGTTTTTTCATCCATATACATCTTTTTCTTGAGATCTCCATCTCTCGATAAGATGTATTTTACCATGGTGTGGGGAACATAAGCAACAACTTTTGAACTTAAGATGTAAGGCCTGAAAACTTTGTTGCTTTCACCAAGGAAAATTCTTGTTTTTCCATGATTGTGTAATTTTACTCAACAACTTGTAAATCCTTGATAAAGAGATGGTGTGCGCGTACCGTAGAGAAAGATCAGGCTGATTGCGAAGAACTCCTTTTTGTCTTGGAAGGACTACCTGCAAATAAGAACACAAGACCACAAGATTTGATTAAACAATAAATGAGGAAACTGCCTTGGGCCCAGGAAATATAAAACTTCCTTTCGAAGGTGGTCAGTTCCCCTGCTAATATGAATTAACACAAAAGACTGCAAAATATCAATTAGATTACTTGGTTGAAACTAGTAGGAGAAGGCTGGTTTCTGGTTATAGTCAGGGTAACCGATACCGGTTTCTGGTAACCGCCGTCGGTTGGGTCTAGGACCTGTAGGTTGAACTGGGTAGGGGAAAGGCTGGTTTTCTGGTTTTGATCAGAGGAACCGATGGCGGTTACTGATAGCCGATGCCGGTTACTGATAACCGATACCGGTGGGTTCTAGGATCTTCTTAGTAGCTATGGTGTTTTGTAAGGCTGGTTTATGGATGATATTAGGAAATGGGATGATTAGAAGCAAAAGAATAACAGTTAGATGCAATGACACGTTGGGTAGTAGATTCAGAGACGGATTTAGGAGGACTGAAATTCACAGAGCATAAGAAATGTTATAACAGAGGACATGCAAGATGTGACTTACTGGTTTTGACAAAGATGCAAGTTGATCTCCTTGGTTGTAAACACTTCTGGTATTTCCACTGCCTCTCGCTCCGTCAAGTGAAGATCTCGACTCTCTCGCGCTCGCAATGCTCTCTCGTTGATTCAAAATCATTCGACCAATCTCCCAAATGAAATTCCGATCCGTTGTTTTGGTTTGGGGAGCCCATTTACAGGGAACCGATGGCGGTTACGTAACCGACGGCGGTCGAGTAGAACCGCATCGGAAGGAAAAAGTAGGCTATTTTTAGTAAAATAGCCCACCTTCCCCGCTTTCTCCCGAGAGACTGGCCATGGGCTTGGTCAAGTGGCTAGAAGGTCGGCTTGGGTGCGTAAGGAGGCATTAGTTATGGATGTGAGTCTAGACCAAGTCATGGGTCTTAATTAGGTTAGTTTAGGTTAGGGCTAGGTCATGATGAGGTGGCAAAGTGAGGTGGCGGGTAAGGTGATGTGGATTTATCAATTATAAGGTAATTAATAAATAATTGTGTAAGGTTTAGGTGATGAGGTTAGATCATGAGATGAGATGCGGGTCACAAGGGGTCGTAAGACACAAATTTGGTGTCTACATTAGCCCTTTATCATTGTGTAGCTTGTTTTGTAAAGTCCGCACTGACAATAATATGAAGTGGTTACTCCTGTTAAGGGTATAGGTAATCCCTCAAATCTATCACAGATTGAGTGAACGGGAAATCGTGGATAGGGTGATAACGGTAAATGGGGTAGAGGGGATGGTAAGATGGTGGGGTAGGTTCAAGGAAGCGATTTACATATTGAAATGCCATAAGACGACTAGGGTACATGATTTGACGAGCAAACCAAAGAAAGGCAGAGAGGCAAAGGTCGATAGTTTATCCAAACAAGGGTGATATAATCCCGTATCCAAGGCATAGGAAGTAGCCCTGTGGTATATAACAGTAAGGTACAGAACGCTTAGGCATGTTCGGCAAGCACTCAAAAGGTTGGTTTGGTTGAGATAAACGTCACGGTCTAGGTCCTGGGCAAAGTTGGTCGACGATCAAGTCAAGGACCCTAATCATGCTAAAACACGAACAGTGAGCTCGATTGAACAAAAACTACCTGATGGGTGGATAAAAGTGTATGGTGTTGATTTTGGGTAAGGGATGGAAGTGGTGCGGCCGTGGGTCGGGCCAAGTTGTTGGGTCATGGGTCGGGAGGCCTTGGGGGTAGGAGGCCTGGTCGGGCCAAATCAGGGTAAAGGGAGGCCTTGGGTCGGGCCAAATAGTGAGGGCGAGGCCTCGGGGTCGGGCCAATGGGTGGTAGGCCTGAGGCCTCGGGTCGGGCCAAATTGGTAGGTTGCGAGGCCTTGGGTCGGGCCGAATAGGCGAGGCCTTAGAGGCCTAGGGGCGAGGCCTTGGGTCAAAGGTAGGTCGAGGCCTTGGGTCGGCCGAATGGGTAGGCCGAGGCCTGGGCCGGGCCAAATGGGGGCGAGGCCTTAGGTCGGGCCGAATAGGTAGGCCTAGGCGAGGCCTTAGGCCTCGGGCCGAATGGTAGGTTGAGGCCTTGGGTCGGGCCGAATAGGTAGGCGAGGCCTTAGGTCGGGCCGAATAGGTAGGCGAGGCCTTAGGTCACCGAAGGTCGAGGCCTGAACAAATGGTGAACAAATGGTGCAAAAGGTGGATAGAGGCGATATTGGTGAAAAAGAGGCAAGGAGTAAATAAGGGCAAAGAATGGGGTGAAAGTTGGGTAGAGAACCGATGTCGATTCTCGCATGACCGATATCGGTTAAGGGACCGATACCGCCCTTAGGGCAAAATGAAACCGATATCGGTGAAAAGGCGAAAAACCTATAAAAAGAAAAATACGGCTTGTCATTATCACTTTTGTTATTTGCAAACCAAATCGACTTGTCTCGACGTGGAGAGTTGAGATTAGAGGCTTGATTGAGTGAGGTGGAGCTATTGTATCAAGAGAGAGAGTGATAGTGGGCCCGATTAAGGAGGAGGCAAGAGCTGATCGGCCGGGACCCAAAGCAGATCGATCGGAGCCATGGCACAGCAGAGGAGCCGGAGGGGCCGACCACCGGACCGCCACCACCCATCCCACCACGACGACGTGTCGTCGCTCGGGTAGATTCAAACTCTTTAATTTGGTGATTTGGTCAGATTATGCTAAATTGGGGGTTTGGGTAGAATTAACCTTTTTAGGAAATAATGAGAAAATGGAAATGATTTGAAAAAGGGAGAGGGTGATAGGCTAGATAGGCTAAGGTGGGTAGGTGGGTAAGTTTTTAGGTATTTGGGTGGGTAGATGGGTAGAAATAGGTAAAAATGGGTTTTGGGGGCCACGCGAAGGGTTCGGCCCGGAGAAGACAAAGACCGATGTCGGTCACTAAGCGACCGCATCGGCCACACAATTTTAGGGAAAGGGAGTGTTGTTGGTGACCGCGCCGGTCATTGTGTGTTTTGGTTTGGGGTTGTGTGGGGGGTTGGTTGTTTTGGTTTTGGGGTTGGGCTTGTGGGTCAGGTGGGTGGGTTTTGGGGTTGGGTCAGTGGGTTGGTGGGTGTGGGTTGGGGGGTGGAGAAGGGTTTGTGTGGGGGTTGGGGTGGAGAAGGGTTTGGTGGGGTTGGGTTGGGGGTTTGAGTTGGGGTGGGAGAAGGGTTTGGTGTAGGGTTTGGTGTAGGGTTTGGGGGGTCAGGGTTGGGTTATGGGTCGGTGTGGGTGGGTTGGGGGGGTGGTGTGGGGTTGGGTGTTGGGGGGGTTGGGTTGGGGTGGGTGGGGTTGGGGGTGGAGAAGGGTTTGTGTGGGGGTTGGGTTAGGGGGTGGAGAAGGGTGGGTTGGGTTGGGTTTGAGTTGGAGGTGGGAGAAGGGTTTGATGTAGGGTTGGGTTTTGGGTTTTTTGGGTTGGGTTGGGGTCGGTGTGGGTGTTTGGGTTGGGGGTTTGTGTGGGAGTTGATTTTGTGTTGGAGTTGGGTTGCATGTGTTTTGTTTGGGTTTTGTTTTTGTTGGTTTTGGGTGGGATGGTTTTGGGTTTTTAGGGTGGTAGGTTGCTAGAGGGGGTGGTAGAGAGTCGGGGTATGGTCGGGGGATAAAAAAGGGTGTTTAGATGATAAAGTAGATGTTGTAATAAAGAGTAGGTCTAAGGATGTGGGTTGGTTTTGCAGCACGCAACGCCAGCTGACGATGCGGATAGATGCCCCCGCTGTTGGTGCGGATGAGGCCACACGTATCTGCGGCTCATTGGGCCATCATGCGCGAGGTGGGACTCGGTGGAGTCCAGAGGTACAGAGCGATAGAGAGAGATCACAGCCTGATGGTCGCCCTCATCGAGAGATGATGGGATCCGCGACAAATGTGTTCCATCTCCCGACTGGGGAGATGACCGTCACATTGGAGGATGTGTATCGCATCCTTCGGTTACCTATCGAGGGAGAGGCAGCTTCCAGGTAGATTCAGATCGCCATGGACAAAGATACCGCAGTGCTTTGGGGATGCACTGCCGCCACTCGACCTACCATAGCGCGAGTATCGGCTACGGTGACATGTACCATGCGCATCGACACGAGACACGACTGGCTGTGTTGATGATGGTCGGGGATCACCCGCTCGCCTCCCGACTCGTAGGGAGGCCGCTTCCCACGAGCATTGATGGGGGTGCTGCTTGAGATGGTGGAGGAGCACACCTGTTACGCCTGGGCACCAGTATATCTGGTGCAATTGTACAGGGAGCTATGGGGCTATCGCCGGAGGAGGCGATTCGGTATTTGCTCTACATTTTTGTTGCATTGTTGGGCATACGAGCACATCGTATGTATCAGGCCAGTAGGGTTACCCCAGCAGCCAGGGCCACAGGTCATATACCGATATGGCTTTCGAGGTGGTCAGGGGTCGTGGGCCACCACGAGCAAGCAATTGGTCGGGATGTGGCATACTATGACATTTGCTAGAGGGCCTTACAAAGAGTAGATATCAGATGGAGACCCTACAGAGGTCACCACCCCGGCAGAGGAGCCCGCTTATAGCTGCGCCTAATCCAAGACACATTCCTCGATAAGCAGGATCGAGGCCGAGAGAGTACGAGCGATACCCCCTGAGAGGGTACACGCAGTGCATGGGGCCGCGACAGACGAGCCACCTCCCTTCCCTCAA
Organism: Taxus wallichiana var. yunnanensis; assembly: GCA_018340775.1. Lineage (NCBI taxonomy): Eukaryota > Viridiplantae > Streptophyta > Pinopsida > Cupressales > Taxaceae > Taxus > Taxus wallichiana. Next base: position 262,480,590 of record CM031236.1, read on the forward strand.
GACAGAGGGATGATGTAGAGGCCCCACCGCCCGCACCACACACCTTTGATCCGATTGGGTAGCGAGAGGTCAAAGCAGGAGAGGGTGTAGATGATGCCGGGTGCACGGAGCATACAGGTGTGGTGGTGGGTCAAGGGCAGAGAGCAGCCAGATAGTACCACCCCGCACAACTGCACTTGGTCAGCAGCTTATAGGAGAGAGAGATCAGCCTGTGGGTCAAAGCAGCTTTTACAGGGCAGCTAGCACATGCACAGCACGTACGTATAGGTGTCTTACAGGCAGGCAAGCCTAGCTCAGTGCTCAGCACAGCACAAAGAAAGACCACCACCACTAAGACCACACCACAAAAGTGTGTGCAGTGCAGCAAGAGCAAGACAGTACCAACCACCGCATGCCACAGTGCACCACCAAAGAAGACTAAAGACAGCTCGGGGGCATTGGTCAGAGGTGCTGGGGACCAGCCCCACCCAAGCTGGCTCGAGAGCGCTATATGGAGGTTAGAGCAGAGGCCCGATATTATCGTGGATATTCTTGATGGTACCGAGTCGAGTATCGCTGCTTATGCAGCAAGATAGGCGTAGACCTCTCACACCCAGAGATCTCAGGAGGCGCAGCAGCCACACCGGCGTGTCCGTGATGGGCAGGAGGCGAGAGGCACCACAGTGACCAATGGGGGGAGAGGTGCCGAGGGCGGGGGGAGAGCCGAGAGATCCCGCATATGGTTGTTGTATTTTAGAGATGGGCACCGGCCTCGCGAACCGGTGTATTGATAGAGGCCTCACGTGCCTATGTATTATTCATGTATTCATTCATTCATTTATCAGATACCGCCCGCGAGCCGAGTAGGGGTCAGATAGTGGATACCGGTCTCATGAGCCGAGTATATAGCTATTTTTGATACGAGGGACCGGCCCGCGAGCCGAGCCGAGATTTTTTTGACAGCTTATCATGCCTCGCGTGCCGCTTTGTTGTATGATGAGATCACAGAGGCCCCGATGTAGGGCACATTGTATTTTTGAAAACTTGTATATATATATATATATAGAGATGATGTTTTGATCCACATGCAAAGTGTTCAAAATGTGTTTAAATATTTGGTTAATGGCTAAATATATAGAATGTGTGATGAGTTTAATTGACATGTTGATAGATGGATGATGCTGATGTTTTTGTTTTTTTGTACGTATATATGAATGTCATGTTATGTGATGAATTGGTGGTTTTGTGACATTGTGATATATGTAACTGATGAGTTGGATCCAAATGATGTATAGATTGATAGTTTCTTGATATCCGTAGTTGATGGTTTGTGTATTTGTATAAAATAAATGATGTTAATGAAATTGTAATGCTATGTGTGGTGGATGAACAAATGTGGTAAATTGTGTTGTTTATGCAGGAAAAGAGGCGGGCGCGACAAAAATTTAGGTGAGAAATGAAGAAAAGAACGCTGTTGAGAAAAGATAGGTGTGTAACCGATATCGGTTAAGGAACCGATATCGGAGATAGATAGACCGATCGGTTAAGTAACCGATACCGGTTATTTAGGTATGAGCTTTTCTAAAAATAGAAAAGCTAGGGTGGCAACTTAAGTTTTAATTTTAGAGCCATGCAAGAGGTTAAATACGCGAACGCGACGCTTTTTGACGACTGAGACAGGTATTTGCATGAGAGATTTGAGTGATAAGGAGAAAAGAGACAAGGAAAGTGAATGTGATCCGAGATTCAGAAGGCAGAAAGACAAAGTTGAAAAGGGTGGTGATCATGGCAGAACGAGGAGAAGCATCCAGCAGGCAGGGACAAGAGGGAAGACAAGGGCCACCTCAAGCTGCTGCAACCCAAGAGGTATCAGCTTGTTTGTGATTTAACTACTGCATGTTTTGGGAATGAGCTAGAGGAGAATAGGTAAGTAGATATGAGAAAGACAACATGATAGCCAGGGGTATAGATGAGGTGAGTGTTATGGGGTAGGTAATTCGGGGTTTTGGGTATGTCTGTGTATATAGAAAGGAATAAACGATCAATTTATTGTCGTAGGTGGTTGTTTTAGGCAAGATGTATGTAATTGGAAGTGACCGATATCGTTAGACCGATATCGTTATCGACCGAGGGATTTATAATCGATATCGTTACATCGAACCGATATCGGTTTATAACCGATATCGATACTACTATTTATAACCGATACCGCATCGTAGGAATTTCCGTAATGTGAGAAAAAACCCGTGGTGATTTGATTTATTGAACGGTTATTTGTTTTTGTAACGTATGCAGGCAGAGGCAGGGATAAGGATGAATGATAGTGTACCGCCGCCGTCACTTAATCCGAGCGGATGTAACACCAAATGAATGGACATTGATAAATCGTTTGGGGTTAAGTGAATCCGTTATTATTCACGAATCGCACGTAACCATGGTATGTTACAGCGCTGATCGAGAGATGGAATCCCGAGACAAATACCTTTATCTACCAACAGGGAGATGACAAGAATATCGAAGATGTGTTCCGTATTTTGAGACTCCCTATTACAGAGAACCAAGATATCGTGCACTACCTAAATGCACTGGGAGCGATAACAACAAGATTTGGTCCATACGCACGAGATTTGACACAATGAGGTTTATCCTTTACGTATGGGGTAATGTATGCAAAGACACCCCGAGGAGACAAGGTTAGCAGATATTAATGATAGCGTAGGGTATTATGCATTACCGAGGCGTAAGGAGGAAGATTTCCAAAGGCATTGATGTGTGTTATCCGGGAGATGATAGAAAGGAACGTTACTTTTGCATGGGCACCGCATATTTGGCGAGCTATACAGGGGTTTATGGGCTTGTAGGTGAAATCACAGAACGACGCTGGATTGTTCATACTTATTACACTGTTGGGCCTATGAGCACATTGTTTGTGTGCGACCAATAGGCCAATCCATCCAGCAGGAGAGACCGGAGTACAGAGGTCGGATTCGCATTTATGGGTCCGAGATGCAACAAGAGGCAAGATCTCAGCCGTGACGGGTGACATTGAGTATTACAGTGTGTATGGGAGAGAGTGACGGTCATGATATCTCGCTTGAGGCCTTACGGTAACTATATGGTAACAGAGAGCATAGCCGAGGAGTTAAGGGGTGTAGAGCGAATGAGGTGGATCGGGGCACAAAGCCAGTGAATATGAGAGGATTCCTATAGATCGCGTGCGGCGACAATTTGGATTTGTGCAGGATATACCCCTGGCTTATAGACCATATATGAGGATCGACGCAGAGGCAGTACTCTCACCTCCCCAGCCAACACCTCCAGAAGGTCCTGAAGAGGTAGCAGCCGATCGCAGGGTAATGGATGCAGGAACGACAGAGGCCTATAGATTATGGTGGGCAGCGGAGCTGCGAGGTATACGTGATTGTCCTGACATAGCTGTGATTACAGCAGAGAGGGATCGTCTGCAGCGTTTAGTTCAGCAGCTCCAAACGCAGGTGAATGAGACAAGAGGATTGTTAGTGGTCATGAGTCACGAGCGGGAGACTAGAGGCTGGAGTCCTCCATGCGAGAGGGCGTATTCATATGTTACAGGAGAGATTGGCAGATCAGTGGGTGGTACCAATAGCCGTGGTACCTTTGAGGACAGAGAGGCCCGGCGAGAGGGGTCGACGATCACGATCATCACCTAGTTCGGGATGAGGCGTGAGGGTCTGAGTAAATGTTAGCAAGGTATAAGAATAAATAAGGATGCCGACCTGCGTGTCGATGATAGAGAAGATGTATTTGTTTAACATCTAAATAAAACTGAATATGTATGGTGATTTGAGTTATGATAATAATAAGAATGTTTGCGTTGTGACTTTTGGTGTTTTGAAAAAGGATAAAGAGGAATGTGATTAAATAGAAATACACAGAAATATTTATTATACCACACATGATAGATTATGGTAGGGGATGGTCGAGCTAACCTTGGGAGACCCCATGTCTCCGAAGTGCTGCCTACATAGCCCATTGCACAAAGCAAGGAGGGGCCTCAGACCGATGTAGTTCTCCCTTAGGATCAGGGAGAGGTGAATTCAGGCAATTTGGTACGGTTTAGGCAATTGGTTGGTTGGTAAAAATATTAAGATTGGTAAAGGTAAGGTTGATGGTGTTGGTAATGAATTGGTGATGTTGTAAAAGGTATAAGGGAAGCGAAAGTTAGCCTACCCAAGTAGTAGGGAACCATGTCCTGATTAAGGTCAACACACAATCCTAGATGCGAGGCAAAGCAGAAAGAGTGCTCCGTAGGTGAAAAGAGCTAAACAAACCACACAACGTAGAACGAGCTTGAGCCCTAGGTACCGTGCATGTACGAGAAAGTCAATAGGTGAAAAGAGTTGTGTGATCACAATATATCGAGCGTACATTACGTCCCTTGAGTCGAAACAAATGGTGAGGTGAGGTGGATGGTATAGCTGAGGTGCAGAGAACTTATTACAAAGTGAGTGTTCTGACGAAAGAGAACCTACCCTAAATAGACAAGTCCATGACTCAAAAGTCCTTTTGAATGAGGCTTTTATTTTATTGAATGTAGACTGATCGATGCGGGAAGTCTACAAGGGATATTGATTGTATTATTCTTGAGGTCTTCACGAAGCTGATCGATGCGAGAAGCTTCTGCTAGAGGCTGACTGTGTATAGCTGTCCTTCGAGGGAGCAGTCTATTTATAGTAGCAGATATGATTTTAGTGCATAGTCATCCTTCAGGGAGCAATATAGAGAATAGAAGCAATAATTTGGCATATAGCTGTCCTTCGAGGGAGCAGTCTATATTTAATTTAGATGACTAGATGTTCTTTTTAGCGTGAAGCATCTAGTTTAGTAGGAAGTTTGACTCAAGAAAATCCCATAAGAATACGGCTTATTTTAATACTTTGAAGTCATGGACTAGACTAAAAAGGGGAAGGCATCGTTAAGGGGAGGTGAGAGGTGAGCTTGATTTTATTTCGAGATGTAGGAAACAAGTGCATGTGGTGGTATGGGAGCTCAAGGGACGAGCAGTAGGCGGATAAGAAGTGATATAACACTAATTTCAACAATAGAATGGTCGAAGATGCAAGGCATTAAGGGGCTCAGGCTCAGGTTTACCATTAAGCGAAGCTAAACGATAAGTACTAGATCCATAGGTGTGAGTGATTATATAAGGCCCAATCCAATTGGGAGCAAATTTTCCACGTTTGCTCTTTTCTAGTTTGGTTACATGTTGATTCTCTTTGAGGACAAGATCACCAACCTTAAAGGTACGCTCATGAAGTCGCTTATCATAAGCACGTTTAATGCGTTTTTGATAGATTTGAAGGTGATCAAGAGCTGTAAGACGGCGTTCGTCAAGAAGCTCCAATTGGGCTAACCGCTCTTGGCGGAAATCATCGTTGGTGAGAATATCCTGAAGAGATATTCTAAGGGAGGGTATTTGTATTTCGAGAGGCAAAACAGCCTCGGTACCGTATACCAAAGAAAAAGGTGTGGCATTAGTGGAGGTACGAATACTAGTGCGATAAGCCCAAAGGGCAAAGGGGATGTGATCGTGCCAATTTCTTCCGGATTCATTGACAACTTTCATGAGGATTTTGGTTAGTGTTTTATTAGAGGACTCGGCTTGCCCATTGGCTTGTGGATAGTAGGGTGATGAGAAGCTAAGTTTGATACCAAAGTTGTCGCAAAGGTCTTCAGAACAACTTGTTTTTAAAGATTTACCATTATCTCGTTATTAAAGCGATGAGGAATACCAAAACGACGATAATGTGATGGTTAATGAATTCTACGATTTTTTTTTTTTTTTGATTGAAATGAGTGGAATAGCCTCCACCCATTTTGTGTAATATTCGGTCGCTGTGATTATCCAACGGTGACGCTGTGAAGAGGTCGGGAATCTCACCAATAAGGTCTAAACCCCATCAGTGAGAAGGGCCAAAGATCTCGAGCGACCCTGAGCGGGTGGCTAGGAGTATGTTGAAGGTTGGCATGTTGTTGTCACACACATAACACAACGCTTACATATTCGTAGCAGTCAATTATTGAGAGTAGGCCAATAATAACCAAGGCGAAGGATTCGCTTGGCCACGGCAAGGCCGCTAAAATGTCCACCACAAATACCGTCATGGACCTGCTGGATGGTATGAGTGGCCTCCGCGCAGCTAGATACAAATGGGAGGAGGATGCCATCAAAGCCACGTTTATAGAGGAGTCCCCCATGACAACATAACGCGAAACACTTTTAAGAAAAGCACGTTTGCGCTACTAGTAAGGTCGTGGGGAGGACAGAGATTGTAAGGTAGTCGTGAAATCGGTGGTACTGTATCCCGCGAACTAGTAGACACAAAGATTTATCGTACAAACTACCGGGGTTGAATAGATGGGACAAAAAGTTGTTGGACCACGACGAATAATTCGTAGTCAACAGTGCGCGGAATTTGCGAGGCTAAGCAAGCCATAGTGTCCGCAAATTTGTTAGTGGAGCGTGGAATGGTTTGTATAGAATAGTGAGTAAATAAGGCTAGAAGTGAATCCACGTAGTGTTTGTATTTTTGAAGTTCCTCATTTTTGCATTGGTAGACGCCCATAACTTGATTGACTACCAATTGAGAGTCGCCAAAAATGTTGATAGATTTGATGCCTAAGTGTAACGCAACTGAGACCTGTAACAAGGGCCTCGTATTCCGCCGTATTATTAGTGCAAGGGAAATCAAGCCGAATGAAAGAGGCATAGGTTCAAAGGCCGAGAGGAATGAGAACAACGCCGGCTCCTCCGCCGCACTAGGCATTTAGATCCATCAAGAAGAGGGTCATTTGATACAACTCTTCCCGAGTGAAAGAGTGGCGATGAGTTCGTCGGGAAGGTAAAATTGGTAAATTGTTCCCTGTAAAGGGGCCTCCGCAAGTTGGTCTCGCAAGAGTTTGTCCTTTGATTGACTTCTTCGTGTATGACGAATTCAAGGTCAAGGTCAGCGAGGAGCATAAGCCATCGAGCGATACGCTGGTTTAGATGCGGTTTGGCGCATATATAATGAATGGGGTCCTGTTGGTGATGACAAAAGTTTTGTGATTCAGAGGTAATGTCGGAGTTTGGTGGCTACAAATGATAGGGCAAGGCACAATTTTTCTACATGTGTATACCTAGTCTCATAATCCACGAGGGTACGACTTATATAATAAACGGCTTGTTCTCGCCGTGTCCGAATCCCGATGTGCGAGCATAAAGACCTATAAAGATGGTCAAGTGGAAAGATAAAGGTAGAAAGGGCGGTCGTCCCGGGGGGGATAAGCACGGTGGCTGCAAGAGATAGGATTTGAGAGCTTCAAGGCTTGGTGACACTCCTCACCCATCAAAGGCAATGTCCTTTTAAGAAGGTGATGAAAAGGTCGACACCGATCCGAGAGTCGGGAGATGAAACGCCGGATAGATCGAGCTTACCTTGTAAACTACGCAATTGTTTGAGATTTTGGGTGGGGGCATTTCTAGGATAGCTTTGACTTTAGATGGATCGACCTCAATGCCACGCAAAAAGAGACGATAAAGCCAAGAAGTTTTCCTAAAGAACACCAAAGACACATTTCTTTGGTCAAGGCGATGTAATATTGTAACAAAGCATCAAAAATAATGGTTAAAACATCGAGATGTTCACTACGATGTTTAACTTGCCGAGAAGATCGTCGACATAATCTTCAAGGATAGTGTGCATAATGTCATGAAAATGTAGGTCATAGCCCGCCGATAGGTAAAGACCAAAGATTCTTAAGGCCAAATGGCATGACACGATAATGTAAGGTTCCCAAGGAGTTATGAAGGCGCTTTGTGTTGATCGGGCAGGGCAACCAAAATTTGGTCAGATCCTCGAAAAGCCATCCATGAGAGAGAGCATCTCATGACTCTGCAGCTAGATCAACAAGTTGGTCAATGCTAGGTAAGGGGAAGTCATCCTTAGGGCAAGCGAGGTTAAGATCCCGTAAAATCTGCATATCCGAAGTCCCCCGCCGCTTTAGTGATGTACGATGTTAGAAATCCATCGAGGATAGTCAATAGGCAAGATGAAGGAAACAGAAGGAGTCATTGAGCTCCTTTTGACCAAGAGAGCAATGCGTGGATGCATTTTTCTCAATTTCTGCTTGACTGGTTTGGAATCGGGGTTTAGGGTGATGTTATGGACGGCAATGGTAGGATCAATTCCTGGCATGTCAGCGTAAGACCATGCGAAAGCTTGGTTGCGAGCACGGAGAAAGGTAGTAAAGGCGGCTTGTTCTGATGTGTTAAGGGATTGTCCAATCTTCACAATGTGAGGATCCTCCTCCGTGTGGATGTTGATTTCTATAGTAGATTCTGCTCAAAGATGGTTTGGGTTTCAGATGGTAAGGCTCGCCAATATAAGAATCATCCGCGCCAAGGTAAGTGAGGATGGAGTCATCATCCTGGCATTCAACAACATTAATCAAAGGCGAATCCTCTTCGATCATGTCTGGATACAGAAGGGGAAGAGAAGATGGGTCCTCATTATCGCGTTGATAAGTGAGAGGACCTATGAAGATAGCATTTATGAAAAAAAAAAGTTAGGAGGGATGGATTCAGGGTCTATAGATTCTGTGGGTGATGATGGCAAAGTGGGTGATGATGGTTTGGTAGGGGCGACGTCTTCTTCTTCCAGGATACAGCTGACAGGAGGTGTCTCCTGTGTAGGTGTTTCGGGAAAACCGAGACCACTGCGATCATTATGTTTACGGGTAGTCACGGGAATGAGTGTATGTCGGCCTTGTTCATAAAGGCCAAAACCAAAGCCTTCCACGCACAAATGAGTCAAGAAGGTGAGGGATAAACGACGACGATTTGTCAAGTATTGAAAATCGGATTGGAAGGGAACCACACCAAGAGGAGGTTCAGGGGTAATGGAGGATGCGTCAACACCCCCATACGTTAGGTTAGTGCGGCAATGGGGTGGTCCGTAAGAGATTACCTCCCCCACGCGACGGTCGTAGGTGGGATGTGCATGTAATTGTCCGTACTCCTGCGGGGTAGGGAAAGAACTAACGTTATATAGGTGGTACTCCCCAAACAGTAAGGCGCCGAAAAACATCTACTAAGGGGTCGAGGTTGGAATGTTAGTCATGGGAAGGGAAGTGGTTTTTGCGATGGTGGTTTCATCACCAAGGCGTAGGCGCGGCTGAGGTGGATGGTTGAGGTACATTCAAGAGGATGGTCAGTTGAATGTATGGGTGTCTTGATTGGTATAAGCACATCGTTAGGGCGGTATAACATATCATAGCAGGTTTTAAAGGGGGAGGGTCACTTTTACTGTAGGACTTCCCTCGTACTCAAATTTTATGCATCTATGTAATGTTGAGGAACGCATCCCATGGCTCGATCCAAGGATGACCCAAAGAATATATTATATCGAACTCTCCTCCAAGACATAGAAGAGTTCGGGTAAAGTACGTGGTCCTACCCGAATGTTGAGGATCACGGTGCCTAAGGTAGAAGTAATAGCATCAATGACCGCAACATGATGGGGTTGGCACACATGCAACTAGAAGGGATATTCATTTGTCGAAGGCTTTCAAGAGATGATGTTTAGGCTAAGACACCCCGCAATCATAACACGACGTACCCGAATGTCCCGATGTAAGCCGAGATGAAAAGAGCAGGTCGTGATCTTCTCGTACTCAAAGTCAACAATTTCATCTTCGAGAAACCGATCATGCAGCAGCTTGTTGTACAGAGACGTAAGTGGTCAGGGCAAAGGGGTTGTTTGGTGAGAGAAGCAACGTGATCGGGTGTTAGAATGGAGGCGACAGTGGGGTTTCATTAGGTAAAACCTCTATCCTCAAGGATCTCAACGAGAGCTTGTCGATGAGATTCAAGTCCGAATGAGATCACAAAGGTCATTTTTACTGCGATCGGTGAAGCCGTTTAATCATATTTCGTGGGCAATGCCATTAGAGACGGATAGGCGGGTCCGCGAATGACCACTTTAGGTGGTGGTGCAATCGGATGTTCGACGAGAAAGAGATGCCGCAGTGTGTTTTCTTTTGCTTTCCCATTGTTTTTCTCGCCTCGAGCAATGACACTAATCATATTAATCTCGTAGACCCGAGATAAGGAAGATGGTCGATAACTCATGGTCTTCAAGAGGGTGGGGTCAGTAATAATGATAGATCTTGGTGAGGCGGGGACATGATGGTATAGAGAGGGAATGGAAACTAAAGGTCTCTCCCTTCGTAAGTTGTCTTTCTTAATCTTTCTATCCGGGAGAGGTGACTGACGAAGGATGGTTTTTAGAGCTTTGCATCCCTCCACATCATGTCCTGGTGTGTGGTGATAAGCGCAGATTTTAGACTCATCGTAACCCATAGGTCGGGGTTTAGACGGGTCATAAGGTCTAAGTGGAGGTAGGGAAATGGTCGCATTCTCCACCAACATAGCAAGGATTTTGGCGTAAGATCCTTTGAGTGGGTCAAAATCGGAAGAGGATGAGGGTATTGGTCAGGGGGTTTTGGTAATGTTTGGGCGTGGTTGGTTCGCACGGGTGGTGGTTTAGCCGAGGGGTGTTGATACGTGGTTTTCACTAAACGTGATTTCTTCGCACGCAGGTTATGTTGATGATGAGGCCAGATGATGTGGTATCGTAAAACAACCACGGGAAATAGGAGTGACCGAAAACAAATCTTTTGATGATGGAATTTGTTTAGGGTTGATAGGTGGACAGATACGCGAGTGACGGTGTTGCTATACCCTGAATTTCGTATGGGTGCGGAAGGCGAGGTTGTTTTGAAGAAAACGCAGGAGGTATGATATATTGATGTAAGGTAGAGGGATGGGGTCCCAATATGGAAGGTAGGTATGACGATGATGGTTTTGATTGTGATAGGGGCACGGATTGAGTTTGTCTCCTAGGTGGCGGGGGAAGGATTTATTTTTGGATAGATCGAGTCGCTTAGGCGGGTGCGTTAGACTCGGGCATCGGTGAGGTCCCAAGCGTAGGGGAAGATCTCGTTTAAGTTGATAGAAGTGGACGGGGCATTTGGTAGAGGTGAGGGGGTGAAGGTGAGAACAGGGGCATTTTAAGCTTCGTAAACACTTCGGGTATATGGTGGAGACATCAGATCACCATTTGCATTTGAGTAGAAAAAGGGTACTCAAACGCTCCCATAGGGCCTCGTCTATCTTCTCGTGGAATGACAAATTCTCACGTGTGAATATGAACTTTTGTACGGAAGAACGACGGGTCAGTGATTCCACCCACCGTGGGTGTGTGACACAGAGGTAGATGAGGCACCGTATCAATAGATGTTAAGAGGTCAACCTGTCATGAAAAGATTTAGGCGATGAGGGACTAATAGGTAGGAGGGCGTGTTTGAGGGGATCCGTCATGTTTAAAGAATGTGGTGATGTCAAGTAAGAGATTTCTCGCCTAAGGATGTCAAAAGGAGTGGCGAGCCTTCCTCTTGTGCAGCAAGAGCGGTAGAAGGGGACGTTTGGGAAATAGATAAATTAGATAACATCCGCTCACACATCTTCAGAGGGATGTGGTGTAAGAAGACTCATCGATGAGAAGAGAAGTCCGGGCGCTTAACTCTTTTATGGGTAAAGGAATGATTTCACTTTGGCTTGATGGTGTGGTGAAGGAGGTTCGACTCCCGTGTGTGGTGGAGAGGCTTGATTCAAAAAAATTTTCAATAGAGGCTTTTGGCTGAGAATCGAAGACTGCATGGATCTCATGAACACTCTCCTCGGCTAAGATATCTTGGTTTACGTTACTGTTGGACGAGTGATTCGGGAATGGCTTGTTGAAAATTTTCAGATTTCGGTTAGCAGGGGCGTTAGGATTATCGAGGGCTATATCCCCCGCATCAACCATTTCCTGCACTATGTTTTTCAACATCTTGCAGTTTTCATGACTATGTCCTTTTACGCGGTGAAAGTTACAAAAGTCATTTTCTTTGTACCAGAAGGTATGGCGCGAGTGGAGTCAAACCCAGAGAGGAGGTTTAACAGGGGTAAGGTGATAGCCCCACTTTGAGCAATTTCTCCAGGATGATCACACCATATGTTTCTCCCAAGGAGTGTAATTGATGGGCTCGCTTTGTACTTATAGGTGGTTTTCATGAGTATTGACGGTGTTTGAGATTTGACCATTACCGCGTGGACAGCTCCTTTTGATTTAGAAGAAGTGGACGCGTGAGGAGTGGTGGTGTTTGGCTTGTTGGTAGAATCTGGAGTTCGGAAATTGGGGTTTTTGTTACGCAACCGCAATTTCTCTTCTTCTAAGGCTCGAATTTCTAATTTCCGAGCCATGGTAAAGGCCTCGTCGAATGTGCGGAAAGTTTGAATTTGAAGAGTAGGAGAAATGTGCTTAGCACATGCCCGCGTGAAAAGTTCGATAAGTTCAGCTTGAGGCAAGGCATATGTAAGTTGGTTGATAAGGCCGCGCCATCGTCCCACGAAATCTGCGATAGATTCGTCTTCGAATTGTCGGATGGCATAAAGGTCGGTGATAGATACTTTCTTGGCAATGTTAATGGAGAAATGATCCAAGAAAGATTGGGCTAGTTGGTTAAAAGAGAAGATCGAGTGCTGGGTTAAAGCACTGTACCACTCCAAGGCGGGTCCTGATAAGGACATGGGGAAGGTGCGGAGTAACAAGGCATCATCATGGGCAATCAAATAACAAGCATGTCTAAATGATCGCAAGTGTTGTTGAGGATCCTCTTTACTATTAAAACGAGTAAATTTCGGCAACTCCCATTGAGGAGGATATGAATGAAGGGGAACAGTAGGGTGAATGGCTCCCTACAAACTTGCTCGTATGTCAAGGCGCTACGACTTCCCAAACCGAAGCCTCCAGTTTTGCATTTTGTCCATCATTTGTTTGATGAAATCTGGGTCGGATGAGATGATGGTGCGGTTGTGGTAAACGGAGGCAAGTTGGACCAAGGGCTTCCGCTGGACAATGGTGGGGCTAAGTGTTGATAAGGTATGGAGGATGAGTATGTTGGAGCAACAGAATAGGGATGTCCCATATAAGGTGTTGAGGTTACTGGATACGTGTATGGGAATGAAAAGGTAGGCGGAGCTTGAGAAGGAAAGCTCGTGTGAATAGGTGTCAGAGAGCAAGTCATGAATGGAGTAGTCAGAAAGAGAGATGAGGTAGGGGCAGTCTGTGGTAATGATATGTGAGGTCCAAAATTAGCCAAGGAAAAACCAATCTGAGTCGTATGAACCTCTGAAGCTGTCGGATTGGGAGAAGGGGCTAAAGATGCAGGAAGTAAGGCGGTATTATCAGGAGGAGTGGGAGCTAAATGAGCAGCTATACTAATAGGCATGCCAACAAGGAGCCGACCATCAAAGCGCACGGTCGTGGGCATGAGACAAATAGTATCAGACAAATACTGGGATTAGCATCCGTAAATTTGGCAAAGTCCTTGTCTCCTACAGAATTTGGGGGATCTCACCGGTGTCCGTAGGGTTCCCTATAGGAATGTGAAGGGGGTGATTCAGCAAAGAAACAGAGCAGGCATGTGAAACCATGGCGGCGGCTTGCTTCCGAGTGATGACAACCATGGACAAGAACACACAGGAAAGTTTCAATCTATCAAGAACAAAAACAACCTCAGAATGATGAATTTGGCAAGTTGCTGGTTTGTCAGGGGCTGATGAAGACAGTAACCGATATCGGTTTAATAACCGGTGTCGGTCAGAGAGCAGACGACGTCGGTCAGTTAACCGATGCCGGTGTCAAAAGTCTAGGATAAGAAGATATAAAAGGCTGCTAATTTGATTTTTAGCAACGTTGAGTATATTTGTCAACTTATTGATCACAGAAGACAAAGTATGACAGAGAAAACAGAATTTGAAAACAAGCAAGATGCACACGCAAATCCAGAGACTAATCCTAGGGTTAATTTTAGTTATCGTGGGCTTATGCCTTTAGACGTAAGATGATGTCAGAATCCTAAACAACAAGACCTAGGGGAAATGTCAAGTTTGTTTTGGCTTATAAGGTTACCTCAATCGGGTGAGAGGAATACCGCTGAAAAGGGGGATGTTTGAGCACAGTGTTAATTGTGAAGTGATTCGGATGTGTTGTGCAAGAAACTAGGGTTAATTTCCGTCAATACCGTGGATATCACCCCCACGTGTACGACCTGTTACTTAATCTATGTTCACTAGAATTGAAGAACAACAAGCAGGAATGCAATGCATGTGTTTTAAACCCAAATCGAAAATTATGTTCGATGAAGCAAGAGAGATGACTTTCACTAATGCGAAACTAGGAAAGCAAGACAAATTCTTTACTTAAATATATAACAAAAGCAAAGAACAAAGAAGTATGCTTCCTAAAATGAAAATAAGCAAGAGAAAGAAACCCAAAATGGGTCCCACCGGGCGTGCCAAAATGTTTCACTCGGAATGACTCGTTCCTATAGAAACAGATGAGGTTAGGGTTAGGAGGAATACCTGTAGAATGTCGAGATGGTGTGCGCGTACCGTAGAGAAAGATCAGGCTGATTGCGAAGAACTCCTTTTTGTCTTGGAAGGACTACCTGCAAATAAGAACACAAGACCACAAGATTTGATTAAACAATAAATGAGGAAACTACCTTGGGCCCAGGAAATATAAAACTTCCTTTCGAAGGTGGTCAGTTCCCCTGCTAATATGAATTAACACAAAAGACTGCAAAATATCAATTAGATTACTTGGTTGAAACTAGTAGGAGAAGGCTGGTTTCTGGTTATAGTCAGGGTAACCGATACCGGTTTCTGGTAACCGCCGTCGGTTGGGTCTAGGACCTGTAGGTTGAACTGGGTAGGGAAAGGCTGGTTTTCTGGTTTTGATCGAGGGAACCGATGGCGGTTACTGATAGCCGATGCCGGTTACTGATAACCGATACCGGTGGGTTCTAGGATCTTCTTAGTAGCTATGGTGTTTTGTAAGGCTGGTTTATGGATGATATTAGGAAATGGGATGATTAGAAGCAAAAGAATAACAGTTAGATGCAATGACACGTTGGGTAGTAGATTCAGAGACGGATTTAGGAGGACTGAAATTCACAGAGCATAAGAAATGTTATAACAGAGGACATGCAAGATGTGACTTACTGGTTTTGACAAAGATGCAAGTTGATCTCCTTGGTTGTAAACACTTCTGGTATTTCCACTCGTCTCTGCTCTGTCAAGTGAAGATCTGGACTCGCTCTCGCCGCAATGCTCTCTGTTGATTCAAAATCATTCGACCGATCTCCCAAATGAAATTCCGATCCGTTGTTTTGGTTTGGGGAGCCCATTTACAGGGAACCGATGGCGGTTACGTAACCGACGGCGGTCGAGTAGGAACCGGCATCGGTAAGGAAAAAGTAGGCTATTTTTAGTAAAATAGCCCACCTTCCCTGCTTTTCTCCCGAGAGATCAGGCCATGGGCTTGGTCAAGTGGCTAGAAGGTCGGCTTTGGGTGCGAGTAAGGAGGCATTAGTTATGGATGTGAGTCTAGACCAAGTCATGGGTCTTAATTAGGTTAGTTTAGGGTTAGGGCTAGGTCATGATGAGGTGGCAAAGTGAGGTGGCGGGTAAGGTGATGTGGATTTATCAATTATAAGGTAATTAATAAATAATTGTGTAAGGTTTAGGTGATGAGGTTAGATTGCGAGATGAAGTGATCTTTTCTACTCCTTGAAAACATAGTCACATCATCCTGATAAACTGCAATGAAGTCATTTATGTAACCAGCAAAAGCAACATCCATTGCTCTTTGGAAAGTAGCTCTAGCATTCATGAGACCAAAAGGCATTCTTACATAGACATATGTTCCCCAAGGAGTGGTAAAGGTAGTTTTAAATCTTTCTTACTCCTTGAAAACAACTTGATTATAGCTAGAGAAACCATCTAAGGTGGACAACAATTCAGATCCAGTCACTAACTGTAGCATGTTTTCCATGTTTGTCAAAGGAAAATTGTCTTTCAATGAAGCTCTATTTAGATTTCTAAAGTCTACACAAAGTCTATTTTCTCCATTTTTCTTTCTCGACCGTGGCATAAGTTTTGCAACCCAAGATGAATACCTTATGGGCTGAATGACTCCTCCCTCCTTCGCCTTCTTCAATTCATCTTGCATCTTCATGGAGAGGAGTGGATTAATTGGCCTCTACTTTTGTCTAAAGGGCTTGGCATTTGTTTCAAGAGGAATCTCATGCTAAAATAAGTCCTCTCTGTATGCTTTCATCTCTCGAATGAGACCTAGCAAGACAATCTTGATATTTCTTTAATAGTTTGACATAGGACTTTTTTTCCTCTTTGTTTAGATTATTTCCCAACCAAATCTTCCTTAGTTTATCATTAATTCCCAATTTATTCTCTTCCAAATCCCTTGAGGTAGATATGTTTCTATTGATGATGCAATCAACATTGTTAAAATTTGACTCAAGTGCAATAAGACCTTTAGGAATGGTGTTAGTTTTCAATTGGGTAATATCCTTGCCAAACAAATTCTCTCTTCCTTCAGTCACACATACCAATGGTTCCCAATAAATATTCTGATCTACAAACTCACCTTGATTTTGTAAGAACCTTTGCACTTGAGCATCATCATTAAACACTTGCCAATGCTTGATGTTGTCAGGCACAACTGGCCTAGTTAACAATTCAATATTGTACTCATAATAAGGTGAAACAGTGTAATTTCCAAATCTTGACCCCAATACTACCAACTTGTTAGCAGCAGCATTGAAACTTCTATCATGATGCACAATGTTGAAGGAATTAAACATCTCAATTAGATCCCAAACTACATGTTTGTACTATTTCATCCGCTGATTTTTTGTAGCATACAATTTTCTTATTTATTTGACAACTAGCTCTAAATCTCCTTTTGCAGGTGATGTCCTTGACACCATACTTCCATGCAATTCTCGACCCAACAAAAAGGCTTCATACTCAGTAATGTTGTTAGTAAATTCAAAATTAAGCTTGAAGGAAAAAAACTCTTCCAAGCTAGGAGAAATCGAGAATTATACCAAAGCACTATTCCAAATTTGGAGCAAGCTCCATCAAATAGAAAGGTCCAAGGTAAACCTACCTGCTCAAGGAACTTTGACTAATCCATCTTGTTCTCTTTGCCATCAGCAAACCCAATAAAATTATCAATGTCAAAATCAACAAATAATACTTCATAAGAAGCATTTTTCGATCCTCAATTAGATGCAACATCTTATTCTCTCCATATAATTTTACAAGGCTTCCTTCAATGGGAATGGTGGAAAAATACATATCCATTTGGACACTCCCTCCAACACTTGCATTCCACTTTCTTGACAATAACATACCCCATTTGGTAGGGTAATCAACAATCACAACATCCAATTTTAAATTCCTCCCAGGATAAGATGCAAGTTACACCACTAGACCCTTCACACAACCAACTACCAGCACTTCTCTTGATTCCATGGTAGTACACTTTCCATAGGCTGTTGTCACTTTGATATCCAACTCATTCATGACTTCTAGAGGCATGACATTGCATGATGCACCAGAATCAAACATACAATTGTGAAGTAGTTTATCATTTATGATCAAAGTTGCAAAGAATGGATCAAAATTCAATTGGGAATCAACTAAGGATGTCCCCAAGTATACCTCGGTGTTTCTCCAAGATCCTCTAATGTTGGTGGTGTTTCAAGGTCTACAACTATTTAAGGAAGAGTTTCAACAATTGTTACATTTTTGCTTGGGGTACTCTTCTCCTCTTTCAATCCCAAGTACTCAAATGCTCTCTTCTTGTGCTTAAGAATCCTAAGAAAATAAATTATTGGAAAACTCACTTTTATTTGGCTCAATACTTGAGCTATGTCATAGGTAACATTCTTTGGCAAGGCAGCATTGGAAGGGAGACAAGAAGATTCATTAGATGGCATGGGATCCTTGGCAACTTGGGCATGAGGAGGACTGGAATTTTTCCCGGGATAGCATAGATTTTGGTAGGTGTTTCCCTTATAGGACCTTCTTTGGGAATGCTTGTGAGAAAGGTTGTTTTAGGTTTGGCCTGAGGCCCAGCTCACTTAACAACTTTTATCCTAGTGTTGTAGTCTTTCTCTTGAGCTACAACAACATTCTTCAACAATTGTTTATCTTCCTCCAAAGGGATACCACCATCATACTTCTTAATCATCAAATATCTTAAGTATTCAAAGTCATTATTAGGAATTTCAAAGGCTTGCACTACATCAAATTCAAGAGTATGAGAGGGAAGAAGGATTTGTACCCGTTTGATGCAATCCCAAAAAGTTGTAGTTGTCCTTGCACTTATCACATTAGTTGATGTTGCTCGTTCTTGTGAGCTTGAAGAACAACCCACCATGTAGATATCATCATCAGTACCATCATCATTATTAGCTTCACCATCTTTCTGGTCCACTTCACATGGAGGATGGGGCAGAAAACACCTATCACACCAATCAATATCAATAACTTCCTCAACAAAAACCCCTGTAGTTAGGGGATCAAGTAACACTCTTCCTTCACATGCTTGAGGACATCTATTTGCAGACCCCATGGGTCCTTTCCCTCTATCATCAAATCTCTGATCACCCCTAGGATGATTGGAAAATATGTCATGGTTTTGTGATTTTTGCTGACCTTGTGAAGTCTTCCCAATTCCCTTCTCAGCTCTTGCCAACTTGTAGGAAATCTCTTTGACAGCCCCACCAAAGTTTTCACCACTTCCTCCAAGCCTACACTCTTGCTTGCTTGAGGTTTTTCAGGGTTTATAAACTTTACACCATCTCTCTTGAGAGGTTTCCCAACGTCCTTAATGTTATTTTCAATCCTAAGTGCCATGTTAAAGGCCTACCTTAAATTGGTAGGTTTTTTGTTTCTTAGGTAATAGGTTGTCTTTTTATCAAATGCATTTGCATATTTGATCAAGCATGACTGATCACATGGCCTCAAATTAAATGGCAACCTTCTCAATGTTTTGTTAAACCTTGTGTTGAAGTCATGAACTGATTCATTGGGGTTCTTCTTGATATTCTCAAATTCAGACAAGAGAAATCTAGGATCAGTCTTGTCACCATATTGTAACCTAAATGCATTGTTCATCTCAGTCCAAGAATCAATAGAATTATCAGGAAGAGCCTTGTACCAATCCCTTACATCCTCTTCTAGTGTATGAATGAACAATTTAATATACACATCTTCATGCTCAATCTCAAATTCTTCCATCATGTTAACAAAAAGTTTGAGATGTTGATAACCAATTATAACATTGTTACCTTAGAACTTTAGCAATCTATTTCTGATATCTTGAGGGACAACATTAGGATAACTAGCCATTCCTCTAAAGTTAATAGGACAAAAGTTGTTAACAATAAATGGAGGTCTAGGTTGATCCATATTGTTTAGTGGAGGTGATCTTGGGGATGACACAAGATGATGAGGAGTGAGAGGTATTTGGGGCACAAGAATGTGATTCACAAAACTGGTGCTCTCTAGGTGTTGATTTTCTTGGAAAGTTTTATTTGAATTGAAGCACATAGGTGCAAATTGAGAAGAGAACTTACCAGGTACAACAGAAGGACCTTCACTAGTTGAAGTAAACAAATTTGTGAAAATATTTCTTGAATCAGAATCACTAGAAGAAGAGTGATAATCCTCTACTAAAGGCTGATCTCTCTCACCAATGGATATACCTTTTCCTGATGTCTGACCTTCAACAACCTTCCAAACTTTTCTTTCCTCTAAAACTGTCTTTCCCAATTCTTGAAATAACTTTCTACTTGGGTCCCTCCTAAAGAGAGATCTTCTTCCTTCCAATTTTGCAGAGATTAGCAACACAAAAATAAATGACAGAAAGCTAAGACACTGGTATTTATCAAGATCAAAACAACATGGAGTCGCCACTAAGGAATTTTACCCTAGTTGTGAAAATGCACTAAAATACTTTGTCAAATACCAATCAGCACTTAAAATCTTTCCAAACTTTATAGATCGACCTTTTTCTTGAATTTATCAACCATAAATGTAAATGAAGTGCAACTACTTGCTAGAAATTGATAAAATTGCATACGAGTTTGAAACCTTTGCATACACCTTGCAAATATGAGTATATAATGATGTTTTAATAATATATTTTTAGAAAAAACTTGTAAGAGAAATTACTGGGGTTTGATATGCATTCAAATATCTCAAATATGTATGCACATGGATTAGATTTAACTAAGAATCTCCCCAACAATGGCGCCATTGGTGTTGGTACCCAATTTTTTTCTCCTTTTTAGTCTAAGTAGCATCAAAGATATGGCATGAAGCTTGAAGACGATAGATCATGATGTATGTCATTTTGTAGTCGGGGATGTGATCCAACTGACACTCAAATTTGTGGAGAGATGGATAGAACTCAAATAGGACTTGATCTTGCCCTAACTATTTTAGGTTGTTCCTTTCAACCAAGGTAAGAAGACCTATTTTGTAACCCTCAAATGGTGAAGGAGCTAAAGATATCCCACAATTTGTGCAAATAGTATGAAGGGGCCTTGGGAAAATATGATCAACACTCCAAATTTGACTTTCACAAGTTGTCACTTACAAATTATGGAGATACTTTCAATGCAAGGCAAGGGTTATTGAAGACATTTTGAAATCTCGATCTGCTTCGTATACTTTAGTAAATGGATTTTGATCTTCTGTGGGTATACATGTCAAAACAGGGGTAGTATAGGGTAGGATTAGTTGTTTAGAATGATTTTTGGTGGGATATTGACAAGAAAAACTTGACTATGCCAGATCTTTGACAACCTCTACAACATTTGAACAAATATAAGATAAAATGCTTCAAAACAATCAGGATGTTCTTTCAACTAGAAGAGATACACAAATGGAGGCCCAGGTTTGCACTCTTCACACAATCTTTGAGACCTCAACATAAAATCTTGAGTTAAAGGACTCAATTAAACATCAAAATCTCTGATCAAATCACACCTAAGGTACCCCCAAAGGCTTACAAGCAATCTCTGTCAACAAATGAAGGTGAAGTGATTTTAAACTACTTATTTTCAATGCCAGATGAAATCTCTTCTGAAAAATGAAATTGCAAATGCCACTAAACTATCAATAAGGATGAGATCTATGTGATTCCTAAATATTTCAATGCAAGATTGCAACAAGAACAAGGAAAACTGTTTGCAAACATTTAAACATGATAACAAACATCATATTACCCAAAATAAAAAAGATTAATTCAAAAGCTTATTATATTCATCAGAAGGGGAGAGTTTCAAGAACAATATCAGAGCTGTGTGATGGTTATACACTTGTAACCAAATCAACATGAATGAAGATCTAACACATAAGACATTAACTAGGTTTTCTTGAGGGTTTCTGAAAAGATGAGATTCTCTCAAAATTTTCTCATGATTTTCAATTTCTTGACCTTTTGCATGTCAAAAAATATGCATTATAAAACATTTTTAAACATTTGATCCTTCTATCCCAAGAAAAGAATATCCTATGAAATCTTAGTTTGTTACAAATTCACTCATGACTTTCTGAAAGTGACACTTAACCAATTTTGGGAGGAGGAGATGCCAGGAATGTAAAAAAGAAAATTATTACAAATATTCATAATTTCTTGTCATGGGATCATGTATTCTTCCTTTGGCGCCCACAACATCTTCCTCTTCCATCATTTCACCTTTGCACTTTCCAAATTTGGCTCTGCAACTTTTGGATCTGGTATTTCACGTTTTTTTACGGGTTAGGGAAAAATTTTATTTCAAAAACATATATGATCTTCAAATCGATCCTCAAAACCAATTTCATTGGTCCTTGTAGGCAAAAATGACACGAATTTTCCAAAAATTTGATCAAAATCGATGCAAAAAACACATTTCCACACTTCCTGGAGAAAAAATGGCGGCCAAACTGAAAAATGCACAGTTACTGTTGATCTACCTTTCTCCCTTCAATCTAAGCCCTCCACGTGTCACAATGTGATTGGAAATGGGTTTGGGATCACTTTTGACATTTTAACACTTTTGGAAAAAAGTAAAAATTTGACATTTTTCTCCACCCCTCTGCCCTTTGAAAACAAGCTTGACACGTGTCCCAATGTGGGTCCCATTGGAATCACGGACCGATTCTACACATTTCTATCTTTTTTGGAAAAAGGAAAATTTTCCAAAAAGTTTTTGTGGGCCCACACCTCTGCTTCTATCCCTAGCATGTGTCACCACTAATTGGCTATGGACTTGTGTTCCTCCTTTTGATTTCTTACCTTTATAGGATAAAAGCTAAATTTCCCACAAAGAATCGATGCTCCAGAATCCCTTCTTTTGATCTGAGCCATACACGTGGCTCAATCATGACCATTGATGGAGCTATGACCTCATTTTGCAATTTTAACCCTTTATGCCAAAATGGGAAAAAATCTCAAGTTTTCCCTGAGGCCCGAAGTTCTACCTTTGACCTCTGCCACGTGTCTCCCTCTAATTTGTTGCGAGCCACGCTTCAAATTACCACTTTAACTCATTTTTCCAAAAAGGCAACATTTCCCTTTTTCCTGGCGGCCCACACTCCCCTCTACCCTTGATCCTACCACATGTCCTCTCTTGATTGCCCCGACGGATTCACGGCCTTTTTCACAATTTTTCTCCCTTTCACCATAAAGCAAATAAAATTCTAAGTCCTTCACCATCCTTCCATCCCGCTTTTGATAAAAACATGACACGTGTCCACCTCTGATTCACCGAGGTCCTGCACTCTAATATTTTACCTTAACTCCTTTTCACCAAAGGAATTTTTCCACCATCCCTCCGTAGCTCCACTTTTTTTGACTTTTTAACTACCACGTGTCACCCTTTGATTGGATGAGGGCCTACAGACTTATGGGGACAATTTAGAATTTTTTCCAAAAACACAAAAAATGCTAAGTTTTTCGAGTAGACCTGCCAAATCTTGTCCAACCACAAACAACCACGTATGAGAAGATGTTTGAGCTAAAATTTGATGGGAAAAAGACACTCGTATGACTATCAAACAATGTAGAAATTGCTAGTGATGCCCTAGAATGCTAAAGATGAAATTTGATAGGTATATGATGCCTGTCTGACCGCAAAACAAAAAAAAAAAACACCAGGATTCCCTAGAATTTGTTTTTTTTGCTAAGGATGACAAATTTCTTGAAATTGAACCAATTGAAACATGTTTTTAAAGAATTTTTTATCATGGAATTGGATTTTCAATGGAATACAAGTATAAAATGAACAATTTTGAGCTCCAAAGGCTGGGAAAACATGGGAAAAATGGTAGAGGCATTTGAATGGGTGAAATTAGGAAAAAAATTTAGAGATTCTTTCAAAATGGGGCATGAATGGAGAAAAACAAACAACTCAAAGCATTTAAACACAGGTATGAGTTGTTGTTCATCAAATTTAAAGGATGGGAAGATCCAAGGCTATTTTTTCTCAAAAATAGGGCAAAAACATACTTCTCCTTAGCAAATTAGGGCAAGGTAATGAGTTTACAAACAACCTAATGCACAAGAATGGAGCTACAACTTCACATCATCAATTTCATGAGGAAAAAACATTTCAAAGCACAAAGAGCAAAGGGGAAACATGGAAAAATGGCAGAGGATCAAAATGGGCACCAACAATTACCTAAGGCATATGATTCTTGTGTTAGGCCTTACTAATCTTGATGCAATGTGTGTTCAAGAAACCCATTTGGAAGCACAAGGGAAAATGAAAAAGGATTCCTCTTCCTCTTCTTTTAAACAAAAGAACAAGCAATATGAAGGAAAAGGTTTAAAAGAACAAGGAAAATGAAAGGGTAAGCATAAGAAAAACTCTACTATTAAGAAGGAAGATGAAAAACCATTTTGTAATCATTGTAAAAAGAACCATGACGAGTCTAATTCTTGGAAATTACACCCTGAAATGAAACCTAAATGGATAGTTAATAAAGGAAAGGAAAACAAAACAAACACTACAGTTCATGATCTTGGGTTAGATTCAGGTGATGAAACCAAGATCATAGCTATGAGTTTTTAAGGTAAATCCACTCTTTCAATTTCCAATAGTAGTACTACAAATGTTGCATCTTCTTATAGTAAACAAACTATACATGATGATAATAAAAGGAATGATATTTTCCACATTAGAGTAATTTCAAAACATACAAAAATTGATACTCTTTTTATAGTGGATCTCAAGATAATCTGATTTCTGATGAGGTTGTAAAGAAATTAGCACTGAAAACTAAAATTCATTCTAAGCCTTATCTTTTGGGATTGGATTGTGATGATGCAAAACTGGAGGTAACTAAAACTTGTACTTTTAGATTTTCCATTTCGAGACAAGTTTATAAATGAGGTTGAATTAGATGTAGTTCCTTCGGATATTTGTGGGGTGGTTTTGGGAAGTCCTTACTTATATGATCATAAAGAAATATTCTATAGGGAAGAAAATAAATATTTGGTTGTAAAGGATGGAATTGAGTTTATTGTTAGAGATCACTATGAGAAGAATAATTTATTCTTGGTTATTGCAGTCGATGAAAAGGCTTGTAAACTCAAGAAAAAATTTTATACTCATGGTGGTAAAATCCAAAGAGAAATAACATGAGATGGATGCTTAGGATTTTGATATGAAACATAAGAATGAATTGGTAAAAAAAATTCTGATTTTAATGATGTTTTTAGGATCCACAAGGTCTACCTCCCAAAACAGGGGTTCAACATGAGATACAGTTTTTTCAGGATGCACCTCTTCCCAATATTGGAATGTATAGATTGTTAGTATTAGAGAATGATGAAATCAAGAGACATGTAATGGAACTTTTGGCTTAAGGTATAATTCATCCAAGTACATCCCCATGTGTTTCACCAATTATTTTGGTTCCTAAGAAGGATGGCACTTGGAGAATGTGTTAATTTCCGTGCTTTAAACAATATTATTGTAAAGAATCATTACCCTCTTCCTAGAATTGATGATTTACTTGATCAATTAAATAATGCAATTTATTTCACTAAGTTAGATTTAAGAAGTGGTTATCACCAAGAAAGAATTGTAGAAGGTGATGTTTGGAAAACTACTTTTAAAACAAAACAAGGATTGTTTGAATGGTTAGTGATGCCTTTTGGTTTGTGCAATGCATCGACAACATTCATGAGAGTTATGAATGATATCTTTAGACCATTCATTGATAAATTCATTATTGTCTACTTAGATGATATTCTTGTTTTCATTAAATCATGGGATGAACATGTTAAACACATCCGTAAAGTGTTAGATCCATTAAGGAAAGAGAAATTATATTTGAAGATTTCAAAATTTGAATTTGGTAAAACATCTTTAATTTACTTGGGTTATGTTGTAGGAAATGGATAATTGAGCATTGATCCTACAAATATAGAGGTTATTGTAAAATGTCCTAGACCCATTAATGTGATAGAATTTTGAAGTTTTCTAGGTGCGCTTTAGTATCTTGGAAAATTTATTGCTAACTTCTCATATATCACATCTCCGTTGCATGCTTTGAAAAGTATTAAACATGTTTTTAGTGAGAAGGAAAACAACAGAAATCCTTTGATACACTGAAAGAAAAAATAGGTACCACTCCAATCTTGGCACTTCCAGATTTGTAGCATTCATTTGAAATTGAGACAGATGCTAGTGACTATGCAATGGGGGTAGTTTTGATGCAAAACAAATGACTAGTGTGTTACCATTCAGAAACCTTCACAAGTGCGGTAAGAAATTATCCAACTTATGATAAAGAGTTGTATGCTTTGGTGTAGAGTGTAAAAAAATGGAAGCATTACTTAATGGGAAAGGAAACAATCATACATACCAATCATCAGCCCCTTCAGTATTTGCAAACACAAACAAAGCTACAACAGTCTAGACATTTCCATTGGATGGGATTCTTGCAGCAGTTTCATCTCGTGATCAGGTATAAAAAGGTATACAAAACAAGGTTGCAGACATGTTATCTAGACCTCCAGTAGTAGTTGCATCTATTCTTTTACAGCATAGTTCTTTGGCTCATCTTAGTTATAAGGAACAATATGTTGATGATGTAGACTTTAAAGAAGTGTATGAGGATCTAATAAGTGGGAAACAAGTAGGAGAAAAAGATTATCATTTGCATGATGGATTGTTATATCATTCTAGTAAACTTTGCATTCCAGAAAATGAATGTGTGCACATGATTAGGGAAGCACATACTTCTCTTATTTCTAGGCATTTTGGTGTTAGTAAGATAGTTGCACATTTACAAAAATATTGTTATTGGCCTAGAATGCAAGAACATGTAACCAAGTATATTAAGGGTTGTTTTCTTTGTTCCACAAGCAAGCCAAATAATAGGAAATTAGGACTTTACACTCCTCTTCCTATTCTGTCAAGGCATTGCGAAAGTGTTTCTATGGAATTTGTAGGAGGATTTCCCATGACATAAAAAAACATGATTACTTATATGTGGTGGTGGACAAATTTAGCAAAATGTGTGTGTTGGTTCCATGTACTAAAAAGATAACTAGGTGGAGGAACTGCACATTTTTTTCAATTTGTTTGGGTTCATTTTGTTTTGCCTACTTCAATTATATCTGATTGGGATTCTAGATTTCTTGGGAATTTTGGTCAACATTTTGGGGTTAATGGGCACAAAACTAAAAATAGCATTTTTTTCATCCACAGACTAATGGTCAAACAAAGGTTGTAAACCACATAGTGGTACATTTTCTTAGGGGCTATTGTGGAAAACATCCTAAATTATGGGATGAACATCTATATTATGTGTAACATGATTATAATTGTGCCTTACATTCTTCTACTTTAAAGTCTCCATTTGAGACTTGTTATGGATATCTACCTAATTCTCTTTTAGATGTATATTATGGACATGAAATTGTTATTAATGGTTCAAGTGATTCTAACAAGGCTAAAAGATTTGTGTAGAGAATACAACAGGTTCATCGGTATGTTCATGAAAAATTGGAGAAAATTCAAGCTAAGTACAAAGCTAGGCGTGATAAACATAAAACTGATCACAAATTCAAATTTGGTGATTCATTTTGGCTTGACATCAGCAAGGAAAGGTTGATAGGTGAAGTTAAAAAATTGAAACCTATACGGTATGGTC
The DNA here is from genome assembly GCA_018340775.1 of Taxus wallichiana var. yunnanensis. Classification (NCBI taxonomy): domain Eukaryota; kingdom Viridiplantae; phylum Streptophyta; class Pinopsida; order Cupressales; family Taxaceae; genus Taxus; species Taxus wallichiana. Next base: position 262,507,729 of record CM031236.1, read on the forward strand.
CATTCCAAATATTGGAAAAAATTGGTAACAACGCTTTTTGGTTAGATTTACCTCCTTACATGAAAATCTACTCGGTTGTAAATGTTGAGAATTCAAGATTGTATGAACCACCTATGATCATTGATTATGCTGATGCTAACATAGTGTCTTCCATTGATGATTTTGCTCCCGAGTATCTTGATGAGTCATGCGGAAGACATCATTTTGGATAGGAAGGTCATAACTTTGAAAAGGGGTGATATTGAGTATCTTTGTGTTGGGTTCAAAGGCATGCATCCGAACAAGGCTAAATGGATAGAAACCAGAAAGGTGAGCGAGAAATACCCTCACCTATTCACTAATTAAGTTGACTTTTGGGGTCCAAAATTTTCTTAGTGGGGAGGAATAACCCGAGGATCCTCACCGAGAAAAACTGATCTAATATCTTCTTAAAATAATTTTCAGTCAGTTCTAAAGTGTGGAGAAAAATTAGACGATTCCGTTGATATCTTGTTTGCAAGAAATAGAGCTCGTTTGCAAAATTTATGGTCCGCTGAAATTTTTGGGCAATTGGAAAAATTTTGGACTACATGTAGGTTAGATGTGTGCATAGGTGGACCAATAGGAATGCAACACATGGACAATATAGAGGACAAATCAAAAGTTTAATTTTTTTTTTTTTGGAATGTTGGTCTTCGACACTCAAGGTGATGTATAGGTGGGCCCCGATATTTATCTTGGTCAGGGGCCCTCAACCAAGTTCGACACACTTGATTATGGAGGGGTGTCTTGGCCTCCTTCATTTCATATTTCTATAATAGAGATCTCATATATATTTACCTTGTATGTCCACTATATTATGCATGTGGGACTAATTTGATATGACAATTTAAACTATACAATTAAACCATATGCTAATACCACACATATTCCAATATTTCCACACATTATTGCCAAAGACCACACATTTTATGCCAATTTCAATGCATATATCCCAACTTCCACATATAAATAGCCACACATTATCCCACCAAATATGCCATGCCATAATTCAACTATTACACAAGTCAATGTGCCAAACTTGGGTCAAAATACCCATCCTCAATGTCCACGAAAATCAAAATGGCTCAATAGCCAATGCAAAAACTAACCGCCCACATATTTAAATGGTCTCCTAACCCATTTTTCATAGAAATGTGGGATAAATCCCATGGGAGGCACCTAAGGAGGTTGAGTTAGGGGTATTTGAAAATCTATCCTCCCATATAAATAGCCACACATTATCCCACCAAATATGCCACGCCATAATTCAACTATTACACAAGTCAATGCACCAAACTTGGTTCAAATACCCATCCTCAATGTCCACAAAAATCAAAATGGCTCAATAGCCAATGCAAAACTAACCGCCCACATATTTAAATGGTCTCCTAACCCATTTTTCATAGAAATGTGGGATAAATCCCATGGGAGGCACCCAAGGAGGTTGAGTTAGGGGTATTTGAAAATCTATCCTCCCATATAAATAGCCACACATTATCCCACCAAATATGCCACGCCATAATTCAACTATTACACAAGTCAATGCACCAAACTTGGTTCAAATACCCATCCTCAATGTCCACAAAAATCAAAATGGCTCAATAGCCAATGCGAAAACCAACCGCCCACCTATTTAAATGGTCTCCTAACCCATTTTGCATAGAAATGTGGGATAAATCCCATGGGAGGCACCCAGGAGGTTGAGGTAGGGGTATTTGAAAATCTATCATCCCATGCAAAATGATAGGCACCTAACTATTGAGCCATCCACTTGGGAAACAATACAAACAGAGGTATTTTGTATTTGAACGGGCATTCGAGACTGTGTAAAATATTAATACGCTCATAACTTTAGCTTGGAGTGGAATTTTGAGGATATGTAAAAGAAACCCCTACTATTTTTGACATAGGAAGACTGTGAGAAGGTCATAATTTTGTAGAATTATTTTTAAATATTTTTTCAAGATTTTAATAAATCAGTCCCATTCAACCGGACTCTAGAAATGTAAATGAAGTTCGAACTCCATTATTATGCCTTGTGTTGAATTCCCCGGTGAATTCTCTTCATTTATCTATATTTTTACATAGTACTTGTAGGTTTTAATATTTTATTAAAAATATAAAAAGGTCGTAATCATTTAATTTTAAATCAAAAATCAATACAAAGCAAATTTTGTTGTGTGAACAATTGCTAGTTAAAATTGACTTTCGATCATGAACTATGTTAAATCAAATTATGTTTGGGTCCAATCTATATATTCGTGTAAAACCTCATGTCATTTGACTTATCATGGCTTATATCTAGTTTATTATGCTTCTTGCAATGTTCTTTAGCTTTTGTGATGCACTAATGTTAGATCTGCTAGTTGCATTTTCTACCTCTTTAAATAAGTGAATGTACTCCTACTTCTATAAATCATCCTCCATTAATGGCAGAAACTTCTCACAAATATCACATAAAGGAGGGTCTCGGTGCCTACACGTGCCTCGGGAGAGCACCTAGTACCCACCGGGTGATAGGTTGGCGTGCTTGGGGTGAGTAAAGTTATTAAAGGTAGGTTTAGTAAAGTTATTAAGGGTAAATAAATGACTACAATTAGTTAAAGGAAATTTTTTTCGAACCCTCTTAGATCTTAGGTATGACACCTATTGATGAGAGTACCTAGGGTGAGATTAATAAGCCGAGAATTAATCAAAATATTGAAAAATTCTTAGATACGATGTTCTATATAGCGGAACTCGATGAGTCGTCACATCATAGTTGTTGTTGCATAGTGCCCGATTAATGACATAAGTCATTAATTTATTACTATGGTGCAATAATCCACCTAGCTCCCCTAAACTCAAGTTTCATAAAACTTGGATCCAAGTAAGTGATAGATATCAATTTGAGATGGAGGTATGGTCTAGTACCGATGTCACCTTATGATGACTACGGGAAAGGAAGTGGATCCAAAATGACACAAGTCAATTTGGATACACTTAATTTCCCTTAGTCACCCTAAGTTGACTTATCAACACTAACCTATGCATATTATCCCTAATTAGTACCTAGCATAAACCTTGGAAGTGATTGATGCAAATCAAATTAGTCCTAATCTAGACAACAATTTTGAGTGTGGTGAAATACATATTCCTTTTATGATTATGTCATCTATGAATATAAGCATGGAAAACATGTCTTAAAACTTTGGCCAAAGTAATGTAAGCTATTGATTATGTTGTCTTGATTTCACCTAGACTAAAGATGTAAGATATTTTATGGGTTATCCGTAATAGATACCTAGATATGCACTTTAGATATTAACACTTGAATGACCCTGATTAATTAAGGGAACCACAAGTATACTTTGTGTACACATATGAATAAATTATATATAAGGGATCGGTTTAAATATGACTCATAACAATTGCATATGGTTTACTATTGTAGGATGGATTGACTAAGATAATGTTGGCTCTAAATTATGTGAATTTAGAGCAATGAAACATTATGACAAAAAAATTCCTTGTATTGAAGTCTTAAAATGAGGATGTTACAACAAAGCTGATTTTTTTAGAAAGCACAAAAATCAATCAAAAAATAAAAATAAATAAAAATAAAAGCAATATATAACTCTCTATTGGGGTATTTCCATTATCTCTATAGAGGCTATGAATGCCTGACTGGAAATAGAGAAATGTTGTGACTAGAATCAAATACATCTCCGTTGAGGCTATAAACACTTGACTAGAAGTGGAGTAATGTATGACTCTCCTTCCACCTTTCATTCACAAATCAACTTTCTAAATCAATCATTCCTTCACATTGGCTAGTTTTTCCTCACTTACTGCCTATCAAATATTCCCTTTAACAAGAAATTCATTTCCACATGCATGCACTGGATCTCTATGAGTAATTTTTTTGGACCTTGTTCAAACTCTTGCTTTAGTCCATATTTTGTCTCATGATTTGTGCCTTGGGATAATCACTTTTTCATCGCCAATCTTCTAGCTACATTTTCCATATCCTTTCATAAAATTTTATGTTCTTCTACTTCATTTGGAACATCCATGTGTATAAGATTTCCTTTTTACCATGTTTGAGAGAAACTGTCCCTTGTTTCAATAAACAACCTTCCACTTCTATCTATCATCTTTTTCTTGGCCAGCTTGCACTAGGGGCATGATCACTCCTTCCTAGCACTTCATTGGTTTGAGTTCATCATCATGTTGAACATATCCATCTTGGCCTTGATTCGACTTATCTTCTTCTTGTATATACGTGTGAGATTTTCCTTGTATGTTCCCATCTCTTGTTGGGGCCATCTTTGCATCTCCTTTTTCCTATACATAGCTTTGGAAAAAATTCAAAAAATATTAAAAAAATATTGTAAAATCATTTTAAAATCCAAAAAAATAAAAAATTCTATCAAAATTTGTAAAAATACAGCACGTAGTTGAATCTGTATCAAATGCATTGTCCTCAAACATAAAAAATTGTCCTACAAAACATCTTTCTTTGATTCTCTCATGTTCTTGTGCGTGACTTGCAGATCATCTAGATCTACCTCCATTAACAAAGATGGTTTGTTTACTATGTTTGTACTCCCTTGCACAATGAGTTACTTGGTACTATTTCATAGTGCACGATTTCTTTTTCATAGGACCCTTGTGTCCTCCATGTATTCTCCTCACATGTATCCTTTCTTGGGGCACCATTTTAAACCCTTTTTGTTAAATCAAACATTTGGGAACTGAAGCTTGATAACAAAAACATTGGTGCAACTATTTTGAATGTTATTTGTTTAAGTATGCATGTTTGTATTTATTTCCTTGTTAGGTTAACTTGTTTACTTTCTTGTATTGCATTATATTATGTAAGTTACATGAACTTCAACATTTTTAGCAATGAAAATTGGTTAGTGTTATATATTTTCATGTTTTGGTACACTTTTGTTGTATGCATATATTTTAATAAGGGCCGATGATGTAGATCATTAAGTAAAATGATGAAATAAAGTTGTTTCTATATCAACTGGATGAAATCTATTTCCATCTCTCTCTTCATCTTCATTTTTCTTTTCTATCATTTTCTTCTATCAAAAATATTCTTCCAAATCACTTGGGGCAATAGGGATCACCTTTTATCCCCCTCCCCTCACATTTCTTCTATTTGTTTCCTTCATCTTTTTCGATTGTCGATCGACCTCTTTCATCACCCCATCAACACTTAAGGGAGAATTCTTCATCCTACTAATTTTTATTCTCTCTCTTCAAAATTTACTTTTCTATAATCATCTACTATTTTTGAAGTGGCATTGCCTACGCCACCCCAAAGAGGGAAAAATATAAACACCTAAAATGTCTTGTGCAGCTTTTAGTACTTAAATTTCACTATCTTCTTTCCCGAAACTTGATGACACTTCATCATTAAACCATCATTATTCCTCTATTCACGTTAATTAATTATATTGCACTAATTAATTATCCTTCCTATCACTCAGGATGCCGATTAGAAACCTTTCATTAATTAGTGTTCACTTCTACTTGGGTTAATTGATTATTATTAACTAATTACACCCGCTCCTTTAAATCAATAAATTACCCTTTATTATATCAAATTCATCTCTTACATCCCCCAAATATACTAAATTTCTGCTAGTTATATTCGATAAGCTTACATCTATCTATTAATTAATCACACTTGATTAATTAAAACATCCCCTCAACTCCCATGAGTTAATAATAAAAAATTAAACTAATCTAAATCAAACTTACCTTTTCCAAAGCATGCTTATCCATTTATAATCTTGCTTTACCCTTATCCCACATGCACCAAGATGAAAATCTCTCTCAAACATGCAAGCTATATAAAGGACCAAGCTCCTTCCTCTAAAATAAACACCTTCATTTGCATTAGTATAAACTATAGGAAATTTGATTTGAGCCATTCTCCATTGCTTAGAAATAGCTTCTCCATCTTGCATCCATTCTATCAAATCAAAGAGAACAGGAAGATCCAAAAATGGCCTTGTAGCCATTTCTTGGTGAGATCTCATCTTCAATCCTTGAGGTCACCAACATCCAATTTGATTGCTAAATGATCTAACTAGGTTCATGTTTAGTTAGCAATCTAAAGAGTATGAAAGAACTTAGCATTTAGTTGTTTATGCACCGAAGAAGTTAGTTCTAATAAGCTCTTATCTTGATGGTTCTATAGTAGATTTGATGTTTCTTTGAATATATTACATTTTAGTTTCTTTTTATTAGCAATGCAATTTTATTATGAACACAACATATATAAAAGAACAATACAAAAGAAGTCAATGAAAATAAGGGGTTGGATAAGGGATTGTGTCACTAGTGAATACTTTTCTCACTTAAGATCCATATATATATGAAAACATACTTTCGACATAGTAATATAGTAGTATGTGCGTGATTTTTTGTCTACTTTGTCCCCCTTTTATATTGTTTGAATGAAATTCAAGTAGTGTAAAGGAAGTAAGGAACATACATGTGAGAAGTTTGAAGATCCATGTTGCATAAGTACATGTAGAATATAAGAAAATATAATGTGGTGAACCATGGATCGAAAGTGTCAATCCATGCGGCAATGAATAGAGATGATAAACCATTGTAAGGAGCGCTTTGGAGAAATTGAAGATTTGATTCGAGTAATTTGAAGATTTCGAGATTTCAATTTTTTTCGATGGAGATTTAAATGAGGGAGGGAGTTATCAATTCCCAATATGATTTTGTATGTTTTGAATGATTGAATGATTTGGGTGTCCTTCCACTAGAGGAAGAGTCTTAGGGAGAGAGTTATAGTTTCACCCTCCATCTATGACTATATCCTCAAAAGGTCCAACAATGAAAAATGGATAAAGACCAAATTTAGTTCAATTTTGATCCATTGTGATCCATCATTAGTTCTGTGTTGAATGGCTTCTAAGATAGTTCATCCGGAATTGATATAATTGTATCTCCTAAGTTAGGTCATATGGGAGAAAAAGTAGAGTAATTTAGCTCCCATGTTAGGTAATTTGGGAGGAAGAGTAGAGTATGCTTATTGTATCGATTACTTGACTTGATTTGAATAATAAAAGATGATATTAGATTAGAATTTGTATGCTTAATAGAATACTCACATAGATATTTTTTTTTGTTTCCCCAATTAGGTCATTAGGGGGAATAGATTTGAAATTATAGAATGTATTTGAATGATGAATAAATTGATTTATTCCTTTGTTCAAGTAGAATCGAATAAAAATTCCATGGTGATGTTTCAATATTTTCAAGTAATTTTCATAGAAATTGGAGAGGATCGTTAGGTGATCCCATTTGTATGCCCCCTTTGGAAAAAGGGTGAGGGGTTGAAATGATGAGCACTTTGAGGCGAAAGTAGAGATGTAAAGATGGAAAAGTGAACTAGTGACGATGTAGAAGATATTTGCAATATTATTTATATGTAGATGAATACATGTGTCATAGTTGAATGTATTATTATGTAATGTGAACAGTGTGATGGAAGAAGGGAATCTGAGTCAAATGGTGCAAACGATGAATAAAATAAAGTAACGAAGCTCAAGATATGAAGGAAGTTGTGTGATGTATATTTTTGGACGGGGAAAATGACTAAGTTTCGAACATGCATGAATGCACGCACACATGGGAGGATAAGGAGTGTAAGAAAGGATGAGAAAGGTTACACAAGAGATTACACAAGAGGACAAACACATTAATGACTTACCCATTTTCTAGGGATAGACTAAAAATAGACTTAATATCACATCCTATGATTTTAGTATGTTTTGTCATTAAAAATAAGTCGTTAATGGGGAGTTGGTTATGAGATATGGAAAACCAGCTCAGTTGCATAATTATATATGTAGCTACGTAGGTGTGTTCTATCTCAAAAGGATGTACACATTCATTTGAAGTTACATATACAACAACATAATGGCATTTTTCATTCAACATTCGTAACACACTCAACATTTACGACATATTCCTATTTGGATTGGATGTTTTTATGTGATTACCATGTCGTGTGCAATGTTTTGGTACATGATATACCGATTGGATACTTTATCGATAATGAATATTATGGTACACTTTTCTTTTTGGAATGATATTGAAGCAATTAGATAATTACAAGGTTAATGTACACATTATTGACATCATTCTCTTATTTGTCTTGCTAAAAGAAATCACCAACATGGGGATAAAAATATGGTTTATTGAATTTTTGGTTATTTACATGACTATTCTACTAAGCTTGATCTAAGCATATATAAGTATAATTCGATAATTGATAGATTAAATTTATCTCGTGTTTAGTATCAAACTGGTTTTGCTAATTATCATCTTCGATCGATCATAACGCCACAACAAAGGATACTTAAAAAGTATAAAGAATGTTAAGCTTTATTGGTATGTCTTATGTGGCATTAATCATGTTAGGAAAAAATATTGTTCCATTCTTTTAAAAACTTTTATATGGTCGAAAATCGACCCACAAATTATTTATTTAATTATTGAAATTTATGTTGATTTTTAAATTGGCCAATGGCCAACCCTTGCTAGAGATGAGGAAAGTGTTTTTATTGACATGAATAGACTGGTTGTTATTTTAATATAAAAACCATGATTGAGGAAAAATATAGTGTATACCATTATGGTCTTAGACCATAGGCTAGAGGGCATGTATTATGGTATATATGAAATAACCATATATAAATTGCATTGGGGTATATAGAGATTAATGCCCAACTAAACTCAAGTCTCACCACCGTTTAAATAATGCAATGGTAGATTAGCCATACAAGAGTTAAGTTGGCGATTGTTGTTTAAGATAAATTATCTTAGACCTAACGTGAAACTCCTCCATATCCAAACTTAGAGAAGTAATTGCAAAATTAACGAGCCAAAAAGTGGCGGAAGTGAAACTTAAATGCATTAAAAACTTGTGCTTGAGTAGGAAAACTTGAAGCTTCTTCTTCAAGGCAAATGTTTTTATTATGATGTTTTGATTTTGTGTCGAGCCCTTTTGGGTGAGTTATGCAAGGAAATAGGAAATCATTTTGGCTAAGGATTTTACGTAGCTATTATTTAAGGATGTGATTCATATGAAATCAACATTTAACCAGGAAGGATATTGGAGGTACAAACTCGATAAAATTATTGTTGGATTTGGGTGCTTTGTTAGAACAAATTTTCAGAGGGCTTAGTGAATATTTCTAGGCATGGATATTGTTGGTCCGAAAATCTATCGGGAGGGTAGATCTATGGATAGACGAGCCAACAATTGTGGGCATAGCCCCTCTTTGAGAAAGCAAAGAAAAACTAGTTTATTGCTATTCTACCAAGAGGGAATCATGTAATTCCCATAATATTATGCCTTCAGGGGTTTGGGATCTTGTCCCAAAGAGGGGTATTTCCGATCGTGAAAGAAAGGAACGAAGGGAGAAGAGGAGATAGGATAGATCTCAAGGAGAAAAGAAATGAATTCCAAAGCGAGAAGGTCGAGGGTTTATGTTTTGGGCTGGTAGTAAACAGAGCCAAACCTACTTGTATAAACGAACAAAGAAATATTGATGAGCAATTGACAAAAAGTAGAGATAGATCTAATAGAAAAATAACATAGATCTAACTCAAGAAAGATCTGATGCACATAATACATTCATTGAGCACAAAGTCTTAATTTCTGTATTAATATTTTCTATTGCAAAAAGTACAAAGCCTTTTCTTCTCACTTCTATTTTTTATCTAAAAAATGTCCACCTTTGAATACAACAAGTATCCAAGTATTTATAGAAAGAGAAGGAGAAAGAAGGCAAAAAGGAAACAACAACTACTTACAAAATATTTACAAAATATCTAAAAGTCAACTGTTGACTTTGGGGCAATTTAGTGGATGACAACATCCCATGGTGCAACATGGATGATGTCATCATTTGTGCCAACATACTTTTAAATACTTTACAAAAATGGGATAAATCCCAAGAGGAGGAAGGAGCCTATTCGTCATCGTCCCATGGCTGGAAAGGAGTATCCTGCTTCTGCTCAGGAGAGGAAATGTGAAATTGAGCATGATACTCCATGAACTTGCTAATCATCGGTTGAAGTTGATCCTGAGCGGGACCCTTAGTGTGATTGACGATGACTTCATAAGTCTCACGTTTATCTCTGAGTCTCTCTGAGCTTGAAGTATTCATTACCTACTTCCATCAGGTATCCAACAAAATCACGGTAGGCTAGAAGGTTGTTGATAGATTTTGTATCAAAAGTGGCTTCTGACCCTAAACCTTGTGACATGATCTCCTTAAAGATCTGAATAGTGTCATCTTCCTTCCTCAAGGCGTATGATGGGGTGAGCAAGCCCGGAGACATCCTTAAGATGATCTGTTCCATTTGATGCATTGCATCCAAGGCTTCCTCCTTGATTTTATCTATTTTCTCCAAGACAAATTCCATCTGGTCAACTCGATAGTCTAAAGCAGCGAGGACTTTGTTGGGTGCTCTTGGGTGATCGAAGATGCCAAATTTTACTTGAGTCATCAACTAGGCAGTCGAGAATCTTCTAGAATGTCTCATGTTGTAACTTGACATGGTCCAACTCTTCGAGAGATAGGTCCTGCAATCGCCTAGAGTTCCTTATTAGCCTGATCAATATTTTGATATAGCTCCATGAACTTTATAATTACTTCCTCACTATCTTTGAGGATCTAGTCTCTCTAGGTAGATACTACCATACCTTTCTCACCAATCTTGGTGTACTCATTTATCTTTTCCTGACTAAGGGCTTCAAGAGTTTTAGTGGCAGCTACAGGAGGTGCACTGCCCATTTTCTGTAGGGCTTGGAGAAGATGTTTGTTCTGTTCCTTCAGTATCCTCTTCTCTTCCTTTTCTTCTTGAAGTTTATTGTAAAGGGAATCCACTATAGCTAAGGCCTCTCCTTGTAGGCTTTCTAAGGATGTTCCCATTGTGACCTGTGTCACTGTAAAATCTATAGGAGACAGATCTTTTTCTCCTTTGTGGGATCAGGGTATGCAATCTCCATCACTCTTTCACCTGACACGCTTTGAGAGAAGTGGGTTATTGCCTTTTTCTTCTTTTCTCATTTTTTTGGAATGATGGAGAAGTCCATAGGTATAATGGGGACTTTCCTCTTCTCGTTGTCTCGAGCATTGGGAGATCCATTTTGGACTTAAGGGAGTGGGACCAGGGGAAGAGGAGGGAACAGGGTGGAAGAAGGAGTAGCTGCAGTGGACATGGGGAAATGCATCAAGACACTTGGTGGTGGCATCGAGAGAGAAGCCAACATAGTGCTCATGGGGGTAGGAGTCACTGCAGGAGAGGAAACCATAGGGGTGGAAGGGATCTGAGAGATGAGAGAAGAAATGTTGGGGGACAAATCTGCAAGGGAAGAGAAGATGGAGGAAGAGGAAGGGGGAACAGTAGAAGATGGGGGAGAAGACACAACCAAAGGAGTGGTTGGTTGAGTAACATGAGGAGGGGAAGGAGGAGCGGGAGATGGGACAGTGGGAACCTCAGTAGTTACAACAGTGGCAACATCCTGAGTGGATGTGCCCATCGGAATAGTTACCACTTCTTCTTCTTCTAGAGAGATCAGGCTTACTACCTATTCCTCGGTGGTGGAAGGAGGACTCTCAGGAGTTTCCTCCTAGCAGTGCTTGTTTCTCCTTCTTTATCTTTCCCTTTTCCCTTTGGAAAGTTCTTTAGCTTAGTAGGTGCATCGCCCAAAGGAGACGTGGTGAAGTCTACCCAAAGGTAAATGAGACTGCTCTTCCCGCACCAATGCTCGTGTGTGCTGCTGAGTGCCTTTGACTCTCTCTTCTATAGTATGAGGTACCTTTGTTCTATCAATCTTGGTGAACGGCCGCTTGTCCCCGTCCATATCTAGATAGACTGATCAACTTCTTGATTAGTCACTTGAAACCTTTCGAGAAAATGGCCACACCATATTGATGATCTTTGTTAGGGCCAGGCAGAGTGATCCTTTCTTCTAAGCTTGATAGAACAAGTCAATTTTTTTTTTTTTTTTTTTTGATAAATGCTTCCTGTTTCTAAATACATAATTTAGAACTCACAAATCAAATAACCATTCTTATAACAGAGATAACCATATGCAATTGTAAATGACTCGAGTACCTCCGATCTATTCATTCCATGACTCGGTAATCTACCGATCTATTCATGAGTAATAAGAGTTGGAGTTTTCATTTAACACTTCACTCTCGCGGTTCTCTTCCCTATTCTGGGATTCAGAATGCTCTATCCAAGGAACCTAACTGAATAATTGTTACCATTATTCATCGGCATCTCATCCCTTAGACCAGGTGACTCAGGACAACGCAATCAGCAGCTTGCGATACTTTGGCCAAAGATTTGAAACATACTGCTTATGTCTCGTATTCCTTAATGGCATACTCGTCAATCTGGAATACGTCCTTCACCCCATTCTTATGTTATATAGAATGTCTTATACCGACTTCTGTCAGTCCCCCTTATCCCAAGTTATTCACTCGGAAATGGATTAGTAAGGTGACAACGTTATATGGATGCTCCCGAGGACTAGGGATAAGATGACATACTGGGTCAACCCTAGTTAAACCAGTGTGTCAAGATACCCCGAGTCTCCTAGGCAGCCTTATAATGTGACCACATTCCTAATCGGTCCCAGAGTAACTTGTTCGAGTTAAAGGTGTAAATCTTAACGATCAATGCAAAGGGTGTCATCATAAGTCACCTACATTGTTGTATCTTCGAGAAGATCCTAATCTTCTCGAAGGTACAACCCTACAGTTGACTTGTGCCAACCTTTAAATCCGCCTCGAAAAGATCTACTTATTAATAAGCGTTACGCACATTGAGTTTAAATTATATTAAAAGACGTTCCCCTAAGGTTAGCCTTTCCCGATCCCTGGGTTCCTCACCTTAGAATGACCTTTCTTAATAAAACCCTTTACACAGAGAAGTTATTAAGGCTATGGTCCCATCAAGGAGTTCATAGAATTTACTTAATTCTAAATCAACGAAATTGGACAATAACCCAAAATCTTCACTTGTGATTGCCAACCGAACCCTTTTTAGGTTTATCTCAGTTCTCATAATTGAATTTATGTCTTACTTATTAGTATCGAGACATAATGATTAAGAGTCCAATTAAACGTTGTCCTGGCTTAATCAAGACTAGGAATTGATAATTTAATCCAACTTGTTTAGTGTCTTGCTTAGGTTTATTTTTACCCTAGCCTCTAGAAAGACAGTGATCTAAATTTCAATTTAGCTTTGGATAGAACATATAAGAACTGCTAAACAATCATAAATAATCAGTCACATATTCTTGCAAGCTTACATTGATAATCACAAAAGTCTCCAATATAAACAATAATAACAATGCTCTTTAGATCATTTGAACCGAAGAAGGTCAAACTATCAAGATACGGATGCAAACACATAAGTATCAAATATCTATTTCCATTCCCTTCAGAACTAATCAAATACATTTTATGCATTCAGCATACTTGATACAATGCTCAATGGAAAAAGAACATCTTTCCTCATATAGTACATTTAGAGAATCAAACTGTAATTCATCATAAACCAAGTTAAACAATCTGAACATCCTATCAGATCTGCTTGCTTTTACCACTTACGGCAACCATCTGCAAAATTGTCAACATGGGTCAGTTCGATGAACTGAGCATGATAAGCACTAACTCTTAAAACAATTGCAATCCACCAACTGTTTTCATTAAACAACCTGTTTAAATGAGATCATTTCACCAAACAAGTATACATGTTTCAGACTATGCTTTTGTAATACAAAAATGACTACAAACGCGTAACTCTAATTATCGTTACAGAATAGTCCTAAATACTTCTCAAATATTTCATCAAAATATTAGGGATCAAGAAGAACGAAAGTATCCAAAACAACTATCCATCTGAATTCCAAGGACAACAAACATCAGATAGATCATTACATTCAACAGTAAAAGGAATATCATAACAAATCATGATTCCATCAATATGTTAAAACAGTTCTAACGGTTAGATAAAAATATCAACATATACTCTACAATAGAAGAGAAAGAAAACAAGTCATTCATATTTCCCTTCAACAAGTTCATGACTGTACCATCTCCTCAAAAGGAAAGCATTCACCTTACATGCATACGAATAAGTCAGACGAGCCACAAGAAGAACCACAGTTTTGTTAAAATCAAATATAACAAAACTCCTGTAGCTTACTAATAGTACAGTAGCTCTCACGCCAAAACAGTGATGAATATCAACCAAACAGACTCCACATGACCTTCCACACGAAGCGACATACAAGAGGATATTCACTGACATCACCTGTCGAGGTGCAGTCGACAGCTCCTTAGTTCATTCAGGCTCAAGACTAGATATACATGCAACAGAAGACGTAATCATGTTTAAACACGACAACTATCCCTCTCAGCAACATACAACTCATTCTAATCCCTACTAAATACTGTAAGGCTTTAGATCCAAGGTCGAAATCAAAAGAACTTCTCTTTTATCGCAGTCAACAAGAGACTCAATAACATTAAAGCAATGACGTTTCCCCTATGACTAGCAGAGAGATTTTAAACGAAATCCACGCAACATGCACAGCCACATCTAACTGAAATTAATCAGAAAGGAAACATAACATACCGTATTCACTTCTGGACGCATTCAGAGTTTGAAAGTATGGTATTCACGACCCACTTCTACAGGGCTAAGATACATGATATCTATCTATTAAGAAATCCAACAGAGCCAAAAACAATACGTGTTCTTAATCAGGCTTAAACAAAAGTAGAACACTGATACCTATCAAGGATTAAAACTGAATCCGAGCAACAATATTCACGATAAAGCTTCTACAGAAGCCGATATACAAGATAAATACAAGTTAAAGATTCCAACCGTGCCAATCAATGGTCAATATTCACAATCAGGCTTAAACAAAATCTAAATACTGATTTCGTAACGAGGAATCCGACTGAACCCCTACAACAATATTCGCTCTAAGCTTACATAGAGTGGAAAACATAATAAGTTTACCAATTGAGTCTGTACTAAAAATTCCTTGCAACACGAAGGTATTCATTACAAAATAACAGAGGTCGTATTACCTGTTACTCCTTCAAGACTCTGACAAAATCAAATTACCAATATTCAAATATATATATAGCTTCAACAGTGGTCCATAATATACGAATCATTCAATGGACTCCACAGTCGCTTTGAATACAATAAATATATATATTGCATACTATCAACGGTTGTTGAATCCCATAACCTCAACGCAAGGGAAAAACAACTTCAACAAGGTCGCAATGAAATGAAATATCAGAACACAACAAGTTATCCGCTTCACAAATAACTTTAAATATCATAGCGAAACCCAACAAGATTCTCAGAACCACCATCTATAATAACCACGACAGAACTTACAAGGAAGTCGAGTTATACTTGAACATTCAATCAAAAGTCCAACAATATCTTTTCCTACAAGTATCGACAACAAGCATCAACGACAAGTATCAACTATAGCCTGAACCCAACAAGGGAACAATACTTGGGTTCTCACAGAGCAGGTCTAGTATCTTTCTTGCATGTATTTCACAAATTAAAGCCGGAATGCAAATCACAACGAAATAGTGCAACAAAAACACAATACACACCCATCAAGGGTTAAATTGAAAAATGAACCAACAAGAAGATATACAAGAAACAAAATCACACACAAGGCTACCATAAAACCATCTAATTCCAAAAATCATCTGAACAAAGTTGTTCTAATGAAATCATTTGAAAGAGAGCAAGATTTTTAAAGGTTAGGGCCTAACATGCCTGGTTATTTGCTTAAAATTTCGAAGCAGACCACTGAAAGAGCTCGAACCTTCTCCTCCTTTTCCAAGTTAGATCCACCAACAAAAATTTGCTATTTCCATGACTTATAAATTTTCCTTGCCAGAGAAAAGAGCTAGTTACGCTCATACTTGCCATGCAACACCAAGAAGACTGGTGCGAAGAACCAGTGATCAGACAGAGGGAAAACCGGAGCGCATGAAAAACCAAACAAACTACTAACTTTCCATTTTGCATGCCTTCCCGTGAAACCCGAGCTCGAAGACCGAGTTCATAAATGACATTTACTCCAAATTTCCCGCTAAATTTCCATTGCCACCGACCGCCATAGTTGGCAATGGATAAAACCAGTTCAAGACCATTTCCAACTTTGGCGACCTGCCACGTCGGCTCTAGCTAGCCGTTTAAAAACTTCTACCAAATTACCTGTCCTTCATACTTATCCCTTTATTTAATGCCATAGAAACTACCGCCCATGGTTCGCACCCTTCCATAGGTCCCCTTCTTCCTTGTTCAATAGTTAGGTTAGTAACTTAGGTTAGGATTTAGGATAACACTTAGTCTAACCTCTTAACACATAGATACTAACTTAGAACATTAGCTTATAGCCTAGGCCTAGGTTAGATTAACACTAATCTAACCCCTAGGTTATAGTTTAGTTTTAGGTTACTAACCTTAATAAATCCAGCTTAGGTCTAACATTTCAAATGCTCAAAAAAAGAATCTACAACATACATTCACGAACAGGGTTCACTCCTGTACTGCCAATAGGCTAGTGAATTAAATGTAATCAATTATTACCTGTCCATGATCAAGACCTTCCTGATATTACGATATCGGGAACCAATTCATTTAACACGATCAACCTGAGTTATACTCCGTACTAGCTTATTCAATGCATCCAGACCTTGCAACCCGCGTAAGGTCTATAATTTTAATTCATCACGAATAAACTTAAAGCATCACTTGGATCAATACCACTGATCCAAGGCTAGGTCTTATAGATGGATAACTCCATAATTCATTCCGAGATCAGATTAAACTCAGGTGTAAAATGAAAGAAATAAAAGAGTCCAATCATATTCTGACTCAGTCAAAGATCTGCAATCTCAAAGAAGATACAGTCCATATCAAGCATGACTTCTCAAAGGAACACATCCTTTTTACAAAAGAAATCACGTATCAACACTTGTATGCTCAGGAGGAAGTAACAACAGTTCAGGGTGTTACATGCTTCCCTCCTAAAAGATTCATCGTCCCGATGATTACATATTCAATTAACCTTCAGGTCAACCAATTTATTAGTTCACAAAACAATGCGACTATTTTCCAACTTGAATAGTTCCAGAAATCAATGTCACAACACATTTTATTCAAATTTCAATAATGTTTGCCTTCATCCGCTTTCATAATTACTTAAAAAAATAAGTTCATAAAAGAAATGTTTTGTCAATGATTTCATTCGTTGAAAAAGAGAAGGAAAAGCAATTTTCATCTCTTCCGCATCTTCCCAAGTTGCACTTTCTTCGTTAAACTGGTCCCACTGGACCTTACATTGCTGTATTTCACGATTTCTTAAATGCAATTGGTGAGTTTCCAGCACTCGTGTGGGTTTAACCACGATTATTCCTGGGTCTTGGACCTGCAAGGAATTCCAATTTAAAACATGTGACAGATCTGAAACGTATTTCTTAAGCAAAGAAATATGGAAAACATCATGCATGCGAGATAAAGCAGGTGGTAATGCTAAATGATAAGCTACAGGATTGATTATTTCAACAATTTCGAAAGGTCCCATGAATCGAGGTGACAACTTGGCAGCCTTGCCAAAAGTTATAGAACTCTTTCTGGGTTTAACACGAAGAAAAACCTTCTCACCAAGCTCAAACCTTCGATCAACCCGCTTAAGGTCAGCATAGCTCTTCTGCCTATCCGCTGCTTCCTTTAATCGTTCACGAATCAGCTTAACTTGTTGTTCCATTTCTGTGAGAATCTCTGGTCCAATTACCACTCTATCCTCAACACTATCCCAACTAATAGAGTTCTTGCACTTTCTTCCATAAAGTGCTTCAAATGGTGCCATTTTGAGAGATGAATGATAAGTGTTGTTATATGCGAACTCAACTAATGGAAGATACTCTTCCCATTTATACTGTTGATCCATGCAATACATTCGCAACATGTCCTCCAACACTTGATTTACCCTCTCAGTTTGTCCATCCGTTTCCGGATGATATGCGTAATCAAGTTTAGTTTCGTTCCAAAGAGCTGTATTAAGCGTTTGCCAAAACCTTGACGTCATTCTTGGATCCCTGTCAGATATAATCAATTCTGGTACACCATGTAATCTGAAAATTTCGTGTACGAATCTTTTGGCCAGCACTGGTGAATCATCCTTTAGATTTCCAGCGATGAAATGAGCTACCTTAGTCAGTTTATCTACAACTACCAGGATAACATCATGTTTATTCCTGGACATGGGTAATCCTTGTACAAAATCCATGGTTATTACTTGCCATTTGTACTGCGGTATGCTATGAGGATATAACAGTCCAGCAGGGTGCATATGTTCTGCCTTAACCCGCTGACACTCCAAACAATGAGTTACAAAATTAATGACATCCTTTTTCATACCTTTCCAAAAGTATTGTTGTTTCAGATCAGCAAGCATCTTTGTGATACCCGGTGTCCAGAGAAAGGTGAATTATGAAATTCAACTAACAACTTCTTTCTCAAATCGTTCAACATAGGTACATATACTCTGTTTTCATAACGCAAGATTCCTTCATTATCAAAATGAAAACCTTTATACCTTTCATCATTAGGTTCTGCAGCAAGCGCTGCTTTTACTTGCTGAAAGTATGCATCTGATTCTGAGGCACTTTTTACCTCATCCTTAAACTAAGTTCTTAATGTTATAAGAGCAGAAATGTGCCTCCTACGACTTAGAGCATCAGCTACTCTATTCTCCTTCCCTTTGATATAGCTAATATCAAAATCATATTGTGATAAAAATTCTAACCACCTTCTCTGTCTGGCATTAAGATTAGGTTGAGTGAAAATATATTTCAACCCCAAGTGATCAGTTTTCAACTCAAAAGGTTTCCCAAGTAAATAGTGTCTCCAGACTTGAAGTGCATGAACAATGGCAGCAAGCTCCAAATCATGAGGAGCATAATTCAGCTCATGTAACTTAAGTTTTCTACTTTCATATGCTATGACTTGATCATTTTGTAGCAAAACACCTCCAAGGCCTTCCCCAGAAGCATCCGTTACAACTGTAAAACTCCCATTAGGGTCTGGTACCGCTAATATAGGTGCAGAAGTCAACTGGTCTTTCAGACTTTTGAAAGCCTTCACACTTATCATTCCATATGAATTTCTTATCCTTCTTTTGCAATGAAGTTATTGGTGCAGCTACTTTAGAAAAATCCTTTACAAATTTTCTATAGTAACCAGCAAGACCCATGAAGCTTCTTACTTCATGCACATTCTTTGGTGCAGGCCACTCAGTTATTGCCACTATTTTTGAAGGATCTACAACAATTCCTTCTTTACTTATGACATGACCCAAATAGTGAACTTCTGAATCAAAGAAAGAACATTTGGATAACTTACCATACAACTTTCTTTTTCTCAAAATTCCCAAAACTATCTTCAAATGCTCATTGTGCTCCTCAACGCTTTTAGAATAAATGAGAATATCGTCCAAGAATACAAGTACAAACTTGTCCAGATATTCTTGAAAAATATTGTTCATTAAGTTCATAAAGGCTCATGGGCATTAGTTAATCCAAAGGGTAGAACCGTGAATTCATAATGTCCGTACCTTGTTCGAAAGTTGTTTTATGAATATCTTCCTCTCTAATCCTTAACTGATGATAACCAGATCGAAGATCTATCTTAGAATAAACCGCTGCTCCACGCATCTGATCAAATAGATCGTCGATCCTTGGAAGTGGATATCTGTTCTTGATTGTTGCTTTGTTCAACATCCGATAATCAATACACAGCCTTAGTGTTCCATCCTTCTTTTTCACAAATATTACAGGCGCTCCCCAAGGTGAAACACTTGGTCTAATCAAACCTTTAGTCAAAAGTTCTTGCAATTGTGCCTTAAGCTCGACTAACTCTGTAGTAGTCATCCTATAAGGTGCTTTGGAAATAGGTTCTGCTCTGGTTTGATTTCGATGGTGAAGTCAAATTCCTCTTAGGTGGTAACCCTGTAATTCCTCGGAAAACATCCTCAAACTTTGTAACAGAGGAAATCGCTTCATGTAATCACCATCTTCTTCTGAAAATTCAGATATCTTTACCGCATAAAGGGTACATCCTTTATTCTTAGCCTTTTAGCCGCATAGCCGACGCTTTTCTAACTGAAATTTCCCGCTTCACACCTTGAATCTCTCGCTTTGTTTCAGCTGATCATCTAAACATTTTATGTTCTTTTCATAGCAATCTACCTTTTCTTTATGGTCAGCCAACCAATTGACACCGATGACAATGTCATACGATCCCAAAGGTGTAACATAGAGGTCAACTTCCGTGGAGAAATTAGGTAAGTCAAGGACTGCCCCAAAAAGACACATACTCACTGTATGAACAGAGTTATTACCATACTGTACAGTCCAAGATTTATCCATTTTTCCATCTTTTCTTTTAAGTTTAGAAGCAAGTTTATTAGAAATAAAACATTCAGTAGCTCCTGTATCAAAAAGAATAGTGACAGGTATGCCAAATAACTTACCCAGAACTTCTATAGGTGTCACTTGCTTTTCAAATTGCTTGTGCTCGCTACATCGCAAAGATGTATCTTATGCTGCTGATTACGATCATCCTTCTTCAAAGGGCACTGATTTGCGTAGTGGTCTTTGCCACAATTGTAGCAGCCTCCTACAGGTCCCTTTTTAGGCTCAAAATTGCCTCCAGCCTTGTAATTGTCACGTTGTCCTCCATAGGGCTTCTGCCCATTGTTATAATTTTTAGCAAAATTATCCCTTACATTTCCAGCAGGCTTAGTTTACCACTGCTTTCTTACTATTATCCCCTGGAAACTTACTTTTGTTTCCAAACTTTTTCCATGGTCCCTTTTTGGGTGCAAGAGAGGTTGAAGAAGGGTTTGCAGTCTTCTTCCGCACTTCCTCTTTATGAGCAGAAATAGCCTTTAATTTCTATTCTTGCCTTATGGCCTTTTCAACAACTCCTTCCATAGTGGTTGGACTGTGAACATCGACCTCTCCCCCTATCACGGATTTAATCCCATGATGAATTTCCGTATTCTCGAACTTCTCGTCCGGTTGATATCGGTACATACTTGAGGAGTTTTGTAAACCGCTCCCAGATTCGCCACTGTTAGCTTCCCTTGAGCTAAGTTCTGAAATTCTGTCATTTTCTGATCATAGAAAAGTTGTGGCAGCCAACGTTGCCTAAAATAGCCTTTAAATTGATCCCAAGTAACGTTGGTCTCATCAATGTTTAGTTCAGCTTTACGGCTATCCCACCACGAAGATGCTTCGTGGGAAAGCTGATAGGCTCCCCAAATAGCTTTGGTTTCCTCTGAGAAGTTCCTTATTGCAAAGTACTTCTCCATTTCACTGAGCCAGTTCTCAGCTCCATCTCCTAATGTGGTGCCATCATACTTAGGTGGGCTTATCCTTTTTATATCATTAGTGAGTTCTGCTGCCAACCTAGCCTTTTTGTTTTCTGGTTGGACAGGTGCATTCCTAAAGATTAACATCAACACCCATATCGGGGTTGTCCTCAGGAGGTGGCTGATTGTCATTACCAGCTTCTTCATCCTCCTCATTTCCCATCACCGCTTGTTTCAAGTACAGCTAAACGATCTCTTGTGTCCAACAGGGCGCAAGGATTTCATCAAGTTTCGGTTGTTGCTTTCCCCTCCTTCGTGGAGCATTATTCGCAACATTCCCCCTTGTTCTAACCATTTTCTGTTACAAGAAAATTCAGGTTTTTATCAGATTATGGACACAATAGGCCCAAGAGCTGCAACCTTCAGCTCTGATACCAAGATGTAACATCCTCATTTTATACATTAGAACAAGTCAATTTTTTTTTTTTTTTTGATAAATGCTTCCAGGTTCTAAATACATAATTTAGAACTCACAAATCAAATAACCATTCTTATAATAGATAACCATATGCAGCTGTAATGACTCGGAGTACCTCCGATCTATTCATTCCATGACTCGGTAATCTACCGATCTATTCATGAGTAATAAGAGTTGGAGTTTTCATTTAACACTTCACTCTCGCGGTTCTCTTCCCTATTCTGGGATTCAGAATGCTCTGTCCAAGGAACCTAACTGAATAATTGTTACCATTATTCATCGGCATCTCATCCCTTAGACCAGGTGACTCAGGACAACGCAATCAGCAGCTTGCGATACTTTGGCCAAAGATTTGAAACATACTGCTTATGTCTCGTATTCCTTAACGGCATACTCGTCAATCTGGAATACGTCCTTCACCCCATTCTTATGTTATATAGAATGTCTTATACCGACTTCTGTCAGTCCCCTTATCCCAAGTTATTCACTCGAAACGGATTAGTAAGGTGACAACGTTATATGGATGCTCCCGAGGACTAGGGATAAGATGACATACTGGGTCAACCCTAGTTAAACCAGTGTGTCAAGATACCCCGAGTCTCCTAGGCAGCCTTATAATGTGACCACATTCCTAATCGGTCCCAGAGTAACTTGTTCGAGTTAAAGGTGTAAATCTTAACGATCAATGCAAAGGGTGTCATCATAAGTCACCTGCATTGTTGTATCTTCGAGAAGATCCTAATCTTCTCGAAGGTACAACCCTGCAGTTGACTTGTGCCGTCAACCTTTAAATCCGCCTCGAAAAGATCTACTTATTAATAAGCGTTACGCACATTGAGTTTAAATTATATTAAAAGACGTTCCCCTAAGGTTAGCCTTTCCCGATCCCTGGGTTCCTCACCTTAGAATGACCTTTCTTAATAAAACCCTTTACACAGAGAAGTTATTAAGGCTATGGTCCCATCAAGGAGTTCATAGAATTTACTTAATTCTAAATCAACGAAATTGGACAATAACCCAAAATCTTCACTTGTGATTGCCAACCGAACCCTTTTTAGGTTTATCTCAGTTCTCATAACTGAATTTATGTCTTACTTATTAGTATCGAGACATAATGATTAAGAGTCCAATTAAACGTTGTCCTGGCTTAATCAAGACTAGGAATTGATAATTTAATCCAGCTTGTTTAGTGTCTTGCTTAGGTTTATTTTTACCCTAGCCTCTAGAAAGACAGTGATCTAAATTTCAATTTAGCTTTGGATAGAACATATAAGAACTGCTAAACAATCATAAATAATCAGTCACATATTCTTGCAAGCTTACATTGATAATCACAAAAGTCTCCAATATAAACAATAATAACAATGCTCTTTAGATCATTTGAACCGAAGAAGGTCAAACTATCAAGATACGGATGCAAACACATAAGTATCAAATATCTATTTCCATTCCTTCTTCAACTAATCAAATACATTTTATGCATTCAGCATACTTGATACAATGCTCAACGGAAAAAGAACATCTTTCCTCATATAGTACATTTAGAGAATCAAACTGTAATTCATCATAAACCAAGTTAAACAATCTGAACATCCTATCAGATCTGCTTGCTTTTACCACTTACGGCAACCATCTGCAAAATTGTCAACATGGGTCAGTTCGATGAACTGAGCATGATAAGCACTAACTCTTAAAACAATTGCAATCCACCAACTATTTTCATTAAACAACCTGTTTAAATGAGATCATTTCACCAAACAAGTATACATGTTTCAGACTATGCTTTTGTAATACAAAAATGACTACAAACGCGTAACTCTAATTATCGTTATAGAATAGTCCTAAATACTTCTCAAATATTTCATCAAAATATTAGGGATCAAGAAGAACGAAAGTATCCAAAACAACTATCCATCTGAATTCCAAGGACAACAAACATCAGACAGATCATTACATTCAACAGTAAAAGGAATATCATAACAAATCATGATTCCATCAATATGTTAAAACAGTTCTAACGGTTAGATAAAAATATCAACATATACTCTACAACAGAAGAGAAAGAAAACAAGTCATTCATATTTCCCTTCAACAAGTTCATGACTGTACCATCTCCTCAAAAGGAAAGCATTCACCTTACATGCATACGAATAAGTCAGACGAGCCACAAGAAGAACCACTGTTTTGTTAAAATCAAATATAACAAAACTCCTGTAGCTTACTAACAGTACAATAGCTCTCACGCCAAAACAATGATGAATATCAACCAAACAGACTCCACATGACCTTCCACACGAAGCGACATACAAGAGGATATTCCCTGACATCACCTGTCGAGGTGCAATTCGATGACTCCTTAGTTCATTCAGCTCAAGACTAGATATACATGCAATGTAAGACGTAATCATGTTTAAACACGACAACTATCCCTCTCAAAGAACATACAACTCATTCTAATCCCTACTAAATACTGTAAGGCTTTAGATCCAAGGTCGAAATCAAAAGAACTTCTCTTTTATCGCAGTCAACAAGAGACTCAATAACATTAAAGCAATGACGTTTCCCTATGACTAGGCAGAGAGATTTTAAACGAAATCCACGCAACATGCACAGCCACATCTAACTGAAATTAATCAGAAAGGAAACATAACATACCGTATTCACTTCTGGACGCATTCAGAGTTTGAAAGTATGGTATTCACGACCCACTTCTACAGGGCTAAGATACATGATATCTATCTATTAAGAAATCCAACAGAGCCAAAAACAATACGTGTTCTTAATCAGGCTTAAACAAAAGCAGAACACTGGATACCTATCAAGGATTAAAACTAAATCCGAGCAACAATATTCACGATAAAGCTTCTACAGAAGCCGATATACAAGATAAATACAAGTTAAAGATTCCAACCAAGCCAATCAATGGTCAATATTCACAATCAGGCTTAAACAAAATCTAAATACTGATTTCGTAACGAGGAATCCAACTCAACCCTACAACAATATTCGCTCTAAGCTTACATAGAGTGGAAAACATAATAAGTTTACCAATTGAGTCTCACTCTAAAATTTCCTTGCAACACGAAGGTATTCATTACAAAATAACAGAGGTCGATACTGTTACTCCTTCAAGACTCGACAAAATCAAATTACCAATATTCAAATATATATATAGCTAGCTTCAACAAAGGGTCCATAATATACGAATCATTCAATGGACTCCACAGAGTCGTTTTGAATACAATAAATATATATATATTGCATACTATCAACGGGTTGAATCCCATAACCTCAACGCAAGGGAAAAACAACTTCAACAAGGTCGCAATGAAATACTGTAACACAACAAGTTATCCGTTCACAAATAACTTTAAATATCATAGCAAAACCCAACAAGATTCTGTAACCACCATCTATAATAACCATGACAAAACTTACAAGGAAGTCGAGTTATACCGAACATTCAATCAAAAGTCCAACAATATCTTTTCCGACAAGTATCGACAACAAGCATCAACGACAAGTATCAACTGTAGCCTGAACCCAACAAGGGAACAATACTTGGGTTCTCACAGAGCAGGTCTAGTATCTTTCTTGCATGTATTTCACAAATTAAAGCCGGAATGCAAATCACAACGAAATAGTGCAACAATTCGAAACACAATACACACCCATCAAGGGTTAAATTGAAAAATCGAACCAGCAAGAAGATACAAGAATAAAATCACACAAGGCTACCATAAAACCATCTAATTCCCAAAATCATCTCGAACAGAGTTGTTCTAATGAAATCATTTGAAAGAGAGCAAGATTTTTAAAGGTTAGGCCTAACATGCCTGGTTATTTGCTTAAAATTTCAAGGCACCACCGAAAGAGCTCGAACCTTCTCCTCCTTTTCCAAGTTAGATCCACCAACAAAAATTTGCTATTTCCATGACTTATAAATTTTCCTTGCGCTGCAGAAAAGAGCTAGTTACGCTCATACTTGCCATGCAACACCAAGAAGACTGGTGCGAAGAACCAGTGATCAGACAGAGGGAAAACCGGAGCGCATGAAAAACCAAACAAACTACTAACTTTCCATTTTGCATGCCTTCCCGTGAAACCCGAGCTCGAAGACCGAGTTCATAAATGACATTTACTCCAAATTTCCCGCTAAATTTCCATTGCCACCGACCGCCATAGTTGGCAATGGATAAAACCAGTTCGAAGACCATTTCCAACTTTGGCGACCTGCCACGTCGGCTCTAGCTAGCCGTTTAAAAACTTCTACCAAATTACCTATCCTTCATACTTATCCCTTTATTTAATGCCATAGAAACTGCCGCCCATGGTTCGCACCCTTCCATAGGTCCCCTTCTTCCTTGTTCAATAGTTAGGTTAGTAACTTAGGTTAGGATTTAGGATAACACTTAGTCTAACCTCTTAACACATAGATACTAACTTAGAACATTAGCTTATAGCCTAGGCCTAGGTTAGATTAACACTAATCTAACCCCTAGGTTATAGTTTAGTTTTAGGTTACTAACCTTAATAAATCCAGTTAGGTCTAACATTTCAAATGCTCAGAAAAAGAATCTACAACATACATTCACGAACAGGGTTCACTCCTGTACTGCCAATAGGCTAGTGAATTAAATGTAACTGAATTATTACCTGGTCCACGATCAAGACCTTCCTGATATTACGATATCGGGAACCAATTCATTTAACACGATCAGCCTGAGTTATACTCCGTACTAGCTTATTCAATGCATCCAGACCTTGCAACCCGCGTAAGGTCTATAATTTTAATTCATCACGAATAAACTTAAAGCATCACTTGGATCAATACCACTGATCCAAGGCTAGGTCTTATAGATGGATAACTCCATAATTCATTCCGAGATCAGATTAAACTCAGGTGTAAAATGAAAGAAATAAAAGAGTCCAATCATATTCTGACTCAGTCAAAGATCTGCAATCTCAAAGAAGATACAAAAGAAATCCGTATCATATCAAGCATGACTTCTCAAAGGAACACATCCTTTTACAAAAGAATTCTGCTGATAATTTCCGCCACTCAAAACGTTGATCGGGAACATTTTCACTCATTGTTTCCAAGTATCTGAGCATCCACTTGTGAAAATAATGGGCATCAGGAAGCCCAAACACCCTACTTAGGAAAGTGATGGTGTTGCTCAGCTCTTTTGAGAAGTTCTTTGTGATGAATGACTTGTGGCCACCTGCTCACCACCTTCTTGTTCTTTAGGTATACCTCATTCATCAACTGCATGCATTTATCTTCATTTTCATTCCATGCTTTTATGCAGTCTTCTTGGCTTATTGCCACAAAATACGGTGGTGTGGGATTCCCAACATGATTTCAAATTGCTTTGGGTAGTGAGGTTGATTATTACCTCACCCTTCTCATTCTTGACACACCTAGTTTCCTTATTATAACAACGGCCCACCACCATCATGAACTCGTTGTTAACCATGCTTACGGGAATTCTCTGCGACAAAATGCGACCCACTGCCACCAATTTGTCCATCTATGGACTACCTGTGACCTTTTTGGTTATGGCCCATAAGTCCTCCATGTCAATATGACCGAGTTCTAAATCTCTGATGTCCAAGTCACATTCTGCAAGGGATTCAGGCATCCTAACCCTTTGGTATTTGTACTGCATTTCTTCTTCTGTGAGTTTGGCCTTACCCTTTGACTTAGTTGGCTTTTTACTCGATGAAGACATGTGTGTATCTGAGTTTAGCTACTGATTTTCAAGAAGAAGTAGGAAATCCATCGTAGAAGAGCCATGTTAGCTGTTAGATCGTCCATCAAAGCTTACAGAATGAAGAGTTATCAATTTAGAAGCTTCTAGGCATAAGGCGCAATTATACTGTAGGTTACAGGGTCAGAAAAAAGCAAGGCACACTTTGAGAGAGTGTTGCATGGAAGAAAACAACACCAAAAGGGGCGCAGGGCACGAAATACTACACACAACATTTATATGTTGGTGTCATAGGATGTGTGCTTGCATCATATGAAGGATTTTAACTGAGCACAAATATTTTTGGTGTAGCAAGGTTTCAGGATGCGCCATTGGCGTAGATATGGTACATGTTGCAAAACATTATGATGCACCAAAGGGTGCAGGTTCAAAGGGTGCATCATTGAGTTAAGGTGTGCCAAGGTTTGAGCTTTTGGCGCGGCGCGGGAAGGGTCTGCACGAAATTCAAAAGTTGGTGTAACTAGAGTTGCGCTTGCGCTGTGTTAGGTTTTAGGAATTTCGATAAGGTGCAGGAAAGACCAATGTTGCATGCGGGGACAATGCACCCCTTTGGCGCGACTGTGTTTAGTGTAACAATAACAAAGTTTGTGCTAAAGGAAAATAGTGGTTTTGGATTGCAATAACTTTAGATTTTTCACTTTTTTGGTAGGTTTGGGGTCTTTTGCCTCTCTTAACTCAGATTTTTCAGTGAGGGGAATAGAGGAAAGAGGGTCAGGGATTCATTTTTGAGACAAGGCCTCCTAGGTTAGCAGATCTGGAAGGAGGGTAAAACTTGTTGAAAGGTGGGTTGATTTACAAAACAGGCTAGAGTTGTATTATCTTCTTAGGTTCATTCATTTTTGTTTTGATAATACCAACCTTAAACAAAAATGAAACCACAAAAAAATAAAAGAAAAGAAAGGACCACTTATCAGAAATATATATAAGATGGAGGAAATGATGTGGGGTCCAAAAATGCAATAGAAAGTGACACACGGAGCTGACAGGGGCGCTGACAAATGCAGAAGAATAACCTTTTTCCATGTTTTTTCAGTTGTGAAAATGACAGGTCGGATGCACCTATTTATAGCAAAAGGTGCAATAAATGTGCCACTAACTTTTTGCAAGGCACACCCAGATAGACGCCAACATGAAAATATTTGCACCCTAGGCACGGATTTGAGGCTGTCAAAATTTCTTTTTTAGTGCTTTGGCACACCATTCAAGGGCGCAACATTTTGAATGTCAACAAGATGGCGCAGCTTGAAAGGTGCATCATGGGAAGGCGCAACATTTGGAATGTTGACACTCCAAAGGATGCACCAAAGGAAAGGAGGGGGTGCAGTTTCATTTGATGTTGCGTGAATAAAAACTACGCCCAACCAAAAAAGGACCAAATGACTAAGTTCAAAAACTAGATTCTTTGGAAAGGGATTTTATGCCATTCCAAACGCTAAGGGACCTCGACGGGGAACCAGAATGGAAATTTGGTATGGTTA
This sequence comes from Taxus wallichiana var. yunnanensis, assembly GCA_018340775.1. Lineage (NCBI taxonomy): Eukaryota > Viridiplantae > Streptophyta > Pinopsida > Cupressales > Taxaceae > Taxus > Taxus wallichiana. Next base: position 262,536,970 of record CM031236.1, read on the forward strand.
TCTACAAAATTTCCCTTGTCAATTTTACAGGGATAATAGATATATACTTCCCTTTCTGGTTGTTTCTTTACAAAATAATGGATTGTTTTGATAGTTTAATGTGTATTGATGAATCTCCATGAATTTATTTTTCCTTACTCAAGTTATTTCTTCTCTAATGATAGAACCTTTTCTGTGAAATTCTGAATAAAATTTATGGGAAATCCCTTCGTGGGTTATAGAAATTTTTTATTATTAAGCTTTCTTTTACAGCCTTCGAATTGTAAATGAACTAGTTGAAAATATATATGTGTGTGTGTGTGTGTCTTCATTGATAGAGGTTATAAGTTGGATGCATTCCCGAATTATTCTGGGTATTTTTTCTTTGAACTATGTGCTATTGGTTTGATCCTTGATCAATTTATTGTTTTAGAATAATCTTGTTGATGGATAAAAGAATTTTGTGTATTCATATTTCCTTGTTCCTTTTCCTAACCTGGATGTTGAAAGAGATTTCAGAAATACATGGTTATATGGCTCCCATTCCTCATTAAATAATGTTAATAGGAATGATGTATGACCATGATGCTATTATTTCAAGCTTAAATTAGTTTAATGCATAACCCGAACCATTCTAGGTCTAGACTAATAGCTATGAAGGAGTCCTTGTCATTTCTAGGGTTAAGACTCGGGTTACTTATCCGGGAAATTATGTCCAAATGGTCACTAAGTGAGATAGCGAAAAGGGTTCAAATCGATCCTTGATGACTCCATTCACTAGTTCTTCGGTGATGAAGGGATCTAACCGGTAAGATTTTCCCGATTTTTATGTATTCTGCTTTTGTATGGAAAGGATATTCAATCGATTAGCTTTAAGGTCAGTTTAATTGATTATATGAATGCATAGATACATAAAAATCTTACTACTTATTCATGCTTTACCATGATAGTAAAGTCACAAATGTATATGATAGATAAATACGAGTGCTTTGAGAGGTTTCTCGTATCTATGTTACTTGTATGTGTGTATCACCATTATGGAACCTTACTCTCTTTGGATTATATAACAAAAGAATGGATTGTGTCCCTTATATCGAAACTCTACATGCTTAGTACATTTTATATGTTAGGAAAAAGGGGAGACTCATAAGCATACTAAAATAGAATCACAACTACCAAAGAGAGAAATTTTAATGGAACAATAGACTCGTGATTTATTAATTCAATGAATCGTGTGGGATGAAATGAAATGTTTATCCTCACCATGATTGGTTGTTGATTAATTCACAATAGGACTCTTGATTAATTATTTTTGGTTGAAAAAATACTCATGATTATTTGTGTTGGGTGCTTTGTCTAGTCGATTGGTCTTTAAAACTTGGACATAGAAGTAGTAAGATCATACTAGTCCTTCTCTTGGGCTAACCCATTATCAAAGGAGAATGTTTTGTGGAATGAATTTTATTCTAGATTGTATTATTTTGGATAAGATGAATTTGCTTAATATTTCTTAAATATTGTTCTAGAAATCATGTACTATGAGAGAAATTTTTATAATTGATTGTCATATTTAAGTCAGTTAATATTTCATTACTTTGTAATGAAGTAGTTAGGTAGGGAAAGATATTTCCATGTCAGTTCATGTAGGAATGACCATGTAAAATTCATACTTCAACATTTTCATTGCAGGGGATAAAAAGACTTCAAGACTATTAAAGAAAGGATGATTTCCATTGATTATCTCTACCTATTCCATGAATTAAAAGAATGTATTCTTATTTGATCTAAGTGAAAGATATATCTTGTACTTGTGTTTATATCAAGAAAAAAAAATTGTAAAGGAAAAAGGACTGGAGTTATTTTATGTTCATCTATAATAAGTCACTTTGACTTTATAATTGAAATTGTCAAATATTGATATGAATATATATAGAGGATGTTCGATAATTATGATTGTGTTTGAAAGGTATATTCATATTGTTTTATTTTATAAGTATTATTTGATGATGGTGTTAAATAGGAAAGATTCAATTCTTGCGCAGAATGCCTATATGAATATTTAAATGAGTAACAAAATATTAAATTGTAACAAGAAAAAAACTATGAATAAAGGGAATAAAATCATTCCTATTAAATATAATCTCATCTTCCAAACATGAGATAAAGTGATTCATGCAGTTGCTCTTATGACAAAAATTACCCTAAGAATTATTAAATAACTTAATCAATAGTGAAGAAAGAACTTGTGAATGTATACTTAAGTAGTCAATAGAAGCGGAAAAGGTAAATCTATTGTCCCATGATAGGCTGATATTATAAATCAACATATATGATTAAATATTTGAGAATCTAACTGCTTCTAATGATGGAAACAATTTACCCCATAAAGGTTGAGTCACCTTATTGGGTGAATAAATCTGATTACCATTGTCTTTCGCAATATAAAAGAAGGTGCACCATAATTCAATCAAGTACAAAAGTACCTTGATGGCTCATGAAAAGGAATGCAAGTTCCTTTTTACACTAATTAAACTAGATAAATCAACACCTAGTGGTGGGCGTGAATAATATTTAAAGGACACTATGCATGACTTAAGTCTTGTACTAGTCTAATCATAATTTTAGGTTGAAAGTGAAATAGTTGATTATCATACTATAAGGGGTATAAACATTACGTAGTGCCTCTAAGAGGCCAATTCATACCTCTACCATGAGTTCTTGGTTTGATATACAATGCACTCAACAAGTAAATAAAATAACATTACCGATGTTTGATTAACACTTGTGAAAGGGATTCAAGTCTTGTACTTGGTATAACCATCCTTGTAATTGAATATTGATTCAATTGACATAAGGTAATGTGCTTATAAATTCTAGGAAACTAATCGAACCTAGCACCTTTAAATGGTCATTGGTGATTAATTAAGTTGATAAATATTGAAAACTTAATAATTAAAGAAATGTGAAAGAATCCAAATAATTGAATTAGGTGATATGGTGAAAGACAAGTTCTTGATAATGAATGTGTCATACGGAACTCGATCATGGAAAACATGTCTCTAAAAATTTGGCCAAAGTAGTGTAAGCTATCAATACAATGTCTTGATTTCACCAAGATCTAAGATGTAGGATGCCTGATGAGATTCAAATGATTGAGTTCTAGGTATACAATTAGAAAACATCACTTGATTATCAATGCCTAAAAAGGAAACCAATAGTATACTTTGTATAAACACTCGTAAAGAGTAATATATGAGGGATCAATTACTAACCGACTCATGCAGATACACATGATTTTTGATTGTTATCAGATGGATTGAATTTAATATTTGAGTTGGATTTAAATGTTGGGTATTTAAATAATGGACGCAAGAAGTTAATATAAAAAAATTCCTAGTTTAGAAGTGTAATAAAGAGGTTTTACACTTAAAGTTCTCAACACACAAAGGATGCCATGATAAAAAAGTATTGGCTATTTTTGGAGAAGGCACATGCAAAATGAAGATGAAAGAGAAAGTATAAATTTAGCTATTAATATGATTAAAAACAAGTTCTATTTATAGGATAATATATTATTAGCCCCATTGTAAAAACATGCAATTGTTAATGCATGGCTATTTTGAGCATGTAGCATATTAGTCCCTACCCATATATATATAATTTTAATACTTCATTGTGTTGGATACTAGTGATGCAAAAGTGTTATTTTATCTATTATACTTTGGTGCATATGGCTCGATGAACACATGTTTTGGATGTTATGTATCAACTTCCTATTATGTAGTTGTTTCTATGAATTAATAGATAAATATGGTTGGATTGTGGTCCTTGATGTGTCTGAATATGGAGATGTGTTCTTACAATTGATATTAGTTATTTGATCTATTATGTTTCCTTATTACATGTGTTTCCTATATGAGTTCATGATATGATGTCTATAATGACATGTACTTGAATGTATGCTTTGATATTGGTTATCATGGATATGTATGCTAACATCTTGATAAACATAAAAAGGAGGGACTTGGTAGCTTTGCGTGCTTTGTGCGAGTGTTCAAATCCATATGAATGAGGTACAAATGCACATATCATTTAAGAGAGAAAATATGAGACTACCATTTTGTTCGATTTAAGGACCTCTTTTCAAATTGTCTGTTAGGATGTTGCTTGTGGATGGCGTATCGATTGAATTTGGAGATAATTGAAAGTTGGGTAGAGAATGGTCAGGATCAGTTTGCGTAGAGATATAACAGTAGACCTGATTTCAATGCACGTCGTTAGGTAGAAGATAATCTTTATCATGAGCTCTATGAGATGTTCTTCAAATAATCCAGTAGAATTGTATCAGTGGCTGACAACATATGCATTAGGAAAGTGTTGGGGATATAGGCCGAGACTTTGGATGCAAAAGGATTAAAAAACTCTTGTTGACGCTGATGTGTAATGGAATATATTTGTAGATCGTTGGTGAGCTAGAGTGTTACATTATTACACATTGGATTATGCTATTTATACTTATGTATGCCCAAAGGATGCTAAGTTTAGATTCTTGCGTGAGCCCAGAGGACCTTACTTATGCACTATATTGTTATCAATCAAGATTTTTATTATAGACTTGGATTTAGAGAGCCTACTCATGGTTAGCTAAACCCCCACCATGTGTAGGGGTAGGAGAAGGTGTGGAGAAAGATGGTAGACTTGACGGAAGAAAGGAAGAGAGAGGAAATATGGCTCAAGTTTAATGAAGCACAAGAGAGGGACATGGCACACGAATGGGAGATTTAGGAGGCACTAGAGTTGAGGAGGATGATGGATCGTGAAGGTTTTTAAGCTCTCATGGAAGATGAGGAGCCACATCATCGGGATCTACCAACTCCGGAAAGTGCGATTGAGAACTCCTTCATTTCGAATGAGAGTGCACTAGAGGAGAGAATGAGTAATGCAAGTGCACATTTGAACCCACCTAGCCACCTAGCCCTTGCGCATGGTGTTCTAGATCCATAGGTAGTCATTGAGAAGTAGGATAGTGTAGGTAATCAAGTAGAGATAAGTAGATATCGCTTTGTGTTCATTTCAAGAGATAAGGTTAATAGCGTGCCCATAACAACACAATTAACATTGTTGTTTGGAAGTTCGATCGCAGGGTTATTTTCGGGACATCATCAAGATAGAGTATATGCAAAATGATTGTTGGAAGTACTGAAACTAGCAACTCCAGCCTCACAAATCATTGGTTTCCAATCTAGTACCATTCTTGAGACACAAGGGAATATGTCAACTATTCTCGTATCCCACAATAGGAGGCACTAGAGGATTTGGTGATTCGGGAGGGAAATACCGGTGGAGGTTCTAGTTCGATCTGGTGGGCAAGGCCCACATCCCTAGCAATCCCTAAATAAACCTTAACAATGATTACAATCAATGTAACATCCTTATTATATATTTTTTGATTATACGTCCTTAATTTAAATACCAATATATTTAAATCCAGCACAAGTCTTAAATACAATCCATTCGATAACAATCATAAGTTGCATGAGTCGGTTAGTAACCATCCTCTCATAGATTACTCTTTACAAGTTTCTATACAATGTATACTGTTGGTTTCATTTTTCAAGAATTAATATTCAAGTGATGATTTCTAAGTGTATACATAGGTATCCACCAATCGAATCCCATCCGGTATCCCTACACATTAGATCTTGGTGAAATCAGGACAGTGTAATAAAAAACTTACACTACTCTGGCTAGATTTTTAGAGACATGTATGCCATGCTCGGTTCCGCGATGGCACACTCATCATTAGGAAATTTTCATATCACCTAATCACATTGTCTAGTTATATGAATTATTTTCATTTTCTTAAGTTATTAAGTTCATAGTTAACAACTTAAGCATTTACTAATGTCTATTTCTATTTACTCGGTTTATATAGTTTATAAGACATATAATTACATTTGTACCCTATCCCAGTGGTCTAAAAGTACCTACGTACCTCATTCCATACCGTCATTCTTTGAACATACGACGAATGATACTTATTCTATGTGATTTCATGTTGTTGTTATTAAAAGACAACATCCAATTCATATCATATAACTAAATATGGAATCCTAGAGATCTAGGTCTACAAATTTATTTTATTTTATCTAACAACACTAAGTACATCAATAATAGTTTCTACCCTTATATTAGTATTTGTACCTAAGAATCTAATGATGGATTAATAAATATCATTTGCATGTTTAGAGTCATTCCAACATGATCATTATGTTTTTGGTTACGAGATATAAATCTTCCTACTGTATTAATTCCATATATCATAATTTACTCTTTTTGTATAAGTAAAGTGAAAGAAATAGATCAATACCTAATAGGATTAATTCCACATATTAACAACAAATGTTAATTCAATAAGTCAATCATGTGTAACTTATGGATACACGTACCACTTAATATGAGTACTTATGAAGCACATAAACATGCTTATAATTCACTAGATCCAATAATAATGTATACAAATTGGAATACCTTATATTGGTTTGCGTAATATTAATATTATTAATCCATATAAGTTTCTAAGGCATATAAACAATTAAGATCGAATAACCTTTCTTTAACTTTTAGATATAAGCCATGGCTTGAATGAATAAAAATACTACTTATTAATTTCCTTTTGAAACACATACAATAAAAATAGGTTGACTTCACTTCTCAATCATTTAAATAATACAATAGTACTTCATTCAATTACCAATAGACTAATTAATACAATTCAACATTTATCATTCAAAGTGAACAAATACATTCTTTCAATTTCAACCCCTTTCACATTTTAAGTAGTCCATCTGCAAAATGTTAGCAATGGTTAGTTCGGAAGAACTGACATGATAAGTCCTTTTTCCATCTTAACTATTTGTGCCATTTCATATTTGAGAAATAAAATTACTCTAATATTTAAAAATCATCTAAATCAATTCATAACAATCAAACTTGCTACTTCCAAAAAGTACAAATTAACTCTGCATCTTTGTACATGACAAGAAAGTATTATATTTGTACTCAAATCAACACACATAGTAGTTTACAACAATCACCCTTACATTATCATAATTATTTCATATAACTAGCTGTAATTACATCCAAATATTTTACATCATTCAACACACAAATCAGTCAATAGAAAACAATTTTTCATTCTTTGTTAACTTCTTAATGGTAACAATGACATCAATATATCCTAAGTTGTCCATAACTTACATATCTATAAATATATGGTATGTCATAAATCAATTCATATTGATGCTACCTTAAGTATTCATGTTTACCAAAAAAGAATAAATAATTATGGTTGATCTTTGAAATAAAATCACTTAAGCCATATCTCAACTAAACCCCATAAGAGGTTTCACAATAATCAAGACTGAGATAATTATAATACCAAGACTAGGCATAAGTCTAGTTTGTTCAAATGTGGACTTCATTATAAGTAGTTTATTATTTATGAACATGTTTACCTTTATATATAATCAACATATGTTTGATTTACTTAAGTAGATATTGATTTACCTTAATATTTTCGAAAGCATAGGATCGTCTATCGACTATATCATTGTCATCATATAACTTTACACAACATAGTGTAGAAGTAACAAACCCAAAGTAAGATTAGAAACATTAAACACGAAGCTCTAAGGGATTGCGAAGCCATGCAAAGAATCGTAATAAGTTAAACCAAGAGAGGGATTACCTAATAACAACTTAGAACCCTTAACTCAAGCACAATCATAAAAGAGTTGGAAATCATGCTAGCATGAGCTCCATTATGAGGGAGTTTGTTAGTATAATATGGAATCAATCACATAAAACATATAACTATTCACAAAGTGAATGATAACCAAGACCTCATAAATTCATGACCTCACTATGAAGTGCTAATTATTGGAGAGTGAAAACAAAAGGAAATAACATCATTTTAGGGACAAGAATCCCAAAAACCTCATCAAGGTTGAGTTCTTCATTTCATCAAACAGAAAGTCAAATAGGTTAGGTATATGAAAATACCAAGAGATACTTAATCATTTCATACTATATTCTTATTAAATGCATCGAACCAAAGCAATCGACAATGAACACCCATTGTATATTAAACAAAGGCTTATCAAGCATCCAGGTTCGAACCTGAGACTCTCACTAAAAAGTAATAAAACCCTAGATGTTTTTTGGTATTCCAATAATATAAACCCGAAAGTCCCGAAATGTATATATGCTAATATAAATAAAAAATAATCATATTATAATAGTTCAAACCTCACCACAACATTCTAAGCATAAACCATACAAGAATTGATGAACAAACTTAGATCTATAATCCTTAGACAATATCATGAACACCAGGACAACAACTTTACCTAAAGATCAATTTTAGAAATCCCATTAATAAAATAGTAAATGAGACATGTTTTTAAGAAGGAAGAAGAACATATCATGCATGAATCAATAACACCCCCTTTTTTTTCTCGTCCCATGTTTCCTTCACGAAATAGTTTGAAAGCTCAATTCCACATCAAGACAAAACTTCCATATTCGCCATGATACTTATTTAACCAAAAATATTAATGCAACCCAAAATCTCTCAACTTACAGTTAGAATAACATGCAAGATTGAATCAAGTAGATAACCCCTGAATAATACGAGCTTCGAGCATGCAGATCTCAAAAAACAAAACCCTAAAACATTCAAACTAACAATAACTTGAAACTATCCCTTTTTTCCCATAAAAATAATTGAGCTTTCTTTGAGGTTGCGTAGGATTATTTTCTAAGCATTCAATGCATGAGAGGACAGTGGAAGTTCCCTCCATTTCTTATGCCACCAATATTTACACCACCAAAGTTAGCAGATATCACAAATTCAATAAACAACTACAAGCTAATAGATAACAATTACTACATTTAAGGCTTCCAGTTTTAGTTAACTCATTACAAATTGGCATGTGGTTAATAAATGAGAGCAATAAATGTAACTACAAGTACATGCTATAAAGGGGGTGGTGGGTGTCAACTCAATGTAAAAAAGTAGGCCTAAAATTTTCAAAACATAAACCCTAGTTTAATATCCATTTAGGCTCCAACTTTATCAACCATAACTTAAGATTTATCAAATTCAAAATATCAAATGTGTTAGTCATTCTTAGGTCCTTTAAAATCTATACCAAGGCTTTACTAATATATGTCTAAGCCTTAATGAATTTGGAACCATAAATATCAACTTACTATACATGGTTAGGTCCCCTTATATTATTCCCTTTAGAAATAAGTTTCTAAACCACAATTAACATTAATTCACATGTTAGGCCCTTATTTCATGCACCTTTAACTATTGTCAATAGTATTTAGCTCCCGAGTCAAGATCATATTGGCCAAGTACTAGAAGTCCCAAAATTATCAAAATGATCAACAAAACCAAAGGTAAGTAAAAGAAGTATCACAATCACACCAACATGCCTCAGATTATGATATCTATAATATACTTGTTCATAGTCTTATTAAATATGGTCTAACAATACATTGCAGCTTAGGAAAAGTATAAGTTAGGAAATAGACACTTGTTAAGCTTAATCCCAACAACATATCATCAAGGTAAGAGTCTCATTAATCAATGGTATACAAGTATGTTCAATCAATATATCACAATCACATTGTTCCAACATGCTACAACAATGCACTCACATTAAGTCCATGCATAGAAAATAAAGGAGAATGCAAGCCTACTATGAAGAATGAAAGCCGAACCCACACATTTACCAAAACAAACGATAAAATAGCGGATGCATTACATACCCCCTTAAAATAATCATAGTCCTAATGATTCATTCCAATCATAACAAAATTTAAGAAAATCAAATAATAAGTCACTTATTCAATCATCAAATATCCCAACAGTATAGTCTGAAATTAAAAAAATTAAGTTTCCAATATTTCAAAAACAACATTATTTTGGCTGTAATAGCACTTTTTACAAGTTTTTTCTCATAACAACAAAGTTGAATGTAGTTTTTCAGTCAACATTTTCCCTATAAACTTGCAATTTCTAGGTCTTAATTTAAATTGATTGGCTGCAAAACCTTTCAATCGGAAAAATGGTCTCACAGTCAAAGGTATGATATGATTTTTATCATTACAGTCAATAAAAACAAAACATATTACTAATTATACATAACACAAAGTCAAAAACAAGTTATATATCACAAAAACAACCAGGAAACTCTGTTTTCATCCTCACCCTATCTTCCCAAACTGTGTTGTTTCATTCTTACACTTGTATTTTCAAACTTCGCCTCGTACAATTCCAAAAATTTATTTGCAATTTGAACAATGATTTTATATTTTTATAAAGAAATTATGAAAACATCATGAGGTGATCTTTACCTTAGATAGCTATATTCATTCAACATATTACAACTAAGTAAACCTTATTTAGTAACATCCCATAAAGGATACACTCATAGGAGAATTGAAGCATTCCTCAATATAACTTATTACCTAGCAAACATATATGGATATCTATATTTAAATGCCAAAGCAATTTTATATTTGATAAGTCACCTTTCCCCTATTAGATGATCTTAATGCCTTCCATTTCTTAATGGTACTTTATTTTATATAAAATTCTTCCATAATGGATAGTATTCATGGTTCTATTCAAAATAGATGTTGATCTTAATGCTTAAGTTTGTCAACATCATAAGCCAATTTATCAAAAGGATTTCCATCTGGAAAATCAGAACTACATTCATCATTCAACAATGCCTTTTCAACATCCAATACTCCTAACCAATCCAAGGTCTTGCATATTAGATTTATGTACATGAGTATAATTATTTGATTCATCTTTGGTCAGGTAACATTCAACAGGTAAACTAGAACATCTATGGAATGAATACTTTATAAATTCATAAACTTATACCGTAGCTTCCTTAACTACTTCTTTTTAAGTCTAAACAAGTGATCCCAATGCTCTTTCAGCTGATTTATTTTTCCTCCCCATAAAAATAGGACAAATTTTTTTCTTAAGGAGACACAAGTAATTGTAGAAAAAGAGATCCTCTACTTCTATGGAGGAAATACTTGTTAGATCATCTCAACCCTTTCAAAAAGCACAACTTTCACTAGGGAAGTCTCTTACTAGTTTGTACAGCCCCACTATCCCCATCCAAGTTGTAAGGTGATACACATTGGGTTACCATATCTTCACACAGTTGATCTTGTTATCAACAATATGAGTTCATAAAGTCATAGGATTGATTCCCAGATCTTATCAATAAAATCCATGCCATAAGGCTCACAAAGCTCACAAACAATAGATCATAAAAGATCTTATGTTCTAATTTGAACTCCATGTAAGCATATATAAGATCTATATATTATAATTGTATGAACATCATACATACATACATACATACATATATATATATATATATATATATATATATATATATATATATATATATGTATGTATGTATGTATGTATGATGTATGTATGTATGTATGTATGTATGTATGTATACACACACACATACATACATACATACATACATACATACATACATACATACATACATACATACATATATATATATATATATATATATATTCATATTTTCAGCCATAATCTTCTCACATAACATGAAATATATAATTAATATCACATACTTTATTTTATTGGGTAATCAAAGCACTTATCCCAAAACTCAGAAAGATTTACATCCCAACTCCAAGCTGCACCCAATGATATCCCTTTTCTAGGGGCTTTATCCAAATGCATCCATTGTTTTTACCTTTCAGATATCTTCCTCATAAATTCATTGTCAATGATTACTTAACTCATCCAAATTGTTCCTTTCTTTTCCTTTTAGGATTGTTGTTTCACATGCTTCTAGGTATTGGTTATCTTCCATATCAACGAAAACATTGATTTATGTCATATAAGCAAAAGTTAATCGCTATGTCTTAAGTCCTTTAAGAACTCATTAACTCCAAATTTTGTGATGAGGTTCTGACAATGTCAATGTCAGTGTTGCATTGATAGACATAGATTTGTAATTTTTCTTCATATGCAAAGGATAAATCAGATTTCTAATTCTATTTAAGATAATCACTAGATACTAAGAACTCAGTTGTACTAGTATCAAATTAAAATAGAAATAGAAATTTCTACTTAACTTACCTGATGTCACATTAGGAAATCTTATTCCTTCATCTTAGCTTATTAGTCACCGCAACATTGTTTTGCTTGCTTATTGGAAATCGCAACAAGTCTTTCTTGTTTAACTCATTCTGAAAATCTACATTTGCTACCACATTGTTTCCACCAATTTTCCTAAATTTATAGGTGGAGAAGAGTTAACTCTCTCGTATACTTATTTTTCTCTTTTTGAGTCATATTTTTATCACGGATATCATTCTAGCTTTGATTGGCCTTTTAAATCACTATTGTTATAACGTATAGTATTCTCATATCTACTTCATCTCCCCTTTATAGGTTTTTATTTCATGTTGGATTCAATTTCAAAATATTTCATTAAGAAAATTTCAACAATCGAGAAACCCTCTGTTGATTGTTATCAATTAGTTCAAGTTGTTTAACTTGGCTGATCTTGTTCACACTTTACTAGTTTCTCCCAACATCCTTCTATCTTAGTGTGTCACGAAGGACTATTAGAGTGTTATATAACTTATTTAATTCCAAACCTGAAGCATAATTTGGTCTAGTTTGTTATCCATGGTACATCCTTCTCCCATTCATTTTATCTTGTTAATAAAATTAGAATTCAATAAGCATAAGGACCCAATAAGTCCAAGAGCTACAACCTTCAACTTTGATAAAAAAAAATGTAGCATCCTCATTTTTATGCTTCTCAAAAAATAATTTTTTTCTTCATGCTTCTCTTTTTAATAACCATATATTTAAATCTAGCATAAGTCTTAAATGCAATCCACCCGATAAAATTCATAAACCATGTGCAGCTACATGGGTCGATTAGTAATTGCACCCTCATAGATTACTCTTTACGAGTGTGTATACAATGTATACTATTGTTATCCTTTTTCATGCATTGATATTCAAGTGATAATTTCTAAGTTTATACATAAGTATCTGTTAATTGAATCCCATATGGTATCCCTACACATTAGATCTTGGTGAAATTGAGACAAAGTAATCAACATCTTACACTAATCCGGCCAAAGTTTTAGAAACATGTATGCAATGCTTGGTTATGTGACATAACACTCATCATTAGGAAATTATTCATATCACCTAATCAAATTGTCCAGATTAAATGGATTCTTTTTAGTTTCTTAAGTTAGTAATTTCACGATTAACAACTTAAGTATTCATTATGTCATTCCTATTTACTACATTGATTTACTTTATAAGAAAAATGATTGCATTTGTACACTATCTCGGTGGTCTAAAAGTACTTGCATACCTCATTCCATACCATTGTGCTTTGACTATATGATGAATGATACTTATTCTATGTGATTTCATGTTGCTGCTATTAAAAGACAACATCCAATTCATACCATATAACTAAATATGGAATCCTAGAGATATAGGTCTATAGATTGATTTTATTTTATCCGACATCACTAAATACGTCAATAATAGTTGTTCCACTTACATTAGTATTCATACTTAAGAATCTAATGAGGGGTTCATGAATATCAATTGCATGTTTAGATTCCTTCTAACATGATCATTATGTTTTCTCGGTTTCAAATATAAATCTTCCTACTATATTAATTCCATATATCATAATTTACTCTTTTGTATAAGTAAAGTGTAAGAAATATATTAATTACCTAATAGGATTAATTCCACATATTAACGACAATCGTTAATTCAATAAGTCAATCATGTGCAACTTATGAATACACATACCACTTAATATGAGTACTTATGAAGCACATAAACATGCTTATAATTCACTAGATCCAATAATAATGTATACAAATTGGAATACCTTATATTGGTTTACGTAATGTTAATATTATTAATCCATATAAGTTTCCGAGGCATATAAAAATTAAGATCGAATACCTTGCTTCAACTTTCGATATAAGCCAAGGCTTGAATGAATAAAATTACTCATTAATTTCCTTTTCAAACAAATACAATAAAAATAGGCTAACTTAGCCTATCAATCATTTAAATAGTACGGTGGTACTTCATTCAATCACCAATAAACTAAGTAATACAATTCAACATTTATAATTCAAACTGAAAAAAACCATTCTTTCAACTTCAATGCCTTTTCACATTTTAAGTAGTCCATTTGTAAAATGTTAGCATGATGGTCATTTGGAACAACTAACATGATAAGTCCCTTTTCCATCTTAAATATTTGTTCCATTTAATATTTGAGTAGTTAAATTACTGTAATATTTTAAAAACATCTAAATCAATTCATAAAAATAAAACTTGCTACTTCAAAAAAGTACAACTTAACTCTACATCTTTGTACTTGAAAGTAATGCATTATATTTTTACTCAAATCAACACACATAATAGTTTACAACAATCACCCTTACATTATCATTAGTATTTCATATAACTAGTTGTAATTGCATCCAAATATTTTACATCATTCAACACACAAATAAGTCAATAAAAAGTAGTTTTTCATTCTTTTATAACTTCTTAATGGTAACAACGACATCAATATTTCCTAAGTTATCCATAACTTACATATCTATACATATATAGTATTTCATAAATCAATTCATACCGATGTTGCCTTAAGTATTCATGTTTACTAACACAAAATCAATAAGTATAGTTGATCTTCATAACAAAATCACTTAATCCATATCTCAACTAAACTCCATAAGCGAGTTCACTATAATTAGTACAGAGATCATTATAATACCAATACTAGGCATAAGTCTTGTTTGTTCAAATGTGGAATTCATTATAAGTAATTTATTATTTACGAACATGTTTACCTTTATAGATAAATAGTATATATGTTTGACTTACTTAGGGTAGAAATTTATTTATTTTAATCTTTTTGAAAGAATAGGACAATCTATCAACTATACATTCATCGTATAAATTTACACAACATAGTGCGTAAGTAACCAACCCATAGTAAAGCCGACAAGTTAAACATGAAGATCTAAGAGCTTATAGAAGTCATGTAGAGAATTAGAATAAGTTAAACCAAGGAGGGATTCCCCAATAATAACTCAAAACCCTTAACTCAAGCACAATCTTAGTAGAGTTGGAAATAATGCTAGCATGAGCTCTATTATAGGGGAGTTTGTTAATAATATTGGAATTGATCATAGAAAACATATAAATGTTCACAATGAATGATGAAAAGGACCTCACAAAGCCACAATCTCACTACGAAACGTTACCAGCTGGGGAGTGAAAAAAGAAGGAAATAATGGCATGGTAGGGACAAGAATCCTAGAAACCTCATCAAGGTTGAGTTCTCCATTTCATCAAATTAAAATTCAAATAGGTTAGGTATATGAAAATACCAAGAGATACTTAATCATTTCATACTCTATGCTTATTAAATGCATCAACCCAAAACAACCAATAACATACACCCAATGTATATTAAACAATGGCTTATCAACCATCCAGGTTCGAGCCTGAGACTCTCATTACGAAGAAACAAAACCCCTAGAGGTTTTGGGTATTCCAATAATACAAACCCCGAAGTAATAGAAATGTATATAAACTAATATATATAGAAGTAATCATATTATAATCGTTCGACCTCACCACATTATTTGAAGAACAAACCATACAAGAATCGATGAACAAACATAGATCAATAATCCATAGATAATATCATGAAATCTAGGAAAATAAATTTACCCAAAGATGTATTGTAGAAATCCCATTAATAAAATAGTAAATGAGGCAAGTTTTCAAGAAGGAAGAAGAACATATTATGCCTAAATCGATAACACCCCCTTTCTCCTTCTGTTCCCAAGTTTCTTTCACAAAAAAGTTGAAAAGCTCGATTCCATAAAGCAATACAAAACCTCCATTTTATCCATGCTACTTACATGCAAGATTAAATCAAATAGATAACCCCAAAATAATGTGAGCTTCAAGAATGTAGAGCTCGAATAAAAACCCCAAAACATGCAAAACAAAAATAAATTGAAACCATCCCATTTCCCCCAAAACCTCGTGTTTTCAATGAGGTTGTGAGGGTGATTTTCAAAGAATTTAATGCATGAGAGGATGGTGTAAGTTCCATCCATTTCTTACACCACCAATATTTCTAGCCACTAAAGTTAGCAGAGATTCCAATTTCAATAAACAACTACATGCCAATAGATATCAATTACTACATTTAAGACTTCTAATTTTTCTTAACTCTTTACCAATTGCTGGTGGTGGTTAATAAATGAGACCAATAAATATAAATACAAGTACATGCTACAAAGGGGGTGGTGGGTTCCAACTTACCCTAAAACAAGCAGGCCTCCAAAATTTTAAAACATAAACCCAAGTTTAATATCCATTTAGGCCCCAACTTTATCAACCATAACTTAAGCTTTATCAAATTCGAAATACCAACTTAGTTAATCATTTTTAGGTCCTTTACAATCTATAACAAGGCTTTACTAATGTAGGCCTAAGCCTTAATGAATTTGGAACCATAAATATCAATTTAATACACATGGTTATGTTCCCCCTTATATTATTCCCTTTAGACATAAGTTTCTAAACCATAATTAACATTAATTCATATGTTAGGCCCTTATTTCATCCACCTTGAACTATTTTCAAGACTATTTAGCTCCCGAGTCAAGATCATATTGACCAAATACAAGAAGTCCCAAAATTATCAAAATGATTAAAAACCAAAGGTAAATAATAGAAGTCACATGATCATAGTTAACATGCCTCGATTATGAGCTCTATAATATACCTATTACCAATCTTATTAAATCTGGTCTAGGAACACATTGCAACTTAGGACAAGTATAAGTTAGAACATAGGAACTTGTTATGTTTAACCCTAACAATATATCATCAAGGTAAGAGTATCATTAATCAATGGTACACAAGTGTGTTCAATCAATAGAGAACAATCAAATTATCCCAACATGTTACAATAATGCACTCACATTCAGTCCAAGCACAAAAATGAAGCAAAATGTAAGCCTCACCGTAGAAGCATGCTAGAACCCAACACATTTAAAATAATGAAATGGTTAAACATTGGGGGTGTTAAAACTGACACCTCATATTTACTATGAGATGTGTCTTTATTTACAGTTTATAAGGGATTAAAGATGCAACAAAGAATGTGCATAAGTGTGAATTACTTTGGTGCACTAAGGGAAATAAAACCTTAGTTAGGAAGGCTAGTCGGTTTGCTACTACATTACAATGGCGTGCACATAGTTGGTATTAGAAGTATGATGCACATCCGACTATAGTAGATTATAATTCTTTGTGCTTTATGTTTTTGGTAGAATTTTACATCCTTGAATTTGAGCAATAGAGAATAAACACACTGAATGACATCAAACATGGTTTATCTAAAAATGTGAGGGAGTATGATGTGTTGTTTAAGACTCTTTTATCTAAGATTTATTATGATATTCATCCGTTAGCATGAAAAGTGGTTCCTTAGGGGATTGTTGACTCCATTCCATAAGAAAATCTCTCATAAGATATATGTGGATTCACATGATGAATTGGAAGCTCGCTCTACATGTTGAGGTTGTCAAAAGTGTTGATACTTGTAGTAAGCCCATTATTAGATATGGATATTGCGGCCATGGAAAAAAAAATAGAGAGGCTCTCTACCAACTCAACACATGGGACGTGTAGTGGAATATGGTGCACAAATTGTGAAGTAGAGGGACGTACTAAGGATAATTGTCTACACAAGTCAGTGTGTGCGTTATTACTAGATTGTGAGGTCTATCACCTAAACCATGATGTTCAATATTGATCTCTTTTACAACACACAATCCAGGAGAAAATGTCTTCATATTGTACTATTTGTAAGTTCCATACTCACAACACCATTGAATGCAGATTGATTGATCACATCCATGAAGCCATTGAGATAGGAATGTGCCAGACTAGTGTGGCGAGAAGATCCAAAGAGTAGGAAGGACAACATAATAAAGGGCATAACCATGGATATAATAGGAATGGAGGATTCGGGGAGGATATTGAGGCTGAGGTCACATGGGTGGCGGGGAAGGTTTTCTCGAGGAACTTGTTATACTTGTGGATCCCCTAATCATTACCAATGAGATTTCCCTTAGAATACAACTTGTTCATGGTGTGGGAAGCTGCATAAGTTAGAGGATGTCTCGGATTTATATGAACACATGAGTAAGAACAAGAAAAAGGAAAAGGGTACCAAGATGATCAAGGTGTAATTTGAGAATGATAATCAATGGATGTCGAAGAATACTTGATTTAGAATTATAACCCATGTTGGTTACAACATGTGCTTTGAGGAAGTATGCATGCGAGAGTTGCTAAAGGATAAGCCTCTAATTACTTGGGAGGAAGTGATACATACTAAGTATCTAGACATGACACATCATAAGGAAGTATATCATGAGAATATTAGCTCATTAGGGATCTTTAGGGTGAAATACAATGTTTAAAAGAATAGGAGCATGCACAATATCAAGAAAATAATGTTGAGCTATCGAGAGAAGGACATATATGACTTGAAGGAGGTATGTAATATGTTGCGCCATGAGAATATCATCCCATTTCTAGGGTAATTTCTTCAAGATAAGGTATCACGCCGGATTAGAGCACGAGAGGAAAATACTTCATGAAACCTTCCACCTTAGGACCAAGAGTTTGAAAAAGAGATCAAACTTGATGTAGTTATTAATGGTTGGTTAGTAATAAATATCTTGATAGATACAAGTGCTGAGGTAAATGTGCTCACTCTAGAATTATATAATCAAATGGGGATGCCTACATTGCAACCATCTTCAAATGTGTTGTACATGGGAAAAAAATAAGGCCATGCCTATTGGGGTACTAAAGGATGCATCTATTATCATTCAAGGATCCAAGTTTACTAGAGACTTTGAGGTGTTGGAGCTTGTTGAAGTAGAAAACTTTCTAGCATTACTTGGGTGACCCTAGTGTTATACAAATAATGCTGATTTTTCTTCAATAAGAGATACACCAATTTTGAGAGAAAGGCTGAGCACATTATTATACCTCTATTTAAAAAGAATGCAGAGCCTTATGTGGAGCTCCTGAGAAAATAAGAACTTAATCAAATTTACACATAGATGGTGCATGATCTAGAGAATCTAGAACCATCATAAGAATCTGTTCTTCAATGGGAGGACACACAGTCGGTAAGTGACATTACTAGTGTTGCTTGTGATAATTGGGCTCATGACACATATGAACTGCTATAGCACAAATTCAATTGGCAATTCACAAGAATGATTAGGCCATGCATGGTGATGCATTTAGGATTATCTCGTACTAAGACATACCGGTGAAGGAAATCTGATATATTATTACACATTATGGAGACTCAATGGAAAAATGAAGGTGATAGAAGAAACATGTTGGTCTATACCTTGTACTAGACAACATCACGTTAGTGGGAAACACATAGAGATAATAATTTAGAATGACGAGAAGTGAGAATCACCTTTTCTATCAAGTTTAATAAGAGCAATGTACCTATGCACGTATGTGAATTTCATGGTAAGAATCTAGCCTCTCATCACGTCCATAATTATGAGAGACTATGGGCATATGACCAAGAGGTTTTACCACCATCCTTATGGGTACATAAGTTATACTCCACATTCCATGGATGTGTGCATGAGTGGTATGTCCATGTTGAGTTAAAATGAGAAATAACAAATTGGAAAGAGATGACTATAGGTATGATCCAAAATTTTGATTATTTTTCTACTAAGCCTCCCTATGAAAAATTATAGATAATGAAGCACATCACTTTGGGGGATAGAGCAAAGGTGAAGAACTCATACTTGAGTTGTTTAGAGAACATGATCTCAAGGAGCGCCTTGATATTGAGGAGATAGAAGAAGTACAAATGGGTTATGCCTAGAAAAAAAAAAAGAAAAGGGTAAATTGGTTTATATGATTGTGATGAGCAAGTTGAAAATTTGGATGCCAGCCACACTGAAGGTGCGTGTGAGGTAATGGATTTTGTAGATCAGAAGACATGTGCATACCATGCTCCTATGAAGACAAAAAGGTTAACATTGGTACTGAGGACTAGCCCAAAGAGGCCATTATTGGTGATTACTAATTAGAATAGAAAGTAGAAAATATTATTGATCTCTTGCACAACTTCCAAGACTTATTCCCATGGGGCTATCATGAGTTAAAAAGTGTGCATCATTCTTTAGGTGAGATGAAGATAAATTTGAAAGAAGGCGCGCGCTTGGTTAAGAAGAGGCCTTACAGGATGAATCCTAACATGCATGTGAAGGTCAAAGAGGAAATTGATAAGATGCTCAAGTCTGGAATAATTGAGCCTATTGAGGAATCCGAATGGGTCAACCCCATGGTTATCAGCATCAAGAAGGATGAGAGGATAAGGATTTGTGTAGAGTATAGATAACTTGATGTTTCATGTGTTATAGATCCCTTTCCCACCCCTTTCATAGAATAAATCCTTAAAGGTGTAGTTGGGTGCGAGATATATTCCTTTACATATGGGTGTTCATGTTATCACCAGTGTGCATCGCAAAAGAGCACTAGGAGAAGACCAATTTGAATACTTATTGGAATAGTTTTTCCTACACAATCATGCCCTTTGGATTAAACAATGTTCCAACAAAAGTATTCTCACGCATTATTGTGCAATAATTTTAGGATTTTATTCACAAATTCTTACAAGTGTATTTTGATGATTGTACCATTTATGGGTTAGTAGGGATCACTATGATAATCTAAGGCTTACATTTGAAATTTTTAGGTAGTTAAGAATCTCTCTGTTAACATCAAGAAGTGCATATTTGCTACACCTTTTGGCACCTTGTTTGGGCACATCATTTTCAAAGAGGGATTATTGGTAGACCCAACTAAGATAGAGGTGATATTAGGTTTGGAAGAACCTACCAATCAAAGTGAGAAATGAAAATTTATGAGACATAAAGGCTATTACAAGAAATTTATAAAAGGATATACAAATATTGTTGTGCCCTTGGAAGAATTTTTGAAAGCTAAAGGGAATTTTTATCGGGGTGACGTGAAATAATAGGAATTTGAAACACTAGAGGAGAGGCTTACTACTGCACCTATTTTGTGATTTCCTTCACAAGAAAAACCCTTTCATGTTTATGTTGATGCCTCTGGCATGGAAATTGGCACAACAATGAGAAGGAATTGTGGACCATCTTATTTTCTTTGCAAGTAGGAAGTTGACACATGTGGAGCATAATTACACAACTACTAAGTGCAAAGCTTTATCTATGATCTACAAACTACATAAGTTTAGAAAATACTTGTTGGTGACCCTTTTTATTTTATATACAGATCATATGGCACTCAAGTACCTAGAAAACAAACCTGTTTTGCAAGGACACATTTGTAGATGGATACTGCTTTCAGAGTTTGATTTTATAGTTTCGTGAAACTAGGAAAGAGTAATTCCCAACCTAAGCATTTATCAAGGATAAATTCTGGTGAGGACATGCAGCTTCCTTGAAGATACCATGCCCGATGCAAATTTTTTTTTGATTGAACCACGTGCCCAAAGATTTAGAAGACATAGTTATCTTCTTACACTAGAAGGAATGAATACATTGGAGAAGAAGCAACTTGTAATATGCATGTAACTTTATCGCTTAATTAGTGGATATTTGTACAAGTTGGGCCATGATGAAGCATTATGCCTTTTTGTTTTGGAGAATGAGCGTGAAGCTATTATGGAAGAGGCTCATCATGGAATAATAGGTGGGCATTACACTAGTGATGACATTATCCTCAAGATTATAATGGTTGGAATTTTTGGGAGACTTTGTACAAGGATACTAAGGAGTATGTGAAATCATGTGACCATTTTCAGTTCATTGGAAATACTTGGAGATAGAGATGAGATGCCATTGCGGAACCTTTCGAGAAGTGGGATATTGAATTTGTAGGTCTATTTTTTCTATCCACCGCACTTGCACGAAATATCGGCGCATGCTACATTATTACATGAAAAAACTATATACCATGATGGGAAAAGGAAGCACCTACAAAGGATTATACAATAGCTAAAACAACAAGATTATTATGGGAAAACATTATTAGTAGGTATGGCTTCCCCTTAAGCTTGACAAGTGATAAAGGAATTCATTTTTAAATGAGAAAATCATAATTCTGTTGGCAGAGTTTATGGTGGCACACCATAAAACTACTCCTTATCACCCTCAAGACAATGACACTGTAGAAGATTTCAACAATATTTTGGGACAAACATTGACAAAAAAATGTGATTTTGGAAGGAAATATTGGGATGAAAAAGTGTCAGTTGTACTTTGGGATTATATGAGCACTTATAAAAGGTTGAACAAGGCCACACCCTTTAAGTTTTTTTTTGGCGCGAAGCATTACTAATGGTTGAATTCATGTTTTCCTACATGCGTCTCACACATGTAGGTAGACTAGATGATGAAAAATTTATTAAAGAGCACATTGACAAACTAATGTAATTGCATGAGCGGCACGCCATGTGTGTTGAGCCAAGACCGAGAAGGAAAGAAAAAATGTATGACATGATAGGTATATTAAGAACAAGACATTTGAAGTTGGAAAGATGGTCCTTCTTTATGAATCCAAGTTTACACACTATCTAGGGAAATTTAAGGTACATTGTGTAGTCATTTTTACCCTTAATATAAAGAAAGGAACCCCATGCACACCGACCTATGACCTAGAAAAATTTGGATGTTCACCCGAGGTACGCGCAGGTGATGAGTCTCTCTTTTATGTGAGTTTAGTGGGAAACATCATCTATGATTTGTGTTTAAAAAGACCTTCAAATGGGTTCAAGAAATACAAGAACCATAGGGCTCAGGACAGCTTCTAGATCCTTGCGGTCATTTCGGTAGAGTACTTAATGTTATATAACATGTATCACTTAAAAAAGAAACATACATGCATCCTTACTTAGAATGAAAGGAAAGAGAACTCATGAGAGAGAAGTATGCATCAGAACCATTGATAATCATGTATATATATAACAGTAACCTCATTAAATCCATTGAGCCATTACATAGCGTTATAGAGAAGCGGACCACAATCATGAATCGCAACTAGACTTATGTAACTAAGCTACCACAAATAAAATTACAAGCTCATGCCTAATAAATCCTCTCTTGAATGAAATTATCCACTAGCAAAGTCATCACAGTAATTCTGCAAAGCTCCACCCATACTCTTTGTCTCTCTTTTTACTCTCGTAGACGCTTGTATTTAAATCTTTTTGGAATGCCAACTCATCCTCTAGTACCCTCGGATCCGATGCCAAGTGTCTGAATGTGGTCCTCCATGTGAGCATACTCCTCTAGGCCCGACTTTCCCACTTTATCCCATGATGTGCTTCTAGAAGATTCTACCACAGGCATGCTCCTTCCTAGGCCAACCTGTCACTAGGTTGGCACCTTATCCACATGCAATCGGGTCATGATTTTCACATGTTATGCTCTGAACTTCTAATTTGTCTAAGTCCCAAACCCTTGGTTCTATCCACACACATCACATATGCCACGAGATTCCTTAAACCCTTTCCAAAAACCCTTCCTTGCACACTTTTTCTTGCATACCTTTTGTACTTAGTTAATATTCTAGGGGCCCAACATCACCCCACACTACGCCTGTTCTCTTTCCATGGGAAAACTTTCCTTAGTTAGAGAAGGAAATAAAAATAGGCTCACACCTAGGAAAAGAATAAGAGGATGAAATAATGGGGAAAAAAGAAAGAATGGGAGAGTGAATGAATCATTACAAAATATTGGGAAAATCCTTTTGCAAGTCAGCCTCTAATTTATTCCAGGCATCGACTTCGTTCTGTGCTCTTTGACAGAGGTTGGTGACCAGGGTGCTTGCCTCTTCAAAATTTAGTCCATCCCCTTACGCGCTCATAACATCTTTAATTTTCTCTAACTCTTTGCATATATCCTCCAACATGTCCATTCCTCGTGTGATATGTGGATATAGCTCCTTTAACTGGTTTTTGATTCAAACCCATAAGGTTTCAATGGCCTCTGATTTATTCTCAACCTCAAAGAAGGATTTTGTCTCATTTCGCCCTATTCCCTTGTTTTTCTCCTGGAACTCCTTGAAAAAAGCCTCATGAGTGATAACCAGGGTGCCTTCCACTTTGTCTCTATCCATGCAATTGTCGTACGTGGCCTCAACAATCTGGGAAGTGTCCCTTACTTCAACAAGCACTTTTCTTTACTCTAAGATGAGTGCTACAATTTTCAACTTATCTTCCCTCTCTAAGCACGCTGGTCACTTCCTCTATAGATTCCAAGGATGACAACTATATTTCTATGGTGAGCACTCTTGTCAAATCCTCTAGGCATCCCAAGGCAGATCCATACTTCTGTGTGGGTGATGCCAGTTTGGATGTTTTAATAGTATGGCCCCGTTGATGGATTCTACCTTCTTGTACACAACACTCACCTTGGCCTTTTCATCCTTCAATTCCTGTTGCCACTGGGTGCTGATTAAATTTTCCTGGCTCAACTCCTTGGTTAATGTCACTAGCTCTTTTTCCTTATCCTTCGGTTCCCTTCCAGATCCTTGATCCTATCATTTCACCCGAAGAGTCTAGCTTCTATCTCAATGGAGACTTTGTTAAGCGTGTTGCTCAGTTGTTCATCTGAGAGCTACTTTGGGTATCCACCACTAGGTTATCTTCTCCTAGTCCTGGAAATGTTACTATTGCCCCTTGGCTTACCTCAAACTCTAGTTCATCAAGGTGGGACTCAATTGCCCAAGATATCATCTTCCATGTCCGTGGGTAGGCAACCTCTTTGTCGAAAGATGACATGCATACAAGCTCCTTTGTTGGAAGTGTACTGAACCGCGTGTGAAACACCTTCTTAGGGTCATCAATATAACCCATCTCTAGCCTCCCTCCCTCTGCACACCTTCCTCATGTGTACCTACCCTTGGGAGTACTTACAGTCAAAACTAGGCCTCTGGTGCCACCGCGTCCCTCTTATGTGCTCTCCTTCTCCTTGTTTAAAACTGGCTCCACATTGCGCTCCACCTTGTCCTCCACTAGGTTCTCAATGTTCCTTGTCTCTTCTTCTACTACCACCTTGGTTGTTTGTTCTTGTGCCGAGCTTGGCACCTCTTGTTTCTATGTGCTAGCTTCTTCATCTTTTCCCATGTCTTGGGTGCTTCCTCCGCCCGGCTATCCTTACGCCACACAAAAAGAAACCCTTGTTCTTCTTCTCCGCCTTCCTCCTCCGAATCATTTATATTAAAAATAGGCAGCCCTTGATCTTTCCTAGGGTCCTCTTCCCCACTTATTTCTTCCTCACTACCATCCTTCTCTTCCATGTACTTATCCATACTCCCAGCTTCTTCCGAGGTGGTCCCCTCTTCTACCTTCTACTTTTTCCTAACTCGGAGATTCTAGTGTAGGTGACTCTGTTTCTTCTTCTGAAGACTCCTTATCTAATGGTTCCTCTAGTTCAGGAGTCTTTTCCCTGATTATGACCTTTTTCTTACGTGCGTATGTGTTAGTTCTGCACTTGTCCTGGGAACCTATTTCCTGTGTCCCCACCACACTTGGGATTTTATTTTCTGGTTCTTTTTCCTCCCATTTGAGCATGGGCCTTTTCCTTCTAGTTGGATCCTAAGGTATAGATACCTCGTTCTCTAGGTATGTGCCCTTCTCTACTTGGGCCTTATGTGAATGAAAATGCATGCCATGGATCCTCCTGCAATGGGTAGAGTCATGGGCCTTGTCATTTTACTTCATGAGACACGTACCACTCTATGTACGCGCACTTTCCAGGGTAGACCAACCCTTTGTGCAATTCCCTATGGTCTTTGTCCAAACCACAAAGGTCTAAATTAAAATTTTGGACTCCTTGAATCTGCTTTACTCTCACTTGGAAGTACTTGAGATGTCAAAGTAAAGGGAGCTTGCACCAAGGGATCCATGATTCATCTATCAACTTGAATCTGCCTGCACAAGAATGCTTGGTATAAATAAAATTCTACCTCTCCCCTAGTGGCCATTGGTAGTTGTTTGGGAATTCTCCATTCTACCCCAAATGCATTCCTCATGCGCATGTACCACTTCTCCAAGTGCACCTTGTGCATTGTTGTCATAGTGTCACAAGCATACTTCTCAAATCTTTTGGCGGGCGAGGGGTTTTCATCAGGGTACTCCCATACGAGCTTATCTGAAGCGTCTAGTACCCTTATTTGTGAGAACACTATGGTTAGCAGCACATTTCTACAAAGGATCCTGTCACCTTCCTTCACGCAGTTGATAATTTCATCCGTGATGAATGCGGATAAATTATAGGTGGTGCCCTTTGAATTTTTTTCTGCAAATGTTTAACCATGGCTTACTGAATTGAGTCCATCTCTCCTGGCCATTTAGCTTCGACACCAGGTGCGCAGCCATCTTCATCACTAGATCCTTGATGTCTGTGACATCATAATATCTTGACCCGTTTTTATAGGAAAGAGTGGCGATAGTTTCCTTAATCGCTTCCTTGTCTGTCAAATCATCTTCCAACCTCGTCTCCTTCAGATGAGGCTTGTGAATTATGAGATGAGATGAGGAGTTAGGAGCATCTTGCACCCTACGAAGTGGAAATAGTCCTCATGCACGCGCGACATCAGCCATCGGCACAGCTTACACTCGTGTTTCCCAAAGTAGGGAAACTCAAATAGTTGTAGTAACCCTGCCTTCTCCAACTTTACCTTCACGTCATCATTATATATAGGCAAACCTTTTGGTGTCCTCTTGTTTGTTGGGAACACTAACTCCAATGCCAAATCCTTTTCAATTGAGCCATCTGATGATTATAATAATTTACGAACATATCCCTAAGATGGGACTCCCACTCCTTCCCCAACAACACTCCATCTGGGTACTACATTTCTGCATACCATTCCTCATTTGTGCTTGCCTCAATTTCTTGTTATTTTCCCTTGCCCTTTCCCTTGCCCTTCTTGGGTGTACTAGCTGGTTTCTTGGGTGCCATTTTCTAGGTCTTCTACCCACTTCAAATTACTTCTGCTACTTTTTTCTTCGCTCTCTCCAACCCTGGATCTCGAACTTGTGAATAAATTTACTTAACCCTATGCCCTAGTTTTTCAAACCCTAGCTGGGATACTCCCTTCACAAGATGACATATTTTCACACTTTCTCCCACGCCCATGAAATCCCTTGCTCTTGGTTCGTAAATCTAAACTACCTATTCACGCTTCAATTTCTCCATTTTTTTTCACACGGATCAGTTTTTTAGAAGCCCTAGTTTGTAAAGGTGTAAAAAGTGCTTCGTTCTCTTATACACAAAGTGAAAAATGAAGTGTCCCGACCCCCTTATTTATAGTTTTTCCCTTTTTGAGCATTAAATGCTACTTCACCTACCGACATACTTTCTTCATTTAATATGGCTTTTTCAAATGAAGCCTGACTTTAGCACTTTCCCTCATGCGCCCAACCTGTGCGAAAACTCCTCCAACCTTCTGGTGCGTAACCAATCCAACCCGATAGGAGACTCTTACACACGTAAAACCTACACCAAAGGCACTTCTTTTTCCTAATTTTTCTCTCCGACCTACTCATGTTACTTAATGTGCGTTCTCTTCCTTAGTACGTGGGATCTAAAAGTAGCTTTATCTTGGCACCAATCATCCTTTTTCTCTCTTTTCTCTCCATACACCTCTTTTAACCGGGCCATTCAACAGGGATTTTTAACATAAAATTCCTTGGCACTCTAACCATGTGCTCCTTCACATTACTCCACCCCACACTTAAAATGATGTGCGATCCTCTGTGCACTCACAAATTCTCAAAAGTAGCAATAAGGTTACCGGCACCCAAGGCACAAAAAAAAACAACAACGTGAAAGGGAAACACAAGAAAAGGAATGCATAAAGGAAATTTCTAAACTAACTGGCAAAACTACCTTATTTACAAACACCAAGAAGACTTATTTATAGTAGGGCTTTAGCCTACTCCCATTGAAGTGTCCAGGTAACTTCGTCCCATCCAAAGAACTTGTAACTGGCATGCACTGAATCAAGGATGTATGAGATTGTTTAAGGACCCAACCAATGGAATTTCAACTTCCCAGGATGGTGTAGATACTTAGAATCATATAGTAAAACCATCTCCCCAACCTCAAACTTATTGTTTCTAATGTGGCGATCATGCCAAGATTTATATTTTTCTTTCTTTGTTGTTTGGCTCCACTTAGTGAGTGATCATCTTTCATCCAATTTCATTAACTCCTCAATTATTTCTTCCAGTGCTTTCTCATCGGCCAACCCTCCTGTGCATGCTATTTGTAGAGAAGGTAACATGAATTCAACTGGTAGAACAGCTTCCATGCCAAACACTAACTGAAATGGCATGGCTTTGTTTAACCTTTTATACATTGTCCTGTAAGTACGCCCACAATACTGTTGATAAATTGTCATCCCAATCTTGTCTTCCGACATCACAAATTTTTGTCAGGGTATGACTTAGTATTTTGTTGAACACTTCCACAGTTCCATTTTCTTGTGGGTGATAGGGCATAGTCTTGTGGTGAACCACCATGAACTTTGATAGTAAGATCCTCATGATCTCATTCAAGAAATGTGTACCCCTATCGCTGGTCAAACTCAACAGACATCCATACCTCGTAATAATGTTCTTCCACAAGAACCTTTCCACTGTGGCTGCTATGCAATCTTTAGTTAGGGCTGCCTCTTCCCACCTAGT
The DNA here is from genome assembly GCA_018340775.1 of Taxus wallichiana var. yunnanensis. Lineage (NCBI taxonomy): Eukaryota > Viridiplantae > Streptophyta > Pinopsida > Cupressales > Taxaceae > Taxus > Taxus wallichiana. The sequence goes on from CM031236.1 coordinate 262,565,940, forward strand.
CAAATAATCCATGTAAGTGGTGACGTAGTGTGACCCACTCCTATGCACTACTGGTGCAATAGGTCCCACAAAGTCTATTGCCAACTTTTCAAAAGGATCCATCCTAGGGATAGGGTACAAAGGCATTTCATCCCTCCTTCCAGGTTTTTAATGCATTGACAATGGTCACATGCTTTACAATAGTCTTTACAATCCTTGTACAGGTTTCCCACCACAAACTTGCCATTAATATTTTATGTGCGGTGACATCACCTACATAATGCCAATCCACACTTCCTCCGTGTGCTTCCTCCATGATGGCTAGGTGCTCATGCTCTAATACACACCTGTGTAAAACTTCATCACATCCCAACTTGTATAAGTCTCCACTGATTAACATGTAGGGCATGGCACATATGACTAACTACTTTTTGTTCCAATTTCTTCATTCCTTCTAGTGCCACACCTTCCTTTAAAAATGCTACAATCTCTTCCAAATTGGAGGGCACATGCTATAACCTAAATAGTTACACGTCTAGCATTTTCTCCTCAATACTCTACGCATCCTCCCCTAAATCAATTCTTCATAGATGATCAGGTCCATAATTGATTTTCCCAGTGCTTCACTACAATGGTGAATTCAAATTCTTGGAACAACAACACCCACCAACATATCCGCCCTTGTAGAACATGCTTGTTCATCAAATAATTCAATTCCATGTGGTCAGTGTAAAATACAAAGGGTGTTTCTAGTAGATATTGTCTAAACTTAAAAACCATGTAGATCATTGACAATTCCTCGCGCTCAGTTGTGGTATAGTTCCGCTCTGTTGGTGTACACTTCCTACTTACAAAACACATAGGATGATCAATAATCCCTTCACCTAGCTGTGTAAACACTGCTCCAATAGTGGTCCCTGAGGCATCTATATGGACATTAAAGGGCTTGCCCCAAGAGGGAAAACGTAATATAGGTGCGGTGACAAGCATATATTTTAATGTATCAAATTCCCTCTACTACACCTCTCCCTAATTGAAGGCACTTTTATGTCTAAGCAGCTTCCTCTAAAGGTGCGACGATCTTGGCATACCTCTTGATGAATTTCTCGTAATAACCCATATTCCAAAGGAATCTACGCACCGCAATCAAGGCTAATAGACTCCCCTAATCCCACAATAATTACAACTTTAGTAGGATCTACCAACAAGCCATCCTTATATATGATATGCCTCAATAAATTCCCAAAGGGTGTAGCAAAACACACTTCTTAATGTTGAGGGATATCCTCAAATCCTTACACCTCTCAAACATTAACCTTAAATTATAAAAATGGTCTTTAACTAGACCATACACTGTCTAATCATCAAAATAGACCTGAAGAAACTTATAGATGAAATCCTGGAACACTTGTACCACTATGCATGAGAAAACAACAGGCGCATTCTTTAACCCAAAGGGCATGACCATGTATGTAAAACTTCCCCACTTAGTGGAAAAATTCATCTTCTCTTGGTCCTCCTTTGCAATCCAAACTTGGTGGTACCCTGAAAATCCATCTATAAAGGAATAGATTTCGTGCTCAGTGACTCCTTCCAAAATTTCTTCAAGAAGGGGGCCTGGAAAGGGATCGATGACACAAACCGCATTCAAATCCCTATAATCCACACAAATCCTAACATACCCATCCTTCTTGATGTTGATTACCATCAGACTTATCCACTCTGATTCCTCCGCTACCTCAATGATCTCAAAAGTTATCATCTTGTCTATCTCCTCCTTAACCTTCACGCATAAATTGGGATTCATCCGGTAGGGCCTCTTCCTGATTGGGCACGCACCATCCTTCAGCTTTATCTTCATCTCCCCCAAGGAATGGTGAACGCCTTTGAGCTCATGGTACCCATGTGGGAATAAATCCTCAAATTCATGCAATAGATCAATGATCTTAGAAAATTCCTTCTCCAACCAGTAGTCTCCAATAATAGCTTCCTTAGGTTCTTCTCCTAAACCAATGTTAACCTTCTTTGTCTTTAAGGGTTCATGGTAGGCACGCGCATGAGTATCAACATTGTCCACTACCTCACATGTCCCTACAGAATGGCTAACATCTAATCTTTCTAATTCCTCTCCATCAATCACATACACCAACTTTCCTTTCTCCTTTTTCAAACACGTGCACTCAAGTTGTAACTCTTCTATTTCCTCTACTTCTTCTTCAAAGTGCCCCCAATTCTAGTTCACCTATTAGTTCTAACAGCCTATCCTCTGCCATGGCACTATCCCCCATGGTAAGGTGCTTGATACCCTAAAAGGCCTTATCAACTGATAGCTTGGTAGTCTGATACTCAAAGGTTTGAATAAGGTGAGCCACAAGCTCTTGCAAATTCCTTGTCTGGCGGCATGTTTATGAATGAATGTACAATGCACATGTGCAACCCTATAGTGTAGAATACAACATGTGCACCTAGAGGAATGGTGGAAAATCTTCCACGCCTTCTCTCCGCACTCCATTCACACTCTTGGATATGGAAAGAGGTAGGCTCCTTCCCATGGTAGTCCTTGATGATGGTGGGCACATTGCTCCTAGAAAATCTGATAGAGAGAACAATTCTTACCTCACGCCACTCCAAAAGGCTCTCTTGATGTGTAGCCCACCACCACGCCATTGTGCCAAATAAGACATACCTTAGCATCCCTCTCTGTTCCTTCTCATTCTTCCACTGAGATTCCACTTCCTATAGATAGATTTCAGGGAAGGCTCCTCCTGAATACTTGGGTAGTTATTTTCCTCTTAGGTGCCAAACTGTGCATGCATTTGTTACCTTGGTCACTGACCCTCTCAACTACCATCCCATAAATTCATAAGTCCCATGCACCTAATTGTCACATGTTAGACTGGTGGTATCACTTACTGAGCATCCTCAAACTAGATAACTCCGTTAGTAGGATGTGTTATCTATGGCTCCCTAATTGAGAAAATTTATATCCTGTCCAAAAATTCTTCCCCAAAGGTTCAATACAGGGTGTCAACTTCCCATCATCTAGGGGTATAATAACCTACTCCTCCTTGTTTTCAAAGATGATGTACCCTTTGTTGAGCAAAAGGTCCACATTGTTCTTATAACACCATGGGAACCCAAGTAGCGCTAGGAAATTGTCTACCTCGGTGAGCACCAAGACTTTGAAGTCCCCAGTAAACTTAACTCCCTGGATAGTAATAGTTGCATCCTTTAAGACATCAATGGGTGTCACCTTAGTCTTGTTTTACATATACAACACATTCAAAGATGGCTGTAACGTAGGTCTTCCCATCTAGTGCCACACATCCAAAATTAGAACATTAACCTCTCGCACAAATGTCAATGAGGATATTACTAAGAAGCCATCCATCTACAATTACATTCAACATGATCTCCTTTTCATAGTCAAGGCTATGAGGGGGAAGGTTTATGTGTAATAACTACCTCTCGCGCTCTCCTCCGGTGAGTGGTACCTTCTCTCTCAACCATGATCCTAGCAAGGGAATTATATTCTCTTGCCTTAACATTTTACACACCTCCTTGACCTCATCCAGGTTATCCTTTGGCACCTTGACTCTCCTTCCTTATTCCTCCATCTTGGATTACTCCTTTAGACACTAGATTTCCCCTTGTAAGCTCTGAATGACATCCATAGTATCTTGATATACCTCCTTCTGATGCGCAGGGTCTGGATACTTTCCATGAACTACTTCTTCCCTTGAGACCAGGTTCCTTTGTCTTGGTATCTCTCTTGCGTGTGCAACTTCTACCCTTGTTCTTACCAAGACAAGCTCCAAACCTGCATCTTGTGTTACTCGAGGCATCCACTGAGTGTCTTCCTTCTTAATACTAACCATTGCAGTGCCCTTGTCTTTCCGGTGCTGCTAATTCATGTGCTCAAACAATTTTGGGAACTCCTCATACTTATGCTTCTTTCTACACCACGAGCACTACAACAGGTCTAGGCATTCATGTTTGTAATGATTTGTAGATCCATAGTTGAAATAGGTTTCACGCAGAACTCAGTCCTTCCTCCCTGCGAGCTTACTATGACCACAAAACCCTCCTTGAAAAATTCTTCCCACGCATGCCTCCATCTACACTTTCCTCATAACGACGATCATCACCCTTGGAATTACTGGAAACACTGGTGCAGCGCACCCCATGATCAATAGCATCACGGATCTGATAGATGAGCCTACACTCCTTAGTATCATGGGTTGTAGAGGTGTAAATATTGTAGTAACAAGATACATTATTCCGGATTGTGCACTCGTAGTAAGGGGCATCTACTCATATCATGGTCCCCATGACAAATTTCAAAATCTATTACCACAACATGTACTATCCTTCGGGGGTAATTATCCTTAACGTGATCCTCTACTTCACAATATATGCACCACAAACCACTGCGAGTCTCATGGGCTAAGTTCATGGACAACTTTTCCAACTGCTTGGCCATAGCAGCAATCTGAGCCTCTAGGAATGGGCTAACACCAATATCAACACTACCAATAGCCTTGGCACACAGAGAAGCTTCCAATGCCTCGCATGGGTTTGTAAAAGTTTTATGAGATAAGGCCCTTCTAAAAGGAGTGATCAACCCTCCAAAAAACCACTGAGCATGCTGTGAAGGGTGAATATCATATGATAATTTAGACAAGAGATTTTTAAAGTGTGCATCATACTCCCACACACTCTCTGCCATTCCTTGTTGAATCTCCTTCAAAGCATTGATGCTCTTCTACTCAAACTTAGGAATGTGGAATTATGCCAAGAATGCATTCTTTAAATCAGTATAGTCCACTACTTTCTGGTGAGGGTCATACTTCCTATACTAGTTATGTGCGTGCCCTTGCAATGTGGTTGCAAATTGACTAGCCTTCCATTCTATGGTTTTTATACCTTTGCACGCCACGCCATAGCAGCTTCAATCTTGTGAACATGTTCTGCAACATCCTCAATACCTCTATAATCGGGCAAATGTAGAGACATTTCAAAGAAAACTTGTGGGGGTGGTTGGGGCCCGAATCCTCCTGAGCCAGAGCCTTGGTTTCCACATGTGTTTCCTCCATGGCCTCGATCCACCAGTCCACCATGTCCCGAACCACTAGATCCACCGGACCCACCGTGTTCCGAACCACCGCATCCACTAGACCCACCAACTCCTATTCCTTCGAACCACTAGACCTACTAGGCCCACCAGTCCTAAAGTGGTCATGCTAAGGGTCCCCATAGTTCCACTAAGCTACGTGCCTATGGTTTGTGACAATGCCCCACTACCAATAGTATACCCCGTGCCACTCCCAAATGTGAGACCAAAAGCTTGTGTTCCTATACCTTGGCCGAATAGTCCTAACATCAAGGTGGTGTTTGCAGCCATAGAAGGCCCAAACAAGAAATTATACCTCATAGGTGTAGACCGATCACCTCCAATGTAACCAACTAGATCGAAAATATTTTCCCCCTGATTTGGAAAACCAAGAGCTAGGTCCGATCACTAGGGGGCTTAGATTCGCTCCAACGGTTCTTCTTTCTCTGTGCGATGAACTCTCATCAGAAGACAAAGGGGTCTCTCTCACGCACTTTCCAAGATGGGGTCGCACAGACTGCTTAGGTTCCATGTCCTCTACATGAACCTCAAATCCTTCCCACAACATCTACCACCATACATCCATCACACCTATAACCTTACATTGTCTAGCAATCTCCCTTTCACGTGCTTCACCATACTTGAGTCGTCTTTCCTCCCTATCCTTCTCCATCACAACATCTGTCATCTTCCTCCACCCTAGCTTCCTCACCCAACGCTCAGAATGGTTTATCCAGCCATTGGGAATGCCTCTAAACTCATGGTAATCATTAAGATCTTTAGAGCCAGAGGGACAACATGTAGAAATGATCCTCTGGCTCCCATAGAAACTCAAACTCAACAACCTCTAGACAAGAATATGTGGAAATGGTGTACTCCAAAGTGTAGCTAGCCAATACTCCTTTCCACCAATGATCCACAACATGGGTCCATGTCAGATCTACATCCTGCAGCCTCTAGTATTATTCTTGGGTCTACACATGTGATCCATAATGCCAACTTGATCTAGATGCATGGGATGTGAGCCATTCATACAACTCCATTGGGAAACAACAGAAAAGGATCTCATACAGATCATGGTAGATATTCTCTTCTACCCATCTATGTGCATTAAACTCATTTCCAATGCTGAATCTCTGAGCAAATTCATCCTCCATGCTTTTAAACCATGATTCAATACTTTCCAAAGTTAACCACTCTATCATTACTCACTACACAGATAATGATGCATGCTATTTCCCACTACAAATTCAAAAAGAGGTCCCAGAAATGGAACCAAGATGTAGTCATTTTTACCCTTAACATAAAGAAAAGAACCCCATGTGCATCATCCTATCACCTAGCAAAGTTGGGCACTCACCCGAGGTACGCAGCAGTGCCGAGTCTCTCTTTTATGTGAGTTTAGTGGGAAACATCATCTATGATTTGTGTTTAAAAATACCTTCAAATGGGTTCAAGACATACAAGAACCATAGGGCTCAGGACGGCCTCTAGATCCTTGCAGTCATTTCAGGTAGAGTACTTAATAGAATATATAACATGTATCACTTCAAAAAGAAACATACAAGCATCCTTACTTAGCATGAAAGGAAAGAGAACTCACGAGAGAGAAGTATGCATCAAAACAATTGATATTCATGTATATATATATATATATATATATAAATGTAACCTTGTTACATCCATTGAGCCATCAAAAAGCATCATAGAAAGCAGATCACGTAGTCACGCATTGCGCATTGGACTTATGTAACTAAGCTACCAAAAAGAAAATTACAATCCCATGCCTAATACATCCTCTCCCAAATGTAATTATCCACTAGCAGAGTCCTCACAGTAATTCTACATAGCTCCGCCCATACTCTTCGTCTCTCTTTTTACTCTACTCTGCAAGCACTTGTATTTATAGCTTTTCTAGACTACCAACTCATCCTCCAACACCCTCATATCTGATCCCAAGTGTCTGAATGTGGTCCTCCATGTGAGCATGATCCTCCAGGTCTGAGCTTCCCACTTTATCCCATGATGTGCTTCTAGAAGATTTTACCGTAGGCATGCTCCTTCCTGGGCCAACCTGTCACTAGGTTGGCACCTTATCTACACATAGTTGGGTCATGATTTTCACATGTTCTGCTCTTAATGTCTAATTTTTCTGTCTCAAAACCTTTGTTTTGTTCGCGTGGTCACACACGCCACAGGATTCCTTAAACCCTTTCCTAAAACCCTTCCTTGTGCACTTTTTCCTGTGTGCCTTTTGTACTTAGTTAATATTCTAGGGGCCCAACACATTGGATGGGACCTTTTTTAGTAACCAAGATACTTGAATCAAGTGCATGTCGATTCTGCAAGTGCCGAATGACACCATCTTTCCTAGTTACTTTAATAGGAGTAGGCTGAAACCCTATTATAATAGAGCTTCTTGGTGTTTGTAATAAGGCAATATTTCAATTTATATTATATTTCCCTTTCATGTGTTTCCTTTCAATCATTGATATGATTTGTTATTTTTTATTCCCTTATTTTTTTATAAGAATGCTTGTACGCATGAAGCTGATTACTATCTATTGATTTCATGCGCAAAAGGATCACACACACTTCTAGTGTGGGGTAAACCAAGTATAAATTCACAACATTGATACCTCATGATATTTTAAGGAAAGATAAAGTACATGAAGATGTGTGCGCAAGGCATGAAGAATGGTGTACCGATTACATGGTGAGGGGTAAGAAACAAGAAAAAAGTGTTATATGAAGGATGGTCATATTAAGGAAAATGCTCATAAGAAAAATCACATATGAATAATAGTCACATAATGTAATGTGAGGTAGGTAGTGGCATCATAAAATAGTTTATATGAGGTACAGAGGAGTATGTACAATAGCGTAGGAAGGTGTGCATGAGGAGCTATGTGGTCTTAAAATTAGTAAGTGCACCAAAAGGTTACGACTATAGTGCATAGGATAAAACAGAGGAAAAGGTGAGAGAAAAGGCTAGGAAATAATATTTAAAGTTGTTGTATAGTGGTATGTGGTGAGCATTTAATAGGGTAAAATTTTTAAAATCTATAAAAATGTGTTGGGGTAATTTTTTTACCTTATATTTTAAAGAACTTATGTGCTTTTCAAGAGTGATTATTGTGTGAATTCTTGTGAAATCAAGTGTAGATCCAAATAAATGGTTTAATCAGATCAAATTAGGGACACGAACAAGCGAAAGACCTACTTTGGAAGAAGGTTTTTAGATTGGGGTGGCATGGAAGTGTTTTTAGAAGTTATGAGGAGGGTTCTCGGTTAAGGTTTATAGGATTAGTGAGCCAGCTTAAAAGAAAGTGAAATAGGTGTGAAGATCTCCATGTACAAATCGATTCAAAGAAATAATGTTGGGACACTTGATACATATAAGGGTAAAAATTCAAAGTTTGAGTTTGCACGTAAGAATGACACCTATGAAGGCAATAATCACATCACTTAAGGGAAAAGGAAAGGGAAAGGACAAGGAGAAGACCATGGTAGAAGACTTAAAGGAGGAATGGTACTTAGAGATGTAGTACCCTGATGGAGTGTTGATGGGAAAGGATTGGGTTTCCCATGTGTGAAAAATGACCGTAAGTGACTACAAACATCGTACTAACTCGAATACACATGAGATAGAGTTGGATATTTTCTAGAAGATGGGAGAGAGGACTATGGATGGAAAACCCATTTATGATGTTGAGGGAGAGCACATCCTATAGAATGTAGGGGTGATTTAGTTATATGAACTCCATTATTTTGGAAACCCGTGAGTGGTTATACTAGTGTCTTATGTCACATGTTTATGAATATTTATTTTACTTTTTTGGGAGGAGGATGTGTTTGAAAACAAAATTGATTAACAAGTTCATTGTCCTTCGAGCACGGGGATATAACTCCTCTATATTTGAATGATGATGATGAAGTAAAAAAGACCATAAAGGATTTTCACTATCAATGAGGGGGATGCACAATGGATATTGTGAATCTTTATAATATTCTTATCGAATGGCTGCATGGTTACTTATCAATTTGAATGAATAGGAGCATTGGGGACAAGTAAACAAGTGATGGATCTATGTCGTAAAGAAAATATATGAAGGAACAATTTACAATATTTCTAGGTTCATTGCAGAGGAGGTCATTAAAGAGTCACATGCTGGAGATAAAATACCCTTTGGGAATATTATGTTACTTATTGTATTTTCTGAAATTGGGGTTCGAATGAGCCTCGATGATAAAATATGGGAGTTCCCTGAGGAAAATACATCTCATGCAGAAAGGTTTGTTGATTATACCTATGAAAACATAACTCCTACATATAAGGCTAGAGGAGATAAGTGGTAAAATAGGATGCATGATGCATTCACGGTAGAATGGTACATTTCTAGTGAGTTACCTAAATGATTGGAGGAAAATTCCAAATTTTACGTATGCCAACACTTTTGCATTGGCCTTTTTAATTTGAAGGATGGAACTAAAATTCCTTGGTGATTTTGTTTTTCCTTCACAACGTGTTATTTATAGTATGTTATGAATAGACTTTCTGAGGCACGCAAGCTAAGGTTTGACGTGGAAAAGGTGGACTATGAGCATCATTCATTGTGCAAGCCACTTGTCTACCCCAAAAAGAGTGCATATGAAGAAACATTAATATCAGATGATATCAATATGCAAAAATATGTAACTATGGAGATTGCAAATGTGGCATCCGTAAAAGTTTATATATATCTAAAACTAAGGATAGTTGATGGGAAATATGTAGAGGATGACCTGACCATCTTGGAAGATCCTACGAGAAATAATATTGTAGTGAAAAGAGAGTACACAAGGCTACCCCTCCAGCTTAGTGAGGATGAAGAAGAAAGTGACGATGAACCCCGATTCGAGAGTGCAACCACAAAGAGAACATCTGCACGTAAGGATTTAGACCCAAGCACGGGCTCAAAGAATAATTTCATAAAGAATAAGTCTCTGTTCAAGAAGAATTATAATGTAATGTACAGTAAAGACACAAGAGGAGACCAAGATTTAAGAAGAGGAGGATGAAAATAATGAAGAAGTGGCATACCCAATTCCACTAGTAAATAATATTGAGGATTCAAATATAGAGGAGTGTAAGCGTGCATTATGATGGGATTCCAATGATGGATATAGAGATGGAAGGGTTTCTTCTCCCATCACTCAAATTTTTGAAGAGAGGCAGGAAGCCTACTAAGGAGCTTAGGGTTGAGCATGCAACCGAGTCCTAGAGATTAAGTTCCGAATCTTGTAAGAGGTGGAGCACATTGTAGAGTGCATAGTGGAGCAGGAAGTAGAGAGCAGAGAAGAGTGAATAAAATGCGAGAGGGTGGCCAAGATAACTCTTGCGCTCAACTTCTTGAAGGGGACCCATTGGAAGAATAGGAGGTAAAAACATACACCTCGGGGACCTATGATGCAAGATGATGATGATATAAATAAAGTAATACACGTGAGGTAACAAATAACATTGGCCATAAAATGTTTCTTTTATTGGTCTTTATATAGAAAAGAAGAAGCCTTGTCGAAAGCGGTAGGAAGATGCTTTCCGGAAATTCCAATCACACATGGAGGAGGCAATGAAGTTAGTGTGCAATCACTAATAGAGACCTAAATTAAGTCCATACAAGGGGAGGCATATCCGATAGTTCACTCCCAAATGTTAACAGATGAACAATCTTGTAATGTGCGAACTAAACTATCAACGAGATGTTGGGGTGATAATTTTTGATAAATACTACCATCAAGAACCTACAAAAGGAAATAAAGGAGAAAGATAGGGAGATAAGAGAGTATGATAAGGAGATCAAGGAAAAGGATAAGATCATCATACATTTAAAGTAGGAGGTAAGTGAAGAAAAAGGGTAGATGCATGCTACATATAAGAAGGAAGAATGTATCATAGATGTAATCATGCTCACGTGCCTATAATTGATCACTCAAGTTTAGCCCACATATGAGTTAGCCATGCATTGTTTAGAAGATTTAGCATACATGATCACACATGACAAGGATATTTTCACCTTAAATTCCAAAGAGGAAGTGTTGACATGATATAAGAAAAATGAAAGAGAATGGATCAAAGTACACCTCGCACGATATGATGCATTGGCACTAGATGTTAAAGCGGATACAAAAGTTGCAGAGGTTGTGTATGATAACCTGCAAAGAATTCAATCTGTCATAGGGTTACTTGTTGTCGGGGATGAAGTAGAGTTGAAGGAGTTTTAGGTCAAAAATAAAAGTAACATGACGAAATGGGAAAATATATTGGCCGAGGTAGAGAAAAAGAGGGAAGTAATAAACATGCTAAAAACCTCACTCATAGAAAGGTTGAAGGATCTCTTCCCTAGATCATGTGAAGGATGGATGTAATGAATGATGTAGATAAAAATATAGAAGCTTTGATAGAATATCTAAGGGGGAATATTGATGATCTAACTCTTGCAAAGGTCCCGACATTGTAAATAACACACCAATTATGCGATCAAGGAATTAGTAGGGTGGAAATAACTGGATAAAATTTTAGTTAAGGAATTTTCAGTTTTCCTCCCTCCTAAGGCATCTTGATTCTTTGAATTCTTTGGCACAATCCAATTATTTATTTTTCATTTTTGATTCATGTTGAGTGTTCTACAATTATTTTTACATGAAAATTTCTGGTGTTATCGAGGAAGACCAACATACCTAGTGTGGGGTAATTTTGGATGGGGAAAATGAATAAGTGTCAAAATAGGAAGGACCACATGTAGGGATGAACAAGGTTTCACTCAAGACTACACAGAAGAAAAATAGGTTAAGGACTTAACCATTTTCTAGGGATAGGCTAAAATAGACTTAAAATGATAAACACACAAATGATGCCTTGGAAAACAAGTATTGGCTATTTTTGGAGAAGGTACATGCAAACTAAAGATGAAAGTACAAGTATAAGTTTATCTATTAATAGGATTAAAAACAATTTCTATTTATAGGATAGTTTATTATCATCCCCATTGTAAAAGTATACAACCTGTTAACGCATGACTATTTTGAGCATGTATCCTATTTTGAGAATGGATGGGAAGTGACGGGAAAGTCCCCACCCCTATATATAGTTATTATTCTTCATTTTATTGATACCTATGATGTAGCAGTTTTATGTTGTATGTTATACTAGAGCACATGTTTTGGATGTTATGTATCACTTCCTATTACATAGTTGTTTCCATGAATTAATGGATAAATGTTGTTCGATTATGGTCATTAATGTGTTTGAATATGGATATGTGTTCTTACAATTGGTATTATTTTTTATATGATCTATTATGTTTCCTTATTATGTGTGTTTCTCGTATGAGTTCATGATATGATGTTTGTAATGATTTGTACTTGAATGTATGCTTTGATATTGGTTATCGTGGATATGTCTACTAACATCTTGACAAACATCATAATGGAGGAACCTGGTAGATTTTCATGCTTTGGGTGAGTGTTCAGCTCTATTTGAATGAGAATCCAACATGCATAACATTTAAGTGAGAAAATAAGAGACTACAATATTAGTTCAAAGAATTAGTGTGAATGGTAACTATAGTAAAGGAAAAATTAAAAAATTACTATATATAGTGACAAAAATCTTAATAGTAACTTTATTTTAATCATGAGTGAGTTGGAAATTGAGCTCTGAGCTTACGAGGATGCCACGCAGATTAGGTACCGAGGATGACTAGGTTTGAGATGATGGTGGTGGCCGTGACATCGTAGAAGACCGATGAGTTGGTACGTAAGACTATTTTCAAAAAAATTAGTGAAATGTGCCCAATTTTGTTGATTTTTGAAAATTTTCTAATTTTATTTTTTATGTGTTTCGACCCGGTGGTAGCATCTAGGGTGTAGAAATGATTTGGCACACTCGTGCCCGATTCTAGGTGTTAGTGACCTGCTCCTAGGTGTCGGGAATTTTTCCTGGGTGTTCTTGCCGACGCAAGAGAACTAATTAATAATGCGATGTGAAATTTTGATGCTTTGATGAATATTTTTGGTAGGAGTGATTGTTATTGAACTTATATGATGTACCTAAATGTCGATATTTTGGTGGTATTTCATTATGGAGAGATTTTTTCTTGAGGGAGTTCTCGAGGTAAAAATTTGAGTACATTATTGACCTTAGGGTTGTCGGATGTTGAGTAGAACATACTGGACCGTGTCGACTTCGTACACATAGTGAGATAGGGAAGGTACCCCACAATATACCTATGATTAATGTGTTTTGTGAGAGGTGGTGTATATAAAATTGTATGTTTTGGTTGTCTACTGGGGAGATGACCTTGACCCTAGAGGATGTATATCAGATATTGCGATTACCAGTTTTGGGTAAGTGAGTACAAGTGATGGTAGTAGAGGATTCTCAAAGGTAGATGAGGGCGGCCAAACATTATTTTATAGGGACATTGGTACAAATGGAGACCCGTATTAACCTAGATGCCATACTTGAGATTAGGAGTGCCGTGATTGCATAAGTTCATTGCAGTGGTGATTTCTTCATCTTTAGAAGTGGAGGCTGGTGAGGTAGGCATCTTGTATAACATGCATTATATATATCAATGTATCAAGGAACATGGTACTAGATTTGCATAGGAAAGGTTTATATTGGCCCATTTATAAAGGGACTTATCCATATTTTCATGGGAGGACCATGGGTGTGGAATTAGAGCCACAATATTGTTACATGTGTGGCCTATTGTAACACCATGAAGCTGTTACTTCCTCCCGAGCATACAAGTGTTGATACAGAAGTCATGCTTGATATGGATTGTATCTTCTTTGAGATTTCAGATCTTTGACTGAGTCGAATATGATTGGACTCTTTTATTTCTTTCATTTTACACCTGAGTTTAATCTAATCTCGGAATGAATTATGGAGTTATCCATCTATAAGACCTAGCCTTGGATCAGTGGTATTGATCCAAGTGATGCTTTAAGTTTATTCGTGATGAATTAAAATTATAGACCTTACGTGGGTCAGCAAGGTCCGGATGCATCAATAAGCTAGTACGGAGTATAACTCAGCCGATCGTGTTAAATGAATTGGTTCCCGATATCGTAATATCGTGGAAGGTCTTGATCATGGACCGTAATAATTCAGTTACATTTAATTCACTAGCCTATTGGCAGTACAGGAGTGAACCCTGTTCGTGAATGTATGTTGTAGGTTCTTTTTCTGAGCATTTGAAATATTAGACCTAAACTGGATTTATTAAGGTTAGTAACCTAAAACTAAACTATAACCTAGGGGTTAGATTAGTGTTAATCTAACCTAGGCCTAGGCTATAAGCTAATGTTCTAAGTTAGTATCTATGTGTTAAGAGGTTAGACTAAGTGTTATCCTAAATCCTAACCTAAGTTACTAACCTAACTATTGAACAAGGAAGAAGGGGACCTATGGAAGGGTGCGAACCATGGGCGGCGCAGTTTATGGCATTAAATAAAGGATAAGTATGAAGGATAGGTAATTTGGTAGAAGTTTTTAAACGGCTAGCTAGAGCCGACGTGGCAGGTCGCCAAAGTTGGAAATGGTCTTCGAACTGGTTTTATCCATCACCAACTATGGCGGTCGGTGGCAATGGAAATTTAGCGGGAAATTTGGAGTAAATGTCATTTATGAACTCGGTCTTCGAGCTCGGGTTTCACGGGAAGGCATGCAAAATGGAAAGTTAGTAGTTTGTTTGGTTTTTCATGCACTCTGGTTTTCCTCTGTCGATCGATCACCGGTTCTTCGCACCAGTCTTCTTGGTGTTGCATGGCAAGTATGAGCGTAACTAGCTCTTTTCTCTAGCAAGGAAAATTTATAAGTCATGGAAATAGCAAATTTTTGTTGGTGGATCTAACTTGGAAAAGGAGGAGAAGGTTCGAGCTCTTTCAGTGGTCTGCTTCAAAATTTTAAGCAAATAACCAGGCATGTTAGGCCCTAACCTTTAAAAATCTTGCTCTCTTTCAAATGATTTCATTAGAACAACTCTGTTCAGATGATTTTTGGGAATTAGATGGTTTCTATGGTAGCCTTGTGTGATTTTGTTACTGTATCTTCTTGCTGGTTCGATTTTTCAATTTAACCCTTGATGGGTGTGTATTGTGTTTCGAATTGTTGCACTATTTCGTTGTGATTTGCATTCCAGCTTTAATTTGTGAAATACATGCAAGAAAGATACTAGACCTGCTCTGTGAGAACCCAAGTATTGTTCCCTTGTTGGGTTCAGGCTACAGTTGATACTTGTCATTGATGCTTGTTGTCGATACTTGTCGGAAAAGATACTGTTGGACTTTTGATTGAATGTTCAGTATAACTCGACTTCCTTGTAAGTTCTGTCGTGGTTATTATAGATGGTGGTTACAGAATCTTGTTGGGTTTCGCTATGATATTTAAAGTTATTTGTGAATGGATAACTTGTCATGTTTACAAGATTTTTCATCACGACCTTGTTGAAGTTGTTTTTCCCTTGTGTAGAGGTTATGGGATTCAACCCGTTGATAGTATGCAATATATATATTTATTGTATTCAAAATGAATCTATGGAGTCCATTGAATGATTCGTATATTATGGACCACTGTTGAAGCTATATATATATTTTGAATATTGGTAATTTGATTTTGTCAGAGTCTTGAAGGAGTAACAGGTAATACGACCTCTATTATTTTGTAATGAATACCTTTGTGTTGCAAGGAATTTTTGGTACAGACTCAATTGGTAAACTTATTATGTTTTCCACTCTATGTAAGCTTAGAGCGAATATTGTTGTAGGGGTTCAGTCGATTCCTCGTTACGAAATCAGTATTTAGATTTTGTTTAAGCCTGATTGTGAATATTGACCATTGATTGGCACGGTTGGAATCTTTAACTTGTATTTATCTTATATATCGGCTTCTGTAGAAGCTTTATCGTGAATATTGTTGCTCGATTCAGTTTTAATCCTTGATAGGTATCCAAAGTGTTCTCTTTTGTTTAAGCCCGATTAAGAACACGTATTGTTTTTGGCTCATGGATTTCTTAATAGATAGATATCATGTATCTTAGCCCTATAGAAGTGGGTCGTGAATACCATACTTTCAAACTCTGAATGCGTCCAGAAGTGAATACGGTATGTTATGTTTCCTTTCTGATTAATTTCAGTTAGATGTGGTTGTGCATGTTGCGTTGATTTCATTTAAAATCTCTCTGCCTAGTCATAGGGAAACGTCATTGCTTTAATGTTATTGAGTCTCTTGTTGACTGTGATAAAAGAGAAGTTCTTTTGATTTCGACCTTGGATCTAAAGCCTTACAGTATTTAGTAGGGATTAGAATGAGTTGTATGTTGCTGAGAGGGATAGTTGTCGTGTTTAAACATGATTACGTCTTCTGTTGCATGTATATCTAGTCTTGAGCCTGAATGAACTAAGGAGCTATCGACTGCACCTCGACAGGTGATGTCAGTGAATATCCTCTTGTATGTCGCTTCGTGTGGAAGGTCATGTGGAGTCTGTTTGGTTGATATTCATCACTGTTTTGGCATGAGAGCTACTGTACTGTTAGTAAGCTACAGGAGTTTTGTTATATTTGATTTTAACAAAACTGTGGTTCTTCTTGTGGCTCGTCTGACTTATTCGTATGCATGTAAGGTGAATGCTTTCCTTTTGAGGAGATGGTACAGTCATGAACTTGTTGAAGGGAAATATGAATGACTTGTTTTCTTTCTCTTCTGTTGTAGAGTATATGTTGATATTTTTATCTAACCGTTAGAACTGTTTTTAACATATTGATGGAATCATGATTTGTTATGATATTCCTTTTACTGTTGAATGTAATGATCTGTCTGATGTTTGCTTGTCCTTGGAATTCAGATGGATAGTTGTTTTGGATACTTTCGTTCTTCTTGATCCCTAATATTTTGATGAAATATTTGAGAAGTATTTAGGACTATTCTGTAACGATAATTAGAGTTACGCGTTTGTAGTCATTTTTGTATTACAAAAGCATAGTCTGAAACATGTATACTTGTTTGGTGAAATGATCTCATTTAAACAGGTTGTTTAATGAAAACAATTGGTGGATTGCAATTGTTTTAAGAGTTAGTGCTTATCATGCTCGGTTCCATCGAATCGACCCATGTTGAAAATTTTGCGTATGGTTGCCGTAAGTGGTAAAAGCACGCAGATCTGATAGGATGTTCAGATTGTTTAACTTGGTTTATGATGAATTACAGTTTGATTCTCTAAATGTACTATATGAGGAAAGATGTTCTTTTTCCGTTGAGCATTGTATCAAGTATGTTGAATGCATAAAATGTATTTGATTAGTTCTGAAGGGAATGGAAATAGATATTTGATACTTATGTGTTTGCATCCGTATCTTGATAGTTTGACCTTCTTCGGTTCAAATGATCTAAAGAGCATTGTTATTATTGTTTATATTGGAGACTTTTGTGATTATCAATGTAAGCTTGCAAGAATATGTGACTGATTATTTATGATTGTTTAGCAGTTCTTGTATGTTCTATCCAAAGCTAAATTGAAATTTAGATCACTGTCTTTCTAGAGGCTAGGGTAAAAATAAACCTAAGCAAGACACTAAACAAGCTAGATTAAATTATCAATTCCTAGTCTTGATTAAGCCAGGACAACGTTTAATTGGACTCTTAATCATTATGTCTCGATACTAATAAGTAAGACATAAATTCAGTTATGAGAACTGAGATAAACCTAAAAAGGGTTCGGTTGGAAATCACAAGTGAAGATTTTTTGGGTTATTGTCCAATTTCATTAATTTAGAATTAAGTAAATTCTATGAACTCCTTGATGGGACCATAGCCTTAATAACTTCTCTGTGTAAAGGGTTTTATTAAGAAAGGTCATTCTAAGGTGAGGAACCTAGGGATCGGGAAAGGCTAACCTTAGGGGAACATCTTTTAATATAATTTAAACTCAATGTGCGTAACGCTTATTAATAAGTAGATCTTTTCGAGGCGATTTAAAGGTTGACGGCACAAGTCAACTGCAGGGTTGTACCTTCGAGAAGATTAGGATCTTCTCAAAGATACAACAATGCAGGTGACTTATGACGACACCCTTTGCATTGATCGTTAAGATTTACACCTTTAACTCGAACAAGTTACTCTGGGACCGATTAGGAATGTGGTCACATTATAAGGCTTCCTAGAGACTCGGGTATCTTGACACACCGGTTTAACTAGGGTTGACCCAATATGTCATCTTATCCCTAGTCCCTGGGAGCATCCATATAACGTTGTCACCTTACTAATCCGCTTCCGAGTGAATAACTTGGGATAAGGGGACCGATGTGAGTCGG
Source organism: Taxus wallichiana var. yunnanensis (assembly GCA_018340775.1). Lineage (NCBI taxonomy): Eukaryota > Viridiplantae > Streptophyta > Pinopsida > Cupressales > Taxaceae > Taxus > Taxus wallichiana. The sequence goes on from CM031236.1 coordinate 262,584,389, forward strand.
TATAAGACATTCTATATAACATAAGAATGGGGTGAAGGACGTATTCCAGATTGACGAGTATGTCGTTAAGGAATACGAGACATAAGCAGTATGTTTCAAATCTTTGGCCAAAGTATCGCAAGCTCCTGATTGTGTTGTCCTGAGTCACCTAGTCTAAGGGATGAGATGCCGATGAATAATGGTAACAATTATTCGGGCTAGGTTCCTTAGATAGAGCATTCTGAATCCCATAATAGGGAAGAGAACCGCGAGAGTGAAGTGTTAAATGAAAACTCCAACTCTTATTACTCATGAATAGATCGGTAGATTACCGAGTCATGGAATGAATAGATCGGAGGTACTCCAGTCATTACAACTGCATATGGTTATCTCTGTTATAAGAATGGTTATTTGATTTGTGAGTTCTAAATTATGTATTTAGAACCCGAAGCATTTATAAAAAAAAAATTTGACTTGTTCTAATGTATAAAATGAGGATGTTACATCTTGGTATCGAGTTGAAGGTCAGTAGCTCTTGGGCCTATTGTGTCCATAATCTGATAAAAACCTAAATTTTCTTGTAACAGAAAATGGTTAGAACAAGGGGGAATGTTGCGAATAATGCTCCACCTGAAGGAGGGGCAGCAACAACCCAGAAACTTGATGAAATCCTTGCTGCCCTGTTGGACACAAGAGATCATTTAGCCAGACTTGAACAAAGAAAGCGATGGGAAATGAGGAGGATGAAGAAGCTGGTAATGACAATCAGCCACCTCCTGAGGACAACCCCGATATGGGTGTTGATGTTAATGCTGGGAATGCACCGGTCCAACTAGAAAACAAAAAGGCCAGGTTGGCAGCAGAACTCACTAATGATATAAAAAGGATAAGCCCACCTAAGTACGATGGCACCACATTAGGAGATGGAGATGAGAACTGGCTCAGCGAAATGGAGAAGTACTTTGCAATAAGGAACTTCTCAGAGGAAACCAAAGCTATTTGGGGAGCCTATCAGCTTTCCCACGAAGCATCTTCATGGTGGGATAGCCGTAAAGTTGAACTAAACATTGATGAGACCAACGTTACTTGGGATCAATTTAAAGGCTATTTTAGGCAACGTTGGCTGCCACAACTTTTCTATGATCAGAAAATGACAGAATTTTAGAACTTAGCTCAAGGGAAGCTAACGGTAACTGAATACTGGGAGCGGTTTACAAAACTCCTCAAGTATGTACCGCAGTATCAAACTGACGAGAAGTTTAGAATATGGAAATTCATCATGGGATTAAATCCCGTGATAGGGGGAGAGGTCGATGTTCATAGTCCAACCACTATGGAAGGAGTTGTTGAAAAGGCCATAAGGCAAGAACATAAATTAAAGGCTATTTCTGCTCATAAAGAGGAAGTGCGGAAGAAGACTGCAAACCCTTCTTCAACCTCTCTTACACCCAAAAAGGACCATGGAAAAAGTTTGGAAACAAAATTAAGTTTCCAGGGGATAATAGTAAGAAAGCAGTGGCAACTAAGCCTACTGGAAATGTAAGGGATAATTTTGCTAAAAATTATAACAATGGGCAGAAGCCCTATGGAGGACAACGTGACAATTACAAGGCTGGAGGCAATTTTGAGCCTAAAAAGGGACCTGTAGGAGGCTACTACAATTGTGGCAAAGACCACTACGCAAATCGCCCCTTTGAAGAAGGATGATCGTAATCAAGCAAAGATAAGATACATGCTCAAAGCAGCGCAAGAGTGCATAAGCAAGCTGAAAAGCAAGTGACACCTATAGAAGTTCCGGTAAGTTATTTGGCATACCTGTCACTATTCTTTTTGATACAGGAGCTACTGAATGTTTTATTTCTAATAAACTTGCTTCTAAACTTAAGAGAAAAGCTGGAAAAATGGATAAATCTTGGACTGTACAATATGGTAATAACTCTGTTCATACAGTGAGTATGTGTCTTTTTGGGGTAGTCCTTGACTTACCTAATTTCTCCACGGAAGTTGACCTCTATGTTACACCTTTGGGATCATATGACATTGTCATCGGCGTCAATTGGTTGGCTGACCATAAAGCAAAGGTAGATTGCTATGAAAAGAACATAAAATGTTTAGATGATCAGCTGGAAACAACAGAGATTCAAGGTGTGAAACGGGAAATTTCAGTTAGAAAACTGTCAGCTATGCAGCTTAAAAAGGCTAAGAATAAAGGATGTACCCTTTATGCAGTAAAGATATCTAAATTTTCAGAAGAAGATGGTGATTACATGAAGCGATTTCCTCTGTTACAAAGTTTCAGGGATGTTTTTCCCGAGGAATTACCAGGGTTACCACCTAAGAGGGAATTTGACTTCACCATCGAAATCAAACCAGGAACAGAACCTATTTCCAAAGCACCTTATAGGATGACTACTACAGAGTTAGTCGAGCTTAAGGTACACAGTTGCAAGAACTTTTGACTAAAGGTTTGATTAGACCAAGTGTTTCACCTTGGGGAGCACCTGTAATATTTGTGAAAAAGAAGGATGGAACACTAAGGCTGTGTATTGATTATCGGATGTTGAACAAAGCAACAATCAAGAACAGATATCCACTTCCAAGGATCGACGATCTATTTGATCGATGCGTGAGCAGCAAATGGTTTATTCTAAGATAGATCTTTGATCCAAGTTATCATCGCTTAAGGATTAGAGAGGAAGATATTCATAAAACAACTTTCCGAACAAGGTACGGACATTATGAATTCACGGTTCTACCCTTTGGATTAACTAATGCACCCGCAGCCTTTATGAACTTAATGAACAATATTTTTCAAGAATATCTGGACAAGTTTGTACTTGTATTCTTGGACGATATTCTCATTTATTCTAAAAGTGTTGAGGAGCACAATGAGCATTTGAAGATAGTTTTGGGAATTTTGAGAAAAAGAAAGTTGTATGGTAAGTTATCCAAATGTTCTTTCTTTGATTCAGAAGTTCACTATTTGGGTCATGTCATAAGTAAAGAAGGAATTGCTGTAGATCCTTCAAAAATAGTGGCAATAACTGAGTGGCCTGCACCAAAGAATGTGCACGAAGTAAGAAGCTTCATGGGTCTTGCTGGTTACTATAGAAAATTTGTAAAGGATTTTTCTAAAGTAGCTGCACCAATAACTTCATTGCAGAAGAAGGATAAGAAATTCATATGGAATGATAAGTGTGAAGCGGCTTTCAAAAGTCTGAAAGACCAGTTGACTTCTACACCTATATTAGTGGTACCAGACCCTAATGGGAGTTTTACAGTTGTAACGGATGCTTCTGGGGAAGGCCTTGGAGGTGTTTTGCTACAAAATGATCAAGTCATAGCATATGAAAGTAGAAAACTTAAGTTACATGAACTGAATTATGCTCCTCATGATTTGGAGCTTGCTACCATTGTTCATGCACTTCAAGTCTGGAGACACTATTTACTTGGGAAACCTTTTGAGTTGAAAACTGATCACTTGGGGTTGAAATATATTTTCACTCAACCTAATCTTAATGCCAGACAGAGAAGGTGGTTAGAATTTTTATCACAATATGATTTTGATATTAGCTATATCAAAGGGAAGGAGAATAGAGTAGCTGATGCTCTAAGTCGTAGGAGGCACATTTCTGCTCTTATAACATTAAGAACTCAGTTTAAGGACGAGGTAAAAAGTGCCTCAGAATTTGATATTTACTTTCAACAAGTAAAAGTAGCGCTTGCTGCAAAACCTAATGATGAAAGGTATAAAGGTTTTCATTTTGATAATGAAGGAATCTTGCGTTATGAAAATAGAGTATATGTACCTATGTTGAACGATTTGAGAAAGAAGTTGTTAGTTGAATTTCATAATTCACCTTTCTCTGGACACCCGGGTATCACAAAGATGCTTGCTGATCTGAAACAACAATACTTTTGGAAAGGTATGAAAAAGGATGTCATTTATTTTGTAACTCATTGTTTGGAGTGTCGGGTTAAGGTAGAACATATGCACCTCCGCTGGATTGTTATATCCTCATAGCATACCGCAAAGAAAATGGCAAGTAATAACCATGGATTTTGTACAAGGATTACCCATGTCCAGAATAAACATGATGTTATCCTAGAAGTTGTAGATAAACCGACTAAGGTAGCTCATTTCATCACCGGAAATCTAAAGGATGATTCACCAAAGGCTGCCAAAAGATTCGTACATGAAATTTTCAGATTACATGGTGTACCGCAATTGATTATATCCGACAGGATCCAAGAATGACGCTCAAGGTTTTGGCAAACGCTTAATACAGCTCTTGAATGAAACTAAACTTCGCTCTCGCATATCATCCGAAACGGATGGACAAACCGAGAGGGTAAATCAAGTGTTGGAGGACATGTTGCGATGTATTGCATGGATCAACAAAGATAAATGGGAAGAGTATCTTCCATTAGTTGAGTTCGCATATAACAACACTTATCATTCATCTCTCAAAATGGCACCATTTGAAGCACTTTATGGAAGAAAGTGCAGAACTCCTGTTAGCTGGGATAGTGTTGAGGATAGAGTGGTAATTGGACCAGAGATTCTCACAGAAATGGAACAACAAGTTAAGCTGATTCGTGAACGATTAAAGGAAGCAGCAGATAGACAGAAGAGCTATGCTGACCTTAAGCGGGTTGATCGAAGGTTTGAGCTTGGTGAGAAGGTTTTTCTTCGTGTTAAACCCAGAAAGAGTTCTATAACTTTTGGCAAGGCTGCCAAGTTGTCACCTCGATTCGTGGGACCTTTCAAATTGTCAAATAATCAATCTCGTAGCTTATCGCTTTAGCATTACCACCTTCTTTATCTCGCATGCATGATGTTTTCCATATTTCTTTGCTTAAGAAATACATTTCAGATCTGTCACATGTTTTAAATTGAATTCCTCGCAGGTCCAAGACCCAGAATAATCATGGTTAAACCCACACGAGTGCTGGAAACTCGCCAATTGCATTTAAGAAATCGTGAAATACAAGAATGTAAGGTCCAAAGGGGACCAGCTTTAACGAAGAAAGTGCAACTTGGGAAGATCTGGAAGAGATGAAAATTGCTTTTCCTTCTCTTTTTCAACAGAATGAAATCTGTTGACAAAACATTTCTTTTATGAACTTATTTTTTTAAGTAATTATGAAAGCCAGATGAAGGCAAACATTATTCAGGCTGAATAAAATGTGTTGTGACATTGATTTCTGGAACTATTCAAGTTGGAAAATAGTCACATTGTTTTGTGAACTAATAAATTGGTTGACTTGAAGGTTAATTGAATATGTAATCATCGGGACGATGAATCTTTTAGGAGGGAAGCATGTAACACCCTGAACTGTTGTTACTTCCTCCTGAGCATACAAGTGTTGATACATGATTTCTTTTGTAAAAAGGATGTGTTCCTTTGAGAAGTCATGCTTGATATGGACTGTATCTTCTTTGAGATTGCAGATCTTTGACGAGTCGAATATGATTGACTCTTTTATTTCTTTCATTTTACACCGAGTTTAATCGATCTCGAATGAATTATGGAGTTATCCATCTATAAGACCTAGCCTTGGATCGGTGGTATTGATCCAAGTGATGCTTTAAGTTTATTCGTGATGAATTAAAATTATAGACCTTACGCGGGTTGCAAGGTCTGGATGCATTGAATAAGCTAGTACGGAGTATAACTCATGCTGATCGTGTTAAATGAATTGGTTCCCGATATCGTAATATCGAAGGTCTTGATCGTGGACCGTAATAATTCAGCTTACATTTAATTCACTAGCCTATTGGCAAAAGACAGAGTGAACCCTGCGTTCGTGAATGTATGTTGTAGATTCTTTTTCTGAGCATTTGAAATGTTAGACCTAACTGGATTTATTAAGGTTAGTAACCTAAAACTAAACTATAACCTAGGGGTTAGATTAGTGTTAATCTAACCTAGGCCTAGGCTATAAGCTAATGTTCTAAGTTAGTATCTATGTGTTAAGAGGTTAGACTAAGTGTTATCCTAAATCCTAACCTAAGTTACTAACCTAACTATTGAACAAGGAAGAAGGGGACCTATGGAAGGGTGCGAACCATGGGCGGCGGTTTCTATGGCATTAAATAAAGGGATAAGTATGAAGGACAAGTAATTTGGTAGAAGTTTTTAAACGGCTAGCTAGAGCCGATGTGGCAGGTCGCCAAAGTTGGAAATGGTCTTCAAACTGGTTTTATCCATTGCCAACTATGGTGGTCGGTGGCAATGGAAATTTAGCGGGAAATTTGGAGTAAATGTCATTTATGAACTCGGTCTTCGAGCTCGGGTTTCACGGGAAGGCATGCAAAATGGAAAGTTAGTAGTTTGTTTGGTTTTTCATGCGCTCTGGTTTTCCCTCTGTCTGATCACTGGTTCTTTGCACTAGCCTTTTTGTGTTGCATGGTAAGTATGAGCGTAACTAGCTCTTTTCTCTAGCAAGGAAAATTTATAAGTCATGGAAATAGCAAATTTTTGTTGGTGGATCTAACTTGGAAAAGGAGGAGAAGGTTCGAGCTCTTTCAAAGGTCTCGCTTCAAATTTTAAGCAAATAACTGTGCATGTTAGGCCCTAACCTTTAAAAATCTTGCTCTCTTTCAAATGATTTCATTAGAACAACTCTGTTTCGATGATTTTGGGAATTAGATGGTTTCTATGGTAGCCTTGTGTGATTTTGTTACTGTATCTTCTTGCTGGTTCGATTTTTCAATTTAACCCTTGATGGGTGTGTATTGTGTTTTGAATTGTTGCACTATTTCATTTTGATTTGCATTCCGGCTTTAATTTGTGAAATACATGCAAGAAAGATACTAGACCTGCTCTGTGAGAACCCAAGTATTGTTCCTTGTTGGGTTCAAAGCACAGCTGATACTTGTCATTGATGCTTGTTGTCGATACTTGTCGGAAAAGATACCGTGGACTTTTGATTGAATGTTCAAGATAACTTCACTTCCTTGTAAGTTCCGTCGTGGTTATTATAGATGGTGGTTACGTAATCTTGTTGGTTTCGCTATGATATTTAAAGTTATTTGTGAACGGATAACTTGTCATGTGTTACAAGATTTTTCATTGTGACCTTGTTGAAGTTGTTTTTCCATCATGTTGAGGTTATGGGATTCAACCCGTTGATAGTATGCAATATATATATTTATTGTATTCAAAACGACTCTGTGGAGTCCATTGAATGATTCGTATATTATGGACCACTGTTGAAGCTATATATATATTTGAATATTGGTAATTTGATTTTGTCAGAGTCTTGAAGGAGTAACAGGTAATACGACCTCTGTTATTTTGTAATGAATACCTTCGTGTTGCAAGGAATTTTTGGTACAGACTCAATTGGTAAACTTATTATGTTTTCCACTCTATGTAAGCTTAGAGTGAATATTGTTGTAGGGGTTCAGTCGGATTCCTCGTTACGAAATCAGTATTTAGATTTTGTTTAAGCCTGATTGTGAATATTGACCATTGATTGGCATGGTTGGAATCTTTAACTTGTATTTATCTTGTATATCGGCTTCTATAGAAGCTTTATCGTGAATATTGTTGCTCGGATTCAATTTTAATCCTTGATAGGTATCCAAAGTTCTCGCTTTTGTTTAAGCCTCGATTTAGAACACGTATTGTTTTTGGCTCTATTGGATTTCTTAATAGATAGATATCATGTATCTTAGCCCTCGTGAAGTGGGTCGAATACCATACTTTCAAACTCGAATGCGTCCGTAAGTGAATACGGTATGTTATGTTTCCTTTCTGATTAATTTCATTTAGATGTGGTTGTGCATGTTGCGTGGATTTCATTTAAAATCTCTCTACCTAGTCATAGGGAAACGTCATTGCTTTAATGTTATTGAGTCTCTTGTTGATCGTGATAAAAGAGAAGTTCTTTTGATTTCAATCTTGGATCTAAAGCCTTACACAATTTAGTAGGGATTAGAATGAGTTGTATGTTGCTTTGAGAGGGATAGTTGTGTTTAAACATGATTACGTCTTCTCTATTGCATGTATATCTAGTCTTGAGCCTGAATGAACTAAGGAGCTGTTGACTACACCTCGACAGGTGATGTCAGTGAATATCCTCTTGTATGTCGCTTCGTGTGGAAGGTCATGTGGAGTCTGTTTGGTTGATATTCATCACTGCTTTTGGCGTGAGAGCTACTGTATCATTAGAGCTAGCCAGGAGTTTTGTTATATTTGATTTTAACAAAACTGTGGTTCTTCTTGTGGCTCATCTGACTTATTCGTATGCATGTAAGGTGAATGCTTTCCTTTTGAGGAGATGGTACAATCATGAACTTGTTGAAGGGAAATATGAATGACTTGTTTTCTTTCTCTTCTCGTTGTAGAGTATATGTTGATATTTTTATCTAACCGTTAGAAGTGTTTTAACATATTGATGGAATCATGATTTGTTATGATATTCCTTTTACCGTTGAATGTAATGATCTGTTCGATGTTTGTTGTCCTTGGAATTCGATGGATAGTTGTTTGGATACTTTCATTCTTCTTGATCCCTAATATTTTGATGAAATATTTGAGAAGTATTTAGGACTATTCTCAGAACGATAATTAGAGTTACGTGTTTGTAGTCATTTTTGTATTACAAAAGCATAGTCCAAACATGTATACTTGTTTGTGAAATGATCTCATTTAAACAGTTGTTTAATGAAAATAATTGGTGGATTGCAATTGTTTTAAGAGTTAGTGCTTATCATGCTCTGGCCCATCGAACCGACCCATGTTGACAATTTTGCAGATGGTTGCCGTAAGTGGTAAAAGCAAGCAGATCTGATAGGATGTTTAGATTGTTTAACTTGGTTTATGATGAATTACAGTTTGATTCTCTAAATGTACTATATGAGGAAAGATGTTCTTTTTCCGTTGAGCATTGTATCAAGTATGCTGAATGCATAAAATGTATTTGATTAGTTCTGAAGGGAATGGAAATAGATATTTGATACTTATGTGTTTGCATCCGTATCTTGATAGTTTGACCTTCTTCGGTTCAAATGATCTAAAGAGCATTGTTATTATTGTTTATATTGAGACTTTTGTGATTATCAATGTAAGCTTGCAAGAATATGTGACTCGATTATTTATGATTGTTTAGCAGCTTCTTATATGTTCTATCCAAAGCTAAATTGAAATTTAGATCACCTGTCTTTCTAGAGGCTAGGGTAAAAATAAACCTAAGCAAGACACTAAACAAGTGGATTAAATTATCAATTCCTAGTCTTGATTAAGCCAGACAACGTTTAATTGACTCTTAATCATTATGTCTCAATACTAATAAGTAAGACATAAATTTAGTTATGAGAACTGAGATAAACCTAAAAAGGGTTCGGTTGGCAATCACAAGTGAAGATTTTGGGTTATTGTCCAATTTCGTTGATTTAGAATTAAGTAAATTCTATGAACTCCTTGATGGGACCATAGCCTTAATAACTTCTCTCTGTAAAGGGTTTTATTAAGAAAGGTCATTCTAAGGTGAGGAACCCAGGGATCGGGAAAGGCTAACCTTAGGGGAACATCTTTTAATATAATTTAAACTCAATGTGCGTAACGCTTATTAATAAGTAGATCTTTTCGAGGTGGATTTAAAGGTTGACGGCACAAGTCAATCTCGTAGGTTGTACCTTCGAGAAGATTAGGATCTTCTCAAGAGATACAACAATTTAGGTGACTTATGACGACACCCTTTTGCATTGATCGTTAAGATTTACACCTTTAACTCGAACAAGTTACTCGGGACCGATTAGGAATGTGGTCACATTATAGGGCTTCCTAGGAGACTCAGGGTATCTTGACACACTGGTTTAACTAGGGTTGACCCAATATGTCATCTTATCCCTAGTCCTCGGGAGCATCCATATAACGTTGTCACCTTACTAATCCGTTTCCGAGTGAATAACTTGGGATAAGGGGGACTGACAGAAGTCGGTATAAGACATTCTATATAACATAAGAATGGGGTGAAGGACGTATTCCGATTGCGAAGTATGTCATGTTAAGGAATACGATACATAAGTAGTATGTTTCAAATCTTTGGCCAAAGTATCGCAAGCTGATGATTGCATTGTCTTGAGTCACCTGGTCTAAGGGATGAGATGCCGATGAATAATGGTAACAATTATTCAGTTAGGTTCCTTGGACAGAGCATTCTGAATCCCAGAATAGGGAAGAGAACCGCGAGAGTGAAGTGTTAAATGAAAACTCCAACTCTTATTACTCATGAATAGATCGGTAGATTACCGAGTCATGGAATGAATAGATTGGAGGTACTCCGAGTCATTACAGCTGCATATGGTTATCTGTTATAAGAATGGTTATTTGATTTGTGAGTTCTAAATTATGTATTTAGAACCTGGAAGCATTTATAAAAAAAAAATAAAATTGACTTGTTCTAATGTATAAAATGAGGATGAGATATTCGAGTGAGTTGGGTAGGAACTCGTAGTAGGAGAATGGACACTATGACTTATAGATCTATGTTGGATCGTATGGGACCATGGGTCATCATATGGAGGCCGTATAGATACTATGATGGATGAGGAGAGGATGGAGTTGAGTTACGGTGCTTTTGAAGCACCATGTGGATAGAGGATCGGTTTCTGGAGTGACCAAGTTGTTTTAGGCCGAACGTGTATTGATGAAGTTTGAAATACCCCGGGACATGCCCCGAAGCCATATTTATGGGTGATGGTCACTAGATCACTAAGGTGGCTAGGAGAAAAACCAATCCCCATAGGATCATAGCTAGTGCATCCCGGTCTAGATGATGTGGATGCTGCCATAGAGCTAATAGAGGTGTATGATGTAGGATGTACCAAGGCATATATTGATTAGTGGGAAGCCCATAGGTGGGTATTGTTGTTTCCAGGTTGTTGTGGATGCAACGGGTGAGATTCCAATAAGAGGATCAAGGGACAAGTCCACCCTTTGATGGAGATGATGTAGCATTGTGCATAAGAAGAATGAAAGTATTTTTTATTGTTATGTGTGATTAGTGATTTATTTGTTGTATATGTAATAAATGTGTGTAATAACTAATGTGTGGTTGTGTTGTTGTAGGTAACCCATATTGCTCTTTGATTATTGATACATTGATGCACACATGAAATATTTCTCCAGATTTTCTCATCAAAGGTGGGATATTGGAGAAAGTAGATTCTATTGTGGTTGAGCATGCTAATTTATTTGAGCCAGCGGTAATGCAGAAGCCACATTTACCTTTATATAGAGTGAGTGTGATGAGGTGCACATGGAGATGGAGAAAGCAAGGGACAATATAGGAGGAGGATCCTTATCTCAAGACATTTTAATGAGATTCATGGAGTTTCGGGGCCAATATTCAGTTTAGGTAGAGGAGCTTGTTGTGGTAAAAATTCATTTTGAGAGATATAGGGTCCATGACCAACATCGTAGATTGAGTGGAGAAACATCTAGTTCTAGAGCTCCTATAATTGTAGATAGTGATAATGAGGATGACTTATGAAGTATATTATTATATTGATGGATGGGGATTCCTCCCGAGAGATTATATTTTGAAAATATGATTTTTGCCGATATATATAAATATGGATGTTTGGTATTATTGTATTGTATTATGTTGATGTTTATTGATATGTGATGTGATACTTGTTGTTCATATGTTAATTTGTGTAAGGACCTCGAAAACCAAGATCCATTTTTTTCATTAACTTCGTTGTTAAGTGTTATGTTGATTTCAAACATAAACAACTTACACAACTTAACATTAAAATCATACATGCATGAAACACAAATCATATTTGATCCAAATAATTTTCATTAATTCCAATAAATTAGTACAACTTGAAGTTTACATGCAATGTCAAAGAGCCTCATAAGCTTATACAATATAACTAGTTATTCTAGTAGTATATCAAGTACAATTTTATTCCAAGAACTAAAATAAAAACAACTAAACAAGATTTGAGTTCAGCTCAAATCCCTTTCATATGCTTTCCTTTCCTTTATCTCCAGTGGCATGTATTTCCACAAAGTGTCGGTTCAACTGAATCGGAAAAAGTTTCCATAATCTACAAATGAAAACATATACAAAAACCAATCATGCATAAAAAAATAGAATCATACATTATTATTATAATGATGTCAATAAGCATGTATACATGCATGAACTAACCAAGTTCATAATCTCATTCTTGAGTGGTGCCTTCAACCATCATACATAAAAATACATAAAAATTACCTCACGTAAGGCTGATTACATAATGTATTTCATAATAATCATAACAATAATATTTAGTCATGCATCCACATACAAAATCATCCATTATTATAATAATGATGTAGATAAACATGTATTCATGCATGAACTAATCAAGTTCAGATTCTCATTCAAGGCAGAAGCCTTTAATTGACATACAAAAAATGCATAAAAATTACAACAAGTAAGGTTGATTACATAATGCATATCTTATTAATTGTATGTATCAAAACCAACAGCATACCAATTGTTTAACCAAATTCCATCACAATAATTTTATTTCCCAAAATGAGACAACATTCTAAAAAAATGGAACAAAAAAACTCTTGACAAAGTTCCAACATTAACATCTTATATGCCCATAAGAGAAATCATACCAATTGCTTGGAAAAATTCCATAACAAATAATCTCATAACCATAATGAGAAAGAATACAAATAGTATGACAAAATGCCTTCAACAATAATCTCATAAACCACCATGAGAAAGAATACAAATAGTATGACAAAATTCCTTCAATAATAATCTCATAAACCATCATGAGAAAGCATACAAACTATATGAAAAAATACCTTCAATAATAATCTCATAAATCATCATAAGAAATCATACAAATAGTATGACAAAATGCATTCAACTACTTGACAAAATTCCAACATATTAACCATATATACAAAAGGAAAATGCATGCATAACAAATTTCCACAATTCCAACATGTACATCATCTTAACATGGCCAAAACAAAACAACATGCCAACTACTTAACAAAATTCCAATTTAGTTACCTTATATGCAAAAAGAGAAATGCATACATAACAAATTGACACAATGCCAACATGTATATCACTTTATAAGCTCAAAGATACATAGCATGCCAAAACAAATCAGTAGCATAACATGTTTTTTAAAAGGCCAAACATAACCTTTATATCCAAAGAATGCATGGAAACCATATGAAAAATGGTCATATTATGAACTTAAAATATAATCCAAATAATGCATGCCAATAGTATGACAAAATGTCATATAATGAAATTCAAATACAAAATCATAACAATAATATTTAGCCATGTATCCACATACAAAATCATCCATTATTATAATGATAATGTAGACAAACATGTATTCATGCATGAACTAATTAAGTTAAGATTCTCATTCAAGGACAGATCCTTTAATTGACATACATATAATGCATAAAACTTACAACAACTAAGGCTGATTAAATAATGCATATGTTATTATCTCTATGTATTAAAATCAACATCACACCAAATGTTTAACAAAATTCCATCACAATAATTTTATTTCCTAAAACAAGACAACATTCTAATTATTTTGACATAATGTTGGCATATTAATATTTATGCCAAAAATAGAACAACAAGCAACTTTTGACAAGGTTCCAACATTAACATCTTATATGCCCATAAGAGAAAGCATACCAATTTCTTGGAAAAATTCCATAACCAATAATCTCATAACCATAATGAGAAATCATACAAATAGTATGAAAAAATTCCTTCAACAATAATCTCATAAACCATCATGAGAAATCATACAAATAGTATGACAAAATTCCTTCAATAATAATCTCATAAACCATCATGAGAAATCATAAAAATTGTATGACACACTTCCTTATATAACAATCTCATAAACCATCATGACAAAGCATACAAATAGTATGAAAAAATGCCTTCAACAATAATCTCATAAACCATTATGAGAAATCATACAAAATTTATGACAAAATGTCTTCATGCACTTCATATTAACATTCCCAAAATAGAAAAGCATACCAACTACTTGACAAAATGCCAACATAATAACCATATATGCAAAAAGGAGAACGCATACATAAAAATTTCCACAATTCCAACATGTACATTATCTTAACATGCCCAAAATAGAACAACATGCCAACTACTTAACAAAATGCCAATGTAGTAACCTTATATGCAAAAAAAAGAAATGCATACATAACAAATTGACACAATGCCAACATGTATATCACTCTATAAGCTCAAAGATACATAACATGCCAAAACAAATCAGCAACATAACAAATTTTTAAAAAGGCCACACATAACCTTTATATCCAAATAATGCATGCCAACCATATGACAAAATGTCATATTATGAAATTCAAATATAATCTAAAGAATGCATGCCAATAGTATCACAAAATCTCATATAATAAAATTCACATATATTCAAAATAATGCATGCCAAAAACATGAAAAAATTATTTAGAGTGAAATTCACATAAAATCCAAAGAATGCATGCTAACACCATGACAAAATTCTATAGAAATAACTTCACAGAAGTCCAAAGAATTCATGACAATAGCATGACAAACTGCCATAGAAAGAACTTCCCATAAAGTCCAAAGAATGCATGCTAACATCATGAAAACATTCCATAGAAATAACTTCACATAAAATCTAAAAAACGCATGCCAACATCATGACAAAATTCCATAGAAATAACTTCCCATAAAGTCTAAAGAACGCATGCCAACATAATGAAAAAATACCATAGAAATAACTTCACATAAAGTCCAAAAATGCATTCCAACAGTATGAAAAAATGCTATAAAAAGAACTTCACATAAAGTCCAAAGAACACATGCCAACAACATGACAAAATGTCATAGAAATAACTTCCCATAAAGTACAAATAATGCATGCCAATAACATGAAAAAATTTCATAGAAATAACTTCCCATAAAGTCCAAATAATACATGCAAACAACATGATAAAATTCCATAGAAAGGACTTCCCATAAATTCCAAATAATGCATGCAAACGCCATGAAAAATGTCATAGAAAGAACTTCCCATAAAGTCCAAATAATGCATGAAAAAACATGACAAAATACCATGGAAATAACTTCACATAAAGTCCAAATAATGCATGTAAACAACATGAAAAAATTCCATAGAAATAACTTCCTTAAATTCCAAATAATGCATGAAAACAACATGAAAAAATTATATAGAAAGAAATTTACATAATTCCAAAGAATGCATGCAAACATCATGAAAAATGCCATAAAATGAACTTCTCATAAACTCCAAAGAATGCATGCAAACAACATGAAAAAATGCCATAAAATGAACTTCCCATGAATTCAAAAGAATGCATGGAAACAACATGAAAAAATGCCATAAAATGAAATTCACATAAAATCCAAAGAATGCATGCAAACAACATGACAAAATGCCATACTATCGTATTTCATACCTTTTCCCAATAAAAGGATTCACGTAAACTATTTGACATAATGTCACAACACTTAATTATTATATTTATGTCAATCAAAATATTTCATGCTAAATATTTGACATAATGTCACATCACTTAATTAGTATAATTATGCCAATTAAAAGATTGCATGCTAACTGTTTGACATAATGTCACATCACTTAATTCTTTTAATTATGCTGATTAAAATATTGCATACGACTTGATGACAAAATTCAATGAACTAACATAAAAATCTAGCAAAGAGCATAACTATCTAACAAAAAATATGTAGCGTAGAAATCACCCTAAAACACAGAGATCTGTCAACCAATGCTGCTGCAAATTACACAACATATAATAGCAAAACACAACAACAAATCCATCTAAAACATGGAGCTCCAACAACCAATGCTGCAACAAAAACACAACAACAAAGAAACCAAAAACCCAAAGCTTCTAACAACCAATGCTTCTAACAACCAAAAACCTAGTGATTCTAACAACCAATGTTGTAGCAAAAAATGCAGATTATAACAGGTAAAACACAACAATGAATCAACAAAAATATAGCACTCTAACATGTAAAAATGAAGCCTGGAAATTAGGCCAAAACCAAGAACTAAACGTCAAAAACCTTCTCTAAATACCCAAGTGAATAACCTCATTAATTCAAATTATCAAATAAGGAGGTAAAATGAAATCTCATGCTCTCATACTTAAGAGATCTGAAATCTATAATGCCCATAGTAAAATAAACATATTTTCCAAATACCCATAAAGGCTTGATAGAAAGTATTAATACCTAGAATAGCTAAATCAAATTTATTACTATCCAGAAAAGGGATAAAATTGAATATGCATTAATTTGTAAAATACTACATAGATAAATCAAGAAACCCTTGCTTGAAAGATTTGGAAGAAGAAGAACAAAACATTATGTGTTTTCCCTCTTTCCTTCTCTATTTTTTTTCCTCCACCTTCCTAGCTTCACACCATACAAAATAAAACCCCAAAACCTTATTTCTTTTTCCAGAAAAATTCTCCACAACATGACTACAATAAAAAAAAGTATGAACTCGTAACATAGGCTAAAAATCAGCCCCAGATGGCCATAATACCCTCTCCAATAAATCCTCTAGAATTTTTTGACATAGTCTCCCCTCTATTTCCTCCTCTCTTCATGCCATGCTAAATGGCTAAAAGAAAAAAATAAATATCCTTTAATCCATGGATTCCAAAATCTATTAAAATATCATTAAAATTCCACCACTTAGCTTTAGGCTAAGTTTTATTATTATTTTTATAATTTTAAATCAAACTTATTTTCCACATTCTATAAGGAATGGTTAATATATAAGTTAATGCCAATATAACTCATAAGTCCAATGCCACCAAATATCATTACAACTAAGCAAAAAATACATTCCAAGCCCATTAACCAAGCCAAATACCTTATACCAATAATATTTCATGCATTTATTAAGGTTGAGTCAAAAACATCTAGATGATCTTTTGACACTCGGTTAGGTTACTAACTTACCATCGTAAGTTAGGCTTAGGTTAGATCACTTAACCTAGATCTTAGGTTAGTTAGGTTAGAAACTAACCTTAAACAATATCACACCGGAAGTTGCCACAAACACCACCAGTCACTATCAAAGTGTGACTAACAAAACATGAAAATGCAACCAAGAAGAAAAAACCAAACAAGGTTTCATTTTTAATACGAGTCCCAAATTTTGGGATGTTACAATTTGAGATATTTGATTTCCATTTTGTAACCGATTATGTCGATATGAAATACATGATGATTTTTAAATGAATGATGATATATATGATGTGATGGATATGGATAGATGTATGTGACAGAGATAGAATGAATGAATCATAGAAATATGTAGAATAATGGAATATTCGTGTGTAAATATGATGAAGAGGGGGAAAGAAGAGTGGTGCCCCCAACAGATGTGTAGAAAATAAGGTTCATTTATATAAGACCCTTAGACAATAAAGAATGAACCATATACTGAGAGTGTGTCATCAAGAAATGATTTGATAGTTTCTATGAGAAATATAGAGCATAAATCACAACACATAAAGAGTGAATAATTCGATGTTAATGTTGAAATACATCTCTCAATAGTCATGTAAAAACCTCGAGAACATGAGTTTATCGTCGAAGTGAGGTGATCTCTCATAAATCACTTACCAAAGATTGAGAGGCGTGTTAGGGAGAGTGGAAGTATGCAAAGTGGTAGAAGCTTGAGTATAAGATCTAAACCAAATGTCTGATGAAATGGTGCCAATGATGGGATATATAGTGGAACGAAGCATAAATGTTGATGGCTTACAAATCCAACGAGAAGAAGTAACATTGTGCAATGAATGAGATGGTGTTGTGATGGATGAATAGATGTAGGACATGGATGGATAATAACCTTAGGTGATGTATGAATGACAACCTTAACAACTGGTGGAGGAGTCAAGTGAACAGATGTGGAAGCACACTTATGTGGAATATGAGAAAAATACTACTTGTGAGAGTGAGAGATAAAGGAAATGACACCTCGATCTTCTAGTTGTTGTAATTTATAGTGTAAAGCATAATATTCCTTGTCTCAATGACCATTGATGTGGTGAAAATTGCAATAAGGGAGATCACGGTGAAAATGCAAGAAATGAGGAGGAGGATGTTGATGAAATAGAAATCATATTATATGCTTATAGAGGAAATTACATAGAAGATCATGTGGCTTAGCAGAACATGTGAGAAATATAATGGCTCATGATTAGGATTTGAAGATATCTTGGGTGGAGACATACACGGTGGATGAGATGGATTATACTTATGCAATGGAGGAGATGGGACATTTTTATGAGGCGGAGGAGATGGAGACCGAGGAGGATGCTCAACGATGGAAAGAGATAAGAATCCTTAGATGATGAAGAAGAAAAAGAAATACGATGAGGATCTATAACATGTGTAACAATCAAATATTTTTCTAGATCAATAAATCGCTAGCACCAACATTCATTTTAATACCCCCCAAAAATATTATAGAATGGGTGGCGAATCAAGAAAAATTCATTCGCACTATAGACGAATGTACAAAAATGAGTTTCGTGATGGTGGAGAAAGGAATCCATTTTCCAAAAATGGTAGAGGAATCAGATGTTGTGTTTATTACTAGCCAACAAGCACAAATAAATAATATGTTACTGTTCGACACATATTGTATGCTACCATTTGAAAAAGAATGTTAGTGTTATTCTTGACCAGTAATGTAGTGTTACCAGTCGGTAATACATGTTTACCACTGGAACCATATAGTGTTAGCAGTCGGTAACATATCATTTATGTCTAGTGACATAGTGTACTCACATGTGCCATGGAGTTGTCGATCAAGAATATATCGTTTCCGAGTTGGTAACATGCATTTTTTTGAAATTTTTCTTTATATTGTCATTTTTTTTTTACCGACCGATAACATAGCTTTCGTGTAGACGTTGTTCCCGGAAGGTGACATATATATGGTTTTCACGGACGGTAACACATATACGGTATTCCCAAATGGTATCATATATGGTGTTTCGACATTTAATATGCCATGTGTCTTCCACTGCCTACATTTAATACACTTTCCTTTCCTATATATATACCCATCCCCATTCATTTTGTCCCATTTTCACATGTAGGTTTCTCAGAGATAGAATTTTTCAGAGAGTTCCAACCTTCTCATCCACTTCCAATCTTCCAATATTAGATAGTAACTAGTACCACTTACCACATGATTTATCATACAATCCTCAAGGCTCATATATAGGTATCTTTATCTTCCATTTTCCAACCTCTTATTTTTCTAAGTAATCAACGTTCAAGAATAATGACCCTAAGAAAAAATACCATTAAACAAACTTCTTATGTTTACCAAAACATTTTATATCCTCGATTCTACAAAATTCTCAAAAAACCTAAAATAATCAGTCAATCTGATTGGATTCCTAAGTCAAGCTTCTATGGACTTATTTACATGCCCCAATATCAGACATACCAAAAATTATTAAATAATTTAATGTAAGTGTATAATACTTCAGAGGAAAATTTCACGTTCAATTACCATCCCGCCAATTTCACATTAAAATAACACCTGAAAATATTTATCATTTAACAGGCCTACCCCATGAAAAAACCACCAAAGTCATTCTTTTTTACTAGAAAAATAAATTTTTAGAGTCATTACAATCTCTTTATTAATGTTGAGGTTAATACTCTAGAAATAAGAAGCATTAAATCTCAATCTATCAAAGACCCCTTTCACCTGGCCATGGTGGAATTTTTCCATCCCGTATCGTTCTACAAGGAAGATACACCATCATTCCTTCATGGTTAATGTCATACCTTCTTCAAACCATTTACGATGTTAAATTCTATTATTGCTCATATCTTGCATCAAAGATTCATTTTAAATTTGACAAAGCAAAATTGAATCCTTATGCAGTTATTTATTATTCTTGTTATGTTCTTTCTTTATATTATGAGGGTTTATATGGACTCAAATCCATAGATATTCCAAATGATCTTCACGAGAAGATGGATAAACATGGAATTATTATGTGTGAACAATTGGTGAGTATTTTGTTTTAAAAGAATTTAATCTTGATTCCTCTCAAAAATAAATTCATTGTTAAATTAATTCTTATAAATATGTAATCTTTAATTATGTTATGAACAGAAAAAGCAGGAAAAACATTGGAACACCGTCATGCGGTAGTTCATTTGTATAACCTGCTCATGGGCCTAAGGGGTCTGGTGACAAAATCTAATTGATCATGATGTCACCATGTCTGATGAATCTTTGGCTATAGAGTTAAGATCATATAAATGGATGCATGGTTCCTTGGATTCCTCCCACTCAGCCCAATCCCAGAGAAAGGAGAGAATTCCCTCTACTTTTAATACAGAGGAAAATCTAGGTTTTAAGTTTTACATACTACATAATCGTTTCAATTTTATGAAATTATTTTACAGATTAATGATAATTTGAATATTTGATTCTTGACAATGACATATTTCTAATTTCATTATCCTAATGTGCAGCCTTTTCTGACATATTTGCATCGACAACTCTGAGAGTGTATACTCATACCGATCATGGTGAAAACACGATATACATACTTGAGAAAGAACAAGAAGAGTATCAGTTTGCACCGCCACCATATAATCACCCAGGCCCTTCAAGTTATGGTACAAAGCAACCAATAAATATTGACTTAAAATTTATTTATATTAGTATTTTGAATTTATTTTATAAAATTATCACTATTTTTAAATAGTGTTTCGTTAAATTCAAGATTCTCCATGTTAGTGCCACCACCACCCTTCTACCTAGTGCCACAACCACAATTTGTTGATTATAGAAAAATTCATAGCGTAAGAAATATCTATTGATTTCAATATTATTAATTTGAAGTTATTATTGTTCGCTTGTTTATCTTCTTAATTTTACATTTTTTACACACTAATTACTGAATTCGATATTGTTAAAGTATTGATGCTTGCATATTTTTTACAATCTAAAATTGATCCCTCGGCCATGCCCATGAACACCTTCTCTTCTCCAAATCCATCTCAGTACACAAGGAGTAAATTAGTATGACCTCCCCTTCTACATCTGTCACACCGCTTCGGTAGGGGAAAAATTCTTGTGCTCCATAAGCTTAGAACGACTATGAGCAGGGAAACTCATAATTTCACAACATCTGAGTTCCCTAATTTTTTTGTTGGCAGTGTGCTAAGTACCAGAGGCACTTCTATTTTAAATAATATAGAACTGGATGACTAGTATCTTGAGTTTGAATTTTTTTGACATTGAAGCGTTAGGGAGGCATTCCAAGGATCTCGATGCAATCTGCTCATATGAAAGTGACACATCCGGTAGGCTCTTTAGATCCTTCTTCCCTAACCTGGAATGAAAAAAATGGATGATGATATAAAGAACAAGTTTTCACTTGACATCCCTGTGTCAGATAATGCTACAACCATTGTCATGGACAATATGATTCCTAACATTAAGAAGTTGAAGATGTGGGAGATTAAATTGAAAGATATGATAAAAGAAATCAATGATAGATATCATAATTTTGAAAACTAAGATTTTATTTTTCATTGGTTAAAAATCAACCAGTGACAATTGACACTATAATTTCTCAAGAAAAAAAGGAATTGTAGTCATTGATAATGTTTACAAGGATGAAGTTTTGACAATAATGTTGAACAAATTAGGCAATTTGAATGCTTTGAGCCATATTATTACTACAACAAGTGGAATCGTGATAAGAACCTTGTCACTATTGCTAATACAGAGAAAGACTTGGCCGTGATAAGTTATTTTTTTATATTGTTAGATAAATATATAGTTATCCTTTATCTTATTCTAAATACTAATTATGAGATTTTTTAATTATAGTCAAAATACCAGACTTTGAAGACAGAGGTGCAGTTGTTAAATGATCACGTTAAAAAAGTGAGGGATAGTTTTCGTGGGGATATTGGTATTAAAGAAAAACTTGTTTTGTTAAACAAGAAGAACAATAATTTACAGAGGATTATCAAGTAGCATAGGATAGATAAAGAAATTATTTTGAATAAAAAAGCGATGAGGATCCTTCTATCCTTTCAGCAGGAGATGCAACTCGTGAAGATAAAGAAAATTTAGAAAATATTAATGTTGTTGCAAAAGAATTAGTAGAGTTTGGTGTAATCCAAGATAGTTCAAATGTTGTACATGTTGTTTAATTTGCTCAAGGACAAGGGTCCAATTAACTTTAATTAAAAATTTAAGTTATGTTACTATTGATTTATTCAGTATTTGATAAATTGAATTTGAAAACATTATCTTTATGTGAAATTGTTGATATTTTTATTTATCTCATGTGAAATAGTTGATGAATAGTACACATGGATTATGGAATATGGATTTACATTGTTTAATTTAGTTTCAAATATGTATGAGATCAAAAATTAAAACTTGTGTCTTGAATGTGCATGTTGTTGTCGATCTTGATAGTTGAATCTTGATTCATCATGTAAACATTATCTCCAATAATCATGATGGGATGTAGTCGTAGATTGTTATTTTTTTATTAATCCTAATAATCATGATGTTATATATCATATATGGATTATAATATTTTTGTGAACAATTTTGCTTGTGGAATTGTGATAGTGAGAAATTAAATATTGACCATACTTTATTAGTAACGAACTTTAATTTTATTACATCATCTGGTTTGCATATTGCAAAAATATGAAATGTCTACCATTTTTTATTTTCAAACATTATTATAAATATAGAAGAGATTGAAATTTTCTATAAACATTATATGCGTAATATATGTAAATGAAAAAATATCGAGTAATAATATATATTTCAAAAATGAATACAATTAATTGTCTGGTAGCTGAAACAACCCTATCATGGATGGTCCTTCATCACTTCTTATATCTATTGTAGTTTCTTGTATAGCATAGTCCAATTCAATTTCACCATTATTAGAGACTTCATTTTTTTCTATTTGATTAACAACTCTACGCTCTGCAAGAGATTTCCATGTAGCTAGCATTCTTTCATATGGAAATGTGTCCACCCTATATCTTGAAACATAGATTCTCAAATAAGTTTCCAAATTCTTGTCCAATCATTGCGAAGTTTTGATTTCAAAATTGAAGTGCAATAAATACCCTTTCATCTTCAACAGACCTAAGAATCATTGTTTGTATGATTTCGTATAGTTTGAAATATTGTAGCCTAGATTTTACCCACCAAATCCTAAGGTGCACTTGACACATCAATCAGATGAACTGAGCGCTCACCCAAAGAGAAAAAGGGTACCAGGTCTCTCTTTTATGTCAACTTGTTCAAAGAGTTTGTATGATTAAACAAATATTCTAGATCCATCAAAGATAATTAAGTATAACAAAGTGCATAAACTGGATCTGGATTTTAACCATTAGTATGAATAATTAAACATGAACCACAATCAGATTTATTATGCAAGATCCATGCTTAGTTATGTCAAACACCAATATCCAGTCACAAAGATCCATTATATTAATTGTTGTAACATACAAAAGCTTCATACATGCATAACATAATCACCATAGTCATGCATGCCCATAATCTTGCACCACAACTCTACCAAAACATAGAACTAGATAAACCATGCAAATTGATACATATTTATAGGGGTGGGGACTTTCCCTTCACCGTTCATGCACCTTTCAGAAATAGTCTACATGCTAATAATATTCATGCACCTTTACATGATAAATACAAAAGCATGTATGCATGCTATTAATTGATTATCTAATAATACAACATCAATATAATCTTATTAAAAGATAAAAACCCTACATGGCACTTGATCTTAGACTCATCCAAAATATAATTTGCATGCTCCTTAAGTCTCCTACAACATGTGCACTGCACTCCATGTATATAATTAGCCTCAATCTATAAAATGGATAAGTCCCGACTCAAAGCTTTCTGGTTGTGCCTTGTTTTACATAAAATCTACACGCACCCACATGCCTTATGCCCCGCGTGCCCGATCCTTTTTTCTTCTTCATACTTAAGATGTATTTCATTAGCTCAAAATTACCCAACACTAATGTCATTTCCTCCCCTTGAATGGGTAATCACAAATTATCTCTCTATGAACAAAGAATAATGAATAATGAATAAAAGAATAAAGAAATTACTGCACATAAAGAATGAGAGACTACTCAGTGCTCTGCTCTTCTACAGGAAGGATCAACTCTGGATATTCATTCTTAATCTCTTCCTCTAATGCATTCCAATCACTTATTTCTTTTTTTTTTAATCTAGAATGTCTATTACTATGGCTTCCATTTCATCAAGAGTCATCTTTTCACCTTCATTCTGCAAGACCCTGAGAACATTATCCATGCTCAAGACCATTCCCTCCATTATATCCATCCTCCTCATGATGAGTTTCCCAATTTAATTCTTTACTTATGTGGGAATTGGGCAGCTTCAAGCACATCACACTTTGCTTCTACTAGTGCAAGTCTCTCCATGTGCCCAAGTGTTTCAATTTTCACCGCCTTAAGGACTTCATCTTCTTCTGCCATAGTCCTTATATTTATTATCACATCTGGTGTTGTGCACATAGTCAATGCCAGATCTAATTTCTTTATCTCATCCTTCAAAGTCTGTAATATGGATTCATAACTTGTAATTTTTCATGCAATTGTGGCCTTGGCATTCACTTCCTATTCGAAACATCCTTAGGTTCTAGCATACGTACCGAGCCTTCATCCATCACCAAATTTACAAGCGTTCATATGTAATGCATTACTAAAGGAAAATTTTTTGGTACTTCCTTTTCCAAGTGCGGCCTTACCTTTAAAATATCATCCCCAATTTCCTTGGCCATACTCATTAGCACTTTAACCTTCACCTCAACTTTTTCCTTCTCTTCTGTCAAGCATTTATTTCGATTCTTTTTCCTTCTTATCATCAAGAAGGGCTCTAATAGTTTCTGATTTATCTATGTTTCTACATGTAAATTCTGTAGATACCTTCATGAAATCATTTCTTACCTATTCGTCATACATGACGGGGGCTTGATCAATATAACACGAATGGGGTGTCATCTTCAATCTACATGAGACACATGACTCTTCACACATGTCAAAATCAGGCTCATCCATGTGATTCTACATACTCTATGATAATTTCTTGCATGTACGTGTCATCACCATCTTTGATTCCATGAGCTCCCATCTATACAGTCCTTAGGCTCTAAAGTGATTTGGAACTGCACGCATATGATTTTACTTGGGTCATCAACATACCCAATAGATGGAGTCTCATATGTATCTTCCTCCTTTTCCTTTTGGATCACTTACCCTTAGGGGTATGTAATTTCAAATCTAAAAATAGTCTTTTACCTATTTATGTAGTATGGGGTGTACGAAGCCTCACATTTTTCTATTTCTAACTTTGTTTCCTTCAAATCCTCTTCATCATTTTTCATCTCCTCTTCCCGAGGCTCCTCTGTATCCTTAGTCTATACTAGAGTATTTAGTGCGTTGTCCTCAAATTTATCATATTCATCATCTTTCTGGGGAACGTATTTATGCCTTTTATTCTTTTCTTGTAACGTCCTCAATTTAGTACATTAGAACAAGAAATTTTTTTTTTTGATAGGTGCATCCTAGTTCTAAATACATAATTTAGAACTCTCAGATCATAACAATCATTCTTATAACAGATAACCATATGCAGCTATGATGACTCAGAGTACCTCCGATCTATTCATTCCATGACTCAGTAATCTACCGATCTATTCATGAGTATCAAAGAGTTGGCATTTTTATTTTAACACATCACTCTTGCGGTTCTCTTCCCTAATCCGGGATTCAGAATGCTCTGTCCAAGGAACCTATTTGAATAATTGTTACCATTATTCATCGGCATCTCATCCCTCAGACTAGGTGACATAGGACAACGCAATCAGCAGCTTGCGATACTTTGGCCAAAGATTTGAAACATACTACTTATGTCTCGTATTCCTTGACGACATACTCATCAATCTAGAATACGTCCTTCACCCCATTCCTATGTTATGTAGAATGTCTTACACTGACTTCTGTTAGCCTCCCCTGTCCCAAGTTATTCACTCAGGAACGGATTAATAATATGACAATGATATAAGGATGTTCTCAAGAACTAGGGATACGCTGACATACTAGGTCAACCCTTGTTAACCCTGTGTGTCAAGGTACCCCGAGTCTCCAGGGCAGCCTCATATCATGACCACATTCCTAACCAGTCCCTTGAGATAAAAACTTGTTCGAGTTTAAGGTGTAAATCTTAACGATCAATGCAAAGGGTGTCGTCATAAGTCACCTGCATTGTTGTATCTTCGAGAAGATCCTAATCTTCTCGAAGGTACAACCCTGCAGTTGACTTGTGCCATCAACCTTCAAATCCACCTCAAAAATATCTACTTAACTTTAAGGTGTTACTTACGTTGAGTTAAAGTTATACTTTAAGACGCTCCTTTTAGGGTAGTCTTTTCCCAACCCCTGGGTTCCTCACCTTAGAATTGCCTTTCTTATTAAGACCCATTTCACAAGAGAAGTTAATAAGATTTGGGGTTTCATTAAGGAGTTCTTTGATACACAATAATCTTAATCAACGAGATTGGGCAGTAGCCCCAAATCTTCTTATAAGGTTGCTAACTTAACCCTTTTAGGTTTATATCAATTCTTAAAACTGAAATATATCTTACTTATTAGTATTAAGATATAGTGTTTCAAAATCAAATTAAACGTTGTCTTGACTTAGATCATGATTAGGGAGCAATAATTTATTCAGCCCTTTCAGCTTCCTGTTGAGGTTTATTTTAACCTTAGCTTCTTGAAAGACAGTGATCTAAATTTCAATTTAGTTTTAGATAGAACATAACAGAACTACTAAACATTCACAAGTATTCAGTCATATAATATTTGCAAAGCATACTTAGAGAATCCCAAATGTCTCTAAGGTATACAATAATAACAATGCTCTTAAAATCATTCGAACCGAAGAAGTTCAATCCATCAAGATACGAATGTAAACACATAAGTAAAAAATACCTCATTTCATTCATTTTTAGGCTAATCAAATACATTTTATGCATTCAACATATTTGATACAATACTCAACAGCAAAAGAACATATTTCTTCAAATAGTACATTTAGAGAATCAAGTTGGAATTCATCATAAAACCAAATTAAACAATTTGAACATCATATCGATCTGCGTGCCTTTACCACTTACGGAAACCATTTGCAAAAATTGTCAACACGGTCAGCCTTTCGGTGAACCGAGGATGATAAGCACTAATTCTTAAAACAATTACAATCCACCAATTGTTCTCATTAAAAACCTATTTATATGAAATCATTTCTTCAAATTCCAAACTTAAATCAGGCTATTCATCCTATATGTTAGAGACTAAGAACATATGAATACAACCTTTCTAAGACAACAATACTCCTACAAGAATGTTTCTAACAATTTCTCAAAGGCAGTTAAAACATTCAACAAGCTCATTCTCTTAATTCTTTTATCATCATAACACATTTCAATGGTATTGAAAAGTATACCTATTTATACAGCAACACATATTTTATACCAGTCTCTCCATACAATACCACAGTTTATTCTTGTTATGTCCTTACCGTAGAGATCGCAAAAGGATGCAAGAAGAAAGCACACAAGGTTTCTTGAGTAGGAGAGAGAGAATTTTCCTATTCAACTTACTATACATCAACATATAAATTACAATCTAGAAGAAAGAAACAGAGTCAATCAGATTCCTAAATCAATAATGTTCTGGACTGTACCGACTCCTTTAGAATAATGCAAATACATTTACGCATGTGACTAAACAATCAAGATTACAAGAAGAACTACAGTTCCATCTAAATCCAATTATAAAAATCACCTGTAGCTATTAAGCAATACAAGAGCTCTCGCGACAAGCAATAGTAAGTAATCCAACCATAACAGACTCAACAAATATTTTTCATATCATTCATCAACATGAATATACCCATCGCCATTGTTTAACAGGGCATAGCTAGGAGCTTTTATCACAGTCAGCCACGAGACTAGATAACACTAAAACAAATGACGTTCCATATGCAAATACAGCGATATTCACACTAAGTCTAAACACAAACATGCACAGCTTCATTCAACTAAATCAAATCCCTACGATTTTACAACAAGGACTTATATTAGAATCCGATTTCAAGAAGAATAATCACAACAAGGACTTCACAGAAGCTGAATTCCATATCAATAATTTCCTCAAAGTTTCATCCGAATTCGAGCTACTATGAAATTCAACAGGGTCTCAAACAGAGTCAAGATGGTAAAGAAAACCCATCCTTTAATTCCACAGAAGCGAACTGAATATCACACAATAATGATAAGAAAGAGTCTGTATGATATGCATGCACAGTGAGAACTTAATTCGAGAATCGAGCCAACTCGCAACATATCAAGGACTCCAACAGTGTCAAATACAACTAGTACTCACAACCAGGGCTTTGATTGAAGTCGAATTCATACGACAACAATTCAAGGACTCCAACAGACTCAAAACCAATGAGTATCCACAACAAGCTTCCGCAGAAGTCAATAACATACTATCCATTTCAAGGATTCCAACAGTATGCACAATGAAACTACTACAGAAGTTAAAAACATAAGTTACATTTCAAGGATTCAAAAGGAGTCAAAACCATATAGTATTCTCAACTAAACTTCTACAGAAGTCATAACATACTATCCATTTCAAAAATTCCAACAATATCATGCTAAAAGTATTCACTGAAAAACTTCAACAGAAGTCAAAACATACTATCAATTTCAAGAATTCCAACCATATCATGCTAAAAGTATCCACTACAAAACTTCAACAGAAGTCGAAACATACGAAACATTACAAAGACTCTCACTGAGTCATTTTCATATTTAATCCTTGCTACTTTCAATAGATTCTAACCCAAAATCGCAAACTCAGTAAGGACCTCGACAATAGTCACATTCAAGTAGTATAATCACAAAGAAGATTCCAAATAGAAGAAACTTCAAGAATTCACAGCAAGATTCAACAGGATTCAATCAACAATAAAAGCACAGCCGGTCTGTAATCGAAATGAAACCAAAAGGAAGAATAAATACAGTAACCATTCCAACAAGGTCTTCTAAAACCCCGAGATTCCTAATTCCACAGGAAAAGAAGAACCAATACATTGCTTCAAACCAACTGAACTGAAATCACTTGAACAAAGTTGTTTTAATGAAAGCATTTAGAGTAAAGAAAGATTTTTAAAAGTCAGGGCCTATCATGCCTGGTAATGTCGCTTAAAAATCCGAAGAAGACCTCTGAATGTGCTCGAGCCTTCTCCTCTTCTTCCACGATAGATTCAGCAACAATAATTTGTTACCCTCATGTCTTATAAACTTTCCCCGACAGAGAAAAGAGCTAGATATTCTCATAGTTGCCATGCAACACCAAGTAGACTGGTTCGAAGAACCAGTGATCAAACAGAGAGAAAACCAGAGCGTATGGAAAACCAAACAACCAACTAGTTTTCCATTTGCATGCCTTCCCGAGCAATCCATGCTCGGGAACCGAAGTTCATCAATGACATTAACTCCAAGATTCCCGCCCAATCTCCATTGCCACCGACCGCCCAAGTTGGCAATTGAAAAATGCAAACAAATGACCATTCCTAAATTTGGCGACTCTACCACGTCGGTCTCAATAGATATTTACAACCTCCACCAAATCCCAAGTCCTTCATCCTTATCCACCTCATAAATTCCATAGAAACTACCACCCATGGCTTGCACCCCTTCATAGGTCCCCCTTCATCCATGATCATTAGTTAGGTTAGAAACATAGGTTAGATCATAAGGTAATACTTTAGTCTTACTTCCATAGTGCTAGGTGGCTAACCTTAGGAACATTTAGCTTATAGTTTAGGGCTAGGTTAGATTACTAATAATTTAACCAATAGGTTATAGTTTAGGTTTAGGTTATTAACCTTAATATTTCCAGTCTAGGTCCCACAAGTAGGTTCGATCAGTATTAGAACCAAACAGGGTAAAACATCCCTGTACAGGATCCTATCAGGTATTGCTAAATAAGCTTACTGAATACCCAGGAACATCTTACCTAGCTTAAGGTCTAGGCCTTCCCGATGTTACGGTATTTGGAACTAATTTTCATTTAACAAGATCAGCCTGAGTTAACTCCTGAATTGCTCATTCAACACATTCAGACCTTGCAACCTTCGTAAGGTCTATAATTTTTGTTCATCTAGAATAAACTTAAAACATCTCTTGGATCAATGCCACTGATCCAAGGCTGAGTCATAAAGATGGGTAAATCCACAATTCATCCCGAAATCAGATTGAACTCAGGTGCTAAAAATGAAAGAAATAAAAGAGTCCAAGCATATCCTGACTCAGTCAAAGATCTTCAAGAGCAAAGAAGATACAATCCATATCAAGCATGACTTCACAATTAAAGGAACACATTCTTATACAAAAGAAATCATATATCAACACTTGAATGCTCAGAAGAAGTAACAATAGTTCGAGTGTTACATTTCTAGCTCTACCTTCACAGTTAATTTAAAGGTGACCTCCGAAGGGGTTATAAAATTCCCACACTATGAGCCATTTTTCTTCTTAACACTCTTTTAAACTCAGTTCCTCAAGTAATTTATTCTATATCCACCTCTATTGCACTTGTCTCCAACACTTCATCTTCTTGCTATAGTGGAGGGGTTACCTCACGCCCCTTTTCTCTCCAATAACAGTTATTTTCTGCCCCTATGATCTAGGCCACCACTATCTTCCTGTGGTTCTTCTTCCTCTCCTTCTTCTTCAACAAGGGGCAAGTTTGGTTCCTCATCTTTTAAAGTGCGAATCTGTATATTTCCCATTGGTTGGGTCTAGGGAGATTAAACTCATTCTCCACATATCTTTCATTTTCCAATCTAGGATTGAGTTGGATATATACAAGGGCTGCTCCACTTTTCCCAATGGCCAAACTCATTTCCTTCATGTTAATATCATCTAAAATTAATCTCTCAATATATGAAGACTTACTTGGATACACGTAAGTCTTCCTCAATGTGTGGTAGTCGCATTCTACCTTGTCTCGCATCAAAGATTATCCGATGCACATTTGAAAACCTATATACGATTCCTTGAAGTAACATGTGGTGAAGGCATAAGGTAGATTATACCAAGGGATCCACTTCCCATCCTTCATCCCGAAGCACACAATATAAAAATACTGGTATACTGCAAATTGTACCTATTTATCTAATACTGAAGGAAGCTCCTTGGGTATTCTCCATTCTTCCTCAAATGCGGCGTAGAGGCACTCATACCAAAATTCTACCCTTTGTTTAAATGGTCCACTCATGGTCCCATCACATGTATACTTAGAAAATATCTCTGCAAGATATTTCTTCTCCTCAGATATTCCCATATTTTGTCCTTAGGCCCATCAAGCACTCCAATTTCTACAAAAACAAGGGATAACAGATCGCGTCGAAACTTATCTTATCACCTTCATGCACTTCCTCAATGATGGTTTTAACAATGAAACCCACCAAGTTGTAAACTACACCTTCAGTCATTTTCTTCACTATGTGTAGCCATAAGGTATTTACCTATGACCACCACTCCTAGTTATTTAACTTTGTGAGGAGGTGCGCTACTTCTTGGACCACTAGGTGCTTTTGTAGTTTATTGATATCTGCTCCATTCCCTACTTTTAGGTAACCCAAAGTGTCTTCCTTGTAGCCATTATACCTTATGTTTATGACAGGTTCACTACTCACTTCAGGTTCCAAAACTCCTAAGCCGTGTCAAAATCCAAATCAAGGGTGTGGTGAGCCTCATCCATCACCCAAAAAAATATAAGAAGTCTTCATGGACTCTGCTCATTAGCCATTGGTAAAAATTTCAAGTTTTCGAAATAGGGAGTTCATACAATCAGTAAATATCCCACTTTTGTCAACAATTTCTTGCCCACATCATCATACATGACCATAAAATTTGTTGTTCTCTTATTTGTTTTCACAACCAAAAACTTATCCAATTCATCCTTATTATCCTTCATTTTTTGATTGTAATCACTCACTTTACACCGACAAACGTGTGAGTCCCAATCATGACCCATATAAACCCCTTCAGGGTATTGCATATCTAAGGAATGAATTTCAAGGGTATCATCCAATTCAATATCGACTTCCTCATTCTTCTTCCCCCTTGTGGCTTCTCTTAGTGCTCTCTTAGGTGTCATTGAAATGATAAAAGTGTGTTCTTTTAACTGATTCGAGCTCTGCAACTCAACTCCACATGCCCTATCTTAAAACCGGGTGCCTAGCTCAAATCCAAACCCTAACTATCAATTTCCTTCCTCGCACACCTCTTCTTTTCTCAAAAACTTCTCCAAATGGAGTGAAAATCACCCTGGTGCATAAATTTGACAAATTCAATTGGTTCGTAGCTCTCCTCACTTCACAGCTCATTCACTAGCTCACTTGTCAACAACTCACTTGAATGCTCTTGATCGCAAAGGTGAAAATGATTTCACAACACCACCTTATATAGATTTCAAAATGTTTCCACATTTATTTCTCTCTACCTACCACCATACTTCACATTAACTTGAAGTTTCTTTCCTTTTCCATGCCAAAGTAATAACCTTCTGGTGCACCTACTACTTCTTGGCCATAGAAATCCTTTCACATGCCTTCATGTGCCGAAGTATTTATCCACTTCTCCTTTCATTAATTAGTTTCCACTACTGCAACCTACCTCATATTATATTGTGCATCCATCCATCCATACGTGGTTTTCAATCATGAGCAATCTTTCTCTATCTACACCTTTACTTCAAGAACCTACACAAAATCTCTTTATGCATATCCATCTTCAAATACAATCCAAACTTGGTCTATGTACCATATATTATCTCCACCCCACACTAAGTGTATGTGTGGTCCTTTGCACATGAAAAAACTTAGATAGTAATCAACTTCTAGTGCACAAGTGGGATTATTACACAAAACACTTAGCTAAATTGATAATGCGTAGAAATGATGAAAAGAAACACATGTAAAGAAAATGCATTAAGGGAAACCTAATCTAATGACAATAATACCTTATTACAAACACTAAGAAGAATTATTCATAGTAGGGTTTTAGCATACTCCTATTGAAGTAACTGGGAAACCATGTTCCATCTAGCACCTTTAACTAGAAAGCACTTGAATAAAGTATATAAGTTATATAACATACGGTCCTAACTAATGCGCCTTAAGATTTCTAGGGTGGTGCAAGAATTTAGATTCATAAAGAAGAACCATCTATCCAACTTCAATATTTTAATCCTCAATATGTCTATAATGCCATGCCTTTTACTTGGCCTTTTCTATCTTCTGAATTTATCACATTATAATGCACCTTTCATCCAATTGCATCAGTTTTCCAATGCACTCTTCAAGTGCTTGCTCATCATTCAAACCTCCTGTGCACACAATACACAAAGAATGTAACGTGAATTCCATTGGTAGAACATCCTTTGCTAAAAACCCAACTAAAAGGGTGTGGTTTTATTCAACATCTTGTAGGTTGTTTGGTATACCCAAAGTACAACAAAGACTTTATTATCCTAGTCCTTTCCTCTAACATCACAAATTTTAGTCAATGTATGGCTCAATATCTTCTTAAAGGCCTCATTAGTTCTATTTTCCTGAGGGTGATATGGTGTTGTTTTATGGTGTGCTATCATAAATTATGCCAATAGTATCTTGATGGTCACATTAAGAAAATGAGAACCCCTATCACTTGTCAAACTCGGTTAGAATCCATACCGCCGATAATATTTTACCATAGAAAACTTGTGGTTGTAGCTTCCGTGCAATCCTTTGTAGGTTTCACTTCTGCCCACCTTGTAAGATAATATGTACAAGTTATACTATAGTGCAATCTAGTCTTGCATGTGGGTGGGGAAATAAGACTCACAAAGTCAATTTACCACCTTTCAAAAGGTTTTGCACTAACAATAGGACTTAAAGGCATCTCATCTCTATGCCCAAGATTTCCAAGACACTGACAATGGTCACATGCCTTACAATATTTTTTACAATCCTTATATAATGTTTCCCACTATAGTCCTGCCAATAAAATCTTACACACGGTGGCATATCTTACATAATGCCCACCTGTAATATTAGGATGAGCCTCCTCCATACTATCTTTTTGTTCATTCTCAAGTACACAATGGTGAAAACCTTCATTCCGGATGAGTATGTATAAGTCTCTATTGATCAACATTTAAGGCACGATGTGTATGGCAAGTTTTTTCTTTTTCAAATCCTTCATCCCTTCAGGTGCCACACCGAGTTCTCAAAAATACATAAATGTATTCTAAGTCGAGGGCATGTGGTTTAATTTGAATAGTTGGGCATCTGCCATATCAAGTCCCTCAATTCTTTACACATCCTCACTTGAATTAATCCTTAATAAATTATCTAGTCCACAATTACTCTTTCTTGGCTTCACCACAACTCTAAAGTCAAATTACATAAAAACAAAATCCAACGACATATACACCCGTATAAAATGGTCTTGTTCACCAAAAATTAAAATCCATGTGATATGTATAGAAGATAAAATATTTTTCCAGCAAGTACTATCAAAAATTATGCAAAGGCGTAGATCATAGAAAAGGCCTTGCACTCGTAGTTGTGTAATTTTCTTCTCTGGAGTTAAATTCCTTCTTGTAAAGAAAATAGGATGATCAACAATACCTTCTCTAGGATGGGCCAATATCGCACCAATGTGCATGCCGAGGCATCCACATGCACATGAAAAGGTCTGGTCCACCAAGGAAAGTGTAGAATAGGCGTTGTAGTAATCATTTCCTTCAAGTATCAAAAGTGCACTTTCAGTCAATTTTTATACCCCTTAACAAATAAGTACAATCCCATGTGCTCCACCTATCACCCAATGGGTGATGTGCACTCACTCGAGGCACACGTGGGTGTCGAGCCCTATTTTATATGAGTTGTGCAAGAATGTATCATAGATGTGTAATAGAAGACAAAAGAAACTTCCTATTCAACTAAGAGCTTCGAGTAAATGCTACACTAATATATTCATCCAAATAAGAAAAAATTAAAAATATATAGATCTAAACCATGAGGGAAAGAGGATGCATAATGATTATATTCATTCATATGAAAAACACTAAACATAACAAAAAGAGATATGTATGAACCACAAACCACATATATTCATAATTGAACATGTCTAGTAATCACATTACATCTATCAAGGTCATTATAGACCAAAATGATAGCAGATTAGAACTATGTAGCAAGACTAGACTTACGTCCCTTACAATGCAAAAGAAAAACATGTACCCATCCCTTGATACATCATTATTCCTACAAATCTCCTAGCCCAACCCATAAATCTCTCCATGTATTTCTAAAGAGCTTTACCTATCATCTTCTCTCTTTAATCTCCTCTATGTGTACCTATCCATCTCTCTCTTTCTCTTTTTCTACCAAGTGCTTGTATTTATAGCCTTTCTATAAACCTTCAAGCCTTCGGGGAGTTACAGATCTGTTGCCAAGTGTCCAATGTAGTCCTCCATGGGAGAATGATTCTTCGAGTCTTAAGCTCTCCACTCTTTGCAATAATGGCCTTCCGAATCTTCCATCGCAAGGTATATTCCTTTCTAGGCCACCATGTCTCCAGGATGACACCTTATCCACTCTACATGCATATTCAAGTCACGCTTTTCTCATGTTTTGTCTATTACGTCAAATATGGCCAAGTCCCAAAACCTTTGCTCTGCCTTGTGCATGTGCCACTTTTTCTACTAAACAATCCTAGAACCACATCCCGCGTGCCCTTCTTCAAATAGGCCTTTTGTGCCCACGCACCTCTCTATACTTGGCCAATAAATTAGGGACCCAACGCTATTCCCGTTTTTTTCAAGGGAAATTTTTCTCAAATAATAAAGAAAGAATAAAGGAATGAAGAATTTTGGGGAAGAATGAAAGAATGGGGAACTATGATTATTTCTGAAAGAGGAGGGGGAAATATTTCATCAAGTCTACCTCTAACTTCTTCCAGGTATCAACTTCACTCTATGCTTGTTGACAGAGGTCATTGACTAGGGTGCTCACCTCTTCAAATCTTAGCCCTTCTCCCTTGGCACTCATGGTTTCCACAACCTCTTCTAATTGCTTGCCCATATCCTTAAGTGCATCCATCCTATGAGTGATATGGGGATAATATTATTTAAGCTAGTTCTTAAATGAGCCCCATAAGGTCTTAATAGTCTTTGATTTCATCTCAAACTCAACTAGAATTTTTTCACATTCCACCCTATTCTCTTTATTCTCCTAGAATTCCTTGAGCTCTACTTCATGAGTGGTGACCAGAATGTTTGCCACTTTGTCTTTATTAGTGCAGTTGTCATAAGAAGCTTCTGCTATCAGCGCTTTGACCTTTACATCTGCGATAAATTTCTTGGACTGGGACACAATGGCCACAACCTTTATCTTGTCCTCTTTTTCTTTGCGCACCGATGCCTCCTCTACACACTCTAAGGCTAGTGGTTGTATTTCCATTGTGAGAAAATGAGTTAAATATTCTATTCATTGTAGGATTGATTCATATTTTTACACGGGTGGTGTCAAGTCTGGATGCTTCAAGATAATGGCACTTTTGATCATCTCTACCTTCTTGGAGACTTCACATACCCTTTCCTTCTCTTCCTTTAATTCACGCCTTAGCTAAGTGTTGACTAGTTCCTCATGTTTTAACTCCTTAGTTATTTTCTCCATCTCCTCTTCCTTCTTCTCCATCTCTTCCTCTAGAAAATTCACTCTTTCATTCCTCCTAAAGAGTCTGGCCTCTACTTCCACTGAAAACTTTATTCAATGCATTGCAAATTTGTTTGTCTAATAGCCACTGAGTGTTTACCAAGGGGTTGTCACCTTTTGACTCTAGTACCTTCATTATTGCCCCTTGGCTTACTTTGAATTTTGGTTCATCAATGTGGGACTCAAATTCCCAAGAAAGAATTTTCCTTGTCTGAGGGTATGCACCTTCCTCATCAAATGATGCCATAGCCAAGAGTTTCTCTGTTGGTATGGTGCTTTGAAAGCGTGTGTGCAACACCTTGTTTGGGTCATCAATATAGCCCATCCTATGAACCTGTGATGCCTCTGCACTTTTTATCCCTATGCACGTGGCCTTAGGAAAGTTGACAACCAAACTGGGATCCCCTCCCATACTGCCATATTACTTTTCTATATGTCCCTCCTCTACTTCCTTCATCACTAGGTCTACGCAGCACTCCATCTCTTACTCTACTAGGTATTTAATGATCTTGGCGACTTCCTTCTCTGACCTCATCTAACTATTCCTTAGTGACGCTTAACGTCCTTTGTTCTTTGGTGACTTCCTCACTTACCCCCTTTTTTGAGTATCTTCTTCTTCCTTATTATTATCCCTCTTGGCAAATATGTATTCATTTTCTTCTTCCTCTCCTTCCTCCTCTGAGTCATGAACCTCATAGATAGGATGGTCCTCACCTCCTAGTTCATCTTCATCATCATCATCCCTCTCACCTATATAGGCCTCCAATATTTTTGTATCCTCTAAATCATTTTCTTCTGTCACCTTCTACTTCTTCTTGGTAGGAGATTATGCTTCCTTCTCCTCCTCCTCTGGTGACCTCTCCTGGGTGATGGGTTCCTCATGCTCTAGCACTTCTTCCTCTAGAGTCCTTGCTTTCACCGGGAATTATTTCTCCATGTATAAGTGTTGGGCTTAACACTTGTCCTCGGAACACTTACCGCTTGTGTAGCCCAAAAACTGGGTGCTTTATGCACCTCTTCCCTTTCCCTCTTCTTTGGCGTGGCCTTCTTTCTACCTGTGGGGTCCTCAGGGATGGATACATCATTTTCCAAGTATGCTATCTTTTCAAATTTTGGCCAGATGTGATGTTATATCCTTGTTGATTCCCTTCCAGAGATTGGAAAAGTCACTAGTTTCATATTTTGTATCTCATGGGAGACATATCTCTCCACATAGGAGTGTTTCTTAGGGTAAACCAACTTCCTGCGGAATTCCTCGTGGTATTGATCCACCTTGCTAAGGTCGAACCGTAGTCTCTTTTCCTCTTTTAATCTACTCACCCCGCTTGGAAGTATAATGCGGTGAAGGAGAAGGGAAGCTTGCACCATGGGATCATTGCTTCATTTGTCAACCTAAATCTGCCAATGCACAAGTGTTGATGTACAACGAATTCTTCTTCTCCTTGCATGAGCACAGGTAACTACTTTAGAATTATCCATTCCACCCCAAACGTGTCCCTCATGTGCTTATACCATTTTTATAAGCGTGCCTTGTGAGTGGTTGTCATTGCCTCACAAGAATATTTTGTGAACCACTTTGCGGGTAAAGGATCCTCTTCTCTCGTACTCCCAAACAAACCTTTCCATCCCATCGGGAAGTCTCGATTTATGTGAAGATAATTGTGAGGAGGACATTTCCAAATAGTATATTCTTGACTTCTTGTGTGTGTCAATGATGATTTCATCCACAATGAAAGTGGACACGTTGTAGATGGTCCCTTCATATATTTTTTGGCACACGTTCAACCATGCCTTATTCACTTGAGTCCATGGGTAAGTGCAAGCAAGTTGGGGACAAAAAGGGGGTCATAAATGGACGTCATATTGTAAATAACAACATAATATCAACTTGTAGGGATTATCAAGCAATACATACACTCGTAAGAAAAAGAAATATATTAATATGAATCGTAGCATCCGGAATCTAGTTTCTAAAATACTAATTTTTTTAAAAATGGACAAGATTAGCTATATTAAACACTCAAAATTCAATGACTTGGTATTTTAAAAAAAAATGCCTATAAAATTATAGTCCGTTTGCCCACGATTTGGATGACCAAAAATTGATATATATTTTTCTCCTTTGGTGAGAAGTTAGATGCCACTATCTATCTTGGGATGGATTTTATTTTTTATTTTTGAGTAATATTTTATTTTTTATGATTTTTTCCGTGAAAGTGGTATGAAAACATAAAGAAAATAGAGCACTTTCCATTTGCCCGCCATAACTTCATCAAAAAATATTGAAATCAAATAATTTTTTTGAACATGTATATAATTTCACCACGGTTGGGATGGTATAAGTTTTATCACATTCTAATAAGTGAAACAAAATTTACAGTCTTAAACCTAGACATAAACATTCACGGGAAAAAGTGTCTTAAAGACCTACTATTAGTAAAAATTATAAAATGATATTTATCCTATTCTATTCACTTTAAAATAAGTATTTCTACAAAGCTAACAGTCTCCCCTATGCAATGGTACCATTTTTATGACATATTTTTTACTTTTTGGCATGGTTCAAGTCTGTGGAAGACTAAATTTTATGTTTTTCTATTTTTAATGTAAAATTTAGGATTTGATGTCCACTTAATTGTCCCCCAACTTGGTGCACTTACCCCCATATCTCTTGGTCATTGAGCTTGGTTACCAAGCATGTGACCATCCTCATCATGGGGTCTAGGATCTCTATGATGTCAAAGTATCACAATCCTTTCTTATAGTCATATGCAATAATTATTTCCTTGATGGCCTCCTTGTTGCTTAGGTCATCATCAATGTTATCCCCTTCACAGATAAGGCATGTGAACTTGGAAATTAATTGGGAGTTATGCACATCTTGCACCCCATGAAATAAAAGTGTTTTTCATGAACGCATGCCATTAGCCATTGGTATAGGTGCTTAGTTTTTCCAAAGTATGGCAGTTCATAAAGTTACAACAACCCCGACTTCTCCAATATAACCTTTACCTCCTTGCTATAAATGGGCATGCCTTCTGACGTTATCTTGTTGGTTAGGTGCACCAATTCCAAGGCCATCTCCTTCTCTTTTGTAGTTGTGTGATGGTTATAATCACTCACCATCATATTCATTAGGTGTGATTCACATTCTTTTCCCAACAACACCCTCGTTTGAGTACTTGCATCTATGTGTACCATTCTTCATTTGTGCTCTCAATAGCTATTGTTTGTTTTCCCTTTCCATTTTGTTTTTTTCTTCTTTGGTGAGATGGTTGGTTTTCTCTGGTTGCATATTTCTAACTGGTTTTAGTAATTATAACTTCTTCCTCTTTCTCTACTTTACCCCTCTATCCATCCACAAACTCGATCTTCATAGAAAAATCCTTCTAACTCCATGCCCTAGTCGCCAAACCCTAACTGGAAAACCCTTCCACAAGATGATGCTTGCTTACTTCTCCACACCCGTATGCTCTTTTCCTACTAGTTTTCAAATTTATGGGCTAGCTATACACTTCAAATCTCTCAAATCCTTCCTTTATCGCAAATATCTTGCCTTGGATGCCCTAGTTAGTAAGATATTTATTTCCTATGTAATCTTAATGCAAATAATGTAGTTCTCGACATTTTATTTATAGTTTCTCTCTTTTCCCAACATTTAATGATCTCTCACCTAGCACCGTACTTCAACCATGAATGTGGATTTTTCAACTAAGCCGGTCTTAAGTTCCTTTCCCCATGTGCCACATTTTACACGCAAACCCCTCTACACCTTCTCGACGTGCAAAATTCCAAGCCGACTAAAGAATCTTACACGTGTGTTTATAGTGCTGAAGGAACTTCTTCCATCATTTTCCATATTTTTTCCCTTTCCTACCTCATGTTGTTCTTGTGCTCTTCCTTTTCTTGTACGTGGTTTCTTCAAGGATTTCTTGACACCAACCATTTACGTCCATCTCTTCTCTATGTGCCTATTAACCTTACACATGTTTAGTCCTTTAACCGGGCCATTCACTGCAACTTCTACTGCCAACACACACTTGTCTTATAGGCCCATACTTCGCATCACTCCACCCCACACTAAAATATATGTGTAGTCCTCTGTGCATGCATAACCTTCAAAAAGTAATGTGGTTACCAATGCACACGATGCAAAAAAAAACAACAGAAAGGAACAAACAACGAGAAAGGGAAACACAAGAAAATAAAATTGAAAAAAGGAAAGTCTATTCTAACTGGAAATACTACCTTATTTACAAACACCAAGAAGAATTATTTATAGTAGGGCTTCAGGCCTCTCTCCCATTGAAGTGTCTACGTAATATCAACCCATCCAACTCTTCCAATCGGCATACACCTAAATCGGGATGTACGAGATGATGTAAGGGCCCAACCAATGGAATTTTAGCTTCCCAGGATGGTGCAAAAACTTGGAATCATATAGAAAACCATCTTCCCAACCTCAAACTTCTTGTTCTTGATGTGACGATCATGTCATGCCTTTTGTTTTACTTTTTAGTCTTCTGATCCACTTGGTGAGTGACCATCTTTCGCCTAACTAGCATTAATTTTTTAATCATTTCCTCTAATGGTTTCTCATCGGCTAATCCTCCTACACGCACTATACATAGCGAAGGTAACATGAATTCAACTGTAGGAAATCCTCCGCACCAAACACCAATTGAAATGCAAAGTGTGGAATTATTTAATCTCTTTTAGGTTATCTTGTATGCCCAAAGAACGGCTGATACTTTGTCATCCCAATCTTGTCTACCAAGATCACATATCTTAGTCAATGTGTGACTAAGTATTTTGTTAAATGCCTCAACAATTCCATTTGATTGAGGGTGATAGGTGGTAATCTTATGATGGGCTACCATAAATTATGATAACAGAATCTTGACCATCTTATTGAGAAAGTGTGTACCTCTATCACTTGTCAAACTTATCAGGCATCCATACCTGCTAATTATTTTTTCCCATAAAAATCTGGTGGCTATAGCTCCTATAAAATCCTTTTTAGGTGCTCCTTCTACCCACCGTGTCAAATAATCAAAGGTGCAAGTGATGATATACTCGTGAACCAATCCTTTACACTGCTAGCGAGATTGGCCCTACAAAGTCGATAGTCCATTTCTCAAAATGTTCCACGTTTTCTATTGGTCATAAGGGCATTTCATCCCTCTTTCCAGGTTTTCTAAGGCACTGGCAATGGTCACAGGCCTTGCAAAAATCAATACAATCTTGGTAAATGGTTTCCCTTTAAATCCCTATGAGTAGAATCTTCTATGTGGTTTCATTTCCTACATAATTTCCTCCTGCGATCCCACCATGCGCTTCTTCCATAATGTGCTCATGTTCTAGCATGCATCAACGTAGAATTTCATCACGGCCCAATTTATATAAATCTCCACTAATCAACTTGTAAGGCACTTTGTGGGTATGGCTAATTGTTTCCTCTCCGAGGCCTTCATTCCTTCCGGTACCACACATGTCTTCAAAAATACTATAATGTCCTCCGATCCGAGGCGTGCGCCACAACCTAAAAAATTGTGTGTCTGGCATAGTCTCCTCAATGCTCTACGTATCCTCCCCTGAGTCAATCCTAGATAGATGATTAGGTCTAAAATTACTCTTTCCTAGCTTCACAACCATGGTGAACTTGAATTCTTGAAATAACAAGACCCATCAACATATGTGCCCTTGAAGAACATGCTTATTGACTAAGTATTTTAGTGCCATGTGGTCTGTGTAGAATATAAAGGGTGTTGCCAATAGATACTACCTAAAATTATGCAAAGGTGTAGATCATGGATAAAGCTTCGCGCTCAGTAGTTGTGTAATTTTTCTCTTCTGTTGTTAACTTTTTGCTGGTAAAACACAAGGGATGATCAACAATCCCTTCACCTGGTTGTGCAATACTGCTCCAATGGCTATGCCTGAGGCATCAACATGAACATGAAAAGGCTTATCCCAAGAAGGGAATCGTAGTATGGCCATGGTGACAAGATTATATTTTAAATTATTAAATGCCTTTTTTGCGCCTCCCTAAAAGAAGGCACTCTTGTGTTTAAGAAAATATTCTAAGTGCACAGATATGTTGGCATATCCCTTGATGAACTTCTTGTAATACCCTGTATTCCCAAGGAATCCACGCACTATGCTTTGGATAGTAGGCTCCCCCGAACCCACAATGACAACAAATTTTGTGGGATCCCCATATATAATGTTCCCTAAATTTTTTCCAAATGGGGTAGCAAAGACACATTTCTTAATGTTGAGGGATATCCTCAACTACCGACATCTCTTAAACATTAATCTTAAGTTATCACAGTGGTCCTTGACTAGCCCATACACTGTCCAATCATCTAGATAGACTTGAAGAAATTTATGGATGAATTCCTAAAAGGCTTGTACCATAATGCGTGAAAACATCGTATGCATATTCTTCAACCCAAAGGGCATGATCATATAGAAAAACTTCCCCACTCAGTGGTGAAAGTTGTCTTCTCCTGGTCCTCCTTTGCTATTTGAACCTAGTGGTGCCCTAGAAATCCATCTGTAAAGGAATGGAATTTTCGTTCAGAAAATCCTTCCAAAATTTCTTTAGGGAAGGGGGATGGAAAAGGATCGATGACACAAACTACATTAAACTCCATATAGTCTCCATATATCCTTATCCTTCCATCCTTTTTTATACTAATTACCATTGGGATTACCCACTCTGACTCTTCAACAACTTCAATGATGCTCGATGCTATCATCTTATCTATTTCTTCCTTGACCTTCACATGCAGGTTAGGATTCATTTGGTATGGTCTCTTCCGAACCGGGTGCACCCTCCTTCAACTTGATCCTCATTTCCCCAAAGGAATGGTGAATGTCTTTGAGTTCATGATATCCATGAGGGAATGAATCCTATAACTCATGTAATGATCAATGATTTTAGAGACCTCCTTCTCCAACCAATAATCCCTGATGATGGCCTCCTTAGGTTCCTCTTCTATACCAAGGTTAACCTTTTTTTTTTAATAGTTCATGGTAGGCACGTTCCTGTTCATCAACACTATCTATCACTTCACATGTCCCTATAGAATGGTTAACATCCAATCTTTTTCTTCCTACCCATCAATTACATACACCATCTTCCCTTTTTCTTTTTCCATGCACGTGCACTCAAGTTGTGTCTCTTTTGATTCTTCTTCCTCAAAGTGCACCTCTAAGTTAGGTTCACCTAGCAAATCTTGTATTCTATCCTTCGTTATAGCACTATACCCCATTGTAGGGTACTTGAT
Organism: Taxus wallichiana var. yunnanensis; assembly: GCA_018340775.1. NCBI lineage: Eukaryota > Viridiplantae > Streptophyta > Pinopsida > Cupressales > Taxaceae > Taxus > Taxus wallichiana. The sequence goes on from CM031236.1 coordinate 262,628,702, forward strand.
TACCTATAATGCCTTATCCACTGATGGCTCTGTACTTTGAAATTTGAACACTTGAATGAGATCGACCATCAAGTATTCCCAATTACCAGTCTGGCGGCATGTTTTTGAATGGATATACCATGTACATGCACAACCTTGTAGTGTGGATACAACTTATGTAACCATAGTGTTGGTGGCAAGGCTTCTGCACCTCCTATCCAAGCCTTCTCACACACTTGGATATGGAATAAAGCGGTCTATTTACTATGGTAGTCTTGAATGACCATGGGTGTGTTGCTTCTGGAAAACCTTACAGAGAACACAATTCTTACCTCATGCCACTTTAGGAGGCTCTCCCGATGTGTAGCCCACCAGCGCATCATAATCCCAAGTAGGTCAGAATCGATCATCCCTCTTCTTATGTCCTCATTTTTCCATTGAGCTTCCATGTCCCATAAGAAAATTTTAGGGTATGCCCCTCTAGAGTAACTTGGTAACTTCTTTCCTCCTAGACGTTGAAGTGAGTGTGCCTTGGTGACTTTTGTTACACACCCCCTCAGATGTCACCCAATTAACTCATAGGTCATGTGTAGCTAATTTTCACATGCCATGCTTGTGGTATCAATCACAGATCGGAAATCCTCAAATTGGATAACTCCTTCTGTAGGGTGAATTATCTCCCGGTCTTTGATGGTGCGCATGTAAATTCTATCAAGGACCTCTTCTCCCAAATGTTAAGTGTAAGGTGCTAACTTCCCATCCACTAAAGGGATGATGAATTGATCTTCCTTGTTTTTGAAACTGATATATCCTTTATTGAACCTCAAGTCTGTGTTGTTCTTATAGCACGATGGGCACCCAAACAATGCTAGAAATTTATCTCGCCTCGGTGAGTGCTAATACTTAAAAGTCTCCAAGAAACTTGGCCCTATGAATGGTAATTACTACATCCTTTAATAATCCAATGGGCATTTCCTTAGTTTTTTTTTCCATATACAACACATTTGAGGATGGCTACAATGTAGGCCTTTCCATTTGATGTCGGGCATCCATCGTAAGAAAATTGAATTCTAATCCCATGTCAATTAATATGTTGCTTAGAATCCAACCATCCACAACTACATTAAGTGTGATTTCTTTATCATGATCAAGGCTATGGGGAGGGAGGTTTGCATTCAACACCTTCCTTTCATGCTCTTCTTTGGTGCATGACATATTTTCTCGTAGCCATTCTCCTAGTAAGTGAATACTATTCTCTTTCCTTAACATTTTGCATACTTCCTTAACCTCATCTAGGTCCTTCTGCAAAACCTCAACATTCATTCTTTACTCTTGCTTCCTACACTACTCCTTTAGACACTTTGGATTTCTCCTAAAAATCCCAAGTGACATCCATTATCTCTTGATACATGTCCTTCTAGTGGGTAGGGTCTGGATAATTCCCATGCACTACTTCTTCTCTAGAGACTAGAGTCTTTTTCCTTGGTAGTTCTTTGGCACGTACAGCCTCTAATCGTGTTATCACGCAAAGTTCTAACCCTAACTCATGTGCCACTCTAGGATTCCAATGTGTTTCATCCTTCTTTATACTCAACATCGTGGTGCCTTTTTCCTTTCAGAGTTATTGTCTCATGTGCTGAAATAAATTAGTGCAATCCTCATACTTGTGCTTCTTTCCACACCACGAGCATTGCAATAACTTTGGGCACTCACACTTGTAGTGTTCTATAGATCCAAAATTGAAGTAGGTTCCTCATGGGAACTCACTTATTCCTCCTCCACAGTTAACATGGCCATGAAATTCTCCACGAAAACCTTTTCCACATGTGCTTCCATCTATGCACCCCTCATAGAGGAGATCATCTTCCTTGGATCCACTAGCAAGGCTAGTTTGGCACACACCATGATCAATGGCCTCATGGATTTGGTCAATAATCATACAATCCTTAGTATCATGGATCGTATAGGTGTAGATATTACAAAACCAAGACACATTCTTCCGAATTGTGTGATGTAAAAAAGGGCATCTACTCACATCATGGTCCCCGTGAAAATTTTCACAATCTACCATTATGGCACGTATTATTTTATGAGGCAAACTATCCTTGACATACCCCTCTACTTCACAATCCACGCACTAAATACCACTACAAGTCTCATGTGTAGAGTTTGAGATAGCTTCTCCAACTGTTTGGCCATGGCAGTGATTTGAGCCTCGAGAAAAGGGATCACAAAAGTATCAACGATCCTAACTACTTCAGTGTGTAAGGCAGCCTCTAGAGCCTCATGTGGGTAAGTAAATGTTTTATGAGACAATTCCCTCCTAAATGGAGTGACCAACCCTCCAAATAACCATTGAGCATGTTGTGAAGGGTGAATTTCATATGATAAATTTTATAGGAGATTTTTTAAATTATGCATCATACACCTGCACACTCTCTGTCATTCCCAGTTGAATCTCCTTTAAAGCGTTAATTCTCTTCTCCTTCAAACTCGGGGATTTTGAATTCTACTAGAAAGTCATTTTTCAATGTGGTGTAATCTACAGCCCTCAAGAGCAACATCGTGCAATCCAGGGCTCAAGCACAAATGAAAGCATTTGGAATCGGTTGTGGAGCACCCTGTCCATGGGTGGGACCTTTTCCAAGGCATTACAGCCCTCAAGAGAAGCTTGACTTCATGATTGCAACGCTGCCATTGCTTGCAAAGTGGATTGAAGGAATAGAGGTGTATGAGAGGAGTATTCAGCAACCTTGCCAACAGGTAAGCATGCCATCTCATGCCTTTCTTTTTCCTCTTTCCAAATTTGTTTTATCTCAGCAGTGTCAAGTTTTAAACTCTCCATCTGCTGTCCCAAGTGTTGAATCCATTTCTCCACCCCCTAGTCTTCCACCTCATCTCAATTCTTTTGTCCCTTTTCCTTCCAAACAGTCATCCCCTCCACAAGAGCTAACAAAAATACCCCCTCCTCCAAAGAAACAAGAGTTTCTACCTCCTCCACCACCACAAAAATTGCCAAGCCATTTGAGTTACAATCCACTTCTCCTCTTGCGTTCCCAAATCTATGTTGGCAGGGATAAAAATCGAATGCCACCAAGGAAAACAACAAAGAAAAATAAAATCCAAAAAGGATGAAGAAATTTGAAGTCTCAAGAGTTGGGCTCTTAAATTTGGGATGACAAAGATCCCCTTGATGGTTAAGCCTTCAGAAGAGGTTGGAGTTGGAGAACAGGTGGTGGTTAAGACTAATTTTTTAGCAACAAGAAGAGCAAAAGAAGAAACAGATCGGTAGTCGCTTTTCTCGTAAAGTAGTGTCCATGTTGGAACTCTATTTGAAGGGAATGCTGATTCAATTCAAGTTGCACAATCAGCCATAGAGGAAGAAAGCTCAGAAGAAGATCTTGCAGTCCCAACTTGTCCTCTAGAGCAGCAGATTGAAGAGTTTGACTTGACAAACTTCATGCTAGAAGAAGAGTTCTATCAAGAGCAGGATTTTCTTCAAACATTGGAGGAAGGAGAAGCTGCTCCAAATCCAAAAGAAGAGGAGCACATTCTAGTTGTGGAGGAGAAAAGTGCAGATCCAAAGGCTTTGAGCACAAAGCAGGTTATAGAAGAACCTTCAGTTCTTCTTTCTACTTCATCCCTCTCATGTTCTAAGATCAAGAACAGCTTTTGATCTCTCAAACTCAATGTTGGAGGATGAAATAAACCATGGTGATCAAGTTGCGAGATCAAGAGAACACCATGGGAGAGGTGGAACATTTGCAGGCAGGACAACAATGAGGTAGTTTACTGCCTCGATTTGGAAGACTGCTTTTGATGAATAAGAACTCTGGTTGAGTTTCCACCATTCTCTCTTTCATCATCCAGTTCCAAACACAAGAACCTATTGTCATGGAGGAGAGCATTCATTTGCAGCAGCTTGCATCTTATAGCAGCTCTTTGGAATCAAGATTAGAAGATTTAAATCTTCCATGTTCTTCACCGGAGGAAGAGAAAGGGTAGAAAGGTTCTACCATCGTGTTGGTTGGATATTTTGTCAAACCAAAATATGAGGTTCAACCACAGTATATGAGATTAAATCCCTCCTCAAAGACAGGTGAGGCTGCCTGCTTATTGCTAATCTAAAACACAGTAAAAACGATATATACAGTATTCACACTAATCTAACCATTGGGGGTGGGATGGAATCCCGAAATCCACATTCACACGATTCAAGGATATTTCTTTCGTAAATGAACTGGGTTAGAAATTGTTACAATGAAAGAAGCACAAGTAGAAAGGAAATGGGAGAAACGTATTTTCTTTCGAGTAAACACAGAGCACGAAATAATCATACGAGTTTTAGATCACAAATATAATGTCCGAAATAATCAGAAACACTAAGATGCCATGCAAAGAATAGCTTAAGATCATGAACATAAGAACACTGTCTTAAGTAAGATATATTCCACAACACAAAGTCTGTAAAATAATATCGATTCCTATTCTTCAAAATGATTGAATGAAAACACAAAGTTTTTCTTCTTTCCAATAGCCCCCAAATATTCCAAAAAATCTCGACCCTTTGGAATGCATAAGCATTCCTTATTTATAACAAAAGAAGTAGAGATAAAATAGGGCAGATCCTAAAAAATAGCGTTTTAACAAGAGTTCTGTTTTGCTTGATTCTCACGCAGGAGATCAAGTCAAAATATGATTCAAAAATGTGACGAAACAGAAATGAAAAAGACATGTCGATTTCAAGATTGAAATGACATGAAACGTTGAGACTTAATCTGAATCATCATCCTTTGCTCCTTCCTCTTTTTCTTCCTCCAGCTGAGACTGTTTGCTCTGAAATTCCTGGAACTTCCGAATTATGCCTTGCATTTCATTTTCATCAGGCGCAGTGGAATGATCATTCCAAATTTCACAAGTTTCATGAGTATCGCTGGTATTGCCGGGAAGCTTTTTCAATCCTTTGCTGAGCTTTCTTAAGGCCTCCAAAGAATGTTCAACCCTTACCAACCGATCCATGATCTCAAGGTCAAATCCGCTTATTGGTTCATCTGAGCAAGAGACTCTTGGATTTGCTTGAAGAGATCATCTGCTGATAGGATACCTGAGTTCCCAACTGACACCTTTGGACAAATCTTCAGCAATTCTTCTTCCAGATCACTTTTCCCATCAATCAATTTATCCCTTGATTCTCTCAACTTACTGCAGGCTTCATTGAGAATCTTTATTCTGAACCTGATGGCCTTGGTCAGCTGGAAATGCTTATCTGTATGTGGGAGAATACCTTCTTCTACCAAGAGATGTGCTGGTATTTGCTTTAACACCTGGAGAGCTTCAAAAGTCAAATCAAGATGTCTATTTTCCTGAGAGAATTCTTCATCCATATTCTCTCCATCCTTCTGAATGTCTCCCAAGGACTGATGAACTTGCACCACGTCTTGAATTACTTCCTTCCCCTGTTGGAGCAACCTTTGGATCCATTCATCAACCACCCTTCCTTTTTTAGCAATCTTCTCAATCATAGGTACTGATGAGAAGTCGAATCCGACAGAAACAGAAGAAGGTGGTATGGATTCAAGGGGTTTTGAGAGTTTAATCAAAACCTCTGTCAACTGCTCCACTTTTTCCTTAAGCTCATCTCTGCTGTCCTTTGTTTCTTTCAACTTTTGGCACAACACGTTTATGGAATCCCGTGCATCTTGTTGCGCCCCTTATGCTGTCACTTTCCCTAGAGCCACCCTAGTTACCTGATAATCAGAGGCTGTTATATCCTCTCTAGTTTTGTCAGCCGAGGGAGTGGCAATCTCTGTGAACTTATCTCCTGAAGCATCCACCAAAACCCTTGAAACTGTTTTGGGTTTCTTGGCTGATTTCGCAGTAGGAGCCTTGAGTGAGCTGAAATCAAAGGCTGGTAGGGGCACAATCACCTTCCTCTTCCTCGGAGTTTTCTCGAGTAGCCATTGCGGCGTATCAGAGGGAGTTGCCATGGTTGCAGAAGCTGGTATCATACCCTCAAGGGGAGAAGATTCTACTAGTGGAGGAGGAATAGTTACCAACGTGGTAGTAGATCCAATAAAAAGAGGCACAGGAGGGGGCGTGTTGGTGATCACTTGGGTACCAGCAGAGAGGGGTGAAAGTCTAGAGAAAATACTGGCCATTACTGAAGAAGTTGATGGAGAATAAGGAGGTAGGAGTGGTTGTGTGGAAAGAGGCACAGATCCAGACTCCAAAGCCTTGGATGCAAGAGATAAGGTCTCTTCAGTTGAGCAATCAGCAAATGGTGAAGACAGAAGCTGGCTTCCTCCTTCCAAATTAATTTCTCCTATTTCTGGTGGTGTTGGTGATTCTGGCACATTCACCGTTTCTACTGGAGAAACAATTGAAGAGATTTCTCTTTCTTTCCTCTTTTTGACAATCTTGACCTTTATAGGCTCCCTAGAAGATTTTCTGTCCTTTTCCTTTTTGGAGGGCCCCGCCTCTGAAGCAGCCAACTTTGAAAACTTATCATCTTTAAAATTCATTCCCCAAGAGGAGAGCCATGCTTTGGTGCGAGCAAGGATTAGAGCCGACCTATCTGTAATAGAGGATTTTTCGCTGGCTGACCAATCAATAGGTGGGAAAACATATTGATCCTCCTTTAGTCCATCATAGGAAAGATCCAAAACACTTTCATTGTCACCCGTACCTTCTGGTAAATCAGCAAGCTCCAGTGTTTGAATCTCAGCAATAGTCAATCTGCTATTATCCTTTCTGCGAATAGCAACCTCATTACGCAGATCCACCCAAATATCCTCTATGTTTGGCCTGTGCAGATGCTGGGTTCCATATGCTCTGAGCACTCCTCGGATATCAAAACCGTCTCGAGGCTTCATATGCTTTTTCAATTTGTCCTGAAGTTCGTGGACAACATTTTTGGCTTTCACTACTGTTGAGCAAGTATATCTCCCAATAGAAATTGGGAAGGATACAACAGCCTTATGTTTGCTTTGTTGGAATTTATGGAAATCCAACAGCTGCCTAACCAACTCCATCAATATCAGTCTATCCCCTGGATATCGGGGCAGGTGAAAAGGATCTCCCGAGTACATGACCACCCGAAGATATGTAAACTTCTTGAATTGTAAGAAGATACATCCCCATTTAGAAACTTCAGCCCAAGCCTCATCTGAGACTCTTGTCTTCCTCAGCTCAGGGTTTATCCTGCAGATATTTTCATAGAAGAAGGCATCATTCACCCTCCTGAAATGGTCTTTGGACCCCTTCTTTGTCAATTGAGGGAAGTATTGATACACCTGGTTCGCTGTTCTGCTTCCCTTGGTATCCAGCCCGGGATAGTTCCTCATCCCGCGGCTGCGTATGTGACATATGAAGACATATAAAATTTCCCAGTTGACAAGACCGTTGTCATTTGGGAATCAATCTCATTGCTGATGAGAGTACCCCAGTCGATCCCTTGCTGATTCTTCTTGATGGTGATCATAAATTGATACATCCATCCTTGAAATACATTTGATTCGGCAAACCAAAAACCCGACTCAGCAGGGTGATGATGTCATTGATTTCTTGGATGAAATCACTCCTGGGGATAATCCTTGGAAATCTGGAGATAGCTGGTTTGGGCTTGATCAGGAACTTCTTGTTCACATGTTTGATGCAGTCTTCCTGATCGTTGTCCCAGGATTTCTGAGCTGACTTGATGTCCAACTCTCCATACTCGTCAAAATTGGGCAGTTTTAGGAGATCATCAAAGTAACCTCCATCCAATTTGATCACTACTTCACCTGATTGACTTCTCACAGAACGAGATGCCGAGTCATAACTGGATGCACAAGCCAAGATGAATTCTAGACACTGAGCAGACATGGGAAGACCCGCTGCGAGAGGCAAGCCACTATCGGCTATAGTTTTCATCCATGGAGTTTGGGAGGAACTCCTCACCCTACTCCAGAAATCTTCAATGTCTATATTTCCGAGTTCGGTGTCTCGGATGTCGTAGTTGCAATCAATATACGATGGAGATTCCAGCTTTTTAAACTTGTATTTCATTCTGCCTGACTTCTCGGTCTTTTCCTGAGATGGACTAGGGTCCGACATGAAGGACGTCGAAGGAAGAAAGTTTCGAAGCTCAGAAGATGCTGCTCACTGTGAGAATTCTGACCTGCTGGATATGCCGGAAGAACGGAAGAGTCCGACACTGGCGAAGATGATGTAGGAAAATCCTAAAAACCCGATGCGCTGAAAATGTCGGAACTTCTGAAAAACCTGATACGGCTAATATGTCAAAAATTTGGGAAAGCCCGACACTGCCGATGATGTCGGAAACGGAAGAAATCCCGACACTTGTGTTGATGCCGGGAACTCTGGAAAGTCCGACACGCCAAGCCTTCAATATACTTCGGGTCTTCGACACTGCATAACAGCCTTCAAAACCCGAGAAGAGAAAAACAAGGTTTTTTTGTTGAATTTCAAACATGCAATCTCCTTTTAACCATTCATGTACCAGGCACATAATAAAATTTTGAGGAAATAGCACCAAATGGTAATTTAGAAGAGATAAACCCTAAAACCTAAACCCCTTTTTTCAAAAGAACTCCAGAAAGAAGAAGAATAAAAATCTTTCAAAACCCAGCAAGAAAATGGGAAGAATTCATGCGCAATCAATCCATAAAACCCGAAACAAAGAGTGGAGAGAGAAATACCTTCAACCAGAGAAAGGGAAGATCAAAAATGGCGATTCAATCGGGCACAGGTGAGCTTTCGGGTTTCGCGGTTGGAAGAGCATGTACGAAAAATCCATGAGTTTAAAATACGTCCGGTAAAAATGACGTGGAAATCCGCGTATTTATAAGAAAATTGTAATTAATACACTTCAGCTCGGCACGTGCCAACTCACCGACAACTCGGCATGAATGCCATGTCAGCATGTTTGAGAGGTCCGAAAACCCGACACAAGGAGGCTTAGTGCAATTCGGTTTCGGGTTTCGGAAACACAAGACATAAAGCATGAGATGTTTAGATGCTTCACAGCTCCGAAAACCCGATACAAAGGACTAAATCGGACTTCGGGTATCGGGAACAGGTGACACAAAACATGTTTTGAATTAGGCATGTTCCGATGCGCCGGAGGTCCGAAAACCTGATTTACTCAATATGAAGCGGGTTTCGGGTTTCGGAAAACAGTGACACAAAGCATGTTAAAACTCATGTCGAACTGTTGGACTAACTCAAAACCTGAATTTCTCAAAAAGAGGCCATTAGGCAAAATCAACTCCAAAAATTTCATAGGGGTTATCTAATCATTTTGTCGTGAACTCAAAACGGAGATAACACATCGCTTCCACACCGTCCATTCAAGAGGGTCTACAAGAGAACTCCATTCTTGGAGTTGAAAATCAGAATTATGGGCATATCAAATGGATCAGACCTTACCCAATCAGGTATTTGGCTTCATTGGAGCCAAAGGAGAAGCCATAACCCGTCATGCTTGCCTCTAAGCATGAGGATGATATGCAAAGAACCAAGGATCATCTGTCATACCTCTTCAATCCAAATGTAGAACAACTAAAAGAGGTATTGAATTTTCCTTCACTCGATACCTTGATGATTTGGGTGGAACACCAGCTTCTTGTTGATTTTCCACCCATCCTAAAGAGCCACACTTAGCTCCAAATCATTTGCATGGCTACCAATTTTGAAGAAAGGAAGCTATTTTGCACAACCAAATGTAGGGTTTGTTTAGCTCACCTTTGCTTCCGCTTAGAATAGAGTAGGTAGATTTTCTTTCAAGTAAAGAAGTGCTTGTGCACACTCTGCATGTTCCATTTGGAGCATGTATGATTTTCGCTTTGTACATACTTTTGGTGCTACTTTGGTTTTGCTCTTGCATGATCCATTTCAAAGTGGGTTTCCAAGTGGCTCGAGAGGGAAGTTTTCAAAGTTCGATCGGTTTGTGCTACAACTCATGATTCCATGCCCAATGGATGCTTTAGGCAATCGGTAACTTCATCCAGCCAAGCGAGATGATCCCACTTGAGTCGCCAAAATTGTTATCCAAAATTCACCCTCAAGGTAATTTTGATAACATGCATCAAATTGTTCATCCCAGCAAGCAAGTAGATTGATTCAGGACCCAAAATCATGTTTTTGAGGTACCCTCGGCCTTTTGAACTCTCCCATCCAAGAAGAAATCCCAGCGAGTTAGAGAAAATGGAAAAAATGTAAAAATAAGGTTGCGGGACCATTTTAAGGAATTTCAGGTCCGAAGGGTTCGGTCGTACTGCAGCTTTAGGTCATACCGAGGTTTGGCATACCAAGCTTGGGGCCGAAAAAGCAAGAAAATCACCTAAATCTTGTTTCACGCGGTTTGGGATAGTTGGGACGTCGAGGCGCATGGGATGCAAAAATCTGAAATGGACGAGAGCATAGAAAAATCACCTAAGTCTTGTTTCACGTGGTTTGGGACATCTAGGAAAAAAGTACGTGTGGGACGCGAATCGGCCGATTCACCGGCTGACATTCCATTTCATGTGGTTCGAGATATTTGTCTCTAGCGATCGGGACAGCCGGGACAAAAGTACGCGAGGGACGTGTGGGAGGTGAAAAGGAAAAAAATCCACAAACAGGAACAAGGAAGCCCGAATCAGCCGAAATAGGAGATTTTCGTCCGGGACAGCCGGGACAAAAGTACGCGAGGGACACGTGGGACGTAAAAAGGTGAAAAAGCCGTAAAGAGACAAGGAGGCCCATGGACGAATCAGAACGTGACACATAACAGAAGGGGAAAAAAGTTGGAAATTTGGCTAAGTGTTTCACCAAAAATCCAAAAGGAGTGTTTTAGCCCGCCCCCCTTATTGTGAGCCAATAGAATCTCGCCACGTGTCCAGGTGGCGCCAGAAATTGGAAAAGCCCGCAAGGAAATTTTGGAGGGTCAAACCCGCATCCAATGGGGTTTTGACACGTGTCCAAGTCAAAATGTCGAGGTGACCCATGGAAAATTTAGGAAAGATAGGCCCGTGTCTAATCAACACCCGCCACGTGTCTTCACCTCATAAACCAGGCGGGTAAAAAATTCAAACTTTTTTCCCGCCGATCTGTTTTGGGCTGTTTTTTTACCCTAAATCTTCAAATGGCCATAACTTTCGATCCAGAGCTCGGATTTCCATGTTATTCATATCAACGGAAAGATGGTGAAATTCTCTACATGATTCCGGGGTCAATCTTGCATTTTGCTTCAGTTTGGAGAGAGAAAATAAAGAAATGCCTCCGCACGTGGTAATGGCCGAAATGACATTTCAACAACCAGTTTAATGCAAAATATAGTTTGCCGCTTTTGCTAGGGTTCTCACCTACCACCATAATGAGATGAATTAAATGCAACCTAGAGGTGGTTGGGGTAGATTTAGATTTCCTCTCTCTTCCCTCTCTCATTCTTCCTATAAATTGTAAGGAGGGGCTTCTTTCTAAAGGTTGTTCATCTTTTCTACTCTGCTCTCCTTTCTTTTCTTCCCCAGGGTTGAAAATGGAGTTCGAACCTCCTCCCCTGCTCTGTAATGGCATTTTTGCCTTTTACCATTAAAATGATGTTCTGTGCAAACTTCTGGAGCAACAAAAACATGTTTCGTGATGCATCTGTCCATCCTTGCTCGTTTTTTGCTTGTTTTCTTCTTGCCTCTCTTCATTGCAGGTATTTGTGCACATTTAAATGTTCATTGCAGGGTTGGAGCTGTGTTCATAGCAGTTTTGATAGATGTTCAGCATTTTCCTTCTCTGGTGTATCACCGTTTTAGTGTAGGCTTTTGTTCTTTTTCTCTTTTCTCTCTCTCCCTGTCTCCTTGGAGGTTAGATTAGGATTAGATTAGCTTGCCTGCACTGGAACAGCTTGTGGCAGGTAGTTTAGGAAGAGGAACCAGCCTTCTCTAGAGATTACTTTCTCATTTTTGCAAGTCCCACAGTTGGAGAAAGGATTCAATGTTGTGCAATCACACTGGATGCTAGTATGATCAACCTAGAAATCTGATCAATATCCAAGGGGTGCTATGAATTCACACTAATAGTTTTGGCACACCCGGTGGGACCTTAGAGGTCTTCCACTTCATCTTTTGTAGGTTGGTGTGTTCTTGTGAAGATTTCAGCCTTTGGAGGCACTTGCAAACACATATGGTGACTCCATCCGGTAAACAACTCATTCTCTCGAGTTGCGAGACCTTTTCCATCCGTTCCCATCCATCCTTCTTTCCATCCCTTTCATTATTTTCCATTCCATGAAGTTGTGCAATTATGACTTCATTTCCATCATGGAATTCACATTTTCAACAACAGCGAGATGTCACACCTCCAATGTGTTTTTTAAATCCTCCAAATCAGCATTTTGAACAAATTCAAAATCAGCATACATACCCATATGAGCAGCAATGCCAAAATCAGTTTGGCTATGGAGCTTTCCAAGAGCAAGAGTATGTATATAATGAAGACCATCAGATGTAAAATGCTGGTCTGTTGGAGAAAATCCAAAAGATGGAGGTAAACATGGTGCAGTCCAGGGCTCAAGCACAAATGAAAGCATTTGGAATCGGTTGTGGAGCACCCTGTCCATGGGTGGGACCTTTTCCAAGGCATTACAACCCTCAAGAGAAGCTTGACTTCATGATTGCAACGCTGCCATTGCTTGCAAAGTGGATTGAAGGAATAGAGGTGTATGAGAGGAGTATTCAACAACCTTGTCAACGGGTAAGCACGCCATCTCATGCCTTTCTTTTTCCTCTTTCCCAATCTATTTTATCTCAGCAGTGTCAAGTTTTAAACTCTCCATCTGCTGTCCCAAGTGTTGAATCCATTTCTCCACCCCCTAGTCTTCCACCTCATCTCAATTCTTTTGTCCCTTTTCCTTCCAAATAGTCATCCCCTCCACAAAAGCTAACAGAAATACCCCTCCTCCAAAGAAACAAGAGTTTCTACCTCCTCCACCACCACGAAAAATTTCCAAGCCATTTGAGTTACAATCCACTTCTCCTCTTGCATTCCCAAATCCATGTTGGGAGGATAAAAATCAGAATGCCAGTCAAGGAAAACAACAGCAAAAAGAAAATCCAAACAAGGATGAAGAAATTCGAAGTCTAAAGATTTGGGCTCTTAAATTTGGGATGACAAAGATCCCCTTGATGGTTAAGCCTTTAGAAGAGGTTGGAGTTGGAGAACAGGTGGTGGTTAAGATTGATTTTGTGGCAACAGAAGAAGAGAAAAAAGAAGAAATAGATTAGCAGTCAGTTTTCTCATAAAGTAGTGTCCATGTTGGCACTCTATTTGAAGGGAATGCTGATTCAATTCAAGTTACCCAATCAGCCATAGAGGAAGAAAGCTCAGAAGAAGATCTTGCAGTCTCAACTTGTCCTCTAGAGTAGCAGATTGAAGAGTTTGACTTGAAAAAATTCATGTTAGAAGAAGAGTTCTATCAAGAGAAAGATTGTCTTCAAACATTGGAGGAAGGAGAAGCTGCTCCAAATCCAAAAGAAGAGGAGCACATTCTAGTTGTGGAGGAGAAAAGTGCAATCCAAAGGCTTTGAGAACAAAGTAGGTTATAGGAGAACCTTCGGTTCTTATTTCTACTTCATCCCTCTCGTGTTCTAGTATCTGAAGAAGACTTTCATCTCTCAAAATCAATGTTGGAGGATGAAAGAAACCATGGTGATCAAGTTTCAGATCAAGAGAACACCATGGGAGAGGTTGAACATTTGCAGCAGGACAACAATGAGGCAGTTTACCTGTCTGATTTGGAAGACTGTTTTGATGAAGAAGAACTGGTTGAGTTTCCACCATTCTCTCTTTCATCATCCACATTCCAAACACAAGAACCTATTGTCATGGAGGAGAGCATTCATTTGCAGTAGCCTGCATCTTATAGCAACTCTTTGGAATCAAGATTAGAAGATTTAAATCTTCCATGTTCTTCATTGGAGGAAGAGAAAGGGCAGAAAGGTTCTACCATTGCTTCCACACCATCCATTCAAGAGGGTCTACAAGAGAACTCCATTCTTGGAGTTGAAAATCAGAATTATGGGCATATCAAACGGATCAGACCTTGCCCAATCAGGTATTTGGCTTCATTGGAGCCAAAGGATGATATGCAAAGAACCAAGGATCAGCTGTCATACCTCTTCAATCCAAATGCAGAACAACTAAAAGAGGTATTGAATTTGCCTTCACCTGATACCTTGATGATTTGGGTAGAAGACCAGCTTCTTGTTGATTTTCCACCCATCCTAGCAGCCACACTCAGCTCCAAATCATTTGCATGGCTGCCAATTTTGAAGAAAGGAAGCTATTTTGCACAACTAGTTGCAGGGTTTGTTTAGCTCACCTTTGCTTCCAGTTAGAATAGAGTAGGTAGGTTTTCTTTCAGTAAAAGAAGTGCTTGTGCACACTCTGCATGTTCCATTTGGAGCATGTATGATTTTCAGTTTGTACATACTTTTGGTGCTGCTGGTTTTGCTCTTGCAGTCCATTTCAGTGGGTTTCCAAGTGGCTCAGAGGGAAGTTTTCAAAGTTCAGATCAGTTTGCAGGCTACAACTCATGACTCCATGCCCAATGGATGCTTTAGGAAACTGGTAACTTCATCCAGCAGGCAGATGACCCTGCTGAGTCGCCAAAATTGTTATCCAAAATTCACCCTCAAGGTAATTTTGATAACATGCATCAAATTGTTTAGTCCCGAGCAAGTAGATTGATTCGAGACCCAAAATCATGTTTTTTGAGGTACCCTCGGCCTTTTTTCTAACTCTCCCATCCAAGAAGAAATCCTAACGAGTTAGAGAAAATGGAAAAAATGTAAAAATAAGGTTGTAGGACTGTTTTAAAGCATTTTGGGTCTGAAGGGTTAGGGTCGTACCAGTTTAGGTCGTACTGAGGTTTGGCGTACCAAGCTTGGGGCTGCAAAAGCAAGAAAATCACCTAAGTCTTGTTTCGCGCGTTTGGGACAAATTGGGACGTCGGGACACGTGGGATGCGAAAATCCAAAATGACCAAGAGCATAGAAAAATTACCTAAGTCTTGTTTTGCATGGTTTGGGACATCTGGATAAAAAGTACGCATGGGACGCGAATCGGCCGATTCGCCGACGAGCGATCCATTTCGGGCGGTTTGGAGATATTTGTCCTGGCGATGGGATAGCCAGGACAAAAGTACGTGAGGGATGCGAAAAGGCAAAAAGCTGCAAACAGGAACAAGGAAGCTGAATCAACCGGCGGAGATTTTCGTCCGGGACAACCGAGACAAAAGTACACAAGAGACACGTGTGACGCGAAAAGGTGAAAAATCCGTAAAGAGACAAGGAGGCCCGCGGACGAATCGAACGTGCCACATGTCAAAAGGGGAAAATTTTTTGAAATTTGGCTAATTGTTTCACCAAAAATCAAAAAGGAGTGTTTTAGCCCGCCCCCCTTATTGCGAGCCAATAGAATCCCGCCGCATGTCAAGGTGGTGCTAGAAATTGGAAAAACCCGCAAGGAAATTTTAGAGGGTCAAACCCGCATCCAATGGGGTTTTGACACATATCCAAGTCAAAATGTCGAGGTGACCCATGGAAAATTTAGGAAAGACAGGCCCACATCTAATCAACGCCTGCGACGTGTCTTCACCTCATAAACCAAAGCGGGTAAAAATTCAAACTTTTTCCCCTCGATCCGTTTTGGGCTGTTTTTGCCCTAAATCTTCAAATGGCCATAAATTTCGATCCAAAGCTCGATTTTTGTGTTCTTCATATCAACAGAAAGCTAGTGAAATTATCTACATGATTCCGGGGTCAATATTGCATTTTGGTTCACTTTGGAGAGATAAAATCAAGAAATTCCTCTGGCACGTGGTAATGGCTAGAAATGACGTTTCAACAACTAGTTTTAATGCAAAATATAGTTCACCGCTTTTGCTAGGGTTCTCACCTACTACCATAATGAGATGAATTAAATGCAACCTAGAGGTGGTTGGGGTAGATTTATATTTCCTCTCTCTTCCCTCTCTTATTCTTCCTATAAATTGTAAGGAGGGGGTTTCTTTCTAAAAGTCGTTCATCTTTTCTACTCGCTTCTCTCCTTTCTTTTCTTCCCGTGGTTGAAAATGGAGTTCAAACCTCCTCCCTTGCTCTGTAATGGAATTTTTTTCCTTTTACCATTAAAATTATGTTCTGTGTAAACTTCTGGAGCAACAAAAATGTGTTTCGTGATGCATCTGTCCATCCTTGCTCATTTTTTCTTGTTTTCTTCTTTCCTCTCTTCATTGCAGGTATTTGTGCACGTTTAAATGTTCATTGCAGGGTTGGAGCTGTGTTCATAGCAGTTTTGATAGATGTTTAGCATTTTCCTTCTCTGGTGTATCACCGTTTTAGTGTAGGCTTTTGTTCTTTTTCTCTTTTCTCTCTCTCCCTGTCTCCTTGGAGGTTAGATTAGGATTAGATTAGCTTGCCTACACTGGAACAGCTTGTGGCAGGTAGTTTAGGAAGAGGAACCAGCCTTCTCTAGAGATTCCTTTCTCATTTTTACAAGTCCCACACTTGGAGAAAGGATTCAATGTTGTGCAATCACACTGGATGCTAGTATGATCAACCTAGAAATCTGATCAACATCTAGGGGTGCTGTGAATTCACACTAACAAGGAGGTCCTGGAAATGGAACCAAGATGTAGTCAATTGTTATATCCCTTAACAAATAAGGACAATCCCATGCGCACCAACCTATCACCCAGGAGGCATTAGAAACTCACCTAAGGCATGTGCGGGTGCCGAGCCCTCTTTTATGTGAGTTGTACAAGAATGTATCATAGATGTGTAATAGAAGACATAAGAAACTCCCTATTCAACTGAGAGATTTGAGTAAATGCTACACTAATATATTCATCTAGACAAGAAGCATATTAAAAAAATATAGATCTGAACCATGAGGGAAAGAGGATGTATAATGATTATATTAATTAATATGAAACACATTGAACATAACAAAAGAGATATGTATGAACCGCGAGTCACATATATTTATAATTGAGCATGTCCAAGTAATCACATTACATCTATCAAGGTCATTACATACCAAAACGATGAAGATAGATTAGAACCATATAACAAGACTGGACTTACTTCCTTATAATGCAAAAGAAAAACATGTACCCATCCCTTGATACATCATTCTTCCTACATATCTCCTAGCCCAACCCATAAATCTCTCCATGTATTTCTATAGAGCTTCACCTCTCATTTTCTCCCTCTAATCTTCTCTATGTTTACCTCTTCATCTCTCTCTTTTTCTTCTTCTACTAGGGTGATTGTATTTATAGCCATTCTCAACACCTTCAAGCCTTTGCGGGAGTTACAGATCCATTGCCAAGTGTCCAAGGTGGTACATGGGATAATTCTTCTTTAGGCTTGATATCTTCACTCTTTATAGTGATGGCCTTCTAGAATCTTCCATCGCAAGGTATATTCCTTCCTAGGCCACCCTGTTGCCAGGATGACACCTTATCCACTCTGCATGTGTAGTTAGGTCACAATTTTCTCATGTTCTGTTTGTTACGCCAAATATGGCTAAGTCCCAAAACCTTTTCTCTGCCTTATGCATGTGCCACTTGTTCTACTAAACCCTCCTAGAACCCTATCCTAGACACTTTATCCTTGTGCATCCTTTTTCAAATAGGCCTTGTGTGCCCACGCACCTCTCTCGTACTTGGACAATAAATTAGGGGCCCAATAAGTTTGCACTTCACCCCAAGAGAACTGAACTTTACCATTCAATAACTCCTCCAAGGGCACGATGATCTTATTGTATCCTTTGATAAAGTTACTGTAATATCTTGTGTGCCCCAAGATTCCACATACCTCACTTTTTTAGTAGGTTCCTCTAAGCCCAAAATAACAACCTTAGAAGGATCCACTAACAAACCTTCCTTATAGATAATGTGTCCTAGCAAAGTCCCAAAGGGTGTAGTAAAAAAACTTCTTGATGTTCAAATATATGCTCAATTACTGACATATCTCAAACATAAGCCTTAAGTTATCATAGTGATCCTTCAAGATCCCATAGATTATCTAATCATCTAGATAAACCTACAAGAACTTATAAATAAATCCTAGGAAGGCACAGTACAACAATGCGTGAAAACACTCAAGGTACATTCTTTAATCCAAAGGGCATAACCATATATGAAAAAATTCCCCACTCAGTGGTGAAATTTATATTCTCTTGATCCTCTTTAGCTATCCTTATCTCGATGATATCTAGAAAATCCATTAGGGAAGGAGCAGATCTTACACTCTGTAATTTCTTCAAAATGGTGTGGGATAGGAATAAATTACACATGCAACATTTAACTCCCTATAATCCAAACAAATTCTAATTTTGTCATCTTTCTTTATGCTAATAACCATAGGGCTAACCCATTCTGACTCCCCAATGGGCTCAATGATTCCGAATTCAACATCTTGTCAATTTCTTCTTTTACCTTGACATGCAAGTTAGGGTTCATCTTTTAAGGTATCTTCCTAACTAGGTATACACCTTCCTTTATCTTGATTTGCATTTCACCCAAAGATTCATGCACCCCTTTCAATTCATGATATCCTCTAGGGAACAGGTCCCTGGAAGTCACGTAATAGCTCAACTATCTTAACAACCTCGCATTCGGACCAATAATCCCTAATGATGGCTTCCTTAGGTTTAACATCCATTCTAATGTTGACCTTCTTAGTTTTCATAGGCTCATGGTAGGTGTGCACCTTATCATTTTCACTATCAAATACCTCACTTATACCCTCCATATGCTCAATGTTTAGATTCTCCACTTCTTCATCCTCAATGACATAGACCATCTTACCCTTTTCTTTTTCTAGGAAGGAACACCCAACCTATTATGTATCTATTTCTTCTACTTCAAAGCAGCACCTCCGTGTCTAACTCACATAACAAATCCTAAATAAGCTCCTTATCCTTTGCACTATCTCCTATAGTCAAGCACTTCATAACCTATAATGACTCATTCACCAAAGGTTTAGTTGAAAAACAATAAAAGGTTTGAATCATACATGCAATTAGTTCTTGCCAATTCCAAGTCTCTCTATTCAACTATATATAGACATAATAGGCACACCCATAGCCTCGAAGGTGAAGTAGAGCTAATGCACCCATAATAAATGTGGTAAATCTTCCTTCCTCTCTATCACGATAATATCACAATGCTCAACGTGGTGTTGAACATGATCCTTACCATGAAAAACACATATCTAAGTAGGCACATTACTCTAGAGAAATCTAGAAGAGAAGGTGATTCTCACTTCTCACCATTCCAAGAGATTATCCCTATGAACCATCCACCAGTGCACTACTATACCACATAGAGTATAAACTATAATATCCTTCTTTCCACCTGATCTATCCACCCGTATTTCCATAGCACATAGGAATAACTCAGGATTCCCTTCGCCAGTGTACCTTGGTACTGGTTATTGTCTAACCACCGAAAAAATCATACCCTTCTAACACATGTAACTACACTTCTTACTTCACACCCAACCATTTTTTAAATGCCATGTGCCCATTGTCACATGTAAAACTTGTAGTATCGCTTATGGATCGTACATCATCCCAATGGAGAACTCATTTTGATGGATAAAGCAATTCTATATCTCTAATGGTGTGCACAAAAATTCTATTTAACTCTTCTTCACTTAAGGGATCTACATAAGGTACAAATTTTCCATCACGCCAAAGGAATAATGACATGCTCTTCCTTGTTCTCAAAACTTATATATCCCTTGTTGAAACATAGGTCAACATTGTTTACATAATACCAAGAGCACCCAAGAAGTGCTAGAAAATCGTCGACCTCTGCAAGCGCTAAAACTTCAAAGTCCTCAGGTAAAATTAGCCCTTGTATAGTATTAAAAACATCCTTCAAAACCAACATAGGTGTGGATTTAGTCCTATTTTCCATAGACAACACATTTGAAGATGGATGAAATGGTGGTCTACCCATTTGAATCCATGCATCCAAAGTGAGTACATTCACTCCCACACCTATGTCAATCAAAATATTACTCTAAATCCAACCATCAAAAATAACATTACGAGTAATTTCCTTGTCATAATCCAAACTATGAGGAGGAAGGTTAACATGCAAAATTTTCCTTTAACACTCAACTCTAGCATGCAGGGTGTTTCCCTTCAACCATTCCACTAATGAAGAAATGATGTTCTCTTGTCACCAAATCTTACAAAATTCCTTTAAATCATCAAGATTCATCCGATGGATCTCAACTACTTTCTTCTACGACTATTTTTTCAAACATTGTATCTCACCCTACAAATTCATAATCACCTCCAAGGTTTCTTAATAAGCCTCCTTCTTATGCGCAAGGTCTGGATACTTTGCATGTAATACCTCTTAATTTGTGATAACAAGCTTCTAGTTTAGAAATTCCCTAGCGTACGCAACCTCAACATGTGTAGTGATCCTTACAGTACCAACTCGGATCAAAGCTTACTTCATCATTGTAACATTCCCATTTTAATACTTTAGAAACAAGGATTTTTTTACATGATTAATGTTCTCTGTTCTAAATACATAATTTAGAACACACATCTCATAACAATCATTCTTATAATAGATAACCATATGCAGCTGTAATGACTCGGTGTACCACCGATCTATTCATTCCATGACTCGGTGAACTACCAATCTATTCATGTGTAACATTGAGCTTGGATTTTTCTACTGAATACTTCATATTTGTGGTTCTCTTACCCTATTTCAGGTTTTGAGTGATCTACCCAAGGAACCTATCTAAATAATTGTTACCAATATTCATCGGCATCATGATCCTTAGACTAGGTGACATAGGACAACGCAATCAGTAGCTTGTGATACTTTGGCCAAAGATTTATAACATACTATTTGTATTACTTATTCCTTGACGGCATACTTGTCAATCTGGAATACGTCCTTCACCCCACTCTATTGTTATATAGAACATCTTATACTAACTTCTATCAGTCCCCTTGTCCCAAGGTTTCACTCTAGTTCGATTAACATCATAGTCCATGATATGAAGAGGCTCTTAAAGACTAAGGGTAAATTGGCATACTGGGTCAACCGGAGTTAACCCCATGTGCCAAGGTACCCTGAGTCTCAAAGGGCTTCCTCATAACCTGATTATGGTCCTAACCAGTCGGAGAGAAATCTTGATCAAGTTCCAGTGTGTAAATCTTAACAATCAATGTAGAAGGGTGTTGCCACATGTCATCTGCATTGTTGTATCCTTGAGAAGATCCTAATCTTCTCAAAGGTACAACCTTGCAGTTGATGTGTGTCAACATCCTATGGAACAACCTCGAAAATATGTACATACCTCCAAGAATTTACTTACGTTAAGTTATATTTGGGTTACAGAACTACATATTTTGGCAGCCTTCCCTAACCCCGAGTCCAACACTCTTTAAGTTACCTTTTTGTAATTAGGGTTCAGCTTTACAAAAGGGTCTTAATTAATTTAAGGTTGCTTCTTGGTTGTCGGTTGGGACCTAACAACCTTTTATCCAAAAAATAGGACAACAACAATTTAAGTTTCGTTATTTAAAAATAACTTATCCAACGAAGGAAATGTATCAACCTAATAGGCTGAGACATATCAGACTTAATACTATTAAGTCTTAGTGATTTATAACCATATATTCCTTTTATAATTAGTGCATTACAAGAGAGGAAAGTCCTCTTCTTCTTATAGTTACATTTTAGGGCATAACCCACTCTCAATGTTCCCTATAAATGCAGTGATCTTATTTACAGTTTTTAATCACAATCATAAGTTATAAAGAATCACTAATCAAGAATGTAGTATTCAGCCACATAATTAGCTATGGCTTACTTAAGAAATTCATCTATATTCCATTGTATAAAACAATAAGAATGCACACTCATTCATATAGATAATAAGAAGATCATCCCAACAAGATAAGTTACACATTCCACATAGGTAATTTCTCACTATTTCATTCATTTCCAAACCCATACAATTACAACTTATGCACTTCAGGCATACTTTAAGACAATAGCCTTCAAACAAAAGAGGTAACTTTTCTTTTCACAATACAGTTTAGAAATCAAATCAGAATTCTTCATAAGAACCAATTTAGAACAATCAATGCATCATATCAGATTTTGTCTTCCTTTACCACTTACGAAGACCATCTGCAAAAATTGCTAGCATGGGTCAGTTCAATGAACTGAGCATGATAAGCACTAATCCTTAAAACAATTGCATTCCACTAATTGTTTCAATTAAACAACCCTGTTATAATGACATCAATTACTTCATACTTTCTAACTTAAAGTGAAGTCAATATAAAGAGTCCTAGTACACTGTTAAAACAAAATGGATAGAAAGAATATTCTATTTTACTTGTCCTAAATTTAAAGTATAATTGATTCCAACAATTACCTTCACAATCCAAAATCATAATACACTCGAGTTTGCACCTAATCATCCAAAAAAGCTGAAACAATGTATATCATGATTTGATCACCTTTTATTTAACACTAAACCACTTGAAGTATTCATCCCAATAGGTTCATACAAAAGTAATTTAAACAGAAGGAATGGATTACTGCCACTTGCAAGTTCACCTACCAATCTGTCCTTCATCTTATTATACTTGATTTTCAATCCATGACAAGTATGCAAGGAAATAAATACTGAATTACTTTGCAAATAAAATAACAAACAGTAAGTTTAAAACAAGATCTTAACACTGCTGTAAAATGAAAGGAGTCTTCCAGGTTAGGATCCCTAATCCTAATGTTTCTTTCATCTTAATATAATAATCTACCATCCCATAACTTTACTGATTGAGTTCCTTAAATAATTCTAAGAAAGAGTATATTAACATTCAAGAAGAGATCAATATAACTTTATTTCTTTTAAAGCCCCTTCCCAACCTTCCTTTTCAACTCAGAGATAAAACAAAGATGACCAAAACACTGTTGTAACCAAGTTTTAGAACTAAATCCAATTTCCAAGAAATAATAACCATTTAATAAATCTAATCAAGGAAGAAGAATTTGTTTCTAGCACTTAAGTACATTCAACAGTTTGGTTCAGGTAGAGCCACCATATAGAATTACCCTTAGATCCCTACAGGATCTACCACTATACATCCAATGAAACCAATATCAACATTTAACATAAAACATTACAACCTATCAAACTCAATATAAACCCAATCCAAAGGAAACATGCTACTTTCCTTCATATGCTCGAACCATTCAAGATTAAAATCAAGTTAGGTTAACTTAACATTTTCCCTTGATTACATAGTAATCCAATACTAATCTAGCTTGGACCGATTCATCATCCGGTGCCATTTCATTATAATACACTAAACAAGATTGAATATTCAGTATTTATAAACGTATTCAAATCCTATTTTCAAAAACACCCAAGGTCAAAATGTTCAAACCATTATAATAAATATATAATAACAGTCAAATTAAAAATAGGTCTTCCATATGCTTCAACCCATTTCAACTCTAATGTCAATTTCTAAGTATGTTTAAAAACCCAGAATTGATAAACACAATTTCTTATTACAACTTTTCCAAGATCAACCAAGAATTCACAAGAAGAACACGAAATCCATTCAACGACTAATCTTTCAGTATAAACTCGTATTGCTAACATTCATGGTTACCTTAAAAATAAACAACTAAACCATAAACTGTATTACTCGTAGTACCTACGAATTTAAAAAGCAATCAAACCCCTTCACAAGAGGAGATACGGATTTAAATCATTCAATAATTCCAAAACACACAACTTGTAACAGTCAATTTTTACAGAGTATACCAACAACCCATCCACGAAATCATTTACCAATTTCCTTGAACATGAACTTGTTACAGTCAGAGTTTCTCATGGCGAAGAAAACAATCTATTACTCCATTCATAGCCGAAGCAATAAGAGATTACCATAGTATTAAAAACACGTAGTCTTTTAAAACATTTCCTTCCATGGAACAAGTTTTTAATCTAATAAATCAGTCAGATAAGAGCTTATAGTAGTCACTAGTTGTTTACCCAAATGGGTATGAAAACACAACTATTCACAAAAACCCAGATCGACAAATACAACCAGATCATTAACAACAATAAGGATCTTAAGAAATCGAACACATTCACCAATTTCATCACCAAGAAAAACCTACAGAGTCTGGTATAGTTCACTTAGTTACAAATACACAACGAAGAAAGGTAATGCAATAGTTCCAACCGGATAAAGAACTCCAAGTTTAATCCACAGCAAAGGAACAAAAGAACAATGAAAACAAGTTTCATTCAGAACCCAAAATTTCCACGTTCAACCCAGAACCCAAGTTTACACAAAACCCACAAATCATTGTTACCACAAGCAAAAATGCACATATATCATTAGAACAAAGTTCTTTTAATGAAAACATTTAAAGGAAAGCAAGATTTTAATAGTTAGGGCCTATCATGCCTGATAGTGTCGCTTAAAAGTCAAAGAAGACCTCTGGATGAGCTCACCCTTTCTCTTCTTTTCCACAAAAGATTAAACAACAAAATATTGCTTCCTCCATGCCTTATATATTCCCCACGACACAGAAGTAGGTTTGAAACTTTCAAAATTTCCATGCAACGAAGAGTAAACTGCTGGTTCAAAAAACCAGTGCTCATGCAGAGCAAAAAATGGAAAGCATAAAAAAGAAACAACCAAACAAAATTCCCTTTGCATGTCTCTCAAAGTGGTCCGGGCTCAAGGACCCATGCAATTTAATTGCATTAAATTCATTTCTCCCACCTATTTTCCATTGCCACCGCCCGCCAAAGTTGGCAAGCTCCATGTTAATATAAACAAGAGTTTCCATTTTTAGAGATGCTGCCACGTAAGCCCCCACTTACCAAATTAACCTCCGCTAACCTTGGTAGTACTCCCTATCCTCTCAACCTTATCCCTGCCTTAAATGCCATAGAAACCACTACCCAAAACTTGTGACCCCTTAGGTTCCCTTTCATAGCACTAGTTTAGGATAGGTTAGTGACTTAGGTTAGATCATAGGTAAATTTAATTTTAACACCTTAGGATATAACATTAGTCACTCACCTTAGTATTAGGTTTAGATAACCCTTAGGTAATATCAAGTACATAGTTTAGGACTAGGTTAGATTAACTAACCTTTGCAACAATAGGTTATAGTTTAGATTTAAAACTAATAACCTTTCAGATTCTAGCTTAGGTCCACTTAGATAGGCTAAAATCATCATTCAGAATTCAAATAGAATACAACGTTCCCAGATCAGATTCTGGATTTGCATCAAATAAAATAGCTTTAGATGGGAAACTCACATATCTTACCTAGCTTAAGGTCCAGGTTCTTTCCGATGCCAAAATGACTGAAACCAAATTCCGATTGCAATGACCTGCTAGGATTAATTTCGAATCCAACAAAACTTTCCACTACGGAAATATTTTCATATGAAGGAGGTTTAAAAGAACTTATATATTCTAAGTTCAGTCAGACTTAATAATTCACAAAATTTCAATACATAATTGTTCATCCCGAATATAATTAAAACATTCCTTGGATCAATGCAATTGATCCAAGGATGAGTCATAGAGATAGATAAGTCTACAATCTCCCAGAAATCAGATTGCACTCATATGCGAGGAATGAAAGAAAATGAATCCAAGCATATTCCAGTTCAATCAAAGATATTAAGAGCAAAAAGACATAACCAAATCAAGCATGACTTCCGAAAACCAAAAGAACATATCCTCATATGGGGAAATCACATATCAACACTTGAATGCAAAGGAGAAAGTAACAACAGTTCATGGTGTTACAGACATCCACCGATCTTCCATGACATGGTTTACTCTAACAATTCCTATGCCCTTGTCGACTTATTATTCTTACTCAAGTGTTCATACAAGTCTAGACATTATTCATAGTTTTGGTTCTTCCCGCAGAAAGAACAAATAATTTTATGAGGGAATTCACACCTGTAATGATCAGGGGATCCACATGTATAACATGTTCTATGAGGAAAATCAATTCTTCCACGACCATGACCTTAGCCTCTGACTCCTCCACAATATCCTTAACCCCTACCATGGCCTCCATCAGATCTCCCTTCATTGTGATCATAATCATGATGCTCACCCTTTTCCTTTGAATTATTTACAACACTAGTCTGACATACACTAGTACTAATTACATCATGAATATGATCAATCAACCTACAATTCTTAGTATCATGAGTGGTATACCTGTAAATATTGTAGTAACAAGACATGTTCTTCCTTATCACGTGTTGCAGGAAAGGGAAACTTCTTGAATCATTATCTAAGTGATAAATCTCATAGTCCAACAACATTGCACGTGCCGATTTACAAGGACAAATATCCTTAGTATACCCTTTTACTTTAAAATCTTTACACCAAATTCAATTGTGCATCACATACGCCGAGTTAACTAATAAATTATCTAACTATTTATCCATAGATGTGGTTTAGGCATCCAAAAATGGGCTCACTCCTATGTTTACAATCCCAACTTCCTTAATGCATAAGGATGCTTCAAGTTCCTCACATAGATCTTTATAAGTCTTATATGAGAGTGCCCTTCTAAAAGGTGTGATCAGTCCTCCAAAAAACCATTGAGCATGCTAGATTGGGTGAATGTTATAAGATAACTTAGAAAAAATGGTTTTGAAACATGCATCAAATTCCCAAAAACTCTTAGTTGTACCATGCTTTATGTCCTTAAGCAAAGTCGATGCTCTTCGCTCAAATTTAAGGATGTAAAACTCTTTCGAAAAAGCATCTTGTAGAGCATTATCATCCTAACAAGTCTAGTCTAAATCAAATTTCATGTACCAACTATGCATGTACCCTTATAACATAGTTACAAACTAACTTACCTTGTGCTCTGGAGTTGTAATCCCCTTTTTACACCATATTATTTCAGACATATGCATGTGATAAGTTGCATCCTCTATCCCTCTATATTCTAGAAGATGAAGAGACATCTCCATATAAATATTATGGTGATGGTACAAACCATACCCACAAGATCCAAAACTTGTATTTCCTCCGCCCCCAGAACCACCAGATCCACTAGATCTTGAGTCACCCGATCCTTCCGATACCCCTCATATGGAAGGAAATGTACCAAAGGATGCATTGCCTTGTGCTCCAATAATTATGCTAAACTAAACTCCTATAGTCTACAAATTTTTTCTACTTCTAGGCGTTATGCCAATGTTCTATGCACCCATGTTCGTACAATGATGCATTAGAAAAGATACCTCCAACCACACCTCCAAATAACATTGGCAAATATTTTTCCACCATAGATGAATAAGCTACCTGATTTACTCCTGAACTTGACTATAAACTAACTCTATCCATTGCTACCCTACTTCCCACATGAGTTTTCTTACTGATAACTCATTTGTAGAAACTAGAAAAAAAAGCACAAGGGCAAGGTTTCCATGAGGGATCAAATGCATGCATGCGACCCATGTAGCTTCTATTGCTGCTCTCTCATCTGAGGTATAAGAGGGTTCTCTACCATAATTTCCCAAATGGGGGAGTACCATATGCTCTGCTCCATGTCCTCTAAGTGAGCTCTAAATCCTTTGTGATCCATCTCTCTCCACAAATCCATTCATTCCACAACTTCATGTTATTTCTCCAACTCCCTCTCACACGCCTCATTAAAATTAAGCCATTTTCAGTGCAAATCTAAAACACCTCCTCAATGACTTTCAGATTTGTAATTCAGAATTAGGTCCTTTAGTTTGATTGCATAACATTGAATTTTATCCAAGGTGTGGGACCTTGCAAGTGAGAAAATTATCAAGAGAGAGTTTTTCTTACTCCTCTTTCTAGGTGTATGCATGAATTTTGTAGAGGTTTAATACTAGATCCTACTCTAAATTCCAAGGAGACAGAGATAAAGGATGCAAAAAGAAACAAAACTAAGTAAAAATGGCGATACACCAAAGGAGTGATGAAATTTTCTCTTGCAAATAAACACAAATTATAGAGATGTAACACCAAGCATGCACAGATTGCCAGAATGTAATGAAAGACCAAAAAATAATAATATACACATGAGAGGATTGGAGAAATCATTCACAAAACATGCATTACAATTCCCAAATTTGATACAATGCATTACATTGGTAGAAAGGAAAAAAATGTGTCACAAGCTCCATGGAAGGTCTGAAACTCCTCAAATTCATGTGCTAAGGGGAAGAGGGGAGTCTGCAAGAACAAAAATGTCCAACCCTTTACAAATGAGCCAAATCTGGCTTTTAATGGTGAAGTAGAAGAAGGAAAGAAAAAAAGTGGGAAAAATGATTTATGAGTTCAACTACCAATCAAATCCCTTCAATTTCACTTGCAAGGTGATGGGCTTCATGGAAAAACCCATACACCAAAGTACATTGCTCTGCAGATCCAAAAATGACCCATACTTCATTAATTTTGGTGGTTGAATGTCAATTCTGTATTTTTGCGTGCCAGAGATGTTTTCTTGTTTTTCTCCCACTAAAATCCACCAAAAAAAAGAATTGAAAATTCCATCGTGTAGAGGACTTCAATATCTTTCCAATGACACCAAGAACTCAAAAATCTAAGCTTTGGTTCAAAAAATATGGCCCTCTGAAGATTTAGGGAAAAACTAGAAAAATTAGGGCAAAAAAGGATTCGCGGGCTGAAATTTGAAATTTTTTCCCCTTTTTGACTTTGGGAAAATTTCCCAAAAATTCCCCTCACCCCGCTAGTCCTCTACCACATGTTACTATCCCATTCACTATGGAGGTGTAGGATTAAACATCACATTTTCTTCTTTGATTTCATTTTGAGAAAATTACTCAAACACCCTTGTGCTCTGCTCCTTCGCTGCTACGTGTCGGCCCCGATTTTTCGATGGGATCACGAGGCATGCACTTCAATATTTCCCATTACACCTTTCAACAACTCCTTTAAAATTTCTCCAACTTCACTTTGCCAGCCTAACCTCTTTCATCGAATGGACACGTGGCGTCCTCCGGTTGGTCCGCGGGCTCATGCGGCCAATTTTTGATTTTTTGACTTTTGCCCCAAAAGGGGCTAAGTGCCCAAATTTCTCCCTATCTCCACTGCAGTGCTTCCTTCTTCTCCACAGGAATGTGGTTCAATATTTTTCATTTGTGCCCTTTGCTAACTCCTTGAAAATTTCTCTAACTTTGCTATGCCGGCCTGACCTCTACCGCCACGTGGTACCTTTTCATTGGTCGCGGGCTTGTCAAGGGAAATTTTCCCCAAAAAACTCCACCGGGCTAGAACTTGCAAAATATAAGGAATTAGGAGGACTTCTTTACCTTTCTGGAAAGGGGAGAAGATCATCTATCTGATGAAGCAATACCAAGAAAATTTTGAGTGCCTAAAAATGAAAAAAATTCAACTGAGGCACAAGGAAGGAAGGAATGAAGGAAAGTTAGCCAAAATAAGCAGGGGGCTTATTTTGGATAACAATTTGGTGAATCTCAAGGGTAATCTTCCTACTAGATGAATGATCAGTAGCCTTTGAAGCATCCATTGGGCATGGAGTCATGAACTTAACTACTTGTTACTCTCAATCCATTAGAAAATCTCTTAGAATGAAGATTGTGGGGGTAGAACATTACTTGATCTGGAACATGATCTACAAAAGATGCATCCTTAGGACAACCAAACCTATGCCAAAGCACTTAGGGAAATGTAAAAATATGCTACAACAAAACAATGTGCATAACCACTTGGAGGAGTAAAAATTTAAGCTAATATGTACAAGGTGAGAAGTTTCCTTCTAGTAGAAATGCTTTAGATGGATTCCATTAACTAGAATCAGTAGTTCTTTACCATCCAATCTAGAAAATTAGAAGGCATTGTTGTTTTTGAATTTTGTGACCATGTTGGGGCCAATCCAAATGACATCAAACTCTAAATGCCTTCCTGGATTTTCTCAGTCTGCATCCCATTTCAACACTAGATCTCCAACTTAGAAGGTTCTAGCCTTAGCTTTCCTATCAAAGCTTCTCTTGATCAAAGCTTGGTCCTTCTCCATTGTTTGGGCTGCATGCTCTCTGACTTCTTGGAGTTCCATCAATTCTACATATCTAACCTCCATGGCCTCAAACTCTAACAATTCCAATTACTTCATGAGTTCCAATGTTGGAAACTCAAGTGACATAGGAAAGATTGCCTCTCTCCCATAAACAAGTCTGAATGGAGAGTTACCTATGGATCTCTTGGGAGTTATCCTATCAGCCCATAGAGCTGATTTGAGCTTAGTGTGCCAAGTCCTCTAATTCTCATCAAGAGTCCTCTTGATGATCCTTAATATATTCTTGTTTGTAGATTCAGCTTGGCCATTACCTTGAGGATAACAATTTGATGAAGTGCTCAAATTGATCCCATTTCCAACATCCCATTCAGTGACCCTTGATCCTATGAATTCTAATGATTTATCTGATATTATAGTGGCAAGTATGCAAAACTTGGTTTCTATCCTGCATAGAAGTCTAGAATTCTAGATTCATTTGCCCCTTTGAGTGCCACCACCTTAGTCCATTTTGTGAAGTAGTCATTCTTTGCATTAGAATCCACTTGTGTCCTTGGCTTGAGTTTGGATTAATGACTCCAATGAATTGCAAACCCCATTACATGAATGGCTGGTCAACCGAGATTGGGTGAAATGGAAGTGCTGCTAATTTTTCTTACCTATGAAGAATGCACAATTCTTGCACCTCTTGATCCATGCATAACAATCAATAAACATCTTGGGCCAATAATATCCATCCTTAATGATCTTGAGAGCTGATACTCTTTGAGAAAAATGACCCCAGATGATCCACCATGGAACTCTTATAGCATTCTCTTAATCTAATTTGTCCCAATGCATCTCAGTAACACTCCATTGATATCCTTTTTGAACAAGATGCCATCAATAAGTGCATATGGAATAGCCTGCAATATGAAGTGTCTTCTTTTGGATTTGTTCATCTCTGGAGGGCATAGGCCTATTTGTAAGAAGTGCATTA
The DNA here is from genome assembly GCA_018340775.1 of Taxus wallichiana var. yunnanensis. Classification (NCBI taxonomy): domain Eukaryota; kingdom Viridiplantae; phylum Streptophyta; class Pinopsida; order Cupressales; family Taxaceae; genus Taxus; species Taxus wallichiana. The sequence goes on from CM031236.1 coordinate 262,659,799, forward strand.
TGTCTTGGGTCTAGCAAGGAGTGATCATAACACAATTTTATTCTTGAACATATCTTTGTTCTTGGCTGTCTTGCAACACCAAATAAACATTCTTTTCTTTGCTTACTTCAATTGATTGGCTCAAGGAAAATTTCTCACACAATCCCTTTCCTCGGACCAGCTTGGTGAATTTGATTTCAATGTCATACTCCATGACACAAGTAATCCACCCCGCACATTTTTCATTTAGATCTATGTTGAGGAGGAAGTCTTTAAATCCCACATGAGAAACCAGTAGTTGAACCTTGTTGTTTGAAAATAGATGCTTAAATTTATTCAAGCTCCTAACCACTACAAGAACATTCTTCTCAATGAAGGAATACCTTACTTCATAGTCCTCTAAGATTTGGCTAAAGAAGGAAATTGGCTACTCTACAATTTCTTCATTCTACTGTACTAAAATTGCAGAAATTGTATCATCATTGCCAAATGCATAAAGGATGAAATATTTAGAGAAATCTAGGTTAATGAGAGTTGGATCTTGTGAGATAGCCTCTTTGATTTCCTCAAAACTTGCCTTACCTTCAACTGTCCATTTGAATGCCACAGTCTTTTTCAACATCATAGTTATTGACTTGATAAGGGTTGCAAAGTTTGGAACAAACCTTTGAACACAATTGATCTTCCCAAGAAGCTTTGAAGAGCCTTCTTATTCTTTGGCAATGACAGTTCTCTTATTTCTTCAACCATCTCTGGATCAATTGCTAATCCCTCTTTGGAAACAATGTGGCCTAGGATCTTGCCTTCATGAGCTAAGAAAATGCATTTTTTGGGATTCAAGGATACCCCAAATCTTCTACATCTTTAGAACACTTGTCTCAAATGAAAGAGATGATCTGTTGTACTTTTTAAAAATATAGTAATATCATCTAGGTATATCAGCACTATTTTTTGATCAATCCCTTAAACGCCATATCCATTACCCTTTAGAAATTAGCTTTGGCATTAGAAAACCCAAATGGAATTTTTATATATGCATACATTCCCCATTTTGTGGTGAAGGATATTTTTAACTGATCATCTTCTTTTACCATGATTTGATTATACCTTGAATAACCATCTAGCAATAAAATCCTCTCGAGCCAAAGAACAACTTATAAAATCTACTCCATAGAAGGAAGTGGGTAGTGATCCTTGAGGGATGCTCTATTCAAATCTCTAAAGTCTACACACAACCTGATTCCTCCACTCTTCTTTCTGACTAGAACCAAGTTTGTAACCTAGCTTGAGTGCTTGATGGGGAATATGATACTTTCCTCTATTAACTTATTCAATTCCTTCTTCATGAGAGGCTCAATGTGTGGATTGACCGGTCTTTGTTTTTGCCTAATGGGCCTATCACTTGGATCTAGTTCAATTATGTGTTGAGATAGCTTGGGATTGAAACCTTTCAAGTCTTCATAGCTCCAAGAAAATACATCTAAGAACTCTTGGAAAAGTTACATGAATTCATATCTTTCTTTCTCGGTTGCCACTTTACCAATTTGAAGTGACTTTCCTTCTCCAACTGAGATGGGCTCTAAATCCTCTCCCTTGACTTGGATGTTTGATTTCTCCTTCCTAAATTGATCATTAGGATTGAAGATAGACTATAAAGTCACAAGTCCTTTTAGTTGTTTGTTTGTTCTCAATTGTACCACTTGATCACCATACTGCTGTTCTAAATTTTCCTGATTTTTGGTTGAGAACTCAACTTCTTCTTGCAAGAAATTGATGATTTGTTGGTCACTCTCAAACACTTGCCAACTTACATTATTGTATGGTACTGATGGCCTCATAATCACATGGATGTTTGGCTACATTTTATCCCTTTTGATACTCTCTACAACATCAAAAGTTGCTCCAACTGCTGCAAGCCTATCAGCAGCTTAGTTTTCTTTCCTAGGGATGGAGTTGATGCCAAAGCCCTCAAAATCCTCAATGAGGTCCCACACCCTATTCTTATAACTCTTGAGCAGGTCATTCTTGGTGGCATGCTATCCTTTAACTTGATTAACAATCAGCTCACTATCACCAAAGACTTGTAAGTTCTTGATGCCTCTTTTCCTTGACCAATGCAACCCATGTATCAAGGCTTCATATTCAACAGTGTTGTTAGAACATGCAAACTAAAATCTAAAGGTTGAATAATACTTAATTACTTGAGGTGAAACAAGAATATCTCCTCCTCCTACACCTTTTCTACTTCTTGATCCATCAAAGAACAACTTCCATACCTCATTGTCATCTTTATGGTCTAGCTTGGTGATGCTAGGAATGGGCTGATTTTCTTCATGCATGTAATAGAATCCTAGTTTAGATTCCTTTATTTCCTTGTAGGGATAAAAAGCATGCATATTTCTTTCCCATTCATTAGAGTCAGATTTGGGATGCTTCCAAATTTGGTATTAGCTTCATATGTGCTTGGATAGTATTCTTGATCAAATGCTAAACAATTGACATTGATTGGGCTTGGAGTATGATGCTAAATGTGGAATTTTGCTATAGGTTTGGACCTGATTGTGGCCTTGGCTCCATACCTTGTCCTAAACAACATGTGTGACCAATCAGCAGATAAGTAGCCTCTAATTTTAGATGTGAAATCTCTTAACAAACATATGTCAAAGAGTTGTGCCAAATCTATCACTAACACATCTTGCAAAACAGTGACATTGGGGCATGCATTCAAAGTGAGGCTCAAATATTTAATTACCCCAACTGTAGCTACTGTTGTCCCATTACCCCCTTTGATATGACTTCATATTGGAGGCCCAGCTGATCAGCTATTTGCTTGGGCATCACGGAACTACTTGCCCCAGAATCATTCATGCAATTATGTATTAGTTTATCCCCAATGATCAATGAAACATAGAATGGAGGGGGCTTCAAAACTTTACCTTTTTGTCCTCCAAACTTCCCTCGGGATGAGTGGCATTTTTGAGCACCTTCTCTTGCATATGAGCTTACTTGACTTACGGTTGACCAATTCTTCATGGCAGCTTGTAGTAGATCTCTTTGGCTTTGGATGGATAATGACTCCCACATAGATATGTTCACATTTGTATTTTTCATTTGTTCAATGATGCTAAATGGGGTTGAAACATCCATTTGCTGCCCTTTAATCTACACCTTCATCTCTTGTACATGGGCTGCAACAACTACTATTTGAGTCGAGTCTAGGAGGTGGCTTGGGCTGTCCTTGCACATTTGGTACTACATTTTGCTTGTCAACACCTTGTGGAGTGATGGGAGGTTGTGAATCACTTAGATCTAATGACTTGTCCTTCACCAATATTCCTCTTCTTTGACCATGTGTTAGTTGCTACACTCTAAGAAGTTGTTTGAGTCATACCACAAAAATCTTCATCCTACTAGTTCACAAGTGTAGTCTCATTTGGAGTTTATCTTGTTGAGATGTCCCTTGTTGTTTGTTTGTTTCTTGACTCACCTCACTCCCTACACCAGTTGTTGTCACCATCAAATCTTGTTTCAAAGCACCATTGAAGCACATAGATTGGTTGTGAGGTTTACTACATGGGAAACACCAGCCATACTCTTGAGCTACATTATTTTGCACTAGAACTAAGACTTCAGAGGTAGATGTAGCATTGGGGTTATAGGGCTGAAATGGTCTATTGCCAGTAGGCCTTACTTGATTCTAATTTGTAGTTGGGTTGGGTGGCCTATTAGGATAAGTTTGAGGATGATAAGAAGGACTAAAACTTTGAGCTTGCTGCCTCTTGAGTGTAACCAGCTCATTACCTAAACTTTGTAATTATTGCATAACTTTTTAAAGCTAATTTGATGCACTAGAGGATGAAATAGAAGTTTCATTTGAGCTCTAATTTCTAGGAGTGGGAATAGGAGCTAAATTAGGTGCTTGACTAGTACTTGGTATTTCCATGTCTTGATATAAGGGCATAAGAGGCCTAGGTACAAGTTTACCACTTGGATCAAACAATTCTCAGCCCTAGTGGCGATGTTGTAAGCTTCAGGTATAGTTATACCTCCCATGGATTGTATTAACATAGAAATGTCAAATTTAAAGCCTTGAGAAAGTATAAGAAATCACCTTGAGCTATTGGCCTCACTGTCAATGGGATCCTATCCCATGTTCTTTGAAATCTGAAATTGAATTTTGTTAACTGCTCATTGGGAGCTCTCTTAATAGTTGTCAGTTGTTCTAATAGAGACAAGTTGTCCCCTTTTCTCCAAACTGATTATGGATAGCTATGCACAAATGGTTCCAATTTTGGATAGAGCCTACCTTAAGGCTCCTGAACCATTGCAAGGCTTTCCCTTTGAATGAAGATGGCAATAATTTGACAACAATTTTCATCTCAATAATCTCATGGATTGCACAAACATTAGAAATGTATTTGACATGATCACTAGGAGTGGCCTGATTTTCCCCAGTAAAGTATGGGATATTCTTGAATGTTGTAATTGGAACTAGGTTTTGTACATTGAGAGCAAGTGGGCTGCTGCTAGTAAAGTTGACATAAGGATTGGGTTATGCCATGATGATTGGCCTGAGAACCCTTGTTGATTAGGTGAAAGGTCTACCAGGTGGAGGAGTTGATAGAGTTCTGTTTGGTGGAGATGGAGACCTTTGAATCCTTCTTCCCCTTTCTCTTCTTCTTGGGGATAATTGTAGATACTTAGACAATCCCTCTTCTCTAGCCCTTAACCTTGTTTGGATTCTTCTCATGAATCTTCAAGCTTGGACTATTGAAACCAGTTGATTCTATCCTTTTGGAGTCACCATATGTGCAAATCAAGGCTCTTTTCAAGCAAGAAACTTACAAAAATGCACATAAACTTTGTTGTAATGAAGATGAATACCTCTAAGGTCCCACTGGGCATGCCAAAACTGTTAGTGCAAATCTACAACACCCCCTAAATGACTTTCAGATCTACATTTCAGAATTGGGTCATTTAGTGTGATTGCAAAACATTGAATTTTCTCCAAGGTGTGGGACCTTGCAAGTGAGAAAATTATCTAAAGAAAGTTGGTTCTTACTCCTCTGTCTAGGTGTATACATGAATTTTGCAAAGGTTTAATACTAGATCCTACTCTAAATTCCAAGGAGATAGAGATAAAGGATGTAAAAAAGAAACAAAACTATGTAAAAAAGAAACAAAACTAAGTAAAAATGGTGATACACCAAAGGAGTGATGAAATTCTTTTTTACAAATAAACACAAATTATAGAGATGTAACAACAAGCATGCACAAATTTCCAGAATGTAATGAAAGACCAGAAAATAATAATATACACATGAGAGGATTGGAAAAATCATTCACAAAACATGCATTACCATTCCCAAATTTGATACAATGCATTACACTAGAAGAAAGGAAAAAAACGTGTCACAAGTTACATGGAAGGTCTGAAACTCCTCAAATTCATGTGCCAAGAGGAAGAAGGGATTCTGCAAGAAAAAAACATCCAACCCTTTACAAATGAGCCAAATCTAGCTTTTAATGGCGAAACAGAAGAAGGGAAAGCAAAAAATGCGGGCAAAATGATTTATGAGTTCAACTACCAATCAAATCCCTTCAATTTTTCTTGTAAGGTGATGGGCTTCATGGAAAAACCCATACACCAAAGTACATTGCTATGCAGATCTAAAAAATGACCCATACTTCATTAATTTTGGTGGTTGAATGTCAATTATGTATTTTTTACGTGCCAAAGATGTTTTCTCATTTTCTCCGACCAAACTCCACCAAAAACAAAATTGTAAAGCCCATCATGTAGAGGACTTCAATATATTTCCAATGACACCAAGAACACAAAAATATGATCTCTATTTTGAAAGATATGGCCCTATGAATATTTAGGGAATACCTGCAAAATTAAAGCAAAAATGGATTCGTGGGCGAAATTTGAAATTTTTTCCCATTTTTGACTTTGGGAAAATTTCCCAAAATTCCCCTCACCCCACTCGGTCCTCTACCACATGTCACTTTCCCATTCACCGTGGAGGCGCAGGCTTAAACCTTTCCTTTTCTTCTTTGAGTTCATTTTGGGAAAATTCCCCAAACACCCCCGTGCCCCACTCTGCGCCGCTACTGCGTGTCGGCACCCGATTTGTCAATGGGATCGCAGGCATGTGCTTTAATATTTCCCGATGTCTTTCACCAAATCCTTGAAAATTTCTCTAACTTCACTCCTCCATCCCGACCTCCACTACCGACTAGACATGTGGCATCCTTTGGTTGGTCCGCGGGCTCGTAGGCCAAGTTTTGATTTTTTGACTTTCGCCCCAAAAAGGGCTAAGTGCCCAAATTTATCCTTGTCTCCACCGCCATTATTCCTTCTTCTCTATGGGAATGCACTTTAATATTTTCCCTTTGCACCTCCACTAACTCCTTAGAAATTTCTCCAACTTTTCTCTACCAGCCCGACCTCCACCACGACGTGGCACCTTTTCATTGGTCATGGGCCTGTCAAGGGAAAATTTCCCCAAAAAACTCCTTCGGGCTAGAACTTGCAAAATATAAGGAGTTAGGAGAAATTATTTACCTTTCTCAGAATCGGGGAGAAGGTCCTCTATCTGATGAAGTAATACCTAGAAAATTTTGAGTTCTCGAAAAGTGAAAAAAATTAACGAGGCACAAGGAAGGAAGGAATCAAGGAAAGTTAGCCAAAATAAGGAAGGGGCTTATTATTTTGATAACGGATACATTTCTTCTCTTTGTCTTTCTCTGCTAGTTCCTCTATCTTTCACCATGCTTACTCCTATCCCCATGCGTGGTGGGGTTTAGCTAGCCATAGGTTTCTCTTCCAAATCCAATGTCACGATCAATATTTTAATCACTCAAGGAATGCCGCAAAAATAAGATACTTTGGAATCGTGCAAGAACTAGAAATAAACAATCTCCGGACAAAGTAAGTGGAACCTACGTACTCTAAAATATAGCTATTCAGAACACCATGGAACCAATGATCCATAATATGTGTCCATGATAGATCTCAGTATCATATAAGGCTTGGAATTCTTCCTACATCCAAACAAGCATGTGAAAACTCTAATTTATCTTTGATGCATAAGAAACCAACCACTCATAAAAATCTATAGGAAAGATGGAAAATAATGTCTCATACAACTCATTAAAAAATTATGTTCAACCCACACACGTGCATTAAATTTAGGTTTAGTGTTAAATCTGTGAGCATATTCTCCTCCAAATCATCTAACCACTCTTCAATACTGGCCAAAATCAACCGGTATGTGTTCATCACGCAACATCCTGCTAAACAATTGAAAAACAGGTCTCAGAAATAGAACCAAAATGTATCCTAGATTTTACCCACCAAATCCCAAGGCATGCTGACACATCACTCATCCTGAAATGAGCGATCACCCGAAGTGATAGGGTACTAGGTTCCTCTTTTATGTCAGCTTGTTCAAGGAGTTAGCATGATTAAACATATATTCCATATCCATCAAAGATAATTAATTATAACGAAGTGCATAAACCAAATCTAGATCTTAACATTTAGTATGAACAATTAAAAATGAACCACAATCAGATTTATTATGTAAGATCCATACTTAATTATGTCAAACACCAATATTAGGGATAATTTTAGTGGTAAATATTCATGATATAACGAATATTCCATTTTTGTAAAATTTGAAAAGGTGAATTTTCTCAAGCGCGGGTCGGTGACTTGTTCGCCACAAAATTATAGTTTAATTTTTTTTGGGTCAGCTTCGCCTACCCTTGAACTATCCCCTATATAATCCTAGATTATTCTCTAGGTAAAACACTACTAGCTCACTCATACCACCCGAGGGCATATGTATTATCAAGTATAGTAAACACGTGACAGAAGGGTAGAGGCTATAGATGTGCGACAAGAGGCGAGAATGCTGCAGATGTGTGACAGAGTTTATTGATGTGTGAAAAGGAGATTTTTTTATGCGTGACAGAGAGAGTTTGTTGACGTGTGATAGGATTGTGGAGGAAGTAGATGTGTGATAGAGAGTTTTTGACACATGACACAAAGATTTTTTTGTCGTATGACCAGGATGACCGAGGTAGACACACGATAGGAGATTTTTTGTTGCGCATCAACAAGGTTGTTGATGTGTGTAAATGAACCTCACCGCACGTATCAATAACCTTGTTCATGCGTGTCAATGAGGTTCGTTGACGTGTGTTAACAACCTTGTTAACATGCGCCAACAAATCTCTTGTCATGCGTTTTCATCCTTCATCACGCCACTTAAAAATCGAGCAAAATTTTTGTTGTCGTACCAGCAAAAAATTCACCTTCCCATGAAATCAGTTCCGAGGATATTCACCAGTTATTTTTCACCTCTGATTTCTAAGAGGTCTTTTAAAATGAACCCGACCTATATCTAGCCACAAAGATCCATTATATTAATTTTTTGTAACGTGCAAAATCTTCATACATACATAGTATAATCACCATAGTCATGTGTGCCCGTAATATCATAACATAACTCTACCAAAACATAAAGCTATCTAAACCATGTAAATCAATACATATTTATAGGGGTGGGGAATTTCCTTCACCGCCCATACACCTTTCAAAAATAGGCTACATGCTAATAATAGTCATGCACCTTTACATGATAAATATAAAATCATGCAAGCTCACTATTAATAGATTATATAATAATAAAACAAAAACATAATCATATTAATAACTCAAAATCCAGCATGGATCTTGATCTTCTATTCATCCAAAATAGCCTTTTCATCCTCCTTAAGTCTCCTAAAACATGTGCACTACACTCCATATCTATAATTAGCCTCAATCTACAAAATGGCTAAGTCCTAACTCAAACCTTCCTAGGCACACCCCTGTTCTATATAAACTCTGCAGCACCCTTGCGCCAATGCCCACATACCCAATCCTTATAATTATTCATAATTAAGTTGTATTTCATCATATCAACAAGTATTCACTTATATTATCTCTAAATTTCTACTCTGATACATATTTCTCCATAATAGTGTGATAGATCCCATTTCTATTGGGTCAACAATAGACTTATATTGATCATACATTGTATATGCAAAATGTTATGACTGTGATATGAGTAATTTTCTGTCCAATATACCATTTAATTCCCCTCCATCAACATCTGAAGATTTGCAAAACTGCTCCATAAGTGCAGTCATGGATTTCCTGAAGTTTGTAGCTCTTTGTTCTTCATTAATCATTAGATTCCAGAAAATGGGATTTACAAATCCCATGGCCTCAAACAGATCATTATTTTAAAATGCTCTCTAATATTAGAATATACTTGTTTTAGATATATTCATCAATTTTTAGGTGTATCGAAAGCTCGCAACATCAAAAAGACAAATCGAGACTAGTACTTCCTCAAGTTCGAACCTATTGCATAAGGATATTTTTATAAAGTGTGCATTGGAATATTTTTCCCATCAATAGAAATACAAAGATGACCACTGATATTGAAATTTAAATAACGGTTCGGATTTTTGGTATCTGTCAAAACCTTGAAGCTTCTAAAAATTGGATTTTAAATCAAGTCTAGTATGTAATATAAGGTATCTAAAATCATACATACTTGTTTCCTTAATTTTATAAAATCAACAATGTATATGGATCTTTCCTGGGCATATTTCACCAAGCTATTTATTTCCTTCAGCATTGGAAAAATACCACATAAAGTTGATAATGTCTCTAAATATGTAAGACAATACAACAAATCTTTAGCCTTGTCTAATTCTCTTTGATTCTTGAAAATATGTCTTGCTAAGGACTCGTATTCCTCAAAAATCCTGCAAGCTGGTTCATACAATGATATCCGTCTTGTGTCAACATATTTTTTCAATATTTTACCATTTGTTATTCCAACAGAAAATCTCTGAAACTTTAGAAATCTAATAGGATTGCTTAACATATATGAGTGAAATTCTCATATCAGATCCTCCACCTTAGCAACATTTTCAAAATTACTTACAATATTGTAAGAAAAATTCATTCGGTGAGCCATACAGTGAATATGGATCATGTAAGGGACTACACTTTTTTTAGATGAATAGAAAGTCCAATTTTCTGACCTTACATGATATATGCGCCATCAAATCCTACACCACTTGTCTTAGCAGTGATTGAATGATCATCCATACCAACTATTTCCTTCAAATTTTTAATAACAAGTTTACATATGTTCTTTGCATTAGAGTTATCCATCATTTTGTGCATAGCTAGTAGATGATTTTCCCTAAAATGGTTATTGAAACTGAAAGTGTAGACATACATGCACACCCAAGATGTATTATCTACAATTATGACCTCATCAATTGATAAAGTGATATTTTTTTCATTTTTTACCTTCTCTCTCAAATAAGTGATTTCAATTTATCCCATACACTTTGCCATCTCTCATGCACTAGTATCGACTAGTGTGTTGTTGAATATTTGAAAATCCATTATATTGAAACAATATCTTATAATCAATGAGATTTGAAATAGGTCTACCCTTTTTTAAAATGTGAAATATTTTTCTGAATTGAATGAGTTTTTCCTAAAGACTTACGTCAGTAGCTTTTTCAAATCTAGTCTTTATAGTTCCACCTGTCTCAACTAGGTCCTGAAGATGTTTATGATGATTATCATATTCTCAGTAACATATCTCATATGTAAAAAATATTCCTCAGTTTTCCATCTATTTTTTTATAATTTTTCCATCAAATCTCTTTTTAGAATCATATACCTTCCCACAATGTTTCTCTATTGTGTCCAACTTAAATTGCATTTTGTGGTCTCTGCTAGTTTCTAACAAAGATAGTACATCTACATTTTGTAGGAGTATCAATACTATTTTCAGGTTCAAAAGGGTCATTGAATGGATATTTGGTTGACCATTCAAATTTATAATTCCTTCCTATAGTCCACTTCCCACTCTTATGTTTTTGATGTGAGTTTCTAGAATGTTTATCAGAAGTTTGATTTGGATGGGAAATGGGATTATCATTACTATCAATTTGAATTGAATTAATTTGGTGATTGGAAATTTCATTTGGAGTAAGGTCACTACTAGGGTTTTTCTGCATTTGAGATAAATTGGTTTGCTTACAACTTCCCTAAGTAAATCAAAAAAATAAAGTAACATTATCATAGTAAGAGTGAAAATTACCTCTTGCCACTAGGGTTACTTGTTGGCTGACTGAAATATTTTGAAATTTCCATATCATGTTTTCTTTTTCCTTGAGTTATTTTCTCATTTATAATAGGGGCCATTGAATGGGTGATTTTGAAGTCTGCACATGTGACAAAAATATAGAAGTTTAAAATATTGATGGAAACATAACTTTATCCAACCACATGGATTTTTTTTTAAGAATGATGGAAAACAACACAACCGAGTATTCAAATGACCAAGAAATATACATGAAGGAAAAATAAAGTATTGCTATCGATCAAGAATACGCTTAATAGTTATCGGCCAAGATCACATATATCTATTAATGATCGATAACACATATACATGTTTCTAGACGATAACATTATGTTTTTGTTGTTAAAATTTGCACATTTGTCTTGTCATCTTTCATCACATAATTTATTTTTAGATGGTAACACAAATAACTATTACCTTCTATCAACACACAATAAACTTGCTAGTTTATAGACAAATTTCTCTTTTTCTTACCTCTTGAGTCTTTCACTTTTTCTAGAATCCTTCACTTACGCTCTTATAATTTCATATTTTCACACACTTATAATGTAAATGATATGACTATAATAAGGAAAATTAATCATCTATATATATATATATATATTAATGTTATAAAATGAAGTCAAATATACTAACATCACCAACCCTAGGCGAAACACGAAAGATAAATTATATTTAATTTTTTTAGGCTCTGTAAAATATTGGTGAACACGCTACCATACAAAGTAGTACAAAATTTTCCAAATTCAAAAGCACAAAAGCATAAATGATTCACATATATCATATTCTAACTATTTTTTAAATGTAGGAATCAAGACACAACAAAAGAGAAATTTATTTTCTAAATCAATAGGCTGAAATAGTAATCAAGCATAAAAGAATTGAAATGTTAGATGTAATATATAATACATTTTTCTTTCCTTCATGTAAGCTAGGTAAGTGATCATAAGTAAATCTATGACCATTTTTAATAATAAAACATCTAAGAAAATCATATTCTATATCATAATATATACTGATAGATCCAAAAGGAAAATGAATATACCATTGAAGAGAATCATCTATAAGGCTATGGTGAAATTATTTTAGCAGTAATTGATCATTAGAGTAATAAGCCATAGCTATATGGTAGTGTTTAATATGAAAATAAGGATTTCCAAAACCATCAAAAAAAGAGAAGGTAGGCATGATAAAATCCTTAGGAAAAGATAAATTATGAATTTTATTTAGAATAAGATTTCCATGAAGAGAGTTATCAATGGAAGCATAGTAGGATTTAATTTATAGAGTGAGATATTGAAATTTAGATTTCATATGGCCAAAACATGCATGAGTGATAAGATATCCTGTGATGGAATGGTGGGTGAAAGAAGAGGCACACTGAGCGGTTGAAGCTTTCCATTATGAGTGATCATAGGAACTTGAGAAGGAATAGTGGATGTGGAAGGAGGTAAAGAAAATGGAGGTTCTATAAGAACACTAGATGGAGAATCAAAAGTCAAAATGAGAGGTGGATTAATGGAAGGAGTAGAATCATCATGAATGATATTGGAAGCAATCTCAGAGGTAGAAGAAAGCAGGGTGGAAAATTCACACTCAACAATCTGGAGAGAAGTAACATCCTCACTAACATGCTCATGATCAGAAACATAATCAATATCATTATCAGTCATATTTTTCAAGAAATAAATTCTTCTAGGATATCACTAGCATGAGATGTATTATTACAATCATTAGAAACATTTTTAGAAATAAAATAATTACAAGAAACATAGGAAAACGTAGTGTTTGTAAATACTTCTTCCAAAGAACCTTTGATCTCTAAACAAAATCATCCTCAATACACATACATGCCTATAAGAGAATCTTACAACACTATTTTTAACAAGCACTGCCTCCAATATGATCACTCTTCTCAACATCTCTCTCATCGATACATATTTCTCAAAGACCTCCTGGTATGGAGATAATGATTTTTTAAATACCATAGGATCAAATGCCATGACATAAAAAGGTTTTTTTCATTCCGAAATGTACTTCAAGATCTCATTGATAAAGGTGAATCGCAACTAGATAACTCAAATGCACCTCAAAATCAAAATTTGGACATTGTTAAACAACCCTTCCTAAATCACTCCCCATCTCGTAGTCAACCATAGTCTAATCTTATTAATTCATAGCACACTATCAATACAATTATGCATCAACCACCGAATATCCGAGACCCCCATCACAGAATACACATCTGAACCATTTATCAATATCATTTCCACAAAAACAAAAAAATTTAATCAAACACATCTCCCAATCTTACCAATGAAAAGATATCACTTTTTTCCACATCTGATATGTCCTCTTCAAACCCATATGTAAGTTCTTCACAAGCCTTACAAAAGGAACTAATTCTACAAATTTTGAAAAGATCGTATGATGATCATGTCACCTAGAATTACATGTGTAACCTTTAAAAACCTACCAAATGACCATAAAGTCCTTGATATAAGAATGAAACAATCGTAACACATCACCATATCACTTGTTTAGTAAAAAATCCTTGAATTCCATTCTATGGCCACATCCCTTGTCAAAATTACAAATCCACCATCACAAAATCCAAAATCATTCCTCAACAAACACATAGCCATAATACACATAAAATGATCCCTTTAATGCTCCTACTATCATAAAAAGAACCACTTGCTTCAACCTCCTCCTTAAAAGGAAAATATACATTAATCCTTGAAAGTATCATTCAACAATCTATCATAACATTACCTCCTATTAATCCATCTAGCTCTCAAGGGTGTAAGCCTTCCTAGTATAACTTTAAATCCTTTTGTTATTATTATCATAAACCAAGACACTGTATAGAATATTAGAGAGCCCTCCATGCTAGTATCAAATACCTTAGAAACAAATTCCTTCTCCCTCTAGACTTAGCAACATCAAAAACCTCAAAAACATCGACAATCACTACATATAAACCATCATTTACTCTCACAACCACGTAGAAAATGGCCTCTTCTAAGAAATCCCCTCCTCCTCAAATTGATGCAATGTGTATCACCACTATAACACACACCCAATACCCCAACACTTCTAATCAAAATAATTCCAAAGTCTCTATTCCACTCAACACCGATTCATCTCCTTTGATGCCTCCTACTAAGACTAAGTTTTCCATCATTGTCATCCTTCATACAAAACCCACCACCATAGTACAAAACATATTTATCAAACAACTTCACCAAGTTCCATTAAAGATTTCACTTTACCATATTGTGTAAACTTCACCTTCACATTGATAATCCATGATCGAAGCACTCCAATCCATATTAGTGCCATCACCGATCCACAACCTTTTGTAAATCTAGTAGAGCACACTCTAAACTTCCACCGGGAACTCTTTTGACAGTTCTAAAATACCATCATTACAACCATAAGATCATGACACCCCACTCTTTATCACCACCCAAATCAATGAAACCCTTGTAAAAATGTCATGATCAATAACAATGTCGTATTAATATCATCTCATCACATTCCTTCAGCCAAATTCAATTACCTAACACCATCATCTCCCGGACACCGCTTTGCTTTGAGATTTAAATGAAACCATCTCCTCCATATTGGGTAAAATCATCTAACCACTCAAATTTGGAGTTAAAATTGTCCCTGAACTCTTCTATCTAGAAAAAGGAGAGTTCTAGTATAACATGCTATTAGGCCAACCCTGGATATGCATTATGCATTGTATACCATCCACACTCCATTGATGTCTTACATACAAGCATGAAGGTCAAATGGTTACATTCTCCACATATCCAAATCCTTTCAAATCATGTCACTTGATGTATCATCTAAATGATGTGTTCATTCCTAAATCAATCTCGGCTCCTCTAATGAATCCCCCGCTAGTACATTAATTCCATCCTCAAAATTACTAGATGACACCTCCTTTGATGACATCATGTAAAGTCTTTCACTAGGGGATTATCATCTCCTCATTATTAATTCAATTACTATTCTAAAAGCATACATAAGGCCCGACGAAAATCCCATATATGAACCCAATGTCATAGATGTCATTTCCTAAGGTCCACCAAACCTCAAAAAATCTTGTATATGGAGGAATCGACCTCCCCTCTACACATCTTATGTATCAGCATCGTGTCAAACCTTTTATATCAGACTTCAAATTTTTGTATAACCAAGTATTCACATAGATGTACCTCCATTTTTGTTCCTAGAAAGGCTTAGGATTCGACGTTATGAACATGGTATCCACAATTTTATCATTTAACATTCCTTCAAACTGCATGAAAATTATGGGTTAGGTTCCAAAATACCAACCTCGAATCTTCAAGTAACTTCATACCCATCATAGAACCTAAACCATCCTCATCTACACACGATGATCCCATCTATACTTGATGACATTTTTTCATCCCACCTAAATTTGTTTTAGTCAATACTATTACATTAAGAACATTGAATTATTCAAACTAATCATGGTACTAAAACCCTTCCTCTCATCTGACTTGAAATGATAGAAGAGGATTCACCCACTGTTGACATTCTTCAATGCTAAGATGACCAAACCATCATCTCTCACATGGGGCATAGGATCACTTCCTTCGTAAAACCCTACCACATAAAACCTCGACACTTCTTAATGAATCCACTTTTGACATTAATATAAGGAATTTGTAGGAATCTCATATATTTAAATTCATTCAATCTTTAGATCCACAATATTTAAAAGACTTCAAAACCTTCCTATCCAAATATAGTCAAGTATTTTCTTAGTCATATAGTGATATGTCAAGTATCAACCCCAACATTGCCATCCACAATATCGTCATGTAACCTAACACCAAACCTATTAAACAAAAGCTACGTAGGATGCACCTTCACATATTTATCCTCAACAAAGAAGAGTTATAGAAGTTTCTCTCCACTAATTT
Organism: Taxus wallichiana var. yunnanensis; assembly: GCA_018340775.1. Classification (NCBI taxonomy): domain Eukaryota; kingdom Viridiplantae; phylum Streptophyta; class Pinopsida; order Cupressales; family Taxaceae; genus Taxus; species Taxus wallichiana. Next base: position 262,675,982 of record CM031236.1, read on the forward strand.
TATTATACCCATTAACTATCCATAATGGGTCTCTAATATCGTGCCTATAACCAAAGCCTCGGAAAGTTACACATCTACACCAACTTCCGAGACCTCAATCTCACTTGTCCTAAAGATGACTTCCCTCTTCCAAACATTGACTAGCTCGTCAATTTAACAACTAGACACGAAACACTATCCCTTATGGATGGATTATATGGATATAACCAAATCCTCATCTCTATGGATGATCAACATAAAATGTCCTTAATCACTCCTTGGGGACTTTTTGTTATCGGGTTATGCCCGCCAAACTTAAGAATGATGGTGCCACCTATCAATGCATTATGACATACATCTTCCATGATCTTATCCAAAAAACCGTAGAATAATACATTGATGATATTGTAGGTAAATATAAGCAATGAAATGTTCATCTCTCCGTATTTGATGAAATATTCATTCATATTATCCAATACTTTCTTCACCTTAACCCCGCTTAAGTGCATGTTTGATTTTCTCACTTGAATCTCTTAAGGTTCATTGTTTCCATTCGTAGTATTCAAGTAGACCCCACCAATATCAAAGTTATCATATATATGACCCTCCGTTGAATCTCTAACAAATTTACATGTTAGAGAAAATGAGGAAAGATATAATTAAATAATAATAGATCCACGAATTAACAATTGAGGATTATAGATTATAATGTTAGGGTAAACATAATAATTATGCATTATAGTTACTTTTACCTTAGTTATTTTATTGTTACTAAGGTATTTTAATTGTTGGTGTGGTTGTAAACATTATTTTGTTTGTAATTGGGAATAGTATTCCCGTATCATATTTTGGGTTGTTTTATTGTTAAAAAAAATATATATCTATAATTTATTGTACATGGGTGTGTTTATTGTTGCATTGTTGTAACATCCCATTTGTCTGTATATGACTATGCAATATCTATAAATATTTTAGCCATTTATCTTGTACACGATTTTCTAGAACATCAATATAATTTTTAGGCTTCTGTCCTTGTTCCAAAATTACATTTGGTAGTAGAGTAGGTTGGAGCCTCTATGAGCAGAGAAGATGTACAGAGAGAGAGCGGAATAGACAAAGGAGATTGGAGAAGCATTTATAGTAGTTGGAGAGCCTATTCATCATCCTACAACTTAGCAAACCCATCCCCGCATCCTCACAACCTATTGTTCATTCTCTAGGTGTTTGGAATGCAATTTTTTTTTCACTAGTGTAGGGACACTAGGAAAAATTTGTAGCATTTGGAGAAATTCAAGTTAAAAAAAATTCATTTATTCCCCATTAGTGATTTCTCCCCTAAATAGAGAGGTGAATATAATGTATGCTAAATCTAGCAATTTTAAAAATTTGGCATTTTGTGTGCGAAAGGTCTCTACATTAGAAGGTTGGAGACCAAGTCAAGGTTAAGGACTCCCACCGAGATATCAAGAGATTTGGTCAGGTTTTGCATTGAGGCATCAAACTAAGTTTTTCATATTATGATCCAACCAAGCCACATGGTAAACAATGACGAGTCAAATCCACCGAGTCTCCATACAAAAAAATCCCCTACATGAAGGTCGAGATGAAATTGAGCTCCTACTGAGCCAAGAACCAAGTTGTATATTGGTCAAGTTGATCCTTACAAGGAGTCAAGATGGTTAAAGGACTCCACCAAGCCATAGGTGAGTCACCTAACTGTCTCAATTAAACGGATAAGCCCTTTCCAAAATATCCCTACACCGATTTATTCATTAGTGGATCAAACAAAACACCAATTAGGAAATTGAGTTATACTGCGTTCAAATTCAATATCCTCTCAAACGTGTCCCCCAAAAAAATTGATAACAAAAAAGCAAAGCTAAACAATACAAAACACAATGAATATAATAAAATAGAGGTGGCCAAGAAAAAAATTTCACAATGATAGTGGAAACAAAGGAAAAGTTGAGGAAGATTTGGTTTTCTAGCTAAACCTAAATCCACCTCCCTCCTTTGCACGTCACATGGTCCATCCAACAAGGTACCCACATCACCTTTCAATAAGGTTAGCTGATTTTTTTGGTTTGAATACAAAAATATCCTTTTCATTTCATATGCGCTAATAGCGCTTAAGTGGTTAGTTGGAAAGTTTAAAATTTCTCTAGGGAGGAGGTTCTGGGTTCAAACCCCTTAAAACATTTTTTTTTAAAATTGTGAATTGACGGGTAATTTGGTAGCACCACCAACATTTAGTGATGGTAAAACCTCGCTAAACCACTTATTCCTAGCTCAAACCACCACTAATTTAGTGGAGAAAACCCTAATCTAGGGTCAATTTTTTTCTCCCACATAGCTCACTTTTTTATTTTGAGTATTTTTTTCCAAAGGAGGGGTATATAAAAACTGCAATTTTAGTTATTTATTTTTGGTTTCTTACATAGAGATCCATTTTGAGCTCCAGAGGCCACCAGGGCATTGTAAAACAATTTTTTTGGCCTTCCATTCAATTTTTTTAAATATTTGGATGTAATTGTATATTTCAGTGGATTTTACTAATTTTCAGGTTACCATATTCAACTGCAAAACAATATAACTTCTTAAAACAAGTAGATATTTGTAAACAAAATTAGTGAAATTTTTATTCTGTAACATTCACGAGATCTTTGGATCTCTTTCACGGTATTTGGTATATACAGTGCCTCTAGGAAGTACTTATGGGTAAAGTTGTCGTGACTACTACTACACTTAACACTTAATATAGGTGCAATAATATCATCTGGGCATTGTCCCTATAAATCGACGGGGAGTAATAAGGACATAATGCACAAACTTTCAGCCCTCCCATCCGTCTGTGAAAAATTACTCAACATAAATCTAGAAAATGAAATTATCTCGAGTATATGGTGAAGTTATGTATGCTTATGATGATATTTCTTTGAGCCGTGTCAATAATAACACCGACCCATTTTAGTATTGTTTTGGTACCATGCATCACATTATTTCACACACATTAACGCCTATTTCACCCACTACCAAGTATATCAAAAGGTGATCGTCTTCCATGTACCAACGAGTATATCAAAAAGGAACATATAAAGAAAGGTTCAAAAGATATCGAGTGACAAAGATATATAAATTAGGATACCATATACATGGAGTGATAAGAGACTTACCCTTTGTCATTGAATTCAAAAAATGGGCACCAACGCCCCCAAGTTATTTCTTCCAAACTCACAACTCCTAAGAGGAGATAACTATGCTACATGGAAGACTAAGATCAAAACACAACTTGAGTTTGAGGAGATATGGCTTGTTGTGAATGGTTCCATAACCAGATTGCTAAATGATGCAAATCAACAGAGGTAGTTTGACAAGGCCAATCAGAAGGAAAAATTCATAATATTTTTGTAGTATCGATGAAGTAGAACCCCACATTTGAGAGTTCATAATACCCAAAGAAGTGTGGGATAAGTTGAGCATTGTGTATGAGGCCAAAAATAAGAACACAATTCTAAATTTGTAGGGTCAATTACATACAATGAAATTCAAATAGAATGAGAAAGTAGAAGATTTCTTAAGAAGAGTTTTAGAATTGAGGGCTTCACTTCTATCCCTGGGAGAGGAGGTCACTAATACATCTCTCATTCCCATTTTTCCGATAGCACTCCCTCCTTCATACTGCATTTTTGTGACAACACTAAACTTGTCAGATCAGACAATTAGTTTTGACAAGCTAGTAAATATACTACAACAAGAAGAATCTATGTACAACAAAGATGATGAAGAGGAGTAGACACTATCTTCTCATTAGAAAGGAAAAGGAAAAGGAAAATCTCATTCCTCTCAAAATCCCAAAAAAACATCAACATGGGGACAAGAATAAGAATAAATGTCCTATCTATAACAGAGGACATGATATAAAATATTGTTGGTACAATACATATAAGAAAGGTTCATCAAGTAATTCTGGAACTCAAAATTAGAAATCTCATAAGGTAAAGTCACACTATAATCACAGGAAGAAAAAGGGGAACTGACAAAGAAAACCCCATCAACAAGGAAATATAGAAAAGCAAGAAGAAAATTTAGAAAAAGAGGACTTCTTGTATATTGCTCATTCCAATGAACCATCTACATCATCTAGTGATATTTGGTATGTTGATTTGGGAGCCACTCGATACATGACCAGACATAGAGACTAGTTTACTACAATGAGGGAAATGCCTTCAAAAACCATGTTTCATTAGGTGATGATTTTTCTTACACATTACAGGTGATTGGCAACATTTCTCTACCTCTTGGTTCACAAAATTGAAGAATATCAGATGTATTATATGTCCCCAAGTTAAAAAAATATACTATCAATTATTCAACTATTAGATCACAATATGAAGATTAAATTTAATAGTCATTCTAGAAAGAAAGTGTGTTTGATTCTAGACAAATCAAGAGGCTCAAAAATTGTTGCAAAATCCTCCAATGTGGGACGTAGTTTCCATCTTGACGTTATCTATGGGGATGATCAAGAACTTTTGGCTAAGAATTATTCATCATCCTATTTGTGGCATCGGATACTTGGTCACATTAGTTTCAATTATCTAAACACACTTCTCTAGTAAACCCCGGTGAGAGGGTTTCCATCTCTCTAAGGATATAGATAAGTGTCCTCACTACCTAGTAGGTAAACAACACAGAGCTTCATTCCGTAAAGAGTACTTATCAAGATCATGGTAGGATTGATTTGGTTCATGTGGATCTTTACGGTCCGATGCAACCTAGTCATTCGGATTTCAAGATTTCATGATTTTTTTATGACTATTCAAGGAAAATGTGAATATATTGTCTTCATAAGAAAATTGATGCTTTTGATAACTTCAAAAAGTTCAAAGTGGTTGTAGAGAACAAGATTGGTCTTCACATCAAAACTCTTTGCTCGGATCGGGGGATTCACCACTAATGAGTTCATATACTACCTACAAGCTCACGGGATTTTTGTCAAATGAATCCTCCACACACACCATAGAAAAATGGTGTTGTTGAGAGAATAAACCGTACTAACCTAGAAATGGTACATTGTATGATCGATGATTCTCGGATTAACGATGACATTTTGGGTAGAAGCAAGAAAGAAAACTATATATTTATTGAATAGAGTGCCCACAGCTTTCTCTTAATGGAGTAATGCCACATGAATCATATTCGAAGTGGAAGCCATCTCATTGCACACCTAAGAGTATTCAAGTGTAAAGATAGCATGCACATACCCAAGAAGAACACTAATAAATTGGATATAAAGTCACAAAAACTCATCTTCATTGGCTATAGTGAAGAGACTCTTGGGTACATATTAATAGATCCAAAGACCAAGAAATTCCACACCAATAGAGATGTTAAGTTATTTGAGAAGAAGAAAGTTGAGACTCCTCCTCCAGACTCACCTGATGTAGATATTCCACCTGTTGTAAAACCAGAAGCTGATGTTCCCGCATATGATGAAATTGATGATGGGGATGATGGTGATGATCAGAGATAACCATGACCCATAGGATAAGGTCATCGTATTCCCCAAGTGGTATACGAACATGATATGAGATGTAAAATTGGATTCTCCACCAGATACATCCACCACTGTACCATGGACTCACAATAAAGCCCGATAAGAAGTAAAATTTTCTTTGATGAGTAGACTTGTTGAATCTATTATGATATCTACTATCTAGGAATCCCTATAGTTGAAATCTTGGAAAGATGCCATGGATGTTGAGTATCATTCAGTGATGAAAAATAACACTTGGTAGCTTGTTGATATTCCACTATGGAAGAAACCCATTAGTTATAGATGGATATTCAAAACAAATTACAAAGAATATGGGACCATAGGAAACTATAAAGTAAGATTGGTAGTAAAGGGGTATGCACAAAAGGAATGCATTTAATATGAGGAGACATTTTCTCCCATAACTAAGATCAAAATGATCAGCTGATTTTTCTCTAGCTACACTGCTTTTTTTGTTGTAAATTACATCGATGGATGTGAAAAGTTCAATTCTGATAAAATATCTACAAAAGGAAGTCTACATGACTTGACTGAGGGTTATGTTGTACCTAGAGAAGAAAAAAAGGTATGTAGACTCATGAAATCATTGTATGGCCTTAAACAAGCACCACGAGCTTGGTAAATCAAAATAGATGAACATCTCATACAACATGGATTTTTAGAAATCCATATGATCCCAATCTCTACCTTGAAAATCAAGGGGGATATTGTGATTTTTGTTGTCTATATCGATGATCTAGTCATCATTAGCGTTCGATGAAGATGATCGATGCAAATAAGAAAGATCTTAATCGATTGTTCGACATGGCGAGATATCGGGCTCATACATTTTTGTCTTGGATTAGAAGTATGGAAGAAAGGGAATCACATCTTTGTTTCTTAATTGAAGTATACCAAGACAACGCTAGAGAAATTTAGGATGATGTATTATACACCTATTACTACACCTATATAAATGAGACTATAATTATCTCATTCAAATCCATTTCCTATGGTAGATGTAACTATCCATTAACAGTTGATTGGGAGTCTCATTTACCTAACATACACTAGACTAGATATTAGCTTTGCAGTGAGCTATCTTTTCAAGTTCATGCAGGAACCAAAATTTTTTCATTGGAAGGTAGCAAGGAAAATATTGAGATATCTCAAGGGTATAATGGATCTTGGTCTATAATACAAGAAGAATGATAAATTCTTCTTGACTGGATATTTAGATTCATATCATGTAGGTAACATTGATGATAGGAAATCCACTTCTAGATTTGTATTCTTTTTGGGATCTGGAATGATATCATGGGGAAGTAAGAAACAACACTTTATTTCTCACTCTTCTACATAAGCTAAATATTGTGTTGTAGGTAAAGCTACTTGTGAAGCAATATATCTACGTTGCATCTTTGGAAGGACTTGGAATACCACAGAAAACCTACCACCATGTATGTAGAAAATGTATGTGTTCTCAAACTTGTTCACAATCTAGTATTTCATAAGATAACAAAGCACATCAAGCTATAAGTTCATTTCATACGTAGTATGTCTTGAAACAAAACATACAAACTTCAGCTTTTTCCCTACGGAAGAATAACAAGTAGATATCTTCACAAATTCACTTGCACGTGACAAACATGAGTTGTTTAGAGAGTTACTCTCCTCATCCCTTGAGGAAATGAAAAATTAAGGAGGAAAATGTTAGGTTAAACATAGTAATTGTGCATTATAGTTACTTTTACCTTAGTTATTTTATTATTCCTAAAGTAGTTTATTTGTTGGTGTGGTTGTAAACATGTTTTTCTTTGTAATTGGGAATAGTATTCCGTATCATATTTTGGGTTGTTTTATTATTAAAACCATATATCTATAATTTATCGTACATAGGTGTGTTTATTGTTTCATTGTTACAACATCTCATTTTTCTATATATGGCTATGTAATATCTATAAATATTACATCCATTTATCCTATATATAATTTTCTCGAACATCAACATAATTATTAGGATTCTTTCCCGGTTCCAAAATTACATATAATGTGTAGAAATTTACCATATGTTCACATATGCATATAACAATTAATATATTATGAATGAAAGAAAATAACAATAGATGAAAGTAAATGAGACAAGAGACAGATAACACCAAATTTAAGTGGAGAAACCCAAAGGAAAAAAATCCACTAATAAGTATTGTGTGTATTAAGAATTCAATAATTTAACCTAACACTTCCACTTCACTCCTCATTCTCATAGTAACAATAGAAATATTCTATCTTGATGTATAATAGCTTGCATAATTATCTAAGCTTAGACAATCGGTCTATGAACTTATTATCCAAAGGTAAGATTACCAAGATACATAATCCCGTGAGGGATCACACTATTTATATAAGATGGGTGAGCGGTTATACCACTTCAATATTTTTAAAGTTGTGAAATACTAACTAATATTATTAAAAATAATCTTTAAGACATGGGTTGTTTAAGTGGCGGTCCACCAAATGGTATCCCCACTTGACATTAACACCCCAACAATCCCCCTTAATATTAAGTGGGGAAAATAAAAAAAGACATGCCAAATTGGATTTACAGATCCTTGATCAGAAATAATGATTCGAGTTAGCATACAAATAAGGGAAATCAATAGATATTCCCATAAAAAATTCTTAAGATAAGTGCTTTACTTATGAAGATTTACATCAAATTATGCATCCTTTTATAAACTAAGGCATACTTGACAACTAAATCTTCACTGGGATTTACAAGTAACTTCACATAGAGTGACACATTTACTTATTACAAAATGGAGGAAGTATTGAAATTTTACAATGAACTACCTTATGCATTTTCTCATGAGACTTACAGTTCACATACAATGCTAAAACCATGTGTAACCAATCCCTAAAGGACCACTTTCTTACATACAAAGTTGGTGGTCATGATCCACTCTTAGAAGTTAACCTGGGTCTTTTATAATAATCTGTTAAGAGGTGGAATTTTCATGCATAATCCCCATCAATGGAAAATATAATAGGCCCAATAGGGCATGAAACTTGCAAAACTTCACAGCACACAATGGCTTAGTGAAGATATATATATCTTGATCTTCAGTAGAATAGAACTTGGGATCAATATCACCATTCAGGAATTTATATCGAATAAAGTGCATGTGAACTTCAATATGCTTTGCCCTTTGATGTTAAACTAGATTATTTACAAGAGAAATGCAACTCTAGCTATCACATAGAAGAGTATTGCTCCCTTTGATGCCCATGTGTAGTTCATCCAAATGTATTTTTAGCCACATAACTTCTTTTGCATCTTCCATAACACTTCTATACTTCGTCAAGAGGTGGCATTGTCATGCATACTCCTATTAATGGAAAATATAATAGGCCCAATAAGGCACGAAACTTTCAAAACTTCACAACACATAATGGCTTGGTGAAGATATCTACAACTTGATCTTTAGTAGAGCAGAACTTGAAATTAATATCACCATTCAGGACTTTCTCTCAATTAAAGTGCATGTGAACTTCAATATGCTTGGCTCTTTGATGCTGAACTAGATTCTTTGCAAGAGTAATGCAACTCTAGCAGTCACATAGAAGAGTATCTCTCCCTTTTACACCCATGTGTAGTTCATCCAATAGTCTTTTCAGCCACATAACTTCTTTTGCAACTTCCATAACACTTCTATACTCCACTTCAGTAGAAGAGATAAACATTGTTGGTTGTTTCTTGCTACTCCAAGTGATGGAACCTACACCCAACTTGAAAATATATCTAGAAGTATACTTTCTATTTGTAACATCACCAACATGATCAAAATCACAATAAAAAAATTGTGCATCATTACAAGAAGAATAAAAAAGACCATAATTGACTGTTCCTTTAATATATTTCAAAATTATTTTTTCCATTTTCCAATTATCCTCATAAGTTTCTTGCATAAATATTGAAACTAATCCTACTGCATAAGAAATATCAGGTCTAGTAATAGTCAAATAAATTAGACTACCAACTAGTTGCTTATATAGAGTAGGATCAAATTTATCACAAGCTAGTTTAGGGTATAACTTAACACCAACTTCAATAGGAATGGAAACAAGCTTACAATCAATCATGTTAAATCTTCTAAGAAAATTCACATCATACTAAGATTGATATGCAACAATAGACTTATAATCTTGAAATATAATCATGCCAAGAAAGTGATTTAATAAACCTAAATCAATCATTTCAAAACGCTGCTTTAACCTTTCTTTGATTCTAACAATTAATTTTTTATCACTGCTAGTAATCAAAAGATCATCAACATAAAGAACAATAATGATAATATGATTTTTATCAAACTTAACAAATAAATCATTATTAGAACAATAGTTAGAAAAATCAAGCTCTTGAAACAACTAATTTATTTTAGCATACCAAGCTCTAGGAGCTTGCTTAAGACCATATAAAGAATTTTAAAGTTTAAAGACAAAGTTTTTTACCAAGTTCTTAAAAAAATTTAGGCTGACTTTTATATATTTCTTATTTTAAGTCACCATTTAAAAAATCATTTTTAACATCCATTTGGTGAATCTCCCAACCATATTGGGAAGCTAATGCAAGAATAAGTCTTACAATGATCATCTTAGCAACATGAACAAAGGTATCAACATAGTTAAAACTCAGTTTTTGAGTGAAAACACAAGCTACCAACCTTGCCTTGAACTTTTCAATATCTCCTATAGATTTATATTTAATTTTTAATAACCACCTAGATCCTACAATGCTTATTTTAGGAGGAGGGACTAATTTGCAAGTGTCATTTTTGATTAAGGCATTGTATTCATCCTTCATAGCCTAAATCCATCTATCATATTTAGATGATTCTTCAAAGGATTGTGGTTCTACCTCATAGAGGGTCATTAAGGAATGATAATTATGTTGAATTCTAGTTAGATTTCTAAGATTATTAGGCTGAGAGTTTTGAACAAGACTTTGAGCCCATTTAGGAATCTTAGGTTACAAGAAATTTTGAGATGAATCCCCCTCAATATCCATCATATCTAGATCAAGATGATCAACCTATTGAAATTATATTTCTGTCAAGAAGAATTATCATGCTCTATCTAATAGAGGGAGGGATGTCAGTTGATAGATGATTTGCTAATTTATAAGGCTAGAATGTTAGATATCTCTACTTTGTTCGGGTCACCTAAACCCTAAAGCGGTCCCAGTTGCTGGAATTATGGAGAAATATATGGGTTGTTTATCCATTGATTACCCTCTATCAAATGAATCTCGATACCATTTTATAACAAATGCGGAATATATAATTAAAGAATATATATCCATAAATTAATAGTTTAGGATTATAGATTATAATGTGTGGACATTTACCCGATGTTCACATATGCATATAATAGTTAATGATTGTGAATGAAAGAAAATAAAAATAGCTAAAAGTAAATGAGACAAGAGACAAATAACACCAGATTTAAGTGGAGAAATAAGAAGGAAAAAAACTCCACCGAAAAGCACTATCTCGTATTAAGAATTTAATAATTTAACCCAACACTTCCAATTCACTCCTCTATCTCACATGTAATAATAGCGAGTCTTCTATCTCACCGTATAACATCTCACATAAGTAGCTAAGCTTAGATCAATCATTATATGAACTTATTATCCAACGGTAAGATCACCAAGAAACATATTCCCTTGAGGGATCATACTATTTATATAAGATAGATGAGCGGTTATACCACTTCAATTTTTTCAAAGCTTTAAAAGACCAACTAAAATTATTAAAAATAATCTTTAAGACAAGGGATGTTTAAGTGGCGGCTCATCAAATGGTATCCCCACTTGATATTAACACCTCAACATTGCAGCCTCTAGGGTAATCTTTAGTCAATCCATCACTTTATATCAAAACTTTTAGATCAATGTCAGCCTTTTCATCATCTCCTTCGAAAGGATGGAAATTTTAGATGGAACCAAAATTTTCAAAAGGCCTTCATTAACCTTAAACAATACCTCTTATCACTATCTTTAGTAACATCTCCACGTGATGGGGATCCTTTCTACCTTTACATATCCACTATCAATCATGGCCTAGGATCCATGCTCGCTCATTTGGACAAACAGGGTCATGAGAAGGTTGTTTATTATGTAAGTCGTGCCTTCCATGAATATGAAACCCATTATACTAAATCCGAATTTTTTTGTGCCTTGCACTTCGTAACGCCCAAGCTCCATCATTATCTACTTAATTGTAAACCTTATGTCATTACTAGTTTTAATCCTCTTAAACCCATGTATTATAAATCATATCACAATGACCGCATTACTTGGTGGCTTATGCTTATGACCAAGTTTGATCTTGAATTTATCCCATAAAAATATATCAAAGGACAAGCCATAGCTCAGCTTTTCAAAGATCCTCTACTTGACAATCAACCACCTCATGAATAATTCCTCGATGAATCTATGAACATCATCAATCATGAATACACCCCTCTCAAAATGGTCCTCTTTTTAATGGATTTAAATGCTAGCAAGAGGTAGGTGCCAATATTATTATCATACCTCCAAGAGGGACTCCCATCCCCCTATTTTTCAAAATTAACATCGAATGTACTAACAATATGGATGAATATGAATTTGTATTCATGGGTCTCCAGACCACCATCATGATTAGTGTTCAAATATTGGACATCTATAGAGACTCAAAATTTTCATCAACCAAATAAAAGGAATTTATCAATGCAAAAATTAAATTCTGTAAAATTATAAAGCCATTATTGAATTCCTTCTAGAATCCTTTGATAGTTACACCATCCAAATAGTTCCACAATCCTCTAAACAATTCATAGACACCATGGATTCTTTGGAATCCCTCATCCCTTTATCAACTCATGACTCTAAAATGTTCATTGTTGTACACATACTAGATTAACCATCCCGTAATAATGAAATCCCTTCTATAAATACCATTTAAAATAATTCGATTGACCTATGGCATACTTAGACATTTGATCATCTATTAGAATAAAAATTCCTCCTTATCTATCTAGAAATGATAAATGATATTTTCTCCAACGAGCTACCTAGTATGTAATTGTAGGTGGTGTACTTTATAAATGTGGATTTGATTTCCTCTTACTAATATTCCTTAAATATTGGTAGTCTACCAAAGCCATTTAGGAAGATCACAACAGTATATGTGGTGGAAATTTCAACAGTACAACTTTCACTAAGCATGTCCTTCGAATGTGATACTATTGGCATACTATTAACCAAGATTATTATGAATATGTTAAGAAGTGTATAAAATTCCAAAAATAATCCAATCTCACTTATATTCCCACAATATTTACAACCCTCTCAAGACCTACGTTGTTTCTCACAATGGGGGTTAGACCTCATTGGCATTATCAACCCTTATTCATCATAACAACATCACTCTATTATCACATCCATGTTGAATAATTCACTAAATGGGTGGAGTTTTTCCTTTACTTATACAAAAGCTAATAATTTTTTTGACTTTATCTATCAAAATATCATGGTTGCGTTGGTATCCATCAAAAATGGTCATTGGTAATCGAAAATACTTTAAAAACAAATATGTTAAGAAACTATTCGACACATTCAACATCAGACTAAGCTTCTCATCACCATATTATCAAAAAGAAAATGGAAAATCTGATAATTCTAATAAAACACTTAATAATATTTTTATGAAAACTCTTGACAAAGAAGGTAGGAATTGGAATCTCCAAATCATGTTTTCTCTCTAGGCTTATTGTACTAGCATCCTTACTCATATAGGTGCTACCCTCTTCTCTATAGTCTATGGCTCTAAGGAGGTCTTACCCCTTGAAGTTTAGATCCCACCACTTCATGTATCCCTAAGAAAATTTATCTTTGATGAGTAATATCAACAAGACCATCTAACATAATTAGAATTTCTAGATGAACAACTTCTAACAAATCTTAAACACCATCATTTCTATCAAAAGTGCATCAAGCACACGTATAACATTTTTGAAATAATGTGACTTTAACATAGGTGATCTTGTTATCAAATAAAATAAAAAAATCACTACTTTGGAAAGGAGTAAACATGGAAATTTCCCCCTTAACTGAATCGGTCCATATGTCATCACTTACAAGTATGGGTCGGGAACTTATCGTTTTTCCTCCATTGATGGTACACCTGAAAAGGAACATATGAAGGCCTTTCACTTGCATTATTTCTATTGTTAACACATAGAATCTCATGACAATAGTTATATAAAAGATATTAATCCATTACCAACCCTTCGCTTTATTATTGTAATGATTTGAAAGCATGTGGTTTTCCGTCACTATCCTCAACATCTTAAAGGTGAGGACCATGGCTCTATTCACCGTATCTCTCACATGGAAAATTTACTCCTCAAAAATAACCCCACAATCATTACACCCACCCACCTTATGTATCAACCAAACACATGTCATGGGGTACACATGTGTAGTATATGCAAGCATCTCTTTCCCTCCTCAAAATAGTCTATTAGGCTTGCCCTCGATGAAAAAATTAAAGTCAAAAATATCTATGGATGTATTGTATCAAAATTAAATAGACTAATCCTCAAAGGATAGATATCAAATATAAACTTCATACTATAAAAGGAAAGTATATTGTTCCCTTAAAGGAAAAATACTTGTCAAAATCATAGATCACTACCTCGAAGGGTGATTATCGAGAAAAGTACAAAATTATAGACTACTCCTTGAAGGATGGATACCCATGTAAAAAGGCTTCCAACATAAATCAACATTTAAAAATTTAAAATATCAAAAGCATCCTAGGAAAGCTTCCCGCATCGATCAAATTTCCCATAAAAGTAAACTTCCCGCATCAATCAGTTTGCATTAAAATAAAATGTATAGCTAGGGAATCTCTATATGAAACCATTGAAAGGAGAACCTACTCTCCCACAAAACCTACATATTTCCACCCTTCCTATGTATTAGGAAGATATAATTTTCATTCCCATCTATATCTAATATCCCACATGTGACTACTCATTATTAGTCATATGTTAATATTTTTTGTAAGGCCCAAAAGTCTAAAAGCCTTCACCATACTAATTCCCATCACATATGTATCAAATCCAGTATAAAGCAATCATTTCATGTTTTATTATTATCCAAGATTAAAAACACATTTTGATATATAAGATCACATTAAATTCAAATGTTATCAATAATACCATCATCTATCAAATATCCATATAACATCAACATCCATCAACATCAAATACAATAATGATAAAATTTCAATTTCACATCACATTAAATACCAACACAGATCATAAATCAAAATCCTAAACATATATAATCATCTATCATATCAAAATGTCTCTATAAATCATTCAGAGTCTCAAAATATCCACGTATAAAAAATAGGCTTCACAAAAATCCATATACATCAAAATTATTATATCTACTAGGTAACCTAGAAACCCACAAATAAGGCACTCCCTCAAATGCTTCTCCTCTGAGAAGTACCATCACCTTCATCAGGTCCTCTACTAGGACCACCTCCATTGGGTACCCTACTTGGACATCCTCCATCTATACCCTGAGGTGGTGGACCCACACTCACTACAATGACACTAGGTCCCTCTCACCTATGTGTTAGATTATCTGCATAACGAAGTTCGGTAGGTAGACTCCATATCACTATATCCTTGTAATAAGCTAGATAATCATGCACTCGACTTGTAGTTAGCTAAGAAAAACATACCAAGTTGTTCCATCTGACCACAAACCTAAGCCCCGTATTCCTCTAACTCTAAACAAGAAATTGATGTACTTGTGATCCCAAGATCCCTCCTCAAGGTCTCTCACTACTGTTTATATCTATCCCGATCCATTATAACATGTGCAATCTCCACCTACACACTAGGTATCAATTGACCTAGTATATCTCGATCTCCCCGTAAGTCCATCCCTCTTACCTATAATACCATCTCTCTATCCAACCAATCAATACCTCTCTACCCAAGTATCCCACTCATCCAATAATGTGGCCTTCTCACCTCCGAGTGTGCAATATTGGAATCTAAAGCTTCCCACAAAACTACCATCATCCTCACCTCTACCCTCATCATCACCTCCTTGGTGAGATTCCTCCACACATGCTCACACTCATCTATCAACTCTAACATGTTGGGCCCTCCAAAATCTAGAAAAATCCTCCATAACATTCACATCATCCATAGCCATGGGTACACCCTTATCATCTACACCCATCTCTTCCTCCTTAATGGGAATAGAATGAGGTACTATAAACCCTAGAAATGGTGTCTCTACATCTCCATCATCATGCCTATATACCATTGGTACATCCGAACATCCATAATCAATCCAAATTGTTACATGACATGACTAAATCAAATCGAGATCCCACTCTCCCATCTCACCCACTGTACTCCATAGATCCTACGAGATGGCCCTTAACTAATCCTCCTCTCCCTCCCACAATGGAAAACTAATATATGGTATCCATATAATATCACCATCCTGTAAAATTGATAGGCTATTTCTATAAATATTCTCTCCGTATCGACCCTCGAATCTCCTATATCGTAACACAATAAAACAAACCCACTTGATCTCTCTAATACTACACCGTATCCCCAAAAAAATCTCTATTCCAAGCCATTGAAAATTTCTTGTATGCCCAACACTACAATAAACATCCAACATTAATCCCAAACCTCTTCTTCATCCTCTATGTCCACAAAAACTGTAATAGAAAACCAAGATCAATCCAAAACATCTTCTTGATTCTCCACATCATATCAACTATTAAACTATTCATCATCCATGGAAATATATCGCTAGCATAGTCAAGAAAAACATAACATGTGATCCCTATCATCATCATGGTCATCAAAGCATGACCCTCTGTGAGGAGCATATAAGGCCCCATATGATATTCCACCTAATGAGAACTCTACACCATAAAAATCATAAGTGAACATTCTCCTCATCACCCCGACCCTCTCCATCTCATCAATCAAATATATCCCCTCTCCATGAAAAAGAAATCTCATAATCATGTGTACATCCTCTAGGGTGATCATCATCTCACTCGTCGATAGCCAAAATGTACAAGTAGTGGGATCCCACCTCTCCAATAATGTGAGTAATAATCCCCACTTCCTATGGATATGTCTATAATGACACACTTCCCCAAAACCCACATCCTCAAAATGCAAATAATCCTCATTTGACAACCAATCCCTCACATCCTCTAGAATCATAGGAATCTTATCTTTGATGGTTAATTTATCCATCACATACATCCATAAAACATAAAATTTTCATTAGAATAATTTATCATCAAAATTTAATTAAAGTTCCATAAAAAAACCCCAATCTCCAACAATTCAGCACAATCAGTGGCATTTAATCCAAATCAAAAGTGATTCAACAAAATCATTGGTGATTCTTAAGACTCGACAAACATGCCCCCATTCGGCCCAAAAAAAAATTAAATAAAAACTAAAACACACAAAAATGACAAAAAAGAGTACCTCCTCCTCCTAAGTGGGCCTCTTTTTCCTTCCCGATACTCTCTTGTAGCCTCCATCTCTCAATTATCACTCAAAAATCACTCAATTAGAACTCTAAATTTTACAAATTGCATGATACAAATGAAATTTTCATGATCAAACTAACTATTTATAGGGCACCAATTATCCCACTTGGAATCGTTAACATTTTCTTTAATCTCCAATGATTCCTATAATCACCAATGGTTAGGATTAAATAACTTGTGATTCTCAATAATTGATCTCAATTCCCCTTAATTATCAAAAACACACATTTTTCAAAATAAACACCTACTTCAACAAAATTATCACACTTGCATAACACATGTATCCAAAATGTGCCTCATTTTAAGGTTCCTCGAACCACTCACAACCAAAAATCCTTCGTAGAGATTTTCTTTATGACCTTAGAAGGGTAAATCATATGTGTATAGGACATGAACCCTTTGGTTACCCTATCACTTGGCTCCCTGATCTTTGCAGCATATATTTTCTCCCTAATAATCATATTTTTAGATGACACAAACCCTTTGGTTCATGTACAACTTAAAATCAACATGTGAGCTTTAGGCATACTCAACCTCCCTGAGGTCATATTGGGTTAGACGATGTGGAATGGATAGATTTCTATGTGGAGTGAAATACTCGAAGATAGGTGAATGTGGTCAACAAGATATCAGGTAAATATAATGTCCTATGTGGGAACTAAATGGATCTAATCATCTAGGGAAATAAAAGCCTCTCTAACCTGAATGGGTGTGATGGTACAATCAAGATTGATACACATATGTAAGATTTTATCAATGTCTCTGTGTATAACTTTCTCAATTGGTTGTGGAATATGTGGAAATTTCCTTCGTTCACCTATTAGAAATTTATGGACAAGGTCATGGAAATGCTATAGAAAATAGATGAATAAGGAAAAACAAATGAGCTATGGGCATTAGTTCTACCTGGCTAGTTTTACCGTGAAGTTATAGAATTTTTGGCTTCTTCATTAAGGATGTGTAATTGTGTGATTATGATGGGTGGAAGTGGTGAAGATTGAAATACCATAATCCAAAGGCATGTAACAATGTCATTCGTAAAAATAAAATACATTCGGATGCGGGACTCGGGGATCATATACCTCATCTCTTGGTTGTGGTGGTCCTGAATGGTCATATGAGATGTGTGTTGAACTAAGCTAATGTAATAAAACAAAATAATTAAATAAAGGAAATATAATATTTGTTTTTGTGTTTTTCCAATTATATAAAAGAAATATAGCAATAAACAACAATCTAATTAAATTAAAGTAATGGTTTTTGATTTTATACTTTCTAGAAATAACGAAAGAAATAGAAGAAATAAAGAAATGAAGAAATTGCTTCTAAAATTTAATTAACAAAACCTAAACAATTAAATAACTCAATGTGATTATTTATTTGTGCGAAAACAAATCTAATATTTTTAATTAAACAAATATTTTCCAAACTGTAATTCTAGATGTGAATCTCCTTTTACGCCTCAAAATCATGAGAAGAAATCAAATTTTTTAGAAGCTTTTCTTCCCCTGTAAATTCCCCAATAGAAGTAAATAATGATTCAATGGAGGTTTTAAATTGAAATGGATTGTAATTTCCTAAAACAAATGCAGAAGCTTTCCTCTAGAAAATTTCCCTTAAAACCCACAGGGATAGGAAGGGAAGTTATCTATCACTAGAAGATTTACAAAAGAAATAGAAGCTATAGTAATGATCTAACTATTGCAACAATTAAATTAAAAAATTTACTACTCTAGTCAATAATGTGCATATAGATTAAATAAAGAATTCAAGAAATCTTCAAGAAATCCAAGTACATCCCTAACCTAGAATTTGCAGTACTATGGAAAAGCCATTGTGGTTTACTTTTACGTCCCCTCAGTTTCTTTTCCAACTTCAATGTTCACATGAGTCTAGGGAGTTGTGTTGGTAATACAGAAGAAGCAAGGAAGAAGGTGTTGGAGAAATGGTGGCTTACTGGAAATCTGCAGTAGCAATGTAGGTATAAAAGAATAACACAAGAGAATAATGCTTGGTTGTGTAATTTATAGCAAGATCACATCAACATAATGACATAAATCATTACAAAAATATCCAACCAATACTTTGGGAAGAAGCTTGGTTTTTATAGAACATAGGTTGGGAAATGGTCTAAGCCATTTGGCAAGCATGGGGTGCTACATCATAATAAGGAGGGGTAGTTAACTACAATTATTCATCAAGGGAAGAAGAGGAATTTGGTACACATCTATCAAGCCTATAAAAAACCAATTATATTAAGAAATTTGCCTAAAAGGTGAGTTGGAAGAAGTTAACACGCGTCTAAATCATGCCTGGGAAGTATTGGTCAAAACACATAGATTTTTCGGTCTACACAGATGGAAGTTAGGGAAAACCGATGATTGCATAACCACCACCTAGGTAGATCATAATTTGCATGAATCGCCACCAAAGCGGATCAATGGTTGTGTAACTTAAGGCCAAAAACTAAGGAAAAACACCGCGGAAAGCTAATAGAAAGTAGGAAATGGCTAAGTAAAGTATTCTAAGATACAAATATAAGTTGCAAAGAGGGAAAGGAGCTTGAACACCATTGGAAAAGATAGTAATCATCATAGGGAATTTGAACTATTTCTATCAATGTAGCACGTGCAAAATTGGGTGTGTATATATTTCCCCCTCGAAGAAGCGATCTAGCCATGAAGAGACATAAAACATAGAGTCCAAGTATGGTGTTCCCAAAATGGAGAGTTTAGAGGTTATACCTAACACATCTATGTGTCAAAGTGATGTCGTCAGAGATTCTTGATATCCGTAAGAAACAAACCAAGAATCAAGCGTAAATAGATAGGAAATAAAATAAAATACTAAAAAAATGACATAAGGACTTACCATTTATGCAGGGGATAGGAATGTACATGTGCCACCGCTTTAGCCTTGAAAGACACGCATACTCAAAATAGAGTTAAAACAAACTATACATATCTAAAAAAACTATTTTCAAAATCATTTTCACTCACCCTCATAGAGAATTTGGATATTTGGATTACCTGTGATTGTTTTGAGCATGAGTACAACTAAATCAAAGAGTGCAGTGACATGATCATGGCCCCACGAATGAGAGGAACAGTGGTTAAGAAAAAGGTTAATATCTTGCATTTATTTATTTTAAACCTAAAATGTGATAATTTGAAAAATATCTACCTATGGGGTTCTTTTTTAACAATCCTATAGTTAAAATGTTCATAAGGGGGTGTCTATGTGTGCATACCTTTTATTTCATGAAAAACAATGTATTATTGTCATTTTTTGAAATTTTTGGGCCCTAGGGTATGACATGCCCTTTATGACATGACTGCCACTCTATGCATGTGGTGGTTACACAACTTCCACTCTACACAATGAGGAAGTTACACAACCATCAAGGAAATTATGTAACCAATGATTTGCATAGGGTGTCGGTTCCATAATTATCGTGGTAGAAGGCCAGATTTGACTAAGTTAAATGATTGTTTTTTGTTTTTATGTTATTTTATAAAGTTTTTGATGAGCTTACTTTGTTAAAAATGTTTTTAAATTTTCTTTTTTCATGTTTTGGTGAATGCAGAATGATTCCTACATTCGGTGGAGATGTGCCGAAGAGTGTGACTAGCTTTAGGGGATTATTGATCAATTATCTTAGGAAGAGAGAGACTTGTTATATAGATCCAACTTATGGAGGTTATCTCGAGATAACGTTAATAATGCTAAATAGTCACCTACTATGTGATATTTTGAGCTATTGGGATGCAAACCGAAGCACTTTCTAACTACCTGTGTCCGAGGAGAGTGGAATATTACTCGGAGGATGTATATAGGATACTAAGTGTTCTTGTAACATGCGTAAGATTGACATTGGACAAGACGGTTTAAGGCTATTTCTAAATAGTGGGCCACATATATGGGAGGTGGTGTGGTGCCCAATGTGGGTGCCAAATAGGGTATGAGATTACTTTTTGTTTCCTCCGCACCTATCCCCACCTTGTGTAAGGCCATCATTAGTATCTTGGCTTCACACTTGGTGGGAGACAAGGAATCCCGACAAAAAAATTCTCTCTTGGTGGGCTCCCATTATCTAGGCTATTGAGAAACATGGTCAGATTTATGCCTTGCACATTGATACATTGGGAACTACCTATCATGATTTGTATTGGGTTGTCATAATCCAAGGTAATTCCTTGAGCCATCCTAATTTGGTCATGTGTTGGGTGTATGAAAGGATGATCCCTACTAGAGGGGAGTTGGGATAGATGATCCAAGGGCCATCAGGGCAGCGAGGTGGAAATTATTGGGTCCTTTAAGGATGGAACATCATCTTGTAGCCATACTTTCTAATGATGATATGGTCAAACTGGTGGGTCATGAAAAAGTTACACTAATTACATGTAACACTATGGCTCAGTTGGTTGATAGGATAGCTAGAGTTGAGGCTCTTCATGTAGATAGAATTCCACAATAGTTTGGGTTGTCATATATTGATGCACTTCTCGTTGTTCCTATAGTCTATCGTGGGATTAGAGAGGCTCAAGCCGGCCCTAAGGGATAATTTTTTAGATAGTCCTGAATCTTGAAGTATCTATTACCACATATATGGCCTCTTTAGATCCAAATGCCATGCCCGAGTTATATTACAGTTGAGGCCTCTCCCATACATAGTAGGGAGGAGGAGGAGGAGGATAGGAAAGAGATGGAGATAAAGACCGAAGGAGATACCAGAGAGGATATTGGAAAGGAGGCTCACAAGGAGGGTCAGGCGTGGAGGAGAGGATAACAAAAATAAGTGGAGGATTATTGGAGATATCTATATTTAAGAGAGTGGAGAGGAGGAGGTGGAGAAGGAGAATATCTATTCGAGGATCCTCTTTCTCATGAGGGAGGTGGTGATGTGCTATCTGTGATGGGACAATGAGATGGTTTAGGAGAGGTAGCCACTAAGGAGATACCTGTAGCATCCCCACCACTAGCGGAAGCACTATCCAACCCTTCATGGATGTTAGGAGATCTAATTATGTAGATATTGTTCCCTCAACTCATGTTACTTAGAATTGTGAGTGGATTTCACATTGTATTTATTTTTGAGTTTTTAATAGTTTTCTAACTTGCCATTATTTTCACTTGTGTTTTACAGCCACTACCGATGATTGGCAATATTTTATTTGTTGAATCCTAGTTGACACATTGCTCATTCCCACAAGGAAGATTCAAGAGGAGCTTCTTATAAAGAGGGGTAGTCATTGAGGAAAACCATTATAATGATGTTTTCACACCAGTATGGCGATCTACAGAGATTATTTCTAAGATGAGGACCGAGCTCACCACATTTCTTTTAGTTAATAGGAGACAACAAAGTGAGGCCTCTCTCAGCTTATACCACTATTGCTAGATCACCAGCTCTGTCTCACAATCGTTCTCATCGTTCAGCACATGGAGGCTCACATTGACGCCATAGGAGTCACAGTAGGAGACCTATCATTTGACCTTCTCAAGGATATCATAAGGAGGGATATTCCATGGGAATTTATTGCTTCGATGTCATTTTGTGAGACATATATATGATTTTTTTATTTTGTTCTCATTATGAGGATTTTGACCACACTTTTTAGTGTGATGGCATTGTATACAAACCTTGATTATTATATATATACATACATCTTTTTGATTTGGTTATCTTCGTGTAAGAGTTTATCTCATTGATGGTTTTCTTCACTTGTGTACTCTTAGATGCTCAAAATTTTTGATATTTTATATGCTTTTTGAATGCATGCTATGGATGGTGATGTGCTAATATAATGATTTATTTTTGTTATTTTTTATTTATATGATACTTATGCAAACAAAATGTTACCTAAAAATTTGGATTTTAAAAAATATTTAGTTACTTCTTGTTTTGTTGGAAAAATGTGATGAATGTGATAAAATAAGAGAATGAACCCACTCCTCTTCTAACTCTATGCAACTAGTAAGATACTAATTATATGTTTTGATGAATCAAAATGATGCAAGGAAGACAAGATCTTGACAAAACCCAATTAGAAACTACAACCTAACTTTGCACAAAGTTTACTACATAGCATAAAATGTGATTTTCTTGTAAGTTTACCTAGACTTAGATATGTAAATGGTCTCTTGATTGAAAAAATATGGTTTTAAGGTTTTAACTCTCTTAGAACATATGCATCTATTTTCTTCGGATTTGAAGTTTCAAAACACCTTTTATTTGTTCAATTGCTTATAGCTTACTAATTTATTATGAACCCCCTATACATTGCCCCATGATACCAGTAAGAATCATGATATCATCACCAAGGACAAAATATAGGAGAGTAAGGGAAATTACCTCCTTTCCCAACCTCACATCACTAGTATGAGGCACAAGATCATCACCAAAGATTGGTATGGTAAGAAAGTGTAAAGTGTAGTTTTATTTGTAAATGAAATATTTTTGCATTTATTGATTAACTTATATATATATTTTAAAATTTTAACTTTGAGTTGTGATTTTAGGAGGGAGATATTTCCCCTAGCCTCAACCTCACACAACCAGTTAGATGCGAGGGCTCATCACTAAATGATGAGATAGGAAAAAATCAATCTGGGTAAATTTTTAGAGTGCTTTTGTTACCAAAGAGGTTTCTTGGGAAAGATGTGACATCAAGAAGCTTCTAGAACATACTATGGGAAAAGACACCTATGCTAGAAGAAAACTATGGGAAGAACCAAGTATGTAGGCCTTGGTAGAATCAATGTCAAAATTTTGTCTTAACTTGTTGAGATGAAGAAATGATTAGAACTATTGATGATAATATGGTGGATATTTGAAGAAGCATGATTGAATGATTTTTCCAATGCTTAGAATTTTTGAAATTTGTTTGAAAAATAAGTTTCTTGACTATAATTTTACAATATGAATTGGCAAATGAAATGCAGTATGGATGCAATAATGTACATGTGGAAATGTAAATTAATAATGCATATGCATATTCTAGATGAAGTTAATTTAAGGATTTTCCAAATTACTCACCCTCTAATGTGCACAAGAGATATACACCATTATTTTAGTCCTCCATGACTTGATATAAACCCACTCATTTAGGTCTAAATTTTCTTCCTTCTTCTTTTTCTTATTGACCTGATTTTCTAGTCTTAGCACTAAGTATCCTAATTGTATCTCCCTTTCATAATTTTTTTTGTTATGATGCCAACACATTATATCAGCATAAATTTTGTCATGTTGTTCAGCTCTAAGTCAAGATTCATCAAGGGTTTCTAGTTGTACTAACCATGATTCAAGATACGTGTCTTCATTTAAGATTCCTTGTAAAGATATGTGAAGGATTGGTAACTCAACTTCCAGTGGTAGAACCACTTTGCATCCCAATAATAAAGAAAAAGGTGTTACCCCATAGGCATCCGAATCGACATCCTATAAGCCCACAAGGCTGGAAATAACTTCAAATTCTAGTCACATTTATTCTCCTTAACTATTTTAAGGAATATGGACTTCGAGTCTTATTTGTTACCTCAACCTCTCTATTATCCCGAGGGTAATATAAAGAGGCTATGTGATGTGAGATTTTGAATTGTAAACAAAACTCACACACCTCTTTGTTTTTAAAATACGTGCCATTATCTGAGATAATGACCTATGGGAATCCATACTTAGTGATCACAAACCCATGTACGGTGGTGAGAGGCTACTTTGTGAAATATTCTATGGACATAATTATGAATTTATGGCCATCTATTAATGAGGGAGAAAAATTCCCTACCAAATATAGACCATAAGTAGAAAATTCCCAAGGTATTACTATTGGGTATAGATCCAGGAGAAGGAATGTGAATCTCATGCGTAAAATCTTGGCACTTATGGAACCTACGTACATATTCCATGAAATTATGCTCTAACGTGGGCTAGAAGTAACCCATATGATGAATCTTCTAATTTTTAGAATTACCTTCGAAGTGACCCACACAAATCCAGCTATGGGATTTGAAGAGGATATTTTCTGATTCCTCTTAATCTACACATCTAAAAATCATGTCATTAAAGGCTTTGAAATAGATCACTTCTACAATTGCATATTTTTCAACTATTATGTGTAACTCTACCTTTTCTATGAGGTTGATCCATCGATATGCTCACCCACATTGTGATTAATGATATCATAATACCATGGAAACGACGCAATGGAAGGATTTTATTCCACGTAAAACATACACTTGTCAGGGAAATCTAGGTCTAATATCTCCCTACAATCTATTATATTGTCTACTAACCACTCAAAAATGATTTATCCTTTAACAGACTTCCCATTTATGAAGGTGATTTAAAATTCACCCATCAACCTAAGGAAATGTATGAACTTTTAGACAAGGCACCTTGAGTTAAAAAGGTTTGTAGTTGGTCAGACTTGACTATTACTCTTATTTCTTAGTTAAGAATTTAATTCCTCAAAATCATTGTAGTGAACATAATAGTGAGGAATTCCTTTTCTACTAAGCGTATAACATGTCTCATATTATAGAAAGGTAAGAATAATGAAATATACAACACATTCAAAATTATCATCATCTTCTTGTGCCAACATGCAAGCTAGTGAGACCTTGGTGGCTTGAGAGTACAAAATTAGAGGATGGACCTTTTTGGTGGCATGAGTGTGGGTGGTGACATGAGAAAATGTTTGAATGACTCAAAACTTCATGAAATTTAGAAGTCCACTCTTTGCTACACTCTTTCTTTAACAAATTGTTAATTGGATGAACAACACATGTTAAATCGGATCGAACCTATGGATTTGTCCAAGATTTATTGAGAAAGGACCTGATGCCTGACTCATATGAGGGCGGGGTCATTTATAAGACTACTTGAATCTTTATTAGATATACATCAATCCCTCATGAAGAGATAATTTATCCCAAAAACTTCCCTCCCGTCACTCTGAATAAGCAATTTAACAAATTTTACATTACCCTGTATTTAATGAGATGAGAGAGGATCACTTGAAGAACCTTGGGGTGATCACAGTGCTTCTTGGTCTTATCCAGTAAGGTCATACACATAATATTCCAAAATATTATGAATAATATCATGGACTATATAGGTCATCACTCGGTGATAGGTAGCTCGGAATCTTTCAAGAAAAATGGCATGACAATGTAACAAAAGTTTCCCAAGGAGTGGTAAAAGTTGTCTTTTCTTGATCCTCCTCAGAGATCCTAATTTGGTTATAACTTGAAATTTTTTCCATAAGTGACAAAAACACATATCCAATTGTAATATCTACAATAACGTCAATGGAAGTAAATGTAAAATAGTTCTTAGGACACACCTTGTTTATGTCTCTAAAGTCAATGCATATATGAATTTTCCCATTCTTTTTTAGAATAAGGACTATGTTTGAAACCCACATTGAGTAGTCTACTGGATTTAATGAATCCCACTTGTAGGAGCTTCATAACCTCCTCTTTGACCATCAAAACTACTTCCGGCTTCAACGCTCTTGATTTTTTTCCTTATAGGCTTAGTGTATGGCTTGGTTATCAAGTTATGAACTAAAACATGGGGAGAAATTCTTGTCATCTCCTTGTAACTGAAATTAAAGGATTTATTGTCTTGAAAATGTGCAACAGGGAAATTGACAATTTCCAAGCACGACAACGATACCCTTGTACCAAATTTTTCTAGTCCTATCATTCCCAGGCACCCCAAGTCTATCCAGTTAGTCCAAGTGACCTCCAAATTAATGTTATCTCATCCCCCTAGGTGATTTAGGAAAGTCCATTAATTCCCCCTAGGTGATTTTAGGAGTTCATTTCTAAAGCTATAGTCAACTGGGGGAAGGGCTATCATTAGCCTTCCTAGAGTTGGAGAAAATCAAGGAGAAGAGAAGAAGAGCCTAAGTGGATGTGGAGGTGATAAAAAGGTCTTGGCACATTATGGATATGGTTCAATAATATTTTGTAAGGTCTCGAGAAGTTAGGACAGCTTTCACCGCAATTAGGGTTCACAGCCTAGTCGGTGTATAGGCCAAAACAACCACTGAGCTTCAAAAGGTGATTTCAAGAGCTCCTGATGGAGTTAGGAGTAAATAAAATTTTTATGGAAATAGTATTTCAAGCCCTAAATTATGGTGAAATAATATTTTCCACAACACCCTGCGAATAGGGTTCTCGAGATAGTTTTTCTCAGGCACAAGTGGAGTATCAAATCACAATTCAAAATTTTTAGGGATAAAATGGATGAATAAAGACATGATACCACCACCATTGGATTAAAAATTACATTTCTAGTCAGGAAAATATAAAATTTCACCAATTAATTCCACCAAGAGCTCAAGTTATCATCGTTCCAAGTTTCCCTCTCAAAGGTGGTTTAGGAGTTATTTTTCGGAGGACACGTGTCGGCACTAGGATCCCGGTGGGATTTCACGTCCCTGAATTCCCTAATGTTAGGTAAAAACCTTGGTAAAATGCACCTAGCCCCCATGTGACCTCTAGACTTGACAGCTTCAACCCCGGGTGCACTTTTGGCGCTCAAATCCTCTCCTATCGGATCGAGGACACGTGTCAACTCCAGACCACCCTGTGGAATCTGATTTACCTCAGTACTTGATTTTAGGGACATAAAACATGGAAAAATTCACCAAGCCCTATGGGAGTCTTTTGGTCACCCATGTGACCCACTTCTAGCCCCTCAATGCTTTAAAGCTGATTTTGGAGCACTCATTCCCTGTCGTTGCATCGCCGTTACATGTTTCTATCTTTCTCATCATGGAAAGTGATGTCCCTCATGTCCTTGAGGTCAGGGAAATCATGAAAAAAAAAATTCTCCTAACTCCAACTCAAAAATTTGAAATTTTTCTAACTCATGTAGTTGTTTCTCACTTGCCGCTGAAGAAAAGTTACAGAGAACACCTCACTCCAACATTGCCAAAGCTTGAACAAGGTTCATCATGGCACATTATCCTTCACTCCATGATTGCACATGGTTCTTAGAATAATAATTCATCTATATAAGGAAAATAAATAGAGAACAAAGAAGAAGAACAGTGGAAATCCCCATTGCCATAAAATGAAGATTTGAAGATATCTTGCAAACCAAAGTATGGATTGAAAAACTATCTCTTGCAGTTATTATCTCTTGAATGCCATTAAAAAATAATATCCAAACCTCAAATTTTAATAAAGGAATGCTTACAGTGAATAAATTTCACTTCCAGCTCCACAAAGAACAAAGTTCAATTTCCTATCAAACCGGTTGTCAAATTGAAGTTAAATTTTACGTGAAGCACCAGAAGCAAAAACCTATCACAGTGGAGTTTGTTTCATATCAAACATAGATAAAAACCATACATGAAAATTTTAGGCTCCATTAATGGCTTCCATGACACAGTAGTGGAAAAAATTAGTGAGCTACCTCTCCACTTCTCAGGGTTCCAATGGGCAAAATCATACAAAAATTGGAGGGAATGATAGTTAAAAAATCTAGTTTTGTGTGAACTAGTTGTCATGCCATGAAGTACCTATTTTTAGGGATATGGGGGTCTTATTTTTCATCATATTTCTTCCCTATCACATGAATAACATCTATGAAAAATACAGCGAGCTACCTCTTCAATTATCAAGGTTCCAATGGGTGAAATCAAATGAAAATTGGAGGGGATGATCATTGAAAAATATAGTTTTATGTGAACTAGTTTTTGCGCCATGAAGCCCATATTTTTAGGGATATGGAGGGATGTGTTTTTGTCATTATTCTACCCATGCCATGAAAATATCATTTTCCCACTTGTTCAGATGAAGGAGTTACTCAAACACGGAGCGTGGAACCCCGAAATAAAACCCAAAGTTTCAAGACTTGTTTTGTCGCATCCTGACATCCGCAACACACTTACTAAAAATAGCATGCCTTCCTACGTAAGGGTATGTTACTTTGGGTAATCCACCATTTGAAGGGGATACAAAAAAGGAAGTGAACATGGAGGGAGTATTGTAGGAAAAGTCATCGAAAAGGTCATCTTGGCTCGTAGATCACACTTTCTAAAAATAGTAAGCTACACTCAAATAGTAGTTTTGACACAATGGGATGTACAAGGATAATCATTGTTTAGTATGATCCTAGTCATTTTTCATAGATAATTCAAGATCCATATTTTTCATTCAACTTGGTGAGCGTTCGTGAGGTAATTTGAAGGAGTTTCACAAAGGTGTAAGGAGTTCAAAGATTCGAGTTTCACCGCATTTGGAGCTTCCCATCAACGAGGATCAATGGAATTCATCAGAATGAAATATCCTCTTCTTCTCTCTCTTTCTCTCTCCTCTTCCCCTCAAATTTCTCTCACTTTCCAATGTTTTAATTCTTCACCGGGGTTTGTACTTTTTGATATGCATTTAAGTCACCTAAAAGTGAATTTAGATATATAATGTAAATTAAGTCACCTTGATTTTATAAAAGGGATTTAAATATTTGGTAGGAATATGAATAGTCCAAATTTTAAAATAAGGCATATGGAGAGTCATGAGTAAGATGATAAGTCATCTCTCACTCTATAAATTTTAAATCCATTTCCAATTCAAAGGGTTGGAGATTGATCTTGTAAACTCAAGAGTACATTGTACCTAGAGAAAGCAAAGGAGATAACCATTTTTCTTCTACTTTCCTCCACTCTCAAATTTATTCCATTCTCACACTATCTACAACTTTTGTTTAAGCATCAATATATTTCTTTGACCAAGGGATTTCAAGATACTTTGTGTTCATCAAATTCTATTTCATGTTGTTTCCATTCGTAGGGTTGTTTCCTCTTAATTTAATGCATGTGGTGGAGTTTATAACTAGTGTATGTGCAAGAATCTTATTTTCTATCTACAACATTAGTTTTCCTACCTCTTTTATCACTCCCTTTCCCACTTTCAGACAAAGTCTTCCCTAGGAAGAGATTTATAGCTTTGCCATAGGTTCAGTGGACTGCCCCTATTGGATCTTAGTTGAAAGGCTACCAATGAAATCAATATTTTCTCATGCATGCACATACGACAACTACACTTGTTAAGTAGAGGGACTTAGATTCCCAGAGCATTGGCAAGAAATCCACAAGTTTTTCCACCTAACAATTTTTCTTGCCAACAGTTTTTGGTGCCCACCATGGGGCATATTTAGCAGCACCTACACCCAATTATATGACTACAAGGTTTAAATATTAAAATAAAATGTAAAAAAAAAAAAAGAGTTCATGAAATTCCTTTGTAGAAAGATACATTGCTTATTTGTACAAATGAATTTTCACATTCCAGTGTCCTTTCGTGTTCCTAGTGAAAATTTTTCCCAAAGATGGTTGAAAGAAGACACATCAGGTTGAGTAGGTTGAGAGGTGTTTTTGATTCCAATTTTGAGGCTTTGCAAAATCAGCAAGAACAAATTAGAGATAATCCATACTTCTTCTCTCAAGCATCCTCTCCATCTAGCTCTTCAAAAGGTCACCTAACAATCCTGTCAAGACTCTTGTTGATACTCCCCCTTTAAATTATCCCATTTTTCAACCACCATTAGTCATTGAGTTCCCGTAGAAGAATAATTTGTAGAAGAAAGATAAGAAATAGAAACAAAAATGGAAGACGAAGTATAAATACCTCAACCCATTGTTCCATGGGGAATAAATACATGCCTGTTCTTTCTAGAACTACCTCTTCATGATTACCAACAAGTTCCCACAATAACTTTCCAAAGTTCAAAGGTGATGGCACACAACTCCCTCAAGAGCACATATCAGTCTTCATGACATCATATAGAATTTTTGGTGTCTAACATGAAGATGTTGTTGTAAGATTGTTCATGGAGTCCCTCCAAGAAAAAGTGACATAATGCCTTTACCTCCTACCTACCCAGTCCATCACGGGTTGGAATGACATCAAGGATTCCTTCGAAGAGAGATTTAAATCAAATGAAGAATGTCAGGACCTCCTGACCTATAGTTGGATCAAATAAAGAAAAGAGAAAATGAAATGATGAGATACTTCGTGGCTCGCTTCAAACGGTTTCTTCACAGGATATCGGAAGAGGATTTGCCATATCAAGACAATGTCAAGAGATTCTTCATCAATGCTCAATCATCAGAAGTAGGATTTTTTTATGAAGAGCCCAACTAAGGAACATTGTAGAAGCACAAAGGATGGCCATTGAACTTGATGATGATCTCATCCTCTTTGTAAATATCAAGAATCCATTAAAGGGAAAGACCCAACATCCTATAGATGAGAGAACCAATCCATTTCTACAAAAATTGGTGAATGAGATAACATCTTTGAAGAGGGAATTATTTGAATGAGTTTCTTCCCAAATAAGAAATGAAAATCATATTACACAAGCACCAAAAGCTTTCCTTGAGGCCCCACCACAATGCAAGTTTTAGGAGTAAGGAAAATGAAGAGGAGTTTGAACAAGAAAGTGAAGGTGGTGGTTTCCTAGAAAGTGATGAGTTTAAGAACAACACAAAAATCAGATTTTGTGAGTATTTTGGAGGTTATGAAGAAGACAAAGAAGATGTACCTAGTTTCTCATGAGCACTATTCACTTGTTATTAGTCCAAGAAATGAGCATCTCCCTCCACTGCTGAAAAGAAAAGAAGGTTGATGATCCTCCTATGGCGACTCCATAAAACAAAATAATCAGTTGAGGATCCTCACTTCCATCTTCCATGAAGTCCACATTGTTGGAGCCTAATCGCATAGCGAGTAAGAAGGGCCCCACAATCCCAAGTAAGTCTTCTAATTCCTCTTCCATTTCTAAATCTAAATATGCTCCTACAAAATCTAATACCTTGAAAGCTCCTAGTGTGCCATTCAAAGTACCCTTCATTACTCAAACATCAAATCCTACTCCTAATCCCATCTAGGCTAAAACATCAGTCCCTTCACCCCCTTATCTACATCTTCTCCTTTTGACTTCATATAATATGTAAAAATGACAAAGTGAATATTACTGAAACTAAATATTTGTGGGCTCATCCTGAACAATTTGAGAGGTTCATCCAATGTATTATTAGTGGTAGTCTAAAACCCAATGTTGTAACTTCTATTTCTAAAGGCATACTACCAAAATCACCTACAAATCCCTCACGTAACATGGTTTCTTTGAGTACATCAAATACTTGATAAATTTGAACCTTTATATGTCTCCCTTCTTATTGGAGAATATGTACTCAACAATTACATAATATATTCTGGTGCCTTAGACAATGTGATGCCTTTGAAGGTTGCCAACGATCTCAATATTACCATGAATCCCCTAACAACTCTTGTTACTATTTGGAATCAAGATAGGTGTCACTTGTAGGTATGGTCAAAGATGCACAGGTGGCTCTCATCAGATTTCCACACAAGAAAGTTTCAATGATGATTTTGGTAGTAGACATCCTATCCTCATTTAGAATGTTGTTGAGTATCAATTTCTGCCAAGACTTGGTAGGGAAAATTTAGATGAATTAGTTTTCTCAGCAACCATACCAAAGAAGTGATATGTGGATAAATTACTTCCCAAGAAGAAGATGAGGTACATGGTATGAAATTTCATAAGTGTAGAAGCTAAAATTTTGTACCAAGGTAGTAGGTGGATGAATCACTTTGTGAAAACTGAGGAAGAAGAGGATATTCCCATCTTGATAGGTCTATACATGCCTTCTTGGAGAGATTTGAACTTTGAAGAAGCATTGAGGATATTTGAATTACAAGATGGCATCTGCAAATTGTTAGATGATGCAAACCATGAAGAAGAGGAAATGGTTCTTGACAATTTTCAAATAGAAAAATCAGCTTATGTGTTTATCTATGATGAAGAAATTTTCTCATTCCCATTCAAAGATGAGGAATCCCTTGATCATGTTACCCAGAAGAGACCAATCTATTCTGTAATGAACCCTCAAGAAATGGGAAAGAACTATTTGTACAAGGACTACTAAGAGCCATGGAAGAAACAAAAGACCCTAAAATTAGTCTTGAAATTTTAATGCAAGCCATGAATCTTGAAGAAAAGCATGAAGATGACTTGGAAACCTCAACCAGTGTGAAGATGGGCTATGTTGAAATAAATCTAGATGAGAAATATGATGTCCCTCTCAAGCCAATGGTTGGTGGATATGATGACAAAATGGAGATATTTTCTTTCCCATTTGTAGAAGAAGATTCTCTCCATGATGAAGAAATAGAAGCAAGAAGTTTTGAGGCCTTTGAAGCTAAAGCCCCTATGGAAAAAGGAGTGATAAAATGTAGTGATTCCCAAGATGATGAGGTAATCCCTCTAGATAGTTTCCTTGAGATGAAAAATAAAGATTCTTTAAAGGCATATAAAGAGGAGCTGCAAGAAATGATGAAGCATAAATCCATGACAGAAATCTTAGATGTAGCAGAATTTGTGGAAGACCTCTAGATTATTCTTGATCTCTTCACTCATGTGATGGACATACAAGACAAGTATGAGGTCATGTCCAATCCTTCCATCAATACTCAAGCACTTCAAAATGGAGTAAAGGAAAATGATAAGTATGAGGTTTCTCATGGAAAATAGGTCAATGAGCATAGACTTGGGAAATAAAATAATCCAAAATTTTCAAGTAATTTGAACAAAAAGCAGACTTTGAAGCGATAGCATGCTCAATGAAGAATCATCTATGTGGATAAATGTGGAATGCAACTGGCACTATGAAACCAATTTCAAAGAGGATGAAGGAAATGGAATTTCCAAGCAAGGACCTGAGCATCAAGAAGCTCACATGGAATCACTCCTACCAAGTACAAAGACAATTGCAAAAGCACTTAGCTTTCATAAGCAGCTGAGGAGGGATGTTACTTTTTGGAACTTGTCAATGGCTTCACAAAACATCATCATTCAGTGTTTCCTCTTCAGGGGTAACTTTTGAGAAATGAAAAGTGTTTTAGTGAAAGTGGGTTGTCCCCCACCTTGTACCAAAGTCAATTGCTAAGTGTGTTTCCCTTCCTGTTGTGTGTGTCGTTTCCTTCTCGTGTGCATGCGTGTTTCCTTCTTTTCTCTTTCTCTCTTGTTGTAAGTTGTACATGAATCCACAGGGCCCAATGGATAAGGCACTGGTCAACAAACTATATGGTCTAAAATTGAGATTTTGGATTCCCATGTCATGTATTTGATATGCTCAGTTCATTCCATGTCCCCAAGCTAGAGCTAGTTGTTGTGGTGCAAATTTGCAACAGGAAATTGACAATTTCCAAGCACAACAATGATACCCTTGTACCAATTTTTTCTAGTCCTATCATTCCTAGGCACCCCAAGTCTATCTAGTCAGTCCAAGTGACCTCATAATTAATGTTATCTCATCCCCCTAGGTGATTTAGGAAAGTCCATTCATTCCCCTAGGTGATTTTAGGAATTCATTTGCAAAGCTATAGGTAGTTGTGAGAAGGGCTCTCACTGGCCTTCCTAAAGCTAGAGAAACCTCACAGAGCAGAGAAGAATATCCTAAGAGGATTTGGACATGATCTAAAGGTCTTGGGACATCATGGAGATGGTTTAGGAAGATTTTGGAAGGTATTAGAGAAGTTGTGGTAGTTTCGCCAAAATTAGGGTTCACGGTGCCTAGTCACATGTATAGGCCAAAACAACCCCTGAGCTTCAGAAGGTGATTCTGGGAGATCTAGATGGATTTAGGAGTTAAAAAAAAATTTACGGAAATAATATTCTAAGACACAAATTATGGTGAAATAATATTTTTCACAACACCTTGGAGCATAGGGTTTTAGGCGGTTTTCTCGGAATGGGTGGAGTACCAAATCAAAATTCCACTTTTCAAGGATCAAATGGATGAATCAACATATGAAACCCCCACCATTGGATTTAAAATTCCATTTAAATTCAGGATCATATACAATTTCACCAATAAATTCCATTGGGATCTCAAGTTATCATCATTCCAAGTTGCCCTCTCAAAGGTAGTTTAGGAGTTAGTCAATTTTCGGGAGGACACGTGTCAACACTAGGATCTTGGTGGGATTTCATGTCCCCAGACATCCCTAAGGTTAGGTAAAAAAACCTTGGAAAAATGATCCCAGCCCCCATGTGACCTCTGGGACTCTCATGTGACCTCCGAGACTTAACAGCTTCAACCCCGGTGCATTTTTGGAGCTCAAATCCTTGCCATCGAATCGAGGACATATGTCAGCTCCAGGACCACCGTGGAATTTTATTTCCCTCATGTCCCTAAGTTCAGGGACATAAAACATGGAAAAATGTGCCCAACCCCTATGGGGAGTCTTTTGGTCACCCATGTGACCCGCTTCCAACCCCTCAGTGCTTTAAAGCTGATTTTGGAGCACTCATTCCCTATCATCGGATCACCACTATGTGTCACCATCTTTCTCATTGTTGAAATTTATGTCCCTCATGTTCTTGAGGTCAAGGAAATTAGGGAAAAAAGTTCACCCAACTATAACTCAAAAATTTGAATTTTTTTTTGACTATTAGTCGCTTCTCATTCTTTAGAAGAAAAGTTGGAGAGAACACCTCACTCCACCATTTCCAAAGCTTGAAATAGATCCATCATAACACATTATCCTTCACTCCATGATTTCACATAGGTCTCAAAAGAATAATTCATCAAGATAAGAAAAATAAATGGAGAACATAGAAGAAGAATAGTGGAAATCCCCATTACCATAAAATGAAGATTTGAAGATATCTTGCAAACCGGTACACGGATTGAAAAACCGTGCGTTGCCGACTTCTTATCTCTTGAATGCCATTAAAAATATTATTCAAACATCTAATTTTCAGCAAGGAATGATAACATTTAATAAATTTCACTTTCAACTCCATGAAGAACAAAGTTCAATTTCCTATCAAACCAGTTCTTGAATCGAAGTAAAATTTCGTGTGAAGCACCGAAACAAAAACCTATTGCAATGGAATTTAATTAATCACGAATGGAGAAAAAAATAGAAATGAAAATTTTAAGCTCCATTAATGGCTTCCATGACACAGTAGTGGAAAACATTAGGGATCTACCTCTCCACTTGTCGGGGTTTCGGTGGGCGAAATCGTATGAAAAATGGAGGGAATGATCGTTGAAAAATCTAGTTTCGCGTGAACTAGTTTTCACACCATGAATTAACTTTTTTAGGGATATGGAGAAATTATTTTTCATCAGAGTTCTTCCCTATCACATGAAGAACATCTATGAAAAATTTAGTGAGCTACCTCTTCAATTCTCAAGGTTCCGATGGGTGAAATCACGTGAAAATTGGAGGGGATGATCATTGAAAAATCTAGTTTTGTGTGAACTAGTTTTTGCACCATGAAGTCTATATTTTTAAGGATAAAGTGGGCTGTGTTTTTTTATCAGTATTCTTCCCATGCCATGAAAATATCATTTCCCCACTTTTTCAGATGAAGGATTTACTCAAACGCGGAGCGTGGAACCCCGAAATAAAACCCAAAGTTTCAAGACTTGTTTTGTTGCATCCTGACATCCACGGCACACTTACTAAAAATAGCATGCCTTCCCATGTAAGGGTATGTTACTTTGGTTAATCCACCATTTGAAGGTTATAAAAAAAGGAAGTGAACATAGAGGGAGTATCATAGGAAAAGTAATAAAAAGGTCATCTTTGCTCGCAATTCACACTTACTAAAAATAGTAAGTTACACTCAAAGAGTAGTTTTGGCACAATGGGATGTACAAGGATAATCATTCAGGGGGACATCATTGTTTAGGATCATCCTATTCATTTTTCATAGAGCATTTGAGATCCATCTTAGTTCATTCAACTTGGTGAGCATTCATGAGCTAATTTGAAGGAGTTTCACAGTGTGCAAGGAGTTCGAAGATTCAGAGTTTCACTGCATTTGGAGCTTCCCATCAACGAGGATCAACGAATTCATCGGGAAAAAAATCTCCTCTTCTCTCTCTCTTTCTCTCTCCTCTTCCCCTAAATTTCTCTCACTTTCCAATGTTCTAATTCTTTGTTGGGGTTTACACTTTTTTATATGCATTTAAGTCGCCTAAAAGTGAATTTAGAAACATAATGTAAATTAAGTCACCTTGAGTTTATAAAAGGGACTTAAATATTTAGTAGGAATATGAATAGTCTAAATTTGAAAATAAGGCATATGGAGAGTCATGAGGAAGATGATAAGTCACCTCTCACTCTAAAATAGTAAATAAATCCATTCCCGGTTCAAAGGTTTGGCGATTGATATTGTAAACTCAAGACTGCATTGTACTTAGAGAAAGAAAATGAGATAGCCATTTTTCTTTTAATTTCCTCCACTCTCAAATTTCTTCCATTCTCAAACTATGTAAAAATGTTGATTAAGCATCAATATAAGAATAAGGAGTTTCTATATTTCTTTGACCAAGGGATTTCATGATACTTTTTGTTCATCAAATTCTATTTGGTCTTGTTGCCATTCGCAGGGTTGTTTCCTCTTAATTTAATGCATGTGGTGAAGTTTCTAACTAGTGTATGTGTAGGAATCTGATTTTCTACCTACAACATTAGTTATCCTACCTCTTTTCTCACTCCCTTTCCCACTTTCAGACAAATTCTTCCCTAGCAAGAGATTTCCACTTTGTCACAGTCATTGGAGTTCCCCTATTGGATCCCCGGTTTAAAGGCCACCACAAAATCAAAATTTCTTGCGCATGTACATACGGTAGCTGCAACGGTTAAGTAGAGGGACTTAGATTCCCAAAGCATTGAAAATAAATCCACAAGTTTTTCCACTTGAAAATTTTTCTCACCAACAGAATTTCATGTGTTTCTTGAGAACATTTGTATGTGCTTCTATTTCATCTAGAGTAGGAGAAGAACCAAGCTTCAATATCTTTGGTTCCTCCTCCGTCCCTATATTGATATCAATGGCACCTTCAATTAGAGAGGAATTTACCTCTTCTAATTCAGGTGGGGTTGGAGGTAATTCTAATTGCTCTTCCTCTATCTCATAGATCTGTAGACCTTTTGATGAGGAAAGACATAATGTGTAATCTCCAAAATAGAATGAAGGGTGAGGTATAAGATAAAATCCTCTCTTATGGTGAGAAGGATGGAGATCATTGTATGCATTGAGGAATCCTAGGATTGCCTCGTTATTCTCTATAAATTCCATAGTGGTAGGCTCATTCTTAGCCTTGACATGCCAAAACTAGATTAGTTGGAATTCTTAGAATTGAAGGTTCAAGTCGACCAAAACAATGAACTCAAGTATATTTAAAATCTACGCTTGAACAAAAGAGAGAAGAGGAAATAGCTATAGATTCGGCTGATAGGTTTTCTCATACATGTGGGATAGCCACAATAGAGATGAAATCAAAACATTTTCTAAGGTCAAACACAATGGTCTTATAAAGTTGTAGATGTTCCACTCTAGTCTCATAAACTTATAAGACCTGATTGGTGACAAGTTAGGAATCACCTAGAACCATAATGTTGCAAACACCCATCCACTTACCTATAATAAAGCCAAAAGGAGAGCCTCATTTTTAGAGCCGTTGTTCTAACATTCAAAATTAATATTAAAGGTTAAGGACATGACTTTCCCTTTGGGGAAGTTAGAATCACGTCTACCCTAATATTGAAATGACATTTTGCACCATCATAATTGAGCGTCCAATAATTTCTAGGGAAGATAGATGTTTTATCATCTTTGGTTTATTATTACTTTACCTCTAAGACTTTGACCATGTGAATCTCTTCATATCCACTGGCCAAAAGATAAGTGAGTCTGAGATCTTTCCCCATACCCATGGAGTCAAATGAAAGGAAGATTGGTAGGTCATTTTCCAACAACTCTACAATGTTATCCATGGTATTTTTTGACACTTGTTTAGACTATAACGACTTCATCTTTAGGTGAAGGACCCCCTTCAATCACCTTGGGGGATTTTAATTCCATCATGGGAACTATTTTTGAATAATCGTAGCACTTTGAATGGAAAAGTTGTGGATGGAACAGTCGATGTGATTACCAAACATTGGGTTATCCTAAGTGTGGGACCTTGCAAAATGGGATAGCTCCCCGAGAAGGTCGGTTCCTGCTCCTAATCCTACCTTCCACAAAATACTCATAATGTAAGGAAAAATACTAACTAAACTTAATATAATGCTTACAAGGGGATAGAGAGAGAGATGCATGGAAAATAAAACCTACACTAAGAGCGATGATACACCAAGAAAAGGAGTGCTAGTCACTTCCCAACATGAAAAAAAAGAATAATATAGTTAGAGAGGGTGGTCATGCACCATACACCAAATTAAACATCTTACCATTTCCAAACAAACAAAATCACACTAAAACCTTGCAATGAAATGTGAAAAGTGCATAGATCCTCCAAACGAGAATGAGAGGCATGAAAAGTAACAAAATAATGCATGGATTGATAGATTAATCATAAAACACTATTATATTACTCCAAGTATGCATAGTACATTACTTTAACAAAAGGAGGCAAGCAATGCCATTACAAAATTTAGTGTGAAATCCTTACGCCCCATGAAATTTACAACATCCCAGCTGAAGGAATGGAGAATAGGGGTGTAAAGAAGGACACATGACCAACTTATTGCTTTGTGCAACCCCTTTATAATTTATATAAGAAATCTTGAGAAGAGAGGAAGAGGAAACCTAAAATCCCTTCTAACCACCTATAAAATGCATCATGATTCCTATAAGAGTGATTGGAAAGTATACAAATACCATACCCTTCTCGTACATTACCTTTTTGGGAAGAGATCCTAACCATACCCTCATGATGACTTCCCACCTACCACGTGCACTATTCACTTTTCACGAATTTTGGAAGTCCATAACCTCTGAAATTTTTATTTTTATGTTTCCATGTTGTAGATCATATTCTTATCTTTCCAATGAGTAGTTGTTTGCAAGAAATGGACTTCGGGGTGAAAGTTATGCTATTTTGGACCAAAGGGGGATTTTTGCATTTTGGGATTCTCATAACCTCCAAAAATCCTTTTTTCCATATCATCATGAAGCTCTCTTCTCCACCTTTTCGTTGACTGTAATTTTTGAAAGCATTATGTACTGAGCCCAAGTTATGGATCTCTGAGTGGAGAGGGGGTTTTATTTTCTAGGGTCATATGTATGGGTCTACATGGTGAGTTCGGTGGAGAGTTTTCCGAGAAGCTTATCAAGCTACTTTGTGAGCTAGGTGGTGAGTTGTTTGTTTTGTATTTATGGTGGTTCTACATGGATCCTATGCTTACCACTTCAATTTCTATGTTGGCCCCTTCTTTACGATGTAGGAGCATCAAGGAACAACACATAATAAGGTCGAGATAAGACCATGATACATGTTTTTAGGTGTGAATAAATGAATGTTAGAGTTAAGTATGTTGTAGAAGTGAATATATGCTTGTAAGAAGATGATAAGGAGACTTGAATTGGCATTTAAGGAGTAATATAGGCTAATTAAGGTCTTTTTAAGCCTTGACATCATGTAATAGCTTCCTTGTACGGATTATAGGAGAGTATCAAAGTGATATACACAGGATTTCTATGTTGAGAAGATGGTTGAGTCTTCCTAGGAGTGTGAGTTGGCTTAGGAGTCATTTTAGGAGCTTTAGAAACTCTATTCTTAGCTAATGAATACCTATTTCATAGGTGATTCGATGGAGATGAATCGAATAGGGGTTCTCAAGGTTTTTGAAAGGATGGAACAATGAATAACAACGGGTATATGATGTTTGAAAGAATAAATATACTCTTCTTTGCATGAAACAACTTGTTTTCAATGGATCATGTGCACAAGAACCCAGTGGGACAAAGAGGATAGAAACCCTCCATGACATGCAAATGATGTAAATCTCTTGATTATCAACATGAAAAGGTTCTATAGATGATGTGCATCACATCTGTAATTTTTGCATGTTTTGAAAATGCATAATTTGGATTTTATAGTAAATTATTGCCTCTCGGACTGAACTAGGGCTTCATATATATTTTTATTCCATGGATAGAATCACTTGAAACTTTTACAATATCTCTGCACTGATATGATCTAAAGATCATCCAAATTTGGTGAAGAATGATCTTGTGTCGCTCAAGCTATAGGTGACTGTGTATTCGAGATACAACAGTGATGTATAGTTCACAGTCAAATGAAGAACATACACAGTTTTTACATTATAGCATGACTAATCATGATGATAGATTGATATGATGGACAAAATAGGGGTATATTGGATGTATTTGCATGATCTCAGGTCTGAATGTATGAAGCTATTACCTTGTTAGCATATGAAAGATGATTGCACAGGCTTAGGACTGTTTTGGCAAGAAAGGAAGACTGCAAACATGAAGGAGATGGACACAATATGATGAAAATCCACTGATAAGGAATGGGAGGGCACCTATCTAGGTATATTTGTTGAATATGAATGACATTGGGCATATAGGTATAAGAGAAATTCCTTCCCTCTAGTTATAATCAGACTGTACAGTGGTCTAGGACTGTGTTAGTCCGCAATAAGATGTTCAAAGGGATAATTTCAAGGAGAAGTAGAGTTAAGTACCTGTGCA
The DNA here is from genome assembly GCA_018340775.1 of Taxus wallichiana var. yunnanensis. Lineage (NCBI taxonomy): Eukaryota > Viridiplantae > Streptophyta > Pinopsida > Cupressales > Taxaceae > Taxus > Taxus wallichiana. The sequence continues at coordinate 262,717,743 of CM031236.1, forward strand.
TGGATGTTGGAGGATGAATATCCTAGTACTATTAATGTGTTCCATGATTCTAGAGAGAAATCTACCAGTGATTTGGAGTAAATGTTGACTGTGTAGGGGTTCTAGGACTGTATAAGTCACTTCAAAAACATACAAGCGAGGTGATAAAGGAAAAACCTAGATCTAGGACAGTATATGGAGGTCATGAATACCTCAACCATTGTGAAGGAAGGTCTGTTGAGCTATTGGTATGCCCTGAGAACCAACTAATTATGTATTAAGAGTTTGAGTTGGATGTTTTTAGACTAAGTTCGAGTCTTGAGGGCGAGTGTTGAGATTGCACACTAGTAGAGAGATGCTTGAGCATTCATAAAGGAACTTGAAACCTTGATTTATTTCCCATGTCATGTTCAATAAAGTAGAAAAGATCTTGTGACTATGATGAAGAAGAGCTCCATTTGGAGGCAAAGGTGTGTGGTAAGAAAATGAGAAAAAGGTATGAATGATAGAGATTTTATGGATGGATATTATAGCTTGGGACAGTCATGTGATCAATAATATAGAAACTCTTTACATCTTGTTTCAGTGATCACAAGGTGATCACCTTTGCTCATCAAGTTAACTCTCCTTCAGATTGTTGTCTTCAAGAATTAGAAAGTACTAGGTCTCATTGGATTTCAAGGTGAAAAGGAATACAACAGAGGATGTTGCATGAACATAAATTAATGATCCTCTAGTAGGGGTGAATGGAACAATAGAGCAAGTTCAAGCTCTTGAGTAGTTTTAGACAAAGATCATCTAAATGAGAACCCCCGCATCATTTGGTATCAAAGTGAGGATAGGAGATCAAAGGACTGCCATAAAAGGAAATAAAAGGTAGATCCAATACCAAGGAGTTCAATGTAACAAACACATGTTTTCAAGCTATTTATTTCTATAATTTTCAGAGAAATCCATATTGTAAAGTTTGTGATTGAATTAGTCATGGAGGTAGGAGTAGTGTGTGAATTGGTTAAGTTCCTAAGCTATCAAAAGGAACAAGAAAAGAAAGAGAAAAAGAGGAAAGAGGAGAAGATGAGAGGAAGATTGGCACTTCAAAAAGAAATAGATGAAGTGAAGAGAGATTTGGAGAAAGTGACCACCATGTGGTTACAGTTGCAGGAAGAAGAGAGCCATCAGAAGAAGAGTGGCCTAGTATTGAGAGGGAAGATGAAATGGCCTGTGAGGTCATTGGTGAAAAGAGATAGAAGGCATAGAAAGGATGCCTTGAAGAAGAAAGAAGAGTTGCCAGATGAGCAACAAGAAGAGGTGAAAGAAGTTCTCATTGTAGAGAACAAGAAAAAAGAGAAAGTTCTAGAACAAGCACTTAAGGAAGGAAAGGAGAATGAGAGGAAGTTGCTAAGGAAAGGAGCACTCATGGAGACACTATGGTCTCTTGTTTTTATATCTAAGCTTGTGTTTATGTTTGCAGGTATGAAAAACTTGTTGATGCAGGTTAAGCTTAAGAGCTTGAGAAATATGAAGGATGGTGTAAGCCAAGCATCCATGAAGAGAAATGAACAAGACAGCTGCAAGGACCATCTTGAAGAGGGATATGAAAAGAGTGAAGACTTCCATGATGACAAGGGAAGCATGACACAGAACATGGAGTATTATGATGCATTGGATAGCATCCCAAGTGAAGAAGAAGTCCAAGAAGAGAGTAAATCCAGAAAATAAGCCATTAAGGAGGACATAGGCAAGCTAAAAGCCATTGAACAAGTAAGTATGATGACTGAATATGATGATTAGATTTATGAGAGTGATGGTTCTGAAATTAAAGAAGACCTAGAGCAAGATAATGATAAGAGGTTAACACAAGAAGATGTGTGTGATCATGCAATGCATAGAAGGTTCAAGGAAATAAGGAATGAAGATAAATCAGCAGGTCATCAGAAGTATATGCTACCCAAAGAGATCAAGCATAATTATGTGATGCCTAAATGGCTTGAGAAAACTAAGGACAAAGAGGAGAAGGCAGAGTCCAAGAAAGAGACCATCAAACTGGAGCTCAGTCATGAAGAACCAAGGCAAGGTATGGAGGAAAATTCAGTTTACAAGATAAAATCAGTCCAGTATGCAGGTGCACAAGAGAGTAGAAATGAGTACAAACACGGCCTAACTCATGAATGGAGAAGAAAACATGAAAAACAAATGGTTTATCAACCTAAGGTCATCCAGAACAAGGTATGGAAAGCTAAGAGCTTCAAGGAGCAGCAGTACAAAGTCATCAAACATGAAGTAATGGAAAGTGGAAGGTCCTCAAAATATGGTGAAGCAAGAGCTGAGTACAGTCAGGGAAGTCAGAGTTCAGAGAAGGATGAAGAAAAAACAGGTCCTATATATGATGAAGATGAAAGAGAAGTTGATGGAGCTGACTTGGAAGAAGAAATGAAGATACTAGAAGAGTTGATGAAGAGAATGACAGCAAAAACAGAAAGAAATCAGGAAATTGAGAGAAGAAGGAGAACAATGAGAAGAAGGAGAGAGAAGAGGTGTTGCCAAGGATAGAGCAGCATGACAAGTTGCAAGAAATGAAACAATTAAGGAAAGAGGAACTAGAGAAGGAGGAAGAAGATCAAGAGAGAGAAAGAATGAAAATGACCAAGTTGAAAATGGTCAATGAAAAAAAAAAAGAAATGGAGAAGAAGAGCACTCAGTAGACATTCAAGAGGCTTCATGGCCTCAACCCTTTACTTCTAATGGTGTTGTTAATATTGTGAATGCGAGGTTTGGTAGAAAAGAGATGAATCAAGTGTATGATTCAATGAGAAAGTTCATGAGACAAGAGGAACAAGAAGATATAGAAGACACATGTTATGATGAAATTGAGGCATTTAAAGGTAGAGAAGCACCAAAGTATGATTTTGAAGACATAAGCATGGAACAATTTGAAAGAAGAACTAAAAGCATTAGAGGAAGTCATATATCAAGACAAGGATACTCATGTAGATAGAGATAAAGATAAGACAAGTGAAGAGGTGGTAGAAGAGAATCAGATTTCAGTTGAGGAGGCATATGAACCTTCAAAATAGGCTGAGGAGGTAGATTTTTGCATTGCAGACCTTCACTTCATTCCTAAGGTGAAGCAAGCTTATCAAAACGCCAAAAATGAAAGAGAAAGAGTATTATTGATAGAGCAGGTGGAGAAAACTATCAAGTCTTATGAGAACATTCTTAGCAATGACCAAGGAGCTGTAGCTACATGCTGTTATGAACACAAACTAGAGTTAACATACTTAGTGAAGGAGATAGAAGACCAACAAGAGGCAGAATTGAAGATAAAGACCACGAAGAGGAAGATGAAGCAAGGAGCAAGCAAAAAGAGTAGAATTGAGGAGAGGAAATGCAAGAGAGATGGAGGAGACAAACTATACCAGCAAATGCAATAAGGATGACTTGGAAAACAAGAAAGAAGAAGAACTATTTGAGCAGGAGCTCAAATTCTTTTCTCAAGGGCACTCTGATGCAGGAGCATCAAGGAACAACACATAATAAGGTCATATAAGACCATGATACATGTTTTTAGGTGTGAATAAATGAATGTTAGAGTTAAGTATGTTGTAGAAGTGAATATATGCTTGTAAGAAGATGATAAGGAGACTTGACTTGGCATTTAAGGAGTAATATAGGCTAATTAAGGTCTTTTTAAGCCTTGACATCATGTAATAGCTTCCTTGTATGGATTACAGGAGAGTATCAAGGTGATATACATAGGATTTCTATGTTGAGAAGATGGTTGAGTCTTCCTAGGAGTGTGAGTTGGCTTAGGAGTCAGTTTAGGAGCTTTAGAGAGTCTATTCTTAGCTAATGAATACCTATTTCATAGGTGATTCGATAGAGATGAAGCAGAACAGGGGTTCTCAAGGTTTTTGAAAGGATGGAACAATGAATAACAACAGGTATATGATGTTTGAAAGAATAAATATACTCTGCTTTGCATGAAACAACTTGTTTTCAATGGACTGTGCACAAGAACCATGGCAGGACAGCAGGATAGAAACCCTCCATGACATGCAAATGATGTAAATCTCTTGATTATCAGCATGAAAAGGTTCTACAGATGATGTGCATCACATTGGTAATTTTTGCATGTTTTGAAAATGCATAATTTGGATTTTATAGTAAATTATTGCCTCTCGGGCCTGAACTAGGGCTTCGTATATCTTTTTATTCCATGGATAGAATCACTTGAAACTTTTACAATATCTCTGCACTGATATGATCTAAAGATCATCCAAATTTGGTGAAGAATGATCTTGTGTTGCGCTCAAGATATAGGTGATCAGATATTCGAGATACAACAAAGATGTATAGTTCATAGTCAAATGAAGAACATACACAGCTTTTGCATTATAGCATGACTAATTATGATGATAGATTGAAATTATGGACAAAATAGGGGTATATTGGATGTATTTGTATGATCTCAGGTCTAAATGTATGAAGCTATTACCTTGTTAGCATAGGAAAGATGATTGCAGACAGCTTAGAAATGTTTTGGCAGAAAGGAAGACTGCAAACATGAAGGAGATGGACACAATATGATGAAAATCCACTGATAAGGAATGGGAGGGCACCTATCTAGGTATATTTGTTGAATATGAATGACATTGGGCATATACGTACAAGAGAAATTCCTTCCCTCTAGTTATAATCGGTCAGTATGCAGGGTCAGACCGTGTTAGTCCGCAATAAGATGTTCAAAGGGATAATTTCAAGGAGAAGTAGAGTTAAGTATCTGTGCATGGATGTTGGAGGATGAATATCCTAGTACTATTAATGTGTTCCATGATTCTAGAGAGAAATCTACTAGTGATTTGGAGTAAATGTTGACTGTGTAGGGGTTCTAGGACTGTATAAGTCACTTCAAAAACATACAAGCGAGGTGATAAAGGAAAAACCTAGATCTAGGACAGTATATGGAGGTCATGAATACCTCAACCATTGTGAAGGAAAGTCTTTTGAGCTGTTGGTATGCCTTGAGAACCAACTAATTATGTATTGAGAGTTTGAGTTGTATGTTTTTAGACTAAGTTCAGTCTTGAGGGCAGAGTGTTGAGATTGCACACTAGTAGAGAGATGCTTGAGCATTCATAAAGGAACTTGAAACCTTGATTTGTTGCCCATGTCATGTTCAATCAAGTAGAAAAGAGCTTGTGACTATGATGAAGAAGAGCTCCATTTGGAGGCAAAGGTGTGTGGTAAGAAAACAAGAAAAAGGTATGAATGATAGAGATTTTATGGATGGATTTTGTAGCTTGGGATAGTCATGCTGATCAATATAGAAGCTCTTTACATCTTGTTTTAGTGATCACAAGGTGATCACCTTTGCTCATCAAGTTAACTCTCCTTCAGTTGTTGTCTTCAAGAATTAGAAAGTACTAGGTCTCATTGGATTTCAAGGTGAAAAGGAATACAACAGAGGATGTTGCATGAACATAAATTAATGATCCTCTAGCAGGGGTGAATGGAGCAATAGAGAAAGTTCAAGCTCTTGAGTAGTTTCGCACAAAGATCATCTAAATGAGAACCCCGCATCACTTTATCACCGATATAAAAATGATTTCTCTTTCCATAATTGACCCCCATGTAGGGCTCGTTGGCCTCGAGAATGTTCTTTTTATCCAAAACTCACCCCCTGGTAATTTTGTTAACATGCATCGAATATTCAAGTCCTGTGCAAATAGAATGATTCAAGGCCTGAAATTGTGTTTCGGGTCCCCTCGAGTTCTTTCTAACTCTCCCGTGTCCAAGAAGAAACTCAGCCAGTCTTAAAAATGGAAGAAATGCGTAAAACAAGCTTGGGGTAGAAAAGATCATGAAAATTGGCTAAGTCCTGGTCCAGTGACCTTTCGGACAGGTTGGGACGTCGGGCGCGAACCGGCCAAAAATTCTCCGTGGTCCACGCAGCAATAGGGACATTCGTGCCGTGGGGACGCTGCTGACGCGATGCAAAAGCCGATTCGGCCAAAGAGGAAAAAATTGACTAACTACCGATCTGCAGTGCAGACATCCGCCCATGAGGACGCGAGGGACGCAAACCACCCGGATCGACCAAAATAGAGAACTTTCATCCGGGACAGTTGGAGCAAAGGGACACGTGGGACACGGAAAGCCGAAGGAGCCGAGAGCCAATCAAATCACGCCACGTGTCTTCACCTCAAAGAGGGACAGGGAAGCCCGAATCGGGTGGATCGAGAGGAATTTTTCCCAAGCAAGTTTGGGACATCCGGGCCAAAGGGACGTGAGGGACGTGAAAAGCCGGCAGGCCCGCAGACGAATCAGGAAATGCCACGTGTCACAAGGGAAAACGTCCAAAATTTCAAAGGGAAAGGTTTGAAGGGTCAGCCCTGGGCCAATAGAAACAGGACACATGTCCTAAGGCAGGGAGTTCAGAGCTTGGGAGGACTTAGAGAATTTGGCAAAAGTTTTGGCCAAAAACTAAAAGGTAAAAGATGCCCTGCACCCTCACAACCAACCAAAGCGTGCCATGTGTCCCAAGTGGCGAGGCAGCAGGGGAAAAAATGGAAAATTTCCCAAAGTGATAAAAACATCAAAATTTCAAAGGGGAGCCCACAAAAGGTGGAGGAGAGAGAATTGATCATCCAATCAGTGCCTGACATGTGTCATCCAGGTGGCAGAGCGCGGGAAAAAATTCAAAATCTGTTTTGGCCTGTTTTGTGCCCTAAATCTTCAGACCCCCATATCTTTTGATCCAGAGCTCAGATTTGCACGTTCTTTATATCATTGGAAATCTTATGAAATTCTCTACAAGATTCCATGGTCAATCTCTAATTTTGGTTCAGTTTGGAGAGAGAAAATTGAAAAATGTCTCTGGCGCGTGGTCATGGCCAGAAGTGACGTTTCAACAACCAATTTCAATGCAGAATGGGTCGCATTCTTCTCCAGCACGGCCAAAAATGATAGGGTATGGGTTTGTAAGGTCCTCCATGCTGATTTAATGCATTTGTAGTCAATGAGGAATGGGCTCCCACGTTTTTGTACATTTTCTCTCTCATGGGCTCGACCCATGCAATGTAAAAGCTAGATTTGGCTCATTTTGAAAAAAAATGACAAGTGGTTCATCTTTTCAGCTCGGCCCTCCCTTCTTTTCTTCTCTAGGGTTGAAAATGGAGTTCAAACCTCCTCCCTTGCTCTGTAATGGCTTTTTGCCTTTTACTATTGAAATGATGTTCTGTGTAAACTTCTGGAGCAACAAAAATGTGTTTTGTGATGCATTTGTCCATCCTTGCTCATTTTTTTGCTTGTTCTCTTCTTGCCTCTCTTCATTGCAGGTATTTGTGCATGTTTGAATGTTCATTGCAGGTTTGGAGCTATGTTCATGGAGTTTTGGGACATTTTCTATGTGAAATCTATCCTTGGGCTTGTGATGCATCTGTCCATCCTTCCCATTGCTCACCTCTCTTTGTTCCATGGCAGTTTTGATAGATGTTCAACATTCTCCTTCTCTGGTGTATCACCGTTTTAGTGTAGGCTTTTGCTGTTTTTCCCTTTTCTCTCTCTCTCTCTGTCTCCTTGGCATGGTTAGATTAGGTTTAGATTAGCTTGCCTGCACTGGAATAGCTTGTGGTAGGTAGTTTAGGAGCAAGAACCAGCCTTCTCTGGAGATTCCTTTCTCATTTCTGCAAGTCCCACACTTGGAGAAAGGTTTCAATGTTGTGCAATCACACTTTGGATGCTAGAGTAACATCAACCTAGAAGCCCGATGTGCATCCAGGGCGCCGTGATTTTGCACTAACAGCTTTCACACACCCGTGGGACCTTAGTGGTCTTCCACTTCATCTTTGCAGGTTGGTGTGTTCCCGTGAAGATTTCAGCCTTTGGAGGCACTTGCAAACACATCCTCGCGACTCCATCCGATTAGCAATCCATCTCTCGAAGTCATGCAGACCTGTTTTTCATCCATTTCCATCCATATTTCTTTCCATATCTTCCATGAAGTTGTGCGATCATAACTTCATTTCCATCATGGAACTCACATTTACAACAACAATGAATGTTTCCCACCTCCAACATGTTCAAAAATTCTCTAAATCAGCATTTTGAACAAATTCAAAATCAGCATGCATACCCATATGAGCAGCAATGCCAAAATCAGTTTGGCTATGGAGGTTTCAAGAGCAAGAGTATGCATATAATGAAGACAGATGCAAGATGCTGGTCTCATTGGAGAAAATCCAAGAGATGGAGGTAAAGATGGTGCGCCTCAGCAACAACACTCAAATGAGAGCTTTAATTGGTTGCAAGACTCCTTGTCCATGAGGAGGCCCTTTTCCAAGACACTTCAGCCCTCAAGAGAAGCTGGACTTCATGATGAAGATGTGTTATCCCGTAAAATTGACAAGGGCAATTTTACCAATAACCATACCGAAAATTTTGTTTCGATCCTCGGCAGGATCCCTTGCATTCGAACATTGCAAAATCCCTTCCCGGAAATCTGGTTTTCAACTTAGTTATTTTTGGTCTTGTGGTGGGCACATGGAATGACTATGTAACATCAACTTTTGATGCGCCCCCTTTAAACCTTTGGCGCATATTTTCCTGTGTCAACAGGAATTTTGGTGCGCCTTGATATGTTGAGTCTTTCCTGCGAACGCCAAGGTGCATGCGCCTTCGTGTCAACAACACTTTTGTTGCGCCACTTTTCGGTGCGCCAAAGGCGCACATATTCTATGTCGACACCGCTTCCGGTGCCAAAGGTGCACATATCTTTGTGTTGTCAGATGCTTTGGTGCGCCAAAGGGCGCATGCTTCCTTATGTCGACAATGCTTTTCATGCGCCACTTGAAAAGTTGGTGGCGCATTTATTACTTCTTCGCCTATATATAGGCGCGTCTGCGTTGTCATTATCACCAATGCAAAACACGTGATATTTTCTCTGAACTTGTCGAAGATCTACCCTGTTGCTTTCAACATGTTGTGGACTGTTCTCACGCTTTTCATTATTTATATCCGGGTAAGTGGTTTTCAGTCTTTCATGCTTTTTGTTTTTGTGGATTTTGATTGCTAGGATGGATTAGTAGGATGAAGAGAATAGATTATGATCTTGCCCCCCCTTTGTTGTCCTTCCACATTTCCTCCTCTTTCCAGATCTACTGGAAGAAGAAGCTTTGTCCTAAAAAGATGTTGGCTTGATGATCCTTCTTGGTATTGCACTCCTTCATATGAACCTTGAGAAAGCTAAAACTTATGTGGAAACCCCTCTGAGAGGATGAACAGACCTAAAAACCATTTTCACCTATGGTACATAAACTTTCTATGCAACATCAAAAATAGTTGCGCCTTTGGTGCATCTGTCACCTCTGTTACATCATAAAAAGATGCGCCCTCATGGTGCATTTCTCTCACATGCTGCAACCGCTTCCCGTGCGCCCCCTTAAGCGCATCAAATTTGGATGCAACACAAAAGATTCGTGCGCCCTTTGGCGCACCCAGCATCCATGAAACACCCCTTTCATACGTGCTAAGTACAAAGCTATAACGGCGCAGTGCATTCCTCATTACAGCAACATCATGTTGTGTAGACCCTCTGTGCGCCGCGCCAAGTTACCTTTGGCGCACGAAAAGTTCATGTTACACAAACAATACATGCGCCTTTGGCGCACCAATTTTCCACGCAACATGAAAAATACATGCACCTTTGGCGCATCCTGTCCCTATGTAACACCAAATCTCCATGCGCCCTTTACAAAATGTACCCTGCAGTATCTATGCGCCATGCGCCTTTGGTGCTGATTTAACCCTTGCAACACCTTTTTTCTGTGTGCCTTACCTATTTAGCCCTGTAAGCTGTAGCTTTCATGCGCCCGCACCCTGAGCCTCAAAATTGCTAACTCTTTCTTCTGTTAACACTTCAATGGAAGATCAAATGACTAATACAACCTTTTTACATTGGGTCTCGCTTGTTCTTCATGCGAGATCGCAATTAAGCTCGAGAACATATGTCTACATCAAGCAAGAGACCTACCAAATCCAAAGGCAAGGCCAAACTTACAGAATAAGAGATGAAATATAAATATCAGAGGGTCAGAATGCCTGACTCCCAGGCCAAATGCGACCTAGACATCAGAGACTCAGAGTTGGGTCACATTGATATGGAGGAATTCTGGGTCAGGACTCAGAAGGTAACAAGAAGTCCATGGATGGACAAACTAATGGGCAGTGCCCTACACTTCGCTGGAGGAATCCCAGTCAGCACCATCAACAATGAATTCATGATGGTGGTTGCCCGGTGCTATAACAAGGACACAAGGTGTGTCGTAAATGACAAGGGTGAGGTCATCATTAACCTCACTGCCCGCCACTTTGAAATAATACTCGGCATTCCTCATCATCGGCACTTTGTGGCCGTCAGCCGAGAGGATTGTATTAAGGCCTGGGACGACAACGAAGATCAGTGCATGCAGCTGATGAATGAGGTCTATTTGAAAAATAAAAAGGTAGTGACCCGCCGCCATAAATCATTCACCTCGTGATTTTTCGGAGGAGCTCAAGTGACACCATCACATTCCTGAGCGGGGTCTTTGGGCTTCCTGACGCCCACTTTTTCCATAAATGGATGTTGCGGTACTTAGAGACCATGAATAAGAATATGCCCGATCAGTGCTTCGAATGGGCAGAGATTATAAGCAGCACAATCTCTGAACAACTTCAACAATTCAATACAACAGGGAGATTCTACATGAATTCCTATGTTGTTTATGCTGTAGCATTAGAAAGAGACTACTCAGGCCTGATGCAGTGGGGTTTGGCCTCAGGTCAAAATATATGAATACTATCCAGAGTTGAGGCTGGAAAATAGCATCCCTCAATTCACAAAGATCAACGATGTGTTTTTCTACCACATCATTTTCCTGTTGAGGCCAAATATGACTTACGGTCGCACGACCAAGAGCATAGTGGCAGCCACTAAGAAATGGGGGGCCCTGTTCACCCAATTTCCCACGTTCACCTATCTCAGGGCATCTAACTTCTTGGGAGAGCCAACTAGACTGCCGAGGTATGTTGGACCGAAGCTGATTCTACTAGAGCTGTCAAGGTAGCAGATCACCTATCATGAGAAGTGCCTCAAAATAAAGAAGGGTGGAACTCCTTTCCCCCTCACAGTGGGAAGATATACATGCCTTACCCATCACAAGGCAAAGGACATGTTTGCAGAGCTAGAGTTTCTTAATTTGAAACATGATTTCCCCGCCAGCCTACCTTCTACCAAAGAAGTTGTCTGCCAAGGGCTAATCTAGATCCAATCAACGCCCCTCGGATAGAAGACATCTACATCGACGTCATTCATGAGGTTGAGCTCAGGAGAAAGGACCATTCTCGCTTAGCCTTGGCAGAAATCATCCAATACGGGGTAGCAATTGTCCCCAAAGGCTTCCAAACTATAGAGGATGAAGTAGACCAAGTATATACTAACACAGATGGGGACAATTGGCCTTTTCCAGCCATTGATAGAACTAAGGCACCTCAGACGATTGAGGAGAGGGTCAAGGAAACTCTGCGCAGAACAGAGCATTGGTGCCGGATGAATGGATTAATCTACCTCGGGGTTGATTTCACAACCTCCCCATTGGGTAACGCACCTTCTTAATCTAAACAACAACCTAAAGGAAAGGGCAAAGGCATATAGGCTGAATTCAGCACCACTTAAGAAGAAGCTCGTGAGAGTCCTCCTTCCGCGGCACCCGAACAGGTCATAACTCTTGTTATGCCAGAGAAAGAAGCAGAAGAGGATGTTCCAATACGCCCATCCACTCAGGATGTCGGCATTGATACAACAACCAAGGTCCCTTCTTTCCCTTCTCCTTCTCTTCCTTCCCCTCCTCGAGTGACTCAAGCGACCATCCCTTTGGTCGTGTCCTCTCCCCCTTCTTCTACTATTCCCCCACTTCTTCGTCTATCTTCTCTTCCCTCGCGGATCTTTCCCCCTCCATTTCTTCCCTCATCTCTGAGCTCCCTTCCCTTCCTATGTCTTCCTCACTCGGCAGATCCCTACCTCTCATGGGCACTTCTTCAGCCTATTCTCTCCATGCCGCTATCATGTGTCTCCATGTTTTTCCCTTCCTCTATCATGGTGCTTCCTTCTCTCGCTTCTCGGCCCTTCTCCCATAAGTCCAGCCTGGATCTCCCAGCAGTTAAGTCAGCAAAAAAGGAAAGTTCCCATCGCTCCGATGGACTTTTCTGTAATCCCATCTAAGGGGGCAAAGAAGCGGCTTTCACACATGCTTTTCTAAAAGTGCTTCGGGAGAGAGGGTAATGGAGATCGCGTACCCCAATCCTCTCAAGGATAAAAAGGATCTGTCTCCGATAGATTATACTGTGACCCAAGTCACAATGGGGACGTCTTCTGAAAGTCTTCAGGGGGAGGCCCTTTCTGCGGTTGGCACCCTTTGCAACAAGCTTCAGGAAACAAAAGAGGAGAAAAGGCAACCGAACGAGAAAAATAAATATCTACTCCAAGCCTTACAAAATGGGTAGTGCGCCTCCCACAATCGGCTGCTGCCCGAGACTTCGAGCTTCGGAGCCGGAGAAAATTAATGAATATGCAAAGATCGGTGAGCAGGGTATGGCGTTTCCGCTTGGAGGAGCCAGATCCTCAAAGACAGTGAAAAAGTAATCGCCAAGTTCTCTGACTTGTATTTGAACATCAACAAGGCGAATAAAGAGCTCCAAGCGTTAGCGGGACCCATATTGGAAGAGCTGGAACATGCTAGACTGCAACACGAGACCTTTCAACAAATGTTTGACTATTCAGTCGAAGATCTGGTCAAGTTCGGTGTCTTCGGCCATCCCAGGGCCCTCAACAAAATCATGTCCACTCTGGATTACCGAGTGGATCAGCTGGAATTTGTCCTAGAAAAGATCGACAAGGTGAAGGAAGAAGCCCTGGACGCGATGCACCAAATGGAACGGATCATTCTCAACATGTCGCCAAGGTTGCTTACTCCTTCCTTCACTTTAAGAAAAGCTGATGAAACCATCCAGATCTTCAAGGAGATCGTTTCTCAAGGGATGGGGCCAGAGGTCACTTTTGACGCAGAGTCTATCAACAACCTGCTGGCCTGTCGGGACTTCATTGGGTTACTCATTGAAGTAGAAAAAGACTATTCCAAACTCCCCGAGAAACTCATAGATGAGTGGGAGACTTGTGAGGTGATCAGTGAGTGGCACAAGGATCCTTCCCAGGATCAACTAGGGCCCATGATCAACAAGTTTATGGAATACCGCTCTCAATTCCATATCTCGTCACCTGAGCAACAGCAAAAGCAGTCCACTCCCTTTCGGCCGCAGGATGACGATGACGAGTAGCTTCTCCTCCTTCTTCTCTCTCTCTCTCTTCTTCGACTTTCTTTTTGGGAATATCTGGAGTATGTTGACACAAATGATGACATCATCCATGTTGCATCATGGGATGATGTCATCCATCAAGTTGTCAAAAGTCAACATGACTTTTAGATATTTTGTAAATATCTTTGTAAATAAGTGGTTGGCTCCTTTTTGCCTTCTTCTCTCTCCTTCTTCTATAAATACCCCAATACTTGTTGTATTGGGCATGAGTGAATATCTTTCAGATGAAAAATAGGAGTGAGGAGAAAAGACTTTGAGCTTTTGTAACAGAAGAATTATTAATACAATATTTAGACTTTGTGCTAAATACATGTGTTATTTGCATCAGATCTTTCTTATGTCTGATCTATGTGTTTATTACATTAAATACTGCCATTTTTTTTGTCATTTATTCATCATCAGTATTGCTTTGCTCGTTTATGCAAGTAGGTTTGGCTCTGTTTACTACCAATCCCAAAACATAAACCTTCTGACCTTTCTGCTTTGGAATTCATTTCTTTTCTCCCTTCGGACCTGCTCTTTCTTCATCCCCTCTTCCTTTCCTTTCTTTTCACAGTCGGAAACACCCCTACTGGGATGAGATCCCAAACCCCCGAAGGCAGAATTTGTGAGACTTGCATAGATTCCTGCTGGTAGAATAGCAATAAACTAGTTTCGCTTTGCTGACTCAAAGAGGGGCTATGCCCTGCACACTGTTGGCTCGTTTATCCATAGATCTGCCCAAGTGACAGATTTTCGGACCAACAATTTTTGGCGACTCTGCTGGGGATCGAATAGATCTATCAGATCTATGATGGTGGTAGGATAGAAAATCAAAAAAATCACCGCCTGTTTGCAAACTTGAAATTTTTGTTAAAAATCTAAAATTTTGCAAAGGTGCTCCAAATTGAAAATTTTCTTCTGAGATCCATAGATCTGGCCTAGTTGGAGACCTTTAGTTCGCTGAGTTTTTATAAAAATCAGTATTTTGCCATAGATCTGAGTTTTTGACTATTTACCAAAAGTTTGAAACCCTTTGAAAAAGTCAAAATTAGATCTGAAAATCAGCTTGCTAATCTTCTCTACCATTTTATCCTCATTGTTATTTGTCATTAACCGCAATCGGTTTTCTGAAGAGGATAGTTTTTAAATATTTAGAAAAGTACATGCTGCTGGTTTTTGCCAGAAAAGCCAGAAAATCAGCAAGTACAGCCAAAAAGAAATTTTGAATCAGCGCTACAAAATCACAGATCGGGAAGACACGCTGGCAGGTGAACCCTTTACACGTAGCAGAAGAGCTCATGGAGAAACTGATCCTACTTTCGATCTGCTTCAAAGGCACAATTTCAGTGTAACACCGGCACATTTTTCAATGCTAAGCTCGGCTGACCGGTCATCCAGGAGTGTCTCACCTCCACGAAGGAAGAATCTTTCGCAAGGGGCATCCACATCCCTTTGTAGTGCCTTGCTACTCAGTGGAACCACACTTCCAGCTCGTGTTCTTTTTCTAGCTTTTCAAATGGTGGTACCATGGGGAAATGCTATGGGTCCCTTGGCTTTACCACATCCAGTTCATGTGCTCCCTCACGGAAACCGAAAGAATTTTCCCAAATTTGACGGGAGCGGAAATCAAAGCATGGATTCCCACATATCTGCATTCATCATGTCATGCAGTATTCTAGATGTAACTCATGAGGATGTGTCGGTTCACCTTTTTCTGGAAACTCTACAAGGACCTGTAGCTGAATGGTTTCAGCATTTACCAGCCAGATCTATTACTAGTTGGGCCACCTTGCGGGATGATTTTGAAGACAGGTACAAACCTTCAGAAGATGCATTTACATTATTATCATGGATCACTCACCTGAAGAAGGAGGCCAATGAGACCATGCGCGATTTTATCGCCAGGTTCAATGCATTAATCAACCGTGTCCCTGTTGCCATGCTTCCAACACCGGAAAATCAAAAGTGTTTCTTCGTAAACGCTATGAGCTCAAAAGTTAGTTTCTTTCTCCTTCAAGAGTGAGTGGCTACCTTGATTCTCACCCAGGCCGCTGCCATTCGAATAGAAGATAATTTGATAATATCTGCGAATTGAAAAAGGAATCATCCAAGCCTAAATCTTCGGGTCCTTCGCCCACTACTTCGTCCGATCTGGCCTTTCAAAAGATGGCAAACGACTTGATTGCATTGAAGAAGCGGTTGCCCTGAGCTTCCCCAGCTTCCTCATATTGGGATATTCCGGAGAGGAATTTCGTTCCTCACAATATTTCACAAAGGCCACGCTTACCCGTAATCGCTTTCTGCGGTGGCGCTTGAGGCTCCTCCGGTCAATGCTCGCCAGAAATTGAAGAAGAAGAGCAGTATTATGAAGAACCTACATCTCAGGACGAAGATGATCAAGACGTCGGTGAGCCGACTGGCGACTCTACTATCGGATATATGGAATTTGATGAGGAAGAATCTGATGAAGAGGAAGGTACACAGGGCTATGCGAGCAGACAATCATATGTTGTTTTTACCCACTCGCAAGGAAAAGAAGCGAGTTCACCGCCCATGTGCGAGAATGGAGAAGGTCGTGTCAAATGCGCATCCAACCATTGCTAAAAGAGGTAATCTTCTTCCTATTCAGCTCCCTGTTAAGTCTTTTACAAGGAAATCTTTTCCCCTCTTCTCTCCTCCAAATCATTCCTCTCATGTTCCTACCAAGACCAGTAATCCTATTCCACCATCGTGAAGTGAGGGGCTCATTCCTTCACCAACGCAACCCTTGGCCACGTTTGATATCATAGATCATGCAAAAAGACCAAGATCCAAATGTCTCAAGTTTGAGTACCTTCACCAAATCCCGAACAAACTTGTAAGATTGACCAAGTATATTTAAAGTCAAGTCATTGTTGTACCTAATCGTGTTTCCCAAAAGGAATCCTTTCCACTCCCCCTGAATCCCACATAAATGTTGCTTCAACATCTGCATCAGGCAAGATAGAGCCTTTCTATCTCTCCCTCCTAATCAATGGTCACAAGTTGAGTAACTGCATAATTGATTCCGGAGCTTCTGATAATGTCATGCCGGAAAAATTCACCCATGCTTTGGGCCTCACCCTAACCAAGCCTTTTGGCAGATGTTATTCCTTGGAAACCAAGAAGGTTCCATTAATTGGTCAAATCAAAGACACGTAATTTGCATTTGCGGCATTCCCAGATAAAAGAGTAAAGATGACCATCCTCGTTGCCGACATTCCTAAGAAATTACGAAATTTTGGCTTTGGGAAGAAGTTTTTGCAGTGAAGTTGGTGGAGAGATTCATATGGATTGGTCTAAGGCTAGAAGCCCCATCAAAGGTGTAATAAAGACTTTGGAGCCAGAATCACAAAAGAAGTACTTAGTTACTAGCTCTGAGGACCCCAAAGCTCAAATCCTTTTTGAATCGTCAGGGATGGGGAACTATTTCTTGTCTACCGAGTCTGACAAAATGGTTGTTCTCGTTCAAGAAGGAGATCTTAATAAGATCTGGACCTTGCAGTTCGACGGCAGCTGTGCAACTAGTGGATGTGGCATCGGAGCCATGCTAATATCTCCCGAGGAAGAAGTCATTCCTCTCTCTTTCAAGTTGCAGTTTTTTAACACAAATAATACTGCTGAGTATGAATCTTTGCTACTTGGCATGCAAGCCGCAAAGGAAAGAGGGATTAAGAATCTGAAAGTGCAAGGTGATGCAGAGCTAGTTGTAAATCAAGTCAAAAGGATTTACCAAGTGAAGAATGAAAGGCTCAGGCATTACCGTAATGCAATATGGGACAACATTGAAGAGTTTGATGCTTTTTCAATTGAATCCATTCCAAGAACTCAAAATGACATGGCCGATTCATTGGTCAAGCTTTCAAAGATCCCTCATGCTCCCTCACCCAGTTTGAAAACAAACAAGTACACCATTGAGGTGGTTTTCCGCCCAAGTGTGCCAGACAATTCTCAGCATTGGCAAGTGTTCAACGATGATAATCAACTCATTTCCTTTCTAGAGAAGGCGGAAAATTTTAAAGAATTGCACTTTGAAGGATCTAGGAATTTCTAGGTGGGAGACCTCGTCCTTCTATGGGACAAGTGAAGAGAGCCAAAGGGCATGCACGGAAATTTTGATTCCCTGTGGAGAGGGCCCTTCAAGATCAAGCAGCTCAATGGAGAGAATAGTTTCTATCTCTCATATCTGGATGGAACCGAGCTCCCACTTCCTTATAGTGGGAAACATCTAAATTTTTTCAAGAAGTAGAGCTTGCTCTCTTCTTTGTATAGTTTTCTTTAGTTGTGTGTTTGTTTTCGTCATGTGTTTGCTTTCGGTTTGTTGTGTGTTTCCTTTGTTCTCCCTCTCGGTCACCCTTGTTTTTGACTCTGTTACCCAATGGATAGGCACATGAGATCTGGGATTCTCTACCCCCAAGTTTGCTCAGGGATAGTCCCCAGAAAGAGCCAGCTGTTATCCCGTAAAATTGACAAGGGCAATTTTACCGATAACCATACCGAAAATTTTGTTCCGATCCCTCGTCAGGGATCCCTTGCATTCGGAATGTTGCAAAATCCCTTCCCAGGAAATCTGGTTTTCCGAACTTAGTTATTTTTGGTCTTTTGGTTGGGTGCATGGAATGACTATGTAACATCAACTTTTGATGTGCCCCCTTTAAACCTTTGGCACATATTTTCCTATGTCAACATGCATTTTGGTGTGCCTTGATATGTTGAGTCTTTCCTATGAATGCCAAGGCGCATGCACCTTCGTGTCAACAACACTTTTGTTGCGCCACTTTTTGGTGTGCCAAAGGTGCACATATTCTATGTCGACACCACTTCTGTGCACCAAAGGCACACATATCTTTGTGTTGTCAGACGCTTTGGTGCGCCAAAGGGTGCATGCTTCCTTATGTCGACAATGCTTTTCATGCGCCACTTGAAAAGTTGGTGGTGCATTTATTACTTCTTCACCTATATATAGGCGCGTCTGCATTGTCATTATCACCAATGCAAAACACGTGATATTTTCTCTGAACTTGTCAGTATCTACCCTGTCACTTTCAACACGTTGTGGACCCGTTCTCACGCTTTTTCATCGTTTATATCTGGGTAAGTGGTTTTCAGTCTTTCGTGCTTTTTGTTTTTGTGGATTTTGATTGCTAGGATGGTTCAGTAGGATGAAGAGAATAGATTATGATCTTGCCCCCCTTGCTGTCCTTCCACATTTCCTCCTCTTTCTAGATCTGCTGGAAGAAGAAGCTCTGTCCTAAAAATGATGTTGGCTTGATGATCCTTCTTGGTATTGCACTCCTTCATATGAACCTTGAGAAAGCTAAAACTTATGTGAAAACCCCTCGAGAGGATGAACAGAGACCTAAAAACTATTTTCACCTGTGGCGCATAAACTTGCTATACAACATCAAAAATAATTGTGCCTTTGGCACATCTGTCGCCTTTGTTACATCATAAAAATATGCGCCCTCATGGTGCATTTCTCTCGCACGCTGCAACCGCTTCCGTGCCCCCTTAAGCGCATAAAATTTGGATGCAACATAAAAGATTCGTGCACCCTTTGGCGCACCCAGCATCCATGAAACACCCCTTTCATACGTGCTAAGTACAAAGCTATAACGGCGCAGGCGTATTCCTCATTACAGCAACATCATGTTGTGTAGACCCTCTGTGCACCGCGCCAAGTTACCTTAGGCGCACAAAAATTTCATGTTACAAAAACAATACATGCACCTTTTGCACGTCAATTTTCCACGCAACATGAAAAATACATGCGCCTTTGGCGCATCCTGTCCCTATGTAACACCAAATCTCCATGTGCCCTTTACAAAATGTACCCTACAGTATCTATGCGCCATGCACCTTTGGCACTGATTTAACCCTTGCAACACCTTTTTCTATGTGCCTTACCTATTTAGCCCTGTAAGCTGTAGCTTTCATGCGCCCTGTGCCCTGAGCCTCAAAATCACTAACTCTTTCTTCTGTTAACACTTCAATGGAAGATCAAATGACTAATACAACCTTTTTGCATTGGGTCTCACTTCTTCTTCGTGCAGATCAGCAATTAAGCTCAGAAGAACATATGTCTACATCAAGCAAGAGACCTACCAAATCCAAAGGCAAGGCCAAACTTACAGAAGAAGAGATGAAATATAAATATCAGAGGGTCAGAATGCCTGACTCCCAGGCCGAATGCGACCTAGACATCAGAGACTCAGAGTTGGGTCACATTGATATGGAGGAATTCTGGGTCAGGACTCAGAAGGTAACAAGAATTCCATGGATGGAAAAACTAATGGGCAGTGCCCTACACTTCGCTGGAGGAATCCCAGTCAGCACCGTCAACAATGAATTCATGATGGTGGTTTCCTGGTGCTACAACAAGGACACAAGGTGTGTCGTAAATGACAAGGGTGAGGTCGTCATTAACCTCACTGCCCGCCACTTTGAAATAATACTCGGCATTCCTCATCATCGGCACTTTGTGGCCATCAGCCGAGAGGATTGTATTAAGGCCTGGGACGACAACGAAGATCAGTGCATGTAGCTGATGAACGAGGTCTATTTGAAAAACAAAAAGGTAGTGACCCGATGGCCACAAATCATTCACCGCAGTGATTTTTCAGAGGAGCTCAGTGACACCATCACATTCCTGAGCAGGGTCTTTGGGCTTCCTGACGCCCACTTTTTCCATAAATGGATGTTGCGGTACTTAGAGACCATGAATAAGAATATGCCCGATCAGCGCTTCGAATGGGTAGAGATTATAAGCAGCACAATCTCTCGAACAACTTCAACAATTCAATACAACAGGGAGATTCTACATGAATTCCTATGTTGTTTACGCTGCAGCATTAGAAAGAGACTACCCAGGCCTGATGCGGAGTGGGGTTTGGCCTCAGGTCAAAATATATGAATACTACCCAGAGTTGAGGCTGGAAAATAGCATCCCTCAATTCACAAAGATCAACGATGTGTTTTTCTACCACATCATCTGCCTGTTGAGGCCAAATATGACTTACAGTCACATGACCAAGAGCATAGTGGCAGCCACTGAGAAATGGGGGGCCCTGTTCACCCAATTTCCCATGTTCACCTATCTGAGGGCAGCCAACTTCTTGGGAGAGCCAACTAGACTGCCGAGGTATGCTGGACCCAAGCTGATTCTACTAGAGCTGTCAAGGCAACTGATCACCTATCATGAGAAGTTCCTCAAAATAAAGAAGGGTGGAACTCCTTTCCCCATCACAGTGGGTAGATATACATTCCTTATCCATCACAAGGCAAAGGACATGTTCGCAGAGCTAGAGTTGCTTAATTTGAAACATGATTTCCCGGCCGGGCCTACCTTCGACCAAAGAAGTTGTCTGTCAATGGCTAATCTAGATCTAATCAACGTCCCTCAGATAGAAGACATCTACATCGACGTCATTCATGAGGTTGAGGTCAGGAGAAAGGACCATTCTCGCTTAGCCTTGGCAGAAATCATCCAATACGGGGTAGTAATTGTCCCCAAAGGCTTCCAAACTATGGAGGATGAAGTAGACCAAGTATATACTAACACAGATGGGGACAATTGGCCTTTTCTAGCCATTAATAGAACTAAGGAACCTCAGATGATTGAGGAGAGGGTCAAGGAAACTCTGCGCAGAACAGAGCATTGGTGCCGGATGAATGGATTAATCTACCTCGGGGTTGATTTCACAACCTCCCCATTGGGTAACGCACCTCCTCGATCTAAACAACAGCCTAAAGGAAAGGGAAAAGGCATAGAGGGTGAATCCAGCACCACTCAAGAAGAAGCTCCTGAGAGTCCTCCTTCCGCGGCACCCGAACAGGTCATAACTCTGGTTACGCCAGAGAAAGAAGCAGAAGAGGATGTTCCAATAGGCCCATCCACTCAGGATGTCGGCATTGCTACAACAACCGAGGTCCCTTCTGTCCCTTCTTCTTCTCTTCCTTCCCCTCCTCGAGTGACTCAAGCGACCATCCCTTTGGTCATGTCCTCTCCCCCTTCTTCTACTATTCCCCCCGCTTCTTCGTCTATCTTCTCTTCCCTCGCGGATCTTTACCCCTCCATTTCTTCCCTCATCTCTCGAGCTCCTTCCCTTCCTATGTCTTCCTCAGCTTCGGTATCCCTTCCTCCCATGGGAACTTCTTCGGCTGTTCTCTCCATGCCGCCGCCACATGTCTCCACATTTTTCCCTTCTTCTACTTCAGCCGCTCCCTTCTCTGTTTCCGGCCCTTCTCCCATAAGTCCAACCTAAATCTCCCAGTAGTTAAGTCAGTAAAAAAGGAAAGTTCCCATCACTCGATGGACTTTTCTGTAATCCCATCTAAGGGGGTAAAGAAGCAGAAGCCCATCACACACTTCTCTCAAAGTGCTTTGGGAGAGAGGGTAATTGAGATCGCGTACCCCAATGCTCTCAAGGAGAAAAGGGATCTGCCTCCGACAAATTATACCGTGACCCGAGTCACAATGGGGACGTCTTACGAAAGTCTTCGGGGGAGGCCCTTTCTGCAGCTGACGCCCTCTGCAAGAAGCTTCAGGAAACAAAAGAGGAGAAAAGACAACCGAAAGAGCAAAATAGATATCTCGCTCCAAGACTTACCGAAAATGGGCAAGGCCTCCCACAACCGCCGTCGAAACTTATGAGCTTCGAGCCAGAGAAAATTAATGAATATGCAAAGATTGGCAAGCGTTAGGGTATGGTCGTTTCCACTTGGAGGAGTTAGATCCTCAAAGACAACGAAAAAATAATTGCCAAGTTCTCTGACTTGTATTTGAACATCAACAAGGAGAATAAAGAGCTCCAAGCGTTAACGGGACCCATATCGGAAGAGCTGGAACATGCTATACCGCAGCACGAGATCTTTCAACAAATGTTCGACTGCTCAATCAAAGATCTAGTCAAGTTCGGCATCTTCACCATCTCAGGGCCCTCAACAACAAAATCATGTCCACTCGGATTACCAGTGTGGATCACCTAGAATTTGTCCTAGAAAAGATTGACAAGGTGAAGGAAGAAGCCCTGACGCGATGCATCAAATGGAATGGATCGCTCAACATGTCGCCAGTGGTTGCTTACTCCTTCCTTCACTTTAAGAAAAGCGATGAAACCATCCAGATCTTCAAGGAGATCGCTTCTCAAGGGATGGGGCCAGAGGTCACTTTTGATGCAGAGTCTATCAACAACTTGCTAGCTGTCGACTTCATTGGGTTACTCATTGAAGTGGAAAAGACTATTCTAAACTCCCGAGAAACTCATGGATGAGCGGGAGGCTTGTGAGGTGATCAATGAGTGGCACAAGGATCCTTCCCAGATCAACTAGGGCCCATGATCAACAATTTTATGGAATACCACTCTCAATTCCATATCTCGTCACTTTGTTGGTCCGAAATCATCACCCGGACAGATCTATGGATAGACGAGCCAACAAAGGTGCGGGGCATAGCCTCTCTTTGAGTCAAAGAAAGTGAAACTGGTTTATTGCTATTCTACCGGCGAGAATCTATGCAAGTCTTATAGATTCTACCTTCGGGGTTTGGGATCTCATCCCAGTAGGGGTGTTTTCGACCGTGAAAAGAAAGGAAAGGAAGAGGGGATGAAGAAAGAGAAGGTCCGAAGGAAGAAAAGAAATGAATTCCAAAGCAGAAAGGTCAGAAGATTTATGTTTTGCGGTTGGTAGTAAACAGAGCCAAACCTACTTGCATAAACAAACAAAGTAATACTGATGATGAATAAATGACAAAAAAGTAGATATGAATCTAACAGAATAAACACATACAGATCTAACATAAGAAAGGTCTGATGCATAACACAACTATTCAGCATAAAGTCTCAATATTTGTATTACTGTTTTCTTCTGTTACAAGAAAGCTCAAAGTCTTTTTTCTTCACTTCTATTTCTCATCTGAAAGATATCCATCCATCCCACAATACTACAAGTATTGGAGTATTTATAGAAGAAGAAGAGAAAAGAAGGCAAAAAGGAGCCAACAACTATTTACAAAGATATTTACAAAATATCTAAAAGTCATGTTGACTTTTTGCAACTTGATGGATGACATCATCCCATGATGCAACATGGATGATGTCATCATTTGTATCAACATACTCCAGATATTTCCAGAAAGATGAAGAAGAGAAAGAGAAGAAGGAGAAGAAGAAGAAGAAGAAGAAGAAGCAACAGCTATTCGTCATCATCATCCTGCGGCCGAAAGGGGGTGGACTGCTTTTGTTGCTCCTCAGGTGACGAGATATGGAACTGAGAGCGGTATTCCATGAACTTGTTGATTATTGGCCCTAGTTGATCCTGGGAAGGATCCTTGTGCCTATCACTTATCACCTCACAAGTCTCCCACTCATCTACGAGCTTCTCTGGGAGTTTGGAATAGTCCTTTTCCACCTCAATGAGGAACCCGATGAAGTCTCTACAGACAAAGAAAGTTGTTGATAGATTTCGTGTCAAATGTGACCTCCGGCCCTGCTTCCTTGAGAAGCGATCTCCTTGAAGATCCGGTGGTTTCATTATCTTTCCTTAAAGTGAAGGAAGGAGTAAGTAACCCTGGCGACATATTAAGAACAATTCGTTCCATTTGGTGCATCGCATCCAGGGCTTCTTCCTTGACTTTGTCAATCTTTTCGAGAATAAATTCTAGCTGATCCACCCAGTAATCCAGAGTGGACATGATTTTGTTGAGGGCCCTTGGATGGACGAAGACGCCGAACTTGACCATATCTTTGACTGAACAATCGAACATTTGTTGGAAGGTCTCGTGTTGCAGTCTGGCATGTTCCAACTCTTCTGATATGGGCCCTGCTAACGCTTGGAGCTCTTTATTCGCCTTTATCGATGTTCGTGTACAAGTCGAGAACTTGGTAATCACTTTTTCACTGTCTTTGAGGATTTGGCTCCTCTAAGCGGAAATGACCATACCTTGCTCACCGATCTTGGCATACTCGTTAATTTTCTCCTGGATGAGAAGCTCAAAAGTCTTGTCGGTAGTTGTAGGAGGCGCATTACCCATCTTCTGTAAAGCTTGGAGCAGATATTTGTTTTGCTCCTTCAGTTGCCTTTTCTCTTCCTTGATTTCTGAAGCATTTTGTAGAGGGTGTCAACTACAGAAAAGAGCCTCCCCGAAGACTTTCGTAAGATGTCCCAATTGTGACTTGGGTCACAATAAAACTATCGGAGACAGATCCTTTTTCTCTTTGAGGGATTGGGGTATGCGATTTCCATAACTCTCTCTCCCCGCAAAGACTTTGAGAGAAGCACGTGACAGCTTTTGCTTCTTCGCCCTTAGATGGGATTATCAAAAGTCCATCGGAGCGATGGGAACTTTCCTCTTTTGCTGATTTAGCTGCTGAGAGATCCAAGTTGGACCTACGGTAGAAGGACCGGAAATAGAGGAGGGGGCAACTGCAGTAGAAGAGGGGAAAAACATGGAGACACGTGGCGGCAGCTTTGAGAGAATAGCCGAAGAAGTGCCCACGGAAGGAAGGGAAACTGCAGCTACGGAAGACATAGGAAGGGAAGGGAGCTTGGAGATAAGGGAAGAAATGGAGGAGGACAGATCAACAAGGGAAGAAAAGATAGATGAAGATGCGGGGGAAACAGTAGAAGAAGGGGAAGAGGACACGACCAAAGGGATGGTCGTTTGAGTCGCTTGAGGAGGGGAAGGAAGAGAAGAAGGGACGGAAGGGACCTCGCTTGTTCTAACAATGCCGACATCCCGAGTGGATGGGCCAATGGGAATATCCTCTTCGCTTCTTTCTCCTGGGAAGTTATGTTTCAAATTGAGTAACTCCACTTTCTGTGAACATTTCCTTCACCTTATGGTGGGTAGAGCATGTGTATCGGCCCATCGTGAGGGGGAACGAAGTTCCACCCTTCTTTCTTTTAAGGCATTTCTCGTGGTATGTGATTAGCTGCCTTGACAGTTCCAGCAGAATCAGCTTAGG
The DNA here is from genome assembly GCA_018340775.1 of Taxus wallichiana var. yunnanensis. Classification (NCBI taxonomy): domain Eukaryota; kingdom Viridiplantae; phylum Streptophyta; class Pinopsida; order Cupressales; family Taxaceae; genus Taxus; species Taxus wallichiana. The sequence goes on from CM031236.1 coordinate 262,743,095, forward strand.
TCCAGCATACCTCGGTAGCCTGGTTGGCTCTCCCAAAAAGTTGGCAGCCCTTAGATAGGTGAATGTAGGAAACTGGGTGAACAGGGCTCCCCATTTCTCCGTGGCTGCCACTATGCTTTTGGTCGTGCGACCATAAGTCATATTCGGCCTGAGCAGGCAGATGATGTGGTAGAAGAATGCATCGTTGATTTTGGTGAATTGGGAGATGCTATTCTCCAGCCTCAATTCTGGATAATACTCGTATATTTTGACCTGAGGCCAAACTCCACTCCGCGTCAGGCCTGGATAGTCCCTCTCTGATGCTGCAGCGTAGACCACGTAGGAGTTCATATGAAATGTCCCCGTTGTGCTGAATTGTTGTAGCTGTTCGGAGATTGTGCTGCTTATAATTTCTCCCCAGCAAAAGCGCTGATCAGGCATATTCTTGTTCATGGTCTCTAAGTACCGCAGCATCCATTTATGGAAATAATGGGCATCAGAAAGCCCGAAGACCCTACTTAGGAATGTAATGGTGTCGCTGAGCTCTTCTGAGAAGTCGCTGCGGTGGATGATTTGGGGCCACCGGGTTATTACCTTTTGTTCTTCAGATAGACTTCATTCATTAGTTGCATACATTGATCCTCATTGTCATCCCAGGCCTTAATGCACTCCGCTTGGCTGACGGCCACAAAGTGCCGGTGGTGAGGGATGCCGAGTATTATCTCAAAATGACGGGCAGTGAGGTTAATGACTACCTCACCCTTGCTGTTTTCGACGCACCTTGTGTCCTTGTTGTAACACTGGGCAACCACCATCATAAATTCATTGTTGACGGTGCTGACGGGGATTCCTCCGGCGAAGTGCAGGCACTGCCACTCAAATTGTCCATCCGTGGACTCCTTGTAACTTTCGAGTTCCGCCTGCAATTCCTCCATATCGATATGCCCCACCTCGAGTCTCGACGCCCATGCTGCACTCGGCCTGGGACTCGGGCATTCTGACCCTCTGATATTTATATTTCATTTCTTCCTCTGTAAGCTTAGCCTTTCCTTTCGATTTGGTGGGTCTCTTGCTGGATGTAGACATATGTTCTTTCGAACTCAGTTGCTGATCTGCATGAAGAAGAAGTGAAACCCAACGTAGAAAGGTTGTATCAGTCATTTGATTTCCCATCGAAGTGCCAACGAAGGAGGAGTTAGTTATTATTAGGCTCAGGGCGCAGGGCGCATGAAAATTACAGCTTACAGGGCTAAATAGGTAAGGCGCACAGGAAAGGCGTGTTGCAAAGGTTAAACTGGCGCCAAAGGTGCATGGCGCATAGATACTGTAGAGTGCATTTTATAAAAGGCACATGAAAACATTGTGTTACATAGAGACAGGATGCGCCCTTTGGCGCATAGACTTTTCATGTTGCACTGGGATTTGGTGCGCCCTTTGGCGCATGTAAGGTTTGTGTAACAGGAACTTTTCATGCGCCATGGCACAGCGCATGAAGGGTTAACACAACATGATGTTGCTGTAAGGAGGGATGCACCTGCACCTTCAAAGCCTTGTACTTAGCGCGGATAAAGCCTGTGTTGCACTGATGCTGGGTGCACCATTGGCGCATAGAAACATGATGTAGCAAGGAAGGTTGATGTGCCAAAGAGGGCGCAAGGTTAGCACTTGTAGCATATGAAAGAGGCGCGCCTTGGGGGCGCAGAAGTTTACGATGCAGCAGGCAAGATGGGTGCGCCATTGGCGCGGGTTTTTATCATGTTACAGGGGTGACAGATGCGCCGAAGGAAAAAGAGGGAAACAGTGAACTAAAACACTCTCAGAGGGGTCTTCACATGGTTCAGATTGCTTTTCTCCTCTGTTCCTCCTTTGAAAGGTTACTTGGGGTATGAAATGGTTTAAACCAGGAGGGTTACAAACCATTGTTTTCAGGATAACATCCTCCTCCAGCAGATCTGGAAAGAGGAAAATAAGGAAAGATAGCACGGGGGGGAGGGCTAGCTCAAAAGATGTATTTCAAAAACCAACCAGCAAGCACGAAGAACCAGAAAGCAAATCACATGGAAGAGACAAGAGCACTTACCCGGATAAATAGTGAAAATCTTGAAAACGGGTCCACAATGCGTTGAAAACGACGAGGCAGAGGCTGACAGGCTCAGAGAATAAAAATCACGTGATATGCATCTGATGATAATGACATTTGGGCGTGCAAATTTTATATATATAGGTGAGCTAGTCATAAATGCACCACCCACTTTGTAAAGGGCGCATGAAAGTTGTTGTCGACATGGAAAAGCATGCGCCCTTTGGCGCATGAAAGCATTTTCCAGCATGAAATTAAGCGCGCCTTTGGCGCACCAAAAGGGATGTCGACATGAGATTATGTGCACCCTTTGGCGCACCAAAACATGGCGCAACAAAAGTTGTGTTAATACGAAGGCGCATGCGCCTTGGCGCACGCAGGGAAGACTCAACATACAAGGCGCACCAAAAGGCGTGTTGACACTGAAAAATATGCGCCAAAGGCTTTAAAGGGGGCGCACCAAAACATGGTGTTACATAGTAATTCCATGCGCCCAGCCAAAAAAGACTCAAAAGACTAAGTTTGAAAACCAGATTTCCCAGGAAGGGATTTTGCAACGTTCTGAACGCAAGGGATCCCTAACGAGGGATCGGAACAAAATTTCGGTATGGTTATCGGTAAAATTGCCCTTGTCAATTTTACGGGATAATAGCTGGCTCTTTTTGGGGACTATCCCTGAGCAAACTCGGGGGTAGAGAATCCCAGATCTCATGTGCCTATCCATTGGGTAACAGAGTCAAAAACAAGAGTGACCGGAGGGAGAGTAAAAGGAACACACAACAAACAGAAAGCAAACACACAACAAAAACAAACACACAACTAAAGCAAACTGTACAAAGAAGAGAGCAAGCTCTACTTCCTGAAGATCTTCAAATGTTGCCCGCTATAAGGAAGCGGGAGTTCGGTTCCATCCAGATATGAGAGATAGAAGCTATTCTCTCCGTTGAGTTGCTTGATCTTGAAGGGCCCTCTCCACAGGGAATCAAAATTTCTGTGCATGCCCTTTGGCTCTCTCCGCTTGTCCCACAAAAGGATGAGATCTCCCACTTGAAAATCCCTCTACTTGGCCTTCTTATCAAATAGCCTCTTAACTTGATTCTGATGTTCAGTGATCCTGTCGACCACCCTTACTCTCTTTTCTTCAAGTTTTTCCAGATACATGATTCTCTTTTCAAGAGAATTTTGGAAAGTTTCATCTTTGATAGCTCATGCCAAGCGCAGAGCAGGAAGTTCCGCAGAAATGGGGAGTTCGGCATCAGTGCCATATAACACTTGAAAAGGTGACATGCCGAGAGATCTCTTGGGAGTAATACGATCGGCCCACAAAGCGTCGTACAAAGACTTGTGCCACATTCGCTGATTCTCATCTACTAACTTCCGTATGATGGTCACCAAGTTCTTGTTACTGGATTCCGCCTGACCATTTCCCTGAGGGTAATAGTCTGAGGTGTGAGCCAAAGTTATCCCATATTCATAGCAAAAACTAATAACTTCCCGTGAGGAGAAGTTAGAAGCATTATCAGCAATAATTTTGTTTGGAACGCCAAACCTGACAATGATATTTTCTTTAATGAAATTACAAACCACCTCAGAAGTGGCATGCTTGACAGGTATGGCTTCCACCCACTTGGTGAAGTAATCCATTGCTGTAAGGACATAGCTATGTCCGGCACTCGATTGAGGATTGAGTGCACCAATAAAATCAATTCCCCATTGTCTGAATGGTTCGTTGACAATAACCGGCCTTAGGGGAAAGGCAGCCAACTTGGGCTTGCCGACGAATTCTTGGCGGTGGTTCACACTTTGCCACCCGTGGTCATCTTGAAGAGCGCTCGGCCAATAGTACCTAGCTCGAATGATCTTGTGTCTTTATCACGGAGGAATAGAAATGCCCCCACAGCTGAATTGTGAAAACTTTCCAAAGATTTTTACCCGATGAGGTTTGTCAACACATTGCAAAAAAAGATGCCATCTATCCCACATTTATACAAACCGTCATCCCAAATGACATATTTAGCTACTCTCCGCTTTATAGTGCGCTTCTCCTTTGCAGCTTAGGTGCATTGGGAATTCGCCGTAGGTGAGGAAGAAAACGATGTCGAGTACCATTCATCACTAGTTGCAACAAAAATAGAACCGAGAGGCGAGAGAATCGGGCTCTTCCCCGTCCGTCCCGTGTTTTCATTGGTGTAGTCACCCCTTTCATCGGGGTTTTCTCAATCTTTGTTTTCAGCCATTAGCCGACACAAGCCCTTGCCCTCGCCACTTTGGTTGGTTTAATATCCAGTCATACTCCGGACTTTTGTGATCCACCTCGCAAGCTTCCTAACTCCTGGCTGAGTTAGAATTGATTTCAACGCCGTGTCAAGGACCAGCACCACCGTATGCGAGTTTAGAATGTAATACCTGAAATTCTTCATCGCTTTTGACAATGGAAAAGGCATGCTTTTCCAGTTGAGTCATTTTTAGTTCGTGAGGCTTGAGGGGAGAAATCATGAACGTGATCGGAGATTCAACATCCTCCGAGTTATTTTGCATCAAGATTGCGGACACGGTATGCTCGGATGCATAATCGTGACATGATGAAGTCCTTGGAGAAATCGGGACATACCAAGACCGTGCATGAGCAACGGAAGATTTTATTTCTTCAAATGACCTTTTCCCCTCTTCGCTCCATCTGAAAGTTTGTCACCCCTTCATCATGTTCAATATGTGACGGGTCTTCTTGGAAAAGTCAGGAACAAAACGCCTGAGAAAGTTCACCTTTCTAAAGAAAGAATGAACACCAGTCTTGCTTGTAGGCAGAGTAAGGATTTGAATAGCCTTTACTCTTTCGGTATCTATCTTTGTTCCTTCTTTGCTAACCACATGCCCTAGCAACTTCCCTTCCATGACTCCAAAAACAGACTTTTTTGGATTTAGGGAAATCCCATGTTCTCGGCACCTGGCCAACACTTGCTCCAAATGATCACAATGATCATTTCGTTGTTTAGAGAACACGGTTAAGTCATCTAGATAAACCACAATGACTTTCCCCATCATACCTTTGAATGCAAAGTCCATGGCCCGCTGAAAAGTGGCGCCAGCATTAGTTAGGCCAAAAGGCATCCTGCTGTAGGCAAATGTACCCTAGGGAGTAGTGAATGCTATTTTAAACTGATCTTCAGCTGAAACTTCAATCTGATTATAGCCTGAAAAACCATCAAGCATGGACAACATCTCTGATCTAGTTACTGCTTGCAGAACTTGATCCATTATCGGAAGTGGGTAGTTGTCTTTCAAGGAAGCCTGGTTCAAATTGCGAAAGTCTACGCATATGCGTATCTCACCGTTTTTCTTGCACACTGGCACAATATTTGCTACCCAAGTACTGTGGTGGATAGGAAAGATGATTCTCACATCCAGCATCTTCTGAATTTCAGCCTGGATAGTCCCCGAAATCTTAGGATTATAGTGCCTCTGCTTCTGGTGAAAAGCTTTGACATCTTCTTTCAACGGAATGTCATGCTGAACGTCCTTTGGCTTAAAAGACTTTAGATCGGCATAGGACCATGCCAACACGTCCATATATTTTTTTAGCAACTTGACAAATTTCCGTTTCTCCTCAGGTGTGCAACATTTGCCAATGTTCACAAATTGCGGGTGCTCCATCGAACCTATATTGACCGGTTCGGTTTCTGGGGATGAGTCAGGGTCATCTCGCCTCTTCTTTTTCACAAAACGGTCATGCCTGTCGAACAACCGCTCCAGAGAAACCAGGCCCTTTGGGATTTTATTCCCTTTGAGCTGACATATGCCGTCGTTCCCTTCGGATTCATCGCCTTGATTGGTGACTGATTCACGGCACTCAGAAGTGGATCCTTCGAAATGCAACTCCTTAAAATTTTCCGATTTTTCCAGAAAGGCAATGAGTTGGTTGTCATCGTTGAAAACTTGCCAATGCTGAGAATTGTCTGGCACGCTCGGCGTAAAACTACCTCAATGGTGTATTTTTCTATTTTCAAACCTGGGTGAGGAAGCATGAGGGATGCTGAAATAGCCAATGAATCAGCCATGTCATTTTGAGCTCTTGGAATGGATTCAATTGAAAAAGCATCGAATTCTTCAATGCTGTCCCACACCGCATTACGGTAGTGCCTGAGCCTCTCATTTTTTACTTGATATATCCTCTTGACTTGGTTTACAACCAACTCTACATCACCTTGTACTTTTAGATTTTTAATCCCTCTTTCCTCTTGCGGCTTGCATACCGAGTAACAGAGATTCATACTCAACAAAGATTGTTTGTGTTGAAAACTCGTAATTTGAAAGAGAGAGGAATTACCTCCTCTTCGGGAGATATTAGCATGGCTCCGGTGCCACATCCACTAGTTGCACAACTGCCATCAAACTGCAAGGTCCAGATCTCATTAAGATCTTTTTCCTAAACGAGGACACCCGTTTTTTCCAACTCGGTAGACAAGAAATAGTTCCCCATCCCTGATGATTCAAAAAGGATTTGAGCTTTGGGGTCTTCAGAGCTAGTAACCAAGTACTTTTTTTGTGATTCCGGCTCTAAATTCTGCATTACGCCTTTGACGGGAATTCTAGCTTTAGACCACTCCATATGAATTTCCCCACCAACTTCACTGCAAAAACTTCTTCCCAGAAAAATTCCATAGGTTGCGAATGTCGCAAGAACGAGGACACATATTTACTCTTTTATCTGGGAACACCGCAAATGCAAATTGCGCGTCTTTGATTTGGCCAACCAACGGAACCTGCTTGGTTTCCAAGGAATAACATCTTCCAAAGGCTTGGTAAGAGTGAGGCCCAGAGCATGGGAAACCTTTTCCGGCATGACGTTATCAGAAGCCCCGAAATCAATTATGCAGTTACTCAGCTTGTGTCCATTGATTAGGAGGGAGAGATAGAAAGGCTCTATCTTGCCTGATGCCAATGTTGATACAACAGCTTGACTTTGAATATACTTGGTCAATCTTACAAGCTATTCGGGATTTGACTGAAGATACTCGGCTTCAGACATTTGGATCTTGGTCTTTTTTGCATGATCTATGATATCAAATGCAGCCAAGGGTTGCGTTGGTGAAGGAATGAGTCCCTCACCTCGCGATGATGGAATAGGATTACTGGCCTTGGTAGGAACGTGAGAGGATTGATTTGGAGGAGAGATAGGGGGAAAAGGTTTCCTTGTAAAAGATTTTCCAGGGAGTTGAGTAGGAAGAGGATTACCTCTTTTAGCAATGATCGGAGGCACGTTTGACACGGCCTTCTCCTACTGGACATGGGCAGCAACTTCCGCTTCTTTTCCTTGCGAGCGAGTAAAAACAGCGTATGACTGTCTCGCTTGCATATCCCTGGGTACCCTCTTCTTCATCGATTCTTCCTCATCAAATTCCATATACCCGATAGTAGAGTTTCCAATGGTTCACCGACATCTTGATCATCCTTGCCTTGAGACGAAGGTTCTTCATAAGTACTTTTGCTCTTCTTCTTCAATTTCAGCCGAGCGTTGACCGGAGGAGCTCAAATGCCAACCGCGGAGCGGTGCGGTAAGCGCGCCTTTGTGAAACATTGTTAGGAACGAAATTCCTCCGCGGAATATCCTAGTGTGAGGAATCGGGAGGCTCACAATCGCTTCTTTAGTGCAAGCAAGTCATTCGCCATCTTTTGAAAGGTTTGGATCGACGAAGTAGTGGGTGAAGGGCCCAAATACTTAGGCTTGGCTGATTCCTTTTTAATTTGCCGATATTATCAAATTTTCTTCTATGTGAATGGCAAGTGGCTTGGCGAGAATTAAGGTAGCTACTCACTCCCGAAGGAGCAAGAAACTAACTTTTGAGCTCATAGCGTTTACGAAGAAACACTTTTGATTTTCCGCCGTTGGAAGCATGGCAACAGGGACACGATTGATTAGTGCATTGAACCGGGTGATAAAATCGCATGGTCTCATTTGCCTCTTTCTTCAGGTGAGTGATCCGTGATAATAATGCAAATGCATCCTCTAAAGGCTTGTATCTGTCTTCAAAAGCATCCCGCAAGGTGGCCCAACTGGTAATAGATCCGGCTGGTAAATGCTGAAACCATTCAGCCGCAGGTCCTTGTAGGGTTTCCGGAAAAAGGCGAACCGACACATATTCATGAGTTACATCCAAAATACTGCATGAAATGATGAATGCGTATATGTGGGAATCAGACTTTGATTTCCACTCCCGTCGAATTTGGGAAAATTATTTTAGTTTCCGTGAGGGAGTGCGTGAAATGGATGTGGTAAAGCCAAAGGACCCATCGTGTTTCCCCATGGTACCACCATTTGAAAGGTTGGAAAAAGAACACGGGCTGGAAGCACGGTTCCACTGAGTAACAAGGCACTACAAAAGGGATGTGGATGCCCCTTGCGAAAGATTTTTCCTTCGAGAAGGCGAGACACTCCTGGATGACCAGTCAGCCGAGCTTAGCGCTGAAAAGCGTGCCAGTGTTATGCTGAAATTATGCCTTTGAAGCAGATCGAAAGTAGGATCAGCTTCTCCATGGGATCTCCTGCTGCGCGTAAAAGGTTCACCCGCCAGTGTACCTTCTAGATCTGCAATGTTATGGCACAGATTCAAACTTTCTTTTTGGCTGTACTTGCTGATTTTCTGGTTTTTCTGATAAAAACCAGCAGCATGCACTTTTCTAAATATTTAAAAACTATCCTCTTCAGAAAACCGATTGTGGTTAATGACAAATAACAATGAGGATAAGATGGCAGAGAAGATTAGTAAGCTGATTTTCAGATCTAATTTTGACTTTTTTCAAAGGGTTTCAAATTTTTAGCAAACAGTCAAAAATTCAGATCTACGGCAAAATACTGATTTTTATAAAAACTCAGCGAACTAAAGGTCTCCAACTAGGCCAGATCTATGGATCTCAGAAGAAAATTTTCAATTCGAGCACTTTTGCAATTTTTTTGGATTTTTAACAAAAAGTTCAGATTTACAAACAGATAGTGATTCTTCTGATTTTTCTGATTTTCTATTCTATCACTATCAAAGATCTGATAGATCTGTTCGTTCCCAACGGAGTCACCAAAAACTGTTGGTCTGAAAATCTGTCACCTAGACAGATCTATGGATAGATGAGCCAACAGTGTGTAGGGCATAGCCCCTCTTTGAGTCAAAGAGTTTAAATCGGCCCGGTTTATTGCTATTCTACCAAAGCGAAATCTATGCAAGTCTCATAGATTCTCGCCGGGGTTTGGGATCTCATCCCAGTTAGGGGGTGTTTCCAACCGTGAAAAGAAAGGAAAGGAAGAGGGGATGAAGAAAGAGCAGGTCCGAAGGAAGAAAAGAAATGAATTCCAAAGCAGAAAGGTCAGAAGATTTATGTTTTGGGGTTGGTAGTAAACAGAGCCAAACCTACTTGCATAAACAAACAAAGCAATACTGATGATGAATAAATGACAAAAAAGTAGATATGAATCTAATGAATAAACACATACGTAGATCTAACATAAGAAAGGTCTCGATGCGTAACACAACTATTCAAAGACAAAGTCTCAATATTTGTATTAATCGTTTTCTTTCATTATAAGAAAGCTCAAAGTCTTTTTTCTTCACTTCTATTTCTCATCTGAAAGATATCCATCCATCCCACAATACTACAAGTATTGGAGTATTTATAGAAGAAGAAGAGAAAAGAAGGCAAAAAGGAGCCAACAACTATTTACAAAGATATTTACAAAATATCTAAAAGTCATGTTGACTTTTTGCACTTGATGGATGACATCATCCCATGATGTAACATGAATGATGTCATCATTTGTATCAACATACTCCGTATATTTCCAAAAAGACGAAGAAGAGAAAGAGAAGAAGGAGAAGAAGAAGAAGAAGAAGAAGAAGAAGAAGCAGATATTCGTCATCATCATCCTGCGGCCGAAAGGGGGTGGACTGCTTTTGTTGCTCCTCAGGTGACGAGATATGGAACTGAGAGCGGTATCCCATGAACTTGTTGATTATTGGCCCTAGTTGATCCTGGGAAGGATCCTTGTGCCTATCACTTATCGCCTCAAAAGTCTCCAGCTCATCTACGAGCTTCTCTAGGAGTTTGGAATAGTCCTTTTCCGCCTCAATGAGGAACCCGATGAAGTCTCTACAGCCAACAGTTGTTGATAGATTTTGTGTCAAATGTGACCTCTCGCCCTGCTTCTCAAGATCCGGTGGTTTCATCAGCTTTCCTTAAAGTGAAGGAAGGAGTAAGTAACCCTGGCGACATATAAAGAACAATTCATTCCATTTGGTGCATCGCATCCAGGGCTTCTTCCTTGACTTTGTCAATCTTTTCTAGAATAAATTCTAGCTGATCCACCCGATAGTCCAGAGTGGACATGATTTTGTTGAGGGCCCTTGGATGGCCGAAGACGCCGAACTTGACCAGATCTTCGACTGAATAGTCAAACATTTGTTAGAAGGTCTCGTGTTGCAGTTTGGCATGTTCCAACTCTTCTGATATGGGCCCTGCTAATGCTTGGAGCTCTTTATTCGCCTTACTAATGTTTAGGTACAAGTCGGAGAACTCAGTGATCACTTTTTCACTGTCTTTGAGGATTTGGCTCCTCCAAGCGAAAACCGCCATACCTTGCCCACCGATCTTGGCATACTCGTTAATTTTCTCCTGGCTGAGAAGCTCGAAGTCTCGGCGGCAGATTGCAGGAGGCGCATTACCCATCTTCTGTAAGGCTTGGAGTAGATATTTGTTTTGCTCCTTCAGTTGCCTTTTCTATTCCTTGATTTCCTAAAGCTTTTTGTAGAGGGCATCAACTGTAGAAAGAGCCTCCCCCTGAAAACTTTCGGAAGATGTCCCCATTGTGACTTGGGTCACAGTAAAATATGTCGGAGACAGATCCTTTTTCTCTTTGAGGGGATTGGGGTATGCGATTTCCATAACTCTCTCTCCTGCAGCACTTTGAGAGAAGCGCGTGACAGGCTTCTGCTTCTTCGCCCCCTTAGATGGGATTACGGAAAAGTCCATCGGAGCGATGGGAACTTTCCTCTTTTGCTGACTTAGCTGCTGAGAGATCCAAGCTGGACCTATGGTAGAAGGACCGGAAATAGAGGAGGGGGCAGCTGCAGTAGAAGAGGGGAAAAACGTGGAGACACGTGGCGGCGGCATTGAGAGAATAGCCGAAGAAGTGCCCACGGAAGGAAGGGAAACTGCAGCTGCGGAAGACATAGGAAGGGAAGGGAGCTCGGAGATAAGGGAAGAAATGGAGGAGGACAGATCAGCGAGGGAAGAAAAGATAGATGAAGAGGCGGGGGAAACAGTAGAAGAAGGGGAAGAGGACACGACCAAAGGGATGGTCGCTTGAGTCGCTCGAGGAGGGGAAGGAAGAGAAGAAGGGATGGAAGGGACCTCAGTTGTTGTAACAATGCCGACATCCTGAGTGGATGGGCCAATGGGAATATCCTCTTCTGCTTCTTTCTCTGGCGAATCCAGAGTTATTACCTGTTCTGGTGCTGTGGAAGGAGGACTCTCAGGGGCTTCTTCCTGAATGGTGCTGGATTCACCTTCTACGCCTTTGCCCTTGCTTTTAGGCTGCTGTTTGGATCGTGGAGGTGCGTTACCCAATGGGGAGGTTGTGAAATCAACCCCGAGGTAGATTAGGCCATTCATCCGGCACCAATGTTCTGTCCTACGCAAAGTCTCCTTGACCCTCTCCTCAATTGTCTGAGGAGCCTTAGTTCTATCAATGGCCGGAAAGGGCCAATCGTCCCCATCTGTGTCAGTATATACCTTGTCTACTTCATCTTCCGTAGTTTGGAAGCCTTTGGGGACAATGGCTACCCCATATTGGATGATTTCTGCCAATGCTAGGCGAGAATGATCCTTCCTTCTGAGCTCCACCTCATGGAGGATGTCAATATAAATATCCTCGATCTGAGGAACATGGATTGGATCAAGTTTTGCCCTTGGTAGATAGCTCCTTGGGTCGAAGGTAGGCCTGGCTGGGAAGTCATGTTTCAAATTGAGTAACTCCAGCTCTGCAAACATTTCCTTCGCCTTATGGTGGGTAGAGCATGTGTATCGGCCTACTGTGAGGGGGAAAGGAGTTCCACCCTTCTTTCTTTTAAGGCATTTCTCGTGGTATGTGATTAGCTGCCTTGACAGTTCCAGCAGAATCAGCTTAGGTCCAGCATACCTCGGTAGCCTGGTTGGCTCTCCCAAAAAGTTGGCAGCCCTTAAATAGGTGAATGTAGGAAACTGGGTGAACAGGGCTCCCCATTTCTCCATGGCTGCCACTATGCTTTTGGTCCCGTGACCATAAGTCATATTCGGCCCGAGCAGCAGATGATGATGGTAGAAGAATGCATCGTTGATTTTGGTGAATTGGGAGATGCTATTCTCCACCTCAATTCCGATAATACTCGTATATTTTGACTCGAGGCCAAACTCAACTCCGCGTCAGCCCGGATAGTCCCTCTCTCTGCCGCAGCAGACCACGTAGGAGTTCATATGAAATGTCCCCGTTATGCTTTGAATTGTTGTAGAGCGCTGCGAGAGATTGTGCCGCTTATAATTTCTCCCAAAGAAAAGTGTTGATCAAGCATATTCTTGTTCATGGTCTCTAAGTACCACAGCATCCATTTATGGAAATAATGGGCATCAAAAAGCCCAAGACCCTGCTTAGGAATGTAATGGTGTCGCTGAGCTCTTCTGAGAAGTCGCTGCGGTGGATGATTTGGGGCCACCGGGTTATTACCTTTTTGTTCTTCAGATAGACTTCGTTCATTAGTTGCATACATTGATCCTCATTGTCATCCCAGGCCTTAATGCACTCCGATTGGCCGACGGCCACAAAGTGCCGATGGTGAGGATGCTTGAGTATTATCTCAAAATGATGGGCAGTGAGGTTAATGACTACCTCGCCCTTGTTGTTTTTGACGCACCTTGTGTCTTTGTTGTAACACTGGGCAACCACCATCATAAATTCATTGTTGACGGTGCTGACGGGGATTCCTCCGGCGAAGTGCAGGGCACTGCCGATCAATTTGTCCATCCATGGACTCCTTGTAACTTTCTGAGTTCTGGCCCAGAATTCCTCCATATCGATATGCCCCAATTCTGAGTCTCTGACGTCCATGCTGCACTCGGCCTGGGACTCGGGCATTCTGACCCTCTGATATTTATATTTCATTTCTTCCTCTGTAAGCTTAGCCTTTCCTTTCGATTTGGTGGGTCTCTTGCTGGATGTAGACATATGTTCTTTCGAACTCAGTTGCTGATCTGCATGAAGAAGAAGTGAAACCCAACGTAGAAAGGTTGTATCAGTCATTTGATTTCCCATTGAAGTGCCAACAGAAGGAGGAGTTAGTTATTATTAGGCTCAGGCACAGGAAGCATTAAAATTACAGCTTACAGGGCTAAATAGGTAAGGTGCACAGGAAAGGCATGTTGCAAAGGTTAAACTGGCACCAAAGGCACATGGCGCATAGATACTACAGAGCTCATTTTATAAAAGGCACATGAAAACATTGTGTTACATAGAGATAGGATGCACCCTTTGGCGCATAGAATTTTCATGTTGCACTGGGATTTGGTGCACCCTTTGGCGCATGTAAGGTTTGTGTAACAGGAACTTTTCGTGCACCATGGCGCAGCGCACGAAGGGTTAACACAACATGATGTTGCTGTAAGGAGGGATGCGCCTGCGCCTTCAAAGCCTTGTACTTAGCGCGGATAAAGCCTGTGTTGCACTGATGCTGGGTGCGCCATTGGCGCATAGAAACATGATGTAGCAAGGAAGGTTGATGCGCCAAAGAGGGCGCAAGGTTAGCGCTTGTAGCATATGAAAGAGGTGCGCCTTGGGGCGCAGAAGTTTACGATGCAGCAGGCAAGATGGGTGCGCCATTGGCGCGGGTTTTTATCATGTTACAGGGGTGACAGATGCGCCGAAGGAAAAAGAGGGAAACAGTGAACTAAAACACTCTCAGAGGGGTCTTCACATGGTTCAGATTGCTTTTCTCCTCTGTTCCTCCTTTGAAAGGTTACTTGGGGTATGAAATGGTTTAAACCAGGAGGGTTACAAACCATTGTTTTCAGGATAACATCCTCCTCCAGCAGATCTGGAAAGAGGAAAATAAGGAAAGATAGCACGGGGGGAGGGCTAGCTCAAAAGATGTATTTCAAAAACCAACCAGCAAGCATGAAGAACCAGAAAGCAAATCACATGGAAGAGACAAGAGCTCTTACCTGGATAAATAGTGAAAATCTTGAAAACGGGTCCACAATGCGTTGAAAATGACGAGGCAGAGGCTGACAGGCTCAGAGAATAAAAATCACGTGATATGCGTCTGATGATAATGACATTTGGGCGCGCAAATTTTATATATATAGGTGAGCTAGTCATAAATGCGCCACCCACTTTGTAAAGGGCGCATGAAAGTTGCTGTCGACATGGAAAAGCATGCGCCCTTTGGCGCACGAAAGCATTTGCCAGCATGAAATTAAGCGCGCCTTTGGCACACCGAAAGGGATGTCGACATGAGATTATGTGCGCCCTTTGGTGCACCAAAACATGGCGCAACAAAAGTTGTGTTAATACGAAGGCGCATGCGGCTTGGCGGATGCAAGGAAGACTCAACATACAAGGCACACCAAAAGGCGTGTTGACACTGAAAAATATGCGCCAAAGGCTTTAAAGGGGGCGCACCAAAACATGGTGTTACATAGTAATTCCATGCACCCAGCCAAAAAAGACTCAAAAGACTAAGTTCGAAAAACCAGATTTCCCGGGAAGGGATTTTGCAACGTTTCGAACGCAAGGGATCCCTAACGAGGGATCGGAACAAAATTTCGGTATGGTTATCGGTAAAATTGCCCTTGTCAATTTTACAGATAACATCCACCGAGCAACAAAGAAAAGCAGTCCACTCCCTTTCGGCCGTAGGGATGACGACGATGAGTAGCTTCTCCTCCTCCTTCTCTCTCTCTCTCTCTTCTTCGACTTTATTTTTGTGAATATCTGGAATATGTTGACACAAATGATGACATCATCCATCAAGTTATCAAAAGTCAACATGACTTTTAGATATTTTGTAAATATCTTTGTAAATAAGTGGTTGGCTCCTTTTTGCCTTCTTCTCTCTCCTTCTTCTATAAATACCCCAATACTTGTTGTATTGGGCATGAGTGAATATCTTTCAGATGAAAAATAGGAGTGAGGAGAAAAGACTTTGAGCTTTTTGTAACAGAAGGATTATTAATACAATATTTAGACTTTGTGCTGAATACATGTGTTATTTGCATCAGATCTTTCTTATGTCTGATCTATGTGTTTATTCTGTTAAATCTGCTTCTATTTTATTGTCATTTATTCATCATCAGTATTGCTTTGCTCATTTATGCAAGTAGGTTTGGCTCTGTTTACTACCAATCCCAAAACATAAACCTTCTGACCTTTCTGCTTTGGAATTCATTTCTTTTCTCCCTTCGGACCTGCTCTTTCTTCATCCCCTCTTCCTTTCCTTTCTTTTCACAGTCGGAAACACCCTAACTGGGATGATATCCCAAACCCCCAAAGGTAGAATTTGTGAGACTTACACATGATTCCTACTCTTTGGTAGAATAGCAATAAACCGCCACTTTGCGACTCAAAGAGGGGCTATGCCCTGCACACTGTTGGCTCGTTTATCCATAGATCTGCCCAAGCGATAGATTTTCGGACCAACAGTTTTTGGCGACTCCACTGGGGATCGAATAGATCTATCAGATCTATGATGGTGGTAGGATAGAAAATCAGAAAATCACCTCCTGTTTGTAAACTTGAATTTTTTGTTAAAAATCTGAAATTTTACAAAGGTGCTCCAAATTGAAAAATTTTCTTCTGAGATCCATAGATCTGGCCTAGTTGGAGACCTTTAGTTCACTGAGTTTTTATAAAAATCAGTATTTTGCCATAGATCTGAGTTTTTGACTATTTACCAAAAGTTTGAAACCCTTTAAAAAAGTCAAAATTAGATCTGAAAATCAGCTTGCTAATCTTCTCTACCATTTTATCCTCGCTGTTATTTGTCATTAACCGCAATCGGTTTTCTGAAGAGGATAGTTTTTAAATATTTAGAAAAGTACATGCTGCTGGTTTTTGCCAGAAAAGCCAGAAAATCAGCAAGTACAGCCAAAAAGAAATTTTGAATCAGCACTACAAAATCGCAGATCGGGAAGACACGCTGGCAGGTGAACAATTTCAATTTTCTTCAAAGGCACAATTTCATTGTAACACCGTACATTTTTCAACGCTAAGCTCGCCGATCGGTCATCCAGGAGTGTCTCACCTCCACGAAGGAAGAATCTTTCGCAAGGGGCATCCACATCCCTTTGTAGTGCCTTGCTACTCAGCGGAACCACACTTCTAGCTCGTGTTCTTTTTCCGGCTTTTCAAATGGTGGTACCATGGGGAAATGCTATGGGTCCCTTGGCTTTACCACATCTAGTTCACGCGCTCCCTCACGGAAACCGAAAGAATTTTCCCAAATTCGACGGGAGCGGAAATCAAAGCACGGATTCCCACATATCTACATTCATCATGTCATGCAGTATTCTGGATGTAACTCATGAGGATGTGTCGGTTCACCTTTTTCTGGAAACTCTACAAGGACCTGCAGCTGAATGGTTTCAGCATTTACCAGCCGGATCTATTACTAGTTGGGCCACCTTGCGGGATGCTTTTGAAGACAGGTACAAACCTTCAGAAGATGCATTTGCATTATTATCATGGATCACTCACCTAAAGAAGGAGGCCAATGAGACCATGCATGATTTTATCACCAGGTTCAATGCATTAATCAACCGTGTCCCTGTTGCCATGCTTCCAACACCGAAAATCAAAAGTGTTTCTTCGTAAATGCTATGAGCTCAAAAGTTAGTTTCTTGCTCCTTCAAGAGCGAGTGGCTACCTTGATTCTCACCCAGGCCGCTGCCATTTGAATAGAAGATAATTTGATAATATCTGGCGAATTGAAAAAGGAATCATCCAAGCCTAAATCTTTGGGCCCTTCGCCCACTACTTCATCTGATCCGGCCTTTCAAAAGATGGCGAACGACTTGCTTGCATTGAAGAAGCAGTTGGCCCAGGCTTCCCCAAGTTCCTCATACCGGGATATTCCGTAGAGGAATTTTGTTCCTAACAATATTTCACAAAGGCCGCGCTTACCCGCAACTGCTCCGCGGCTGGCGCTTGAGGCTCCTCCGGTCAACGCTCTGCCGAAATTGAAGAAGAAGAGCAGTATTATGAAGAACCTACGTCTCAGGACGAAGATGATCAAGACGTCGGTGAGCCGACTGGCGACTCTACTATCGGATATATGGAATTTGATGAGGAAGAATCTGATGAAGAGGAAGGTACACAGGGCTATGCAAGCGGACAATCATATGCTATTTTTACCCGCTCGCAAGGAAAAGAAGCAGAGGTCACTGCCCATGTGCAGAAGGAGAAGGTCATGTCAAACGCACCTCCAACCATTGCTAAAAGAGGTAATCCTCTTCCTACTCAGCTCCCTGTTAAGTCTTTTACAAGGAAATCTTTTCCCCCCATCTCTCCTCCAAATCAGTCCTCTCATGTTCCTACCAAGACCAGTAATCCTATTCCACCATCGCGAAGTGAGGGACTCATTCCTTCACCAACGCAACCCTTGGCCACATTTGATATCATAGATCATGCAAAAAAGACCAAGATCCAAATGTCTGAAGCTAAGTACCTTCAGTCAAATCCCAAACAGCTTGTAAGATTGACCAAGTATATTCAAAGTCAAGCTATTGTATCTAATCAGGTTTCCCCAAAAGGAATCCTTTCCACTCCCCCTGAATCCCACATAAATGTTGCTTCAACATCTGCATCAGGCAAGATAGAGCCTTTCTATCTCTCCCTCCTAATCAATGGTCACAAGTTGAGTAACTGCATAATTGATTCCGGAGCTTCTGATAATGTCATGCCGGCAAAAGTCGCCCATGCTTTGGGCCTCACCCTTACCAAGCCTTTTGGCAGATGTTATTCCTTGGAAACCAAGAAGGTTCCATTAATTGGTCAAATCAAAGACACGTAATTTACATTTGCGGCGTTCCCAGATAAAAGAGTAAAGATGACCATCCTCGTTGCCGACATTCCGGCAGCCTACGGAATTTTGCTGGGAAGAAGTTTTTGCAGCAAAGTTGGTGGAGAGATTCATATGGATTGGTCTAAGGCTAGAATCCCTGTCAAAGGTGTAATGCAAACTTTAGAGCCAGAATCAAAAAAGAAGTACTTAGTTACTAGCTCTGAGGACCCCAAAGCTCAAATCCTTTTTAAATCGTCAGGGATGGGGAACTATTTCTTATCTACCGAGTCTGACAAAATGGTTGTTCTCATTCAAGAAGGAGATCTTAATAAGATCTGGACCTTGCAGTTCGGCTAGACAACTGTGTCAACTAGTGGATGTGGCGCCAGAGCTGTGCTAATATCTTCCGAGGAAGAAGTCATTCCTCTCTCTTTCAAGTTGCAGTTTTTTAACACAAATAATACTGTTGAGTATGAATCTTTGCTACTTGGCATGCAAGCCGCAAAGGAAAGAGGGATTAAGAATCTGAAAGTGCAAGGTGATGTAGAGCTAGTTGTAAATCAAGTCAAAAGGATTTACCAAGTGAAGAATGAAAGGCTCAGGCATTACCGTAATGTAGTATGGGACAACATTGAAGAGTTTGATGCTTTTTCAATTGAATCCATTCTAAGAACTCAAAATGACATGGCCGATTCATTGGCCATTTCAGCATCCCTCATGCTCCCTCACCCAGGTTTGAAAACAAACAAGTACACCATTGAGGTGGTTTTCCACCTGAGCGTGCCAGACAATTCTCAGCATTGGCAAGTGTTCAACGATGATAATCAACTCATTGCCTTTCTAGAGAAGGCGGAAAATTTTAAAGAATTGCACTTTGAAGGATCTACTTCCACTTGCCATGAATCAGTCACCGATCAGACGATGAATCTGAAGGGAACGACGGCATATGTCAGCTCAAAGGAAATAAAATTCCAAAGGGCCTGGTTTCTCTGGAGCAGCTGTTCGACAGGCATGACCGTTTTGTGAAAAAGAAGAGGCGAGATGATCCTGACTCATCCCTAGAAACCGAACCGGTCAATATAGGTTCGGTAGAGCACCCGCAGTTTGTGAACATTGGAAAATGTTACACGCCTGAAGAGAAGCAGAAATTTGTCAAGTTGCTGAAGAAATACATGGATGTATTGGCATGGTCCTATGCCGATCTAAAGTCTTTTAAGCCAAAGGACGTCCAGCATGACATCCCGTTGAAAGAAGATGTCAAAGCCTTTCGCCAGAAGCAGAGGCATTATAATCCTAAGATTTCAGGCACCATCCAGGCCGAAATTTAGAAAATGCTGGATGCGAGAATCATCTTTCCTATCCATCACAGTACTTGGGTAGCAAATATTGTGCCAGTGCACAAGAAAAATGGCGAGATACGCATATGCGTAGACTTTCGCAATTTGAATCAGGCTTCCTTGAAAGACAACTACCCACTTCCTATAATGGATCAAGTTCTGCAAGTAGTAACTGGATCAGAGATGCTGTCCATGCTTGATGGTTTTTCAGGCTATAATCAGATTGAAGTTTCACCTGAAGATCAATTTAAAACAGCATTCACTACTCCCTGGGGTACATTTGCCTACAGCAGGATGCCTTTTGGCCTAACTAATGCTGGCGCCACTTTTCAGCGGGCCATGGACTTTGCATTCAAAGGTATGATGGGGAAGGTCATTTTGGTTTATCTAGATGACTTAACTGTGTTCTCTAAACAACGAAATGATCATTGTGATCATTTGGAGCAAGTATTGGCCAGATGCCGAGAACATGGGATCTCCCTAAACCCAAAAAAGTCTGTTTTTGGAGTCACGGAAGGAAAGTTGCTGGGACATGTTGTTAGTAAGGAAGGAACGAAGATAGATACCGAAAGAGTTAAGGCTATTCAGAGCCTTACTCTACCTACAAGTAAGACTGGCGTTCATTCTTTCTTCGGAAAGGTGAACTTTCTCAGGCATTTTGTTCCTGACTTTGCTGAGAAGACTCCTCACATATTGAACATGATGAAGGGGTCACCAACTTTCTCGGTGGAGCGAGGAAGGAAAAGGTCGTTCGAAGAGATAAAAGCTTCTGTTGCTCACGTACCAATCCTGGTATGTCCCGATTTCTCCAAGGACTTCATCATGTATAGTTACGCATCTGAGCATACTGTGTCTCGCAATCTTGATGCAAAAGAATTCGGAGGATGTTGAATCTCCGATTGCATTCATGAGCTCTCCCCTCAAGCCTCACGAACTAAAAATGTCTCAACTAGAAAAGCATGCCTTCGCCATTGTCAAAGCAGTGAAAAATTTCAGGTATTACATTCTAAACTCTCATACGGTGGTGCTGGTCCCTGACACGGCGGTCAAATCAATTCTAACTCAACAGGAGTTAGGAAGCTTGCGAGGAAATTGGATTGCGAAGGTTCAGGAGTACGACCTGGATATTAAACCAACCAAGCTGGTAAGGGCAGGGCCTATGTCAGCTTATGGCTGAAAACAAAGATTCAGAAAACCCTGATGAAAAGGATGACTACACCGATGAAGCACAAGACCAGCTGGAAAACCCTATTCACTGCCTCTGGTCTTATTTGTTGCGACTAGTGATGAATGGTATTCCGATATTGCTTTCTTCCTCACCTACGGTGAATGCCCAGACACCTAACTATAAAGGAGAAGCACACTATAAAGCTCAGAGCAGCTAAATATGTCATCTGGGATGACGGTTTATATAAACGTGGGATAGATGGCGTCTTTTTGCGATGTGTTGACAAACCACAACAGGTAAAGTTACTCGAAAGTTTTCATAATTCAGCCTGTGGAGGTCATTTCTCTTCTCGTGATGAAGACATAAGATCATCTCGAGCTAGGTACTATTGGCCGACGCTCTTCCAAGATACAGCCACCTGGGTGGCAAAGTGTGAACCTTGCCAGCAGTTCGTCGGCAAGCCCAAGTTGGCTGCTTTTCCCCTTAGGCCTGTCATTGTCAACGAACCATTCAGGCAATGGGGAATTGATTTTATTGGTGCCCTCAATCCTCAATCGAGTGCCGGACATAGTTATGTCCTTACAGCAACGGATTACTTCACCAAGTGGGTGGAAGCCATACCTGTCAAGCATGCCACTTCTGAGGTTGTTTGCAATTTCATTAAAGAAAATATCATTGTCAGGTTTGGCGTTCCAAACAAGATTATTGCTGATAATGCTTCTAACTTCTCCTCACGGGAAGTTATTAGTTTTTGCTATGAATACGGGATAACTTTGGCTCACGCCTCAGATTATTACCCTCAGGGAAATGGTCAGGCAGAATCCAGCAACAAAACTTGGTGACCATCATACGAAAGTTAGTGGATGAGAATCAACGAATGTGGCACAAGTCCTTATACGACACTTTGTGGGCTGACCGCATTACTCCCAAGAGGTCTCTCGCATGTCACCTTTCCAAGTGCTATATGGTACCGATGCCAAGCTTCCCATTTCTTTGAACTTCCCGCTCACGCTGCACGAGCTATCGAAGATGAAACTTTCCAAAATTCTCTTGAAAAGAGGATCATGTATCTGACAGAGCTCGAAGAAAAGAGAGTAAGAGTGGTCGACAGGATCACCAAACATCAGAATCAAGTCAAGAGATTATTCGATAAAAAAGCTAAGCAAAGGAATTTCCAGGTGGGAGACCTCGTCCTTCTGTGGGACAAGCGAAGAGAGCCAAAGGGAATGCACGGAAAGTTTGATTCCCTGTGGAGAGGGCCCTTCAAGATCAAGCAGCTCAATAGAGAATAGTTTCTATCTCTCATATCTGGATGGAACCGAGCTCCCGCTTCCTTATAGCGGGCAACATCTGAAAATTTTCAAGAAGTAGAGCTTGCTCTCTTCTTTGTACAGTTTTCTTTAGTTGTGTGTTTGTTTTCGTTGTGTGTTTTCTTTCGGTTTGTTGTGTGT
Organism: Taxus wallichiana var. yunnanensis; assembly: GCA_018340775.1. Classification (NCBI taxonomy): domain Eukaryota; kingdom Viridiplantae; phylum Streptophyta; class Pinopsida; order Cupressales; family Taxaceae; genus Taxus; species Taxus wallichiana. The sequence goes on from CM031236.1 coordinate 262,765,180, forward strand.
TTCCTTTGTTCTCCCTCTGGTCACCCTTGTTTTTGACTCTATTACCCAATGGATAGGCACATGAGATCTGGGATTCTCTACCCCCAAGTTTGCTCAGGGATAGTCCCCAGAAAGAGCCAGCTGTTATCCCGTAAAATTGACAAGGGCAATTTTACCGATAACCATACTAAAAATTTTGTTCCGATCCCTCGTCAGGGATCCCTTGCATTCGGAACGTTGCAAAATCCCTTCCCGGGAAATCTGGTTTTCCGAACTTAGTTATTTTTGGTCTTTTGGCTGGGCGCATGGAATGACTATGTAACATCAACTTTTGATGCGCCCCCTTTAAACCTTTGGCGCATATTTTCCTATGTCAACAGGCATTTTGGTGCACCTTGATATGTTGAGTCTTTCCTGCGAATGCCAAGGCGCATGCGCCTTCGTGTCAACAACACTTTTGTTGCACCACTTTTCGGTACACCAAAGGTGCACATATTCTATGTCGACACCACTTCCGGTGTGCCAAAGGTGCACATATCTTTGTGTTTTCAGACGCTTTGGTGCGCTAAAGGGTGCATGCTTCCTTATGTCGACAATGCTTTTCATGCACCACTTGAAAAAGTTGGTGGCACATTTATTACTTCTTCACCTATATATAGGCGCGTCTGTGTTGTCATTATCACCAATGCAAAACACGTGATATTTTCTCTGAACTTGTCAGTATCTACCCTGTCGCTTTCAACACGTTGTGGACCCGTTCTCATGCTTTTTCATCGTTTATATCCGGGTAAGTGGTTTTCAGTCTTTCGTGCTTTTTGTTTTTGTGGATTTTGATTGCTAGGATGGATCAGTAGGATGAAGAGAATAGATTATGATCTTGCCCCCCCCCTTTCTTTGTCCTTCCACATTTCCTCCTCTTTCCAGATCTGCTGGAAGAAGAAGCTCTGTCCTAAAAATGATGTTGGCTTGATGATCCTTCTTGGTATTGCACTCCTTCATATGAACCTTGAGAAAGCTAAAACTTATGTGGAAACCCCTCTGAGAGAATGAACAGACCTAAAAACCATTTTCACCTGTGGCGCATAAACTTGCTATGCAACATCAAAAACAGTTGCACCTTTGGCGCATCTGTCGCCTCTGTTACATCATAAAAAGATGCGCCCTCATGGCGCATTTCTCTCGCATGCTGCAACCGCTTCCGTGCGCCCTTAAGCACATCAAATTTGGATGCAACAAAAATATTCGTGCACCCTTTGGCACACCCAGCATCCATGAAACACCCCTTTCATACGCGCTAAGTACAAAAGCTATAACAATACAGCGCATTCCTCATTACAAAGAACATCATGTTGTGTAGACCTTCTGTGTGCCGCGCCAAGTTACCTTTGGTGCACGAAAAGTTCATGTTACACAAACAATACATGCACCTCTGGCGCACCAATTTTCCATGCAACATGAAAAATACATGCGCTTTTAGCGCATCCTGTCCCTATGTAACACCAAATCTCCATGCGCCCTTTACAAAATGTACCCTACAGTATCTATGCGCCATGCGCCTTTGGCGCTGATTTAACCCTTGTAACACCTTTTTTCTATGCGCCTTACCTATTTAGCCCTGTAAGCTGCAGCTTTCATGCGCCCTGCACCCTGAGCCTCAAAATCACTAACTCTTTCTTCTGTTAACACTTCAATGGAAGATCAAATGACTAATACAACCTTTTTGCATTGGGTCTCGCTTCTTCTTCATGCAGATCAGCAATTAAGCTCAGAAGAACATATGTCTACATCAAGCAAGAGACCTACCAAATCCAAAGGCAAGGCCAAACTTACAGAAGAAGAGATGAAATATAAATATCAGAGGGTCAGAATGCCTGACTCCTAGGCCGAATGTGACCTAGACATCAGAGACTCAGAGTTGGGTCACATTGATATGGAGGAATTCTGGGTTAGGACTCAGAAGGTAACAAGAAGTCCATGGATGGACAAACTAATGGGCAGTGCCCTACACTTCGCTGGAGGAATCCCAGTCAGCACCGTCAACAATGAATTCATGATGGTGGTTTCCCGGTGCTACAACAAGGACACAAGGTGTGTCGTAAATGACAAGGGTGAGGTCATCATTAACCTCACTGCCCACCACTTTGAAATAATACTCGGCATTCCTCATCATCGGCACTTTTTGGCCATCAGCCAAGAGGATTGTATTAAGGCCTGGGACGACAACGAAGATCAGTGCATGCAACTGATGAACGAGGTCTATTTGAAAAACAAAAAGGTAGTGACCCGATGGCCACAAATCATTCACCGCAGTGATTTTTCGGAGGAGCTCAGTGACACCATCACATTCCTGAGCAGGGTCTTTGGGCTTCCTGACACCCACTTTTTCCATAAATGGATGTTGCGGTACTTAGAGACCATGAATAAGAATATGCCCGATCAGCGCTTCGAATGGGCAGAGATTATAAGCAGCACAATCTCCGAACAACTTCAACAATTCAATACAACAGGGAGATTCTACATGAATTCCTATGTTGTTTACACTGCAGCATCAGAAAGAGACTACCCAGGCCTGATGCGGAGTGGGGTTTGGCCTCAGGTCAAAATATATGAATACTACCCAGAGTTGAGGCTGGAAAATAGCATCCCTCAATTCACAAAGATCAACGATGTGTTTTTCTACCACATCATCTACCTGTTGAGGCCAAATATGACTTATGGTCGCACGACCAAGAGCATAGTGGCAGCCACTGAGAAATGGGGGCCCTGTTCACCCAATTTCCCACGTTCACCTATTTGAGGGCAGCCAACTTCTTGGGAGAGCCAACTAGACTACCGAGGTATGCTTGGACCCAAGCTGATTCTGCTAGAGCTGTCAAGGTAGCTGATCACCTATCATGAGAAGTGCCTCAAAAGAAAGAAGGGTGGAACTCCTTTCCCCCTCACAGTGGGCAGATATACATGCCTTACCCATCACAAGGCAAAGGACATGTTCGCAGAGCTGGAGCTGCTTAATTTGAAACATGATTTCCCGGCCAGGCCTACCTTCGACCCAAGAAGTTGTCTACCAAGGGCTAAGCTAGATCCAATCCACATCCCTCAGATCGAAGACATCTACATCGACGTCATTCATGAGGTTGAGCTCAGGAGAAAGGACCATTCTCGCTTAGCCTTGGCAGAAATCATCCAATACGGGGTAGCAATTGTCCCCAAAGGCTTCCAAACTACGGAGGATGAAGTAGACCAAGTATATACTAACACAGATGGGGACAATTGGCCTTTTCCAGCCATTGATAGAACTAAGGCACCTCAGACGATTGAGGAGAGGGTCAAGGAAACTCTGCAAAATAGAGCATTGGTGCCGGATGAACGGATTAATCTACCTCGGGGTTGATTTCACAACCTCCCCATTGGGTAACGCACCTCCTCGATCTAAACAATAGCCTAAAGGCAAGGGCAAAGGCATAGAGGGTGAATCCAGCACCACTCAAGAAGAAGCTCCTGAGAGTCCTCCTTCCGTGGCACCCGAACAGGTCATAACTCTAGTTACGCCAGAGAAAGAAGCAGAAGAGGATGTTCCAATAGGCCCATCCACTCAGGATGTTGGCATTGCTACAATAACCAAGGTCCCTTCTGTCCCTTCTCCTTCTCTTCCTTCCCCTCCTCGAGTGACTCAAGCGACCATCCCTTTGGTGGTGTCCTCTCCCCCTTCTTCTACTATTCCCCCCGCTTCTTCATCTATCTTCTCTTCCCTCGTGGATCTTTCCCCCTCCATTTCTTCCCTCATCTCTGAGCTCCCTTCCCTTCCTATGTCTTCCTCAACTGCAGTATCCCTTCCTCCCGTGGGCACTTCTTCAGCTGTTCTCTCCATGCCGCCGCCACGTGTCTCCACGTTTTTCCTTCTTCTACTTCGACCGATCCCTTCTCTATTTCCGGCCCTTCTCCCACAAGTCAAGTAAAAAGGAAAGTTCCCATCGCTCCGATGGACTTTTCTAGTAATCCCATCTAAGGGGGAAATGAAGCAGAAGCCCGTCACATGTTTCTCTCAAAGTGCTTTGGGAGAGAGGGTAATGGAGATCACGTACCCCAATCCTCTCAAGGAGAAAAAGGATCTATCTCTAACAGATTATATTGTGACCCAAGTCACAATGGGGACGTCTTCTGAAAGTCTTCAGGGGGAGGCCCTTTCTGCAGTTGACGCCCTCTGCAAGAAGCTTCAGGAAACAAAAGAGGAGAAAAGGCAACTGAAAGAGCAAAATAAATATCTGCTCCAAGCCTTACAGAAAATGGGTAGTGCGCCTCCCACAACTGCCGCCGAGACTTCTGAGCTTCTGAGCCAGGAGAAAATTAATGAATATGCAAAGATCGGCGAGTAGGGTATGGCCGTTTCCACTTGGAGGAGCCAGATCCTCAAAGACAGCGAAAAAGTAATCACCAAGTTCTCTGACTTGTATTTGAACATCAACAAGGTGAATAAAGAGCTCCAAGCGTTAGCGGGACCCATATCGGAAGAGCTGGAACATGCTAGACTACAGCACGAGACCTTTCAACAAATGTTCGACTGTTCAGTCGAAGATCTGGTCAAGTTCGGCATCTTCGGCCATCCCAGGGCCCTCAACAAAATCATGTCCACTCTGGATTACCGGGTGGATCAGCTGGAATTTGTCCTAGAAAAGATCGACAAGGTGAAGGAAGAAGCCCTGGACGCGATGCACCAAATGGAACGGATCGTTCTCAACATGTCGCCAGGGTTGCTTACTCCTTCCTTCACTTTAAGAAAAGCTGATGAAACCATCCAGATCTTCAAGGAGATCATTTCTCAAGGGATGGGGCCAGAGGTCACTTTTGACGCAGAGTCTATCAACAACCTGCTGGCCTGTCGGGACTTCATTGGGTTACTCATTGAAGCGGAAAAGACTATTCCAAACTCCCTCGAGAAACTCATAGATGAGTGGGAGACTTGTGAGGTGATCAGTGAGTGGCACAAGGATCCTTCCCAGGATCAACTAGGGCCCATGATCAACAAGTTTATGGAATACCACTCTCAATTCCATATCTCGTCACCGAGCAACAAAGAAAAAGCATCCACTCCCTCTCGGCATTGAGCGATGACGATGACGAAGTAGCTTCTCCTCCTCCTTCTCTCTCTCTCTCTCTCTTCTTCGACTTTCTTTTCGGAATATCCGAGTATGTTGACACAAATGATGACATCATCCATGTTGCATCATGGGATGATGTCATCCATCAAGTTGTCAAAAGTCAACATGACTTTTAGATATTTTGTAAATATCTTTGTAAATAAGTGCTTGGCTCCTTTTTGCCTTCTTCTCTCTCCTTCTTCTATAAATACCCCAATACTTGTATTGGGCATGAGTGAATATCTTTCGATGAAAAATATGAGTGAGGAGAAAAGACTTTGAGCTTTTTTGTAATGTATGATTATTAATACAATATTTAGACTTTGTGCTGAATACGTGTGTTATTTGCATCAGATCTTTCTTATGTCTGATCTATGTGTTTATTCTGTTAAATTTGCTTCTGTTTTATTGTCATTTATTCATCATCAGTATTGCTTTGCTCGTTTATGCAAGTAGGTTTGGCTCTGTTTACTACTAATCCCAAAACATAAACCTTCTGACCTTTCTGCTTTGGAATTCATTTCTTTTCTCCCTTCGGACCTGCTCTTTCTTCATCCCCTCTTCCTTTCCTTTCTTTTCGCAGTCAAACACCCCTACTGGGATGAGATCCCAAACCCCCGAAGGTAGAATTTGTGAGACTTGCACATATTCCTGCTGGTAGAATAGCAATAAACCAGTTTCGCTTTGCTAACTCAAAGAGGGGCTATGCCCTACACACTGTTGGCTCGTTTATCCATAGATCTGCCAAAGTGATAGATTTTCAGACCAACGAGATGCTGCCCCAACTTGCAAAGTGGATTGAAGAAATAGAGGTGTATGAGAGGATTATTCAGCAACCTTGTCAACGGGTAAGCACACCATCTCATGCCTTTTCTTTTCCTCTTTCCCAATCTGTTTTATCTCAACCAACATCATTTCTAAACCCCCATCTACTATCCCAAATGTTGATCCCATGTCTCCACCTCTCGGTCTTCCACCACACCTCAATTCTTCTTTCCTTTTTCCTTCCAAACAATCATCCCCTCCACAAGAGCTAACAGAAATACCCCTCCTCCAAAGAAACAAGAGTTTCTATCTCTACCACCACAAAAAATTTCCAAAATAATTGAGTTACAACCCATCCCTCCTCTTGCATTCCCAATTCCATGTGGGGAAGAAGAAATTGCAAAAATCAGTCATGAAGGACAGCAAGAAGAGGACCCCAACGAAAAGAAATGACAGAAAAACTTGAGGATTTAGGCTGCCAAATTTGGGAAGACAAAGATCCCCTTGATGGTTAAGCCTTCAGAAGAGATGGGAGTTGGAGAAAAATGGTGGTCGGGACTAATTTTGTTGCAGCAAAGAAGATTTTTTGCAGTCCCAACTTGTCCTCTAGAGCAGCAGATTGAAGAGTTTGACTTGAAAAACTTCATGCTAGAGGAAGAGTTCAATCAAGAGCAAGATTGTCTTCAAATAGTAGAGGAAGGAGAAGGTGCTCCAGATCCAAAATAAGAGGAGCGCATTCTAGCTATGGAGGAGAAAATTTCAGATCCAAGGGCTTTAAGCACAAAGCAGGCTACAGGAGAACCTTCAGTTCTTCTTTCTACTTCACCTCTCTCAAGTTCTAGCACTGAAGAGGAGTTTGATCTCTCAAACTCAATGTTAGAGGGTGAAAGAAACCATGGTGATCAAGCTGCAGATCAAAAGAATACCATGGGAGAGATTGAACATTTGCAGCAGGACAACAATGAGGTAGTTTATCTGTCAGATTTGGAGGACTGTTTTGATGGAGAAGAGCCGGTTGAGTTTTCACCATTCTCTCTTTCATCATCCACATTCCAAACACTTGAGTCTACTATCATGGAGGAGAACATTCATTTGCGAAGCCTACATCTTATAGTAGCTCTTTGGAATCAAGATTGGAAGATTTAAATCTTTCATGTTCTTCATTGGAGGAAGAGAAAGGACAGAGGAATTTCACCATTTCTTCCACACCATCCATTCGAAGGGTCTACAAGAGAACTCCATTCTTGGAGTTGAAAATCAGAATTATGGGCATACTCAATGGATCAGACCTTGCCCAATCAGGTATTTGGCTTCATTGGAGCCAAAGGAGAAGTCACAACCAGTCATGCTTGCTTCTGAGCATGAGGGTGAGCTACAAAGTACCAAGGATCAGCTGTCATACCTCTTCAATCCAAATGCAGAGCAACTAAAAGAGGTATTGAATTTTCCTTCAGCTGATACCTTGATGATTTGGGTGGAATACCAGCTTCTTGTTGATTTTCCATCCATCCAATCAGCCATGTTCAATGCCAAATCAATTGCATGGCTGCCACTTTTGAGAAAGGGAAGCTATTTCTCACAACCAATTGCAGGGTTTGTTTAGCTTGCCTTTGCTTCCAGTTAGAGTAGAGTAGGTAGGTTTGCTTTCAGTAGAAGAAGTGCTTGTGCACACTCTACATGTTTCATTTGGAGCATGTATGATTTTCAATTCTCATACATAGTTTTTGTGGTGCTGGTTTTGCTCTTGCAGCATGTCCCATTTCAAAGGGCATTTTGGTGAGAACAACTTCATGTTCAATGGGATTCAAGTAGTTTAGAGGGGAGGTTTTCAAAGTTCAGACCAGTTGCAGGTTATAACTCATGACTCCATGCCCAATGGATTGCTTCAGGCTACTGATCATTCATCTAGCAGGCAGATGACCCCGCTGAGTCACCAAATTGTTATCCAAAATTCACCCCGTGGTAATTTTGTTAACATGCATCGAAATATTCAAGTCCCAGAAAATAGAATGATTCAAGGCTTGAAATCATGTTTCGGGGTCCCCTCGGTTCTTTCTAACTCTCCCGTCCAGAAGAAACTCAATCAGATCTTTAAAATGGAAGAAATGCGAAAAAACAAGCTTGGGGCGAGAAAAGATCATGAAAATTGGCTAAGTCTTGGTCCAGCGACCCTTGGGACAATTGGGACGTCGGGCGCGACCGGCCGAAAATCCTCCGGGTGGTCCACATAGCAATAGGGACATCCGGTCCCTCGGGATGCGCGGGACGCGAAAGCCGATCGGCGCCGGAGGAGGAAAAATTGACTAACTAATGTGCGAGAATAGGGTCGGACATTTGGGCCGTGAGGACACGAGGGACATAAACCACCCGGATCGGCCGAAATAGAGAACTTTCATCCAGACAGGTTGGAGCAAAGGGATGCGTGGGACGTGGAAAGCCGAAGGAGTCGAGAGCCAATCAACTCATGCCACATGTCTTCGCCTCAAAGAGGGACAGGGAAGCCCGAATTGGGTGGATCAGAGGAATTTGTCCTAGGTAGTTTGGGACATCTAGGCCAAAGGGACGTGAGGGACACGTAAAGCCGGCAGCCCATGGACGAATCAGAAATGCTACGTGTCACATGGGAAAACATCCAAAATTTCAAAGGGTAAGGTTTGAAGGGTCGACCCATAGGCCAATAGAAACAGGACACGTGTCCTAAGGTGGGGAGTTCGAGCTCATGGAGGACTTAGAGAATTTGGCAAAAGTTTTGGCCAAAAAACTAAAAGGTAAAAGATGCCCCCACACCCCTGTCAACCAACCAAAGCGTGCCACGTGTCCCAAGTGGCGGGGGCATGGGGAAAAAATGGAAAATTTCCCAAAGTGATAAAAATGTCAAAATTTCAAAGGGGAGCCCGTGGAAAGGTGGAGGAGAGAGAATTTATCATCCAATCAGTGCCCGACACGTGTCATCCAGGTGGCAGAGCGCGGAAAAAAATTCAAAAATCCGTTTTGGCTGTTTTGTGCCCTAAATCTTCAGACCCCCATATCTTTTGATCTAGAGCTTGGATTTGCACGTTCTTTATATCATTGGAAAGATTATGAAACTCTCTATAGGATTCCATGGTAAATATCTAATTTTGGTTTAGTTTGGAGAGAGAAAAATTAAAAGATGTCTCGGCGCATGGTCATGGCCGGCGAAGTGACGTTTCAACAACCGGTTCAATGCGAATGGGTCATTTTCTTCTCAAAGCCACGGCCAAAAATGATAGGGTATGGGTTTGTAAGGTCCTCCATGCTGATTTAATGCATTTATAGTCAATGAGGAATGGGCTCCCATGTTTTTGTATGATTTCTCTCTCATGGGCTCGACCCATGCAATGTAAAAGCTGATTTGGCTCATTTTGAAAAAATGACAAGTGGTTCATCTTTTCAGCTCGACCCTCCCTTCTTTTCTTCTCTAGGGGTTGAAAATGGAGTTTGAACCTCCTCCCTTACTCTGTAATGGCTTTTTTGCCTTTTACTATTGAAATGATGTTACATGTAAACTTAAGAGCAACAAAAATGTGTTTTGTGATGCATCTGTTCATCCTTGCTCATTTTTTTTCTTGTTCTCTTCTTTCCTCTCTTCATTACAGGTATTTGTGCATGTTTGAATGTTCATTATAGGTCTGGAGCTGTGTTCATGGAGTTTTGGGACATTTTCTGTGTGAAATCTATCCTTGGGCCTGTGATGCATCTATCCATCCTTCCCATTGCTCACCTCTCTTTGTTCCATGGTAGTTTTGATAGATGTTCAACATTCTCCTTCTCTTGTGTATCACCATTTTAGTGTAGGATTTTGCTATTTTTCCCTTTTCTCTCTCTCTCTCTGTCTCCTTGGCATGGTTAGATTAGGTTTAGATTAGCTTGCCTACACTGGAATAGCTTGTGGCAGGTAGTTTAGGAGCAGGAACCAACCTTCTCTGGAGATTCCTTTCCCATTTCTGCAAGTCCCACACTTGGAGAAAGGTTTCAATGTTGTGCAATCACACTAGATGCTAGAGTAACATCAACCTAGAAGCCCGATGTGCATCCAGGGGTGTTGTGAATTTGCACTAACAGCTTCTCCCAAATGAGATTTCTTGCACGGGTCCTCATGGCTTCAAATATTTCCTCCTCCTTAACTCGAAACCTTGCAAGATTCATCTCTATTTATGCTTGCATCGGTTCTTTGCATATACACCAATGGTCTTGAGATTCATCATTCACGAAGACTCTCCATTAACTACACCCTCAAACCCTTTCCCCATGTTACATTGGATTTGTGGGCTCACCATTTTCTTTGACCGTAGCTCAGAAACTTCCATGTGGTTACTTACCTTGTATGGCTCCCCATTTGGCTTCACATGGCTTGTTTTTATTGGCTCTTTTTGAGTGGTCAGCTCCACATTGTATTGGGTGGCTTGGTCCACTTTTGTGATGGATTCCTAACACGTTCTTACCTACCTCCATGTGTTAAATTCCACATTGGCCATTTCGATTACCGTAGACTACTCCTAAACTATGCATGCTTCGGACACCCTCCATTTTGGTATTTTAGAGTTTTTCTCAAGTTTTTGTGAGCACTTGTTCATCCTCCATGGCCTACAAATTATCCGAAATTACAAAAACCCGAAGTCCAAAATTTAGAGTTTAGGTTTCAAATTTTTTCCCTTTCAAGATCATGGAACTATTCATGGAATCACTTCCCCATAGGACCCCGAAATGCTGAAGTCCCAAACTCCAAATTTTGTATTTTAAACTTCGGAGGTTGGTTCGTTGTTTTTTTAAACATTCCCACATTTTCAGAATATTTTTCCAACTAAACTCCGAAGATATATTTTTAATGCATCATCATAATTCACTATTTTTGTTTCATATTTCATGAGCTCTCCATCAATTTTATGAATTCCTTTGTATTCCTATGACTTATAAGACTTGATAGCCGAGATCCTTTGATTTCCTTTTTGTGATTCATGATTCTAGTATGGTTTGACCCTTTGGCTTGAATTTATTTTTGGGCTCATCCTTCATGAGGGCTCACTCACCATTTTCTCTGGTTTGACCCATGTGACTCGGCCAATTTGAACTAATATTCACATGAGCCCTATTGCTTCTTCCATAATCCTCTTGATCAATGTATTCCTTATGGTCTATTTCATGCCAATTTCACCCCACATAAACCATCTCACCATCATTTAAACTCACCACTACCCTAGGTTTTTTGTTTGTGAGCTTAGCTCACCCTCCTTTGCATTGTCTCACATGGCCTAGACCTATCTCCGTTTGCTTATTTTTCACCTCAGCCCATGTCCCCATGACAACCTTGATCCATCTTTGTGTCATGCTCCCAATAAATGAGTTGAGCCCGTTCATCCTCCTTAGCTTGAGCCGACGTTTCTATCCATTTTATCTTATGCCTTTAAGCTCGAAGAGCTTACTTATATCTTCATGGATTACTTGTGAGCTCCTATCATTCTTTGATATGCCAAACTAGCTCATGATATTCACAATGAACCTGAGTGGCTTGCTATCCTGAGTCATTTCATTCTTCTCCATAGTGGTTATTTTGGCCTTCTTACCTATGCAAAGAATTCTTTGAGCTTTTGACTTGGTCCCCGTGGCATGGTTTGACCTTCTCACGATGGCTTGGTTTGCTTAGACACTTTCTCGTATCTCTCAAGACTTCCTTTCCTGCATGTTTGAGTGGCTCACCCGGGTTTAAGGATTTCTCTACTTTACCATTTGATGTTATACTATTGAGTAGCTCAGCCCTCTTGATTCAGGTTTGCAGCCACATGGCTCACTATCGAGATCCTATGAGCCATCTCATTTTATATGCAACCCACACTAAATAGGGTTCATTTCTCCTAAACCATGTGATGGGCTCACTTGTCGATTCTAACCGAGTTGTGCTACATCCCAAGTTGTTTCCCTACCAATTGATCTCATTGAGCTCATGCTTTATCCCAACTTTGGTTACATTTCTAGAGCTCACCAAGCTAGAAACGTAGGCCCGATCTCCCAATGGCCCATTTGGGTAATATTAACCCAATTTACCATTTTTCAGAAATCTTCGGGATTTTTGATGTCGAGGCTTGAGGGGAACCAATAGGGTGTCTCGGAAAATATTTTTCACTCTTCCAACTTTTCTCCCATTTTGGCCATATTTAGGCCCACGGGGCCCGCATTTCATCATTTTTAAGTTGATCTTAAGGGTTAAAACCCAGAAGAGGAAAAAAATTCCTCAATATGATTTTCACTCCCAAATTCACCGAATATGCCCCACGAGATCTTGAAACCGATTGTAACCCTAGGTTTTTCTATTATGCCCGGTTTCGATGCCTATGTCCTATTAGGTCCCCATTGTCCATTTTTCCCGGGGGAAAATGGATAACAATTTGTGACTCATGGGGACATATTCCTTCTATATGTTTTAGTACCAATAGCCTTATCATGTCTATTGGGCACAAAGTCACAAATGATAGACTGCAATTGATACAAACCTCTAAATTTGTCATGGAACCATTTGAAACTACTAACCTCGCACTTGTTCCACTTTGCTCACAGCCCAACCTTGATAAGAAAATCTTGAAGTTAAAATTGTGAGAGTTGGAAATTGTCTAAGCATGGGATCTTCACCTTTTTCTCTTTATAACCTTGATCTATGGGACTTAAATGAACCTTGCAACCTGTCCCAAAACCTAATTCCATCAAGTATGAGCATGCTAAATCCAATGATTGTCCGGTGAGCATAGCTCGTTGTAGAGTTTTTAATAAGATATTCTATTATTTAAGAAATCATGGAACTCTATTGAATTTTGAATTTATTTCTTCTTATGAATGTTACACTTCGACCCATTTCTTAGAACACCGCTGAAGGTTGCCTACAAATCCATAAAATATTCAACTAAACTGATTTATGCAAGGATTTGAGGTTTATCTTATTCTTTTGACCATGGGAAACTTTGAATGATTAGAGGGCTACTCCTGAAACCTAGACACATCTCTGTTGTGAAACATATCATTTACCATGCAACAACTATCCTTGGGGGCTAAATTTTTGATCCTAGAAGCTCAATGAATGATCTTGAAGGAACAAGATAATAAAACCTATAAAACATGTCCCTTATGCATTTTTTTTGAATCAAATATTACAAGTTTTCCCTGTAAGTATGAGCTTATTCCTTGTTACTGGGAGGCATGGTAAAACTTGGTGCACTGTGTCTTAGAGAAAATTGAACAAAAACTATATAAAAATGGTAAATCATACATGCTCAAATAAGACATGTAGAGTGTGTGAGATCACTTGTTATACACAAAGAAAACCTACACTTGTCCTTCATTAAACAGAGATAGAAAGAAGAATTAAAATGAAACCTAACACTAGTAGGGAAAAGTACCTTCCCCTTCTTATAACCTGACACCATGCATATGATTTGGCCCCAACCATGGCTCCTAATAGATATGGAAAGTGTTGGGCCTTGAATTTTGGCTAACTACCAAAGGGTAGTTGAGCGTGTGAGATTAGTAAGGAGAAGGGAATGTGGGGAGAAGCACGTAAGATAGAGAGGTTTAAGAAGGGTTTTGGAGAAACTAGGATGTGCATGGAAGTTAGGACATTAGGTTCAAAGGACTTAGCCATATTCAGCATTATGGAGGAACTTAAGGAAAAATGTGATCCGACTAGGTGTGGTGAGTGGATATGGTGCAAGCTTGGAAACTTGGAGGTCAAGAAAAGAATACTCCATGCATGGAATATTCTTAGAAGACATCATTGCATAAGGTGGTGGAGGTTTCAAAATGTGATAAGAATACATCATTGGAGGACCTAATTGACATATGGCATGTAATCTATTTAAAAGAGAAGGCATGACAAGTGGGTGTTGAACCTATAGATAGAGATGCTTGGGAGTAAGGAAGAAGGACCTGAAGGATATAAGAGATACATAGAAGGGGATGCATCAATAGTATGATACTATAGTCATGCTAGGTGTAGTCATTTTTCTACCTACCTACTAACTTCTAACCCCATGCATGCCGACCTATCACCCAATAGCCACTTAGCGCTCATCTAAGGAATGCGTGGGTGTTGAGCCCCTCCTTTATGTGAGAATTGTGAGAAGATATTGCCATTGTTAGAGGATTAGTTGCAGAGAAGTGAATATTCATGTAAAAGCACAACATGAGCTATCATATCCTTATACCCAAGCATTTAATAACAAGAGAAACATCATGGCATGAAATACAAAGAACATATCTACCATAAAATATAAGGAAATAACACTAGGGTTTACACCCCTAAACCAAATATTCATAACAAAGCCATATATTTATATTGATCATAATCCCAAAAACCACATTACATTCAAAAGGTTCATATTAGACCAAATGTATCAAGACAAGGATCTAACCCATACATCAGAGGTCCTAGCTATGCTTTCTTTATTAAAAATTTCATAGACCCATCCCTTAGACATAATAACATTCCTACAAGTCCTCTAATGAGAACCCCAACTCCTAGGGCCTCCTAATATTTTCTACAAAGATTTTCTTTCCTCATACTATATGTCTTCCATCTTAACCATCTTCTTGTCTCTCTATCTCTCTATTTTTCTGTGTGTCTTCTTTTACCCGAGCATATATTCTTATAGGATCAACACCCACCACCATGCCTTTCTTTAAGAGTAGATTAGATGCCAAGTGTTAATGTGGTCCTCCAATGGTGCATGCTTATTCTACTCTGAGCTCTCCACTTTCTACAATGATGTCTTCCTAGGAATATTCCATGCATGGAATATTCTTTCCTTGACCACCAAGTCTCTAAGATAGCACCTTATCCACTCAACATGCCTATTCGGGTCACATTTTTCCTCAAGTGCCTCCAGAATGTTGAATATGGCTAAGTCCTTAGACCCTATGTATTTCCTTGCACGCACACCCTGGTTTCTCCTAAACCCTTCTTAAACCCTTGTCCTACACACTTCTCCCTATGTTCCCTTCTTCCTATTGGTCTCGCATGCTCGCACGCCCTTTGGCACTTAGCCAATATTTTGAGGTTCAACATTTCCCCACACTAAGCTTGTTCTTTGTCCTTGGAAACATAATTCTCCTTTAAATATTAATGAATGTTGGAACCCAAAAAAATTTAATGAAGAAGTAAAGAATGGAAGAATGAAGAATAGAGGAAACGAAAGAATTGAAGTTCTTCTTACTGCTTTATGCAAGAGGAGTGGGAACTCTTTATTATTTCTGAATATTTTCCCAAGTTTCCACTTCACCCTATGCTTGTTGAAGTAGGTCACCCACTAGAGTGCTTACCTCCTCAAAACTTAGTTCATCGCCCTTAACATTCAGTATATCTACAATCCCTTCTAGCTACTTGCTAAGGTCATCTAGCACATCCATTATGTGGGTGATCTAGGGATACAGTTCCTTAAGCTAATTTTTAATCAATCCCTGTAAGGCTTTGATTGCTTCCATATTATTTTCTACCTTGGCTAGGATCTTATCCCTCTCCACCATGTTTCCTTTATTCTTCTCTTGGTATTCCTTCGACCCGCCTCATGTGTAACAACTAGGATGTTTGCTACCCTATATCTATCAGTGTAGTTATCATATACGGCCTCAACCATCCACACTATGGTTTGTAGAGTGATAGGAGCTTATAATATCATGTCATTGTCTCCCTGATATTATGCTTCTCTTCCTCTTTCTAGTGCACCAATGCCTCTTCTAATAATTATAGAGCGAGTAGCCGCCTCTCCACGTAAGGATGCGGTTAAGTCTTCCTAGCATAACAAGTTTGACTCATATATCTACTTAGGCTATGCTAGGTCCGGGTGTCTTAAAGTGATGGTTTCCATGATCATTTAAATCTTCTTTTACACTTTGCACAACTTTGTGTTCTCCTCCCTTAGTTTACTCCTTAACTGTGTAATGATTAGATCTTCCTACTTCATATTTGTGCTCTTATCAATGAGTTCCTTCTTCTTCTCCAGTTCTTCCTCTAAGAATCTTACCCTATCATTCCTTTGGAAGAGTCTCACCTCAATATCAACCGATACCTTATTGAGGGCATTGCAGAATTTCTCATGGGATAAGCTGTTGAGCATTTACCGGGGGTTCACTCCCTTGTTCTCTAGTACCTCCATCAATACCACTTGGATGACCTCAAACTTGGGATCATCAACATGGGACTCAAAATCCCAAGATATCATCTTCCTTATTTTTGGGTACGTTCCTTCTTTTTCGATTGAATACCATGCAAGGAGTTGGTCTGCAGGCATGATAATTTAGAAGCGTGCATCCAATACCTTACTTGGATCATTGATGTAACCCATTCCTTTATCCTGTTTTGCTACCACACTCTTCCTTCCTATGTGCTCTACCTTTGGAAATATTACTGCTAAGCTGGGATCTCTACCCATGCTCTAATGCTCTTTCCCTATGCTTTCCTCCTCTATCTCTTTGAGCACCTCATCGTGTTGTACTCTACTTACTACTCCACCAATTCATTTATTATGCCCACTACTTCTCTTTCCGTGGCCTCTTATATCTACTCCTTGGTGAGGCTTGGGGTCCTTTGATCCTTTGTATTCACTTCCTCACTCTCCCTTTTTCCTTGAGTGCCTTCCTCTTCCCCATCCTTTTCTTCATTTGTTTAATCCTCGAGTTGTGTACATCATACACAAGATTTTCCTAATCCTCTTCATGCTCTTCATCATCCTTCTCACCTCTATAGGCCTCCAAGATATCTTTTTCTTTTGAGTCTTCTTTCTTTGCTACCTTTTGCCTCTTCTTAAATGGTGATTCCAGTATAGGAGACTCTTCCTTCTCTTCTTCTTCATTAGGTGACTCCTTCCTTGGTGATTCTTCTTGTGCAAGAGGCTCTTCTTGCTCGATGCCTCTTCCTTAGGTGATTTTTCCTTTTCCTTAATGGGGTACTTCTTCCTCCATGCATATGTGCTTGGCTTTGCACTTGACTCCTACGCGCCCACAAATTGTGTTATTTGCACACTTGGTGCCTTCTTCTCTGGCGCCTCTTCTCTTTCCTTATTTCTTGGCATGGCATTCTTTCTCATAGTGGGGTATTTTGGGATGGAGAAATAACCTTCCAAGTAGGTGCCCTTCTCATACTTGGGCCTGATGTGTAGGTACACCCTCACCGTAGTCCTTCCAAAGAATTGGCAAAGATCTAGGTTTCATCATGCGCACCTCATGAGAGACATACTTCTCCACATAAGCGCACTTCTTGGGGTATACTAACTTCCTACGTAGCTCATGGTGGTCTTGTTCCACCTTTTTGAGGTAGAACCATAATCTCTTGGCCTCCTTAAAGCATTTGACCTCTTCTTGGAAATAATGTGCGGTGAACGAGAAAGGTATTTTACACCATGGTCTCTTGGTCCCATCTACCAATGTGAATCTGCTAATGCAAAAGTGTTGGTAAATAGTGAACTCAACCTCTCCTTGCACTAGCGCTGGTAATTGTTCAGGTATCCTCCATTCTACCCTAAATGTGTCACGCATCCTCTTGTACCATTTCTCTAGGTGCACCTTGTGGGACAGCGCCACGATGTCGAAGTGTATTTTTCAAATCTATTTACGAGGAAGGATCTTCATCTGGATATTCCCATACAAACTTATCTGGCCCATCGAGCACTCCAATTTATGAGAAGATGATGGTGAGGAGGACATTTCCAAACATGATATTTTCTCTTCATGCATGGTATTGATGATTTTTTCGTAATGAAGGTGGACAAAGTTATAGATGGTTCCTTCCATAATCTTTCAACACACATTCAACCAAGCCTTGTTTATCTATGTCCACCTCTCTAATCCATTCAACTTAAATACCAAGTGCACGAGACATCCTCATTATTGGGCTGGAGATATATGAGATATAGAAATAACGTAAACCCGTATATTATAATCATAAGCCTGGACTATCTCCTTAATGGATTTTGTGTCCTCCAAGTCATCATCTAGTGGCTCCCATTTGTAGATAAGGTTGGTAAACTTATATATTAGTTGAGGGGTTGTGCACATCCTTTGGCTTGTGAAGTAGAAGTGGTACTCATGCATGCATGACATTAACCATTGGTATAATTGCTCAGGTTTTACAAAGTAGGGAAAATCATAAAGTTGCGAAAGAACCTAGTCTTCTCAATTTTACCTTCACTTCATCACTATAGATTGACATTTCTTCTGGTGTCCTTTTTTCTACTAGGAGAGCCAGTTCTAATACCATCTCCTTCTCTATGGTTCTTGTGTGATGGTTGTAATTTCTCATGGCCATCTTCCTTACATGGGATACCCATTCCTTCCTGAGAAACATGCCATATGGGTATTACATCTCCACATACCATTCCTCATTGAAGTTGGTGGGAGAATTTTGTTTCCCCTTTCCTTTTCCCTTCTTTGGTTAGACGGTTTCCTTATTTGGTGCTATCTTCTTGTTGGGTTAGTAAAAAAACTCTTCCTTGCTCCTCTTCCTTGATCTTCTCAAATTCATGACTTTCCTTCATGAAAAATCCCTTTACTCCCGTGCCCTAGCTGTAGAACCATAACCTAGACAATCCTTCCACAAGACAACGTACCCTTCTAAAACCAACCTCCATACACCCGTACCTTATCCACTCTGGTTCACAAATCACACTAGTCACACACTCAGATTCTCACAATTTTTCCTTCACACAAATATTCTTCATGGATGCCCTAGTTCACAAGAGATCTTCTTTATCACAAATGCAAGGTAATAACAATGTATCTTGACCTTCTACTTATATCTTTTTCTTCTCTCCCATGATAAATTTTATGCACCTACCAATGCACTTTTGTAATAAAGGCATATTTTTCCACTAAGCCAACCTTAAGCGCTCTTACCCCTATGCCCAATCCTGCGCGAAAAATCCTTACAACCTTCCTCGCGCACAAAAATTCTTATTGATCAAATATATTCACATGCACTCTTGTAACGCCGAAAGCACTTATTTTTTCCTTCACCGTAGATTTTTGCCCTCACCTACTTCATGTTGTTCTTACACTTCTCATCCTTTATACGTGGTCTTTGTAAAGCTATCTTGACACCAAAATTCCTTATGTCCACCTTTTATATGCACACTCTTCCATCTTGCACTCCTTCAATATGGGCCATAGAAAGAAAAATTCTATTACTAGCTTCCATTTTACTTCGCATTACTCCACCCCACACAAAAACAGATGTGTGGTCCTCTACAAATACACAATATTTTGAAATTAATAAGTCACTACTAGAACAAAAGGTGTGTAAAAAAACAACACAAATAGAGGAACAAGTAACAAGAAAGGAAATGCATAAAAGGAAATCCTAAGCTAAATGGAAATACTGCCTTATTTATAAACACAGGGAAGACTTATTTATAGTAGGGCTTCACCTACTCCCATTGAAATGGCTTGGTAACCATGTTCCATCTAGCACTTGTAACTGTAAAGTGCCTAAATCAAGGATGTATGAGATGATATATGGCACTAACAAATAGAATTTAAATTTCCCATGATGGTGCATAAATCTTGAGTCATAAAGAAATACCATCTTCCCAACCTTGAATTGTTTATTTTTAATATGGAGATCATGTCATGCTTTTTGTTGTGCCTTTTTAGTCTTTTGACTCCATCTAACAAGTGATCACCTTTCATCCAACTACATTAACTTCTCCATGTGCTCTTGAATTTTTTGTTCATCAGCTAACCCCCTATGTGCACAATACGTAGAAATGGTAACATAAATTCAACCGGTAAAATAGCCTCCATGCCAGGACACCAACTAAAATAGTGTGTCTTTATTCAATATCTTGTAGGTTGTCATGTATGCCCATAGAAAGGATGATACCTTTTCATCCTAATCTTGTCTCCCCACATCAAAAATTTTAGTTAACGTGTGCCTCAAAATTTTGTTAAATACCTCAATAGTTCCATTAGCTTGTGGGTGGTATTGGGTAGTCTTATGATGGGCCACCATGAACTCTGCCAACAAAAGCATGAAAATTTCATTCAAAAAATGTGTACCCATGTCACTAGTAAAGCTTAAAGGACACCCCTTCTTGTTGATTATGTTCTCCCATAAGAATCTAGTATCTTCACTGTTGTATAATCCCTTGTAGGTGCTACCTCCTCTCACCTTGTTAAGTAATCAGTACAAGTGATGATATAGCGCAAAATAGTCCCTTGTGTGGTAGGTTAAATTGGTCCTACAAAATCAATGGCCCACTTTTCAAATGGTTCTGCACTAGCTATAGGTATCGAGGGAATATCATCTCTTTTTCTTGGCACGCCAGGTGCTTTGTGATGGTCATTCAAATTACAAAATCCAATGCAATCCTGGTAAATACTTTCCCACCAAATCCCTATGACTAGAATCTTCCACGCCATGGCATTATTTGCATAGTGCCCTCCTGTAATCCCAACATGTGCTTCTTCCGTGATTGCAACACACTCATGTTATAACACACATCGACGAAGAACCTCATCATGGCCTAACTTATATAAGTCTCCACCAATTAGCATGTAGGGTGCGATGCATATGGCTAGCTTTTTTCTTTCCAAAGTCTTCATTCCTTCCGGCGCCACACCCATTTTGAGAAACACAGAAATATCTTCTAATTTAGAGGGTGCACATCGTAGTCTAAACAATTTTACATCTGGCATTACATCCTCAATGCTTTGTGCATCCTCTCCTAAATCTATTCTCGATAAATGGTCAGGCCCTGGAGTTACTCTTTCCTAGTTTCACAACAATTGTAAAATCAAACTCTGAAACAACAAGACCAACTAGCATATGCATGCTTGCGAACGGGGATTGTTCATCAAGTACTTCAATGCCATGTGGTTTGTGTATAATATGAAAGGTGTTGCCAGAACATACTACCTAAACTTATGTAGTGCATAAATCATTGATAGTGCTTCGTGCTCAGTAGTGGTGTAGTTTTTCTCTATTGGTGTTAACTTCCTACTTGCAAAAAAAAGGGGTGATCAAAATCCCTCACCAAGTCATGCTAGCAATGATATGATGGCTATCCCTAAGGCATAAACATATACATGGAAAGGTTTATCCCAATAAGTAATCATAGTATGGGCATAGTGACAAGTGTATCCTTCAAATTTTCTAATGTCATCTACTGCACCTCTCCCCAATGAAATGCACTCTTGTGTTTTAATAACTTCTCCAATGGTGTGGTGATTTTGGTATATCCCTTGATAAAATTCTGGTAGTATCTCGTATGCCCAAGTAATCCACGCACCGCACTTTGACCGTAGGCTCCCCAATCCCACAATAACAAATTTGGTGGGATACACTAGTTTACCTTCCTTGCATATGATATGCCCGAAAAAGGTCCCAAATGGAGTAGAAAAAGCACATTTATTAATGTTGAGGGATATCCTCAACTTCTGACATCTTTCAAACATCAGCCTCAAATTTTCACAATGTTCAATCACTAGTCCATACACCATCCAATCATCAAGGTAGACATGAAGGAAATTATGGATAAAATCCTAAAATGTCTGGACTAGTATGCGTGAAAACATAACAGGCACATTCTTCGGTACAAAAGGCATGAAAGTATAGGAAAATATTACCCATTCAGTAGAGAAAATTTATCTTCTCTTGGTCTTCTTTAACAATTATAACCTGATGGTATCCTGAGAATCCATTCATGAAGGAATAGATTTCACACCCAGATACTCCTTCCAGGATTTCTTTAGTGAAGGGGGTTGGAAAAGGGTAATTGAAACACACTACATTTAGGTCCATATAGTCAACAAATATCCTTATACTTCCATCATTTTTAATACTGATCACCATGGGGCTTACCCATTCTGATTCATCCATAGCTTTAATGATTCCTGAAGTGATCATCTTATCTATCTCCTCCTTGAATTTAATGCAAAGATTCAAATTCATTCGATAAGGCCTCTTCCAAATCAGGCATGCACCTTATTTTAACTAGATTTCCATCTCTCCCAAGGAGAAATGAATTCCTTTAAGCTCATGATATCCACACGGAAATGAATCCTGAAACTCAAAAAAAGATAAATGATCTTTGAGACTTCCTTATCCAACGAATAGTCTCCAATAGTGGCCTCCTTAGGTTCAGCCTCCGATCCAATTTTAACCTTCTTTGTTTTCAAGGTTTCACGGTAGGTGCATACTTTTTCATCAGCACTATTTACCACTTTGCACATACCTTCAGTATGGTTAGCATCAAAACTTTCCATCTCTTCGCCATCCATCACATAGACCATATTTCCCTTTTATTTTTTCATGTACATGCGCTCAATCTACACCTCTGCTGACTCCTCATCAAAGCACGGTTCTAAGCCAAGTTTACCCAATAAATCCAATATTTGACTTCTGCCATGGAACTATCTCCCATCTTCGGTGCTTAACAACCTACAACACCTTATCCACTTTGATGGTTCAAGTACTCTCGATACTCAAAATCTTGATGGGGTCATCACATCAACTTGTACAAATTTCCTATCCGACGGTGCATCTCGTAGTATATATACCATGCACACACATAACATTGTAAGGTGGAATACAACTTATGCACCCATAAAGAAGATGGTAAGGCCTTCATTCCTTCCATCCATTCTTTCTCACATGCTTGGATGTGAGACGAGGCATGTTCCTTCCCATGGAAGTCTTGTACTATAGTGGGTGCATTGCTTCAAGAGAACCTAACAGAGAATGTTATTATTACCTTGCACCACTCTACAAGACTATCACGATTTGTCACCCACCAAAGTGCTACATCCTAAGCAAGTTATATCTGATCATACCTCTTCTTTAAACCTCATTTTTCCACCGAGCCTCCATTTCTCTAAAGAAATCATCGTGGTTTTCCCCTCCAGTATCTCAAAGCAACTTCTTTTCTCCCGTGTGCTTGATTGAGCATACATTTGTTACCCTTTTTGCAGAGCCTCTTATCTATCACCTAATTAAATCATAAGTCCCATGCACCCAATTTTCACACACCACACTAGTTTTATCACTCATGGACTGAGCATCTTAAAACTAAATAACTCCCTCTATAAGGTGAATCACCTCAGGGTCCCTAATAGAATGCACATAGATCTAGTTAATAAATTCTTCTCTCAAGGGCTCACTATAGGGTGTTGACTTCCCATTGGTTAAGGGGATGATGACCCACTATTCCTTGTTCTCAAATCTTATGTATCCCATATTGAACCTTATGTCAAGCATTATTTTTATAACACTACAGTGCCCAAGTAATGCTAGAAATTTATCTTCCTTGGCTAGTGCCAAGAATTCAAAATCACCAAAGTGAACTTTTCCCCTTAAACGGTGATAGAAACATCCATCAAGACACTAATGGGAATTGCCTTTGTCTTGTTATCCATATATAACACATTTGAAGATGGATGTAATGGGGGCCTTCCCATTTGATTCCATGCATCTAAAGTGAGAACATTGACTTCCACACCCATGTCAATCAAAATATTTCTTAGAATCCACCCATCTACAACAACATTCAAGGTAATCTCCTTATCATAATCAAGGTTGTGGGGAGGAAGGTTGGCATGTAGAACCTACCTCTTGTGCCCTTCTCCAATGCATGATACCTTCTCTCATAACCACTCTCCTAGCAAGGGGATGATATTCTCTTGCCTCAACATCTTACATACTTCTCTAACCTCATCCAGATCCTTCTGTGGAGCCTCAAAATTCTTCCTTTTCTCTAACTATCTTGATTTCTCTTTCAGGCACTGGATCTCTCCTTGTAGGCTTCGAATCACATCTATGGTTTCTTGATACACTTATTTATGATGAGTAGGGTCTGATACTTCCCTTGTATCACCTCCTCTATAATAACCAATAGTCTTTGAATTGGTACTTCCCTTATACGCATAGTATAACCTCGCATTGTAACTAGTACAGCTCTAGTTATGGCTTGCACGCACCACCCGTGGTATCCATTTTGAATTGATCTTCCTTATGCTTACCATCCCAACCCCTTTTTCTTTCTCGGCATTGTTGGATCATGTGATCAAATAAATCTGAGCACACCTCACACTTGTACTTCTTTCCACACCATAAGCATTATAGAAGATCATGGCACTTGCGCTTGTAGTGATAAGTGGATCTATAGTTGTAACACATCCCATGTGAGAACTCACTTTTTCCTCCTCCATGGTTACCATGCCCAAAAAATCTTCCTTGAAAACCTTTTCCATGCATCCTCGCATCCACGTGATCTTCATATTGACAACCATCATCTTTGGAATTATTTTTAATGTTGGTCTAACACATACCAATATCAATGGCGTCATCTATCTGGTCAATCAATCTACAATCCTTGGTGTCATGGGTAGTAGAGGTACAAATCTTGAAATAACAAGACACATTCTTATGGATCACTTGTTGTAGCAAAGGGGGAACCTACTTGCAATATGATCTCCATGGAAAATTTCATAGTCCAATATCATGGCGCATACTGATCTCTGGGGCTAACTATGCTTTGTATGCCCCTCTACCTGATAATCCATGCACCATAGACCATTACGAGTCTCATGTGCCAAGTTTACAAATAAATTCTCTAGCTACTTCACCATTGCACTAATATGAGCCTCAAGGAAGGGGCTAACACTGGCATCCATGATTTTCATAGCCTAAGCACAAAGGGAAACCTCTAAGGCCTCGCATGGGTCTCATGAAAGTGCTCTCATAAACGATGTTATCAATCCTCCAAAAAACCACTGAGTATGATGGAAGGGGTGAATATCATAGGATAGATTTGATAAGAGAGTATTGAAATATGCATCATACTCCCACACACTCTCTGCCATTCCTTGTTGAATCTCCTTTAGCACATTGATGCTCTTCTATTCAAACTCAGGGATATGAAATTCATCCAAGAAGGCATTCCACAACGTAGTGTAATCTACCATTGTTTTATGGGGGTCATAGTTTTGGTACCAACAATGCACACATCCTTATAACATCATTATAAAATAACATGCCTTCCACTCTGGGGTAGTGATCCCTTCACTCACCATAGTAGTTCACACTTGTGTACATTCTCTATAGAATTCTCAACAACTTTGTAGTCTAGTAGGTGCAAAGACATCTTGAAAAATAATTGTTGAGGTGGTTAAGGTCCTTGTCCACCTGACCTAGAACCTTGATTCCCTTTGGTTTTACCTCCATAACTAGATCCACTAGATTCAACAAGTCACATTTCTCCTGATCCACTAGATCCTCTAGATATACCAAGTCCACTAGGTCCTCCAACTCCTATACCACAAAATCCACCTCCCGTAGTCGCAATGGGCCCAAGTGGTTGTGCCTAGCATTCCTAATGTCCCACTTTGAATTGTGTGCCAATAATTTTTGATATTGCACCACTACCAGATGTGTGTCCCACGCCACTTCTAGACGTGATACCCAAACTTTGTGTACTCACACTTTTCCCAAATGTTGTTCTAGACAATATTCCTCTAAACATAGGGACTGATTGTGTATCCATAGATGTACCAAATGAGAAATTATATCTCCTAGGTGCAGATCGATCACTCCCACCAATACCAACTAGGTTAGTAATACTTATCTCTTGATTTGGTAGAATAATCGTGAGGGGTTGGTCACTAGGTAGATTTAGATGCGTTCTGATCTCTCTCCTTTCTTTAAGCAATGAAATATCATCAGAAGCTGAAGGGGTATCTCTTCCAAACTTTCTAGGATGGGGTAGCAAAGACTACTCAGGATCCATGTCCTTTGTGTGAGCCTCAATTCATTCCTGTAATTTATGCCTCCATAAATCCATCACTCCCGTAACCTCACATTGGTTAGAAAAATCCCTTTCACGCTCTTTTCTATACTTGAGTCGTCTCTCTTCTCTTTCTTTTTTAGCCGCAATGTTTTCCATCTTCCTCCACCTTAGCTTCCTTGCCTAGCACCTAGAAGAAGCTCATCCGAGCATAGGAAATTCTTCCAAACTCGGGGTAATGATCATTATCTTCATAGGAAAAGGGATAACACATAGAAACGATCCTTTAGGCTCCCTTAGAAACTCAAACTCAAAGCAACCCCAAGACAAGAATATGCAGAAATAGTGAAAGCCAGGAATAAATGGTCAACAATATTTTTCACCAATGATTAAAAAAACATGTCCAAGTCAAATCAGCATCCTACAGCCTCTGATATTCTTCTTTGGTCCAAATGCGAGATCTATAGTACCAACTTGATCTAGATGCATACACAGAAATCCATTCATACAACTCTACTAGGAAGAAATAAAATAAAGTCTTATACAACTCATGATACAGATGTTTTTCTACCCATCTGTGTTCATCAAACTTAGGTCCAATACTAAATATCTGAGAAAAATCATCCTCTATTCTCTTAAACCATGCCTCGACATTGTCCAAGGTCAAGCACTTCGTCATCACACATCATTCTCACAACAAATTTGAAAAGAGGTCCCAACAACAGAACCAATATGTATTCATTTTTCTACCCACCTACTATTTTATAACCCCATGCGTGCTAACCTATCACCCAACATCCAATTGGCACTAATGCAAGACACGCATAGTGCCAAGCCCCTCCTTTATGTGAGCATTGTGAGAAGATCTTTCCATTGTTAGAGGATTAGTTGTAGAGAAGTGAATATTCATGTAAAATCACAACATGAGCTATCATATCCTTATACCCAAGCATTTAATAACAAGAGAAACATCATGGTATGAAATACAAATAATTTTTTTCCATAAAATATAAGGAAATAACACTAGGGTTTGCACCCCTGAAGCAAATATTTATAATATAGCCATATATTTATATTGATCATAATCCCAACAACCAAATTACATTCAAAAGGGTCGTATTAGACCAAATATATCAAGACATGGATATAACCCATACATCAGAGGTCCTAGCTATGCTTTCTTTATTACAAAAATTTCATAGACCCATCCCTTAGACATAATAACATTCCTACAGTCCTCTAATGAGAACCCCAACTCTTAGGGCCTCCTAATATTTTCTGTAGATATTCACTTCCCTCATACTATATGTCTTCCATCCTAACCATCTTCTTATCTCTCTATCTCTCTATTGTTTTTGTGTCCCCTTCCACTGAGCATCTCTTCTTATAGGATCAACACCCACCATCATGCCTTTCTTTAGGATAATATCAGATGCCAAGTGTCAATGTGGTCCTCTAATGGTGCATGTTTATTTTTCTTTGAGCTCTCCATTTTTGTAATGATGTCTTCTTAGGAATATTCCATGCATGGAATATTATTTCCTTGACCACCAAGTCTCCAGGTTAGCACCTTATCCACTCAGCATGCCTAGTCGGGTCACATTTTTCCTCAAGTTCCTTTAGAATGTTGAATATGGCTAAGTACTTAGACCATGTGTATTGCCTTGCGCTCACACTCTGGTTTCTCCTAAACCCTTCTTAAACCCTTATCTTACACGTGTCACTCCATGTCCCCTTCTTCCTATTGGTCCTGCGTATTCACATGCCCTTTGGCACTTAGCCAATATTTCAAGGTCCAACAATAGGGTTTAGAGTACTTAGTGCTCATAGTTTTAAAGGATGTAACAAGAATTTGCATAGCATTAGGGTTTGCAAAAAGGGTTGAAATGGGAGGGTTTAGCTAGGATCTCTCACCAGGGAAGATCTATAAGGGATGAGTCCTAGTATTTTGATATGTATGGTCTGTGATGACCTCTTTTGATTGTAATGTGGCTACTAGGATCACTCTAAATGAATATATATAATGGTTTGTTTTGTATATCATGCTTAAGGGTGTAAACCCTCTTGTTAAATGGCTATCATAGTTCGGGTCTATTTTAGCATGCTTAGTACTCTATCTCTATAATGCATTTAAGACATGGATCTATTAGATGTTTCTTCTTCCTTATCTAAACTAAGTAAATGTATTCTCATTCTACAAATCATCCTCCATCAATGGAAAGACCTTCTCACAATGCTCACATAAAGGAGGGGTTCGACACCCACATGTGCCTTAGGTGAGTGTCTAACGCTCACATTGGGTGATAGGTGATGCACATGGGATTAGAAATTTGTACTAAGGGTACATGAAAAATGACTACATCTTGGTTCCATTGTTAGGACCTATTTTCAAAGTTTTTGTGAGAATGATGCATGATGACAGAGTGCTTGATGATGATGACAATATCGAAGCATGGTTTTAGAGCACGAGAGGATGATTTTTCTCGGATATGTAGTTATGGACTTGAGTTTGATGCACACGAGATGGGTATAAGAGCACCTATATCACGAGTTGTATGAGACCTTCTTTTTTTTGCTTTCTAGTGGAGTTGTATAAATGGATTTCCATGTATGGATCTTGATCAAGCTAGTATTGTAGATATCACATGTGGAACCAAGGTGAATATCAAAGGTTGCGGGGATGCTAATCTGACTTGGACGTGTTTTGTTGATCATTGGTGGAAAAGAGTGTTGACCATTTATACCCCGGCTTTCACTATTTCTACATATTCTTGTCCTAAGGTTGATGAGTTTGAGTTCATAAGGGAGCCTAGAGGATCTTTTTTATGTGCTATCCCTTTAGCTTTAAAGATATTGATCATTACACTAATTTTGGAAGTATTTCCTATGGCTGGATAAACTTCTTCTGAGCATTGGGCGAGGAAGCTACGGTGGGGGAAGATGGTGGACATTGCAGCTAAAAAGAAGAGGGAGGAGAGAAAACTAAAGTATAGTAAAGATCATGAAAGGGAGTTATCTATGCAATGAGAGGTTGTAGGAGTGATGGATCTATGGAGGTAGACATTTTAGGAAGGAATTAAGGTTCACGTAGAGGACATGGAGCACGAGAAGTCTCATGCTACCCCATCTTGGAAAACACAATAGAGAGACCCTTCAACTTCTCGATGAGAGTTCCTCTCTTAGAGAAAAGAGAGCCATCGGTGTGCATTTGAATCCTCTTGGTGACTAACCCTTGGTGCTTAGTATTCCAAATCAAGAGATAAGTATTTCTAACCCAGTTGGTATTGGTGGGAGTGACTGATCTACACCTAGGAGATATAATTTCTCATTTGGTACATCTATGGCTACACAATCATTCCATGTGTTTGGAGGAATATTTTCTGGAATGAAATTTAGGAAAATTACGGGTACGCAAAGTTTGGGTATCACATCTAGAATTTATGTGGGACACACATCTGGTAGTGGTGCAATATCGTAAACCATTTCAAGATAGTGGTGGCATCTTGTGTCTAGTGGTGGTGGTAACACAAGAGGAAATCAAGGTTTTGGATCAGGTGAGCAAGGACCTCAAACACCTCAAAAAGTGTTTTTCAAAATGTCTTTGCATCTACCAGACTATAAAGGTGTTAAATATGCTACAAAACATGTACATAAGTGTGTGTTTCTATGGCACGCAAAGGGGATCACCAACCTAAAATAAAAGGCAAGTCAGTTTACAATGATGTTGTAAGGATACACACATAGTTGGTACTGGAAGTATGATCCCCACTAGACAATGGTGGATTACACTTTGCACCGTGGGAATGCCTTCTTAGTTTAATTTGATATCCTTGAGTTTGAACATAAAAGCATCAGCACAAAGGAGATTCAACAAGGTATGGTAGAGAGTATGTGAATATGATGTGCATTTTAATACTCTCTTGTAAAATTTTCTTATGATATTCATCCTTCCTAACATGCTCAATGGTTTGTTAGATGGTTGAAAAAACCTTTAAGAAGATAAGTTTCACACAATACTTTTACTGAGCTATGCGAGGCCTTAGAGGTTACCCTACATGCTAAGGTTGTTGGAAGCATGGATACTAGTGTTAGCCCTTTTCTTGAAGCTTAGTTTTATGTAATGGTGTAGTAGCTGGAGAATATTTATGTGAAATTGGTGCATGAGACTTAAAATGTCCCGTGGTGCATGGATTGTGAGGTAGAGGGACATATGAAGGATAGTTTCCTATGGAGATCGACGCGCCATGGCGGTGAATTGTGATAATTTCCATAGAGATCATAATGCAAGTAGGTGCCCACTGATGCAACAAGTGATCTGTAAAAATGTGTCTTGCTATTGTAATATTTTCACCTCAACTAGTCATGACACCAAGGATTGTAGGTTGATTGACCAGATATATGATGTCATTGATACTAGTGTGTTCCAAACCACCTCGTAAACAATTCCAAGGATGATATTCATCACTATGAAGGGAAGACAGATGGAGGGGCATGTGGAATAGGTTTTCAAGGAGGATTTTGTGATTCTGGTAACTACAGAGGAGAAAGAAGTGAGTTCCCACATAAAACCTCGTTACAATTGTGGGTCTACGGGGCACTATAAGCGTGAATGCCTAGATCTGCATTACAATGCTCTTGGTGTGGCAAAAAAAAAAGTATGAGAAGTGCCAAGATATATTTTACCATATGATCCAGAAACACCAAAAGGAAAAAGGCATCATAATGGTAAGTGTAAAGAAGGCCGATTCACAATAGATGCTAAGGGTGGCGCACAAGTCGAACTAGATCTTGTACTAGTTACGATGTAAGTTGAGTCTGCATGCATGCACAAGGGAAGTACCAAGGTAGAGACTACTAGTTATTAGAGAAGAGGTGGTACATGGAAAGTATTTAGACCCTACTCATCAAAAGGTGGTTTATCAAGAGACCATGGATGTAATTTGAATCCTACAAGGAGAGATCTAGTGCCGAAAAGAATAGTAAATGCGCTTAGAGAAAAGGAAGAGTGTTGAAGCTCTAAAAAAGGATCTTGATGAGTATAGGGAAGTATGCAAGATGTTAAGGCAAGAGAATATCATTCCTTTGTTAGGGGAATAACTACGGGAAAAAGTACCATACACCAGAGCATAGCACAAAAGGAAGGTTTTTCATGCTAACCTTCCTCCACACAACCTTGACTATGATAATCAAATTACCTTGAATGCTATTGTGGATGGGTGGCTTTTGAGAAATATTCTAATTGACATGGACATGGAGGTTAATTTCCTCACCCTAGACACATGGAATAAAATGGGAATCCCCCCATTACAACCATCCTTAAATGTGTTGTATATGGCTAATAAGATAAAGGAAATTCCCATTAGTGTCTTGAAGGATGTTGTTATCACTATCTAAGGGGAAGAGTTCACCAGGGATTTCAAATTCTTGGCACTAGCCAAGGCAGAAAAATTTCCAACATTACTTGGGCACCCTTTGTGTTACAAGAACAATGTTGACCTATGGTTCAACAAGGGGTACATAAGTTTTGAAAATAAGGAATAATAGGTTATCATCCCCTTGACCGATGGAAATTCAGCACCCTATACTGAGCCCTTGGGAGAAGAAGTTCTTGACAGGATTTATGTGTGCTCTATCAAGGACTCTGAGGTGATTCACCCTATAGAAGGATTTATTCAGTTTGAAGATACTCACTCCATGAATGATATAACTAGTATGGTGTGTGATAATTTGGCACATAGGACTTATGAGTTAATTGGGAGATAGTTAAGAAAATCTGTTACAAGAGTGACAAAGGTGCACTCGACAAGTACACGGGAGGAAAAAAATTGCCAAGTTACTCTGGAGGGGAAAACCCCGACATTTTCTTACAAGATATGGAGACCCAGTGGAAAAATAATATCGAAAGAAGAGGGATGCTCAGCTATAACTTACTTGGGACCACAACATGTTGGTGGGTAACACATCGCAATAGCCTTCTAGAGTGGTGCAAAGTGACAATCATGTTCTCTATTAGGTTTTCCTAAGCAATGCACCCACTTCAATACAAGACTATCATGGGAAGGAACCCTCCTCATTCCATGTCCAAGCATGTGAGAAATCTTGGATGGAAGGCACTGAAGCTTTTCCACCTTCTTTATGGGTGCACAAGCTGTACTCCATTTTACAAGTTTATGCATGCACATGGTATACTCACTCCGAGATGTGCCGTCAAATGGGAAATTGGTAGGATTTGATGGCTGAGCTCCTTCAAGATTTTGAATATCAGAGTACTAAACCATCATGGATAGGGCATTGTAGGTTTTCAAATGCCTTACGATAGTAGATAGTGCCATGGT
Organism: Taxus wallichiana var. yunnanensis; assembly: GCA_018340775.1. NCBI lineage: Eukaryota > Viridiplantae > Streptophyta > Pinopsida > Cupressales > Taxaceae > Taxus > Taxus wallichiana. The sequence goes on from CM031236.1 coordinate 262,797,166, forward strand.
GGAGGATAAAATACTGGAGTTATTTGGTGAACTCTGGTTTGGAACCTCTCTTTGATGAGGAAGAGACAAAGAGGTGCAACTTGAGCGCACACACATGGAGAATGAGAATGGAAATATAGTCTATGTGATAGATGACAAAGAGATGAATAATTTGGATGTTAACCATACTAAAGGTATGTGTAAAGTTATTAATAGTTATGATGAAACAACATGTGTCTACCATAAACTCCTCAAAACAAAGAAGGTTAAAATTTGTTTAGAGGAGGAACCTAAGGAGGCTTCTATTGGATACTATTTGACAAAGAAGGAGGTTTCAAGATCATTGATATATTACATGAGTTTCAAGAATCATTTCCATGTGGGTACCATGAGCTTAAGGGAATTGACCACTCCTTAGGAGAAATGAAAATCAAGTTAAAGGAAGGTGCCTTATCAAATAATCTGAATCTTCACGTCAAAGTCAAGGAGGATATAGACAAAATGATCACTTCAAACATCATTTAATCTATGGATGAATCGAGTGGGTAAGCCCTATAGTCATCGTATTAAAAAGGATGGAAGGATAAGGATCTGTGTTGACTACGGGGACTGAATGCAGTATGTGTCACTCACACTTTTTCAACCCCTTAACTGAAAAAATACTAGGAGTAGCTAGGTGTGAGATCTATTCCTTCACGGGGATTCTTAGGATAACATTAAGTTAGAATTACAAAGGAAGAAAAGGAAAATATAAATTTTTCCACTGAATGGGGAAGCTTTTCCTACATGGTCATGCCCTTTGGACTAAATAATATGCCTATTGTATTTTCATGTATTGTGGTGCAGGAATTTCAAGACTTCATCCATAAGTTTCTTCAATTCTACCTTGATGACTAGACAATGTATGGACTAGTAAAGGACCATTGTGAAAATTTGAGGCTGATGTTTGAAAGATGTCGGAAGTTGAGGATATCCCTCAACATTAAGAAATGTGTTTTTTCTACTCCCTTTGGGACCCTAATGGGGCATATCATATGTAAGGAAGGTTTGTTGGTGGATCCCACCAAATTTTCTATTATTGTGGGGTTAGGAGAGCCTACCAATCAAAGCACAGTGCATGGATTCCTTGGGCATATAGGATACTATCGAAGTTTATCAAGGGGTATGCCTAGATTTCCACACCATTGGAGGAGTTAAAAACACAAGAGTGCCTTTCACTAGGGAAAGGCGTAGGAGAAAATTTTTGATACATTGAATAATAGGCTTATCATTACATGCATATTATGTTTTCCCTCTTGGTATAATCCATTCCATGTACATGTTGATGCTTTAGGGATGGAAATTGGAGAATTTTTTAGCACAGATCGGAGAAGGGATTTTTGACCACCCCTTGTGTTTTGCTAGCAGGAAGTTAACACCAGTAGAACAAAACTACACTACTATTGAGCGTGAATCACTATCAATGATCTACGCACTACACAAATTTAGGCAATATATTTTGGCAACACCCTTCATATTTTACATAGACCACATGGCATTGAAGTACTTGGTGAACAAGCCTATTTTGCAAGGGTGCATATGTCGGTGGGTCTTGTTGTTTCAAGAGTTTGAGTTTACAATTTTTGTGAAACTAGGAAAGAGTAACTCAGGGCCCAACCATTTGTCAAGGATTGAATCAGGGAGAATGTGCAAAGCATTGAGGATGCTATGCCAGATGTGTAACTATTTATGTTGTGGCATGCACCCTCTAACTTAGAAGATATTGATGTGTTTCTCAAAATAGGTACGACGCTGGAAGGAATGAAGACTTTGGAAAGAAAATAGTTAGCCATGCATGCCACACCCTACATGTTAATCAATGGAGACATATAGAAACTAGGCTGTGATAATTTTTTTATGCTAGTGTGTGTTGGAACATGAGTGCATTGCAATCATAGAGGAATCACACAGTGGGATTGTAGGAGGACACTATGCAAGGAATGCCACCGCGTGAAAAATCCTACTGGCAGGGATTTGGTGGGAAAGCATCTACCAGATTACATTGAGTTTTGCAAGGCCTGTAAACATTTCTAGTGCCTTGGCAAACTAGGAAGAAGGGATGAAATGCCCTTGAGGCTGATAGTTAGTACATAACCATTTGAAAAGTGGGCCATTGATTTTTTAGGACCAATTTCACCTTCCATGTGAAGGACTGGTTCGCTCTATATCATTACTTACACTAACTACTTAATGAGGTGGGAAGAGGCAATGCCTATAAGGGACTGCACAACAGCAACAACAACTAGGTTCTTGTGGGAAAATATAATCAATAGATATGGATGTCTATTAAGCTTAACAAGTGATAGGAGTACTCATTTATTAAATGAGATAGTTAGGATCTTGTTGGTAGAATTCATGATAGCCCATGATAAGACTACCCCATATCACCCATAAGCTAATGGAACTTTTGAGACATTTGACAAAGTTTTGAACCACACAATGACACAAATTTGTGATGTGGGAAGACATGATTGGGATGAAAAGTTTTAGCTTTACTATGGGTGTATAAGATCGCCTACAAGAAATTAAACAAGGTCACACCTTTCTAATTGGTGTTTGGTGCAGAAGTTGTGTTACAATATAATTCATACTACCATCCTCGCGTATTGTGTGCACATGAGGATTATCTCGATGAACAAGCAATACATGAGCCCATGGAGAAATTAATGCAGTTTAGACAAAGGTGATCACTCACGAGGTGGAGTGAGAAGGTTGAAAAGGAACAAAAAAGCATGGCATGATCATCATATTAAAAATAAACAATTTTAGTTTGGGTAGATGGTCTTACTTTATGACTCCAAATTTCTATGCCATCTTAGGAAACTGAAATTCCATTAGTTAGGACCATATATCATCTTGTACATCCTTGATTCAGTGCATGCCGATTCTAAGCACTTGGATGGGATGAGATTATCGTGCCATTTCAATGGGAGTAGGCTGAATCCATCCTATAAATAAGGCTTTTGTGTAATCATAAATAAGGTAGTATTTCCATTTAGCCTATAGTTTCCTTTAATGTATTTTTAATTTTGTCTGTTTCCCCTTGTTTTTTCTTGTTCCTTTTCTTTTTTTGTGTGCACATTGTGCCCTAGTATCCACTTATTATTTTCCAAAATTTCTATGTGCATAGGATCGTACATCCATTTTAGTGTGGGGTGGAGTAGTGCAAAAAAATAGAAGATGGTAGTGGAAGAAATGTGTTGATGGCCGAGATTGAAGAATCAAAATTGTGAAGTTCAAGAGCGTGCGTGGAAAAGGTAGACATAAGAAGTTTGGTGTTGGGAGAGCTTTATAAAGACCATGTACAGGATGGGAAGCACAAGAACAATATGACGAGGGAAAAAATTAGGGTAAGGATGGAAAAATTACCTTCGAGCTGCATGCATGTGTGTGAGAATTTTCAATCGGTTGAGGATTTTTATGCACCATAACGTTGTAAGGGTTTTTTGTGCGGGGTTTGGCATGGGGTAAAAGTTCTTAAGGATGGCTTTAGCAGAAAAGTCACCTTTATTACAAAGGTACGATGGTAGGTGGCATTGCATTTATTACGGGAAAAGAAGCAAAAACTATAAGTAGAAGGTTGGGATACATTGTTATTACCTTGCATTTGTGATATGGAAGAGATCTTGCAAACTAGGGCATCCTTGAGAAAAATTACACGAAAGGAGGTTGCAAAGATTTGAGTGCAGAGCCAGTTTTAAAAGTGAATCAATGTGGAAAAATAGTACATGGTCATGAAAGGAGAGTGTTGTTGGAGTTTTAGAAACTCGTAAGTGAATACACCATGTTGTGGAAGGAAAGGTTTTTTCAGGTTAGGGTTCTAGAGCTAGGGCATGGGATTGAAAGGATTTTCGTGTAAGAGTAGAGTCAGTAGAGTTGAGAAGAGTCAGGATTAGAAGGAAGGAAATAATTTTTAAACAACCCGAAAAGAAAATGGCACCAAGGAAATTAACTACCGTTTCACTGAAGAAGGGCAAGGGAAAAGGGAAAAAACCTGTTTCCAGTAGCTTCAATGAGGAATGGTATGTAGAGATGCAATACCCAAATTATGTATTGTTGGGAAAGGAGTGGGTGTATCACATAAGAACAATGGTTGTAAGTGACTACAACCATTGAATAAGCACCACAGAGAAAGAGATGGTGTTATAAATGGTTAGAGATACAAGCAAGAGGACACCTGATAGAATTCCCATCTATGATGATGAAGTCAAGGTGAAAATGGAGGCCGGATTATTGCAACTATATGAGTTTCCCTCTTTTGGTAAACCCAAGTGGTTGTACCAATGGATGATGTCATGCATAAATGTAAACCATTTCTAATTTTTGGGGTGAAGGATAATGATAACTCCCCAAATGATCTCAAAATTTACCGGTCTTACCTACGACAGAGATTCAATTGATGATGACTTAGAGGACAAGGAGACCATAAAGAAAATTCTAGAGGCCTCTGACTATAAGAAGGGGTCACGGTAATTCGACATATCAGCAATTTATGACCATGTGATGAGGATGGTCATGTGTTTAGTGACCAAGTTGAATGGACAGAGAGCTGGACATAGATCAACAAGTCCTGGTTAAACTTTTTTCTAGAAAATCTCAAAAGGAACCATCTACAACCTCTTAGTGTTCATAGTAGAGGAGATCATCAGTGCCACATGTGATGGGGAGAAGATCATGTTTGGTAATGTCCTCCTTACCATCATGTTTTCATAAATTAGAGTGCTTGATGGGCCAGAAAAAATTGTATGGGAGTACCCAAATGAGAACCCCTCCCCACCAAGAGATTTGAGAAATATACTTGTGACACCATGACAACCACCCACAAGGCACACTTGGAGAAGTAGTACAAGTGAATGTGTGATGTGTTCAGGGATGTGTGGAGAATACCCAAGAAATTTCCATTTCAAGTGCAAGGAGAGGCCGATTTTCCTATATAACATTTTATGTATTGGCAAGTTCACCTTGGTAGACAACACTAAGAGCCCGTGGTGGTACAAATTACCTTTCTCCTTCACTATAAAATACTTCCAATCCAGGGTCAACCGCTTTATGGAGGCAAAGAGGTTGAGATTTAATCTCAATGCAGCAGGGACCAAGATTGCCGTGAGATGCGAAGGACTCTAATTTTCCCGAAGAAGCTCACCTATATGGTGAAGCCAGTGACCTTGCTTATTGTTGGGAGGAAAGTGGCAAAGGTATATCTATGCATAAGGAAAAAATATGAGAAGGGCGCTTATGTGGAAAATGATGTTTCAATTCCAAAAGACCCTACCACAAGGAAGAAGGCCATGCCAAGGAAGAGGGACATAGGAGGCACTAGAGAAGAAGGCACCGAGTGTACAAACAATGAAATCTATAGGAACGTATGAGTCAGGCGTGAAGCCAAGCACATATGCATGGAGGAAGAAATCCCTCATTAAGGAAAAAGAAAAGACACCTAAGGAAGAGGTGCCAAAGCAAGAAGAGCCCCACTGTAAAAGAAGAGTCGCTGAGGAAGGAGTCACCTGTTGAAGAAGATGAGAAGGAAGAATCCCTATACTTGGATTTTCCAGTTAGGAAGACAAGAAATGTAGCAAAGGAGGTGGAATTAGAAGAAACAGAGAGCTTGGAATCCTACAGAGGTGAGAAGGAAAATGACAAGAATGAAGAGGCTTAAGACCATATTGTGTACAATGTACATGACTCGAAGGAGGAAGGAGATGCTCATGGAAAGGGGGGAAGTGAGGAGGTAAAAAAATGATCAAAGGACCCCAAGCCTCACCAAGGAGTAGGTAGAAGAGGCTACAGAAAGGGAAGCAATAGGCATAATAAAGGACTTAGTGGAGCAAGGAGGTGGAGCATAGCTCGATGAAGTGCTCAAAGAGATAGAGGAGGAGAGTGTAGGGAAGGAATATGGGAGCATGGGTGGAGATCTCAACTTAGCAGTAACCTTTCCAAAGGCATCACGTAAAGGAGGGAAGAGTGTGGTAGCAGCACAAGAGCAAGGAAAGGGTTACATTAATGATCCAAGTAAGGTACTACGTGCACACTTCTAAAGTACCATTCCTATAGAATAACTCCTTGTATGGTCTTCATTCAAAGAAGAAGGTGTGTACCCACATATGAGGAAAATGATATCTTGGGATTTTGAGTCCCATGTTGATGAGATAGAATTCAAGGTCATTCAAGGGGCATTGATGAAGATACTAGAGACTAAGGGAGTAAACACTTTGGTTAATTCTTAGCATCTATTAGATGAGAAATTTTGTAACACACTCAACAAGGTGTCAATAGAGGTTGAGACGAAACTCTTTGGAAGGAATGCAAGAGTAAGGATTTTGGAGGAGGAACTAAAGAAGAAGAACAAAGAAATCATTGAGAAGAGAAAGTATCTAAAGTAGGAGGAGCTTATCAACACATAACTAAGGCGTGAATTGATGGAGGAGAAGGAAAAGATGCATGAGGTGTAAAAGAGGAAAAAGGTGATTACATATGATGTCATCTTGAAACACCTAGACCTGGCCCCACCTGAGCAAAAATATGAGTTAAACTTGCAATACTAGGAAGACTTAACCCGCATCCTTACCATGGAGAGGAGGTTGCTCGCATTGGAATTAGTAGAAGAGGCATTGGCATGCCAAAAGGAGGAAGAGAAACAGAATATCGGGAGATAGTCACTCGATATTCTCGAGCTCTTTTCTGCTATGAAGACCACCGCATGAATGGTTGAGGATGTATATTATAACTACACTTATAGAGACATGGTAGCAAGTATATTAGTTTCTACACATGAGGCGGATCTGAAAGAATTCCAAGAAAATAACAAAGGAAACAAGGCAAAGCAAGATAAAATCCTAGCCAAAGTTGAGAAGAAAATGGAAGCAATCGAAACCTTACAAGGTTTGGTTAAAAATTGAATTAATTAATCGCTGTACTCCCTAGGTCACTCACAGAGTAGATGTGTTGAATGACCTTTGAAATTAATGGAAGGGATTAAAGATACACTGAATGCTAAGGGATGTGAATTGAGATTTGAAGAGGTAAACACTCTAGTGGGTGACCTACTCTATCAAGCGCAAAGGTAAAGTGGATTCCCGGTAGAATATTGAGGAAACAATGAGGAAGTAGTTCCCACTCCTCTTGTAGAGCAGTAGTATATTTTTCCATTTTTCCATTCTTAATTCCTCCATTCATCCATTCTTCCATTCTTTCATTATTCATTCAAATTATCTGAGTCCCACCATTCTTTATTATTTGAAGAAGTAGGATGTCTCTGAGGATGTAGAAAAAGATTAGTGTGGGGTGATATTGGGCCTTGAATGTTAGCTAAGTACTAAAGGACATGTGAGCACATGAGATTAGTTAGGATAAGGCCACACAAGGAGAAGCGAGCAAGATAGAGAGGTTTAAGAAGGGTTTTGGAGAAACTAGGGCATGTGCGGAAGGAAGGAAATCATATTAAAAGGAATTAGATATATTCGACATTCTAGAGGCACTTCAGTAAAAACGTGACCCGACTAGGAGTGCTGATTTGATAAGGTGCCAGCCTGGAACATTAGAGGTCAAGAAAATAATATTCCTAGCATGGAATCTTCTTAGAAGACATAATTACATAAGGTGGAGGGTTTACAAGGAGATAATCATGCACCATTAGAGGACCACATTGACACTTGTCATGTAATCTGTTTAAAAGAGAAGGCATGGTAGTGGGTGTTGAACCTATATATAGAGATGCTCGGGAGCAAGGAAGAGGGACCTGAAGGATATAGGAGATAGACAGAAGGGGATGCATCAAGAGTATAATCATTAGGTCTGTAAAAGGGTTGAAATGTGAGGGTTTAGCTAGGATCTCTCACCATGGAAGATCTATAATGGACGATCCCTAATATTTTGATATGTATGATCTATGATGACCTATTTTAATTGTAATGTGGCTATAAGGATCACTCCAAATGAATATATATAATGGTTTTTTCTATATATCATGCTTAAGAGTGTAAACCATCTTATTAAATGGCTATCATAGTTTGGGTCTATTTTAACAAGCTTAGTACTTTGTCTTTATAATGCATTTAAGACATGGATCTGTTAGATGTTTCTTCTCCCTTATCCAAACTAAGTAATTGTATTCTCATTTTGCAAATCATCCTCTATTAATGGCAAGACCTTATCACAATGCTCACATAAAGGAGGGGCTCGACACCCATGCATGCCTCGAGTGAGCACCTAGTGCTCACATGGTGATAGGCCGACACAAATGGAATTATAAAGTTTTACTAGGGGTACATGAAAAATGACTACGAAAAGTTGTCCCAAAGTTGACTTTCCCTTTCAAAACCAAGCTACCGAAATAAAAAAGAACCATACCTCCTCAAGTTGACTTGCATTGAAATCCTAGAGGTTGTGATACTAACTCTTGGTGTTTTTAATCTCTACCTCATGTCTTGAAGTGGGCACAACCGGTTGTGGCTGGTCCATTGGCTCTAATAAAGCCAGATACCGAATTGGGAAAGGCCTAATCATTGTGATTTTTCCATCCTTTTAAAACTCTTCCCCATAAACGTGGGCATCTTGCTGAATTTCTTTCTAAAGGGAGCTACTTGCAAGTAGACTTGTGTTTTGCTCAGCCTCTATAAGAAAATTTGTTTCCACTTTGTTGGGTATTGGTGTGGGGATTAGTTCTCCATGGGTTTCCCCAGTTCATAATTCATCATGGTTTTCCAACAAAAGTGTTTTCAGTTCTAGACATGTGGAGCAATGAGGATCACTACACTCAAACAAGTCACCTTCCTTATTTTCATTGAATTCTCCCGGGAACCAATAGTGTTAAAAAAATTTATTTCCCCTTAATCTTGCCAATTTTATCTTCTTCTTTACCTTCCTTCCCTATTACGACATGCAACTCCTTCCTTTGAGAAATATGAACCTTTTCATCCTCCAAATATGAATCAAACCAATCTTTGACTGATACAAAACCTTCATTCTTGATGGGATTGGTTGGAAGGGGAATGTAGGAAAGAGATTGTTGCTTTACTTCGTGCTTGGGAAGCGTGTTAGATGTTCCAGTTACTTGATTTGGCCATTCAAAGAAACCAAATAATCCTCCTAAACATGTGTCCCACTTCACCAATATGTGTCCTCTTAAACAATTGTATGATTTTGCTTGAAATTTTGTTGTTTGAGGTGTTAGATAGGCATATCCATTTCTCTAATATCATATCATGTCTCTCTTTCTACTATCCTTATAGGATATATTGGCTTAGTGCTATTCGGATAAAAGGTAGGGACAACATAATGAATACCACAATTCATGGGAATGTTAGTGCATGGTTTAGGGGAATTGGGTAGTGCCTTGGGTGGAGATGGGAGGGATTCTTACCAAGTTTGGGGTATGCTCTAGGCATGGAAAACTTTTTAGACATCCAATGAAGGGAAAGGAAACAAAGAAGTTTCCTAATTTTGGAAAGGAATGATGAAATTTTCCTTGTTTTAACATGGGGAAGGAAGAATTTGAGGTGGTGAGAGTGGGATTACAAAAAAATTATGGACTTTCTCCTACCAAATAAATCAAAATCTTCTCGGCTTGTGATGTAATGGGAAATGCCTAAGAAAGATTGTTTCCCTAGTGATTGGATCAATAGATCTAAGTCAACATCAAAGGACCTCAAATAATACAAGAATGCCAAACCTTGAGAGGGTTTGTATTCTTGAGGGATTTTGTTCCAGTCCTTATGAATCTGAGGTTAAAATCGGGAATGAATTCCATTGTATCTCGTTGTATTTTGCTAAGGTGTTCCATGAGGCAAATGACATCTGCATTCTATTTGAAATGGTTGTACAACTGTTCTCCCAACTAATTCCAAGTGGAGATGGATTGTGGTGCTAAAATTCCATACCAATATTTTAATTTTCCCTTGAGAGATGCAACCAGAAGTCTAAGGAAAACATTTTCTTCAGTAATGATGTGAATGGAATAGTGGTTTGAAACATCTTGAATGTGATCACTCAGGGAATGATCTCCATTTCCGTAGAAGAGAGGTAGATTATTTAGGGATAATTTAGGGATGAAATCCAACTACTATAAGTGGAGAGGACTAGAGCTTAAATGAGGGAATGGAGAAGCTCCTTAGAGATCCATGACCTAAGTGTAAACATTTAAAAGTAAGTCTCGCAACTAGAGATGGGATACTACTTGAATTAGTGGATTCGTCGATAGGCTTGAAGTTTCCTCTGAAGGTTGGAATATTCACCAAGAGAACATTAATCCTGATGAAGTGAAAAATTTTAAGGATTTGAATGTTGTTTTCAGAAGTTAAACCTTGTATTGTAGTTGTGAGTCTCCAAAATTCAGAGAGATCCTAGAAATTGAAAACCTCCAAATTCCAAAATGAGGAAACTCTGAAATATGAAGTGTAGGCAATATCCGAAATCCAAACACCGAAACTTTCGAAAAGTCCAAATTCGTAAAAACCCAAAATGTCTAAAATTTAAAATCTCTTAAATCTGAAATGTCTGAATTCTAAAATTTGGAAAATTCCAAAATTTTGAAATGTACGAAATCCTAAAATTGTTAAAAACCAAAAGGTCCTGGAATCCTGAAATCAAATATTCTAAAGTGCAAAAACTCTAAAATTTCAAAAATTAGATATTTAGAATTTTAAGAATACCCTTTTGGTCTTCAACCCAACAATCTATATTTTTGTGAAATTTGGGCTTGTTTCACTCATTAAAAACCTCCTAAAATTGATTTTAGAACTTTGACCCCATGGTGAAAACTCCAAAATTTGAAATACAAGGAAACTTCCTAAATCTCCTTTATTTGAGCTAGGTCTCCACAATAACAAGATCTTCGATGATGAAACACTTTTGAAAATGAGAAATCTGAATTTCTTACAGTCTGATCAAGCATGCCAAAACTATTGTGGAAAATTCACATCATCCCCCAAATGGAAAAGTTGTGGATGGGAAATTTTGTGTGATTGCCAAACATTGAGCTATCCTAAGTGTGGGACCTTGCAAAATGGGATAGCTCTCTGGAGAAGGCTAGTTCCTGATCCTAATCTTAGCTACAAACAACTACTCATGATGTAAAGAAAACTACTAACTAAAATTAATCTAATGCTTCCAAGGGGAAAGGGAGAGAGGTGTATTAAAAGTAAAAACTACACTAAGAGAAGTGATACACCAAGAAAATGAGTGTTATTCACTTCCAAACATGAAAAATAGTGAAGAATACACTTGGAGAGGGTGGTCATGCACCACAGACCAACTTGCACACCTTACCATTTCCAAACAAACACAACAACACTCAAAACCTGTAATGAAACATGAAAAGTGCACAGATCCCGTAAACACAATGAGAGGCAAGAAAAGTAAGAAAAATGTAAGGATTGATAGATGAATCACAAAATGATATTTATATTATTTTTCACTCGGAATGTTTCGCTTCGGGAATAGAGTTATTTCTATCCTTTCATTCCTTTTAGAAACAGATAAGGTTAGGGCTAGGAGGAATACTTTGAATGTCGAGATGGTATGCGCGTACACGTAGAGAAGATCGGGTTGATCGCGAAGAACTCCTTTTTGTCTTGGAAGGACTACCTACAAATAAGAACACAAGACCACAAGATTTTGATTAGACAATAAATGAGGGAACTGCCTTGGGCCCAGGAAATATAAAACTTCCTTTCGAAGGTGGTCAGTTCCCCTGCTAATATGAATTAACACCAAAAATTGTAAAATATCAATTAAATTGCTTCGTTGAGACGGGTAGGGGAAAGGCTGATTTCTGGTTTTGAGTCACAATAACCGATACCGGTTGCTGATAACCGATATCGGTATGGTCTAGGATCTGTAGGTTGGTTGTTTTATGGGGTGGTTGTGTTGTAGGGTAACGGTGTTGTTGGTAAGGCTGGTATATGAGTGATATTAGGTAATGAGATGGTGAGAGGTAAATGAATGATAGTTAGATGCAATGACACGTTGGGTAGTGGATCTAGGAATGGATTTATGGGGACTGTGATTCAAAAAGTCTAAGAAATGTTATTAAAGAGGACATGCAAGATGTAACTTACTGGTTATTGACGAAGATGCAGGTCCAGGAACTCTGATGACAAAGGCAGAACTTAGGTAAGATGGCTTGACACACAGAAGATGAGAGATCTCCCTTTCGATGATCAGCTGAGTATCACAGGTTTCTGGCTATTCCGTTACATTTTTGGGCTTGATCTCCTTTGCTGCAAACTCTTCTGGTTTCTTCACTTGTCTCTACTCGGCCAAGTAAAGATCCGGATTCTCTTGATCGCTCCTGATGCTCTCTCTCGATCCAAAAATCCTTCGACCTCTGTTTTTGGTTTGGGGAGCCCATTTACAGGGAACCGATGGCGGTTACGTAACCGACGGCGGTCGAGTAGGAACCGGTATCGGTTAGGAAAAAGCAGGCTATTTTTAGTAAAATAGCCCACTTTCCCCTTTTCTCTCGAGAGATTAGTTGCGAGCTTGGTCAAGTGACTAGAAGGTCGGTTTTAGGTGCGAAAGGGGTCATTAGTCATGGGTGTAGGTGTGGACCAAGTTATAGGTCTTAATTAGGTTAGTTTAGGGTTAGGACTAGGTCATGATGAGGTGGCAAAATGAGGTGGCGGTGTAAGGTGATGTGGATTTATCAATTACAAGGTAATTAATAAATAATTGTGTAAGGTTTAGGTGATGAGGTTAGGTTGCGAAATGAGATGTGGGCACAAGGGTCGTAAGACACAAATTTGGTGTCTACATTAGCCCCTTATTGTCTTGTAGCTTGTTTTGTAAAGTCATGTACGGACAATAATATGAAGTGGTTTCTCCTGTTAAGGGTATAGGTAATCCCCCTCAAATCTATCACAGATTGAGAGAACTTGAAATCAGGGATAGGGTTGATAAAGGGTAAATGGTGTAGAGATGATGGGGAAAAGGTGGGGTAAGTCCAAGGAAGCAGACGCACGTTGAAATGCAATAGTGTGACTAGGGTACATGATTTGATGAGCAAACCAAAGAATGCATAGGCAAAGGTCGATAGTTTATCCAAACAAGGGTGATATAATCCTGGTATCCAAGGCATAGGAAGTAGCTCCAGGGTATATAACAGGTAAGGTACAAGAACATTTAGGCATGTTCGGTAGTACCAAATGGTTGGTTTGGTTGAGATAAACGTCACGGTCTAGGTCTAGGCAAAGTTGGTCGACAGATCAAGTCAGGGACCCTAATCATGCTAAAACACGAACAGGTGAGCTCGATGGAACAAAAAGCTACATGATGGGTGGATAAAAGTGTATGTTGTTGATGTTGGGTAAGGTATTGAAGTGATACGGCCGTGGGTCGGGCCAAGTTGTTGGGTTATGGCCTTGGGTCGGGCCGGATGGTTAGGGTGAGGCTTTGGGTCGGGCCGGATGGTTAGGGTGAGGCCTTGGGTCGGGCCGGATAGGTAGGTTGAGGCCTTGGGTCGGGCCAAGTTGTTAGCGGTTGCAGAGTCACGAGCGAGAGAGACTAGAGGCCAGAGATGGATTCCTCCATGCGAGAGGGCGTATTCATATGTTACAGGAGAAATTGGTAGATCAGTGGGCGGTACCAATAGCCGTGGTACCTTTGAGGACGGAGAGGCCCGGTGAGAGGTGTCGACGATCACGATCATCTCCTGGTCGGGATGAGTCGTGAGGGTCTAAGTAAATGTTATCGAGGTATAAGAATAAATAAGGATGCCGACCTGCGTGTCGATGATAGAGAAGACGTATTTGTTTAACATCTAAATAAAACTGAATATGTATGTTGATTTGAGTTATGATAATAATAAGAATGTTTGTGTTGTGATTTTTGGTGTTTTGAAAAAGGATAAAGAGGAATGTGATTAAATAGAAATACACAAAAATATTTATATTTACCACACATGATAGGTTATGGTAGGGGATGGTCGAGCTAACCTTGGGAGACCCCATGTCTCCGAAGTGCTGCCTACATAGCCCATTACACAAAGCAAGGAGGGGCCTCAGACCGATGTAGTTCTCCCTTAGGACCAGGGAGAGGTGAATTTAGGCAATTTGGTATGGTTAGGCAATTGGTTGGTTGGTAAAAGTATTGATATTAATATTGGTAAGGTAAGGGTGATGGTGTTGGTAACGAGTTGGTGATGTTGTAAAAGGTATAAGGGAAGCGAAAGTTAGCCTACCCAAGTGGTAGGGAACCATGTCCTGATTAAGATCAACACACAATCCTAGATACGAGGCAAAGAGGAAAGAGTGCTCCGTAGGTAAAAAGAGCTAAACAAACCACATAACGTAGAACGAGCTTGAACCCCTAGGTACCGTGCATAGACGAGAAGTCAATAGGTGAAAAGAGTTGTAAGATCACAATATATCGGGTGTACATCACATCCCTTGAGTTGAAACAAATGGTGAGGTGAGGTGGATGATATAACGGAGGTACAAAGAACTTGTTACAAAGCGAGTGTTCTGACGAAAGAGAACCTACCCTAAATAGACAAGTCCATGACTCAAAAGTTCTTTTGAATGAGGCTTTTATTTTACTGAATATAGACTGATCGATGCGGGAAGTCTACAAGGGATATTGATTGTACTATTCTTGAGGTCTTCACAAAGCTGATCAATGCGAGAAGCTTCTGATAAAGGTTGACTGTGTATAGCTGTCCTTTGAGGGAGCAGTCTATTTATAGTAGCAGATATGATTTTAGTGCATAGCTGTCCTTCGGGGGAGCAGTCTATATATAATAGCAGCAATAGTTTGGCCTATAGCTATCCTTCGAGGGAGCAGTCTATATATAAGGTAGATAACTAGATGTCCTTTTGACGTGAAGCATCTAGTTTTTGTAGGAAGTTTGACTCAAGAAAATCCCATAAGAATACGCCTTATTTTAATACTTTGAAGTCATGGAATAGACTAAAAAGGGAAGGCATTGCTGAGGTGAAGTGAGAATCAAACTATGTGAGCTTGATTTTTATTATGAGGTGTAGGGAACAAAGTGTATGTGGTGGTAAGTGGGCTCAAGGGACGAGCGGCAGGTAGATAAGAAGTGATATAACACTAAATTCAACAGTAGAATGGTCGAAGATGCAAGGCATTAAGGGGTTCAGGCTCAGGTTTACCATTAAGCGAAGCTAAACGATAAGTGCCTGATCCATAAGTGTGAGTGATTATATAAGGCCCAATCCAATTAGGAGCAAATTTTCCACGTTTGCTCTTTTCTAGTTTGGTTACATGTTGATTCTCTTTGAGGACAAGATGACCAACCTTAAAGGTACGCTCATGAAGTCACTTATCATAAGCACGCTTGATACGTTTTTGATAGATTTGGAGGTGATCAAGAGCTGTAAGACGACGCTCGTCAAGAAGCTCCAATTGGGCTAACCGCTCTTGGTGGAAATCATCGTTGGTGAGAATATCCTGAAGAGATATTCTAAGGGAGGGTATTTTTACTTCGAGAGGCAGGACAACCTTGGTACCATATACCAAAGAAAAAGGTGTGGCATTAGTGGAGGTACGAATGCTAGTACGATAAGCCCAAAGGGCAAAGGGGATGTGATCGTGCCAATTTCTTCCGGATTCATTGACAACTTTCATGAGGATTTTGGTTAGGGTTTTATTAGAGGATTCAGCTTGTCCATTTTCTTGTGGATAGTAGGGTGATGAGAAGCTGAGTTTGATACCAAAGTTGTCGCAAAGGTCCTGTAATAACTTGTTTTTGAAAGATTTTCCATTATCTGTTATCAGGTGATGAGGAACACCAAAACGACAGATAATGTGGTGGTTAATGAACTCTACATTTTTTTCTTTTTTAGTTGAAATGAACGGAATAGCATCCACCCATTTTGTGTAATATTTGGTTGCCGTGATAATCCATCGGTGACGTTGCGAAGATGATGGATGAATCTCCCCAATAAGGTCTAAACCCCATTGTGAGAAAGGCCAAAGATCTCGGGCGACCTGTAGCGGGTGGCTAGGAGTATGTTGAAGGTTGGCATGTTGTTGACACATAACACAACGCTTAACATATTCGTAGCAATCGTTATTGAGAGTAGGCCAATAATAACCTAGGCGAAGGATTCGTTTTGCCACGGCAAGGCCACTAAAATGTCCGCCACAAATACCGTCATGGACTTGTTGGATGGTATGGGTGACCTCTGCACCGATGAGACATCGAAGGAGGATGCCATCAAAGCCACGTTTATAAAGGAGTCCCCCCATAACGACATAACGAGAAATGCGTTTAAGAAACGTGCGTTTGCCGGTACTAGTAAGGTCAGATGGGAGAATAGAGGTTGTAAGGTAGTCGTGAAATTGGTGATACCAGGTATCCTGTGAATTAGCAGACACATTATTTATCGTATAAACAACCGAGGCTGAATAAGATGGGGCAAAGAGTTGTTGGACCAAGATGAAAATGTCGGGTCCAGTTGATGAAGCTGGAATTTGCGAGGCTAAGCAAGCCATAGTATCTGCAAATTTGTTAGTGGAGCGGGGAATGGTTTGGATAGAATAGCGAGTAAATAAGGCTAGAAGTGAATCCACGTAGTGTTTGTACTTTTAAAGTTCCTCATTTTTGCATTGGTAGATGCCCATAACTTGATTGACTACCAATTGAGAGTCGCCAAAAATATTGATAGATTTGATACCTAAGTGTAACGCAACTTGGAGACCTGAACGGGGCCTCGTATTCCATTTGTATTATTAGTGCAAGGGAAATCAAGTCGGAATGAGAGAGGCATAGGCTCAACGTCGAGAGGAATGAGAACAATGCCGGCTCCTCCGCCACGCTGGCATTTGGATCCATCGAAGAAGAGGGTCATTGGATATGACTCCTCCCTGAGTGAAAGAGTGGCGATGAGTTCGTCGGGGAATGTAAAATTGGTAAATTGTTCCCCTGGTAAAGGGGCTTCCGCAAGTTGGTCTGCGATGGTTTGTCCTTTGATTGATTTCTGGTGGACAAACTCAAGGTCGAGGTCAGCGAGGAGCATGAGCCATCTGGCGATGCGTTGGTTTAGATGAGGTTTGACATACATGTAATGGATGGGGTCCATGTTGGTGATGACGAAAGTTTTCTGATTCAGAAGGTAGTGTCGGAGTTTGGTAGCCACGAATGATAGGGCTAGGCATAACTTTTCTACATGTGTATACCTAGTCTCATAGTCCACCAAAGTACGACTTATATAATAAACGGCTTGTTCTCGATTCTCAGAGTCACGATGTGCAAAGCATGGAAGGTAAAGATAGAAAGGGCGGTCATCCCGGGGTGGGATAAGCACGGGTGTCTCAAGAGATAATATTTGAGAGCCTCAAAGGCTTCGTGGCACTCTTCGCTCCATTGAAAGTCAATGTCTTTTTAAGGAGGTGATGGAAAGGTTGACATCGATCCGAGAGTTGGGAGATGAAACGTTGGATAGATTGGAGCTTACCTTGTAAACTACGCAATTGTTTAAGATTGGTAGGTGGGGCATTTCTAGAATAGCTTTGACTTTAAATGGTTCAACCTCAATGCCACGCAGAGAGACAATAAAGCCAAGAAGTTTTCTGAAAGGACACCAAAGACACATTTATTTGGTTGAAGACGGACAGAGAATATTGTAACAATGTGATCAAAAATAATGGTTAAAACATCGAGATGTTCACCTGCGATGTTTAGATTTGCCAAGAAGATCATCGACGTAATCTTCAAGGATAGTGTGCATAATGTCATGAAAAATGTAGGTCATAGCCCGCTGATAGGTTGCACCAGCATTCTTAAGGCCAAATGGCATTACACGATAACAAAAGGTTCCCCAAGGAGTTATGAAGGCAGTTTTATGTTGATCGGCAGGGGCAACCAAAATTTGGTTATATCCTGAAAAGCCATCCATGAGAGAGAGCATCTCATGGCCCGCAGTGAGATCAACAAGTTGGTCAATACTAGGTAGAGGGAAGTCATCTTTAGGGCAAGCGAGGTTAAGATCCCGGAAATCCGTGCATATCCGAAGTCCCTCCGTCGCTTTAGTGACAGGTACGATGTTAGAAATCCATTGAGGATAGTCAATAGGAAAATGAAGGAAACAGAAAGGAGTCGTTGAAGCTCCTCTTTGACCAAGAGGGCAATGCATGGATGCATTTTTCTAAATTTTTGTTTAATTGGCTTGGAATTGAGTTTCAGTGTAATGTTATGGACGGCAATGTCAGGATCAATTCCTGGCATGTCAGCGTAGGACCAAGCAAAAGCTTGGTTGCGAGCACAGAGAAAGGTAGTAAAGGCGACTTGTTCTGATGCGTTAAGGGATTGTCCGATCTTCACAATGTGAGGATCCTCCTCCGTGTGGATGTTGATTTCTATAGTAGATTCATTCAGCATGGTTTGAGTTTCAGATGGTAAGGTGCATTGAATATAAGAGTCATCCACGCCAAGGTAAGTGAGGATAGAGTCATCATCCCGACACTCAACAACGTTAATTAAAGGTGAGTCCTATTAAATCATGTCCGGATACGAAGGGGATAGAAGAGGGTCCTCATTATCGCGTTGATAAGTGAGAGGACCTAGGAAGATAGCATTTATGAAAAAAAAAGTTAGGAGGGATAGATTCGGGATCTATCGACTCACGTGGTGACGAAGGAAAATGGGTGATGATGGTTCGGTAGGGGTGATGTCATTGTCTTCTAGAAGACAACTGACACGAGGTTCCTTTGATGTAAGTGTTGCCGAAAATCTGAGACCACTACGATCATTGTGCTTGCGTGTCGTTACGGGGATGATTGTATGTCGGCCTTGTTCATAAAGACCAAAACCAAAGCCTTTCCAAGCACAGCGAGTCAAAAAGGTGAGGGCGAAACGACGATTTGTCAGGTATTGAAAATCAGATTGGAAAGGAACCACACCAAGAGGTGGCTCAGGGACAACGGAAGATGCATCGACACCTCCATATGTTAGGTTAGTGTGGTAGTGAGGTGGTCCGTAGGGGATTACTTCCCCCACACGACGGTCATATGTAGGATGTGCATGTACCTGTCCATACTCCTGTGGGGTATGGAAAGAACTAATGTTATATAGGTGATACTCCCCTAGCGTAAGGCGTTGAAAAACATCTACTAAGGGGTCTGCAGTTGGGATATTAGCTGCAGGAAGGGAAGTGGTTTTTGTGACAGTGGTTTCATTTGAAGGTGTAGGTGCGGTTGAGGTGGATGATTGAGGCACATTTGAAGAGGATGGTTGGGTTGAATGAATGGGTGTCTTGATTGGTACAAGCACATCGTTAGGGCGGTATAACATATTGCAGGTTTTAAAGGGGGGAGGATCAACTTTTATGGTGTAGGACTTCCCCTCGTACTCAAATTTTATGCATCTATGTAAGGTTGAGGGAACACATCCCATAGCCCGGATCCAAGGGCGACCTAGCAATATATTGTATTGAAACTCTCCCTCAAGGACATAGAAGAGTTCGGGTAAAGTACGTGGTCCTACATGAATGTTAAGAATCACGGTGCCTAAGGTAGAGGTAATAGCGTCATTGAATGACCGCAACATGATGGGATTGGCACACATGTAGCTAGAAGGGATATTCATTTGTTGGAAGGCTTTTGAAGAGATGATGTTTAGGCTAGTGCCCCATCAATCATAACACGACGTACCTGAATGTCTCGGACGTAAGCTGAGATGAAAAGAGCAGGGTCAGGATCTTCTGTACCAAAGTCAACAATTTCATCTTCGAGAAACTGACTGCAGCAGCTTGTTGTACAGAGATAGAAGTGGTTGGGGCAGTGGGTTGTTTGGTGAGAGAAGCAATGTGATTGGGTGTAAGAATGGAGGTAACAGGCAGGGTTTCATTAGGTAAGACCTCGATCCCTTGAAGAATTTCAACGAGAGCTTGTCGATGAGATTCAGAAGTCTGAATTAGATCATAAAGTGTCATTTTTACGGGTGATTGGTGAAGCTGTTTGATCATGGCTCGATGGGAAACTCCATTAGAGATGGGGTAAGTGGGTCCACGAACAACCACTTTGGGCGGTGGTGCGATCGGGATGGTGGAAGGAGAAAGAGAGGACGCAGGTGTGCTTTCTTTTGCTTTCTCGTTGTTTTTCTGCGCTCGAGTAGCAACACTAATCATATTAATCTCGTAGACCTGAGATGAGGAAGATGGTTGGGATAAATCATGGTCTTCAAGAGGTGGGGTTGTAATAATGATAGATCTTGGTGAGGCGGGGACAGATGGTATAGGAGAGGGAATTGAAGCTAAAGGTCTCTCCCTTCGTAAGTTGTCTTTCTTAACCTTTCTATCTGAGAGAGGTGACTGACGAAGGATGGCTTTTAAAGCTTTGCATCCCTCCACATCATGTCCTGGTGTGCGGTGATAAGCGCAGATTTTAGACTCATCATAACCTATAGGTCGAGGTTTAGATGGGTCATAAGGTCTAAGTGGGGGTAGGGAAATGGTCGCATTCTCCACCAACATAGCAAGGATTTTGGCGTAAGATCCTTTGAGTGGGTCAAAATCGGCGGAGGATGAGGGCATTGGTTGTACGGGTTTTGGTAATGTTTGGGCATGGTTGGTTCATACAGGTGGTGGTTTAGCCAAGGGGTGTACTAAACATGGTTTCTTTGGCACAGAGCTACATTCAAAGCTGGTCGATGATGAGGCTACAGATAACGTGGTAGCGGGGAACAACCACGGAGAAAGGGGAGTGACAGAAAATAAATCCTTTGATGATGGAGTTCGTTTAGGGTTGATGGGTGGATAGGATACGTGGGGTGACAACGTTGATATATCCTTTGATCTCTGTATGGGTGTAGGAGGCGTAGGTCGTTTTGAAGAAAACGCAGGAGGTATGATATATTGATGCAAGGTGGAGGGATGAGGTCCCAATATGGAAGGTAGGTGTGACGATGATGGTTTTGATTGTGATAGAGGCACGGATGGAGTTTGTCTCCTAAGTGGCGGGCGGCTTTATTTTTGGATAAATCTAGTCGCTTAGGCGGGTGTGTTAGGCTGGGTATTGGTGAGGTCCCAAGTGTAGGGGAAGATTTGGTTAGGTTAATAGAGGTGGATGAGATACTTGGTATAGATGCGGGGATGGAGATGAGGACATAGGGATTTTGAGTTTCTGTAAACACTTAGGGTATATGGTAGAGGTGTCTGGATCGGTCACCTGCATTTGAGTAGAATAGGGGGTACTCAAACGTTCCCATAGGACTCGTCTATCTTCTGGAGAATGACAATCTTCAGGCGTGAATTGTAAATTTGGTACGGAAGAAAGACGGGTTGTGATTCCAGTCCACTGTGGGTGTGATACAGGGGGTAGATGAGGCACTGTATCAATAGATGTTAAGAGATCGACCGTCGTTGAAAAGATTTAGGCGATGAAGAACTAATAGGCGGGAGGGCATGTTTGAGAGGGTCTCATGGTTAAAGAATTCGGTGATGTCGGTGTGAGAGATTTCTCATCTAAGGATGACAAAAGGAGTGGCGAGCCTTCCTCTTGTGCAGCAAGAGCGGTAGGAGGAGACGTTTGGGAAATAGATAAGCCAGATAACATCCGTTCGCAGTCTTGTAGGGATGTGGTATAAGAAGACTCATCGATGAGAAGAAAAGTCTGGGTAGTTAACTCCTTTATGGGTAAAGGAATGATTTTGCCTTGGTTTGATGGTGGTGAAGGAGGTTCGGGCCCCTGCATTAGTGAAGAGGCTTGATTCAAAATTTTCTCGATAGAGGCTTTTGGCTGGGAGTCGAAAACTGCATGGATCTCATGAACACTTTCCTCGGCTAAGATATCCTGGTTTACGTTACTGTTAGAAGAGTGATTTGGGAATGGTTTGTTGAATATTTTCAGATTTCGGTTGGCGAGGGCATTAGGGTTATATCACCTGCGTCAACCATTTCCTGCACTATGTTTTTCAACATTTTGCAATTTTCATGACTATGTCCTTTTACGCAGTGAAAGTTACAGAAATCATTTTCTTTGTACTAGGAAGGTATAGCGCGGGTAGAATCAAACCCAGAGTGGGTTTTAATAGGAGGCAAGGTGATAGCTCCAGCTTTGAGCAATTTTTCCAAGATGACACCATAAGTTTCTCCCAAGGGAGTGTAATTGATGGGCTCGGCTTTGTACTTATAGGTGGTTTTTGGTGGGGTATTAGATGGTGTTTGAGATTTGACCATCACCACGTGGACAGCTCCTTTTGATTTCGAAGAAGTGGATGTGTGAGGAGGGGTGGTGTTTGGCTTATTGGTAGAATCTGGAGTTCGGAAATTGGGGTTTTTGTTGCGCAACCACAATTTCTCTTCTTCTAAGGCTCGAATTTCTAATTTCCGAGCCATGGTAAAGGCCTCATCAAATGTACGGAAAGTTTGAATTTGGAGGGTAGGAGAGATGTGCTTAGCGCAGGCCCGCGTAAAAAGTTCGATAAGTTCAGCCTGAGGCAAGGCATATGTAAGTTGGTTGATAAGGCCACGCCATCATCCAACGAAATCTGCGATAGATTCGTCTTCGAATTGTCGGATGGCATAAAGGTCGGTGATAGATACTTTCTTGGCAATGTTAATGGAGAAATGATCCAAGAAAGATTGGGCTAGTTGGTTAAAAGAGAAGATTGAGTGTTGGGTTAAAGCAACTCGTACCACTCAAGGCGGGTCTGATAAGGACATGGGAAAGGTGCGAGTAACAAGGCATCATCATGAGTAATCAAATAACAAGCATGTCTAAATGATCGCAAGTGTTGTTGAGGGTCCTCCTTACTGTTAAAACG
The DNA here is from genome assembly GCA_018340775.1 of Taxus wallichiana var. yunnanensis. NCBI lineage: Eukaryota > Viridiplantae > Streptophyta > Pinopsida > Cupressales > Taxaceae > Taxus > Taxus wallichiana. The sequence continues at coordinate 262,819,904 of CM031236.1, forward strand.
GGTAAATTTTGGTAATTCCCATTGGGGAGGATATGAATGAAGGGGGACAGAAGGGTGAATAGGCTCCCGACAAACTTGCTCGTATGTCAAGGCGCTACGACTTCCCGAAACAGAAGCCTCCAGATTATGCATTTTGTCCATCATTTGTTTGATGAAATCTGTGGTTGGATGAGATGAGGGTGCGGTTGTGGTAAACGGAGGCAAATTGGGCCAAGGGCCTCCGCTAGACAATGGTGGGGTTAAGTGTTGATAAGGTATGGAGGATGAATATGTTGAGGCGACCGAATAGGGATGTCCCATATAGGATGTTGAGGTCACTGGATACGTATATGGGAATGAAAAGGTAGGCGGAGCTTGAGAAGGAAAGCTCGTGTGGATAGGTGGCAGAGAGCAAGTCATGAACGGAGCGGCCTGCAAGAGAGATGAGGTAGGGGCAGTCGGTGGTAGTGATATGTGGGGTCCAAGATTAACCAAAGGAAAGCTAATCTGTGTCGTATGAACCTCTGAAGCCATCGGATTGGGAGACGGGGCTAAAGATGCGGGAAGCAAGGCGGTATCATCAGGCGGAGTGGGAGCTAAATGAGTAGCTATACTAATAGGCATACCAACAAGGAGCTGACCATCAGGCGTACGGTCAGGGGCATGAGACAAATAGTATTGTACAGCACTAGGATTAGCATCCAGAAACTTGGCAAATTCTTTATCTCCCACAGGAATTTTAGGAACCTCGCTGGTATCCGTAGGATTCCCCACAGAATGTGAAGGGGGTGATTCAGGCAAAGAAATAGAGCAAGCATGTGAAACCATGGCGGCGGCTTGCTTTCGAGTGATAACAACCATGGATAGGAGTTCACAGTGGGGTTTCAATCATCAGAAGAAACAAACTCGGTAAAAATTGGTAGGTTCTTTGGTTTGTCGAATTGGGAAAGACAAAGAACCGATATCGGTCTAATGTAACCGATGTCGGTTATACTATAGCCGACGTCGGTCAGGTAACCGATGTCGGTGTAAGAAGTCTGGGCTAACAAGATATAAAAGGCTGCTAATTTGATTTTTAACAACGTTTACTACACTTGTCAAATTATTGACCACAGAAGACAGAGTATGACAGAGAAAACGGAACTGAAAACAAGCAAGATGCACACGCAAATCCAGAGACTAACCCTAGGGTTAATTTTAATTATCGTGGGCTTATGCCTTTAGACATAGAATGATGTCAGAATCCTAAACAAAAGACTTAGGGGAAATGTCAAGTTTGTTTTGGCTTATAAGGTTACCTCAATCGGGTGGAGGAATACCGCGGAAAAGGGGGGATGTTTGAGCTGTTGTGTTAATTATGAAGTGATTCGGTATGTGTTGTGCAGTGAATGTAAGATTAATTTCTTGTCAATACCATGGATATCACCCCCACGTGTACGGCCTGTTACTTAATCTATGTTCACTAGAATTGAAAACAATGAAGCGGAATGCAATCCACGTGTTTTAAACCCAAATCGAAAATGATATTCGATGAAGCAAAAGAAATGACTTTCACTAATGCAAGATGAGGAAGAAAGACAAATTCTTTTACCAAAATAATAAAAAGCCTTGTGAATATCTTTAGAAGAATAAAACAGCAAGTATGCTCCCTATATGAAAGCAAGCAAGAAAGAAAGAAACCCAAAATGGGTCCCACCGGCGTGCCAAAATATTTCACTCGGACGTTTCAGCTTCTGGGAATAGAGTTACTTCTATCCTTTCATTCCTTTTAGAAACAGATAAGGTTAGGGCTAGGAGGAATACCTGTTGAATGTCGAGATGGTGTGTGTGTACCGTAGAGAAAGATCAGGTTGACTGCGAAGAACTCCTTTTTGTCTTGGAAAGACTACCTGCAAATAAGAACACAAGACCACAAGATTTTGATTAGACAATAAATGAGGGAACTACCTTGGGCCCAGGAAATATAAAAATTCCTTTCGAAGGTGGTCAGTTCCCCTGCTAATATGAATTAACACCAAAAACTGTAAAATATCAATTAAATTGCTTCGTTGAGACGGGTAGGGGAAAGGCTGATTTCTGGTTTTGAGTCACAATAACCGATATCGGTATGGTCTAGGATCTGCAGGTTGGTTGTTTTATGGGGTGGTTGTGTTGTAGGGTAACGGTGTTGTTGGTAAGGCTAGTATATGAGTGATATTAGGTAATGAGATGGTGAGAGGTAAATGAATGATAGTTAGATGCAATGACACGTTGGGTAGTGGATCTAGGAATGGATTTATGGGGACTGTGATTCAAAAAGTCTAAGAAATGTTATTAAAGAGGACATGCAAGATGTAACTTACTGGTTATTGACGAAGATGCAGGTCCAGGAACTCTGATGACAAAGGTAGAACTTAGGTAAGATGGCTTGACACACAGAAGATGAGAGATCTCCCTCCCGATGATCAGCTGAGTATCACGGGTTTACGCTATTCATTCGGTTGCGGTTTTGGGATTGATCTCCTTTGCTGCAAACTCTTCTTGTTTCTTCACTTGTCTCTGCTCAGCCAAGTAAAGATCCGAGATTCTCTTGATCACTCCTGATGCTCTCTCTCGATCCAAAAATCCTTCGACCTCTATTTTTGGTTTGGGAGCCCATTTACAGGGAACCGATGGCGGTTACGTAACCGACGGTGAGTAGGAACCGGTATCGGTAAGGAAAAAGTAGGCTATTTTTAGTAAAATAGCCCACTTTCCCTACTTTTCTCCCGAGAGATTAGTTGCGGGCTTGGTCAAGTGACTAGAAGGTCGGTTTTGGGTGCGAGAAAGGGGTCATTAGTCATGGGTGTAGGTGTGGACCAAGTTATAGGTCTTAATTAGGTTAGTTTAGGGTTAGGACTAGGTCATGATGAGGTGGCAAAATGAGGTGGCAGGTAAGGTGATGTGGATTTATCAATTACAAGGTAATTAATAAATAATTGTGTAAGGTTTAGGTGATGAGGTTAGGTTGCGAAATGAGATGCGGGTCACAAGGGGTCGTAAGACACAAATTTGGTGTCTACAATTACTCCAAATATGCATAGTACATTTCTTTATCGAAAAGAGGTAATTAATTCCATTACAAAATTTAGTGTGAAGGCCTTAAGCCCCATGAAATTCACAACAACCCAATTGAAGGAATGGAGAATAGGGGTGAAGAGGAGGAAAAATGACCAACTTTTTGTTTTGTGTAGCCCCTTTACAATTTAGAGAAGAAATATTGAGAAGAGAGGGAGAGGAAACCCAAAATACCTTCCAACCACCTGTAAAACACATCATGATGCCTGCAAGAGTGATGGGAAAGTCTCAAAAGCCCATACCCTTATGTAATTTAGATTGTTGGGGAAGATAACTTGACCATTCCGTCATGATGACTTCCCACCTACCAAGTATATTTTTCACTTTGTTCATAAATTTCAGAATTCTAGAACCTATGAAATTATGATTTTTATATTTTCATGTTTTAGATTATCTTCTTATCTTTCTAATGACCGGCTATTTGTGAGAAACAATTTTTTTGGGTGAAAGTTATGCTATTTTACACCTTAGGGGAGTTTTTCATTTTTGGGGTTTCCATAAGCTTTGAAAAATCAATTTTTCCATCTCATCATGAAGCTCTTTTCTCTACCTTTCCATTGACTATATTTTTGTGAAAACCTGATGTCTCGAGCCCAAGTTATGGATCTTTGAATGGAGAGGGGGTTTTTGTTTTCCAAGGTCTTGTGTATGGGTCTAGATGATGAGTTGGGTGGGTAGCTTGCTAAGCTAATCAGTGATATAGGTGGCAAGTCACTTGTTTTATCTTTACGATGGCTCTGCATAAATCCTATGCTTACCACTTCAACATCTACATCGCCCCCTTCTTTATCGTTGGGATTAGAAATGATTCCTCTTTCCACTATGGAGCCCCATGTATGGCTTGTTATCCTCCAAGAACATTATCCCCAATGAGCTTTCTTGAACTGGTCCTCACGACTTCAAATATTTCGTCCCACCTTAGCTTGAAACCACCGTGAACTTTATCTCAATTTAGGATTGCGTCGAGTTCTTTGCATACACCAATGGGCTTGAGCTTCATCATTCTTTGTACCCCAAAACCACTTCCCACCATTGCATTGGATTAGTGTGCTCACGATTTACTTTGAAAAATCTCAAGCCACTTCCACATGGTTATTTACCTTACACGGTTGCCCTTTTTTCTTCCTGCTGACTTGTTTGTATTCGCTCTTTTTGAGTGGTCGGATCCACAATGTATTGGGTGGCTTGGTCCACTTTTTTACGGCTACCTAAGACATTCTTACCTGACTCCATGCATTGAATTCCACTTGTCCATTTCACTTACCGTACAAAACTCTCAAACTATGCATGCTTCAGACATCCCCCATTTTAGGATTTCAAAGTTTTGGTAAATTTTCCATGAGCATTGTTCATCCTCCATGGCTGAAAAATTCACCGTAATTTTGAAACCTTGAAGTCCAAAATTCAAATTTTGGGTTTCAGAATTTTTCCATTTTGGGTTCATGGTAGTATTCATCTCATTGCTTCCTCGCAGGGACCCATGAAATACCGAAGTCCCAAAATCCAAATTTCATACTTCGAGAGGTTGGTTTGTTGGTTTCATGCAAACATCCCCACATTTCTCAAAGTTGTTTCTTCTAAAACTCTAAAGATCTATTTTATAATGCATCATTATACTTCACCATTTTTCTTTCACATTTCACAAGCTCTCCATCACTTTTCCAAATTCCTTCGTGTTCCTATTAATTTTGAGACTCAACAACCGAGCTCCTTGGATTTGTTACACGTGATTTGTTTTTCTACAATGGTTAAACCCTCTGGATTGAATTTTTTTAGGCTCGACCTTTAGGAGGGCTTACTTGCCATTTTCTCTGGATTAACCCATGCATCTTAGCTAATTTGAACTAATATTCACAAGAGCCCCACCATTTCTTCCACGATCCCATTGATCTATGTATTTATTGTGGGCCATTTCATATTGATTTTACCCCCATTCACCACCTCACCAATTTTGAAACTCACCACCGCCTCAAGTGTTTTGTTTTTGAGCTTAGCTTTCCCTCCTATGCATTATCTCATATGGTCTCGAGATATTTCTATTTTCTTGGTTCGCACCTTGTCCCACATCCCCATGAAAAACTCATTCCATCTCTGCACTATGCTCCTAATCATCGAGTTGAGCCCGTATGTCCTCTATAGCTTAAGCCGATGTTTTTATCCATTTTCACATCTAGATTTGAGCTCAAGGAGCTTATGTCTATCTTCATGGATGACTTACAAGATCCTATCATTCTTCATTATGCCAAACTAGCTTTCCATGTTCACAATGAACCCGAGTGGCTCGTTATCCCAAGCCATTTCACTCTTCTCCATAGTGGTCGGTTCAACCTTCTTACCTGTCGATGAGTTCTCTAATATTGGTGACTTAGGCCTTGGTGGTATGGTTTACCCTTCTCACAATGGATTTTTCTACCTAGACCCTTTTGTATCCCTCAAGCCCCTCCATTTTTACACATTTGTGTGGCTCACCTAGGTGTTGGGATTTTTCTACTTTTCCATTTGATGTTATACTTCCGAGTAGCTTTGCCCTCCTAATTCGGTTTTCACTTACATGGCTCACTACCAATATCTTATGAGCCATCCTCTCTTACACACAACCCATCTTGAGTAGGGGTAATTTCTCCCGAACCATGTGATGGGATCGCTCTCGATTCCAATAAAGTTGTGCTACATCTCAACTTGCCACCCCGCCAATTAATCTCACCAAGCTCATGCTCTATCCCAACTCGGTTACATTTCAAAAGATCACTGAGTAGCTCACTTAGATGCTCAGTGAGCTACAAATATAAGACCAGTATCCGAATGGCCCATTTGGGAAATCTTAACCCAATTTATTATTTTTTAGGATTTCTCCAAGATTTTTGATGTTAGAGGTTGAGGGGGAATCAATAGGGTGTCACAGGGCCATTGTTTTTCTCTTCTACCTTTTCACCCATTTTGGCTTGATGTGGGCCCTTGAGGCCCGCATTTCATCATTTTTTAAGCTGATCTTAAGGGCCAAAACCTATAAGAGGAAAAAAATCCTCAATGTGATTTTAACTCTCAAATTAGCTGGATGTGTCCGTAAGACCTCGGAATTTCCTATAACCCTAGGTTTTTCTATGAATCCTGGTTCTAGTTCCTATGTCTTGTTAGGTCCCCGTTGTCCATTTTCCTAGGGGAAAAAAGGAAAATAGGAACCAGATTGGACACTAGTGTTGAATCCTTAGGTTTGTTCAATTGATTGGCTAGGAGTTCAAACTCAAAATAAACACTGGGTTTCTTCTTTAAGTTGGATAGATGAATGTCAAAAGGCTTTATGTCATCTTGAGCAACAAATAATTTCCTAGATGTAGGAATCTAAATTCTTGGAAAATCATGGAAAGGATTACATTCATTTGATGGATCCACGGTCGACCAAGAATCATATTATAGTTAGTTTCCTGATCTATAATATAAAGTTTGATTAATACCATCTTTGGCCGAAGGGTGACCGAAAGCACTATTATCCTAATGGATGTTTCTTTGAGACTATCATAGCCTCTTAGTGTGTTTCACGTTGAAGAGAAATTGGTTTCTCCATAGCCTAGCTTCTGAAGAAATGAGAAATGAACTATGTTGATGGCTGCTCCATCATTTATCATCATAGATTTGTGAGTTGTTGTAAATCCAAACTTGGAGGTACAATTCCAGATCACTTCTCCATTCCAATTCAAGCATCGGTTGGTATTTCACTCTGTCAAATACAAAACCAACATCTCTTTTGAGATTTCCTGAAGGATAGACATTGAAGTCTATGTGATTAACCTGGGCCTCTAGAGGAGGAGTAATGTGAATTAAGTGGCCAAGGCCCAATGCATCTAAAAATCCGCTTTGATGTACGGAGAATTCTTCAACAAATATAATAAGAAAATGCAAGAGAAGGTCTTGGTCAAATCCATAATGAAATCATAGTCCCCCATGGGTTTAGGAGCCACTTGCGTATCATATGAAAATGAAGGGTAGATAAGAAGAAGTTAAGAGGAATAATCAAGAGCATGGCTCATTGCATTAACCTCATGTTTGGTCTCTAACTCTACCAAACCCACAATTTTCATCTAATTTTGACCATCCAAAGGAGGGGCTACCACCATGTTTGATGAAGTGGATACTTTGTGGTTATTATTTCCAATGGTAGTTCCCTTGTTGGTTCCATGGGGGTTAAGCTTTATGTTCTCGAGGTGTGTTGGTAAAGGGTTTGTGAAACCCCGAGAGTATATTTTTGAGGGGACATGGGCCCCATGTGAGCATTTTGTGTTGACATTGTAGGATTATCCAAAACAATCTCAAAAATTAGGTGACTTTAGTCCTCTAGAAGTCATTGGATAATTTTTTTATAGTTGCAACACATATGATCATCATGTGTTTTGACCCTATGGAAATCGTAATAAAAATTAGGGTCATAATCATGAGGCCTTTGATTTTGATATTGTTATGGGCCATAATTTATGTTATTATTTTGTTCTTTATTGTTATAATTAAATTTTTGGGGCCTCTATCCTTGGTCCCGTATTGGTGTTGGCTTAGATAAATGCTCGAGTACTTGAACCAATGCTTGGGCCTAGACTTATTAAGATGGGGGAGGATGGCTAAATTCCACCGCGTTAATGGAAGGAGAAAACTTATTACTCCCTTTATTGTTTTTATTAGCATTTTTGTTACTTTGTTATTCACATTGGTGGTGTTAATTATGTTCGACTTCTTGGATTGATCTTACACCATCCAAATGTAGCACCATGGTTCTTATTGAGGACTTTTGGTCCTTGATTATTGTTGTTCAAACAATTAGGGTAGCTTGAATTACCCTGAGAGGGGTTGATCAATATCCCATTTGAGTCATAATTATTCCACCTACTCTTAATCACCACTTAGTCAATACAGAAAGCACCCTCTAAAACCTCCTTGTAGCTTCTAAGAGGAAACTTTTGGAATTCTTCATTGGTTTCTCGATTAAGAGAATGAAGGAATAAGTCACAAAGTGCCCTTTGGTACATTTTGGAGTGATAATGAAGGAGTAGAGGAATTTCCTCAATCTTTGATTAAAATGGGAAGCAGATTCATTGTGCTCTTTCTTGATATGGAGGAATTATTTTGTTCCTATTTGCAAGATTTTGTTCATATCAAAATACTTTACAAACTCATAAAAAAGTTAATAATAGTCAAGAGAGATCCCCTCAAGGGTCTTGGGGAATATCTTAGCTATGAATGCATCCTCCGGGAGTAGCTCTCGACAAAAGTTGCATATGCTTTAATATACACATTTGGGTATCCCTCCCCTTTAAAATTTGGTAAGTCAGGAAGTGGTCATGGAAGAATTATGCTTTAGATGGTAAAATCAAGGGGATCCTTGATATATTTAGAATATCTACCTAATGCATAAGACTCTACCATAGATGAACCTAGATGGGGAGGTGGAATAGGCATAAGAGGATGATATAGTGCAACATAAACATTTATAGCAGCATAAGACATCCCCTAAGGATGAGCATCTCGAGCGAGAATAAGAAAACATGTCCCCTTGTGGTGATTTGGAATACATATGCAAATATAGGGAACATTATTCTAGTACGAGTGGGACCCACAAAATTAGGGAACATCTCATTTCTAGTTGGGATGGTACTCGAGAATGCACTTCCAACTTTTTTCTATTTAGGTATCTATATGAGGTGCGAGGGGTCATACCTAATGTGGCCGATCTAGTGAGGAGATCTTCGAGGGCTAGGAACACTCATTTAAACTAGAGAAGATGATGGCATAAAAGCACATAACCAGGATTTTTAACATGGAGTGGGACATTTCCTTTCCCAGAAAAAGATGAAACACAAGATGATTGGGAAAGCTCTAATTCCATAACTCTATCTACCTGCGTAAAAATAACATCACCCAAGATAGTGTTACATGTTTATTGAATGTGTTTTGAGCCTTGTTAAGAGGTATAGTTATGTGATGTCCTACTATAAATTGTTCTCTGGGAGGAAACCCTCTTTGGGTATGTTTTTCATTGTAGAGGGAGGGGTAGCAATTTTATTTTAAAGCAGAGCATCAGTATACTCTTGCATCCTTTCTAGGGACTGGTCCATGGAATTAAAATTCTCTTGGCTTCATGCGAAGTTTGCTAAGATTTCATCATTAGATGAGAGGTAGGAAGAGAAATGATCGAGACTACATGATGACTTGGGGTCTCAACAAAACCCCGGATAAAATCCTTGTTCTCCAAAGTAAGTGTCATGTTGTTCGAGTTGGAGATATTCAAATGATCAATTTCATCAATCCTAATCGATGAAACATTGTTGGTACCTTGAGGAGGAGTATAAGGTGGAGGTAAGTTAGAAGAATAATTTTCAACCCACCCTAATAATGAGGGATACTTTGTTACATATTCATCTAGCGATAATATGCCTCTAGACCTAGAATGGGTCTCATTGTAATCATGACTCGACATATTCGGTGGTGTATGAATACCCACGGACTAATGGGAGAGCATAAGGATGGATGAAAGAAGGAAAGAAAAAGGAACTAGTCCTTCACATTTGGTTCACCAATTCATACGACTGAAAATCAATACGTGACCTTCAAGCACACATGACCTCCCAAGGTCATGTCGGGACAACCGATGTGGAATGGATAGATGACTATGTGGAGTGAAATAATTGAAGATGGGTGAATGTTGTCAATAAGATATCAAGGAAATCTAATGTCCTCTATGGGAACTAAAGGTATGTTCTTGTTTAGGGCAATAAAATCCTCTCTAACCTAAACGGGTGAGATGGTACGGTAATAATAATACATAGACGTAAGGTTCTATTAATTTCTATGTCCATAACTCTCTCAACTAGTTGTGGAATACATGGAAATTTCCCTTCATTTTCCTCAGAAATTTTTGGACAAGTTCATGGATATGCTAGAGAAAACAAATGAATAAGGACAAATGAATAGGCTATGGGCACTAGTTACACCTAGGATGGTTTCGACAAAAGTCATAGAATTTTTTGTCTTCTTTTTTAAGGACATGCAATTGTGTGATGGTCATGGGTGGAAGTGGTTAAGATTGAAAGACCATAATTCTAAGGCTCGTATCAATGTCAATCTCAAACTAAGTTGCGTTCAATTGTGGAACTTGGGGATTGTATACCTCATCTCTCGGTTGTTGTCCTTGAATGATCATTTGGGATGTGCATTTAACTAAGCTAATGCAAGAAAGAAAACTAAGTAAATAAAGGAAATATAATATATGTTTTTGTGTTTTTTCAATTATATAAAGGAAATATAACAATAAACAACAATCTAATTAAATTAAACTAATGTTTTTGGATTTTATACTTTACGAAATTAATAGAAGAAACAAAAGAAATAAAGAAATGAAGAAATTGCTTCTACAATTTAATTAACAGAACCTAAATAAATAAATAATCAGATGTGATTATCTATCTGTGTTGAAACAAATCTAAGTTATTCTAATTAAGAAAATATTTTCCAAATTGTAATTGTGGATGTGAATCCTTTGTTACGCCTCGAAGCATGGAAAGAAATAAAATCTTCAAAATATTTTCTTCCCCTACAGCTTCCTAGTAGAAGTAAAGAAGGATTCAATGGAGGTTGTAAATTGAAATGGATTGTAATTTCCTAAAACAAATGCAGAATATTTCCTCTAGAAAAACTTCCCTTACAAACTGAAATGGATAGGTAGGGAATTTATCTATCACCATAATCTTTGAAGAAATAGAAGCTATAATAATGATCTAACTATTGCAGCAATTAAATTAAAACAATTTACTACTATAGTCAATAATGTGCATACAAATTAAATAAAGAATTCAAGAAATATTTAAGAAATCCAAGTATGCCCCCAACCTAGAATTTGTAGTATTGTGGAAAATCTGGTTGTGGTTTAATTTTGTGTCCCCTCAATTTATTTTCCAACTTGAACATTCATGTGAGCCTAGGGAGCTATACTTGGTAATACAAAAGAAGCAAGGAAGAAGGCACTTTGGAACAATAGTGGATTATTGGAAATATGGCAGAAATGTAGGTAGAAGAAGAAAAACACAAGATAATAGTGCTTGGTTGTGTAATTTCTAGCAAGATAATAGATGCATAATGGTGAAAATCATGACAATAATCTCCAACCAATGCTTCAGGAAGAAGCCTAGTTTTTATAGAACATAGGTCATGAAATGTTCTAAGTCATTTGGAAACCATGGGGTACCACATAACAATAAGGAGGGGTATTTGATATCAACTAGTCATCAAGGGAAGAAGAGGAAATTGGTATGCATCTATCAAGCCTATAAACAACCAATTTGACCAAGAAACATGCACAAAAGGTGAGTTGGAAGAATTTAACACACGTTCAAATCACACCTAAAACGTCTTGGTCAAAACACATAGAACCTACGGTTTGTACAAGGTGGTGGTTACATAACCATCAAGGCGATTGCATAACCTTTACTTAGGGAAGATTTTTGGTTGTGAGACTGCCACCCGAGTAGACCAAGATAGTTGTGTAACCGCAGCCAAATTAGATTGGCAGTTGCGTAAATTAAGGCCAAAAACTAAGGAAAAACACTGCAGAAAGCTAACGAAAAGAAGGAGATGGTAAGTAAAGTATTCTATGATAAAAATATAATTTATAAAGAGGAAATGATCTTTAACACCATTTTAAAATATAGTAATCATTATAGGGTACTTTTTTACCATTTCCATGAATGAAGCATGTGTAAAATTGGGTTTGTATAGCTCCCCTATCACTTGATTCTATCATGTTTCAAAACCCCATCTTGGGGCATCTTTAAATGAAAAAAACACGTTAAAAACTATCCAATCAACTTAATAAAACTTGTGATCCTCACAATTTTTTCAATTACCCCTAGTTTGAGGGGGATCACCCATCTAAACACAAACCAAGTTATCTCAAACCATTTTTGTCTAGCAGTTTTATCGTCACAAACCACTCGATAAAAAGGGGTAAATGTAGATACCGGGTTTTCCTCATCATCCTACTTCCTTGAATACACACATTATTATATCAACACATAACATTATAAAACACATTCCCAAGTCACCTCCCCTCATCCCGTAAAATCAACTTTTAACGCCCTCATAAATTACTATTTACCCGTATAATTACCTTAAACTTTCATAAAATTACCTAACCATATTCAAATCATCCCTAGCTCATTTTACCCCAACTTCATAACATCCCCAAATTTATAACCTCTTCAACAATTTTTTCTCACCAATCTACCCAAAAATCCTATTTAGGAAGTGTTTTTAACCACTTTAAACATTTCCCCCATAATTCTCGAATCTTCATGATTCTCACAAATCACAAACAATTATGAAAGCGAGTTCCATCTCCTTTCTTAGGGATCTTCATAATTATTTAACACATTTTTGTACTTTGTTTTCAAACCAGACATCAATATTTGGTCATTCCAAGGATATTCAAGCCACTCAACAACATCAAAAGTCTCCTAAAATCCTACAATATATCAATCTTTGTAACATTGTCTCCAAGTAACCTTTCCAAGTGATCAATGGGGAATAACAATAATCAATCATTGATATTGAATTAAAATAATTATTCATAGGTGTTTTGTTCCTTCCCATTGTTCCAAGGTACCTTTATTTACTTTATCATTTCTTCCTACAACATCAAATTTCAATAAATAAATTTTTTTCCTTTTTTGATATGCGATTATCATTTTTAGAGGAATTAATCATTTTCACATGTCGTTAGTGATTACTTCAATCACCCTCGATTCCTTTAAATCGCTCATGACTCTTCAAATATCCTGCAATTCCTTTGAATTGCATGTGATCCCTATTTTTCAACATAATTTCAATCATTCATAGCCTTTTATCAATTTTTATCAATATTCTAGATTTAACTCATCTTACTCGCAAGTATGGATTTCTTGTAGATGTCGGTTCAGAGCCAGTCACATCCTATTACGAGCATATACAACCTTCCAATTGTTCAACAACCCTTCTTTTGGGAATAATTCGACATCCTTCAAGAATTTAAACTATGTGCCATCTAATTTACAACCGACATTGAGAACATCAAGGATCATTTCGAATTCCTACATGAGATCTGATAAGAAACTGAGTATTATTGGTAAAATTATGTTAAAGCCGTTTAAATTGATTCTACATTAGCCTGGGCTACATTCAAAGTTGAGTAGGATTTACCTTTCGATCTCAATTTCTAGCTTCATATCTACCAATTATCTATATTTTTCATTATCTATCATTTAGATCATATTGTCAATTCACTTAATTGTTTAAAAATGAGCTGACATCCCCCAAAGAAATACATTTGGATTCTTGAAATCAAAATTTTTGAGTAGCTCATCTACCCATCTCATCTAATATATTTTGTTTATATGTCTCTCATTGATAGGTCTCTTCACTTGGCAAAAGGAGGAGTGCTTCATCCATCAATTATCAACATCAATCATCGTGGGTATCAATAAACCTGTCATCTTCGAGGTCAATTTGTTTTTGTTATTTCATTTTATTAATTTAGAATAGGAAATAAAAAATATCTAGTACTCTACCTTATTCCACTCCTAAATGATTCCCCTTATCCTCTCTATAATCACAATAACAAATTACAAATTCTTAATATTTGGAACTTTGTAACCTCTCGAGCCCTACTAGTTGCACATATGACGAAAAATTCTCCCTCTACCTCTCACTTTGCTCCTTCCCTCTTTATCATTCCTCATATAATACACACTACTAACTTTGTCTTTATTTGATCCCATTTCATCTTGTTACGGATTTGACCATATCAAACCTACCTACCCTTCTTGGCGATCATGCTCATTTTTAGTCTTATCTTAAAACAAATCAAAATATAACAAGTATAATTTTTGTAGGAACTGATTTCATTTTTTTGAGTCTTTTATTTTATTCCCTTTTAAAATTTAGCGTGTTTTTAATTATCATACATAAAAATATTAAATAATTAAACATGAGGCTACTTTGATTAACTTCCAATATTAACTACCTAAACTAGAACAATGATCTAAAAGTTAATATTGATCTCAAAACTATCAAAACACAAAGGAGATATTGCACTTATCTCGTATCTATGTGGATCTAAGAGGTTTTGAGTGATCTCGAGTGTGGAAATAGGCTGAGTTGAGACCGAAGTTGCTCCGTTAATGGAGCTAACACCTGTCAAAACCATACAACTAGGTCCAAAGCATATGTACGGTCATGAACCTTCTAAAATTATAGGTCTAAAATTTGTGTTCCTTGCATTCCTGAAAATGACTGTCACTATGTGGCGATATTATTCCCTCTCCTTCGGAATGTCTCTGTAACTCTAATCAAAGGCTTAAACCGTCATAGTGCAAGATTAAGTTCTATAAAACAAACCTAGGTGGGTTGTGGGCACCATGTGTGCCACCAACATTGCTAATACTCCAAAGAGGGCTCAAACTACACATTGTTTTCCTAATATGTAATATCTACCATACTACAATCATAATTTGACAAAAAAAAAATAACTATCTTGATTTTAACACTTGCTCAAATACTTGGGAAGTGTCGCTTTTCTTTCTTGTGGAGAGAAAATGGAGAATATTGGACATGGTAGAATACTTTGGACCTATAGAGATTACTTCCCTAATGGATGTGCATGATTTATTTCATAGTTATGAGAGCTTGGAGTTCCTTTTATATTTACTTTTACATGCGTAGCTCTTAAAGTGCCAGAACCCTAAATGAGGTATGATTGACTTACTTATATAGGCTTGCGTTGACTATTATGTCATGAAATGATAACCAAGATATAATATTAGTCTATATGAAGATGATGTAATTATAAGTTTTACTGTATAATGTGTTGGTATAAAATTGTGTGGTAGGGCGAAGTTATATATTTTAACAAACTCACCAAAGCCGACATTTTTGACCTAAAAGAAAAAGTTAAGTTTGACTTAATGGAGTTGGGGATAGACGTTTCTAAGTATTTTTATGCAATTAAATCTTAGAAAATGGTGATAGAAATCCATGAAAAGATAAAAAGTTATCAAAGGAATATTAGTATGTGTTAAGAAAGAGTGACGGGGTTGTATTTGTGCATGTAAGTGTCCAATGTCAAGACCAACAGATTCAAAGGATAGCTTTCCAAATTTAAGTTTCTACATTTTCCCCCTTTAAGTATGGAATGAAAATTACATTCTTAAAGGAAAATATAATTGAGTTTATAGAAACACTTTGGATTTTCTTGAAATAATTTTTTTTTACAATATCTCATTCTGTTGAGGTTAGCACGCTTTAAAATAAAACCTTCAACAAAGAGTGTAGTCAATGTCCAAGATAGGAAACTGAACTTTAACTCAAATATGTAAGGAAAACACTATAAAGAAATGTGAAATAATAAATGCTAGAATAAATGTAAAACATGAAAGGAATACACGTGTTTGTATTGCAAAGGGAATTTTATCTCATTCTTGTGCTTTGAAGATATTGAATTTTTAGAACTTTGATGAAGAATTAGGGGTGATCAATCCCTAATTTGTGTTGAGGAGAGGTTGATGTGTTAGGTGTACCAACCCAACACAAGAATTCCAAAGATGAAAACCAACAAAAGGATTTGAATCACCCCTACCAAGGAGGAAGAGCACATATCAAATCCATTCAAAAACTCTGATATCTTCCCCTTAATTAAAAAGAGGATAGGAAATCCTACCCATGAAGAACTTAGTTGATTCACTACCTTCCATAACCCCACGAACCATACCATTTTGATGGATATAAGCCTAATTTTTTAACTTGAAACACATATTAGAAAAGATAAATACATTCCCCCATAATCTTCCCATGTGTTGTATTGTTGAGTAGAAACTAAATATGAATTATTGCATGAAAATTTTTGTTTGGAGATCCTAATACCCACTCCCCTTCCATGTCAAAAATTAGAAGTACAAATGAGTACCATGGAGAAGAAGAGAATAAAATATTTCATGCCCCATGAATATTTTCTAAAATGAGTTCTTGTGAGTATGAAACCATATAATAATGTTGCAATAAAGATGATAAATATGAAAATGTTGTCAAATACAAAGAAATTACCTATGGGAAAAATTTATGGTAGGTTTCTAACTATCTGTATGGTCTTAACCAATCTTTATGATTTTGAGAATGTGTAAATTTTACTGATTTTTTTAACCTAAATCTGATTGATCCCAAAAACATGCATGTGTCTATTAGAAATGTAGAATTAAAACTTTTATTTTTTCCCCCTCTTTTGAGGAGTGTGCAATAAAGAATTTGAGTGTGCAAATCAAAAGAATAAATAGAAACCCATAGCTCATTGTTAAGAATCTATATATACCTTTTGGAATGGCTAATGTGGTGACCACCAAGAAAAAAAGTACAAGCTGTAAAAATGGATACACATGGTAGAGACAATGGCACAAAACAATAGAAACAAGAACAATAAGAATGATAACAATAATAGTGTTAATGTAAAAAAGAAACAATATGAAAAATAAAATATAATGTGTTAGTATAAAAATACAATGCAAACCATGTCAAGAAATGTCACACAAAGGTAAAAATTCTTGAAACTATGGTAAACCCACGGTGTCGAAAGATAGTCAAGGTATTTGATCCTAAAAACAAGAGATATAAAATCATACACAAGGTTTTATGTTTTAAACACCATGGTGTTGAAATAAAATAAATTCCCTTAGGTCAAAATCGAGTAGGAAGCAAGCATACACACACACACACACAACTATAAAACATGGATGAAAAATAATCATAGAAAGATGTGATGTAAAACATATGATATATGAAAGAGATATAAATGATTGTAAATGCTACATAAGACACATGTGTTATTCATGTTAGTTTGAAATATAGAAAATACACAATAAATATATGTAATAAAATGAAATGAGGATATAACGTAACTATAATGGAAATATAATACTTGGATGTAGTATTTAAAAGGAAGATACACCCAAAGGTTAGAAGTATGGGTAAAGGGTAGGCCAACACCTATCATCGTGTACCACTCTATGTATGTCCTACATCATGCTCAATATACCACATTCAAACATGTGTGTAAATAATAAATGCTATTTATCAAACCAAATGAGTAAATAACATGTATAATTTAAAGTGCATATATTCTATAAAAATAGGTCTTGGTTTTGTATTTTTACAAATATTTGAATTTTTGTGTTTTAGGCCCTCCATGAGGGCATAAATGAAAACCTATTCTTCGAAGATAAGGGTGATCCAATAATTCCCCTATATAGAAGAATAAATACAAATGATGTAATTAAACGGTGGGGAGTAAACTTTCCCTTTGTGTGTGTGTGTGTGTGTGTGTGTGTGTGTGTGTGTGTGTGTGTGTGTGTGTGTGTGTGTGTGTGTGTGTGTGTGTGTGTGTGTGAGGTTCGGTGTAGAACCATTCCCTCAATAATTAAGTTGAAGCTATAAATAGAGTGCTTTATTGGGAAATGAGTGTCGCATAGTATGAGAAATAACCCAAAATAACCTTATGAGGAGGTAAATCAAGTACCAAAGATGATGGAGGATCAATCCTAAAATGTGTCATAAAGTGTGACTTAAGTGCAAGTGGAACCATGGTTGTGATATGTGCTGATAAGCACTATAAGGATAACTAGAAATATTAGAACAATGAGTAGAATGCAACATATCATATCTATGGGGAGGAATAATGGAATAGGAACTCCTATAAGGACAACAAGAAGCCATAGTTTAGACCTTAAAGCTAGAATATTTATGTAATATAGGATGAGGCTACAAGCTACGTGATATAATGTCTACATAAGAAGGCCTAAGGGAGACCTAAAGGTCCTAGCACTATGTGATGTAACATGTGCAACTAAAGACTCATTAATAGGTCTAGAATGATGTGAATCCATGTTTTAAATCAAATGCTTATTATGATACCTAAGAGGACTAGTTCAATGTGAAGTATCATGTGAAGCAATAGGCATATTTGTATATGCACTAGGAAGTGAGATATAAACTAAAGAAGAGTGGGGCACATGAGGAGAAAAATACTTAAAAGGAACAACGTATATAGTGAAAAAATTATGATGACTAATAAAATTGATATAATGATTTACTATGAGTGGGATAGCTCTAAAATTACATAGCCAAGGGAGACCTAAATGAAAAATCCTAGTAGTAATATATTTAGCAATCAATAATTAAGTTTGTGTAGTGATAGAGATAATGGTGATTGGTAAAGAAATTTGTAAATTTTTTTATTAGAATCAAACACAAGACTCTTAAAATAGATACTAAGAGACTGAAGTAAGGGCCATGCATAAATGTTATATGTACGATGTGGAGTAACCAAAACACCTTGAATAGGAATGTGATGAAAAGAGAACATAATAAATAATGTATTAGAGATAAGTGTTTCATTTATATGAGAATCGTTAAAAGATATGACTATTGTAGAAGGGGATGTGAGCGAAATATTTTCAATCATATAATCCAATGTGTGTTCATATGAAGGTGGGGTGGCACCACATAATGTGTGTTATGAAATTGTGAGGTAGATGGATCATGAGTATATATAAAAGAGGATCATTGAATATTTTTAACTTGGCATTGTTATTGAAAGGCTTGGAAGATTTAATAGGCTCATCCCATTCAATTTCATTTGATGAAATAAGGACCTAAATTACATGTCATAGCTTAATAAAATTATTTCTAGAGTGACCAATGCATCTATGATAATCACAATAGGCATTAACATCAAATATCTTACTTTGGGGCTTATTCATATCAACCTCAAATGGTGGAGGGAGAGACACAAGATTACATTCAAGTAGTTTCTTTAAATCTAATTTTGTAGCAAAAGTTAATCATGTAATTTTTTGTCTTGTAGGTTGCAATTAGAGCATAGTAGGTTGAAAAAAATTGTAGTGTCTTTAGAATCAACCTTAAGGTCATGTGTTTTTCCTTTGAAAGTAGGTTTTCTTTAGAACTTGTCATTAGAAGGGTTAAAGGTGATACAAAAATTCTTGAGTTAATTCATATGTAATACATTATCTTAACACTCTTTTAGTGTATGAAATAGAAGGTAAAAATATTGAAACTTTTTTAATATGACCAATTATTGTAATGGATGAAGAAATATTTAAATAAAAATATCTTGTAACTCATTATCAGTTAATACATTTCTCATCTTAGTAAGCATTGTGTGATAACACAAGACATAGTCATTGATATTATATTCATATCCTTGTTTGATTTTGGACATTTGTGCATAAGATAACTTATCCCCAATGTTGATTGAAAATTGTGCCAAGAATTGATTTTCAAATGTAGTAAATGAACACAAAATGTGTGGAAAAATAATTGACACAAATTACTTAAGGATCCTCGGGAATAAATTTGTAAGTAATATATCATTAGATTCATAATAAAATTAAGAAACACAAAAATATATAAAATGTTCTTGAAGATCACCCTCACCATCATAGATGGTAAGATTAGATGTCGTGAAAAAATGGGTAAACATTATGAGACAACATCAGGTGCAAGTGGGTTATGTAATAATTGAGAAGAGTCTATAACATGATAAATATGATAGATTACTTATTTCAAGTGATAATTTTTTGCTTGGAGAGAATTCACAAGGGAATTAAGATCATGTGTGTTATATAAAGAGGAATGTAATCCATTATGATGATATATAAAATATGTAGTAGCAATAGTGGTTGCGAGAATAAGCATGGACACATTGTGTATGGGTTTGATAGATGTTCCTAAGAAAGTAGGCATAAAAAGTGGGTATAGTAGATGTGTGTTGGGACCTATCTATAAAAATATGTTTCATTAGATTGCTTGTTATGAGAAAGCTTGAAAACAAGTAGTATATTGATAATAGGCTCAATATGATGTGGATTAACAGGGAGTTGAGCATGAAAATGAGATATGATCTCCACTTGATTTTGATCTACATTGGTGTACTCATTATGGTTATAATCATATGAGTGTTCAATTTGGATCTTAATATGATCATCCAAGGGCACCTCATGTGAAAAATATCAAAGATAGAACTAAAAGTAGGAAAATAGGTAGCTATTGCACTACGACTCTTGTGCGTAGGAGGTGAAAGCTCAAAATTTTCAATAGATTGATTATAAATATGAGCACTACGGAGATATGACATAGTTAAAAAGTATGTGGAGACTGAAAATAAATCATATCTAAATAGAAATTGAAACCCTAAGGCAACTAGGGTTAGGGATATGATGTTTTATTAGAGGTCAAGTTCACCAAATGATTTCACTTTTTGTGAATATTATATTTCATTTCCTTTTAATATTTAGTATGTTTCTAATTAACATACATTAAAAAGGATGAAATAATGTTATAGGAGGCTACTATGATTTATTTTACTTCTAACATGAATTACCCAAACCAAAATAATTATTTATAAAGTGTTTATTGATCTTGGAACAATCAAAACACAAAGGAGATATTACACATAGCCGATTCTATATTTATCTAGGAGGTTTTGAGTGATTTGAGTGCAAAAATAGGTTGATATGAGATTGAAGTTGTTCCATTTCTAGAACTGGAACCTGAAATTTCACCTAATCAAAACCATACAAATAGGTCCAAAGCATCCATATAGTCCTGACCGTCTTGTAAAGTCTTAGACCTACTTGGATTCTAGGTCTGTAAATTTTTATATTTCTCACTTACCTAGAAATGAATGTTGTTGTGTGTCGGTATTATTTTCTCTCCTTCGTAATGGCTCTATAACTCTATCAAAACCCTAAAAACCTCATAGTGTAGGATTAATTTCCTAAAAACAAAGTTACATGGGTTGTGAGCACTCATGTGCAATGATGAAATCACCACTAATCTGATGAGGGATCAAACCAAACATTGTTCTCCTATCTTGTGATATTTATCATAGTAAAATAAGAATTTGACAAAACATTATTTAACAATTCCTTGCTTGAGTGTAACACTTGATCAAATTCTTGGGAAGGTCCCCTTCCTTTCTTTTGGAGAGAAGATGGAGACTCTTGTACAGTAGAAACTTCAAACCTATAGAGAGTACTTCCTAATGGATGCACATGATTTATGTAATAGTTTTGGAGCTTGGAGTGTTGTTTGTGATTTCTCTTACATGATGAGTTCTTAAAGTTCCAGGACCCTAAATGAGGTATGATTGACTTACTTATATAGGCTTCTGATGATTATTATGTCATACAATTCGACCAACAGGGAATATTAGTTTATATGAAGATAATATAGTTGAAAATTTTAATGCACAATGTGTTGGTCCAAGACCATACAATAGGGTCAAGTTGTAGATCTAGAGAAACCGAATAAAGACAAAAATTTTTACCCAAGAGGAAAAATTCAAGTTTGACTTCATGGTGTTGAGGATAGATGTTTCTAGGTATGTTTTTTGTATAATTAAACCTCCAAAACTGATGACAGAAAACCATATAAAGATGAAAAAAGTGAGCAAAGGGCTATAATGGTATGCTAAAAAAGAGTGAGAAGGGTGTATTTGGGAATGAAATTATGCAATGCCAAGACCAGAAAGGTCAAATTATAGATTCCAAAATTTGAGTGTCTTTAGGAACTACCCTAAACCTTAGGCACATACCCCTAGGGTACCCATGCTAGCCTTCAGATGACTTGTGTAATCCTTTCCCTATTTTATTTCCCCACCTCCTCATTATACATTCTCCATTTCACCATCCACACTCTCTATCTCTCTCTACACACTCTATGGCCTCCTCCATGCATGTTATAGTCCTATCCTACACACTCTCCACTCACCCCTTCTACCTAGTCATTCCCCATGGATTATTTTCAATCATATGCTCACTTGCACCATAAAATGCTTCACCAAAACCTCATTTAATTGAGTCCCAAAACTTAGGGGACATGTTCCTATGCTAATCTATCACATGATTTATAACAATACTATCTACCCTATGGGGCCACTCTACCCATATTTTCCACATTTAAAATTTCCCAAATTTGAAAATTCAATGGCAAAAGAACCCCCAACACCACTTGCATCTATTTTAGTTTTCATGCCACCTTATTTAACATGAAAAAAACTCCTCTTACACACCTTCCCACTTAACTCACAATCCAATCACTTGAATAGTATTCAAGCATAAAAAAAAATTTGCACATTCACATAAGTTTCTAATATGTTCTTGTTCCACTTTTCCATCCACATTGTTCCCAAAGCCACATTGGATGAATTTTCATGCTTAAAAATATCATAACAAGTACATCATTTCCTTTTTGTGATTTACACATGCTTGATCACCACATATCCTTTCCAAACCATCAATGAAATTTCATTAGCCTATTTTCAAAAATTTACATCCCCCCATCTCACACAACTTATAAATCCATCTAATGTGCACATTTGTGAGGTCATTTATATGAAATTTTTACTTATAGATGTCCATCTTGTCTTTCCTTCTGACTTACTATGTGTTTTAATTCCCCTACTTATTCCACCATAAAAATTACATGTTCAAAATTTCATCCAACCAGATTTACCTCACATCTAATTTTCACCTTCACCTACCTCTTTTCATTTGTCACATTATACTAGGGATTAATGCTTAATCTAACCCCATTTTAAATTCACTACATTTATTGAATCACTTTATTCTTTTATACACAAGTTATTAGATACCAAACTAATCATTCTCCCGCTTGTTCCACCCGCACTATTGTGGTGTGCCTCCCATGACACATGTACCTATCATTGTATGCTTGAGGTCATTCCACTGCTCATGTCCCCAATTCCATAACATCTTACAAGATCTCCTTTACAAGGGTGAAATTGTTGTCAATTATTTGTATCCTCCTACTCTACCTTCTAACACACATCCATTCACTTCACATATTACCAATAATACCACTAATTCTCCATGTGTCATTTATCCATCACCCAAATTTTAATCTCCTACTACCCCCAAATAAATTTTTTAATGTTGTTTCTCATCTTCTGTAGATTCATTACCCTCCTCATTTCTATCAAATAAATCTTCCAATTATCAATCTACACTATCATGCATGTACACTTTAGATATGGACCCATCATCATCATCTCTAGATTCCTCTACATTTTCACCATATCCATAATCATTTCAAACATCTATGCCATTATATGATCTAGTTTTCACTTCCACATCCCCTAATTCATCACTGCTTTTGGTCATATACATATATCTTATCATACACCTGATTACCACAACTATATTTTTCTCTTCATCACATATCATGTCACTCATCACTTCACCTATATTTTATCCCTTGATCACATGCATCTTATATACTCCATCATTACTTATTCATGTACCCTTATTTATTTTTCTCCACCATTGCATCATATACCATTTTTGCATTCATTCAATACTTATCATTTTTTCCCCATAATATTCATCCACTCATTCTTTCATCTCTTCCTCATAAGTCACCTACACTTTATCTCATTACTTCACCTCTTTTGGAGAATTATTCTGTATGCACATTCTTTCATCCATCATCACTCATTTATGCTCTCTTATTGTTACTATCTCCTCTTCCATTCACATCATCTATCATGACCATAAAACCATTTCTCTACCATATATTCCTCATAAGTCTCCTCCACATCCACTTACACTTTCACATCATTTCAATTTTCTTCCACATTTTTGTTTTCTTGAAATCCAATATTACATAGCCCCTCCTATTTTATACAATCATCCTAGTATCACACCCATTCATCATAATATCAATTTATTAGATCTCATGCTTCCTTAAAACTTTAATTTGTTCTCTACTCCTTGTCCACCCAATGTCATATCTAGCACAACACTTCATCTCATTCCAAGGATATTTGTTTTTGTACTTTCCCACTTGACATTATTACACATTCACCACACTCAAGTGTTTTTACCTCATCTTTTTAATCACATGATCCACTCACCACTCCCCTCTAGCTTCTATTTGGCATCCTTGCTTCAATTTTCATCCACATCATATAATCCAATCCCATTATTTTTTTACTCTACTACCTTATTTTATACATCAGTTGCATCATTTGTATAGTCCCTATAAGGAATAGTATGACTCTCACTATCTCCACTATCTCATTACTCCTAGTTGGTACATTTCTCTTCTCTTCATTTGGATTGGATTTAAAAATGTTCTAATTCTCCACACATCGTACACATTCATCATTGAAACAAGCACAAACATAAACACATACATCCACACATATCTACACATCTTTAAAAATCACAAAAAAATATCTCAAAAATATTAATAAATTCATTACTATTAATTTATTTATTAATATTAATTAATTCCATCACTATTAATTAATTCCAATTCTCAGTTCATTCCTACATACTTATCTTACAATTCATTCAAATTCCACACCATTTCTTGTTTCACATTTTTTTATGAAATATTAATTATCTTTTCATCAAATTTTGTAATTCAATCATCTCTGTTATATTTTTTTAACTTGGGATCTTTCTAATTGGTGACTTAAGAATGAGTTTCCTTTTAGAGATCCATGCACTAAAACACACTTAACACCTTACAGTGAAGCCCTCATGGAATTATCTATTGATTCTCACCATGTCATCTCCATCTCATTTTCACTCCCTCCATCAATCCACCAGTGGTTATAAACCCATTTCAAATAGTAAAGAGAGATAAATATAATGTAAAAAATTAAATAAAAAGTTGAAATTCCCTTGAAAAAGTAATATAAAATCTCTCTATTAGGGGTATTTCTAGTATCTCTATCAGTGATATGGATGTTTAGTTGGTAGTAGAGAAATGCGTAGGATTAAATTCTTCCCCATCAAGGATATATGTACCTAGGTGACAATGGATTAATGATTACTTTTAATTTCCTTCCATATCATCAATCACCTATTTTAGCCACACCTACACATTGAATTATGTTTTTACTCACTATCTTATAAGTCTTCACTTTGACTAACAATTAAGTTGCATGCTCACACATAGGATATCAATGCAACACATGACTAGTATATCTCCGGGTTATTTTATTACCTTATTCAAGCCCTTGTTTTATCTCACTTATTATCCCATGAACTATTCCTTATTTATCATAATGTTCTCACCTAAAATATTGTTTCAAACCTTGTCCATACATATACACAACCATGTTCCCACATACACACATATTATATTTCATCACTTTGCATATGTGTCCTTTCACACTCACATTCCACTCATGGAATGAATATCTATGGGCATTCACTACCTTCTACATAATTTTGTATAGCCACCACTTCTCATAACATTTACCTTGTAATCATTCTCAAACACCACTTTAGGATGGGGAAAAATTTCTCTCACACTCTCTAACTTGAATCCTATCTTATACATATGACATATAAATTTTTGAACTACACATGATTGGGGAAAACTCTCCCCACTTCCTCTCATCATGCCTTTACCAAGGTCCATTTTATATTATTTATCAACTACCAATTTTCATCTCGCATCATTCTAAGGAAACCTACAACTCCAAAAATAATCACTTGAGTGAGGAAAACACATCGAAACCATTCTTGTTAAACAATATGACATTCAATCACCACCTATATTATTCAATTGAATAAATAGTCTATACCTTGTGAAATCAAGTTATATATCCATTCACATACTCTAGATAAGTGGCCCATTAATCATATTTCTAGGTTACTTGTCTATCAAGTCATCCATCTAATCCTGTGTGTGTAAAAACCGTTATCATTTGGTTGGATGAGAACCCATATCAACTTTATTTTTTATATTGCATCCTACATACTTGCACTATACAACGCAAAAAGGGGAAAAAATAGACACTATAATACACACCTTTCACATAAGGTTCTCTAAGCTAAAAATACCAAAAATAAGATAAAATCACAATAAATACTAAAAATCAAATATTCCCACAAAATACATAAAAAGTAAAAATGTTTATTTAAGATAAAGCATCCATCCTTATCCACATCCACTCACATTCAATATTTTCACGTCACTATATGCACCCCACCTACTGTTTGCACATTATATACACAATGGACCATTATCATCTCACCCTTCTATGACCATTGCACACATATATATCAAAATATTCTATACAACCCAAACCTATGAAATAATACTCATCTCTTCCCCCATCCTTCTTAGTTTATTTCAAAATTTATCTATATCTCATGTATGATTTTTTTACATGTATTACCAAAGGAGAAAAAGAAGCATTTGGACACCCTGAAGCTCATTTCACAATCAAATTTTAGATTTATAATAGTTACGCCAATAATGCCTATGAGTGGATTGATATTTTTATGTGGTTTTCACTTATTACACTCATGACTAATATGTGACTATGACAAGATTTAAATTATCCAAGATGTCATAGAAAATCAAATAACATCCATAATAAAACCCTACTGAACAGATTAGTCCCCTTGGACCCCTGAATAGATATATCATTTCATTTATTTTCATTTATCAATTGCATATATTACATGTTGTTTTTTCAACTGTAAATGGTAAAAGGTCCCCTAGCAACTAAAAATAACCCACATTTTAAATTTTTTTACATGTAGATGTATATTCAGATGTTGGATATTTACCCCACTTTATTAAATGAAAGAACCTGTAATTGTTCCTCAAATTTTTAATAGAAAAATGTAAACCCATTTTATTTAGTAGCATTGATTTGAGATTTGATATAGGTCAAATAACAAATCTTATAGGGTGATCTAAATATAGACATACAACACACACACACACACACATTTTTTTGTGTGTGTGTGTGTGTGTGTGTGTGTGTGTGTGTGTGTGTGTGTGTGACATAATTTTATGTAGTGATATCATATGTATGTATTTGTGTTATTTTGATATATTATTACTTTTACGAATACATTTAATTATTTGTGCACAAATTTATGAACACTTATAGAGAAGAAAAATCATATAATAAAAGGCTTAAAAATGATGATAATAGAGTAGGTAGTATATATTAAATAATGAATGGGGTGGGAGAAAATTAGAGGGTTGGCCACGTGATAAGAGGTAAACCAAATAAAGAGGTAATAGATAAATTATTAAAGTGTGAAGTTGAGGAGATGATGATTGTATAAACGCAAAATAGAAGGTCAAATCTAAAAGGGTAGGATAAACCCGAACATGGAGAGATAAACCCAAACAAGGAGAGAAACCCAAGCGGGAGAGATAAGTTGAGAGAGGAATCCACTAAAGTAAATAAATTATAGCATGTGAAATATTGACATGCATACATTATAATGTTGGTGACTTGATGTAAAATTTTATGTTGAGTATGAATCATGAGGTCCTATAAATATCCGAGAATTATGTTTATGCCCGATGGAATTGTGATCATGTAACAAATAGAGAATCGTCAATCCTTTCATATATTTATGTGATAACATAATGAATAATATTATCAAGTGAGGGATGTGGGGAAGAATTAATATATCAAAAATTATATGATGGAATGGAAGGAGGTTGTCATGATGGATAAGATCGATGTATTTACTTAGGTACACATCGAAATGGTTATCAAACTTGGAGCTCACAATGGATAATTTGAAAAGTGTCATTGGTATGAAATAAAAAAATACATGATGAGATTAATATAGAGGTGTCAAAGAAGGTTTTATAGGTTTCCTTTATTGACCTTCCTAACCTCCACTTCTAGCTTGTGTGTGTGTGTGAGAGAGAGAGAGAGAGATAGATCTACAATCCATAACATCATTGCCTAGATTGTTATGCCATGTGTAATAAGGTTCAACCTTAGATGGGTTAGGAGCCATAATAGAAATAAGATACAAGGGTTGTATCATGGTAGGTAATTCCATATAAAATTTTAGATGAGGAAGAGGAGGATATGTCATAAGAGGTGTCATTGGAGTAGAGGAGCTAACCAAGGGAGATACCTATGAATCTAGCATCAAGTCTCTAATAAAATGAATATAATGTATCAACTCATACTTAGATACAAATTTGTATCAATCACCCCCATCACCCATCAATTTATATTTATCATGGTCAAAGTCGGGAGTATTAACTTAAAAAGAGAGAATCGTAGTGTTAATAATATTACTAAGGTAAGACTACAATGGTTCCCTATATTAAAGAATGTCCACATTCTTATCCTAAATATAGCCTACCAAGAAGGGGTAATCTAGTTATATCCATCGTCATATTTTAGGGTGGTAATGCCAATAACACATGATTTTATGATAGTATCAATTTAAACTAGATACTCTTCACGAATATGTTTAATGCGAGTAATAGTGATGGGTAACCAATTGAAATATTTCTTACAAGAGTGAGGTCATATGAAAGGAGGTAACTATGAGATGATAAAATCAAAAAGATTTAAATTAATCATACATTTTAAAATTTCATCAGGGATCATCATCATCCAAGTCGATAAGGTTTGGTGGAGTACAACCCATAACCTTAAGATGGACACTATAGCCACGAAGGGATTCAACATGATAATTAAAGTTTTGGTATTTTTGAAATGGATTATAAGGATGATCTTCCAGGGAGGGAATATTGAAAATATCATGTTTATGAAAGAGATAAAATGTGTAAGGATTAGTATCACCTTGTACTTTATATATAGCTCATAGATCTATGAAACCAACACATTGACAAGAAAATAATGTGACTTATTACATGTGGGGGTTGACGATCAACCTAGGAGGATATTATAACATAAAGGTAAATGAAAATCATAAATTTGATATAGATAGTGCAAGGAGGCATAGTGATAAGTAACCAAATATAATCCATAGTGGAATCTTACAAGGATCATAACCCTAACACATTCTCCTAGAAGATTTAATATTATTGATAGAATAGCCAAGTGTCTTGATACAATTAGGGAAAGAAACATAAGTGCAATAACCTTCATCTATGAGGGATGTATTAACCATAGTGTTTTTATTTGGATTGAAATAAAGAGCGTAGATCATCTACATGAAAGATAATCTCATTCTGAATCAAGGAAGTAAGAGGGAAGTGAATGCTTGAATAATTATCAATAGAAAGGTCAGTTTAGATGGATATCTCTTCACATTGGCATAAGACACTTTCCTTGTAACCATGTAGGGTAGGATCCTACCAAAAATTAGGTAGAAATGGAATATTTATAGGGAAGAGGAACTAATACATATATTATAAAAACAATTAGAAATTGTGTTGAATTCGCATCAATTTTTGTTTCATATTTTTTCATTTTAGATGTCATTTACGATGCAAATATGATGAAAATATTGTGGCAAAATTGTGATGCTATTAGCATCACCATTGATATCATTTCCACCAATATAATCCCTATTTTCAAAAATAGAAAAGGATGTTCCCATTCATGTCCTTTTTATTATTATTAGGTACATGTGCTTTGCCAAAACATCCAAAAATGATAGTAAACTAGAAACATGTCGGGGTTAAATATAAAGGAGGGAAATTAGGAAGAGGAGAAAAGGAAAAATAAGAACAAATGTGTGTGTGAGAAAAATAAAATGGAAGAATAAGTTTATGGAGAAAACAACTACACACAACAATTGAAGAGGAATAAGAACATGGTACGAGATAGGAGAAAAGTACACCCATGTAATGAAGAGGTGGAAGAGGAGGAATACCGTAGCGATAGAATAAGAGGTATATAAAATTCTTTATTCAATTTTTTTCATATTTCAAAGATTTATTTTATAGTAATAAAATAAAATTTTACAGAAAAGAAAATGATAGATATAAAAATAGAAAAATAATGAATGATGTAACAAAATATAGTAAATCCTAGCCCAAAATACAAAAAAATAAACAAAAATGTGGGAAAAGATAGAAAATTTTAGTAAAAAATTAGAAAACCCTAGCCAAAAAACAAATCCTATCCCAAAAATAGCTAACCCTAACTAAACATACTATGAAAACAAATAAGAAACTATATAAAAATAGGAATTCCTATCAAAAACATGTAATTTAAAAAAAAAAGGAAAAATAGTAAAAAAATTAAATCTATGAAAAATACAACAATACATATTAATATATATCAAATCCTAGGAGAAAACCTAGGAAAACAAGAAAAATATAGTAAAAAAGTAACAAATCCTTGTAAAATAAAAAAATCTACAAAAATAAAGAACAAAGCCTCACTACAAATAAAAACCCTATAATCCATATACCATGACTCGCCTCGAGCCATCTCCTAAAAATACCATTCGTAGTTGTTGTAGAAGGATAAGGAAATCCTTGGCATTGGCCAAAAGGGTAAAGAAATTTGTGTGGAGGATAGTCCCCCAATGTTCTTCCTATCATGGAACATGACACCTCCTCTATTTTGGAGAATAAATTTATCATGCAAGATGAGACTATGAAAACCCTCGAGGACAATGTGGACTTTCTTCTTAAGTCTATTGTTAAGGAACAAGCTCTTGATCCTATCCCCGACCTCAAAGAGGAAATTTTCACTCTAGAATCTAAGCTTAAAGACCTTGAGGAAAAACACAACAATTATATGGCCATGCACAGTGCTATTCTAGATCTCATGCAAGTCCACATTTGCCAGATTTGTGACTCCAATGACATTTCAGCCTCTGCATGGAAGAACGAAAAGATTACCAAAAATTTAAAGCTTCAAATTGGGACCCCACTATTTCTATTGCATTGAAGCTCCATTATTCCCTCATATTTGCTTTAGAAGTTTTATACAAATCCATTTGATGAGTGTTTTCCTATCTTTGTTCTTAGTGTAGTTGTTTTGATGTTGTTTTATAGTTGTTGTTTTGTTGTAGTTGGTTTTTAGTTGGGCTCTATGTAGTCAGATGGCCCATGCCTTAGATTTTCATTTTTCTTTTCTTTTGGTTGGGGTGTGGCCCTCATGGATCAAAAAACCACATTTTTATACTTTGTTCATCTCGGCTTCTAAGCCTTTGGTTGTACTTTTGGGTAAGGTCCCTCCAAAACCTTTTACCTTTAACAAAAACAAAAAACCCTAGACATTTTTTAATATAATAAATTCTATGGTTTTTCTATAGTTAATAAAAAAATTATATTTATTTAATTTTAAATATTAGTCATGTAAAATTAAAAAACCTCATGATCACGGTCAATTTTATTGAAAAGGGCATTACACAGTGTTGGGTGTGGTGGAAGAAATGTTCATGAAGCTTTCACATGAGATATAGAGGACTAATCTACCCCTCCATATGATATTCATGACATGCCTTAACATTCATATCATTTAAATCAATATTCATGTGTATAATATTCTGATATGCGTTGACGATATTCAAGTGATAAGATTATCAAGACTAACACTATTTTTCACATGATACAATGAAGCTAAGAAGGAAATATTTTATTTTATTTTATAATATTTGTATTCATGATTAATAATTTATTGAATTTTTAAATTTATTGTATAATTGTAGATCTTCCTCTTTAGCTAAAATATATTCGTAGTCCCCTACATCTCATGATCACAGATCCAAAAGTGGTGACATTTTCAAGGTGACCTATCATGTTTCACCTACTTCAAGGGAGGCAAGGAGGTAAAATGTTATTTTTTTCTATATTATTTGTAGTTATATTCAGAAATTATTTTTAAAATTTATTTCAATGTTTTATTTAATGTAAATTACGATTCTTATTTAGTGCTTAGTGTTATTACAACATCATACATCTTTGGATTCACAATCTATAAGTAGTGGCATTTTGAGGTAGCTTATCATGTTTTTACTTCACGAGAGGAAAGGAGGTAAAATGTTATTTATCATTATATTATTTGTATTCATGTTCATAAATAATATTTACAAATTATTTGATTTTTTAAATTTATTGGATAATCACATAACGACATCATTTGTGCCAATGTCTTCAATACAACCTCATAAAAATGTGCTTGTCATTTTAAATGACATGATACCACCCCCAAAAGTGTTGAGGAGGTGTTTCCTCCATCAATGACACCTACTTCAAGGAGGAAAGGACATAAAATGTTTTTGTTTTCTATATTATTTCTACTTATATCCGAAATTATTTTTAAAATTTATTTCAATGTTTTATTTAATGTAAATTACGATTACTATTTAGTGCTAGTGTTATTACAACATCATACATCTTTGGATTCACAATCTATAAGTAGTGGCATTTTTGAGGTAGCTTATCATGTTTTTACTTCACGAGAGGAAAGGAGGTAAAATGTTATTTATCATTATATTATTTGTATTCATGTTCATAAATAATATTTACAAATTATTTGATTTTTTAAATTTATTGGATAATCACATAACGACATCATTTGTGCCAATGTCTTCAATACAACCTCATAAAAATGTGCTTGTCATTTTAAATGACATGATACCACCCCCAAAAGTGTTGAGGAGGTGTTTCCTCCATCAATGACAGGGATATAAAATCTTCACTTGATTCTAAGGAGGACCGACCATCATCTAACACGATTGAGTACAAGTATCAAGTACGTGGGAGTTTGCATGTAAAATTGTATGTGAACCATGACATGAAAACATTACAATATGTTCGTGGAAAGTATTAGTTTAAATTTATTTTAATTTAAGCATTTTTTAACATGTTATTGAATTTGTAAATTTATTTTTAAATTATATTCTTTTAAGTACTTCAAATAAAGAATTATTATGTGATAAAAATGTTTGTTTTTTGAAATTTTTCATTTGGTATACAAATCACAACCAATTAAATGTAAGAAATGGTTGGTTGTATCTACTAAAAAAGAGTTTGGTAGTGCCTATTATGATGTGGTAATTATTGGAAAAATGCAACGAGAGGTGTGTAAAAGGATGGGGTGACATATATGGGTATTATAGGAAATAAATTCAAATCATGTTTTATATTCATTTTTTTATATTAATTTATGACCAATTTAATGTATAGGAGAATTAAAATGGTAATTTGCATGAGGAGAGACTAAATTTTTGACCTATGGAAATGAATGTTTCTTCATGTAAAATACAATGTGAAAAGTGGATCAAATGGGACACAAAATGGGCTTTTGGTAATTTGGAAAAACAATGATATAAAATTAAAAAAATGTGTTTTTTGTCAAATTCATTAACTCAATTTTTCCATGTATTACATTATATATGGGTCTAAACTTTCTATGAAAATCCCCACAAAGTAAAATGAGCAAGGGAAGTTGACGAATCATCGTTAGGGAAAAATGAACATAGATGAGGTTACTTGAAAATTTGTAAGTTTATTTAAATAATGTAGTATACAACATTTATTAATTCATACCTCAATTATATTTATAAGTTTAAATAATTTTTTTATAACGAGAAGATGTATGACTTCAAATCCAATGAACAAGTGTAGACACAAATCAAAGTGCTTGGATAGAACACCAATGCATTCACGAGTAAATTTCTATATTTTTCATTAAATTACCTAAAACATGATTTTATATTTGAAAAATAAAATGTGTTATTTAGTAATGTTAATTTCATTTATAAAATATGTAAAAAAAAATCAATGTACGATATTTTATTTTTAGCATTATAATATATATATATATATATATAATATTTTAATTCTATTGATTTGTGCAAATGTTACTATGATATTGTTAATTTTGTTAATGCGAGTGATATTAAATATCAATTTTTAATATGTGTACCACTAATTTAAAATATGAAAACTTTGTTTTACATTTACAAACATTATAAATAAAAAATTATTTACACACACACACACACACACACACACAATTTTAAAAATAAATAAAATAAATAAATATCGTATAATTATTTAATATTTGAGATATTTATATTGCATTTATTATATTAATTTATCAAAGGGAATATACATCAGATTTTTTCTACTTTCCATTGCCATAATGGTCTCAAGTTAGCATAATGAATATCTAGTACAAATTCATAGAAAAAGGAGTTCGAAATGGCACAAATCAAGCACAAAAGTGGCAAAAATGTGGAACTAATAAAAATTTATAGTTGTCACATTTGCACCACCTTTTACGACATAAACTATTTGAAGAAACATGACTAAAAAACCCAAAACTACTTAATGTTTTATGCATATTTGACTCAAGACATGATACTATTTGTACTTTATGTAGTAGTGAGGCATGCCATGAGACACTCATGATGCTTAGGGTAAGAATAAGATTGAGTAAAGATATTTTAGTTGGGAGGTTAGTCGATTGCTACAAGGGGGTCCTAATATTCATGGTTGAATTTTGTAGTAGTCTGGACTAGTGGGAGGTTATGTTAAAGTAGTTTTAAAGGTTTATGGCTTGTAGTTTTCTCTATATTTTTTAAATTTTTTTACTATGTATAAATGATCTTTCTTGGTATAAATATCTAAACATGGAGTCGATGGTGTATGGAACAAAAGGGATGAGTTTAGTGGGGTCAACCATGTAAGTTCATATGGGATGATGGTGTCTGAGGGTTATGGAGAATCTCTATATGTTATCAATCATATAAAGGAATTAAAAAAGGGACCAATGGTGTTTGTTTGGATAGGATATGATGTAACTTGTTTAATGGATTATTTTCTTGGAGAACATGGGTTGATGGTTCTATATGTTTCTAGTTGAGTAGAAGAAGGATATGTGGGTTCAATACAAGTAATTATGCATTTAACACATTCCATGTTAATTGTGTTTTCTATAGATGTCCTAATATATGGATATGAAGTATCAAAATTTTTATAGAAGTTTTATTATTCTGAGTGGGATTTAAATTAGGTTGATTGGATTTAAAATAATTAGGGAGAGGGTCATTATATAATTTAATGTGTTCATTGGCTTGATGAACTACCTCATGTCAATCACGCTATTGGGTTTTATCATGTTCCTAGATAGATTCATTTAACCTCTCACAAGTGATGGCTTCATGATATGTGCTATTGGAAAGGATGGAAGTGTAATCAAAGGATCAAATGGCATGGGAATTTTCATAAGAGAGACCCCAATTATTATTCCACAAAAATAATTGATTTCATCATGCCATTGAGAAATAGGTCCATAAGGGTCTAAAACCATGGTGAATGGTCGGGGTAAATATAGTCTTTATTTTACCAATCACGACCCTAGGCATGCTCACACATCATCCATATGAATCGGATGCTCATCCAAAGTATGCAAGGGTACCAGGTTCATATTTTATACCAGATTTGTTAAGGGGTTAACATTCATGAAGATACTTTCTAGATCCATAACAAATAATCAAGTGTAAAGAATAATAAGAACTAGATCACAATTGTGATGCATAAAAAATTAAACAAGGATCAAGATAAGATCTACCTTAGAATAACCATGGATAAAGACATTAACAATAAATATCCATCCATAAAGATCCATTATATTAATCCATCACAAACTAGAGTTGGATACATACATATAGTGTATCCATAAGTCATGTACACTCATAAACCAACAACATAACTCGTAACATATATGTCTCTCTAAAAACCATGAAAATCAATACATATATGTATAGGGGTGGGAATTTCCTTCACCTCCTATGAACTCTAAAAATAGATTGCATGCTAAAAATAGCCATGCGCCACTATAAAGGAAATCAAGAAGCATGCAAGCTTCGCCTAATAATAGATTACCTATAGTTAACTCTAGATCTAGTCCTATTATTAGTTTGAACTCGAATGAAACTTCATCTTCTTCCTGCATGTAATCCTTCTCAAAATAAACTTTTCTTCAACCACAAGTCATCTTGTTCTTATCCAATGTGTGCTCTACACTCAACCCTATTTTTATCCTGCAATGGCTAAGTCCCGAATTCTAAATTTCCTAAGCGCGAAACTACGGGGCCTAAATCTTTTCAACTCTTGTGCCTACTTTTGTGCCCCCTACTTCTACACCAATATTATGTGCCTTAGACACTTAGTCATGATTTCATCATCCCACATTATCCCACACTAATTTCATTTCCACCCTCGGCAATGGGTACTCATACCTTATCTCTCCATAGAATAAAGAATAAAGAATCAAAGAATGTCCTTACAAAATAAATGAATGAATGTAAGTGTAATTCAACAACCTGGATGCTCTTATTCTATAAGAAACATTAACTTGAGATAAAAATTATTTTTATCTTCTTATAATTCATTCCAATCATTGAGTCCCTTCTTTGCCTTGTCAGGGATGTCACCAAGCACCCCATCCATCTCATCCATTGTCATATCTTCCCCCTTGTTCTTCAAAACTCTGATAACATTGGCGGTGAGGAAATTATACCTTCAATTACATCCATTCTCTACGTTATTAACTTCCCAAGTTATTTTATTCTATCCTTGTAAGGCTCTTGGGCTGTTGTAAGTGCATTACACTTCTCTCCTATCAATATGAGCCTCTCCTCACACCCGAGTGTCTCATTCTTATTTTCCAAAAGAAATTCATCTTCTCTAGCCAATGTCCTTATTTTGATAATTAGCTCTGGATCTTCACACATTCTTAGTGATAAGTCCACCTTGTTTAATTCATTCTTAAAAGTTTCTAACAAGGCATCAAACTCTACTATCCTTGCACTATTTGTTTCTTCATATTATCTAATTATATGAGAACATTCTTCACTTCTACTACTGCATGCTCTACTCTACTTAGAACCTATATTTTATTCTCATCTAAAACCAAATTAAAAGGGTGTGTAACCAATGTAATGTGGAGGGGAATTCTCTAGATACCTCCTTCTCATATTATGGCTAGGCTACTAGAATCTCATCACCAATCTCCTCGGTCATGTGTAAGATAGTGTGCACTTTCACTTTTGCTTTCTCCTTCGTGTTATCAAGCACTAAATTTCCTCCTCCTTATCCTTCTTATCTTCCAAAATTGTCCTTAGAGTATCTTCATTTTCTATATTTCTTTGTGTCACCTCTACGATTATCTTCATCATCGCATTAGTCACTTGTTCATTTGAAAAATCCATTGGATTGATAGTTACATGTCTTGAATGAGGATCCTTCTTCATTATTCTTGATGTGCATTACTCCTCGTACACATAACATCCATATGAGTCTTTGTACTACATGAAAGTTGCTCTTTGGTGTGAGTGTTTTCCATTTCTAGGTCCATCAGCTCTCATCCATATAATTTATCCTTTGTAATGGTGCTCTAGAAGATGACGTGAATAATATTCATTGGGTCATTAATGTACCCAAGGTTATGTCCTTTCACCATCTCTTCTTCCCTTTTCTCTCCAACGTGCTCACATGTATGCTCCTGAGTCTCAACGACCTCCTTATTCTCTCCTCCAACTTCTCTCTAAGCTCTAGCATCGAGGCCATCGGTCTACTTCTCAACACTAGCTTATAATTCTATATCTCAACCAATGTAGATCTCTTCTTCACATTTGTGTAGGCTCATGCTAGGGACTTTTGTTTCAAACTGTGGTTATTCACCATTGATCCCTTCATCTCCCCTAACTTCAAGGCTAGGTGAGGAAACCCCATCATGAACATCCTCACCTGATTGATGGCTTCTCCTTATCACTATCTTTGACTGGAATGTATTTATGTATTTTCTTCCTTTTAGGTAAATAGAATTTTTCTCTCGGAGAATAAATACAAAGGATGTGCGCATGGGAACAAGGCACATTTGAAGGTGTGGGAAGATAGAAAAGGAAACACGCCCTAGAACACTTTAGATCAGGACTTAGCCATTTTTGTGGATAAGGAATATTTTTGGAGATAGCATGTGGAGCACACATTAAAAGAAGACCTAAGCTCCATGCAATGGTGTTTTGGGAACACACGGTAGATTAGAGCCATTCATAGTTTAAGCTAATAATAGGATTTATACTTGTAATTAACTATAGGAAATCTATTATTAGAGCACTTACATGTTGTGCATACTATTGTAAAGGCACATGGATATTATTAGCATGTGACCTATTTTGATAAGTGCATGGATGGTGAAGGGAAAGTCACCACCCCTATAAATATGTATTGATTTATGTACTTTAAGGGGGTGGATTATTGTAGAGAGTTGTGTTGTTGGTTTCGATAGTCACATGACTCATGGAGATATTGATATAGTGTAAGAAGATTCTATGTTTTACAATATTTAATGTAATGGAGTATATTGGTTGGATAATGGCATTAGACATAACTGAATCTAGTTCTTGTATGGTTAATCTTATCATAGTTATTGTTTAGTTCATTTATTATGATTCTCTAAGATATAAATATGGATTATGCACTATGGAATGTTTATGACTAGTTATGAATCTGAATATGTTTAAACATCATCATGCTAACATTTTGTACAAGAAACTCTAAAGAGGGACCTGGTGCCTTTGCATGCTTCAGGTGAGCACTTAACTTAGTGTTGAGTGATGTGCTAGCGTGCCTAGGTTATTCACAATAAATTCTAGGCTGCATCATTGGTTCTATTGTTGGGACCTCTTTTCAAACTATTTTCAGGATATTTCATGATGAATATGTACTGGTTAACCTTATCAAGTGTTGAGGAGTGGATAGTAGATATGGAAGAAGAATACACTCGATATTTAGCACTAGATCTGATTTTGACACGTGCACGTGGGTGAAGAAAAACTTGTATGACTATTTATGTGAGAGTTTCTTTACTATATTTCCAATAACACTATATGAGTGGCCGATTGCTTATGTTTTTAAAAGGAATTATAGGTTTCACACACTTTTACGAACGTAAAAATAATTTCAGGTCCTTTATGATATTGATATGATTTGGATACACATTGTGGACACTTGGTTATGGGTGCTCTGAATAGATATCATTTGGAGTACTCAATTTCCACTTCTTCTTTCCTAGAGGTAGTTGAGTTCCAATTTTTACATTATCCCAGGGGAACCTATCTGCAAGGCATTCTAGTAGTGATCAAAATCTTGATGGTAACCATGAATTTGGAAGAGAAGATATAGCTAGCTAAACCCCACCACACATAGGGGTAGGATTTGGTTTGGTGAAAGATGGAAGACCTAGTGGCAGAGAGAGAAAAGAGAAGAAAGGTGGATCAAGTTCAATGAGGCACGTGAGAGGGATTTAGAGAAGAAATGTGAGGTTGTAGAATAGATGGCGTTGTGGAGAGAGATGGCTCATGAAGGATTTGGAACTCACGCAGAGGACATGGAGCTAGAGAATTTGGAACTCCCCCATTTTGGAAAGCATGACAGGGAACCCTCCTCTACCTCTTATGAGAGTGTGTCGATAGAGACAACATGGGATATGGGCATGCATCTAAATCCACCTAGAGACCTATCCCTTGTGCTTGGTTTTCTTGTTTCTAGCACAACCAGTAGTAAACAAGCTAGTTTGGGTAGTAGAATAACATGAGTGAATCAAATAGAAAGTACATATATGGTCGGGAAGACGTCTTCATTGTTATTTGGAGGTATATTTTTAGGCACATCATCAAGACAAAGCTCGAGGCACACATAATTTTGGACTCACCTCTGGGAATAGTACCACCAAACAGATTGTGGGAGTTCAGTTTAGTACCACTATTGGAACACAGGGAAGTACATTCCCTAGTTCACTTCCTACTATAAGTGGAGGATCAAGGGGTATAGGTGACTCGGTTCTTGTGGATCTAGTGGGATTGGAGGTAGAGGTAACACATGAGGTTCTGGATCTAGTGGGCATGGTCTTCACCAACCCCAAAATATTTACATGGAGATGTCACTTCATCTTCTAGAGTATAGGGAATAGAATATGCTCCTAAGCATATGCACATGTGTGAGATATTGTGGTGTGCAAAAGGGATCACAGTTTACGAGCATAAGGAAAATTAGTTTACAACTATGTTGCGGGATGCACACATAGTTCGTACACAAAGTATGAACTGATCAAACTTGCATAGATTATACAACTTTATGAGATTCTTTCCTTAAGGAATTTTATATCCTTGAGTTTAATAAGAAGAGTATAAGTATGCTCAAGGATATTAAGTAGGGTACTACTAATATTTTTTTGAGAATATGAGCCCATTTCAAAATGATTTTTTCCAAACTCTCTTATGATATCCATGCAAGCCATCATGCACAATGGTTCATCGAAGGCTTGATCACACATTTTAGGAGGGAACTATCACATAAGACATTTATGGATCCATGCAAATCATTTGAATCAATGTTGCGTCTTTGAGGAAGTCGAAGTATAGACACTAGAGTGATCCCATTCCTAGATCCTTAGATTGTAGCTATGGAAAAGCAGTTGGAGAAACTATCATCAATTCCACGCATTAGACACGTACTAGGATTTGGTGTACAGATTGTGAACTATAGGGTCACACTAAAGATAGTCATCCCCATAGATCAATGTGCTCATTGTTGCTAGACTATGAGATATGTCATTTAGAGAATGATGTAAGCCACTTCTCATTGTGAAAATGTGCAATAAGGAAGATTGTATCTTGCTACTTTTGTAATATTTTTTGGTACACGACTCATAATCTCAAGACTCTAGGTTGATTGATCAGATCCATGATTCCATTAATATTGGTGTACAACAGATAGGAGTTTCAGATAACTCTAAAGGTAAAAGTGAGCACCATGATCATGATCACACTCAAGGGCACTACGATCAAAATGAAGGGTGCTTTGAAGGAGGTCATGGTAGAGGCCAAGGATATCATGGTGGATTCAGGGGTTGAGGCCGTGGTGGTGGACAAGGTGAGTTTCCTCATGGAACATGTTATATGTGTGGATCTCCTAACCACTACAGGCATGAATGTCCTCAGAATATTACTTGTTCTTTTTATGGAAATAATCATAACTATGAAGAGTGCCCATAATTCCATGAGCATATTAGTAAGCAACATAAACAAGAGAAAAATGGTGCATGGATGGTTAGAATACAATGTGCCATAGAAAACCAATGGATGCCAAAGTTGGCACCAAACTTTGAGGTAGTACCTATGAAAATTACTACATGCGCTGAAGTTGCACACGCCAGAGAAGTGTTGTAACAAAATCCTACCTTTACTAGGGAGGAGGTTTTACATGCAAGATACTCATCCCACACACCGGAAGGAGGTTTACCAGAAACCATGGAGGTTCTCGGACATCTTCAAGGTGAAATTCAAGGTTTAAAACAATATTCACGTAAGTTGGAGAAAAAGAAGGTAATGGAGATGGTCCAGTAAGATGTTGATGATTTGAAAGAGGCATGTAAGATGCTACACTAGGAGAATATTATTCCACTACTCGGAATTGGTTAAAGGGAAACACTCCACGTATATGTATTGAGAATGGATGGCAGATCTTGGACACTAATCTCCCCCTCATAGGTTGGATTATGAAAAGGAGATCACCCCGAATGTTGTTATGGATGGGTGGCTTTTGAGTAGTATATTGATTGACACATTGCAAAAGTTAATGCGCTTACTTTAGATGCATGGGTGTAGATGGGAAGACCTCTGTTACATCCATCGTCTAATGTATTTTTTATGAAAAATTAAACTAAGGCCACTCGATAAGAGTTTTAAAGGATCCATCCATTATTATACAAGTGGGTAGGTTCATTGGGGACTTTGAGGTATTAGCACTTGTGGAGGTAGACAACTTCCTAGATCTACTTGAGAGCCCTTGGTGTTATGCTAATAATCCCGATCTATGGGTCAACAAGGGGTATATAATTTTTGAGAAGAAAGAATAACGAGTTATTATCCCTTTGAAAGATGGGAAATATGCACCTTATGTTGAAACTTTGAGTGAGGAAGACCTAAAAAAATTATGTGCGCATAATTCGATATCTAGAAGTACTTGAGCCATCTAAGGAAGGAATCCTCTAATAGGAGGATGCACAATCTATTACTGATACTACAATTATTACTTGTGATAATTGGGTGCATGACACCTATGAGATGGTTGGGTGTGAAATAAGAAGTGCATATACATGAGGAGATATAACTCATTGTATTATGAGGATAAATAACAACCTTGTACCCGATACAACGCGAAGGATATCCTAAGGTATTATTACGTGCCATGGAAGAATAATAGAAGGATGAAGTGGATAGAATAAATATGTTAGTGTATACCACATGCAAGATAACATCATGTTGGTGGATGGTTCATAGGGATAATCTCCTAGAATGGAATGAAGTGAGAATTGCTCTAACAACACAGTTTCTCAAGAGCAATTCACCTACTCAAATCTACACATATCATGGTAATAATCCTTTTCAAAGCACCATGTTCAACAAAGTGTGAGAAAATCTAGAAAGAGGGTAGGAAGCTTTAGCACCTTCATTGTGGGTGCACAAACTTTATTTCACCTTGTGAGGCTACGCACACACTTGGTATGTTTATTGAGAACTACATAGGGAGACTAGAAATTGGAAAAACTTGATTGCAGGAATGATCTAGAATTTTTACTACTTCTCCACTAAACCTGCGGTGAAAGAGGCATTATGATTTATGGAGTGATTGAATATGGGAGATAGTGAAAAGGTTGAAGAAATTATTCAGTTTTATTTGGTGAGGCGGACCCAAGAGCGTGTTTTGATGAAGTAAATAAGACAGGATGTTGAACTACTTGAGCATGCTTACATTGAGAAGGAAAAAGGAAAGATGATCTATATAGTGGATGAAGAAGTATAAAATTTGGACATATATCATTTAAAGGGTACGTGCGAGGTCTTAGAAAGTGTGGATAAGGAGGAACACTCCTATCATGAACCTATAAAGACCAATAAAGTGAACATTGGCATGGATGTTGAACCTAAGGAGGCCATAATTGGAGACTATTAGTTTGATTCTGAAGTGGCTAAGATAATTGAGTTACTACGTGATTTCTAAGAATTATTTCCTAGGGGATACCATGAGTTAAAGTAAGTGTATGAGTCTTTGGGTGAGATGAAGATTAAGTTAAAGGAAGGTGTGTGCCTAGTTAGGAAGATACCTTACAGGATGAACCCTAACCTGTACGTAAAAGTTAAAGAAGAAATTGACAAGATGTTGAAATCTAACATCATTAAGCCCCTAGAAGAATTAGAGTGGGTTAGCCCCATGGTAATCAGTATAAATAAATATGGTAGGATTAGGATTTGTGTGGACTACAAGGAGCTGAATGCTACATGTGTGATTGATCCTTTTTCTACACCTTTCACCGAGGAAATATCAGAAAGTGTTGTAGGGCACAAAATTTACTCTTTTACAGATGGATTCTCTGGGTTTGACCAGGTAAGAATTGCAAAGGAGGATCAAGGGAAACCAGATTTCACCACCGAATGGGGAATTTTTGCATACATGGCAATTCCTTTGGGTGAAGAATGTGCCTGTAGTATTTTCATGCACTATGGTTCAAGCATTCTAGGATTTTATTCACAAATTCTTCGAGGTTTACTTAGATGATTGAACACTATATGGGCTTTTCAAGGATCATTGTGACAACTTGTGATTAATGTTTGAGAGGTGCAGACAGTTAAGCATCTCCTTAAACATCAAAAAGTATGTAATTTCTACACTTTTTGGAGCT
Source organism: Taxus wallichiana var. yunnanensis (assembly GCA_018340775.1). Lineage (NCBI taxonomy): Eukaryota > Viridiplantae > Streptophyta > Pinopsida > Cupressales > Taxaceae > Taxus > Taxus wallichiana. The sequence goes on from CM031236.1 coordinate 262,863,555, forward strand.
CTGCTAGGGCATATCATCTACAAGGAGGGTTTGTTAGTAGATCTAGCTAATATTGCGAGCTTATCTTAGGCCTTGAGGAGCCTACTAGTTACTGCGTGAGGTGTGCAAATTCTTGGGCCACACGGTTTATTACAAAAAAATTATCAAAGGATATGTGAAGATTTCCGCACCCTTGGAGGAGTTATTAAAAGGTAAATGGACATTCTATTGGGAGAACCATAGCAACATGCATTTTAAGTGTTAAAGGAGAGACTTACTAGGATGCCTATTCTACACTTTCCCTCATGGAACCAACATTTTCACATACATGTGGATGCCTCTGGCATGGCCATTGGTGCAATATTAGCTCTTCCTAGAGAAGGTATTATAGATCATCCTATCTATTTTTCTAGTATAAATTTGACTCCTAGAAAAAAATTATACAACTATAGAGCGTAAGGCCTTGTCAATGATCTACATGCTACATAAGTTTAGACAATACTTGCTAGCAACACCTTTTGTGTTCTATATAGATCACATGACATTGAAATACTTAGTAAATAATCCTATTTTACAGGGGCGCATATGTCGATGGGTTATTTTATTCCAAGAGTTTGATTTTATAGTTGTGGTCTAGTTGTGCGTGTGCCCCTATAATGTAGTAGCAAATTAACTTACCTTTCACTTAGTAGTTGTAATCCCTTTAGCACACCACAAGATTTCACACATATGTACATGTTCGGTAGCATCCTATATACCTCTATACTCTGGGAGATGAAGAGAAATCTCTATATAGATATTTTGTGGTTGCTACGGACCTTGAAAACTTGATCCAAAACCTCCTGGGTTCCCTCTATTTCTAGAATCACCGATCCACTAGAACTAGAACCACCTATACCTCCTAATCTTCCACTTGTAGTTGGAATAGGGCCTATAGATGTACTCCCTTGTGCTTTGACAGTAGTACTATATAGAACCCCTACAATCTATGAAGTAGTTCCACTTTCAGAGGTGAATCCAATATTCTCGCACGTTCACATTCTCGTGTAGATGATGCACCTAAGAATGCTCCTCCAAATGACATTGAAGTTGTATTTCCTACCATTGATGTACTTGATCCTTGACTTACTCCTGCTTTCCTACTTCCCAAGTTAGTTTGTTGGTTACTTGTCATACTAGATACTGAAAAACCAAGCACAAAGGCTAGGTCACTAGGTGGATTAAGATGCATGCCTGTGGCCCAAGTAGTCTCTGCTAGCACACTTCGTGTGAGGCCAAGAAGGGATCTCTATCATGTTTTCCAAGATGGGGGAGTTCCTGATGCTCTAGCTCCATGTCTTCTATGTGAGCCATAAATCCTTCATGAGCCATCTCTCTCCTCAATGCCATACTTTCTGTAACGGAACACTACTTCTCTATTTCCCTCTCGCATGCCTCATTATACTTAAGCCACCTTTCCTCTCTCTTTTATTCTACCGCTAGGTTTTCCATAGTAATACCAAACCTATTCCTGCCTTTGCGTGTGGTGAAATTTTAGTTAGCCATCAATTTACTCTCCAGGTTCAACGTTACCATTAAGATCTTGATCACCAGTGGAATACTATGCAAATATGTTCCTCTTGGATACCACAAAAACTAGAATTTAGCTACCTCTGGGCATGAGTACGTCGAAATTGAATATTCCATAATATAACTGTTTAGAACACCATGAAACCATGTATCCACCGCGCTAGTCTAGATAAGATTAGCATCATAAAGGTCCTGAAATTATTCTTGTGTCTAGAAAAGTGCGTGATACCTCCAGTTCTGCTGAGATTCATAAGCAGTAAGCCACTCATATAGCTCTACTAGAAAGATAGTGAAAAATCTCTCATATAAGTTGTCATACATGTTATGTTCTACCCAAGTGCGTGTGTTAAACTTAGATCCATTGTTGAACCATCGTGCATATTCTTCCTCTAGATCGTGTATCCATTCCTCAATACTTGCTAGAGTTAAGGTACGTCTTCATCACGAAACATCCTAAAAACAAATGAAAAAATGTCCCAAGAACTTGGAACCAATGATGCAACCTAGAATTTACAAGATAACACCCTAGTCACACTGGCACATCACTCATCCTAGACTAAGCACTCACCTGAAGCACGCAAAGGTACCAAGTCCCTCTTTAGGGTTTCTATAACAGGATGTTAACATGATGAAGGAAGAAACATATACATTCATAACTAGTCCATCATTCTACAGTGCATGCTACCCATATATCTATGAAATAACAAACTTAAACAGTAATCATCATTGAATTAATAACATGCACTACTCAATTACATAGAATGACACTTAGATTCAGCCAATATCTTCCATCTATAAATATAGAAGCTCCTTACAGTACTGTCAATCTATATCAAGGCACATATGGATTTGATACACCCATTCATACATCCAGAATCATACATACACTGCTCCTTGTAATCTCTCTCTACTATGCACCTAACATCATATATATATATATATATATATATATATATATATATATATATATATAGGGTGGGGACTCACCCTTCACCACTTATCTATTCCAAAAATAGGTCACATGCTATTGATAGCCACATGCCATTTATAATTATAGCCACACATGCAAGTGTGCTATCTATAGTCCTCTTACAGATAACTGAAGTGTCAATTCTATTCTTAGCTAGTCTTCATGCATAGACGCTTTGAACCAATTCTCCAAATATAGAAAATGCATGGCACACACATCTCTTCATTGTTGATGTGTCCCACATGCCATCTTCTAAAAATAGGTCTCTATGCTCAAAATCAGCTAAGTCCTGAAATTTGAACTTTCCTTCCACGCGTGGGTCCTTCCTGTCCCTCCGCGCCTTTGATATTGGCCTTCTATCTCACACGGATTCCTTGTGTGATATTCGACAAGTATTTTTTGATCAACATATACCACTAATTGGACCACCAAACAAAGAATATGTTTACGTAGCCATAAATGAATCTGTTGTTTGAAGAGATTATGTATTAAAAATGAAATCTACTTATTGCTACTTTATTACGAACACTAGCATGTTTCTCAATAACTATTTCAAGAACTAGAACACCATACGCAAGGTAAAGGTTACTAGGTGGGATCAAATACATGCCTATGGTCCTTATTATTTCTTCTTCTGACGCACTCTCATCTAAATTTGAAGGGTATTTTATTCTATGCTTTCCTAAGTGGGGTAGAGTCTGATGCTTTAAATCCTTGTCTTCAATTTGAGCTTCAAATCCTTCATGAGACATCATCCTTTGCAACTCCACTGAATCCTTAATATCATGCTTCTTTTCTAATTCCCTTTCCCACGCTTCATTATACTTAAGCCATCTTTCCTATCTTTCCTTTTTTACCATAAGGTCAGCCATCTTTTAGCACACTTGCTCCCGCCCCCATGTGTGGTGAGGGTTTAGCTAGCCATAGGTTGTTCTTCGAAATCTATAGTCACCAATAAGATCTTAACCGACGAAGGGATAATGCACAAATAAAATCCTCCGGATCACGCAAAAATTGAAACTTAACAACCTATGGATAGTAATAAGTAGAAATAATGTACTCAACGTGTAACTATGTAAAAATACCACTCCACCAATGTTATAGAACACGTGTCCAAGTTACATTAGCATCATATAGGTCCTGGTAATATTTTTATGTCCAAACAATTGTTCTATATCTCCAATTCTACTTTGATGCATATGCTACCAATCAATCATACAAATCTATAGGAAAACAACAAAAAAACATCTCATAGAGTTCATGATACAAATGCTCTTCAACCCATGCATGAGCATCAAAATTAGTTCAAGCATTATATCTATTATAAAACTAGTCTTCTACATCTCCTACCCACCTCTCAATGTTTTCCAAAGTCAACTGATACATCTTCATCATGCAACATCCTTATAACAACTTGAAAAAGGTCCCAAAGAACATAACCGAAAAGTAGTATTTATTTTACCAATCACATCCCTGGGCATGTTGGCACATCATCTAGAAAAATATGAATTCTCACCCAAAGTGCACAAGGGTACTAGGTCTCTCTTATATAATAGATTTTTCTAGGGGTTAGCATGCATGCAGATACTTTCCATATCCATAACAAATAATCAAGTGTAAAACATAACAAGAACTAGATCACAACCATGATGCATAAATAATTAAATAAGGATCAAGATCAGATCTACCTTACAAGAACCATGAATAGAGACATTAACAATCAATATCCATCCACAAATATCCATTATATTAATCCATCACAAACCGAGTTGAATACATACATATAGTGTCTCCATAAGTTATTCATGCTCATAAACTAGTAACATAACTCTAACATATATGTCTCTTTACAAAAGTATGCAAATCAATACATATATATAGGGTTGGGGACTTTTTCTTCACTTCCTATTCACTCTCAAAATAGGATGCATACTCAAAATATACATGCGCTACTACAAAGGGAATCAAGAAACATGCAAGCTTCACCTAATAATAGATTACCTATAGTTAACTCTAGATCTACTCCTATTATTAGTCTAAACTCGCATGATGCTTCATCTTATTCTTGCATACAATCCTTCTCAAAATAGACTTTTATTCTACCACAAGTCATCTTGTTTTTATCCAATGCATGATCTCGCACTCAACCCTATTTTTATCTTGTGATGGCTAAGTCTTAAACTCTGAATTTCCTAGGTATGAAACTACATGGAAAAAATCTTTCCAACTCTCGCGCCTACTTACGCACCACCTACTTTCATGGAAAAATTATGTGCCCTAGACACTTAGTCATGATTTCATCATCTCAACAAAATATCCTCTCAAATCCTCTTTAGATGGAGGTTGGTGACAATCATTATGGGAGAAATAATGAAAGTGATAACCTCCTTATGGTTGAGGAGTATAATGATAAATGTTGTGGATAGTCCTCACGGAAGAGGTACCTTGAGGAAGAGTGATGGTAACACCATTATCATTAGCATTATTGTTTCCAAGTGATCCATAGGGATCTAGAAATACACCACTTCATGAGAGAAACTAGAACAAGAAGAAAAGTTAATTAGAAAAGAGAGTAGACTATTAAGTTACAAAACTTCCACCTTGTGCAGAGTGGAGGTTATGTAACTACCATAGAGGTTGCATAACCACCAAGATGCAATCACCGACACCCTGTCACTAATGAAATAAAAAAATAATTCCATGAACAGTCACATAATTGAAGTGTCTAGATGGTGTCTCTTAATTATTTGACCCTTCCTATTCTCTAGTGCACATGAGGACATGGGAAGAAGCTATAAAATCAAGAATTACACTGGAATTGATCATTGATTCATGGAAGAAGTTATCAAGAATAATTTGGTGATGGAATTGATTTGTAGAATCAAGATGTATGAGTATAGAAAGGAAGTAGAGAGGGAAGAAGTAACATTTTTTTATTTCTTAAGCTTCTTGTAATTTCTATTCATTTCAATTGGCCAATATATAACTCGAAAGAAAGAGAAATTTCTCTTCCGTTTGGTTTTCCCTCAAATTAGGGGTTTCTAAGATAAAAATATTGTGTTCATGTGTTGAATTTTTCTTTTTTAACTACTCCAAATTGGTTCTAAGTGCACATAATTCATTCACTAACTTCAAAATTATCATTTTCAAGTAATTTTTAAGTACGAACAATAGTTGTGTTGTTTTTTAAATTTCAAAAGTAGAGGTTTACAGATCATTTTGGTGTCAAATATGACAATATTATCCAAGGGGATATGATGTTTGTTCTTGTGTGATTTGTATGTCGCTGATAACGTCTAAAGGTGAAGAAGTGCTACCTTTTGATCCGAAGATATCTTCAAAGAAGTGGAAGCAAAGGATTAGTGATAAAATAGAAGAAGAGAACTTGGTCCATAAAATTGATATGTTTGGAAGGCACGATGGAAAGGGTGTTTCAATACAAATGGGAACTCTTAGATCAACAAAGGAAAAAAGTGGTTAAAAAATATTCCATAGAATCCATGGTTTGAGATTTGGCCAAGAATTTTGGCATAGGAAATAACCAAGATGAGGAATAAGATGTGGAAGAGCATGAAGAAGAAAATATAGTTGGAAAAGAGAAGGTAAAATATGATCATGCTCCTTTTAAATTTGAAACTATTTGTCATTTAGTTTAGTGTGCATAATGTCATGGAGGCATAAAGGTTTACTTTTTATGTCTCAAAATGGAAGGACATGCTCTGGTTTGGTGGAAAACCCATCTAGCCAATTGTAAAAGAAGAAGCACCCATTGTAAGTTCTTAGGAGGGTTTTAAGGAATTGCTTAAAGAAAATTTTTATCCTATTTTCCATAAGATTGACTAGATGATTAACGGAAATATTTTAGACAAAGTACTAGTCAAAGTGTGTAGTATTACACTTCATAGTTTAAGAGGAAATCCATGTTGCTTAATATGGACTTGGAGGATGAGAATATTCTGACCAAATATTAATGACTTCAGACTCACCTTTGAAGGAAAGGTCATATCCATGAAGCCCAAGGCCATCAATAAAGCATGTGTGCAACCATATTACATAGATAACTTTAACAAGCAAGAAGAAGCGGATTCAAGGACAAAAAATTAAAAAAATCATCAAAACAAATAATAGGGACAAACAAGTAAAAAGGTAAATGGAAAGTTAAAAAGATCGTTATCACTTTTAGTAATTTAAAATATCTTAAGAGTTTTTGCAAGAATTTTGATATAAATGGTCATACTGACACTACATGTTGGAAGTTACATCTATAATTGGATCCAAAGAACCAAACCAAGGACTCTAATAATTCCATGACATCTATAAAGAAACATGGGGAGGTAGAGATAAAGGATGATTTTGATGTATACGAGAGGCTAGGATGCACGAACACCAACATGGATAGCTAGGAACAAGAAGAAAAAATGAGTAACGCATTTTAAATCAAAATACAAATTAAGAGAACTAAGGTAAATTATTTGGTATATATGGGTTCTCAATCTAATTTGATTTCTAATGTGTTTATAAAGAAGATTGGTCTTGAAACTTATGAGCATATACATCTTTATCCTTTGGGATAGGTGAACAAGGATGTAGAAATTCAGTAACACAAATATGTAAGTTCAAGTTTGGGATTAATTCTCAATATACATATGTATTAGAAGATGATGTAACTCCATTTGATGCATTTGATGTTATTTTTAGAGTCCTTACTTGTATATTAGATATGCTATATTTATGAGAAAGGAAAACCAACATATGTGGGCTAAGGATGGAGTCGGTTACAACATCCGGGCACACTAGCATAATGAAAAACTTGCTATGGTAAGTGATAACCAAGTAAACAAAATGATTTAGGAAAATCATAATCATTTTATTTTACTTTTATTGAAACAAAAGAAAATGGGGTAGAAATTTGAGACAGCTTTTAACAAAGGGATAAAAGATTTAGATAGCATAATTTGGACTTTTAGGAAGTGTTACAAACTCCTAGTTCATTACAACTAAAATGTGAAGTTGAGCATGAGATTAAACTGTTTCTAGAGTTTCCTCTACCAAACATTGGGTTGTATAGGAAATCCACTGTTAGAGAGTACAAAGGTTAGGAAACAACTCTAGGAGATATTAGACCAAGGGGTGATATGCCCAAGCACATCACCATCCATTTTTCCTATTGTGACAGTGTCAAAGAAGGATGGTTCTTGGATAATGTGCATAGAATACCATACTTTGAAAAATATTACCATAAATAAAAAATATCCACTCCTATGTGTATATGATATCCTGGACCAACTTCATCTTGCACGGTTCTTCACCGAGTTGGATCTCAAGTCAAGTTATCACCAAATAAAGATGAAGGAGGAGGATATATGGAAGACTTCCTTAAAAAAAAAAGGTTTATATGAGTGGTTAGTACTTCCATTTGGTTTATGTAACACACCTACTACATTTATGAGATTGATGAATGATGTATTGCAGGAATTCAAAGATTCACATGTCATTATATATTTGAATGATATTCTGATTTTTAGTGCCACATGGGAGGAACATCTAACACATTTACAACAAGTATTTCAAGTTCTAAAGGAGAAAAAATTGCTATGCAATATCAAGAAGTGTGAATTTTCCAAACAGACACTTGTCTATCTTGGGCATGTGGTTACGGAGGAGAGATACAAGTGGATCTAAAGAAGATGTAAGTCATCACTAACTCGACAAAACCAATGGGAGATAGAGAGACTAGGATTTTTGGGAGAATTACAATACATGAGGAAGTTCATTTTGGGATTCTCTTCTATTACAACACCTCTACACACAACAACCGCAAAGAGTAAGGGTTTTGAATGGGTAAGGAACAAGACCATGATTTGTAGTTATTGAAATACAATATTAGTCATGCTCTAGTACTTGATCTTCCTAATATGCATCAACCCTTTGAAGTAGAGATATATGGTAGCAATTATTCCATGAGAGAAATTTTGCTATAGGGAGGTAAGCCAAGTATGTTATCATTATGAAACTTTCATTTCATCATTTAAGGGATATTCAATATATGATAAAGAAATGTATTAACTAGTTTAGACAATAAAGAATGGAAACACTATTTTTTGAACAAAATAAACTATTATGCATACTAAACACAAACCTCTCCAAAGTATTTGCAAGCATAGTCTAAATTACAATAGAAAAGGCACTATGAGTGGATGGGATTCCTTCAACATCTCCATTTAGTAATCAAGTACAAGAAAGGTAGAAAAATTTGCTGGAAAACATGTTATCTTGGCCACCCTAACATGATAAAATCTCCAGTTTGGCCACTATATCTCATTTTGAGCTCTTCACAAAGGAAGCTTAGAAAGAGACATATGCTCAAGAAAAATATTTTGGGGTGAAATATCAACACTTATACTCCAAAGGGGATGAAATAAGAGATATTAATGATTGTTATCTAAAATATGGGATACTCTGCTGATGGGGGAAGCTTTGTGTTCCAAAAGAAGAAATAATTTTATTAATGAGGGAAGCACATACCTCAAAATTAGAAGGACATTTTTGTGTTGGAAATACCATGACCTACTTACAAAGGTATGTATATTGGCCCAATATGGAAGAAGAAGTATCTAAATTCATAAGAGGATGTGAAATTTGTTGTATAATCAAACCTAAATTCAGGTAGGAAGGTTTGTATATTCCTTTACTTGGTCCTTACTTGACCATGGGAGGATATCTCTATGGATTTTGTAGGAGGACTACCTATGTTTAAACATGGCCATCATTATCTATATGTTTTTGTAGATAGATTTAATAAAATGTGTGTTCTTATGGCATGTAAAAATACAATAAAATCATGTGATAAAACTGAACTTTTATTTGGTAATGTATGGGTGCATCTTGGTTTGCCAAAGTATATTGTTTATGATAGAGATTCTAGGTTCTTGGGGAAGTTTTGGACAAAATTGTGGGACAAGATGGATACCAAGTTACATATAAGCATAGACTTCCATCCCCAAACAAATGGACAAACATAGGTGGTAAATAGGAGGTATAGCTAATTAGAGGATATAATAGTAAATATCCATGGACTTGGGATGAGCCCCTACCCTACATTCAATATTCATACAACAAGGTGGTACACACATCCACTATACAATCACCTTTTGAAGCATGTTTAGGATATCTACCTAAAATCTAATGGAAATTATAGTTAGATAGAAGGAAGAAGAAGAGATACATGACTCGGAAATGACTAGAGAAACAATTTTTGTTGAGAGGATCCAGAATCTATCTAAGATTAAATTAACAATTAAAAATTATCAAGCTAAGTATAAGGATAGAAACAATAAAAATCATAGAGAACAAAAACTTTGTGTTGGAGAAAAGGTCCGGATTTACTTGAGCAAGGAAATAATACAAGGAAAATCAAGAAAACTCAACCCACTATGGTATGGACCCTTTACTATATTGGAGAAGCTTGGAGAAAATGCTTGTAGAATTGATTTTCCACACTTCATGCAGATGTACTTGGTAATAAATTATGATAACTTACACCTATATGAGCCATCTATTCTTGATGAGAAATAATAATTTTAGTTGGTACCTTTCAGAATATTTCATCTTGGATTCAAGAGGTGACTTAGAGGAGGATGTAGTGCTAAGAAAAAGGTTAGAGAAATAAGGAAAGGAACCCATAAATCTTGGCATGTTGGACTCAAAGGGAAGACAATGAGGCTGGCCTAATGGTAATCAAAGGAGAAAGTGAGGGAATTTTTTTCCTCATATAATCCCGCATTAATATTTTGTGGGACAAAATTCCTTCTAAGTAGGGGAGGTGTGATCCCTATGGATGTAGAAAAACACCAATTCATCACAACAACCAAAACCAAAAGAAAAATTAATCAGAAAAGAGAGCATAATGTTAAGTTACATAACCATCACATTATGTAGAGTGGTGGTTATGTAACCACCCCGATGGTTGTGCAAACACCCCTATGAACAAACTAGTGTTTATGTAACCGTTTAGTGGTTGTAAAACCATCGTATGCATTCACTGATGGTCCTGTCACTAATGAAAATAAAAATATATGTCCACGAAAAGTCACAGATCTGAGCGTTTGGACAATTTCTCTTCTTTGGTTTACTCTTCCTATTTTCTAGTGCATGGGAGGACATGGGAAGAAGCTATAAAATCAATAAGCACACATTAAATTTATCATCAATTCATGGGAGAAGGGACTAAGAAGACTTTGGTGCTGGAGTTGATTTATAGAAGCAAGTATATTCATTTCCCTACCCAACTTTTTTTCCCTCAAATTTGGGGTTTTCAAGATAAAAATATTGTGTTTTTGTATTGAATTGTTCTTTTTTAATTACTAAAAATTGGTTCTAAGTGCTAGAATTCATTGACTAACTTCAAATATATCATTTTCAATTAATTTGAAAGTAGGAACAATATTCCTTTGGTTTTGTAAATTTCTAAAGTAGAGGCTTACAGATCACCAGGACACATGGGAACATGTAATTCCTATGTGGTTATTTCTTGGGAAAGGATTTTTAAATTCCTTCATGAGATAATTTTGGATTTTTTTACTCGAGTGTTTTTTCCATAGTTGTAAGAGAGAAGGATCTCACCTTGTATTGAAGGTGGGGCTATAAATATATAAGGAATAGTTTAACTAGTCTCTTATCAAGCATAGTTGAACTCGATGTGGGGTGTTGGAGGCATCTCGAAAAGGAAAGAGGTGTAACTCAGTCAATGCAAAGTTCTCTCTAATAAAAAACTCTAACCCAACTTACCAACCTCCAAATTTGACACATACAACTAAATTTAGCTGTAACTAAGAGGTCTACTACATTTAGATGGAAATCCTCTTATTGTAATTTTTGTTATAAATGTGATTTCTCTTTACGATTCTTTCAATTATAGAATACACCTATAAAAACATATTTGAATTGGATAAATCCTATAAATAAAATAAAGTTATTATCTCTTATTGGGGACAACATGAGTACCACAAAACAATAATATTAAAATATTGCAAACATAAATGCTAACCAAATAAAAAATTAGACAAATAACTCGCACTAAAATAACAACACATGAAATAAAGATGAATGAAGTATGGGTAAGTCCCACTGCAAATGTCACAAATGTGAGCATAGAAAACTAATGCATAAATGAAAATATAAGAAAATTAGAAAACCTTCTCTAGATCTTCCTTTCAAACCTTAGTGATAAGGTTGTGGAAGCTTTAAGATTGTGGAACCTTGTAAATAATGGATTATGGGTACTATTAAATGTGATCTCAAAATAAGGGAGTGAAAATTCTATGAACACAAGTATGACACTGGGATAAAAATAACAGAGTTTTCTTGCTTCAATCCAAGAGGATTTGTAAAGGATAAGCTTGCTATTTTATAGAGGCTAAGTAGTGGTTTGAGAGTAGTTGCAAGTGGTTGAATGCACATGCTAAAAATAACACTTGAGGGAGGTTAAATAGTTTGGGTGAATTTATTCCCATTTGAATGGCATTAAATAAATTCAGTTGCGTAAGTTGCACTCTCGTAAAGGTGGTTATACATGAAATTTAATTTCCCTCATCTTTCTAGGATTATAGAAGTGGAGTACAAGTGGAAGTTGACAAGGAAAATATGTGTATTATACAATTAAGTAACTAATTTAATTAGATACAAAATGTGAGATAATTAATTAACCGTTTATTTAATAAATGTTAAATAGGTTTATCTAAGGTGTTTTAAGAACTAATTTAATTAATCACAAAAGGTGTAATAGAATGTGTATGAATTAATTAATTTGATTAATGATTCATAATGGGGTATGAATCGGGATAAATCAGAACAAGTTGGGAATATATATGTATACAATTTTGAGGTGTCTACAATATCAATCAGAGCACTATGGGAAGTTCTTGGGAATAAGCCCTAAAATTCATTGTGATGAGTACCACAAGAACCCCAAAGTAGTTGGCACATTGAGGGAACTAGACAATGAAACGGGTGCCCCCACCTACCGACTACTATGCATGTGAGGATTAAAGCCAAGATTATCCTTAGTGATGGCCCCAATTTCAATGATTCAAGAGTAAAATAAAACATGGTTGATTAAGGGGGTAAAGTAAGGAAATAGACTAGAATATTTCTAGTATACCACACTCGTTTGGATAAATTTTGGTATTTAAGAAGAGATCATTTTTATAGAATACATCCAGAAAGATCCCCTTTATTCTACCTCGAGAAAAAAAACATCACAACACTATTTCTAAGTCACCCCTACAACTGTTTATGTTCCTCACATATCCTTCTTACACTTTGTCATACCTATTTTTGTCATCTGTTCTAAGTCCTAATTTTCCCAGTCATTATCGCAACTATGACTATGTTATGATTTTTCCACCCCTAGTTTTCCCAGAGCTAATTACAACTAAAATTGACCTATCTCCTTCCAACTCATCCATTCTATATTATGTTTTGATTCTTGATTTATGCTAGAATCACTCACAAATGTGATTGGCCTACAATTTTCTGGTCTTACCATCTTGTTGTATTTTCCCACTCATGTTTCCAAGTCTTATTCATTATCATTCCCCATGGATTTTAGTCATTTACATGATCATCCAAAATCTGATTTTATTTATCAAAACCTTCTTGACCACATGTTTAAGCTTAAGTCCCAACATTTGGGAACTTTTCTTGACGACACCTCGCTTATCATTCCATTTACAATGATCATATTCACCCCATGGTACCACATCATCTCTATCCATCACATTTTAAATTTACAAATTTTAACAAATTTGATGGCATAAAGAATTCTGAACAAACTTGCAACTCTTTCGCTACACTTCCCCCTTGTATAACATGATGATGCTCTTCTCCTACACACTTTCTCAATTTCACTCACCGACCGTGCACTTGATTTGTATTCATGCCTTCCACAACATAGCCTTTACACTTTTAGATAACTAAAAATTCATTTTTATCTATCTTCACCATCCATATTACACCCAAAAACACATTTGTTGACCTTCACATACTTCAGAAATCCCATAATGAGTCCATCATGGAATTTGTTATGTGTTGCTTGTGAACTTTTCATCATATTTCATTTCCACTTCAACAATATGAACTCATTGACCTCTTTTCTAAACTTTTTATTTCCCAAAATTACAAATTCAATAATTATGCACATTTGATGACGCCATGCACTTGACACAATGCCTTGAAAATGTACATTTTGGTCATCCTCCTCCTTACCACTTATATCCATTCCTCCACCACCTACCATATCATCCCACTCCAATGTTCACCATGTCCCTCAATCAAATCCTTCTCACATTTCATCACCTTCTACACCAAAATATTCACATTCATTAGGTTCCCCTAAGACCCTTGGCTTTGTAGTGCCCACTTCCCTTTGACACTTTTTAGATATTGATTTTGATACTATTGATCATATTATGGACACTATTATGTTTGCTTTAGTATGATGGTTAGATGTTAGATCATGGATTATTATTGATCTAGATTTAGTTATTATGCTTGATGATTACTAGAGACATGTTTATATGTGGTTGAAGATATACTTTTGACATGGATATATTATGGATGTTGGTTTGGACTTATGACATTGGATGGTTGAGTAGACTTTGTTGGAATATTACTGATGATGATATAGTTGATTTATTTAATTAAAAATGATAATGTTGAATTAATGATATTGTTGTGATTTGTGTGTTTAGAAGATTTTGAAATATTTTTTATATCATTTTGGATGTCTGATACGGCCCCGAGGCCAAAGGAGGTATTTGCATTTTGTAGGTTAAAAATCACAACAATGTCACGGATCTGGAGACTAACCATATTGAAATTTCGGGTCAAATCTACAAGGTCACCATGGCAACTGTCATGTGTTGTGTTTGTGTGTTGTGTTATGTTAGGAATTCTCATGGGGGATTTCCATTATATGTGACCATGGGATATGTGTTTTATTTATGTGTTCCTTTTTATTATTGTTGTATGTATTTTTATTTGTAATGTGTTCTTTTTTTTAATTAATTTAAATGTGATGGATTTAATGTGAGAGTCATATAGTTAAACTTTATTTAAATTTAATTGGGATGTGGAATGTAATTAATAAAGTGGTTGATTTTAAATATTAATGTTGGAAGAGTGTGTAAGTTAATGTTGTAAGGATGTGTAAGAGATATGTAAGAGTATGTAAGGAAGATTTTGGAAGGTCAAACACTCCATCTTTTATGAAATTCGAATTTGACCTTGGAGGCAAAATTTGGAGGCTTGTGGGACAAGTTAAACTTGTCCCACACCTCTTAAAATAATCCACCAACCATGCCTATGGTTTGGAGGGTAAATATAGGAATTTATAATGCATTTTGAAATGACATTTGTAAGTTTTAATTGCACTTCCCTTACATATTTTTAATGCAGTCCTTTTTGGAGTATGGGTTGAATTGGAGTATGTAAGTGATTTTGTCATGTTTAATTTATTGTGATTTGTTTGTTGATGTTGATTTCCTCTTGGGGATGAGGAAAAATGATGTGGCATCCCACTTGGATCCACATCATCCTCTCTCTTTCCTTTCCTATAAAAGTGAAGCTTCTTGCTCATTTGGAGGTTGTTGAAACTTGGTTATTTCCTCTTGGGGCACATTTTTTTGCTGTTTCTTTTAGAGCTTGTTTGAGGCAGAGCTTGGAGGATTTTTGCTGCTTATACTTGCTGGTTTTGGACTGCACTTTGACATTTTGGAAAGCTTGTGAGCTTGGAACAAACTTCAGTATGGAGAGGTAGGATCTAGAGTTGTATTTAATTGTCTTTTATTTTCTTGCATGCATGCTTAAATGGTGTTTGTGTTTGCATTCTTGGCTGGTTGGGTAGAATGCTTAGGGCATGGTGTAGGAGAAGGCTGTGGGGATTTCATATGGGGGCATAAGGGAATTGCCAATGGCAAAATTTATTTATGGAGGGAATTTTGGTTTGGGATCCACCTTGGAAAAGAAACTGCTTGCATTTCTTACTATGGGGGCATAAGGAATAAACTTGGAGGGGAGGAATAAGGAGCGGTTGGGAGCTATAAGGTTTATGGGTTTGATATGATTATTGGTGATATGCATTTTGGTGGATGCCCAATTCCAAATTGGGAGGCATAAGGATTTTCCCCATAGTCCTTTCTCTTGTTGGCTTGCTTGATCAATCCTATGTGTTGTATGAATTGTTTCAAATGCAGTTGGGAACTGTTGTCTTATTTTGAACTCTGAATTTTTTTATTGTATGCAATGTGAATGTTGTTTGTATGTGATAGAAGCCCTTGTTGCCATGTGTTGATATTCATGCCCCATTTCAATATGGTTGGGGATCCGGGCCAATGGGGAAAGATGTTTTCTCCTTTCCCATTGGATGTCTTGGTTGGGTGGAAAGCATTGCCTTTCCCCCTTCCTTGTTGTGATCAATGTTGCAAAGAAGAAGAAACAAGCATGTTGTTGTTTGCGAGAAGAAATTACAGTTTGACAGTCTTTTCCCTTTGGAGTAAAAATTCAATGTAACCTTTCCCACTTCGAGTGGATGAGTGTATAAATGTTGTAATGTGAAGTTATTGTATTGATAGTAGATGTTTGAATTTGAATTGAGAAATATAGAGAGTTGTATCAAATCTCTGTTTTGTAAAGAAATGAGAAGAATGTATATGTATCTTGTAAACTATATTTGAATTCAAATTTGAAGGAGATCAGTTGTAAAGTTATTTGAATTATCAATAAAGAATGGTATTAGTTATTTTAAATTTGTATGTAATGTATTTTGAAATCAAATAGAAAGGAAGAATGCGTGGAAATGAAAGATAGTGTTATATTAATTGCAAAATTGTATATTAAAATTGAAATCAGAGATGCATTTTTATTTAGAATTGAATGGATGATCTAATAAGCATTGTATTTGACTAAATTAGAATCATATGCACATTCAAAAGACAAATTGCTAAATCAATTTAAAGACATAGCTCACTGTTTTAAAACTTAAATCTGGTAATGCACATTTTAATAAAAATGAGCAGTTCAGACTTATACTCAACAATAAGTTATGAAATCTTGAAATTCATACTTAGGAAGACCTAAGGAACTCAAATTCAATCTAACAGTTACAAAATAACCTCCAAAACTTAATGAATTTCAAACGGGAACTTACACAGTTGTTTTTCTGTCTATTACCAAAAAAATGCAACCTCAAACAAATTGGACAATTTGACTTCACTAAAATATTCTAAACCCTCCCTAGACTGATCCTCCATGTCTGTTTGACATGTTGAGTGAAGGAGGAGTTCTAATTTTATCAAAATTTCAAGTTGGAAAATTGTTAGTTTTGAATTTTAAACCTACGCAGATCGATTTCTTAAAATTGACCTTCTAAACTTCATCAAAATCAAAAATTGATGATTTTTGTGTAAAGATGACTCCAAGATCTTTCTAGAAAGTCCTTGTTTTCCCAAAACTAACTTTTCTATCAAAAGTTATGGCCATTTGAAGTTTTACTTCAAAATGGCCATCCAAAAATTAATCTAACTATATAAAAATTAAAATTTAACCTTTGGAAAAATTTCCTCAAAATTCTACGGCCCCGCCACCCTCACAACCAATCATATGATGCCACGTGGAACTTTGGAGGGGTGGACCTTTTGGAAACTTAACTTTTAAAAAATCAACTTCGGGAAAATTTTCCCATTTTACCCCGTAGCCCTGTAGCCAATCACGTGCTAACACGTGACTTGGTGGGCGCGAGAAATAAATTTTAAAACTTAGACTTTTAAATCTTTTGGAAAAATTTTACTTTTCTCTCCATGGCCCCACACCCCCAAAGCCAATCAGTGCTGACACGTGTCCTAATGGATGTGCGGGTCTCATGCAAGTCTTTTTGACTTTTAAACACCTTTGGCACTAAACATTAAATCTCTCTGTCACTTTGCCGACCCGCGTCCAATCACAGGATGTCGTGTGGCCTTTTTGGTGAAATTGGAGGTACGAAGAAAAATTATCCTTCGGGAAATTTTATTTTTGACTATGGGAAAAAATCCCAATTTTTCCTCGTGAACCGTTCACCACCATCCAATCACGTGCTTTGACATGTGGCATGGGTTTCTCCTTGGTGGAGGCGCGCGTCCATTTCCGCCTTTGGGATTTTGGCTTAAAAACTCCAAATCCTAAAATTCTCCACTACTCCACTTTTTCCCACACTAATCAAGAGGTGCCACATGTCCTTCCAATCGGACTGCGGGTGCATGGAGGATTTTGTACTTTTGCACTCAAAGAGGGAAAAATTTTCACCCTAAGCCCGCGGACTCCCCAAGGGAAAATTTCACCCCAGAACTCTGTTGGGCCATAACTTGAGATTTATAAGGAGTTAGGAGGACTTATTTATATGGTTGGAAAGGTGAGAGAATTTCCTATACAATGAGAATGATTTAGGGAAGTTTTGATGACCTTAACTATCTAAAAATCAGGTTGAACCTTGTAAAGCCTATTAGGGAAGAGATGAGTAAGATTTCACTCTCCTAACCTAAGTGATGAATTCAACCTCTTGTCTTGACCTTGTGCCTTGTTGATATTAGTTACTTGAGGTAATTATTGCAAGTTAGTCTTACTTGTTAATCCTTATCTGGTTTGTGCTAACTATGATCTTGTAACCCTCCTTACTAACACTCTTAATCAAAAAAATTATTCCATAATTTTCCTAGCTAATCCTAGTTTGTTTCTTGGTCTCAAGTGGTAGTTTGAAGCGGGAATTACACTTGGTATCAGAGCAGTGGTTCAAAAGCTTGGACCATTGGGCACACTAGAAAATTGAGACTTGAAACCTTAAAACTAGCAAACCTGTTAATCTAGAAAACAAAACTGTTTGAAAATTGTTCATGATAGTAAACTTAGAAACTGAAGAAGGCTTGAAGTAATGAACTAACTCTCGCTTTGGTCTATGTAAGAGGCACAAACAAAGTGAGAGAAACATTCATAGAGACCCAGACTCACCACCACCACCACCACCACTAGATCAGGGTGTAGCAGCCATTCTACCTCAAATTCTATAGACCCTTCAGGATGTTAATGCCGCTCTATGCAGAGGATCAGTAGGAGGGCATTCAGAAGACATGACAGAGTTACTTCTATTGAGGGACATGCACCTCCTCCACTCAGTGAGGAGCATAGAGGAGAGAACTCCCATGCAGAGTTAGTCAGAGTAGATTCACCACCTAGGAGACAGGTGACAGAGTTCCGGAGCATAGAGAGAGGTCTTGGAGCCCTAGGCTTAGGGATGAGCTTACAAAGAGGCCTAGAGGCCAACAAACCACAATAATGCGGATCACATTAGGGAGATCCTAAAGCTTAGGCCCTCACATTACTTAGGTGATATAGGTGGATTTCAGGCAGAGGCTTGGCTAGTGAGCTTGAGCGGTTGCTTCAAGATTTGTCCTTGTTCTAGCAACATGAAAGCTCGTGTTACAATCCATCTACTGAGGGATGGAGCAGGAGTGGAGGAGGACAGAGGAGCAGAGGCTCCATGTAGATTTAGAGACAGTGACTTAGGAGCTGTTTGAGGAGAGATTTAGGAGTAGGTACCTATCACGGAGGTTCATCTAGTAGAGGATTGACGAGTTCCATGACCTCCGACAGGCTACCCTTTCAGTAGCAGAGTATGAGAGTAGATTTCTAGATCTACTTCAGTATGTAGAGTACATGTAGGATGAGTAGGTGATTCACAAGTTCATCCAGGGCCTGAACTTGGACATTGGAGGTGCATTACAGATTCAATGTCCTTAGACTTTAGTAGAGGCCATTGAGAAGACCTATATTGTAGAGGAGACTGGGGTAAAACCCAACAGGCTAGGGACCGAGTTAGGAGCCACATTCAACAGATGCACGATGGTAGATCAAGAGGTTCGGTACCTCTTCCTTATGGTGGATAGCATTTAGCACAGTCATCCTTTAGGCCACAGTAGTAGCAAAAGCAGTCTCTCACACCATATAGACCTCCTCAAAGAGCTAATGCACAGAGAGTTTAGAGGATGGGGCCTCCTCCTAGGGGTCCCATCAGGACATAGGGTGCACATAGAGCTCTCGGTCACCGGAGCTCACTAGTAGAGGCCATAGTAGACTATAGTTGGATCATTAGGATCTATAGCACCTACTTCCTGTGGCACCTTTTGGTGGTGCTACTCCTTGGAGGGGATCGGTGTGGGTGTTTTTATTGTGGAGAAGCAAGACACTTTTGAAGAGACTACCCTTAGAACCCTAAAAATGGTAAGGTACCGATCTCGAGCCGACAGTTGGTGACATGGGATATAGCCACAAGATCTATGTAGTGGTTGAGAACTGCTAGGTAGAGCACCAGAGCATAGTCATTGAGACCACAGGTAGCATTGGTGGTATTCCTACCTCTATATTGTTTGATTCTAGTTCTTCTGATTCTTTCATTACACCATATTTAGTAGAGCGATGCAAGATGGTGGCAATTAGGTAGGGTCTTAGTTGGGATGTTGAGATGGCTTCTGGAGCCAAGATCTCTATGGAATCCTTAGTTAAGGAGTGTGTAGTGGATTTGGGACCTTTCACCACCACTTCAGATCTCTACATTCTTCCTTTGGGCTCGTATGGAGTCATATTAGGCATGGATTGGTTATCTACACATAGGGCCAGGATGGATTGTTATCATAAGACTATAGCTTGTGTAGATGATTTGGGAGTTGAGTCGGTGATCTCGGGGGTCAAGAGACCCATTTCTATTCATACCATTTCCACTATGTAGCTTAAGTGGTGTGTGTGATGGGGTTGTCAAATGTATGTTGTTACAGTTAGTGACAGGTTAGAGGATGGGTCTAGTGGACCATCGCTAGATGATCATCCCATCTTGAGAGATTTTTCTGATGTATTTCCAGGGGAGCTATCAGGATGCCACCCCCATGTGAGATTGATTTCCATATAGACCTAGTTCCTGGAGCAGATCCTATCTCAAGGGAACATTATCGGATGACCACCGGAGCTCTGTGAGATTATTGGTCCGAAAACATGTTGGGAGGTCGATATATGGATAGATGAGCCAATTAGCAGTGCAGGCATAACCCCTCTTTGAGATAGTAAAGTGAAATTGGTTTATTACTATTTTACCAAAGTATGAATCTATGCAAGTCCTATAGTATTCTACATTTGGGGGTTTGGGATCTCATCCCAGTAGGTGTATTTCTGATTGTGAACAGAAAGGAACGGAGGGAGGAAAGGAGATAGGATAGATCTGAAGGGAGAAAAGAAATGAATTCCAAAGTAGAAAGGTCAGAGGGTTTATGTTTTGGGTTGGTAGTAAATAGAGCCAAACCTACTTGCATAAATGAACAAAGAAATACTGATGAGAAAATGACAAAAAAGTAGAGATAGATCTAACAGAAAAACAACACAGATCTAACTTAAGAAAGATCTAATGCACATAACACATCCATTGAGCACAAAGTCTTAATTTCTATATTACTATTTTCTGTTATAAAAGTACAAAGCCTTTTCCTTCTCACTTCTATTTTTCATCTAAAAATTTCCACCCCTTGAATAACACAAGTATCCAAGTATATATAGAAGGAGAAGGAGAAAGAAGGAAAAAGGAACCAACAACTATTTACAAAATATTTACAAAAATATCTAAAAGTCAACTATTGACTTTGGGGCAATTTAGTGGATGACAACATCCCATGGTGCAACATGGATGATGTCATCATTTGTGCCAACATAATTTTAAATACTTTACAAAAATGGGAACAATCCTAGGAGGAAGGAGCCTATTCGTCATCGTCCCATGGCTGGAAAGGAGTATCCTACTTCTACTCAAGAGAGGAAATGTGAAATTGAGCCCGGTACTCCATGAACTTGCTAATCATTGGTTGAAGTTGATCCTGAGTGGGACCCTTGGTGTGATTGCCGATGACTTCGCAAGTCTCCCGTTCATCTCTGAGTCTCTCTGGGAGCTTGAAGTATTCATTACCTACCTCCATTAGGTATCCAACAAAATCATGGCAGGCCAGAAGGTTGTTGATAGATTCTGTATCAAAAGTGGCTTCTGACCCTAAACCTTGTGACGCGATCTCCTTAAAGATCCGAATAGTGTCATCTACCTTCCTCAAGGCGTATGATGGGGTGAGCAAGCCTGGAGACATCCTTAGGATGATCTGCTCCATTTGATGCATTACATCCAAGGCTTTCTCCTTGATTCTATCTATTTTCTACAAGACAAATTATATTTGGTCAACCCGATAGTCCAAAGCAACAAGGACTTTGTTGGGTGCCCTTGGGTGATCGAAGACACCCAATTTTACTAAGCCATCGACTAGACAATGGAGCATCTTCTGGAATGTCTCATGTTGTAACTTGGCATGGTCCAACTCTTCAGAGATAGGTGTTGTAATCACCTGGAGTTCCTTATTAGCCTGATCAATATTACTTCCTCACTATCTTGGAGGATCTGGTCTCTCCAGGTGGATACTGCCATACCTTGCTCACTAATCTTGGCATACTCATTTATCTTTTCTTGACTAAGGGCCTCAGGAGTTTCGGTGGCAGCTACAGGAGGTGCACTACCCATTTTCTGGAGGGCTTGGAGAAGATGTTTGTTCTGCTCTTTTAATATCCTCTTCTCTTCCTTTGCCTCTTGAATCTTTTTGCAAAGGGCATCCACTGCAGATAACGCCTCTCCTTGCAGGATTTCTAAGGATGTTCCCATTGTGACCTATGTCACTGTAAAATCTGTAGGAGAGATCTTTTTTCTCTTTTGTGGGATCGGGTATGTGATCTCCATCACTCTTTCACCAAGTGCTTTGAGAGAAGCAGTTATTGCCTTTTTCTTCTTAGCTCCTTTAGTTAGAATCACAGAGAAGTCCATAGGTGCAATGGGGACTTTCCTCTTGTCTTTGAATCGGTGTGTTGGAGATCCATTTTGGACTTAGGGGAGTGGAACCAAAGGGAGAAGAGGGAATGGAGGTGGAAGGAGTAGGTACATGGTGGACATGGGAAAATGTGTCGAGACACTTGGCGGCAGCATTGAAAAAGAAGCCAACCCTCCAACGCTCATAGGGGTAGGAGTCACTATAGGAGAGGAAACAGTGGGGGTGGAAGGGATTTGAGAGATGAGGGAAGAAATGTTGGGGGACAGATCCGCGAGGGAAGAGAAGATGGAGGAAGAGGAAGGGGGAACAGTAGAAGATGGGGAGAGAACACAACCAAAGGATTGGTTGCTTGAGTGATGTGAGGAGGGGAAGGAGGAGCAGGAGATGGGATGGTGGGAACTTCAGTAGTTATAGCAATGGTGACATCCTGAGTGGATGTGCCTGTTGGAATGGTTACCACTTCTTCTTCTTTTAGGGAGATCAGGCTTACTACCTATTCCTCGGCAGTAGAAGGAGGACTCTTGGGAGTTTCCTCCTTAGTAGTGCTTGATTCTCCCTCTTTGTCTTTCCCTTTACCCTTTGGCAAGTGCTTTGGCTTGGCAGGTGCATTACCCAAGGGAGACGTGGTGAAGTCCACCCCAAGGTAGATGAGGCCATTCTTCTTGCACCAATGCTCTATGCGTTGCAGAGTGCCTTTGACTCTTTACTCTATAGTCTAAGGTGCCTTTGTTCTATCCATCTCAATAAAAGGCCAATTGTCCCCATCCACATCTAGATAGACCTGATTAACTTCTTGATCGCCATTGGAAACCTTTTGGGATAATGGCCACACCATATTAGATGATCTCTGCCAGGGCTAGGTGGAAGTGATCCTTTCTTCTGAGCTCAACCTCGTGATACATATTGATATAGATATCTTTGATCTGTAGGACATGAATCATATCAAGCTTTTCCCTTGTAAGGTAATTATGAGGATCAAAGGTTGGCCTTGCCGGGAAATTGTGTTTCAAGTTGAGCAACTCCAGCTCTGTAAACATTTCTCGGGCTTTGCTATGAGAAGTGCAGGTGTACCTACCCACTGTGAGGGGGAAAGGAGTTCCACCCTTCTTTCTTTTTAGACACTTCTCATGATATGTGATGAGTTGTCTGGACAACTCCAATAGGATCAGCTTAGGCCCCACATATCTTGGTAACTTGGTGGGCTCCCCCAAGAAGTTGGCGGCTTTGAGATAGGTGAAAGTGGGGAATTACGTAAATAATGCTCCCCACTTCTCTATGGTAGTAACCACACTCTTGGTCATCCGACCATGAGTCATATTAGGCCTCAATAGGTAGATGATGTCATAGAAGAAGGCATCATTGATCTTGCTGAATTGTGTGATGTTGTTTTCCAGTCTCAATTCTAGATACTACTCATATATTCTTGCTTGGGGCCACACCCCACATTGGTTCAGTGTTGCGTAGTCTCTTTCAGAGGAAGTAACATATACCACATAGGAGTTCATGTAGAACCTTGCAGTTATTGAGAGTTGTTGAAGCTGCTCGGAGATAGTGCTGCTGATAATCTCCACCCATTTAAAACACTAATTAGGAATGTTTTTGCTCATTGTTTCTAAGTATTTGAGCATCCACTTGTGAAAATAATGGGCATCAGGAAGCCCAAACACCCTACTCAGGAAAGTGATGGTGTCACTCAGCTCTTTTGAGAAGTCACTGCGATGAATGACTTGTGGCCACCTGCTCACCACTTTCTTGTTTTTCAGGTATACCTCATTCATAAGTTGCATGCATTTGTCTTCATTTTCATTCCATGCTTTTACACAATCTTCTTGGATTATTACCAAAAATGTCGGTGGTGTGGGATACCCAACATGATTTCAAAGTGTCGGGTAGTAACGCTTGATTATTACCTCTCCCTTCTCATTTTTGACACACCTAGTGTCCTTATTGTAAAAATGACCCACCAACATCATAAACTCGTTGTTCACCGCACTCACGATAATTCATGTGGCGAAATGTAAACCATTGCTAACCAATTTTTCCATCCATGGACTACCCATGACCTTCTTGGTTCTAGCCCAGAAGTCATCCATGTTGATGTGGCTGAGCTCTGAATCTCTAATGTCTAGGTCACACTCCGCAAGGGATTCGGGCATCCTGACCCTTTGGTATTTATACTTCATTTCTTCTTCTGTGAGTTTGGATTTACCCTTTGACTTGGTTGGATTTTTACTCAATGAAGACATGTGTGTATTTGAGTTGAGTTGCTGATCTGCAAGAAGAAGCAGGGAAGTCCATCGCAGAAGAGGCATGTTAGTTATTAGATCATCCATCAAAGCTTACAAAATGAAGAGTTATCAATTTAGAAGCTTTTGGGTGCAAGACAAAGTTTAACTACAGGTTGTAGGGTTAGAAAAGCAAGGTGCACTTTAGGAGAGTGTTACATGGAAGAAAAAAATGCCAAAAGGGGCATAGAGTGTGGAAAACTTACACACAACATTCAGATGTTAGTGTTAATGTATGTGCGCCTATGCCATATGAAGGGTTTTAATTGAGTGCAGATATTTTTGGTGTAGCAAGGATTTAGGGTGCACCATTGGTGCAAACATGGTACATGTTGTAAAATATTATGATGCGCCAAGCAAGCACATTTTCAAAGGGTGCATCATTGCGGTAAGTTGTGCCAAGGATTTTAGCTTTGCGTGGCGTAGGAAGGGTCTGCACAACATTCAAATGTTAGTGCATCTATAGTTGCGCTTGTACCTGTGTTAGGTTTTAGGAATTTTTAAGGCATAGGAAAGTCCCATGTTGCATGTGGGGACAGATGCGCCTCTTTTTCATAACTCGTGTTTAATGTAATAGTAATGACATTTGCACTAAAGAAAAAAGTGGGTTTTGATTGCAACAACTTTAGATTTTTTACTTTTTTGGTAGGTTTGGGGTTTACTAATTCCTTTAACTTAGATTTTGTAGTGAGAGAAATAGAGGAAAAGAGGGTCGGGATTCGTTTTAAGACAAGGCCTCCTAGGTTAGCAGATCTGGAAGGAGGGTAAAACCATTTTGAAAGCAGTTGATTTGCAAAAATGTGTTGGAGTGGTATTATTTTCTTATGTTCATTCATTTTTGTTTGACAATACCAACCCCAAACAACAACGAAACCACAAAAAAACCACAAGAAAAGAAAGGACCACTTACCAGGAATATATAAGATGGAGAAAATGATGTGGGGTCCTCAAATGAGATGAAAAACAACACACAGGGCTAACAAGTGCAAAAGAATTAACTTTTTCCACATTTTTCAATCATGAAAATGACAGTTTGGATGCACCTATTTATAGAAAAAGGTGTAATAAATGCGCCACCAACATTTTATAAGGCCCACCCAGGTAGATGCCAACAAGAAAATATTTGCACCCTAGGCATGGATTTGGGGTTGTCAACATTGCCTTTTCAGCACCTTGGTGCACCATAAAGGGGTGCAACATTTTTAATGTTGACAAGCTGGCGCATGCACCTTGGTGCAGTCTTGAAAGGCACATCATGGGAAGGCACAACATCTGGAGTGTCGAAACTCCAAAGGATGCACCAAAGGAAAGGAGGGGGCGCAGTTTCATTTGATGTTGCATAAATAAAAAGTGTGCCCAACCAAAAAAAGACCAAATGACTAAGTTCAAAAAATAGATTCTTCACAAAGGGATTTTATGCCATTCTCGAATGCTAAGGGACCTCGACGGGGACTAGAATGGAAATTTTGTATGGTTATCTGTAAAATTTCCCTTGTCAATTTTACAGGATAACAGCTAGCTCTTTCTAGGGACTATCTTTAAGTGAAGCTTAAGGGTAGAGAATCCTAGATCTACATGTGCCTATCCATTGGGTTACAGAGTCAAAAACAAGGGTGACAAAAAAAAGGAAAACACACAACCAACAAAAGAAAACACACGACAAAAACAAACACACAACTAAAGAAAACTGTACAAAGAAGAGAGCAAGCTCTACTTCCTAAATATTTTGAGATGTTGCCCACTATAGGGAAGCGGGAGCTCAATTCCATCTAGATACAAGAGATAGAAGCTATTCTCTCCATTGAGATTTTGATCTTGAAAGGCCCTTTCTAAAGGGAGTCAAATTTTTCATGCATGCCCTTTGGCTCTCTTCGTTTGTCCCATAAAAGGACGAGATCTCCCACCTAGAAATCCCTCTGCTTAGCCTTTTATCGAACAGTCTCTTGACGTAACTCTGATGTTCAATGATCCTATCAACCACTCTTACTCTCTTTTCTTGAGCTCTGTTAGATACATAACCCTTTTTCAAGAGAATTTTGGAAATTCTCATCTTCGATCGCTCATGCCAAGCGCAAAGCAGGAAGTTCCGCAGAGATGGGAAGTTTAGTGTCAATTCCATATAACACTTGAAAAGGTGACATACCGAGAGACCTCTTGAGTAATACGGTCTACCCACAAAGCATCATACAATGACTTGTGCCAGGACCGCTGATTCTCATCGACTAGCTTCCGTATGATGGTTACTAAGTTCTTATTATTGGATTCTTTTGCCCTGACCATTTCCTTGGGGGTAATAATCCAGGCATGGGCCAAGGTTATCCTATATTCATAGCAAAAATTGATAACTTCTGTGAGGAGAAGTTGGAAGCATTATCAGAAATGATCTTGTGTGGGATGCCAAATCTTACAATGATACTTTCTTTGATGAAGTTGCAAACGACTTCAGAGGTGGCATTCTTAATAGGTATGGCCTCCACCCATTTGGTGAAGTAATATGTTGTTGTTAGGACATAACTATGTCCGGCACTTGATTGGGGATGTAGTGCCCGATAAATTCAATTCCCCATTGCTTGAATGGTTCGTCAATAATGACGGGCCTGAGGGGAAAAGTAGCCAATTTTGGTTTGCCAACAAACTGTTGGTAGAGCTCACATTTTGCTACCTAGGTGGTTGTATCCTAAAATAGTGTTGGCTAGTAATACCTAGCTCGAGATGATCTTATGTGTTGTTACGGACGAGGAGAAGTGACCGCCACAGTGAGTCATGAAAAATTTCAAGCAATTTGATCTGTTACGGTTTGTCAATGCATCGCAAGAAGATGCCATCAATACCATGTTTGTATAAACCGTCATCCCATATGACATATCTGGCTGCCCTGAGCTTTATAGTCTACTTCTCCTTTGAATTTAGATGAGGTGGGCACTCACCGTAGGTGAGAAAGAAAGTGATATTGGAATACCATTCGTTGCTAGTTGCAACAAATAAAACCATAGGTAGAGAATCAGCTTTCTCCAACTGGCCTTGCACTCCATCGATGTAATCATCTTTCTCTTTGGGGATCTCTGAATCTTTGTTTTCAGCCATAAGCTGACATAGGCCCTTACCTCTTACCAGCTTGGTTGGTTTTATGTCTAGATCATACTCTTGGACCTTTGTGATCCAATTCCCTCGTAAGCTTCCTAACTCCTGTTGAGTTAGGATAGAATTGACTACCGTATCGGGAACCAACACTACTATATGAGAGTTTAGGATGTAATACCGGAAGTTCTTGACCACTTTGACAATAGTGAAGGCATGATTTTCTAACTGAGACATATTTAATTCATGAGGCTTGAGAGGAGAGCTCATGAACATGATTGGAGATTCAACATCTTCAAAGTTCTTTTGCATTAAGATGGCTGATACAGTATGCGCAAATGCATAACTGTACATGATAAAATCCTTGGAGAAGTCGGGACATACTAGGATGGGTGCATGAGCAACGAGGCTTTTATATCCTCAAATTATTCCTTTCCTTCATTGCTCCAATGGAAATTTTGTGACCCTTTCATCATATTTGATATGTGACGAGTCTTTTCAGCGAAGTCAGGAACAAAGCATCTGAGAAAATTCACTTTTCCAAAGGAGTGAACACCGGTCTTGCTTGTGGGTAAGGTAAGGCTCTGAATAGCCTTAACCCTTTCGACATCTATCTTTTTCCTTCCTTGCTGACAATGTGTCCCAACAACTTTCCTTCAGTGACCCCAAAAATAGAATTTTTTGGATTTAGGGAAATCCCATGTTCTTGACATCTAATCAATACTTGCTCCAAATGATCACAATGATCACTTCGCTTTTTAGAGAACACAGTTAAGTCATCTAGATAGACTACAATGACATTTCCCATCATACCTTTGAATGCGAAGTCCATCACTTACTGAAAGGTGGCACCAGCGTTGGTCAAGCCAAAAGGCATCCTGTTGTAGGTGAATGTGCCCCAGGGAGTAGCGAATGTTGTTTTGAATCGGTCTTGGGCGAGACCTCAATTTGATTATAGCTTGAAAATCCATCAAGCATGGACAACATCTCTGAACCGGTTACTACCTATAGAACTTGATCCATTATGGGTAGTGGGTAGTTGTCCTTCAAGGACGCCTGATTTAGATTGTGAAAATCTATGTATATGTGTATCTTGTCATTCTTCTTTCATACTGGTATGATGTTTGTGACCAGTACTGTGATGGATAGGAAAAATAATCCTCGCATCTAGCATCTTCTGTATTTCCACCTAGATGGTACCTGAGATCTTGGGATTATAGTGCCTCTATTTTTGGCGAAAGGGTTTGACATCCTCTTTTAACGGGATGTCATGTTAAACGTCCTTCAGCTTGAAATACTTTAGATCGGCATAAGACCATGCCAATATGTCCATATATTTCTTTAGCAATTTGACAAACTTCCGCTTTTCCTCGGGTGTACAACATTTCCTGATGTTCACAAACTATGGATGTTCCATAGTACCCAAGTTGACCGATTCGGTCTCTAGAGAGGAGTTGGGGTCATCTTACCATTTCTTCTTAACAAAGCAATCATGTTTGTCAAACAAACATTCTAGAGACTAAACCTTTTGGAATTTTATTTCCCTTGAGCTGACATATGCCATCACCTCCTTTTGATTCATTTACTTGACCAGTGATAGATTCACGACATGCAGAAGTAGATCCTTCAAAATGAAGCTCACTAAATTTTTTTGCTTTCTCTAGAAAGGAAATAAGCTGATTGTCATCGTTGAATACCTGCCAGTGCTGAGAATTATCTGGCACGCTTGGGCGGAAGACTACCTCAATGGTATATGTGTCTTTTTCAACCCCTGGGTGAGGGAGCATAAGAGATGCTGAGACGGCCAATGAATCGGCCATGTCATTCTGAGCTCTTGGAATGGCTTTTATTGAGAAAGCATCAAATTCCTCAATGTTGTCCCATACCACGTTGCGGTAATGTCTGAGCCTTTCGTTCTTTACTTGGTATATTCTTTTCACTTGATTAACGATCAGCTAAGCATCGCCCTATACTTTTAGGTTCTTGATTCCCCTTTCTTTTGTAGCTTGCATGCCAAGTAGCAAAGATTCATATTCAGCAGTATTATTTATATTGAAAAACTGCAACTTGAAAGAGAGAGGAAAAATCTCCTCTTCAGGAGATATTAGCACAACTCTAGCACCGCATCCGCTAGTTGCACAACTACCATCAAACTGCAGTGTCCATATCTTGTTAAGGTCCTCCTCCTAGATGAGAACGTCCATTTTATTAGACTCAATAGATAAGAAGTAGTTCCCCATCCTGATGATTCGAAGAGAATTTGGGCTTTGGGGTCATCAGAATTGGTGACCAAGTACTTCTTTGTGATTTAGGTTCCAAAGTCTACATTACACCTTTGACGGGATCCTGGCTTTGGACCAGTCCATATGAATCTCTCCACCAACCTCTCTACAAAATATTCTTCCTAGTAGAATTCCATATGCTGTTGGGATATCAGCAATAAGAATGGTCATTTTCACCCTTTTCTCTGGGAACGCCGCAAACGTAAACTCGTGCATTTTTGATCGACCAATCAATGGAACCTATTT
Organism: Taxus wallichiana var. yunnanensis; assembly: GCA_018340775.1. Lineage (NCBI taxonomy): Eukaryota > Viridiplantae > Streptophyta > Pinopsida > Cupressales > Taxaceae > Taxus > Taxus wallichiana. The sequence continues at coordinate 262,893,892 of CM031236.1, forward strand.
GGTTTCCATGGAATAACATCTACCAAAAGGCTTGGTAAGAGTAAGGCCCAAAGCATGAGTGACCTTTTCGACATGACATTATCGAGGCCCCAAAGTCAATTATGTAGTTGCTTAGCTTGTGACCATTGATTAGGAGGGAGAGATAAAAAGGCTCAATTTTACCTGACACAAAAGTTGAGGTAACATTTATGCGAGATGCAGGAGGAGTGGAAAGGATTCCTTTCGGGGAGGTATGGGAGGTTATAGTAGCTTGGCTTTGGATATATTCGGTCAATCTTACAAGCTACTCAGGGTTTGACTAAAGATATTCAGCCTCAGACATTTGAATCTTGGTCTTTTTAGCATGATCGATTATGTCGAATGTGACCAAGGGTTGCGTTGATGAAGGAATGAGTCCCTCACTTTGCGATGGTAGGGTAGGGTTACTAGTCTTTATGGGAATAGAAGAAGGTTGATTTGGAGGAGAGATGGAAGGAAAAGATTTTTTCATAAAAGACTTAATAGGAGGTTGAGTAGGTAGGGGATTACCTCTTTTAGCAATGGTTGGAGGATTGTTCGGCGAATCCTTCTCTTTTTATATCTGGCGGCAACTTCTCGCTTCTTTTCCATGTGAGCAGTGAAAAAAACATATGATTGTCCACTTGCATATCCTTGGGTACCCTCTTCTTCATTAGATTCTTCATCTTCAAATTCCATATACCCGATTGTAGAGTCGCCAGTCGGTTCACCGACATCTTGATCATCTTCACCTTGCGATGAAGGTTCTTCATAATTTTTCTCCTCTTCTTCGACCTCGACCAGGGCATTGACTAGAGGAGCCTCAAGTGCCAACCATGGAGTAGTTGCAGGCAAACAAAACCTTTGTGGGGCATTATTGGGAGTAAAATTTCTCCATGGGATATCCCGGTATGGAGTGTTAGGAGAAGCTTGAGCTAATTGCTTCTTCAATGCGAGCAAGTCGTTTGCCATCTTCTGGAATGTCGATCTGATGAAGTGGCTTGAGAAGGAGTTGAAGCTTTAGGCTTGGACGGATCTTGTTTTAATTTTCTAGATATAAGTAGGTTGTCCTCTATCCGAATGGCTGCAACTTGAGTGAGAACCAGGGTGGTGATTTTTTCTTGTAAGAGTAAGAAACTTACTCTTGAGCTCATGGCATTCACAAAGAAACACTTCTGATTTTCTAGTGTTGGTAGCATGGCAGGTGGCACATGGTTAATTAGTGAATTGAAATGAGCGATAAAATCACACATGGTTTCATTGACTTCCTTCTTTAGGTGAGTGATCTTTGATAATAACGCAAATGCGTCCTCTGAAGGCTTATACCTATCTTCAAATGTAGTTCGTAATGTGGCCCAACTGGTGATAGATCTCATTTGGTAAATGCAAGAACCACTTTGCTGCGGGTTCTTACAAGGTTTCTAGAAAGAGGCATACTGACACGTCTTCATGGGTCACATCCAGGATGCTACATGACATAATGAATTCAGATATATGTGAATCCGTGCTCTGATTTCCACTCCCATCAAATGCAGGAAATTCTTGTGATTTCCATGAAGGAGTGTGTGAACTGGATGTGGTAATGTAAGAGGACCCATAACATTTCCCCATGGTACTGCCATTTGAAAAGCTAAAAAAGGACAAGAGTCGGAAGTGTAGTTCCACTAAGCAATAGAGCACTGCAAAGGGATGTGGAGGTGCCCTGCGAAAAATGGTTCTTTCATGGGGGTGAGACACTTCTAGCTGACCGATCAGCTGAACTCAGTGATGGGAAGTGTGCTGGTGTAATATTGAAGTTGTGCCTTTGAAGTAGATTGAAAGTAGGATCAACTTCTCCATGAGCTCTTCTACTACGAGTAAATGGCTCACCCACCAGCGTATCTTTCAGATCTACAATATTTTTAGAGCAGATTTAAAAACTCTTTTTGGTTTGTACTTGCTGATTTTCTAATTTTTCTAACAAAAATAAACAACCTATACTTTTCTAAATATTTAATTTTATCCTCTTTTGAAAACCGATTGCGGTTTAATGAAAAGATCAATGAGGATAAAATGATGGTTAACTTAGTAAGCTGATTTTTGGATCTTAGAGTTGACTTTTTACAAGGGTTTGAAATTATTTGTAAAACTATCAGAATCTCATATCTACAGAAATATACGGGTTTTTGTAAAAACTCAGTGAACTAAAGATCTCTAACTAGCCCAGATCTATGGATCTCTGAAGAAAATTTTCAGTTTGGATCACTTTTGCAAAAAAATTGGATTTTAAGCAAAGAGTTAAGATTTGCAAACAGGTAGTGATTTTTGTAGTTTTATCAATTTTCTTAGCTACCTTAGAAAACTTAAAAGTTTAGTGTCTTTAAACACAAAACTCACATAGATCTAGTTTGATCCCCAGTAGATTCATCAAAACTATTGGTCCGAAAATCTGTCGGGAGGGCAGATCTATGGATAGATGAGCCAACAGTGTGTAGGGCATAGCCCCTCTTTGAGACAGCAAAGTGAAACTGGTTTATTGCTATTCTACCAGTAGGAATCTATGCAAGTCCTACAATATTCTGCCTTCAGGGGTTTGGGATCTCATCCCAGTAGGGGTATTTCCAACTGTGAATAGAAAGGAATGAAGGGAGGAGAGGAGATAGGATAGATCCAAAGGGAGAAAAGAAATGAATTCCAAAGCAGAAAGGTTAGAGGGTTTATGTTTTGGGCTGGTAGTAAATAGAGCCAAACCTACTTGCATAAATGAACAAAGCAATACTGATGAGCAAATGACAAAAAGTAGAGATAGATATAACAGAAAAGAAGCACAGATCTAACTTAAGAAAGATCTAATGCACATAACACATCCATTGAGCACAAAGTCTTAATTCTATATTAATATTTTCTGTTACAAAAAGTACAAAGCCTTTTCCTTCTCACTTCTATTTTTCATCTAAAAAATGTCCACCCCTTAAATACAACAAGTATCCAAGTATATATAGAAGGAGAAGGAGAAAGAAGGCAAAAAGGAACCAACAACTATTTACAAAATATTTACAAAAATATCTAAAAGTCAACTATTGACTTTGGGGCAATTTAGTGGATGACAACATCCCATGGTGCAACATGGATGATGTCATCATTTGTGCCAACATACTTTTAAATACTTTACAAAAATGGGAACAATACTAGGAGGAAAGAGCCTATTTGTCATTGTCCCACAGCTGGAAAGGAGTATCCTACTTCTGCTTAGGAGAGGAAATGTGAAATTGAGCCTGGTACTCCATGAACTTGCTAATCATTGGTTGAAGTTGATCCTGAGCGGGACCCTTGGTGTGATCGCTGATGACTTCACAAGTTTCCCGTTCATCTTTGAGTATATCTGGGAGCTTGAAGTATTCATTACCTACCTTCATCAAGTATCCAAAAAAATTGCGGTAGGCCAAAAGGTCATTGATAAATTCTGTATCAAAAGTGGCTTCGACTCTAAACCTTGTGACGCGATCTCCTAAAAGATCCGAATAGTTTCATCTACCTTCCTTAAGGTGTATGATGGGGTGAGCAATCCACGAAGACATCCTCAAGACGATCTACTCCATTTGATGCATTACATCCAAGGATTCCTCCTTGATTTCATCTATTTTCTCCAAGACAAATTCCATCCAGTCAACCCGATAGTCCAAAGCAGCAAGGACTTTGTTGGGTTCCCTTGGGTGATCGAAGATGCTGAATTTTACTAAGTCATTGGCTAGGCAGTCGAGCATCTTCTGGAATGTCTCATGTTGTAACCTGGCATGGTTCAACTCTTCAGAGATAGGTCCTACAATCACCTGGAGTTCCTTATTAGCCTAATCAATATTTTGATATAGCTCCGTGAACTTTATAATTACTTCCTCACTATCTTTGAGGATCTGGTCTCTCCAGGTGGATACTACCATACCTTGCTCACCAATCTTGGCATACTCATTTATCTTTTCCTGACTAAGGGCCTCAGGAGTTTCAGGCGGTAGCTATAGGAGGTGCACTACCCATTTTCTGCAGGGCTTAGAGAAGATGTTTGTTCTACTCTTTCAATATTTTCTTCTCTTCCTTTTCCTTTTGAAGCTTTTTGCAAGGGCATCCACTGCGCAGAGATAAAGCCTCTTCTTGTAGGATTTTGAGGATCTTCCCATTGTGACCTATGTCATTATAAAATTTGTAGGAGATAGATCTTTTTCTCTTTTGTCGATCAGGGTATGTGATCTCCATCACTCTTTCACCTGAAGCACTTTGAGAGAAGTGGATTATTTCCTTTTACCTCTTAGCTCCTTTAGTTGGGATCATAGAGAAGTCTATAGGTGCAATGGGGACTTTCCTCTTATGCTGACTCAGGTGTTTGGAGATCCATTATGGACTTATGGGAGTGGGACTAGAGGGAGAAGAGGCAACGGAGGTGGAATAAGGAGTAGGTATAATGGACATGGGAAAATGCGTTGAGACACTGGCAGCGGCATTAAAAAAGAAGCCAACCTCAAATGCTCACAAGGGTAGGAGTCACCATGTAGGAGAGGAAACTGGGGGTGGAAGGGATCTGAGAGATGAGGGAAGAAATGCTAGGGGACAAATCTATGAGGGAAAAGAAGATGGAGGAAGAGGAAGGGGGAATGGTAGAAGACGGGGAGAAGAGACAACCAAAGGAGTGGTTGCTTGAGTGACGTGAGGAGGAGAAGGAGAAGCGAGAGATGGGATGGTGGAACTTTAATAGTTATAGCAGTGGAGACATCCTGAGTGGATGTGCCCATTAGAATGGTTACCGCTTCTTCTTCTTCTACGAGAGATCAAGATTACTACTTGTTCCTTGGTGGCGGAAGGAGGATTCTCGGGAGTTTCCTCTTGAGTAGTGCTTGATTCTCCCTCTTTGTCTTTCCCTTTTCCCTTTGGCAAGTGCTTTGGCTTGGCAGGTGCATTACCTAAGGGAGACATGGTGAAGTCTACCCCAAGGTAGATGAGGCCATTCTTCCTGCACCAATGCTTTGTGTGCCAGAGTGCCTTTGACTCTTTGCTCTATATTTTGAGGCACCTTTGTTCTATCAATCTCATCAAAAGGCCAATTGTCCCCGTCCGTGTCTAGATAGACCTAATCAACTTCTTGATCAGTTGCTTGGAAACCTTTTGAGACAATGGCCACACCATATTGGATGATCTCTGCTAGGGCCAGTGGGAGTGATCCTTTCTTCTGAGCTCGACCTCATGATACAGATCAATATAGATATATTCGATCTGAGATGTGAATCGGATCAAGCTTTGCCCTTAGAAGACAATTGTGAGGATCAAAGGTTGGCCTTGCTGGGAAATTGTGTTTCAAGTTGATCAACTCTAGCTCCATAAACATTTACCGGGATTTGCTATGAGAAGTGTAGGTATACTTTCCCACTATGAGGGGGAAAGGAGTTCCACCCTTCTTTCTTTTTAGACACTTCTCGTGATATGTGATGAGCTATCTGGATAGCTCCAATAGGATCAGCTTAGGCCCCACATATCTCGGTAACTTGGTGGGCTCCCCCAAGAATTTGGCGGCTCTGAGATAGGTGAAATTGGGGAATTGTGTAAATAAAACTCCCCACTTCTCTGTGGTAGTAACCATGCTCTTGGTCATCCGACCGTGAGTCATATTAGGCCTCAATAGGCAGATGATGCCGTAGAATAAGGCATCATTGATCTTTCTGAATTGTGCGATGCTATTTTCCAGTCTCAACTCTAGATAGTACTCATACATTCTTACTTGGGACCACACCCTACATCAATTCAGTGTTGAGTAGTCTCTTTCAGAGGTAGCAACATATACCACATAGGAGTTCATGTAGAACCTCCTAGTTGTTGAGAGTTGTTGAAGCTGCTTGGAGATGGTGCTTGCTGATAATCTCTGCCCATTCAAAATGTTGATCAGGAACATTTTTGCTCATTGTTTCTAAGTATCTGAGCATCCACTTGTGAAAATAATGGGCATCAGGAAGCCCAAACACCCTGCTCAGGAAAGTGATGGTGTCACTCAGCTCTTCTAAGAAGTCACTGCGATGAATGACTTGTGGCCACCTGCTCACTACTTTCTTGTTTTTAGGTATACCTCATTCATTAGTTGCATGCATTTGTCTTCATTTTCATTCCATGCCTTTATGCAGTCTTCCTGGCTTATTGCCACAAAATGCCGGTGGTGCGGGATACCCAACATGATTTCAAAATGTCGGGTAGTGAGGTTGATTATTACCTCACCCTTCTCATTTTCGACACATCTAGTGTCCTTATTGTAACAATGACCCACCACCATCATGAACTCATTGTTAACTGCGCTCACGGGAATTCCTGCGGTAAAATGTAAACCACTACCGACCAATTTGTCCATCCATGGGCTACCCGTGACCTTCTTGGTTCTAGCCTAGAAGTCATCCATGTCGATGTGGCCGAGTTTTGAATCTTTGATGTCTAGGTCACACTCCACAAGGGATTCAGGCATCCTGACCCTTTGGTATTTATACTTCATTTCTTCTTTTGTGAGTTTGGCTTTACCCTTTGACTTGGTTGGATTTTTACTCGATGAAGACATGTGTTTATCTGAGTTCAGCTACTGATCTGCAAGAAGAAGCATGGAAGTCCATCACAGAAGAGCCATGTTAGCAGTTAGATGGTCCATCAAATCTTACAGAATGAAGAGTTATCAATTTAGAAGCTTAAGGCGTAAGGTAGAATTCAATGCAGTTGCGGGGTTAGAAAAGGAAGGCACACATTGGGAGAGTGTTACATGGAAGAAAACAATTGATTAAAAGGGGTGTAGGGCGTGAAAAATTACACACAACATTCAGATGTTAGTGTCAATATATGTGTGCCTGTGCCATATGAAGGGTTTTAAGCGAGTGCAGATATTTTTGGTGTAGCAAGGCTTCAAGGTGCACCATTAGCACGGACGATGGTACATGTTGCAAAACATTATGATGCACTAAGGAGGTGCATGTTCAAAGGGTGCATCATTGTGGTAAGTTGCGCCAAGGTTTTTAGCTTTGTGTGGCGCGGAAGGGTCTACATGACATTAAAATGTTGGTGCATATATATTTGCACTTGCGCTTGTGCTAGGTTTTAGGAATTTTGTAAGGCGCGAGAAAGGCCCATGTTGCATGCGGGGACAGTGCACCTCTTTAGCACGACTATGTTTAATGTAACAATAATGAGGTTTGTGCCAAAGAAAATAGTGGTTTTGATTGCAACAACTTTATATTTTCTACTTTTTTCACTTTTTGCAGTTTGGGGTTTACTACCTCCTTTAACTCGATCTTGCAGTGAGGGAAACAAAGGAAAAGAGGGTCGGGGATTTGTTTTGAGACAAGGCCTCATAGATTAGCAGATTTGGTAGGAGGGTAAAACCATTTTGAAAGTGGGTCGATTTCCAAAAATGGGCTGGAGTTGTATTATTTTCTTAGGTTCATTCATTTTTGTTTTGATAATACCAACCCTAAACAACAACAAAACCACAACAAAACCACAAGAAAAGCAAGGACCACTTACCAGGAATATATAAGATGGAGGAAATGATGTGGGGTCCTCGAATGTGATGAAAATCAACACACGAGGCTAACAGAGTCTTGACAGTGCAAAAGAATTAACATTTTCCTCATTTTTCAATCATGAAAATGACAGGTCGATGCACCTATTTATAGCAAAAGGTGCAATAAATGCGCCACCAAATTTTTGTAAGGCACACCAATGTAGACGCCAACAAGAAAATATTTGTTCCCTAGGCGCGGATTTGGGGTTGTCAACATTACCTTTTCAAAGCCTTAGCACACCATATTGGGGTGCAACATTTTGAATGTCGATAATCTGGTGCATGTGCCTTGGTGCAGTCTTGAAAGGTGCATCATGGGAAGGTACAACATCTAGAGTGTCGACACTCTAAAGGATGCGCTAAAGGAAAGGAGCGGGCATAGTTTTATTTGATGTTTCATAAATAAAAACGTGCCCAACCAAAAAAAGGACCAAATGAATAAGTTCAAAAACTAGATTCTTGAGAAGGGATTTTATGCCATTCCGAATGCTAAGGGACCTCGACGGGGGACTAGAACGGAAATTTGGTATGGTTACCTGCAAAATTGCCCTTGTTAATTTTACAGGGATAATAGAGCTCAAGTTGTAGCTTGAGGGCCTTCTAGAGAAAGGCCTTATCCATCCTAGTGTATCCCCTTAGGGTGCACCGATGATCTTCGTGAATAAGAATCATGGATCATTGTAGTTGTGTATTGATTCTTGCCATTTGAAAAAAGTGACGACTAAGAATCATTACCCTCTTCCTCGTATTGATGACTTGTTTGATCGATGAAGGAGCCACGGTGTTCTCTAATATTGATCTCAATTCGGGCTACCATCGCTTGAGGATTTTGGAGGTAGACATTCATAAGACCGCCTTCCGCACAAGATATGGGCACTATGAGTTCATAGTGGTTCCTTTTGGTTTGACGAATGCCCCTACAGTGTTTATGAGTTTTATGAATGGGGTATTTAGAAAAATTTAGATCACTTTGTGCTCATCTTCCTTGATGGCATCTTGATATACTCATGTACATGTGAGGAGCACGAGGGGCACTTTCGATAGGTTCTCTAGTGTCTTCGTGAGCAGAAACTTTATGGGAACTTGGAGAAGTGTGCTTTCTTCCAGATAGAGGTGTAGTATTTGGGTCATATTATTTCTGGGGAAGGTATCAAAGTTGATCCTTCCAAGATTAGAGCCATTACGGATTGGCTAGCACCCACCACAATGATCGAGGTGTAAAACTTCTTGGGTTTAGCAAGATACTACCGAAGATTTGTATAGGACTTCTCTCAGACTGTGCACCCTATCACTTCCCTTTAGAGGAAAGGGAAGAAGTTTATTTGGACAAAAATATGTGAGTAGGCCTTCATAAAATTGAAGGAGTGTCTCACAACAACACCCATTCTTGCAGTGCTAGATCCACAGGGTGAGTTCTTTGTTTACACAGATGCTTCTTAAGTAGGGCTTAGGGGTGTGTTGATGCAGGATGGCAGGGTTGTAGCTTTTGAGTCTCACAAACTCAAGGATCACGAGCCTAATTATCTTACCCATGATCTTGAGCTGGTGGCAATTGTGCATGCTTTGGTTAGATGGATACATTTTCTTCTTGGATGGATATTCACACTCAGGACAGATCATTTGAGTCTTCGCTACCTCTTCACATAGCCCAATCTAAACGCTCGTCAATGACATTGGATGAAGTTGATTTATGAGTATGACATGGAGATAGAGCATGTGAAGGAGAAGGAGAATGTGGTGGTAGACACTCTCAGAAGATGAAGACATGTGGCTATGGCCACTACAGTGAGCATAGATTTGTGGAGCAGGATTCTTTAGCAGCTTCCTCTTGACTACTTCTACATAATAGTACGAGCAGAGATCGAGTCACAGAGACCCCTTGAGGGGAACTTTTATGGGTTCACCTTAGAGGTAAAGGGTCTTCCCAAGCACAGAGGTAGGATATATGTTCCCAGAGATGGAGGCTTGAGGCAAGACATATTTACTGAGGCATATCATGCACCCTATTCAGCCCATCCTGGGGTGAAGAAGATGCACGCTACTTTAAGATAGTTGTATCACTGGAGAGGACTTCATCGAGATGTGGCTCAATTTGTGTCATGGTGTTTAGAGTGCCAGAGGGTTAAGGCTGAGAATCAACATCAAATAGGTCTTCTTTATCCACATGCCATACCGGAATGGAAGTGGGACACCATTTCCATGGATTTCATTGTTGGGATACCGATGTTGAGATATCACCACAATGCCATTATGGTCATGGTTGATAAATTGAAAAAAGTGGATCACTTTTCCCTGGTGAAGACCACTTATATAGCTAGAGTAGTGGAATAAGTATATTTGGATTTTATCGTCATGTTACACGGATCCCGCGGAAGATCATTTGTGAATGCGATCCTTTGTACACTTCACATTTTTAGACTACCATGCAGTATGTCCTTGGGACGAGGATTAATTTCGCATAACATATCACCCTAAGACGGATAAACCGAGTGAGTGAATCATATTTTAGAGGATATGCTCGGGATGTACGTGATGTATCAAGTATTCTAAGTGGGAGGAGTATCCATACGTAGTGGATTTTGCCTACAATAATAGTTTTCGAGTTCTATAGGCATGGCTCCTTTTCAGGCTTTGTATGGTAGGGAGTGTAGGACACCCCTTAGCTAGGAAAAGTTGGAGGATAGAGTATCTCTCGGACCAACTCTTTTTACAGGACATGGAGCAGTAGGTAGTGTTGATCAGGAAGAAATTGCAGGAGGCACAAGACATGCAGAAGAAGTATGCGGATCAACATAGGATTGATCATAGCTTTGATGTGGGCATGAAGGTGTTCCTTCATGTTAGACCACATAAGAGCCCTATCCGCTATGGAAAAGGTTCTAAGTTAGCTCCTAGATTCGTTGGTCCTTTTGAGATCTTGGAGCGTATCAGCCCTTTGGCCTACCATCTAGCATTGCCACCCAACTTGTCTCACGTACATGATGTGTTTCATGTTTCTGTCCTTAGGAGGTACATTATAGATCCTTCTCATGTGTTGGACTGGACATCATTGTAGGTGCAAGATCAGGGGTAGGTGACGGTGGAGCCCATCTGTATCATAGATTGCAGGACCTTGGGCCTTCAAGGTAGAGAGATTGATCAAGTATGGGTACAGTGGGACAGATATGACGAGACTACAACCACTTGGGAGGATGCTATTGTGTTACGAGTGTAGTTTCCACATTTGTTCTAATGACTTATAGGAGGAAGTCAAGTCTAAGGGGAGGGGGATGTAGTGCCCACTTCCCTTTGACACTTTTTAGATACTGATTTTGATACTATTGATCATATTATGGACACTATTATGTTTGTTTTAGTATGATGGTTAGATGTTAGATCATGGATTATTATTGATCTGGATTTAGTTATTATGCTTGATGATTACTAGAGACATGTTTATATGTGGTTGATGATATACTTTTGACATGGATATATTATGGATGTTGATTTGGACTTATGACATTGGATGGTTGAGTAGACTTTGTTGGAATATTACTGATGATGATATAGTTGATTTATTTAATTAAAAATGATAATGTTGAATTAATGATATTGTTGTGATTTGTGTGTTTAGATGATTTTGAAATATTGTTTATATCATTTTGGATGTCTGATGTGGCCATGAGGCTGAAGGAGGTATTTGCATTTTGCAGGTTAAAAATCACAACAATGTCGGGGGACTAGAGACTAACCATATTGAAATTTCGGGTGAAATCAACAAGGTCACCATGGCAACTGTGTTATGTGTTTGTGTGTTGTGTTATGTTAGGAATTCCCATGGGGGGGATTTCCATTATATGTGACCATGGGATATGTGTTTTATTTATGTGTTCCTTTTTATTATTGTTGTATGTATTTTTATTTGTAATGTGTTCTTTTTTAAAATTAATTTAAATGTGATGGATTTAATGTGAGAGTCATATAGTTAAACTTTATTTAAATTTAATTGGGATGTGGAATGTAATTAATAAAGTGGTTGATTTTAAATATTAATGTTGGAAGAGTGTGTAAGTTAATGTTGTAAGGATGTGTAAGAGATATGTAAGAGTATGTAAGGTAGATTTTGGAAGGTCAAACACTCCATCTTTTATGAAATTCGAATTTGACCTTGGAGGCCAAATTTGGAGGCTTGTGGGACAAGTTAAACTTGTCCCACACCTCTTAAAATAATCCACCAACCATGCCTATGGTTTGGAGGGTAAATATAGGCATTTATAATGCATTTTGAAATGACATTTGTAAGTTTTAATTGCACTTCCCTTACATATTTTTAATGCATTCCTTTTTGGAGTATGGGTTGAATTGGAGTATGTAAGTGATTTTGTCATGTTTAATTTATTGTGATTTATTTTTTATGTTGATTTCCTCGTGGGGATGAGGAAAACTTATGTGGCATCTCACTTGGATCCAAATCATCCTCTCTTTCCTTTCTTATAAAAGTGAATATTTTTGCTCATTTGGAGGTTGTTGAAACATGGTTATTTCCTCTTGGGGGCATAATTTTTGCTATTTCTTTTGGATATTTTTGAGGAAGATCTTGGAGGCTTGTTGTTTGTTTATACTTGTTGGTTTTGGACTGCACTTTTACATTTTGGAAAGCTTGTGAGCTTGGAACAAACTTCAGTATGGAGAGGTAGGATCTGGAGCTATATTTAATTGTCTTTCCTTCTCTTGCATGCATGCTTAAATGGTGTTTGTGTTTGCATTCTTGGCTGGTTGGGTAGAATTCTTAGGGCATGGTATAAGAGAAGGCTATGGGTATTTCATATAGGGGGCATAAGGGAATTGTCAATGGCACAGTTTTATTGTGGAGGGAGTTTTGGTTTGGGATCCACCTTGGAAAAGAAACTGCTTGCATTTCTTACTATGGGGGGCATAAGGAGGGGTTGGGAGATATAAGGTTTATGGGTTTGATATGATTATTGGTAGTATGCATTTATGTGGATGCCCAATTCCAAATTGGGAGGCATAAGTAGTTTCCCCATATTCCTTGCTCTTGTTGGCTGCTTGATCAAGCATATGTGTTGTATGAATTGTTTCAAATGTAGTTGGGAACTGTTGTCTTATTTTGAATTATGCATTTTTTTGATTGTATGCAATGTGAATGTTTCTTGTATGTGATAGAAGCCCTTGTTTCCATGTGTTGATATTCATGCTCCATTTCAATATGGTTGGGGCTTGGGGGCCAATGGGGAAAGATGGATTCTTCTTTCCCATTGGATGTCTTGGTTGGGTGGAGAGCGTTGCCTTTCCCCCTTCCTTATTGTGATCAAAGTTGCAAAGAAGAAGAAACAAGCATGTTGTTGTTTGGAGAAGAAATTACAGTTTGATAGTCTTTTCCCTTTGGAGCAAAAATTCAATGTAACCTTTCCCACTTCAAGTGGATGAGTGTATAAATGTTGTAATGTGAAGTTATTGTATTGATAGTAGATGTTTGAATTTGAATTGAGAAATGTAGAGAGTTGTATCAAATCTCTATTTTGTAAAGAAATGAGAAGAATGTATATGTATCTTGTAAACTGTATTTGAATTCAAATTGGAAGGGAGATCAGTTGTAAAGTTATTTGAATTATCAATAAAGGATGGTATTGGTTCTTTTAAATTTGTATGTAATGTATTTTGAAATCAAATAGAAAGGAAGAATGTGTGAAAATGAAAGATAGTGTTATATTAATTGCAAAATTGTAGATTAAAATTGAAATCAGAGATGCATTTTTATTTAGAATTGAATGGATGATCTAATAAGCATTGTATTTGACTAAATTAGAATCATATGCACATTCAAAAGACAAATTGCTAAATCAATTTAAAGAAACAACTCACTGTTTTAAAACTTAAATCTGGCAATGCACATTTTAATTAAAATGAGCAGTTCAGACTTATACTCAACAATAAGTTATGAAACCTTGAAATTCATACTTAGGAAGACCTAAGGAACTCAAATTCAATCTAAAAGTTACAAAATAACCTCCAAAACTTAATGAATTTCAAATGGAAACTTGCACAGTCGTTTTTTCGTTTATTGCCGGAAAAATGCAACCTCAAACAAATTGGACAATTTGACTTCACTAAAATATTCTAAAACCTCCCTAGACTGATCCTCCATGTCCTGTTTGACATGTTTAGTGAAGGAGGAGTTCTAATTTTATGAAAATTTCAAGTTGGAAAATTGCCAATTTTGAATTATAAACCCTACAGATTTATTTCATAAAATTGACCTTTGAAACTTCATCAAAATCCAAAATTGACGATTTTTGTGCGAAGAGGAACCCGAAAGATTTCCGGAAAGTCCTTGTTTTCCCAAAATTGACTTTTCTATCAAACGTTATGGCCATTTTAGGTTTTACTTCAAAATGGCCATCCAAAAATTAATCTAACTATATAAAAAAATTAAAATTTAACCTTTCAAAAAAAAATCCTCAAAATTCCATGCGGCCCCGCCACCCTCACAACTAATCATATAATACCACATGGCATTTTGGAGGAAAATATTTTGAAAACTTAACTTTTTAAAACAATTGACTTTGGGAAAATTTTCCCATTTTTCCCGCAGACCACTCCCGACGATCAATCACGTGGCTTGACACATGGCTTGGTGGGTGCGCAGAATAAATTTGAAATCTTAGAATTTTAACTTTTTGGAAAAAATTTACTTTTCTATCTGTGGCCCCACAACCCCACAGCCAATCAAGCACTGAAACATGTCCTAATGGACGTGCGGGCACACGCAAGTCTTTTTGACTTTTAAACACCTTTGGCACAAAACATTAAATCTCTCTGTCGCACTTCGCCGACCCACGTCCAATCATAGGACACCACGTGGCCTTTTCGGTGAAATCGAAGGTACAAAGGAAAATTTTCCATCGAGAAATTTGATTTTTGACCATGGGAAAAAATCCTCATTTTCCCCGCGACTACTTGGCCCCCATCCAATCACGTGCTTTGACACGTGGCATGGGTTTCTCCTTGGTAGAGGCATGCGTCCATTTCCACCTTTGGGCTTTTGGCTTAAAAACTCCAAATCCTAAAATGCTCCACCACTCCACTTTTCCCCATGCCAATCGAGAGGTGCCACGTGTCCTCCCAATCGGACCCATGGGCACGCAGAGGAGTTTTGCACTTTTGCGCTCAAAGAGGGAAAAATTTTCACCCTAAGCCCGCAGACTCCCAAAGGGAAATTTCACCCTAGAACTCCATCAGGCCATAACTTGAGATTTATAAGGAGTTAGGACTTCTTTATATGGTTGGAAAGGTGAGAGAATTTCCTATCCAATGAGTATGATTTAGGGAAGTTTTGATGACCTTAAGTGTGTGAAAAATTAGGTTGAACCTTGTAAGCTGTTAGGGAAGAGATGAGTAAGATTTCACTCTCCTAACCTAAGTGATGAATTCAACCTCTTGTCTTGACCTTGTGCCTTTTCAATATTAGTTACTTGAGGTAATTATTGAAAGTCAGTCTTGCTTGTTAATCCTTATCTAGTTTGTGCTAACTGTGATCTTGTAACCCTCCTTACTAACACTCTTAATAAAAAAATTATTCTTTAATTTTCCTAGCTAAGCCTAGTTTGTTTCTTGGTCTCAAGTTGTAGTTTGAAGTGGGCATTACAGGCTTCATTTATCCCCCTTGAAAATTTACTCCATTGACCAAGCCACTTTCTTATATTATTCAAAAGTTGTTTGCCACTAATCTCATCACTTCACTCCCGAAATTCCCCTTCCATTTTGGTATTCCTCCCATGACACATGTGTTTAATGGTCATGCCAATGATACGTGACCTCAAATCCACAACATCATTCAAGACATTATCGACAAGGGTAACATTTGTCTTACAACCATCATCTCCTCCTCCTTCATCTACTAAAACCATCTAGTCACTTCACACAATCCTATTGCCACATCTTCTCTATGAGTCACGTCTCACTTATCTGATTCATCATTCCCCAATACATTACAATCATCATGCACACTTAGTGTCTCATCATCTAAATCAAATAATTCAAAATCCGTTACCTTACGTGCTCCCACCTTGGACTCAACACCATAATTCTCACCTAATCACTTATCATTAACATCATCCTTATATTCATATCCAATGTCATATAATTCCACTATGGATGTGGTTTCATCCCCTTCCTTTCAAAATTATTTCACATTATCACCATCTTTATCTATCTCTCAGCTTTCTATATCATCTTGTGATCTTATCTTTCACACCATGAACCTTCATTATTCCTTCACTTTGGTCACACACACTCAACTTATTAGACAACTCATTATTACATCTAAATTACACTCTTCATCACATAGGGTGTAATGCATTACTTCATTTACCTTATAAAATTTTTCAAAATACATATCACTTCCTTCATCACCACTCATTCAAGATTTATTATTTTCTGTGGCACCTCTATTACACCCTCTACCATCTATCTAGGTTTTTACACCCCACTTACATCTATACCTCATCATTTATATACCCTTATTCTTCCATCTATCCATTTTAAATCACGTATACATACTCCCATTGTTACACTTCCTTCATAACTTCACTTCATATTCACCTTATTGTCTCCTACACCACTTATTCAAGCACCATGTTTATTATTTTCTCCTCATTTTGATCTCATGTCATCTATCCCACCAACACACCCCTTTGTTCTTACACATGGGCCTGATAAACCTCCTCCACATCGACTTACACTTTCTAATCATTCCATTTTTCTCCCTCATTCTCATGTGTTGTACATTCATTCTTGCATACCACTACCTATTTTGTTCTATCCAATGCTTATCACAGATCACTCATCAAAGGATCACATCGTTGACTATAAAAATTTCTTTGGATATCACTATATTTTCCACACCCCGCCCATCTAATATCATCCCTAGGATCATGCTTGACAACATTCTACCATTTACCATTGGTTTATTCTCATATCCTCAACCGCTAAACATTCTCGCATATCCACCACATTCATCACCTTTCTTATGAGTTTCATCCCCACACTCACGACCTTCACCTTCCACCAATCTATGGCTTCTATTTGACATTCTTATTTTAATTATCATTAACGTCATCCTTTCCACTCCAATTATTTATCTCACCTAACACTTTATTTTATACATCATGTATCTCACTCACCTAGTACTTATATGGACTGGTGGATTTAATTTTTATTCATTGTTGCATTCTACATTATCCTTACATTCATCTTCTCTTCATCAAACCTGGCTTTGAAATGCAACCCGATTATCCATATTATCATTATTGACACTCTCATTCACTTTCACATAGCTAAAAACCTTTCAAAAATCACAAAAATATATATATTCCAAAAAAATGTAACAAACAATGCTTACTCACAAATTTTATCATGTAGAACTCCATTCATTCATATTTCATTCCATTCACTACTACACATTTAATTTATATCTCATTCACATTCTATGTTTCAGTTTGTTTCCCAAAATAACCCTCCTAAACCTAATCTAAGGATGGATGGCAGGAAAAAACCTAGTAATGAATGTACTAAGATGAATTTCGATGGAGAATCAAAAGGAAATCCAAGAAAAGTAGGAATTGGAGGGGTTTTCGAGAGATCATAATAGGACTTTCATATTAGGGTACTACTTTAATATTGGGATTCAATCTAACTATATAAATAAGGTTGCTACAAATTACAAGGGATTAACATAACTAGTCAAAAAGGATTTATAAAAATTAAAATAGAAGGATATTCTTTGAGCATAATAGATAATATCCACAATATTAGAACAAAATCCATGTCAATACAATATTATATTTAAAGTATTAGGAAATGGAAAAAGTTTTGAATTTATCATCTTCAAACACATCTATAGAGAAGCTAATGGCTTGGTGGACTACTCTACTCACAAAGGATTTCATAGTGATGGGATGAAATTGGTTACATGTTATGATGAGTTGGAACTTCTGATGAAGGCCCAACTTGCTAAGGACAAATATGAAGGAAAAAAGGATACAAATTAAATTAAGGAGTAAGGGTGGTAGGATATCTAGGGGTATTCAAAACAAGAGTGGAAAGAATCATGAGATTCAATACAAAAACACTTTATCACTCAAAATAATGTCGACATAGGTTTGTGATATCTCTCATGCTAAATTATAGTGATTTATATAAATCACTTGGTAAGTGAATTTATAATGTGCAAAGGAGAAAGGATTTAAGTTATGTCACTTGGATTGTTGAGCCCCATAATAAAAAAGAAGGTAACTTCTGGGTGTGCCCTACATTTGGAGAGTGAAAATGAGTGAAAGACTTGTGTGAACAGAACCCACTAATATCAAAGGCATCAAACTAGAGGTGTGGGAAATCTTTGAAAATTAAGATATGGCTCCATTCTTCAGGGATTTTTAAAGGATAGAATGTAAAGCTCAGTAAGGAATTCAAAATGGAATGGAAGACCTCAACAATATGGAAAATGGGTATGTTGATTTTGAGAGGTGCAAATATTGATATATCCATTAACATTATGGCTTCTATTATGGACATGAAGAAGGATGGTCACAAGATCTACAAGCCCAAAAGGATAGTGTTGAAGAATTAAATATTTTTTAGGAGGTATGGAAAATATCACCAATCATTTTGTTGGGTTTTGGAGGGACTCTCTTGCTAAACCTTTTAATGAGGTTTCTTTACATCTAATCCATTTCATAATATTGGAAGGAAGTCATAAGTCCATTTTGCCTACCATATTCCCATGTTAAATATTTTCCGTCATGGACGCAACTATAGTTTTCCCAAATATATGCTCAAGTCCCTTTGTGCCACTATAGATCAATATCAAAAGGGTAAAATTATGGTGTAGTTACATTAAGGGTTGATAATGGAAATGGTAAGAAGATCTATGACTAATATAAATAAATATATGGATTACAGGGTC
Organism: Taxus wallichiana var. yunnanensis; assembly: GCA_018340775.1. Taxonomy (NCBI): domain Eukaryota; kingdom Viridiplantae; phylum Streptophyta; class Pinopsida; order Cupressales; family Taxaceae; genus Taxus; species Taxus wallichiana. Next base: position 262,912,404 of record CM031236.1, read on the forward strand.
CTTTAGCGCATGTCCTAAGTAGGTATGATAGTATGGAGATGAAAAAGTGGAAGAAGAAGAAGAGTCCAATGATAACCATTCATCAGAAGAGTGGAGTGAAGATTATAAAGAGGCAAAGGAAGTGGTGAAGGGTCTTCAAGACTTAAATAAGGTAAATGTTTATACGATGAAAGGGAAAGTGCAGGGGATTATAAGTCAATTGGTGAAGGGGGAAAGTGATCAAATGCAAGGTGTAGGATTCCAAAGTGAGATGGTCAAAGATAAGTTGGATCTAGAGGCCCTCAATATCGATACTAAACTAACCAAAATAATTATACAACTCACTCTTAATGAATGGAACTAAATAGAGGAAAAAGTTGATGACCAAACCTAGATGCTTAATAGTGGCAAGGTGTGGAGGTGCTTCTTAAAAATGTAAAATGTTGGAAAAAGAAGGGGAACACTTGAAGGAATTCATGTAACCTATCACAAAATGGATCATGTTGGATATTAATTCAACCATTCAACATCTCCAATTGGTTTCCCAATTAGTTACTTCCTATAGACATTGTGAAGAAGAGGAGACAAAAATAAAAAGGAAGAGATGCCTATCTAAGGTAGATCTAGAAAACCTTGGTGCCTCAATTGATAATATGTCCAAAGAGTGGACCACTATGCTAGAAAACATTGAAAATAGGTTGAATGACTATTGGTTCCATTTTTCCCTTTGTTGGTCTCATTGTTAGTTCTGTGTTTTGTGTTGTTGAAATGTTGTTAGTTTACTTTTGTATTATCTCGTATTTGTTTTTTTTTTTTTTGTAATGTCATTATATATCTTCTCTATATAGGATCTCTCTAATGTACTACAAAGGTACCCCTTAACTCTCTTTTACCAATAATAATAAAAAAATAGTTTGTTGCATAACTTTTGGTGACCACTTTAATCATCTTGTTATCAAGTTTTGTGAGTCAATAGTCTCTACTAAAATTGTTTGAACTTGGTATCTCCTTACTTGGTGAATTAAGAACAACTATCCTCTTTGATATCTACACATGATTACAAACTTAAAAATTGTCTTGAAGACCGTAGAGCATTCTTTATGGAAACTTTCTAATTTTTCATCTCTACAATCACTTTCACTCCCCCACTAAGCAACATGTGGTTCTAAACCCCTTAGAAACCGAGAGAGCTGAATATCATGTGAAAAACAAATCAAAACAATCAATATCAAAAGAAAAATTTAAAATTGAAAATGAAATTAAAATAAATATCACTCTCTCTCTCTCTCTTAGGTCCTTTCTAGTATCTCTACTAGGGCTATCAATGCCTAGTTAGCAAGTAGAAAATGTTGCTACTAAAATCAAATCTATCTCCATCGGGGCTATGAATGCCTCGGCTTATAGTGGAGAAATGCATGAATTACAATAAACCTCTATCTCATTCAATCACAAATAACCTATTCCAGTCACACCTACACGTGGGATTTTTTTCCACTCACTACCTCATGGGTCTTCAATTCAAGTGGTTAATTTACCCTCATGTGCACACACATGATCTCAATGAGTCATAGGGCTACTATGTAACCTTGTATGGTTTATATATTTCTCAATATTCTATTTTAGCTCACTCATTGTATCTTATATTATGTGATCAAGTTCATCACGTGTTCACCGAAACTTGTAATTAAAACTACGTGTATATTACCCGCACACCACTTATCCTCCACTTCACTCAGATTGAACATTCTTGGGCATTTTATTCCTTCTACACTTTTTATTTTCTTTATTTCATCATTACACTTATTCATTTTTTCTTTCTATTACATGTTTATTGCACTCGTTTTCACTCTTTTATCATTTTATTCCTTTTTCATCATAATTTTCCACAATTTTTTTTTTTTAAAAATCACAAATTAAAAAAATCAACAAAATACAAAAACATTCAATACAAAAAAACATTCAACACCTAACACTATCCCAACACCCACCTCCGATCTTGCCTCAGCGATTCACCCATGAAACTCATCAAACTCTTCACCACTACTTACTTCATCCAACTCTCCAACATTTCTAGTTGCTCTCATAACTAGCTCGCTCCCTCCATGACAATCTCGACATCCTCCCCTCGCTGACTATTCTTCCCATGCCTTGACACACACACATCTCTAAGCTCACTAACATAGCATCGCACTACCCCCTATTTTCACCCAACATTTCCCCCACTCACTCATCACACTAGCTATGGAGATTGACGATATCTCCCGAGCCTCCTCCACTCTTCCTCATCCTAGACTTGACTCACTTTCTAACCCATTTCCATGCTCATTCCTGCTCATTCCTTGTGAGATAACCCTACGGTTCCCCCACTAATACCTTCCTTGGATTAAATCGGTCCTAACTCCTTTTCCCACTAAAGTGAGTCACCCCTATGAATTTTCATTCTAATCTACCCTCTTGCTTCCCTCACCTCAACTCATCGCATCTTAGCCAAATTCCCACCTCCTAAATTACTTAGCGAGTCACATCCACGACTCACCAAGTCACCCCAACCTAGATCCCTTTCTTCCTTGAACCTCCCATGCTAATTCCTTACCTCGACTTGGTGCATCACCGATGCAACTCACCGAGCTCCTCATCCCCTACCATCTCTCTCCTATACACACCCTACCTAGGCCTTAGTATACTATTCTCCATGTCCATCATTGTCCTAACTTTCTTCCCGCATACTTAACTCCATTATTGATCTCCACCTCCTCCAAATATTGAGTTACTCACACACTCGACCCACATTTCCAAGTTTCCCACGTGACTCATCTAACCTCTCCTTGGTCCTTAAGACCCCACAGCCCCCACACCTATTCTTCCTCTTGTGAATCACAATTATGAATAGTCACCCAACTAATTGCACCATCCTATGGGCTACATCAACACACCCTTCCACCCAACTCAATATAACATCCTTCTAACGTAACTATCCTCACTCCCACTCACCCCATCGCCATAGTGAATATTTTCCCTTACTTTGGTTACAATTGTGATTGGCTTGACAAAACCACCTCACTTGACTCCCACACCTCACCAACTCACTTGACGAGTGACCCCATAGACTAGCCAAGCTACCAAATCCCTACCTTGTCGCACTCCCCTAATTGTTATCTCACTAATATCTAAGCACCGTATCCATCTCGGTTGCTTCCAACTCCCTTTCTTCCCCCAAATAATCCTCATTCCTTTCTACCCCAAGTCAAGTTGCATGCATGACTCAGCCCATTCCTATTCAATCCCCACCCACTTGTCCAGCTCAACACATCCTCCGTGTGTCACATTCCTCTCTCCCCTCACTTCATTTCTTATCCATCCCCAAACTCACCTTACCGAGATCCACCCCAGCTTCCCTTTTCACTTACCTTTACCACCCATCTTTCTCACCCTTCCCAAGTGAGTTATGGTAATGAATTGCTCACTCCCATATCACTAACCATCTTTCCCCTATCCAGCTCACTCCGAACTAGCTTGTTGGGTTAACCACTTAACTATCTCGTCAAGATCTGCTATCTCCCCGATCATTTCAAATATCTCACTCTTATCCTTCATACAACTCATCCAACTCAACTATTCCCCCTAAATTATTTCTATCTCACCTACAAATCTCCCAACTCAACTGCGTAGCTCATCACCAAGCGACTCACATGCATAGCTTGTTTATCATCAACCTCAATCAACCAACTTGGCATGAATTCTCAACAATTTCATGCACTCTTATAATACATATCCATGCACATGACTAAGGAAACCTAGTCATCCCTTCCACTCAAAATGCCTTTTCCATGGTTCATATTCTACCTCATCTTCAATCACCATTTTTTCTCATTTTACACTAGGGCAACATATAGTTCCTAAAACTATCCCTTAAGTGGGGAATCACAAATAACCCTTCTCACTTGATTCTATTACAACTAATCAACTAACTCTATAGTCTTTGCCTCATGAAATTAGCCTATCGATATTGTTATCTTAAATTACCGTCTAAAGTTGATTTTTATAACTTACATGTTTCATTTGGACTTGGACAGATTAAAATAGGGTAAAAATGGGAAATTAAGTGTTTTAATGCCTTCCCTCACATTTTCATGAATTATTAGTTCCATAATAGGTTAAAAAAACCAAGAAAAACTGAAAAAATGGATCATTTTTAGTGTATTGTGGGTTTATCAAGTTCGGAAGGAAGACATGGAACAATTTTCATGGATTTAAAGGTTCAAGACAATGCTTTTGGAGCCACACAACAAAGGTCCTAATGTATTCATGGTGGGAGTGTTTTGTGGGAACTCGGGAGTCGAGAGAATAATTTCCATGGTAACTTAAGTTCCTTGCCCTCATGTTAAACCCACAAGTCAAATGGAAAATATAATTGCAACGATGTGTACGTAAGGAGGAATGACATAACTAGTTATGCTTTGGGAACTAGTTCCCGCATTAAAGGCAAGCCGCAATACAAAGCAATCAAGGTGGCAAAGAGTATTGCGGGTGAGGGGTGACTTGTGGGAACTAAGGGCTAGGATGGAACATTTCCCAAGTTCCACTGTTTATGCGAATAGATGCCAAACATAAATCCAAATACCAATTAGGGAAAATTGAGGCTAAGAGGAAATGGGGAAAAGTTTCATAGTCTTTGCAAGTTCCCCAAATGCCTTATCCACTCACACCACAAGCTTAAAAGTATTAAATGTGGACTGTAATAACATAGAGAACCCCATCAACCTCCATGATCCTAGAAACTTAAAATGGCTATAAAATTCACCAAGATGCTTTGATTTTCACAAAATTGGACTTTTTGGAAATCTCTCAACATCTTAATTTAGGTGAGGGTAGGTTTGTGAAAAAGTAGAAAATGTCTCCAACATTACATATGCAATTTTAGATTTCTCAACAACCCATTTTAATAAGGTATTGTTGAGCTAATAAAATATATCCTAAGTATGAAAATTGTAGAAGGACTGGGCATGTGGGAATAGGGCACGTGGGTCTACACAAAAATATAATGGAACAGGGGCACGTCCAGAAAGCAAGAAGTCTAGACTTAGTCATTTTGGAGTATGAGGTTGATTTTAGACATGGAGTGAAGAACATGTTTTGTAGAAGACATGAAGAAAATGTAAAGGCTATTTTGGACAAGTATAAGATCAAGTGTCATGCATAGTTTTGAGGTTATTAATAGGATTAGACGGAAGTTGTATTATTAGATAATCTATTATTAGCGAGCTTGTATGCTCTTGTATTTATCATGTAAGGGTGCATGGCTATTATTAGCATGTATCCTATATTTGGAAGGTGCATGGATGATAAAGGGAAATTCCTAATACCCATATATATGTATTTATTTTCATGGTTTAAGAGATCGATGTTTTGATAGAGTTATGATGTTGGTTTATGGGCGCGCATGACTTATGATGACAATATTATGTATGTATGAAGCTTTTGTGTTTTTCAGCAATTAATATAATGGATCTTTGTGGTTAGATATTGATTGTTGACACATCAGTTAATGATTCTTGCATGGTAAATTTAATCTTAATTCTGATATGAGTTAATCTTGCTTATGATTGAGATCTAGATCTACTTTATGTTATGTAATATACTTGATTATCTATTATGGATCTGGAATATTTGTACAATCATGATAAATTATTGAGAAAGCTTCCATGAAGAGGGACTTGGTACCCTTGTGCACTTCGGGTGAGTTTTTAGTTATGGCTAAGTGATGTGTTAACATGCCATGGGTTTTTGGTGATCAAAACTAGGCTACATTTTGGTTTCATTGTCGGGAGCTCTTTTCGTTTTTTCCCAGGATGTTGCATGATGAAGATGTACCGGTTGACCTTGGCCAATATTGAAGAGTGGTTAGACAATTTAGAGGAAGAGTATGCTCATAGATTTATCATTGGACCTTATTTTGATGCACACACCTAGGTTGAACAGAATCTATATCATGAGTTGTATGAGACATTCTTCACCATTTTCCCTATAGGTTGTACAAGTGGCTGGTTGTTTACACATCAAAGATGATCTAGATGTTTTGTACACTTTTTTGGACATAGGAAGAATTCCAAGATTTTAATGATGTAGATCTGAATTAGACACGTGATGTAGATCATTGATGGAGTGGTGTTTTGAATAGCTATATTTTAGAGTACATAGTTTCTACTTATTCTTGTCTAGAGGTTACTAAGTTCCAGTTCATGCGCAAACCCAAAGGGTTATATTTGTGTGGTAATCCTTTAGCAATTAAGATCTTGATTGTGACCCTATATTTGGAACATCATCTTATTGCTAGCTAAAACCCATCATGCGTGGGACGAGAGTAGGTGTGGTGAAAGATGGTGTATTTGGAAATAGAAAGAAAAAGAGAAGAAAGGTTGCCTAAGTTTAATGAAGACTGTGAGAGGGATTCGGTGACAAAGCATGAGATTGTGGAAATAATGGTGTTATGGAGAGAGATGGATCATGAAGGATTTGGAGCTCATGTAGAAGACGTGGAGCCAGAGCATATGAAACTCCCCATTTGGGAAAGCATGGCAAAGAACCCTCTTCAGTTTCAGATGAAGGAATGTCTGAAGAAAGATTGAGAACCATGGGCATGCATCTAATCCTACCTAGCCACCTAGCCCTTACGGTTGGTTTTCTAGTTTCTACTACAGTTATCAGTAAGCAAGATAGTGTGGGTAATAGAGTAGTAGCAGATAGAGTTAATTTTCAAATCAATTTTAGGAGTTAATCAGGTAGCATATTCATCTATGGTGGCACAAAAGTTTTATTTATTATTTATAGTTCCAGTTGGAGGTATATTTTCTTATGCATCATCAAAGACAGAATGTGGGTGTGAAGAATGTTGGTATCATGTCCTGGGAGTAGCACAACCTCATCGACTATGGAATTTTTACTTAACACAACTACTAGAACACAATGAAGTGTGTCCTTTGGTACTTTTCCTACTACAAGAGAGGGGATAAAAAGGATCAGCTAGTTTGAGATCTAGTGGATCTGGTGGTTCTAGAGGCGAAGGAAACATAAGAGGTAATACGAGGCTCTAGATCTAGTTAGCACGGTCCGCACCAACCCCATAAATTTATATGGAGATTTCTTTGTCTCCCGAAATCAAAGGAATAGAAGATGTAGCTAATAACTTGCATATGTGTGAGATACTATGGCATGCAAAGGATCTAAAAATATAGAGCGTAAGGAAATTCAATTTACAACTACATTGTAAGGGCACACACATAGTTGGTACATGAAATATGATCCAAACCAAAATTGTGTAGACTATACTTTGCACTACATGATGCATTCTTAGTAGAGTTTCACATACCTAAGTTTGATAAGAAAAGCATCGGTGTGTTGAAAGACATCAAGTAGGGCATGGATGAGAGTTTTTGTAAGTATGATTCATAATTCAAGACCCTTTTTTAAAATTCTCTTATGAAATTCACTCAAGTTAGCATGCACAATGGTTCATTAGAGGTCCGATCACACATTTTAGAATATTTCTCTCACACAAGACTTATACAGATCTGCATGAGGAAATTTAGGCAGCTCTACACACTCGAGGCGGTTGGGAGTGTAAACACTAGTGTTATCCAATTTTAGGAGGATCATATTGCATCGATGGTGAAATAGTTAGAAAAATTACCAACCAATTTATCACATGAGACACATAATGGGATTTGGTGCATAGATTGTGTAGTAGAAGGACATACTATGGATAGTTATCCTCGTAGATTAGTGTGTGACATATTGCAAGACCGCAATATTTTTCACTTGGATCATGATTTGAGTAGGTGCCCATTTTTTAAAAAAACTATAAGGAAGAACATATCTTGTTACTGCAAGATTTTTAGGTCTACCACACATGATATAGAGAATTACAGGTTGATTGATCAGATTCATGATGTTATTGGTATTGGTGTATGCCAGATCAGTTATGTGAATAATTCTAAGGAACATGGTGATCATCATGAGTATAATTATAATGAAGGGCACTTTGATGGACGTTGCGGTAGAAGTCCAGGTTACCATAGAGGATTTATAGGCTAAGGTCACGGTGGTGGAAGAAGTGAATTTCCATGAGGAACATGCTATACATGTAGATCCCTTGATCATTACAGTACGAGTGCACTCGAATATTATTTTTTATTTTGGCAGAAATAACCACAATTATGAAGAATTCTAAGACTTGTATGAACATCTAAGTAAGAAGCATAAACAAGACAAGGACATGGGGATGGTTAGAGTGCAACACACTATGGAAGATTATTGGATGTTGAAGTTAGCTTCTAATCCCGAGTTTGTACTGTGTTAGTCACTACACTCATTGAGGCTAGCGTGCTAGGGAATTTCTAAAGAAAAAGCCTATTATTACAAAGGAGGAAGTATTGCATGCAAAGTATCAAGACCCTACTTATCAAAAGGAAGTTTACCAAGAAACCATGGAGGTGATTATAAATTTTAAGGGTGAGATATATTTTTGAAAGAAAATTCATGGATGTTAGAGAAGAAGAAAACAAATGAGCTTCCTCAAAAATATAGTGATGACTTAAAGGAGGTTTGCAAGATGTTGGGACGAGAAAAAATCATTCCTTTATTGGGGGAATAGTTAAGGGAAAAGGCTCTGCACTGGAGTTGAATGCAAAAGAGAAAATTTTCATGCAAACTCACCTCCTCATAGCCTAAATTATGACAAGGATATCCCTTTGAATGTTGTTGCTAATGGATGGATTTTGAGAAACATATTGATTGATACAGGTGTAGAAGTAAATGTACTCACTTTGGATGCTTGGAGTCGATGGGGAGACCACCATTACAACCATCCTCAAATGTGTTGTTTATGGAAAATAGAATAAAGCCACACCCATTGTATTTTTGAAGGATTCCACTATCACTATACAAGGGGACAAGTTTATTGGGGACTTTGAAGTCTTGGCACTACCGAGGTAGAAAATTTTCTAACATTACTTGGACACCCTTGGTGTTATGCAAACAACGTTGATATGTGATTTAATAAAGGATAAATAATCTTTGAGAAAAAGAAGAGCTCATCATCATTGCTTTGGTAGATGGAAAAACTACACCTTATGTAGAACCTTTGAGTGAAGAGGATTTTAATGGAATTTATGTGTGCACCATTAGGGATCCCAAGTACTTGATCCATCAAAGACAGTGTTCTCCAAAGAGGGATGATTCACATTCCATGAGTGATACTACAAGTGTTACATGTGATAAATAAACACATAGAACTTTTGAAATGGTTGGGCATGAGGTGAGAAGTGTAGTTACATGTATAATGAGGCTATGTTGTGTTAGGAATTTGTGAAGTAACTAGGTACCGAGGTAAACCGGTGAAGTAACTCCCAAAGTATTCTGCGCATGATGGAATTTCAATAGATAGATCAAGTGGAAAGACAGAATGTGCTATTTTATACCCTACACAAAATGACAACACACCGGTGGATGGTACACATGGATAATATTATGGAGTGGTGAAAGGTGAGAATCATCTTCTCTCAGTAAGGTTTCTCTCGAGTAATACACCTACTAAGATATGTGAATTTCATAGGAAGGATGCTCAGCACCATGTTCAATAGTGTGAGAGAATCTAGATAGAGGGGCAGAGGCCCTACCACCTTCATTGTGGATGTACCAATTCTATTATACCTTGCAGGTTGTGCATGTATATGGTATGTCTATGCTGAGTTGAATAGAGAAACATGGAATTGGCAGAACTGACTATAGGTATGATTCAGACCTTTGACTATTTTTCCACTAAACCTCCAGTGAATGAAGCATTATAGGTTATGAAGTGCTTGACTATGGGAGATAGTGCAAAGGCTCAGTACCTTACTCATGAGTAACTAGGTGAGTCATACCTAGAGGCGCGCTTTGAAGAAGAAGATACCGATGCAGAACAACTTGGGTGCACCTTCCTAGAAAAATAAAAGGGTAAGATGGTCTATGTAATTAATGATGAAGAAGTGGATAATCTAGATGTTGAGCATATAGAGGGGCACATGCAAGGTCTTAGACAATGTAGATGATAAGGCATGCATGTACCATGATCCTATGAGAACTAATAAGGTCAACATTGGGATAGATTTTGAACCTAAGGAGGCCATCATCATATATTATTGGTCGATTGAGAGTTTTCTAAGATAATTGAGCTACTATGTGACTTCCAGGACTTTTTCCCTAGAGGCTAACATGAGTTGAAATTAGTGCATGAATATTTGGGTGAAATGAGGATCAAGCTAAAGGAAGGTGCGTGCATGATTAGGAAGAGGCCTTATAGGATGAATCCTAATTTATGCATCAAAGTTAAAGAAGAGATTGACAAGATGGTGGAATCTAGAATCATTGAGCCCATCAAGGAATCAGAATGGGATAGTCCTATGGTGATAAGTCTCAAGAAAGATGGATGGATAAGGATCTGCATAGACTATATGGAATTGAATCCTACATGTGTAATAGATCCTTTTCCCACACCTTTTCTCAAGAAATCTTGGAAGGAATTGCATGATGTGAGATCTACTCTTTCACTAATGAATTTTCTAGATATCATCAGGTGAGGATATTTAAAGAGGATCAAGAGAAGAAAACTTTCACCATAGAGTGGGGAAGCTTTGCATACACATTTATGCCATTTGGAATGAAGAATGCACCTATAGTATTTTTACGCATTGTTGTGCAATAATTCTAGGATTTCATTCATAGGTTCTTATAAGATTACTTAGATGATTAGACACAGTTTATGGGATAATGAAATATCTTTGTGATAATTTAAGGCTTATGTTTGAGAGGTGTCGATAGTTGAGCATCTCCTTGAACATTAAGAAGTGCATTTTTGCTACACCTTTTGGGACTTTGCTAGGACATGTCATCTATAAAAAGGTTTGTTAGTGGATCCGACTAAAGTTTATGTTATTTTCAGCTTAGAGAAAGGTGCAAGGATTCTTGGGGAACATGAGATATTATAGGAAGTTTATCAAAATACATGCTAATATTGCCACACTCTTGGAAGAATTATTGAAGAGTAAAGGAAAGTTTCATTGGGGTCAAGTGCAATAGCACACATTTGAGACATTAAAGGAAACGCTTACTACAATACCTGCATTATGTGCTTTTCTTCATGGACCAAACCTTTTCATGTGTATGCGTAAACCTCTAGCATGGCCATTGGTGCTGTATTAGCCTAGTTGGGAGAAGATATTTTTGATCATCCTATTTGATTTATAGGTAGGAAATTGACACCAGCTGAACAAAACTATACAACTAAAGATCGTGAAGCTTTTTCCATGATCTATGCGTTACATAAGTTTTGATAGTACTTGCTGGAAACACATTTTATTTTTTTTACAAATCACATGACATTGAAGTACTTACTGAATAATCTCATATTTCAGGGGCACATATGCCATACGATTCTGTTGATTCAAGAATTTTATTTTACCATGGTGGTTAAGCTAGGCAAGAGTAATTGTAGACTAGATTATTTATCAAGGATTAATACATGTGAGGATGCATAGAGCATTGAGGATACAATGTTGGATGCATAATTTTTTAGATTGAACTATGCACCCTCTGACTTAGAATATATTGTTTTCTTTTTGTGAATTGGTGTGGTGCCTAAGGAATGAAGAAAATAGAGAAGAAACAACTTGCCATACATGACGCGCCTTACATATTGATCAATGGAGACTTATACAAACTAGGTCGGGATGAATTTTTATGTCGGTGTGTACTTGAGCATGAGCATGAATCTCTGATGGAGGAGGCTCATAGAAGTATTATAGGTGTAAATTATTTAAGATATGTCAGGTGTGCAAGATTTGATTGGATGGTCTATGGTGGGAAACATTGTATAAGGATTATAAAGAATATTGCAAGGCCTGTGATCATTGTTAGCACTTTGGGAATCTAGGAATAGAGATGAAATGCCTTTGAGGACTATTACTAGTGTATAACCTTTCAAGAAGTGTGAAATTGACTTTATGGGTCCTATTTCCCCACTTGCGTGTAGGACTAGATCACGCTACATTATCACTTGTACAAATTACCTTATAAGGTGGGCGGAGCGATTGCTATAAAGTATTACACTGTAGCTACAACAAAAAGGTTTCTATGGGAAAACATTATTAGTAGGTATGAATTCCCTTTGAGCTTGACAAGTGATAGGGATACTCATTTCCTTAATCAGACCATCAGGATACTCTTGGTAGAATTTATGGTTGCACACCATAAAACAACACCCTATCACCCTCAAGCTAATGGATATGCTGAGGCTTTTAATAAGATATTGATCCACACATTGACTAAAATTTGTGATATTGGAAGGAAAGACTAGGATGATAAAGTTTCTGCTTTAATTTCGGAAAACATGAAAACCTAAAAGAGGTTAAATAAGGCCACACCCTTTCAGTTGGTGTTTTATGCGAGGCCATTTTACTAGTGGAATTCATGTTACCTTCTCTACGTATTACATTTACATGAGGTTTGGATGATGAAAAATAACTTGATGAGCATATTGAAAAACTGATGTAGTTGGATGAAAGGTATGTTATAACATGATGGAGTTGGAAGATAGAAAAGGCCAGGTAGAAGGAATGACATAATAGGCATACTAAAGATAAGAAGCTTGAAGTTGTACAGATATTTCTTCTGTATGATTCAAAGTGTTTCCACCACCATGGAAATCATAAATTGCATTGGTTATAACTATATATTGTGACTTTCATACTTGATTTAGGAACTTGTCGGTAAGAAGAGATGCTTTGGATGGGACACGATTTCCTAGTTATTTCAATGGGAGTAGGTGAAGCCATAATATAAATAAGTCTTCTTGATGTTTGTAATAAGGTAGTATTTCCATTAGATTATATTTACTTTAATGCATTTCCTTTCAACGTTGCTATACTTTGTCAATTAAGTTCAATGTTTTGTGTAAAAAGCACATTTGCATGTCAAAAGATGATTATTATTTATTACATTCATGCACGTAGGGACCACACATAATTTTAGTATGGGGTGGAGTATATGTTGGATACTTGGAGTGGATTTGAATTTTCTCTTAAGAATAGATAGGCATGGAAGGATATTTTGCAGGTGCTTGAAGTAAAGCTACGGATATAGAAATATTTCTCATGGATGAAGACTACATATGGATGGATAGACACATATTATAATGCGAGGTAGGTCAGCAGCATGGGAAACTACTTGGTGAAAGGCACAGTGGATAGGTACTTCGGTGTATGAAGGCATGCAAAATGAGGTCTGTGTCCATGCAGTAGTGGGCATGCTAGAAGGTTATGACTGGGGCACAAAAAAATGAACTTAGAAAAATGAAATAAATGTCGATTTAATGCTCGGTAAGGTGGTAACTGGAGATCGATAAATGTGGAGGAATTTTCAAAAACTATATAAGGTGGTGTTGTATAATAATTTTCACCTTTGCGATCAAGAGCATTCAAGTGAGTTAAAGAAGAGGGGCTATCGAGTGAGTTGTGTAGTGTGAAGAGCTGCAATACGAAGTTGAATCAGTTTAATTTGTAAAATTTACACATAAGATTGGTTACCGCTCCATTGGGAGAACTTTTTGAGCAAAGCAGAGGTGTTTGAGGAAGAAAATTCATATTTTGGGTTTGAGCATTGAGTTAGGGCACACATAATCAAGCTAGGGAACGTAGGTTTGAGTTACAAAGTTTAAATTAACTGAAAGAACACACTTTTATCAGTTTTATGGCACCTAAGCTAGAAAATAAAATGTCTACAATAGGAAAGAAACAAACGGAAGTTTAATTTGAAGTAAAATATGCCCCTGAGAGCCAATTTTGATAGATGAAATATCTAGAAGGAGTTTTTATGGGTCGCGACTGGGAATCACATGCGCAACGATGCAAAGTAAGTGAATACAATCATAAAACCAAAGATAATAAAGATGAATTAGATAAATTGTTGGTAGTAAAGACAAAAATGTGAATAGAAAATGATATGGAAGTTTATGATGACATGGGTGAGATTTTGTTGACAAATGTAGGGGTTTTATAGTTGTATGAACTTCCTTATTTTGGTAAACTAGAAAAACTCTATCAATATTTACTAAGAAGAGTCCATGAAGATTTTTTCTACTTTGTTGGGTAATGCATGAGACTCACCATGCCCATGATTGGAAAATCGTCGGGGTTGAGGAGTTTGGGCAGAAAACTCAAGAATGATTTATCTGATAAGGATAACATAAAATAGATGAAGAAGGCACTAGGATACATGAAGGGAGGGCACATGATGGACATCCCTAAGTTACATAAGTATCAAGTCATTTAGGTGGTATTACACTTTCTTACAAAGTTGAACAATCAAGAGCATTGTTCATAGGTAAAAAAAGGTCTTGTTACATGTGGAAAAGAAGATGAAAGAAGGTGTAGTTTACAATCTATCTAGTTACATTTCTAAAACCATGATTGAGGAAGCGCACCAAGGTTAGAAGATAAGTTTTAGTGTAATCCTTTTGTCTCTTATAATTGTAGAATTGGAGTACCCGATGGGCCAAAGGAAAAAATATATAGCAATACTTGAAGGAGAAGAAATCTCTCTGAGAGAGATTTGAAAACTACACATGTGATGGAACCATGAGCGGACCATTCAAGTAGAGAGCGAAATGTGGTATGAGGGCATCCATGTCACGTTTGAGGAGGACTGGAAAATACCCAAGGATTTACCTTCAGTATTAGATAAACAAGTAAAATTTTTAGTATATCAACATTTTTGTATAGTGCATTTTGGCATGAAGGATGGGAAGTGGAGCCCTTGGTGCAAGATCCCTTATGCCTTCAATACACACTATTTCTAGGCATATGTATATAGGTTCTATAATGCGCATCAATTTTTAATCCACGCATAAAAGGTAAATAGTGACTACCACACACTCAGGAAAACTTACGTTTACCCAAGTAAGTCTACATACATTGAGAAACTAATTTCAGATGATATTAACATTAAAGTTATGATCCTAGTCATTATAAATTTTGGTGTGAATATTTTTATAGAACAAAAATATATGTGAGAATGAATTCAATCTCCTTGACCACCCCGGAAATAATATCATGGGCACACTTGCATATGAAGAAGACACTTTGCCCCTTAGTGACGAAGAACGAGATGAGGAACAAGTGCAAGAATACAGTGGTGACTTGGAGCATAGAATGAAATAACCCATTATAAGAGAGAAGAGAGAGCATGTGGTAACCCCTCCTTTTCAGAAATAAGATGAAGATGTGGGAATAAAAACATGTAACATTGAGATTGGAGAGGGTGTTGTGGACCCATAATACAAAAGGGTGTTGAAAAGGACCAGAATGTAAGGCGCGGGACCTTCAAAACTATTGAGGAGGTCACCAAGGACTTTTCCTGTGAATTTCAAACCAACAAAGAAAAGGATTAGGTACATATCAACTAAGGAGGATGATGAGGGTGAGTAATCGGAAGACAACACATAGAATTCTCTGGTTCATACTAAGGATGTACATAAGCCTCAAGAAGAAGAATTACATCCGGTTCAAGATTTGAAGGAGTAGAACATAAATAGTGGGGACATTATCACGAGATAGGTGAAGATAAGGGCGAGCCATAAGGCATGCCCCCTATTACATAGATAGGTGAAATCATAGTGTTGGATTTAGGTGCTTGTATTCCAAAAGGTAAGCACTTAAATAAGGGAAAGGAGAAATAGGAATATAAGACTCGACAATTGGATATGTTGATGACCTAAGAAAAATCATATGCCCATAGTTCGAAATAACTTTAGAACCTAAGGAATTGTATGGATGGGAGCTTATGGATGTGGATATGGTGACCACGCACACAAGGAAACAATTATCATGGATGATGCAGACTCATATGGATGAGCCTAAATTTGATGTATGTGAAGATTCATGTGGCTCATGTAAATTGAAAAAGGAAACCCATTTGCGCCATGTGACTATTAATCCTACTGTCATGTTAGATGAGCATGTAAGAAATAAACTGACTAGAGTATTTGTTAAAGTTACATTTCGGAACAATGATAAAGCAACAATCATTAGAGAATTGTTGGAAGATAAGGAAAAGGATATTGAGATCAAATTCCTAACGAATAAAAGGATACAATTGAGGAAATGATGTGTTTTATGCTCGGTATGGAAAAATAAATTTGTGATGAGATATTGAAAAAGAGGCCAGATTGGAGGTCAAATTTACATGAGATTTTCCATCTATTTTTCATTATCTACGCACTTTAGTTCATATAGTTCTAGATGAATGGCCTTCAGAATGCCAAAACCCAAGGATGTTGTAGACTAGGAAGTGAAGGCTAAGGCCATTATTGTATGGAAAATTACAAGTTATGAGGCCTTACTATAGACTTTGAAGGATGAACTGAAGAAATCAGATTTGGCCTTGAACATGTACATAGACCTTGATGTGGTAATCAATACTAGAAACTCGGAAGAAGAGGATGAGGTTCAAAAAGTAGTAAATAATGAAACACTTGGACATGTGGACAGAGTTGACTTTGATAACAAAAAGTGTGATACACTTACAGTGAGTCAGACCCACATAAGGAGAAAATAAAGGACATTGGGAAATTGATAACACAATGAATGTATATCATGGAAGGAATGATCTTGAGGTTGGCCAATGTTCTTAGGGTACTACAAAATGAAGGTGAGAACATGACACTTGATGAAATGGAAGTATTTCTTGTAGACATTTTGGACAAGAAAAATAAAGCACTAAGTGATTGGAATGACTTGGAGGAAGAGATAAAGAATGAATATCCAGAATTGATTCTCCTGTGGAAGAATAGAGCACCAAGTATTAATTCATTCTTTGTACAATTATTTTTTCATTATTTATTATTTTTCATGGAGAGATAAGTTATGATTACCCATTACCGGGGACGACATTGAAATTAGTGTGGGGTAGAGTTAGGATGATAAAATATATCTTAAGTATGAAAAGTGTAAAAGGATTGGGCACACGGGCATAGGGTGCTTGGGTGCGCGTGGAAATATAGTGGAATAGGGTGGGCTTAGGAAAGTAGGAAGTCAAGACTCAGCCATTTTACAATATGAGGATAATGTTAGACATGGATGGAAGAACATGTAAATGATATTTTGGACAAGTAGAAGATAAGGTGTCATGCATATTTTTGAGGCTATTAATAGGATTAGGTGACAATTATATTATTATATAATCTATTATTAGCGAGCTTATTGTAAGGGCACATGGATATTATTAGCATATATCCTATCTTTGGAAGGTGTATGGAAGGTGAAGAGAAAGTCCCCACTATATATATATATATATATATATATATATTTTGATTTACACGGTTTAAAATATCCATGTTTTGTTAGAGTCATGTTGTTGGTTTATGGGCGCATTATGACTTATGAAAATATTATGTATGTATGAAGATTATTTATATAATGGATATTTGTGGTTGGATATTGATTGTTGAAACATTTGTTAATGATTATTACATGGTAAAGTTAATATTGATTCTGGTATGAGTTAATCTTGTTTATGATTGAGATCTAGATCTAGTTTATGTTATGCAATATACTTAATTATCTATTATGGATCTGGAATATTTGTACAATCATGCTAACTTATTGAGCAAGCTACCATAAAGAGGGACATGTTACCCTTGCACGCTTTGAGAGAGCTTTGAATTCTAGCTAAGTGATGTGCCAATGTGCCTTGGGCTATTGGTGATAAAAACTACGCTATAGGTATGGTGCCCATTTCTTCTCCCACAAGCAAAATATCATTGGGGAATGGATTTCTAAGGGTGCCCATACTAATTTTTAGAGAATTAATGCATGTTTTTGGTGGGTGGAAGGAGTAATTCGACTTCCCTCTATTTTTCTCTTCTCTCCTTCCCATTTTCTCTATAATGTAAAGTGATGCTCATTTGTAAGGGTTGGACATTCTTGTAATGTTGGTGCATCCTTCTCCAAGTGTTGCATTTTGTATTGTGAGTTATAGGCCTCATATTTGGAAATTTGTAGGGTGATCCTTTCCTTATTCCTTCATGTAATGGACTGTGTATCTTTATAGAGCAATAAAATTCATGTTTTGTGTCTATTATCTACTCTAGTTGTGTTCTATTGCATTATATTGCCTCTTTATTACATTTACAGGTATTTTATGCATGTTTTATTCTCCTTAGAAAGTTTGAATCTATTTTTTCCATGGAAATTATATTTTGAATTTTATTTTGGATCGTGGTACTCATGTCTTCCCTCTCCATAATTTTTATTCCATTTTCCTTCATTTCAGAGTGTATTTCTGCTGTTTTTGGTGTTATCACCTATGTTAGTGTAGAATTTAAAATTTTCATGCATCTTTCTCTTCCCTTGGTCCCTTGGAAACATAGAGTAGGATTAAATAGTTACATTTCCTTGCATTAGGATTAGGTAGAGGAACCAACCTTCTCTCGGAGGTTTTTCTCAATCACAAGGATCACACACATTAATGCAAATAAAGGGTGCTATTTTTGGTAATAACATATACCTTCATAGACTCTGGATGAAGTGGCCCATCAATCACATTTTTGGGTTGTTTTCAATCTAGTCAACCATCAAATCCCAAAAATGTGGAAACCACCATCATAGTGGTAGATGACCCTCCTCTCATCTTCATTTTTAATGTTTTATCTTTCCTATTGTAACACACATCCCAAAAGGAAAAAAATGTAAAAACTAGAAAATGTACCTTGTGCATAAGGTCCCTTATTCAAAAACACAAAAACATTATAAAACACAAAAAGACTAAAAAATCATAAAACCCCATAAAATGGAGCTAAAATACACCTCACCACTCATTTACTAACCCTCACCCACTCACATTTAATTATATCCCATAAAACCTACCCATGTGTGTCCCATTCCTCTATGCACTCCAAATCTATAAAAACACCCTCACCCCCCTCATTCTAACTTTTAGATCTTAGTGTACAAAGACTTTACTTGATTTTTCTTTGTATATTGATCACGTAACTCAATTTTGCATGTTTTAAAGAAGAGAAAGAGAAGTTAAAAGGATAGATCTAACTTTTTGTGACACTATTCTAAGTAAATCTCAACACATGTGGGAATTATAATTGCGATTAGATTTTGATCTCCTTGCGATTGTTGAAAAAAAACTACTACGATTGTCCTGTGATCTGAGTCAGGTATAACTGTCATTTTATATATTGTTTTTTCATTTTACATCAATAAAATTTATTTTATATCCTTAAAATATTTAGGGTTATGACCAAGGAAGGTCCCCTAACCACTATAAATAACTAGCATTTTCAAGCATGCTTGTGTGTAGGTTTAGATTCAGATTCGAGAAGTTTTACCCACTTTATTTAATGAAAGAAACAACAATTATCCCTCTTCAAAATGGAAACATAATCCCATTTTAATTTTACTATCTTATTTTTTATTTTCATATTAAATAATGCATCTTGCAGTGATCCAAATATAGGCACATAGTGTGCACCCCAATGCATTTTCAACATTGGCACTACTCTAAAGAGGCTTCAAACTACACGTCATTCTCTTCCAAAGATGTAATATTTGAATTATTGTAACTATGATTTGGTAGCTTATTTTAAAATGCTTGAGTTGAGTTTGGAACTTTCTAAAGTAGTCAGATAAAGGATGTTTGAGTACTTACAAGTGATATGACTTGACTTCTTGACATGGTATAATTCTTCATACCTATAGTGATTTATGTCCTAGTGATTTTGCATATGATTTTGTGAGATTTAGGAAGCCTTGTATGCCTTTTAAAAGAGTAGGAAATAAGTGTATCGATATAGTGCCATATAATTTCCAAGTATTTAAATGACAGACTATATACTTGTTTATATATTTTAGAAAATTTATTTAAGAAATGATAACACAAAAGGAGTAAAGGACCCATTAAAGAATGTAAAATTAAAATTAGAGATGGAGGATACATAGGTGGAAAACCATATAAATATGTCAAAGATGGATATAAACTCTTGACCAAACCATAGGTTTTTCTTGGGGATGAGAAACATGAAAACTGGATTTTTCATCTTATTAGCTGGGATTTTTCCATGGATTTTATACCTTGAACTCTTAGAATCTATTAACACATCAGTGTATATGAATAATCAACCTAAAAATATATATATTTGGATGTACTAAGTGGGGATATAAAGAATTCTTTTATCATAACAAGAGTGCATTTCAAAACCAAAAATTTCATAGATTAAATTTCCAAATTAGAGTGTCTAGATTTTCCCCAAGTATGAAATGAAAACTACATGCTTAAAGGAAAATATATCTGAGTGTGTAGACACATTTTATCTTTAATCGGATTTTAATTTTTAGTCATTTTGTTGTGCTTGGTTTTGACATGATCCATGATAAAATATATGACATAGAGTTTAGTGAATGTCCATGATAGATAACCAAACTTTAACTTAAGTATAAACTGTAATATGTAAAATTTCCATTCACATAAAGTTAAAATAAAGAGATGGAAAAAATATGGAAGGAATACACTTGTTTATTATGGAAGGAGAAACTAAAGTATAATAAACACATGAGTGTTAGGTACATATGAGAAACTAAAGTGTTATGTGTATACAACCCAACATGGAGTAACGAATAAGGAGAGAAGAATAATGACATACCAAAGCACCCGTTAAGGAATAATATAATGTATTAGATTAATTCAACAAATCTGATATATTTCCCTTTAAATGTAAGAGGTAAGAAAAAAATTCCTATGAAGAACTATGCTTCTTCGCTATTTTCTATAACCCCATGGACCACACCATTATACATGATTTCAGACCCAATTTTACAAATAAAAACATAATAGAAAAGAAAATGAGTGCGCCCATACCCTTCCCATGTGCCAAAAATTTTAATAAAATTTGTAATGTATTTAAATGTAGATGGAGAAAGGAGGCATATTCTCTCTATTAGATCCTTGAAAATGAAATTGTAATAAAGTGTCGTGGTGAAGAAGAAATGAAGTTCTTCATGCCCATTGTTCTAATCTGAACTAAACCAAAGGAATTTTAAAATATTTCAAGAGATATTTCCTAAAGGTTAAAATATCATACTACTGAGAAATTTGGTAACTTCCCCTAGAAAAAACTATGTGAAAGCACTAGAACAATCTATATGGTCCGGACCAAACTATATGTTTATGATCTTGTACAATATTTGTAAATTTCTATATCTAAATATATTTCTGAGTACATGTAACTTTTTTTTACCTATGTATGACTATAATTTTTCTTTTTCCTAGTGTATGTGTTTAATATACCTAGATGAATTCCTTATTTTTTGAGGTGCACACAAAAAACCATTTGAGGATAAAAATCAAAATAATAAATTTGTAAACACATATGATAATGATGATATACTGTAGAAGAGTGTAGAATTTCTAATAGGTTACCACCATGAAGGATTTATACATATTAAAAATGGTTACACATGGTATAAAGTATACCATGTAATAAGACCAATAATATAAAAAAGTGCAACAATAGTAATAAGTCATGAATAAGACAACAAGTGTAGAGATACAATAATAGTGCAACCAGAGGCATAAATGTGTAATCAATGTCACACAAAATGAATAGATCCAAAAACATGGGACACCTATGATGTGCTCCAGATCTATATTCAATTCACGCAATCCACAATGTTATAATGATCACAAAACTTAAAAAAGTCCTTTAAAGTCTTCAAAATAAGTTTTTTCTTCCTAAGAAATAATCCATTAATCATGTAAATTTGGATTTTACAACCTTAGTACACTTAATAAATCATGGGATCATGTCATTATACCTTAAACCAATAAAAATATACCATCAAAATGATTCAAATCAATGCAAACTTTCAACATTCTTACCTTGACTCAAAACTACCTTCACAATGCTTCTTAAGAGAATTCCATGGGTGAGTTGGTGGTTAGAGCAATCCAAAACTAATCGAACAAAACAAAAATACTTTTATTACCATTTAGACCTCCTATGGTGTGGGTAAAATTTTATCTCTCCAATCCTTTGCTAGATCACCTTTTGACCTTCACTCCTTTTCACTTGTTTAGTCTTCTTCTAACCCCTGAGGATGTTTTTGACCATAACTTTAGTTACAAGTACCCAATCTATAAACAAATCACCAATCTAGATATCCATTTGGATCTTCTTTAGGAGTACAAAATTTCTCTATGAAATTCTTTGCAAAAATTCTTCTAAAACCATAGTTACAGCCTTCTAGTTAGGTCTTCCATGGCTCATTAAAGTTTCATTAGAAGAATGTCTCTTTTCCACTATTATAGATCTCCTTGGGGCATAAATCATCTTGAATATAATTGTAGACTCTGTGAAGAGGTTTAATTCTAAATTTTAGGTTCTAATAATAAACACAAGTGCCACAAATTATGCTTAATTTATAAACCCTATGTTTCTAAACTCTCTCACAAGTCTGTAGTTATACTATCCATAAAAGGAGGAGATTATAAGAACTTATAACCCAAAATTGTTTATAATATGCTTCTACATGTTATATAGATGATATCTACAAATTTTTAAGATTTGTATTGATCCCTAACTTGTTCAAATTCACTTTCTTCTTTCTACTTTAGGAGGGTTTCTAAGTGAACCCAAGAAGATAGATGTCACTATGTAGAAACAAAATCATGCATTTTAGACATTTTATTTATCTCAGTCTCATACTACTATTTAGAAGTTTCTTGAGTAAATAAACTAACCCACATCCTTTGACAATATTTTTTATTTTATTTCATAATTTGTAACCTATTGCACCCATATGCCCAACCATTTTCATACATCTCACATTATTTTAGCCTCGGTTGGGGCACCTAGATTTAGTACTAGATGCCCATGGGTGCCCCGATCCCACCTGGGGGCACCTTGATCCTTCTAGCACTTTCCTGCTAATTTTTGGGCCTCTTATAGCAATTTTTCATCTTTATCTTTCTTATGGTCAACCTTTTTGGGGTTAATTACAAAATTAGAGAAAAATAACCCTATAAATATAATGTTATGAGACCATAATGAGGGACCTAGCACCATACACTAATATCACTCCATCTAGAGCTACATCCATCTATTACATTGGAATCCACATAACTCCATCATCAAGGCACAAGCTAGAAATATACATCACACTTCATAGGGGAGGGATTATATTCTATTTCATGCACACATTATATTACATTTTATACATTTATCTATTTCTCGCTACTTCACAAAGTGTGACTCACACAAGAGCACCTAGGGCATGACATGCACACACACAAGAATTACATCCTGGTTTGAAGTGTAGTGAAATGCTCGGTTAATCAGCCCACCGTTATGACAAATGAGGTTAGTTAGACCCATTCATTTTGTATCTTTCATTTTTAGGGTTTTCATACTTCATTTTTTCCTTTTGTAGGTTATTTCTTCCTCTTGGAATATTTGGAGCATTCAGTATAGTACAAAAAAATTAATGTGACAAGAAGTTAGAGTTTCATATCACCTTATGACCCTATGAGCACCAGTTCCATACATTTTTCCCAGACCAAGGCACCCAAATTCCTTATCAGAGCACCTGTGGGTTCCCCATTCCTCTTTACGTGCCCCGGGCCTCAAGGTACACCACCCATATATATCCTTTTTGACACTCTTGCATAGTTTTTCCTACTTTCTAATTTTCTATACATCACCGTGACACGGTGAGGGATAATTTTAGTGGTGAATATTCATAATATGGAGAATATTCAATTTTTGAAAAATTTGAAAAGGTGAATTTTTTGGCATGGGTCAGTGACCTGTTCACCTAAAAATTACAGTTTAATTTTTTTAGGGGTTGGCTTCACCTACCCTTGAAACTATCCCCTATATAATCCTAGATTATTTTCCAAGTAGAACACTACTAGCTCACTCATACCACCTGGGGGCATATGTATTATCAAGTACAGTAAATACGTGACAGGAGGGCGGAGGCTACAAATGTGTGATAGGAGGGAAAAGGCTACAAACATGTGGCATAGAGTTTTTTGATGCTCGACATGGAGAGTTTGTTGACACATGACAGGAGTGTGGAGGAAGTAGACACACAATAGAGAGTTTGTTGATGCGCAACATGGAGATTTTTTTGTCGCACAACCGGGAGGGTAGAGGTCATGTAGATGTACAATAGGATATTTGTTATTGCGTGTCAACATGTTTTTTGACACACCTCAATGAATCTCGCTGACATGAGTCAACAATATTATTGATGTGTGACATCAAATATCCTATCGTGCGTCTATAGCCTTCTATCGCACCACTTAAAAATTAGGTGAAAATTTTGTTGTTGAACCCCCAAAAAAATTACCTTCTGCGAAACCAGTTCGAGGATATTTTCTAGGTATTTTCCACCTCTGATTTCTAATAGGTCTCTTAAAATGAACCACTGACACAAATCAAAATCATCAATTATCAGTGAGTTCTTTCTTTTTCCTTCTTTCACATTACGGTTTTTAATTTGTTAGGTTATTTACTTGTCTCATTTACATGTTGTCTTAGTACACTTATTTTCTTCGTGTTTATATGTCCTCCTAGATTAGATTAACTATACATAACCGTATTATTAGTTTAGTGTTAGAGTAGGTATTTAACTTAGCTCATGTTCACCTAGGTACTTTATTTACATTTATTGTATTTATCCTCACCCACTTATGTGTGTGGATATTTCCTCATATTTATTTAGATATTAGGGGGATATTATCTAGTTGTTAGATATAGTTATTTCCTTGGTCTATGGTATTGACTAGATCCTTGATGTCTAGTTCTCTCATAAATCTATGGACTTAACTAGTTCTTTGATGACTAGTTATTTCCATGATTTTAGGCTTGATCTACGACCTTGACTGGTTCTTAGATTTTTATTCCTTACCTATATAAGCAAGGCCCATTCTCATTGTATTTCATTGAGTTCCATAATAGTATATGATATTGCTGCTCATTTGTTTGCAAAGGTTTTATGTAAAGTTATTAAAGTGAATTTCTTTGATCTTATAGATCGTGGTGTTTTATTATCATCTATGTTCTTGACTTGGTACAACCTGTTCATCGTTCCTTTTTATAGTATTAGAGATGCATGACTTGCCGTCACACCAAAATCTCAAAATGATGGTGGAGAGGGATCTCATCATGTTAAATAGTTGCTACGCCAATACCCTTCATGCCCAAAAACATTAGGAGGTAGTGAAACCAGGAATTTCCTAGAGGTCACCCATCAAAGCACTACTGGTTTTGAGTGTTGTTTTTTGCAAAAGTGCTTGTTTTTCCATTTTCTTTCCATTGGAGATATTTATTTTGATAATTTCACTATAATTATAAAGTTCCATACTATAGCACACACTCATTATAAATTGCCAAAATCTAGGGGGTCTTGTTGCATTACTTGGGGGTCTTGTTGTATTACTTGGTTCTTACATTTATTTTGGTGATTTATGAGGATGATGTCTACTTCTTCATTATATCATGTTGAGCCATTAAAAAAACATAATTACCACACATGAAAACTAAGAATGGAAACAATAATTAATTAGAAAGGATTATAGGCTTTAACTTCTTCAGAACAACCAGTGTTCATTAGGGAATATGAGAAATTTTAGTACCAATGCAAATTTGATGAGTGTATGGATTTGATAGGAACTTATGTAAGTGACAGTATTTAGTTTCATTTGGAAAAATATGACTCTCCTTTCAAAATATAGGAGAAATTAGAGGGTTTATTTGGTAAGGTGGATTATATGAGAGCCATGAAACTTGACATTGAGATCACCTCTCTTAATCCTGAAGATTTTCCAATAATCATAGACTATTTTACCAAGTTCAATAATTTTTTTGACATTGTTGAAGGGGAGTGGAAGAGGTAAGAAAAATGAAGAGTTTGTTTAATTGATTCTATCCAAGTTGAGAGGATCATTCCAAATTCTTTCTTCTACCTTTTTCTCTAGCATGGAAGCCTTAGGTGACACATTCAAAATTCCTAACTTAGAAACATTTTGTGAAAGAATTATTGGGGAAGAATAGAAATTTTCTCACCTTGAGTCTTCCACCTCTCAAAAGGCATTAGTTGCATCTAATCCTAAGGGCAAGGGAAAACAAAACAAGTAAAACCAAATCTACACCACCTCCATCTCAAAAATATCCTAAACCAAAGAAAACAACTCAAAACCCAAGAATTATTCTAAAGCCAAGAATTATTGTATCTATTCATGCTCTTTTTGTGGGGGTAGTAATCATGAAGAACATAGGTGTCATAAGTGAATGCAAGCCTTAGAGGATCTAGTCAAGAAACACAAAATTTATATCTCCACGCCACCTCCTTTTAACCAGCATGGAAAGGCACCTAATGTTGTTGGGAGATCTTAGTCACCACTTGTAGACAATTGGGTTATAGATTAGGTGCTTCTCATCACATGAATTCTTCCAAGGAATATTTTCTTTCTCTAGGTTTGAGTTCTACTTCCAAAATTGAGGTTGGAGATTCTACCTTTCTTTCTATGTTAAAGGAAAAGGTGATATACAACTTTATGGTGGAAGTATCCAAGGTGCACTATATGTTCCTAACATCACTACGAATTTGCTTTTTTATATCAAATTTGTCATTTAGGTCAAGGAAAAATAGTGAATTTTACACCACATGAAGAAAAAGTATGAAATTTGTTGGAGCCTCATTCACTATTTACTCAAGGTATTGTTGATCATAGTTATAGACTATATATTTTTAAGAGTTTTGATGACACTTCTTTTATAGGGACAAGATTGGTTTCACATGCAGATTCAAAGAGTAAGATTTGGCATGAAATATTTGGACATCTCAATTATAGATATTTGAAGGAGTTGAGCACTCAGGGTATGGTAGATGGTATTCCTAGAGTTTCTTGTCTTAAGGGAGTTTTTCATGGTTGTGAATTAGGGAAAAAACACCAAGATCCTTTTCCTAAGAATTTTTCTAAGAGATCTTATTCACCACTTGAGCTTGTGCATAGTGACTTGATGGTTTTTCTTACCCCATCTCTCAATGGAGCTAAGTATGCCTTTACATTTATTGATAATTTCTCGAGGCGTAATTGGTTTTATTTTCTCAAGTACAAAAGTGATGTTTTTTCACACTTCAAAGTCTTCAAGGCTTTGGTCGAGAAACTATTTTCTAGTAGCATAAAGAACCTTCGTACTGATAATGGGGGGAGTACTTCAGCAATGATTTTTTTGATGTTTTGGCAACTCAAGGTATTAATCACTAGCATTATGTTCCTCATACTCCACAACATAATGGCTTAGCAAAAAAGAATAATAGAAATTTGAAGGAAATGGCTAATTATATGATGCACTCTAGAGATATACGTCATATCTATTGAGCATAAGTAGTTAATTGTGCTAACTACATTCAGAATCACACACCACACAAAGCACTTGGGCATTTTATTCCAGAGGAATATTGGTCCAACACTAAGCTAGATGTCTCATTTTTTTGAGTCTTTGGGATCCATGCTTGGGCCTTTGTGCCAAAGAAGGAAAGGAAAGATTTGGATAAGAAGAGTAAACCCTTTATCTTTGTAGGGTATTGTGATTACATGAGAGCTTATCATCTCTTAGATCTTGATACACATGATGTTCTTTTTGAACACATGTTCAGTTTGATGAGCACTTCACTCCTCATGATTATTCATCTTCTTCCATTCATCCTTCTTCTTCTTCTTCTTCATCTCATCTTGAGGATCCTTTCTTTGAGGAGATTGATGAGGAGGTTATATATTCCATTGAGGATCCTATTCCCACCAATGTTGTCACTATGCCTAAGTGGGCTCGTACTACAGTTTGTGAGGAAAAAATTTCATAGATGGTCTTCCACCCACTAGGCATCATCATGCACATTCTACGGGTTCGGAATTTTGTGTCAAGAAGTTTTTAAGGATTCATAGTAGTATTTTCAAAGGCTCATGG
Source organism: Taxus wallichiana var. yunnanensis (assembly GCA_018340775.1). NCBI lineage: Eukaryota > Viridiplantae > Streptophyta > Pinopsida > Cupressales > Taxaceae > Taxus > Taxus wallichiana. Next base: position 262,940,455 of record CM031236.1, read on the forward strand.
GATACGAAATGGGATGATGCGATGCCATCCGAGTCTTCCTCTTTGATGAAGAATCATACTTAGGATTTCGTATCTCTTCTTAAAGGAAGAAATATGGTTAGGTGTAAGTGGTATACCGAACCAAATATGTAGCTGATGGGTCCATTGACAAGTATAAGGCTCATCTTGTTGCAAAGGGTTTTTCACAAGTTGAAGGTATTGATTACTATGAGACTTTTTCACCCATTTCCAAGATGGATTCTATACGCCTTGTACTTTTATTATTGCATCACAAGGGTGGCCCGTATACTAGATGGACATGAAGAGTGCCTTCTTACATGGATATCTACAAGAAGAAATATACATAGAGCAACTGGCTAGATTTGTTCAGGATTATTGTCTTGTTTGTAGGCTACGAAGGTCTCTCTACAGTCTCAAACAAGCCCCTAGGGGTTGGTATGAAAAGATGTATTCTTTTCTTCTATCTACTAGTTTTGTTCGTTGCCACTCGATTATACAAAGTGTATCTCCAAAGATGTTGATGAGGATATTGTGATACTTGTCTTGTATGTTGATGATCTGTTACTTACTCGTAGATCTTCTTCACACATTCAAAGTATCCAAAGGGATATTTTTACATAGTTTGACATGATAGATCTTGGGTTATTACATTATTTCCTTGGTTTATAGATTTCTTAGACAAATTCAGGGATTTATTTGAGTCAACAAAAGTACACCCATGATCTTCTTAGGTGCTTTGATATGGTTGATTGCAAGCCAAGTCCATCTCCTTTTCAGTCTGGAGTTACTCTTACTTCCACATGTACCACACCACTTTGTGATCCTACATTGTATAGGAAGTTGGTTGGGAGTCTCATGTACTTGACCCATACTCACCCTAATATTTCATTTGCAGTAGGGATTGTATCTCGGTTTGCACATTCTCCTCATAGTAGTCACTGACATGATGCTAAAAGGATTTTGCACTATTTATAGGGAACTTCCCACTTTTGCCTACACTACACTAGGGGTTCTACTCAGTTGGTTGGGTATATAGATTCAGATTGGGTAGGTTCTATTGATGACAGCATTCCACTTCTGGATATCTTTTCTATCTTGGTTCTTCTCTAGTTGCTTGGGCATGCAAAAAGTAATAGGTTATTACACTTTCATCTTCGAGGTAGAGTACAGGGGCAGCGAGTTATAGTGAGTCAAAATTATTTATCTTTGCTAGTTATTAATAAAGTTTTTATTCTTACAGTATTCACTAAATATACTTTGGTGTGATAACCAAAGTGCAATTCACATTTCTTGCAACCCATTTGAGAATCAGCAGACTAAGCATATTGAGATACACATCCACTTCATTCATCAACACATTCAGGATGGATTTCTTTTCTTGGAGTACCTTCCGAATCAGTAGTAGGTTGTAGACATCTTTACAAATCCTTTTGAATCACCTCGTTACCTTGAGTTGTGTGGAATGCTTGGGGTTTCGGAAGTTGTTCTTGGGGGTGTTCATGAGAACATATTCCTTCTTCTTCTTCTTTCTCTTTCCTTCTAGTAGGATTATTTCCTTATTTTTGTTCGAGATTTCTTCATGGATATATTATACATGAGTACCTCATCAAGCCTAGTTTCTAGTTTTCATCATGTGGACATTCCACTTCTATTTTTTCCCCTAGCTTCACTTGAGGGGGTGTTAGAGTAGGTATTTACTTAGATCATGTTCACCTAGGTACTTTATTTACCTTTATTGTATTTATCCTCACCCACTTATGTGTGAGGATATTTCCTTTATTTATTTAGATATTAGGGGGATATTATCTAGTTGGTAGGTATAGTTCTTTCCTTGATCTATGGTATTGACTAGATCCTCGATGTTTAGTTCTCTCATAAATCGATGGACTTAACTAGTTCTTTCCATGATTTATGGCTTGATCTACAACCTTGATTGGTTCTTAGATTATTATTCCTTACCTATATAAGCAAGGACCATTCTCATTGTATTTCATTGAGTTCCATAATAATATATGATATTGCTGCTCATTTGTTTGCAAATGTTTTATGTAAAGTTATTTTGGTGAATTGTTTTCATCTTATAGATCATGGTGTTTGATTAGCATCTATGTTCTTAGCTTGGTATGATCTGGTTATCGTTACTTTTATTTAGTCCATTTTAGTTAATCATTTTGGTGAACCCAACTCCATCATTCATGCTTCTAATATCTTCATTCGTTACTTGTCATCCTAAGATTTGGTCATCATGAGCATATCCCCTAATGATTATTTTCTTAAGCATCCCAATATATTACATCAATTTCAACAACTCCTTACTACTTCTTGCCTTCGTATGAACCCATATTTTCTACATCAAGAAATTAAAGATGCCTTTTCTTATCCCATTACATCTACATCTTTGGACACTGACCCACTTTGTATGTCACAATTATCATCCACAATACGGGTATCAAGCATAATTTAGTTGATATTCGCTCCAAGATTAACCTATGTCTCATATCATTCATCAAACATATAGGAATTTTTGTTTCTCATATAATTCCATCTCATCTTTCACTTCGTGCATCTGATGGTTTGGTTCATCCATGCCTTGGTCACATTACATTACCCATTACCCTTGGGCCTAAAACTCTACACACTATGTTTTTTATCATGGATTTCCTGGTCCCTTATAATTTTTTACTAGGTAGGCCATGAATTTATGCCATGCAAGATGTATTTAGATATCAAGGTCTTAAATTATAAATATTAGGGTAATGAATATACCATTTTTCATGCTTTTAATCCCTTCAAATGTTATGATCACACTATTAACACCACTTAAAATCAATTTCCGTTTATGGGTGAACCACATCATTTTCCACCACTTAATGGTACCATTTGTATGATAGATGCAGTTTCTTCTATGCCACCTGCCACTACTACTACTATGATTCCTTATCAGGGGCCTATCCAGTCTATGGACCTTTATCCTAAATCACATACTACTACTCATCTTTATTATGGATTTTTTTGTATCACTTTGTTGCTTATGGTTTGTGTGTATTTCATCTTACAGTCTATTTATCACGTACTCCTCACTTTTCATCACTTACATTAGGAAAATAATGTCTTGATTATATTTTAGGTACAATAGATCCAAATCATATAGAAATTTCATTTCCTATGCCCTTCGGATCTGTTTGCAGTTGCAATATCTCTTTCCTAGGTCATACAAAAAATCTTACTTGGTGGTATGCACGTAGTTTTCCACTTCCTCCATTTACCAATGAGTAATATACTATGGATATGTATAACTTATGCCTTAATGGCTCATTACACGATCAATGAGACACTATTTCTTATCAAGTCACCAATTCTTATCCATTCGACTATGATCCTGAGAGCGATGATATCCTAGATGACATTACATGATAGCCTCCTTCATCACACACACATTGGGGGCATAGTATTTACATCCCCCTCTCTTATCATCATATCATCATAGGCACATTTCTTATCTTTGCATTATCATTCATTTACATCCTTACATAGTGTTATATCATACTCCTAGCATTTGCACATACCTTTCCTTAGCATCATTATTCATACCTCCTATCATCAAGTGTTATCATCATCACATATATAGAATAATCGACCATTTTTGCTCACTATTATTGATTTTTTTACTCATTGATATACACTTGGGGGCATATCACTTAACATATCTCACTACTTCATTCTAGTATACTTACACCCTTTGAAATCACACATATCATCATCTCATCTTATATATTAATACATATATTCTAGCATCATCACTACCTAATGACACACTCTTGTGCTTCGGTTCACACTTGAATGTTGAGGGATTATTACTACACTAAACCCCACACACTGTAAGCATTACACATTACACTCCATCACACATTATGTGTTATACATTCTACAACATTTTTCCATTTGCATCTCTTCACCTCATACATCATGATAGTTGCATACATCTACATACCATACATACTACACTGTGTATTTTCACACATATTATACTATTCTTCATCATATAGGAGTCTAGCATTACATTCCTATTTTATCTACATACATTACATGTTGCTTTCTACATTACACTTTACACATCCTATGCGTATTACTTTTATATTTTACACATAGCATATTTAAAATTTTATGCATTACATCCTTACATATACTACATTGTATTCTATATGCTGCACTCACTACCTGATGACTCACTTTATTTCTTCGGTCCATACTCGACTATTGAGGGTTTAAAAATCATATGGACCCTACACTCACCACACATCTACTATTCCACCTTTCATCATGCGACATTGCTAGCTTAGTGGCATACACTTTAGGATAAATAATCACGTATTCTATCATCTTATAGTGGTATACACCTTAAGTTACATCACCACTCCCTAATATTCATCTTTTAGTGACATAAGTTTTAGGATAAATTGTCACCCCTTTATCACCTTGTAGTGGTATACACCTCAAGTTACATGACCACACCGTACTTACAACTTATAGTGATATATGCTTAGGGCTAAATCATCACTCCACATTTCATCTCATCATGATCTAATATTTAGATATATGGTTCATGCATACATTATCTCTAGGTCAGATCTCATCAATACACATACACATTCATTGTAGTGCATTAGGCACAACACACACTACTTGAACAATTCCCGATGACAAAATCTCATTTACAGTTCATTATTAACCGCCGAGGGGGAAAAAATGAACCTCATTGCATATATTTCCATCAATTTAGGGGCATGTGTCTCCTACCACTCCATATTGCATTCTATTATATTCATCCACAACATATTACATACTACGGTTGCTTATAATATTTCTTACTATTGTCACCAAATCAAAACACCCTCTCGAACAACTAGAATGTGAACATGACGTTCGATGTGATTAGGAAACATGGGATCACCTCTCAATCTATGGGACTTGGGCTTAAGGTGAACCTCTAGAGAAGGCCGACTTCCTCTTCCCAAACTAAGTTTTGTACTAATCCTAGTGCAATAAAGTGATTATCTAGACCTATGCTAACATTTTCATGGGTTTTAGTGAAAGAGATTTGCAATAAATGAAACTATAATAGGGATGGTGATGTACCAAATAAAGGGTGTTTCTAGACTCAAGAAGGGTTTATTTTAAGAGGGTGTGTGTGTGCACCACAAGTCAAATTCACCTACTAAAACTTAGAGAGGGTAAAAAATACAACAGACTAGGAAGCATGCATTCCCTTTGTTAAACTTGATTAGATAAAACAATATATTAGTATTCTAGTGAAGAAGGATGAACTCAGGAAGGGTGAGAAAACACTGCAACTTAATTGCATGTAATAATCCACCACTTGATAAGCACATAACTCCAAGAACCTAGAATAGAAACTTGAACTTGCACATTGTACCTGTAAGCATGAGAAAGGCACAAAGAAGTATATAATGATGAAAGGACAAATATTATTCACAAAAACAAACTTTTATTACTTCAATAACATAAAAAATTCATCATACATTCAGAAGAGGAAATAGTTTCCATTATAGTCTTGAAAGGAGGCTTGAAAGTTTCCTCAATATACAAGAACAACTTGCAGAAGAAGGAGGTTTCTTGAAAATGAAACACTTGTCTTAGAAGTATAACATGTCTAACCCATTAGAATGAGCTTCCAAACTACATTTATAGAATAATTTTTGTGTGTGAGAGAGAGATGAAGTCATAAATTCCCTTCCTAAATTGAAGGAACATTATTGTTCATTTATTATAGTTGGTTGAACCACTTGAGAAGGTTCGATCATGTGCCATACATTTTTGTTGACCTAATCCTCTCCATTAATTAAAGGAATATTTAAATAAAATATTTTAATAATAATAATAAATATAATTAATAGAAAAATATGGTGGCACCCCTGTTGACTGGTTTTACTTGAGGAGGGGGTCGGTGAGAAATGGTTAAAAATATCCCCACTCGGTGGTTAGCTTGCCGAGCCAACTCACTGATTTGGGCTCAATATCCTTCACCCTTAACCGAAAACGAGCTCCCCACGAAGCCACCAAGTTTTTTAATGATCTCTTCATAGATTTTTCTTCATAGTAGAGTTGAGCTCGTATCAATATCGCCACAAAACATTTAATCTATTGAGCGTGATCTCCTTTCCTTAACGAGATCTCAACTATGTATTGGGCCCAATGCTGAGTCAATCCACCATCATCGCCAAACACCTTTACATGTATTCTTTGAGCTTCACCACCGACTCACCTAGTTCTTGAAACCACCTTACCTTCCCATGTGCATCGAGTTCCATTCTCATCACTGAGTATCGACACCATCGCAAAGTGATCACCACCAAGTTCAAATATCCCAGTTCTCTCCTCATTTGTTTGATTCATCTATTTATTCCACTAGGCTCACCTCTTAATACTTGGCTACGCATGTGACTCATTAAACCATACAGGAGCTTGGTATTCTTTTCACCGTATTGGCCTTTATCGAGTTAACCTAAAAGAAAATCAAGAACACGAGTGGTAATTTCATCACATACATGGTTCTCCTTATGAACGAGCTCAGATCCTTCACTGCGATTATATGCATGAATATCGACGTAACCCTTTTTCCCATACCAAACTCAAATGAAATCCCTCTTGTAACATGATTTCAATTTAGGGAAGGACTGACCCTTGTCATCTCATAGCTTGGCCTATGAGATATTCTTAGGGCCTGATTGAGTTCCATACTCCAACATTGAGTCATCCTCATAGTCTTTGAATGGTTTTCTTTGCATGACACGTTTACAATTTGTATTGACCAATCCAACATTTTGAGCTCGAGTTACCATTCCATTGATGGCCGAGCTATCAAGTTGCTCCTCTTTTGCATCAAGATCCTTTTCATTGAGCACTCTCCCTTGTATTGAAATTTAGGATCCATGTTTAATGCACGGACTTACCGCTAGGCCACCCTACATTATATCACTTCACATCGAGCCAAGTTACTCAAAGCATTGCCTAATTGCTAAGCTTCCCTCAAACTTCAAAGATCAATCCCCATTCGAGTAGATACTGAGTGATCTCTCTATGTTCACTAAGATTTTTTCCTTGCATTGAATCTCCTCAAAATTGATGTTGAGACACTTGTTCTAGGCTTCACCATAGTTTTTCCAAGATCTCCTACGCATTGCGACAAGTTTTTAATCCCTACAAATGCCAAGTTCCTTCCAAAATTCTCCTTGTTTTATTGACCAAATTACCTTGCATTCTCCGAGATCCCATTCCTTAGAATGTCTAGCTCTTCTTTAATGTTGAGCTTCTTCCTCTTAACACATCTCCAAGCTCTACCTTCTAAATCAACGTCGGAAACTCCTTCATGATATTGTGCATCACTCGATCTGAAGAGCCTAGAACTCAATAATTTTACCAACATCGACCCATTTTCAACCATTTTTGTATTTCTCAGTCTTGCTATCATCTTCCCCCATTTCTTGGAGGATGACTTGCCACCCAATTTGTAACCATTACTTAAATTCCCATGGAAACTCACATAACAACTTAGACCACTCCTTGCTGCGTGGAATTCTCACAACGGATTACCATCATATTCTCCCCACTTGGTGAATTACACATAGATCTATGCATTTAGCATAATGAAACTCGGGACCTGATGACCATCTGGCCATCCATCGACATGGTTGTATGGCTTATATTTCCTAAATTCCCCACATTCTTGGAAAATTTCATATTAAAACCCGACATGGAATCTCTGACGTGGCTTGTCAATGTATTGAAAAAAATAACAAAATCCCCCCCAGAACTTGAAGGTATGAGCCTAACCTATAACACACATCATGGAAATACATCTCACAACAAGCCCAAACCAAGCTTCCTCATCAATCAACTTCTATAACTTTATTAAGCTCAATTATGAGATACTTCTTGGCTTAGAAACGAGTTACTCTTTGTGGTCCTTGCGGTGCTGTGACCAAGTTTGAACTCTTCTTGTCCCTCCTGAATTAGGCCAAAATACGAGCTCAACTTGATTTCCCCTTTGAACTCTTACAATGAGATAGATTTCCTAACTAAGCTATCACCACACATCAAGTCATGCATGAGCTCACTTTAGATCATTTTCCCCACTCATTTGACTGAGTTTTTAACATGATTCGATACAACGACATCCTCGCATCAACATCGATGAGCTTTTTCAAGAGAGATTTGAAATTTCTACTCATCAGTTATATCGACTTGAACCATCATCTAAACCCGACTCACCTTTATTTCATCAAGCTCTGTCAAATAGCTTGAATTGTTGCAACCGATTACCTCCATGATTTATCACTAAGTTGGGACCTAAGTTGAGCAAGTTTTTGAGATCCCATTCAAGTTCCAAAATGACTGAATCAATCAAGCTCCTCCTAGTCTCCCTTAGTTTGAACCTCTAAGTTATGTCATTTATTTTTCTAATGATCTTGATCCCCTTGCATCGAACCATTGTGACTCACTACGTGAACCAAGCCCTCTTTGAGCTAGCACCAAGTTGGCACTAGGATACACATCGAGTGACACCGAGTTGATCCCAAGTTGGGCTAGGTGAACTCACTTATCAATTTATTAATTATTTTAATTCATTATCTCCATGATGACCAAAAGTAGGTCCATGTGTAGACACTAAAATTAGGTCACACTCCCCTTTGGTCCCTCGACAAATAAACACCCTTCATCACATTAACCTAGCCATGGCCCCCTTCACCCCACTAATATTAATTTAATTAATTTAATTAAATTAATTCATTATCCTCAATATATTTATTATTTAAATATCTTAATTTAAATAATATCCACACATACACTTCACTTAGACACCTCATCAAGCTAACTCAACCTAAAACCTATTCTTAGTAAGTTGTCATAACTAACTAAGACTTACCTAAACCCTAAAAATCAACGCCTACATTCCCTCTAACCAGATTCCCGCATGCTTACAAGAAGCTCCCAGTTTAATTCCTAGGTTAATGACATGAGATATGAGAAAAACAAGAGGATCTCCCTAGTTTAGTAAACCTAGGAAATCTCACCTTGACCAACGCCGGTTAGCCCTAACCATCGCTAGTTAAGCCGGAATTGTAAATCGACCACCCTTTTAACCCCAAAATAACCTTATTCTCAAGGTTGGAAGAAGGTTAGAAAAAAATATTAGACAATTTTGTGAACATTAGCACATCCCGAGATATATCACATCTTCTGAGAGTAAAGTCCATTGAGAACACGCATGCAAGGAAGGAGATCAAGCATCTTTTCTGCGTAGACATCCCAACAATGATCTAATCTAACCAAGCAAAGAGGAATGTACATGCAGCCCATACAGAAGCTTTCCTTTAGTTGGTGACCACATGCAGTGTTTAAAAATTCTCATCAGCACCTCCATCCCTCACTCATAGGCATCCATGACTAGAATCCAAGTAAGAAAATGTTATACTTCTATGGTTTATTCCATTTCATCATTATATTATCATCTTTTTTTTACCTAGCCACCTATTGACCTCCTTGAACATTTCCCCTCCATATACCCATTAAAACCTCACCAAATCCCTACCAAATCACCCAATACCTCATTCTGACCAACCAAAGTCCTTTGTGCAATCACAAAGGAGACCTAAATCTTGTTCTGTGGCATTCCCAGTTTTCCCACGATAACCGGCACCAATTACACCTAACTTCCATCGATCACCCTTAACTAACATCGGTCTCGTATTTTCTGTATAACCCAAACAAAGTGACCCACCCACCTAATTCCCTTTCACCTTCATTCACATGTGATCTACTTGAGACCTCTGTCGGATCTACGAGATACCCAGAACCAGCTTATTTGACATTCGGACCTATTCTAACCTATCCTTAGATTAGATCTATTTTCTTATTGTGTTTTAAGTGAGATACCTAAATAATTTTGAATTACAATAGGATTTACCTTATTTACCGAATTAAATTGTTTAAAATAGTGGACTGACAGCCATCTAGGAAGTATCACACTTCCCGAATCTAGCACACACTAGGCAGTTCACTGCACATATTGTTTAATTCCTTCTAGTGGTCTTGCTTTACATTACAGGTAGTTCCTCCTAGCCAAAAGGAAGCTCTCACAATCAGCTATGGATTCAAAAGTCATACACGTGCAACAACCCATCAACCAACATTTGAACATGTATTCCTCCTATGCTCGTTACCCTATTTATTTCATCAATACTTTAAAGAAACGATCTAGAATCAGGTGAAAGAGTTTTGCATGCTCGGTGGGACCCATCCGGGTTCCTTGCATTTCATTCATTCCTAGGAAAAATTGTGTGTTTGTTTCCCTTTTGAAAATCATACACATTAATTTTCTTCCTTGGTAACCCACTTTTTCTTTCTATTTTCTCTAAAGGAAACTTTTCTTTTGGTGTAATTAAAAAGAACCATTTCTTCATGTTTTCTGCATTATAGTGAAAGAGCATCCCTATTCCTCTTCATCTTATTGTGTCATCCAACTTCACACTTTGATTTGGGCTTAAAAATAAGTGCATTGCATTATGATTTATCACATTAGCTCACATTAATTAAGGGAAACCTATACGCTGGAAGTCATGACTAGCTGATGGTTGAAAAACAAATCATAGAAAGCACATCTCTCTCTCTCTCTCGAGTCTTGCCAAATTGCACAAATTCAAAACAAACACATTCTTAAACAACATCTTTCCTAGGAATGCCTGACAATGATCACACTAATCGAGGGTTGGCAGGTACTCCCTAGCTCGTTGCTCTGTCAATTCATACTTTAGAGTGAAGCCCGCCCCCACCATAACATACCTGAAACCTCACCTTTTAGATCTCCTTATTTGTAGGAAGCCATCCTCACCAAAAAACTCTATTTCAAAATTCATGTGTCAGTCCTTAAATAACATAAGCTAAACAAACATAATAGAAAAGGCACTCCTAAGATCACATTTTTCTTAGTGTTTCTTCTTGGCTTGCATTTTGAGGTGAGAGATCATGTTCTTCATTTTTCTTGTTCATCCTTGCATTCTCCTCATCACAACTAGTGTATTCCGGCTTCACCTGAGTAAGCCTGGGCCATATCATCATCATTCTCGAATTCTGGGTCTGATTCTACATCATATTTTAATTCACAACCACTTTTCTTTCATCACTGTTTCACTTTCACACTAACCATTGTCGGTTACCACTGACCATAGTCGATTATACCCACCTACGTCGCCTCGTGTCCTTTTGTTAACCTACCCAAAAAAAAATTATTCATTTTCTTTCACTTTTCACAGTCCCTGTCACTGCCATCATTCTCATTGACATTGTAAAACACCATTAGATTTGGCATACCTATCAGATTTGACCTTCTGCCTAGTTTTTCACTCATTGACCATTTTCTACAGTGACCGGCAATGGTTACCCCTGACCGGCGTTAGTTTGCCTTAACCGGCATCGGTTAGCTTGTTTCACTTTCCAACCACCATTTGGTACCTAATCCACTTTTTACCATTAGATTCACCTGTTCCTATTGTTTTCTATGTCATTTACAGAGAAGCAGCCCTACCTGATCAGTACTGGTTCACATGGTGCTGACCCGAAGAGAAGCAAGTACACTTTTATTTACTGCTAGTTGTCAACCACTCCCACCTACTCCCTCACCACCTTCAATTTTATCACCAGCCATGGATCCCATCCAACCTATCACTATTGCTACGGAGATGAGGAGTTTGCACGACTCCTTGACCAAAACCCTGCCGCCTTGCAGTTTTATCTTTCCCACTCATCCACTCAAGATGCCTCGAGTCAGTTGATATATGGCATGCCTGTATATATCCCCATGACTCTTGCTCCCACTCCCGCATCGGATCCAAATAGCTCTATGTTTCCCGTATGTACCTTACCCCAGGTAATTTTGTAGCTAGGTCTTATACCCGTTATGACTGTCACTTTTGCCACCTTCATTACCCCCGCCACATCCGCCATACCCTTGACAACTACCCAAAACACAACCTCATATGCCCCTAATGTCTCACACATACCCATAGCTACACTACCACATCCCGTGTCGGTGACCTCTACCCCTTTTCAAAACATGGTCCTTTCCATTCCATAATCATTAACTCCCATTGCCACTAGGATTACCACAACCCTTCCACATCCATATACATACTATTAGCATCCTCACATTTCCTCCATTATTCACTCAGGGTACGTACCCTCTGTTTCACTTCCTTCTTCCTAATCAACCTACAAGGCAGCACCATACACTGGACTGTCACCCCCATTATATTCCCAAAACCAACCCTCTCACACTACAGGAGGCACCCAATCATCTCATCCTACCAATGACCTAATCAAATTGATGTTGGATAAGATGCAGACATTAGAGGCATCGGTTTTGGATCTTGCAACACTCTCACCTATGATGATATTTGAAACGAGCCCATCTAACCATCCATTCCTATCTACCCATACCCCATGCATTGGGAAATGCCTAAATTCAATCATTTAAATAGCAAAGAAGACCCACAACAACATTTATGGTTGTTCAAACATGGGTGTTATCTGATCGCTCACGATGATGCCTTGCTCTTGAAAACCTTTCCCATGTCTCTTTGGACCTGCATTAGATTGGTATAGTGGGTTACCTAGAGACTCCATATTCTCATTCAATTAGGTAGCCCAAGCTTTCTTGGATCATTTTTCTATGAATATCATCAAGAAGGTTACCATGACCGACCTATACTCCATGCGTCAATATGAGGACAAATCTATCACAAATTTTGTCGCTCACTGGCATAGCTTGATCAACCAACTCACCTTCCAACTGCCACAAACAAAACTCATCGAGCTCTTCACACGGGCTTGTGCTAGACATATCTCACCGACCTTACAAGTCTAAACCTTCCAAACATTCAATGAAGCATTCACTATGGCACAAAAGTTAGAGATTCGGGCCATCGAAGAGAAGAAAATCCAATTATGCAATAAGAATTTGGCATTCAAGTCGAATGATACCTCTTCTTCTTCCAAACCAAAAACAATTATTCAAAAGCTAAGGGCACTGCTAACGTAGTGGTACTCAAGGCCAGCCCAACTCATCTATCAAATCGAATACCCCTTCATCTAATCTCTCACCCATCCAAACTTTTCAATTTAGATGAGAGCAATGGAAATACACCCCAATTGGGGAACCTTACTCTTCTGTCTTAGAAAATATTATCAAATCTAGAGCCATCACTCTTCTACCCATAAAACCACACACTAGTTTTGACCTTACTCACCCCATGCCTACATGGTATAAAGAACATGACTTCTATAACTATCATCAAGTAAAGGGTCATAGTGACGGCAATTGCATCACTTTCAAAAATATTGTCTAAGAAATGCTCGAGAAAGGTGAGTTAATTGTGGATAATCCTAATGCACTTGCTAACCAAAACCTACACATCTTCAAGAAACCATTTTCCAACCATGCCCCTTCATCTAATCAAACTGGTGTGACCTCAACTCATGATACCCATTCCCACAAGGTCCATGCTATCTTTAATTACGTACATATCACCTCCCAATTACCTCCCATGTTCCTTCACCCACAGAGGAACATCTTTCATCTCCTTCATCACCTATGGAGGAGTCTTCCACTAACATCGAGACCATCTCACCCCTGGCTTCTCCACTTAGAGAAATTTTACCCACAGTACCTCCTCCACCCATAGAGGAGCACCCATCATCTCCTCCACCTATAGAGGATCTCTCATCATCTCCTCCACCTATCATAGACCTAGTTGAGATACCGTTACCTCTTGGTGAGCATTCTCCATCTGCTACCCAAAATCCTGTAGACCTACTTTCAACTCTCTTACCCATGGAAGCTGAAGCTAGCCAATTTCCCATCTCTAAGACACATTTTACGAAATTGCCATTAAGTCCTCATAAACTCCACCTACAGACGTGTTGTTCTCACATTTGGCCAATCACTTAGATTATGTGGATAGAGCCTTACTATGGGGACACCTTTTTGCTTCTGTCTCAACGCAGATGTAGAGGTCACTTGTTGATACCTCCACTATCTACCCAAAAATATTTTGACCAATCAAACCAAACACAACCACCTCTATCACAACTCCTTCCATGACACTTGTCATAGCTCAAACCACATCCTTACCCATAGCCCAATCTATATCTAAACCCAAACCCACACCTATGACATCATCCTCGACTAAACCTATTACCACTTTAGGGGTCACCCCGACCACCAGCCTTACTCATCCACCTATCAAACTAGATTTAGCTACATCCTCCAAAGTCAACACCACACCTACTCGACACCCAAGAAAAAGCACCAAATCCATAGAACTCATACCTTGGCTGTGCCAATCACACCTACACCTATCCCATCCATCTTAGAATCTCAGCTTCCCAACATGGCCAAGAAACCTCCACCCACCAATAAACCAAAAGCACAACAACCCATTCCTTCCTCACAAACCTCTAACCTACCCAGATGCCCAACACAACTTACACCAGCACTTGTAGCATCTTTACCACCCATACCTCCAATACCCTCAGTTATTGCTTCACTACCCACTACACTTTAGTCATTGTCTCTCACACCCCAAGCACGACTCGCATCATCTACCTTCACAAAGACCCCCATTATCCCCAGTGGGTAACTCACCCTCTTCCCCATCTACTTTTCTTCTAGACCTCATAAACCCATATTGCCTTTACCTAAGAAGGTGCAATCCAAAACAAAACTCCACTACCCCACAATAAGGTATTCAAAACAACCACACACCCTCTTACCCATCCATCTACTATACCCCTACCTAAACAAGCATGACCAACACCTAAAACCATGCCAAGACTCCCAAACCCATAGCTCGACCTGCTCCTCCTCTTCCAAAGACCATTCCTTGATAATCAACCACACCTACACCCAAACCCACGTTCACTTCCCATTGCGATCCACAGCGAGTTCCTATGCAAAAATTCTAACCAACCTCCTTGAGACTTATATCATCACATTACCACCACTCAGGCCTTATGAACCCCTCAAACCCAATCCAAAACGGTTTGATGATACTAAAATTTTCACCTACCATCATGTGTTAGGGCACAATGTGGAAAAATCCAAGGCCTTAAAAGCTGTCTTGATCCATTGTGTCCTCCGAAGCCAACTATGATGACGATGACCTTCTCGACAAGGATACTACTTCAACCAACACCCATTCCCACACTACCCACTCAACAACCACAACCTCCACCCTCACAGCTCCTAGAGCCACCCCCAAGATTTGAAATTAACATGGTTTGCATTAGAGAACTTTCCATGCCACCACCCAAATGTCGTTGCACCCAACTCACCTCACAGGGTTTTTCCTCCTCAGTAGGTTTTTGCCCATCATGTTGTTATACCACTCACCCTACATCTTCTCCATTTCACACCTCCCATCAGATCAAGATAATACACATCACTACACATGCTTAGAAGGATAAGGGAAAGAAAAGGCAACTGACCCACCAACCAATCCTATACCCAACATACCATCTGCACCAATACCTAAAATTACTATCCGCGGCCCCACGTACCCCATTTTTAATGGCATCACAAATCACACCATGCTCAAACAATTACATCAGTCTCCTCTCAAAATGTCCCTATATGATGTCATCCAAACCTCAAAATCCCATTGTCAAGCTCTCATGGAGGTTCTTGATCTATTGAGGTTTTACCCAATGACCCTACACCCATGGCCTCCATTATCACACCCCATCATGTACCCTCTCTCACTAAATTACCACCTTCATCTTCACTTCACCCTATTCACATAGTGGCCTCCCTTAGCTTCTCGGAGGAAGTAATTGTGCCGCACCAAAAAGATGACCTGGACCTAGCCCTCTTCATCTCTATCCACATCGATGACATACGGGTACGCCGTTTGATGATTGATGGGGGTGCTAGCATTAATATCATTTCATCCCATGCATTCACTCAAATGTGCATACCGATAATTGTCTACATAAAAATTTGGTCATGTTATGTTCATTCAATGATGCTATCACTTCTAAACCGTCATCCTCCACATTCGTGTGGGTCCCACACTATTCCGAATTATTTTACATTTTGGAAGGGGAATTTCAATATAAATTTTTGCTTGGCAGACCCTAGATTCGTGTCATGGGTTACGTTCCTTCCACTTTGCATCATTGTGTAAAGTTTGAACACGAAGGACACACCTATACCATTCCAGCTGACCCATCACCTTTTAAAACATGCAACATGCTTTACAAACCCAATGATGTGCTCATACCTATTAATCTGACTACCTTCGCAACCGTTACTTATTCACCTATACTTCCACTTACCAATACATCTCGTTGCTTCTACCACACATACCTCCTCCATTTCTACCGCTATCATAAACTCCATGACTGAACCATCAGCTACCCAATCCATTAAATCCACCTCCGCATCAACCTTCGACACATCATCCATTCCAGCTACCTACATACTAACCACTGATCCCTTGGAAGGTTTTTTTCAATGCCTCACTCTGGGGGAGTACTGCCTATATAGTGTCAACACATTCCTTACTCCAAAAGAGTATGGAAGCCTTCACCAAAACCCTCACTATGATCACCGCATTGGAGAATTCCTCCTCTATGGTTCTCCTCACCTTCGTACTAGTCTCACCTATTGGGGACTTGATACCACCACTTACACACCTGAACCACCACCACAAAATTGCCCCTTTTCCATTGACTTCCAATCACTTACCAATCATTGTTTCACCCACACCTTCCTGCACTGATGTGCATGAAAGATTTTTGGTTTTTGATTTTATGAGCAAGGCCACAATACCATTATTCCATGTACTACCCACAAACATAATGACGGCGGTGGTATCATTTTTTCCGAACCACCTACCAAACAGGCCCACATTGAACTCATTAAGGACACTAGCTCTTCTCCACCTTCTCCACCTTCTTCACTCACTCTGCCTTCATCACCCCCTTTACCAACGGAGTCGATGGATCTTGAATCTATCCCTCCTAATTTTCTTTTTTCATAAACATCATTTCCTTGGGGCCTCTGACTTATCAACGGGAGGTTGAGGCCCCTTCCACTCTTCCCTTCTTGTATCCTGAAATGATCGATGATGATACAACTTCAATTAACATCATTCAATGTCAGGATGATGAATCTATACTCACCTACCTTGGTGCAGAAGACCCGTATATTCATTGGTTGTTACCTTCTGAGATGTAAAACATGTTGAATGAATCGACTATCGAGATCAACATTCATACTCAGGATGACCCGCACATCCTAAAGATCAGACAATCTTTAGATGCTGTTGAACAGGAAGCCATCACTTCTTTTCTCAAGGATCATAACCATGCTTTCACTTGGTCTTATGCATACATGACCGATATTGACCCCACCATAGTGGTCCATAATATCATAACCATTCCCGATACTAAACCCATTAAAAAAAAGATGAGGAAAATGCACCCTCACATTGCTCTTCTCGTCACAAAGAAGAACTTCAACGCCTTCTTTACTGTTTCCTTTATCTTACACATTGATTATCCTCATTGGAATTATAACATTTTCCTATAACTAAGGTGATAGGGGACTCCATATTTGCATGGAATTTTGTGACCTCAACCTAGCATGTCTAAAAGAGGACTTTCCCTTACCTGGTATTGACTAGTCATTTGGTTGACCTTCTTTGTTGGTCACGAGATCTTTGTCGATCATGGATGGCTTCTCGGGTTATAACCAAATCCTACTTTCCCCAGAAGATCAACAAAAGACCTCATTCATCACCCCTTGGGGGACCTTTTGCTATCAAGTCATGCCTTTTGGCCTTAAAAATGTTGGTGCCACATATCAGCGGGCTATGACTTACATCTTCCATGACATCATGCATCACATATTGGAAGATTATGTGGATGATCTCTTGGCCAAATCTAAATGCCGCTCCGAGCACCTAACCATCCTCAAAACCATCTTTGACCATCTCATTAAATATTACGTCCACCTTCAGCCTAAGAAGTGTGTCTTCATAGTTCTCTCAGGAAAGCTCCTGGGATTTATCATTTCCCTCCGTGGTATAAAAGTTGACCCTGCTAAAGTCAAGGCCATTCTCAAAATGCCTCCACCTACTAACCTTCGACAACTCCGTAGCCTGCAAGGTAAGTTGCAGTCCATTCAACTGTTTCATTTCACAATTATCGATCAATGTCAACCATTTCATCACTGCTTAAGAAGGATGTCTCCTTTAAATGGGATGATGACGCCACACACGACCATTGAGGCCCTAAAACATTACCTTCTCCAACCACCCATACTCATTCCACCTAAATACAATCAAGATTTTTACCTATACATCTTAGCTATCGATTATTCCTTGGGATTCATGCTCGCTCATTGTGATGAACAACACGGGGAGTAGGTGGTTTATTACATCATCTGTACTCTTTTAAACCACAAAATCTGATACACCCATCCTGAAATTTTTTCTTAGCCTTAGTTTTCATTTCCACAAAACTCCTTCATTACCTAATCAACCACAAAACCTATGTTTTGACCAACACCAACCCCTTACACTTCATGTACACCAAACCTTATCAAAATCAGTGTGTCACACAATGGTTTATGCTTTTAGCTGATCTTGGCCTCAAATTCATTCATCAAAATTCCATCAAGGGCCAAGCTATCATTGATCAATTGGCTGACACACCTATTTTCAGGGATCAACCCTCTAATTTTGACTTTCCAGGATGATTTTATTGCTACCTTCTCCTTGGATGAACCTCCTTACCAAATGGAACTCTTCTTTGATGGTTCCAAGTGTATAATGAACCATTACACAAAAACCTCGAGGCATTAGTGAAATCCACACATGAGGATCATAACATCCCACCATGATTACAGCAGCATGGACCCCGGGCTATATTTGCACCCGTATTGTGGGACCACACCCTGCCCTATACGAGCCCTAGGTGAACACTGCAATGCCGGCATAGCTACGCGCGTTGGGACTCAAACCTAGGTGGTCGCTCTGATACCAAATGTAATGAACCGTTACACCAAAACCTTGAGACATTAGTGAAATCCACACATGAGGATCATAACGAAGTGTTAGCATGGGGATGGGGATGGTATTATCCTCATTCCTCTTTATGGTGAACCCATGCCTTTGTCATTCAAATTATATTTTGAATGTACCAACAATATTAACGAATACGAAGCATTCGTACTAGGTCTCCAAGCTGCTTACGCCCTCGATGTCAAATCAATCAACATCTTTGGTGATTCTGAGTTGGTTGTAAACCAAGTCAATGGTATGTACCAATGTTGTAACGAGATACTTCAAAAGTAGAAACATCATGTAGACATACTTTTGACCACCTTTGATCGTTACACCCTCCAAACCATCCCACGTTCAACCAACAAGTTTGCAAATACCATGGCTTGCTTAGCTTCCCAAATACCTACTTCACCCGCCAATTCTAAAATATTTTTCACTGTATAACAACTCCAATCACCTTCTTATTTACCTCACGATGTTTACTCAATCGGAACCGCTACCCCTGACCTGAGTGACCTTTGGTATAAACAATACTCTCGAATACCTTTCTCTCTCCATCTTACCTCCTGATCTCACCCATAACGGACAATGCACCTTCCTTAAAAAGGTCTCTCGTTACGTCATTTTAGGGGCCTCCTCTATAAGTGTGGCTTTGACGGTATTCTCTTACAATGCCTCACAAGTTCTGAAATCCCTTATACCATTAAGGAAGTTCATGATGGCATATGTGGAGGTCACTTCAGTGGCCTTGCTATTGCTAAGCGTATTCTTCACTTGGGCTATTACTGGCTGACCCTTAACCATGATTGTTGTGACTACATCAAACGTTGTGTAAAATTCCAACAACATTCCAATCTTCATCATACACCCAGTCATGCCTTATAGGTCACTCGAGACCTTTGGCCCTTCTCTTAATGGGGTTTAGATCTTGTTGGAGAAATCAATCCTCATTCTTCCCAACACCATCAATGGATCATCACTGCTACCAAATACTATACAAAATGGGTGGAAGCCATACCACTCATTTCCACAAAAGCTGAGAAAATATGTGATTTCATTAACCACCACATCATTTGTCGCTTTGGTGTTCCACATCGCCTCATCACTGACAATGGAAAACAATTCAAAAACAAAACATTGCAAAAAATTTACGATGCCTTTGGCATTCAGCTTAGTTTCTCATCACCTTATTACCCACAAACCAATGGCCAAGCCAAATCCACTAACAAAACCCTTAACAAAATTCTTATGAAAGTGGTTGACGATCTTTGGGAAGGATTGGCATACATTCATTCCTTTTTCCCTATGGGCATACTTTGCACTAGTATTCACACTTCCACTACGGCCACACCATTTTCTCTAGTCTATGGTATAGAGGCAGTCTTACCTCTTGAAGTATAGATTCCCTCACTTTGCATCTCTCTCCATGACATGCTCAATGATGATGACTTTCATCAGGACCATTTAGCACAGCTAGAGTTACTAGACGAACGTCGTCTTAACGCTTTGGATCACCTTCAAGTTTACCAAAAATGTATCAAACATGCCTATGACAAACGTGTCCATGAATGAACCTTCCAAGTCGGTGACCTTGTCCTAAAAGAAAATCAACATGTAACCAAAGCAAAAAAATTAAACAGGTAAAATTTTCTCCTAATTGGCTTGGACTGTACATTGTGACTCATACCTATGGATTAGGTGCTTATCTTTTATCTTCACTCGATGGTAAACCCCAACTTGAACCCCTTAACATATTTCATATTTGACCATTTTATTGTTGACTTGTAGTCCTCCCTCACCTTTTGTCTCTTTCCATGCTTGTCCCTTGAGAGCTATTCACTCCATACACCTCACCAATGATTAAACAAGAATCATGTGAGTACCAGTCACTTGTTATCTTCTCTTAAATATGTGTACCATGACGCTGCACATAGCATGATTCTCATGGATACTTTTCATCTACTTTTAGATGAGATCCCATGGTCATTTCACCTTTCCTTTTGAACAAGATTCTTCTTCTCCACCTTGGTCTTGTCCATGACCTCAAGACCTCACATGGGACCCAACTCCTTGAGTCAAACTTCCAATAAAAAGATGACTCCCTCAAAAGGACATCTTCCTCTTAACAAATTGCTGCTATAAATAGACTACTCCCTAGAAGGATAGTTATGTAAAGCTCTTAAAAAATGAGAGCAACCAAAGCTTCCCGCATCGATTAGCTTCACGAAGACCTCAAGGAGTTCAATTTTATTCATCCCATATAGACTTCCCGCATCGATCAATCTATCTCAAACTATAAGTCAACCTTTTTGTCATGGAATTTCCCATTGTGATTTAGGTTCTCTTTCCCAAAGTGCATGTTACCTCATACCACATAAAAATTAACTACCTTTCACCCTTCTTACAATTCCCACTCCCATTTCCTATTACCTCAAGGGACTTCTTAGAACTTAGACATTTGGTGATCATGTGACTACTTTTTACTATGTAGAATAGTCCATCCTGCAATGTCTTTAGGGTTTTACATTCCTCACCTCTCCCAAGGTATGATCTACTCGGTATGATCCTACCCAACCAGGTGGCTTTATTTCCCCCTCTTATATTTTGAACCATTTTTGTTAACATTTTGATTGCCTTATACAGGACTTGGTCCTCGACACTTACTTTTGGGGTAATCTTCTTCTTTCATCACAATCACTCTCACCTACATCATTTTACCTATAATCTACCCACACCTAACAAATCTAAACCCACAACATGCCAACCCATTTTCATACCTCCTCATATTCTTCCCTAGCTTATGGGAGAACTACATCATCCTGAGGTCCCTTTTAAATCGCCGAGACTATGTAGGCAACACTCCAAGGGCATAGGGCCCTTAGAGGTTAGCTCGGCCATTATCTACCCTCAAAATTCATCTTCCACGTGTCTCACATTACATCACACCTAACTTCATTTCCCTTTTATACCCAAAATTGGAAATTAAACCACATACATAAAAAGTTGTTTCATATTTTAAATATTATCACAACATACATTTATTATGCCTACCATTTCTCTATCATCACTATGTATAGATTACACTACATCTCACATCAACCCATATTATCATTCATTTCATAAATTAATGCATCACCACTTCACCTACTTTCGACTCAACCATGTCTAAACAACCCTAACTCAACCATTCCTAACAAACCTAACTCAACCATGCCTAACAAACTTGACTCAATTCATGCCTATAACCTAATTCAATCCATGCCTATAACCTAACTCAACTATGCCTAAACCAACCTAACTCAACCATGCCTAAACCAACTGACTCGATCCATGCCTAAACCAACATGACTCGATCCATGCCTAAACCAACCGGACTCAAGCATTCCTAAACCAACCTGATTTGATCCATGCCTATAACTTTGAATCAACCATGCCTAAACCAACCTGACTCAAACATGCCTAAACCAACCTGACTCAACCATGCCTAAACCAACTTGACTCGATCCATGCCTAAACTAACTTGACTCAACCATGCCCGAACCAACCTGATTCAATCGATGCCTAAACTGACCTAAATTGATCCATGCCTACACCAACCCGACTCCATCATACCTAACTCACCTAATTTCCATCCATATTAACACAAAAATTCATATCTCATAAACACATCAACAAACCAAAAAATATACCATGTATCTCATCATATAAATAAATCAATGTGTATCTCAAATATACATGGATTTCTCATCATGTCCATCATCTCAAAGTTGTCACCACGTAGGTTGATATACAAAATCTCTTCAGCGTGTAGGCTAGTATATGCTTGAAATATACAAACATCTCTCATACATCCTCACTTTGTAATTAGAATGCGGCCGGTATGTGATCAAAACTATAAATATCTCTCAACATGTAGGCCGGTATATATCACACAAAACTATCATACATCAAAAACCAAGCACCATATCAAGCATCTCAATGGATTTCCTCCATCTCGGTATCACCTATACCCTCGGCCTCTTAGGTCCCTACTGGTGCCTCAACTAGAGTTGTTCTCCGTGCATTGGTAACCTCTTCTTGATCAGACCTTAGAGCTTGTTGACCCCCTGTGCTCTTCACACTGAGTGTGGGATCTTGTCCTCTCACTAGACACCTATTATGCCCAGTACTCAGTATAGAATATGAAGTCTATCCTGGCTACCATCAGTTGGTCTTGATAGTATCTCGACTCACCTAGGGCATCCTATAACTTGGATATATGAACGGTCTATGGTGGTCCCATAGGTCTCGGCCCCTATACCTACCCTATGGGACCCTACCCCGCTCCTGCCTATGAACTGGGACCTAATCTCGGTGCCTGTGGTGGTGCCCCTACCCCTATGCTTGTATCTAGGCTTATAAGACCCCAATCTATGCTTGGGCTATGGCCAAATGGCCCTATAAACCTACCACCTAATCTTGTAAGGCTACCACCTGACCATCCCCTCCTCTCCATCTCCATCTCCTCCACTAGCCATCTGGGCCTACAGACTAGCCACCTGTACATGTAGCTCTACTACCTCTACCTCTGAGCCCTCCAGTTGTGTCTACAGTATACCCAACTAGGTAATGAGCATAACTACCTGCCCCTGTAGAGAATCTCTTTACACTGTAATGGTAGCTAGATCTGACTACCCTGGTTTGGGTGGTATGGCTCATAACTGAGCCACCCACATGTCTGTCTATACCTATTTGTACACCTGACATCATCTATCCGCTGGTCCACAAGGCTACTCCTCATGCCCTATGGGAATGCTAGGATGTGGTAGAGGTAAGGGCCTCTTCTTGTCATCTCTCTGGTACTATGGGAAAGGTGGAGGTATGTCCTATACTAGCTTGAACTATCATCAAAATTGCTACCAGGATCATCTCGTCCTCCCCGGCACGACGACCCTATATCCATCTCTCTAGCTATAGCTTAGCTAACTCCTCATGCATATTCCTATATGAGGGGAATCCCACATATGGCCTCCATATAATGTCCACTCTGGATAACCCCTCTAGTAACTACTGGAAATGGGCCACATCATGTGTTAGCCTATCAGATCTCCGCTCTCCTATCACTGGCACCCATCTCTTATACCCCACCTACACAAATCACGTTGGGAATGCATCTACTCGGGAATCCCTATAGGACACACACAAACTATGTGATTGTAGGCCCACCATTATAGTATAAATGTATAGCACAGGCTAAACCTGCGCAACCACCCATATGCCCATAACTCCTATACAACTGCACCAAGAATGTTGGTGCCCAAGCAAAGCGGGTCTCATGCACCATCATATCATGGATTACCCCCATCAGTGATTAGGGAAATCATCCACCCTCTACATCTGGTAGTGCATAGCAGCACACTGCCTCCATCAACAGAACCACTAGCCTCGTCTCCTCCGGATGGGCTAGGTACATCTCTCCATAGCTCAAATTGGTGCTATGGAATCTTAGATCGGCCATCCCCTCTCCAAAAATAGACACAATCAACTCCTCTGAGGCCTTGGAGGAGATAGAATAAACTTGGGCACCTAATATGGGTAACCGAAGAATCTGGAGCATGTCCTCTAGGATGATATTCATCTCACCTGTCGGCCCAGTGGAATGTTTTGGTCATGGAGTCCCATCTATCGATGAGCATGACCATTAAGTTGGGTTATTAGAATACATGTTTATAGTGATGAAACCCACTAGAGCCCACTGTCTCCACATGCTGCAACTCCTCCGGGGTCGATGCCCCATGAACTTTCACCAGTAGAGGTGAAAACCTATCCCACATATGTAGTTGCGCTCTCCCCTGCATC
The DNA here is from genome assembly GCA_018340775.1 of Taxus wallichiana var. yunnanensis. Classification (NCBI taxonomy): domain Eukaryota; kingdom Viridiplantae; phylum Streptophyta; class Pinopsida; order Cupressales; family Taxaceae; genus Taxus; species Taxus wallichiana. The sequence goes on from CM031236.1 coordinate 262,965,438, forward strand.
CAATACAAGCACACCATTAATTTACATATATATCAATCCATATTCAACCATTATCATTTCCCTATACCTTATTTTCACCCTACCCATCTCACCTACCTAGCCCACACCACTTTTGGACCTTTTTGCCCCCTAATCCAACCGGTACCAGTTCAACCTAACCGACCTCGGTCACCCTTTAACCGGCACGATCACTATTTGGTGACCGATCACTGGGGATTCACCCTTATCGACCCCGATTACCCCTTAACTCATCGGTCACCTGTTTGGTGACCGATACCAGTTCCACCTAATCGATCTTTGGCCAAACTTGACCGACATCGGTCAGCATCCTGAAAAAAACCCATGATTTTCCAAAACCCCTTTTTCCCACCTACACTGACCTAAACTACCCTTGGACCTCCACCCACCACCCCTATCCCATTTATTACCCACCCCATCCCTCCTTTTACCAAATATTCCCCTCATTCCCAAATTTAATTTGTGCCCACCTACAAAAACATAAAGTCAACACAACCTACAAACAAAAATTAAAAATCCTCTAATCTATCCAATACACAACGTAGAGTAGAGCGCTTACCTCATCGCACTACCTCCGTCTTAGTGGCACATCTCGGTCATTGTATCGGTGGGCCACTCGATCCCTCTCCACCTCTACCATCACTTTGAATACCTATTCACCACCTCTCACCAATAAAATCCCTCAATGATCCTGTGGACTCGCTTACTCACCAATCAATCATTTGTCGATCACACTACCAACTCACTATTTCATTCCATCTAGATACTTTTCTCAATTTTATCTCTTTTTTCATTTTCTCACTTTGAAAACTAACAAATGAATAACAAAAAAACATGTATTTTTGTTTTTATAACAAATCGACCTAACAGAGACATTGGTTACCCTTGACTGATGTCATTCGCATGCCCTACCTAGCCATCATCGGTTTATCTATACCAACGTCGGTTATCCATGACCGACATCGGTCACCCTCACCTACACATTGCCCTCAATTTTAACCTTTACCCTACCCCTACCTCCCTTTTTTCCCCACCCAACCTTCACCCTGACCATTTACCCCACCCCACCTTTACCCTACCCATTTACCTCACCTTTCCTGACCTCATCATTTACTACCTCCCTTTGTCCTCCTTTGGGGACTCATTATTCTACCCCTACCTTGGCCTTACCCATGCCATGACCTAGATATTTGGACCTGGACCATCTCTAGAGACCTTTGACCTCATGTTTTCACTATACCTTATGGCACTGTTACCTATGTTGTTAACCTAATGACCTTACCTAGCCTATTGTCATGACCGTTTATCCTAACCCTACCTTTGGTGTACCGGAACATACCTAAACATTCTTGTGCCTAACCTACATTGTGTTTCCTGACCATATCCTATACCTTGATACTGGAATCACTTCAATCTTGTTTGGATAAACCTATCGACCTTGAATGATGTAGAGTTTACCTACTCTTCAACCTAATAGCATGATACAGCTTATACGTGTGCATATGTTTGATTTGTTTCTATCTTTGACAAAGACCCATTACCTAGCTTACCCGAGTAGAGCTTGCTCCTTTTCACCCCATTCCCCACCTTCCCCTTTCTCTCATTCACCTTTTTAACAACCCACTCACCGATTCTGCCTTCACCTTGTCATTTCTGGTTTGAGGGGATAACCTTCACCCACGGATGGGGCAACCACATCTTATTTTTGTTAGCGTCGCTTACCAATACAAGCTATGCAACAAAAAGGGGTAAAATGTAAACACTAAAATTAGGTCAAACTCCCCTTTGGTCCTCGACAAATAAACACCCTTTATCACATTAGCCTAGTCGTGGCCCCCTTCACCCAACTAATATTAATTTAATTAAGTTAATTCATTATCCTCAATATATTTATTATTTAAATATCTTAATTTAAATAATATCCACACATACACTTCACTTAGACACCTCATCAAGCTAACTCAACCTAAAACATATTCTTAGTAAGTTACCATAACTAACTAAGACTTACCTAAACCCTAAAAATCAATGCCTACATTCCCTCTAACCACATTCCTGCATGCTTACAAGAATCTCCCATTTTAATCCGTGGGTTAATGACACAAGATCCAAAAAAATCAAGAGGATCTCTCTAGTTTAGTAAACCTAGGAAATCCCACCTTAACGATGTTGGTTAGCCTAATTGTCACTGGTTAAGCTGGAACCACCATCGGTGACCCTTTTAACCCCAAAACAACCTTATTCTCAAGGTTGGCAAAAAGTTGGAAAAAAATATTAGACAAGTTGGTGAACATTAGCACATCCTAGAGAGATATCGCATCTTCTGAGAGTGAATTCCAGTGAGAACACGCATGCAAGGAAGGAGATCAAGCATCTTTTCCTACACAACCATCCCAGCAATGATCTGATCTAACCAAGAAAAGAGGATTGTACATGCTACCCATGTAAAAGTTTTCATTTAGTTGGTGACCACCTCCAGCCTTCAAAAATCTATTACATTGTCTGCAAATGATTGTAAACAGATCACCAAACCTTATCATTATACTTTCTAAGAAATCAAGAATTACCTTCTCATTGCTCTCCTTCAATGCTACCACCTCTGTCCATTGAGTAAAATATTATGTTGAAGTAAGGACCCATTTATGCCCATCAGTGGATGGAGGATTAATCATTCTAATGAAGTCCAAACCCCATTAAACAAAGGTTCGATCCACTTGAATTGGATGTAGTGAAAGATCTTCCAACTTCTGCTTGCCGGTGAAAAGGGCATATTCCTTACACTTCCTTACCCAAAGATGGGCATATTTGAACAAATCTGACCAATAGTAGCCATCTCACATGATATTTGTAGTATTTGTTTGTGCAAAACAATGTCTTCTAGATAGGCCATTATGAAACTCTTCTAGTATCTTATTTACCTATTCCGGTCCCATGCACCAAAGAAGAACACCATTCAAATCCTTTCGAAAAACAATGTTAGCTACCGGGACATATGGAATATAATGAATTCATAAATTCCATCTTTTATTTTTATCCATGTTCATCGGATATACTCCTAAGAAGAGGAAATTCTTCATTTTGGATAACCAGTCAACTTGATCATCACTCTCATTAGTGTTTAGGAGAATTGTGTCCTCATCACTTTTTGATTCCATGTCTGCAAAAAGCTGCTGACACAAACATTTACCTCTGAAAATTTTGGTAACTTTGATATGTAAATCATAATCCATCACCTTCGTGATCCATCCAGCACACTTTTTCGTTCATCTCTTTGTTAAAAAAAAAATCCTTGAAACTTGGATGACACAACATGTGCTTGAATTTCTTCAAACCTCAAATAACTAAAAAGACTTATTTTTCAACGAATGAATATTTGAGATCATAATATTTGAGGGATTGACTGGAGAAAGCAATTGGTTTCTCCATTAGGTCATTTTTTCACTGGGTAAGGATACCTAAAATGCTCTCTTGACCTGTAAAAGCATAAAGGATCAAACCTAGGGTTCACCAGCATGGGAGCTTGAGAAATGGCTATTTTTATGGATTCAAAGCTCTCCCTTCCTTCCTTTGTACATGAGAATGGAATATTTTTCTTCAACATGTTTTTCAGTGGTTTATCCAATATCACAAAGTAAGGGATGAATCTTTACATGAAATTTATGGTCCAAGAAAAATTTGGAGACCCTTCTTGTGACTTGGAAGAGTTAGGACATAATAAAACAAATCCTGGATGGATCGATTGATAGTCCTTCTCTTTGAAAACAACATTCCCACAAAACTTTCCCTCATGGACTGTAGAAATACATTTCTTGGGATTAAGTGAAACCCCAAATTCTCTACATCTTCGAAAAAAATTTAATTAGATGTGTGATGTGTTCTTTTGCATGCTTAGAGTATACCATTATATCATCAAGGTAAACCAAAATGATATCGATGATTAGTCCCTTAAATTCCATTTCCATGGCTCTTTGGAAAGTAGCCTCGGCATTAGAAAATCTGAATCACATTTTTTTGTAAGCATACGTGCCCCACTTGGTAGTGAAAGCTATTTTGAACTGATTGGATTCTTGGACCAAAATTTGATTGTAACATGAATATCCATTAAGCAAAGAAATTATTTGAGCTCATTCCAACGTTTGAATAATTTTCTCCATTTATGGAAGTGGATAATGGCATTTTAACAAGGCATGGTTCAAGTCCTTGAAATCCACGCATAACTAAATCTCTCCGTTCTTCTTCCTTACGGGCACTAGATTGGCTACCAGAGAGGAGTTCTTGATGGGAAAAATTATACATGCCTCGATGATTTTGGTAGGTCATTTTGCATTAGTCACTCAATTTTGGGATTAATTGTCCTCTATTTCTAATGAACTAGCTTGGCATTAGAATCTAGTTCGATGGTATGTTGTGCTAGACACGGATCCAAACCACACGAGTCCTTGTAGTTCCATGTGAAAATGTCATTATATTCTTGAAAAGTTTGACAAAAGCTTCTTTCTCTTTGGGAGTGCATACTTTTTGATCTTCAAAAATTTTCATTTCTACCTCGACTTCCTCAAAATATTCTTCTTTGACCACCATGTTGATTTTATGAATTGAGGATGGATTCCATAGTGACTAAGCCTTTTGGTAGTTTGTTTCTTTTTAATCACATAATCTGATCACCATATGATTCTTGCAACTTTTCTTGATTTTTCACAGAAAACTCTACCTCTTCTTGTAGGAAAAGAACAATTTCTTTTTCATTATCAATCACTTTCCACTACTCACATTATCAAGGACTAAGTCAAATTAAAATTTTGACAAATTTTTCCCTTCTTTCATAATATCAATAGATATTTCATTTGCAAGCCAATTATAGTAAGCCTATCAACATCTTGATTTTGATTTCTAGGAACCACATGGATCCTAAAAGCTTTGAAATCTTCAATCAAGTCCCAGATTTAGGTTCTTTTATGATCTTAAAAGATTAGTTTTGGATGCACTATATGTGGTTATGTAACATTCCCAAATTAAGACTTTAGAAATAAGGAATTTAATTTTTTTGCATGAGTAATGTTCTCTGTTCTAAATAATTAATTCAGAACACACATTTCATAATAATCATTCTTGTAACAGATAACCATATGCAGCTATAATGACTCGGTGTACAACCGATCTATTCATTCCATGACTCGATTAACTACTGATCCATTCATTTGTATCATTGAGTTTGGATTATTCTAATGAATACTTCATATTCTTGGTTCTCTCATCCTATACTAGGTTACGAGTGATCTATCCAAGGAACCTAATCGAATAATTGTTACCAATATTCATTGACATCATGAACCTTAGGTGGTGACATAGGACAATGCAAGTAGCGACTTGCGATAGTTTTGGCCAAATATTTATAACATACTATTCATATTATTTATTCCTTGATGGCATACTCGTCAATCCGAATACATCCTTCACACCACTCCATTTTTATCGCAAATGTCTTACACCGACTTAGATATCAGTCCCTTGCCCAAGTTTAACTAAAGATCGATTAACAACATAGGTCACGATATGACGAGGCTCTAGAAAACTTAGGGTAAATTGACATACTAGGTCAACCTAGGTTAACCCCATGTGCCAAGGTACCCTGAGTCCTAAAGGGCTACTTCATACCCTGATTATGGTACTAACCAATCATGGAGAGGAATCTTGAACAAGTTCAAAAGTGTGTAGATCTCAATGATCAATGTGGAAGGGTGCTACCACATGTCATCTGCACTTTGTTGTATCCTCGATAAGATCCTAATCTTCTTGAAGGTACAACCTTGTAGTTGATGTGTGTCAACATCCTATGGCACAACCTCATAGAGATGTACATACCTCCAAGAGTTTACCTACGTTAAGTTAAATTTGGTATTAAAGACTACCTAAATCGGTAGCTCACCAAACCTCGAGTCCAACATTCCTTTAAGTTCCCTTTTTAAAGTTGAAATACATTTAATTCAAGAACTTAATTAACTTAGGATTGCTTCCTGAATTGATAGATTTTAACCTATCATCTCATTACCCAAGAGCAGCGGGACAGCAACAACTTATAATCCTTTAAATAAAATAACTTAACCATTTAAGGAAGTGTAACCCATTAAGTTTAAAACATATCGGACTTATTGTAATTAAGTCTTAATGATTCACAATCATATCTTCTTTTTCTTATTTAGTGCCTTACTAGAGAGGAAGGGTATTCCTCTTCATAGTTGCATTTTTAGGGATTACCACACCCTACCATGTAATTTAAAGTTATAATAATCTTTATTATATTTTTATTTCACCTCACAAGGTATAATGAAAAACTTAGATAAGAATGTTGTATTCGGCCACCTATTAATTTCAATTTTCTTAGGGAATTTATCTAAGTTCCCTTTTTAAACCACTCTTTAAGAATACACATCCAATCATATTGATAACAAGAAGATTATACTCAACAAGATAATTTACACAATCTATATAAGTATATTCTCACTCTTCAATTCATTTCCAAACTTATACAATTACAACTAATGCTTTTTAGGCATGCTTTAAGACATCAGCCTTCCTTCAAAAGAGACAAACTTTTCTTTTTACAATACAATTCAGAAATCAACTCAGAATTCTTCACTAGAATCAACTTAGAGCAATCAATGCATCATTTAAGTTTTTGCCTTCTTTTACCACTTACGAAGTCCATCTACAAAATTTGCTAGCATGGGTCAGTTCAATGAACTGAGCATGATAAGAACTAATCCTTAAAACAAGTGCATTCCAATAATTGTTTCAATAAAACAACCCTGTTATAATGACAACAATTACTTCATACTCTCAAAGCTTTAAGTAATATCAATATAAGAAGAGTCATAGTACATTGTTTAAACAAAGTGGACAGGATATATTCTATATTACTTGCCCTAAAATTTTAAAGTATAATTGATTCCAACAATTACATTCATGATCAATAACATAATATAACACTGATTTTTTTCTTCCTAACAAATATAACGCCACTCACATCATAACCTAAGTTACATAAGTAATTTCAACATAATCTTTTTCGGATGATTCATCTCACTTTTATGTAAGGAAGGAAGAAACATTCCATTTACCAAGTACTTATCCATCCAAAAAGTTAAAATAGTTTATATCATGATTTAAATAGATTCTTAAAATATCTTCTATTTAAAAACTAAACCATTTAAGGTATTCATCCAAAACAGGATCATACAAAAGAAATTCAAATAGAAGTGAGGGAATAACTGCCACCTTCAATTTCTTTTGCCAACCTATCTTCTACCTTAGTCTTCTTAATTTTCAATCAATGAAAAGTATACAAGACAATAAACATTGATTTCCTTTTTACAATAAGAATAACAAACATGAGGTTTAAAAACAAAGACCTTATCCCAGCTATACGATGAAGGAGTCTTATCAGATTTAGGATCCCCCATCCCAATTATTTCTTTCAACTACTAAGACAGTTTTTCCTTCTCATAACCATTCAGTTTGAGTTCATTACAGTTCTAAGGAATGAGCACAATAACCAATCAAGGAAAAGAGTAATAAAATAACAGACTTCCCTTTTTAAACCCTTTTACTTCTTTCCCTTTTATCTCTAAGAGAAACTGTGATGATCTAAACACTATTGCATTCAAGTTTAGAATGAATTAAAGCTTCTAAGACATAACAGACATTCATTAGACCAACCAGGAATGAGAAGCTGAGTAGTTCTAGCACTTAAGTTCACCCAATAGTTCGGGCAAGGTAGAGCCATCTCATTGGTTTACCATTACATCCCTACATGATCTACAAACTATGCATCCAATAAAAGTCAAGATCAATATCTGACATAAATCGTACGAACTGATCAAGACTCATAATACAATCTCGATCCAAATGAAATAGACTACATTTCCTCAAATACTCAAACCATTCAAGTTTAAAATTGAGTTAGCATAACTTCACGTTTCCCTTAATGACAAAGAAATCAGAAACCGAATTAGTTGAACCGATACATTGTTTAGTTGTTATTTTAATATGAAACACTAAAGCCAAATTGAATATACAATATTGAATTACCGTATTCGAATCATAATTTCAAAAATACCCAAAAGCTGTAATATTCAAACCATTGTAATGAATTTTACATTAACAGTCTAGAATAAAAATAGGTCTTCCATTTGCATCCAAAACATTTCAACCCTATTTCTAACTTCAAACAAAATGTATTGAACTAGACATCGTAAAAACTTGTCGACTTTAAAGTCGGGTTCGAAAGAGTTTCCACCACCGTTATCATGGCCATAAGAATTAGATTTCACAACCCATGTCAAAAAGACTACAAGTTACAGTCTTGTTTGCCCAAAATAATAGACACAATTTTCTTTTAATACTTTTTCCAAAAACAACCAAGGTTTCGCAGGTAGAACACAAACTCATCCATATACTATTCCTCCTGTGCATGCCAGTGTTACTATCATTCAAGGTTTCATGCAAGAATAAAGCAACTAACTATATACTGACTTATCCACAGTGCCCGCGAACTTAAAAACAGTCAATCCCCTTTCACAAGAGGAGTGCAGACTAAGCCATATATATAATGTTTCCAGAATACACAACTTTATAACAGTCAAAGTTTCACAGGGTGATACCAAACAAACCTTCCATGAGTTATTCACAGACCAAATAACCATGAATAAAACGTGAATATCATAAGTAAGTAAACATAAAAACAACATTGTTCCGTCCACTGAAACAATTTTTTAACTAATGAGATTCAACCTAGTTTAAGTGTTTCCAGAGGTTAAAAATCACAACAGTTCACAACTCAAAACTTAACGAATACAAGTGGATCTATTGCAACAATAAAGACTTCTAAATAAGTGAAATCAATAAAAAATTTCAACCGCTGAGAGCCCTTTACGATTACAGCTACTAGTACTCATATGTTCACAAATCCACTGTGAAAGAAAAGTAATGCAAACAAGTTCCAAAAGAAGCAAGTAAACTCTGATTCAACCCGAAACTCAAGTTTTTTTAAATAAAACACTTAGAGGAAAGCAAAGATTTTAACAATTAGGGCCTATCATTCCTGATAGTGTTGTTGTAAAATCGAAGAAGACCTCTGGCTAAGCCTTCTCTTTCTCTTCTTCTCCACGAAATGTCAAACAACAAAATACTACTTCCACCATGCCTCATATATTCTCCACAAAACAAAAATAGATTTGAAACCTTCAAAATAGCCATGCAATGAAGTATGAACTGCTAGTCCGAAAGACTAGTGTGCATGCGAGAGAGAAATGTAGAGTGCATGAAAAATGAAACAACCAAACAAAAATCCACTTGCATGCCTCCCTAAGTGATCCGAGCTCATAAAACCATGCACATTAATTTCATTAATTCCATATCTCCCACCCAATCTTCCTTGCCCGCAAAAAATCTAGGAAGTTCTAAATCAAAATAAACAAGTGTTTCCATTTATAGAGGTACTTCCACTTAGGCCTCTCGCTAGCCAAATTAACCTTCACCAAAGTTGGTAGTACCCAATGTCCTTACAACCTTATCATCATCTTAAATTCCATAGAAACCACTACCCAACACTTGCGACCCTTAGGTTCCCATTCAAAGAAATTAGTTTAGGATAGGTTAATTCCTTAGGTTAGATCTTAGGTGATTTAAAATTAACACCTTAGGTTATAACACTGTTCACTTAACTTAGCAATAGGCTAGACAAACCCTTAGGTAATATCCAAAAAACATAGTTTAGGAACTAGGTTAGATTGAAATCACATTTCAACAAATCAATCATACTAAGAAATTTTAGGATGGATTCTAATTCACATTAAGTATAAAATCTTAGATAGGGAAACTCACATATCTTACCTAGCTTAAGGTCCGAGTTCTCTCGATTCCATAAATGGCTGAAAACCAAATTACAAGCGTAATGACCTACGAGGATCAATTTCTAGAATCCAATGTAACTTTCCACAACACAGAATATTCTCATATGAAGGAGAATTAAAGGATATATATATTCTAAGTTCAGAGTCCGAACTAATAATTCATAGAATGCCAATTCATGGTTATTCATCCTAAATATATTTAAAAAAATCCTTGGATCACTGTAATTGATCTAAGGATGAGTCATAGAGATAGATAAGCTTACAATCCTCCTGAAATCAGATTGCACTCATCCATGAGAAATGAAAGAAAATGAATCCAGGCATATTCTAGTTCAATCAAAGATCTCAAGAGCAGAAAATACATATCCATATCAAGCAGGATTTCCTAAAATCAAAAGGACATATCCTCATAAGGAAAATTACATCACAATACTTGAATATAAAGGAGGAAAATAACAACAGTTAAGGGTGTTACATTTTACTTGATGAACAACTAACTCACTGTCTCCAAAAATAGTCAAGGATTTGATTCCGTTATTTTGAGCTAGTTAAATTCCTTACACAAGAGCCTTGTATTTAGCAACATTATTAGTGCAACTTAATTGAAACTAGAAATATGAAAATTACTTATCTCCCTCTGGAGAAATTAATATAACACCAACACCGGATCCTTTCGTACTTCTTGAGAAATCGAAGAAAAATTACCATAGTCCTTGATAATTTCTTAGTTTTTTGACAAGTTGTGGTATGATCGTATATTCTTCATGAATGAAGTATGTACCCAATCTCATTTCTTCCAACAAAAAAAAACCAACTTCTTCCTCTGCCAACACATCAGCGTAGGGATCATATTGATGATCTGCACTTAATTCATAAAGCATAGTATTGGGTACATCTTTAACAAGAGTGGTCAGTTCATGATCAACATCTTCTTCTTCTAGATCACTGATGGTGTAATTCCCATTTATAGGACTAGAAGTGTAGGGTTATACATGATTATGGCAGATTGGTTCCACCCTTATAGTCACTTTGGTTTCGTATTGAGTCCTGAGAATCATATGTGACCAATCAGCTGATAGATAACCACCCATCTTGGCAGTGAAATATCATGATAGGAAGATGGAAAAAGAGGAGTGAGATCAATGACTATTATGTCTTGGGTGAACAAAAAACTCAAGCATGCATGGATGGTAAGTTGAAGTCCTTTGATAAATTTGACGGTCTAAATTGTTGTACCATCCAAATGAACAACTCCTCTAGATAATTGTGTATATTATATGCCTAGAACATCTATAATTTTCTTGGGCATGTCCGAACTCTTGGTACTAGAATAAATCATGCAATTATGTACTAGGTTCTCACTAATGATCAAGGAAATATAAAATGGTGGTGGTTTTTTCACCTTAGGGATACTTTTCACTTCCAATTGACACAAAATTGTAGCAGTTGATGTTCCTCGACCTGATGATCCTTTGGTTGTACCAAAACTATTTAGATCCTCTTGTAACAAGTTCCTCTAATAAGGAATTGAGAGTGCAACCCACATAGTAATGCTCAGGTTGGTCTTCTTCATTTTTTCTACAATACTGAAGGGAATTTATCCTACTTTGCTGACACTTCTTTGGGTGTTAGATTCTTATTTTGGAAAGTTCTTGTTGGATACTATGATGCTTGAAGAACCTTATTTCCTTACAACTTGGCTACCAGGTGTTTTTAGAAAGTTCTTTCCTGCGTCTTTATCAATTACCACTTGTGGATGAGGATGTGAATTGGATGCTTGATCAGATTTGGAAGGTTGAGGTTCCATTTCTCTCTTTTTGGAATGATTTTTTTCTGCCACTAATGAGGAATTTATATTCAACCCGCAAAAATCTTCTACTTTCCAATTTAGAAAAATGGTTTATTCAGTGCTTATAATTGATCTTTTATTTCCTACATAGATGAAGTATTTGTTGGCTTTGGAGGGGTAGATATGGTTTAGACCATATGGGACTTGCTAATAACTACATTGGGAAAAATATTTTGATTTTGGGGTTGAGAAAAAGGATACCACCATTCGAATTCTTGAACTAGATTATTTTAGGCAGTACTATGGTTCTTGATGAGACCACAAAAAGAGGGTTACGGATGTTCAAAGGCCCGGCATTCATATCTTGACTGTAGTTTGATTTTGAGTCTAATTATTTCCTTGAAAAGGAGGATGGTTAGCTTGATACTACTGATTTTTGGCTGGTATGGATGATTGTATTGACATTGTTACCTCTTAAGTACAACGATCTCATTCCCAAAATTTTACAGTAGCGTCTTTGACTTCAAATAGGCCATTTGAAGAGGTAGGGGTAGATTGAACTGGTTTCTTGGAAGCTGATAAAATAGGAGCAATGGTAGGTTGATTATTTGTAATATCTGGAGACAACTACATTAGCAGTCATGGAGCTATCTTTCCATCCTAAATTAAGGAATTCTCCACTCTTACGGAAATGTCGTAGGCATTAGGTAGTATAGTCCTTTCCATGGACTAGATCATAACTATTACATTGTTATTCAAGGCTTGAAAATAGTACAAGAATGCATTATTTGAAGAAGGCTTTATGAGTTCTAGAATCCTATTCAAGGTCCTATGGAATTGGAAAAATTGAAATCACTCATGTATTGTTGGGGAGCTCTCTTTATGGTAGTGAGCTATTCCAAAAGTGGTAGGTGATCACTCTTTTCTTCAAACTATTTACAAATCTTTTCTCCTAACTCATCCTCAGTGGTTAGAGTACCAACACTTAACCCTCAAAACTATTGAAGTGATTTTCCCTTGAATGAGGTAGCAAGAAGCCTAACCATAACATTGTTCTCCTTGATGTTATGTACTACAACAATGTTGGATACATCAATAATATGTTCCACTAGAGTAATGTGAGTTTCCCCTGTGTAGAAGGGTAAAATTTTGAGTTCCGCAATAGGTATAGGGTCACATTGAGCCAAAAGAAGAGGAACTCTTGCATTGAAGGGGGAAAACTAGGTTCCTCGCTATAATAATGAAAGTTTGATTATTCTTGGGTGTAGGAAACCTTCTTTAAGGACGATTTGAATGACCCCTAAAAGGTGATGCTGCAATGGATGATGTTGATATGCCTCTTCTAATTCTCTTTGGAGGAGATAGGGATAGTTTGATATGCTGAGAATTTCCTTACTTTGAAGAAGCTCTTGTCTGAATTCTTCACATAAGTTAATGCACCGAGATCTGGAATCCAAAGATATAGATTTTCCATGTAATTTGATTCTTGCAAGTGAGAATAGAAGTACCAACTCGTCCCACCAATCATGCCAAAAATTGTTGTTTCCAAACCATTGCACCCTCTCCGAATATCTAGAATGTGAACATGAGATTCAGTGTGATTGGTAAACATGGGATCACCTATCAAGATGTGGGACTTAAGCTCGAGGTGAACCTCTAGAGAAGGCCGCTTTCCTCTTCCTAAACAAAGTTTTGTACTACTCCTAGTGCAATAAAGTTATTATGTAGACCTATGATTACATTTTCATGGGATTTAGGGAATTAGATTTGCAATAAATGAAATTATACTAGGGATGGTGATGCACCAAATAATGGGTTTTTCTAGACTCAGGAAGGGTTGATTTGAAGAGGGTGTGTGCACCACAATTCAAATTCACCTACTATAACTTATAGAGGGTACATAATACCACGAATAAAAAGCATGTGTTCCCTTTTTTAAAATCAATGAGACAAAGCAATATATTAATATTCTAGTGAAGAAGGATGAACTTGGGAAGGGTGAACAAACACTGCAACTGAACTACATGTAGTACTCCACAACTTGATAAGTACGTAACTCCAAGAACTTGCAATAAAAATTGAACTTACACAGTGTACCTGTAAGCATGAGAAAGGCATAAAGAAGGATAAAATGTTGAAGGGACAAAGATTAGTCATAAAATACACACTTTTATTACTTCAATAACATGCATAATTCATCATACATTCAGAAGAAGCAATAGTTGCAATTACAATCTTGAAAGGAGGCTTGAAAATTCTCTCAACATAAAAGAATAACTTGCGAGAAGAAGGAGGTTTCTTGAAAACTATACACTTATATCAAAAGTCTAACTTGTCTAACTCATTGAAATGAGATTCCAACTTAAATTTATAGAAGAAGTTATGTGTGAGAGAGAAGAATTCATAAATTACCTTCCTAAATTGAAATCACATTATTTTTCATTTATTACAGTTGGTTGAACCACTTGAGAAGGTTCCATTAGTTTAACCATTTTCTTTGTGGTGTTGGCGAAGCAAACAGATAAGGGTATGGGCCAAGAATGAATACTTGTTGTGATGGTCAGTTTAAAGGTCATTGTGCACATTCTAACTTCTTGATCTAATATTGACTATGAGAGCTTCCTTTTGGCTATAAGGAACTACCTAAAATAGAAAACAAGACAACAAAAGAGAGTTAAACAATATATGTCAGTGGGCTGCCTAATGTGTGCTAGATCCAGGAAGTGCAGTACTTCCTTGGTGGAATTCAACCCAGTTTTTAATACAACTTAATGTAATAAATAATTTAAATAAATAAAATCCTACTGTAGTTGATATGATTTAGGTATCTCATCCAAATATAATAAGCAAATCTAATATAACATGCTAGGTTATGATCAAATCTAGAAGTAGGGTAGGTAGTTAAGGTGCTGGAATAGGTCAGGGTCAGATTTTGGGTAGTTTGGGTTACTTGGGTGCAATTTATTAGGTTTTTGTTATTAGTAGGATTACCAAATACAGAGACTGACATTGGTCAAGTATGATGATGACGGTCATGGATAACTGGTGTTGATATAGGCGGGATGATAGAAACTCAATGAAACTTGGTTTTGGGGTTTGTTTGAGATTAAACAGAGATGGTAAGGAGAATGGTTAGGTCTATGGAGGTGTTGGGAGTACTCAAAGATATTTAGGAATCAGGTATAGGTGATCAAATGATTGTGGGTGGTGGAATGGTTGGGTTCATAGGGAGGTAAGATTGGTGGGATAAAAATGTAAATGGAGGCTGATAAACAGAAGTGAAGAAACTTTATAAACTAAATAAAGATGAAATGATGCAGGTTATAAGCACACTTACTGGTGTTATAGGTTTGATGGCTAGATGTTGATGATGGTTAATATGTGAAATAGTGCCTTGTGCTGCAACATTGCTTCCTAGAATGATATTATGGACGCAAATACCTTTGGATCTATCTTGGTGCTTTGGCTATGGCTATCTAAATGTGTGAAAGGGATTTGGTTCTTTCTTGCATGCAGATATCCTTCATTCTAAAACTCGATAATGTGGCCAACATCTCAAATAAGGTTACCAAAATGGATATATGATAATTGACGATGGTTTATGGTTGACCAACATTAGTTAAGGTGAGAAATCCTATGTTGCCCAAAATACCGATCCTACCTATCTTTTTCAAGCTCTGCTGTTGGTGCCTGGTCTAAGATGGTGTTTTGTGTTTAGATAAGTAGGGATGCTCTTAGTGGAATAATAGGCATGTGATTTTAGGGTTAGACTAAGTCTTGGTTAATTAAAGTAAGAAGAGGTTGAGTCCTAGTTAGTTAGGAAACATGCTAAGAATAGGTCCATGATGAGGTGTCTAGGTGAGGTGGAAATTAGTTTTAATTAAGGTAATTAAATAATGAATGAAGTGAGGATGAGTATTAATTTAATTATAAATAATTAAACTAATATTAATGTGGGGTAAAAGGGTCATGGTTAGGTGAATATGTTTAAGTTGGCTATTCGAAAAGGGACCAAGGGGAGTGTGACCCAATTTTTGTGTCTACATTTTACCCCTTTTTACTGCATATATTGTATTGGTAAATGAAGCTAAAAAAATAAGAAGTGATTGCCCCATGTGTGGGTGAAGGTGATCCCCCTCAAACCAAGAATTGATGAGGTGTGATATGAAATCATTGAGTGATTTGATAAATGTGTAGTTGGTGAAGATACGTGGGGAAGGGGATGAGTACTTGTGGGGAAGGGTGATGGTTAAAAATCATGTCATGGGTAATGGCAATCAAATACACAAAAATGCATAGATTGGAACACATTACTAGGTTGAAGATATTGAAAAATCTACATCATCCAAGGTCGATAGGTTTATCCAAACAAGGGAGAAGTGATTTAGGTATCTAAGGTATAGGATATGGTCCGAAAAACACAACTTAGGTGAGATGCAAGAACGTTTAGGGATGTTCCGGTCCAATAAAGGTTTGGTCAGTATAAATTACATGGAAATAGGCAAGGTATGGTTGTTAGGCTAAAAAACATAGGTAAAAACATCGCAAGGTATAGTGAGTACATAGGGTCAATGGTCACACCAATTAGGTAATGTTCAGGTAAATAGGTCGTGGCACAGGTAAGGCCAAGGTATAGGTAAAATAAAAAATCCCAAGATGCAATGAAGGAAATTTATGGGTAGTTTGGGATCATATGTATGGTTCCATAGGTGTTCAAACCGAGGAAACGGGTGTGGGAACTAATGGTCACATGTAAAAGGGGGCTTACAAAGGTCAAATAGTTGTAAGGGTGACTGATGTTACTTATAGGGTGACCGACGTCGTTTCGCTAGGGCACAAATATCATCAACATTGGTAAGCTCAGGTTAGGTTTAAAAATGGAAAATTCTTCTTTTATGGAATCATTTTTCATTTTCCAATTGTAGAAAGTAACAAAAGAGAGGTGGAAATTTGGAAAGTGATAGAAAGAGATGGAGAGATGAGTTGGTGAGCCTCATAGTAGGTGATTAACATTTGGTTGGCGGGTCCACAAGATCGGGTTGAGTGATTCAATTTGTTTAGTACAGTAAGGAGTGGATTTTGACATGGTAAAGGCGGGAGAGAGGGTAAAAGTGGGCCACTTTGATGTAGTAGCTAGACATACTACCATGCCGATGACACCACGATGAGGTAGGATTCGATTATGATTTTTCATTTGTTGTTAAAATAGGTTCATAAAATTGGTGTTGGGTAAAAGTATGTCAAGTGGGGGGTATAAATGTGAATCTTTGGTTAAAATTTTGCAATGAGGGAGGGAAGAGGTCCTAGGTGGGGTAAATAAGGGTGGGGAGGGGTTTAGGTTAGGTTTGGGTAAGGTAGGATAGATTTTTAGGTTAGATTTGAGAATTTTAGGAGAAATAGGGGTTTTTTGGATTCATTCAAAGATGAAAGTGACCGACGTTGGTCAAGTTTTTTCGACATCAGGTTGGAATTGGCCGGCACTAGTCAAATAGAAGGTGACCGATACCACTCATAATGGATGAATTCGGTCGAAGTGAGTAATGCCGGTTGGATTTTGGGAAAAATAGATCAAGAAACAAGGTAGGGTGCGAGAAAAATATAGTTAATTAGGTGGAAATGTAATTTTATTGAGAATGAGTAGGGTAATAGGTATAAATGGTACAAGTGGGTGGGTGTAAAAAGGGGTAATTGATAGGGTTTGGGAATAGGTTTTTCGGTAAGAGATGTGTTGGGTATGGTGAAGGTTTAACAATGGTATGATTTTTTGGGTGCAGGCTAGGGATCAGTTGTGGATGAGATATAGAGTATCTCCTCTATTACTAGTGGTACGAGGGAGCATGATAGAAGAGGAGTGGCATCATGTTACAAATGTTAACCTTATTGGGGTCAGACGATATAGGCACATAGTTCAGGAGCCAAGCTTGATGGTCACACTCATCAACAAATGGGATTCAATGACCAACACATTTCATCTATTGACAAATGATATTACACTCGCCCTAGAGGACATGTACATGATCTTGCGGTTACCAATAGTGGGGACGCAGTGTATTCTATTTCTTCAGAGGCATCAGAGGAGCTGATGTTGACAGTGTTTGGAGAGGGGATGACAGAGATGAGGTTCCATAGTGTGAGCCTAAGCTATGGAGATATGTACACATCCCATCTTGAGGAGATGAGGTTAGTGGTCCTAATTATGGAGGTAGTGTGTTGTTTTGTGCTTTGCCAGATGCAGAGGGTGGGAGATTCCCACGAGTGCTGATGGGGGTTCTCCATGACATGATGGAGGATAGGACCCATTTTTCTTGGGCACAAACATACTTAGTGTAGTTATACAGGAGTTATGGGCCTATGGGTGATTTCAGAGGTTCAATTTGTGTTGCACCTTTCTTCTCCACTACTGGGAATATGAGCACATTGTATGTGTGCGTCCAGTTTGTATGCCCCATCTGGATGCGTTCGATGTGGGATTAGTTCAATTTGGGTATAGGTGTTGGGTGCCTATTGTTGGAGAGTGTAGAGCTTCCAATGCTACTCATGATGTGGCATATTATAGGTGGACATTGGAGGGATTATCTAGTGTTGACATCATTTGGAGGTCGTATGTTGGCTTCCCTTCATACAGGTAAGATGGCGGTGGATTTGGATGAGTTACAGCTACTCAGGTGGATACAAGGATGTCGTGCATGTGAGCACAACATGAAACCCGTGTAGACAGGTCGAGCAGTAGTTTGGGATGCTCCAGGACATGCCACCACCATTCCCTTAGTATAGGAGGGATGACGTGGAGAGGCCTATGCCTCTACCACAACCGATAGTGCCAACTGAGTAGGAGGAGCAGGTAGTGGACCAATGGATTGATGACATCAGGATTACAGATAGGTATAGGTAGTTGTGGGTAATCCAGGACTTGGCTACCCTTATAGATCATATGAACACTTTATAGGGGTAGGTTACCACCCTACATGCCCATATTACATGTTTATAGGGGTGGTTGATAGGGTCTCGAGGCACGGTGGCTACATTATAGGAAAAAGTGACAACTTTACATGCCTAAATTTCCCAAGGATAGGCACCCACATAGGGTGGAGATGGAGACGAGGGACAAGTAGCCACCATACAGGAACATATAACAAGGTCGCAGGGGCTAGTTGGCCGCTGCACGGCAGCCTAGATTATGGACCTAGAGGCCCAAGGCACAACACGGACACTAGTACAAGATCGGGCACATGGTCTCATGGTAAAGGCAATAGTGAGATAGGGTCCCATGGTATATGTACAGTGGTCCGAGACTAATGGCACCACTACGATAATATCAATGGATATGTTTAGGGATTCCCTGAGTGAGGCATGGTATTATCAGGACCATTTGACTATCGCGGGGATAGATGTCCCCTCGTATGCAGAGTATAGAGCACAAATGATATCGAGTGAGAGGACTAGATATTGCACACATAGTGTAGAGAGTACATGGGTTCTGTGAGCCCATAGATAAGGTCGGGGAGTGGCAACTAGCTCAAAAAGGTTAGACTTGATCAGTAGGCCGGGAAGAGGTGAGGGATAGACCCATACAAGGTGAAGAGATGGTGGCGGGGTGCCGAGTGCTAGAGGAGAGGAGGAGACAAATGAGACTGGCATGGACATTAAGTGGGGTGATGATTAGTCACCCTATATGTTCAAGATATAGATTTTTGTATATTTTGATTTATATTGGCCTATGTGCCAAAGATAACGAGGATGTAGATGGCATTTTTGAGATTTTTATAATTATGCCAACCTGTGTGCTGAATATGGTCGTTGTATATGAGAGTTTGATATACATGTATGTATTTGTATTGGTGTACATATGTATTGATTTTTCTTCGTGCATATATGTATGGACACATAGATCCTAATGATTTTTATAGAGATGGTGATATTTATGGTATGATGTTGTGCTTATGTTGGAATTTCTAGTGTTATTGTTTATGTGATGGAAACTAGGTGGATTAGTCATGATTGAATCAAGGTCATAGGCATGATTTAGTGAGGTCACTTAGGCATGGTGGAGTCAGGTCTATTTAGGCATGGTGGAGTCAGGTCACTTAGGCATGGTGGAGCCAAGTTGGTTTGGGCATGGTGGAGTTAGGTACGGGCATGGTTGAGTGAGGTTAGTTAGGCATGGTGGAGTCGGTTGGTTTGGGTATGGTGGTGTTAGGTATAGGCATGATGTAGTTAGGTCATAGGCATGGTTGAGTCAGGTTCGATTAGGCATGGTGGAGTTAGGTATAGGCATTATGGAGTCAAGTCGTAGGCATGGTTGAGTCATGGTTTATGGTTTTGATTTAAGTTCCAAGTTTTTGGTAACATGGAAGACAAATGATGATGTTCATGTATGTTATGGTTTAAATTTCCAAATATTTTCTATAGTGGAAATATAAAAATGATAAATGAATGATTTGATGAAATGGTAAAAATGGTTATTAATTGGTGTTTTTTTGGTTTAATTTCCAATTGTTGATATAAAATGGAAATTAACTAAGGTATAATTTGAATAGGAAAGTGAAGGGGAAATGGGTTAGGGTAAAGGGTGTCCGAGCTAACCTCTAAGGGCCCCATGCCCTTGAAGTGCTGCCTACATAGCCGCGGTGAAAAGGGACCTCGGACGATGTAGTTCTCCCATAAGCTAGGGGAGAATATGATGAGGTAAAGGAATGGATTGTAGGTTTTAGGTATGGTTTCATGTAGGTCATAGGCATGGTTGAGTTTTAGGTTATAGGCATGGTTGAGTCTTAGGTGATAGGCATGGTGTAGTTGTAGATGACAGGCATGGTTGATTATTAGGTGGTAGGCATGGTGGAGTTGTAGGTGATAGGCATGGTTGAGTTTTAGGTGGTATGCATGGTGGAGTCTTAGGTGGTTGGCATGGTGGAGTCATAGGTTATAGTGGAGATATTTTTTTAAATGTATTTTTCAATGGTCTAGTCTTACATAAGAGAATCAAAAAGTAATGAAAAGGTGAATGGTAAGAGGTGGTAAAAGAGCCACTTAATTGATAAGAAGCTAATAATTCGACCATACCTAAGATGGTCTTATGAACGTAAGACCCTAAAAGTATTGCATAATGGACTATTATAAGGGCTAAGAAATTCACATGATCATGAAATGTCAAAGTTGCAACAAGTCCCTTGAGCAGAGATAAAATTAGGGTGAAAATTCAATGAGGTGAAAGTGAGTGGTTTAGCATAACCTAGTGTATGATGGAATGCTTATCGTGAAATAAACCCATGATCAAAAATAGGCAAGTACATGACGAAATTTTTATCATTTTCTTCATTTATTTTTGTTTTGATAGACTAATCAATTAGGGAAGTCTATATGGGATGACTATATTATATCCTTAAGGTCTTCATGAAGTTGATCGATGCAGGAAGCTTCTGAATATTTTATTGTATTTTTCAACAACTTTATATAGTTTTCCTTCGAGGGAGCAGTCTATTTATAGCAGCGAGATAGAGAGAAGAGATGTCCCTTTTGAGGGAGTCATCTTTTTATTGGAATTTTGACTCAAGGAGTTGAATCCCATTTTATTTTTGGACATTTAAGTCATGGAAAAGACTATAGAGGAAGATTAGGTTCTTGTTTAGAACACAAAACCATAGTACACAAAGGATAACTATGAAAGAGATGGTTTCAAGTCATGAATGACCATGGGGTTCTATCTTTGAAAAAGACAAAAATTATCCATGAGAATCATGCTATGAGTAGAGACGGATACTCATATTGAAGATAAGGCCGATAGGTGATGGGTAATCACATGATTCTTGTTTACTTGTATATGCTCAAAACATGTAACATGGAAGGTGAATGACACTCAAGGGATGAGAGATTCAATAGAAAGAAGGTGATATAGGAATATATTTCAACAATAAAATTGTCTAAGATGTAAGGCATTGAGGGTCTCGGGTTCAAGTTTACCCTCGAGTGAAGAAAACTAATAAGCACTTGATCCATAGGCATCGATAACGATATAGGGCCCAAGCCAATTAGGAGTGAATTTTCCCCATTTACTTTTCTCTTCTTTAGTTACATGTTGATTTTCCTTCAAGATGAGGTCACCAATCTAAAAGGTTTATTTTTGGACTTGTTTTTTGTAGGCACGCTTGATATGTGTTTGGTAGATTTGTAGATGGTCAAGATAATTGAGGTGATGTTCATCTAATAACTCAAGTTGTGCCAAACGATCATGGAAAAGTCATCGTCATTGAGCATGTCTTGTAGTGATATGTGGAGAGACGGAATTTGGAATTCAAGAGGCAAGGAAGCCTCGGTACCTTAGACTAGAGAGAAAGGTTTGGCATCAGTCTAAGTTTGAATACTAGTTTGGTAAGCCCACAAGGTGAAAGGAATGTGTGTATGCCAATCCTTCCTAGTATCGTCAACTACTTTTGTAAGAATTGTGTTTAAGGTTTTATTGATTGATTCTGCTGACCATTGGTTTGTGGGTAATAAGGTGATGAGAAACTAAGTTGAATGCCAAAATCATCACACAACATGTGTAGGGTTTTGTTTTTGAATTGTCTCTCATTATCACCGATTAGGTAGTGAGGGACACCAAAGCAACAAACGATGTGATGGTTGATAAATTCAAATATTTTCTCAGATTTCATAGAAATGAGGGGAATGGATTCTACCCATTTAGTACAATATTTAGTAGCTTTTATAATCCATTGATTTTTTTATGAAGAATGAGGATTGATCTCTCCAAAGAGATCCAAAATCCATTGAGAGAAAGGATAAAGGTCTCGTGTGACCTGTAAGGCATGACTAGGTGTGTGATGAAGATTAGCATGTTGCTAGCATTTCACACAACATTTGACATAGTCACAACAGTTGTGGTTTAGGGTTGGCCAATAATAGCCAAGGAAAAGAATTAGTTTAATGATAACTAAACCAATAAATTGGCCTCCACAAATTCCGTCATGAACTTCCTTGATGGTGTAGGGAATTTTAGAACTTGTAAGGCATCGTAAGAGAATATTGTCAAAGTTTCACTTATAAAGGATACCATCCATGATGACATAGTGAGAAACACTTTTAAGAAAGGAACGTTTTCCATTATGAGTGAGATCTGGAGGTAGAATGGAGAGGGAAAGGTAGTTTGCAAACTACTTATACCAATGGTCACATGGGTCGGGTGAAATAATTTTGATAGAGTGGACCTCATGAGGTAAATAAGAGGGTGATTGCAACCTTTGTATTATGAAAATATTTTGGAGTCAAAAGGTTAAGCGGGTATCGAGAAGCAAGACATGGCATGGTATCTATAAATTTATTGGTAGAACGGGAGTGGTTTGAATTTCATAATGATTGAAGGTAGTTAAATGTGTGTCAACATGATAGTTGTGCTTTTGCAATATTTCATTACGACATTTGGTATATACAATTGAATTGATTTACAACCAGTTGGGAATCACCAAAGATATTAATTGATTTAACATCTAGGGAGATGGCAGTTTGAAGGCCCAATATGAGTGCTTTGTATTCGGTGATATTGTTTGTGCAATCAAAATCTAGTTTGAAAGATAAAGGCATGGGTTCACCACCAAGAGGAATGAGGATAACACCTACACCACCCCATGCCGACACTTGAAACCTGTCGAAGAAGAGAGTCATTTGGTAAGTGGTACCATTCAAGGAGAGGGTAGCTATGGATTCATCTAGAAAATGAAAGTTATAGGGTTTATTACCGTAAAAGAGGTGTGCCTGCAAGTTGGTCGAGTGATGGCCTGGCCTTTGATAGAATTTTTATGGATGAATTTTAGGTCAAGGTTGGAAAGAAGCATGAGCTAGTGTGTAACATGTTTATTTTGGTAGGGTTTGGCATACATGTAATGTAAGGGGTCAGTATTGGTGATGAAAAAGGTTTTGTGATTGAGAAGGTAATGGCAAATCTTGGTGGCAACAAAAACTTAGGCTAAGCAGAGTTTTTCATCATGGGTGTACTTAGTTTCATAGTCCAAAATGGTATGAATTATGTAATAAACTGTTGTCTCTCTGTGTTTCTCATCGTGATGAGAAAAAATGGAACCTAAAAAATGGTTATTGGTAGAAATGTATAGGTAAAAGGGTTTGTCATCCTTGGGAGGAATGAGCACTAGTGGTTAAAGAAGGTATTGTTTTAATACGTCAAAGGATTTTTGGCATTCATCATCCCATTTGAATGAGACTTATTTCTTGAGGAGATTATGAAATACTTGACAATGGTTGGAAAGCTGTGAGATAAAATGACAAATATATTGTAACTTACCTTGCAAGTTTTGAAGTTGATGGAGATTAGTAGGTGGATGCATTGCAAGAATAGCCTTCACTTAGCAGGATCAACTTATATGTCATGCAAAGAAATGATGAAACCAAGGATTTTTCCTGAAAGTACCACAAAGGCACATTTCTTAGGATGAAGGTGAATGAAGTACTTGATGAGGCATTCAAAGATGACTGTTAGTGTAAAATCACAGCACCCCTGGATGCACATCGTGCTTCTAGGTTGATGTTTCAGTATCTAGTGTTGTTACACAACATGGAAACCTCTCTCCAAGTGTGGGACTTGGAAAATCGAGAGAGGAATCTCCAGATTTAAAGGCTGGTTCCTCAAAATCCTCTGATTTAGATCTATATTTGCACAACTACAGAGGTTCAAATCCTAATCCTACTCTAAATTGCAAGGAGACAGGGATAGAAGTGCAAAAATTGAAACTAACTAAAGATGGTGATGCACCAAAAAGGAGTGGTGAATATTTTTGTCATGCAAATAGACACAAACCAAAGATTGCAACATAAAACATACACAGGCTGATAAGATATAATTTAGGGTCTGAAATGAAGCAAATAATACAAACAAAGGACTGAAACCCATTCACAAAGCTTGCATTATCATTTCCAATGTCAAAACCACTGCATTACAACCTCAGAGAGGTAAAAACCTATTACAGTCTTTGAAGAGGTCTGATTCTTGCAACAATCACTTGCTGGAGGTGAAAGAAGAAGTCTGCTATGCCAAAAGTGTTCCACCTTTTAGAAATGAGCCAAATCTGGCTTTTACATTGCATGGGTCGAACCCAAGAGAGAGAAAACATACAAAACATGGGAGCCCATTCCTCATTAACTAAAAATGCATTAAAATGGCATGGGGACCTTACAAACCCATACCCTATCATTTTTGACCGAATTGGAGGAGAGTGCGACCCATCCTGCATTAAATTTGGTCGCTGAAATGTCATTTCTGGCCATGACACGCGTCAGATCCGTTTCTTAACTTTCTCTCTCTATACTAAACCAAAATTCAAGATTGACCTAGGAATCATGTAGAGAATTTTATAAGCTTTCCAATGATATAAATAACATGCAAATCCAAGCTCTGGATCAAAAGATATGGTGATCTGAAGATTTAGGGCACAAAACAGGCAAAAATGGGTTTTGAAATTTTTTCCGCGCTCCGCCACCTAGACGACACGTGTCGGGCACTGATTGGATGAGAAATTCTCTCTCCTTCCCTTACCCATGGGTTTTCCTTGAAATTTTTGACTTTTTGTAATTTTGGAAAAATTTCCATTTTTTCCCCTGACCCCCGCCACTTGGGACACGTGGCATGATCTGGTTGGAGGACAGGTGCGGGGTCATCCTTTACCTTTTAGTTTTTGGCCAAAATTTTTGCCAAATTCTCTAATTCCTCCCCAAGCTCCACACTCCCCTTCTCCTTAGGACACATGTCCTCTTTTTATTGGCTTGGGCCAATGCTTCAAACCTTGCCCTTAGAAATTTTGGACGTTTTCCCTTGTGACACGTGGCGTTTCCTGATTCATCCTCGGGCCTGCCAGCTTTTCACATCCCTCGCGTCCCTTTGGCCCAGTTGTCCCGAACTGTCTGGGAAAAATTCCTCCAATCCACCCGATTCGGGCTTCCTTGTCCCTCTTTGAGGTGAAGACACGTGGCATGATTTGATTGGCTCTCGGCTCCTTCGGCTATCCGCATCTTCCGTGTCCCTTTGTCCCAACTATCCCGGATGAAAGTTCTCTGCGTCGGCTGATTCGGGCGGTTCGCGTCCTTCGCGTCCTCATGGCCCAAATGCCCTGCACTGTCTACACAACAGCTTGATTAGTCGATTTTGTTTATTACTTGGTGGTTCGCCCTTTGCATCCCGCATGTCCCCATGTCCCAACTATCCTAGTGCTACGCAGACCGCCCTGGAGGCTTTTCGGTCGGTTTGCACCCCGACGTCCCAACTGTCCCAACGACCGCCTGGACTAGGACTTAGCCAATTTTCATGATTTTTTCTGGCCCAAGCTTGTTTTTTGCAACCTTTTCACCCTTTTTTAGAACTTGTTCTTTTCTTCTTGGACAAGAGATTTAGAAAAAGGCCGAGGGGACCCCAGAAACATGATTTTTTGCCTTGAATCAATCTATTTGCCTGAGACTTGAGTATTCTGATGCATGTTATCAATTTTACCCTGGGGTGAAAATTGGATAACAATTTGGCGACTCAACAGGGTTACCTGCCTGCTAGGTAAAAGATACCAGTTGCCTGAAGTAGTCCATTGGGCATGGAGTCATCAAATATTCTATTTAGAACCCCTAACTGACTCAGAATGTGCAAGGAGGAAGATGGAATATCACCTGATGGAAGCAAGGACTGCAAAACATCTCCATGGATAGCAAGTTGTGCCAAAGCACTTAGGGAAAACAAAACTAACCTACAACAAAACAATGTGCACAAGCACTTGGAGGAATGAAAATCTAATCTAATATTTACAAGGTAGTGAACTTCCCTCTAGAAGAAACGCTTGAGATAGATTCCATTCACTGGAATCTGCAGTTCTTCACCATCCAATGGGGCCAATTGGAAAGCATTGTTGTTCTTGCACTTCGTGACCATGTATGGGCCACTCCAAATGGCATCAAATTTTGAATGCCTTCCTGGTTTTGCTCTATCCACATCCCATTTCAACACTAGATCTCCAACCTGAAAATATCTATCCTTGGCCTTTCTATCAAAGGTCTTCTTGATCAAAGCTTGATCCTTTTCCATTGCTTGGGATGCCTGATTTCTAATCTCTTACAGCTCCATCAACTCTGCATACCTCACCTCCATGGGCTCAAACTCTAGCAACTCCAGCTGCTTCATGAGTTCCAATGTTGGCAACTCAAGTGACATGGGCAAGATTGCCTCTCTTCCATAGACAAGTTTGAATGGAGAGTTACCTGTGGATCTTTTGGGAGTTATCCTATCAGCCCATAAGGCTGATTTCGGGCTTGGTATGCCAAGACATCGATTCTCATCAAGAGTCCTCCTAATGATCCTCAACAAGTTCTTGTTTGTAGACTCGGCCCGCCATTACCTTGAGGGTAATAGTTTGATGAAGTGCTTAGGTAGATACCGTTCTTGACAGCCCACTCAATCACCTTAGATCCAATGAATGCCAATGCATTATTTGAGATTATTGTGAAGAGCACACCAAATCTGGTTGTTATCCCCTCATAAAAGTATAAGATGCTAGACTCATTTTCCTCTTTGAGTGCTACTGCTTCATCCATTTGTGCCTCTGGCTTGAATTGGGATTAATGACTCTAATGAAGTCCAAACCCCATTGCATGAATGGCTGGTCAGTGAGATTGGATGTAATCGAAGGGCAGCAAGTCTCTCTTTTCCTATGAAGAATGCACAATTCTTACACCTCTTGATCCATGCATAGCGAAGCATAAAGATTTTGGGCCAATAATAACTGGCCTTCATGATTTTTAGAGATATCACTCTTGGTGCAAAATGGCCACCAGATGATCCACCATGAACTCTTCCAACACCCTTTGAATCTAATTTGTGCTAATGCATCTCAGCAGCACTCCATTCACATCTTTCTTGAACAAAACTCCATCAACAATGGCATACGGGACAGCCTGCAATCTGAAGTGTCTCCTTTGGGTCTTGTTCATCTCTCGGAGGGCATAGGCATGTGCCTAGGAAGTGTATAATGCCTTGGGTCCAGCAAGGAGTGGGGGCAGCATTGTCTTCTTCTTGATTGCCACTTGGCTCATGGCTATCCTGGACTGTCAAAACAACCTCTTCTTCATTGCATACTTCTTTTTGCTTCCCCAAAACCAGCTGCTCACACAATCCTTTCCCTCTTACCAGCTTGGTGATCTTGATCTCAATGTCATACTCCATGACACGGGTGATCCAACCTGCCCTTTTCTCATTCAAATCCTTATTGAGGAGGAAGTCCTTAACCCCAGCATGTGAGACCAGCAACTGGACCTTGTTGTTTGAGATTAAATGCTTGAATTTATTCAAGCTTCTGATTACTGCAAGTACATGCTTCTCAATAAAAGAGTACCTCACCTCATAGTCATCTAGGCTCACAAAACATGAAGAAGGCAATCGGCTGCTCATCATTATCCATGTTCTGCTTGTACCAAAATGGTAGAAATAGTGTCATTACTTCCAAATGCATAGAGGATGAAATCCTTGGAGAAGTCTGGGTTGATGAGAGTTGGTGCTTGGGAGATGGCTTCTTTGATTGCTTCAAAACTCTCCTTGCCTTCTGATGTCCACTTGAAAGCCATGCTCTTCTTTAACATTCTGGTGATGGGCTTGACAAGGGCTACAAAATCTAGGACAAACCTCCAAACAAAGTTTATCCTTCCCAAGAAACTCTGAAGGGCTTTCTTATGGCTTGCCAATGGTAGTGCTCTTATGGCTTCAACCCTCTCTGGATCAATTGCTAATCCTTCTTTGGAGACAATATGGCCAAGGAGCTTTCCTTCATGTGTAAGAAAGACGCACTTCTTAGGATTCAAAGACACTCCAAATCTCCTACACCTCGTGAAGACTTGCCTTAAATGAGAGAGATGGTCTGCTGCATTTTTTGAAAAAATAATGATATCATCAAGGTAAATCAGCACCACATTGTTAATCAAACCTTTTAATGCCATGTCCATTGCCCTTTGGAAGGTAGCACCAGCGTTGGACAGCCCAAATGGCATTTTCCTGTATGCAAAAGTTCCCCATTTGGTTGTGAAGGTTGTCTTAAACTGGTCCTCTTCCTTCACCATAATCTGATTGTAGCCTGAGTAGCCATCAAGTAGTGAAAACCTCTCGGAGCCAGCCACAACTTGCAAGATTTTCTCCATGGAAGGGAGTGGGTAATGGTCCTTGAGAGAGGCTCTATTTAAGTCTCTGAAGTCAACACACAACCTGATCTCTCCACTCTTCTTTTTGACTGGAACTAAGTTGGCAACCCAACTAGAATGCTTGATTAGGAATATGATCCTTGACTCAATCAGCTTGTCCAATTCTTTCCTCATGAGAGGCTCCATGTGTGGATTGACTGGTCTTTGTTTCTACCTGACAAGCTTAGTATTTGGATCTAATTCGATGGTATGCTGAGCTAAGTTGGGATTGAAACCCTTCAAGTATTCATAGCTCCAAGAAAACACGTCAGGGAACTCTTGGCACAGTTGTATGAACTCATACCTTTCTTGTTCAGTTGTCATCCTTCCAATTTGCAATGGTTTGTTCTCTTCTACCAACATGGATATTGAATCCTCTCTCTTGACCTGAATGTTTTCTTTTTCCTTTCTAAATTGATCATTGGGGTTAAAAATGGACTCCAAAGTGATAAGTCCTTTGGGCAACTTGTTGGTTCTTAGCTGTACCACCTGGTCACCATACTACTGTTCCATTTTTTCTTGATTCTTAGCTAATAACTCAGCTTCTTCTTACAAGAAATGGATGATTTCTTGGTCATTCTCAAACACTTGCCAACTAACATTGTTATCTCGCATTGAAGGCATCACAATCACATGGATGTTTGGCTATACCTTGTCTTGTTGAATACTTTCCACAATGTAAAAGGCTGCCCCTACTACTACAAGCCTGTTAGCAGCTTGATTCTCTTTCCTAGGAATGGATTTGATGCCAAAACCCTCAAAATCTTCCATGAGGTCCCACACCCTGTTCTTGTAGCACTTGAGAAGATCATTTTTGGTAGCATGTTGTCCCTTGACTTGATTTACAATCAATTCACTATCACCAAAGACTTGCAAGTTCTTTATTCCTCTCTTGATTGCCCAATGCATCCCTTGCACCAAGGCTTCATATTCAGCAGTGTTATTGGAGCATGTAAACTGAAATCTAAAAGCTGAATAGTACTTTACTCCTTGAGGTGAAACAAGCATAGCTCCACCTCCTACACCTTGTCTACTCCTTGATCCATCAAAAATAGCTACCATACCTCATTGTCATCCTTGTGGTTTGGCTTGGTGATGCTAGGAATAGGCTGATTTTCTTCGTGTATGCAATAGAACCCTAGCTCAGATTCTTCCACTTCTTGATAAGGATCAAATGCATGTATCTTATTTTCCCATTCATCAAGAGTTAGATCCAGGATGCTTCCAACCTTAGTGTCAGCTTCATCAGTGCTTGGGTGGTCTTCTTGATCAAATGCTAAACAATTGGTTTTAATCTGACTTGGAGTGTAAGGCTCAATGTGAAAGTTTGCAATAGGTTTAGACCTGATTGTGGCTTTGGTTCCATACCTCATTCTGAACAGCATGTGTGACCAATCAGTAGATAAATATCCCCCAATCTTGGCTATGAAGTCCCTTGACAAGCAAAGGGCAAAGAGTGGTGGAAGGTCTATGACTGATACATCTTGTAAAACAACAACATTTGGACATGCATGCAAGGTAAGACTCAAGTTTCTAATCACTCCAACTATTGCTACTGCTGTCCCATCCAGCTGCACTACCCCTTTGGATGTTGTTTCATATTGAAGCCCTAGCTGATCAGCTATCTGTTTAGGCATTACCGAGCTACTTACCCCGAGTCTATCATGTAATTATGTACTAGCTGATTTCCAATGATTAATGAAACATAGAAAGGAGGGGGCTTCAACATTTTACCTTGCTGTCCTCCATGATTTCCCTTAGGCTGGGAAGCATTTCTAAGTACCTTCTCTTACCTTTGGACCTGCTGATTTGAAGTTGGCCAGTCCTTCATGGCAGCTTGCAGCAGATCTCTTTGGCCTAGGATAGATAGGGATTCCCACATTGATATATTGACATTTGTCTTCTTCATCTGATCAATGATACTAAATGGTGATGAAGGATCTCTTTGTTGTCCCTTGGTTTGCACATTCACTCCTTGCATGTGGGTAGCAATAGCTAGCATTTGAGTTGGCCTAGGGGCTGTTCTTGGCTGCCCTTGTGCATTTGAAATTGGATTTTGCTTGCCAACCATTTGTGGAGCCATGGGAGGTTGTGGATTGGTTGGGGCTAATGGCTGTTCTTCACCCAAATTCCTCCTTTTTGACCTTGTGTTGGCTGTAACACCTTGAGAAACTACCTGGTTCATGCCACAAAATCCTCTGCTTGCCAATTTACCAATGTGGTGTCATTTGGGGCTGATTGTTGTTGGAATGTTTCTTGTTGTTGGCTATTTCCTTGACTACCCTCACCCTCCACACCAGTAGTTGTCACCATTAATGCTTGATTCAAAGCACCATTGAAGCACATGGATTGGTTATGAGGCTCATTACATGGAAAACACCAATCATACTCCTGGGAAATGTTGTTTTGTGTTGGCACCAATGCCTTAGAGGTAGATATGGCATTTGGATTATAGGGCTGAAATGGTCTATTGGCAGGAGGCCTTGTTTGATTCATATTTGCAACTGGATTAGGAGGCCTTTGTGGTTGGTATGGCTGCCTATTAGGCTAAGTATGGGGTTGATAAGAAGGTCTAAAACTTTGGGCTTGTTTCCTCTTAAGAGTAACCAACTCATTGCCTAGGTTTTGCAATTGCTTCATTTGAACTCTGATTTCTAATAGTGTGAGAAAGAGCCAAATTAGGTGCTTGATTGGTGTTTGGACTCTCTAAGCTTGGAAAAAGTGGCATGGGAGGTCTAGGGGCAAGTTTGCCAGCTTGGATCAAATAATTCTTGGCCCTAATGGAAATGTTATAAGCCATAGGGCTAGTTATGCCTCCCATGGACTGAATTAACACAGAAATATCAGAATGTAGAGCTTTGAGATAGTAGAGAAAAGCACCTTCTGCTGTTGGCCTGATTGCCACTGGAATTCTCTCCCAAGTCTTTTGAAATATGAAGTTGAAATCGGTCAGCTACTCATTGAGAGCTCTCTGGATGGTTGTCAGCTGCTCCAAAAGAGACAAGTTGTCTCCCTTTTCTCCAAATTGCTCATGAAGTGCTATACAC
Source organism: Taxus wallichiana var. yunnanensis (assembly GCA_018340775.1). Lineage (NCBI taxonomy): Eukaryota > Viridiplantae > Streptophyta > Pinopsida > Cupressales > Taxaceae > Taxus > Taxus wallichiana. Next base: position 262,997,405 of record CM031236.1, read on the forward strand.
AACTGATTCCAATTTGTGATAGAACCAGCTCTAAGGCTCCTAAACCATTCCAATGCTTTACCCTTGAATGAAGATGCCAACAACTTGACAGCCACTTTACATCTCATTGATCTCATGAATTGCACAAAGGTTAGCAATATCTTTAACATGATCACCCTGGAGTACTCGATTTTCTCCGGTGAAGTAGGGAATGTTCTTCAAGGCTGCAATACGAATTAGATGTTGTGCATTGAGGGCAAGTGGGCTACTTCCTGTGAAGTTGACATAGGGGTTATTTTGTGCCATTCTAATTGGTCTTAAAACCCTTGTTGACTGAATGAAAGGCCTACCAGGTGGAGGAGTTGAGAGAGTTCTGTTTGGTGGAGATGGAGACCTTTGAATCCTTCTTCCTCTTTGCCTTCTTCTTGGAGATAATTACAGGTATTCAAACATCACTTCTTCTCCAACTCTTGAAATTGTGGTGACTCTTCTCATGAGTTTTCAGGCCTGCACTGCTGAAACCAGTTGATTCTTCCCCTAGAGTCGCTAGATATGTAAATAATAGCTCTTTTCAAGCAAGAAAATTGCAGCAGATATACATAAACTTTGCTGCAATAAAAATGAGACCTCTAATGTCCCACCGGGCATGCTAAAATTGTTAGTGAAAAATCACAGCACCCCTGGATGCACATCAGGCTTCTAGGTTGATGTTTCAGGCATCCAGTGTGATTGCACAACATGGAAACCTCTCTCCAAGTGTGGGACTTGTGAAACTGAGAGAGGAATCTCCAGATTAGAGGCTGGTTCCTCAAACTCCTTTGATTTAGATCTATATTTGCACAACTACAGAGGTTCAAATCCTAATCCTACTCTAAATTGCAAGGAGACAGGGATAGAAGTGCAAAAATTGAAACTAACTAAAGATGGTGATGCACCAAAAGGAGTGGTGAATATTTTTGTCATGCAAATAGACACAAACCAAAGATTGCAACATAAAACATACACAGACTGATAAGATATAATTTAGGGTCTGAAATGAAGCAAATAATACAAACAAAGGACTGAAACCCATTCACAAAGCTTGCATTATCATTTCCAATGTCAAAACCACTACAGAGAGAGGTAGAAAACATGTTACAATATTTGAAGAGGTCTGATTCTTGCAACAATCACTCGCTAGAGGTGAAAGAAGAAGTCTTGCAATGCCAAAAGTGTTCCACCTTTTAGAAATGAGCCAAATCTAGCTTTTACATTGCATGGGTCGAGCCTAGGAGAGAGAAAATGTACAAAACATGGGAGCCCATTCCTCATTGACTATAAATGCATTAAAATGGCATGGGGGACCTTACAAACCCATACCCTATCATTTTTGACTGAATTGGAGGAGAATGCGACCCATTCTGCATTAAATTTGGTCGCTGAAATGTCATTTCTAGCCATGGACATGCGTCAGAGCTGTTTCTTAACTTTCTCTCTCTAGAATGAACCAAAATTCAAGATTGACCCCGAATCATGTAGAGAATTTTATAATCTTTCCAATGATATAAAGAACGTGTAAATCCAAGCTCTGGATCGAAAGATATGGCGATCTGAAGATTTAGGGCACAAAACAGGCAAAAATGGGTTTTGAAATTTTTTCCCGCACTCCACCACCTGGACAACACGTGTTGGGCGCTGATTGGATGAGCAATTCTCTCTCCTTCCATTAGCCGCAGGTTTTCCTTGAAATTTTTGACTTTTTGTAGTTTTGGAAAATTTCCCATTTTTTCCCCATGTCCCCACCACTTGGGACACGTGGCATGATCTGGTTGGAGGACAGGGGTGTAGGGTTATCCTTTACCTTTTAGTTTTTGGCCAAAACTTTTGCCAAATTCTCTAATTCCTCCCCGAGCTCCACACTCCCCTTCTCCTTAGGACACGTGTCCTCTTTTTATTGGCTCGGGCCAATGCTTCAAACCTTGCCCTTAGAAATTTTGGACGTTTTCCCTTGTGACACGTGGATTTTCCTGATTCATCCTTGGGCTGCTCGCCACTTTTCCGGGTCCCTCGCGTCCCTTTGGCCTAGTTGTCCCGAACTGTCTGGGACAAAATCCTCCGATCCACCCGATTTGGGCTTCCCTGTCCCTCTTTGAGGTGAAGACATGTGGCGTGATTTGATTGGCTCTCGGCTCCTTCAGCTATCTTCATCTTTCGTGTCCCTTTGTCCCAACTGTCCCGGACGAAAGTTCTTTGCGCCGGCCGATCCGGGCGGTTTGCGTCCTTCACATCCTCATGGCCCAAATGTCCCAGCCTGTTCTACACAACAGTTAGTCAATTTTGTTTTTTCCTTCGGCCGGTTCACCCTTTCGCATCCTGCGCATCCCCATGTCCCAACTATCCCAAAGTCTTTGCGCAAAACCACCCGGAGGCTTTTCAACCGGTTTGCGCCCGATGTCCCAACTGTCCCAAGGACTGCCTGGACTAGGACTTAGCCAATTTTCATGATTTTTTCTGGCCCAAGCTTGTTTTTTGCAACTTTTTCACCCTTTTTAGAACTTGCTCTTTTCTTCTTAGACAGGAGAGTTAGAAAAAGGCCGAGGGGACCCCAGAAACATGATTTTTTGCCTTGAATCAATCTATTTGCCTGAGACTTGAGTATTCTGATGCATGTTATCAATTTTACCCTGGGGGTGAAAATTGGATAACAATGACCTTAAGGAATATTAGGTATTTGGCCCAAAGTTTGGATTTAGCAATAAGGTCATCTACATAATCTTCTAATATATGATGCATGATGTTATGGAAGATATAATTCATGGCTCGCTAATATGTAGCACCAGCATTTTTAAGGCCAAAAAGCATGACTTGATAGCATAAGGTCCCCCAAGGAGTGATGAAGGAATTTTTTTGTTGATCTTCTGAAGCAAGTAGTATTTGATTATAACCTGAGAAACCATCCATGAGTGATAACATCTCATGGCTAGTGGTGAGATCAACTAGTTGGTCAATACTAGGTAGATGAAAGTCATCTTTAGAAATCCATTCGGATAGTCAATGGGTAGAGTAAAGGAAACCAAGAGAAGGTACCAAGTTCTTTGATAAGAAGAGAAATGCGAGGATGCATTTTTTACAGATTTTGTTTTATGGGTTTGGCATCAGGAATGGTTATAATATTATGGACCATGATGTTTGGGTCAATACCGGGCATATCAGCATAGGACCAATAAAAAGTGTTGCTATGGTCCCAGAGGAAAGAGGTAAGAGCATATTATTCAGCAAAGATCTAAAGACCGACCTATCTTTAGAATGTGAGGGTTGTTTCGAGTGTTAATGTTTATTTCGATCATCGATTCATTCAACATGGTTTATGTCTCGAGAGGGTAATGACTGGTGAATATAAGAATCTTCCACATCGAGATAGGTGAGGATAGACTCATCATCCTAACATTAAATGACATTAATATAAGGGTTATCATATTCAATCATGTCGGGATAAAGGAAGGGAAGAGAAGAAGGAACCTTGCCATCGTGTTGATAGGTTAGAGGTCCTAGGGAAATTGTATTTACAAAAATAAAGTTAGGAGGAATATATTCGGGATCTATGGACACCGTGGGTAAGGTTGGTGAAACGGTGAATAGGGTAGAGAAGGTTTGTCTTCCTCAATGAGGTCAACACGGGCCTTCTTGGAAGGTGGTGCCACAAAGACAATACCACTATGATCGTTGTGTTTACGAGTGGTACATAAAATGAAAGTATGGCAGCCTTGTTCGTAAAAACCAAAACCAAATCCTTTCCATGTGCAATGGTAAAGGAAAATGGGGGTGAAGTGGTGATTAATAAGGGATTAGAGGTCAAATGAAAACATTTGTGTTTGGGATGGAGGTACGCATGAATAGGTGGAAGTATCGAATCCCCTATACATTAGATTAGTGTGAAGGTGGGTAAGGAAATACCTCTCCTACGTGGTAGTCATAAATAGGGTGATGGAGCAGGTTTCCATACTCTTTTGGAGTGAGGAATGTGTTGATATTGTATAGGTGATACTACCCCAGAGCGAGGCATTGAAAAACACCTTCTAAGGGATCCGTAGTTGATATGTGGGTGGTGGGGATAGACGACTCACTAGATGATTGGGAAAGAGGGGTAGTGGTGGGTTGGAAAGTAGATGGGTCAGGCTGTAGAGGCTACAAAGGTAGTAGGAATAGTAGGGTTAGATGTGGGAGAGGTGGTGGCAATTGGTGGATGGGTTTATGGGTGAAGGAGAAGTGGGGGTAGTGTTAGATGCCTTGACCGGTATAAGTACATCATTGGGTTGGTAAAACATGTTATAAGTTTTGAATGGTGACGGGTCAGAGGGGATGGTATAGTTATTTCCTTCATATTCAAATTTTATGTAGCAGTGTAAATTTGAAGGGACACAACCCATGATGCAAATCAAAGGTCTCGCAAAGCAACAAGTTATACTAGAACTCTCCCTCTAAGATGTAAAATAGTTCCGGGATAGTACAAGGGCCTATGCAAACATGAAGGATAATGGTGCCTGGGGTAGAGGTGATGGCATCGTTGAAGGAGTGTAGCATAACTAGGTTATTATGCATATAGTTAGAATGGATGCACATTTGATTGTATGCATGAGAGGAAATGATGTTAATGCTAGCACCACCATCAATCATGACGCATTTACACGTATGTTATCAATATAGATAGAATGAATAGGGTGGGATCGGGTAATCCGATCGAGAGTTACAATATCCTCATCGAGAAGACGAGGGCAACGACTTGAGGAGTGGGCATGGGGGTAGAATAAGGAGATTATTTGGTAAGCAAGGCCATGTGGTGAGGGGTGATAATCGAGGTCATTGGGTAAAACTTCAATGGATTGTAAAACCTCGATAAGGGATTGTCTATGAGATTCATAATTTTGGAAGAGATCATACAAAGACATCTTTAGAGGAGATTGATGTAATTGTTTTATCATTGTGTGATAGGTGACCCTAGAGAGAAAGGGTATGTAGGTCTGTAGATGGTGATTTTGGGTGTGGGTGTAGATGGTATATTAGGCATAGGGTTGGTTGATGGGATAGTTTCCCTTTTTGCCTTTGTCCTTATGAGCGCGGGTGGCAACGTGAACCAATTTAATATGAGGGAGGTGGATGGAGAGGGTGTGTCATGAAAGGTATAATGGCATGAGGGGAAAAATCCTAGTGATGGATAAGAGCCTTGTGAAATGAGTAGTCCACACTAACATTTGGGTGGTGGTTTGGCCAACTCTCTAATACAAACCATGTTGATCTCAAATTTTAGAGGTGGAAAAAATGGTTGTGGGGAGAAGATATTGATAACTGAATTGGTAAAGGAGATGATGTATGGTGATAAGTGAAGGTGGAGCATGGTCCTCATCAAAAAGGTTGTCATCATCAAAAAAATTTCAAAAGAACAAAGTTGGAGAAGAACAGTCTTTAGAGCCTTATAATTTTCTACATCATGTTCGACACACATGGTGATAGGCATAAATATTGGTTTCATCAAACCCTTTTGGTTTGGGTTTGAGAGGATCGTAAGGTCAAACCAGAAGTAATGTGATGATGGAAGTCTCTAAGAGATTAGTTAAAATGTTTGTGTAGGACTCTGCTAATGGATCACAATGGGAAGTGAGTGTGGGTTTAGGTACAGGATGCGAGATGATCATGAGGAAGAGGATTTATAGGACGAGGAATGTGTAGGTCCACCGGTTTGGTAATTAGAGTGCTCTTAGGTTTTTCTAGCATCTACTTGGGTAAAGGTGGGGTAGAAGAGCTAGCGATGAAAGGCCTTGTTGGTTTGACTACCTTATTTGTGGGTAGTGGATTCTTATCTTTGGGTTACACCTTCTTGGGTAAAGGTGAATGGGAGTATGGGATGCGAAGGGAAAGAAGATGGTGGAAGAGAATGGGTTACCCATAGGGGCCACCGAGTTGCGGTGGAGGTGGTTAGTAGAGGTTGGGTAGAAAACATGGGTTGAAGTCGTATAGGTAATTTTGAGGGGATAGTAATTGGTGGAGGTATAGGTAGTAAAACTTGGACGAGTGAGGATGAGGATGTTTGGTTTTTGGGTGAATGAGGTGTAACGAAGGATTTTGATGCGATAATGAGTTGATTAGCTTTTGACGACCCTAGGTAGGAGACTATTTGATCAGGGTTGATGGATGGGGCGCTAAGATGGATGGAAGGGGTGAAGGTGACAAAGGTGTGGTAGGTGAGACCGGTGTATGTAGCCTAAAAGGTTTGGTTATCTTTTTAGGTGGAGGGAAAATGTTGGTATGGGTTTGAGATGATGCTACTAAGTCCAATTTGACCGGTGGGTGAGTAAGGCTTGATTTCGGTATGACAAAGAAAGGTAGTGATGGGTCTAGATACAGATGAAGACATAGGTGTGGGTAGGATTTCAGGTTTTGAAATGGTTTTGGTCATGAGTAAAGGTTTGGATGTAGGTAGAGATGATGAAGAAGAAGTCATTTCAATAGGCATGGTACATGTTGATCTCAGTTGCTGAAAATACCTTTAGCTAGATCATGGATGTATCTTTAGGAAAAAATTATGTTTAAGTTGAAAAGGGGATCAAAAGATGTCCCTAGAGCATGGAATTATCAATGTAATCCAAGTGATCGACCAACCATGAAAATAGGACTACCAAATAAGAGGATGGAATTGGTTTGGTGGTGATCCCTGTAAAATATGTCTGTGAGACAGGGAATTTGCTAGCCTTAGACTCTATAGGCGTAAGAACCGAGATCATGTCAATGGGGTCCTAGGATGCTAGGGGAGAACTACCCCCAATAGGTATTGGTATGTCTGAAGAATCTCCCGTGGGTAGGAGAGATGGTAAATGGGGTAAGGTATACTTCTCCCTTAGTGGAGGAGAAGGTTATAATGATTCTCATCTGGATGGGAGAATTGAAAGTGTTGAATGTTCGGTGGGGTTGTGAGGTAGACAAAGGTGAAATGACATCGGTAGAAAGTGTGGGTTCCTCCATGAGTACGGGAGGGATGATGGGGAATCCTCTAAGGGAAAAGTAGTAGAAGAGATATGCTCCTCTATGGGTAAAGGAGCTCATGCTAGAATTTCCTCAATAGACGAAATAGGTGGGATTTGAGGAATGGTTGGTATGATATCAAAAATACGTGGACTTCACGAAATTATTGTTGCTAGATGAAGGTTCACTATTTTTATTAGATGATGGTTTATGATTAGGGAACAAATTTTTAAAGATGTGAAAATTTTGATTTCTTTGGCACATTCAGGTTTTCCACGACAAGGTCTCCATTATCTATCATCTCTTGGACAATGTTCTTAAAATTTATGCAATTACCATCACTATGGCCTTTAACGTGATGGTAATTACAGTAGTCGTGTTCTTTATACCATGCAGGCATAGGATGGGCAAGATCAAAACTTGTATGAGGTTTTATGGGAGGAAGTGTAATGGCTCCATCTTTAAGAAGCTTTTCCAAGATTGAAGAATAAGGCTCTCCAATCGAAGTGTACTTCCACTGCTCCCACCAGAGCTGAAAGGCTTGGATAGGGGAAATATTAGAAGAAGGTTGGGCTTGATTAGAAGGATGAGGTGGACTCACCTTGAAGACTACCATTTTTTCAGATCCTTTGGGCTTTAAATAGTTATTTTGAGGTTTTGAAGAAGAAGAAGAATTATTTGATTTTAATGTGGCATTCTTGTTTCGTAATTGGATTTTCTTGTCCTCAATGGCATGAATTTCCAGCTTTCATGCCATGGTGAATGCTTTGTCAAAGGTTTGGAAATTTTTCACTTGTAGAGTTGGTGAGATGTGTCCGACACAAGCTCTAGTGAACAAATCAATAATTTTAGTCTGAGGTATAGAGATTGGTCATGGTGACTATCTTGATGACATTGATTGAAAAATGGTCTAGGAAATCTTGGGCTACTTGATTAAGGGAATAAATGGAATGTCTAGGTAGTCCATTATACCAATCCAATACTAGTCATGTCAAGGATATTGGGAAGGTTCATAGGAAAAAATGTCATCGTGGGTGATTAGGTAGCACCCATGTTTGAACGATCGTAATGTTGCTTTGTGGGTCTTCTTTACTTGTTGAAGCAATTGAATTTAGGAATTTTCCAATGCACGGATAAGGACGACTAAGAATAGATGGATGGATAGGATCGTTATAGATTTCATCACAAGTTAAAGAATTACAAGAGCCGAAAATAGATGCCTCTAAGGTTTGCATCGTTTCCATCATCATCTTAATGCTATGTTGAATGGGTGCCCCCGTAGAAAAAAGGGGGTTGATGTTGAATGTATGAGGTGGGTGGTATGCTAGTGTATGGTGGTGCTGATTATGAAAACCGTATCGAAGGAATAGATGTAGGTGGAACATAGCCGAATAAGTGATAGATGAGGTCGGGGTTGTTGGTAGTATGTGTAAGTTGGCGGGGTAGTCGTAAAAACTCTAGTGGTTATTGGGGTAAGGAATACATGATAGAAAGGAAAAATTTTAGAAATGGGTGTAAGTTCTTGACACCAGATGTGGTTGTAATGTAATAAGTATATGTGAGGTAGCGGGTGTAGATGGGGCTATACTTAAGGTGGCTTTTAGAGGAACCACTAACATCACAGTGCCACCGATGACATAGATGCTGCGCATTATAGTGACTATGGGACCTAACATACACCACATGTGTTAAAGTGGATGGAGGTATCACCAAGCTAGTGCTAGCTGATGTAGAGGTGGAAGAGAGAGAAAGAGGGATAGATACAAGCATGTCATATATTAACTATCTTGAGGAATCCTAGGTGGATGAGTGGGCGAGATAATATTGTAGGGCCACGGGGTTCGATCAAGGAGTCTTGTGAACTCCTCATCACCAGTAGAAATGGGGATAAGTTGAGTTGGATCCATAGGTGACAGGATGGATGGAGGTGATGGACTAGGTGGGAGTGGTTGACGGATAACATAAAGTAAGAGGGCATTAGTTTGGCTATGAGTCAACACCATGTGAATAAGTGTTGACCTGGTAAGACTATATTTTGTAAATGACACAGAAAATAACAGGATGGAAAATAATTGATTATGAGAGGTGAATTGGAAAGTTCTTTGATTAAAAATAAAAAAATACAGACCAACGATGGTTAGGACAACCGATGACGCTCACGAGAACGGATACTAGTTCTATGGGAAAGTGACAGTTTGAGCAAGTGAGAAAAAAAAATAGGGAAATTCAACTAGGAAGCTATATTTAGTCAACTCGAGGAAGCTATATATAGTTAATAATATTTTAATGTAGGGGATATGGTGACATCCAAAGATTTTAAACAGAGAAGAAGATGAGATGAGTGCTCTTTAGGTAGACTGACCAAAAGCACAGGGAACCGACACTACTCAAGAAAACCGATGATGGTCATATGTAAACCGATGCCTATTACTGTGATATATTTAGAATGAATAAAATTTTCTTTTTGTGAATTAAATTTGAATGAGACACCAACCCAAAAGTCTAGATATGGTAAAAAATGAGTCTTGACACACTTAGAAATAGTCGAATACACCAACTATGATTATGGAGTGTGAAAAGAGAGAAAAATGGAGAATACAACCTCACACCTAAAAATTCAAGTCAAGAAAAAAGTTTTAAAAACATGTAATCCTACAAGTGAATTTAGTATGTTTAGCTTATACTATTTAAGGACTGACTCATGAATTCATAACAAAGTTTTTGGTTGGGAAGGCTTCCTATGAAGAATGAAATTCTAAAGGTGAGGTTTTAGGCTTTGTTTTGGTGGGGGCATCCCTTCTCTGATGTGCGACTGGACAACGATAACCAGTTGGGTGCTCACTTTCAATCCTCTGATCGTGTGATTGTTGAAAAATTATTCCAGGTGGTATGGTGTTTAATAAAATGTGTAAATTCCAATTTGTGCAATTTTGTAAAGAGAGAGAAGAAATAAATGTGATTTCTACAATTCAGTTGTGTCAACCATCAGCTGGTCATGACTTCTAGCATATAGGTTTACCTCAATTTTAGTTTGATATATAATGCAACAAATTAGAATGCCATGCAAGTGTTTTAAACCCAAATCGAAATGTGATATTCGATGTAGTAAGTGATGAATAAGAAGAGGGATGCTCTTTCACTAATGCAATGCTAATGAAAGAAAGACATATTCTTTTTATAGCACCAAAAACACGATTGCTTTTAGAAAATAGAAAGAGGGGGAAGATTCCATAGAAGAAAATTAATGTGGAAGATTTTCAAAAAGGAAAAAAAAACACAACTTCCACCTAGGAATGAATAAAATGCAAAATAACCCCTGATAGGTCCCACCGAGAATGCGAAAATGATTAAGCATTTTCTTTTTGGATTTGACAAAATAAATAAGGGTATGGGCCAAGGAGGAATACATGTTGTGATGGTCAGTTTAAATTTCATTGTGCACATTCTGACTTCTTGATCCTATGTTGACTATGAGAGCTTCCTCTTAGCTAGGAGGAACTACCTGAAATACAAAACAATACCACAAAAGACAGCTTAAACAATATATTTTATTGGGTTGCCTAGGATGTGCTAGATCCAGGAAGTGTGGTACTTCCTTAGTGGTAGTCAACCCATTGTTTAATACAAATTAATATAAGAAATAATGTAAATATATAAAATCATAATGTATTCTATATGATTTAGGTATATCATCTAAATACAATAAGCAAATCTAATATAATAGGCTAGGTTATGAGAAGATCCGGAAGCGTGGTTGGAAGTCAAGGTGGTGGAACAGGTTAGGGTTAGATTCTAGGTAGTTTTGGTTACTTGGGTGCAAGTTATTAAGTTTTTGTTATTGGTAGGATTACCAAATATATAGACCAATGTTGGTCAAGTATGATTGATGACAGCTTTTAGAAAGAACCAATGACGGTCATGGATAACCAACGTCGGTATAGGAAGGATGATAGAAACTCAATAAAAGTTTGTTTTGGGGTTTTTTTGACATTAAAAAGAGATGGTAAGGAGAATGATTAGGTCTATAGAGGTTCCGGGAGTACTCGAGTATTTACTGATTACATATAGGCTATCAAATTTTTGTGGGTGTTAGAATGGCTAGATTCATAGGGAGGTAAGATTGGTGGGATAAAAATGTAAATGGAGGCTGATAAACAGAGGTGAAGAAACTTTATAAATTGAGTAAAGATGAAATGATGTAGGTTATAAGCACACTTACTAGTGTTGCAGGTTTGATGGCTGGATGTTGATGATGGTTGATCGGTGAAATAGTGCTCGGTGCCACGACGCTTGCTTCCTAATGATACCGTGAATGTAAATACCTTTGGATCCATCTTGGTAGTGGCTATGGCTGTTTGGATGTGTGAAAAGTCTATGGTTCTTACTTACATGTAGGTATCCTTCATTCCAAAATCGAGAATGTGGCCAACCTCTCGAGACAAGGTCACCAAAATGGATATATGGTAACCGAAACAATAGTTTAGGGTTGGTCGCATCGGTTAAGGCGGGAAATCCTAGGTTGCCCAAAATAGCAGATCCTGGCTATCTTTTTCCATCTCTTCCCATTGGTGTTGGGTCTAAAATGGTGTTTTGCACTTAGATAAGTGGGCATGCTATTAGAGGAAGAATAGGCATGTGATTTTATGGTTAGACTAAGTCTTGGTTAATTAAAGTAAGAAGAGGTTGAGTCCTAGTTAGTTAGGAAACATGCTAAGAATAGGTCCATGATGAGGTGTCTAGGTGAGGTGGAAATTAGTTTAATTAAGGTAATTAAATAATGAATGAAGTGAGGATGAGTATTACTTTAATTATAAATAATTAAACTAATATTAATGTGGGGTAAAAGGGTCATGGTTAGGTGAATATGTTTAAGTTGGCTATTCAAAAAGGGACCAAGGGAGTGTGACCCAATTTTGGTGTCTACACCATCATGTGCCATCAATTTCTTGTTGACCTAATCCTCTCCATTAATTAAAGGAATATTTAAATAAAATATTTTAATAATAATAATAAATATTATTAATAAAATATTTAAAATAAAAATATTAATTTAATAAAAATATGGTGGGACCCTTGTTAACCAGCTTTGATTTTAGGAGGGGTTAATGAGAAATTATTAAAAAATAGCCCAAATCATAGAGTTGGGATCGAGCTCCTTCACCCTTCACCACAAACGATCTCCCCACAAAACCACTAAGCTCTTTAATGAGATTTTCATCGAGTTTTCTTCATAGATGAATTGATCCTGTGTCGAGCTCACCACCACATCATTCAATCTATCAGTAGGATCTCCTTGCTTTGATGAGATCTCAAATTCATATTGGGCCCAACGCTGAATAAATCCATCATAATCACTAAGTTTCTCTACATTTATGCTTTGAGCTTCACTTCCAACTTGCCTAGTTCTCGGAACTCCTCGCCTTCCCATGTATATCTAGTTCCATTCTCATCACCGAGTATCGACACCATCACAAAGTGATCTCTGCCGAGTTCAAAGATCCCAAATCAGTCCTCATTCAATCGAGTCATCTATTTCTTTCACTGCGCTTCGCCTTCCAATACTTGGCTAAGCACTTGACTCATTGATCCATACAAGTGTAACATTCCCATTTTAAGACTTTATAAACAAGGGAATTTTTTTTTGAATCATAATGTTCTCTGTTCTAAATAAAAAATCATTTAGAACACACATTCCATGCCAATCAATCTCATAACAGAAAACCATATGTAACTGTAATGACTCGGTATGCTACTGATCTCTCATTCCATGACTCAGTCACCAAGCGATCTCTCATGTTGACTTAAAGTATAGAATACTTTATGTCTACTATGTATACCTGGTTCTCCTACCCTATTCTAGGTACTAAATGATCTGTTTAAAGAATCTATCTAAATATTTGTTACCAATATTCATCTGACATCACATTGCTTTAAACTAGGTGACATTGGACAACACAATTAGTAGCTTGTGATACTTTGGCCAAAGATTTTCAACATACTATTCATGTTACTATTCCTAGATGGCATACTCATCATTTTAGAATACGTCCTTCACCTCACTCTATTGTTATCTAGAATTGTCTTTATTGACTACCATCAGTCCACTTACCCAAGGTTTTACCCTAGTTCGTTAAAAACATAATTTGTTATAGGAATATGCTCACGATTACTTAGGGTATATGGGCATACTTAACGACCTAAGTCAATCGAATGTGCCAAGGTACCCTGAGTCATAGAAAGCTACTACCTATTCCAAACATGCTACTAACTTGACCTAGAGAGAAAACTAAGTTCAAGTCTAGATGTGTGTAGATCTAGATGAACAATACGGAATGGTGTTTCAACATGTCAACTATAACATTATATCCTCAAGAAGTTCTTGGAATTCTCAAAGTTATAGTCCTACAGTTGGCATGTGCCAACATCCTTTAGGACTGATTCATCACAACATACATATCCCTTAGTGGCCATTAGATTAATAATTAAATTGGATTAAGATTCAGATTGCAGCAATCATGCCTAACTCTAATTCCAATATTCATTAAGTTATATATACATATTTAACCTGATTTAATATTGATAACTTCATTATTTCATGTTTGCGTTAATGTTTACTAACGTGGAATAACAAGAATTCATCCTAAAAAATAGGACAACAAACATCAAGTGTTTAATTCTTTACGCAACCTAGCTGTCCAAATCAAGTGTGTCATCCACCTAGATTCAGCTAGTGTTTACTTCTTATAAACAAAGTACAAAGATTAAAGATCATAACCACTATTCCTTTTTATATTTCATTCTTTTGAGAGAGGAAGAGTCTTCCTCTACATGATTAGATGTTAAGGTTAACTTAACCTTTTTACCATTCTTTACTCATATAGTTTAATTGTATGTCCAAAGCATATTTCATATTAAACTTTAGTTGTGTAGATAAATAATGACATCTTTTGTAATTTAACAAGTTCATTATAATAAGGGGGATCGTACTATCCCCTTAATACAACTTATTACATGATAACAACAATAATATACAAAACATATATAAAGAATACCGCCAAGATATCACTACTATTTCGTCATACAAGTACAAAAGAATTCACACCACAAATTAAAGTCCAACTCAAAACATTTCATTTCAAGGTGATAAATATACATTTAAAAGATTATGCATTTCAAACATACTGCATGTCAATATTCATTAAGATCATAAAATAATATCACTTCTCTTTTCCAATACAACTCAAGAATGAATCAAAACTCTTTACATAAGATCCAGAATTAAATATGCCAATGCATCATAAAAATTTTACCTTCTTTTATCACTTACGGTGTCCATCTACAAAAATTGCTATTATGGGTCAATTGAATGAACTAAGCATTAAAATGAAGTGCATTCCACTAATTGTTCCATTAAAACAACTCTGCTTTAATGAAACAATTAATATATCATACAAATAAGCATAAGTAATATCAACCAAAAAGAAGTACAATTAAAGATTCTAAATTCACTTTTAAGAAATGAGCATAATATGATCCGCAACATTTGCATTACAACATATAGTTTTATTGATCCTATCAATTACTTTTAAAAAATAAAAGGTCTTGTCATCCAATTGTTTCATAATTCTATAAGAATAGAAAGACAACATTTATATCTACTACACAGCAAAGGAAGTTATTTACAACATAACTCATATTAGGATGATTCATCCTTCCATATAAGCAAAAGAAGAAGAATCAATTCATTCTATTCCCCATACACTAATCATCTGAAAGATAGAAATAGGTTCAAACACTCATAACTGATTTAGTTCAAAGATAACAATATGGATTCATTATTAAAGAGACAACATCTAAACAAGAATCCTATATCAATCCATGAAGGAATAGAGAATCAAAATAGTCTAACTGCAAGTCTTACTAACTTCTACATGTTAGAAGATATCATTCAAAGATTTGAACCAAACGTTCCACAAATCAAAGCTAGACTTACATAGGATTAACCTCTTCTCGAGTTCATCTAAAAGGGTTCACAATAGACGAGTCCAAAAAGGGGAAACCTTCCAATATCAAATCCAAATGAAGTATGACTCAGTCAAACAAAGCAATCGGTCTAAGCATGTTATTATTTTCTTTTCAACAGATCGACTCAGCTATTCTCTTTCCACATCATTACCAAAAATGATTAGTACAAGTAGACTAAACAATCCACAAGGAAATTCCCATCTCAGAAGAGTGGTTCCCCACTATTTCCTACAAGACAAAAGGACAGAAATCCAAACCCCAGAAGTCAATCAGACCTAAGAGAACAATCATTCTACAACCAAGAAGAGAATCAAGATTTAGAGAAGTTCTATCAAATGAACTTATCTTTTCAAAAGTTAAAGGATCTCAAAAGGAAAAAGGTACAATAAATAATTCATTTCATTTATAATATCAAATAAATTTCATCTCTAATTTCCAACTCAGAAGTTCTTATACAAGCTCCCAAGGAGAAAACAAAAGCTGAACATACAGTTAGAAGAAAGTACACTATAAGTTTCCCTTCAAATCATTACCACCTGGTTTATTTATTCCAATTCCTTAAACACAAGTTCAAATTCAATTCATAGAAAGGAGTACACAGTACACTCCCAAAAATAGTATATTGTTAACAAGAGAGCACATTCGCTTATCTTTTCATTGACCTAGAGATTCATTCAATGAATCCAACAAAGAATAGAAAACCAAAAATGGTATAATATAAACAAGTTTCAATTAAACTCTCAAACCTAAAAGAAACGCATTCCCAACTTCTAGGTCTTACACAGCTCCAAATAACAGAGACATAAATTTTATGGTCCTCGTGAAGAAAAATTAAGTGAAACAACTCTGAACCAGAGGTGATAAATCCTATCAACAAGATTTAGAATGAGAGAGTATTCAAATCTTCCTTCCTTAAAATCCAAAATTCAATTTAAGAGGATCAGGAAGTGAGTAAGAAAACCCAATAAACATAAAAGTCAAACAATGTCTCCACTTTACCTCCTACGTGATGAAACAGAATCACAACAAAGACTCTCAAGTTCCATCTATAAAGATTGTGACAGAGAAGGTGTTCATTTCAAACATTAATCACAAAAAGGAGAATGCATATTGCATTACCATAAAACCTCAAAAACTATTAACGACTGTTCCAACGAACTCTATATCAAACCAAACCCACAACAAGATACATTTCCAGTCATTAATCCTTCAAACACAACAGTCAAGTCTTCAACAAGACGCGGGATTTCTCAAGGCTGAGGAGGAAAGAATAACCTCAATACTTACACACCCTTACCATTTCAAGAACATGGTATAGTCTCAAAGACAGAAGTACCACATCCATTCCAACTCAAAAAATTACAAGGAGAAGATCTCAAAAGAGGTTAACAAATCTATCAAACCAAAACTACTTTACCCAAGCTTCTTTAAGAAAACAGTCCCATAATGAGTTATAAGTATTCAAAACATTGAATACGAGTAAAAAATCAAGCTCAGAATACAAGTAAAGAACGAAAAAAAATTTTTCTCGAATGCAAGTTCCGAATACACAAGTATTGGATATGAGTTTAGTGACAAACACGAAGCTTCAAACACAAGTTCAGAACAATGCAAAGCTTCACTACAAGCTCAGAACAAAACGTGAAGTTCCAATACAAGTTCAAATGAAACACAAGGATCAATAAAAGTTCATAACCACACAAAGCAATGAATTCCAGTTGAACATATGTTCGTAATGAAGTACAAAGCTTCAAAAACAAGTTTCACATGCATGTAATGACTGAACTTTTACAGAGAGAGTTTCCAAAAGATAACTTTATTTTGTAATGGATTTACATCCAAAAACCACAGAGATTCATAAATCCATGAAATTAAATAACTAGAAAAATCATGAAAACAATTATCTCATGAGAGTAGAATTATTTTAATGAATCATTTAGAAGAAAGCAAAAATTCTTAATGGTTAGAGCCTATCATGCCCGATAGTGCTTCCGCAAATTCCAAGGAGACTTTCAGCCAAGCTTCCAACTCTTTTTATTCTCCATGAAAGAATAAAAACCAAACATATTTTCCTCAAATTCCTCAAATACTTTCTTTCAATTGAAAATAGGATAGAGAAACCAAACATAGCCACAAAGTAAAAGTCGAACTGCTGGTTCGAAGAACTAGATAGCTCCATGTAGAGAAAAGATCGCGACACATGCAAGACAAAAAAAACCCTCACAAATCCACCTCCCTTGTTTCCAATGTGGTTTACATGCAAATAGTGAGGTCTATTAATGCCATTAATTACAAAATTCCCACCTATCTCTCCATGCCACCGCCTCCTAAAACTAGCGAAACCTATTTCCACTTTTGCATGCATTTCCAACGTTAGTGAAGCCTCCATGTATCCCTCCACTAAATTTTACTATCCTTTTCCAAATTGGTTGTACCTCCATTCATTTAACCAAAAATAAAATCAATTAAATTCCATTGGAACCATCACCATAGTGTCATGTGACCCCTTAGGTTCCCTTTTAATAGTTTAGGATAGATTTCCCAAAACTTAGGTTAGTGTAATAATATTTACCTTAGGTCTTCAAACATTGCCATTTGTAATTTCAACCTTAGGTTAGATCAATTCACAACCATATAGTATTAGGAATTAGGTTTATAATAGCCTAGCATTACTTTAGTAATATTTCCCTTAGTCATTTAGCACATGAGATTATGTTAGATTGAAACCCAAATAAGTAGACATAGCTAGGAAGTAGGTTTTTACCTAGATTAGGGTACCATTAGGATAATCCTTTAGTTTTAGGATTTTGATTCCCTTCTTAGTCATGAAGTAGACTGCATTTCATTTATGCCATTAATATCCTGAAGGGATCAATCCTAAAGACCCAAGCACAAACATACAACCGAATGAAGTCAAATTCATATAAGACCATAGAATTTGTAACAATGAAAGTTTAGTATCTCCACCTATGAATGTCAATTTTACAATTTAGTCTAGTAAGGAGATTTAAAACACTCCTTGGATCACTGGAATTGATCCAAGGATGAGTCGAATGTATATTAGTTAGCAAATCTCAAAGCCGATTGCAACTCACCTACAAGAAGTGAAAGTGGATTCTTGCAAACCATATCACATAGTCCAATGCATCTAAGAGCATAAATTATTTATTTATAACAAGCATGATTTTCAAAAATCTAAGAACACACCTCATTCAAGAAAATCACATGCCAATGCTTATAATGCAAAAGGAAAATATAACAGATTTGTCAAAGGTGTTACATACTTCCCTCCTAAAAAGAATCATCATCCCGATGATTATCTCATTTTGATCATTGCATTAAGGATAATCAATTTATCTACTTACTTAACATATGTTTTGTAACAATATCAGAATTTAAAGTTCCCGAAATCGACATTCACATAGCTGTTTATTTAAAAAAATAGTTGTCTACCCAAAACTGGTAGAATTATTGACATATAAAGATAAAAAAAAATATCAGTCATCATAGTCAATTCTGATCAAATAAATATGGAAAATCAGTTTTCATATCTTCTAGATTTTCCCAAGTTACACTTTCTTCATTAAACTAGTCCCACTGGACCTTACATTGACTTATTTCATGATTTCTTAAATGCAACTGGTGAGTTACTAGCACTCGTATGGGTTTAACCACGATTATTCTTGGGTCTTGGACCTGCAAGGAATTCCAATTTAACACATGTGATAAATCTGAAATGTATTTCTTAAGCAAAGAAATATGGAAAACATCATGCATTCATGACAAAGTAGAAGGTAATGCTAAATGGTAAGCTACAGGGTTGATTACTCGCAACCATATAAAAGTGTCCCACATAACGAGGTGATAACTTAGCAGCCTTGCCAAAAATTATAGAGCTCTTTTTCAATTTAACCTGAAGAAATACTTTCTCACCAAGTTCAAATTTCCAGTCAACCCACTTTAAATCAGCATAACTCTTTTCTCTATCTTACGCTTGTTTTGAGCACTCACGAATCATCTTAAGTTGTTGTTCCATTTCCGTAAGGATTTTAGGTCCAATTACCTCTCTATCCTCAATGATGTCCCAACTAGTAGGGGTTCTGCATTTTATTCTCGTATAATGCTTCGAAAGGTGCCATCTTAAGAGAGGCATGATATGTGTTATTATAAGAAAACTCAACTAGTGGAAGGTACTCTTCCCACTTATATTGTTGATCCATACAATACATTCGTAACATATCCTCTAAAACTTGATTAACTCTTTCAGTTTGTCCATCCATTTCTAGATGATACGTAGAACTGAAATTCAGTTTAGTTCCTAGAGCTGCATTAAGTGTTTGCTAAAACCTTGATGTCATTCTAGGATCTCTATCAGATATGATTAATTCAAGTACTCCATGTAATCTAAAAATTTCATGTACAAATATTTTAGCCAATACAAGAGAATCATCCTTCAGATTACCAGCAATGAAATGTGCTACCTTCATTAGTTTATCAACAACTACTAAAATAACATCATGTTTATTTCTTGACATAGGCAACCCTTGTACAAAATCCATGCTTATTACTTGCCATTTGTACTGTGGTATGCTATGAGGATACAATAAACTAGCTAGGTGCATATGTTCAGCTTTAACACGTTGACATTCTAAGCAATGTGTCACACAATTGATAACATCCTTTTTCATCCCCTCCCGAAATATTGTTGTTTTATATTAGCAAGCATCTTTGTAATACTAGGGTGTCCGAAAAAAGGTGAATTGTGAAATTCTGCTAACAATTTATTTCTTAAATCATTTAGCGAAGTTATGTATACTCTGATTTCAAATCTTAAGATTCCTTCATTGTCAAAGTGAAAACCTTTACACCTCACATCATTTGGATCTGTAGTAAGCATTATCTTTACTTGCTGAAAGTAAGAATCAAATTCCATAACACTTTTTACTTCATCTTTAAACTGAGTTCTCAATGTTATAAGAGCAGAAATGTGCTTCCTACGACTCAGAGCATCAACCACTCTATTTTCCTTACCTTTAATGTAATTGATGTCAAAATCATATTGAGACAAAAAATCTAACCATCTTCATTGTCTTGCATTAAGATTTGGCTAAGTGAAAATATACTTCAGCCCAAGATGATCAATTTTTAATTCAAAAGGTTTACCAAGTAGATAATGCCTCCAAACTTGTAGTGCATGAACAATGGCAGCAAGCTCTAAATCATGTGGAGTATAATTCAACTCATGTAACTTTAGTTTTCTACTTTTTAAAGCTATGACATGATTATTTTGTAACAAAATACCTCCTAGACCTTCACCATATGCATCTGTTACTACCATAAAGTCTCCATTAGGATTTGGTACAGCTAGAATAGGTGCTAAAGTTAACTATTCCTTCAAAGTTCTGAATGTAGATTCACATTTCTCATTCCAAAAAAACTTCTTATCTTTTTTTATAATGAAGTTATTGGTGCAACCACCTTAGAAAAATATTTTACAAATTTTCTATAGTAACCAACAAGCCCCATGAAGCTTCTAACTTCATGTACATTCTTTAGTGTAGGCCACTCAATTATAGCTACAATTTTAGAAATATCTACAAAAATTCCATTCTTAATTATTATATGTCCCAAATAGTGCACTTGTCATAGAAAGAACATTTTGATAGCTTACCATATAACCATCTCTTTCTCAAAATTTCCAAAACTATCTTCAAATGCTCATGATGTTCCTCAATACTTTTAGAATATATGAGAATTTCGTCCAAGAATATGAGCACAATTTTTTCCAAGTATTCTTGAAAGATATTATTCATTAAATTCATAAATGTTGCAGGTGCATTTGTTAATCCAAAGGGTAAGACCATGAACTCATAATGTCCATACCTTGTTCTGAAAATTGTTTTATGAATGTCCTCATCCTTAATCCATAATTGATGATATCCAGATCAAAGATCTATCTTAGAATATACCGATGCTCTCCATCATCTGATCAAATAGATCATCAATTCTAAGGAGTCGATATCTATTATTGATTGTTTCTTTGTGTAACATTCTCGTAATCAATGCGCAATCTAAGTGTTCCATCTTTTTTTCACAAAAATTATTGGTGCTCCCAAGGTGAAACACTTAGTCTAATCAAACTTTTAGATAAAAGTTCTTGCAATTGAGCCTTAAGATCTAATAATTATATAGTATTCATTCAATATGGTGCTTTATAAATAGGCTCATTTCCGGATTGATCTCAATTGTGAAATAAAATTCCCTTTTAGGTGGAAGACACGTAACTCTTACGAAACACGTCATCAAGTTTTGTAACAATGGATACTGTTCCTTGAAATCGTTATTCTTTTCAAATGTTTCTATAATATTTACAACATCTAAGGTATAACCTTTTTTTTAGCCTTTTTAAGTTAACGGTTCCTAACGAAATATCACGTTTCACACCCTGAATCTCTACTATTTTCTGTAGATCATCTAAACAACTAATATGTTTTTCAAAACAATCCACCTTTGCCTTATGTTCAACTAACCAATTAACACCTATGATTACATCATAAGACCCCAAAGGTGCAACATAAAGATCAACTTCTATGGAAAAACTAGGTAAGTCAAGGACTACTCCAAAAAGACACATACTAACAAAGATGAACAACACTATTTCCATAATGTACGCTTCATCATGTTTTATCCATGTTTCCATCTTTTCTTTTTAGTTTAGATGCTAATTTACTAGAAATAAAACATTTAGTAGCTCTGGTATCAAAAAGAATAGTTATAGGTATGCCAAATAACTTACCCGGAACCTCTATGGGCATGGCCTATTTTTCAACTTGCTTGTCACCATCTTTTGTAGCATGTATCTTGTGTCATTGATTATGATCATCCTTTTTAAAGGAAATTTATTTACGTAATGATATTTTCCACAGCTTTTTTAATATTGGTAAATAGTTTTTGAAAGGGACTATACCCTTGTGTACAAAAGAAGGCCTAAAAGCCGGAATAAGAGAGAGGAGCAGAGAAGGCTGTAGCAAAGCACAAAAGTTACAAAGAAAGAACAACGAAGCCCCAGAACAGCTTATACAACAGTCCCTATAGGTCCCTTTCTAGGCTAAGATTTATTTACAGTCCTAGAATTATCATTCTGACCTCCATATGACTTATGTCTCGTTATTATTATTCTTGAAAAAGTTGTTACGTACATTACAAGTAGACTTGTTTTCTCATTGCTTTCAGTATTATTATCACTGGAAACTTAATTTTCATTATGAATTTATTCCATGGTCCTTTCTTAGGTGCAAGAGATGATGAAGAGGAGTTGGGAACTTTCTTCCTTACTTCCTCCTTATGAGTAGAAATTTCCTTCAATTTTTGTTCCTACCTTATGGATTTTTCAACAACCCCTTCCATTGTGGTTGGGCTGTGAACATCCACCTCTCCTCCTATAATGGGATTCAATCCCATGATGAATTTCCATATCCTAAACTTCTCATCAATTTGATATTGAGGTACATACTTAAGGAGTTTAGTAAACTACTCCCAATACTCAGTTATAGTTAGCTTTCCTTGAGCTAAGTTCTAGAATTCAGTCATTTTCTAATCATAGTAAAGTTACGGCAGCCAACATTGCCTAAAGTAACCTTTAAATTGATCCCATGTGATATTGGTTTTATCAATGTTTAACTCAGCCTTATGGTTATCCCATCATGAAGATGCCTCATGGGAAATATTATATTATCCCCATACTGCCTTTGTTTCTTCTAAGAAATTCCTTATTGCAAAGTATTTCTCCATTTCTTTGAGCCAATTCTCGCCCCATCTCCTAATGTGGTACCATCAAACTTGGGTGGACTTATCCTTTTACATCATTAGTGATCTTAGCTGCTATCCTATCCTTTTTGTTCTCGTGGATGTTCGGGTATGTTCACATTATTATTATCAACACCTAAATTAGCATTGTCCTTAGGAGGTGGCTGATTATTATTACCAACATCTTCTTCCTCCTCATTGCCCATTACTTTTTGTTCAAGTATAGCCAAATGATCTCTTATGTCCAACAGGGCAGCAAGGATCTCATCAAGTTTTTGGGTAGTTCTTGCACCATCCTCAGGCGAAGGATTATTTTTAACATTTCCTCTTATTCTAACCATTTTCACTTAGCAAGAAAATTTAAGTTTCGTCAGATTATGGACACAACGACCTTCAACTCGATACCAAGATGTAACATTCCCATTTTAAGACTTTAGAAAGAAGGGATTTTTTTTTTTAATCATGATGTTCTTTGTTCTAAATAAAAAATCATTTAGAACACACATTCCATGCCAATCAATCTCATAACAGATAACCATATGAATCAGTAATGACTTAGTATGCTACCGATATCTCATTCCATGACTCGATTACAAACCGATTTCTCATGTTGACTTAAAGTATAGAATACTTTATTTATATTACATATACTTGGTTCTCCTACCCTATTACAGTCTTGAGTGATCTTTTTAATCAACATATAAGAATATTTGTCACCAATATTGATCGACATCATGTTGCTTTAAACTAGGTGACATAGGACAACACAACCAACATCTTGCAATACTTTGGCCGAAGATTTTCAACATATTGTTCATGTTACTATTGTAGACACCAAATTTGGATCTTACGATGCCCTGTACCCCACATCTCGTCTCGTAACCCAACCCTACCTCACCACCTAAACCTTACACACTTAATTATTTATTAATTACCTTATAATTAATAAATCCACATCTCCAACCCTGCCACCTCACCTCACCACCTCACCATGACCTAGCCCTAACCCTAAACTAACCTAATTAATACCTATGACTTGGTCCGACTCACACCCATGACTCATCACCCTCACCCGCACCAAAACGAGCCTAATAATGACTTTACCAAGCCCACAACCGATCCCTCGAGAGAAAAGAGGGAAAGTTGGCTATTTTACTAAAAATAACCACTTTGACCTAATCGACATCGGTTCCTACTTGATGGCCATCAATTACGTAACCACCATCGGTTCCTCTGTTAATGACCTCCCCAACCAAAAGAAAGGATTCGAAATTCATTTGGCAAGAGGAAAAGAGAAGAGGATCCAGGCCAAGATCAGAATCAATAACCGGATCGTCACACTCGTTTAAGCATTGAAAAAGACGAGGATAGCTTCCTCAGCTTCGCTTTCCAATATCGGATCATCCCAACTAAGCCTTACGCCGCCACCACATTCCTTGGACCTATATCTTCATCGGAACCATGCAAGTAGTATCTTGTAGTTCTTTGTTGCCATTTTGCTTTAATTCATATTAAAAGGGAACCGACCACCTTAGAAAGGAAGTCTCATATTTCCCGGGCCTAAGGTAGTTCCCTCACTTATTGTCTAACTAAGATCTTGTGGTCTTGTATTCTTACTTACAGGTAGTCATTCCTGGACAAAAAGGAGTTCTTCACAATCGATCCGATCCCTCTACCTTACGCGCATGCCTTCCCAACACTCAACAGGTATTCCTCCTAGCCCTAACCCTTATCTATTTCTCAAGAGAATGAAAGGATAGAAGCAACTCTATTCCGGAACCAAATTTTGTGTGAAACATTTTGGCATGCCCGGTGGGACCCTTTTCGGGTTTCTTTCTTTCTTGCTTGCTTTCATATAGGGAGCACACTTGCTATTTCTTTCTTCTACATATTCACAAAATATTTTGTCATTTTGGTAAAAGAATTTGTTTTTCTTTCACATATTTGCATTAGTGAAAGTCATCTTCTTTTCTTCATCGAATATCATTTTCGATTTGGGTTTAAAATACGTGCATCACATTCTTGCTTGTT
Source organism: Taxus wallichiana var. yunnanensis (assembly GCA_018340775.1). Classification (NCBI taxonomy): domain Eukaryota; kingdom Viridiplantae; phylum Streptophyta; class Pinopsida; order Cupressales; family Taxaceae; genus Taxus; species Taxus wallichiana. The sequence goes on from CM031236.1 coordinate 263,022,239, forward strand.
GTTTTTAATTCTAGTGATCGTAGATTAAGTAGCAGGTCATACACGTGTGGGTGATATCCATGGTATTGACGAGAAATTAATCTTACTCTCACTGCATAACACATACCAAATCACATCATAATCAACACAACAACTCAAACATCCCCCCTTCTGCGGTATTCCTCCACCCGATTGAGGTAGCCTTATGAGCCAAAACAAACTTGACATCTCCCTTAGGTCTCTTGTTTAGGATTGACATCATCTGGCATCTAAGGCATAAGCCCAAAGTGATTAAAACTAATCCTAGGGTTAGTCTCTTGATTTGCTTGTGCATCTTGCTTGTTTTTAGTTCTATTTCTCTATCATACACTATTTCAGTGATCACTTCAAGACAGTTTGGTAGGTATATTAAGCATTGTTATCCCTAAACCAACAGCTTCTTACATCCTCTCTTTGCTTTCATAGTGACCGACACCAGTCCCATACTACCGACATCGCTTAATCGAACGACACCGCTACATTCTCGCCGACATCGGTTATCTGACCGATATCGGTTACTGTGTTTAACAATTCTTGACAAACCAACAACCTATCAATTCCAACATTTTGTTGCTGTTTTCATTCTGGATTGATTAAATCCCTATTGTGTCCTCTTTTCCATGGTTGTTATCACCCGAGAACAAGCAAACATGACCATGGTTTCACATGCCTATTTTGTGCCTTTTCCTGAGTCACCCCCTTCGCATCCTATGGGGAATCCTACGGATACCAGTAATTTTCCCACGATCCCTGTAGGAGATAAGGAATTTTCCAAATTTTTGGATGCTAATCCTAGCACCGTACAATATTATTTATCTCATACCCACGACCGTACACTGACGGTCAGCTCCTCATGTATGCCTATTAGTATCACCGCTCACTTAGCCCCTTCCCCACCTAATAACTCCGCTTCACCGTCTTCATCCTTAGACCCGTCTCCCACTCGGTAGCTTCGGTGGTTCATACTTTGCACCAATTGGCTTTCCTTTCATTAACTGGGCCCCCATATCACTACTATCCACCGACCCTACCTCATCTCTCTCATAGATCGTATCTTTTATAACTTGCTCCTCCGCCACCTATACACACGAGCTTTCCCTCACAAGCTTCGCTCACCTTTTCATTTCCGCAAATTCATCCAAAGGGCCTCAACCTCTTATATAGGACACCCTTATTCGGCTGCCCCAACACATTCAACACCATTATCTTATCCACATTCAATCCCACCATTTTCTAGTAGCGGCTCTTGGACCAATCCTCCTCTATTTACAATGACAGCACCATCATCTAACCCAACCAATGATTTAATCAAACAGATGATGGACAAGATGTAAAATCTTGAGGCTTCTGTTTCAGGAAGTTGTAACACCCTGACATATGAGCAAGTTTGTCGGATCCTATTCATCCTTCTGTCCCCCTTCATACATATCCTCCTCAATGGGAATTACCAAAATTTACTCGCTTTAATAGTAAGGAGGACCCACAACAACACTTGCGATCGTTCAGACATGCCTGCTATCTGATTGCTCATGACGATGCCTTACTACTCCGTACCTTTCCCATGTCCTTATCAGGACCTGCCTTGGAGTGGTACAGTGCTTTAGCCCAACACTCAATCTTCTCCTTTAACCAGTTAGCCCAATCTTTCTTGGATCACTTCTCCATCAATATTGCCAAGAAAGTATCCATTACCGACCTCTATGCCATCCGACAATTTGAAGACGAGTCTATCGTAGATTTTGTTGGATGATGGCGGGGCCTCATCAACCAACTTACTTACGCCTTACCTCAGGTCGAGCTCATCAAACTCTTTACGCGGGCCTGTGCTAAACACATTTCCCCACCCTCCAAATTCAAACTTTCTGCACCTTTGATGAGGCCTTTACTATGGCTCGAAAACTAGAGATTCGAGCCTTAGAGGAGGAGAAATTGAGGTTATGCAACAAAAGCTCAAATTTCTGGACCCAAGACTCTACCACCAAACCCAACACCACCAACTCTCACGCATCGGCTGCTTCAAAATCAAAGGGTGCAATACACACAGTGATGGTCAAATCTCAAGCACTGTCTAATACCCAGCCGAAAGCCACCTATAAGTATAAAGCCGAGCCCATCAACTACACTCCCTTGGGAGAAACTTATGGTGTGATCTTAGACAAATTGCTTAAAGTAGGAGCTATCACCTTGCCTCCTATTAAACCTCACTCCGGGTTTGATTCCACCCACGCTATTCCTTCTTGGTATAAAGAAAATGACTTCTGTAACTTCCATCACGTGAAGGGACATAGTCATGAAAACTGCAAGATGTTGAAAAACATAGTGTAGGAAATGGTTGATGCAGGGGATATAACTCTCGATAATCCTAATGCCCCGCTAATCAAAATTTAAAAATCTTCAACAAACCATTTCCAAACCATGCATCTAATAGTAACACAAACCAAGACACCTCAGCCAAGGAGAAGAGTGTGCATGAGATCCATGCAATTTTCAACTCCCAACCCAGGGCTTCCATTGAGGAAATTCTGAATCAAGCTTCTTCACCAATGCAGGATTCTCGCCCCCTTCTCCTTCATCAAGACAAGAGGAAAGTCCCACTATTCCTTTACCCATAAAGGAATTAACCGCCCAGAGTTCTCTTCTCACAAATGAACCTTCTTACACCACATCCCTGCAAGATTGTGAGTAGATGTTATCTAACTTATCTATTTCCCAAACATCTCCTTCCACCACTCTTGTTGCAAAAGAAGAAGGCTTGCCACTTTTTTTGTCATCCTTAGAGGAGAAACCCCTTGAGCCTACATCACCAAACTCCTTAATCATGACAGATCCCCTCGAGCATGCCCTCCTACCTATTAGTTCTTCATCACCTAAATCTTTCCAAATGACCGGTTAACCTCTTAACACCCATTGATACAAAGAGCTCATTTACCCCCGTATCACACCCACAAAGGGACCGGAATCACAACCCATCTCTCTTCCATACCAAAATTCCTATTAACATGTGAAGAGTGTCATCCCTCGAAGATAGACGAGTCTTATGGGAGCATTTGAGTACACCATACTCTACTCAAATGCGATGACTAATCCAAACACCTCTACCATATACCCGAGGTGTTTATAAAAGCTCAAAATGCCTATGTCCTCACCTTCACCCCCCTCATCTCTATCAAATCCCTCACCACCTCTATCAACCTACCCAAACCTTCCCTTATGCTTGAACTTCACCAATTCCTAGCCTGACACACCCACCTAAATGATTAGATTTATCCAAAAATACTGTCATCAATCCACTTAGGAGACAGACCCAATCTCCTTGAGTCCAATCTATGCCTCTTCCACAACTAAAACCCTCACCCCTGATCAAACTGATACAAAAGGCTCAGCTTCAGCCTTCACCATCACACCTACCTTCTATATTAGGGCCTCATCCCTCCACCTTGCCTCAATACACCTTGCCTCCCACATCTTCTTTAACACGAACTATACTTTTTGCACCCCTACAGACACTCACGGGCATCTCAACACCATCGCCCCAAGTATCTCCCTCCCCTGCCAACCCTAAGAAAACTCGATCATCGAAGGACTTGTTTGTTGTTGTTCGTCTCTCCCCGTGGTTTTTTTCTACCACCATGTCAGTTGGGGCCTCATCATCTAACCAGCTAAACATAACTTCTACGCAGAAGAAACCACGCCTCGTTAAAACCAATCATCAAAGTCCCTTGCCTAAATCACCACCCATACGAACCACTCATACCCAACCATTACCAAAACAATCAAAAATCTCACCTACTCAATCAACAGCCTCATCTTCATCTGAATTTGACCCGCTCAAAGGATCTTACTCCAAGATCCTTGATATGTTGGTAGGGGATGCGACCATTTCCCTACCCCCGCTCAGATTCTATGATCCATCTAAGCCTCGACCTATAGGTTATGATGAATCTAAAATTTGTGCTTACCATCACACACCAGGACACAATGTAGAAGGATGCAAAGCTTTGAAAGCCATCCTTCGCCAGTCACCTATCTCGGATATACAGCCTAAGAAAGATAATTTACGGAGAGAGAAGCCTTTATCTTCGAGCCCTTCTCCTATACCACCTGTCCCCACCTCACCAAAATCTATCATCATTGCAACCCCACCTCTCAAGAGCAATGACTTATCCCCGCCATCTTCCTCCTCTTGTATTCACGAGATCAACATGATTAACATTGCTACTCGAGGTCAGAAAAATAATGGAAAAGCTAAAGAAAGCACACCTGCGGCCTCTCTTTCTCCTTCTGCCATCCCGATCGCACCACCACCTAAAGTGGTCATTCGTGGACCTGCCTATCCCATCTCTGATGGAGTTTCCCACCACACCATGATCAAACAACTTCACCAATCTCCTGTCAAAATGACACTCTATGATCTCATTCAAACATCTGAATCGCATCAACAAGCTTTAATTGAGATCCTTCAAGGGATAGAGGTCCTACCTAACAAAACCTTGCCCGTCACCTCCATTTTAACACCCAACCATGTCACTTCTCTCACCAAACAACCTACCTCCACAACCACTTTTGTCCCTGTATAGCAAGCATTCTTGTCAGTTTCTCAAGAAGAAATTGTCGTCTTTGGTGTAGAAGATCCTGATCTAGCTCTTTTCATCTCGTTGTACATTTGGGACATCCGAGTACGTCGTGTTATGATTGACGAGGGCACCAACCTAAACATCGTCTCTTCCAAATCCTTCTAACAGATGAATATCCCTCCTAGCTGCATGTGTGCCAACCCCACCATGTTGCGTTCATTCAACAATGCTATTACTTCTACCTTAGGCACCGTGATCCTTAACATTTGTGTAGGGCCACGTACCTTACCCAAACTCTTCTATGTCCTTGAGGGAGAATTCCAATACAACATATTGTTAGGCTGCCCTTGGATCTAGGCTATGGGATGCGTTCCCTCCACCTTACATAGATGCATCAAATTCGAGTATGAGGGGAAGTCTTACACCGTCAAAGCTGACACTTCCCCTTTCAAAACCTGTAATATGTTATATCGCCCTAATGATGTGCTTGTACCAGTCAAGGCACCCATTGATCCAGCCCAACCATCTACTTCAACCACGCCTCAACCATCCACCTTAACCACACTCGCACCTTCGACTAATGAATCCACCGCCGTGAATACCACTTCCTTCCCCGCGACAACATCCCAACTTCAGATCCCTTGGTAGATGTTTTTCAATGCCTTACGCTAGGGGAATACCACCTATACAATGTTATCACCTTCCATACCCCACAGAGTATGGATAGTTACATGCACATCCTACCTATGACCATCGTGTGGGGGAGGTGATATCCTACGGACCACCTAATTGCCGCACCAACTTAACGTATGGGGGTGTCGACACATCCTCTGTCACTCCTGAACCTCCCCTTGGTGTGGTTCCCTTCCAATCTGATTTTTGATATTTAACCAACCGTCGTTTCACCCTCACCTTCCTGACGCGTTGTGCTTGGAAGGGTTTTGGTTTCGGTCTTTATGAACAAGGCCGACATACGATCATTCCTGTAACTACCCGTAAACACAAAGATCATCGTGGTATTGGATATTTTGAACCACCTACACTGAAGAAACCTCATGTCAATTATATCTAGGAAAAAAACGAAGTCACCCCTTCCGAACCATCATCACCCATTTTTCCATCTTCACCCATAGAATCGATAGACTCGGAATCTATCCCTCCTAACTTTTTTTTTTTGTGAATGCTATCTTCCTGGGTCCTCTCACTTATCAACACGATAGTGAGGACCCATCTTGTCTCCCCCTTTTGTATCCAGATATGATTGAAGAAGATTCGCCTTCAATTAATATTGTGGAGTGCCAGGATGATGACTCCATCCTCACCTACCTCGGTGCGGATGACTCTTATATTCAATGTGCCTTACCATCTGACACCCAAACTATGTTAAATGAATCAACTATAGAAATCAACATCCACATAGAGGAAGATCCTCACATTCTAAATATCAGACAATCTCTTGACGCATTAGAACAAGCCACCTTCACTACCTTCCTCCGTGCCCGTAATCAAGCTTTTGCTTGGTCCTACACCGACATGCCAGGAATCGATCCTGACATTGCTGTCCATAACATCACTCTGAAACCAGACTCTAAACCAGTTAAATAGAAACTAAGAAAAATGCATCCACGCATTTCCCTCTTGGTGAAAGAAGAGCTTCAACGCCTCCTTTCTGTTTCTTTCATCTTACCTATTGACTATCCGCAATGGATTTCTAATGTCGTACCTATCACTAAAGTGACGGGGGGACTTCAGATATGCATGGATTTTCGGGACCTTAACCTCGCTTGCCCAAAGGATGACTTCCCCCTACCTAGCATTGATCAACTTGTTGATCTCACTGCGGGCCATGAGATGCTTTCTCTCATGGATGGCTTCTCGATACAATCAAATTTTGGTAGCCCCGACCGATCAACATAAAACCGCCTTCATTACCCCCTGGGGGACCTTCTGCTATCGTGTCATGCCATTCAGCCTTAAGAATGCTGGTGCAACATATCAGCGGGCTATGAATTATATTTTTCATGACATTATGCACACTATCCTCGAGGATTATGTTGATGATCTTCTTGGAAAATCCAAACATCGCAGTGAACATCTTGATGTTTTAACCATTATTTTTGATCACCTGTTACAATACTATGTTCATCTTCAACCAAAGAAATGTGTCTTTGGCATCCTTTCGGGAAAACTCCTTGGCTTTATCATCTCTTTGCATGGCATTGAGGTCGACCCAGCTAAAGTCAAAGCAATCCTAGAAATGCCCCCACCCACTAACCTCAAACAATTGCATAGTTTGCAAGGCAAACTCCAATCTATCCAACGATTTCATTTCACAACTCTTAGATCGATGTCAACCTTTCCATCATCTCCTTAAAAAGGACATTATCTTTCAATGGAGCGAGGAGTGCCACCAAGCCTTTGAGGCTCTTAAAGCTTATCTCTTGCAGCCACCCATGCTTATCCCACCTCAGGACGATCACCCTTTCTACCTTTACCTTTCTACCACCGACCATGTTGTAGGAGCCATGCTCGCACATCATGACTCTGAGCATCGAGAACAAGCAATTTATTACATAAGTCATACTCTTGTGGATTACGAGACTAGGTATACACATGTAGAAAAGTTGTGCCTAGCCCTATCATTTATGGCCACCAAACTCCGACATTACCTTCTGAATCACAAAACTTTTTCATCACCAATGCTGACCCCATACATTATATGTATGCCAAACCTCATCTAAACCAACGCATCACCCGATGGCTTATGCTACTCACCGACCTTGACCTTGAGTTTGTACACCGGAAATCAGTCAAAGGACAAACTATCGTAGACTAACTCGCGAAGCCCCTTTACCTAGGGAACAATTTACCAATTTTACTTTCCCTGATGAGCTCATCACAACTCTTTCACTCAGTGATGTGTCGTATCCAATGACCCTCTTCTTCGATGGATCTAAATTCTAGTGCGGTGGAAGGCAGGTGTTGTTCTCATTCCTCTTGAAGGTGAACCTATGCCTCTTTCATTCAGGCTCAATTTCCCCTGCACTAACAACACAGTGGAATACGAGGCCCTTGTTTTGGGTCTCCATATTGCGTTACACTTAGGTGTGAAGTCTATTAATATTTTCGGTGACTCTCAGTTGGTAGTAAATCAAGTTACTAGCATCTACCAATGTAAAAATGAGGAACTTCAAAAGTACAAATGTTACGTGGATTCACTTTTGACGTTAATTTTCTCATTATTCTATCCAAACCATTCCCTGCTCAACTAATAAATTTGTAGATATTATGGCTTGCTTGGCCTCGCAAATTTTTGCCTCACCAATTGACTTGGACATATTTGTCTTGGTCTAACAACTCTTTGCCCCATCTTACTTAGTTCGGATGTTTGTATGGTAAATAATGTATCTGTGATTTGTAGGATACCTAGTATCACCAATTTCACGACTACCTTACAACCTCTGGTTCTACCACCTAACCTTACTAGTAATGGCAAACATGCTTTTCTTAAAAGTGTTTCTCATTATGTCATCATGGGGGGACTCCTCTATAAATGTGGCTTCGATGGTATCCTCCTTCGCTATCTAACCGGCGCTGAAGTCGCTCATACCACCCAACAAATCCACGACGGACTTTGTGGTGGGCACTTTAGTGGCCTCGCCATGGCCAAGCGGATCCTTCACCTAGGATATTATTGGCCTACTATCAATAAAGACTGCTGCGAATATGTTAAGCATTGTGTTATGTGTCAACAACATGCCAACCTTCAACATACTCCTAGCCACCCATTATAGGTCGCACGAGATCTTTGGCCTTTCTCACAATGGGGTTTAGACCTTATTGGTGAGATTCACCTGCCTTCTTCGTAGCATCACCGTTGGATCATCACGGCAACCGAATATTACACTAAATGGGTGGAGGTCGTTCACTCATTTAAACCAAAAAGAAAAAATCGTTGAGTTCATCAATCATTACATTATTTTTCGCTTTTGGTGTTCCTCATCGCCCGATAACGAGATAATGGAAAATCTTTCAAAAATAAGTTGTTACAAGACCTTTGTGACAACTTTGGTATCAAACTTAGCTTCTCATCACCCTACTATCCACAAGCAAATGGACAAGTCAAATCTTCTAACAAAACCTTAATCAAAATTATCATGAAAGTCGCAACAATTCAGGGAAAAGCGGCATGATCACATCCCCTTGCCCTTTGGGCTTATCGTACCAAAGATTCCTACTTCCACTAATGCCACACCATTCTCCCTAGTGTGGTACCGAGGCTGTCTTGCCTCTCGAAATACAAATTCCTTCTCTCGTAATATCTCTTCGGATATTCTCGCTAATGATGACTTCTACCAAGAGCGGTTAGCCCAATTAGAGTTTCTTGATGAGTGTCATCTTACAACTCTTAACCACCTACAAATTTATCAAAGGCTCATTAAGCATGCTTATGATAAGCGAATTCATGAGCATACCTTTAAGATTGGTGATCTTGTCCTCAAAGAGAATCAACATGTAACCAAACTAGAAAAGAGCAAACATGGAAAATTTTCTCCTAATTAGATTAGGCCTTACATTATCACTCACACCTATGGATCGGTACTTATCGTTTAGTGTCACTTAATAGTAAACCCGAGCTCAACCCCTTAATGCCTTGCATCTTCGACCATTCTATTGTTTAATTTAGCATTACGTCACTTCTTATCTACATTGCGCTCGTCCCTTGATCTCATTTGCCACCTCATACACCTTGTTTCGTGCATCTCAAAATGGAATCAAGCTCACATGGTTTGATCATCACCTCCTCTTAAAGATGCCTTCCCTTTTTTAGTCTGGTCCATGACTTAAAAGTATCAAAATAACAAGTTCTCAATTATATGATTCTGGGATATTCTTGAGTCAAACTTCCTACAAAACTCAATGCTTCATATGGACATCTAGACCGCTACGCTCTAAACTAGACTACTCCCTCGAAGGATAGCTATGTGCAAAGCCGCATCTGCTATTATACACTAGACTGCTCCCTCGAAGGACAACTATGTGCAAAGCCGCATCATGCTACTATAAGTAGACTGCTCCCTTGAAGGACAGCTATACAAAGTCAGCCTCTATCAGAAGCTTCTCGCATTGATCAGCTTCGTGAAGACCTCAAGAAATAACAAAATGCATATCCCATATAGACTTCCTGCATCGATCAGTCTATATCTAGAAAAATAAAAGCAGTATTCAAAAGCACTTTTGATTCATGGACTCATCTATTTAGGTTTGGATCTATTTCATCAGAATAATCACCTTATAACAAGTCCTCTACGCCCCAGCTATACCATCCACCTCACCCCACCATTCTTCACAACAACAAAACTCAAGGGACGTGATGTATATCCGATATATTGTGATTATACAACTCTTTTCACCTATCGACTTCTCACCTATGTAAGGTACCTAGGGATTCAGGCTCATCCTATGATAATTTGTGGTTTCTTTAGCTCTTTCTAACTTAGGGAAACTTTTTCCTCTTTTGCCCGAATCTGGGATCATATGTTGACCTTAATCAGGACACGGTTACCTAATGCTTGGGTAAGCTAACTCTCGCTTCACCTATACCTTACCAACTCCAACAACCTTACCCTACCAATATCAAAATTTTTACCAACCAACAAATTGCCTAACCACAACCAAATTTCCTGAATTCACCTCTCCCTGGTCCTAAGGGAGAACTACATCGGTCTAAGGCCCCTCCTTGCTTTGTGCAATGGGCTATGTAGGCAGCACTTAGGAGACATGGGGTCTCCCAAGGTTAGCTCGACCATCCCCTACCATAACCTATCATGTATGATGTTTTTCTTAAAAATATAAATGTTTTCACATATTTATATTGATAACACTCACCTTTGTCCTTTACCAATCCAAACATTCAAACCACAAACATTTCTTATTATTGTCATAACCTCAAAATCAACATACATATTCAGTTTTATTTAGATGTTAAACAAATACATCTTCTCTATCATTGACGTGCAGGTCGGCATCCTTATTTATTCTTCTACCCCTATGAAATTCACGTAGGCCCCGCACCTCATCCCGAACCAGGTAGTGATGGTGATCATCGATGCCGCTCACCTGGCCTCTCCATCCTCAAAGGGGCCACTACTATTGGTTCCTCCCACTGATCCACCAATCTCTCCTGTAACATACGAATACACCCTCTCACGTGGAGGAATCTTGCCTCTAGTCTCTCCACTCGTGACTGCGAAACCTCTAACAATCCCATTGTCTCATTCACCTGTGTTTGAAGCTGGTGAACTAAACCCTGTAGGTGGTCTCTCTCCATTGTAATCACAGCTATGTCAGGATGATCAGCCCTCTCACGTGCACCTCGTAGCTCTGCTACCCACCATAATCTATAAGACTTTGTCACTCCTGCATCCATTACCCTGCGATCGGCTGTTGTCTCCTCTGGTCCTTTTGGAAGTGTCGGTCATGGTAGTGAGAAGGGTGCCTCGGTTTCGATCCACCTGTATGGTCTATGAGCCATGGGTATATCCTGAACAAATCCAAATTTTTACCGCATGTGATCTAGAGGAATCCTCTCGTACTCACCTGGCCTGTGTCCCGCAATCCACCTTAATCACTCTACACCCCTCAAATCCTCAGCTATGTTCACTGTCACCATGTAGTTCCCGTACGGTCTCTAACGAATATCCACAATCGTCACCATCTCCCACATCTACCTATAATACTTGGCGTCATCTATCACGGTTTTAGCTCTTGCCTCTTGCTCTGTCTGGACCCATCATCTGAATCCCAACCTCTGCACTCCTGTCTCTCCTCCCTAGATTGGTTGGCCTATTGGTCACACACACACAATGTGCTCATAGGCCCAACAATGTAATAAGTATGCACAATCCAGTGTAGTCCTGTGATTTTTCCTGCATGCCCATAAACCCCTGTATAGCTCCGCAAGATATGCAGGTGCCCATGCGAAAGTAACGCTACCTTCTATCATCTCACGAATAATACACATCAATGATTTCAGAAATCTTCCCCATCCACTCTAGGTAATGCATAATACCCCACCGCTATCATTAATACCACTACCAACCTTGTTGCCTCAGGGTGTGCCGCAAACATTATACCATAAGTGAATGTCAAACCTCACTGTGTCAAATCTCGTGTGACTAGACCAAATCTTTGCCATTATCGCTGCTCGCACCGCGTTAGGCCCCCGCACGATACACTAGTCTTCCTGTAATTGGGAGTCTCAAAATTCGAACACATCTTCTAATGTCACTGTCATCTCCCCTGTTGGTAGATAAAAGGTATTTTTTTCAGGATTCCATCTCTCAATCAGCGCCTGCAACATAGCATGATTGCGTGTGATCCGTGAATAATAGCGGATTCCACTTAACCCCACATGGTTTATTAATGCCCACTCAGTTGGTGTTACATCTGCTCAGACCCATGACAACAAAGCTGGCACCCTATCATTCATCCTCAACCCTGCCTGTGCCTGCACACATTAAACCAACAAACAACAAATCAACAAATAACTTCCAACGTGTTTTTTATCGCAATCCACAAATTTACACAGTAACCGATATCGGTTATAGACAACCGATACCGGTTACTTAACCGATACCGGTTATTCCTAAACGATATCGGTCACTGTCAATTCCAACCACCCTTCTCAAAAACACCACATATGATCACTTCTTCACTCGTTTACCCCTCTCTGTACCTACGAACATATCTCAAACACCTGATTGCCTACCCTACAACACTCACCCCATCCCAAACTCTTACCTATCACCTTTCTACCCATTTACCTTACCACATTCTATTTTTAACCATGTAAAATCTCATTCCAACCAAAACAAATTATACCTCTGGGGATGCAGTAGTTTGAGGTGGAACCTGTCTTCCTTCTCCTCTCTGCCCGCTGGATGATTCTCTTTGTTCAGCCATGTTCACCACCCTCTTCACTATAACTTTCCTGTACGCCTTCTTAATCCAAGCCCACGATCACTTTACCTGTCTCTTCCTCCTGTGTACTCGATTCTCCTATGCAATTACCCTGTATGGATGCCAAACAGCCTCGCATCTTCATATTTAACATGTTACATGACTCTAAAAACAAGAACTTAAGTCACCTCCCAAGCTTTTCTATATTTAGAAAATCTTGTTTTATCGTAACCAATGTCGGTTACGTAACCGATATCAGTCATATGTGACCGACATCGGTTAAATAACCGATATTGGTCACATATTTCATTTTGCTTGTAGGTCCTTTCTTTGTTTTTTTACAAATCCTTGGCGGCGCCCGCCTCTTTTCCCTGCATAATGACATAGTTATCAACAATCATCATCATAATACCATCAACACATATGCATATCATCAAACCATCATCAAAATATACATCCAATTCTAATACCATCGAAAAAACACATGAAACATTATAATATATGCATCACATCCACAAATATACACACCATATGGATCAACCTCATCATCTATATATATCATCAAAATAGTGTTACAATATACAACTTGCCCTGCATGGGGCCTCTGTAATCCAAAATAAAAAGTTAGCACGCAGTCTGCTATCTCTGTCAAAAATCTCGACTCGGCTCATAGGTCGGTATCAACTATACAACATGTACTCGGCTCGTAGGCCGGTATATATAACAAGAAAGAATACATCAATCCTAGGAGGGCACGTAGGCCTCTATATACACACTCGGTTCGCAAACCGGTGTCTTTATAAAAAAACCCATCTCTGCTCTTGGGGTGACTCAGCTCTCTCAGCTGGCCTCGTGCGATCTCACCTCCTACCCGTCACGACCCACAGCAGTGGCCGTGGCTACGTCCCCCTGTGACCTGTGACTCCGGGACGTCTCGGCTCTGTGAGCTACATATGGCTGATAGTCAGCCCCGGTACCATCCAGTACGTCCTAGTAATAGCGGGCCTCCGCTCTCACCTCCATGTATTGGGCTCGTGCCACCATGGCTGGTGGGGCTGGTCCCCCGACTCCTAATATAACTGGGCCCTACCCTGACCCTACCTACGCCCGTACTGTGCCGTGGTGGCGGTGGAGCTACCATCGGAGCTCGAACAGGGGACTCCGTGCCTATGCTCGAACAAAGATCTAGTCTGAGGCTATGCTCGTGCATGTACATGTGCTGCACTCGTGCCTATCCCTGTACTTGTCCTCGTGCTCAGGTTAATGCCCTTGTAGCACTCCACCTATGCCTGTGCAACAATCTCCCCTATAATAATTGCACCTAGCCCAAGAGACGGTCCCTCTCCGCTATAACCACCGCCAAATCTAGGCTGTGTGGGGGTCAGTGCTCTCATGGCTGCCCTCTTCCCTGCCCACCAAACCAAAAATGCACCTGTAACACCGGGCGTCGTCATCAGTATCATCTGCCGGTCTCTCTGCGACCCAAACTGGGTCCAATGGCTACGAAGAGGTAGTGGTGCCTCTACATCCTCCCTCCGATACTGTGGGAAGGGAGGTGGCTCATCTTGTCGTAGGCCCAACTGTCGGCGTACCCTCTCTAGGGGAATCTGCTCATGCTCCTAGGTCTCGATCGCTATCTAGAAGATGTACTGGATCCATCGTAGCTATGCTCGGGCTCCTCCACGGGGCTGATGGCCTCTGTATGGCCTCCATACAATATCTAGTGTGGTCAGGCCCTCTAACATATGTCTGTAGTATGCCACATCTCACCCTGCAATAACCACTCGTGGCTGGCCCACGACCCCCAACCACCTCTGAAACCCATACCTATAAACTACCTATGGCCCTGGCTGCTGGGGCAGCCCTACAGGTCGTAAACACATGATATGCTCATAGGCCCAATAGTGTAGCAAGAATGTCGAGCATATCCCGAATCGCCTCATATGGCGATAGCCCCAGAGCTCTCTGTATAGCTGCACCAAATACACCGGTGCCCATGCATAGCAGGTGTGCTCCTCCACCATCTCATGTAATACTCCCATCAGAGCCCATGGGAAGCGACCTCCCTCTGAGTCTGGGAGGGCGAAGCAGGTGATACCAATCATCATCAGCACGGCAAGCCGTGTCTCCTGTCGATGCGTGCGATACATATCGCCATAGTAGATGCTCATGCTATGATATGTAATTAATGGGGCTGCATCCCCGAATACCTACAGGATGTTATCCATCGATGTCTTAGCATCCACCTGGAAGACCGCCTCCCCTATGATTGGCAGTCTCAAGATGCGATACACATCCTCTAGTGTGACTGTCATCTCTCCAGTCGGGAGATGGAAGACATTGGTTACCGGATCCCATCTCTTGATGAGGGCAACCATCAAGCTGTGGTCCCTATCTACAGCCCTATATCTCTGGACTCTGCCAAGTCCAACCTCCCACATGACTACCCACTGCGCTGCAGTCACATGTGGCTACATTTGCCCCCGATGAGAGAGTGGCATCCGATCCACGCATCGTTAGCTATTGGCGTGCTGCAAAAAAACCCACTCCATCAAGCCTACCCTTTACAACACAACTACCTTCTCCCCTTCACCCCAAAACTCTATCCTACCCGCCTACAACAAATCAATACACCTACTTTCACAACCTTACCTCCTGCCTTTACATGGTGACTAGTACCGGTCACCCACAATCAACCTGCTGCCGATCGACACATGACCGACACCGGTCTCACAAACCACTATTCTATAGTCGTGACCGATGCCAGTCACTTAGTGACCGACATCATCCATCAGGGATTTCGGGGCTAGATCGAAAATGGCCCCCAAATCCCGTTTTTTTTCTATTTTTAACCTATCTACCTAGCCCAATTACCTAAAAACTTGCCCACCCTGCCGTGTTGACTTACCTAACATATCTACCCACTCCATTTTATGATTTACCTTCATTTATTCATTATTTTATCACATTTTAGATTCCTACCCCAAAACCCACATCCTAGTTAAATTCATCAACTTCACACAAATAGGGATTTAGAGCCTACCGGTATGACTACACGTCATCGTGGTGGGATAGGTGGTGGTGTTCCACACCTCCTACTCCTCCAGGCTGTGCCATGGCTGCAAATCTCCTCAGGGTCCTCAACCAATCAAACTCTGCCTCCTGATCACTGGGGCCTACCAATAACTCACTCCTCCACTAAACTAGTGCCAACTCAGCCCATAAACTCAACAAAATCAATTCAAAACTCAGACAAGCAAAAGGTTGGCACTCACATTGACAATGTGAAAATGACATGCCGTATTTTTCTTTTTATAGGTTTTGACTTATAACCGATATCAGTTAGAGCGCGCCCTAAAACACCGATATCGGTCTTCTAACCGATACCGGTCATAACTAACCGATATCGGTTACATGCCCATTTTTTCCTAATTCCTTCCCTTATCCACCAATTTCCATTTCTCATCACATCGCCTACCCCCGGCTTTGCTAAATAGCCTTATTTTGAATTCATGGGCTGACCCCAAGGTCAGTAACCAATCACTTGGCCCAACCCAAGGCCACAACAAACCAAATCGGCCCAACCTAAGGCCGTAAAACCAACCCAGCCCGACCCAAGGCCGCAACCAATCACTTGGCCCAACCCAAGGCCGCAAAAAAGCAAATCAGCCCAACCCAAGGCTGAAAAAAACCCACCGGCCCGACCCAAGGCCGCAACCAATCACTTGGCCCAACCCAAGGCCGCGACAAACCAATCGGCCCGACCCAAGGCCACAACAAACCAACCACCGACCAAGGCCGCACCCAATCACTTAGCCCGACCCAAGGCCACAACCAACCAATCAGCCTGACCCACGTCTGCACCAATTAAGTACCTCAACTAAGGCCCTCAAATCAAAAATTCTCTCCACCCATCATTTACCTGTTTGTTCAATCGAGCTCACCTATTCATGTTTTAGCATGACTAGGATACTTGTTCCACCGACCAGCTTTGCCTAGACCAAGACCGTGACATTTATTTCAACCAAACCAACCATTTGGTACTTCCGAACATGCCTAAACATTCTGGTACCTTACCCGTTATATCCCCTGGAGCTACTTCATATGCCTTGGATACCAGGATTATATCAACCTTTTTGGATAAACTATCGACCTTTGCCTATGAATTGCTTGTTTGCTCTTCAAATCATGTACCCTGGTCACACTACTGCATTTCAACGTGTGTCTGCTTCCTTGAACTTACCCCACCATCTTACCATCATCATTCACCCTTTATCAAACCTATCCCTGATTTTACGTCTCCTCAATCTGTGATAGATTTGAGGGGGATTACCTATACCCTTAACTAGGGAAACCACTTCTTATTATTGTTAGTGCAGCTTTACAAGGCAAGCTACATGACAACAAGGGGAAAATGTAGACACCAAATTTGGGTCTTACGATACCTTGTGCCCCGCATCTCGTCCCGCAACCTAACCCTACCTCACCACCTAAACCTTGCACACTTAATTATTTATTAATTACCTTATAATTAATAAATCCACATCTCTAACCCTACCACCTCACCTCGCCACCTCACCATGACCTAGCCCTAACCCTAAACCAACCTAATTAAGACCTATGACTTGGTCCAGACTCACACCCATGACTCATCACCCCTCACCCACACTAAAACGAGCCTAATAATGACTTGACTAAGCCCACAACTGATTCGTCGGAGAAAAGGAGGGAAATTTGGCTATTTTACTAAAAATAGCCACTTTGACCTAATCGACATCGGTTCCTACTACTCGACCGCCATCGGTTCCTGTTAATGACCTTCCCCAACCAAAAGAAAGGATCTGGAATTCATTTGGCAAGAGGAAAAAGAGAAGAGGATCGAGCCCAAGATCAGAATTAAACAACTGGATTGCTTTGTCACACTCGTTCAAGCATTGGAAAAGATTGAGGATAGCTTCCTCATCTCGCTTTCAATATCGGATCATCCCAACTAAGCCTTACTCTGCTGCCACCACATTCCTTGGACTGTATCTTCATCGGAACCAGATAAGTAGTATCTTGTAGTTCTTTGTTACCATTTTTCCTTAATTCATATTAAAAGGGGAACTGACCACCTTTGAAAGGAAGTCTCATATTTCCTGGGCCTAAGGCAACTCCCTCACTTATTGTCTAACTAAGATCTGGTGGTCTTTTATTCTTACTTACAGGTAGTCCTTCCTAGACAAAAAGGAGTTCTTCACAATCGATCTGATCCCTCTACGGTACGTGCACACCTTCCCAACACTCAACAGGTATTCTTCCTAGCCCTAACCCTTATTTGTTTCTCAAGAGAATGAAAGGATAAAAGAAACTCTATTCCTAACTAAGTTACGTGAGAAACAACTATACCTAGATGACATACTCATCATTTTGGAATACGTCCTTCACCTCACTCTACTATTATTTAGAATGATCTTTATAGACTACCGTCAGTCCACTTGCCCAAGGTTTGACCCTAGCTCAGGTTAGCAACATAATTTGTTATAGGAAGACACTCACGGTGACTTAGGGCATATGGGCATACTCGACCGACCTAATTCGACCGAATGTGCCAAGGTACCATGAGTCATAGAAAGCTACTCCCTATTCCAAACATGCTACTAACCTAACCTAGAGAGAAAACTATGTTCAAGTCCGGATGTGTGTAGATCTAGATGAACAATACGTAGGAAGGGTGTTGCCACATGTCAACTGTAACATTATATCCTCGAGAATTTCTTGTAATTCTCGAAGGTACAATCTAGGAGTTAGCATGTGCCAACATCCTTTAGGACTAATTCATCATGATGTACATATCCCTTAGTGGTCATTAGATTAATAATTAAATTGGATTAAGATTCAGATTGCAGCAATCATGCCTAACCCTAATTCCAACATTCATTAAGTTCTATATACATATTTAACCTGATTTGATATTGATAACTTCATTAACTCATGTTTGCATTAATGTTTACTAATGTGGAATAACAAGTAGTCATCCCAAAAACAAGACAACAAACATCAAGCATTTAATTCTTTACGCAACCTAGTTGTCCAAATCAAGTGTGTCATCCACCTAGATTCAGCTAGTGTTTACTTCTTATAAATGAAGTACAAAGATTAAAGATCATAACCACTATTCCTTTTTATCTTTCATTCTTTTGAGAGAGGAAGAGTCTTCCTCTACATGATTAGATGTTAAGGTTAACTTAACCTTTTTACCAATCTTTACTCATATAGTTTAATTGTATGTCCAAAGCATATTTCATATTAAACTTTAGTTGTGTAGATAAAGAATGACATAATTTGTAATTTAACAAGTTCATTATAGTAAGGGGATTGTACTATCCCCTTAATACAACTTATTACGTGATGAACACAAAAAGATACAAAACAAATATAAATAATACCACCAAGATATGACTACTATTTCCATCATATAAGTACAAAAAGAATTCGCACCACAAATTAAAGTCCAACTCCAAACCTTCCATTTCAAGGTGATAAATATACATTTACAAGATTATGCGTTTCAAACATACCGCATGTCAATCTTCATGAAGATCATAACAGAATATCACTTCTCTTTTCTATTACAACTCGGGAATGAATCAAAACTCTTTACATAATATCCATAATTAAATATGCCAATGCATCATAAAAATTTTTACCTTCCTTTATCACTTACGATGTCCATCTGCAAGGTCGGTTCAATGAGCTGAGCATGATAAGAACTAAACATTAAAACAAAGTGCATTCCACTAATTGTTCCATTAAAACAACTCGCTTTAATAAATCAATTAATACATAATACAAATAATCATAAGTAATAACTAGAAAATAAGTACAATTAAAGATTCACTTTTAAGAAATGAGCATAATATGATCCACAACATCTGCATTACAACATATAGTTTAATTGATCCCATCAATTACTTTTAAACAAATAAAAGGTCTTTTCATCCAATTGTTTCATAATTCTATCCAAATAAAAAGACAACATTTATATCTACTACGCAATAAAAGGAAGTTATTTATAGCATAACTCATATTAGGATAATTCATCCTTCGATATAAGCAAAAGAATAAGAATCAATTAATTCTATTCCCCATACACTAATCATATGAAAGAGAGAAACAGGTTCAAACACTCATAACTACTTCAGTTCAAAGATAACAATATGGATTCATTATTAAAGAGACAACATCTAAACAAGAATCCTATATCAATCCATGAAGGAATAGAGAATCAAAATAGTCTAACTGCAAGTCTTACTAACTTCTACAAGTTATAAGATATCATTCAAAGATCTAAACCAGATGTTCCACAAATCAAAGCTAGAATTATACAGGATTAATCTCTTCTCGAGTCCATCCAAGAAGGGTTCATAATAAGACAGAGTGCAAAAAGAGGAAACCTTATAATATCAAATCCAAATGAAGTATGAATTAGCCAAACAAATCAATCGGTCTAAGTATGTTATTATTTTCTTTTCAACATATCGAATCAATTCTTCTCTTTCCACATCATCACCACAAATGATTAGTCCAAGTAGACTAAACAATCCACTAGGAAATTCCCATCTTAGAAGAGTGGTTCCCCACTATTTTCTACAAGATAGAAGGACAAATAGCCAAACCCTATAAGTCAATCATACATAAGAGAAAATCATTCTACAACCAAGAAGATAATTGAGATTTAGAGAATTTTAATCAAATGAACTTATCTTTTCAAAAGGTAAAGGATCTCAAAAGGAAAAAGGTCCGATAAAGAATTCATTTCATTTCTAATATCAAATGAATTCCATGTCTAATTTCCAACTCAAGTTCTCTTTACAAGTTCCCAAGGAGAAAACAAAATCAACATATAGTTAGAAGAAAGCACACTTCAAGTTCCCCTTCAAATCATTACCACCTGGTTTATCTATTCAAATTCCTTAAACCCAAGTTTGAATTCAATTCATAGAAACGAGTACACAGTACAGTCCCAAAAATAGTATAATGTCAACAAGAGAGCATATTCCTTTCTCTTTTCATTGAACCAGAGATTCATTCGATGAATCCAACAAAGAATAGAATACCAAAAATAATATAAGATAAATAATTTTCAATTAAAATCTCGAACCTACAGAAACTACATTCCCAACTCCTAGGTCTTACATGGCTCAAAATAATAGAGATATAAAGTTCGTGGTCCTCATGAAGACAAATTAAGTGAAACAACCTGGAACCAGAGGTGATAAATCCTATCAACAAGATTCAGAATGAGAGAGTATTCAACTCTTCCTTCCTTAAAATCCAAAAGTCAATTTAAGAGGTTCGTGAAGTGACTAAGAAAAGCCAATAAACGTAAAATTCAAACAATGTATCCACTTTACCTCCTACATGACTGAAATAGAATCACAACAAAGAATCTCAAATTCCATCTATAAAGATTACGATAGAGAAGGTATTCGTTTCAAATGTTAATTGCAAAAAATAAAAATGAATATTACATTACCATAAAACCTCAAAATTGTTAACGATTGTTCCAACAAACTCTATATCAAACCAAACCCACAACAAGATACAGTTCTAGTCATTAATCCTTCAAACAAAATAGTCAAGTCTTCAAAGAAGACGCAGATTTCTCGGGCTAAGTTGGAAAGAATAACCTCAATACTTACGTTCCTTACCATTTCAAGAACACAAGATACAATCTCAAAGATAAAAGTACCACATCCATTCCAACTCAAAAAAATGACAAGGATAATATCTCAAAAGAGGTTAACAAATCTATCAAACCAAAACTACTTTCCCCAAGATTCTTTGAGAAAACAGTCCCATAACGAGTTCTAAGTATTCAAAACCTTGAATACGAGTAAAAACTCAAGCTTAGAATACAAGTACAGAACCAAACACAATGTCTCGAACACAAGTTCTGAACACACAAGTATTGGATATGAGTTTAGTGCTTGAACACGAAGCTTCAAACATAAGTTGAAAATAACACAAAGCTTCAGTACAAGCTCAAAACAAAACACGAAGTTCCAATACAAGTTCAAATGAAACATAAGGCTCAATAAAATTTTAGAACCACACAAAGCAATGAATTCCAGTTCAGAATAACACCAACCTCGAACACATGTTCAGAACAAAGTATAGAGCTTCAAAAAAGTTTCGCATCCATGCAACCACTCAACTTGCACAAAGAGAGTTTCCAAAAGATAACATTAGTTTACAATGGATTTACATCCAAAAACCACAAAGATTCATAAATCCATGAAAGTAAATAACCAAAAAATCATGAAAATATTTATCTCATGAGAGTATTATTGTTTTAATGAATCATTTAGAAGAAAGCAAGAAATATTAATGGTTAGATCCTATCATGCCTGATAGTTCTTCTACAAATTCCAAGGAGACTTCTAGCTGAGCTTCCAACTCTTTTTCTTCTCCATGAAAGATCAATAATCAAACATATTTTCCTTAAATGCCTCAAATACTTTCCTTCAATCAAAAATAGGCCGAGAAACCAAAAATAGCCACAAAGTAAAATTCGAACTGTTGGTTCAAAGAACCAGATAGCTCCATACATAGCAAAAATTATGAGACATGTAAGGCCAAACAAACCCTCACAAATCTACCTCCTTTGTTTCTAAAATGGTTTGCACGTAAATACCGAGGTCTATTAATTCCATTAATTACAAAATTCCCACCTATCTCTCCATGCCCCCACCTCCTAAAACTCGTGAAACCTATTTCCACTTCTGCATGCATTTCCAACTTTAGTGAAGCCTCCACATATGCCTCAACTAAATTCTGCTATCCTTTTCCAAATTAGTTGTACCTCCATTCATTTAACCAAAAATCAAATCAATTAAATGCCATTGGAACCATCACCATAGTGTCATGTGACCCCTTAGGTTCCCTTTTAATAGTTTAGGATAGATTTCCCAAAACTTAGGTTAGTCTAACAATATTTACCTTAGGTCTTAAAACATTGCCATAGGTAATTTCCACCTTAGGTTAGATCAATTCACAACCATATAGTATTAGGCATTAGGTTTATAATAGCCTAGCATTACTTTAGTAATCTTTCCCTTATTCATTTAGCACATGAGCTTAGGTTAGATTGAAACCCAAATAAGTAGACATAGCTAGGAAGTAGGTGCTTTTACCTAGCTTAGGGTACCATTAGGATAATCCTTTAGTTTTAGGATTTTGATTCCCTTCTTAGTCATGAAGCAGACTACATTTTGTTTATGCCATTAATATCCTAAAGGGATCAATCCTAAAGACCCAAGCACAAACATATAACTGAATGAAGTCACATTCATACAAGACCATAGAATTTGTAACAAACAAATATGGAAAAGAGTGGGGAATAAAAAAATGTACTTTCCCATGTTTTATCCATATTTACAAGGTGTTTCTTTTTATTTTAGATGCTAATTTACTAGAAATAAAACATTTAGTAGCTCGCATCAAAAAGAATAGTTATAGGTATGCCAAATAACTTACCTGGAACCTCCATGGGCATGGCCTGCTTTTCAACCTATTTGTCACCTATTTATGCAACGTGTATCTTTTGCTATTGATTATGGTCATCCTATTTCAAAGGAAATTGATTTGCGTAATGATATTTTCCACGCTTATAATAGACTCCTACAGGGTCCCTTTCTAGGCTCATATTTATTTCTAGTCCTAGAATTATCATTCGGACCTCCACAATACTTCGTCTATTATTATAATTCTTGACAAAGTTGTTCCGTACATTACCAAAGCAAACTTGTTTGTTGCTTCTTTTTATTATTATCACTTGGAAACTTACTTTTCATTTCAAATTTCTTCCATGGTCCTTTCTTAGGTGTAAGAGATGATGAAGAGGAGTTGTGAAATTTATTCCTTACTTCCTCCTTATGAGTAGAAATTGCCTTCAATTTTTGTTCTTGCCTTATGGATTTTTCAACAACCCCTTCCATCATGGTTGGGCTATGAACATCCACCTCTCCTCTTATAATGGGATTCAATCCCATGATGAATTTCTATATCCTGAACTTCTCATCAGTTTGATACTGAGGTACATACTTAAGGAGTTTAGTAAACCACTCCCAATACTCAGTTATAGTTAGCTTTCCTTGATCTAAGTTCTAGAATTTAGTCATTTTCTTATCATAGTAAATTTGTGGAAGCCAACATTGCTTGAAGTAACCTTTAAATTAATCCCATGTGATATTAGTTTCATCAATGTTTAACTCATCCTTACGGTTGCCCCACCATGAAGATGCCTCATGGGAAAGTTTATATGCTCCGCATACCGCTTTGTTTCTTCGAGAAATTCCTTATTGCAAAGTATTTCTCCATTTTTTGAGCCAATTCTCAGCTCCATATCCTAATGTGGTGCCATCAAACTTGGGTGGAATTATCCTTTTTATATCATTAGTGAGCTCAGCTGCTAGCCTAGCCTTTTTGTTCTCAAGCTGATCAGGTATGTTCACATTGTTATTATCAACACCTAAATTGGTGTTGTCCTCAGGAGGTGGTTGTTTATTATTACCAGCATCTTCTTCCTCCTCATTGCCCATTACTTGTTATTCAAGTATAGTCAAATGATATCTTGTGTCCAATAGGATAGTAGGGATCTCATCAAGTTTTTGGGAATTTTTGCTCCTTCCTTAGGAGGAGGATTATTTGCAACATTTCCTATTATTCTAACCATTTTCTCATTAACAAGAAATTTTAAGTTTCATCAGATTATGGACTTAATAGGTCTAAGAGCTATAACCTTCAGCTCTGATACCAAGATGTAACATTCCCATTTTAAGACTTTAGAAACAAGGGATTTTTTTTAATCATAATGTTCTTTGTTCTAAATAAAAAATCATTTAAAATACACATTCCATGCCAATCAATCTCATAACAGATAACCATATGCAATTGTAATGAATTAGTATGCTACTGATATCTCATTCCATGACTCGGTTACTAACTCGATCTCTCGTGTTGACTTAAAGTATATAATACTTTATGTATATTACATATACTTTGTTCTCCTACCCTATTTCGATACTAAGTGATCTGTTTAAAGAACCTATCTGAATATTAGTCATGAATATTCATCTAACATCATGTTGCTTTAAACTAGGTGACATAGGAAAATGCAACCAACAACTTGTGATACTTTGGCCAAAGATTTTCAACATACTGTTCATGTTACTATTCCTAGATGACATACTCGTCATTTTAGAATACATCCTTCACCTCACTCTACTATTATCTAGAATGGTCTTTACTGACTACCATCAGTCCACTTGCCCAAGGTTTGACCCTAGCTCAGGTTAGCAACATAATTTGTTATAGGAAGACGCTCACGATGACTTAGGGTATATGGGCATACTCAACCGACCTAAGTCAACCGAATGTGCCAAGGTACCCTGAGTCATAGAAAGATACTCCCTATTCCAAGCATGCTACTAACTTGACCTAGAGAGAAAACTAAGTTTGACAAGTGCAAATGTGTGTAGATCTAGATGAATAATATAAAATGGTGTTGCCACATGTCAATCAGTAACATAGTATCCTCGATAATTTCTTGGACGCCTCAAAAGTATAGTCCTCAGTAATTGCCATGTGCCAACATCCTTTAGGATTGACTCATCATGATGTACATATCCCTTAGTGGTCATTAGATTAATAATTAAATTGTATTAAGATTCATATTACAGCAATCATGCCTAACCCTAATTCCAACATTCATTAAGTTCTATATACATATTTAACCTAATTTGATATTGATAACTTCATTAAATTATGTTCGCATTAATGTTTACTAACGTAAAATAACAAGCAATCATCCCAAAAAATAGGACAACAAACATCAAGTGTTTAATTCTTTACACAACCTAGTTGTCCAAATCAAGTGTGTCATCCACCTAGATTCAGCTAGTGTTTACTTCTTATAAACAAAGTACAAAGATTACAGATCATAACCACTATTCCTTTTTATCTTTCATTCTTTTGAGAGAGGAAGATTCTTCCTCTAAATGATTATATGTTAAGGTTAACTTAACCTTTTTACCAATCTTTACTCATATAGTTTAATTGTATGTCCAAAGCATATTTCATATTAAACTTTAGTTGTGTAGATAAAGAATGACATCTTTTGTAATTTAACAAGTTCATTATAATAAGGGGGATCGTACTATACCCTTAATATAACTTATTACATGATAACAACAATAATATACAAAACATATATAAACAATACCGCTAAGATATGACTACTATTTCCCTCATACAAGTACAAAAGAATTCACACCACAAATTAAAGTCCAACTCAAAACCTTTCATTTCAAGGTGATAAATACACATTTAAAAGATTATGTATTTCAAACATACCGCATGTCAATATTCATTAAGATCATAAAATAATATCACTTCTCTTTTCCAATACAACTCAAGAATGAATCGAAACTCTTTACATAAGATCCTGAATTAAATATGCCAATGCATCATAAAAAAATTACCTTCTTTTATCACTTATGGTGTCCATCTCGGAAAATTTCTATCATGGGTCAATTGAATGAACTAAGCATGATAAGCACTAAGCATTAAAATGAAGTGCATTTTACTAGTTGTTCCATTAAAACAACTATGCTTTAATGAATCAATTAATACATAATACAAATAAGCATAAGTAATATCAACTAGAAAAGAAGTACAATTAAAGATTCTAAATTCACTTTTCGAAATGAGCATAATATGATCCACAACATCTCGCATTACAACATATGGTTTTATTGATCCTATCAATTACTTTTAAACAAATAAAAGGTCTTGTCATTCAATTGTTTCATAATTCTATCCTAATAGAAAGAAAACATTTATATCTACTACACAAAGAAAGGAAGTTATTTACGAATAAATCATAGTAGGATGATTCATCCTTCCATATAAGCAAAAGAAGAAGATTCAATTCATTCTATTCCCCATACCATAATCATATGAAAGATAGAAATAGGTTCAAACACTCATAACTCGCTTTAGTTCAAAGTTAACAATATGGATTCATTATTAAAGAGTCAAAATCTAAACAAGAATCCTATATTAATCCATGAAGGAATAGAGAATCAAAATAGTCTAATCTGCAAGTCTTACTAACTTCTACAAGTTAGAAGATATCATTCAAATATCTCGAACCGGATGTTCCATAATCAAATCTAGACTTACATAGGATTAATCTCTTCTTGAGTCCATCCAAGAAGGGTTCACAATCGAGACAAAGTGCAAAAAGAGGAAATATTCCAATATCAAATCCAAATAAAGTATGACTTAGTCAAACAAAGTAATTAGTCTAAGTATGTTATTATTTTATTTTAAACAAATCGACTCAGCTATTCTCTTTCCACATCATTAGCACAAATGATTAGTACAACTAGACTAAACAATCCACAAGGAAATTCCCATCTCAGAAGAGTGGTTCCCACTATTTCCTACAAGACAAAAGGATAGAAAGTTAAACCCCGTGAAGTTGATCGGACCTAAGAGAAAATCATTCTACAACCAAGAAGAAAATCGAGATTCAAAGAAGTTCAATAAAATGAACTTATCTTTTCAAAAGTTAAAGAATCTAAAAAGGAAAAATTTCCAATAAATAATTCATTTCATTTCTAATATCAAATGAGTTCTATTTCTAACTTCCAACTCGGAAGTTCTTATAAAAGTTCCCAAGGAGAAAACAAAACCGAACATACAGATAGAAGAAATCACACTTCAAGTTTCCCTTCAAATCATTACCACATGGTTTATCTATTCCAATTCCTTAAACACAAGTTTGAATTCAATTCACAAAAAGGAGTACATAGTACAGTCCCAAAAATAGTATACTGTCAACAAGAGAACATATTCCTTTCTCTTTTCATTGACCCAGAGATTCATTTGATGAATCCAACAAAGAATAGAAAACCAAAAATAGTATAAGATAAACAAGTTTCAATTAAACTCTCGAACCTAAAAGAAACTTCATTCCCAACTTCTAGGTCTTACATGGCTCCAAATAATAGAGACATAAAGTTTGTGGTCCTCATGAAGACAAATTAAGTGAAACAACCCCGAACCAGAGGTGATAAATCCTATCAACAAGATTCATAATTAGAGAGTATTCAACTCTTCCTTCCTTAAAATCCAAAAGTCAATTTAAGAGGATCAGGA
This sequence comes from Taxus wallichiana var. yunnanensis, assembly GCA_018340775.1. NCBI lineage: Eukaryota > Viridiplantae > Streptophyta > Pinopsida > Cupressales > Taxaceae > Taxus > Taxus wallichiana. Next base: position 263,050,003 of record CM031236.1, read on the forward strand.
AGTGAGTAAGAAAACCCAATAAATGAACAAGTCAAAAAATGTCTCCACTTTACCACCTACGTGATCAAACAGGATCAAAACAAAGACTCTCAAGTTCCATCTACAAAGATTGCGACAGAGAAGGTTTTCATTTCAAATGTTAATCACAAAAAGGAGAATGGATACTGCATTACCATAAAACCTCAAAAACTATTAACGACTGTTTCAACGAACTCTATATCAAACCAAACCCACAACAAGATACATTTCCAATCATTAATCCTTTAAACAAAACAATCAAGTCTTCAGCAAGATGTGGGATTTCTCATGGCTAAGGAGGAAATAATAACCTCAATACTTACATGCCCTTACCATTTCAAGAATATGGTACAGTCTCAAAGACAGAAGTACCACATCCATTCCAACTCAAAAAAATTACAAGGAGAAGATCTCAAAAGAGGTTAACAAATCTATCAAACCAAAACTACTTTCCCCAAGCTTCTTCAAGCAAACAGTCCCATAACGAGTTCTAAGTTTTCAAAACCTTGAATATGAGTAAAAACTAAAGCTCAGAATATAAGTACATAACCAAACACAATGTATCTAATGTAATTTATGAACACACAAGTATTGGATATGAGTTTAGTGCCGAACACAAAGCTTTGAACACAAGTTCAAAAAAATGCAAAGCTTTAGTACAAAACACGAAGTTCCAATACAAGTTCAAATGAAACACAAGGCTCAATAAAAGTTCAAAACCACGCAATGAAATGAATGCTAGTTGACAATAATACCAGCCTTGAACACATGTTTAGAACAAAATATAGAGCTTCAAAACAAGTTTCACATGCATGCAACCACTAAACTTGCACAGAGAGAGTTTCCAAAAGATAACTTTTTTTGCAATAGATTTACATCCAAAACCAAAGAGATTCATAAAGCCATGAAATTAAATAAACAGATAAATCATGAAAACATTTATCTCATGAGATTATATATTTTTTTAATGAATCATTTAGAAGAAAGAAAGAAATCTTAATGGTTAGAGCCTATCATGCCCGATAGTTCTTCTACAAATACTTTCCTTCAATCGAAAATAGGCCGAGAAACCAAAAATAGCCACAATGTAAAATTCAAATTGCTAGCTAGAATAACCGTGATAGCTCCATGCAAAGAAAAATCACGAGACATGCAAGACCAAACAACCCCTCACAAATCCTCCTCCCTTGTTTCCAAGACAGTTTACAAGCAAATACGAGGTCCGTTAATGCCATTAATTATAAAACTCCCACCTATATCTCCATGTCACCACCTCCTAAAACTAGAAAAACCTATTTCCACTTATGCATGCATTTCTAACTTTAGTGAAGCCTCCACGTATGCCTTCACTAAAGTTTACTAGCCTTTGCCAAACTATTTTTACCTCCATTCATTTAACCAAAATAGAATCAATTAAATGCCATTGGAACCATCGCCATAGTGTCATGCGACCCTTAGGTTACATTTTAATAGTTTAGGATAGATTTCCCAAAACTTAGGTTAGTCTAACAATATTTACCTTAGGTCTTAAAACATTACCATAGGTAATTTCCACCTTAGGTTAGATCAATTCACAACCATATAGTATTAGGCATTAGGTTTATAATAGCCTAGCATTACATTACGTAGTAATATGTCCCTTATTCATTTGCACATGAGCTTAGGTTAGATTGAAACCCAAATAAGTAGACATAGCTAGGAATTAGGTGTTTTTACCTAGATTAGGGTACCATTAGGATAATCCTTTAGTTTTAAGATTATGATTCCCTTCTTAGTCATGAAGTAGACTGAATTTTGTTTACGCCATTAATATCCTGAAGGGATCAATCCTAAAGACCCAAGAACAAACATACAATCAATGAAGTCACATTCATACAAGACCAAAGAATTTGTAACAATGAAAGTTCATCTGCTACGTCTCTCCACCTATGAATGTAAATTTTACCATTTAGTCTCGGTAAGGAGATTTAAAACATTCCTTGGATCACTGGAATTGATCCAAGGATGAGTCAGTAAAAGAGATCAGTTGGCAACTCTCAAAGCTAGATTGTAACTCACCTACAAGAAGTGAAAGTGGATTCTTGCAAGCCATATCACTCAGTCCAATGCATCTAAGAGTAGAAATGATTTATTCATAACAAGCATGATTTTCAACAATCCAGGAACACACCTCATTCAAGAAAATCACATGCCAACGCTTGTAATGTAAAAGGAAAATATAACTGTTTGTAAAAGGTGTTACAACAAGAGCTCGGTATTTTTTCAATTTCTCATCCTTTTTCATGTTAACCTTAACTAAAATCAAGCAAACGAGTGGTGATTTCATCACATACATGGTTCTTCTTATGAACAATCTCGGATCCTTCACCGCCCGTTGTATGCGTGAATGTCAATGTGGTCCTTTTTCCCATACCAAAATTGAATGAACTCCCTCTTGCAATGTGATTTCAACTTGGGAAGGACTCACCCTTGTCATCTCATAGCTTGGCCTATGAGCTATTCTTAGGGCCCGACTAAGTTCCATACTCCAACGCTGAGTCAAGCTCATAGTATTTGCATGGTTCTCTTTGCATGGTACATTTGAAATTCATATTGACCAAGCTAACATTTTGAGCCTTGATTTTCCATTCCATTGATGACCAAGCTACCAATTTTCTCCTCCTTTGCATTAGGATCCTTTGCATTAGGATCCTTTGCATTGAGCACTCTCACTTGTATTGAAATTTAGGCTCCATCTTTAATGCACGACTCACTACCAAGGCACCCTACATCATATCACCTCACATCAAGCTAAGTTACGCAAGATCACCCAACTACCGATATTCCTCCATCTTCACGCATCGATCCCTATACTTGAGTGATCTCTCTACATTCACTAAGATTTGCGCCTTCAATTGAATCTCCTCAAACTTGATGCTTTGACATGCCTATTCGAGATTCACCATGGTGTTTCCAAGAAAAATGAGTTCCACTCAAAATGCTCCTCGTTGAACTCGACCAACTTACCTTGTATTATATGATCTCCTGTTACCTAGAATTTCTAGCTCTTCTATAATGTTGAGCTCCTTTCTCTTAATGCATATCCAAGCTCTTCCTTGTGCATCATTGTCGAAACTCCTTCTATGATATTTTGCATCTCTCGATCTGATGAGACTAGAACTCGATACTTTTTCCAACATCGACCCATCTTCAACCATCACAATATTTCTTGGTGTCACTATCATCTTCCCCAAAGGCTTAGAGGATGACTCACCACCATGTTTTTCAACTCATACTTAAATTCCCTAGCGACTCGCATATGACTCGCACCACACCTTGCTAGATGGAATTATCATGATGGATTGCCATCATATTCTCCCCACTTGGTGAATTAACCATGAATCTTCATGTTTGGCATGACAAAATTTGTGACCGTAAGACCATCTAGTCATCCATCGACATAGTTGCATGGCTTATATTTCCCAAATTCCTCACATTCTTAGAAAATTGTGTATTAAAACCTGACATGGAATATCTGATCTATATTATCAATGTATTGTAAAAAAAAAAACTCTCCCACCCAAAATTGAAGGTTTGAGCCTGACCTAAAACACATGTCACAGAAATACATCCCACAATGAGCCCAAACTAAGCTTCCTCTTCAATCAAATCGTGTAACTCTATTGAGCTCAATCATGAGATACTCCTTGGCTTGGAAATGAGTTACTCTTTGGTGTCCTTATGGTACTGCAAATGAGTTTGAACTCTTCTTGTCCCTCCTGAATCAGGCCAAAATACGAGCTCGATTTATTTCCTCATTAAAATCTTACAATAGAGAATTTTCCTAACTGATCTATTACCATGCGTCGAGTCATATATGAGATCAGTTTAGATCATTTTCCCCACTCACTTGACTAAGTTTTTAACATGATTCAATACACTAACATCCTTGCATCAACATCAATGAGATTAGTCATGTGAGCTATGAAATTTTGATTCTTTGGTTGTATCGACTAAGCCATCGTCCAAACCTAACTCACCTTTCTTTTGTCGAGCTTTGTTGACTAGCTTGATTTTCTCGCAACTGAGTACCTCCATGTGTTAAGACTTTGAAATGGGACCCGAGTTGAGAAATTTTTTGAGATCCCAATTGAGTTCCAAAATGACTGAATAACTTGAGCTCCTTCTAGTCTCCCTTAGTTCAAACCTATGAGTTATGTAATTTATTTTTATAATGATCTTGATCCCCTTACATTGAACCATTGTGACTCACTCACTACATGAATCGAGCCCTCTTTGAGGTTGCACCAAGTTGGCACTGGGATACACATCGAGATAACACTGAGTTGAGCCCGAGTTGGGCTAGGTGATCTCAGTTATCAATTTATTAATTATTTTAATCATGTTATCTCCATGATGACCGGAAGTGGGTCTAGGTCCCTGAGACTAATGTCGTAATTTTATCGTAATAAGACCCCATTGTCTATTTTTTCATGTGTACAAAATTGATAACACTTAGTTTTTCTTGTTCATGGTCACTTTATTACACATGATATTTTGATTACGTTTATTCCATTTATATATATCATACAGAAATTCACATTCACTCATTCTAGTTGTGATCATAGATACGGGTATCTTACATGCAACATGGATTCTCACCTTCTACCCTTCTTACACTAGTCACTAGGGGCATCCAAATTCATATCTTCTCGTGTTATGGATCATTTTGTACTTAACACTTTACATTACTTGCTTCTACATGCTTTTGACATAATAACTATCTTTCTAACATCCTAACAGTGCTTCATATGAAAAAAAAATTATGTAGGGATATCATTTGCATACTTGTTTGTTACATTATTTTCTCTTGTTTTCTATTGTTTTACGGGCCTTACCCTATGTTTGGTGTGCACACTTGTCTATTGTTTGTGACCATCATGGCCTTTTGTGTCTTTGCAACATTGTGAGTTATGTACCATGTTTACAACCCACTTTGGGAGGCATACTTGTATTCTAGCGTGTTTACATTATAGTGCTTGGTAGTTTTTACACTTTTTACATAGCTTATACATTGTTTTCTTCATGCAAGCATGTTTTCACTTGTCCTTGGCTATCCTTATTGTTTATGTGTGCCTTGGTTTCTACCAAGAACTTTTAAATTAATATGTAGTTTTCCTATTTTCGAGCCACATGTCTCATGTTATCGACGTTGCATGTGCCCCCAAAGAGGGGGGCATCATTTGGGGATTTACATACTAACATAGAGATTATACACCATTTTGGTTTAGTTATATTCAGCGAGTGGGTTCATACCAGTCTAAAAACCACATACACAATGTATTTTATAGGACATGGTGTCCCTAGCAGCTTTAGGGAAGTAGTTACAGGATTAAATAATACAAAGTGGGTGTGCCTCACTACACTACTTCGGCCAAGTGGCGTGGATCACCCAAAAATCGAGACAATATAGAGATTACTACACACATTCAAGGAAGCAGTTAGAGCTTGGAGGACACATAGCATTTCCTCTCTACAATTGTTTGTCCTATGGTGTGAGATCACCTAAAAAAACTTACAAGACAGAGATATCCTTCTACACTCTTTCTTGACATGTATCAGTGCACATGTTCCATTTACATTTACGTGTCCCATTTACATTTGCGCGTACTTTACATTTACATACACATGCATATTTTACATAGCGTGTTTAAACTTACATACATATATATTTGACTAATTGATTGTTTCCTCTTTGTAAGTCCATCCATATGAGAAAAAAATAGTCAAATGGGGGCAATAACAACAATGAAGATGAAAAAAACACTATGTGGTAGCACACTATAACAAACACATCACACTTTTATGCAAGTACACTACACTATGCGATAGCCGCACACATGTGTTTCGCCCTAGGTTCAATCTCATCACTTTTCTTTACACATTTTTCATTTATAATTTCCATGATCCTCCATATTTTTTTCAGTCCACACTTTTGTCTAGTCCTTCTAAACACTTCTACTACACTCTTCATGAAAATTAGGTACACATATCTATCTACTTTATGTTACTCGAGCTTTCCACTCACCAAATAAAAGTGGGGAAAATGTAGTCAAAAAATCATGCATTTTAGACATTTTATTTATCCTAATCTCATACTACTATCTGGAAGGTTCTTGAGTAAATAAATTAATAATTAAACCCCATCCTTTCACAATCTTGTTTATTTTATTTCATAATTTGTGACCTATTACACCCATATTCCTTTCCATTTTTGGAAATCATGTGTTATTTTAGTCTCAACTAGGGCACCCAAATTTAGTACTTGGGGTGCCCATGGGCACCTTGGTCCCACCTAGGGGCACTCGATCCTTCTAGCACTTTCCTGCCACTTTTTGGGCCTCTTCTAGCCATTTTTCATCTTTATCTTTCTTTTGGTTAGCCTTTTCGGTTAATTACAAAATTAGAGAAAGAGAACCCTATAAATATAAAGTTATGAGACCATAATGAGGGACCTAACATCATACACTACTATCACTCCATCTAGAGTTGCATCCATCTATTGCATTGGCATCCACATAGCTCCATCATCAAGGCACAAGCTAGGAAATCTACATCACACTTCATAGGGGGAGGGATTATATTTTATTTCATGCACACATTCTATTACATTTTCAATATTTAGCTATTTCTTACTACTTGACAAAGTATGACTGACACAAGAGCACCTAGGGCATGACATGCGCGCAGACACACACACACGTATCCAAGCCCAAAATGTAGTGCAATGCTTCATTATTAAGCCCACTGTTGTAGCAGATGAGGTTAGTTTGACCCATTCATTTTGCATATTTATTTTCTTAGGGTTTTGATACTTCCTTTTGGCATCTTACAGGTTATTTATTCTTCCTGGAATATTTGGAGCATTCGACATAGTACAAAAAAATTAATACGACAGGAAGTTAGAGTTTCAAATCACCTTCTGACCTTGTGAGCACTAGTTCTAGACATTTTCCTAGACCAGGGCACCCAGATTCCTTACCAGAGAACTCATGGATGCCCCAATCCTCTTCCAAGTTCCCTAGTCCATGCACAACACCTAGATCTATCATTTTCTACACTCTTACATAGTCGTTCCTACTTTCTCATTGTCTATACATCACTACGACGAGACAATATGACAATCATCGCTTATCGTTGAGTTCTTTCACTTTCCCTTCTTGCACATTATGGTTTTTAATTTCATTATCTTATTTACTTATCTCATTTACATGTTGTCTTAGTACACTTATTTGTTATGTTTATATGTCCTCCTAGATTAGATTAACTATACTTTACTACATTAGTTTAGTCAATTTTAGTTAATCACACTACAAAATCCTCTAGAACCAATCTTAAGGATTGATTTACCTTCCTTAGGTCTATGCCAATAATTTTGATCTTAATATTTTACCAAAGAGGGTTTCTTACTTCACATCCTTTGTGGAAATAGTTCAAATTTCTACCTACTCTACCCCTAGAAACAAAGTTTCCTATGTTTTGTAAGGGTTTCCAATAAAAATAAGGTATTTTCTATCACTATAGAGATTCCTGAAGATTGATAGTCTTAGTTACTCTATAAAACCACTCCAAAATCTTAAACTTTGAACTTCACCTTTTAAAAACTTGTTCCATTAGATTCCTTAGGCTGACTACACTCTAATACACCATGCTATAGATTTCAAGGAAATGCACAAAAACATTAGCAAATTAGTGATCACATGCATGTATTAATATGAGTATGCCTTATAAAATTATAATGCCATCATCAAGGGATTCACCAGCTTTAACACATGGTGTTCAAGCTTCAAAGTACCAAAAAATAGAATAAGCCTGATATATAGTATGTTTGGAAACAAAAATTATTCCTTATTTGAATCTTAGAGCTCCTTTATACCTTCTCGTTTGAATGAATGAATAAAATCAATTACAATTTTCTTATATATGTGTTCACAAGTACCTTAAACCGAATGTGTGCTCTTTAGGCTCTTGGTATCATGATTAACTCTTAACACTATACTAAGATTTTGGCTAGAACTCCAAGGTCTAAACTCTTAATACACAAATTTATGACTGCTAGAACTCTATAGGTCTTATCACATGCTTTAAATTATATAAATGACCCATAGAATACCTTAAAAATCCTTATCCGATCCAAAATTCAAATTTGCATTTTTGGAGGGAAAATGCAAAATTCAAAATTATGAAGGACTAGATAAAAAATAACACACCTAGATGAATCTAAATGACTTCTTGAACCTACAAACACATTGAGATATAGCCATTTAGATATTAAAAACCATATTTACATGCTCGGAGTGATTCTCGTACATCATAATCCCAAGGAATGAAAAAGATTCCCTAGAAATTATGTTTTGTAAACTCTTCTTCTTCTTATATATTTGTTTCTTGTTGAATATGATCCTCTTGAAGTGATATTTTACTGAATACCATCTGTGATTTATCTTCATTAGTTGTTTCTTATATTCTACAAGCTTGTTCTCCTTTAAAATTCTCATGTTCTTGAACAAGATACTACTTTTAGTTTTAGTTCTATATGTGGTCTTTTGCACTTGGGTCTAAGTATGTACGCCTATTCCATGTTTATATATGATGCATTCTCATCCTTCATGACTGTTAAACTACCTTTTCATCTTCCTCTTTTCCGAGTCATCTCATCCTTGAATTTTTAAAACACTAACTTTTAATTGAAAGGATCATCTTATTTTGACTACCCCTTCATTAACTCAACTACTAAACTTGGATATACAACACCTAGAGACAAATTAATTTGAGAAAATTTATCTTCATTACCTTTCTTGATCTCCTTTTCCATAACACACTTATGTTCTTCATGATCTTTCATTTTTTGTGCGTCTTGGTTTGTTTTTCTCCATCTTTCTAGATTGTTTTCTTCTCTCTCAAGGTCTTATTGCTTCATGGTTGCTTCATACTGTGATTTTGCATTTCCTTGCTTATATTTTGCATTCCTCTCATTAAATAATTCACATCTCCATTCATCTTACTTGTACCTGCACATTCAAATATCAAAGTAATGTTAGAATTAAAAAAAGAGGCTTAAATACCACTTTCATCTTCTTCATGACTTTTTCTTCGTCTTCTTCATCCACGAATTATCCATACAAAATGTTCATTGTATCTTTCTCAATTTTTATTTTCTCATCACTGCTACTATCTATAACTACTTATTCATCCTCCATTAAACCTTCTTTTGGATCCACAAGAACTTCATCATGTGCTTCTTCACTCTGTCTTTCATCTATCTTATTTCACTACACCATATTCTTCTCTTTTGACCACCTCTTATCTTGAGGCCTTATCCATATCTTCACAAACCTGATTTTCATCCTCAAATACTGCTGCATTTTCCTTTTCCATCACCTCTTCCTTGAGCTTCTCTTCACTTTTCTTCTTAAGTTCCTTCTTGTGCACTACACCATCCTTGTTATCATAAAGATGTAGAAACATGTTTAAGGCCTCTTCTAAGACCTCTTCATCTTCCTATTTACCTACTATATACCTCTTATTTTTCATTTGATTCTACTTATCCTCTTTTTTCTCAAGAATATCAAAAGATTCGCTTTCTCTCAAGCTTCCTTGGTTTCCCATAAAACCTTCATACTTTCACTATAATCATCAAAACCAATATTCAAATTAGTCATATAATGATTAAATTCCCTTAGAAGTGTTTCTTTGCATGCTTCTTTAGTCCCCAACAAGAATTTGTTAGTTGAAATCATCATAACTATCCATGCTTGTGGCTCTTTTTCGATGTAATGGGAAAAAGTTTGTCTCTCTCCATTTTTCATAATAGCATAAGTATTTTTCTTACCATCATGCACTGATTTCCTTTCATGCTACCATGGTCTACCTAACATCACATGATACACATACATAGGTACCAAATCACAAAATACCTTGTGTTTGTATCTCCCAATCTGAAATTATATGTGACATTATTCCCCTGACCAAAATTATGATGACCTTTCTACATCCAAGATACTTTATAAGGATTAGGGTGCATTATGTTTTCACACCTAACTTCTCTACCATATCAATAGAAACTAAATTCTCACTACTTACACTATCCATAATCATATTAAAACATTTTCCCTTATTTTTTACACATATTTCTAAACAAATTTATTCTTTGAGTTACAAACAGATGTTCCTTACTTGGCTTCAATCAAAATATTTTGAACAAAAGAGACTTACCTCTATTCTAAAGAATAGGATCATCATCTCTTTCCATATTTTTCATCCTTTAATCCATCTCATAACACTCATATGCTTTGTGTCCTAAAAATCTCCTCGACACCCGATGAGTTGATTAAACTTCCTCTATAGATAACTCATCTTCTATATTTTGTTAAGAAATTGAATCCATGTACTTGTATTCCCCTTTGATATTGTTGAACATTGTTGTTATAACTTGAAATTATTTGCATAATAGTGATTAATATAGTTATTACTAGTTAACTTTATTTTTGGTATTTTGAGTATGCATTTGTTTGTATGGTTGAAATAAGTTGTATGGATGCTAATATGTGTGATGTCACTCTTTTTATCAGAAAATTTTTATATGTAACAACCTATATGTAGTAAAGGACCCTTCCGTAGACAAAGAGACTCATATATAGCCAAAGGACCTATCTCTGTAATAAGCCATCCGTAGCCAAATAAGATCACCTACATCAAAGGAATCATGATTGAAAATATATCTTAGAACATAAAGGATGACACTCCAAGTTTGTACATGTCATGGAAGAGGCAGTTAAAAACTAGAACATGAGAACTGAAGATAAATCAACTCTAGATCTGATTATTTATTACAACTAAATGGGGAATTGATTTATTGAATTCATGATTTGAGAACTGATTGATTGAACGATCAAATACTTAAGTTATGTTTTTAACATCTAAACACTTGCTAATTAATTTTGTTGCATGTATCGAATCTCTAGATGATTTGTTTGAGATATTTTACTTGATTTTTTTGAACTCCTAGTCAAACTTTGCTTCTCACATTCTTTTGCAAACAAGGATTATAAGAGAAAGAGATCAATGCTTGAAATGTATGATGCATGATGTAGATATCTAGATAAATAATTAGAGATTAAAGGATACAAAGATAGAGAAGTTTATTTTTTTAATCTTCATGTAAATTCAATAAATAATATCATTTCTATTTAGTAGCTTTTAGTTACAATCCTTAAGAGGGATTAACACCCAAGGTAGGGCCCACATGTTGTATTTTAAACCCCTTTATATTTTTATTATTTTGTTTCATTGCATGAGTATATTAGCAAGAAATTTATCACCTTATTTGCATTCTGAATTTACATTCTTTTCCTTAATCATAGTGTTTAGAAGTTATTTGCTTTCGGTTAAAAGTTTAGTTTGATTTCAAGAATAGTTATCTCAAGCATTGTTGTGACAAAAATTTCTTTCCATACCTCCTGAAATCCTTGTAACTCTGCATACAACACTAAAATTATTGAAATTTTACATCCCTTGGTTTGATGATTAAATGACTGTAGATTACTTGAACAATACATTAATTGTTGTAATTTAATTTGCACCAACATTTTTGGCACTGTGACCCAGGGATACTGCCAAGTTATAAGGTTTTTGAGAGGGTTTTAATTTCTTAGAAGAAATTTAGGTTTAGGAAATTCCACCTCCTGACCCTACCCACTAATGTATGTTGAGTGAGTTGAGTTATTGATGTAGGCACCATCCAAGAGATGACCATGGTATATTCTTACCTAATCCAAAAGTAACACATATTTCTATATCTGATTCTGAAGAATATATATTTTCCTCTGTACAAGGTTTAATATTAAAAGATCACACTCTAAGTGAAAGTTCTGAAGTTTCTCCTGATTAGCCAGATATGGCAGAAGAAGTAAACCAAAATTTTGAAGGCAAGGAAACTACCTTTGAGTTTCCCACTTGCAACAATGATGAACCTACTGCTATGAAAAATATTTCTCCATCAACCCTTCCAAACTTCCATGGATCCATAATTAAAGACCCAAACACCTTTTTGTTTGATTTTGATGTTTTATGTAGGAGCTATTATTATATTATTGACAAACATAAAATAAATTTATTTCTACTACACTCAAGGATGCAACCTTGAGATGATTCATGGGTTTAGGAAGAGATGTTATTACCACTTGAGCACATATGAAGGATAATTTTCTCATTTCATTACCACCTAGGCACATATGAAGGATAATTTTCTCACTAAGTACCAGGACTACTACAGGCTGAGTAGTAGAGGAGGTGATGAAATATTCAATATGGTGTAGAAGGAGGATGAGCCACTAGAAGACTATCTAGAAATATTCATGTTCTACATTCATAAGACAAGGCACACAAGACTACCTCTTGAATCTCTCAAATTACTCTTCTTGAGGGACTCAATGAGGATGACATGGACACTTTGGACCTGATAGAACTGGAGATATCTCAAAAGATACATTTGAGGAAATTTTTGAAGTTTGTAAGAATTACTCCAGAGAAACTATGAAGAGAATAAGAAATGTAAGATCAAAGGGTGGATCAACTACCAAAGGAATTGGGGACATATCCAAGTCAAATATTGTCAACATGTTTAAGAACATGAAGTAGGAGATTGTCAATGACATGGCCACTCAACTAGATACTCTATATGCCAAGAAGAAAAGAGAATATGTAGTGCAAATACTTACAGAGATTTTCCATACATGTAGAAGAAATAAAATTGAATGCATATGCAGAGGATTGGTCAAAGCATTACACAAGAAAGTGAGCCTTCACTAGAATTTAAGATGATAGAAATAGAGGATGGACAAGTATTCTATGTTGCTTAAATAAAGTTATGGCCTCCAAGACAAGGAGCTATGTCACAAGACTCTATGTCATCATTTCATAATTAGTACATTAATCCATATATGTAACCCCCACCTTAGGATAATCCGCAACAAGTTTGGGATCCATACCATATCCAATACCAACAACAATGACAACCTCAATTTTCAGGCCAAAAATAGTGGTAACAACCTCCTTCTTCATGGTAGAAACCTTAGATCAGATGGAAGTAATGGAATAACCAACCTCATAATTAATTGCAATCTTACCAATAACCTCCTTATCTGCAACAACAAGCTCGATGCCAAATCCCCATTCTAGCTCTCATCTAAAAATAACCCAACTACCAGCTCAACCAACGCCTAACCCCAACAATAAAGCTGTTCAACTAGCCTATTTCAATGAATTAGCTCAATACCCTACCTATTCAGGTTGATGTTAATAACATCAATCTTTGCTCAGGAGAACACGTCCTCCACCAATTAAATCCACCATTACAGTAGAGATTAAATATAAACCACATTTACTACATACCGATTCATAAAAATCCAAAATACGATGTAAGTTGATCCACAACAACTTGAATAGAGTTCTAGAAATGTTAAAGTACATAATAATGAACCACCATTTCTAGATAGATTAGAGGAAAATAAGACTAACCTCAAATCGAATCGATTCTAATTTTTTCAAACAAATAAAGGATATTTGTGTCAAAATACCACTTATTTAAACCATTAAGGATATGCCCATCTATAAAAAGTTGGTTAAGGATCTATGCATTAAAAAACCAAGAAGAAAAAGAAAGGATCCATCCAATGTACATTTTATTGGAAAATTGGTTGATATCATGCTTAGAAATTCAATTTAACCAAAGTATATAGATCTAAGAAGTCCTTTGGTAAATGTTACAATCAATGACATAAAAATAAAGAATAATCTAATTGAGTTGGGTGCAGAAATTAACTTCATCACTAAGAAAATTATGGTTGATCTGAAATTGGAAGGACTAAGACCAACAACTACAGTCTTACAACTTGTAGATAGATCAATAGTGAGACCAGAGTCCTTGAGGACATAATTGTGGTGGTAAAATCTTGGGAATACCCTATGGAATTTATTTTTATATAACCAAAGGAAATTTTAAGAGTATATCCTATCATTCTAGGAATTCCATGGTGTGTTACTACTCACACATTCATAGGTTGTAGGTCTGCTAACATGATTATTTCTAATGGAAGTGGTACTAAAACGTTGATGCTTTATCCTCCTACCCAACCGTTGAATGATGAAGATCAAACCATTTGGATGGAAGAACTAGAAGCAAATCAAAAATTTGTACAATAAATCATAATGTTGTATAAGTCTTGTAAAATTTAAGGAAAAGAAGAAGAGGTTGTTCTCTCTAATGTCTTGTAGAATAACTATGTAAGAAACAAATAAGTGGATGTTAGATTAAAGTGTTTAAACTACCCCTTGAACCAAGTTCTACCAAATCAAAGCCCCATGGATATTCCAGATAAGAATTGTATTTTCCATCAACGTCTTCCCCATGATTTCATACTAAATTATGTCAGCAACTATGTATATCCAATGATTTATCTCTCTAAGAAAGTGGAAATAACTCCAAAAAGGCCACTTAATGTAAACAAGATGCTAAGTATGTAGCAAGAGCACTTGTTGATTACTCTTTTGCAAAAAATAAAGTAGTGTTTGCATGTGAATATGGTGATATGTATAAAATTCATCCTAATCTCTACACTCATAAGATTTTATCAAGGAAAGTTGTAATCCAATCAAAAATCCATAGAGAAGAATGAACCTAATGGTGAGAGAAATTATAAAAGGAGAATTGAAGAAATTACTGGATGTTGGATTTATATATCAAATATTAGATAGTCAATGGGTGTCACCTCTTGTCATTATGCCAAAGACTAATGGAAAATGGAGGATCTATGTAAACTATAGAGAGTTGAATGCGGTAATAAAGAAATATCATTTTCCATTTCCTTTCATTGATTAGGTACTTGTCACTTTCACTTTAAGAAGTATTTATCTTTTCTTTTATGGATATAGTGGGTATAATCAAATTCAGATTACACCCGAGGATGAAGAAAAAACTACCTTCACATGCCCATGGGGAAATTTTTATTATTTTGGTCCTCCATTTGGATTGTGTAATGCACCTCCTACATTCCAAAGGGCATTCTTGAGCATCTTTTTAGATCTAAAAATGATTGCATGGAGGTTTACATGGATGATTTCACATTACATGGAAGAAATTTTGAAGAAGCCATGATAAATATGGAAAATTTATTAAAGAGATGTAAGGATCACAATATGGAAAAATGCTACATGATTATGTATGAGGGTATAGTATTGGGACACTATCTTTATTCTGATGGAATTCGAGTTAATCAGGACAAGATATTTGCTATTGTAAATCTACCAACACTAAGGAAACAAAAGGATTTTAGGATATTTTTAGGACATTCTCGTTATCACTGGATATTCATACAAGATTTAAGTAAGATTACAACACCATTGTTTATATTATTAGGGAAGGATGCTTCCTTTGAGTGGACTGAAAAATGTGAGATTGTATTCCAAAAATTAAAGAAAATGTTAAGTACTGATCTTATATTAAGAGGAACTGATTGGAACTTGCCTTTCCACATCCACATTGATGCATTAGACCATGTTGTTGGAGTTTTCTTAGGAAAAAGGATGGAGTTCTAAATTATGCAATTTATTATGTTAGCAAGAACTTGCATCATGTTGAACTCAACTACATAGTAATAGAGAAGGAGTTACTAGAAGTTTTATACACTATCAATACATTTTGGCACTACAAAAAGAAATGTTATCTAGTGTTCATTCACATTGACCATGATGCAATCAAATATCTGATAAATAAACCAGTAGTAAGCAACATAATCATTAAGTGGTTTCTCCTTTTACAAGAGTTTGATGTCACAATATTGGATAATCCTAGCAAGGACAAAGTGGTAGCATATTTTATTTCAAGAATGGATATTAATGGTGAAGAACAGGTAGTTGATGAATCCTTTCTAGATGATAATTTATTTTTTATTTCTACTAAAAACATGTTGGTATGTAGATATATACAACTATTTGGTTTCAGGTAAAACACCTCCACACTACTTATACTCTGAGAAGAAATACATAGTTGAAAAGAGTGCATTTTTCTTGGATAGATGGATTTCTATTTCATACTGGACAAGATCAAATCATGATAAGGTGTATATATGATGAAGATATATATGATTTCCTTAGATCATTGTCATAGGTAACCTTGTGGAGGACATTTTTTGTAAAAATAATAGCGCAAAAAGTGTTAATAACTAGTTATTATTTTCCAACATTGCATAAGGATGCAAAACTAGACACTAGGAGATGTAATAAGTGTTAAAGAATGGGATAGCCTACTAGATCTGATGAAATACCATTGCAACCTCAATTGGTCTTATAGCCTTTTAACAAGTGGGATTTAGACTTCATTATCCTTACAGATCCTAAATATCAGTAGAAGGAATACATCTTGGTATGCACATATTATCTAACCAAGTGGACAGAGGTGAAAGCACTGCCAAGTTAGAAAAGTGAGAAAGTAGCCAAGTTTCTCTATGATCATATCTTCACTAGATATGGAGTTCCAAGGGATATTTTCACTGATCAAGGTACACACTTTATTGCTGATGTAATTTCTAATCTAGCTAAAGAGTATGAAATCAGGCATGGAAGTCTACACCATACCATCCCCAATCTACTGGAAAGGTAAAGGTAACAAACAAAGAGATAGAAGCTATCTTGAAAAAGACCATTGCACTCCACATGAAATATTGGGAAGATATAATTCCAAAGGAAATATGGGAACAACACACAACATGGAAAAAAAATCTAGTTTCACACCATTTGAACTCTTGTATGGTAAGACTGTTGTTCCTCTAATTGAATTTGAGCACAAAACACCGAGGACTGCACTTGAGCTAAGCATATATCTATCTAAAGCACATGTTGAACCTTGGACATTTGTATTATCATTGATGTCAAGTGGTATTGATGGACATTCAAAGTGAGTGGTGAAGTAAGGTTCTATAAGAGGCATGAAGTTTGATTGATAGTGCATTCACAAAGTGGTTTAATATTCAATCAAATTTGTTTCAGTATTTTACGATTGGTTTGTGAGGCAGAGTCTAGTGAAGGTATGTAAATAGTAGGTATTCTTATCTTAGAAGTTTTATAGCAAATATATTATGATGTTATCATGAGAAAGAGGTCTTATAGTAGGCTTCGAGGTCATTTGGTGGAAGTCTCAGTTCAAACTGGCTCATTTAGGCATGTTTCTAGAGCCTGATGAGGTGTGAAAGGTTTTTATAGGTCATGAAAATATTATGTGAGCATGGGAGGAGCTTAGTAATGTTTTCTAGGGAATTTATGAGCAAAAAAATGGTTTATTTTAGCTCCTGGAGGCAAATTTCAAAAGTTCACCAAAGTTGGCCTTGAGGACTAACAGTGTAGACTAATGCAAATGAGATAGGTTTGAATAGTACATGAATATTTATGACAAATAAAATAATGTATCATGTAGATTAGTTATATTTTGTACTTCATGCCAAATTTCATCAAGTTCTGAAGAGACATGTGAAAGATGTGTAAGTTGTTCCAAAATAGGTTCCTTAAGAAATGTAAAATGAGCTTCTTGTATTCTTAGCACCCAAGTAAAAATATGAAGAATTATTTGGATAAATAATATAATAAATTTTTGGATAATATTCCAAGAATGAAATGTGGAAAAATGTTTGAGGTGATTTGGACAAGTTTTAAGAAAGTTATGACCATTCTTCTAGCCATGTTCTTTTTAGTCCCAATCACTTTCCCGAGTCAAAGAATGGAATTTTTTTGTTTTTCCTTAAATCACTTGGATAATATTATTAAAAGATATCCATTTTATATTAATTGTGTCTCCATGTATCCTATATTTTCAAGGACTTCAAAGTGCTAGTCGAATCAAGATACAAGGTTTCTTCTATGTATGTAAGGTATATGTCTACAGTGTGTGCTTTGAGATGAATCAGTCTTGAAATTGTCATTGAATGAAGAAATGATCTTGTAAAACGAGTTTATTCTCTATTTTATTCATATGTGAATGAGAATGGATATTTTTGGTTTTATACGATAAAGTGTGGAGAAAATATTCCCTTCTTGTTCGTATTTTATTTTCTCTAAAAACTCATGGAATACAATTTTCAAATGAAAAAGGTGATTCACACATCATATGCTAGTGATTTTCAGAGCATTGAAAGTTTTCAAGTAACCTACACTTTACCTGTAATGGTCTCAAGATTTTGGAGTTTTGTATAAACCTAGCTTGAAAGTTGTGAAGCCACACTATGGACATAGTACAAACCGCATTCCTCTATATTGGTGTAAGATTAGAAAATCAGTTTTTGAATGATGATGTAGTAAGGTTCTCTGATAACTATGATGAGTCTTATAATGGTTAATTTATTCCCTAAAATTATTTATAAGGATCTCCTAGGCATGAAAGTTAAATTATATTTTGACTGCTACAACACTGTCATATTGTGCACTATTTTTTCCTAGATCGGGAGAAATTAGAGGTTTTCCAAATCAAATTAAATCATGGAATAGATAAAGAACATTTTCATGAGTGCATAGGAAGTGAAAATTTCAAATTTTATTAATATTTTAATAATAAATCAATTCCTTATTGGTATCAGCATACACAAAGCACCATAAACCTTGGGTTTCGGGTTTGAGGATTAAAAATCTATAAAATCAGTTCAAAGGCAGCTAATGAAAATTATTATAATCTTAAATAAATATATATGTGGTCATTATAATCACTTTGTAAAAGGTATAAAACATTTTCAGAAATCCATGAAGGATAATTCATTGACATTTGTTTGAATAAGGCATAATTGGCTCTATACAGAGGTAGGAAACTTCGTTATTGAAAATTCTTCATTGAAATTGATCTAAATCATATTGCAAAGCTCTTAAAGGTCATGAAATGAATTAGGAAATCTGGTGTAGCTATTTCTTGGTTTGAAATATGTCAAAATTTTGTGACATTAATGAATCGCTTAGACTCGTATGCTTACACTCTACCCCTACAGTTGTAAAAGTTCACACTTCCTCATTAAAGAGTTGAAATGACATAGTGTACCTTGATTGACATTGGTTGGAGAATTTTTAAATTTTTTTAATCATCTTGAAACCTAATAGTGATGTTAGTGGTCAATGGAAGAGCCTAAAGCCCTAGAATTCTAACAGAGTTTCTTAAACGTGTTTGAACCAAACATGACACTATAAAAGCCATGAAATGTTTTTGTTGAAAGTGAAGGAACCTATGAAGAAGGTCAAGAGTTTTACAAGCTTGTTAGTTCCTCACCGACTCAAACTATACTTGTGATAAATTCAAGGAGATGAAGAGTCTAGTATTTTCCAAGGAAATGAAAGGTTTAAAAGGGATGGAAGCCAAAGGACACAACTTTGAAAATCATTCTGTAAGTGTGGAAAATCTTGAACAAGTATAAATTATGAGATATATTATGTAGACAAGAAGATTAAAATTCATAGACAATATCTAGTTGCTTGAAGTGTATATGGGAAGTGGAGAAGTCTTTTTCTTGAAAAAAACTAATAATATGTGCTAGGTGTGTATAGAATTATATGTAAAAATATAACTAAGGATTTGACCTTATAAACCTATAAAACCAGAGAGTAATGGATTGTGTGTGATATGTTGTATATGAGCTTAAAATTCAAAGGACACTAGTTTTAAGTTCTGAGCACATAAAAGAATAGTATGAAATGGTAAAAAGGTGATAAATATTAATAATGTTTGTAAAAGCGTGTACACTAAAATATGAAAAGAGGAATATGGGAATGTATTACTTTGGATATAGAGAATATGATGTTGTTGAGTGAGTGATATTAGAGGTAGGTGATGTGTAGAGTGTGAGAATACAATACAGCATTGAAAAACAAAGACAATAATAAATGAAGGGAGTAATAGTCTAAGATAGATATATTATAGATGACATAGAAGTTGTGATGAAAATGTTTTCAAGATAGGAAATAGTTGTGGGAATAATACATGGTGAAGGAATGAGGTGTTGTGACAATGCAAGTTGTAGAGACATGAGCTCTTATTATGAAAAATATGTAAATTATTGAATTATGAAAGCTTGAAAGCTTGAGAAGTAAATGATTAGTGTAGAGTATGTGATGAATAATTATTTAATTAATCAAAACATATTTGTACCTTGCATTCAAGCTTGAGAAACTTTGGAGATTTGAGTATTCAATCCAAAATATAAGAAGAGTATACCATGACAATGTCATGCTTGAGATATATGCACTAGATATTAAGTTGAATACAACAAAGTATACAAACATTAAATGCTTAAAATGGTGACTAGGAGTTTCATTAAGATGATAAGTAGGAGATATTTCTTTAGTAATGAGAAACATAGACTGATTAGGTGTTTGTTTTGATTTTTCAAGAAGAGACAAAGATTACTTTAAGAGACATAGAGAAAGGGTGTGTGCAACATGTTGAAGGTCTGAAGTAAAACAAGAAATTTTAGTCTTATATGAAAAAGAATGAATGTGATTAGATGATTAGAAGAAAAGGGAGATAGGACCAGAAAGGGAAAGGGTGATAATCTATATGTCATTATCATATGTGTAACAAAATAAGTAAAGTGTGACCAAAAATAGAAATAAATGTCTATACTGCAGCTTAGCACATAAGGGGTTACAACCTTCTTGTAGGTAGTAATTTACTAAAGATTAGTTATAGCTGGTTAAATTACAAGGGGTTGAATCCTCCAGATGGAGTACCATCTTGGAAAAACTTAGGAGTTACAGCTCTAGGTTGAGTAGAAGCTCAACCATGAAATCAATGTAACTGATATAGGGCAATTTTTTCCTAAGCCTAGTTCTTGGTTTCAGTGGGTTTTTCCTAGTTTAGGTTTCCCACATTAAAATTAGTGTCTCTATGTGTACTTCCTTGTTAATTGCTTGTGTGTGGTTTTATGTGTTAATCATAGCTAATTTGAGAAAGTAAATTTGAGAAGACACTGATTCACCCCCTCTCAGTGTCCATATTTCCAAAAATTGTATCATAACAAGGTTTAGTTGAATCAAGTCTAACAACTTGGAGTAGGTCCTTCTTGAATCACAAGCATGGTTATTGAAGTAATTCCTAAAGAATAATTCAAGAGACAAATATGTCAGTGAGGATGAAATATCATATGAAGAGGAAGCAAAGGTAAATCTTGAAGCAAAATTAATAAGTGCTCTGGATGAACTGAAATATCAAAGGAAAAAGAACAAGAAATTGAAGGCCAAGTTGAAAGAGTGTGAAGAGAAGATCAAGCTTCTTGAGGAGAGGAAAAATTAGAAAGATGAAGAGGGAGTAAAATATCTTGAGGCACAATTGGAGTTGGTTTCAACATCTCTTAGAGATAAAGAGAAAGAACATCTCAAAATTAGTATAGAGTTGAAATCTCAGGTTGAAACAATGACAAAAGATTTACATGCCAAAGAAGACACCTGCATGAGATATGAAGAAGAGATGATATCTTTGAGAGCTGAATTAGAGGAAGAAACAAAGAGACTAAAGATGTATAGAAAGTTAGAAAAGAGCTCTGAGGTTCTAAATGAAATGCTCAATAAACAAGGCAATAGATGACAAAACTAGACTAGGATTCATTAAAGATTCTATAAAGAAGAGTGAAGATGAAAAATTTGGTTCAAGTGGACAATCAAACATGAAGACAACTAAGTGGAAAAATTCAAGAAGGCCTAAACCTATTAGGCAACCTAATGCTTTCAGGTATGAAATAAATTTTAATGGATATTGTTATTCATGTTATGGTTTTGGACATAGAGCTAGGGACTACATGAAGAATTTTGACAGAGAACATCCATGGAGAAGCTATAAAACTGATTATGAGAAGAATATAGTGTGTTTCAATTGTCAAGAAAAAGGGCATACTGCCAGAACTATTTAGAAGAACCTTCAAGTTAGTTTTGGGATAAAGAACACTTAAGAGGCATGAACATGTTAGTGTGCTATAACTGCAACAAATTTGGACACTATGTTAAAAGGTGTCATGAGTTCAAGGTTGTAAATTATGATAGGAATGATAGTTCACACCAAGCCAGAGGAAATAGTAATGTCATGTGTTATACTTGCTACAAATTTGGGAATTTTACAAAGAAATTATATTATTATAAGTATTGGTTCTCTCCCATTTTATGTTTGAAAATCAAGGTGTTTTTGTCCCCGACAGTGCAGATTCGACAAGATTTGTGGTGATTCAGAATCCATCCACTCCATTGTTAATTCTGATAGATCGGCTATGTTCCTTAAGTTAGATATGCACAAGGCCTATGACAGATTACTTGGTCTTTCCTTGGTGCCATCCTAAATAAAGTGGGCTTTGATAATACTGGTTAGAATGATTATGACCTGCATATCTACTGCTAGTTATTCGATCTTGGTTAATGGCAGCCCAGAGGGCTTCTTCAAAGTTGGTAGAGGCTTGAGACAAGGTGACCCCCTATCTCATTTCCTCTATGTTATAATGGTTAAATCTTTGTGTAGAATTTGCAAGCAGGCTTTGCTTTCTAGGAGTATTTAGGGAATCAAGATTTCTAATGGTCTCCCTCCGATCTACCTCAACCAATTTGTTGATGATAACTTCCTGATGGGAAAGGCCTCTGTCCAAGAAGCCACCAACTTCAAACTTTCTCTCAAGGACTATGAGTTAGTCTCAAGGTAGATGGTTATTTTTCTCAAAAGTGTTGTTTACTTTGCTAATGTGGATAAACAAGTCCAATTAAGGCTAGCTCACATTCCGGGGTTGCAAAATCAAGTGTTTTCTGAAATCTTACTTAAGAATGCATCTTATCTACAAAAGGCCCGACAAATCTATTTGGAATTCCCTGTTAGATAGAGTTAACAAAAAAATTTCCTCCCGAAAGGTCTCCTTCTCTCACAAGTTGGAAAGATTCAACTCCTTATGAGCTCTCTTCAAGGTGTCCCCATTTACATTATGTCTCTCTTTAAACTCTTGGCCAAAATTATTGATGCTCTGGAAAAAAATTAGAAGAGATTTCTCTAGGTTGGGGCCTTGGAAAAGTTTAAATTCCTCTCGGTTGTTTGGGAGAAGGTCACTAGGCCAAAGATGTGTGGCGGTCTGGGTTTGAAAAGTATACCTATCATGAACAAAGATTTGGTTGCTAAATCTGGTTGGAGAATTGCTAGAGAGGAAGGACTATGGATTGATATAATAAAAAAGAAATATCTTGCTGAATTTAGGTAGAATTGACTCATTCTTCTTTCATGAAAATCTCCCTAAAGGATCCTTCTTCTGGAATTATCTATTGGAATTGAAATATATCCTCTCAAAGGGATCCTTATGGGAGATTGGAAAGAGGAACATGATCAGATTTTGTGGGATAGTTGGATTGAAGATTCCCCTTTAGCAGATCAGGATATATGGAAGGAGGTGGCTCAATTCTATGAGGAGAATGGTAAATTTTGGATAAGATATTTTTGGATTCATGATGATAAGGTCCAATGGGAAACCATAGTCCCTCCTCCTGATTATGATGGTGATATCAAATCTTTTCAAGAACTCAATAAGAAACTCAGGGAATTCCACATCCCCATCTTCCAAACTAAGGAGGATTCCATCATTTGGAAAGAGGAAGACTCGAAACTATTCTGCGTTAAAACCACCTATAGTTTACACTTCAAGAAAGATTTTAAAAAAGAGTATTGGGGTAAGTTATGGATTAAGGAATTGGTCCCTAAGATCAATATTTTTATTGGTTGGTAGTTCAAAATAGAATCTTGTCGGTTGAAAATCTTATAAAAAGAGGAATGCAGATACCTAATAGGTGCACTCTTTTTCGAGAGGGGAAGAGAATGTGAACCAATTTTTTTACATTTCCCTTTCTCTAAAGGTGTATTCTCACCGATTTCGAACATTTCAACATGCAATGGATTATACCTTCGAATATGGAGGATTGTTGTACTCAATGGGAGAGGCCTTTTAGGTTCCCTTATCTCGGCCCGGGGCCTCGAAGATTACTCTGCCTCATCTCTAATTGATTTTGTGGAAAATAAGGAATGATAGTGTTTTTAGAGATCGAAATGTCCGATTGTGGTGGCTAAAAGGAAAATCCTAGCTACCATAAAGGAAAATCTCAAACTATTTAAAGGTAAAAAAAAAAATCCTTTCCTGAAATGGGAGAAAGAAGTGTCAGATAAGTTCACCTATAGTCCAGTCAAGATCAAAATCCCTGGTAAGAATGTTTACTGGATTAGACCTATGGGAAATATGATCAATATCAATTTTTATGGGGCTTCAAAGGGGAATCCTGGTCAAGCTGGGGGAGGGGGTATCTTAAGGAATAGTGAGGGTGATTGGCTATTCATCTATGTGGGTCCCTTGGGAAAGTAGACTAATAACATGGCTGAAGCTAGAGGCCTCCTATGGGGTATTTTGGTTCTAAGGAAAAAGGCCTTAAGGACATCCAAATTGAAGTTGACTCCTTAATTGTTATAAATGCTCTCCTCAATAGGAGCAAGATCAATTGGTCATTAAAAAACATCATTCAAAATATCAAGGAATTGCTAAAGTATTTTGATAAGATATCTATCAATCATACTTTGATGCAGGGAAATAAATGTGCGGACAAGATGGCCAATGCGGAGTCTTTAGTAATGAGTAAAAATTTGGTGCAAAGGAGAGATATTACCTCCTAATATTAATGATGAAATCATTAAGGATAAAAGGTGATAGGATAAATGATACCGGCATGAGCAAGGGAAAGTATTCCACATACCATGCTATCTTTTACAAAAAGTATTGTTTCTGTTCGACCTTTGATAGGGTGAACAACTTGTTGGTTATGGAAATATTTTGTTGGGATGAAAACTTTGGCAACGTGTAGATGGGTGGAGAAAGGATTTGAGTGGAACCCGCAAGTCAAAACATGGAGGAGAGTAACTAGGATCTTTGGAACAAGCTTAAAGTTGGAGTTTTTAGCAATTATATTGCTAAATTACATGGTCACAACCGAGCTCTGTCAAAGGAATTAATAAAATCCTGGAAAGAGGGGGTTTTTATTGTCCGCAATGTGGAGGTTGAGGTCTCAGAGTCCAATATTGCCAAGGTGAATGATATGAAGATGGAAGGGTTAAAGATCTACAAGGAAATAACCCGTAGAGACCTCGAGATTCATCATTTTTTTATTGGAAAGGAGACATGTTACTTCTTCATGAATGGAATTGCACGTTCATGCATTCCTGGGGTTTAGAAGGATGTTTGCCTTCAAGTTACGAAATATATTACGCTGGAGGGCAAGTATAGAAAAATCTATACCCATCATATGACCTTCCTCAACATGTTCCATCACAAGTTTATGGTTAGTATTCCCTTTTTTCTTGCCACCTCTCTTTCGAATTCACTGATGGATTTCCAAAATGAGAAAGCTAAGTTTCCCCTCCATAAAGGCCTGATTCTTCTTCCGTTGAGAATGGAAAGTTGGTTCTAAATTATCCTTTGACAACCACCCCGGAGGAGCAAGACAAGGAAGATGATATTACTCTTGTGGAGTGTCTAACTAAAATGAAAGTGGGTAAGAGTATCCCCTAGGGAATGATAAAGATAAAGACAAAAATGAGGGTGGTGTTGGAGAAGCCGGGCTTCAAGGAAGAATGAATGTGTGGTAGACCCCATTGTATTTGAAGAATGGAGCAGAAGATGTTTTATTTAGAAGGGATCCTAAAAGCCATGGATGACATGAACAAGGGGAAAAGGGAGTCCATTCTGAACATCATCAACAAATTGAAGAAGATGGTTACGGATCGGCCTAGATAAAACACAAAATGAAGGAGCCGAGATTCAGTTAAAGTTCGCTTGACAGAGGAGGGGATCAAGGGGAAAATAAAAGGAAGAGATTTAACCTTCGCATAAGTAGCTCGGAGGAGGAGTAGGTGGTACTAGAATCCAGGATGGCTGCTGTTGGCCTGGGGCCTCTCGGTGGTTTTTTGCTTGTTGCGGAGGTTTTTTTCTCTAAACTATGTGCGGACTACTGAAAACTATGTTGTCCTATTTCTTTTAGGTCTTTTTGTCCTCTCTGGGGTCCAGATCCTACAATGTAAGAGTTGCATTCCTCTCTTTTGTACTAGCCCCTAGGAGCCAATTCCTATTTTTTTGCCTAATCTAATAAAAAAATATTATCATAAGCAATCTAAGTACAACAACAAGTACTATACCTTCATAGGGAAAGATAAGAAGGCATCCAATATGAAGATCAGTCCTAGAAATGAGACTAAGTCAGCCATGGTTAAAATAGCTCCTAAAAAGAAGAAAGATAAATGGATATACAAGGTCAAGGAAACATAACCAAAGGTTGAGGAAGAAAATAAGGACAAGAAAATAGTGTGGGTAGATGATGCAAGCTCAAGCAAGACACCAAGAGTTGATGATCAAGCCAAGAAGAGTGAAAGAAAGCCAAGGAACAGTCATGAAGAACACTCACTCATAGTTAGGAGAAGACAAGGAAATGAAACACACCATACATGTTTGAAAATTAGGGAAGTATTAGGAAATGAAGGTAGAACATCATTAGTAAATCAAAGAAGATAAACAAGACTTCACAAGAAAAATAAGGAGAGAGTGAGTCATTGTTGGCATGGTGTCCCAATAGGTGTTTTCATTGATAGAAAACCACATTAATGACAAATTTAATGATGTACGGTGATTTCATGGTTTTTTTATGGTGCTAAGATACTGGTTAAGACGTTTATCAACTGCTACAAAGGGGATTCAAGATGCATGCTTGTTCTCGCAAGCCTATACAAGTGCCTCGGGAGGGGTCACTTAGCAGATTGAGCTTCTTGGATGTTTAGAAAGCATGTTGGCATGATGAATAAAATGATTTGAGGTTTCTTGACCACTCACAATAGTGGTATGGTGTAGGCATATGTGGTTTACTATGTTACAAGTTCTCATTGGGATCGGTATGTTTGCTTGAGGTGTGATAGAGTGTTTTAGAGCTAGATGAGCTCATAAAAGTATGAAATCATGTGTATCATGTCATATGAAGTATTCTTGGGTCATTTTTAGAGGTGGTATCATTAAATCAGGTGTATCATGTCATATGAGGTATGTTTGGGTCATTTTCGAGGTTTCATGTTGAGTCATTACATTATTTCGATTAGCCCTAAATACATAAAGGAGAATCTAACATGCAAACATAGGTAAGTCTTAGTGACTCAAGATATTGATCCATGTATTTGAAATTATGATGATTTGATATGTTATATGGATGATTGATTATGATCTCATAAAAATTTAGGTGCTCATGATGTGAATTTTTCAAGATATGATTGTTTTGGTGAGACAGGGTGAAAAACAATGCAAAATCCAACTCAAAGTGCAACTTCGAAGTTCATTGTGAATGGTGTTATTTTATGAGACCTTGTGGCTTTTATGGATTATTTTAAGGTTATTTTAGAAGTTTTCATAAAAATAATCAATTTTTTTATCATCAAGATTTTATGAATGAATGTTAAGAAGATAAAGTGGTCTAAGACCCTCGTTAGGATAAATTTGCAAAAGGTGAAGTATACTCACCCAATTTTTATCAAGTTAAAATTTGATGATTGGATGTTGTAGAAGACTCCTTAGGACTTTCATAAGTATATGGTTGAGTTCATGGTGATAAGTGGGCCCCACCTAAGAATAGCAATTTCTGGAGAAGAAGGTTTTAGGAAAAAATGGTACAAAGGAGTAGCATGCAAAATTGATTATGCATGATTTACGGATATTTTTGTGATTTACATGGAGGTTTCAAGACATGTTCATGCAGCTTTCATGGTGTTTTGAGGATCAAACAAGTTGACTAGTCAAAGGGAAATTTTGGGGTCTCAAATAGTAGGGTCCAGCTTTTCTGGCCATAACTTAAGCTACAAATGGATTTTGAGGTGATTTAAGCTGTGTTAGAAAATATATTTACATATATTTATATATATATATATATATATATATATATATATATATAGTTTCATGATAAGTTGATTTGATAGGGTTTCTAGGGCATTATTTTAGCAAGAATGTGTTTAACGGTTCAGATAGGATCTATTTTGATGAAAGTTCGATGTTATTTGAAGCATGAGATGAATTGTTTGATGCTTCATTAGTGTAGGTGTTTTTTTATCACTTTATTTAATTATTTAGTGTTATTCCACCTCACCGAGTGAGTCATCTCACTTAGGTGGACATGGATCTAGGTGTCCTCTTAGTTATGATAGATTCTCTTATAGAATTTGTTATATGTGTAAGTGTGTTATAGGAGTTACATTCCCATTTGGGAAAGTAACTGCTCTTCTCCATTATGGAGGAATCTTATCTTACATGGGAGTTACACATTTACTCCCCTATTTTTACTCCTCTTCTTTTAATCCATGGAAATCTAAGAGCATTCCATTCCACTCCATTTTTGAATCTTGAGCTCTCATGCATGCACATTATCTCTCAAAAGTTTGTTTTCTTTATCTTACAACTCCTTTGGTGAAGTGAAAATGGTTGATACACGTGTGTATTCCTTCTAGAACCTCATCTTCCACTCCTTCATGGTATCAGATCTAGGGGACTAGAATCACACTACTCACCCTTGTTGATCCACTATGTAGGTTCTTATGCAAGACTCACTTTCTGCATGTGCCTTGCTTGCATATTTTTAGATTCTTGCGGTTATTTTTAGTGGTTTGTTTTATGTGGTCCTTTCTTGCATTACAGGTTGAAGTGGCTTGATATTGTGCATCGCTCGTTGTTTAGTGACTTGAGTCACATTTTTTATCACCAATTTGTAGTGCTTCTATGAAATCTAAGCCACTATCTACCTCATAACTTGCTGACAGACTTCCACTTGGCCTTCTCCACACACTACACTCCTCAAGCATGTCTGCACTTCACCATCTGTGTATGCATTCTAGTGTGTTTTACTGAGTTAGGGGTGGTGGTGAATTTGTTTCAGGATCCTGACTTGCTTCATTGTGGGTCTGCGTGAGGACATCTATGCTTGGTCTTTGTTTTCACCGGTCTGGATTATTGGTTCTTTGTGCTCGTACTTGTCTTGGTGCCTCATACTTGATCTCCAAACCTGCATGGTCATGGCTATATCTGCACAACTGTTATCAGTGGTATCAAGGCACACAAATCAATGTTTTTGTTCAATAACACGTGGTTCTACGCATTGGGTGTTTTTTATCCATTATTGAATATTACACACCACAACACGTGTAGTTTGAAATTGGTCCTACTCTCTGCTCAGCCATTTTCTACTGTCTATTCACACATGGCTTCATCAATAATCACTCCTTCCATGGATTTTATCTCTATCTCCCTGCTGCAGCTCGTGGATTCCTTTGACCCAAACATGTGGCAACCTACATCAAACTTGGCACTATTTGGGCATTTGATATCACACCCCTCCTCACACATGGAGCTTGGTAATGGCCTTCTTAGCCTAATTCAATCCTTTTATGTTTTAAGGTAAAAAAACATTTATTTTGGCTTTAAATAAGCTTGGGTTTCCTTTATTTCGAGTGTCAAAGGTAGAGGGTGAGGTCCGGGGTTGGCAGGAGGCTAATCCCCCCTCACAGTCAAAACAAACCCCTTCTAAAATTTTATGCCGATTCCAATGGGCACAAACACGATACCTTTCGGATGTGTTTCGGCATTTTTAAATATTTTTAGGGCTTACTAGCTTTTTCTTATCAGTTGCGAGAATCCTTTTAAAGCCATAACTTTTGACTAGTTGCTCATTTTTTAGCACTTCTTTAGTCAAATTTGCGTGTTTTTCCAGTACACTACATGATGAGAATATCAGTTTTGTAAAACGCACTATGTTATAAAGTGCCACATGTGGGGGTATCTTTTTTTTTCCTTTTTTTGCATTTGTTTTTTTGTCATGAAAAATCATGGTGTTCCCTTTTTCACCCCATTCAACTATCAAGAATGGTTGAATGCTATGAAAAATTCCTCAAAAGGAAAGAAACTATTCTGCATTGCCACCGATCTGCAAGCTGAACCTAATGATGAAATAGAAAGAGAAAAGTGGCTTGATAAGTGTGATGAAGCCATTGGGTTCATGACCATGTGTGTATCTCTAGAGCTGCATTTTCACATTTCCTCTTCCACCACACCCAAAGAAGTTCTGGAGACTCTCCAAGAAATTTTTGGGAAACAAGATGAAATGTGAGGACATGAACTTGAGAATAACCTAATAAGCCTTAGTCCCAATGATTTTGACACCCTTCAAGACTTCTTCTCCAAATTCATATCACTCAGATTGTAGTTAGAAGATTGTGGAATAAAGAAAAAGGAATCTCAACTCATTTTATCTGTCCTTACCAAACTTGGTCCCGAATACTCTGTATTTGTCTCCACCTTCCATGTAAAAAAGGGCACTTGGAAAAAGTTGGTCTATGCCCTCTCTTGATGAGTTTATTGCATATTTGATTAGGGAAAAAAATAAATTGATTCAAATGGGAACCTTGAAATCCACAAAATCCCATGCTCTCATTGTTGGAAAGGAAAAATAGAAAGCTTCTAAGGAGAAGAAATAAGATCATGAAAAGAAGGACAAACCCCAAAACAACTCTTCCACCTCCCAAAATTCCAAAGAATGAATCAAATGTGGGTACTGCCATGGCATGCATGATGAAGAAAAGTGCTTGAAGAAAAATATTTCTCTCCTCACTAATCTACTTGAGAAGCACAATATTGGAGTCCCAGATTCTCTCAAAACACCTTCATCATCCCACGACAGTTCTAAGGAAAAAGAGAGTGAAAAAGAGAAAGTACAAGAGAAAGAAAAAGTAAAAGAATCCAACAAGGAGAAACCAAAGGGAAGAGCTCTAGTGACAGTTGTGCCACCTACCCCTACATGGATCATTGATTTGGGTGCAAATCATCACATGGCATCATCAGACATTGAGTTTGATTCCCTTTGATCCATGTGACATGTCCTCTATTCAACTTGGTGACAACACCACTAGATAGGTTTTTAGAAGAGGATTAGTTGAAGTAAGTGGTGGTACTTTCAATAATGTTTTAAGTATCCCTTTACTTTCAACAAACCTTCTTCCAGTCTATCAGATCACTCATCTTGGATAGGGCATCCGAGTTAAGTTCACTCCATACTTAGTTTATGTTAGGGAGATTCACAGTGATACTATTGTTGCAGTTGGTATAGCTAACCATCACACTTGGGTGTCCTCTTTCTCTCACTTTTATCCTCCTTCAGATTCTTCATCCGACTCAACAGGACTTAAGGATACTTTTGAACCCATTTTTGATGTTGTGGACATCTCTTCTAGCATAGTTGATGATGGGGACCCACCTCCACCATCCACTTATCACTTGCCAAATCTTGAGGAGTTGTCTCTTGATCTTCCCACTTCTGGTCCACTTCAAACACTTCAGGGAGTAGGCACTATGATTCAGGACTCATCAGGCATTGGGTACACTTCTTCACAGGTTCAGGCCATTCCACCTTCCTTCCTTGCCACTTCTTCAGGATCTACATTTCTTCATGGAGTAGCTGGCTTCTCCACTTCACATACAGAGCATTGTTCCTTAGACCAGAACAACACCTTGGCACTTTGGGGGTCTTCTTCCTCCTCTTCACTTAGCACAGGGTGGCTCATGACTGGATCATCTTCTTGGGAGGCTGGATAGACTTCTTCTTCTCTCCTTCTTCTTAGTAGTTTAGGAGATTTTTTTGCTATCTCTTGTAAGTGGAGGTTTTTCCCACTGGGTTTTCCCTCACTACTTGAGACCTTTTTTGCATGGGTACCTCATCAAGCTTATAGCCAGGACCCATTTCTTGTGTGTTTTGCTGACTTACCTAGCCCCATCCTAGTTTCGATGAAGGGGGGGTGTTGGTGTAGGTGTTTTTTTATCACTTTATTTAATTATTTAGTGTTATTCCACCTCACCGGGTGAGTCATCTCACTTAGGTGGACATGGATCTAGGTGTCATCTTAGTTATGACAGATTCTCTTATAGAATCTGTCATATGTGTAAGTGTGTCATAGGAGTTACATTCCCATTTGGGAAAGTAACTCCTCTTCTCCATTATGGAGGAATCTTCTCTTACATGGGAGTTACACATTTACTCCCCTATTTGTACTCCTCTTCTTTTGGTCCATGGAAATCTAAGAGCATTCCATTCCACTCCATTTTTGAATCTTGAGCTCTCATGCATGCACATTGTCTCTCAAAAGTTTACTTACTTTATCTTGCAACTCCTTCTTGGTGAAGTGCAATTGGTTGATGCACATATATTCCTTTCAGACCATCGTCTTCCACTCCTTCATGGTATCAGAGCTAGGGGACTGGAATCACGCTGCTCACCCTTGTTGATCCACTATGTAGTTGCTTGTGCAAGGCTCACTTTCTGCATGTGCCTTACTTGCATATTTTTATATTCTTGTGGTTATTTTTCAGTGGTTTGTTTTCTATGCTCCTTGCTTGCATTACAGGTTGAAGTGGCTCAGTATTGCACATCGCTCATTGTTTGGTGACTTGGGTCACATTTTTTATCACCAATTTGCAGTGCTTCTATGAAATCTGAGCCACTATCTACCTGATAACTCACTGAGAGACTTCCGCTTGGCCTTCTCCATGCACTGCACTCCTCAAGCCTGTCTGCACTTCACCATCTGCGTATGCATTCTTGTGTTTTTTACTGAGTTAGGGGCAGTGGTGAATCTATTTGTGCTTGGTCTTTGTGTTCACCATTCTGGCTATTGGCTCTGTGTGCTCGTACTTGTCTTGGTGCCTCAGACTTGATCTCTAAACCTGCATGGTCGTGGTTATCTCTACACAGTTGTTATCGGTGGTATCAAGGCACACAACTCAAATTTTTGTTCAAACACATGGTTCTATACATTGGGTGTTTTTAATCCATTGTTGATCTGTTACACACCACAACACATGTAGTTTGAAACTGGTCTTGCTCTTTGCTCACCATTTTCTATTGTCTATTCACATGTAGCTTCATCAACAACCAATCCTTTCATGGATTTTATCACCTGGAATTTTAATTAGGATTACATTAGCATAAAATCAATCAATTTCAAGGTCTTTAATATATGTAAATATTATTTTGTGAGCTAACCTTGGAAACAACCATTTTGGTAGGTTGATCCGTAAAGGAAACTATTTCTATGGTTTGAAGTGAAGGATTTTTCATGACTTATAAATTTCTTATAATTGTTCTATAGGTTTTCAATTTTTTTAGAGTGGTCCCATTGCATGTTTTGGTTGAGAAAAATTTATTTTGTGATCAAATGGAGTTTCCAGGGTGCTTAAGGGTGAAGGAAACAACTATTTTGAGAATTGTAAAGGAACTAGGCCCAATAAATGAAATAATTTGATTGGTTGATATTAATTGCAACCATGTATGAATTTTTTATGATATTTTAATCATTTATAAGGGTTAATTGGTCATGAAAAGTATGGTACTCATGTTATGACATTTTTAATAATGTGCCTATGGGGTTTTGAGCCATTTTTGGCACATGTAATGAGGTTTTTGGCTAAGCTGACCTATTTGGGTCATATGTGACTATTGTAATTAAAATTTGTGAATTTTATATTTTTTTGGGTAGAAATTATCATGATGGACTGACCTCATTTGGTTTGGAAGGAAGAAAATCATATTTAAGTGCTTATTTGGTTCATTTTTGAACTAGTGCTCTTAGAGGGAAGGTGTGAAACCTAGAGGAATATATTTTATAGGTATGTGAGAATTTTGCTAAGGATAATAAATAGAATGATAGGTTTAGGAAATTCAGATTGCATGAAATCAATAGGATAGAGAAAATAAAGAAGGAGAAAGAACAAGTTTGATGCCCTAGGGTATGAGCTAGGGTTTTTGAGCTGAAATAGTGATCTCCATGAGTTGTGGTAGAAGCATTTATAGAGTTCAAAAATCTTTAGGTTAATGAGTTGGTGCTTGGTCATACTTAGGGGTTGTATCCTCCTTTTGGAGTGGGTGCTTCACTAAATTAGGGGTTGGTGATCCTTGTAGGGTTGGTGCTCTACTAAACTAGGGGTTAGTGCTCCTTGTGGGGTTAGTACCTCACTAAATTTGAAGCATGAAAATATAATGTTTATGTTTCAGTGGTTTTTCTTCCCCATGAGTTTTTCCCACTTAAATCTTGTGTCTATGAGCTCTCTTGCATGTGTTGTAGTTCATTGTTGATATTGTGCACATTTATTATGCTATGGTTGAATGTATGTGAATGGATAAATGATGTTACTTGTTGATTCTAATGGTAAATGAAGTAATTAATTTATAGGAACTATTCATCCCCCTCATTCCCTTGTTCTTCTAATAGTCATCAAGAATTTTTAACGACTTCTTATTGTTCTGAGAAATTCTATCAAGAATAGAGTGCCTTCTCTAAGCTTCTAGAAGGTATACTCTTTTGGAAGAAGAATTAGTGTGTTTGAAGAAAATTCACCATCATCAAGTGATGATAAGATATTTTATATTTATAAATGCATCTAGATTCAAAAGGTACATTTTTTAAAATCAAATTTTCTCATTAGATTATTGTTATATAGGATGTCTACATAAGGAATTTAAAATATGTATAATTGAAGTCATATGGTTAGATATGTCTATCCTCCAAAATTATTGTTAAGGGACGTAGCTTATGAAGTCTCATCTTTGTCCCTAAAGAAAAGTGTCTTAGCATTCTATGAGCTTGTCACTTAGTCATGGTTTTTTATCATTTCTATTCATGTGTCATGATGAAAGATATCATTATGAAATATGTCTCATAATTCCTGGAAAATTGTCCTAAATTGAAAAATGAGTATGTGTAATGTGAGTTATGACTGTGATAAGGATATGCAAGTGTCAAAAGTTTGTCAAAGTTAGCTTTCAATGGTTTGGTCAAATTTAATATTGTGATGTATGTGTGCCCCAAGGAACATTCTCAAACTATTGAGTATGACCACAATTCTCCATTGTGTCATATAAAGAAGATCAAATATACAAAGATGATCAATTTCTATGCAACATGTAAAGAAAGAGGAGTATATCTAGTCAAGATCAGTATACTTGAATATATGGATGTGAGAATTATATATTGTTAATGCTTATAGAATCTTCATCTTCATGAAGAGAATAAGAGATTGTTCTTGAATAGAATCTATAAGAATTACAGGCTTTTAAATATGAAGAATTTAATCATATTTATATCATATTTGAAATCTTCCACTTAGAATATTTCTATCAAATATCTATCTATATGTCACATGTTTCTCTCCAAATATTACAAAAGGTACTATTATAGGATGGAGGTGTGAAGACCTGTTAATTTGAAAGTCCTCAAAATTATAAACGGAGAGGTATCAAACACAACTAGGTTATGAGTTGTTAAAATTAATAATAAATTCTCACCATGAATTGAAGTAATTAAGGCTATGTTGTGTGTGATATTATAGAGGTTGTAAGCATTGATCACATTAATATAAGTGGTTTTATTTCTAAGGGATGTTTATACTTAACCGGTTTGTTGATATAAGGAGCATGATTATGAACACATGAAGAAGTATTGATCTCTACATGTTACTATGATTTCAAAAGTCTCTTTGATTAGGTACAGGTAGGATTGATGTGTTTATCTCATTCCTTCTTTGGCTGAAAATTCAAATATCATTGGTTTAGAATGTATAAAAGTGTTGTGAGCATTGGAGGAATGTAAAGAAGTTGTTTCATGTGTAAGTTTCTAGCTATAGTATTGAACATTTTTCTAGAACCTAGGTAGATTTAATGCATGATAAAGGTCATGGATGGGATGAGTGGATTCTTGAAGGAAAATAAAGAGAATTTGTGAAGAATGCTAAACTAATCAACTCGTGCTTATTCTTGAGCATATGTAGTTTGGCACATGGGTTAAGTGTTTGTCACCTCTAAAAAGTAAGTGAACAAGGTAAGAAATTCAAATTTTCCATTCTCGCTTAAAGTTTGGTAGCATAAGCTCATGAGAAGTGAAGAGAAGAGTGCTAGTGTTCAGGAGAGCTTGGCTTAGTCAAGAAAAGGTCAAAAGAGAAAACACATGAAAGATAGAACTCAAGGTTTGTATAAGATCTCAAGAAAGAGAAAACACCATCCAAGGGGGAGCTTTTCGACAACTAAGTTCACTTACTTATGCATATTTTTCCTTAATTGTCATTATTTCATGTCAAGTTTCCAATAACCTTTTTCATAGATTTCAAAGGGGGAAAAAAGTTGTCAGAAATTAGGAATGGTGGTTATGAAGCTATTGGTAGGTGCATTTTCCATGAAATGTTTTGAGTATATTGCCATCAAAGATAATACGGTAGATTATTGAACCTTGGTCATTGGTGTTTTCATTGATTTCAAGTAGCATTGATGGAAAATTAGTGAGTGGTGAAGTGAGGCTTTGTAAGAGGCATGAAGGTTGATTGGTAGTGTCTTCTCAGTGGTTTAGTGTTCAATCAAATTGGTGTTAGTGTTTTATAGGCTTGGTTTATGAGGTAGGAGTCTACTGAAGGTATAGAAATGGTAGGTATGTTTGGTTAAAGGTTTTATAGGTCATATATGATGATGTAAGTATGTGAAATAGGTCTTATAGTGGGTTTTAGGTCATCTAGTGGAAGTCTTAGTTGAAACTAGCTCATTTAGGCCTGTTTCTAGAACCTAATGAGGTGTGAAAGGTTGGTATATGTCATGAAAATATTATGTGAGCATGATAGGAGATAGGAATGTTGTCTATGGAATATATGAGAAATATCAAGTTGTATTTTGGCTCTTGGAGGCATACTTCAAAAGCTCACCAAAGCTACCTTTGGGGACTAATAGTGTATACTGATGCAAATGAGATATGTTTGAATAGTACATTAATTTTTATGATAAATAAATTATGGATCATGTGCATGGGTGATTTTTGTGCTTCATGCCAAATTTCATCTATTTCAAAAAAGGTATATGAAATTTGTGTAGGTCGTTCCAAAACAAGTTCCTTAAGAAATGTAAAATGAGTTGCCTATCTTCTTAGAACCCAAGAAAAAATATCAAAACTTCTTTAGATAAATTATCAAAGAAATTTTTTAGAGAGGATTCCAATCCTAACATGTGGAAATTTTTTTGAGAAACTTTGGACAATTTTTAAGAAAGTTATGATCATTCTTCTATCCTTTTTCTTTTCACTCCCAAGAACTTTCCTAAGTCAACAATGGAACAAGTTATCTGTTTGTCCTCAAATCACTTGAATAAGATTATTCAAAGTTATAAATTGTCTATTAATGGTGTTTCCATGTATATTTTGTTTTCAAGGTCTTGAGGATTGTAACATCCTCCTTTTATACATTAGAACAAGTCATTTTTTTTTTTTTTTTTTGATAATTGCATCCTGGTTCTAAATACATAATTTAGAACTCACAAATCAAATAACCATTCTTATAACAGAAAACCATATGCCACTGTAATGACTCGGAGTACCTCCGATCTATTCATTCCATGACTCGGTAATCTACCGATCTATTCATGAGTGATAAGAGTTGGCATTTTTATTTAACACCCCACTCTTGCGGTTCTCTTCCCTATTCTGGGAATCAGAATGCTCTGTCCAAGGAACCTATCTGAATAATTGTTACCATTATTCATCGGCATCTCATCCCTTAGACTAGGTGATTTAGGACAACAAAATCAGCAGCTTGTGATACTTTGGCCAAAGATTTGAAACATACTGCTTATGTCTCGTATTCCTTAACGGCATACTCGTCAATCTGGAATATGTCCTTCACCCCATTCTTATGTTATGTAGAATGTCTTATACCGACTTCTGTCAGTCCCTCCTATACCAACTTAATCACTCGAAATGGATTAGTAAGGTGATAATGTTATATGGATGCCCACAAGGACTAGGGATACGATGACATACTGGTTCAACCTTAGTTAAACCAGTGTGTCAAGATACCCCGAATCTCCTAGGCAGCCTTATAACATGACCACATTCCTAATTGGTCCCAGAGTAACTTGTTCGAGTTCAAGGCGTAAATCTTAGCGATCAATGCAAAGGGTGTCGTCATAAGTCACCTACATTGTAGTAACGTTGAGAAGATCCTAATCTTCTTGGAGGTACAACCTTGCAGTTGACTTGTGCCATCAACCTTTAAATCCGCCTCGAAAAGATCTACTTATTAATAAGCGTTACGCACATTGAGTTTAAATTACATTAAAAGATGTTTCCCTTAAGGTTAGCCTTTCCCGATCCCTGGGTTCCTCACCTTAGAATGACCTTTCTTAATAAAACCCTTTGCACATAGATGTCTTTAAGACTAAGGTCCCATCAAGGAGTTCATAGAATTTACTTAATTCTATATCAACGAAATTGGACAATAACCCAAAATCTTCACATGAGATTGCCATCTGAACCCTATTTAGGTTTAATTTAGTTCTCAATTTGAATTTATATCTTACTTATAAGTATCGAGATATAGTGATTAAGATTCCAATTACACGTTGTCCTGGTTTAATCAAGACTAGGAATTAATAATTTAATTTAGCTTGTTTAGCGTTCTGCTTAGGTTTATTTTGACCCTAGCTTCCAGTAAGACAGTGATCTATATTTCAATTTAGCTTTAGTTAGAACACACTAGAATTACTAAACAATCATAAGTATTCAGTCACATATTCTTGCAAGCTTACATTGATAATCACAAAAGTCTCCAATATAAACAATAATAACAATGCTCTTTAGATCATTTGAACCGAAGAAGGTCAAACTATCAAGATACGGATGCAAACATATAAGTATCAATTATCTATTTCCATTTCCTTCAGAACTAATCAAATACATTTTATGCATTCAGCATACTTGATACAATGCTCAATGGAAAAAGAACATCTTTCCTCATATAGTACATTTAGAAAATTAAGTTGTAATTCAACATAAAATCAAATTTAAACAATCTGATCATCCTATCAGATTTGCGTGCTTTTACCACTTACGGCATCCATCTGCAAAAATTGTCAACATGGGTCAGTTCGATGAACTGAGCATGATAAGCACTAACTCTTAAAACAATTGCAATCCATCAATTGTTTTCATTAAACACCCTGTTTAAATGAGATCAAATCACCAAACAAGTAAACATATTTCAGACTATGCTTTTGTAAAACAACATGACTATAAACGCGTAGCTCATATTATAGTCACTAAATAGTCTCAGATACTTTTCAATTATTTCATCAAAACGTTAGTGACCAAGAAGACAAATGCATCTAACCAACTATCCATCTGAATCCCAAGGACAACAACATCAGACGGATTATATATTCAACATAATAAATAAATAACCTTTCATGATTCCATCAGCATGATAGAACAATTCCAAAAGTTAGATAAACAATTATATCAACCTATACTTTATAACAGAAGAGAAATAAACGAATCATACATATTTCCTTCAGAACTAGCTCATGACTGTACCATCTTTCCAAGAGCAAGGAATTTACCTTAAACACATGCAAATAAATCAGACAATACCATCAAAAGCACCACATATTTGTTAAAGATCAAATATAACAACCTACTGTAGTTATCCAGCAGTACAGTAGCTCTCACGCTAAACAGTGATGACCCTCTACCAACATACTCCACAAGACCTTCCACATGAAGCGGTAAACAAGAAGATATTCACCACATTTCCTATTGAGGTGCAGTCGATGGCTCCTAGTTCACCAAACTCAAGGTAGGATAGTCATGCAAATGAAATACGTAAACATGACTACAATCCCACACATCAACCTGCAGCCCCCTTCTAGTCCCTAATAAACACTACAAGGCTTTCGGACCCAAGGTCGAAATCAAAGAGCTTCAATTTTATCGCAGTCAACAATAGACTCCTCGACATTAAGCAATTGATGTTTCCCTAAGACTATGCCGAGATAATCACACAGAATTCCCGCAACATGCACAACCTTATCTAACTGGAATAATCAGAAAGGAAACATGACATACCGTATTCTCAATCGAACGCATTCAGGGTTTGAAGTGTGGTATTCACGACCCACTTTTACAGAGCCAAGTTACATGATATCTAACTATACTCAAGGAATCCAACAGTGCCAAAAACAACAAGTGTACCAATCAGGTTAAATAGAGGCAGATACTATAGTTACCTGTCAAGGATTCAACTGAACCCGAGTAACAGTATACAAGATAAATAATAATTAATGATTCCCAACTGTGCCAACAATGGTAAACATTCAAAATCAGGCTTATACAAAAGCTAATTACTGATTTCGTAACAAAGAATCCAACTGAGCCTCTTCAATATTTTCACACAAGCTTACACAGAAAGGAAACGTAAGTACACTCAAGAGTCTGTACCAAAAATTCATTACAAAATAACATAGGTCGTATACCTGTTACTCCTTCAGGACTCCAACAAAATCAAATTACCAATACTCAAATATATGTATATATAGCTTCAACAGTGGTCCATAATACACGAATCATTCAATGGATTCCACAGAGTCATTTTGAATACAATAAATATATATATTGCATACTATCAATGGGTTGCATCCCATAACCACAATGCAAGGGAAAAACAACTTCAGCACGGTCGCAATGAAATACTGTAACACGCAAGTTATCCATTCACAAATAACTTTAAATATCAAAGTGAAACCCAATAAGATTCAGTAACCACTACCTTAATAACCTCGACAGAAGTTACAAAGAAGTCCAATTAAACTGAACAAAATGTCCATCAGTATTCTTCCCAACGAGTATCAACAACAAGCATCAACAGTAAGTATTAACAACAAGTATCGACAGTAGCCTTGTACCCATCAAGAGAACAATTCATGGGCTCTCACAGAGCAAGCCCAGTACACATTCTTGCATATATATTTCACAAATTAAAGCCGGAATGCAAAACACCAAGAAATATTGCAACAGTTCGAAAAATAAAATACACCCATCAAGGTTTAAATTGAAAAATCGAACCAGCAAGAAGATACAGTGACAAAATCACACAAGGCTACCATATAAATCATCTAATTCCAAAAATCATCTGAACAGAGTTGTTCTAATGAAATCATTTGAAAGAAAGCAATATTTTTAAAGGTTAGGGCCTAACATGCCTGGTTATTTGCTTAAAATTTCAAGCAGACCAATGAAAGAGCTCGAACCTTCTCCTTCTTTTCCTCGTTAGATTCACCAAGAAAATTTTGCTATTTCCATGACTTATATATTTTCCTTGCCAGAGGAAAGAGCTAGTTACGCTCATACTTGCCATGCAACACCAAGAAGACTGGTGCGAAGAACCAGTGAATAGACAGAAGGAAAACCGGAGCGCATGCAAAACCCAATAAACTACTAACTTTCCATTTTGCATGCCTTCCCGTGAAACCCGAGCTCGACTACCGAGTTCATTAATTACATTTACTCCCAATTTCCCGCTCAATCTCCACTGCCACCGACCACCATAGTTGGCGATGGACAAAAGCACATCAAAGACCATTTCCAACTTTGGCGACCTGCCACGTCGGCTCTAGTTAGCCGTTTTAAAACCTCCACCAAATTACCTGTCCCTCATGCTTATCCATGCATTTAATAACATAGAAACTACCGCCCATGGTTCGCACCCTTCCATAGGTCCCCTTCTTCCTTGTTCAATAGTTAGGTTAGTAACTTAGGTTAGGATTTAGGATAACACCTAGTCTAACCTCTTAGCGCATAGATACTAACTTAGAACATTAGCTCTTAGCCTAGGTCTAGGTTAGATTAACACTAATCTAACCCCTAGGTTAGGTTTAGTTTTAGGTTACTAACCTTAATAAATTTAGTTAGTCCTTAACATTTCAAATGCTTAGAAAAAGAATCTACCACATACATTCACGAACAGGGTTCACTCCTGTACTGCCAATAGGCTAGTGAATTAAATGTAACTGAATTATTACCTGGTCCACGATCAAGACCTTCCAGATATATTACGATATCTGGCACCAGTTCATTTAACATGATTAGCCTAAGTTATACTCCGGACTAGCTTATTCAATGCATCCGCACCTTATGAACCCGCTTAAGGTCTATAATTTTAATTCATCACGAATAAACTTAAAGCACCACTTGGATCAATACCACCGATCCAAGGATAGGTCTTATAGATGGATAACTCCATAATTCATTCCAAAATCGATTAAACTCGTGTAAAATGAAAGAAATAAAAGAGTCCAATCACATTCCAACTCGGTCCAAAGATCCGAATCTCAAAGAAGATACATTACATATCAAGCATGACTTCTCAATCAAAGGAACACATCTTTTTGCAAAAGAAATCACATATCAACACTTGTATGCTCAGGAGGAAGTAACTACAGTCCAGGGTGTTACATGCTTCCTCCTAAAAGATTCATCATCCCGATGATTACATATTTGATTAACCTTCAAAGTTTAACCAATTTATTAGTTCACAAAACAATGTGACTATTTCCAACTTGAATAGTTCCGTAGAATTAATGTCACAACACATTTTATTCATCCCGAATAATGTTTGCCTCCATCCGGCTTTCATACAAACTTAAAAAAAAAAAAAAAGTTCATAAAAGAAATCTTTTGTCAACAGATTTCATTCTCATTGAAAAAGAGAAGGAAAAGTAATTTTCATCTCTTCCAGATTTTCCGGTTACACTTTCTTTGTTAAACTGGTCCCACTGGACCTTACATTGCCGTATTTCACGATTTCTCAAATGCAATTGGTGAGTTTCCAGCACTCGTGTGGGTTTAACCACGATTATTCCCGGGTCTTGGACCCGTAAGGAATTCCAATTTAAAACATGTGACAGATCTGAAACGTATTTCTTAAGAAAAGAAATATGGAAAAAATCATGCATGCGAGATAAAGCAGGTGGTAATGCTAATCGATAAGCTACAGGATTGATTATTTCGACAATTTTGAAAGGTCCCATGAATCGAGGTGACAACTTGGCAGCCTTGCCAAAAGTTATAGAACTCTTTCTAGGTTTAACAAAAGAAAACCTTCTCACCAAGCTCAAACCTGCGATCAATCCACTTAAGGTCAGCATAGCTCTTCTGTCTATCCGCTGCTTCCTTTAATCATTCACGAATCAGCTTAACTTGCTGTTCCATTTCTGTGAGAATCTCTGGTCCAATTACCACTCTATCCTCAACACTATCCCAACTAACAGGAGTTCTGCACTTTCTTCCATAAAGTGCTTCAAATGGTGCCATTTTAAGAGATGAGTGAT
This sequence comes from Taxus wallichiana var. yunnanensis, assembly GCA_018340775.1. Taxonomy (NCBI): domain Eukaryota; kingdom Viridiplantae; phylum Streptophyta; class Pinopsida; order Cupressales; family Taxaceae; genus Taxus; species Taxus wallichiana. The sequence goes on from CM031236.1 coordinate 263,093,332, forward strand.
AAGTGTTGTTGTATGCGAACTCAACTAATGGAAGATACTCTTCCCATTTATACTGTTGATCCATGCAATACATTCGCAACATGTCCTCCAACACTTGATTTACCCTCTCAGTTTGTCCATCCGTTTCCGGATGATATGCAGAACTGAAGTTTAGTTTCGTTCCAAGAGCTGCGTTAAGCATTTGCCAAAATCTTGACGTCATTCTTGGATCCTTGTTAGATATAATCAATTCTGGTACCCCATGTAATCTGAAAATTTTGTGTACGAATCTTTTGGCCAAAGACTCGTGAGTCATCCTTTAGATTTCCAGTGATGAAATGAGCTACCTTAGTTAGTTTATCTACAACTACTAGGATAACATCATGTTTATTCCTGGACATGGGTAATCCTTGTACAAAATCCATGGTTATTACTTGCCATTTGTACTGTGGTATGCTATGAGGATATAACAGTCCAGCAGGGTGCATATGTTCTACCTTAACCCGCTGACACTCCAAACAATGGGTCACAAAATTTATGACATCCTTTTTCATACCTTTCCAAAAGTATTGTTGTTTCAGATCAGCAAGCATCTTTGTGATACCCGGGTGTCCAGAGAAAGGTGAATTATGAAATTCAACTAACAACTTCTTTCTCAAATCGTTCAGCATAGGTACGTATACCCTGTTTTCATAACGCAAGATTCCTTCATTATCAAAATGAAAACCTTTATACCTTATATCCTTTGGTTCTGCAGCAAGCGCTGCTTTTACTTGTTGAAAGTATGCATCTGATTCTGAGGCACTTTTTACCTCATCTTTAAACTGAGTTCTTAATGTTATAAGAGCAGAAATGTGCCTCCTACGACTTAGAGCATCAGCTACTCTATTCTCCTTCCCTTTGATATAGCTAATATCAAAATCATATTGTGATAAAAATTCTAACCACCTTCTCTGTCTGGCATTCAGGTTAGGCTGAGTAAAAATATATTTCAGTCCTAAGTGATCAGTTTTCAACTCAAAAGGTTTCCCAAGTAAGTAGTGTCTCCAGACTTGAAGTGCATGAACAATGGCAGCAAGCTCCAAATCATGAGGGGCATAATTCAGCTCATGTAATTTAAGTTTTCTACTTTCATATGCTATGACTTGATCATTTTGAAGCAAAACACCTCCAAGGCCTTCCCCAGAAGCATCCGTTATGTAACACCCCGAACAGTTGTTACTTCTCCCGAGCATACAAGTGTTGATATGTGATTTCTTGTAAAAGGATGTGCTCCTCGATTAAGAAATCATGCTTGATATGTACTGTATTTTCTTTGTAGATCTTTGACTGAGTCAGAATATGATTAGACTCTTTTATTTATTTCATTTTGCATCTAAGTTTAATCTGATCTCTGAATGAATTATAGAGTTAGCCACCTATAAGATCTAGCCTTGGATCAGTGGAATTGATCCAAGTATTGCTTTAAGTTTGTTCGTGATGAATTAAAATTACAGACCTTGAACAGGTTGCAAGGTCTAGAAGCATTGAATAAGCTAGTCTGGAGTATGACTCAGGTTGATCATGTGAAATGAATTGGTTCCCGATATCGAAGTATATCTGGAAGGTCTCGATCATGGACCAGGTAATAATTCAGTTGCATACGATTCTGCAGCCTAAGGCAGAACAGAACTAACCCTGTTCAAGAATGTATGATGTAGGTCTTTTTCTGAGTGTACGGGATGTAGACCTAACTGGAATTATTATTGATTAGTAATCTAAGACTAAACCTAACCTAGGGGTTAGATTAGTGTTAATCTAACCTAGACCTAGGCTATGTGCTAATGTCCTAAGTTAGTATCTATGTTCTTTGAAGTTAGAATGAGAATTATCCTAAATTCTAACCTAAGTTACTAACCTAACTAATGAGCAAGAATGTAAAGGGACCTATGGAGGGGTGCGAACCATGGGCGGCTTTTTCTATGTTATTTAATGCAAAGGATAAGTGTGAAGGACAGGTTTTGGCGGAGGTTTTAGAAATGGCTAATTGTGCCGACGTGGCAGGTCGCCAAAACTGAAAATGGACTGGAAATTTTATTTGACTGTCGCCAATTTTGGCGGTCGGTGGCAGTGGAGTTTGAGCGGGAAAGTTGGTGTAAATGCATTCAATGTGCTCGGTAGTCGAGCTCGGAACTCGCGTGAAGGCATGCAAACTGGGAAGTTGTTGGTTTGTTTGGCTTATCGCGAATTTTGGTTTTCCTTCTGCCTGTTCACTGGTTCTTCGCACCAGTCTTCTTGGAGTTGCATGGCGAGTATGAGGGTATCTAGCTCTTTTCTCTGGCAAGGGGAATATATATGTCATGGAGATAGCAAAATTTTGTTGGTCGCTCTAACTTGGAAAAGGAAAAGGAAGTCCGAGCTCTTCCAGTGGTCTGCTTCAGAATTTTGAGTAAAAATCCAGGCATGTTAGGCCCTAACCTTTAAAAATCTTGTTGTCTTTCAAGTGATTTCATTAGAACAACTCTGTTCAAATGATTTATGGAATAGATGATTTTCTATGGTTGTCTTGTGTGATTTGGTACTGTATCTTTATGCTGTTCGTTTTTCAAATTTAACCCTTAATGGGTGTGTGTTGTACTTCGAACGGTTCACTGTTTTATTGTGCTTTACATTCCGGCGTAAGTTGTGAAACATGTGCTTGAAGGGTATCTTCTGCTCCGTGAGAACCCATGCATGCTTCTCTTCTTTGGGTTCGTGATACGATAGAAACTTGTTGGTAGAAACTTGCTTTGATAGAAGTTTGTTTACGAAACTTGTTGATTGTAACTTGTTGATGAGGCTTGTTGTTGATTCTTGTCGGAAGAGGTACTGTTGGACTTCTTTGCAAGTTTGTGGTGGTTATCATTGGTGAAGGATACAGAACCTAGTAGGGCTTCGCTATGGTATTTTAAGTTATTTTGAACGAATAACTTATTGTGTTTCTGTATTTCGTTGACCCTTTTTGGAAATTGTGTATTCCTTGCTTTGTGGTTCTGGGTTTCAACCCGTTAGCAGTATGCAATATGTATATATTCATATTTTTGTTGTAATCAGAATGACTCTGCGGAGTCGATTGAATGATTTATTTATACTTGGACCTCTGCTCAAGTTAAATATAACTGAATATTGGTGATTGATGAGCCAGTGACTTGAGGGAATAACATGTACTAAGACCTCTGTTATTTGTAGGAATACCTTCGTGTTGCAAGGATTTTGTGGTACAGATTCTTTGGGTGTATTTTTACGTTTACATTCTGTGCAAACTTGTGCGAAGAATTGGCAAAGGTTCAGTCGGGTTTCTTGTTTTGAAATCAGTAATTAAAATTGCTTTTGCCTGATTTTTATATGTACACCATTGATTTGCCCAGATGGAATCATTTGCAATAATTTGTCTTGCCACTGTTGTTCGGGTTCAGTTGAATTCATGGAAGTTAACCTGTATTTTCTTTTGCCTCAGTTAAAACTTGACTTGGTATACTGTTGTTTTGACATTGTGGGATTCCCTGAGTAATGATTTATATCAAGTAACGCGGCCTCTGTATAAATGAATCGTGAATGCTATATGTCTGAGTCCGATTGCGTACAGATGTAAATACAGGACAATATGTTTCCTTTCTGATTTTCCTAGTTGGATGAGGCTGTGTATGTTACGGTATTTGTAAGATAATCTCTGCATGGTCTTATGGAAACATCAAATTGCTTAATGCGATGAAGTTGTTGTTGGCCGCGATATAATAAAAGTTCTTGATTTCGACCTTGGGTCAAAAAGCCTTACTGTGTTTAGAAGGGACAAGCTTGGGCTATAGGTTTATGTGTGGGATTGTTAGCGTGTTAGTCTTTGTTGCATAGCTATCCTGTCTTAAGCTAGACTGAACTTAAGCCGTCGACTGCACCTCGACAGGCAATGTGGTGATTATCATGTTGTTTAACGCTTCTTGTAGAGTCTATTTGGTTGATAGACTTCACTATTGACGTGATTGCCACTGTACAGGAGTTTTTGCTTGTGTTCGATTTTTATTAAGACAGTGATTCTTCTTGTGGTTTGTCGGACTTGTTCGTATACATACTGAATGATTGCTTTCCATATGTGGAGACGGTACAGTAGTGAACTTGTGTGAAGGGAAAGGAGAATGATTTGTTTCTTTCTCTTTAATTATATCAATGCATGCCGATATCTGTTTAACAGTTGGAATTGTTTTTGTATCTTATTGATTTGCTATGATATTCCTTATTCTGATGAAAGTAACGATTTGTTCAATGTTGCTGATCTTGGATTCAAGATAATTGTTTGGATACTTTCATTCTTTGATTCTTAATATTTGATGAAATATTTGAGAAGTGTTTAGGACTATTCTGTAACGATGATAGAGTTACACGTTTGTAGTCATTTTTGTATTACAAAGGCATAGTCTGATTATGTTTACTTGTTTGGATAATTGATCTCATTTAAACAGGGTGTTTAATGAAAACAATTGACGGATTGCAATTGTTTTAAAAGTTAGTGCTTATCATGCTCAGTTCATCGAACTGACTCATGTTGACTATTTTTGCAGATGGTTGCCGTAAGTGGTAAAAGCAATGCAGATCTGACAGGATGATCAGATTGTTTTATTTGATTTATAATGAATTACAGCTTGATTATCTAAATGTACAAAAAGTGGAAAGATGTTTCTTTTCCGTTAAGCATTGTATCAAGTATGTTGCTTGCATAAAATGTAATTGTATAGTTCTGAAAGGAATTGAAATAAGTATTTGATACTTATGTGTTGTATTCTTATTCTGATAGTTGACCTTCTTCGGTTTATATACCAGAGTGGCAATGTTATCTTTGTGTAATTTGGATGCTTTTGTGATTGTCAATGAAAGCTTATAAGGAAATGTGATTGAAATTTAAATCATTGTCTTTCTAAAAGATAGGGATATAATGAACCTAAGCAGAACGCTAATCAAGCTGAATTAAATTACTAATCCCTAGTCCTGAGCACGACAGGACAACATTAAATTGGATTCTTAACCATTTATATCTTTGTACTATTAAGTATGATATAAATTCAGTTAAGAGAACTGAAATAAATCTAATAGGGTTCAGATGGCAATCTCATATGAAGGTTATGAGATATTGTCCAATTCTGTTGTTTTAGAATCATGTGTATTCTAATAACTCCTTGATGAGACCTTAGCCTTAATATCTCCACCATGCAATGGGTTTTATTGAGGAAGGTCATCTTAAGATGAAGAATCCAGGGATCGGAAAGACTAACCCTAGGGGAAAAGTCTTTAAGTAATTTAAAACTCAAAGTGCGTAACGCATATTATAAAGTAGATCTTTTCGAGGCGGATTAAAGGTTGACGACACAAGTCAACTGCAGGGTTGTACCTCCGAGAAGATTAGGATCTTCTCGAAGTTACAACAATGCAGGGGACTTATGACGACACCCTTTGCATTGATCGCTAAGATCTACACCTTGTTCGAACGAGTTACTCAGGGACCGATTAGGAATGTGATCAGGTTATAAGGCTGCCTAGGAGGTCCGGGGTATCTTGACACACTGGTCTAACTGCAGGGTTAAACCAGTATGTCATCGTATCCCTAATACTCGTGGGCATCCCTATAACATTATCACCTTGTTAATCTGTCTCCGAGTGATTAAGTTGTGAAAGGAAGGACTGACAGTAGTCGGTATAAGACATTCTATATAACATAAGAATGGGGTGAAGGGCGTATTCCAGATTGACGAGTATGCCGTTAAGGAATACGAGACATAAACAGTATGTTTCAAATCTTTGGCCAAAGTATCGCAAGCTGCTGATTGCGTTGTCCTAATTCACCTAGTCTAAGGGATGAGATGCCGATGAATAATGGTAACAATTATTCAGTTAGGTTCCTTGGACAGAGCATTCTGAATCCCAGAGTAGGGAAGAGAACCGCAAGAGTAAAGTGTTAAATAAAAACACCAACTCTTATTACTCATGAATAGATCGGTAGATTACCGAGTCATGGAATGAATAGATCGGAGGTACTCCGAGTCATTACAGCTGCATATGGTTGTCTGTTATAAGAATGGTTATTTGATTTGTGAGTTCTAAATTATGTATTTAGAACCAGGATGCAATTATCAAAAAAAAAAAAAAATCACTTGTTCTAAGTTATAAAATGAGGATGTTACATCTTGGTATCAGAGCTGAAGGTTGCAGCTCTTGGACCTATTGTGTCCATAATCTGATAAAAACCTGAATTTTCTTGTAACAGAAAATGGTTAGAACAAGGGGGAACGTTGCGAATAATGCTCCACCTGAAGGAGGAGCGGCAACAACCCAGAAACTTGATGAGATCCTTGCTGCCCTGTTGGACACAAGAGATCGCTTAGCTGTACTTGAACAGCAGGTGATGGGAAATGAGGAGGATGAAGAAGCTGATAATAATAATCAGCAACCTCCTGAGGACAACCCCGACATGGGTGTTGATGTTAATGCTGGGAATGCACCTGTCCAACCAGAAAACAAAAAGGCCAGATTAGCAGCAGAACTCACTAATGATATAAAAAGGATAAGTCCACCTAAGTATGATGGCACCACATTAGGAGATGGAGCTGAGAACTGGCTCAACGAAATGGAGAAGTACTTTGCAATAAGGAACTTCTTAGAGGAAACCAAAGCTATTTGGGGAGCCTATCAGCTTTCCCACGAAGCATCTTCGTGGTGGGATAGCCGTAAAGCTGAACTAAACATTGATGAGACCAATATTACTTGGGATCAATTTAAAGGCTATTTTAGGCAACGTTGGCTGCCACAACTTTTCTATGATCAGAAAATGACAGAATTTCAGAACTTAGCTCAAGGAAGCTAACGTAATGGCCCGAATCTTTGGGAGCGGTTTACAAAACTCCTCAAGTATGTACCGCATATCAAACCGATGAGAAGTTCGAATACGAAATTCATCATGGGATTGAATCCCGTGATAGGGGGAGAGGTCGATGTTCACAGTCCAACCACTATGGAAGGAGTTGTTGAAAAGGCCATAAGGCAAGAACAGAAATTAAAGGCTATTTCTGCTCATAAGGAGGAAGTGCGGAAGAAGACTGCAAACCCTTCTTCAACCTCTCTTGCACCTAGAAAAGGACCATGGAAAAAGTTTGGAAACAAGAGTAAGTTTCCAGGAGATAGCAATAAGAAAGCAGTAGTAAATAAGCCTGCTGGAAATGCAAAGGATAATTTTGTTAAAAATTATAATAATGGGCAGAAGCCCTATGGAGGACAACGTGACAATTACAAAACTGGAGGCAACTTTGAGCCTAAAAAGGGACCTGTAGGAGGCTGCTACAATTGTGGCAAAGATCACTACGCAAATCAGTGCCCTTTGAAGAAGGATGATCGTAATCAGCAGCATAAGATACATGCTGCAGTAGCGGACAAGCAAGCTGAAAAGCAAGTGACACCTATAGAAGTTCCGGGTAAGTTATTCGGCATACCTGTCACTATTATTTTTGATACAGGAGCTACTGAATGTTTTATATCTAATAAAATTGCTTCTAAACTTAAAAGAAAAGCTGGAAAAATGGATAAATCTTGGACTGTACAGTATGGTAATAATTCTGTTCATACAGTGAGTATGTGTCTTTTTGGGGCAGTCCTTGACTTACCTAACTTTTCCACGGAAGTTGATCTCTATGTCACACCTTTAGGATCGTATGACATTGTCATCGGTGTCAATTGGTTAGCTGACCATAAAGCAAAGGTAGACTGCTATGAAAAGAACATAAAATGTTTAGATGATCAGCTGGAATCAGCAGAGATTCAAGGTGTGAAACGGGAAATTTCAGTTAGAAAACTGTCAGCTATGCAGCTTAAAAAGGCTAAAAATAAAGGATGTACCCTTTATGCCGTGAAGATATCTGAATCTTCAGAAGAAGATGACGATCTCATGAAACGATTCCCTCTGTTACAAGGTTTCAGGGATGTTTTTCCTGAGGAATTACCAGGGTTACCACCCAAGAGAGAATTTGACTTCACCATTGAAATCAAGCCAGGAACAGAACCTATTTCCAAAGCGCCTTATCGGATGACTATTACAGAGTTAGTCGAGCTTAAGGCACAGTTGCAAGAGCTCTTGTCTAAAGGTTTGATCAGACCAAGTGTTTCACCTTGGGGAGCGCCTGTAATATTTGTGAAAAAGAAGGATGGAACACTAAGGCTGTGTATTGATTATCGGATGTTGAACAAAGCAACAGTCAAGAACCGATATCCACTTCCTAGGATCGATGATCTGTTTGATCAGATGCGTGGAGCAGCGGTTTATTCTAAGATAGACCTTCGATCTGGTTACCATCAGTTAAGGATTAGAGAGGAAGATATTCATAAAACAGCTTTCCGAACAAGGTACGGACATTATGAATTCACAGTTCTACCCTTTGGATTAACCAATGCACCCGCAGCCTTTATGAATTTAATGAACAATATCTTTCAAGAATACCTGGACAAGTTTGTACTTGTATTCTTGGACGATATTCTCATTTATTCTAAAAGCGTTGAGGAGCACAATGAGCATTTGAAGATAGTTTTGGGAATTTTGAGAAAGAGGAAGTTGTATGGTAAGTTATCCAAATGTTCTTTCTTTGATTCAGAAGTTCACTATTTGGGTCATGTCATAAGTAATGAAGGAATTGCTGTAGATCCTTCAAAAATAGTGGCAATAACTGAGTGGCCTGCACCAAAGAATGTGCATGAAGTAAGAAGCTTCATGGGTCTTGCTGGTTACTATAGAAAATTTGTAAAGGATTTTTCTAAAGTAGCTGCACCAATAACTTCATTGCAGAAGAAGGATAAGAAATTCATATGGAATGATAAGTGTGAAGCGGCTTTCAAAAGTTTGAAAGACCAGTTGACTTCTGCACCTATACTAGCTGTACCAGACCCTAATGGGAGTTTTACTGTTGTAACGGATGCTTCTGGGGAAGGCCTTGGGGGTGTTTTGCTACAAAATGATCAGGTCATAGCATATGAAAGTAGAAAACTTAAGTTACATGAGCTGAATTATGCCCCTCATGATTTGGAACTTGCTGCCATTGTGCATGCACTTCAAGTCTGGAGACACTATTTACTTGGGAAACCTTTTGAGTTGAAAACTGATCACTTAGGACTGAAATATATTTTTACTCAGCCCAATCTGAATGCCAGACATAGAAGGTGGTTAGAATTTTTATCACAATATGACTTTGATATTAGCTATATCAAAGGGAAGGAGAATAAAGTAGGCTGATGCTCTAAGTCGTAGGAGGCACATTTCTGCTCTTATAACATTAAGAACTCAGTTTAAAGACGAGGTAAAAGTGCCTCGAATCGGATGCATACTTTCAAAGGCAAGTAAAAGCAAGTGCTTGCTGCAGAACCTAAGGATATAAGGTATAAAGGTTTTCATTTTGATAATGAAGGAATCTTACGTTATGAAAACAGGGTATATGTACCTATGCTGAACGATTTGAGAAATAAATTGTTAGTTGAATTTCATAATTCACCTTTCTCTGAAACCCAGGTATCACAAAAATGCTTGCTGATTTAAAACAACAATACTTCGGAAAGGTATGAAAAAGGATGTAATTAATTTTGTGACTCATTATGCGGAATGTCGGTGGGTAAAGGTGGAACATATGCACCTGCTTTGATCTGCTATATCCTCATAGCATACCGCAAAGATACAAATGGAAAGTAATAACCATGGATTTTGTACAAGGACTACCTATATCCGAGGAATAAACATGATGTTATCCTGGTAGTTGTAGATAAACCGACCAAGGTAGCTCATTTTATGGCTGGAAATCTAAAGGATGATTCATCGTGCTTGGCCAAAAGATTCGTATACGAAATTTTCAGATTGCATGGTGTACCCGAATTGATTATATCTCGACAGGATCCTAGAATGATGTCAATGTTTTGGCAAACGCTTAACGCAGCTCTTGGAACAAAACTAAACTTCGATTCGCATATCATCCAAAACGGATGGACAAACCGAGAGGGTAAACCAAGTGTTGGAGGACATGTTGTGGATGTATTGCATGGATCAACAGTATAAATGGGAAGAGTATCTTCCATTAGTTGAGTTCGCATACAACAACACTTATCATTCATCTCTCAAAATGGCACCATTTGAAGCACTTTATGGAAGAAAGTGCAGAACCCCTGTTAGTTGGGACAGTGTTGAGGATAGAGTGGTAATTGGACCAGAGATTCTCACGAAATGGAACAACAGTTAAGTTAAGCTGATTCGTGAAAGATTAAAGGAAGTAACGGATAGGCGAGAAGAGCTATGCTTTGACCTTAAGTGGGTTGATAGAAGGTTTGAGCTAGGTGATAAGGTTTTTCTTCATGTTAAACCCGTAGAAGAGTTCTATAACTTTTGGCAAGGCTGCCAAGTTGTCACCCGATTCATGGGACCTTTCGAAATTGTCGAAATAATCAATCCTGTAGCTTATCGTTTAGCATTGCCATCTACTCTATCTCGCATGCATGATTTTTTCCATATTTCTTTGCTTAAGAAATACGTTTCAGATCTGTCACATGTTTTAAATTGGAATTCCTTGTAGGTCCAAGACCCGGGAATAATCGTGGTTAAACCCACACGAGTGTCTTTGAAACTCGCCAATTGCATTTAAGAAATCGTGAAATACAACAATGTAAGGTCCAGTGGGACCAGTTTAACGAAGAAAGTGCAACTTGGGAAAATCTGGAAGAGATGAAAATTGCTTTTCCTTCTCTTTTTCAACAGAATGAAATCTGTTGACAAAACATACTTTTATGAACTTATTGTTTTTAAGTATTTATGAAAGCCTGATGAAGGCAGACATTATTCAGGTTGAATAAAATGTGTTGTGACATTGATTTCTGGAACTATTCAAATATGAAATAGTCACATTATTTGTGTACTGATAAATTGATTGACCTGAAGGTTAATTTAATATGTAATTCATCGGGACGATGAATCTTTTTAGGAGGGAAGCATGTAACACCCCGAACTGTTGTTACTTCCTCCTGAGCATACAAGTGTTGATATGTGATTTCTTGTAAAAGGATGTGCTCCTCGATTAAGAAATCATGCTTGATATGTACTGTATTTTCTTTGCAGATCTTTGACTGAGTCAGAATATGATTAGACTCTTTTATTTATTTCATTTTGCATCTGAGTTTAATCTGATCTCGGAATGAATTATAGAGTTAGCCACCTATAAGATCTAGCCTTGGATCAGTGGAATTGATCCAAGTATTGCTTTAAGTTTGTTCGTGATGAATTAAAATTACAGACCTTGAACAGGTTGCAAGGTCTAGAAGCATTGAATAAGCTAGTCTGGAGTATGACTCAGGTTGATCATGTGAAATGAATTGGTTCCCGATATCGAAGTATATCTGGAAGGTCTCGATCGTGGACCAGGTAATAATTCAGTTGCATACGATTCTGCAGCCTAAGGCAGAACAGAACTAACCCTGTTCAAGAATGTATGATGTAGGTCTTTTTCTGAGTGTACGGGATGTAGACCTAACTGGAATTATTATTGATTAGTAATCTAAGACTAAACCTAACCTAGGGGTTAGATTAGTGTTAATCTAACCTAGACCTAGGCTATGTGCTAATGTCCTAAGTTAGTATCTATGTTCTTTGAAGTTAGAATGAGAATTATCCTAAATTCTAACCTAAGTTACTAACCTAACTAATGAGCAAGAATGTAAAGGGACCTATGGAGGGGTGCGAACCATGGGCGGATTTTTCTATGTTATTTAATGCAAAGGATAAGTGTGAAGGATAGGTTTTGGTGGAGGTTTTAGAAACGGCTAATTGTGCCGACGTGGCAGGTCGCCAAAACTGAAAATGGACTGGAAATTTTATTTGACTGTCGCCAATTTTGGCGGTCGGTGGCAGTGGAGTTTGAGTGGGAAAGTTGGTGTAAATGCATTCAATGTGCTCGGTAGTCGAGCTCGGAACTCGCGTGAAGGCATGCAAACTGGGAAGTTGTTGGTTTGTTTGGCTTATCGTGAATTTCGGTTTTCCTTCTTCCTGTTCACTGGTTCTTCGCACCTTTGATCTTCTTGGAGTTGCATGGCGAGTATGATGGTATCTAGCTCTTTTCTCTGGCAAGGGGAATATATATGTCATGGAGATAGCAAAATTTTGTTGGTCGCTCTAACTTGGAAAAGGAAAAGGAAGTCCGAGCTCTTCCAGTGGTCTGCTTCGGAATTTTGAGTAAAAATCCAGGCATGTTAGGCCCTAACCTTTAAAAATCTTGTTGTCTTTCAAGTGATTTCATTAGAACAACTCTGTTCAAATGATTTATGGAATAGATGATTTTCTATGGTTGTCTTGTGTGATTTGGTACTGTATCTTTATGCTGTTCATTTTTCAAATTTAACCCTTAATGGGTGTGTGTTGTACTTCGAACGGTTCACTGTTTTATTGTGCTTTACATTCCGGCGTAAGTTGTGAAACATGTGCTTGAAGGGTATCTTCCTGCTCCGTGAGAACCCGTGCATGCTTCTCTTGCTGGGTTCAGGATACAGTAGAAACTTGTTGGTAGAAACTTGCTGATAGAAGTTTGTTTATAGAAACTTGTTGATTGTAACTTGTTGATGAGGCTTGTTGTTGATTCTTGTCGGAAGAGGTACTGTTGGACTTCTTTGCAAGTTTGTGGTGGTTATCATTGGTGAAGGATACAGAACCTAGTAGGGCTTCGCTTTGGTATTTAAGTTATTTTGAACGAATAACTTATTGTGTTTCTGTATTTCGTTGCGACCCTTTTTGGAAATTGTGTATTCCTTGCTTTGTGGTTCTGGGTTTCAACCCGTTAGCAGTATGCAATAAGTATATATTCATATTTTTGTTGTATTCATATTTTTGTTGTAATAAGTATATATAGTAACTGCAAGACCCATGAAGCTTCTTACTTCGTGCACATTCTTTGGTGCAGGCCACTCAGTTATTGCCACTATTTTTGAAGGATCTACAACAATTCCTTCTTTACTTATGACATGACCCAAATAGTGAACTTTTGAATCAAAGAAAGAACATTTGGATAACTTACCATACAACTTTCTTTTTCTCAAAATTCCCAAAACTATCTTCAAATGCTCATTGTGCTCCTCAACGCTTTTAGAATAAATGAGAATATCGTCCAAGAATACAAGTACAAACTTGTCCAGATATTCTTGAAAAATATTGTTCATTAAGTTCATAAAGGCTGCAGGTGCATTAGTTAGTCCAAAGGGTAGAACCGTGAATTCATAATGTCCGTACCTTGTTCGGAAAGCTGTTTTATGAATATCTTCTTCTCTAATCCTTAACTGATGATAACCAGATCGAAGGTCTATCTTAGAATAAACCGCTGCTCCACGCATCTGATCAAATAGATCGTCGATCCTAGGAAGTGGATATCTGTTCTTGATTGTTGCCTTGTTCAACATCCGATAATCAATACACAGCCTAAGTGTTCCATCCTTCTTTTTCACAAATATCACAGCGCACTTTTAAGGTGAAACACTTGGTCTAATCAAACCTTTAGTCAAAAGCTCTTGCAACTGTGCCTTAAGCTCAACTAACTCTGTAGTAGTCATCCGATAAGGTGCTTTGGAAATAGGTTCTGTTCCCGGTTTGATTTCGATGGTGAAGTCAAATTCTCTCTTGGGTGGTAACCCTGGTAATTCCTCAGGAAAAACATCCCTGAAACTTTGTAGCAGAGGAAATCGTTTCATGGAATCATCATCTTCTTCTGAAGATTCAGATATCTTTACTGCATAAAGGGTACATCCTTTGTTTTTAGCCTTTTTAAGCTGCATAGCTGACAGTTTTCTAACTGAAATTTCCTGTTTCACCCCTTGAATCTCTACTGATTCCAGCTGATCATCTAGACATTTTATGTTCTTTTCATAGCAGTCTACTTTTGCTTTATGGTCAGCTAACCAATTGACACCGATGACAATGTCATACGATCCCAAGGGTGTAACATAGAGGTCAACTTCCGTGGAAAAGTTAGGTAAGTCAAGGACTGCCCCAAAAAGACACATACTCACTGTATGAACAGAGTTATTACCATACTATACAGTCCAAGGTTTATCCATTTTTCTAGCTTTTCTCTTAAGTTTAGAAGCAAGTTTATTAGAAATAAAACATTCAGTAGCTCCTGTATCAAAAAGAATAGTGACAGGTATGCCAAATAACTTACCCGGAACTTCTATAGGTGTCACTTGCTTTTCATCTTGCTTGTCTGCTACTGCAACATGTATCTTATGCTGCTGATTATGATCATCCTTCTTTAAAGAGCACTGATTTGCATAGTGATCTTTGCCACAATTGTAGCAGCCTCCTACAGGTCCCTTTTTAGGCTCAAAATTGCCTCCAGTTTTGTAATTGTCACGTTGTCCTCCATAGGGCTTCTGCCCATTGTTATAATTTTTAGCAAAATTATCCCTTACATTTCCAGTGGGCTTAGTTGCCACTGTTTTCTTGCTATTATCCCTTGGAAACTTACTTTTGTTTCCAAACTTTTTCCATGGTCCCTTTTTGGGTGCAAGAGAGGTTGAAGAAGGGTTTGCAGTCTTCTTCCGCACTTCCTCTTTATGAGCAGAAATAGCCTTTAATTTCTGTTCTTGCCTTATGGCCTTTTCAACAACTCCTTCCATAGTGGTTGGACTGTGAACATCGACCTCTCCCCCTATCACGGGATTCAATCCCATGATGAATTTCCGTATTCTGAACTTCTCGTCAGTTTGATACTGCGGTACATACTTGAGGAGTTTTGTAAACCGCTCCCAGTATTCAGTTACCGTTAGCTTCCCTTGAGCTAAGTTCTGAAATTATGTCATTTTCTAATCATAGAAAAGTTGTGGCAGCCAGCGTTGCCTAAAATAGCCTTTAAATTGATCCCAAGTAATATTGGTCTCATCAATGTTTAGTTCAGCTTTATGGCTATCCCACCACGAAGATGCTTCATGGGAAAGCTGATAGGCTCCCCAAATAGCTTTGGTTTCCTCTGAGAAGTTCCTTATTGCAAAGTACTTCTCCATTTTGCTGAGCCAGTTCTTAGCTCCATCTCCTAATGTGGTTCCATCATACTTAGGTGGGCTTATCCTTTTTATATCATTAGTGAGTTCTGCTACCAACCTGGCCTTTTTGTTTTCTAGTTGGACAGTGTATTTCCAAAGCATTAACATCAACTCCCATGTCGTGGGTTGTCCTTAGGAGGTTGCTGATTGTTATTATCACCTTCTTCATCCTCCTCATTTCCCATCACCTTCTGTTCAAGTACAGCTAAGCGATCTCTTGTGTCTAACAGGCAGCAAGGATATCATCAAGTTTCGGGTTATTGCACGCCCCTCCATCGGTGGAGCATTATTCGCAACGTTCCCCTTGTTCTAACCATTTTCTCACAACAAGAAAATTCAGGTTTTTATCGATTAAGGACACAATAGGTCCAACAAACCGTAACCTCACTCGATGCCAAGATGTAACATCCTCCTTTCATACATTAGCACAAGTCATTTTTTATTTTTATTTTTGATAATTGCATCTTGGTTCTAAATACATAATTTAGAACTCACAAATCAAATAACCATTCTTATAACAAAACCATATGCCGTTGTAATGACTCAGAGTACCTCCGATCTATTCATTCCATGACTCGGTAATCTACCGATCTATTCATGAGTGATAAGAGTTGGCATTTTTATTTAACACCCCACTCTTGCGGTTCTCTTCCCTATTCTGGGAATCAGAATGCTCTGTCCAAGGAACCTATCTGAATAATTGTTACCATTATTCATCGGCATCTCATCCCTTAGACTAGGTGATTTAGGACAACGCAATCAGCAGCTTGCGATACTTTGGCCAAAGATTTGAAACATACTGCTTATGTCTCGTATTCCTTAACGGCATACTCGTCAATCTGGAATACGTCCTTCACCCCATTCTTATGTTATGTAGAATGTCTTATACCGACTTCAGTCAGTCCCTCCTATACCAACTTAATCACTCGGAAACGGATTAGTAAGGTGATAATGTTATATGGATGCCCACGAGGACTAGGGATACGATGACATACTGGTTCAACCCTAGTTAAACCAGTGTGTCAAGATACCCCGAATCTCCTAGGCAGCCTTATAACATGACCACATTCCTAATCAGTCCCAGAGTAACCTGTTCGAGTTCAAGGCGTAAATCTTAGCGATCAATGCAAAGGGTGTCGTCATAAGTCACCTGCATTGTTGTAACTTTGAGAAGATCCTAATCTTCTTGGAGGTACAACCCTGCAGTTGACTTGTGCCGTCAACCTTTAAATCCGCCTCGAAAAGATCTACTTATTAATAAGCGTTACGCACATTGAGTTTAAATTACATTAAAAGACGTTTCCCTTAAGGTTAGCCTTTCCCGATCCCTGGGTTCCTCACCTTAGAATGACCTTTCTTAATAAAACCCTTTGCACAGAGATGTCATTAAGACTAAGGTCCCATCAAGGAGTTCATAGAATTTACTTAATTCTATATCAACGAAATTGGACAATAACCCAAAATCTTCACATGAGATTGCCATCTGAACCCTATTTAGGTTTAATTCAGTTCTCAATTTGAATTTATATCTTACTTATAAGTATCGAGATATAGTGATTAAGATTCCAATTACACGTTGTCCTGGTTTAATCAAGACTAGGAATTAATAATTTAATTCAGCTTGTTTAGCATTCTGCTTAGGTTTATTTTGACCCTAGCTTCCAGTAAGACAGTGATCTATATTTCAATTTAGCTTTAGTTAGAACACACTAGAATTACTAAACAATCATAAGTATTCAGTCACATATTCTTGCAAGCTTACATTGATAATCACAAAAGTCTCCAATATAAACAATAATAACAATGCTCTTTAGATCATTTGAACCGAAGAAGGTCAAACTATCAAGATACGGATGCAAACATATAAGTATCAATTATCTATTTCCATTTCCTTCAGAACTAATCAAATACATTTTATACATTCAGCATACTTGATACAATGCTCAACGGAAAAAGAACATCTTTCCTCATATAGTACATTTAGAAAATTAAGCTGTAATTCAACATAAAATCAAATTTAAACAATCTGATCATCCTATCAGATTTGCGTGCTTTTACCACTTACGGCATCCATTTGCAAAAATTGTCAACATGGGTCAGTTCGATGAACTGAGCATGATAAGCACTAACTCTTAAAACAATTGCAATCCATCAATTGTTTTCATTAAACACCCTGTTTAAATGAGATCAAATCACCAAACAAGTAAACATATTTCAGACTATGCTTTTGTAAAACAACATGACTATAAACGCGTAGCTCATATTATAGTCACTAAATAGTCTCAGATACTTTTCAATTATTTCATCAAAACGTTAGTGACCAAGAAGACAAATGCATCTAACCAACTATCCATCCTAATCCCAAGGACAAACATCGATTTGGATTATATATTCAACATAATAAATAAATAACCTTTCATGATTCCATCAGCATGATAGAACAATTCCAAAAGTTAGATAAACAATTATATCAACCTATACTTTATAACAGAAGAGAAATAAATGAATCATACATATTTCCTTCAGAACTAGCTCATGACTGATCTGTCTTTCCAAGAGCAAGGCATTCACCTTAAACACATGCAAATAAATCAGACGAGACCATCAAAAGCACCACAGATTTGTTAAAGATCAAATATAACAACCTACTGTAGTTATCCAGCAGTACAGTAGCTCTCACGCTAAACAGTGATGACCCTCTACCAACAGACTCCACAAGACCTTCCACATGAAGTGGCAAACAAGAAGATATTCACCACATCACCTGTCGAGGTGCGCCTCGGCTCTTAGTCAAGCTCAAGGCAGGATAGTCATGCAACAGAATACGTAAACACGACTACAATCCCACACATCAACCTACAGCCCCCTTCTAGTCCCTAATAAACACTGCAAGGCTTTCGGACCCAAGGTCGAAATCAAAGAGCTTCAATTTTATCGCAGTCAACAATAGACTCCTCGACATTAAGCAATTGATGTTTCCCTAAGACTATGCCGAGATAATCACACAGAATTCCCGCAACATGCACAACCTTATCTAACTGGAATAATCAGAAAGGAAACATGACATACCGTATTCTCATCTGGACGCATTCAGGGTTTGAAGTGTGGTATTCACGACCCACTTTT
The DNA here is from genome assembly GCA_018340775.1 of Taxus wallichiana var. yunnanensis. Lineage (NCBI taxonomy): Eukaryota > Viridiplantae > Streptophyta > Pinopsida > Cupressales > Taxaceae > Taxus > Taxus wallichiana. The sequence goes on from CM031236.1 coordinate 263,111,533, forward strand.
ACAGAGCCAAGTTACATGATATCTAACTATACTCAAGGAATCCAATGCAAAGGCTAAAAACAACAAGTGTACCAATCAAAGTTAAATAGAGGCGATACTATAGTTACCTATCAAGGATTCAACTCGAACCCGAGTAACAAAGATACAAGATAAATAATAATTAATGATTCCCAATCCGTGCCAACAATGGTAAACATTCAAAATCGGCTTTATACAAAAGCTAATTACTGATTTCGTGACAAAGAATCCAACTGAGCCTCTTCAATATTTTCGCACAAGCTTACACAGAAAGGAAATGTAAGTACACTCAAGAGTCTGTACCAAAAATTCATTACAAAATAACATAGGTCGTATACCTGTTACTCCTTCAGGACTCCAACAAAATCAAATTACCAATACTCAAATATATGTATATATATAGCTTCAACAGTGGTCCATAATACACGAATCATTCAATGGATTCCACAGAGTCGTTTCGAATACAATAAATATATATATTGCATACTATCAATGGGTTGCATCCCATAACCACAATGCAAGGGAAAAACAACTTCAGCAAGGTCACAATGAAATACTGTAACACAGCAAGTTATCCATTCACAAATAACTTTAAATATCAAAGCGAAACCCAATAAGATTCAGTAACCACTACCTTAATAACCTCGACAGAAGTTACAAAGAAGTCCAATTAAACTGAACAAAATGTCCATCAGTATTCTTCCCAACGAGTGTCAACAACAAGCATCAACAGTAAGCATTAACAACAAGTATCGACGAGCTCTGTACTCCATCAAGAGAACAATTCATGGGCTCTCACAGAGAAAGCCCAGTACACATTCTTGCATATATATTTCACAAATTAAAGCCGGAATGTAAAACACTAAGAAATATTGCAACAGTTCGAAAAATAAAATACACCCATCAAGGTTTAAATTGAAAAATCAAACCAGCAAGAAGATACAGTGACAAAATCACACAAGGCTACCATATAAATCATCTAATTCCAAAAATCATCTGAACAGAGTTGTTCTAATGAAATCATTTGAAAGAGAGCAAGATTTTTAAAGGTTAGGGCCTAACATGCCTGGTTATTTGCTTAAAATTTCGAAGCAGACCAATGAAATATCTCGAACCTTCTCCTTCTTTTCCTCGTTAGATTCACCAACAAAATTTTGCTATTTCCATGACTTATATATTTTCCTTTCCAGAGAAAAGAGCTAGTTACGCTCATACTTGCCATGCAACACCAAGAAGAATGGTGCAAAGAACCAGTGAACAGACAGAAGGAAAACCGGAGCGCATGCAAAACCCAATAAACTACTAACTTTCCATTTTTCATGCCTTCCCGTGAAACCCGAGCTCGACTACCGAGTTCATTAATTGCATTTACTCCCAATTTCCCGCTCAATCTCCACTGCCACCGACCGCCATAGTTGGCGATAGAAAAAATCACATCAAAGACCATTTCCAACTTTGGTGACCTGCCACGTCGGCTCTAGTTAGATATTTTAAAAACCTCCACCAAATTACTTGTCCCTCATGCTTATCCATGCATTTAATAACATAGAAACTGCCACCCATGGTTCGCACCCTTCCATAGGTCCCCTTCTTCCTTGTTCAATAGTTAGGCTAGTAACTTAGGTTAGGATTTAGGATAACACCTAGTCTAACCTCTTAGCGCATAGATACTAACTTAAAACATTAGCTCTTAGCCTAGGTCTAGGTTAGATTAACACTAATCTAACCCCTAGGTTAGGTTTAGTTTTAGGTTACTAACCTTAAAAAATTCAATTAGTCCTTAACATTTCAAATGCTTAGAAAAAGAATCTACCACATACATTCACGAAAAGGGTTCACTCCTGTACTGCCAATAGGCTAGTAAATTAAATGTAACTGAATTATTACCTGGTCCACGATCAAGACCTTCCAGATATATTACGATATTTGGCACCAGTTCATTTAACATGATCAACCTAAGTTATACTCCAGACTAGCTTATTCAATGCATCTAGACCTTGCAACCTGCTTAAGGTCTATAATTTTAATTCATCACGAATAAACTTAAAGCACCACTTGGATCAATACCACTGATCCAAGGCTAGGTCTTATAGATGGATAACTCCATAATTCATTCCAAAATCAGATTAAACTCAGGTGTAAAATGAAAGAAATAAAAGAGTCCAATCACATTCCGACTCAGTCAAAGATCTGGAATCTCAAAGAAGATACAATACATATCAAGCATGACTTCTCAATCAAAGGAACACATCCTTTTTGCAAAAGAAATCACATATCAACACTTGTATGCTCAGGATAAAGTAACTACACATCTGTGGGGTGTTATAAGGATAGTCAAAATCAGTACAAGGTTTCATTATCTCTATTTTTACACCCAACAAATTGATCAAAAATGACCTCGTGTAGGAAGAAATTCAAGAAATGGTTTCGTCGACCAAACCCACTCTTCAAATCCAATGAGCAGGTTATAGGAAGGTTATAAAATGGAGGATAATTATCGGGAAGGAATAAAATAGTGTCAAAGAAGCCGAGGCTTAAAGGAAAAGAAATGGAGAAGGCTCAAAGTCTTCGTGCAATGCAAATGATTCGAACGAGCCCCAAAAATTGCTATGGAAGAATCAAAGCCCCCACGTGCCTAATTGGTGCATCTCTAAAGATTAAGATCAAAAGGGAAAATTAAAATGAGTGTGAAGCTTCCATGTGTCGTAGGGCTGAAAAAGGATAGAGCCGGCTGTTGAAAAAATATGAACAAGAAAAAATAAACACATGTCTTAACGGTGCATTTTAAAAATGGGAGCCCAAGGCGGGGACTCAAACTTGCATCAAACCTCCACGTGGCCAAGGGTCAACAGATGTCAAATCCAAAATCAGACCTAAATTGGTTAAGTATAAGAGTGTAGGTGGAAGGCACCATGTGTCTTAATAGCACACATTCAAAGGCACAGCCAAAAGCACAGACTCAAATGAGCACAAGGCTTCAACATGTCAACCCAATGCTCCTTCAAAGGTAAACTCTTGAGCGGGTTTCCAAATGAGCACAAAACTTCCACATGTTCTAGGTCCAAAAAAGGGACAAGGTCGAGGTTAAATAGTCAAAGTAGAGACAACACAATGGAGGGAGCCAAGCGTTAGCAGGACACCACTTCAAAAGTAAAATTTGGGGCGGGTTTCCAAACAAGCACCAAGCCTCCAGTGTCCCTGGTTAGATGTATGGCCCCACCAAGAAAAGGACTTAACCAAAACATGAGGAAACTGGGAAAGCCACGAAAGATGCCATGTGTCAGCCTAGTGCAACTTCAAAAGAAAAATCCAAAAGCGGTCCCCAAACATGCGCCAGCCCTCCACATGTCTAACTTCCAAAATACTTTTGATAACTGGTTTCCGCCATTTTTATACATGCCCAATTCAAATATTAAATCGGCATATATTTTTATTTAGTGCTCAAAATCTGACAAATTTGGCACCATTGGAAAGATCTCAACCTCGTCTATGCCATGGAGATCTAAAACTTTAATTTTAAAGAAGTTAGGTGGGAAAAATGAAAACATCTTCTCGCCATTAATATAAAATGTATTTTCTCTAATAACTAGATCAGATTTGATCTGATCCACTATTCTTCCTCCTTCAACGCGTCGAACAAGTAATCGCGTAGACATGACATTTGGGGCATATTTGTAGGAGGCATTGATGGTAAGTAGCGAGCCTAGAATTAATTTTCCTGTGTCTCTCTCCTTCTTCTCTCTATGTAGAATCTATAAAGGAAGGGTCGGAATCATTGTAAAAGGTTGGAAATTTAAGTTTTGCGCCCTCCCTTATTCTTTTTGTTCACAAGAGGATTTGTGGAGCTTTCCTAACCTATCATTTAGGTTGTAATGCAATTTTTTCTTCTTGGCCACTGCAATATATTGTATCAAATCCTGAGAAATAATATATATGTCTGTGGATGATTCTCAACCCTCTCATGTATTCGTTGTTGTCTTTTTGATCTCTTATTGCAGTTTGGTTATCTGTGCATGGTGTTTGTATTATATTTCCTAGTCTGTGTTAAATTGCAAAATGAGTGTCTAACATTACTTTGGTGCATTACCTCATTATTTTAGGTTTATTTTCTTACATCTTCTTAACCATGTATTATTTGTAAGATAGAGTAGGTTTGGAATAGATCCTCTGTAATTTAGTTTGTGTGCACCTAAATAGAGGAATAGGAACCAGACTTAATCGAAGAGATCTCTCAACTTGCAAGGTCCCACACTTTGAGAGATGCTCCATGTTGTGAAATCACACTAAAATTCTCAACCCATCTAGTTGCATACATTCAAGGGTGATGTGATTCTACACTAACAATTTTGGCATGCCGGTGGGACAAGAGGTCTTCATTTTTATTGCAGAAAGATTGATGTGCACTTGTTGTAATTTTTAGATTTTAAGAAGCTCTAAAAGTTGCACATCTGGTGACTCGAAAAGGGACATAATCCACTAGTTTCAATAGTCCAAGCTTGTCAAGTTCATGAGAAGAATACAAACAAGGTCAAGAACCAGAGAGGATGGACTATTTTTCTATCTGCACTTATCCTTAGACAGAGAGAGAAAGGGAAGAAGATCCCATAGGTCTCCATCCCCACCAAACAGAACTTTTCAGCACCTCCTCCTAGTAGGTCATTCATTCAATCAACAAGGGTCCTCAGGCCAATCAAAATGACACAACCACCCAACCCCTATGTTGACTTCATTAGCAAGACCCCCCCACACACTCTCAATGCAAAAATCTAATCCCAGTGGTAGCATTAAAGAGCATCCCATATTTCACTGGAGAGAACCATACTTCTCCTAGTGAACACATTTAAGACATTGCAAATTTTTGTGTAATCCATGAGATCACTGAGATGGACATTACATTCAAGTTACTAGGCTCTTCACTTAAGGGTAAAGCTTCACAATGGTTTAGGAGTCTAACAACAAAATAAATTCAGACATGGGACCATCTGTGTAGAGCTCTTCATAGCCAATTTGGAGAGAAGGGAGATAATCTATTCTTGTTGGAGAAAATGAAAACAATCAAAAGGGCCCCTAACGAGCAGTTGATAGATTTCAACCTCAGATTTCAAAGGACATGGGATAGGATTCCATTGGCTATAAGGCCCACCAATGAAGGTGCTTTCTTATACTTTCTTAGTGCTCTAAATTTTGATATTGCTTTAATGATTCCATCAATGGGAGGCACCACCTTACCAGCAACCTACAACATTTCCATAGGAGCTAAAAATTGTCTAATTTAGGATGGAAAACTTGCTCCTAGGCCACCTATGCCTCTATACCTAGAACTAGGAGATCCAAGCACTAGCCAAACACCCACATTAGCTCCTATACCTACTCCTAGGAATCAAAGTTTAGTTGAAGCCTCCACCTCATCCTCTAGCACCTCAAAAGAGCTTCAAGAAGTTATGAAACAACTACAAAACCTAGGGAATGAGTTAGTAACTATCAAGAGGAAATAATCTCAGAGTTCTAGGCCATATCAGCCTCAAGCTCAGTATCAGGCTAGACCCCCATATCAGCAAAATAGGCCACTAGCTCAGGCTGCAAATTAGAATCAAAACCAAGGAAAACCTCAAGCTGCAAATCGAATCAAAACCAAGGACAACCACAAGCTACTAGACCTTTTAGGTCATATAAGCCAAACACAACTTCAACATCAAGGGAATTGGTTACAACACAAAACAACATGGTCCAAGAATATGATTGGTGTTTCCCATGCAATCAGCTCCATAACCAATCAATGTGCTTTAATGGTGCACTAAACTAGGCCTTGATGGTACAGACCATTGGCATGTCACTAGAGTCTAGCCAAGAAGAAAATCAGTAGTAAAGAGCTCAACAAGAGGTGCCTCCAAGTGAAACTATGCTTGTTAATTGGCAAGTTGAAGATTTCTATGGAATGAATCAAGCCCCTTCTCAAAGTGTATCTGCCAATACATGGTCCAAGAAGAGGAATATTGGAGAGGGAAAATCACCAAAATCAGGTAATCCTCAACCCTCCATTACTCCACAAGGTATTGGCACTCAAAATATAACCCCCAATATGTAGAGTTAGCCCAAGCCACCTTCCAAACCCACTCATGCACCGGTTTTAATGACCCTTATGAAAGAGAAAAGTGTGCCAGGAAAGGGGTAGCAAAAGGATAGCTCATTTAATATCATTGAACAAATGAATAAGACAAAACTAAAAATTTCAATGTGGGAGTCATTGGCCATTCTAGTACAAAGATATATGTTGCAAACTTCTATGGACAATTGGTCAAGCTCAAATCAGCCCCCTAACTAGCAAGAGAAAGTGCTTACCAATGTGGCTCATCCCGAAAGAAACCATGGAGGACAACAAGGTAAGAATTTGAAGCCTCCTCCATTTTATGTTTCATTGATCATTGGGGACAAATTGGTACATAATTGCATGATTGATTTAGGGGCAAGTAGTTTTGTAATGCCAAAACAAATAGCTGATCAATTGGGTCTTCAATATGAAGTCATCTCTAGAGGGGTAGTGCAATTGGATGGGACAACAGTGACAACTATTGGAATCATCAAATATTTGAGCCTCACACTGCATGCCTACCCCAATGTGACTGTATTGCAAAATGTATCAATCATAGAATTGCCACCACATTTTACATTGTGTTTGTCGAGAGACTTCACTACTAATATTGGAGGCTATTTGTCTATTGATTGGTTGCACATGATTTTGGAACAAGGTATGGAGCTAAGGACACAATCAAGTCTAAGCCCATTACATATTACCATATTGATTCTTATGTACCCAGCCCAATCAATGCCAATTGTTTAGCCTTTGATCAGGAGGACCTCCCAAGAACTTGTGAGATGGATACCAAAGTGGGGTGTATCCTAAACTTGACCCTTGACAAATGGGAAAACAAGAAAGATGCTTTTGACCCCTATAAGGAGATGGAGGGTTTCGAGATATGAGTCTATTGTTTACATGAATAGAATCACCTCTTCTTGACATCATTAAGCCAGACCACAAAGATGACAATGAGGTATGGCAGTTATTATTTGATGGCTCAAGAAGTAGGCAAGGAGCCAAAGGAGGAGCTATGCTTGTCTTGCCTAAAGGTATGAAATACTATTCAACCTTCTGTTTCCAATTTTCTTGTTCAAACAACACAAAGCAGAGTATGAGGCTTTGGTCCATGGACTACATTGGGAAAGGAAATGAGGAATCAAGAACTTGCAAGTGTTTGGTGATAGTGAACTAGTTGCTAATCAGTCTGAGGACAAAATTCTACCAAGAATGACCTATTAAAGAGTTACAAGAACCGGGTATGGGACCTCATTGAGGATTTTGAGGCATTCAACATCAACTCCATCCCAAGGAAGAAGAATGAAGCAGCAGATAGATTGGAAACAATTGGGGCAGCATTTGATGTCGTAGAGAGTATCAAGAGTGATAAGCATCAACCCCATATCAAGTTGGTTGTAAGGCCAGCTATCCCAGAAAACAACATAAGTTGGAAAGTCTTTGAAAATGATCAACAAATTGTCAACTTTCTACAAGAAGAAGTTGAGTTCTCCTCCAGAATCAAGATAAACTGGAACAATAGTATGGTGATCAAGTAGTGAAGTGAGGACCAACAAACTACCAAAGGGTATTGTCACTTTGGAATCAATCTTCAACCCAAATTACTAATTTTGAAAGGAGAAGGAAAATATTTAGGTAAAGGGTGAAGATTCATAACCCATTTTTATAGAAGAAGGAAAAACATTGCAGATTGGCAAGGTAAGCACTCAACAAGAAAAATCTGAATTTGTTCAACTTTGTCAAGAGTTCCTAGATGTCTTTTCCTGGACTTATAAATATTTAAGAGGTTTCAACCCAAAGCTGGCACAACACACCATCAAGTTGGATCCAGAGCTAAGCCTTTTAGATAGAAGCAAAGGCCAATAAATCCCCACATTGAGCCTCTCATGAGAAAATAATTGAACAAGATAATTAAGGCCAATATCATCTTTCCTATCAAGCATTTGAGTTGGGTTACTAACTTGGTACTTGTGAGAAATAAAAATGGAGAAATCAGGTTGTGTGTGGAATTTCATGATCTAGAACAGAGCATCACTTAAGGATCACTACCCACTTCCATCAATGGAACAGATCTTACAAGTTGTAGCTGGTTTTGAGAGGTTTTCATTGTTAGATGGGTATTCAAGCTATAAATAGATAATGGTAAAAGAGGAAGATCAATTCAAGACAACCTTCATCACCAAATGGGGTACATATGCTTATAAGAAAATTCCATTTGGACTATCAAATACTGGAGTAATATTTCAGTGAGCTATGGATATGGAATTCAAAGGATTAATCAATAATATAGTCCCGGTGTATCTAGATGATATCACTGTCTTCTTAAAGAATGTTGCAAACCATATCTTTCACCTTAGACAATTATTTTAGAGATGTAGAAGGTTTTGGTGTCATTAAACCTAAAAAATTATGTGTTCCTAGATCATGAAGGGAAATTGTTGGGCCATATTGTCTCAAGAGAGGGATTGACAATTGATTCTAAAAGGGTTGAAGCCATCTGGACACTTTTGTTTCCACAACACAAAATGTCTCTCCAAAGATTCTTGGGAGCATAAACTTTGTTCATAGGTTTGTAATTGATTTTTCTACACTTGTGAAGCCTTTAAAAATGATGTTAAATAAGAGTCTTGCATTTAAATGGACAACGAAAGGAAAAGAGACTTTTGAGGCCATCAAGCTCGCGCAGATATCACAGAGCTCCAACTCTTGTTAACCTAGACTTCTCAAAAGACTTCATGTTATATGATTTTGGAGGGTCGACACCATCTTACCCATCTTGGTCTATCCCAACAAGGAAGGCTCGTAAACAACCAATAGCTTTCTTGATCAAATCTGGAGGACTATGAGGTAAAATACTCTTTCATTGAAAAACATGTCCTTGTTATTATCGGGATCTTGAAGAAGTTCAGAACTTGGTCTCAAATAACAAGATTCAACTTATAATATCTCATGTTGATGTTAAGGTCTTCCTTTTAAATAAGGATTTGAATGAGAAGAGAGTAGGTTGGATCACCCGGGTAATGGAATATGACATTGAGATCAAGGTGACCAAACTAGTTTGAGGCAAGGGTCATGTGAACAACTCACCTCTAAGCAACATGCTAAGTTAGTGGGTGAAAAGAGGTTGTCCTATTTCTACATAATGATCAAGAATAACTAGCTAATGATGCACCTACTCCATGTTAGACCCAAGCCTTGGTGCATTACCTTCAAATAGGTTTGTGCCCTCCAGAATGGAACAAAGCAAAGAGAAGATACTTTAGACTACAAGCCATCCCATATGTGCTTGTTGGTGGTGTCTTGTTTAAGAAGGATATCAATAGTGTTCTATTGAGGTGCATTGGGACAGGCCAAATTGAGTTTTCCATGAGTTCCATGATGGAGAAGTAGGAGGTCACTTTACCCCTCGAGTAACAGATCTCAAGATCATGAAAGTTGGTTATTATTGGCCTACAGTGTTTAGGGATTGCTACTCATGGATCAAAAAGTGTAAAAAATGTGCATTCTTCACAGGAAAGGAGAAGCTAGCTATCCTTCCCCTTCATCCCATTTCAGTGGATCGGCCATTCATGCAATGGGGACTATAGTTTATTGGGGTTATTAACCCAAATTTAAGCCAAGGCCACAAGTGGATACTTACTGTAATAGATTATTTCACCAAGTGGATTGAATCAATGGCACTAAAAGAAGAAAATGAATCCAAGATCTTTTATTTTTATGAAGGAATAGCCACCAAGTTTGAAGTCCCTGCCACTATTATATCAGATAATGCATTGGCATTCCTTAGTATAATGATCACTGAATAGGAAGTTAAGAATGGTGTGTATCTCAACACCTCATCAAATTATCACCCTCAAGGTAATGGCCAAGCAGAGTGTACAAATAAGAACCTATTAAGGATTATCAGAAGGAATCTTGATGAAAATCATAGGACTTGGCATACAAATCTCAAATTATCTCTATGGGATAATAGGATCACATCAAAGAGATCCACAGGTAGCTCCCCATATAAAATTGTATATGGAAAAGAGAAACTATTTTCCATCTCATTGGAATTACCCACTTTAGAGATCATGAAATAGTTGGAGCTAGCCGAGTTTGAGCCTATGGAAATCAGGTATGCATAGCGAGATGAAGGTAGGGGTGTTATGTTTGTGGAGCCTATTTGCATGTTAGAATGTGGTACACATTCTATGTGTTACACTCGTATTTTCACGGAGGTCCCGCTCGCCGATGAGTGGGTTAGGGGGGTTCAGGGGTGAAGCCCTCGAAGCAAATTTTTATGGGTGGTTTATTAACCCATGGGTAATGGGTAACCGTTATGGGTTGTTTTTGGGCCCATGGTTTTTTCGGTCTTTTGCCCATTGTTTTGATACCCATGGTTTTTGCCCTTGGTTTTGATACCCACGGTTTTGTATCAAACTACTTAAGCAATTGTCTATTTATATGGTCTTATGCATATGATAGATGCACAAGTAAATGTATTGCAGATGTGTTTTGAATTCGGGTGTGAATTCTGTAGAGTTTGTTGAGCATAGCTCCAAACGGATCTGGGTATTGTATTGAGAGAGTGGAGGCTTGTAATAAAATATGAGCAAGTGATTCTTGGTGGACGTAGCCCAAATTGGGTGAACCACATTAAATATTGTCTCTCTGTGTTGTGTTATTTATTCTACACTTTTATTTGAGATCTGTAATATTTTCTGCATATTAGTTTCTTCATTGTGATTACTGTAAGGGATTATTCTGCATATTTTATCACTTGTTTCCTAACAATTGGTATCAGAGCCTGGTTTGGTTTGCTGAAGTGTTGAATCGCAAGGAAATTTTTTAGCTTGAGTGGGAGCTATGGAAGATGAAGGAAGATCTAGGGTTGATAAATTCAATGGGCAGAATTTCAATCTTTGGAATTTGCGAGATGGAAGATTACCTTTATCAAAAGGATCTTTATACTCCGTTGTCTGAGAAGGTGAACAAACCCTCAAGTATGACAGATGCGGAATGGGATTTGCTGGATAGGAAGGCACTTGGGACAATCTAGCTATGTCTTGCATCTTCGATATTATTTAATGTTTCAAAGGAAAAGACTACAAAAGATCTAATGGATGCATTAGGGAAGTTGTATGAAAAACCCTCTGCCTCTAACAAGATATTTTTAATGAAAAAGTTGTTTAATATGAAGATGTCTAAGAATAGTTCAGTAGCAGATCATTTAAATGATTTCAATACGGTTGTGAATATGCTAGCTTTGGTTACAATAGAATTTGATGAAGAAGTTAGGGCTTTATTAATTCTGTGCTCTTTACCTGAGAGTTGGAATAGCCTGGTAATGGCGGTAAGTAACTCGGTTCTAGCTAACTCGAAGTTAAAGTTTGAGGATGTTGTAGGGGTGATTCTAAGTGAGGAAATGTGAAGAAAAAGCTCTGGGAATCTTCTACTTCAGGGAATGCTTTGACAATGGAAACTAGAGGGAGACAGAAGAATAGAGGAAACCATGGAAAATCAAAAGATTGGGCAAGGTCAAAATCCAAGAACAAGATTGTATGTTGGAATTGTGGAAAGCTTTGGGCATGCAAAGAAGGACTGTTGGGAGCTTCGGGATAAGAAGAAACAACAGGAAGAAAACAAGGAGGCAAATGTGGCATCGGGTAATGTATGTTAGGATGCTTTGATTCTTTCTTTGCATAATATTACTGAATCTTGGGTTTTAGATTCAGGGGCTTCTTTTCATGCTACTCCACATAGGCATTATTTTGTTGATTATGTTCAAGGGGATTTTGGGCATGTTTTTCTTGGTGATGATGAGCCTTGCAGTATAGTTGGAAAAGGTTCTGTTCAAGTTAAGATGTAGAATGGGAATACATGGCTATTGAAGGATGTCAGACATGTGCCTACATTAAAGAGAAATTTGATATCGGTGGGGCAATTGGGAAGTGATGGTTGTACTGTGATATTTACAGCTAACTCTTGGAAGATTACTAAGGGTGCTCTTGTGGTGGCAAGAGGTAATAAGGTTGGAACCTTGTATTTAACCACTGATGGTACTAATGATTGTAATCTTGTGGCTTCATATGCAGATACAACATTATGGCACTATAGGCTTGGTCATATGAGCCATAAAGGCATGAACATTATAAAGAAGAATTTACCTAGATATACAGAAACAGGTTTGGAGTTATGTGAGGACTGCATATATGGGAAACAGAAGCGAGTAAGGTTTCTCAAGGTTGGACCTACAAATAAAGAGAGTAAGTTAGAGCTGGTGCATTCTGATGTGTGGGCGCCAGCTCAGGTATCATCTCTTGGGGTTCAAGTTATTATGTTACATTTATTGATGATGCAACAAGGAAAGTTTGGGTTTATTGTATTAGAAACAAATCTGATGTATTTGACACTTTTGTTAAATGGAAAGCCTTGGTAGAGAATGAAACAGTCTTAAGCTAAAATTTCTCAGGTTAGATAATGGAGGGGAGTATTGCAGCAATGAATTTAATGATTATTATTCTAAGAATGGAATCCGTAGGAAAAATATGGTTCTAGGAACTCCACAGTAGAATGGGGTATCAGAAAGGATGAACAGAACAATAATGGAATGTGCTAGGAGCATGAGGTTACATGCAGGACTGCCTCTTTCTTTTTGGGCAGAAGCGGTGAGCACAACTGTGTACTTGATAAACAGAGGACCCTCAAGTGCCTTGGATGGAGGCATACCTGAGGAGGCTTGGTATGGTAAGAAAGTTGATTATTCATTTCTTAGAGTCTTTGGATGTGAGGTGTTTGTTCATATAGACAAGGATGATAGGACCAAGCTAGAGGCTAAATCAAAAAAATGTACTTTCATTGGTTATGGTGGTGATGACTTTGGATATAAATGTTGGAGTATTAAGGACAAGAAAATCATTCAATCTAGGGATGTGGTCTTTAATGAGAAAGTCATGTATAAGCAGCAGTTGTAGGAAAATATGGAAGAATCCAAGAAAGAATATGTAGCGGTAGAGGATCTTCCAGATGGGAAAGTGACACATGAATCAATTCAGAACCCCTCAATAGGAACCCCAAACTCCTATATTGAGGAGGTCTTCTAGGGTAAGAAGAGAACTTGAATGTTTTTCTCCTTCTCTTTATTATTTATTACTCACTGATAGTGGAGAGCCAGAGAGCTTTGATGAAGCAATGTAGGTAGATGTCAAGAAGAAGTGGGAGCAAGCAATGGATGAGGAGCATCAGGCTCTCATGGAGAACCAGACATGGGATTTGGTGAAGCTACCTAAAGGTAAAAGAGCATTACAGAATAAGTGGGTGTTCAGAGTCAAAGATGAAGGAGGAAAGAAAAGATATAAGGCCCAGTTGGTGGTCAAGGAGTTTGCACAAAAACAAGGTATAGATTTTGATGAGATTTTTTCTCCTGTAGTAAAAATGACTTCTATTAGAACTATTCTAGGAATAGTTGTAGTAGAAGACTTGCACTTAGAACAACTTGATGTAAAGACTGCATTTCTCCATGGTGATTTGGAGGAGGAACTATATATGCAGCAACCAGAGGGCTATGAGGTCAAAGGTAAAGAGGAGATGGTTTGCAAACTAAAGAAAAGCTTGTATGGCCTGAAACAAGCTCCATGTCAATGGTATAAGAAGTTTGATAGCTTCATGATGGAGCAAGGTTATATCAGATGCCATTCTGACCATTGTGTGTATACAAAGAAATTTGAGGATGGAAGTTATATTATCATGTTTTTGTATGTTGATGACATGTTGGTTGTAGGTAAAAACATGTAGGAAATAAAAGTACTCAAGAAATAGCTAAGTGAATCCTTTGCTATGAAGGATTTGGGTGTAGCCAAAAAAATCCTTGGTATGAGGATATCTTGGGATAGGAAGGAACAAAAGCTGACTTTATCTCAGGAAGAGTACATTAAGAAGGTCTTAGAGAGGTTTAATATGCAGGATACTAAATCGGTTGGGACTCCTTTGGCAGGCCACTTCAAGTTATCAAAGGAGCAGTGTCCTAAGACGAGTAGGAAAGAAACCAGATGTCAAAGGTACCTTACTCATCAGCGATTGGCGCTTTGATGTATGCTATGGTGTGCACTAGGCCGATATTGCCCATGCATTAGGAGCATGAGTAGATTTATGAGTGATCCAAGTAAAGAGCATTGGCAAGCGATAAAAAGTGGATCCTTTGGTATTTGAGAGGGACCATGGGGACATTTTTTTACTACATGAATTAGACACCACTTTACATGGTTATGTAGATTCAGACATGGCTGGACATGTAGACAGCAAGAGGAGCACAACAGGTTATATTTACATTGTAGGTGGGACAACAATGAGCTGTATTTCACAACTACAAAAGCTGGTGGCTTTGTCAACCATGGAGGCTGAGTATGTTGCTGCCACAGAGGCAAGCAAAGAGATGATTTGGCTACAACAATTGCTTGAGGAGTTGGGGCATAAGCAGGAGGAATGTAAGCTATATAGTGATAGTCAGAGTGCTATACACCTAGCTAAGAACTCTGCTTTCCACTCCAGGACAAAGCATATATAGTTGAGATATCACTTCATCAGGACAACTTTGGAGGAAGATAAGTTGAAGTTGGAGAAGATTCATACCAGTTAGAATCCTGCAGACATGATGACCAAGGTGGTCACAAGGGATAAACTAAAGCTATGTTCAGCTTTGGTTGGCCTTCGCAGATGAAAGTGAAGGGTTGAGAAGCTTGCTCAGTGGAAATTAGTCTCCAAGTGGGAGATTGTTATGTTTGTGGAGCCTATTTGCATGTTAGAATGTGGTACACCTTCTATGTGTTACACTCGGGTATTTTTATGGCGGTCCCGCTCGCCAGTGAGCGGGTCAGGGGGGTTTGGGGGCGAAGCCCCCGAAGCAAATTTTCATGGGTGGTTTATTAACCCATGGGTAATGGGTAACCGTTATGGGCTTTTTAGGTCTTTTTCCCATTGTTTTGATACCCATGGTTTTTGCCCTTGGTTTTGATACCCACGGTTTTGTATCAAATTGCTTAAGCAATTGTCTATTTATATGGTCTTATGCATATGATAGATGCACAAGAAAATGTATTGCAGATGTGTTTTGAATTTGGGTGTGAATTCTGTAGAGTTTGTTGAGTATAGCTCCAAATGGATCTGGGTATCGTATTGAGAGAGTGGAGGCTTGTAATAAAATCTGAGCAAGTGATTCTTGGTGGACGTAGCCTAAATTGGGTGAACCACATTAAATATTATCTCTTTATGTTGTATTATTTATTCTACTTTTTTATTTGAGATCTGTAATATTTTCTCGCATATTAGTTTCTTCTGTTGTGATTTTGTAAGGGATTATTCCACATATTTTATCTCTTATTTCCTAACAAGGGGAAGCAAGAGAGCATGTAATGCAAGTCATGAAAAAGGATCAAGCATTGATAAAAAGAGTTTTGACAAGAAGGCAAGAACGAGGACCTTTCAAGAAGGGGACTTAGTTCTAAAGTGGGATGCATATCGAGCAAAGACAAGAAATCACTCCAAATTTGATTCCATCAGAGTGGCCCTTAAATGATCACCGAGCGTAATAGTAGCAATGCCTTCCAACCGGATAAATTGGATGGCAAAGAATTATAGATCCCAGTGAATGAGATCCATCTCAAACACTGATACTAGAAAGGAGGTTCGACCCTGTAAATATTAGCATAGTATTTTAATTTCCCTAAGTGTGTATTCACATTATTTTTTGTAGTGTAGGTTTTGTTTCCCTAATTGTTGTGGAACAGGTTCTTTGTTTCTCTAGGTTTGCATTGTTAAATAGTTCAATGTGTCTCCAAGTGAATTTGCTATTCCCTTCAAGCATTTGCAGTAGGGAGACCCATAGTTGCCATGACAGTTGCTCATTTTCTAATAGAACAAATACAGAGCAACTAAAATCGGGCTCTAAAGGGTTCATTTTTAGAAGAAAAATATCAACTTTAGGTCGCCAATCATGACTCCGTGCCCAATGGATATAATAAGGAAAATGATCTCTTCATCTAGCAGGTAGATTCCCCTGCGAGTTGCCAAATTGTTATCTCTATTTTTCCACCTAACAAATTGATCAAACATGACCCCGTGTAGGAAGAAATTCAAGAAATGGTTCCGTCGAATGAACCCACGCTTCAAATCCAATGAGCAGGTTACAAGAAGGTTCTAAAATGGAGGAGCATGATCGGGGAAGGAAGAAAACAATGTCAAAGAAACTAGAGGCTCAAAGGAAAAGAAACAGAGAAGGCTCAAAGTCTTTGGGCTCTGCAAATGATTTAGAACAAGCCCTAAAATTAGCTAAGTATGGAAGAATCAGCGGAAGCCTCCACGTGCCTCATTGGTGCATCTCCAAAGATTAAGATCAAAAGGGAAGAATCAAATGAGCACGAAGCTTCCATGTGTCCCAAGCCCGAAAAAGGATAGAGCCACCAATTGTTGAAAAATCTAAACAATTGAAAGAAACACATGTCTTAACAACGCATTTTCAAGATGGGAGCCCAAGATGGGGAATCAAACTTGCACCAGCCCTCCATGTGGCCAAGGGTCAACAGAGGTCAAATCCAAAAGTGGGCATAAATTGGTTAAGTATAAGACTACAAGCAGAAGGCAGCGCATGTCTTAATGGTGCACATTTAAAGGCACGGCCCAAAGCTCAAACTCAAATGAGAGCAAGGCTTCCACATGTCAACCTGACACTCCTTCAAGGGTAAACTCATGAGCGGGTTTCCAAATGAGCAGGGAATTTCCATTTGTCCCATGTCCAAAAAGGGGATAGGGTTAGGGTTGAATAGTCAAGGCAGAGATAGGCCAGTGGAGGGAGCCAAGTGTCAGCACGACGCTACTTCAAAAGTAAAATTTGGGATGGGTTTCTAAACAAGCACCAAGCCTCCACGTGTCCTTGGTTAGATGTATGGCCCCGCTAAGAAAAAGGACTTAGCCAAAACATGAGGAAATTGGGCAAGCCATAGAAGATGCCACATCTCATCCCATCACAAATTGAAAAGAAAAATCCAAAAGTGGTCCCCAAACATGTGCCATCCCTCCACGTGTCTAGTTTCCAAAAGACTGTTTTGATAACTGGTTTCTACCATTTTTATATGGGCCCGATTCAAATATTCAAATGGGCATATATTTTGATTCAGTGTTCAAAATCTAACTAATTTGACACCATTGGAAAGATCTCAACCTTTTCTACGCCATAGAGACCTGAAACTTTAATTTTAAAGAAGTTAAGTGGGAAAAATGAAAACGTCTTCGCGCCATTAATATAAGATATATTTTCTCCTACAACTAGATCAGATTTGATCTGATCCACCGTTCTTCCTCCTTTAATGCGCTAAACAAGTAATCGATGCAAAAATGACATATTTACGGTGGATTTGTAGGAGGCATTGATGGCCAGTAACTGAGTCTCAAATTAATTTTCCTTCCTCTCTCTCCTTATTCTCTTTTTGCAGAATCTATAAAGGAAGGGTTGGGGCTTATTGTAAAAAGTTGGACATTTCAGTTTTGCACCCTCCCTTCTTATTTTTCTCGCAAGAGGATTTGTGGAGCTTTCCTAACCTCTCATTTGGGTTATAATGAAAGTTTTTCTTCTTGGCCACTACAATATACTGTATCAACTCCTGAGAAATAATATATACATACGTAAATGATTCTCAACCCTCTCATGTATTCATTGTTGTCTTTCTAATATCTAATTGTAGTTTGGTTATCTATGCATGGTGTTTGTATTATATTTCCACTGTCTCGTGTTAAATTACAAAATGAGTGTCTAACATTCCTTTGGTGCATCACCTTGTTAGCTTAGGTTTATTTTCTTGCATCTTCTCAACCCTGTCTCCTTGGTAAGATAGAGTAGGTTTGGAATAGATCCTCTGCAATTTAGTTTGTGTACACCTGAAAAGAGGAATAGGAACCGACCTTTATCCAGAGAGCTCTCTCAACTCCTAAGGTCCCGCACTTTGAGAGATGCTCCATGTTGTGTAATCACATTGAAAGTATTAACTCATTTGGTTGTAGATATTCATGGGTGTTATGATTCTGCACTAACAATTTCTTCTAGGTATGCACAAGATATGTCTATAAGTGTGTTGTGAGATGAATCGGTCGTGAAATTTTCATTGAATGAAGCAATTAGCTTGAAAAAGAATTTTCTTATATATTTTAGTCATAGCTGAATGAGAATAAATCATTTTTGTTGTTAGATAGACAACATGAAGAAAACCTTCCCTTCTTATTCTTTCTTTATCTTCTATGAAAATTTCATGGAATGCATTATTTAAGTGAGGAAAGGTGAGTCTCATCTCATATGCTGGTGATTTTCAAAGCATTGAAGGTTGACAGCTTAACCTACACTTTACCAAAGAATGGTCTCAAGATAATGTAGTTGTGTAGAAACCTAACTTGAAAGTTGTGAAGCCAAACTATGGACATAGTGCAAACTACATTCCTTTGTACTAGTGCGAGATTAGCAAGTTAGTTTGTGAATGATGAAGTAGTAAGATTCTCTTATCATTATGAATATTCTTAAAATTGTTAATTCATTCCCTAAAATGAATTAGAAGGATCTCATAGTAATAAAAGTAAAATTGTATCTAGACTACTACAACACTATCATATTGTGTGCTTCTTTTTCTTGGACTAGGAGAAATTGGAGGTGTTCCAAATAAAATTAAATCATGTAACAAATAGAGAACATTTGCATGAGTTCATAGAAAGTGAAATTTTTAATTTCACTGAGATTTGAATAAGAAATCAATTTCTTATTGGTCTCGCATACACAATACAATAAACACTGGATTTAGGGTTTGGAGGAATAAAAATATTGAAACTCGGTTTACATCCAATGAAATTTATTAGAATATTAAATAAATTTGTATGTGGTCATTACTAGACACTTTAAAAGAGTATAAAACATTTTCATAAATCCATGAAGGATAATTTATTGACAATTTTTTGAAGAAGGCATGACGGGCTCTTTACGAGGTAGTGTTGGCGAGAAATTTTTTCCAGACAAATTGGTGGATTTCTTGCCAATTCTCTAGGAATCTAAGTCCCTCTACTTAACTCGGTGAAGATTCTATATATGCATGCATGAGTAAAGGTGTATTTTCCTTATGGCCTTGTAGTCGTGGGATCCAATAGGGGCACTCCACTGACCCTGTAGCAAAGCTAGCAATTTATTGCTAGAGAGGACTTTGTCAAGAGAGTGGGAAAGGGAGTGAGAATATGAAGTAGGGGAAAACTAATGCTACAAGTAGGAAATCAGATGCTTACAAAAACTAGTTAGAAGTTTCATCACATGCATTAAAATCAAGAGGAAACAACTCTGCAAGTAGCAACAAGACCAAATAGAATTTATGATCACAAAGTATCAAGAAATCCCTTAGTCAAAGAAATATAGAAAATCCTTCTTCTTGTATTGATTTTTTGAGCAGAAAAAATATGGCACTAAGGAAAGGGAACATAGAAGATTTGCACACCAGTAGCAAGGCATATTTGAAGGTGCAAAAGGATAGGGAAGGAAATGTGCACGAAAGACAGATTGATTTGGGACTATTTTTGGAGATAACGTATGGATCACACAATGGGATGGAGACATGCATGACATGTAAATGCTATTTTGGGAAGAACGTCTATTAAGTGCCATACATGAGTTCAAGTTAATAATAGGATTATTATTGCAAGTTAACTGTAAGAGATCTATTATTAGCACACTTACATGTGTGCATGTTATTGTAAAGGTGAATGATTATTTTTATCATGCAACCTATTTTTGTAAATGCATAAGTGGTGAAGGGAAAGTCCCCACCCTTATAAATATGTAGTAATCTGTGTATATTAATGGTGTGTTGTGTATGAGCTATTGTGGAGTTATGTTGCCAGATCTAATGCACACATAAACTTATGATACTACTTATTGTAAGAAGATTTTGTGTTTATTTTTTTTTAATATAATGGAGTGTGTTGGGTGAATAATGGTGTTAAACATGACTATAACTAGTTCTTACATGGTTGACTTCATTATGTCTATCACTTAATTCATTATTCTTTTAGATCTAGATCTAGAATATGCTCTGTGGAATATTTATGTTGTTTATGGATATGAATACATTACATCTTCATCATGTTCACATCTTATACAAGAAAATATAAGGAGGGAACTGTTACCTTTGTGCATTTTGGGTGAGTGCTCGGTTCGGGTTGGGTGATGTGTCAAAGCACGACTAGGTTGCTCATGGTTAATTCTAGGTTGCATCATTGGTTTTATTACTTGGGACCTATTTTTAGTTGTTTTTAGGATGGTTCGTGATGAAGACATGTTGGTTGACCATAGAAATTTTTAAGGAGTGGATAAAATATCTAGAAGAAGAGTACACATAGAGATTCAACATAGGATTTGAGTTTGACGCATGCATGTGGGTGGAAAATAATCTGTATGACTTCCTATATGAGATATTCTTTGTTATTTTCCGGTAGAACTATATGAGTGGCTGGTTGCTTATGTGTCTAAGAAAAATTAGAGGTATCACACACTTGTCTAGACACAGGGAGAATTTCAGGCCTTATATGATGTTGATATAATTTGGACACGCACTATGGATACTTGGTTCCATGGTGTTTTGAACAACTATATCCTAGAATACTCAATTTCCACTTATTCTTTCCCAGAGGTAGCTGAGTTCCAATTTTTATAGTATCCTAGGAAACTTACTTACAAGGCATTCCAATAGCGATTAAGATCTTGATGGTAACCCTAAATTTAGAGGAAAAGTTGATGGCTAGCTAAACCCCACCACACGTGGGGGTAGGAGCAGGTTTGGTGAAAGATGGTGGACCTAGTGGTAGAGAGGTAGAGAGAAGAAAGGTGAATTAAGTACAATGAGGCATGTAAGAGGGAGATAGAGAAGAAACATGACATTACAAAGTGGATGGTGTTGAGGAGAGAGATGGCTCGTGAAGGATTTGGAGCTCACGCAAAAGGTGTGGAGCTAGAGCATCAAGAACTCCCCCATTTGGGAAAGCATGAAAGGGAACCCTCCTAGGTTGTGCAAACAAAGATGACTCGGGCCGCAGAGATGTGCATCTAAATCTACCTGAAAACCTAGACCTTGCACTTGATTTTCCAGTACTCTAGTACATCCAATAATCAACAAGCTAATTTGGGTAGTAGGGAAGTAGGAGTAAGTCACATAACAAGTACATCGATGGCAGGGAAAATGTCTTTATTGTTTTTTGGAGGTACCTTTTCAGGTGCATCATCTACACATAATTTGAGTGCACATAATTTGGGGCTCACTTCTGGGAGTAGTACCACCACACAGACTATAGGAGTTCAATATCATACTACTGTTGGGACATAGGGAAATACATATTTTGTTCCACTTCGGATACAGGTGGAGGATCAAGGGGTATAGGTGGCTCTAGTTCTGGTGGTTTTGGAAGAAAAAGTAACATAGGAGGTTCTAGATTAGGTGGGTAGGATCTGCACCAACCCCAAAATATTTAAATGGAGATGTCTCTTCATATTCTAGAGTATAGGGGCATAGAATATGTTGTTGAACATGTGCACATGTGTGAGATACTATGGCACGTGAAAGGAATCATGACTTTTGTGTGCAAGGAAAGTCAATTTGCAACTACATTACAGGGACATGCACACAGTTGGTACAGTAATTTTGACCCTAGTTAAACTTGTGTAGATTATGTAGCATTTAAATATGCATTCCTTAAAGAGTTATATATCCCTGAATTTGACCAAAAGAGTATAAGTGCGCTCAAGGATATTAAACAAGGAACTACTTAAAATGTCCTAGAGTATGATGCCTATTTCAAAACACTTTAATCTAATCTTTCTTATGATATTCACGTAATCCAGCATGCACAATGGTTCATTGGATATCTTATAACACCTTTTCGAAGGGCGTTATCACATAATCCATACACTCGATCTCGCATGAAGCACTTGAAGCAGCTTTGTGCACTAAGGCATTTAGGAGTATAAACACTAGAGTCAGCCCATTCTTGAAGCACAAATTACAACTATGGAAAAGAAGTTGGAGAAACTATCGGTGAATTCAGCACATGAGACATGCACTAGGATTTGGTGTATAGACTGTGAAGTGGAGGGGCACACCAAAGATAGTTGTCCCCGTAGAACAATACATTCATTATTGCTAGACTATGAGATATGTCACCTAAACCATGACATCAATTATTGCCCATTATTATAACATGTGATAAGGAAGAATGTATCTTGCTATTGTAAGATTTTCTAGTCCATGACTCATGATATAGAAGACTGCAGTTGATTAGTCGATCCATGATACTATAGATATTGGTGTGTGACATACACAGTATCGATAACTCTAAGGTTAAAGATGAATATTAGGATTGAAATCAAAATCAATTGCATCATGATCGAAATGAGGGTGTTATGAAGGAAGATGTGGTAGAGGTCAAGGATTCCATGGTAGATTTAGAGGTCAAGGCCATGGTGGTGGAAGAAGTGAATTCCCTCGTGGAACATGCTTTACATGCAAATCACTTGAACACTACAGGCATGAATTTCCTCAGAATATTACATGTTCTTTTTGTGGGAAGAATCATAGCTATGAGGAATTCCCATATCTATATGAGCATCTTAGCAAGAAACATAAATAGGAGAACAAAGGCACAGGGATGGTTAGGATACAACGCGTTGTGGAAAATCAAAGTGATGCTAAAGTTAGAATTGGAACCCGAGGTATTTCCTATGAAAATCACCACATGCTCTGAAGCCGCACACACTAGAGAGGCGTTACCACAAAATCCTACCATCACTAAGGAGGACGTTTTACATGCAATGTACCCAAATCCTAGACACCAGAAGGAGGTTTATCAGGAGACCATGGAGGTACTCAGAGACCTTCAAGGGGAAATATAGGGTTTAACAGAGTAATCATGGAAGATGTAACTAAAGAAGGCAATAGATATGGTCAAGTAAAATATTGATGACTTGAAGGAGGTATGCATAATGTTGTTCTAGGAGAATATTATTCGATTGCTAGGGATTTGGTTAAAGGTAAACACTCCACGTAAAAATATTGAGAATGGGTGTTAGATCCTACATGTAAATATTCCCCCATAGCTTAGATTATGACAAGGATATCACTCTAAATGTTGTTGTCAATGGATGGATCTTGAGTAATATATTGATTGACATAGGCACGGAAGTAAATGTGCTTACTTTAGATGCATGGGTACTAATGAGGAGACCTACATTGCAGTATTCTTCTAATGTATTGTTTATGGCTAATCAAACTAAGGCCACTCCTATTAGAGTTTTAAAAGATACATCCATTATTATACAAGGGGCCAAGTTCACTGGGGATTTTGAGGTTTTAGTGCTTGCAGAAGCAGATAGTTTCCTAGATCTGCTTGGGTGCCCTTGGTGTTATGAAAATAATGTTGACCTTCGGTTCAAAAAGGGTTATATCAGTTTTGATAACATGGAGGAAATATTTATTATCCATTTAATAGATAGGAAATATACATCTTATGTTTAGCCTTTGAGTGAGGAAGATCTAAATAGGATTTATGTACGTGTCATTCGGGACCCAGAAGTACTCAAGCCATCTAAGGAAGGAATCATTTAGTGGGAAGATGCATAGTCTATTAGCGATACTACAAGTATTGCTTGTGATAATTGGGCTCATGGTACTTATGAGATGGTTGGGCATGAAGTAAGGAGAACATTTTCATGGAAAATCAAACCTTGTTGCATCAGGAGGATAGGTAAAAACTCTATACCTTGGTACACTAGGGAAGGAGACCCTATGGTATTCCTATGCGCCATGGAGGAATAGTGGATAGACAAGTTGGAATGAATGAGTATGTTATCATATACCCTGTATGGGACAACAACGTGCTAGTGGGTGGTTCACATGGATAATATTGTAGAATGGAATGAAGTCAGGACTTCTCTTACAACTCGGTTTTCTAGGAGCAATGCACCTACTCAAATCTATACATATCATGGCAATCAACTTTTTCAGCACCACATTCAGCAGTGTGATAGGCTCTTGACAGAGGTTTAGGAAGCTTTACCACCTTCTCTACGGGTGCACAAACTTTATTCTACTTTACAAGGTTGCGCATGCACTTGGTATGTATATGCAGAGCTACATAGAGAAACTTGAAATTGGTAGGATTTGATTATAGGTATGGTCAAGAATTTTGACAACTTCTCTAGTAAACCTCCCGTAGAAGAGGAATTAAGGGTTATAAAGTTGTTAACTATGGGATATAGTGCAAATGTGGAAGAAATAATTTAGAAGTTATTTGATGAGATTGACTTAGGCGAGCATTTTTATGAAGAAGAAGAGATAGATGCCATGCTACTTCAATGTGCTTTCTTTGAGAAATAAAAAGGGAAGATTTTCTCGCATAATGGATGATGAAGAAGTATAAAATCTGGATATAGATCATTCAAATTGGTATGTCCGAGATCTTGGAAAGTGCGAGATAAAAACATGTGCACTATCATGAACCTATGAGTACAAAGAAAGTGATTATTGGTATGGATGTTGAACCTAAAGAGGAAATAATTAGAGATTATTGGTCTAAATTTGAAGTAACAAAAATAGTGAAGTTTCTCCATGATTTTTAGGACTTAATTCATAGGGGTTACCTTGAATTTAAAGGAATGCATGAATCATTAGGGGAGGTGAAGATAAATCTTAAGGAAGGTGTGCGCATGTTTAAGAAGAGACCCTACAGGATGAACCCTAACTTGCACATAAAGGTCAAAGAAGAAATTGACAAGATGTTAAAGTCTGACATCATTAAGCCCCGAAGAATCAGAGTGGGTTATCCCCATGGTTATTAATATAAATAAAGATCGTCAAATTGGGATTTTTGTGGATTACAAAGAACTAAATGTTGCATGTGTGATTGATCCCTTTCCTACACCTTTCACGAGGAGAGATATTAGAAGGTGTTACAAGGCACAAATCTATTCTTTTATAGATGGATTCTCTAGGTATCATCAGGTCTGGATTGCACAAGAGGATCAAGAAAAAATAACTTTCACCACTAAATGGGGAATTTTTTCATATATTGTGATGCCCTTTGGTTTGGAAAACACACCTAATATATTCTAGTGAATAGTTTTTCAAGCATTCCAGGAATTTATTCACATTTTGTTGCAAGTTTACTTGGATGATTGGACAGTGTATGGACTGGTTAAGGATCATTGTGACGATTTTCGATTAATGTTTGAAATATGTAGACAGTTAAGCATCTCTTTGAACATCAAGAAGTGTGTGTTTGCTACACCTTTTAGCACTCTATTAGGGTACATCATCTGCAAGGAAGGTTTATTAGTAGATCAAGCTAAGGTTGTACTTATTGTCATCCTAGAATATCCTACCAGTCAAAGTGAGGTACACAGATTATTGGGTCACACTGGGTATTATAGAAAATTTATCAAGTGATATACTAAGGTTGCCGCACCCTTGGAAGAGTTACTAAAAGGAAAAGGGACATTTTATTAGGGATAACCGCAACAACACGCATTTGAGACATTGAAAGAGAGACTTACTACAACACCTATTCTACATTTTCCCTCATGGGACCAACCATTTCATGTACATGTGGACACTTCTAGCATGAACATTGGCATGGTGTTAGCTCAAAGCATGGAGAAGGTATTATAGATAATATTATTTGTTTTTCTAGTATAAAATTGACTCTTGTAGAGTAGAATCGTATAACTACTAAGCACAAAGCCTTGTCAATGATTTATGCACTACATAAATTCAAACAATACCTTTTAGCAACACCATTTGTATTCTACATCAATCATATGGCATTAAAATACTTGGTAAACAATATTTTTTACAAGGGATCATATGTCGATGTGTGCTCTTAGTATAAGAATTTGATTTCACATTTGTGGTAAAACTAGGTAAAAGTAATTCTAGCCCATACCATTTATCACAAATTTAGTCGAGGGAGGATGTGCGGCAGGTTAAAGATACAACGTCGGATGCACATTTGTACATGTTATAACGTGCACCTTCGGATTTGGAGGATATTGCTATCTTTTCACATACAGTGTGTGGCACCGTATTTAAGGAATAAAATACTTGGATAAGAAGCAACTTACAATTTGCATGGAACCTTTTATGTTGATTAGTGGTGACCTATACAAGTTAGGTCGAGATGAAGTATTGCATCAGTTTTTGCTAGAGCACGAGCGCACGGACATCATGGATGAGGCTTATGGTGGTATTGTAGGTGGGAACTATACAAGTGATGCCACTGCGTGTAAGATTGTACTCACTTGGATTATGGTGAGATACCCTCTACAAAGATTGTAAAGTATATTGTAATGAGTGTGATCACTGTCAATGCATTGGTAAACTTAGGCAAAGAGATGAAATGCCTTTAAGACCTATTCCTAGTGTAGAGTCATTTGAGAAATGGGCTATATACTTTTTGGGTCCTATTTCACTAGTTGCGCATAGAATTGGATTGCGCTACATCATCACTTACATAAATTATATTACAAGGTGGGCGAAGCAACACCTAATAAGGATTGTTCAACAACTACACCACTGGTTCTTATGGGAAAATTTTCTTACAAGGTATGGATTCTCACCAAGCTTGACAAGTGATAGGGGTAAACAATTTCTAAATGAAACATTCAAGATAATATTGGATGAATTTATGATTGCGCACCATAAGAATACACCCTATCATCCTCAAAAACTGGGACTACCGAGGCCTTCAACAAGAATCTGAGCTTTAAATTGACAAAAATTTTGATGTTGCAAGAAAATATTGGGATGATAAATTTTCTGGCATGCTTTGGGCATATAGAACAACATACAATAGGTTGAACAAAGCCATACCATTTCAATTTATGTTTGGCACAGAAGCAATTCTTCCTATGGAATTCATGTTACCTTCTTTGCATATTGCACAAGTTAGAGGTCTAGCTAATGAGAAATCTTTAGAAGAAAGAATTGATAAATTGATATAGTTTGATGAGAGGTGTGCCACAAAATGTTGGAGATAGAAGAAAGAAAAGGCGAAGAAGAAGGCATGGCATGACAGAAAATCAAGGACAAAAATATTGAGATAGGAAAAATGGTGCTTTTTTATGACTCTAAGTTTCTGTGTCATACAAGAAAGCTTAAAGTACATTGATTGGGACCATATATTATCACTCATATACTTGAATCAGGTGCTTGTCAGTTAGAGACACTTGATGGAATATGGTTACCTAGTTACTTTAACGAGAGTAGGCTGAAGCCCTACTATAAATAAGTCTTCTTGGTGTTTGTAATAAGGCAATGTTGTCATTTAGACTAGGTTTTCATTTCTGTATTTCCTTTTTGTCGCTATGCTTTTTCAATTTAGTTGGTGTTTTTTGTAATAAGTGTATTTGTGTGCTGAAAGATAATTACCATTTGAAGAAATTTTATGTGCAGAGGACTGCACATACCATTGGTGTGGGGTGGCTATTTACAACTGGGTACACATAAAGGAACAAACTACTATAGGTGTTATTCAAGTTTGTAGAGGATTTGTTAGAAAGGAGATTGCTTTAAAAGATGACCATAGATGGAGATAAATGAGGGAATAGTATAATGTGAGGTAAGCAATGGCCATGGAGACTACTAGGGGAAGGTGTAGTAGTGAGGTACTTGGGCACATGGAAGCGTGCTAAAGAGAAGTATTTATCCAATGGGTAGGAAGGCACGCTAAAAGGTTATAGCCAAGGCGTGAATATGTACCATGCAAATATTATGAAAATGGTCAATTAATGAGAGGATTGTTGGTTGGTGAAGGATCAATAAATGCACTAACTTTTTGAAAATCTATATAAGGACATGATGCAGGTTCATTTTTACCTTTTCAATCACAATTATTTGAGCGAGCTAAGTGCGATCAAGCCAAGTGAGTCATATTGAGGTGCAGAGAGTGTGAAACTAGACGTGGAGAGTAGATTATTGCGCAGAAGAGGCTTGTGTCCCCATTGGTGAAGGGTTTGAGCAAAATAGAGGTGTTGAAAACAAGCTAGGGCACAAAAATTCAAGCTATGGTTTGATTTTTCTTGTTATAGACAGGTGAAAAGTTGGAATTTTATGATGGAACCAAAGAAAGCACTTACAAAAAGAACAAAAGCAAAAAAGAAGGTATAAGATGAAGTTGAAATGGCTCCCGAGAGTAATTTTTCATAAATTCAGTACCTAGAAGGTGTGATATTCAGACAAGAGTGGGATTCCCACATTCATAGCTGCAAAATAAGTGATTACAACCACCGTACATCTAACAACAATAAAGAGTTAGACGTATTGCTGAGTACAAAGACCAACAAACACATTGTGGAGGATATGCTAGTATATGACAATGTTGGGGAGAAATTGTTGAAGCAGGTAGGAGTCTATCAGTTGTATGAGCTCCCATATTTTTGCAAGTATGAACCATTATACCAATGGCTGATGAGCAAGGTCCATGAGGACTTCTTCTATTTTTTCAGATGAAGGGTTAGAATCATAGTAGCCCCGATTTTGATACTCTTGACAGATTGAAAGGCACAAAGATAGAACTTATCGGTGATCTAACTGATAAAGTAGCAATCGTAGAGATAATAAAGGAGTTGGGGTATACTAAGGGTCCACGTGGAATGGAAATTGATAAATTGAAGAAGTATCCAGTGGTGCAGGCAACAACGCATTTGGTAACCAAGTTGAATGATCAAGAGAGATGGTCGTAGGTGAATACCATGTGGTTGCATGTTGTGAAGAAAATGTCTCAGGGAGTAGTCTACAACCTAGCAGGATACATTGTAGACACCATTGTTGAGGAAACATGCACATGAGAGAAGATAAGTTTTGGCACTATCCTCCTTTCCCTTGTGTTTGCAGAAATTAGAGTGCCTGATGGGCCAAAGAACAAGATTTGGGAGTATCCCATGGAAAAGAAGTCCCTCACAAAGAGGTTTGAAAAATATTTATGTGAAGGATAAATGAGTGGGCCATTTAAACAGAGGGAAAAGATGTGGTATGACTGACTTCGTGTGGCATTTGAGGAAGAGTGGTGCATTCCCAAGGAGCTACCTTTAGTGGTGGGAAAGGTGGTATATTTTTGGTGTACCAACACTTCTGCATCACACAATTTTCTATGAGGGATAGGGCATGGAGCCCATGGTGTAAATTTTTTTATGCCTTCACAAAATTCTACTTCTAGGAATCAATCCATTGATTTACTGATGCGCACCACTTGAAATTTAATGCAGACAAGGTAGAGTGTGACTACAACACTCTAAGGAAGGCATATGTTTATCCAGGTTGGGAAGGTGATATTGAAAGGCTCATCTCAGATGTCATAAGTATGAATCCTGTAATCTTATAAATTAGAGAGAGTGGAGTCACGCTCATGTAATTTTAGCTTAATCCTAAGCTGGAGAATAGTAAGTATGTAGAAAATGAGTTTGCACTCCTAGGGCTGCCTAAAGGAAAACATACAATGGAGAACATGCCAACCCCACAACCTATAGAAACAATAGCGATGGATGAGGAGGATAAATAACATGAAGATAGTGGTGGATTAGATCATAGAGGCTAAAGGAAGCCCATAGACAGAGTAGAGACTGAGCATGTGGGTACTCCACCTCAGGCACAAGAAGAAGACGAAGACTTGGACGTAGAAGCGCTTCATGGAGAGTTCTTCCTTAAAAAGGGTATTAAGAAGTAAAAGGACCCAAGGTGTGGGAACCCCACAGCCTATGAGGAGATCACCACAACTCTCTCCTCAAAAAGAGACAACTGAGAGGAAGAAGAGAAAACTAAAGCTGAATGAGGAGGTAGAGGAGTCTACAGAGAGTGCACCTAGAACCCCTGTACAACCAGAAGATGTGGAAGAACCTAGTGATGAGGATATGAAGGATGAAGAGGAAGGTGTGAAGGAGGTAGAAGAAATAGAGCATGATATTTCTCAAAACATCAAATATCCAACTCTAAACCTTGGTGCTCAAGTTCCTAATGGGCCAAGAATGAGGAGAACTAGTGGGGAGTATGTTGGGCCAAGCATGGACTATGCTGAGGACACCAATAAAATTGTCTACACCCATTTCTAGAGAATAATAGGCCTTAAGGGGTTATATGGATGGGATTTTATGGACCCAGACATGGCCACTACATGTGTGAGGAAAAATTGTCCTGGTCTATGCAAACTCACATGGATGAGCCTAATTTTTATGTATTTTAGGAGTCATGTGTGTCCCAAAGAATGAAGAAGGAACCACAAAGTAGGCACATGACTATAAATCTCACTCTCATGTCTAATAAACAGGTAAGAAATGCATTGGTTGAGGTATCTACAAAAGTGGTGTGGAGGAACATAGATAAGGTTGCTAGTACTAGAGCACTATGAGAAGATAAGAAGGAAATGGCTATAGAAATAGTGCATCTAAAAGGGTAAAAGGACTTAGAATAGAAAAATAAGGAATATTTCATCATAATAGTAGAGGAAATTGGTGACTATGTCCTAAAAGCAAGACCACATTTAGAATCTAAGGTACCTAAGAAGTTTCCTTCAGCTATGCATTATGTGCATACGTTAGTTGATTTGGTGCTTAAGGATGGACCAATTCACATGCTAGCACTAAAATACCCTAAACAGGAAGCAAAGATATAAAGGGCCTCTGTGATTAGAAAGATTTCATCATACGAGACATTGCTCCAAACTTTACAGGATGAGCTGAAGAAAGTAGATCAAGCTTTGAACATCTACGCAACTCCAGATGCAGTGATCAAAATAAGAACTATATTGGAAGATAATGAAGTTCTGAAAGCAATGAAGGATGAGACTTTAGGGTACATAAAGATATTGGCATTAGTGAAGAAAAATCATGAAGCCCTTGTAATAGCACAACATCCACATAAGGAGAGGCTGAATGAGCTTGGAAACCTCATAGCAAAAAATATGGATCTTCTGGAGGGATGGATGTCTATTATGGCTAACATTGTCATAGTATTACAGAATGAAAAGGGAGAGATGACCCAGGATGAGTTGGATTCCATCGCTATAGACATTCCGGAGAGGACTAGAAATGTGCTAGATGATTGGCAAGAATTGGAGGCTGAGATTAAGGAAGAATATCCCAAGTTGATCTTGTCATTTGAAGTAGAAGGTGCTACGAAATAGGATTCCATTCTTTGTAAAATACTTCTTTACATTCTTTGATTCTTATTATTTATTCTTTGGGAACATCAAGAGGAACCCCATTTTCAGGATGACAATGTAGTTTAGTGTGGGGTAATGTTGAGTAGATAGAATATGGCACTAAGGATAGGGTACACAGAATATTCATGCATAGTAATAAGGCATATTTAAAGGTGCGAAAGGATAGGGAAGGAAATATGCGTGAAAGAAAGATTGATTCGAGACTTATCAATTTTTCATGGTTACGGATATTTTTGGAGATAGCGTATGGATCACACAACAAGATGGATACTTACACGACACACAAATGTTATTATGGGAAGAGATTCTATTAAATGCCATGCATGAGTTCAAGTTAGTAATAGGATTACTACTACCGCTTAACCGTAAGAGGTCTATTATTAGCGCACTTGCAAGTGTGCATGTTATTGTAAAGGCACATCACTATTTTCAGCATGTGACCTATTCTTGTAAATTCATAAGAGGTGAAGGAAAGTCCCCACCTCTATAAATACATAGTAATTTTTTTATATTAATGGTGTGTTATGTATGAGCTATTATGGAGTTATGATGCCAAATCTATTGCATGCATAAACTTATCATACTACTTATTATAAGAAGCTTCTATGTTTATTGTGTTTTAATATAATGGAGTGTGTTGGGTGAATAATGGTGTTAAACATGACTGTAACTAGTTCTTACATGGTTGAATTCATTATATCTATTGCTTAATTCATTATTCTTTTAGATCTAGATCTAGAATATGCTCTGTGGAATATTTATGTTGTTTATGGATATGAATACATTACATCTTCATCATGTTCACATCCTATACAAGAAACTCTAAGGAGGGACTGGTACCTTTGCACGCTTTGGGTGAGCACTCATCTCAGCTAGGTGATGTGTCAGCGTGCAGGTTGTTCATGGTAAATTCTAGGCTGCATCATGATTGCTCAAAAACATTGTATATAGTGGAAAAATTAAGAAATTTGAAAGGAAAAATGGCTAACTCTTTTCACTCACAAGTAAGAAAAATATCTCTCATGAACTTACAAGAATACAACCAACTAGAAGAATCTCATAATTAGAACCCCTTAGAATGAGAAGCTCATTATAATTTATAGAGTTTTGGAAGTCCCTTCACCTATCCCTCATTGACCCTTCATATGCCTTGAAAAGTTTCACATTCTTAGGAAAACTTTAAGTCCCCTTTTATAACTTAAGCATGACTTATTACATTGAAAACATTAAGTCATATGAAAAAGTGTAACCTCAATGCAAGATTACAATATTGCAGAGAGAAAAATTTGGGGGTGAGAGGAGAGAGAGAGAGAGAGAGAGAGAGAGAGAGAGAGAGAGAGAGAGAACAAAGCTAATGAATAAAATGCCTTTCTGATCCACTATTCCACTTGATCGATCTGATGTAATGTTCCAATATTGTGAAATCTAGATCCTCAAATTTATTATACCACGAGAGACTTCCTCTGGATGACACATGAACACCATGATTTAAGTGTTTTAAAACACATCGAATGATTCCATTGGTGACCATGAACATCACTCATAAAGATCCTTTCTAAAGAGGCTGGAACTTTGGATCAAATCCCACCTTGATTCCTTGCAACAATGCCACACTGCTTAGTTGATTTTAACATGATCTTGATAAAACACATCATGAATAGTTTATGTCAACTATGAATTCTACCTCACACATACCAATTGAAGAGTGAAATGAGTGTCGAAAGATAATGTTGAGATCCATGTAGGTAACCTCATTGTAAACATTAAGTCATATCATACTTAGAAGCAAAAGGTTGTGAAATTTTTTGTCCCATCCATTTATCCTTCATGGTTTCTTAGAAAAATCAACTTACTATTCTTAGTAAGTATGAAAAATAAGCTCATGTAAACCTCAACCGTGTTGTAACATTCCCATTTTAAGACTTTAGAAACAAGGGAATTTTTTAATTTTTTTCATAATGTTCTTTGTTCTAAATTAACATAATTTAGAACACACATTCACAACCAATCAATCTCATAATAGAAAACCATATACAAATGTAATGAGTTAGTGGAACGCCGATATCTCATTTCATGACTCTGTATCATGCCGATCTCTCATGTTAACTTAATCATTTTTATACTACATATACTTGGTTCCTTTACCCTTTTCAGGGTAATAATTATTATTTTTAAGATTCCTATCTAAATACCTGTTACCAATATTCATTTGAAATCCCACTTCTTAGACTAGGTGACATAGGACAACACAACCAAAAACTTGTGATACTTTGGCCAAAGATTTTAAACATATTGTTCATTTTTATATTCCCCAATGACATGCACTTGAAATGGAATAAGCCCTTCACCTCACTCAATTTATTATCTAGAATGGTCCTTTCGACTACCTCACCACTCTTTCATAGTTTAACCATAGACAAGGTTAGCAACATAGACTAGTGTGGAGGATTGTTCACGGTGACTAAGGGTACATAGACATACTCAATCAACCTAAGTTGATTGTGTGTGTCTAGTTATCCTAATTCATTGTGAGTTGACCCCGACACTAGGTCATGCCCCTAACTTTACCTAGGGTATAATTGTGATCAAGTTAGAATTGATGTAGATCCAAATTAATTAAACTCGGAGGGTGTTGCAATATGGAAATTGCAACACAATATCCTCCCGATAACCCAAGTCTTCATGAAGGTACTACACTACAATTGGCATGTTTCAACATCCGTTTGAGTTCTCCTCATCTGGATGAACATACCTTAGAAAAATTTAATGACTTATTAATTATATCATTAAGGATTAATTATAGTGACCCTACCAAGCAACCAAATCATTGAACATTAGGATTCTCGAGTTAAAAATTGTAATTAGAAGTAGGTATGCAGACACATCTGCTCCCTACTCATTTCATAAGTTATGTTTTTATACCATTAACATTCAGATTTATATTTTATATAACATATCCAACATACATTTAAGTGATGTTTTCTTATTTACTTACCCAAGTCTTAGCTTACTTAAGTTTTGAGTCAATTCTTTTTATATTAGACTTCATTGGAATGAATTCTAATCCCAATTATTTTATTTTTCTTCATTCCTATTCTGGTTAAGGAACTAATCAAGAGGAAGCACACCTTCCACTATCCAAGGATAACATTCAGATTCATTCCCAAAAGGTCTTTAAACAAGTCTATGTTTCATTGCATGGAATTTGTCTTCCCTTTTTCTTATAAAGGGGTAAATGTTCATTTATAACCCCATAGTATATTATAAGTTATTATCATAGCTTTATTCACCCAAAAACATTTGATTTAATATAGCCATAGTGATATAGTTGAATATCCATGCACGATGTCAACTTAATAAGTTACATTTCACTAGAGAGGGTAGTACATCTAGTACCCCTGATCTCTTATTCAATCTATTCCAACCCAAAGGGTATGTTACTAATAGAAAAATTAGAGTAGAACATAAAATTTCCATTCACAAATACCCCAAAAGGATTACACATCAAGTACAAGAAAGTCCACAAATATTTCATTCATCATGATGATTCATACATTATAAGTCCAACCACTTCATACATTCCAATGTCAAACAACAATATCAAAAAAATTTACAAGTCCCACTTCCTTTTTCCATCAAATAAATTTCAATAAGGAACATATTTCATCATAAAAGATCCATTCTATTTGGTAACAAATTTAACCTACCATAAATATTTTCTCCTTTCATCACTTAAGAAGACCATTTACAAAATTTCTAGCATGGGTCAGTCCATTGAAATGAGCATGATAAGCACAAAACATTAAAACGATGTGCTTTCAGCTAACTATTTCATAAAGAGAATTATGATGTTATGAAATAGTCCCGAGAAATTCAGAAATACATACGAAAAGAGTTACCACACACATTTAATAGAGAGAGAGAAAAATTGATAAACCATAACATAAGTAAGAATAGATCATGATATAACAACTTCAACCTTCTATACAATTATCATTCATAAAAATAATTAAACAATAATTCAGATAAGTAATGTTTCATCACAATCCCAATATGATTTTCATACATTACTTTACATGATTCTCTTCTTAGTTAAACCTATTTAACATAAGAAGAAAACTATCCTAACTATCTTTTAGGAATAGTTTAGCAGTAGATAAAACAACAGTACATCCATCTCAACATTTCTTTCACCTAAATTCATCCTAAATTATAAGATGCCAATAATCCAAATTAGAAACACAAGAGTAAGTTTAGGATGATCCAAATCACATAATTTAAATGTGTTACTGATTTAAATATCCTAATACTCAATTTCAGAATTATAACCCAATTTAAGTTAAATTCCAACACTAACATAACTCATCAAAAGGATAAGATTAAATTGGCCTGCAATTGGGACTACACTCAATCCCCAAAGAGATACAATAATTACCATCGTTAAGTCAAGAGAGTAGAATGGTAATATTTGACAATCAGATACAACTAAATCAATCATACCAATATTTTCTACTAACACAAATATTTACTCAAATATTTCCAACCAAATGCAATAATCCATCCAACCACTCACTACTTCATCTATGCTTCCCTAACACAACTAGAAATCAATATTATCAAATAGGTCTAGAAGTTAAATAATGGTACCAATAAAAGGACAACAATATATATTGTCCTAAACTAAAATTCCAAATAGAGAATGAATCAGGGATAAAATTTAATGACAACAACCCCGAAGAAGGGAAGAAATGACAAACCAAAACATCATTACCTTTCATCATCCAATGGGGATAGTAAAGATAACACCTAAATCTGTAAGACAACAAGTAACCATTTTCCAATAGACATAGAGGAGAAAGGAAGAAGATTATCCGAAGGGTAAGTCTACTCAGTCTTTCTAACTTAGATCGAAAGAGGAAGGAAGTATATAATGTGATTTAACCAACATGGGTCGCCATTATTTTTCATCAAAACAATACTGTCAAAAATATAAATGAACTGAAACCGAGTTCGATGGCCAAGATCAAAGATCATGCAACTAAACACATCAAACAATTTCCATAGAACTATCTAGATAATCAAGTTGACAATAGCAATTTTAAAGTAGTATTCCAATACCCAAAAATATTTTTTCCTTCTTAGCAAAAGTTGCCTCAATTTCATAGGTTACCCAAATACTCAAAAGAATAGAACAGAATGAAACTTCCCTTATGAAGATTCCAAGAAAATTATACTTCTGTAAGAAAGGATTCCTTTCGAGGAGCTAACAAGATTATACTTACCAGACCCTCAATTAAAGAATGAAAAGTTCTAGCAAGCCCAAATAGACAAAAATCCATTCCATGCAAAAACCCTGAACAATTTATCTTTCCCCAAAATCACAGGGACAAACGACTGCAATGGGGAGGGTAAAAACGAGAACCCAAAATCACAATCGCTAAAGTGATAAGGAAACAAACACGATCACAATTTTTTTGAGCCTTCTATAAGAACTCAGAAGAATATGCTAAAACCAGAGTCCCAAAATTTTATCCTTCAATAGATTCATGCAAGGTCAAACCATCAAACAAGTTATTAAAATAGATTAGCACCTGAAGTCTTTCCATAGTGGTGAGATACGATATTCTAAAAAATTCCCACAAACTTAAGCAACTGAGCCACTTAAAAGTTTACATAGTTCCAAACAAGATCAACAACAACTTTGAAATCAACTCAAGCTCATGCAAAAGGATAAAATCATAACCCAACAAATCAATCAAGAGAAAAAAACCTAGATCACACTTCCCTCATACCAGAGGATTTAATAGAACACAACATCACAAAAATAAACACATGTAAATAGGATCTAAAAACCATGATAAAACCATATTGTTCCCAAGAAGAGAAAATTTATTTTAATGAATAAATTAAGTAAAAGAAAAACAACTTAATGGGTAGATCCTATCATGCCTGATAGAGCTTCTCCTTCACCGATTTGTAGAAGATTTCCAAGAAGAACTTCAACAACCTGTTCTTCTCCATGAAACGTCAACCAACTTCCAACACTTCTACCTTCTTCTTATAGTTTTTATAGAGTCCAATAATAGCTCTATGCAATGCAAAAATAACCAGTCATGCAAGAATCAAACTGGAGGTTTGAAGAACTAAAAAAAATCATGTAGAGATCGAGCTTGAAAATGAACCGAAAGATCAAAACAACCATGCAAAACCCCTCATGCATCTTCCTAGGTAGTTTTTCCAAGTTCAAAAACATTAAATGCCAAGGACTATCAGTTCCCTCCTTTTTCCATGCCACCGCCATCTCCATATTTGGTAAAGACTAAATTCAAATTTGCATGCAACCAAACTCAGTGGAGGTGCCAACTCAACCTCCCCTAATTTTTCCAATGCCCATGCCAAAGTTGGAAGTAGGAAGAGATAAGACAACATTAAATCTCATTTAATATTTAGAAATCAATGCCACCAACCACCTAATTCCCATGTCATTCCATTAGGCCCCCTTTAGGTTAGCCATACTTTAAGTTAGGTTAACTTTAGTTTAGGAAATCATCATAGGTCCATAGGTAGGTCTAAGTTTAAGTCTTAACATTCTAACTAACAAAAGATCATAGAGACATAGGTTAGACTTAGCTTTAGGACATAGTTACTAACATTTAGACATAGATACAATAGGTTCCCATTCAAAGAAAACATTGCATGCTAACAAAAGAAGAACCAGTCATGGCATCTACATTCAACATACAATAGGATATGAAGACTTCATCAATTCTCTAGCATAGTCCGAATCCAACGATCAACTGATCTAACAGACTTGGTCGTTATGACCACAAAATTATGAATTAAAAGCATACCTTGGATCAATGGAATTGATCCAAGGTAATTTTGTTCTGAAAGAAGAGTTTATTAAAACAGAAACTAAATTTCTCAATTCAAGCAGTGAACTAATTCTACATAAGGAGGTGGGTTGCTCTTATTAAATAAACAAAAACATGATAGAATGTACCTGCTCAATAGATGAATTATTTTCTACTGCAAACATGATTTCTAAAGTCATAAGAGTACACCGTCATAAGACAAAATCACCTGTCAACATTTGTACCTTCTAAAGTAGAAATCATCATAGGTACTAGTCATGTTTGGAGGCGTTACATGTGTATTGCAACTCAAATTCCCTCTCTCACCGCATTCCTCTCACCTTCTGGACCAATTTTCTATTTTTAGCAGGTGCTCATGAGACCACTTACTATTTTTAGTAAGTTTTAATTTTGGACCAAGATGACAATTTTGATGAATTTTCGACTACAATACTTCTTTTGTGTTCACTGCCTCTTTCATAGTTTCTTCATTTGGTGGCTTTCACAAAAGAAGTCCCCTATGTATAAGATGTACTAGTTTTACAAAGTGATATTCTAGTGGTTAGATCACTATAGAACAAATTTTTCCGATATGGGTTTTTTCCCAATATCACCCCTCTAAAATATTAGACTTACCCGATCAGTGGTTTGGGAGATTTTAAAATTTCAAAATTTTGACCTAGCAACACCTCTGAACATGGTAGCCATTAACGGACCTTGAAAGTTGTAGGTTTGGTTTTCTTCTCTGTTTGTAAAAAAAATAAAACTTTTGGTGAGTTTTTCTTCTTATTCCACTAGTGGAATTTTTCTTCAAACCAATTATGGGTTGACAGAAATCGACTTTTGTCTTCGTAGATCCGGAAGGGAGGTTTCTTCACTGTGAGTGATTTATGCTGTAACTAGGGGATTTAAAGGTGAGGTTTTAATGGCCTTCGAGAGCGAAGAACACAATAGAAAATGGTTCTTTATTTTGTGCTCTGGTTAGCAAGATATGTTCAGATCTTCATCTTACAATAATAGAGGTTTCTGGATGAATTTATTCATTCTTCTCCTTTTGTTCTTCGATCCATGATCTCTTCTAATCACCATTACCTCTAAAACATATGTATGTTCATGGAGTGGAGGGTTTATTTTCCATGGCAGAGCTAGTTCGAGTAACAATGGTGGATTGAGGTGTTCTCTATAACTTTCTTATCGTAATGGATAAGTAGTAAGAAGCAACAAAGGAGATAGAAATTTTCAAAAATTGGAGTTAGAATTGGGCACAATTTTATGTCCCTTAAGTATTGAGGGACATAAATTTTAACTTCCCACCTCATTGCAACACTTGGCAAAGATCCGACGGTTGTCCATTTGGGTCCACTAGCTCCCAAGGGCTGAGAAATTACACTAGAGAGGGTCACATGGATGACTTGAAGGCTTCTTGGGGCTAGATGAATTTTTATGTCCCACAAGGACAAAGGGACATGAGGGTAATCAATTCTCACAATGCTTCGGTGTTGACAATTGTCACGATCTGGATGGTGAAGGGATGAGCTTCGACAAACACTTGGGGACTAAACTGACGATCCAAGAGGTTCCATGTGTGACCATAGGGATTATTGGGGTTGGGAAAAATTTCTTGTCCCTCATATCCCTTATCTTGAGGGATGAAAGGCACACAAAATTGACAAACTCCCAAACTCATTCCTTGAGGGAAAATTCAAATGGTGATATCTCAAGCTCCCGATGGAAGTTTTTGGAAAAATCATATATGAAATCGACTGAAAAATATCCTTTTGAATCCAATGGTGTGGGTCTCAGATCTTTATTCCTCCATTTAAGCCTTGAAAAATTGGATTTTTTATCTAGAACCCTACTTATGCATGGAAAAAATAAGTTATAAACCTATTTCTCAAAAGTGTTGTGGAAAACTTTATTTCACCATCTTGTAGATATTGGAATTACCTTTCTCGATGATGTATTGTTGTAGTCATTTTTACACCCACCAAAGAACAAGGGAATCCCATGTGGGTTGACCTATCACCCAATGGGCACTGGGTGCTCACTTGAGACACACGCAGGTGTCGAGTCTCTCCTTTATGTGAGTTTAGTGGGAAACATCATCTATGATAGGAACTTAAAGATAGTGAGCAGAAATGAGACATACAATCATCATAGAGCTCAGAATGGCTTCTAGACCAATGCAGTCATTCCAGATAGAAAGATACTTAACAAATTATAGGAATGAACCAAAACAGAAAGGAAAATGCATAAGGATTCATACT
Organism: Taxus wallichiana var. yunnanensis; assembly: GCA_018340775.1. Lineage (NCBI taxonomy): Eukaryota > Viridiplantae > Streptophyta > Pinopsida > Cupressales > Taxaceae > Taxus > Taxus wallichiana. The sequence goes on from CM031236.1 coordinate 263,152,014, forward strand.
CATTCCATAAACATACATGAAATAGAACTATGAAGATATATGTATGGACCAGAATCATTAATGATCATATTCAAATAATTTTGTAACCTCATTACATCCATTATATTCATTACAAAACATCACAGTATGACAAACCAAGTCATACATCATAGCTAGATTTACATCCCTTAGCTCTCAAAAAGAAAATTTACAATCCCAATCCCCTTGATGCATCCTTCTCCTATATTTTATCTACCCAACCCAATATAGCTCTTTGCAGCATTTCTGCAAAGCTCTTCTCTCTCTTGATCCACCGCCTTTTTCTTTTGTGGGCACTTATATTTATAGGCCTCTTGAATCGCCAACCCAACTTTCGAGGCTTCGGATCCATCGCCAAGTGTTCCAATGTGGTCCTCCATGGGAGCGTGCTCCTCTAAGCCTGAGCTCTCCACTCCTTGCTATGATGGTCTTCTAGAAGCTTCCAACACAGGGTATATTACTTCCTAGGCCAACGTATTGCTAGGTTGGAACCTTATCCGTTCATCATGCATAGGTGGGTCATGATTTTCTCGTGTCCTAGCTGATATGCCAAATACGGCTAAGTCTCGAGACCTTGTTCCCATCTTGGGTGCGTATCATGGGTTCTTCTAAAACCATCATAAAACCCTACCTTGTGCACCTTCTCTTTGCATGCTCATGCACCTTTTTGTACTTAGTCAATATTTTTAGGGGCCAAACATCACCCCACATTTTACCTATTCTCATCCCTTAGGAACACTTCTCCAAAGAAAAGAAAAGAAATATTTACAATAAAATTAATATCTTTTGAAAATATTAAGGGAATGAAGAATTTGGGAAATATGAAAGAATGGGTAAGTGTTGGCATTACTGTAACAAGATTGGAAAATCTCTTTGCAAATCGGCCTCCAACTTGTTCTAGGCATCGACTTCATTTTGCACTTTCTCGGCAGAGGTCACCAACTAGGGTACTTACCTCCTCAAAACCTAGTCCATCTCCTTGAGTGTTTATTGTTTCAACCATTCCTTCTATTTCCTTTCCCATGTCCTCAAGAACATCCATCCTTCTTGTAATATGTGGGTACAACCCCTTCACTGATTTTTAATTGAACCTCTTATAGGTTGTCCTATATGCCCAAAGAACGGCTGATACTTTTTCATCCCAATCTTGTCTACCAACATCACAGATCTTAGTCAACGTGTGACTAAGTATTTTGTTAAATGCCTCAGCAGTTCCATTTTCTTATGGATGGTAAGGGGTAGTCTTGTGATGAGCCACCATGAATTTTGCTAACAAAATCCTTACTATCTCATTCAAGAAATGTGTACCCCTATCACTAGTCAAACTCAAAGGGCATCCATACCTTGTAATAATGTTTTCCCATAGGAACCTTGCTGTAGTAGTTGCTATACAATCCTTAGTAGGTGTTGCTTCTACCCACCTTGTCAAGTAATCTATGCAAGTGATTATATATTGTGATCCAGTCCTACACGCAGCTGGTGTAATAGGTCCTACGAAGTCTCTAGCACAATTTTCCAATGGCTCGATCTTGAGAATAGGGCACAAAGGCATTTCATCTCTTCACCCTAGTTTTCCAATGCACTGACAATGGTCACACACCTTACAATATTCCTTGTAGTCTTGATATATGGTCTCCCATCATAATTCAACCATTAATATCTTGCATGTAGTGGCATCGCCTACATAGTGTCCACCTGCACTACCTTTGTACATCTCTTCTATTATGGCTAGGAGCTCATGTTCTAGCACACACTGGTGCAAAATCTCATCACGTCCTAATTTTTATAAATCCCCACTAATCAGCATGTAGGGTGTGGAGCATATAGCTAACCACTTTTTATCCAATGCCTTCATCCCTTCTCGGTGCTACACCTGTCTTGATAAATACTGCAATATCTTCCAAATCCGAGGGCACTTACCGTAACCTAAATAGTTGTGCATCTAACATGGTATATTTAATGCTCTATGTGTCCTCTCCCGAATGCATCTTAGACAAATGATCGTGTCCGAATTACTTTTACCTAGTTTGACAACTACCATGAACTCAAATTCTTGGAACAATAGTACCCACTAACATATGCACCCTTGTAGAACAGGCTTGTTCATGAATTATTTCAATGCCATATGGTCAGTGTAAAATATAAATGGAGTTTCCAGCAGATATTTTCTAAACTTGTGAAGTGCGTAGATCATTGATAATGTCTTGTGCTCTGTTGTAGTATAATTTTGATTTGTTGGTGTCAACTTCCTACTTGCAAAGAGAAAAGGGTGATAAAAATCCCTTCACTAGGCTATGTAAGTACTGCTCTAATGGTGGTTCTTGAGCCATCCACATGAACAACGAAAGGCTTATCCCAAGAAGGGAAACATAGGATGGGCGCAGTGACAAGCCTATCCTTCAAAGTGTTGAATGCCTTCTACTGTGCCTCTCCCAAATGAAAGGTACTTTTATGTCTAAGAAACTCTTCTAAAGGCATGTAGATCTTGGAATATCACTTTATGAACTTCCTATAATACCTCGTATGCCCAAGAAATCCATGCATTACACTTTGACTAGTAGGCTCCCTCAATTCCACAATTATCGCTACTTTTGTCGGGTCTACTAGTAGGCCCTCCTTACATATGATGTGCCCCAATAATGTTCCAAATGAGGTAATAAAAACACATTTCTTAATGTTGAGGGATATCCTAAATTGCTGACATCTTTCAAGCATCAACCTTAAGTTTTCACAATCATCCTTCACTAATTCATATACTTTCCAATCATCTAGGTAGACTTGAAGAAATTTATGGATGAAGTCCTGGAAATATTGGACCACAATGTGCAAGAACACTACAGGTGCATTTTTCAACCTAAAAGGCATGACTGTATAGGAAAAAATTCCCCACTCAGTGGCAAAAGTCATCTTCCTCTAGTCCTTCTTCGCGATCCTTACCCGTGATAGCCCGAGAATCCATATGTAAAAGAGTATACCTTGCCAATCCCTCTAAGATTTCTTCAGTAAATGGGGTTGGGAAAGGATCAATGATACACACTGCATTCAGGTCTCTGTAATCAACACAAATCCTTATCCTTCCATCCTTCTTGATGCTAATCAACATTGGACTTATCCACTCTAACTCTTCAATAGGTTCAATGATGCCTGATGCTATCATCTTATCTATTTCTTCCTTGACCTTCACGTGCAAGTTATGATTCATTTGGTATGGTCTTTTTCGACCAGGCACTCACCCCCTTCAACTTAATTCTCATTTCCCCCGAAGGAATGGTGAATTCCTTTCATTCATGATACCCATGCGAAATAAATCCTCAAACTCATGTAAAAGATCAATGATGTTGGAGTTTTCCCTCTCTCGACCAATAGTCTCGGATGATAACCTCTTTAGGATTTTATTCTCTCGCCGATGTTAACCTTCTTTGTTTTTAAAGGTTCATGGTAGGTGCACACCCATTCATCAACATTTTCTATGACTTCGCACGTCCCTACATAGTGGTTAACATTCAAGTTCTCTACCACTTCTCCATTAATAACATACACCATCTTCTCCTTTTCTTTCTCTATACACACGTGCTTAAATTGTATCTCTTATATTTATTCTTCCTTAAAGCATGCCTCCGTGCCAAGTTCACCTAACAACTCTTGTATTATATCTTCCACCATAGCACTATCCCCAATAGTAAGGTGCTTGATAACCTGCAATGTCTTATTCACCAAGATTTTTGTACTCTGATAATCAAATTTTTGAATGAGATTAACCACTAATTCTTTCGAATTACCAGTTTGGAGACGCATCTTTGAGTGGATATACCATGCATGTGCACAACTTTACAGGGTGGAATATAACTTGTGAACCCATAATGAAGGTGGTAATGCTTATACGTTTCTCATCCGGATGTCTCACATTCTTTGATATGGAAGGAAGCGGTTTCTCTTCCATGGTAGTCCTTTATAGTCATCAACACATTTTTCCTACAAAACCTTATGGAGAAGGAAATTCTCACCCCGCGCAATTCCAAGAGGTTCTCCCGATGTGTGGCCCACCACCATACCACTATACCAAGTTGGACAAAACCTAACATCCCTCTTCATTCATTTTCCTTATTCCGTTGAGCTTCCATCTCCCGTAAAAGATCTCGGGAAGGCTCCTCTTGAATACTTAGGTAGCTTATTTCCTCCTAGTTGCCGGACAGTACGTGCCTTTGTAACCTTTGTCACCGATCCTATCAAATGTTGTTTGATCAACTCATACGTCCCATGTGCCCAATTATCACATGCTATACTTGGTGGTGTCACCAAGGACTAAGGATCCTCAAGCCGATAACTCCTTTGTGGGATGAATTATCTATGGATCTCATATTGAGTGCACATATATTCTATTCAGACCTCTTCTCCAAGGGTTTCAATATAGGGTGTTGATTTTCCATCAGCCAGGGGGGTATGATGACTCATTCCTCCTCATTTTCAAATATTATGTACCCCTTGTTGAATCAAGATCTCGCATTGTTCTTATAGCACCATGGGCACCTAAGAAATGTTGGGAAATTATCTACCTCGGTGAGCACCAAGACTTCAAAGTCCCCAAGAAACTTAGCCCCCGAATGGTGATAGCTACATCCTTTAAGATAGTGATGGTCATTTCCTTTGTTTTTTTTTCCATATACAACACATTCAAATATGGTTGTAATGCAGGTCTTCCCATTTGGTGTCATACATCCAGGATGAGAACATTGACCTCCATGCCTCGTGTCAATGAGGATATTGCTAAGAATCCATCCATCCATGACTACATTTACCACGATCTCCTTATCATATTCAAGGTTGTGAGGAGGAAGCTTTTCATGTAAAATTTTCCTCTTGCACTCTTCTCTAGCACGTGGTACCTTCTCTCTCAACCATGCTCCTAGAAAGGAAATAATATGCTCTTGCCTTATCATTTTACATACTTCCTTGACCTCATCCAGGTCATCCTTTAGCACCTCAAACTTCCTTATTTTCTCCTCCATCTTGGACCGCTCCTTTAGACATTAAATTTCTCCTTGTAAAATCTGAAAGAAATCCATTATTTCTTGATATACCTCATTTGATGTGCGGGGTCTAGGTACTTCCCATGTACCACTTCTTCCCTTGAAACTAGATTCTTCTTACTTGGAATTTCCTTTACATACGTGGCCTTCACTCTTGTTATTACCATAATAGGTTATAATCCTACGTCATGTGTCACCCATGGCATCCACTGTGTGACATCCTTATTAATTCTTACCATTGTAGCGCCCTTGTCTTTTTGGTGCTGCTAACTCATGTGCTCAAAAATACCAGGGAACTCCTCATACTTGTGCTTCTTCTTGCATCATGAGCACTGTAATAATTCTGGACACTCATGATTTTAGTGGTCTATAGATCCACAATTAAAACAGGTTCCACATGGGAACTCACTTCTTCCTCTGTGGTTACCATGACCAAAAATCCTCCATGAAATCCCCTTCCGTGCATGCCTCCATCTACATGCTCCTCATAACGGTGATCATCACCCTTAGAACCACTTGCAAGGCTAGTTTTTCACACACCAAGATCAATAAAGGCGTCGAATCTAGTCAATCAGCCTATAGTATTTGGTGTCATGCGATGTGGATGTACAAATCTTACAATAACAAGATACATTTTTACAGATTGTGTGTTGTACTAGAGGGAACCTACTTGCATCATGGTCCCTGTGAAAAATTTCACAATCCATTGTTACAGTGTGTATTGACTTCCTAGGGCTAAGTTCACAATCTATACACCATATACCACTACAAGTCTCATAGGCTAAGTTTGTAGACAACTTCTCCAGCCTTCCTTAGCCGTATAAGCAATTTGAGATTCCAAAAAAGGGTTAACACCAATGTCAATGCTCCCAATAGCTTCATCATGTGGGGCAGCTTCCAACACCTCATGCGGGTATGTGAAAGTCTTATGAGATAATTCCCTTCTAAACAATGTTATCAACCCTCCAACAAACCATTGAGCATGTTGTGAAGGGTGAATGTCATAGGATAATTTTGACAGGAGGGTTTTGAACCATGCATCATACTCCCACACTCTATGTCATTCCCTATTGGATCTCCTTAAGGGCATTGATGCTCTTCTATTCAAACTCAGGGATGTGGAATTCTTCTAGGAAGGCATTTTTCAACGTGGTGTAATCTACCACTATCTAATGGGGGTCATACTTCCTATACCAGATATGTGTGCACCCTTACAACATTGTTTCAAACTGACTGACCTTCTGCTCTAGGGTTGTGATACCCTTTGTGTGTCATAGCAGCTCACACTTTTGAACATGCTCCATAGCATCTTTAATACCTCTGTAATATGAAAAATGTAAAGACATCTCAAATAATACTTGAGGAGTTGGTTGGGGCCCTTGTCCTCCTGATCCACTTCCTTTACTTCCTTTGGTGTTTCCTCCTCCACTAGATCCACTGGATCCACCAGGTCTTGTGCCCCCAGTCCCACTAGTTCCACCTCCAGATCCTCCTATAGCTAGTAATGGGCCTAAATTGGTCACACCTAGGGTCCCTAACATACCACTAAATTATGAACCAATCATTTGTGATATTGTGCCACTGCTAGATGTGTGTCCCACGCCACTCCCCGATGTGTTACCCAAGCCTTGTGTATTTTCTCCTTGTCTAAAAATTCCTCCAAATACTAGAATAGTATGCGCAGCCATAGAAGTAGGAAATGAAATAACATATCTCCTGGGAATAGATCGGTCACTTCCACTGATACCAATTGGGTTAACAATACTCCTTCCTTAATCTGGAAAACCAAGCGCCCAGGTCTAGTCACTGGGTGGGTTCGGATGCAAGTGAAAAACTCTCATCGAAGTCAAGGGGTATCTCTTACATGCTTCCCAAGATGGGGTAACATAGACTACTTAGGTTCCACATCATCTGCATGAACCTCAACTCCTTCCCACAACATCTGCCTCCATGAATCCATCACACTTGCAACCTCATGTTTTCTAGCAATCTCTCTTTCACGCGCTTATCTATGCTTGAGTCGTCTCTCCTCCCTTTCTTTCTCAATCACAATGTCAGCCATCTTCATCTAGCCTAGCTTCCTCACCCAATGCTTAGAATGGTTTATCCGTCCATCAAAAATGCCTCTAAACTCATGCTAATGATCAAGATCTTCATTTTAAGGGGAATAAAATGTAGAAATGATCCTCTGGTTCCCTCGAAACTCAAACTCAAGACTTCTGACAATAATATGTAGAAATAATGTACTCCATGGTGTAGCTAGCTACTACTCCTTTCCACCAACGATCCACAACACGATTCCACATCAGATCTACATCTTGTAACCTCTGGTACTCTTCTTGGGTCCACATGCATGATCTATAATACCAACTTGATCTAGATGCATACGCCGAGAGCCATTCATATAACTCTCTGGGAAAAAACAAAAAAAAAATTCATACAACTCATGGTAGAGGTTCTCTTCTACCCATCTACGTGCATCAAACTTAGGTCTAGTGTTGAATCTCTAAGAAAATTCATCCTCCATGATCTTAAACCATGTTTCAACACCTTATAAATTTAAACGCTTTGTCATCACTCATTACATAGATCATGATGTCTCATTTATTTCCCACTACAACTTTAGAAAGAGGTCACGGAAATGGAACCAAGATGTAGTAATATTTACACCCACCAAAAAAAAAAAGGGAATCCCATGCATGTCGGCCTATCACCTAGTAGGCACTTTGTGTGCTCACCGAGGTATGCTTGGGATCCAAGTATCTCCTTTATGTGAGTTTAGTGGGAAACATCATCTATGAGAGGAACTTAAAGAGTGGACATGAGACATACAATCATCATAGATCTCAAAACGGATTCTAGACCAATGCAAATCATTCCGAGACATAAAGATACTTACAAGATTATAGGATTGAACCAAAATAGAAAGGAAAATGCATAATGATCCTTACACATTCCATAAACATACATGAAACATAACTATGAAGATATATGTATAGACCAGAATCATTAATGATCATATTCAAATAAGTTGGTAACCTCATTACATCCATTAGATCCATTACAGAACATCACAGTATGGAAGACCAAAGTCATACATCATAACTGGATTTACATCCCTTAGCTCTCAAAAAGAAAATTTACAATCCCAAGCCCCTTGATGCATCCTTCTCCTATATTTTATCTACCCAACCCAATACAACTCCTTGCAGCATTTTTGCAGAGCTCCACTCTCTATTGATCTACCACCTTTTTCTTCTATGGGCGCTTGTATTTATAGGCCTCTTGAACTACCAACCCACCTTTATAAGGCTTCAAATCCATCACCAAGTGTCCCAATGTGGTCCTCCATGGGAGCATGATCCTCCAGGCCTAAGCTCTCCACTCCTTTCCATGATGGTCTTCTAGAAGCTTCCAATGCAGGTATATTCCTTCCTAGGCCAACTTGTTGCCAGGCATGACACCTTATCCATTCATCATGCATAGGTGGGTCATTATTTTCTTGTGTCTTTCCCAATACGCTAAATACAGATAAGTCCTGAGACCTTGTTCCATTGCTGCATATCATGGATTCTTCTAAAACCCTCCTAAAACCCAACCTTTCATGTCTTCTCCTTGCATGCCCACCTCTCAACTTAGGCCTTGCATGCTCATGAACCTTTTTTTACTTATTCAATATTTTTAGGGTCCCAACAATTGTTTAGCTCCTAACTCCACCCAGAACTCCTAGAATAACCTCCCTTCCAATATCTTTTTGGCCCAAAGGTACCGCTTAGGCCTAGGAACCATGATTTTTATCAAATTACCCCAACTCTTCCAAATATTTCTGAATCTTCCAAAATAACTTCCATGATTTTGTTAGACATTCAATTCACCTCCATATCATATTTATCTCGTTCATTCCACTCGAGGGGCTTTCTCTAGTCCTGGGAAGGCTAGTGATAGCCCTTCCCACAACTACCCAAAATTTGCATTTTTTAAGAACTCCTAAAATCACCTATGGGAATGAGTTAACATCATCCGGGAGGTCATTGACTGACTAAGTAGACTTAGGGTGCCTCGAAAGGGGTAGGAATTGAAACATTTAGCACAATGGTATCGTTGTCATGTCTAAAAATTGACAATTTTCCTGTTGGACATTTGCATGACAACAACTAGCTATAGCTTGGGAAATGGTATAGACTAAACAAAGCAAAGATATGACATGAAAAATCCCAGAATCTCATCTTCACAATACAAAAATTAGTTCCTTATCCATTGGGCCCTATGGATTCATATACAACTTACAACAAGAGAGAGATAACAAGAAGAACACACACACACACACCAAAAATAAGGATAGGAAACACACAACATGCAATAGGAAGGTAAACACACACAACAGCAAGGGAAACACACACAACAAAAATGGAAACACACCTAAAAATCACCTATGGTACAAGGCGGGGGACAATCAACTTTCACTAAAGAACTTTTCATTTCTCAAAAGTTACCCCTAAGTGGGAAACACTGAGTGATGTTGTTATGCGAATCCATTGACCGGTTTGAAAAAGTAGCCTCCTTTCCTTAATTGTTTATGAAATCCAGGTGCTTTCATGATTATGGGTGTACTTGGTAGGAGTGAGTCTACATGATTTTCTTGATGCTCAAGCCTTTACTTAGAAATTCCATTGCCTTCATTCTATTTGAAATTAGTTTCATAATGCCAGTTGCATTCCATGTTTATCCACATAGCTGATTCTTCATTGAGCATATCATCCCTCCCTCAAGGTTGATATTTTTTCAACTTTCTTGAATATTATGAGTTATTTTCTTTCCCATGTCTATGCTCATTAACATTTTCACTACGAGAAACATTGGATTCATCCTTTATTTCTACTCCATTATGAGGTTCTTGAAGATTGAATGGAGGATTAGAAGTAACCTCATACTTGTCCTGTATAGCCATGACACGAGCTAAGAGATCAAGAGTTAGCTTAGGGTCTTCCATAATTTCTACCACATCCAATATTTATTACACATATTTATCCTTAGTTGATTCATGTAGTTCATCTTTGTACACCTTCGAATAATCTTCACTCTGAAGCTCAAGATAACTATATGGAGGGATTACTTCATCATCTTGGGAATTGCTGCATTCTATCACTCCTTTTTCAAGGGATCCTTGGCTTTAAGGGCCTCAAAAATCCTTGCTTCAATTTCTTCATCATGGAAAGAGTCTTCCTTTTCAAATGGGAAATAAAATACCTCCATTTCATCATTGTATCCATCAACCATTGGCTCAAGAGGGACATCATATTTCTCCTCTTTCTTTATTTCAACATGGCCAATCTTCACACTTTGGTTAAGGCTTCCAAATAATATTCACACTTGTCTTGCAGATTCATGGCTTGCATCGGAGTTTGATCTTGAGCTCGGGGTCTTTTGTTTCTTTTGCAGCTCTTAGCGCTTCTTGTACATAGTTCTTTCAAACCTTTCATGGATCATCACAAGCTGGTCTTATTCCTCCATGGATGCATGGTTGAGATCATATTCATATCCAAATGGGAATGAGAATATATCCTCTTCGTGGGTAAGTGTATAAGTTGGTTTCTCTATTGGAGACTTGCTTAAGAACCATTTCCTCTTCTTCATATTTTCACCGTCCAGAAATTCGGGATGCTCTCTTGTAACTAGAATCTTGTCAATGCTTTTTAAAGGTTCATACCTCTCTAGGAAGGAATGTCTAGCCCTATTAAGATGGGAATATCATCATCCTCCTCAATTGTCAAAAGTGATTCATCCACCTGTTATCTTGATAAAATATGTTGGTTCTTGGACTTTTATACTTTCACACCGTGTACCTCATCTTCTTCTCTAGAAACAATTTCTCCATGTCACCCTTCACTGGTATGGTTGTGGAATACCAATTCATCTAAAATTCCCCTCCCAAGTCTCAGTAGAAGATTTGACCTAACAACATTCCAAATGTTTTTCAGGATTTTTGCTACCAAAGTAGTCATTGATATCCTTTTATCTATAAATTCGGTAAGAGGCACATGTGCATCTTTAATCTTTCCATCAAGTTGGACTTCCTTTGATTCCATGGAGTAACAAGAGCCAACGAAAAAATTCATGGGGAGTTTAAGAGATTTGGAAACATTCCCCCACTATTTGAGGCACCTAAATTTATTATGAAATTATTCAATACATATACCCCCACTAGAAGGGAGATATAAAAAGGATCGACCTTGTCTGTCGTATTTTAGGCACACATGACTAACATGTTCTATGAGGGAGGTGCAGTGGGTTTGATAGTACTCCTTTAGAAATGGGTGTTAAAAATTAGGTGTCAAACTACCTTACTTGATATATGGGACAATCCTCTCAAATTGTTCAAGGTGAGTCCGTAAATATTTGGTTTCAGTAATCTACACCTTGGATCTGTTTGCATATTCTCGCAAAGTCAAAAGGAGTAGGTGCATACAAGGGGGATGAAAGGACTAATTTTGGAGTCAGGATAGGTTTAGAAGAAGAGGTATATATTTAGGGAAAAAGGATATTTTAAAAGGTACATTATGAACCTTTGAAGCACTAGATTTTATACGATTAGATTTAGATTTAGAATTAGAAGAAACACTGGAAGTTTTACTTGGAATATTGGGTGACCTTATACTTACTACAGGATTGGGTTTTTCTAATTTTGACTCCATATAAGGTGGAAGAGAAGACCCTTGACTGATTATTTTGTTTTGCGGAGTCACCATAGGAGGATCTTTAGTCTTATTTTTCTTTACAGTAGTGGTGGAAGAGACTATATTTCTAGGCGAGAACGAGTGAATACCGTGCATGAAAAAATGGGTACATCTTCTTTGTCATCTTCATCACCTCCATAATACTCACAAAATCTAATTTTTGTATCATTCTCAAACTCAAGCTTTTATTCATTTTCTTGAATCATACAACTTGCATTGATAGGTGGGGCCTCCAAGGAAAGCCTTTGGGGTGATCATGTAATCTGATTTCTATTGTTTCTTTGAGGAGATAATCATTCAAAAATTTCCCTCTTTAGTGACGACATTTTGTTTTCCATATTTTGAAAAAATGGATAATTTATTTCATCTCTAGGATGTTGGTCCTTTCCCTTTGAGGGACTCTTGATTTTTCCAGAGAGGATGAGATCATAATCAAGTTTGATGGCCATTCTTTGTGCTTTCGCAATATTTCTTGGTTGAAATATTCATAGGAAAAATCCTACGTCTGGTGATTGAGAATTAATGAATAATCTCTAGACATTATTTTTAGATGGTGAGTCCTCTTTTGGTATCTTGCAAAACAATCGGTCAAAACAAGCCATGAATTCTCTCATAGTTTCATTTTCTCCTTTCTTCATTTATACCAATTGAACAAGGAGATCTTAATAGTCCTCAGTATATTTTAATCTCTCCTCAAAATTTATTTTAATGTCATTCCAAAAAGTGATGGATCAGATAGGTAGGAGGTAGAACCATTCTACTTCTTTTTCTTGGAGAGATTCCATGAACAATATTACTACAACATCCTCATGTGTAACTCTAATAATTCAAGATGTGGTGAAAGTAGCTATGTGTTCTTCAGGATGTTGTGTGTTGTCTCCTTTTAACTTTGGAAAGTTCTTACAAGAACCCATTATTATATCATGAAGAGGTGGTTTAAGAGCAAGCGGGCCCATATTTCTTCCCCATGTAATAATGGGTTGAGGTCTTTTTGCTTCATCATCCTATATTGTTGTTTACTTGAGCTTCTACTTAAGAAAATTCCTCTTCAAATTCTTCTTCCTCTAGGAACTCAATGCTTAATGATGGTTGAAAATGGGATAATTTGAATGGGGGGTATCAATAGGATATTGGATGGGGTTTCTAGGTGAACTACTTGAATACCTAGATGGGTATGAGGATTGAGAAAAATAGAAGGGGTTATCTCATATTTGTTCTCACTGACTTTGCAAATCCTTGAAAGTGGGGTCAATAGCTCCTCTCGATCTATTCAACCTCGTGTATCTCCTTTCAACCAACATTTGGAAACTCTTGCAGTGGGGATGTGAAAGGCACTATGGCATGTGAAAGGTCACATGTAACAATCAGATAGTGTAATTTTCAGAAATGATCTTTCATCAACTCCTTTTTTATTTTTTTCATTTGTTTTGGAATTTTTTTATTGTAATTTTTGACTTTACGGTCGTATTTTGGGTGCATATGGTACTAAATCTACCCTAGGGTGGGTGCCAAAAACAATTGGTGAGAAAATTTATCGATGAAAAATTGGTGGATTTCTTGCCAACACTCTAGGAATCTAAATCCCTCTACTTAACCGGTGTATCTTTTGTATATGCATACACAAGTAAAGGTTGATTTTAATTTTGGCCTTTCAGTTGGGGATCTAATAGGGGCACTCCACTGACCCTACAACAAAGATAGAAATTTCTTTCTAGAGAGGAATTTGTCAAGAGAGAGGGAAAGGGAGTGAGAATATGAAGTAGGGGGAAACTAATGTTGCAAGTAGGAAATAAGATGCTTATAAACACTAGTTAGAAGTTTCATCACATGCATTAAAATCAAGAGGAAAAAATTCTGCAAGTAGCAACAATACCAAATAGAATTTATGATCACAAAGTATCAAGAAATCCCTTAGTCAAAGAAAGCTAGAAACTCCTTGTATTGATTGCTCAAAAAAAAGTTGTACATAGTGGAGAAATGAAGAAATTTGAAAGGAAAAATGGCTAACTCTTTTCACTCACAAGTAAGAAAAATCTCTCTCATGAACTTACAAGAATACAACCAACTAGAAGAATCTCAAAATTATAACCCCTTGGAATGAGGAGCTCATTACAATTTATAGAGTTTTGGAAGTCTCTTCACCTATCCCCCATTGACCCTTCATATGCCTTGAAAATTTTCACATTCTTAGGAAAAATTTAAGTCCCATTTTACAAATTAATGGTGATTTATTACATAAAAAAATTAAGAGATGAAAAAGTGTAACCTCAATGCAAGATTAGAATATTGAGAAGAGAGAAATTTCAGAGATGAGAGGAGAGAGAGATAGAGAATAATGCCAATAAATAAAATTCCTTGTTAATCCACTATCCCGCTTAATCGATCTGATGCAATGATCCAATGTAGTGAATTTGGATCCTTGAATGTCTTATACCATGAGAGAATTCCTTTGGATGATGCATGAACAACATGAATTAAGTGTTTAAAAACACTATCAAATGATTCTTTTGGTGACTATGAGCATCACTCATGAAGATAATTTCTAAAGAGTTTGGAACTTTATAACAAATCCCTCCCGAATCCTTACAACACTTCCAAACTGCTTAGTTTATTTTAACACGATCTTGCTGAAACACATCATGAATAGTCTGATGGTGTCAACTGTGAATTACACCTCATACATACCAATTGAAGTAAAAAATGAGTGTCAAAAGACATTGTCAAGATCCATGTAAGTAACCTCACTATCATCTATCTCATACTCAGAAGTGAAAGGATGTGCCATCTTCTATACCATCCATTTATACTTCATGGTTTCTTAGAAAAAAACAACTTACTATTTTTAGTATGTAAAATCAGCTCCTACAAACCTCAACCGTGTATTATAACTCAAATTTTTCTTTATCCTTGCATTCCTCTCACCATCTAGACTAATTTTCTATTTTTAATAGGTGCTCATGAGACCACTTACTATTTTTATTAAGTGTCAATTTTGGACCAATATGACCATTTTGATGAATTTTTGACGACAATGCTTCTTATGTGTTCACCACCTCCTTTGCAATTTCTTTAGTTGGTGGCTTTCCCAAAATAGTAGTCCCATACGTAGAAGACCTACTATTTTTATAATTTTTCTTCTATAGATCGGATCACTCTAGAACGAATTTTTTGATATGGTTTTTCACAATATCGCCCCTCTGAAATATTAGACTTACCCGATCAGTGGTTTGGGAGATTTTAAAATTTCAAAAGTTTGACCTAGTGGCACCTCTGAAAATGACAGCCATTAATGGACCTTGAAAGTTATAGGTCTATTTTTCTTCTACATTAATGAAAAAATCACATTTATGTTGTGGGTTTCTTCTTCTTATTCCACTTTGGTGGAATTTATTTTCAAACTAATTTTTAGTTTGACGACAAACCATATTTTTGTCTTCATAGAGTTAGAAGGAAGGTTTCTTTTCTATGAGTGATTCACGGCATAATTAGGGTATTTTAAGGTGATTTTTCAATTTCCTTTGATATATAATAACACAACAACAAATAGTTCTTCGCTTCATTCTCTGGTTAGCAATTTATGTTCGGATCTTTGTCTTACGACAATGCAAGTTTTCGGGTGAATTTCTTCATTCTTATCCTTCATTCTTTGATCCTTGATCTCTTCTAATAAATATCACCTCTAAAAGTATGTATTTAATGGAGTGGAGGGTTTATTTTCCATGGTATATTTTTCTCGGAGAAATAATGGAGGACTAAGGTGTTCTTTAGAACTTTCTTCTCGTAATGGACAAGAAGTAAGAAGCAAAAAGGAGCTAGAAATTTTAAAAATTAGGATTTGGGAACAATTTTGTGTCCCTCATTTCCCTTAAGGTTTCAGGGACATGAGGGACATCAATTTTTATGGTCATGCTTCATCGTAATACTTGGCGAAGATCCGACGGTTGTCCATTTGGCTCCACTAGTTCCTCGGAGTTGAGAAATTGACCTTTGGATGGGGTTCACATGGATGACCTGAAGAATTCTTGGGGCTAGGTGAATTTTTATTTCCCTCATGTCCCTTATAAGAAAGGGAAATTAGGGTCATCAATTTTCATGGTGTGCCTTGTGTTGACACTTGTCACGATCTGGACGATGAAGGGATGAGCTTTTGAAAGCACCTGGGGCCTGAACTGGCAATCTAAGATG
Source organism: Taxus wallichiana var. yunnanensis (assembly GCA_018340775.1). Lineage (NCBI taxonomy): Eukaryota > Viridiplantae > Streptophyta > Pinopsida > Cupressales > Taxaceae > Taxus > Taxus wallichiana. The sequence goes on from CM031236.1 coordinate 263,167,978, forward strand.
TTCCATGTGTGACTAGAGGGATTATTGGGGCTAGGTGAATTTTGTTATCCCTCATGTCCCTTATCTTGAGGGAAAAAGGGTTACAAATTCATGTCGAGGCTCAGGAGTTGACATGTGTCTTCATTGAAAATTGACTAACTCTTGAACTCATTCCTTGAGGGAAACTTCAAACGGTGATATCTTGAGCTCCCGATGGATTTTTTCAATTTTTTTTTAATAAATTGACTGAAAATGTCCTCTTGAATCTAATGTTTTTATTCTCACATCTTTAATCCTCCATTTAAACCATAAATATTTTGATTTTTGATCTAGCTTCCTAGTTATGCATGGAAAAAACTAGTTATAAACCTATTGTGCCAAAGTGTTGTGAAAAAATGATTTCACCATATTTTATATATTGGAATTAAATTTCATATGATATCTTGTTTGGATCCTAACTCCACCTAGATATCCTTGAATCACCTCTCGAAGCTCAGTAGCTTTTGTGGCCCTATACACTACTTAGGCCTAGGAACCCTGTTTTTGATCAAACTGCCCCAACTCTTCCAAATATTTCCTGAATATTCCAAAATCACTTCCATGATGTTTTCTAGACATTCAATTCACCTCCATGTCATATTTATCTCCTACTTTCTACTTTAGGGGTTTCTCCAGTCTAGGAAGGTCGGTGATAGCCCTTGCCACAACTGCCCAAAATTTGAATTTTTTAAGAACTCCTAAAATCACATAGGAGGGTTGACTTGACTTTCCAAAATCACCTAGGGGACTAAGTTAACATCATCTGGGAGGTCATTGAACTGATTGAGTAGAACTTGAGTGCCTCGAAAGGGGTAGGACATGAAAATTTTAGCACAAGGATATCGTTGTCATACATGAAAATGTCAATTTTCCTGTTGCACATTTGCATGACAACAGATAGGAAACTTCTTTTATTGAAAATTATTCATTTAAATTAATATAAATAATCTTGCAAATATCTTAAAGGTCATGTAATGAATTAGGGAACCTTGTGTAGGTCTATCTTGGTTTGAAATATGCCAAAAGTTTGTGACAATAATGAATCGGTCAGACTATATGCTTGCACTCTTCCTCTAGTAAAAGTGCACACTTCCAAAGAAACGAGTTAAAATGACATAGTGTACATCATTTGACATTGATTGGATAATTTTGAAATGTTTTTGAATGGTCTTGGAACCTAACAATGATGTTAGTGGTCAATAGAAAAGCTTAAAGCATTAGAATGTTATCAAAGTTTCTTAGATGTGTTTTAACCAAATATGTCATTATAAAGCCATGAAACGTTTTTGTTGGAAGTGAAGGAACTGTGAAGAAGGTGAAGAGTCTTACAAGCTTGTTATTTCCTCAGCTGACTTGAACTATACTTGTGAGAAATTCAAGGAGATGAATATTATAGTTTTTTCCCAGGGGAATTGAAATTTTCAAAAGGGATGGAAGCCAAAGGAAAGAATTTATAAAATCATGTCTCTAAGTGTGGAAAATCTTGAGTAATTTTAACTTATGAGATGCATTATGTAGACAAGAAGATTAAAATTCATTGAAAATCTCTAGTTTCTTGAAGTGTATATGAGAAGTCTTTTTTTCTTGAAAAAAACTAATAAGATGTGCTTAGTGTGTATAGAAATACATGAGAAAATGTAACTAAGGATTTGAGTTGATGAACCTAATAAACTATAGAGTAATTGATTATGTGTGATATGTTGTATAGGAGGTGAAAATTCAAGGACAAAATTGTGTGTGATTTTTGAAAGTGTGTACACTGAGATATGAAGAAAGGAATATAGGAATGTCTTGCTTTGGATATACATGAATAGGATGTTACTAAGTGAGTGATATTAGAGGCAGGTGATGTGTAGAGTGTGAGAATACAACAGAGAATTAAAACATAGAGACAATAGTAAATGAATGGAGTAATAGTCTAAGACATATGTGGTGTAGCTAAGATAGAACTTGTGATGAAAATGTTGTCAAGATAGGAAATAGTTGTGGGAATAATACATAGTGAAGGAATGAGTTGTTGTGATAATGCAAGTTGTAGAGACAATATCTCTTATTATAAAGAAGATGTAAAATATTGAATTGTGAAATGTTGAAATCTTAAGAAGTCAAATATTAGTGAAGAGTATGTGATGAATAGTTATTTAATTAATCAAAACAGGTATGTACCATGTATTCAAGCTTGAGAAATTTTGGATATTGGCTTAGTCAATGCACAAGATAAGTAGAGTATACCATGAAAATTTTATGTTTGAGATTCATGCACCAAATATTAAGTTGAATATAGCAGGTATACAAATAGTGAATGCTTGAATGGGTGACTAGATGGAGTTTCATGAAATTGAGAAGTAGGAGAGAGTTCCTAAGTAATGAATAACATAGTCGATTAGGGGTTTGATTTGATTAGTCAAGAAGAGACAAAGATTACTTCAAGAGACATAAAGAAAGGGTTTTTGCAGCATGTTGAAGGTCCGAAGTAAGAAAAGAACTTGAGTCTTGTATGAAAAAGAGTGGATGTGATTATATGATAAGAAGAAAAGGGAGATAGGAGAAGAACAAATAAAGGGTGTTAATCTAGAGGTCATTATCAGTTGTGTAAGATAGTAAACAAAGTGTGACCAAAAAAGAGAAAAATTCTAAGTTTTTGCTTATCACATAGGGGGTTACAATCTCTTTGTAAGTATTAACTTACTAAAGATCAGTTGTAGCTGGTCAAATTATAGGGGGTTGGATCCTCTATAACTATTAGAAACCTGTCAAACTTAGGATTTACACCTCCAGGTTGAGTAGAAGCTCAACCATGAAATCAATGTAACTGATATAGGGCAATTTGGTCCTAAGCCTAGTTCTTGGTTTCAGTGGGTTTTTTCCCAATTTGGGTTTCCCACATTAAAATTGGTGTCTCTGTGTGTACTTCCTTGTTAATTTCTTGTGTGTAGTTTTATGTGTTGTTGGTCACCAAAATATGGCACTTAGCAAAAAACATACATAAGGTTCACATGGAAGAACAAAGCACGTTCAAAGGCACATAAGGGTTGGGAAAGGATCACGCGTGAAGAAGAGAGATAGATTTGGTACTTAGCCATTTTCACATGTACGAGCTATTTTGGAGATAGCGTGTTGAACACATAAACCAGTTAAAGACTTGTGTGAAACAGATTGGATATTTTGAAGGTTCAGCTATAAAGTTCTTTGCATGGGTACAAGATGAGAATAGATTTACTACTGACATTTAACTAGAAGAAGTCTATTATTAGCGCACTTGCATGTGTGGCTATTATTGTAACGGCGCATGGCTAATAATAGCATGTGACCTATTTTTGGGATTGGATAAGTGGTGAAGGGAAAGTCCCCACCCTTATAAATATGTAATGGTTTGTGTAGTATGATATATACAAAGATAGATATGTAAGGACTGAATTACTATGAAGTTATGTTGTCAAGTTCTATTACACGCATAAGCGTATACTACTATTATTGTAAGGAAGCTTCTGTGTATTACTACATTTAATATAATGGAGATTATTGGCTGAATCAAGGTGTTAATCATGGTTATAGTTTATTACTGCATAAATGATTTCATTATGTTTATCATGTGATTCATGATTCTTTAAGATCTAGATCTGAATATGCTCTGTTATATTAATGATGGATATGAATGCATTAAGTATTCATCATGATAACATCCTGCAACAACAACCCTAAAGAGGGGCCTAGTACCTTTGCACACTTTGGGTGAGTGAGTAGTCTAGGTGAGTGATTTATGAGCACGCCCGGGCTTTTATTGGTAAATTCTAGGCATCATACTTGTCTGGATGTAAGAAGAATTTTAGACCATTTATGATGCTGATCTCGATTTGGAATCACAATGTGGATACGTGATTTTGTGGTGCTTTGAACAACCATATCTTGGAGTAATCAATTTCCACTTATTCGTGCCCATAGGTAGCTAAATTCCAATTTTTACGATATCCTAAGGGAACTTACCTGCAAGGTATTCCATTGGCAATCAAAATTCTGATGGTAACCCTGAACTTGGAGAACAAACCAATGGCGAAGTAAACCCCACCATGTGTGGGGGATGAAGCAGGTTTTGTGAAAGATGATAGAACTAGTGATAGAAAGGAAAAGAGAGGAAAGACAACTTAAGTATAATGAGGCACATGAGAGGGAGATAGAGAAGCAGTGGGATGTTGTAGAGAGAATGGCGTTGTGGAGAGATATAGTTTGGGAAGGGTTTGAATTTCACATAGAAGACATGGAACCCGAGCATCAGGAACTCCCCCATTTAGGAAATCATGACAGGGAACCCTCCTTGACCTCACATAGAAGCATGCCAATAGATATGACTGGGCTGCGGGTGCGCATCCTGAAGCCACTGGCAACCTTGCCCTTGTGCTTGTATTTCTAGTATCTAGTATAACAAACAGTCAGCAAGCTAATTTAGGTAGTGGGAGAGTGGGAGTGAGTCATATAAAAATCACAACAATGGTAGCACAAACTAATTCATTGTTATATGAGAGTACCTTCCCGGGTGTATCATCCACATAGAGTTTAGGCATGCATACTTTTAGACTCTATTATGCGAGTAGTAATACTTCGCAGACTATCGGAGTGTAGTTTAGTACTTCTTTGTTGGGACATAGGAAGTACATCTTCTGGTCTGACTCTAACTATGGGGTTAGGATCAAGAGGTATGGGTGGCTCTAGTTCTAGTGGATCTGGTGGTTCTGGAGGTAGAGGAAACACAAGAGGTTCTAGATTAGGTGAGAAAGGTCTGCACCAACCCTAGAATATTTACATGGAGATGTATCTTCATCTCCCAGAGTATAGGGGTATAGAAGATGTTGTTGAAAATGTGCACATGTGTGAAATATTGTGGTGCATAAAAGTAATCACGGATTCTAAGAATATTTCAATTCAATTTTCTACTACATTACAAGGGCACGCACATAGTTGGTACATAAAGTTTGACCCTAACCAGGACTTGCGTAGACTATGTAGCCTTAAAATATGATTTCCTTACGAGTTTCACATCCCTAATTTCAAGCGAAGAGTATAAGTGTGCTTAAGGATATTAAGAAAGGCACTACTGAGAGTGTTAGAGAGCATGATGCTCATTTCAAAACTATGTTATCTAAGTTGTCTTATGATATCCATGTAATCCAGCACACACAATGGTTTGTTGGAGGTCTGATAACACCTTTTAGAAGGGTGTTATCACATAAGACATACAGCGATCCACAAGAAGCACTTGAAGAAACCTTACGCCCTGAGCCAGTTGGAATTATAGGCACCATGGTGAGATAATTTTTAGAAGCATAGATCAAAGCTATGGAAAAGTAGTTGGAGAAGCTATTGGAAAATTTAGCACACGAGACATGCACAGGGATTTAATGCATAGATTGTGAAGTAGAAGGTCACATAAAGGATAGTTGTCCCCATAGATCAGTCCGCTCATTGTTGTTGGATTGTGAGATATGTCATTTAAACCATGATGTTAGCCATTTCCCATTGTCACAATGCGCGATAAGGAATAACGTCTCATTCTATTGAAAAAATTGTAGGTCCATGACTCATGAAACAAAAGACTAACAGCTAATTGATCATATTCATGATGCTATAAACATCGGTGTATGATATACATGAGTTTCAAATAACTCTAAAGGAAAGAATAAGCATCACGATCAAAATCATAATCAAGTGTGCTATGATCAGAGTGAAGGGCATTTTGAAGGTGGTCATGGAAGAGGTCAAGGATACCATGGTGGATTCGGAGGATGAGGTCGGGGTGGTGGAAGAGGTGAGTTCCTACACAAAATATGTTACACATGTGGATATCCTGACCACTACATGCAAGAATGTCCTTAGAATATTACATGTTCTTTTTGTTGAAAGAATCATAATTATGATGAATGCTCGACTTGTATGAGCATCTTAGTAAATAACATAAACAAGAAAACAAAGGTGCGGGGATGGTTAGGATACAACACATTATGGAAAATCATTTGATGCCCAATTTAGAAGCGGACTCGAGGCATTGCGGTAAAAATCGCGACCGGCGTTGAAGTAGCGCGTGCGAAAGAAGCATTGCAATAGATTCCTATCATCACTAAGGAGGAGGTTCTACATGCATGGTACCCGATCCCGCCCATCGAAGGAATTTTACAAGGAAAATATGGAGGTACTCAAGAATCTTGGGTGAAATATAATATTTAAAGGAACAATCATGGATGATGGAGCAAAACAAAGCATCGAAGATGGTCAAAACTGATATGGATGACTCGAGAGAAGTGTACAAATTGTTGCACCAGGAGAATATCATCCCACTGTTAGGGAATTGGTTAAAAGGAAACATTCTGCGTGTAATTACTGAGACTATACGGTAGATCCTACATATAAATTTTCCCCCTCATAGCCTAGATTATGACAAGCAAATAACTCTGAATGTTGTTATGAATGGGTGGTTATTGAGTAATATAGTGATTGATACAAGTGCTGAAGTCAATTTTATTACTTTAGATGCATGGGTACAAATGGGGAGACCTCCATTGCAGCCATCCTGTAATGTATTATTCATGGCTAACTAGAATAAGACTACTCCCATCAGATTTTTAAAAGATGCATCCATTACCATACAAGTAGCCAAGTTCATTGAATATTTTGAGGTTTTAGCACTGGAAGAGTCAAATACCTTCCCACTCTATTGGGGCATCCTTGGTACTATGTAAATAATTTTGATCTTTGGTTCAAAAAGGGTTATATAATTTTTAAAATAAGGAGGAAAGAGTTATTATCCCTTTAACAGATGGAAAATATGCACCTTATGTTGATCCTTTGATTGAAGAAGATGTGAATAGGATTTATGTATGTGTCATCTGGGATCCATAGGTGATTGAGTCATATAAAGAAGGAATCCTTCAAGTAGGAGGATGCATAGACTATTAGTGATACTACAAGTGTTTCTTATGATAATTGGGCTCATAACACTTATGAGTTGGTAAGGCATTAAGTAAAGAGAATATTTCCTAGGGTCAATTGACAAATCACGTTATATCGGGATAATAGGTAACAACTTGATACCTTGTTATATGAAAGAAGGAGACCCTACAATGTTCCTATGTGCCATGGAAGAACAGTGGATAGAACCACCGGAGAGAGGGAATATGCTAGCGTATACCCTACGTGGGACAACAACATGTTGTTGGGTGGTTTACAAGGATAATATTGTATGATGGAATGAAATTGGGATTGCTCTTACCACTAGGTTCTTCAGAGCAATGAACCTACTCAAATATGCACTTATTATGGTAATCTACCTGCTCAACACCACGTTCGTAGTTTGAGAGACTCGGACAAAGGGGTAGGAAGCTTTACCACCTTCTCTCTGGGTGCACAATTTTTAGTCCACTTTATAAGGCTACGCATGTGCATGGTATGTATATGTATAACTCCATAGAGAGTTTGGAAATTAGTAGGATTTAATTGTAGGAATGACCCGGATGCTTTAAATCTTCTCTACCAAGCCTCCGGTGGAAGAAGCATTAAAATTCATAAAGTGCTTAACTATGGGAGATAGTTCCAAGGCTAAAGAAATCCTTTAGGAGTTATTGGATGAAGGAAACTTAGGAGCACGTTTTTAAAAGAAATAGAGGCCGATGCCACACTACTTCGAGGGCACTTGCCTTAAGAAAGAAAAAGGAAAGTGGTCTACTTAGTGGATGATGAGGAAGTAGAAAATTTGGATGTACACCATTCATCGTAGGTGTTAGGTGTTAGACAGTGTATATAAGACCATGTGTGCCTATGATGAACCTATGAAGATAAATAAAGTGAATATTGGATCGATGTTGAGCCTAAGGAGGATAGTAAGAGACTATTGGTCAAACTCAAAGTGGTAAAAATCATAGACTTACTACGGGATTATCAAGATTTATTCCCTCGAAGGGTACAATGAGCTTAAAGGTGTGCATGAATCATTAGGGGACATGAAGATAAATCTTAAAGAGGTTGCACGCCCAATTAGAAAGAGACCCTATAGGGTGAACCCCAAATTACGTGAAAAGTTCAAAGAAGAGATTAACAAAATGTTGAAGTATGGAATCATCAAGCTCCTGACAAGCCGAATGGGTTAGTCCAATGGTGATCAGTATCAAGAATAATGGTTGGATTAAGATCTGTGTGGAATAGAGGGAGCTGAATTCTACATGTGTGATTGATCCCTTTCCTACACCATTCATTGAGGAAATACTTGGAAGGCGTTGCAGGCGCGAAATCTATTCATTTACGATGGGTTCTATAGGTATCATCGGGTTAGGATTGCCTAAGAGGATCAGGAAAAAAATACTTTTACTACTTGAATGGGGTAGTTTCACCTATACTTGTGATGCCTTTTGGTCCGAAGAATGTTCCTCTTGCATTTTCACACATACTTGTTCAGTGTTTAAAGAATTTATTCACAACTTCTTACAGTTTTATTTAGATGATTGAACAAAGTGTATGGACTAGTCAAAGACCATTGTGATAATCTACACTTAATGTTTGAAAGATGTAGATAGTTGAACATATCTTTAAACATCAAGAAGTGCATATTTCCTACACCATTTGGGATACTATTAGGACACATAATCTGTAAGGAAGGTTTTTGGTTGATCCAGGCTAAGGTTTGAGGATTCTTGGGTCACACAGATATTATAGAAAATTCATAAAGGGGTATGCAGAGGTTGCTGCACCTTTGGAGGAGCTACTAAAAGGGAAAGGTACATTCTACTGGAGGGAACCATAGCAGTGTGCATTGAGACATTAAAGGAGAAACTTACTACCACGCCTATTCTATGCCTTCCTTCATGGGACCAACCATTTCATTTACATTTGGATGCCTTTGACATGACCATTATCTGCGGTGTTGGCTCAAATTTGAGAGAAGGTATTATAGATCATCCTATCTATTTTGCTAGTAGGAAGTTAACCCCTGAAAATCAAAATTACACAACTACAAAGTGCAAAGCTTTTTCAATGATCTATGTGCTACATAAATTCGAAAGTACTTGCTAGCTACACCATTTTTCTTTTATATAGATCACATGGCATTGAAGTATTTGGTAAACAAGCCCATTTTATAGGGGCACATATGCAGATGGGTACTCTTATTTCAAGAATTTGATTTCACAGTTGTGGTAAAACTAGGAAAAAGTAATTTTGGACCAGACCATTTATCCATAATATAGTCAGGAGAAGAAGCACAAGCCATTGAAGATACCATTCCTGATGAAGAGTTATACAAGTTACAATGCACACCATCATAATTAGAGGATATTGTTGTTTTTGTATGAATAGGCATGACACCAGAAGGAATGAAATCCTTGGAGAAGAAACAACTTGCTATATGTGTGGAACCCTATATGTTGATTAGCGATGACCTATACAAGTTAGACTGGGATGAAGTATTACGCCACTGTAATTTGGAACATGAATGCAAGGAAATCATAAAGGAAGGAAGGTCGTGGTGGTATTGTTCATTGCCACTATGCGCAGGTGACACTACTATGCACAAGATTCTACTTGTTGGATTATGGTGGGAGACCCTGTATAAAGATTGTAAAGCATATTGCAAGGCTTTTGATCACCATCGGTGCCTTGGGAAACCAGGTCAACGAGACGAAATTCCTCTAAGACTAATTACTGGTGTAGAACAATTTGAGAAATGGGCTATAGATTTTTTTGGTCCTATTTCACAAGTTGCATGCATGAATGGATCATTTTATATCATAAATTGCATAGATTACCTTACAAGGTGGGAAGAAGCAACCCCTACATAGGATTCGACAACAACTACAACAACTAGGTTTTTATGGGAAAATATTTGTACAAGGTATGGATGTCCATTAATTTTAACGAGTGATAGGCATACACATTTCTTGAATGAGACAGTCGGGATATTTGTTGGATGAATTCATGATTACGCACCATAAGACTACACCATATCATCCTCAGGAAAATGGGACTGTTGAGGCTTTCAAAAAAAAATTGAGCTAGACATTGACAAAAATTTGTGATGTTGGAAGAAAGGATTGGGATGATAAAGTATTTTTAGTGCTTTGGGTATATTGCACAACATATAAAAGTTTGAACAAATCCACACCATTCTAGTTAGTGTTTAGCATGGAAGGAGTTCTTTCTATGGAATTCATGTTACAATCTTTACGTATTACGCACACTGGAGGTCTAGCTGATGAACAAGAATTAAAAGAACATATTGACAAGTTACTCAAATTAGATGAGCGACGAGCAATAGCAAGTTGGATTCAAAAACAAGAAAAGGCTAGGCAGAAAGCATGGCATAACAGGCACATCAGGGATAAGAAGCTTGAGGTTGGACAAATTGTGCTCCTTTATGACTCAAAGTTTTTGTGCCATCCAAGCAAGCTTAAATTACATTGGTTGGGTCGTATGTTATCACTCACATACTTGAAATAGGTGCTTGCCAATTAGAGGCACTTGATGGAACATTCTTACACGGTTACTTCAACGGGAGTAGGTTTAAGCCCTACTATAAATAAGTCTTCTTAGTGTTTGTAATAAGGTAATATTTCCATTTATATTAGGTTTTCAACTCTATATTTTCCTTAATGTATTTCCTTATTTTTCGTTATGATTTGTCAATTTAGTTGGTGTTTTTGTGTAATAGGTATGTTTGCATGCCAGAAGATAATTACTATTTGAAGAATTTATATGCACAGAGGACTACACATACCCTTAGTGTGGGGTGGTTATTGATATCTAGGTACATGACTGTTGAAAATAAGTACACATGAAAGGGACAAACTACTACACGTACTATTCAAAGTTGGATATTTTTTTTCTTCTAGAAAAGATGACCATCGATGGATATAAATGATGGAATAGTATAATGCAAGGTAAGAGGAGGCCATAAAGACTACTAGTAGAAGGCACAAAGTGACAATGTACTCAAGTGCATGGAAGCATGTCTTTGAAGAGGAGTCAGAGCCAAAAGGTAGGATGGCACACTAGAAGGTTATGATTGGGACGCCAAGATGTACCACACTTTGAAAAATGGAAAAAGGATCAATGAATGAGGATTGTTGGTAGGTGAAGGAGCAATAAATGCACTAAAGTTTTGAAAATCTATATAAGGATGGGATGCAAGTTCATTCTTATCATTACAATTGTGATATTTTAAAAATTCAAGTGCGACCGAGATGCAATAAGAGTATTCAAGTGCGAAGAGTGTGAATCGAGACGTGATGAGTGGATTTGTACATAGAGGAATATTATCTCCCGAGTCCACAAAGGGTTTGAGCAAAGCAAGGCATTGCAAAAGAGCTAGGGCATATAATTTCAACTAGAGCACACTGAATCGAGCTAGGGTTTGGGTTTACACGTTACAAGAGATAGGAGGTGAGTGTTAGAACTTAGAATATTACAGTTATAGATGCCACCAAAGAAATAACCTACCATAGAATCTAAGGGGAAGAAGAAAGTGGAAGTAGAGGTTGAAATGACTCCTAAGAGTAATTTCTCATAAATTTAGTATCCAGAGGGTGTGATTGTGGCTCAAGAATGGGATTCCCACATCTGGAAGAGAAATATCAGTGATTAAAACCATCATACACCTGGAAATAATAAGGAGTTGGATGCATTATTAAACACAGAGACAAATAAGTGCACAATAGAAGACATGTCGGTGTATGATGATGCTAGGGAGAAGTTGTTGAAGAAGATTAAATTTTACCAGTTGTATGAGCTCCCCTACTTTGGTAAATATGAACCCTTTTACCATTGGTTGATGATAAGGCTACATGAAGATTTATTCTACTTTGTAGGACCCAAGGTAAGGATCGCACCGCATTGATGTCAATTGGTAAAAGGCTTGATAGGCACAGGGGTAGATATAGATGCAGGTGATTTAATTGATAAGTCTATAATCCTAGATACAAGGAAGGAGTTGGGGTGTACCAAGGGTCCACGCACTATGGACATTGACAAATTGAAGAAGTAACTAGTAGTATAGGTAGTTTCCCATCTTGTAACAAAGTTGAATGACCAAGAAAGGTGGTTGCAGGTGAATACAATGTTGTTGCACATTACAAAGAAGATGTATCAATTATTAATCTACAATCTCATGGATCACGTAGTAAAGAAAATCATTGAACAAGTGCACACAAGAGAGAAAATCAGTTTTGGGGCTATTCTATTGTCTCTAGTGTTTATGGAAATTGGGGTGCCCGATGGGCCAAAGGAGAAAATATGGGAATACCCTATGGAGAACAAGTCACTTGCGAGAAATATTTGGCAAGTACTTGTGTGAAGGATCAATGAGTGGAAAATTCAAGAAGAGGGTAGAGAAGTGTTATGATAGGCTCCACATGGCATTCAAAAACAATGGTGCATTTCAAGGAGTTACCTTCAGTAGTAGGGAAGGCAATGTTGTTTATGGTATACTGACATTTTTTCATTGTGTGGTTCACCATGAAAGATGGGGCTTAGAGACCATGGTGCAAATTACCATATGCCTTCACAACACGCTATTTTTAGGCATTAGTTCATTGGTTTTTAAATGCATGCCGCCTAAGCTTCAATAAAGACAAGGTAGATTGCGACTACCATACACTAACAAAATCATATGTATATCCAGGATGGACTTCCTACATTGAGAGGATTATTTCAGATATAATAAGCATGAATATAGTAAGCTTGGTTGTTGGAGACGTTAGAGCAGTGCTTGTGTACCTTAAACTAAAGCCCAAGTTCGAGAACAATAAGTATGTGGAGAATGAATTTTCCCTCCCGAGCCACCTAAAGGTAAGTATACAATGGAAAATGTTCCAGCACCTAAGCCCACAGAGATAATAGAAGTAGATGATTAAGAAGATGAGAATGAAGATAGTGGTGGTTTGGAGCATAGAGGTAGGAGGAAACCTACGAGATCGGGTAGAAGCTAAGAACACGACTACTCCACTCCTGCCACAAGAGGAAGGTGATCGGGACTTGGATGAATTCCAAGGAAAGCATAATTTTAAAAGGGTGTCTAGGAGAACTAGAACCCAAGGTGTTACTCCATACATAAGTGTGCAGTCACCACAAATATCTCCACGAAGGATCCAAGTTGAGAAGAGAAGAAGGACATTGAAGCTGAACAAGGAGGTGGAAGAGTCGAGGAGAGCATGCACAAATCTCCTACACCTCCGTGAGGACATAGAAGAGCACCAAGATGAATAAATGAAGGATGGAGAAGAAGGATAAAAGGAGGTAGATGAGAAAGCACAAGATACTACTCAAGGAATAACAGAACAAGCTCCAAATCTTGATGCTCAAGCTCTTAAGGGGACAAGATCTAAAAGAAAAGTTGGAGAATAAACTACAAAAATCATGGGCTATGCTAAGGACACTAGTAAAATTTTCCATGCCCATTTTTAATGCATAGTAACACTAAAGGAGTTGTATGGGTGGGATCTAATGGATGAAGATATGGCAACCATGCTCACAAGGAAGCAGTTGTCATGGTCTATGCACACACACATGGACAAACCAGAATTTGATGCATGTGAAGAGTCATTTGTATCAAGGAGGTTGAAGAAGACACCTCATGCCAGATAGATAATAGTAAAGCCTATTGTTATGTCATACGAACAAGTAATGCTTTGGTAAAAGTCTCGATAGAGGTGGCACAATGAAATGTGGATAAGGTTGTAACAATTAGGGTGCTAAGAGAAGAACTCAAAACTAAGGATGTAGAAATAACATGCCTAAATCAAGAAAATTACTTGAGTAAAAGAATAATAGTGCATTTATAAGAATGGTAGAGGAAATTGGAGACTTTGTCCTAAATGCAAGACCATGCACGGAATCTCAGTACAGAAAAGTTTCCTTTAGCGATGCATTATGTATGCACCTTGGTGGAATTGGTGCTTTAAGATGGACCTCTATGCATGCCAAAGCACCAAAGGATCCAACATAGGAAGTGGAGAGGAAAAGGCTTTGGTGATGAGGAAGATTGCATCATATGAGGGATTGCTCCAAAGCTTGCAAGAGGAACTGAAGAAAGTAGATCAAGTGCTAAATATTTGTACAGCCCTAGAATCCATTATAAGAACCAAGACCATTATGGAAGACAATGAAGTCCTGAAAGCCATGAAGGATGAGACCTTAGGCCACATAGAATGATTAATGCTTGTCAAGCATAAGTGTGAGGCCCTTACAGCAACACAAGAACCACACAAGGAAAGGCTAGATGAGCTTGGGAAACTCATCACGCAAAAGATATAATTATTAGAAGGAAGAATTATTACAATGACTATTATTGTTTTGTTCTTGCAGAATGAGAAAGGAGAAATTTCACAAGATGAGCTAGAGTCAATTGCAGTAGATATTCTAGAAAAGGAAGAGGCTGCACTCAATGATTGGCAGAATTTAGAGGTGGAAATAAAAGAAGAATATCTAGAATTGATTCTTTTGGTTGAAGCGAGAAGATGCTACAAGGTAAAGTCCTTAATTTATAAAAATTCTTCCTATTATTCTATTCATATTCTTTCATTCATTTTGGAGAAAACCATTTCCGTGGTGGTAATGTAATGCAATTAGTGTGGGGTAATGTTGTTCATTCAAAATATGGAACTTAGTGAAAAACATACCGAAGGTTCATGTGGAAGAATAGATTACGTTTAAAGGCATGGAAGGGCTAGGAAAGGATCGTGCATGAAGAAGAGAGATATATTTGGGACTTATCCATTTTTGGAGATAACGAGCCAAAAACACAAATCGGTTAAAGACTTGCATGACACGCATTGGCTATTTTTGGAGGATCAGCTATGAAGCACTTTGTATGGGTACATGATGAGAATAGATTTACTACTGATAGTTAACTAGAAGAAGTCTATTATTAGTGCATTTGCTTGTTTGGCTATTATTGTAACAAAGCATGGCTAATAATAGCATGCGACCTATTTTTGGATTGGATAAGAGGTGAAGGGAAAGTTCCCACCCTTATAAATATGTAATGGTTTATGTAGTATGATATATACAAAGATAGATATGTAAATAATGAATTACTTTGTGAAGTTATGTTGTCAAGTTTTGTTACATGCATAAGTGTATACTATTGTTATTGTAAGAAAGCTTTTATGTATTACTACATTTAATATAATGGAGATTACTTTTTGAATCAAGGTGTTAATCTTGGTTATAGTTTATTACCGCATAAATGATTTTGATATGCGTATCGTGTGATTCATGATTCTTTAAGATCTAGACCTGAATATGCTCTATTTTATTAATGATGGATATGAATAAATTAATTATTCATCATGCTAACATCCTGCAACAACAACCCTAAAAGGGGCTTGGTACCTTTGCGTAATTTAGGTGAGAACTTATTCTAGGTTTGAGTGATGTGTCACTTGCTTGGGATTTTACTTGGTAAATTCTAGGCTACATCATGTGTTAATAATAACTAATTTGAGAAGACATTGATTCACCCATCATCTCATTGTCCAAGTTTCCAAAAACATAAAGGAAGAGAGATATCCAACTCAATGAGTTGGATGAAATGAGAAGAAAGGTTGTTCATAATATAGAGGCAATGCGAAGCAAAGAATCAAATGGCATCACAGGTACATCAACACAAGACATTTTCAAGAAGGTGATTAGGAAATCTTGTTTGACTCTAAGTACAAGGACCATATGGGAAAACTTAGGAAAAGGTGGTTAGGCCCCTATGAGATGGAGCTACAAAACTCACCACCATAGATCCTGTAAGGTTCAAGCTATTAGTAAATTATCACAGTTGAGGTTGTACAAGAAACCAATTAATATAAATACATTCATCATATAGTTCGAGGAGGAAAAAGCAAGATGGAAATAAGCACATCGAATGGAAATCATAAGTCAAGCCTACTAGATTATCTTCGATATTTCAAAGGATTGAGATATTTCAATGGCCTTGGTATATTCAGCTTGTTGAATACTCCAAGGACAAATAAAAGTGTTGTGATCATCCCTCTAGGTGATCAGCAACACTCTGCTAACATTTTATTTTCTTAGAATTTCTGTTTTGCAAGATTTGATGTTGGATAGTTGTAAGCGTACATAATCTCCATCATAGGGGAGAATAAAATGACTAGATGTTCCACTTATAACAACATGCAGTAAACCCATTTATTTTTTCAAATTTTACAGAGCTTATGATTTCATGAAGAAGATCAAAGATATCTATACGTGTGAATGACAATACAAGATAGTTGGTATCCCAGCAGATTAGTGTTCCCTCTCTCGGGAGTTGGCTAATTGTAGTAAGAAGTAGACAATATAAATCTAATGCACGTCTATACCATCATAGAAACATCTACATCATAATATAAATCCAACATGTATAAATGGAGAAAAATCAATAATCATATATAATAATCATTCTAAAATCAACATCAAGATAAGTGCACTTGACTACCACTTTATTAAGGTATAATTAGAATGATTATTATTAATTAGTGTTCATACTAAGTCATTAAGTATTCAATTAATTTAAAATATCATTTCCTTTCATGTTATGATGTGTCCCTCCACATAATACCATGTTGTCAATTCAATTAAATTTGCACACTTCATATAGTCACATCAATAAATTATCTCTCCTGTAACCGTGTTTTATATCCTTTCAGCCTCAAAATTTGAAAATACTCAAAACATTCACACAACTCAATTGTGCATATTTATTCAAAAAAAAATTGTGTGATTGTGTGTTGATACTAAAGAAAGTTGTAGGTTCACAATGAGAGGATAATTGATTCACCATTAACCCACAAAGGACTCTTAGCTTCTTAGAACCCTCAAATTTTATAGTATTTTCAAGATAATGGGTGGCTAGACTACATAAACCAGGTTCTAAGTTTTTAATGAAAAATGATTGAAAAGTTTTCTATAACACTCAAGTAAAGTTGAAACAAAGGTAAAGGATTTATCAATAAGAATTAGTGATGATATCTTGGCCAAGGTAACTAGACTTCTTGCATAGGGTTAATCTGTTTCCCAAAGAAATCAAATCGAGGCAGCCAAAAGGAATTCACCGATGAAGATGATGTATTTTTCAATTATAGAAAAGGTACACACATAACTTCTCTTAAACCTCTTTGGGCTAAAGTTACAAATTATATTATCAAGTATTTTACCTATGAGGGGAGATACTCTAGGATGAACATAATTCAATTTAAATTTTAAATCAACTGAAGAATAATAAATAAGTGAATGTGCCCAATTTCTTGAATGAGATATTGAAGAAAATGAGTAGGGAGGCATAAAGAGGTAGGTCTTCACTATCACATAATTGTCTCATCACCTTGATAGTAAAAAACACCATGTAGAGAAGCTTGTCTTGTTTACCCTAGCAGTGGGGAATGTGGGTTATATGTGGGAGGTCTCAGGATTTGTTCCCGGACTAGCCACATCTATAGCTCGTCATTACTCGGCTAGGTAGTGTCGGATGGGTTAGCTAATTTAGTGGTGAAGGTGATCTCTTGACGTGGTGCTAATCCAACTTGGTGTTCAATGTGATGTAGGTCTGGCATGGGCATGAATCATGTGTTCAATATGATGAGGCATGTTCTGGAATCATGACACAAGTCTTATCCCAAACCATTTTTTATGGGTTATATGTGGGACATCTCGAGGTCCATCCCTGGGATGGTCACCTCTATAGCTTGTCATTAATTGGATAGGAAGTGACAGGCAGTTAAATTCTTTGGTGGTGGAGGTGGTCTCTAGACGTGGTGATAAGCTAGCTCAGTGTTCAATGCGATGGGGGTCAGGGTCAGACATGAATCCTGTGTTCAATGTGATGAGGCACGTTTGGTATTATAGCACGAGAGTTATCCAAAACCACTTTTAC
Source organism: Taxus wallichiana var. yunnanensis (assembly GCA_018340775.1). Taxonomy (NCBI): domain Eukaryota; kingdom Viridiplantae; phylum Streptophyta; class Pinopsida; order Cupressales; family Taxaceae; genus Taxus; species Taxus wallichiana. Next base: position 263,185,889 of record CM031236.1, read on the forward strand.
AGCCCGTTTGGTTTACCCTAGTGGTGGGGAATGTGGGCTATATGTGGGAGGTCTCAGTTCCATTCCCTAAGATGTCCACCTTTATAGCTCATTGTTACTCAGCTAGTCGGTGTCAAAGCGGTATAGTTGCTTTGGTGGCGAGGTGGTATCTCGACATGGTGCCAAACCATCTCGGTGTTCAATGCGATGGGGATTGGGGTCATGCATGAATCTTGTTTTCAATGTGACAAGGCATCTCTGGAATTACGGCACAATAGTTATCCCAAACCAATTCTATTCAAGTAGTGGTGTAATGGTTCTTGGGTCTCTTAGTAATTGGGAGGTCCAAGGTTCAAATATTGGCTTTTTGTTAAGGCAACCTACTATTGACATTTTGATACCACGATGATAGGGTATTATGATAATGTGATTTAATTTTTGGCTAGCCGAGAGCTTAAAACTTCCATTCTTAGATGGTTCCATAACTCGGTGTGGGCTAGTGATGCCACAATGGGCTATGACCCTCTCCTAGGTAACCTATTGAAAAAAGCACCATGTAGAGGGATTATTATGAAATAAGGTAGGAGGAATTTTCAAGATCAAGAGATATAAATAATTTTTTGGGAAAGATAAGAAAGAAGAGAAATAGTACTCGGAGAAACTCGAGCATATCGAGAGGATGTACCATCGACCTCCCAAACTAAAAAAACAACCACAAGAACACCATGTTTCTTAAAATTTACCACCTGCTGAAGAAAATCATGTTCATGTCTCCCCTGAAAGAATATTTATTGTTGAAACCCTCTTAAAATATCTACTCCCAAATCATCTACCTCCAAGGGTAAAAGGAATTCCTCCAAGTCCACTCCTACACCACCAAGGAACTCTCATAGACTAAAAATAAAAGATCAAAAACCTCCAAGCTAACAAAATCCCAGACCATATCACTTGATAGTGATGTGGAAGCTACAGAGGAGAATATTGATCCCAATTCAATGGAAATAGTACAGGAGGTATTGATGCTATATTTTGTGAACAAAAGTTCCCTAAAGAGCACATGGAGGGATAAGAAGACCAATCCCAGAAGGTGGAGACAATTTATGGAATGGAGGGTCATGTAGAGAAAGAAGATTTTGAATGAGAAACTGGATAGGAATACCCTAGAGAATCCATGGAGGAGCATGCAATAGTAATTAATACTGATGAGATAGGTTTTGAAATGGAAGGATATGAGGAGTAGATGGGAGAAGAAATTAGTAAGAAATGTGACAAAACATATCATGTATCAAAAATTACTGAGGAAGACAAGGAAGGAGAAATTAAAGAACCAATTGAACTTGAACACATACCCCAATTCATTAAGGAGGTCATTAACCACTTGGTTCATGGAATTGAGGAAGAGAATATTTCTGTGGGAGTTTAAAAAGTACCATAACATACCCCTGTAGTTATGGCTGATGTAATTGAACAAGTTACACCACCATTTTTTCCACATGTTAGCATGCAACATGTAAATTTTTCCCCATTGCAACCACAAATTATCATCAAAGGAGTCATAAGAGAGCATGTCAAACCATTTTATAGGGAGATGAAAAAACAAACAACGCCAACTAATTACTAGGTGAATCAATTTAAAACCTATGTTAATAGGGTAAAAGGAAAGTGGGAAAGAGAAAAATAAGAAGTCATCATCCAACACAAGCAATAAATTGAGGAAAAAGATAGAGAAATTGAAAGGCTAAAGAAAAATCAAGAAGATACAATTAAGGTGGCCCATGAAATATTCAAACACATGCCTCCTTCAAATGTTTATGTTATTTTCTTAAAAGAAAAGATGTTGTAACTCAAACTTACATGTATCAAATTTAGCATGCCATTTGATATCAATGGAGCTAGGAACTTCTTTAGGTTATATGTGAATATCCCTCATGAAATTCAAATTCTACTTTGTGAACTCTACATGTATAACTATGCTCTTGAGTATGATAGGGATTAGATTCCAATCCTATACATTGGAGATGTTCAAGTTAAAGTACTTTGTTCTTATTTTTCTTAATGAGTTAGATAGAGAGATACAAATGGAGAACTAAAGGAATTTAGAGAAATTACAGCCACTAATGGTCAGGGATGAAGCTAATAACACTAAAGAAGTTGTAGAGCAATATTCCAAGTATATGAAAAAGAAGGAAATTAGAAGAAGGGTGTGACAGATGAGGAAAGAATCTCATGAGGAGGTCAGAGATATGATTAAAGATCATGGAATTTAGAAAGTTCGATCCTATAGAATGCGCTGGAATGACAAGTCTCTTGAACTGAAATAGAAGGAAATGAAATCATACCCTATAATAATACCAAACATAAGAAGAGTGAATGCATACATTGACATTGCCACTAGTTGTGCGTAAAAATGGCTAATACCGACATGGACAAATGATTAACCAATGAATGAAATAATATAGGACGTATTCATAAATAGGCTTAGGATAAATGGAGCTTACTTATTCTATGAACTAGAAGGAATAGATACTTCATGGATTTCAGATGAGTATGCAACACCATTCATGCAAAACCTAAGAAACTTGATTGAGGATATTCAAGAAATTAATCTTGGTGGTGTGATGAGTTGATTAAACCTCCTTTTATAAACAACTCATCTTCTATATTTTGAAACATTGAATCCATGACCTTGTATTCCCTTTCATATTGTTGAACATCATTGCTATAACTTGAACTTATTGGCATAATATTGATTAATATAGTTATTACTAGTTAAATTTATTTTATGGTATTTTAAGAATACATTTATTCTTATGGTTGCAATAATTTGTTTGGATGATGATATGTGTGATGCCACTCTTTTTTGTAAGAAACTTGTTATATGAATCATAGGACCCATCGAAAGTGACTCATCTACAACCAAAGGGACTCACTTATAACCAAAGGACTTGTCTACAACAACCCATCTGCAACTAAAGAAGATAACCTATAGCAAAGGAGACGTGATTGGAAAGATCTCTTAGAACATAAAGGATGACACTCCAAGTATGTATGTTTTCTAGAAGAGGTAGTTAAAAACTAGAACATGAGAGCTGAAGATAACTCAACTCTAGATCTGATTATTTGTTACAACTAAATAAGGAATTGATTGATTGAATTTGTGATTTGAGAAATGATTGATTGAATTGATTAGATACTTCAGTTTTTTTTTGACATATAAACACCTACTAATTAATTATGTTGCATGCATAAAATGTCAGGATGATCTGTTTGAGATATTTTACTTTATTTGTTTAAAATCCTAGTCAAACTCTTCTTCTTCGATGTTTTAATACAAATAAGGAGTACAAGAGAAATATATCAAAGTTGGAAATGTATGTTGGATGATATAGATATCTAGATAGATAATTAGAAAGTAGAGGATACACAGATAGAGAAGTTTTTTTTTGTAATATTCATTCCAATTCAATAAATAATTTGATTTATGTTTAGTAGCTCTTAGTTACAATCATTAGAAGGGAATAGCACCGAAGGAAGTGCCCACTTATGATCTAATAAACCCCTTCATAGTTTTTTAATTTTTTTATTTCATAATTAGATTAACAATAAATGTAACCGCTTATCTGCAATCTGAATTTACATGCTTTTCCTTAGTCATAGTGTTTAAAATCTATTTACTTTCAGTATTAGTTTAGTTTGATTTACACATTGTTGTGACAAAAATTTATTACATACCTCCTGAAATCCTTGTAATTGTGCATACAACACTGAAATTATTGAAATTTTATGTCCCTTGGTTTGATGATTAAATGAATGTGGATTAGTGAACAACAAATTAATTGTTGCAAGTTAATTTACACCACCAACACTTGTAACAATTTCCTATAAATTGAACCTGGCTATTTGTCCCATTTATCTTAATAAGAATCATATATGCTCTCATTCTTCTCTAAGTTTCCTCTATACCATCCAACCTTCTCATAAAAACCTCCATCATCCTATCCATCTTCTCTTCCAAAGATGGCCTTCTCTCTTCTCTAATTTGTATTATCTTGTCTTCTCTTTCTCCTCTGTAATGTACCAATATTTTTTATAGTTTATAAAATGTATTTTCCTAATATGATATCAAAATGATTCAAGTCAACATTCACTTCACTCAATCCATGATGTTATGATGATCAAAAACTTTAAAATAATCATTTAAGCCTTCAAAACAAGTTGTTTCTTCCTAAGAAAGAATCATTTAATCATGTAAATTTGGAATTTACAGCCTTAGTTTAATTACTCAAGCATGAGATCATGTAATTAGACCTTAAACCATTTCAAATAAACCATCAAAACGATTCAAATCAATGAAAAATTTCAACCTTCTTACTTCATTCGAACTTCCTTCACAATTCTTCTTAAGAGAATTCCATAGGTGAGTTAGTGGTTGGAGAAATCCAAACCTACGTATAATAAAACAAAAACAAATTTGATTACCCTTTAGGCCTCCTATGGTGTAGGTAAAATTTTATCTCTCCAATCCTTTTCTAGACCACATTTTTTACCTTCACTCCTTTTCACTTGTTTAGTATTTCTTGTTAGCCATGTCCGAGGATGTTTTTGAAAATAAATTTTGTTACAAGTACCCAATATATAAGAAAATCACTAATATATATACACATTTGAATCTTATTCTAGAGTAAATTTTTCTCTATGACATTCTTTGTAAAAGTACTCCAAAACCACAGCTTACATCCTTCCAATTAGGCTTTCATGGCTTATTATAGTTTTGTTAGTAGGTTGTATCTTTTTTTCACTATTATAGATCTCCTTAGGGAATAAATCCTCTTAAATCTCAATGTAGACTCTGTGAAGAGGTTTACTATAATTATCAAGTTCTAATAATAATCAAAAACCTAAATTACACTTTGTTTATAAACCTTAGGTTTCTAAACCTGTCTAAGGTCTATAGTTATACTATCCATAAAAGGAGGAGGTTTTAACAACTTCTAACCCCAAATTCCTTCCAATACACGTCCACAAGTTTTATAGATGATATTGATAAATTTTGAAGCTTTGAATTGATCGCTAACTCCCTCAAATTTATTTTATTATTTCTACTCTAAGAGAGTTTATAACTAAACCTGAGAAGGGAAATATCATTACAAAAATTTTATAACCAAAATAAAAAATTAATACACCATCCTTAGGTTTGTTCTAAAAACAATCATCTTAATATTTTACCAATGAGGGTTTCTTACTTCTATCACTATGGAAATAGTTCAAATTTCTTCATACTTTTCCCATAGAAATAGAGATTCCTATGTTGTGCAAGGGTTTCTAATAAAAATAAGGTCTTTGCTATCACTCAGAGGATTTTGAAGATGAATAAAATCTTAGTTAATATATAAAACCACTCCAATAAAAATAAGGTCTTTACTATCACTCAGTAGAGATTTTTGAAGATTAATAAAATCTTAGCTACTATATAAAACAACTCCAAACTCTTAAACTTTTAACCTCACCTTTCCAAAACTCATTCCACTAGATTCTTTACGTTGAGTGCACTCTAATACACCATGTTACTGATTTCAAGGAAGTGCTAAAAACATTAGGAAAATATGATCACACGTATGGATTAATATGATTATTCCATTCCAAATTTTAAAGCCATCATCAAAAGATTCATCATTTTAACACATGTTTTTCAATATTCAAGTACCAAAACCACAAAACAAGGTTGATATACAATTTGTTTGCAAACAAAACTTCTTCCTTCTTTAAATATTTGAGATCCTCTACACCTTCCGAATTGAATGAATGAATAAAATAGATTAAAATTTTATTATATATGTGTTCACAAGTCCCTTAAACCTAATTTGAGCTCTTTAAGCCCTAGGTCTCATGATGAACTCTTGACACTATACTAATATTTTTACTAGAAATCCAAGGTCTAAACTCTTAAAACACACATTTATGACTCCTGGAACTTTATAGGTCTGATCACATGATTGAAAATACATAAATGAACCATATAATACCTTAAAAACGTAATCCAATCCAAAATGCCCCAAAATCTAAATTTGCACTTTTGGAGGAAAAGTCAAAATTTAAATTAGTGAAGGACTAGACATAAAATAACACACTTAGATGACTCTAAATGACCTCTTGGGTCTACAAAAACATTGACAAGCCACATTTTAGATATTACAAACCATATGTACATGCTTGGATTGATTATCATGCATCACGATGTCACAATACCATCAAGTCCCTTAAACCTGCAAATAATGTCATGGAAAAGTGTCATAGAGCCAAAAGCATGGGGCACCCATAGTGTCACAAGACAAGAAAGGAACCCAAGCCACAATCAAGGAGACAAAAATTAGTAACATACATGACTAAAAAAATGTAAGTCAAACAAGAATTTTAAATTGAAAGTGAATGATAAAATACATGTGAAATAAGAGGTGTTAGCACCGCACAAGATACATGTGTTAGTCTAAAAATAATAAGAACACAATGTCTATAATAAATCATAATGAGGAACTATAATGAAATAATATAACCTACATAATGCGAGGATATGACCCTAAGATAAGAATGTAAGAAACCATGGTAAATCCTATTAGCATGGATTTATCCATGTATCATGCATCAAGCTCAATATACTGTGAATGTATGTATGTAAAAGGAAGGATATATGTTATCTATCACACCAATGTGAAAAAAACATGTATAATGTAATGTTCTAACAATGCATGTTAATTGCATAGGGCATAATTTTGGAATTTTGTAAATATTTGAACGTTTTTTTTTTTTTTTTGTCAACATATTTCTATTTTTAAATACTTAACTATGTATAAGGAAATTGGATAGCACAAAAGCTACGGAAGGAGAACCTTATGAAAAGGTGAATCATCTATCAAAGATGTTAGAGGTATGAGACTCAATGGTGCCAAAGGATGTGACTCAAGTGCAATTGCTACCATAGTAGTGATGTGAACCAAAGAAAGTGTGAAATAATATCACAAAGTGAAGTATCTCTATGGGTAGTGTGTGAAGCAAAGTATATGTATGAGGGACTAGAAGAGTGAGTGCTCCTAGACATGTCATATGCAATAAAAATATCTATAGGAAATTGTAGAGAGATCATCCAATCTAAAGAACCTAAAAATATCCTATGACAATGTAATCCACTAGAGATAGTTTGTGGAATAGAATGCCTAGCAGAGACCTTGGTGGGATAGAACTACTAAACCAATGTCATGTGATGAAACCTAGGAGGAATAGAACCAATAGAGATAGTATGTACAATCAAATGCCTATTAAGTGACCTATGACGGATAGAGATTTTAGAGATATTATGTGTAAAAAAGTACTATCAAGAGACCTAGGAGGGATAGAGATGAAATAGATAGTATGTGTAACCATAGGTCTATCAGAGACCTAGGAGATCTAGATTCGGTAGATACATTATGTAAATCAAAATCTCTATGTGTAGATGCACTATGAGTATGGATAGAACCGGAGAAGAATGAATAGGTAAGCTAGGACAAAAATCAATGGTGATAACTTCATATTTATGAATAAATTTGTTACATTGGTGAATAATTTATGGAATGAACCTAAGAGATCAATAAATGGACACCTAAGCATAATAATGCACCATAGTTAAGAGTAATAGCAATCAAGAATGAAACCATTGTAGTATGAGAGCCAAATATAATAGGGAGAGTAATGCATCCATGAAAAGGATTATAATTAAATGAAATATTCTTTGTGGAAATTCAAAGAGAGTGAAGTAATATAAAAGAGGAAAAAATACCCTTATAATGTGGATAAACTAGCACACTATGTATATGTACTTGATGAATAAAGATAGGAATGGAAAAGGTATCTAAAATAATATTTTCATCTATATCAGATTTATCAAAATTAATAATTAGTTGAGGATATGTCATGTGAGTAGTAGTGCCAATAAATACATCCAAAGGGTGACAAGGAAAATCTAGTGGTGTACATTCGTTAATTCATGAATATTCTTATTTTTAAAATTTGAAATCAAAAATTTTTAGGGTAGGAATTAGAACTGGTTGCAAAAACTTTCTGGATACAAGTTAATTTTAGGGGCCAATTTTCCATTCCCATGAAATATAAAAATCATGAAATTATCCTTTATGTTATCGTTCAAGATCCTAAAACATGCTAGCGATTGACAACATGTTTTATGCTACTTGTCGATAGCATTCAAAAAAAACTACCGGCCGGTAGCATTTTATAGTGATGTCGTTAGAAAAAGAGTATGGGATTTTTTCGCTTACGCCATATTTTGGGAGGACATATTTCTCATTGAGATGATCATTTTAACTACTAACATAAAAAAATCCATACAAAATTAGTGAAATCTGTATTTTTCCAAAAAAAAGCACTTTTTTAAAAAAATTTGTTTGTGCCATATTTTGTGAGGACATATTTCTCATTGAGCTAGTAATTTCAACTGCTATTGTCAAAAGTAATTTTTCAAAAAATTACATATATTTTTGGCCGACATCATATACTATTAGTCGATAACATAATATATTTTTCAGATGGTAGTATAAAAAATGTTACCAGTCGACACCATATTTGCATTTTCTTCATATTTGTCATTAGCATGAAAATAAGTTTTCATATATTCGCCAATGAATTATTTATGGGGGTCTTAAAATTTTCCCTGAATGGTGATCCTAACAAAATGGTGGTGGTACCACATGATGAGTATTGTACACTTGAAAAGTAGATTTATCATTTTGATGCTTAGGAAGTGGATAATTGAATATATTCAGTTTAGTATTATTGTCGGTTGGCTTAGAATATCTAGTGGGTGTATCCCATTCAATAGCATTAGAGTTAATAAAAATATTGGATAATGTGAAATATATTAAAGAACTAATCAATTAAGTGACCAATGCATCTATGATAAATTCAAGAAGCATTTGCATCAAAAATATTACTTTGAGGATTACTTACATTCCACCTCAAATAGTGGAGGGAGGGACACCTTTTACACTCAAGTAATTATTTCAATACCATGTATGGGAAAAAAATTCAAATGTGTAAACTATTTTCATGCATGTTTTAATTATAGCTTAGTTGGTTGAGAAATATCATTGACATTGTCCTTAGATGTAGCCTTCGCATTAGTAGTCTTGCATTTAAATGTAGATTTTGTTGGAAACTTGGCATTATATGGGTTAGGATTTCTAGAAACATACTTCATTTTGTTCATATGTCATAATAAATACTGTTAATAGGGTTCTTCATCTATTTTGAAAAAGTGGAAGAAAAAATAATAATAAATGCAGATCACTAAAACATGTTAGGCAAGGGATATAAACCGCAGAAAGGAAAAAAATGTGGAACACTGGATAAAGCCACAGATCATTGGGAATCTTTTGAACACCAAAAGAAGTCACAAAACAATAGGAAAAATACATAAGGAATACAAAGGGAAAAATGCATATTCACTACTAAAAGGGGTGAATTTTGGGTAATTTTAGGATTATATACTCATTGTAATAATCGTAGTAGATAAAAGAGGAAAATAAACATATAGATATATAGAGATATGATAGGTGTAGAGAATAATACACGATACTTAGAGAAAATGGATAATATAAGATGAATGGGTAGATATATGAAATATGCAACTATAACTTACAATTGATTAAGAAGATTAATATAATAACTAAATTTGGTTCAATGTGTATCTAGTTATGATGTTTAAATTACATATTATAGTATAATCAGCTATTGAAATATGTTGTATCCAAAATTCTATTACATTCCTTACCAAAGAATGAAATAATTAAACCACAAAACCACATCAAGGATTAAGATTAAAAATTGGTGTCTCGAACCTAGCGTATACTAGTGATATTGAGAACAATCTGAGTTGTCTCTAGATGCATAAACATTTTACTAGGTATGTCTTTGCCAAGGTGGCCTAAAAAAAGTAGAAAATGATGATACTTGTAGTAAAACAAAGTAAGTATCAATAATTGAAGAAATACTATATTCAATGAAGAGTAGAAGAAATGCCCTATCACTTTATCGATCACATAGTATAGAACATGAGGAAAAAATTAGAATTAGAAGATAAAATTATTAGAGAGAAAAGTGAATTATAACTTAGGTCACTACTCACTAAGAAGAAAAGATCTGTGAGGGATAAGGCATGGATAATAGAGTTAGAATAAATTTTGGAGGAAAAATCCATGGATATAGAAGTGTAAGAACTTAAGAAAAATAACACATGAAAATGAGAGGGGAAAAAAGAGAAGAATTTGTAAAGTAGAAGAGGCAGAAATGTTGGGGTTAGACACACACCAATGTTGTACAAATTTATATTCAATTGAAGCATACAAGCAACAAACACATAAATTAAACCAAAAGAAAAATAACAAGATATAGTGTGGTTCACCCAAAGGTGGGCTACGTCCACCAAGAAATAACCAATCTATTATGATTTTTTCATAGAGGAAATAAAATAAATATTTGCAATCTTCCACACCTCTCACGAGATGTATACTACTTTTTCCTCACAAGATTCTCTAATATTTATCCAAGAAAATCTTCTTACAATAATCTCTATTCTCTCAAAACTTACCTTCTAACCATATCTTTCTAGCTTATAAGCATATACAAATATTAGGGAAACTTAGCTATGTATTAACAACCATCCAATCACCTTTATAACCAAGGGTCAGATTAAAACCAACATCTAAAATAAAAACATTCACGCATAGGTAACCAATGTTAGTTCTTGAACTTATTCCGATTGCTCCCAGTGTGACCAACATTGGTTACTGTGTAAACCTACAAGTTAGTAAAGCTTACTATTTGTGAAGCAATTTATCTCCACAACTAAAAAATCTCCCACTTGGAGATAAATTTATACATTTTACGATACAGCTCCATCCTTGGATCTTTTCCTTGGCTTGTTTCTTCCTCTTCAAGTATCAAGCTTGAAGACCAACAAAATTTGTCTGAATCTCCAACTTCTCCTTTGCCAATGACTTCGTTAGCATATCCACAGGGTTCTCATTTGTATGAATTATCTCTAGTTTCATCTCCCATCCTCAAACACTTGTCGTATGAAGCGATATCTTAATTGAATGTGTTTCATTCTTGAATGAAATGCTGAGTTATTTTCCGATGAATCCAACTTTGAATATCACAATACAATCTACAATCCTCTTTCTCCTTTCCCAACTCTTCCATGAACCTTCTCATCCATATCATCTCTTTGTTATCCTATATATCTCGCAACATATTGAGCCTTTGTAGTAGACAAGGCCACAACCTTCTGCAATATTGAAATCTAGATAAATTTTCTGCCACCTACTGTGAATACATATCTAGTGGTACTTCTCTTACCATCCAAATCTCCAACCATATCTAAATCAACATAGCCACATAAAGAAGTATCTAACCCTTCATAGCATAAATACATGTTGGATGTCCCTCTCAAATATCTAAGTATCCATTAGACTGATTTCAAATGCTTTTTACCTAGATTGGCCATAAATCTGCTCACAACTCCCACTTCCTGTGCAATGTCTAGTCTAGTATCAACCATTTCATAAATAACGCTTTCAATTTATGAAGCATATGTAACTGTGCCATCTACTCGAACAACTCATGTGATGTAGGAAACTAATCTTTGTTTAATTTAAAGTCTTCACCATAGGTGTACTTACAGTTTTTGAATTCTGCATTTTAAACCTTTCCAACACCTTATTGATATAATGTTTCTGAGATAAATATAATTTCATTTTCTTCCCGTCTCTATGAATTTGCATGCCAAGGATTTTCTTTATAGCTCCTAAATATTTCATTGCAAATGTATGAGTTAAATTTTCTTTAAGCTCAACAATGTCCTGCATACTAGATCCTGCAATAAGTATATCATCTACATACGGTAACAAAATAATATATATTCCATTTTCAAGCTTCTTGAAATAAATATAATGATCAAATTCACATGTCATATAACCATGTTCATGCATAAAACTATCAAACCTCATATACTATTTCCTTGGAGAATTCTTGAGCCCATACAAGCTCTTTTTCAACCTGTACACAAGGTTCTCTTTACCCTTGACCTCATAACCAAGTGGCTGCTACATATACATCTCTTCCTCAAAATCACCATGAAGGAAATTCGTATTAACATAAAGTTCTTCAAAGTATAAATATTCTACTCCAACTAAACTCAAAACATTATGAATGGGAGTCATTTTTACTATAGGAGAAAAAATCCCACCAAAATCAATACCTATTTTTTGTGCAAATCCTTTTACCACAATCCTTACCTTGTATATTTTATGTCCACCCTCTTCTTCCTTGATCCTATAAACCCATTTTTCTACAATGTTATCTTACATTCTAGAAACTTAATCAAATCCCATGTATGATTCTATTTCAAGGATTCCATCTCCTCATCCATGCCATGCTCCAACTTCTTTTGGGTATCCCCCGCATTTCTTCTTCAAAACTTTTGGGCTCACCACTATCAAATGATAAGAGATAAAATAAGGAAGGTGTAAATCTTTTTGGAGGTCTACTTACCCATTGTGACCTTCTCATAGAAATTTGGGTTGTCTGAGGCTCATTTTATACATCTTGTATATTTGTTTCAACATCTCGACATGGTCGACGTCGATCATCTATAGCCGGCATCGGTCCAGTGACTAATGCTAGTCCTAATCTTCTACCGACGTCGGTTAGGGCTGGCAACACCAATTTCTGTCACTAACACCGGTTCTTGTAGGTGTTTGTTTTAAATCAAAAATGTATTTTCTTCCACAAAATCTTCCACTGGTTCATACTTGGGTATCAAAATTAGGGATCATCCTTGTACATTATATTTTCATTCTATTCAATATCATGACTCCTAACAATCTTAGAATCATCTAAATCCCAAAAATGGAATCCGAAATTAGAAAATCCATAACCAATAAAAGTGCCTCTCTTGTATTTAGCATCCAACTTCTACCTATTTTTTTTATCAGCATGCACAAAAGCTTCTGAACCAAATACTCTAAGAAAAGAAAGATCTACCTCTTTTTCAGTATAAACTTCTTCTGGTATTCCACCATCTAATGAAATTGAAGGCCCATGGTTGATTAAACATACATCCATTTGTAGACACCAAAATCTACATACCGTCTCTTGAACCCATTTACGATCAATTTCGTTTGCAAAACTTCACAACATTAGGATCACCTTTTCAATCACATTTAATTAATTTAATATACTTACATCCCTAAAATCTAATTTAAATAATAAATAACTACCCTCACACCTCACCATGCTAACTCAGACACCTTGTTAGTTATAACCAACTAACTAATATACTAACCTTTTATAAATACAACTAAAACACTCGATAACTTATCCCTAACTAACTTAACTAGTTTCAACTAAAATGACCTTCTCAAAATGCTTACCTTCATCCTAACAAAATTATTTTTTCCTAAGAAATTCCCACATCTTATAATAACTCCTTCAAAACCCCCTCAATCAAGTTGGTAATAGAAGGAAATCACTCATTTTTACCATTTAGTTAAGATTTCCCAAAATCTCTCGCAATTTTCTAGATCGTTGGCGATCTATATAAGTATGCACTCGAGACTCATTTTGGCATAGAATTTTGGCATGTTGCAAGTAGTACACTTTGCTTCTTTTCAGGAACTCCAGAGATAAAATTCTCTCCCATTAGGCTCCATCAACATTACACTTCTCTAGAATCATTAAATTGATTTTCATATCACTCCTATTCACCGCCAAATCATCTTCCTCCATCTAATTTTCATTAAATAACTCAAGCAAAGTAATTGTTTCATTTTTTTCTGTTTTGGGTCACTAATTACAGGTAAAACATTCATATCTCGATCATTATGTCACACATACTTTAAGAAATCCTTTACATAATAACCTAATTAATACTTTACCTTTGTTTTTGAACTCGTTAAAATTAACAAGTAATCACCAACGATTGGCTTTGATCACCAATGATTCCTATGTTATATTTCTTTATTACATATGCTCCATAATATACCTAACCTTACTTTTTTATTTTTTTTGTTTTATAAAACATTTCCCAACATGGTGATTTCATCATCCTTATTGGGAACAATACAACATCCTCCATTATCTAGAGAATTGTGCTATCTGGTCTGCACCCTTTAAATGTCTAGAATCCATCTTTGCATCAACCCATTGTATCCATGAGGAAATCAAGCATTTTGGGAAACATATTACAAGGCTCGAAATCTCCATGAAGACCTTGCACAAGTATGAGAGAAAATATGAGGTTTGTCTAGACCTATCGAAGACCGCCACATTGCACCCAAATTTGATACGATAGCCATAACAACATCCATGATATTGACACCAAACTTTCTCATCTCTATGAAAATCCAGAGGAAGTCTCTAATTTCTTTTTGAAGACTTAATTTCTATACCTCAATCTTACTTTACCGAGGAGGAAGGCCAAATTGATTTTGTAGGGTCTAAATTCTCTGAAAATTTGAATATGGATCAAGAATCTAATTTGTGGTTTTAGGCCTGTCATTATCTTATCATGTGTATTTCCACCTAAATAATTGACACCAGAGATAGTCATATTTTTATTTTACCACAATCATATTATCAATAAAATTATTAAATTTTTATTGAGCAAGTTGATATCCTTTAAAGGGATTCTTTGGGATTTTGGGGACTGACTTTCGCCACACAACCTACCCTTTTATTTTATTAACATTATTGTGTTTAAGTGCATTTTTATAGGATTAATTATAAGAAAGGAAGCCTTGATTCATTTTCTTTTACGGTGCACAATATCACATAATCCACATTTCGGGTATCCTAGAAACCCCGCCATATTGAGGTTAAATCAGGTTGTTACCCCTTTTGAGACATCAAGAAAACCATGGTAAAACCGTAGTTGACATTTTTCCACACCTAGTAGGACCCTTATCCCTTTTAACTATTTCATTTTATTATTAATTTGGTCACTATTTTCACTGACCTCCAATCATGAGCGATTATCTTAATCACCAACAATTTTCTTAATCATTAGCGATTTCCCTATATTGTTTTCTTTATCATCTCATAATCATCTTGTTATTTCTTATTTTCTATTTTCTATTTCTATTAATTTTATTATAGGGTATTTCTCTCTCGAAATGTACCCTTCAAATTTTCTAAACACATAGTCTCAGAACTTGCTAAAATTTGAATAAAATAAAATAAAACAGAGTGATATTAAGGTGAGTCTTGAAACTTTCATTTTTGCTATCATTTTTTCATTTTTGTTTTATTTCTCTCATTGAAGCTAAAACACCTCGTTTTGGGTCTTAAAACATACCATTACATATTTCATGATCATCTAGCCTTAAATAGGGAACATAACTAGTTACATTCACCTATCTTTCCCCACACACAACCAAATAACTTTAAATCTAAAATGCACTCAAACATCTCCCACCCAGGTAAAATTGATTGGGATTTCATCACCCAACAGGAAATTGGCTTTCTTATCACAATTGGACCGTGAAGTGATGGGGTAGGCCCCAATACCATGCCCATACCAAAGTAGTAGTACAAATTGGGCCTCACGTGCCTTTGGGTATATTGAGGACTTCACCCTTAAACATACCTGAAAACAACCATAAACAACCATTTCTTAGGACCCTTGTTAGCCATCTTACACATTTCACTTATCATAATTAATCAAGATAACTAAAAACAAATACTTCACTTGTTCTTGCTTTTTGTTTATAAAATAACTCATCTAGGTATTTTCCATTTTCTAGGTGCTTTTGTATGTGTTTAATTATCATGGTACTTATAAGACAACAAACACATAATCAAAATTTTGAAGACATGTCTACCTGTCAGGCTTTAATCTCAACAACAAGCCCCACTCCATACTACGCCACTTCACTGCACCCTTTTCCTCTCCAATGCAAACCACGAGCATTACTTTTCAAATGACATACATCCAATCCCTTTTCTAACACACAAACTTGGATTGAATCAAGGATCAATTATAATAATAAAATAGTACAAAATCCTTTCATTCCCACATCAATATCATGGAAAAATTATTTATACACCAGAATCAAAACACTCATTTTCTCCCACAACATCTGAACCTCCTTTCTATAATAGGGAGACCCTATTTTTGAAGAAATGTTAGACTCGAATCCCATTGCACTTAATTCTTACTTAGCAGCAAGAAATGTCCAAATGCAACCATTCACACCCCAATCCACTCCATACACTTACAACCCTTCATCTTCCATTGCACAACTCATTGATCAAAATCAAGACCTTGTTGTCCAACAGTTATATCCCTACACTTCAAATCAACTTGAAATGCTAAAAATAGTCAACCCTGGATTTCTACTAGCTCTACTAACCCTTTCAAAACATCCAATGAACAATTATTCACTAGTCACTCTGAAACACTCGATGTCTCCTCATCTCTTGTCTATGATCTTCACATGATCTCATCATAAAACACATCTGCTTAGCAATCCACATCTTCACCAAGATCTTTCTATAGGATCCACACCTCCTCTAAAGTAGTACCATTGCTTCCTCATCAACTCCTCCAGTCTCCTCATAGGTACCAACACCTCCTTTGAGTTTCGTCACCCCTTCTACAGTTATGCCTTCCTAATAGGTTACTACTCCCATCCGAACATCACTATGTCCATTCCCATAATAACACCATTGGTTAATACTACCACAATTCCTAGTACACATCTTGTTTCACAATACATGCCATAACTTTTAAATACATTGACCTCTGCACCACACGCATACATAGCTCAATAAAGAATCCCACAATATTTTATCCCATAACAAAGTGTTCCACAATAGGAAAATTCCTTTTCCGCCTCGGCCATATCTTTTCAAAAACACCTACATATTCATGACCTCTTACACATGACTCAATGTCATTACGGTATTAGTATGTTCAAACCTCGCATCCTATTGTTTCGCAACAAAATATCCCACAACACAATGTCCCTTATCATCAAAACATCCCCCAAAAAAATGTCCCATATCAACAACACATACCTCATAATTTCGTACCTCAACAAATATTCCGTAATACCATATCTCATAATAGAACATTCCGCAATACCATATCTCACAACAAAACAACCCTTATTAGAAAAATGACTCATATCAACACAACATCCCTCAAAGATACACTAACCAAAAAACATCAAAGCATCGATATTAAGCCTACACACAACCTAATCGGTCTTTTTATCAACCTAGATCTTCCCTACAATAATCAACACAAAAATGAATCTCTTCATGCCCTTCTAAGCCGCATATCTAGTTTAGAAGTTTTTTTATCAACATCCAATAATGTTATCTCTTATGATAAAACTTGAAATGAGCCCATTCATCCCTATGTACCATATAAGCCATATTCTCCCCATTGGGATATTCCTAATTTTATCAAATTTTACAGTAAGGAGTATCCCTAATAGTATATCCGAGCCTTTTTCCATGCGTCTTATCTAATATCTCACCATCAAGACTTGATGTTGAGAAAGTTTCCTATATCCCTTGTTGGTCTACCTTAATAGACTGGTACAACAACATTCCACAACACTCACTATTTTCTTTCGCACAACTTGCACAACTATTCTTAGACCACTTATCCATAAACATAGCCCGTAAAATCACCATCAATGATTTGTATGCCATTAGACAATTTAAAGATGATTCCATCAATTATTTTATCTCCCATTAGAGGGATGTCACTAATCAACTATCTTTTACATTACCAAATAAAAAATTGATTGAGATGTTCTCACGCATTTGTGCCAAACATATCTCATCCACTTTACAAATTCAAACCTTCCAAACTTTCAATGAGGCCTTTACCATGGTCCATAAGCTAGAATTGAGAGCTCTAGAGATGGATGGGTAAAGATTGTCCTAAGAAACCAAAAGTGGAATTCTCATCCAAGTCATTACCCAACTCAGATAAGTCCAAAAATACATCAACATAGTCCTAGTGAAATATGCTCCTAAATAAAATCCTACCACTGAATGCATTCATCAACAACACAACTATACACCCATAGCTGAAAACCTACTAATTTCTTACCTCCAATGTAATATCACTTCCACCCATTTGACCCATCAATATATCAGTTTCAAAACCCATTTGGTATCGAGATAATGATTATTACAAATACCATAGGGTCAATGGTCATGACATTGAAAGGTGTCGCACATTCTATAATGTGCTTCAAGACTTGATTGAAAAGGTGACCTTCACTTAGACAATCTGAAATGTCCCCCAAATAAAGGTCTTGACATATTTAAATAGCCTTTCCCAAATCACCCTTCCTCTTTTGAGAAACTATAAAAAAAAAAAAAAATTGTTCGACCCATTAATACAATAACTAAAATTAAGCCAGTCTCTTTGTCTACCTTGTCACTTAACAAAACAAAACCTAAAGAGTTAGAATCAATACCCAATGAGCCTAAAATATGACTATAGAATCTCCCCCTATTGAAATCATTACTCAAGCCTTCCTATGTCTTTGTCACCTATCAAATCAAGACCCACAGAACCAATACCAAAATTTGACAAGATTAAAATTATTGAACCACCACTTGCTACTAAAAGCATTCCCACATCTTCACCACATACTATTACCGAACCCATACCCTTTTCCTCTAGTGTAATTGTACCAACACTACCACCTAATTTTGCAAATATAACTATGATACCACTTGAAACATTCTTAGCACAACCACCTCCACTCAAGCCAATCAAGGGTTGTAGTTGACCTCAACCCGCACAAAAAAAAATCTAAAACTTTTAATCACTAAGACCATACCATCCAAACTCCACCTCCTTCATTTGCATCAACCTTGACGAATGTACCTAGTTCATCTAAAAATTTTAAAGGCCCTAACAAGTAGGGTGTAGTTCAAGTCTTTAGAAGTCCTTATTATGATGAAACTTATCATGTTTGCGTCCTTCCACCTTTTCATCTCATTTCATCCAAGAGGCATGCCCACTTTTGGAGATCCTCTTATCACAACAAAACCAAGACCTATGAGACCCCTTGAATAGAACATCATTCAAAATCCTAAAGACCCTCATTATAGCCTTCCAGATCAAAATCCTCTACACAATCCTTCTTCCATCATAGTGGTTAATCACCCCATTATTACAGGGGAAAACCCCATGCATCAGTCCCCCACCATGAATCTATATTCCACATCTATTATCCCATAATGGGAATCCACATATGACCTTTACACTTCATCCCCTACATAATCCTACTATCCTCCACAACACCACCTCATACAAAATCCTCATTCTCCACCTATCACAATAGCTAGAAAGCCTCCACAACCAACAAAAAAAATACAACTTGGAACTAGAAAATCTGCCTCAAATCTCTTCAAGAAGAATGAAGGCCTAGCCCTATCACCATCTACATTTGGACCTAAAGGATGTAAGCAACCATTTGGATAGCTTATTATAAGAGTCACTCATCACATTACCACCACCTTATCCGTTAGATCATCATGGGTGGAAACTTGGTCCTGGTATGACTTTAATGCCTTATGTGATTACCATAGAACATAAGGCCATACCATAGAAGATTGTAGAGAATTTCATTAAAAATTTTAAAGATTGGCAATTCACTCTTTCTTCTCTCCCAATCAAATACAACATCAATATCAACATCAACATCACTAGAAGAATCCATCCTTGAAATGTTGATTCACTAAGTCGATGTCATCCACATCACCACTCACTCATAAAACTACGACAAAGGATCATCTGAGCCTTCAAAAGGTAAGGACTTCCATCACCATACCTCCACCCCTTGAATTATCAACTCCACCTAATAAGTCTAAGGTGTCCATTCCTTAGATCTCGAAGAATCCCATCAAACATCTTCATCAAAAGACAAGATTTGTATAAAAATAGCAATGTCATGTTCTATTATGATACAAAAGGTCATTGTTAAATAATTACACCAATCTCCTATTTGAATGTCACTTTACGAGCTTGTCCAAACATCACCTAGTCATAAGCATGCCATGATTAGATATATTTAATCCATTACTATAACAATTGATGACTCATCCCCATTCACAAAGATTTGTGGGTTCTTTGAAAAATCCACCTCCATATCATTTGAACCATCTAAAATCCATTCTCTTAGACCATAAGATCACGACTTACCTCTCTTCTTCATCACTACTCAGATTAATGATATCTCTATCAAAAGAGTCATGATTGATAGTGGTGTAACCATTAATATCATATCCTCTCTCACCTTTGACCAAATTAAGTTTCCCAACATGGTTGTTTCTCAAACTCTAGTCCTATTATGATCTTTTAATGACACTATCACACCCACATTAGGTACTATTATCTTTCCACTCAAAGTTAGTGTCAAAACCTTACACAAACTCTTATACATTATAAAAAGAGAGTTATAATACAATATGTTATTAGGACACCCTTGGATATGCACCATGCGTTGTGTTCCTTCCACTCTCCATCGTTTTCTTAAATATGAACATGAAGGTAAGACTTATACTTTTTCTTCTTATCTAAATCCATTCACTTGATTATATATGATGTATCGCCAAAATGATGTACTTGTACCTAAATCCTCACCTAAATCATCTGATCAAGAATCTACTATCACATCAATATCTTATTATGAGTTATAAGATCATTCCTGTTTCACTCCTCAAACCATCATGTGTCTTACCCTTGGGGAGTATCGCCTCCTCATGCTCAATTCCATCCCTTCACCATAAATGTACGATCACCCTGACAAACATCCCATGTACAAACCCAATGTTAGAGATGTTATCTCATATGGCCCATCCTATCTTAAGAAAAACCTTATTTATGGTGGACTTGATAATCCACCATCCCATCATGTTAACCCACATCATGTCATGTCATCCACATTAAACTTTAAATCCCTTGACAACCCAAAATTTTCCCGCATGTATCTCCATCATTGCGCGTGGAAAGGTTTTGGCCTTAGACATTATGAACAAGGCATTCATGATCAACCTATCTTGCGTACCCTCAAATCTCATGAGAAAAGTGCATTAGGTTACAAAATATTTACCTTTGATATATGTGAAGCCACTACATCCAAAATTGCTACATCCCTAACCCTTTCATAACTAGAACCGACATCATCAACAAACCATGAAGACCCCATGTGATACAGAGGAAAATATATCCTTCCCTCATAATTGTTTTTTAATCAATGTTGTATCATTAGTACCACTTACTTATCAATCTAGTCACTCCATTAAATCACTACCGCTTGTTCATCAAGAAATGGTTGAGGAAGACTTACTTTCTATAGATATCCTTCAGTATCAAGATGACCAAGACATTATTTCTCACATGGAAGATGAGAATCATTTCCTTCATAAATCCTTACCATATGATACACCAACCCTTCTTAACAAGTAAACCATCGACGTTAACCTAGGAACCCCACAAGATCCCCATATAGTTAAGTTTGGTCAATCTTTGAGTCCACAAGAATTACATGATTTCACAACATTCTTAACAAAGTATCATTAAGTTTTCCCTGGTCATATAGTGATATGCCTGGATTGATCCCAACATTGTTTTACACAACATAGTCACATACCCCAATGATAAACCTATCAAACAAAACTTTAAAAATGCACCCTCTATAGCTTTCCTTGTTAAAGAAGAGTTGCAATGTCTCTTAAATGTTAATTTCATCATACCCATTGACTATCCACAATGGGTTTCCAACATTATCCCCATAACTACACCCTCAGGTAAAATCTGAATTTGCACAAAATTTAGGGATCTCAATCTTGCTTGTCTCGAAAGATGATTTCCCTCTCCCAAACATATATCATCTCATCGACCTAACTACAGAACATGAAATGTTTTCCCTTATGGATGGGTTTTCTAGTTATAATCAAATTATCATCGCACTTGATGATTAACAAAAAAATTATTTCATCACCCCTTGGGGAACCTTCTACTACCGGATCATGCCATTTAAGAAAAAAACCAACATGCCATGACATACATATTCCATGACCTTATCCAAAAATTGTTGAGGATTACATTAATGATCTCCTCAGGAAAATCAAAATCATGAAGGAACCACCTCAATGTTCTTGAATCAATATTCACTCTCTATCCAATTTTTCCTTTTCCTTAATCCTACAAAGTGTGTTTTGGTGTTCTCACTAGGAAATTTTTAGGATTCATCATATCTATTCATGGAATTGAATTTGACCCCACAAAGGTTAGAGAAATCATCAAAATTCCTCCACCTTCTAATCTTAAGCAACTACGTAGCCTTCAAGGAAAATTTCAGTCCATTCAATGCTTCATATCCTAACTCTTTGACCATTGTCAACCATTTCACCACTTGCTCCATAAGGACATATAATTTCATTGGGATTCGATTGCCAAAAATCTATGAAATGAAATCAAACAATATCTATTATCACCACCTGTTCTTACTCCACCTCGTGAAGGGGAACCATTCTATTTATACATATCCACTTCAGAACATGCCCTAGGAGCCATGCTTTCCCACCATAGTATAAGGCCATGAATAGGTTGAACATGCCATATACTACATTATTCACACACTTCATGAATATGAGACACACACTACAAAAGCCAAAAAGTTATGTTGTGCATTATATTTCGCTACCTCCAAACTTTGACATTATCTCCTTAATCAAAAAACATACGTCATCACTATTTTTAATCCACTTAAATCCATACATGCTAAACCATACCACAATGATCGCATAACCTCGATGGCTTATGCTAATGACCGAATTTGATCTTGAAATCATACCAAAAAATCCATTAAAGTTCAGGCCATTTCTAATCAACTCGTTGAAGCACCTCTTCCAGATAATCAACCACCTCATGAATACTTTCCTAATGAATCTATTAATAACATTAATGAATCTGATAACTATGAATTAGATTTCATCCCTATCAAAATGATCCTCTTCTTTAATGGTGCTAAATGTCAAGAAGGTGGAGGGGTCGGTGTTGTCATTATACCACCATGGAATATTCCCATTCCCTTATCATTCAAACTCAATTTTGAGTGTACCAATAACATGGTAGAATACGAAGCTTTAATCATGGGCTTACAAATTGCTATTCTCTTAGGTGTCCAAATCTTGGAAATCTATGGAGATTCACAACTCATCATCAGTCAGGTCAAAGGAGAATATCAGTGTAAAAATGAAGTACTTCAAAAGTATAAGGTTGTTGTTAATTTTCTCCTTAGTGCATTTGATCATTACACTATTCAAGTTATTCCAAGGTCTTTCAACAAGTTCATAAATACTATGGCATCCCTCAAATCCCTCATCCCTTTTAAAATAGAAAAATCAAAGGATAAAACTAAGATTTTTGTTTTAATCCAATGCTTGGATCATCCTTCATATAAAAATAAGCTACCTTCAGTTAACGTCATTGATGAAAATCTATCGATCTATGGTACACATAGATATATGACTATCTCACTGAATCCAAACTCCCACTAGATTTATCGCAAGGTACTAAGTGATCATTTCTTCAACATGCCACCCACTTTGTTATCATAAGAGATATCCTTTATAAATGAAGTTTCAATGGTGTATTAGTATGGTGTCTTAAATCACATGAATCAAGCAAAGAAATTGAAGAGGTCCACGATGAAATTTGTGGTGGCCATTTTAGTAACAATGCCATTACTAAACACATCATATGGTTAGGGTATTATTGGCCTACTATCACCAAATATTATTGCACATACATAAATAAGTTTTTAAATGTCAACTCCATTATGATTTTATTTATATTCCTAGTCAGAATTACAACCTACTTAGGATTTATGGCCTTTCTCTTAGTGGGGTTAGATCCTCATTGGCTCCATCAATCCAAATTCATCCCAACAACATCACTCAATCATCACTACAACTGAATACTTCACTAAATGGGTTGAAGTTATTCCTTTAACCTCAAAAATCCAAACCCATCATTAATTTCATATATCAAAATATTATAAATCGTTTTGGCATCCCACATAAATGCATAACAGACAATGGTAAATCCTTCAAAAATAAGAAATTTACAAGGATTTTGATACATTCAACATCAAACTTAGCTTCTCATCACCATACTACCCTCAAGAAAATGGGCAAGCTGAGCCTCTAATAAAACACTTAACAATATCCTTATGAAAATTGTAAATGATGCGGTAGGAAATGGCACATCTAAATCGTGTTTTATCTTTTTCCTATCAAACTAGCATTAAAAAACCTAATGGAACTACACCTTATTCACTTTTTTATGGCTCTAAGTCCATCATCCCCCTTAAAATTCAAATCCCATCACTTTGTGTCTCTTTAAAGTATTTTATTCCTGATGAAGAGTATCATCAAAATCATTTAACACAAATGGAATTGTTAGATGAAAAGTGTCTAGAAGCTCTTGAACATCATCAACTTTATCAATAACATATTAGAAGAGCCTATAATAAACATGTCAAAAAATAAAATTTTAAATTCGGTGACCTTATACTTAAATAAAATCAAAATGTTACTAAATTAGAATGAAGTAAACATGGAATGTTTTCCCCCAATTGGATTGGTCCATACATTATCACACACAAATATGGGTCAAGAGCATATCATCTCACTTCTCTTGATGGGGAACATGAATAGGAACCTCTAAATGTTTACACTTGTGGCCTTTCTACTATTAAATGATTGATTATCATGATGACAATTTTGGTCAAATCTTATCATTCCATCATTATAACCAAAAAATTCCTTTACAAAACCCCTTCAATTTATTTAGTCCTCCCATACAGTATCCTAGCATGGGGCATGTGGGTGTAGGTCACCTATGCATTTATCCCCTCCTCAAAATGGTTTATTAGGTTCTTTCCTCTAACACAAAACAAAGTCAAAAATATATATGGATGTTTTTTTATCAAGGTCAAAAAGAAATAGACTAATCCCTTAAAGGAAAACTATTTAGATATCATCTTGTCAAAAGTAAAAGTAGACTGATCCCTCAAAGGAAAGCTACCATTTAAAAATCATGGACCAATCCCTTGAAGGAATACCATCTAATCAAATTAAAAAATGTGGACCATACCCTCGAGGGATGGCTACCCATACATAAGGCTTCCCGCTTTGATCGACCTTCAAAATATATCAAAATCAAAAGAACCTAGAAAGCTTCCCATATTGACTAGCTTTCCCACCATAGAAAGATTCCCGCATTGATTAGTTTTCATCAAAAATATAATAGAATTTGGGGAACTATTTCCCTATAAATTGTTAAGAGGATAACCTTTTCTCCCCATGAGAAATACACTCACAAAGTCATCTTTTTATCCTAGCAAAAATACATTTTTACCCAAATCCATAAGTGATTTACACAAATTGTCCATTGACGGTCTTATTTAACATTTTGAAAGGCTACAAGTGCAAGTGTTATTTTTGAAACCCATTTTACACATTAAAATTTATAAATGGGGCATTCTTTCCATTTTTACTTCATTTTATTTTAGTCACATTCTGGTTTAACACACTTTTATTAGTTACATTCTCTATCATATCCAAACAAATAGTTGAACATCAAAACCAAAATATACACATTCTAATATCATTTGAAGTCTCAACATATAAGCATGCATATACACGAACAAAACAAAAGACAATAAATCATCATCATCATCATCATCATAATCATCATAATATATAAAATTCTTGTATACAAATGGCCGCATAATCAATATAACATCATGGGCTTCTAGGAGCCTATCAAACACAAGTATAAGTCTAAAAACCATAATCATCACATAACATATAATCAAAGTCATCACAATGTTTTGTATACACAAAATGGGCTTCCATGAGCCTACAACATCACATATAAATCAAGTAGTAAAATCTATGCTTCCTAATATGGTGCTAGTACTAGCCTCTCCTCCAGGAGTGGGAGTTCTCCCATTGCACCTGCATCTCCATGAGCACCACCACCAGCTCCTCTATCACCATCACCTAATCTCTCTAGCCTCCTAGGTGGATGAACCACACTCGCTGCATTATCTCTAGGCCTCACCATTGTTGTGGCAACCCCTTGGGAAGCTACATGGTCAACATATAAAGTTACATCAGGGTACTTCTTGATGATCATGTCCACGTAATAGTCTTGCTCTCACCGCACACAAATTCATAATGTGTCACAAAAATCATGCTAGGTGTTATAGAATATCCCCTCTGAAAAGACATCGCTTATAGCTCTACCCTGGAAAAATAACACCTTGTGATCCCCAAGGCCTTACTCAATGTATCTCTATGACCCTTGTACTTGTTAATATCAAAAAGACAAGCATAATATGTGTGCTCATAAACCATCACACTATGGAATAAGCATGTCCTAAACTCCCACAAGATCATCACACTCTCTCTCGAGTTGTGTCTCTCTTTACTTCACCACTGGTCGTCTCGCTTCTGTACATAATAATTATAAGCTACATATATCATCTCCGTCGCCTCTCTCCTCCTTCAGGCTCATGTGCTCCTCCCTTTACTCGAGCATACAATTTTCTAACTATATATGCAACCCTCTCTAATGCCCTCATCCTCTCAAAATCCCTCAACTAACAGACCCACAACATAGAAAAATATTGGGTCACCCCCACATCATCAAGTGGATCCATCTGTCCAATCTTATATGGACCCATGATACCCAACTTCTCATCAATCACTACAGGCATCACTACAACTGGCTCACCTACGAAATCAATGTCCCCATCCTCCATCTATATATAGAACTAGATCCTTGGGTATACTCTAAACCAGGACAAACTATCTCCTGACCTAACTAAAGGATAGAAAATCATCCTCCCTAGCTCTGCGACCTTAAACTCAAATGTCCAGTTATAAACATGATAAGTCTTGAGGGAACTCAAGCCAATCATGAAAATCCACATATGGTCACTAGATAACGTCACCCACCTATAACCCTAATATCAAATCACTATAATAGGTAGGACCCTTGGCCTTCTTGGCCTGACCAAGACTAGTACTCCATCTCATAAAACTTGGGTTCCTCACATCAATAGTGCTAGGAAACCCCACCAAACAAGAAACGACAATATGCTCATGTGCCCAACATTGTAGTAAGAATCCAACATCAATCCCATAATGGTTGTGGGAATTCTAGGCCCAAAAATCTCTAAAATTATGTGCCAAAAAAGTAGGATCCCACTAAAAATTATACGGTGCTCCATCATCTCTACAACTACCCCTATCATCATCCATGGAAATCTCCCACCTCCTGAATCTAGCAAGGAAAAACAAGAGATACCTAACATCACCATAGTCATCTGAAACAAATTATCTCTCCCAACATCATATAACACCTGGTATTCAAAATCTCTAGATGAATATCTAACACCATGAGCATCCTCTCCATATAATCTTTGCATCGTATCTTCCCTCTCCCCTCTCGAGATATAATAAATAGGTTTCCCCCAAGGTAATTCTAGAAATTCGATGAACATCCTCCGGGTGATGGTCATATCCCCTATAGGTAGCCAAAACATGTTGGTGGAAGGGTTCCACCTCTCTAAAAATGAAATTATCAAACTACGGAATCCGTGGATCTCGCTTATAAAATCTCATGCCACCGAAAACCCACCGCCTCTAAGTTCCCATTCATCATCATCCGAATCCTCCTAGACCTTTTCCAACATCAAAGGAATACAATCCAAATGATCAACTTCACATCCACCTACAAAACACAAACACACAAGAAAACATTATTATTATTCATAATGATAAAATAAAAAACAAGAAAACAACATTATAATATCCAATATCTAAGCACACAACCTTAAAAATTACACAATAACTAAAAATATTCATCAAAAACAAAAATAATATAAATTGTTTTTTTGAAATAGGTGAATCATTGGTGATTCACCTTAATCATTAGAAATTGGATGAATCACCGATGATCCCTATAAAACTAATTGTGTTCCCTAATACAGCCTTAACTCATCAAATTTCAAAAAAATCACAAAAAAATGAAATGAGTTAAAAACTTACCTCATCTTGTATGGGCTTTTTTTTGGCTCAAAGATGCCATCCTGACAACTTTTCACACACTCTTGCTTCAAAAAATATGTTTTTGGTTTTGACACAGTCATTTTCGTTGCACAATTGCTTTAATAATGAAAAAAATAACATTGGGTTATTTAAACCCCATTCCCATGCAATATAATCATCGGTGATTGCCTCAATCGTTGATGATTTACCCTAATCACCAGTGATTTCCCTATGTTAGGCCTTACTATCTAAAATTCCTAGAATCATGCCATTTTCACTCCTCGCACAAGTGTGCCATGTTTACAAAAGGCCTTGACCTTAAAAACCTTTGAACAAACCAACATAGTCAAAATTCGAGATTTACCATTCATCTATGGGAGATGAACCCTTTGGCCCCCATCACTTGGTTTTCTCATTTGTCAAATTTACCTAGAAAATTCATACATCCATAGGTGTTGAGCCCTTTGGCCACCTTATCAATTAATTCTCCATTATTTCACTTTTTACCCCCTTCGATTGGGACAAACTTTTTAAAAAAGCACACTGGTGTTCACTTTATTGCACTATAGTAGACTCATCCATGCCAACACAACCCTTTCATCATTTTTGTCTAGAAATTTATCAAAAATTTATAGAGAAAAGGGGAAAATGTAGACACCAAAAATTTACATACCTATCTATCTCATATCCATTTAAAAACAATTTACTTTGCAACATTTACACTTCACAGCATTAGGATCATCTTTAATTAATTTAATATACTTACACCCCTCACATCCCTAAAATATAATTTAATTGATAATAACTACCCTCACGCCTCACCATGCTAACTCAGACACCTAGTTATCTCTAACCAACTAACTAACCTACTAACCTTCTATAAATACACTTAAAACACCCATAACTTATCCCTAACTAACTCAACTAGTTTCAACTAAAACGACCTTCTAAAAATGCTTATCTTCATCCTAACCAATTCAGTTTTTCCCGAGATCTTCCCACATCTTATCATAACTCCTTTGAAATCCCCCTCAATCGAGTTGGAAATAGAAGGAAATCACTCATTTTTTCCATTTAGTTGAGATTTCCCAAAATCATTGGTGATTGTCCTAATCATCGGCGATCTATATAAGTATGCACTCAAAATCCTTTTTAGCATAGAATTTTGGCATATTGCAAGTAGACTTTGCTTCTTTTTAGGAACTCCAGAGATCAAATTCTCTCCCATTAGGCTCCATCAATTTACACTACTCTAGAATCATCAAATTGATCATCAGTATCACCTATCTTCATCACCAAATCATCTCCGTTCATCTTATTTTCATTAAATCACTCAAGCAAGGTAATTGTTTCATTTTTGTCTATTTTGGGTCATTAATTATAGGTAAAAACATTCATATCTCAGTCATTATGTCACACATAATCTCAAAACTCCTTTAGATCATAATCTAATTAAGATTTTATCTCTATTTTTGAACTCATTAAAATCAACAATAATCGTCGTTGTTTTTCCTAATCACCAATGATTCTGTGTTATATTTCTTTATTCCATATTCTCCATAATCTTCCTAACCTTCTTTTTTCAATTTTTTTATTTTCTAACACATTAATTAGCATGGTGATTTCAGATGGCTCTAGATGGTAATGACTACCCCATTTTTTATTCTTTCCTTATTTTTCCTCATCCTCTTTATTGGGAACAATACGAGCTCCTCCATGATCTAGAGCTTTATGTCATTCATTCTACACCCTTTGACTATCTAGAATCCATATTTTCATCAACTCTAGCATATTTTTCAGTGCAATCAAGCATTTTGGGATGTGTATTACTAGGCTTGAAGGCTCCATGAACACATTTCACAATATGAGTACAAATATGGGGTTGGTTTAGACCTATCATAAATCTACCACATTACACATGAATTTGATACTGATAGCCACAATAGCATCCTAGATAATGACACCACACTTTTTCGTGTCTACAAAACTTCGAAGGAAGTGTCTAATTTCTTTGTTGAAGACTTCATTTCTATACCCAAATATAATGTTCACGAGGAGGAAGGCCAATTTGATTCTGTAGGGTCTAACTTCTCTAAAAATTTGAATACATATAAATAATCTAATTTGTGGTTTTAGGCCCACCACTATCCTATAATGTATATGTCCACCTAAATAAGTGACACCGAGATAGTCATATTTTCCTATTACCGCATTGTACCACAATCATATTATCAATAAAAATCTTAATTGTTTCTTGAGTAGGTTGATATCCATTAAAGGGAGTCTTTGGGCTTCTAGGGACTATCTTTCCCCGACAACCTGCCCTTTTATTTTACTAACATTATTTTGTTTAAGTGCATTGTTTGTAGGCTTAATTCCATGAAAGGAAGCCTTGATTCATTGTCTTTGATGGTGTGTAATATCACACAAATCCATATTACAGGTATCCCGAAAAATCCACCATACTTGAGGTTGAGTCGGGTTGTTACCCCTTGTTAGACATCAAGAAAACCAAGGTAAAACCATGCTCGACATTGTTTCTACTTGCTTCTTCCCAAAACTATAATGGTAATCTAAAATGTATTATCATGTTTTTCACACGTTCCATGATAGTTATGTTCATTATTTCAGCAACATCATTCTCTGTGGTGTTCTAGGAACCGTTCTTTCTCTCGGGTATTCTATTCACCGAAAAGTAATCATTGAAAGCCTTGTTATATTACTCACCACCATTATCAGATCCAAGGAATTTTAAATTTATATTTTTTTAATTTTAAATAAGGGTTTTCCATATTTTAAAAGTCTCAAAAACATCATATTTACACTTATACAATAAACCCATACCTTTCTTGTGGCATTATCAATGAAATTCACATAATATTGAGATCCTCTATGAGAATCCACTTGGGTTGGTCCCCACACATCTAAGTGCACAAGCTCCAATTTTTTATCCTTCTTTATTGCCCTAACTTTAATAAATATCACTTTCTTTTTCTTTCCAAAAATACAATTATCACATAAATTAAGATCTACATTTTTCAAAATTGATAACTTACCCTTTTCTTTTAATATCTACATTCCCTTTTTACTCATATGGACTAGCCAATTATGTCAAATGATTTTATATGAATCTAAAGTAGATAGAATAGAAAAGGAATCAATAATACAGGAAAATAAATACAATATTCCTACCTTATTTCCTCTTACTAAAAAAATATCTCCTTGAAACTTTCCAAGAGTTGGTTATGAATGTAACCATGCAACCAACTTCACCTAGTTATCTTGCAAAAATTAGATTTCTCTTGAGTCTTGGCACATGCCTCACATATTTCAATATCCATGTATTTCCATTTTGTAATTTTAGATGAATTTCCCCTTTACCAGTAATATTGCATGGTTCATCATCACCTAAATAAACATGCCCAAAATTACCCTGGACATAATTTTTGAAATAACCCTTATTAGGGGTAGCATGGAAAGAAACTCCTGAATCTAAAACCCATGATTTTATTTTATCATCCAAAGGGAGAATGCGGGCATCTTGCATTACGTCGTTACAACATTTTACTCTTTATGTTTTTCTAGTATATTCTCTCTTTTTTCCTTGAACAAAAAATCCTTCTTTGCATGTCCTTTCTTTCCACAATTCCAACAAGTTATTCCTTTATCTCTGGATTTAAATCTACCCATTTTTACATTGATTTCCCATTATTCTTACTCTTGGATATCTCCTTTTTCCTTCCCTTGCTTTCTACATTCAAATAATTTCTAGATGATGAATCTCCCGCACTTTTCCAATGTATTTCTTCACTCAGATTATACTAACCACATCATTAAACTACAAAATATTAGTAGTAGATGTTGTATTACTAATACCCATTACCAAGTTATTCCAACTATCAAGCAAAGAGCATAAGAATAAAAGTGATTTGAATTAATCATCAAAGAGAATATTAACCGATTTTAATTGATTTACAATGGAATGGAAATCATTCAAGTGGCTTGATATAAATCCACCTTCTTGCATTTTTGAATTAAATAATTTCTTCATCAAATAAACTTTATTTGAAGCACTTTTTTCATATAAATTAGCTAAAGATTTCATTAAATATACCATGGTTTTTTCTTCAATAATATTCGAAGCTACGATGCTATCAAGATCAATCTTCGATATCTTAGAGCATTTATTTCAAGAATCTTCCATTCTTCATCAGTCATCTTTGTAGGATTTGCATTCACATCCAACGGTAAATATAAATCTTTTTGATATAGATAATCTTCCACCTGCATCTTCCATAATTGATAATTATGGCCGTAAAATTTCTCCACTTTTTATTTTCTATCTTCTACCATTGTTGTGCTCCCACTCAATTATAAATCCTTATGTGAGTAAATATGTCAACACACAAAACCCTCAAAACAAAAAATATTTGATACCAGTTGTTGGGGTTAGACACACACTAATTTTATACATATTTATATTCAATTGAATCATAGAAACAATAAACATAGAAATTAAACCAGAAGAAAAATACACAAGATATAATGTGGTTCACCCATTGTGGGCTACATCTATCAAGAAATAACCAATATATTATTCTTTATTCATAGAGGAAATAAAATGAAGATTTACAATCTTCCACACCTCTCATGGATATACAGTACTTTTCCCTCATAATATTCTCTAATATTTCTCTAAAAAAATCTTCTTACAATAATATCTATCCTCTCAAAACTTACCTTCTAACCCTAGCTTTCTAGTTTATAAGCATATACAAACATAAGGGAAACTTATCTATGCATTTACAACCATCTTATCACCTTTATAACCAAAGGTCAGATTAAAATATGTGTCTAAAATAAAAAAATTCACGCATAGGTAGCCGATGTCGGTTCCTCCCAAGTGACGTCGATTACTCCAACCAACCTCGGTTCTTATGTAAACCTGAAATTTTGTAAAGCATGTTATTTTGAAGCCATTTAGCTCCACAAATCAACAAGAAAAAGAAGCAAAATAAAAGGCAAAAAAGCTAAAATCTATAAAATCCAAGAAAAAGAGGAAGAGATGAAAACAAGGAAAAATAAAAGAAAAAAAAGTTGGAGGAAGGGAAGAAAACTAAAAGTAGAGAAAACTAAAATATTAAATTTGTGTCTAAAAGTTAAAGGAAAATGACGTATGAGGAGACAACAAAGAAGAACAAGTAGGATTAAGAGTAGAAGGAGAAGAATGAGAAACTAAAGAAAGAGGAGAAAAAAGGAAAACCAGGCCAAAATGATGAATACAAGGAGTACTAAAGAGAAAAAATTAGAACCATACGTGGAAATAAAGATAACAAGCACACAATAAAATATAAGAAGGATAAGTATAGGTAAAGACCTTATGTGTGGATACTCATAATTTTCAAATAAAACCTCCGCCTATTTCTCCACACAAAACTATGCCTCCAAACACACCAAAAGATAACATAATCTTACTATCTCAAGGGTTTGATTCTTTTGATCCGCTGCAAGACTCCTTGACATTGATAAAGAATATTTTGGATTAAAGGAAACAAGATCAAAGTTTCAAAATAAAACATGGGGTAGTAGAGAAAACTAGGGATGCACAATGCTTCTAAATTACCCTCTTCAAAAATAAAAACCAGTACCATATTGGATTAAATATTTAAGGACAATTGGATGTAAGGATGTGTAGTATTAAAAGAAACAATAGAGAGCATGATAAATTCCATTCATACATACATAATCCAATATGAGGTAGAAATTATGTTCTACATTGAAAAGAGAGTGGAAATTATCCTTCAAAATTTTCTCTCATACTTTGTCTAGGATGAAGCGTAAGAAGTAAAAATCATGTGAGGAGGCAATAACGAAATATCAAGTCGTAGAAGTAAATAAGTATACAATAGATAACAAGGAAATAAATAATACTCTATATAATTTCATATCATCCTTGGAAACTACCATTTCAAATGTTTCCACATATTATACATATGATATGGGATGGAAAATGGTAACAAATCAATAAAAAAATAGCGTCGGATCAAATTGAAGATGATTTAAATACAACAATGTCAACTTAAGATATTACAAAAGATCATGATGGCACCGGATGATAAAACTAATAGACTTGGCGCACAAGATTCACACAAAATAGATTGCAATGGTAGATAAAATAAATGACATAGAGGAATACAAAAATAGTATAGATAGGGCCATCACATGAATATAATGTGAGTTTTCATTTATAAAGTGGAAATATGACGCAATCAAAGGTAAAAGAACCCCAACCGAGATCATGTCACTCATACATGAGAATTCCAAATTATAGCTTTAGCATGATTCCATAAAATAACATCTGACCATGTGGAAGATGTTTTAAGGTCAAATTACTATAAATAATGGTAAGTATTTACCTAGTGCTACACCATGAAGAATTTTCAAAACTCTCTATATTGTATTATATAAATATGTTTTTATACAAATTAGTGGAACATCCCATGTCATATAAATATAATCTAGTGAGTCAATCGAGGAACATTTCCTAATGATAGAAACCTAAGTTATTATAGGTTGATTCCTTGGAGTTCCCATGGAAAGATAGAAAGAAAATATATATGAATATTTTTACGTAAGGTTAGTACTTGTGATGTTGTCATTACAACAAATTGGGATAATTTAATTTTTGATAGGATTCTTCATTCAATTATCTCAAGGATGAGACATTGTTTTAAAGTTCAAGGATGATGTTGATAGGATTCTTCATTCAATTATCTCAAGGATGAGACATTGTTTTAAAGTTCAAGGATGATGTTGATAGGATTCTTCATCAATATATACAAGTGGAAGTGGAAAAGGAAAAAAATTGGATCACTAAAACCCACCAAGAAAGGTTATGAAAATGTGGTAAATAAAAAAACTGTAGGACACTAGACAAGGCGAAAAATTATTAAGATTACACAAAACACCACATGAAGACATAGAAAAATAGGAGAAATACAAAATGAAGACAAAGGCTAAAAATAAAAGATGCGGAGTCACTACCAAAAGGGGTGACTATTGGGTAATTTTACAATTATATACTCACTATAATAATTGTAATAGATAAAATGGGAGAATATACATACATATATATATATATATATATATATATATATATATATATATATATGACAAGTGTAGAAAAGAAGTATGTGAGACTTAAAAAAATAGAGAATAGAAGAGGAATGGGTGGATATATGAAAAAGTGAAATACAAATTGTAATTGATTAAGAAGATGAGTATAATAATTGAATTTACTTTAATGTGTTCTAATTTTGATGTTTGATTTAAATATTATAATATAATTTTTTTATTGAAATCTATTGTATCCAAACTTCAAATACATTCCTTCCTAAAGAATGAACTACTTTAAAATCATAACCCTGTTTAGGATTAAGGTCAACACTTATCTTTTTCTCCTTAAGTGTATGAAATTTATGGTCAAATGATCAAAAATTATCAATTATGATTGATTCTTGGAAGGGAGAAATAAATTTTTGAGTAAATATATCTTATAATTCACTATCGGATAAGATATTTCTTGTCTTAGTAAGAATGGTTTTGTAGCATAAGACATAATTGTTAATAGTTTCTTTAGATCCTTGTATCATCTTAAACATTTGTACAAATGAAACTTTGTCCCCAATACTCGATAGAGTTTTGTGCTAAGAATTGATTTTCTAAAGATGTGAAAGAGCACATAGAATGTGTGGGGAGGTCAAAGAACCATCACAAGGGAAAATCCTTAACACTCATTAGGAAGAGTTTGGTGAGAAAGGTATTGTAAAATTCATAATCAATATGAGCTGCATTAAATGAGTGAAGATGCTTAGTTGTGTCACCTTTTCCATCATAGATAATAATTTTAGGAGTAACAAATCTAAGAGGCATATGATAAGAATCTATTTTAGGGAAAGTGGTTTGTGAAGTAACTTAGTAGAATACATAGCATGAGGAGAAGTAGATGTACCTTTTTGTAATGTTAAGCTTTGAGCTTGTAATATATGACCAAGGGTTTCAGGAATTTTTGTGTTAGATGAAGAAACATGAAAACTATTATGATTTCTTATAGATTTTGTAGTAATAAAAATTGTTATAGGAATAGGCATAGAGACATTTAAAATATTAGGTTCCCCAAGGATGTACGAAGAATAGATGTAGGAATTTGTTTTTGGTAAAATGGAAGAGGGTTGAGACCTCTCAAAAAGGTATTCTTCTCTAGATTATTGATCATGAGAAATCTTAGTATCAAGAAGGATTTTTATAATAGATCAATGTGGTGAGGATTTTCATGAATCCATGTAAGAAAATGATATGTAAGCTCCACTTGTTCATGATCCACAGTGTTATCCTCATCATGAATGTAATCATAATAATTCTCACTTTTAGTTTCAATGTCTTGTAATGGGAACTCATTGGAAGAGTCAAGTATAGATGGATTAATAGAAACATACAATGAATAATAAGCCACAAAACTACAATTTTTGTGAGTAGGAAAAGAAATCTAAATATTCTCAATAGGTTGATTAGTAAAGTGAGAAATATTCCTAAATGGTATAGGGAGAAAGCATATGAAAATTGAAATGATATGGGAGCGTGAAGAGGGAATAACACCATATATTTATAAGAAAAGGAAACCTTAGGGAAACTAGGGTTGGAAGCATAATGTTCAATTCAAGATTTGGGTTCACAAAATTTTACACCCTTTTTAGATTGAGTAATCTAATATTTAGTGAATTAATTACACTAAGAAAATAAGGATAGATACGAGGGGTATTCTTATGAAAAAAATCCAACATTAATCATTCAATATCATATCAACACATTCATTACATACACAATATGCTAAAATTTTGAAAACATGAGGGAATGAGTGTGCTTAGCTGATTAAAAATTATTCTAGAAATTTGTAGGTGTGTAGACTATTTGAACTAGGATATCTGATCCACGATGATGCTTTGTTCCTAGAACCGTGAGTAGAAAATGACCCAAGGAAGGACCTTACAACTCTACTAGGATGGCGCATATGATTTTGACCTGTTATACGCCTTTAACCTACTTGTATTATGTATTTAAAAATTTCTGAGATTTTGGTCTTCCTAGAAATAATTTTTGATACCAAACCCTAATAATCGGTCATGCTTTATGAATCCCTTTGAATATTATGAATAAGATCTAAAACCATATCCATTTTTGCGATATCCTATAAAAATATTAGTTAGGTTGTGGTATCCCCTTGCACCGCCAACATTGGAACTAATCTAAAGAGGCCTAAAACAAAATTTCATTCTCCACCTAGCATGTGATATATAAATAAATTCAACTATGATTTGAAAACTTCTTTTGCAATTATTGAGTTGAGTTTAGGTCTTGCTAAAAACTTAGAGAATGGATCTTTGAGTACTTGCAAGTGAGATGACATGACTTCTTGACCTGGTATGAGGCTTCAAACCTGTAGTGATTTCTTCCTAATGAGTATGCATGTGATTTTATGATAATTAGGGAAACTTGGGTGCCTTTTGAAAGAGTAGGAAGTGAGTGTATCAACATAATGCCATATGATTTCCAAGTGTCTAAACGAGAGATTCTATACTTTCTTATATAGGGTTTTGAAGGTAAGGTATCAAAGAAAGGCCGACCCAAAGGGAGGAAAGGACCCATCAAAGAATGTGAAAGTGAAAGAAAATATGGAGGATATGCATGTGCAAAACCATACAAATATGTCAATACCAGATATAAAATCCTAACAAAACTATACAGCTTTTTTAGGGATGAGAAAGATGAAAACTATAGCTTACATACTCATCAATTGGGATTTGTATATGGGTTTAATTTATTGAAATATCAAAAATAGTCAACATATCAATGTTTATGATTAATAAAACTTGAAAAGATATCTTAGGATGTACTAAGAAGAGCTAGAAAGAGTGTATTTATCTTCACAAAAGATCATTATCAAAATCAACAATGTCAAATATTAATTTTCCAAAGTTGATTGTATATAATTGTATAGGACCATGAAGGATTTTTGTAAAATTTTAGAAAAAAATGGATTTTGGAGTTGGTCATCAAGCCCAAGAAATTCTCTCTAAATTTACATAGATCTACTATGTCTATGGGCATGAGTAACCTCCTCTACAATAAGCATGTAAAACACATGTGATCTATTTGAAAAATTTCTTGGATATATTTTTTCGAGAATGTGGAATCAAACATGAAGCATGAAACATGATTGAAAAAATTACTAAAAGAGTTTTGGTGTCATGTAATGCATGTGTGGACCCGCCTAGAGCACCTCGTTCACTTCTTCATCATTTACCAAGCATGATTTCCTCTCTCTTCCTAGCATTTTACTTTAATTGCTTTCATGTTTATTGGAATAGATTAATTTGAATATAGTAGTATATGCATATAGGAAATGGATGTTAAAATTTTGGATATCCATTATGAACTATAAAATGATATTTTAACAATGTAACTAATTTATAAAATGCTTACTTAGACAAACAAAACATAACATCTAAAACTTTAGTAAATAAAAACTTAACCCTACATATAGTTGTAGATAAATTATCAAAGTTTTGAATGTGAAAAACTTTCAAAACTATTTTTTCTCAAAGATAAAACAACCTTGTTAAAGGTTACAAAACCTCTCCAAAATAGACTTTGTGAAAAACATCTCTAAACATATCCCTTGTATTTTGATCTCTCAAACATGTTATCCAATATATAATTATCTCCACATAATCCTTAAAACTCATCATATCATTTCTTTGATTGGTTTTTGATAGAAACTTGGAGAGATGGTTCTAGGAGGTGACTTCTTGAAATTTTGAAACCCCTTTAGATCCACGTTAGTTTTAATGCATGCAAACTTGAAAAATAAATTATACCACCACAAGACTATTTATTTCTATTATAAACTTGGGTGATTTAATTAGTTTCACTTGTTTCCTATAACGAACTTACTCCTCTCCTTTTTTTTGAACCACCTTCGCTTATTTTTCTCTAGTGTAAACTCCAAAACTTCACTAAATAACTTCATAAAGGTTCTCCTAAAATGAGCATCGATCATTGGATTTTAATCCTAGTAGATTATTTTTATTATCACCACATTATAGAATAATATGTAAGTGTTATATTTGAAATTTGGGTGTTTGGTGACACTTTCATAAATCCATTTCATAACCACTTGGGATAGTTTGAACAATAGAGTGACTAGGTCATGTTGACATGTTCTGAATTTTTAAGACACCCTTCATGTGTAAAAATAAATTAATGTTTGAGAAAATTATGTTGTAACTATAATTAACCCTTATACCAACCATTATTTGTAGGACCTAGAATCTATGGGGATTTAGAATTGCTGGGAACCTCGAAGTGGAAAAAATCATTATGGAAGGTGACTCTATGAATATTATTAACAACCTTTCTAAGACCCAAACTCCGAGTAGGACCATAAGGGAATTTATTAATGAATCTTCCACTCTATGTAATGGTCTTAACATCATGTTCCAACATGTGTATAGGGAAGGAAATAAATCAGCGATACATTAGCCAATGTTGGGGTGTGCATTAATAATTATAATGAATGGTATGATTTCCAAGACATCCCCCACAAAGTTCGCCACATCATTATTAATGAAGCCAATGAAAATCTCATCAATACTCCTTAGTCGGCAACTCCTACACGTGTGGAATCCATTTCCTGGATTTTTGAAGAAGATCGAATTCATTCAATCTTATTCTCCCCTTACCTCGAAAATTGAGTTTTTTTCATTTCAAGCAGGTGCGAGGGAAGGAGTTGGGTTTCATCTCTGTACTAACCAATTTTTTTGGTTTTTAGAGTGCTAACAGTAAGCCTACTTTTTTCTAATCTCTACCCTTGTCGGACACTCGGATTCAATCACAATGGGGGAGCTCCATGTAGAGTCAAGCCTATTTTTGATCCACAATGGAAATAAAATGTGGAACTATGGGAAACCCTTAAGAGTGGGGTTTTACAAATTTTATTCAAAAGATTAAGGGGCATGACCAATACATATCTCTCCAATTTGTGGAAAATTGGAAAGATAGGAACATGAAGTTCAGAGGTAGGGACTTCAATATCTCTTAATAGTTCATTTCTTTCATCACTGGATTAAGCATGGAAGGTAATAAGTTCTTTAGAAATAAATTTGACAAAGAGGTAGAGGAAAGGGTATTCCTAGATGATGGTGAAAGCCTTGAAATCAAGAAGGAAGACATTGTATGTGCCTCTATCCCACAGCCCTTTCACAAAGCAGCTCACATGATGGTTCCATATGTAACTCTTGAGGGAAGGTTATCTATTGTCCCTCTACACCATCTGGTCCTTCTAAACCATTTCAAGCATGAGGCTAATGTGAGTTTTTCTTACTATATTCTGCAATCCTTGAAAAAGTTGGTTTTGGAGGTCTAGGGTCATAAGAGGATACTTCCTCTACATCAAGGGTTCATATTTCTCATACACCATTAAATCCTTGATGTTGTGGCCAATGACCCTTTCCCCATTACCCCCTCTTCCTCCTCAACAACCTCGTATCCACTCCAAGAATCCCATGTATCACGACTCTGTCATAGAAACTCCTCCTAAAAGGATTCTTAGGAGTAGCAATAAGGATGAAAGGATTTTGGTTGATGATATCCCCTTTCTTGTCAATCATGTTACCCCATGTGATCATGACACCTGCTCTATTCTATAAAAAATTCAAATGAAAGTGATACTCAAAATAATTGAAGATAATGTGGATTTTCTCCTCAAGTCTAACATTAAGGACTCAACTTCTGACTCCATTTCCAGCCTCAGAGAGGAAATTAACACTCTTGCCACTCAATTCAAAGCTCTTGAAGAAAATCACAAAAATACTTGGCCATCCACAGGGCAGTTCTCGACCTTATGCAAGTTCACATTCATCAGATCTGCGACATTAGTGGCATTTTGGCCTCAGCTTGGAAGAATGGTAAGATCACCAAGAATTTCAAAGCATACAAATAGGATCCTAACATTAGTACTATTATCCAAAATGAGCCCCTTGCTCATTTTGTGGCTAACTCCCTTCATTCTTCCCTCTCTTGTGCCTCAGTCATAATTTTTTGCTTTTCAAGCACTCAAGACTTTTTAGAAATGGCACCATTGGATAGATATTTTTCTCATCTTTCCAGAAAGGTAAAGTTTTCCTCCTAACTCCATGTATTTTTGAAGTTATGGCTCGGCAAAGTTTTTGTGGGAAATTTTCCCCTGAAAGGTCTGCAGCCAGTAATATGCTGCCATGTGTCCTCGGGAGTGGCGGAGGGTGGAGGTAAACTTGGAATTTTACCAAGTGATTTGGCAAGTTTTCAAAAGAAACATTTCACCCCAAAGGCCTGCCTATGAATGACATGCCGCCACGTGTCCAAAGGGGAAAAAATAGAAAATTTGACCAAGTGTTGGTGCAACAAAAAAAATTCAGCCCCAAGGCCCACACCCAACCACACTATGCCACGCATCCTTAGCCCGAAATGGCGGACCGCGAAGATGAAGTTAGAATTTTGGTGAAATGTTTGGTGAGGGCACAAAGTCAAATTTTGCCCGCAAGGTCCACATCCAATGGCTTCATGCCACGTGTCTCAAGAGCCCGCAGACCACGGAGGGATTTTTAAAATTTTGGTGAAGTGTTTTGGTTAGGTCAAAGGAAAATTATTGGCCCATAGGCCTGCCGACTAGTCGAATCGTGCCATGTGTTCAGGGGTGTCGGAGTTTCGGTCACCGGGGAAAGATTGGGAATTTTTCCCAAAAGGTTAGCGCAAGGAGGAAGGTTCGCCGTAAAGACCCGCATCTAATGGGAGCTTGTCATGTGGCACTAGAGCTTTAGAACGTGGGGAAAAGTTGGAAATTTTCCCAAAGCAAAATGAAATAAATTTCAAAAGGAAAATCTGCCCCCAAACGTGAGCCAATGGAATCTCTCCACGTGTCCAGTGGCGGCCAAAATATAGGACAGGCCCGCATGAAAAAATCTCTAGGAAAATCCCACAACCAATGGGGTTTCGCCACATGTCTAAGTAAAAATATGGCCAAAAGTGATGGAAAAGTTAAGGGTCGTAGGCTCATGCGCGAATCACCTCTTGCCATGTGTCCTTAGATCATCGGCCCGACAGAGATTTTTGGAAAATATTTCCAATGGTCAAAATGATGGAAAATGAGGCATCAAGAGCCCACAGCCAATGGAATCGTGCCACATGGCACCCAGAATGGTGGAGCGTGGGGATTTTTTGGGAATTTTTCCAAATGCAAAAGGTGGAAAATTTCAAATTTTTCGCCCACAAATCCGTTTTGGCCCTGTTTTGCCCTAAAATTTCAAAAGGCCATAACTTTCGATCCAGAGCTCAATTTTTCATGTTCTTTATATCAACGGAAATCTGGTAAAATTATGTACAAGATTCCGGGTAAATTTTGTATTTTTTGGAGTTTAGAGAGAGAAAATTGAAAAACACCTCTGGCACGTGGTCATGAATAGAAATGATGTTTCAACCACCACTTTTAATGAAGAATGGCTCACATTCTCTCCCAACATGGTGGAAAATGTCAGGGAATGGACCTGTAAGGATACCCATTCCATTTTATTGTATTTTTGGTTGGTGGTTGAAGCTCTCCCACGTTTTCCCATGTTTATCTCTCCCGGCTCATTTTTTACATGGTAAAAGCTAGTTTTGGCTCATTTTTGGAAGGATGAATGTTTTTCATGTATTACAGGCCCCTCTTTCACCTTGAAAGTTATTTAGTGGAAATATCAGACCTCTTCTAGGACTCGTAACATGTTTTATAGCTCCCAAATGTTGTAATGCGTGTATTTTGATATTGGAAATGATAATGCAAGCTCTATGAATGAGTTTCAATCATCTCTGTTTATGTTGTTTGCTTCCTTTCGATCTTCCATTACATGTCATCAGTTTGTGCATGATGTTTTGTTACATTTCTATGATCTTTTTCAATCTACAGAAAAAAAAAATGCTCACCACTCCTTTGGTGCATCACCTTATTAGCATTAGTTTCATTTTTGCATTCTCTATCTCTGTCCTCTTTGGAATTTAGAGTAGGATCTTGAATTCAAACCCTCTGTAACTTGCAAGTAATATACCTGATCAGAGGATTTGAGGAACCATCCTCTAATCTAGAGATTCTTTTCCCATTTTTACAAGTCCCACACTTGGGGAAAAGATTCAATGTTGTGCAATCACATTGGATGTCCAAAGTGTCAAACTAGAAATCTGATCAACATCCGTGTGCTGCTTGATTTGTACCAGCAATTTTGGCATGCCTGCGTGGGACCTTAGAGGTCTTTATCTTCATTGCAAAAAAATTGATGTGCATTTTTTGCAAGTTTCTTGCTTAAAATAACCCTAAATTGCACATCTGGTGACTCCAAGGAAGAAGAATCAGCTGGTTTTAGCAGTGTAAACCTGAAAACTCATGAGAAGAATCACCACAAGGTCAAGAGAAGAAGAGGTGTTGTTTGAGTATTTGTAGTTATCTCCAAGAAAAAGGAAAAGAGGGAGGAGAATTCAAAGGTCTCCATCTCCACCAAACAGAACTCTATCAAATCCTCCACCTG
The DNA here is from genome assembly GCA_018340775.1 of Taxus wallichiana var. yunnanensis. Lineage (NCBI taxonomy): Eukaryota > Viridiplantae > Streptophyta > Pinopsida > Cupressales > Taxaceae > Taxus > Taxus wallichiana. The sequence goes on from CM031236.1 coordinate 263,229,730, forward strand.
GTAGGCCTTTCATTCAATCAACAAGGGTTATAAGGCCAATCAGAATGGCACAACACAACCCCTATGTCAATTTCACTGGTAGTAGCCCACTTTCTCTCAATGCACAAAATCCAATCCCAGTTGTAGCATTAAAGAACATTCCATACTTTACTGGAGAGAATCAGACCACTCCTGGTGATCATGTTAAGGATATTGCTAATATTTGTGCAATCCATGAGATTAATGAGATGCAAGTTGTTGTCAAATTGTTGGCATCTTCATTCAAAGGGAAAGCTTTGCAATGGTTCAGGAGTCTTGCCTCAGGCTCTATCCAAAATTGGAACTAGCTATGTATAGCCCTCTATGAGCAGTTTGGAGAAAAGGGAGATAACTTGTCCCTTTTGGAATAGTTGACAACCATCAAGAGAGCTCCCAATGAGCAACTGACTAACTTCAACTTCAAGTTTCAAATGACTTGGGAGAGAATTCCAATGGCAGTAAGGCCAGCAGTAGAAGGTGCTTTCCTATATTACCTTAAAGCTTTAAATTATGATATTTCTATGTTAATTCAATCCATGGGAGGCACAACTATCCCTGTTGCTTATAGCATTGCCATTAGAGCTGAAAATTATTTGATTCAAGCTGGCAAGCTAGCTCCTAGGGATCCAATGCCATTATACCAAAGTTTAGAGAGGCCAAGTACTAGTCAAGTGCCTAATTTAGCCCCTATTCCCACTCCTAGAAATCATATTCCAAGTGAAGCTTCTACTTCATCTTCTAGTGCCTCAAATGAACTTCAAGAAGTCATGAAGAAATTGAAAAAATTAGGTAATGAGCTAGTTACACTCAAGAGGTAGCAAGCCCAAGGTTTTAGACCTCATTTCCAGCCTCAAGCTCAGCCTTAATAGGTATCCATACCAGCCTCAAAGGCCACCTAATCCAGCTTACAAAGCAAAATCAAACAAGACCCCCGCCAATGCACCATTTCAGCCCTATAATCCCAATGCTACATCTGCCTTTAAAGTCATAGTTCCAGTGCAAAACAACATAGATCAAGAGTATGATTGGTGTTTCCCATGCAATGAACCTCACAACTAGTCTATGTGTTTCAACGGTGCCTTAAATCAAGCATTAATGGTGACTAAAACTGGTGTGGAGGGTGAAGGGAGTCAAGGAAATAACCAACAACCAGAAACATTCCAGCAACAATCAGCTCCAAATGATGCCACACTTGTAAATTGGTAGGAAGAATATTTTTGTGGCATGAATCAAACAATTCCCAAAGTGTTGTAGCCAACACAAGGTCAAAAAGGAGAAATTTGGGTGAAGAATAGCCATTGGCTCCAAGTAATCCACAATCTTCTATCACCCCAAAAATTATTGGTAAGCAAAATGCAGTTCCAAACACGTAAGGACTGCCTAAGATAGCTCCTAGGCCAACTCAAATGCCAGTTGCTACTGCCCATGTGCAAGGAATGAATGTGTAGGCTAAGGGACAGTGGAGAGATGCTTCATCTCCATTCAACATCATCGACTAGATGAAGAAGAAAAATGTAAACATATCAATGTGGGAATCACTATTCATCCTAGGCCAAAGAGATTTGCTACAAGCTGCCATGAAGGACTAGTCAACTTCAAATCAGCAGTCCAAATGCAAGAGAAGGTACTCACAAATGTTTCCCAACCTGAGGGGAATCATGGAGGACAACAAGGTAAAATTTTGAAGCCCCCTCCATTCTATGTTTCATTGATCATTGGAAACCAATTAGTACACAATTACATGATTGATTCTCGGGGAAAGTAGTTCAGTAATGCCCAAGAAAATAGCTGATCAGTTAGGGCTTCAATATGAAGTCATATCCAAAGGGGTAGTGCAATTGGATGGGACAGCAGTAACAATAGTTGGAGTGATAAAAAACTTGAGTCTTACTTTGCATGCATGCCCCAACGTTGTTGTTTTGCAAGATGTCTCGGTAATAGACCTTCCACCACTCTTTGCCCTATGTCTGTCAAGGGATTTCACAGCCAAGATTGGAGGTTACTTATCTACTGATTGGTCACACATGTTGTTTAGAACAAGATATGGAACTAAAGCCACAATCAGATCTGAGCCTATTGCAAACTTTCACATTGAGCCTTACACTCCAAGCCAAATCAATACCAATTGTTTAGCATTTGATCAAGAAGATTATCCAAGCACTGATGAAGCTGACACCAAGGTTGGAAGTATCCTAGATCTAACTCTTGATGAATGGGCAAACAAGGTGCATGCTTTTGATCCTTATCAAGAAATAGAAGAATCTGAGTTAGGAGCCTATTGCATGCATGAAGAAAATCAGCTCATCCCTAACATCACCAAGCCATACCACAAGGATGACAATGAGGTATGGTAGTTGTTTTTTGATGGATCGAGGAGTAGACAAGGGACTGGAGGGGGAGATATGCTTATTTCACCTCAAGGAGTTAAGTATTATTCAGCTTTTAGATTTCAGTTTGCATGCTCTAATAACACTGTTGAATATGAAGCTTTGATACAAGGATTGCATTGGTCAATAAAGAGAGGAATAAAGAACTTGCAAGTCATTGGTGATAGTGAGTTGATTGTCAACCAAGTTAAGGGGAAGCATGCTGTCAAGAATGGTCTTCTTGAGTGCTACAAAAATAGGGTGTGGGACCTCATTGAAGATTTTGAGGATTTGGCATCAAATCCATTCCTAGGAAAGAGAACCAAGCTCTGCGATAGGCTTGCAGCGCAGTTGGAGCAGCCTTTGACATTGTTGAAAGCATCCAAAAGACAAGGTACAGCTAAACATCCATGTGATTGTAAGGGCCTCAAAGGTGCCGGACAACAATGTAAGTTAGCAAGTGTTTGAAAGTGATCAACAAATCATCCATTTCTTGCAAGAAGAGGCTGAGTTCTCAGCTAAAAATTAGTAAAAGTTGGAACAGCAGTATGGGGACCAAGTGGTACAGCTGAGAACCAAAAAACTACCAAAGGGACTTATTACTTTGGAGTCCATTTTCAATCCTAATGATCAGTTTAGGAAGGAGAAAGCAAACATCCAAGTCAAGGGAGAAGATTCAGTGTCCATCTTGGTGGAAGAAGGCAAACCACTCCAAGTTGGTAAAGTGACAACTGAGCGAGAAAGGTATGAGTTCATACAACTTTGTCAAGAATTCCCTGATGTGTTTGCTTAGAGCTATGAAGATTTGAAAGGTTTCAACCCCGAGCTAGCTCAACACACAATTGAATTGGATCCAAGTACTAAACACATCAGGAAAAAACAAAGGCCAGTCAATCCACACATGGAGCCTCTCATGAGGAAAGAATTGAATAAGTTGATAGAGTCAAGAATCATATCCCCTATCAAGCATTCTAGTTGGGTGGCCAACTTGGTTCCAGTTAAAAGGAAGAGTGGGGAAATCAGATTGTGTGTTGACTTCAGAGATTTGAATAGAGAATCTCTCAAGGATCATTATCCACTTCCTTCTATGGAGCATATTTTACAAGTTGTTGCCGGCTCTGAGAGGTTTTCATTACTTGATGGTTATTCAGGGTACAATCAGATCATGGTGAAAGAAGAGGATCAGTTCAAGACAACCTTTACAACCAAATGGGGAACTTATGCATACAAGAAAATTCCATTTGGGTTGTCCAACGCTGGAGCTACTTTCCAAAGGGCAATGGACATGGCGTTCAAGGATTTGATTAACAACATGGTGCTAGTATATCTTGATGATATCACTATTTTTTCAAAAAATGTAGCAAACCATCTCTTTCATTTGAGACAAGTGTTCCAAAGGTGCAGAAGATTTGGAGTATCCTTGAATCCTAAAAAGTGTATTTTTCTAGCCCATGAAGGAAAACTCCTTGGCCACATTGTCTCCAAAGAAGGGTTAGCAATTGATCCAGAAAGAGTTGAAGCCATAAGAGCACTACCATTGCCAAGCCATAAGAAGGCCCTTCAAAGTTTCTTGGGGAGAATAAATTTTGTTCGAGGTTTGTCCCAAATTTTATAGCCCTAGTCAAGCCTATCACCAAGATGTTAAAGAAAATCATAGCTTTCAAATGGATAGTAGAAGGCAAGGAAAGTTTAGAAACAATCAAAGAAGCCATCTCTCAAGCCCCAACTCTCATTAACCTAGATTTCTCCAAGGACTTCATCCTCTATGCATTTGGGGGTGGTGATACTATTTCTATAATTTTGGTACAGTAGAACAAAGACAATGATGAGCAGCCAATTTCTTTCTTCAGCCAAATCTTGGAGGACTATGAGGTGAGATATTCTTTCATTGAGAAGCATGTTCTTGCAGTAATCATGAGCTTGAAGAAATTCAAGCATCTAGTCTCAAATAACATGGTTTAATTGTTGGTTTCTCATGTGGGAGTTAAAGACTTCCTCCTCAAAAAAGACCTAAATGAAAAGAGAGCAGGTTAGATTACTCATGTCATGGAGTATGACATTGAGATCAAAGTCACCAAGTTGGTTAGAGGAAAAGGGTTGTGTGAGCAGCTAGTCCTGAACAAACACAAGGAAGCATGCAATGAGAAGGAGGTTGTTTTGGCATTGTAAGAAAACCATGAGAAAGGAAGCACTCAAAAGGAAAATGATGGTGTCCTCACTCCTTTCTGGACCTAGGACATAATTCACTTCCTAAGCATAGGTCTATGCCCTCTAGAGATGAACAAGACCAAAATAAGACACTTCAGGTTGCAAGTTGTCCCATATGCCCTTGTTGATGGTGTTTTATTCAAAGGATATGAATGGAGTGCTTTCTGAGATGTATTGGTACAAATCAAATTCATAGGGTGTTGGAAGAGTTCCATGGTGGATCAACTGGTGGCCATTTTGCACCAAGAGTGACAGCTCTAAATATCATGAGGGCTGGCTATTATTGGCCCAAGATTTTTAGTGATTGTTATGCATGGATCAAGAGGTGCAAGAATTGTGCATTCTTCACGGGTAAGGAGAGGCTAGCTGCCCTTCCATTGCATCCAATTTCAGTTGACCAGCCATTCATGCAATGGGGTTTGGACTTCATTGGATTCATTAATCCCAATTCAAGCCAAGGGCACAAATGGATTCTAACAGCAACATATTACTTCACCAAGTGGACTGAAGTAGTAGCACTCAAGGAAGCAAATGAATCTAGCATCCTGGACTTCTATGAGGGAATAACAACCAGATTTGGCATACCTGCTACAATAATATCAGATAATGCATTAGCATTCATTAGATCCAAGGTAACTGGATGGGCTATCAAGAATGGGATCTACCTAAGCACTTCATCAAATTATTACCCTCAGGGTAATGGCTAGGTTGAATCTACAAACAAGAAATTGTTAAAGATCATTAGGAGGACTCTTAATGAAAATCAGATATCTTGGCATACTAAGTTGAAATAAGCCTTATGGGCTGATAGGATAACTCCTAAAAGATCTACAGGTAAGTCCCCATTGAAGCTTGTTTATGGAAGAGAGGCAATTTTGCCCATGTCACTTGAGTTGCCAACATTGGAACTCGTGAAATAGTTGGAGTTGTCAGAGTTTGAGCCCATGGAGGTTAGATATGCAGAATTGATGGAGCTCTAAGAAATCAAAAATTAGGCATCCCAAGCAATGGAGAAGGATCAAGCTTTGATAAAGAAGACCTTTGATAGAAAGGCCAAGAATAGATCTTTCCAAGTTGGAGATCTAGAGTTAAAATAGGATGCAGACAGAGAAAAACTGGGAAGGCATTAAAAATTTGATGCCATTTGGAGTGGCCCATACATGGTCACAAAGTGTAAGGACAATAATGCCTTCCAATTGTCTTCATTGGATGGTGAAGAACTGTAGATTCCAGTCAATGGAATCCATCTAAAGCATTGCTACTAAAAGAAGTTCTCCACCTTGTACATATTAGCTTAGGTTTTCATTCCTCCAAGTGCTTGTGCACATTGTTTTGTTGTAGATTAGATTTGCTTTCCCTAAGTGCTTTGGCACAAGCTTGTTGTTCCAGGAAATGTGTTTTGTAGGCCTTGCCCCAATCAGATGATGTTCCACCCTCCACCTTCCTCCTTGCAGTGTTCTAGCTAGTTGGGGTACCAAGCAGAGAATTTAATGACTCCATGCCCAATGGATTTCTTCAGGAAACTGGTAACTTCATCCAACAGGTAGATGACCCCTTTGAGTCACCAAAATTGTTATCCAAAATGAGCCCCTTGCTCATTTTGTGGCTAACTCCCTTCATTCTTCCCTCTCTTGTGCCTCAGTCATAATTTTTGTTTTTCAAGAACTCAAGACTTTCTGGAAATGGAACCATTGGATAGATCTTTTTCTCAGCTTTCTAGAAAGGTAAAGTTTTCCTCCTAACTCCATGTATTTTTGAAGTTATGGCTTGGTGGAGTTTTTGTGGGAAATTTTCCCTGAAAGGTCCACAGCCAGTAATATGTTGCCACGTGTCCTCTGGGAGTGGCGGAGGGTGGAGGTAAACTTGGGATTTTACCAAGTGATTCGGCAAGTTTTCAAAAGGAACATTTCACCCCGAAGGCCCGCCTACGAATGACATGCCGCCATGTGTCCAAGGGGGAGAAAATAGAAAATTTGACTAAGTGTTGGCGCAACTAAAAAATTTCAGCCCCAAGGCCAGCACCCAACCACACTACACCACATGTCCTTAGCTCAGAACGGTGGACCGTAGAGATGAAGCTAAAAATTTTGTGAAATGTTTGGCGAGGGTGCAAAGTCAAATTTTGCCCACAGGGTCCACATCCAATGGCTTCATGCCACATGTCTCAAGAGCCCGCGGACCGTGGAGGGATTTTTAAAATTTTGGCAAAGTGTTTTAGTTAGGTCAAAGGAAAATTATTGGCCCGCAGGCCCGCCGACCAGTCGAATCGTGCCACGTGTTCAGGTGTGTCGAAGTTTCGGTCACCAAGGAAAGATTGGGAATTTTTCCCAAAAGGTTAGCGCAAGGAGGAAGGTTCACCCCAAAGACCCGCATCTAATGGGAGCTTTCCATGTGGCACCGAGCTTTAGAACGTGGGGAAAAGTTGGAAATTTTCCCAAAGCAAAATGAAGGAAATTTCAAAAGGAAAACCGCCCCCAAATGCAAGCCAATGGAATCTCGCCACGTGTCCGGTGGCAGCAAAAAATATAGGACAGGCCCACATGAAAAAATCTCCAGGAAAATCCCACAACCAATGGGGTTTCACCACATGTCCGAGTCAAAAATATGGCCAAAAGTGACGGAAAAGTTAAGGGGCAGAGGCCCGCGCGAATCACCTCTTGCCACGTGTCCTCAAATCATCGGCCCGACGGAGATTTTTGGAAAAAATTTCCAGTGGTCAAAATGATGGAAAATGAGGCATCAAGAGCCCATGGCCAATGGAATCATGCCACATGGCACCCAGAATGGAAAAGTGCGGGGATTTTTGGGGAATTTTCCAAAATGCAAAAAGTGGAAAATTTCAAATTTTTCACCCGCCAATCCATTTTGGCCTTGTTTTATCCTAAAATTTCAAATGGCCATAACTTTTGATCCAGAGCTCAATTTTTCACGTTCTTTATATCAATGGAAATATGGTGAAATTATCTACAAGATTATGGGGTCAATTTTTATTTTGATGGATTTTGGAGAGATAAAATTGAAAAACACCTCTGGCATGTGGTCATGAACAAAAATGACATTTCAACCACCATTTTTAATGAAGAATGGCTCGCATTCTCTCCTAGCATGGTGGAAAATGTTAGGGAATGGACCTGTAAGGATTCCCATGCCGTTTTATTTCATTTTTGATCAGTGGTTGAAGCTCTCCCACGTTTTCCCATGTTTCTCTCTCCTAGGCTTGTTTTTTGCATGGTAAAAGCCAGATTTGGCTCATTTTTGGTAGTTGAATGTTTTTCATGTATTGTAGGCTCCCTCTTTCACCTTGAAAGTGATTTTGTGGAAATATCAAACCTCTTCTAGGACTGTAACATGTTTTCTACCTCCCAGATGTTGTAATGCATGTATTTTGATATTGGAAATGATAATGCAAGCTCTGTGAATGAGTTTCAATCCTCTGCTTATGTTGTTTGCTTCCTTTCTGATCTTCCATTACATGTCATCAGTTGTGCATGATGTTTTGTTACATTTCTATGATCTGTGTCAATCTGCAAAAGAAAAAAATGCTCACCACTCCTTTGGTGCATCACCTTATTAGCATTAGTTTCATTTTTGCATTCTCTATCTCTGTCCTCTTTGGAGTTCAGAGTAGGATCTTGAATTCAAACCCTCTCAGTAACTTGCAAGTAATATACTTGATCGGAGGATTTGAGGAACCACCTCTAATCTAGAGATTCTTTTTCCATTTTTATAAGTCCCACACTTGGGGAAAATATTCAATGTTGTGCAATCACACCGGATGTTCAAAGTGTCAAACTAGAAATCGATCAACATCCGAGGGTGCATTGATTTGCATCAACAAGTCTTGCTTTGAATCTTTAGCATCCACTCGAGATTTTTCTCAAGGTTTACAATAAATTTGTTGATTAGTGCCTTTTATCTTTGTTTTCATTGCAGTTGTTGTGGTGTTGTTGTTATGTTGTAGTTTTGTTGTGTTTGGTTATAGTAGGGATTCTTGTAGAAGTCATCCCCTACCTTAGTGATTTTAATATTTTTATTTTTAGTGGGGTGTGGCCCCACCTATCAAAAAACCACATTTCTCTTTATTTCCCATCTTGGTTGTTGAGCCTTTGGTTCTACTCCTAGGTAAGGTCCCTCCAATACCTTTTACCTTTAATAAATAAAATTGCAATTAACCCTTATGAACACCTTAAACAAAATGATAAATGGATTTTATGATTGCGTGTACAAGCAATGTTCCCCTTGAACCCTTGTTGTGGAAATGAAAATAAAAATTGCATGAAGGAATAAAAATCCTTTGCTCTCTAAAATTTAAAGTATGATTACAATTCAAATATTGTGTAAAAATGCTTTTATCTCTCCCATGTCATTCTTCATCTTGTAAATAAATTGATTTTTTATGTGAAGAAAATGAATGAATCTCTCTAAAACCTAAAAAAATAGTTATGATTTGAAATGTTGTGAGAAATATTATTCTTGTTCTCTATCAAAATTTTGATTTCAAATATTGATAGAATTTCCATATGGGAGGTGTGAGATCCATGCTAGCTTGTGTTGACACTTTTTTGATGTAGGTGACAGGAGAAGGAAAACATTTAATGTTTTTTGTATTTGGTTAATTTTTAAATGGATTTATTTAAAATGTATATTTTATTTGAAAAAAGAAACTATGATTTTTGTAGTTAAAATTAATGAAGAGTTGTATTATGGATGGTAATTGCATCACTTGAAAGTTAAAAATCAATTTTGAACTTGTAAAATATCATGCATTAGTGAATTGTATATTGGATTTAATTAAGTTGTTAAATATTGGAAACATATTATTACTATGTAGCTTTAAAATCTTATAGAAAATGAATAAATCGAAAGGAAATGAAAGGAGGAAACACATAAATTGTAATGAATTAGTTCCTTAAAATTACCCTTTTGCTAAATACATCTTAACAAAACTGAATAAATAAATGAAATTATTTAACCACATGAGAAGAACTTATGTTATATCCTCGAACTAACATTCACTTGTATTATGCAAAGTGGTTCAAGTAATATGGAACTTTTTGGGGCCTAAGATGACCCAATCACTAATTCTTAGTTGATATTATAGAGAAACCTTCGTAAGGTGGACTCAATGTACCTTTTACATTTGAATCTTTGGAATCATGTGAGTAACCTCATTATGACCTTATGGGAAAATAAATTCTCTTATCGTGTAATAATTGTTTTCTTTTAAAATGGTTCTAGACTATTATGGAATAAAAACATTTTGATAAAATTATTGATTGATCTTGTTGAGAGATTTAAAATGCTACAATTGGAATGAGTTAATTCTAGGACTTTATATGAGGTTACTCATTTGAAACATATTGTAGCTTATGCCAATTCCCAACATTGGGTCTAATGATATTTTATTGAATGTGTAAAGAGATAATTGATTTTATTTTGTATAACCTATTTATAAACATTTAGATTACTCTTATCAGAAGTAAAGTGGGTGTTTCATTAAGAGGAACATGACTTAATGGAAATATAAATTTATAACTTGGAGGCAAGTGTTATGTGGCCCTTATACGCTTAAAATGTAATTTAAATATAAGAAGAAAACAAATGGATAAACAAGTTATTTATATTAATAAAAACCTAAGTATTGGAAGGCATATAATTTTGGGTATAATCACTTTCCATCTATCTCCTAGTGATATTTTGTTTTATCTATTGTGTTGTATCAAATCTTAGAGAAAGTGTTAAATTGAATATATTTTTGCAATGCTTGTATGTAATTTTTCATTTATATGTGGGGATGACATTGCATCATTGTTTATTAGAGGTATAAGGTGTTGTTAGTGAAGGGAGGAATAAGGGTTATGTTTATTATTGAATTGGAGGAACCAAGTGAATTATTCACTAGTATTAGTGGAGATATAAGAGGGTGGTGTAAATGGATGAATAACGGGTATGATTTTGTGTGGAGGTGTTTATCTTGGAGGAACCAAAGGCTAGTCAGGATTCCTTTGTGGATGTCAAAGAGGTAGTAAACATGATGGTTTCTCCCCTTTACAAGCCTCATAGGTAGGCTTGGTAGTGTGAATTTCCTTTATATTTGGTTTAATGTATTTCTTGTATCCTATCATATGAGTGTCTCTATGTTTGTGTAAATTTATCATTCATTGTGGTGTCACACTAAGTGATCACTAAGTGTTGTGTAACAAAGTTTTCTAATAAAAAAATTATCATAGTTTTTAGTATGTATTTTTGGGAATAATACATGTAAGATCAACCATGTAGGGAAATTTACACGTGGTTGATTGTGTAAGAAAATAAGAGAAAAATTAAAATTAAAATGAATCAGTATTAATGTAAAGGCATAATAAGAGTAATTTCAAGTTCACCAAAATGTATAACGAGTTAAGATATATCCCCACTTATGTTATTAAATTTTGGTGATCGAATCTAGGTCTAAAAATAAGATGTAAATACCAAAGGTGCTCGGGTAGCGCAAGTGTGATAGTTCTAGATGATAATGGTCATAACCCTAAAATAACTCCAAGTTTCTAAGGACTATACATAAGATAAATATAAGTATCCTATTATGATTCAAAATAAATATATGTCAAGTTATGAATAAATCAAATGGAAATAACAATAAGACAAAGAAATAGATAAAATAAAGCATATATCTACCATAATCTATAACAATTAATAATAAAAATCCACACATTAATAAACAGGAAATTAAGGATAACTAAGGGCTAGATATACTTACCTATAGTGTGAATTTTGATGATTTGATCCTCCCCAAAGAAAAAAATGTTGAGAGAGAATAACTATGAGTGGAGAAAGGGGAAAAAAGAGTAATAATTCTAGTGCTAGCTCACTATGGTGACCCAAATACAAAATGATAAGATCCAAACCCTCAAGTCTAACAAACAACTATGAATGCAAGTGAAATTTCCAATGTGCAAGTAAAGTGACATGCTTATAGTAATGATTGATTTATATATAAATAAAAAAGGAGCCGACATACATACCAAACACCATCATCCATGAGTGATGGTGTTATCAATGGGAAAAAAACTTGATACAACCACCCATGGATAATTACATTAGATTTGGGGTAACCCTATGGTAAAAGGGTGAAAAACAATGGGAATTGAAATTGAAAGAATAAATAAAGGAATAAAGAAGGTCCAAGATGACCAAAAGTAGTGTAAATACAAGGAATGCATGTAAAAAAATAACATAATGATGGTAAAATGTTAACAAGAGAGGAAACAAAGTTAGGATATAAAAATGGTTTATAGGACAACATAGTGACATCTCTCAATTTTTTTGGTCTAGACCATATGATCAAGTTTGATCACACCCCAAATTTGGAAGGCCCATTGAGGAATTATTTCAAATCATAGTACACTAAAATGGGGGTGAATCATCCCTACAAACACTTTTACTTCATTTACAAAACCATATATTCATCATTTCATTCATCCATTTAACATTCATAACCATATGAGCACATTATGTGTGTATTAAACATTCAAAAGTACATGAAACAAAGAAGAAGACACATGAATACCATATATAAGTGGGAAACCCTCAAGGGAAAGAAAAACCACTAATTTTTTTCTTATATTACTCAAATAAAGAAATTTAGTGAAGCACCAACTTCACAAGGAGCACCAACCCCTATTTTAATAGAGCACTAACCCTACAAGGAGAACCAACCCCTAATTTAGTGAATCACCCACTCCACAAGGAGGATAAAACCCCATAAGATGATCAATCACCAACTCAACTATCTGAATATGAATATCTATGAATTTTGTAGCTGATGTAACTAATGGAGATCACAAATTTAGATCACACACTTTCTTCAAACCCTCATTCCTTAAGATCGCTCAAATTTATATGTTCATGCATTGATTTGGATTTTATCTCTTACACACTTATTATCTTGAATCCTTTAGAATTTTTCACACTTCATATTCTCTAATTTTATTCCCTAACACCTTCTTTTCTCTCTCATGCAACTCACATTTTTCCCTCCTAGAGCACTAGTTAAAAATGAATAAAACAAGAATATTTGCATGCTTTCCATCTCAAAAATAGAAATGAGGTTTGTTATAATCCTTTATATTGACCAATACATTCATAAAAATATTTATAATGGACCCATGTAGGTCAGCAATGCACAAATTCACTAAACAAGCTCGAAAACAACTCAAAACCCCATCACCTAGATGACTAAAATTCACAAACCTCACACCATGATTAGTAAAGCTCCAAAATTCATCACCCATGTCAAATATGAAATAAAAACACCACCCATGGTCATTAATTATCTTTCACTAATCATATTTATCACAACTCACTCAACAAGGCTCATATCTTTCACCAAATAGTTGTTTCTAGAACCAGTCTTCACCTTTGGGCCTCAATACCACCCAAGAAAACCTCAACTATGGCATGTAACAACTCATTTGAATCTTGGAAACTTTTATATCACATACATGTTTTCTATATCTCATTAAACATCCATATGTTTAAACCACACAAAATTTCCTCTTCACTAAATTGATTTGTCTAGATATCAATGTTCAAAACTCAACACGTTTGTAACCTTAATGTCACTTTCAAGACCTAAAAATTCATTAAATAGGAAAAAATTCATCCCTCTTCACTCTTTAACTAATATAAATCATTAACCAACCCATATCATACCTCTTCTATCTCAATATTACATAAAAACCAATCCTATCTTCAAAAACCAATAACCTTCTTCTTGAAAACTTGAGTTAGATGACCCATAAAATATAATCATCATGAGACAAACCATATACCATTGGAAATCCCTTTGTACTTAATCACAAAACAACTTGCATCAAGTCCCAACTCCACATGTAGCTCTTGAAATTCCACTTTTACCACATAATGATCCAAATTGCCCCAAAAATTCATCTCATAAATAGGGAACATTGTGACATTTAGGACCTCAACCATGATCTAAAACTATCATGGACATCTAGAACAACTCCTATGCTAAAAACATGTCAATTTATTTATCACCTTCTTTGGAAAAATTTTCCACAGACTAAATACCTTCATAAAATTGCATTTTTAGGTGGGGCTCGAATCTTGTCACATACTTTAATACACCTTTATAGAAATATGGAGGATTCCTCTACAACCTAAAATAAAAAATGTGGAAAAATCAATCAAAACTAGTTCATTATACTACTTTTTCTCCAAGTCTCTTTTGGCTAGGGTTTAGCTAGTGTTTCAAAGAAATCTATCTTCTTAAAGATCATTCATAAAAACGTGATGATAAACCCAACTCATTTATTTTTATAAACCTTCTCAATTCCATGGAAAAATATCCCCCAAAAATATTTGGGTTCCATGAAAATTATAAAATTTATAGTGAGCATCATAAGGTCAACTTTTACCTCAAAACACAATGTGGAAAACCCGGTTTTTCCAAAACTAATGTATCTTGCAAAATATCCTTCAATTTGACCTAAAAATTTCATGAAGCATCATGAAAACATCTTATAACTTTCCATACTCATATTCTAGACCAAATAGGTATGAGACTCTCCAACCAATGTCACTAACCCATGCCAACTTGTTTCTTCTTCACCTTCTTGTTTCCCAAAGACATCATACATGCACTATACCTGTAATAACTAACCTAAAACTCATCAAAGACCTTAGGTACACTATCACCATGTTTCTAGCATGATTTTTTAGGACTTATTATCTCCAAAATGCATACCTCCAACTCATTCTGCAAGCTCCAGGACTAGGAATATGCCTAGAATGATTGCTACACACCATGACAAACTATGAATTGACCTTGTAAACCACATGAATAATATTCAAAAATATTGACACATAATAACAAATATTTTTTACCTCATGATAACCTTTGAATTACTTAGAAGGAATTATACAATTACTATGCAAGATCAACCATGTTGTAGGACTTCACCAAACTCACCACTACTAATCAACCTTCTTGTTTGACACTAAAAGAAACCTCATAGAGACTCATAAAAATCATGACACAATTTCCCATTAATGGAATTCACAACACTAACATACAATGGCCAAAAACACCCACTTATGAGGATACCGCATTAACAACCCTTGAATAAGAGAAATGGTTAATAAGAGTAAAAATGAGGTATATAAATTAGGTTTTCCCAAAATGGATGGATAAGATTAGATTAATACTAGGGATGAGGTTTGATATGCAACTTGGTGCTCTAAATTTATTTTCAATAAATTCACTATAGCTATATAAGTTATCCTATTAGCATTAAAATAATTTTATAGTTTGGTTTTAAATACTTTTTTGACCTAGGAAAATTAATTGAATTATTATGGAATTTCCATAACAAAATTAATTTATAGATAAAATTAAGCATGTAACTACCCTAAGGTTGTCCACTTTCCCACAACCCAAAATGTAAAAAATTAATTTATTGATTGAAAATTAATAGTGATTGTTTATTAAAACAAATTTATTTACATGATTTCATGTGTTTAATTGGGTTAGTTTTAAGGTGATTTTTTTTTGTCATTACACTTGGTATTAAAGAAAAATTTAAACACCAAGTGCTCTAGGGATCAAAAAATTAAATTTTAAATTGGCCCATCTTTTCATCGACCTAATGCATGTCATCTTCACGTGTATGATGTTACACTATTGAGGTATATGGGCACTATACGCACCCAAAATTGCACGCTTATACATTGATGGGTACAAGAAAGTATACAATGATGTAAGAATCCTTCTCTAGAACAACAATGAATGAGATATATATCCTCTCCATCTACCTTCAACATGTTTATTTTTTACTTATCTACCCTTATTTCTAAGTCTTTGAACTTTTTGATACTTTTACGAATTGTTTTTCTTCCTATTTTTCACCACATTTTACCTTAAGTCACACACCTTTGTGGTGGTTATGTAACCTTGAGTCTTCCTAGACCAAAGGTTACATAACCACTGTTATGGTTGCATAAGTTCCAGTCTACGCATACCAACAAGATTTATGTGATTTTATTTGGGAGTTCAAATTGCTTGTTTTGAATGCGTGTTTCAAAACCGTGAGTCATTTTATCGTGTGCTTATTATTTGTTTGGCTTAAAGAGTTTGTATTTGAGTATTCTTCTCATTTTATTATCTTTATAGTGTTAACTCCCTCTCTTCTTGATGATTTAGTACTTATTGATTGTCATGTGTTCCAGAATTTTTCTTCTCCATAATTCTATAAAAACCAAACTTTTACCGAATGATGGGTTGGAAATTTGGGATTTGATTGCACTGTTATGATGCCAAAATCTTGCTAAGAATTACACATACAACAAAATACATTAATTTTTTCTTTCCTAGTCTTACATTTGTGACCATTTTTGTTGTAGCCAACTCAGCTCCAAAGATTTTCTTGATTTATTGCAAATCAATCAACTACATTATGCTCTCTTTTTCACCTTACTACCAACCAACTTTGAACACTTTGGATCATCTCGAACTCATATCTAGAAATGAAAAGAATTTGAGGAGGTAATAAATCCATCATCATACTTGGGAAGCTGTCACAGTACAACAATAACCAAGTTGGGGATATATTTACATTTATTTGAAGCTTTCATGTGAATATTATATTTAGATTGAATAGACGCATTTTTTTAAAGAATTAAAATTTATCATTTATTCATTTCTAGAATTATGTGCATATGAACAAAATTTGGCTGATATATTCTTCTATGGTTATCCCAAAGGATCCGAAAGGAAAATAAGTTAGAGGAATCTTTTGTGTCTACATTTATTTATTTATTTCTTCATTGTTAATTACACGTACTATTTATTTACTTTACTAGGAAGTTTCCAGTAGCGAAGAAACTACTCCTAAGAAGATTTCTTTATTCCTATGAATCTGAGGTAGAGGTAGTTAGAGGAAATTAGATTTCCATAATTATAAATTAGAATACATCCTCTATTAAATTATATTTAATTCCACACCCTGCAACAAAGGAATAGCAACATCCAAATATTCTGTGTTTGTTTTATTTTAGTGTAGAATTAGATTGTTCAGATTAATTTATTTTTCTATGTCTATATATTTTATTAAATTTAATTTCTTAACAACCATAAAATCTAATAATATATGTTATAAGTTAATTATATTTATTTATTTATTTCATTCAAAAGCTTCATTGGAAAATACAAAAACAATTAGATAGTTTTCTTTATTTTCTTTGATTAAATACTTGTAAATCGAATTTAATTAAATTAAAAGGAGAAATCAATCATCTTTTGTTTAATTTAGATTCATTTGTTTTATTTATTTAAATATAGGGACATAAGGTAATTTAGGATTGGGAATAACACAACTCATATTTCCCTAGCGTCTTAGGCTACCATAACTTAGCTCTTAGTACCTTTAGATACTAGTTTGTTTGTGTGTTTCCATCCTCACCGATTTGGTTCCCACATGGCCATTCTTGGTCCACCGCAACCTTTTGTGAGAATATTTGACCCAATCATAAACCAGCCAAATATTGATAGACTCCAAATAGATATTGACCAAGGTTTACACCAATTAGTATTTAGGGCCATACATATCCCACCCAAGATTATTGGCTAGCTTATTATAATGAACAATGAGATAGATATTGCAGAAGAATACTAGGCCAACTAAGTTGATAGGGTTATACCTCACAAACCATGATTTTTACTTTACACATTTCCTCCCCATTCTAACATGGCCCTCTTCAGAGAGGGATAATTAGAATAATAATGATATTTCATTCTCATCCACCAACCGGGTTGAGTTATACTTGGATCTACCGATATAGACTGATATCTATGTACAAAAATCATCCTTGATTATATTATCACCCCTGCACATGTTAGGAAATAATTCATCTCTCTTGACAAACAAATCCCAAATTTTTTAGTTGATAACCTTTGATTTCCTTGATTAGTATCCCTGTTTTTATCACCATTCCCACCTATCCCACTTATACTATATCCATCACATTACAATCCCATCTATCATATTCCAATTATCTCAACATGACCTTTAGAATTCACATCCATATAGAATCATGTGTTGACTTTTGGCAATACAAAATTGGTGAACCCAACGTGAAGGGCTAGTTCATTTTTGTATCCATTTATTTTTTTCTTTCATCCATTCTTCTCCTTTCTCATTGTAGACACAAAATCACACACTTGGGTACATTTCTAGGTCCTAAAAGCATGCTAACATTTACATTATTCCTAAGTAAGAAAACTAGTAATTGATAGCTATCTTTGGCCTCTTTCTTCCTTCTTTTTTTGGTCTTACTCACCCTAAATCCTAATTGGTATTTTACTTATTTATCTTTTATGGCTCCAGGACACCATCTCCTAGCCATAACAAGATCACTCAAGTACTCTTGTCCCCTTTGGGTTCCCCTAGCCGTTTATTATCTTACTCGCTCCTTTTGGGTCTCTTTTATCTTTTGGTCATCATTTTCACTTATGGGTCATCCTTCCAGTTTTCAATTACAAAATTCAAACAAGGGAACCATATAAATACATATTTATGTGTTCAAAATAAAATACAAAGCTCTAAGAATAATTACTATCACTTAAGCTTGAATTCAAAATGAACCTAAAGCACTTCAAGGAATTCATCTAGCATCCATTCAAGGGAAAAGGGATTCCATTTTATACATACACTATATAAGAAAAGGAAATTCATTTTATTCCATACACACATTAGCATATAATAGAAAATATATCTGGGTATCAAGTGTAACTTACACTAGGGAATCTTAGGGGAAAATTATTACAGACACTCATAAGAACTATATTGAGTTTGAGATGTAGTGTAGTGCTCGGTCATAATTTCACTCTGTCGGGTGACCATCGGGGTTAGTCGACTCCCCATACTACATATTTATTTTTTAGATTTGATATATTTTTATGGGTTTTATAGGTGAACATATCTTTTGCGCAGTTAGAATTACCTTGGGTGATCTAGGAATGACATACAAGTGATCAACATAGAATATTTAAGATATTTGTATGACACAAAGAGAAATCGTGTTCGCCATTTTTCACAAATCATGGTCACTAGTAATAGTCTCTAGTGCCCAAGCACCCTTGCCCCAATCCAAGCACCCTTTTCTTGCATCATCTGTGAGATTTAGAATTTATCCTAAGGATTTAAGACAATATTCACTTCATGCTCAATGGTTTTCCTATTCTAGAGCACCTCCAAATCAAGCATAATAAGCTAAGTTATTCTTTCTATATCTCTTTCTTAGGGTTTCATATTTTATTCACTTATTTGTTTACATCATATTGTATGAGAAACTATATATCATTGTTTACATTAGTTACTCTACAATTAGGGTTTAAAAATATATATATTAAATCATTTGGTAAACCCCATTTGTGATCGGTCTTTCGGATCCTTATTTTTCCCATTTATTTTTCTTCATGGATTCTAAATTTTCTCAAGTCTCCTTACATTAATTGCTTCAAATTCACCCACCTTGCAAATATTTTCTCCAAAAAACCCTAGACACTATATATCTCCGTAGCTATATACTGCCTTCACAAGTAAGTGTCATCTTCAATCGACTTTATGATGACTCTATTAGTCCTAATGTCAATCAATCAAATTTTAACATTATTTATTTCAAGATAAAATTGAGGCATGTGAATACCATGATCACATCTCTCATAACTAACATCAAACATCTTAAGGCTACTTCTCAATCCAATGCTAGTTCTTCTTCTCCTTCTCATCCTACTTCTATGACTTCTACATGTGCTCATATAAGTGAACCCCAAATCTTACCACTACGACACCTCTCAAGATTGATCTCAACGCTAAACAACATGACATTCTTCTTGAGCTCCTTAATCATCAATTAATCAATTTTCCAACTACTCACTACTATCCTCCTTATCGGCTTGCTAAATATCAAGGTCTCCCATTTTGCAATTATCATTGAATCAATCAACATCATGACAATAAGTGCTATGCTTTGCGAAAAGAATCAAGCACCTTGAGCGTTAGGGTTTTATCTCATTTTTACACAACATCTTGTTAAATTCCCATCTCCAAATGCTACATCCAAATGGGCTCCCAAATATGCTCCTTTTATGACCAAAGTGAAAATCATGCCATCACTTCGATGTTCCTTCTTTAGTTATTCAAGCATCGCCTATACAACCCATTCTAACTAAACAATCACCTTTCAAGATATTTCCTCCATCACCTCCTCTTATTAAGTTGTCTACAACATTACCAAGTAAAATTAAGAAAAATCTTCTCAAAATCATTCCATCATATTCTCCTTTCAATTATTTTATAGTGTTATCAATTCCAAATAATCCACCACCATTAAAGGTCTCTATCCACCCTCCACTTTAGCGACCAATCACTTTTTTCAAACAAGTTAATCCTTACAATGATGGATGAGACAAATTTCAAACTCTGTCACCTTGGAAATATCTCTTTAGCATCATTGTCTAAATCTACACTTCTCACACACTTGGGAGAATCACGCTTACTCCCTCTCCCAATACCATTAGTTTCCTAACATTTATACTACTACGCTTTGTGCTTCATATTTCCTATTTCTAAGCACTCTTACACACTTGTATACACACATTGTATCATTATTACCTTATGACACACACTAGTTTTGTAGTTCATACTCAATTGTTGAGGGTCTAAATCTAAAATTAACCTCACCTCATTCACTCTTCACACTTTGTGCTTCATGATCGATCTTTCTAGCATCTACACTTTCAAACCATTTCTCGATGATGCACTCTTGTTATATGGTTCATTCTTGATTGTTGAAGGGTCTTTTATAAATGAACCTCATCTCATACACATCCACTGGAGGGAACGTTGCTCCTATCACATTCACACATTACATACCACTTTATTCCACTCATTCACTACATTTGCATATCTTGGTTGCATTTACTTTTGCTATCTTATTCTACTTACATGTTGTACTTTTCTTACTATGCTAGTCAAATACTCAGTATGTCATTATATTTATCATATACACATGTGCATTCACTTGGTATCTAGTTGTGAATGTAGATCTCTTACATATTTTCACACGATATAATGATATTTAACATTGTACCTTTACCAATCCCACCGAGGATCCTAGGGGCATCTACATTTCCTAATCTCACACATTATAGGTGTTATTGTTTCATCATTTACTACTTATAATTTCTAGCACATTACTTTCCACTGATACATACATGTCTTGACATACTATTTATCTTTCTAACATGCTAATAGGTGCTTCATGTGTAACATTTTCTTTGCAGGACTATATATCTCCATGGTTATCTGATACATTTTTCTTGTCATTGTTTTCTATTGTATGTTATTATTTCATGGGTTTTGCCCTATGTATTTTATGCATATTTTCTACTTTTAGATGTTTCTACCCTGATTGGCTTGTGACATTGTGAGTGATGTACCATGTTTGAAACCCACTTTTGTGGTCTATCTTATTTTAACACTTAATTGTTACATTATATTCTAATTACATACTAGCTTTGATTTCACTAACACATGTTACTAGCCACTTTGTTTGCATGTGTCTTGGTTTCTACCATGCACATCCCCTCCCCTGCAGGGATCCATTTCATCACAGGATTAGGTCCTCTCTTTTGGGCCAAATATTCCTAAAATCATCTCATGTACCCCAAAAAAGGGGGCATACATTGGGTGAAAAAATTACCCCTATAGTAGTTAGGAGCTACAAAAGAGACATAGACAATACAAAACAAAACAAAAATACAGTCACATAACGTCATAGAATCGACTTGGTCTCTCAACACAACATAGACACCGATTACCTAGCACCAGCACTGTGCAAGAGCGCTTGGGTTCTTGTGTCCTCCCTTGGGCACCTATATCCTAGGGACACATACAACCATCTTATTATATCATCACAATTTACAAAACCTTTAGAGTAGATTTTCAGCTACAAGCATGCACTTAGTTACACCATGCATGCAATCTCCTACAATCATTTCAATCAAAAATAAATAAATTTGGAACTAATTCGGGATAGAAGAAACAAAACAGGATGTACCATCTACAGTGGTGCTCATTAGGAAGATTCATGGAAGGAGAGTAACACTAGACCTCTCTCCCCAACACTTACTCACCGCGTGAGATCACCAAATAAACTCTCACTTGGCATGAGATCACCCAAAAACTCTCTCTTCACAAAGATTACAGGACACTTTTCTATCCTTTAAAATCTTTCACATTAGGTGAACACTTTCCTTTTACACACTTACTACATACTTTTACATATGCACATTTTTCTTTGATTTATCATATACAAAAATTTGACTACATTCTTGCTCTTCTTTTTGCAGGTCTATCCTTACAAGAAGTAGCAGCAAAAAGCTACATAAATAGGTATAAATCATCACATACACTTCAACCCTAGGGTCACTTTCCTTTCCTAGTTTCCACTCTTCATATTTACGTCATTCCACGCTTCACTTGTCTCTTCCGCATGTTATCACCATCACACTCTATAAGAACAAAAGGTATGCATCTCTTATCTACTTTATGTTATCAAGTATTCACTCAATGACATAAATTGGGGTCAAATGTAGACACAAAATCATGCACTTGGGTACATTTATAGGTCCTAAAAGTATACTAGCATTTACATGATTCTTAAGTAAGAAAACTAATAATTGATAATTGTCTTTGGCCTCTTTCTTCTATATTTTACTTTATCTTTGGTCTTACACACCCTACAACTCAATCATTATTTTACTTATTTATCTTGTATAGCTCCATATACTAGCACCCGGTCAAGACAAGATCACCTATGTTCCCCTATCCCCTCTAAGCACCTGCGACCTTTTCTTATATTACTCACTCCTTTTGGGTCTCTTTTATCTTATTGGCATGTTTTTCACTTATGGGTTGGCCTTCTATTTTTCAATTACAAAATTCAAACAAGGGAATCGTATAAATACAGAGTTATGTGTTCAAAATAAAGGACCAAGATCTAAGAATTATTACTATCACCTAAGTTTGCATTCAAAAGGTACCTAAAGCACTTCAAGGAATCCATCTACCATCCATTCAAGGGACAAGGGACTGCATTTTTGCATACACTACATAGAAAGGGGAAGCTCAATATATTCCATACACACATTTTCATTATCTAGAAAATCTATCTCGTTATCAAGTACAACGTGCACTAGGGCATCCCAGGGCACAATTCTTACACACACTCACAAGAACTACATGGATTTTGAGATGTAGTGTAGTACTCATTCATAAATTCACTCTATCAAGTGACCATTGGGGTCATCGAATCCCCATATTACATCTTTAGTTTTTGGATTTGATGTGGTTTTGTGGGTTTTGTAGGTGAATATCTATTTTGCAGTTACAGTACCTTATCTGATCAAGGAGTGACATACAAGTGATCAACAGAGAAACTTTTATATTTGTGTGACATAATAAATCTAGCACCTAATTTTCTTTACTTCATATTATAGAAAATATTTTTTTATTTATCTTCCCAAACTAACTTCTACCTTTAATTATTTAAATGTACATCCTAACATTTAAATCCAACAACATTACAATTGCAATTCTTCAGATAATAAATCGATAAAGCATGTGCATAACTATGGGTCATTTAGATCCATCGATCCCCTATAGATTACTCTTTCAAGTTTGTATACTAAGTATACATTTAGTACCTTTATTGACATTGATTTATAAGTTTTGTTCTAAGTTTCTACCAAGAATTCAATCGATTGAATCCCATCCGTAATCTCAAACTAATGTTTATAACAAGGTGAACTTGACAGTTTAATAACTCAAACTACTTCAACCAAATTTTAAGTGTCATGCACCGCATGCTAAGTTTCTAGATGGAACGCTCGTTAATGTAAACATGTACCTTCACCACACCACTTGGTTTAGTTATCAAAATTGAATCAATTAGTTTAATTTACTTAAATTTAAGCTACGCACAAGGTACCAAACCTATTTAACCCATGTAAAGAAGTACGCCGTGACAACTTAGGTTACCTATGGGAGATAAGGTGCATATGTAATGAATTGTGTCGCTTACGTACCTTAGTTATTCCCCATAGCCAACATAAGTTGGTACTTATGTGACTTTCTTTTGTAGGATAAGAATATTTTTCAACTTAAGTGTAACTAAATTGTTTAATGGATTTTGATAGACATAATAAGTGAATCTCGAGGACAACTTAATATATCTACTATGTAGCAAAGATTCATTTAATGACCTCGCATCATTAAATGTATGCTGCTCTACAATAGTGATCATAAGTTTTCCTACTAAAGTACATATATTGAGTACATCATAATTATTAACATATTTATTTATAAAATAATTAGTTTTACAACAATTTTCCTTCAAAATGCAATGATACATTATGGCATATAAATTTGATCCTAAGTTCCACAACTTAGTTTCGATACTAGATCACAATCATCTTCAAAATTATTTACTTACATCAATTATACATCTTAATGTAATTTAAGATGGTTTGTTATGTTTCTTTATAGTCCATAATTGATTATTTATCTACGACATTGTCATAAAAATCCATAATTATATTAAAATCAAATGAAATAATTACAAAAAAATATAATAGTATTAGTTTCATGCATATAACCTCATAATAAATTATTCTCAATATTTTATCATAGTAGTTCATAACTTAGTGGACCATGTAGCCTTAATTCAACATAGCCACTTAAGGTAGAATCACATAAGTATAACTATTCCATAATTGATCCTTAATTAATAATATGATATTTCATATCTCATTAGAAATCAGATTATTTATACCAACATGTTCATTATTTTGCTAATTTTACTAAGCAATAATAATGATTTATATAATCAACTTTGAATCCATTCAAAAATGACGACTCATTTTTAAATACAAGTTTAATATTCCTTATCAGAATAGAACATCAACATAATTAGGAAAACTACCTTCATCAAGTAAGACAATGATGCCCTTGCTCACTTATACAACATGCATTTCAAATGAAGATAGATTAAATACATAATCAAACATAATACACTTATTATATATCATAACTCGAAATAACATCAACAATATATCATATCCTTATAACATAACCAACATTTATTCTTTTCCATTATTTGTTATCCTACATTCTAAAAATGTTGAAGTACAAAATTGTTCATGGTCGGTCCAACCAAACTATCATGAAAAGGTCCTCTAGCTTATCTTTACTATTATAACACTAAAACATCTCTATGATTATCCTTCAATGGTATAATAATATCAAGATTCAATAGCAAATAATACAATAACATTACTCCTTTTCATTCTCAATAATACCTATACAAGATAATGAGTTAAGTTTAACACTATATCATTTCATAACTCGAATGATTAAATGATGCAAAATTTCTAATTGAACCTAGTATTAATTTGTTGATTCATCTAAAAACTTCCTGAATTAAATCTTGCCATTTCTCCCTAAAAGGTGAATGAAAATATTCTTTTTATACTATGGAAATAAGACTATACTTTCCATTGACCAATCATTAGAGTATATTACCTTTACTCACACAGTCAAGAATAATATTCAATTAATTATAAGCTTCACAAAATTCTGTTTGTAAGAATCAATATAGCCATTATCTATAACTTTCACAATAATAATTTCAGTCAAAGAAAGTTGTAGTAAACAATCCATAGTAGATATCCATAAACCTTTTTTTTAATATCTATGGAATTACCTTAATCTCGATAAACTTTCCTTAAACAATCTGAACCAAATCAATCTAACTAAATATAACTAAATAGTAATATCATTTGGAAACTAATTGATTCGACTTAACCATCACAATCGAGTTAGGCTCTCATACCTCCAACCCATCTCGTATACATCCATACAATAACCCCGAGATATATGAGTCATATAAATATAAATAAATAGAGTTAGATTGGAAGCAACTTCCCATGATATTTTTACCTTTCCCACACTTAAAGCTTCGCACACACAAACTGCAAATAGAATTAGGGTTTAACATAGGACAATATACAGAGTGAAACAAAGATACCCAAATATCATCATGAAACATATTAAGATAAATTTTGAATGGGTATTTTACCAAAAGGTAAAATATAATCACATAACAAAGTAAAGGTTGTTTGGCCATCATTTCAACTCTAAATCAAAAACTAGAATTTTTAGAGTTCCTTATAGAGCACAAAGATCAGTAAATTTCCATTAAAAAGATAATCATGAATAATCCAATATCCCTAATGGGTTTATTTAATAGTCAATAAAATAAAAAGACCATCCATATTTTCCAATTGAAACTCATTGAAGACCAGAGATAAAACACTTAAATGTATATGTATATATGTTTATAATACCCAATATTATATTTCAACTTTGAAATGGTATTCACATTGTGTTTTATAAATCATATTCCCTGTACATAGATATAATTGAACTCGATAATATTTTTACCCAATCTTTAATCAAAATATAATCAACCATGACTATATATATATATATACAGTCGATAATAAACCACCACCGATTCGTGGTATAAATGATCAATTTGGCCATGGTCGAGTCTCACGAAATACACCCATAAAAAAACACATAGTCATATAATCATGCCTTTAGCAAAATTATAACATGATTTACTTTAAACTAACACTCACAAAATACCCACAATCTTCCAACATATATTCACTCAAAAATATTTTTGCAGAGTTTTGTAACATATAAAATGTCTTAATGTTATAAATAATTGCTAGATTTAGCGAGGGATAAATAACTATTAAGACCAGTCCTTTAAATTTGAATACTTATATAAAACTATGGAGCCTTTTATAACGTAAGGCATACCCATAATCGAAGCTTCGTTGGGATGTACAAGTAAAAAT
Source organism: Taxus wallichiana var. yunnanensis (assembly GCA_018340775.1). Lineage (NCBI taxonomy): Eukaryota > Viridiplantae > Streptophyta > Pinopsida > Cupressales > Taxaceae > Taxus > Taxus wallichiana. Next base: position 263,256,331 of record CM031236.1, read on the forward strand.
GTGAAACATTTACTTATTACAAATAGAGGAAGTATTGGAAGTTTCCAATAGGCTATTAAGAGGTGGCATTATCATGCACACTCCCCCTCAAGGGAAACACTAATAGGCCCAACAAGGCATGTAAATTTCAAAACTTGACCTAACATAGTGGTTTTGTGAAGATATATGTAACCCGATATCCAACTGATGAATAGCAGATCAATATCACCATTAAGGACTTTTTCTCTGATGAAATGCATATGAAATTCAATATGCTTTGTCCTTTGATGCTGAACTGGATTATTTTCAAGAGAAATGCAGCTCTAACTGTCAAATAGAATATTATTACTCCCTTTGACATCCATGTGCAACTCAACCAACAACCTTTTCAGCCACATAGCTTCTTTAGCAGCTTCCATGAAACTCCTATACTCTACCTCAGTAGAAGAGATAGACATTGTTGGTTTATTTTTTCTACTCCAAGTGATGGCACCTACACCAAGCTTGAAAATATATCCAAAAGTAGAATTTCTATCTGCAGATTACCAAAGCATGATCAGATTATGTTGTGCATCATTAAAAGGAGAATAAAAATACCATAATTGATTGTTCCTTTAATATATCTCAAAATCCTTGTCACCTTTTTCCAATTATCTTCATAAGGATCCCGTTAAATATCTACTCTTACCGCATAAGAGATCATCTAGTAATAGTTAAGTAGATTAAATACCAACTAGCTACTTATACAGAGGATCAAATTTAGAAAGGGAGGATACGAGGATGAGCGAAGAAACAATCGCAACCCTCCTCTTTAATGGGAGAGGTTCCCTTAATTATAGATATCGATTCTGAAAAGGATGAGGAAAGGGAATACGAGGATGAGCAGAAAATAATCCTTTATGTATACGAAGTTGCAGTGAATTTAAAACAAGATCGTTTGCATTGGATGAACAAGATGAGATTACCAGACACAAAGTTCTGTAAATAACCTTCTTCAGATTCTTTAATCAAGGACACAAAGTTCCTTCTTGGTTGTACAAGATCACTATACTCGCAATATTTGAAAATATGCAATCAGTGAGACTAACGAACTAGAAACAAATGATCTTCACGAAATTAAATGAAAACACAGAGATAACAGAGATTAGATAGACAATGAATGGAAAGCCCTTTTGTATTGATTTCTTTATGATCTATTTACACTTTCAGAAAATATGCCAAGTTCTTCCTCCTTTGAGAATGGCGTAAAGAAGGCCATTATATAGCTTACAAATCAGTTACTTTTTGTAACCGTTTCTTTTAACCAAGAATAGTTAAGGACTGCCAACCGCAATACCTCAACCTTTTACAAAGAAAACGGAAAAGAAAGGGAAGAAGAGAAAAGAAAGGGGAAGAAGACAGGTGGCCGATCACTGAGAGGGACCCACTAACTTCAGATCCATTTGTCTGAATCTCTTCAACGCCTCAGCTATGTCTCTGCCACGAGGAACTGACGTGTTGGCTGCAGACTGAGTCCAAAATCGCAGACACTTCTCCATCTCTTTATCAAACTCGACATGAGTATGATAATCTTTATTTGCTTCTTCAATGGTAGATTGAAGAGAGCAGATCTCCTTCATTTTTTCTTTGGAGATGGAGCTTTCCTTGAATAAATTGTCTTTTACAAAAGTTCTGAACTGAGCTTTGATCTCTTGTAAGGAAAGGGAAGCACCAGAGGTTTCATCTTGAAGATGACAGTGTATATCTTTGAAAGCCGAGACAACCAATGTCTTGAAGGCTTCACCCTTCTGCCAGCTGTTCTTCATTTCTCCCAAAGCCTCCTCCAAGACTCTGATCTTCCAATCCACACTGTAGACCCAGGACTTTGACAGATTGTCCTTTGCATCATCAAAAACTTTATTCGCCAGCAAAATGTTCTCGTCTGTCTGTCCCATAAGGCGAAGGTCTACTATGCAACTGCTCCAAATTTTGAGCTCTTTATCCATGGTATTGATAGTGGAAGAGAGCTTCAGTTGCATATTGCTCACCTTTTTGTGGAGTTTGAAAGCTTCACCGATGAAGTTTAACCCAGCAACAAGCATGTCATCCACCATGGCTTCAATAGCTCTACCATAGACAGAATACTTGTGCATATCTTTAATACTCTGCACTTCATCTTGGCTTAGAATTACAGGAGGTGGGAGAGCAGTCAAGGGGGTAGGGTCCAAAACTTTGTCCTTAGACAAAAGGGACTTGATGAAACCTGTGAGAACTTGGGCCTGTTCTTCCAACTGTTCAATAGTTTGCTAGCCCTTTTCTACCCTCCCAATGACTCTTGTGACTGTTTCCTGGAGGTTGTGAATTTCACCTTCAGGGGTAGACTCTCCCATTGGGATTCTCGAGAGCTCCAAGTCAGATGCCTGCAAGTCCTACTCTGATTTATCCGTTGTAGGCTTGGCAATCTCCAGGAATTGCTGACCTTGAGCATCAGACACTATTCTGGAGGTGACTTTGGCTCTCTTGGCACGAGAAGGGGTGGTGCCCAACAAGGCTGCGACAGCATCAAAATTTGATCCCGAGCTTTGAGAGGAGAATTTCCTCTTCCTTTTGTCGACCAAAGGTTGCACCCACGCGAAAGAGGAAGAGGAATCAGCAGGAGGGGCAAGGGGACCAAGAGACAGGGAGCTCATGACGCTCAAGGTCTATGCAGCTGTTGACTCGAGTTGAGATGTGAGCGGGGCACTGGAGCAATTGTGGTAGAAGGATCTACAACATCTGGAAGCTCAGTGCTCTGGACTTCTTTATCTCTATCAGCTGGGTCTTCAGGAGCATTTGCAGGGGTTGGCATTTCACTTTCTTCACTTTCACTAAGAACAATGATGTTCTCTGGCCCTATAGGAAAATTTGCCTATTTTTCTGGAGATCTTCTTCCACAGGTTCTTTCTTTACTTCTTTGAGTTTCTTCTTATATACAGGTGGATGAGGAAGGAGTAGATTCTGCAGGTCCCTGAGTTGATGAGGCAGGAGGGGTCTTCACTGGTGTCTCAGACCTTGGAATAGATGCTTCTCTTCTTGGTGTTGAAGTGTCCTTAGAAGAGGATTCTCCTGAATGCCTCCTGAACTCTCGAACTCTCTGTCAGCCAGACCTAGTCCCGACTAAAGCTGGGCAAGGATCTCGGCCAGTCGTCCCTCTCTTTCCTGTTCCAATCCATGTCCTCTAAAGGAGTGTGCTTAACCACATTTTCATACTCATACGAGTATAGATCGAGTTGTCATCCTTTAGCCCTTCAGGAACTTGATATAGGCCGAGTTCTTGAATTAATTGCAAGGAGAATCTGCCATAGTGCCTCCTTCTAGCCTCAAAATCATCGGCACAATCAGCCCAATAGTCTTACTATCAGCTCTGTGATAATATACTATTTTGATGTTCTGCCCAATGAACCTCTTCAAGTCGAAGCAAGTCCTTGGCTTGAAGAAGTGAACCATGATGGGAACCAGGGCTCTTTCTACATTCTGTGCATCTAGGGCTGTTTTGCAGGTATAATTTCCCAAAGAGATGGGAAAGTGTAAACCAGTGATCCTCTTATCCCTGCAGGTTCTGTGTAATTTGTCCAATTGCCTGCATATTTCTATCAAGGCCATCCTATCATTACAGAACATGGGTAGTCTTAGAGGGGTGCCCTCATAGCCGGCAAGCCTGATATAAGAGAATTTCCTGAACTGGATGAAGTAAGCACCGTAGTGCGATATCAGAGTCATAGCTTCATCAGAGAATCTCCTGGCAGTATCACCTTCGAGCAGCCTAACCACGTACATGGTGAAAGTGTCGTTGACCCTTCTGAAGTTACGATTGCTGGTCTCCAGGGTGAACTGCGGGCAGTATGCATATATTGGATCATCTTTGTGTTCATCTATGTAAGAGAAACCAAACCACTGCCTTGATGCTGCCAGAGTGTACATCAGGTACGAAGTCATATAGAACTTCTTTGTTTGTTGCACGTTGGACAGCTGCTCTACCAAATTCATGCTAATGATCTCCACCCAGTTGATATTCTGTGTTCCCTCGCATACCATGTTGATGAGCGGGCACATCCAGAAATGGAACTCATTGGTGGAGGGCAAGCCCATAACCCGAGCCAACAGAGTTATGAAATCAGACAACTCTTCATTAAAATCTACCCGCAAGAGGGTTTTGGTCAGACGAGAAGCTCCTTTCTTAGGGTTCTTCAGCCAGGACTTGGCAACCCGTGCTTTGTATTTGTCACTGTCCTGATTGAACAGGGCCTGTGCTTGATCCCGGGAAACGACTATGGCATTATCCATCTCTGGGATCCTCAGAGCAGTGCTAATGGCAGCAGCATCTAGTTTGGCAATGAGTTCCCCATGTATATTTGTCAATTCGCTCGAGGCGGGGTCGAAGTGAGCTCCGCATGAAAGCACGCTATCGACTCCACCGCATGCGAGATCGGGAAACCGCCAGCAAAGGCCAAACCGCTGTCATGAATCATTGCTGCCATTGGAGTAGGGTTTGTATCTGCCACCCTCGCCCAAAAATCACCGAAGTCGAGATGTCGAGCTTCACTGTCTCCAATGTTGAGAACGAGACTCTAGTGGTGAAACTTGCTCCTGTCCCTGGAATTTGATCTTCATGCTGATAGTAGTTGAGAGAGAATTGCAATCTAGACTTGGGAAGGAATTGCGGTAGGGAGCAGGTATGCGCGAAGAAATTAGTTTGCAGGGGTTCGAGCGAGGAAGCAGTGTGAAAAATGTAAAAGGGGGTCTGCTCGTTATATAGCCGTTTTGGAGAGAGAAAGGAAATCAATGTGCATTAAATTCATATCTACCAATTTGAAAAGCAACATATTCGGGTAGAGCGGGAAAAACTAAGTATGAATGGCATTTGGTTCGCTTGGGACATGTGAGACGCGAATGCGTGAAACACGCGGCTCGGCCGATTCGGGCGAAGCAGGGAGAATACGCACAAATGCGTTTTGGGACATTTGGGATGAAAACACGCGAAGTACGCGGTTCGGGCATTTCGGCCGAAAATGGGACAGAGCGCACTTTTAAAATTGGGACATTTGGGATAAGAACGCGCGAAGTACGCGGTTCGGGTGTTTCGGGTGAAATTGGAATGACTTGCACTTTTTGACTTGGGACATTTGGGACAAAAGTTCCGAAGTACGCGACTTGATCAATTCGGGTGAAAACGTGACAGAAGGTCCGGAAGTGTTTGGGACATTTGGAACAGAAATGTGTGAAGTACGCGGCTCAGGCGTTTCGGGTGAAAATGCAACAAAGGGGCCCGTTTGAAACTGGGACATGCGGGACAAAAATACGTGAAGTACACGAGAAACACACAAAATGACCCAGGAATGCAGATCTGTTACAATTTCTTGACTTCTAACATTTTCAAAGACGATAGAGAAGACATTCAAAACTCAAAATTTTGAAAATTTACTTTAAGTGCGGGGAAATTTTGAGTGGACAACACAATGGCTCCTTACAGGGATGACTTGGCATAAATTCAAGGAATGAGGCAAGGTAAGAACTTAGATAAATTTAGGGAAGCAGAGACAGTACCTTGCTCATTGGGCAGCGAGTCAAAAAGAACACCAAATACGAGAGCAACACACCAAAACAACAAAAGGAAAACACACCAAAAGCGAGAGAAGCAAAAACACGTATCACGAATATACAAAGGACTCCCTAGTCACCTAGGACTTGAACAACTTGAGATACTGCCCACTATAAGGAAGTGGGAGGAGAACCATCCATGTAATCAAGATAGAAAGAATTCTTACCAGCAAAGTGTCTGATCTTGAAAGGCCCGAGCCAAAGGGAATCAAACTTTCCATGGCTGCCACGAGGTTCATGTCTTTTATCCCATAGCAACACAGTGTCTCCAACTTGGAAATCTCTGAACCTAGCTTTCTTGTCAAACAGGACCTTTACCTTCTGCTGGTGAACAGATATCCTATCAGCAACCATCAATCTGTCCTCATTCAGTTTGTGCAGGTACATAATTCTCTTATCCAGAGCATCGCTGAAACTAGTATCCTCAATGGCCTTCATTAGGTGCAAGGCTGGCAGTTCCACTGTCACTGGCAATTGAGCTTCTACTCCATACACCACTTGAAAAGGAGACATTCCAATATCTCTCTTTGGTGTAATCCTGTCTACCCAAAGAGCATCATAGAGCTTCTTGTGCCAGTTTCGTTGAGACTCATTGACCAACTTCCTTATGATAGTCACCAGATTTTTGTTAGTGGATTCTGCTTGCCCATTGCCCTGAGGGTAGTAATCTGAAGAGTGAGCCAAAGAAATACCATACCCATAGCAGAAATCCATTATCTCAGCTGAAGAGAAATTCGAAGCATTATCTGTTACAATCTTGTTAGGTACACCATACCTTACCAAGATGTTCTCTTTGATGAAGCTGCATACCACTTCAGAAGTAGTGCTCTTGACTGGAATAGCTTCCACCCATTTGGTGAAGTAGTCAGTGGCAGTTAGCACATGAGTGTGACCAGCACTAGAAGCAGGATTAAGTGTACCAATGAAGTCCAAACCCCACTGTTGAAATGGTTCCTCAATCACAATCAGGCGGCCGAGAGGCAACGACGCCAGTTTAGGTCTTCCCACAAAAGTCTGACAAGCCTCACATTTATCCACCCACTTGGATGCATCTCTGAACAAGGAAGGCCAGTAGTATCCTCCACGGAGTATTTTATGAGCTGTAACCATTGATGAAAAGTGCCCTCCACATGCATGATCATGAAAAGCTGAGAGCAACTTTCTCTGTTGTTCCTTGTCCACACACTTCAAAATCTCCCATCTATTCCTCGCTTGAACAGGGCATTTTCCCACAACACATATTGCGCTGACCTCAATTTAACAGTCCTCTTTTCTTTGGCAGTTAAATGAGAGGGGCATTCCCCATAGGTGAGAAAATGGGCGATGTCAGCATACCATTCATCAACCCAACTAAGGAACGAGCGACAGGGGGAAGGTCAACTTTCTCCTCCAGCAACTCATGTTTGGCTCCTTCAGCAATGAGCTCACAAAGGCCTTTTCCACGAACCAGCTTGGTCGGTTTGATGTCAATGTCATACTCTTGGACCTTAGCACCCAGTTCCCTCTCTTGGATCCAAATTCTTGTTGTGTGAGAATCGACTTAACAGTTGTATCTGGAACCAGCACCATGGAGTGAGAGTTGAGGATATAAAAACGAAACTGCTTCACAGCTTTGACCACTGCAAAAGCATGCTTCTCCATCATGGTGTATTTCAACTCATGATCCTTTAGAATATAGCTCATGAACGCAATTGGGAGTTCATGCTCATTAGAGTCTTCTTGAGTTAAGACAGCAGCCAGGGTATTATCTGTAGCATAGCAATAGATGATGAAATCTTTGCTGAAATCAGGACAGGCCAAAACTGGAGTTTTAGCGATAGCTCTCTTGATACCCTCAAAGGATTCCTTTCCTTCAGAAGACCAACCAAATGTTTTCTTTCCTTTCATCATCTGAGAAATATTCAAAGTTAACTCTACAAAATCAGGGATGAACCTTCTTAAAAAATTGATCTTACCGAAGAAGGAGTGCACACCCTTTTTACTGGTTGGGAGAGGAATTTGCTGGATAGCTTGTACTCGTTCAGGGTCAATCTTAATACCATCCTTGGAGACAATGTGCCCTAATAGTTTTCCCTCTGTGACACAGAAAACAGATTTTTTAGGATTCAAAGAAATTCCATGCTCTCTGCATCTTAGCAGAACTGTCTCTAGGTGATCAAAATGATCCGCTCTTGTCTTGGAAAACACTGTCAGGTCATCAAGATATATGACAATACACTTCCCTTTCAAGCTTCCAAAAGCTAGATCCATAGCTCTCTGGAAAGTGGCACCAGCATTAATAAGCCCAAAAGGCATTCTCTTGTAGGCAAAGGTACCCCAAGGAGTAGTGAAAGCTGTCTTGTGTTGATCTGCGATGCTCAACCTCTACCTGATTATATCCAGAAAATCCATCAAGCATAGATAACATTTCAGATCCTATTACTGCTTGCAATACTTGATCCATCATAGGCAAAGGGTAATTATCTTTCAGAGAAGCCTGATTCAGGTTCCTGAAATCAACACAGATGCGGATCTCACCATTCTTCTTTCTAACAGGCACAATGTTTGCAATCCATGTTGAATGGTGAATGGGAAAGATGATTTTAGCCTTCAACAATTTCTGAATCTCCTGAAAGATGGTGTCAGCTATTTTGGGGTTGTATTGCCTCTGTTTCTGCTTGAAAGGCTTAATTCCTGGTTTGAGAGGAATAGAATGCTGCATATCTTTTGGCTTGAAGGCTTTCAGATCCTCATAAGAATATGCAAGAACATCCTTATACCTCCTTAGAAGATCAATTGCTTTTCTCCTCTCATCTGTTGTGCAACATTTTCCAATATTCACGAGCTTGGGGTCAGTAGAACTTCCAATATTGATTTTGTCATGTTCAGCTGATTGTTGAGGCCCAGAGGAAGCTCTAGATTTCACATACCTATCATGTTTATCAAATAATTCCTCCAAACTCACCAAACCTTTAGGAATCTTGTTTCCTTTGAGTTTAATGCACCCTTCCTGATCTGTTTCTTCTCCTTGGGTGACAGCTTGGTCAAAGGACACACTTTCACGAGGCAGGTTGTCACTTCCCTCAAAATACAGTTGTTCGAAATTACCCTTGAGTTCCAGGAAGGAAAGCAAATGCTGATCATCATTGAAAACTTGCCAGTTATTGGTATTGTCAGGAACACTAGGCCGATGGACCATTTCAATGGTGAATTTGTCCTGAGAGAAATCAGGATGAGGAATCAGCAGTGACCCTGAGACAGCTAATGAATCAGCCCTGCTGTTCTTTTCCCTAGGTATTGCTTCAATAGAGAAAGCATCAAGGAATTCAATGGAATCCCAAACCTGATTCCGGTAATGCTTCAGCCTCCCATTTTTTACCTGAAAAAGGCTTCTGACTTGCTTTACAATCAGCTCTGCATCACCACGAGCCAGAAGGTTCTTTACACCTTGTTCTTTGGCCACTTGCAATCCGAGAATGAGAGCCTCGTACTCTGCTGTGTTATTAGTATTCTCAAACTGTAACTTGAATGAAAAGGGGTGTAGACTTCCTTCAGGTGACACTAGCAGGACACCAGCTCCAGAACCAGCTGAGGAACAACTTCCATCAAATTCTAAAATCCAAACACCATTAGGATCTTTAGGTGATGCTTTGGGGTGTTGGATTTCATCAGGGGACATAATCATGTAATTTCCATGACCCATATCCTCATAGAGTATTTGTGCTTTAGGGTCATCCGTTTTCTGCACAATATACTCAGATTGCTTCTCAGGCAGCAGCTTCTTCATTTGTCCATTAACCGGTACAAGGGCATGTGACCAATCCATTTGAATTTCTCCACCCACATCTTTACAAAAGTTCCTACTTAGCAACATTCCATATGAAGGAGGGATGTCTGCTACTAGGATGGTAGCCAAAACTTTCTTCTCAGGCAAAGCAGCAAAAGCCACTTGTGCATCTTTAATCCTTCCAACCAGAGGCACTTCCTTACTCTCCATAGAGTAGCAAGATCCATAAGTGCGTGTGAGGGTCAAGCCCAAGGCATGAGCTACTTTAGCTGGCATGACATTGTCTGAGGCTCCTGAATCTATGACACAATTACTGAGCCTATGGCCAGCTATGAGAAGTGTTACATAAAATGGTTTAATTTTGTCACCAGGCGAGGTGACAGCAGCTACCAGACTAGGCTGTGGTGCAGAAGGAGGAGTAGGTAAAAGACCTTTAGAGGTGGTCTTGGAATGGGAATTAACAAATTGAATCATCTTGGCAAAAGCTTTGGGATGGGTTTGATAGTACTCAGCTTCTGAGATTTGGACCTTGGTCTTTTTCAGGTGATCAACAATATCAAAAGACCCAGAAGTGGACGGGCCATCATCATTTGAAATTCTAGGCTTATCAACTTTAGGAGAAAAAGAAGAAGCAACTTTGGTAGCAGGATTGATAGGACTCACCTTTGGTGTAGACAAAGTAGGGATAGGAGATCCTCTTTTTGCAATCACGGGAATAGTTGTCGACTGCTCCTTGGATTTCTTGATAGGCTGTGTCACTTTCTCCCTCTGACGTGTCTGCTCTCGAGTCATGACAGCAAATGATTCACTATTCATGTCTGCTACCACTTCATCATAATCATCTCCATCATCAATACCCTCGGTGGTAAAGAAATTAACTCGAGATCCCTCAAGTTCTTCTGCCTCATCATCAAATTCCTCCACAAACTCCTCGCAAGCTTCATTATCCTCATCATCATCTGGCTCTTCAACCTCACAGGTTGCATTCACAGGAACCTTAACAGGAGGTCCTTCAAGTGCTAGTCTTGTTTGAGAAGCAGGCAAATGATTCCTGGGCTGGAAATTTCTTCTTGGAACATCTGCATAAGGGGCATGCTGAGCCAATTGTTTCTTTATAGCAATAAGATCATTCACAAGTTTCTGAACTAATGGATCAGTGTTAGGTCCAGGGGTGGAAGAGGAAGAAGCAGCAGACTTAGATTTGGGAGGGTCTCTTCTCAACTTCCCTGACATGATCAAGTCATCTTCGACACTAACAGCCAGTTCTTGATCTAGAGCTAACGTTGCGAGATTAGCCCTTCTTAGTGCATAACTAACTTTAGGTGATTGGGCATTTAGAAAGAAACATTTTTGAATCCGATCAACAGGTCGAGTGTTTGTTGGAATTTTATTTATCAACCTGTTGAACCGGGCCACAAATTCTCTCATGGGCTCTTGTGAATCTTTCTTTATCTGAGAGATTTGGGCTAGCAAGGCATGTACATCTTCTGCCGGCTTGAAACGATTCTCGAACTGGGTTCTCATTGTGTCCCAGTCGGTTATAGCACCAGCCGGAAGGTGAAAGAACCAATCAGCAGCATTATCTTGTAAAGTCTCCACGAACAGCCTTACGGAGACGTCTTCATGTTCAACTCCCAAAACTCCACATGCAACTATGAAGGCTGCAATATGTTCATCAGGATGTACTTTGCCATCACCTTTGAATTTTGGGAAGTTCTTCCGGTTACCTCTGGGTAACTCATGTAAAGGCTGAGTAAGGGCCAGGGGCCCGACACGTTGACCCCATGGCAATGGTGCCACCATTCTTGGAAATATGGCTTGGAGAGGAACTGTAACACCAGCGAGGATCAAAGCTCGTAGATTGGGACTAGCAGGCTCTGAAGGAATACCACCCGTAGGACTTCTATCTTGAACAGGTGGAGTGCTTGTCGAACGAGTCCTTCTATCTCTTGTTGAAGTTGAAAGGAAAGGAAAACCTTGTTGCTCTAAAAGCTGAAACTGAGAATCTTCAATACCAAGGGCCCTTCTCCCTCGAGTGAAACGCGGAGTCGCCAGATCAAAGGATGATCAAAAATTGTAGAACTGGAATGCGATTTTCCCCAGCGGAGTCGCCAAAAACTGTTGGTCGTCAAATAGGACTTTTAAGAAGAGCAACAGTCAGGGGACAAGAAGTCCCTCCTCTTTAATGGGAGAGGTTCCCTTATTCAGAAACGAACTTATTTACAAATATACAAAACATGATTTTATGGTTGAACTTGGATATTACGAAAGTGTTTTCCACAAGGATCATCAGTTACAAAAGGACTGAGGAAAGGGAATACGAGGATGAGCAGAAGAGCAACATGCAAAATTATAGATAGCAGAATAATCCTTTATGTATACGAAGTTGCAGTGAATTTAAAACAAGATCGTTTGCATTGGATGAACAAGATGAGATTACCAGACACAAAGTTCTGTAAATAACCTTCTTCAGATTCATTAATCAAGGACACAAAGTTCCTTCTTGGTTATACAAGATCACTATACTCAATATTTGAAAATATGCAATCAGGTGAGACTAACGAACTAGAAACAAATGATCTTCACGAAATTAAATGAAAACACGAGAGATAACGAGAGATTAGATAGACAATGAATGGAAAGCCCTTTTGTATTGATTTCTTTATGATCTATTTACACTTTCGAGAAAATATGCCAAGTTCTTCCTCCTTGAGAATGGCGTAAAGAAGGCCATTATATAGCTTACAAATCAGTTACTTTTTATAACCGTTTCTTTTAACCAAGAATAGTTAAGGACTTGCAAACCGCAATACCTCGACCTCTTACAAAGAAAACGGAAAAGAAAGGGAAGAAGAGAAAAAAGAAAGGGGAAGAAGACAGTGGCGATCAGAGAGGGACCCACCGACTTGAGAATCCGCTGTCTCGAATCTCTTGAATGCCTCGGCTATGTCTCTACCACGAGGCGACGTGTTGGCTGCAGGCGAGTCGAGTCCAAAATCCCGAGACACTTCTCCATCTCTTTATCAAACTCGACATGAGTATGATAATCTTTATTTGCTTCTTGATGGCAGATTGAAGAGAAAAGATCTCCTTCATTTTTTTTGGAGATGGAGCTTTCCTTGAATAAATTGTCTTTTACAAAAGTTCTGAACTGAGCTTTGATCTCTTGTAAGGAAAGGGAAGCACCAGAAGTTTCATCTTGAAGATGACAGTGTATATCTTTGAAAGCCGAGACAACCAATGTCTTGAAGGCTTCGCCCATTCGCCACTGTTCTTCATTTCTCCCAAAGCCTCCTCCAAGACTCTGATCTTCCAATCCACACTGTAGACCTAGGACTTGACAGTTGTCCTTTGCATCATCAAAAAAACTTTATTCGCCACAAGAAAAATGTTCTCATTTGTCTCTGTCCCATAAGGCGAAGGTCTACTATGCAATGCAAGCTCTCAAATTTTGAGCTCTTTATCCATGGTATTGATAGTGGAGGAGAGCTTGATTGCATATTGCTCACCTTTTCGTGGAGTTTGAAAGCTTTGCCGATGAAGTTTAACTTGAAAACAAGCATGTCATCCACCATGGCTTCAATAGCTCTACCATAGACAGAATACTTGTGCATATCTTTAATACTCTGCACTTCATCTTGGCTTAGAATTACAGGAGGTGGGAGAGCAGTCAAGGGGGTAGGGTCCAAAACTTTGTCCTTAGACAAAAGGGACTTGATGAAACCTGTGAGAACTTGGGCCTATTCTTCCAACTATTCAATAGTGTGCTGGCCCTTTTCTACCCTCACAATGACTCTTGTGACTATTTCCTGGAGGTTGTGAATTTCACCTTCAGGGGTAGACTCTCCCATTGGGATTCTCGAGAGCTCCAAGTCAGATGCCTGCAAGTCCTGCTCTGATTTATCCGTTGTAGGCTTGGCAATCTCTAGGAATTGCTGACCTTGAGCATCAGACACTATTCGGAGGTGACTTTGGCTCTTGCTTGCACGAGAAGGGTGGTGCCCAACAAGGCTGCGACAGCATCAAAATTTGATCCCGAGCTTTGAGAGGAGAATTTTCTCTTCCTTTTGTCGACCAAAGGTTGCACCCACGCGAAAGAGGAAGAGGAATCAGCAGGAGGGGCAAGGGGACCAAGAGACAGGGAGCTCATGACGCTCAAGGTCTGTGCAGCTGTTGACTCGAGTTGAGATGTGAGCGGGGCACTGGAGGCAATTGTGGTAGAAGGATCTACAGCATCTGGAAGCTCAGTGCTCTGGACTTCTTTATCTCTATCAGCTGGGTCTTCAGGAGCATTTGCAGGGGTTGGCATTTCACTTTCTTCACTTTCACTAAGAACAATGATGTTCTCTGGCCCTATAGGAAAATTTGCCTATTTTTTCTGGAGATCTTCTTCCACAGGTTCTTTCTTTACTTCTTTGAGTTTCTTCTTATATACCTGGGTGGATGAGGAAGGAGTAGATTCTGCAGGTCCCTGAGTTGATGAGGCAGGAGGGGTCTTCACTGGTGTCTCAGACCTTGGAATAGATGCTTCTCTTCTTGGTGTTGAAGCATCCTTAGAAGAGGATTCTCCTGAATGCCTCCTGAACTCTCGAACTCTCCTGTCAAACCAGACCCTAGTCCTGACTAAAACTGGAGCAAGGATCTCAGCCAGGTCATCCCTCTCTTTCCTGTTCCAATCCACATCCTCTAAAGGAGTGTGCTTAACCACATTTTCATACTCATACGAGTATAGATCAGAGTTTTCATCCTTTAGCCCTTCAGGAACTTGATATAGGCCGAGTTCTTCAATTAATTGCAAGGAGAATCTGCCATAGTGCCTCCTTCTAGCCTCAAAATCATCAGCACAATCAGCCCAATAGTCTTCTATATCAGCTCTGTGATAATATACTATTTTGATGTTCTGCCCAATGAACCTCTTCAAGTCAAAGTAGGTCCTTGGCTTGAATAAGTGAACCGTGATGGGAACCAGGGCTCTTTCTACATTCTGTGCATCTAGGGCTGTTTTGCAGGTATAATTTCCCAAAGAGATGGGAAAGTGTAAACCAGTGATCCTCTTATCCTGCAGGTTCTGTGCAATTTGTCCAATTGCCTGCATATTTCTATCAAGGCCATCCTATCATTACAGAACATGGGCAGTCTTAGAGGGGTGCCCTCAAAGCCGGCAAGCCTGATATAAGAGAATTTCCTGAACTGGATGAAGTAAGCACCGTAGTGCGATATCAGAGTCATAGCTTCATCAGAGAATCTCCTGGCAGTATCACCTTCGAGCAGCCTAACCACGTACATGGTGAAAGCATCGTTGACCCTTCTGAAGTTACGATTGCTGGTCTCTCAGGGGGTGAATCTGCGGCGATATGCATATATTGGATCATCTTTGTGTTCATCTATGTAAGAGAAACCAAACCACTGCCTTGATGCTGCCAGAGTGTACATCAGGTACGAAGTCATATAGAACTTCTTTGTTTGCTACACGTTGGATAGCTGCTCTACCAAATTCATGCTAATGATCTCCACCCAGTTGATATTCTGTGTTCCCTCACATACCATGTTGATGAGCGGGCACATCCAGAAATGGAACTCATTGGTGGAGGGCAAGCCCATAACCCGAGCCAACAGAGTTATGAAATCAGACAACTCTTCATTAAAATCTACCCGCAAGAGGGTTTTGGTCAGATGAGAAGCTCCTTTCTTAGGGTTCTTCAGCCAGGACTTGGCAACCCGTGCTTTGTATTTGTCGTTGTCCTGATTGAACAGGGCTTGTGCTTGATCCCGGGAAATGACT
This sequence comes from Taxus wallichiana var. yunnanensis, assembly GCA_018340775.1. Classification (NCBI taxonomy): domain Eukaryota; kingdom Viridiplantae; phylum Streptophyta; class Pinopsida; order Cupressales; family Taxaceae; genus Taxus; species Taxus wallichiana. Next base: position 263,271,474 of record CM031236.1, read on the forward strand.
ATGGCATTATCCATCTCTGGGATCCTCAGAGCAGTGCTAATGGCGGCAGCATCTAGTTTGGTAATGAGTTCCCTGTGTATATTTGTCAATTCGCTCGAGGCGGGGTCGAAGTGAGCTCCGCATGAAAGCATGGTATCAGCACACTGCACCGAGATCGGGAAACCGCCAGCAAAGGCCAAACCACTGTCGTGAATCATTGCTGCCATTGGAGTAGGGTTTGTATCTGCAACCCTCGCCCAAAAATCACCGAAGTCGAGATGTCGAGCTTCACTGTCTCCAATGTTGAGAACGGCAGACTCTAGTGGTGAAACTTGCTCCTGTCCCTGGAATTTGATCTTCATACTGATAGTAGTTGAGAGAGAATTGCAATCTAGACTTGGGAAGGAATTGCAGTAGGGAACGGGTATGCGCGCAAGAAATTAGGTTGCAGGGGTTCGAGCAAGGAAGCATTGTGAAAAATGTAAAAGGGGGTCTGCTCGTTATATAGCCGTTTTGGAGAGAGAAAGGAAATCAATGCGCATTAAATTCATATCTACCAATTTGAAAAGCAACATATTCGGGTAGAGCGGGAAAAACTAAGTATGAATGGCATTTGGTTCACTTGGGACATGTGAGACGCGAATGCGTGAAACACGCGGCTCAGCCGATTCGGGCGAAGCAGGGAGAATACGCACAAATGCGTTTTGGGACATTTGGGACGAAAACGCGCGAAGTACGCGGTTCGGGCAGTTCGGCCGAAAATGGGACAGAGCGCACTTTTAAAATTGGGACATTTGGGACAAGAACGCGCGAAGTACGCGGTTCGGGTGTTTCGGGTGAAATTGGAACGACTTGCACTTTTTGACTTGGGACATTTGGGACAAGAAGTTCTGAAGTACGCGACTTGATCAATTCGGGCGAAAACGTGACAGAAGGTCCGGAAGTGTTTGGGACATTTGGAACAGAAATGCGTGAAGTACGCGGCTCAGGCGTTTCGGTGAAAATGCAACAAAGGGGCCCGTTTGAAACTGGGACATGCGGGACAAAATACACGAAGTACGCGAGAAACACACAAAATGACCTGTGAATGCGATATGTTACAATTTCTTGACTTCTAACATTTTCAAAGACGATAGAGAAGACATTCAAAACTTGAAATTTCAAAATTTACTTTAAGTGCGGAAATTTTGAGTGGACAACAAGATCTAACTTAACACCAACTTCAATAGGAATTGCAACAGATTATAGTCAATCATGTTAAATATTCTTATCAAATTCATAACATACCGAGATTGAGATGCAACAATAGACTTATGATCTTGAAATATAACCATGCTAAGAAAATTATTTAGAAACCTAAATCAGTCATTTCAAAACGATGTTTTAACCTTTCTTTAAGTCTAAGTATTAGATTTCTATCATTGTTAGTGATCAAAAGATCATCAACATACAAGATAATGATGATAATATGATTGTTTTCAAATTTAAAAATAAATCATTATCAAAACAAAGAGTAAGAAAAACTAAGATCTTTAAAGAAAATATTAATTTTAGCATACCAAGCTCTAGGAGTTTTCTTAAGACCATACAAAGAATTTTTGAGCTTACATATATAAAGTTCCTTACAGTTTCTATCATCGTTGTCAAAATTTCACCCCCCAGGGTAAAATTTCGATAACATGCATCAAAGGTTGCAGAAAGGCAAATAGGTCAATCCAGAAAAAATCGTGAAAATCGGCTAAGTCCTAGTCCTAAGTGTTGCTCGGGACAAGCGGGACAAAAATGCGCGAAATGTCCGAACCGGCCGAAATCAGCACAAGGAGCCCAAAAGCAATTGGGACGCGCGGGACAAAAGGACCCGAACCGGCCGAAAGGAGTCAAGTCAGTCCGAAAAAAGTGGAACAAGCGGGCCAGAAATACCCGAACCGGCCGAATCGGCCGAAATTGTCCCAAGAGGTTCAAAATCAAAAGGGACGTCCGGGACGGATGGACGCGAAGTACGCGGAAGACCCGGCAGGCCCGAGAACCATTGAGAAATTGCCACGTGTCCTCATAGGAGTAAAGGTCAGAAAAGTCAAAGGGCGAATTTTCGAGCACCGAGCCGAACAAATAGGATCGTGCCACGTGTCCCATTTAAGAACCCACGAGGAAAATTCAAAGGAAAGCCCACCGAAAAGCAGAGGAGAGAGAATTATTCAGCGAATCAGAGCGCGCCACGTGTCATCCAAGTGGCAGAGCGCGGGAAGAAATTCAAAAATCCATTTTCACCTGTTCCGTGTCCTAAATCTTTAGATTGACATATCTTTCGATCCAGAGCTTAGATTTACACGTTCTTGATATCAACGGAAAGCTTGTGAGATTCTCTACACGTTTCCAGGGTCAATCTTGCATTTTGGTTCAGTTTGAAGAAATAAAATCAGAAGACGCCTCTGGCACGAAATAATAAGCAGAAGTGATGCTCAACTAACAACTTTAATGCAGCAGACAACCCGCCGCTTCTGTTAGGCAAACCGCCGCTTTGCCAGAACCCGCCGCTTCTGCCATGATGGATGAATTAAATGCAACCTAGAGGTGGTTGGGGCAGTTCGAATTCCTCTCTCTTTTCTCTCCCATTCTTCCTATATATTGTAAGGAGGGGTTTCTTTCTGGTGTTGGACATTTTCTGCTTTGCACCCTCCCTTCTCTCCTGTTCATAAGAAGATTTGTGGAGTTTTCAAACCTCCCATATAGACTGTAACACCGTTTTTTGCCTTCTGGCTATTGCAATGTATTGAATCGATCCTTGAGCAATATATATGTGTCTGTGGTTGTTTCTAAACCCTCTTACATATTTATTACTGTCATTCTTGATCTTTCATTGCATTTTTGCTATCTGTGCATGGTGTTGTGTTATATCTACATGGTCTGTGTTTAATGTGGCAAAGCATATGTTCTTCATTCCTCGGTGCATCACCTCTATTAGCTTAGATTTATTTTATGCATTTTCTTACCTTGTCTCCTTGGCAGATTAGATTAGATTTTGAGAAAACCCTCTGCATATTTCGTGTGCACCTGAACAGAGGAATAGGAACCAGCCTTTCTCTGGAGATTCCTTTCTCACTCTTCAAGTCCCACACTTGGAGAAAGGATTCAATGTTATGCAATCACACTGGATATTAATATGATCAACCTAGAAAACTGATCAATATCCAGGGGTGCTGTGATTTTGCATCAACAGTTTTGGCACGCCGGTGGGACTAGAGGTCTCATTTTTATTGCAGCAAGATTGATATGCATCTGCTGTAATTTTCTTGTTTAAAAAGAGCTATTATTTGCATATCTGGCGACTCCAAAGGGAAGAATCAACTAAGTTTCAGCAGTCAGGCCTAAAAGCTTATGAGAAGAATCACAAGGTCAAGAGCTGGAGAAGAGGAAGTGCCGTTTGAATACCTGCAACTATCTCCAAGAAGAAGGCAAAGAGGAAGAAGGATTCAAAGGTCTCCATCTCCACCAAACAGAACTCTCTCAACTCCTCCACCTGACAGGCCTTTCTTTCAATATACAAGGGTTTTAAGACCACTCAGAATGGCGCAACCAGTAAACCCCTATGTCAACTTCACAGGCAGCAGCCCACTTGCTCTCAATGCACAAAATCCAATCCCAGTTGCAGCATTGAAGAACATTCCATATTTTACTGGAGAAAACCAGACCACTCCTGGTGATCATGTCAAGGACATTGCTAACATTTGTGCAATCCATGAGATTAATGAGATGCAAGTAGCTGTCAAATTGCTGGCGTCTTCATTCAAGGGAAAAGCATTGCAATGGTTTAGGAGCCTTGAAGCTGCTTCTATCACGAACTGGAATCAGCTGTGTATTGCACTTCATAATCAATTTGGAGAGAAGGGAGACAACTTGTCTCTTTTGGAGCAGCTGACAACCATCAAGAGAGCTTCCAATGAGCAGCTAACTGACTTCAACTTCAGATTTCAAAGATCTTGGGATAGAATTCCAGTAGCAGTCAGACCAACAGCAGAAGGTGCTTTTCTATACTACCTTAAAGCTTTAAATTCTGATATTTCTATGTTGATTCAATCCATGGGAGGCACAACTATCCCTGCTGCTTATAGTATTGCCATTAGAGCTGAAAATTGTCTGATTCAAGCTGGCAAGCTAGCTCCTAGGCCTCCAATGCCATTATATCCAAGTTTAGAGAGCCCAAGTACTAGTCAAGCACCTGTCTTAGCTCCTATTCCCACTCCTAGGAATCAGAGTTCAAATGAAGCTTCCACTTCATCTCCAAGTGCCCCAAATGAGCTTCAAGAAGTCATGAAGCAGCTGCAAAATTTAGGTAATGAGCTGGTCACACTCAAGAGACAGCAAACTCAAGGTTTTAGACCTTCGTATCAGCCTCAAGCTCAACCTAATAGGCAGCCATATCAGCCTCAAAGGCCACCTAATCCAGCTGCAAATATGAATCAAACAAGGCCTCCTGTCAATAGACCATTCCAGCCCTATAATCCAAATGCCATATCTGCCTCTAAGGCATTAGTACCAGCACAAAACAATATTGCCCAGGAGTATGAATGGTGTTTTCCATGTAATGAACCCCATAATCAATCCATGTGCTATAATGGTGCTTTAACCCAAGCTTTAATGGTAACAAGTGCTGGTGTGGAGGGTGAAAGTAGTCAAGAAAACAGCCAACAACAAGAAACATTCCAACAGCAACCTGCCCCAAATGACACCACATTGGTAAATTGGCAGGCAGAGGATTTCTGTGGTATGAATCAGGCAGTCTCTCAAGGTGTTGCAGCCAACACAAGGTCAAAAAGGAGAAATTTGGGTGAAGAACAGCCGTAGCCCCAGCCAATCCACAACCTTCCACAGCTCCACAAATGATTGGCAAGCAAAACCCAGTTTCAAATGCACGAGGGCAGCCAAGAACAGCCCCTTGGCCAAATCAAATGCCAGCTGTTGCTGCCCATATTCAAGGAGCAAATGTGCAAATCAAGGGACAGCAGAGAGATCCTTCATCACCATTCAGTATCATTGATCAGATGAAGAAAACAAACGTCAATATATCTATGTGGGAATCCCTATCCATCCCAGGCCAAAGAGATCTGCTGCAAGCTGCTATGAAGGACTGGCCAATTTCGAATCAGCAGGTTCAGAGGCAAGACAAAGTGCTTACAAATGCTGCCCAGCCTGAAGGAAATCATGGAGCACAACAAGGTAAAATGCTGAAGCCCCCTCCATTTTATGTTTCATTGATCATAGGAGACAAGTTGGTACATAATTGCATGATTGACTCTGGGGCAAGTAGTTCAGTAATGCCTAAACAGATAGCTGATCAGCTAGGGCTCCAGTATGAAATAACAACTAAGGGAGTAGTGCAATTAGATGGGACAGCAATAGCAACGGTTGGAGTGATTAGAAATTTAAGTCTTACCTTGCATGCATGTCCAAATGTTGTTGTCTTACAAGACGTCTCAGTCATAGACCTTCCACCACTCTTTGCCCTATGCTTGTCAAGGGACTTTACTGCCAGGATTGGGGGATATTTGTCCGCTGATTGGTCACACATGCTGTTCAGAACGAGGTATGGAACTAAAGCTACAATTAGGTCAGAACCTATTGCAGACTTCCACATTGAACCCTATACTCCAAGTCATATTAATACCAATTGCTCAGCATTTGATCAAGAAGATCACCTCGGCACTGATGAAGCCGACACTAAGGTTGGAAGTATCCCGGATTTGACTCTTGATGAATGGGCAAGCAAGGTGCATGCTTTTGATCCTTATCAAGAAGTAGAAGAATCTGAGCTGGGGGTCTATTGTATACACGAAGAAAGTCAACCTATTCCTAGCATCACCAAGCCAAACCACAAGGATGAGAACGAGGTATGGCAACTATTTTTTGATGGATCAAGGAGTAGACAAGGCGCAGGAGGAGGAGCCATGCTTATTTCACCGCAAGGAGTAAAGTATTATTCAGCTTTTAGATTTCAATTTGCATGCTCCAATAACACTGCTGAATATGAAGCCTTGGTGCAGGGGATGCATTGGGCAATAAAAAGAAAAATAAATAACTTGCAAGTTTTTGGGGACAGTGAGCTGATTGTAAATCAGGTCAAGGGACAGCATGCTGCCAAAAATGATCTACTCAGATGCTACAAGAACAGGGTGTGGGACCTCATGGAGGATTTTGAAGGTTTCGGCATCAAGGCCATTCCCAGAAAAGAGAATCAAGTCACGACAAAGCTTGCAAGAGGGGAAGCCTTTGACATCGTAGAAAACATTCAACAAGACAAGGTACACCAAACATCCACGTGATTGTGAGGCCTTCAAAGGCCGATAACGATGTCGGGCCAAGCGGTGTATTTGAGAATGATCAACAAATCATCCGCTTCTTGCAGGAAGAAGCTGAGTTCTCAGCTAAGAATCAAGAGAAGTTGGAACAGCAATATGGTGACCAGGTGATACAGCTGAGAACTGACAAGCTGCCCAAGGGACTTGTCACCTTGGAGTCCATTTTTAACCCCAATGATCAGTTTAGAAAGGAGAAAGCAAATATTCAGGTCAAGAGGGAAGATTCGGTATCCATCTTGGTAAAAGAGAACAAGCCATTGCAAATTGGAAAAATGACAACTGAGCAAGAGAGATATGAGTTCATACAGCTTTGTCAAGAATTCCCTGACGTGTTTGCTTGGAGCTATGAAGACTTGAAGGGCTTCAATCCTAACTTAGCTCAGCATACCATCGAGTTGGATCCAAATACTAAGCCTGTCAGGCAGAAACAGAGACCAGTCAATCCACACATGGAGCCTCTCATGAGGAAGGAGCTGGACAAGCTGATTGAGTCAGCAATTATATTCCCTATCAAGCACTCAAGCTGGGTTGCGAACTTGGTTCCGGTCAGAAAGAAAAGTGGAGAGATCAGGCTATGTGTTGACTTCCGAGACCTCAATAGGGCATCTCTCAAGGACCATTATCCACTCCCTTCCATGGAGCAAATATTGCAGGTCGTAGCTGGATCAGAAAGGTTTTCGCTACTTGATGGTTACTCAGGCTTCAATCAAATTATGGTGAAGGAGGAAGACCAATTCAAGACAGCCTTCACAACCAAATGGGGCACGTATGCTTACAAGAAGATGCCATTTGGACTGTCGAACGCCGGAGCAACATTCCAGCGAGCTATGGATATGGCATTCAAAGGCTTGATCAACAAGGCAGTACTGATATACTTAGATGACATTACTGTCTTCTCAAAAAATGCTGCAGACCATCTCTTTCACCTCAGGCAAGTTTTTCAGAGGTGTAGAAAGTTTGGAGTGTCTTTGAATCCTAAGAAATGCATCTTTCTTGCACATGAAGGGAAACTCCTTGGCCACATTGTCTCCAAGGAAGGATTAGCAATTGATCCAGAGAGGGTTGAAGCCATAAGAGCTCTACCATTGCCAAGTCACAAGAAAGCCCTTCAGAGTTTCCTGGGAAGGATAAACTTTGTTCGAAGGTTTGTCCCAAACTTTGCAGCCCTTGTCAAGCCCATCACCAAAATGTTAAGGAAAAGCATGGTTTTCAAATGGACGGCAGAAGGCAAGGAGAGTTTTGAAGCAATCAAAGAAGCCATCTCCCAGGCACCTACTCTCATCAACCCTGACTTTTCTAAGGATTTCATCCTCTATGCATTTGGAGGTGATGACACTATTTCTGCTATTCTGGTACAACAGAACAAATATAATGAGGAGCAGCCGATTGCTTTCTTCAGCCAGAGCCTAAATGACTGCGAATTAAGGTACTCTTTTATTGAAAAGCATGTGCTTGCAGTAATCAGAAGCTTGAAGAAATTCAAGCATTTGGTCTCAAATAACAAGGTCCAGTTATTAGTCTCACATGCTGGGGTTAAGGACTTCCTCCTCAACAAAGATTTGAATGAGAAAAGGGCAGGATGGATCACCCGTGTCATGGAGTATGACATTGAGATAAGGATCACCAAGCTGGTAAGAGGCAAAGGTTTGTGTGAGCAGCTCGCTTCCAAACAACCAGACAGCCCAAAAGATGAAGAAGACGCTGTCCTGCTATTACAAGAAGATCAAAAACAGGAAAATGATGATGTGTTCACCCCCTGTTGGACTCAGAATATGATACATTTCCTACAAACAGGCATGTGCCCTCCAGAAATGAGCAAAGCGAAAAGAAGGTACTTCAGATTACAAGCAATTCCTTATGTGCTTGTTGATAATGTTTTGTTTAAAAGGGACATCAACGGTGTTCTATTGAGATGCATCGGGACAGGTCAGATCGAGAGGATCTTACAAGAGTTCCATGACGGGGAGGCAGGAGGCCATTTCACCCCACGAGTAACAACTCTCAAAATCATGAAAGCTGGTTACTATTGGCCTACTGTATTCAATGATTGCTACTCATGGGTTAAGAAATGCAAGAAATGTGCGTTCTTCACAGGGAAAGGAAGGTTAGCAGCACTTCCCCTTCGTCCAATTTCAGTAGATCATCCATTCATGCAATGGGGATTGGACTTCATTGGAGTCATCAATCCCAATTCGAGTCAAGGCCACAAGTGGATTCTTACAGCAACAGACTATTTCACCAAGTGGACCGAGGCAGTAGCGCTCAAAGAGGCAAGTGAGTCTAGCATACTAGACTTTTATGAAGGGATAATAACCAGATTCGGTGTGCCGGCCACCATCATATCAGATAATGCATTAGCATTCATAGGTTCAAAAATTACAGAATGGGCTGTCAAGAATGGAATCTATTTGAGCACCTCTTCAAATTATTACCCGCAGGGTAATGGACAGGCAGAGTCCACAAACAAGAATTTGCTAAAAATCATCAGAAGGACTCTGGATGAAAATCAAAGAACATGGCATACAAGGCTAAAATCAGCGTTATGGGCTGACAGAATAACACCAAAGAGGTCTACAGGTAATTCTCCCTACAAGTTGGTCTATGGGAAGGAGGCAGTATTGCCTATATCATTAGAATTGCCAGCCTTGGAGCTCATGAAGCAGCTTGAGTTATCTGAATTCGAACCAATGGAGGCCAGGTATGCAGAATTGATGGAATTAGAAGAAATCAGAGAACATGCGGTTCAGACGATTGAAAAGGATCAGGCCGTAGTAAAAAGATGGTTTGATAAGAGAGCTAGGGCAAGGACCTTCCAGGAAGGGGACCTAGTTCTGAAATGGGATGCAGATCGGGCAAAACCAGGAAGGCATTCCAAGTTTGATGCCATCTGGAGTGGTCCCTACATGGTCACGGGGTGCAAAAGTAGTAATGCCTTCCAATTGTCTGCATTGGATGGAGAGGAACTTCTGATTCCGGTTAACGGAATCCATCTTAAACATTGCTACTAAGAGAAACATTTTGCCGTTGTAAATATTAATTTAGATTTTTCTTAATTCCTCTAAGTGCGTATGCACATTGTCCTGTTATAGTTAGGTTTCTATTTCCCTAAGTGCTTTGGCATAGGTTTTGCTTCTCAAAGTTGCTTGTTTCAGGATAATGCTTAACTCCATGCCCAATGGACCGCTAAAAGGCCACTGATCTTCTACCTAGCAGGCAGGTAACCCCGCTGAGTCGTCAAAATTGTTGTCAAAATTTCACCCCCCAGGGTAAAATTTCGATAACATGCATCAAAGGTTGCAGAAAGGCAAATAGGTCAATCCAGAAAAAATCGCGAAAATCGGCTAAGTCCTAGTCCTAAGTGTTGCTTGGGACAAGCGGGACAAAAATGCGCGAAATGTCCGAACCGGCCAAAATCAGCACAAGGAGCCCAAAAGCAATTGGGACGCGCAGGACAAAAGGACCCGAACCGGCCGAAACTAGGCCAAAGGAGTCGCGTCATCCAAAGTGGAACAAGCGGGCCAGAAATACCCGAACCGGCCGAATCGGCCGAAATTGTCCCAAGAGGTTCAAAATCAAAAGGGACGTCTGGGACGGATGGACGCGAAGTACGCGGAAGACCCGGCAGGCCCGAGAACCATTGAGAAATTGCCACGTGTCCTCATAGGAGTAAAGGTCAGAAAAGTCAAAGGGCGAATTTTCGAGCACCGAGCCGAACAAATAGGATCGTGCCACGTGTCCCATTTAAGAACCCACGAGGAAAATTCAAAGGAAAGCCCACCGAAAAGCAGAGGAGAGAGAATTATTCAGCGAATCAGAGCGCGCCACGTGTCATCCAAGTGGCAGAGCGCGGGAAGAAATTCAAAAATCCGTTTTCGCCTGTTCCGTGTCCTAAATCTTCAGATTGACATATCTTTCGATCCAGAGCTCGGATTTACACGTTCTTGATATCAACGGAAAGCTTGTGAGATTCTCTACACGTTTCCAGGGTCAATCTTGCATTTTGGTTCAGTTTGAAGAAAGAAAATCAGAAGATGCCTCTGGCACGAAATAATAAGCAGAAGTGATGCTCAACTAACAACTTTAATGCAGCAGACAACCCGCCGCTTCTGTTAGGCAAACCGCCGCTTTGCCAGAACCCGCCGCTTCTGCCATGATGGACGAATTAAATGCAACCTAGAGGTGGTTGGGGCAGTTCGAATTCCTCTCTCTTTTCTCTCCCATTCTTCCTATATATTGTAAGGAGGGGTTTCTTTCTGGTGTTGGACATTTTCTGCTTTGCACCCTCCCTTCTCTCCTGTTCATAAGAAGATTTGTGGAGTTTTCAAACCTCCCATATAGACTGTAACACCGTTTTTGCCTTCCGCTATCTGCAATGTATTGAATCGATCCTTGAGCAATATATATGTGTCTGTGGTTGTTTCTAAACCCTCTTACATATTTATTACTGTCATTCTTGATCTTTCATTGCATTTTTTGCTATCTGTGCATGGTGTTGTGTTATATCTACATGGTCTGTGTTTAATGTGGCAAAGCATATGTCCTTCATTCCTCGGTGCATCACCTCTATTAGCTTAGATTTATTTTATGCATTTTCTTACCTTGTCTCCTTGGCAGATTAGATTAGATTTTGAGAAAACCCTCTGCATATTTCGTGTGCACCTGAACAGAGGAATAGGAACCAGCCTTTCTCTGGAGATTCCTTTCTCACTCTTCAAGTCCCACACTTGGAGAAAGGATTCAATGTTATGCAATCACACTGGATATTAATATGATCAACCTAGAAAACTGATCAATATCCAGGGGTGCTGTGATTTTGCATCAACAGCCTACTTCAAATCCTTTAGGATGACTCATATAGATTTCTTCTTTCGAGTCACCATTTAAAAAATCAGTTTTGATATCCATTTGGTGAATCTCCCTACCATAGTGGGTAGCCAATGTGAGAAGAACTCTAACGATGCTCATCTTAGCAACAACAAAAGAAAAGGTCTCAACATAGTCAATACCTAGTTTCTAAGTGAAACCATAAGCTACAATTCTTTCTTTTAATTTTTCAATCTCTCTTAGAGAATTATATTTAATTTTGAACAACCACCTAGGTCCTATAATGCTTCTTTTAGGAGGAGGCACTAGTTCCCAAGTGTCATTTTTTATTAAAGCATTGTATTCATCCTTCATAGCTTGAATCCATCTAACATCATCAAATGCTTCTTCAAAGGATTTTTGTTCTACCTCATAGAGGGTCATCAAGGCATGATAAGTATGTTGACTTATAGTTAGTTTTCTAAGATTATCGTGGATGAGATTTTTGAACAATATGTTTGGCCCATTGAGGAATCTTAGGTTGCAAGACATTTTGGAAAAAATCCCCCTGAATATCCATCATATATAGATCGTGATAATCATCCTCTTGAAAAAAAATTTCCCATAATGTCATTAGGGGATTATCAAGATCTATCTCTATAGCTACTGAGGAGGGTACATTAGGATCAGCAGAGAAATTTCTTTCTAAGAATTGAATAGTTTTGTTTTCAACAATGTCATGCTTGAATGGAACATAGACTCTTAATCCTTTACTTCTACAACCATAGAAAAAAAAATACTAGAGGACGAGGTTAGATCAAGCTTCTTCCCTTTTTCTTTTGTAATGAAGATGGAAGCATGACTACCGAATATTCTTAGGTGAGATATATCTAGTTTTTGCTTTGTCCATACTTCATGATGAGTAGCTTACTGAATTTTTTTTTTCAGGTAGTCTATTTAAAATAAAGACATCAGTGTTCATAGCTTTAGCCCATAAGAACTTAGGCACATTAGATGCATGAATCATAGTCCTAGCCATTTCTAAGACAGTCTTATTCTTTCTTTCTGCAATGCCATTTTGCTAAGGGGAATAGGGAGTGGTAAATTATCTTTGAATCCCACATGACACACAAAACTCATCAAATTTTTTTGAACATACTCACCTCCATTATCAGTCCTAATTCTCTTAATTTTCATATTATAAGCATTTTTTACTAGATATTTAAATTCTTGAAATTAAAATAGGACAAGATACTTATTTTTAACAAAATAAGACCAAGTCATTCTAGAATAATCATCAATAAATCATACAACATACAAGGAACCACTGAGAGAAGGAACCTCAAGTGGACCTCTCACATCACTATGAATTAGTTCTAGTAAATGAGAATAATTTGGATCATGATGTTTGTGAAATGGTTGAGTATTTCACTTACCACGTAGGCAGCTTTCACAAGTCCTATGATCTGATTTTATCTTAAGAAGACCAACAACAAGGTTCAATCTATACATATCATAAAATATTTTTAAATTTACATGACCAAGTCTTTCATGCCATAGCTGAATATCATTCTTATAAGAGGAAGAAAAATAAGATTCAGAGACAAAACCATCAAAGATATACAAGCCATTCTTTTGGATCCCAGAAGAAATGATATTTTTAAACTGATCTTTGACATACCATTTTTCTTGTAGAAAAACAACTTTATAGTTTTCTTTAGTTAGCTGAGAGCAAGACAAAATATTTTTTCATTTTAGGGACATACAATACATTCCTAATTACACCATTTGATAGCTTAACATTGCCACAACCTTTAGCTCTAATGATAGAGTTATCTCCTAGATATTCTCTTCACATTTGACCATATCTAAAAGGATATTAGAAATGCAAGTCATGTTCCTAGAGGCACCACTATCAAGAATCCATTCATTTTCATTTAAAGTTGAAAGGGTTGTATATAGGGCAATAGACTTCTCACCACATTTTTTTCTTTTTCTTATGATTTTTTGGAATTATTAGGTTTTTTTATTGAAATTCCAAGATGTTTTTTTAATCTTGACTCTACAATCAAACTCTTTATGTCCAAATTTTCCACACTTATTACAAGTTCCATTAAATTTGACTTTAAATTTCTAATTTCTCTTTATAGAATTAGTCTTAGGATTTGATTTAAATATAGATTTGATATTGGATTTCTGATTTGGATTGACATTAATCTTATTATAAGAAGGCTTATGATTCTGAGAGAATAATGCTTGAGAAGCAATCTCTTTTGAATCAAAGTTCTCCATGACTCTTTCTTCTTGAATCAACAAAGAAGACAAGGTGTCCAGATCAGGAAGATCATTCTCATTCGATTGAATTAATAATTGAGATGTAATGTCTATATTTTTCATGAATATTAATATATATAATAAAATATAGCAACTTATCTTGAAACAATTCACAATTACATCCATCTAATTGAGCTTTGATGTTCTTAATTTTAGCTAAATAATTCACAATCTTCTCATCCCCTTTCATGGGTGTTGTAAGCAACTCTAAGACTAGTTTAATGATCTTAGACAACCTATTTCCTTCATGCATGGTTTCTAATTATTTCCATGCATCTACAGGTGAGTCCATGTGACCTATATGCATCAAGAACTCATCTCTAATGTTTTGCAATAGGATGGACAGAGCTTCTTGAGATCTCTGAGAGAAAGAGATAAGGTTTTTAGGGGTAGCTTTTCTCCCTATGGGATGTTTTTCTACACCAGTCACAAGATCCCATATCTTCCTAGCCATAAAATAGGCTTTTAAATGCACTTTCCAAATGCTATAATTTGTTCCATTTAGCAACTGAGACTTATCCATTAAAAAACTGGCAAAAATAGCCATTTTTAATGCTCAGATGGTAATGGAAACAAATTCAACTAAAAAATGAGTCAAGGAAGCCAAACAAAGACAAATGACTAGCTACAAATCTTTTTAATAGCTATATAAAATCAAACAACTCAAATTTAGTTGAAAATTATCTTGATTTGGTAGAAATTAAGATCAAATTGACATAACAGAGTTGGGGTCGAGTTATAGGAGCTCGGTGAGTTCTTTAGGAACTTGGCTTGGCAAGATAAAAGACCGATCTACGCAAGATAAAAAATGAAAGTGGAGATGGGGTATAATTTGGAATCCATGAGACAAATAAACTTTGAAAGCCATAATACAAAGATAAATTAGCGAACCCACAAAACAAAGAAAGATCGACGATTTATTTTACAACTCGATGGGGTGAGCTAAAAATGAGCTATTTTAACAAATAGAATAAGTTAATAAACATCCAAGGTGGGGGACGACACATGGCATAGATCAACAATACCAAGAAAGGAACGTGTCAACTTTAAAATAGATCCTTGGGCAGATGCGACGCTTTAAAAAAATAAATGTAAAGCTCTTTCAGGTCCTAAAATGATTCAAGAAACCCCGACAAAAGGAAAATAGACACGTGTCAAAAGACTATAGCCATTCTCGACAAAGAAATACACATGTCACTTTTCAATTACCTCTCATTTCGCAAATGCAACTAATAAGACAGATAGACAATTAATTAAAAACATAACCATATACACGTGTCTTTAATTAATTAGATTGCATTTCACATTCTGACACAATGCGACAAAGTATAAGTCAAACAATCCACTTGTCAAAAAAATAATGGCTTAAATAATTTATAAACCAAACTTGAAATAAATTTTGAGTCCAAAAAAGTAATAAGATAGTTGTCACAATCTAAATGGAAAATTCAAAGCAAAGATTGACACTCTAACACAATGAGAATACTTTTTAAAAATAATTAGTTCCTATTTCGTAAGTTTAGCAGAGTCCGACAAGTGCGAAAAGCAAAATACCTATCAATTTTTAATTTTCTTTCATTTCTTAATTCACGACCTAAAAAAATCTCGTGGAATGAAGAAATTTTTTAGAAGCCGCAATACAAATAAAATTTATTAAACCTGTGAAACAAAGAACTAAAGATTGACACCACAAAAATACTAAGATAGATGTCTCTTTTCTATAGCTTACACTTTGCCAAAATCGATGCAGATATATACGTGTCCAAATGCTATTGGATTGCACTTCACAATGAAATCAAAAAGACTAAGTCAAACAAGATACGTGGAGCCTTTTAAATGGATCACATTTCAAAAATTTGACAAATGTGACAAGGTGGAAAATTTTAATTAGATAATAACTACCACAAATAAACGACTGAAAAATGTGAAATGTGGAGCAATTCTATTGGCTTAGATTTTGCAAATGTCAGAGGATAGATAGTACATGTCTGATACAAAGAGAAGACATATGTAAAGCCCTTATTGGCATGTGGATTTCAATTGACAATTAGATAAACAATATTCTAACACCTCAAAGCAAGATGGAGAAATTTGATTGGCTCGAGAATTGTAAAAATGGAAAATTCAATGCTAAATGGAGCAATATGATTGGCTCGGCTTCACGGTCAAATAAATTCAAAAATCATTAGGGAAAGCCGGATGGCACAAAATTATTGGCCCAAGCTTCGCATGACGAGATAGTACGATGTCGATCAAGCCACTTGGAACTCTAAGAGTGGGTATGGCTTTGAAAATGTAAAAAGTGGAACAAGGAAGCTACATGGAGTAGTATTATTGGTCCAAGCTTCACAAAATTGAAAAAGATAGAAAAAATGAAGCTATATGGCACAAAACAATTGGCCTAGGCTTCACAAAGGAAAATCTTGTGAAAAAGATAATAAACAATGGAAAATGTGAAGACAGATGACACCAAATGATTGGTCCAAGCTTTAAAGACAAAATTAGCTAAAAAAAGATTTTTACCACTAGAATGAACTTAAAACCTCAAACAAACTAGATCTAAATAGATCTTTCATATCCAAATTCAAAAAATGACCCAAATGGCTATAAATGGCATGAAAACTTAAAATAAGCTCACATATGATGGATTTAAACCACAAATGACTAAAACTAGATGCAAAAGAAAATATCTAAGCATACAATAGCTTAAACATGATCTAAACAACCATTTAGCCCATATTTTACCAATGTTTCAAACAGTTTTTAGGTGGGAATTGGAATTTTAAACTTGGTTTGCTTGAAGATGATTGTGGGATATTTTAGAGTCTCACAGATCTGTAAATACACTTCAAGCTTCTTTACTTCTTCAAGTTAAACAATTCTAGATTGATCCTACACATGCACAATCACCAAGATTTGATACCATGTTAGATTTAACAAGGGATAAATAATCCATAGATTACAAATCCACCATTAAAGCCAAAGATTATAGATTATGATATGCAGTTGATTAGACACATGAATAACTTAAAAATAGATAGTGAATGTAAAGCTTAATGAGCTAGAGCTTGAAAGTAAATAATGAACAAGAGCAGAGACAGATAACACCAAATTTAAGTGGAGAAACCCAAAGGAAAAACTCCAATGGTAAAGCACTATCTTTATTAAGAATTCAACACAAGTTTAACCCAACACTTCCACTTCTAGTTTGTAGTCATTCACAATGTCTACTCAACTATTTTCTTGATTAGATCATACAATGATCATCGATTGTATCTTATAATAAGATCTCAGTATTTAAGTCAGTCTGTACAACATGTATACATTGTAGATAGCTAGACAACCAATCCCGAGAGGGATCACCCAAATCAATGTGGGTGGGTGAATGGTCAAGTCAAGTTTTCACTCTTTAATGTGAAATACCTTCATAATAATTTTTTCTTAACAAACTTTTAAATTTAATGTTGGGGCGTACTGCAGTGGCTGATCCCACTTGACATTATCACCCCAACAATATAAAGATGGGTGAGGAGAACAATTCCATGCCCGAATAATATTGCTCATATTTCCTTCAAGTTCATTTCCGAGTCGACTATATGCAACAAAAACATTTCCAACAAACTCTCACAAGTTTTCCTGAAACACCATATAAGAAAAATATTCAAGTCATCTAAAACACCCATTCTTATCATAACAATGGCCATTAATATCTAATAAAAATCTCACTAATTTTCAAAATAACATGCAGAGCCAAAAATAAGATTACATAAAAACAACTCCCCCTAATTTCTCCATGTAGAGCTCGGTAGGTGAAAAGACAACCACCAAAAATGAAACCACTATTAACTCTAAGTTTGGCAGTAGATTCCTCGAAAAGCTTCTCGCGTCTACCCATGCCCGTATGATCGGGATTAATCACAATTAATAGCACTAGTACCTATCTCTAGTTTTCCTCCCATTCACCAAATTTTTCAACCGCCTTCCACTTTTGTTTTTCCAGCTAAATTTTGAAACTAATCTCCACCGCCCGATCTCATAAGGTATCCCATCGAATAGTTGGATACTATTTAAATAGTTAAAACTTAAATTAGCAAATTGTCCTTTGGCCTTTTATAATTTTGAGACCATTAAATAGACAATGTTGGGTGGTTAATGCCACAGCTTGGCTTGCCCAAATTGCTTGCTCATGAGCTCGGATGGTAGCTCGACCGAGATGTCATCCCTTAATCATCAAAATAAACAATATAACCATATCCCCTAATATGGCCGAGTACCATCAAGGTTAACTTAGGATATGGTCTTAAGACCATAAAAGGTATATGAAAACATAAATGTGTGTGTGTGTGTGTGTGTACATATTATATATCATAACAATTACTTCCTTATCAAGACTACAACCAATTATATCAATACACCGCATTTCCAAAGGTCCATCTAGCCTTATGAACCGAGAGTGTAATTGCTTTATATTATACGCAACCAAGCAATTTCATACATTGATATAGTTGTTGATTTCTAATAGCTAGTCAAGATACAAATAATGAAGTAGTAATTTATTATTACCATAATTTTCTCTTACCAGCTCCATTCTACTAAGGCATTTTCCTTCTTATATTATAGTTATAATGTTGTATCATCCTTTAAGCAACTTAGGTTAGCAAACATTTGTATAGATTTTGTGTCATATCTTTGTAAAAGCCAAAACACAAACATGAAATATCACAGGTGTATAAAATTGATATGTAGACTATAAAAACTCATTTCCAACCTGTTATCATTTATTTTTTCTAGAAATATCCCAAAATAATAACTATGTTTACACCAAGCACCATGCAAAAAAAGGAATTTTATTTCTATAGCAAGATAAAATATATATTCATCCAAATGAAACTAGTGGGGTATGACATACTTCCACCCTTAAGTATCATCACCCTGATGATTAGTTCCTTACATAACCATATTTTAAACCAAATCAGGAATAATACACTTATTTAAACATCAAATAATATTAAAAGTATAACTGAAACTTGTAACATTAAGTTTCCAAAGCTTTCAAACAAAATTGTATCGGTTGTAACAACCCATTCTAATCAAGTTTTTGCCAAAATAGCAAAAATTATGAAATTTTTCATTCATTCAACAATAATAAATAGTAAAAGTATTATAAAATATAAGAAATATTTATGTTTTATCACTAAAACAAAAAGTAAAAGTAGATTTTATATCCTCTAAGTTCTCCCAAGTTGCACTTTCTACAGAAAATTTGTCCCATTGGACCTTATACTAACTTATTTATCTATTTCACAAGTGCAACATGCAAGATTCCAACACCCTAATAGGATCAATCACAATGACACCGGATCTTGAATATGTAATGAGTTACGCTTAATTACATGTGATAAATTTGATACATACTTTTTAAGAAAAGAAATATTAACAACATCGTGCATCTTGGACAATGTGGGAGGCAACGCTAAGGGATATGCCACAAGGATGATTACTTCAATTATTTCAAAGGGTCTCGACAAAATGAGGTGAAAACTTGGCTAATTTTCCAAACAAAATTGAACTTTTCTTAGGTTTGACCCTTAAGAACACTTTATCTCTTAGTTTAAATTTTTATCAACTCTTTTTAAATCAATGTAATTCTTCTTCCTATCAGAAACTTCCTTTAATCGCTCACATTTTTTTTACTTGTTTTTCTATTTCAGTCAAAATATTAGGTCCTATTACTTCTCTGTCTTCCACATTGTCCCAACTAATAGGTGTTCTACACTTCCATCCATACAATGCCTCAAAGGGAGCCATTTTCAGGTGAGGATTTGTAAGTATTATTATATGCAAACTCCGAGAGGACTATATTCTTCCCACTTGTGTTATTAATCCATGCAAAGTACATCCTAAGCATGTCTTCTATGATATGATTTACCATTTCAATCTATCCATTTTTTTCCGGATGGTATGTAGAACTAAAATTTAGCTTTTTCCTTAAGGCTAAATTCATTTTTTTCCAAAAACATTAAGTCATCCTTGGATCCTGATCTAAAATTATTAATTCAAAAAAATTGTGCAATCTAAAAATATCATGCACGAATCTCCTTACAAGTATAATTGAATCATCTTTCAAATTCCTTGGTATAAAATGAACAACTTTTTTATTTTTTAATTATGACTAAAATTACATCATGTTTATTTTTCAACATTAGCAGCCCTTACACAAAATCCATGTTGATTACTTGCCATTTATACTGTAGAATGTTGTGAGGGTACAACAATCTTGCTGGATGCATATGTTCACTTTAAAACTTTGACATTCTAAGAAATGAGATACATAATTTACTATATCCTTTTTCATCCCTTTCCAAAAATATTGTTGTTTTACATTAGCAAGCATCTTAGTCACTTTGGGATGTCTAAAATAAGGAGCATTGTGAAATTCCTTTATCACTTTCGTCCTTAGTTCATTTTCCAAGGGTACATAAAATCAATTTTCAAATTTTAGGAATCCTTCATTATCAAATCTAAATCCTTTGTATCTCTTATCATTAGGATAAGTGTTGTTTTCACTGGCGATAATAAGAACCAACTAACATTGATTTCATTTCATCTTCCTTGAATTGGGTTCTCAAAGTGACAATGGTGGAAATGTGATTCCTATGATTTAGTGCATCTGCCACTTGGTTTTCCTTACCTTTTATATATTTGATATCAAATTAATACTGTGATAAAAACAATTACCATATTTTTTATTTCACATTCAAGTTTGGTTGTGTGAAGATGTATGTCAGCCCAAGATTATCTTTTTCACTTCAAATGGCTTTCCCAAAAGGTAATTCCTCCAAACTTGTAATTCATGCACAATGGCAGAAGCTCCAAGTCATGGGGAGCATAATCTAGCTCATGTACTTTGAGTTTTATGCTCTCATAAGAAAAATATAGAACCTACTTTTTTTACTTTATAATACGAGAATTTTTGTATTTATCTTCTCAAACTAACTTCTACCTTCAATGATTTAAATGTACATCCTAAAATTTAAATCCAACAACATTACAATTATAATGCTTTAGGTAAAAAATCAATGATTCATGTGCATGACTATGGGTCAATTATATTTGTCAATCCCCTATAGATTACTCTTTCGAGTCTGTATACTAAGTATACATTTAGTACCCTTTTCGCATTGATTTATAAGTGTTTTTCTAAGTTTCTACCTAGAATTCAGTCAATCAAATCCCATTTGAATCTTACACTAATTTTTATAACTAGGTGAACTCAATAGTGTAATAACTCACACTACTTCAGCCAAAATTTAAGAGTCAGACATTGCATGCTCAGTTTATATATGGCAAACTTGTCAATAGAAACATGTCCCATCACTACACCACTTGGTTCAGTTATTAGAATTAAATCAGTTATTTGAGTTTACTTAAATTCAAGCTACACACAAGTTACCTAACATTTTCTACCCGTGCAAAGAATCACATTTGTGTCAACTTAGGTTACATATGGGAGAGAAGTTGCTTACATAATGACTTACATCATTACACAACTAATTTCTTCCTCGTAGCCAACATAATTTGGTACCAAGGTGACTTGCTCATGCAGATTAGCATCTTTTGCAAATTAAGTGTAACTCAATTCTTTAATGGATTACGACAGAGACTTAATAAGTGGATCTCGAGGGATAACTTAAGATGTCTATTATGTGGCGATATTCATTTAATGACCTGTTTCATTAAATATACATTGTTGTATAGAAGTCAACATAAGTTAGCCTGTCGAATTCCATATATTAATTGCATCGTAATTCTTAACTTAATTTTTTATAAAAGAAATAGTTTTGTGAAAAAAATTGTTCAAAATTCAGCAATACATTATTGTATATGAATTCGATCCTAAGTTCCATATCTTAGTTTTGATTCTAGATTGCAATCATCTTCAAAATTATTTAATTACATCCATTATTTTAAGATGTTTTGCATTGTTTCTTTCAGTAGTCCGTAATTTATTATTTATCTACGGATTTTTGTAATAATCCATAAGTATGTTAAAATCAAATGAAATAATTACAAACACATATAATAGTATTAGTTTCATGTATACAAATTCATAATAAATGATTCTCAATATTTTACCATATTATTTCATAACTTAGTAGACCATGTAGCCTTAATGCAACATAGCCACTTAAGGTAGAATCACATAAATTTATAACTATTCCATGATCCTCAATTAATAATATGATATTTCATATCTCATTAGAAATCATATTGCTTATACCAACATGTTTAGTATTTTGCTAATTTTATTAAGTAACAATAATGATTTATATAATCAACTTTGAATCCTTTCAAAAATGACAACTCATTATTAAATACAAGTTTAATACTCCTTATTAGAAAGGAACGTCAACATAATTAGGCAAACTTCCTTCAACAAGTAAGATAATTATGCCCTTTCTCACTTATACAACATACCTTTCAAAATAAGATATATTAAATTCATAATCAAACAAAATGCATTTATGATATATCATAACTTGTAATAACATCAAAAATATGTCAAATCCTTATAACATAACTGACATATATTCTTTTTCCTTGTTCGTTATCCCGCATTCTAAAAATGTTGAAGAAAAAAATTGTACATGGTCAATTCCAGCCGAACTAGCATGTAAATGTCCTCTACCTTATCTTTACTATTTATAACACTAAAACATCTCTATGATTATCCTTTAATAGTATCATAATATCAAGAATCAATAACATTACCCCTTTTCAATCTCAATTTAATACCTATACAAGATAACAACTATGCTTAATACTATATCATTTCATAACCAAATGATTAAAAATGCATAATTTATAATTAAACCTAGTATTAATTCCTTGATTCATCCGACAATTTCCTAAATAAAATCTTACCATTTCATCCCAAAATTTGAATGAAAATATTATTTTTATACTACAAAATAATACTATGCTTTGGATTGACCAATCATTAGAGTATCTTACCTTTCTTCACACAGGTCTAGTGTAATATCCAATTAATTTTAAGTTTCACATAGTTCTCTTTGTAAGAATCAAGATAGTCATTATCTATAACTTTAAAAATAATAATTTCAATCCAAGAAAGTTGTAGTAAAAAATCCACATTAGATATCCATAAACCCTTTTTTATAATATATATAGAATTAGCTTAATCTCGAAAAGTGTTCCTTATACAATCCTAACCACATCAATATAACTAAATAAAAAAATAGTAAAGTCACAATAATATCATTTGAAAACTAAGTGATTTGACTTAACCATCATAGTTGACTTAGGATCTCATACCTCTAACCCACTCTTATGCATCCATACCATAATCCTGGGATATAGGAGTCATATAAATATAAATAAATAAAGTTTGACTAGAAGCAACTTCCCTTGTTATGTTTTCCATTTCCCACACTTAAAGATTCGCATACACATATGAAACCAAAATCAGGGTTAAACATTAGACAATATGTAGAGTGAAACAAAGACACTTAAATATCATCGTGAAATGTATTAAGCAAAAACCCAAATGGGTGTTTTACCAGAAGGTAAAATATAATCACATAACAAAGTAAAGATAATTTAGTCATCCTTTCAACTCTGAATCAAAAACTTGAAGTTCGAGATTTCCTTATAAAGCATGACGATTGTACATTTCCATTATAAAAGATAACCATGTATAAGCCAATAAGCCCGATGGGTTTATTTAACATCAATAAAATAAAAAAGACCATCCATATTTTCCAATTGAAACTCATTAAATACCAAGAGATAAAACACTTAAATGTATATGTATATATGTTTATAACACCCAATATTCTATTTGAACCTTAAATTGTATTCACATAATGTTTTATAAATCATATTCCCGGACACAAATATAATTGAACTCAATAAGAGTTTTTACCCAAAATTTAAGCAAAATATAATCAATCATGTGACTATATATATACAATCGATAATAAACCATCACCGATTCATGGTATAAACAATCAATTTGACTAGGGTTGAGTCTCACATAGACATGCCCATAAACACACACACACATTCATACAATCATGCATTTAGAAAAATGATAACAAGATATACTTTAAACTAACACTCACAAAATACCCACAATATCCCAAAGCATATATTCACTCAAAATATTTTTGCAAATTGTTGTATCATATAAATGTCTTAATACTATAAATAATAAATATGGGGAAGGAGAAAAATTCCATTTCTGAATAATATTTCCCATATTTCTTTCATTTTATTTTCCAAGTTTATCAGCAACAAAAATCCTTTCTAGAAAAGTCTTGCAAGTGTTCTAAAAAACCAAACAAGAACAATATCCAAGTTAACCAAGAAACCCATTCTTATCATAGAATTGGCCATTAATAGCCCAAAAATATCACTAATAGTTAAAATAACATGCAGAGCCAAAAATAAGATTGCATGAAAATAGTTCCCCTAATTTCTCCATGTAGATCTCGGTAGGTGAAAAGACAACCACCAAAAATAAAACCATTATTAACTCTAAGTTTGGCATTAACTACGTAGAGAATATTATCACTTCCTCCCATGCCCGTATGATTGGGATTAATCACAATTAATTAAATTGGTACCTATCTCTATTTTTCCCTCCCATTCTCCAAATTTTCCAACTTCCTTCCACTTTTTTTCTTGTTGGATAAATCGAAACTAATCTCCACTTCCATATCTCATAAGGTAGCCCATTTAATGGTCTAAGACCATTTGAAAATTTCAAACTTAGCATTAGAAAATTGGCCTTTGGCCCGTTGTATTTTGAGACCATTAAATAGACACGGTTGGGTGGATAATGCCATAGTTGGTTTGCCCAACTTGCTCACTCATGAGCTCGGGTGGTAGCTCGACCAAGTTTTCATCCCGTAATCATCGAAATAAACAATATAAGCATAACCCCTAATATGGTCGAGGACCATCAAGGTTAACTTAGGATATGGTCTTAAGACCATACAAGGTATGTGAAAACATATATGTATGTATGTATGTATGTATGTATGCATGCATGCATGCATGCATGCATATTTATACATCATAACATTTACTTCCCGATCAAGAATACAACCAATGCTATCAATATACCACATTTTCAAGGCCCATCTGGCCTTATGAGCTAGGAGTGTAATTTTTAATATTGGATGCAACCAAGAAATTTCATACATTGATACGATTTGTTGACTTCTAATAACTAGTCAAGATATAAACAATGAAGTATTAATTTATTCTTACCATAATTTGTTCTTACCAACTATATTTTACTAAGGCCTTTGCCTTCTTACATTACTGATTGTAATGTTGTACCACCATTTAAGAAACTTAGGTTAGAAGAAATTTGTATAGATTTTGCATCATATCTTTTCCAAAGTTAGAAATCAAGCATGAAATATCACGGTATATAAAATTGGTATGTAGAATATAAAAACTCATGGCCAACATGTTATCTTTTCATTTTTCTAGCAATATCCCAGAATCATAACTATGTTTCTAGTGCAAATACCATGCAAAACAAGGCTTATTATTCCTATAACAAGACAAAATATAGATTCATCAAAATGAAACTAGTGGGGTATGACAATTAAAATCAGTTTTTGACTATTTTCCATAGTAACGGGTGCTCAATAGTAGTCTCTAATGCCCAAGCACCATTTCCTAGTCCAAGTTCCCTTTTCTAGCATCATTCGTGAGGTCCAAAATTTATCCCGACCATTTATGACAATGTTCAGTTCATGTTCAATAGTTTTCCCATTCCAAAGAACTTTCACATCAAGCGTAAATCAACTAAGTTATTCTTTCTATATCTCTTACTTAAGGTTTCATATTTTATTCTCTTAGTTATTTATGTCATATTGTACTTAGAAATTATGTATAATTGTTTACATTCGGTTACTTTGCATTTAGTTATTAATAAATTTAATTTTTATTAAATCACCCATTATTCTACAGGTGTTTATGAACCCTGGAATATGTTGATTCGACTATTCCGGACCTATTTTAGGTCTTGAAGCCTATTATAATTAAGTGAATCCTCAATAGTCACCCTCATTATCAAGTTGGGCTGATAACTATCCATAGAACGTGATATCCCCTCCTACATTTGGTTCAATTGTAAGGATTGAGGAAATAGTCCAACCAAATCACAACTCTCAAACCGGGGCTTTCAAGATCCAACAACATGATCTTTATAGGAGAGAAAAGTTTTTATGTGTGGGTTTTATCAAGACCCCAGATTAGTATGAAGTATGATTCCTTTCCATTTCATTCACAACAAAAATATGAACTGTTATCGTGGTACACCCAAATTTGTAGCTAAATCGATGCTCTAGATGGATATCCAGGACATGATACAAGTATACACCAATCTCTTGTTTAAAAATAATGTTTCCTCGCCACTTCCAAAACAATGGGAAAATCCACAAAAGGGGTATTCGGTTAAATATCATTTCATAATGGGGTATCGTACAACCCCTTATCTAAGTAATATACATCACACGCCTACACAAGGTCCATATTATTTACCTAATGATGTTATTTCAACATTAGTTGGAAGTATTAAGGAATTAGAGGTTGCTTAGGCTTCACAACCTGTATATAAAACTAGACAGGTAATACTCCCTTTATCATAACTACACATATGCCATTAATTCTCAATCGGTGCAATAACCACTACAACAAGTCTATTTAGGAGTTCCAAGCAATGGAGATATCCTTATGGAATCGACACTAGGAATGGCTCCCCATCCTTCTTATGTGTATCTTATAGAAGGGTTGGCCGGAAGTTCATTATCGAGTGTTATCCATCTAAACAATGTAACATTCCCTTGTTATATGACCACTAACCCATATCCTAGTGTCATCCCACCCTATGTCCATATGTATTCTAAATATCCTCAAACAAACATGTAAACCTTTCTTGGTTCTTACACGCAACATCTAGGGGTTCCTTATACTCTGGATAATACCTTCACCATGCCTTATCGGGCTATTCTCTACTTTCCCCTCCTCCCCAAGGGTCCTCAATGGTTGAATCCTACACAATGGGAACTTATTCCGAAATTATTTAAAATAACCTCTTGATTTTATGATATGAGATGTAATGTTACCATGGCCATTACATGACCTCCCAAAATTTAAAGGAGAGGATGATGTCAATGCACATATCAAGGCATAAAATAATCCAATTAGAGATTTGATTCCACGGGATGCAATCATTGCTAATATATTCCCTAGGACGGTCAAAAGGGATTGCCCTTGAATTATATTATAACATTCCAAAAGCATCCATATATTCTCTTAAACATTTTTTTCTGAGTTTATCAAGGCTTTCGACATGAAAAAGTTAATGTGAATAGGAATTAGAGATTTATTACACATCAAGGAAGAACCCAATGAGTCCTCCACTCATTTCATTCGTGAGGTGGTGACAATTCCTCTACTATTTGGAGAGTGCTCCAAATATGGACCATACAAAACTATGTGACATTTTCCTCCTTTCACTCATTTGGGAAACGAAGAAGGAGGTCCAGGAAGTTTCTCCTATGAAGTTACGAGGAAGTATTAAAATGTGTGCTTTGCAGATGACCAAGTGGTGATTGAAAACAGTCATAAAACATATGGTACTAATGGTAGGTTGGTCACCTCAAATGAAAATAATTATAACTATTTAAACATCTCAAACAATAACCAAGGACCTAAGGTTCAATTAAAACCATGGTGTCACCACAAATGGCGTAACCAATCAACCTAAAAATCTAAATGTTATGAATATTGGAAATGTAAATAACAACAACAAGAATATGAACAATTAAAGGATCGATAATATAACTCCCTCTATCAACACATTTGATTTTAACTATCTAATTCCTCAAAAGCCTAAGGCCCATTTCAATATC
The DNA here is from genome assembly GCA_018340775.1 of Taxus wallichiana var. yunnanensis. NCBI lineage: Eukaryota > Viridiplantae > Streptophyta > Pinopsida > Cupressales > Taxaceae > Taxus > Taxus wallichiana. The sequence goes on from CM031236.1 coordinate 263,298,901, forward strand.
AAAATTTCGCCAAGGGGATCCAAATTATAACAACAACAATCAAGATAAAAACCATAACTGGAAATATGGAACACAACAAAATCAAAACCATAGGTCAAGGTATTACGATCAAAACTTGTATTGTGGGTTTCATAGAGTGATAGGTCATGACGCTCAAAATTTTAGGGACTACAATAAGTTCATGTGATGATTCCCTGAAGACCAAAGGTAGTTGTTCATTGACATGTTCTTATCCAACCCCGGAGGAGCTTCCAATAACACTCATATGGTACATGTCACATGTCATCCTTGGGATTTATAGATACCCTTTCCCCAAAATTCTAGAGAATAGGAAACCCAATTCTCATAATTCCAAAAAAGGGATTCCTATAATAGATAATGATCACAAGGCTTCTTCATATAATGATCTTAGAGTAGCTCCTAACTTAAACCAGAGAAACAAATTGAAAATCATAGGTTTGGTCAAATTAGAGACAGATCCATATTTCAATACCACTACTTATAAATGATAGTGTACATTAAAGCCTTATTGGTGATAAAAAAATTGCGTGGAAAACTTAGGTGTCTCCACTAATGTTCACGAGGCTATGCCCCTCTAAATTAAATGGTACAACTCCCATTATTGAATGTAATTCATCTTAATCCTATCTAGATGTTGTGGTTGGAACAATTGTCCGGGGATCACATAAGGACACTCCATTGAACATGTGGCAAAGTGCTTGTATAGGGGTACAAGGGAGGACATTACAACATTGAGGGGAAAAGGAGGGAAATTATTTCAAGAAGATTACTATCATGGGTGAGCTTCACACCTAGTAACTAGAGTAATTCAACATCTAATATGGAAGAAATCAATACGACACGGTTAGTGAGACAAACAAAACCCACATAAATTAAAAAAATTGAGGCTTATTTATCAAAGATTAAAATATCTCTTTGATCACCATGCTTACAAAGTGCATACAAGAGGGAAATAGAGGAAAAACAAGAAAGGGAAAATAGAAGAAGTGTAGCTTTTATTTCATGTGTAGTGATGAATACAAAGCTTTAACCAAGCTACCACAATTCACAATGCTACAGAGTAGAAGTTCTTCAAAATTCGAAATCCTTTGGAATGGAGAAGCCATCCCAATTTATACAATTTGAATTGACCTTTCACCTCCCTCACATGACTCTTCATATTCCTATTCCACTTGTGACCTTTCGCTTTTCATTAAATAAAGTATTTCTCTTATAATGTTGAGAAAATAATTTTATAATATTAAAATAAGTCACTTAAGTGAATAAGACAAAATATAATGATGAGTCCCAATGAAGAATTAGAATGGAGAAAAAAATAAGGGGAGAAAGGGAGAAGGAGAGAGAAGAAGATGTTTTGAAGCATGAAGAGCAATCATGTCCTCGATGAAGCTCACTACATTCCACCGATGAATTGGTGAAATTTTCTAGTGCAATAATGAATTGTGGACCTTTGAACCACAAGAAAAACTCTTCTGAATAATGCAGAAAATTTTTCCTTCCTCTAAATACTTTTGAACATGTTTCCCCTTACCGACGATGATCACAAATGTTCCTTTGCACCGATACTTTGAACCTACAAATGAGTGTTAAAAAAACATCACACAAACCGAGCACGTATGTGATGAACACCAATGAGCATACTTTTTGACGAAAGTGAAGAATGCCCCTTCTATGAACTTGAACTTTATGATTCTTTGATGCTTAATATATCTAGATAGGGAAGCTTACTATTTTAGTAAGCTCGTCGAATCTACCTTTCTCAACCCCAACCGATCTTTGTCAACTTGAAAGTTTTTCTCTTTGCATTCTTCCTTTGTGAAATTTTATTTTTGAAACAACTTACTATTTATAGCAAGTTCCTATAAGACAACTTACTATTTTTAGTAAGTGATGATTTTGGCCTAAGATGCCGCCATGGTGATTTTTAACTATATCACTCCTCTTGTGTACAATATCTTCTCTTGGATTACTCACGGTGATACAAATTACTAAAAATGGCAGGCACCCATATGGGAGACTTACTATTTTTAGTAAGTGAATAATTCCACTATTTTTCGGACCGACTGATTAATCTGACCTTGTTTCCCTCCTTAGTGCATATTGATTTTTTCACAACTTCTTCTTATGGTGACCTACCAAAAATAGTAGCCACCCGTGAAGGAAGGCTTACTTTTTTTAATATGTGGTTCTCTGGTACTCACATTCAGATGGAATTAAATTTTCTTACATGGGTTTTTTCTTAACAACACCCCTCTGAAATTTCAGCTCGATCTGATGTCGGAAATGAGAGATTTTAAAAATCATTTTTTAGCTTTGAGAAATGAGGATTTGCTCGCTAGAAAAAATACACTTCATGCATGAAAAAAAATTATTTGGGAATTTTTGGGCACCTATAAATCTTTATGAATTCAAAAATGGCATCTCAATTTGATCAACGGTTTGCAAGATACGAAGATTTTTTGTTCCGGTGACTTCGAGGGTTTTCAAGCAAAGTCTCTTCATTTTTATTTTTTCACCATTTTGATCCATTTGTTTTGTGATATTTAGTGTATTTATATGAAGGATGATTGCATGGATTTATTCAAATGCAAAAAATATGGTTTTTGTTCCTAGAGAAAATATGGCAACATTTAAAGGCGTGGGGAAAATGGTAAAATTGTGTTAAGTGTTGGTATTTATAGTGTGAAAATGGAAGGGGGATGGGGCAAATTTTTGTGTCCCTTTCATCCCTTTTTGAAAGGACAAAGGGGACATGAAATTCCCCTTCATTTTGGGTGTGACACATGGCTTATTTTTATTCGTTGAGCAACTTTAAAGTTAGGGGTGAATTAGAGCACCAGGGTGAACATGAGTCATCGGGGTCATATGGGTGTCGAGGAGGATAAAAAGCATTTGGCATAATTTTTGTCCCTTTTAAAATGGTAAAAATGGGATATAAAAATACTCCTTCACCACAAGATGCCACGTGTCCCATAAAAATTGACTAAGTGTTGGAAAGCATACCTTGGGAGCCAACTTGCAAAGACGATATCTCGAGCTCACAGACAAAATTTTCGGTAAACATTATATGATTATACCTAAAAATACTCAATGAATATAATTTTGATGGTCCCAAGATCCAATTTTTACTGAAACACCTTAAAAATTCTCTTTATTTCTTATTATCGCTTATCAGATGCCCAAGAATGAGTAGTGTCGAACAATGTACGAGGTTTCAAGAAGTCCCATTTTTTCACCATGTAGAACATTTAAATTTATTTCCATTGATAATTTTTTGGGATTTAAAATTACTATGGGGTTCTTAGAATCTTTGTTTGAATCTCAGGTCCTCTTTCACAGTGCATGCTCCTTTAAACTAAAAAAGCTATTTTCGTTGAATCAGCTCCAAAACCTTTGAAACTTCCTAAAACTTCCAAAATCAACTCCAAAAATTTTTAATCACTTGAATACTCCTCCATGATGAGTTTTAACCCTTTTATCTACTCCATGGGTGATGCACTAGTCTTAGGAAGGCTGATGGTAGCCCTTCCCAAAACTACTTGAATGTTTGAATATTCCAGAAGATCCTAAAACACCTAGGGGAATGATGGCAACCACTTAGGTATTATTTGATTTATAGGATAGGACTGGTACTGTGGATGGAATAACCTGGGGTGTCTTAGGAAGGTTTGACTTTGAAAATTTTAAACATTGTGGTATGGTTTTCCTGTTTGATAGTGAAATTTTCCCCCTGCAAAATTACAGGAGAAAAAAACTCTTCTTTTTTATCCTCTTATAAGGGATTATTCTCCAGTAATTCCCAAACCATTAGGAGCCTATGATTTGATCGTGGATCTCACAAAAACCTTCTCTCACATTCGTTCTTGTATTTTCTAAATTTATTCACCCACTCATTGATCTGCCTTATTGGAAGCTTTAGGTCTTTATCATTTAGTGCATGTCATTCCTCCTCTGGAGGCCCAAATTAATCACATAGAATTTGATTCTATCCCTTAGGCCAAAATGAGAGATATAATGGATTTTTTCGACATTAGTAAGATGCTTATGTACCCTAAGTTGGCATGGAGAGGTGATCCCATGTTGTATCTGCAAGTATGGATCTATAATAACTATGTTATGAGAGAAATGATCGATGACGGAGATGTTGTTAAAAAATCTGTTTTACTTCTTGTAGAAGCTAGGATACGAGAGAAAAAAAAATCTCCTCCACTTGAAACATGCTAATAGGTTATGATAGCCTAAAAGCCACATCTATCAAAACTATAGTTCTCATATTTACCATTTGGTCTAAGACCATTTTAATTGAACTACATATTATGGATAAGTAAACTAACTATAATATGATTCTTTGTAGGTCGTGGATCCATATGATGAAATCCATTCCTTCCAAATTATTCCAAGAAGTAAGATTCCTCTACTAGGGGAAGGCATTTTTAGCTAAAGGTGATCTTAAGCCTTTTTACATTGATATAGAAAACCTAATAATAAACCGAGTGTTCACTCGAGTTTGAAATCCTAGCTAATCAATTGAACAAATTGTCACCTTCTAAGGAAATGGTTCTCATTGCAAAACTAGTTATGAAAACTAAGTTAGAGTCACCCAAAGTAGTTGAAAGGGTAGATAAGATTGAGAGTAAAATTTCTTTGGTAGATATTGTGTCTACTAAAGCAACAATAGATATATTGAAGCTCTTGAAGTCAACCTACCAATTTTTCTCCCTTTTATTTTTATATGTATGTGATGTAGAGCCTTCAAATAAATTAGTCACACAACAACTCGATTAGATCAAATCTCCGAATAACACTCTTCTAGTTAATAACTCACCCTTCCTATGTTAGAATTCCTCCCTAAAGGATTCAAAAATTTAACTTAATCAAGAATTTGGTCTTATATTCTTCTCTATCCCCGACTCAAGGTTTCATTCAATACTCAATCCACCTTCAAATTGTGTTAGTAATGATAGGAATCCATAAAATGGTATATTTTTACACAAACTATCCTCAAAGGCTTCTTAAGCCAAACATGCTAAGTGGTTCATGAATGTAATAACTAGAGTTTCCCTGTGATCAACTCTTATTATTTCCTAATATCCTTTCCCAATTTTGCGATGTGGGGACAAAGCTTGTCTTCCTACTCTCCTTATAAAACTCCTTTGTTTCACCAATGTTCTAAAAGGTTACAAACAAAATTTTCCTAATCAAAATAACTCTACAAATATTCCTTTCACTAATTAGTTTTTAACTCAATCCTTTCAATCTCTTAAAGGTCTATTTTCAAGAATCAAAATAATTACTAGATCCTACTTACCTTGGTAAGGTTGTCTTGTGAATCCTTAGTTATAGCTTAGCCCAATTTATCCATTGTCACCACTCTGTCAAGTTTTTATTCATACAACCACCTTCAAATCCAATCACTATGATCTTTCATCACTCATTACCCTTATTCCACTATGTTATAAGTCTCAAGGCCCGAAAATCGGTGAAAAGTGGGTTTCCTTTGTAATGAATCTACCTCCCTTAATTCCCCATGACCGAGTCCCAAATGTCATAAAGATATCTCTGGAATATATATGAATCAAATTAATTATTTTTACAACACATTCACAATCCACTCATGGTCATCTCTTCCAAATTTCAATGTTTTTGGATCGTTGTAACCTGAGTTTGGCAATTTTTCTATCTGAAAACCCTAGTTACAAGGTATCTTTGACTATAACTTCCCGAGAAGTGAATTTCAATTAGTTTATACCCATTTTGGAATTTTCTTTGAATCTAGGGGTTTAAGAAGGATTTTCCCATCTAATGTAATATTTATACACTCTCAATTTTCTTTGAACACTCCTTAGATCCACATGTAACTCGAGGTATTGTTCTCTTTTTTAAGAGAATAGTGTATATTTCATAGGTAAGGGTTTTAATAAAAGAATGATAAAATTCCTCATGCAAGATATTTTTAGATATCTCTTCTTCTCTAACACCTTGACCTTTGATATATCTTCACTCTTCCTGGCTCAAAATCACCTCTCAAATATGGCCATTACATGCACAAGACCGATGTATAGTTTTCTTCACAAATCCTTCTCTGTCCCATCATCTACCACATTAAAAAGAAAGAACACATCACTAGTCATTGCAACATTGGATGTAAGGGCTTATAAGTGAAAGAAATTTCCTTCTCACCTAAATGCAAAATACTAAATTTAATTCCCAAGTTTATCCATAGTTTACATGTAAAATCATTCAATATTGTAACAACAAAGCTATAGTTCCAAATCCCTTAGAGATCCAAATTCCATTAAAATTGGACCATTCAAATGATTATATATTTATTTACAAAATGGTTTCTATATCCCTTACATGAAAATTACTATTCTCTTTTGTGCCCTTTCAACTTCCTTTAGTCTCATGAATTCCCGTAAGGTACACCATGGTTAACTAGAACCCCAAGAGTTAGAATTCTTACACACTCAAAAGTATAACCTCTATACCCCACTATGACTTATTTCATGACTTAAATACCCTAAAAGACCCATAAAACACCTTGAAACCCTAACTTATGCTAAAAGAAGAATTTAGAATTCAAATCCACAGTTTTGGAGGGAAAATATAGAATTTGAATTTGTAAAGGACCACACACACCCAAGCCCTCCTAAATGACTCCCTAGGACCTTCTAAACTCACACACAAGATTTCATACAAATATTGATGTTAAATTCCCTAGTTACATAATCAGGGAGGATGCTTCTACATTAGTATGGAAAATTCCCTCAGGATATCCTCTCTCCTAGAAGATGGATTTGAAGAGATATGTGTGGTTTAATTTTATGAATTCCATGAAGAGGATTGTAAGAACAATGATAAATATATTTTTCCTAAAAAATGTTGGACCCTCCATTATAATGGAGAAAAATGTCATTACGGTGGAGGGATGGGGTGACTCTAACTTTTCTAGAAGGTAGGATCATGCCTTTTTCTTTCAAGTTAAACTTAGTGTATACTAACAATGGAGAATAGTATGAGGCTCTACTTCTTATCCTCATTATATCCAAGAGGATAGGAGTTCATAATATTAGAGTCCTAGGTGACTCGCAACTCATCACAAACTAGGTCTCAGAGGTTTATGAGACTAGAGAAGGACACCTCTATCTTTACAAGTCTTTTGTACACGAGCTATGTAAATATTTTTATTTCATTTCTATAGAAATGATTCTCAGAGAACATAATCAACTTGTCACTTTTACTCTGTCATCTTCCTCTTGTTTCTATCCTAGTGAATATTTGAAAGAAATAGAACTCACAAGTATCAATCCGAGCTAAACCCTTGATTCATAAGATGCCTAATAATGTAATTTTAGCATATGTAGAGACCAAAAATAATCCCATTACATTATACATCACTAAGAATTATTAATCTATCTTAGGATTCCTCCATGCATACACTTACCTTCATCGTGCACATTATAAGAAAGGTTTTTCCCTTATCCCTCATCCTTCTTCATACTTCAGAGATAAAACAATGAATCCCTCTTCTTCACAAAATCTTGAGATTTATGAAGTTGAGGACAAGCCTTTTGAATTTCATCTAGATCCTCCTGAGTTTGAAGAAGGGAATTCCTCCCTAATAGAGGGAACATGAAATCAACATTGGAACAAAATAAGAGCCCAAAATTATGAAGCTTGGTTATTTTTTATTAGTCAAGGAGATAGAAGAACATATGAAAGTTCTTAAGGAACATTCTTGATCTTTCACATTTAGTTAAAAATACATGATGGGTGTCACTCCTGACATAGTGGTTCATAATCTAGTTACAAACCGATGAAAACCCCGTAAAATAAAATTTAAGACCAATTAATCCCAAATTCATTTTAATGGTCAAAGAATAAGTGATGAATATTCTATAGGTAGAATTATAAAGCTAGTGGACTACTCCATGTGGATATCCAATATTGTCTCAGTCCTTATAAATATTGGGAAACTAAGGATTTACATCAACTTTAAAGACAAAATAAATCATGTCTAAAGGATGATTTCCCATTACCCTCTATTGACATCATTTTTGATGCAACATCTGGTTATGAGTTGTTATCCCTCATGGATGGTTTCTTTGGATATAACCAAATAAGGATCTATAAGGAAGATTAGACCAATACTACATTTGCCACTCCTAGGGAACTTTTTATTATACCTTCATGAATTTTGGTTTGAAGAATTTTTGTGCTACATATCAATGCACCATGACTTATATATTCCATGATATTATTCACAAGATTTTGGAAACATATGTTGATGATCTCTTAGTGAAATATAAGAAGAAAGGAAACCACCGTGAGGTTCTTCGAATCATTATTTCACGTTTAGTCAAAATATGCATGCACTATGGTTAGGCAGTTTGGTATTTTCAAAACCTAAAATGCGTATGCATTTTGAGTTATATATTAATTTTGGAACATGTACACATTTTGAGTTATGGAAAAGGACATTGGAGGGCATGTAATATATTAAAAAAACATGTACGTGATTTTATTTTTCCTTTTTCCAAGGAAAACCTCTAGGCTTGGATCTAGTTTGGATCCCCAAACATGAGGCATGGACTTGCTAAAACATAAAAACAACGTTTTTTGAATAAAATGGTAAAATTTGTCTTCCTCCATAATAAATCCAACTTAAATGATTAAAAAAATTATTATAAATACGACTACAAGTTTGAGTAAATTTTCTTCTTTCTAAATATATGATTTTTAAAATTTTCTGACTAGTATAAAGTTTCCATACTAATTATTTTATATGTCTTTTTATAGTTGTTTTATTGAGTTTATACACGTCTATATTTAATTGTGTATCTTTATTTTAACTCATTTGAAATTTAAAATAAATTATACGATCTAAAACTAGGACTAATTTTATAGACATTAAAAAAATCGATATTTTTTGAGGTAGTTAGCGGAGCATGGCCCACTATCCATTATTTTTTAATGTTTAAAATCTTATACTTCAAAAACATAAAAATAAATAAATACTCACTAAAAATATGTTTAAAAATTATCCCAAACTAGATGTTCCTACCTATCTTTCTACCAAATGGTTTATAAAAATACTAAATAGTACTCAAAAAATAGTGGGGGCGCAATCGAATGTCTATTATATTTTTTTTTCAAAAATAGGAGAAATTATTGACATTTTAGATATTTAACCCACTTTCACTTAACCATTTTTTTAAAAAAATAGTATTTTAGAAAGTAGACTTGAAATTATACAATTCATGTTCTTATAACATTATCAAATTTTGAGTGTAACTATCTCAAATAACTCGTACAAGTTGAAGATTTTTTATTTTTCGAAGAAAAAAAAGTGTCCACTTAAGACCCCCTTTTGGCCCCCATTTCCATGCACTTACCCTAGAGAGAGTTCTTTTTGAATCCCACAGTGGATTCTGTGGTGGCCACTTTGGAGGGAATTTAACTGCTCGTACGATTCATCGAATGGGTTATTTTTAGCCCATGTTAGAGTATGATGTTGTTGAATATGTGCACAAGTACCATAAGTTTCAAGAATTATCATATGCTATATATATCGTAGCTCGTGGCTTTATATCCCATTGTGACACCCTATCCTTTCTCTACTTGAGGTTTGGATTTAATAGGGAAGTTCTCTCCTATGTCAATAGATGGCCATGATTTTATAATCACAACCACGAGTACGTTACAAAGTGGGTTGAGGCTATGCCTCTAACTACTTACGGTACCTAGATTTTTCATATCCAAGTTTATCTTGAACCATATTATCTGTAGGTACGATGTTCCACAGGTCATTATCTAGGATAATGTTATTTATTTTAAGAATGATGAGGTGCGTGATTTATGCACTCAATTTAAGGTATCTTACGACATGGCCTCCTTATACTACCCTCAGGCCAATGGACAAGCTGAGGTAACCAAGAAAACTTTGAAGTCCATTATTCTTAAGATGATTAAGGAGAATAAGATAGATTGGAGCCTAAATCTATTTCCCACCTTGTGGGCTTATAGGACTTCAGTTCAAACACCAATGGGGGAAACCCCCATTTCTTTAGTTTTTGGTTGTGAAGTGGTCTTACCGCTAGAGGTAGAATCACCTATTCTTCATGTGTATTTTCAAGGAATTCTAGACAAAGATGTATATTGAAACACACACTTAGTTGAGTTGGAGAACTTGGATGAGAAAAAGATTAGGGTCGAACAACATCACCAATTTTATGCATACATAATGTGTCGGTAGTACAATAAAAAGGTATAAGAATGTGAAATTTGGGTAGGGGACCTTGTTTTGAGATTTGACATCCAAATAGCCAAGAAGGTTATTGAAGGTAGAAAGTTCAGGTCAAAATGTCTAGGGCCTTATCAAGTAATGGAAGACTTCAAAAGCGGTGCCTATCATTCATGTACTCTAAAGGGTGAGTATTTTTTAATCCTTCAACTCGGATCACCTCAAGCGTTTCTACATATATTTGTTTGCATCTCTAAATTGTCTTCACTTAAATTCACATTGTATTATTACCTGCATTATCATTTTGTTGAAATTTTAATATGGAAGCTTACCTTTCAAGTGGTTTTTAAACTTTCAAACATTGGAAAACTTCTCAATCATACCTCTCCTCATTATTTTCACATATTCAAATTATCTAATCCTTATCATCATTTCCATTCATGAGACACAATTTTGAATTTTTTTTTACAAAGACTTTCATGCTTAATTTTTTTCGTGGTTTCTTCCAATTTGGTTGTTTCTTGCCCATAGATTTCTTTAGAAGCTTCTTGATGATATATATTCCCCTAAAAATCTCTCTCTATGACAAAAAAATCTAAGCATTTCATCCTAAACATTTTTTCACATATCTCAACCTTAGGTGGTGATCCCTCACATCTTACTAGTTGCATGGGGTTGAGATTAGGGTAAAATGTTCCCTCCCAAAAGCACACCAAATCCAAAAAAATAAAACAAAGAAAAAGGTTTATAATCAATAAATAAAAATATTCTGATTGTAAATTATTACACTTTTTGTCTCTCACAACCTTTGGTGGTGAGACCATGCTTCTTAATAGTAGCATGAGGTTAGGAAAGACATAGGGGTCACATTAATAAATCAAAAATTTTAAATAAAATGGAAATAAAATTTCTTAAAAGTATAAAATTCCAATTAAAATGAAATATATGTGTATGTTAGGATATACAACCATCCTTCAAACTATATCTTATCAATTAATATGCCATCCATGGATCTCGAGTCTAGTCAAAACTTGCAAGAAAAAATTCATTTTGAGTTGGTTAGTTAACTTTGATTGGGGTTCACTTGTAAGTTTATAAATAAATATTTGTTAAATTTTTTATCTCTTGGTCATAATTCTTGTTCATACTCTTCAAATCACATGGCTCACATCCTTCTTTGCTCTCGGTGATGGTCCCTTACATCTTACTACTTGCATAGAGTTAAGAATGGAGTGACGTTATCTTATCATCATACCATATTCAACACATTTTTCCAATATAATAAAAGTGCTCAACATTGCTTGAAAGATAAAGTTTCCTAATTATAGATTGTTACCATATACATAATCATAGATATCATTTTTTTACAACATTAATTAATCATATATAGCATGCACTCAAAAACAAAAACATTAGAAATTATAAGTCATCTAAGAGTACACAAATGAGATAAACCACGATGAAATCAACTAATGCAAAGAATGCCAAACCAAAAAGATGTCTATGTGTGTGTGTGTGTGTGTGTATGTTTGTCTTTCAAAGTGTCTCGTATATAATGTTGTCACACCATAGTACAAGTGTGATCAAAATTCTCACCATAAGCAAAAATTAAAAAAAATTGATATATACATAAAAAATTGTCCCAAAGTAATAAAGACCCCAGGCCTATCCATCTCCCTTAGATCCATTTGCAGGAACAAGGAGGGGAATCCTACTATGAATCCTATGTCAAGATTGAATAGGGGTATCATGGGATCCTCTCGTGTGTCGATTGGTGGGAATTTCCACTAGAATGAATGCTGGTCGTAGCTTCGCTTACATGAGCATCCTCGCTGCTCTCTCGCAGTCCTCGTGTACTAAAATCTTGGTCCTAAATCGAGTCATCTCTACCACAACATGTCGGGGTAGTATGAACACATCAAGATATGTTGGCTGGTGATTCAATAAAATCTAAGTATTTTATTAAAATCATAAATGTATAGCTATGATAAATGACATACAAATGAAATATAAATGCTAAATAATTTATTTGGTATTTTAAATGAAAAAATAAAAGGGGAAGAAACTCACCTGAATTGGACTTACCTTGTAGTGATATGGGATTGAACAGAGTGATGGAATGGAATAATATAGTGTCATAATGAACCTCTTAAAAATTGCAAAGAAAGTAGATTTTTCTAGACTGGGGTGCCTAGGGAAGGATGAGGGTGCCTGGGACACCCTAGTCTAAAATCTAGGTGCCCTAGTCTGCGAAATAACTTGGAATCTGATCCTAATATGGTCATTAGGTCTTTACAATACTTCACCTTTGGTTGTGTGAATATCACACTTGGTTTGTTGATGTTGCCATAAACCCGCAATGGAAGAATCACCTACAAAACCCCAAACAAAGCATCAAAACCCTAAAAACTAAAGATACATATGAAGGGGTCATATTATCCTCCGGAGCCAAAATTTTGGACTTAGTAATCGAACATTGCACTACATCTCATACCCAAATTATTTCTAGGTGTGTGTGTGTGTGGAATTGTTCCTAAGTGATTTTGTGTCTATCGCACTTTGTGAAGTAGTGAGAAATAACTAGATGTAGAATATAAATAATGTGTGCATGGAATAGAATAAACTCCCCTCCTATGAAGTGTGATGTAGATGAACCATATTTTTTCCCTTTAATGGATCTACATGGATGCAAATGGATTATTATAAACCTTTGATGGATGCAACCTTAGGTGGTGATAGTAGATGTTTAGTGCTTGGTCCCTCATTATGGTCATATAACTTTATATTTATATGGTTCTCTTGCTTTAATTTTGTAATTAACCCCGAAAAGGCCAACCAACAAAATATAAGAATATCAAATGGGTAGAAAGTTCCCAAAATGTGAGAGGAAAGTGCAAAGAGGATCAAGGTACCTAGAGGGTAGAGGGTACCAGTGGTGCCTAGGTGCCCAAATGTAAATAGGAAAAAAATTGGTATTAAAGTATAGACTGGGAAAGTACGTGTGCAAGATCGAAAGTAGCAATAGAAAATAATGCAAGATGACCAAAGACATGGGTTAATTAGTAATATTTTTCACTTAAGAACCATATGAATAGTAGTATGAGATCGGGACTAAATAATTACCCAAAGTGTGTGATTTTGTGTCTACATTTTCCCCCACTTTATGTTGGTGAGAATAATTCTTAGTAACATAAAGTAGATAAAGATGTGTACTTGATATCCATGTAGAGTGATGTAGAAAATGTGTCGAGGGACTAGACAAAGCGTGGAGTGACAAAAAGATAGAGCGTGGAGACTAAATATGTAAAAGCGTAAAAAGTGATGAAAGTGAACCTAGGGTAGAAACGTGTGTGTATATGTTGATGTGTGTGGTGTACCTGCATGGTTAGTATCATGTGTGTGACTTTAGTTGCTTTCTTTCCATACGATGGACTTGTAAAAGAGAAGACAATCAAGTAGTCAAATACACATGTATAATGTGTAAAAATGCATGAATGTATGTAAAACGTGTATAAGGAAAGTATGAAAATTAAAATGAAACATATGCATCTCATCCATGATGAGAAAAAGGGTTTAGAAAGGATCATGTAGACGATGTTGACATGTTCACAAGTTTTTTGGGTGATCTCACACCATTGGTCGAAGAAGTGTAGGAAGGAAAGCCTGATTTATCCTCCAACTCATAACTACTTCCCAAGAATCGAAAAGATCTCCGTACTCTCTAGTTTTTGGGAAATCTACACCACTAGATAAATTAGTGTAGAGAATAATGTCTGCTTTATCCTCTAACCTGTAACTGATCCCTAGAATGCTAAGGACAATTTTCCCTGTAAAAGCCATTGTGTATGGATTTCTATAGACTAGTCTGAACCCACTCGTTGTGTAACCCAATGTGTCATGGAAAAAAATTAAAAAATGAAATGTACTAGTATTGTGTTATGTATTATGTGTAAACCCAAATGATTTCCCCCTCTTTGGGGGAGCCTACAATGTCACGAGATAGCAGACTACGACCCAAAATAGGAACGATCACGATATCATTCCATGTAGGGGAGGGGGATGTGCTTGATAAAACCAATTCACATGCAAACAATGGCTAGGAAAAAAATTGTTAGTATGAATGAGCATGTATGTAGATAACAAGTATAAGCTACCAAGACAATGTCTAATCTAAGATGCAAGTAAACACTTAAGAAGCCAACATAGACCATGAAAGGTAGGTTGCAAATGTGGGACACCACTCACGATGTTGCAAGAAAATCAAGGTCATAATGGTTGCAAAAAAACAAGTATACACACAAGACAAAGGGAAAATCCCACATACAAAGGCATACAATGAAAAATAAGACAAGAAAAGTAATATACAACCATGGTTGTAAGTAATCCTACAAAATAAATGTTCCACATGAAGCACTCATTAGGATTTTAGAAAGATAAAATGTATGTCAAAGCATGTATAATATATATAAAGTAAAGTGATAAGGAGAGAATAAAACAATAAGCACCTATAGTGTATGAATGTGGATGCCCCTAAGAATCGTTATGGGATTGGTACTAGGCATTACACAAAGCATCCATGTTACATGTAATGGACCTGGGTAATCTATGATCAAAACTAGAAATAAAGTGAATGCACATGTGTTTATGATAAAGATAATGACATATAAGATATCTATCTAGCATGTGTAATAAAGTGAACATGTACGAGTAAATGTAAGAAAGAATAAATGAAACCAAGATATACAATATGTTGTGGGTGGATGGATGGAATGGAATGCAGAGTGAATGATAGGAGTTGTATGCCCCCTGAGTGAATTGAATTATATGCAATGAGGTTCATTTTTTATGCCCCCTCAATAGTCAATAATGAATCATAAATGAGAGTGCATCATCGGGAAATGGTTGAACTATGTGTTATGTGTAGCGTGTTGTGGTGAATGTGTAGTGATGAAATGTGACATAGATATGAGGTGCATGAATGTGTGATCATTTATCCTAAAGTGTATACCATTATTATATGATGGAAAGAGTGATGATTTATCCTACAACATAGATCACTAAATGATGTAAATGGAAGTGATGATGTAATCTATAACATTTATCACTAAATAATGATTGAAAGAGTGATGATGTATCCTACAACGTATACCACTAAAGGATGATAGAAGAATTGACCTTGTATCCCAAAGCATATTTCACTAATCTAGAAACATCACATAAGAAAGAGTGGGAATGGTTGAATGTGTGAGTTTGATGTGGTCTATTTGTAATATATACCCTAAAAAATCTAGTATGGACCATGAGACTAGAGTGCATCATAGGGTAATGAGTGCAGTGCGTATGAGTGGATGTGTAATATACATAAGATGTGTAGTAGATGTAGTAATGAAAAATTGTCAAGTGATGTGTAATGTGTAGTGTGTAATGTTAGATGTGTAGTATGTAATGCAAGATGTGTGGATGTTATGAGATATGGGGATGCATAGTAAGATGCAAGATGTAAGATGTAGGATGTATGTTGTATGTATATAAGATGTGTGAAGATGTGTAATGTGTAGTATATACTTGTGTAGTGTGTGAGGTTCATGTGTATAGGATGCCCTCAACAATCAAGTTTGAACTAAAGCACAAGAGTGCATCATCGGGTAATTTCGATGCAAGTTCATGTAAAAGTATGAGTAGAATAAGCTAATGTTTTATTGTTATGTGATGAAGATATAATATGCATGTTTTTTTTTAGAAGAGCGAGGGGATGATAAGCACCATGCACCCCACATATGTAAGTGATGGATATTTAGTCAAAATATGTTAAGTGGATCAATGTATGGAGTAGTTTTTTTGAAAAAAGTGATTAAACATTGCGTAACGAGGACTGGATAGGGTACTTAAATTATGAGAGTTGAAATATGTCAACTAGAGTGTGTTTTTATTGTGTTACTATTGGTTTCTTATTAACTACAAATGAATTGAGAGCTAAAGGAGTTGAAGTGATCATTATAGGGGGTTTCTTAGTTTATATTGGTAATATTGTATGTGACTTAGTAGGAGGAAGTGTTGGAATAATTTGGAGAGGTGGTTGTTTGACATGATTAGATTGCATAGGTGGCACTTGAGCGATAGAATAAGGAACACTAGAAGTGATGGCATGATGCTCACTAGACATAGACGAATCATATTTAGGAACCCATTGAGATGTAGCATTTATAGATGGGCATGCAACAAAATTTTGTGCAGCGAATGAGATAAAGCCTTAATGCTCAAGATGTTTGATTCTTCATTGTAAAGTGTAATAGTCATTGTCATTATGGCCATTGATTTGATAATAATTATAATACATTCGACCTTGATATTTTTCAAGTCAATAAGGAGGATAGAAATGAGTAGGCAGCAAAGTGATCAATTGATGACTAAGGAGTTTAGCAAGAATTTCATGTTACTTAGTATTACGATCAAAGGTGAGAGGATCTGGTAATGGTAGGGCTTGAGGCTCACTGGTATGAGAACATGTAGTAGACATAGAATGAAATGTAGAAAATGAACAAACATGAGCCTGACAAACATCCTTAAGATTTTGGATTTCAGATTTGAGAGATGTAATCATGGATTCCATAACCTTAAACTTGTCTTGAAACAAAGAATGTAAATCTTGAATTGAGTCCAACATAGATTGATTAGATGGAGGATCATGAGGACTAGGGTTGTCAAATAGATGATCAAAAATAACACTTACTTGATGTGGAGCCATATCTCAGGGAAGATACATGGTATCTAGGGCCTTCTTAAGAACAACTTAGCAATCGACTACATTTGAAGTAAATCGACAAAGAGGCTTGAGGAATGTCTCAACTTGTGATAGAGGAAAGATGAGGATCCTAAGCGTGAAAGTGGTTGGTTTCACAAAAATGATTCAATAAAATTTGAGCATTTTATTAAAATCAGAAATGTACAACTATGATAAATGACATACAAATGAAATATAAATGCTAAGTAATTTATTTGATATTTTAAATGAAATAAAATAAAAGGGGAAGGCACTTACCTGAATTGGACTTACCTTGCATAGTGATCTAGGACTGAACAGAGTGATGGAAAGGTGGAACAGAGCTTTGCAATGAACCTCATAAAATTACATCGAGGAAGATCTGCCAAATCGGGGTGCCTGGGGAAGGATGAGGGTTCCTAGGGTGCCCCGGGTCTGAAATCTAGGTGTCGTGGTCTCGTGTGAAACAACTTGGAATCTGATCTTGATATGGTCATTAGGTCTATTTAGTACTACGCCTTTGGTCAAGGGAATATCACACTTAGTTCAATGATGTCATCGTAAACCCGGAATCAAAGAATCACCTACAAAACCCCAAGAAAATCATCAAAACCTAAAAATAAAGATGCATATGAAGGGGTGGGATTTTCCTTAAGAACCACAATGGTGGACTTACTATTTGAGCTTTGCACTATATCTCAAACCCAGTGTAGTTGTAGGTGTGTGTGTGTGTTAGTGTGTGTGTGTAGAATTATGCCCTAGGTGCTCTTGTGTGAGTCACACTTTGTGAAGTAGCGAATAATAACTAGATGGGGAATGTAAATAATGTGTGCATGAAATAGAATAAACTCCCCTCTTGTGAACTCGTGATGTAAATGAACTATCTTTTGTCCCTTGTTATGGATCTAAATGGATGTAAATGGAGTGGTAGAATCCTTTTATGGATGTAACCTTAGGTGGTGATAGTAAATGCTTAGTTCTTGGTCCCTCATTATGGTCGATAACTTTATATTTATATGGTTCTCTTACTTTAATTTCGTAATTAACCTTGAAAATGCCGACCACCAAAAATATAAGAATCTCAAATGACTAGAAAGTGCCCAAAAAGTGAGAAGAAAGTGCAAAGAGGATCATGGCACCCAGAGGGAACGAAGGCACCGTGGACACCCCAGTCTTGGCAAGGTGTCCTAATCAAAAATAGGGGAAAATGTAGTATGAAAGTACATACTAGGAAATTATGGGTGGAAGATCAAAGTATCAATATAAAAATGCAAGATGGCTAAGGACATGGGTTAATTATTACTCTTTTCACTTAAGAACCATATGAATTATAGTATGAGACTCTGGGACTAAATAATTACCCAAATTGTGTGATTTTGTGTCTACATTAGAATGCTTGGTAACATAAAGTAAATAGAAATGTGTAATTGATATCCATGTAGAGTGATATAGAAAACATTTTGAGGGACTAGACAAAGTGTGGAGTGAAAAAAAGATGGAGCAAAGAGACTGATGCAAAAGCGTAAAAAGTGATGAAAGTGAACCTAGGGTGGAAATGCGTGTGAATATGTTGATGTTTGTGGAGTACCTTCGTGGTTAGTATTGTGTGTGTAATCTACCCTATATGTATGTGCATAGTTAGTATCATGTGTGTGATGTACCCGTTATGTCTCAACTTTGTTATTGTGATCAACTAACTAAAAAATAGTACTACATATAGCTAGTGTAATCCTATCCTCTCCCTATCTGCCATCTATATCTTAGTATGGTAGTGCAATAATATATATTGTATGAAATTCATATACCAACTATGTTGTTCCCCTAAGTGGAGTTTTGTTAAACCACATAACTACTCTAATCTCATTGGGGTCTGATATCCCAACACCCCTCTAGTAGGGGATAAATTTCTCGTATACCCATGCCATCACTAGTGTGGGGTGGCTAAGGTACCTCACCCCACATCTAACAATCATGTATAGATTTTGGTATGTAGTACCCAGTATGTTGATTCCCCATGCGTATACTCAACTATAGAGCTCAATGATCTCAACAATAGAATCACAACAAAATAAAAACATTTCATCACCCTTATCTCTAATCAAATGCAAGGCCAATATAACAATGATGGATTTTCATAGAGTGTGCATAGGAGTGGTCTAGATGGTAACAAGTATAACCCCTTGTTTGGAACCTATTTCAAGTTCTTATGAATCACCAAGATAGGTGGCCCACCTGCAGGCCTCAACTATTGAAATTGAAGTGCCAACTTCTTATTGGTGACAAGAACTCTAAGGATCCTATAAACATCCTCCAAAGTGATCTTCCACTTTCCTCTAACACTAGGATAGTAGAATGTGTTTTGTTCTCGCATCCTAATAAGAAATGAAGTCATAGAGAAGGTGACTTGATGGGGAAATTGGTTGTATCTAGGATATTTTATATAGGTTTTTCCTCTCTAATACCCCTCTCTCTTGAGTCTTAATAACTATAGAATCCGAGGCAACCAATCCTTCTCCTAGGCTCTAATTCATCCGATGTAGTTCCCATGAAACCAAAACAATGAAATAAGAGAAAGTTAGAATCTAATAACTACATAAGAAGCTCAAAAAAAAAAATACAAATGCAAGAAAAAACAAAAACAAATCTTTGTAGACATAAAATCATGCACTTGGGTACATTTATAGGTCTTAGAGACATACTAACATTCATATTATTCCTAAACAAGAAAACTAGTAATGAACGACTATCTTTGGCCTCTTTTCTATGTTTCTTGTTTTCTATTGTCTTACACACTCTACAAAATTTAGTTGATATTTTAATTATTTATATTTTATGGATCAAGACACTATCACCCATCTAAGACATGAGCACCCATGTGCCCTTTAACCTTTATCACCTTACTCACTCCTTTTAGGTCTCTTTTATCTTTGGGAATCTTTTTCACTTACGGTCGGCCTTCCAGTTGTCAATTACGAAATTCAAACAAGGTAATCATATAAATACATAGTTATGTGTTCAAAATAAAGGACCAATCTCTAAGCATTATTACTATCACCTAAGATTGCATTCAAAAGGAACCTAAAGCACTTTAAGGCATCCATCTAGCATCCATTCAAGGGAAATGGGAATGAATTTTTGCATACACTACATAGGAAGGGGAATCGCATTCTATTCCATCCACACATTTTATACATTTCTACATTCTAGATCTAGCCTGATATCAAGTGTAACTTACACAAGGGAATCATATGGCACAATTCTGACACACACTCATAAGAACTACATGGAGTCTGAGATGTAGTTCAACACTCGATCATTAGTTTACTCACGTCAGTGACCTTAGGGGTTAGTCCAAATCCCCATATTTCATCTTTATTTTTGGATTTTATGATGTATTGTGGGTTTTATAGGTGAAAATATATTTTTAGGTTATAGGTACCTTCAAAAATCAAGGAACGACATACAAGAGATCAACAAAGAATATTTGTGACACTGTAAAAATCAATTTCTAATCATTTTTCTAGTCATGGGCTCCCATTAGTAGTATCTAGTGCTGGAAACCTTTCCCCAATCTAAGTGCCCATGTCTAGTATTGATCGTGAGCCCCATAATTTATTCTGAGAATTTATGAAATTGTTCACCTCTTATTCAACAATTTTCTTAGTTTAGAACACTTCAAGATCAAGCACAAATCAGCTAGGTCATCCTTCCTATATCTCTTGTTTAGGATTTTCACTTTGTATGCTTTATTGCTTGCGTTATATTGTATTTAGCATTTCTATATCATATTTTACATTAAGTTACTTTGTAATTAGGGTTTAATAAAAATCTATTTTTTTAAAATCAATCTCGTACTTATGCTTTAAAGCAAAAAAAGTCATGACAATTACACAACCACTTGCTCTTAGTAGAGTGATGGTTGCATAGCTTCTATGGAAGATACGTAACTATCAAAAAAATTTGTAACCACCATAGAGGTTACACAACCATTACGGCAGTTGTGCTCGTAAAAATAGGGTTGCGCCTCAAAAGCAAAAAAATTACAAAAAAGCTAAAAATAGACCAAAATTGTTCAAACAAGTTACAAAAGCTAAAAGGCACCCCCGCGGTCATTTTGACTAGAAAATCATCACAAACGTCCCCTCCTATAGCTATTTTCAAAAAAATGTTATGTTTAAGGGGAAAAAATAAACAAATTCTTATAACTTACGTGATCGTGACCCTCTACTACTCCCATTTGGTTGCATTGCCATCCCGACTAGTTACTCTTGAATTTGACTCGTATTTACTAGAGAAATGGTCACAGAAGTCCAGATATCCTAATTTAGCTAAGTGGGTGAGTAAAAATGATTTCCAAAAATAGTAAAAAGTGATATATATATATAGCTCAAATGTGGTTTTATAATGTTTGTTTGAGTGATTGCATGCATGGATGGCACACTAGAGCAAGTATATTTCTCATCCTCACCGATATGGTAAGTAATCTTGTCATTTTATTTCAAAGATTTATCTAATTTTTTTTTATATCTACACTTGATTCATGTTTCTCTTTTCCAGGTAGCTTGGAAGGTTGGATTGGCATGGTTTCAACACACAGATGAATAAGGTATAATTCCTAACTCTACCATTTAGGAGCGTCATACTTAGAATCCATGTTTTACACATATTCATGGCTAAAATGATACTTTGAGGGGGAAATATGTGCGCACCCAAAATTTTATGGTTCTACATTGATGGTACGGTAAAGTCTCTAATGATGAAAGAATCCTTCTCCATAATAATAATGAGATCTGGATCCTCTCCGTCTACCTTCAACATGTTTTTTTTATTTATCTACCCTTTCTTCTAAGTATTTCATCAATTCGATACTTTTACGAATTTTTTTCTACCTCTTTTTCTCCATGGTTTTCCCTAAGTCACTCAACCATCGTGGAAGTTGTGTAACTATCATTCTGTGTAAACTAGTGGTTCTGTGCACTTTTATTTTTGATTTCAAACTGTGTGTTTTGAATGCATTTTTCAAATCCATGAGTCGTTTTCTCACACATTTCTTGGTTTTTCACTTTATTTTTATCTTGATGAATTTATATTTAAGTATTATTCTTATTTTTCTATCTTTATAATGTTAACTCTCTCTTCTTTATTATTTATAATTTCTTGATTTCCATGTGTTCCAAACTTTTAATTTCCCACAATTCTATAAAAATCAAACTTTTACCCGGATGATGGGTTGTAAATTTGAGATTTGATTGCACTATTATGTTGTCAAAATCATGTTGAGAATTACAAAAACAACATAGTACATTTATTTTTTCCTTCATAATCTTGCATTTGTGACCGCTTTTCTTAACCAACTAGCTCCAAAGATTTTCTTGATTTCTTGAAAAAAATTAGGAATTATATGGTTTAGTGTTGATCATATTAATTCATATTTATGCTTTGTAAAATGTAAATTTTAGTGGTGAAAGTAATAGGGTGAAAAGTGGGTGGTTAGTAAGTTAGAATAATAAAACAATTAGTATTGTTTTGTTATTATATTTTTATTGTTAAAACCATTTGGGAGAATTGGTTTCATGAGAAAACATAATTTGTTGAGATGTTTGTTATTCCTCCACTCCTATATAATGGAGTCATATGTAATCGAGAAGATAAAGGAGTTGTATGTTGCATAAAATTATAATATATTTGTGTGGAGTTTGAGTTTGTTAAATATCTGTAATTCCTATGAAGTAATATGAGCTTGTAGATATATTAATTTTTTTAATCAAATAATATAGACCTTATATTTCATTTGGTATCGTAGAAAACCGAGGCTCTATAAAATAAATGGAATTTTGAAGACTTCTGGAGAAAGTTGTAGAGAAAAATGAAGATATGGTGGCTAGAAATTTTATGCAGTCATTGGCACCGATTTCTAAAAATGACACTCATTCGCCACTAATTTTTCATAGTTGCCACCAATCCTATTTTCTATGAAGGTCCCAATCATCGTCGACCAACCCAATCTCCACTGATTATTGCTAGTTGCACGCTGACTATAATTAAACTATGTCAACCTCTATGTCAAATTAGTAAGTCATTGAGTGTGATTTTTTCAGATATTTGTTTGTTAAGTTAATGGAAACATCTGTAGTCCCATTAGATAAGTTCAATGGTGTCAATTTTCACACATGGAAAGTGAAAATTTAGATGCAACTTATGAATAAGAATTTATGGAGGATTGTAAATGGGAAAAAAAACCTTCAGATCCAGATAAAGAAGTAGAATGGGAAACAAGGGATGATAAAGCCAAAGCCATTATTGGCTTAGCTCTTTCAGATTCTGAATTGCACTATGTTGAACTTGATAAACCATCAAAGGAAATGTGGGACAATCTAAGTAAGTTATTTGGTGCAAAAGTTGTCAATGCAAATTTTTCCTTAAAACTTCAGTTGTTTAGATTCAAAATGGATGACGGGGTCACCATGTCTAGTCACATTAATGATTTTAGATCACTCACTAGATAATTAGTAGAAGTTAATGCTCTTGTTGATGATGAGGATGCAAAATCCATATTACTAAATAGTTTTCCTCCCAAATATAGAATTTTTTTACTCTAAGATAGATTCCTTCTAAAACTCTTGAAGACATGATTTCATCTCTCCTATCTGAAGAGAAGAGAAATAAAGAAGAAAAATCCATATATACAAAAAAGGAAACATAGGAACTTTACTAAAAAGGAAAGTGAATTGGAATGTTTCTATTGTAAGAAAAAAGGACATACTACCAGATTATGCAAGGTAAAATCCAGATATCTACTCAATGGGAAGCTTACAGATGAAGCCAATGTAGCCACTAATGAAGACTCATCAGGAGAAGATGAACCCACACAAGAGGAATTTAGATATGTGTCTGATGATCTCCTCTTCTAAAAAATCACTGATTAGAGGTTGGAGGTAACGAAGGATGGAGGAAAAATAAGCGTCATCTCATCGGTCACCTATGACAGGGGCTGCATCATTGGTTTAGCTACATGTGCATGTGTTTCTTTATTTTCTTTCAGCATGGTGTGTTGATTTCAGATTTCATTGTGTTGTGTTATGGAAACTTCACATTGTGGGGGCGGGGGAGGAGGGGGAATGACACATTGTTTCAGTTTTTATGGGTGAATAATTTATGCACTATCATGGACTCGATATGTAATATCTTGAAGAGAAATAATGGTGAGAGATAAGAAATTTACTGGAAGCATCATGATATTGTGTTTATTGGATCCAATAGAAAACCATCTATAGTTTTGGTTGTTAATAATCCACTGGAAAAACTATTAATAGTTTTGGTTATTAGTAATGCACTAGGAAAACTATCTTTGGTGTGGTTATTGGTAATTCACTTAGAAAACCATCCGAGAGGTTATTGGTATTTTCTTATAAACCATACATATCATGAGCAACGTGGAAGCGAAAGTTTTGATATGCATGTGTGTTTTCCCCATGTTTGCACTAAAGGGGGATGTTAGGAATTCTATGGTTTAGTGCTTATCATATGGTTTTATATTTATGCATTGTAAAATGTAAATGTTAATGGTGAAAGTAAATAGGGTGAAAAGTGGGTGGTTAGTAAGTTAGAATAATAAAACAATTAGTATTATTTTTTTATGTCTACGTTTCTTTATTTATTTCTTCATTTTTAATTACATGTACAATTTATTGACTTTACCAAGGAAGCTTCCATTTAGCGAAGAAACTGCTTCTAAGAAGATTTCTTTCTTCCCTTGAATCTGAGACAAAGGTAGTTAGAGGAAATTATATTTTTAGAATTATAAAATCGAATACATCCTCTATTTAAATAGATTTAATTCCACACCCTACAACAAAGGAATAGATACATTCGGCTATTCCTTGTTTCATTTATTTTAGTGTAAAACTATATTATTGTTTAGATTAATTTATTTGTCTATGTCTATAGATTTTATTTTATTTTATTTCTTAATAACAAGAAAATACAAAAATATATTTTAGAATTTAATTATATTTGTTTATTTATTTCATTCAAAAGCTTCATTGGAAAATACAAAAATAATTAGATAGTTTGCTTTATTTTCTTTTATTAAATACTTGCAAATTGAATTTAATTAAATTGAAAGGAGAAATCAATCATATTTTTTAATTCATATTCATTTTTTTTATTTATTTAAAGATAGGAACTTAAAGTAATTTATAATTGGAAAGAACACAATCCCTATTTCCCTAGTGGCCTAGGCTACTAGAACTTAGCTCTTAGTTCCTTTGGATACTAATTTGTTTTCTTATTTCCATCCTCACTTATTTGGTTCCCTCATGAACATTCTAGGTCCACCACAACCTCATGTGAGAATATTTGACCCAATCATGAACCAGCCAAATGCTTATAGACTTCTAGTAGATATTGACTAAGGTTTACGCCAATTAGTCTTGAGGACCACACTGTACCACCTAATATTATTGGCTAATTTATTTCCCTAAACCACGAGGTAGACATTGCAGAAGAATTTTTGGCCAACCAAACCAATAGAGTTAGACCTCACAACCCTTGATTTTTCCTTTGCACACCTCCTCATTCTTACATGATCCTCTTCTTGAGATAGGAATACTTATAGGAAGAAGTAAATTTCCCTTGTATCCACCAATTGGGTCGATCTATACTCGATCTCCTGATATATACTTGAGATATACACATAGTGATCATCCTTGATCATACTATCACCCCTACATAGGTTAAGTGAGAATTCATCACTCTTAACGAATAAATCCCCTATTTCCCAGTTGATAACCTTCAATTACCTTGACTATTATTCCTACTATTATCATCATTCCCACCTATCCCACTTATACTCTATCTATCCATCACATTACCATCTCATCCATCATACTCTCGTTGTCTCAAAGACAACCTCAAAAATTTACGTGTGTCCGGAATCACATGTTGATTTTTAGGATTACATGCACCTTAATATAGGAATGGATATCACCCACTCATAGAGAAAATATACACACTTATAGACCTTAGATCATATATCCTACATGCTAGTACACAAGGAGTGTTCCAAGAGACACTTTACTATACCTTCTCGGGAGGCATTTTAACATACATGGATCACATAGTTCCATATGATTTTGAGGTGAGAAACACTCACCAAAGACACTAATATATATGTTAGAGTCCTCTTTCATGACATGTAGAGAGAGCCACTTCACAGAATATGTTAATAAATAATATGATTTCAAAGGTTTTATCTATTAACTTTTGAGACTTTAGCCATCATGATTAATGTTGAGTACTCTAATGATGCAATCTTGTAAGTAAATAGGAGAGATAGAATACTTGGCTGATTTTCGCTTATCCTAGAACAGATCTAGAATAGAAAATTTAATAAATAGGTAGGGAAGAGTGTCATAAATGTTTAATATTAATTTTGAAACTTACAAACATAGCCAATGTGGTGCCAAATACCACTGGGTGTCAATGACTGTCCAAATGCTCATTATCTACATTTTCTCGTATCGTTAGGGTTTCACAATTAATTTTTGTTGATCACCTAAAGTTCACACCTTAAACACAAAGGGCACTTGTAACTGTAAAAACCTTATCCACCTATGTAAGATGACAAACACATTAAATTAGAATTAAATATGCAATATGTGAAGTCGACCGACCACCTGGTCATTACGAAATAGTGAACTTATGACCAATTATTACACTACATTCGAGACTCCATGCAATTCTTTGTGCTAGTGTTTGAAATAGTTTCCTTAGGTTTCCATCATGCCAATGACATCAATATAGCAGGCTATATATAGCTTCAATTAAAAAGTGTTAGATTTAATTCAACACTTCCCCTTCATATGCAGTGTATGTAACCCAAAATAAATTCCCTTTGATGATAGTGATAATATGTAGATGTGATTTCCCTTTAGAATTGCCAACCCATATAAGAGTATGTGTGTTGTATATATATATAGACCTGTTGTTTGAATTTCGACAATAATGACACAAAATTCGACTATGAGCTTGGGATGAGGATTATAAATCTAAAAAGGATGGCCATAAATGTTAAAATAAAAATAAATAATAAAGAGGACATGAGAACCTAGGGTGAATACAAGTGCTTGGACGCTAGTGTCCGTAATGGGCGCAAGTGTCCTAAGATAAATGACAACATATATGAAAATACGATAGATAGGGATCCCTATGACCTAACCATAACGAGTACATAAGTGACAGATGTAGAAGATAAATACAATAGAAATCAAATCATAAATTGGATGGATAAGAGGTTTTGTCACCAGTGAATAATTTTCTTACTTAAGATTCATGCATATAACAATATACTTGATGGCATAGTCTAATAGCAATATATGTGTGATTTTGTGTCTACATTTATTGAGTTTGGGTAGTTTTTTAAGGATATATCCTTATGAAAGAAATGTTATGGCATGGTTATCCATTCACCTTCTTAGGATGATGTGGGTATTTGGTGGAGAAATGAGGATACAAAGCTCCATTTTCCTAGAGACACCATGATATGGTGATTTTTGAGGAGAAATTTGGGGATTGATACATGATAGAGAATTTTGTGTAGAGGAGGATATATGATTTTCATGACCTTGTGTATGGTATTGAGATAGTGGTACTACATGAGAGATAATTTTTGCATATACTTGTAGTATGTTGTTTATCTCCAAAATTATAAATTGTAAGTGAATAAGTTTATTAAGGGTATGTAGACATAGTAGATGTTCTTCAAATAATCTCTCCTCCAAACTTAGAGGTGATAGATAAGGCTAATTTAACAAATGAAAATTTGGTAGAATGGAAGATATAATTCATGTACAAAGATAATGTTAGGTCTTGTCATGTGAAGCCTCCTCTACGAGGCATATTTAGAACTACTCAATTTACACGTAGAACCCCACAGGTCATCTTAACACCATAATCTAATAACCCATAAATGCATTCACATTAGCAGAAAAGGTACTATCCACAATATTTACAAAGAGTCACATGTCATGGAGAACAAGGTCCAAGCATAGATAGGAGATAGGGTATAAAATAGACACACACTCAATAGTCCGATCTAAAAATGGGCGTTATAAAAACTAACTCGTTTATCCTTTCCCCAGATAATTTAAATTTTTCTCAATTACATGATTCATTGTTAAAATAAATTGTAAATATAGTAGAAAGTAAAACAAAAAATCATGACAATAATGAACACCAATATGATGATGGATCCTAAAATGTACTACATCTCTCGGGTCCATTCAAAAGATGAACCGATGTATAGATGATGGAGAAAATACAATTATTACATCACCTATTTACTCTTGATCTGTAGTGTATGACGACCTAGATCTATTATTAGATCTTGGCACTGGTTTGGGCTACTAGCTTTAGCTCTAGCTCATGACTCACAAAGACCGACTACTAACAACTAGCATTATCTATGAGGTACTTGTATCTAATTTTATTGGTCAAGACAACCTCTAAATTTGTATTACAACACTCTACATGACCAACAATATTCTCTCGAATCGGTTCCCTGTATGTAACATCGATGATTTAGATATGGATGTTAGATCTTTTCATTGGCTCGGATACCGACACCGGCTCTAGCTCTCTAGTACTAGCTCTCACTATGACACTAGTTACTCAACTACTTGGCTTTGGCTTGGGATCTGCCATTCTCGATGTCCTCATTTCTCCACATTGTGATCTCTCAATATGACCAATAATAATGAATATGGATTTTTCCACCTCGACAAGTGACTCACTTAGATGATGGGATATTAGACATGAAGGGATCTAAAGACCTCTCTATAATAATGTTATTCCAATGGGTTTTTGGTCTCCTCACAAAGATGTTGATGTAATAACGAGCTCTTTGGCCTCTATGTTTATTGATTGGATCTTTGTCCTTTTGTAATAGCATTGATAGGCTCCATGATCTCTTGAAAACTTTTCATTACTAGAAGTCTCTTCGGTGTCTTTGACAACTTGGTTAGTTATAATGGTGTACTACACCAACATCGATAATAATGTCATTACAACGGGACCTCACGGCCTCTATGATAATTTCATTGCCAATCAAAAGGATATTTAAATCTCATCATTATGAAATTTGGGCTCTCTAACATAACTATAAGCTTCATAATAATAATGGGATATTACTCTCCTTTTTATAGAAAAGGGATTCAAATCTAGTGGTATTGATGATGGGAAATAATCCCCACACCGACAATGGGAAACAATCTCCACAATGATGACAACCAATCTCTCCTTTTTATAGAAAAGGGATACAAAATTCTTTGGCTCCATAAATTTGCTCTATGATAAATAATCTTCATTCAAAAGCTCTGTGAGCAATAATATCCTTTGCATTGCAAGGACCTTCTCACAATTCTTTACTCTACTCCACAAGCTCCTCCAAAAATATTCTTTATAAGCTCTGCTCCATGATCTCTTTGCACTACTCCATGATATATTCTCCATTAACTCTATAAGATACGACAACTCCACGAAGTCTTATTCTCGACTCTTTTCCATGATATTCTCCTAAATGAGAAGGCCTTAAAATAAGTTGGTTTAATTTTGCATGCTTCACAAATGGCTATAAAACGCCTTTATATAGGATTCCATGTCCTAAAATATTAGGATAAATTATTTCTTCTTTGGATTTATGAAAAGTCTTGTATAATATATATAAATCCCATTCACCCACCATATTCTCGCATGGGATAATAACTAGCAATCGCATATGTATAACGCATGAATGAACATTGAATGGTATATTTTATTTGATTTAGAGGGATAATTATTAATTTTGTAGTTGATGTTGATAAGGGGTGTGATTGATTTTGTAAGTGTAGGAATATAGATGAAGCATTACATTTAAAGGTTGTATCTCTACATTTCAAATTTGTTACAACCTGATCATAAATCAAACCCTGCCCAAGCCACTTGTGTAGGAGTAATGGAAATACCCAGAGACTTCTAAAAGAAACAAATTCAGCTGAGAAAAATTAATTAAGATGTAAAGTATTTATCTAAAATGATATATAGATCACATCATATTCAAGTAGACTAAAAATCCACAAACGGATGAAGGGTTGTAGCGATGGCAGACATGGGTAAACGTACGTGAGCCCACAGTCATGAAAAAACAAAGAAGTACAGGCCAAATATGTCAAAGGGTTGCTAGGAAATTATTTTGCTAATTGTTTTGACAAAAAGGATGTTGATTGTGGGCAGCCTTTGCAAACCAATTCAGTTTGGTTTCTTATGGTTTTTGGATATCAACAATTAACTGATGCAATTAATAGTAGTTTTTAAATTGATCAAGTTCCAGAGACTTTCTTCTATTGTTGTCAAAATACTGGAAAACTTGGATATGTATGATGTTGTGTAACAAAAATTTGGACCAATGCAATGAACAACATCCATATCAAAACCATAAATTGTTTGCATTTGTTTGGGTTGAATAATATTATTGTGCATAATTACTGAGACTAATCATCACAACATACCCAATGAGGATTGGATTTGTAGGCTATGAATACTCTGTGAAGTTGAAAGTGAGGAACATTCTATTTTATATTTCCTATCTAATATGAAATTTAGGGGACATATATTCTTTATTTCATATATTGCACAAGAAAATGGATAATAAGAGCCATCTTCTATAAGACCGAAGGACCTCCTAATGATCTAAATTATGACATTCAAATTGTAGAATTTAGATAAGAGAAATATTGTCATCTTTAGAACTGTCCCATAAATACATATCTTGGTCTAGAACTCTCAATGTGAAAGAAGCCAAACCATATTTGTCAAGAAATATTGTCATCTTTAGACCTCAAACCTTATGTCCCATGAATACATGTCTTCATGTGGAACTCTCATTGTGAAAGAAGCCAAACAAGATTCATTGAGAAATACTGTCATCTTTAGACCTCAACTCTTATGTCCCATAAATACATATCTTGGTCTGGAACTCTCAATGTGAAGGAAGCTAAACCAGATTCATCATGATAGCTAAATTATGTCTTCATTGAATCCACAAAAATTGTTTGTGGCTTCACAGAGCAATAGACTCCAAAAACACCACAACCTCGGGCCTTCAAACTCACTATTGTACTTGTTGGATCAGACACATATGCACTAATAGCTCCTCTAGAATTGAACATTCTGATCAACCCAATAAGAGCAAAGGTGATGCCATTGTCCAACTCCTGCATTAAGTTAAATTGACACGCTTCAGTTGAAGATATCATTTTGTGTTTGAATGCTAATGAAAAAATCATATGGAAAATAAATATCAATATTTTAGAACTCAAAACATAGCTTTTCATATTAATATAGATAGTGAAACCTTCACTGAACTTGTTATTGGCTACTGCCCCTGAAAACACAAAACAACTATGTTTTGGTATACCACATTGGATTGGCATTCTTACAGGTCAAAACATCAAAATAGAAACATGTCCAAAATGCAGAAATGTTGATTTTCCAAAAACTCTTGGAAATGGAACGACACATAAACATCCATACAATAAATTATAAAATATAAATATACATTTAAAAATGCATACATAATAATCATTTTAGTCGATAAAGTTTTAAAAACACTTGAAAAATATAGTTATCACAAAAGTTTAAAATATTCAACATACTTAAAATTTCATTTATCTGTGTGACATATCATGTTTTATAGAGTTCAAAGAGGCTGAAATGTAAAATATTCAAAATAACAAATTGTTGTAGTGTGTTGAAAAAATTTACAATGTTAAAAATATCTTTGATTAGGTTTTTAACTTTCATTTTGCGTTTGACTATTGGTAGGGGGTGGGTTAAGGTAAGGGCAGGTAAGGTAGTATTAGTTTTTATTATTTATTTATTTATTTATTTCAAATGGATATCTTACTTCCTTTATGAGAGTATAGGACATAATCACCATTCCAATTTTCATCTGCAATCTTTGGAAAATAATCCACATCCTTTGGGCGAATGGTAGCAGTATTAGTTTTGGATTGGAATTCATGAATCAAATTCTTCTTATTAACTGACACCATCCAACACCTTGACAATTAAAGATGCCAAGAACTCCAGTGTGCTTGTTCAAATTCCAAATTTTTAGTAAGCTGCAAGGAAAAGCACACACCAGAGAACACAATAAATCTTGAATGTCCCCAAAGAAAACATCATTTAATATTACTCTAAGGCACCTAATCACAAAGACATTCTACGAATATTACATAATAATTTTCATCACAATAACCAAAGTGAATGGAGGGCAATGTGATTGGCCTCGAGCAGCTGTTATTTTCTAAGGTAATGAGATCATATTTTTTAATAAAAAATGTGAGGAAGGTTTTGATTCCTTTGAAGGGTTGAAAATTTTCAATTAAAGTGTGAAGAGGAGTAACTTATATAATTTGGAGGAGACGATTTGCAGTGCCAGTAAGTGTAACAGATGGTGCAATAAAGTAGTGTATTGAAAGAGCTGATGTAATATAATGGAATGCATCTAATGTCCATTGTCTATAACTACACTCAGTGACCCATGCTCTACTTTCCTTGAATTTTGAGGTAGAGAGTAATTGTTCCTGAATTCATAGCAGTGTGTGCCAATGGCTATTATTATTTACAAGCCTTAGAGATCACATTTGAGAGACATGGAAGAGGAGGATGCAAAAGGAGGTTGGTCTGATTAATTTATTGTTGCTAATGCTATTATGGAGGCAGCCTTCATTAGAGCAACACCCACAAAGAGATCATGGGCTTGGAAGGCTTTAATTCTTCTTTCGGTATTTGTGATATTGTTTGTTGTGGAGGGAAAGGAAGGGTTTTCTGAGATTAATGCCAATTTTTCTGGGCTAGGGAGATATAATTTTGCTCATCTGGTTTTAAGGAGTAGCAGAAAATTGTCTAGGATTCATAAGCATTTAAGAAAAATAAACAAGCCTGTTATCAAAAGCATTCAAGTAAGTGTTGAAGTAGTTCATAAAATTTATTAAGTACAATAATTTTTTCTTCAAGCGAATGTGCTCAGAATTTATATTCTGATGTTTATAAAAATAATATTCAATTAAATACAAAGCCCATATGGAGATATTATAGACTGTATTAACATTTGGAAGCGGTCTGCTTTTGATTGCCCACTACTTAAGAACCATAAGGTCAAGGTAAGAAGATATCACAAAATGAACACGACATCCTTCTATTTCCTCAAAATCTTATTATTAATAGAATGAATTCAGTTAGTTCTATAAATTGAATAGAACATGTTCAATCATATAATCTAGTTTGGGAGTGCTTCATGCTATACATGATATTCACTCATATCTAGCAAGTGTTGGCATTGATGGTGTCAAAGTAGATCTAAAATTAGCTTGGGCATACATTAGTAAGTTGATATTTTAACATATATTTACATTGTGGTGAGTACAATTACCCTGGCCCATAACATACTTCATATGATGTTTATTCTTTCACTTTGACATACTTAAGATCAAGAGAGGTCACTTGATGCAGTAGCATACACCCATAGAAGCCTGGTACTTGAAATGTTATTACTTTCACAATAATGGGACTTGGTGGGCCCTTTCCTCGAGTCTTTCAGACCCTCTATTGGGAGTGTTACTTTCCCGATAAATAAATCAGCTCCTTTAATTTTTACATTTTATCCATCCCCAAAATGCGATGACACTGTCCAAAAAAATAGACTCCCAATGGTTTAAGTTTTAACAATAAAGTAAGCAAGCACAAGAGTGTTGTTCATAAATTGAAATATTTGTTTAGCTAGATGCATAATTTTGAAATGAGCACATGATCACCCACATAATGCCAATACTGCTAATTCCAAATATTGCTTATCAAATTTTATAGGACATCCTTACATTGCAGATGTAGCTTCAACTTGTCATTATACTATCAAATTATGAAGGGAGATGATCATTACCAAATTTACTATTGATAACACTTTGTAATACAAAAAGATGTGATCATGCATCTATGACAACTAGTTCCTTTAATTCCTATCTTAAAAACATCTTACCTTTATGACAAAAACAAAGCCTCATATATTGCACAATAGTCTTCCATTAAAAAAATAAAGGGAAAAATAAATTGATATGACAAATTGGAAAGTTTGCTGCAAAACCCAAACAACAATGTTGCATCAGGCATACATCCATTGCAGCTAATCCCAATAATGCCTAGCTATAAAAATAATACTAAACCTCAATATTCTACACAGTAATTTTCCATTGAATTCGTATAGAGAAAAACAACTAAACCCTAACATTCTGTCTAGTAATTTTCCATTGAACACATATTGAGAAAAATTAGAAAATTTGATAAGAAGAAATTTACTGCTAGAAATAATCTCTATACACATCCTCTTGAGCAGAAGCCTTAATTCAGTTGCACATCTGAATGCCAAAACCAGGATCACCTTCTAACTGGGCATTATAGCTATGGAACTTAATAATACAAGACTGGGCAATGCAGTCGATACAAAATAACAACACAAAACATATGAAAACAAGCCCCAAAAAAATATACATAGCCACCAAATAAAATAATTTGGTGAACCCAACCTATGCTCTAGGATAACATTCTTGTTTTGTATGTTCTATAAAATTATTTGATATTGTGGATGGATAGGGTAAGGAAAATTCCCATACACTATATGGAATTCAATTACTTGATAGAGAACCAACATCAATTTTAGTGAAATTTGTAGGTTTCCAGTTCCAAGTGTTATGGAAGTATAATGACCTTGAAGTTCTTTGAGTGTCTGACAACCTAGATTAGTTGGTATTCAAGTAAAACAACATACTGCAAAACTGATAGGTAGCTGATGATCAACCATCTTCCTATGGTACAATGTGATAAATATGATCACAAAAAAACTTTAACTGCCATCAGTAGTGCACAATTTCCAATTTTCAAAAGCAGTCATATGTTTACTGAATTTACACACCCACATATGCAATTGGAGGGCGTGTTGTTTTATCTTTCAGAGAGGGAAGACTTTGTGCTCTCCTCGTATTAAAAGAAATATATCAGCGAATTTGAGTTCTACCTAAAGACCATACGCCAGTATCACGGATGGTACTCTGATAGACCCAAAGAAAGAATCTTATTTTAGCGGAAGATCGTTCAAACCAAAATAACTTAAAATCCATGTAAAACCACCATGACAATCCAAAAGCAAGTTTCCACCTTTCCTCACCAAATAATGGTGTCAGTAATCAGAATTTACCTGTGATTTAGGAGATGGAAACACATTCCAAAAGCGTAGAGTTTCATCCCCAACACCTGTAACAATGGTCTACGAGTATGTGGCCAATAAGTTGTCTATCATAATGTTCTTAGTCACGTAATTACAACAATACTAGAATATTATGATATAAGACCCACAGAGTGTGGCCAGTTAAAGTTGCAAGTTGAATCCAAACAAAGATGTATAAGTGTTACAAGTGAAATGTTCCACTGCATTATGTAAGAAACATATGAAGTTGGAACTAACAAACTTGAAGGGAAACCATTTTAAATAGCAAATACTAGGCTCTTAAAATATTTTACAACTGCAAGATAAAACACTATGAGAGGATGCCTAAGAAACAAAACAAGTAAAGGCTCTTACAATTGTAATAAAAGTGTTCAAATAAGTATACTCTCTTACCATTCAAATAAAATTGTTCTATGATTGCAAGCTGAAATTCAAATAAGCATGAAGAAACAATCAGTGAAATGTCTAATTGTATTCTATTTAAAACAATAAAATAGTAGATATCTCAATTTTGAAGAGTCAATAAACTATTGAAAATCAAGGAAATGGAAGTCTAACCTTCGACATGGTTGGATATTGCCACACTATAATTTGGTTCTGAGAATAGACATGTGTGCTAACAAGTTCATTGACATTCTTAGACCAAACAAGATTACAATCTTGCCAACCCAAAGAGCATGTCATGTTTTCACCCAAGTAATGCAGATGTGAAGTATATAAATACTAAATTCATTGCAAAAGTAGGAAATACATACAAAAGCATCCCAAAGATCCTGTCATATGCTAAGTGTTATCCAAGTCAAGAACAAGATTAGATCATACCTGGCTGCCAGTGTCAATACAATTCAAGTGATAATTTGTTGTTGTGTTCCAGAAGCGAATGCATCTATCTGTCATCCCACCTCTAGAAGAAAGAAGACCATGTTGATGAGGGGACCAAGCAATGGCCTTAACAACAGTAGTATGCTCACTAAATCTTACAACAGGTTGTGTTGATTGTTGATTCCATACCAAAAGTTTTACAAAAATGCAGTGATTTAGAATTGGTATTGAGTCTAAATATAGATGTTATATACCCCTCATAATAAAATAATTGTTTAATATCATGTAGGGGAATATTTATTCCATGTCATTCAATTGCGCCTTTTCATGCATTTTTATATCCACGATGTGGGTATCCTCAGTATGCATTTTGTTTATATTCAACAATAAATATATATTATTTTATCCACAAGGAAATAACTTAATGTTTCCATAAGCATGCACAGACAGACACCTAAATGATGCATCAATCACATGAGTAATGTAGTATAGTATGGCAAACCATATTACCTGATTATCATTTCCACCTGATGCGACCTCCCGATTATCATACGACCACTTTAGCCCACAGACCTATAAGCCAACAAAAAAGTTAACCATGACTCAGTTTTCATTTGCATTTAATTATTCCATATTCAATGTGATTTAGACATAAACACCATAACAAATGGAAAAGAGAGAAGCACAACATGAGATTAATTACAAACAAGTAATCTCCAATCACCTAAAGAACATTATAGGCTTACCTCTAACTTGTGGCCACCAAGCTTGGTGAAAAAGTCATCTTGAACACGAATATCATGTTGAAGGATGTTTCGATCCCTGCTTCCGGAAGATAATATGTGGGAACTCCAAGCTAATGCCCCTACTCTAGTGCGATGACCCTCCATGGTCCGAACTTTTTTGCACCTTGTTGCATCCCAAATCTGCATGAAGGCAGATTGACCAATCTATCATTAAATGTTTGCCACCCAATTTGGACAAATATTTTGATCATATAAAATGGTAGTTTGAATTAAAAATATGCAACCATAGAATTTGAAGAGCTTGAGATAAAATCTTGTGGCATTGAGCTTATTTTCAGTTCAAAAAGCAGCCCTCACAAAATATGCACAAAAGAAGCTTAACCAAGCAATCGTTAAATGTTTGCTCCTCAATTTGGACAAATTTAGTGATTATCCAGTAATGTAGTTATAAGTATATCACTTGCAACCAGAAACTCGGAGAATCAATAATAGAAAAGAGATGTTTTTAATGAATCTCACCACACATTTTCCCCAAAACTTCAGATTTTGAATCTGCACATAGTTTTCACAAAGCTTTGTTGAAATAGTCGTATGCTACTATATAACATAGAAAGTGATGTTATCAGAGTGTGAGTGAATGTGAGTTAGTATAACTCACGATAAAGAGAGTTGAGAATCATGCATAACTCCTCCCTAATAACTAGTAATAGCATGCCAAACATAAACATACCTGAAATCCCACAATTTTTATGCCAATTAGACCAACATAGGATGTCTAAGAAATGATGGAAGTATGTGATCTCAACACACATAAGCATTGTTTTAAAGCATAATTTACACATAGTAATAGGGAATGTGGCTAATAAAACCATGAATTTATACTTACTTCAAGTTGTGGATTTGTTTTGCTTCTAAAACAATGTGTCAAAGGCCTAAAGTAGGATCATCTTGCTTTTCATCTATCTTTCCATCCTTCTAAAATTTATAATTTTCTTTTATATTTTTCAGACGGTTTGCAAAATTGGATCACCAGAAAACATAATGCTTAGACTTTTCATCATAATTCACTTCAAAATCTACAATCCCAAATCAAAACCAAAACCTTGGAGGTGTGCCCCCTTTCTCTAAGTTGTCATGACAATATAAATATTTATCACTCTAAAATGAATATCATGAATTTGGAAGGGCCCATACACAACATTAACCATTGAGAATAAAATATGATAACACGAGCAATTTGAGAATTGCAATAAATACTTAAATAAATAATATAAAAACATGGAGCATGATAGTTGTTTCAGAGAAAGTACCTTTCCAAGCCTTGTTTTACACCACATAAAATGCATCATCCATTACATATAAAGTGGGCAATGAACAGTGTAGTGTACTTCAAGAGTAACTCATCAAAACTTACAAAATGCATTGTATGGCTACTACCTTCCACCACTAGATTAGTCATGTAACCAATCAAGTAGGTTGTGAGACCAAGATTGAAGAGCATTTAAAATATGTCAAATATCATTTCTCTTGAATTCACTACTTGGAGATCTTCATATCCAACTGAAGTTAATGTTGTAATGGACCAATATATGGAGGACACATAGTGGACCCAGAAGCTCTTCTTCCTAAAGTCAAGGATTACAGAGCCTATCCATGTCTTGTTGGGATTAGGGTACCGGTTTGCAAGAAGATAATACACACACCCAACACAATGTACAACAAATAGTGTCACCTGTAAAAAAAATGAAATTAGTTTAGTCTCAATACATGGTACCACATAAAATGCATCATTCATTACTTATAAAGTGGGAAATGAACAATGTAGTGTACTTCAAAAGTAACTCATCAGCACTTACAAAATGCATTGTATAGTTACTACCCTCCACCACCAGATTGGTCATGTAACCAATCAAGTAGGATGTGAGACCCAGATTGAAGAGCATGAAAAATATGTAAAATATCTTTTCTCTTGAATGCACTAGGTGGAGATCTCCATATCGAATCAGTTAATGTTGTTGTAATGGACCAATACATGGAGGAAACATAGTGGACCCGTAAGCTCTTCGTCCTAAAGTCAAGGATTGCAGAGTCTATCCATATATTTTTGGTATTATGGTATTGGTCTACAAGAAGATAATACACACACACAACACAATCTATAGAAAATAACTTCACCTGAAAAAAAATGAAATTAGTTTAGTCTCAATACATGGTTAGTACTAAAAACTAAAAACCAAATGTAATAGTAATGCAGGTAGTAGTTAATAATAATTTCTTCATCTATAAAATTAGGGGAATTAGTGTAATGGAGAATCCTGTGATAAGGAATATTTATGAGGCCAAAATCACAAGTTTTTTGAACATTTTTCTAGGCACCCTTAGTGTTTAAAATGTAGACAAATCTATACACACCATTCAACCAACACACATTCAAACACAGGATAATAAGTGAATTGAGAGAAGTCTATCTGTTCAATGATTGATTAAGATGGTACTTACAAAGATTAGCCTTGCACATCTAACCCAAAAATAGTTGAACCTTATATCTTTCTCAAGCCTGCAAGAAACATTTACATATTATATACACATACCCAACAAAAAAATAACTTCTTCATGTGAATGTGTACATACCCACAATATATTATGTGTATAGTGGAAATTTACCTTGTGAAAAGAACTTTCACTCTCCTCAAACGCCATAGGTGGAGCATGTTAAGCAAGCTATATGCAAGGCTAGAACCAATCTTCCCTGTAAAGAGGTAGCTATAGGCCTCAAATGGAATTGTAGAAGAGATATCAAATATGAACCATGTGGAAATATACCTACAAAGGTAATACTCATGCTAGTACAAACTCATCAACAAGATATTATAGCTATACATACAGATAGCTCAATGTAATACATCATAGGGAAAAACTCAAATCATGAACACAAGAATTTGACTAAGCTTAGTTATGGAAAAATTTACATAATTGTTAAAATTTTGTTGTATAACCTGGCATTTAATGTTGTATGACAGTTCCAAACTCCTCCCAGAAGTAAAAAATATCAGTCTTGTATAGGTATTTCATAGAGGCGTCAATATAAGTACTGCTTGAGGAGGATCTAGAACCGTTATAATTTTTCTTCTAACAGCTTCTGGAGTAACGAAAGATTTCAAGGAATTATGAATGACAATTTCATCCATTACAAGAACATATTCTTCTAGTTGTCCATGGTTGTATGTCGACAACTGGAAACACAGGGCTATTTTTTGCAGTGGTGTGATAAAAGCTAAAAGGGGTGAAAGAGGAGAGAAGATTACTAAGGATTTGGGAATTTTAGGGTTAAAAACACAAAAAAACTATTAAAAATATTCAGAAAATGCAAAAACATGCACACAGTTGTCAAACTGTCAAATCATCACACAAGACCCATTTTCCCCTACCTCACAAATAAGTGAATAAATCTATCCACAAAATAAATAATGAAATTTCATAATGCCTTCAAGGAAATAGCCATCACCATAGATCTCGCTTCCTAAAATACATATATCTACCCAAAAGAATGAAAACCACAAAAACCCAACAAATTGTAATTAAAGTGATCACGGTTATACCGATATTAGTTACATACATAACCCAACACGCAACTTTAGTCCCAAAAATTATGTAGTTCTCCAATCTTAATTTATGTTAAAACCCTTATCCATGAAAAGAAAATACCTACAGATTAAATGGATAATATGCCAAGTAACCGATTTCACAGAGCCGCATAAATTTTGCATGCATGCAACTACACCTATAAGAATGAACACTCAGTGGATAATATAATTAAAAGAAAAATCCCAAATGCATACAACTTAGAATCTTTGGAATCTAGGGGTCACCGTGGTGTGAAGAACAAGATTACCATCACCAATGATAAGGGGTGGCTGAGTAAAGAGGAGATTGAGAAACTGGTATAGGACGTGGAGAGATATAAGGTAGAGGACGTGACAAAGATGGTGCATCCATCACATTTGAGGCTGCAATCGCATACACACACATAAAATTTATTCAACCATCTAAGTAATGAGGAAAATGGAAGAAAGATGGGCGTACTTAAGTAGGTTCTATGTGTTACGTACAATGGAGAGAATCCAATTGCTATCTTGCACGACATTCCAGAAGAAATAACCGAGCAAGCCTTTCTATTTGGCATAATTGACCTTCGCTGCAATAGACTCTTCATTGTCATAGCCGATCCATACAAGCCCAGCGTAACAATAAGCCGACATGGTGGTCTCATCATAAACCTCGGTTACACCCTTTTCCTGAATGAAATTCTTGATCTGGGAAAATCTAAACATGGGAAAAAATAAAAGCAACTATTAAAAATAGCAAGAAAATTTAAAATGTCCAAACGACCATCAAAATTATTTGCATTGAAAAAACATCCAAAAAAACGTCAAATTTAACACAGTTGTAGAAACGTCTAGAAGGGCCTTTCCCATAGGGGTGTTTCATTTGATTCTAGAGTGTTTCTTGGAGAATAATGAAACAAATAAGGGTAATGGGCATAGAAGGAATACTTGTTGAAATTTTGGTTGATAGGTTGTTACGTTCATATGAATGCTAAATCCACAAATGATCATGAGAGATTTTTTTGCTTGGAGGAACTACCTAAAATGGAACACAAGACCACCAAATAAAATTTAAACAATATGTGTAGTGGACTACCTAGCGTGTGTAGATCCGGGAAG
Source organism: Taxus wallichiana var. yunnanensis (assembly GCA_018340775.1). Lineage (NCBI taxonomy): Eukaryota > Viridiplantae > Streptophyta > Pinopsida > Cupressales > Taxaceae > Taxus > Taxus wallichiana. The sequence continues at coordinate 263,340,533 of CM031236.1, forward strand.
TGTGATACTTCCTAGACGACTGTCAATCCACTATTTAAAATAACTTAATGGTGGTAATAAAATAAATCCTACTGTAGTAAAAATGATTTAGGTATCTCATTTATCTACAATAAGCGAATTCGTTCACAACAAAGTTAGGCTATGATTGAATCTAAAGGTCGTGGTCACCGTCGATATCCGTTATTGGTCAGGGTTAGATTCTAGGTAGTTTAGGGTATTTGGTAGAGGTCCGAGGCTCTTATTTATGTTTCGTAAAAGACACAGAGACCGACGTTGATTTATGTTAACCAAATGATTGCTATGGTGACCGGTGTCGTATGGTCGGGTACAAAAAACTCAATAAAACTTGGTTGGGTGATAGCTTCGGGATTAGGTGAAGGTGGAAGGGCAATGGTGAGATTCGTATGGATCCTGGATATGCACGAAATGATGAAAATATGGGTATGGATAGTTTAATGGTGTGGGTAAAGAGGTAGTTAAGTTTACATGGAGATAAATGGTGAGGGATGGAAATGAAAGCGTAAACTAATAAAAATGTAAAAGGATTGGCTCAAATGACAAGGAAACAATGCAGTTAACAAACTTACTATTTATATGAGCTTGATTCCTGGTTGGTAATGGTGGGTGATTAAATGAACTTGGTGTAGTGTTGGTGTTTCCTGGATGCTCCCGTGAGGGTAGGTGGTCTGTGTGATTACTTGTGTCAATCGCTATAGGTGTTCTAATGTTGGTACGGATGTTGGTTCTGCTTGCATGTAGCTCTGGTTTTGTCACTTATTCTCAGAAGATGTCCCTCTCTCTCATAAATGTGTCAACCTTGAAATAAGGTTGTTTTGGGAGTTAAATGGTAACCGATGGTGGTTCCGGCTTAACTAGTAGTGGTTAAGGGTAACCGGTGTCGGTTAGGGTGGGATTTCCTAGGTTTACTAAACTGGGTAGATCCCCTTGATTTTTTGGGATCTCATTTTGTTTACCCCATGGATTAGACTAGAAGCTTCCTTCTAACATGCGGGAATGTGGTTAGAGGGAATGTAGGCATTGATTTTTAGGGTTTGGGTAGGTCTTAGTTAGTTATGGCAACTTACTAAGAATAGGTCTTAGGATGAGGTGGCTAGATGAGGTGGATATGTGGGCATTATCTCAATTAGGATATTTAAATAAATATGGTGAGGATAATGAATTAATTTAATTTAAATAATTAAATTAATATTATAGTGGGGTGAAAGGGGGCCATGGCTAGGTGGATGTGTTCAAGGTATTTATTTGATGAGGGACCAAAGGGGAGTGTGACCTAATTTTGGTGTCTACATTTTGCCCCTTTTGTTGCATAGCTTGTATTGGTAAGCAACGCCCGACAAAAATAAGATGTGGTTGCCCTGTGTGAGTGAAGGTGATCCCCTCAAACTAGGAACCGACGAAGAAAAAGGTAGAAGCAAGTGAGGGGTTTGATAAAATATGAATGTTATGAAGAGGACGGTGGGTAACAGGGGTAAAATGAAAAAGGTCTACTCCAAAGAATCTAGGTAATGGGTCAAGGTCAAAGGTAGTAACATTCAAACACATGCACACGTATAAACTGCAGCATAGTACCAAGTTGAAGAGTAGGAAAACTCTACATTGTCTAAGGTCGATAGGTTTATCCAAACAAGGTTGAGGTGATTCTGGTATCCAAGGTATAGGATATGGTCAGGAAACATGACGCAGGTTAGGTGCAGGAACATTTAGGTATGTTCCAATACACCAAAGGTAGGGTCAGGATAAACGGTCATGGCAAGAGGAAAGGTAAGGTCATTAGGTCAATCAACACAGGTAATAGTTTGCAAGGTATAGCGAACACATGGGGTCAAAGGTCACTAGCGATGTTCTAAGTCCAAGAATCTAGGTCACGGCATGGGTAGGGCCGAGGTATGGGTAAAATAATGAGTCCCCAAATGAGGATGAGGTGAGGGGGTAAAGGGTAATGTCAAGAAGGTCAAGTGGTGTGGCCAAGTGAGGTAAGTGTAGGATAAAAATGATTCAAGTCAAAAATTGGGGGTAGGGGGTAGGAAAAAGACTAAGCAGGAAACCGATGATGGTTTAAGGAACCAATGTTGGTCAAGCTCGCATGACCATAATAAGATAGCGCGCACTAGACCGATGTCGGTGAAGGTAAAACCGGTGTTGGTTAGGTTGGGGATATTATAAAAATGAAAAATCATGTGTTTTACAAATCATTTGTCTTCTTGCGAATTGGGAAAATGACACAAGAGAGAGAGAAAGGGGAAAAGTGTTTAGATGGAATGGAGAGTTGATTTGGTAAGCCAAACAATGGGGTGATTGGTAGTTGAGAGGTGGGTCCATGGGATCAGATTGTGTGATTTGATTGGTTGGAGGCGTGATTAGTGATTAGTGATGGTGGAGACCGGAGAAGGATCGGGCAGCCACCAATGCATTGGGAAGATGTGCCACCACGGTGATGGTAGTATGATGAGGTAAGGATCAAACCCATGTTGTGTTTTGTTAGATAGATGAGGGAATAAGTCGAGGTTTGACAAATTGGGTTTTTTGTTTTGGGTGGGGAAAAATGAAATTGGAAATGTGGTAGGGTAAATTGGGTAGAATAGGAATGGGGAGAGAGGTGGGTGGGTGAAGGAGGGGTGGAGGGAGCTGAGGGGAGTTTTAGGTGAGGATGGGTGGGTAGAAGAGAGGGAAAGGTGGATTTTTAGAGAATGGAGGGTTTGGGCATCGCGGTATTCACCGTGATAGTGATGGCCCAGTGTCAATTGGGGTTAGCAAACGCGTCGGTAGGGTCAAACCGGTATCGATAATGAAACAGGACCGATGCCGCTTAGGGGTGACCGGGGTCGATTAGAGATAACCAGACCACACAAAGCTTGGAGAACAAGGGGCCAAAAGGGCCCTAGGTCGAGTGGGTGAGATAGGGAAGGGTAGAATAGGGTGCATTGTTGAAAAACCTAGAGTAGGCGGGGGAAATGGGTTTGGGGAAATGATAGTGGGTGAGTATGGGTATGATGAATGTGGATTAATTTTTTTGTATTGGATGCAGGGGAGAGATCAGCTATAGATGAGAGACAAGGTGCCACCTCTACTCTTAAGAGTGTAAGGCACGGCGACCGCTGAGGAGTGGCAGCACATGGAGGAGGTGGGCCTGAGTGGGGTCCGGCACTATCGGCATGCGGTCCAGTAGCTAAGTCTGATGGTCACTCTCATCGATAGATGGGATTTAGTGACCAACACATTCCACCTACTCGACAGGTGAGATGACAATCACCCTGGAGGACGTGTTTAGGATCCTACGACTACCGATACCGGGATGCAGGTGTATTCGATCTCCTCCGAAGCTGCAGAGGAGTTGATGCTGATAGTGTTCAGAGAGGGATTAGAAGAAATGAAATTCCATAGTGTCATTCTAAGTTATGGAGGGATGTACATAGCCCATTCAGAGGAGATGAGGCTCGTTGTTTTATTGATGGAGGCAATGTGATGTTTTCGCACCGCCGATGCAAAGGGAGGGAGATTCATCACTCGTTGATGAGGGTATTACATGACATGGTGATAGATCAAACCTACTTTTCCTAGGTTCTAGCATTCTTGGTATAACTATATAGAGAGCTATGGGCATATGGGTGTTTACGCAAGTTCATCATGTGTTGCACATTTTTACTACACTATTGGGCCTATGAGCACATAGTTTGTGTGTGGCTAGTAGGTATGCCTCGAGAAGATGCATTTCCACCGAGATTGGTGTGGGTGGGGTACAAGCAATGGGTACCTATGATTGGAGAGCAGTGATCAGACAAGGCTACACATGATGTAGCCTATTACAGGTGTTTATTAGAGGGGTTATCTAGAGTGGACATCATATGGAGACTCAGTATGTGGGTTATCCCTCATTCAAGTGGATGCATGATGAGTTAGATGGTCTTTAGTTGTTGAGATGGATAGAGGGGTGCCGTTCTAGGGAGCACGAGATGATCTCATTGGATAGGGTTAGATGGAATTTTAGACTACCACAGATATACCTCCACCCTTCCCGCAAAGACAGAGAGATGACATAGAGAGGCCATTGCCTCTACCACAACCGACAGTGCCCACAGGGCAGGAGGAGTAGGTGGTAGACCAGAGGATTAATGATGCCAAGGTTACAAATATATACAGACAATGGTGGGTGGATCATTTATGATTGCTACCACCAGGCCGGGGTAGCCAGGACATAGCCACCATCACGGTGTAGAGGGATGCCCTACAGGGGCAGGTGGCGACCCTGATTACCCAATTGGGTATGGTGAAAGGACAACATGTCACTCGTAGGTAGAGGTGGACAAGTTACATGTATATGTGTCTATTCTTCAGCCTAGATGGCCCAGGGTGGGGATGGAGATGGAGATGGGGATGATGGTCGGTGGCTACCATATAGGCACAGTGACAGGGTTATAGGGCTAGTTGGCAATAGCATAGGTACATATTGAGGCTTTACAAGCCCAAATATATACACAGAGGTAGGGACTGATGGCACCACCATAGGCACCAGGAAAGGGTCCTAGTCTACAGGTAGGGGTGGGATAGAGTCCCACAAGATAGGTACAGGGTCAAAGGCTGAAGGTGCCACCGTAGACAAAGTGCCCATATCAAGGTTACAGGAGGCAAGAGAGGAAGCCAGGTAATATCAGGGCCAGCTGATGACGGAAAGGATAGTTTGTTTATCATATGTTGATTATATGGCATAGTAAGCCTCTAGTGAGAGGACCAAATCACGCACCCATAGCGTGGAGAGCACAGGCCAAACGATGCCCAAGACATGGTCGGGGTGAGGCCACTAGTTCCTAGAGGCGATTCGGTCCGGTTGGTGTACCAAGAGAGACCCACCACCACCTATGATGGGTGGGGAGATTTTCACAGTCACCAGATAGGGGATGAGGAGGTAGAGGGGATAGGCGACACAGATATGGAGGATTTCCGCCAAGAGGATGTTTGATATATGGCTCCCGATTTTGACATAGTTTTGATTTTTGATATATCTCGTCTTCCATGCTTTGAGAGTTGTGATATTTTTGATCACATATCGGCCTACATTCCAAAGAGAGTGAGGATGTACAAGAGTTTTGTATTATTGATCATATATTTTCCTATGTGCCAAAGATATTTTGTATTGTTTTATTGTATATGATACCGTCCTACATGCCGATGACATTTTGTATTGAGTATCGGCTTGCATGTCGATGATTTTGAGAGATGTACATGATTGGATATCTATGTATATTGTATATAGACACATATATTTGTTTATATGATGATATGGATGAGATTCTGATGAATTTTTTATGTTTTATGAGAATTTTAAATTTTTGTCATGATATGGATGGAAACTAGGTGAGTGAGGCATGATGGAGTCAGGTTGGTTATGCATGGATCGAGTCAGGTCGTAGACATGGATCGAGTCAGTCTTAGGCATGGATCGAGTCGGTCGTAGCAATGGTTGAGTTAGGTCTTAGGCATGGATCAATTCAGGTCATAGGCATGGTTGAGTTAGGTTTGTGGTCTAGGCATGGCTGAATTTAAATTAGTTGAAGTTGTGATTCATTAATTTGTGCAATGAATGATGATATGGGTCGTGTAAGATGCTTTATAATACATGCATGATGATGGTAGAGAAATGGTAGTCATAATAAATGTATGTTGTGATGGTGATAAAAATGTTAAGCAACTTGTTTGTTTGGTTTAATTTCCAATTTGTGACATAAAAAGGAAACTAAGTGGGGTAAATGTGGTTTAGGAAAATAAATGATGGATTGGTTAAGGTAGAGAGTGGCCAAGCCAACCTCCAAGGGCCACGTGCCCTCAAAGTGCTGCCTACATAGTCCCAGTGAAAAGGGACCTTAGGACGATGTAGTTCTCCCATAAGCTAGGGATGAATATGAGGAGGTATGAAAATGAGTTGGTAGGTTTTTAGGCATGATTTGGGTTTCATTTGTTATGTGTGGGTGAGTGGTGGGAAACTTAATATAGGTGATTTTAGTGTGGTAGAAATAGAATATTACCCCAAAGGTAAGCATCGAGGACCAAGTCCTGTATAAGGTAATCATTACCTAATAAAGAAGGTGGAAAGATAAGAGGGGGTAAGAAAGCCACCGATTGGTTAGGATCATACCAAGTAGGTCATACCTTGGAGGAGGTGATGAACATGAGACCCTAAAGACATTATATGATTGATTGATCTAAGGGTGATAAGTAGTCACATGATCACCAAATGGCATGGTTTCTAAGAGGCCCCTTGAGGCGGTAGGAAATGGGAGTGCAAATGGTGAGAGGGTTCAAAGGTGGTTAATTTTTATATAGTATGAGGTAGCATGTCGTTTGGGTAAGAGATCCAAGATCACAATGGGCAAGTCCATGACTAAAAGGCTTTCTATGTTGATTGATATTTGAGATAGACTAATTGATGTAGGAAGTCTATATGGGATGAGGAAATTAACTCCTTGAGGTCTTCGTGAAGCTGATTGATGCGAAGTTTTTGTTTCTCTCATTTTTTGAAATATCTTTACATAGCTATCCTTTGAGGGTGCGATCTATTTATAGCAGCGATTATTGAGAAGAAGATGTCCTTTTGAGGTAGTCATATTTTTATTAGAAGTTTGACTCAAGAAGTTGGGTCCCGTGTGAGGGCATTGAAGTCATGGACAAGACCAAGGTGAAGAATAAGATTCTTGTTCAGAAAACATGGTGAAACGACCATGGGATATCATCTCAAGGTAGACGAAAAGTATCCATGAGAATCATGCTATGTGCAACGCCGTGGTACATATATTTGAGTGAAGATAACAAGTGAAAGGTATGCACATGATTCTTATTTAATCATTGGTGAGGTGTAAGAAGTGGATAGCGCTCAAGGGATGAGCATGAAAAGAGGTAAAAGGTGAGGTAGGACTAAAATTCAATAGTAGAATGGTTGAAGATGCAAGGCATTAAGGGGCTCAAGTTCAGGTTTACCATTGAGTGAAGATAAACGATAAGCACATGATCCATAAGTATGGGTCACGATGTATCATCCCAGCTAATTAGGAGAAAATTTACCCCGTTTACCTTTTTCTTCTTTGGTTACATGTTGATTTTATTTCAGACAAGGTCACTAACTTGGAAGGTCCGTTTATGGACACATTTTTCATAGGAACGCTTGATACATTTTTGGTAAACTTGAAGGTGGTCAATAGTGTTAAGATGGCATTCATCTAATAACTCAAGTTGTGCTAAACGGTCATGGCGAAATTCATCATCATTGAGCATGTCATGGATAGAAATGTGGATTGAGGAAGTTGGACTTCAAGAGGTAGAACAACCTCTGTACCATAGACCGAAAAAATGGTGTGGCAATAGTGGAAGTATGGATACTAGTGCGTTATTCCCACAGTAAAAAGGGATGCGTGTATACCAATCCTTCCCAAAGATCATTAACCACTTTCATGAGAATTTTTAAGGTTTTGTTAGTGGATTTGACTTGGCCATTGGTTTGTGGGTAATAAGGTGACGAGAAACTTAGCTTTGAATGTTGAAGGCGTCACAAAGTTGTCGCACTATTTTTTTTTAATTTCATTCCATTATCAATGACGAGGTGATGAGGAACACAAAAACAGAAAATGATGTGATGATTGATGAACTCACATATTTTCTCAGCTTTCATGGAGATGAGTGGTATGGCTTCAACCCATTTTTTGTATTATTTGGTAGTAGTGATGATCCATTGATGGCGTTGGGAAGAATGGGGGTTGATCTCTCTGACAAGATCCAAACCCCATTGAGAGAAGGGCCAAAGGTCACAAGTGACCTATAAGGCATGACTGGGTGTATGATGAAGGTTGGTGTGTTGTTGGCATTTGACACACTGTTTGACGTAGTCACAACAATCATGGTTGAGGGTTGGCCAGTAATAGCATAGGTGGAGAATACGCTTAGCAATAACAAGGCCACTAAAGTGACCTCCACATATGCCATCATGAACTTCCTTAATGGTATAAGGAATATCAGAACTCACGAGGCATCGTAAGAGAATACCATCAAAGCCATGCTTATAGAGGATGCCCCCATGATGACGTAATGAGAGACCTTTTAAGGAAGGCATGTTGTCCATTAGGGGTGAGATCAGGAGGTAAGATGGAGAGAGAAAGATAATCGGAGTATTGTTTATACCATAGGTCACTCAGTCGGGAGTAGCAATTCTGATAGAATAAATGTCACAAGGTAAATACAAGGGTGATTGAATTCATTGTATGGTGACAAAGATTTTAGAATCGGCAGACAAAGCGGGTATGTGAAAAGCCAAGCGTGCCATGGTATCTACAAATTTTTGGTTGAACAGGGGACAATTTGAAGGGCGTAATTCAGTCAAAGGTGGTCAAAAGTATGTCTACATGATGTTTATACTTTTGAAGTATCTCATTATGACATTGTTATATACCATTGACTTGGTTTATAACCAATTGAGAATCACCAAAGATATTGATTGATTTGACATCTAGGGCATAGGCATCTTGGAGACCTAATACGAGTGCTTCATATTTGGCATTATTGTTTGTACAATTAAAATCAAGTTTGAAAGAAAAATGCATGGGTTCACCATCAAGAAAAATGAGGATAACACCATCCCCACCCCCACACTAACACTTGGAACCATCGAAGAAGAGTTTCATTTGGTAAGAGGGTTAGTCCAGGAAAGGGAAGCAATTGACTCATCTAGAAAGTCAAAATTAGAGGGTTGATTCCTAGAAATAGGTGTATTGGCCAATTGGTTGGTGATAGCTTGGCCCTTAATGGACTTTTGATGAATGAATTCGAGGTCGAGGTTAGCTAAAAGCATAAGCCATCGTGTGGCATGCTGATTTTCATACGGTTTGGAATATATAAAGTGTAAGGGGTCAGTGTTGGTCAAAACATAGGTTTTGTGGTTGAGTAGGTAATGGAGGAGTTTTGTGGCAATGAAAACTAAGGCTAAGAAATTTTTTTCATGATGGGTGTATCGGGTTTTGTAGTCCAAAATATTACGTCTTATGTAATAAACCACCTGCTCCCTATGTTGTTCATCACGATGAGCAAGCATGGCCCCCAAGGACTGATTAGTAGCAAAGATGTATAGGTAGAAGGGTTGATCATCTTTAGGTGGGATAAGTACAGGTGGTTGGAGAAGGTATTGTTTTAAGGCATCAAAAGTTTTGTGGCAGTCATCATCCCATTTAAAGGAGAAATCCTTCTTGAGTAAATGATGAAATGGTTGACACCAATCAGATAATTGTGAAATGAAATGGTGAATAGACTGCAACTTACCTTGTAGGCTACGAAGTTATCTAAGGTTAGTGGGTGGAGGCATTTTTAGAATGTCCTTGACTTTAGCAAGGTCAAATTCTATACCACGTAGGGAACGATAAATCCAAGGAGATTTCCGAGAGGACCGTGAAGACGCACTTCTTAGGCTAAAGGTGAATACAATATTTAATGTGATGGTCAAAGATGGTTTTTAGGATAGTGAGGTGCTCGGAGAGGCATTTAGATTTGGCCGAAGATCCTCCACGTAATCTTCCAATATACTATGCACGATGTCATGGAAGATATAATTCATAGCCTCACAATATGTGGCACCACCATTTTTAAGGCCAAAAGGCATGACTTGGTAGCGAAGGTCCCCCAAGGGGTGATGAACATGGTTTTGTGTTGATCCTCTGAAGAAAGCAAGATTTTGTTCTAGCCCTAGAAGCCATCCATGAGTGATAGCATCTCGTGACCAGCGGTAAGGTCAACCAGCTGGTCAATACCAAGTAGAGGAAAGTCATCTTTTAGGTAGGCTAAGTTGAGGTCATGGAAATTTGTGCAAATGTGGAGTCCCCTTGTTGCCTTGGTGACAGGGACAATGTTAGAGATCCAACAAGGATATCAATGGGTAATATGAAAGAAACAAAGAAGACACTGAAGTTCTTCTTTGATGAGAAGGGTAATGCAAGGGTGCATTTTCCTTAGTTTTTGTTTGATGGGTTTGGCATCGGGAATGGTTACGATATTGTGGACCACTATGGTGGGGTCAATACCGGCATGTCTGCATAAGACCAAGAAAACACATGGTTATGATTTTTGAGAAAAGAAGTGATGGCTTCTTGTTTAGCAGCATCTAAAGATTGACCGATCTTTAGGATGTGCGGGTCGTCCTGAGTATGAATGTTGATCTCGATAGTCGATTCATTCAACATGGTTTGCATCTCAGAGGGTAACGAATGATGAATATATGAGTCTTCTGCACTAAGGTAAGTGAGTATAGATTCATCATCTTGACATTGAATGACATTAATTGAAGGTGTATCGTCATCGATCATTTCAGGGGTATAGGAAAGGAAGAGAAGAAGGAGCCTCGCCCTCACATTGATAAGTCGACGCCCCAAGGAAATGGTGTTTATGAAAAAAATTATGAGGGATATATTCTAGATCCATCAACTCTCGGTAAAGGAGGCGATGAAGGTGGAGTGGGTGAAGAAGGTGGAGAAGGGCCAATGTCCTCGATGAGTTCAATGCGGGCCTGCTTTGTAGGTGGTTCAAGAAAGCCGATACCACTATATTCATTATGTTAACCGGTAGTACATGGAATAACATTATGGAGGCCTTACTTGTAAAATCAAAACCAAAACCCTTCCATGCACATCGGTGACAGAAGGTGTGGGCAAAACGGTGATTGGTGAGAGACTGGAAGTCAATGGAAAATGGGCGGGTTTGTGACGGTGGTTTAGGTGTGTAAGAGGTAGTATCGATTCCCCTATAGGTGATAATCATTACGAAGATGAGGAGGACCATAAAGGAGATCTTCTCCTATGCAGTGATCATAGTGAGGGTGCTGATGAAGACTACCATACTCTTGTGGAGTAAGGAATGTGTCGACACTATATAGGTGATACTCCCCCAAAGTGAGGCATTGAAAAAATTCCTTTGAAGAGATTGGTGGTTGGTATGTGGGTATCTCTGGAATAGATGATGTGTCGAGGTCAATGCGAGAGATGGAGTTAACAGTTGGGAGGCTGATGGGTTGGCCGTGGAGGTTTTGGCGGCGAAGGAATGGAGGAGGTATGTGCGGTTGAGGTAGAATCAGACTGAGACAGAGGTGTAGGTAAAGTGGTAGTTGTCATGGAGGTAGACGTCTTAATGGGTATAAGCATGTCATTGGGTTGGTAAAGCATGTTGCATGTTTTAAAAGGTGATGGGTCACCGGAATGGTATAGGTGTGTCCTTCATGTTCAAACTTTACACAATGAAAAAGTGGAAGGAACAAAACCCATGACATGTATCCGTGGTCTTCCAAGTAACAAAGTTATATTGAAATTCCCCCTCCAAGACGTAAAATAACTCTCGAATAGTGTGGGGCCACAAAAATGTGGAAGATAATGCTACCTAGTGTAGAGGTGATAACATCATTGAATGAACGTAACATGACGGGATGTTTATGCATGTAATTGTTAGGTATGTGCATTTGAGTGAATGCATGGTATGAAATGATATTAATTCTTGTTCCCCATCAATCATTACACATTGTACATGTATATCATCAATGTGAGGGATGAAGAGATCGTGTCCGGTCATCGAGTGTGGTGTGATATCTTCCTCCGAGATGCTAAGGGAGGCTATTTGGTGTGTAAGGTGAGGTGTGGATAAAGGTGGAAATTTAGTGAGAGAGGCTGCATGATGGGGTATGATAATGGAGGCTACAGGTGTAGGGTTATTGGGTATAACCTCAATAGATTATAGGACCTTGATGAGAGCTTGACAATGGGATTCTGAGGTTTGGATGAGGTCATATAAGGACATTTTGAGGGGGATTGGTGTAGTTGTTTGAGCATTGTGCGATGTGTGACCCCATTAGAAATAGGGTATGTGGGGCCACAGATAGTAATTTTAGGTGTGGGTGCAGATGGTATGTTGGGTATAGGATTGGTTGGCAAGTCAGTTACCTTTTCCTTGCCTTTGTCTCTCTGAGCACGGGTAGTGACGTGGATCATGTTGATCTGAGGGGAGTTGGCAAATGGAGAAGGTGTAGGATGAGTGGTATAATGACATGATGGGAAAAAGATACAGGGGGAGAAAATCCTTATGAAGTGAGTTGGGCGCAATGACATTTAGGTAATGGTGTGAAAATTCTCTCGAAGTGAACCATGTTAATTTCGAATCTTGGGGGTGGCTCTAAGAGTCATGTGGGGTGGAGGTTGTGTTTGTTGAGTAGCAAGAGGGAAGGACTATGGGAATGGGTTTCACTAAAATAGGGTCCTCATCAAGAAGGCCATCATCATCAAAGTTTGCTTCAAGAGGACATAATTGGATAAGGATGGTTTTCAAAGTCTTGCGATTCTCCACATCGTACTCTGGCACACGATGGTAGGCACAAATTTTAGTGTCATCAAACCCTTTTGGCTTGGGTTTAAGAGGGTTATAAGGTATGAGAAGTGGTAATGTGAGGATAGAAGTCTCAAGGAGGTTGGTTAAGATTTTGGCATAGCACCTTGCTAGTGGGTCGTGATGGGAAGTGAAAGTGGGTTTGGGTGTAGGCGCGGTGGATTATTGAGGAACAATTTTTTTAGGAGGGGGAGTGGGTCGAGCTATGGTTTTGGGTTATGGTGTGGTCTTGGGTGTTGGTCATGTTTTCTTGGGTAGGGGTATGATAGATGAACCGGTAGGAGAGTGTGTGTTTGTTTTGACGATCTTATTGGAGGGTAGCATATTTTACTCCTTTGGTTACACATTCTTGGGTAAAGGTGATATGGGTGTATGATATCTAGAGGGAAAAGTGGATGGGGAAGAGGGTGAGTTACCCACAGGGGATAATGGAGGTGATATGAAGGTACATTACATGGGTCATGCGGGGGTGTGAGGGATAGAGACTAAAGTGTAGTGGGTAGTGAAGAAGTTGTTGAGGGTATTAGAGGTGTAGGTGGTAAAGATGTTGTAGGTGTAGGTGTAAGGCATGTCGTGTGTGGTATGTTATAGGTTTGCGAGGAAGGAATGGGATATTGTATTTTTGGTTTATTGATGGGTGGAGGTTTCTTAACCGTGTTGGGAGGTTGAGGTCCTAAGACAGATGGAACAGGTGAAGGTGATGAATGTATGATTAGTGCATCCAGGGTGTGAGTTCTATGGGTTTGGTTCTTCTATTTAGGTCCCGAAGTAGGTTGGGTGTTGACTATGGAGGATGTAGCTAAATCTAGTTTTATAGGTGGATGAGTAAGGCTGGTGGTTGGGGTGACCCCTAAGGTAGTAATAGGTTTAGTCGAGGAAGATGATGTAGGTGTAGGTTTGGATTCGATGTATGTTGGGTTATGGGTGAGGGTGTATGTCGAGCTATGATAGGTGTCACGGTAAGAAGTTTTGATAGAGGTGGTTACATTTGATTCAATTGGTCAAAATATCTTTGGGTAGATAGTGGAAGTGTCAGCAAGTGACATCTACATCTGTGTTGAGACAGGAAGCAGAAGATGCCCCCATAGTAAGAATTTGTCCACATAATCTAAACAATCGGCTAAATGTGAGTATGGAACATCCGTATACATGAGGTTGATGAGGACCTAATGGAAATTCCTGTAAAATGTGTCTTAGAGATGGGAAAAAATTTAGCTTTGGCTTCCGTGGGTAAGAGAGCCGAAAGTAGGTATGCAGGATCTTGGGTAGCTGATGGAGAATGCTCACCTAAAGGAAAAGGTATCTCTACTAGATCCTTGATAGGTGGAGGAGAAAATGGGTGCTCCTTTATAGGTGGAGGAGATGATGGGTGCTCCTCTGTGGGTGGAGGAGATAAACAAGTATCCTCCATGGACTAAAGAAGTATTGTGGGTGATGGCTCTCTAAGTGGAGAAGCCAAAGGTGAAATAGCCTCGATATTAGCAGAAGGCTCCTCCACGGGTGAGGAAGGAGGTGAAAGGTGTTCCTCTGTGGGTGGAGGAATAGGTGAAGTGGGTTCAAGTGTAGGTGGAGGACTTCAGGCTAGAATTTCCTCTATGGAAGGAATATGAGGTAATTTGGAAGCAACGGGTGCATCGCTGAAAATAGCATGGACCTCGTGGGTATGGCTATCATGAGTTGAGGTCTCACCAGTTTGATCAAATGAAGGGGAATGATTAGGAAAAGGTTTCTTAAAGATGTGTAGGTTTTGATTGGCATGTGCATTAGTATTATCCACAATTAACTCACCTTTCTTGAGCATTTCTTAGATAATGTTTTTGAAATTGATGTAATTTCCGTCACTATGACCATTTTACTCGATGATAGTTACGAAGTCATGTTCTTTATACCATGCAGAGCGCGTATGGGTCAAAACTAGTGTGTGGTTTTATAGGTGGAAGGGTGATGGCCGCAACTTTAATGAGCTTTTATGAGACAAAAGAATAAGGCTCCCCAATTGGGGTGTATTTCTGTTGTTCTCATCTGAATTGAAAAGTCTAAATGGGTGAGAGATTAGATGAGGGGCTAGCTTGATTTGATGGATGAGTTGGGCCAGCTTTGAGTACCGCCACGTTAGTGGTTCCCTTAGCTTCTGAATAATTGTTCTATGGTTTTGAAGAAGAAGAGGAATCATTCAACTTGAATGTTGAGTTCTTATTGCGTAATTGGATTTTCTTTTTATTTGATGGCTTAAATCTCCATCTTTCGTGCCATGTTGAATGTTTTGTCAAAGGTTCGAAATTCTAGACCTATAGGGTCGGCAAGATATGTCTAGCACAAGCCCACGTGAAGAGCTTGATGAGTTGTGTTTGCGGTAGTTGGAATGTGAATTGATTAATCGAGCTATGCCAAAGTGAGAAATGAAATCTGCAATAGATTCGTCATCATACTTGACATGTGGAGTATAGGTCACCATGGTAACCTTCTTAACAATATTGATGGAGAAGTGATCCAAGAAATCTTGGGCTACCCGATTAAATGAAAATATAGAGTGTCTAGGTAACCCACTATACCAATCTAACGCAGGTGGGTAAGTGTAGCAAGTTGGGGGACAATTAAGTGGACATCAAATCCTAAATTTTACATCAAAAACAACAAAACATCAAATTTAGTCTTCCGTAGACTTGAACCATGCCGAAAAGTCAAAAATATGTCATAAAAATGGTACCATCGCATAGGGGAGACTATTATCTTTGTAGAAATATTGATTTTAAAGTGAATAGAATAGGATAAATATCATTTTATAATTTTTTACTAATAGTATGTCTTTAAGACACTTTTTCCCATGAATTTTTATGTCTACGTTTAAGGCTGAAAATTTTGTTTCAGCTTATCGAATGTGATATAACTTATATCATCCCAACCGTGGTGAAATTATATACATGTTCAAAAAAATTTATTTTATTTTAATATTTTTGATGATGTTATAGTGGGAAAACGAAAAGTGCTTTGTTTTCTTTATGTTTTCAAACCACTTTCACGGAAAAAATCATAAAAAGTAAAATATTTCTCAAAAAAATACAAAATAAAATCTATCCCAAGATACATAGTGGCATCCAACTTCTCACCAAAGGAAAAATATATATATAAATTTTTGGTCATCCAAATCGCAGCAAACAGACTACAATCTTATACGTGTTTTTTTAAAAAAACACCAAGTTATTGAATTTTGAGTGTTTAATATAGCTAAACTTGTCCATTTTTTTAAAAAAGTACTTTAGAAACTAGATTGCAGAGATGCTACAATTCATATTAATATAACTTTTATAATTTTGAGTGTATGCATTTATAATAATCCCTACAAGTTGATATTAAGTTGTTATTTAAAATATGATGTCCACTTATGACCCTTTTCTCGTCCCCAACTTGTTGCACTTACCCAGTCCAAATCGAAACATGGGAAAGGTCCTTAAGAGAAAAGCATCATCGTGGCGATTAGGTAGCACCCGTGTTTGAAAGACTGAAAATGTTATTGTGGGTCTTCCTTGCTATTGAAACGTTTGAATTTAGGCATTTCCCAATGCATGGGTATGGACGAATAGGAATGGATGGGTGTATAGGCTCATTACAAATATTGTCATAGGTGAGAGTGTTTCCAGAGCGAGAAACTTATTCCTTCAATGTATGCATCTTGTCCATCATTAATTTGATTAGATCATTGGTAGGTTGCGATTGTTGGGTGCCTCCTGTAGCATAAGAGGGTTGGTGTTGATCATATGATAGGGGCAAAGATTCCAAAGATATGGTACAACCGCATAGGTGGATTGAGACAAAGGTAGTGAAATAGGGTGTACGTACTCTAGGATGAATGATAGATGAAACGAGAGGTCATTGATAGTACGTATATGGAGGTGGAAGAGTTATGGTGACCCTATTGGCTATGGGGCTAAGGACCGTGGAATAGAAAGGATAATGCTTTGAAAAGGGGTAGGGGTCAACAACATCGGGGTGGTAGTGTAGCTACAGGTATATGCAAGACAATAGGGGTGGATGAGGTTGTGTTCTCGGTGGTTGGTGAAGGTATGGTAGATTTGGCGAGTGCAACAGATGTAGCAGACATGGCAATCATAATGGGGTATAGGGCCTAGCTGAAAAATGACTAGGGGTAAGGTAGATGTAGGAAATGCAGGGTTAATAGGGATGGAGCAGAAGTAGGAGCACGTGTCGGGGTGACAGATATGGGCATGTCGTATATCAATCGACTTGAGGCATCTCAAGCGAGATGAGTGGGAAAGGTAAAACTACAAGGCGGCAGGATTTTGGTCAAGGAGTCATGTGAACTCCTCATCTCTGGTAGCGATAGAGATAGGTTGGATAGATTCCATGGTGGGTGATAAAATGGAAGGTGGTGAAGGGCTAGGTGGGAGTGGTTGACAACTGGCATGGAATACGAGGGCACTTGCTTGTCGACACGTCAGTACCATGTGAACAAGTACTAACGTGGTAAGATTGCTTTTTGTAAGTGACATAGAAATACAACACATGTAGGATAAATAGATGGTGGTAGGTGAATTGGGGCTAAATGACAGCTAGAAAATGACTCGGAGCTAACCGATGCCGGTTATGGAAAACCGATGCCAATCACCGGTAACCACTGTCATTCACTGTGGAAAGTGGACAGTTGGTCAAAAATAAGGTATAAGGCCAAATTTACCAGGTATGCAAAATGCTGATGAGATTTACCAATAAAGTGAATATGATGAGAGTTACAGGGACTCTAAATAGTCAAAGAAGGTGAATATGTGTCCATTTGGGTATGTTAACCAAAATGACAATGAATCAACGCCGGTTGGGTATAACCGATGACAATGAGGGTAACTAATGACGGTCACTACCAGATCGACACCTTTACTTATGAAATTGAAATAATGATGAAGAAAATATGATTATGAGTTAAAATTTGATGTGGAATCAAACCCATAATTCGAGAAGGATGAGAGTATGGTCCGGCACACTCGGATGAAGATAGAATACACCAACCGTGATGAGGAGTGTGCAAGGAAAAAATGAGAAATGAAGAACATGACCTCTCACCTCAAAACATAAGCCAAGAAGAAACACTATGCAAAATACAATCCTAAGAGTTCTCTTTCTATTATGTTTGTTTAGCTTATGCTATTTAAGGACCGACTCATGAACAATAGAATAGATTTTTTTGGTGAGGATGACTTCCTATGAAGAAGGTGTTTCACTCGGAATGTTTCGTTCCTTTTAGAAACAGATAAGGGTTGGGGCTAGGAGGAATACCTGTAGAATGTCGAGATGGTGTGCGCGTACCGTAGAGAAAGATCAGGCTGACTGCGAAGAACTCCTTTTTGTCTTGGAAGGACTACCTGCAAATAAGAACACAAGACCACCAGATTTTGATTAAACAATAAATGAGGAAACTACCTTGGGCCCAGGAAATATAAAACTTCCTTTCGAAGGTGGTCAGTTTCCCTGCTAATATGAATTAACACAAAAGACTGTAAAGTATCAATTAAATTACTTCGTTGGAATGGATAGGGGAAAGGCTGATTTCTGGTTGTAGTCAGGGTAACCGATACCGGTCTCTGGTAACCGATGTCGGTAGGGTTTAGGATCTGTAGGTTGGTTGTTTTGTGGGGTGTTTGTGTTGTTTGGTAGCTGTGTTATTTGTAAGGCTGTAAATGGGTGATATTAGGAAATGAGGTGATGAGAGGTAGATGAATGATGGTTAGATGAAATGGCACGCTGGGTAGTGGATTCAGAAATGGATTTATGAGGACTGTGATTCAAAAGGCATAAGAAATGTTATAACAGAAGACATGCAAGATGTGACTTACTGGTTTTGACGAAGATGCAAGTTGATCTCCTTTGCTGCAAACGCTTCTGGTTTCTTCACTTGTCTCTGCTCGGTCAAGTGAAGATCTGGACTCTGTTGATCGCTCCCAATGATCTCTCTTGATTCAAAATCCTTCCACCCCTTGATTTTGGTTTGGGGAGCCCATTTACAGGGAGCCGATGGCGGTTACGTAACCGACGGCGGTCGAGTAGGAACCGGCATCGGTAAGGAAAAAGTAGGCTATTTTTAGTAAAATAGCCCACCTTCCCTGCTTTTCTCCCGAGAGATTAGTTGCGGGCTTGGTCAAATGACTAGAAGGTCGGTTTTGGGTGCGAGAAAGGGGTCATTAGTTATGGGTGTAGGTGTGGACCAAGTTATGGGTCTTAATTAGGTTAGTTTAGGGTTAGGGCTAGGTCATGATGAAGTGGCAAAATGAGGTGGCAGGTAAGGTGATGTGGATTTATCCATTACAAGGTAATTAATAAATAATTGTGTAAGGTTTAGGTGATGAGGTTATATTGTGAGATGAGATGCGGGTCACAAGGGGTCGTAAGACACAAATTTGGTGTCTACATTAGCCCCTTATTGTCGTGTAGCTTGTTTTGTAAAGCTGCACGGACAATAATATGAAGTGGTTTCCGTTGTTAAGGGTATAGGTAATCCCCCTCAAATCTATCACAGATTGAGTGAACGGGAAATCAGGGATAGGGTTGATAAAGGGTACATGTTGTAGAGAGGATGGTAAGGTGGTGGGGGAGATCCAAGGCAGCAGATGCATGTTGAAATGCAATAGTGCGACTAGGGTACATGATTTGGCAAGCAAACCAGCAATGTATAGGCAAAGGTCGATAGTTTATCCAAACAAGGGTGATATAATCCTGGTATCCAAGGCATAGGAAGTAGCTCCAAGGTATATAATAGGTAAGGTACAGGAACGTTTAGGCGTGTTCGGCAGTACCAAATGGCTGGTTTGGTTGAGATAAACGTCACGGTCTAGGTCTAGGCAAAGTTGGTCGACAGATCAAGTCAAGGACCCTAATCATGCTAAAACACGAACAGGTGAGCTCGATTGAACAAAAGGTACATGATGGATGGATAAAATAAAACGTTGATTGTGGGTATGGTATTAAAGTGATATGGGTGTGGTCGGGCCAAGTTGTTGGGTTCTGACTTGGTCGGGCCGGATGGTTAGGGTGAGGCCTTGGGTCGGGCCAAGTTGTTGGGTGGCGGCTTTGGGTCGGGTCGGATGGGTAGGGTGAGGCCTTGGGTCGGGCCAAATGGGTAGGTTGAGGCCTTGGGTCGGGCCAAATGGGTAGGTTGAGGCCTTGGGTCGGGCCAAATAGGTAGGTTGAGGCCTTGGGTCGGGCCAAATGGGTAGGTTGAGGCCTTGGGTCGGGCCAAATGGGTAGGTTGAGGCCTTGGGTCGGGCCGGATAGATGAACAAATGGTGTTCAGCAAAGGTGGATATAGGCGATGTTGGGAGAAAGGGCGATTAGTAAATAGGGGCAGAAAGTTGGGTGAATAAAGACAAAACCGATATCGGTTAGTGATGACCGGTACCGGTTAAGTAACCGATGCCGGTTCTTTAGGGCACGATCTGACCGATCCGACGAATTATTATGGTAGGGGATGGTCGAGCTAACCTTGGGAGACCCCATGTCTCCCAAGTGCTTTGCCTACATAGCCCATTGCACAAAGTAAGGAAGGGTCTCGAGACCGATGTAGTTCTCCCTTAGGACCGGGAGAGGTGAATTGAGCAATTTAGGTATGGTTAGGTGATTGGTTGGTTGGTAAAGGTGTTGATATTAATATTGGTAAGGTAAGGTTGAGGGTGTTGGTAATGAATTGGTGATGTTGTAAAAGGTATAAGGGAAGCGAAAGTTAGCCTACCCAAGTGGTAGGGAATCATGCCCTGATTAAGATCAACACACAATCCTAGATGCGAGGCAAAGAGGAAAGATTGCTCCGTAGGTGAAAAGAGCTAAACAAACCACACAACGTAGAACGAGCTTGAAGCCCTAGGTACCGTGCATAGACGAGAAGTCAATAGGTGAAAAGAGTTGTATGATCACAATATATCGGGTGTACGTTACGTCCCTTGAGTTGAAACAAATGGTGAGGTGAGGTGGATGATATAGCTGAGGTACAGAGAACTTGTTACAAAGTGAGTGTTCTGACGAAAGAGAACCTACCCTAAATAGACAAGTCCATGACCCAAAAAGTTCTTTTGAATGAGGCTTTTATTTGACTGAATATAGACTGATCGATGCGGGAAGTCTACAAGGGATATTGATTGTACTATTCTTGAGGTCTTCGCAAAGCTGATCAATGCGAGAAGCTTCTGATAAAGGCTGACTGTGTATAGCTGTCCTTCGAGGGAGCAGTCTATTTATAGTAGCAGATATGATTTTAGTGCATAGATGTCCTTCGGGGAGCAGATCTATATAGATAGCAGCAATAATTTGGCACATAGCTGTCCTTCGAGGGAGCAGTCTATATTTAATTTAGATGACTAGAAGTTCTTTTGGCGTGAAGCATCTAGTTTAGTAGGAAGTTTGACTCAAGAAAATCCCATAAGAATACACTTATTTTAATACTTTGAAGTCATGGACTAGACTAAAAAAGGGAAGGCATCGGTGAGGGAGGTGAGAAGTGAGCTTGATTTTATTTTGAGATGTAGGAAACAAAGTGTATGTAGCGGTAAATGAGCTCAAGGGACGAGCAGTAGGTAGATAAGAAGTGATATAACACTAAATTCAACAGTAGAATGGTCGAAGATGCAAGGCATTAAGGGGCTTAGGCTCAGGTTTACCATTAAGTGAAGCTAAACGATAAGTGCCTGATCCATAAGTGTGAGTGATTATATAAGGCCCAATCCAATTGGGAGCAAATTTTCCACGTTTGCTCTTTTCTAGTTTGGTTACATGTTGATTCTCTTTGAGGACAAGATCACCAACCTTAAAGGTGCGCTCATGAAGTCGCTTATCATAAGCACGCTTGATACGTTTTTGATAGATTTGGAGGTGATCAAGAGCTGTAAGACGACGCTCGTCAAGAAGCTCCAATTGGGCTAACCGCTCTTGGCGGAAATCATCGTTGGTGAGAATATCCTGAAGAGATATTCTAAGGGAGGGTATTTGTACTTCGAGAGGCAGGACAGCCTCGGTACCATATACCAAAGAAAAAGGTGTGGCATTAGTGGAGGTATGAATGCTAGTACGATAAGCCCAAAGGGCAAAGGGGATGTGATCGTGCCAATTTCTTCCGGATTCATTGACAACTTTCATGAGGATTTTGGTTAGGGTTTTATTAGAAGATTCAGCGACCACCATTGGCTCCGTGGATAGTAAGGTGATGAGAAACTAAGTTTGATACCAAAGTTGTCACAAAGGTCTTGTAACAACTTGTTTTTAAAAGATTTACCATTATCTGTTATTAGGCGATGAGGAATACCAAAACGACAGATAATGTGATGGTTAATGAATTTGACAATTTTTTCCTTTTTGATCGAAACGAGTGGAATGGCCTCCACCCATTTTGTGTAATATTCGGTGGCTGTGATTATCCATCGGTGACGTTGTGAAGAGGATGGGTGAATCTCACCAATAAGGTCTAAACCCCATTGTGAGAAAGGCCAAAGATCTCGTGCGACCTGCAGCGGATGGCTAGGAGTATGTTGAAGGTTAGCATGTTGTTGACACATAACACAATGCTTAACATATTCGTAGCAGTCGTTATTGAGAGTAGGCCAATAATAACCAAGGCGAAGGATTCGTTTGGCCACGGCAAGGCCACTAAAATGTCCACCACAAATACCGTCATGGACCTGTTGGATGGTATGGGTGACCTCCGCGCCGGTGAGACATCGAAGGAGGATGCCATCAAAGCCACGTTTATAAAGGAGTCCCCCCATAACTACATAACGAGAAATGCATTTAAGAAAAGCGCGTTTACCAGTACTAGTAAGGTTAGAAGGGAGAACAGAGGTTGTAAGGTAGTCATGGAATTGGTGATACCAAGTATCCTGCGAGTTAGCAGACACAGTATTTATCGTACAAACAACCGGGGCTGAATAAGATGGGGCAAAGAGTTGTTGGACCAAGACAAAAATGTCAGAGTCAGTTGATGAGGCTGGAATTTGTGAGGCTAAGCAAGCCATAGTATCCGCAAATTTGTTAGTGGAGCGGGGAATGGTTTGGATAGAATAGTGAGTAAATAAGGCTAGAAGTGAATCCACGTAGTGTTTTTACTTTTGAAGTTCCTCATTTTTACATTGGTAGATGCCCATAACTTGATTGACTACCAATTGAGAGTCGCCAAAAATATTGATAGATTTGATACCTAAGTGTAGCGCAACTTGGAGACCTGCACAAGGGCCTTGTATTCTGCATTGTATTATTAGTGCGGGAAATCAAGCCGGAATGAAAGAGGCATAGGTTCAACGTCAAGAGGATGAGAACAACACCGGCTCCTCCCCCACACCGGCATTTAGATCCATCGAAGAAGAGGGTCATTTGATATGACTCTTCCCAAGTGAAAGAGTGGCGATGAGTTCGTCAGGGAAATTAAAATTGGTGAATTGTTCCCCAGGTAAAGGGGCCTCCGCAAGTTGGTCTGCAATATTTTGTCCTTTGATTGACTTCTGTTGTATAAACTCAAGGTCGAGGTCGGTGAGGAGCATAAGCCATCGAGCAATGCGTTGGTTTAGATGTGGTTTGGCGTACATATAATGAATGGGGTCCTTGTTGGTGATGACAAAAGTTTTGTGATTCAGAAGGTAATGTTAGAGTTTGGTGGCTACGAATGATAGGGCTAGGCACAATTTTTCTACATGTGTATACCTAGTCTCGTAATCCATGAGGGTAGGACTTATATAATAAACGGCCTGTTCTCGACGTGCCGAGTCCCGATGTGCGAGCATAGCTCCTATAGCATGGTCAGTGGCGGAAAGATAAAGGTAGAAAGGGTGGTCGTCCTGGGGTGGGATAAGCACGGGTGGCTGCAAGAGATAGGATTTGAGAGCTTCAAAGGCTTGGTGGCACTCTTTGCTCCATTGAAAATCAATGTCCTTCTTAAGGAGGTGATGGAAAGGTTGACATCGATCCGAGAGTTGGGAGATGAAACGTCGGATAGATTGAAGCTTACCTTGTAAACTACGCAATTGTTTGAGATTAGTAGGTGGGGGCATTTCTAGAATAGCTTTGACTTTAGATGGGTCGACCTCAATGCCACGCAAAGAGACGATAAAGCCAAGAAGTTTTCCCGAAAGGACACCAAAGACACATTTTTTGGTTGAAGACGGACAGAATATTGTAACAGGCGATCAAAATAATGGTTAAAACATCGAGATGTTCACTGCGATGTTTAGACTTGCCAAGAAGATCGTCGACGTAATCTTCAAGGATTGTGTGCATAATGTCATGAAAAATGTAGGTCATAGCCCGCTGATAGGTGGCACCAGCATTCTTAAGGCCGAATGGCATTACACGGTAACAGAAGGTTCCCCAAGGAGTTATGAAGGCAGTTTTGTGTTGATCGGCAGGGGCAACCAAAATTTGGTTGTATCCTGAAAAGCCATCCATGAGAGAGAGCATCTCATGGCCTGCAGTGAGATCAACAAGTTGGTCAATACTAGGTAGGGGGAAGTCATCCTTAGGGCAAGCGAGGTTAAGATCCCGGAAATCCATGCATATCCGAAGTCCCCCCGTCGCTTTAGTGACAGGTACGATGTTAGAAATCCATTGAGGATAGTCAATAGGCAGAATGAAGGAAACAAAAAGGAGTCGTTGGAGCTCCTCTTTGACCAAGAGGGCAATGCGTGGATGCA
This sequence comes from Taxus wallichiana var. yunnanensis, assembly GCA_018340775.1. Taxonomy (NCBI): domain Eukaryota; kingdom Viridiplantae; phylum Streptophyta; class Pinopsida; order Cupressales; family Taxaceae; genus Taxus; species Taxus wallichiana. Next base: position 263,364,610 of record CM031236.1, read on the forward strand.
TTTTTCTCAATTTCATTTAATTGGCTTGGAATCGGGTTTCAGTGTAATGTTATGGACAGCAATGTCAGGATCAATTCCTGGCATGTCAGCGTAGGACCAAGCGAAAGCTTGGTTGCGAGCACGGAGGAAAGTAGTAAAGGCGACTTGTTCTGATGCGTTAAGGGATTGTCCGATCTTCACAATGTGAGGATCCTCCTCCATGTGGATGTTGATTTCTATAGTAGACTCGTTCAGCATGGTTTGGGTTTCAGATGGTAAGGCTCGTTGAATATAAGAGTCATCCGCGCCAAGGTAAGTGAGGATGGAGTCATCATCCTGGCACTCAACAACGTTAATTGAAGGGGAGTCCTCTTCAATCATGTCTGGATATAGAAGGGGAATAGAAGAGGGGTGCTCATTATCGCGTTGATAAGTGAGAGGACCTAAGAAGATAGCATTTATGAAAAAAAAAAGTTAGGAGGGATAGATTCGTGATCTATCGACTCAGTGGGTGACGATGGCAAAGTGGGTGATGATGGTTTGGTAGGGGTAACGTCGTTCTCTTCCAGAAGGCAACTGTCACGAGGTTCTGTCGATGTAAGTGTTTTCGAAATCTGAGACCACTACGATCATTATGTTTGCGTGTGGTGATGGGGATGAGCGTATGTCGGCCTTGTTCATAAAGACCAAAACCAAAGCCTTTCCAAGCACAGCGAGTCAAGAAGGTGAGGGCGAAGCGACGATTTGTCAGGTATTGAAAATCAGATTGGAAAGGAACCACACCAAGAGGAGGCTCAGGGGCAATGGAAGACGCGTCGACACCCCCATACGTTAGGTTAGTGCGGCAGTGAGGTGGTCCGTAGGAGATTACTTCCCCCACACGACGGTCATAGTTAGGATGGGCATGTACCTGTCCGTACTCCTGTGGGGTATGGAAAGAACTAACGTTATATAGGTGATACTCCCCCAGCGTAAGGCGCTGAAAAACATCTACTAAGGGGTCCGCGGTCGGGATGTTAGCTGCGGGAAGGGAAGTGGTTTTTGCGACGGTAGTTTCATCAGTTGAAGGCGTAGGTGTGGTTGAGGTGGATGGTTGAGGCACAGTTGAAGAGGATGGTTGGGTTGAATGAACGGGTGTCTTGATTGGTACAAGCACATCGTTTGGGCGGTATAACATATTACAGGTTTTAAAGGGGGGAGGATCAACTTTTACGGTGTAGGACTTCCCCTCGTACTCAAATTTTATGCATCTATGTAATGTTGAGGGAACGCATCCCATGGCCCGGATCCAAGGACGACCCAGCAATATATTATATTGGAACTCTCCCTCAAGGACATAGAAGAGTTTGGGTAAAGTACGTGGTCCTACCCAAATGTTGAGGATCACGGTGCCTAAGGTAGAGGTAATAGCGTCATTAAATGACCGCAACATGATGGGGTTGGCACACATGTAGCTAGAAGGGATATTCATTTGTTGGAAGGCTTTTGAAGAGATGATGTTTAGGCTAGCGCCCCCGTCAATCATAACACGACGTACCCGAATGTCCCGGACGTAAGCGGAGATGAAAAGGGCAGGGTCAGGGTCTTCTGTACCAAAGTCAACAATTTCATCTTCAGAGAAACTGACTGCAGCAGCTTGTGGTACAGAGACAGAAGTGGTTGGGGCGGTGGGTTGTTTGGTGAGAGAGGCAACATGATTAGGTGTTAGAATGGAGGCAACGGGTAGGGTTTCATTAGGTAAGACCTCGATCCCTTGAAGAATTTCAACGAGAGCTTGTCGATGAGATTCAGAAGTCTGAATGAGATCATATAGTGTCATTTTTACGGGTGATTGGTGAAGCTGTTTAATCATGGCTCGATGGGCAGCTCCATTAGAGACGGGGTAAGCAGGTCCACGAATAACCACTTTGGGTGGTGGTGCAATCGGGATGTTGGACGGAGAAGGAGAGGACGCAGGTGTGCTTTCTTTCGCTTTCTCATTGTTTTTCTGCGCTCGAGTAGCAACACTAATCATATTAATTTCGTAGACCTGAGATGAGGAAGATGATTGGGATAAATCATGGTCTTCAAGAGGTGGGGTTGTAATAATGACAGATCTTGGTGAGGCGGGGACAGATGGTATAGGAGAGGGAATGGAAACTAAAGGTCTCTCCCTTCGTAAGTTGTCTTTCTTAACCTTTCTATCTGGGAGAGGTGACTGACGAAGGATGGTTTTTAAAGCTTTGCATCCCTCCACATCATGTCCTGGTGTGCGGTGATAAGCGCAGATCTTAGACTCATCATAACCTATAGGTCGAGGTTTAGACGGGTCATAAGGTCTAAGTGGGGGTAGGGAAATGGTCGCATTCTCTACTAACATAGCAAGGATTTTGGCGTAAGATCCTTTGAGTGGGTCAAAATCAGAAGAGGATGAGGGTATTGATTGTCTGGGTTTCGATAATGTTTGGGTATGGTTGGTTCGTGCGGGTGGTGGTTTAGCCAAGGGGTGTTGACACGCGGTTTTCACTAAATGTGGTTTCTTTGGCGCAGAAGCTACATTCAGCTGGTTAGATGATAAAGCTACAGATGACGTGGTAGTGGGACACAACCACGGAGAAAGGGGAGTAGCAGAGAATAAATCCTTTGATGATGGAGTTTGTTTAGGGTTGATTGGTGGACCGGATGCGTGGGGTGATAATGTTGATATACCCTTTGATCCCTGTATGGGCGCAGAAGGCGTAGGTCGTTTTGAAGAAAACGCAGGAGGTATGATATATTGGTGCAAGGTGGAAGGATGAGGTCCCAATATGGAAGGTAGGTATGACGATGATGGTTTTGATTGTGATAGAGGCACGGGTTGAGTGTGTCTCCTAGGTGGCGGGCGGCTTTATTTTTGGATAAATCTAGTCGCTTAGGCGGGTGTGTTAGACTGGGTATTGGTGAGGTCCCAAGTGTAGGGGAAGGTTTGGTTAGGTTAATAGAGGTGGATGGGATACTTGATATAGATACGGGGTGAGAATGAGGACATAGGCATTTTGAGTTTCTGTAAACACTTAGGATATATGGTAGAGGTGTCGGGATCGGTCATCTGCATTTGAGTAGAATAAGGGGTACTCAAACGTTCCCATAGGATTCGTCTATCTTCTGGAGAATGACAGTCTTCAGGTTTGAATTGTAAATTTGGTACGGAAGAAAGGTGGGTTGTGATTCCAGTCCACTGTGGGTGTGATACAGGGGGTAGATGAGGTACTGTATCAATAGATATTAAGAGGTCGACCGGTTGTTGAAAAGATTTAGGCGATGAAGGACTAATAGGTAAGAGGGCATGTTCGAGAGGATCCGTCATGGTTAAAGAATTTGGTGATGTCGGTGCAAGAGATTTCTCGTCTAAGGATGTCAAAAGGAGTGGCGTACCCTCCTCTTGTGCAGCAAGAGTGGTAGAAGGAGAAGTTTGGGAAATAGATAGATTAGATAACATCTGTTCGCAGTCTTGTAGGGATGTGGTATAAGAAGACTCATCGATGGGAAGAGAAATCTGGGCAGTTAACTCCTTTATGGGGAAAGGAATGATTTCGCTTTGGCTTGATGGTGGTAAAGGAGGTTCGGGCTCCTGTGTTAGTGAAGAGGCTTGATTCAAAATTTTGTCGATAGAGGCTTTGGGCTGGGTATCAAAGACTGCATGGATCTCATGAACACTCTCCTCGGCTAAGATATCCTGGTTTACGTTGCTGTTGGAAGAGTGATTCGGGAATGGTTTGTTGAAGATTTTCAAATTTCAGTTGGCAGGGGCATTAGGATTATCGAGGGTTATATCCCCTGCGTCAACCATTTCCTGCACTATGTTTTTCAACATCTTGCAGTTTTCATGACTATGTCCTTTTACGCGGTGAAAGTTACAGAAGTCATTTTCTTTGTACCAGGAAGGTATCGCGGGTGGAGTCAAACCCAGAGTGAGGTTTAACAGGAGGCAAAGTGATAGCTCCGGCTTTGAGCAATTTTTCCAAGATGACGCCATAGGTTTCTCCTAAGGGAGTGTAATTGATGGGCTCGGCTTTGTACTTATAGGTGGTTTTTGGTGGAGTATTGGACGGCGCTTGAGATTTGACCATCACCGCGTGGACAGCTCCTTTTGATTTAGAAGAAGTGGACGCGTGAGGAGTGGTGGTATTTGGTTTATTGGTAGAATCAGGAGTTCGGAAATTGGGGTTTTTGTTGCGCAACCACAATTTCTCTTCTTCTAAGGCTCGAATTTCTAGTTTCCGAGCCATGGTAAAGGCCTCATCAAATGTGCGGAAAGTTTGAATTTGAAGAGTAGGAGAAATGTGCTTAGCACATGCCCGCGTGAAAAGTTCGATAAGTTCAGTCTGAGGCAAGGCATATGTAAGTTGGTTGATAAGGCCGCGCCATCGTCCGATGAAATCTGCGATAGATTCATCTTCGAATTGTCGAATGGCATAAAGGTCGGTGATGGATACTTTCTTAGCAATGTTAATGGAGAAGTGATCCAAGAAAGATTGGGCTAGTTGGTTAAAAGAGAAGATTGAGTGCTGGGTTAAAGCACTGTACCACTCCAAGGCGGGTCCAGATAAGGACATGGGAAATGTGCGGAGTAACAAGGCATCATCATGGGCAATCAAATAACAAGCATGTCTAAATGATCGCAAGTGTTGTTGAGGATCCTCTTTACTATTAAAACGAGTAAATTTCGCAATTCCCATTGAGGAGGATATGAGTGAAGGGGAACAGAAGGGTGAATAGGCTCCCGACAAACTTGCTTGTATGTCAAGGCGCTACGACTTCCCGAAACAGAAGCCTCCAGATTTTGCATTTTGTCCATCATTTGTTTAATTAGATCAGTAGTTGGATGAGATGATGGTGTGGTTGTGGTAAACGGAGGCAAATTGGGCCAAGGACCACCGCTAGACCCTGGTGGGGTTAATTGTTGATAAGGTGTGGAGGATGAATATGTTGAGGAAACCGAATAGGGATGTCCCATATAGGATGTTGAGGTCACTGGATACGTGTATGGGAATGAAAAGGTAGGCGGAGCTTGAGAAGGAAAGCTCGTGTGGATAGGTGGCAGAGAGCAAGTCATGAACGGAGCAGTCTGCAAGAGAGATGAGGTAGGCGCAGTCGGCGTAATGATATGTGGGGTCCGAGGTTAACCAACGGAAATCCAATCTGAGTCGTATGAACCTCTGAAGCCGTCGGATTGGGAGACGGGGCTAGAGATGCAGGAAGCAAGGCGGTATTATCAGGCGGAGTGGGAGCTAAATGAGCAGCTATACTAATAGGCATACCAACAAGGAGCTGACCATCAGGCGTACGGTCAGGGGTATGAGACAAATAGTATTGTACAGCGCTAGGATTAGCATCCAGAAATTTGGCAAATTCCTTATCTCCCACAGAATTTTAGGAACCTCGCCGTATCCGTAGGATTCCCCACGAGAATGTGAAGGGGTGATTCAGCAAAGAAATAGAGCAAGCATGTGAAACCATGGTGGTGGCTTGCTTTTCGAGTGATAACAACCATGGACAGGAGTTCACGAGGGGTTTCAATCTGTCACGGGAATAAAACAAACTCGATCGTGAAATTGGTAGGTTGTTGGTTTGTCGAGAAATTGGGAAAGAAAGAATCGATATCGGTCTAAGAACCGATGTCGGTTATATATAACCGACGCGTCGGTCGAGATAACCGACGCTGTGTAAGAATTCTGAGGCTAACAAGATATAAAAAGGCTGCTAATTTGATTTTTAACAACGTTTAATATACTTGTCCAATTATTGATCATAGAAGACAGAGTATGAGAAAGAAAATAGAACTAAAAACAAGCAAGATGCACACACAAATCCAGAGATTAACCCTAGGGTTAATTTTAATTATCGTGGGCTTATGCCTTTAGACGTAGAATGATGTCGAATCCTAAACAAGAGACTTAGGAGAAATGTCAAGTTGTTTTGGCTTATAAGGTTACCTCAATCAAGCGGAGGAATACCGCGGAAAAGGGGGGATGTTTGAGCTGTTGTGTTAATTGTGAAGTGATTTGGTATGTTTTGTGCAGTGAAAGTAAGATTAATTTCTTGTCAATACCGTGGATATCACCCCCACGTGTACGACATGTTACTTAATCTATGTTTACTAGAATTGAAAAACAACAAGCAGGAATGCAATGCACGTGTTTTAAACCCAAATCGAAAATGATATTCGATGAAGCAAAAGAGATGACTTTCACTAATGCGAGATGTAAAAGCAAAGCAAGTTCTTTTATCAAAATAATACAAAACCTTTTGAATATCTTTTTAAAAGAAGAAAACAGCAAGTATACTCCCTATATGAAAGCAAGCAAAATGAAAGAAACCCAAAATGGGTCCCACCGGGCGTGCCAAAATGTTTCACTTGGAATGTTTCATTCCTTTTAGAAACAGATAAGGGTTGGGGCTAGGAGGAATACCTGTAGAATGTCAAGATGGTGTGCGCGTACCGTAGAAAGATCAGCCGACCGCAAAGAACTCCTTTTTGTCTTGGAAGGACTACTCCAGCAAATAAGAACACAAGACCACCGATTTTGATTAAACAATAAATGAGGAAACTGGCCTTGGGCCCAGGAAATATAAAACTTCCTTTCGAAGGTGGTCAGTTTCCCTGCTAATATGAATTAACACAAAAGACTATAAAGTATCAATTAAATTACTTCGTTGGAATGGATAGGGGAAAGGCTGATTTCTGGTTGTAGTCAGGGTAACCGATACCGGTCTCTGGTAACCGATGTCGGTAGGGTTTAGGATCTGTAGGTTGGTTGTTTTGTGGGGTGTTTGTGTTGTTTGGTAGCTGTGTTATTTGTAAGGCTGTAAATGGGTGATATTAGGAAATGAGGTGATGAGAGGTAGATGAATGATGGTTAGATGAAATGGCACGCTGGGTAGTGGATTCAGAAATGGATTTATGAGGACTGTGATTCAAAAGGCATAAGAAATGTTATAACAGAAGACATGCAAGATGTGACTTACTGGTTTTGACGAAGATGCAAGTTGATCTCCTTTGCTGCAAACGCTTCTGGTTTCTTCACTTGTCTCTGCTCGGTCAAGTGAAGATCTGGACTCTGTTGATCGCTCCCAATGATCTCTCTTGATTCAAAATCCTTCCACCCCTTGATTTTGGTTCGGGGAGCCCATTTACAGGGAGCCGATGGCGGTTACGTAACCGACGGCGGTCGAGTAGGAACCGGCATCGGTAAGGAAAAAGTAGGCTATTTTTAGTAAAATAGCCCACCTTCCCTGCTTTTCTCCCGAGAGATCAGTTGCGGGCTTGGTCAAATGACTAGAAGGTCGGTTTTGGGTGTGAGAAAGGGGTCATTAGTTATGGGTGTAGGTGTGGACCAAGTTATGGGTCTTAATTAGGTTAGTTTAGGGTTAGGGCTAGGTCATGATGAAGTGGCAAAATGAGGTGGCAGGTAAGGTGATGTGGATTTATCCATTACAAGGTAATTAATAAATAATTGTGTAAGGTTTAGGTGATGAGGTTATATTGCGAGATGAGATGCGGGTCACAAGGGGTCGTAAGACACAAATTTGGTGTCTACAAGGAGATCTACATGGAGAGGTTTCAGGTATGTTATGGTGGGGGTGGGCCTCACTCAAGTATGACTCGACCAAGTAGCAAACTAGGTGCCCACTATGTCATGATCATGTGATCACCTAGAGCTTCTTCTAAGAAAGATGTTGTTTAAGAATGTGTATATTTTCAATTTTTGTGGTGTTTGGATAATACTTAGAGAGAAAGATTTGCTTTCTACAATTCATTTGGCAACCATCATCTGGTCATGACTTCCAGCATATAGGTTGCCCTCATTTAATGTGAGCTAATGCAGAAAAGTAGAATGAAATTAAATTAATTTTAAACCCAAATTGAAATATGGAATTCAATAACACAATAAGAGGAATAGGAGAAAGTATGATCTTTCACTAATGCAAAGGCAAATGAAATAAAAGAAGATTTATTTTTAAGCACCAAAACGCGATTGCTTTGAGACAACGAAAGAAGAGAAGATTCTAAGGGAGAAATTTTAATGTGAGAACATTTTAGAAAGGAAACAAAAATGCAACTTTTCACCTAGAAATGAATGAGTGCAAGGAACCCCGAATGGCTCCCACCGGGCATGCCAAAATGTTTCACCTAATTCTGGAGTGTTTCTTGGAGAATGAAAAAACAAATAAGGGTAATGGGCATAGGAGGAATACCTGTTGAAATGTTGGTTGATAGGTTGTTACGTGCGTATGACTTCTAAATCCACAGCTGATCATGAGAGATTCCTTTTTTCTTGGAGGAACTACCTGAAATGGAACACAAGACCACCAAATAAAAGTTAAACAATATGTGCAGTGGACTACCTAGCATGTGTTAGATCTAGGAATTGTGATACTTCCTGACAACGACTTTCAATCCACTGTTTAAAATAACTTAATTGTGGTAATAAAATAAATCCTACTTTTGTAGTAAAAATGATTTAGGTATCTCATTTTTCTATAATAAGCAAATCCGTTCACAAAAGGCTACACTATGATTGAATTTGAAGATCAAGGTCACTATCGGGATACTATTATTATTCGGTCATATTTTGGGTAGTTTAGGGTATTTGGTAGAGGTCTTAGGCTCTTATTTGGGTTTACGGTAAAATACACAGACCAATGTTGGTTTAGATTAACCAAATGATAGTTATGGGTGACCACCGTTGGTATGGTCAAGGTACGAAACTCAATAAAACTTGGATGGGTGATAGCTCCGGATTACGTGAAGGTGGAAGGGTAATGACGAGATTCATATGGATCTTGGATATACACAGGAATGATGAAAATATGGGTATGGATAGTTCAATGGTGTGGGTAAAGAGGTAGTTAAGTTTGCATGGAGATAAAATGGTGGGGAATGGAAATGAAAGCAGAAACTAATAACAAATGTAAAAGGATCTACTCAAATGAGAAGGAAATAATGTAGGTTAACAAACTTACTATTTGTACGAGCTTGATGCCTGGTTGGTAATGGTGGGTGATCGAATGAACTTGGTGTAGTGATGGCACTTCCCTGGATTCTCCCGTGAGGGCAGGTAGTTGTGTGATTACTTTGAGTACTGGCTATGGGTGTTCTGATGCTGGTACGGATGCTGGTTCTACTTGCATGCAGCTCTGGTTTTGTCACTTGTTCTCAGAAGATGTCCCTCTCTCTCTCATAAATGTTCCAACCTCAAAATAAGGTTGTTTTGGGAGTTAAATGGTAACCGACAGTGGTTCCAGATTAACCGGCAGTGGTAAAGGGTAATCGGCATCGGTTAGGGCGGTATTTCCTATGTTCACTAAAATGGGAAGATCCCCTTGATTTTCTGAGATCTCGTTTCATTTACCCCATGGATTAGACTGGAATCTTCCTTCTAACATGTGGGAATGTGGTTAGAGGGAATGTAGGCATTGATTTTTAGGGTTTGGGTAGGTCTTAGTTAGTTATTGCAACTTACTAAGAATAGATTCTAAGATGAGGTGGCTAGATGAGGTGGATATGTGGGCACTATCTCAATTAGGATATTTAAATAAATATGGTGAGGATAATGAATTGATTTAATTTAAATAATTAAAGTAATATTATAGTGGGGTGAAAGGGGACCATGGCTAGGTGGATGTGTTCAAGGTATTTATTTTACGAGGGACCAAAGGGGAGTGTGACCTAATTTTGGTGTCTACGGGGAATGCCTTCAAAGCATAAACATAATAGCCTTAATAAGGATCTCCGCAACATGTTAAAAATCCACTACATTAAACGTTTCCACACTCCACATGGGCCACCAATGAATTATCCTTTTGAAAAGGCATTTTACTTTTTTAAGGATAAATATCCCATTTTAATCTCCACTCCCACACATATTCTTTGAAAGAGGCTTTTGATCATATTTAATAGGAAATTCTTAACCATGTGGGCTTATCCCACATGCGTGGGAGGGAAAATTGGGGGAAGTTAAATATAAATGCTGCCACCTTATTAGGATTTAGTAGCATATTTTTTTATATCTATTTTTAATATAGGTTTTTTAAAAAATCATGTGGGTATTAAAATATAACTCACCTTCAATCTCCAAATGTTATGTGTCCCCTTTCAAGGGATTTGAATATTTTTATAGCATCCCATATGCACTTCAAATAAATGTGAATTGTTTTTGACTTGGATTTTGCTGATACTTCACATCGCACATTAGATCATCTTGACCGTAGAAGGTCGGAGGTTGAATTCAAAACCAAATTTTCTATTTTTGACATTCTTATACATCACCACTTGTCAATATACCATTGGTCAAGTTTGAAAACAATCACTTGGTGATCTCACGGTAGTTCCATTACATTGCACCATTTCCTTCACTTCTTCCCACTAACAACTGATCTCGCATGGATGGTATCTCATACATATGGTGTCCATTTTGGCCCATTCAAAATTTGTTGGAAAGGTGACTCTAATATATTCCATGAGCAATAGGTTTTGGGAGACATAGGGAATATCTAAAGCATGAAATTACCTCCAGATCACTCCTCCCCACTAAGATGCTTTTGTTCCACGAAAATTATTTTTGTTGCAAATCAAAAGACACCCACGAAGTAAATCAAGGTTCTAAGTTGATGTTTAGGGCATCCAGTGTGATTGCACAACATGGAAACCTCTCTCCAAGTGTGGGACTTGTGAAAATGAGAGAGGAATCTCCAGATTAGAGGCTGGTTCCTCAAAATCCTCTGATTAGATCTAGTATTTACAAAACTGCAGAGGTTCAGATCCTAATTTTACCCTAATTTGTAAGTAGACAGGGGATAAGAAATGCGAGAAAAGAAACTAACCTAATGATGGTGACGCACCAAAGGAGTGGTGAACATTTTTGCTCATAAAAATAGGCACAAATCCATGAAATGCAACATGAAAAACATACACAAGCTGATAAGATGCAATAAGAGATCTGAAAATGAAGTAAAAACAATACAAACAAAGACCAAAGCATTCACGAGTTTGCAGACTCGTCATTTCCATGTAAAAATCCCTTGCATTACAAAATCAAAGAGGTATAAACCTATTACAATCCTTGAAAAATTCCTGATACTTACAAACTTCACCTGTTTTCAGGTGAAAGAAGAAGTCTAATGTTCAAAAAAGTGTTCAACCCTCAAAAAATGAGCCAAAACTGGCTTTTACAGTCCATGGGTCGAGCCCAGGAGAGAGAAAACATGCAAAACGCATGGGAGCCATCCCTCATTGAATGAAACTACATTAAAATAGCATGGAGGTCCTTACAAACCCATGCTCTGACATTTTTGACCATGCTGGAGAGAAAAGTGACCCATTTTGCATTAAAATTGGTTGTTGAAACGTCTTTTCTGGCCATCACCACGTACCAGAAGTGTTTTTAATTTTCTCCCTCCAAACTAAACCAAAATTCAAAATTGACCATGGAATCATGTAGATAATTTCATAATCTTTCCATTGATATAAAGAACGTGCAAATCCGAGCTCTGGATCGAAAGTTATGGAGGTCTGAAGTTTTAGGGCAAAAACGGCCCAAAAAACGGATCGGCGGGCAAAAATTTGAAATTTTGACCCTTTTTGCATTTGGAATTTTTTTCAAAAAATCCCCGTGCTCCACCACTTAGGTGCCACATGGCACGATTTGATTACACGTAGGTGCCTCCTGGCCACTTTCCCTTCATTTTTGCCTTTGGAAATTTTTTCCAAAAACCTCCGCCAGGCCCGCGACTTGGACACGTGTCACTCTCTGGTTGGTCGGCTGACTCCTCCCTCCTTCTTCCTTCATGGGGTGCTTGATGTTTTTGTGCCACTTGGACATGTGGCAGCATGCGATTGGCTAGAAAAAAATGGGGCGGGCCGATCCCTTAGAATTTTTCTTTGTTTTTTCATTGGGAAAATTTCCCATTTTTCCCCCGTGCCCCGCCACTTTGGGACACGTGGCATGATTTGGTTGGATGACAGGGGCGGGCTCATCCTTCACCTTTGAATTTTTTGGCCGAAAACTTTTCCAAATTTTCCATTTTCCACCCGAGCTCCGAACTCTCCGGGACCATAGGACACGTGTCCTATTTCCATTCGCCGCGGGCCTCCTGCTCCAAATTTTCACTTTGAAAATTTCACCGAACACTTAGCAACTTTTTCCTTTCTCCCCCCGTGCCGCGAACTCCCGGCCACCTCTACCACCTGTCATGTTTCTATTGGCTCGGGCCAATCCTCCAAAATTTTCCTTTGAAAAACTCGGCAAAAACACTTAGCCAATTTTCAAGTCATTTTCCCCCTGACATGTGGCATTTCCTGATTCGTTGGCGGGCCAGGCAGGGAAAATTTTCCATCTGAGATTTTTGGCAAAACACTTGGTAAATTTCCCAAATTCTCCTCTGAACCCCGCCACTTCTTGGACATGTGGCACGTTCCTATTGGCTGCGGGCTTCCAAGGAGAAAATTTCCCAACAAAACTCCACCGGGCCATAACTTGAAAAATATGAGGAGTTAGGAGGAAAACTTTACCTTTCTGGAAAGCTAAGAAAGATCTCTATCCATTGGTGCCACTTCCAGAAAGATTTGAGTGCCTAAAAACCAAAAATGGGGACTGAGGCACAAGAGAGGCAAGAACACAAGTAGTTAGCCACCAAAATGAGCAGGGGGCACATTTTGGCTAACAATTTTGGCGACTCAGAGGGGTCATCTGCACCTGCTAGATGAAAGTACCAGTTGCCTGAAGCAGTCCATTGGGCATGGAGTCATTAAATTTTCTATTTGGAACCTCAACCGACTTAGAATGTTGCAAGGAGGAAGATGGAAAATCACCTGATTGAAACAAGGACTGCAAAACATCTCCAGGGATAGCAAGTTGTGCCAAAGCACTTAGGGAAAGCAAAACTAACCTACAGCAAAACAATGTGCACAAGCACTTGAAGGAAAGGAAAACTAAGATAATATTTACAAGGTAGAGAATTTCCCTTTAGAAACAATGCTTGAGATAGATTCCATTAAATGGAATCTGCAGTTCTTCACCATCCAATGAATCCAATTGGAAAGCATTGTTGTTCTTGCACTTCGTGACCATGTATGGGCCACTCCAAATGGCATCAAATTTTAAATGCCTTCCCAATTTTGCTCTATTTACATCCCATTTTAACACTAGATCTCCAACCTGGAAAGATCTACTCTTGGCCTTCCTGTCAAAGGTCTTCTTGATCAAGGCTTGATCCTTCTCCATTGCTTGGGATGCCTGATCTCTTATCTCTTGGAGCTCCATCAACTCTACATATCTCACCTCCATGGGCTCAAACTCCAACAGCTCCAACTGTTTCATGAGTTCCAATGTTGGCAACTCAAGTGACATGGGCAAGATTGCTTCTCTTCCATAGACAAGCCTGAATGGAGAATTACCTGTGGATCTCTTGGGGGTTATCCTATCAGCCCATAAGGCTGATTTCAGCTTGGTATGCCAAGACCTCTGATTCTCATCAAGAGTTCTCCTAATGATCCTCAACAAGTTCTTGTTTGTAGACTCATCCTGGCCATTACCTTGAGGGTAATAGTTTGATGAAGTACTTAGGTAGATCCCGTTCTTGACAGCCCACTCAGTCACCTTGGATCCAATGAATGCTAATGCATTATCTGAGATTATCGTAGCAGGTATGCCAAATCTGGTTACTATGCCCTCATAGAAGTCTAAGATGCTAGACTCATTTGCTTCTTTGAGTGCTACTGCTTCAGTCCATTTGGTGAAGTAGTCCGTGGCTGTCAAAATCCATTTGTGCCCTTGACTTGAATTGGGATTAATGACTCCAATGAAGTCCAAACCCCATTGCATGAACGGCTGGTCAACTGAGATTGGATGCAATGGAAGGGCAGCAAGTCTTTCTTTTCCTATGAAGAATGCACAATTCTTACACCTCTTGATCCATGCAAAGCAATCACTGAAAATCTTGGGCCAATAATAACCAGCCTTCATAATTTTTAGAGCTGTCACTCTCAGTACAAAATGACCACCAACTGGTCCACCATGGAACTCTTCCAACACCCTATGAATCTGATTTGTGCTAATGCATCTCAGCAGCACTCCATTCACATCTTTCTTGAACAAAACTCCATCAACAATGGCATATGGGACAGCCTGCAATCTGAAGTGTCTTCTTTGGGTCTTGTTCATCTCCGAGGGCATAGGCCTGTGCTTAGGAAATGTATTATACTTTGGGTCCAGCAAGGAGTAGGGACAACATTATTTTCTTCTTGAGTGCCACTTGGCTCATGGCTGTCTTGAACTATCAAAACAGCCTCTTCTTCATTGCATACTTCTTTTTTCTTCCCCAAAATCAGCTGCTCACACAATCCTTTTCCTCTTACCAGCTTGGTGATCTTGATCTCAATGTCATATTCCATGACACGAGTGATCCAACCTGCCCTTTTCTCATTCAAATCCCTGTTGAGGAGGAAGTCTTTAACCCCAGCATGAGAGACCAGCAGCTGGACCTTGTTGTTTGAGACTAAATGCTTGAATTTCTTCAAGCTTCTAATTACTGCAAGTACATGCTTCTCAATAAAATAATACCTCACCTCATAGTCATCTAGGCTCTGGCTGAAGAAAGCAATTGGCTGCTCATCATTGTCCTTGTTCTGCTGTACCAAAATGGCGAAATAGTATCATTACCTCCAAATGCATAGAGGATGAAATCCTTGGAGAATTCCGGGTTGATGAGAGTTGGTGCTTGAGAGATGGCTTCTTTGATTGCTTCAAAACTCTCCTTGCCTTCATTGTCCACTTGAAATCCATGCTTTTCTTAAACATTTTGGTGATAGGTTTGACAAGGGCTGCAAAGTCTGGGACAAACCTTCGGAAAAAGTTTATCCTTCCCAAGAAACTCAAGGGATTTCTTGTGGCTTGCAATGGTAGTTCTCTTATGGCTTTAACCCTCTCTGGATCAATTGCTAATCCTTCTTTGGAGACAATATGGCCAAGGAGCTTTCCTTCATGTGCAAGAAAGATACACTTCTTAGGATTCAAGGACACTCCAAATCTCCTGCACCTCGTGAAGACTTGTCTCAAATGAGAGAGGTGGTCTGCTGCATTTTTGGAAAAAATAGTGATATCATCAAGGTAAATCAGCACCATGTTGTTAATCAAACCTTTGAACGCCATGTCCATTGCTCTTTGGAAGGTAGCACCAGCGTTGGACAGCCCAAATGGCATTTTCCTATATGCATAAGTTCCCCATTTAGTTGTAAAGGCCATCTTGAACTGATCTTCTTCCTTCACCATAATCTGATTATACCCTGAATAGCCATCAAGTAGTGAAAACCTCTCGGAGCCAGTAATAACTTGTAAAATATGCTCCATGGAAGGAAGTGGATAATGATCCTTGAGAGATGCTCTATTCAAATCTCTGAAGTCAACACACAATCTGATTTCCCCACTCTTCTTTCTGACTGGAACCAAATTGGCAACCCAACTAGAATGCTTGATTGGGAATATGATCCTTGACTCAATCAGCTTGTTTAATTCTTTCCTCATGAGAGACTCCATGTGTGGATTGACTGGTCTTTGTTTCTACCTGACAGGCTTAGTATTTGGATCCAATTCAATGGTATGCTGAGCTAAGTTGGGATTAAAACCTTTCAAGTCTTCATAGCTCCAAGCAAACACATCAGGGAACTCTTGACATAGCTGTATGAACTCATACCTTTCTTGTTCAGTTGTCATCTTTCCAATTTGCAATGGTTTGTTCTCTTCCACCAAGATGGATATTGAATCCTCTCTCTTGACCTGAATGTTTTCTTTCTCCTTCCTAAACTGATCATTGGGATTAAAAATGGACTCCAAAGTGATAAGTCCCTTGGGCAGCTTGTTAGTTCTCAGCTGTACCACTTGGTCACCATACTGCTGTTCCAATTTTTCTTGATTCTTAGCTGAGAACTCAGCTTCTTCTTGCAAGAAATGGATGATTTGCTGGTCATTCTCAAACACTTGCCAACTGACATTGTTATCTGGCACTGAAGGCCTCACAATCATGTGGATGTTTGGCTATACCTTGTCTTGTTGAATGCTTTCCACAATGTCAAAGGCTGCCCCTACTGCTGCAAGCCTATCAGCAGCTTGGTTCTCTTTCCTAGGAATGGATTTGATGCCAAAACCCTCAAAATCTTCCATGAGGTCCCACACCCTATTCTTGTAGCACTTAAGTAGATCATTCTTGGCAGCATGCTACCCTTGACCTAATTTACAATCAATTCACTGTCACCAAAGACTTGCAAGTTCTTTATTTTCTTTTTGATTGCCCAATGCATCCCTTGCACCAAGGCTTCATATTCAGCAGTGTTATTAGAGCATGCAAACTGAAACCTAAAAGCTGAATAGTACCTTACTCCTTGAGGTGAAACAAGCATAGCTCCACCTCCTACACCTTGTCTACTCCTTGATCCATCAAAAACAGCTGCCATACCTCATTCTCATCCTTGTGGTTTGGTTTGGTGATGCTAGGAATGGGCTGATTTTCTTCATGTATGCAATAGACCCCTAGCTCAGATTCTTCTACTTCTTGATAAGGATCAAAAGCATGTACTTTGTTTTCCCATTCATCAAGAGTTAGATCCGGGATGCTTCCAACCTTAGTGTCAGCTTCATCAGTGCTTGGGTGATCTTCTTGATCAAATGCTGAACAATTGGCATTGATCTGACTTGGAGTGTAAGGCTCAATGTGAAAGTTTGCAATAGGTTCAGACCTGATTGTAGCTTTGGTTCCATACCTTGTTCTGAATAGCATGTGTGACCAATCAGCAGACAAATATCCTCCAATCTTGGCTGTGAAGTCCCTTGACAAGCATAGGGCAAAGAGTGGTGGAAGGTCTATGACTGATACATCTTGTAAAACAACAACATTTGGACATGCATGCAAGGTAAGATTCAAGTTTCTAATCACTCCGACTGTTGTTACTGCTGTCCCATCCAGCTGCACTACCCCTTTGGATATGGTTTCATACTGGAGCCCTAGCTGATCAGCTATTTGTTTAGGCATCACTGAGCTACTTGCCCCGGAATCTATCATGCAATTATGCACTAGCTGATTTCCAATGATTAACGAAACATAGAAAGGAGGGGGCTTCAACATTTTACCTTGCTGTCCTCCATGATTCCCTTCAGGCTGGGTAGCGTTTGTGAGCACTTTCTCTTACATCTGAACTTGCTGATTTGAAGTTGGCTAGTCCTTCATGGCAGCTTGTAGCAAATCTCTTTGGCCTGGGATAGATAGGGATTCCCACATTGATATATTCACATTTGTCTTCTTCATCTGATCGATGATACTGAATGGTGATGAAGGATCTCTTTGTTGTCCCTTGGTTTGCACATTCACTCCTTGCATGTGGGTAGCAACAACTAGTATTTGAGTTGGTCTAGGAGTTGTTCTTGGCTGCCCTTGTGCATTTGAAATTGGATTTTGTTTGCCCACCATTTGTGGAGCCAAGGAAGGTTGTGGATTGGTTGGAGCTAATGGCTGCTCTTCTCCCAAATTCCTTCTTTTTGACCTTGTGTTGGCTGCCACACCTTGAGAGACTGTTTGATTCATGCCACAAAAATCCTCTGCTTGCCAATTTACCAACGTGGTGTCATTTGGAGCTGATTGTTGTTGGAATGTTTCTTGTTGTTGGTTGTTTCCTTGACTGCCCTCACCCTCCACACCAGTAGTTGTCACCATTAATGCTTGATTCAAAGCACCATTGAAGCACATGGATTGGTTATGAGGTTCATTGCATGGAAAACACCAATCATACTCCTGAGCAACATTGTTTTGTGTTGGCACCAATGCTTTAGAGGCAGATATGGCATTTGGATTATAGGGCTGAAATGGCCTATTGGCAGGAGGCCTTGTTTGATTCACATTTGCAGCTGGATTAGGTGGTCTTTGTGGTTGATATGGCTGCCTATTAGGCTAAGCTTGGGGCTGATAAGAAGGTCTAAAACCTTGGTCTTGTTGCCTCTTGAGAGTAACCAGCTCATTGCCTAGGTTTTGCAATTGTTTCATGACTTCTTAAAGCTCATTTGGGGCACTTGGAGATGAAGTAGAAGCTTCATTTGAACTCTGATTTCTAAGAATGGGAGAAGGAGCCAAATTAGGTGCTTGATTAGTGTTTGGGCTCTCTAAACTTGGAAACAATGGCATGGGAGGTCTAGGGGCTAGTTTGCCAACTTGGATTAAACAATTTTCAGCCCTAATGGCAATGTTATAAGCCATAGGGATAGTTATGCCTCCCATGGACTGAATCAACATAGAAATATCAGAATTTAGAGCTTTGAGATAGTAGAGAAAAGCACCTTACATTGTTGGCCCGACCGCCACCGGAATTCTCTCCCAAGTCTTTTGAAATCAAGTTGAAATCACCACCTACTCATGAAGTGCTATACATAGCTGGTTCCAATTAAACTGATAGAACTAGCTCCAAGGCTCCTAAACCATTGCAATTCTTTCCCCTTGAAAGAAGATGTCAACAATTTGATGACCACTTGCATCTCATTGATTTCATGAATTGCTTAAAGGTTGGCAATATCTTTAACATGATCACAGGAGTAGTCTGATTCTCTCCAATGAATTATGGAATGTTCTTCAAGGCTGCAATTGGAATTAGATGTTGTGCATTGAGGGCAAGTGGGCTGATGCCAGAAGTTGACATAGGGGTTGTTTTGTGCCATTCTAATTGGTCTTAAAACCCTTGTTGACCGAATGAAAGGCCTACCGTGGAGGAGGAGTTGAGAGAGTTTTGTTTGGCGGAGATGGAGACCTTTGAATCCTTCTTCCTCTTTGCCTTCTTCTTGGAGATAACTGTAGGTATTCAAACAACACTTCTTCTTCTCTAGCTCTTGACCTTGTGGTGACTCTTCTCATGAGTTTTCAGGCCTGCACTGCTGAAACTAGTTGATTCTTCCCTTTGGAGTCGCCAGATGTGTAATTTATGGCTCTTTTCAAGCAAGAAAATTATAGCAGATGCACATCAACTTTGCTGCAATAAAAATGAGACCTCTAAGGTCCCACCGGGCGTGCCAAAACTGTTGTTGCAAATCAGCAGCACCCCTAGATGCAAATCAAGGTTCTAAGTTGATGTTTAGGGCATCCAGTGTGATTGCACAACATGGAAACCTCTCTCCAAGTGTGGGACTTGTGAAAATGAGAGAGGAATCTCCAGATTAGAGGTTGGTTCCTCAAACTCCTCTGATTAGATCTAGTATTTGCACAACTGCAGAGGTTCAGATCCTAATTTTACCCTAATTTGCAAGTAGACAGGGATAAGAAATGCAGAAAATGAAACTAACCTAATGATGGTGATGCACCAAAGGAGTGGTGAACATTTTTGCTCATACAAATAGGCACAAATCCATGAAATGCAACATGAAAAACATACACAAGCTGATAAGATGCAATAAGAGATCTGAAAATGAAGTAAAAACAATACAAACAGAGGACTGAAAGCATTCACAGAGTTTGCACTGTCATTTCCATGTAAAAATCCCTTGCATTACACCATCAAAGAGGTATAAACCTATTACAATCCTTGAAAAAGGCCTGATACTTACAAAATTCACTTGTTTTCAGGTGAAAGAAGAAGTCTAATGTTCAAAAAAGTGTTCAACCCTCAAAAAATGAGCCAAAACTGGCTTTTACAGTCCATGGGTCGAGCCCAGGAGAGAGAAAACATGCAAAACACATGGGAGCCATCCCTCATTAAATGAAACTACATTAAAATAGCATATATGTCCTTACAAACCCATGCTCTGATAATTTTGACCATGCTAGAGAGAAAAGTGACCCATTTTGCATTAAAATTGGTTGTTGAAACGTCTTTTCTGGCCATCACCATGTACCAGAAGCATTTTTTAATTTTCTCCTCCAAAATGAACCAAAATTCAAAATTGACCATGGAATCATGTAGAGAATTTCATAATCTTTCCATTGATATAAAGAACGTGCAAATCCGAGCTCTGGATCGAAAGTTATGGAGGTCTGAAGTTTTAGGGCAAAAATGGCCCAAAAAACGGATCGGCGGGCAAAAATTTGAAATTTTGACCCTTTTTGCATTTGGAAAAAAATTTCAAAATCCCGCTCGCCACTCAGGTGCCACGTGGCATAATTTGATTGGGTGTGGGTGCCTCCTGGCCACTTTCCCTTCATTTTTTACCTTTGGAAATTTTTTCCAAAACCTCCGCCGGGCCCGCGACTTGGACACGTGTCGCTCTCTGGTTGGTCGGCTGACTCCTCCCTCCTTCTTCCTTCATGGGGTGCTTGATGTTTTTGTGCCACTTGGACACGTGGCAGCATGTGATTGGCTAGTGAAAATGGGTGGGCCGATCCCTTAGAATTTTTCTTTGTTTTTTCATTGGGAAAATTTCCCATTTTTCCCCCGCACCCGCCACTTCGGGACACATGGCATGATTTGGTTGGACGACAGGGGCGCGGGCTCATCCTTCACCTTTGAATTTTTTGGCTGAAAACTTTGCCAAATTTTCCATTTTCCACCCGAGCTCAAACTCTCCGTGACCATAGGACACGTGTCTTATTTCCATTTGCCGCGGGCCTCCTGCTCCAAATTTTCAATTTGAAAATTTCACCGAACACTTAGCAACTTTTTCCTTTCTCCCCCCGTGCCGCGAACTCCCAGCCACCGTATGTACCCAAAATTGTAAGGTATTGTCTTTAGCGGAATAGCGTAATAAGTTCCCCAATGATGATACAGTCTCCTCGAAAGGTGTTTGGGATCCGGAAAAGCCCTCGGAGTATGCGTTAACATCCCGCATGCCCCGCTTAGCTCCGCGCGCTTTCGTTTTCCCCTTTTTTTTCTTTCCTTAGCCTTTTGATCTTCAGTGATGAAACCGCCACCCTACAGGGCGACGGTCTCGTGACGGCCGCCTTGATCAAGGTGGCGGTCCTCAGTAACCGCCACCTCGCTCAAAGCGGCGGTCCTGCGCGTGTTTTCCAGAACGTTCTTTTCACGCGACTCGCGTAAAATATCATGATTCACTTGCTTTTCCTTGCCGACTTGAGCATGCATTTATGTTTTTGGTCCCCTGGAATAGTGTTTTTCCTTTGTTTATTGTTTAGGAGTTCAGTTTGGTTTTGATCTTTGGGTGATTGAATTCCTATAAATGCATAGCTTGTGCTAAGGCAAATGGCCACCATTTCCTTGTTAGAGTCTTCTCATTTTCAGTGGTTTTGTCTTCTTGTTTACTTAGGATTGATAGTATAATTCATTTCATGCTTGGTTAGCATTGTCCAGGATATTGGTAAGCCATATATCCAAACTTGTGCAAACAAAGTTGTTGTTTTATTTAATCCTTTAGAGTAGAATAGCTTAGGAGCCATTAAAGTTGCAGGTTTTTCTTCAAACAGATAGGTTCAGTGTTCGGATGCATTATGTTGCATGATTTGTAATAGATCCCGCTAGGAATTGCATAAGCCAAGCTCAGTACTCTTGCGCTATCCCTCTCCTATCCGCGTTCTCTATTCTCGCCGCATTCTGAAGGTTGTCCCTTGTTCCAACACCTATTCTTTGTTGATGCAAGCATTACACGCTTTTCTGGATCTACGTGAGCACAAAGAACGAAGAGATCATACTGAGGGGACAAGATCACACATACCATCGGATTCGCCACTGTTCTGCGGAATCCAGGTTCTAGCTTTCAAAGTTCTAGTTAGAATCATATCAAATAGAGTAGTTAATCACTTTATTTCAGTAAATTCTATTCTCAATAATGCCAGGGAAGCTATGGGGATTGATAGTTTCTGAGAAACTATGATTCATTCCTCACTTCTGAGGTAGGATCGAGAATCTTGCAAATAGATTAGTTATTTCATTGTTTAGAATAGATATACAAATTACACAGACAAATAGCTACACTCGGCTATTTTGTTTGTTTTAAATTATTAGTTTAGTTGTCAAATTCTAAATATTTTAAATAGCTACTTTCTTAAATTCATATAAATCATCAGAAAATACAAAAAGAAGTCATATATGCTATAAATACGTTTCATATACTTAGAGTTCACTTTATTGCAGTTTGTCTATATTATTGCTTTCGTATGACTATTACGGGACCTAGGGAGCCCAGAGAATACATTTTCGAGCCAATCGTGCCTCAACCCAATCTCACAACAGCAATAACTGATATTGACCAGAATCTTAGAATCCGGGTCTTCCAAACAACAACACGATTTACAACAGATCGATCTCGCTTAAGAGGATTAAACATAGAAGACGACCAAGAACACACATTTTGGTCAACCAACCAAACTACAGATTGACCTAGGTAAAGCACTCACATGACTCGTAGAAGGGTTCGAAAGAGAACAAACCTTTGGTTGTGATCCTTTAGTCCCACAAATGTGCACTGAGACACTCTCACAGACATATACACTTTGAGGATCCAAGTTGCGCAAAACGCCCGTGAGATATTCTAAGAAAATCACACAAATCTATTGGTCCTAAACATAGAAGCCGAGAAAGCATATGATTACCGGATACTAGGGATTAGAACTTGATTTTGCATATGACCATAACAGGACCACAACAACCAAGAGTCTATGGTTGTGATCCACAATCCCACAACCCAACAAGTCCATAAGAGAATCAGATATAGACACTACCCCTACGCACACTTGGTATTTAGATCCACTCCACTTCCACCCATCATCATCAAACAATTGTCATTATTAGATATAGTAGCTAACAAAGCTAGAGAATTCTGGACTAGGCCAGAGAATCATCCGTAGAGTCAATTATATTCACCATCCACTATATGACCTTATCAGGAGACATACACGAAACTATCCTAGGTCATTTTCCACGTATTCCATAACCCATAGATCGAATCACACCGAGCTTGATATTGATTGGAGCCTTCGAGTAGTCCTCCTCGCCGATCGATCTATCACACCACCCAAGTTAGAAAGGCCTTCTTTGCCTTAGATTCACAAATTCCACTAGTGCGTGTCGAAGACATTAGACTACCTAACTAGTTTGTCTCGCATCCCACGCATATTCTACCCCCACCCCTGTCTCGCACAACCTCGAGAGGTCAGGGTACGCGGAAGAGTTGTAGATTCTCACGCTCACCTGTCACTTTTCCAACAGCAGCACAAAATTGGTGAACCCGACGTGAAACAAATGAAATTAGTGAAGCGACGTAAAACTTCCTACTTTCTCGCTTCGAGTCATAATATCACGTTTCCTTTCACAAATCACCTTCGCTCCTTCCCATTATTCTCGGTATTCATATACCCCGAATATGTCGGATTCGATGCATATGGCAGACCCCTCTTAGGTCTTGAGGCATACTACGCCCAACAGAATAGGCAATCATCACCCTCACTCTCAGTATGGGGCGACAACTATTCAACTAATCAGTTGTCAACACAAACCCCAAGAATTAGATATAGTTCGTCTTTTCAAACTGAGGAGTTAGATCAACCCCCTCGAATGCAACAAACAGAGCCTTCAGGTTCAAACAATATGACGTTTACCGGAGAATCTGGTTCGTCTCCTCAAATGCTACTTAGACCACAAATTAGTAGGCAATCAGATCCATACCTGGTCTTAGATGATGGACAATCAATACGTTATCCTAGAGTGAACAATGCATTCTGGGTATGTACCCACCTATAGGAGGTTTACAAATACAACCCGAGATCTCTTTTCAAGAAAATACCTCTATACCACCGCATATAGGAAATACTCTCGAGAGAAACTTGGCAAGATAGCGATCAGTTTATGACAGGATATCACGTACCTATACAACACCAGGGTATACAACAAACACCGCTCAGACAAAACACCGTGACTTCACCAAATGAAGTCATTTCAACGTTAGTAGAAAAAGTGAGAGGGTTAGAACTGCTCAAGCAAGTCAAAATTCTCTTCATACAAACAGAAGTTCCAATCCTCCATACCACTCGCCAAGTAGATCTCCTCACAGAGTAGGCACATTAGGCATTTCACCTCACTATCCACAACAAACGCCAACAAGGCCCATCATCTCTAACACTATTCCTCCCGGTCTAGTGTCAAACAATCCATTCCTTGACAATACCCCGTCATACTTAAACATGTACTCCAAATCACCACAAGGAGATATTTTCTCCTCTCCCGGCATGTTTGCTCAAACGCAGTACCTCCTTATGTCCCTACCAATGCATACGCTGCACCGTATCAACAACCTATCCCACCATCACTCCCTCAGAAACCACCATCAATGGTCAAAAGCTATGCGATAGGGACTTATTCAGAATATCTAAAGGAACCCTTAGACTTCACCATACGAAGCGTCATGCTTCCAAGACCTCTTCCTGATTTACCCAAGTTCAAGGGTGAGGGAGATCCAAACACACATATCAAAGCTTACGCTACAGCCATACGAGAATTACTCCCTTGGGATGGGGTTGTTGCTAAAATATTTCCCAAAACTTTGGAAGGCATCGCTCTTGATTGGTATTATAGAATACCTGAGGCTTCCATACATTCATTTAAACAACTCGTGTCAGAGTTCATCAAAGCCTTCGACATGAACAAACTGTTGAGAACAGGAATCAGGGAATTCTTGCACATCAAACAAGAACACAACGAATCATCGCCCATTTCATCCAAGAGGTGGCGTACGCTTCTTTATTCTTCAAAGAAGTGCTCCAAACATGGATCGATGATGGAACTATGTAATTTATTCCTTCATTCTCTCAAAGAAGGAGGTGAAGGAAGAAGTCCGTAAGTTCCCGCTAAGAACTTACGATGAAGTACTTGAGAGCGCTCTTCGAATAGACCAAGCAGCGATAGATAGGGCCGTAAGACATATGGAACAAACGGAGGTTAATCACCTCCACTCAAAACACTACAACTATCACAAATGTCAATCAAGGACCCAAAATCCTTAACAAAAATCATGGGGTAACAACGGATGGGGTAACCGACCAGCCCAAGAGGGTAAATGTTGTTAATACTCCGTCACAAACAAACAACCAACGAAACAACAACTTTACCCCGACGATCAATACAGTGGATTTTAACCATCCACAACAACAACAACAACGGAAAAATCCCATACAAGGGCTAAGCTAAAACTCATTTGGTTATCAAAACCAAATTCAAAACCAAACAACAATTCCAAAATTTTAGTCCTAATAGGCAAATGCATTTGATCGAATTTTAGGCCACAATACACACCTAACCAACAAAATAGGAATTACAATCCCAATTCTTATTGTGGTTTCCACAAAATTCAGGGTCACGATACTAGAACATGTCGTGACTACAATAAATTTATGCAACGCTTGCCAAAAGAACAAAGACAGTTCTTCACAGATTTGTTTTTGGCAGATCCCGTCTCATCATCACCAAATACGCCGCAGGGCGCTTTCCCCTCGAATGCTCCCCAAGATCTTTAACGATCCGTTCCCAAATCATGATAGCAATAGGCTGAATCCAACTGAACAAACAAAGGTGCAATGACGGGAAACAATGATCATGAAGCCTCAACTTCATTAAATCCATCAACAAGCGCTACGCTTAGAGCTCAACCGAGACCCAAGATAGTCAGTTTGGTAGAATTAGACGCTGAACTACCTATCGAAGCTATAACAAGAACACGAGAGTATTTCTCTCAACCGAGCCCAAGTCCTCTTGCCGAAATGTATAAGAGTCAAGAAATAGTAGAAAACCCGTAGGTGCCTATGATTTAATTAGCGACCTAACAAATACCTTCTCACACATTTCATTTTTAGACTTACTAAAGAACTCTCCTCCTCACAGTAGCTGCTCTTTTAGAAGCATTAGGTCTAGGCCATCTAATTAACATCACTCCACCTCCCCGAAACACAAGTAAATCACGTAGATTTTGATATCCACCCTCCGGGCAGCCGACAAGGATGTCGAATTCATATTCGAAATGAGTAAAATGCCCACAGATGCTAAGATCACACGCCGAGGTGATCCAGCCTTACACTTACAATTATGGGTTTATAATAACTATGTAAAACGGGCAATCGTTGACGATGGGGCCGTAGTTAACATAGTCCCTTTCTCTTTCCTCCAAAAACTTGGATATGGGGAAACAAACTATTCCACTACTCAAAATACATTAAGAGGCTATGATAGCCTTAAAGCCACTTCAGGAACTATAATACTACCGGTCACCTAGGACCCAAAACAATCCTGACCGAGTTTTATATTATAGATCGGGAAACCAATTATAATATGATCCTCACCACCATGGATACACCGCATGAAGGCAATCCCTTCTACGCTATTTCAAGAAGTAAGATTCTTACATCTAGGAAAGATATTTGTAGCCAAAGGTGATCCAAAACCTTTCGATTTGCACCTAGCTGATTTAAAGAAAAGACCAGGGGTGCACTCAGAATTTGAACTTCCAACAAACCAACTTAATAAACCCATTGACCCAAAACCAAAGGAA
This sequence comes from Taxus wallichiana var. yunnanensis, assembly GCA_018340775.1. Classification (NCBI taxonomy): domain Eukaryota; kingdom Viridiplantae; phylum Streptophyta; class Pinopsida; order Cupressales; family Taxaceae; genus Taxus; species Taxus wallichiana. The sequence goes on from CM031236.1 coordinate 263,391,060, forward strand.
AAGTTGGTACCTACGACGGATCTTGAAACTACCAAAGATAGCCAAAACAATTCCAACCCCTAAAGATAAAACTAAAGAAACAAGATCATTAGGGACTACCGCAAAAATCATTGAGTTGATAGAACAAGATTCACCAATGTTCTTACCATTTGATTCAAGAGGGCATAGGATTTTCCCTAGGTGTTGGTTCCTTTCCAAAGATAGGACCTCTCTATGGTAGAAGTAGAGTGTGCAAACACAAAGCAAATACCCCAACATCTATACTCCCAGCTAAGTATTGGACTCTCCATTTCGATGGAGCTAAATGCCATTATGGAGCGGGGGCAGGTATAATTCTTACTTCACCCGAGGAGAAAGTCCTCCCATTCACTTTTAAATTAAACTTTGAATGCACAAACAATGGCGCTGAGTACGAAGCCCTCCTCCTTGGCTTTACCTTAGCCAAAAGAATTGGTATTGATAACATCAGAGTCCTGGGAGACTCGCAATTAGTGACAAATCAAGTTTCTGAAGTATATGAAACTAAAGCCAAACATTTGCAACTCTACAAAAATGTTGTATTAGATTTAAGCAAGGCGTTCAACTTCATATCCATTGAAGCAATCCCGCGAGAGAAAAATCTTCTCGCCGATTCAATAAAGAACCTCAAAGATCACGCTTTTACTCCAAGCAATGAGTTAGAAGATACCCAGTTCACGGTGTCCATTCGTGATGAACCATTGATAAAAATAATGACAAATCCTCTTTCAAGCGGAAGTGAATCTACCATCCTAGACCATGTTGATAGTGATGCTGCTACTTTGGATTACTTAAATGCCTATGCAGCACTACATCTCTCCTATCACATGCTAGATTTATCCTTGATTCCACATTCATCTTCCTACTTCGAAATCCCGTAATGGATCTTCCCTCACAAATGGAACCCAGCATATACGCAGAGAGAAATGGGGATGATTTAGATTTACCTCCAGCACCACCTGAGTTCGAAGAGGGTAACGCCTCTTTGATCGAAGAAACAATCGATGTCAACATCGAGACAGAAGATGAGCCGAGAATTTTAAAATTAGGATCTTCGTTAACGCCAGAAGAAGTGGAAATACATACGAGGATCCTCAAAGAACATCAGAAGGCGTTTGCATTTAATTATAAGGAAATGACAGGATTTGCACCCCACATTGCGGTGCACAACCTCGTCACTAGATCAGATGCAAAGCCAATTAAACAAAAATCAAGACCCATGAAACCCAAAGTAGCTCTCATGGTAAAATAGAGGAGGTAATAAAACTCCTTCGTAGGATTCATCAAGCCGCTTGACTACTCCCAATGGGTATCTAACATCGCTCCCGCTTCTCAAGAAGAATGGAAAGATACGCATCTCGCATAGATTTTCGAGATATCAACAAAGCGTGTCCTAAGGACGACTTCCCATTACCATCCATAGATGTTATTGTTGATGCAACAAATGGTTTTGAACTCTTGTCTCTCATGGATGGATTCTCGGATATAATCAAATCATAATATCCGAGCAAGATCAAGCTAAAACCACGTTTATAACTCCTTGGGGAACCTATTGCTACGCTGTTATGCCATTCGATCTCAAGAACGCCGGTGCTACGTACTCAAATGGGCCATGACATACATACTTTCATGATCTAATTCATAAAATCATGGAATCTTACGTAGATGACTTATTGGCTAAAGCTAAGAAGCGTTGTGACCATCCCGAAGTACTCCGCGTCATTCTTTCACGTCTAATAGAATACGGAGTCACGCTAAATCCAGAGAAATGCGTCTTTGGTGTAACAAGAGGAAAGCTCCTAGGTTACATCATATCATCACGAGGAATTGATGTTGATCCAACCAAAATTCGGGCTATCCTCGAAATGGTCCCACCTTCCAGTGAATCTGGAATCAGATCATTTCTTGGAAAGCTAGGTGCAATCCGGAGATTTATCCTGACTTAAGCTTCAAATCTGCTCATCCAATCAACAATTTACTCAAGAAAGACTATAGCCTTGATTGACCGAAGATCGCAATGAAGCTTTTGATGCGCTTAAGCGCTTTCCTTTTATCGCCACCTACGCTAATGCCACCTAAGCTAGATCACCCGTTAATTCTATATTCACGAGCTACCAATGTCTCGCTAGCCTGTATGTTGGCCCAAGAAGACGATAACAAGAGAGAACGTGCAATTTATTTCATTAGCCGAAAGTTGCTCAACTATGAAACACGCTATACACAGGTAGAATGAGAATGCCTTGCCATAGTCTTTGCTACTAAATGCCTAAGACATTATATGTTGAATCAAGAAACAAAGGTCATGGTAAAAATGGACCATTTACGGACTTTTCTCACACAAGGGTCCTTTTCTAAAAAGGCTGGACATTTTATAACCTTAATGGGAGAGTTTGAATTAACATTTGTAAATCAGAAGTCGGTTAAAGGAAAAATCATCGCGGATTGGTTAGCTGACAACCCATTAGATGGAGGTGATTTAATAGATTTAGACTTTCCAGATGAATGCGTATACTACATCAAAACTCAACCCGCTATCTCTGAGTGTCCTTGGTACACTGATATCATTAATTATATCATAGACCATACGTACCCAGAGGTAGTTACACCGCAACAAAGAAGGTGGTTACGCATAATCGTAGCTAAATATGTCATTATAGAGCAGGTGCTCTATCGAAAAGCATTCGATGGAATGCTCTTAAGGTGTGTTGACACAGAAGAGTCCAAGAGGATTCTCCATGAATCCCACAATGGTATATGTGGAGGCCACTTCGGTGGCCATGCCACCGCTCGAAAAATACATCGAATGGGCTATTTCTGGCCCACTCTAGAACATGACGTGATAGAGTTTGCACGCAGGTGTCATAAGTGCCAAGAATTCTCCCACGAGATCCACATGCCAGCACAAGCTCTACAACCAATCGCAACTCCATGGCCCTTTTCTACATGGGGTCTAGACTTAATAGGGAAATTCTCTCCCTCATCCACAGACGGCCATAATTTTATAATCACGGCCACTGAATATTTTACCAAATGGGTGGAGGCCATGCCTCTTACTACTGTACCTGGTTCTGTGATTACCAAGTTCATTTTGAACCAAATCATTTACAGGTATGGTATCCCGCAAATCATTATCTCCGATAATGGAACTTCTTTTAAGAATGAAGAGGTTCGTGAGGTATGCAATAAATTTAAAATAAGCCATCATACGGCTTCCTTGCATTATCCCCAAGCCAACGGGCAGGCTGAAGCAACAAACAAGACACTGAAAGCCATTCTCCTTAAAACGGTGAAAGAAAAAAAATGAGATTGGCATTTGAAGTTATATCCGGCCTTGTGGGCCCACCAAACCTCAATAAGAACACCAACGGGAGCAACTCCTTTCTCCCTGGTATTTGGGGCAGAAGCAGTTCTCCCGCTTGAGGTCGAAATACCCAGTCTCCGCATTTCACTACAAGGGATTCTGGATGAAGATGCTTACAGAGAAGCACGTCTTTCCCAACTAGAAAGCCTAGATGAAACTAGGTTAGATGCTGAACAACGGCATAGAGCTTATGCTGACCGAATGTGCCGGCAGTATAACAAGAAGGTCTATGAACGTGACATATATGAAGGTGATCTAGTTCTAAGACTGGACAGCTTGGATCGATAAGAAGACCGGCGAAGGAAGGAAATTCTGGCCCAAATGGTTGGGCCCATACCAAGTCATGAAGGACTATGGAAATGGTGCATACCTCTTATGTACGTTAGAAGGTGAGGAGTTTGGCGAAATAGTCAATTCCCTGCACCTCAAACGTTTCTACGCATAAGCAGCTAACGCTACCTATATAACTATCTACATTGCATTTTCATATAGATTAGGATCATTTTGTCCATTCGTTTCTTACACAAATTGTGATCAAGGAATCTATTCTCAAAGCAATTCATTACAAACTCATGATGTTGTTGGCATAAAAATTTCTAATCATATCTCTCCATTTTCACGATATCATCAAATATCTCAGAATCTTTTATCAAATAAAATCAGACATGACGAAGTCTTAACGGTAACCATACCAAGATCTGCAAGTTTATTCTCGCTTTGATTTCTTCTTAGGATAGGTGTCTTGCCTATGGTCTCTTCTAGAAGCTTCATGGTGTCACATCTATCCCATATACACATCTCTTTGGGAATAAGCACATACTGACATTTTACTCAAAAAGACAAATCAAAAAGTAATTAAACAGAAAATTTTATTTTTACACATTTCCTTGCCCCACCAACCTTCGGTGATGAGCTTGCATCTCTTACTAGTGACGTAGGGTTGGGAAAGGATGGAAATGCCCTTACTCACCTATGCCTTGCCCACGGTGATAAACCCACGCTTCTTACTAGTAGCATGGGGCAAAGTGTAGGGGGTCCTCTTGACAAAGCAAACGTTAAAAGGTCATAAACAAAATTCAATTCAAACTTTGAGTCAAAAACGAATGAATCAGATGTTCAAAATTCCAAAAGAGTTAAAAATCCTAAAATCTAGATTTTGTCTACTATGTGGCCATCTATGGATCTAAGTCTAGATAAACCGCAAAGCAAGTTACATCCAAACTATGAAGTCATTCGGGTAGGGTAGGCTTGAGCTTCCAATTTGGTTCCACCAAAGCTTTGTCTGCCTTTCATCACTATCATTTTACCATATTTCATAAGTTGCGCCCTTCTTGCTCTTGGTGATAAGCCCTCGCATCTTACTAGTTGCGTGGAGTTAGAAGTGGGGCAAGTTAACTGCTCATCATACTCGCTATTTTCATCACTTTGCCAAAACAAACATGAGGTATCCAAATTGCTCACAGCTAAGATTTAAGATCACAATATATCTACAATATCATGTATCAAAGATCATGAAACACAAAAAGAAAGCAAACATTTGCATCATCTCGTTTTCCATTGCATACATTCTAGAAAGCATATAAAACATACATCGTAGTATACACGAGGAAACTGGAAATAGAAAGGAAAAACATGAGTGACAAGCTTTTGATCCAAAAACGAATGCATATATATAAATAATCAATGTTTATATACAATGCCATCATGCACTAGGCATGGTCAAAACACTCAAAGAGCCCGTGATATACAAAAGAATCTATAGTACAAAATACATAGGAGCCAAGTGGTCTCTCAACCCCTACGCGACCCCTCCGAAGGTGCGCACCCTCGCCTAGGACTCCGGCTACGCCGATGCTCTGAATGAACGGAGGGCTTAGGGTCCCGAGGAGCAGCCGCGGTCTCACCATGAGAATGGCTCCTCATAAGACGCTCAGCCGTCCTATAGCCCGCCAACTCTGTACGGAGAGTCGACACCATCCTGGCCACGTGCCAAATGGGAGCGAAGACGTCGGTATGCCTGCCGGCTGCTGAGGGCTCCCCGACATCTACGGATAGCTCCACATGGGTCTTATCTATGGGGATCATCAAGGAATCGGGCATATACCCTGCGGATCGATCCCACCACTCGTCGATCGCCTCGCAAAACAAAGGAGAAAAATGAATTAGAAACCAAGCAAGAGGCTGAAAGATACAAGATAAAAACACAAGGAGAGATAGCAATTAAAACAAATCCTAAATTAAACAAACATTGAAAGGAAGAAAGGATAACTTACTCGGATCACCGGGCCTCCAAAATGGATCACTAGGGCTAGCACCCGCTGCGGATGCCGCTGCCGACTGAGGGGCTGCTCCTGTAGCAGGGGCAACATGTCGCCCCACAACTGACTCGTCCTCTCCACCATGGCCCTGAGAGAGTGGCTCCTCTGAAACTAGAGTGTCCTTCTCTGTGCTCTCTGCTCGGCCCTCTCGCCTGCATAATATCCTGAGTGTCATGCCACTCAGATCGCTATCATCGCCCGCTCCTCCGACCTCCCTCTCGTAAGCTCCTCGAATCGAGTCAATGTCTATAGGGTCATCGCTGCTATGAGCAGGACCCGCAGAAATCTGAAGCAAAGGTGCCCGAGGCGCACCGGCTCTCCCTCTGGCCCAAACTATCCTCCTGGCTGTAATGGGAATGCCAGGAGTGACCACTGTCCAACCTCGGCCTCTAGGCCCCCCTCTAGCCTCATGAACTGATCTATAAACTGGTGCCACTGGGGGAAGCACGCCCACATATGGAAGGCCAAACTACTGAGGAACTCTACCAAAAGGATGTACCTCCACCCGTCCCACGCGGTCGATGAGCTGCCCTGTGGTGGAGCAAGAGATCAATGTAAGGGTCTCCTCGCCCCATATGTTGGCCATAAGCCAGTATGGTGTCGCCTCCATATCTGTTATGGTAAGGGAGGCAACTGGTGGTGAGGTGCTCTAAGCACCGACATATCTGACCATCTAGCTGCCCTCACAGCCCCAGGATCTGCCACCTCTACGCCTCTGCCATAGGGAATAAAATGCTCATACACCCAACTCATGACTAGAGTTGGGTGGCTCAATGACTGTCCCTGTAAACGGACCACCCTATATAAATCATGGTAGGTGGTCCCTGCAATGTCTCGCACCCTGTGCATATATCCGGCCATGCCCTCTATCTATGTAATGATGGGGGCCCAAAGAAGATAACAAAGTGTCCCCTCCTTGTCCCCGATCAATCTCGAGGCAAGGATCCCCATGATGGCCTCTGTCAAATATGGGGATAGGTAAAGAAGGGATGGATCGAACTCTCACTCCCTTCTTCGACCCCATGGAGATAGCCGCATCTCCCATGTAACCCGCCCACCGTGTCTGTGCCCGTGAGCCTCGCCATCTCTAATGTGAGTCTCCTCCCGATGATCGGGACCCCCAAAATACTGGTAGACATCCTCCAACGTGATAGTCCACTCACCGCGACCCCCTGGCTTGGAAAGTGTTCCGATCTGCGTCCCAATATGAAAATAAGTCACAAAGGATGTGACTAGATGGTGTGACATGTGGGACGCGTGATATGCACAGATATCGGCCCTCTCAGTAGTGTGTCCTCCTCATCTGGTGAGAGGGCATCCAAGACTACCTAACATCCACACACTCTCTCTCTCGGCTCCATCCGATGTATTCCTCCTCGCCCGCATACACCCAAAAACACAAAACAGAAAAATTAGTATCTGAACAATACCGAGAGAGTCATAAAACGCGTGTAGAAGTGTAAAAATGTACAAGCATAATCTCAAAAATAAGTTCTTTTACATTCTGTGCAAAACCGCCACCCTGAGCAGGGAGGCGGTTTTGTAACCACCGCCTTAAAGGTGGTGGTCGTGTAACCACCGCCACCCGAACAGGCGGCGGTCTCATAACCACCGCCTTGGCCGTGGCGGGCGGTCGTGGTCCGAAACCCGCGCACGGGTTTCTAATCCCAAAAAGCCCAAAATAAGTAAAAAAAGACCATTTAACCTAAAGATGGAGCCTACCCAGTAGGCGCCCCCCCTAGGTGGACCTTTTGAACCTAACATTTTCAAAAATAACCCCCCCATTACGACAAATTTAACATTTCAAATTTAAAGGGGGAAAAACACAAAATTGAAGAAAACCAACCTGTGATCTGGCAGGGTGGTGTTCCGCGCGTGGAGGCATGATCACAATCTCACTGTGGACGTTTTGACTATACTCACGCAAGAAACCGTCGCCGTGGGTCCCAGAGCTCAAAAACAATCAAATCAACTCGCACAAATGAATAGGAAAATGGGCCCACTTTCATATATATATCACTCTGTTTCATTTTAAAATGACTTTTCACAGGTTTGGAGTGCTGATGGAGGTAAGTTTCTATCCCCGCACGAATGGTACGTTCTCATTCCCTATTATTTTAGCGTTTATTTTCTAAATTATTGTATCTATCTGCACTTGAGTTCTACTTTCGTCTTGCAGATGGCGGGAATTTTGGATGGCGTAAATTCAACACACGGACGTGTAAGGTATAGCTTCTAACTCCCCATTTCGGGACTGCCATACTCGAACCCACCGTTTTATGCCTCTTCATGGCTAAAACGCTTCTCCGAGGGGGAAATATGTACGTACCCAAAATTGTAAGGTACTCGTATCGCGAACAGTAATAAGTTCCCAATGATGATACAGTCTCCTCGCAAGGTGTTCGGGATCCGGAAAAGCCCTCGAGTAGTATGCGTTAACATCCCGCATGCCCCGCTTAGCCCCCGCGCCCTTTTTTTCCCTTTTTTTTCTTCTTTCCTTGGCCTTTTGATCTTCAAGGATTTAAACCGCCGCCTCCCGAGGGGGCAGCGGTCCTACCTCGACATTTTCGAGCGTTTTTCTTTTGCTTTTGACGCGACTCGCTGAAATATCACAATTCACTAGCTTTTCCTTGCCAACTTGAGCATGCATTTATGTTTTTGGTCCCCTGAATAGTGTTTTTCCTTTGTTTATTGTTTAGGAGTTCACTTTGGTTTGATCTTTGGGTGATTGAATTCCTATAAATGCATAGCTTTGTGCCGAGGCAAATGGCCACCATTTCCTTGTTAGAGTCTTCTCATTTTCAAAGTGGTTTGGTCTGCTAGTTTGCTTAGGATTGATAGTATAATTCATTTCATGTTTGGTTAGCATTGTCCAGATGTTGGTAAGCCACATATCCAACTTGTGCAAACAGTGTTGTTGTTTTATCTAATCCATTAGAGTAGAATAGCTTAGGAAGCCATTAAAGTTGCAGGTTTTTCTCTTCAAACAGATAGGTTCAGTGTTCTGAAGCATTATGTTGCATGATTTGCAATAGATCCCGCTAGGAATTACATAAGCCAAGATCTGTACTCTTGCGCTATCCCTCTCCTATCCACGTTCTATTCTGTCTGCATTCTGAAGGTTGTCCCTTGTTCCAACACCTATTCCTGTTGATGTAAGCATTACATGCTTTTCTGGATCTATGTGAGCAAAAAGAACGAAGAGATCATACTGAGGGGACAAGATCACACATACCATCGGATTCACCACTGCTCGCATGGAATCCGTGTTCTAGATTTCAAATTTCTAGTTAGAATCATATCAAATAGAGTAGTTAATCACTTTATTTCAAGAAATTCTATTCTCAATATTGCCAAGGAAGCTATGGGGATTGATAGTTTCTGAGAAACTATGATTCATTCCTCACTTCTGAGGTAAGATCGAGAATCTTGCAAATACATTAGTTATTTCATTGTTTAGAATAGATATACAAATTACATGACATGCATAAATAGCTACACTCGGCTATTTTGTTTGTTTTAAATTATTAGTTTAGTTGTCAAATTCTAAATATTTTAAATAGTTGCTTTCTTAAATTCATATAAATCATCAGAAAATACAAAAAGAAGTCATATATGCTATAAATACGTTTCATATACTTAGAGTTCACTTTATTGTAGTTTGTCTATATTATTGCTTTCGTATGACTATTACGGGACCTAGGGAGCCCAGAATACATTTTCGAGCCAAACGTGCCTCAACCCAATCTCACAACAGCAATAACCGATATTGACCAGAATTTTAGAGTCCGGTCTTCCAAACAACACATGATTCCACAATCGATCATTCTCAATTAAGAGGATTAAACATAGAAGACGACCAAGCACACACATTTTGGTCAACCAACCAAACTACAGATTGACCTAGGTAAAGCACTCACATGATAGAAGGGTTCGAAAGAGAACAAACCTTTGGTTGTGATCCTTGTCCCACAAATCGGGTGCAAGAGACACTCTCACGTAGACATAGACACCGGTTTGAGGATCCAAGTTTGCATGAAACGCCCGTGAGATATTCTAAGAAAATCACATAGTTATTGGTCCTAAACATAGAAGCCGAGAAAGCATACGATTATTGGATACTAGGGATTAGAACTTGATTTCACATATGACCATAACAGACCACAACAACCAAGAGTCTATGGTTGTGATCCACAGATCCCACACCCATCAAGTCCACAAGTCAATCAGATATAGATATAGACTACCCTACGCACCTTGGTATTTAGATCCACTCCACTTCCACCCATCATCATCGAACAATTGTCATTATTAGATATAGCAAGCAACGAAGCTAGAGAATTCTGACTAGGCCGAGAATTGTCCGTAGAGTCAATTATATTCACCATCCACTATATGACCTTATCAGGAGACATACATGAAACTATCCCAGGTCATTTTCCACGTATTCCACAACCCATATATCGAATCATGCCAGAGCTCGATATTGATTGGAGCCTTCAAGCACTCATCCTTGCCGATTTATCTCACACACCACCAAGTTAGAAGGGCCTTCTTTGCCTTAGATTCACAAATTCCACTAGTGCGTGTCAAATACATTAGACTGCCTAACTAGTTTGTCTGCATCCCACGCATATTCTACCCCCACCGGCTATCTCGACATGACCTCGAGAGGTCGGGTACGCGGAAGAGTTACTTGTAGATTCTCACGCTGCTTTCACTTTTCCGGTGTACACCACCTCTACCACCTGTCATGTTTCTATTGGCTCGAGCCAATCCTCCAAAATTTTCCTTTGAAAAACTCGGCAAAAACACTTAGCAAATTTTCAAGTCATTTTCCCCCTGACACGTGGCGTTTCCTGATTCGTTGGCGGGCCAGGCGGGGAAAATTTTCCATCTGAGATTTTTGGCAAAACACTTGGTAAATTTCCCAAATTCTCCTCCGAACCCCACCACTTCTTGGACACATGGCACGTTCCTATTGGCTGCGGGCTTCCAAGGAGAAAATTTCCCAACAAAACTCCGTCGGGCCATAACTTGAAAAATATGAGGAGTTAGGAGGAAAACTTTACCTTTCTGGAAAGCTGAGAAAGAGCTCTATCCATTGGTGCCACTTCTAGAAAGATTTGAGTGCTTGAAAACCAAAAAATGGGGACTGAGGCACAAGAGAGGCAAGAACACAAGTAGTTAGCCACCAAAATGAGCAGGGGGCACATTTTGGCTAACAATATTCATTTTCAGTAAATGAAGGTACACCATCTTCATTTCTAGATTTTTCTCTCTTCTATCAACCACAAAATATTTTTGTAACCCATCTCGTAAATTAGGATGATAAACAACATAAGGTGTTGTTCTTACCTTAATCACTTGGTGGTAATATCTCTCGGTGTGAGACAATATTTCTTAACTCGGACATTATTTTTGACAAAGTATAGGAACCCATTTTTCAAGGTCTCTCTCCTTAATCCATGATCACAGGAGGAAATTTTTTCCAATACATGACTACGATCTCTCACATTTCAATCTATTGTGTCCTCTCCTTGCACACTCACAACACAAGGAACAAAGACACAAAACAATAATGATAAAAATTAAATGCAATTTACCCAATCTGTAATTCCCAGGTTGATTATGATCACATCATCTCCTCTTGGGAGAACACTTTGGATCACCATAGCACCATTGGTGGTGATCAGCATCTTTCCATGTTGATTCTAACCAAATCGTATTCTCTTGGAAGAACACTTTGGCTCACCAACACCATTGATAATAATTAACCTCTTTCCATGTTGATTCTTACCACATCATATTCTCTTGGAAGATCACTTTGGCCCACCGAACACCATCAGTGATGATCAACATCTCCATTGCTTCAACTTATAGAACCTCATTAATGTTCCCTCTTAATAGAGTATCTCTTTACCCTTCTTATTAAAAAAGTGGTAAGAAAAACTTGGATGTTTATTCCACATTTCAATCTCAATGATTTCTTAACCTCCCCATTTTCTTACACATACGTGGGTGATTTACTAGTGTTTTCCTATGGTCTATAATTCATTGTCGTAACCAATTGGTACTCAACCTAATAAGTATGACCATCGAGTTCTGCATCATTTCTAGATTTAGATAAATTACCAATAGCATGGATCTTCGAGATGTATCTACCTCTTCTAAACATGTTTAGTGAGAACTCATTGGAGAAACCAACTCGATACCAAACTTGATATGAAAATGGGTGTTATAAAAACTAAGTCATCTTTCTCATTCCTTGGATACTTAAAAATGTTCCCTATTGTATGATTAATGGTTAAAAGAAGTTGCAAAAAAATAGAAAGAAAAACCATAAAATCATGACTATAATGAACACTAGGATGATAATGGAGTTTGTCCCAAAATGGACTACATCCTGGGTCCATTCAAAAGATGATCTGATATAGAAATGATGAAAAAATAAAATTCTTACATCACCTATCTATTCTTGATCTCCAATGTTTGACGACACTGGATCTAGCTACTAGCTCGTGACTCATAGCATTCACTATTAGTAACTCACACTTTGGTTATGGGATAATTGGATATGCTCTGATATATCACCAAGAAAACCTTTGGATCCATACTATGGGAACTCAACATGACTAGAAATATTCTCTAAATCACTTCTTTGTTTGTAATGTTAGATGACTTAGCTTTGGCTATTAGCTATTTGGAACTTGGTTGAGTTATTAGTATTGGCTATGTCTCTTTGGAATTATCTCTCACTCGACACTAGCTACTCATCTATAGCTCATGCTCACAAGATTATCAATGTCCTCTTGGCTCCACACTAGGGGCCCTCGGTATGACCAAAAATTACAATGACTTAATCCACCTCGAGAAGTGACTCAATTGGATGATAGGATCTCAAACAGCGGGGATCTAATGGCATCTTCATAATAATTTTATTCCAACAAGATCTTTGGCCTCCTCCCAAATATGTTGACATAATAATGGGATCTCTAGCACCTTTATTAATTAATGGTCTATTTGGCCTCTTTGATGACTTGGTTAGTTACAATTTCATACTACATTGAAATTGACAATAATGTCATTACAGTGAGCTCACATGGCCTTTGCAAAAATTTGTTACCAATTGAAAAGCTCTTTGATTCTCATTGTTAAAAAAATTGGGCTCTTTGATGTGACTATAAGCTTCATAATAATAATGAACCATTACTCTCATTTTTATAAAAATGGGCTTAAAAATCTCCATATTGATGATGGGAAACAATGTCTGCATTGATGATGAGAAACAATATTTGTACTAACGATAGAAATCACTCGTTTTTACGAAAAAGGGCTACAAAACTTTTCGTATCCATAAACTATCTCTGTGAGAGATAATCTCCATTCATAATCTCTGTAAATGATAATTTCCTTTACAATGCAAGGACCGGTTTGCAACTTCTTGTACTACTCCACGAGCTCCACCAAAAAATCTTCTCAATGAGCTCTTTATATTATTCTAGGATCTCTTCTCCATAAACTCTGCAAGCTACGTCAACACCGTGACTTCCGACTCCCATATCTTCTCTAGGAGCTTCTCCTAGATCGATGGGCTTAAGAGGTTTTGGTTTTAGTGCTCATGCTTTACAAATGGCTTTAAGGGGCCTTTATAAAGGATTCCATGGCCCAAAATATTAGGATAAATTGTTTATCCTTTGGATTTATAAAAATTCTTGTATATGGAAATGAATCCATTCATCAGAAATATTCTCTATGGGATAATAACCACATAATAGCCTTAATAAGGCTCTCTTAAAATAGCCACCATATTAAAATTTTCCACATTCCACATGGGGCACCGATGAATTAACCTTTTAAAAAGGTGTTGCACTTTTTTAAGGGATAAATATCCCATTTTAATCTCCACTCCCACTTAGATGCCTTGAAAAATTATTTTGATCATATTAAAACAAGCTTAAACATTTAACCATGTGGGCTTATCCCATATGCATGGGAAGAAAAAGTGGGGGGAATTTAAATATAAGTGGTCCCACCTTATGTGGATTCCTACATAGACTTTTATTAGGCTTTAGGAGCATGCTTTTCTATATATATTTTAAAAAAATTAAAACCTTTTCACAAGGGTAGTAAAACATAAACCCACCTTTAATATCCAAATGCCACATCCCTTTTTAAGGGATTTGAATATTTTATAGTGTCTTATATGCACTTCACATAAATGTCAACCATTGTTGACTTGTATTTTCTAGGTTCTTTGGGTCCCACATTCGATCATCTTGACCATCAAAGATAGGAGGTTGAAAACCAAAACCCATATTTTCATTTTTATCATTCTTATACATCGTTACATGCCTATACACCACTAGTCAACTCAAAAAACAGTCACTTAGTGATCTCACATTAGTGCCATTACATTGCACTTGTACCTTCACTTATGTCTACTAACACTTGATCTTTCACGGACAATATCTCTTGTTTACGGTGTTTTTGGTCCCATTCAACATGTGTTGGAAAGATGACTCCGAAATATTCCATAAGAAATAGTTTCTAGGAGACTTAGGGAACATCTAAAGTATGGAATGACCTCCAGATAAAGTCTTCTAGAGTAGGTCCTACTAGTTCGGTGTATTAGAGTACTTGTGGAACTCAATCTTATAAGGAGCACCTTCTTGGTTTTGGGTGTTATAGTTTTGGGTATCTATATCATTATGATCAAACTTTTCACAGAGGCCTTCTTTTACCCACTGAAATAATAAACCCATTTTAGAGAATATTGTAAAGATATAGGGAATTCTCAATATGTTTATGTAGTACTATAGAACCACTAAGAAGAGCGCACTAATCCAAAATTATTGATATTATAAGTATTTTTATGGGTATTAATATATCTATACTATTTGATTTTGGGGATTATTTTCCAAAATATTAACCTTGATATTTAGACAACTTCATTTAATTCAAGGACTTAGGTGTTTTTTTTTAAATCCGTAAAACAAAGAAACTTGGTGTTATGTGGAAATCAAGAATGTTGGTTTCTAAAGCCATGAAACAAAGGAAGATATTCAAGGGGAAATATGTTATGGGACAAAGGAAAAATGCTACGCAACATTATAGAGAGTGAGAAAAGCGTGGAGGTGATAAAAAATTAGGTCCGTGGTATAAGACACACAACAAAGAAAAGTTGCATATCAAGGAAACCATGAGGGATGAAGGAGAAAATGACGTGGAAAAGGTATATTCAAATAGTCCATGATTCAAAGAAAATACTACAAAACATATAGACTCAACAGAATGAAGTGAAATATGTGGGAGGAAGAATGACAATACCACGGGTGAACAAATAAGTTAAGGTGAAAATGGTCATTCGCTGATTAATACAAAGGTCACAAATAAATTTGTGGATCACCAAAATTTTGCCAAACAAGACAATGAAGCCGTAAAAGACATGATCAAGGTAGTATAATATCAAAAGTCCACAAAGCACAAGTAAAGCCATGCCTAGCTCAAACCGGTGTACTCGACCACTCCACCAACTAGAATTAAATGTTAAATTATGTTATTTTCTTGCACTTGTAATCTAATGGTGTGTGATGGGAGAAATTTCAGAGCCCATACCTAGACTACAAAATAAATGGTGATTGGTCCTTAGTGGTGGTAGGTGGTTGAATTCACTCATTGATGAATTTGATTTGTTCCTTCTCCTCTTCTCTCTAATTTCTATAAATGTAAGTGTGAAATCACATAAAATGAGTTTTCATTTTTGCTACGTCACATAGCTATTCCCTTTTGAGCTTGAAGATTTTACTCATAAACCTTTATGACACACTCGGTGAAGATTTCATGCACCTTGACTTTGCTAGACTATAAATGGATAAGTTCTTGATGTTGAATGAAAGTGTAATTTATTTCCTTTGAATTCTTTGGTGTTTAATGTGAACATTTATATCCTCTTACCAGTCTTAAGTCTTATTCTATTTATTTCTACCAAGTTATGTTTACATTATCTTAGGTCTTTACATACATTTTCATGTCAGTGTCCTTGGATCCAAAATCAAACCCTATTCTAGTTTGGTGCATCACCTCTCTTTATTTTCAGCATTTCTCTCTTTCAACCTTGGTCCCTTGGAATTCTGAGGATAGGATTTGTTAGTAGTAGTTTATTGTTGGTTAGTTAGTCATAGTGAGCTAGGATAAAAGTAATCCAACCTTATTTGGAGATTGACCTTAAAAATTTCTATTTTCCTACACTTAAGAGGTATTTCCATGTTTCCCTAAAGTTTAGAACCTAATTTCAAAAAGTGTACAATATTAGGTGACAATAGGGATTTAGACTATTTTATTGCACCTTCCTTTGTGGACCATTGTAGAATGGTGGTTTCTAGGAAGACTTGACTTTGGCAAGTAGGGTTGCTACCGGGTCCAATATTTTAGTAGATTCCTATGTTATTAGGTGTATGTTAGACTAGGGTGTGTTCTCAAACACTTTATATCTGTATCATAATATTTGGATATTATGATATTTTTTTGGGTAGGAACTATCTCAACACCCATAAATATAAGTTATAATTTGGAAATAATGTGATTGAGTGTCTAGATGACCTAGGAAAAGATGTAGTTATTTCAAGAGTGTAGATACCTATTTCTCTTTCCATGATGTTCAATATGCAACTTAAGAGGAGTGAATAAAAAGGATTCTAGATGTATGCTATCATAGTTAGTGAAAACTCCAAGGAGGTATTGGGTGGGACTTATCTTGATTGATGTATGATGTGAAAAATATAAGTTCACATATGGTTCTCAAATGTAGGGATATAATCTAATTCTAGATACACGATGTAGATGCAAAGGTGCGAAAGAGTGCTAGTGTCATAATACTAGAGGAACATAACCCTAACCCAAAGATAGAAAAATGTTTCTAAGGCCTATACCTAAGATAAAAATATATCCTACTAGGGTTCAAAATAAAAGTAATAAAGGGATGAAATATAATAAGAAAATGCAATAGATCAAAGAAAACATAGATATATTGTATTATATAGCAATGAGTGAAAAACATACGACATATTTGTATAATAACACACTAGGAAGAGTTAGAAATTACATGTGTGTGTGTGTGTGTGTGTGTGTGTGTGTGTGTGTGTGTGTGTGTGTGTGTGTGTGTGTGTGTGTGTGTGTGTGTGTGTGTGTGTGTGTGTGTGTGTGTGTGTGTGTGTGTGTGTGTGTGTTTGTCTATGCGTGTGCAACCACGGATGCATAACCCTCCCAAAACAAATAACATTGATAGATAAAGAATATGGGTGGAGAAAGGAAATCTTAAAACTAAGATCTCCTTCCTAACTCATTATTGTGACCTAAATCCATAGAGGTATTCTCCAAGACTACAATTATAACATGTAGGCATGAAATAGTGTGGAAATATGTGAGCTATAAGTGCTTTCATATATAAAACAGTGTCTTTTGTGGTGCTTAGTAAAAATAATGCAACCTATATATAACCAATACCATCACCCATGGGAAATGTAATTGGCCATGGAAAATCTAAAACTAACACCATTTCCAATGGGAAATAGCATCGACCTTGAGGGAAACCTTAAGGTTAAGAGGTAAAGCAAAATGTGAGATGGAGTCTAGCAGGTAAATAGGGGTAAATGAATAGTGTCAAGGGTGATCAAATGCAAGGATGATAACATGTAATAAGTATGAACAAGTAAACATAATGAGATATGGGGACATGATAGATGCAATGTGTGAATAAAGGGAATAACAAGTTAATGATGTGATATTTATGGCATAATAATGACATCTCTCAAATTATGTGGTCTATTCCATATGACCAAGTCTCGATCACCGAATAATCTCGACATAATTTTTTTAGAAGATTCATCATGTCCATTACATTTTGAATGATAAGGATTTGAGAATTTTTTCTTGGTTTTGAATTTCACATAGATTTGCTTCATTTATTCGCAATCAAATTTGTCACCATTTTTATAAATGATTGTGTGAGGAATTCTAATGTCGAAATGATTTTGTTAAGGATGAACTTGGAAGTGGTGAATCCTATCATATTGGTAAGAGGTATGACTTTAACCCACTTAGTGAAATAATCAATGGATGTAAAGATGAAACAATGTCTATCTTGAGAGTGAGTAATTTTTATAATGTAGTCCAATCCTTGTAGCATGCTTGTACCAAAGTCGACACATAGCATACTCTTTTCATATGTCCCCCACCTAATATCCCATATGGATAAGGCTCTCCTCTCCACAAAATCTGAACTTAGATCACAATACATACGGGTCCCTCCAATGGGTAACCCAAAATCCCATGAAATTCCTCTAAGTTCAATGCCATCTCCATAGTCTCCTATCTCTTCCACCACTAAAAGATGTTGGACATAGTCTCCCATGCAGCCAAAAATATTTTTGGTGGGTCCAAATCAAATAGTATCCTAGGCATCTACATGATGCCCCCAAATCCCCAACACTATAATTGGGTCACCTCTACCTAGGTCAATTTATGAATCAATCCAATGAGACAATATACATACAAACTCCTCCATTGGTGGATCCTAGGCCTTGTCTTCACATAAAAATGACAATAAACAAGTATTAGAACTCTAAAAGTTAATTTGGAATGAAAAATAATCATTTTTAACTTATACCTACAAATATCCCTACTCAATCGGCCCCTAGAAAGACTTTTCTCATATCCTATGCTATTAACTATGTGGATAATGTCATCGGAACCTAAAAAAAAATTACTTCCACCCCGTCACTATCGACCCTCTCGTTGTATTAGGGCAGATGGTGTCTTTCCAAAATACATCTGCTACTTTCCCTCAAAATCTAAAAATTGAAAAAAATGAAATTTAGACCCCTCCCCACTTGTCATTTGTCCTAACCTACTCGCTGACATAAATTTGAAAAGAATAACGCACTAACGACTCCGAAATAAAAAAACAAATAACAACTAATGCATTCAGCAAAATTAAATGCAATTGACTTAATTGTGGTCATGTCCTACCACGTGCACTACCTCATTATCCTCCATCGTTACCTCATACTCATGCTATGTCATTTAATACACTCAAATTCAAAATTCCAAAGCTCGGTTCTCTCAATTTCAAAAGATCTATAAGAAAATAAAAACCAAATCAGTATATAAAACTAAAATTTTATTTTCAAATTTGGTCACGATAAACCTAAATATTTCAGGTGACTATCATTTTTTCCTTGAACTCCACAAAATTTGGTTTTTGTTGTGTTATGACTGTAAGCTCAAAACATTCATTTTGACCTATTACATGTATAGTTTTGATGATCTTAAATTTTTTCCTATTTATGACACCTTACCACTATGACAATATGACATCTCAGACTATGACATGACTTCCATCCCATGGGACCTTAGCTAGGTGATTTATGTCTTATTTTACTAATGATCCTCTAGTGTTTCCTTTTAGTTTTGCTTCTCTAGGGTTCTTGTAGCGTTGATTGCACCCACACATGGCAAGATGAGTGACACTATCAAGTATGCATTGGTGGGTATATTTCATTTTAGCTATTCATTTATGTTCTTACTTTCAATATCGGTAGTATGGACTATTTATTTACTTTAAAACCCCCATGTGTTATTATTGTAACATGTGGTGATCAATAGTTGGGGAATATGTATACACCTAATTTTTCAATTTTCATCTTTCATACCTGTTATTAACAATTTTCTTTTTACAAATAAGGGTCACTGATGCATCTATTTCTTGAGCATGTGCCTTAAGGTGACTTTAGGGAATGGGGTATGACTATTCACATAGTCATTATGGGTTAGAGACAATACACAAAGAGAGTATCACTATGTGGTTCCAACCTTAGTTGTCCTTGCATTAGTTATCCTTATCCCTTTATGTCTCATACAAATTTTACGCCTGACACCTTGTTTGCATTTCACTGTTTGGCACCTTGTTCGTCCATTTTCTTGATTTATGACACCTCTTTTCACTCTACATGACATTTATCATACTTGTCTAATGAAATCTCCCATGGGAAATGGTTTATGTGTTAATTTTTTCCCTATCCAATGGCATTGCCCACAGGAAATGGCATCATATATATACACATTATACTTTGACATTCATAAAGAAATTCGGGATCATAAGAGATGCCACCTTCTCTTCCTTTTTCTCCAAATTCATATCTTCTCACTCATCCCTTGGTTCATCTTACACTTGATTTATATTGGATTGGACACTCTTCTTCTTGGTTGGATTTTTGGACTACTTGGTCACCTATAGTGAGTCTAGGATAGGAACGGTGTTCCCCTTATCCACCCAATAATGATTCTCTCTCAATGTAGTATTTTTCTAGAGGGATAAATGCATCAAATGACCTCCCCACATGTAAGTGCTCTAACTCTCTTTTTATTTTTATGTGGATTAGTTCATTTCCTACCCCTTTGTTC
The DNA here is from genome assembly GCA_018340775.1 of Taxus wallichiana var. yunnanensis. Taxonomy (NCBI): domain Eukaryota; kingdom Viridiplantae; phylum Streptophyta; class Pinopsida; order Cupressales; family Taxaceae; genus Taxus; species Taxus wallichiana. Next base: position 263,411,220 of record CM031236.1, read on the forward strand.
TATGTTAGCTTAGTGTTATATGTACATTGATGTTAGTTAGCATAGTGTTCTTATTTGATCAGCTCCTTAGATTTCCTTTATTTAAATTTTTTTATATTATTCATGATTTTTTTATCCAATATCGATACATACCTCTTCTCACCCATTTACCGATATCCTAGGAAGGTACTCTCCTTTATCTTTAGTGTGTGACTTGGAAACCATAGGTTGACCTAGTGTAGGGATTATTTCCCTCTGGATATGTTTCCTCAATACCATTTTAGAATGGAATAATTACGATTGCCATCCATTAAGACACATTCTTAGCCCACCATATAGTACACATAATAAATCTCATCTTGATTACAACACTACCTAAGGCAGACTTCACAGCAAGTGTGAATATAAAGCACACACTAACAGAGCACTACTTACAAATATCATTCTAAAATAACTTTAACATCTCCTAAATTTCCCTAAAGTAGTAATATGAATTAGGAGAAACCCCACATAGATTTAAATCACTCTCAACCAAGTTCAAGATTCTAACATATCAATTTGCAAGCCATCCAAACCAAGTTAAGAATAGGCACAATAATTTAATACACAACGTTATCCAATGATCAATTTTATGAAGCTAGTTACATCTATATAGATATTATATATCTACAGGAAAATTTTAGTGGTGAATTTTTGTAAACTCATGAAAATCGAGGATTATGGAAATTTGAATTGGTGAATATTATGTGGTTTGCAACTGACTTATTCACCAAAAAATCAACCAACATGTCCCTTATACTATTCATTTCACCTAGATTTTACACATATATAAGATCTTATGAATGTAATTCACCACCATTTCAAATCATATCATGCGCATATTCACCAAAGTAAACATAAGAATATCCATAGCCACTAACACTTGAATTCGAATCATCCAACAACAAGTCGTCCAACTCGAGCCATCCAAACTGAGTCATCCAACCCTAAAACGTATAACTCTAAAATCTAAGCCATCCAACCTATTATTCATCCAACCCTAAGATGTTTGAACCCTAAGGCTTAAGTTGTCCAATAACTTAGGTGTCTAACCCCTCAGTTGTGAGCCATCAAACCACTCAGTGACTTAGTCGTCCAACCCTTTTCCATCCAACCCTTTACCATCCAACCAATACCATCTAACCTTAAACCATCCATTCTCAAAGCCTTCAAACATAAGATCCACCCCTAAGGGCCTAAGCAGTAAGCAATCATGGATACTAGAAATCAAGGCAAGAAGATTACAAATTTAGCCAGTTCAAAAAAGGGTGTAAATACTTTGCTTGGATATTTTGGAAAATCACAAAAAAATGAAGTCGGTTTCTACATCAGCTGAAAATATTAGTATGTGGCACGTGCTATTTACTAGTTATTTAATCTTACATAATTTAATAATTATGTTTATCATACTGTTCTTGGAACTCTTTGTACTCTATAAAAATTTAACTATATATAAAATTAATACTATCCTTTTTAAAGTCAAAAGTTCAAAACAAATTGGATAGGAATCTAGAAAGTTGTCTCAGATTGTATGTTTCACATTACTCAGTGGAGTATTTTCCATATGATAGAGCACTGGCATTGTGGAATTCACTAGTAGAAAGAAGAGGAGTTAGTAATATTCGCTTCGACCAGGGGGATCGAGACACATCCACATATCATGCTACAGTTGATTTCCAAGACAAAAATGAAAGTGTTGATCCATGACTATTCTAATTCACATAGATTCCATTACAATAATGGTATGTAATAAGTATTGATTTATTTCATATAGAGATTACAACTTTTCCATTGGAACAATGTCATTATATGTTTTAATTATCCCATTTGTGTTTAATATTTGGCTTTGAAATTCATACTGAAATAAGGAAACATTTATCTTTTATATTTGTTAACTGATTTGTTTTACATCTGCAATAAATCAGAAATGTAAATATTTTAAAGAAACAAAATCAAGTAAATTTAAGCAACATTTATGTAAACAATAAAAAAGAAACATAGTTTGTATTAACAACATATAGTAACATTGTACAATTCTAATTTCCAAAGTTCTTTTGAAATCAATCTCTCATGTGGTGGATTACTTTATGAAGAAAAGTACAAATTCATAAAGCATTGTTGGCCAATACAATTCCAAAAAGGGGGTTGTCATAACATATCAAAGCTTCCAGGACAAGTTCTGTCATATAAGGACACATTACGAGGTCATCCTCTTTTCTACCTATGATTCAAAATCATAGTTGTCCTTACGTCTGCCACATGGAATAAAAACTAAAAAAGGGCTGGCCACTATCTTTTAATTCCTACGCCAGTGTCGAATTGTGACAACACACCTATCACATGGTGAACTTTACTAACATATCTTATTTTATGTTACAGGTGAAGCTTGTTCTTTTTCTTACATTAGAGGTGGAGGAATCTAATGCATCTATACGAGCTATTTTCTATAACTCTTGATTCCTACAGATCTCGTGTTGTGGTATTGATATTTTCTAGAATATTCAGCTCCTCCCTTGCTAGATCTCTAGAAGAAAAAAGTGTTGCATTTGCATCATCTTTTTCCTTCAATGATACTTCTGGATCCATCTTATGCTCCTTTATTATCCTTCTTAATGTATTATTTTGTTTATTTATAACAATGAGTTTTTCCTTCAATTGTACAAATGAATTCATATTTTTTGCAGGCATTCTTCAAATACAATTTGCTTCTTTCTTTAAATTTTCATATTTTGCATGCAAAATAGAAATATTAAATTTTTAGTCTATTAGATAAAATGAAAAAATATATTGCAATGCTTATAATATTAGGATTTTGCATGTAAAACTAAAATCCCACTCACAACAGATTTTTTCTTTTTCACATTTGCTATTAAAACATTTGTCTTGTCTTTAGCCCATTTATTGTAGTAAGCATGTGCTTCAGCATTGATATTCTCCAACCTATTTAGCATTATGTATATAATTTCATCATTTTAATCATTACTATATGAAATATTCCTTGACTAAGATGTGTTTAGAAAAACATTTTGTCATGCTTTGGTTAGCTCTCTACGATAGTGAATAATGAATGCCTTTGAGCGTGATTATGGTATCGTGTATTTATTTCTTTTATCAAAATTTTAGCTCTCCTCTCCCAAGACCACACCAAATCCACATCATACATTACAACCTCTTGAATTTTTTCCCCCATACTATCTGATATCATATTTTCTAATATAAAATGTGTCTTTTCATCATCTGTTTGTGGAGCATTTCTTGGAGGAGGAGGAGGAGATTCACTGCCCTATATTACATGCACATTTTGTTGTGGTTGAGGTGGAGTAGATTGAATCATATCATGGGTGTAAAAATAGTTACCCTTTTCTGCATCACCACTTTCAAAGCCCAAATACTCCTCGTCAAGGGTGATGTTGTTGAAAATTTGTGTGGTTGTTACACTTAAAACACCACCTAGTGACAGTCTAGGAAATTTTGTGGTAGCAGGATGAACTATTCCTGTTGACTCTGTAGGAAACCTTATATTCTTTCCTAAAGTTCTTCTTTTTGTTTGGAATGGATGTGTTGGAGGTATTGGTGGCCTCCTTGCAATAGGAATGTTCCCAGAAGCCGTATTACCTGCATGAAGCAAACAACAAATTGTTAGAATATTACGTTTGGGCTTTGTAAATGCTAAAAAATTGTAAGGAAACAAAACATGCTAAATATTATACATTACAATATACCTTGCATAGATAGAGACACAATCGTGACATTTCGATCTTCACACCTGGAATGAGTTTGATCTTCATCATCAAACTCTGTAGTTTTTGAATACAATAAATGTAGAAAAGAACAATGGAAATATTAAAATACATACATAATCTATATTAATTTTTTGAATTAGTTATTTATAAAAAAAATAACTTCATACCTAAAGTTAAATGCGATGGTAAATGTGATGTGCATATTGACCCCGAGGTCACTTTTGATGAGGAGGTCTTACTGGTGTTGATTCTATTGAATCCATGTCAAAATCAGCAGAGACCTCTGGAGGGGCTTTACCTCTAGAAATTTCCTCCTTATGAGATGTTGCAGCTATAATTTTTCTCTACAAAATAAAATCTTACAATAATTATTTTATTCAAAAATATTGAATTTGAAATCCTTATAACAAGTAAACAGATAAAAATAATCATTACTGTTGTTCTTCGAGAAAATACCAATCATTTGATCATTGATTGCAGTTGAAATTTTATCTTATAGAATTTCGTAGTACGCTTCATAATAAAATCCAAGAATATAATTGTAACAAGAGAATACAGTCCTAGATTTATCATATTGATTGGCTTTGCGGGCATGGGAGATATCTATTTTTATTCTGTTGGACAAATAATTGCACCAATCGAATTGTTTCCTTGCTAGTGTTTGTAATAAATATTGAACTGCTCAATATGGAATGTCTACAGATCTTCCCTGTAATATAATCCTGGACTGAAAAATTGATGCAAGTGCAATAAATAATTTATTTGTAATACTTTGTAGAAGAAGGCCTCTTGATGAATGATTAAGAGGACTGTGCAATAATAGAAAAGAACATTAGAGCCTTGGGTGTTCCAGTAATGTTAAGAAAAAAACATTTGAAAATAATTAACTTACCATCAACCTGTACATTGTAATGAGACTCCAAAACTTTGTCTTTGTCCGTAAGGACACCCTTTAGTAATAAATTTGACTTATTTTTGAATGGTAAACATGTTAACCGATGTACGTCCTCGGGTTCAATTGAGAAATAAATTTGACGATGTCTTGGATGCACGAGGAGAATGGAAAATTTACCATCACTCTCATTGTAAGAGGCGAGAAGGTAATCAAGGACTGAAGTATCAGTATCAAATTGGGGCATGTCCACAAGCCCAGTAAATTCTAATTTTTGAGCCAATCCTTTTGTGTGTCTTTTTCTCTTAGTAGAGCTATAATCTGTGGGCACATGAGGTTTTTGTATTGAAATTTGGGTGTAGGAATAGATGTGGTGCTAGCCATTGCTGAAATTTGGGAGAAGTTTGAAGATTGGAGAGCTCAGAGCACTGGAAATTTTTGTAGAAAAGTGAATAAATGAACCTTGAAGGGGTATTTATATGGGTCTGTATGGTTCAAAGGACATGTGGAAAAAACTATTGGCTAGCCATGGTAGCCACTATGGCTCAAGTTTCAACCCTTAGCCACCCAATCCACTAGACCAAACCTTCACCGTCCAACCCTCCCGCCCAAGCCTTGACCATCCAACTCTATACCATCCAACCATTAGCTGGACAACACTTTTCCATCCATACCATCATCCAAACCCCCACCCAACCAACCCGGATGACCAACCCTTATCCATCCAACACCTAACTTATTCAACTTAACCGTCCAACCCCATGCCCATTCAATCCTTAGCCATCCAACCCTTATCCATTCAACCCTCACCCATCCAAAGACTTAGTTGTCCAACCCCTCACTCGTCCAACCCTTATCCATCCAACTCCTCACCCATCCAACCCTCTCTCATCCAACACGTAGCCATCCAACCCCTCACTCGTCCATCCCACCCGTTCACCCTCAACCATCCAACCCCTCACTCGTTTAACCCCACTCGCCCAATAGTCATCCAACCCCTCACCTGTCAACCCACCCGCCCAACTCTTAGCCATCTAACCATCACCCACCAAACCCCTTCACCTCCTAACTCCCTACCAACCTATCTGACCAAATTCCCACCCAATAGAAACTCCCGACCAACCTACCCAAAAAAATTTCTGAAATGAGGGAAAAATGATCTCTATGAAATCACCTTTTCCACATAACACTCTCTCAAATATTCGTCAATCGATGATTCAAAAGTTTATTTTTGAGATTCACCAATGATTCAAAAGTAATTTTTCATAGGGTTCTTATTAAAATGATCACTATATATCTAGGTGGAGATATATGTGATGTTTAAGGCCTCTTTAGAGTAGTGATAAAAGAGATAGTATATAGATTGTACTTTAAACCCAACCAAACATTTTTATAGGGTCTCATACCCATGGTTAGGGTTTAAAGTTATTTTAGATCATGCAAATGGTTTCACACATGTGTGAAACCTAGGGTTTCACAAGAAGACATATTTGAAACACTAATACATGCAGAAACAAGTTACAACATGTTAGCATCTCATTGTAAAAAAATATAGAAGTGTTGGAGATAATCTCATACATATCATCAAGTTTTCATCTGTTTTATTTTATACTCCGTATCAAGAAAAAAGACAATATAGATCATTTCTAGTTGTTTCATCTGTCTTCCACTTCCATATTAACTTCTGACAATCTATTAGCTAAGTACCTCTCTCTTATTATGTATTTATTTATTTAGCACTTGTTTTAATTGATCTTTCTTATAAATTGCCAATATAGGTATATTTTGATTTGAATGTTAATGTACATGGTGAATAATCTTAATATATCTCCTATTTATATCCCTAATTTAGAGATATATATAAATAACACAAATCTATTCATTTTGGATTAAATCATGAGCATATGATCCCTTTAGCTTTGTAATTCAAATTCTGTTAGAGTCCAAATTCTACTCCTAGATTATGGCTCTCTCACCCCAATAAATATTAAAATTCCAAATTTATATGTAACATTCCCATTTTAAGACTTTAGAATCAAGAGAAAAAAAAATTTATAATGTTCATTGTTCTAAATAAAGCAATATCTAGAACAAACATTCCATGCCAATCAAATTCAATGGATAAACACATGCAGTTGTAATGACTCGGTGACTCACCAATCTATTCATTCCATAACTCGGTAAGCTACGAGATCTATTTATGTTATCTTATGTATTGAATACATATTGTATACTTTGTATACTTTTTCATCCTTCCCTACACCGGTCGAGTGATCTATTTAAAGAACATATTTGAATATCATTACCAATATTCATCGATATCATGTAGTTTGAAACTTGGTGACATAGACAATGCAACTAGCGGTTTACGATACTTTTAGCCAAATATTTATAACATACTTGTGTATGTCACTATTCCTAGACGGCATACTCGTGATGTTGGAATACATCCTTCACCTCACTCCTCAATGATTGGTCTTTACCGATTACCGCATTCAGGTCCAATTTTTCCAAGTTTTACCTTAGCCCTAGATAGAAAGATAATCTATAATGTTAAAATGCTCACAAATACTTAGGGTAGATGGGCATACTCATTTGACCTAAGTCATTTGAATGTGAAAACGTACCCTGAGCCTTTGGAAGCTAATTCCTATTCTAAATATGCTCCTATCTAGACCTAAAGAGAAACTAGGTTCAAGTTTGAGTTCCAGATGTGTGTAGATCTAGATGATCAATGTGGAAGGGTGATGCCACATGTCAACTACAACTCTGTATTCTTGAGAAGACCCAAGCCTTCTCGAAAGTATATCCCTACAGTTGGCATGTGCCAACATCCTACAGAAACTACCTCATCAAGATGTACATACACCGAGGAGATTGTTAATACAATATTAGTTTCGATTAAAACCTAATTACAAACAACCCTCCCAAACCCTAATCCAACTCTCAATAAGTTATTCCTAAATTTACTTCATTTAGCCCACTAAGAACTTCGTTATTTTCATAGTTTCTTTTAATAATTGATCACATAGTTAAACTCATCAACTAAGCGTAATCGTGCAAAGATTATAATATGTCTTATTTAAAAGTACAATAACTTTTTAGAAAGTTCAATGCCAGAATATATCCAATATAAGGTAGACTTCATACAAAATGAAGTCTAATAAATTGTAGTCATAATTGCAAACCTTTTTGGTTTATATTCCATTAAGAAAGAGAAAGATTCTTTCTCCACATGTTACATGTTAGGGTTTATCCTACCCAATGTCCACATTTTCTTAATGTATGTTCATCACACATTACATTACTATGTTATATAGTTTAGATAATGAATATCATATTCTGCAACTTAACAAGCTACATTAGGGAGATTGAACTAAATCCCTCTATCCAACTTATGACAAGATAACCAATTAACATAAAAATAATATAAAGAATATCAACAAGATAGAACCCATCTCTTCCACACAAGTACAAAATAATTTACACAACCAATGCAGTAAACTCTCAACTTTCAATTTATCTTATAACTTATACATTTACAAGACTTATGCATTTAGATATACTTTGTATAACAACCATATTTATTATAAAAGAATACTACATTTCCTTTTTCAATACAATCTCAAGAATGGATAAGAATTATTCACAAGGAATCGAATTAATTTAGCCAATGCATCATATAAGTTTTTCCTTCTTTTATCACTTACGAAGCCCATCTGCAAAATTGCTAGCACGGGTTAGTTCAATGAACTAAGCTTGATAAGCACTAAGCCTTAAAATGAGGTGCATTCCAATAATTATTCCATTAAAACAAATATGCTTTAATGAGACAATTATTACATCCTAAATATCAATATAAGCAATAGCAAAATGGAAAAGTAGTACATTTAACCAAATGAATTAACTTCCCAGAGAGGAACGGATATAATCCACTATATCTCGCCTTACAAAATTAAAGTTTAATTGATCCTACCAATTATCTTTAAGCAAACAAAAAATCATATCATCTCATTGTTCACAATTCTATCATAATAGAATACAACATTTATTCTTACTTTAACTAAAAAAGGGTTTAAAGCATGGTTCTCATTAGGATGATTCATCTAACTCCTAAGAAAAAGATAAAGAAGAACCATTACAAACTATGCCCAAACACAAGACATCCAAAAACTAAAACATATTCATAACATGAATTAACGGTTTCATTTAAAGGATAACTACCTTAAGTTTCAACATTTAAGATATTCATCAAAACAGAATCCCTTTTCAATCCAAGAAGGAATAGAGAATCAAATAGTTTACCTGCAAGTCTAAATCTACTTCCACATGTTAGAAGTTAACATTTAAAGATCTGAAACCAACGTTACAACTCAATGTTGACTCATATAGGGGTTAATCTCTACTCGAGTCCATCCAAGGAGGATCCATTAAAAGATAGAGTGCAAGAGACAAAACCTACTCATCTCAAACAAACAAAGCAAATCCTTGTCAAACAAACAATCCATGCCAAACAAGCTTACATTTTGCATTCGCTCAATAAAACCGAATCATATAATTTCTTCCTACATCATTTCAGCAAATGATTTGAACAAGGAAGACCAAACAACTCATAAAGAAATCTCCATTCATAAGAGAATCAAAACAGAAAAGTTCAACTAATGAACTTATCCCAATAATAGAAAGAAAGGGATCTTAATCAGAGAATGTTCCAATCAATAATTCATTTTATTGTACTAACAAAAGAATTTTTGCTTTTAATTCAAACATAGAAATTCATAAGCTAATTCCCAGGAGAGAGAACAAAATCAACTAACTATAAGAAGAAAGCACGTTGTCATTTTCCTTAATCCTTTACCTTCAATAAACACGAGTTTAAATTCTAATCTTAGAATGAAATACGCATAACAAATCCTAAAAGAACTTTCTATTCCAAAGGAATCACATTCCTTTCTTTTAAAAAGATATAAGGTTTATTTACTATATCCAACAAGAAATAGAAAAACAAACCGATCAATAAGCTAAACATGTTCAAAGTATCAATGAACTCAAAGACTGAAATCCCATTGTCAGGTTTCAATATTGCATTACAAAAGAGTAATTAGTTCTCGATTCAATAAGCACTAAATACAAAAACAATCTGAACATAGACAAAGTAATCCCATGATAACAATTCATAGCACTAAAGTAATAAACTCTTCTTTTAAATGAAACCCAGATCTTATTTTAAAAGATCTGAAGACGCAGTTTCCACAAAATAGAGGGGAAAAGAATACCCCGATAAAATGCCATTTCCATCTCAAAAAGATGAAACATTTCTCAAAAAGGAATTACCAAATCCATTCATCAAACAAATATGTTTTCAGTTAAGATCTCAAGAGTTTACCCAACAACTCAGCCAACTATTCTCCCAGTTTTCTTTGAGAAATAGTTCAACAAAAGAGTTATAAGTTTTAAACTTTTAATACAAGTAAAACCCAACTCAAAATACCAGAACAGAGTCGAACACAAAGTCTCAACAAAATTTTAGAGCTACACAAGTCTCTAATCACAGGTTCAGGGCAACACGAAGTTCCCATTCCAGTTTATATTTTAAACAAGAAGTCCTAATACCAGCTCAAAATGAAACACGAGCTTCAACAAGAGTTCAGAACTATACAAGTAACAAAATATGAGTACGGTGTAAAACATGAACCTCCATTAATAGTCTAGATTTTCACAAGAATAAAACATGGGTACAGAGCCACATACAAGCTTCAACAACAGTCTCGAGTTACCCAAGATTCCCAAACATAGGTCAGAGCATCAAGAACCTCCATCACCAGTTTTCATCAAACACGAAACCAAGAACAAGATCCAAACCAAATACAAGCTCAATCAAAACACAAACTCCAACAGATCATACGAACTCAAGGTTCCCATATAGTTCAGAATCCACATATTGCAATGAAGGTCAGTTCCAACACAACAACCTCAAATAAAAATTTCAGAAATGGAAAGTAGAGCTACTAATACAAGCTTCGCATGCATGTATCACTATTAAACTATCACAAAGACAGTTTCAAAACCAACGTTATTTTTGCCATGGATTCATATCCAAGATAATAGAGATTATAAAACCCAAAGAACAAATAACCAGATAAAACTTGCAAGCTTAGAATCTCAAAAGAGCATAATCGTTTTAATGAAACATTTAGAAGAAAGCAAGAGATCTTAAAGATTTGAGCCAATCATGTCTAATAGTGCTTCTGCCAAATCAAAGGAGACCTCTAGCCGAGCTCACAACTTCTCCTCTTCTCCACGAAAGATCAAACAACCATATTCTTTTTCCATATTGTCTCTTATACATCCCACGAACTGAAAATAGGTATAAGACTTCAAAAATAGCCATTAAGTGCAGTTCAATCTGCTGGTTTGAAAAACTAGAGAGCATGCAGAGAAAAAATCATGGCACATGCAAAATGAAACAACCATAGACAAACCCACTTCCATTCCTTCCAAGACGGTTTGTGCACAAAAACCAAAAACAATAAGTTTCATTAATTCCAATTTTCTTGCCTATCCTATCTTGTCACCGCCTTCCAAGTCTGGCAATTGCTAAATCAAAATTAACATGAAATTTCATTTTAGTGATACTTCCACATAAGCCTCTGCCAAGTCACTAGCCCCTACCAAAACTGGAAGTACCCTATGCATTCAAAACCTTATCAATAACATAAATGTCATAAGAATCATCTCCCTTAATGCATGTGACGACCTAATTCCCCTTTCATACCCATTAGTTTAGGATAGATCAAATTTCTTAGGTTAGACCTTAGGTAGTTTATAATATATACCTTAGGATATAACCTTAACAACAAATTTCCACCATAGGTCTTAACACATAGCCTAAGGTAGTTTCCACATAGGTTAGATTAATTCACAACATACTAGTTTTAGGCATTAGGTTAGATCATCATAAAACCTTATAGTATTAGGTTCTAGGTTATTTGTAATAGCCTAATAACCTTTCCATATCCTTTAGCATAGAGCTTAGGTTAGGATGCCAATCAACCTACGAAGTAGAATAGGAAGCTTTAGGTTAGGATAAGAATTCTATTAAGTGACATAGATTAGGTAGAAAATATTCTTACCTAGCTTAGGATTTCGTAGGATATTCCTTTTTAGGATCCCAAATCCTTCTTATGCCATGAACAGGCTATATTTTCATGTTCATCAGCAATGTCCTGCCATGATCGATCTCCAAGGACCCAAGCACAACATACAACTGAATGGAAATACATTCACACAAAAATCAAATAACTTGTAACAACAAAGTTCAGTCAATATGTCTCTTAATTCATGGAATGTCAATTTACCATTCGTTCAACAGAGCAGATTTAAAACATTCCTTGGATCATTTAAATTGATCCAAGGATGAGTCAGATTAATAGATAAGTTTACAACTCTTAAACCAGATTGCAACTCACCTACAAGAAGTGAAAAATGGATTCAAGGAAGCCATTCCAATTCAATCAAAGGATCTTAAGAACATAAATGATTTGTCCATATCAAGCATGATCTCCAACAATCAAAAGAACATATCTTTATAAGGAAAATCACATGTCAACACTTGAAATGCAAAGGAGGAAAATAACAACTTGTCAAGGGTGTTACATGCTTCCCTCCTAAAAGAATCATTGTCCCAATGATTACCTCTTTTAACAATTTACACCAAGGACAATCAATTCATTCACTTCTCTTATCCTAAGTCAAATATACCAAAATCTTATAGTTCCATAAAATCAGCATTAAATAGCTATTTATTCAAATCAAATAAATATCTACCCAAAATTGGCATACTTATTGTCATATAAAGATAAAATCATAAATTTTTATCAATCAACAAAATCAATTCTATTCAAATAGATATGGAAAAGTAGTTTTCATATCCTCTAGATTTTCCCAAGTTGCACTCTCTTCATTAAACTGGTCCCACTGGACCTTACATTGACTTATTTCTTGATTTCTTAAATGCAACTGGTGAGTTTCAAGCACTCATATGGGTTTAACCATGATTATTCCTGGGTCTTGGACCTGCAAGGAATTCTAATTTAACACATGATAAATCTAAAATGTATTTATTAAGCAAATAAATATGGAAAACATCATGCATTTGTGACAAAGCAGGTGGTAATGCTAAATGATAAGCTACATGGTTGATTACTTCAACTATTTCAAAAGGTCCCACATAACGTGGTGATAACTTGGCAGCCTTGCCAAAAGTTATAGAACTCTTTTTGGTTTAACCCGAAGAAAAACCTTCTCACCAAGTTCAAATTTCCTTTCAACCCGCTTTAAGTCAGCATAACTTTTTTTCCTATCTGTTGCTTCTTTCAAGTGTTCACAAATCATTTTAACTTGTTGTTCCATTTCCATAAGGATTTCAGGTCCAATTACCTCTCTATCTTCTATGTTATCCCAACTAACAGGGGTTCTACATTTTCTTTTGTATAATGCCTCGAAAGGTGCCATCTTAAGAGAAGCATGATATGTATTATTGTATGCGAATTAAACTAATGGAAGATACTCTTCCCACTTATATTGTTGATCCATGCAATACATTCATAACATATCTTCTAAAACTTGATTTACTCTTTCAGTCTACCCATCTGTTTCCGGATGATACACAAAACTGAAATTTAGCTTAGTTCCTAGAGCTGCATTAAGTGTTTGCCAAAATCTTGATGTCATTCTAGGATCTCTATCTAAAATGATTAACTCAGGTACTCCATGTAATCTAAAAATTTTGTGTACAAATCTTCTTGCCAAAATAGGAGAATCATCCTTCAGATTTCCAGCAATAAAATGTGCTACCTTTGTTAGTTTATCAACAACTACTAAGATAACATCATGCTTATTTCTTGACATAGGTAACCCTTGTACAAAATCCATGCTTATTACCTGCCATTTGTACTACGGTATGCTATGAGGATACAACAAACTGGTTGGGTGCATATGTTCCGCTTTAACACATTGACATTCAAGGCAATGTGTCACAAAATCAATAACATCCTTTTTCATTCCTTTCCAAAAATATTGTTGTTTTATATCAGCAAGCATCTTAGTAATGCCAGGGTGTCTAGAAAAAGGTGAATTGTGAAATTCAGTTAACAATTTCTTTCTCAAATCATTAAGAAAAGGTACATAAACTTTGTTTTCAAATCATAAGATTCCTTCTCTATCAAAGTGAAAACCTTTATACCTCGAATCATTAGAATCTGTAGCAAGTGTTGCTTTTACTTGTTGAAAGTAAGAATTAGATTCCATAACACTTTTTACTTCATCCTTAAACTGAGTTCTAAGTGTTATAAGAGCAGAAATGTGCTTCCTACAACTTAGAGCATCAACCACTCTATTTTCTTTTCCTTTAATGTAACTTATGTCAAAATCATATTGAGACAAAAACTCTAACCACCTTCGTTGTCTTGCATTTAGATTTGGCTGAGTAAAATGTACTTCAGCCCAAGATGATCAGTTTTCAACTCAAATGGTTTACCAAGCAGATAATGCCTCCAAACTTGGAGTGCATGAACAATGGAAGCAAGCTCTAAATCATGTGGAGCATAATTCAACTCATGTAACTTAAGTTTTCTACTTTCGTATGCTATAACATGACCACTTTGTAACAAAATACCTCCTAGACCTTCACCAGATGCATCAGTTACCACCATAAAATCTCCATTAGGATCTGGTACTGCAAGAATAGGTGCTGAAGTTAACTGTTCCTTCAAGGTTTTAAATGCAATTTCACATTTCTCACTCCAAACAAACTTTTTATCTTTCTTCTGTAAGGAAGTTATTGGTGCAGCTATCTTAGAAAAGTCTTTTACAAATTTCCTATAGTAGCCAGCAAGTCCCATGAAGCTTCTAACTTCATGTACATTCTTTGGTGCAAGCCATTTCATTATAGCTATAATTTTTGAAGGATCTACAACAATTCCATCTTTACTAATTACATGTCCCAAATAGTGCACTTCTATGTCATAAAAGAACATTTGGACAACTTACCAAACAATCGTCTCTTTCTTAGAATTTCCAAAACTATTTTCAAATGCTCATGATGCTCCTCAATGCTTTTAGAATATATGAGAATGTCATCCAAGAATATGAGCACAAATTTGTCCAAGTATTCTTGAAAGATATTATTCATTAAATTCATAAATGCCGCAGGTGCATTAGTTAATCCAAAAGGTAAAACCGTAAACTCATAATGTCCATACCTTGTTCTAAAAGTTGTTTTATGAATATCCTCATCCTTAATTCATAGTTGATGATATCCAGATCAAAGATCTATCTTGGAATATACTGATGCTCCATGCATTTGATCAAATAAATCATCAATCCTAGGGAGTGGATATCTATTCTTGATTGTTTCCTTGTTTAACATTCTATAATCAATGCACAATCTAAGTGTTCCATCTTTCTTTTTCACAAAAATTACGGGTGCTCCCCAAGGTGAAACACTTGGTCTAATCAAACCCTTAGACAAAAGTTCTTGCAATTGAGCCTTAAGCTCTACTAATTCTATAGTAGTCATTTGATAAGGTGCCTTAGAAATAGGTTCAGTACCTGGTTTGATTTCAATCATGAAGTCAAACTCCCTTTTGGGTGGTAGACCTAGAAATTCTTCCAAAATACATCACTGAAGTCTCGTAACAATGGATATCATTCCATAATATCACTTGCTTTCTTCTATTGATTTAGTAATTTTTACTGCATATAAGGTACATCCTTTATTTTTGGCCTTTTTAAGTTGCATAGCTGACAATTTTCTAACAGAAATATCATGTTTCACACCCTGAATCTTTGTTGTTTTCTGCAGTCGTCTAAATAACTAATGTGTTTTTCAAAATAGTCCACTTTAGCCTTATGTTATGCTAACCAATTAACACCTATGATTACATCATAAGACCCTAAAGGTGCAACATAAAGATCAACCTCTGTGGAAAAGTTAGGTAAATCAAGGACTACTCCAAAAAGACACATACTAACCATATGAACAACATTATTACCATACTTGTATAATCCATGTTTTATCCATGTTTCTATCTTTTCTTTTTAATTTTGATGCTAATTTACTAGAAATAAAACATTTAGTAGCTCCGGTATCAAAATAATAGTTATTGGTAAACCAAATAACTTACCCGAAACTTCTATGGGTGTGGCTTGTTTCTCATCCTGCTTGTCAGCTACTACAGCGTGTATCTTGTGTTATTGATTGTGATCATCCTTCTTCAAAGGACATTGATTTATGTAATGATATTTTCCATAGTTATAACAGCCTCCTACAGGTCCCTTCCTAGGCTCAGTTTTATTCCAGCCTTAGAGTTATCATTCTGACCCCATAGGACTTATGTCCGTTATTATTGTTCTTGGCAAAGTTGTTCCGTGTATTACCAAAAAACTTGTTTGTTGCTACTTTCCTATTTGTATCAGATGAAAACTTAATTTTCATTCTAAATTTCTTCCATGGTCCTTTCTTGGGTGTAAGAGAGGATGAAGAGGAGTTGGGATTCTTCTTCCTTACTTCCTCCTTGTGAGCAGAAATTTCCTTTAATTTATGTTCCTGCCTTATGGCTTTTTCAACAACCCCTTCCATCGTGGTTGGGCTATGAACATCCACCTCTCCTCCTATAATGAGATTTAATCCCATGATGAATTTTTGTATCCTAAACTTCTCATCAGTTTGGTACTAGGCACATACTTAAGGAGTTTTGTAAATCGCTCCCAATACTCAATTACAGTTAGCTTTCCTTGAGCTAAGTTTTGAAATTCAGTCATTTTCTGATCATAGTAAAGTTGTGGCAGCCATCGTTGCCTAAAGTAACCCTTAAATTGGTCCCATGTGATATTAGATTCATCAATGTTCAACTCAGCCTTGTGGTTGTCCCACCATGAAGATGCTTTGTGTGAAAGTTGATATGCTCCCCATATCACCTTTGTTTCTTCTGAGAAATTTCTTATTGCAAAGTATTTCTCCATTTCACTGAGCCAGTTCTCAGCCCCATCTCCTAATGTGGTGCCATCAAACTTGGGTGGACTTATCCTTTTTATGTCATTAGTGAGTTTTGTTGCTAGCCTAGCCTTTTTTTCTCTGGCTGAATAGGTATGTTAACATTGTTATTATCAACACCCACATTAGCGTTGTCCCCTGGAGGTGGCTAATTATTGTTATCATCATCTTCTTCTTCCTCCTCATTACCCATTACTTGTTGTTCCAGCACAACCAAATGATCTCTTGTGTCCAACAGGGCAGCAAGGATCTCATCGAGTTTCTAGGCAGTTACCACTCCTTCCTCAGGTGGAGGGTTATTTGCAATGTTTCCTCTTGTTCTCACCATTTTCTTACAACAAGAAAATTTAAGTTTCATCAGATTGTGGACACAATAGGTCCAAGAGCTGCAACCTTCACTCTTGATACCAAGATGTAACATTCCCATTTTAAGACTTTAGAATCAAGAGAATTTTTTTTATATATATAATGTTCACTGTTCTAAATAAAGCAATATTTAGAACAAACATTCCATGCCAATCAAATTCAATGGATAAACATATGCAATCTGTAATGACTCGGTGATTCACCGATCTATTCATTCCATAACTCGGTAAGCTACCGATCTATTTATGTTATCTTATGTATTGAATACATATTGTATACTTCATATACTTTGTCATCCTACCCTACACTAGGTACTGAGTGATTTGTTTAAAGAACATATCTGAATATCTGTTACCAATATTCATCTGATATCACGTTGTTTTAAACTTGGTGACATAGGACAACGCAACTAGCAGTTTGTGATACTTTGGCCAAAGATTTATAACATACTATGTATGTCACTATTCCTAGATGGCATACTCATCATTTTGGAATACATCCTTCACCTCACTCTCCTATTATCATGATTGGTCTTTACTAACTACCGTCAGTCCACTTGTTCCAGGTTTTACCCTAGCCCTAGATAGAAACATAACCTATTATAGGAAGATGCTCACAAAGGCTTAGGGTAGATGGGCATACTCATTTGACCTAAGTCATCCGAATGTGCAAACGTACCCTGAGCCTTTGGAAGCTAATTCCTATCCTAAATATGCTCCTATCCAGACCTAGAGAGAAACTAGGTTCAAGTCCGAGTTCCAGATGTGTGTAGATCTAGATGATCAATGTGGAAGGGTGATGCCACATGTCAACTACAATGTTGTATTCTCGAGAAGACCCAAGCCTTCTCAAAAGTATAGCCCTGCAGTTGGCATGTGCCAACATCCTACAAAAACTACCTCATCGAGATGTACATACCCCCAAGGAGATTGTTAATACATTGTTAGTTTGGATTAAAACCTGATTACAACAACCCTGCCAAACCCTAATCCAACGCTCAATAAGTTCTTCCTAAATTTGCTTCATTTAGCCCACTAAGAACTTCGTTATTTTCATAGTCACTTTTAATAATTGATCACATAGTTAAACTATCAATTAACCGTAACTATGTAGCGTTATAATATGTCTTATTTAAAAAGTACAATAAATTTTTAGAAATTCAACACCAAAATATATATCCAATATAAGGTAGACTTCATACAAAATGAAGTCTAATAAATTGTAGTCATACTTCAAACCTTTTTGGTTTATATTCCATTAAGAAAGAGAAAGAGTCTTTCTCTACATGTTACGTGTTAGGGTTTATCCTACCCAATGTCCACATTTTCTTAATGTATGTTCATCACACGTTACATTACTATGTTATATAGTTTAGATAATGAATATCATATTCTACAACTTAACAAGTTGCATCACAAGTAGGGAGATTGAACTAAATCCCTCTATCCAACTTATTAAAAGATAACCAATTAACATAAAAATAATATAAAGAATATCAACAAGATAGAATCCATCTCTTCCATACAAGTACAAAATAATTTACACAACCAATACAGGTAAACTCTCAACTTTCAATTTATCTTTATAACTTATACATTTACAAGACTTATGCATTTAGGTATACTGCATAACAACCGTCTTCATTATAAAAGAATACTACATTTCCTTTTTCAATACAATCTCAAGAATGAATCAGAATTCTTCACAAGGAATCAGATTTAATTCAGCCAATGCATCATATAAGTTTTTCCTTCTTTTATCACTTACGAAGTCCATCTCGCAAAAAATTTCTAGCATGGGTCAATTCAATGAACTGAGCATGATAAGCACTAAGCCTTAAAATGAGGTGCATTCCAATAATTGTTCCATTAAAACAACTCTACTTTAATGAGACAATTATTACATCATAAATATCAATATAAGTAATAGCAAATGAAAAAGAAGTACATTTAACCAATTGAATTCACTTCCAAGAGAAGAACAAAATATAATCCACTATATCTGCCTTACAAAATTAAAGTTTAATTGATCCTATCAATTATCTTTAAGCAAACAACAAATCATATCATCTCATTGTTCCCAATTCTATCATAATAGAATACAACATTTATCTTTTCTTTAACCAAAATAAGGGTTTAAAGCATGGTTCTCATTAGGATGATTCATCTAACTCCTAAGCAAAAGAAAAATAAGAACCATTACAAACTATGCCCAAACACAAGACATCTGAAAATAAAACAGATTCATAACATGAATTAATGGTTTCATTTAAAGGACAACTACCTTAAAATTCAACATTTAAGATATTCATCATAAACAAAATCCCATTTCAATCCAAGAAGGAATAGAGAATCAAACAGTCTACCTACAAGTCTAAATCTACTTCCACATGTTAGAAGTTAACATTTAAAGATCTGAAACCAACGTTCACAAATCAAAGTAGACTCATACAGAGTTAATCTCTACTCGAGTCCATCCAAGGAGGATCCATAAAAAGATAGAGTGCAAGAGACAAAACTTACTCATCTCAAACCAAACAAAGCAAAGCCTTGTCAAAAAAATAGTCTGCCAAACAAGCTTACATTTTCTGTTCAACAAAATCGAATCATCTAATCTCTTCCTACATCATTTCACAAATGATTTGAACAAGGAAGACCAAACAACTCATAAAGAAATCTCCATTTCATAAGAGAATCAAAATAGAAAAGTTCAACCAATGAACTTATCCCAACAATAGAAAGAAAGGGATCTTAATTAGAAAATGATCCAATCAATAATTCATTTTATTGTACTAACAAATGAATTTCTCTTTTAATTCAAACATAGAAATTCATAAGCTAGTTCCCGGAGAGAGAACAAAATCGACTCACAGTAAGAAGAAAGCACACTGCCATTTTCCTTACAATTCTTTACCTTCAATAAACATGAGTTTCAATTCTAATCTCAGAATGAAATACACATAACAGTCCTAAAAACAACATTCTGTTCCAAAGGAATCACATTCCTTTCTTTTACAAAGACACAAGGTTTATTTACTATATCCAACAAGAGATAGAAAAAAAAATCGATCAGTAAGCTAAACATGTTCAGAAGTATCAATGAACTCAAAGACTGAAATCCCATTGTCAGGTTTCAATATTGCATTACAAAAGAGTAATTAGTTCTCGATTCAATAAGTACTATAATACAAAAACAATCTGAACAGAGACAAAGTAATCCCACCATAACAATTCAGAGCACTAAAGTAATAAACTCTTCTTTTAAATGAAACCCAGAGCTTATTTTAAAATATCTGAAGATGCGGGTTTCCAAAAATAGAGGGGAAAAGAATACCCCGATAAAATGCCATTGCCATCTCAGAAAAGATGAAACAATTCTCAAAAAAGAATTACCAAATCCATTCATCAAACAAAGATGTTTTCAGTTAAGATCTCAAAGAGTTTACCCAACAACTCAGCCAACTATTCTCCCAGTTTTCTTTGAGCAATAGTTCAACAAAAGAGTTATAAGTTTTAAACTTTTAATACAAGTAAAACCCAACTCAAAATACCAGAATAGAGTCGAACACGAAGTCTCAACAAAATTTAGAACTACACAAGTATCTAATACACAAGTATAAAATACAACTTCCAATAATAGTTCAGCACACTAATCACAAAGTTCCAACATTCCATTCCAGCTTATATTTTAAACAAGAAGTCCCTAATACCAGCTCAAAATGAAACACGAGCTTCAACAAGAGTTTAGAACTATACAAGTAACAAAATACAAGTACGGTGTAAAACACAAACCTCCATTAACAATCCATATTTTCAAAGAATAAAACACAGGTACAGAGCCACATACGGGCTTCAACAATAGTCCCGAGTTACCCAAGATTCCCAAACATAGGTTAGAGCATCAAGAACCTCCATCACCAGCTTTCATCAAACATGAAACCAAGAACAAGATCCAAACCAAATACAAGCTCAACAAGCTCAAGCAAAACACAAACTCCAACAAGATCAGATGGAACTCAAGGTTCCCATATAGTTCAGAATCCACATATTGCAACGAAGGTCAGTTCCAACACAACAACCTCAATACAAATTTCAAAAATGGAAAGCAGAGCTACTAATACAAGCTTTGCATGCATGTATCACTATTAAACTATCACAAAGACAAGTTTCAAAACCAACATTATTTTTTTCCATGGATTCATATCCAAGATAACAAAGATTATAAAACCCAACAAACAAGTAACCAGATAAAACATGCAAGCCAAGAATCTCAAAAGAGCAGAATTGTTTTAATGAAACATTTAGAAGAAAGCAAGAGATCTTAAATATTAGAGCCTATCATGCCTGATAGTGCTTCTGCCAAATCGAAGGAGACCTCCAGCCGAGCTCACAACTTCTCCTCTTCTCCACAAAAGATCAAACAACCATATTCTTTTTCCACATTGTCTCTTATACATCCCACAAACCGAAAATAGGTCTAAGACTTCAAAAATAGCCATTAAGTGTAGTTTAATCTGTTGGTTCAAAAAACCAGAGAGCATGTAGATCAAAAATCATGGAACATGCAAAGTGAAACAACCCCGACAAAAAAACCCGCTTGCATGCCTTCCAAGATGGTTTGTGCACAAAAATTGAAAACAATAAGTTTCATTAATTCCAATTTTCCCACCTATCCTTCCTTGCCACCGCCTTCCAAGTCTGGTGAATGCCAAATCAAAATTAACATGAAATTCCATTTTAGTGATACTTCCACATAAGCCTCTGCCAAGTCACTAGCCCCTACCAAAACTAGCAATACCTATGCATTAAAAACCTTATCAATAACATAAATGCCATAGGAACCATCACCCTTAATGCATGCGACCACCTAATTCCCCTTTCATACCCATTAGTTTAGGATAGATCAAATTTCTTAGGTTAGACCTTAGGTAGTTTATAATATATACCTTAGGATATAACCCTAACAACAAATTTCCACCATAGGTCTTAACACATAGCCTTAGGTAGTTTCCACATAGGTTAGATTAATTCACAACATAATAGTTTTAGGCATTAGGTTAGATCATCATAAAACCTTATAGTATTAGGTTCTAGGTTAATTTTAATAGCCTAGTAACCTTTCCATATCCTTTAGCACAGAGCTTAGGTTAGGATGCCAATCAACCAACAAAGTAGAATAGGAAGCTTTAGGTTAGAATAAGAATTCTATTAAGTGACATAGCTTAGGTAGAAAATATTCTTACCTAGCTTAGGATTCCATAGGATAGTCCTTTTTAGGATCCCGAATCCTTCCTATGCCATGAACAAGTTGTATTTTTGTGTTCGTCAGCAATGTCCTGCCATGATCGATCTCCAAGGACCCAAGCACAACATACAACTGAATGGAAATACATTCACACAAAAATCAAAGAACTTGTAACAACAAAAGTTTAGTCAATATGTCTCTTAATTCATGGAATGTCAATTTACCATTCGTTCAATAGAGCAGATTTAAAACATTCCTTGATCACTAAAATTGATCCAAGGATGAGTCGATTAATAGATAAGTTTACTCTTAAACCAGATTACAAAACCTACAAGAAGTTGGATTCAACTCACCTATTCAAATTCAAGTGAAAAAAATGGATTCAAGGAAGCCATTCCAATTCAACACTTGTCAAAGGATCTTAAGAATTACATTAAATGATTTTTTTGGTGTCCATATCAAGCATGATCTCCAAAACCAATCAAAACTTTCCTGCAACCCAATGTTTTGACATATCTTTATCCCTTCCATCCAAGGAAAAGATCACTATCACTCAAGTCATAGAAATTCTTTTGAAATCTTTTAGAATAATTTTCACAGGAATTCAAAAGGAGAATGTATATTATGAAGATTAATAAATTTAACTAACAATAATGCAACCATATATGACCCTTTACATTACTATAAAAATTCTAATTAGTGTGAAAAATGTAGAAAGAAAAAGAAAGGAAGATAGATATTAAATTAGACATAATAAGGGTTTGTAATTTTCTAAGCCCAACAATAATTTGATCAAGGTTTTAAGTGAAAATATAAGACATTGAATCCAACACTTGAACAAATGGAAATAAAAATACGTATTAAAAATGTTAGAGAGAAAATGAGTATTTTGTATATACGGTAAAATAATGGGTATTTTATAATAATGTTTTATTGGGAGGGGGTGTTAATAATAGAATATTGAGATTTAGATATGGAAATAGGGGTATTATTTATTATCTTATGAATACACATGATAGGAAATAAGTTTACATAGTGAATCCCCGTGATAATTTTATTTGAATTAAGCAAAGACATAAATGCAACTATATTTAGTAATTCTATTTCATGACATTTTATGTAAATGATAAGATCATTATTACGATGTTGTTTTATTTCAAATACCAATATGAACCAAGAAGGTCGTTACAAAGTTTAAACATTTGTGGGAGATTTTAAAACATTAGAGAAGTGTCCTTGCATAATGAGTAGTGTTCTAATATATCCTATGTAGCTGGGTCCTCTACCTCTTGTTTCTCGTTGATGGTGAAGTTGCTCGCCCAACCGATTCTTCTCACCAATTATGGATGATTCTCCACCCCATTAATTCAATTGGAAAATTTTATTCCACCACTATCTTGGGGAAAGTATATGGGTTTTTCTTCTTATTGGCTCTCTAGTGCAAGGTGGAGTTTGTATTATTGGATCTCTGCCATTATATTGAGGAATAACAGCCTCCCTTGGGTATGCATGATAATTCTTAAAATTTGGATGAACGGTCCACCCTAGATCATCTAATAGAGTAGCCTTATAATTTACTGCACCCTCCCTCCTAAATATGATACACAATCTTCCCCTCATGCCATTGTTGCATGTACTTGAATTTCGTATTTTTTTGTTTTATAATCTAAACCATTTTAACAGAGATACTTACGTTGAAGGTGTACACAATGATCAGTTGTTAGTGGATGGAGGTTAACCAAGACTAACACATTTCAAAAAATCAATGGCGCAGCTTATGGGTATCATACATACATTGAATTTTGGAATAAAAATGAAATGAAGGGTGGGGAGAATCATTCCTTTAAAACCTTTAATCAATTCGAACTATAATGCTCAAATCATAAACCATTCATCATTAATATGTGCACAACATCATACAACATTCATTCAAATAACCATAACCATGAGAGAGAACACCATAACACAAGATATAAGTGGGAAACCCTCAAAGGGAAGAAAATCTAGTGAAATTTCTTATTATATTATTCAAATAAAAATATTTAGTTAAGCACCAACTTTACAAGGAGCACTAACCCCTAGTTTAGTAGAGAACCAACCCTAAAATGAGCACCAAACCCTAGTTTAGTGAAGCACCAACTCCACAAGGAGGATACAACCCCCTAAGATGATAAAGCACCCACTCAACCACCTTTATATGAAGATATCTGATGTCTTTTTGCTTCAAAAACTGATGGAGATCGTTGATTAATCTCACACACCTTTAAACCCTCTCTCCTTAAACGTGTTATATCTCACACTTTCATGACTTGTATTGTATTTAAATCCTTGCACACATGATATATAAATCTCCTCAGAAATTAAATCAATTCCTTAGATCTAAAATGATTCCTTCATACCTATTTCACACTCACACTTGGGTAAAAAGTTTTCCCTCTCACTTAGCTAGTTCAAATTTGAACTAAAACAATCACTTTGTAACTTTCTCATCTCAAAAACATAAATAAATTTGGTATAGATCATTCAAATATAAAAATTCATATTTTAAAAATACCAATACATTCATAAACATATTCATAATGAACCCATATAGGTTGGTCATTCCCAAATGCCCCAAACAAGCTCAAAAATAGCTCAAAACCCCATCACCTGATTCATCAAATATCAAAACAATTATCACCATGATTATTAAGCTCATAAATTACTCACATTTCAAATATGACATAAAAACATCATCCATGGTCGTACATTAGCTTTCACTAATAAAATTATTCATAACTCTATCAAAAAGGCTTATATCCTTCTCATAGCAATTGTTTCCAGGAACCAGTCTTCACCTATGGACCTCAAGGTCACATCATATCACCTCAAATATGGAATGTAACCACTATTTATAAATCCCCTAACATTTATATCACATCCATAATTTATAGATCTCATGAAACATCCATACATGCAAACCACACCAACTTTCCTCTTCACCAAACTAGCTACCCAAAAAGAATTTTTAGAAAATCAACTAGTTTACACCTATTATGTCACTTTTAAGACCTCAAAATTCCTTAAATAGGAACAAATTCATTCTCAAATTGATATAAAGAATAAAATAATCCATCTCATACATCTTCTATTTCAATCTTTGAGTAAAAACAATCTTATCCTGAAAAACAACAAACCTTCTTCTTCAAAACTAAGTTGGATGACCCATCAAATATCCTCATCATGAAAAAAACTATGCATAATTTTAAATATATATAAATCATATTTCCATAACATATTACATTTCCTTCCAACTCCCAAGTGGAAGGCATTCAACAGGACCATCTCGAAAATTGCCCCAAAACTACTTATAGACCACTCTTCATAAATTGGGAACACTTTTACCTTTAGAATATTAACCATAGTCTGAAAACATAATGGAAATAAATCATGAATCCCATGCTAAAATTAATGTTAATTTATTTCATACATCCTTTTGACAACTTTGTCATAAACTGAACTTCTTCATAAACTTGCATGTTTGAGTGGAGTCCACAAATCACCACATGTTTTAATATACCTTTATGGAAGTATTAATGAGTCCTCCTCTAAAACAAACAATCATCATACTATAAAAATAACTTCATTCTAGGCACCTACAATGAAAATCTCTCCTATCACTTTATTGCTAGGGTTTCAAAATCATAAAAAGTAGTTTACCTTCTTAACATTCATTCATTAAAATGTGATGATGAAATTACCTCATTATTTTTATGAAATTATCTTATCTCAAAGTAAAAACATCCATAAAATCCACAAGGTCTCATGAAAATCACATAATTCATGCTAAGCATTAGAAGCTGCAATTCGAGCTAGAAATCACCCTTTCTTGGACCCTGTTTCACCTAAAACATCATAACTTGAAAAATATTCTTCATAATGACTTGAAATTTTTCTCACACCTATAAAACACCTATGCACCATATAAAATTTTCAACATAGATAAAATATGTCTAAATATTCATAACCCATATCATTTTCATGACTAGCCAATGGGGTTTGCATGGTTTAAGGCTAGGTCAACTAAACCAACACTATATCTAATCAAGAAATATATGAAAAATGAATATACATGATGAAAAATATATCACATACCTCCATGATTGATCTCAAGAGCTCTCATATACTTGCATGTGCTATCATGCCTAATTAGGCCTCCAAACACTAGGATTAGGCCTAGTGTGCACCATGACCAAGTAGAAAACCTCATAGATCTACTTCCTAACTCTCAAAATGACCTAAAATTCCTAGGAAATCATATCTCACTTACCTTCATGCCTCCATGATCTCACATGGCTCTATACCTCCTAATTTGGTCTCCAAGCACCTAGATTAGGTCTAGATGAGCTCTTAGAACTAGGTCTTCAACCCACTGCCGCACTCTAAAACTTTTGTGAGTGCTTAAAAAATATCCAATCATGATATCCATGCTACTACCATACTCCTCAACACCAATAAACACAAACCATTATGCACCATCACCTAGGCTAGCTAGGTCACTTGACTAGGCTTGTTAGACCAAGACAATCTCACTGAATCCACTCTTGCCATCATGAAACCACGTAAGTATCCATGTAATAATCCTACTAAGAATTCTTTAACAATTTTACATCATCCTCTTTTTCATTAATGAGCTTTTACATCAATTAAAACACCTAGAACTCAACATGCCAACAATCTCCCCTTTTTCATTGATGGAAAACCACATAATATTCTCCCCTTTTTACATTAATGACAAAGTGCATACCTAAACCTCATGATATTCATATTTCTTAGCTTCATATGATCATGTCTTGGCTGGAAACATCAAACAAAATCATCAAACAAGCATGCAAATTTATCTTACCTCACTAAGCATTGTTTTTAACCTTATTCTTGGCTTGAAGCTATTGTAGAAGACCCTTCTTCCTTGCTTATCTCAATTAATCTTGCTCATCTACTTCCTTGACTCTTTACATAGAATTATCACCTACAACCACTAAAACCTATATCCCTAAACTCCTTATTCAGTTTTCTTTAGACTAACTTTAGCATGTTTTAAATACCCATACACACAATGACACAACTCCTTATGAATTCCCTGGCCTTATGACATCCCTCTCTGGTAGAAAGTAAAAAAATTAAGCTCCTTACCTTGTATGGTTTTCTTGAAGATAGATCAAACACTTCAAAACTTCCTAAATATCCTCCTTATTCTTACATAGTATCTCTTCATGCTTTAACAACCTTCTTGAGTCATAGACTATTTTACCTTTGAAGTATACTAGCACACCATCCTAAATGTAGCCATTTAGACCACTTAGACACTTTTTATCAATGTTAAAGATAATATTTAACTCCCCTTCCTTAGGAACCTCCTACAAACCTATAGTATGTAATTTGATACTCTGAAATCATACACACTTTACTCATGTAAGTTGTCACCCACTCATACCTTGAAATCTTTATTCATTTTTCCAACTAAACCTTCATAGCACCTTTCACTTTTGATGAGATCACAAGAAATATATCCCTTCCTTATAATTCATTGTTGGACTGTAGCACTACATGACTTGTACATTTACTGACCTGTAGAGATTCATGAATGATCATACATTACTTTTGCACAAGCCTTGTCACTTATACTTTCTCTTCCAATCAATCATGATTAACAAATATTCATGTTTCTAGCACTCCTAATTCAATACTAAAGTGTGCTCTCCCTTCCTTGTAGGATTCCTTAAACCTATAAAGCATGCCAATTTATACCCTTATCATATTAATACCGACTAAAATTTCTTAGACACTAACTTAACTTACTTGACAACTCTTTGTTCTATTGCAAATATTCTTGTCAACTTTTACTCTTAATTAAGACTAAAACTACCTTCCTCAGCATTAGAGGACCTTCTCATATATGTGGTACACATTTATACCTCTGCAACACTATGACATCTCCATGAGTTAGCATAAAGATCATATCCTAATCCATGAGTATTTTTCATGAGTTCAACATTCCTTCCTTAGGGTCTAATACTTCATTCTAAGTCCAAGACACCTTGTAGATCATGTCATATTTGCATTTTCCTTGTTAGAGACACATATTAGATCCAAATATCCATACACAGAGTCTTATAGCTCATCATTTTGGGCAAGATTACTTATAGCATCCTAAGAACAAGGCATACACACACCCAACATACATGTTTACCTCAACTTACTCAATATTAGAGATCACTTAAGCTCCCCTTAGACCTTATACACCATCTTAAGAACATCATGATTTAAAATTACCTCTTCTCACACTTAACCAATAAAACATAGACATATAACATAATTATGACAAATAGGAGCACAAAATTTGACTTCGATAACCATTAAGAGTCTTCATCTCTCCAACCAACCTCTATGATGCATATTCTCTCTTGACAAGTCTTCATAATAGATATGCTAACCTTCTTGACCATGCAGAGATAAATCATCCTTTTCTCGAAATATACCTTTCACTTCAAGGACTAAAGTATCTGTAGACCCTTTATAAGGTTTCATTCAAGGTTCACTTCTTTCTTATAGCACTATATGGCCTTATTATACCATCAAGACATATCAAAAATTGTCTAAGGAAACCATACAATCTTCCAAACCATCATAAATAGGTGGGAAAACATGATCATCAACAAAAAACTTCAATATCATAAACCTAGAAACACATTCCTCATAAACCTAGAAACAATACTATACCCTTCTCATATCAAGAATGAACACTTCTTGATTTAATTGACACCCTGAGACCTATGCATACTTATTCATTTTTCAAATGATCATTCTTCATCATATTCTTAAAGAGTCTTTCTTGATTACTTAGCATTTCAACCATGTTTGTAGTCCTTAATATAGACTGTATAATGTAAAACACAAATATTCATGAATTGAGTCATACTCACACATTCAAAGCTTTTGTCATGGCCCATCATAGATCAAAGATAAACTTATCATGATATTATCGACACCTATATATAGGAGCACTGGATGACTTGATGTACTAACAAAAGACTTAACTTGTATACTTGAGACACATGAACACAATTTAAGAGAAATACATCCTTTGAAAAACATACTAACTTAAAGCGATCATGAAAGAACATTGTTTCAAGATACCTTTCAACAAGACTTGACAACCTTGAATATAAATATCAACATGACTTATCATGATCACTAACACACCATTTGACCATACTCACACCAGACACTTGAATTTTAGGTCATAACTACACTTTGAAAACTCAAGGACAAACTGGATAGACTCTAACTTATGAAAACACATACACGAATACATGATTGTGCAGACTTATGGATCTTTGACACACATTTCATCACTTAAATAACCAAATAATATTTCAACACATACATTTTCATCAAGAAGACACTTCTTACAGTAGCATACCTCAACCTAGTTGTCTTACCTTTCTCCAATGCTTTCATTATGTCTCTAAGAAGCTTAGTAGAGACATAAAATTTCATGGTGAATCTATTAGAGTGACCTAACGAGTTCCCAAGAACTCTTAAATACCCTCACCTCACTTTTTCCATCTTGATTTAGATCAATACTCAAACATACCTTGTATTACGTCCATAATAGTTCTTGGTGAACTATTATTGTTCCTCCTAGGTTCCCATATCATGTTTTGCCTTCTAGCATTCATATAAGGACCTTGAAAGTTTCTTCATTCCTTGTAGGATCATAAAATTCCCTAGCAACATGTCTAAATATATTAAAATGAAACACACAACTTCACTTCTCCCCTTATATCCTTCATTACCCCAACTCTAACTTGAAGACTCCTGTAGAAAATAGCTAGCAGTGTGACCTTTCTCATGAAAATTATAGCATACTACATTCTTATATTTCTCACTCCTATTATCTCTCTAAGGATGATAAAATATAGATAACTTATTACATTCCTTAGCCCTATGTCCAAAACCATTACAAGTGTAACAATAACCATTAAATGATCTTTCATACCTTGAAACATTGGGTTTCCTAACTAATTTTGTCTTCACATTGTCTTTGGTGAAGTTATCTTTCTTTCCTTCCTTGAATATTTATTCTTCAACCTCTTTTCTTGATACCTTATCTTTTTGCATCACTTCTTTACCCTTCTAGTCATCATTGAATCCCAAACATACTCTATCACCTACAGATCTCTGTTTGCCTAGAATATCATCAATATCCTTGGTGATTTTCTCAAATTTATGAAAGTACATAGTATTCTTACCATCCTATAACAATTATTCCCTTATAAAATCTATATCCTCTTAAAATTTGGTGCACTTACTCTCTTTGTCTTGCAAACTTGTGACTAGAAACTTTACCTTTTCTTCTAACATCCTAATTGTCTTATTAATATTATTTGTTTCAAACTAGATCTTATCTTCTAGATCATGGATCTTATCTTCATATCCTTTTACTTGAGATCTCAACTTCTTGTTCTTCTTTTCATCATGCCTTAACTCAGTTTGGATACACTCTAATTCATCTTCAACATCTTCTTCTTCTTCTTCTTCGACTATGTGGATTCACAAAAATTGATAGGACCATTACTCATAGAGTTTACAACATCTTTGGTGTAGTCACTTTCCCCCGACCCTTTAATTCCCAAGCACTCCAACCTATTACCCAACCTAAAATGGGATCTCACCTGAGGCACGTGAAGGCACCATGCCCCTCTTCTATGTGAGATTTGTCAAAATTGTTACCATGAATAGTATAACAATGTACAGACATAAATTCATAATTCTTATGATAGAGATAAAGAAACTATATCTGATCTTAAATGATCCATATTATGACTATGAATATTAAATAGAACATACAGAACCAAATCTAAACCATGAACATAATAAAGAACATAAATACTCAGATCCATTAAACATAGATATTCATAATAACACCATTGTACTCATCCTTCATTGTTACGGAGCTAAAATACATGATAAGGTCCATAAAATGCAGGACCAAATACATCAACACCGAAATTCTCATCCTAAACATGAATCTACCTCATAAGCTACAAAAGTATGCCCATGAATTTTTCTCCCAGCTCTCTCTACTTGCTTGCACGCATACCCTCTTCTCCTTGCCATCTAAATCAATACATATCAAGATACCGGCAAGAATCTTATCTCCACCGCCTATTCATCATTAAAGAGAAAATGCATGCCAAATGTCATCATACCCCACCATACTCGAGTACCCTAAACATGCAAGTGTCAGCTAAGCCATAACTAACTCTACTTTACAGCTCTTAAATCCCAACATGATAACTATATCCTGGAATATTCTTTCCTTGGGCTGCAAGTCTCCATGTTCTAACCTTATCCACTATCATGCCTACTCGCATCCTCACGTGTTTTCCATGCAACACCATAACCCAAAATGTGGCTAAGTCTCAAACCCTTTTCTACTCCCACACAAAACCTCTACATGCTCCATGTCCAACTCTATCCCTTCATTCCAAAACTGGTTAACTATTCAATCTTTCTCGTACGTAACTTGGTTATCCTCGCGTGTGCTTCCTCATGTGTCTTCTTCTTACACTTCTTTCACCGCTCACCGATCCTTTGCTCTGAGACCTAGTAATTTTTTTGAGCTTAACATTACCCCACACTAAATTTTTTGTGCATCCTTAGAAACAATATGATCTCCAACAAAGAACAAATAATGGAAGAATAAAATAACCTGTATCTAGCTTACGCCAAATTAACAACAGAATTTTTCCACTGTTATAAAAGGATTGGGAAAGTTTTATTCAAGGATGATTCAATCTCATTCCAAGCATCCACCTCACTTTTCACATGTTTAAATAAATCTCGTATCGGCACATTGACATCATCGAATGTCAGCTCTACACCCTTATCTTTCAATGTATCAACAATATTCTTTGTTTGTCTAATAAGGTCGATCAAAGACGCGTCCATCCTATGTGTCACCTAGGGATATAATTCCTTTACTTTATTCTTAATAGAGGTCCTTAAAATTTCAATTGCCTTATATTTCTTCTCAACATCTTCTAGGATATTATCACATTCCTCCCGATTTCCTCTATTCTTGGCCTAGAACTCCTTCAAATCTACCTCATGTGTAGCAACCAGCACACTTACCACCCTGTCTTTATCTTCACAGTTGTCATAGAAAACTTCGGCCATGTGAGTCATGGTTTTCACTGAAGCAAGAAGCTTAGTGTACCGAGTTATGGTCTTATTAACTTGTAATATCTCCTTCTCTTTCTACCATGTCATAACTTATTCTGCGATACCGGTGTAAGTGGTTACTTCTCCATCGTGATGATGTGCGTCAAATCCTCTAGGAAATGGAAGGCTAACTCATACTTCTGTGCAAGGGGATAAATCCAGTACACTAAAATAATGGAGTCTGAGATAACCTCCACTTTCTTGTAAGCTTCCCGCATCTACCCCTTATCTTCTCTCAACTCATTCTCTAAATGCATAATTATAAACTCATTTCCCTTTATCTCCTTTTCTCTCTCTATAATCTCCTTGTTCTTTTCCTCCAACTCCTTCTGCAAAGTGCTTTAATCCTTTTATTACTCTGAATAACCTTTCTCTCGATCTCCAATTACACCTTGTTTAATGCATTACATGTATGGTCATTAGTCACTTGCTAAGAATCCACAATAGGATTTACCTCCTTAGAGCTCGGTGTGTCTAGAAATGTACCCGCATTGAATTAAAATTCCATCTCATAAACATGAGAGTCAAAATCCCATGATGGCATCTTCTTTGTGCGCGGGTATGTAACATTTTTATCAAATGATGACCAATAGAAGAGGTGGTCTATAGGCACTATTCTCTAGAAACACACATGTAGGACCTTATTTGGATCATTATCATAAATCATTATGGGTCCTTATGATGTCGACACGACCTTTCCACATGTGCGCACTCCCTTTGGGAAACCGACTGCTAAACTTTTCTCCCCATCCATGCTTTCATACTTCTCTTTCTCCATTTCTCCCACATTGCACTCTACCTCGTGCTCTACCAAGTCCTTGATGATACCCACCACCTCCTTCTCCACTGTGTCCTCTAACTATTCACCAGATAGGTACGGGTCTCATGCACCTTCATCCCCACTTCTTCTTCACTTCTTTATCCCTCTCGAGTACCCTCTAAATATTCATTCCACTCTTCATCGGGGGTTCTTTTTGACTCATGCTCCTCATCCTCCTCTCTAGTCTCATCACCCTTCACGCTCTCCATTCTCTCAGAGTCTAAACTCTATACTACCCTTTGCTTCTTCTTCACCGATATA
The DNA here is from genome assembly GCA_018340775.1 of Taxus wallichiana var. yunnanensis. Lineage (NCBI taxonomy): Eukaryota > Viridiplantae > Streptophyta > Pinopsida > Cupressales > Taxaceae > Taxus > Taxus wallichiana. The sequence continues at coordinate 263,444,888 of CM031236.1, forward strand.
TCTCCTTCACTAAGGACCTCTCCTTCACTGGAAACTTGTTCCTATGAGCATAATTGCTTGTGCCCATGCCTCGACTCTTGTTCCCCTATGGTCTCGAACCACATACATGGTCGGTTCCCTAATTTTTGGAGTTTCCTCCTTATCTCTCTTCTTTGTTACTATCTTCTTCCTTCTGATAGGGTCTTCAGGATGGAGACATCATCCTCAACATACATTCCTTTCTCAAACTTATGCCTTAGGTGTATGTACACCCTTGTCATTGTTGTGCCTACAAGTGGTAATGTTATGGGCCTTAGCATATGTATGTCATGAGAGACATACTTCTCCACATACACTTGCTTCTAAGGATATACAAGTGTCATGCGCAATGCACAATGCTCCTAATCTACTTCACTTAGATCAAACCTCAATTTCTTAGCCTCCTTAAACCTTTTAACCATGCTCTGAAAATATTACGTTGTCAAGGAAAGGAAATTTACAACATGGGCTCTTGGTGCCATTAGTCAATGTGAACCTACCAATGCAGAACTTCTGTTATACTACAAATTCAGCCTCATCCTTCACCAAGGTTGGTAGTTGCTCTAGAATCCTCCACTCTGCTACAAATTTATCGTGCATCTACTTGTACCACTTATCCAAGTGTGCCTTATATTCAGGCATCATAATTTCAAAAGTATATGCTTCAAACCTCTTAATTGGGGAGGTTCTAATCAAGGTACTCCCAAATGTTGTTATTCAGGTCCATGGGCACTCCATCTCTTAAAAATGGTAAGAAGAATATTATCACATATAATTTTATCCCTATATTACATGGCATCAATGATATCCTCTATAATGAAGGCTGAGATGTTGTAGATGGTCCCCTTTGAAACCTTTTTGCAAATGTTCAACCATCTCTTGTTCACTTATGTCCATCATTCTTGTCCATTCAACTTGGTGAACAAGCATGTGGCCATATTCATGATCGGAGTCGATGATGTTGGCAATATCAAAGGCATGTCTTCCTTCTTTTATTCATATGCCTTAATTGTTTCCTTGATATCCTCATTTTCACCCAAGTCATCAACCAGCGACTCTCCTATGTAGATAAGTTCAGTGTCCTTAGAGATCAACTATGCATTTATGCGCATCCTCCTTCTTGTGAAGTAAAATTAATCTTCATGTACATGTAACATAAGTCACTGGTATAATCTCTCAGGCTTGCCAAAATTACAAAATCCTAGACTTCTCCAATGTTCTCTTCACAGAGTCATCATACACTAGGCTATCATCTTCTGTTCTTTCTCCCGTAGGTCAAACAAGCTCCAATGTCATCTCTTTCTTAGTTATATATGTCCTATGGTTATAATCACTTATAACCATTTTATGCACACAAGATACCCAATCCATCCCCAGTAATACAAAAAGATGACAAAAAAGGTTATAAGTGATTATAATCATTTTCCGCACTTTTTATAGGCCTCAATGACATTTCATCTCTATTTCCAATCTTCTCAAGGTACTAGCAATGATCACAGCCTTTGGCATATTCTTAGCAATCCTTGTACAATGTATCCCACCACAAACTAGCCATCAAAATCTTGCACATGGTGGTTCACCCTACATAGTGTCCACCAAAAATTCCTCCATGAGCTTCCTCCATAATACCCTTGCACTCACACTCTAGTACACACCAACGCAAAATCTCATCCTGGCCAAGTTTGCATAGATCTCCACCAATCAACATATAAGGCGCAGGATGAATGGTAAGTTTTTTCCTTTCTATACTCTTCAGTCCATCAGGCACCACACCTATTTGTAAAAATACAATAATATCCTCCAAATCAGTGGGCACACATTATAATATGAATAACTATGCATCTGGAATTATGTCTTGAATTCTCTATGCATCCTCACTGAATTAATTCTAGAAATATGGTCAGGTCCTGAATTTCACTTTCCTAGTTTGACTACCACCGAAAAGTCAAATTCCTAAAATAAAAAGATCCACCAAAGATATGCACCCTTGCAAAATAGGCTCATTTACCAAATAATTGAGTGTCATGTGATCTATGTAAATGATAAACGGAATATCTAACAAGTACTACTCGAACTTATGTAGCGCATAAATCATAGACAATGCTTCACACTCTATTGTTGTGTAATTCTTCTCAAATTTAGAGTTAAAATTCCTGCTTGCAAAACACAAAGGGTGATTAGTAATCCCTTCTCCAGGATGTGTAAGAACTACTCCAATTTCCATCCCTGACGCATCCACATGTACATGAAAGGGCTTGTCCCAAGAGGGAAAGCGCAAAATGGGTGCAATAGTAAGCTTCTCCTTTAACGTATCAAAAGCCACATGTTGTGCCTCATCCTAGTGAAATATTCCTTTATGCCTCAATAGTTCTTCTAAGGGTGCAATAATCCTGGAATAACCTTTGATGAATTTTTTTATTAACCCATATGCCCCAGAAATCCATGCACTACACTTTGATTGGAAGGCTCCTCCAAACCCAAAATAATACTAACTTTGGTATGGTCCACCAATAATCCTTCCTTACAAATAATATGACCTATCAATGTGCCAAAAGGAGTAGCAAAGACACTTTTCTTAATTTTTAGAGATATACTTTCTGCATATTTCAAAAATCAATCTCAAATTATTCTGAATGATATTTTACTAATACATACATTTTCCAATCATACAAGTAGACTTGTAGAAACTTATGAATAAATTATTAGAATGTTTGTTCCACAATGCACAAAAATACAACATGCACATTCTTAATCCCGAATGGCATACGCATAAGAAAAACTTCCCCATTCAGTGGTGAAATTAGTCTTCTCTTGGTCTTCTTTCGTAATCCTTACCTGGTGATACCCTAAGAATCCATCTGTAAAAGAGTATATCTCGTGCCCAACTACACCCTCTAAGATTTCCTTAGTAAAAGGTGTTGGAAAAGGATATATCACACATGCAACATTCAAGTCTCTGTAGTCTGCAAATATTTATATCCTTGTATATTTTGTGATACTTTGATCACCATTAGGGCTAACCCACTCGGATCTTTAATGGCTTAAATGATCTCATATTTCAACATTTTGTCAATCTCTTCTTTCACCTTTACGCGCAGATTAGGATTCATTCTATAAGGCCTTTTCCTAATCGGGCATGCACCTTCCTTTAAATTAATCTACATCTCTCCCAATGAGTGATGAACTCCTTTCAATTCATGGTATCCATGTGGGAACAAATCCTAGAAGTCACGTAGTAACTCAATTATTTTTTAGACCTCTTGGTCTGTCTAGTAATCACCAATTATTGCTTCTTTTTGTTTTACTTGTGTGCCAATGTTGACCTTCTTCATTTTTAACGGTTCATGCTAAGTGCATGCCTTCTCATATGTACTATCCAAAACATCATGCATACCCTCTGTATGATCAACATCTAAGTTCTCTATTTCTTCATCTTTGATCATGTACACCATTTTTCCTTTTTCCCTTTCTAGGTATGTGTGCTCAAATTTCACTTCATTTATTTCTTCCTCTTCAACACAAGCCTCTAAATCAGGTTCCCCTAGAAAATATAGGATAAGGTCCTCAGCCTTTGGCACTATCTCCTAGAGTAAGGCGTGTGACTACCTATAAAGCTTCATTCACAGGTGGTTTAGAAGATAGATACTCAAAAGTCTGAATAATAATTTTCGTTAACTCCTTCCAATTTCATGTCTAACAACGTAACTCTGAATAGACATACCAAGCATGTGCACAACCACCTGCATATGGAATAGAAATTATGCACCCAGAGGAGGGGCTAAAGCTTATGGGCCTTCCATCTATGTTCTCTCACATTCTTGAACGTGGTATAAGGTAGATTCCCTCCCATGATAGTCACATATCTTTGAAGGTGCATTGGTCTAGAGAAATATAACAAAGAACATGATTCTTACCTCGCACTACTCTATATGAGTATCCCGATGAGTCATCCATAATTGAAATGTTGTCCCACGCAAGGTATAATTAAGCATATTCTTCCATTCTACTTCACAGGTCCACTAGACTTCCATAGCACGCAAGAAGACATCAGGGTTACCTTCTCCCATGTAACTTGGTAACTTTCTTCCTCCCATATGCCCAAATGAATGCACTTTGACAACACAAGTGACTATGCCCTTTAATTCTCTTCCAATAAAATCATAAGTCCCATGTGCACAATTATCACATGTAATGATAGTTGTATCACTCATGGACTGAGCATCATCCCACTTAATGACTCCTTCTCTTGATGGCTTGATAAAATTTGGGTCTCTAATAGTGCACACATAATTTCTATGGATGTCTTCTTCATCCAAAGGATCGACATAAGGCGTAGACCTACCATTTGTTAGTGGAATAATAATGCACTCCTTATTCTCAAAGTTGATGTATCCCTTGTTGAAGTGCAAATCAACATTATTCGCATAACACCAAGGGCGTCCAAGTAAGGTTGGAAAACTATCTTCCTCAGCAAGTGCTAAGACTTCAAATTCCCTAGTGAACTTGGCCCCTTGAATGGTTATGGAATCATCCTTCAAGACTTTGATGGGCATAGCTTTAGTTATATTTTCCATGTACAACACATTTGAAGATGGTTACAATGGTGGCCGCCCCATGTGGTTCCACGCACCTATAGTAAGAACATTTACATATGTACCTATGTTAATTAGTATGTTTCTCAAGATCTCATCCATCAACTACATGTATTTCATGTGATTTATTTGTTGTAGTCAAGACTATGAGGGGGGAAATTAACATGTAAGATCTACCTCTCGTGCTCATTCCCAACACACGATACATTTCCTCTCAACCATTCTCTTAATAGGGGAATGATATTTTCTTGGCACAGCATCTTACATACCTCTTTGACATCATCCACATCCTTCTGAGGGATCTCAACATTCTTCACATGTTCCAACTTTCGTGACTACTCTTTCAAGCACTAGATCTCTCCTTGCAAACTCCTAATCACCTCCATAGTCTCCTGGTAAACCTCCTTCTAATAAGTTGGATCAGGGTACTTCCCATGCAATACCTCTTCTCTTGTAATGAGAGGCCTCTACTTTGGTATTTCTCTAGCGCGTGTAGCTTCAATGCGTGTAGTTACTAATACAGCTCCAACTCAGGGTTAGATACTACCATAGGAATGAACAAAGTTTTATCACACTTTAGACTAACCATTCCTGCACCCTTTTCCTTCTTCTAATTCTAGCTCATGTGATCATACAAGTCAGTAACTCCTCATACTTATGTTTCTTTCCACACCATGAGCATTGCAGTAATTTTGGGAACTCACACTTGTAGTGATTAATAAACCCACAATTGAAACAAGTTCCACAGGGAAATTCACTCCTTCCTCCGTCGTGACCACCATGGCCTCTGAATCCTCTGTGAAAGCTTCTTCCCCTTCCTCTTCCATCTTCACAGCCTTCATTCTAATGCCCCTCATTCCTAGAACTACTTGCAATGTTGTTTAGGTGCACATCAATATCAATTGCATCATGATTCTGCTCTATCAATTGGCATTCCTTTGTGTCATGAGTAGTAGATGTAAAAATATTACAATAGTAGGACACATTATTACAAAGTGTGTGTTGTAACAAAGGGAATTTACTTGGATCATGATCCTCTTAAATGATTTTGCGGTGTAATGACATGGTGCACATTGAATTTCGAGGGAAACTATCTTTGGTGTGTCCTTCTACTTCACAATCAGTACACCAAATTTTGTTATGAGTCTCATGCAATGAATTTTCAAACAAATTTTCAATTTTCTTTTCCATTGAAGTAATATGTGCCTCTAAAAAGGGACTTACCCTAGTATCAACGCTCCCCATGGCTTGAGTGCGTAAAGAAGTCTCTAAGGCCTCACGTGGATATGTGAAAGCAATCCTCTAAAAGGTGTGATCAAGCCCCAGACGAACTACCGAGAATGCTTAGAGGGATGGATATCATCAGATAACTTTGACAAGAAAATCTTAAAATGTGCATCATACTTTTGCACACTTTCTACCATACCCTATTGAATCTCCTTAAGTCCATTAATGCTCTTCTACTCAAATTTAAGAATATGAACTTATGTTAATAAGGAATTACATAGCGTAGTATAATCCACCACCATCTAATGTGGGTCATATTTTTAGTACCAGCTATGTGCATGCCCCTACAACATAGTTACAAACTAGCTTTCCTTCCACTCTAGGGTAGTGATCCCCTTAGCGCGTCATAGCAATTCACACTTGTGTACATGCTCTATAGCATCCTCAACACCTTTATAATAAATAAAATGAAGATACATCTCATAAAACACATACTGATGGGGTTGTGGTCCTTTTCCACCATATTCGGAACCTTGATTCCCTCCCGTGTTGCCTCCACCACAGATCCACTAAATACACTAACGCTTGACCACCCAGGATCCACCATATCCTCCTATAACAGAACATATCCCAAAGTAGTGTTACTCTACATTACCACCGTTGTACTAAATTGAGCTCCAACGGTCTATGAAGTTAAACTACTTCCAAATGCAATACTCACATTCTACAAGCCCAAACCTTGTCCAAATGACGTGCTTAAGAGGATACCACCAAACATAGGAAATTTCATCACATCCATAGATGGATTTAATGTAAAATTATATCTACCTGATGTTTCTTACTTACCAATGCCAACAAAACTAACAATACTTGTCTCAAAAATTAGAAAACTAAGCACAAGGGTTGGATTTCTAGGTGGGTTCAAATGAGCGCCTATGGTCTCTCTTATTTCTTCATGTAACAAGCTCTCACCAAAGGCGAGGGGGTTCTCCTTTCATCTTTTCCAATATGGGGTAGCATAGACTACTCAAGTTCCACACTCTCCACATGAACCTCAAATCCTTCCCATGAATGTCTACTTCCATATGTCCATCGCTCCTGCAATCTCACATTGTTTTTCCAACTCCCTCTCCTATGCTTCATTTTACTTGAGTTGTCTCTCTTCTCTCTCCACTTCTTTTGTAGGATCTTCCATTTCTCACCACACCTGCTTTTGTGTCCCACACCTAGTGGAGTTTAGCTAGCCATAGGAAACACTTTTAAACTCAGAGTGATGATCAGGATCTTGATGGCTAGTGGTATAACACACAAGAAATATCCTCTTGGTTCTCATAAGAACTCGAACTCAGCAACCTCTAGGTAATAATAAGTAGAAACCACGTACCCTAATGTGTAACTAGTCAACACACTACTCCACCAATAACCAACAACAAAGTCCAAATAATATCGGAATCATGAAGTCATTGATAATATTCTTGGGTCCAAACACGAGGATGATGGTACCAACTCCTCCTCGATGCATACACGAAAACCATTCATACTGTTCTATTGGAAAACAAAAAAGGAATGTTTCATAGATCTCATGATACAAATGCTCCTCTATCCATGTACATGTATAAAACTTAGGTCCAGTGTTGAATTTATGTGCAAAATCATCCTTGGTGCTCTTAAGCCAATTCTCCATGTTGTCCAAGGTCAATCGCTCTTCCATCACATACCATTTTTGTAATAACTTCAAAGAGGTCCCGACATATCACACAAGGCATGCGAAGGTTCCGGCCCCTTTTTATGTGATATTTTTCAAGAATATTACCATGAATAGTAGAACATTGTATATACATAAATGCATACATCTTCTGATAGAGATAAAGAACCTAGATCTGAGCTTAAATGATCCATATTATGACTATGAATATAAACAGAACATACAAGAGCTAGATCTGAACAATGAACATAATAATGAACATAAATACTTAGATCCATTAAGCATAGATATTTATAACAATGCCATTGTATTCATCCTCCATTGTTATAGTAGCCAAATACATGATAAGTTCCATAAAACAGACCAAATACATCAACAAAATTCTCATCCTAAACATGACTCTACCCCATAAGTTATAACATTATTCCCGCACATTTTACTTCTAGATCTCTCTACTCCCTTGCACACATACCCTCTTCTCCTTGCCATCCAAATCAATACATATCAAGAGACTAGTAGGGATATTCTATCCACCACCTATTCATCATTCAAGAGAAAACTGAGTGTCAAATTTCATCATACCCCGCCATACTCGAGTACCATAAACATGAAAGTATCACCTAATCTAACTCTAATTTACATCTCTTAATCCCATCATGATAACCATATCCTATAATATTATTTCCTTGGAATGCAAGTCTCAATGTTCTAACCTTATCCACTATCATGCCTACCCACATCCTCACGTGTTTTCCATGTAACACCATAACCCAAAATGTGGCTAAGTCTCAAACCCTTTTTTTCCCTGCAAACGAACCTCTATGCACTCCATGTCTAACTCTAGCCCTTCATTTTAAAACTACTTAATTGTTCAAGCTATCTATGCACAACTTGGCTATCCCTATACACACTTCCTCATGTGTCTTCTTCCTACTCTACTTTCGTAGCACATTGATCCTCTGATCTAGAACTTAGTCATTTTTTTGGGCTCAACATTTGGTCATAAACAATACCTCATCTCCTACATATTCATGATCAGATTCAAACTCAGAATCTTGAACACCACTACTTGCATCAGATACGTAAGATTTTTCCTTTGTGTAAAAACTTCTTTTCCCTTCTTCTTATAGTCAAACTTCTTGAATTTATTCTTACCTTTATTGTACTTATGATTCTTCTTGTCATGATCATCCTCATGGTCTTCATCACCTTCCTTTTCATGCCTATGAGGACACTTAGCAGAAAAGTGACCTACTTCACCACAATTGAAACACTTAAATGGAATTTTACCTTTGTACTTACCAGATCCAACATTCAATCTCCTAACAACCATTGAAAATATTTCTTCATCATCAATTTTAGGAGCATTACCATCATCCTTATCCTTCTTTCCCTTGGTATTAATTTTATATTTGAAATCTATCTCCTTCTTAAAAGGTTTATCATTCTGAATTCTCATCTCATATGTAGTTAGGGTTCTATGCAATTCATCCATTTTCAAAATAGTCAAATCCTTGGCTTCTTCAATGACAGACACTTTGGAATCAAACTTAGGTGTTAGATATCTCAAAAAATTTTGAACTACAACTTATTCCTTCACATATTCACCTAACCCTTTCATGGTTTTGATTGCCTTTTCAACCCTAAGCAAATAAGCAATAATAGGCTCACCATCATTCATTTTTAGTCCTTTAAAATGATTTCTAAAATTTTGAAGGTTGGTTATCCTTACCTTGGAAAATCCTTCATACAGGGCCTAAAGTTTCTCCCCATTTCTTTATCTTATTTTTAATGCATTACCTTCATAAGCTCAAGTTCAACTAATCCACACATGATGACATTCATATCCTTGGAATTGTCACTACACAACTTCTTGTTTGCATTACTTGTTGGAGGAGTAACATGAATAATATAACCATCCTCCACATATTTCCAAATATCAAACCCTAAGGACATGATCCTCATCCTTAGACTCCAAAAATCATATTTCACACCATCAAATAATGGTGCCTTGTTAGAAGAATAACCACACTATGACTTGCCATTTTATGTGCTTCAAGGATATCCTTTCAATTGATCAAAATTCTCTAAAAGGACTTTCTCTGATACAATTTTTTGGAAGCACAATGGACTCGAGAGGGGGAGGGGTAAACCAGTCCTTTAAAACATTTAATAAATTCAAATTATATTGCTTAAATCATAAACCATTCAACCATTAATGTGTACAAAATGACTTAAAACATTTCATTCAAATAGCCATAACCATGAGAGAACCATGAGAGAGAACACCATAACACAATATATAATTAGGAAACCCTAAAGGGGAAGAAAACCCACTAAAATTTATGATTATATTATTCAAATCAAAAGTATTTAGTGAAGCACCAACTTCAAAAGGAGCACCAACCCCTATTTTAATAGAGCACCAACCCTACAAGGAGCACCAAACCCTAGTTTAGTGAAGCAACAACTCCACAAGGAGGCTATAAATCTCTAAGATGATCAAGAACCCACTCAACCACCTCTAGATGAAGATATCTTATGTCTTGTTTCTTCAACAAATGATGGATATCACTGATTCAGCTCACACACCTTCAAACCCTTGTTCAAACCCTCTCTTCTTTAACTCGCTATATCTCACAATTTCATGACTTGTCTTGGCTTCAAACCCTTACACAAATTCTATCTAAATATCCTTATAAATTCACTCACTTCCTCGGATATGAAATTATGTCTTCATACCTATTTCACACTCACACTTGGGTCACACTTTTTCCCTCTCACTTAGCTAGTTCAAATTTGAACTAAAACATTCACTTTATACCCTTCTCATCTCAAAAACATAAAGTAATTCAGTATAGATAATTTATCTTGACCAATACATCTTAAAAACATACCAATAAATTCATAAAAACATTCATAATGGACCCATATAGGTCGGTCATGTCCAAATGCACCAAAAATCCTAAAAATAGCTCAAAACCCCATCACTTGATTCATAAAAGATCACAAACATCATAACCATAATTATTAAAGCTCTTAAATTTATCAAAAATTTCAAATATGACATAAAAATTCATCTATGGTCATATATTATCTTGCACCAATAAAATTATTCATAACTCTATCAAGAAGGCTCATATCCTTCTCAAAAAAGTTGTTTCTAGGAACTAGTCTTCACATATGGACCTTAATACCACACCAAAACACATCAAATATGGCATGTAACATTTAATTAGAAATAAAATTACCTATATATTTAAAATCCATGCTTTCGATAGCTCATAAAATATCCATACATGAAAACCACACCAACTCTCCTCTTCACCAAACTAAGTTGCCCAGAAAGAAGTTATAGAACTCAACTAGTTTTCACCATTTATGCCACTTTCAAGACATAAAAATTCCTTCAATAGGAACACAATTAATCATTATTCACTCTCTAACTAATATAAAGTATCAATTAATCCATCCCATGCATCTTCTACTTCAATATTTTGAAAAAACAATCATGTCCTAAAAACAAACAACCTTATTCTTCACAAACTGAGTTGGATAACACATCAAGTCTCCTCAACATGATACAAATCATACACCAATGGAAATATATCTGAATCCTATTTTTATAACATCTTACATTTCCTTCCAACTCCAAGTGGAAGGCCTTTAACCAGTCCATCTCTGAAACTTTTCAAAACTATCTATAGACCAATATTCATAAATAGGGAACATTTTTCCCTATAGAAGCTCAACTATGATCTAAAACCATCATGGAAATCAATTAAAACTCCTAGGATAAAAACAATGTCAATTTATTTCATACCTCCTTTGGACAACTTTGTCCCAAATTAAACTTCTTCAAAAACTTTCATGTTTGAGTGGGGTCCACAAATCACCACATGCTCTAATATACCTTTCTGGAAATATTAATGAGTCCTCTACAACATCAAATCATCATAATAGAAAAATAAATTCGTTCTTGTAACCTAAGATGAAAATCTCTCCTACTGTTTTTGAGCTAGGGTTTTAAACTCATAAAAGCAGTTTACCTTCTTAACATTCATTCATAAAAATGTGACGATGAAATGACCTCATTATTTTTGTGAAATTATATTATCTCAATGTAAAAAGTCCCTGAAATCTACAAGGTCCCACAAAAAAAGCACACAATTCATGGTGAGCATCAAAAGTTGCAATTCAAGCTGGAAATCACCCTTTCTTGGACCTTGTTTCACCTAAAACATCATAACTTGCAAAATATTCTTCGAATGACTTGAAAATTTTATCACACCTCTAAAAAACCCATATTCACCATATCAAATCATCATCATATATCAAATAGGTCTTCATCTTCATAACCCATCTCATTTTCATGACTATCCCTTGGGGTTTTGCATGGTTTAAGGCTAGGTCAACTAAACCAAAACTATATCTCATCAAGAAACCTATGAAAACTTCCTCTACATGATGAAAAAAATATCATGTCTCCATGAGTGATCTCAAGAGCTCACACGTACCCAAAAGTGCCTATCATGCCTAATTAGGTCTCCAAACACTAGGATTAGTCATAGTGTGCACCATGACCAAGTAGAAAAACCTTATATATTTGTTTCCCATCTCTCAAAAAGGACATAAAATACTTGATACATCGTATCTCACTTACCTTCATGCCTCCATGAGCTCACATGGCTCTATACCTCCTCATTTGGTCTCCAAGCACCTAGACTAGGTGTATATGAGCTCTGGAATTTGGGTCTTCAACTTGTACCTACACTTTGAAACTCATTTAAGTGCCTAAAATTCTCCAATCATGCTCTCCATGTTACTACCATGCTCCTCAAGCCACCAAGCAACTCAAACCATCATGCACTATCACCTAGGCTAGCTAGGTCACCCAGGCTAGGCTTTCTAAACCAAGCCAATTTCATTAAATCCATTCTTGCCATCATGAAAGCACACGAGACTCCATGTCATCATCCTATTAATAATTATTTGAAAATTCTCCATAATCAAATTTTTCAATAATGACCTTTTACATCAATGACAACACCTAGAAATCAACATGCCAACATTGACATCGACGGTGGAAACTGCTCCATGTGAAACTAAGACCAGGTGAAACCCGTAGACACATTTTCTTGTCGGTGGTAGGGTTGTGTGGATGGTTTTTACGACCCATGCAATGAGAATAAAATCAACAATGACTAGCCAAGTTCTATTTGAAAAAGTGCTTAACATGTATGCATGCTTTTTTGTCCTAAATGTATTTTGAAAATATGGAAAATTCATCATTTTGTTTGAAACTTGCATATGTAAAACTAATATAATTATAATTAAGTTATTGTTGAGGTGACTAAAATGTCAAATTTAATCTAGTGACATGTATTTAATTATAAAATTTATTATTGAGATTCAAATATTTAATTGTTTTATGTGGTTATGTTGAATTATATATATGATTTAAAAATGATTATTTAATTCTTGAAATAATATTTTTTAAAATATAAATTTTAAATTATATTTATACATTTTCAATAATTTTTATCACTTAATACTATATAATATAAAATTAAATATTTTGATTAAATTTTATGAAAACAATTTCTATTACATTTTATCATGCATTGTCATCAAATTTATTAATTAATTTCAACCATTCACACTTCAACGGTTATTCATCTTCGTGGAAACATTGAAAGCGACGTGTATTCGGATTTAATTTATTAAAATGAATATTTTAAATTGTAATGTATATATTGTTTATTGAGATTTATATTTTCCCCTCTTTATGAGATCCTTCGAATATTAAAATAGGGTAGATTGTTATTTGTATCAAAAATTTATTATTAATTATAAATAGATTTTTTTAAATTTGAATATATAAAATGTTATAGTCAATTATTTATATATTGTTATTTGTATAATTTTTCTTTTCATAAAGTTCGTCTAAAAGGGTAAGTGCATGGAAATTAGGGGCCAAAAGGGGTAAAAAAGGGACACATTCTTCTTGAAATTAGTGAAACCTGAACTTCATCTAATAATTTGGCATGCATATGCTCAAATTTTGACAAAGTGATAAGAATAAGTATTGTAGAACTCGGAATCTAGTTTCTAAAGTACATTTTTTTAAAATCATGGAGATTAATAGGGTCAAATGTGGTGTGCACACAAAGTATGTCTATTTTTGTGTCAAAAAGATAAGAACCTATTGTGTGTGCACCCCCCCCCCCATTTTTTGAGTTTTATAAATTATTTTTCAAATCCCTTTGGTATAAAGTTAGGTAATTCCATGTATGAGGTCCCACTAATTTTTCATAATTTTTGGATGAATATATAATTTTTTATTAATTTTCAAAGTGCACACATCCTAGAAAATGAAATATTTGTGTGTACACCCCCATAACTTTGAGAAAAAATCATTTTTTTAATGTGTGTAGAATGGAGTTTTCAAGAAAAGTTTTTTTTTCAAAATTCATTGAAAATATCATAAATTGTGCACCAAAATGTATGCATAGGTTTTCACAAGAAAATAAGGCACTAGAAAAAGAAATTGTGGATAAAATCCTTAAACTAATTATATTTTAGAAAGAAGCATATTGTCACCAAGGTAAAACCGAGCTTGACTTCATAGTATAATTTATTTGGAATATTATGTTATAATGCATTTTTTATTAGGGTGTACATGTGACATTTTGTTGTTTTTTTTTGTAAATCACGGATTTATTTATGGATTACACAGTCCAAACCTTTGGTTTGGATATCCAAGGAAAATCCAAGCCTATGGTTTAGTAATTTCAAATCCAAACAAGATGAAACGCGTTCACATTATAATGTGAGCGTGTTATAATGCACTCACGTTCTTGTCTAGTATGTGGTATATGTGTTTATGGGAGGGATATATTTACACAAATAAATGGTTTAAGTATAAGAAATAATAAAGTATAAATATTAATAAAAGAAAACATTATAAGATTAATAAAATAAAAAATTATACTTTAAATTTATTTTAGTAAATATTAGAAGTTAGGGTCACTCTGCACCTTATGGAACTAGTCTCACACTCCATCTATCGGGTTGGAAGATAGTTTTTAGATTATAATTTGATCAATACATAGGTATTTTCAAAATTTCAGCATTCATCCTTTAAGCTTTTAGGGTTTAAATTATACCATCAATATTTGTTTTGTGAAATAATATAGTCATTGTTTAGGTTTTGGGCCTTTTGGATTGGTTATTGACATTTGTAGGAGTGTTAAATGTGTCAAAATTAGAATTTACAAACCTCACAACTCTTAAAGGTAGCGATAACTGATCAAATATATGGACTCATGAATTTTCCCATGAACATGGATTTGAATCCCTAATTTTGTCTTAGAATATGGTAAAATCATACTATGGATGAGTACCTACTTTACAAGCTTAGGGAATGCATCTTTCGCTTCCTAGTCAATGGTATGTCCTTCCTCTGGCTAGCCTACCTCAGTACCACTCTCAACCTGGATCAAAATAAATTATTAACAAGGTTTTTTTAATTTTGTTTCAATGTGTAAGGATGATTGGATATGATGATTGATGAGTTTAGTGTGACTTGATGGAAGATAACTTCCTCTGGAGGCCTAAAAATACCATTCTAAGCTAATCAAACACCCTCTGGGAGAGTTCAAGAAATATATTAAGCATCTGGAGGTCATGTCAAATAATATTATAAGTGTTAGAGGAAATTTAGGAAGATTTAGGGATATTGTTTAGGGCTTAGGGTTTAGGGCTCAGTGTTTAGGGTTTAGGGTTTAGGGTGGTAAAAATAGGGTTTAGGGCTTGAGGCTCTGGGATCAAGGCTTAGGGATCGGGTTTAAATTTAAGGGTTTAGGATTTATGGTTGAGGGTTTAGATTTTATGGCTTAGAGTTTATGGTTGAGGGTTTAGTGTTTATGGTTTACGTGTATATGGCTTATGGTTTAGGGTTTAGGTATTAGGTTTTGGGGTTCGGGTTCGTGGTTTTATGATCTAGGGATTATATATTAGGGCTTGAGCTTAGGTTTAGGATGAGATGAGACCTCTCCAAGTGTACGTCCCCTCTCAAGGATATTCAAACAGTGTATCTTCATTGAGAGAGAAGCTCCTTGTTAAATCAACTATTCAATATAACGTGAAAGATGAGAAAAGAAAATGAAAGATGGAGAATTAGATTTCATGGATAATTAGTACTAAGTATCAACAATACTAATATGGCTTCCAACTACTCAACTAGGAGGTCATGACAATATTAGGACCATATTTCCTAGTCTCATACATAGAACCATCATTGAGTTTGCTTGTACAAAATAAGCATAGCAATAGGGAATGGCTAAGAACACAAAGGGGTTATCAAACGCCTAGTAAATCTTTCTTGTTATTTATGAATGGGAGTCAGGTGGCTTACGGATTAGTGAAATTCCATTCATTGATAATTCCTTCTATTATAAACCCATGGATTCTTACAAAATCACCTTCAAAAAGATAGGGGTACTCATCAAGCTTAGTGAAGGGTGTGATGTAAGTTCCAAACAACTTGAAATGTGTACAGATTTAGAGGTCATAACATGAATTTAAAAATATATCTATCATTATAAATGGAATCCAAGTAACAGTGTCTCCATGTATCCAAGGATTGAGGACTACTGGGGTCTATGATAGGATTAGACATTCAGGAATCATCGAGTTTCTAAATCAGAATGTCTTTGCATCTGGATAAAACTTTTCAAACATTTTAGTAATGCATCTTGGAAAATAAAATTTAACCTCATAAATCCTCTCAAATTTCCATCTACGTCCTAGTATAGGTCGTGTTCCTGGTCCTATTTCTATTTCTAGTTTTGGTTATGGTCATGGTCATCCAATATGGAATTTTTAGGAAAATAATCCATACTTGAATAATTATTCCCATTTAGATTGTTGCAATGCCAATGGTAATGCCTATGGAATTCTATTGGTGGAAGGTGGGGTTGTGCCCTTGTTTTTTTCTCATGGCGTCGATCCAAAAAATTCGAAGTCAAAATTTTAAATGAATTCGGACCCCTATAGGGTGTTAGTATTTGCCGAAAAAAAAATTACCCGTTTTAAATAAATCAACTATAAAATTAGATGCACAATATAATGACAAATACAAAGTGCACATAAGGTTGATAACGGAGTTAGGAAATAGCCTACGTCTCTGGGTTCTTTAGAACCATTCCACTAGTCAAAACTTGTAAGTACAATATAGTTTCTTACAATAAAATTCTAATGGAACTCTAAACTTGCATAAATAGTACTCTAGACCTTCAAAGGAACACCGATGGTATTTCGGGACCATCCTCCACCTTCCTAGTGCAAAAATCCTTCGAACTTGGTTAGCCTTCCGGATGCTCTTAAGATTCCCTATGGTACTCCGATCGATACTCCAGGCTTTGTAAGTAGATAGTGTGGTGCTATGGGCCTATTGGGTAGTTTTAATAACTCCCAATAACAATGTGCCTATTATATTAAAATAATAGGTCTTCACTCCCTCAATATTTTCCTATATATAATAAATAGGACTTTATTACAAAAATTGCCTTTAAAATTATAAGGCTTTGTAAATGTTTTATTCTCCTCTATGCCTTCGAATAGCTTGGAAGGTCTTTATTCTATCCTCGGGCTCCTTTTGAGAAGACTTGGAAGCTTTTTGCATTTGTTGTGTGTGGAGTGTATGTGGGAAGGGCCTTTATATAGGCCTTAAGCAGGCTGATTTTCTTGTCCTTATACCTTATCGGCCACCTTTGATCTCAACCAAACTTGTTGGCCGAGTTGGTTGGTTGCGTCATTGTGATTATATGGGGGAGGTCGTGGGGTCAAATCCCTTACCCTCCATTTTTCTCTTTCAATTTAGACCCAACCTTGAACACTTCATGGCGATCGCTTTAATCGCTCCATCGAGCCCATGTCTCCCGTCATCCATGTGCCACCTGCACCGAACTTGCCATATCCACCGCCACATGTCACCTACCTATCCTCCAATCCTATCATTCATTGTGTTGACTGCAATTTTTGTGGATTCATCAAGTTATTTGGCCAATATTTTTCTAAGGCAAGGTGATATGGTCTATCCCATATTAATTGGGAGTGAAGGAAATAAGGCTTAAAATAGCCTTTAACCAACTATTCAACTATGGTATAAGCCACATCCATACGCTTTTATCATTGCATAATATGGAACAAATTATCCATAGCTCACTTAGAGCTCGTCCATACATTTATAGCTCGGCCGATACATAACTCTCCATAGCTCGGTCTTTGGCTCGATCAAGCTAAGCATATCCACTTGTCCAATGTAGCAATATAACTCACTCCATAGCTCGGTATCCAACTCGTCAAGTTGGCTAATGGAGAAAAGTGGTGGCAGGCCATGTGGTGGCCTAAGGACCCACCGCGTGGCTTATTTTTTTCTTCTCAATTGTAACTGAAGATGATATTACATGAGCGTCGAATACCGGAGGATTAAAACATCGACCTAAGCACGCGATCTTATTTTTTCCACGTCGTGACTTGTTAGTTGTTCCGGTCCCATGTGAGCATTGACCAACTTTGACCAGCCACCATTTTCATGTACGTACTCCATTTTTCATCATTCAAATAGCCGACGGAAATCTCTCGGAGTCAACTTTTCTGCTATAATGATCCTGGGAGATTTAGGGAACATTTTTTCCTCCGTATTGTCCTCCTGGATCAATGTCATATGTAGCCTTTCTAGTATTATTGAAGAGAACTCCCCATGCTTGTATGATAAGTTTAAAATCTCCCTCGGCTCCTGGGAGCTTGTTTTTATGAGGATGTAATAACAAGGATAGTTTTAGCGGGTATTAACAGAAAAAAAAAAAAATTGACTAGAATTACTTACGAAATGCATTCCTTCTCTTCGAGATTATCTTTATAAATGCAATTCGGCTTTCCAAGTTCTCCATATTTTCCAAATTTGGGGTGAATTGACATTCTGTACCTCTAAAAGTGTGAAGAAAATGACAAGTTCATTTCCCCAACCTTTCTTGAAGCGAATTTAAACGAAATGAAATTTGGAATTTGGAGGTGGCACGTGGTAGACATTAATTGTCCTACAAGCGATTTACTTATTAATGATTAATTGTTATTAGTTGGATTTATTTTCCATTATTATGATAAGTGCATTTTTAGATTACCAAATCATAGTCGAGTTTTAAGGCTCATGGTTTAGGGTTTAGGGCTCAAGGTTTAGGCTTACCATTCACTCACTGTAATGTTATGTGTCTTACCCATTCTTATTGGTATTGAAAAAGAGTATTCAACTCAAAAGGGTTCATTTATTTCATAGGAAGAACATTCAAAGAGAGTCATCACAATTTGATGCCTTTCATTTACTGATATTTTGAAGGAGGGAATTGCCAAATATCCAAGAACAATTCGGTACAAATAAAATGTTACCCAATATGACTCTCTCTTTTTTTCTATAGCTTTTGAAATATTTGGAGCTCCAAGAGTGTTATAAATGGAGAATAACAAGTCTAGAGGAATTTTTGGGTCTGAAGGATTAGAATACCAAGAAAATTTGATTGTTTTTATGCTATTTTGAATAATTCTTTCAGTTGCAAGTTGTTAGGAATGAAGGTTTCATTCAAAGAACAGAGCTTGATATGTCCAGTGCTTGTGTAAGCTAGAAATTTGAGAGGATTTCTGAGGTTCAATTTTATTTTCCAAGATGCATTACTCCAATGTCTGAAAATGTTTCTCTAGATGCAACGACATTCTGATTCAGACACTCGATATATGTCCAAATTTAATTAAATAGCTTCTTTCCTTGGCCAATTGCGATGATCCCAAATAATTACCTCAAACATTCTTGATATCCTTTGAATATTTTCTCTTCAATAAAATACAAGGATAATTTTTATAGTTTGGACTCCAATTCGAACATCTATGTGGCAATAACCATATCTGTCATGAGAAATGTGAAGTTTCGGGTATGCGTAATCCTTACCGAGTTAGTGAGACAAACCAAGCACTTTCAAGGAAGAAGAGGTTCTTGTGAATATGAACATGTATCAAATTGAATCATGAATGTGAATATGAGCATGTGGTTACTTTTTCTATATTTTAATGGGTTATCCTAGCTTACATAATACCATACATAGAAATATGATATTCGGAGTGTGAAGAAATTGACATTCAAGAGTGCGAGTATATGTGGAGAGAAATAGGTTTGGCAGAGATGTGTAATATGAATTTCAAGGCATAAGGTAGATGCCATATCCATTTAGTTACTTGTCCCACCTATCTTAAACAAGGTAGTTGTACAAGAAGACTCAATCATGGTTCTAGGAACGATACTAGGAAATATGGTCCTAATATTGATATTCCAAAAGATGAACTCACTCATGAGACCTACTGGAAATATATGAGGTTTGCTGATCCTTGTAGTCTAGAAGATCAAGAGAAGTTTTCACTTTGTAATCACTACCGTAGACTAGAGGGATTTTAAACAATCTTCAGGTTTCCTAAACCCTAAACCCTAAACCATAAACAATGAGCCCTAAACCATAAACCCTAAACCCTTAACCCTTAACCCTAAACCCTAAACCATAAACCCTAATCCCTAATCCCTAATCCCTTAACCCTAAACCCTAAACCCTAGGCTCTAAAACCTAAACCCTAAACCCTAAACCTTGAGCCCTTAACCCTAAGCCCTAAACCCTAAACCATGAGCCCTAAACCCTAAACATTCAACCCTTACCCTTGATCCCTAAACCATAAACCATAAACCATAAACCCTGAGCCTTAATCCTTAAACCCTAAAACCTGAGCCTTAAGCCCTAAACCCTAAAAGGCCATTCTGAGCTAATCAAACACCCTTTAGGAGAGTTCAAGAAATAAATTAAGCATCTCCAGGTGATGTCACAAAATCTTGGAAGTTTTAGAGGTAATTTAGAAAGATTTACGAATATTGTTTAGGGTTTAAGGTTTAAGGCTTAGGGTTTAGGGTTTAGGGTTTAGGGTTTAAGGATTAGGGTTTAGGGTTTAGGGATCAATGTTTAGGGTTTGGGGTTTAGGGTTCAAAGATGTGATAAAAAGAGAGTTTAGGGTTGAGGGCTCGGGGTTCAGGGGCTCAAGATTTAGGACTCAGGGTTTAGAGTTAAGGGTTTAGGGTTTATGGTTGAGGGTTTAGAGTTTAAGGTTTAGGGTTTACGGTTTAGGGCTCAGGGTTTAGGGTTTAGGGTTTATGGTTTAGGGTTCGGTGTTTAGGGTTTAGGGTTTATGGCTCAAGGTTTAAGGTTTACGGTTGAGGTTTTAGGGTTTAAGGTTTAGGGATTAGGTTTTCATGTTTAAAGGTCGGGATTTATGGAATAGGGCACAAGGTTTAGGGTTTAGGGTTTATGGTTTAGGGGTTAGGGTTTAGGGATCGAGGTTTAGGGCTTAGGATTTAGGTTTGATGGCTTAGGTTTAAGTTTTAAGGTTTAAGGTTTATGGTTTATGGTTCAGGGTTTATGGTTTATGGTTTATGGTTTAGGGTTTAGGGTTTAGGGTTTATGGTTTAGGTTTTATAGCTTAGGGTTTAGGGTTTGGGGTTTAAGGTTTTGTGTTTAGGGGTCGAGGTGGTAAAAATATGGTTTAGGATTTAGCGCTTATGGCTTAGGGCATATACATAATTTGCAAACCATTGTGATATAGAGAATCACGTGTATGGTGATTATATGTTGAAATCGCTAATGGTGAATACATATGCTTGTTTAAGATGGTGTTTGTAGACTGATGGAGAGATAAGTTATCGCTACCTTTGGGAGTTGTGAGGTTTATAAATTCTAATTTTGACACATTTAACACTAACATAAATGTCAATAACCAATCCAAAAGGCCCCAAAACCTAAACAGAGTCTATATTCTTTCACAAAATAGATATTGATTGTATAATCTAAACCCTAAAAGCTTGAAGGTTGAATGCTGAAATCTTGAAAATATTTATGTCTTGGCGATTAGAATATGAAAAACTATCTTCTAAACTGTGATAGATGGAGTTGTGAGACTAGTTCCATAAGGTGCAGAGTGACCCTAACTTCTTATATTTACTAAAATAATTCCAAAGTACATAAGAAATAATAAAGTATAAAGATTAATAAAAGAAAAACTTATTTTAGTAAATATATCCCTCTCATAAGCACATATGTCACATGGCAGTAGGAATGTAAGTGCGTTACGCTCGGATCTACCGAGCCATAATGTGCTCGCATTATAACATGACCCTGAATTTTCTCTCACACGTAATACTGCATGAACCATAACGCTGAGCACGGTATGGCCAAAATGGCCAAAAAATGGATTTGTGTCTGCTTTTTTTGGCCCCCATTTCTATGCACTTACCCAAAAAGTTTCCATACTTTATATTATATAAGGGTAAAGGGAGGTCTTAGTTCTAACATGTCGTACCGACGTAAAATCGTCGCATATTTTATGGAATACAGAACTTAGCAGCGGAGGACAATCCGGAATAAGGTTTTCTAACATCTTGTGAAAGGGCGACTTAAGGTCGTCGAGTGTCATCTTCAAGATGCTTTCCATTTCGATGGGGACGTTTGCGATGCTTTCTGTGCCTATTACAAACCCCTCCAACAACAGAAACGACATCTCCACCAGGTCAATTAGGTAGAAACACCAAAAGGACACCATCTATGATCCCAATGCCTCTTTCACTTGCAAAGACATCTCCTAGCAAGGAAACAAAGGTGGTGGAGTTTGTGAGTTCGGTATAAATATGGACCCGGTTCTTCCATAGTTAGAGTTTTGGCTTATGGAACATTCAGTCTCATAAGCTAGGCACCTTCATCGAGGTCATGGGTGCCCCTATTGGTGCTGAAGAGATCCAATTTGGATGCGGTCACAAGCAGGATGTCGATTTTGATGGCATAGACAGTATTGTCTAGCTCAAAACAATTTACCTTTCAATGGTTTCTCGGTTGGGTGACTCCATTAATAACAAAGTTTCTTATTGTTTACAATCTGTAGAGGCCAATTCCTTAGGAAAGAAGACCCCTTTATTTCTTGGAGATGATGTTTTACATGGCTCTGCGTCCAAATTCAGATTCTACTCCTTTTACCGAATTCAATTATCAAAGCTATTACTATCTTCAGTTTCAAGGAATCTATGTTGCATGTAGGGAAGTAATCTTTCCACGCTCCGTATTCACAATTGGAAGATCGCCGAATCGTTGAAGATTCAAGGATAGCTGTCGATGCACTATCACACCCAACTATATAGTTATGTATGTATTTTGTATTTTTCCCAATATTGCAATCCATAATAAAAATTATATATTTTAAATGATTACAAGTATGTTACAAATTTAAGATAAGGTGTTTTGACATTATTTTAATGTTTTTATAAAAATGATTTATATAGTTTCGCATTCATTCATATTTATGTTGAACGTGCGTTCCCAAGAACAAAAGCTCGAGCTTTGAGGCTTCAAAAATTGTAGGCCCAAATAATCTGGGTATGACCACCTAATGTTCAAATAAAACCAAATTCTTCTCACAACATAACTCTAGAGTCAAAGAAAAATGATAAAAAAATTGAGGACAAAAATCACCGCATAGGAACCCTTAGTGCTACGAAATGAAATAATAACAAGCTTGATTGAAAAATAAAATCTATCTTTCGTTATTTGAAAACCTTGATGCCATTAAATAAAAATATACCATAGCTTGATTACAAGATAAAATTTACTTAACAGTTGCACTTTGACCAGGGGCATTTCATACCCTAGGCAACCTAGGCGATTCTTAGGGCGCCTGATGGGGAGAGCGACATAGTTTTAAAAAAAATTGTAGGTCGACTTTCTAGCAGATCGGCTCTACCAAGTTAAAATTTGCAAAAATTAATACATGAACCGATGTCGTTGCCCATTCACTCTTTCACATATATATAAACAAACAACGCTGAAGCCTGAACGATGGCTAATGGATTGCTTTGCCATTTAATCATTAATACAGTCATACTCTTTACACTTTCAGTGTCGTAAATAGACGAGAAATTGGAATAATTCAAATTTTAGTTGGAGTCCAAGTCTAGACGATATATTATTTTTCTCAATCAAATGTCTCGTTGTAGTTTGTCTACGCTACCCTTTGTTTTCATCTCATCTTTGTAACTTGTTGGTCGTTTCAATTTTATTCTAGTTGAATGAGGAAATATGTAGTTATAACTTGTATTTATTTGAGAGGCATACTTGAATCGTTGATGTAGGCGGCCATTTTAACGTTTCCATTGGCATTTGTGGCGTCTTTGCCCCACCAACAACCAAAAGATAGATCATAGACATTGTTCACTGTTGTATTGGTACATCAAAGTAATAATGAACACTAATGATGTGTTAGCAGGCATGCCTGTAATTTCAAATTATATGTGCCTGTCAAACCAAAATTACTGACGGCTTAGCTCTTTCAAGTGGTTGTAAATTCCAATAATTTTTATTATTTATAGATATATCTATAATTTGTTCATATATATATAGGTATTATGTTTTTATATAAACCACTTTAAAAACTTATTGTTTTCAAAATTTGCAGACTTGTCATTGTCTATGGTTTTTAAAATTGAATGTGTTAAAAGGTATATTATAATTGTTTAAAAAACATGCATAGGCAGGTGGGTGGCTAGTCCCGGAGGGGGACACACGTTAAGAGCACTTGCTAGGTGCTTCAAACCTTAATTCGGCCCTCTCTTTGACATATTTGTCGTGACATTGTTGGACGATGAAGTTTCAAATTGTTTCCCCTTTCCATTTTTGACACCCTCTCGCTTCTCCACCCTCTAACCCTTCTTCTTCACCCCTCTTCCTCTACTATAAAAGATCCCCTTCAACGTTCCCATCGTACATTTCATGTACAATTGCTAGTTGTAACAAGTTTTCATTTATGGATGAGTTGTACAATTTCTCTAACATAAATATTGAAGTGTGATTCGTATCTAATCATCTTCTTATGGTAACCATCTCATATTGATTCTTTTAGTTAATATAATAATACATTCCAACAAAAATAATAATAACCAACGTGTATAGAAAGAATGCTCCACCAATCGTCCATTTATCCAAAATAGGGCTGACCTTTTCAAACTCGAACTCACTAAATATAAAAAATGATAACGTCTTAGATCGACATATGTCAACATAGTAGTTAATGTTAATTTATTTTCTTGGATATGGAAAAGTTAACGTCACTTGTCCGACATATCACGATTCACGTTATATAAATATTTAATGTTATGTTTTAATATCATAAAATTTGTGGAGATAAGTTATGTGTTTAAGGCGATGGTCACATTATAACCATGAAAGTGATTATTATAATATGCCTTTGCTTTCAATACAACTTAACATCAAACTATCATTATTATAATAATAACTACTACACACATTCACCAAATGATTATAATAACAACAATAAAAATATATTCTTAATTAATATCGATCATTGTTTCACGGATGCTTTATTAATATAATACTTGATTTTTTTTTTTGGTCAAGAAGACTAGATGAGTACAAATATTTTAAGTACTTATTAATTTGGAAAATATTTATGGATATCAATATTAAAGTGTGGTATTATATATATATATATATATATATTGGTTACTAATTTTATTATTGTTTTTTTAAATTTTAATTGATTAATGATAAATTATGTTAACTTAATTTGTAATATTTTGTTTGGTTTATTTTTTTGGAAAAAAATTCTAAATTTTACTATATTATTAAAGTGTAAATTTTTTTAATTAATTTTTAAAGATGGAAAATTTTTAATAGTCAAATGAACATTAAATTTAAAGATGAAATTACCATTGTGATGAATAAATAAACATTAAAGTTAAAATTAAATTGTAATTATTAATAATTCACAGGACATTACAATCCTCCGCCACCACCTTCTACTATCATTATAAAATGATAAAAAAAAATACTTTACATTTTTAAATATAAAATATATTTTAATAACATAATAAATAATATTCATCGTATTTTATTTTGACAAGGTAAAAACATAAAATTTATTAAAATAGACTAAGGATTAATAAAAGGAAAAGTCAACTTCCAACATTAACCATCTTAATAAGGGGTAAAAGGCAATTTCCAACCTTAACCATTTTTCAAGGGAAGATGGGAGATGTACCTCGAAGCTTCATATTTAACTACTAACTATCAAATCCTTTGTCACCATAAGGTAAAGGAATGTATTTTAAATTTTTATTATTAAAAATGCTTTACTTTGTTAGTTTAATAGGTTGTTTCTCAAGCCTACAACTTTATACAATTAGAAACCTCAAGTGCAGGGTTTTCAACTCATCGAAGTTTTTTTAAAAAAAAAAAAGATCTTTCATATTCTAAAATTTGAACTTTACAAGAATGTGTGTACACTATACCATCAAATTAAGGAAGGACCATAGTTTTTCAGCTCAACAAGATATTTATGTGTTTCTAGACTCAAAAGATTCATCTACTCCTACTACTAGAATACATTTGTGGCTACATCTCAATCTACAATAAAGGCATACATTTCTAATGCTTAATTTTAAATGTCATGAAGGATATCAAAAACCCGCCAATATATAAGTTAACCCTTAAAAACAAAGGTTGTGTGTTTGGGAACAATACCTATACTTAGAAAATATTCCCTTTGAATGCCATATATTATGAATGAGCATGGTTGTTTGGAAAGAAAATTCCCTCAATAAGTTACTAATGATCTAATTTACTAGAACACTGGTCATATTCTCGCACACTTAAGTATAAGGAAATATGTTGGATTAATATCTTTCTCATGGTTTCTAGAAATTTTGCACTCGAACAAACCATAAACACAACATTGTTTATACCTTAATTAAATCTATGTTATGGAATTACACAACAATAAATAGGATGCAATTATTTTATAACAAAGGATTATTTTGATCTAATTAATTTATAAGTAACCTTCATAACCAAAATAACACATTGATACTTGTAACGATTGATAAACAATAAAATATATCTTAAATACACAAGGGAGAAGAATACTTATCTATATAGGTCGAACAAAGGAGATTTGGGTGTGCGAGACAAGTCAAATTTAAGGTAGAACAAAGACTAGAGATGCCTAGTTGTGAGTTTTGGAATATGAAACTCGGGAGGGGAAAACCATAAGAAATAAGTATGGTCTAAACTAAAATAGTACGATCCCGATTTGGGTTGCACATTATTAGGCCCTTTAGTAGTTGGGACCCGAAACTTCCCGAATGCTTATATTTCCTACAAATTCCCTTCGATGTATGTTTCTATTTCTCACACAACTTCGCGATGCCCCGTAATAAAGTGGAAACCCTTGAAACATAATATACCCTTGATAAAACATTAACAAACCAAAAGGAGAAATCATGGAGAGGGTGGAGTACCCTTGGCGGTTAACCCCAGATTATTGAACCAATTTAAGTCTTGTCTACATTCCCTCATGCGAGATCAATCCCCATGTAGTTTCTCCTAGGTTTATTTGCGCAAGTGTGGGTGCAATATAAGCCAACCCTTTAGGGGTTCCTCATGTCACTTTATACAAAGATAGGGGGATAAATAAATAATATCTAATATACTCAACGTGGTAGTAGTGTGATGTGGTGTGCCTCAACTACATGACCTAATCCATTGTTTTGTCAAACATTTTGACAATGCTTGGGGTAATTTTGGTCTTTCTAAGATGTGGCTCTATGACCTTTGCATACTTGAAAATGGAGGAAGCTAGACTCTTTAACCTAGTTGAGTTCTGCAGGCCTTTAGTAAGGACTACTCTAGTCAATGTGTAACTAATTTTGGCATATTTGAGAGAAATGTGTGATTTAACAAAAATTAAATCTTAATCAGAGGACTGGACTAAATAAAAAAATTTAATATACCAAATTACAATGATAAACAAGTACAAACAACAAGAGGATAAGAGTGACTCAGTTGATATCTAAATGCATAAACTATATTTGGGTTGCATTGATGGTGGAACCGGTTCAATCTAGAATTTATATGATTAAATGCTGGAAAATAGTGACTTGAAAGTTATTATGGATGGTACCTCCCAAAAGGCGGGATCTCTTACATGTTAGTGTCCGAATTGGGATCTAGTGTTATGGTAATAGGGGCATATTTGGTTCTTTCAATGTTTGATGATGTCACCTTCACTTCGTTATGTGTCACATCCACTTCGCTTTAGGGTTCTCTTATCGCACATGAACCTCTAAAACTACCCTAACTACTCCGCACAAGACTCAAATACACATTAGAATAAATAAAATATGCATATTCTTCAAGAGTATTGACCTCGAAAATCACCCCAATGTGATTGTCACCGAGCACTTCACTAAATTTCAAACTCAATATAGTTATGGTGTGTGTGTGTGTGTGTGTGTGTGTGTGTGTGTGTGTGAGAGAGAGAGAGAGAGAGAGAGAGAGAGAGAGAGAGAGAGAGAGAGAGATGGAAATCATTTCCCTTAAAGCTAGTTTTCCCTTATGCAAGTTACACCAAGATAGCAAGCTATAACTTCTTTGTCCCTAAGATAATGTGTGTCATGAAATTCATAATTTTCTCTTCCTATGCAGTGAATGATGCAGCCCAAATGTGGTCCTTAAGTTGCTCCTTTTTCCCAAGTAGTGGATGGAAAATAATATCCCATGTGCCCCTTATAATAGTTAGTAGGTTGTGTATATATATGATTTCTTTGCTTTACGTTTGACATTAATGCCAGTAGAAGCTCATATAAAGTGATCAATACACATTTAGAAAAGATAAACAAGTGATGGCTCATTTTTAAAACATAAGAACATTATAAGCGAAGGGACATGAGGTCCCATAGGGGACACTAGCATTGACCACTATTGTCCCCCCACCGGGTGCTTATGTCCATAAAGCTCTTAAAATAAATAAGGAAATGCTCATATGAGTAAAACATTGTGTGATGTTTAAAAGTAAATGTATAATTCTAGAAAATAAGGGACAAAAGCATGGAAAGATAAAACAAATTCAATGTAAAGCAAAACAAGTGTTATCAATGTCTAGTTTTCTCACTTAAGAATCATACATATAACGACATACTAGAGGCATAATGTAATAATAATAAGTGCATAATTTTGTGTCTACATTTTCCCTAATTTATGTTGGTGAATGAATATTCATGTCATAAAGTAGATAGGAAGAGTGTAACTTGCGGAGAGACAAAGAATATTATAACCAATAATGTTCTAGATAAAAATTATAGGATGTGTATCATGGAGTATAAGAGGGGATAAGAACCTCCGAGGTGACTTGTGTACGTAATTAAAAGGATACTTGCATTTGTATATGAATATTTCCTTTTCCTAAGTGTCTTGTGTTGAGATTTCTCCTTGTTCCAATTAAGTTGCCTTTTTTCAAGATAAGGATGAACTTTGAAAAGAAGAAAAATGTAGTCAATTTTTTTTTTCCATTGTGTGTTATTGCTGTCATCTATGTCAATTCCATTGATGGAAAATGGTTTCATGAGGTCATATGAGTCTACATGAGGTGTCAGTCAGGTGTAAAACATGAAGGTTGATTGATAGTGTCATGTTTGGTGGTGTTCTATGAGGTCCTAGAGCATGGTTTATCTTGCATGTTCATTATATGAGTCTTCTTGAGTTTGTTGAAGGTTGATATGAGGTCATTTATGGACTTAGAGGTGTGTTATATGTGTCTCAGATTCTGCATAAGGTCAACATGGTCATTTCATAAGGTGTCATGGTTGAGTCAGGACATTCTAGGCCTATTCCTAGCCCTCGAACATGCAAAATGGTATGGAGGTATGAGTTTTAGAGATGACCAGTCCTCACCAATCATGGTAGCAGCGTGGTGGCCATGTATATGATGTGTATGGTGAGATTTATTTTAGTACTCAAAGTGATGAAGTGCATGTATGAGGTCCTTGGGAAGTAAGAAGGTGAGAACACACAAGATATCATGGGTAAATGACATTAGCTACAGAGTTTCAAACCTATTTTTTATAGATGGTGATTATGATCAATTATATGATGTTTTCATCATGCTTCATGACAATTTTTAGGTCATTCTGAAGAAGGAATTGCAATATATGTCATTTTTGGTGAAACTGGGTATTCTAGAATGTGTTTTAAGGAAAAATATTAACTTTCAAATGCTCATTGTGGGTTGTGTGATTTGCACAGAACCTGAGATCTTTGGCATAGATTTTTATTTCAGTTACAAATATTTCACAAAAATTATGAGGTGGTTGGATTATCTTGTTTTTATGAACGATCGTTAAGAAGATAAGTTTCTTTGAAACCTTAGCTAAACCCTAGCTAAAAGTAATTTGGAGAAAAAGGTATGTAATGCACTTGTTTTTATTAATTTTTCCAAATTTATGATTGGAGGTTGTAAGGACTCCTCCAATTTTCTAGAAATTTATAATAGTGCATGTGAATGTATGTGGGCCCACACTAAAATACATGTTTATGAAGAAGCTCAATTTGAAGAAAAGTTTCCCAAAAGGGTGTAAAATAATTTGATATTTATTTTATCCAAGGATTTTTTTGTATATTTCTATGATAGTTTTGGATCATGGTTGAGCTTAAAGGGAAAAGTGTGTCCTATTTATGAGGACTCGTTTTTGGGCATTTGGAGCGCGTTTTTAGTAAAAGTGGAATCGCGGGAACTATAGGTGGAGTTATAATTTTATTGAAGTTATGTTGTGATTCTGGTTTAGATATATTTCCAAACTGTGTTTTTGATAAGGGATGAATAATTTATGACCTATTCTTTAAGGGTCAAATGCGGGATATGTCTAGTTCAACAGGGGTCTTGAGTTGCTTCATGAGGTAAGGTGATTGTTTTGGAATTATTCATGTTTGGTGAATGTTGATGAGTGTTTAGAAAACATGTCTAATGGTTTTCCATGATTTTTAATCTTGGAAGTGATTTTTGAGGTGATGGAGAAAGTTGAGCTCAACCTTAGTTCTTGAGTCCTAGAAGCATACATGATCAGTTTCAGAGATGGAATTGGTTGAAGGCCTTCCACTCAAATTTATAATGAAATGTAAGGTGTTATGGAAATATAATTTAAATATATTTCCAATGGTTTATGGTCTATCTCATGGTGATGAGATTTGAGGGGTCATCCATTTCGATTTTGGAGAATAAGATTGCTTGTTTCTCAAGATAGATTCCTATTGTAAGAAGATGGAAGTAGAATAGGCATGAGATGGATTATTTGATGCTTTATATTATTTGGAGAGTGAATAAAGATTCATTTTTCCTATTAAAGGAATTTTTAAGTCTTCAAAGTGGTAGCAAGGGTGAAAACTAGTTGACTTTATAAAACTCCTTTTAGGGCATCTTAGTTTGGTGAAGAGGAAAGTTGGAGTGGTTTTCATGTAAGTATGTTTCAAGAGATATAGAAAGCATGGATGTGATCTATAGGTTAGGGTATTTACAAATAGTGGTCACATGCCATATTTTAGATGTTAGTGGATGGTCTTGAGGTCTAAAGGTGAAGACAAGGTCCTGGAAACAACTAGTTTGAGAACGATATAAGCCTTCTTAATTGTTTTATGAATAATTCGATTAGTGAAATATAATTTACGACCATGAATGGTTTTTTTATGTCATATTTGACATGTGTGATAAATTTTGGAGCTTGAATAATCACGGTGATGAGTTTTGTGAGTTTTGGTCATCCGAGTGATGGGGTTTTGAGCTTATTTAGTGAATTTGAGCATAGTCAAACTACATGGGTCCATTATTAATGTATTACTGACTTTTTAAAGATTTATTTTTCAAACTAAATGATCTAGACCAAAGTACCTTATGTTTTTGAGGTGAGAAGGGTATAAACATGATGTTTGCGTTCATTTTTAAACTAGCACTCTTAGAGGGAAATGTGTGACCCAAGTAGAAGTGTAAGACATATATGAAGGAATATATTTAGAGATGAGGAAGTTTTAAAAATGATAAGAACTTTTATATATCATGTGATAAAGGGTTTGAATTCAAGATAAGTCCATG
Organism: Taxus wallichiana var. yunnanensis; assembly: GCA_018340775.1. Taxonomy (NCBI): domain Eukaryota; kingdom Viridiplantae; phylum Streptophyta; class Pinopsida; order Cupressales; family Taxaceae; genus Taxus; species Taxus wallichiana. The sequence goes on from CM031236.1 coordinate 263,476,493, forward strand.
AAAGAAGAAAGAAAGAGCTAGGTGAATGAGGATTTGAAGGTGTATGTGTGAGTTGAAATTGTGATTTCCATTAGTTGTGGAAATAAAATACTCATATATCTTCATCTTTAGATGATTGAGTTTGTGCTTGATCATATTAGAATTTTTATCCTCCTTATGGAGTGGGTGCTTCACTAAATTAGGGGTTGTGCCCTACTAAAATAGGGGTTGGTGCTCCTTGTGAAGTTGATGCTTCACTAAATCTCTTTATTTGTGTGATATAAGAAGATTTTTAGTGGGTTTTCTTCCCCTTAATGGTTTCCCACTTAAATTTTGTGTTCTTGTGTACTCTCTTGCTCTTTCTCTTATGTATGGTTGATTCAATGCTTAAGTGAACACACATATGGTTAATGTTTAATTGAATGGTTGTATGAATTTTAATGTATGATAAATGGAAATGGAATGATATTTTATAGGAATGATTCACCCCCAATCATTTGTGCTTCGACAATTGGTATCATAGTAGGTCCTTGTGAAGCAAGTCTAACATCTTGGAGGAGATCCTAGAAGCACAAGATGGATAAGAAAATAAGGAAAGAGAATCAAGATTTGAAAGCCATGGCTAAGAAGGATGAAGAAACCATCAAAAGTATCAAGAGTCAATTAGAGAAGGATATTTCAGATTTTATTTCAAAGGAAGAGGAATTTGAAATATTTAAAAACAATCCCTATGATGTTTATATGCATAGTTAAGATGATATCAAAGATGTGGTGATGGATCTACAAGAATATTTAGCATTCCATAGAAAGGAGAACATTAGTTTGAAGTATGAAATCAAAGGTATGACAACTACAATCAAGGCCAAATAAGAAGAGTATGTTAAGCTCAAGGAAGAGATGCAAACCCTAAAGGTCAAAGGAGATGAAAAGCCTAGTCTCGTTGATACAAAATTTGGTCCTAGTTCTAAAGGAAGTGAAGATGAAGGTGTTCATGGCAAGAAGGAATATTCAAGGCCTAATCTCATTAGACAACCAAATGTTATGAGGTATGTAAAATTTCATGGTCATTTTTATTCTTGCAATGGTTTTGGTCATAAAGCAATGGATTTTAGTAAGTTTTTCAGTTGTGTGTACCCTTGGAACAATGGAAGAGATCAAAATAGGCATCAATCAAAATATAGGAAAGAGGTTGTTTGTCATAAGTGTCATCACAAGGGTCATATTGCAAGGTTTTTCCCTCATGGATCATCAAGGCAAGTAAATAATGATGACACTCTCAAAATCAAGGAAGTTAGGACACCAAAACAATTAAACCTAGTCAAGGTGAATGAGAAAAAATTGGTCAATGATGAAAACAATCCTAACCATGCAAATAAGGTCAAGAAGTTTAAATCAAAGGTAAAAGAAAATTAGATGGGTCTATATGCTATTTAGTCTCCAATGCATGAGAATTTGAGAAGTTTAGGAGTGTGGGATACCTGAAGAGTTGTAAGGTGATGCAAGAGCATCAAGGATTAGTTGTCAAAAGGTCATATGAGACCATCTAGACATGTTTGGTTAGGTGTATTTGAGTGATTCTACTTGGGCAAGTTAAAGTTAAAAATTGAATGTGTGTAAATGTAATACCTAGGTGTGTGTAGGAATAAAATAGTTGTTTACAAAGCATAATAAGACATATTGTTATATCACTGAGCTGTAATAGGGATATGAATGAAGGATAGAGGGAAAGTAAGATGGTTGTGATAGAATACTAAGTATAGTTATGTTGTTGAGCTTATGTAGGAGCATAGAATAAGACATTTAGCTAAGGCTAATAAAGAAATAAGAGAGTTGTTCCAGTAATTGATCATGTAGAGACCTTGAAAGACATGTAACAAGGATAGAAAATATGTGATAAAGATGTTTAAGGATTTTACAGGTTCAATTTCGTATGAAATTAGCTTGAATGATGGTTTTGTGTTGATGTACATGATGTACTTTGTCCCCGACCAAGAGCTTGAAGTAGAACAAAGTCACTCTAAGAGAGTTTTTAGACCTCTGTGAAATCTGATTAGCCGAGGACATGTGAGGAGATATACAAAAAAATTATACCCCCGACAATGCATGATTTTCCCGTAGCTCAAGTTTTCCCCACTCGGACCCAAACTAGGGCAAAAAGATCTCAAGTTCTATCCTTTGAATTTTAACGAATTTTGTGAGTACCTCTTTTTGATGATTCCAAGAGAATTGTGAAGTTTCATGACCTAGCTCACATGTGTGGAGAAGTTGGAGGAGTTTTCTCAGGTAGATTGTGACATTGCATGATTTGAGTAGAAATTGGAGTGCATGAAGATGGAAATGATGGATTCAAGCCACTAAACCTTTTATACTCCATGCTCTTGATGTGTTTGAATTAGATCTATTCTCTTCGAGGTGGGATTCTTCTTCCAATGGTGTACTGTCATGAGATGTGCCTCAAATGGACCTAATTGACATGACCAGTTACAAAGGAAGTATAAATTCCTACAAAGGAACCTATAATGAAATTTAGGCATCTTTAAGTACCCCTTAAAGGGTCTATAAATCACCTATTTGATTGGTTAGTTGTCTCAGTAAAATTGGAGAACTAACTCAGTTCAGGTGCTTGGAGGGCTACAAGCCAAATAGGGGTAAACTAGAGAATTAGTATGAATTGAATGGGTATGACTGGATAAAGGGTTATAACACCTCATTTCAGGTTAGATAAAAGTCTTAAGAGCCATAAGAGTGATCCCTGCACCTGCATACAAGTTTTGAGCATTAGACCAAAAGGCTACTTAAGTCTAGCCTCATGTTCTTTAAGAGTATACAAGCATAATTTCTTCTTAAAGGACATAGTTCTTTGAGAATGGATTGAAAGGGGCATGAAGGGTGTTAGAGATATGATGGAAGTGTATCATAGAGAAGATATGGGATGGAGTAAGGTATTTAAGTTATTTCATCATTACTTCCATATAACTACTAATCCAAGTGCATGTGTGTGTAAAGAAAGGAAAGTTATGTCTAAGGATGTTTGGAGCAGGTATATTATGTTAAAGAGTTAAATGGATGATCCTCAGTGTAGGGGAAGTGTGAGCTATGTCAAGAAAACTAGGTTCCCTTGAAATAAAGGTAAGACACACCATGGAGATGAGATTTCTAGGATAAATAATATAGTTGAAAGGTACATAAGACCTGCACCATAAGGTATGTGATTTGATTCATTCATGAAATTTGAGCCCTTGTTATTGATAGGTGTCTGAGTTTTTTGGTTCAATTTGTCATGTTGTCATCTAGTGTGAGTTTTGTATGTGTCTCTAGAGGTTTTTTTGTCAAAGTCATTGTTTTCAACAAGTCAATAATTGGTTTTCAGTATAAAGTTTCAAAGAAATTAGTTTTTCAAGTTGTCATCTAAGATATTTTTGATGTCACTTGTGCTCTTAGTCTAATTCATCTATCATAAGGTCAAGATTTTGCTTCAAGATAAACATTTTAGAGTCAAGATGTAAGATTTTTGGTTTGAGAATTAAGTCATCATAGTGGTCTACATAATGAAGTCATAGTCTATGGTGCTCACAAGAGGTCTACACATAAGAAGTTTTCAAAAGGAGGTCAAAGACAAACTATATTGAGAATTCTTTCTAATTTTAAGTTTAGAATTCATGTTATTACGTTGCAAGATTTGTTAAAGCTATTTTAGGTAATTCTTAAAGCCAAATTCATGGTATGAGTGTGAAGTAATGTAACAAGATGGTTGTATTATTGAATTATGTCAAATTGTTTATGCATCATAAGGTTTGAATAGGGAAAGTCAAGGTAGAGGTACAATTCTCAATCCATGACAAAGAAGCAATTGGGTTTGTGTGGGTGTATTAAGTGTGAACATATATCATAACAAAGTGTTCAGTAGTTTGTATCATCTTATTACAAGGGTAAGAGACATTCATGAGTTAGGAGAATGGTTGCATCTTATCACTACAAAGGCTTCTTAGACTTGAAGTTCAAAGAGTTCAAGACATGAATGAAGGTCATCCACCGAAAGACACAAGCAAGAACATCATGAAGGCTCTTTCATGTCTAAATCATGAAGATGATAGCTTATAAAGATGGTTTCTACTATACAACAACAAGGTCACATGAATTATAAATCATATTTGTGATGACATTTTAGCAAAAAGACTATGAAAACAAAATATGCTCATCAAGTGTAAAAATGATAGCCTACAAGTCTACGAGAGGTACTATATGAGATGTATTAATCAAACATGAGTCTCTTTGGTTCATAACTCATGCTTGAGGTAAGATTGAAGATTTGATCGGGTTTGAGGGTTTCAGGGTGGTTGAAACTAAGAGGGTATTATTTTGAGGTCATCATACAAAGTCATGAGACTTAACTAAGTGTGTTCTTGTTCTGAGTTGTTTGGAGATATATGTTTAATGTCACAATGGAAAAAAATTTTGTCTATGCCCTTGAAAATGTTGGCTACGTTTAGTGCATGATGTGTTGTCTTCATGAAGATATGTGCAAACCAAGTATTGATGAGGTGCTACAAACTCTAAAGGTCGAGAGGAAGTTAAATATGGATATACATTCAAAGACTTCATGATCCTATGACTCTGTCTTAAATGAATATGAAATCTCAAATTCAAGAGAAGAATGACACGTCGTATTCAGATATATATGATGACCTATAGTTTTGTTTGAAAGAGAATTTTTTTCTCCATAATTGTAAAGTTTCCTTGAAGAAACTCGAGGGCTCATTCATGTTGAAGATGTGAAGAAAGTACAGAGTTGGGCTTGCATTATTGATTTCATGTATGATTACATGTTTTTAAAGGTACACTGATTATGTTAAGTAAGATAAGTTATCTCAAGCCCATGATCTTGAAAAGGTTTCTCAAGTCTGTCAAAGCCTAGTGTTTTGAACACTACATGAAATTTCTGGTATGTAAAGTGTATAGGTGTATGCTATGCCATCATGATTGTGATTTTATGACTCATTTATATATGCTTTCAAGATTGAATAAGTTCGCACATTCTCTAGTTGTAGCTTCACATTATGAGAAGATGTATTGAGGATAAATGAGTCTTAACAAAAGTGATCAAATTGTAGGGTTATAGTCCTAGGGGAGGATGGTGTGTCACAAAGGATTTATCAACTAGGATTATTGGTTTGAAGGCACTTGAAGGTGAAATTTTCAAATGTAAAATAATAGGGTAAGTTCTGTATTGGTCTAATGTTGAAATAATGGTATGTAAATGAGATTCTAGAAGGAGTTTTTTCTCTTTTAAATAGTCAAAGAAGTGTTGACAAGGTATGAGACTCGAGAGGAGAATGAAAACTATTCAAATGGTTAGTAGCAATAAACATGGAGAAGGAAGAGGAAAAAAATGCTCTATGTTAAGAGAAAAGGTTTGATAAGTCCTTTCCAAGTTTGTGCATGAGTAACCAGGTCATTAAGTTGTGTTTGAAGATGCATATGTGTTGTCAAAGGTTCATAACAAGGTTATTACGCATGGTTAGTTGTTTGAATTCAAGGTGTATTATGAATTTTCATTCAATCATTGGATTGAGAGAGATTTTGTGTCTACTTTTCTATTGGAGACTCATTTATATATGTGAATATAGTATAGTTGATGTGACATCCTTAGATGATGAGTTCTGCTTCAAAGTTTTAAGGTAATTTTTAAGTTGGTCTATGTTTTTAACCATGTAATCTGCATCAAGAAGAGCTTTGTGGAAATCATGTGGGAGGAAGAATTAATCTTGTCAAGAAAGATAAGGTACATAATACTTGTCATGAATTGTAATAGCATGGTGCAGATTGAGAAGACCTCATTATTTGAAGAGATTTCCCACTCTTGTTACAAGTTAATCCAAGGGGTACAAGAAATCAAAGAACTCAAAACTATGGGATGGTTTAAGGCTACCTTCAGATGTACATGACAATGTAAATGATAAAGATATGGGTGCAAAAGAACCTCTCTACTGTGAACTTGATGAAATGTAAAAAAGAAGAGTTAACACGAAAATTATTAGTAAATAAGATGGTGGGTTACCTGATAAGGTCATTCCTAGGAAAGCAATAGCTTCTTACAACTGATGTCAACCCATGGTTGTTAATAAAGATAGATAAATGATAAGCTGGAAGAAGGATACAGATAAAAAAATATAAGATGTGTTAGATGCTAAGATAGAGATTTGAAAAGATAAATGTTGATAAAAGAAAACCAAACTTGCTCGGGTTGACAATGACTCGAGATTGACTAGTACAATCTGATCAGCGACTGGTGTATAGCTGATTGAAAGATGAGAAGAAATAGAGGTGGAAAATATTTTGGGATGTTGGATCTAATGTAAAGATAGTGATGCGAGTTCTAGAAATAGATCTAATGTGGGAGTTGGTAGGGTTGGTGGAGATAGGAGATGAGAAAACTAGATCAAGGTTGATAAGTAGGTGGATGACCGAGATAGGGTGCTCTCAATAAAGGGGAAGCTATAAAATAAATAAAGTGATGATGTAGATATGAAGGAGTGTTAGAAAAATATGACCCAACAATGACTAGGCTAGGTCGACGAGAGACCGAAGTAGGATTTAGGATTTGATAAACTGAGAGGATGAAAAAGGGGGGTTTGAAAACAATCACATAAGGATGACAAGACAACCCGACCTCCAATTTGACCTCCAAAACCTTTAAAAGGAAATAACAACACCCAAAAGGATGATTCCAAGTAAGTTCAAGGTCTTCAAGATTCTATGGATGGCATGCAAAGCTCTAGAGAGGGCACCAAGTTGTAGATTGTGTCTCATGAGAATAAATAATCATGGAAAGTTTGTAGAATAGCGAAAAATCTAGTAATTTCCCATGCTTGAGAGGAGGGGATGAAGGTGTAGAAATAGGGTTGACAACTACCCGCATGAGTCACCGATGATTGATGAAATCTACAAATTAGGTAGGCAAAGGTCATATTTGATTTTGAAAAAATGGGGCTAGAATGGCAAGGGAAGAGATAATGGGTTATTTTAGGTGTGCATGGTTACGTGGGGAGTAAAAAGGGGTAATGAATAAGGATAGATGAGGAATATTAGGGATGGTGGGATACATAACAAGGGTAGAAATAAGGTAGAATCAAAAGGGTTATGAAATAATGATAGTAGTATTAATGTTATGATGAGAGTGATTTAAAGTGATAAATGGGTAATTATATAGGATTATGAATGGAAAAATGAGAATTAAGAGGGGTGAGCAGGGACATAAACATTAAGAAGGGAATGTAGAAATTTGAATAGGAAGGGTAGGAATAATGTGTAGATAAAGGGGAGTAAACGTGGGATGGGGGACAATGTACCAAAAAAAGGGTGTCCATATTTACCCCTTTTTTCAAGTGGTTTGTGTTAAGCAAGCCACGAGACAAAAACTAGAAGTGATAATGAGAGATGATGGTTGAGGTGCTCCCCCTCAAACTAGGGATCGATGATACGAAGGGGAATCAATTACAAGTTTGAAAGAGATGGATGGAGAAAGGGGGAGAGGACATAATGGATGGGAAAAGAGAAATACAATTTCCCAAGTGAAGGGGGTGACCATTGATGGGATAAAAAAAAAAAAATATGGTGGTGATCTTGGAAACACATCGGTAGGGACATAACATGACATGTGATGGAGGTAACATTAATGGCCTACAAACCCTATGAGTCGGAAAAGATCATAGTGAGATGGAGGGAATCCAATGGGAATACGATTGGATGGATGTGCAAGTTGGGGGACCAATGGTTCAAGGGCTGACATCAACAATTGTGCAAATAAATGTGATGATGGTTAAAACAATTGTATGATAGATGGCTGGGAAAAAAGTGGGGCAACAGATTATGTGCCCTCCTTCAAGTGTGAGGAAGTGAAAATATGCATCCTAGAGGGATGGGTATGAAATGTAGCCACAATGGTGAGATTTAGGATGATTAATGGTGTCCCAAGAGGGAACATAGAGATGATCATGAGGCAGGTTGGAGGATGTGATAAAAAGATGAGAAGATTTAGATAGGTAGGCCCAAAGATGGAAAAGTGAGCTGCACAAGATGGGTTAAAGTGTGTTATGGGTAGCACACAAGCATGAGGATAAGACATTTTAATGAAGTGATAGGATAGACAGGATAAAAGGATAAAAATAGGGTAAGGTTAATGGAGACTAAGTGGGTCGTTGGTGACTTATCTTGGGTCAAAGGTGACTATAGTGAGTCGAGTGGTGACTACGATGAGTCGGTGACTATAGTGAGTCGACGTTGATTAGGATCAATATCTTATATAAGTGGAAAATTTTCCTGATAATGCTTATTTGGTGACATAGTTGTGATGATTAAGAGCTCTGATTGAGAGATACATTGGATATTTGAGCAAGATGAATGCCAATAGAGGAGGGAGGAAGTGCTAGAGGACTTAGAGGATGGTAAGAGTCTAAAACCTAGCTTTGTTTTTATTTTTACTTATTTTTTAAATTTTTTTGTATTTTTCTAAATTGTGGATGGGCACCAATGGGGGTCAAAGCATGATTGGGAATGGTCCCCATCGACTGGGTAAAATAGCGGCCAACTTGTGTAAGGTTGGCATCGACTAGGGTAAAGGATACCTCAACCTTACCTAGGTCATTGTTGACAAGATAGGTAGTTTTTTTTTGATTAGGAATGATGATGATTTTTGATGTTGATGGGTACTTGTTTGATTGGTTTTGCAGAGCCACTAACACTTTGTATCTCAGAGATAGGGTCCCAACTATGTTTGATAGGATTAGAGGGGATGTGATGGATGCATAATGGGACCACCTAGAGGAAATTGGATTAGGTGGATTCTTCCACTACCAGAGGGTGCCCGAAGACATAGGGTTGATGATAACATTGATTAATAGGTGGGATCTAAGGAATAACACAATATGGTTTCTGATTGGAGAGATGATGGTTACACTAGAGGATGTGTAGCGTATTTTAATATTAATAATAAAGGGAGCCTATAGTGTCTATTATAGCAGAGAGGAGGCTAGGTGTATTGACATGGTTGTTTGGAGATGATGCCCCATAGATTGCATTCACTTCAGGGGCATTCCATATAGAGGCATGATACCATCCAGAGACACCAGGGAGTGACTAATTTATATGATTATGATGGTGATTTCATACTTATGCTTTACCATATTTAGGAGGAGAAAGATTTGTATGGGCATTATCGGGGTTTTTGGTGACATAGTAGAGCACCGGATAGTATTTTCATTCGGGACAACTGTATTGGCTCAGGTATATCACACACTGATGGATATATGTTAGTGATAGGAAATCAAGATTGGATGTGGGATTATTACTTCACTACTAGGCCTATGTGCATATAAATGTGGTGAGGCTACCAACGCTTCCATGGGTGATAGGTGATCATATAGAGATGGTTGGGGATTTTGATGATGGCAAGCCGACTAAGATCACGAGGAGATAGGGGAGGAGTGGTGGGGATGATTGGTATAGAGAGAGCATGGGAAGACTAGATGTGGAGGAGGTGAAATGGAGGTCATATTGAGTGTTACTAGCATGGCCAAGGACACACATGCAACTATTTGGTATGAGGAGGATTAAATGGGTACAAGGGCGAAGGCCGAGATGGTGGATAAAGTTAAGTTTTCATAGGTGATGAGACAGTTTGGTTAGTACAGATGTGCAAGAGGCACTAATTAGATATTGATGAGAGAGAGAGACAGTGGGATATTCCCATACCGAAGAGGACAGACCCATTATAGGAGGATGATGGGCGGTCTAGAGGCTGAAGATGAGAGAGTGTAGGTAGGAGAGGAGGAGGAGGAGGAGGGAGGTAGTGCTAGAAGGAGAGGAGGAGGTAGCACCTAGAGGAGATGAGAGTGGAGATATAGGGGAGGCATCCGAGATATCCCGTTTATGGGTGTTAGATGCTTACACAATAGGAGAGGGTTGTAGCACAATAGGAGGCCACAATATTGTGCTAGGAGATAGACCTAGTCATACAATAGGCGTGACAAGTACCGCAGGTAGAGGGAGGCCAACAGGGCTAGATATGGAGATCTTGACTCTATAGTTGAGGTGAAAGGAGTGAGGCATCACATGGGGATTCACAAGGAGCCATCCAGATGGCTCCACCTAGTATAGTATCACTAGATAAATAAAATGTACTAGGTAAGGAGGTGTGCTAATATGAGCACATTGTTACATCTAGACTTCCCGATGTGTCGCACGATGTAACCTATCTAGCAGGATCGAGACTAGGGAGATCAATAGAACCAACATCATCAATCAACACAAAAAGTATCTATAGATGGAAAGGTAGAGAGATAGGCCCCTACACTAGGAGGGAAGGGTTTGAGACTCAAAGTGTTTGACCTTCAGTTCACCACTTAGTGGGTGAACATTGTATGTAGATTTTTGTATGGATTTTGATGTATGTATTTTTAGATAGAACCTAGTAGAGGCCTATCACATATGTATGTACACATTTAGATGAGGATATATATACATATGATTTTTTCATGTCTTATATGATTTGTGTGATGATTTATGTGATGGATGTGGATATGTGATTATATTATGGGTGTTGATTTAGATGTTGGATGTGATGTGATGCATATTGATGATGTGATGTTTTGATTACTTGATTTGATGTGATATTTTATTAGATTTTAGATGTATAATGATTAAATGTTGATATGGATATGCGATGTGATGTATGGATTAAGTGGTTATATGATGATATGATAGATTTTGATTAGGAAATGATGTGATATATGATAGATATGAGATGACTTGGATTATAATATATGTGATGGGTTTAGATATATGTTATATTAGATGTAAATGCATTATGTGATGGATGGATATATGTTTAGATGTAGGGGATGATGTAGATATAGGTGATGTTTTGATTTGATGGATGGTGATTTAGATATTGATTAGATGTTAGAGATATATGGTGGATTTAGATTAAATGATGTAATAGATGGATTAGATATAGGTGTAGAATTTAGGTTATCCTAGTTGGAAAGGGTGTGACCTTGGTGGGGTGACCCAAGTGTGAGAAAGTACACTTCATCATAGAGAGGAGCGTACGTGGAAAATATGCTTTTGAACTAGATTAGAGGTAAAGCGTGAGAGGGAACAATGTAGAGAAATGCACTTGTGACCAATGATAGGTGTTAACACATAACTAACGATTGTTATTCACATTTAATATCATGAGAGAAAGATAGAAAGTGTGTTTATAGACCCATTTTAGACACAAAAAGGGTTAAGATGGAGCTTGTATGGGTAAAATGGGTTCTCCTTAGATAATAGTCCTAGGTTTATGCCCCAACTTTGAACAATATGGTGCAAAATGATTAATGCGGGAAGTTTGCAAAGGATGGGAAAAGCTAGTTGATGTGGGAAGCTTTCTAGGGATGCTTGTTTTTGATCTTTTACTTTTGATTATGATGTTTTAAGAAGGTTGATCAATGCAGGAAGCCTTCTCTTTCATGATATAAAAGAGTAGCCATCCTTCAAGGGAGTTTCTATGATTAGGATTTTTCTTTGTATTTTTTATTTTTGCTTTATATGGCAAGATGGAATGCATAATATCTATCTTTTGAGGGATCAATCTATAATTTTGACATTATTTGCTTTACATGAGCAAATTTCCCTTCGACGGAGCAATTTTTTTTTTGTATAAGATAGCTTTTGATATGAGCATTCATGAATCTTGACTTTTGGATAGAGTTGGGGAAAAATAAGTAGAGACCACTTGGGGAGGGGATGATAAGATGTACAAGTGATACATGTAGACCCTTAGCATGGTTCCAATAGGTAGATAAGAGGGAGATGGATGTAATGATCATGGGGTTTCCCACAAAGAGGAGGAACTTATCCATGAGGAATATTCTATGAGCAGAGCCATGGTGCCCATATTTAAGGTCATAGATAGGAAAGTGATGGTAGACCACATAATTCCAAATCATTACAATGAGAGATGGAAAATGATGATGGATTATTGAAAATCATTAAGTGTGACTAGGGTCACATTGGTAGGTATGTTAACAATATAAAGGTCACAAGTGCAAGGTGTTGAGAGGTTCCATTTCCAGTTTACCATTAAGGGAGGCTAAGAGATAGGCTTTAGACCCATACTTATGTGTGATAATATATGGTCCAATCCAGTTGGGAGAAAACTTTCCACATTATCTCCTCTTTAGAGTAGTGACATTATGATTTTATTTTAAGACAAGGTCATCGATGTTAAAGTCACATTATTTGAGATGTTTATTATAGGAATGTTTTATATGCTCTTGGTATACTTGATGGTGTTGAAGATAGATTAAATGACTTTCATCTAGTAATTCAAGATGGGATAGACACTCTTGACAATAGTTCTCGTTAGAGATAAAGTCACAAAGAAACAAACGTAGGGATGGGATTTGAACTTCAAGATGAAGAATGAATTCAAATTCATAGCTAAGAGAGAGAAGGAGCAGTTCCCATAGAGGTGCAAATGTTATTTTGGTAGACCCAAAGGGTGAAGGGGATTTGAATATGCCAATTACATCCTGATTTATTGATATTTTTAGCAATAATGTTGTGAAGCATTTTATTAGTGGCTTCGGCTTGACCATTAGCTTAAGGATAATAAGGAGAAGAGAAGCTTAGATTGATGTTAAAATAGTCACAAATCTTATTAAGGTATTTGATTTTGAAAGAATTTATGTTTTTTGTGATGATTTTATGGGGAATGTTGAAGTAGTAGATGATATGCTAATAGATGAAGTTGAAAATTTTGTTAGCTTTGGTGGATGCAAGTATAATTTATTCTACCCATTCGATGAAATACTTAGTAGCGGTGATGATGGAATTATGATGCCAAGAATTTCTTGAATTGATGAGACCAATGAGGTTGATGCCCCATTACGAGAAATGCCAAATATCTTGATCCAAATATAAGGTCCTGGCTAGGATGCAGATAAAATTAGAATGCTACTTACATTTTACACACTTTTTAACATATTCACAACAATCTTGATTGAGGGTGGGAAAGTAGTATCCTAGGCGAAGAATGTGTTTGGTGAAAGAAAAACCACTAAATTTTCCACCATAGATGTCTTCATGGACTTCTTGGATGATGTGGATATATTCATGGGACTTAAGGAAATATAGTAATATGCCATCAAAGCCATGTTGTAGAGAGTATGCACAATAAGGATGACATAGTCATTAGAACGTTGAAGAAAATACCTCCTACCATTTTTGGATAGGTCGAGGGGAATTTTGATTGAGATAGATAATCAAATATTTGAGAGTATCGATGTCATATTGATTGGTATCAATGATTGACACAATGAATCTCTTGGGTATGAGATGGATGATTAAGATGATGAACAACAAAGATTTTAGATTATTTAATTTCCCATGGATGAGAGATTTGAGAGATGCTATGGTATCTTTGAAGTGGTTGGATGAACGAGGTAAAATTGGATGGTATATAGATCAAATTATTTTAGAATAAAGTTGACGATGTTCTTGCATTTTTGAAGGACTTTTTTTACAATGATAGGTTCCTTTGACTTGATTAATGATAAGTTGAGAGTCACCATAAATGTAAAGAATTTGAATGTTAAGCATGATATCAGTTTGGAGGCCCAAGATGAGTACTCATACTCAACCATGTTGTTAGTGCATTCAAAGTCAAGTTTATAAGCAATGGGGATAGGAGTATCCCAAGGAGGAATGATGATGTTGCCAAAACCCCCTTCTTGAAACTTATCCTATCAAAGAAAAGTATCATTTTGAGGGGAGATAATTCATGATCGATGGTATGATGGATTCATCAAGTAATTTCTTATAAGGAAGGTGATTTTCAGAAGAGTGGCTTCAACGAGTTGATCAGCGATAGCCTAGCCCTTAATAGATTTATGAGAGATGAACTCTAGGTTGAACTTAATTATGAGAACATGAGCCATCAAGTGATGCGATCATTATGATAAGGCTTGGAATGCATGGTTTTGAGAATATTAAATCTAGTAATGAAAAAGGTATTGTGATTTAGAATATAGTGGAAAATCTTGGAAGTGGAAAAGAATAAAGCGCAACACAATGTTTTAGCCTCCGTGTAGTGGGTTTCATAATTGAGGAGAGTGCGAATGATATAATAGATGATTTCTCCCTTCTTTTTCATTGTGGTGTGCCAACATGGCACCTAGAACATGATCAAGGAAGAGATGTAGAGGTAGAAAGGCTCCCCCTCATGCAAAAGCATGAGAATAGGTGGTCATAAAAGATATTTCTTGAGATCTTCAAATGCCTTCTAAAAATTGGCATCCCAATTAAATTACGTGTTTTTGTGAATGGGATGATGGAAAGGTTGGAAGTGGTCAAAAATATACGAGATGAAGTGGTGGATGGATTTGAGTCTTCCTTGGAGACTATGAAGTTTATTTAGATTAGAAGGAAGAGGCATATCGAGGATGGCCTTTGATTTTGGTGGGGTCAACTTCAATGCCCCTGATAGAAATGATGAAGCCAAGGATTTTTCCAGTTAGCACTCAAACACACACTTGGTGGGATTAAGATGAAGGAAGAACTTGAATAAGAAGTGTGAAGAGGATTTCAAGGATAGAAATAAGGTCTTGTCAACATTTAGATTTTCCCAAGAGGTCATTGACATAGACATCTACATTTTTATGGATGAGGTCATGGAAGATGTAAGTCATAACATGTTGATAGGTGTCCCTCAAATTTTTCTAAGTGAATGACATGAAATGATAGTATAAGGTTCCCTAAGGTGTGATGAAATATGTCTTATGTTGGTATTCGGTGTGATAAGGATTTGATTATAACCATAAAAACCATCCATAAGAGAAAACATCTCATGGTTAGTGGTTAAGTTGACTAACTAATTGATGTTGGGGAGGGGAAAGTCATCCTTAGGGAAAGAAAATTTAGATCTCAAAATTTAGTATAGATGCAGAGCTTTCTAAAGGCTTTGGAAATGAGCATGATGTTCGAAACCCATTATGGATAGTCGATGGGTTGGATGAATTTAGTAGAAAGATGGCGTTGTAACTCATCTTTAACATGAAGGAAATATGAGGATGCATGCAACATAGCTTTTGCTTAATCGGATTAGCTTTGGGAATGGTGATGATGTTATGGATGATGATGCTAGGATCGAGGCCTGACATATCAAAGTATAACCATGTGACTATGCTTGGATAAAAAGGTGGTAAAGGCCTCAAGCTCTTGTGGATCAAGAGATTAGCCAAATTTAAGGATGTGAGGTTCCTACAGATTCTTAACGTTGATGTCAATAGTGGATTCGTTAAGGAGGGTGGATGTGTCAGGAGGTAAGGCCTTATGAAGATAAGAATATTATACCCCCATGTAGGAAAGGATGGATTTTTCATCGGTTCATTGGATAATATCGATGGTACGAGAATCCTCCTCTATCATGTCGGGAAAATGAGAGGATGAGACCTTGTCTCACCCCCATTCTGTAAGTGACGGGTCCTAGGGTGATGGTGGAGATTAAGAAAAATTAAGAGGAAAGGGACACGGTGTCATCCATGTCCATGGCATTGTCGTATGGAGAAGGAGTGGATGATGAATCGATGTGCATGGGATATGTAGAAGAAGGTTGCATGAGGGTGTTGGTGGGTTTTTCGCAATCTAAATTTATCATGAGGCTTGTGGGATTGGTTAATGACAAGATCATGCATACCTTGTTCATAAAATCCTAAACCAATCCCTTCCACATGCAACAATGGTGAGGTAGGTATAGGTGAAGGATTTATTATAGAGGAATTCAAATCATTAGTGTATGGTTTGGTATGAGGCTAATTGTCGATATTGTATAAAGGGCGATTGATGCCGCCATATATGAAGTTGGTCTTGAGATGAGGCAAACCAAAGGAAATTATATCCCCGATGTTTGATTGATACATAGGTGCTTTATTGGGTCTACCAAGTTAATTGAGGGAGGGAAGAGAATTGAGAGAGAGAGTCGATACTCCCCCGGATAGATGTTACATCACATTGTCAAGAGATTTATCATTAGGTATTTTAGATGCATGTATAAAAGAACCAGATTGATGCTTCAGAGGATGATTTTTGAGTTGGGATGAGAACATAATTTGGTTGATAGGTCATATGACATGCCTTGAAGGGAGGAAGGTCGGTAGGAAGAGTATGGATCTTCCCCTCATGTTCATATTTGATGCAACGATGGAGGGTGGAGGGGAAGCAACACATGACACAAATCCATGGGTGTCCAAGTAAGGCATTGTATTGAAATTCACTCTCAATGAATTAAAATATTTCATAGAGGAGTTTGTCACTAACGTGGATGGGGAGGATAACTATGCCCAAACCAGGGGCCACAACATCATTGAAGGCATGAAGAACCACAGGTGATTCAACAACGATAGATTTTGGAATTTTGATCTGATCAAAGGTATGAGATGAGATAATATTTATGCTCATGCCATTTTATATCATAGAGTGACACATAAATGTTTCATTGATGGATATAATGATAAATAGAGGGAGGTCATGATCCTCATGTAAAATTTTTGTAATTTATGAATCATAAAAGGAAATGGTGGCGAAAGCGGTGAGAGCCCCAAAAAGGGTTGTAAAGGGATGGGATTCTTCAAATGAGATGAGAATACATTGTAAGGCCTCAATGAGATCCTGTTAGTGATTGGGCAAGCTTTGGATAAGATCGTAAAGAGACATCTTAATAGGATATTTGTGTAATTGCCTTATGATACTTTGTTTGATGGTGGAAGAATTTTGGGTTTGTGGTGTGGTTAAGATGGAAAATTTAGCCTTAGATGAAGAAGGGGATGGATTGGGATCGTCAGAGGGAGAAACGATGATGAATTTTGATTTGGATTGCATAGATGGTTGTGACTCATGAGGACAAGAATGGGTGGTGATATGGATAGCATCAATGTAGAGGGAGGACCATCCTTAGATGAGGTGAAGATTGGAGGAGGGATAACGATGAAGGAAGTGGATGAGGAATATGCCTTGGATGTTACACACTTGGTTGGAGGATAGGGCTTGGATTTGTATTGATTGGTGGATGGGAGGGGGCGATCTTCTTCATGAGGAGATAATCTTCTTTGATAAAATTATCGATGAGGGTGTGAAGGGATTTGCAGTGTTCGGTTTCATGTCCAGGGAATATGATAGTAGGTGCACACATTTTTGGAATAAAGCCACATGGGATTTGGTATGCATGGATCAAAGGGCTTGATAGGGGAATGGTGATTTTGGAAACTTGGAGAAGATTTTGGAAGATTTCGGTATAAGATATATGATGATGGTTTGTGATGTGGTATAGAATTTAGAAGGATTCATTAGGTGAGGGTGATGAAGGTAAGAGGGGTGATTTTTTGTTTTGAGGATCTATATGGGCCTTGAATTTAAATTTTTCTTTATGTACTTGTGATTTAGATTGAGGATGAGGGATATCTCGATGTGGATTTGGAAGAGGAAATAGATTTTTAGATGTGAATTTTGTGGGAGTTTTTGAGATTGAGTAGTTGTAGATGGTTTGGATGAAGGGAACGGTCCCAAAATATAAGGTTGAGGCCCTAAGATAAATTTTTATATGGTGGGTCACTTGGATTGATGGGGTTTTGAGGGAGGAAGTTCCAACTTCTTATGTGGATGGGTGAGTTACTTCTGAGTGGGAATGCCAAGGTTCTTAGATTTATGATTTTATGTTTTACCCTTGGCAGGGATCATGACGAATTCAACATGGGGATCCTTAGAGATGGGACCATGTAACATAGGTGTAAGTGTTGTTGAATATTAGGATATCGAAGACGAGAGTGCTTTTTGGATAATATGTTTAATGAGATTAGAAGGAGTGAAAAATTGTGTGGGTTTTGAAGGTATTGGTATAGGAGTGGTGGTAGTAGTTATGTGAGATGAGGATGGGATTGAGACATATTTGTGGCTGTATCAAGTGAGGATGTTTGCATATTATATGTTTGAAGGGGTGATGTAGATGTGGGAGTAGATGTGGGCATGGATATAACCCAATGTGTGGGCGTATAAGGGATTGTATGTGCGGGTGTAGAGACAGATGTTGATGTAGGAATAATTACGGATATGGAATATGCGAGTGTAGAAGATATAAATGTGGTGGGTGTGGATGTAACAGATGTAGATGCAAGATATGTGGGTGTGATAGATGTGGATGGGGTGGATGTAGATTTGATAGATGTGGGTACATGTGTGGATGTCGTTGTCAAATGAATAGAAGTGGGTAAGGTAAATGGAGGGAAATGGGAATAGATGATGATTCTAATTATTAGTTTAAAGTATTGATTGTGTGAGCATTGGGAACTTGGGATGTGAAAGGATATGTTTATTTTTTCAGCAAGTGGTTAGTGAACAACTATTTGAAGATATCTAGAGGTTGGTTAGGAGGGGCGTTAGGAATATCTTGATGAAGATTCCCACGATCGATAAGGAATTAGATGAGGTCTATGATTTCTAAAAAATTTAAATGTTATGACCACATACTTGATGGTACTTACAATAGTGGTCCTCATGGTACCATGTGGGCTCGGGACGTGTGTCACCGAAAGGGCGAATAGGTGGGAGTTGGATGAGACGAGTGTCCATGAGTTTATTGGAGATTGAACTATATGATTCCTTGAGGGGTATAGTTGGGAGTAGGTTAAGGATCCCTTTGTGGGGGCTCGGTGTGGGAGGTAGATGTGGCATAATATTTTACAATGTTGACATTGGCAATAATCTTAGATTTAACAATGTGACTAGATGTCTTGGTGAATTATGGTTTTGGTTTTTGGATTGAAATTTGATGTGGCTCTACCAAGGGTTTTGAGTTACATATTATGAGCCATGATAAATGCCTCTTCAAAGGCTTGAAAATGTAGACACCTAAAATTAGTATCCCTACCCTTGTTTCCCGTGCACCCATATTTTATTAGGATCCTACCTAGGCCTCCTTTAATTAAATACATCCCCTTAATTTAATTAAAATGCCCATCCCATCACCTTTAATTAATTAAATCCTATTAATTAATTAATTAATATCCACATCATATCATGCCCTAATCCACTTTCTATTTAGGATGCTTTTATCCTAAATCCTTATCCTACGCTTTTTCCTAGCTTTCTTCCTATCTATTTTTATGCCCTAACTACCCATGATTTATCCCCAAGCAATCTAATCCCACACAAATGCTTTAAATCACCCTTCTAACTCTTAAAAATGAAATCATGCTACAAACAAAAAAATAGCCCATTGGGGAAATTTTCCCCAAATCGTGCGACCTAGCCCAATCGTTGTCAACCTTATAAAACTAAGTTAAATATTTCGAAAAGGGATCGAAATCGACTCATGTGAATTCAAGATCTCTCTCATGACTTGTGAACTAAATCTTGTGCCCGAGTATTCCTAGAACAACCAAAAATCTCCTTGACTTCCTTAGAACATGCTTGCATCACTCACATTCATCCTTCATGAGATATATCATCATCACTGCATTTCTTTTCTTATATATCATATTATTGTATTCTCTTTCTATCTAACATTTTGTAGGTATAAATTTTTTTCTACAATATCTAGGGTCACTCAAAGAACCTTCTATTTTAACCCCTTTGCTTTTAGGTTGCCTTTTTATCTATCAATTTTCAAACCTATCGAAAATTTGACCCGCCCGCCATCATTGAGTTTTCTATCTCAAATTATTCTCCAGTGAATTACTTCACTCTTTCATCCTTCCCTATCTATCGATTCATCATTTTGTCCTTCTACATATCAAATCTATCTTACCTATATCCCGTCGTTGTCGACCTGGATCACCTTGGCATCCAACCTCCCTTACTACCATTTTATGTTACTTTCCAACTTCTATTTCCCCATATTCCTCTTGCAGTTGAACCTAACATCTTTAGACCTCTGTAACTTCCAGATCTTGTAGGGTTTACATATTCAGCTCATATTCCAGATCCTCCTACCCAATTTTCTATTAATCACGCCTCTATATAATCTAGGTCACTATAAACCCACAAAGCAGGTAACCTTTCATTTACAATCCTTTCAATCTAATCAGCTTTCAAATTAATTTCAGTTATTTCTTAGATTCAGTAGTAATTCTGTTTTTGCACGTAATTTATTTCTCAATCTTTCTTTAAAATGGGGGTTTACATCCGACAAGGAAGTTAACGCTTATTGGATCTGTTAGGAAATAAGGGATAAAATATGCGGAATAATCCCTCATAGAATCGCAACAGTAGAAACTAATATGCATAAATTATTACAGATCTCAAATAAAATTGCAAAATAAAATAACACAACACAAATAGACAATATTTAACGTGGTTCACCCAATTTGGGCTACATCCACCAAGAATCATTTGTTCAGATTTTATTACAAGCCACCACTCTCTCAATACAATACCCAGATCCATTTGGAGCTATGCTCAACAAACTCTACAGAATTCACAACCGAATTCAAAGCACATCTGCAATGTTTTTCATTTTTCTATCATATGCATAAAACCATATAAATAGACAACTGCTTAAGAAGTTTTACAAAACCATGGGTATCAAAACCATAGGAAAAAACTATCCCATAAACTTATGGGTCAAAATCTCGCCCATATGAGAAAATCACATTTCCCGATATATCGGGCATGTTTTAAGGCCCATTTTTTTTTCGGGTTGTGCCCGCGAACCTCTTGCTACTAGGGGCTACCTCCCCCCTGGCATTGAACCCCGAACCTAGAACCATGCCGAGGATACATGAAAAGTGTACAATACTCTTAGTGTACAATCTTCAACACTATCACACATGAAAACAGGCTCCACAATCTAACAATCTCCCACTTGGAGACTAGTTTTCCTTTGAGTAAGCTTCTCAACCCTTCACTAGTTTCTATGAAGACCTACCAAAGCTGAACACAAATTTCCGCTTTTCCCTTGTGATCACCTTGGTCATCATGTCTGTAGGATTCTGACTGGTATGAATCTTCTCCAGCTTCAACTTCTCTTCCTCCAAAGCAATCCTGATGAAATGGTACCTTAACTGTATATTCTTTGTCCTAGAGTGGAAAGCAGAGTTCTTAGCTAGGTGTATAGAACTCTGACTATCACTATGAAACTTTCCTTCCTCCTGTTTATGCCCCAAATCCTTAAGTAATTGCTGTAACCAAATCATTTCCTTGCTTGCCTCTCGTGGTTGACAAAGCCACCAACTTCTGTAGTCGTAAAATCCAGCTTACTGTTGTTCCACCTACAGCGTAAACATAAGCTGTTGTGCTCCTTCTGTTGTCTACATCTCCAGCCATATTTGAATCTACATAACCAAAAAAAGTGGTGTTTGATCCATTGTAGCACAAAACTGTCCCCACGGTCCCTCTCAAATACCGAAGGATCCACTTTACTTCCTGCCAGTGAACTCTACCTGGATCACTCATAAATCTACTCACCGCTCCCACTGTATGGGAAATATCAAGCCTAGTACACACCATGGCATACATCAAACTACCAAATACTGATGAGTAAGGTACCTTGGACATCTAGTTTCTCTCTTGCTCTGTCTTGGGACACTGCTCCTTTGATAACTTGAAATGGATTGCTAAAGGAGTCCCAACCGGTTTAGCATCCTGCATATTAAACC
Organism: Taxus wallichiana var. yunnanensis; assembly: GCA_018340775.1. Taxonomy (NCBI): domain Eukaryota; kingdom Viridiplantae; phylum Streptophyta; class Pinopsida; order Cupressales; family Taxaceae; genus Taxus; species Taxus wallichiana. The sequence goes on from CM031236.1 coordinate 263,498,164, forward strand.
TCTCCAAGACTTTCTTAATGTACTCTTCCTGAGATAAAGTCAGCTTCCGTTCCTCCCTATCCCGAGATATCCTCATACCAAGGATTTATTTTGGCTACCCCCAAATCCTTCATAGCTAAGGATATACTTAGTTGCTTCTCTGAGTACTTTTATTTTCTGCATGTTTTTACCTGCAACCAACATGTCATCCACATACAGACAAAGGATAATATAACTTCCATCCTCAAATTTATTTGTATACACGTAATGGTCAGAATGAAATATAATATAACCTTGCTCCATCATGAAGCTATCAAATTTCTTATACCATTGACGTGGAGCTTGTTTTAAGCCATACAAGCTCTTCTTCGCTTGCACACCATCTCCTCTTTACTTTTACCTCATAGCCCTCTCGGCTGCTGCATATATAGTTCCTCCTCCAAATCACCATGGAGAAATGTAGTTTTTACATTAAGTTGTTCTAAGTGTAAGTCTTCTCGTTGTAACTATTCCTAGAATAGTTCTAATAGAAGTCATTTTTACTCCAGGAGAAAAAATATCATCAAAATCTATACCTTTTTTCTGTGCAAACCCCTTGACCACCAATCGGGCCTTGTATCTTTTCTTTCCTCCTTCTTCCTCTTTCACTCTGAACACCCATTTTTTCTGTAATGCTCTTTTTCCTTCGAGTAGCTTTACCAAATCCCATGTCTGGTTCTCCATGAGAGCTTGATGCTCCTCATCCATGGCTTACTCCCACTTCTTCCTAGCATCTACCTGCATTGCTTCATCAAAGCTCTCTGGTTCTCCACTATTAGTGAGTAATAAATAATAAAGAGAAGGAGAAAAATGTTCATGTTCTCTTCTTACCCTAGAAGACCTCCTCAATATAGGAGTTTTGGGTTCTTGTTGAGGGGGTTCCTGAACTAATTCATGTGTCACTTTCCCATTTGGAAGATCCTCTATTGTTGCATATTCTTTCTTGGATTCTTCCCTATTTTCCTGCAACTACTGCTTATACATGACTTTCTCATTAAAGACCACATCCCTAGATCGAATGATTTTCTTGTCCTTAATACTCCAACATTTATATCCAAAGTCATCACCACCATAACCAATGAAAGTACATTTTTTTGATTTAGCCTCTAGCTTGGTCCTATCATCCTTGTCTATATGAACAAACACCTCACATCCAAAGACTCTAAGAAATGAATAATCAACTTTCTTACCATACCAATCCTCCTCAGGTATGCCTCCATCCAAGGCACTTGAGGGTCCTCTGTTTATCAAGTACACAACTGTGCTCACCACTTCTGCCCAAAAAGAAAGAGGTAGTCCTACATATAACCTCATGCTCCTAGCACATTCCATTATTGTTCTGTTCATCCTTTCTGACACCCCATTCTGCTGCGGAGTTCCTAGAACCATTTTTTGCCTGCAAATTCCATTATTAGAATAGTAATCATCAAATTAATTACTGCAATACTCCCCTCCATTATCTGACCTGAGACATTTTAGCTTAAGACCTATTTCATTCTCTACCAAGGCTTTACATTAAACAAAATTTTCAAATACATCAGATTTGTTTCTAATACAATAAATCCAAACTTTCCTTGTTGCATCATCAATAAAAGTAACATAATAACTTGAACCCCCAAGAGATGATACCTGAGCCGGCCCCCATACATCAAAATGCACCAGCTCTAACTTACTCTCTTTCTTTGTAGGTCCAACCTTGAGAAACCTTACTCGCTTTTGTTTCCCATATATGCAGTCCTCACATAACTCCAAACTTGTTTCTGTATATCTAGGAAAATCCTTCTTTATGATCTCCATGCCCTTATGGCTCATATGACCGAGCCTATAGTGCCACAATGTTGTATCTACTTCTAAAGCCACAAGATTACAAACATTAGTGCTATAAGTGGTTAAATACAAGGTTTCAACCTTCTTACCTCTTGCCACCACAAGAGCACCCTTGGTAAACTTCCAAGAGTTAGTCAGTAAATATCACAGTACAACCATCACTTCCCAACTGCCCTGCCGATATCAAATTTCGTCTTAATGTAGGAACATGTTTGACATCCTTCAATAGCCAAGTATTCCCATTCTACATCTTAACTTGAACAAAACATTTTCCAACTATGCTGCAAGGCTCATCATCACCAAGAAAAACATGCCCAAAATCTCCTTAACATAATCAATAAAATAATACCTATGTGGAGAAGCATGGAAAGAAGCCCCAATCTAAAACCCAAGATTCGATAATATTGTGCAAAGAAATAATTAAAGCATCTTGACATACATTACCCATTGCCACATTTGCCTCCTTGTTTTCTTCCTATTGTTTATTCTTATCCCGAAGCTCTCAACAGTCCTTCTTTGCATGCCTTGACTTTCCACAAGGCCAACATACTATCTTGCTTTTGGATTTTGACATTGCTTGATCCTTTGATTTTCCATGGCTTTCTCTATTCTTCTCGTCTCCTCTAGTTTTCACCGTCAAAGCATATCCCGAAGTAGAAGATTCACTAGAGATTTTTCTTCACATTTCCTCACTTAGAATCACCCCTACAACATCCTCAAACTTCAACTTTGAGTTAGTCGAACCGAGTTTCTTACCACCATTACCAAGCTATTCCAATTCTCGTAAAGAGCATAGAACTAATAAATCCCTAACGCCTTCATCAAATCCTATCAGAATCAAGCTAGCATAGTTACAACTATATTAAAATCAATTAGATGATCTCAACATCTTTGAACCATTCTCGACATCTTCATATTAAACAAATTTTTCATTAAAAATATCTTATTAGAGGTAGAGGGTTTTTCATATAACTTCCTAATGCATCCATCACTTCTTTTGTAGTCTTTTCCTTTGAAACATTAAATAATACCGAAGATGCAAGACACAGATGGATTGTCCCAAGTTCCTTCCTATCCAAAGAAATCCCATTCCGCATCTATCATGCTCGAGGGTTTATTAACCTTCTCGTATAGTGGAGTATAAAGATCCTTCTGATAAAGGTAACCTTCCATCCGCATCTTCCAAAGACTGAAATTCTACCCGTTGAATTTATCAACCCTATATCTTCCATCATCTGCCATAGCTCCCACTCAAGATAAAACTTTCCGTACAATTCAACACTTCAGCAAACCAAATCAAGGTTTGATACCGATTGTTAGGAAATAAGGGATAAAATATGTAGAATAATCCCTCACGCGAATCACAACAAAGAGAAACTAATATGCGGAAATTATTACAGATCTCAAATAAAATTGTAGAATAAAATAACACAACACAAAGAGACAATTTTAACATGGTTCACCCAATTTGGGCTACGTCTACCAAGAATCACTTTCTCAGATTTTATTACAAGCCACCACTCTCTCAATACAATACCTAGATTCATTTGGAGCTATGCTCAACAAACTCTATATAATTCACATACCAAATTCAAAGCACATCTCGCAATGTTTTTCATATTTTCTATCATATGCATAAAACCATATAATTAGACAATTGCTTAAGAATTTTTACAAAACAGTGGGTATTAAAACCATGGGCAAAAACTATCCCATAAACTTATGGGTCAAAATCCTACATATGAGAAAATCACGTTTCCTGATATATCGGGCATGTTTTAAGGCCCAATTTTTTTTTCGGGGGCTATGCCCCGAACCTCGAACCTCAACAAGGATACATGAAAAGTGTACAATAATCTTAGTGTATAATCTTCAACACTTTCACACATGAAAACAAGCTCCATAACCTAACAGATTCAATTTATCGGGAAGCCCCCGCATATCCCATCCAATCTATCTCTTTTCACCTATCTTATTTGTAGGTCATCAGCTATAACAAGGATCATCTACTTGGTACCTATTCATCCATCACATCATTCTTCTAAGGTACTATAAACCCTCCATGTTATGAGTTTTTAGTTTCTTTCATCGCAGTTAATTCATTTGATTAGAACCAAAAAAACTTGTCCAATAAAAATATTGGATTTGAAGGGTTGATGAGATATGATTTGCACAGATTGGGAGAAGATCTCGATAGGATCAATTTGAGGAAGGGAGAAGGATAATTGATTGATGAGACCCCACCATCTAGCAATGAAATCTGTGATGGATTCGTAATTTTATTTTTTAATGGCATCAAGATATGTGATGGTGATTTTACGCACAATATTAATGGAGAAATTTTATAAGAATAATTGTGTGAGTTGTATGAATGAAAAGAGGGAGTGTTGTGGAATTTCATTGTACCAATCCAAGGTAGGACCGACCAATAACATGGGGAATTTATGGAACATGAGGCCCCGAGCATGTGTAATGAGGTGACGGGCATGCCTAAAGCCATAAGGTGTTGTTGAGGGTCCTTATTGTTGAATTTCAAAATTTTAGGAGTTCCCAGTGAAAAGTATAAGGTTTGACCGGAACTAATGGATGGATGGATGGATGGGCTCATTACAATTTTTTTCATAGGTGAATGAGATTTTGGGACCTAAGGTGGCAGCTTGAGGTTTTCCAACCTATTTATAAAATCCTACATAGGGTTATGGGATGGATGGGAGATGGATTAGTGAGGTTAGGAATCATAGGATGTGGAAGGGTTGGGTTGAGGATGAGATTGATAGTGCTGAGGATAGGTAGGTGTCTACAGAGGCGGTTGGTAAGAGGGGAGATATTTGAATGATTATTACTAAATAGGGTGGGAGATATGATGTTGCTGAGATATGAGGACATAACTCGGATAGGTGTGATTATGTCTGGCACTGAGTGGGGATGTTATATTGGTTTTACATGGGATGAGTGGGGATGTAGGTATGGGGTGGTTGAGATATTTGGGTGGATTGATTAGGAAAGATATGGTGGAAGACATTCTAGAGAGGAGGTTGATGGGTTTGGGTTGATTCTAAAGGATGGGGTTATGAGGTGATGACATTAGCGTGGATTTGGGATGTGGAGATAAGGAAAAAGTTTGGTCATGTTGTTTGGGTGGTGGAAGGAGAAGTTGGGATTCCTATAGAGTTTTATTAGGGGCACTAATAACAATGGTGGATGAAGAGGTGACAGGATGGAAGAATAGGGAAAAGTGTTGATATGATAAAGATTGGGTGGAATGGGAGGCGTAGTTGAGTGGATTGATGAGTTTGGAGGATTGGAGCTAAAGATTGATGGGAGCAAAGTTCACGTGACACCATGTAAAGATCATTCATAGCTCGGATAAGAAAAAATAGGTTGGAAGGTGAGGACTTGAGTGGATTTGGGGTGAAATTATAAGCATATATTTGTCGAAGAGGGGTTCCATCAATGCGAAGGTTTCTGGATTTACTGAGAAGGTATTCATGAAGAGAAATAAGGTTAGATTCCAAAATTTCATGGAATTCCAAACATCCTCGAGGGATAATAGGAGGCCCAAAGTTCTCTAAGGAAATGGTAGATGGGGTGTAGCTGGTCTCAAAGGGAATGAATGGTGGTAGAGGAAAGGATTAGTTTCAACCTAGGAATGCTTTTGGGCGAAAAAGGATTCATTATAAGGAGTCGCATAAATGATGGGTTGGGAACCGAAGAGGATGTGATCGAGAGGAGCAGATGAGCCAAAGGCAAGGGTGAATGTTTTTGGGTGATCTTTTTAGAGGTAGGAATGTTAGACAAGGTAGTTTGTTCCATTTTTCTGATTTGAGATCTAGTAAGAATGGGCATGAAACAAAAAATAACCTATGCAGATGTTACTAAGACAAACAAGACAAACAACAATGTTTTTATTATCTTGTTTGTTTAAGATATGAAAAAGAAAAAGAAAAGGCTCAAAGGGAACCTAAGAAATGGCTGAACTAAGGTTGGTTTTAGGATTTTTGGATGGCATCCTTGCTATACCTACAGGTACATGAGGTAAAAATATGTGATGATTACTCATACATGGACCGATAAAGGGGCCTACCCATGTACTTCACACATCACAGTGATAAGGGCATCAACCGCTTAGCTGATATACTAATAGTAAAAAAATTATAACACAACCATAACTCTGCAAAAACTTTCCTATTAGGTGATGAAATACCAATAGTTCCACCAGTAGAAGATGTTTTAGATGTGTAAGTTTGATGCGTGAGTTTGGATGTGTGTGGAAGAAGTGAATGCAAAAATTACCCCCGCTTAGATCGATGAAAAGAAAGAATAAATGTGTTTTTTTAGGCCCAAAATGAAATGTGAAGTTTGATGAGAGCACACACAAAAATATGTAGAAAGGAGAAAATAAGGAACAAAAATAAGAATACCTGGATAATGTATTTTTTATTTTTTATTTTTATTTTATTTTAACAAGTGCATTGTTGATATAAGTAAGCAAACCACCAAGCACGTGAGAAAGTGAGGTTCCCACTGCAAGTTAGTGGAATGAAATGAAGAAAATGAAGGACTCCCCAAAGAGAAAGTGTCATCCCACCAAAGCATTCCGAGAATGTTTGACGAGATTTCCTACTCTTGTTTCAAGTTAATGCAAAGGGGTACAAGAAATAAAGGAACTCAAAACTATGGGAGGGTTTAAGGCTACTTCCGAATGTAGATGAAAATGGAAATTATGAAGTTGTGGTCACAAAAGAAACTCTTCATTGCGAGCTTGATGACCTACACAACAAAGAAGAGATAACATGAAAAATATTAGTAAATAATATGGTGGGCTTCCTGACAAGGTCAATCTCAGAAAATGATAGCTTCCTAGGATGGATGTGAACCCATGTTTGATAGTAAAGATTAATAAGTGATAACTAACAAAAGGATGTAGATAACAAAGATATAGGATGTGCTAGATGATGAGATAGAGATATGAAAATATGAATGTTAATAAAAGGAAAACGAACCTACTCGGGTTGATGGCGAATTGAGATTGACTAGTATAGTTTATGAAAACCGGTGTAGAGTTGATTGAAATATGAGTAGAAATAGAGATGGAGCCGGTTCGGGATGTTGGTTCTGATACAAATATTTTGATGAATAAATATGATGTAACTAGAAACATATCTAATGTGGGAGCTGTTAGGGTCAATAGTGACTAGGCCAGTTGACAACGATCGGTGTCAAGAAAACTAGATCGGGGTTCATAAATAGGTGGGTTACTAAGATAGGGTGCTCTAGATAAAAGGGAAGATATGGAAGCGAATAAGGTGATGATGCAAAGATAAATGAGAGTTGGAACAAGATAAGTTGACAATGATTAGGATGGGTCAATGATGAATGAAGAAGGACTTGGGATTTGATAAGATGAGATAATGAAAGGGGAGGTTTGACAATGATCATAGAAGGATGATGAAACAGATGAGATCCAAGCTGACCAGAAACCCGCAAGAAGGAAATGACAAGACCCAAATGGAGGATTCCACGAAAAATCAAGGTATTCAATCTTCTATGGATGTCATGAAAATATCTAGAGAGGGCACCAAGTCAGCATATTGTATCTCATGAGAAAAAATAAATGGAAAGCTAGTAAAATAACTTGAAATACAGTAATTTCATGTGCTTGATAGGAGGAGGTGAAGGCGTAGAAATAAGGTTGATGATGATCAACATGAGTCATCAAAAATGGAGCATACTTGTAAATTAGGTAGGTAAATGTCATATTTGATTTCAAAAAAGGGGGCTAGAATGGGAAGGGAAGAGGTAAGGAGATGTTTTAGGTGTGCATGGATGCATGGGGATAAATTAGGGGAATTAAAAGGGGTGATGAATAAGGGTAGGTGAGGAATATAATGGATGGGGGATGAATAATAATGGGTAGAAATAAGGAGAATGAAAAGGGTAATGAAATAATGATAGTAATATTAATGTTATGATTAAAAGTGATAAATGGGTAATTAGATAGGATTATGGATGGAAAAATGAATCAAGAGGGGTGACGGGACATAAGCATTTAGGATGGAAAGTATAAATTCGAATAGGAAGGGGAGGAATAATGTGTGGAATAAGGGTAATAAACGCGGGATGGGGGATAACATAATGAAAAAATTGGTGTCTACACTCATAAGACAAAGGATGTTGACATTGATATTCATACAAGGGTTTAAGGTGTCTATAACATCAAGATAGTGTTGTTTGGAAATGTTGGTGATTGATTTCAAGGTTGAATGTAAGGGGATCCTAATAAATGATCTAACAAATGTATTGACATAAAAATAGGACAAAGACCACCAAGGAACTATTTCAAGTCAAAGATGATAAGTGGTGTTCATTTCATTCTATTAAGGTTAGAGCTAAAAATCGTGTGTTTTTCAGTTAAAGGGAGACAATATCTTGATATGGGGAGATATAAGGAATCAATTCATGATGTATGAGAGATTCTAAAGCAAGGTAAAGATTTCCAAATTTATACCGAAATTGGGTTTTAGGGACCTTGGTCTTAAAGCTAGATTTGACAACATTGAAGGCAATTTTTGTGGTTTTAACATGAGATAGACCTAGAAGAAGAAGTATGATAGGTTTAAAGACAAAATTGGAAAGCATGCACTCGGGGGATATGGATTGAGGCTCGAGATCAGTTCATATATCCTAATGTCATTGTAGTCAAATAAGAGTAAGTTCAGTCCTAAAGGGAGCTATTTGAGCATGTAAGTTAGTTTTTGCATTATTGTCATTATAGATCTAGTCTTGAGTTGCCATTTTTTCCATGTCTAGTCATAATTGTATCCTTTTTCATTGATGTCAAAGGGGAGAGAAGCAATTAGAAACATGAAGAAGAGGTCATGTAGGTGTTGGTCTTACTAGTTATCATCAATGTTTCTGAAGGTGGTTGCCATCAATGACAAAGGGGGAGATTGTTTGCCATTGTGTGTTAGTGTTGTCATTGATGTCAAGTCCATTAATGGAAAAGGGTACCTTGAGGTCATACGAGTCTCCATGAGGTGTCAGTAGGGTGTCAAACATGAAATTTGATTAGTAGTGTCATGTTTGGTGGTGTTTTATGAGGTGTTGGATTTGAAAGGAAATGTAAGATTTTATAGAAATAGGATTCATATATATTTATAATGGTATATGGTTTGTCTCATGATGATGAGGTTTAATGGGTCATCCAACTTAATTTGTGGAGAATAAGATTACTTATTTCTCATGAAAGGATTACTCTTGCTAGACGATGGAGGTAGAAGAGGAATAAGATAGATTATTTTATGGTTTATATTAGTTGGAGAGTGAAGAGGGATGATTTTTCTCCTACTAAAGGAATTTGGGGGTCTTGAAAGTGGCATAAAGGGTGTAAACATGTTGATTTTCTAAAATGGCTTTCACAAATTTAGTTTGGCGAAGAGGAAAGTTGGCGTAGTTTTCATGCATGGATTTTTCAAGATATATACAAAGAATGGATGTTATCTCTAGGCTAGGAGATTTCCAATGAGTGGCTACATGCCAGATTTGATATGTTCTTAGATGGTCTTGAGGCCCAAACGTGAAGATAGGGTCCTGAAATAGCTATTATGAGAAGGATACGAGCCTTCTTAGTTGTGTTATGAATAATTTTAATGGTGAAAGATAATTTACAACCATGTATGGTTTTAATATTTCATATTTTAAATGTGTGAGAAATTTTAGATCTTGAATAACCATGGTGATGAGGTTTGTGAGTTTTGGTGATCCAAGTGATGGGGTTTTGAGCTTGTTTTGAGCTTCTTTAGGAATTTGAACTTGGAAAACCTACATGGGTCCATTATGGATGTATTGGATATTTTTAAGATTTATTGTCCTAAATAAATGATCTAGACTGATCTCCCTTGTGTTTTTAAGTTGAGAAGGGTATAAAAGTGATGCTTTAGTTCATTTTTGAACTAGTGCTCACAGAGGGAAAAGTGTAACCCACGTAGAAGTGTAAAATAGGTATGACGGAATCCATTTAGAGCTGATGAAGTGTTAAAAATTATGATAAGTGTTAGAGATAATGTGAGAAATGGTTTGAAATAAAGACAAGTCCATGAAAAAATAAGAAAGAGTGAGCTAGGTGAATGAGGGTTTAAAGGTGTATGCGTGAGTTGAAATTGTGTTCTCCATCAGTTGTGGAAGAAAAATACTCAATGATATTCATATTCATATTCATATTTCTTGATCACCTTATGGGATTGTATCCTCCCCGTGGAGTGGTTGCTTCACTAACTTAGGGGTTGGTGCTCTTTGTAGGGTCAGGTGGTCTACTAAACTAAAGGTCAGTGCTCCTCAGTAGGGTCGGTGCTCTACTAAACTAAGGCTTAGTTCTCTTTGTGAAGTTGATGCTTCAATAAATATATTTTCTTTGTGTAATACAAGAAAAATTTAGTGGGTTTTCTTCCCCTTGAGGATTTCCCACTTAAATTTGGTGTTCTTATGTACTCTCTTTCTCTTACTCTTATGTATGTTGATTCAATGATTAAGTGAACACACATATGGTTGATGTTTAATTGAATGGTTATATGAATGTTAATGTATGATAAATGGAAATGGAATACTATTTTATATGAATGATTCACCCCCACTCTCAGTCCTTTGTTTTTCCAACACAATTCTCATAGTGTATGAAATTGAATTATAACTTAGAGAAATCATAATTGAAATGTGTAAAATAAACAAGTGAATCAAAGATAGAGTATACCTAATTTTTAGAGAGAGATTAGGATGTCCATGTGTATTTTTTCCTTGGATAACATTTTATTAGAGATTTTTGAAGGGTTCGGGGTGATAAATCCTAACCGATGTGAATAATCTTGGGATTTAGGTTTCTTGCCACCGAAGAAAGAGTGTTGGGAGAGAGGTCATGTTTTCCCTCTATCCATGATACTTCCCAAAAATCCATGGATAAGTTTCACTGCAGATGGTCACCAACCCAATAATAACTAGCCACAGATGACACTTCATTCCGCATATATAGTCATCCCCGTATATGCCCTAGGTGTTGCTCCTTATTAGATACCAGTAGGAAAAGTGTGATTTGAGAAATAAAAGTAGTTAGTTCCCTTGCCCAAAATATGAAAATATATTCATTATGTTCCTTTGTTATGAATAGTAAAATGGAGTTGAATGTTTGTTACTGGATTCTATGAAACACTTTCACTAAGAAGGGTTGTCATTAAATACATGTTTTCACCCCTAGGAAAAAATTGCCTAGGTGGGACATTAGTACCCACTGTTACTTTCTACTCTATGCACTTATATCCCTATGTAGTTTTTGGTCCATGTATGACTATGGACCATTTTTTGAGACCCTTTACTACCCAATTCTACTATATTACATTTTGTCTCTGATTTTTGAATTTTCAAGGGTGAAATAATCACCTAATGGTTCCACCATCATTTGGGGTGCGTGAGATGGATCGATGCGAGCCCAATTAAAAAAAAAAGGGTCATGAATTTTATGTGCACATCTGAATAAGAATTCATGCAGGGGAATAGGGTATGTGTATGGTAACAACCATGTCACATGCAAAACAATGGAAATAAAGCTAGCAATAAGTGTTATTAACAAACAATCATGGCATAATGTAATATAAACAAGTCAAACATACAATAAAACATCACAAGGAAAACATAAGTAGCTATTAGAAAATATAGGAAACCACTCAGATGTCATAAGACAATATAGGCCTTGAAGATCATATAAAAAAACAATAAATCATATGACATAACATAGAAACAATGGAAAATAAATCACAAATCATAAGAAAAGACATGAGAAAATAGTATAAACAGATAACCATGGTTAAAAGTAAGCTCAGTAAAATAAATGTTACACATGAAGTAGATGTTAACATGTTAGAATAATGAATAATATGTCACAATGTACATATATTTGAATGAAATAGAAATGAAAGTAGTATATATTGCAATGATAACACCTAAATGTAGAAAGTTAGGGAAAGTAGCTTCCTTAGAGCCTCAATGGGATTGGTAGAGAACAATGTCAAGAATAATGCATCATGTAATAACATGTATATATATTTTATTCACCTCAAGCTACCATGTGAATGCACACGTGTAAATGTAGAAGGATAGAACATATTATGAATCAAGATAACATGATATGTAAAATGCAACATGGAATAGTATAAGAAAACAAAGATACATCTAACTAAGATCTAAGATAATGTTTTTCTATTTTTTATAAATATCTAAATGTTTTTATATTATTATAATATGAGGTTTTATGACTAGGGAAAGGAAGAAAGGTTTTTCCCAAAGTGTGTATGTGTGGAAATTTAGGTTCATGTATGTAATTTCTCCTCAACATTCATTTTTGACTAGAGAAAGCGTGTGTCATCGGGTAGAAAATGGGAATAACACAAGAGTTACCATAGAAAAATGTCAAAAATTAAGGTAGAACCCTATGGATACTAAGATCACAACTATATAAGTGGTAAGTATAATGTCATAAACAATAAGAGTGTGTTCATTATGAGAAAGTAAAATAGGTGGAACATTGGGATTGTCGGGAATAGTGGGAAGAGGAAATGAAAACATAAGGATAAAGGTGTGAGAAAATATATGTGCAACATATGTATTTATAGAAGGCTCATTAGTATTGACATAAAAAAATGGAGGGAGAGACACAAGATTCAATAGAAGAAATAGGTGCAATTTAGGAAGATTGAAAACATTAAAGTTAAATGTATTAGTACCTATGACTATAGAAGAAACCATAGACATAAATGTGGAAAGAGGGGGATTGATTTCCCCATGGATGCAAAAAAATATGAAGTGTAGATGTAGCATATAATTCATGCATAGAAGTTGGGAAAGAGAGGAATGGAAGAGCATCAAGAATCGATATCAAATCAACACATTGTGTTTTTACTTATGGTGGAGAAGTTGTAACAAGTGATGTAATATTGGATTTAGTAAGCATATGATCATTATAATTGCATCAAGAGTTATTCCAAGAAACATATTTAAATCCATGGTCATGGTGACATTTTGAAGGGGGTGTGAGTGTCTCCCAACACCTTAGGTATTGTAGATGTATCTAGATATACGTAATTGTGTAGTAGTATGCATTAGGGATCAAGCATCATGTGGATGAGAGTGAGACATAATGGGAGGAGTATCATGGGTTCTAATAGAAATTTCATCATGTAAATTAGTGGCACCGCAACCCATCATAGGAATAGAATGATGTGCATTGTAAGTAGTGTCTTCATGATCATAAATGAGAGGGATATCACAAAAATGAGCAACACGAGGTATGGAATCTATTGTAGAATTATCCATGGAAGAAGGTGTTACAAGATAATTATGTTCTATGGAATAGTAGAAGGTATTACCTGCATAATATGTAACAAAGAATGACCTAGAAGGATATTATAATTGAGATTATTAGGCATAATATGAAATAGAACATTAAGAGTGCAAGGTCCTACAATGATGGGTAGAGTGATTTATCCCAACACTTGCTAAGGTGTATTATCAAAACCACAAATACATATAGTAGAATGAGTTCAATCAGCAATAGAAATCCCTACTTGATTGAGAAAAGAGATGTTATATGCATCAATATCGACCCGTTATCAATTAAAACATGCTTAACTAGAACATTATGAATGTGAACCTAAATATACAATAGGGGTGTGTTGTCAACAATTGTATGAAAAACCATTAGAAGAAATAATGAAATAGAAATTAGGGATCCTATGAAAATGTAAGGTTTGATCAATAAGCGGGTTCACCAAATGATTTAACAAAAATTAAATCTTCATCATAGATCGGAATAAATCATAAACATGCAATATATCAAAGTATAATGATTAGAAAGTACAACCAACAAGAGGATAAGAGTGACTTAGCGGGGATCAAAATTTTTGGACAAGATCTGGATGGAATGATGGTGGAATAGGTTCAAGTATAGATTTTTATGATTTGTCTAGAAAATAGTGACTCGGAAGTTATTCCTGATAAAGACCACCCGTAAGGGGACAAGATTATTTCGGCATTAGTGTTTATTTGGGTGCTAGTTTTCTAGTAATAGGTGCAGATCTAATTATTTCATGGTTTGATGCCATTACCTTCACTTCACTCTTTGTCACATCCACTTCATCATAGGGTTCCCATATTACCCATTAATGTTATAGAAATATGCTTTTATATCAAACCCTAAGTGTTACACAATTCGAAACTTTCTAAAATAAATCTAATGGAATTCAAACCATAACCATGGGTGGAAGGTCCTACAAGAAGGTTAATGTTTGCATTGAAGTGAAATATATGCACCTCCTACATCACGACTATTCTAAATATGCTTCAAATCACACGTATTTCTTTGCCTATCATGTGAAATCCAAATGAATTCAAATAGTTGAAAAATTGAATCAATTTTGAACATAGATTAGATAGGTGTGGTCCTAATGAGTCATTTAGTAGGGCTCTTTCAGTTCTTGTAAATGAGGGAAGCTGAAATCCATGACTTGGTTGAGTGCTTCGGAATTGTAGTAGTGGTTTCCCTAATGGATGTGCATCAACATTTGAAATATTTAAGGAGCCTTGGGTTCCTTTTGAATGTATTTACAATGAGTGTGTCAAGAGATTGTTATGTTATTTCTAGGTGTGTAAATGAGGTATGCTACCTTTATCATATAGGGATTTGAAGTTAAATTTTCATGTAAAGTATGATCTAGGAATATGAAAATACCCAAAAAGATAATATATTTAAAAATAGAGTTGGAAGACATGTCACCTAGAACGTATGTCATTCAAGACCAAATTATACATCCCGACCTTACTTTATTGTTTTAAACAAGGATATTGTGGATGCAATCTAAAAGTTGCATCATGATGGGTAGAGTTTAAAAATTTTATTCTATGCATTCATGTTCATACAATTTCAACACATTAGTGCATATGAATAAGAAAGTTTTTAAAGAGATAAAAATGTATAAAGTAGTGATCGATGTAGTTGTTTGCCTTAGCCAAGAAGAACATTCACAACCAAAAATGTAAATGATAAATTTACAAATTTGAGTGTCTACATTCCTCCCCTTTAAGTATGAAATGATAATTACATGTGTAAAGGAAAATTATATCTATGTTTGTAAACACACTTTGTCTTTTCTCGGAGTTTTTGTCATTCAGACGTGTTGGTGTTGGCATGCTCCATGAAGAAACCTACAACAAAAAGTTTATTCAATTTCTATAATACAAATTAAATGTAAATATAGAATTTGAACTTAGTATAAGGTTAAATAAAGAGTTGTAGATAACATGGAAGGCATGCACTGCTTATTTTACAAAGGGAAGAGCTCATAATCCTTTCTTGTAGTTGAGGCTTGGATTGTTTTATTAAACTTGTTGAAGGATTGGGAATGATCATTCCCCATTGTGATAAAGGAGAAACATGAGTGTTTTGTGCATGTGAAAAAATAAAGGATATGAGGTAGAGAGAGAAGAAGAGAGAAGTACCAATGCACCCTCAAGGAAGAAGGCCGTGTATTAAAATTTTAAGTAACCCTAATATCTTTACCATTGAAATGAGGATAGGAAATATTGGCTATGAATAGATTATTTTCTTTGATACCTTCCATAACTTGATGGAACAAATCATTTTAGATGTATATAAGACCAACCTTTTATATATATAAAAAGTATAAAATAGAATGGGTGCCCCCATGCCCTTCCCATGTGTTGTATTACCGAGAAAAAGTGTGTAAGATGTTGAAATGATGCTAGAGAAGGAGAGTCATGCCCCAAAACCTGTATTTTGTAATCATAACTAAGTATTGTAGTGGAGGAGTGAGATATTTCTTTCCTCCTATAAACTACTCTAAATGGTGTTAAATTGTAGACAAACAATCACACACTTTGAGTCATTATTTAGTCCCTGTATCATACTAATGTTCATATGGTTCTCAAGTGAAAAGAGTAATATTTAATCCATGTCTTTGTCCATTTTTATTTGTTTTATGTTGTTAAATTCAATCTTACACCAATAATTTCCCAATCTATATTCTCATACTATATTTTTCCTATTTCTAATCGGGTGCCCAACTAGGACTAGGTCGCCCTAGGCGCCCGGTCCCCCTCTGGGTGTCCCGATCCTCTTTACGCTTTCCTCTCACTTTTTGGGCACTTTATATCCATTTGTGATTCTTATAGTTTTGGTGCTCGGCCTTTTTGGGGTTAATTACAAAATTAAAGTAAGAAAATCATATAAATATAAAGTTATATGACCATAATGAGGGACCAAGCACTAGGCACTTACTATCATCACCTAAGGTCGCATCCATGAAAGGAATCTAAAGCTACATTTTCATCCATCAAGATCCATCACAAGGATGGTTCATCTACATCAAAATTCATAGGAAGGAGTTTTTGTTTCCTTGCACAAATTTACTACATTCTACATCTAGGTAAGTGCATTAAGTCAGGCCAAAAAAAGTGGACAAAACCTGAAAATAGATGAAATACATATGCATTTTGCTAAAATGAGTCATGTTTTAATTTTTTTGGTTTGGTAATTACTAAACCTATAATGCGTACACGTTTAAAATAAACAAAAACATGTATGCATTTTAGAGAAGGAAAACACGTACGTGTTTTGTATAGTATGGACTATGTATGTGTATTTGGGTGTCTTATACTTAAAAATAAATATTTAATTATAAGAAATAATAAAATAAATCTTATAATAAAATTATAAGAAATAATAAAAGAAATATTAGGTCACTTTGTATCGATGGAAGTGGTCTTGTAGCTCCCTCATGGACACTAAGTCCCTCTACATCAATTAGAAACTTCATTTACATGCATTTATAATTGGTGAGAAAATTTGTCTTGTGGACAAACTGTGGGTTTCAAACCCTATGGGACGTCTAGTCATTTCTAATTGTTCATCTTCCTTAATGTGCATGTGGATTTCAATGGTGGTCTTTTGAAGAAAATCCCTATGGCAAATCCTTGCTAGAGAAGAGAGAAGGGAAAAGGGAGTGAGAATGGAGGTAGGAAAAAATAATGTCAAGAGAATATCCCCACACACATCAATTAGAAACTTCAAATGCATTTATAATTAGAAGAAAAACAAATCGGGAGAATTTATAAGACCGAATGTACCAATTAATTCCTCAATCAAGGTGGAAAATATTATTTCTTTTCTTGTTTAAGCTCGAGAAGAGTTTGTGCATAGCTTGAGAATGGAAGAAATTCAAGGAAGAAGAGAAAATAGAAGAAGAATGGCATTTTCTATCTTTTTCCAGGTACAGAGCACTCTGGTTTTTTCAAAAATCAATCGCCCCCTTGTAATGACGTCAATAAGCCATTATATTCTTTGTAAGAAACCGTTACAACTTCACAAATCCTCAACACCTTTTCGAATCCCTCCATTGTGAAGAAAACACTCATGGCGGGTTAAAACCAAATCTTACAAAGCAACCATTACATTCAATTTACCAGTTTAAATATAGACTATTAGATTTTCTCATCAAACTCTGAAATCGAGTCATCCACGTGGCAGGAAGGGATTGGAGCGGTTACGGGGGAAGCCCTTTGCATTTTGTGATTTTTAGAGATTTGAAATTTGGAACAAATCGTACCACACCCCTACTTTAACTTTTCAACTTAGACACGTGGATGCTTCTAATTAGAAATGGGGTCATGGCCCTTTTCTCAACATTTTAACCTTTTTTGGAAAAAGGCTCAAAAACTTAATTTCCTCCGTCAGCCCGCTGTTCCGATTTGACTAGGACACGTGGCACATTCTGGTTAGAGATAGGGTCATGGCTCTTTTCTAAACATTTTAACTTTTTGGGAAAAAGGCTCAAAACCTCAATTTCCTCCGCTGGCCTCGCTCGCTCTCCCACTTTGAATTTTTAACGGTGGGCTTCACCTTTGAATTTTTCCTTGCATGCTTCAACTTTGACTTTTCCTTTATAACCTGATCGAGGCTGTGGATCATTTTTTAACTTTTCACCTTTTTTAAAAAAAAAAATCTCAAAAACCTAAATTCCTCTATCACCCCGCTCTTCCACTTTGACTTTTCAATTTCAGGCCCGAGACTCTTGGCGAGCCGAGCATTGAGCATTTTAGAAATTTTACTTCACTTTTGGGAATTTGGTTAAATTTCCAAAAGTTCCCGATGGCCCGCTCGTCCACTTTGAATTTTGAATTCCTTCAACCACATGGTGATTTGGCATTGATTTGGTAATTGACCTTTTCTACCCTATCATGGAGTTGCACCATTGTGACACATGGAGTCGTCACCGAGGTTAGAATTTTCAATGGTGATTCGATTTTTTTCGGGTCCGTGGGGCAAATTTACCATTTTTTCCAAAAGCAACCAAAAGTGTTAAGTTCACCAAAAATCTTGTTCCTCCCCTTCCAATAGGATCTAACCACGTACCTGCATTCATTGGGGCCAAAATTTGACGGGAAAAAGACACCCGTCATCCCGACTGTGGAAAAAATACATAAAGGAAGAGAAATTCACCATTTTGAGTCCAATTTTTGAATTTCCTTCACTAACCAGAGGCATGGAGGCAAAACAATGATTTGATGACCTAGGCCATAGAACAAGTGAACAATTTGATAAAAATGGAGGTTGCAAAGAGGATATTACATGCACAGACCGAGAAATGGAGAATTTCTCAAAATGAGAAAAATGGAGGTTTAAACAACTCTAGGGCACAACTTCTGCTAATTTCTTGAATCTCTAATTTGGATTAAACACCAATGAAGGGCATGAGCTCAAAAATTTGAATTTGGCTATGAAAACATAGAGTAGTTTTTGGGAGACAACAACTGGCTCTAGCTTGGGGACATGGCATGAACTGGGCATTGCTAGGGCACGACGTGAGGATCTAGAATCTCAAGTTTCAAAACATATTACATTGACTAGTGCCTTATCCATTGGGCCTTGCAGAGTCATGTACAATTTTGAGAAAGAATGGAAGAAGAAGGAAACACACAAGCCAAACCACACACAACCAAAACCAAACAAAACAAAACCAAAACCAAAAAAAAAAGGAAAAACACACCTACGCAAATCACCTATGGTACAAGGTGGGGGACAACCTGCTTTCATTGATGATATAGTTTCAAGTATTTCCCACTTCAAGGAAATTCCAATGGTGTTCCATCCAAGTAAGAGAGGAGAAAACATTCTCACCACAAGCTCCATGAATTTGGAATGGGCCCAGCCACAATGAATCAAAATTTCCATGGCTCCCCTTTGGTTCTCTTCTCTTGTCCCATAATAGGACCAAATCTCCAACTTTGAAGTTCCTTGCTTTGGTCTTCTTGTCAAAAATTTCTTCACTTTCAACTGATGTTCTTTAATTCTATCCACCACTTGGCATCTACTTTCCTCCAGCTTCTCCAGGAAGAGGATCCTCTTGTCAATGGAGTCTTTGTACTGACCATCTTCTATTTCTTGTAGTAGCTTGAGAGCTGGCATCTCAATTGTGAGAGGAATCTCTACCTCAATTCCATACAACATTTGGAAAGGTGACATACCTATTTCCTTCTTAGGAGTGATCCTATCATCCCACAATGCATCATACAACTTCTTGTGCCAGTTCCTTTGATTCTCATCTACCAACTTGTGAACAATGGTCATAATGTTCTTCTTGCTTAACTTAGCTTGACCATTTCCCTATAGGTAGTAGTCAGAAGAGTGAGATAAGGAGATTCCAAAACCATAACAAAACTCTGTGAGCTCCTTTGAAGAGAAATAGGTGGCATTGTCTACAACAATCTTCTGTGGTACTCCAAAGCAGACAATGATATTCTCCTTGATGAAGTTGCAGACTGCTTTTAGAGCTGGCTTGCTTGGTTGGAATGGCTTCCACCCATTTAGTGAAGTAATCAATTACAGTGAGTACATAAGTATGCCCTGCACTAGAATGAGGATTCAAAACACCAATAAAATCTAGCCCCCATTGCTGAAATGGTTCCTCAATCACCACAGGCCTGAGTGGCAATGCAACTAGTTGTGGATTTCCAACAAATTGTTGGCATGCTTTGCATTTGGAAACCCAGTCTTGAGTATCTGCAAAGATGGAGGGCCAATAATATCTCCCCTGAGAATCTTATGTGCAGTGACCATTGTTGAGAAATTTCCACCACAAGCTTGATCATGATATGCCCTGAGTAACTTTTCTTGCTACTCCTTATCTACACACCTGAGGAAACAACCGTCTAGGCCTCTCTTGTAAAGTGCATGATTCCAAATCACAAACTTGGCTTCCTTTAGCTTGAGTGTCCTTATTTGTTTGTAGTCAAGATGAGGAGGACATTCTCCATAAGTGAGGTAGTAAGAAATATCCGCATACCACTCATCAGTAGTGGTGACAAAGAGCACTTGTGGACTGTCTTCTAGAATAGGTTGGGAAAACATCATCCTTTTCTCCCTACTGAGCCTTGAGAGTTTCATCTTCAGCAATCAACTTGCACAAACCATTTCCTCTTACCAGATTAGAGGGCCTAATCTCCAAGTCATACTCTTGGGTCTTTGCAATCCAACTTCCTCTCTTAGCCCCAGGATCTTGTTGAGTCAAAATGGACTTGATTGCACTTCCAGGGACCATCACCACTGTATGGGAATTGAGAATGTAGAATCTGAAACTTTTAACAGCTTTAACCACTACGTAGGCATGCTTCTCTAGTTGGCTATACTTTATCTCATGATTTTTCAAAGGAAAACTCATGAAAGCAATGGGTGCTTCCAAGCCTTCATCATTTTTCTACACAAGGACATCAGAGAGTGTATGTTCTGATGCATAACAATACATGATGAACTCCTTGTTGAAATATAGAGATACAAGAGTTGGAGCTTTGGCAATGGATTTCTTGATATTCTCAAATGTTGTTTTTCCCTCCTTATTCCACTTGAAATTTTCTTGAGGCTTCATCATGGAAGTTATATGCTTAGTTAGTTCATAAAACTCACGCACAAAATGACAAAGGAAGTTTACCTTTCCAAAGAATGAATGAAATCCCTTTTTCTGGTTGGTAAGGCTAATGCTTGGATAGCTCTAACCCTCTTAGGATCAATGTGTGCTCCATGTTTGTTCACAATGTGTCCCAACAACTTACCTTATGTGACTCCAAAATGCACTTCTTTGGATTTAGAGAAATGCCATGTTTCCTACACCTTACAAGGACTTGCTCCAAATGACTGATATGGTCTCCCCTCCTCTTTGAGAAAACCGTGAGGTCATCAAGGTAAATGAAAATGTAATATTTCAAATATTTGAAATCCAAGTCCATTGCTCTCTAGAAAGTGGCCCCAACATTGATCAAGCTAAAAGGCATTCTCGCTATAGGAAAAAGTGCCTCAGGTGTCAGTGAAGGCTTGTTTTGTTGCAATCCTCTTCTCGCCACCTTGATTTGGATGTACCCTAGAATCCATCAAGCAAAGAGAGCATCTCGATCTAGTGACTGATTGCAAAATATGATCCATGATTAGAAGAGGGTAGTTTTCCTTGAGAGATGCCCGATTCAGATTTCAAAGTCTACACAAATCCTTATTTCCCGTTCTTCTTCCTTATCGGACAATGTTAGCCACCCATGTTGAATGGTGGATGGGGAAAATGATTCTAGCATTGAGCATCTTTTCACCTCTTCTTTGATAACATCAATAATATTTGATCAGTAGGGCCTTTGTTTTTTCCCCTAAGGGCTTGGCTCCTTGCTTCAAAGGAATGGAATGATGCATTTCCTTTGGCTGAAAAGACTTGAGTTCATCATAGAGTAGGCCAAGACATCTCGAGTACTTTTTTAGCAGAGCAAAAAAATTTCTCTTCTCTTTTAGTGAGCAACATTTACCAATGTTAACCATCCTTGATTCTCTCAAGTGCCAATGTTTTCTTGATCAAAATCGATGGGCACCAAGAAGACTATTTTTCTTTCTCTTGGATGAACCTATCATGCTTGTCAAAGAGATCTTCCAAAGAAACTAGGCCTTTGGGGATTTTGTTTCCTTTCAGTTTAATTACCCCCTCTTCATCAATTCCCTCAATTCCTTCCTTCTCTTCTTTGGGGACTGATTCATGGTGTGGGTTTTCACTTCCTTCAAAGAATAGATTATTGAAGTTATCCCTTTGTTCTAAGAAGGCTAGGATCTGATTGTCATCATTGAAGACCTACTAGTGATTTGCATTATCTGGTACACTAGGTCTGAAAACCATCTCAATGGTCACCTTATCTTTGCCAAAAGAAGGGTGAGGTGTCACTAAGGAAGTTGACACTACTAGAGAATCAGCCTTTTCATTCTACTCCCTAGGGATAGCTTCAATGGAGAATGCATCAAAGGATTCAATGCAGTCCCACACTCTTTCTATAGTGCCCGAGCCTTGGATTTTTTACCTGATATTGTTGGCGGACCTACTTCACCACAATCTCAGCATCACCTTTGCATCTCAGCTTCTTGATCCCCATGTCCTCTAGCTACATTCATGCCTAAGAGCAATGCTTCATACTCTGTAGTATTGTTTGTATTATCAAATTGCAGCTTATAGCAAAAGGGTATATCTCATTGGAGGGAGAGTATAATACTACACCAGCTCCTGAACCTACTCTGGAATGACTGCCATCAAACTCCATTGTCCAAATCTAATCTTCTTCTTCCTCCATGAGGAGTGGAAATTTCTCTTCCTTTTGTGATGTAAGGAAGTAGTTTCCTAGCCCACAATCTTGAAAGAGGATGTTAGCTCTTGGATCATCAGATTTCCTTACTGTGAATTTCATTTTCCTAACTGGTAAAACTTTTCATTTCTCCTTTCACTGGGATAGTTGTAGATGACCAATCCATTTTTATTTCTCCACCTAGATCTCTGCAAAAAATTCTACTCAAAATCATACCAAAAGATGTTGGGATATTTGCCACCAAAATGGTCAAGAGTATCTTCTTGTCAGGGTAATCAGCTAGTGCAACCTGAACATCCTTGATTCTTCCTACTAATGGAACTTGTTTGGATTCCATTGAATAGCATGTGCCATTTTCCGAGGTCAAAGTGAGGCCAAGAGAATTTGCAAATTTTTCTAGCATCACATTATCTGAGGCTCCAGAGTCTATGATGTAATTGTTCAACTGAAGCCTTTGATGAGAAGTGACAGTAGAAAGGCTCAACTCTGTTGGTGTTGAAGCACTAAGGGCTAACATGTTTTGAGAAGGTGGTATGGATGGTGTGGGAAGTAAGCCTTTAGAATTAGAGATTTGGGGTGTAGAGTTACCACCCCAAACTACCTTGATGAATCTATCAAATTGGGTAGGATGTGTTTGTAGGTATTCAATCTCAGAGAGTTGAACTTTGGTTTTTGCTTACATGCTCCACAAAGTCAAATGGAGCTATGGTAGGTGAGGAAGAGGTTCCAACAGTGGATGAGGACTTAAATGGTAGAGGTTTTGTTACTTTTGGTGCTAGGTTATCCTTTTCAAATGTAGTAATTGGCTTGGAAGGAGGTGAGGGTGTAGCCCTTGATTGAAATTTAGATGTTCTTGTAAAACTAGTATTAAGAAGATAATTGCTCTTAAAAACTTTTGGGTTGAGAGGAGAATCAAATGACTTACTTGGCACAACAGTGTGATCCTTAACAACCAGTGAATCTGGTTTCTCTTTGGCTGATTCCATGGAAGGTGGTAATGGTGATCCTTTGATGATCTTGTTTTGTGGAGGCTTATAAGAGCTATCTTCTTTGTTCTTCCTACTCTCAGTTGCAACTGCTGAGGCTGAAACACCATTCTTGGATTGTGCACAAGTGAAAAAAGCACATGAAAAACTTGGAGCTTCTTCATCACCTTCCTCCTCATCATCAACATATTCAATCAAGCCATTGTGCATGTTGACCTCTTCAATTTCAAGATAGTTTTCATAGTCGTCCATGCTTTCTTCTTTAGTTTCCTCAATGTCTGTTCCTTCTTCTAATTCTCTAGTGTCATAGATAACATTGATTGATGGTGCTTCAAGAGAAAGCCTACGAGGAGGTGGAGAAATTCTTGGTCTGTCAAGAGGATTTGATCTCCTTGAGCATTCCTCATTGTGATTTGTGATAGCTACTTCTTCAAAGCAACTAGGTCATTTGCCATTTTTTGGAACATTGGATCAATGGTGACTAGATTTGAACTTTGACCTTTTTGCTTCCCATTTGGTCCTTTCACTTTTCTAGAAAGAATTAGATCATCATCAGTCTCAATTGCAAAGTCTTTAGCATCCCTCAAGGTTCTTGATTGGGCTCTTCTGAGGAAGAAACCAACTTCTAGTGGCAAAGCACTGATGAAGAATATTTTCAAGTTGTTTTCAGAGGGTAACACATCTTCTAGGATCCTCCTTGTCAACCTATCATACCTTGCTACAAAATCTCTCATTGATTCAGGTCTCCTTCTTCATCTAGAACCAATTGGACCA
This sequence comes from Taxus wallichiana var. yunnanensis, assembly GCA_018340775.1. NCBI lineage: Eukaryota > Viridiplantae > Streptophyta > Pinopsida > Cupressales > Taxaceae > Taxus > Taxus wallichiana. Next base: position 263,522,481 of record CM031236.1, read on the forward strand.
ACAGGTCCTGACAATCTTCTGTGCTCTTGAACCTATGTTCAAACACACTTCTTATATCTTCCCAGCATGTGATAGATCTTGGGGGCAACATGTAGAACCATTCAATAGCCTTTTCTTGGAGTGACTCCACAAAGAGCCTAACTAAAACATCTTCATCTTCAACTCCCAACACTCCACAAGCAGTGATGAATGCTGCTACATGTTCTTCTGGGAGCTGAGAACCATCCCCTTTGAATTTTGGGAAGTTCTTTCTCGAACCTCTTGGGAGCTCATGGAGTGGTTGAGCAAGAGCCAGTGGACTAGTATTTCTCCCCCATGGTACATTAGGCCTAGCGTTCCTCATGCTCACGATCACCCATTCTATTCCTATTTCTATCCTCCAATCTTGCTAAGGTCAGCTTCTGCTACTGCTCTTTCTTCTACTTCGATTTGGAGTCTTTCTATTTCTTCAAGTTGAGCCCTTATCTCCTCCTCAACAACTGCCTCTCTTTTAAGATCTTCAAATGTGGGATCAATTTTTCCTCCTTACCTCAGTTGCCGGTGTATCTTCTATCATCCAAATTGAAAGTTTATGCTCTTCTCTGGGGTGTTGGAATTTGTCTCTACCTTTCCAGTTTGACAACACGTTCCTCTTCCAGGTCCAAAATCCTTATGGTAATGAAGTATTGATTGAAACTTTGTCTCTTATGCCAAATAGCTTCTCTCAGATTGAAGCAATGTCTTCTTGGTGAAAGAGTAAATCAGGTCTCTCAACAGAGGATTTCCCGCATAGCCATGATTTACATCCATGTAGTCAGTGTGATTATTCAATCTCTAGAACTTTTCTTCTAGAATCATTTTTGTATTTTATGACCTTGAGGTCATTTTTAGGTGCAGATGCTTTGAAAATCGCCCCACGGTGGGCACCAAAATGTTGGGAATAAAATTTGTCTTGTGGACAAATTGGTGGGTTTCAGGCCAACGCTATGGGAATCTAAGTTCCTCTACTTTAATGGTACAACTTCCATATGTGCATGCATGAAAAAGTGGATTTCAATGGTGGTATTTCGACCAGAGATCCAGCAGGGCACTCCATTGTCCCTATGGCAAAGCTAGCAATTTCTCACTAGAGAAGAACTTTGTCTGAGAAGGGAAAAGGGAGTGAGAATGGAGGTAGGAAAAACTAATGTTGTGGTAGAATATCAGATGCCCACACACATCAATTAGAAACTTCATTTACATGCATTTATAATTAGAAGAAAAACAAATCCACAGGAGAAGCTACAAGACCGAATGAAACTCATTGGTTGCAAAGTACCAATTAATTCCTCAATCAAGGAGGCAAAAATTCCTTCTTTTCTTATTGAAGCTCGAGCAGAGTTTGTACATAGCTTGAGAATGGAAGAAATTCAAGGAAGAAGAGAAAATAGAAGAAGAATGGCATTTTCTATCTTTTTCCAAGTACAAAGCACTCTAGTTTTTTCAAAAATCAATCACCCCTTATAAATGATGTCAAGAAGCCATTATATTCTTTGCAAGAAACCATTACAACTTCACAAATCCTCAACGCCTTTTCAATCCTCTATTGTGAAGAAAAATCTCATGGTGGGTTAAAACCAGATCTTGCAAAGCAACCGTTACATTCAATTTTCCAGTTTAAATATAGACTGTTAGATTTTCTCCTCTAACTCTGAAATCGGGTCGTCCACGTGGCAGGAAGGGATTGGAGCGGTTACGGGGAAGCCCTTTGCATTTTGTGATTTTTTAGAGATTTGGAAATTTGGAACAAATTGGCCCACACCCCGCTTTGAACTTTTCAACTTAGACACGTGGTTGCTTCTGATTGGAAATGGGGTCGTGGCCCTTTTCTCAACATTTTAACCTTTTTTGGAAAAAGGCTAAAAAAGCCAATTTCCTCCGCCGGCCCGCTCTTTCGATTTGACTAAGACACGTGGCACATTCTAGTTAGAGATAGGGGTCACAACTCTTTATAAAAATTTTAACCTTTTTGGGAAAAAGGCTCAAAACCTCAATTTCCTCCACTGGCTACTCTCTCGCTTTGACTTTTCAACAATGGGCTTCACCTTTGAATTTTTCCTTGCAGGCTTCAACTTTGACTTTTTCCTTTATAGCCTGATCGGGGCTGCGGATCATTTTTTAACTTTTCATCTTTTTAAAAAAGGCTCAAAAACACAAATTCCTCTCGCCAACCCACTCTTCTACTTTGACTTTTCAACTTCGGGCCCAAGACCTTGGCGGAGCATGAGCATTTTAGAACTTTTACTTCACTTTTGGGAATTTGGTTAAATTTCCAAAAGTGCCTCGATGGCCCACTCGTCTTTTGACTTTTCAATGCCTTCACCACATGGCGATCTCGACACTTAGGTAGTTAACCTTTTTACCTTATCATGGAGTCAAGCGCTGCTTGCGACACGTGGAGCCATTTCTTTGAGGTTAGACTTTTCAACAGCGATTCAACTTTTCGGTCCGCGGGGCAAATTTACCATTTTTGCCAAAAGCAACCAAAAGTGTTAAGTTCACCAAAAATATCATTCCTCCCCTTCCAATAGGATCTAACCACGTACCTACATTCATTGGGGCCAAAATTTGACAGGAAAAAGACACCCGTCATCCCGACTACGTGAGAAAAATACATAGAGGAAGAGAACTTTGCCATTTTGAGTCCAATTTTTGAATTTCCTTTGCTAACTAGAGGCATGGAGGAAAAACAATGGTTTGACGACCCAAGCCATAGAACAAGTGAACAATTTTGATAAAAATGAAGGTTGTAAAGAGGATATTACGTGCACAGACCGGGAAATGGAGAATTTCTCAAAATGAGCAAAACAGAGGTTTAAACAGCTCTAGGGCACGACTTCTAATTTCTTGAATCTCTAATTTGGCTTAAACACCAACGAAGGGCATGAGCTCAACAAATTTGAATTTTACTATGAAAACGCTTAGTTTTTTGGAGACAACAAATGTAGAAGATAGTTTTTCAAAATCTAATATGATCAATAATTACTCATTTTCGGATTTCAACAAAGGATCTAAAATTTTCGGGCATATATATTGTAGTCGGTATTTGTTTTAGGAAATCATATAGTCATTTAAAGGTTTTTTTACCTTCTAAATTGGATTTTGGCCCTAACACTACTTGAATTGGTACCAATTTTTAAATTTGGTCCATAATTCACTTTACTGACCATGAATCAACTCTATGATGCTTGTTTGCTTACTAAAAAGAGATCCTCACTTTATAGATAGAGGTTGTTCCCTGAATGGGATTCATGTCCTATTTCCAAAATGAGGTGATTGTAATGTGCCTCCTCCTTAAGGTGTGATAACACTACTAGGCGTTGAATGAGTTTTTATGAATAATACCAAGTTAATTACATAAAGTGAACTCAAATGATTTCTCATTCTTAGAGACATGGTGCTCCATATAAAGATCATCCCCTCACCTTCCCTAGCTCTAGAAACATCCTTTCATGGAATCAAATTCATGATTTTCATACATGTTTTTTCTCATATGTCTCTAATGGAGACAAACGATGCCTTAATACTTCACACATGATGGTCCTTGATACCTCGGTGACATGACTAGCTCATTTTAGCTTATTCTAAAGGGTGTTCAATTAGCTACATAATGGAAAAAATGCCTTTTTAGGCCTTCAGAGGAAGTAGTCTCTCATAAAAATAAATGAGATGATCGATCACCTCGGACATTATTCCCTACACACTTTGAAACATGTTGAATGATCTTCTTAGGAATTTCCTTTGGGTGATGGTTTATGATTTAGGGTTTAAGGTTTAGGGTTTAGGGCTCAAGGTTTAGGACTTGTTGTCTCCTGAAAACCACTTTTTGTTTTCCAAGTTAAATTTAAAATTTCGAGCTATCTCCCTCTAAGGTATTTAAGCCAAGTTGAAAGTTCAAGAGATAGAAAAATTCAAGCCCTAGAGTTGTTTCAAATCCCTATCTGCTTGTTTTGATAAATTTTTGTTTTCTGTCTAGGCCCGATGAAAATTTTATTGTTGGCCTCATTTGAATGAAATTGTCAACCTTTCTATGCCCCTGGATCATCGAACCTTGTATTTTTTTCAATTCCTCGGCTCAAGAAATAAATTTGAAAATTAGGCACGAAATGGTGGAGTTTTCTTCTTCTGAGCATTTTTCCACAATGGGAATGACGGGAAAATCTTCCTCATTAAAGTTTTCCTCAACATCCATGGGTAGTACATGGGCATCTCTAATTGGATGTGGTTTGCTCATATTTCAAGGTTCAAAGCAAAAGCTTCCGCATGTCCAAACGATACAACTCGGGGGTAGGGTTCCGAGAGACAGATCCTCAAATGGGCATAGGATTTCCATGTGTCCAGGGTCCAAAATGAAGAAAAAACAAGCCAAAATCAAGATAAGTATGAAAGGCTTAGCGGATGGATCCACATGCCTCATTGGAATAGTTCTCAAACTTACATCAATCCTCCACATGTTCTATGTCTGAAAAGGGACAAAGCCGATCATTTAAATTGAATAGGTATGAGTGGTTCAGCAGAAGCCTCCATGCGCCTCAATGGTGCATTTCAGAAATGAAAACAAAGGGGCCCTTCTTCAAATGAGTGCTATCTCACCATGTCGGGATCAGCAAAGGCTACCATGTGTCAACATAGTGCCATTTCAAAAGAAAAATGTAAGGTTCAGTCCCTAAGTAGCGCTTGCCACTCACCACATGGTCAGAGTCATTGGAGAGACAGAGTTGGCCATTAAAAATTATAACCCCAACGGAAGGAGACATGTGTCATCCTGGCACAATTTTAAAAGGTTCTCCCAAAGTAGAAACTCAAATCAGCACCATCTCTCCACGTGTCTAGGGGTCAACATGAGTCAAACAGAACAGAGCCTAAATCGGCTAAGTATGAAGGAACCGGTGGAGCTCTCCACATGTCATCTTGGTGCAACTTCAAAGACAAAATCTAGAGGCAGGTTCCAAATGAGTGTTGGCCTGCCACACGTCCTAGGGTTAGATATATGGCCCCACTAAACAAAAGGTAGATAGTTAAAGCATCTGTAGGCCCATTCTAATCAATTCCTTCCACGTGGGCGGCCCAGATTTAAAGTTGTAAAAGCAAATTGAACGGCCCATGTTGTAACTGGAAAAATAATGTAACGGCTGAATATTTTAAAATTGTTTCTTTCCACCATAAGCATTTCTCTATGAATCAAGAATTTGAAGGGGCGTGAACAGTTAGAATAGGTTGTAACTGTTTCTTACTGGCTTGAGGAAGTTTAATCATTTCTTTCGATCTATATCATGGAATCTAAAAGTCATTAGAAGGGGCTAGCAATTGATCTTGAAAACTCATGAGTGCATTGTACTTAGAGAAAGCAAAGGAGACAACCTTTTTCTTCTAATTCCCTCCATTCTCAAATTTATTCCATCCCCACATTATGTACAACTTCTATTTAAGCATCAATACAAGAAGAAGGATTTTATAGCCTCTTTGATGAGGATATTTTAGAAACTTTGAGTTCGCAATCTTATCTCGTCTTGTTGCCATTTGTAGGGTTGTTTCTTCTCACAAATGCATGTGTTAAAGTTTCTGACTAATGTGTGTAGGAATCTAATTTCCTACTTACAACATTAATTTTCCCTTATATCATTTCTCACTCCCTTTCCCACCTTCATAAAAAATTCCCCCTTATAGATAATCGTAAGTATTTCCCGCAGAGTCGGTGGAGTGCCCTGTTGGATCCCCGATCAAAAGGCCACCATAGTAATTCAAATTTTCTCAAGCATGCATATACGTCAATTGCATTGGTTAAGTAGAGGGACATATATTCCTAGATCATTGGAAAGGAATTCATGAATTTTTCACCCAAAAATTTCCTTGCCAATATTTTTTAGCATCCACCGTGGGGCAAATTTAGCACGATCTACACCTGAATGTGACCGCAAGGTCAGAAAATTGAAAATTCAAAAAAAAAAGAGAAAAAAAATTCTAGAATTCGAATGGTTATATGAGCCACATGGATTCAAGTCATGGCTATTCCAGGAAACCCTCCTGTTGAAAGACCCAAATTGCTCTTCCACATTAAAGAAGATGTTGCTTTAGATTTGAGGGAAGCTATATGGCATAATAGACAAATTTCCAATCACTACTTCATTGCCACAAGAATTTTGTACCTTGAAGAGGAACACATTACTGAATTAGAGAGGCAAAGATGAATTCTAGCACCGTGAATAAGAGCATAGATTTTCATGTTGGCGGATAAAAGATACACCTAGCAATAGAGACAAGGAGGACAATCGATCCCATTTATTAGGAACTTCAAAGGAGACAAGAGCTACTTAGAATCTAGAGGATTCCTTCTCAAGAAACCAGTCAAGTTGGGAACACAGTGTTGTTAATCCTTTGGATGGTGAATTTCCATACATCAACGAGAACCTTGAATATTTCACGACATAGAGACCAAAGAAGAAGCTAGAGAAAGAGAAGAAAGATCAGAAGATGAAATAAGAGCTCAAATCGAAGAAATTGAGAGACTCAAATCCGAGGCGAGATGAAAGAGTAGAAGCATAAGAGACAACCTTAGCAAGGCTAGAAGATAGAAATAGACATAGAGTGGTAGATCCAGAGCATGAGCGTGAACGTGATCGCGAGGCCCGTAGGCCTAATGTACCATCGAAGGAAACACTTGGTCCACTGGCTCCTACTCAACCACTCCATGAGCTACCGAGAGGCTTGAGAAAAAACTTCCCAAAATTTGGAAGGGATGATTCTCAGCACCTTGAAGAGAATGTAACAACATTTATCACTGCTTGCAGTGTGTTAGGCATTAAGGACAAAGATGTTTTAGTCTAACTCTTTATGGAGTCACTTCAAGAAAATACTGTCGAATAGTTCTACATGCTACCCCCAAGGTCTATCACATGTTGGGAAGATATAAGAAGTGCATTCGAACACAGGTTCAAGACCACGGAAGATTGTAAAGATCTTTTGGTCCAATTGGTACAAATGTAGAAAGAAACCTTCGAGTTGATGAGGGTCTTCATAACAAGATATGATAGAGTGATAAGAAGGATCCCTGAAGATGTGGTGCCTCCTAAAAATAATTTGAAGAGGTTTTTCATCAGTGCTCTACCATCAGAAGTAGGTTTCTTCCTTAGAAGAGCCCAACCAAGAACATTGAGGCAAGCCCAGGACTTTGCAATAGAAACCGATGATGATCTAATCCTTTCTGGAAAGGTGAAAGGCCCCAATGGGAAACAAAAGGGTCAAAATTCAAACTCTGTCACCATAGATCTGATGTTCCAAAAAATGGCAAATGACTTGGTTGCCTTGAAGAAGCATCTATCTCAGATCACAATGTGGAATGCTTCAAGGAGACCAAACCCTCTAGATAGGCCAAGGATTGCTCCACCTCCTCATTGGATTGCTCTTGAAGCACCACCAATCAATGCCATTTGTGACACCAAAGAGCCAAAGGAGGAAGTAGAAATTGATGAAATTGAAGAAGAAAACATGGAAGATTATGAAAACTATCTTGAGATTGAGGAAGTTGATATGCACAATGGCTTAATTGAGTATGTTGATGATGAAGATGAAGGTGATGAAGAAGTTCCAAGTTTCTCATGTGCTATTTTCACTCATGCTCAATCTAAGAAAGGGATTTCAGCCCCAACAACAAACAAAAAGGATAAGAATAAGAATAAAGAAGATTTTCCTCCAGAGGTTACAAAAATAAAATCATCAGCAGAGGATCGCCATTACCACCTTCTTTGGAGTCGGCCAAAGAAAAACTAGACTCACTAGTTGCCAAAGAGCACGCTACTATACCAAGTAAGTCATTTGATCCTTCTTCCAGCTCAAAAGTTGCTAAGAATAATTCTCTTCTAAATGTTGGTCCTACAAAAACATCTAAAGTTCAGTCAAAGGCTACACCCTCACCCCCTTCCAAGCCAATTATTACAGCTGAAAAAGAGAACCCAACACCAAAAGTAGCAAATTTTCTACCATGTAGATCTTCCTCCATTTTAGGAGCCTCTTCCTCACCCACCATTTCCTATTTGACTTTGTAGAACACCGAAAGCAAAACCAAAGTCCACTCTCGAAATAGAATACCTACAAACACATCACGCCCAATTTGATGATTCATTAATATAGTTCGTGGCGGTATCCCTATATCCTCAAGTCCTAATTCTAAAGGCTTACTTCCCACACCATCCATACCACCTTACCAAAACATAATAGCCCTCGGTGGCTCCAAAACCAATAGGGTTGAACCTTTCTACCACACTCCTCATTAAAGGCTTCCAACTAAATAATTGTATAATTGTAAATTCTCTAGGCCTTAATTTGACTGGGTAAATGGCACATGCTACTCAATGGAATCCAACTAGTTCCATTGGTACAAATAATCAAGGATGAAAAAGTGGCACTAGCTGATTTTCCAGACAAGAAGGTGCTCTTGATCATATTGGTAGTAGACATCCCAACATCCTTTGGTATTCTTTTGAGTATAAGTTTTTGTAGAGTCCTAGGTGGAGAAATAAAAATGGATTGGTCATCTCGTGAATATCCCAAGAAAAGGTGAGATGAAGAAGTTTCTACCAATAAGAAAGATGAAGTTCACAAGACAAAATTCGATGATCCAAAAGTAAACATTCTCTTTCAAGATTGTGGGCTAGCAAACTACTTCCTCACATCGAAAAAAGAGGATAACTTGTCATTTCTCATGGAGGAAGAGAAAGATAAAACTTGGATAGTGGAATTTGATGGTAGTCATTCTAGAGTAGGTTCAAGATCCGGGGTAGTATTATACTCTCCTTCTAATGAGTGTACCCTTTTTCCCACAAGCTGCAATTTGATGATAAAAAAACACCGCAAAGTATGAAGCATTGCTCTTAGGCATGAATGTAGTAGAGGACATGGGAATTAAAAAGTTGAGATGCCGAGGTGATGCAGAGTTTGTAATAAAGAAGGTCCACCAACAATATCGGGTGAATAATCCAAGACTCCAAAGATTATAAAAATAAGGTGTGGGACTTCATTAAATCTTTTGATGCATTTTCCATTGAAGCTATTCCAAGGGAAAAGAATGAAAGGGTTGTGTTTCACCCGATTCTAGAGAATTTAATTGAATGTTGATGAAACAGATAAGGGTGAATGCTAGGAGGAATACCTTCCTCGAAATGTTGGTTACAGTCATTGCACGCGTATGACTTCTTGATCCATAGCTGATCATGAGAGATTCATTTTTGCTTGGAGGAACTACCTGAAATAGAAAAAGACCACCAAATAAAAGTTAAATAGTATATGCAATGGACTACCTAGCGTATGCTAGATCCAGGAAGTGTGATACTTCCTAGATGGCTGTCAATCCACTATTTAAAACAACTTAATGCTAACAATAAAGGAAATCCTACTGTAGTTAAAATGATTTAGGTATCTCATTCGTCTACAATAAGCAAATTCATTCACAACAGGATAAGCTATGACTGAATCTAAAGTTCAAGGTCTCTGTCAGAATACAGGTATTGGTTAGGGTCAGATTCATGGCCATTTTGAGTATTGGGTAAAGAGTGGAAGCTTTGTTCTTGGTTTCTGGTAAAAAACACAGAGACCGACATCGGTCTGGTATAACCGATGTCAGTTTAGGTTAACCGGAGGTGGTTTTAGGTAACCAAAGCATTACTATGGTCGTGGTACAAGAAAATCAATAAAAATTTGGTGGGGTGACAAATCTAAGGCTAGATAGAAATGGAAGGGCAATGGCAAGGTTCATGTGGGTCTCAGGTATGCACAGGAATGATTAAAATCTAGATATGGGTAGTCCAAGGGTGTGGGTAAAAGGATGGTCAAGTTTTCATGGAGGTAAAATGGTGGTGGAATGAAATGGGAACAACAACTAATAACGAAGTAAAAGAATCTACCAAATGATAAATGGACAAGTGTTGGTTAACAAAGCACTTACTTGTTTATGACGAGCTTAATGTCCGGTTGGTAATGGTGGGTGATCAAATGGAAGCAAGATGGCTTTGTGGGTGCTTCGATGCTTGGATATGGGCACTCGATGCGTGTATGGATGCTTGTTCTTCTTGTATGCAGCTCTGGTTTTGTCTCTTGTTCTTAAAAGATGTTTTAATCTCTCAAAAATGTGGCAACCTTGAAAAAGATTATTTTGGGGTTAAATGGTAACCGAAAGTGGTTCTGGTTGATCGAATATGGTTTAGGTAACGCATCGGTTAGGGTGGGATTTCCTAGGTTTTCTAAAATGGGTAGATCCCTTTGATTTTCTTGGATCTCGCTCACTTTTCTCCACAGATTAGAATGGAAGCTTCCTTCTAACAGATGGGAATGTGGTTAGAGGGAATATAGGCTTTGATTTTTAGGGTTTGGGTAGGTCTTAGTTAGTTATGGCAACATACTAAGAATAGGTCTTAACATGAGGTTCCTTGATGATGTATATAGGTGAGGTGGTGGTGTGGACACTATCCAATTAGGATATTTAAATAATAGATATTGTGAGATAATGAATTAAATTAATTAAATTAATATTAGAGTGGGATGAAAGGGGCCATGGTTAGGTGAATGTGTTCAAGGTGTTTGTTTGACGAGGGACCAAGGGGAGTGTGACCCAATTTTGGTGTCTACATTTTGCCCCTTTTTGTTGTGTAGCTTGTATTGGTAAGCGAACCTAAAAAAATAAGATGTGGTTACCCCATGTGTGGGTGAAGGTGATCCCCCTCAAACTAGGAACTGACGAGGTAGAAGATAGAATTAGTGAGTGGTTTGATAAAAGGTGAATGTGATGAAGAGGAAGGTGGGTAACGAGGGAAAAAAGGAAAAAGGTCTACTCGGGTAATCTAGGTAATGGGTCAGGGTCAAAGGTAGTAACAGTCAAACACACGCACATGTATAAACTGCAACATGATACCAGGTTGAAGAGCATGTAAACTCTACATTGTCCAAGGTCGATAGGTTTATCCAAACAAGGTTGAAGTGATTCCGGTATCCAAGGTATAAGATATGGTCAGGAAAAATGACACAGGTCAGGTGCAGGAATGTGTAGGTATGTTTTGGTACACCCAAGGGTTGGGTCAGGATAAATGGTCATGGCAAGAGGCAAGGTAAGGTTAGTATGTCCATCAACATAGGTAATAGTGCTGCAAGGTATAGTGAACACATGAGGTCAAAGGTCACTAGCGATGTTCCAGCTCTAAGTATCCAGTCACGCACGGGTAGGGCCGATGTATGGGTAAAATAACAAGTCCTAAAATGAGGACAACGTAAGGGGAAATGATAAGGTCAAGAGGGTCAAATGAAGTGGCCAAGGGAGGTGTGGGTAAGATAAAAAAGGATTCAGGTCAAAATTTAGGGGTAGGGGGTAGAAAAAAGACTAAGCAGGGGAAAGCGATGACGGTTGAAGGGAACCGATGCAGTGCTTAGGGACCAACCATGGTAAGCTAGGGCATAGAACCGATGTTAGTCAAGGTCAAACCATCGCCACCAAGTTGGGAGGTTATAAAAAGAAAAATTCTACATTTTACAAAATCATTTTTCATTTTCCAAATAGGAAAAAACAACAGGAGAAAGAGGAAAAGGTGGAAAGTGAAAAAGGGAGACAGAGGACTAAGTTGGCAAGCCACGTGGTGGTGATAGTTGGTTGATAGGTGGATCCACAAGCTAGATTGGATTGATTGGATTGATTGGAGAGTGAGAGGTCATTTGGTGATGGAAGAGGTAGGAGAGGTATTGGGAGGACCAGTGTAGTGGCCCGACGTGCCACCACGGTGGTGGCATCACGATGAGGTAAGATTTAATATCCCTTCGTGTTTTTTTTTTTGTTTAGATACATGGACGAAAATTTGGGTGGGGGAAGATGGGTTTGGGGGAAATGAAATTCGAATGTTAGGGGGAAATTGGATAAAAGAGGGATGGGGGAGGGTAGGAATAGGTAGTATGCTTTGGGTGGGAAGGGTTGTCAGGGGAAGAATGGTGGGTGAGGAGGGGAGAGATGGAGACAAAATGGGTAGATCAAAGGTTCGGCTCATCACGAGTTGTCATCCTTCGGGACAAAGTGACCAACGACGGTCAATGGTGGGCTAGTGTCGGTGGGGTATAACGAATCAGTCATGGATGAGGTGACCGATGCTAGTTGTGGTAAATCGTGGTCGGTCTAGGAGGACCGGCACTGGTCGAGGGTAGAAAACATAGGCAAGGGTTAGGTGGGTAGGGCCAAGTGTTGAGACTTGTGGGTAAATAGGTAATATTGGGGAGTGTATGTAAAGAGGTAGGGTGACATGGGGTTGGGTAGGTGGTGGGTGAGTAGAACAATTGGTCGGTCGTTGGAAAGGTAGGGTGGTTGGTAGGTCGAAAGGGAAAAATAGGTAAAGTTGAGTTGGTAAGGGTCGAGGGTATGGGTAGATAGGTGATGTCGAATGGGTAGGAGTAGATGGGTAAATAGGTGGTGGGTATGGGTAAGGATAGATATGGTCGGGTTTTAATAATGTAATTGTGTTGTTGGATGTAGGTGAGAGCCCAACTATAGATGAGAGACAGGGTACCACCCCTACTCTTGACGGTTCATGGGGCTGCATAGTCTCTAGGAGTGGATTCATGTCACGATTTTTTGTCTTATCGAGTCGACGCTACTGGTATGTAGTCCAATAGCTAAGCTTGATGGTCACCCTCATCAATAGATGGGACTCAATGACCAACACATTCCACCTACCAACGGGTGAGATGATAGTCACCCTGGAGGACGTGTATAGGATCCTGCGGTTACCCATATTGGGGACACATGTATATTTGATCTCCTCATAGGTGTTTGAGGAGTTGATGTTGATGGTATTTGGTGAGGGACTGGTAGAGATGACATTCCATAGTGTCAGCATGAGCTATGGCGAGATGTACTAGGCCCATCTAGAGGAGACGAGGCTAGTAGTATTACTGATGGAGGTAGTATGTTGTTTAACGTTGCCGATGCGAGAGGGTGAGAGGTTCACATGATGATTGATGGGAGTGTTACATGACATGGTGATGGACCGGACCTGTTTTGCATGGGTGCCAACATTCCTAATGCAAATATACAAAGAGCTATGGGCATATGGGTAACTCTGCATGTTCAGCCTATGTTGTACATTTATTCTTCACTGTTGGGTATACGAGCACATAGTTTTTATTTTTCCGATTGGTATGCCCAGGAAGATGATTTTGAGCTAGGTTTTATTTGGATGGGGTATAGGCGATGGGTGCCTATGATTAGAGATCTTCGAGAAGACCGAGCTATTCATGATGTAGCATACTTGTTGGTGATTATTGGAGGGATTTTCCAAAGTGTATACATTATCTGGAAACCGTATGTAGGGTATCCCTCATACGAGAGGATGGAAAAGGAGCTAGCAGGATTTCATATTTATAGGTGGATAAAGGGGCACCATACATGGGAGCACAAGATGATCCCATTGACCAGTCGATGGTAGTTTAGGCTACCATAGGATATACCCCCACCCTTCCCATAGTATAGGAGGGATGATGTGGAGAGGCCATTGCCTCTACCACAGCCGACAAAGGCGACTTGGCGGGTAGGAGGAGTAGAAAATAGACAGGTGGATTGATGATGCTAGAGTGACCGATAGAGATAGGGAAGTGGTGGGCCGCGTAGTTACAAGCAAAGATCGCTAACGCCAAGCAGGGCAGCATTTAGCCACCATCACTATGCAGAGAGATTCCCTATAGGGGTAGGTGGTGACCTTGATTACCTAGTTAGGGATGGTACAGGGGTAGTTAGTAGCTTCAGAGGTAGAGTTAGCCACATTACATGCACAGGTGGATAGTCTACACAGTGCAGTGCGGATGGCCCAAGGTGGAGATGGAGATAGAGATGAGGAGCACGTAGTTTCCCTACAGTGCGGAGTTACAGGTTTGCAGGGCTAGTTGGCCACTACACAGGCACATATTTAGGCATTACAGGTGCAGGGATAGGCACAGGGTGCGAAGCTAATGACACCTCCATAGGCACCAGGATAGCGTCCCACAGGATAGGTACAGGGGCCGAGGATGATGGGGCCACCACAGACAGTGCCCCTATCCCAATTATGGGATACCCTAGGTGATGCTAGATATTATCAGGATTAGTTGATGGTGGCCGGGATAGATTTTCTATCATATGGAGAGTACATGGCACAACAATCCTTGAGTGAGAGGACCATATCCTGTACTCACAACATGGAGAGCACAGGGGGCCATCGAGCCTTGAGACAGATCAGGGTGAGGCCACCAGCTCATAAATGCCAACTCTAGGTGATATACCAGCAAGGGCCCGACCGTGACCTATGGTGGGTAGTGAGAGGTTATCGAGCCACCGGCCAGAGAAGCGAGGAGGAGACAGGTGAGATTGATATGGAGGAGGATGTCCAGAAGGATGATGCTTGATGTACTGACCCTTTATTTTGATGTATTTGATTCATTTTTGATATATACTAGCTTTGCATGCCGAGGAGAGTGAGGATGTACGAGATTTTTGCATATTTTTGATCATATACCAGCCTACGTGCCGAAGATGGTGAGGTTGTATATGATATTTTTGAGAGATTTGATTATATGTACTCGGCCTGCGTGCTAAAGATATTTGAGATTATGTATATGGAGACACATGTTTGGATATTTTTATTTATAGAGATGATGATGATGATGATGATGATGATGATGATGATTATGGTCATTATGTGTATACATGGTTGTGGTTATCTTGTTATTTTGATGTGTATATGTTATGGAAATTAAGTAGTGTAGGCATGATAGAGTCAGGTCATAGGCATGGATCGAGTTAGGTTGTGGTCTAGGCATGGATTGAGTCAGGTTTTAGGCATGGTGGAGTTAGGTTGTAGGCATGGTTGAGTCAAGTTGTGGTCTAGGCATGGATTGAGTTAGGTTTTAGGCATGGTGGAGTCAGGTTGTAGGCATGGTTGAGTCAGGTTGTATGCATGGTTGAGTCAAGTTGTGGTCAGGGAATGGATTGAGTCAGGTTGTGGTCCAGTGAATGGATTGAGTCAGGTTTTAGGCATGGTGGAGTTAGGTTGTTTAGGTATGGGTGAAGTGAGTTAGGTTGTAATTCATTAATTTGTGCAATGAATGATGATATGGGTCATGGTTAAGATGTTTTATAGTACATGCATGATAGTGGTAAGGAAAGGGTAGACATAATGGATGTATGTTTGATGATGATAAAGGTGGAAAGCAATTTGTTGTTTGATGGGTTTAATTTCCAATTATTGATATAAAAGGAAACTAAATAGGGTAGAATGTGATTTAGGAAAATAAAAGATGAATTAGTTAGGGTAGAGAGTGGCCGAGCTAACCTCTAAGGGCCTCATGCCCTCGAGTGTTGCATACATAGTCCCGGTAAAGGGACCTCCAGCCAATGTAGTTCTCCCATAAGCTAGGGAAGAATGCAAGGAGGTATGAGTATGGGTGGGTATGTTATAGGAATGATTGAGTCTAGGTCTCATTAGGTATGGGTGAATTGTGGGAACATTGGTATAGGTGATTTTTTGTTGATTATGGTGACGAAGGAGAAAATTACCCAAAAATAAGCATCAAGGATCAAGTCCTTATAAGGTAATCAATACGTAATGAAGAAGGTTTAAAATATAAGAGGAGGAAAGAAAGTGAACTGATTGGTAACGATCATAACGAGTGGATCAAACCTTAGATGGGATGATGAACGTAAGACCCTAAAAGCATTGCATGATTGATTATTCTAAAGGTGAAAAAGTAGTTACATGATCACAAAAATTTCATGGTCTAATAGGTCCCTTGATGTGGTAGGAAATGAAAGTGCGAATGGTGACGAGGTAAAAAGTGGTTAGTTTTTATATGGTACTAGGTAGCATGCCTTTTTGGCAAGAGATCCAAGGTCACAATGGAAATTCCATGACTAAAAGGTTTTTTTTGACTAATATTTGAGATAGATTGATCGATGCGGGAAGTCTATATGGGATGAGGAAATTAAATCCTTGAGGTCTTCGTGAAGCTAATCGATGCGGGAAGCTTCAGATTCTCTCTCTCTTTCTGCTTCTTGTTCGTTTTTTTTTTTTAAAACAAGGTTTTTAAATAGCTATCCTTCGAGGGAGAAGTCTATTCATAGCATAGATTTAGAGAGATAGATGTCCTTTTTGAGGGAGTCATATTTTTATTGGAAGTTTGACTCAAGGATTTGGATCCCATGTGAGGGATTTTAATTCATGGACAACACTAAGGTGAAGAATCGATTCTTGTTCAGCAAGTAAGGTGAAATGACCATGGGATCTCATCTAAAAGCAGATGAAAAGTATCCATGAGAATCATGCCATGTGCAACACCATGGTACACATATTTAAGATAAGATAAAAGAGTGATGGGGACATACATGATTCTTATTTAATCGTTGGTGATGGTGTAGGAAGTGGATAACACTTAAGGGATGAGCATGGAAAGAGGTAGAAGGTGAGGTAGGACTAAAATTCAACAATAGAATGGTCATAGATGTAATACGTTAAGGGGCTTAGGTTTGGGCTTACCATCGAGTGAAGATAAACGATAAGCACCTGATCCATAAGTATGAGTCATGATGTATGGTCCAAGCCAATTAGGAGAAAATTTGCCCGTTTACTTTTTTCTACTTTAGTTACATGTTGATTTTCTTTCAGGACAAGGTCACCGACTTGGAAGGTTTGTTCATGGACACGTTTTTCATAGTAGTGTTTGATACATTTTTGGTATAAACTTAGAGATGGTCAAGATCATTAAGGTGGTGTTCGTCTAATAACTCAAGTTGTGCTAAACGGTCCTAAAAAATTCATCATCATTAAGAATGTCATGGAGAGAAATGTGAAGAGATGGGATATGGACTTCGAGAGGCAAGACAACCTTGGTACCGTAGACCAGAGAGAAAGGTGTAGTGGTAGTTGATGTGCGAATACTAGTGTGGTACGCCCATAAGGTGAAAGGAATGTGCATATGCTAGTCCTTCCTAGTATCGTTAATCCCTTTTGTGAGAATTTTTTTAAGGTTTTATTAGTGGATTCGAAGCTTAGCCATTGGTTTTGGGTAATAAGGTGATGAAAAACTTATTTGGATGTCAAAGGTGTCACGAGTTTTTGCAAGGTTTTATTTTTAAATTTTTTTCCGTTATAAGTGATGAGACGATGCGGAACACAAAAAATGATAAATAATGTGATTGTTGATGAACTCACATATTTTCTTGGATTTTGTGGAGATGAATGGTATAGCCTCAACCCATTTTGTGTAGTATTTAGTAGCAATGATGATCCATTGATGTCGTTGTGAAGAGTGGGGATTGATCTCTCCGACAAGATCCAAACCCCATTGAGAGAAGGGCCAAAGGTCATGGGCGACTGCAATGCATGACCCAGGTGTATGATGAAGTTTTACACAATGCTTAACGTAGTTGCAACAATCATGGTTAAGGGTTGGCGAATAGCGTAGGAAAAGAATACGCTTAACAATAGCAAGGCCATTGAAGTGACCTCCACATATGCCATCATGAACTTCCTTAATGGTATAAGGAATTTCGAACTCGTAAGGAACTGCATGCGAGAATACCATCGAAGCCATATTTATAGAGGAGGCCACCCATGATGACGTAGTGAGAGACCTTTTAAGAAAGGCCTATTTTCCATTACGAGTGAGGTTGGGAGCCAAGATGGAGAGAGAAAGGTAGTCTGAATATTGTTTATACCAAAGGTCACTCGGTCAGGGGTAGCGGTTTCAATGGAGTAAACCTCGTGAGGTAAATAAGAGGTTGATTGGATTCTTTGTATAGTGACAAATATTTTAGAATCGACAGGTGAAGCGAGGGATTTGAGAAGCCAAGCGAGGCCATGGTATTTGCAAATTTGTTAGTTAAACGTGCGATGGTTTGAAGGGTGTAATCGAAAGGTGGTCAAACGTATGTCTACATGATATTTATACTTTTGAAGTATCTCACTAAGACATTGGTATATACCATTGACTTTGTTTATGACCAATTGAGAATCACCAAAGATGTTGATTGATTTAACATCTAAGGCATATGCAGCTTAGAGACCCAATACGAGTGCTTCATATTTTTCAATATCTTATGTATAATCAAAATGATGCTTGAAAGAAAAAGGCATGGGTTCACCATCAAGAAAAATGAGGATAACACCAGCTTCACCCCACAATGACACTTGGAACCATTGAAGAAGAGTGTCATTTGGTAAGCAGGTTCATCTAGGGAAAGGGTGGCAATTGACTCATCTGGAAAGTCAAAATTAGAGGGTTGATCCCTAGAAATAGGTGCGTCGGCCAATTGGTTGGCAATAGCTTAGCCCTTGATGGACTTTTGGTGGATAAATTTGAGGTCGAGGTTGGCCAAAAGCATGAGCTAGCGTGTGGCACATTGATTTTGGTAGGGTTTGGCATACATGAAGTGTAAAGGGTTGGTGTTGGTCACAACATAGGTTTTGTGGTTGAGTAGGTAAAGGTGGAGTTTTTTGGCAACAAAAACTAAGGCGAAACAAATTTTTTTGCATGGGTGTATCAGGTTTCATAGTCCAAAAGAGTACAACTTATGTAATAAACCACCTACTCCCTGTGTTGTTCATCACGATGAGCAAGCATGGCCCCCAAGGAATGATCGAGTAGCTGAGATGTATAGGTAGAAGGGTTGATCTTCTTTAGGTAGAATGAGGATAGGTGGTTAGAGAAAGTATTGTTTTAAGGCCTCGAAATATTTGTGGTAATCATCATCCCATTTAAAAGAGACATCCTTCTTGAGAAGATGATGGAATGGTTGACACCGATCAGACAATTGTGAAATAAAATGGTGAATAAACTACAACTTACCTTGTAGGCTACATAGTTGCCTAAGGTTAGTGGGCATAGCATTTCAAGAATGGCCTTGATTTTAGTAGGGTCAACCTCTATACCACGTAAGGAAACAATAAACCCTAGGATTTTTCCCAAGAGAACTACGAAGACACACTTCTTGGGCTGAAGGCAAACACAATATTTAGTGAGGTAGTCGAAGATGGTTTTTAGGATGGCGAGGTTCTCGGAGCGGTGTTTATATTTGGCTAGGAGATCATCCACATAATATTTTAATATACGATGCATAATGTCATGGAAGATATATGTCATAGCCCATTGATAGGTGGTACCGGCATTTTTAAGGCCAAAAGGCATGACTCGGTAGCGAAGGTCCCCCAAGGGTGATAAATGTAGTTTTGTTTTGATCCTCTGGGAAAGCAAGATTCATTTATATCCCGAGAAACTATCCATGAGTGATAGCATCTCGTGACCAGTGGTAAGGTCAACCAGTTAGTCAATACCGGGTAGAGGGAAGTCATCTTTTGGGTAGGCTAGGTTGAGGTCACAAAAATCCATGCAAATGCGAAGTCCCCTATTGCCTCGGTGATAGGGAAAATGTTGGAAATCCACTAGGGATAATCAATGGGTAAGATGAAGGAAACGGAAAGGAGGTGTTGAAGTTCTTCTTTGACCAAAAGAGAAATGCAAGGGTACATTTTCCTCAGCTTTTGTTTGATGGGTTTGGCATCGGGAATGGATACGATATTGTGGACCACTATAGTGTGGTCAATACTGGGCATATTTGCATAATACCAAGTGAAAACGTGGTTATGGTTTTTGAGAAAAGAAGTGATGGCTTCCTGTTTAGCAACATCTAAAGATTGTCTGATCTTTAGAATGTGTGGGTCGTCTTGAGTATGAATGTTGATCTTGATAGTTGATTCATTCAACATGGTTTACGTCTCAGATGGTAACGATCGATGAATATATGAGTCTTCTGCACCAAGGTAGGTGAGTATAGATTCATCATCTTGACATTGAACGACATTAATCGAAGGTGTATCATCATCGATCATTTCAGGATATAGGAAGGGAAGAGAGGAAGGAGCCTCACCCTCACATTGATAAGTTAGAGGCCCCAAGGAGATGGTGTTTATGAAAAAAAAAAGTTAGGAGGAATGGATTCTAGATCCATTGACTCTGTCGGTGAAGGTGGTGAAGAAGGTGGAGTGGGTGAAGAAGGTGGAGAAGGGCTGATGTCCTCAATGAGTTCAATGCGGGCCTTCTTGGTAGGTGGTTCAGCAAAGCCAATACCACTACGGTCGTTATGTTTGTGGGTAGTACATGGAATAACAATATGGTGGCCTTGCTCGTAAAATCCAAAACCAAAACCCTTCCACGCACATTGGTGCAGGAAGGTGTGGGTGAAATGGTGATTGGTGAGTGACTGGAGGTTAGCAAAAAATGGGTGGGTTTGTGATGGTGGTTCAGGTGTATAAGTGGTAGTATCAAGTCCCCCATAGGTGAGATTGGTACGAAGGTGGGGAGGACCATAAAGGAGGTGCTCTCCTATATGGTGATCATAGTGAGGGTGCTAGTGAAGACTTCCATACTCTTGTGGAGTAAGGAATGTGTTAACACTATATAAATGATACTCCCCAGTGAGGCATTGAAAAATGCATTCTAAGGGATCGGTGGTCGATATGCGGGTGGCTAGGATAGACAATGTGTTAGAGGTCGATTGAAAGTGGAGCTAACAGATTGGGAGGCTGACGGTTCAGCCATGGAGGTTGTGGCAGCGATAGGAATGGAGGATGTAGGTGCAGTTGAGGTAGCGGTAGCACTAGTGAGTGGAGGTGTAGGTGAAGAGGCAGTGGTTGTGGAGGTAGATGCTTTAATAGGTATGAGCATGTCATTGGGTCGGTAAAGCATGTTACAAGTTTTGAAAGGTGATGGGTCAGCTAGAATGGTATAGGTGTGTCCCTCATGCTCAAAATTTACACAACAATGCAAAGTGGAAGGAACACAACCCATAACACGAATCCAAGGTCTACCAAGCAACATGTTATATTGAAATTCCCCCTCCAAGACGTAAAACAATTTTGGAACTATGCGAGGGCCCACGCAAACATGGAGGATGACAGTGCCAAGTGTAGAGGTGATAACGTCATTGAATGAACACAACATGATGGGATGTTTATGCATGCAATTGTCAGGTATGCGCATTTGAGTGAATGCATGGGAGGAAATGATATTAATGCTAGCGCCCCCATCGATCATAACATGTCGTACACATATATCATCGATGTGGATAGAGATGAAGAGAGTTGGGTCTAGGTCATCGGTTTGGTGCGGTGTGATCTCTTCCTCTGAGAAGCTAAGGGAGGCTACTTGGTGAGTAGGTGGAGGTGTAGATAAAGGTGGTAATTTGGTGAGAGAGGCTACATGATGGGGTGTAATAATGGAGGCTACGGGTGTAGGGTCATTGGGTAAAACCTCAATAGATTGAAGGACCTCCATGAGAGATTGATGATGGGATTTTAAAGTTTCGATGAGGTCATATAGAGACAATTTGAGGGGGGATTGGTGTAGTTGTTTGAGCATCGTGCGGTGTGTAACCCCATTAGAAATAGGTTATGTGGGGCTGCAAATAGTGATTTTAGGTGTGGGTGTAAATAGTATGTTTGGTATAGGATTGGTTGTTGGGTCGGTTGCATTTTCCTTTCCTTTGTCCTTCCGAGCACAAGTAGCAACGTGGATCATGTTGATTTGAGGTTGGGAGGTAGATGAAGTAGGTGAGCCATGCAAATTATAGAGACAAGGGGGAAAAATCCAAATGGTGGGAAGGAACCTTGTGAGATGAGTTGGGAAAACCGACATTTGGGTGGAGGTTTGGCGAGTTCTTTGATGAGAACCATGTTAATTTCAAATCTCGGGGGTGGTCTTAGGAGTTGTGGGGGTGAAGGTCTAGGTCATTGAGTAGGCAGTGACGGAAGAACTATGGGAATGGGTGTTGGTGAAATGGGGTCCTCATCGAGAAGGTCATCGTCGTCAAAGTTTTCTTCGGGAGGACGCAACTAGATAAGAATGATTTTTAAAACTTTGTAGTTCTCTACATCATGCCCTGACAAATGATGGTAGGCACAAATTTTGGTGTCATTAAACCCCTTTGATTTGGGTTTGAGAGGGTCATAAGGTCTGAGCAGCAGTAATGTGATGACAAAAGTCTCAAGGAGGTTAGTTAAGATTTTAGCATAGGATCCCACTAATGGATCACAATGGGAAGTGAAAGTGGGTTTGGGTATAGGTGTGGCTGACTATAGAGGAAGGGTCTTTGCATGAGGGGGAGTGGGTCGAGCTATGGTTTTAGGTGTTGGTGTGATCTTGGGTGTTGGTCATGTTTTCTTGGGTAGGGGTATGGTAGATGAACTAGCAGGAGAGTGTGTGGTTGTTTTGACTACCTTATTGGAGGGTAGTGGATTTTTGTCTTTAGGTTGCACCTTCTTGGGTAAAGGTGATATGGGCACACGATATATAGATGGAAAAGTAGATGGGGAAGAGGGTGAGTTACCCACGGGATAACTAAGGTGTTGTGAAGGTAGATGGATCGGTGGTGAAGGAGGTGTGAGGGAAAGAGACTGAAATGTTGGGGGTAATGCAGAAGCTATCGATGGTATTAGAGGTATGGGTGGTAAAGATGTTACAGGTGTGGGCGTAAGTCATGTCAGGTGCTTGGGTATGGTAGAGGTCTGCGAGGGTGGAATGGGTTGCTGCATTTTTAGTTTACCGGCGGGTGGAGGTTTCTTAACCGTCTTTGGAAGGGTGAGGTCCTAGGATGGACGGAAAGGGTGAAGGTGATGAAGGTGTGATCGGTGAGGTTGGAGTATGAGTTCTACGAAATTGGTTCTTCTAGTTGGGTGTCAGATTAAGCTTGGTGTCATCTTTGGAGGATGTCGCTAAATCCAATTTGATGGGTGGATGAGTAAGGCTAGGCGGTTGGGATGACCCATAAGGTAGTTATAGGTTTAGGAAAGGAAGATGATGTAGGTGTGGGTTTGGATGTAGATGCATGTTGGGTTGTGGGTAGGGGTGTGAGTTGATCCATGAGTGGTATCGTAGAATATTTTTTTATAATTATGGTTGTGTTTGGATCGATTGGCCGAAATATTTTTGGGTAGATAGTGGAGGTGTCAGCAAGTGACATCCGCATTTGTGTTAAGATAGGAAGTAGAAGACACCCCAAAAGTAAGGCTCTATCCACATAATCTAGGTGATCAGCTAGGTGTGAAAAAGGCATTGTTGTAGGTGAGGTTGATGAGGATCCAATGGAAATTCCTGTAAAATGTGTCTTAGAAATGGGTAATTTTCTCGCTTGAGCTTCTATGGGTAAGAGAGCTGAAAGTAAGTCCGTATCTTGTTAACTAACTAATGGAGAATGGTCACCTAGAGGAAAAGGTATTTCTACTAGATCCTTGATTGGTGGAGGAGAAAATGACTACTCCTCTATGGTTGGAGGAGATGATGGGTGCTCCTTTGTGGGTGGAGAAGCTAAATAAGCCTCTTCCGTGGGTTGAAGATGTACTGCAGGTGATGGATCTCTAGGTGGAGAAGTCAAAGGTGAAATGATCTCGATGTTAACAGGAGGCTCCTTAACAGGTGAGGGAGGAGACAAAGGGTGTTCCTCTGTGGGTGGAGGAATAGGTGAAGTAGGTTCAAGCATAGGTGGAGGACTTCGAGCTAGAATTTCTTCTATGGAAGGAATATGAGGTAATTGGGAAGTGGTTGGTGCATCACTGAAAATAACATAGACCTTGTGGGTATGGCTATCATGAATTTAGGTTTGTCCAGTTTGATTAGAAGAAGGGGCATGATTAGGAAATTGTTTCTTGAATATGTGTAGGTGTTGATTGGTAGGTCCGTTATGATTATCCAAGGTTAACTCACCTTTCTCGAGCATTTCTTGGACAATTTTTTTGAAAGTGATGTAATTTTCGTCACTATGACCTTTTACTTGATGATAGTTGCAGAAGTCATGTTCTTTGTACCACACGGGTGTGGGGTGAGAAGGGTCAAAACCATTGTGTGGTTTTATAGGAGGAAGAGTGATGGCCCCAGCTTTAAGGATATTTTCTAAGATAGAAGAGTAAGGCTCCCTAATTGGGGTGTATTTCCATTGTTCCCATCTAAATTGAAAAGTCAGGATAGGAGAAAGATTAGATGAGGGGCTAGCTTGATTTGATGGATGAGTCAATTTGGATTTGAGTACAACTACATTAGCAGTTCCCTTGCCTTTTGAATAATTATTCTGTGGTTTTAAAGAAGAAGATGTATCATTCGATTTGAATGTCGAGTTCTTATTGTATAGTTGGATTTTCTTTTCTTCAATGACCCGAATCTCTAGCTTTCGTGCCATGGTGAATGCTTCATTGAAGGTTTGGAAGGTCTCGACCTATAGGGTCGGTGAGATATGCCGAGCACAAGCCCGTGTAAAGAGTTCGATGAGTTTTGTTTGCATTAGTTAGAATGTGAGTTGATTGATTAGGTTACACCAATGAGTAACAAAATCTGCGATAAATTCATTGTCATACTGACGTGTAGAGTAGAGGTCACATGGTAACCTTATTAACAACATTGATGGAGAAGTGATCTCGAAGGCTTGGGCTACCTAATTAAATGAGAATATAGAGTGTCTAGGTAACCCACTATACCAATCTAACGTGGGTGTAGTCATTTTTGCACCCCACCAAGAACAAGGGAACCTCATGCGCATCGGCCTATCACCCAACGGGCGCTGGGCACTCACCCGAGGCGTGCGAGAGGGAACTGAGTCTCTCTTTTATGTGAGTTTAGTGGAAGGCATAATTCATGATCTTGACTTAGTGATTTAACAGACATGAAGAAGTTATAGAGCTCGAACGCGTCTTCTACACCCCTTTAGTCATAATAAAAGAAAGTGTGCAACATAATCAATAGAACTAAGAAGTTGTAAATCCATAAATATACTCAACATTCAAGTAAGGTTCATGATTATACAAGATCAAAAGTAGAGTAGAAACATGTAGATAATACAGAAAGGAGATCTTAATATAAACATAGTGGTAACCTTATCATATTCATTCATAGTGTTACTGCAGAGCATCACATAGAGGCAAACCATAGTCATGTGCCATATCTGGATCCATACATGTATACTCACAAAATAAAAATATCATTCCCCATTCCCTCGTTACATACTTCCTAGAATCATCTACCCATTCTATCCCATAGTTCTCACAGTAATTCTACAGAGCTCCACTACCTCACTTGTGTCTCTATTCTTTGCCAAGCACGCACGTATAAATAGGCATCTGAGCTCCAAAAAACTCCTCTGCAACCTCAGATTTGGCCCCAAGTGTCAAGGTGTGGGTCACCCTGGGCACATGCCTCTCCATTAGCTTTTTGGATCTTCCTATCACAAGGTATATTCCTCCTAGAACACCATGTCACCAAGCTTGAACCTTATCCAAACGCGAACACATTCTTCATGTGTTATATCCAAAAGATCGAAAACAGCTAAATCCTAAATTGTTCTTTGCATGCGTGCACATTCTTGGCTCTCCAAGAACCCTTTTTGAATTCTACCTTGTGTGCCTTAACCTGCATGCTTCCTCTAACCATGCATGCCTACGCGCCCTTAAGATAAGGTAACTATATTAGGGGCCCAACATTACCCCACACTTCACCTGTTCTCCGCCCTCGGGAACCTTTTCAAAGAATGCAATACAAAAATTTCAAGGCCTTGCCTTGGAAAAGAATGGAGGGAAAGAATAAAGAATGGGGGAGAGAAAGAATAGAGGGAAAATTGCCTAAAGAAGAAGAAGGGGAAAATTTTGCCATAGGTCGGCCTCTAGTGTACTCCAAGTGCTGACTTCATCCTACGCTCTAGTGTAGATATCGCCAACCAAGGTGCTCACCTCGTTGAAGGTTAACCCTTCCCCCTTCATGCTAATGGTCTCCACCACAGTCTCCAGTTCCTTGGCGTGATCCTCCAGGGCATCCATCTTCCTCGTAATGACCTTGTAGAGCTCTTTTAGCTGGGTTTTGATTGAGACTCACCGGTTCTCAATAGCTTCAGACTTCTTTTCCACTTTGGCTATGATCTTTTCTCGCTCGGCTCTATTGCCCTTATTCTTTTCCCTAAAGTCCTTCATCTCGGCCTCATCACTGGCAAGAAGCATGCTGTCACCTTGTCTTGATCCACACAATGGTCATAGGTGACCCCCACGGTTTGTGCAGCTATTTTTACGTCAGCGAGCACCTTGTTATATTCAGCCACGAGCGCGACGACCTTCAGCTTGTCCTCCTTCTCCAAGTGCATAGCTACCTCCTCTACTGACTCCAAGGCCAAAGGCTTCCTTTCCATGGTGAGGATCTGAGTCAAGTCCTCTAGGCATTCTAGGGAGGATCCATAATTTGTGCGGAGGGTTAAGGTCTAGGTGCTTCATAATAATAGCACTGGGAGATGAGCTCCACCTTCTTGGAAACTTTGCGTACCCTGGCCTTTTCCTCCTAAAGCTCCCTCTGTAGTTGAGCGTTGATTAGTTTCTCAAGGCTGAGGTCCTTTGTTAGCTTCACTACTTCTTCCTTCCTCTTCTCCAATAGGTCCTCCAAGACTTTTACCCTGTCATTCCTGTAGAAGAGCCTAGCCTCAATTTCCACGGAGACTTTTTTGAGAGCATTACACACTTGCTCATCTGATAGTTGTTGCGTCTTTACAATGGGGTTTTCCCCTTTCCTTCAGACAGTGCTAATACTACTCCTTGGTTAACCTTGAACTCAAGCTCATCAAGGTGGGAGTTGAACACCCATGATAGCATCTTCCTTATGCGTGGGTACCCACCCTCAGGGTCAAAGGATTCCATGGCGGTGAGCTCCTTGGTGGGAATGGTACTCTAGAAATGCGCATGCAAAACTTTGTTGGGGTCATCAATGTATCCCATCGTTGTTCTTCCCCCTTCCGCGTGTTTACTTCCCATGTGCACACCCTTGGGAATAGTTACTAAAAGAGTTGGGCCTTTTGTGCTACCCACACTCTTCTCCCTCTACTCTTCTTTGAATTCTCCGAGTACGAGCTCCATGCTGCGCTCCAACTCCTCGTTGACCAAGGTATTAATTATCTTCTCTGCCTCCCTTGTCACTTTCTCATCCACCTCCTCTTGAGTGAGCTTGGGCATATCTAGCCCCTTAGTACTTGCCCCTTCACTCCTTTCTTCACTCCATGTGCCTTCCTCCCCTTGGGTGCCCTTCCTCCTTACAAAGATGAAAGCATCATTTGTATCCTCTACTCCCTCTTCCTCTGAATCATGGACATCAACTAGTTCCTGATTCACCTCCAACTCTTCCCCTTCATCATCATCCTTTTCACCTATATAGGCGTTCGGGTCGTCTGTATCTTCTGACTCTTACTCCTCCATCCCTTGCTCTTCTTCCTTTACAAAAACTCCGAGTTGGGGATGTTGTCCTCTCTTCATCTGAGGGTTCTTCGAGGATGGTGGCTTCGCAGGCTCCAGGTCTTCTCCCTGACCACCGTTCTCCTCTTCTTCCGAGACATAGGTACTTAGCCCCGTGGTATCTACATTCTACTTCTCCACTACCCTTTGTTCTTCTTCCTCTTCCCTCTCCTTGTGCTTTGGCATTGGCTTCTTTCTTCCCATAGGGTCATCTAGGATGGATATCTCATTCTCCATGTACGCGCCCTTTTCAAATTTCAGCCTTATGCACAGGTAGATCCTTGCGGCATTACTCCCAGTAATAGGTAAGGTCAACGACCTTACAATATGCACATCCTGTGACACGTACCTCTCAATGTACGTGCACTCCTGGGTAGACCAGCTTCTTTCTCATTTCCCTGTGCTCTCTATCAAGGGTGGACAACTCCAGGTTTAATTTCTTTGATTCCTTGTATCTGTTTACCCCTGCTTGGAAAAATTGGGCAATAAATGAGAATGGGATTTTGCACCATGGACTCCAACTACCATCCACCAAGATGAACCTACTAATGCAAAAGTGTTGGTAGACCGCGAACTCTACTTCTCCTTTGGTTGTTGTGGGGAGTTGTTCAGGGATCTGCCATTCAGACATGAATGCATTCCTAAGGCACTTATACCATTTTTCTAAGCATGCCTTGTGTACCCCTGTCATTGATTCACATGTATATTTCTGAAATCTATTCGCAGACAAGGGATCTTCAGTAGGGTACTCCCACACGAATTTATCAGATGCGTCCAGCACCCTGATTTCTGAGAACATAATTGTCAACAAAATGTTCCCAAATAGGATTTTTCCCCAGTTCTCTATGGTGCTTATGATTTCATTTGCTATGTACTGGGATATTTTGTATACGGTGCCCTCAAGTGACCTTCTGAGACATTTAGCCAAGGCTTGCTCACCTGGGTCCACCTTTCTTTACCATTTAGCTTGGAGACAAGGTGCGCGGCCATCTTCATCACTTGGATCACGATATCCGAGTCAGCGATATCCGAGACATCATAGTACCTTGATCCCTTATTCAATTCTTTGGATGCTTTATGGTTTCCCGATTTCCTCCTCGTCCTGAGGGTCATCTATGAGCACGTCCCCTACATAGGTTAGGCTGTGAAGTATGAAATTAACTAGGGAGTTATGTGAATTTTGTGCCTGCGAAGTAGTGTGAAGCAGAAGAAGTCTTCATGTATGCACGTCATCAGCCATTGGTACAAGCACTCAGGCTTCCTGAAATATGGAAACCCATAAAGCTAGAGAATCCTTGCCTTCTCCATTTTCACCTTGACCACATCACCATGGATTGATAACTCGTTAGGTGTTCATTTGTTTGTTGAGCGCACCATCTCTAGTGCTATTTCCTTCGCGATTATGCTTGACCGGTGATTGTAGTCGATCACGGTCATCTATCTTATGTGGGACTCCCACTCTTGCCCTAGAAAAACCCCATCTGGGTATTGCATCTCTCGAATACCATTCTTCGTTCATATCCAAGGGTATTTCCTCTTGTTTCTTCTTCCCTTTTCCTTTACCCTTTCCCTTCTTGGATTGTTCTACAGGTTTACCTACTAGTTTTGTGGCTGTCATTGTACCCTTTGCTTTCATTCCCTAGTTAACTTGCGAGTTTGTTTGAGAGTTTTCCTCATGCGCCCCATGCCCTAGAACACAAACCCTAATCTCTGATTTTCCTCCTTTGATCACGACGCTCCTTCACAACATTCCTCACACCCGTGAATCACTTCTACTCTAGTTTGTAGATCTAATGGACCGATTGCGCTTAAGTTTTTGGGATTTTCCTTTGCATGAGTTAGTTCTCGAAACCCTAGCTCTGAAAGAAAATTGCTCTTCTTGTTTTCACAAAGCAAAATAATAAACTGCCCACTCTTGCATTTATAGCTTTTTCCACTTTTACACATTAAAGGATAGGTTACCTACCACCGTATGACCATGTTTAATGTGGTATTTCCAAACAAAACTTGACTTTAGCACTTCTCCTTATGCGCCCAATCCTTGCGCGAAATTTTTTCACCCATACCCAATCCTTGCGCGAAACTGCTTCCACCCACGCCCAATCGTTATGTGAAAACATTTCCAACCTTTTGACACGAAAACAATCCATCTTGACAAAAGACTCTTGTGCTTGTGTTACTAGCGCTAAAGGTACCTCTTCTATCCGCATGATTCTTACTTTCACCTACCTCATGTTTTTGTACTTTTTCTCCTTGTATGTGGATTTCCAATGTAACCTTATTTTGCCACCCATCTGCCTTCTTTTCTCCTAATGCATCTTTTCAATAGGGCCAATTCAAATGGTCTACCAACCCAATCCTCCGGTAGAATAACTCCATGCTTCCCTTTATCACCTCACCCCACACTAAATCGATGCATGGTCCTCTGCGCATTCATAAGTTTAAAAAGTAATAAGGTTACTGGCACCCAAGGTGCAAAACAAAACAACAACGCGAAAGGGAAATACAAGAAAGGAAAAGCATAAAATGAAATCCTAAATTAACTGGCAAAATTGCCTTATTTACAAACACTAAGAAGCATTATTTATAGTAGGGCTTTAGCCTACTCCCATTGAAGTGTCCAGGTAATTTTGTTCCATCTAGCGCTTGTAACTGGCACACGCCCGAATCAAGGATGTATGAAATTACATAAGGACCCAACCAATGCACCTTCAAATTTCCAGGATGGCATAGAAATTTTGAATCATATAGCAATACCATCTGGCCAACCTCAAACTGTTTGTTCTTAATATGGTGGTCATGTCATGCCTTTTGCTTAGCTTTTTTCAGTTGTTTGGCTCCATCTTGCTAGTGAGCGCCTTTCATCCAAATTTATCAATTCATCTATTCTTTCTTCCAGTGGTTGTTCATCGTCCAACTCTCCTGCACGCGCTATACACAGTGATGGTAGCATAAATTCAATCGGAAAAATAGCCTCCGTGCCGAACACTAGTTGAAATAGTGCGGCCTTGTTCACCCTTTTATACGTTGTTCTATATGCCCAAAGAACTACTGACACCTTGTCATCCCAATCCTACCTACCCACATCACATATCTTAGTCAATGTGTGACTAAGGATTTTGTTAAATGCCTCTGCACTCCCATTTGTTGGAGGGTGATAAGGGGTAGTCTTCTGATGGGCTACCATGGATTCTGCCAATAGAATCCTGACGGTTTCATTTAAGAAGTGAGTGCCCCTATCACTTGTTAAACTTAATGGGCACCCATACCTACTTATAATGTTCTCCCACAAAAATCTACCAAATCGTGGGTGTGTGCAATCCTTAGTGGGCACAAATTCCTCCGCCCACCTTGTCGAGATAATCGATGCAGTAATAATATACCACGAGTTAGTCCTTCGCACACCGGTGAGATTGGTCTGACAAAATCTATTGCCCATTTCTCAAAAGGTTCCACGTTGGCGATGGGGCGCAAGGGCATCTCATCCCTTCTTCCAGTTTTCCAAGGCACTGGTAGTGGTCACAGGCCTTGCAAAACTCAATGCAATCCTGGTGAATCATCTCCCACCATAGTTTGGTGACTAGGATCTTGCGTGCGGTTTCATTCCCCACATAGTGTCCTCCAACAATCCCACCATGGGCTTCTTCTATTATGGCCACACGTTCATGTTCTAATACACACAGAACAAAACCTCATTGCGGCCCATTTTATACAAATCCCCATTAATCAACATGAAGGGTGTGGTGCGTATGGCTAACCTTTTTATTTCCATTGCATTCATCCCTTCAGGCACCACACCTTCCTTGAGAAAAACAACAATTTCTTCTAACTCTAAGGGTGCGCGCCACAAACTAAATAGTTGCACATCTGGCATGGTTTCCTTGATAATTTGTGCATCCTCTCCCGAATCAATCCTTGATAAATGATCTGCCCGCAATTGTTTTTTCCCAGTTTTACCACCACTTTGAATTCAAATTCTTGAAATAAAAGTACCCAACGGCATATGTGCCCTTGCAACACTGCTTTGTTTACTAGATACTTCAAGGCCATATGGTCCATGTAGAATATGAAGGGAGTCGCCAGCAGATATTGTCTAAATTTGTGGAGTGCATAGATCATTGACAATGCCTCGCACTTGGTCGTTGTATAATTCTGTTATGCTTGTGTCAACTTTCTACTTGCAAAACACAATGGATGATCAACAATCCCCTCTCTTGGTTGAGCAAGAACGGCTCCCATTGTTGTACCAAAGGCATCCACGTGGACATGGAAAGTTTTATCCCAGGATGGGAATCATAGAATAGGTGCGGTGATAAGCCTTTCTTTTAGAGTTTCAAATGCTATCTACTTGAGCCTCTCCCCACCGAAAGGCACTCTTATGTCTAAAATATTTCCAAATGTGCAACAAACTTGGCGTATCCCTTAATGAAATTTTTTTAGTAACCAGTGTGTCCAAGAAATCCATGCACGACGCTTTGGCTGGTGGGCTCCCCTAATCCCACAATAACTACAAATTTTGCAGGATCCATCAGTAAGCCTTGTTTGCATATGATATGCCCCAACAACGTTCCAAAAGGAGTTGTAAAGATGCATTTCTTGATGTTGAGGTAAATCCTCAACTACCGACATCTTGAAAACATCAATCTCAAGTTATCACAATGGTCCCCGACCAACCCATACACTTGTCCCAATCATCCAAATATACTTGAAGGAACTTGTGGATGAAGTCTGAAATGCTTATACCACTATGCGCGAAAATACAAAGCAGACACATTCCTCAATCCAAAGGACATGATTTGTGTATGCAAATATTCCCCACTCGATGGTGAAATTTGTCTTTTCTTGGTCTTCCTTAGTAATCCTTACTTGGTGATATCCCGAGAATCCATCCGTAAAAGGAATAGACCTCTCGCACTGTAAAGTCTTTCCAAAATATCTTCATGAAGGGGGTGGGAAAAGGATCTATGATACAAAAACATTGAATTCCACCTTAATCCACACATATCCTAATCTTCCCATCCTTCTTTATGCTGATCACCATTGGACTTATCCATTTTGATTCCTCCATAGCCTCAATGATACCGGATGCTATCATTTTGTCTAGCTCTTCTTTAACCCTTACGCGCATGTTGGGATTCATCCTGTAAGGCCTCTTCTTGATAGGCGCGCACCATCTTTCAATTTTATCCTCATTTCCCCTAATGAATGGTGGATGCCTTTCAACTCATGGTATCCACGTGGGAATAAATCCTCAAATTCACATAAGAGATCGATGATCTTTGATACTTCCTTGTCTAACCAATAGTCCCTAATGATAGCTTCCTTGGGCTCCTTCTCCAAGCCGATGTTAAATTTCTTGGTTTTGAGTGGTTCATGATATGCACGCACACATGCATCCACAATGTCAACTACTTCACGCATTCTAACCGAATGGTTGACATTCATGCTCTCCATCTCCTCTCCATCAATAACGTATACCATCTTTCCTTTCTCCTTTTCAGCACATGTGCACTCGAATTGTATGTCTTCTGGTTCCTCCTCTTCGAACCACACTTCCAAGATAGGTCCACCAAGTAAGTTTACTAACCTATCTTCCGCCATGGCGCAATCCCCAGTGAGGTGTTTGATAGCCTGCAATGCCTCATCAATCGGTTACATGGTACTTCGGTACTCGAATGTGTGAACCAAGTCAGCCACTAATTCCTACCAATTTCTGTTTGGTGGCGTGTTTCAGAATGGATGTACCAAGTGCGTGTGCAACTTTGTAGTGTCGAATACAGCTTGTGCACCCAAAGGGAGGGTGGTAAAGCTTCCGCACCTTCTCCCCAGACCCTCTCACATGCCTGGATGTGGGAAGAGGTGGGTCCATTGCCATTGTAATCCTTGATAGCGGTGGGTATGTTTCTCTTGATAATCAGACAGTGAGCACAATTCTAACTTCATGCCATTCCAACAAGTTTTCACTATGCGCGGCCCACCATCTCGCTATCATTCCTATCAAAACATAACTCAGCATACCTCATCACTCGTCCTCCCTCTAGTGAGCTTCCATTTCTCTCAAA
This sequence comes from Taxus wallichiana var. yunnanensis, assembly GCA_018340775.1. Classification (NCBI taxonomy): domain Eukaryota; kingdom Viridiplantae; phylum Streptophyta; class Pinopsida; order Cupressales; family Taxaceae; genus Taxus; species Taxus wallichiana. The sequence goes on from CM031236.1 coordinate 263,555,851, forward strand.
AAGACTTCAGGGTATGCATCCCTAGAATACTTGGTTATTTCCTTTCCTCCTGGCATCGAATCATGCGCGCCGAAGTTACCTTGGTCACCGATCCTTTCGGATGTCACCTAATCACTTGAAGTCCCATGCGCCTAATTATTACATGCTATCTTGGTAGTATCACCGTGATGATTGAGCATCATCAAACTGGATGAATCCTTCTGTAGGGTGGATGGTCTCTGGATCTCTTATGGAGTGCACATATATTCTATCCAGGACTTCCTCCCCAAGGGGTTTAGTATAGGGTGTGGACTTTCCATCAGCAAGCGGTATAATCACCCTCTCTTCCTTGTTTTCAAAGCTTATGTACCCCTTGTTAAACTGGAGATCTACATTATTCTTATAACACCACGGGTACCCAAGTTAATTTGGGAAATTATCCGCCTCGGAAAACACCAAAACTTACAAATCCCCAGTGAACCTAGTCCCCTGAATGGTAATGGTCGCATCCTTCAAGACACATATGGGCATTTCCTTAATCTTATTTTCTATATACAACACATTTGAAGATGACTATAATGTAGGTCTTCCCATTTGATGCCGGCATCCAGAGTGAGAACATTAACCTCTATGCCTATGTCAATGAGGATGTTGCTAAGAAACCATCCATCCACTACTGTGTTCAAGGTAATCTCTTTGTCATAATCAAGGCTGTGAGGTGGGAGGTATGCATGCAGGATCTACCTTTCATGCTCTTCCCCAGCGCGTGACACCTTTTCTCTCAACCATGCTCTAGCGGTGAATAATATTCTCCTCCCTCGGTGTTTACACACCTCCTTAACCTCATCCAAATCATTCCTTGGTGCTTCTACTGGTCTTCTTTGCTCATCTTTTCTAGTTTTATCTTTTAAGAATTAGATCTCCCCTTGTAAGCTTCGAATTACGTCCATGGTTTCCTGGTAGACTTCTTTCTGTGAGCCGGATTTGGATACTTCCCATGTACTACTTCTTCCCTCAAAACTAGAGGTCTCTGCCTAGGCACTTCCCTTACACGTGCGGACTCTACCCTTGTTGTTACCATAACAGGCTCTAGTTCTGATTCACGTATTACTCATGGGAGCCATTACGCATCAACCTTCTTAATACTCACCATGGCAGCACCCTTATCCTTCAGTACTACTGACTCATATGTTCGTATAACTCTGGGCACTCTTCGTACTTATGTTTTTTTCCACACCAGGAGCATTGTAGAAGATCTGGACATTCGCGCTTATAATGGTTTGTGGCTCCACAATTAAAGCATGTTCCATATAGGAACTCACTTCTTCCCACGGTTGCCACGACCATGAAATCCTCCGTGAAACCCTCTTCCACGCACACCTCCATCTCTGCACTCTTCATACCGACATTCATCTCCTTTGGAACTGTTGGCATTGCTAGTCTGAGTGCACACCAAGATCAATTTCCTCATGAATCTAGTCAATTAATCTATAATCCTTGGTGTCATGTGTGGTTGAGGTACATATCTTACAATAACAAGACACATTTTTGTGGATCACACACTGCAACAGGGGGCACCTACTTGCATCATGGTCCTTGTAACATATTTCATAGTTTACTACTATGACGTGTACTACCTTCTAAGTACATATCCCACCATTATCCTTTATGTGCCCTTCTACATTACAATCTGTGCACCACATCCCACTACAAATCTCTGGAGATGTGTTGGCAGATAATTTCTCCAATTGCTTAGCCATGGCAGTGATCTGAGCCTCCAGAAATGGGCTAACACCAGTTTCAACACTACCAACTGCCTTAGCGTGCAAAGTAACTTCCAACGCTTCACGTGGGTTCGTGAATGTTTTATGAGATAAAGCCCTCCTAAAGGGTGTGATCAACCCTCCAACAAACCACTGAGCATGCTTGTGAAGGGTGGATATCATAAGACATTTTAGACAATAGAGTTTTAAAGCACGCATCATATTCCTGCATGCTCTCTGTCATTCCCGAATAGATTTCTTTGAGAGAGCTGATGCTCTTCTGTTCAAACTTAGGTATGTGGAATTCTACCAAGAATGCATTTCTCTGCACCATATAATCCACAACAGTCTAATGAGGATCATAATTTCTATACCAACTATGTGTGTGTCCTTGCAAGGTCATCACAAATTGGTACCGCCTTTCGATCTGGGTCGTGATCCCTTTTGCGCACCATAGCAGCTCACACTTATGCACATGCTTTGCGGTAGCTTCTATCCCACTGTAATCTGGTAAGTGTAGAGACATCTAAAAAAATACTTGAGGAGGTGGCTGAGGCCCTTGTCCTCCCGATCCAGTCCCTTGGTTTCTCCCAGGTGTTCCCTCCTCCACCGGATCCACTAGATCTGAGCCACCAACTCCACCACTTCCACCTCTAGATCCTCCTGTGTTAAGTACAGGGCCTGTGTTTGTTGTGTCAAATGCTCCCATCATCCCATTGAATTATGCACCGACAGTTTGTGAACTAGTGCCACTCCCAGTCATATTTCCTCCACCACTTCCTAATGCGCTTCCAAAACTAGCTGGATATGTGCCTTGTCCAAACATTCCACCAAATACTAGAATAGTGTGTGAAGCCATAGAAGTCCCAAATGAGAAGTTGTACCTTTTGGGTGCCGATCGGTTGCTTCTACTGATATCAAATGGATCAACTATACTTTTCCCTCATTCAAACAAACCAAGCACCAAGGTTTGGTTATTAGGTGGGGTTAGATGCGTGCCAATGAATCTTCTTTCTCTACATAACGAACTCTCATCAGAAGCCGCAAGGTTTTCTCTCCTGCGCTTACCAAGATGGGGTATCACATATTGTTTGGGTTCCACATCCTCCACGTGAACCTCAACTCCTTTCCACCATGTCTAGCTCCATAACCCACTTATAATCCCATGTTGTCTATCGATCTCCCTTTCACGCGCTTCATTATACTTGAGTCATCTCTCCTCCCTTTCCTTTTCACTCGCTATATCAGCCATCTTTCCCCAACCTGGCTTCATCACCAAGCACTCAGAGTGGTTTAGTTGGCCATAGAAAATGCCTTTAAACCCATGGTTACCATCAAGATTTTGATCACCAAGGGGATAGCACACAAAAATGATCCTCTGGGCTCCCACAAAAACTCAAACTCAACAACTTCTAGACAGGAATACGTGGAAATGGTGTATTCCAGAGTGTAGCTAGTCAATACTCCCTTCCACCAATGATCTATAGCATGGGTCCATGTTAGATCAGCATCTTGCAAGTTCTGATATGTTTCTTGGGTCCAAGGGTGTGACTTATAATACCACCCCGATCTAGATGTATAAGCCAAGAGCCATTCAAATAACTCTCTTGGAAACAGCAGAAGAAGGTTTCATACAACTCATGATAAAGAGTGTCCTCCACCCATCTTCGCGTGTTAAACCTAGGTCCAGTATTGAATCTCTGAGTGAATTCATCCTCTGTTCTCGTAAACCAATCTTCAACACCTTCAAGTGTTAAGCGCTCCACCATAACTTTTTGCATAGATCATGATGTATGCCATATTCCACTACAACTTTGAAAAGAGGTCCCAACAATGGAACCAATATGTAGTAATTTTTACACCCCACCAAGAACAAGGGAACCTCATACACACCGGCCTATCACCCAGTGGTGCTTGGGCACTCACCCGAGGCACGCGAGAGGGAGCCGAGTCTCTCTTTTATGTGAGTTTAGTGGAAGGCATAATTCATGATCTTGACTTAGTGATTTAACAGACATGAAGAAGTTATAGAGCTCAGAACAACTTCTACACCCCTTTAGTCATAACAAAAGCAAGCGTACAACATAATCAATAGAACTAAGAAGTTGTAAATCCACAAATATACTCAACATTCAAGTAAGGTTCATGATTATACAAGATCAAAAGCAGAGTAGAAACATGCAGATAATACAGAAAGGAGATCTTAATATAAACACAGTGGTAACCTTATCATATTCATTCATAGTCTTACTACGAGCATCACAGAGAGGCAGACCATAGTCATGTGCCATATCTGGATCCATACATGTATACTCACAAAATAAAAATTTCATTCCCCATTCCATCATTACATCCTTCCTAGAATCATCTACCCATTCTATCCCATAGTTCTCGCAGTAATTCTGTAAAGCTCTGCTACCTCACTTGTGTCTCTGTTATTTTCCAAGGGCGTGCATATAAATAGGCATTTGAGCTCCAACAAACTCCTCTGTAACCTCAGATCTGGCCCCAAGTGTCAAGGTGTGGGTCTCCCCAGTGCATGCCTCTCCATGTCATGATTCACTTTTTGGATCTTCCTATCGCAAGGTATATTCCTCCTAGGACACCCTATCGCCAGGCTGGAACCTTATCCAAATGGAACACGTTCTTCATGTGTTATGTCCAAAAGGCCAAAAATAGCTAAGTCTTGAATTATTCTTCGCGTGTGCACACGTCCTTTGTTCTCCAAGAACGCTTTTTGAATTCTACCTTATGCACCTTAACCTCTGCACTTCCTCCGCCGTGTGCACCTATGCGCCCTTAAGATAAGGTGACTATATTAGGGGCCAACCCAAGAGACCCGAGTTCAAGTCCCATGTGGATGGATACAAGCCCGCGTGAAGAGTTTGATGAGTTTGGTTTGTAGTAGTTGGAATGTGAGTGATTGATCAAGCTACACCAACAAGCAACAAAATCTGCGATAGATTCATTTTCATACTAACGCGTAGAGTAGAGGTCGATCATGGTAACCTTCTTAACAACATTGATGGAGAAGTAATCCAAGAAGGCTTGGGCTACTGATTAAATTATATTATAGAGTGTCTAGGTAACCCACTATACCAATCTAATGTGGGTCTAGTCGGAGACATGGGAAAGGTCCTCAGGAGCAAAGCATCATCATGGGTGATCAGATAACACTTGTGTTTGAAAGATCAAAAATGTTGTTGCGGGTCTTCTTTGCTATTGAAGTGGTTAAATTTAGGGATTTCCCAATGTAAGGGATATGGACGAATAGGAATGGATGGGTGGATGGGCTCATTACAAATATCATCATAGGTGAGAGAGCTATGTGTGCAAGAAATCGATGCCTCTAATGTCTACATCTTATCCATCATTAATCGATTAGGTCGTTGGTAGGTTGTGATGGTGGGTGCCTCTGTAGCGAAAAGTGGTTGGTGTTGGGAATATAACGGGGTGGCATTCCAAAGATATGGTGCTACTCTTGTATAGGTAGATTAAGAAGAATGGATTGAAATAGGGGGTACATAACTTAAATGAATAATAGATGAAATGGGAGGTCACGATAGTACATATATGGAGGTGGAAGGGTTGTGGTGACCCTAGTGGAAATGGGGGCTAAGGATTGTGGAATAGAAAGAACAACATTTTGAAAAGGGGTGGGGGTCATCGACACCGGGGTGGTTGTGTAGCTACGGTATATGTGAAAAATAGGCATTGATAAGGAGTTATGTTCTAGGTGGTTGGCGAAGGTATATTAGATGTGGCGGAGTGCGAATAGATGTGGTAGATGCGGCGGTCATAACGGTTATGGGGCCTAGTAGGCGAAACGAATGGGGGCAAGGCAGGTGCGGGTAGCATGGAGCCAGAGGAGGTTGGAGCAGAAGTAGGAGTGAGTGTTGGGGGGATAGATACGGGCATGCCGTATATCAACTAACCCGAGGCATCTCAAGTGGATGAGTGGGAAAGATAAAATTGCAAGGCAGCAAGGTTCTGGTCAAGGAGTCGTGTGAACTCCTCATCTCTTGTGGCAATAGTGATAGGTTGGGTAGGATCCATGGGTGATAAAATAGAAGGTGGTGAAGGACTAGGTGGGAGTGGTTGATGACTAGCGTGGAATATGAGGGTGTTTTCTTGGCTTCGGTCAACACCATGTGAACAAGTACTGACGTGGTAGGACTGCTTTTTGTAATTGACACAGAAATATAGTAAAAGTAGGAAAAACAAGCGGTGGTAGGTGAATTAGAGTTAAGATGTCATCCAGAAAAATTGCATGCCTAACCAATGCCGCTAGGATAATCGACCCCGATCACGATTAACCACTTTCGATCACTTTGTGGAGAATGGACAGTTTTTCAAAACAAGGTAAAAGGCCAATAATTTTCCAAGTATGCAAGATGTTGATGGAATTTACCGGAAAGTGAATATGCTGAGAGTGACAGAGGCTCTAAATAGAAAATAAGGTGAAGCAGGTATCCTTTTGAGTAGGTTAACCAAAAGAGCGATGAAACCGACGCCGGTCGGGTGAAACCAATGACGATCAAAGGATAACCAACGACGGTCGCCATGACCGACACTAATTCTTCTGGTGAAATTGAAACAACAATGAAGAAAATGTGGTTATGAGTTAAAATTAGGTGTGGAATCAAACTTAGAATTCTAAGAATGATGAGAATATGGTCCAGGAACACTCAGATGAAGTTGGAATACACCAACTATAATGAGGAGCATGTAAAGGAAAATAAGAAAATAAAGAACGTGACCTCTCACCTCAAAATGCAAGCCAGGTAGAAACACTAAGAAAAATACAATCCTAAGAGTGTTTTTTCTATTATGTTTGTTTAGCTTATGTTATTTAAGGACTAACTCATGAACTTTAGAATAGAATTTTTGGTGAGGATGGCTTCCTACGAAGAAGGAGATCTACAAGGAGAGGTTTTAGGTTATGTTATGGCAGGGGTGGGCCATCCTCTGATGGGGTACTAGACAAAGATAACCAGTGGGGTGCCCACTGTACCATGATCGTGTGATCACCTATAGCTTCTTTCGGGTGAGATGTTGTTTAAGAATGTGTATATATTTTTAATTTTGTGATGTTTGGTAAGACTTAGAGAGAGAAAGAGAAAGGAAGTGCTTTTCTATGATTCATTTTTCAACCATCAGTTGGGAATGACTTCCAGCGTATAGGTTGCCCTCAATTAATGTGAGCTAATGTAGAGAAGCAGAATGAAATGAAATGATTTTTAAACCCAAATTGAAATGTTGAATTCGATGACACAAAAAGATGAACAGGAGAAGGGATGCTCTTTCACTAATGCGATACTAATGAAAGGGAAGAAATGTTCTTTTTAAAGCACCAAAATATGATTACTTTTAGACAATAGAAGAAGAGAAGGTTCCAGGGATAATATTTTAATGTAAGAACCTTTTAGAAAGGAAAAACATGCAAATTTTCACCTAGAAATGAAAGAATGCAAAGAACCCCGAATGGGTCCCACCTAGCGTGCCAAAATGTTTCAACTAATTCTAGAGCATTTCTTTGAATGTTGATGAAACAGATAAAGGTGAAGGCTAGGAGGAACACCTATCGAAATAGTGGTTGTAGGTTGTTGCACGCGTATGACTTCTTGATCCACAACTAATTGTGAGAGCTTCCTTTTTCTTGGAGGAACTACCTGAAATGGAAACAAGACCACCAAATAAAAGTTAAATAGTATATGTAGTGGACTACCTAGCGTATGCTAGATCCAAGAAGTGTGATACTTCCCAGGCATTTGTCAATCCACTGTTTAAAACAAATTAATGCTAATAATAAAGGAAATCCTACTATAGTTAAAATGATTTAGGTATCTCATTCATCTACAATAAGCAAATTCATTCATAACAAGATAAGCTATGACTGAATCTGAAGGTCAAGGTCTCTATTAGAATACAGGTATTGGTTAGGGTCAATTTCTGGGCTGTTTTGAGTATTGGGTAGAGAGTGGAAGCTCTGTTCTTGGTTTCTGGTCAAAAACACAAAGACCGACGTCGGTCTGGTATGACCAATGTCGGTTTAGGTTAACCGGCGATGGTTGTAGGTAACCGGCGATGGTATGGTTGTGGTACAGAAACTCAATAAAAATTTGGTGGGGTGACAAATTTGAGGCTAGATGGAAATGGAAGGGAAATGGCAAGGTTCGTGTGGGTCTCAGGTATGCACAGGAATGATTAAAATCTGGATATGGGCAGTTCAAGGGTGTGGGTAAAAGGATGGTCAAGTTTTCATGGAGGTAAAATGGTGGTGGAATGAAATGAGAGTAGAAACTAATAACAAAAGTAAAAGAATCTACCAAATGATAAATGGACAAGTGTTGGTTAACAAAGCACTTATTGTTTGTACGAGCTTGATGTCTGGTTGGTAATGGTGGGTGATCAAATGGAAGGAACTTGATGTGGTGCTTTGGTGCTTCCTGGATGCTCTGTGAAGGCGATGGCTCTGTGGGTGCTTCGATGCTAGCTATGGCGCTCGATGCATGTATGAATCCTCATTCTACTTGCATGCAGCTCTGGTTTCATCTCTTTTCTCAAAATATGTGTCAATCTCTCATAAATGTGCCAACCTTGAAATAAGGTTTATTTGGGGGTTAAATGGTAACCGACGGTGGTTCTGGGTTGACCGGCGGTAGTTTAGGGTAATCAGGGCATCAGTTAGGGTGGGATTTCCTAGGTTTTCTAAAATGGGTAGATCCCTTTGGTTTTCTTAGATCTTGCTCACTTTTCTTCGTGGATTAGAATGGAAGCCTCCTTCTAATGGACAATAATGTGGTTAGATGGAATATAGGTTTTTATTTTTAGGGTTTGGGTAGGTCTTAGTTAGTTATGGTAACATACTAAGAATAGGTCTTAAGGTGAGGTGGCTTGATGATGTGTATAGGTGAGGTGGTGGTGTGGGCACTATCCAATTGGGATATTTAAATAATATATATTATGAGATAATGAATTAATTTAATTTAATTAATAAAATTAATATTAGAGTGGGATGAAAGGGGACATGGTTATGTGAATGTGTTCAAGGTGTTTTTTTATGAGGGACCAAAGGGAGTGTGACCCAATTTTGGTGTCTACAGGATGATTCTCTTGCGGTGTCAACTTCCCTAGTAACACCTCATCCTTCTTTTAGTAAAGACAAAGTGACCATTGAAATGGTATTCGGGCCTAGTGTACCGGACAATACAAACAATTGGCAATTCTTCAATGATGATAACCAAATTCTATCCTTTTTAGAGAAAAGGGATAATTTCAATAGTCTCTTCTTGAAGGAGGTGAAAATCCACACCGAAAGCACCCCAAAGAAGAGAAAGAAGGTATTGAAGGGATTGATGATGAGGGAGTAATCAAATTGAAAGGGAACAAAATTCCCAAATGCCTGGTCTCTTTATAAGACCTCTTTGACAAACAAGACAAATTCATTCAAGAGAAAGAAAAGTAATCTTCTTGGTGCCCTAATTTTGATAAAGAAAAATTGGTACCCCGAAGGAGCCAAGGATGGTCAATATTGGAAAATGTTTCTCTCCTGAAAAAAAAAGAAGGATTATTTCTTTACTCAAGGAATACTCGAGATGTCTTGGCCTACTCTTATGATGAACTCAAATCCTTCCCACCAAAGGAAATACACCACTCAATTCCTTTGAAGCGGGTGTTAAACCCTTCAGGGCGAAAAAGCGAAGGTCGTACAACCCAAAGATTAATTATACCATCAAGGAGGAATTAATGAAGATGCTTAATGCAAGGATCATTTTTCCCATCCACCATTCAACGTGGGTAGCTAATATTGTGCCATTGCGAGAAGAAGAATGGTGAAAAAAGGATATGTGGAGATTTTCACAACTTTGAACCGAGTGTCACTAAAGGATAATTATCCTCTTCTTATCATGGACCATATCCTATAAGTAGTCACTAGATATGAAATGATTTCATTAATGGATGGATTCTCAAGATATAATCAAATCAAATTGGCGAGGAGGACCACACCAAGACAACCTTTAAAACACCTTGGGGCACTTTTGCATACGTGCGAGAATGTCTTTCAACCTAATCAATGCAAGAGCTACATTCCAAAGGGCAATGGATTTTTCCTTCAAAATTATGAAGCATTGTATTGTCATATATCTGGATGATCTCATAATATTTTCAAAGAAATGGGGGATTATATCTATCACTTGGAACAGGTACTTGCAAGGTGTAGGAAACATGGCATATCACTAAATCCAAAAAAGTGCATTTTTAGAGTCACAGAAGGCAAGTTATTGGGGCACATTGTGAACAAACATGCAGCACACATTGATCCTGAGAGTTTTAGATCCATTCAAGCACTAGCCCTAGCCACAAGCAATAAGGGATTTCATTCATTCTTTAGAAAGGTAAACTTTCTTTGTTGTTTCATGCTTGAGTTTGTTGAATTGACAAAACACATCAATTCCATGATGAAACCTCAAGCAAGTTTCAAATGGAACAATGAAGGGAAGGAAACATTTGAAGAGATCAAGAAATCCATTGCCAAGGCTCCAACCCTTGTGTCTCCAGATTTTAACAAAGAGTTCATCATGTATTGTTATGCATCAGAGCATACACTCTCTGTTGTTCTTGTTCAGAAAAATGATGAAGATGTTGAAGAACCTATTGCTTTCATGAGTTGTCCTTTGAAGAAGCATGAGCTAAAGTATAACCAATTGGAGAAGCATGCCTATGCAGTGGTCAAGGCGTAAAAACTTCAGGTTTTACATCCTCAATTCTCATACAGTGGTGATGGTCCTTGGCAGTGCAATCAAGTCCATCTTGACACAGCAGGATCCCAGAGCTAAAAGAGGAAATTGGATTGCAAAGACTCAAGAATATGACTTGAGATTTGACCCTCCAATATGGTAAGGGGAAATGTCTTGTGCAAGCTGATTGTTGAAGATGAAACACTCGAAGTTTAACATGGTGAAGAAAATTGTGCCTGCTCAACTTGTTCAGAAGACAACCCACAGGTTCTCTTTATCACCACTACCAATGAGTGGTACGCTGATATTTCCTACTACTTGACTTATGGATAATTCCCTCCTTATCTTGATTACAAGAAAAGGATAACACTCAAGTGAAGACAGACTAAATTTGTAATTTGGAATCATGCACTCTACAAAAGAGGCCCAGGATGGTTGTTTCCTCGGTGCATAGATAAAGAGCAACAAGAAAAGTTATTTGAAACATACCATGACCAAGCATGTGGTGGAAATTTTTTAGTGATGGTCACTGCACACAAGATCCTCTGAGGAAGGTATTATTGGCCCACCATATTTACAGACACTCAAGATTAAGTTTCTAAATGCAAAGCATGCCAACAATTCATTGGAAGACCACAAATCTCTACATTACCACTTAGGCATGTGGTTATTGAAGAACCATTTCAACAATGGGGGTTGGAATTCATTGGTGTTTTGAACCCTCACTCAAGCATGGGGCACACCTATGTACTCACAAAAATAGATTACTTCACCAAATGGGTGGAAGCCATTCCGCCAAACAAGCCAACACTGAAATAGTATGCAACTTCATCAAGGAGAATATCATAGTCTGTTTCGGAGTGCCACATAAGATTATAGTAGATAATGCTACCTATTTCTCTTCAAGAGAGTTTGCCAAGTTTTGATATAGTTATGGAATATCACAAGCTCATTATTATGACTAGCATCCACAAGGAAACGGACAAGTCGAATCAAGTAACAAGAACATTGTGACCATTGTCTACAAGCTTGTGGATGAGAATCAAAGGAATTGGCACAAAAGGTTGTATGACGCATTGTGGGAAGATAGGATCACTCCCAAGAAGGTGATATGTATGTCTCCATTCTAACTACTATATGGAGTTGAAGCAGAAATTCCCCTCACAATCGAGATGTCAGCTCTTAAGTTGCTACAAGAAATAGAAGATGGTCAATACAAAGATTCTATAGACAAAAGGATCCTATTTCTGGAGAAGCTAGAAGAAAATAGATTCCAGGTGGTGGATCAAATCAAAGAACACCAATTGAAAGTGAAGAAGATATTTGAAAAGAGGGCCAAGGCAAGAGAATTCAAGGTTGGAGACTTTGTCCTACTTGTGGGACAAGAGAAAAGAACCAAAGGGCAGCCATGGAAAGTTTGATTCATTATGGCTCGGCCCATTCCAAATTCATGGAGCTTGTGGTGAGAATGTTTTTCTCCTCTCATACTTGGATGGAAATCATTGGAATTTCCTCGAAGTGGGAAATACTTGAAACTATATCATCAGTGAAAGCGGGTTGTCCCCCGCCTTGTACCATAGGTGTTTTCTTGGTGTGTTTCCCTTTCCATTGTGTGGTTTTGTTTCCCCTTCTGTTTTGTGTCATGTGTTTCCTTCCTTCTGTGTGCTTGTGTGTTTCCTTCTTTTGATCTTTCTTTCTTAGAATTATACATGACTCTGCAAGGCCCAATGGATAAGGCACTGGTCAACGTTATACATTTTAAAAATTGAGATTCTGGATCCTCATACCATGTCTTCGCTATGCTCAGTCCATATCATGTCCCCAAGCTAGAGCCAGTTGTTGTCTCCCAAAACTACTTTTCATTTTCCAAGTTAAATTCAAAATTTTGAGCTCTTGCCCTCCTAAAGTATTTAATCCAAGTTAAAAGTTTGAAGAGATAGAAAAATCCATGCCCTAGAGTTGTTTCAAATCCCTAACTGCTTGTTTTGATAAATTTTCCATTTTCCTGTCTAGACACGTGAAAATTTTATTGTTGTCCTCATTTGAATGAAATTTTCAACCTTTCTATGCCCCTGGTTGTTGAACCTTGTATTGTTTTCAATTCCTTGGCTCGCGAAAGAAATTTGAAAATCAAGCATGAAATGGTGGAGTTTTCTTCTTCTCTGCATTTTTCCATAGTCGGGAATGATGGGCAGATCTTCCCCGTTAAATTTTTCCTCAGCATCCATGGGTAGTACGTGGGCATCTCTAATTGGATGCAATTTGGTCATATTTCAAGGTTCAACGGAAGCTTCCACGTGTCCAAATGATTCAACTCGGGGGCGGGGTCCTGTGCACATCCTCAAATGGGTGCAGGATTTCCACGTGTCCAGGGTCCAAAATGAAGAAAAAACAAGCCAAAATCGACTAAGTATGGAAGGCTCAGCGGATGGATCCACGTGCCTCATCGGCGCAGTTTCAAGATTCAAAGATGGGGGTAGTTCTCAAACTTGCGCCAATCCTCCATGTGTCCTAGGTCTAAAAAGGGACAAAGCGATCGTTGAAATTGACCAAGTATGAGTGGTTCAATGGGAAGCCTCCACGTGCCTCAACGACGCATTTTAAAAATGAAACCGAAAGGGCCCATCTTCAAATGAGTGTTGGCTCACCACGTTAGGATCAATGGAGGTTGTCACACATTAGCACGATGCCATTTCAAAAGAAAAACCCAAGGGTCAGTCCCAAGTAGTGCCAGCTTGCCACATGGTCAGAGTCATTGGAGAGACAAAGTTGGCCATTAAAAATTCTAACCCCGGTGGAAGGAGACATGCGTCGAACTTGAGCAATTTTAGAAGTCACTCCCAAAGCGAAACTCAAATCTGCATCGCTCTCCACATGTCTAGGGGTCAACATGAGTCAAACAGGAATAGAGCCCAAATCGGCTAAGTATGAAGGAACCGTTGGAGCTCTCCACTTGTCATCTCGACGTAACTTCAAAGAAAAAAATCTAGAGGTAGTCCCAAATGAGCGCTAGCCTTCCATGCGTCTAGGGTCAGATATACGGCCCCTCCAAACAAAAGGTAGACATTTAAAGCATTTGCAGGACCATTCTAATCAAATCCTTCCATGTGGGAGGTCCAGATTTAAAGTTGTAAAATCAAATCGAACGGCCCATGTTGTAGCTAGAAAAATAATGTAACAGCCAAATATTTTAAAAAAATTCTTTTCGACATAAGTTTTTCTCTATGAATCAAGAATTTGAAGGGGCACGAACTATTAGAATAGGTTGTAATTGTTTTTTGTTGGCTTGATGAAGTGTATCCGTTTCTTGCGAGCTATATCATGGGCTCTAAAAGTCATTAGAAGGGGCTATCAATTGATCTTGAAAACTCATGAGTGCATTATACTTAGAGAAAGCAAAGGAGAAAACCTTTTTCGTCTAATTCCCTCCATTCTCAAATTTCTTCCATCCCCACATTATGTACAACTTATGTTTAAGCATCAATATAAGAAGACGGATTTTATATCCTCTTTAATGAGGAGATTTTAGAAACTTTGAGTTCGCAATATTATCTCATCTTGTTTCCATTTGCAGGGTTGTTTCTTCTCACAAATGCATGTGTTAAAGTTTCTGACTAATGTGTGTAGGCATCTAATTTCCTACCTACAACATTAGTTTTCCCTATCTCATTTCTCACTCCCTTTTCCATCTTCATAGTAAATTCCCTCTTAGAGATAACTAAAAGCAATTTCTGTAGGGTCATTGGAGTGCCCTTGTTGGATCCCCAGGTGAAAGGCCACCACAATAATTCACATTTTCTTGCACATGTATATACGACACCGCACTCTAAGTTAAGTAGAGGGACATAGATTCCCGAGCATTGGCCAGAATTCATGAATTTTTCACCCGACAAATTTCCTTGCCAATAGGACTCAATTTTTGGAGTTTAGGGTTTAAGGTTTAGTTTTTAAAGCTCATAGTTAAGATTTTAGGGTTTAGGGTTTAGGGATAAGGGCTTAGGGCTTAGGGCTCATGGTTTATGGTTTATGGTTTATGGTTTAGATTTTAGGGTTTATGGCTCAGGGTTAAGGCTTGAGGGTTTAGGATTTAGGGTTTAGGGCTCAAGGTTCAGGGTTTAGGGTTTATGGATCGGGGTTGAGGGTTTATGGTTTATGCTTCAAGGTTCGGGGTTTAGGGTTTAGGGATCGGGGTTAAGTGTTTAGGGTTGAGAGTTGAGGGTTTAGGGTTTAGGCCTTAGGGTTTAGTTTTTATGGTTTAGGGTTAAGGGTTTATGTTTGAGGCTTCGTGGTTTAGGTTTTTTCTTAGGTCTTAGGGATTAGGGCCTTATGTTCATGGCTTAGGGTTTAGGGTTTATGGATCAAGGTTTATGGTTTAGGGTTTAGGGATCAAGGTTTAGATTTTAGGGTTTAAGGTTTAGGGTTTATGGTTTAGAGTTTAGGATTTAGGTCTTAGAGTTTAGGGTTTAGGGCTTAGGTTTTATGGTTTAACACTCGAGTTTATAGTTTAGGGCTTAGGAGTTAAGGTTTATGGTTTAGTGTTTGGGGTTTACGGTTTAGGGTTTAGAAATTAAGGTTTAAGGTTTAAAGGTCAGGGTTCAGGGTTTAGGAAAAAGGTTCAAGGTTTAGGGTTTAAGGCTCAGGGTTTAGGGTTTAGGGGTTAGGGGTTAGGGTTTAGGGCTTAGGGTTTAAGGCTCATGGATTAGGCTCACCCATTCACTCACTGTAATGTTCTATGTCTTACCCATTCTTATAAGTATTGATAGAGAGTATTCAACTAAAAAGGGTTCATCTACTTTATAGGTAGAACATTCAAGGGAGTCATCACAATTTGATGCCTTTCATCTACTGATATTTTAAAGGAGGGAAATTACAGATATCCAAGAATAATTTGGTACAAATAAATGTTACCCAATACAACTATCTTCTTTTTCCCATTGCATGCGAACTATTTCACTCACTATAATGTTCTATGTCTTACCCATTCTTATTAGTATTGACAAAGAGTATTCAACTGAAAAGGGTTCATCGACTTCATAGGAACAAAATTCAAAGAGATTCATCAAAATTTGATGTCTTTCATCTATTGATATTTTGAAGGAGGGAAATGCCCACCTCTCATAAACAAGGTAGTTGTAAAAGTAAACTTAATGATGGTTCTAGGCACAAGACTAGGAAATATGGTCCTAAGATATTCAAAAATATGAAATCACTCATGAGACCTACTGAAATATACAACATTTAGGGGTTAGAGCTTAGGGTTTTGGATTTAGTGTTTAGGGTTTACGGCTAGGGGTTCAGGGCTTAGGGTTTAAGGTTTAGGGTTTAGGGTTAAGGGTTAAGGGTTTAGGGTTCAAGTTTTAGTGTTCAGGGTTTAAGGTTTATTATTTTTATTTTAGGGTTTAGGGTTTATAATTTAGTGTTTAGGTTTCAAGGTTAAGGGTTGAGGGTTAAGGGTTTAGGTCACAGAGTTCATGGTTTAGGGTTTAGGGTTTAGTGTTTAGGGATTAGGGTTTAGGGTTTAAGGTTTAGGGTTTAGGGTTTAGGGTTTAGGGATAAGGGATTATGGTTTAGGATTTAGTGCTTAGGGTTTAGAGTTTAGGTTTTAGGGCTCAGGGTTTATGGTTTATGATTTAGTATTTAGGGTTTAGGGTTTAGGGCTCGGGGTTTATGGTTTATTATTTAGTTTTTAGGGTTTAGGGTTTAGCATAAAGGGCTCATGGTTCATGGTTCATGGTTCATGGTTCATGGTTCATGGGTCATGGTTTAGGTTTTGGGACCTTTAGGGCTTAAGGTTTAGGGCTCAAGGCTCAGGGTTTAGGAATTAGGGGTTACGGTGCATGGTTTAGGGTTTACGGCTCAGGGTTTAGGGTTCGTAGTTACGGGTTTAAGTTTTAGGGGTTAGAGTTCAAGGATTTGGATTTAGGGTTTAGGGTTTAGGGCTCAGGGTTTAAGGTTTAGGGTTTAGGGCTCAAGAATTAGGGTTTAGGGTTTAGGGTTCATGGTTCATGGTTTATGGCTTAAGGTTCGGGGTTTGGAGTTACTAGTTTAAGGTTTAGGGGTTAGAGCTCGGGCTCTGGATTTAGTGTTTAGGGCTTAGGGCTTAGGGCTCACAATTTAGGGTCTAGGGTCTATGGTTAAGAGTTTAGGGTTTAGGGTTTAGGGTTTAGGATTTAGTTTTTATGGTTTAGGATTTATTATTTTGGTTTTAGGGTTTAGGGTTTATATTTTAGGGTTTAGGTCTCATGGTTAAGGATTAAGGGTTTAGGTCACGAGTTTAGGGTTTAGGGTTTAGTGTTTAGGATTTATGGCTTATGGTTTAGGGCTTAGGGATCATGCTCTAGGGTTTAGGATTCAATGTTTAAGGTTTAGGGTTTACGGTTTATGGGTTAGGGTTTAGGGTTTAAGATTTAGTTTTCAGGGTTTAGTGTTTATGGTTTAACATTTAAGGCTCTGGTTCACAGATTTAGGGTTTAGGGTTTAGGGTTTGGGGTTTAGGGTTTAGGTTTTAGGGCTTAAGGCTCAAGGTTTAGGGTTTAGGGCTCATGGGTAAGGGCTAAATATTTAAGGATTAGGGTTTAGGGCTTAGGATTTAGGGTTTAAGGTTTATGGTTTAGGTTTTATGGTTTATGGATTATGGTTTAGGGTTTAGAGTTTAGGTTTAGGGCCTTGGGTTTAGGGTTTAAGGTTTAGGGTTTAGGGTTTTGATTGTAGAATTTAAATGCTAAAAGATTTAGGCTGAATGTTGAAATCTTGAAAATTACCTATGTACTGACCAGATTATACTATAAAAACTATCTCCTAAACCATGACTAATGGAGCTATGAGACTAGTTCCATAAGGTGCAGAGTGACCCTAAAGTATAAGAAATAATAAAATATAAATAATAATAAATGAAAAACTTATACTTAAACATTTATTTTTGTAAATAGAAGCATGCCAAAAGCATATACAATGTTTATACTATAAAGAACGCGTACGCGTTATAACACATACATGTTTTACGTTTTCACTTTTTCTAAGCCATGCCTCAAGGCTTGGGATCCTATTTGGATCCTCAAGCCTAGGGCATGGACCTGTACAAACACAACAAACAACATGTTTTTGCAAGAAAATGTAAAAATTCCACTTCCTCCATGATATTTATCAACATAAAACAATTGATTCGTTTAAAAAAAGTATACCACAACATAGAGCAGAGTTTCTTCTTTCTAAAAATATAATTTTTCAAATTTTATGACTAATATAAGGTTTCCATACTATTTATTTTCTAGCTATACCTTTTTATAGCTATTTTTTGAAGTTTAAATATGCATATATTTCATCGTGTATCTTTTTTTTGGGTCATCAAAATTGAAAAAAATTATACTAGCACAAACTAGGCCTAATTCTATACATATTAAAAAAATTCTAAACTTTGATATTTTTTGAGGTAGTTAGGGGGACATGGTTGGAGCTCTGTTATTTTTCAAAACATAAAATTTTGTACTAGAAAAATCATTAAAATAAATAAATATTTGCTAAAAAAATATTAAAAAATCTAGCACAAACTAGATGCTCCTAGTTATCTTTCTACCAAAGGGCTTTCAAAACTACTCAATGTTTGTCAAAAATCGATGGGGGCATGAAAGTCACAAATGTTATGTTTTTTTAACAAAAATAGGACCACTTTTTGGTATTTTAGTTATTTAATCCACTTAAACTTATCCATTTTCAATAAAATTTAGTATCTTAGAAACTAGACTAAAAATGATACAATTCATGTTTACACAACATCTTCCAGCTTTGAGTGTAACTATTTCAAAAACTACGCAGTTAAAGTTTTTATTTTTTAGAAAAATGCATCCACTTAAGACCCTCAACTTGGTGCACTTACCCTCTAGTTACTTGCTAGCTACTTCACAAAGTGCAACCGGCATAAGAGCACCTACGAGATAATTACACACACCCACACCTAACATTACATTGGAGTCCGAGAAGTAGTGTAGTACTCGGTGATAAGTTCAGCCATTTGGAAAATGAGGAAATTTTGAACCCTTCATATGCATCTTTTCTTTTTAGGGGTTTGATGCTTTGTTTGAGGTTTTACAGGTGATTATTCATTGCGGGTTTACCATTGCTTGTAAGATCACATAAAGAACATTCATGCAATAGGAATAAAACACAGGAGAACATTCGATGACACTCCAGAGGAGGTTTCCTATCCATTTCCATAGACCAAGGCACCCACAGGCACCCTAATCCCTCTCCGGGCACCCCAGTCTATCCAAATAGTCCATATTTACACTTTTTTAGGCTCATGTGTGAAGGTTTCCTCATCCTTTTACCTAGTTTATAGTTCGACACAATCCCACAACATATACGAATCGATAATCCCTTCTTAACCCTCTTTGCACATTAGGGTTTCACATTGCATTGCTTAGATTGTTTGGGTACTATTTTAGTATTTTATTACTTCATTTATTATGTTATTTTACCGATCATATAAAATGATTGCAAAACATCATGGATATCCTTTAAAACCCATGTTTCCACGTTTTAATATATCTAGCCTCAATAAAATTAAGAAATCTAGTTTCGTGGTGTAGAGGATGTCGATACCTTTCCGAAAAGTCTAATTTTCTGAAAATCAGAGCCCTAGGTCAAAAGTTGTGGCCATTTCAAGTTCGGTGAGCTCGGGATGGTCAATGGAGTTCCCTGTGCAACTCCACAGTTCGCATGTAATTAAAATTTCCTTTATACTGAGGGTATTGCAAGTTTTTTTGAGTACAGAGGGTACAAGGGTCACCTTGGCCTTGTTGACCCACTTTCTCCACGCATCTGCTTCCCTTTGTATTGCGGGTCTATCATCTTTTTCGGGCACACGCGGCCCACGAAACAAGTTCCAGTGGGGCCCTTAGTGCTGTATCCCCCATTTTTCCCACACTATACCATGGCTTCCTTGCATTCCTTTGTCTTGTGGAGATATAGGCTCCACAGGGAACACTCAACCCGACGACGGAACTTGTTCCATCGAGGCCTCCAAACTCCATATTTTTCGTACTAAACCATCTCCGCCCATCTCCAATGTAAATCGGGCGTTTTGGGGATGTAGAGAAGGTGAGCCCCGAAGGAACTTACGCTGTGTGGGATCCCAAAATACAATTTATCCGCATTACATTGAATCCTTAGAATTTTGGGCCTTAGTCAAGGGCGGGAACCTTAGTTCCATCCACAACCCCAGGACACTGCGCAATACATTAAAATAGACCATTTTTCCATTTTTCTCCAAATTTTCACTAACTCCTTAGATTTTTCTTAAATTGATGAGTTAGGAAAAAGGAATAAAAGTGTCCCCAAAGCCATTTTTTCCCTATTTTCTACAATTTTGACCCACATTGGCTAAGTAATAAACTAAAATTTCAGATTCAACATTAAAGTCCCAATCCATTACCAAAGTTCAATTTCTCCAAGTTGTGCATTTTTTCCATGGTGGTAAAAATGGATAACACTACCCATAAATAACAACATTTCCCATAAAAATTATTTAAAGATTTATTTCTATGCATTGTTGGATATTGTGTAGTGAAAAATGATGTTCTAAGTAACAAAGATCATCATATCTTCAACATAAAAATATTACATGTTATAATCTTGATTCTTCCTAGAACATCATATACATATGATAATGAAGTGATTAAAAAAATCTTCGATGAAATTTAATTTATATTATGTAATGATTATATGTACCACAAAAGGTATTATGTTAAATATTAACATTTGATGGATGTGCAAAGAATTATGTTGCATAGTTAGATATGTTGTAACATCATAGACTAAGTTTTTACATGGTTTTATTTTTTAAGGCCTAAAATTAATATAGTAATTTTTTACTTTGGATGTGGGTATTTTAGACAATGTAGAGCAAATGTAATAACTTATAGTCTACATTTACTATAGATTTGGTGTTTAGATGCAAGGTCTTGGTTTTGTGATCTTATACTTGTTTAAATTTATGAATATTGAATTCTTGGTGTCTTTATGCCATCAATAGTATATGTGTGTCACAAATATAACTTCTTAATATTTACTAGTAAACCTGTAAGTAAGATAACTCGCATATTTTTAGTCTCGGAGGAGTTCAACTCATTCGATATTTTGTTTTTAAATTTTGATATAATTAACTATGGAACGTTAATTACTAAAAGTAGACACCCTAAATTTACACACTTATTCCCAATTAGCCTCGTTCACTTCCTAGTTCATATCTCTTTATAATTGATTAATCCAATTAATTAATCATTTCACCTTGTTAGGATTAATTAAATTAATCTCTAATGCACTTTAGCTAGCTTAATTATCATTTATTAAATAAATGATTAATTAGTTATCTTGCACATTGTAGCTAATTAAATTAGTTACCTAATTAGGAAAATACACCTATTTTCCTAGTCAACTGCCACTTAGGTTCCCTTTGGACCCCACTTGGACTCCACTTCACTAGTCCAGTCAACTACCACTTCACTAGTCTAGTCAACTCCACTTCTAAAATCCTAGAAAGGTGGGGGCAATTGAATTACACGTACAACCACCTTTCCGGATGTAACTTCTATAACTGAATTTATTTATTGCCCTCATGGGAATAAATTCATTTGAATTGTTTAACCTCCCTCAACTATTATTTTTAGCATGTGCATTCAACCACCTGCAATTACTCTCAGACCACTACTTAGCCTCTATAAAAGAGCATGCCTATCCCTTTACAAATCCTCTTGGATTATTGTAAGAAAACTCTGTCAAATTTTCTACCCAATATCTGCATATTGGAAGCTATATCCAAGTCAAATATGTGTTCGTAGCATTGTAATTCTCTCATTTGGAGACCACTTTCAAGAGCACCCACAATCCATAATCTACAAGGTTACACAAGCTTAAAGCTTCCCACAACCTTATTTGAGGTTTGCAAGGAAGAACTGACTGGAAGGTTTACATATCTATTTGTTTGTCTTCCATTTTAGTTGGATTTTCCATGCTCACACTATATAAGTCTAAGTTTTTTCATATTACACATTATACGAGATTTTATTTTTTTAAATTCCACATTAAACAAGTTTCAATTTTTAATATTACACAATATACAATCTCTTCAAAGTCGAACATACCAAATCTTTAGTTTTTAACCAAATTCATTCTCAAGTTTTCAATATAAATACCATATGTCATTATTAATTTAGTATGCGATTCTACACAATTACAAAGTGGACATTTTTCATAGTAGTGCCAATCAAATAATTTTATTTGAAAACAATGAATATCCTTTAATATTCGTTTTAGGACATAGATTCTAATTAATTTTTATTCTATGGAAGTTTCCAACTATTTCAAAATTTAATTTTTGAACAATTTCAATTATAGAATCAATGATAGAATATTTTTCATAATTTAAACTTTAGTTTATACATTACAACTATTTAAAGATTCAAGTTATAAAACATGTTAGACCTACATATCCTTAAATGATCATCTTATCAAACATAGCCTCATAAACCGCCTCTAATTAAGGTTGATCTAAATAGAAGTGTGTGTGTGTGTGTGTGTGTGTGTGTGTGTGTGTGTGTGTGTGTGTGTGTGTGTGTGTGTGTGTGTGTGTGTGTGTGTGTGTGTGTGTGTGTGTGTGTGTGTGTGTGTGCATGCGTGCGTGCGTGCACACGTGTGTGAACATAGCCTCCTAAAGCGTCTCTAATTAAGGTTTATCTAAATAAAAGTGTGTGTGCGTGCGTGCATGCATGTGTGTGTGTGCGTGCATGCGTGTGTGCATGCATGTGCATGTCACATACATGCACACACTTGTGTGTGTGTGTAGGATCGTACCCCCTCGTCACTTGTTTTTTTATCACAATGTAATGTATGATCTCTCTTCATGAGGGATAACAAAGAAAAAATTTAAATTTTAGCTAGTTTTATTCACTTTCTTTTTTTTGTTTTATGTTATTATATCTTCTTTGGAATATTACATTTAATTTTTCAAATAATTATAAAGTTTTTTTGAAAGAGTTGGTAGACTAGCCAATCAATGAATGTTTATATATCACTTTTGCCAAAGATTAATCAATGAAATTATGCCTAAACTCTACGATTTTCTAGGATATTATAAAAAATATTAGGAGTTCATTCTTAAAATTATCCTTGTAACTCCCTCTTTCTTTATAATTATTTTGTTGAATTAAAAAAATAATTGGTCGATAAACCACTCTAAAGTGGATATTATTGAAAAGGCTCCATTAATCATCTTAGTAGTTATTTTTATGCACATATTCTTATTTTTTTAATAAATCATATCAAATGAAAATTTGAAAAGCTTAAAAATTATGTAATCTTTTAAGAAGGCATCACAAACCCTAGTGAATAGAGGAAACAAAGCTGAAATGATAAATGGTTCAAGATGTAGTCTTTCACAAGGGAGTTTATTTATGCTTTAGGTGTTTTTTTAGTCTCGCATCTATTTTTAAACAAACTTGGGTTATGTCCTTTGGGTGTTTTAGAAGGAAAATTTTGTGGTGGATTATTTATACTACGATACAATTATCTCTTTGGCCCCACCTCCAAGGTAAAACATTTCTTAGTTTATTTAATGGAAATTGATTCTATGGCCTTTATTATCTGATTATTGTGGTTGGTGGTGGTTCTTCTTACAGAGGCATTGAGAGTTTCTTTTACACCCAAGGGCCCTCCCATGTGCAAATATTGGTTTTCCTACAAGGAAATTTTGCTGATATTTTTTATTATTGTTTTATGCTAACACGATTCTTTAACAAGACCTCGAAAAGATTATGAAATCAATTTTTATTGCTTCACAAACCTAGAGACTATAATTGGTTGGCATTGAAGATCTCCAAATACATCTAGGTGATACCTATTGTTTCTCACATTTTTTTGATATTACAAAAATCTTTCTTTAAGGTGGGTGCCAATTTTAGGTCTGGTGGAGATTATTTCAATACCAGATAATCATTACCGCCTTGCTCTCATAAACACATTGGAAAAATCAACTAAC
Source organism: Taxus wallichiana var. yunnanensis (assembly GCA_018340775.1). Classification (NCBI taxonomy): domain Eukaryota; kingdom Viridiplantae; phylum Streptophyta; class Pinopsida; order Cupressales; family Taxaceae; genus Taxus; species Taxus wallichiana. The sequence goes on from CM031236.1 coordinate 263,579,364, forward strand.
TATTAGGAGAAAGTTGGTGATAAATTATATGTTTCCCCTCATAAAATAGGTGTTCCACTTCATGCTTGGCACCTAACATGACAATATTTGCTTTAAAAATTTCTTTCATTTTGTCTAAATAACCTTGTTTTGAATTGTTATCTAAAATACTTTGACATTATAACTATAGATTGTTAAATGGAAAGCTCCATAGGAGTGTTTTGTGAAGACATCCCCATCAAGGAGGGAAAGTGTTCAAGTCATAGTGGAAAATTTGGAAAAAAAAAACTTTAAAAGGAGATTCTTTATTTTTATTTTAAAAGGGAGGCTCAAAACTCTAAATAAATGGTTGAAAATTGGGTTAGGGATCATTTTTCAACCGATAGGATTTTTTAAAATGAATATTTTTGAAAGACTTGTAATCGTTATGGTTTTATTATTTCTTAGATGCACACATTGTTTTAATGCATCGTATCAAACGAAAACTATGAAACACTTCAAAGTTATGTGATTTGTGAAGAAAATTAAATGTTTAAAAATGTGGTGTTAAATTATTTGTCAAGGTATAAGAAGACATCCTTGAGGGCATATGCAAAGCATGATGAATTGAGGAATTGAGGAAAAATGATTATAACAATATAAGATACGGTCTTTTCGCAAACAAAGAACATATGGAATGTTCCTTGTATAGTAGTACTTAGAAACACTACATCTTATGATACAACCTTATGATTGTGAACAAAGTAATTTTCATATGATGGCAGCCATAATTTATGGATAACTTACGAGATTATGATTTACTAGTGGCTTTTGTGAGTTATTAAATCTATTCTAAGAAGAAGTCATGAAAAAAATTCATATGTCATGACAAAAAGGTTCCAATTTGCGATAAATATTGGTATGTGAATTGTAATCTTATATTTATCTTTAGAGAAAATTATTACACTTGGATAGCATCTCATAGAGCATGATACATAATCATAAGATAATAAGCGAGTTTGGGATTAATTAGCATAAGAAAAAAGTAAAATACATGCCACCAAAAAGATTTTTATGAGGAAAAGTATATTTTATTATTATTATGAGATGGTAATACATTTATATGTATATGTATTAGTTTTAACCCAAAATTACACTTCGTGGTCAAGATTGGAGCTTTCTCCTATCCATTTTACATCACATAAAAATCATAACCCAACCTCTATTATATGTCATTTGGTGTTTGAGTATGATTTTAATCCATGACACGTGATGTTATAAAGTCCATTTATTTAAATTGTGTTACTTCATTTCCCAATATATAGTACAAACCAAAATAAATATAAGTATACAAAATAATCCCTTCCAACCAAATATATGAAGATTAATTAGGAAATATCATTATATTTGAGCACCATTTATTATTTTCCTATTTTTGATTGCCATCATTTGTGGAAACATGACCAATTTTGTGTTATTTAGGTGTGATCAGGTAGATAAAGGTACATTTAGAAAAATATATATGCATTATTTAGCACATTTTATTTTATTTTGTCATTACATGTCATTGGCTAAGCTATTTTGATAAATTTAGGCATTCATTATACAAAATTATGTATATATTTACATTTTCACTACAAAATATTGTTATGTGAGAAAAAATAGTTAAATTAAGCATGAATTACTTCTATGTTAATATGTGAAAACCATACTTGACCTATTTGATTTATACATTCTTAATTTGTAATAAAGTCTTAATGTATCACTATAAATAATCTCATATCCAAGAAGAAGGTTCTTCCTTGTAAAAAAATTAGTTCAAGAAAAAGAATAAAAACATACTTGTGTGTTTATATGTAAGAACCCTATTTGACCTAGATTTCATTTATACATTTTAAATTTGTAAAAATTTACATTTTTCTTAAGTCTCCATAAAATTTTAATTCAAGATATATATATATATATATATATATATATATATATATATATATATATATATATATATATATATATATAATTTAGGCAAGGAGTGTAATAGAGTGCGTTGATTGATTTTTTTATTTGTCGATTAATATTTAAGGTTAATTTTTTTATTGTAATGGAGACTCAATTTTAATAAATAAAATAAATATATGATTATTTATAATTAGTGCGGGGATATTATTTTTTATTAGAAGATAATTACGTGAGTAAATAATATGTGTGAATGGGTAAGTATAATATTATTATATTGATCTATATTATTTTTAGCTTTTAGTTTTTATTTTTACATGTAGTGAATAAGTGTTATATTATTTTACGTTTTAAATGCATTTTTACTTTAGGTATTTTTTTATTGAAAAGTGCATTTTTCTATTAATAGAACAAAATATACAACGCCATTCGTACAAAAATGGGTGGAAAAGTCACACCCCAGAATGCCAAAAGTCACATCGAGCTATAAAAGCCTCGAGAGAGGTAACTCATAGTGCAAACAAACTACATAAACATTGTGAAGTTCAACAAAAAAATAGACAGCTAAGCAAAGAACCGCGAACATGGAGACAAGTGGCGGGGGGGAGGGGGACTGTCAAGCTTGTCGCCCCAACCCGAGCCAAGAGTGAGCCTCATTAGTAATAGGATCCAACCCATCCCATCCATTAGCTTGCTTATCACTAGAGTTATCAGAAGACCGAGTGGGAGAAATGGCTAGCGAAAGTCGAGGAAACTTTCCCAGAGCAAAATAAAACCAACTAAAGCCACTGTCGGAAGAACAACAATCGAAGGTGACCGAAAGCAAGGAGGTCTCCGCCGAGGTGAAAGAGTCTCGGGCGACAATGAGTTCGCCCCCACTCACGGCCAGGAGGCAGAGAGTGGCGAGGCAGAGGCGGCAACGATGATGCGGTGGTGGTGAATGACGGCACAGGGGAGCATCTAGGGGAACCCAAATGACAACACAATGGGCCAAACCCCAGTGATCAAGGAGGCGTTGGAGATGCTCCACCTCGAGCCTAACCTTCTCGACTTGATTTTGAATCTGAAGCATGAAATTAGAGATCACAGCCACTTCATTAAGTGTGAGAGAAATCGTAATCAAGTGTAGCATTATTAAAAATTGCATTATTTCTATCTTTCCATAATGTGAATAATATTTCAGTTATGAAAATGTGCCAAAATTTGTTGTAAATTGCAAGTAACATGGCCGAGTCCCCCAAAAGAGCCATTTTCCAGGAGAAAAAATATGGAGAAAAGGGTTGGAAAAGGGTATGAATCCATCTCCAAGTTGTTTGCGCCTAGGGCAAAACCAAAAAATGTGCTTAAGAGATTCCGGCTATTGGCAACACAAACAAACCGGATTAAACCTTAGATAAACGAGTTAAGTGCCAATCGGAAGGGCTTGATGAAGGATGCACCATTAAAAATGGGCCTTTTTGGGCTCGACATGGGCAGACTCAAACCTCTCGGAAATGGCAAGACCAAATAGAGACCGACTTTAGGTATTTTTACTTTAGGTTAGTTTTATTTTAGTTTTTACTTTTAGATTTTTTTATTATAGATTTTACTTTTACATGTATTTTTATTTTATGTTAGTCGTATTTTTATTTATGATTTATATTTTTGTAATTAAAATTTAATAAATACAATTCTATATTTAAAAACTAGCATAGATATGTTAAATACATCCATCTACAATACACCAGAGATATCAATCTCGGTATTGATATCTTTTGTGTATTTTAAATAGATGTATTTAAGATATCTATGTTAGTTAATATATCCAATATGTATCTATTGGCCTCCACACATGGACCTATGGATACACTTCCTAATAAAAATAATAATAATAATTTAATGCTCATTCTTTCACCATCAAGCCTTCCTTCCATCCTCTAAAACAGCCGTTTTTCCTTTTCCACCCGCTTCAACACCTTTTGATAGGCTTCACCAATAGGGACTCTATGTTTTTTTGAATGCATCCACGTGGACTTTATATCCAAAACGAGCGCACACTGCTGACGGTGTGTGACAATAAAATGTTGATTTGTTTCGAAATATATTTGCATCCTCGAAATTATCACCTCCGCGGCCACCCTGACCCTACACTCTGTAATTTAAAATCACGTTACCAAAATATGCTCCAATGTTCCAACCTACACTCAACCTGTAATTTGAAATAACGTTAAGAGTTTTTGCGTTTTTTTGTTTGTATTCATCAACCTGTTTTACCAAAATATGCTCCAATGTTCCCATCCTTCACCGGCCCCAACCGTGCACGGCGTAAAACAATAAAATTCAGATATTATTAAAATTATTTTGACCAATAATTATTGAAACATTGTTAATGAGTCATTTATATTATAATTTATTTTGATTGAATTTGAAATCTTAAGAATTAGTTCTACACAATTCCTAATAGTTTTATTAGCAGTTAAATAACTACTAATCTAAAACCAAATAGGTTTGGTAACACGTGGTGTTATAACTGAAGTCATAGTTTTTGTCAACTAATTCCATTGGAAGTTTGAGTTTAGCAGAGTTTAGATGTTCATGGAAAGTCGGTCGCTGACATTTCTCAGAGTTGTTAATTTGCAGCTAAATGTACAGTGACATCAAATAGTAAGAAAAAAACAAGGCTTATAATGTATAAAAACCAGCCCTCAATTCAAATAGGCTGCAATAATAAGATATAAAACAGAAAATTGCTCTCCATACTTACCCCACAAGTGAGTTAAGCTCAAAGTATTATTATTCTGAAACCTCCACAGGCATTAAATCCAATGGAGAATGGTGCGGCGATGAGAAGTGGAACTCGTGGTAGTGTATAATGTCCCTGATGGAAATAGCTAAAAATTTGAAATCCATTTCATTTCAAAATGGGTAAAAATTAGACACAGAATATAAAATTTATGTATCCGTAGTCAAATCAATGGTACATTATTTAGGAGTAAGGTTGCCAAGTTTTTTGGGGCTATCTTCTAGGAGGTGATTTCTTAACACAAATTCCATGTTAGTTATTTAACTGTAATATTTTTCTGGAACCTATTTGGTTCAGAGATATTACTATTGATTTATTAATTTTCCCTTTTTCACAAAATTTCAACAATTAGATTCTTGAGTTCAAAATAACTCGTGCTTCTTGATGTAAATAAAGTTTGTAAAATTTGTTTGAAATATATAAATTGATATTTTATTGTGAAATTGTAGACTTTCCAAGAAAGCATTTAATAAAATATCCAATTTAATAAATAAAGGAGAACTTACAAAGTTATGATTTACTAGTGGCTTTTGTGAGTTATTAGATCTATTATGAGAAGAAGTCATGAAAAGAATGCATATGTCTTGACAAAAAGGTTCCAATTTGCAATAAATATTGTTATGTGAACTGTAATTTTATATTTATTTTTAGAGAAAATGATTACATTGGGATATAATCTGATAGAGAATGATACATAATCATAAGATAGTGAGTGAGTTTGGGATTAAATAACATCATAAAAAGTAAAATGATAATGATTGCTTTGGTGTTTGAGTATGATTTTAAACCATAACACGTGATGTTATAATGTTCATTTATTTAAATTGTGTTACAAACCAAATAAATATAAGTATAGAAAAATATCCCTTACAACCAAATATATGAAGATTATTTAGGAAAAATCATTATATTTGAGCACCATTTATTATTTTCCTATTTTTGATTGCCATCATTTGTGGAAGTATGACCAATTTTGTGTTATTTAAGTGTGATCTGGTAGATAAATGTATATTTAGAAATAAATATATGCATTATTTAGCACATTTTATTTTATTTTGTAATTACATGTCATTGGGTAAGCAATTTTGAGAAATTTAGGCATTCATTATGTAAAATTATATATATATTTACCATTTTTAATGTTATTTCACTACAAAATATTATTAATTGAGAAAAAATAATTAAATTGAACATGAATTACTTCTATGTTAATATGTAAAACCATATTTAACCTATTTAATTTATACATTATTAATTTATAATACTTAATATTTTCTTAAATTTTAATGTATCACTATAAATGATCTCATATCTAAAATCTCCTCCTAAAAAAATTGGTTCTAAAAGAAAGAGTAAAAACGGAAAGACTTATGTTTTTATATGTAAGAACCCTATTTAACTAGATTTCATTTATACATTTTAAATTTATAACACTTCACATTTTTCTGAAGTCTCAGAAAATTTACATTTATAATTTTCTTAATACATCTTTCTATGTATCTATCGGCCTCTCACATGCACTTACGGATACACTTCCTACCTAAAAATAATATTATTAATTTAATGGACATTCTTTCACCATCAAGCCTTGCACCAATAGGGACTCCATGTTTTTTTGAATGCATCCACGTGGACTTTACATCCAAAATGAGCACACACTGCTGACGGTGTGTGACAATAAAATGTGGATTAGACTTATCGGGAATTGCTTCGAAATATATTTGCATCCTTGAAATTATCTCCTCCGCGGCCACTCTGTAATTTAAAATGACGTTAGAGTTTTTTCGTTTGTATTCAACCTGTGTTACCAAAATATGCTCCAATGTTCCCGTCCTTCACCGGCCCCAAATGTGCACAGCCTAAAACAATTAAATTTAGATATTATTAAGACAAATGATTATTGAAACATTGTCAATGAATAATTAATGTCACAATTTTTTTTGGATTGAATTTGAAATCGTAGGGATCAGTTGCACAGAATTCTTAAGAGCTTAACTGCAACGGATTGAAGGATTTTTACTGTCAAATTCATATAGAACAGGATCTCCGGCGACCGCAACCCATTTAATTTTGTACCACAAACTTCAATCGCCATTATCAAAAACTTAAAAACTTAAAATGGAAATACCTTCATGGTGAAATCTTTACATGTTTTACTTGTAAACAATTCTTCAATTTTGATAAATATTCCTGGGTATTAACAGTAAAATAAAACCAAATAGGTTTGGTAACAAATGGTGTTATCAGTGAAGTCATAGTTTCTGTGAACTAATTATATTTGATGTTTGAGTTTAGATGTTCATGGAGAGAGTCGGTCGCTGACATTTCTCAGAGTTGTTAATTTGGTACAGTGACATAAATAGTAAGAAAAAAACAAGGCATATCAATACCTACACAAGGACCATGTATAAAACCAGCCCTCAATTCAAATAAGCTGCATTAAAAAGATATAAAACAGAAAATTGCACTCCATACTTACCCCACATTAAGTGAATTAAGCTCAAAGTATTATTATTCTGAAACCTACATAGGCATTAAATCCTTTAATGGAGAATGGTGCGGTGATGAGAAGTAGAACTCATGGTAGTGTACAATGTCCCTGATGGAAATAGCTAAAAATTTGAATTCCATTTCATTTCAAAATCAGTAAAAATTAGACAGAGAATGCAAAATTTCCTTGAATCGATGGAAGTTAGAGGAGAGGAATCAATTCCTGGTATGGAAAAGTGAGGTCCAAGCGGAGGCGGTGTAAAGGCACAAGTCTTTCCACCCAAGCTTGAGAGTTCCCGCATCTTCCACAAGCGAAAAACCTTGGCAAGGAAACATGTTTAGCAAGAGTTGTGCTTGGGCGAAAGCATTCCCACTCATGGGCAACTGCCTGAATTCAGAGTGGTGCAGATAGTTTCTCCAGCTCTCAAATTTAACTTCTCCCGTCCGAGCAGGTCCCCCACTGCCAGGATGTTTTTAATCTCCTGTGAAAGAAGTTGTTGTTCTACAACATGGCGCTCTATGTTGTCCTCAGAGAAACATTCCCCAGGGAATCAAACATTGCAGAATAGTAGTGCAAGGATTCTACAAACCTAGTCAAGAAGGATCCTGCATAGCTCATCTCTTGCTCTACCACGGTGACAACATTGGGCGCCAATCTGTGGAGGAATTGAAGGGTGTGGGTATCCGATCCTGTGACATCGTAGAGAGAGTGATGAAGCCAATGGACGGCAAGGGCATCGTCCCCTTTCCTTACATGTAAAGCGGCGGGGTCTACTTTCCCTACCCTCTCTGCAACGCCATGGTATTCAAATGGCAATCTCAAAGTCCTGGCAAAGCTTGAGAGCCTCTTCCTAGTGGCTTCGAGGGCGTCCACGCAAGTCCCCAACCCTGTGATCCTCACGTGTGGAGGGCCTCCAGGCCTTGCAGCCAGAAATTGAAACAGCGCCGGCCATTGCAATCCTTGCATTATGTCAAAATCTATGATGTGAACTCGGCTCTTTCCCTCGAAGGCTTCCAGTATGGCTTGATTCGATGTGAAATGAGAGAATTTTACAAAAGGGCAGATGCCGTTGAAGGCCTGAAACGCAGACAGCATGTTCTGGCTGCGTGCTATTTGCACCCCTGGCAATGGCGAGCATATCCCCAGGCAGGAGTTTATTAGGCGAGTCCCCATGCCTTCCGCAAAGTAGGCTGCAACTCTCTGGAGAGAGCTCCCATATGGAGAAGCCAGCTCGCTTATTTGAGGAAGAATCGTGTTCGCTTCCTCAAAATCATCTCCAGAAACAGCCTCTGCACATTTTAACAGGAGAGATAAGAGACGCAAACCCTCTTCATCCTGAGACTCTGAGCTTGAGTTTGGCTTGACTCTGCTATTATGCTGCTGCCTCGGATTTAGTTTGCTTTGATTCAACTCTCCATGAGTTTGGTGTTGAAAAATCTCGGCACCAGAAACCTGCCCTTCGCTGCACCACTTGGGGATCATCGGTGCAACTTGGTTCGACTCCTTTCTCACAAACCCCGGATTCTCATTACATTGATATCCCATGTTCAGATTCTGATTCTGAAAATCATCGCCCTCTCCAAGATTGTATGTGTGAGAAGCATTTTCTACGTTTTGGGAAGTCTCCCAATCCTTGAGAAAACCAGAATCGGATCGATTGTATTGCGGAGTTTGATCTTGGGCTTCGAAATCCTTGCGGGGTCTCTTCCAAGGATTTCGTGTCTTGTTCATCAGAAGACGGGACTCAACGGCGGTGGAGATTTGAGAATTGGGACAAGTGGAAAACGTGTTGGACATGGTGAGCAGAATTTCTTCGACGGAGGTGCCGGGCATGCTTTGTGAGAGCTGACTCACAACAGAGTCCACCCACGCTGCAGCCGCCGCACTGCTGCCCTTTTCATTACAATCCGATTGCTCAATAAAAGTGGGGAAGCATCAACGAACACGCCTTTAGGGTTAGGGTTCTGGTTCTGTAGAGCGAGAGAAGCAGACGTGGGATAACCGAAAAGAGTTACGGGCCCTCCTTCACCGGCGTCGTTTTTGATAATATTAATCCGATCCTTGTTCGGCACGCCTATTTCTTCGCTGCTGGTGAAGCTTCCACACACCCCAGAAGAAGTTGATGAATTCTGTGATCCAGATATCTCGCATCTCTCGATCATATGCTTCTTCATGTGCGGAACCGCGTCCACACAAGTTGCCATTGTTAAGCAAAGTGTTTCTCACGATGAATCTCTCTTCACTTATATATATATATCCAAATCACGCATGAAATATAAGCGAATGTTGCGGCGGAGGAGCCGAGCCGAGCCGAGCCGAGCCGAGCTCTGCCGGCAGGAGCGAGCGAGCGAGCGAGCGAGCGAGCACACAACAAAGTCCAAGTCTTGGGGAGGGATAAACAAGTCAGCATGTAGATCAAGATGCCATTATTTTAAAAAAGAGCCGTCTCCGTCAACTTAAATATAAAGATGTGAACAAAGGACGGCAATGAGACAAAGTTGCACTTGGCAAAGCAGGTGTCACACTCCCCGGAGTTAACGACGTAGTCATTATTAATTAATTAATTAATATTATCAAGTGAAAGTGCTTCCTCCTTGGTAACCGCCTGTTCTTCTAACCGCACCTTCCTCCTAAAGCGGAGATGGACCCCACCATGTTTATTATATAATTTTTGCAACCACCTCAAGTTAGGCATCATCAAACACAAAAATTCAATTAAACAACGTTAGAATAATTGCGTAATCAAACATGGACAGCGATGCAATATCAAGACTTTTTGCCTTCTCATTGCTTAATATTCATAAATCTAAAATGAATAAAGGTTTAGTTTTGTGATCTCCCAATGAACTTAATTATTACCACTAATCAGCTAGGGACCCCCTTTTTTTGGGTAAGGAACTAGTTAATTGCTATGGTGTTAGCATATTTATGTGTCAATTAATTATTGTTTAAATTTAGGTTTTTGTTGGTGCATGTTTTTCGTGTTGTTTAATATTTGAAATGTCTTTCTTTGTGTTTATGCAACTTTCAACATTATATTTTTTTGTGGCTCTGTGTTTTCTTGTCCACTCTTTGTTCTTCCATGTTTTACATTTGTTTCTATATTTCTTCCGGCTTTCTTGCCAATTTTATAAGTTTAGATTTTGCTTTTATGGACCCTTAAGACACTTATTCTTTAGGTTCTACGGGGTTTTCTATTTCTTTTATTAGCCTTTCCAACCCATTATAAGTAGACTTGTATACCAATAGAGCCATAAATTCAATTCAATAATTCCATAGATATATGAGTGCATTAGTGTGTTTATGAAGTCAACTCATACACTATCAAACCTACACATTATAAGGAATTCATTGCTTTGTGATTGTGCATGTTTGTTGGCCCTCAAATTTGTTCCACCCTTGAAGGTGATGAAGAACAACTAAAGGATGAGTCAATTGTAGCATAGGGGTTTTTATTTAACAAGATAAGAATGGATTCAAGGCTAACAAATGCGAGAAGGGAGACCACTTCTCTACTTCTTCTAATTTTGTAAGGTTGAGGGGAGAGACCATATCAATTCCTTACATAATATGAGTCTAAACATGCACTATCTATCTACCCACAAATACAAGCTCCATGACTAAGCACCTAATTAAGTGTCACTTGTGACATAGCCACACATTTGTAGGTTAATATACAAACTTGAATTGCTCTATTATAGAGATATGAGGATATCCATAACTTGTTGGTTTTATAACAAAGATTAGGAGTTCATCTAAGCAAACATGAAGCCAAAGTTATAATGGAGAGGCGTCTAAAGATATACAAGCTAAAAAAATGGTCTCAAAGCAGTAGGAAAAAAAAATTATTTTAAAGATGGTGGTTGATCATTCCAACTTTCTATGAGCCTTGCCCATTGTGCCAAATTTACAAAATTGGTAGGAGTCAAAATAAAATAATAACAACGTCAATCTACAAAATTAATGCAGGCTCCCACACCGAGACAACGATTATGCCACATACACTGAGATTTAATGAATTATCGTATTGTTATAATCTAGAACCCAAAATATAGAATTAGACAATTAAATGAGTGCAAATGAAACCAGAATTCCATAAGGATTTTATAACTAAATGCTTTGGTGATTACACATCAGACCTCTACACCTAATAACCAGATGGAGATTTTGATAATTGATTGAATGAAGTTTAGACTCAAATGATAGCTTCATTTCAAATCCACTACCTCATCTATAACTCAATCAAACATGAAAGGTTAGTCTACCAAAGCTAAATTTCACAGGTCCTTGAATTGATTACAATTATTCAGAACTCAAAACATCTAAATATAGATAAAATGAACACTGCGAGACATGACAACTAGAGGAATCAAAGATCCGGACAATGAATGGCCAAGCTAGAATATGATCTCGATGAAGCCTATCCTTCATCCATTTTTAATCGATAAAATATTCCGGAATGGAAATTGGGGTAATTTTAGATCTTGAGAACAAATGAGAGAAGAGGATTAAGTATGCATAGATCATCCATGGATCGTATGAAAATTGAAAAACAATTACAAATTCATAAGTGATCGAAGGTATTTTATTGGGTTCTGTGAGAAACACAGCCCCTAGAGAGCATCCCAAAAAAATCCCACACATTTGCAAGAGCGAGCAAACTGAAGAAATAGATTGATAGATGGAAGTACAGGCATGGAAATGCTACCCAAAAATTTTTCATAAAAATTTATACTAATAGCTCATCAATTCACCCAAATTTTATTTTCATTTTCAACTCTCCTTCATAATATTTCCAACAGATCCATTTTATGTGATTCGAGCTCCTTGTGAAAAGTTATTTCCAAAACACTTAACCTCTAGTAGTTGCCATTATTCCTAGCCAAGATATCCCTAAGCTCATTTTTCTTTATATTTTAGCTATCAAATTTAACACAGTTAATATATTATGTGTCCAAATTCTTCATGCCACATATCCCTCCTCCAACATTACCTTAATTTGTAATTTTCACTGATATTTTCCACGCGGTGGCAATCCATGTCACCGCTCTATGAGACCCCTTCAAAACATCACTTTGGCTTCCCATATTCTTAGGCTACCAATGAGTGACATGTGGTGACATTGGTGCCTCCATCCTCCATGGGATCTTGCACCTTTGGTTTTTGTGCCTTTAGCTTACCAATTACTGACGCGTTTTCATTAATTGGTTCAATAAAGCATCATAGGTTTGACTCAAGACTTGTCTCGTTGATCCAATGGGTGACACTTGTCATCCATCAATGCACTATGTTCTTATGGCCCTCAAGGATCTGTTTTAAAGTCTTTCGAATGTCAATGAATAATGTATCCATCAACAAATTTCTTCTTGCCATAGGGTTCACTAACCCAGTTTAAGATTAATATTCTCCCCAATGAAGCAAGTTCCCTGTTTAGCCATCAAATGAATGTCTAGAGGCTTAAAAAATTTCAAAACTTATTAAATTTTTTTGAGAATTTTGTAAAGATAGAGAAATGTCATGCAATCATTTTTGGTGAGTTGAGAAATAGAGAGATGTCAAAATGATAGTTTTTTTCATTGTTCAAGCTACAAATTTTAAGCGTAAGGCCCCAAAATATGGTGAATAATTTTGGGTGCCAACACATGCCCGTGCCAAAAGAAGAACTCATACATTTATATAACATCTAACATAATTTGCTACTTATTGCATCTATTAGTGCCTAAAATATCCCGTGAAATTTTGGGGCCTTGATGTTTCTCTTGAATGCAAACGTACTCTCACTTCACTTAAGTTTTGCACACCCCGCAGCCACAAAATCATGCACTTGGGTACATTTCTAGGTCCTAAGCACATGCTAGCATTCATATGGTTCCTAAGCGAGAAAAATAGTAATTGACCGCTATCTTTGACCTTTTTCCGTGTTTCTTATTTTCTATTTAGTCTTACATACCCTACAACCTAGTCGGTATTTTACCCATTTATATTTTATGGCTCCGACACCCGGTTCTGGTGCCCTCATCCTCTCTGGCGCACTTGATAATTTTCTATCTTACTCACTTCTTTTGGGTCTCTTTTATATTTTGGGCATCTGTTTTCTTATGGGTCGACTTCTAGTTGTCAATTACAAAATTCCACCAAGAGAATCATATAAATACATATTTATGTGACCAAAATAAAACACCAAGCTCTAAGCATAATATCTATCACCTAAGCTTTCATCCAAAGGAATATAGAGAACTCAAAGGACATCCATCTAGCATCCATACAAGGGACAAGGGATTGCATTTTCTACATGCACAACATAGGAATGGGAAGTTCAATTTATTCCATCCAAACATTTGCATTTATCTAGAAAATCTAGCCCACTATCTAGTGCATCTTGCACAAGGGCATCCTAGGGCACAATTCTTTCACACACTCACAAGAACTACATGGATTCTAAGATGTAGTGTAATGCTCATTTGTAAGTTCACTCTGTTGGGTGACCGTTGGGGTCGATCGACTCCCATATTGCATCTTTATTTTTTTTTGGATTTGATTCGGTATTACGGATTTTGCAGTGAATATTTGTTTTGCAGTTACAGTACCTAGATATCATATTGTGACATCACAAGCGACCAACAATTAATATCAATGACACTTGTGTGATACTATACAAATCAGATTCACACTTTCGCAATAATGGGATCCCAAGTTCTCCCGACCCAATCTAGGTGACCTAGTCCGCCTTATTCAACAGCCTCCATATTTTATAGAAGCTGTTACGATGGTCAATTCATCAGCTTTCCCAGTCCCCATATCAATTGCGAGAAAAGTGAAAATTAGCTAAGTCCATTCCTCTCTCTCTTGCAATTAGAGTTTTGTGTTTACTTGTTTATTGCTTGTGTCATATTGTATCTAACAGGTTGTATATTATAACATACATTCAGCTACTTTGGAATTAGGGTTTAACATAAAAGACTAATTTATTTTAAATCATTTAGTGAACCCTACTCGTGATCATACACTTGGACCCTCATTTTTCTTCTCTCATGGCTCCTAAAAATCCTCTAATCTCCTTGCATGACTTGCTTCAAATGCACCCACATTGCAAAGATGTTATTAAAAATCCCAAGACACTTTGTATGTACCTCGCAGTATGCCACTCACTCAAGTAAGTTCCATTTTCAATCTTCTATTTGATAACTCTATCACTACTAATTCACCATCCAATCAAACCATCTTAGATTCAATTCAATTTTTTGCATTCTTTATTTCAAAACAAAATTCAAGCTATGGAAACAATGATTATAGATCTTAAATCTGAAATTCAAAATCTTAAAGATGCTTCTCAAGCCCATGCTATTTCTTCATCTACATCTCATTCTACTTCTATGTCTGCCACATGTGTTCATATCAATGAACCCCAAGTCTTTTCGCCATCCACACCTCTCAAATTTGATTTAAATGTGAAGAAACATGATATTCTTATCGAGATCCTTTAATACCAATCAATCAATTTTCCATCTACTCATTATTATCCTCTTTATCGGCTTGCAAAATACCAAGGTCACCCATATTGAAATTATCATCGCATTAATAGACATAATGAAAATGATTTCTATGAAGTAAAATGACAAATTGAACACATTAATCATTATGGTCTCATTTCATTTGCTACACAAAATGCTACTACATGTTCATCTCCAATTGCTAAATCCCACTGGGTTCATAAATCTAATCTATCTATGTCTAGTGAGCATCATTCCATAATTGCTAATGTTCCTACTCTGGTAAGTCAAGAAATGCCTATCGAACCAAATTCCACTAAGAAAACCCCTCTTAAAACCAGTCCAACCCTCCTCCTCTCAAGTATTTTACCGCATTACCAACTCCAACTAAGAAACTTCCTCTAAAAATCAGTCCAACCCCTCCTCTCAATTCTTATACAACATTATGAATCCTTCATAAGCTACCACCATTCAAGATCCCTCCCCATCTTACTCCACTATCGTTTCTAATTCATTTTATCAAGAAAAATATTCCTTATATTAATGGCCAAGACACATTTCAAGCTCTGCCACCATAGCATGATTCTTCTCAAATCACCACATATCTCTCCATCATTGGCACATGTGTGAGGAATTGCACTTCCCCCTTCTAACACTATCAATTGTCTCTAGCATCTACTATCACACTTAACGCTCTACGCTTCATGATTCATCTTTCTAAGCACTTTCAAACCCTTTGATACACACCTTGTATCATCATTACCTTTGATGCACTCTTGTGCTAAGGTTCACACTCGACTGTTGAGGGCATAGTACATCCATAAACCTCACACACTACACAAAATACAGATTTCTAGCATTCCATTCTCACACAACATACTACCCTATGTCGCATGCTAGTTTCATAGTTCATACTTGACTGATGAGGGTATAATTATGAAATGAACCTTGCCCCATTTTCACACTCCATGCTCTATACCTCAAGATTAATCTTTCTAGCGCACACTTTCAAACCACTTCCCGATGACACACTCTTGTTCTATGGTTCATTATTGATTATCGAGGGTATTTTCTAAATGAACCTCATCTTACTCATACACATCCACTAGGGGGCACACGCTCCTATCACATTCACATCTTGCATGCCATCACATCATACTCATACATATGCATATCTTGGTTGCACATTACTCTTGTTTTCTTATACTCACATGTACACTTTGTTTTCCATGCTACATAGATACATAGTATGTCAATTATATTTTCTCCATACACATGCACATTCACTTGGTATTTAGTTATGAATGCAGACTTCCTACGAGATATTTACACATAGTAATGATGATTGGCATGGTACCTCTTACTAGTCCCACCGAGGCTTCAAGGGGAATCTACATTTACTACTCTCATATATCACAAAAAGTGTTATTGTTCATTATTTACTACATATTTTTATCACATTACTTTACATTGATACATACACACCTTATCTTTCTAACACGCTAATGGGTGATTCATGAGAAAAATTTGTTTTTTAGGACTATACACCACCATGGTTGTCTATTAAAATTTGACTCGACATTTATTTCTATTGTATGTTATTATTTACGGCTATGCCCTTTGTCTTGTATGTTTTTAGCCACTTCATCCCCGATTGTCTTGTGGCATTGTGAGTGACGTACCATGCATGAAACCCACTTTTCATGGTCTATCTTGTTTTCTTGTTTGCTTAGTACATTGTAATTTATGTATATTTGATTTGATTGCAATAACACATGTTCCTATCCACTTTGTTTGCATGTTCCTTGGTTTCTACCATGAAAATTCCCTCCACCTACAGGATACATTTTCATATCGCTTTTTGATCCTCTCCTTTTGACCGCATGCTCCCATCAGCATCACATGCACCCCAAACGAGGGGGCATACATTGGGTGAATCATTCACCCCATACACCATCTCGTAGATATAGTACATGCCTACATAGTATAGGAACAACATAGAGATATAGTTAAAAATGACCCAAAATTTGACTTGGGTCCTCAACACAACAAAGAAACCAGTCTTGGGCCTAGAAAAGAGCTCCTAGGTTCCTTTTTCCTCCCCTAAGTGCCTATGTCATGGGGCACACATAATCACTTCATCGATAAGAACATTCTACAATAGTTCACAGAGAGAAATGTTTATGGTACAAGCACAATCCTCCAACAAAGAGAATGCATTCTATCTCCTTTAATCGAACAAATTATTCAATTGGTGTAACTTGGAACAAATTCATAACTAATTCGATACAACTCTTGACCAAAATAAGGACACACCATTTACAATGGTGTTTATTCAGAAGCATTCATGGAAGGAAAGTAACACTAGACCTCTCTCCCCAACACTCTTCTATTGTGGCATGAGATCACCAAAAACTCGCACTTGGTGTGATATCACCCAAAAAAATTCTCTCGGTGTGAGATCACCCAAAAAAATGTCTCTACACGAATTTTAAGACATTTATATCCTTTACACTCATTTTCATCAGTCCACACTTTCCTTTTACTACTTTTTACATACTTTTACATACTTTACTCATATTTTCATATACATTACTTTGACTACTCTTTCACTCTTCTTTTGCAGTCCGTCCTTAATACAACAATAAGTATCCCTAGTCTTGAGATGATTTTCTCACTCCTATTGTAGATTAGTGAAATGGTAACAAAGAAATCAATAAAATCCAATAATGAGAGGGTTTAAGGCTAAGATGATGATGGATACGGGCATAAAAGATCCTCCTCGTAGGGAGATTGATTACTTGTAAAACAAAGAGAAACTTAACTCAAAAATGATTATTAGGTATGAGGGTGGGTTACCCAACAATGTTGGTCCTGAGAAGTGAAAAATTCCTATGATGGATGTTAACCCAAATTTTGACAAGAGATAGATAAAATTGATGATAGATAAATGATACTATACAATGAAATCTAAACTAAAATAGAGAATCTGAAATGAACTAGATAAGATAAAATGCATATATGATAATAGTAAATGATGAAAAAATGAACCGAGACATGGTTGAGTTGATGGTGACTGGGACTACAAGGTAGATTCAACAAAGAATCGGGCAGAAAGGCCAAAAAGACATCCAAAAAAGCATATCTAGAGGAAATGTTCAAGCCGATATGGAACTTAATATGGTGTCAAGATGATGTAGAGATCCCGAATCTAAGTGAAATAGAAAGGATGTAAGAAATTTGATAAATTTTATGATAATAATAATAATTGTAGATTAGGTTGACAGGACCGAGGTAGATCGACGATGTTTGGGTGTGATGTAACTAAGATCTGAACCAACATGTGTGTAGAATGGAAAGATTGGTAGATCTGAGTGGTTGTGGGATCGAAAAAACAAATAACTTATAAAATGGATGAAAGAAAACCAAACAGATGTGGATCACATTGACGATGACTAGTCTAGGTGGACGGTGACACAGGAGGAATCTAAGGTTTAATGGATGAAAATGGATGGAAATGAAAAATTGCATAAAGATGTTGAAGATGGCTAATGCAAGGGAAGAACTTTAAGATGAAAGATGAAACTGCTATTACTGATTTAGATCAAAATAGCATAGTAAAATAATATATTAATCTTCGATATCTTGTCATACATAATACATGGCTATTATATAGCCAAAAAAAATAGCCAAAACAACCTCCTATAATTTAGGAGTAGTTCTGAAAATAATAAAATATATACGTGAAGTTGTTTTAACAACTTCACATATAATACCAAGTAATTATGAGTTGTTTCTCAACAACTCATAATACAATGTTTACACTATATTAATATTCCCAACATTCACCCCCTTAGTGTGAACATGGGGCAAAGTGTAGTTGAAACCATAATCATATGCCTACACATATTTTTAGGTCTGCATACTTCTCCTCTCCTCTAGACACCAGCTGCTCTCCTATACAACTATTTCATTGATTGACACCTACCACGCCACATCACAACACTTCAAGAGAACATATAGGAGTACACGCATGTACCAAGAAAACATACACAAACTATTATTTTGCACACCAGATAAAATAAACACACAACTAGAAATAAATATGTCACCACCACAAAATGTGACCTCGTCGTTGGTGACTGATGAGAGGTGTTGAGTAGCCTCCATTCTCCATTTCCTCCTGCCTCCATTGTTTAGTTATTTTAGTAGAGATAATATTCATCGCTAGGGAAAGAAAGTTCTTCATTAGTTGCATAATCTTCCCAGTCAGTTTCTTCTTCAACAATATAAGCCTTTTGATCAAGCTTATCATCTAGGAGATCTTGTGCCCGTTTCTTACAATTTAGTATGACATGTCCTACTTCTTTACAATAATAACATTTTATTTTTCCTTTTGTAGGAACGTGCTTTGAATTATACCTTCCCCTTTTTGATGACGTACTAGCTTTAGTGTGTACATATAAGACTTCTTCCTCTGGTTCTAAAGGTTCATTCTGATCAAGAAGAGTAGAAACTACTCCCTCTAAACCAATTTTAATCTTGCTCAAAGTAAAAACCATATGAGACATTTTTTTAGGAAAACTATTCAAAATAATTGCTTTGGCATCATCATCATTTACCTTCTCATTAATACCCGCAAGCTGATTGAGAAGAGAGCGGAACTTGCTGATGTGATCTGCCATTTTTGCACTTTCATCCATCTTTAATCCATAAAGTCTCTGCTTAAGAGTTGTCTTAGCACTATCTGCTTCAGATCCAAATAGTTTATTTAATGTCTCCCAAATTTCCTTTGCAGACTTTGTGAAATCTACATGGTGTAGGTAAGCTTTTGACAAACCGAGACCAATAGTTCCCAAGGCCTTTTGATCCTTGATATTCCATTTTGCGAGATCTGTTGGATTTGTTGGTGTTGTCACATTTGGTTTAACCACATCCCACAAATCTTTCTCAATCAAATTCAGCTGCATCTGGATTCTCCATGTATGAAAATCACGTCCTTCGAACTTCTCAACGAGACTCAATTTCTCCATTTTCACAACTATTGTATTTGTAAACAAAACATTCACTCTAATTGATGGAGATAATACATTTTACAAGTATCGATAAATCACTATTTAAAAAGTAATAAAGGGAAATTACTTTTTAAATACTCTAAACGATTTAATCAACTTAAAAAATTCAATTTATTGTATGCCATTTTGTTGTGTGGATGATCCAACTCAAATTTTGGCCACAGTCTGCATCGCACGCTGCACTGTAGTTATCTTTTATCTTCCACGCTTAGATGCTTAGTACTTGAGTTTGTTTCATCCTGCCATTTTCATCTTGCAAGTAGAATCTCTCTACTACCAATTAAATAATGCATATCCAAACTATTGGCTATTAAAAAATATCTCTACGTTGTCAATGATTGAGTCTTTGCAATGATTATAGTTAGTTCACTTTTACCTTTGTTTTCTGTCACTAACTATTATCGCTGCATATGATTTTTTTGATTTTTTGGCTATCATCTCTGTCATTGCTATCACTCTTGGCATGCAGGAAATAGAATTGGAATCTTCCTGTAGCCATGTAGTTTGTGTCCTTAGGAAAATTGTGGATGATGTGTTTCAAATGGCTCCAAACGGCTTGCACTATGACATCTCATGCTCCAACGATGTGTGGACTGTGTGGACCACTCCAATGGCACTCCAAACTATGACTACTCCAAGTGGATGTTGCTACAGTGTTTTTCAAACTACACAAAGAACCGTATTCTCTCCATGATCAACGCCGCTCTGGTACCATATTATAGATTTAGATCAGAATAGCATAGTAAAATAATATATTGATCTTGATATCTTTTCATACACAATACATGGCTATTATATAGCCAAACAAATAGCCAAAACAACCTCCTATAATTTAGGAGTAGTTACAAACAATAAACTATATACGTGAAGTTGTTTTAACAACTTCACATATAATACCAAGTAATTATGAGTTGTTTCTCAACAACTCATAATACAATGTTTACACTATATTAATATTCCCAACAACTCGCAAAGCTAATGCATAATAATTGATAAGATAGAAACAAAGATTTCAAGTATGCAAAATTATGATCTCAAACAAATAGAGAACATCAAATCTCCAAAGGTGATGTAAAATATCTCTAAAATAGCTCTAAGGTGGTGATAAAAACTGCAACGAAGAGTAAGAAATGAAGCCAAAGTCATACGAAATCCTGAAATCTCAAAAACTACATCCTTGAGAGAGGATTATAACATTGCAAAAAATCACAATTAGAGTGTCATGGAGATGGCTCGTTGCATGCTTTCCATTGCAAAGTTGGAGAATATATTTTGGGAAGAAGTCCAAAAAAATGTATATCTTCTGAACTAGGCACCTAAAAATATCTTTTGGGATAAGACACCAAAAGATACATGGAGTAATCATAATCCTTTGATTTCTCAATTTGAGAGTGTTTGTTTACACAACATATATGCATGTCCCAACAAAAAGAGGAATAAAATCAATGCAAAAATAGTTCGAACATATTTTTGTGGTACGGTACTACCTCAAAATAATAACATCTCATGGATCTTGAGATAAAGAAGATACATGAGAGTAGAGATGTGGGTTGTGACAAGTCATCATATGACTCATTTCCATAAAAATAAGAGCCAATACCAACCTCCTCTCATAGATTGTTCTCGAGTCGGATAATGAGCATGAGGATTCTTCATAGAATAAATATGACCTTGAAGGAGAATCATTAATTGATCTTGATAATTTGGAAAATAATTCTTCAGATCAGGTAGTAACGTAAATTTCCAAAGTGGGTCCAAATCACCATGAGGGACTCCCACCTGAACTCTCTTCCATATAATTCATTAGGAGTTAAAACAAGAAGACAAGTGAGAAATGACGTAAATATAAGACTCATGAGCTCAATGTTTGTTAACAAAAACCTAATATAGTTCGTGAGGAACTCAATCATCAAAATTGGAAGAAGGCTATGGGTGTAGAATATGAATCCTTGATTTATAATCAAACATGGAATTTTTTATCTACCTACAGAAAAAAATCCATTGGATGTAAGTGGATTTTCAAAACAAAATACAGGGTAGATGGATCTATTGACAATTAAAAGAAGTATTAGTTGCGAAAGGGATATGATTAGCAAGAAGGAATTGACTATGAGGAGACATTTACACCTTATGAAGAGCAAAACCATAAAAATTATTTGTGCACTAGAAGCACAAAAAGGATAGAAACTTCAAGAAATGGATATAAAAAGTGCTTTATTGAATGGCAATTTCAAATAAAAATAAGTATACATTGTTAGGATTTAATATCACAAAGTGCTCTCATTATTAATAATACAGGTTTGTTATATTGTTTCAACAATATAATTTTGTTATACCCGTAATGATATTAACGGGTGTTTTGTTGTGTGACTTCCTGGTTTGTAGGAAGTCAGTTTTCTATTTCCATGGCTATTTATTAGCCTTATTATTATTTGTAATCATGTGAATACAATATCAAATAATTATTTTCCTGTGTGACAATGTTGCTGTACCAATATTTGGTATCAGAGCGATGAGATCTGCGTGAGAGTGAGGGGCACTGTACATACTTCACAATTGTCCCGTCCGATGAGCATATTATTGTTTTGGTTTTAGAATAGCTACAGATCTAGGTTTCCTGTGATGTTGTCCACATAGATCTGAATTTCTGTAGATTATATTCCTCAGATTTGTCACCATCCTCGAACCGTGACTTTCATATTGATTGCATCAATGAATACAAGCTTCCACGTATGCATTCCTAATATTTTTTAAAAGCATTTTCAGTCCCGTAAGTGCTTATTCAAATAGTTGGACGTCTTCTTGAATACAGTGGTTCGATTCACTTGTGAGATCTCCATTCACTGTATCACTGAAATTCAATCCACATTGGTCTTATTTTGAGCACTGGAAAAAGTAATATATGTTCTAATGCATACTATTTAGATTTTGCGTGCCCTCAACCTGTTCATCATTATAGACGTCTAGATAATGCGGTGGATGAAAATGAATCAGGCAGTTATATGCAATCAGGAGAAATATTGATCTGGTCCTTTTCAGTAATGCATGCTGAGTTGTCTTCCACGTTCCAGACGTTCTACATTCTGGCATCGAACCGGTCAACGGAAAAAAAGATCCTACAAACGAACATATCTCGTTGCTTTGTTTGCAATAATAGCCATCCAAGTGTATTATCTGCTAAGCTGTGGAATTAAAGTATGCATATCTGAGTTGTATATGAGCACCTATCAGCATACCACATGCAAAATTCTGTCAGAGGGGCTTTCACTATTTGCGTTCAGAGTAGACGTATACAGATCTGGTTTCTGTAATCTCTGCCACGACTCGTGAACAAGGTCCAACTGTTTGTTTCAATGCAAATACGTTTTGGTTCAAGCGTTTTTAGGTGAGGTTGGTGGTTTTAGGGTTAAACCCATGGTCTTAGCATAAGTCTCAAATATTCTTGTCTAGTTTTATAGCTTAGTTTTTGTATTATGTTTATTTTCCAAAGTTTTTTATTATTCGTCTTCATCAACAAAAAGTAGCTTTATTAAGTCTTTGTATTATGTATGTTTTAGTTTATTATTAAGGGTTCTAGACTTGTGGAGTCGATCATGTCCATTATATAATAAAATATTCTTTAGGTGTCATTTATTATATTGTATGTTATCAAGATTATCGTTGATAAAAGAGTCATCTGATGTTATTTGTAAGACTCAAGTATTGTTGAGTCAATTATTGTTTTTATAAAAATCTAGTCAAAAATTGATTCGTTAGTCTGTCAAAATAGTCAGAGTCAAAGTGTCAAAAATATATTTGTGTCAGTTTTTTATCGTCATTTAGGTGATTATTAGGAAAATTGTCAAAAATATTGTAAAAATAAAAATTTTTCCTCACATTTCAACTATTGGACGCATTATCACTTGTACGCGACGTCCAAGTGGGGGGGTGCATTTTCGGTGGAAACCGACACCCAGTAGTTTGTAAATGAGCCTCATTTCCATATCTGCTAAGTAAGTAGCAAAATTTTGGAGGATGGAGGCAACGGAGGTAGGAGGACAGTCAGCGTCCTCGAGTTCGTCACTACCTCAGAGGCCACAAACTACTTTAGTGACATCTTTGTGTCTTGTGTGATGAATAAGAACAGATGAGCATCCCTGTTCCTGTGTGCAGTGCAGTGCTTGTGTGTCCCCCGTGATGATAAATTGTACCATTGATACTATTGCAGGAAGTGTTCTTGATCAAACTGATTTGATGGTTGATGTGAATTGGTTGAACGGTCCCAATTCATGTATTCATCTAATAGGTTGAACGGTCCCTGGATGATGTAGTTCCCACAGTCAGTGTTGAGGATCGAGACCATGTGCAAGCTACGGAGCGGCATGCTGCTTGGTTGAAGATGGTGTTTTCCCCATGTTCGCACTAAGGGGGGGAATGTTAGGATTTAATATCATAGTGCTCTCATTATTAATAATACAGGTTTGTTATATTGTTTCAACAATATAATTTTGTTATACCCGTAATGATATTAACGGGTGTTTTGTTGTGTGACTTCCTGGTTTGTAGGAAGTCAGTTTTCTATTTCCATGGCTATTTATTAGCCTTATTATCATTGTAATCATGCTTACAATATCAAACAATTATTTTCCTGTGTGACAATATTGTTGTACCAATATACATAACCCATCTAGAAGGATTTTTCAATGAGAAACATCCTAATAAGGTATGTCATCTAATTAAGTCTCTTTATGGACTCAAACAAACACCTAGGGCATGGTACATTAAAATAGATGATCACTTATTGTAGCATGGATTCACTCGTAGCCCTCGATTCAAATCTGTATATTAAAAAGATAGGAACATAGATTGTCATTTTGGTTTTGTATGTGGATGATCTTATGATCATAAGGAGCTTAGAAAATATTGTTAAAGATGTTAAGAATGATTTGAAGGAATCCTTCGACATGACAGATTTGGGTCTACTTCACTATTGTCTTAGCTTAGATATATTATAGAAGAAGAATCATATTTTTATCTCATAGATGAAATACGCCAAGAAAATATTGGAAATATGACATGTATGATTGCAAAATTATGTCCACTCTAATGGAAAAATATTTGAAACTTTTTAGATTCCAAGATTCACCTCAAGTAGATGGTACTCACTACAGACAACTTATTGGGAGTCTTATTTGTTTGACCTATACCAGACTAGATCTTTGCTTTGTTATGAGATATCTTTCCAAATTCATGTAGGAGCTAGAAAAATGTCATTGGGTAGTAGAAAAGCATGTGTTGAGATATGTTTGAAGTACACTTGACTATGGTAAGGAGTATCAAAAAATCTCATTTCTTCTTGTAGGGATATATAGACTCAAACTATGTTGGATCTGTTGATGACAAGAAATCAACTACATGTTATATTTTTCATCTCGGGTCTAGACCTATCTCGTGGATTAGTAACAATAAAATTGTTGTTTCTCTCTCATCCACTAAGGCATAGTATCCCACCGCACAAGGAGCTTTGTGTAAAGTGATTTGGCTATGCCACATTTTGGCTGATATGTGCATTCCTAAAGAAAATCCACCCATCGTTCATTATGAGAATTAGAGTGTGTTTAAGCTTGTGAAAAAAAAGTTTTCTATGAGAGAATAAAGAGCATTGAGGTCGAATGTCACTACATTTGAGAACAAGTATTGAACCACCACATCCAACTCTAGTACACTATCACACAGATTCTTAGATAGCGAGATATACTCACCAAGTCAATGAGAAAGGTGAAATTTGAATTGTTTCAGGGCTACATTTGTAAAATAAATGTAATAAGGGGGAATGTTAGATTAATTTATATTTATTACATTTTTTTATCAACCAACCATGTCGATTATGCCTTCGTGGCATATCCATCTATCCACATGAGACAGCTCCTTCCATGAACCATTTTTTACTTGTATATACTAGCATGTTTTTCTTTGATTTATCATTCGATTCATTTCTCTCTCTCTCTCTCTCTCTCTCTCTCTCTCTCTCTCGTCTAACATTTCTTAACAATAAAATTACAATATAGTATTTCCAAATTTGCATGATAAAAGAAAGAACAACCCAAATTTCCAAATAGCTAAGAAAATCCAATACGCATTCATTCATTTCTCACTAAAAATAACAAGAGAATCAAGTAAAATAGCTCATGCTTGTAAATTATTTTACCCATATTTCTCCTTCAAAAATTAGAAACCCCAAATGTGTATGCACAACAAGGTATTTTCCAAATTTTCAAGATCCAAAATGCATAAAATAAACCCATCTTGCCTTTAAAATAGCTACAGATGTTTACATGTAACAACCAATAGATTTCCCATATTTTCTCCATTCCAGAGAGCAAAAATAACCACAAAAATGTGAATGGAGGAATGCATGCCTTAACATGCAATGCAAACTTCTCATTTTCTAAAAAAATGTGGTGTTTAGTAATAGATTTAATTCTTGTTAATTCTTCATAACATTCCCTCCAAAATCTCCACTTTCCTCATACCATGCGTATTTCCTCAACATGTTAAGTTTGGTCTTTGACCAATTTTAAATTTATTTAATCATTTCCATTTTTTAAAACATTATTTAACCCCATTCAAATTCATATGGTCACTGAAAAAAAACTACTAAACAATAAATTACATGCCAACCTTGGGTTGATGAACCACTTAACTTTAATAAACAATGAAATACCTTTATCTACTTGTGGATAAAGATTGATATACAAACATTAAAACTTTGAATTATGGTCTAAGACCAATTAAAAAATCATTAGTTACTAATGAAAAGTAAAGTGGTCTATGATTCAATCACTTAAAAATTTTCTCCTTCAGATCCTAAGACCAACCTAAATATAACTTAAACATAACAATTCTTGGCTTTCTCGACATGTCCAAGACCCTTATTTGCAAAACTAAAATAGTAATTTTAATGCCTTATGATCTATGACCAAGCTCACAATGTCATGAAGGGGATTTAGAACATTACAAAATAACCTTCACATTATTATTAGCTTGCGCTTTAATATACAATGCAATCATTATAAACCGATATTGATAACATTTCTCTTATAAACCTTTTCCAAATAATGATAATATTCGCAATCGAGTAATAAAGTCGATACAAGTAATTATCATGTAACAATGTTAACCAAAAAATGATATTCTAACAAATCCAACAATCAACAACACTCAATTAATAAAATCCAAATGATGGCTTGATAAAATAAAACAATCACATGACGCAAAAATTACACATATAGACATATGTGCTTATACATGCATTTATATAAGCATGTGCATATATTTTAGCATATACACATGTATATATTTTGGAATATACATATATGTATATATTTGGGCATATACATATATATTTGGGCATATACATATATGTATATATTTGTACATATGATAACATACATATAATTATCAAATCCACTTTTTAATAACTAATCCATTAACCATTGATCATAATGATAGAAAAAGTAATCGTTAAATTACGGGGTGTGAAACTCTTGGACACTAATCTCACATTTAGAAACTATTTTTTGGAAATTTTATGATGTAATGTGCTAATTTATAGCTCTTTTCTGTAAACCCACATCAATATATGTAATTTTTATTTTTCTATAAGTTCTTCCTACACTTTCACTTATTTTGAACAATTTGTGTATGCACCTATAATTATAAACACCATAATCTCCTACATTATCAATTAATTGCATATATAACAATAAAGGGTTGTTTTTGAGGTTGATTTAGAATACACTTGGTTTCTAAATCCCCTTTTATCCTAACCAACCACTACACTACATTTAACACATGAAAATGCCCATACTCCACGTGTTCTCCTATTGTATGTGCAAGTGTGTATGTAAATATAAAGAACCATCCCCATATGCTTATCATTACACCTCAAAACAAATATCATGCCAAAAAGGTATATTTTACATGTACCCTTTATGTGTTTTGTTTAAAGTTCTTAAAGGTATATTTTTGATAGAATACATATCATTAAATAACCTTGACTTGTAGATACTTGACATAGATTTAAAGTTCTATTGAACTTTGTTGGAATGCTCTTGAAGAGAATGTAGTCATTCAAAATAATTAGGAATTTTTGATGTCTTATCTTGATTTATAGATGATTTTGGAATATTTTTATATATTTGGAGATGAAGATCAAGTGTACCTTGTTTTTTTAAAGAAATGTCTTAGTATTTTCCAATTGATTAAATGAGAATGTTAGACTTTATTTTATAACATTCTATAGACATGAAATAACACACTTTGAGTACATTTCTAGGTCCTAATCACATACTACTATTCATATGATTCCTAAGTGAGAAAACTAGCAATTAATAGTTGTCTTTGGCATTTTTGTCTTTGTTCATGTCTTCTTTTTGGCCTCTTACACCCTACAACCCAGTTGATGCTTTACTATTTCATCTTTTATCACTCTAGACACCAACGCCTAGCCAGGACGCCAACACCCATGCACCCCATCCTTCTGGGCGCCCTAACCTCTTTGTATCTTGCTCGATTATTTTGGTCATATTTTCTCTTTTGGGCATCTTGTTTTCTTATGGGTCAATTTTTTAGTTGTTAATTGTGAAATTCAAACAAGGGAATCATATAAATATAAATCTATGTGACCATAATAAATGACCAAACTCTAAGCATCTATTAATATCACCTAGGGTTATATCTAAAGGAATTTCAAGAGCATCAAAACATCCATCTAGATTCATTCAAGGGGCAATGGACTACATTTTTTGTATAGATGCATAGGAGGGAAATTCATTTTTCCATCCACACATATATTTACATTGTTACATCTAGCCATTTCTTGCTTATTAAGTGCATCTTGCACAAGATCCTCTTAGGGCACGATTCTTGCACACACACACAAACACACGAGAACTAAATAGATTTTAAAATGTATTGAAACACGTGGATCATAAGTTCACTCTGTCAGTGACCTCCGAGGTTAGGCTGACTCTCCATTTGCATCTTTTCATTTTTAGGATTTGATGTGTTTTGGGGTTTTGTAGGAGGTATTTTATTTTTCAAGCTATAGGAAAACTTGGTGATCTTTCAACGAACTACATGCAATCAATGGTGAATATCAAAAAACATCTTGTGATACTAAAAAATTTAGTTTTTGAGGCTTTTCATAGTCGCAGAACCTAGAAATAGTCTCCAATTCCTAGGTGCCCCGACCTTATCCATGCGCCCCTAGTCCCAACATTTCCGACAGTTCTACAATATTTTGGGTTTGGTTGTGACATTATTACTTCCATTTTCATTAATTTTCTATCTTGGCACACCTTCATAATTATCATGGAATTAGTTAATTATCTTATTCCATTTCTTACACATAGGGTTTTGAATTCCATTTTCTTATTTCTTAGGTCGAGATGTACTTCATTACATATGATTTTGTTGTGACTCTACAACATCTAGGGTTTAATAATCTCATATTTTTATTAAATAATTTAGTGAATACGACATATTTGAATTCCCTTGGGTATTCATTTCATCAATTATTTCATCCTCTCATCATAGATATCTCCATTCATGATTTCTTGCTAACTAATCGATTGTCGAGCTAAAATAATTACTCTCTTGGATAATACTCACATTACTTCTACTATTCATTTGAAAATAGTTTATCCAACATTTGTAGATGAATTTTATCAAAAAATAATTTTCCATCTATTGTAGTGACAATATTTCAGTTTATGACAATGATACTCCACTATATATACGAGTTTCCATCAATTACTTGGTTGCTAAACAAATTTTATTTGATAATGTATATGAGATCAATATTTTTCCTCTATCATTTATTCAAAATATAGACCTTTATATAGCTAATATTAACCCTACATCTATTTTGTTCCATGTATATGATTCTACTACACATCCATGCATAAGCACTGTTACTTTTCCTATCACGGTTGGCCCAAAAAAATTTCCTACAATATTATTTGTTATTGATATTCCAATTCCATATAATTTCTTACTTGGTAGGCCATGGCTTCACAAAATGCAAGAAATTCCTTCTACAGTTCACCGATGTGTTAAATTCTCATAGGAGGGATTTAAATATATAGTTCCCACTGATAGTAATCCATTCCAAAATTTCCACCTAGACCTAAATATTTCATTAACTATCATAACTTCACATTAACACACATCCCGCAATCCACCCCACGACTCATAAAATATCTAGAAAAATTTCCTCCACTCGAAGGAATAATTTGTGCATTAGATGTTGTTCCATCCGCTTTAAAGAATATGTACGATGGGCATGTTATATTTTCATACTAAATATAAATGAAAATATAACATGTCGTACTCTTCGTCTTTATCTAAATCTCTAACCATGTCTAAATATACATAACCACTCAAAGCGTGTCTCGATCCACAGTAGCACAAAACCGTGTCCCCACGGTCCCTCTCAAGTATCGAAGGATCCTTTTTACTTCCTGCTAGTGATCTTTACCTAGATCACTCATAAATCTACTCATTACTCCCACTACATGGGAAATATCAAGCCTAATGCACACCACGACATACATCAAACTGCCAACCGATGATGAGTAGGGTACCTTAGGCATATAATTTCTCTCTTGTTATGCTGGGAAAAAACTCCTTTGATAACTTAAAATGGTATGCTAAAGGATTCCTAACCGGTTTTTCATTCTACATATTAAGCCTCTCTAAGACCTTTTTAATGTACTTTTCCTGAGATAAAGTCAGCTTTCATTCCTTCCTATCCCGAGATATCCTCATAGAAAGGATTTGTTTGGCTTCTCCCAAATCCTTCATAGTAAAGGAGTCACTTAGCTACTTCTTGAGTACTTTTATTTCTTGCATGTTTTTACTTGCAACCAACATGTCATCCACATATAAGCACATGATAATATAACTACCATATTGAAATTTCTTTATATACATGTAATGGTTAGAATGAAATCTAATACAACCTTGTTCCATCACGAAGCTATCAAATTTCTTCTACCATTGATATGGACCTTGTTTCAGTGCCATACAATCTCTTCGTTAGTTTACACATCATCTCATCTTTACCTTTGACCTCATAGCCCTCTCACGTTGTTGCATATATAGGTCCTCCTCTAAATCACTATGGAGAAATGAAGTTTTTACATATACCTACTCTAATTGCAAGTCTTATACCGCCACTATTCGTAGAACAATTCTAATAGAAGTCATTTTTACTACGGGAGAAAAAATCTCATCAAAATCTATATCTTTCTTTTTGTGTAAACCCTTGACCACCAACTGGGCCTTGTATATTTTCTTGAATCCTTCTTCCTCTTTAAATATGTACACCCACTTGTTCTTAAATTCTCTTTTATCTTTGGGTATACTCACCAAATCTAAAGTATAGTTCTCCATGAGATATCGATGCTCCTCATCCATGGTTTTTTCCCACTTCTTTCTAGCATCTACCCGCATTGCTTCAATGAATATCTCTAGCCCTCCATTTTCAATGAGTAATAAATAATTAAGAGAAGGAGAAAAATGTTTAGGTGCTCTTCTTACCTTAGAATAACTCCTCAATATAGGAGGTTATGGTTCCTGTTGATTAGGTTCCCGAAATGATTCATATGTAATTTTCCCATCCTGAAGACCCTCTATCACTACATATTATTTCCTAGATTCCTCCCGATTTCCTATAATCATTACTTATACATAACTTTCTCATTAAATACCACATCCCTAGATCGAGTGATTTTATTTTCCTCAATAATCCAACATTTATATACAAAGTCATCACCACCATAACCAATGAAAGTGCATTTTTCTGATTTAACCTCTAGCTTGGTCCTATCCTCCTTGGCTATATGAAAAACACCTCACATCCAAAGACTCTAAGAAATGGGTAATCAAATTTCTTACCGTATAAATCCTCCTCGGTATGCCTTCATGCAAGGCACTTGAGGGTCCTCTATTTATCAAGTAAAAACTTGTACTCATTGCTTATCTCCAAAAAGAATGAGGTAGTCCTGCATGTAATCTCATACTCCTAGCTTATTCTAGTATTGTCATGTTCATCCTTTCGATAAACCCATTCTCGCACGCAAAGTTCCCGTAACCGTATTTTTCTGTGAATTCCATTATGATTATACAAAAATGTGAAATAATAGCCTAATATAATAATATGGTAGTAGTAAATAAATGCAATGGTGAAATACAAAACTATACCAAAGAAAGCTAAGATAGGAAATATAAAACCACAATGTGTAAAGAGGGTTAGAAGAGCCTTAGTTGATTCAAAGATGTTGTTGGAATGTGTTGCGGCGGAGACCGACCAACATAGATGGAGGACCTTTGCAAAAAATCATGAAAAATGTAGATCCGAATATTTGACTAGATCAAGCGCTTAGAGAAGGATAAGGGCACCCGTGGGTGCCCTGGTCTAGATTTAAGGCACCCTGGTCTGCGTAGATGCTTAGAAAACCTCATCCGAGGTGTTGTAAAAGGTTTAAAATTGTTCACTTTTTATCGTGTATATGTTGTTGAATTCCACCGAATGTCTCTATAAATCCAAAATGAATGAATCACCTATAAAACCCCAAAAATCATAAAACCATAAAAAAAGATGTAAATGAAGAGGTCGAAATGTCCTCAACTACCAGAATGATGGAATTATCACCGAGTGTTGTACTACATCTCATACCCAATGTATTTTTTTGTGTGTGTGTGGAATAGTGCCCCAGTTACTCTTGTGCCAAGAATACATGAAGTAGCAAACAATTAACTAGATGTAGAATGTAATAAATGTGTGCAGGGAAACAATAGAATTCCCTCATATGAAGTGTGATACAAATGAACTATCCTTTTGTCCCTTGTTATGGAGTTAGAATGATGAAAATGGAGCTATATATTCCTTTGATGGATGCAACCTTAGGTGGAGATAATAAATGCTCAAGCTTGGTCCCTTATTATGATCAATTTTTTTATATTTATATCATTCGCTTGCTTGAATTTTGTAATTAAACCCAAAAAGGATGACTAACAAAAAGATAATATGATTAAATGAATAGAAAGGACCCAAAAATTGTGACCAAAGTACAAAGAGGACAAGGGCTCCCAGAGGGGATAGGGGTGCCTAGCGTTGATGTCCTAGCTGGGCGCTAGTGTCTAGAATGACAAATATTGAAAGGTGAAAAGAAAAACTAAGCAAGTAAGAGTGCAAGACTGAAAGAAGAAGCACAAATAAAATAATGGTCTCCAAATATATGGGTTAATTAGTAATTTTATTACTTAGGAATCATGTAAATAGTAGTATGTGATCTAGACTAGATAGTGACTCAAAGTGTGTGATTTTGTGTCTATATATGCCCCCAATTTATGTTGGTGAGAAGAATGCTCTGTAACATAAAGTGGTTAGATATGTGTACCTGATATCCATGTATATTGATGTAAAAAACATGACAAGGGACTAGAAAAAAGTGTGGAGTGATAAAAATATGGAGTGTGGAGACTAAAGATGCCAAAATGTAAAAGGTGAAGAAAATTAACCTAAGGCGAAACACGTGTATAAATTACGGTGTGTGTGATGTAACTATTGTTAGTATCATGTGCATGATGTTGTTGATTGCTTACTTCCCATACATACAGACCTACAAAAGAGAATATGATAAAGTAGTCAAATACGCATGTATATGTATAAAAACGCACTTAAGGAAGTATATAAAAAAATGCTGAAAAATGTGAAAAAGGGACATGTGCACCTGATCCACAAAGTGAGGAAGGAATGTCGAAAGGACCATGTTAATGAATTATGAGTTTGTTGAGTGATCTCATGCCACTAGTTGAAGAAGTATAGGGAGGAAAGTCTGATTTATCCTCCAACCTTTAACCACTTCCCCCAAACCAGAGATCTCGAGTCTTTATCTGGTATTTTGGGTGATCCAATTCCATGACAGTAGTGTAGAGAGGAAGGTCTAGTGTTATCCTCTAACCTTTAACTACTCCCTGAAATAAAACACCACTATAGATGATGTGTACTAATGCATGTTCTAAGGATAACCTTCCTTGTAAAATCTATTGTGTATGAGTTCTATAGACCGTGCTAAACCCAATCACCGAGTAATTACACCTAGTTATAGGTGCTCCAGAAAGGCATCACAATACTAAGGACCCAAGTCTGATTTTGATCCCTAAACTGGACTATATCAATATTGTGTTGTGTTGCATACTATGTGTATATCGTTGTATGGGGTGAATGATTCACCCAAATGATACCCCCTCTTTGGGGGTGCACATGACATCGTTGTAGGAGTATGCAACCCAAAAGAGGACATATTGTTGTAACTATGCCCTACAGGGGGAAGGGAATGTGCTTGGTAAAAACTAAGGAACATGCAAACAAGTGTCTAGAAAAACAAGTGTTAGTACAAGGAAAGACATACATGCATGTATAAGACGAAGTGTAATCTAAACAAACAATGTGTAAGATATAACACACAAGAATAAAAATTAGACCATGAAAAGTGGGTTACAAACACGGGACATCGCTCGCGATGTCCTAAGACAATCAAGGCCAACAAAGCCAAAATAATACAAGTGTGCACACAAGACAAAGGGAAAATCCCATAAAAATGGCATACTATGACAAGTAAGTACAAACAATGTAATAGATAACCATGGAAACAAGTAGCCCTTCTTAACAAATTCTACACATGAAGCACCCGTTAACATCTTAGAAAGATAAAAATTATGTAAATGCATGTATAATCTGATAAAATAGTGTGTTATGAAACAATAACATCTATAGTGTATGAAAGTGGATGACCCTAAGAGTCATTGTGGAACTAGTACTAGGTATCTTGTGCCAAGCATCCATGCTGCATGTAATGGATCTATAAAATATATGTTCACAACTAGAAAGAAAGTGAACATGCACGTGTGTATGGAAAGATAATGACATACAATATATCTATCTAACATGTGTAATAAAGTGAACATGTATAAATAAATGCAACCAAGATATACAGTATGTTGTGGATGGATGGAATGGAATGCAGAGTGAATGATTGGATCCACATTCCCCGAGTGAATGGAATTATATGCAGTGAGGTTCATTTTTTACTCCCCCTCAACAAACAATAATGAATCGTAAATGAGAGTGTGTCATTAGGAAATGAACAAACTATGTGTTGTATGTAGCATGATGTAATGAATGTGTAGTGATGATATGTGACATAGAGATGAAGTGCAAGAATGTGTGATGATTTATCCTAAAGCTTATATCACAAGATGAGTAGAAGAAGTGATGATTTGTCCTAAAGTGTATATCACAAGATGAGTAGAAAAAGTGATGATTTATCCTAAATCATATATCATAAGATGATATTAGAGGAATTGATGATGTAGCCTATGGCATATATCACTAAATGATGTAAGTAGAAGTGATGATGTAGCTTATAGTGTATATCACTAATCTAGGAATTTCACATGAGAAAATACTTTGAATAGTTGAATGTGTGAATATGATGTGGTCCATTTTTGATGTAAACCATCAATAGTCTAGTATGGACCATGAGACTAGAGTGTGTCATAGGGTACTGAGTGTAACGTGTAAAATTAGATGTGTAAAGTAGGCCATATGTGTAATAGATGTGGTGATGAGAAATCATCATGTGATGTGTAATGTGTAGTGTGTAATATAGGATCTATAATACATATTGCAATATGTGTAGATGATGTAAGATGTAAGATGTAAGATGATGTATATGTGTAAAATTGTAGGATGTGTGAAGATGCATAATGTGTAATGTCTATTGTGCGGTGTTTGAGATTCATATGTATAGGATGCACTCAATAGTAAAATGTGAACGGAAGCACAATATTTCATCATCGTAATGACGATGCGCTAATGTGTTGAGATGTGTATGATGAATGAAAAATATTAGATGTGATGTGTTTGATATGGGAGACATTTGATGACGTTAGAAGAGGGGGAGTAATTACATTGCCCCCCAAGTGTATGGTGATGAGTGTGTTATCGGGGGTAAGGTGGCAAGAGTCACTGCTAAAGATCAAGTTTATGTGAAGCGGTGGAAGCATGTGTGGAAAAAA
Source organism: Taxus wallichiana var. yunnanensis (assembly GCA_018340775.1). Classification (NCBI taxonomy): domain Eukaryota; kingdom Viridiplantae; phylum Streptophyta; class Pinopsida; order Cupressales; family Taxaceae; genus Taxus; species Taxus wallichiana. The sequence continues at coordinate 263,615,244 of CM031236.1, forward strand.
CAACATTAGAACCATGCAATGGTGGTGGAATTTGAAATTTCTGTTGGCCATCGTAGGAGTAGTTATTTTAACAAAAATGATTAGTTGGAGCTTATGTGGGATTAATGACACTTTGCATAAAAACTTGGTAGAAGAACGTGGACTAATTTTGAGAGGTGGTTGTGTAATTTGACTTGGTAATGTTGTGGATGACTTGAGAGAAAGAGATGTTGAACTAGTTTTAAGGAGGCTTCTTAGGTTGACTTGATAATTCTGTATGTGACTTGAGTGTAGGAGTTAGAATAATTTTGAGAGGCAGTTGCTTAGGAGGTACTTGAATTATTGTATAAGGAACTTGAGTAATGATGGCATCATGGTCATTAGACATAGAATGAGTAGCTTTAGGAGCCCAAGATATTTATCATTTGGAGATGGACCTATATTATAATGTTGTGCAGAAAATGAGAGAAAACCTTGATGCTCAAGATGCTTGATTCTTCATTATAACGCATAAAAATCATTGTCATTATGTCCATTGATTAAATGATAATTGCAATATGGACGAGATTCATATTTTGCTAGCTGATAAGGAGGATAGTATTGAGTAGGTGGTAAAGTAATCAATTGATGACTAACTAGCTCATTAAGAATGCCATGCTACTTAGTATTGCGATCAAAGGTGAGAAGATATAGTGATGGTATGACTTGAGGCTCACGATATGATCTAATGTAGAAGACATAGAATGAAAATGAGAAGAATAACTATCACGAGCCTAAGAAGTTTCTTCAAGATGTTATATTTCATATTTAAGAGATGCGATCGTGGATTCCATAGCCTGGAATTTTTCATAAAATAAATAATACAAAGCTTGAATTGAGTTCAACATTGATTGATTAGGTGGGGATCACAAATACTAGGGTCATCAGATAGATGATCTAAAATAGAACTCACTTGATGTGGTGGCGCATCGCTAGGGAGATAGATGGTGTCTAATTTTTTTAGAACAACTTGGAAATTGGGATGCATCTTAAGTAAATAAAATAAAAAAACTTGAGGAATTTGACAACCCATGATAGAGGAAAAATGAGGATCTTAAGCGTGAAAGTGTTTGGGTTCATCAAAATGATTATGATAAAATGTGAAATAATAACCTAATCTAATGCTATGGTAATAGTAAATAAATGCAATAATGAAATACAAAAATATACCAAAGAAAGATAAGATATAAAATATAAAACCCTAATGTGCAAGGAGGGTTAGAAGAGATTTAGTTGATTTAAAGAGGTTTTGGACTGTTTCGTAGTGGAGATTAACTAAAAGAGATGGAGGACCATCACACAAAATCCTATAAAAATGTAGATCGATAGATTTGATAGGACCGGGGTGCCTAGAGAAGGATAGGGGTACCCATGGGCACCCTAGTTTGGATTCTTGGTGCTCTGGTTTTCGTAAATGCTCGAAAAACCTCCTCTAATGTGTCGAAGAGGTTCACACTTGTTCACCTTTTGTCATGTATATGTTGTTGAATTCCTCCAAATATCTCTGTAAATATGGAATGAATGAATCACTTACAAAACCCCAAACAAAGCATTAAACCCTAAAAAGAAATATGCAAATGAAGGGGTCATATTTTACTCAGCTATCAAAATTATGGACTTATCATTGAGTGTTACACTACATCTCAAACCCAATGTATCTCTGTGTGTTTGCAGAATTGTTTCCTAGGTTACTCTTGTGCCGAGTCTCACATGAAGTAGCGATCAAGTAGCTATATGTAGAATGTAATAAATGTGTACATGGAAATAATATACTCCCCTCCTATGAAGTATAATGCAGATGAACCAGTCTTTTGTCCCTTGTGAAGGAGCTATATGGATGCAAATGGAGAGATAGATGCCTTTGATGGATGTAACCTTAGGTGGAGATAGTAGATTCTTAGTTCTTGGTCCCTTATTATGATCACATAACTTTATATTTATATGATTCCCTTGCTTGAATTTTTTAATTAACCCTGAAAAGGTCAACTGCCAAAAATATAAGATGTTCAAATGGCTAGAACGGACCCAAAAATTATGACCAAAGTACAAAGAGGACAAGGGTGCCCAGAGGGGACATGGGCACTTGGTGCTGGCGTCTTGGCTAGATGTTAGTGTCCAAAATGAAAAATGTCAAAAGGTGAAAAGACAGATTTAAGAGAAAGCAAGAGTGCAAGATTGTTGACATAAGCATAAAGAAAAAAAAAAGTGGCCAAAGACATGGGTTAATTAGTAATTTTCCTACTTAGGAATCATGCAAATAGTACTATGCGATCGAGACTAGATAATGACTCAAAGTGCATGATTTTTGTCAACATATTAGAAAAATAATCATCAAACTCATTTCTGAAATACTCCCCTCTATTATCATACCTAAGACATTTTCCCTTAATATTTGTTTCATTCTCTACCAAGGTTTTCTATTTAACAAAAGTATCAAATACATCAAATTTGTTTCTAATAAAATATACCCAAAATTTCCTTGTTGCATCATAAATAAAAGTAACATAATAATTTGAACCCAAAAAGATGATACAGTGGCACCCACACATAAAAATTTACCAACTCCAACTTACTACCTTTCTCTATAGGTCTAACCTTGAGAAACTTTACTGTTTATGTTTCTCATATACACAAAGGTGGTCGCAAATCAAAACTTATTTCTATAAATCTAGGAAAATTCTTCTTTATGATTTGCATGCCCTTATGGCTCATATTACCAAGCCTATAGTGCCACAATGTTGTATTTACGGTTGAATCCACAAGATTACAAACATTAGTCTACTAGTGGTTAAATATAAGTTTCAACCTTCTTACCTCTTGCCACCAAAAGAGAACCCTTGGTAGCCTTACAAGAGTCTTTGTAAATATCATAAGACAACTATTATTTCCCAACCTGTCCCACCAAATTTTTTTTTTGTCTTAATGTAGGCACATGTATGACATCCTTCAATAGATATGTATTGCCATTCTCGCATCTTAACTTGAATAGAACCTTTTCCAACTATGTTTTAAGGCTCATCATCACCAATAAAAACATGACCAAAATCCCTTGAACATAATAAAAAAATAATATCTATGCAGAGTAGCATGGTAAGAATCCCCTGAATATAAAACCCAAGATTCAACAATATTATGAAAAGAAAGAATCAAAATTCCCCGGTAGACATTACATGTTTCCACATTCACCTCCTTGTTTTCTTCCGTTATTTCTTCTTATCCAAAATCTCCCAATAGTCCTTTGCATGTCTAGGTTTTCCACACTACTAGCATACCATCTTGCTTTCGATTTTGACCTTGCCCGATATTTCTATTTTTCATGAATTCCTCTATTATTTTGTCTCCCTCTAGTTTCCACTATCAAAGAATTCCCTAAAGTAGAATATCCCCTAGATATTTTTCTTCACATTTCCTTTCTTAGAATCACCCCTACAATGTCCTCAAATTTCAACTTTTAGTTAACTAGAGATGAGTTACTTACCACTAGTACCAGTTATTCCAACTCTCAGGTAAGGATTACAAAATTAATAAATCCCTAAATTTTTCATCAAATTCTATTATAAATAAATAGAGCATATTCACAACAGTATTAAAATCATTAAAATGATCTCAGAATCAACTATTCTTAGACATATTCGATTAAATAAATTTTCATTAAAAATATCTTGTTAGAGGTAGAGGGGTTTTCATATAACTTCCCTAATGCATCCATGAGTTATTTTGTAGTCTTCTCCTTTGAAAAATTAAATGATACCATAGATGCAAGACATAGCTGGATTGTCCCTAGTGTATTCTTATCCAACGAATCCCACCACATCCATCATGCTCAAGGGTTTGTTCCCTTTTTTATGACAATGGAATATAAAAAATAATTTTGATAAAGATAATCTTCCATATGCATCTTCTAAAGACTAAAATTATGCCCATTGAATTTATCAACCTTTGATCTTCCATCATCTTCCATAGCTCCCACTCAAGATAAATATTTCCCTGTGATTCAACACTTCAACAAACCAATCTAGGCTCTAATACCATTGTTAGATAATAAGGGATAAAATATGTAGAACAATCCCACACAAATCGCAATAGTAGAAACTAATATGTAGAATAATATCATAGATCTAAAATAAGTGTAGAAAATAAAAGAACAAACACAAATACAGTATTTAACGTGGCTCGTCCAATTTGGGCTACATCCACCAAGAATCACTTACTCATATTTTATTACAAAGCCACCTCTTTCTCTCAAATTTGTTTGGAGTTGTGCTCAACAAACTATCCTAAATTCACACTTGAAGTCATATACATCTACAATGATATGTCTCTCTTACCATATACACAAAAACACATCAATACGAAACTTCTTAAGCGGTTTTACAATCTGTGGATACAAAAACTGCCCCATAAACCTATGAGTAAAAATACCACCCATATGATAAGAACACGTTTCTTGAGGTATTAGACACATCTTTCAATAATATTGTTTTTCTTAGGAGCTATGCCCCGAACCCCTACATCCCGATTGCGGCCCACCCCTTACAACCCAAATTAGAAAACTGTGGAGAGTGTAAAGTAATTTTAGTATATAGTCTTCAAAAATTCCACACATGAAAAGATGCACCAAAACATAACATGAAAAAATTTTGTGCTACAGTTCACACTTGACTATTGAGGGCATACTACATTCATGAAACTCACATCATACACATTACACATTTCACACTCGGTGCATTCATGACACATCTTTCTAACACACATTCATCACATCATATTTCCCGATGACATACTCTAGTCCCATAATTCATACTCGAATGTTGAGGGTTAAAATCTGAAATGAACCTCACTACACACTCACTCTCTCCGCTTTATGCTTCATTGATCATATCTATCTAGCATACACTATTAAATTATTTCTGATGAAACACTCTTGTTCTATGGTTCATTCTTTATTATTGAGGGGAAATTTATAAATGAATCTCATCTCATTCATACTCATTCATAATCACTCGGGGTCATATTAATCCTATCACACTCACATTTCATTCGATTCCATTCACACTCACAACATACTACATATCTTGGTTCCACATTATTCTTTCTTACTTATACTTGCATGTTATAGTTTTCTTACTATATTAAATGGATATTTTATATGTCATTATATTTTCTATATACACATGGATGTTCACTTCCCTTCTAGTTGTGAATGAAAAATTTACATAGATTTATTACACACACCATGGATGCTTGTACTGTACCTCTTACCTATCCCAAAATGACTCTTGGGGAATCTACTTTCATACACACTACACGTGATATTGTTTCATGTCATACTACTTCATCTTCTTACTATCACATTACTATATCTGATCATACATGATTTTGAAATTATTTTTGTCTTTCTAACATGATAAAAGGTTCTTCATGTGCAACATTGTCTTACAGAACTAGTTGCCACCATGGTTGTCTCGATACTTTGCTTGATATTGTTTGTCATTGTTTTCCATTGTATGCTATTGTTTGCGGGATTTTTCCTTTGTCTTTTATGCACATAATATGATTTTGGATTCTTCAACCCCGAGTTTATTGTGACATTATGAGTGATGTCCCATGTTCAAAACCTACTTTTCACAGTCTACATCGTCTTCTTTCTTACTAGATTACACTTTGTATTTTATATGTGTATTTGTCTTGGTTGTACTAATACGTGTTTCCAAGCACACTCCCTCCCTCCCCTGCAGGCATAAATGTCTTATCAACATTCAGTCCTCCTTTGGTATGCATCCTTATAAGCGGTGTCACATACACCCCAAATGAGGGGGCATAACTTTGGTGAATTAGTCACCCCATTTAATAGTACATAGTCATAATTCGAGATCTGCATAGTATAAGAAAATCACGGTCTTCATCCACAACACAAACACCAACACCTAGATACGGACATGAGTTCTTGGGTACTCTGACCATTCCCGGGTGCAAATGACCAAGGAAATTTATAGGATTTTTTCACAAATAAACAAAGTTTTCAATAGTTTACATAGCATTTTTCACAGAACAAGCATAATCCTTCAGCAATCAACATGCAACTTATCTCACTTTTCTATTTGCATTGGAACTAATTGGATCAAACTTGATTGAAATGAAACAAAGTAGGATCACACCATCTAGAGTGGTGTATAAATCATTAGGAACTAGTTGGGGTTAGAGAATAACACTAGAACTTTCTCCCCAAAATGTCTTCTATTGTGGCATGAGATTGCCCCAAAAAATCACTCTTGGAGTGATATCACCCAAAAAAATTTTCTTCTACAACATTTTCAAGATCTTTTCTATCCCTTCGAATCATCACGGATTAGGTGCACATGTTCCTTTTACTAATTTTTTGCATTTTTACACACTTTTTACATATTTAGATCAAAATTTTCATATACACATATTTGACTACTCCTTTGCTCTTATTTTTGTAGGTCCTTCCTTATGGGAAGAAAAAGTGGGAAACAACAATCACATCACCAAAGACATCAAGAGACATCGAAAATAGGTACAACATGACACACCACATAATATTTCACCCCTAGGGTCACTTCCTCTTCTCTAGTTTCCACACTTTATTTTATCACTCCATGCTTTTTCTTGTCTCCTCAACACGCTTTCACCATCAATCTACATAGTTATCGGTATGCATCTCTTATCTACTTTATATTATCGAGAATTCTCTCAACAAAATAAAGTGGGGAAAATGTAGACACTAAATCAAAACTTCTGGTACATTTTTAATTCCAACTCATATACTATTATTCATAAGTGATAAAACTAGCAATTAATAATTGTCTTTGGCCTTTTTGTCTTTGTTCATGTCTTCTTCTTGGCCTCTTACACCATACAACCCAGTCGATGCTTTACTATTTCATATTTTATCACTTTGGACACCAATGCCTAGGTGCCCCCATCCTTTTGAGTGCCCCGACCTATTTGTATCATGCTCGCTTCTTTTGGGCATATTTTTTTCATATATTTTTTCTCCATTGTTTTAGGTCGATATAAGTACAACTCAAAGAAATAATTTTTAATTCTAGTTACTATTATGATTGTCATTAGTGTGCTCAACACTTTACGGACATCTACTTAATGCTTCATCACATTATTAAAGATCTTTTAGATTCTAAAGCTATTGAATGAGATGATCCCACTTTGAATATTTTTCTATTGATAACTCTAAATTAAACATATTTAATCAACCCACTCCCTCTAAAGTAAAACATGTGGATTCATCTTTCCATATGACACCTCCCACACTATCTCGACCATCTAGATATTCCCTTTCATGTTTCACATGCATTCCTCACTCTCACCAAAAAATTTCCTCATCACTTTATGACACCTTTTCCCACACTTTGAACTACCAATTATCCTATGCCTTCTTGCTCCCATGACATAAGACATGGTTCACCTATTAATCAATAGACTATAACAATATGCTCAACTCCTAGGCCATCCATTTCTTCTTGGTCTCATGCGCTACCTTTGAATTTTATATTATGTGATATGATAATACATTGTAATGTCCCCAATGGGATAATTTCTAATACCAAATGGAATAGTTGTAAATCCGATCAATAACAAAAATTTATAGAAGGTACACTTGACAAAAATAATACAGATCTAAATTTCTATAAGGAAATGCGACTTGCCTTGGAGATGATAGATACTCAAAATTGATTGAAAATCATCCAAATATTTAACCCAACAACTCATAATTTATTAAAGATGCAAGAACACCAAAAATATAATTTTTCATATCAAGAAAAAGATTTGGAAAATTTATTAAAGTTTGCATAAAATCAGCTTACAGACAAGGCTAAAAAAAATGTTTTCAAAGCCCAAATCAAATGTATGCAAGATGGAAATGGCGTCTAAAAATAAGGAAATGAAGATGGAGATGAGATCCAGATCAGTTGTGCCATAGAATGTGTCAAAATCCACTCATAAGGGTGTAGATAACCCTAAATTTGGCTGTAAATGCATGCTAAAAATTAGCTACACTCTTCTTCTTCAAACCATAGCTGGATGTAACATAAATTTGCAAATTAGGACCTTAAACATTGCAAGAACTTCATAATTATCCTTGAAACTCAATGGAAACTCCTGAATAGAGATCCATCTAAGAAAGGATGAAGAGTTTTCATTCTTAAATACTAAGCAATAGATGTTTTTCATCCTCTAATGCAAAACTTCAAAGGGGTTTTGTCCTTTGAGGTAAAAATGCAAAGAAATTAGCTCAACCAAATTTCAAATATGAAAATGTGATAAAAAGTGACGCTTTCTCCATGCACAGAGACTTGATTTTATAAATTTCACTTGAATCTTTAGTCACACAGAGTACCAATAAACTCCCTTAATTTTTTTAATAGTTTCCATCACTTTATTTAATATTTTCCCTTTGCTTTCTATCCCCATATGGGTTTCCTTTTTCTCTTTCTTTTGCTAATTTTATTTTTTTCATTAATAAATTAATTTAAGTGCTTATAATAAAGTTTTATTTTGCACTTTATAATTAATTTATTATGACTTACTTTCCTTTTTCTCATCCCTAAGCCATCGAGAAAGAATGAATGGACTAAGGGTTTTTAACCAATTTCTTTCGAGAAGGGAATATTACATACATCCCACCCTCCAAGTATCACTTGATGACATCTTGGATGAAAACTGGTAGTCTTTTTGATACCCATAGTTTGGACACAATTATGCATTGTGATAATACCAAAATATTCGATATTGGTAAAAATACAAAATCGGGACTGTCATTTTACTTGATTTAGTATCCTACATTGTGTGTGTTAATTCTCACTTTGGTTTGATAGTTTTCGTGATTTATTTCTATACACACATGTGTTGACGGGATATTGATCTGGATACAAGACACATATATCGATACATGCTTTTCAAATCACTCTTGCTTCCTTACATTCCTATTATTTGGGGGAAACCCTCCACATCCTACAAGATTTATTGTGTTATTATAGCTCCTTTATACTCCCTCGTCTACACTCAATTATATTTTCCTTGGGAGGTCCACGGACCAATCAAAAAGCGCCATGTGTCGGCGGAATGGCGAGAGGCGAAGGGAAATTTGAAAATTTTCTAAGGATTGGTCGGGCAAATCAAAGGAATTTTTGGCCCGAAGGCCTGCCAACCAATAGGAAGAGACCACATGTCCTCAGGGCCGTTGGAGATCGGCTCGGCGGGGAGAAGTTGGAAAAATTTCCAAAGTTGGTGCAAATAGAATATCTCGGCCTTAAGGCCCGCCAACGAATCAAAATGTGCCATGTGTCCTTGGAGCATCGGAAGGTGGAGGGGCGAAGGAAATTTTCCTTTTCGCCAAACTATGGAAAATAATGTAATGGAAGCCCGCTCGTGATGGCCCGCGCCAATCAGTAGTTGCCACGTGTCCATGCGGCCGACAAAAATCTTAAGGCGGGTCCACAAAGGGAAATTTGGAGTTTAGGTCTGCGCAAATGACAAAACGCCACAGGTCCCATTTGGGGAGATGGTTAGAGTCAATGGAAAATTTGGAAGCGATGGCCCGCCAGCAAATCAGAGGGTGACATGTGGCATCGGGCCATTGGGATGACAGAGTTTTTTTGGAAAATTTTCCAAAGTCCAAAAAAGTGTAAAATGACCATAGGGAGCCTGCGGACCAATAAAAACCTGCCACGTGGCATCGAAGCAGTGCGGGGTGAAATGTGTTGGGGAAATTTTCCTAAAGGTCAAAAGAGGGAAAATTTTAAACTTTCAGCCTGCGAAAACTCAATTTTGCCCTAGTTTTTCCCTAAATCTTCAGAAGGGCATAAATTTTGATCCAGAGCTCATATTTTCATGTTCTTGGTGTCATTAGAAAGCTGGTGAAATTATCTACATGATGGAGGGCTCAATTTTGTGTTTTGGTGGGGTTTAGAGAGAGAAAATAAAAAACCTCTCTGGCACGGGAAGGAGAAACAGAACTGATGTTTCAACCACCATTTTAAATGAAGTATGGCTTCCATTCTCTCCCAGCATGGTCAAAATCATTAGGGAATGAAATTTCAAGGGTACCCATGTAATGCAATTTTTTTGGTGGTGAAACATCCTTCCATGTTTTCCCATGTTTCTTCTTCTGCTCCCATTTTTCATTGTTTTTTTAATAATGGCAAATAGTTTTTGAAAGGGACTATACCCTTGAATACAAAATAAGGCCTTTAAGCCGGAATAAGAGTGAGAAACATAGCAGACTAACCAAGTCCAGTAATACAATGAAATTCCACGTAGCAAAAAACACAAGCGAGACTTAACAAAGAAAACAATAGCAAAAAAAAGAACTGACCAAGAAATAGTAAGAATAACAAAAGAGAGCAGAGAGAAGCATGCAGACTACTTCTTGCTGCTTGATCAACACCGATCTTGACTTTTTCCAAGCATGAAACATACCCAAAGCGGTCATGTGGGCAAGCATCCGTCTTATCGAGCTCCTCGATGGTTCTTTTGCTCTCTTTTCATTGCCCCAAAGTGCAAAGGGACACCGCCGAGGTTGGAAACACTTTTGGCATGACCCACGATAAACTCCTCAATGGCCCTAAAGGCGGCAATATTGTAATCATGTCTAGTCTTAGCCTTCCCAAGGCGGGAGTCTAAGGAGGTCAGCTTTTTGTATATGTCCTCAATCTGACTGTTGTCAATGCTCCCTTCCCTCTCCATGCTTTTCTTACCTTTTTGCTTAGCTAGGTTTTTGACCTCATCCTTCAGCAATTTTAACTCAGCCTCTAAGGCCTCCAATCTCTTAGAGGGGTTATCAATCTGTGCTTCCCGGGGACTGGCACTACTAATGTTCAGCAGGTCACGTGCAATGTCAAGTTCAAGAGGCTCTTTCCCCCCAGCAAGAGTCTCAAGGTTGAGTCTCCTAGAAGCCCTGGTGAGTGGACGTTTAGAGGTAGAGGCGAGGTGGGTGGCAGGAGGAGCAGTAGGAGGAATAGAAGGAGAAACATGTGCAGCCGGCATGGGGGTAGCAGCACCGGTGGTAGGGGCAGCAGCAAGGGCAGCAAAGGCAGCAGGAGAAGTAGGACTGGCAGCAGCGGAGCCCATCGGAGCCGGGCTAGGAGAGGAAGGAAGACCGGGGTACTTGAGAAGGCAGTATTTGTGAATTAGCAAAATAAGCCCTTGATGCAAGGGAACCGCCCGGGTATGCTTCTGGAACTCCAAAATGGAGCGCTCAAGAGAGTTTAAAAGATAATGAGGGAAGCAAACCAATCTATTCCTACGGAAGTGGTTTAAAAAGATGAGATGCTTAGCTGGGACAGTAACAAACCTACCTTCCAAGGAGATGAAACGAATCATCATGCGAGTGACTTCATCAAACGGTGATGGAATTGAGCTTACAAGTAGACCCGCTGTGCTAAAAATAAGCTTCTCATCTTCCTCCACAAATCTTCTTTCTTCAGTTTCTTTGATAACCCTTTTGTTGAAGAAGCGGTACCCATCCAGGCTGAGACCGGTCGCTTCAGCAATGAGCTCTTCATTGACAAGAATTTTCTGTCCCCCATAGTCGACAGTCCTCTCTTTCCACTCCTTAGCAAAGCATACTGAAATACTTTGATCATGTCCTTGCACCCTTTCAACAAAGCTGGTGAAGCCGCCTATGCTGAGAATGTTCCAAAGCTCGGTGTTTTCCTTCCAATCAGGGTCCGCGCACGGCTCAATTTGACAGGGAGGTCCTCCCATCTTCTCAGTGGTGTGTAGGTTACAACAAATTCCAGAATGCCGCTGAGCGTGAAGAACAGTTCGTTTCTTACTGTTGAAGATCGCATAAGACTGGGAACTGTAGCCGTTGGTCTTCTCACGAACGGCTGCGTAATTGCTGAACTGAGCCTGCGGGAAGTCGCGTGTGAAAACCCTTTCCCTGTCAACAATCACTTTGTAATTATCATCGGTTTTCGTGGAGTTTGGCATCCGGATATCAACAGCCGTTGTACCTCCCGCGTGCGTGATTTTCAAATCTGGATGACTCCACTTGAAGTTTCTTAAATAGATCTTGCTATTATTTGAAAAAGATATTATTTGCCTCGCCATATAGAATAAAGCAGCACGTGTGAAAGAATTGATGATTTTGATTTTCCTCCAAAGATTAAGGCTTATCTCTAGAGATTGCTTGCTTGTGAAGATCCGCATGGATGCTGTTGTGAAGCTGATTAGGGATACTATCATTATCCCAGACAGTAAAATTTATATTAATGCCATAATTGGCCAGTGCATCCGCCAGATTGTTGCCTTCCCTGTAAGTATGTATGATTCTGATACTATTGAAGGTGTGGCAAATGCTTATGGATTCAGAGATAAAGTCTTTAATACTCCAACTGGGAGATGAGGATTGATTAAGAAGCTTAATGATATTAAGGGAGTCCCCTTCAACAATAAGGTTCTGAATATTTTGAGCCCGTGCAACTCTCAAGCCCCAGAGAGCAGATAATGCTTCGCAAAATGATTGGTTTGAATTCCCATTTTTCCAAAGATAAGCAAAGCAATCAAATTACCTTTGTGGTCTCGTATTGCTCCTCCTCCACTGCCCCTGGGTTTCCCTTAGAGGCGCCATCAAAGTTCAGCTTGTACCAATTAGAGTCAGGAGGATGCCATTTAATCAAAGATCTATCCACACTATTCCTGTGGTTGCTCCAATTTCCAATGTGCCAATTAGATAAAATGTGCTCTTCATTCTCGTGATAACACTTGTTCTTGGGGGTTTAAATCGCCATGTCCTCTTTGATACCTTGAGAAATTTTGCCAATACTGATTTTATAATTCTCGCTTCTTATTTCTGAAAATGATATTATTTCTGTCCTTCCAAATCCTCCGTTAAGTGTGGGATTGCTAATTTCCATTCTTTTGATAGCACAATTTCTCGAATGGTGGGTTCCATTAATTCCATAGCTGATTAAGGTTCTTCGGAAACACCCAAAGAGCATCAAATTTAGAAAGAACAAAGCTCCAAATTCTATTGGCATAAGCATAATGTATGAACAGATGACTAATGTCTTCATAGTCATTCCTACAAAGGTGGCACCAATTAGGAATTATAAATCCTCTTCTCATCAAATTGTCACAAGGTGGTGAGAATTCTACCTCTCGATGGCCACCAAAGAAATTTTTTTTTTGGGGTTAACTCGCATCCGATCTTGTTCCAGTTAAAGTCAGATTGGTTACTGTGAGAAAGATTGGTATAACCAGATTTGACTGAGTATTTCCCATCTTGTGAATTGCTCCAAACCAGCTCATCCTTGGAATTCAGCTGACTTAAAGGGAAGAGGTCTAAAAGATCCTGAAGGGAGGAAGTAGTTTGTTTCAGCTCAATTCGTTCCATAGAAAGTCTTTTCCAAGTCTTGTTGGTGCCATTTCCTTCAATATAGTCCTTGACTTTAGTTCCATACTTGCTTATAAGGCTGTCCTTAGCTGTCCCAAATCTCTCCAAGAGGTTGTCACTGAACCAGTTATCCTCCCAGAAGTTTATCTCACTGCCATCCCCCACTTTCCATTTGCTGCCCTGCTTGATGAAGTTTCTACTCTTGACCAGATTATTCCAAAAAATGGAACCATTGGGTAGTTGTTCTTCATGCAGATAGGAGTAGACAGCTTGTTGATTCAAGTATTTTGCTTTAATAACATCAATCCAGGGCTGTTTCTCAGATAGCAATCTCCAGCCCATCTTAGCGATGAGTGCCTCATTCATTTTCTCAATATTTTTTATGCCCAGCCCTCCCATGGATTTTGGGGTGCAGACCTTATCCCAGGCCACTAGGTGAAATTTGAACTTCTCTTCCATGCCTTGCCATAAATTTTTTTTCTGAATCCTTTCAATTTTCTCTCTGAAGGAAGAAGGAATTTTGAAAAGTGACATGATATAGATGGGCAGACTTTGGAGTGTACTTTTAATGAGAAGGCACTTACCAGCACTAGAGAGAGTGGCCCCTTTCCAACCTGCCATCTTTTTCTGAAATCTCATCAACAAATCATCCCACACCATGTGAGAGACTTTCTTAGTGCCAAGGGGGAGGCCTAAGTACGTTGCTGGAAGAGCACCTATTCTACAGCCCAGAATTTTAGCAATCTTGAGCTGTCTTTCCTCAGGGGTGTTAAAGAAAAAAATGGTGCTTTTGTCATAATTAATCTCTTGCCCAGAAGCAGATTCATAGAGTTGTAATAAAGCCTTAATAGCTTTAGCTTCCACAACTGAGGCCAGAAGAAGAAGGATTGTGTCGTCCGCAAACTGTTGATGAGAGACAGCTTGGCTGAATGAAGCGGGTTTAGATCCATTTAAAAGGCCGTTCTCAACCGCTCTGCCAATTGTTCTACTAAGGTTGTTAGCTAGAGAATGAAGAGTAAGGGGGAGATGGGGTCTCCTTGTCTTAGACCTCTGCTGCTGGTGAAAAAACCCACAGGCTCCCCATTAACAACCACAGAGAACCTGGCTGTAGATATACAAGACTTGACAATTTTTCTAAATTTTTCCGTGAACCCAAATTTAGATAAAATCCTGTCAAGGAAGACCCAAGAAACCTTGTCAAAAGCTTTATTCATATCAAGCTTGAGGATCATATTAGCCTTTTTATTGTTTTCCATGGAATGTAAAGTTTCGTGCACCATAATCACTCCGTCTTGTATTATCCTGCCTTTAATAAAGCCACTCTGCTGCCTTGAGATGAGGTCATTCATTATGAGCTGCAGTCTAGTAGTGATGATTTTGGTGAAGATTCTAAAGATAGCATTAACAAGACTGATAGGTCTGAAGTCCTTGAAGTCTTTTGCATCCATTTTTTTAGGTGCCAGCACAATGTGCGTGTTATTAAGCTCTTTTAGAAGATTTCCTGTTCTATAGAATTCATTTACCACTTTGAGAAGATCCTCCGAGCATATTTCCCAGAACTTCTGAAAAAAATTAATAGAGAACCCATCCGGTCTAGGAGCCTTATCCCCCTCAAGAGAAAAACAGCCTTTTGCAGTTCTTCAAGCGTGACAGCTTTAGTGATGTCTCTGAATTTCTGGTCCTCAATGATATTCTGAGGGATGGCCTCCAGCATGAAGGAAATAGCTTCAGGGTTGCTGACGTTGTTCTCTTTAAGAAGATTCTTGTAAAATTCAAGCGCTTGTTTCTTGATGTTGTTTGGATCTTTAGTGTTGTTCCCATTGTTTTTAGAAACCTCAAGGATTCTGTTACTGGCTCTATGTTTTAGAGTAGTCATGTGAAAGAACTTTGTGTTCCTGTCTCCCTCTTTAAGCCAGATAGCTCTAGATTTAAGGTGCCAAAAAGACTCTTCCCTACTGCAGATCGTATGCAACTCAGAAAGAATATTCTTTTCATTTACTTCATCTTCAACCGATCTTCCCAAAGTATCCATTTTTAACTCCAGATCCTGAAGCTTCTGTTTTAACTCTTTCTTTTTTTCGAAAATATTTCCAAAAACCCTTTTGTTCCAGATTTTGACTTGCTTTTTGACATTTTTGAGTTTTTGAACCAATCTGAACTGAGCAGTGCCTTCCCCATTCCATACCCACCATTCTTTTATCCTATCATAGATATCATCATGCTCCATCCACATTTTTTCAAATTTGAATGTGCTTTTTGCTGGTTTAGTCCAATTGAGAAGGCTTAAAGCAATCGGATTATGATCCGATCCAATTCTTGGAAGGGAAGATAGGTAAAAGTCTTGGCTTAGAATCCAGTTTGCTGAGATTAATGCCCTATCCAGTCTCACCTGAATGAACTCCTTTCCCAGCCTTCTATTATTCCAAGTATACTTATTACCATGCAGATCCACATCAATGAGGTTTTGTTCAAAGAATAAAGTCAAAGAAAGTCCTCCATACCATTAGAGAAGGTGGGGTTCCACTAAACTTCTCGCCTGGGTTTAGAGGGGAATTGAAATCTCCCATAATGAGCCAGTTGGCAGAGCTATGTTGATTTCTAAAGATTTTAAGATCAGCCCATAGTTTTCTTCTACCACTAGCAGAGTTAGGGGCATAAATATTAGACAAGATCCATTCACACTTTTTCTCAATAGTGACGAATTTAATTGCTAGATGATTAATATTAGCACTAAGAATCATACCAGTATAGTGTCTTCTATCCCAAAGAGTAGCCAATCCTCCGGAAGCTCCCTGAGAATCAACAGCCGCCATTTCAGAACTATCCCAATTTTTTTTTAATATTAACCATGGTCATTGCTTTCATTTTAGTTTCTTGAAGAATCAAAATGCTGGGGTTACTGGAATCCCGTAACTCCTTGATGGTTCTTTGCTTAGAGTTTCCATTTAGGCCTCTAATATTCCAGGATATAATCTTCATTTGGAATGGTTGGTAGTTGGAATTGCTTGCTGGTTCAGTTGTCGCTGAACCCCATCTACAATATCCCTCTCCGTTTTCTTAGCTCTGAGAGTCTTTTTAGAGGGTCTTCCTCTTTTTGAGCTTCCTCCAAAATCAGCTGTTCGTCTAGCAGAAGACCTGGTTGTTCTAGAAGAAGAGGTGTCCCAATTGTCAATTTCCTTTTTTTTATCACTATACAATGAATCTGGGATCCTTTCAAAACCTCTCATTCTTTTTTTCTTTTTTGAGATGACCAATGTGAATCCAGAGTCTGGATCTTCCATTTCCTTGGCAGGCGTGATTTCTCCTTCTTCATGTCCTTTATGCAAACTGTCAGGCAAGTGATCAGAAGCTGTTCTGGCGCTGCAGCAGACCGGCGAAGCCACTGTTGAGATGCTGGGACAAGGCAGCGGATCTGCAATACCATTCTCTCCAGAAGAGAGAATCTCCAAAGGCTCAAATTCTGTCATATCTTCCTTGTTACCAGCTTCCTCCCTAATTAATGGCTGAATTTCTTTCTCTTGTTCTAAACTGTCAGGCAAGTGATCAGAAGCTGTTCTGGTGCTGCAGTAGACCGGCGAAGCCACTGTTGTAATGCTGGGACAAGGCAGCGGATCCGCAATACCATTCTCTCCAGAAGAGAGAATCTCCAAAGGCTCAATCTCTGTCATATCTTCCTTGTTACAAGCTTCATCCCTAATTAATGACTGAAATTTCTTTCTCTTCTGATCCAGAAGGGACTAAATTGTCCATCACTGAACCATCATGCTCGTTTACTTCCATGGATACCTTAACAAAGTCTTCTTTCACAGATGTTTCAAAAGGTAAATCCGAAGAAGCCTTCACCGACTTGTCCAGTACTTCTTTGTTGGGAGCTTCAGGCAAAGCTAAAGTTGCAGCTTTGGGGTGCCAGACAAGATGCTTCTTTATATGAGTTCTAAACCCCCCTTTTTTTTTTTCCCTTCTATTTAGATGCAAATCCTTCTGGCTGGGACCTTTGTCATCAATCTTCCCATTTTCATTGTTAAAAAGCTAGATTTGGCTCATTTGTAAAGGGTTGAACATTTTGTGAACCGTAAGCTCCTTCTTCACCTGCGCAAGTGGATTTGTGGAATACTGCACCTCTTTCGAACTATAACATGCTTTCTGTCTCTCTCTGCTATTGTAATGCATGTATTTTTGATATTGAAAATGACAATGCAAGCTCTGTGAATGAGTTTCAATCCTCTTCTTGTGTTGTTTGCTTCATTTCTTGTCTTTCATTACATTTTATTAGTTTTTCATGATATTTGTTGCATTTATGTGATCTGTGTCAATTTGCAGAAGTAAATGTTTACCACTCCTTTAGTGTATCACCACCTTTACTTAGTTTTATTTCTTTGCATCTTTATCTCTCGCCTCCTTGTAAAGGGTTGAACATTTTGTGAACTGCAAGCTCCTTCTTCACCTGGCAAGTGGATTTGTAGAATACCAGACCTCTTTTAAAACAACAACATGCTTTCTATCTCTCTGATATTGTAATGCATGTATTTTTTATATTGAAAATGACAATGCAAGCTCTGTGAATGAGTTTCAGTCCTCTTCTTGTGTTGTTTGCTTCATTTCTGGTCTTTCATTACATTTTATTAGTTTGTGCATGATATTTGTTGCATTTCTATGATCTGTGTCAATTTGTAGAAGTAAATGTTCACCACTCCTTTGGTGTATCACCCCCTTTACTTAGTTTTATTTCTTTGCATCTTTATCTCTGTCTCCTTGGAATTTAGAGTAGGATCTGATATTAAACCTCTGCAATTTTCAAGTAATACATCTGACCAGAGGAGTTGAGGAATTGGCCTCTAATCTAGAGATTCTTTTCCCATTTTTATGAGTCCCACACTTGAAGAAAATATTTAATGTTGTGAAATCACACTTTGGATGCCCATTATCAAACTAGAACTTTGATAAACATCTAGGGGTGTTGCTGATTTGTCCTAACAATTTTGGCATGCCCAGTGGGACCTTAGAGGTCTTCATATTCATTGCAAAAAATTTGATGTGCATTTGTTGCAAGTTTTTTCTTAAAAGAGCCCTTATATGCACATCTGGTGACTCCAAAGAGAAAAATCAATTGGTTTTAGCAGTCCAAGTCTGAAGATTCATGAGAAGGATCAACACAAGGTCAAGAGCCGAGAAATAATGGTTGTATGCATATCTCAGCTATCTCTTGGAAGAAGATAGAGAGGAAGAAGGATTCAAAGGTCTCCATCTCCACCAAACAGAACTCTATCAACTCCTCCACACGTAAACCTTTCTCTCAATCAACAAGGGTTCTCAAAGCTAATCGTAATGAAACAACCCAACCCTTATGCAAATTTCACTGGCAACAACCCACTTTCTCTCAATGGACATAATCCAATTCTAGTTGTAGCATTGAAAAACATTGCATATTTAATCGGAGAAAATCATACCACTCCTGGTGATCATGTTAAAGAC
Organism: Taxus wallichiana var. yunnanensis; assembly: GCA_018340775.1. NCBI lineage: Eukaryota > Viridiplantae > Streptophyta > Pinopsida > Cupressales > Taxaceae > Taxus > Taxus wallichiana. Next base: position 263,634,115 of record CM031236.1, read on the forward strand.
ATTGCTAATGTTTATGCAATCCATGAGATTGTTGAGATGTAAATTACTATCAAATTACTGGCATCTTCATTCAAATGAAAAACATTGCAATGGTTTAGAAGCCTTGGGGCTAGTTCTATCCAAAATTGGAACCATTTGTGCATAGCTCTCCATGAGCAGTTTGGAGAAAAGGGAGATAACTTGTCTCTATTAGAACAATTGGCAACCATCAAGAGAGCTCCCAATGAGCAGCTAACAAACTTCAACTTCAGATTTCAAAGGACATGGGATAGAATTCCAGTGGCAGTAAGGCCAACAGCTGAAGGTGCTTTTCAGACTACCTCAAAGCTTTAAATTCTTATATTTCTATGTTAATTCAATCCATGGGAGGTACAACTATACCTGCTGCTTATAGCATTTCCATTAGAGTTGAGAATTTTTAATTCAAGCTGGTAAACTAGCTCCTAGACCTCTCATGACCTTATACCCAAACTTGGAAAATCCAAGCACTAGTCAAGCACCTACTATAGCTCATATTCCCACTCCTACAAATTAGAGTTCAAATGAAACTTCCACTTCATCCTCTAGTGCCTCAAATGAACTTCAAGAGGTCATGAAACAATTACAAAATTTAGGCAATGAGCTGGTTACACTCAAGAGGCGGCAAGCCCAAAGTTTTAGACCTTCTTATCAGTCTCAAACTCAGCCTAATAGGCAACCATATAAGCCTAATAGACCACCCAATCCAGCTGTAAATCAAAATCAAGTAAGACCTCCTGCCAATAGACCATTTCAGCCCTATAATCCTAATACTGCATCTGCCTCTAAAGCTTTAGTGCCGGTAAAAAATAATATAGCTCAAGAGTATGAGTGGTGTTTCCCATGCAATGAACCTCACAACCAATCTATGTTCTTCAATGTTGCTTTGAACCAAGCTTTGATTGTGATAACAACTGGTGTTGAGAGTGAGATGAGTCAAGAAACAAACCAACAACAAGGAACATCTCAGCAAAATACAACTCCAAGTGAGAGTACACTTGTGAACTGGCAAGATGAAGATTTTTGTGGTATGAATCAAGCAATGTCTCAGAATGTAGCAGCCAACACAAGGTCAAAGAAGAGGAATATTGGTGAAGGGAATTCATTAGCTCCAGGTGATCCACAACCTTCCATCACTCCACAAAGTGTTGGTAAGCAAAATGCATATCCAAACATGCAAGGATTTCCCAAGCCACCTTCTAGACCAGCTCAAATGCCATCTTTTGCTGCCCATGTGCAAGAAAAGAATGTGTAGACCAAGGGGCAACAAAGAAATGTTTCATCCCCATTCAACATTATTGATCAGGTAAAGAAGATAAATGTGAATATATCTATGTGGGAATCACTATCCATCCCAGGCCAAAGGGATCTACTACAAGCTGCCATGAAGGATTGGTCAACTTCAAATCAACAAGCTCATATGTAAGAAAAGGTACTAACAAATGCTTCTCATCCTGAAGGGAGTCATGGAGGGCAGCAAGGTAAAGTTTTGAAGCCCCCTCCATTCTATGTTTCATTGATCATTGGGGATAAACTAGTACACAATTTCATGATTGATTCTAGGGCTAGTAGTTCTGTAATGCCCAAGAAAATAACTGATTAGATGGGCCTCCAATATGAAGTCATATCTAAAGGGGCAAAGCAAACCGGATGGGACAACAATAACAACAAAGATGGTAGTAATTATAGATTTGAGCCTCAATTTTCATGCATGCCCCAATGTTACTGTTTTTTATAAGATGTGTCGGTGATATATTTGCCACAACTCTTTGCCCTATGTATGTCAAGGGATTTCACAAACTAAGATTGGAGGTTACTTATCTACTAATTGGTCACACATGTTGTTTAGTACCAGATATGGAACCAAGGCCACAATCAAGTCTGAACCTATTGCAAACTTTCACATTGAGCCTCATACTCCAAGCCAAATCAATGCCAACTATTCAACATTTGATCAAGAGGATTATCCAAGCACAGATGAAGTTGACACCAAAGTTGGAAGCATCCCAGATTTGAATCTTGATGAATGGGAAAGCAAGGTACATGCTTTTGATCCCTACCAAGAAATAGAAGAATCTGAGCTAGGAGTCTATTGCATACATGAAGAAAATTAGCCTATTCCTAGTATCACCAAACCAGACCATAAGAAATACAATGAGGTATGACAACTATTTTTTTGATGGATCAAGAAGTAGGCAAGGTGCAGGAGGGGGAGCTATGCTTGTTTCACCTAAAGGCATTAAGTATTATTTAGCTTCTAGATTTCAGTTTGCATGTTATAACAACATTGCTAAATATGAAGCTCGATACAAGGATTACATCGGTCAATCAAGAGAGGTATCAAAACCTACAAGGTTTTGGTGATAGTGAGCTGATTGTCAACTAATTTAAAGGGGGCATGCTACCAAGAATGATCTAATCAAGTGTTATAAGAATACGGTGTGGGATCTCATTGAGGATTTTGAGGGCTTTGGCATCAATTCCATCCCGAGGAAAGAAAACCAAGCTGTGACAGGATTACAATAGTTGGGCAGTCTTTGATGTCATTGAAAGTATCAAGAAAGATAAAATACAGCCAAGCATTCATGTGATTATAAGGCCATCAGTGCCAGACAATAATGTAAGTTGGCAAGTGTTTGAAAATGACTAGAAAATCATCAATTTCTTACAAGAAGAAGCTGAGTTCTCACCAAAAATCTGAAAAAGTTAGAACAACAACGATATGGTGATCAAGTGAGTACAGATTGAGAACAAACAAACTACCAAAAGAACTTGTCACTTTGGAGTCCATTTTTAATCCTAATGATCAATTTAGGAAGGAGAAGGCAAAAATCCAAGTCAAGGGAGAAGATTCAGTGCCCATATTAGTGGGAGAAGGCAAATCACTTCAAATTGGTAAAGTGACAACCGAGCAAGAAAGGTATGAGTTCATGCAACTTTTTCAAGAGTTCCCAGATGTATTTTCTTGGAGCTATGAATACTTGAGAGGTTTCAATCCCAAGCTAACTCAACATACAATTGAATTAGATCCAAGTGCTAAACCCATTAGGCAAAAACAAAGGCCAGTCAATCCACACATGGAGCCTCTCATGAGGAAGGAATTGAATAAGTTAATAGAGGCAAGTATCATATTTCCCATCAAGCATTCTAGTTGGGTAGAAAACTTAGTTCCAGTTAGAAAGAAGAGTGGAGAAATCAGATTGTGTGTAGACTTTAGAGATTTGAATAGAGCATCTCTCAAGGATCATTACCCACTTCCTTCTATGGAGAAGATTTTACAAGTTGTTGCTGGCTCTGAGAGGTTTTCATTGCTAGATGGTTATTCAGGGTATAATCAAATCATGGTAAAGGAAGAGGATTAGTTCAAAATAGCCTTCACCACAAAATGGGGAACTTATGCATACAGAAAAATGCCATTTGGGCTGTCCAACATAGGAGCTACCTTCCAAAGGGAAATGTACATGGTGTTTAAGGGATTGATCAACAAGATAGTGCTGATATACTTAGATGATATTACTATATTTTCTAAAAGCGCAACAGCATCATCATCTCCTTAATTTGAGACAAGTGTTCCAAATATGTAGAATATTTGGGGTATCCTTGAATCCTAAAAATGTATTTTCCTAGCTCATGAAGGAAAGCTCCTTGGCCACATTATTTCTAAAGAAGGATTAGTAATTGATCTAGAGAGGGTTGAAGCCATAAGAGCACTGTCATTACCAAGTCACAAGAAGGCCCTTCAAAGTTTCTTGGGAAGGATCAATTTTGTTCAAAGGTTTGTCCTAGATTTTGTAGCCCTTGTCAAGCCAATAACCATTATGTTAAAGAAAAGCATGGATTTCAAATGGACAACTAAAGGTAAGGCAAGTTTTGAGGCAATTAAAGAAGCCATCTCACAAGCTCCAACTCTCATTAACCTAGATTTCTCCAAAGATTTTATCCTTTATGCATTAGGAGGTGATGATAAAATCTCTGCAATTTTAATACAATAGAACAAATAAAATGCAGAGCAACCAATTGATTTCTTTAGCCAAAGCCCGAAGGACTATGAGGTGAGGTATTCTTTCATTGAGAAGTAATTTCTTGTGGTGATTAGAATCTTGAAGAAACTTAAGCATCTAGTTTCAAACAACAAGGTTCAACTGTTGGTTTCTCATGTGGGAGTAAAAGAATTCCTCCTGAACAAAGATTTAAATGAAAAGTGTGTAGGGTGGATTACTCGTGTCATGGAGTATGACATTGAGATCAAAGTCACCAAGCTGGTCCGAGGAAAGGGATTATGTGAACAGATGGTCTTGAGCAAATAAATGGAAGCATACAACGAGAAAGATGTTGTTTTGGTGCTACAAGACATCCAATAAAAAAGGCGTTCAAGAAGAGAATGATAGTGTACTCACTCCTTGTTGGACCCAAGACATAGTGAAATTATTATAGACAGCCTATGCCCTCCGTAAATGAAAAAAACCAAGAGAAGGCACTTAATATTGTAGGCTGTCCCATATGCACTTGTTGATGGTGTTTTGTTCAAGAAAGATGTAAATGGAGTGCTTTGAGATGCATTGGAATAAATCAGATTAATATAATGCTAGAAGAGTTCCATGGTGGATCAGCCTGAGGCCACTTTTCTCCAAGAGTGACAGACCCTCAAGATCACGAAGGCTAGATATTATTGGCCCAAGGTATTTGGTGATTTAGTTATGAATGGATTAAGAGGTGCAAAAATTGTGCATTCTTCACAGAAAGGAAAGATTAGCTGCCCTTCCACTACACCCAATTTCAGTTGACCAGCCATTCATGCAATGGGGTTTGGAATTCATTGGAGTCATTAACCCAAACTCAAGCCAAGGACACAAATGGATTCTAACAACAATAGACTACTTCACCAAATGGATCGAGGCGGTGGCACTCAAAGAAGCGATTGAATCTAGCATTCTAGACTTCTATGAGGGGATAGTAACTAGATTTGGTATACCTACCACTATAATATCATATACTACTTTGGCATTCATAGGATCAAAGGTGACTGAACAGGCTGTCAAAAATGGGATTTATCTGAGAACTTCATCAAATTATTACCCTCAAGGTAATGGCCAAGTTGAGTCTACCAATAAGAACTTTTTAAGGATCATCAAGAGGAATCTTGATGAAAATCAGAGGACTTGGCATACTAAATTGAAATCAGCCTTGTGGGCTGATAGGATAACTCCCAAGAGATCCTTAGGTAACTCTCCATTCATACTTGTTTATGGAAGAGAGGAAATTTTTCCCATGTCACTTCAGTTGCCAACGTTGGAACTCATGAAGCAATTGGAGTTGTTGGAGTTTGAACCCATGGAGGTTAGATATGTAGAATTAATGGAGCTCTAAGAAATTAGAGATCATGTAGCCCAAGCAATGGAGAAGGATCAAGCCTTGATCAAGAGAAATTTTGATAGGAAAGCCAAGGTTAGAACTTTCCAAGTTGGAGATTTAGTGTTGAAATGGGATGTAGACCGAGCAAAGCTAGGAAGGCATTAAAATTTTGATGCCATTTGGAGTGGCCCTACATGGTCACAAAATGTAAGAACAACAATGCCTTCCAATTGTCTACATTGGATGGTGAAGAACTGCATGATTCCAGTTAATGAAATCCATATAAAACATTGCTACTAGAGGGAAGCTCTCCACCTTGTACATATTAGCTTATATTTTCATTCCTCCAAGTGCTTATGCACATTGTTTTGTTGTAGCTTAGTTTTTACATTTCCCTAAGTGCTTTGGCACAAGCTTTCTATCCTAGGGATGCATTTTGTAGGCCATGTTCCAGATCAGGTGATGTTCTACCCTCACAATCTTCCTCCTTGTAATTTTCTAATGAGTTGAGAGTATCCAAGAAGTTAATTTGATGATCCCATGCCCAATGGATTGCTTCAAGCAATTGGTAATTTCATCCAAAGAGTGAGATGACCCTCTGAGTCGCCAAAACTATTATAAAAATAAACCCCTTGCTCATTTTTGGCTAACTCCTTCATTTCTTCCTTCCTTGTGCCTTAGTTGAAAATTTTAACTTTTTAGGCACTAAATTTTTCTAGAAATGGTTTCATTGGATAGAGGATCTTCTCAGCTTTCCGAAAGGTCAAGCTTTCCTTCTAACTCCTTGTCTTTTGCAAGTTATGGATTGAAAAAGTTTGGGAGGGAAATTTTCCCTAGGGAGGTCCGAGACCAATCCGAAAACACCATGTGTTGGCGAGAATGGCGGGAGGCGAAGGGAAATTTGAAAAATTTCTAAGGATTGGTCAGGGGTAGTCAAAGGAATTTTTGGCCTAAAGGCCTGCCAGCCAATAAGAAGAGGCCACATGTCCTCGGGGGTGTTGGAGATCACTCGGTGGGGAGAAGTTGTAAACATTTCCAAAGTTGGCACAAATAGAATATCTCGGCCCGAAGGCCCGCCAATGAATCACAATGTGCCACGTGTCCTCAAAGTGTTAGAAGGTGGAGGGTGGAAGGAAATTTTCCTTTTGCCAAACTATGGAAAATAATGGAATGGAAGCCCGCCCGCGATGGCCCACGCTGATGAAAAGCGCCACATGTCCATGTGGCCGGCGAAAATCTTAAGGCGGGTCCGCAAAGGGAAATTTGGAGTTTAGGCCCATGCCAATGACAACACGCCATGTGTCCCATTCAAGGAGATGGTCAGAGTCAATGGAAAATTTGGAAGCAATGGCCCGCCAAGAATCTAGAGGGTGACACGTGGCATCAGGCCATTGGGCCGGTGGAGATTTTTTTGGAAAATTTTCCAAAGTCCAAAAAAGTGTAAAATGACCATAGGGAGCCCAGCGGACCAATCAAAACCTACCACATGGCATCAAAGTGGTGCGGGGTGGAAATTTTTGGGGAAATTTTCCCAAAGGTCAAAAAGAGGGAAAATTTTAAACTTTCAGCCCGCCAAAACTCAATTTTGCCCTAGTTTTGCCCTAAATCTTCAGAAGGGCATAACTTTTGATCCAGAGCTCAGATTTTCATGTTCTTGGTGTCATTGGAAATATGGTGAAATTATCTACATGATGGAGGGCTCAATTTTTTGTTTTGGTGGGGTTTGGAGAGAGAAAATAAAAAAATGCCTCTGGCACGGGAAGGAGAACAGAACTGACATTTCAACCACCATTTTAAATGAAGTATGGCTTCCATTCTCTCCCAACATGGTCAAAAACATTGGGGAATGAAATTTTGAGGGTACCCATGCTGTTTTAATGCAATTTGGTTGGTGGTTGAAGCATCCTTTCATGTTTTCCCACGTTTCTTCTTCTTGGCTCACATTTTTCATTGTTAAAAAGCTATATTTGGCTCATTTGTAAAGGGTTGAACATTTTTGTGAACTGCAAGCTCCTTCTTCACCATGGCAAGTGGATTTGTGGAATACCAGACCTCTTTCAGAATGAAACATGCTTTCTGCCTCTCTGCTATTGTAATGCACGTATTTTTGATATTGAAAATGACAATGCAAGCTCTGTGAATGAGTTTTAGTCCTCTTCTTGTGTTTTTTGCTTCATTTCTGGTCTTTCATTACATTTTGTTAGTTTGTGCATGATATTTGTTGCATTTCTATGATCTGTGTCAATTTGCAGAGTAAATGTTCGCCACTCCTTTGGTGTATCACCCCCTTTCCTTAGTTTTATTTCTTTGCATCTTTATCTCTCGTCCTTGGAATTTAGAGTAGGATCTGATATTAAACCTATGCACTTTTCAAGTAATACATCTGACCAAAGGAGTTGAGGAACCAACCTCTAATCTAGAGATTCTTTTCCCATTTTTATGAGTCCCACACTTGGGGAAAAGATTCAATGTTGTGCAATCACACTGCTTGGATGCCCATCATCATACTAGAAATTTGATAAACATCCAGTGGGGTGCTAATGATTTTCCCTAACGGTACATGAAACCGAAATGATAAGGAAATTTGGTGAAATCAACACACGGGGTTAAAATTGTACACTTTCATCATAACCATATGTACGGTCCCGACCCCCTCCCGGTTGCGATTTTGACCAAGGGAAATTTCAGTATTTTTCATCATTTTCATATTTTGACCTATGTGTAGACACTCAAACATGGAAATGTATCCTTTAATACTTCATATCTTAACATTGCGCACTTGTATGTACAAATGAACTCTTCTCACTCTTTCTTAGAACACCATGATAGCTCTTCGATTACTTGATTATCTTTTCACACTTCTTTTTCATTATGATCTAAATTTTAACTCGCATAAAACATATTTAGAAACATCTATTCTCGACTCATGTTTTTCCTCCTGACGTTAAAACCTCCAATTTAGGTTAATTTGTACAATTCTATAAGTCGACCCTACTATACACTTTTGTACTGATATGCTTTGTGCTAAATTTTCCAATTATATCACATTCTTATGAACAAATGCATCCGCATGGTCATCCTTTCATGACATAACAACCTTCAAAAGTATATATAAACAAGTCAATCATACCCCATTTAAAGACATGAAACTTTAAGAACTCATGTAAAATCAATCACAAAGGGTACTAAAATCTCCTTAAACTGCAAAATAATTCATACACATCCATTAGGACAACACCATCTACAGTCTGAAGTCTCCTTCTAGGTGTAGGAGTCTCCATATTATTTCTACAAGTAAGAAAAGTGACCCTTCCCAAGTATTTGAGCAAGTGTGAAACTCAAGCAAAGAATTTTCAAATCATTTTTGTCGATTCTAATTACACTACGGTAGATATCACATGTTAGGAGAATGATGTGTGGTTTAATCCCTCTTTGGAGTAGTGGAGACATCGGTGGTGCATAGGGGTTCCTACAACCCACATAAATTTATTTTTAGGAAATCCTTCTTACACTACAAGGGTTCCAAGGTTTGAGAAAATTTTACATAGACATTCTCAAGATTTGAAAATAAGAATGACACATAACGACATTCATTTCCGGAAGGTGAAGCACTCAAGAAGTTACTGAACCAAATTCCAAGTAGGTCTAAGATTGTACAAAAGGGTCAGGACCATACAAACACTTTTGATCTAAATCGCAGTTTTGAAAAATTCAGTTTCATGTGTCATTCTCTATAATGAATCATTATTAGTCTCAAATCATCTTGTTCTTTAGATCTCTCACAATCTCTCACATCCACATAGAATCGGCTAACTACAATTCTTCGTTGTGTTTTTATATTTGTTAGGTCAATAGTCACTTTGAAAAGTGTTATTTTGATTTGTGTAATTAATGTTGGAAGTTAATTACATTAATATCCACCTTTTGCATTATTTCATCCTTTTTATGTATGTTAATTAGGAGCACACTAAAAACTTAAAAGGAATTCAAAATAGATTCACAAAAATTTAAATCATTTGGTGAACCCAAATGTTTCTAATAAAACATTATACCCTAGCCCTAGTGGTCATAGCATTTATGTATATACGCATAGATTATTTTTTCTTTCATTACTATCATCATTATTCAATTTTTATACGCTTTCCTTATATGTCATACTCGACATAGTGCTCAACTTTCTAATCAATATATTGAACATCTTGAGCTTTCACCTCCCACTCAAGCATTGTAGTGCAATGGCTTCTTCTATTCCTACTTCTAGTTCTCTTCTTGATCCACCTACACATGAGGTTCCCTTGAATGACATTGAGACCCATAGTGAACACTCATATGATTATGACCATAATGAGGAGAATAATGTAGATAAGAACCAAGTAGATCTCATATCTCACATTCATGATGCTAATACACATTATATTGAGCCTATTATCAAGATTCTACTTGGATCCAAGATTTCTCGTGATTAAAAATCTAATGACACATCTTTTACAGATAGATATCAACCCACATCTATTATACCAACCTTTGTTGTGCCTACTTCTTTGAGGGGCTCATATTCCTATATAAACCGTGTTTATGCCTATTCCTACCATCACTATTGCTACTACATCGCATATCTATTATTGGAACAATAATCTCAAGTGGTTTTTAACCCCTTACTATGCTCTTAAAATTATTGTATTTAATATTGATATTAAATATAACTATAAACTTTAGATTATAGTTAATAAATAAAAATATGAATATATTTTTATTTATTAAATATAAACTAAGGTTTATATTAATTGATTTAAAATCAATCAATGTTTTCAAGAAGTCACACCGGATCACCCTAAATTAAATAGGGAAAGAGAGAGGAAGTGAGGTGAAAAAGAGGGTCGCTAGACTTGTGCAAGCGATTAATGTTTCTCTAATGGAAATCTGCATTCTTGTATTTTGTTACCTCATAAGAGTTTTTCTCACGTTAAACTTGTATGGAGTATTTTTGTATGGTTTTATTTAAATTATTTTATTATGTTTACATGTTAATTTAACTATATATTATTTAATCGGATCCTCTCGGATGGTACTAGAGACAGATAAAATTATGTAGGGTAAATATAATTAAAGTATTTACTTTTGTTTAATTAAATTTGGTAAAGGTTAAAATTAAATAATTTAATTTACTAAATATTAATAGTGAATTACTTGTGGTAGTTGTGACCTACAGGGGTTATAAATGTGGGATCCCACCCTTCATTTTCACATCTCTCTCAAATAGTTCAATATTTTTTAAAGTTTTATTTTTTCCATCAAGGTGGTGAAGAAGATATAAGTATTCTTACACAATAAGATAAAATAAGAATACAATATGACTCAATTTTTTTATTGAGCAATGCCCAATTGGGCACTAGATTACATAGTTTAATGACATCTTTGCCTAAGTTCCGGAGGGAACATATAGATTCAACGATACAAAGTATGCGAAGAAACTAAACCAGTGAACACCTTGACTAAGTAGCTAGGGGTAAAGAGCTTCCCCGCCATCAAAATCACCTAGGGCACAATCTTGGCCTCAACAGTTTTACTCTCTGTGTTGGGTATCTCCGGCCTTGTACTCAAAGAAGACTTGATCCCTGGTGGGCTCCATGGGAGCCAACATCATCACCAATAGACCAAGGGCCTTTTGATAATATGACTCAATTATAGTCCTGTGACTATTGATAATTTCCCCTGTGTATATGCATATATGTAAGAACTTAGTATAATATATGAATAAATCTAAACTTATAGGCCTATTTAGATGGCATGTATTCATATTTTATATGTGTATAAATATAATCTTAATATAGGTAAATTAGTTTCTAACTTATTAGTTAGAACCAATAGGTAAATATAATCTTAATATGGATGCCTATTATTTAGATTATTAGGTGTTTCATTTATATTTTTAGATGACCATATTAATATAATATTAATATAAAAATGATACAAAGATAATAGTAGAGGGAAATATTAAATATCCGTATCTAACAATGTTATATATCACTTAAATTGTGTATTTTTACTTTGAAGGTAGTCTGAATCCTACATGTTTCAGAAATACATTCTGAAATATTAAATACATAGATCAATTTTTCCTGGAGTGAGATGTTTTTTCTTTTAATATCCCCTAACCTTTAAATTGCATAAAATATCTAAATATTTTTTTATAAGAAATGTTTCAAAATCCTCATGATAAACACTTCGGGAGGAATAAGGTTGTTATATTTTCAATAACATTGATAACTATTAAGAAAGTTTCCAACTCTAAACTACGTAAGCCTGCAATTGTCGTGCTAATCGCTCAACCTCCATCTTTGTCCTCTATTCCACCTCTATCTTTGTCCTCTATTCCAGTCTTAAGTATGTTTTTCTTAATAAATTTGTTTGTGCAATGATGGGAAATAATGATTATTTAATGGAAGAAGAAAATATTTGTTCTTAGTGAAGCAATTGGTTGTAGTTATTCCAACATTTTATACCTTTTTCCCGAATGGTCCTCGTATGTGAATCTCTTCCTCGATTTCTTCTTTTACATAATTCATTCTTTCCATATTTTGCCTTTACTTTTATTTGTATTCAAATTTTATCTCTTATAAATATGGAGAAATAATTTAATGAGTTTCGAAAGTGCCAAATATTTTCTTGTTCAATGCAACAAAAATTACTTTGCTATTATTTCAACCCAAGAAATGATGATTTATGATCTCCTAAAAGCTTGTTATATATATATGTATAAAAGATTTCTTTACCAATAAATAAAGAGAATTTCATTTTGAAAATACTTATTTAATTGTAAAAAATAATATGGCCAATTTTCAATTTCTATATAACATTAATGTTTTATGAATATTGATGTGAAAAGTTACAAAGTTAATAAATTGATGATAACTCATGTACATTTTTTCCTTGCTATTGTTTCTTAAAGAAGGTATTTATAGGATCCCGGGAAACATATGCCAAAAAAATTAATTGCGCTACGAAAGACAAAGATCCCAAATTTGTGCACACAATCTGTGGATTGACGCATAACGATAAGGAGAAGTTGTTTAAAATTGATTGATTTCACCTTAAACTTTTTTCTTGAATGTGTGTAAATTATAAATCAAAATTAGTTCTAATAATTTTAGCATGGATAAGTTGTAGATGCTAAATGGAACCCTACAACATCTAGAAGATTTAGTTAAAAGTAGAATTTATGGAATGAAAACATAGAAAATGATGCGGGAGCATCACCCCTGAACCTACTCTAGTCATTCCATGACCAATTTTGGTTTGTTAGAGTCCTTAGGAGTATTTTCAAGTTGTTTTATTGGGTTCAAAGATAAAAATTCAAACTATGAAGTTTTCCCTCCATTCTTAGCTTATTAATTTTTTGAATTTGTTGGAGACAATTTTGGATTTTCTTGCTTAATGTAAGGGTTTAAGAAGTGGTTATAAGCATTTTTAAGGTTTTAGTAATCCTTATGAGTCTTTAGGAGTATCTTCATGATGTTTGTTTGGTCATTTAACTCTTAAAGCTTAATTCTAGCTCCTTTCTTACAAGTTTATACCTCCATATGACATTGTATGACGACCATAGTTGGTAGTTATAAGAGAAGCTCAAATATGGACGTATAAACATGATTTGTAATTATTTTTTAAAGAATTAATTCAAATGAGATTGAGATAGTGGATCTCCGGGAGCATTTTCAAGTGTTCTTTTGTTTCGCAAATAAACATGTAATTCAAAATCTGTGAATGTGTGTATGTGTGTGTGAAGACCATTCGATGAGAAATTTTAGTCTAAATGTGATTTAAGATTGATAAGAATCTTTTTAATGTGTTTCAATATTGGTTTCTAGTGAGTATCCACAAATTTATGTGTTGAATCAAACTTGAATGATCTCGTGAAATCAGTAGCCACTTTGTAAAGATGCAATTTGACTCGGGATAATTGATGAAACGAGGAACTTGATCCCCAAAAATGGTGTTAGAGATTGTGGTTAATAATGTTAAGCGTTAGTGAAAGATTTAAAACTACTAAGGGACCCCAGTAACCAATATGTAGACATTAGTTTGGTTGAAAACCTTCAAAAGGACAAGAAAAGTACATTTACCCTATTTCAAGAGGGCGGAGCATGTAATTTTTGATTCATTTTCCATACCACAAGAGAAACTGTAGCTTACTGTCAAAATTATATTCTTAGTAATGTTTTCACAGACCTAATGGAATAGGTTTCCAGATTTGGGAGCACCTTTGGAGAAGTAAGTAATGAGTAAATTACTCCTCACGGGTCATGTGTAATACCTTCCTAGGGTTTATGAGAAACTAACAAGTTGAGGGTCTTAAAATCATTTTCAAAAGCTGAAGTTTTAGGGAAATATTCTTCAAATGTTCCTCATCAATAATTGAAGATAATTTTGCATTGAAAATTCCTCGGTTGGAGGAAAACTCTAACAGCTTTGGGTACAATCATGTAGCATCTTATTGGACACCTAATTGAAAACCTAGAACTGTGTTTTTGAAATACATTTTCCAAAGGAAGGCCTAATGAAATTTTGTACACAAAATATAGGCCCAAATGGGTATTTTAAATGATGACTAGTTGGTGGATTAAGTCTCATCAACTAAAGTTATGTTAAAATGTAGCTCAAACAGGGCTATTAGAGGGAAACTAGGCCTAGAAAGAGGATAGAGAATAAAAAGATATTTTCCTAGAGAGTTGAGGCAAAACAGTTATCCCACACCCGAAGGAGCATAATTGGTGTTAAAAAATGGCTTACAAGTTTCTTGTGTGTTTGTGGATTGCTCTAACCACTTACTCATCGAAGCTTTGTTCTTAAGAAGCTTAAACGAAATTTTGACAAAGTGAAACTAATTTGACCATTTCTTGAAATTTCATCCAATATACAAATTTTTGGCATGATTAGAGGTTAGAGAATATGATCCAAGCTTTAAACATCATCCATTTTTAACATTTAGGAAAAAAAGCATGTTTGAAGGATTTGTGGACTTGAGAAAAAGAGTTAGTTTACAAGTTCTAAAGGACTGATTGGAGTTGTTTGTTCAAACCGACTTGTTGGAGTGAATATTACGGTAATAAGCTCTGCATTAGAAAAGGTGCCCACATGTAGAAAATATTTATGCATTTCAACAAAAAGTGAAAGAAGCAATGTCAATTATTCTATAGAGTGTGGTGGATGACTTTTTGTTGCACATCAGAAACCAAGAAAGTCCTAGTGAAGACTGGAAACTACTAGAATTGATGCATTAAGGTATGTAACTTGTTTCACCATTTTTTAAGTTTTTAGATGAAACATATAAGGATATGGGTCAAGGAGGAATACCTATTGCGATGGTTGGTTGGAGGTTGTTGCACGCATTATGACTTCTTGATCCAATGTTGACTATGAGAGCTTCCTTTTGGCTAGGAGGAACTACCTAAAATACAAAACAAGACCACAAGAAAGAGTTAAACAATATATGTCAGTGGGCTACCTAGTGTATGCTAGATCCAAGAAGTGTGATACTTCCTCGGTGGCAGTCAACCCACTATTTAATACAATTTAATGCAAGAAATGACATAAATAAACAAGGTTCTACTATAGTTGATATGATTTAGGTATCTCATCCAAATACAATAAGCAAATTTAATATAACATGCTAGGTTATGATCAGATCTGGAAATAAGGTAAATAATCAAGGTGTTGGAACATGTCGGGTCGGAGTTACGGTCACTTGGGTCACTTGGGAAAAGGTTATTGGGAGTTACTATTAGAAAAATTGTAAAATAATGAGATGAAGTCATCACTGGTATGATCAATGACTATTTAGTAAGAACTGACGATGGTTAAGGCGGGCTGATAATAACTTAATAGTTCATGGTTTTGGGGATTTGTCTGAGGTTGAATTAGAGATGGTAAGGAGTTGGTTTAGGTCTATGGAGGTGTTGGGAATATTTAGAGGTACTTAGGAATGGAAAGAGGTGATTAAAATGGTTATGAGTGATGGGAATGGTCGGGTTCATAGGAAGGCAATAGTGGTGAGGTAAAAATATAAATGGTGGTTGATAAACAAAGGTGAAGAACCCTTATAAAATGAATAGAAATGAAATGGTGCAAGTTAGAAACACACTTACTATTGTGCAAGTTCAATGGCTGGGTGGTGGTGATGGTTGATCGGTGAAATGACGGTCAAATGCTTTGTGGCAAGGTGCTTCTTGAAATAATACCGTGAATGCAAATACATTTTGATCAATGGTTGTGTTGACTATCGCCGTCGAAATGTCCAAAAGAGCTCTGGTTCTTTCTTACATGCAGATCTCCTTTGCTCCCAAAAATCGAGAATGTGGCCAACCTCTAAAACAAGGTTACCAAAATGGTTATATGGTAACCACGATTGTTTAGGGTGACCGGCATTGGTTTCAGGTTGACCAGCGTTGGTTAAGGTGGGATATCCTAGGTTTCCTAAAATAACAGATCTTGGCTATCTTTTTCCAGCTTTGCTAGTTGGTGTCAGACTTCAAATGGAAGGTTGCGCTTAGATACATGGGAATGTGGTTAGAGGAAGAATATGCATGTGCTTTTAGGGTTATACTAAGTCTTAGTTCATTAAGTTAAATAGGGTGAGTCTTAGTCTTAGTTAGTTATGGAAACATGATATGAATAGGTCTATGGTGAGGTGTCTAGGCGAGGTGGCTAGGTGAGGTGTGCATCCACTTAATTAAAGTAATTAAATTAATAAATAGAGTGAGGGTGAGTATAGATTTAATTGTGGATAGTTAAATTAATGTTAATATGGGGTGAAAGGGGGCTAATGTTAGGCGAGTATGCTTAAGTTAGTTATTCAAAAGGGGATCAAGGGGAGTGTGACCCAATTTTGGTGTTTACGTTTTGCCCCTTTTTGTTGCATAGCTTGTATTGGTAAGCGAGGCTAAAAAAATAGGAAGTGGTTTCCCTATGTGTGTGTGAAAGTTATCCCCCTCAAACCAAGCATTGATGAGGTTAAATACGGAATCGATGAGTGGTTTGATAAATGTGTAGGTGGGGAAGGGTTTGAGTATTGAGGGAGATGGTGACAATCAAATCGGGTAATGGGTATTAGGTCATGGTCAAAATCAAGTCATGGGTAATGGAAATCAAATGCACGCACATGTATAGATTGCAACACAATACTAGGTTGAAGAGCTTGCAAACTCTACATCGTCTAAGTTCATAGGTTTATCCAAACAAGGGTGAAGTGATTCAGGTATCCAAGGTATAGGATATGGTTGAGAAACACAACATAGGTTAGGTGTAGGAACATTTAGGTATGCTTTGGAACACTAAAGGTTTTGTTAGGATAAACAACACAACAATAGGCAAGGTATGGTTGTTAGGATAAAACATCAAAGGTAACAACATCGCAAGGTATAACGAGTATATAAGGTCAATGGTCACACCAAGTAGGTCAAGTTCAAGAAAAATGTCATAGAGCGGGTAGGGCCAAGGTATAGGTAAAAGAACAACTCCTAAGACACAAAAAAGGAGATGTAGGGGTAGGTTGAGCTTGTAGGTATGTTTCAATGGGTGGCTAAAATGATAACAGGTGCATTAGCATGAATGGTTATAGGAAAAGGAAGCGTAGTAAGGATAAATAGTTAGAAGGGTTGACCGATACCGGTTATAGGGTGACCGATGTTAGTTGGATAGGGCACAAATATGACCGGCATTGGTCATATCGGGTTGGGTTTATAATAAAAATTCCATATTTTACGTAATCATTTTTGTTTTGTGACTTTGGAGAAAATGACAGAGCCGTTTGACTTTTTGCTACTTTTTTCGAGAGAGAAGGACAGGGCATTGTACTCGGCTGAGGTGGAGAGTACAAGTTGGTGAGAGGAGCTAGGGAGATGGGTCCACAAACTCGGGGTCTCGATTTTTGGTTGGATTAGAGGAGTGGGTTGTGGTGATTTGAGCATGGCGAAGTAGGAGAGGGTTCAAATGGGCTACGGAGCGTGGCTAGTTGCGCCACCACACCGACGATACCGAGATGAGGTAGGATTTCATCCTTTCTACATATTTATTTGGAAAAATAAGGTATGGGTATGGGTTTTTGGGTATATGTGTATAATTAAATTTGTGGTTAAAATTGGTGTAATGAGGGAGGGGGAGGTTTGATGAGGTTAGATAGGGGTGGGGAGGGGTTTAGGTTAGGTTTGGGTAGGGTAGGATAGGTTTCTAGGTTATTTTAATTTTTTTGGAGAAAAATGGGGGTTTTTGCAGATTTGGTTTCCATGCTAGTGACCAACACCAATCAAGGTTTGGCGACATCGATTGGCATTGGCGACATTGGTCAAGTATCGGGGGCGATGCCGATCATGAGGGACTGATGTCGGTTGTAGCTAGAGGGAAATAGGTCAATAAGTGGGAAAGGCTTGGAGGAAAAGGTAGTTGATGGAATATAATGACAAGTGGAGTGATGATGGGTAGGGTAATATATTCACATAGGGTAATGATTAGGGTAATAGATATAAATGGTACGAGTGGATTGTGGTAACAAGGGGTGATCTGTAGGGTTGGGGTACAATAAGCAATAAGGGTTTTGGGAGTAGGTTTTTCAGGAAAGATATGTGTTGGGTATGGTTAATGCTTAACAATGTTGTGATTTGTTGGGTGCAAGTGAGGGACCAGTTGTAGATGAGAGACAGAGTACCACCTCTGTTACTATTGGTATGAGGGAGTGTGATGACAAAGGAGTGGCATCTCGTTATAGATTTCAACCTTATTGGGGTCAGATGATATAGGCACATAGTTTGAGATCCGAGATTGATGGTCACACTCATCAATAGATGGGATTCAACGACCAACACATTTCATCTAATGACGGTGAGATCATAGTCACCCTAGAGGACGTGTACAAGATCCTATGGTTCGATAGTGGGGATGCATGTGTATTCTATTTCTTTAGAGGCATTAGAGGAGCTAATGTTGACATTATTTGGAGAGGGGATGACAGAGATGAGGTTCCATAGTGCGAGCTTGAGTTATGGAGAGATGTACGTGGCCCATCTTGAGGAGATGAGGCTAGTGGTCTTGATTATGGAGGCAGTGTGTTGTTTTGCACTGCTAGATGCGGATGGTGGGAGATTCCCATGGGAACTGATGGGGTTTTACATGATATGATGGAGGATAAGACCCGGTTTGCTTAAGCACCAACATACTTGGTGTAACTATATGGGGAACTATGGGCCTACAGGTGATTGTGGAGGTTCAACTTGTGCTGCACCTTTCTCTTACATTGTTGGGCATACCAAGACATCGTATGTGTGCATCCATCTGGTATTCCCAAATGGATGCATTCGAGGTGGGATTTGTTCGAGTTGGCTATAGGTGTTGGGTGCATGTTGTTGGAGAGCGCAAGGTTGTCAGGGCTACACATGATGTAGCGTACTATAGGCACATGCTAGAGGGTTTATCCGGTGTAGACATTATTTAGAGGTCGTATGTCGGCTTCCCCTCATACATGAAGATGGTAGTGGAGCTGGATGGATTACAAATTTTGAGGTGGATAGAGGGTTTTCATGCCGGTGACCATGAGATGATCCCCATTGATAGGGTCGGACAACAATTGGGGTTGCCCAGACGTGCCACCACCATTACCTCGGTCAAGAGAGATGATGTGGAGAGGCCTATGCCTCTACCATAGCCTATAGTGCCGACCGGGCAAGAGGAGTAGGTAGTGGACTGTCATATTGATGATGCAAGATGTACATATGCATACAGACGGTGGTGGGTAGCTCAGCTACGAGTAGTACCACCTAGGCTAGGTCACCAGATGTGGCCACCCTCATAGTTCAGAGGGATACACTTTGTAGATATAGGTGACCAACTTACAGAGCCAAATTACATGTTTACGGGGGCACTTGGCGGTCACGAGGCAGAGGTGGCCACGTTATAGGCATAGGTGGTGGCTCTTTGGGCCTAGATTACAACATAGGGATAAGAACCTGCATAGGAGGGGATGGAGATGGGGGTAGGTAGCCACTCTATAGGAACATGTAGCAAGGTTATAGGGATAGTTGGCCACTTGCTCGGTCGTAGATTGTGGCCTTACAGGCCTAGGTCATAGCTCAAGCACCAACACAGGCACTAGCACGGGGTCTCATGGTACAAGGTCCCATGGTACAGGTATAGGGTTCGAGACCAATAGGGCCACCTCAGACATTACCGATGGCCATATTCAAGGATTCCCTGAACGAGGCCAGATATTATCAGGATCACTTGATGGATTCTCGGGATAGATGTCCCATCTTATGCAGAGCACAGAGTATAATAGGCCTCGAGTGAGAGGACAATATATCACACACATAATGATGAGAGTATAGGGGTTGGTGAGCCCATAGATAAGTTTAGGGAGAGGCTACCAAATCATAGAGGCCTAACCCAACTACGAGGCCAGGAAGAGTTTGAACCTAGACCTATGCAAGGAGAAGAGATGTTAATGGGGTGCTGTCAGATGAGAGTAGAGGAGGAGGAGAAAAATGAGACATGGATGTACGTCGATGGGAAGATGACTAAGCTCCCCCGTGTACCCTAATTTTTTTATTTTTGTGATATATATACTAACCTATGTGCCGTAGATGCGAGGATGTGTATGAGAGTTTTGATATTTTTGAGCATATACCGGCCTATGTGCCTTGAAGATGGTGAGGATGTATATGAGAGTTTTGAGAGATTTATATTATCTATATCAGTGTATACTAGACGGATACAAAAATTATTATGATGAGATAGATGATTGTGCATGATGTACTTATGTTGGCAAAATTTGATTATTAGTTGTAGATGGATGGAAACTAGATATATTAGGAATAGTGGAGACATGTTGGTGTAATCATGATTGAGTCGAGTCATAGGCATGGTTGAGTCAAGTCATAGGCATGAGGGAGTCAGTCACGAGCATGTTTGATTTAGGTCATTTAGGCATGGTGGAGTCGAGTCACAAGAATGTCTGAGTTAGGTCATTTAGGCATAGTGGAGTTAGGTCATTTAGGCATGGTGGAGTTAGGTCATAGGTATGTTTGAGTTAGGTTGCGGGCATGTTTGAGTTAGGTCATTTAGGCATGGTGGAGTAAGGTCGCATGCATGTTTGAGTTAGGTCATTTAGGCATGATGGAGTTAGGTCGCGAGCATTTGAGTTAGGTAATTGAGGCATGATGGAGTTAGGTGTAGGTATGATGGAGTCTTGTATTTGATGTCGATTTAATGGAGGAGTTATTGGTAACGTGGGAAATAAATGATGAGATATATGTATGTTATGGTTTAAGTTTCCAAATATTTGCTATAGTAGAAATGTGAAAATGATAAATGAATGATGTGATGTTGTGGTAAAAATGTTTATTAATTGGTGCTTGTTTAGTTTAATTTCCAATTGTTGATATAAAATGGAAACTAAAGTAGGATGTGAATAGGAAAATAAAGGGCAAAGTAGGTTAGGGTAAAGAATGGCCAAACTAACCTCCAAGGGCCCCATGCCCTAGGATTTCTGCCTACATAGCCCCGACGAAAAGGGGCCTCAGGCCGATGTAGTTCTCCCATAAGCTAGGGAATAATATGATGAATTAGAGGAATGGGTTGGTAGATTTTAGGCATGATTGAATGTAGGTCATAAGCATGGTTGAGTCGTTTAGATGTAGGTGTTGATGGTCTAGTCCTGTATATGATAATCAATAAGTAATGATGAAGGTGAATAGTAAGAGGTGGTAAATGAACCACTTAATTGATAAGAACCCTATTGAGTCTACCATACCCCAGATGGGTGTATGAATGTAAGACCCTAAAGGTGTTGCATAATGGACTATTATAAGGGTGAAGAAAGCCATATGATCGAGAAAATATCGTAGTTGTGGTAAATCCATTGAGCCGAGAGAAAAATGGGGTGAAAAAGGCAATGAGGTGAAAGTGGGTTGTTTAGCGTAACTTAGTGTATGCGATAACATGTTTACCTAGCAAGAAACCCAGATAAAAATAGGTAAGTTCATGAAAAAAATTTCATCATTTTCTTCATTTTTTTGTTTTTAATAGACCAATCGATGTGGGAAGTCTATATGGGATGATTATATTACCCCCTTGAGGTATTCACGAAGCTGATTGATGTGGGAAGCTTATGGATATTTTTATTGTATTTTTTGGAATGACTTTATATAGATGTCCTTCAATGGAGCAGTCTATTTATAACAACAAGAGATGTCCCTTTTTTAGGGAGTCATCTTTTTCTAGAAGTTTGACTCAAGGATCTGAATCCCATTTTCTTCTTGGATGTTTAAGTCATGGAAAAGACTATATAGGAAGATTAGGTTCTTGTTTAGAAGACAAAACTGTAGTACATAGGGTTAACTATGAAAGAGGTGGTTTCAAGTGATGAATGACCATGGGATTCCATATTTTTAAAAAAATATGAAAAGTATCCATAAGAATCATGTTATGAGTAGATCCGTGGTACTCATATTGAGTATAAGGATGAAAGGTGATGGGTAATCACACAATTCTTGTTTGGTTGTTGATCCTAAAAAATGGGTAATATGGAAGGTGAACAACGCTCAAGGGATGAGAGGTCAATTGACAAAAAGTGATATAGGACTTGATGCCAACAATAAAATTGTTGAATATACAAGGCATTATGGGGCTTAGGTTTAGGTTTACCTTTGATTGAATACAAACGATAAGCACCTAATCTATAGGCATGGGTAACGATATAGGGTCAAAGTAAATTAGGAGTAAATTTTCCTGTTTAATTTTCTCTTCTTTGGTTACATGTTGATTTTACTTCGGAGACGAGGTCACAAACCTGAAAGGTTCTTTCATGGACATGTTTTTATAGGCCCTCTTGATACATTTTTGGTAAATTTTGAGATGATCAAGAGCATTAAGATGATGTTCATCTAATAACTCAAGTTGCACTAAACGATATTAGTGAAAGTCATCATCGTTGAGTATGTATTGTAGTGAGATGTAGAGAGATGGAATCTGGAATTTGAGAGGCAAGACAACCTCGATCACTGTAGACTAGAGAAAAATTTGTGGCGATCATCGAAGTATGAATACTAGTGCGATAAGCCCATAAGGCAAAACGAATGTGCGATTCTAATCCTTTCCAAAGTATCATCAACAACTTTCATAAGAATTTTTTTAAGGTTTTATTAGTTGATTCTACTTGGCCATTGGTTTTGGGTAATAAGGTGACGAGAAGCTGAGTTTGGATGCCAAAAGCGCCCGAACAACTTACGTAGGTTTTGTTTTTAATTGCTTTCCATTATCAATGATGAGACAGTGAGGAACACCAAAGCAACAGATGATGTGATGGTTGATGAATTCACATATTTTCTTAGCTTTTGTAGAAATGAGGGGAATGGATTCTACCCATTTAGTGTAATATTTAGTAGCTGTTATAATCCATTGATAGAATTTTAAAGAATAGGGATTGATCTCGCTGACAAGATCCAAGCCCCATTGAGAAAATGGCCAAAGGTCTCGTGCTACCTATAAGGCATGAATGGGTGTGTGATGAAGATTAGCATGTTGCTGGAAATTCACACAATGTTTGATATAGGCACAACATGTGATTGCGGTTTAGAGTTGGCCAATAATATCCAAGGCAAAGAATACGTTTAACGACAACTAAAACACTAAAGTGGCCTCCAAAAGTTCCATTGTGAACTTCCTTGATGGTGTAGGGAATTTTATAACTTGTAAGGCATCATAAGAGAATACTATCAAAGCCGCACTTATAAAGGAGACAACCTATGATGACATAGTGAGAAACATTTTTAAGAAAGGTACATTGTGCAATACGAGTGAGATTAGAAGGTACAATGGAAAGGGAAAGATAGTATGCAAACTACTTATACCAAAGGTCATGTGGGTTAGGTGAAATGATTCCAATAGAGAAGACATCATGAGGTATGTAAGAGGGTGATTGTAACCTTTGTATTGTGACAAAAATTTAGAATCAATGGGAAAAATGGGTATCTGAGAAGCCAAACAGGCCATGGTATCCACAAATTTATTGGTAGAACGGGGAGAGGTTTGAAGTTCGTAATGGTCAAAGGTAGTCAAAAGTATGTCTACGTGATGTTTATACTTTTGAAGTATTTCATTACAACACTGGTATATACCATTGACTTAGTTTACAACCAGCTGAGAATCACCAAAGTTATGGATTGACTTAACATATAAGGCATAAGCAACCTAGAGACCTAATACGAGTGCTTTGTATTTGGTGAAATTGTTTGTACAATCAAAATCTAGTTTGAAAGATAAAGGAATAGGTTCACCTTCAAGTGGAATGAGTATACCACCATCCCCACCCCCATGTTGACACTTGGAGCCATAAAAGAAGAGTGTCATTTGGTAAGTGGTATCATTCAAGGAGAGGGTAGCTATGGATTCATCTAGGAAATTGAAGTTAGAGGGTTGATTCTGGAAAGAGGTGTATCTGCAAGTTGGTCCACGATGGCTTGGCCTTTGATAGAATTTTGATGGATGAATTCGAGGTCAAGGTCAGCAAGAAGCATGAGCCAGCGTGCAACATGTTGATGTTGGTAGGGTTTGGCATACATGTAATGTAAGGGGTTGGTATTGGTGACAACAAAGGTTTTGTGGTTGAGAAGGTAATGATGAAGCTTGGTGGTGACAAAAACTAAGGCTAAGAAGAGTTTTTGGCATGGGTGTATCTAGTTTTGTAGTCCAAAAGGGTACAAATTATGTAATAAACCGCTTGCTCTCTATGTTGCTCATCGTGATGAGAAAATATGACACCTAGGGAATGGTCAGTGGTAGAAATGTATAGGTAAAATGGTTGGTCATCCTTAGGAGGAATGAGCATTGGTGGTTGAAGAAGGTATTGTTTTAAGGTGTCAAAGGCTTTACGACATTCATCATCCCATTTGAATGAGACATCTTTCTTGAAGAGATGGTGAAATGGTTGACAACACTTAGAAAGATGTGAGATAAAATGACGAATGAATTGCAAATTACCTTTCAAGCTTCAAAGTTGTGAGATATTTTTAGGTGGAGGCATTTCGAGAATATCCTTCACTTTAGCAGGATCAACTTCTATGCCACACAAAGAAAAAGGAAACCAAGGAGTTTTCCGAAATTAGCACAAAGACGCACTTCTTAGGTTGGCGAACACAATACTTGATGAGGTGGTCAAAGATGATTTTGAGGATTGTTTGGTGTTTGGCCCGATGTTTGGATTTGGCTAGAAGGTCATCTATGTAATATTCTAATATGCGATGCATGATGTCATGGAATATATAAGTCATGGATCATTGATAAGTAGCATCGACATTTTTAATGCCAAAGGCTTGACTTGATAGTAGAAGGTCCCCAAGGAGTGATGAAGGAAATTTTGTGTTGATCTTACGGAGAAAGTAATATTTTATTATAACCCAAGAAACCATCCATGAGTAATAGCATTTCATGACCAACGGTGAGATAAACTAGTTAGTCAATGCCCGTAGGGGAAAATCCTCTTTGGGACAAACTAGGTTGAGATCACGAAAGTGTGTGTAAATGCGAGTCCCCCTGTTAATTTTGTGACAGGAATGATGTTAGAAATCCATTAGGGATAGTCCATGGGAAGGATGAAGGAAATTGAGAGAAGTTGATCAAGTTCTTCTTTGACAAGAAGAGCAATGTGAGGATGCATTTTCCGTATCTTTTGTTTTATGGGTTTGGCATCAGGAATGGTTATGATATTGTGGACCACTATTTTTGGGTCAATACTAGGGCATAGTGGCATAATACCAAGAAAAAGCGTTGCTTTGGTCCCGGAGGAAAGAGGTAAAATCTTCTGCTTTCAAAGAACATCTAAAGACTAACCTATCTTTAGGATGTGTGGGTTGTCCTGAGTATTAATGTTGATTTCGATAGTCGATTTATTCAACATGGTTTATATCTCAGAGGGTAATGACTGATGAATATAAGAATCTTCCATACCAAGGTAGGTGAGGATGGACTCATTTTCCTGACATTGAACGATGTTAATAGAAGGCGTATCATCATTGATCATGTCAGGATATAAGAATTGAATAAAAAATGGAGCCTCGTCATTGCTTTGATAGGTTAGAGGTCCTAGGGAAATCATGTTTACAAAAAAAAAAGTTAGGAGGGATAGATTCGGGATCTATGGACTTCGTGGGTGAAGATGGTGATGTTGGTGAATGGGGTGGAGAAGGTTTGTCTTCCTCAATGAGGTCGATGTGGGCCTTCTTGGAAGATGATGTGGAAAAGCCAATGCCACTACGATCATTGTGCTTACGGGTGGTACATAAAATGATAGTATGATAACCTTGTTTGTAAAAACCAAAACCAAAGCCTTTCCATGCACAACAGTGAAGGAAAGTGTGGGCGAAGTAGTGGTTATTAAGGGATTGGAGGTCAAATGAAAATGGCCATGTTTGGGATGGAGGTATGGGTGAATAAGTGGAAATATCAAGTCTCCCATATGTTAGATTAGTGTGAAGGTGGGGAGGACCATAAGGAAAACCTTGCCTACGTAGTAGTAATAACTAGGGTGTTGTCACGAGTTCCCATACTTTTATGGAGTGAAGAATGTGTCGATATTGTATATACGGTACTCCCGAGAGTGAGGCATTGAAAAACACCTTCTAAGGGATCGTAGTTGATATATGGGTAGCGGGATAGATGATTCATTAGATGCTTGGGCAAGAGGGGTATCGAGTTGGTTGGGAAGCAAGGTGGTCACCGTGGAAAGCTGCATCGGCGATAGGAATAGAAGAATTAGATGTGGGAGAGGTAGCGGTAGGATTGGTGGATGGGCTTGTGGGTGAAGGAGAATTGGGGGTAGTGGCGGATACCTTGACCGATACAAGTACATCATTGGGTCGGTATAACATGTTACAGGTTTTGAATGGTGACGAGTCGGTGGGGATGGTGTAGTTATGTCCTTCATGCTTGAATTTTACACAATGGTGTAAAGTTGAAGAGACACAATCCATAACACGAATCTAGGTCTCACTTGAGCAATAGGTTATATTGAAACTCCCCTATAAGATGTAGAATAATTCCAGGACAATGTGAGGGCCTACGTGAATGTGAAGGATAATAATGCCAAGGGTGGAGGTGATGGCATCATTGAAGGAGCACAACATAATTGGGTTATTATGCATATAATTATAAGGGACACACATTTGATTATATACATGGGATGAGATGATGTTAATGCTATCACCACCATCTATCATGATGTGTTGTATGCATGTGTTATCGATATAGATATAAATGAATAGGGCGGGATTAGGGTCATCTGATTAGAGAGGTATAATCTCCTCATCAAGAGAAGCTGAGGAGGTGATGTGAGGAGTGGGCATGAGGGTAGAAGAAGGAGATGATTTTGTAAGTGAGGCCATGTGGTGAGGGGTGAATATCGAGGTCACCGGGTGTGGGGTCATTGGGTAGTTTTTCAATGGATTGTAAAACCTTGATAAGCGCTTGTGTGTGGGATTCAAAATTTTGGATGAGATCACACAAAGACATCTTTAGAGGAGATTGATGTAATTATTTTACCATTGTGTGATGGGTGACCCTGTTAGAGATAGGGTATGTAGGTCCGCGAATGGTGATTTTGGGAGAGGGTACAAATGGTATATTGGGTACGGGGTTGGTTGATGGGCCAGGTTACTTTTTCTTTTCCTTTGTTTTTTTGAGCATGTGTAGCAATGTGAACCATGTTAATTTGAGGGGAGGTTGATGGAGAGGGTTGTCATGAAAGGTATAATGGTTTGAGGAAAAATCCTAGCTATGGATAAGATTCTTGTGAAATGAGTAGGGCACACTTTGACATTTGGGTGGTCGTTTGGCCATCTCTCTAATATGGACCATGTTGATCTCAAATTTTGGAGGTAGGAACAATGGTTGTGGGGGTGGAGATATTGATTGCTGAATGGGTAAAGGATGATGATGTATGGTGATAGGTGAAGGTGGAGCATGGTCCTCATAAAGAAGGTTGTCATCGTCAAAAATTTTTCAAGAGGAAATTTTTTGAGAAGAACGGTCTTTAGAGCCTTAAAATTTTGACATCATGTCTTGGCACACAATGATAGGCACGAGATCATGGTTTCATAAAACCCTTTTGGTTTAGGTTTGAGAGGATTGTAAGGTTGAAGCGGAAATAATGTGATGACGGAAGTCTCTAATGATTGGTTAAAATGTTGGCGTATGATCCTACTAATGGATCAGAATGGTAAGTGAGCATAGGTTTGGGTATAGGTGTGGATGATTGTGAGGGAAGAGGATTTATAGGAGGGGGAATGGGTTAGTATACTAATTTGATGAGTGGTAGAGTCTTATATTTTGATGGCATCTGCTTGGGTAAAAGTGGGGTGGAAGAGCTAGCACGAGAAGGTTTTTGTTCAACTACTTTATTGGAGGGTAGTGGGTTCTTATCTTTAGGTTAGAACTTCTTGGGTAAAGGTGACATGGGGTACATGATGTAGAAGGAAATCAGATGGTGAAGAGGATGGGTTACCCATGGGGAAACCAAGTTGTGGTGATGGTGGTTGGTAGAGGTTGGGTAGATGGCATTGGTTGAAGTTATATAGCTAAGGTTGAGGTTATAGTAATGGTGGAGGTATAGGTGGAAAGAAGTGTTCGGGTGAGGGTGAGGAAGTTTAGGTTTTGGGTGAATGATGTGTAATAAAGGCTCGTGAGTTAGGAGTAGGTTGTTTAGCTTTTCTTGGCCTTGGGTATGATCTTTTTAGTCAAGGTTCTTGGATGAGGCCCTAGGATGGATAGAAGGGGACAAAAGTGTTATAGGTGAGAACGGTGTATGTAGCCTATAAGGTTGGGTTTTCCTTTTAGGCGAGAGGATAATGTTGGTGTGGTTTTGAGATGACGTAGTTAAAACTAGTCGATAGGTGGGTAGGATTTCAAGTTTTGAAATGGGTTTAGTCAGTGAGTACGGGGTTTGGATGTAGGTAGAGATGACGAAGAAGAAGAAGAAGTTTCAATCGGCATGGTCAGTGTAGTTTTGGTTGCCAAAAATACCTTTGGGTAGATCGTGGAAGTATCCTTAGAAAAATTTACATTTGGGTCAAAACAGGGAGCCGAAGACATCCCTAGAGCATGGAATGATCAACGTAATCCAAATGATTGACCAACCATGAAAATGGGACTATTGAAGAAGAGGATGGAATGGGTTGGGTGGAAATCCCCACAAAATATGTTTGCGAGATAGGGAATTGACTAGCCTCAGATTTTGTAGGTAAAATAGCCAAGATCATGTCAATAGGGTCCTAGGATGCTGGGGGAAAACTATCCCCAATAGTTAGTGGAATGTCTGAAGAATATCCCATGGGTAGGAGAGATAATAGGTGTAGTGAGGTAGAATCATCCCTTGGTGGAGGAGAAGGCAATGATGTTTCTCTTGTGGATGGGAGAATAACAAGTGTTGATGGTTCAGTAGGCTGGGAGGTAGATGATGAAACAACATCAGTAGAAAGTGTGGGTTCTCCTGTGAGAGAAAGGGGAGATGAGGGGGAATCCTCTGTGGGTGGAGGAGTAGAATAGGTATTCTCATATGTGGGTAGAGGAGATCATGCCGATATTTACTCAATAGATGAAGTAGGTAGGTTTTGAGGAACATTTGGTATGATATCAAAAACTACGTGGAATCCATAGACATTCTTTGTCATTTGGATGAAGGTTCACTATTTTGATTAGAAGAGGGTTTATGATAAGGGAAAGAATTTTTGAAGATGTGTAAATTCTGATTTGCTGCTGCATTTGGGTTGTCCATGACAAGGTCTCCATTATATATCATCTCTTGAACAATGTATTTAAAACTTATGCGATTCACGTCACTATGTCCTTGAACGTGATGACAAATATGGTAGTCATGTTCTTTATACCATGCTAGCATGGGACGAGAAGGATCGAAACCTATATGAGGTTGTATGGGAGGAAGTGTAATGGCTCTAGATTTAAGAAGATTTTCCAAGGCCCGATGAATATGGCTCTCTAATCGAAGTGTACTTCCGTTATTCCCTCTAGAGCTAAAAAGGCCTAAACGGAGAAAGATTGGAAGAAGGTTGAGCACGATTAGAAGGATGAGATAGACCCACCTTGAGGAATACCACATTGGTAGATCCTTTGCTCTTTGAATAGTTATTTTGAGGTTTTGAAGATGAAGAAGAATCATTTGATTTGAATGGGGTGTTCTTGTTCCGTAATTGGATCTTGTTTTCTTTAATGACTTGAATTTCTAGTTTTGGGCCATGGTGAATGCTTCATCAAAGGTTTGAAAGGTTTGAACTTGCGAGTTAGTGAGATGTGTCTAGCAAAAGCTCTAGTGAACAAATAAATAAGTTGATCCCGGTAGTTGGAGCGTTAATTGGTTAATAAGACTCCACCGGTGGGCAACGAAATCTGCGATAGATTTGTCTTCATCTTTCATCGGTTGAATAGACACCGGTCATGGTGACTTTCTTGGTAACATTGATTGAAAAATGATCCTAAAAAACCTTGGGCTACTTGATTAAAAGAATAAATAGAATGTCGAGGTATTCCACTATACAAATCAAATGTTGTTCCTATCAAGGACATTGGGAAAGTTCATAGGAGCAAAGTGTCATTGTGGGTGATTAGGTAACACCCATGTTTGAATGACTGCAAGTGTTGCTACGGGTCTTCTTTACTATTGAAGCGATTGAATTTAGGAATTTCCCAATGTATTGGGTAAGGATGAATGGGAATAGATGGATGGATAGGATCGTTATAGATTTCATCATATGTTAAATAATTACAGGAGCCAGAAATAGATGCTTCTAAGGTCTGCATCTTTTCCATCATCATTTTAATGAGGTCGTTAGTAGGTTGGGATGAATGGGTGCCCCCTTGTAGAAAAAGGGGGTTGATGCTTTGAATGTATGAGGTGGGTGGTATGCTAGTGTATGGTGGCATTGAGTATGAGAACTGTGCAAGAGGAATAAATGTAGGTGGCACATAGCCAACATAAGTGATAGATGAGGTCGGGGTTGTTGGTAGTATGTGTAAGTGGGTGGGGTAGTCATAACAACTCTAGTGGTGATTGGGGGTAAGGACTATGGGATAGAAAGGATAAGGTTTTGGAAAGGGGTGTAAGTTACCAACACTGGAGGTGGTTGTGATGCAATGGGTATATGTGAAGTGGCGAGTGCAGATGAGGCTATACTCATAGTGGTTTGTTGAGGGGGCAATTGATGTCACCTGTGCGACATATGACATAAATGTTGCGATTATAGAGGCTATGGGATTTTTTTAGGAGACTCCACAAGTGGTAAAGTTGATGATGGTAGAACTTATCCGGTGCTAGCTAACACGAAGTGGGGGCTAAAGCGGGAAGGATAGATATGGGAATGTTGTATATTAACTATCTTGAGGAATCCTGGGTGGAATAAAGAACAAGGTAGTATTGGAGGGTAGTGGGATTACGGTCAAGAGAGTCTCACAAACTCCTTGTCACCGATATCGATGGGGATGAGTTGAGTCAGAACCATAGGTGACAGGATGGATGTCAGTGATGGACTAGGTGGGAGTGGCTAATGGATGACGTGAAATAAAAAGGCATTAGTTTGGTTGCGATTCAACAACATGTGAATCAAAGCACATGTCATAATGACACATGGAACAATATAGATGGGACAAAATAGATTTTGAGAGGAAAGGCTGGTAAATGTTTTGATTGAAATAAAAAATAGAGTGATGAAATCGTTGGCCGATCGGCGATGGTTAAGGGGTGACCGATGAAAGTTCTGAGGAACTGATATCGATTCGAGAAAAATAATAGTTTTGGAAAATGACGTAGAAAGCGATGATTGTCGAAAGGAAGGTTGTATTTGATGACTGTTACCAGAGTACAGAGAATACAATGATACACAAAAACTCTAAACAGAAGAGAAGGTGAGATAAGTGTCTTTTGGGTAAAATAACCAAAAGAAAAAGAAACTGACACTAGTTAGGTAAACCGATGGTGGTCGAGATGTAAACCAATGATGATCGGTGGACCAATGCCGATTCTTGTGAAATTTGAAGAATGAAAAAAAATGGATTTTTTTGAATTTAGATGAGATGAATAATCAACCCAAAAGTCTAAGGATGATAAGATGAGGTCCTGATACACTCGAGAAATTAATAATACTCCAATTGTGATGGTAATGTGTGAAAGGAAAAAATAAAAATAAATAATCATATCCTCACACTTCAAAATGCAAGTCAAACACAAAGCTAAGAAAAATATGTAATACAACAAGTGAGTTTAGTGTTTTTAACTTATGCTATTTAAAATATGACTCATGAAATTAGAGTAGAGTTTTTGGTCGGGAAATTTTCCTAAGAAGAAGAAAATTACGAAGGTGGGGTTTCGAGGTTATGTTATGGCGAGGGCGAGCGGTCCTCTAATGGGGTACTCGATAGAGATAACCATCTAGGTTCCCATTATTAATTCTCGATTGCATGATTGTTGAAAACTTCTTACAGGTGGGATTTTGTTTAAAAATATGTATAAATTTCAAATTATTGTAGTTTAGGCAAAGAGAGAGAGAGAGAGAGAGAGAGAGAGAGAGAGAGAGAGAGAGAGAGAGAGAGAGAGAGAGAGAGAGAGAGAGAGAGAATCAAGTGCTTTCTATGGTTCAATTGTGTTAACCATTAGCTGGGCATGACGTCTAGTGTATAGGTTTCCCTCGGTTTTAATGTGATCTACAATGCAACAAATCGAATGCTATGCAAGTGTTTTAAGCTCGAATCGAAGTGTGATATTTGATATAGCAAGTAATGAATAGGATGAGGATGCTCTTTCACTAATGCAATAATAATGAAAGAACAAGAAGTATTCTTTTATAGCACCAAAAACATGATTGATTTTAGACAATAGAAAGAAGGAAGATTCCGAGATAAGAAAATTTATGTGGAAGATTTTACGAAGGAAAAAACACACTGACTTTCACCTAGGAATGAATAACATGCAAGGAACCTGGATGGGTCCCACTAGGCATGCCAAAATGTTTCATTGTTTTCTTTAAGTTTTAGATGAAACATATAAGGATATGGGTCAAGGAGGAATACATTGCGATGGTCGGTTGGAGTTTGTTACATGTGTTCGACTTCTTGATCCAATGTTGAATGTCGAGAGATTCATTTTGGCTAGGAGGAACTACCGAAAATACA
Organism: Taxus wallichiana var. yunnanensis; assembly: GCA_018340775.1. NCBI lineage: Eukaryota > Viridiplantae > Streptophyta > Pinopsida > Cupressales > Taxaceae > Taxus > Taxus wallichiana. The sequence continues at coordinate 263,666,695 of CM031236.1, forward strand.
AAACAAGACAACAAGATAGATTTAAACAATATATGTTAGTGGGTTGCCTAGCGTATGCTAGATCCAAGAAGTGTGATGACTTCGCAAAATTAAAAAAATAATTAAAAAAATGAAAAATTAGAAAATTTTGAAAAGTGTTACTTTGCATGGTTCATTGGACTCATTGCGATCATCTTATTTTTGTGATCATTTTGGTCTTCGTTTCGTGATTTTCGGGCGAGAACTCTTCCCACCAGGCTTTAAAACGTGTTAAAATACATTAAAATAATTAATTAATTGCTCCTTGTTTGATTAAATTAATTTTTAAAAAATCACTTAAGGAGTATTTAATTAAATAAATATAAATTAAAGTTCATTCGACAAGTTTTAGTGCCGGGGAAGTAAGCTTTTGTTTCCAATGCGGGTTGGCTTCCCGAACCAGATTTCCACTTTCCTGGCAATTTCCTTCAAATTTCCCGCGTGGGTTTTCCTCGCCAATTGCCAAATCATGGATTGGCAAACGGGCATAAAATTCCCCAATTTCCCACATGGGGAAATTGGAGGCGGGGATTACCAACCCATTTTCCATTCCGTTGGCAATTTCCGTTACTTTCCCCATTTCCCCACAGCACTTAAGCCCTTTACCCGGAAGAGAGGAAGTTAATTAATTCCCGTAACTTCCTCCATCGAACCCATTGAAAAAGTCATGTGAAGCTTTCAATTGCTCTTTCTTCAAGAAGACATAATATTTTGTCAGCCTTATGCAAGAGAAACTAACGCCATTGTGAAGAAGAAATACAGGAAGGTTTTGGTTTTTTCCAACAACCTTCCACGCATTTGCATAAGAAGAAGTAAATAACAACAAATAAATTTCTTTTCTTTAGAAGTTTTCACACATTTGGAGGAGAAAGAAGAGCCGAAGATTGAAGAGAAGCTGCCTTTTAAAGAGGAGACCACTGCTCTCCTGCGATTTTGTTCTTTTTCTCAGATCTGTTTTGCTTTTCACCTCCTGCTCTCATGTGGACGTCTTTGCATACGTCTTCACAAAGCCCGAGGGTCACTGTGTGTTTAGGCGCTTCCACTGATATCTGTGTATATACATAACAAATGCCTGATGGACAGATGCCAAGCGATAAGACTGTCGGTGGCGGCGATGATGCATTCAATACATTTTTTAGTGAGACCGGCGCCGGAAAGCATGTTCCCCGTGCCGTGTTCTTGGATCTCTGCCTGGGTCGAATTCGGAAGCTGAAGGACAACTGCACTGGTCTCCAGGGGTTTCTAGTGTTTCACGCTGTAGGAGGTGGTACTGGTTCAGGCCTCGGATCTCTGCTCCTGGAGAGGCTTTCTGTGGATTATGGGAAGAAATCCAAGCGGGGTTTCACCGTTTACCCTTCTCCACAAGTCTCCACATCTGTGGTGGAGCCCTACAATAGTGTGCTCTCAACTCACTCACTGTTAGAACACACCGATGTTGCTTTTTTGCTTGATAATGAAGCCATTTGTGACGTCTGCCGCTGTTCCCTCAACAAAGAGCAGCATAATCTCCCACGCAGGTCCAAGGAGAAACCTCACGCGCCCATTCAAGAAGCTTTCCACGCGCTAGGGAAAAGATTAAACATAGTTCAAAAAGGAGAAAAAGACCAAAATCTACAAACGGATAGACAAGACAACAAGGAAAGAAAAATTTTCCATGCATGCATGCAAAGGAGGAGAATGTAGAAAGTAATTTAAATCCCGGTGGAGAACTTTCCAAATAATGAGGAGCTGACCTCCAGTGAAGTGCCGAATGTTTCACACCAAATTTTATCGCCCATCTTCATAGCGTGTTTTGTCGAGGATCCACAAGAAGCGCTGCACTGCAATAATTAGCTAGGCGGCGGGCATGTTGCGGTATAGTAGAAGCCTTTTTGAGCACTTCCAACAAGCGGGTCATCAGTTATATGTTGTTATCTACTTAGAATAGAATGCATCCTCAAATTCAGGTTTTTCCTTCAAGATATTTTTATCAAAATGAATTAAGTGACAGTGAGAGTGTTACCAAGAGACCTGATGAAGTTTATTACAAAGATTCTCTATTGAGACCTTACTTGTTTTACGATGTAACTCATGGAAGAGAATCTCATAGAAGTGGATCTATTTCATATCAGAATATTCATGAAGCACAATTTGCTTTGCAATTATATGAGCATCTTCAACGGGTCATAATCATGGCAACATTAGGTCTTTATTGGTAATGGCATTTTCTCATCGTTTGGAAGGTACAATTGTGCTTATTATGGCAAAGCCAAAACATTCTTACTACAAGTGTTATATAATAAGGAAGAACCGTGAGCATTGTGGTAAAACCATTCTTTTCAAAAATGTTGGGTTAAGCTCGGTATTCAAGTGAGTTGAGCCAGAGAAGAACTCAGAGAGTTTGGTTCTGGAAAGAAGGTAAGACAACACGAAGGGCATGGATCGCCATGGGAGTTCGAATTCAAGTTGAAAATGCATGAGCTCACAATCAAGCTAGGAGCGATATGATTGAGGGCTCATTCGTGAGTTGAGTCATCTAAACACCTAAGTGAAGAAGGAGCACATCTAGAGAATTTCTCATTCCAGTCATCATTTGTCTTTGCATGATTTCCCTAATTCTTCAGGCCTAATCAACAACACAACACTATAATTCAAAGCATTGGTTCATGCGCAAGCACCTGTAATCTATATCACATAATTTCTAGAGGTGGAACTCGTTGATGAAGTACCTCAAAATATACCAGCCCAACTTGTGGAAGTAGTCACAACTTCTCAACCAAAAGTTGATGATCCAGTTCTTTCCTTGCCTACATTTGAAGAATCACCACAAATGGAGAAAATGGTGACAACATCTTTCTCACAACAAGAAGATCCAATTTCAGCAACACCCGAAAGTGATCCCCTTCAACGTGATGAAGATCAATTCCCAACGAACACAAGAACCATGTACAATGAGGTACTTGGAGAGGTTCCCACCTGGATACATGATATCCTGAAGAATTGAAAGAGGGTCATCAAGCCAATAGTGATAAACTTGGAAGTGATTGCGTAAATGTTAGAATCCATCACTCCAAAAAAGACCAAATACTACGCTAAGGTGTGTGTCAACAAATTCATAAATCACTTCGATGATTCTTCAACACCACTCGTTCACAATGGGGCAAAGGAGATGGATTTCCAAGACTCTGAAGTCTCACAAATTTTGCTTGAGAGATCAACACTTTGGGATGGTAACAAAGACAAAGGACATAACTCCAGGGAGTGAATTGCAATTTTGGCTCTTGGAGATCTTCTCAATGGCGAAAGACCAGAAGTTGGATTCTGATAAACCAAGGTGGCGTAACGACTACGGTCTCACGACAAATGAATAATTCACCATGGAAAGGTACTCGGAGCATGTGGAGAATTGTGAATGTGAATACGAATGAAGACAAATTTTCTCACATCAGGATATTGCTCAAACAGAGGGGTGGATGAATTGCTCAAGTTTCAAGCTCGGCACTCTTGTCATTTGGAGGATTGCAGAGCATAGTCAATGAGTTCATTCCCATATGATCGGGATAGGCGGACTCTTGGCCCAATGGATAAGGCACTGATCCTAGGTGTCTTGATCTGGTGGCACATTGCTTTGACTAGGATGTCTATGTGTGCATCAAGTCATTTAAGTGGGGTCCACATGTACCCATTTCTTTTATTTATGTATTTTTCCTTAAATGACCTTTTAACTTAAGTGGTTTCTATTTTTAGTCACTTTTTAAAAGTTGGTTGAAAAAGTCAAAGTCACTTAAGTGCCCTATTTAATGTGCATTTAAAACCCTAACTACTTTGTAACCAACTTTTGGGTTATAAAAGGAAGTGAGGGGCTCATTTGTAAGGGTGACTTTGAGAGAGGAGAAGAAATAATTTTTGTGCAAGCTTTGTTTCAAGAAGAAACTTTGTGTTCTTTTGTGAAAAACATTTTGGAGTTAATGGAATAAGAACTTTGTGTCTCATTCATTGTCTCTTGTAACATTTGGTGTTCTTATGTTCATTAGATGTTAGGTGTTTGAATCTTGCATGCAAATATTATCTTTGATCTTATTGTCAACATTATTAATCAGTTGTTCTAGTTCACAGTGATCAAGCTCTGATTATCTACTTGCTCATGTGTGTTCCCTTTTACATGTTCTTGTTTGGCTAACTCAAACTCTATTTTATTTGTGTTGGTTATTCATCTTTCCTCTTCATGCAATATTAGGCTCTGTTTTTACCTAACTCTTGCATGTTCTTTTAGTTCATTCCATTCCACTCCTTTCCTTCTTTCTATTCCATTTCCTTCATTCACTTTTCTTCCATTGATGTTCCAAAACACCCCCCACATACAATTTTGAATGTACAGATGTAAATATAGTTTTGGTTTTCAATAAAGGCAGCCTCACCTTCATTGAGGAGGGACTTCATTCCCACACTTGTTGCATGTCATTTGCATGTGTGCAAATCCATATGCTAACATTTTTGGTGACTCTGCTGGGGATTCATAAATCGTTAACCAATGCTTGGTTAAATCTTTATGACTATCCCCTCTGCACAAGCTCCAGTTCTTTAACCGAATCTTGTGCCCAACGAAGATTTCCAAGGAGACATTGCTGCCAACCTTCGAATAGTAGCTTGGGAAAACCGTGAAAGCTTGCAGCAATTTGTGGCTGTTGATAGAGCCATTGATAGAGAAATCTACATCGAAGACCTTAGAAGAAGAGCACCCGCACTTGTGGCTAGAAGACCTCTTGGGCACGTGTTGATAGTTGTTCACCGACGGTCCTCTTCCACCCAGGTAATAAGTTGTATGACTATTACAGGTAACCCACCTATCTTGCAACCAAATCTTGTTTTTGCAGATACTCAAGAAGACATATCATCAGATTTGAGGCAAGCTATTTGGGAAAAGTTCACAAGTAACCATCATTTTTATCTCGCCACATCGATACTTAGATAACGAAGAAGAAAAGCTATGAGAGTTGTTAGAGTTATTCAAGCGCAAATAGCTCAAGAAAGAGAGCAAAGAGAAAAGGCTAGAGCTGGTCGGAACATGCCAGTGATCTCTTCACCATAAATATTCCAAACTAGAAGGAAAGAGGTTTACGCGAGGAGAAAAAGCTAAAGGTCGATCTGACCCCACTTTTGACTTTCAAGGAAAATTTGGTTTCAAGTTATCTCCTCCCAAGAAGAACACACCTCGTAGATCTGCAAGCCTTGCATCAAGTCCTGAAAGAGCAAGCAAGGAAGGAATCACTACCAATCAAGCACTTGTCCTTGCTCACATTGTTTTACCTTCACATACCACCTTTTCTCCAATGGCAGCCAATGTACCATGGGGAAATGCCATAGGCCCATTGGCCTTACCTGCTCGACATGAACTCCCACGAGGATCAAGAAAGATTCTTCCCAAGTTCGACGGAGATGGGAAGACGTCACCAGATGATCATATTTCTACCTTCTTCATTGCATGTGTTGTTTTGTCGGTAGAATATGAAGATGTTGCTATTCGTCTCTTCGTCGAGACATTGCATGATATTGCTGCAGATTGGTTTCATCATCTACCCAATGGATGTATTACAAGTTGGGATGATATGAAAACTAAGTTTGAAAATCGATTCAAAATGGTGGAAGATGAACATGCTCTTCTTGCCCAACTATCTCAGGAAAAGAAAGAGCCTACAGAACCCATGAGGAATTTCGTGGCCAAATTCAACAAGATGGTGAACAAAGTTCCCATGGGATTCGTCCCAACCTTGATGGACAAAAATGTTTCTTTATTAACACACAACAACCAGAAGTGTGCTATCAGCTAAGAAGGGCCAGGGTGGCTACTTTGGAACTTGCTCAATCTTTGGCCATAGAAATCGAAGATGACTTAATCATGGCAGGAAAATTCAAGAAAAATTCCCTCAAAGGAAAGAGTCAAGAAACTCCCAACGTTTCAGAAACTATACTCACTAAGTTGGCTAATGATGTGCTAGCTTTGAAGAAGCAAGTTGCTCAAAGTAGTAAACCTGCTCCTTACAAAGACATCCTGCGAAAAGGATACGTTCCCAACAAAGCCAGGATTGCAGGTGCTCCAACGAGGCTTGCTATTGAAGCAGCTCCCGCAACTAATTCCAAATGTGATGTCATTGAAGAAAGTGATGATGAGATTGAGGTCATCGAGGTTGATGAGGAAGAGCCTGATTTTGAGACATCTGAACCTGCAGTTGAAGATCCTGAGGAAGAAAGTAATAATCATTTCTTTGAGTACCATTCCGATGAAGAAGACGAATATGAAGAAATTATAGAAGATATGAATAGTCAATCCTTCGCCGTCTTCACACGCTCTCAGAAAAAGGACCAAGATACCACTAAGGTGGGAGATAAAGAGGTTTCCAAGGAAACTCTCAAAGAATCCAAGATAAAGGAGGCTCCTAAAGAGTCCAGAGATACTGAGGTTTCAAAGGTCAAGACTATCTTAAAGAAAGGAGAGCCTTTGTTAGATCAATCAGTTAGTAAACCAACTACGAAGAAAACTTCTTCTTCCACATCCATATCAACCAAGCCCGAGACCAAGGTCAAAAGTGTGCCATCATCAAGTTCGAAAGAACTCATATCTGAGACTTCAAGTGTAATTACTTTGCCTAAATTTGATATCATTGATCATATCAATAAAACAAAAATTTCCATGTCACAGGGTAAAGTACTTGAAGTCAACAAGGATCAGCTCGAGAAGTTGGTCCAATTTATCAAAGGTGACTCTCTTGTTCATTCCTCTTAAAGGAATTCTAAAAACTCCCAAAGATGGGAAAACTCAAAATATTGTGGCAGCCACTACACCTTCAAATGAAAAGATCGAACCTTTCTTTGTGTCTTTTCTGATCAACGGATGCAAGTTAAGTAATTGCATTATAGACTCTGGAGCCTCGGATAATGTGATGCTTGGAAAAAGTAGCACATGCTCTTGGTTTGACTTGTACGAGAACATTCGGATCATGTTACTCTATGGAAACCAAGCAAGTTCCTCTGATCGGGCAGATTAAGGACGCCCAAATGGTTTTAGCCCAATTCCCTCAAAAGTGAGTTAAGGTAACTATTTTAGTTGCTGATATTCCCGCCTCGTATGGAATGTTGTTGAGCAGGAAATTTTGTAGGGATTTGGGTGGTGAGATTCAAATGGACTGGTCTCATGCCATGATTCCTATCAATGGAGAAATGAAGAAACTTATGCGGAAGCTCAGGAAAAGTTCACGGTAACTAAAACTAAAGATCCTCACGCACAGATCCTTTTCCAAGGCTCAAGTATGGGTAATTATATGATGACTACAGAAGTTCATACCCCTAAGATCACTTGCCAAGATTCCAATGAGATCTGGACTCTTGAGTTCGATGGAAGTTGTTGCTCAACGGGCTCTGGTGCAGGAGTGGTGCTCATATCTCCAAATGGTAAAATTTTCCTTTTTCCTATAAACTCAAATTTTCAAATACTAATAACACTGCAGAGTACGAGGCATTAATCCTTGGCCTCCAAGTTGTAGAGGAGAAAGGGATCAAAAATCTGGAAGTCTTTGGAGATGCGGAATTGATCGTGAAACAAGTAAGAAATCAGTTCCAAGTAAAGAATGATCATTTGAGACACTACAGAAATAAAGTTTGGGATGCAATAGAAGTTTTCAACACTTTTTCCATTAAATTTGTCCCTCGTGAAAAGAATGACAAAGCGGATTCTCTAGCAGTCTCAGCATCATTAATGATTCCTCATTCAAATTTGATCAAGACAAATACACCATTGAAATGGTTTTTAGGCCAAGTGTTCCTGACAATGCAGAAAATTGGCAAGTATTTAATGATGATCAACAAATTATTGCCTTCTTGGAAAAGAGAGAAAATTTTGAATAGTTGTACTTTGAAGGAAGTGATTCGGCATTTCGTGAATCAACTACCTCACCCATTCAGGAAGGAGTTGAGAATGAAGATCCTGGTGATGGCATCATTCAACTCAAAGGAAATAAAATTCCCAAAGGATTGGTTTCACTTGAAGAACTTTTTGACAAACATGACAGGTTTATTAAAGAGAAAGAGCAGGCAGGACCTGCAAATTCTGCTGACTATGAGCAAATTAATATCGGCACCAAGGATAAACCTCGCCTGATCAATATTGGTAAATGTTGCTCACCTGAGGAGTGCAGGAAATTCATAAATCTCCTTACCAAATACTCTGACGTCTTGGCATATTCATACGAAGACTTGAAGTCTTTCCAACCCAGGGAAATGGAGCATGCCATACCCTTGAAGCCTGGCGTAGTTCCATTCAGGCAAAAGCAAAGACAATATAATCCCAAGATTACAGGGACAATATTTCATGAAGTTCAAAAGATGCTAGATGCACGAATAGTTTTTCCTATTCGACATTCAACCTGGATAGCTAATATTGTATCGGTTCGCAAGAAAAATGGAGAAATTAGGATTTGCGTGGATTTCCATAATCTTAATCAGGCTTCCTTGAAGGATAACTACCCACTGCCAGTCATGGACCATATTCTACGTAGGCAGTAACTGGATCGGAAATGCTATCTATGCTAGATGGTTTCTCTGGCTATAATCAGATTGAAGTGGCTAGAGAAGATCAACATAAAACCGCATTCACTACCCCTTGGGGTACGTTCGCATATAGAAGAATGCCCTTCGGTTTGATCAATGTTTGCCACTTTTCAAAGGGCCATGGATATGGCGTTTGCAGACTATAAAGACAAGATCATTGTGATATACCTAGATGACTTGACAGTGTTCTCAAAGAAGCGAGAAGATCACTTAAGAGATTTAGAGAAAATTTTGCAAAGGTGTAAACTTCATAAGATTTCTCTGAATCCAAAAAAATCTGTGTTTGGAGTTACAGAAGGTAAACTCCTAGGTCATATTGTTTCTAAGGAAGGAACTAAGATCGATCCTGAATGCGTTCAAGCTATAAAGAATCTTTCCTTGCCTACAAGTAAACCTAGAGTCCACTCCTTCTTTGGAAAGGTGAACTTTTTGAGAAGGTTCGTGCTAGATTTCACCGAGCTGACTAAAGAAATCACTGATATGATGAAAGGAAAAGAATCTTTCAAATGGTCAAAGGAAGGTAGAGAGGCATTTGAGCAAATCAAGGGTGCTATTGCAAAAGCTCCTACATTGGTGTGTCCCGATTTTAAGAAGGATTTTATAATTTATTGCTATGCTTCACCACACATGATCTCTGCCATTTTGACTCAGCACAATCAAGAGGGGATTGAATCTCCTATCGCATTCATGAGTTCGGGATTCAAGAAACATGAACTTAATTACACTCCTCTTGAGAGACATGCGTACGCGGTGGTAAGAGCCCTGAAACACTTTAGGTATTACGTGTTGAATTCTCACACCAAAGTCTTAGTTCCAGACACCGCGGTGAAATCAATGTTGACACAACAGGAACCAGGATCTAAAAGAGGTAATTGGGTCTCCAAGATCCAAGAATATGATCTGGACATCAAGCCTACCAAGTTGGTTTGAGGGAGAGGACTCTGCCAACTCATTGCAGAGAATGAACCACGAGATAACTCTGAAGAAGAATTAGTTGAAGAAAATTTACCAATGGTAGTTTTTGTCAGTACCACGGATGAATGGTATTCTGATATTGCCTACTTCCTCACATACGGCGAGTGTCCAGAGAATCTTACAGCTAAAGAGAAATGAGCTATCAAACTAAGAGCTGCCAGATACGTCATTTGGGATAACACGTTGTTCAAGAAAGGAATTGACGGCATGTTCCTCAGATGTGTTGATAAAGAACAACAACCTAGGTTGTTGGAAGCCTTCCACAATCATGCTTGCGGCGGTCATTTTTCTGGCCCGGTAACAGCCCATAAAATTCTAAGAGCACATTATTACTGGCCCACTATGTTTTCTGATGCTCAGAAATGGGTGACCAAATGTGAAGCCTGTCAACAATTTGTTGGAAGACCAAAGTTGGCAGCACTGCCTTTGAAGCCAGTTGTCATTGAAGAACCCTTTCAACAATGGGGTTTAGATTTCATCGGGTCTTGAATCCTAATTCTAGTGCTGGTCATACCCACGTGCTCACTACCACTGATTACTTTACAAAGTGGGTAGAAGCTATACCGGTGAAACAAACATCTACTGCAATAATCTGTGATTTCATCAAAGAAAACATATTGGTTCGTTATGGAATTCCTCACAAGATCGTGACTGAAAATGCCTCAAATTTTTCTTCTGCAGAGATGATAGGTTTTTGTTATGGATATGGGATATCTTTGTCTCATTCATCAGATTACTACCCGCAGGGAAACGGTCAGGCTGAATCCAGCAACAAAAACCTCATTACTATTGTGTGCAAGTTAGTCGAAGAAAATCAAAGAACTTGGCACAAAAAGTTATATGATGCATTGTGGGCTGACCGCATAACTCCCAAAAGGGAAATTAGGATGTCTCCATTTCAACTTTTGTATGGAACTGATGCTCAAATTCCCATCACATTGGAGCTACCAGCGTTAAAATTAGCTCAGGCAGTTGATGATGAATGCTTCACCAATGCATTAGATAAAAGGGTCATGTTCCTAAGCAAGCTCGAGGAACAAAGAAGTCAAGTGGCCAACAGGATCGAGGAACATCAATCCAAGGTAAAGAAGTTGTTTGACAGGAAAACTAGAGAGAGACAGTTTCAAATCAATGACTTAGTTCTTCTCTGGGATAAAAGACGTGAGCCGAAAGGAAAGCATGGGAAGTTTGACTCACTGTGGCTAGGACCGTTCAAAATAAGACATTTATGTGGAGATAGTACCTACTACTTGGCATATCCTGATGGAACTCATTTTCCTTTGCCCTACGGTGGCGATATCTCAAATATTACGAGGTGAAAACGGGTTGTTCCCCGTATGTACATAGGTAATTAGGATTTTGGTTTGTTTGTTTCCCTATTTTTTCGGTCTCCTCTCTTGTGTCACCCCATTTTTGTGCCCCATCATTCTATGATCATGTTCATGATTATTTTGGTCTGGGTCCATTGCTGCGTCCATGAAGTCCTTGTCCCCAATCAGAGCCAGCTGTTATCAGCCAATTTTGACTTCACAAAATTGTTAAAAAAATTAAAAAATGAAAAATTAGAAAATTTTGAAAAGTGTTACTTTGCGTGGTTCATTGGACTCATTGCGATCATCTTATTTTTGTGATCGTTTCGGTCTTCGTTTCATGATTTTGGGCGAGAACTCTTTCCGCTTGGAGCTTTAAAACATGTTAAAATACATTAAAATAATTAATTAATATTTAATTAATTAATTGCTCCTTGTTTGATTAAATTAATTTTTAAAAAAATCACTTAAGGAGTATTTAATTAAATAAATATAAATTAAAGTTCATTCGACAAGTTTTAGTGCCGGGGAAGTAAGCTTTTGTTTCCAATTCACTTAGGGTTGGCTTCCCGAACCAGGATTTCCACTTTCTGGAAATTTCCTTCAAATTTCCCGCACGTGGGTTTTCCTCTGCCAATTGCCAAATCATGGATTGGAAAACGGGCATAAAATTCCCCAATTTCCCACATGGGGAAATTGGATGGGGATTGCCAACCCATTTTTCCATTCCCGTTGGCAATTGTCATTACTTTTCCCATTTCCCCCTGGCACTTAAGCCACTACCCGGGAAGAGAGGAAGTTAGATTAATTCCCGTAACTTCCTCCATCAAACCCATTGAAAAATTCGTGTGAAGCTTTCAATTGCTCTTTTCTTCAAGAAGACATAATATTTTGTCAGCATCATGCAAGAGAAACTAACGCCATTGTGAAGAAGAAATACAGGAAGGTTTTTGGTTACATCCAACAACCTTCCACGCATTTGTCTGTAGGAAGTAAAAACAGTCCAAATAAATTTCTTTTCTTTAGAAGTTTCCACACATTTGGAGGAGCCGCCCCAGCAAGAGGAGACCACTGCTCTCCTGTGATTTTTGTTCTTTTTCTCAGATTTGTTTTGCTTTTCACCTCCTACTCTCGTGTGGACATCTTTGCATACGTCTTCACAAAGCCCGAGGGTCACTGTGTGTTTAGGCGCTTCCACTGATATCTATGTATATACATAAAAATTCTGATGGACAGATGCCAAGTGATAAGACTGTCGGTGGCGGTGATGATGCATTCAATACATTTTTAGTAAGACCGCGCTTTTATGTTCCCGTGCCGTGTTCTTGATCTTTCACTGGGTCAAATTCGGAAAGGCAAGGACAATTGCAGACCGGTCTCCAGGGTTTCTAGTGTTTCACGTTGTAGGAGGTGGTACTGGTTCAGGCCTCGGATCTCTTCTCCTGGAGAGGCTTTCTGTGGATTATGGGAAGAAATTCAAGCGGGGTTTCACCGTTTACCCTTCTCCACAAGTCTCCACATCTGTGGTGGAGCCCTACAATAGTGTGCTCTCAACTCACTCACTGTTAGAACACACCGATGTTTCTTTTTGCTTGATAATGAAGCCATTTGTGACATTTTCCGCTTTGTTCCCTCAACAAAGAGCAACATAATCTCCCACGCAGGTCCAAGGAGAAACCTCACACGCCCATTCAAGAAGCTTTCCACGCGCCAGGGAAAAGATTAAACACAGTTCAAAAAGGAGAAAAAGACCAAAATCTATGAACGTGGATAGACAAGACAGCAAGGAAAGAACAATTTTCCATGCATGCAAAGGAGGAGAATGTAGAAAGCAATTTTAAATCCCAGTCAGAGCACTTTCCAAATAATGAGGAGCAGCCTCCAGCAATGCCTGAATGTTTCACACCAAATTTTATCGACCATCTTCATAGGCGTGTTTCTTGTCGGGGATCCACAAAGCTGCTGCTGCAATGTAATAGTAGCTTGAGCACGAGGCATGTTGCGGTATAGTAGAAGCCTTTTTGAGTGCTTCTAACAAGCGGAGTCATCCAACTATGTTGTTATCTCTCAGAATCGAATGCATCCTCAAATTTGGGTTTTTCCTTGAAGATATTTTTATCAAAATGAATTAAGTGATAGTGAGAGTATTACCAAGGAGACACTGATGAAGTTTATTACAAAGATTCTCTATTGAGACCTTACTTGTTTTATGATGTAACTCATGGAAGAGAATCTCATAGAAGTGGATCTATTTCATATTAGAATATTCATGAAGCACAATTTGCTTTGCAATTATATGAGCATCTTCAACGGGTCATAATCATGGCAGATTAGGTCTTTATTGGTAATATCATTTTCTCATCATTTGGAAGGTACAATTGTGCTTATTATGGCAAAGCCAAAACATTCTTACTACAAGTGTTATATAATAAGGAAGAACCGTGAGCATTGTGGTAAAACCATTCTTTTCAAAAATGTTGGGTTAAGCTTGGTATTCAAGTGAGTTGAGCCAGAGAAGAACTCGAGAGAGTTCGGTTGGAAAGAAGGTAAGACAACACAAAGGGCATGGATCACCATGGGAGTTTGAATTCAAGTTGAAAATGCATGATCTCACAATCAAGCTAGGAGCGATACGATTGAGGGCTCATTCGTGAGTTGAGTCGTCTAAACACCTAAGTGAAGAAGGAGCACATCTCGAGAATTTCTCATTCCAAGTCATCATTTGTCTTTGCATGATTTCCTAATTCTTGGCCTAATCAACAACACAACACTATAATTCAAAGCATTGGTTCATGCAAGCTTGAGAACTTGTAATCTATATCACACAATTTCTAGAGGTGGAACTCGTTGATGAAGTACCTCAAAATATACCAGCCAACTTGTGAAAGTAGTCCCAATTCTCTTAACCAAAAGTTGATGATCTAGTTCTTTCCTTGCCTACATTTGAAGAATCACCACAAATGGAGAAAATGGTGACAACATCTTTCTCACAACAAGAAGATCCAATTTCAACAACACCCGAAAGTGATCCCCTTGAACGTGATGAAGATCAATTCCCAACAAACACGAGAACCATGTATAATGAGGTACTTGGAGAGGTTCCCACACAGCTACATGATATCTGAAGGAATTGAAAGAGGGTCATCAAGCCAATAGTGATAAACTTGGAAGCGATTGCGTAAATGTTAGAATCCATCACTCCAAAAAATACCAAATACTACGCTAAGGTGTGTGTCAACAAATTCATAAATCACTTCGACGATTCTTCAACACCACTCGTTCACAATGGGGCAAAGGAGATGGATTTCCAAACAAATTTTGCTTGAGAGATCAACACTTTGGGATGGTAGCAAAGACAAAGGACATAACTCCAGGGAGTGAATTGCAATTTTGGCTCTTGGAGATCTCCTCAACGGCGAAAGACCAGAAGTTGGATTCTGATAAACCAAGGTGGCGTAACGACTACGGTCTCACGAAAAATGAATAATTCACCATGGAAAGGTACTCGGAGCATGTGGAGAATTGTGAATGTGAATACGAATGAAGACAAATTTTCTCGCATCAGGATATTGCTCAAACAGAGGGGTGGATGAATTGCTCAAGTTTCAAGCTCAGCACTCTTGTCATTTGGTGGATTGCAGAGCACAATCAATGAGTTCATTCCCATATGATCGGGATAGGAAGACTCTTGGCCCAATGGATAAGGCACTAATCCTAGGTGTCTTGATCTGGGTGGCACATTGCTGACTAGGATGTCTACGTGTGCATACAAGTCATTTAAGTGGGGTCCACATGTACCCATTTATTTTATTTATGTATTTTTCCTTAAATGACCCTTTAACTTAAGTGGTTTCTATTTTTAGTCACTTTTTAAAAGTTGGTTGAAAAATTCAAAGTCACTTAAGTGCCCTATTTAATGTGCATTTAAAACCCTAACTACTTTGTAACCAACTTTTGGGTTATAAAAGGAAGTGAGGGGCTCATTTGTAAGGGTGACTTTGAGAGAGGAGAAGAGAATACTTTTGTGCAAGCTTTGTTTCAAGAAGAAACTTTGTGTTCTTTTGTGAAAAACATTTTGGAGTTAATGGAATAAGAACTTTGTGTCTCATTCATTGTCTCTAGTAACATTTGGTGTTCTTATGTTCATTAGATGTTAGGTGTTTAAATCTTGCATGCAAATATTATCTTTGATCTTATTGTCAACATTAGTAATCAGTTGTTCTAGTTCACAGTGATCAAGCTCTGATTGTCTACTTGCTCATATGTGTTCCCTTTTACATGTTCTTGTTTAACTAACTCAAACTCTGTTTTATTTGTGTTGGTTATTCAGCTTTCCTCTTCATGCAATATTAGGCTCTGTTTTTACCTAACTCTTGCATGTTCTTTTAGTTCATTCCATTCCACTCCTTTCCTTCTTTATATTCTATTTCCTTCATTCAATTTTCTTCCATTGATGTTCCAAAACACCCCCACATACAATTTTGAATGTACGAGATGTAAATACGATTTTGGCTTTCAATAAAGGCAGCCTCACCTTCATTGAGGAGGGACTTCGTTCCCACACTGCGCATGTCATTTGCATGCATGAAAATCCATATGCTTACGGAGTTCACGGGAAGGAAATAGTGGTGAGGTAAAAATATAAATGGTGGTACATAAAAAAATTTGAAGAACCCTTATAAACTATATAGAAATGAAATGGTGTAGGTTAGAAACACACTTACTGTTGTGCAGGTTCAATGGCTAGGTGGTGGTGATGGTTGATTGGTGAAATGGTGGTTAGTTCTTCGGAAGTGCTTCCTAGAATGCTACCGTGAATGCAAATACCTTTTGATCAATGGTTATGTTGACTATCATTTTCGTATGTGCAAAAGAGCTTTGGTTCTTGCTTTCATGTAGATCTCCTTTGGTCCCAAAACTTCGAGAATGTGGCCAACCTCCGAAACAAGGTTACCAAAATGGTTATATGGTAACTAACAATGGTTTAGGGTGACCAGCCTTGGTTTCGGGTTGACCGACGTCGATTAAGAAGGGATATCCTAGGTTGCCTAAAATAGAAAATATTGGCTATCTTTTTCTAGATTTGCTAGTTGGTGCCGTGTCTAAATGGAATGTTGTGCTTAGATACGCAGGAATGTGGTTAGAGGAATAATATTCATGTGCTTTTAGGGTTATACTAAGTCTTGGTTCATTAAGGTAAGTACAACTAAGTCTTAGTTAGTTATGGAAACATGATATGAATAGGTCTATGGTGAGGTGTCTAGGTGAGGTGTGCATCCATTTAATTAAAGTAATTAAATTAATAAATGGAGTGAGGGTGAGTATTGATTTAATTGTGGAAACTAAAATCAATGTTAATATGGGGTGAAAGGGGGCTAATGTTAGGTGAGTATGTTTAAGTTAGTTATTCAAAAAGGGATCAAGGGGAGTGTGACCCAATTTTTGTGTCTACATGGTGTTCTCTGAAAGATTGGTGAAGAAGAAAAGGGTGACATATGTGCCTTAGGATGAATATGCTCTTGAAGAAATTTCTTAGATCGAAGACCATGTGAGAAGGATGATCACTTAGTATGATGCGAGAAAGGTGATGACATGATGAACTATTTGGTATATGGTACAGAGGATTATGTAATTTGATGTAGGAAGGAACGCGTAAGGAGGTCTATGGATTTGAAAGGAGTAAGGCGTGCAAAGGTTATGAATGAAAAGTGTGAAAGTAAGTTAGGAAATAAAGAAAAAAGTAGAAAATGTACTTTATTGAGAAAATAACTTAGAAACTTTAAAATGAGAAAAAATGTGTTAAAGGTTAAAAAAGTGAGGTGGTGAAGTTTAAAAAAATCAAAAGTCTATAAAAAGGGGCAAAACAAGTCATTTATTATCTTGCATTCAAATAAAATTTGAGTAATTGAGATATTGAGCGTTTTGGTGTGACAGAGAAAGAGAAGTGAAAAGAAAATGAGAATACCATGTGCGTGAAGTTGTGTGCGAGATCTTGGAGAAGAAATAATTTTGACCTAATAGTGGAGTAAAACATTAGGGCACAAGTAGGAGCGTTTGTGTGACTAAGTTGAACAACTAGGGTTCACAGTGTTTAGATAGTGAAGGAAGACAATATTGTGAACCATATTACATAGGGAATACATTTAATGAGCTAATTGCGTAAAAGACTAGAAGAAATCATCACATGAAGAGGGTTGAAGTTGAAGTCAAGAAACCATTGGAAGACATATATTCAAAAGTGTAGTACCCTCCTATATTTTTAAAGGTTCAGACTTGGAAATCACAACTCACCAAGTGTAAGATCAACGGATAAAACCATAGCGCTCGAGAGCATGAAGAGATGTTGAATGCGGACATGTTTCAGAAATTTTTGGGATGAATGAGGAAGAGCAAGTGCTGGTTGATGATCCAATACATAGGAATTTGAAGAATTTAGGGGTTCTTCATTGTTCTAGTTACCCTTCTTTGTAAATACCGCACATTTATTCCAAAGGTGGCTAGTGTCTAGGGTGCATGAGTATTTTTTCTATTTTTTTGTCTCTGTCTTACGATAATTATAGCCCAACTCTTCAAATAGGTCATAGGTTTGAGAAGTATAGGGAGGATATGGAGCTGAACTTACTAGATGATGTGAAAATAGACAAATTGGTCATTCAACCGCAATATGAGAAGGGAGAAAGGGCCATGAAAATTGATAATCTCACGAGATCCTACAACTATGGTTTTAGCCAAGTTAGAAACTTACAAATTGGGTTCCTCAAAGAGGTGGACATATGTGAATAATAAATTTTTGTATATTGCACACAAGATGGAAAACATGACCCATTACAACATCAAGAAGTATGTTGCAAATAGTATTATAGAGGAGGACAAGGTGCACAAAGAAGAAGGAGCCAAGATAACATGGGGCTTGATACTCCTACTCATTATTTTTGGGAAATAAGAGTACATGATGGTCTAGACGAATATATGTGGGTTTACCTACCCATTAACAAGTCCCCTACAATGCGGTTCATTGGTTATACTTGTGATGACACAATTACAAATGTATACAAGGTGAGGATTGATAAATGGTACAACAGGTTATGCGTGCCCTTTGAGAATGAGTGAAAAATTCTGCTTGAGCTACCTAAAGAGTTTGGGGAACATGAAAAGTTTACAGTAATGCAACACTACGCCAGTCTTGCACGCTCAGGATGTAGGATGGGGAGATGAGCCCTTGATGCAAGATGTCATTTGCATTCTCTACCTAATATTTCAATTGCACAATGAATATGATAAAGCATTCGTAGAAATTAAACCTTGAAGTAGATAAGGTTGACTTAGATTTAAATATCTTACATGCAATCTACTGGTATGAATCACGAACTACGTATATGAAGATGCTAGAGTGAAATACATTAGAATTGTACCACCAAATTAATGTTAGTATAAGGGGGATGATATTTAATTTTTTTGTGTTGATAAGGCCAAAACCTCAAGGAGGAGTAGAGATGGAAATAATGGATACTCACCTCCCACAATCTAGAATAACTGTGATACCACATTTCAAGAGAACACATGAAGATTCTCCTAAGGAAGAAGAGGAAAGTGTACTTGACCACTCGGGACGAAAGAAGATGTATTACAAAAGGAGGAAGAGTAATGAAGGTGTAGGGAATTCTCAACCACCCAAGGTTGACACAAAAAATACCAAGGTCAAGCGTGGTGGGGCACATGTGATTTATAGTGAATAGGAGTCCAATGAAAAGAGAAAGATGAGATTTTGTTGGAGGAGCTTGAGAAAAAATGGGTGTAATAGTTGGAGAAGAAGAATGCAGAGGATGAGAAACAATTTGGTGATATAGGAGGGGAGAAGAATCAAATCCAGTCTAAGGATAAAATATTATAGAAGAAGGTGGTGCTAAAGGAGAAAGAGACTGATGATACTTATGTCATCTAGGAAGAAAAAGGTGTAGAAGGTGGGACTAGCATAGGTGTTTTTAATCCAAATAAACAACCAACAATAGAAAAGGAAGTAAGAAAGTGATGGACACTAAGGTCACCACATATGGAGTTTTTAGATGACCCTAAGAAGGTCCTAAGGACACGATTCTAGAACATGGTGCCCACAGAGAAAATTTATAGCTAGGATCTTATGGAGAAGAATAGTGGGGTCTTGTGCACAATGAAGATTCTATCTTGGAACTTTCACACTAATATGGGGAGCTTGGATTTAAAGTAAGCAAAAAATCCCTTAGTGTGATAAAATTGAAGAGTGAGCCATGAAAGAAGTACAAAATTGTGGACCTAATGTAATTAATAGATGAGAAGACATGTAATGCCTTTAACAAGTTGGCCACAAATGTCACATGTAGGAATTTGGATGTAGGGGCTACAATGAGGGTCATTGTAGAAGATAAGAAGAAGAAAGAAAAATAAATTTATGGTCTAAAGAAATATGTTGGGGGAGCATAAGACGACCAAGGAGGCATTTGAAATGGCAAAGCGTCTTGATAAAGTAGATTTTAGGTCAGTTCCCAACCTTGGTGAGCCAAGCCATAAGTGACTATAATGATGAGATGGAGTACTTGGAAGACTTATTTGGAATTATTCTAGTGAACATCAAGATTGGCACAAGGCCAAATGCTTTGAGGAGATAATGTTAACTATTTTTACCCCTTGGTAAAATGGACAACTAGAGAAAATTGGAACTAGAGAAAATGGTGAAATTTAGTTTTTTTGGGGGCTTCAATCCATTTTTCTTAACTCCCTAACCCAGAAAAATTATAAGGAGTTAGTGAAATAATTGAGAAAAAGAAAAGAAAGCCGCGTCATGGAAAACTAAATCCGTGGAGTGTTGCAAAAGTGTTGTAGAAAGTCATGCCACGTAAAAATAAGTGCCGCAAAAAGTCATGCTTTAAAAAAGAAGTGCCATATAAAGTAACGCTACAGAAAATAAGTTCCACTTGAAAGCCACACCATAGAAATTTGTGCCATAGAAAAATAAAATCGCAGAGTACTTTGCGAAGTGACACAAAAAGTCGTGCGGATCGAAAAGAAGTGTCAGAGAAAGCTGCTCCGTAGAGGAGAAAGCCATAGAATTCCACAAAAGAGAAATATGTAGAAAGAGAAAGCCACAACAAGATGTGAAAAAATCCACATAAGACTAAAGCCACAGAAAATTGGAAAATCCACAGAATAAAGGAAAATGACAATTTTTTGTGTAAAACTTAAAATGGCCATAATTTTTGACTTGTTGCTCCTTTTTCACAAATTGTATATCATTGGAAAGGTCTCAATGCCCTCTATAAAATTGGACTTATATTTCTCACTTTTATTGAGGTTAGATGTGAAAAAATTGGAAAACATTTCCAACATGAAAATACATAGTTCCAGACCCAACCACAACAATTAATGAAGTATAGCACCCCATTTCTTCTTCCATAAGCTAAATTACATGGGGGAAAAAATTTTAACCCATGAATTTTTTAGACCATTTAATGAAATTTTTGGTGGGTGAGAGAAAAATCTGAGTTTCACTCTTTCTCTCTTTCCCATCACTTCTATATATTGTAACCTCTTCTCATTTTTTAGGGAGATATTTTGGGACTTAGGAAACTCTTGCATTTTGGTTTCTCAATTCCATTGAGCTATAATCCTTCCCATGGGCCTGTAGAATGTATTTGTGCCTCTATTTTGTAGATATAATGGACTGTGTAACCATTTGAAGCAATAAAATCTATTTTTGGTGTTCTCTCAACCCTTGCATTTATTTTCTTGTCTTTCCTTGCCTCTCTATTATTTCTATTCTATTTTGTGCATGTTTCTATTATTTTCAGTTTATGTTGTTGTGTTTCATGGGGATTTGGTGTTAAATTCTATTTTGGGACTGTGTCAAAGCTATCATGACCTCTCTTAGTTGCATTTCTCTTCAATTTTCTCCCTCAAAATGTATCTCACTCCATTTTCTTGGTGCTATCACCTCCTTAGTGTAGGATTTCCCATTTTTCATGCATTTCCCTCTCTCCTTGTCTCTTAGAATAATAGAATAGGATTAGTGTTGGTCTAAAAATTTGTTGGTTAGGCAGGTCGTGGGGAAATAGGCCAACAGTGTGCAGGGCATAGCCCCTCTTTGAGACAACAAAGTGAAAATGGTTTATTGTTAATCTATCAAGCAAGAATCTGTGCAAATATACACTATTCTAACTTCAGGGGGTTTGAGATCTCATCCCAAGAGAGGTAGTAAATAGAGCCAAACTTACTTGCATAAACAATTAAAGCAATACTGATGAACATATGACAATAGTAGGAATGAATCTAACAAAATAAAAACATAGATCTAACTTAAGAAAGATCTGATGCAAATAACACACACATTGAGCACATAGTCTTTCTCTCCTCACTTCTCTTTTCATACAAAAAATGTTCACCCTTGAATACAACAAGTATTCTAGTATTTATAGAAGGAGAGGAGGAAAGAAGACAAAAGCAAACCCACTACTTACAAAATATCTTACAAGATATTTACAAAAGATCTAGAAAATATCTAAAAGTCAACAATTGACTTGGGCAAGTTTTTGGATGGCAACATCCCATGGTGCAACATGGATGAGGTCATTGTGTATGCCAACATGCTTTTTTAAATATTTTACAAAAATGATCAATGCATTCTAGAAAGGAGAAACTACTCCTCATCATCCCTCTGCTCAAACTTGGTGTCTTGCTTTTGATCAGGAGAGTTGATGTGACACTGCGCTTGATATTCTACAAACTTTCTGATCATTGCTTGAAGTTGATCATGGTTGGGACCATTAAAATGATTGTGAATGAATTTGCAGGTTTCTTTCTCGTTCTTGAGCTTGTCAGGTAACTTGGTGAAAGTTTCGCATGCATCGATTAAAAAGCCAATGAAATCATGGCAGGCCAAGAGGTTATTGATTGACTCTCGGTCGAAAGTGACCTCTGGTGCCAAACCTTGAGTGACGATAGCCTTAAAACACTAGAATGTATCATCTGCTTCCCTCAAGTTATACGATTCACTGAGCATCCCGAGCCATTTTTGTAACTGCTATCTCCATGTTGTATCGTGCATCCAGGGCCTTCATTTTTGATTTTATCGATTCTCTCAAGGATATATTCCATCTGATCAACCTGTAATCTAATGCAATGAGAGCCTTATTATGTGCACGTGGGTGATTGATAACATTGAATTTCAATAGGTTGTCAGCTGAGCAGTTAACCATTGCTTGGAACATTTCATGTTGCAACTTGGCGTTATCCAATTCTTCGATAGGGAACTTACTAATACTTTTAGCTCCTTATTTGCTTGGGTTATATCCTGATAGAGCAATGTAAACTTCCCAAGCACTTCTTCACCATCTCTGAGGATCCACTCGATCCAAGATGATACTGCTGTGCCTTGTTCACCAATCTTAACATATTCATTTATTTTATCCTGACTGGGAACTTGAATGGGTTCAGCGGCAGTCACAGGAGGAGCATTGCCCATTTTCTGCAATGCTTGTAGGATATGTTTGTTTTTTTCTTTGAGTATCCTTTTCTCCTCTTTTGCCTCTTGGAGCTTCTTACAAAGAACATCCACAGAAGACAAGTCTTCTATTTGCAGGATTTCAAATGAGGTCCCCATTGTGACTTGAGTCACGTGAAGTTTGTGGGAGATAGATCTTCTTTTCTCTTAGTGGGATCTCGGGAAAGCTATCTCCATGACTCTCTCTCCTAAAGTGCCTTTAGAAAAGTGAGTTATCACTTTCTAATTTTTGGTTCCCTTCTTCGGAATAATGGAGAAATCCATGGCCACAATGGGAAATTTCCTCTTATGCTAGCTCAGATGGTCAAAAATCCAACTAGGACTTATGGGAGTGGGAGCAGAGGAAGAAGAAGAAACGGGAGTGAGAGGGGGAGAAACTGTAGAGGCCTCAAGGAAGTGTGTTGAAACACTCGGTGGTGGCATTGATAGGAGTCCAATGCACCGATGCTTGTGGGGCCTGGAGTTACTAATGGAGAAGAGAAGGACGTGGAAATGGAAGGGATCTTCATCAAGATTGAGGAAATATTGGGTGATAGATCTACGAGAGAGAGAATATGGAAGAGGTGGGAGATGGAAGGGAGGAAGGGAGAGGAGAAGAAACATCCATAGGAATAGATGCTTCAATGACAGGAGGAGGAGGAGTGGAAGAAGGAATGTTGGGTACCTCAGTAGTTGTAGTCATGATAACATCTTGGGTGGATGTATCTGTTGAAACATCTACTATTTCTTCATTACCTAGAGACACTAGGTCGACTACTTGCTTCTCAGAAGTAGGAGGAAGGTCTTCAGGAGTAGTGGAAGAGGGAATGCTGGGTACCTCTTGTCTGCTTGGTTCTCCCACCTTGTCTTTCCCTTTTCCTTTCAAAGACGCGGTCCAAATTTAGAGGTGCACGGCTTGAAGGAGAAGTAGTGAATTCAAATCGAGGTATGTAAGGCCATTCTAATTGCACCAATGTTTGGTGCACTGTAATGTGGGTTTAACCCTTTCTTGAATGGTCTTTGGTGCTTTAGCTCTGTCGATCTTTGTGAATGGCCAGTTGTCCCCATCTGTGTCAATGTAAACCTGATCAATTTCTTGGTTAGTCTCTTTGAATTTCTTTGGGACAATGGCAACGCCATAGTGGATGATTTCCTCCAGAGCCAGTCGGGAGTGATCCTTCCACCTAATGTCTATCTCGTGGGTTAGGTCTATCCAAATGTCCTCAATCTCAAGAACATGGATGGGATCAATTTTTTCCTTTGGGAGGTAACTCCAGTGAAAAGGCCATCCTTGCTAGGAATTTGTGCTTCAAATTCAATAGCTCTAGCTCAACATACATCTCCCATGCTTTAGCAAGTGTAGGCAGTGTATATATTGGCCAGTTGTAAGGGGGAATGGAGTTCCTATTTTCTTTCTCTTCATACACTTTTCATGACAAGTGATTAGCTGCCTTGACAATTCCAGGAGGACCAACTTTGGCCCCGCAAACCTTGGTAGCTTTGTTGGTTCTCCCTCAAAATTCACAGCTCTGAGGTATGTGAATGTGGGGAATTGTGTGAACAACACTCCCCATTTTTTTGTAGCAGTAATCACACTCGGGTTGGTTTGACTATGTCTCATGTTTGGTCTCAACAAATAGAATACCTCATAGAAGAAGGCATCATTTATTTTGGAGAACTGGGAGATGCTGGCTTCGAGCCTTAGCTCTGGGTAGAACTCATATATCTTGACTTGGGGCCATACCCCATTTTGAGTTAACCCCAGAAATCCCTTTCTGACACAGCAGCGTATACAACGTAGGAATTCATGTAGAACTTCCCAATTGTTAGAACTTGTTGAAGCTATTATGAGATGGTGTCACTGATGATTTCACCCTAGCCAAGCGTTGATTAGGTGCATTCTTGCTCATATTCTCTAGGTATCTCAACATCCACTTGTGGAAATAATGGGCATCAGGGAGCCCGAATACTCTACTCAAGAATGTGATTGTATCACTCAATTATTCATTAAAATCACTTCAGTGGATGGTTTGTGGCCATCTGGACACCAACTTCTTGTTCTTTAGATAGAGTTCATTCATCATCTAGCATGCACTTATCTTCATTATCATCCCATGCCTTCCTGCAGTCTTCAATACTTATTTCCACATATTTCCTGTGATGAGGAATGCCCAAGATCATCTCAAAGTGACGAGATGTGAGGTTTATGATTGTTTGTTGTTCTTTATTTTTGACACATCTAGTGTCTTTGTTATAACATCGAGCAACCAACATGATGAACTCATTATTTATGGCACTCACTGGAAGCCCAACTGCAAAGTGCAATCCACTGCCTACTAATTTGTTCATCCATGGGCCACTGCTTGCCTTGGTGGTCCTTACCCAGAAATCATCCATGTCAATATGACCCAGCTCAAAGTCTCTGATGTCAAGGTCACATTCTCGCATATGATTCAGAAATTCTGACTCTTTGGTACTTGTACTTCATTTCTTACTCTGACTTCTTAGCTTTAACTTTAGCTGGTTTCTTGCTTGATAAAGACATATGTGAGCTTGAGGACGGATGTTGTTCTACAAGAAGAATCAAGAAGGTCTAACATAGAAGATCCATGTCAACTATCATGTTATTCATAATGAAAGTTTGAAGAATAACAAAACACCTTCGAATGTGTGAGAAAATAGTTAAGTTTAGCTTGCAGAAGGAAGAATAAGTAATTTTAAGCCTTAGGGCATGGGGCGCAAGTTTACAGTAGGTTACAGGGGATTTTTATTACTAGGCACACTTGGGAAAGTGTCGACATGGGAAAAGTTGTGCCAAGTTAGAAAGGGCACAATTTTGAGAGATGTTACATGACAAATTTCAGCGCCAAAGGGTAAAGCGTAGGGTGCGGATCTGCAGCATACAACATGTCATGTCAATGTTGTGGAAGTTGTGCCTACACCTCATGAAAAATCTGTAAGTGTTCTTTGGCTGGGCACAGAAAAGGTTTGTGTTGCATGAGTTTAAAGTGTGCCAAAGCGCAACTTTGGAAGATGTTGCGAGGAAAAAAATGCGCCATATTTTTTTGGCGTGCTTCCCAAGCATGTAACATCTCTGAAAATGGCGCCAGGGTTTTAACAGTTAATTAGGTCATGTTGAAGTTTTGATTTTCTTGATTTCTTGATTTGGATTTGGATTTGATGGCAAGAAAGAGAAGTTTGTTGGCAAGGCAACAAACAGATATATATGGTTTTTGGTTTACTTCAGCGAGCCCTCCAAATTTACAGATCTAGAAGGAGAGGAAAAGAGGGTTTCAGCTTGGGTTGGGGATTTATGGGTTCTTTAGATTTTATTTATTTGATACAAGCCCTAACACTCAACACAAAAAAATGAAAACCACAAATGGGAGAGGAGCCACTCACCTAGATTTATAAAAGACGACGAAAGACGCGGGGTCCACAAGCTCAAAAATGACATGTGAGGGCTGACAGGGATGGCTGACACGCATAGAGAAAAAACCTTTTGTAATTTTTAATTCATGAAAATGACATGTGGCAGTTTATATTTATAGAAAAATTAGCATTTATGACCTCACCAACTACTTTTGGTGCAGTTTAGGAGCGTCGACAAGAAAAGTTACACTTAAAAAAATGCTTAGCGTAACTTTCTTGGTGTCGACACAACATTTTCAGCACCAAAGGATGTTTTAAGGGACAAAATGTTTTCTATGTCAACACGAGTAAAGTTGTGCTGAGGAAAATGCATGACACTAGTTACTGGATGCTAACATAAAAACTTCAACGTAAAAGGATTTAAGGGGGCACAAAATTCTTGATTTCGACATGTGAATAATTGTGCCCAGTGTAAAAGGGCACATCTTTGATCATGTCAACATGAAAATTTGTGCACCAAATGATTAGCTTGAAATGGCTAAGTCCCAAAACAACCTGATTTTTTTGAAAGGGAGTTTTGGGCTATTGCGAATGTTATCGAACTTCCCTAGGGGTCAAAATAGAATTTTTGGTATGGTTACCTACAAATTGCCCTTGTCAATTTTGCAAGATAACAATTAGATAAGTGTATTTCAAGCATTAGGAGTAATTTTAGTATTAGATTAGGAAGATGAACTAGCCTACTCTAGAGAATTATCTCAACTACAAGGTCCCACACATTGAGATAATTCCATGTTACCTAGTTACATTGATTGCCTAGTAAAATCACATGCTAACAATCCAAAGGGTGTTGTAATTTGGTGATAATAGTTTTGGCACACTCGGTGGGACCAAAAAGAAGTCTTCATTTTATTGAAATAAGATTGGTGTGCTCATGTAGTAAATTCCAGCCTTTAAGAGGCTTTGTAGCAGGACACATCCGATCGAATCCAGGGGCCAATTTCATGGTTTTAACAGTGTTAGTGGTTTTAATTTATGAGAAGTATTCAAACAAGGTCTAGAGCAAGAGAAGAATGTATTTTTGAATATCTGTAACTATCTTTAGGTAGAGGAAGAAGAAGAAGAAGAAGATTTTAGAGATCACCATCTCCACCAAATAGAAAATTGTCAACACCTCCACCTGGTAGGCCATTTATTTAGTCAACTAGAGTTCTCAGACTAATCAAAATGGATCATCAAAACCACCACCACCATAAAATTCTTTTCTCAATTTTACGAGCAACAACCCACTTGCTCTCAATGCAAAAAAACCCAATTCCAGGCACAACATTGAATAATATCCCATACTTCGTTGGGGAAAATCATACAACTCCAATTGACCACATTCAAGGCTTTACAAGTGTCTATGCCATTCATGAGGTCAATGAGATGGATGTGACAATTAAATTATTGGCCTCTTATTTCAAAGGTAAGGCTTTACAGTGGTTCAAGAGCCTAGGAGTAGGATCAATTAATAATTGGGATAAATTGTGCATAGTTCTTTGTGTCCAATTTAGAGAAAAAATACAACTTATCTTTGTTGGAGCAATTAACTACAATCAAAAGGGCACCAAACGAGAAAATGGCTGATTTCAACTTCAGATTTCAAAGGACATGGGATCGGATTCCAATTTTTGTGAGACCGAAAACTAAAGGTGATTTTCTATACTTCCTAAAAGATTTAAATTTTGATATAGCCATGATGATACAATCTATGAGAGGTATAACTTTTCCCGCAGCCTATAACATCACTATTAGAGCTAAAAATTGTTTGATTTAAGCAGATAAAATTACACCTAGGCCACCTATGCCTCTCTATCTGGAAATGGGGAATCCAAGTTCTAGCCAAACACCTACATTAGCTCCCATTCCTGAAAAATTAGAATTCTAATGAAGCTTCTACTTCTTCTCCTAGTGCCTCAAATGAGCTTCGGAGGTCATGAAGCAATTGCAAAAATTAGGCAATGAGTTGGTGATAATTAAGAGGCAACAAGCACAAAATTTTAGATCATATCAACCCTAATCCCAACCCAATAGACCTCCATATTAGTCTAATAGACCACCTGCCCAAGCTATTAATCAAATCCAAGGACAACCTCATGCTAACAGTCATTTTAGCCTTATAATCCTAATTCTACTTCTACATCTAGAGCCTTGGTTCCAACTCAAAATAACATGACACGAAATATGAATGGTGCTTCCTATGTAATCAACCTCAAAATTAGTCAACATGCTTCAATGGTGCTCTGAACCAAGATTTGATGGTAACAACGGTTTTTGTGTCTTAAGAAAAAAATCAAGAAGAAATTCAACAACAAGCAACTACCCAAGAAACACCTCCAAGTGAAACTACACTTGTGAATTGGCAAGCTGAGGATTTTTGTGGCATAAATCAAGCTCCTTCTCAAGGTGTGGTAGTGAACACAAGGTCTAAAAAGAGGAATTTAGAGGAAGGGAAGTCATCTAATCCAAGTGCTACTCATCCCTCTGTCACTCTACAAGGAGTTATAAATCCAAGTACAACTCCAAATGTGCATAATCAGCCCAAGCCACCTTCTAGACTAGCTCATGTACCAGTTGTAGCAGCTCATGTGCAAGAGAAGGTTGTGAAAAGTAAAGGAAAATAGAAAGATATCTCTTCTCCTTTCAATATCATAGAGAAAATGAAGAAAAAAAATGTCAACATCTCAATGTGGGAGTCATTAACAATCCCAAGCCAAAGAGATCTATTACAAGCATCCATGGAAAATTGGTCAGCATCAAATGAGCCACCCAAGAATCAAGAAAAGGTGCTCACTAATGCAACTCCATAAGAAGGCAATCAAGGAGGTCAACCAGGTAAAAATATGAAGCCTCCACCATTCTATATTTCTCTAATTATTGGGAGCAATCTTGTACATAATTACATGATTGATTCGGGAGCAAGCAGTTCTGTAATGCCCAAGTAAATAGTTGATCAGCTTTGGGCCTTCAGTATGAAGTCATTTCTAGAGGTGTTGTGTAATTAGACAAAAATAGTGACAACTATTGGTGTGATCAAAGGTTTGAGCCTTACACTGCATGCATGCCCAAATGTCACAATATTGTAAGATGTGTTAGTTATTGACTTGCCACCACTCTTTTCTCTATGCTTGTCTCGAGACTTCACCGCTAAAATTGGAGGCTACTTGTCTAGCTGATTGGTCACATATGCTATTCAGAATGAGGTATGGAGCTAAGGATACAATCTGGTTTGAACCTATTGCAAAATTCCATATTGAGCCTCATGTACCAAGTCCAATCAATGCAAATTATTCATATTTTGACTAAGAATATTGCCCAAGCACTTCAAAGACAAATACAAAAGTTGGAGGCATTCCAAAATTAACTCTTGATGAGTGGGAAAAAAAGGCATGCATTTGATCCTTACAAGGAAATGGAGGAAGCTGAGTTGGGAATTTATTGCTTGCATGAAGAAAATACACCTCTCCCTAACATCACCAAACTAGATGGTAAAGATGACAATGAAGTATGGAAGCTATTCTTTGATGGCTCAAGGAGTAGACAAGGTGCCAGAGGAGGAGAAATGCTTGTGTCACCTCAAGGTATAAAATACTACTCAGCTTTTTGTTTTCAGTTTACTTGTTCAAACAACACAACTGAGTATGAAACATTGATCCATAGATTGCATTGGGAAAGAAAGAGAGGCATCAAGAACTTGCAAGTCTTTGGAGATAGCGATTTGATTATAAACTAAGTAAGAGGGTTGAATGCTGCTAAGAATGATCTCCTAAAGGGCTATAAGAATAGGGTATGAGATATCATTGAATACTTTGAATCATTCAACATCATCTCCATCCCAAGGATGAAGAATGAGGCTGCGGAAAGACTTGTAGCAGTTGAGGCATCGTTTGATGTCATTGACAGTATAAAGAGATACCAAAATCAACCTCATATCAGAGTGATTGTAAGACTAGCTGTTCTAGATAACAATACAAGATGGAAATTATTTGAAAGTGATCAACAAATCATAAATTTTCTTCAAGAAGAAGCTAAATTATCTGCTATAAATTAAGAAAAATTGGAGCAACGAGTAAGGTGACCAAGTGGTGTAACTAAGAACAAATAAATTTCCAAAAGGATTAGTAAGTTTGGAGTCTATCTTCAATCCTAATGACCAATTTTGGAAGGAGAAAGATAATATTCAGTCAAGGGTGAAGATTCAGAGTCTATTTCAATAGGTGAAGGTAAGGTGCTACAAATTGGAAAGGTGAGTACTCAGCAGGAGAAGTATGATTTTATCCAACTTTGTTAAGAATTTCCAGATGTCTTTTCTTAGAGTTATAAGGATTTAAAAGGCTTCAATCCAAAATTTACATAAATTTCCATTGAATTGGATCCAAAATTCAATCCCATTAGGAAGAAGCAAAGGCTAGTAAATCCTCACGTTGAACCTCTCATGAGAAAGGAATTAAACAAACTCATCGAGGCAAGTATCATTTTTCCAATCAAGCACTCAAGTTGGGTAGCAAATTTGGTGCCAGTGCGGAAGAGAAATGAAGAAATTAGATTGTGTGTGGATTTACAGGATCTAAACAGAGCTTCACTTAAAGACCACTACCCACTCCCTTCCATGGAGAAAATATTGCAAGTAGTAGCTAGTTTAGAGATATTTTCATTGTTGGATGGCTACTCAAGTTATAATCAAATCATGGTGAAGGAAGAAGATCAGTTCAAGACAACCTTCACCACAAAGTGGGGCACATATGCTTATAAGAAAATTCCTTTTGGAATATCAAATGTTGGAGCTACATTCCAGAGAGCTATGGATATGGAATTTAAAGGGTTGATTAACAAGATAGTGCTTTTCTATCTTGATGATATCATTGTGTTCTCATAAAATGAAACAGACCACCTCTTTCACCTCAATAAAGTTTTCCAAAGATGCAGGATATTCAGAGTGTCTTTGAATCCAAAAAATGTGAATTCTTGGTTCATGAAGGAAATCTCTTGGGCCACATTATTTTGAAATAAAGGTTGACTATTGATCCTGAAAGATTAGAAGATATCTGTGATCTACCATTACCAAGTCATAAGAAGGATCTCCAAATTTTCTTAGGGAGAATTAATTTTGTTTGCATATTTGTGCCTGAATTTTCCACTCTTGTTAGGCCACTAATGATGATGTTGAAGAAAAACCTTGCATTCAAATGGAAAACTAAGGGTAAAGATAGTTTTGAGGCCATAAAACAAGCCATATATCTGCCCAAACTCTCATAAATCTAGATTTTTCAAAGGACTTCATGTTCTATGCCTTTGGTGGTTCGAATACAATATCGGCCATCTTGGTACAATTGAATAAAGAAGGATTGAAGAAACCTGTAGCATTCTTCAGCCAAATCTTGGAAGACTATGAGATGAGGTACTCTTTTATTGAAAAGCATGTCTTAGTTGTCATTAGGAGCCTGAAGAAATTTAGACACTTGGTTTCCAACAATAAGATTCAATTGCTAGTGTCTCATGTCGGGGTCAAATATTTTCTCCTAAACAAGGATTTGAATGAGAAAAGGGAAGGTTAGATCACCCACATCATGGAGTATGATATAGAGATCAAGGTAACCAAATTGGTCCATAGAAAAGGTTTGTGTGAGCAGTTAGCTTCTAATCAACATGTTGAGTCAAAAGATGAAGGAGGAGTTGTCCTAGTGCTCCAAGATAACCAAGAAAAATATGCGGATGGTATGCCCACTCCTTGTTGGACTTAGGATATTATTAATTTCCTTCAAATAGGCCTATGCCCTCTGGAGTTAAGAAAATAAAAAATAAGGTATTTCAAGACTCCAATCCATCCCATATGTGCTTGTGGATGGCATTTTGTTCAAGAGATATATGAATGGAGTTCTCTTAAGGTGCATTGGAAAAAATCATATTGAGAAAATGCTGCATAAATTCCATGATGGAGAAGTTGGAGGTCACTTTTCTTGACAGGTAAAAACTATTAAGATAATGAAAGCTAGTTATTATTGGCCTACACTCTTTAGTGACTATTGCTATGTATGGATTAAAAAGTGTAAAAATGTGCATTCTTTACCGGGAAAGAAAAGCTAGTAGCACTTCCCCTTCATCCAATCTCAGTGGATCAACCTTTCATGCAATGGGGATTGGACTTCATTGGGGTCATTAATCCAAACTCAAGCCAAGGCCACAAGTGGATACTCACGAAAAAAAAAAATTCATCAAGTGGACTCAAGCAAGAGTGCTTGATCAAGGAGGAAAATGAGTCTAGTATACTGGAATTCTATGAGGGGATAGTCACAAGGTTTGGCGTACCTACCACAATCATATAAGACAATGCTTTGGCCTTTCTTGGCACAAGGATCACTGAATGGGCTGTTAGAAATGGAGTATATCTCAGCACTTCATCTAATTATTACCCCCAGGGTAATGGGAAAGTTGAGTCCACGAATTTTTTTGTTGAGAATCATAAGAAGGAATCTTGATGAAAACCAGAGGACCTGGCACACAAAGCTCAAATCAGCCCTATGGGATGATAGAATTACACCCAAAAGGTCTACAAACAACTCTCCATATAAGCTAGTCTATGGAAGAGAAGAAAGGTTTCCCATATCTCTTGAATTACCAGTGTTAGAGCTTCTCAAGTAGCTGGAGCTAGCTGAGTTTGAGCCCATGGAAATTAGGTATGCGGAACTCATGGAGTTGGAAGAGCTAAGAGAGCATGCAATGTAAACCATGGAGAAAGATCAAGCATTGATCAAGAGGAGATTTGATAAGAAGGCCAAAGCAAGGAAATTCCAAGAAGGAGACTTGGTGCTAAAATGGGATGTAGATCGGAAAACCTAGATAAGCATTCCAAGTTTGATGCAATATGGAGTGGTCCATACATGATCACAGAATGTAAAAGTAACAACGCTTTCTGATTGGCCAAGTTGGATGGTGAATAATTACAGATTCTAGTTAATGGAATCTATCTCAAACATTGTTACTGAAGTGAATTCTCACCCTTGTACATATTAGTTTAGGATTCCCATTCCTCTAAGTGCTTTTAACATAATGTTTTGTTTGGTAGGAGTAGGTTACTTTCAGTAAAATAAGTGCTTGTGCACACTTTGCATGTTTTACTTGGGGAGTGTATGATATTCCTCTTTTGTACATAGTTTTGGTGCTTTGTGGTTTATTTTTCACAGTTCAACTCATTAGAAGTGGCAATGTTTAGGAGAGGAACCAATTTTAATAGAATTCATACGTGATCTAGTTTGATAATGTTTTAAGTGGCTTTGGGACCAGATTTTAGAGTTTAAGATAAGATTTGTGTTTACTAGGCTGACTCCACACCCAATGGATGCTACAAGGCCACTGATTAGATTATCTAGAATGAATATGTCCTTGTGAGTCACCAAATTATTATCCATTTTTACCCCTTGGTAAAATGGACAACTAGAGCATATTAGAATCGAGAAAATGATGAAATTTAGTTTTTTTGTTGGCTTCAATCTATTTTTATTAACTCCTAACCCATTAAATTCTAAGGAGTTAGTGAAAATTTTGAGAAAAAAGAAAGCCAAATCACAAAAACTAAATCCATGGAGTTATGAAGAAGCGCCGCGAAAAGAAGTCCCGTATAAAGCCATGTCGTAGAAAAGAAGTCTTTGTGAAAGCCGCACTGTAGAAAAGAAGTGTCACAACAAGCTGCACTATAGAAAAGAAGTTCCACGAAAGATGTGTCATAGAAAAATAAATTATTGGAGTACGTATAAGTGCAAAGAAAACCACTTCATAGAAAATAAGTGCCGCAGAAATCCGTGCCATAGAAAAGAAGTGTTGTAGAAAAGTGCGATAGAAAATTAAATCCATGCAGAGTCTTTGGAAAAGTGCTTTGTAGAAACTTACACAACATAGGAGAAAGATGTATAATTCCAAAAAATATAAATCTGTAGAATTCCATAGAAAGAGAAAGCCATAGAAGACTGAAGCCGCAGAAAACTAGAAAATCCATGGAACAAAGGAAAACGACAATTTTTCATGTGAAACTTAAAATGGCCATAACTTTTGACCCGTTGCTCCTTTTTTACAAAATTTATATTATTGGAAAGGTCTCAACCTACTATATGAAATGGAAATTATATTTATTAGTTTTATAAAGGTAAGATATGTGAAAATTTTGAAAACATCTCCAACATGAAAATACACAGCCCATGCCTAACCACCAAAACTAATGAAGTATGACATGCCATTTATTCTTATAGAAGCTAAATTACATGGGGAAATGATTTGTAAGGATTCTAATTCATTTTAAAGACAATTTAATGAAAATTTTTGTGGGTGAGATAAAAATACGAGTTTCACTCTTTCTCTCTTTTCCCATCACTTCTATATATTATAACCTCTTCTCATTTTTGAGTGGGGAGATATTCTGGGACTTAGGGAAACTCTTGCATTTTTGTTTCTTAATTCCATTAAGTTGTAATCCTTCCCATGGGCTTGTAGAATGTATTTGTGCCTCTATTTTTCAAATATAATGGACTCTGCAATCATTTGAAGTAATAAAAGTTGTGTTTGTGGTATTCTCTTAACCCTTGCATTTGTTTTCGTGTCTTTCTTTACATCTCTGTTATTTATGTTCTATTATATGTATATTTCTATTATTTTCAGGCTTGTGTTGTTGTGTTTAATGGGGATTTGGTGTTAAATTCTATTTTGGGACTGTGTCAAAGCTATCCTAGGCCTCTCTCAGTTGCATTTCTCTTCAATTTTCTCCCTCAATAGTGTATCTCACTCCCTTTTCTTGGTGCTATCACCTCCTTAGTGTAGGATTTCCCATTTTTATGCATTTTCCTCTCTCCCTAGTCCCTTGGAATCATAGAATAGGATTAGATAAGTGTATTTCCAGCATTAGGGGTAGTTTTAGTATTAGATTAGGAAGAGGAACCAACCTACTCTGGAGAATTATCTCAATTGCAAGGTCCCACACCTTGAGATAATTCCATGTTACCTAGTTACACTGATTGCCTAGTAAAATCACATGCTAGAAATTCAGAGGGTGCTATAATTTGGTGATAACATATATATATATATATATATATATATATATATATATATAAGGAGAAGGAAATAAAAAAGTAGGTTGAAGAAAGAATTACTGATATGGGGGATTTATTCATGAAGCTCATGGAGGAAAGTAATAAGGCCAAATTGGTTGTGAACATGTGTTAGAAGTGTGATCTAATCCTTGACATGCTCATAATTGATGAAGAAGAAGTACTAAAGACTATCGAAGAAAATACATCCACTAATAAGATAGAGCACACTAAGGTAATGGATGAGGTAGTGGGGTAGAAATAATTTATTAAGGCCAAAAATAATAAGTTGGAGCTATGGATAAACCACTTTCAAAATATAGTGTTGGAGCACATGGATATAATTGAAGGAGTAGTTATAGAATTGATTGTGGTCATCCAAGAGCTAAAAATTAGAGTTGAAGAGTTAGTGCTTGACCAAGTTACAAGAATTATAGAAGTGACACCAGGAAGACATTGATGAACTTGATGAGTGGAAGAAAGTGGAGGGTGAAATATATGTTGAGTTTCCAATTATTTCAACAAACTAAGGCTTAAGGTGATTTTTATATGTACAACAAATATTTTTGGGCATAAGATTATTATCTTTCTGGTGGTTACATATGTTTTAGGTGACCAAGATATTTCTGAGGATGACAATCCAATTTATTTTGGGGTGATGTTGCACAACTATTTTGACTAATTCTATGCCGCATGCAAGGATATAGGGTGCATGCGAGGTAGGTGCAAATGTGTGCACAAATTTATAGTGGAATAACATGTGAAGGTTCATGTCTAAGCGGGAACTTTAAGGACTTATCCAAATTTTTGGACAACATGCTAAAAATAAAAATAGATAGTTGAAGTTCTAATCAAGAAATGGTTCATATCTAGAGAAAAGAAAGAGAATTGGCAGCCAAGGAAGGTCTATTTTTGGGATAAAGTACATGTAAAGTGAAGATGAAAGGAAATGCATGGATCGATCTAATAATATGATTAAAGAAGAGTTTATTTATAGGATTAATATATTATTAGGATTGTTAGAAAAACATGCACACTTTATGGATACTTTGGTATGTACAGATGCATATTTTGAGCATGCAACCTATTTTGAGAATGCATGGGTGGTGAAGGGAAAGTCCCCACCCCTACATATACTTATTTCATGTCAGTATTAGAGGATGATCTCGTATTGTATTACAATTATGTTTCTTTGTTGATGCACATAGTTTTATATGGTTTATTCAACTTTTTGTAGGTAATTTTTCTTATGAATGGATCATTGTGGACGGATCATGATTATTTATGTATTTTAATATGGTGATCACATGGTGAAATTGATATTAGTGTTCACTTGATATGTTATGTTTCCTTATTATGTGTGTTTCCAATTGATTGTATGTAATGGGTTAGTATTTTTGGATAAGGAATTGTTTAGTCATCATTCGGTTAAGCATGCTAACATTATGTGAAAAAATACAAAGGAGGGACCTATTAGCTTTACCCACTTTGGGTGAGCATTTAGATATATCTGAATGAGGTGTCGGTGTGCATAAGCATTAAGTGGAAATAAGATACTACATAAATTGTTATATGTTATCATTCAAATGAACATTCATGAAAAGTTTAGGAGGTTTATTTCAATCCTAAAATCTAAATGTCAAACTAAACAATATATTCCTAATATATACCCTAAGTTCTCCCCGATTAAGGAAGAGAAAGCTATAAAAACTTAGATTCAAAGGAGAATGTCACTCGGACACTTCTTGAAGAGCACACACTAATACTAAGAGGGGGTGAATCAGTATTATACAATATTTTACTTATTTATAAATTTAATATCCAAAATAACAAAAATCATACAAGATCCAATACTTATGAGACACATTATTTATGTGGAAACCATTTCGAGAGAAAACCATAAATAAAAAGAGTTCTTGGATCTACTATCCAAATCTAGTCACAAAATTAATTGCATTTACAAATGTTTGTAGGAACTAACCTACTAGAGACACAAATCCCAAATTCCAAGAACCAACTTAATGTATTTATGAGCACTAATTTACTAGAGACACAAATCCCCGATGCTAGGAACCAAATCAACCTATTTTGAGCATAAAATCACCGGAAACACAAATCCCCAAATAATTTTTTTCAATAGATGAATTAAATCTCTTCCAGATATCTACTTATAATGATGTATCTTTTATTTTCCTCAAGTTTACTTTCACCACTCACTCCAACCATTCACACATCATCCTTCTACTTGCACTTCTCATACTTCACTTGCTCTTATTAACTCATGCACTGCTTGCTCTCTGCTTCCTCTTTATAAATTTTCCATTTCAATCCACTAGAGTTTTCTCTTCCTCCTCTTCAAGAATTACCCATTACTCCACACTCAAAAATCTTATTGAGACTCAAAAGTATGTCTTCATTAGTCACTTCATACTTCTCCTCAGCAGTTCACACTTCCTTTTGACAAGCATGGTTCATTTTTTCTCCACTTAAGCACATTTAATTCATTTTAAATCTAACTTATTTTATACCTCTCTTTAACCTATAAATCCTCTTTGGCACAAAATATGACTCAACCTATAACTTAAATGTCAATACCAACACAAAGGAGAGTCGCCAAAATAGAGGAGAATCAGCCAACATCCTTCAAGATCATTAACTTGATTTCTTTGACATTATGGAATGATTATAAAACCTATCTTCCAAACCTTAAAGATTCAATCCATATTCGAATCTCAAATTCTAACTTAATTCAACACCTATTTATAAAACTAACTCTAAACATATTTCTACTAGCATCGAACCAAACATGATGATATATCTAAAAAAATCATTATGACATCGAGGCCAAATATTCGAGATCTAGACCATATGTGTTATCGAGGTAAGATCAAACATACTATTGAGCTCAAAATATGAGTCAACCTATAAATTAAATGTCAATACCAACACAAAGGAGAGTCACCAAAATAGAGGAGAATTAGCCAACATCCTTCAAGATCATTAACTTATTTTCTTTGACACCATGGAATGATTATAAAACTTATCTTCCACACCTTGGAGAGTCAATCCATATTTGAATCTCAACTTATAAATTAATTTAGCACCTATTTATAAAACTAACTCTAAACGTAATTCTACTAGCATCAAACCAAACATGATGCTATATCTAAAAAATTCATTATGACATCGAGGCCAACTATTCAAGCTCTAGACCAAATGTGTTATCGAGGTCGACCAAACATACTATTGAGCTCTGTCAAGACATACTATCAAGCTCTAGACCAAATTTACTTCTATCTCTTGATGAGTAACACTACTCCTCCAACCTCCGAGACCATTTATAATTCTAGCTCTGGACTATTTATAATTCTAGCTCCGAACCATTTATATTTCTAGCTCCGAATGAGCTACATTTCTCCTATGTGATCCAGACCATCTATACTTCTATCTTCAGATGATAAACACAACTCCTCTGAGATCCTGACCATTTATACTTATAGCTCCAGGTGAGCTATATTGATCCTCCGAGATATTGACCATTTATACTTCTAGCTCTAGATGAGATACACCTTGCTATGATATGCTTTGAGCTACACTAATACGAGCTCTATGATACTCGACTATTTATACTATGAGATTTGGAGCATTCTTACTCCTAGATTTGGATGATATGCATTACACAATAGGTGAATTATGCCTAGCTCCAGACATCCTTTGACATCAATGAAAATAAATCAATCTCTCCCTTTTTCATTGATGGAAACATTTCATAGAAATAACCTACAATACTCTCCCCTTTGGCATCAAGGGAAAAAAGGACTACTCATGCTAATATTTTTTTGAGCTATCTTTTATTAAACCCCCTAAATGTTAGATCCCCATGAATGGATGCTTTTAATTTTTCCATTTTGTACTATTTTAACACAATATTATTTCTTTATCAATTTTTTTCATTTCTCTTTGTTCCATCATAACAAGTTTACTTTACCTCGATCTCATTTATGGCAAGCCATTGTGCGCTTACATCCTATTTTATAAATTTATGTGCATCCTCACTAATCCTTTAATCTTGTCTTAATCACATCATCATATGAATCATAGCATGGTATTGATCCTCCTTTTCAATTATACTTTTCCTCATGCTCTCTATTTCATATTCTAGTTTCTCTATCTTTGTACTAAGACATCTCTTATTTTCCTCTTTGACTATTTCCACTAATGTTGTTTCTAGCTCCTCTGCCTTGATTTTGAAGATTTAGAAGTTCTTTTGATCATTATTCAATATAATTTAATACAAAATGATAATTTTTCCTTACAATTATTTTAATTTGGTCACATCCACTACCTAGTACCTCATGCTATACATTAAAAAATAAGCAAGTTTCTATCAAATGTTGACCTTGCTAGAGATTGCAATAGTGTAACAATATCGCCTTTTATTTGGGGATCATTTTACTATACTGATTAGCTCCCCTTGATTTTATGATTCCCTTTAGTGACTGGATGAAAATGATATCACACCCAAATTTTTATGAGATATTCAAATGTTTCTTTTGGGAGAGGCTTTGTGAAAATTTCTACAATCTGTTCTTTTTGGAAACTTAACCCGTTGTTCCACCACTTTTTCTCTCAAGAAATTATACTTCATGGGAATATTATTTATTCTGGAGTGCATAAGATGATTGTTTGATTAATTTATAGCACTAGTGTTATCACAAAGTATGGAGATTGGAAATTCAAACTCTACCTTGATGTCCTTCAACATTTTCTTCATCCATAAAACTTGTGTGTAATATGAAACTAATGCAATGTACTATGCCTTAGTTGTAGATAAATAAATCGAGTCTTGATTTTTACTTAACTAGGATACTATATTATTTATGTAAAAATTATCCTCCACTTGTGCCCTTTATATCATCAACACAACCAACCCGATCTGTATTTGTATATGCTTTTAGAGTGAATTATTCACCCATAGGATACCACAAACCATAATCCAACATTCCTTTTAAATATTTGAATATTATTATTACATCTTGGACATTATTATTTTGGAGTATCTTAAAAACATGCTACAATACCTACTTCTTGCATCACATCTGGTCTTGATGTTATCACATATAATAAACTACCAATAATTTATCTATAAAAATTCCATTTTTTTCAAGAGACTTATCATCCTTTCCTAACTTACATCCTCTGACCATATGAGTACTAACTAGTTTGTAGTCTTCCATTTTAAAATTCTTCAACATCTCTTTAACATAATTATTTTGTGAAATAAATATGCCTTTGTATAATTGAGAAATTTGTAAACCAAGAAAGAAAAATAACTCACCAAACATGGACATTTCAAACTCCTTTTGCATTTGAACAAAAAAATCTTGAAACATATTTTCACTACTTCCTCCAAAAATGATATCATCAACATACAAAACAACAATCAACTGATTCTCACCTTTGTTTTGATGTAAATATTGCTATCAACAATACCCTTCTTAAAACCTTTAACTGCTTATAGATATTTTTCCAGTATTGAATACCAAGGTATAGGCGCTTATTTATGTCCATAAATAAATTTCTTCACTTGCTTGCATACATAATCCTTATCATATGATAAAATAAATCCTTTTGGTTGTTCAATATAAACTTATTATTCTAAATTCCCATTTAGAAACATTGATTTAACATCCATCGATATACTTTGAAAAATTTAAAACAAAAAATTGCCAAATACATTATAATAGATTCTAAATATGCATCGGAAAATTTTTCTTCAAAGTCAACACCTTAAAATTTTTCATAACCCTTACAGTTAACATTTCTTTATTTCTTACAACTTTTCCATTTTCATTCATCTTGTTTCTGAAAACCCACTTGGTGCCAATCACATTTTAATCTTTTAGTCTTGGGACAAGTTCCCACATTTCATTCTTCTCAATCTGATCTATCTCTTCTTCCATTTATCCAATCCAATGCTTGTCTTCACTTTCTTCAGTAAAATTATTAGGTTATATCTTGGATAGTAAGGACAAATTTACTTGTTCATCTACATTTTCCAATATTCTTCTAGTTTGTACTCAATGTTTTGGTCACCTATTTTTTTTTTCTAATGGTTCTTTTGGACTGATCTGGATGGTGTTTTTGTATCCTTTATTTAAACTTATAATTTTTCATATCTTCTTCATCTTCACCGATTGCTTCCTTTGAATAATTAGTTTATTGTGTCTTATTCTTCTTATATTCGATATCATCCACTTTCACATTTGGACTTTCAACAATATTGTGTGTTATCACATTTTAGTATCTAATGATTTTATTTTTAAAGAGTAACCAAGTAAAATACCTTCGTCATATATCGGAATAAAACTTATCCAATTCTTCATCATCTATTTTGAAATAACATGTCCTTCTAAACACTCTGAAATATTTTATAGTTGTTGGTCTGCCCTTCCATAATTCATAAGGTTTCTTATTATTGTTTACTCTAATTTTCCCTCTATTCAAAATGTAAACTGTTGTGTTGACCGCTTACATCCAAAATATATCGATGAACTTAGAATCATTTAGCATTGTTCTTTCCATCTCCTGGACTGTTCTATTCTTTCTCTCTATAATGGAATTTTGTTAAGGAGTATTTGCGGTTGAGTAATGTCTCCTTATTCCATGATTCTCACAAAATTATTCAAACTCATTTGAAGTAAATTATCCTCCATGGTCATATCTTAGGCACTTGATTCTATTACCATTTTAATTTTCCACTAACGCTTTGAATGCCTTAAACCAATAAAACACTTCTGATTTTTATTTTATAAATATGATCCACACCATTCTAGAATAACCATCAATAAATAACATGAAATATCTCTCACGTTGCATGATTTGATGCCTTATAGGTGCACACAAATCAATATGAACAAGTTCCAATAACCTTGTAATTGAGTACTCCATCTTGAATATAAATCTAGTATGCTTCCCATGTTGACATTGCTTGCAAACCGTGTTTTCTAGTATTGTAATCTTTGACATGTCTCTAACAAATTTCTTGGACAATTTTTACTAAATTATCAAAATTAATATGACCCATTCTTATATGCCATAACCATCTCTCATTTTCTTTCCCCATGTAGCATTTTTCTCCTTTAATTTCATTGAGAATATAAATATTATTAGTTATCTTGCAAGCATTAACAACTACCTTTCCTTATTTTAACTTTTTGATCTCACATCCTTCAACATGAAATGTGACAAAGATACCCTTGATCACTCATTTGGCTCACACTCAAAATATTATTCTTCATCCCTTCAACATAC
The DNA here is from genome assembly GCA_018340775.1 of Taxus wallichiana var. yunnanensis. Taxonomy (NCBI): domain Eukaryota; kingdom Viridiplantae; phylum Streptophyta; class Pinopsida; order Cupressales; family Taxaceae; genus Taxus; species Taxus wallichiana. The sequence goes on from CM031236.1 coordinate 263,708,886, forward strand.
TATACATTTTTTCATTTTTTGATTTACCATTGTTAAGGATAATAGTTCCTCTACATCAGATATATTTTTGTAGCATTTTATCTAAACTTCATAGTACCTTCATTTACTTATTTTAAGGTAAGAAACTTACTTTTATCTCTAGTCATGTGGCTTGAGTAGCCACTATCAATATACCACTAATTTCCTCCATTTTTGCTTGAAACATTGTATGAAAAAGCATGGATTTTTCTTTATTCTCTTTTCTCTCTAGCTTATTCTTTTAAAATCTTTCCAGTTCATCCTTTCTAATTAACCATAGATCCATCATTCCTATTTTTCTAGGAAATTTCACAAAAACACTTCTACAAAGACATGCTAAAGACCCATAGTTGTGGCATTTATAACATTCAATGTTAAAATTCATTAAAGGATCAAATGAGTTGTAAACTCTATTTGAGGACAATAAGGAATTAAATTTCCATTCTTCTTCCTTCTAAATCTTCTTGTATGAGTTTTACAATCTACTTTGCTTTATGAACAAATTGATTTCATGAAATACAATAACAAAGAAAAGTGTTTTGAAACCTAGTTATGTAACACCTCCTTGGGGAAAGTTCTTCTACATTTATCTGAGCTATCTTTGGGAGGAATGTTGGTATTTTCAAGAACATCAACCTCTTTCTTCTTACTAATTTCATTATTTCTAAGAGCATTTGCATAGCTTCTTGGCTTGTCTGTGTTTGACACCTTTGGTGGCTCTTTGGAATCAACTTTAGTAGAATTATGATTTTCTTCATAACCTAGACCAATTTTGTTGAATGATGACCTCTGAAAACTAAGCATATCATCCAACATCTCAATTTTATTTTAAAACTTGAGACATATGTTCAACTTAGTAGTTGTTTTCTCAAGCTCCTTTCTTAAGGAAACAATTTTGAATTCAAGCTTCTCATAAATTTATTATTTTTGTTTCATTGGGTTTGTACATCCTCATTCATATTATTCATATCTTCAAGTTGAACATTTAGGAAAATTATGATCTTATTATATTCTTAAAAATCTTGTGTCAAATTTTATTTTGAGGCACCATATTGTTGTTTAGATTTAGGAAATTATTGTTTTTGTTCTAGATTCTTGTTCTTTAGTATTTTGATCTCATCTAGGGTGTACATGAGATCTTCTTCAATATTTACTTCACCTTCAACTTCATCATCTTATTCATCTTATGAAACCATCTCGTCTTCACATTATTTTATCTCAATTTCCTTGAACAATGATTCTTCTTTGTCATTGGAAAGATTGCTTTATTTATTTTATTTAGATGAATTAATTTCCTCCTTGGCATATATATTTTTCTTTTGATTGTATAATTTCTTTATTTTCTCAAATTTTCCTTACTTATAGTTATTCTTAGACTGATAATACTTATTTCCTTCCTTCATGATATGATCTTCTTTATTATCACTATTCTCATTTTATGTATATGGACATTTAGCAACATAATACCCTACTTTATCAAAATTAAAACATTTGAAGGGTAACTTACCTTTTTATTTTCTAGATTATTTCTTCATATTTCTAAAAAATGAGCTTCTTCCTTGTTCATCCCATTGCTAGAGAAGTCTTGTTGTTTAGGATTTTTGTTGTTAAACTTATTTGAAGATTTGAAGGCTTTCTAACACTTAGATGTTTTATCCTTATTAGTTCTCATCTCATACATAGTGAGAATCCTATGCATCTAATCCATTATTAGGGTGCTTAATTCCTTCAATTCTTTAATGAAAAATAATTTAACATTAAAAATCAAAGATATAGATCTTAACACTATTTACACAATGTTACCATCATTAATTTATTCTCCAAGCCCTCTAATAGTTTTGACAATTTCATCCATATGAAGAAGATAGGATGCAATGTTTTCATCATCCTTCATTTTCAAACTCTCAAATTGACTTCTATGCATCTATATTTTTAATTTCTTTACTTTATCCACTCCATATAATTTCTTGAGTTTATACCATATTTCCTTGGCTGAAACATAATGCATAACCTTCAAAATTATGAGTCACACAAACCACACAATATTGCATTCATATCCTTTACATTACTCTCACTTACCTTCTTTCTAGATTGATCTATTAGAGGAGTTGTTGTAATCACATATCTATTCACAACCAATTGCCTAATGTCAAACCCAAGATCCATTAGATAGGTGTGCATCCTTATAATACAATAATTATAATTAGTTTTATCAAACATTGGAGCTTTATGTTAGGTGAATCCTTCTTGACTCATCATGTGTGCTTCTTTAGATCTACCTTCTATCTATTAGGATAATCTTAAAGGAACCTGTTACGATACTAGTTGAAGATAACACACTAATAGTGAGAGGGGGTGAATCAGTATTATACAATATTTTACTTATTTAAAAATTTAACATCCATAATAACAACAATCATACAAGATCCAACAATTATGAAACATAGGATTTATGTGGAAACCCTTTCAAGATAAAAAACTAGAAAAAGAATGGTTGGATCTACTACTCAAATCTAGTCACAAAATTAATTGATTTTACAAATGTTTGTAAGAACTAACCTTCTCTAAATACCAATTCCTAATACCAAGAAAAAAACTAGCCTATTTATGAGCATTGAATCACTAGAGACACCAATCCCTGATGTCAAGCACCAACTCAACCTATTTGTGTGCACCAATTCACTAGAGACACTAATCGCCAAATATAAATTTTCAATAGATGAATTAAATCTCTTCCAAAACTCTACTTCTAATGTTATATATTTTGTTTCTTCTCATGTTTACTTTCACCACTCACTCCAACCATTCACATTTCATTCCTATACCTACACTTCTCAAAATTATCTTTCTCTTATTCACTCATGCATTTCTTGCTCCTCCTTCCTCTTCATCAATTTTCCATTTTGGTCTACTCAAGTTTCCTCTTCCTCCTCTTCATAAAATCCTCATTATTCCACAATCAGAAATCTACTTAAGACTCAAAAGTATGTCTTCATTATTCACTTCATACTTCTCCTTAACATTTGTACTTCCTTCTCTTAAGCACTGTTTATTGTTTTCTCCACCCAAACATACTTTCTTCATTTTAACTCTATCTTATTTTATACCTATCTTTTACCTATTAAAATATTTAGCACAAAAGATGAGTCGATATGTAACTTAAATGTCAATACCAACACAAACGAGAGTCACCACAATATGGGAGAATAAACTAACATCCTTCAAGATCATTAAATTGTTTTCTTTGACGCATTGGAATGGTTATAAAACACATTTCATGCCTTGTAGATTCGGTCTATATTCAAATACAACGTTATATTTTAAGTCAACACCTTTCATAAAACTAAATCCAAACTTCATTCTAGTAAAATTGGAACAAACATGTTTTTATCTTTGAACCAAATGCATTACGACCTCCGTAACAACCATTCAACCTACAAACCAAATGTACTACCAATTTTAGACTAGACATACTATTGATCTCTGGTCAATACATACTATTGAGCTTTGGAACAAATTTTCTTCTAGCTCTAGATGAGAAACACTTGCTCCTTCGAGCTATAGAACATTTATATTTCTAGTTACAAACAAGCTAAATTTCTCCTCTAAGCTCTGTATCATCTATAATTCTAGCTCTAGATGTGATACATTATTCCTCTAAGCTCTAGACCATTTATACTTCTAGATCTGAACCATTTATACTTATATCTCTAAGCAAGCTACAATTATCCTTTGAGCTCTAGACAATTTATACATATAGCTTCGATGAGCTACTGATGTTAAGAGCTCCTTCGAGATACACTACAATGAGATCCTTAGAGCTCCGAGAAAATTTATACTAGGATGTCTAGACCATTATTACTCCTAGCTCTGGATGATATGCATTGCACAATAGGTGAGCTATGCCTATCTCCAAACATCCTTTAACATCAATGAAAATAAATCCAACACTTCTCACTTAGAAACGTAATAATAACTTCTTTATTTTTAATAAGAATCAAAAGTTCAAATCAAATTTTAAACCCCCTAATAAAGATAAGAAACCAATGAATAATCATCTAAAAGTTAGTTTTGATGGAAATTTCATAATTGTGGAAAATTTGGTCATAAAAGGAAGATTGTAAGAAAAATGTAAACCAAATTTCAATAATCGAGAGGAAATAAACCTAATAAAAATCAACACAAGGATCAAAAGAATAATAAAAATCTAATGTCATTTATTTTTATGTTGCATTAATTATTGTACAAGGAAACAAATAGATCTTAGATAGTGGTGCTTATAGGCACATGATATATAGATCGATATGTTGAGTTGTGGAGCTTAATTTCTTCACATTAGCATGTTTTATTAACTTTCTTGAATACACAGTAATCAAAATCAGTTGGATGACTGACGTTGGTCACCTAGGGACCAGTATTGGTCAAGGAAAGGATGAACCAACATCGGTTAGGGTAACCAACATCGATTACCTGTGTGTGATTATTTTATTTAACTCACGGAATTAGATATAACCTTTGATATAAAGTTGATCTAATGGTTGTAATAGCATAGCTAAGTTTCCCTAAGTTTGTATATGGTTATATAAGCTAGAAAAATAGGGTTAGATGATAATAAAGGAGAATTGTAAGAAGGAATTCTTGGAGAGATAAAAGAGAAGCTTGTGAGGAAGAAAGTATTGTACATCCAAGAGGTGTGGAAGATTGCAGATATTCATTATATATTCTCTACAAAGCTTTGAATAATAAGATTGGTTATTTCTTGGTGGATGTAGCCCACACTGGGTGAACCATGTTATATCTTGTGTATTTTTCTTCTAGTTTATTTCTAATTTTATTGTTGTATGCTTAGATCTCGAATAATATATCTCAGTATAATCTGTGTGATTAACCCCAACAAATGGTATCGATCTTTTTCATTTGAGTGTTTTATGTGTTGAAAAATTTACTCTCGGAGGGATTTATGATTTAGTGGGAGCTACAAAAATGTTAGAAGATGGAAAATACTTTAGTTTAAAAAATTGACAATAGTAATGATCAGCTATATGAAAGATTCGGGTGGAAGATTATCTATATTAGAAAGATATATACTTACCATTGGATGAGAAGAAAATACCTACAAAGATGACTGATGAAGAATGGAAAATTATTGATAGAAAGGCTCTAGGATCTATAAGATTGAGCCTGACAAAGCATTTGTGGCTTTGAATATTACCGAAGCAACAACCACGGTAGAGTTGATGAAATATTTAGCTAATTTATATGAAAAACCTAGTGATTCAAATAAAGTTTATTTGATGAAGAAATTATTTAATTCTAAGATGCAAGAAGGTGAATTTGCATCAAGTCATTTTAATGATTTCTCGTCTATAGTAAATCAATTAAATTTGGTTAATATCCCATTTGATGATGAAGTGAATTTTTTTTTATTTCTATGCTCTTTCCGGATAGTTGGTATAACTTGGTATTGGTTTTTATTAATACAATGCCTATTTCTAATATTTTAAAGTTTGATGATGTGGTTAGTATAATCCCGAATGAAGAAATACATAGGAAACGTACAAGATAATTATCATCCGATAATGTTTTGAATGTAGAAAAAGGGGAAGGTAGAAGGAGAGATCCAAGAGCAAGAATAATGGGAAATAAAATTCTAAGAATGGAATATCTAAATATTGAGGTAAAGGAATAACTTGTTGAAATTGTGTAAAGAAAGGATATGCAAAGAAGGATTGCTAGTTCAAGGAAAACAAAGAGAATGTACCAGAGAAATGTAAAGAGGAAAACATTGTTTCATCTGAGGTAATACAAGATTCCCTTATTCTCTCCTTGGATAGTAAAATTTAATCATGGGTTTTAAACTCAAGAGCTTCTTTCCATGCTACCCCTAAAAGTGTTATTTGAGAAACTATGTCCAAGGAAATTTTGGGCATGTTTATTTAGGAGATGATGAACTATGCAATATTATTGGTAAAGGAGAAGTTCATCTAAATTTTTAGAATGGAAATACATGGATATTGAAAGATGTGAGTTATGTTCCAAGGCTCAGGAGAAATCTATTTTCTACAGACAACTATGTGAATCTGGTTGCATGGTTAAATTCATAGCCGAATCTTGGAAGGTTACCAAGGGATATCTTGTTGTAGTAAGAGGAAAGAAGGTAGGAACATTGTATTTTTCTACCTATATTATTGATTCCTTTTCTGTGTTATCTAATTCAGATTCAGATGTAAGCATGTGGCATAATCAGCTAGGCCATATGAGTCAAAAAGGAATGCAGATCTTAAAGGATAAGGGTAAGTTATCGGATTTGAAATATTTAGATCTTGATTTCTATGAGAATTGTAAATTTAGAAATAAAAAGAGAGTGATATTTCTCAAAGTTGGGGTCAACAAAGAAAGAGAAAAATTGGAGCTTGTTTACTTAGATGTGTGGGGACCAACCTAGGTAGCTTCTCATGGAGGATCCCAATACTATGTGACTTTCATTGATGATGCCACAAGAAAGGTATGGATTTATTGTATTAAACATAAATCTGATGTTTTTGAGACTTTTAAAAGATGGAAATACCTTGTGGAAAATGAATCAAATTCAAAGTTAAAATTCCTTAGATCTAACAATGGTGGTGAGTACTGTAGCAAGGATTTCAATGATTATTGTTCAATAAATGGAATACGTAGAGAAATAATGGTTCCTAGAACACCACAAGAGAATGGTGTTGTAGAAATAATGAATAGGACAATAAGGGAATGTACGAGAAAAATGAGGATACATGTTGGTTTACTCTTGCAGTTTTAGGTAGAAGCAAAAGACACTTTGGTTTATTTAATTAACCGTGGGCCTTCAAGGAATTGGATGGTGGAATAACAGAAGAATCTTAGACTAGAAAAGAGGTAGATATTTCTTTTCTTAGAGTATTTGGTTTAGAAGCTTTTGTGCATGTTGATAAAGAAAATAGAAATAAGTTGGATGCTAAATCCAAGAGATGTACTTTCATTGGTTATGGCTCTAGTGATTTTGGATTCTATTTTTAGGATTTAGAAGATTCTAAGATTGTTAGGATTTGTGACATTGAATGGAATGAAAAGAGAATGTACATGGATCAAGTTTTGGTACCCAAAGATGAACCGATAGAAAATTTTGTGGATGAAAATGCATTCTTAGATTTAAAAGTGACACCTACATGTCTACACAGTAACCAATGTCTGTTGACACTTTGGATGAAGTCGGTTTCCTAAATTGGCATTGACTAAAGAAGAGATAGACTGGAATTGGTTAGCCAAACCGGGGTTGGCTATAAGAGACGAGTGTCGATTAGCCAAATCCGGTGCTAGCTACAGGTGACCAACGTTAGTCACTATTTGAGATTGATACAAATATGTAGAATGAGAAGATTAAGCCTTTGGCACCCCAAATCTTAGTGAAAAGGTCACAAAGGTTAAGTAGACCTCCAAAAATATTTTCACCTTCCTTATCTTATTGATTATTGATTAATAGTGGTGAGCCAAAGAGTTTTGAAGAAACAATGTAGGATGAGACCCATGTTAATTGGGAGCATAACATGGATGAAAAAATGGACTCTTTGAAATAGAACAAGACATGGGATTTGGTTAAATTACCAGTAGGTAAAATGACATTGCAAAAAAAAAGGGTTTACTTGATTAAGGAAGAGGAGGGTGGAAAAAAAATTTACAAGGAAAGGCTTGTGGTAAAAGGATTTGCACATAAATTAGGTATTGGTTTTGGTAAGATATTTTCTCCTGTAGTAAAAATGACTTCTATTCGTATTGTATTGAGTTTATTTGCAGTAGAATATTTGCATTTAGAGCAACTTGATGTCCATATGAATTTCCTTCATGGTGATTTGGAGGAAGAGATATATATGCAGTAGCCACTTGGGTATGAAGTCAAGGGTAAGGATAAACTTATGTGTATGTTTAAAAATAGCTTGTATGGGCTCAAGAAATCTCCAAAACAATAGTATATGAGATTTTATAGCTTTATGCATGAACATGGCTATATGAGATGTGAATCTGACCATTGTGTTTATTTTAACAAGATTGAAAATGAAAGCTATATTAATTTGTTACTTTATGTGGATGATATGCTTATTGTAGTATCTAGTATGCAATACATTGGTCAACTTAAAGAAAAGTTAGCTCAAATGAAGGATTTGGGAGCTACAAAGAAAATCCTTAGCATGAAAATACACAAAGACAGGAAGAACATGAAATTGTATTTTTCTCAGAATTTTATATCAATAAGGTGTTGGAAAGGTTTGATATGTAGAATTCAAAACCTGTAAGTACACCTATGGCTGGACACTTCAAATTAAGAAAATATCAGTGTACTACATCACATGAGGAGGTTGAGTACATGACATGAGTTCCATATGCTTCAGTAGTTGGAAGTCTTATGTATGTTAAGGTTTATACTAGACTAGACATTGCATAGGTAGTGGGATTTGTGAGCATATTTATGGCCAATCCAGGTAAAGAGAATTAGAAAGTAGTCCAATGGATTCTAAGGTAATTGAGAGGGACATACGATATGTAGTTATGCTATGGAGGGAAAAATATTTATTTATGTGGACATGTTTATTTAGATATGGTGATGATTTATATGGTAGGAGAATCACCACTAGATATTCTTTCACGTAGTTGGGATGGCGGTTAGCTGGATTTCGAGATTGTAGAAGGTTGTGGCTTTTTCTACTACAAAGATGAGTATTTTACAGCTACATAGGATAGCAAAGAGATGATATGGATGAGCAAGTTCATGGGATAGTTGGGAAAGGAGAGAGAGAGGATTGCATATTTTATAGTGATAGTCAAAGTGTGATTCATCTAGAAAAGAACTCATCATTTCATTAAATAACAAAACACATTTAGTTGAGATATCACTTCATACAGAAGGTGTTGGAGGATGGGAAGCTGAAATTGAAGAAATTTCATACAAATAAAAACCTTACGAGATATGCTAACAAAGCCATTGGAAAAGGATAAGTTTGAGCTACACTAATTTTTTTTTTTTTTTTGAGTTTGAGATTTGAAGAGGGAGAAATAGGACAAGGAAAGGATCCACGAATGGATTTGTATGGTACAATGCAAAAATTTATCTCCAAGTGGGAGATTGTTGAGTTTTGGAGCTTAATTGCTTCATATTAGCATGCTTTATTAACTTTCTAGAATACACAGTAACTGGCATCGGTCGGATGACCAACGTCGGTCACTTGGGGACCGGTATCAATCAAGGCAAGGAGGAATCAACATCGGTTAGGGTAATCGACATCGGTTACCTATGCGTGATTGTTTTATTTAACTCATGGGAATTAGATCTAACCTTTGATATAAATTTGATCTAATGGTTATAATAGCATAACTAAGTTTCCTTAAGCTTGTATATGGTTATATAAGATAGAAAAATATATGTTGGTAAGAAAATTTATTGGAGGACAAACTTGTAGATTTCTTGCGAATGCTTTAGGAATCTAAGTACCTCTACTTAACCGGTGTAGCTTCCATATATGCATGGACAAGAAAATTCTGATTTAGGTGGTGGCCTTTTGACCAGGGGATCCAACGGGGAACTTCACGCGGACCACATGGAAAAGCTAACAATATCTTGCTAGGGAAGAATTTTTAAGAAGAGTTGGAAAGGAGAGTGAGAAAAGACATAGGAGAAATAATGTTATAGGTAGAAAATCAGATTCCTACACACACTAGTTAGAAGTTTCATCACATGCACTAAAATTAATAGGAAATAACTTTGGAAGTAGCAATAAGACCAAATAGAATTCATGATCACCAAGTATCAAGAAATCCTTTAGTCAAAGAAAGCTAGAAACTTCTTCTTGTATTAATTTCTCAAACAAATGTTGTACATAGTGGAGAAATGGAGGAAATTTAGAATGGGGGAATGGAAGAATTTGACTATCTCCTTTGTCCTCTCATTGCACTCTTTAGTATAAAAAATCATTCACCAACCCCTTGAAATGGGAATGGATTTACAATTTATAGGAAGTGAAATGACTCTTAACATACTCCCCAATGACTCTTCGTATGTCTCAACATGACTTAAGACTCTTCACCTTCCTAGGAAAACATTAAGTCCCTTTTTATAACATAAAGGTGACTTATTACATTAAAAACATTAAGACATATGAAAAAGTGCAACCCCAATGTAAAATTAGAACATTAAGAAGAGAGAGAAATTTGGGGGATAAAAGAGAGAAGAGAGAGGGGGAGAGAGAGAGAGAAGAAGGAAGAATGAGGTTGACAAAAACTATTCCACCTCCAATAAATCCCGTTGATCCTTCTAGATGACTTGATGAAATGATCCAATGTGATGAAATTTGAATCTCTAGAATCCTTTGTACCTTGATAAATTCCTTTGGATGGTTCTAGGACACCTTGGGTTGAGTGTTTAAGAACACTATTGAATGAATTGTTACTGATGACCACAACTTCCACCTTGCACATGATATACCTGTGACTAGAATCATGAAGCGAGTTTTGAAAGACATTGTCAAGTTCCCTAGGATGGACCTTGAATGCCTTGTGAGAAATTCCCATAGATGATCCCAAATGATGATGTTCCCCTGAATGATTATCCTTCTATGTCCCATTGTGCCAAAACTTCCCTTTGAGTGTAACTTACTATTAATAGTAAGCTAGATGGAAGACTTATTATTTTTGGTGAGAGGTTATTTTTGCCTCTTCTTGACCATCCTGATGTGATGAACTCCCTCTTTCACTCTTGCACACACTGCCTTCACATCGACCACTTCTTGGGGTGAACTACTAATTTTAGTAAACACCCATATAGGGGTTACTATTTTTAGTAAGTTGTCATTTTCATTGTTTTTTCTTCGAGAAAATCATTAAAGCTTCTGGTGATCTTCAGTGCACACTGCCTTTGCCATAACCACTTTTGATGATGACTTCCCAAACATAGCACGTTTGTATAGGAAAACTTACTATTTTTAGAAAGTGGACTTCCAATGATCAATTTGCGATGGAACATATTTTTGAAACTCATCTCGTCGTCACGGTCACGTCCTCTGAATTTCACTTTATTTCGGTCATTAGAATGTTTGAAAATAAAATTTAAAATTTTCACTGGCAGTGGCTTTGAGCATGGAGTTGCCATGGTGGCCATTAATAGAGCTCAAAATTTGCAAGTCTAGTTTTTTTCTTCGATTTTGATGAAATCAAATCCATTGTGATAGGTTTTTAATTTGGAGTTTGTTTGCAAGTTTTTAGCTCAATCCGACCATTAGATTGTTGAGAAATCCAACAAACGTGAGCTAGGGCATGAAATGGGATTTTTGTTGGAACAAATGATTCAGGGCACCATTTGACCTCCGTTTGTTGCATCTTGATCATCTTGAAAAATGAGAAATTATGCAAAATATGGAATCTCAATCTCACTTGTATTTTCAAGATATGAAGATTTTTTTATTTGGAGACTTCATAGTTATCTGGCGAAAAATATTTGTTTTCTCTTTGTTCTTCATCGTTTCGATCCATTTTTCTTTGATATTTCCATTTTTTTAATGTTTTTAGATGAAAAAGTATTTCATGGAGTTTATTGAATGCAAAAATCTCTCTTTCAAATCTAGAAAACATTCGGCGAGTTTCGTCGATATGGAGGTGTGAGGGAAAATGAGAAAAAATGCACTAAGTGTCATATTTATATCTTACAAATGGAAGGAGGGAGAGGGGAGGGAAAAAATTGTCTCTTTTTCCCTTTTTCCAAAGGGATGAAGGGGACATCAATTTCCACTTTACACCTCATTGCAACACTTGGCGGAGATCCAACGGTGGAGTGTTTGGCTCCACTAGCTCTTGGGGGTGGAAATTTACACTGGAGAGGGTCACATGGATGACCTAAGGGATTCAAGGGGCTGGGTGATTTTTGTTGTCCCTCATGTCCCTTTTTAAAAGGAGACAAAGGGGAAATTAGTTTTAACATCGTGCCTTCATGTGATACTTGGTGATCATCCGTGCAGTGAGAGGTAAGGCTCCAACTAGCTCTCGGGGCTTAACTGACAATGCGGGAGCTGATATTAGGGTCCAGAAGGATAAAAATGGGATGGGAGAAATTTTATGTCCCTTATATTCCTTTACTAAAGGTACAAAAGGGACATCAAAATGTACCAGGATCCTGGAGCTGACATGTGTCCTCTTGAAAAATTGGCTAAGTGTCAAACCTTGAAAGTGAACTTGTGAAGGTCGTATCTGGAGTTCTCGATGGATTTTTTGAATTTTTTATATTAATTTGACTTAACATTTCATTATTAATCCAATTACTAGTGTCTCATATCTTTATTCATCCATTTAAGCCCTGAAAATGGAGTTTTTATCTTACTCCCTAGTTGAGCATGGAAAAAACCAGATATAAACCTATTGCGCCAAAGTTTTGTGAAATATATGATTTCACCATATTGTATATATTTGAATTAAATTTCCAATGATTTTTTTTTTTAACTCCTAACATCATCCAAATCTCCCGGAATCACTTCTTGAAGTTAAGTTTCTTTTTGGCCCTCTTGCACTACCTAGGCTGTGAAAAATCTTATTGCAGACCTATTGCACCAAGGTGTTGTGGAAAGTTTTATTTCAAAAGCTTGTAGGGATTTTAATTAAATTTTTGAATATGTCTTTTTGGTTCCTAAATCCATACAAATCTCTTGGAATCACTTCTCGAAGCTCGATAGCTCTTTTGACCTTATGTGTTGACTAGGCCTGAGAACCCTGTTTTTAATGAAACTACTCCAATTCCTCCAAACCTTTCCTGAATCTTCCAAAATAACTTCCATGATGTTTCAAGGAATTTGATTCAATTCCATGTTTGTTTTGGCTTCTCATTTTTAATCCATGGGGTTTATCCAGTCCTAGGAAGGTCAGTGATATCCCTTCCCACAGTGCCCAAAGTTTTCATTTTTCAATGAACTCCTAAAATCACTTAGAGGTTTTGAATGAAATTTCCTAAATCATCTAGGGGACTGATTTGACATCGATTGGGATCTCACTGTATTGGCTGGGTAGATCTGAGGTGTCTTTAAATGGTAAAACTTGTAAGTTTTGACATAGGAGTATAGTTGTCATGCTTGGAAATTGTCAATTTCCTTGTTGCACATTTGCATGAAAATTTACGGCTCTAGCTTGGGGACATGGTATGGACTGAGCACAATGAATACATGGCATGAGAAATCCCAGAATCTCAAATTACAACATATTGACCAGTGCCTTATCCATTAGGCCCTGCGGAGTCATGTACAACTTACAAGAGAGAGATAGCAAAGAAGGAAACACACATGAAACAAAACGATGAAAGGAAACACACAACACACATAGGAAGGAAAAAACACACATGATAGAAAGGGAAACACACCTAAAAAATCACCTATGGTATAAGGTGGGGGAACAACCCACTTTCACTGAAGCACTTTTCATTCCTCAAAAGTTACCCTTGAGTGGGAAACACTAAGTGATGTTGTTTTGTGAAGCCATTGACTAGTTCTAGAAAGTAGCCTCCTCTCCTTAACTGTTTATGAAAGCTAGGTGCTTTCATGATTGTATATGTTTTTTGTAGGAGTGAGTCCATGTGAGCTTCTTGATGCTCAAGACTTTGCTTAGAAATTCCACTACCTTCATTCCCTTTGAAATCGTTCTCATAGTGTCACTTGCATTCCATGTTCTTCTACCTAGTTGATTCTTAATTGAGCTTCTCATCATTTCCCTAAAGCTGATTTTTGTTCAAATTTCTTGAATATTATGAGTTATTTTCTTTCCCAAGTCTATGTTCATTTCCCTCTTTTCCATGAGAAACCTCAAACTTATCTTTTATCTCTACTCCACTATGAGGTGCTTGAAGATTGAATGGAGGATAAAAAGTAGCCTCATACCTGCCCTGTATGGCCATAACACAAGCTAAGAGATGAAGAATTATCTTAGGTTCTTCCAATTTATATTACATCCAATATTTCTTGCACGAAGTGATAATTTGTTGTTTCCTATGGTTTATCTTTGTATGTCTTTGAAGAATATTCATTTTGAAGCTCAAGGAAACTATCTGGATGGATTAATTCATTTCCTTAAACTTATTACATTCTCATTACTTCTTTCTCAAGGGGATATTTTCCTTCAATGACTTCAACACCATCTATTTCATATTTTTCATCATAAAAAGATTTTTCTTCTTCAAATGAGAAAGAAAATACCTCCTTTTCATTGTTGTATCCATCAACTATTTTCTTGGGAGAAAAATTAGATTTCTCATCTTGCTTTATTTCAACATGGCCAACCTTCACACTGATTGAGGATTCCAAATTAGATTCACACTTGTCTTGTAGATTCATGGCTTTCATCAAGAGTTTAAGACTGAGCTCAGGATCTTCTATCTCTTCAAAGATCTTAGGAGATCTTGCACAGATTCTTCTTTCAGACCTTTCATGGGCTCATCAAAAGTTGGTATTTTCCTCCCATGGATGGCATGATTGAGATCATATTCATCTCCAAATGGGAATGAGAACATCTCCTCTTCATGGATAAGCATACAAACTGATTTCTCCATTTGTAAATCATCAAGAACCATTTCCTCTTCTTCTTAGCTCACATCATTTAACAAATCAGGTATATCCTCTTCGAACTCAAAGTTCCTCAATGCTTCTTCAAGATCCATACTCCTTTGGGAAGGAATGTCCGGTGATCAGGGGATCATTTTTGAAAACGTTCCCTAAACATCCCTAAATGGTTTCAATGCAGTAGATCATCTCGAGAGCTTTCCAACGACTGTGAGAACGCGAAAAACGGACATCGGGAGCTCTAGATATGTCTCGGTCAAAGTTCGGTCAACGGAAAGTCAACTCTAGTCAACTGGTCAATAATGGACCAATCGCACTACGACACGTGGCGAAAAGGCAAAAGGGAGTTGTTTGTTGGTTTTGACCACCGGTCTTCGACGAGCGTAAAAAAATAAAGGTGCTCGGGAACAAGAGGCTCAACTTTTATTACGGAGGGGAGCCCGGCCGCCGTGTGGACTAAGGTATTATTGCCGACGTGGTGGGTCCACAAGCCACCACGTGGCTTGCCACCACTCGTCGAATTCGCTCGATTTGCCTATTGAGGGTCAAAAAGTGGTATTTTATTTCCACATTTCATTTGGAATGTCATTATATTAATTGGGTCAAAATTATATGATCTTGATAAGACCACTTTTCATATTCTACGCCTTATTTCCAAATGCCACGCATATATTTAAAACTTCCCACGCATTAGTTTGAACTGTCCACCATTTAAGGTTATCCATGCATAGATCCTATGGATTGGGTGCTAAAACCAAACAATGCGCATCCCCCAAGTCAAGCGCCTATTACATAGGCTTAGGTGGCTTCCTTGCCACTTGAAATGCGCACCTACCTTCTAATTTAAAACATTAGATAAGTCTCCAAGCGCCCAATGTGGGATTTTATTCCCAAAAAGATAAAACAAAAAGCTAAAGGAGGGGAATGGAACTCGGGTGGGCCGAGTAAAAGGATAGGCGCCCAGCCATCAGACCAGGAGGTGCACAAACAATATAAATAGGGTGATATTCTATTTGAATAAGAGGAGGTACAGGTCTGTGCAAGAAGCTTAAGGACCAGATTGCAGAGAACTCCATTTTTGAAGGCCGTGCACTCAGATTGGGCATTCAGAGTAAAAATATGAAATGTAGATAATTTTGAGATGATTCCAACGATGTAAGGTTTGATCTTTTTTGATGATTTTTAACCTATTTTTGGAAGCTTTGAATGCAGATTTTAACAGGGATCTTCAAGACAGCCAGTTGGAAAACACGAATTTCAATGCACTTCTAGTCCGAATTGTGACTTGGTGTAAACATGAAAATTGTTCAGAATTCAGATCTGATCTCAGAAATATGATTTTTTTCATATATTGTTTTTAAATCTCCATTTGTAGGTTTTTTTATAACACAACATGCGGGCGATCACATTGTGAAAACACTGTAGGAGCCACGGATCGTTCTTGGGACAGTTTCTGCTATTTTTCAGAGTTCTTGGGACATTGATCAGCTCATTTTCAGGTTGTGATTCATTATTGATTGTTTGTAAGAGTTATTGTACTTGCATTTCAATATTATTAATGGATCGGTTCAATCTGAACCCGGGGACGTAGGAATTCCGAACCCCGTAAACAATCTCTTTTGTTATCTGAGTCTTTTCAGTTTTCTTGATTATTTCTTTGCTACACAAGTTTTCCGCACTTCTATGGATGCAAAATAATCAGAATTTAATCAATTTTGGATTCAAGAATACTTAAAATTGGTTAAGAAAATCACGATCTTTGGAAACTTATAAAGTGATAAAAATACACATCACGTTTTCAGATCAAGTTTGGTATCAGAGCAGTTAGATTGCCGGATTAGCTTCTAATTGTGTTTGGCTTCAGTTTCATTATTGATTTCAGTTTTCAGTGTGACATTCAGGGCTTGTTAATCTTCTTTTGCAGTGTGCAGTTTTGGAAGTACAGGTTGTGTTTGCAGGAACCAGGAATCATGGGCAAGTCATCCAAACAAGAGCAACTGGATGAGCTTGAAGCCATAAACCACCAACTCCAAGAAGAAAACTCTTTCTTGAGAGCTAATTTTTATTCCTTAGAAGAGGAAATCGTGTGGTTAAAATCTGAGCCACAATCCTCTATAACCAAGAAAGAGGAGTATGTCAACAAGATGCTTGAAGAGAGCAAGAAGTTGATGGGCTTTGTGAAAGAGTTGCAGGAAGAAATATGGACCAAGGATGCCCTCTTGGAAAAGCTGCAACAAGGTGAACACAAGAACGAAATTCTTTCCAAAGCAGATGCAGGTACTATGACAGAAGAATGCACTGTAAGTTGTTCACATTTTAATTCTTCCTCTCATTCAGTTTCAGATGTTCCTTTGGGTCAGTTTGAAAAACACACTAAGGGAATTGGGTCTAAGCTAATGGTTAAGATGGGATTTAACAGAATAGGCCTTGGTAAAAATGGACAAGGTGATGCTAACCCAATACAGGTAGAGGATCAGCCTCGGTTTGCAGGTTTGGGTTACTCTAGTGGGAAAATGGAAATTGGAGAAAGTTCCAAAGCAGCTGAAGGAAGACAAGCTTCCAACAACCAAGGATCTACACCACTAGAATTGCAGGATTCCGCCATTAGGAGGAACAATGAAAGGTGTAAGAAAACAGGTAAAAGAGGTAATCAGATTCCACCTCCTTCCACTTACACTAATAATAGCACTAAGGGAAAATCAAATCCTAAAACTTCTAATACACTCTTTCAGTTGGAACAATATAGCTTTGGTAGATAGAAATATGCTTTCCCTTGCACATTTTGTGAAGGTACTAATCATTCTGTTGCATATTGTTGGAAGAGGAAAAATTTGATTAAGAAGTTAATGCCTTTTGTGAATGATAAGGCAGGTGCTAAAGACCAATCTCACCAAGGAAAGGCGAGAAATGGCAAGAAGGTTACCTCTCCTAAACAGGGGAATCATTCTCGTAGACAGAGTTCTAAGAATGGTAAAATGGGTAAGACTCCTAAAAACAGGGAAGTTAAATTTTGTTCCCATTGTAATAGGAATGGTCATGATGTTAAGGTTTGTTGGTTTGTTCCTAAACAACAAAATTGGAAAGTTGTTAAAAAGAACAGTATTGTAAAACCAACAGTGCTAAACCTAACTAAAACTCATTGTGGTACTGAGGAGGTAAAACAACCAAAACGGAAAAACCCAAGTGATTGGTTGGGAAAAACACTCCTTAACTTTATATTTGCACTACAGTAAATTGTTGATAGTAGGCAAGCAAATTGTTTTTCAGAGCTATATTTTAGGGATTCCTGTTGATTGATAAGGATTCATTCCTAAGTTGATATTTAAGCTTTGAAAATGAATGGAAACAACTGAAGAGAAGATTTGAGTGATAGGTTCATCATACTCATGTTTTGTTTTCTCAGATTGGTTGGTAGTTCCATTGTTGAAAACACTATGCAGGGATAGGCATCAGTAGCATGTCTAAATTTGAAACTTGCAGTAGTAATCAGCATAATCACAAAGTGTTAGTTGAACACTAGCTTCTGTTATAGATGGGTGTTATTATCTGACTTATTATTTGTGATGGCGATACAGTGTTTTGGCATATTCATGTTGATTCAGTTATTGACTATAGCTATTTTTGGGCGTTGATAGTCTATTATATTCTGATAGTGAATACTTGCAGTGGTTACAGTTTCAGATGGGCAGTGGGCACTAGCCTAATTGTGGGCAGTTTAGATGTCTTGTATACTGATCTGTGTTATGGAATTGTAATTCTTGGTAATCAGCCGTATCACAAAGTGACAGTTGAACACTAGCTTAATTGGGTGTTATTATCTGGTCAGTTATTTGTGATGGCATTACAGTGGGGTATGACAGTTCACAGTTGTGCGTAGAGTTGACAGGGTTGCAGCGTTTCAGTTGAACACTAGCTTAATTGGGTGTTATTATCTGATCGGTTATGTGACTAGCTAATCAACTATTTGCATTTATTTAACCTATAATGTTATTTTGGGTTCTTGTATGTGTTTGTGCAATGCAGGAAGAGATAGCATGTTTTTGTGGGTTGATACACAACTTTTTGTGGACAAAAAGCCTTTCTCAGTGGGGAGGTGTGATCAGGGGATCATTTTTGAAAACATTCCCTAAACATCCCTAAATGGTGTCAGTGCAGTATATCATCTCGAGAGCTTTCCAACGACTATGAGAACGTGAAAAACAGACATCGGGAGCTCTAGATATGTCTGGTCAAAGTTTGGTCAACGGAAAGTCAACTCTAGTCAACTGGTCAATAATGGACCAATCGCACTGCGACACGTGGCGAAAAGGCAAAAGGGAGTTGTTTGTTGGTTTTCGACCACCGGTCTTCGACGAGCGTAAAAAAATAAAGGTGCTCGGGAACAAGAGGCTCAACTTTTATTACGGAGGGGAGCCCGGCCGCCGTGTGGACTAAGGTATTATTGCCGACGTGGTGGGTCCACAAGCCACCACGTGGCTTGCCACCACTCGTCGAATTCGCTCGATTTTCCTATCGAGGGTCGACAAGTGGTATTTTATTGCCACATTTCATTTGGAATGTCATTATATTAATTGGGTCGAAATTATATGATCTTGATAAGACCACTTTTCATATTCTACGCCTTATTTCCAAATGCCACGCATATATTTAAAACTTCCCACGCATTAGTTTGAACTGTCCACCATTTAAGGTTATCCATGCATAGATCCTATGGATTGGGTGCTAAAACCAAACAATGCGCATCCCCCAAGTCAAGCACCTATTACATAGGCTTAGGTGGCTTCCTTGCCACTTGAAATGCGCACCTACCTTCTAATTTAAACCATTAGATAAGTCTCCAGCGCCCAACGTGGATTTTATTCGCAAAAGATAAAACAAAAAGCTAAAGGAGGGGAATGGAACTCGGGTGGGCCGAGTAAAAGGATAGGTGCCCAGCCATCAGACCAGGAGGCGCACAAACAATATAAATAGGGTGATATTCTATTTGAATAGGAGGAGGTACAGGTCTGTGCAAGAAGCTTAAGGACCAGATTGCAGAGAACTCCATTTTTGAAGGCCGTGCACTCAGATTGGGCTTTTGGAGTAAAAAGATGAAATGTAGAGAATTCTGAGACAATTCCAACGATGTAAGGTTTGATCTTTTTTGATGATTTTTAACCTGTTTTTGGAAGCTTTGAATGCAGATTTTAACAGGGATCTTCAAGACAGCCAGTTGGAAAACATGAATTTCAATGCACTTCTAGTCCGAATTGTGACTTGGTGTAAACATGAAAATTGTTCAGAATTCAGATCTGATCTCAGAAATATGATTTTTTTCATATATTGTTTTTAAATCTCCATTTGTAGGTGTTTTTCTAACACAGTTGCAGGGAGATCACATTGTGAAAACACTGTAGGAGCCACGGATCGTTCTTGGGACAGTTTCTGCTATTTTTCAGAGTTCTTGGGACATTGATCAGCTCATTTGCAGGTTGTGATTCATTATTGATTGTTTGTAAGAGTTATTGTACTTGCATTTCAATATTATTAATGGATCGGTTCAATCTGAACCCGGGGACGTAGGAATTCCGAACCCCGTAAACAATCTCTTTTGTTATCTGAGTCTTTTCAGTTTTTCTGATTATTTCTTTGCTACACAAGTTTTCCGCACTTCTATGGATGCAAAATAATCAGAATTTAATCAATTGTGGATTCAAGAACACTTAAAATTGGTTAAGAAAATCATGATCTTTGGAAACTTTTAGAAGTGATAAAAAATACATCTCACGTTTTCAGATCATCCGCCCTATCAAGATGGGAATATAATCTTCCTCCTCAGTTTTCATAAATTAATTCATCCACCTTCTATCTTGATACAAGATGTTGGTTCCTAGACTTACAGAATTTCGCATTGTGTATCTCATCTTCTTCTCTGGAAAAAATTACTCCATGTTTCCCTTCATTGGTATGGTTGTGGAAGACCAATTCATCTAAATTTTCCTCCAAAGCATCATTATAATATTCTATCTAACAACATTCGAAAGGTTATCGGAATGTTTTCTACCAAAATAGTCATTAATACCCTTTTATCTGGAAATTCAGCAAGAGCCACATGTGCATCTTTAATCTTCCCGAAAAGTGGGACTTACTTTGATTCCATGGAGTAACAAGAGCCACCAGGTGGAGTCATGGGGATTTTAAGATATTTGGCAACCTTCATAGGCATGACATTATCTGAGGCACCCGAATCTATTATGTAATTGTTCAACACATATTCCCCAACTAGAAGTGAGACATAAAAAGGATCAAACTTTTGATGCACTCATGGATAACATGTTCTCTAAGGGAGGCATAGGTGGGTTTGGTAGTACTCATTTAGAACTAGGTGTTATGACATTGGGTGTCAAACCGGCATTCCCGATATATTGGATGAACCTCTCCAAATTTTTAGGGTGAGACCACAAATATTCAATTTCATAATATGCACTTTGGCTCTGTTTGCATATGCTATGAAGTCAAAATGAGTTGATGTGGATGAGGGTGATGAAGGAAATGATTTTGGATTTAGGAAATATTTGGAAGAAGGAATAGATTTTTGAGAGCAGAGGGAATTTTGAAAGGTATACTAGGAACTTTCAAATTATTATATTTTACAGGAGAAAATTTAGAATTAGAATTATAAAAGGCATGGGAATACTTACTTAGAATTATAGGATCCTTCTTACTCACTATAGGATTAGGTTTCTCAAATGCACACTCCATGTAAGGTGGAAGTGGATATCTTTGACTGATTTTATTTTACGGAGTTGCCACGGGAGGATCTTTAGTCTTATTTTTTATCGGCGGTGGAGGAAGAATATCCCTTCTCGTAATGAGAATGAGTGATAACTACAAATGAGAAACTAGGTGCATCTTCTTCGTCATCTTCATCACCTAAAGAATACTCACAAAATCTGATTTGTGTATCGCTTCTCAATTTCATCACTTTCTAGGAAATCACCACCTTGAATTTATTGTTCATGCCCTTCTTCATTTTATTAACTCCTACAACTTGCATTGATAGGTGAGGTCTCCAAGGCAAGCCTTTGGAGTGCTTGATACATCCTATAATCCACTATATAAAACTCGAGACATGCTTTGGCACATCACCCATCCTAAGGCGAGCACTCACCAAGTATGCAAAGGTACCAGGACCCTATTTAGAGTTTCTTGTGCAAGATGTTAGTGTGATGAAGTTAAATCATATTAAGAACCATAAATAAGAATAAAAATTCCACATAGCATATTCTAGATCTAGATCTTAGAGAATCATAAATTAAACAATAACTATAATAAGATCAATATACAAGAACTAGTTACTTTCATGTTTAACACCATTATCTAGGCAACATAATCCATTACATTAAACACTGTAAAACATAAAATATTCTTACATTATACAATATCACCTTAAGTCATGCACATTAGATCCAACAACATAACTCTATAATAATTCACCACTACTAAACTACATAGTTTAATACATACTTATAGAGGTGGGGACTTTCCATTTACCACGTACGCACTTCTTAAAATAGGTCGCATGTTGATAATAGCCATGCACCTTTACAATAACATGCACACATGCAAGTGCACTAATAATAGACATCCTATAGTTAACTGATAGAGAAATCCTATTATTAGTCTAAACCACACATAACGCTTATCAACCACTCATTCCCAAAATACCATTTTCGTGTTGTGCAAGTCTCCATCCCGATGTGTGCTCCACACACTCTCCAAAAATATCCTATATCCATAAAAACGGCTAAGTAATGAGCCAACTTGTACTGACACGTGTTTACTTTCCTATATTTCCACACCTTCAAATGCACCTATTTCCCGTGTGTGAATCCTTTATGTGTCTTATCCTTAGGACAATATTCTATTTGCTCAGCATTACCCCACAATAAAGTACATTGCCATTCTAGAAATGGGGATTCTTTCTAATGTTCCAAAATAATGAAGAATAAGAATTGAAAGAATTGAAAGAATCAATGTATAAAAGAATGAATCTTTATTTTGTAACATCCTCTTCTTATTTTGAGTTTGATTTCTACCTCTAGTTTTTACCAGTCATCTAGCATTGTCCTTATCCTTTCTAGGAATATTTGTGATGATGGAATCTAACTCATCCTGAGTAATATTTTCCTTTTGTAGTACCCGGAAAAAAATTGACCATAAAAGACATCATTCCTTCCGGAAGATCCATATTTTACACTATAAAATTCCTAATCTCATATTTTCTCTCCTTATGTGGATCTGGGTTACTTTGGAAGGGATTTACACTTCTTTTCACTAGTACCAATATTTCTGTGCACCCTAAAGTCTCATCCTTCATTGCTATAAGAACTTCATTATCCTCAACTAGATTTCTGGTCCTTATTACTGCCTCTGGAGCTACACAAAAATTCAAAGCTTGGTCTGCTTTCTTCAGCTCATCCTTCAAATTCTAGAGCAAAGTGCCTCATATGTTGAAATTTTTCTGATCATAGAGGCCTTTGCTCTCTCTGCTTCTTGTTCAACATCTTTTGGTGCATGCATTCTAAGTGGTCCATCTTCTAGCACCAAATCAACCAAAGTGCGTACATAATGCATAACAAAAGGAAATGTTTCAGTACCTTTGGTTCTAGATGAGGCCTTTCTTTCATAATGTAATCACCAATATCCTCTACCATGCTAACAAAGGCCTCATTCTTTTTCCATTCTCACTCCTTCTCTTCCTTTAAGCACTCTATCTCTACAGTTTTATCCTTGTTATCTTCCATCAACGCTCTAATGGTGGTGGCCTTATCAATATTTCTTTGCACCACCTTAGCAGATACCTTGACTAAGGAATTGTTGACCTACTCATCAGACATAAGTGTGGGATTTATGGTCATGTTCCTACTTTGAGGTGCCTTCTTTACTCTCCTTGAGACACAAGACTCCTTGCACACATAAAAATATGGTTCGTCCATGTGATTCTACATGGACTAGGATAGTTGTTTCCTTGTGCACATAGTGGCCATATCTAGGTCCATCATCTCCCACCCATATAACTCTTTAAGGTCCACTGTGCTCTAAAATTGGGTGCAGACAATTTTTCTTGTGTCCTCAGCATAGCCCATACTTGGCACAATATACTCTTCACTTCTCCTCGTCCTTGGCCCCTTAGGAACATGAGCGCCAAGGTCTGGAGTTGGCCCTTCTCCTACATGAGTTGTAATAGACAAGCTCATTTTCTTGCACATATTTTCTTCTTCATCTTTCATTTCTTCATCCTTGGGCTCCTCCACATCTTCTGGTTGCACTAGAGTTCTAGGCATGCTCTCTTTGAACTCATCTACCTCCTCATTAAGCGTCAGCTTTCTTATTTTCTTATTCTCTGGTGCTTCTTTTGAGGGAAGAGTTGAGGTGATCTTCATACAAGATGTGATGTTCATGTGCCTTAGTTCCTGGTTCTTTTGAATACCCTCTTGATTTAGGGCTCTTCAGGGACTACATCCTCGTCCAAGTCATCCTCTCCTTCTTACACATGCGGTGGAGTATTTACGTGCTCACTCTTCACTTTGTTTGTGGGATTCCTCTACAATATATGGTCCAGGCCTCCACTATCATCATGTTCTTCTTCCTTGTCTATCTCTATTTTCACTTCAGGTTTTGGAGCTGCCATATTCTCAATCGTATGTTTTCCCTTAGGCGGAAATGGTAACAAAAATTCATTCTCCACATACTTGTTATTCTCTAGCCTAGGCTTGAGATGAAGATAGATGAGTGTGGCTCCACTGTCCCCAATAGCCAAACTTATTGGATTTATATTTATAACATCTGAAATGAGCCTCTTAATGTAGGCAAACTGACCTGGATAAACATATGTTTTTCTAAGAGTATGGTAGTCATAATCTACCTTGTCTATGTTGAATTTCAACAAACGCACATTAGTAAATTTGTGAACTAAGGCCTATAAGTAGCGCATTGTGAAGGCATAGGGAATTTTGCACCATGGAATCCATGTCCCATCCTTTATGGAAAACTGTGTGATGTAGAAATGTTGATACACCGCGAAATGTAATGCTTTGCCTACTACCGAAGGTAGTTCTTTTAATTTTTTATTCCTCCTCAAACACTATGTAAAGTCGGTCATACCAATTTTTTTCCATTTTCTTGAATGGGCCACTCATTGATCCTTCACATAAGTATTTCTCAAACCTCTCCATGAGGGACTTCTTCTCTATGGGGTATTCCTAGATTTTTTTCTTTGGCCCATCGGGCACTCCAATTTCTACAAACACCAAAGATAGTAGGATAGTACCAAAACTTATCTTCTCACCTATGCGCACTTCCTTAGTAATATTTTCGTAATGTATCCAACCAAGTTGTATATTTCTCCCTCTGTCATTTTCTTTGCAATATGTATCCACATTGTATTTACCTACGACCATCTCTCTTGATCATTTAACTTTGTGAGTAGATGTACATTGCATATACTATAAGATACTTTTTTTTTTTTTTCTATGTCCATTCCACACGGACCTTTGGAGTATCCTAACTCCTTACTAGTGGCTATAACAACTTCCTTATCAATCAGATCACTCATAATATCTGTCCATGTGCCCTTTAGTCCTATCAATGTGGCAATTAGGGTTGTTGTGATCCTTACCCTCTATCCAACAAAATAGAAAAAGTCCTCATGGACTCTACTCATAAGCCATTGGTATAATGCTTCTAGTTTTCCAAAATATGGGAGTTCATATAACTAATAAAACCCTACCTTCTTAAGAAAATTCTCCCCATCATCATCATATACTGACATATTGTCCACCATGCACTTGTTAGTCTTCTTATTCAACACTGCATCTGATTCTCCTTTGTTGTCGATGGTGCGGTGGTTGTAATCACTTACTTTGCATTGGTAAATGTGGGAATTCCAATCCCATCTGACTATAACTCCTTTTGGATACTGCATCTCTGAAAAATTTCTCTCGGGAGAAACTTTGACCTCAAATTCCACCTTTTTCTTCCCCTTCATACCTGCTGCAAGTGTTTTATTTAATGCCATGATAAATAAACCTACCTTTTTTCTTCTATGTCGAGTAAGCTCAAACCCTAGCTCTAAATTGTGTGCCCTAGCTCCTTCTCAATTATTCTTCGCACTCAAACCCTTCACCAATGGGGATGCAAGCCACTTCCATGCATAAATATTCTCTCCACATCTGGTTTCGTAGCTCTCTGCACCTCAATACGATTTTCTTATCTTGGTCGCACTTAGCTCGCTTGAATACTTGTGATCATAAAGGTAAAAATGAACCCACATCAAGTCCTTACATATATTTTCTAAAAATTAATGAATTTATTTCTCCTTCACCTACCACCAATCCTCTCATTAATTGACTATTTTCCAAATTTTTGCATAGTACACCTTCGTGCCCTAGCTATAACCTTCTAGTGCACCTTCCTACCTTCTAGCTACATACTTCTCTTTCACACGCTTCCATGAACTGAAGTACCTCGCCACTGTGCCCTCTTATAGCAGTTTCCATGACTGCTACTTACCTCATGTTGTACTTTTTATTCCTTTATTTCCAATTATGGTCTTTTTTTGGAGCAATTTTCTTTCTATCAGCTTCATTCCATCTTTAAATAACACCTATAACAATATGTTCTTAGGTATACCCATTTTTGAATAAAAAATAACAACCATCCACACCAATGGTGTGTGCATTCCTCTACACATAAAAATAATTCAAATTGTAATTAGCTTTCAACATGCAAACGTGCTTATTACAGAAAAAACCAAACTAAATTGACAAAGCTTAGAGACGAAGAAGGAAATACATTAAAATAAATACAGAAAGTGAAACCTATACTAAATGGAAATACTACCTTATTAAAAACACCAAGAATACTTATTTATAGTAGGGATTAAGCTTACTCCCATTGAAGTAACTGCGTTACCGTATTCCATCAAGTGCCTTTAACTGGCAAGAGTCGATTCAAGTATATGAGTGATAACATATGGTCCCAACCAATACATCTTAATTTTTCTTGGATGGCACAAAAACTTGGAATCATAAAGAAGTACCATCTTTCCACCCTTAAGATTATTTTCCCTAATGTGTATGTCATGTCATGCCTTCTGCCTGGCCTTTTCCTTCTTCTGACTCCAACATGCTATGGCGCGCCTATCATCCAAATTTATGAACTTGTCAATTATCTCTTCCAACACTTGCTCATTAAATAGGCCTCTAGCATGTGTAATACACAAAGAAGGTAACATGAATTCTATGAGAAGAACTACTTTTGTGTCATACACCAACTAAAAAGGTGTGGCCTTATTTAACCTCTTATAGGTTGTTGTACACGACCAAAGTAAAATAGAAACTTTATCATCCAAATATTTTCTTCCAACATCACAATTTTTATCAAGGTCCGGCTCAATATCTTGTTGAAGGCCTCTCGAAGTGCCATTTTCCTAAGGATGATAAGGTGTAGTCTTGTGGTGCTTGCAACCATAAATGCTTCCAACAAGATCTTAATTTTCTCATTCAAGAAGTGTGTTCCTATATCACTTGTCAATCTCAACAGAAATCCATACCTATTAAGAATATTTTCCCATAAGAACCTAGATGTTGTAGCTATTGTACAATCGTTTGTAGGTGTTTTTGCCCACCTAGTAAGATGATATGTGTAAGTAATGATATAACATGATCTAGTTCTACACGTAGCTAGGGAAATAGGACCCAAAAAGTCTATATCCCATTTTTATCAAATATCTCTACACTAGAAATAGGCCTTAAAGGAATTTCATCTCTTTCTAAGGTTTTTCAAGGCGTTGATAGTGATCACATGCCTTACAATACTCTTTACAATCTTTGTACAAGGTCTCCCATTATAAGCCAACGAGTAGAATCTTATGTGTAGTGATGTTGCTTGCATAATTCCCAGCTACAATACCACCATGAGCCTCTTCCATGATATCTATGTGCTCATGTTCCAAAGACACCAACATAGAATACTTCATTTTGGCCTAGTTTGTGTAAATTACCACGACCAACATGAAAGGTGCAACATGAATTACAAGTTATTTCTTCTCTAATGCTTTCATTCCTTCTGGCATCATACATGTGCGTAAAAAGACAAAAATATCCTCCAATTTTGAAGGCACATGATGTAACCTATACAACTATGCATCCGACATTGTATCTTCAATTGTCTACATGTCCTCCCCTGATTGAATCCTTGATAAGTGGTCCGGGATAGAATTACTTTTACCTAGTTTTACCATGACTTTGTAAAGTCAAATTATTGGAATAAAAGAACCCATCAACATATGTGCCCTTGTAAAATGGGCTTATTTACCAAGTATTTTAATGTCATGTGATCAGTGTAAAATACAAATGGTGTTGCTAGAAAATATTATGCAATTTATGCGGTCGTAGATCATTGTGAGGCCTCGCGGATCTGTAGTTGTGTAATTTTTTTATGTAGGAGTAAACTATATAATAGTAAAATAGAATGATATTTAATACCTTCTCCAGGGATGAGATAACACCGCACCAATGGTTGTGCAGAGGCATCCACATGTATGTGAAATGGTATGTTTCATAAGGGAAAATGTAGAATCGACTTTGCAGTAAGTCACTCATTCAATGCCTCAAATGCATGATGTTATGTTTATCCCTAATAAAATGTCCCTTTTCCTTTTAATAACTCTTCTAGGGGTATGAAAATATTCGCATATCCTTTGATAAAGTTTCTGTAATACCATGTGTGGCCTAAAAATCCATGCACCTCACTTTGACTGGTAGGTTCTTCCAAGCCCATAATAACTCCAAAATTAGTTGGATCTTTTAAAAAACCTTCCTTGTAGATTATATGCCCTAGAAGAGTTCCAAAAGGTGTTGAAAACATGCACTTCTTAATTTTTAAGGAGATTCTTAACTATCTGCATCTTTTAGACATTAAGTGCAAATTATCACAATGATCCTTAACAAGCCCATATACCATCCAATCATCCAAGTAAACCTAAAAGAATTTGTGAATAAAATCTAGGAATGCTTAAACAAATATGCATGAAAATACAATAGGCATGTTTTTTAAATGAACGGGCATCACAGTATATGAAAAACTTCCCCATTAAGTGGTGAAAGGCATCTTCTCTGGATCTTCCTGTGTAATTCTAACCTGATGATACCCAAAGAATCCATCTATAAAAGAGTAAACTTTGCACCTGCTGCAACACCTTCTAATATTTCCTCTGTGAAAGGTGTAGGAAAAGGATCAATCAGAAATACATATTTCATTTCCCTATAATCCACAAAAATCCTAATCTAATCATCTTTCTTTATACTAATTACAATTGGGCTAACCCACTTTGATTCCTCTAGGGGATTAATGATGCCATATTTCAACATTTTTTCAATTTCTTCTTTAACTTTTACACGCAGGTTTGGGTTCATCTTGTAAGGCCTCTTTTTGATGAAGTGTGCGCCTTCTTTTAACTTAATCTTTATCTCACCTAATGACTCATGAAATCATTTTAAATCATGGTATCCCCTAGGGAATAAATCTTGAAAATATTGTAGTAACTCAATTATATTTTCCACTTTAGAATCGACCAATATATCCCAATTATGGCCTCATTCGTTTCAGCATGTGTGCCAATGTTCACTTTATTTGTATTCATAGGTTCATGATAGGTGTGTGCATTCTTATCTATGTTATCTAACACTTCAAGAATACCTGTTGAATTAGCTATGTCTAAATCTTATACTTATTCTTCATACAATATGTAGAACATCATTCCTTTCTCCTTCTCAAGGAAAGCATGTGTAAATAGTTCAACATCTTTATCATCCACTTCATCAAAACATGCTCCTTATTATTCCTCATCAAATAACTCCTGAATGATTTCTTCAGCCTTGGAATTGTCTCCCATAGTCAAGAACTCCATAACACATAATGCTTCTCTTACCAGAGATTTAGTAGAGAAGTACTCAAAAGTCTGGGTCATGCCTGCTACTAAGTCTAGCCAATTTCTAGTCTCCTATGCGAGCTTCGCATAAACATACCAAGTGCATGCGCAACCTTGCAAAGTGGAATAAAGTTTGTGCACCCAAAGTGAAGGTGGTAAAGCTTCCTACCCCTATTTCTAGAGTCTGTCAACCTTATGAACATAATGCTTTGAATAGGTTGATTACCATGATATATGTAGATTTGAGTAGGCACATTTCTCCTAAAGAACCGAGTGGTTAGAGAAATTCTGACTTCATTCCATTCTATGAGATTATCCCTATGAACCATCCACCAACACACTTCCATCTCATGCAGGGTATACACTAACATATTTCTTCTTTCAACTTGATTCATCCACTACTCCTCCATGGCACACATGAATACGGTAGGGTATATTTCTCCCATATAATGAGCTATAAAGTTGTTACCTATTCTCGTAGTATAATGAGGGTTTCTTCTCCATGAAAATGAAATTCTTACATTATGCCCAACCATCTCATAGGTGTTATATGCCCAATTATCACAAGCAATACTTGTAGTATCACTAATAAATTGTGAATATTCCCACTAAAGGATTCCCTACTTAGATGCCTCAAGTACTTTCGGATCTGAATGGTGAGTACATAATTTTTTTCACGTCTTCCTCACTCAATGGTTCAACATAAGGTACAATTTTACCATATGTTAAAAGAATAATAACTCTTTATTCCTTGTTCTCGAAACTTATATACCCCTTGTTGAACCCTAGATCAACATTATTTTCATAACATGAAGGACACCCAAGAAGAGATGGGAAGTTTTCTTCTTCTGCAAGTGCTAAGACCTCAAAGTCCCTACCGAACTTGGCCCCTTGTATAATAATGGATGCACCCTTTAAAACTCATTTGGAGTGGCCTTAGTTTGATCAACCATAAACAATACATTAAAGGATAGCTATAATGGAGGTCTCGCCCATCTGTGTACCCATGCATCTAAAATAAGTACATTAACTTTCGGGCTGTGTAAATCAATATATTTCTCAAAAGACATCCATCCACAACAACATTGAAGGTGATCCCCTTGTCATAATCCAAGCTATGAGGGGGAATATTAGCATGTAGGATCTTCCGTCCATTATCAATACCGCACGTGGAGTGTTTTCCTTTAGCCAATTCCCTAGTAATGGAATGATGTTCTCCTGGTGCAACATCTTGCATACTTCTTTCAAATCATCAATTTCTGATTGGATTATCTCTGCTACCTTCTTTTGTTCCAACTTTTGTGTCTGTTCCTTTAAAAAATGTATTTCACCCTAAAAATTTATGAGCACCTCCATGGTCTCTGATGAACCTCCTTCGATGTGTAAGATCTAGGTACCTTACATGTAAAAATTCCTCATTGATGGTAGGATTCTACTATAATGTCTCTCTAGCATGCGTAAATTCAGCACGCGTAATAATCTTCATAGATACTTGTACATACTTGAAATTGTAAGGTGCCGCACCACTAAAACAATGATAGACATGCCCCAATGATGATACAAGTCTCCTTGCAAGGTGTTCGGAATCTAGAAAGGCTCACTAAGTATACATTTGTATCCCACTACCCCAATCAGCCTTTGCATGCTTTGTTTTCCCATTTTTTCCCCTTTCTTCTTGCATTTTGTCTTTAGTGACGAAAACGCCACCCTGCCGGGTGGCGGTCTCGTGACCACCGCCCAGGACAAGGCGAAAGTCCTGTACACATTTTCCAGATCCTTCCGACGATCACGTCAAATGTAAATCTTGGATTTTACACACTTTCTTCAACCAATTTGGCTTGCATTAATGTTTTCTGCTCCCTGGGAATAGTGTTTTTCCTTTGTTTATAGTAAAAGAGTTCTAATGGGAGTTACCCTCTGGTAAATGCATTGGTTATAAATAGCCAGCTTGTTTTCAAGCAAATGGCCCCTCATCCTCTCAATTCTCTTGTTCATTTTTTCAATTTCTTGCTTAGAATTTTGTTAGTTTCAGGTTTTGCTTCCATTGTTGGCACTTTGGAGGTCATATCATCTTCTTGTTTCAAGTTTTGTTTCATTACTGCTACATACAATGATCGCTTTAAAACATAGAATAGCTTCATTTCTAGACTAGAATCCATTAAAGTTGTAGGTTTTGTTTTGTCACAAGGATAATTTTTGAAACTCTTGGTACACTTGTGTTGTATTCCCGCAATAAATCCCACTAGGAATTACATAGTCAAGCTCTATTCACTTGCGCTATCCCTCTCCTACTCACATTATATTCGGTCTATATCCAAAGATGCCATTGTTTGATTGCTATGTTTTGTTGATACTATCATATACACACTTTTTGGATTCATGAGGACACGAAGGAACGAGGAGATCATACTGAGGGGATGAAATCACACACAATTTGATTTACCACTGTTCTATAAATGCCAAGTTTGAGCTATCAAAGTTCTAGTTACAATATATAAAATAGAGTAGTGAATTATTTTATTTCAGTCAAAATCTTATGCTCGATATCACCAGGGAAGATGTGGGGATTGATAGTTTCTGAGAAACTGTGATTCATTCCTCACTTCTGAGGTAGAATCGAGTCTTTCAATTTAATATATTTAGTTAGATATTTAGTATAATATCACAATTGCACAGGAAAATAGCCATACCAGGCTACTTTGTTTGTTTTCATTTTGTTTCTAGATTAGTTGTCAATTTTATAAATATAATAGAGTAGCTGCTCTTCAATTTCATTGAAATACGTCATTGAAAAATAAAAAAATAGAAGAATGCTTACGTAGTGTAATACCTCTTTCATAATCAGTTTATTAAATGTTAGTTAAAAGTTGAATCATTTTGTATGACAATCACAGGACCTAGAGAGCCTAGAGAGTATATATTTGAACCCATAGTGCCTCAAAGAAAATCTACCCACGACTTTAGCTGATATAGATCAGATCTTAGGATATAGGTCTTTTGAGCAACAACAAACCCGAAAGAAATTAATGAACAAATTTGAGGACTAAATATAGAAGATGAAAAAGCTTACACATTCTGGTCAAACCATCCAAATTATAGATTGCCTTGATAAAACACCTGAATGACCGTGCAAGGGTTCGAATGAGAACAAACATTTGGTTGTGATCCTTTGGTTCCACAACCTAATACAGAGACCTCCTCATTGATATAGACACTAGCTTACGTATCCAAGTTACTAGAACACCTGTTAGGTACTTCGAGAAAATCATACAACTTCTAGCTCTAAACGTAGAAGCTGAAAAGGCATACAATTACTTGGATAGTGGGAAGAAGGGATTGATTCTTCACATGACCATAACAGTCCTCAACAACCATGTACTCATGGTTGTGATCCCCAAGTCCCACAACCCAACGGGCCTACAAATCAGTCAAGTATTGACACCGGCTTGCAAATGCTGGTGTTTAGATCTTCACCACTCCTGCCAGATATTATAGCACAATTTTCCATATTAAACATAGAAGCCAATCAATCCAATATTTTTTGGGCTAGACTAGAAAACCACCCATAGCTAACCACAAAATCCACTAAAATGACCTACCACTACTTTCATGACCTTGTCTGGAGATATATATGAAGCTCCCACAGGTCACTTCCCATGTATCCAACAACCAAATAGGATCTTGGCAGAGCTCGAAATTGATTGGAGCCTTCGAGTAGCCATTATATCTAAATGAGCCATCACACCAATCTACGTTAGGAGGGCCTTCTTCACCTTAGATTCATAGATTCTCGTTATTACGTATTGAGGATTTAAGATTACCCGATTAGCTCATATATATCCATTCGCATTCAACATTCACCGGCTATCTCAACACGACCTCGGGAAGTCGGGTATGAGGAAAGGGTACTTGTAGATTCCCATGCTCGCTTGTCACTTTTCCATCGTACAAAATTGGTGAACCCGACATGAAACAAACTAATATTCCTCTTTCTATTTTCATTTCTTCCATCCACCTTCGCTCTTTCTCATTATTCTGCAGGTATTCATATACCCACCGAATATGTCGGGATATGATGCATATGGCAGACCTCTCTTAGGTCTCGAAGTAAACTATAGTAAGAAAAATAGACAACCATCGCACTCTCTTTCTACATGGGCTAATAACTATTTAAGTAATTACTTGTCATCTCAAAACCCCCTCACAAAACCAGTTCTAGTTCTTCATTCCGAATTGAGGAGTTTGATCAAATTACATAAACACAACACCTAGAACCATCGGGCTCTTACAATATGATGTTTACTTGGAGAATTTTCTTCATCTCCTTGGGTCTTTTTTAGACCACGATTAGTAGACAATCGACCCACTCCCCATTTTGGATGAGGAGTACTTAGCACACTTCCAAAATATGTATCCACCTTTAGGAAGTTTACAAATATAGTATGATACCCTATTCTAGGAGAACACCCCCATTCCTCCACCTATGGGAAATACCCTTGGTGAAGCTTGGCAAGGTAATGACCAATTCATAGTAGGGTATCATACCCCCTTACAACCTCAAGCCATACAACAAACACCCTTAAGGAAAAGCACTGTGTCTTCACCAATGCAGATCATTTTTCCTTAGCTGAGAAGGTTAGAGGGATAGAACTTGCTCAAGCAAACCAAAATTCATATTTTGGGCAAGCAGGAATCCCCAACCCTCTACATCATCCTAGTCAGGTCAACCTCCTTACAGGAATAGGCACGTTAGGCATGCCTCCTCAAAATCCTTATAGTTACCCACAACAAACACCAACTAGGACCGCATTTTCAAATACCGCTCTAGTTGAAAACATGACACCTCCCAGCTTGGCACCAAACAACCCGTACTAGAACAATGCTCCTCCTTATTTAAACATCTATTCAAAATCACCACAAGGAGACATGTTCTCTTCTCTCGGGATGTTTGTTCAACCACAGGGATTCCCTTATGTCCCTACAAACACATATGCTATGCCATATCAACAACCCATTCCACCTCAACCCCCTCAGCAAGCCCCATCGATGGTTGAGGCCTACGCAGTAGGGACTTATTTAGAATATTTAAAAGAACCCCTAGACTTCACCATACAAAGCGTTATGCTTCTGAGACCTCTTCCCAATTTTCCCAAATACAAAGGGGAAGGGGACCCAAATGCACACATTAAGGCCTATGCCACAACCATATGAGAGTTACTCCCTTAGGATGGGGTTGTCGCTAAAATATTCCCTAAGACCCTAGAAGGCATTGCCTTGACCGGTATTACGAGAATACACGAAGCTTTGGTACACTCATTTAAACAACTCGTCGTAAGAATTCATCAAAGCTTTCGACATGAACAAATTGTTAAGAACGGGAATCGGGAGTTATTACATATCAAAAAAGAGCACAATGAATTTGTTGCTCATTTTATCCAAAGATGGCATACGGTTCTCTACTAATCAGTGAGTGCTCCAAATATGGATCAAATGGAACTATGTGATTTATTCCTTAATTCACTCAATAGAGAGATAAAGGAAGAAGTCTAGAAGTTCCCACTAAGAACTTACGATGAAGTACTCGAAAGTGCTCTATGAATCGACCAAGCAGTGATTGATAGTGGTCGTAAGACATATGGGACAAACGGGAAATTAACCACTCCAAGTCAAAACACCACGGTCTATCCTAATGCTGGGAATGCTAATCAAGGACCTAAGATCCTTAACAAGAACCATGGAGTTACAACAGATGGAGTAATTGACCAAGCTAAAAGGGAAAATATTTTAAACATTTTGCCACACATTGTTAATAATCAGCGAAATAAATTTTTTTACCCCAACAATCAACACGGTGGATTTTAATCATCCACCATGGAAACAACAACAACAACAATGAAAAGTCTAGATGCAAAGTCAAAATCAAAACCCAACTAGATATCAGAGTCAAAACCAAAGGCAATAGCCTCAAAATTTTAACTCTAAAAACCAAAGAGCCTTATCGAATTTCGGACAACAATAGGTTTTAAATCAACAACCTTGAAATTACAATACCAATCTATATTGTGGCTTCCAAAATATTCAAGGCCATGATACTAGGACTTGTTGTGAATACAATAAATTCATGCAAAGTGTTTTCCGGGAAGATCAAAAACAATGTTTATAGATATGTTTTTAACAAATTTTGTAGTACCCATGCCAAACGCTTATGCAGGGGTAGTTTCCCCTCAAAATGAATCCCTCAAGATATTCAATGACCCACTCCCAAACCATTCTAACAACAATAGGTTAGATCCTAATGGAATGAATAAGGGTGTCATGACAAGAAACAATGATTATGAAGCTTCAACTTCATTAAATCCGCTAGTCGCACCCCAATTAGGAACTCAACCTCAAACTAAGATAGTTGGTTTAGTGGAGTTAGACACCGAGCTACCCATAGAAACCATAACAAGAACACATGATTATTCTTCTCAACCAACTCCAAGTTATTCATTAGAGCCAAAAATCACTAAAAAAACATTGCTAAAACCTATAGGCACCTATGATCTAATTAATGATTTAACCAAAACCTTCTTGCACATCTCCTTCTTGGATTTGTTAAAAACTCTCCCACCCAAAGGGCTGCCCTCTTAGAAGCATTAGGCCTTGGACATTTAATCAACATCACTCCTCCTCTAGAAATGCAAGTAAACCATGTGGATTTTGATGTTTATCCTCCGAGGTAGCCAGATAGGGATACGAAATTTATATTTGATATAAGAAAAATGCCAACAGATGCTGAAATTACATGAAGAAATGACCCAACTTTACATTTACAAGTTTGGGTCTACAATAATTAGGTTAAACGTGCAATGGTCGACGATGGGGCAGCAGTCAACATAGTCCCCTTCACTTTCCTTTAAAATCTAGGATATGGAGAAAGAAACTGTTCCACGACGCGAAATACGCTAAGAGGTTATGATAGCCTCAAAGCTACTTTGATTGGAACCATAGTTTTACTAGTCACTTTAGGACCCAAGACGGTTCTCACCAAGTTTTATATTATAGATCGGGAAACCAATTATAATATGATCCTTGGTCAGCCATGGATACACCGCATGAAGGCAATCCCTTCCACATTATTCCAAGAAATAAGATTTCTACACTTAGTGAAAATATTCATGGCACAAAGTGACCCAAAACCCTTTGTTATACACCTAGCTGATTTGAAGAAAAGGCCAGGTGTTCACTCTTTTGAACTCCCAACAAATCAGCTTATCAAACCAACTAATTCACAACCAAAAGAAAAGCTAATACCCACCACTGAGTTGGAAATTACAAATCCAATTGAGGATGTTCCAGTACTCAAAAATGAGACCAATGCTATAAAAGCAGTATCACTAGGAACTACCGCAAAAATTGTTGAGTTCAGCGGAGAAATACTTACCTATTCTCATACCATTTGATTCCATGGGTATAGGACACACCACAGGTTTCACTTGTCTTTCATCAAATGAAGTTTTATGGTAGAGGTAATCAAAGCGGAAGAAACAGATACAACAAATATCCCAGCATCCATTTTTCCAAGAAAGTATTAGACTCTCCACTTTGATGGAGCTAGATGTCACTTTGGAGTTGGGGTAGGGGTGATCTTTACTTCACCTGAGTGAAAGATCCTACCTTTCACTTTCAAATTAAACTTTGAATGTATAAACAATGGAGCTGAGTACGAACCTCTCCTCCTTGGCCTCATCCTAGATAAAAGAATGGGTGTTAATTGCATTAGAGTGCTAGGAGACTCGCAACTAGTTGCAAACCAAGTCTTTGAGGTATATGAAACTAGGGCTGAAAATTTACAACTATACAAAATAGCCATGTTAGATTTAAGCAAGAAATTCAACTTCATATCAACTAAAGCAATCCCGCGAGAGCAGAACCTTCTCGCAGACTCAATAGCAACATCATCTTCCTGTTTCACCCCAAACAGCAAGTTGGAGGACACAAATTTCACGGTATCACTTTGTACTGAACCATTAGTACATAAAATACCAAAAAAATCAATCCTAGCTCATGGAGAAGTTGAGAATGATTTTTCTATCATAGGTCACTTTGACGATGATAGAGTCACTCTCGAATATTTGAATGCCTATGCAGAGCTACACCTTGCTCACCGTATAGTTGATCTTTCCCTAATACCTCATTCCTCTTCCTACTTTGGAAATCCCATGGTAGAGTCTCCTCCATAGAAAGATCTTGATATCTATGAGATAGAAAATGGAGAAAGCTTGGAATTACCTCCAGCCCCACCTAAATTTGAAGAAGGTAACACTTCTTTGATAGAAGAAACCATTGATATAAACATTGGAATGGAGGAGGAACCAAGAATTTTGAAGTTGGGATCCTCATTAACTCTAGAGGAGATAGAAATACACACCCAAATCCTTAAAGAACATCAAAAGGATTTTGCATTTAACTATAAAGAAATGATGGGCATTGCACCACAAGTTGCGGTGCATAATCTTGTCACTAAACCAGATGTGAAGCCAATTAAACAGAAGTCAAGACCAATGAAGCCAAAAGTGGCTCTCATGGTAAAAGAGGAAGTAGTAAAACTTCTCCAAGTAGGATTCATCAAGCCCATTGACTATTCACAATGGGTATCTAATATTGTTCCCATCCTCAAAAAGAATGGGAAAATACACATTTGCATAGATTTTCGGGATATTAACAAAGCTTGTCCCAAGGATGATTTCCCATTACCATCCATTGATGTTATCATTGATGCAATAGCTAGATTTTAAGTGATGTCCCTCATGGATGGGTTCTCGTGGTACAATCGATTAAAATAACAGAGATGGATCAAGCCAAAACCACATTCATATCTCCCTGGGGAAATTATTGTTATGCTGTCATGCCATTTGGTCTTAAGAACGCAAACGCTACATATCAGCGGGAAATGACTTACATATTCCATGATCTTATCCATAAAATTGTGGAATCCTATGTGGATGGCTTGTTGGAAAAATCCAAGAAACACTATGATCTTCTGGAAGTGCTCTGTATCATCCTCTCATGACTAATCAAATATGGCATCACATTAAATCTAGAGAAGTGTGTGTTTGGTGTGACAAGAGGTAAAATTTGGGATACATTATATCTTCACAAGGGATTGATGTTGATCCAGGCCAAAATATGGGCTGTTCTCAAAATGATCCTCCCATCGATAAAGTCTGAATTAGGTCATTTCTTGGGAAACTCAATGCAATCCAAAGGTTCATCCCAGATTTAAGCTTTTCCATTCACCCAATCAATAATCTGCTCAAGAAATATTATAGCATCAATTAGACTAAGAATGCAACGAGGCCTTCGAAGTAGTTAAGCGGTTCTTGTTGTCACCACCCACACTAATGTCTCCCAAGCTAGAACACCCTTTGATCCTATACTCATGAGCCACTCATGTCTTGGCAAACTTGCATGCGCAGGCTCAAGAAGACGATGACAAACAAGAACGCATAATCTATTTCATTAGCCGAACATTGCTTGATTATGAAACACGTTACACACAAGAAGAGAGAGAATGCCTTGCCATAATTTTTGTAATAAAACATTTGAGACATTACATGTTAAACCGAAACAACGGTCATTGTAAAGACAGACCATTTATGAAAATTTCTCACACAAGGATCTTTATATAAAAAGGTCATCTGTTTCATAACCTTAATGGGAGAATTTGAGTTAACATTCATGAACTAGAAATCCTGTTAAGGGAAAAATCATTACAGATTGGTTAGCTGACAATCCACTAGATGGAGGTGAGCTGGTAAATCTAGACTTTCCCAATGAGTGTGTATACTTCATCGAAACCAGGCCCCCCATCTCTACATGTCCCTCGTATACTGATATCATCAATTTTATCATGGACCATACATACTCGGAAGGTGCCACGTCACAAAAAAGAAGGTGGTTACACATTATTACCGCTAAATATGTTATTTTAGAACAAGTACTCTATATTAGAGCCTTTGATGACATGCTTCTAAGATGCATCAACATAGAAGAATCCAAGAGGATTCTTCATGAATCCCACAATGGGATATGTGGGGGCCACTTCGATGGTCATGCCACCACTCGCAAAATACATTGAATGGGCTATTTTTGGCCCACTCTTAAGCATGATGTAGTGGAATTTGTACGTAAGTGCCACAAATGCCAAGAATTCTCTCACGAGATTCACATGCCAGCACAATCCGTACAACCAATAGTGACTCCATGGCCCTTCTCCACGCTGGGTCTAGACTTGATCGGGAAGTTCTCTCCCTCATCAACCGATGGCCATATTTTTATAATCACAGCCATGGAATATTTTACCAAATGGGTGGAGGCCATGCCTCTCACAACTGTACCATGTTCAGTAATTATCAAATTCATTCTAAACCAAATTATCTGTAGGTATGGTGTCCCACAAGTCATTATCATAGATAATGGCACGTCCTTTAAAAATGATGAATTCTAGTTATGTAGCAAGTTCAAGATAAACCATCACATGACCTCTCTTTACTACCCTCAAGCTAATGGACAGCCGAATTGACAAACAAAATGTTAAAATCTATTCTCCTCAAAACAGTCAAGGAAAACAAGCAAGATTGACATTTAAAAATATATCCAACCTTGTGGGCCCATCAAACCTTAATAAGAACACCAATAGAAGCAACTCCTTTCTCACTGGTATTCAGTAGGTAAGCAGTTCTCCCACTTGAGGTTGAAATACCCAGTCTTCGTATCTCATTACAAGGGATTTTGGATGAAGAAGATTATAGGGAGGAACGCCTCTCTCAACTAGAAAGCCTTGACAAGGCCAGTTAAATACCAACAACAACAGAGCCTATGCTGACCGGATGTGTCGGTAGTACAACAAAAAAGTCTATGAGTGAGAAATATATGAAGGAGATTTAGTTCTAAGACTGGACAACCAAATCGATAAGAAAACCGGTGAAGGAAGGAAGTTTTGAGCCAAATGGTTGGGCCCATACCGAGTCATGAAGGACTACAAAAATGGTGCGTAACTCTTGTGCACACTAAAATGTGAGGAATTTGGTGAAACTGTCAATTACTTTCATCTTAAGTGGTTTTACGCATAAAACACCAAAGTCATTACTAGTACATTATAGCTACTTACATTGCATTAGTCTCTTAGCTACTTCATTCTGTCCATTTTGTAAAAATGGTAGTCCAGGATCTTACTCTTAAAACAATCATACAAAATTTATGAAATATTGGCAAAAGCATTCATGTCAAATCTCTCCAAACATCATCAACTATTTTCAAATCTTCTCATCAAATTCGATAGACAAACATTGACAAAACCATACCAAAACCTGCATACTTGGCTTTGCTCTTTATTTCTACTAGGTGAAGTTGTCCTTACCCACGGTCTATTTTGGAAGCTTCTTGGTGTCACATCTATCCCTCTTAAATCTCTTGGAATGAAAGGATATCCCAAAGTCATAGATCAAAAATGTCAAAATCAAATGAAATCAAAAGCACCAAGAAAACAAAATATTTTATTTTACACACTTCTTTGCCCCATCAACCTTCGGTGATAAGCCCACATCTCTTACTGGTGATGTGAGGTTGGGAAAGGAAAGAAGTGCCCTTACTCACTTGTATCTTGCCTTTGGTGACAAACCCATGCTTCTTACTAGTGGCATGAGGTAGGGTGTGGGGGGTCCAGTCACACAAATGAACAAATCTTGGTATGCTAAAAACACAAGTCAAATTCTATTAAGAGGAAGCAAATATCCAAATATCCAAATTCCAAAGAGATCAAATCCTCAAAACCAGATTTTTTCAACCAGGTTGCCATTTATGAATCTAAGTCTAGATAAACTAAAAAGTAAGTGGCCTTCTAAGCTTGGTGGTAGTTCTGGGTAGGGTGGGTGTGTAGGTCAAAATTTGGCTTACATTAGTTTTTCTGTCTCTCATCATTCCATTCAGTTAAAATCATACAACTTGTGCCCTTCCTAACTCTTGGTGTTGAGCCCTCGCATCTTACTAGTTGCGTGGATTTGGGATTGGGAAAAGTTCATCTCTTTATCACTATACATTCATCATGTCTTGCCAACATCAGAGGAAATTACACACATTTCCCAAAGAGTTCAAAATTTCAGTACTACCATATGTTAGTATCATCTCATATCAGCACTACAAAAACATACAGAGTAAAATATTCTATCTACTATCATTGGTTATCCATTGCATACATTCTGAAAACATGAAAAACAGTATTCTAAAAGCATCTAAATACACATATAGAAATAAGTCACAAAATTCAAGATAGGCAAGAGTCTAGATCCAAAGAGATATATATATATATATATATATATAAATCAAGTTTCGTATACAATGCCATCATGCACTAGGCATGGTCAAAACGCTCAATGATCCTGAAAAGTACAAAAACACTCGTATAAACATCTAACAAAATACTACAAAAATAGTCTCTCAATCCCTATGGGATGCCTCAGAGGGTGGGTGGCCACACCTAGGAATCCGGCTAAGCTGGTGCTATGAATGCATTGAGGGCTCGCGGTCATGTTTGGTAGTTACCGTCTCGCTATGAGAATGGCTTCTCCTCATCAGGCACTTAGCTTTCCTATATCCAGCCACCTTCGTTCGGAGAGAAGTCGTAATCTTCGCTGCATACCAGATAGAGGAAAAAACATTGGTGTGCCTACCGCTACTGAGGGCTCCCCCATGTCCACGGAAAGCTCAACATGAGTCTTCTCCAAGGGGAGAAGCAAGGTATCGTACACACTCGGTGAATCAAGTCTCGCCACTCATCAGTAGTCGTTGTAAACAAAGGAGAAAAAAGTTAGAAAATAATCAACGATAGAATCAAGAGTAAATGAAACAAAAAGAAATAACAAACTAAGACAAGTCTAACTAAAACAAATGTTAGGAGAAGAGTGACAACTCACTAGGATTGCCAGGCCTCCAAGAAGGATCTCTAGGATCCGCACTTGCCACTGATGCCACCACCGATTGGTGCCCCTCTCCCACATCTGGGGCAATGTGACAGCCTGCAACAGACTCACCATCTCCACTTGGGTCCTAAGAGAGTAACTCCTCTAAAACCAGAGTCACCCTCTCTGCACTCCACTCCACCCTCTTGGCCTATAGGATCTCCTAGGTATCATGCCACTTATGATCGCTATCACCCCCCACCACCTATCTCATTGATCTCCATGTCCTCTGTCTCCTCGGTCTCTCCCCGGTGAACTCCTCGACTTAGAGTCCACGTCGATGGGCTCATCACTGCTATGAGCAGGAATAGTAGTAATCCAAAGTAAGGGTGCCTAAGGAGCACCAGCTCTCCCTCATGCACATACCACCCTCCTAGCCATAATAGGAGTACTGGGCATAACAATGGTCCACCCCGGCCTCTGTGGAACTCCCAAGACTCATGAATAGATATATATACCCGCCCCTTTGGAGGAAGCATTTCACTATAGGGAGGACAAACTACTATGATACTCTATCAAAGGGGTGGATCTCTAGCTTCCCCACCCCGTCTATCAATTGGTGGTGGTCCGACAAGAAATCAAAGTAATGATATCCTCTCCCCATACCCATGCCATGGCCGATAAGGAGTGGCCATGTCTCTGATAGTTAGGGAAGCCATTAGCGGGTGGGGTGCTTTGAGAACTACCATCCCCATCCACCTCACCGCCTTGACGGCCCCGGGATCCTCCACCTCTACACCTCTCCCATATGGGGTGATATGCTCATACAAAGAAACTCATGACAAGATTCAAGTGGCTCAGGTGACTACCCCTATAAACAAACTACCCTATATAAGTCATGGTAGGTAGTCCTAAGGATCTCTTCTCCACAAGCATAGACATGTCCATGGCCCTCAATTTGTGTAATAATAAGATCCCAACAATACAAGAGGGTATCCCCTCCTTGTCCCTAATTAGTCTCGGATGTAAGGATGCCCATAATGGCCTTGTGAAGAAAGGGAATGTCGACTCAATAATAGAGCGGATCCTCTTTCCCTTCTTCGACCCCATCGATATGACCGCATCTCCCATATAGTCGGCCCATTGAACCACCTATGATCTAGATACTGCTATCTTAAGAGACAG
Organism: Taxus wallichiana var. yunnanensis; assembly: GCA_018340775.1. Classification (NCBI taxonomy): domain Eukaryota; kingdom Viridiplantae; phylum Streptophyta; class Pinopsida; order Cupressales; family Taxaceae; genus Taxus; species Taxus wallichiana. The sequence goes on from CM031236.1 coordinate 263,752,592, forward strand.
CCACTACCCAAAGGATCAGAACCCCCAGTATATGATAAACATCCTCCAGGGTGATGGACCACTCACCCCTAACTCTTGGCAATTGGAAGGTGTTTTGATCCACATCCCAATAAGAGAACAATTCACACAATATGTGACTGATAGGTACAACATGAGGAACCTATGGAATCCTCCATATATCAACCCTCTGGAGAGTATCCTGCTCTGCCTAGGAGAGTGCCTCCAACACTATTGAGAGCAAATCAAACTCCCTCTCCTAGCTCCATCTCGATGTACTACTCCTCCTTCTGCATACACCCAAAAACAAAAAAGAGGAGTAAGTTAGTACTACAATCGGGTTGGAAAACTATTAAAAAACGTAAAATTTTGAACATGTAAAAATAAGCTAAATTTTGTATTATTTTGGTCCTCTGTCGTGGACCGCCACCCTATGCAGAGTAGTGGTTCTATAACCGCTGCCTTCTAAGGTGGCGGTCCTGTAACCACCACCCTGCACAGGGCGGCGGTCCTATCCCGCAAATACAAATGGGTCGTAAGCACTAAAAATGTCTAAAAACAAGCAAAAACACCATTTCAACTGAAATAAAAGCCTACCCTATGGATGCCCCCCCTAGAGACACATTTAAAACTAACATTTTCAAAAATGATCCCCCCAAGGGAAATATTTTATCATTTCTACATTTTAGGTTTAAAAATGATAAATCGAGAAGAACTAACCCGAGACTTTGTGGGTTAATGTTCTACTCTCGGAGGCATGATCGCTATCTCACCACAAACATTTTGACTATACTCTCGTCAAAACCATCACCATGGGTCCAAAAGCTCAAAATCTATCAAATCAATGTGTAAATGAATAGTAAAAATACTTCGTTTTATATAAATATCCCTCTTAATTTAATTTGGAATGTCTTTCGAAGGGTCGAGCACTAATGGAGGTAAGTTCTAAACCTCACATAGATGGTAATTCCTCTTTTCTTATCAATTCAACATTATTTCTCAATTTATTTTATCTATCTCGCACTTGAGTCCCCTTTTTCATGTTTACAGTAGCAAAATCTTGGATTGTGACTTTCCAAAGCACATGGACGTGTCGTATAGCTCCTAACTCGCATTTCGGGACCTCCATACTCAGATCCACCATTTTACACCTCTTTATGGCTAAAACACTTCTCTCGAGGGGGCAATATGTACGTACCTAAAATTGTAAGGTACTGCACCGCCAAAATGATGATACACATGCCCTAATCATTATACGGGTCTCCTTGTAAGGTTCTCGGAATCTAGAAAGGCTCGCCAAGTATACACTTATATCCCGCATGCCCCGCTCAGCCTCCACATGCTTTGTTTTGCCCCTTTTCCCCTTTCTTCTTGCATTTTTTCTTTAGTGACGAAACCACCACCTACGCCAAGGTGGTGGTCCCATGATCTTTGCCCGAGGATAGGGTGCTTGGTCCTATATGCATTTTCCAGATCCTTCTGACGATCATGTCAAATGTAAATCTTGGATTTTAAACAATTTATTCAACCACTTTGGCTTGTATTAATGTTTTCTTCTCCCTGGGAATAATGTTTTTCCTTTGTTTATAGTAAAAGAGTTCTAATGGGAGTTACCCTCTAGTAAATGCATTGGTTATAAATAGCCAACTTGTTTTCAAGCAAATGGCCCCTCATCCTCTCAATTATCTTGTTTATTTTTTCAATTTCTTGCTTAGAATTTTGTTAGTTTCAGGTTTTTCTTCCATTGTTGGCACTTTGGAGGTCATATCATCTTCTTGTTTCAAGTCTTGTTTCATTACTTGCTGCATACAGTCAGTTTAAAACATAGAATAACTTCATTTCTAGACTAGAATCCATTAAAGTTGTAGGTTTTGTTTTGTCATAAGGATAGTTTCTAAAACTCTCAATACACTTGTGTTGTATTCCCACAATAAATCCCGCTAGGAATTGCATAGTCAAGCTCTGTTCACTTGCACTATCCCTCTCCTACTCACATTATATTCGGTCTATATCCAAAGCTGCCATTGTTCGAATGCTATCTTTTGTTGATACTATCATATACACACTTTCTGGATTCACGAGGACATGAAGGAACGAGGAGATCACACTGAGGGGATGAAATCACACACAACTAGATTTACCACTATTATGTAAACGCCAGGTTTGAGCTATCAAAGTTCTAGTTATAACATATCAAATAGAGTAGTGAATTATTTTATTTCAGTCAAAAGCTTGTTCTTGATATTGCCAAGGAAGCCGTGGGGATTGATAGTGTCTGAGAAACTGTGATTCATTCCTCACTTCTGAGGTAGAATCCAGAGTCTTTCAATTTAATATATTTAGTTAGATATTTAGTATAATATCACAATTACACATGCTAATAGCCATACCAGGCTATTTTGTTTGTTTTCATTTTGTTTCTAGATTAGTTGTCCATTATATAAATATACTAGAGTAGCTGCTCTTCAATTTCATTGAAATACATCATTGAAAAATACAAAAATAGAAGAATGCTTATGTAGTATAATGCCTCTTTCATAATCAGTTTATTAAATGTTAGTTAAAATTTGAATCGCTTTGTATGACAATCACGGGACCTAGAGAGCCTAGAGAATATATATTTGAACCCACGGTGCCTCACCAAATCTACCCATGACTTTAGCTGATATAGATCGGGATCTTTGGATACAGTCTTTCAAGCAATAATGAACCTACAAGCAATTAGTGAAAACTCGAGAGGACTAAATATCAAAGACGACAAAGCTTACACATTCTGGTCAAACCATCTGAATTATAGATTGCCTTGATAAAACACCTGAATGACCGTGTAAGGGTTCGAACAAGAAAAAACATTTGGTTGCAATCCTTTGGTGGCTTAGCCTAACACATGAGTCCTCCTCATTGATATAGAAACTAGCCTATGTATCCAAGTTTCAAGAACACCTGTTAGGTACTTTGAGAAAATCATACAACTTCTAGTTCTAAACGTAGAAGCTGAAAAGGCATACGATTATTGGATAGTTGAAAGAAGGGATTGATTCTTCACATGACCATAATAGGTCCTCAACAACCACGTACTCACGGTTGTGATCCCCAAGTCCCACAACCCAATGGGCCTAAAAATTAGTCAAGTATTGAAACCAGCTTGCAAACGCTGGTGTTTAGACCTTCACCACTCCCACTAGATATTATAACACAATTTTCCGTATTAAACATAGAAGCCAATCAATCCAATATTTTTTGAGCTAGACCAGAAAGCCACCCATACCTAACCACAAAATCCACTAAAATGACCTACCACTACTTTCATGACCTTGTCTGGAGATATATACAAAGGTCCCACAGTCACTTTTCACGTATCCAACAATGAAATAGGATCTCAACAGAGCTCGACATCGATTGGAGCCTCTAAGTAGCCATTATATCTAAACAAGGCATCACACCAATCTAGGTTAGGAGGGCCTTATTTTCGTTAGAGTCATGATTCTTTTATTGCATATTGAGGATTTAAGATTACCCGATTAGCTCATATATATCCATTTGCATTCAACATTCACCTACTGTCTCAACACGACGTCGAGAATTCGGGTACAAGGAAAGGGTACTTGTAGATTCCCATGCTCACTTGTCACTTTTCCATCGTTTAAAATTGGTGAACCCAACGTGAAACAAACTCATATTTTCATGACAACACTAGGGTTAGATGATAATAAAGGAGAATTGTAAGAAGGAATTATTGGAGAGAGAAAAGAGAAGCTTGTGAGGAAGAAAGTACTATACATCTAGGAGGTATGGAAGATTGTAGATCTTCATTGTATATTCTCTACAAAGCTTTGAATAATAATACAGTTGGTTCTTGGTGGACATATCCCACATTAGGTGAAACACGTTATATCTTGTGTATTGTTCTTCAGGTTTATTTTCACTTTTACTGTTTGTATGATTAGATCTGAATAATATATTTGTACAACTAGTGTGATTAACCCCAACAAGATATTCTAGCTAATGTCAAAGAATGTAATAGTCAAATTTATTTAGGAAATCATTCTATTATTAATGTATAAATTCAAGGTAAAGATAATTTTTTATATTGATTATATAAATTATGTTCTATATATTCCTAAATTAAACACGAATCTATTATCATGTTCTCAACTAACTCAAAAAACCTATATCATCATTTTACTTAAAGATAAATGGAACATTAAAAATTAATTAGATACTACTATCGCAAAAGGTATTTAAGAGAATGTCTTGTATATATTTAAAGGTATTACATTTGCTTCTTGTATTTCTTCGTAAAATAGTAATGATTTATATTTATGGCATGAAAGGTTATGGAATATTAATTTTAAGATAATGTATGATATGTATCCTCTTAAAATAGTTGTTGGAATTCCTCTTATCTCCCATAATCTTGAAACTTATGAAGGGTGTTTACATGGTATGCAGTCTCTACAAACCCCTTTCATAGCCATCATGGTGTGAATTCATCTGCTCCTCTTGAACTTTATCATAGTGATGTTAGAGGTCCTTTAGAAGTACCTTCTTTAAATGGTTAATTATATGCATTTATTATCATATGATTTGGTCATTTTTATTAAAAATAAATGATGTTTTATCTAAATTTAAAGAATTTAAAACCTTAATTTAAAATATTTCTAGTCATAAAATTAATAGGATTGGAACATACAATGGAGGAGAATGCGTTAGTATATCATTTGATTCCTTTTGTGTCGAATGTGGAATTCAAAGGGAAGTTACCACTCCCTATTCTCCTCAACAAAATAGTATAGTAGAAAGGAAAAAAGCGCATAATTCTTGAAATGGCCAAAACCATTATTCACTCATCCCAAGTTCCTAATTTTTGTGGGCTGAAGCTATGAATATTATAGTTCACATTCTAAATAAATTCCCTACTAAATCCCTATTCCAAAAAAATATTTATAAAAATAGATTAACAAGAAACCTAATGTATCTCATTTGAGAATTGTCGGTAGGCCATTCTCCATATTCATCCCTAAAGATAAAAGGAATAAGTTAGATAATACCTTCTATCCTTGCATTTTTGTAGGATATGGAGGTAAAATAAAAGGTTTAAGTATTTATGATCCTGCTAAATGAGAAGTTATATAAAACATAAATGTTAAAGTTCTTTATAAACCTTTTTGTAGTTCTTTCTCTATTTCTATTTATTATAATGAATCTAATGAGTTAGAAAATAATGATCATCATGAATGTAATGATCAAATTGATTGTAATAAGGTTACTAAAATTTAGAATGAGTCCACTCTTGTGTCTTCTATGATCAAATGACCTTAATGGGCTTAGTCTATTCTCGCAGAACAATAATACTAATAATATTTGTAAGATGTCCAAAAGTCATCATAATTACCATGTCTTAATGACTATGTATGATCCAAAACCCTAATCTTTTAAATATCCATACCATGATGAATGATGGATGGAAGGCATAAAAACTAAGTACAATGCCTTAAATAAAACTAAAACTTAGGATATTTTCCCTCCAAAAAAATGTAATATTATTGGATCTCGATGTCTTTACAAAATCAAGTATAATTATGATGGAAATGCTGATAAATTTAAATCTAGGTTAGTAGCTCACTTTGGTTTACAAAAAAACTTGATATTAACTATGTCAAAACCATTTCCTTGTTGTATGAAAATGGACAAGTGTTAAGATTATCATTTCCTATCTTCTCAATATGGTTGATAAATTTACTAGATGGATGTTAAGAAATCCTTCCTAAATGGTTATTTGAAAGAGGAAATCTACATGACCAACCTGATTTTTTTGAAGAACCTAGAAAATAACTATTTGTTTGTAAACTAAAAAAATATCTATATGGCTTAAAACAAGCTTTTAGAGCTTGGTATACGAAATAAACAGCTTTTCAAAGATATTGGCTTTTCTAATTTCTCTTATGATAATGATATATTTGTTAAAGTGGAAAATAAACATATTATTGTTGTTGTATTATATGGTTATAATATACTCATTACTAGTAATTTGAATAGTTTAATTCTTAAAATCAAATATAAACTAAAACAATTCTTTGAAATGACTTATTTAGGATTATTACATCATTTCTAAAGCATGGCTATTTTTCATGATAAAAATTCTGTTATTTTATCTCAATCACAATATGTTGTTAATTTACTTAAAATTTTTAATATGGTTGATTTTAAACCTATTGTTATTCCTATTGGATTTGGTTGTAAAATAGATCCTAAACCTGCATGTGATAAAGAAAACCCTACTCTTTATAGGAAACTTATAGGTAGATTGATCTATCTTACAATTAATATACATGATATTGCATATGCAGTAGGTATTTCCTCCATATTCATGCAAGAAACATATCAGGAGCATTGTAAGTTAGCAAAAATAATATTAAGATATACTAAAAGGAACAATTAATTTTGTGTTACATTACGCTTCTTCTGATAATGCTTATTTATATGGATATTGTGATTACTCGCCATGCCGATGATGTAATATAGAAAATATATGACTTCGTATGTTTTCAATTTTGGTATAGGTGCCATTAATTGGAGTAGCAAGAATAAACCAATAGTATACATCTCTTCTACAAAGGAAGAATATAGTTCTAAGTGTAATAGAAGAAACAAAAGAAGCCACGTGAATAAAGTGACCATTGGAAGAAATTCACATGGAATTTAAAGGAAGTACTCCTCTCTTGTGTGATAGCCAAATTTTTATTACTCTTACAAATAATATAGTTCATCATCAGTAAAAACATATAGAAATTCATATAAGTTTCATCTAAGATAAAAAAATTTGTAGTGATTTAGATCTCCATTTTTTTCCTACTGAAGATCAAATTGCATATATCTTCACGAAGACATTTTTTGTTTTGAAGTTTAACAAGTTTTATATAATGCTTGGATTTTTAGAGTTTCCATTGAGGGAGAGTGTGCATGATAATGCCACCTCCTAACAATTGACCATGTGTTTTCTTTTTCACCTCTATACTTCTTCTCCATAAAATCATTGTAAAAGATCTTTATGATCTAAGTAAATTTATCTATTTAAATTTTACTATGTAGTCTAATAACAAAGAATCATTTTATAAAGGATATCCTTAATTTATAAAAGTATCCTAAGGTACTTGTGGATTTTTGATGATAAGTCATGATATGTAGTCACACAAATCACTCGTAGCCTAAATCATCACTTCTAATTTATGGATTCCAAATCCTTTTGTACAAAAAGGTAAGTTTAGCATGATGAAGGTGTATAAATCCTTCAAAAGTGATATGCTAGCCTAAAACCCTCATCATGGTTTAAGGATTGTAAATCTTGTTGTATAAATAGGTAATGTTGGCATATAAACCCACTTAATATTAAGGGGGAGTTTCATAACAATAATCTTAAGTGGGTTTTAACCCCTTACTAAGTTCCTAAAACAATTGTGTTTAATATTGATATTAAATATAACTATAAATTTTAGATTATAATTAATATATAAAATTATTAATTTCTTAAATATAAACAAAGGTTTATACAAATTGATTTAAAATTCAATTAATTTAAAAGGGTATTTTTCAGAAGTCACACACGATCACCCTAAATTAAATAGGGAACATGGGTCCAAGGAAAAATGTGTGGTAAGATAGAGGAAGTGAGGTGGAAAAGAGGGTTGTTGTACTTGTAAATGTGATTAATGCTTCTCTAATGAAAATCTATATTATTGTGGGTTTTTACCTCATAAGATGTTTTCTGCATTTGAAATTATGTGAAGTATTTTTATATGATGTTATTTAATTTATTTTATTATGATTAGATGTTAATTTAACTATATATTTTTTAACTTAATCCTCTTTGTTGGGCCCTAAAATATTGGATAAGTACCAAAGGGCATGAGCGGGCAAGAAAAAGGGGTTTAAGAAGGGTTTAGGTGAAACCAGGGTGTGCGAGGAAGGTAGAACATAAGTTCAAAGGACTTAGCCATATTTGGCGTTTTGAAGAAACTTGAGGAAAAACGTGAGGACCCGACTAGGCAAAATAAGTGGATAAGGTGCCAACTTGGAATCTTGGATGTCAAAAAAAGGATATTCCACGAAGGGAATATTCCCCAAAGACATCATTACAAAGAGTGTATGGTTTGTAAAGGGATAATAATTCACCATTGAAGGACCACATCGACACTTGGCACACAATATTTTTAGAAGAGAAGGCGTGGTATTGGGTGTTGATCCTATAAAAAGAGATGCTCGGAAGCGAGGAAGACATCATGAGAAGAGGAGAGAGAGAGAAGAGAATGTAGAGGAAAGAAAGATGATGAGTAACATACTACCGTAATAATGTTAGGGTTTAGAGCACTTAGTGTTAAGAGTTGTGAGGGTTGTCATGAGCCTCAGATGGTACTATGATCTCTAACATGGGTTAAAATGGAAGGGTATAACTAGGGTCTCATACAAGGGAAGATATGTAGGAGTTGGGTCTCTGTCATTTAACATGTATGGTTTGTGATGACCTCTTTTGATTGTAATGTGGCTACCAGAACTATTCTAAATGAATATATATATATATATATATATATATATATATATATATATATATATATATGGGTTAATTATGTATATAAAGCTTAATGGTATAAACCCTTGTGTTATATGACTATCATGGCTTAGATATGGTTTATTATGCTTATTACATTATTATTAAGTTTTTATAATGCATTAATGTGTGGATTTATAAGTTGTCCCTTCCACTTTTCTTTTAACTAAGTAAATGTACTTCTCATTCTGTAATTCATCCTCCACTAATGGAAAAAAATTCTCACTGCGCTAACATAAAGGAGGGGCTTGGCGCCCGTGCACACTTCGGGTAAGCACCCAACACTTAATGGGTGATAGACCAAAGGCACTTGGGGTTGGAAAGTAGTATTGAGGTTAGATAAAATGACTACATCTTAGTATCATTACTGGGACCTATTTTTAGAGTTGTTGTGAGAATGACGCGTGATGATAAAACACTTGACGTTGGATAGTGTTGAAGAATGGTTTAAGAGCACGGAGGATGCATTTGATCGATATTTAGTAATAGACCTAAATTTGATGCACTTAAATGGGTAGAAAAACACCTTTATAATGAGGTATAAGAGACCTTATTTTGCTTCTTTCCAGTGGAGTTGTATGAATGGATTTCCACGTATGCATCTAGATCAAGATGGTACTATAGATCTCGTGTGTGGACCCAAGATGAATATCAGATGCTACAGGATGCTAATCTTATTAAGACACGTGTTATTGATCATTGGTGGAGAAGAGTGCTAACCAGTTATACCCTAGAATATGCTATTTCTACATTTTCCTATCCTGAGATTGCTGATTTTGAATTCTTGAGAGAACTAAGAGGATCATTTTTGTGTGTTATCCCCTTAGCTATAAATATCATGATAATTACACCGAGTCCTGAAACATTTATTATGGTCGACTGCTTCTTTTGAGCATTGGATGAGGGAGCTAGGGTGGAGGAAGATGGTGGACCTTGCGGCTGATTAGGCGAGGAAGAGAGATAACTCAAGTATAATGAAGCTCATGAAAGGCAATTAGCTAAACAATGTAAAGTTTTAGGAGTGATGGATTTATGGAGACAGACATTGTGGGAAGGAATTAAAGTTCACGTAGAGGACATGGATCTTGAGCGATCGGTGTTACCCCATATTAGAAAGTACAAGAGAAATAATCCTTTAGTGTTTGATGAGATATCATAACTTGGAGAAATGAGATCCATCGGCGCGCATCTCGAATCTACCGTGACCAACCATTAGCACTCATTTTCCAAATCTAGAGATAAGTATTGGTAACCCATTGGTATTGGGGCAAGTGACCGATCAACACCAAGGAGGTATAACTTTTCATTTGGCACAACTATGGATACACAATCATTTCTTGTGTTTGGTGGTATATTGTCCTGAGTGGAATTTTGGAAAATTACAGTGTACAAAATTTTTGCTATCATGTCTCGGAAGTGACACGGGACACACATATGGTAGCGGTGTAATATCGAGAGTGTTAGCACGTAGTTCAATGTGATGGTGGGGACACTAGGTACAACCACTTCAACACCTTTACCAGCTACAAGAGTTAGATCTGGTGGAATAAGAGCTAGTGGACCTAGTGGACCTCACCGGATCTCGGAGGATCTAGTGGATTTAGTGGATTTGGTGGTGGAGGCAACACTAAAGGGAATCAAGGTTCTAGATCAGGCAGAGATTGTTTTGAACCACACTAGAAAGTATTTTTTGAAATTTATTTTCTTCTACCATACTAAAATGGTGTTGAGGATGTTGCAGAGCATGTACACAAATTTGAGCTGCTATGGTGCACAAAGGGGATCACTATCTCAGAACGAAAGGTAATTCATTTTGCAACAATTTTGAAAGGATGTGCACATAGTTGGTACCAGAAGTATAACCCCCACTAGACATTGGTAGATTACAATGTGTTGTGTAATGCCTTCTTAGCCGGGTTTCATATTCCCGAGTTTGAACAAAAGAGCAGAGTGTGCACTGAAGGAAATTCAACAAGGTATGAAAGAGAGTGTACAGGAATATGATGCACATTTTAAAACTCTCTTTTAAAATTGTCTTATGATATTCATCCTTCTCAACATGCTCAATGGTTTTTTTGAGGGTTAATAACACCTTTTAGGAGAGCGATTTTGCACAAGAATTTCACAGACCCGCCGAGGCCTTGGAGGCTACCCTACGTGCTGAGGCTATTAGAAGCATAGATACCAGGGTTAGCACTTTTCTTGAAGCTTTGATTTCTATAAATGGCAAAGAAGCTAGAGAAGCTATCTGCAAACTCAGTGCATGAGACTCATAGTGGCCTATGGTGCATGGATTGTGAGGTAGAGGGGCATACAAAGGATAGTTTTCCTCAAAGATTAGTACGCACCATGATAGTGGACTGTGAGATTTTCCACGGAGATCATGATGCAAGTAGGTGTCCACTACTATAGTGCATGATCCGTAAGAGTGTGTCTTGCTATTCCAAGATTTTAACTTCTACTACTCATGACACTAAGGATTGTAGATTGATTAACTAGATGGATTATGTCATTGATATTGGTGTGCACCAAACCAACCTCATAAATAACTCCAAGGATGAGGGCCATCACTATGAAGGGCGTGCAGATGGAGGGGCACATGGAAGAGGTTTCTGAGAAGGATTTTGAGGTTGAGGAACCACAGAGGAGGAAGAAGTGAGTTCCCACGTGAAACTTGTTACAACTATGGGTCTATGGAGCACTATAAACGTGAGTTTCCTAATCTATTGCAATGCTCTCTGGTGTGGAAATAAACACAAGTATGAGGAATACCTAGAGATATTTGAACATATGAGCTAGAAAATATAGAAGGATAAAGGCACAAAAATGGTAAGAATCAAGAAAGTATACTCATAATGGATGCCAAGGGTAGCGTGTGAGTTAAATCTAGAACCTATAATCATAACAAAGTGTGAGTGAGGATGCACTAGCTGTGAGAGAGATACCAAAGCAAAATCCATTGGTTACTAGAGAAAAGGTGGTGCAAAGGAAGTATCCAAAACCTACTCATCGAAAGAGGTTTATCAAGATACCATGGATGTAATTTGGAGCCGACAAGGAGAGATATAGTGCCTAAAGGAGTAGTCATAGAAGTTAGAGTAGAGGAAGAGCGTTAAGGATCCACAAAAGGATCTCGCATGAATTCGTAAGTATGCAAAATACTAAGGTCGGAGAATTTCATTCCTTTTCTAGGGAATGGTTACGAGAAAAAGTATTGTCCTCCGAGGAGAGTGTGAGTGAAAGTTCATACACACTAACCTTACCCCTCACACCATTTATTATGATAAGGATATTACCTTGAATGTAATAGTCGATGGGTGGATTCTTAGAAATATTCTGATAGACATGGGTGTAGAAGTTAATGTTCTCACTCTAGATGCATGGCATAAAATGGGAATGCCCCCATTACAACCATATTTGAATGTGATATATATGGATAACAAGACAAAGGTGATGTTAATTGGTGTCTTGATTGACACTACTATCACTATCCAAGGGGAAAATTTCACTGGGGATTTCAAATTCTTGGGGCTAGTCGAGGAAAATAAATTTCTAGCGTTACTTGGGTGCCCTTGTTATTATAAGAACAATGCTGACCTATGGTTTAATAAATGGTACATAAGTTTTGAGAACAAATAAGAACAAGTAATCATCCCCTTAACTGATGGGAAGCCAACACCCTATATTGAGCCCTTGGGGAAGAAGTTATTGATAGGATCTACGTGCTCTCTATCGTGGACCCTAAGGTGATTCACCCTATGGAAGGAGTTATTTAGTTTGAAGATTATTAATCTATGAGTGATACAACTCGTGTTGCATGTGACAATTGGGTGCATAAGGCTTATGAGTTAATTGGATGGAAATTGAGAGGATCCATTACAAGAGTGACAAGGAACTCCCACTTAGGCACCTGAAAGGGAAGAAGTTACCAAGCTACACTGGGGATGGCAACCGTGAAATTTTCCTACGAGCCATGGAAGCCCAATGAAGATGTGAAATCAAATGAAGGAGTGTGTTTTTCTACACTTTGTGTAGAACTATAACACGTTGGTGGATGGGGCATCAGGAAAATCTTCTAGGGTGGTGCAAGGTGAGAATTGCACTCTCTATTAGATTTTTTAGGAGAAATACACCAACTAAACTTTATGTATATGATTGGAAAGGATCCACCTTAGATATTTTCCAGAGTCCAAGAGGGTCTATATGGAAGGCGAAAAGGATTTACCTCCATCCCTCTCGGTACACAAGTTTTATTCAACACAACAAGGTTGTGCATGCACATGGTATGTTCATGCAGAGTTATGCCATCGAGATAGGAACCGGCGAAGTTAACAAATGATTTTATTCAAACTTTTGAATATAAAGTGATAAGCCCTTGTGAACAAGGTGCCGCAAGTTGTTAAGTGCCTAACTATGGGAGACAATGCCATGGAAGAGGATATAATACTGAAATTACTAGGTGAGCCTCGGCTTAAAAGAACACTCACGATGAGGGAGAATCACACGATATACAACTTGAGCACACTTGCAATGAGAAAGAGAAGGGAAAGGTGTTCTATGTGATGATAAAGTGAAGAAGTGGAGAACTTGTATTTTAACCATACTATGGGTACACGTGAATTAATAGATAGTGTTAATGAGAAAGCGCGTACCTACCACCATGAACCTCTAAAAAAACAAGGTTAACATTGGCAATGAGAAATGGAATGTAACGAGGATACCATTAGAGACTATTGGTCGAAAAAGAGGTTTCAAAGATCATTGATCTATTGTGTGAGTTTCAGATTTATTTCGTACAGTACCATGAGCTTAAGGGAGTTCACAAATATTTAGGAGAGATGCAGATCAAGATAAAGGAAGGAGCATGAATGATTCAGAGGAGACCTTACTAAATGAATCCAAATTTTCTCATCCGGGTATAGGAGGAGATAGATAAGATGATCGCATCAAAAATCATTGAAGTTATGGAGGAATTAGAATGGATAAACCCAATGGTTATTACCATTAAAAAGGATGGGAGGATAAGGATCTATGTTGATAAAATATATTTGAATGTGATATGTGTAATTGATCCTTTCCCAACCCATTTTACTGAGGAAATCCTGGCAGGATTAGTTGGGCGCAAGATTTATTCTTTCGCAGATGGATTCTTAGGATATCATCAAGTTAGAATTGCAAAAGGAACACCAACAAAAGAAAACATTCACTATAGAATGGGGAAGTTTCACCTACATGGTCATGCCATTTGGACTAAACAATGCACCTATTGTGTTTTTGTGCATAGTGGTCCATACATTTTAGGATTTTATCCATAAGTTCCTTCAAGTCTACCTTGATTACTGGATAGTGGATGGACTAGTAAAAGACCATTGTGACGATTTTTGGTTGATGTTTAAGAGATGCCAACAATTGTGCATATCCCTCAACATTAAGAAATGAATTTTTACTACTCCATTTGGGACCCTTTTGGGGCATATCATATGTAAGTAAGGCTTTCTAGTGGATCTCACCAAAGTTGTTATTATTGTGGGATTGGGGGAACCTACCAGCTAGAGTGCAGTGCATGGATTTCTTGGGCATACGGGGTACTACCATAAATTTATTAAAGGGTATGCCAAGATTTCTATGCCATTGAAGGAGTTACTAAAACACAAAATTACATTTCATTAGGGAGAGATGCAACACATGGCATTTGATGCATTAAAGAATAATATTATCACCGTACCCATATTACGCTTTCCTACTTGGGATAATTCATTCCATGTACATGTTGATGCTTCAAGAATGATGATTTGGGAAGTCTTAGCATAACCTAGGGAAGGAATTGTTATCCACCCCTCGTGTTTTTCTAGTAGGAAGTTGACATGAGAAGATTAGAGCTATACTACTACTGAGCATGAAGCACTATCAATGATCTACACACTACACAAATTTAGGCAATATATGTTGGTAACACCCTTCATATTATACACAAACCACATGGCATTGAAGTACTTGGTGAACAAGATTTTTTTACAAGGGTGCATATGTCAATGGGTCCTGTTGTTTTAAGAGTTTGAATTTACGTTTTTTGTGAAACTAGGAAAGAGTAACTCAAGGGCTTGACCATTTATCAAGGATTGACTCAGGGGAGGATGTGTAGAGCATTGAGGATACAATTCTAGAAGCACAACTATTTAGGTTACTATGCACACCTTTTGATTTGGAATATATTGTTGTGTTTCTCAAAATGGGTGTCGACCGAAGGAATGAAGACTTTAGAAAGAAATCAGTTAGCCATGTGCCACACCCTACATGTTAATTGGTGGATACTTATACAAGCTAGATCGTGATGAGATTTTTCACTAGTGTGTGTTAGAGCATGAAAATGTTGTAATCATAGAGAAAACACATGGTGGGATTATAGGAGGACCCTATGTAGGGAATGAAACCTTACACAAAATATTTCTAGCAGGGATTTGGTGGGAAATCATCTACCAGACTATATTGAGTTTTGTAGGGCTGTGACCATTGCCAGTGCCTTAGAAAACTAGGAAGAAGGGATGAGATGTCATTGAGACCGATAGCTAGCACATAACCATTTGATAAGTGGGCCATTTATTTTGTAGGACCAATTTCACCTGTCACTTGAAGAACTGGTTCACGCTATATCATCACTTACACTGACTACTTAACAAGGTGGGATGAGGTAGCACATATAAAGTACCGCACAATAGCTACAACAACAAGGTTCATATGGGAAAACATACTCAACAGGTATGGGTTCCCTTTAAGCTTGACTAGTGACAAAGGCACACACTTTTTGAATGAGATGGTCATGATTTTATTAGTAGAGTTCATGGTGGCCCATCAAAAGACCACCCCGTATCACCCCCAAGCTAATGGAACCACAGAGAGGCATTTAATAAAATTTTGAGTCACACGCTGATAAAAATTTGTGATGTGGGATGACAATGTCTCAGTAGTAGTATGAGTATATAGGACTACCTACAAGATATTGAACAAGGCCACACCATTCCATTTGGTGTTTGGAACAGAATTTTTTTACTAGTAGAGTTTATGCTACCATCCTTGTGTATTACGAAACAAGAGGATTAGGCTGATGAGAAAGAACAATAGAAGCACTTGGAGAAGATAATGCAGTTGGAAGAGAGGAGATCAATCACTAGGTAGAGTCAAAAGAGTGAAAAGGAATGACAAAAAGCATGACATGATCGCCATATTAAAAACAAAAAAATCAAGGTTGGGCATATGGTCTTGCTTTATGACTCCAAATTTTTACGCCATCCTAGGAAACTGAAATTCTATTGGTTAGGGCCATATATCATCTCATAAATCCTTGATTCAGGCACATTTCAGTTACAAACAGTGGATGGGATGAGGTTACCAAGTTACTTTAATGAGAGTAGGCTAAAGCCCTACTATAAATAAGGCAAGATTGCCATTTAGCCTAGAATTTCCTTAATGTTTTTCCTTTATGTTTCCCCTTCTCGTTTACTTGTTTCCTTTTTGTTTTTTGTGTGCACTTTCTATGCTAGCACCCACTTATTATTTTCAAAAAAATTATATGTGTAGAAGACCACACATATTTTTCATGTGGGGTGGAGTAATGTGACAAATAATGGAAGTTAATAGTATAAGTTGTGTTTCGATGGCCTAGATTGAAGGATTAAAAGCACGTAGTTTAGAAGAGTGTGCATAAAAAGGTTGGACTTAAGGATTTTGGTGTAAGGAGTTTAGAAGAACACGTACAAATATGAGAATCGCAGGAATAACATGAGGTAGGCGATGTCAAAATTTAGGGTAAGGAAAGAAGAAGTGCATTCGATCTTTGTCAGAAGCAAAGCGCGAAAGGATTTTCAATTAGTAAGGATTTTTGTGAGCCAAAAGGTTGTAGGATGTTTCAAATAGGATTGGGCATGGGGGTAAAAGTGTTGAAGGTTGGCTTAAGAATAAAAATCCTCCTTTATTGTAAAGGTACGATGGTAGGTGACATTGTACTAATTGCAGAAAAAGGAGAAAAACTATAAGTAGAAGTTTGGGGTACAATATTATTACCTTGCATTTGTGATATCAAAGAGCTCTTGTGAACTAGTGCATCCTTTAGAAAATTTGTGTGTAAGAGGGTTTGAAGATGTAGGTGGATAACTAGGTTGATCAATGAACTAGGATAGAAAAATACTACACGAGTGTGAAGGAGAGGGTTGTAGGAGTTTTGAATTCTGTAAGTGAATACGCCTTCTTGTGGAAGGAATGTTTTTTATAGGTTAGGGTTCCACATCTAGGGAGCAGGATTGAAGGTATTTTTTGTGTAATAGTAGAGCCATAGAATTAAGCGAGATCCAGGATCAGGAGAAAGGACTTTGAGTAACCCGATAAGAGAAATGGCACCAAGAAAAGTAACCACCATTTGAAAAAAAGAAGGAAAGGGAAAAGGGAAACAAGCTATTTCCACCAGCTTCAATGAAGAATGTTACACAAAGATGTAATACCTAGATGACATATTTCTTAGAAATTAATGGGCATCTCATGTTAGAAAGATGGTTGTAAGTGAATACAACCATTGAATGAGAACCACAGAGAACAAGATGGAATTCAAATTGTTTTTCCCTACGTATAAAAGGACACCGAGATGGAATGCTCATCTATGATGATGAGGTAAAGGTGAAAATGGAGAAATCCAAGTTATTACAACTCTATGAGTTACCCTATTTCAGCAAGCTAGAGTGATGCACGAGTGGTTAATGCCACATGTACATGAAGATCATTTCTACTTCACAGGAAAGAATGTGGATAACTCCTCAAATAATTTCTAAATTTACTGGTCTTAGGCATGAAAGAGAATCTTTTGATGATGACTTATACAACAAGGAGGCCATCAAGAAAACTTTGGAAGCCTATGACTACAAGAAGAGGTCATGTTATTTCAACATCTATGTGATTTCCAAACCTATAATGAGGATGGGCGTGCACTTGGTCACAAAAATAAATGGGCAAGAGAGGTGGAAAAAAATCAACAAGGCTTGGTTGAATGTTTGCCACAAGATCTCAAAGAGGGCCAGCTATAAACTCTCAAAGTTCTTAGCAAAAGAACAAATTAGTACCATGTGTGATGGAGAGAAGATCATGTTCGTTAATTTCCTCCTTACCATCATATTTTCATAAATTGGAGTGCCCGATGGGCCAGAAAAAATTGTGTGGGAGTACCCGGGTGAGAAACCTTCACCTGTCAAAATATTAGAGAAGTAAACTTGTGAAACCATGACAATCGCCCGCAAGAGCATGCCTAGAAAAATGGTATAAATAGATTTGTGACACATTTTGCGAGAGTGGAGACTACCTATGCAATTACTTATTTTACATCAAGGTGAGGCCGAATTCGCAATGTACCAACACTTTTGTATTGATAGGTTTTCTCTAGCAGATGACACCAAGGGTCCCTATGGAAAGTGTCCATTCTCCTTCATAGCATAATACTTCCAGGATGGGGTCAATAGATTCAAGGAGGCAAAGAAGTTAAGGTTTGACCTCAACATGGTAGACCATGATTAGTGTGAGCTGCATAGGAGTTTGTTATATCCAAATAAACATGCCCATGTGGAGAAGTATGTCTCCTATGAAATACACATGGATAAGACATTAACATTTCCTCACATCTTTGGGAGAACCGTGACAAGGGTATACCTGCGCATAAGTTTTCAATATGAGAGGAACTTACATTGAAGATGATGTCTCTATCCTAGAAGACCCCACCATAAGGAAGAAGTCCACACTAAGGAAGATGGAGAGAGAGGAGGCACCTACTAAAAAGGCACCAAGTATACAAACAACACAATCTCTAGGTGCGTAGGAGTGAAGTGCAAATCAAAGCACCTATGCATGGAAGAAGAGGTCCTCTGTGGAAGAGAAAGAGAAGACACATGAGGAAGAGGTGTTAGAGCAAGAGGAGCCCATTGCAAAAGAAGAATCACCATTAAGGAAGGAGTCACCTACTAAAGTAGAAAAAGAAGAATCTCCTATACTGAAATCACCATTTAGAAAAAACAAAAAGTAAGGGAAAGGGTGGACTCGGAAGAAACAAAGATCATGGAGGGTGATAAGGAAAATGACAAGTGTGGTGAGGCTTAGGACCATCCTCTTTATAATGTACATGACTCAAAGAGGAGGGAAATGAAGAGAAGGATGAGGATGAAGGAGATGCTCATGGAAAGAGAGAAAGTTAGGAGATCAACATGAAGGATCAAATGATTCCAAGCCTGACCAAGGAGTAGATAGAAGATGCCTTAGAAAGGGAGGTAGCATGCATAATAAAAGACTTGGTGGAACAAGAGGTGGAGTTTAGTGCCGAGGAAGTTCTCAAGGAGATCGAGGGAAGTGACATAAGGGAAAAAGAATATGAAAGCATGGGTGGAGATCCCATTTTGGCATAAGCTTCCCAAGGGAAGCGCGCACTTAAGAAATGGTATGGTAGTGGGCATAAGAGCAAGGAATGAATTATATAAACGATCCAAATAAATTACTACGTGCACATTTCCAAAGTACCATTCCTTCAAACTAACTCCTTGCATGGTATTATTTCCATGAAGATGGTGCATACCCGCACACAAGGAATTTGTTTTCTTTGGATTTTGAGTCCTATGTTGATGAGCCCGAGTTTGAGGTCAATAGAGAGGTGTTGATAAAGATACTAGATACTAAGGGATTAGACCCTCTGGTGAATGATCAACAACTATTGGATGAGATATTTTGTAATTCACTCAACAAGGTATTGGTATAGGTTCAAGAAAGGATCTTTTGGAGGAATGATAGAGTAAGGGTCTTGGAAGAAGAACTTGAAATGAAAAATGAATAATTCATTGAGAAGAACAAGGAGCTAAAATAGGAGGAGTTTATCAACGCACAATTAAGGTGTGAATTAAGGGAGGAGGCAAAGGTGTGTGAGATTTCTAAGAAAACAAAGTTGATTTAAGACACCATAATCTTGAAGCACCTAGATCTGGTCCAACCTAAGAAAAATATGAGTCAACCATGCAATGCTTGGAAGACTTGACCCGCATCCTCACCATGGAAAGGTAGAAACTCATATTGAATCGTAGAAGAGGAATTTGCATTCCATAAGGAGGAAGAAAGACTAAAGATTGGGGAATGGTTACTCAATATTCTGATCTCCTTGCCCCTATAAAGACCGTGGCACAAATGGCTAAGGATGTGTATGACAATTGCACTGATAGACATAGGGTAGAAAGCATATTGGTTACTGCGCATGAGGCAGGTTTGAAGAAGTTTTAAGAGAATAAAAAATGAAAAAGGGTAGAACACAATAAAATCATAGCTAATATTGAGAAGAATATGCAAAGCAATCGAAACCTTGCAAGGTTTGATTAAGAATCGGTTTAAGGAGTCAGTATCCCCGTGTCACTCACAGAATGGACACGCTCGATGACCTTAACAAGTAATTAGAAGGAATAGTAGATACACTCGAATGCTAAGGGCAACGAATTGAGTTTTGAGGAGGTGAGCACTCTAGTGGGTGAATTACTTCAGTAGGCACAAGGTCGGTGGATGCCTAGGAAAAGATGGAGGAAACAATAGGGAAGGAATTACCACTCCTCTTATAGTAGTAACAAATTCTTCCATTCTTTCATTCTTCATTCAATTTCTCCTAGTCCCACTATTATTTATTCTTTGAAGAAGCAAGATGTTTCGAGGATGGAGAACATGCTTAGTGTGGGGTGATGTTGGGCCCTAAAATATTGGCTAAGCACCAAATGGCACGCTCACACAGGATCAAGAATAAGGGTGCTAAGGGGAAAGTGCATAAGATAAAGGGGTTTAATAAAGGTTTAGGTTAAATCAGGGAACACGTGGAAGGTAGAACATGGGTTTAAAGGAATTAGCCATATTTTTCATTCTGAAGACACTTGAGTAAAAACATGAGGACCCAACTAGGCATAATAATTGGATAAGAAGCTAGCTTGGAACCTCGATGTTAAGAAAAGGATATTCCACACAGGGAATATTCCTAGAAGACATTATTACAGAGAGTGGAGGGTTTGTAAAGGGATAAAAATTCACCATTGGAGGACCACATTGACACTTGACACATGGTGGTGGGTGTTGATCCTATAAAAGAGAGATGCTCATAAGCAAGGAAGACATCATGAGAAGAGGAGAGAGAGAGAAGATAATGTAGAGGAGAGTAAGATGATGAGTAAGAGATTATTACCATAAAAATAAGGTTTAGATAATTTAGTGTTAATGGTTATGAGGGATGTCATGAGCCTCTGTATGGCACTAGGATCTGTAATAGGGGTTAAAATGGAAGGGTATAGCTAGGGTCTCATACAAGGTAAGATTTATGGGAGTTGGGTCTCTGTCATTTAACATGTATGGTCCGTGATGACCTCTTGTGATTGTAATGTGGCTACCAAAACTACTCTAAATTATATATATATATATATATATATATATATATATATATATATATATATATATATATATATATATATTTAATTCTATATATCGTGCTTAAGGGTGTAAAACCTTGTGTTATATGACTACCATGGATCGATCTAGTTTATTATGCTTATTACATTGTTATTAAGTTTTTGTACTGCATTAATGTGTGGATCTATAAACTATCCCTTCCAATTTTATTTTAACTAAGTAAATTTACTTCTCATTCTATAATTCATCCTCCACTAATGGAAAAACCTTCTCACAATGCTCGCATAAAGAAGGGTCGTGAGGCCCGTGCATGCCTTGGGTGAGTTCCCAACACCTGCCGAGTGATAGACTGGTGTACTAGGGGTTAGAAAGTAGTATTGAGGGTACATAAAATGATTACATCTTGGTTCCATTTCCAGGACCTCTTTTCATAGATTTTGTGAGAATGATGTGTGATGACAGAAAACTTGATATTGGACAAGATTGAAGCATGGTTTAAGAGCACAACGGATGAGTTTGCTCAAATATTTATTAATGGACCTGAATTTGATGCAAGTAAATGGGTAAAAGAACACCTTTATCATGAGCTATATGATATTTATCTGTCTTGTATCAATTTACCATTTATCATTTATCCATTACAATTCACTTGATATTTTACAAAGTGAGCTGACATCCTTCGAGGAAGTTTTTTGGATTCCCATAATCAGCCTTTATGAAGAAGCTCACCTATCTATCTATCTAATCCATTCTATTTAATGTCTTTGAGCAGAAGTTTCTTCAAAAGACAAGAGCTTGTACACACCTTTGGATGGATCTCGAATTCTATCAACGTCAAGCATCAATAATCATCATCTACGGGTATTGATAAACCTCATGTCTTCTGATGTCGATTTTGATTTTATTATTTCACTTTGTTAATTCAATTAGAAAGGTAAAAACATCTCTAAAAATTATGGTATGCCTTGTGGGACCCTGAAGTCCATTATTTCTTTCATTCAAGTTTCAGATGTTTCAAATTTAGGATTTCTACTCTGTAATCACTAGCTATTTGGTCAATCACCAACAATCGGGTGAATTGTCAGTGATTCAATCAATCACCAATAATTTTGTTGAATTATTTTGATTACTAAGTAGTTATCCTTTTAACACCTGTTTTGTTGTTGTTTTCTTATTTTTCTAACCCTTTCTTTTAGGTTTCTTGTTTCTAGAGGATTTTTCCTTGTTGGATTGCTAAATTACTTAAAAATTTCCAAAACTTAGAAAGGAAGTGTTATTAGGGTGAGTACTTTCCCCTTCTTTTTGCAACATTTTTTGTTGTCTATCCTCATCGAAATCAATCCTTTCTTTTGGGATGAAAATAAACATTGTATAATTCTTGATCATAGAGTTCTAATTAGGAAGGTTAATTGATTGAATTCACTTGATTTCTCCCCCACACAAAGCTAAATCACATAAAAATCAAATTTTCATCAAACACTCCTACCTAGGTGATAACTATTGGGATTTCATCACCCAATAGGGAAATAAACTTGGTGTTATGGGTGAGTATAAAAAATTGGTTATCGGTATATTAGTTAAGCGAGATGAATCCGTTATTGTCACGGATCATGTGAAGTGAAGGGTAGACCCCAGCACTGTGCCCCATACCGGTACCAATACGAGACTTGGGCCTCACATATCTTCAAGTATATTGAGAACGCCAACATTAAATGATCCCGCAACCAACAATATAAATCCATTTCCTAGGACCTTATAATCCATTTTGCACATTTCATCCTTTTAAATTAACCAAGATAATCTAAAAATTCATTTTTCTTTCTTTGTTTGTTGTTTGTAAACAACCTATCTAGTTATTTTTCATTTTTAGGTGATTGTGTGTTTTGTATTATGGTACTTACAAGACAAGAAATGCCATATCCAAAAATAAAAAATATTTCTACACTATTACCTCATCATAAATCCAAATAAAGAAATATCCACACCTAAATTTGAAAATCAATGAATTTGGGATGAAGAAAATGAAATTTATAATGAAAGTACTTGGAAAATCCTCTTATATTCCACACTCCTCCATTTCAAAATCTCTCAACTATCTCATATAGAAGAGTTAGAGCCACCACATTCCCCTAGCTCTCAATCCACATCATCGAAAATTCCTAATCCTTATAGTGCTTATTTCTTCGAAGGTGGGGATCCAATATTTTTGAGATTTTAGATTCAAATACCGTATCCCTTAATGCTTAACTTGTAGCTAAGGGTGTTCAACTTCAACCATCGCACTCGAATAACCTCCATATGTTCCCGATCCATCGTGTCGTTTTCCCATCTTATTGATCATACTTAGGAACTCTTCATTCAACAAATGCATCCATACCCATCTCACACTTAACCTGAAACGTCTAATTTTGTATCTTCTATTCCCATATTCAATATCCATATGATCTCATCTCAAGACATGTCCATTAAAAACCTACTTCTTCACCCAATCCTTCTACTTGGTTCCACACCACTTCAAAACAATCCTCATGCTTCTTCATCTACTCCTCCAACATCCTTGGTCATCCAGACACCTCCAATAAGTTTTTTCGTCATTTCTATCATCATATCTCAACCACCACCTTCCCAAAAACACCAATCCCATTAAAAATATCACCATGTCCATTCCTGCATCCATTCCTCTAGTTAACACTAGTGCTATTGCTAGTACCTACCCTACTTTTTTAACATCTTCTTTTATCTCACAACACATACCTCAACCCTCACAACCACTTATTTCCTACAGGAGATTGAGAAAGGCCACACCATTCCATATGCTTTTTGGCACATAAGCTATTTTAGTATTAGATTTTATGCTACCATTCTTGTGTATTGCATGCATAAGAGGATTAGTTGATGAGCAAGCACTACATGAGCACATGGAGAATTTAATGTAGTTAGACAAAAGGTGATCACTCACTAGGTGGAGTCAAAATACTTAAAATGCATGTAAAAAAGCATGACATGATTTCCATATAAAAATAAATAATTCGAGGTTGGGTAGATGGTATTTCTTTAGGACTCAAAATTTTTGTGCCATCCTGGGAAATTGAAATTCCATTGGTTAGGGCCATATATCATCTCATACATCACTCGACTCAAGTGCATTCTAGTTACAAGCATAGGATGGGATGAGGTTACTGTGTTACTTTAATGGGATTAGGATGAAACCCTACTATAAATAAGGCTTCTTTGTAATCATAAATAAGGTAGTATTGCCATTTATCCTAGAATTTCCCTTAATTATTTTCATTTCTTTGTGGTTCCCCTTCTTGTTTTCTTGTTCCCTTTTCATTTATTGTGTGCGCGTTGTGCAATCGGTAGCCACTTATTATTTTCAAAAGACTTCTATGTGTAGAAGACTGTGTAATTTGTTTTGTGTGGGGTGGAGTAGTGGTATAAATAATGGAAGCTAGTAGTAGAAACTATGTTTCGATGGATTGATTTAAGGATTAGAAGCACGTAGTTTGGAAGAGTGTGCATAGAAAAGCGCATATAAGGATTTTAGTGTAAGGATTTTGGAAGACCACATACAAATATGAGAAGCGCAGAACAACATGAGGTAGGCGATGTCAAAAATTAGGGTAAGGATAGAAGAAGTGACTTGACGCCTGTAAGTGTGCATGAAAGGATCTTCATCAATAAGATTTTTAGGTGCAAAAAGTTGTAGGAGTTTTCACACAAGATTGGGTGCGGGGTAAAAGTGTTAAAGGTTGGCTTAAGAAGAAAAATCCACCTTTATTACAAAGGTACGATGGTAGGTGGCATTACATTTATCACGGAAAAGAAGAAAAAACTATAAGTAGAAGGTCGGGGTACATTATTGTTACCTTGCATTTGTGATATCGAAGAATCTCTTGTGAACTAGGGAATCCTTGAGAAAATTTGTGTAAAAGAGGGTTGTAAAGATATAATTACATAAGTAATTAAATAAGTGAACCAGATGGAAAAACATTACACGGGCATGAAGGAGAGGGTGGGATGATTTTTCTATTCCCGTAAGTGAATATGTCATCTTGTGGAAGGAAATGTTTTTCTAGGTTAGGGTTCCATAACTAGGGCATAGGATTGAAGGTATTTTTCTTGTAAGAGTAGAGGAGTAGAATGAATAAGAGATAGGATCAAGAGAAAGGACTTTGAGTAACCCGACAAGAGAAATGGCACTAAGGAAAGTAACCACCGTTTCACCAAAGAAGGGAAAGGGAAAAGGGAAACAAGTTGTTTCCACCAACTTCAATGAGGAATGGTATGCGGAGATGCAATACCAAAACAACATATTTCTTGGAAATTAATGGGCGTCTCATTTTAGAAAGATGGGTATAAATGACTACAACCATCGAACAAGCACCACAGAGAACAAGATGGCATTGGAATAGTTTCTCCCCATAGATAAAAGGACACTAGTTGGAATGCCCATCTATGATGATGAGGTAAAGGTGAATATGGAGAAGGCGAGGTGTTTCTCCTGATTCATAGAAATTTCTTTGAATGTGAGGAAATAGATAAGGTAATGGGCATAGGAGGAATTCTTGTTGAAAGGATGGTTAATGGGCTGTTGCAACACGTGTTGACTCCTTGATTCACAATTGATCGTGAGAGCATCATTTTGGTTGAGATAAACTACCTAAAACAAAAATCAAGACCACCAAAAATATTTAAACAATATATACAAAGTGGACTACCTAGCGTATACTAGATCCGGAAGTGTGATACTTCCTGACAATTGTCAATCCACCGTTTAAAACAATTTAATGTTGGTAATAAAGTAAATCGTATTATAGTTAAAATGATTTAGGTATCTCATTTAAAACACAATAAGGAAGATCTAATCTAAGAGGCTAGGTTAAAAATAAGATACGAATGCCAAGTAACTAGTTCGAGGTCCCCGCAGTCCGACATAGGTCTTACGAAGGTCACAGGTGAGTAAGGGTGATGTGGGAATAGGTAGGTTGGTTGTTTCTGGCTACATTGGAAAATATAGAGACTGATGTTGGTTAAGGGTGATCGACACCGGTTGGGGAGAACCAAAGCTGCAGTTACTTTGGAGTACTAGGAATGTTATAAAATGAGATTTAGATCTCCCTTATGATTGCGCACAAAGGACCAGCTGACCAAAATGAGGTATTAAGTCATTTGGATGGGATTTGGTAAGGTTTTAATGGGGGATATGGAGTGAGTATTAATGGAGGTCAATGGGTGGCTAGGAGAACAAAGGATGAAAATACAATGATGAAATAAGTGAACCAGAGGAGTAAATTGTTCTACTTACTTGAAATCTAGTTTTGGATGCCTGTGAGTGAGGAATGAAGGTGCTTTGGTAAGAGTTTTTACTGCTACAGAGGATCACCAAACATTGGGGAGTTCTTGCATGGGTTGTATGTGTTCTCCTTCTTACCTGATTAGATCAAATCTATGTTGGGGTGAGTGCTGGATGGTTACTTTGGTGAATGCTAGATGTCCGTGTAATAGAAAATGCTTAATCTCCTTCCTTGCATGCATGTTCTCACTGAAGCTTATTCTCAAAAGACGTGATAGCTCTAAAGAACTGCCAACCTTTTTCCAACCTAAAAAATAAGCTTGTTTTGAGGGTTAAAAGGTGACTGGTGGTGGTTTCGGCTTAACCGGTAATGGTTAAGGGTAACCAGCGTCGGTTAGGGTGAGATTTCCTAGGTTTACTAAACTAGGAAGATCCCCTTAATTTTCACGGGATCTCGTGTTATTAACTCATAGATTAGACTGAAACTTCCTTTAAGCATGCAGAGAATGTGGTTAGAGGGAATGTAGGCATTAATTTTTAGGGTTTGGGTGATTCTTAGTTAGTTATGGCAACTTACTAAGAATAAGTCTTAGGGTGAGGTGGTTAGATGAGGTGGATATGTGGGCATTATCTGAATTAGGAGATTTAAATAATAAATATGGTGAGGATAATGAATTAATTTAATTTAAATAATTAAATTAATATTAAAGTGTAAATGAAGGGGGCCATGGTTAGGTGAATGTGTTCAATGGTGTTTATTTGTTGAGGGACCAAAGGGGAGTGTGACCTAATTTTGGTGTCTACATTTTTCCCCTTTTTGTTGTGTAGCTTGTATTGGTAAGTGATGCTAACAAAAATAAGATGTGGCTGCCCCATGTGTGGGTGGAGGTGATCCCCCTCAAACTAGGAACTAACGAGGTAGAAGGTAGAATCAGTGAGTGGTTTGATAAAAGTTAAATGTGATGAAAAGGAAGGTGGGTAACAGGGAAAAAGGAGCAAGGTTTACTCGTAATCTAGGTAATGGGTCAGGGTCAAAGGTAGTAATAGTCAAACGCACGCACACGTATAAACTACAACACACTACTAGGTTGAAGAGCAGAAAACTCTACATTGTCTAAGGTTAATAGGTTTATCCAAACAAGGTTAAAGTGATTCCGATATCCAAGGTATAGGATATGGTCAAGAAACACAACACAGGTCAGGTGTAGGAACATTTAGGTGTGTTCTAGTACACCAAAGGTAGGGTCAAGATAAACGGTCATGACAAGAGGCAAGGTAAGGTCATTAGGTCAATCAACATAGGTAACCATTGTTGATGGTGAATCACAAAGACTCCCTGAATGTCCTAAACTAGATGGGTTGAGAATTTCAGTGTGATTGCATAACATGGAGCTTTTCCCAAGTGTGGGACCTTGCGAATCGGGAAAGCTCTCCAGATGAAGGCCGGTTCCTATTCCTCTGTTTAGATGCACACATAAAAATGCAGAGGGTTTAATCAAAATACTAATCTAACTTGTTAAGGAGATAGGGTAAGAATATGTATAAAAATAAACCTAAACTAACAAAGGTGATGCACCGATGAATGAAGAACACCTGTCTTTCCAATAAACACAAACAATTCAAATGCAATGCAAGATCATGCATAGATAACCAAATTTATAGTGAAAGATCAGGAGGATGCAAATGAACACAGAGAGGGTTGAGAATCATCCATAGGCATGCATTATTTTCTCCAAAGATTGATACAATACACTACAAAATGCCAAGAGGCAAAGTTACATTATAGTTTTAGATGGGAGGTTTGAACTCCACAAAATCCACCTATAGAAAAGAGGAGAAGGGAGGGGAAAAAAAAGAATGTCCAACCTTTAGAAAGAATCCCCTCTCTATAATTTATAGGAAGAATGAGAGAGGGAAGAGAGAGGAAAGCCAAATCTACCCCAACCACCTCCAGGTTGCATTTAATTCATCTCATTATGGTGGTAGGTGAGAACCCTAGCAAACCTAAAAAGTGGCGAACTGTATTTTGCATTTTTAAGAAGTAGTTGGACAAAGGACTTTGTAATCTTTCCGAAAAGTCTAACCTTGCATGAATCCGAGCTCCCTGTGAAAAGTTATGGCCGTTTGAATATTTGGGTCAGGGTCTGCTTCCTGTCAGCGCTCAAAATGTTGCGCCTCCTGAAGGTGCACCTTGGCGCATCCATCCTTATGTCGACATACCCTTACGTGTGCCAAGGCACAAATTTTTCCATGTCGACACTCTGTGTCATGCACCCTTTACGTGTGCCAAGGCACATCCATTTTCGTGTCGATATCCTTTGTTGTGTGCCCTTTACGTGCACCTTGCGCATCCACTTTCTTGTCGACATCCTTTGATGTGCACCCTCAACCTACACCTTGCGCATCCATTTTCATGTTAACATCCTTTGTTGTGTGCCCTTTACGTGTGCCTTGGCATATCCATTTTTGTGTCGACATCCTTTGTTGTGCGCCCTCAACCTGCGCGCCTTGCGCATCCATTTTTGTGTCGACATCCTTTCTTGCATGCGCCTCAACTCAGTGCCTTGCACATCCATTTTTTTGTCAACATCCTTTGTTGTGCACCCTTTACGTGCACCTTGGCACATCCATTTTCATGTCGACATCCTTTCTGCCGTGTGTGCCTCAACTTGTGCCTTGCACAATAAACATCGGCTTTTAGTTTCTTTGATTTCCATATTCTTCGCTTGTCATATCTACCCGGGGAAAGATATTTACAACAACAAAGATGTCGCAAGGTATAACAAACACATGGAGTCAAAGGTCACTAGCAATGGTCCAGGGCTACGAATCTAGGATTATGGCATGAGTAGGGCCGAGGTATGGGTAAAATAACGAGTCCCCAAAGGAGGACAAGATTAGGCAGTAAATGATGAGGTCAGGAGGGTGAGGTAAATGGTTTGGGTAAAGGTGGGGTGGGGTAAATGATCAAGGTAAAGGTTAGGTGTGGAAAAAAGAGTGATGGGCAGGGTAATAGGGTAAAATTTAGGGCAATGTGTAAGAGAGGGTGACCAATGCCGATCAAGGGTAACCGCACCCGGTAAAGAAAGTGTAACCCAGTCGACCATAGTAAGCTAGGGCATATGACTGACGACATTTTGTATTAAGTATTAGCTTGCGTCTGCCGATGATTTTGAGATAGACATGATGGGATATCCATGTATATTGTATGGAGACACATATATTTATTTATATGATGAGATACATGAGACGCTTTATTTCTTGGTGTTTTGAGGAGACTTTTGATTTGGTGTTGTGATATGGATGGAAATTAGGTGAGTTAGGCATGATGGAGTTAGGTCTTAGGCATGGATCGAGTCAGGTTTTTTCAGGCATGGATTGAGTCGATTTGTTTAGGCATGGATCGAGTCAAGTTTGCTTAGGCATGGATCGAGTCGAGTTTGTTTAGGCATGGTTGATTTAGGTTTTTTTAGGCATGGATTGAGTCGAGTTTGTTTAGGCATGGTTGAGTCGGGTTTGGTTAGGCATGGTTGAGTCAAGTCATAGGCATGGTTGAGTTTAAATGAGTGAAGTTGTGATTCATTAATTTGTACAATGAATGATGATATGGGTCAGGTTTGAAGATGTTTTATAATATATGCATTATGATAATAGAGAAATGGAAGTCGTAATAAATGTATGGGCTGATGATGATAAAAATGTGAAGCACCTCATTATTTGTTAGGTTTGATGTCCAATTGTTGATATAGAAAGGAAACTAAGTGGGGTAGAATGTGATTTGAGAAAAATGAAAAATGAATTAGTTAGGGTAGAGAGTGGCCGAGCTAACCCCAAAGGGCCCCATGCCCTTAGAGTGCTGCCTACATAGTCCTAGTGAAAAGGGACCTCAGGCCGATGTAGTTCTCCCATAAGCTAGGGAAGAATATGAGGAGGTATGAAAATGAGTTGGTAGGTTCTAGGCATGATGGGTTTAGGTCTATTAGGTGTGATCAAGTTATAGGAAATATGGTATATGTGATGTCAATTTTGGTAGAAGAAGAAGGTTACCCCAAATGTAAGCATCAAGGACCAAGTCTTGTATAAGGTAATCAAAACATAAATAAAGATGGTTTAAAAGATAAGAGGGGGAAACAAAGCCACTTGATTGGTTAGGATCAGAATGAGTAGGTCATACCTTGAAGAAGGTGATGAACATAAGACCCTAAAGAAATTACATAATTTATTGTTCTAAGGGTGAAAAGTAGTCACATGATCACCAAATGTCTTGGTTATAAGAGGTCCCTTGAGGTAGTAGGAAATGGGGGTGTGAATGGTGAGACAGGTGAAAGGTGGGTAATTTTATATGATATGAGGTAGCATGATCTTTGGGAAAGAGATCTGAGGTCACAAAGGGAAATTCCATGACTAAAATGTTTTCTATTTTGACTTGTATTTAAGATAGACCGATCGATGCGGGAAGTCTATATGGGATGATAAATTATCTCCTTGAGGTCTTCATGGAAAGCTGCTCGATGCGGGAAGATTAAAATTGTCTCACTTTTTTAGAGAGAGATTTACATAGCTGTCCTTCAAGGAGAAGTCTATTTATAGTAGTGATTTCCAAGAGGAAGATGTCCTTATGAGGGAGTCATCTTTTATTAGAAGTTTGACTCAAGAAGTTGGGTCCCATGTGAGGGATTTGAAGTCATGGACAAGAAAAAGGTGAAGAATAGGATTATTTTTTAGATAGCAGGGTGAAATGACCATGGGATCTCATCTATAGGTAGATGAAAATTATCCATGAGAATAATGCTATGTGTAGTGCCATGGTACACATATTCAAGAGAAGATAATAAGTGACGGGTGCTCACATGATTCTTGTTTAATCGTTGGTGAGGTGTATGAAGTGGATATTGCTTAAGGGATGAGCATCGAAAAAGGAAAAAGGTGAGGTAGGACTATAGGTCAATAGTAGAACAATCAAAGATGCAAGGCATTAAGGGGCTTAGGTTCGGAATTACCATTGAGTGAAGCTAAACGATAGGCAATGGATCCGTAAGTATGGGTCATGATGTATGGTCCAAGCCAATTAGGAGAAAATTTTCCTGTTTACTTTTTTCTACTTTGGTTACATGTTGATTTTATTTTAAGACAAGGTCATTGACTTGGAAGGTTCGTTCATGGACATGTTTTTCATAGGCACGTTTGATACATTTTTCGTAAACTTGAAGGTGATCAAGAGCGTTAAGACAAAGTTCATCTAATAACTCAAGTCTGTGCTAAATGGTCTTGATGAAAGTCATCATCATTAAGCATGTCATGGAGATAAATGTGGAGTGAGGGGATCTAGACTTGAAAAGGTAGAATAGCCTTTGTACCGTAGACCGGAGAAAATGGTGTGGTAGTAGTGGAAGTATGGCTACTAGTGCGGTATGCCCACAGGGAAAAAGGAATGTGCGTATGCCAGTCCTTTCCAAAGATCTTTAATCACTTTCATGAGAATTTTATTTAAGGTTTTATTGGTGGATTTGGCTTGGCCATTGGTTTGTGGGTAATAAGGTGAAGAGAAACTTAGTTGAATGCCAAAGGCATCACAAAGTTTTTATGTTTTGTTCTTGATATGTTTTCCATTATCACCATGAGGTGATGAGGAACACCAAAGTGAAAAATGATGTGATGATTGATGAACTCACATATTTTCTTATCTTTCGTGGAGATGAGAGGTATGGCTTCAACCCATTTTGTGTAGTATTCGGTAGTGGTGATAATCCATTGATGTCATTGGGAAGAATGGGGGTTGATCTCTCCGACAAGATCCAAACCCCATTGAGAGAAGGGCCAAAGGTCATGTGCGACTTGTAAGGCATGACCGGGCATATGATGAAGGTTGGTATGTTGTTGGCATTTTACACAATGTTTGACATAGTCACAACAATAATGATTAAGGGTTGGCTAGCAATAGCCTAGGCAAAGAATACACTTAGCAAACAACAAGGCCACTTTAGAAGTGACCTCCACATATACCATCATGAACCTCCTTAATGGTATAAGGAATTTCAGAACTCATGAGGCATCGTAATAGAATACCATCAAATCCATGCTTATAGAGGAGGCCCCCATGATGACATAACGAGAGGCCTTTTTAGGAAGGCACATTATCCATTACAGTGAGATCGGGAGGTAAGATGGAGAGAGAAAGATAGTCGATTATTGTGTATACCAAAGGTCACTTGGGTTAGGGGTGACATTCCGATGGAGTGAACATCATGAGGTAAGTAAGAGGGTGATTGGAGTCATTGACAGTGAAAAATATTTTAGAATCGACGGGGAAAAGTGGGTATTTGAGAAGCCAAGCGTGCCATGGTATCTACAAATTTATTAGTTGAACTGGGATGGTTTGAAGGTCATAATCAAAGGTGGTCAAGAGTATGTTGACATGATGTTTATACTTTTGAAGTGTTTCATTACAACATTGATATATTCCATTTACTTGGTTTATAACCAATTGAGAATCACTAAATATGTTGATTGATTTGACATCTAAGGCATAGGTGACTTGGAGACCTAATACGAGGGCTTCGTACTCGGCAATATTATTTGTACAATCAAAATCTAGTTTTCAAGACAAAGGCATGGGTTCACCATCAAGCAGAATGATGATAACACCAGCCCCACCTCCATGTTGACACTTAGAACCATCGAAGAAGAATGTCATTTGGTAAGGGGATTCATCTAAGGAAAGGGTAGCAATGGACTCATATGAAAAGTCAAAATAAGAGGGTTGATCCCCAGAAATAGGTGCATCAGCCAATTGGTCGATGATAGCTTGGCCTTTGATGGAATTTTTATGAATGAATTCGAGCTAAAGGTCAACCAAAAGCATAAGCCATCATGGGGCATGCTGATTTTGATAAGGTTTGGCATACATGAAGTGTAAGGGGTTGGTGTTGGTTACAAAATAGGTTTTGTGGTTAAGTAGGTAATGGAAGAGTATTGTGGCAATGAAAACTAAGGCTAAGTAAAGTTTTTGGGATTGGTGTATCATGTTTTGTAGTCTAAAGTGTATGGATTATGTAATAAACCACCTGCTCCCTATGTTGTTCATTGCAATGAATGAGCATGGTTCCCAAGGAGTGATCGGTAGCTAAGATGTATAGGTAGAAGGGTTGATTGTCTTTAGGTGGAATGAGTATGGGTGGTTAGAGAAGGTATTGTTTTAAGGCCTCAAAATATTTGTGGCAGTCATCATCCCATTTAAAGGAGATATCCTTCTTGAGTAGATGATGAAATGGTTGACATCAATCAGATAATTGTGAAATGAAACAGCAAATAGACTGCAACTTACCTTGCAAGCTACGAAGTTTTCTAAGGTTAGTGGGTGGATGAATTTCAAGAATGGCCTTGAATGTAGTAGGGTCAAATTCTATACCATGTAGGGGATCAATAAAGCCTAGGAGATTTCCCGAGAGGACCGTGAAGATGCACTTCTTAGGTTGAAGGTGAACACAATATTTAATGAGACAGTAAAAAATGGTTTTGAGGATGGCAAGGTGCTCAGAGCGGTGTTTAGATTTGGCAAGGAGGTCATCCACATAATCTTCCAATATATGATGCATGATATCATGGAAGATATAAGTCATAGCCCATTGATTTGTGACACTAGTGTTTTTAAGGCCAAAAGGCATGACTAGGTAGCGAAAGGTCCCCTAAGGGGTGATGATTGTGGTTTTGTGTTCATCCTCTAGGGAAAGTAGGATTTGGTTAAAACCCGAGAAACCATCCATGATTGATAGCATCTCGTGACCAACGGTAAGGTCAACCAACCAACTGGTCAATACCGGGTAGATGGAAGCCATCTTTTGGGCGAGCAAGGTTGAGGTCACAGAAATCTACACAAATGCGAGAGTCCCCCTGTCGCCTTAGTGATAGGGACAATGTTACAAATGTAACGAGGATAATCAATTGGTAATATGAAGGAAATAGAAAGAAGCCACTAAAGTTCTTCTTTGACAAGAAGGGAAATGTGAGGGTGAATTTTCTTCAGCTTTTGTTTCATGGGTTTGGCATCGGGAATGGTTACAATATTGTGGACCACTATGGTGGGGTCAATACTAGGCATGTCTGTGTACGACCAAGAGAAAGTGTGGTTATGCTCTTTGAGAAAAGAAGTAATGGCTTCCTGTTCAGCAACATCTAAATATTGACTGATCTTTAGGATGTGTGGGTCATCCTGAGTATGAATGTTGATCTCGACAGTCGATTCATTCAACATGGTTTGCGTCTTAGATGGTAATAACCGATGAATATATGAGTCTTCTGCACTAAGGTAGGAGAGTATAGATTCATCATCCTGACATTGAAAAATGTTAATTGAAGGTGTATCATCATCAATAATTTTAGGATACAGGAAGGGAAGAGAGGAAGAGGCCTCGCCCTCGTGTTGATAAGTCAAAGGCCCCAAGGAAACGGTGTTTATAAAAAAAAGTTAGGAGGGATAGATTCAGGATCCATAGACTCCGTCGGTGAAGGTGGCAATGAAGGCGGAGCAGGTGAAGAAGGTGGAGAAGTTTTTATGTCCTTGATGAGTTAAAAGCGGGCCTATTTGGTAGGTGGTTCAGAAAGCCTATACCACTATGGTTGTTATGTTTGTAGGTAGTACATGGAATAACAGTATGGCGGCCTTGCTCATTAAAGCCAAAACCAAAACCCTTCCACGCACATTGTTGCAATAAGGTGTGAGTGAAATGGTGATTGGTGAGTGACTGGAAGTTGGCAGAAAATGGGTGAGTTTGTGACGGCGGTTCGGGTGTGTAAGTGGTAGTATCAAGTCTCCCATATGTGAGGCCGGTACGAGAGATGAGGAGGACCATAAAGGATGCATTCTTTTATGTGGTGATTGTAGAGAGGGTATCGGTGAAGGCTTCCATACTCTCGTGGAGTAAGGAATGTGTTAACACTGTATAGCGATACTCTCCTAGAGTGAGGCATTGAAAAATGCCTTCCACAGAGATCGATGGTTGGTATGTGGGTATCTGGAAAAGATGATATGTCATAGGTCGATGCTTTGAGGTGGAGGTAATGGATTGGGAGGTGATGGGTTGGCCATGGATGTTGTGGTAGCCTTAGGAATTGAGGATGTAGGTGTGGTCGAGGTAGTGGTGGCATTGGCAAGCAGAGGTGTAGGTTAAATAGTGGTGGTCGCAGAGGTAGATGCCTTAATGGGTATGAACATGTCATTAGGTTGGTAGAGCATGTTACATGTTCTAAAAGGTGATGGATCGATTGGAATAGTATAGGTTGATCCTTCATGCTCAAACTTCACACAATAATGCAAGGTGGAAGGAACACAACCCATGACACGAATCTAGGGTCTTCCAAGCAACAAGTTATATTGAAATCCCCCTCCAAGACATAAAATAATTCTAGAATAGTGTGGGGACCCACGCGAACATGGAGGATGATGGTGCCTAGTGTAGAGGTGATAGTGTCATTGAATGAATGCAACATGACAGGATGTTTATGCATGTAATTTTTAGGTATGCACATTTGAGTGAATGCATGGGATGAAATGATATTAATACTAGCACCCCCATCAATCATTACACGTCATGCCCGTATATCATCAATGTGGATAGAGATGAAGAGGGATTGGTCTGAGTCATCATTTTGGTGTGGCACGATCTCTTCCTCTGAGAAGCTAAGGGAGGATGCTTGGTGAGTAGGGTGGGGTGAAGATGAAGGTGGTAATTTGGTGAGAGAGGCTACATGATGGGGTCGATAATGGAGGCTACGGGTGTAGGGTCATTAGGTAAAACCTCAATAGATTGAAGAACCTTCATGAGAGCTTAACAATGGGATTATGAGGTTTAGATGAGGTCATATAGGGACATTTTGAGGGGATATTGGTGTGATGTGTGACCCCATTAGAAATAGGGTATGTGGGGTTGCAGATAGTAATCTTAGGTGTAGGTGCAGATGGTATGTGGGGTATAGGATTGGTTGGCGAGTCGATTGCCTTTTCCTTGCCTTTGTCTTTTTGAGAATAGGTATTGATGTGGATCATGTTGATTTGAGGGGAATTGGAAAATGGAGAAGATTTAGGATGGGTGGTGTAATGACATGATGGGTAAAACCTACCGGAGGAGAAAACTGTGAGGTGAGCTGGGTGCAAGGAAATTTGGGTGATGGTGTGGCAAGTTCTCTAATGTGAACCATGTTAATTTCGAATCTTGGGGTGGTTCTAGGAGCTGTGGTGGAGGTCATGGTTGTTGAGTAGGCAGTGAGGGAAGGACTGTGGGAA
Organism: Taxus wallichiana var. yunnanensis; assembly: GCA_018340775.1. Taxonomy (NCBI): domain Eukaryota; kingdom Viridiplantae; phylum Streptophyta; class Pinopsida; order Cupressales; family Taxaceae; genus Taxus; species Taxus wallichiana. Next base: position 263,789,216 of record CM031236.1, read on the forward strand.
TGGGCATTGGTGAAGTAGGGTCCTCATCAAGAAGGTCGTCATCATCAAATTTTACTTCAAGAGGACACAACTAGATAAGGACGGTTTTCAAAGCCTTGTAGTTCTCCACATCGTGCCCTGGCACACGATGGTAGGCACAAATTTTAGTGTCATCAAACCCTTTTGGCTTGGGTTTGAGGGGTCATAAGGTCTGAGTGGCGGTAATGTGATGATAGAAGTCTCAAGGAGGTTGGTTAAGATTTTGGCATAGGACCCTGCTAGTGGATTACAATGGGAAGTGAAAGTGGGTTTGGGTGTAGGTGCAGTTGATTATTGAGGAATGGTCCTTGTAGGAGGGGGAGTGGGTCAGGCCATGGCTTTGGGTGCTAGAGTGATCTTGGGTGTTGGTCGTGTTTATTTGGGTAGGGGTATGGTAGATGAACATGCAATAGGGTGTATGGTTGTTTGACTACCTTATTAGAGGGTAGCAGTGTGTTTTTAGGTTGTACCTTCTTGGGTAAAGGTGATATGGGTGCACTAGATCTAGAGGGAAAAGTAGATGGGGAAGAGGGAGAGTTACCCAGGGGGAAAATGGAGGTGCTTTGTGAAGGTAGATGATGTGGGTCGTGCGGGGGAGTGAGGGACAGAGAGAATGAAGTGTAGTGGGTAGTGAAGAAGTTCTTGAGGGTATTCATGGTATGGGTGGTAAATATGTTGTAGGTGTGGGTGTAAGTCATGTCGGGTGCACAGGTATGTTAGAGGTATACAAGGAAGGAATGTGCTATTGTGTTTTTAGTTTATTAACAGTGGAGATTTCTTAGCTGCACTTGGAGGTTGAGGTCCTAAGATGGATGAAAAGGGTGAAGGTGATTCGGTATGATTGGCATAGCTAGGGTGTGAGTTCTCCGAGTTTGGTTCTTTTGTTTGGATGTCGGAGTAGGTTTGGTGTTGGCTTTGGAGGATGTAGATAAATCAAGTTTGATAGGTGGATGAGTAAGCCCGGTGGTTGGGGTGACCCCTAAGGTAGGAATAGGTTTAGTTGAGGAAGATTTTGTAGGTGTGGGTTTGAATTTAGATGTATGTTGGGATATGAGTAAGGCTGTATGTTGAAATGTGATGGGTGTTGTGGAATAAGTTGTGGTAAAGGCGGTTGCATTATATTCGATTGGTAAAAATATTTTTGGATAGATAATGGAGGTGTTAGCAAGTGACATCTGCATTTACGTTGAAATAGGAAGCGAAAGACGCCCCCAAAGAAGGCTCTATCCATAATCTAAGCGATCGACCAAGCATGAGAAAAACACATCTATAGGTGATGTTGATGAGGACTTAATGGTAATTCCCATAAAATGTGTCTTAGAAATGGGGAATTGGCTAGCTTCAGCTTCCATGGGTAAGAGAGCCAAAAGTAGGTCTACAGGATCTTGGGTAGCTGATGGAGAATGGCCACCTAGGGGAAAAGGTATCTCTACTCGATCCTTGATAGGTGGAGGATAAAATGGGTGTTCCTCTGTAGGTGGAGGAGATGATGGGTGCTTCATGGACTCGAAGAAGTACCGTAGGTGACGGTTCCATAGGTGAAGAAGCCAAAGGTGAAATGGTCTCAATATTAGGGGAAGGATCTTCCACAGGTAAGGAAGGAGGTGAAAGGTGTTCCTTTGTGGGTGGAGGAATAGGTGAGGTAGGTTCCAATGTAGAAGGAGGATTTTGATCTAGAATTTCCTCTATGGAAGGAATATGAGGTAATTGGGAAGCAACAGGTGCATCATTGAAAATAGCATGGACCTTGCGGGTATGGCTATCATGAGTTGAGGTCTCACCGGTTTGATCAGACGAAGGGGCATGATTGGGAAAGGATTTCTTGAATATGTGTAGGTTTTGATTGGCGGTGCATTATGATTATCCATAGTTAACTCACTATGACCTTTTACTCGATGATAGTTATAGAAATTGTGTTCTTTATACCATGCGGGTGTGGGCGAGAAGGGTCAAAACCAAGGTGTGGTTTTATAGGAGGAAGGGTGATGGCCTCGGCTTTGATGAGCTTTTCTAAGAAAGAAGAGTAAGGCTCCCCAATTGGGGTGTATTTTTGTTTTTCTCATCCGAATTGAAAATTCGAATGGGTAAAAGATTAGATGAGGGCTAGCCTAATTTTATGGGTGAGTTGGGCCAGCTTTGAGTACTATCTTGTCATGCTAGCGGTGCCCTTGGCCTTTGAATAATTGTTCTACAGTTTGGAAGAAGAAGAGGTATCATTCGACTTAAATGCTGAATTCTTATTGTGAAATTGGATTTTCTTCTCTTGATGGCACTGAATCCCTAGCTTTCGTGCCATGGTGAACGCTTCATCAAAGGTTCAAAAAGTTTGGACCTGTAAGGTTGGTGAGATATGTCTAGCACAAGCCTATGTGAAGAGATTGATGAGTTATGTTTGTGGTAGTTGGAAGGTGAGTTGATTAATCGAGGCTATGCCAATGAGTGAAAAAATCATGATAGATTCATAATCATACTTGACACATGGAGTATAGGTTAGTCATGGTAACCTTCTTGACGAAATTGATGGAGAAGTGATCTAAGAAGGCTTGGGCTACTTGATTAAATGAAAATATAGAGTTTCTAGGTAACCCACTATACCAATCTAATGCGAGTCCATCAAAGACATGGGAATGGTCCTTAAGAGCAAAGCATCATCATGGGAAATTAGGTAGCACCCATGTTTGAATGACCACGATACTATCATGCGGGTCTTCCTTGCTATTGAAATGTTTTAAATTTAGGCATCTCCCAATGTATGGGGTATGGACAGATAGGAATGGATGGGTGGATGGGCTCGTTACAAATTTCATCCTAGGAGAGAGTGTTGTGGGAGCCGGAAACTGATGCCTATAATGTCTACATCTTGTCCATCATCAATTTGATTAGGCCATTTGTAGGTTGCAATGATTGGGTGCCTCCTGTAGTGTAATAGGGTTGGTGTTGGGAATGTAACAAGGGTGGCATTCCAGTATATGGTGTTACCGTGTAGGTAGGTTGAGAAGAAGGTAGTGAGATAGGAGGTATGTACCCAAAGTGAATAATAGATAAAACAGAGGCTGCTGATAATATGTGTATGGAGGTGGAAGGGTCATGGTGACCCTAGTAGCTATGGGGCCTAACGATTGTGGAATAGAAAGGACCACATTTTGAAATGGGGTAGGGGTCACCGACACTGGAGGTGGTTGTGTAGCTACATGTATATGAGAGATAATAGGGCGAGATGATGAGGTTATGTTTTTGGTGGTTGTCGAAGGTATGGTTGATGTGATAGGTGCAACAGATGTAGTAGATGCAACAGTCATAGCGGGTATAGGACCTAGCTACAAAACGACTGGGGGTAAGGTAGATGTGGGTAGCATGGAGCCAAATGGGGCTGACGTAGGAGTTGGAGTGCGAGTTGGGGAAAGATATGGGCATGTCGTATATCAAATAACATGAGGCATCTCAAGTGGACAAGTGGGAAATATAAAACTACAAGGCGGTATGGTTTTGGTCAAGGAGTCATGCAAACTCCTCATCTCCAATAGCGATAGTGATAGGTTGGATAGGATCCATGACAGGTGATAAAATGGAAGGTGGCAAAGGGCTAGGTGAGAGTAGTTGACAACCGATGTGTAATACAAGGCGCTAGCTTGTTGATGCATCGATACCATGTGAATAGGTCGATTTGAAATTTGGGCTGCTTTCACGTAAATGACATAGAAATATAGTAGGAATAGGAAGAACATGCGGTAATAAGTGGATTAGGTACCAAATGTTAGCTAGAAAGTGGCATAGGATAACTGATGCTAGTTAGGGTAAACCGATGCCACTTAGGGGTAACTAATGCCACGGTCACTATGGGAAATGGACAGTTGGTCAAAAACAAGATATAAGGCCAAATCTGATAGGTATGCTGAATAATGATGAGATTTACAAGGTCAATGAGAATAATAATAGTGATAGGGAATCTAAATAGTCGAAGAAGATGAATATATGTCCTTTTGGGTAGGTTAACCAAAAGGACCTGGAAGCGACGCCGGTTTGGTATAACCAACTATGGTTAGAGGGTAACCGATGATGGTCGTTGGTGACACCGGTCATTTCGAAATTGAAATAGTGATGAAAGAAAAGTGGTTGTGAATTAAAATCTGATGTGGAATCAAACCCAAAATTCGAGAATGATGAGAATATGGTCTAGACACACTCAGAAGAAGCCGGAATACACCAACTATGATGATGAGTGTGTAAGGAAGAAAAATTAAAAATGAAGAGCGTGACCTCTCACCTCAAAATGCAAGCCAAGTAGAAACACTAAGAAAAATGTGATCCTAAGAGTGCCTTTTCTATTATGTTTGTTTAGATTATGCTATTTAAGGACTGACTCATGAACTATAGAATAGATTTTTTTGGTGAGGATGGCTTCCTACGAAGAAGGATATCTAAAAGGTGAGGTTTCAAGTATGTTATGGTGGGGGCATGCCTCGCTCTGAAGTATGACTCAACAGAGTAGTGAGCTGGGTGCCCACTGTGTCGTGATCATGTGATCACCTATAACTTCTTCCAGGTAAGATGTTGTTTAAGAATATGTATATTTTCAATTTTTGTGATGTTTGGTAAGACTCAGAGAAAGAGAAAAGGAAATAAGTGATTTTCTAGAATTCATTTATCAACCATCAGCTGGGCATGACTTCCGTGTATAGGTTTCCCTTAATTAATGTGAGCTAATACAGAAAATTAGAATGAAATGCAATGATTTTTAAGCCCAAATTGAAGTATGGAATTCGATGACACAAATAGAGGGAGAGGGAGAGGATTCTCTTTCACTAAAATGTAGAAAACAAGAAGAAATTGTTCTTTTTAAGTACACCAAAAGAAAGGTTTATTTTAGAGCAAATAGAAATAAAAAGAAGGTTACCAAAGAAGAAAATTAATGTGTATGCTTTTTGGAAGGGAGACAAACACACAAATTTTCCTAGGAATGGATAAAATGCAAGGAACCCCTGATGGGTCCCACTTGAGCATGCCAAAATGTTTCACCCGATTCTTAGACATTTCTTTGAATGTGACGAAACAAATAGGGTAATGGGTGTAGGAGGAGTACCTGTTGAAAGGTTGGTTGATGGGTTTTTGTGCACGTGTTGACTCCTTGATCCAAAGCTGATCGTGAGAGCTTCCTTTTGGTTGGGAGGAACTACTTGAAATAAAAATCAAGACCACCAGAAAGAGTTAAACAATATATGCAGTGGACTACCTAGCGTATGCTAGATCCAAGAAGTGTGATACTTCCTAGATGGCTGTCAATCCACTATTTAAAACAATTTAATGCTGGTAATAAAGTAAATCCTATTGTAGTTAAAATGATTTAGGTATCTCATTTAAAACACAATAAGAAAGATCTAATCTAACAGGCTAGGTTAAAATAAGATCCGAAGGTCAAGTAATTGGTTCTAGGTCTCTACAAGTCTGACAGAGGTCTTAGGTAGGTCACAGGTGAGTAAGGGTGATGTGGGAATAGGTAGGTTGGTTGTTGTTTTGGGTTATATTGGCAAATACAGAGACCGATGCCCATTAAGGGTGACCGACGCCATTTGGAGAGAACCAAAGTGTCGGTTAATATGGAATACTCGAATGTCACGAATGAGGTTTAGATCTCCCTTATGATTGCACAAAGGACTAGGTTGGCCGTAATGAGGTATTAAGTTATTTGGATGGGATTTGGCGAGGTTTTAATGGGGGATATGGAGGAGTGAGTATTAATTGAGGTCAATGGGTGGATAGGAGAACAAAGGATGAAAATACAATGATGAAATAAGTGAACTAGAGGAGTAAACCATTTTACTTACTTGAAATCTGGTTTTGGATGCCTGTGAGTGAGGAATGAAGGTGCTGGTAAGAGGTTTGACTACTGCAGAGGATCACCAAATGTTGGGTAGTTCTTGCATGGCCTGCATGTGCTCTCCTTCTTTCCTGATTGGATCAAATCACAATGTCTTTGAGTGAGTACTAGATTGTTCTTTGGGTGAATGTTGGATGTCTGTGTAAGATAAAATTCTTGATCTCCTTCCTTGCATGCGTGTTCTTGCTGAAGCTTGTTCTCAAAAGATGTGATATCTCTCAGAAATTGCCAACACTTTTCCAACCTTGAAAATAAGGTTGTTTTAGGGATTAAAAGGTGACCAATGGTGGTCTCAAACAACCGGTGATGGTTGAGGGTAACCGGCATCAGTTAGGGTGGGATTTCCTAGGTTTACTAAACTTGGCAGATCCCCTTGATTTTCTAGGATCTCATGTTGTTAACTCGTGGATTAGATTGGAAGCTTCCTTTTAGCATACGAGAATGTGGTTATAGGGAATGTAGGCATTGATTTTTAGAGTTTGGGTGAGTGTTAGTTAGTTATGGTAACTTACTAAGAATAGGTCTTAGGGTGAGGTGGTTAGATGAGGTGGATATGTGGGCATTATCCCAATTAGGAGATTTAAATAATAAATATGGTGAGGATAATGAATTAATTTAATTTAAATAATTAAATTAATATTATAGTGGGGTGAAGGGGGCCATGGCTAGGTGAATGTGTTCAAGGTGTTTACTTGTCAAGGAACCAAAGGGGAGTGTGACCTAATTTTGGTGTCTACACCGGTTATTACAACTCTATGAGTTTCCCTATTTCTAAAAGCTAGAGTGACTATACGAGTGGTTAATGTCATGGGTACATGAATATCATTTCTATTTCATACGATGAAGAATGTGAATAACTCCCTAACTATTTTATAAATTTACTATTCTTACATGCGAAGGAGAATCTTTTGATGATGACTTGGATGACAAGGAGGCCATCAAGAAGAGTGTGGAATTTTATGACTACAAGAAGGGGTCACGGTATTTCGATATCTTTGTGATTTCCAACCCTATAATGAGGATGGCCACTTACTTGGTCACAAAAATAAATGGGCAAGAGAGGTGGACATAGATCAACAAGGCTTGGTTTAACATTTTTGTAAGATCGCGGAGGGTTCCTTCTATAACCTCCGAGTATTCATAACAAAATAAATCATCAATACCACATGCGATGGATAGAAGATCATGTTTGGTAATGTCCTCCGTACCATCATATTTTCAGAAATTGGAGTGTGTGATGGGCCAAAAACTTTTTGTGTGAGTACCAGGATGATTTGAGAAGTAAACTTGTGACACCATGATAGCCACCCACAAGGTACACCTAGAAAAATGGTACAAATAAATGCATGACGCATTCGGCACAAAGTGGAGAATACCTTAGCAGTTACCTATTTTACTGTAAGGCGAGGTCAATTTTTTTTTTTACCAACACTTACCTATTTTACTATAAGGAAGAGGAGTTAGAGCAAGAGGAACCCCTATGAAATAATAATTGACAGTAAGGAAGGAGTCTCCTACTGAATTATAAAAAGAAGAATCTCCTATACTTGAAATCACCAATGAAGTAGAAAAAGAAGAATCTTTATACTGGGTGTCTTATGTTATAAAGATGGTCATAAGTGACTACAACCATCGAACAAGAACCATAGAGAATGAGATGGAATTGGAACTATTTTGACCTATAGATAAAATGACACCAGATGGAATGCCCATCTATGATGATGAGGTAAAGGTGAATATGGAGAAGGCCGGGTTATTACAACTCTATGAGTTTCCCTATTTCTATAAGCCGAGTTCTTACAGTGGTTAATGTCACTCATACATGAAGATTGTTTCTATTTTGTATGATGAAGAATTTAGATAACTCCCCAACTAATTGCTAAATTTACTGGTATTACCTACAAGGATAATCTTTTGATGATGACTTGGATGAAAAGGAGGCCATCAAGAAGATTGTGGAAGCATATGATTACAAGAAGGGGTCACGGTATTTTGACATCTCTACGATTTTCAACCCTATAATGAGGATGGCCGTGTAATCGGTCACAAAACTAAATGGGTAGGAGAGGTGGACACAAATCAAAAAGGATTGATTAAACATTTACCACGAGATCTATGAGGGGACCATCTATAACCTCTTAGTTTTCATAGTAGAAGAAATCATAGGTACCACACGCGATGGAGAGAAGATCATGTTTGGTAATGTCCTCCTTACCATCATATTTTAAGAAATTGGAGTTCCCTATGGGCAAAAAAACTTTATGTGGGAGCACCAAGATATGAACCCTTCACCTGCGAAATGATTTGAGAAGTACACTTGTGACACCATGATGGCCACCCATAAGGTGTGCCTAGAAAAAGGGTACAAACGGATGCGTGACACATTTGATAAAGAGTGGAGAATACCTGAGCAATTACCATTTTTACTGTAAGGTGAGGTCGAATTTGTTGTGTACCAACAATTTTATATTGACAAAGTTTCTCTTGCAAATGACACCAAGGGTCCCTAGTACAAGTTTCCATTCTACTTCACAACACAATACTTCCAGGCCAGAGTCAATAGATTCAAGGAGGTAAATAAGTTAAGTTTTGACCTCAGCATGGTATACCAGGATTACCACAAGCTATGTAGGAATTTGATATATCCAAAGAAGTGTGCCTATGTGGAGAAGTATGTCTCCCACGATGTACATATGGTAAAGCCAGTAACATTTCATGCTACTTGGGAGGACCATAACAAGGGTATACCTACGCATAAGGCCAAAGTATGAGAAGGGAAATTACATTGAAGATGATTTCTCTATCATTGAAGACCCCACCATAAGGAAGAAAGCCGTGCCAAGGAAGAGGAAGAGAGCAGAGGCACTTGAGAAATAAGCACCAAGTATACGACAACACAATATACATGCATGCAGGAGTCGAGTGGAAAACCAAGCACCTATGCATGGAGGAAGACATCCCCTGTAGAAGAGAAAGAGAAGACACCTGAGGAAGAGGTGTCGAGTAAGAGGAGCACCCTATAAAAGAAGACTCACCAAAAGAGTCACCTACTAAATTAGAAAAAGAAGAATCTCCTATATGGAAAACACCAATGAAGTAGAAAAATAAGAATCTACTATATTCGGTGTCTCATGTTAGAAAGATGGACATAAGAGACTATAACCATCGAACGAGAACCACTAATAATGAGATGGAATTGGAAATTTTTCTCCCTATAGATAAAAGGACACCGATGGAATGCCCATATATGATGATTATGTAAAGGTGAAGGTGGAGAAGGTTGGGTTATTACAACTCTATGAGTTTCCCTATTTATGCAAGCCGGAGTGACTGCAAGTGGTTAAAGTAATGCGTACATGAAGATCATTACTATTTTGTAGGAAGAGGAATGTAGATAACTCCCGAACTAATTTCTAAATTTATTAGTCTTACCAGTAAAGGAGAATATTTTGATGCTGAATTGGATGAAAAGGAGGCCATCAAGAAAACTGTGGAAGCCTATGAATACAAGAAGGGGTCATGGTATTTCAACATCTCTGTGATTTCCAACCCTATAATGAGAATGTCCACACACTTGGTCACAAAACCAAATGGGTAGGAGAGGTGGAAATAGATAAAAAATGATTGGTTGAACATTTACCACAAGATCTATGAAAGCACTCATCGATAACCTTTCACTATTCATAGTAGAATAAATCATCGATACCACACATGATGAAGAGGATATCATGTTTGGTAATGTCCTCCTTACCATCATATTTTAAGAAATTTTATTTCTCGATGAGATATAAACATTTGTGTGGGAGTACCTAGATGAGAACCCTTCATCTACCAAAATATTTGAGAGGTAAACTTGTGACACAATGATGGCCGCCCATAAAGCGCACCTAAAAAAATGGTACAAACAGATGCATGATGCATTTGGCACAGAGTGGAGAATAATTGAGTATTTACCTATTTTACTACAAGGTAAGGTTGAATTCATTATGTACCAACACTTCGTATCGATAGTTTTCTTTAGTAGATGTCACCAAGGATTCCTATTGCAAAAGTTTTCATTCTCCTTCATAGCACAATACTTCTATGCCAAAGTCAATAGATTCAAGGATGTAAAGAAGTTAAGCTTTGACCTTAGCATGATAGACCAGGATTACCGTAAGCTGCACAAGAATTTGATATATCTAAATAAGTGTGCTTATGTGGAGAAGTATGTCTCCCATGATCTACATATGGTAAAGCCAATAACATTTCATGTTCTTTGGAAGTACCGCAACAAGGGTATACCTATGCATAAGGCCAAAGTATGAGAAGGGTTCTTACATTGAAAATGATGTATCTATCCTAGAATACCCCACCATAAGGAAGAATGCCATGATGAGGAAGATGGAGAGAGAGAGGAGATACTCGAGAAAAAGGTACCAAGTATACGATGACAACACAATCTACAGTGTGTGTAGGAGTCAAGTGCTAAACCAAGCCCCTATGCATGGAGGAAGAATTCCCTGTGTAGAATAGAAAGATAAGACACCGAGGAAGAGGTGCCAAAGCAAGAAGAGCCCCCTACGAAAGAATAATTTCCTATAAGGAAGGAGTCTCCTACTTTGAAGTAGAAAAATAAAAATATCCTATACTAAAATCAGTAATTAGGAAGAAGCGAAAGTAATGGAAAGGGTGGAATCGGAAAAGCAGAGAGCATGGACACCAAAAAGGATGATGAAAAGTGCAAAGTGAGGCTCAGGACCATCCTGTGTATGATGTACACGACTCAGAGGAGGAGGGAAATGAAGAGAAGGATGAGGATGAAGGAGGCACTCATGGAAAGGGAGAAAGTGAGGAAGTCAACATGAAGGATCAAAGGACTCCAAGCCTAACCAAGGAGTAAATAGAAGATGTTGTAGAAAGGGAGGTAACAAGAATAATAAAAGACTTGGTGGAACAAGAGGTGGAGCGCAACATTTAAGGAACAAGAGGTGGAGCACAACATTTAAAAAGTTCTCAAGGAGATGGAGGGAAGTGAGAGTGTAGAAAAGGAATATGGAAGCATGGGTAGAGATCCCAACCTAGCGGTAAGCTTCCCAAAGGTAGCACACATGAGAGGAAAGGGTATGGTAGTGGTGCAGAGCAAGGAATGAATTATATCAATGATCCAAATAAGGTATTGCATATGCGTTTCCAAAGTACTTGTGCCTTCAAACCAAATCCTTGCATGGTCTTCTTTTGATGAAGATGGTGCATACCCATGCACAAGGAAGATGTTGTCTTGGGATTTTGAGTCCCATGTTGATGAGCCCGAGTTCGAGGTCAACCGAGAGGCATTGATGAAGATACCATATACCAAGGGAGTAAACCCTCTAGTGAATGCTCAACAACTATCAGATGAGAAAGTGTGTAATGCACTCAATAAGGTATCGATGGAGGTTGAGGTGAGGCTCTTCGGGAGGAATGAAAGAGTAAGGGTCTTGGAAGAAGAACTTGAAAATAAAAATGAAGAAATTGTTGAGAAAAAAAAAGGTAAAACAAGATGATTTTATTAGCACACAATTAAGGCACAAATTAAGGGAGGATAAGGAAAATTTATGTGAAATTTATAATAAAATAGATATGATTTCAGATGTTGTAATCTTGCAGCACCTAGACCTGGCCCCACCTGATAAAAATACAAGTCAACCATGAAGTGCTTGGAAGACTTGACCCAAATCCTCACCACGGAAAGGTGACCACTCACATTGGAATTAGTAGTAGAGGCATTAGCACACTAGAAGGAGGAAGAAAGACCAAATATCGAGGAAAAAATTACTTGATATTTTGAGCTCCTTACCATTGTAAAGACTGCTGTGCAAATGGCTGAGGTTGTGTATCATAATTGCACTGATAGAGACAAGGTAGTAAGTATATTGGTTGTTGCACATGAGGTGGGTCTGAAGGAGTTTCAAGAGAATAACAAAGGAAATAGGGTAAAGCATGATAAAATCCTAGATGAGGTTGAGAAGAAGATGGAAGAAATCAAAGCCTTGTGGGGTTTGATTAAGAATCAGCTTAAGGAGTTGTATCCCTAGGTCACTCACAGAATGGATGAACTAGATGACCTTAGCAAGTAGTTAGAAGGAATTGTAGATACACTAAATGCTAAGGGTGATGAATTGAGTTTTGAGGAGGTGAGTGCTCTAGTGGGTGACCTACTTCAGTAGGCGTAGGGTGAGGTGGATTCCTGGGAAAATATTGAGGCAACAGTAAGGAAGAAATTCCCACTCCTATAACAGTAGAAAATTCTTCCATTCTTTTATTTTTCATTCAATTTGTCCCAGTCCTACTATTCGTTATTATTTTAAGGAGCATTCCTTATTATTTTAAGGAGAAGGATGTTTCTGAGGATGGAGAACATGTAGAGTGTGGGGTGATGTTGGGCCTTGAAATATGTGCTAAGTACGAATGGATGTGCGTGTGTAGGATTAAGAAGAAGGCACTTAGGGGAAATTACATAGGAAAGAGGGGTTTAAGAATGGTTTATGTGAAACTAGGGGCGTGCGGAAGGAAGAACACAAGTTTAAAGGACTTATCCATATTTGGCATTTTAAAGACACTTGAGGAAAAATGTGAGGACTTGATTAGGCATAATAAGTGGATAAGGTGCAAACCCGGAACCTCGAGATGTCAAGAAAATGATATTCCATACGGGGTATATTCCCGAGAAGACATCATTACAATGAGTGGAGGGTTTGCAAAGGGATAATAATTCACCATTAGAGGACCACATCAACACTTGGTACATGATCTTTTCAGAAGAGAAGGCATGGTGGTGGGTGTTGATCTTATAAAAGGAGGTTCTTGAAAGCAAGGAAGACATAATCGAAGAGGAGAGAAAGAGAAGAGAATATAGAGGAGAGTAAGATGTTGAGTAATAGCGTATTGAAGTAATGCTAGGGCTTAGAGAACTTAGCTCTAAGGGTTATGAGGAATGTCATGAGCCTTTGTATGGTAGTATGATCTATAACAGGGGTTAAAAAGGAAGGGTATAGCTAGGGTCTCATACAAGGGAAGATCTGTAGGAGTTGGGTCTTTGTCATTTAACATGTATGGTCTATGATGACCTATTTTGATTGTAATGTGGCTACCAGAACTATTATAAATGAATATATATATGTGTGTGTGTGTGGGGGAAGGGGGTTCATTCTATATATCATGAATAATGGTGTATAACCTCATGTTATATGACTACCATGGCTCAAATCTGGTTTATTATGCTTATTACATTGTTATTAAGTTTTGTAATGCATTAATGTGTGGATATATAAGTTGTCCCTTCCACTTTTATTTTAACTAAGTAAATGTACTTCTCATTCTACAATTCATCCTCCACTAATGGAAAAAACTTCTCACAATGCTCACATAAAAGAGGGGCTCAGTGCCCGCACATGCCTCGGGTGAGCACCCAACACCCGTTGGGTGATAGGCCGGTGTGTTTGGGGTTAGAAAGTAGTATTGAGGGTAGATAAAATGACTACACTCCTACATTTATCATCATAATGGATCACATGCATATTCATATAGAACACAATCTCTTGAGTCCCTTTTTCATTCTTTGCGATAAAAAAATATTATAATTACAAGATGGTGTCTCTCATAATTCAAATGCTATAGACTCTTATAAATTATTACATAATCTAATCACACCTAAAGTTGTTTTGTATTCTTTACCTATTGGTTTTTTTCACCTAAAATTCCTATCTATGATAGCAAGGGTGATCCCCAAGATCATTTTAGATCATTCCATGTTGCTTTCTTTTACTATGCATCTCATGATATAGTCTTACTAAGCTATTCCTTATGATCCTTAAGGAATTTGATTTGCAATGGTTTTATGATCTCCCCATTTTTAATCAACATTGGGGATAATATATCATATGCACAAACGTCAAAACTCAAACAAGGATCTGATGAACATATCAATGATTATGTCTCATGTTATTGAATAACTCTTTCGAGATGAACAACATATTAGTTGATAGTGAATTAAAAGACCTTTTTGTTCAAAGTATGCTTCCTCCATTGTAAGATTTGGTCATGTTTGCTAAATTTCAATCTTTTGACCATCTATGTCATACACTAAAATTGTACGAATCTAATCTATTACACATGAATTTCTTTTATTAAATTTCTAGCTACCCTAATCCATAGAATGTTAAGTTTCGAATAAAATTTAATTTCAAAGGAAAATATAATGACCCTAAGGTTACTTTTAAACATATTATTAACACTTTTTCTCAACTACTAAGCTCAAATTAGAACCTACAAAACACTAATTTACATGGTTACCTTTTCCATCACACATGTTCTTACATATATTACTTAAATGAAAAATCATGTATCTCCCTCCACCATTTGAGGTTGATATGAGAAATCCTCAAAGTAAGATATTTTATGTTAATGCTTCTTGTGATTATCATAGATGTATTGGTCACTTTATGAATAGATGTCTTAAGTTATGACCCATAATTTAGGATCTTATTGAATCTAATGAAATTAAATGGGATGATCACATGGAATCTTCTTATTATACTAATAAAAATTTTAAGTTAAAAATCTTCAATGATCCACTCCCTAATCATACTAATGACACATCTACTTTAGAAGTTCATAACACTAGTTGTGCGGTGCCATTACCCTCTTATGATCATCCACTTGATGTTATGATTAGCACTATTACTCACACATCATCTTCTACACCAATCATTTCCTTCGATGATTTTGATATATATGACTCACTTATCTCTAACACATTATCTATTCCATTATTTATCCTTCATATTCCTATTCAGGGTGTCTTGGTCACTCCATATAGAAAAAATAATGTTTTTTCATGGCCATTAATTCTATATCTTGACATTCCTTTTGATATTATTGTACTTGATTTTGATACACATTTTTGATGCATTACCATACCAATCATAGTTATATCTATCACTATACAAAATTCATTCTTGGTCACTAAATGTTTAACTACTAGCATATATTAGGGTTGTTCCATTCATTTTCCTCTATGTATTAAATTTATTAGTAACCAGCAAGTTGTCACTATTCAAGGCATTTATTTTTAGAATTTCTCTCCTAATAGACTTAATACTTCTACACTTTCTAGTGCATCTATAGAAATGTCTATTTTTTCACACACTACTTCACATAGCACTACTCCTCCTAGGTCTCATAATTGGATTTTGGTTGCACATACAGATTCACATTAATATTTGTCTCATGATAGTGCTTTACTTACACATGTTGCACCATATCATTATAGGGTATCTAAGTGTCCTCTTAGGCCTTATTTTACACATATTGTCCCTAGTGGGTCACACTCTAATAATACTTTACATAGACCTTCTAGCTTTATGAATCACTCCACAATTTCTCATAGGTATTCTAAGAGTCCTCATTATTATAGTCCACCATGTAGGTATAACACATCACAATATTTTTATCCTCTCGCAAGATTCTATTGGGCTATATTTCATGTTATTCCACCTCATTTATTAATAATTCACTCAATTTATATGTTCAACTTGACTATTGAGGGAGTGGTTCCACACCCAAATTAGAATTTCCACACACACACACACACACACGGAAAATTTTTGACCTGAAAATCAACATGTTATTTCACATGCGCTCAATTTCTTGCGATTGTGACAAGACATCCATAATGCAATAAATGGGATGGGAATGGAATAGGTAAATGTGATATAAAAGGAATATATGGGAATAATGATAATACCAAAGCATCAATGATCAATGTAAATAAATATTTGGAACTGAAAATTGGGGATTTTATCATTAAGGGAAATTAATTCCTACCTAATATGTATAGGAGTGAGATTGTAGTCAAGAATGATTACTATATGTAGGTCTTGGTCTATATTAGTTAAACCAAGTGTGGTTTGTCTTGGTTGAAAAATTTGCAGAAATTGTCCTTCTACCTCTAAATATGCCTCACTGAAGAGGGTCATGTAAGAATAAGAGGGGATGTGTGGAGGAAAAAATAAAGGTTACTGTGGTCTAATCCTATTGCATAAATTGTCCCAATATTGTTCTTCTATGTACACTTCTTCATTAAGGGAAATGAGTTGATTGATGATCTCTGGTGGTATGGGGGTCGATCTAAAGAATACTGCCCGCAAACCTAGATCTATGTCTCCCTAATATCAATTGATGTTGAGTGGGTTTGTGATTGGATCAAACAACATTCTCGTGAGATTTGGGTGGTCCTGGGATGGTCATACATGCACCGAATCATGAGAAAGGTGGGTAGAAACAAAAAAATAGGGATAAGGGTGAAGTACAGGTAGCCTAGGCCACTAAGTAAATGGGGATCCATGTTTATTCCAACTTCTAATCTACCTTTAAATAAACAAATAAAATGAATCTATATTAAGTAAAATAATTATTAATTCACCTTTTAATCTAATTAAATTGGATTTTCCAACATTTAAATAAAGTAAAACAATAGTAAACTAAGTAATTCCTTTTGTGTTTTTAACAAAGCTTTTAAAATAAAAAATGAACAAAATAAACTAAATTCCTAAAATTTATTTTTGTATTTTATAGATTTGAATAATCAAATAAAATAAACACTTGCAGACATAGAAAAATAAAATAATATAAAATGAAACAAGATACTTATAAATTACAATAAACTAAAAAAAAGAAACATCTGGATGTGGTTATTTCTCTGTTACAAGATTTTGAAGAAATTTATATTCTAAATAGAAGATGTACTCTAGATTTATTATTCTAGAAAGTGAAAATTCTTCTAACTACTTCTACCTCAAGTTCACGGGAAAGAAATAAACAACTTCTTAGAAGAAATTTATCCTTTACTCGAAGCTTTCCCCATCAAAGTGGAAATAAATTATGACGGATAATAATAAAGAAGAAATGAATTATTACAGACGCATAATATCCCTCCAACTTCTTTCCCTTTAAAATTCATAGGGATAATTAGGGAATAAAATATCAATGGAAAACTTGTGCATATGGTGCACAGATAATGTTGGAAATGAAGACGTATTTAATTCTACCAATTTAAAACAAAGTATTTCTTCTACTTTAATGACTACAATTAATCAAAATCTTTAAATAATTCAAAACATCCCCAACCTGTAACTATTGATCTAAGATAGAATTCCAGGTGTGGTGTTATGTTTGTGTCTCCTCATATTTCTTTTCTCTTGCAAAGATGATTCCTACTTGATCCAAGTTATGCAAAGTGTTGGCTAGTAGCAAGGAAAACCAAAAAAATGGTTGTAGCTAGTTGGTTGCAAGAAACTAGTTAAAAATGCAATGCAGGGAAAGAATAAAGTAATGAACATGTTGTCTATGTGATTCCTAGAAATATTTTGGTAGCATAACTTTGTAAATCAAATACAAAAACTTCAACCCATCATTGAGGTCAAATGCGGGCTTTTATAAAATGATTGGAAAGAAAGAGTCCACAACACATGTCTAACATGAAGTGGTCCAACACATCCATAAAAGGGGAAATCAACCTTATAAACATAGTAAACTAGGAAGAGAATTCTAATACAAATCTAATGAGCCCAAGATTAGGTAAAATGGTCAAGAAACGAGTGAGAAAATCACTCCCAAACTGAAGACACGCATTGCAAAACACACATTTTTAACTCACGGGATTTAGTTATAGAACCACCGGTCTTGATAGACTAGTGATTATGAAATCACTATAGTGATTATGTAACCACCATGGTGGTTACGTAAATAAAGCCATAAACAAGGAACGAAGGACTGAAATATGGGTCGCAAACATACATTGAAGTTCTTAATTTGTAAAACATGAATAAACATGTCATAAAAATATGCGAAGAAAAATAAGAGGATTTGGATCCCATTGTTGCTTCGGAAAAGAATTCTTTCATCATCGAGAGAATTATCATGTCAATCGAGTGTAGCACCATGTAATTTTTGGGTGCGTAAAAAACCTTATTCCCCATCTTTAGCTACGTAATATCTATATATTCCCTTCATGGGGGAATTCTTGGATCACCCTTATTTTTATTCAAAGAATTGGTTTTCATCTATGCCCTAAAGGAGTGCCTAAAAACAAAAACATTCAAATATTTACAAAAATAAAAAATCAAGACCTATTTTAATGACATACATTATTTGCACTTTACATTATACATGTTGTTTATTCCTTTGGTTTGATACATAACATTTCTTATTTACACACATGCATTCACGTGGTATATTGAGCATGATGCAGGACATACATAGAGTGATACATGATGATAGGTGTTATCCAACCCTTTACCCATATTGCTAACCTTTGGGGGCATCTACTTTTGCATACTATATCTAGGTGTTATATTTCCATTTTAGTTCCTTTCTTTCCTCATTAAGCATGGTTACATCTACATAATGTGTATTTGCTATCTTTTAGACTAATAGGACTAACACGTGTATTTTATGCAACACTTACAATTATTTCTAGATATTTTTATATCATATTCTCTTCATTCTTCACATTAAGATACACTTATTTATCATACATCCTTTCTAGTTGTGTGTTTACATACTTGTTTTCTATTATGATTATGGTTTAAGGGCCATGGTTGTCTTGTAATGCCATGAGTGTCCCATGTTTTTGGAATTATGCCTTGTGTGTGGTTGTGTATCTCTGTTTGTATTCTCACAAGCCTAGTTTGTCTTCGACACCTTGGGTGTACCATTTTACAGTCATTTTTACCTTTTTTATGACACGATTTTCCATGTTTACACTTATTTTGGCATTATGTGCCCTTTTCTTCTACTAACACATTGTTTTCTATTATTATTATTGTTATTTTGTTACATTGACATTGTTATTATTATCACGATTTTTGTTCTTATTGCTCTTATTTTTCACAATGGTTTCTACTATGTGAACCCCCTTGTAAATGTAGGATCTTCTTGGTGGCCACCAAATCACTCATTTCAGAGGTCATATATAGATTTTTAAATACTTATTTATGAGTGTACATATTTTATTTTGAGTCGTGCACTAAATTTCTTCATCACACATGCCTTAAAAGAGGGGGAAAACATACCCAATTTTTTATTCTATATTTCCAATAGAACATGCATCCTTCTAGGCACAAACATATCCAAGGGAAGATAAAAATGCCTCAAAATTAGACTCGAGACACAAAAATCAATTAAAATCTATAGGGGTTCAAAAGTATACAGCCTAGTCAGACCGTTCAGACGGTTTTGACCCTATCATCTGATTTTTAGTAGGGCATATTCTCCATATCTATCAATAGTCTTAGTTTTTTTATCACTATTATAACATTTTCATATGATTTTATACTCACCCAGTTTGCTTGCATGATTCATGGGGCACGAAGTATTTTATTTTCGCTTTCTAGATGGTACTCGGTTTATTTTTATTTTTGGACGCATTTGAGGTAGGTATGTGTCTCCTTTTTCCACTTATATTTCATCTTGTAATAAGTTCTACTTGGTTTTTACTCATTTTTACAACACCCGAGAAGAGTATTTGGAAACTTATTTCTCTTTTCTACTATGTTTCCTAATTTATAAAATTAGGCTTATATTCATCTACAATGGTATGATCTGTGGGGCTATGGAAGGAATCAAATCTATCAACTTCTTCTTAGGAATAAATTTACTATTGTAGACACAAAAAAAATACACTTAGTATTTACATCATGCTTCTAAGTATGTCATTAAATGCATGATTCTTAAGAAAGAAAAATAGACATTAAAAACACTTTTTTTTATTACCTTGTTACAAAATAGGATATAAAATCCAAATATAACCATACATATCTTATGGAATAAAAAGAAACCAAATAACAAAAATAACTACAGCCAACACAACAAACTAGCCTAAAACCAAAATAAAACCAGGAGGGAAACATACAAAAGTGTCATACAAAACACGGAAAAACAAAGGCGAAGAGAGAAAATAATCAAGAGTTAATGATTGATAAGTTGGGAATATATCTTGATGATCTATTTGATTTGTTTGTCATGTTATTCAATCTCCTTCTTCTTGTTGAGCTCTTTACCTTTTCCCTTGCTATTAATATTTTACATTGTTTTATTATGTTGATACTCTTATCATTTACTTTTCATGAATGGACACTTTACTTTTTGATATTGGAGAACATGTGACTCATATCTATATTTCCCTTTATATCTTACAAGCATCCTAAATAATACCACACATTATGGATAGGAGCACATAGCGCTACTATCCCCATTGGGTGCTTCTATCATTTTCCTTCCTTTTCACAAATTTGAAAGGCCACATCATTTGTTATGTTTTCTAAATTACTACTCATCATATTGGTTTGGAATTTTTAGTTGTTGATGAATACATTCAAATAAGGGAATCATATATATATTTGACTTACTCCCTATTATTAGGGGTTGGACAATTTGGGATATTACTTACTATCTAATACTTGGGAGAAGAGAAACATTCAAGGATTTCATTTGGGTTGCATTATTAACTGCATAGAAGTGGATATTTCTAAATTCCATCGAATGCATTCATCTTAGGGGAAAATAATTTTATCCTATTTTATTTTTGTGATTGGAACGAGGGAAACATAGCTTCAAGGGACATAATTAAATCACACATTTCAAAAATACATAAGAGTCTCAAATGGAGTGAAGTGGTCACCGACCATCACTTCGGATAAGCGTCAAGGTAGGTCCAACTCAAGCATATACATTATTTCATATAATGTTTACTTAAGTATTGTATAGGTATCTAGGTTTTTTTTGTGGGTTCAAGTGTGATTATGAAACCCTAAAGTAAAGCTAGAGTGAAAAAGATCAAAAGGAAGAAGACAAGTTTAAACCATGGGAAGATCAAAATCAAAACTACTTCTAGGAAACTAGTTCTTGAGTGGTCTTTTCCTTATTTGTGTAGTTCTATCCGAAGGATTTTAGACTATAGTTTTCTATACAAAGCTTACTCATTCTAGATCTAGTCTATTCTACCCAGCTTCCTTCCTAGAATAACCCATATCTCTAAATACAAGCTAAGTCATTCCAATATTACCGTTGTTTACACTTGTTTACATCTTACATGATAGATAGTACTCATTATTCTATATCTATTTTATCTCATTCCTATGATTCATATTTATTAATATTAACTCACCTATCCTCTTTTCACTTAAGGGAAAGATAATGAGTGTTAAATGACTTTGATGCATGATATTCTTCCTTAGCGGGGTACTTCTACACTTTTTTTTGCTTCTTCTCTTTGAAATTCATGTGTTGGGTTAAAATACTTAATGCATCAAACTCTCCTCAGAACAAATTGGGAACCGATCACCCCCGATTATTTGTCCGATTCTAGAAAATATATAATCTCCAAGGAAAATGAATAAGAGAAAATTCCTTCGTGAAAAAAAAATTGTATTCCTTATATGTTTTACATCTCTTTTGGAATTTCTTTTTTACATTTTTATAGTAATTTCATTACACATTGATTTAAATTTAAATTTCCTATTTTAGGCATTAACTACACTCTATGTTGCAGGTTTCATTTTAGAGTGTGCCAACACCAAAAAGTAGTGTTGGTATTGTTGTCCTCTCTCAATTTTCCTCACCCTTTCGAATCTAATTTCATTAAAATTAGAGCCCCGCCATAGAACAAATTCATGTTTTAAACTCCTCAGATGCTCGTTTTCATTTCCCATGATGTTTTAAATCAAAATTTCCTTAGTCTACTACCATTAAAACATTTTTCCTATTTTTAATGGATGGGAAATGATTTTAGTTCTTCTTTATGAGTTTGGGATGTGTGGAACCTTACATATTTCATTTTTGACCTTTTTACGTAAAGAAATTATTCATCAGAGTAAAAATGGCGTTATCCCGTTTCCTGTAACTTCCTATGTTCTTTTCCCTGTCAAATTCTTTCTTGTAAAGGTGAAGCTATGCGTCTCGATTCTCATTGGATGTGGTTGGATGGGTTTCTTTTTGAACTTATCACTTTTGGTGATTTTGGAAAAAATGTTAGATTTTCCATGCATCCCCTTTGGTTCCCGATTGGTGGATTAGCTTTGGTGGAAGTTCAGGTGACGTATCCATTTTATTCTCTAAGGAATTACGGCGAAAGGGAGAAAATTCCTAAAATAACCCGCATCCCCATAGTGAATCAAAAGGGATGCATGGCCTATGTTGAAAAGTCAACAGCGAAGGCATGGGCTTTTAGGGGAAAGTTGGATGTTTTTCCCCTTTCAAAACAAATAAAAAGTGAATCACATCCCCGCAACCAATCGATGATATTACGTGTTGAAGAATGAAATAGGGACATGTGGCCATTTTTCACCCATATACACTTTAGTAGATCACAGAGGACTTTAGGAATTTTATTCTTGTTTCCACAAAGGATGAAAATTTCTAAAATGGCCCATGGCCCCATTCATGTGAAGGGATAATTTCTGAGTTGAGGCCAATAACAAATTAGAAAGAGACACATGGCCTACGTTGAAAATTCAATGGCAGGGGCATGGACTTTCGAGGGAAAGGTATGAATTTTTCCCCTTTTCAAAATACATAAAGTATAAAAGTGAAACACACCCCCACAACCGGTCAGGTGATGCCACGTGTTGAAGAATGAAATCGGAACCACAAGCCTACGAGGAAATTGATAATTCGAGTCTTTTTCACAAAAGGTTTAAAATTTTGCAAATTAAGCCATAACCCCTTTCCTAGTGAAGGTGTGCCACGCATTTACGTTGAAAAGTCAAAGCGGGCTGGTGGAGGTTTTTGAGAACTTGAGATTTTTGTTAAAAAGAGTTTAAATGGCAGATTTAAACCGCATTTCCTCATCCAATTAGATGGTGCCAAGTGTTCGGCCTTTAGCGGAGTTGTGGAGGGGGGAGCAAAATGAGAAATCATGCTTTTTCACCCAAATGTCAGGAAATTTAGATTTCTTCCTAGGGCCATCATTGCTTGGATCTTGCCACGCGTAGGGTCTAAATTTGAAGGCAAAAGGGGGAAAATATAGCCAAATGCACTCATCTAGTTTTTAAATGCCATTAACAAACCAGAGCTCTGTAAATGCAAAAATGGATCATTCTTCATTATTTTTCTTTGTATCCTTGTTGTTTCTCCATGAGATGTATTTTTGGTTTATTATGGAGCCAAATCGATAAGTTTAAAGGAATGTAAATTTGATCATCAGAAAATGGATTTTATTGGGCATACACAATAAAAAGGGGGAAAACTTACTAGTAAGCACTTGAGTGCTATGGAAGTGGTTAAAAGGTAGAAATGGTAGGACCACATGAAGAAGAAAATCATGAGATACCCCCTGCTAAAGTAATCATGCTCGAACTGATGAAATATTCACATTTTTGAACCTCTAGTTTTGATGAGTGCATTTGTTTCATGTCACTTTCCTAAAGTAGATTTGCAACAAACATTATTCCTTTTGGATATTATTTTCTTGGGTAAAAAGTAATGGATGTACATGGATTGTTATAAGAATAGGGTTTTGGCTACGGGTAAGGGATTCTCGGTTTTTCTAGGAATGTTGTGAATTTGGAAGTAATTCTATATAGAATATTTCTTTCTCATTTTCCTCTGTTATATCTTTCTCACTCCTTGTTCGATTTAATGGATCATTTTTATTTGCATTTAGAAGAAACTTTGTGTTCTGGTCTATGTAATATTTAGAAGTTTGTGTCTACAAATTTACATCGCAGGTGAAGCAATTGATCCTTTTCTATATTTTATTGGTTTAATGTGAGTAGGGAGATACTCTCCTATCTATATTTCCTAAAAGCATTGTTCTTTTCTTCCTTCTTCCATCTCTTTATTCTTCCATTCTTTCTAATTGATAATATTTTGAGTATGAAAACAAGCTACGATACCAGGATCCAAACATTAATAGTTGTATATTTGTACATTTGTTTTTCTAGATTTCAATAAGGGAAACTCTCCCTTTAAAGAGAAGGGACTTATTATCCCCTACATGGTTTTAACCCATGTTCCATTCTGAAACCCAACAGTTTTTTGTGACTCCATTGGATAATTCATTACAAATGGATTCCATTGTTTGAATAACCACTTCTTGATCATCTTTGATTTGACGAATCCAAGATACACTTGGGGTAGAAGAACTATTGGGGAAGAATACCCTCATTTCCAACTTCTAGATCATCAAGGTTTCTCTCTCCATTCATCAAGAAACAGAAGAGGAACAATATCTACAAGCACTCCTACTAGAGACAAAACTTCTAAGAGTGACATCGCTCAAGATCAAATCAGTCCTAATTTTCATGCTTTGATTCTCGCTGGTGTTTAAGTTCCTCTCAAAATAATCTTTCCAAGGATGGTAGATCCTCTACCTTGGGGCCAAAGGGTTAGGCCTCTTTTTCTTCCCCAACCATTGCATGAATTTCCTAAAGGAAATAGAAAGAACTTCCCTAATCAAAGGTGATGGGAAGGTTCACCCAGATGAGCATATTATGGCCTTCATTAGTGATTGTGGTTTTCTTAGAGTTGAACATGAAGATATCTCTCGTTAGATATTTTGTGGAGACATTGCAAGATAATGTTGTTGTTTGGTTTTATCATCTCCGAATGGAACCATCACCAATTGAGCACCATGATGACCTAGTTTGAGTAGTGTTTCAAACTTGTCGAGGATGTACATGCCCTCTTGGCCTAGATGTATCAAATCAAGAAAGAGTCACATGAGCCCATGAGGGAATTTGTGGCCAAATTCAATAGGCTAGTTAACAAGATCCTAGAAAACACACGCCTAGTGGATCAGATTGAAGTGTTTCTTCCTTAATGCCCAACTACTTGAAGTGAGTTGTGCACTTAGAAGAGATAATATATTCACTTTAGATGTTGATGAGAGATTTTACACGTTGTGTTGAAGATGATCCGATCATGTCTGAAAGCTAAGGAGAGAATCATCCAAATCCAAAGCATCTCCTTCTTCCACATCTTCTCCTGGAGCTAATGCAGATCAGTTGGTATAGAAACTTGTAATGATCTTATTTCTCTCAAGAAGTAGTTAGCCTAGCATGCTCCTTATCAGGATGTTCCTAGGAAGAAATTTCAGCCTAGGAATCGGTTGCCATCTCCTCCAGATTGAAAATTGAAGGTCCACCTATTAAAGTTCCATTCAATGTAACATGTGAAGTGTTGGAGCCTGATGATGAGGAGTAGAATGAAATCTGTGAAGAACATGAAGAGGAAGTTGAAGAATTAGAAGAGTTGAGTGGATCTCATGTCCATTTTATCACAATTGAAGGTATAGATGAAGAGGATGATTATGAAGAAAGAGTTACAGAGATGAACAATGAATCATATGCTGTCATGAATCATGAGTAAGCCAACAAGAAAGAGAAAGTGGTACAGCCTACTAAAATATCTAAGGAACCTCCTATAACCATTCCAGTGATTACAAGGAGAGGAGATCCTATTCTAACTTCTTCCACATCCAAGGTAGGTTTTGTTATTCCTTCCTCTTCTGTTTCTACTCCTAAAACTTCTTGTCCTTCAAATGATAGATTTGATAAGTCAAAAGTTTCATCTACTCTTATCAATGATGCTCCATCTACCTCTTGTTCTTTTGACATTATTAACCATCTCAAGAAAAATAAGATCCAGATCTCAAAATCCAAATTCTACCAAACCCATCCCAAGGCCTTTGCTAAGATGGTAGACTTTGTAAACTACAAATCCAAGCCTTCATCCCCTAGTTCTAAAGGTCTCTTGCCCACTCCTTCTCCTTCATCTCAACCAAGCCTTGTGGCAGCAGTCACTTCATCTGATGAGAAGATCAAACCATTTTATGTCACTCTCCTCATAGTTGGCCACAAACTCAGCAATTGTGTTATTAATTCTGGTGCTTCAAATAATGTGATTTCTGCTAAGGTAGCTCATGCCCTAGGCTTATCCCTAACCCACAATTTTGGTTTATGTTACTCAATGGAAAGTATATAAGTGCCATTGGTTGGAAGGATCAAGGATGCACAAGTATCCTTTGTTGCTTTTCTAGAGAAGAGAGTTTTAGCCACCATTTTGGTAGCTGATATTCCCCCTTCCTACAGCATGCTACTGAGTAGAAATTTTTGCAAAGATGTTGGAGGAGAAATCATGATGGATTGGTCACATGCTCTTATTCCAATGAATGGGAAAATGAAGAAGCTACTACCTGAGAAACAAACTGAATATATCATGCAAAAGAAAGATGACCCAAAGGCAAAAATAATTTATGAGGACATTGGTCATGGTAACTACATGATCATGTCACAAGATGAGGCCAACCACCCTAAGGAAGTGCTTCTTGATCCTAATGGCATTTGGATTTTGGAATTTGATGGGAGCTACTCCTCAGCTAGTTCTAGAGCTGGTGTGGTGCTTATTTCTCCTGAAGGGAAAATTCATCCTTTCTCCTTCAAGATCTAATTCAAAACAAAAATAATATAGTTGAGTATGAAGCTCTCATCCTCATTTTAAGAATGGAAAAAGAGATGGGGATCAAGAATATCCTTGCTAGTGGAGATGCAAAGCTGATTGTAAAACAAGTCAGAGATATCTTTCAAGTGAAGAATAGAAGGTTGAAGCATTACAAGAATATGGTTTGGGATTCCATTGAGTTCCTTGATGCCTTTTCCATTGAAGCCATGCCAAGGGAAAAAAACACAGGGTTGATTCCTTGGTTGTCTCGTGGGTCTCTACTTGATCCCTCATCTAGATATATCCCAAGATAAATTCACCATTGAGATGATTCATAGGGCTGGTGTGCCTGAAAATACAAATAATTGGTAGGTATTTAATGATGATCAATGCTTGCTTTCCTTCCTTGAACTCAAAGATACTTTTGACCAGATGTACTTTGAAGGAAGTGGGAATCTACCTAGAGTGTGTTTACCCCTAGATGAAGAAGATAACAAAGAAGAAATGGATAGTGATGGATGCATACAACTAAAAGGTAATAATATACCTAAAGGGATGGTAAGTTTGGAAGAGTTATTTGATAAACATGATAGGTACATCAAGTCCAAAACTTCTAAAGGAGCTCAGAAAGTCCACTGACTATGAAAAGATAAACATTAGGAATCTTAATGAACCCATGCTGGTAAACATTAGAAAGTGTTGCACACAAGAGGAGAAGGAGAGCAGAAAATCTATTGAAAAGGTATGTTTATCTCTTACATATTCTTATGTTGATCTCAAGGCTTTTCAGCCAAAAGAGATGCAACATTTCATTCCTCTAAAACCTAGGATCAAGCCCTTCCGGAAAAAGCAGAGGCAGTATAACCCTAAAATTGCTGATACAATCTTTCAAGAGATCCAAAAGTTATTGAAGGCTAAGATCATTTTTTCCATTCACCATTCAATGTGGATTGCTAATATTGTGCCAGTCAAGAAGAAGAATTGTGAGATCCAGATTTGTGTTGATTTTAGAAATTTGAATCAAGCCTCCTTGAAGGATAATTATCCTCTCCCATTAATGGATCAAGTGTTGTAGGCTATTACAAGTTCAAAAATGTCGTCCATGCTTGATGGATTCTTAGGATATAACTAAGTAGAAGTGAGTGTTGCAGATCAACATAAGACTGACTTTGCCACTCCTTGGGGAACCTTTTCAAGAATGATTTTTTACCTCATCAATGTTGGTGCCACCTTTCAGAGGGAAATGTACCTAGCCTTTAGTAGTCTCAAGGGAAAATTCATAGTTGTATACCTTGATGATCTGACTGTGTTTTCAAAAACAAGAGTTGATCATTTCCAACACCTTGAAATTGTCCTCCAAAAGTGTAAAGAACATGGCATCTCCTTGATTCCCAACAAATATATCTTCTGTTTCACCAAGGGAAAATTATTGGGACACATTATCTCCAAGGAGGGAATCAAGATTAATCCAAATATAGTCCACATAATCCATCATATCCCTCTCCCCACAAGAAAGAAGGGTGGGCACTCTTACTTTGGCAAGATCAACTTTTTAAGAAGGTTCATACCCGATTTTGCTGAAATTACTTTGAACATAACCCACATGATGAAAGGGAAGTATAATTTTAGTTGGTCCTTTGAAGGAAAGTTTACATTTGAAGACATCAAGAGAGCTATAGTGAAGACTCCAATCTTGGCATGCCCCGATTATAGCAAAGATTTCATCATCTATTTCTATGCTACTGACAAGACTCTCTAGTTGTTGTGTTAACTTAGGAGAATTATGAAGGTCATGAAATCCCCATAGTGTTCATGAGTTATATTTTTCAATCCCATGAGATGAAGTACGCCATGATGGAGAAACATGCTTTTGCAAAAGTGGTCAAAGTTGTGAAGTAGTTTTGTTTTTACATCCTCAACTCTCATTCTATTGTTCTTGTGCACGATACAACTATTAAATCCATTCTTACACAACAATAATTTGGAACCAAGAAAGGAAACTGGTAGCCAAAGTTCAAGAGTATGATATTGAAATCAAACCCACCAATCTAGTTCGAGGAAAGGGCTCATGTGAACTCATTATCAAGGAGCTGATGCCAAATTGTCCAAGGAGGAAGTTGATATCCCCGTTGTTGTTTTCCTCATCTCAATCGACAAATGATATGCTTTGGCATTGTACACTTTCTTACTTATGGAGAATTCCCATCCCATTTGAGTTCCAAGGATAAGAGAGCCATCAAATTAAGTTCTGTACAATATGTGTTGTGGGAAAATGCATTATTCAAAAGAGGCATAGATGGAAGGTTTTTGAAATGTGTTGACAAAGAGAACAAAAGAAATTGTTCTCATTCTTTTATGGCCAGCATGTGGAGGTCATTTCTCTTCTATTGTCATGGCCCACAAAATCCTCCATGTTGGATATTATTAGCCTACCTTTTTCAAATATGCATCAAAGTGGGTAGGCAAGTGTGAAGCATGTCAAACCTTTATTGAAGACCTGAAATTATCTACTTTACTTCTCAAACTAGTGGTGATTGAGGAACCTTTTCAACAATGGGGTTTTGACTTCATTGGGACACTCAATCCACCTTTAAGTTCAAGGCATGCTCATGTTTTGACTACCACTGATTATTTCACCAAGTGGGTGGAAGCCATTCTAGTTAAAAGTACTACTTCAAGTAGTATGCAACTTCATCAAAGAACACATATTAATAAGGTTTGGGATACCAAAAAGATTGTCATTGACAATGCTTCCAATTTTTATTCTACTGAGATGATAGATTTCTGCTATGGCTATGTCATTTCCCTTGCCCACTCTTCATATTACTATCCCCTAGGGAATGGGCAAGCAAAATCAACTAACAAGAACTTGGTAACTATTGTTCGAAGCTTGTTAATGAATCTTAGAGGAATTGGCATAAGAAACTATATGATGCTTTATGGGCAGATATGATTACACCTAAGAGAGCCATTGGAATATCTCCTTTTCAAGTGGTATATGGAGTTGAAGCTCGATTCTTAGTGACATTGGAACCGCCAGACTTACATTTATTGAAGGCCATTGAGAATGCCAACTTTACCAATTCATTGACAAAAGAATTATATACCTCCGAGAAGTTGAATGAAGACAAATTGCAAGTGGTTGACGAAATATTAGCTCATCAACTCATGGTAAAATATTTGTTTGAAAAAAAAAGGCTAAACCTAGAACTTTTCAAGTAGGAGATAATGTTCTTCTCGTGGAAAAAATGCATGAACCTCAAGGAAGCTATGGTAAATTTGATTCCTTTTGGCTTGTTCCTTTTAAAATTAGACATTTTGCTTGTGAGAACTCTTTTTACTTGGATTACATGGATGATTCACCTCTCCCACTTCCTTATAGTGAGCAATTTTTGAAGTTGTTCAAAACCTAGGAGTTTTGGTGGTCCCTCTCGTACAATTTAGATAGCGTTTTGATTTCTTTGTTTTTTTTGGTTGGTTTCCTTTCATTGTTCTCTTATGTGTCAATATTGCTTCTTTTTTATTCCGTTTCCTATTGGCTAAGACACTGATTCAATCTGATTACCCATAATTCTCTAAGGTTCTTGATTTTTCCTCTTTCCTCTACCAAATCATCCCCAAAAGAATCTACGTGTTTTCCTCTCAATTTTCCCCACCCTTTCGAATGTAATTTCATGAAAATTGGAGCCCTACCATAGAAGAAATTCATGTTTTAAACTCCTCAAATGCTCATTTTCATTTCCTACAACATTTTTAATCAAAATTTCCTCGATCACAATTTGTTAAAATGTTTTACCTATTTTTAATGGATGGGAAATGATTTTATTTCTTCTTTTACACGTTTGGAATGTGTGGAACCTTGCATATTTCATTTTTAACATTTTGTAGAGAGAAAATTCTTCATCGGGAGAAAAATGGTGTTATCCTGTTTCCTGCAACTTCCTACGTTCTTTTGCCCATCAAATTCTTGATCGTAAAGGTGAAGCTACATGTTTTATTCTCATTGGATGTGGCCAAAAAGGTTTCTTTTTGAAATTATCACTTTTGGTGATTTTGGAAAAAATGTCAGATTTTCCCCACATCCCCACTAGTCCCTAATTGGTTGGAGCAGTTTTGGCGGAAGTTCGGGCGACAAATCCATTTTATTCTCTAAGGCATTACAATGAAAGGGAGAAATTTTCTAGAATGACCCGCATCCCTGCAGTGAATTAGAAAAGGACACATGGCCTATGTTGAAAAGTCAATGGAGGAGGCATGGACTTTCAGGGGAAAAGTTGGATCTTTTACCTCTTTCAAAACAGATAAAAGGTGAAGCAAATCCCTGCAACCAATCAGGTGATGTTACATGTTGAAGAATAAAACAGGGACACGTGGTCATTTTTCAGTCCATATGTGCTTTGGCAGACTGGTGGAGGACTTTAGGAATTTTATCGTTATTTCCACAAAGGGTGAAAAGTTCTAAAATGGCCCGTGGCCCTGCTCATGTGAAGGGATAATTTCTAAGTTAAGGCCCACAACAAATTAGAAAGAGACACGTGGCCTACATTGAAAATTTAATGGCGGGGGCATGGACTTTCAGGGGAAAGGTATGAATTTTTCTCCTTTACAAAATACATAAAGTATAAAAGAAAAACACACCGCCGCAACCAGTCAGGTGATGCCACATATTGAATAATGAAATTGGAACCACAGGCCTACGGAGGAAATTGATAATTTGAGTCTTTTTCACCAAAGGTTTAAAATGTTGCAAATTGAGCTACGACCCCTTTCCTAGTGAAGGTGTGCCACGTGTTCATGTTGAAAAGTCAAAGCGGGTAGGCGGAGGTTTTTGAGAATTTGAGCTTTTTGTTAAAAAGAGTTTAAATGGAAGATTTGAACCACACTTCCTTAGCCACTCATATGGTGCCATGTGTCCGGCCTTTGGCGAAGGTGCGAAGGGGTGGAGCAAAATGAGAAATTTTGTTTTTCTCCTAAATGTCAGGAAATACAAATTTCTCCCCTAGGGCTATCATTGCTTAGATCTTACCATGCGTAGGGTCCAAATTTGAAGGTAAAAGGTGGAAAAGATATCCAAATGCACTCATCTAGTTTTTAAACACCATTAACAAACCAGAGCTCTGTAAAATGCAAAAATGGATCATTCTTCATTCTTTTTCTTTGTATCCTTGTCATTTCTCCATGAGATGCATGTTTTGTTTATTGTGGAGCCAAATCGATAAGTTTAAAGGAATGTAAAGTTGATCATTAGAAAACAGAGTTTATCGGGCATACATGATAAAAAGGGGGAAAAATTACCAGTAAGCACTTGAGTGCTATGGAAGTTTTTAAAAGGTAGAAATGAAAGGACCACATGAAGAAGAAAATCATGAGATACCCCCTGCTAAAGTAATCATACTCAAACTGATGAAATATTTGCATTTTTGAAACTCCAATTTTCATGAGTGCATTTGTTTCATGTCACTTTCCAAAAGCAGATCTGCAACAAACATTATTCCTTTTGGATATTCTTTTCTTGGGGAAAAAGTATGGATGTACACGGATTGTTATAAGAACATGGTTTTGGCCACAGGAAAAGGATTCTAGTTTTTCTGGGAATGTTGTAAATTTGGAAGTAATTCAATACAGAATATTTCTTTCTCATTTTCCTCTGTTATATCTTTCTCTCTCCTTGCTTGATTCAATGGATCATTTGTCTTTGCATTCAGAAGAAACTTTGTGTTTTGGTCTATGTAATATTTAGAACTTTGTGTCTGCAGATTTACATTGGTGGTGAAGTAATTGATCCTTTTCTATATTTTCTTGGTTCAATGTGAGTAGGGAGATACTTTGCTATCTATATTTCCCAAAAGCATTGTTGTTTTCTTCCTTCTCCCATCTCTTTATTCTTCCATTCTTTCTGATTGATAATCTTTTGAGTATGAAAACAAGCTAGGATACCAGGATCCAAACATTGATGGTTGTAGAGTTGTACATTTTTTTCCATCTTTCAATAAGGGAACCTCTCCCATTAAAGAGGAGGGACTTGTTGTCCCCGACCGTGGTTTCAACCCATGTTCCATTCTCAAACCCAATAGGTACCTAATTTGATCTTGTTGAAAAATCCTGGAAAATTTGGTTTCCCCCTTGGAAGCTGGTGTGTCTATCCCATTTTGTTTGTTTTATGGCCTTTTAGAGGTTTAGTGTTCCCTCAATCTCAAAATTTACTAAACCATGTCATGTTCCTAGTCAATTTTTTGTGTTTTTCTAATGTACGAATGTTTTTGCATTTCTTAATTGATTTGATGATTTTTATACTTGAGGGGCATAGGTGATGTTACTATAATCCCTTAATAATGTGATCAATCCTTCAGAATAAGGCCCCTTGTTTTAAGAACTAAATTCTATGTAATTTTACAATCTTGCATTTTTGTGAGTTTTTAACTTGCAATTCCATCCCCGATGTGTGACAAAACAAATATTTAAAGTATCTAGGGATATGTAAGACTTATGAGTAAATTTGTAATTTTGTAAAATTTGTAAACTAAAATAACACTTTTAGGCCCCGACAAGGAATATTCCTCTATTTGATAATTTTTTTGTTAAGTCAAAATTTATGCAAATGTGTAACTTACAATGTCATCCCTAAGGACTGAAAAATGAAGTAATTGTGCATTCTTAGTTTCTAAATTTTTAGTTCTTACAATACTAAAATTTGTTTCCTAGCTATGAAGCACAACAACAAGGGACATGTGGTGCACTTAGCTGGTAGTTGGTCGAGGAGTATCCTTACGGTTTAGTAGTTAGCAAGATTTTAGTTTATGAAATGTTTCAAACTATATTTCCATCTCCACTACCAAGTAGAAGACACATGGTGTAATATAATGGCGTATCAAGGTGGGAAATCTTTGTAGCTTCATAGTTGGAATCCTTATAGTTCCTATAATTTTGTAAGCTAAAAATATACCTTTGATTATTAAAGGTGAAGAAGTGACACATGGCATAATGTGGAGCCATCATGTAGTGGGAGGAACTTTGTAGCCTCATAGTTGGAAACTTCATAGTTTTTGTAAGACTGATAACTACTCCCCTATCCTTGTCACCCCACAATAATGGACACGTGTCACTATTTTACACTACATAAAAAGAATAGCAGCAATTAGTGGCCATGTATGTAACTTTAGGATCTACACAAATAAGTAAAAGACATGTCACTCAAATAAATTTGATATGGAAAATTTGTCCACATGTAAGCCTCACATTCAAACTTGAAATATAAGATCAATGATTAAAGATATGAAAAAGACAACAAGATTTATTCCATTAATGAATGTGTGTGAAAAACTATATGAATGGAAAATCACACTAAGTCTCGCACTTTGCATTCAAATTTTGTATTGTTAAGTGCTTTGGATCCCTAGAATGAGAAAAAAATCCATAATTCTTGTTATTAAGTTGTGTGGAAGTGTGTTTGAAGTAAAGAACAATGTTAAAAGGCTTTAGCTGGTTTAGAAATAATAAATTACAATTCCCTTTGTGTGTGGGAAATTCCATGAACATGTTACATATTTATTGCATTGACTTAAAAGATTATACTAGGTAGTGAGGAAGATTATTAAGTATCTTTGGTTTCTATTAGTCTCCATCAACCCACCCTTTGAAGAGATATTGTCTACCCTATAGAATTAATACAATGAAGATCTTATTTACTAGAGCCCAAACCTCATCCCACCATGTCACCGACCTAGACAAGCTAATTGACATAAATATGGAAAATGTGGATTTAAATGAGTTCCTCCAAAGGCTACATACAACTGAAAAGAATGATATTATGGGAAAATTTGATGAAAATTTCATTTCCATAAGATCCATATTTCCCCCTTCAGCTTGAGTACCTATAATTGGTATGGACTTATGCAAAGAATTATGACTCAAAACAAAGAGATTTTAGGGATGGGAGTGGTGTTTCGGTCTTGTCCTGACTCTAGACACTTTAGATTAGATGTTAGGATTTCCAGATGTAGATTAAATAGTGGAAATAATAGTTGAGAATGCATATTAATTATGGATTTCTAAGCATGCCAAGCAATCCAAGGTGTTGAAAAATGAATGTCTTGAGAATCCAAGGATCTCTTTCACCCAAATTCCTAAGAGAGATTAACTATGGATGACTTCACCGAGGAAATTAGAGACCTCATTACCCTACTAAATAGGATTGTAGGAAATGAATATACATATTATTACCATGATTGGATGTTCAAATTCATCCAAAACATTTTTAATTACAAATAAATTATTCACGGGAGAATTAATTAGTGAATCCATCCATCAACAACTCATTAAAATGAAAGTGTAAATTTAGGAAGGCTCTTAGAATACATGTGAATTCTACATGACTTCCTACCTAGTCTACAATATTGCATGCACCAAGTATTTCCCTAGTTTGGCAAGGGCCAATGAGTTTTGGAGTATAGAGTATATGATGTATAACCACAACTTAAATTGCAAAATCAGGAGTGTAACTTCAAGAGGGCTCATGATTCCTTATTTTCACTTATACTCTGCTTTTTCAAACCTAAATAGGACCAATACCAGATGTCATCTAGAACTAAGGATATAATCACTAAATATGGATGTTACTTCATCTAATTCATATTCTTCACATACATTAGGGTGAGTGGCTTCCAAGGCACTCCATACATGTTACCAAGGTATCTAGATGATAAGTGGGCATTGCTAGAATTGTTAAGAAAATTTGTGGAGGTATACAAGCTCATATCGAGTAAACAAAAGTAAATGTTAAATTCCCAATTACAAATGAGATATATACCTTCCCATAGTGGTCAAGTATAGAATCCTTGATGTTAGAAAAACAAGAACAGAGGGGGAGGGGTGAATTAGTACATCTTCAAAATTTGAAAAAAAAGTTATACTTTAGTAAATCATTATATCTAGATTAAACTTTATCATGAAGAAACAATGACATTCAAACATGATAAAGTGAAAATAAAACACATATGAGGACAATGGTTAATGTGGAAACCATTAAAGGGAGAAAAAATAACTAAAATCAATGCAATATTTTGGAAAATTGTTCCATAAGAGATTACATCGATTTTAATTTGTTGAGAATCCAATCAAATTGAAGCAAAAACTCCAACAATTAAGCCAAAACCTACTTGCATGGAATTACTAACTAGCTATCTTTCTAAGAAAATAATTAGTATTTATAGTGTGTTTAATCACATTCTTCTAGACTACTTTCTTAAAAAAAAAAAAGTTGTGATCTCATACTCGAGTTCCCTTTATTCATCCTCCTTCACAAAATTTGATTCACCTATTTTCTCATCTCCTCATACTACTACCAATACAGCTTTTCTAAAGCTATTATTTACAAAAATTAATACATCCATATACACAAGGATGAAATCCTTTTACACCTCTAAAAATTCATATTTCAACCCCTTTACCTTCTAACCTCTTCAACTTGTACAAGATTATATGTGAAATCATTTAAAACTCGATACAATGTCATCATTACATATGAAAATGTGTCAGTTAAAGGTATTATCCTTTTCTTAATCTGTCAAGAAAATTATAACACCTATTAGGGCCAAAGAAACGTATTAGATATTACCACACTTATAATGCAATTTAAAATATGTTAGGAAATAAGGGATAAAATATGTGGAATAATCCCTCACAGAATCGCAATAGTAGAAAATAATATGTAGAAAATATTACAGATCTCAAATAAAAGTACAAAATAAAATAACATAACACAAAGAGACAATATTTAACGTGGTTCACCCAATTTGGGCTACGTCCACCAAGAATCACTTGCTTAGATTTTATTACAAGCCACCACTCTCTCAATACAATACCCAAATCTGTTTGGAGCTATGCTCAACAAACTCTACAAAATTCACACCCAAATTCAAAACACATCTGCAATGTTACTATATTACTACCATATGCATAAAACCATATAAGTAGACAACTGCTTAAGTAGTTTTACAAAATTGTGGGTATCAAAACCATGGGAAAAAACTATCCCATAAACCTATGGGTCAAAATCCCACCCATATGAGAAAATCACATTTCCTAATATATCGGGCACGTTTTAAGGCCCAAAAAAAAAAAAAAATTTGGGGGTTGCGCCCCCAAACCTCTACTATCGTGGGCCACGCCCCTGGACCCCGCCGAGGCCGAGGACCAGTCCGAACCCTAGTGAGGATACATGAAAAGTGTACAATACTCTTAATGTACAGTCTTCAACACTTTCACACATGAAAATAAGCTCCACAACCTAACAAAATATTCCATAGTGCTATCTCGCCAACTCCTTTTGTAATGGTTATTCCTTTTCATCTTCACCTTAATGAAGCATTATTTATCTTCTAGCTATCCTAAACCATGCACCATGTGTTATGAAGGTGTGTGAACATTAAAAAATTATTCTCCTTTTATCTATATCCTTGACAATATTTTTGACTCTCCATTATCTCACCAAGCCTCTATTAGGACTCATATTCTCGAATAGGTCTATGAACTTCAAAACCTAGTCTTCAACTTAGGTACATGAGAAACACTATAGAATCATTGATGAGTTGATTAAATTACTTTTATAAAAAAACTCATCCTTTTTACTTTTGTTAAGCCATTGAGGTTATGCCGCTATATCTCCATATCTTACTACTAAACACTACCTCTATAACCCGAACTTGGCATTAATATGTTGGTAATAAATTTTTGTCGAGTGGAAAAAATTGTGGATTTATTACCAATGCTATGGGAATATGAGTCCCTCTACTTGACCGGTGAAGCTGCCATATATGTATGCACAAGAAAATTTGGATTTCTATCTTGGTCTTTTGACCGGGATCCAATAGGGCACTCCACCGAACTCCGTGGCAAAGCTAGTAATCTCTTGCTAGGGAAGACTTTTTCTGAAGAGTGGGAAAGGGTAGTGAGAAAAGAGGTAGGAGAACTAATGTTGCAGGTATAAAATCATATTCCTACACACACACTAGTTAAAAACTTCAACACATGCATTTATGGGAAGAAACAACTCTGTGAATAACAACAAGACCAAATAGAATTCACTAATCACAAAGTATCAAGAAACCCCTTAGTAAAAAAAAGATATAAATTCCTTCTTCTTGTATTGATTTCTCAAATCAAAGTTGTACATAATGTGGGAATGGAAGAAATTTGAGAGTGGAGGAAAGTAGAAGAAAATTGGCTATCTCCTTTGCTTTCTCTAGGTACAATGCACTCTTGAGTTTACAAGATCAGTTGCCAACCCTTTAAAATGGGAATGGTGTTAATATTTATAGAGTAGAATATGAATCTTTATTTACCCCCCAATTCCTTTTCATATGTCCTCACACAACTTAAAACTTTTCAACTTCCTAGAAAAATTTTAAGTCCGTTTTTATAACATAAAGGTGATTTATTACATTAGGAACATTAGGACATGTGAAAAAGTGCAATCCCAACAAAAAATTAGAAGATAGAAAAGTGAAATAAAATTGGAGGGAGAAGAAGAGAGAGACAGAGAGAGAAGATTAAGAGGATATGTCCTTCTTAATGAAGTCTGTTGATCCTCATTGATGGAAGCTCCAAATGTAGTGAAACTCTAAATCTTTGAATTCCTTGCACACTTTGAAAATCTTTCAAATTGTCTCATGAATAACTCTCCAAGTTGAGTGAACTATTTCACTAATGATCGCAATTATGGTACCATTTTCATATTGGATGGTTCAAGTATTAGGCTCATAGTAGAAAGAGAAGGATAGGACTAGCTTGAGAATCTACACAAACATTGGGTGTTGCGGTGGCAAACAAGCCACTTGTGAATATTTTGTCTTCGATCCTCCTTCGGTCCTTGAAGGCCATGTGATTCTTAAGGTCATTTAGGCCCATGTATGAGACATCACTTGTCTTCCACATCATACTTGCAGGTGAAGGGTTGTGTCAGCTTTTGACCCATCCACTTTGGCTTCATGTCTCCCTTAGAAAAAGTAACTTACTATTTTTAGTAAGTGTGAAAAATCAAGTCCCTAGAACTTCTACTGAGTGTTGTGACCTTGATTCCTCTTTCTCCCTGCATTCCTCATTCCTTCTAGATCAACTTTCTATTTTTAGAAGGTGCTCATGGGCCCACTTTCTATTTTTAGTAAGTGCCAAAAATGCCCATTCTGGTGAGTTCTTGGTTGTATTGCACCTCCAATGTCTTTGTCTCCTTCGCAAGCTCTTCTGTCACTTACTTTCCCAAAATAGCAGTCCTCTACACAGAAGACCTATTATTTTTATAAATTGGGCTTCGGAGGTAGGATTGAAGTGCAATTTTTTTTTGATATGGGTTTTTTTCCTAATATCACCCCATTTTGGGCCCACCTACTTAATAGTCCAGGAGATTTTAAAGTTTTAATTTTCGAGACTTGGCAGTGCTTCTAGGTACGAACCATTAATGGACCTCAAAATTGTAGGTCTAGTTTTCTCCTCCATTTTCAAAGAAAATTATATTTTTGATGTGGGTTTTTTCTTTTGGTGCTTCACGTGTGATCTTACTTCAATCCGGTAACGGTTTGATGGGAAATCCCACTTCTTTCTTCGTTGAGCCGGAAGTGGGATTTCTTTGTTACGGATGCTTTGGTGCACGAGAGGAGAGTTTGAAGGTGTCTTATTGATGGCCTTGGGTAGAGGAATGAATATAAAAATATAACTTATTTTTTCACACATCCATTTGGGAGAATTCTTTGACTATTCATTTCATGGCTATGAAGTTTTCTTTGTGCTTCTCCTTCTTTGTTTTGTGCTTCTCCTTCTATGTTTGCTCCAATTCTCCTTCTAGGACCTGTGTGATTTTGTGGAGTGAATTTAATTATCTCTATGGCAGGTATGGTTTGATTTTTGCAATGGTGGAGTGATGGAGGAGAGTTGCAGAGGAAGGATGAAGTTTGTCTATGCACTGGAGTGGAAGTAGCTAGAAGCACTGAGAAACACTGAGCAACAATTAGAATTTTTGAATTTTGAATGCATGAAGGGAGAATCTTGGGTGAAATTTTTCATGTTTGATTTCCTGACCTCAGGGACATGAGGGACATCAAATTCCATGGTGGTCAAGAGGACGACGTGTAGTGGTGATCCATGGTAGGGAAAATGAAAGTGAGAAAAGTTGTTTTAAATCACTTGGGAGCTAAAAGTTGGTCACGTGGTGTCCAAATAACTTCCCATAGTGGTTTGGTGCATTTTAAAATGAATTATGTCCCCCACCTTAGGGATATAAGGGAAATAAGTTTCCACGGTGGTCCTGGAGTTGACAAGTGGCACCAAATACGATGACAGGGAATGAATGCTCCAAAAATGCACTTGGGAGTTGAATTGTCAAGTCTGGAGGTCATATGAGTGTCCAAGAGGTCACATTGGGGATGGGAGAATTTCTCAAGTGTTTTTTACTTGACCTCAGGGACGTCGGGGACATGAAATCCTATGAGGCTCCTGGTTTTGACACATTTCCTCTCAAAAATGACCAAGTCCTAAACTACCTTTGAGAGGGAAACTTAGAAAGAAGATAACTTGAGCTCCTGGTGGAATTTATTGGTGAAACATTATATGATACTAATTAGAAATGAAATTTTGAATCATATGGTGGATTTCTCATGTCTTTATTCATCCATTTGATCCTTGAAAAATTGTATTTAATATTTGAGACTCCACTTGTACCTGATAAAAACTGCATGTTAATCCTATGCGCCAAGGTGTTGTGAAAAATTGGATTTCACCATCATGTAGGTGTTTGAATCATATTTCCAGCGGTATTTTTTTCTTCTTCTAACTCCATCTGAAGATCTTGAAATCATCTTTTGAAGCCCAACAATTATTTTAGGTTTGTGTACTACCTAGGCTTATGAACCCTAATTTTTCTCAAATTGCTCCAAGTTTCTCAAAACTTCCCAAAACCTTCAAAAATAATTTCCATGATGTTTTAAGGTATTTAATTCACCTCCATGTTTAATTTTACCTTTCTGTTCTACTCCAAGGGGTTTATCTAAATGTAGGTAGGCTAGTAATAGCCATTCCCAATACTGGTGAAAGATAACATCTTTTCAGAACTCCCTAAAATAACCTATGGGGAATGAATAGAATTTCCTAAATAAGCTAGGGTACAAATTTGATATCAAATAGGGGGTGACCAGACTGATGTATTTGAATTGGGGTTCTTGGGAATGATAAAACATGAAAATTTTGGTATAGGGTATAGTTGTCATGCTTGGAAATTGTCAATTTCCATGTTGCACATTTACACGACAACAATTGGCTCTAGCTTTGGGACATGACATGGACTCAGTGTAGTGAAGACATGACATGTGAATCTAGAATCTCAATTTTGGACCATATAGTTTGTTTATTATTGTGTTATCCATTGGGCCCTGTGGAGTCATGTACAACTTACAAGAGAGAGAGAGAAGAAGGAAACACAAACACAAAATGAAAAAGACACACACAACAGGAAGGGAAACACACATAGCAATCACCTATGGTACAAGGTGGGGGACAACTCACTTTCACTGAAGCACATTTTATTACTCAAGAGTTAACCCTAAGTGGGAAACACTAAGTGATGTTGATCTATAAAGCCATTGACTGGCTCTAGAAAGTAACCTCCTCTCCTTAGTTGCTTATGAAAGCCAGGTGCTTTCACAATTGTTTGTGTACTTGGTAGGAGTGAGTCCATGTGAGATTCTTGATGCTCAGTTCCTTGCTTGGAAATTCCACTTCCTTCATCCCCTCTGAAATTGGTTTCATCATGTCATTTG
Organism: Taxus wallichiana var. yunnanensis; assembly: GCA_018340775.1. Classification (NCBI taxonomy): domain Eukaryota; kingdom Viridiplantae; phylum Streptophyta; class Pinopsida; order Cupressales; family Taxaceae; genus Taxus; species Taxus wallichiana. Next base: position 263,830,370 of record CM031236.1, read on the forward strand.
CCTTCCATGTTTATCCATATAGCTGATTCTCCATCGAGCATCTCATCGCTGCCCCAAAGCTGATTTTCGCCATGTTCTAAACAACTTTCTTCAATGCAAATCAGCTCAATGTTTTCCCTGTTATCTTCTTCCATGGTGGAGGTGTTGTCTTCAAAAATGGAGATGTCCAAAGGAGATACATGAAATTTTCTTCTTTTGCACTCATGAACTTCTTCACACAATGTGGAAGAAAAAGGCATGTTTTCATGTTTATTCTCATCAACCAAAGTATTAGAGAAGTCATCAAGCTTATCCAACTGCTCCATTTCAACATCAAAAATTGGTGCACCAAAATAGGAAGCACAAATTGACTCATACTTTTCTTGTATCTCCATGGCCCGGGTCAAGAGTTCAAGACCAAGTTGAGGATCCTCAGTTTCTTCTATGGCCTTCAAGATATCTTGTACGGATAGTTCTTCTAAAATTTCCATAGGATATTTTTTATCTTTATTGGAGGAATATTCTTGTTGTGCCTCTAGGAGATGGTTAAAAATCTGATCCATACGGCCCATGATTCATCTAAAACATTCTCTTTCATGATTTGTGTTGCCAAAGATTCACTTTCTTGCATACATGGGCATACTTGATTCATGACACCTACTGACAAGGAGAATATGTCCAAGCTTCGAGGGAATGGTGCTCCTTCAAGCTTGAAATCCATATCATCTTCTCCTTGGTAAGAAGTAGAGAACCGTGTTGGGGCAGCAATATGAGAAGAATTTTCAGCTACATCTTGATCATCCATTATTAAATCCTCTTGCTCAGGTGAAAGATGAAAGGCTATGTTTTCACCATGATGATGATTTTTCTCCTTGAGTGAGTAGAGGTTGTGTTTAAATTTCTCATTCTCCTCAGATTTGAAAATAGAGTGGGCTTCTTCCATTTGATCATCCATGATTGCATCGGGGAGAGAGTTTGATTCTTTGACTTCCTTAATTTCTTCATGCAACATTTCTACATCACTTGAGGAATCAAAATAGGAAGGAGGATTATCTATGACCATCTTGAATTCATCATTTTTGGGCCATGATGTCGGCTGAGTTTCTTGCACTTCTTCACATCTCTCCATTTCATCATCAATTGAAAGATAAAAAATTGAAAAGAGATCATCCATGCTTACTTTGAATTGACCATCTTCTTCATCATTGGTGGAGTCTTTAGAGAGCATTGGATCATCCATTATGTAGCAAGGATCTTCCTTTATTGAATATATTATTCCCCCCATGGATGTGACTTGAGCCAAATGGAATTGCTGAATGGTGATTCTATCTTTGTCTCTTCTACTTCTTTCTCCATGACGTTGCTTTGGATTTCATTGGGAGGTTCCATGACAAGATATTCTTCAGAAGCATCTGAGAATATTTTGGGAATGAAAACCTCATAGTATGGGCAAAATCTGAGTCTTCTTCCATAGGGTGCATCTCATCTTCTTCCTCCATTTGATGTGGAGTTTCAAAATGTTCATATCTTCTCTGTAGAGCTAAAGCATACCTCCAAATTTCATCAAAGACTTCAGGGTCAGAATTTCCTTTTATTATGCTCTCAAGTATTTCCACATATTCTCTTTTCAACATGTTCATTTCTTCATCACCATATGCAATGAATTCATCTAGAGAATGGTGGAAGAAGGAAAACGTTCTCAATTTTGTAGTGAGTTGTGTGAGATTGCAAAAATATTCTTTAGTGGATCTTACACCATCTTGTCTTTCATCATCTTCTTGAATGCTGATTTTATCTTCATTGGAAGGCTCAAGGATAGGATTTTCTTCAGCGGCATTCAAGAACCTTTCGGGTATGAAAACCCTATGGTACAAATGATCTTCAGGATATTCCTCTATAGGATAATTCTCCTCTTCTTCTTTCTCGCTATGGGCTGCTTCAAGTTGCTCATTCATCTCTTGCAATAATTTGGCATATTCTCAAGCTTCACACCTTATCTTATGTCTCCTTTGAATCCATTCTTCTTCATCGATGACAGGTTATTTCTTCTTTCCTTTGTCAACACTAGTCCGGAACCATGGCTGATCAATGATCTTCTTTTCTAGGAAGACATCTTCTTCTTCTTCTTCACTGTCACTCATTGGTACTTCACTCCAATCTAGAAATTTCTTCATGATGTGGGAAATGAACATGACAGGGGTTCGTTCCTTGATGGATTCACCTTCAAAAATTATTTTCCTTCGAAATGATTTTTTTTTTTTTTAGACCTTGCGGTTGTATATTGAGGTACAGATGCTTGCAAAAATATGCCCCATGGTGGGTGTCAAAAACTATTGGCGAGAAAATTTGTCAAGTGTAAAAATTGTGGATTTCTTGCCAATGCTCTGGGAATCTAAGTCCTCTACTTGACCAGGTATATTTCGTATATGTATGCATAATAAAATTTTGATTTCTATGGTGGCCTTTCGACCGGGATCCAATAGGGGCACTCCACGACCTGCGAACAAAGCTAGAAATATCTTGTTGAGGAAGACTTTGTCTGAAGAGTGGGAAAGGGAGTGAAAAGAGGTATGATAACTAATGTTGTAGGTAGAAAATCATATTCCTTCACACACACTAGTTAGAAACTTCAACACATGCATTTATGGGAAGAAACAACTCATGAATAGTAACAAGACCAAATAGAATTCACTAACCAAAAAGAATCAAAAACCCTCAATCAAAGAAAGATAGAAACTTATTCTTCATGTATTGATTGCTCAAATCAAAGTTGTACATAATGTGGGAATGGAAGAAATTTGGTAGAATAAAATGGCTATCTCCTTTACTTTCTCTAGGTACAATGCACTCTTGAGTTTAAAAGATCAATCACCAACCCTTTGAAATGGGAATGGCGTTATAATTTATAGAGTAGAATATGAATCTTCATTTACCCCCAATTCCTTTTCATATGTCCTCACATAACTTAAAACTTTTCAACTTCCTAGGAAACTTTTAAGTCCCTTTTTATAACATAAAGGTGACTTATTACATTAGGAACATTAGGACATGTGAAAAAGTGCAACCCCAATGCAAAATTAGAATATTGGAAAGTGAGAGAAAGTTGGGGAGAAGAGGAGAGAGAAAGAGAGAGAGAGAAGAAGAGGAGATGTCCTTCCCGATGAAGTTCGTTGATCCTCGTTGATGGAAAGCTCCAAATGTAGTGAAACTCTGAATCTTTGAATTCCTTGCACACTATGAAACTCTTTCAAATTGGCTCACAAATCACTCTCCAAGTTGAGTGAACTATTTCACTGATGATCGCAATTATGGTACCATTTTCAGATTAGATGGTTTATGTCTCGGGCTCGTAGTGGAAAGAGAAGGATAGGACTAGCTCGAGACTTTGCACAAACATTGGGTGTCCTACAACCGAAAACAAACCACTTGTGAATATTTGGTCTTAGATCCTCATTTGGTCCTTGAATTCCATGTGATTCTTAAGGTCATTTAGGCCCATGTACGAGAAATCACTATCTTCCACATCATACTCACTAGGAAAGGTTGTGTCGGCTTCTGACCCATCCACTTCGGCTTCATGTCTCCCTTAGAAAAAGTAACTTACTATTTTTAGTAAGTGTGAAAAATCAAGTCCTTGGAACTTCTACTGAGTGTTGTGACATTGATTCCTCTTTCTCCTTGCATTCCTCATTCCTTCCAAATCAACTTTCTATTTTTAGAAGGTTCTCGTGGGCCCACTTTCTATTTTTAGTAAATGCCAAAAATGCCCGTTTTGGTGATTTCTTGGTTGTATTACAATCCAATGTCTTTGTCTCCTTCGCAAGCTCTTCTTTCGCTTACTTTCCCAAAATAATAGTCCTCTATACAGAAGACCTGCTATTTTTAGAAAGTGAGCTTTTGGAGGTTGGATTGATGTGAAAGTAAGTTTTTTGATATGGGTTTTTCCCCATGTCACCCCTCTAAAATTTCGGGCCCACTTGCTTAATAGTCCAGGAGATTTTAAAGTTTTAATTTTCGGACTGCAGATGCTTCCGGTATGGCAATGATTAATGGACCTCAAAATTACAGCTCTATTTTTCTCCTCTATTTGTAAATAAAATTATATTTTGATGTGGGTTTTTCTTCTCGGTGATTCACATGTGATCTTACTTCAATCTTGCAAGCTTGGTTTGATGGGAAATCCCACTTCTTTCTTCGTTGAGCCGGAAGTGGGATTTCTTCATTGTGGATTTTGTATTGCATGAGAGGAGCGTTTGAAGGTGTATCCTTGATGGCCTTGGGTAGAGGACTGAAAAAATATATAACTTGTTTCATGCATCCGTTTGGGAGAATTATTCAACTATTCGTTTCATGGCTATGAAGTTTTCTCTATGCTTCTCTTTCTTTGTTTTGTGCTTCTCCTTATGTGTTTGTTCCAATTCTCATTCTGGGACCTGCGTGCTTTTGTGAAGTGAATTTAATTATCTCTATGGAAGGTCTGGTTTTATTTTTTCAATGGTGGAGTGATGGAGGAGAGTTGTAGAGGAAGGATGAAGTTTGTCTGTGCACTGGAGTTGAAGTAGCTGGAAGTGCTGAGAACACTGAGTGGTAGTTAGAATATTTGAATTTCAAATGCATGAAGGGAGAATATTGGGTGTAATTTTTCATTTTGATTTCCCTAAATTGAGGGACTTGAGGGACATCAAATTCCATGGTTTTCAAGAGGATGGCATGTGGCGGTGATACGATGGAAAGGAATGAAGGTGAGAAAAGTTGCTTTAAAGCACCGAGAGGGTGAAAGTCGGTCACGTGGATGTCTAAATGAATCCCCATAGGTTATAGGCACATATTTCAATGAATGATGTCCCCCACCTTAGGGACATTAGTTTCCCAATGGTCTTGGAGCTAACACGTGGCACCAGAGATCGATGGCAGCAAATAAATGCTCCAAAAATGCACCTATTTGAGTCTTGAACTACCTTTGAGAGGGAACTTAGAAAGAAGATAACTTGATCTCTAAGTGGAATTTCTTGGTGAAATGTTATATGATCCTGTCTATAAATTGCATTTAGAATCCAATGGTGGGGGTATCATGTCTTGATTCATCCATCAGATCCATAAAAATATGATTTGTGATTTGAGACTCCACTTGTACCTAATAAAAACTGCCTGCCAATCCTATGCACCAAGGTGTTGTGAAAAATATTATTTCACCATCATGTAGGTATTTTAATAATATTTTTGTAGTGTTTTTTTGCTTCTAACTCTATCTAGAGCTCTCAAAATCATCTTAAAGTCGGACGCTTGTTTTAGGTTTGTGTATTGCTAGGCTTGTGAACCCTAATTTTTTCTCAAACTACTCCAAGTTTCTCAAAACTTCCCAAAACCTTCCAAAATAATTTCCATGATGTTTTAAGGTCTTCAATTCACCTCCATGTTTAATTTTACCCTTCCTTTCTGCTCCAAGGGGTTGATCCAGTCCTAGGAAGGCTAGTAATAACCCTTCCCAATACTACCGAAAGATAACATCTTTTCACAACTCCCTAAAATAACCTAAGGGGAATGAATAGAATTTTTAAATAAATTAGGGGAAAATTTTGACATCAAATAGGGGTGATTAAACTGACATATTTGACTTGGGTTGCATGGGAATGATAAAACATGAAAATTTTAGCACGACAGGGGTATGATTGTCATGCTCGAAAATTGTCGATTTCCTATTACACATTTGCACGACAAACATAATACTAATTAATATAGTTATTGATAGTTAAATTTATTTTATGGTATTTTGATTATGCATTTATTCTCTTGATTAAAATAAGTGTTTTAAGGATGCTTTCTGTGATCATACTATTGTTTGCAAGCAACTTTTTATATGCATAAACCTATATATAGTAAAGCATCCATCTACAAAGAACTTGTCTGCAACCAAAGGACCTATCCACAACAACCTATCTGCAACCAAAGAATATCACCCACACCAAAGGATCCATGATTGTGAAGATATCTTAAAACATGAAGGATGACACTCCAAATATTCATTTGTCATGGAAGAGGTAGTTACAGATCGACACATGCAACTAAAGATAACTCAACTTTAGACACTGGTGATTCGTTGCAAATAAATAAGGAACAGATTGATTGAACTGATCATGTCACTTAAGTTGTGAATTGAATCTCTATATGATCTATTTGAGATATTTTACCTGATTCATTTGAAATCATATTCGAACTCTGATTCTCACAATTAATTGTACTTAAAAGAATATAAAAGAAAGATATTGAATGCCATAAATGATAGTAGTGAGTATTAGATCTATTAAGGAATTAGATAATAGTGAGTAGAGAATCTATAGAGGTTTCTTTGTATGCAAATGTAATGTTCATGCCAAATTAATAAGAATATGAGTTCTATTCAGTAACTTTTAGGTACAATCCTTAGGAGGGATTAACACCCAAGGTAGGGCCCACTTGTGGTTTGCTAACCCCTCCATAGTTTTTTTATTTGTTTTGTTGCATGGATATATTAGCAAGAAATTCATTCCTTTACCTATATTCTGAATTCACAAGATCTATTTTAGTTATAGTATTTGAAATCCATTTACTTTTAGTCTAAGTTTAGTTGTTTTCAAGCATTGTACTTTCAAGATTTGTTATTTTAAGCATTGTAGTGACAACAATCAATTTCCTTACCTCCTAAATGCTTTGTAACTATGCATACAACACTAACATTATTGAAAGTTTATGTCCCTTGGTTTTATGATTAAATGATTGTAGATTAATGAATAACATATTAATTTCTACAAGTTAATTTGCGCTATCATTTTTGGTGCCATTGTACGGGATATTGCCAAGTTATAAGGTTTTTGAGAGGTTTTTCATTTCTTAGAAGTAGTTTAGGTTTTAGGAAATTCACCTCCAACAAACCCCCCACTAATTTCCATTGATTGAGTTGAGCTAGTTGATGCATGCACTATCCAAGGATGCCCATGGTATATTTTTACCCAATCCACAAGTAGCACAAATCTCTTCATATAATTCTGAGGATTCTAAAGAAGATATACTTTCCTCTGTACAAGGTTTTTTTTTTGAATATCCCTTTCCAAGTGAAAGTTTAGAAGCTACTCTTGAGCAACCAGACATGACAGAAGAAGTAAACCAAAATTTTGAAAATGGGGCAACTACCTTTGAGTTTCCCATTTCTAACAATGATGAGGTTATTTTTATGAAGAATATTTATACCTCTTCCTTGCCTAACTTTCATGGATCCATGACTGATGACCTGGACACATTTTTCTTTTAGTTTAACATTTTATGCAGGAGTTATGATTATACCATTGATGCACATAAATTGAAGCTATTTCCTACTACACTCAAGGATGCAGCCTTGAGATGGTTCATGGGTTTAGGAAGATATGCCTAACCACCTAGGCACAGATGAAGGAGAATTTTCTCACTAAGTATTAGGACTATTGCAGACCGAGTAGCAAAGGAGGTGATGAAATCTACAAGATGGCACAAAAGGAGGATGAACCATTGGAAGACTATCTAGAAATATTCTTGTTCTGTGTTCAAAATATTAGGCACATAAGATTTACTCTTGAATATCTCAAATTACTCTTTTTAAGTGACTTGGTGAGGAGAACATAGATTCTCTATATCTAATAGGAGATGGAGACATTTAAAAATATACCTTTGAGGATATTTTTGAATCCTACAAGAATAAATACAAATCCAACGTGAAGAGAATAACATGTAATATCAATAGGTGTATCATCTACAAAAACAATAGGGGATATATCCAAGTCGGAGATTGTTAACATATTCAAAAACATAAAGCAGGAGATTGTCAATGACATTGCCACTCAATTAGATTCTCTACATACTAAGAAGAGAAGAGAATATGGAGAGGCATCACTGCAAAGTTCTTCCATGCACGTAGAATGAATAAATCAAATTACAAATGTAGAGGATTGGCTATCATTGTAAAAGAAATGGAGGCTTCACTTGAATTCAAGATGTTGGAGACAAAGGATGTGCAATTTATCTATCTTTCTCAAAGAAACTTGTGGCCTCCAAGACAATGAGGTATGTCATAAGACTTTATCCCATCATCTCATAATTGGGATAGTAATCAATATATGTAACCCGCACCTTAGGATAATCCACGTTAAGGTTGGGATCCATACCCTAGTCAATACTAGAAATAATGACCACCTCAATTTGCAAGCCAACAAAAATGGAAACAACCCCTCAATCATGCCAGCAACCTTGGAGAGGAGGTCAATAATAGAATAACCCACCTCCTAATTACCAATAATCTTACCAACAACCTCCTTATCCGTAGTGGCAAGCTCTAATGCCAAATCCCCAACTTTGATCTCATCCAAAAGTAACTCAACTACCAGCTCAACTAATGCCTAACCCGAACAATAAAGTTTCTTAGCCATCCTATTCCACTGAACCAGCTCAATACCCTACCTATTCCATTGATGTTAATAATATTCATCTCCGCTCAGGAAGAGAACTTCCTCCACCAAGTGGACCCACCATTACAGAGATTACAAACGAACCCTAATCATTACATACTAATCTACAATAAAGTGAAAACATGCTTTGTAAGTTGATACACAATAATCGAACATAGTTCCGAGAAGGGTAAAGTAGAATCTAATGAACCACCATTTCTCCGAGACTACAAGAAAATAATATTGAACTCAAATCATAATCTGATTTTAATTTTTTCAATCAACTAAAGGATTTTTTGTCGAAATACCACTTATTCAATCCATTAAGGATGTTCCCATTTACAACTAGTTGGTTAAGGATCTATGCATTAAGAAAATAGGTGAAGGCACTACCAAGTTAGAAAAGTAAGTAAGTATCCAAGTTTCTCTATGATCATATATTCACTAGATATGGATTTCCAAGGGGACTTTCAATGATAAAGGTACACGGTTTCTCGTTGAAGTAATTTATGATCTAGCTAAATAGTATGAAATCGGGAATAGGAAGTATACACCATATCATCCCCAATCTAATGGCAAGGTAGAGGTGAAAAATATGGATATATAAACTATCTTAACAAAAACCATTACACTTCACATAAAAGATTAGGTAGAAAAACTCCTAGAGGTAGTATGGGCATTCAACACATCATGGAAGACAACAAATAGATTCATACCATTTGAGATTTTTTATGGTAAGACTGTTGTTCTCCCTATTGAATTTGAACACAAAACACTAAGGAATACCCTTGAGCTAGGCATAGATTTATCTTAAGCTCAAAAGTAGAGGATTATCCAACTCAATGATTTGGATGAAATGAGAAGACATGTTATGCATAATGCAGACGTGGTGTAGAATAAAAGGAACAAATGGAATGAATGGTTTATCAAGATAAGACAATTTTAATAAGGTGAATGGGAACTCTTGTTTGACTTCAAGTACAAGGAATATATGGGAAAACATAGGACAGGATGGTGAGGTCCATATGAGGTTGAAAAAATCTTCCCCAATGGAGCTGTAAAACTCACCACCATAGATCTTATGAGGTTCAAACTATTGGTCAATGGCCATAGGTTGAGGTTGTATGAGAAACCAACTAACAGAAGTACTTCATGCAATAATTTAGAGGAAAAAATAAGATGGAAATAAGGACATCAAAGACAAAATCAGAAGTTGAGCTTGCTGGTTCATCTTTTGAAATTTCAAAGGACTGAGATATTTCAATGGACTTAGTATATTCATCTTTTTGGATACTCCAAGGAAAAATAAAAGTGTTGTGATGAGCCCTATTGGTGATCATCAACACTCTGCTAAATTTTTTTTTCTTAGAGTTTATGTTTCACAAGGTTTGATGTAAGATGATTGTAGGAGTGTATGATCTCTAGCATAAGGAGATGATGTAATGAATGGATGTTCCACTTGAAACAGCCTATATCAACCCCTATTTTATTCCATTGGATAGAACTCATTATTTCATGAACAAAAATCAAATATATCTACATGTGTAAGAAGAAAGAAGAAGAAGCTGACACCCCAATAAATTGGTATTCCCTCTCTGGGATCCATATGGTTATAGTAAGGTCAGAAAATAATAGTTCAACACATGCATGCAACATCATAGTGACATCTGCATTATAATAAAAATATTTCATGCTTCAAAGCATAAATCAACAAACATGCACAATAATCATTCCAAACCAAAATTGAGATAAGTGCACTTAATTTCCACTTTACTAAAGTATAATTAGAATAATTATTATTGATTCATATTTATGCCAATTTGTCATGTATTAAATGTATTTTAAATACCACCATATTTCATGCCATGATGTGTCCATACACGTCATCCCCTACCATTATATCACTTTACCTTAAATGTTTCATGCATCCACATCAATTGATTACCTTTCATGTAAGCATTTTGTGTGTTCTTTAGTCTCAAATTTAAAAAAACTCCAAAAATCCCACAGAACTCAATTTTGCATCACTTCTTCAAACATAACTGTGTGATTGCATTGTGAGATCTGAGCAAGCTACATATTAAAAATTAGAGGAGATTTAATTTTCCATGAGCCCACAAAAGAACTCTCACCTTCTCAAGAACCCTCAAATTTCACAAGATTTTCAAGATAGTTGGTGGTTGCACTACATAAATCGATTCCAGGGTTTTAATGAGTCGATGGTTGAAGAGTTTACAAATACATTCAGATATGGAGAAGCTAAGGTAAAGGGTTTAACAATAAGAATTGGTAATGATATTTTTTCTAGGGTAACTAGATTTCTTGCACAAGGTAAACCATTCCCAAAAAAGAAAATATGGAGGCAGCGGGAAATGAATTGTAAGACGACGATGATTTATTTTTTAATGATAGAAAAGGTACACACATAACTTCTCGAAACCTTTTTGGTTAGAAGTTATAAATTATGTTATTAAGTACTTCACCTATGAGTGAAGATACTCTAGGCTAAACACAATTCACTTTAAATTACTCAATCATTTAAAGAACAATAGACAAGTGAACGTGCCCAATTTTTTTCATGAGATATTAAAGAAGATGTGTAGAGAGGCACAAAGGGGAAGGTATGCACTCTCACACCACTACCTCATAACTTTGATAATTAAACACACCCTACAAAGGGAATACCTGAGATAAAGTGGGACGATTTTACAAGAGATAATATTATTTATGAATTATTAAGAAAGCCACATACCTCAAGGGGGTTTGAGATAGGGTCTGCCGGCCTCCATGCAAGATAAGAAGAAAATAAGTACTGGAAACTCTTCCACACCTACAGCTTAGTTTGTAGCATCCACTTCCCAACCTGAGAACCCCTATTTATGAGAATTTACCATATTTTGAACCAAACCCTAAACCAATTTCTCTTGAAAGAATATTTATTGTTGAAACCCTCCTAGAAATATCTACTATCGAATCATCTACCTCTAAGGGAAAAATAAAATCTTCCAATTCAATTCCTACACCACAGAGGCGCTCTCATAGGCTGAAGAATAAAACACCAAAAACATCCAAGCCAATCAAGTCCTAGACCATATCACTTGATAGTGATGTGGAAGTTGCAGATGAAAACATTAAGCCCACACCAATGGACACAATACATGAAGGTACTAATGATGTGGTTCATGAACAAAATTCCCCGATCATCCCATGGAGGGTTATGTAGAGAGAGAGAGAGAGGAAGAAAAGGTTAAAGGAGAAATTACACAGGAGTATCCTAAGGAATGTATAGAGGAGCATGCAATAGTAATTTATACTGATGAAGTAGTTTGTGAAATAAAAGAACATGAGGAGAAAACAAGAGAAGAAGTTGGAAAAAAAATTACCGAATAGTTCATGTGTCAGAAGTTAATGAGGAAGGAACATAGAAATCTATTGGCAAACAAATTACACATGTTGAGAATGTCATTGAGAACCGAGTTTATTAAATTGAGGAAGGGTAGATGTCCTATGTAGTTGAGCATGTACCACAACATAACCCTATAGTTGCACCACCATTTTGAGAACATGATAGCATGCAACAACAAATTTTCATCAAGGACGTTATAAAAGAACTTATTAAACCGGTTTGTAGAGAAATGGAAAAAAACAACTATGCTCAATTGCTAGGTGAATCAATTTGAAACCTATGTAAATAGGTTAAAAGCAAAGTATGAAAGAGAAAAAGAAGAACTCATTTTCCAACACAAGAAAGAACTTGAGGTAAAATATAAAGAGATTGAAAGGCTAAAGAAAAATAGGAAGAGACACTTAAGGTGGCCCATGAAATATTCAGATATAGGCCTCCTTCCAATGTCTATGCCATTTTCTTAAAAGAAAATATATTGCAGCTCAATCTTACCTGCAGCAACTCTGATATGACATTCGACATCAGTGGAACAAGAAACTTATTTAGGTTGTATCTAAATATCCCTCATGAAAATCAACTTATACTTTGTGAACTCTACATGTATAATTATGCTCTTAAATATGATAGGGACTAGATTCTAGTCCTATATGTTGGAGATGTTCTAGTTAAAGCAATTTGTTCCTATTTTCATAATGATTTGGATCAAGAAAGGAAAATGGAGGACTACAGAAATTTAGAGAAAGTACAACCACTGATGGTTAGGGTTGAAGCTAATAACACCAAGGAAGTTATAGAGCAATATGGAAAGTATATGGAAAAGAAGGAAATCAGAAAGAGGGTATGGAAAATGAGGAAAATAGCTCATGAGGAAGTCAAGGACATGATTAAAAATAATGTGTGTGTGTGTGTGTGTGAGAGAGAGAGAGAGAGATAGTACAAGCCTATAGAATGTTCTCAAATGAAATAACTCCAGCGATGAAATCAAAGGAAATATATTCATACCCTAACATAATACCAACTCTAAGGAGAGTGAATGTATACATTCACATTACCACTAGTTGTGTAGACAAATGGTTCCCAGTTGCTTATCATCCCCCAATATTCCACTTTCTAATACCACATTGGTCAGGTGATCCACCATTGAATGAAATAGCATAGGATAGAGTCATGAACACGCTCAGGATGAATGGAGGTTACTTCTTCACCAAACTAGTAGGGATGGATAAACCAATGGACTTTAGACGAGTATGCAACACCATATAGGTAGAGACAAAGGAATCTGAATGAGGACATTCAAAATATTAATCCTGAGGGTGTGATGAGTTGATTAAATTCCTTTTATGAATAATTTATCCTTTTTACTTTTGTTTAGCCATTAATTCTATGCCCCTTTATCTCCATGTCTTACTATTGAACACTACCACTATAACCTTAAATTATGGAATTAATACTAATTAATATAGTTATTGTTATTTAATATTATTTTGTGGTATTTTGAACATTAATTTATTCTTTTGGGTGTAATAAGTTTTTGAATTATGCTTTTGTGATGCTACTCTTTTTACAAGCAACTTGTTATATGTAGCAAAGGAACCATCAACAAAAACTCACCTATAGCCAAACAGAATCACCTACAAACCAAAGGGCCTATCCATAAAAATCTGTCATTATCCAAAGAAGATCACCTACAACAAAGGATCCATGATTGTGCAAATCTCTTGGAATTTTAAGGACAACAATCAAAGTCTACACGTGTCGTGGAAGAGGCAATTACAAAATGAAACATGAAATTGGAGATAGCTGAACTTTAGACCTGGAGATTCATTGAAAATAAATAAGGAACTGATTGATTGAACTCGGTCGGTCACTTAATTTATGCATTTGACATATAAACACATGTTGGTTAATTTTATTACATGCATTGAACCTCCAGATGATTTGTTTGAGATATTTAACTTGATTCATTTTAACTCCTATTCGAAGTTTTCTTCTCACACTTTTTTGTACCTAAAAGAATATAAAAGAAAGATATTGAAGTTGGAAATGGTAGTAGTGAGTTGTAGATCTATTGAGGAATTAGAGAATAGCTAGTAGAGAATCTATGGAGTATTCTTTGTATGCAAATGTAATGTTCCTTCCAAATTAATACGAATCTAAGTTCGCTCAGTAACTTTTAGTTACAAGCCTTAGGAGGGATTAACACCCAAGACAAGGCCCACTTGTGGTTTGATAACCCCCTCCATAGTTTATTGCTTTGTTTTTTTCCATGGATAGATTATCAAGTAATTCATTCCTAGACCTATATTTTAAATTTACCAACTCTGTTTTAGTTATAGTATTTGAAAGCCATTTAATTTCAGTTTGAGTTTAATTTTTTTCAAAAATTATAATTTTAAGATTTGTTATTTTAAGCATTGTAGTGACAACAATAAATTTACTTATCTCCTAAGTGATTTGTAACTTTGCATACAACACTAGCATTATTGAATGTTTAGGTTCGTTGGTTTGATGATTAAATGATTGTAGATTAATGAACAACATATTAATTGCTACAAGTTAATGTGCACCATTGTAACACCCTGAACTATGTTACTTCCTCCTATGCATACAAGTGTTGATATGTGATTTCTTTTGTAAAAAGGATGTGTTCCTTTGGTTGAGAAGTCATGCTTGATATGTACTGTATCTTCTTTGCAGATTGCAGATCTTTGACTGAGTCTGAATATGATTAGACTCTTTTATTTATTTCATTTTGCATCTGAGTTTAATCTGATCTCGGAATGAATTATAGAGTTATCCATCTATAAGATCTAGCCTTGGATCAGTGGAATTGATCCAAGTATTGCTTTAAGTTATTCATGATGAATTAAAAGAAAATTATAAACCTTTCACAGGTTGTAAGGTCTGAATTCGTTGAATAAACTAGTCCGGAGTATAACTCAGGTTGATCATGTGAAATGGATTGGTACCCAATATCGAAGTATATCTGGAAGGTCTCGATCGTGGGCCAGGTAATAATTCAGTTACATAATATTTTGTATCCTAAGGCAGAACAGGAGCTAACCCTGTTCAAGAATGCATGTTGTAAGTCTTTTTCTGAGCGTGCGGAATCTAGACCTAACTGGAATTATTAATGTTAGTAACCTAAAACTAAACTTAATCTAGGGGTTAGATTAGTGTTAATCTAACCTAGACCTAGGCTAAGAGCTAATGTTCTAAGTTAGTATCTATGTGTAAAGTGGTTAGACTAAGTATTATCCTAAATTCTAACCTAAGTTACTAACCTAACTATTGAACAAGGATTTTGGGGACCTATGGAGGGGTGCGAACCATGGGCGGCATTTTCTATGTCATTAAATACAATGGATAAGTATGAAGGACAGGTATTGGCGGAGGTTTTAGAAACGGCTAACCTAAGCCGACGTGGCAGGTCGCCAAAACTGAAAATGGTCTTGAGATTTTATATGTCTATCGCCAACTTTGGCGGTCGGTGGCAGTGGAGTTTGAGCGGGAAACTTGGAGTAAATGCAATTAATGAGCTTGGTAGTCGAGCTCGGAATTCGCGAGAAGGCATGCAATGTGGAAAGTTGTTGTTTTGTTTGGCTTATCACGAATTTCGGTTTTTCTTCTGCCTGTTCACTGGTTCTTCGCACCAGTCTTCTTTGTGTTGCATGGCAAGTATGAGCTTATCTAACTCTTTTCTCTGGCAAGGAAAATATATATGTCATGGGGAAAGCAAAATTTTGTTGGTCGCTCTAACTTGGAAAAGGAAAAGGAAGTCCGAGCTCTTTCAGTGGTCTGCTTCGGAATTTTGAGAAAATATCCAGGCATGTTAGGCCCTAACCTTTAAAAATCTTGCTGTCTTTCAAGTGATTTCATTAGAACAACTCTGTTCAAATGATTTATGGAAATAGATGATTTTCTATGGTTGTCATTGTGTGATTTTGGCACTGTATCTTCATGATGGTTCGATTTTTTTCATTTATCCTTTGATGGGTGTTTATTAAATTCGAACTGTGGCTTTATTTCTTTGTGTTTGCATTCTGGTTTAAATATGCGAAATATATGAAAAGAATGTATGCTCGGCCTACTCGGCGAGAGCCCATAAATTGTTCTTGTGAGGGGTACAGGCCACTGTTATGCTTGTCGATTTTTGTCGTCAATGCTTGTTGTGGAAACTGTCGGAAGAGATACTGATGGACATTGTTTGATTGTTCAGTTAATTGACCTTTTTCTTTTATAAGCTCTGTCGTGGTTGTTATCTAGTGGTGATAATGATTCTGGTTTGGTTTCGTTATAAAATTTTATAGTTATTGTGAAAGGTAACTCACTGTGTTACAGTATTCATTTACGACCTTGCTGGAGTTGTTTTTCCCCTTGCGTGGAGGTTATGGGGATTCAACCCATTGATAGTATTGATATATAAATACATATGATTATTGTATTGAAACGACTCTTTGCAGTCCTCTGAAAGAATCGTATATTATGATCCGTTGTTGAGGAATTAGATACATCTTGAATATTGATAAATTGAATTCCGTGGGAGTCTTGTAGAAGTAACAGGTCATACGACCTCTGTTATTTGTAATAAATTTTGGTACAGACCCCCTGGGTATGCATTTACGTTTCCTTATGTGTAAGCTTGTTCGAGAATTTTGACGAGGTTCAGTTGAATTCCTTGTTATGAAATCGGTATTTGATTTGCTTACACCTGATTTTGAATGCTTACTATAGTTGGCATAGATAGAATCATTAACTATTTTTATCTTATACTGTTGTTGGGACTCAGTTGAATTCTTGACAGATAAACAGTGTAACTGCTTCAATTATGACTGTTGGGTTTACTCTATTATTTGACCCTGTGGATTCCTTGAATATGGGATGATATCTTGTTTTTTTGGCTTCTGTATAAGCTATACTGCGAATACTGTTTGCAGATTTAGTTTAAAGTCCTTGAGTGGTAATCTGTGTCACTGTTTCTGTATAAGCCTGAGATTGAACATGTGATGTTTATTTGGCCTTGTTGGATTTCTGTGAATAGCTTGACATCTTGTATAATGGCTTTTATGAAGTAGGTCATGGATACCATACTTTCTACTCTGATTTCATTCAGAAGTAACTACGATATTCTATGTTGTGTTTTCTTTAAGATTACATGCCAGTTGATGTGGCTGTGCGTGATGCGTGGTTTTCGTTTAAAATTCTCTCTGCTTAAGTCATAGGGAGATGTCATTGCTCAAAGGAGTTCGAGTTTCTTGTTGGCTATGGCAACAATTGAGTTCCTTTGAATTCGACCTTTGGTATAAAAGCCTTACAGTGTTAAAAAGGATTGAAGGGGCTGTAGATTGTTATTGGGATTGTAGGCGTGTTACGCCTTCCTTGCTTTGATATCCATTTTTGAGTATGAATGAATTTAGGAGTTAACTGTACCTAAACAGGTAACGGCAGTAGTTGTCTTCTTGCCTGTCGCTTCTTGCGTGAGGTCGTTCTGAGTCTGCTTGGTAGATAGACACCGTTGTTTGGCATGGGAGCTACTGTACTGTAGTTGCATTGTTGTAAGTTTTAAACAAAACAGTGGTGCTGATGATGGACTCGACTGATTTATTTGCATGTGTATTAAGTGAATGCCTTGCTTTTGGAAAGATGGTACAGTCATGAGCTAGTTCAGAGGGAAATATGTACAATTGTTTATTTCTCTTCTGTTGTAAATTATAAGTTGATATAATTGTTTAACTAACATCTGTAATCGTTTTTACATAATGACGGTTTCAGATTGATATGATATTCCTCTTTTTAAGTTGAATATAATGATCACTGATGTTTGTGCATCTTGGGATTTACAATGAATAATTGCTTAGGACACTTTTGTTCTTCTTGATTCCTAATATGTTGATGAAATATTTGAGAAGTGTTTAGGACTATTACTCATAACGATGATAAAGTTACACATTTGTAGTCATTTTTGTATTACAAAGGCATAGTCGAATATGTTTACTTGTTTGGTGAATTGATCTCATTTAAACAGGGTGTTTAATGAAAACAATTGATGGATTGCAATTTTTTAAGAGTTAGTGCTTATCATGCTCGGTTCATCGAATCCGACTCATGTTGACTATTTTTGAAGATGGTTGCCGTAAGTGGTAAAAGCATGCGAGATCGATAGGATAATCATATTGATTAAATTTGATTTATAAGTGAATTACATCTTGATTTTCTAAATGTGCCATATAAGGAAAGATGTTCCTTTTTCAGTTGAGTAATGTATCAAGTATGCAGAATGCATACAATGTATTTGATTAGTTCTGAAGGAATGGAAATTGATATTGTTACTTATGTGTCTATATTCTTATCTTGATAGTTTGACCTTCTTCGGTTCAAATGATCTAAAGAGCATTGTTATTATTATATAATTTAGAGACTTTTGTGATTATCAATGTAAGCTTTGTAAGAATATAAGACTGAATTCTTATGATTGTTTAGCAGTTCTGGTATGTTCTATCATAAGCTAAATTGAAATTTAGGTAACTGTCTTTGGAAGATAGGATTAAAATATACCTAAACAGAATGCTAAACAAACTGAATTAAATTATTAATCCCTAGTCCTGATTATGACAGGACAACATTTAATTGGATTATGAATCATTTATATTTGATGCTAATAAGTATGATATAAATTCAGTTATGAGAACTGATATAAATCTAATGGGGTTCAGATGGCTATCTCATGTGAAATTTATGAGATATCGACCAATTCCGTTGTTTTAGAATCATATATATTCTAAGAGCTCCGTGATGAGACCTTGGTCTTAATAACTCATCTGTGTAGTGGGTTTAATTGAGAAAGATCATACTTTGATGAGGAGTCCCGGGTTTGGGAAAGGCTAACCTTAAGGGAACGTCTTTATTGTAATTTAAACTCAACGTGCGTAACGCATTGTATTAAGTAGATCTTTTCGAGGTGGATTTAAAGGTTGATGGCACAAGTCAACTGCAGGGTTGTACCTCCGAGAAGATTAGGATCTTCTCGAAGTTACAACAATGCAGGTGACTTATGACGACACCCTTTGCATTGATCGCTAAGATTTACACTTGATCTCGTACAAGTTACTTTTGGACCGATTAGGTATGTGGTCACATTATATGGCTGCCTAGGAGACTCAGAGTATCTTGACACACTGGTTTAATTAGGATTGACCCAGTATGTCATCTTATCCCTAGTCTTCGGGAGCATCCATATAACGTGGTTACCTTACTAATCTGCTCCCGAGTGATTAACTGGGATAAAAGGGACTGACAGAAGTTGGTATAAGACATTCTACATAACATGGGAATGGGGTGAAGGACGTATTCCAGATTGACGAGTATGCCGTTAAGGAATACGAGACATAAGCAGTATGTTTCAAATCTTTGGCCAAAGTATCGCAAGTTGTTGATTGCGTTGTCCTAATTCACCTAGTCTAAGGGATGAGATGCCGATGAATAATGGTAACAATTATTCAGTTAGGTTCCTTGGACAGAGCATTCTGAATCCCAGAATAGGGAAGAGAACCGCAAGAGTGATGTGTTAAATAAAAACGCCAACTCTTATTTCTCATGAATAGATCGGTAGATTACCGAGTCATGGAATGAATAGATCGGAGGTACTCCGAGTCATTACAGCTGCATATGGTTATCTGTTATATGAATGGTTATTTGAATTGTGAGTTCTAAATTATGTATTTAGAACCAGGATGCAATTATCAAAAAAAAAAAAATTGACTTGTTCTATTGTCTAAAATGAGGATGTTACATCTTGGTATCAGAGCTGAAGGTTGCAGCTCTTGGACCTATTGTGTCCATAATCTGATAAAAACCTGAATTTTCTTGTAACAGAAAATGGTTAGAACAAGGGGGAATGTTGCGAATAATGCTCCACCTGAAGGAGGAGCGGCAACAACCCAGAAACTTGATGAGATCCTTGCTGCCCTGTTGGACACAAGAGATCACTTAGCTGTACTGGAACAGCAGGTGATGGGAAATGAGGAGGATGAAGAAGCTGATAATAATAATCAGCCACCTCCTGAGGACAACCCCAATATGGGTGTTGATGTTAATGTTGTGAATGCACCTGTCCGACCAACCGAAAACAAAAAGGCCAGTTAGCGTGAGAACTCACTAATGATATAAAAAGGATAAGTCCACCTAAGTATGATGGCACCACATTAGGAGATGGAGCTGAGAACTAGCTCAGCGAAATGGAGAAGTACTTTGCAATAAGGAACTTCTCAGAGGAAACCAAAGCTATTTGGGGAGCCTATCAGCTTTCCCACGAAGCATCTTCGTGGTGGGATAGCCGTAAAGCTGAACTAAACATTGATGAGAGCAATATTACTTGGGATCAATTTAAAGGATATTTTAGGCAACGTTGGCTGCCACAACTTTTCTATGATCAGAAAATGACAGAATTTCAGAACTTAGCTCAAGGGAAGCTAACGGTAACTGAATACTGGGAGCGGTTTACAAAACTCCTCAAGTATGTACCGCAGTATCAAACTGACGAGAAGTTCAGAATACGGAAATTCATCATGGGATTGAATCCCGTGATAGGGGGAGAGGTCGATGTTCACAGTCCAACCACTATGGAAGGAGTTGTTGAAAAGGCCATAAGGCAAGAACAGAAATTAAAGGCTATTTCTGCTCATAAGGAGGAAGTGCGGAAGAAGACTGCAAACCCTTCTTCAACCTCTCTTGCACCCAGAAAAGGACCATGGAAAAAGTTTGGAAACAAGAGTAAGTTTCCAGGAGATAACAATAAGAAAGCAGCAGTAAATAAGCCTGCTGGAAATGTAAGGGATAATTTTGCTAAAAATTATAACAATGGGCAGAAGCCCTATGGAGGACAACGTGACAATTACAAGGCTGGAGGCAATTCTGAGCCTAAAAAGGGACCTGTAGGAGGCTGCTACAATTGTGGCAAAGATCACTACGCAAATCAGTGCCCTTTGAAGAAGGATGATCATAATCAGCAGCATAAGATACATGCTGCAGTAGCAGACAAGCAAGCTGAAAAGCAAGTGACACCTATAGAAGTTCCGGGTAAGTTATTCGGCATACCTGTCACTATTCTTTTTGATACAGGAGCTACTGAATGTTTTATATCTAATAAACTTGCTTCTAAACTTAAAAGAAAAGCTGGAAAAATGGATAAATCTTGGACTGTACAGTATGGTAATAACTCTGTTCATACAGTGAGTATGTGTCTTTTTGGGGTAGTCCTTGACTTACCTAACTTTTCCACGGAAGTTGATCTCTATGTTACACCTTTAGGATCGTATGACATTATCATTGGTGTCAATTGGTTAGCTGACCATAAGGCAAAGGTAGATTGCTATGAAAAGAACATAAAGTGTTTAGATGATCAGCTGGAAACAACAGAGATTCAAGGGGTGAAACGGGAAATTTCAGTTAGAAAACTGTCAGCTATGCAGCTTAAAAAGGCTAAAAATAAAGGATGTACTCTTTATGCGGTAAAGATATCTGAATCTTCAGAAGAAGATGGTGATTACATGAAGCAAATTCCTCTGATACAAAGTTTCAGGGATGTTTTTCCTGAAGAATTACCAGGGTTACCACCCAAGAGAGAATTTGACTTCACCATTGAAATCAAACCGGGAACTGAACCTATTTCCAAAGCACCTTATAGGATGACTACTGCAGAGTTAGTCAAGCTTAAGGCACAGTTGCAAGAACTTTTGAAAAAGGTTTGATCAGACCAAGTGTTTCACCTTGGGGTGCGCCTGTGATATTTGTGAAAAAGAAGGATGGAACACTTAGGCTGTGTATTGATTATCGGATGTTGAACAAAGCAACAATCAAGAACCGATATCCACTTCCAAGGATCGACGATCTATTTGATCAGATGCATGGAGCAGCGGTTTATTCTAAGATAGATCTTTGATCTGGTTATCATCAGTTAAGGATTAAAGAAGAAGACATTCATAAAACAGCTTTCCGAACAAGGTACGGACATTATGAATTCACGGTTCTACCCTTTGGATTAACTAATGCACCCGCAGCCTTTATGAACTTAATGAATAATATTTTTCAAGAATATCTGGACAAGTTTGTACTTGTATTCTTGGACGATATTCTCATTTATTCTAAAAGCGTTGAGGAGCACAATGAGCATTTGAGGATAGTTTTGGGAATTCTGAGAAAAAGAAAGTTGTATGGTAAGTTATCCAAATGTTCTTTCTTTGATTCAGAAGTTCACTATTTGGGTCATGTCATAAGCAAAGAAGGAATTGCTGTAGATCCTTCAAAAATAGTGGCAATAACTGAGTGGCCTGCACCAAAGAATGTGCATGAAGTAAGAAGCTTCATGGGTCTTGCAGGTTACTATAGAAAATTTGTAAAGGATTTTTCTAAGGTAGCTGCACCAATAACCTCATTGCAGAAAAAGGATAAGAAATTCTTATGGAACGACAAGTGCGAAGCGGCTTTCAAAATTCTGAAAGACCAGTTGACTTCTGCACCTATATTAGCTGTACCAGACCCTAATGGGAATTTTACTGTTGTAACGGATGCTTCTGGGGAAGGCCTTGGAGGTGTTTTGCTACAAAATGATCAGGTCATAGCATATGAAAGTAGAAAACTTAAGATACATGAGCTGAATTATGCCCCTCATGATTTGGAACTTGCTGCTATTGTTCATGCACTTCAAGTCTGGAGACACTACTTACTTGGGAAACCTTTTGAGTTGAAAACTGATCACTTGGGACTGAAATATATTTTTACTCAGCCCAATCTGAATGCCAGACAGAGAAGGTGGTTAGAATTTTTATCACAATATGACTTTGATATTAGCTATATCAAAGGGAAGGAGAATAGAGTAGCTGATGCTCTAAGTCGTAGGAGGCACATTTCTGCTCTTATAACATTAAGAACTCAGTTTAAAGACGAGGTAAAAAGT
Organism: Taxus wallichiana var. yunnanensis; assembly: GCA_018340775.1. Lineage (NCBI taxonomy): Eukaryota > Viridiplantae > Streptophyta > Pinopsida > Cupressales > Taxaceae > Taxus > Taxus wallichiana. The sequence continues at coordinate 263,853,156 of CM031236.1, forward strand.
GCCTCAGAATCAGATGCATACTTTGACAAAAGTAAAAGCAGCTTTCTATGCAGAACCTAAGGATATAAGGTATAAAGGTTTTCATTTTGATAATGAAGGAATCTTGCGTTATGAAAACAGGGTATATGTACCTATGCTGAACGATTTGAGAAAGAAGTTGTTAGTTGAATTTCATAATTCACCTTTCTCTGGACACCCGGGTATCACAAAGATGCTTGCTGATTTGAAACAACAATACTTTTGGAAAGGTATGAAAAAGGATGTAATTAATTTTGTGACTCATTGTCTGGAATGTCAGTGGGTGAAGGCAGAACATATGCACCCTGCTGGACTGTTATATCCTCATAGCATACCGCAGTACAAATGGCAAGTAATAACCATGGATTTTGTACAAGGACTACCCATGTCCAGGAATAAACATGATGTTATCCTGGTAGTTGTAGATAAACTGACTAAGGTAGCTCATTTCATCGCTGGAAATCTAAAGGATGATTCACCAGTGCTGGCCAAAAGATTCGTACACGAAATTTTCAGATTGCATGGTGTACCAGAATTGATTATATCTGACAGAGATCCAAGAATGACGTCAAGGTTTTGGCAAACACTTAATACAGCTCTTGGAACAAAACTAAACTTCAGTTCTGCATATCATCCGGAAACGGATGGACAAACTGAGAGGGTAAATCAAGTGTTGGAGGACATGTTGCGTATGTATTGCATGGATCAACAGTATAAATGGGAGGAGTACCTTCCATTAGTTGAGTTTGCCTACAACAATACTTATCACTCATCTCTTAAAATGGCACCATTTGAAGCACTTTATGGAAGAAAGTGCAGAACCCCTGTTAGTTGGGACAGTGTCGAGGATAGAGTGGTAATTGGACCAGAAATTCTCACAGAAATGGAACAGCAAGTTAAGCTGATTCGTGAACGATTAAAGGAAGCGGCGGATAGACAAGAGCTATGCTTTGAACTTAAGCGGGTTGATAGAAGGTTTGATCTTGGTGATAAGGTTTTCTTCATGTTAAACCCGAAAGAGTTCTATAACTTTTGGCAAGGCTGCCAAATTGTCACCTTGATTTGTGGGACCTTTCGAAATTGTCGAAATAATCAATCCTGTAGCTTATCGTTTAGCATTGCCACCTGCTTTATCTCGCATGCATGATGTTTTCCATATTTCTTTGCTTAAGAAATACGTTTCAGATCTGTCACATGTTTTAAATTGGAATTCCTTGCAGGTCCAAGACCCAGGAATAATCGTGGTTAAACCCACACGAGTGCTGGAAACTCGCCAATTGCATTTAAGAAATCGTGAAATACAGCAATGTAAGGTCCAGTGGGACCAGTTTAACGAAGAAAGTGCAACTTGGGAAAATCTGGAAGAGATGAAAATTGCTTTTCCTTCTCTTTTTCAACAGAATGAAATCTGTTGACAAAACATTCTTTTATGAACTTTTTTTTTTAAAGTATTTATGAAAGCCAGATGAAGGCAAACATTATTCAGGTTGAATAAAATGTGTTGTGACATTGATTTCTGGAACTATTCAAGTTGGAAAATAGTCGCATTGATTTGAGAACTAATAAATTAGTTGACCTGAAGGTTAATTGAATATGTGATCATCGGGACGATGAATCTTTTTAGGAGGGAAGCATGTAACACCCTGAACTGTGTTACTTCCTCCTATGCATACAAGTGTTGATATGTGATTTCTTTTGTAAAAAGGATGTGTTCCTTTGGTTGAGAAGTCATGCTTGATATGTACTGTATCTTCTTTGCAGATTGCAAATCTTTGGTAGTCCGAATATGATTAGACTCTTTTATTTATTTCATTTTGCATCTGAGTTTAATCTGATCTCGGAATGAATTATAGAGTTATCCATCTATAAGATCTAGCCTTGGATCAGTGGAATTGATCCAAGTATTGCTTTAAGTTATTCGTGATGAATTAAAAGAAAATTATAAACCTTTCACAGGTTGTAAGGTCTGAATTCGTTGAATAAACTAGTCCGGAGTATAACTCAGGTTGATCATGTGAAATGGATTGGTACCCGATATCGAAGTATATCTGGAAGGTCTCGATCGTGGGCCAGGTAATAATTCAGTTACATAAGATTCTGTATCCTAAGGCAGAACAGGAGCTAACCCTGTTCAAGAATGCATGTTGTAAGTCTTTTTCTGAGCGTGCGGAATCTAGACCTGACTGGAATTATTAATGTTAGTAACCTAAAACTAAACTTAATCTAGGGGTTAGATTAGTGTTAATCTAACCTAGACCTAGGCTAAGAGCTAATGTTCTAAGTTAGTATCTATGTGTAAAGTGGTTAGACTAAGTATTATCCTAAATTCTAACCTAAGTTACTAACCTAACTATTGAACAAGGATTTTGGGGACCTATGGAGGGGTGCGAACCATGGGCGGCATTTTCTATGTCATTAAATACAATGGATAAGTATGAAGGACAGGTATTGGCGGAGGTTTTAGAAATGGCTAACCTAAGCCGACGTGGCAGGTCGCCAAAACTGAAAATGGTCTTGAGATTTTATATGTCTATCGCCAACTTTGGCGGTCGGTGGCAGTGGAGTTTGAGCGGGAAACTTGGAGTAAATGCAATTAATGAGCTTGGTAGTCGAGCTCGGAATTCGCGAGAAGGCATGCAATGTGGAAAGTTGTTGTTTTGTTTGGCTTATCGCGAATTTCGGTTTTTCTTCTACCTGTTCACTGGTTCTTCGCACCAGTCTTCTTTGTGTTGCATGGCAAGTATGAGCTTATCTAACTCTTTTCTCTGGCAAGGAAAATATATATGTCATGGGGAAAGCAAAATTTTGTTGGTCGCTCTAACTTGGAAAAGGAAAAGGAAGTCCGAGCTCTTTCAGTGGTCTGCTTCGGAATTTTGAGCAAATATCCAGGCATGTTAGGCCCTAACCTTTAAAAATCTTGTTGTCTTTCAAGTGATTTCATTAGAACAACTCTGTTCAAATGATTTATGGAAATAGATGATTTTCTATGGTTGTCATTGTGTGATTTTGGCACTGTATCTTCATGATGGTTCGATTTTTTTCATTTATCCTTTGATGGGTGTTTATTAAATTCGAACTGTGGCTTTATTTCTTTGTGTTTGCATTCTGGTTTAAATATGTGAAATATATGAAAAGAATGTATGCTCGGCCTGCTCGGCGAGAGCCCATAAATTGTTCTTGTGAGGGGTACAGGCCACTGTTATGCTTGTCAATTTTTGTCGTCAATGCTTGTTGTGGAAACTGTCGGAAGAGATACTGATGGACATTGTTTGATTGTTCAGTTAATTGACCTTTTTCTTTTATAAGCTCTGTCGTGGTTGTTATCTAGTGGTGATAATGATTCTGGTTTGGTTTCGTTATAAAATTTTATAGTTATTGTGAAAGGTAACTCACTGTGTTACAGTATTCATTTACGACCTTGCTGGAGTTGTTTTTCCCCTTGCGTGGAGGTTATGGGGATTCAACCCATTGATAGTATTGATATATAAATACATATGATTATTGTATTGAAATGACTCTTTGCAGTCCTCTGAAAGAATCGTATATTATGATCCGTTGTTGAGGAATTAGATACATCTTGAATATTGATAAATTGAATTCCGTGGGAGTCTTGTAGAAGTAACAGGTCATACGACCTCTGTTATTTGTAATAAATTTTGGTACAGACCCCCTGGGTATGCATTTACGTTTCCTTATGTGTAAGCTTGTTCGAGAATTTTGACGAGGTTCAGTTGAATTCCTTGTTATGAAATCGGTATTTGATTTACTTACACCTGATTTTGAATGCTTACTATAGTTGGCATAGATAGAATCATTAACTATTTTTATCTTATACTGTTGTTGGGACTCAGTTGAATTCTTGACAGATAAACAGTGTAACTACTTCAATTATGACTGTTGGGTTTACTCTATTATTTGACCCTGTGGATTCCTTGAATATGGGATGATATCTTGTTTTTTTTGGCTTCTATATAAGCTATACTGCGAATATTGTTTGCGGATTTAGTTTAAAGTCCTTGAGTGGTAATCAGTGTCACTTTTTCTGTATAAGCCTGAGATTGAACATGTGATGTTTATTTGGCTTGTTGGATTTACGTGAATAGCTTGACATCTTGTATAATGGCTTTTATGAAGTAGGTCATGGATACCATACTTTCTACTCGATTTCATTCAGAAGTAACTACGATATTCTATGTTGTGTTTTCTTTAATATTACATGCCAGTTGATGTGGCTGTGTGTGATGCGTGGTTTTCATTTAAAATTCTCTCTACTTAAGTTGTACGGAGATGTCATTGCTCAAAGGAGTTCGAGTTTCTTGTTGGCTGTGGCAACAATTGAGTTCCTTTGAATTCGACCTTGGGTATAAAAGCCTTACAGTGTTAAAAAGGATTGAAGGGGCTGTAGATTGTTATTGGGATTGTAGGCATGTTACGCCTTCCTTGCTTTGATATCCATTTTTGAGTATGAATGAATTTAGGAGTTAATCGTACCTAAGCAGTAATGGCGGTAGTTGTCTTCTTTCCCGTCGCTTGCATGAGGTCGTTCTGAGTCTGCTTGGTAGATAGACACCGTTGTTTGGCATGGGAGCTACTGTACTGTAGTTGCATTGTTGTAAGTTTTAAACAAAACAGTGGTGCTGATGATGGACTCGACTGATTTATTTGCATGTGTATTAAGTGAATGCCTTGCTTTTGGAAAGATGGTACAGTCATGAGCTAGTTCAGAGGGAAATATGTACAATTGTTTATTTCTCTTCTGTTGTAAATTATAAGTTGATATAATTGTTTAACTAACATCTGTAATCGTTTTTACATAATGACGGTTTCAGGATTGATATGATATTCCTCTTTTTAAGTTGAATATAATGACTGCCTGATGTTTGTGCATCTTGGGATTTACAATGAATAATTGCTTAGGACACTTTTGTTCTTCTTGATTTCTAATATGTTGATGAAATATTTGAGAAGTGTTTAGGACTATTCTGTAACGATGATAAAGTTACACATTTGTAGTCATTTTTGTATTACAAAGGCATAGTCTGAATATGTTTACTTGTTTGGTGAATTGATCTCATTTAAACAGGGTGTTTAATGAAAACAATTGATGGATTGCAATTGTTTTAAGAGTTAGTGCTTATCATGCTCAGTTCATCGAACTGACTCATGTTGACTATTTTTGCAGATGGTTGCCGTAAGTGGTAAAAGCATGCAGATCTGATAGGATAATCAGATTGATTAAATTTGATTTATAAGTGAATTACATCTTGATTTTCTAAATGTACCATATAAGGAAAGATGTTCCTTTTTCAGTTGAGTAATGTATCAAGTATGCGGAATGCATACAATGTATTTGATTAGTTCTGAAGGAATGGAAATTGATATTGTTACTTATGTGTCTATATTCTTATCTTGATAGTTTGACCTTCTTCAGTTCAAATGATCTAAAGAGCATTGTTATTATTATATAATTTGGAGACTTTTGTGATTATCAATGTAAGCTTTCCAAGAATATAAGACTAAATTCTTATGATTGTTTAGCAGTTCTGGTATGTTCTATCATAAGCTAAATTGAAATTTAGGTAACTGTCTTTGGAAGATAGGATTAAAATATACCTAAACAGAACGCTAAACAAACTAAATTAAATTATTAATCCCTAGTCCTGATTATGACAGGACAACATTTAATTGGATTCTGAATCATTTATATTCGATGCTAATAAGTATGATATAAATTCAGATTATGAGAACGATATAAATCTAATGGGGTTCGATGGCTATCTCATGTGAAATTTATGAGATATCGACCAATTCCGTTGTTTTAGAATCATATATATTCTAAGAGCTCATGTGATGAGACCACAGTCTTAATAACTCATCTGTGTGGGTTTAATTGAAAAAGATCATACTTTGATGAGGAGTCCCGGTTTGGGAAAGGCTAACCTTAAGGGAACGTCTTTATTGTAATTTAAACTCAACATGCGTAACACATTGTATTAAGTAGATCTTTTCGAGGCGGATTTAAAGGTTGACGGCACAAGTCAACTGCAGGGTTGTACCTCCGAGAAGATTAGGATCTTCTCGAAGTTACAACAATGCAGGTGACTTATGATGACACCCTTTGCATTGATCGCTAAGATTTACACTTGATCTCGTACAAGTTACTTTTGGACCGATTAGGTATGTGGTCACATTATATGGCTGCCTAGGAGACTCGGAGTATCTTGACACACTGGTTTAATTAGGATTGACCCAGTATGTCATCTTATCCCTAGTCTTCGGGAGCATCCATATAACGTGGTTACCTTACTAATCCATTCCCGAGTGATTAACTGGGATAAAAGGGACTGACAGAAGTCGGTATAAGACATTCTACATAACATGGGAATGGGGTGAAGGACGTATTCCAGATTGACGAGTATGTCGTTAAGGAATACGAGACATAAGCAGTATGTTTCAAATCTTTGGCCAAAGTATCGCAAGCTGCTGATTGCGTTGTCCTAATTCACCTAGTCTAAGGGATGAGATGCCGATGAATAATGGTAACAATTATTCAGTTAGGTTCCTTGGACAGAGCATTCTGAATCCCAGAATAGGGAAGAGAACCGCAAGAGTGAAGTGTTAAATAAAAATGCCAACTCTTATTTCTCATGAATAGATCGGTAGATTACCGAGTCATGGAATGAATAGATCGGAGGTACTCCGAGTCATTACAGCTGCATATGGTTATCTGTTATATGAATGGTTATTTGAATTGTGAGTTCTAAATTATGTATTTAGAACCAGGATGCAATTATCAAAAAAAAAAAATTGACTTGTTCTATTGTCTAAAATGAGGATGTTAGAACCATAATTCATGTCATGTAAAGAAAATATTAGATAAGACTCTTCAAGATGTCTAATACATCAACACGTGCTTGGAGTGTTTTAGGTCGGGAACAAGACTCCATTTCAACTCTTTTTCTCGAGATAGATGTGCACAGCCATGGAAGCTAAACAAACGACCACAAGATAACTTCACTAACACCAATGTATGAACTTTTAAATCCTCTTATTTCTTAGATGATATTTCATGTGACTTGTGTTTCACATTTAAGGACATTTATATTCCTTCCACCTTAATTCATATCATGATATACTAATTAGGACAAGGTCCTAATGGGTTTTCCTACACATAACACTAGTATTCACAAAGTGAGAAATGTTACTCATCCAATCAACATTTCATGACTCACATGGAACTTTTACGAAAGCTATGATCCTTGCAAATAATATTAAATTAATAGAAAAGATAATTTTAATGCATATAACTACAATATTCTTATTTTTATGAGACTCAAGTTAGACTAGGTATTAGGTCATAAAAAGTAGTTTTTTCCTAGATAGATTTTATCCCTCCAAAATTCACTTTCATGCCTAAACAATGCATAGGACACTTCACTAGAGACCTATACTCCATATTCAAACACTCATTTCATGGGTTGTGTGGAGAAATAAAAACTTGCACTCTTGTTTCTTAGACCTACTTGACAGTCTTAATGAGTCGGTTTACACCATTAGAGATTAGAACCAAACACACTTTACTTAATCACTTCTTGGGCTCAAACATGTCATGTTGGACTTATATCAGCTTTTAATTCTCACATTTCAATTTTATACCATTATTTCACACCAAGACTCTTTCAAACCATCATGACTAGTTTTGCCTCTATAGGCCTTAAGTGGTAGGTAACATTTGGTGAAATGTTTCACCCATATAATGCATAGAACATGTCTAAAACACTTCATGATCATCAAGAAAACTTCCCATACTTGCTTCCACATCAGGATTTTCATCATGAACACTGCTATGCATGATTTCATTATGAAATTTATTCAAAAAAACATATTAATATACCTTAAATTTACACCTAGAATATTCCACTAGTACTAAAATGATCTATGGAGATTTATCTACAAGTTTGAATAATCACTTTAGCATTCCCATGTAATTTGGAGACTAAAAAAATTATATTTTTCCTATCACTTTATAATGAGAGTTTTGGGAGGGTTTAAACCAATTTAACCTCTAAAAAGATCATTTATAAATTATAAGGCATAATTTTACCTCATTCTAATTGTAAAATTTTCTTAATTCCATTCCCCAATGTTGAGGTATGGCACATTTTCCCATGTAGATATTCAACGTACCTAATGAGAACTTCAAATTTTACCTTTGAGCTAGAAATGGCCATCTCGAGAGCTTGATAGAGCCTAAAACCTCATAACTTGAAAAATATTCTTCATACTACCATGAATTTTTTCCCACAACACTAGGACAACCTCTACTAACTTCCCAAATTCTCACCTACTCATAAATAGGTATGCATCTTCTTGACCACCATGACTTGTAAATGCACATCTAGCTTATCCTAAAAACATGCTTTCAAAATTCCTTGAACATGCATTTACTAGACTAAATTTAACATGATACACCTTCCAAATACTCTTTACCATGTCATAACACACTCCTCATGCTTGTACTCACCTTTCTTAGCTTTCTTTGTTTCATACCCTAAGCCATGCTTGCACTAGGTCTTAGAACTAGGCCTAATTGGCCTTGTTTTAACCCATTTTTCATGAATGTGTCTATTTATTCATCATGAAAACACTTACACATATTTTAGACACCTTATAGTACCTGTGGAACACCTTTTTAGTTCACACTAATCACTTAGATGTGTTCTAATGCACCAAGAATGCACCAAGACCTTGTGTATATACCATGACACCTTAAGACATCACACCAAGTCACTTCAAACACACCATTTGAGATCATATGATGGAAATAATAATAAAAATTCATTCCCTTGAATGATTTACACCTCATCAAAACTATGTTCCATCAAAGACACCTTCAATGAGGAAGGTTCCAAAATCGCCCCTTTGTCAATGATGGCAAAAAACTGCATTAAAGTTTGATGGAAAAAGGTCATACAACCACCTCTAATGCTCTCTTTTCTTGTTTTTGATTTCATTATTCCCCTTTGACATCTATGAAAAAGGTTCCTTTATCAATTTAGCATGCAAAAATCACTAACAATGTGTAATATTATCTCGACAATCTCCCCTTGGATTAGGATCACTTTCTTGTCACAAATGACTTTAGATAATGCAATTTCTTGTTCACCAATAAACCTGAATTATCCCCTAAATATATCATTTCATATTTAGACCTTTCACTCATTGTAGATATCCCCATTTTTCCCTCTTAACATGTACATGAAGCTAGTGAGCTAGCTCCCCTATTTTGATACTCTTTACAACTTCTTGGAGAAGATTTTTCATTTGGCTTTCTCCCTCATGATGGCTTGAGTCTTTAACTAGATACTAGGGGTAGGAATTACCTTCAATTTTTCCTTAGATGCTCAAAAGCTAATTTTTGAGTGCTTTTGTCAATATATCTACTACCTCCTCCTTGGTGGACAAATGTTCCAATTTGATACTCTTGTCACTCACTTTCTCTAAAGAGAAAATGATCAAGTTATTACTACTGATCTCGGACCCTTGTAGGCTTTAATTATTTGTCAAAATTTTCTCCTTTTAAGTAATCAATTTCAAAATAAATTCAAGACAGAATGACAATTGCACAATGATTGATTACGGAGTTCGGCAATTGCCTACGTCTCCGGGTTCGTGGTCGAATCGTTCCACTAGCAAAACTTGTAAGTTATAATATTACTTTCACAAGAAAACCTAATGAAATTTTACTCTCTTATCAATACACCAGTTCTTCAAAAACTTATGATGATTAGTCAAATTTTTCTTCACCTTCCTGATGCACAATCTCCTTCAGCTTCGATCGGCCTTCCCGACGCTATCAATGCGACGCTAGCACTCCGGTCGATAATCCAGGATTTGCAAGTAATTAGTGTGGCTCAATGGGCCTATTGGGTAGTTTATAATTTACTCCCAATCAAAAATATTTCATCTACTATTGCCTAAAATAATAGGCCAATAAACAATATTTGTTGACACATCTCACAAAAAAGCTTAACAAATAATAAGCTTATTGGACTAATGTGTGTGTGTGTGTCATTACAATGAAATAGGTACCCTATTTATACATTTTTAGGGTCCTTGAATAATGCATTTGTGTATAATCCTAGGATAATATTATCCTAAACCCGTACATGAAATTTGGGATATAAATTCCCATTTGGGCGATTAGCATATGAAATGGGATTAATACCAATTTTAGTCGATTTGTCTTTTTAATGGGATTATATACCCAAATAAGTGGCTTTTGTTTGAATGAGGGGATTAATTACCATTTTAGGCACTTAGGGCTAGTGGTTTATATCCCACATTTGGTGCCATTTCATTTGGGTAAGGTTTTAATAACCCTTACCCACTCCAAGTCTCCATCCTTCATGTGGAAAAATCCACGCATGGCTTTAAGCCCCCAACAATTGCTTCACCACCTTCTCTCCTCCACGTGGAAGATTCCACTACAACCACTTTACAAAGGGTTTAGCATAATGTATGGTGGCTAAGTGGGTATTATGTGGTTTATACTAATGTTTGAACATTAATATATAAATGCGTGGCATTTGGGAATAATGTATAGTGGACTTACCAAGTAAATAAAAATTCGACCCATACCATGGGTATCAAAATAATTAACTTGATCATCATGTAGTCCACTTTTCATCTCCCAATAGGCAAATCGAGTGAATTCGATGAGTGGTGGCAAGCCATGTGTCATAGTGTGATTGGTCCAATATTGACCAGTTGACTAGAGTTGACTTTCTCGCTGTCTGAACTTTGACCAAACATATCTAGAGCTCCCGATGTCCATTTGTCACATTCTCATAGTCGTTGGAAAGATCTCGAGATGATATTCTACACTGACACCATTTATGGAAGTTTAGGTAACTTTTAGAAATGATCCCCAGATCACACCTCCCCATGAGAAAGACTTTTAGTCCTAAAAGCTTCCATCTTGTCTGAATCTAGAAAACTCTGCTGCCACCACCTCGGAAGTGCTATTGTAGTAGACCTTGGGTCTTCTCCTCCGACCTTCTCACTTTGAAAACTTTTCTTTGATCCTAGGACCTATGGGTTATGGGCCCGCCATACTTCTGTTGCACCATTCTGATATCCGAAGAAGACCTCCACGCCTCCGCTTTATGGTGCTAAGTTTCTTAATGAAACCTTAATGCTCCTTCTTTGCAGTGCTAAGATTCTTGATATCTGACAACAAGGATCTTCTTTTACTCTATAACACAGCTCTTGGCTCCAAGTTGATTCCACAGAATCCAAACTGGTTTGAAGGAACTCCATGTTACGTAGAGCTTTGATTGATCCAATTTTGGTGATAGATAATACCTTGTCCCTTTACAGACCTCAATGCCTCCAATGCATGATGCTAAGCCTCTTTCAAGACCTTGAGCCTCCGATGCATGATGCTAATCCTCTTGTCAGACCTCGAGCCTCCAATGAATGATGCTAAGTCTATTGATCAGCTACCATTCGTATGTGTGGTCACAATGCCTTGACACCGAATGACATTCTGAGCTAATTCTTTGAGATCTCTTCTTGTTGACATACTAATATCAGGTACCACTCTGCTGCATGGTCACAATGCCTCTACAAAGAATGAATTTCGACTTGACGTCAATGCCAACGGTGATTCAACTACCATTCTACCATGCACGCGCACGCTCAATGCCTCTACACGTAATGAATTTATGAGCTAACCTTTTGAGAGATCCTTTTGTTGACAAATTATATCAGTACCATTCTTCTAGATGCCCATAATGGATTCTCCACGAATGAAGTTCCGACCCGATGTTAATGCCAATAGTGATTCAGCTACCATTATGTTGCATGGTCACAATGCCTCTACATAGAATGAAGTTCCGAGCTGATCTCTACGAACTCTACTATCTACACAAATGGAAAATCAATCTCCAAGATTTATATGAGTTAATTCATGTGTCCAAGCTGTAACAGGTACTCACATGCTGATTAGGAGATATATTTGGAGCATTAATCAAATTTTCTAAGAAAATCCACCAAGTATTGTAAACCTTTCTCTCAGCATTTTCTCACAATATCTGATCTCCAAACTTAATACTGCATATGATTCATCAATCTGAATTATGCAATATATAATTGAAAAATTGTTGACTTACCCATTTTAAAGGACTTTCACTTTCAGGTATTACCTAGTCCTGGGTTGAATTGTCAACTGGTGGTGGAGTAGAAACCTCTTCTACCTTTGACAATAGGCCTCCATTCCATCTTTGGCTTGCCATTACTCTGATGGCGAGATGGATGCAGTTTCCAGCAATTTTCCACCCGATGCCCATTCCTCTGGCAATGAGCACAAAAATTCCTCTTAATCTCCTTCTTCTGGGATGAGGAACTCTTTTTTCCATTTCTTGACTCTGTATGACGAGATTTGTGTTTATGATTTTCCTTGTTCCTGATGAACGGCATCAACTTCTTCATCAGTGTCCTTCTCTTCCAGCATCTGGCCACTGAATGATTATGCAATCCACAAAAAGTACATGGAAAGGAATTCCACATCTTCTAAAAATCATAACCATACTTCTTAAGCTGAAAAAGTGGATCAGAAGTTTTACTGTGCTTATGATTATGGTAAGAAACTAGAGGTGGAATCTCATTACCTCTTCGCTGATTTCTCTTACCACATCCTGCCTGTGACGACGAAGCACAACTTTCCTACTCAGAATCTTCTTGCAGGACTAGTGGGGTATTCACTTTACTTTCGAAGCTTGTCTCCCGTCAGTGTTCTTGGAGCATTCTCCAATTTCCATTCCCGCACTAGGATAACCCAAACCTATAAAATGAGGACGATCCTCGACCTATATTGGGTTAGCAATACCTTGGCCATTTTTACCAAGGCCTCTTCCATCAAATCCCATTTTATCTAGTAACTTGGATCCAATTCCTCTAGTATGCTTTTCAAACAAACCAAAGACTTCATTACCTAAATCCGAAACTAAATGGGAGGAAGAAGAAGATTCTAGTGGTGAACAACTTACAGTGTAGTCATCTGCCATGGTCATTGCATCTAAAGTTGAAGGTATTTCCTTTCTCTGATCACCACATTGCAACCTTGCCAAGAGCTCATCCTTGGTTTTCAGTTCCAATTTCAAATGAGCATTCTCCTCTTCCAGGAGTAATACATTGATTGCAGGAGAGAGTTCTCTTCCTAGATCTAGTGATTATATGCCTCAATTTCCTCAAGCTTTTCTTATCTACACATCTTGCCCACAGTGCACTTGTACCCTGTTCACACAAACTGAACTAATTACACCAACTTGAAGCAATCACTTTGTTAATCAGATTTACTGAAAAACAAATATGGAGCTAAACCAGCTCTGATACCAAACATGATCCGAAAATAATCAAGTTATTACTACCTGATCTCGGACCCTTGTAGGCTTTAATTATTTGCTAACAATTTTCTCCTTTTAAGTAATCAATTTTAAAATAAATGCAAGATAATAATGACAATTACACAATGATTGATTACGGAGTTTGGCAATTGCCTACGTCTCCGGGTTCGTGGTCGAACCGTTCCACTAGTCAAAACTTGTAAGTTACAATAGTACTTTCACAAGAAAACCTAATGGAATTTTACTTGCCTATCAGTACACCAGTTCTTCGAAAACTTCTGATGATCATTCAAATTGTTCTTCACCTTCCCGATGCACAATCTCCTTCATCTTCGATCGGCCTTCCCGATGCTTTATCAATGTGACGCTAGCACTCGATCGACAATCCAGGATTTACAAGTAATTGGTGTGGCTCAATGGGCCTATTGGGTATTTTATAATTTACTCCCAATCACAAATATTTCATCTACTATTGCCTAAAATAATAGGCCAATAAACAATATTTGTTGACACATCTCACAAAAAAGCTTAACGAATAATAAGCTTGTTGACTAATGTGTGTGTGTGTCATTACAATGAAATAGGTACCCTATTTATACATTTTTAGGGTCCTTGAATAATGCATTTGCATATAATCCTAGGCTAATATTAGCCTAAACCCGTACATGAAATTTGGGATAAAAATTCCCATTTGGGTGGATTAGCATATGAAATGGGATTAATACCCATTTTAGCCGATTTTCCTTTTTAATGGGATTACATACCCAAATAAGCGGCTTTTGTTTGAATGAGGGGATTAATTCCCATTTTAGGCGCTTAGGGCTAGTGGTTTATATCCCACATTTGGTGCCATTTCATTTGGGTAAGGTTTTAATAACCCTTACCCACTCCATCCTTCACGTGGAAAAATCCACGCATGGCTTTAAGCCCCCAACAACCGCTTCACCACCTTCTCTCCTCCACATGGAATATTCCACTACAACCGCTTTACAAAGGGGTTTAGCATAATTTATGGTGGCTAAGTGGGTATTATGTGGTTTATACTAATGTTTGAACATTAATATATAAATGCGTGGCATTTGGGAATAATGTATAGTGGACTTACCAAGTAAATAAAAATTCGACCCATACCATGGGTATCAAAAATAATTAACTTGATCATCGTGTAGTCCAATTTTCGTCTCCCGATAGGAAAATTGATTGAATTCGACGAGTGGTGGCAAGCCACGTGTCACAGTGCGATTCGTCCAATATTGACTAGTTGACCAGAGTTGACTTTCCCGTTGTCTGAACTTTGACCAAACATATCTAGAGCTCCCGATGTCCGTTTGTCACATTCTCATAGTCGTTGGAAAGATATCAAGATGATCTTCTACATTGACACCCTTTAGGGATGTTTAGGGAACTTTTAGAAATGATCCCTAGATCATTCTCCCTTAAGAAATGATATTTTATTGGGATATGTTTGGTATTAGAGTGGAAGACATGGTTTTTGAAGACAATTATGACACTTGTGCTATCACAATACAAGGGAGTAGGTCAATAACATTTAACCTTATAGTATTCTAGGTTATGCCTCATCCATATTAATTGTGCACAACATAATGCAGATGATACATACTCATATTCACATGAAGATAGGGCTACAAAAGATTTATTTTTTCTTTGCCAAGAGACAAGACACTTACTAAAGAAAAATGATCCTCCACTTGTGCTCTTTCTATCATTAATGTTACCTACTCAATCTGCATCTGTGAAAATTTTTATCCCAAAATAATTTATTCTTGGATACCAATGCCCATATTCCATAGTTCCCATGAGATATTTAAATATCCTTTTGACAACTTGTAGGTGATTTTCTCTAGGATCTTCTTAGAATCTTCCTACTATACCAACTACTTGCATGATGTCGGTCTTAAGGTAGTGGAATACCATAGGTTTCCTATCATGGATATATATGTGGTTTGATTAACTCTTGGTAAGTTATTTTCCTTTCTCCTCTTACACTATGTGATCATTGGTGTTCACAATGGCTTAAAATCCTCCATTTTAAACCTTTTGAGAATTTATTTTAATGTAATTGGTTTGTGAGACAAAGAAACCTTTCTTATATTGAATGATTTGTAGTCCTAGGAAGAATGATATATCTCCAAGCATTGACATCTCAAAATCCTTCATGACCTCTATAAATTCATGTGTCATGTTCTCACTATCTCCTCCAAAGATTATGTCATCAACATATACAACCATAATAAATTGATGACCTCCTTCTTCCTTTATATATAGGTTTTTATCTTCCACTCCTTTCTTGAAGCCTTGATCAATTAGGTACATATATAATCTATTGTACCAAGCTCTAGGAGCTTTCTTAAGGCCATATAGGGCCTTCTTCAACTTGAAAACATATTCCTTGTCCTTTGTAAGTGAGAATCCATCAGGTTTTTCAATGTAGACTTCTTCATTTAGGTTCCCATTCAAGAATGTTGACTTGACATCCATTTGGTATACCTTGAATCTTTTGTATGTTACATATGCTAAGAAGAGTCTAATGGCCTCCATTCTAGCCACTGGTGCAAATGTTTCTTCAAAATCAACTCCTTAAACTTGTGCATACCCTTTACAAACAAGTCTTTCCTTATTTCTTGTGACCTCACCTTTTTCATTGAGTTTATTTCTAAATACCCACTTAGTTCCAATGAAATTTTTGTTCTTGGGCCTAGGTACTAGTTCCCAAGTCTCATTTTTCTCTATTTGATCCAACTCTTCATTCATAGCATCAACCCAATTTTGATTTTTTAATCTTCCATAACACGTTTTGGTTCAATCTTGGAAAAATAACAATGTTATCTTGGTTTTGGGAACTCTTCAATCTTCTCCTTATTTGTATGCCTACCTCCTTGTTGCCTATTATCTGAGTTGTAGGATGATCTCTCTTGACATGTCTTGAGGGATATTTTTGTCTAGTATTTCTTCATCCTCATCTTCTTCTTATTGATTGATTTCTACAACTTCATCATCATCTTGGATGTATATGAATTGAGGAGTTTCCTTTGGATGAGATTTGGTCTTCATTGGATATGTCTCATCAATTATAACATTTGTGATTTCTACTATCTTTTATAGGCTTTTGTTATAGCACCTATATGTTGAACTAAGTAAGAAGTATCCCAAGAATGTACCCTCATAACTCCTAAAGTCAAAATTGCCTAGGTTACCTTCATCCCTCTTAATGAAAATTTTATCCAAAATACCCCGAGTTATTTTGGATTTAACAAGGTTAAAAATGGACTTAAGACATTTTAAAAGAGAAAAAGAAGTTCAAATGGCCATCAATTTCCCCTTTCCAAATGTAGTGGCCATTGGATTTAAAAAATCCATACAAATTTATTAGAGGGTCACTTTAAAAGTCATCAGACATTCATTTTCTGATTAAATTTAATGTCAAACATCACGCAATAGGCCACGTGACGATTCTAGCTCTCCTAAAAAATTTTAGGCTCTTCTAGATGTCAAGCCCTAGAACAAGATGTATCCCATGATATTTTTAGTCCATCTTGGGTCAAGGAAAGTAAATGGGACATGTGGAGGGTAAAGGAAATTGTCTATGGTGTAATATCGATTGTTAGTAGGGGACACATGTCACCATTTCGGAAAAGCTTGGGTAGATTGGTTCCCGTGGACCTAAAGTCTCAGGAATGAACCATGTTTTAAAGCACTTTAGGTCTAGGTGATAAATACAATCAAGGAATATACGTGGCACATTTCTATAGAGCCAATAATTTAACTCCTCCCAAATTATAAATTGTGACACAAATTTGAATCCAATCAAATACTTGACATGTTCCATACATGGGGCTTCTTCATTGGTTAATGCTTTGTAATAGTAAGAGGGAGCTATCGAATGGATTGACATGTGAAGCACACGTGGAGATTTTTATTATCTCACGCTTTACAATGAGTAGTCAATGGGCTATAAAAGGGTGAATTGTGAAGAAACATGACATGGTTTTATTGGCTTAATTTTCATAAAGGCCACAGATTGTAGAAAACAAAGGAAGTAAAGCCTGATCCCATGACCCAATGAAAGGTGGAAAAATAGAAAAGGAAAAGCATTGCACACATAGGTAGAGGAAATCTTTGAGGAAAATAAAAGGGCTATCATGCATCACACTCTTCTGATCCTTGACATGGGGAACTTCAAGTGGCCATATCTTTTGATCCAGAGCTCCAAATTTGAAAAAAATTATATCATTGGAAAGATCGCCAAAATGGGAAAAAGGCATTTTAGGGAGAAAGAGAAGTCTTGGGCACACAAACTATCAAATCAAGTAGTTAAACCATGATAATTTATTAAGATTGGATTCGTTTTCCTTCTTTAAGGGGAATAAACATAGTAATGGCATTGTAGGTTGCCCATCTACTTTGTAGGACACTTCAATGTAAACTATTGGTAGTTGAAAGTTAAAACATTGTGGCCCTTCTTTTTCCAACTTCTCTTTCTTCTCTCTCTTCTCTCTTTTTCTATGAGATATATATTGTAAAATATTTCATTATTGAAAGGGAGGATGTTCCAAAACTACAAAGGAACTATGTCAAAATGGTTTCTGAGAAGATTTGATCCATTAAACCTTCATTTTGGTTTTGGAAATGTTTCTTTATGTTTTCCTTGTAACTATAATAGTATGTGCATACTTCTATTGCAATAAATCTTGTTTTATGGCAAATTTGTCTATCCTAGTTCATTTTATCTATAACCTTTCCTCTCTTTTACTTATTACATTGTGTTCTACATGTATTTCTCCTTTGCAAGATTAATTTGTTGTGTTTCATGGAGAACATATCATGAATGAAGATTTGGGTCTATGTCACTTATTTTTGGCATCTCCCTTCTCAATTTCCTTCTCCATTCTCCCTCACTAGAACATATCCACCTTTTTGGTGCTATCACCTCATTTTAGCTTAGCATTTCCCCTTCATGCATCTTTCTAACCCTCTCTCTCTCTCCCTAGTCTCTTGGAATGTTTATTTTAGGATTAGTTATCTACATTTACTTTCTTAGGAGTAGTTTTAGCATTAGATTAGCTAGAGGACTCTGGCCTTCTCCGGAGGTCCATCTAAAGTAGAAAGTCCCACAACTTGAGATATGGTTGCATGTTAGAAAAAAGTAGGGATATACAATACAAAATCCAAGGGTGTTACTTTTTAACATAACAAAAACACCTACTTCAAAGCACTCGTAGATGTTTGAAATTTGTAGGCCTTCCTTTCCAAAGTTCATAGGGGGTTTTATTATTGTTTATCATTACCTAGGCTCTATTTAGGATGTAGACTATTGTATTAGTTGTGTATTTCCAATAGCCATCTGATAATTTGGACTCAAACAACATAGCTCTTGTCATATTTTGAATAGTCTTAATTTCTCTCTCCACAACTCCATTTTTTTGAGGTGTTATTACTACTAAAAATTGCCTTCTTATTCCATGAATTTCACAAAATTCATCAAACTCATTTGACCAAAATCCACCTCCTCTATTAGATCTTAGAAATTTGATCCTTGCAATTTTCTCATTTTCAACTAGATCTTTGAATGTCTTGAACTTGTCAAGGGCTTCTAATTTTTATTTTAGGAATACAACCCAAGTCATTCTTGTTGTTCGAGACCCTAATGTAGCTACCAAATCTTAAAGGCACATGGGCGTGCATGTCCGAAGGAAGCACTCAAGTTAAGGCGTGTAAGGTAGGATTCAAAAAGGGTTCTTGGAGAACCAAGGACGCGTGCCCACAAAGCACAATTTGGAACTTAGCCATTTTTATCTTTTGGAAAGAACACGTGAAGAACATGTTCCATTTGGATAAGGTTCCAGCCTGGCAATAGGGTGATCTTGGGAGGAATATACCTTGTGATAGGAAGATCCAAAAAGCTAATCATGACTTGGAGAGGCATGCACCTAGGACGATCCACACCTTGACACTTGGGGCTAGATCTGAGGTTGCAGAGGAGTTTGTTGGAGCTCAGATGCCTATTTATACATGCGCCCTTAGCAAAGAAAAAGAGGAACCTAAGGAAGGAAGTGGAGCTCTGCAAAATTACTGCGAGAACTATGGGATAAAATGGGTAGATGATTATAGGAAGGACGTAATAAGGGAATGGGGAATGTAAATTTTGTTTTGTGAGCATACATGTATGGATCCAGATATGGTGTATGACTGTGGTCTGCCACTTTGTGATGTTTGTAGTAATACTATGAATGAATATGATAATGTTACCACTGTGTTTATATTAAGATCTCCTTCCTGTATTATCTGCATGTTTCTATTATGATCTTGTTTTTGTATGATCAATGAACCTTAAATGTTTAGTCCCTTTGAAGATTTAGGACTTCTTAGTTTGGATTAATTCTGTTAAGCACTTTGCTTTTGTTATGACTGAAGGGGTATAGAAGCCATTCTGAGCTCTATAGCTTTTCATGTCCTTTAAATGACTAATTTAAGATCATGAATGACGCCTTCCATAAACTCACATAAAAGAGAGACTCGGCTCCCTTTCACGCACCTCGAGTGAGTGCCCAAAGTGCTGTTGGGTGATAGGCGAGTGCACATGAGGTTCCCTTGTTCTTGGTGGGTGTAAAAATGACTACATCCTGGTTCTCATTCTTTGGGACCTCTTTTCAAAGCTATAGTGGAACATGGCATACATTGTGGTCTATGTAAAAGTGATGACGGAGCGCTTAACACTTGAAGGTGTTGAAAATTGGTTTAAAAGCACAGAGGATGAGTTTTCTCAGAGATTCAGTATTGGACCTGAGTTTGATACACGAATATGGGTGGAAGACACTCTCTATCATGAGTTATACAAAACCTTCTTCTGTTGTGTCCTAGTAGAGTTATTTGAGTGGCTCTCGACATATGCATCTAGGTCGGGGTGGTATTATAAATCACACCCTTGGACCCAAGAAACATACCAAAACTTACAAGATGCTGATCTAATGTGGACCCATGCTATAGATCATTGGTGGAAGGGAGTATTGGCTAGCTACACTCTGGAATATGTAATTTCCACGTATTCTTGTCTGGAAGTTGTTGAGTTTGAATTTTTGTGGGAGCCCAAAGGATCATTTTTGTGGGCTATCCCCCTGAAATCAAAATCTTGATGGTAACCATGAGTTTAGAGGCATTCCCAATGGTCGGCTAAACCACTCTGAGTGCTTGGCAAGGAAGCCAAGTTGGGGAAAGATGGTTGATATAACGACTTGAAAAGGAAAGGGAGGAGAGACAACTCAAGTATGGTGAAGCGCATGAGAGGGAGATTATGAGATGACGTGAGGTTGCATTTATGATGGATCCATGGAGGTAGATATTTTTGGGAGAAGAGGTTCACATGGAGGATGTGGAGCCTAAACAGTCTGTGCTACCCCATCTTGGCAAGCGTAGAAGAGAGAACCCCTTAGCTTCTGATGAGAGCCCGTCACATGGAGAAAGAAGAGTCGTTGGCATGCATCTGACCCCACCTAGTGACTAAACCTTGGCACTTGGTTTTTTTAAACGAGGGAAAAGTATAGTTGATCCATTTGATATCAGTGGAAGTAACCGATCGGTGCCCAAAAGATACAACTTCTCATTCAGACTTCTATGGCTTCACACACTATTCCAAAGATTTGGTGTTGGCGCATAATTCGGGGGACGATGGGAGCATTTGGCATGACAAACACAGGCCCTATACCTAACACAAGAGGATTTGGAGGTGGAAGTGGTGGAGTTGGTGGCTCAGGATCTAGTGGGTCTGGCGGAGGAGGAAACACTGGAGGAAATCAAGGGACTGGGTCAGGAGGACAAGGGCCTCAGCCACCTCCTCAAGTCTTTTTCAAGATGTCTCTACACTTACTAGATTACAATGGGATAGAAGATGCCACAGAGCATGTGCATAATTACGAGCTGCTATGGATTGTAAAGGGATCACGACCCATGATCGAAAGGCCAGTCAATTTGTAACAACCTTGCAAGGACACACACATAGTTGGTATAGAAAGTATGACCCTCATTAGACTATTGTGGATTATACCGCACTAAAAATTCATTCTTGGTAGAATTCCACATACTTGAGTTTGAACAGAAGAGCATCATCTCTCTCAAGGAAATCTAGCAGGGAATGGCAAAGAGCATGTGGGAATATGATGTGCACTTTAAAACTCTATTATCTAAACTATCTTATGATATCCACCCTTCACAACATGCTCAGTGGTTTGTCGAGGGTTGATCACACCCTTTAGGAGGGCTTTGTATCATAAAACATTCATGGACCTGCACGAAGCGTTGGAAGCTACTTTACACGCTGAGGTAGTTAGTAGTGTTGACACTAGTGTTAGCCCATTTCTGGAGGCTCAGATCACTACCATGGCTAAGTAGTTGGAGAAATTATCTACCAACATAGTTCTAGAGACTACTGTGGGATGTGGTGCATAGATTATGATGTAGAAGGAAACACAAAGGATAATGGTGGGATATGTACTCGGAAGGCGGTACGCACCATAATGGTAAATTAAAAATATGTCATGGGGACCATGATGTAAGTAGGTGCCCCCTTTTATAGCACGCGATCCGTAAAAATGTATCTTGTTATTGTAAGATATGTACCTTAACCACACATGACACCAAGGAATGTAGATTAATTGACCAAATCCATGAGGTAATTGACCTTGGTGTGTGCTAGACTAGCATTGCCAGTAGTTCCAAAGGAGATGAACGTTGGTATGAAGATTGCGGAGATGGGGATGCACATGGAAGAGGGTTTCACAGAGGATTTCATGGTCACAGTAATCATGGGGGAAGAAGTGAGTTCCCGCAGGAAACATGCTTTAATTATGGAGCTATAGACCATTATAAGTGTGAATGTCTAGATCTTCTACAATGCTCCTAGTGTGGAAAAAAACATAAGTACAAAGAGTGCCTAGAGTTAAACAAACATATGAGTCAAAGCAAAGACCTTTGGAAGGATAAGGGCACTTCCATGGTGATTATTAAGAAGGTAGATGTGCAATGGCTCCCATGAGTAATATGTGAATCAGAACTAGAGCCTATTATGGTAAAAACAAGGGTGGAGTCTGCGCACACAAGGGAAGCACCTAGGCGAGACCTTTGGTTTCAAGGGAATAAATAGTACATGGGAATTATCCAAACCTAGCTCACCGAAAGAAGTCTACCATGAAAAAATGGACGTAATCCAAAGCTTACAAGGGGAGATCCGATGCTTAAAAGAGAAAAATAGAAAAGATGAGAAAAAAACCGGTAGAAGCACCAAAGGATGACTTGGACGAGGTTAAGAAGGTGTGTAAACTGCTGAGGCAAGAGAATGTTATTCCCCTGCTAGGAGCATGGTTGAGAGAAAAGGTGCCATGTGTCGGGGAAGAACATGAAAGGCAGATCCTGCATGCAAACCTCCCACCTCACAACCTTGATTATGACAAAGAGATCACCTTAAACACAGTAGTGGATGGATGGTTACTTAGCAACATCCTCATTGACATAGGCATGGAGGTTAATGTTCTCACTCTAGATGCCTGACATCAAATGGGAAGACTTGCATTACAACCATCTTCAAATGTGTTGTATATGGAAAATAAGACAAAGGCAATTCCCATAGGTGTCTTGAAGGATGCGACCATTACCATTCAGGGGACTAAGTTCACTAGGGATTTTGAAGTCTTGGCACTTGCCAAGGTAGATAATTTCTCAACGTTACTTGGGCACCCATGATGCTATAAGAATAATGCAGATATCTAGTTTAACAAGGGGTACATAAGCTTTGAAAACAAGGAAGAGAGGGTGATTATACCATTTGTTGATGGAAATTCCATACCCTATACTGAAACCCTTAGAGAGGAAGTCCTGGAAAAAATATATGTGTGCTCCATAAGAGATCCAGAGACCATCCACCCTATAGAAGGAGTCATCCAGTTTGATGATGCTCAATCTGTCAGTGATACTACCAGTATAGCATGTGATAATTGGGTGCATGGGACTTATGAATTGATTGGGTGACATCTGAAAGGATCGGTGACTAGGGTAACCATGGCGTGTATAGTTCGGTACTTGGGAGGAAAGGCAATAACCAAGTATTCTGGGGATGTATACCCTGAGGTCTTTTTAAGGGAAATGGAAGCTCAATGGAGGGAGGACGAGTGACGAGGTATGTTGGGTTATGTTTTGATAGGCACAATAGTGAGGTGGTGGGTCATGCATAGCAAAAACTTGTTGGAGTGGTGTGAAGTTAGAATTGTACTCACTATTTGATTCTTGAAGAGCAATATACCCACCACTATCAAGGATTACAATGGAAATGAACCCACCTCTTCCCACATCCAGGCATGTGAGAGGGTCTGGGGAGAAGGTGTGGAAGCTTTACCACCCTCCCTTTGGGTGCACAAGCTATATTCGACACTACAAGGTTGTGCATGAGCTTAGTATATCCATTCTAAAACTTGCCGCCAAATAGAAATTGGCAGGAATTAGTAGCTAACCTGGTTCACACATTCGAGTACCAAATTACCAAGCAACCAGTTGATGAGGTGTTGTAGGCTGTCAAGCACCTCACTTTGGGGATTGCGCCATGGAAGAAGATAGATTAGTAGATTTACTTGGTGGACCTAGATTTGAATCATGGTTTGAAGAGGGGGAACCAAGACATACAATTTTAGTGCATGTGTGCTGAAAAAGAGAAAGGAAAGATGGTATATGTTATTGATGGAGAGGAGATGGAGAGCTGAATGTTGAACATTTAGTTGGGACTTGCGAGTTAGTTGACAAGGCGGATGCATGTGTGTGCATGTATCATGAACCACTCAAAAAAAGAAAGTTAACATCGGCTTAGAGAAGGAGCCCAAGGAAGCTATCATTGGGGAATACTTGGTTAGACAAGGAATTATCAAAGATCATTGATCTCTTGCGTGAATTTTAGGATTTATTCCTACACGGATACCATGAGTTGAAAGGCGTCCACCACTCATTCGGGAAATGCGAGATAAATTTGAAAGATGGTGTGCATCCGGTCGGGAAGAGGCCTTACATGATGAATCCCAACATGTGTGTAAGGTTTAAAGAAGAGTTAGAAAAATAATAGCATCCATTATCATTGAGGTTGTGGAGGAATTAGAATGGATAAGTCCAATGGTGATCAACATAAAGAAGGATGGACGGATTAGGATATGTGTGGATTACAGGGAATTAAATGTTGTTTGTATCATAGATCCTTTTCCCACCCCCTTCACTGAAGAGATTTTGGAAGGAGTTGCTGGGCATGAGGTCTATTCCTTTACGGATGGATTCTTGGGATATCACCAAGTAAGGATTTCCAAGGAAGACCAAGAAAAGACAACTTTTGCCACTAAGTGGGGAAGCTTTGCATACACGGTCATGCCCTTTGGATTGAGGAATGCACCCACTATATTTTCACGCATAGTGGTACAAGCATTTAAGGACTTCATCCACAAGTTCCTTCAAGTATATTTGGATGATTGGATAGTGTATGGATTGGTCAGGGACCATTGTGATAACTTGAGATTGATGTTTAAAAGATGTCGGTAGTTGAGGATTTCCTCAACATCAAGAAATGTGTCTTTGCAACTCCTTTTGGAACATTGTTGGGGCATATCATATGTAAAGAGGGCATTAGTGGATCCCGTGAAAGTTTCCATTATTGTGGGATGAGGGGAGCCCACCAGCCAAAGTGCCATGTGTGGATTTCTTGGACACACTAGGTACTACAGAAAGTTCATTAAGGGATACACCAAGATCACCGCACCTTTGGAAATATTTCTCAGACATAAGAGTGCCTTTTAGTGGGGAGAGGCGCAATAGAGGGCATTTGACACTCTAAAAGAAAGGCTTATCACTGCACCTATTCTACAATTCCCATCATGGGATAAAAATTTCCATGTCCACATGGATGCTTCGGTGACAAAGCAATGGGATCCGTTCTTGCTCAACCGTGAGAGGGGATTGTTGATCATCCCTTTTGTTTTGCAATTAGAAAGTTGAAACTAGCAGAATAGAATTATACAACAACCGAGCACGAGGCATTATCAATGATCTACGTGCTCCACAAATTTAGACACTATTTGTTGGTTAATCCCTTCATATTCTACACTGACCATATAACCTTGAAGTATCTAGTAAACAAAGCAGTGTTGCAAGGGTGCATATGTCATTGGGTACTTTTATTTTAGGAATTTGAATTCAAAGTGGTGGTAAAACCTAGAAAGAACAATTGTGGGCCGATCATTTATCAAGGATTGATTCGGGAGAGGACATGCAAAGTATCAAGGAAACCATGCTAGACGTGTAACTATTTAGGTTGCGGCATATGCCCTCGGAGTTAGAAGACATTGTTGTTTTTCTCAAGGAAGGTGTGGTGCCCGAAGGGATGAATGCACTGGAAAGGAAAAGGTTAGCCATACGCGCCACGCCCTTCATGTTGATCAATGGGGATTTGTATAAAATGGGTCGTGATGAGGTTTTGTCTTTGGTGTGTATTAGAACATGAACGTGTGGCCATAATAGAAGAAGCCCATGGTGGGATTGCTAGAGGAAACTATGCGGGAATGCAACTACACGCAAGATCCTAGTTATCGACTATGGTGGGAGATGATTCACCAAGATTGCATTGAGTTTTGCAAGGCCTGTGACCACTGCCAACACCTTGGAAAACCTAGAAGAAGGGATGAGATGCCCTTGCGCCCCATCACCGTGAAAATTCTCTTGAGAAATGGGCAATAGATTTTGTAGGTCCAATCTCACCAGCTTACACGAAGGACTAACTTATGGTATATCATTACCTGTATTGATTATCTGACAAGGTGGGCAGAGGCCACACCCACTAAGGATTGCACCACAGCCATGGCTGCTAGATTTTTGTGGGAGAACATTATCAGCATGTATGGGTGCCCATTAAGTTTAACAAGTGATAGGGGCACTCACTTCTTAAATGAAACCATCAGGATTCTATTGGTAGAATTCATGGTAGCCCATCACAAGACTACCCCTTATCACCCTCAAGAAAATGGGACTGCAGAGGCATTCAAAAATCCTTAGTCGCACATTGACCAAGATATGTGATGTGGGTAGGCAGGATTGGGATGATAAGGTGTCAGCAGTTCTTTGGGCATACAAAACAATGTATAAAATATTGAACAAGGCCACACCATTTCAATTGGTGTTCAGCATGGAAGTAGTTTTGCCAGTCGAATTCATGCTACCATCTCTGCGTATAGCACACGTAGGAGGGTTAGACGATGAGCAAGCACTGGAAGAAAGAATAGATGAATTGATAAAGTTGGATGAAAGGAAATTACTAGAAAGATGGAGCCAAACAAATAAGAAGGAAAAGAAAAAGGCATGGCATGACCGCCATATTAAGAATAAATAGTTTGAGGTTGGCGAAATGGTATTGCTATATGATTCAAAATTCCTACACCATCCTGGAAAGTTGAAGGTGCATTGGTTGGGTCCTTATGTAATTTCATATATCCTTGATTCGGGCGTGTGCCAGTTACAAGCGATGGATGGAAAAAAATTACCTGGACACTTCAATAGGAGTAGGTTGAAGCCCTACTATAAATAATGCTTCTTGGTGTTTGTAAATAAGCCGTTTTTCTAGTTAGTTTAGAATTTCCTTTTATTCTTTTCCTTTCTTATATTTCCCTTTCACGTTGTTGTTTTGTTTTGTGCCTTAGGCAATCTTTGTGCAACCTTATTACTTTTGACTTATAAATGTGTAGAGGACTGTGCATCATTTTAGTGTGGGGTGAGATGATGAAGAGAAACTTGGAGTTATTCTACTAGGAGGATTTGGGTCGGTGGCAAAATAAGGTTACATTGGAAATCCATGTACAAAGGAGAAAAAGTGCAAAAACATGAGGTAGGTGAAAGCAAGAATCATGAGGATGGAAGAAGTGCCTTTGCACTTTGGTAACATGCATGCAAGAGTCTTCTATCAAGATGGATTGTTTGAAGGTTGGAAAATTTTTCATGCAAGGATTGGGTGCTTTTGAAAAAGTTTTCACGTAAGGATTGGGTGTATAAGGAGAAGCGTTGAAGTCGGGTTTTGTTTGAAAACACCACATTAAATATTGTCGTACGGTGGTAGGTAGCTTAGCCTTAAATGCATAAAAGTGAGAAAAGCTATAAATACAAGAGTGGGCATTTCATTATTTCACTTTGCGAACACAAGAAGAGCGATTTTCTTTCAAGAGCTAGGGTTTCAAGAATTGACTCGTGTGAAGGAAAATCCCAAGAAATTAAGCACAATTAGTCTGTTGGATCTACAAACCAGAGAAAAGTGATTCACGAGTGTGAGGAACATTGTGAAGAAGCGTCGTGATCAAAGGAGAAAAATCTGAGATTAGGGTTTGTGTTTTAAGGCATGGGGCGCATGAGGAAAATGTTCAAATAACTCACAAGTTAACTGGAAATGAAAGAAAAGGATGCAATGACGGCCATGAAACTAGATGATAAACCTACGAACAATCTAATAAGGGAAAGGGTAAAGAAAAAGGAAAGAATAAACAAGAAGAAATACCCTTGGATACAAATGAGGAATGGTACTCAGAGATGCAATACCCGGATGGGGTTTTTCTAGGGCAAGAGTGGGAGTCCCACATAAGATAGATGACCATGATTGACTACAATCACTGGTCAAGTACAATGGTGAAGGAAATGGCACTGGAGCTCATGTGCCACACAAATAAATGAACACTTGATGGGTTGTTGATCTACAGTAACATGGTCAAGGTGAAAATGGAGAAGGCATGGCTTCTCCAACTTTTTGAGTTGCCATATTTTGGGAAGCTTGAGAATTTTTACCAATGGTTGATGTTATGCGTACATGAAGACTTTTGCTACTTCATAGGGTGAAAAATGTGCATAACTTCCCAACTAATTTCATGCTTCACAGGCCTAAACTGTGAAGGGGATGCGCTCGAAGATGACCTCCTGAGACGAGGATGTAATCAAAGAAACCATAGCATCTCGGGGATTGAAGAAGGGATCAAGGTACTATGACATCTCATATATCGTGATCCGGTGATGGATATGGCCACACACCTGGTGTCCAAGCCAAATGGACAAGAAACGTGGACCCGGTGTGAGCAAGCCCGGCCGAATGTCTGCAGGAAATTTACTGAGGGCACCATATACAACCTATCCCAATATATTGCAGATGGAATCATAAGTAGTGAGGAGAAGGGAGGAAAGATCCTATTTAGAAACATTTTTTTGACAATTGTGTTCTCAGAAATCGGAGTGTCGGATGCATCTGACAAGTTCGTGTGGGAGTACCCTGTGAAGATCCCTTGCTTATGGAGAGGTTTCAGAAATACAAATGTGAATCAATGATAGGGGTACACAAGGCGTGATTATGAAAAGGGTATACACACTTTAGGAATGCATTCAGGGATGATTGGTGGATCCCTAAACAACTCCCCACGACGACTGAAGGAGAAGCAATGTTCACAATCTACCAACACTTTTGTATTGGCAGGTTCATTTTGGTCAATGGAAGCTGGAGTCTGTGGTGCAAAATCCCATTCTTGTTTACTGCCCAATTTTTCCAAGTGGGAGTAAATAGATACAAGGAGTCGAAGAAATTAGACCTTTACTTGTCCACCCTTGACAGAGAGCACAGGGAAATGAGGAAGAAGTTGGTCTACCCAAAGAAGCGCACGTACGTTGAAAGGTACGTGTCGTAAGATGTGCATATTGTAAGGCCTTTGACCTTACCTATTGTTAGGAGAAATTCCACAAGGATTTACCTATGCATAAGGACAAAATTAAAAAATGGTGCATATGTGGAGAATGATATATCCATCCTAGATGACCCTCTTGGAAGAAAGAATCCCGCGCCAAAGCGTAAGGAGAGGGAAGAGAAAGAGGAATAGAGGGTGGTGGAGAAGTAAGATGTAGGTACCATGGGGACAAGTACCTACGTCTGGAAGAAGAAGAGGATGGTGGTCAAGGAGAAGACCCCAGAACCTATGAAGCCACCATCCCCTGAGGAACCCTCAGATGAAGAGAAGACCACATCCCGACTCTGGAGTTTTTAGTAGAAAAAGAAGAAAAGGGGATGGAAGAACCAGAGTCTGAGGATACAGACAAACCGAACACCTATATAGGCAAAAGGGATGATGATTAAGAGGAAGAGTTAGACATAAATCAAGAGTTGATTGATGTCCATGATTCAGAGGGAGAGGGATCAGAAAATGCAAATGATGCATTCATCTTTGTAAGGAGGAAGGGCGCCCAAGGGGAGGAAGGCACACAGAATGAAGAAAGGAGTGAGGGGGCAAGTACCAAGGAGCTAGATATGCCCAAGCTCACTCAGGAGGAGGTGGATGAGAAAGTGACAAGGGAGGTGGAGAAGATGATTAATGCCTTGGTCAACGAGGAATTGGAGCACAACACGGAGCTCGTGCTCGGTGAATTCAAGAAAGAGCAAAGGGAGAAGAGTGTGAGTAGCACAAAAGGCCCAACTATTTCAGTGATTGTTCCAAAAGGCATGTGCATGGGAAGTAAATGCACAGAGGAAGGAAAATCAATGATGGGGTATGTTAATGACCCTAACAAAGTTTTGTGTGCACGCTTCCAGAGTATCGTGCCCACCAAGGAGCTCACCACCATGGAGTCCTTTGATCTTGAGGGTGGATACCCATGCACAAGAAAGATGCTATCATGGGCATTCAACTCCCACCTTGATGAGCCTGAGTTTGAGGTTAACCAAGGGGTGATACTAGAGCTATCTCGAGACAAAGGGGGTCAACCCCATCATAAATGCACAACAACTATCGATGAGCAAGTATGTAATGCACTCAACAAAGTCTCCATGGAGGTAGAGGCAAGGATCTTCTGCAGAAATGATAGGGTTAAAGTCTTGGAGGACTTGATGGAGAAGAGGAAGGAAGAAATAGTTGAGCTAACAAAGGAACTCAACCTTGAAAAGCTAATCAACACTCAACTATAGTGAGAATTACAAGAGGAGAAAGATAAAGTTCGTGAAGTTTCTAAGAAGGTGGAGCTCATCTCCCAGGATATTTTCATGAAGCACCTAGACCTTAACCCTCCCGTGCAAAAATATGGTTCCTCCTTGGAGTGTCTTGAGGACTTGACTTGGATCCTCACCATGGAAAGGCAGCCTTTGGCCTTGGAGTCGGCAGAGGATGTAGCTGTGTGCTTGGAGCAGGAGGACAAGTTGAAAGTCATCGCACTCATAGCCGATTACAACAAGGTGTTTACTTGATGTAAAAATAGTTGCAAAAATTACTAGGGTTGCATACGACCATTGTGCAGATCGGGACAAGGTGACAAACATGCTGCTTGCTAATGATGAGGCCAAGTTGAAGGACTTTAGGGAGAAAAAAAAAATTAATAGAGCCGAGTGAGAAAATATCCTAGCCGAAGTGGAAAAGAAGTTTGAAGCTATTGAGATCTTGTGGGTTTCAATCAAAACCCAGCTAAAAGAGCTCTACACGATCATTACAAGGAAGATGGATGCCTTAGAAGATTAAGCAAAGGAACTGGAGACAGTGGTAGAGACCATAAACAAAAAATGGGAATGGTTAACCTTCGACGAGGTGAGAACATTGGTTGGTGACCTTTGCACAAGAGTGCATGATGAAGTCAGTGCATGGAATACGCTAGAGGCTGACCGGTGGTAGAATTTCCCCCTTCTTCTTTAGGTGGCTCTCCTTCTATTATTTCTCTCCCCCATTCTATATTCTTTCCCTCCATTATTCTCCAAGGAAAGGCCTTACATTTTTGTACTGCATTCTTTGAAAATGTTCCTGAGGGTGGAGAACAGGTGAAGTGTGGGGTAATGTTGGGACCCTAATGTAGCTACCAAATCTTAAAGGTGTGTAGGCGTGCACGGCAAGGAAGCACACAAGTTAAGGCACGCAAGGTAGGATTCAAAAAGGGTTCTTGGAGAACCAAGGACGTGTGCCCGCAAAGCACAATTTGGGACTTAGCTATTTTCAACCTTTTGGAAAGAACACATGAAGAACATGTTTCGTTTGGATAAGGTTCTAACCTAGCAACAGGGTGACCTAGGAGGAATATACCTTGCAATAGGAATATCCAAAAAGCTAATCATGAATTGGAGAGGCATGTGCCTAGGATGATCCACACCTTGACAATTGGGGCCAGATCTGAAGTTGTAGAGGATTTTTTTGGAGCTCAGATGTCTATTTATACGCGTGCCCTTAGAAAAGAAAAAGAGAACCCGATGAAAGAAGTGGAGCTCTATAGAATTGCTTTGTGAGAACTATGGGATAAAATGGGAAGATGATTATAGGAAGGATGTAATGAGGGAATGGGGAATGAAAATTTTGTTTTGTGAGCATACATGTATGGATCTAGATATGGTGTATGACTGTGGTCTGCCACTCTGTGATGTTTTGTAGTAATACTATGAATGAATATGATAAGGTTACCACTGCATTTATATTAAGATATCCTTCTTGTATTATCTACATGTTTCTATTATGATCTTGTTTTTTTGATCAATGAACCTGAAAATTTTAGTCCCTTTGAAGATTTAGGACTTCTTAGTTTGGATTAATTTTGTTAAGCACTTTTCTTTTGTTATGACTGAAGGGTTATAGAAGCCGTTTTGAGATCTATAGCTTTTTCATGTCCTT
This sequence comes from Taxus wallichiana var. yunnanensis, assembly GCA_018340775.1. Taxonomy (NCBI): domain Eukaryota; kingdom Viridiplantae; phylum Streptophyta; class Pinopsida; order Cupressales; family Taxaceae; genus Taxus; species Taxus wallichiana. The sequence continues at coordinate 263,885,263 of CM031236.1, forward strand.
TAAATCACTAATTCAAGATCATGAATGATTCCTTCTAATAAACTCACATAAAAGAGAGACTCAACACCCTCTTGTGTGCCTCGGTGAGTGCCCAACGCCCATTGGGTGATAGGTTGGTGTGCACAAGGTTCCCTTGTTCTTGGTGGGTGCAAAAATGACTACACTTGTGTAATCTTTAATCAACAACATGAAGTAACTCTCACCTTGAATGTTATCGGTCCTTATACATCCAACAAGATCATTATGGATGATTTCTAGTGGTCTTGTTGTAGATTACTTCTTATATTTTAATCTTCTTCTAGTTTTTTTTCCATGTAAGCATGCATTGCAATGTGTATTAATAGGTTTAGTGATTTTAGGCATGTTCCTCACACATTCCTTGGAGATAATTTTAACAATATTGTCAAATTTTAGGTTCCTTAACATCTTATTATAAATCCAACTATCATCAACCTTACTTGTGATACATTTCTCATTTTTGATCTCTTTCAAGACATACATGTTGTTCTTGGTCCTTTTGGCCTTGCCAACTAACTAGCTTTCCGATTTGTTATTCCTTATATCATAGTACTTGTTATGAAATACCAAGGTGTACCCTTTCTTTCACATCTGACTCACACTTAATAGGTTATGTTTTAAACCATATACATATAAGAAATTCTTAGTCAAGGTCTTTCCATTATCTAGAATTAATGTGTCATTACGTAAAATGCTTATATATGTGTTATCTCTTAACCTTACTATTCCTAAGGCATCTTATTTCAATGAGATGAATTTTCCTTCTTCTTCCCTATCACATGACTTGAACATTCACTATCAATGTACCATGTCATGTCTTTATTTTGAGTATGAAAGTATGTTTGAGCTATTAGGCCTTGTTCTTTCTTACTTGTAGGATATTTCCTTACTACATACATTTTGTTTTGCTTTGAGAGTCTCTAATTGCAAAAATTTCTATGTAACTAGGATTTTGAAAATTATAGTAGACTATTTCATTGTCACCTCTCATCTATTATGAATGAAAGTGCATTCCATGACCCCTTGCATATCTTCTACACTTTATAGCTTTATGTCCAAACATGTTACAATAAAAATAATAGCCATAGAAAGAGTGAGTGTACCTTATTACATGAGATTATCTAATTGGGTTTGTCCTTCTCTTCACCTTCTTGCTAGTAGCCTCCTTGCTTGAGGTGGTTCTTGAGTGTTCTTTTAATATTTCTTAGTAACTATATTGTCATCCTTGTGATATTCCTTGAACCCTATACCAATTTTTTCATTTAAAGACCTTTGACTGCTTAGAAGCTCATTTGGGTCACTTGAAATTTTGTCAAATCTCTGACATGCTTTCAGCTTTCTTGATATCAAATCTAGTTTAGTTTTTAGGAGATCCATATCTATGTTGATTTTGCAACATTATCCCTCTTTGGATTTAAATGATGTTGAGATCAACTCTGAATATGCTTTAAGCTCCTTGATTCCTTTTTCATATTCTCTATCCTACTTGCTCAACCTTTTCTCTTTAATATTGGTTTGATCTTCATAATATTTCAACATTGGCTTCAATTTTTATTCTTCCTCCTTTGGAGATTTAATTCTCTAAGGGAACTTATACATTCTACTTCAAGTTTCACTTCAACAACTTCCTCATTTGAAATTTCAACTTCATTAAGATTCTTACCTTTTAATTTTCTTCTAGAGGTTGAATCCATGGCCATGAATAGGGTGCCAGCTTGGATATCTTCATCTTCTCTTTCAGACTTACTAGTTTCACTTGAATTTGATGCATGTTTTTCCTCTTTGGTGTAGAGATTATTTTTGTTCTTGAAGAACTTTATATTTCCTTCCCTTTTCTTAAATCTCTTCTTGTGCTTATGATACTTTTTTTCCTCTTCATCATGCTTATCCTACTCTTCCTTGTTCTTATTAGGACATTTGGAAGCAAAGTGACCTACTTGACAAAAACTAAAGCACTTGAAGGGAATCTTTCCTTTGTACTAGTTTTACCCTCTTTTTATTATTCTAATAAACATAGCTTCTATTCTCTCATCATCTTCATCCATGTCAGATTAAAATTTACTTTTGTTTTCTTTTGGTTCCTTATCAAATTTTAATGCAACCTCCTTCTTGATTGGTCTTGCTTCATTTTTCCTCATCTCATAGGAAGATAGGATGTCATGAAGTTCATCCATTTTTATATTGGTCAAGACCTTTTATTCTTCCATAGCTGAAAACTTAGAGTCATATTTACATTTCAAGGATCTTAGCACTTTTGAACAACCATTGTTTCCTCCATCTTTTCTCTAGTCTATTGATGAGATTTATCTATTGGTTGTGGAGACCAATCAAACCAAAGTATTTATCTATTTTTTAAATTATTTTTGTGTATTCCTCATAATAATGCTTTGATTTTAAAAGCAAGGAATTATATTTATTTCTCTCGATTTTGCTACTTAATGCGTTGGAATAAAAAAGTTGTAATTGTTACAAAACCATGTTAGTTCTTCTTGTTGTGAAAAATGAATAGATGGAAGAGGAAGGGGCATGGGAATATATATATATATATATATATATATATATATATATATATATATATATATATATATATATATATATATATATATATATATATATATATATATATATATATATATACATGATCTTTGGTTATGCTAGATATATGATAACATAGAAAAACCCGAGAACAAGAGTCATGTGAGAAGAAGGAAGTGCTAGTAGAAAGAGGGAGGGAAAATTTTATCTAGATTTATGAATGAAGTTTGTGTGTTGCAGTGTATTGTTTTCTGCAGGTTTATTGTAATTATATTTTCACTAGATAAATAATAAAAGGGACTGTTGTTGTTGGTGGACATATCCTAGGAAAGGGTGAACCATGTTAAATCCATATCATTGTTTTGTTATGTAATTTCATATTTTATTTATTATTTAAATTAATATTTGTATATTATATTTATCTTTTCATTCTTGCTGGTGACACCTAATAACTAATATAAGAGTGGTGGTGTTTGTTTTATTGGGAAGAAATTCTCACGATTGAGTGGGAGAAATTTTAGAAGAGTGAAAATTAAAGGTTGATAAATTCAATGGCCAAAATTATCAACTATTGAAGATGAAAATGGAATATTATTTATATCCAAAGGATTTATGAAGACCATTGTAGGGGAAATAAAAGAAACCATCAACAATGATAGATGAGGAATGGGAAATTTTAGACAAAAAGGCACTAGGAAGTATTTGTTTTTCCTAGCACAATGAGTGGAATTTAATTTTTAGAAAGAAAACACAATGAATGAATTAATGCAATCATTAGAAAAACTGTATGAAAATCCCTCTGTTTCAAATAAGGCATTATTTATGAATTTATTATTTAATATGAAATTAGTAGAAGGTGGTTCTATTACAAAACATTTAAATGAGTTCAATATGGTTACCAATCAATTAACTTCTGTAAGTGTTAATTTTGATGAAGTTAGATCTCTCTTGATTTTATGTTATTTTCCTGAAAGATGGAATAGCTTGGTTATGGTGGTTAGTAATTCTATTTCTGGTTTAAATACATTTAAATTTTATGATGTTGTTGGTTTGATTCTAAGTGAGGAAATTTGAAGGTAAAGAACTAGTGAAACTTCCACATCGGGTAATGTATTGAATGTATAAAACAGGGGAAGATCAAAAGAGAGAGGAAAAAATCCTGGAGGTTGTGGGAAATCATGGGGCATATCTAAGAATGATAGGTCTCAATCTTGGGATAACAAATTTTGCTGGTACTTTGTGGAAAACAAGGTCATGTAAAGAAGGATTGTTGGTCTCGAAAGAATAAAGAAGGAGACAAACAAGAAGGAAATAAAGAAGCAAATGTGGTAAGTAAATCTGAAGATGATGCTTTAATTCTTTCCCTAGATAATGTTGATGATTTATGGGTATTAGATTTGGGGGCCTCATTTCATGCTACGCCCCATAGAAATTATTTTCTTGATTATGTCCAAGGAGATTTTGGACTAGTGTATTTAGGAGATAATGAACCTTGTCAGATTGTTGGAAAGGGAAGAATCAAGATTAAATTGTAGAATGGAAATCAATGGCTACTATAGGAGGTAAGGCATGTTCCAAGGATAAGTAGAAATTTAATTTTAGTAGGGCAGCTTGATGATGAAGGTTGCACAATTACTTTTACGGATAAAATTTGGAAGGTTACAAAAGGTTCTTTAGTAGTAGCTAAAGGTATGAAGGTTGGAAATTTATATCTTTGTACAGGTCATATTGTTCCTTTAATTGTTGCAGGAAATAATGTAACAAGAAAATTTGTTGGAAACTTAGCTACAATGGTTGTTGCGGGAAAAGAAGCATTTGTTGCGAGCAATACAAATTTTTGTAGGCACCGCATTCATAATAGTTGTTGTTGCAGGCACTATAGGCATAATAGAAGTTACTCCGGCATAAATGTAGTTATTATGGGCACAAATATAGTTGTTGTAGGCACTTCTAGCATAATAGTTGTTGTTGTAGGTGTTGGGAACAACAACAATTATTGTGGGAAAAATTGTAGTTCTTGGGGCACAAATATAGTTGTTGTAAATTGTGAGACAACATTGTGGCATCATAGACTTGGGCACATGAGTGAAAAAGGTATGAAAGTACTTCATTCTAAGAATTTATTACTAGGTCTGAAATGTATTAATATGGACTTCGTGAAAGTTGTGTGTATGGAAAACAAAAGAGAGTGAGTTTTCTCAAGCATGGGAGAACAAAGAAAGATGAGAAATTAGAGCTTGTGCATATGGATGTATGGGGACTAACTCAGGTAAATTCTCACAGTGGCTCTTGTTATTATGTTATATTCATTGATGATGCAACTAGGAAGACATGGGTGTATTTTCTTAAAAATAAATCAGATGTGTTTGAAAATTTTAAGAAATGGAAAATATTGGTTGAGAATGAGATAGGTAAAAGATTAAAATGTCTCAGGTCTGAAAATGGTGGTGAGTATTACAGCAAAGAGTTTGAAAACTATTGTTCATCAAATGGAATCCGAGGTAGAAAATGGTTCTAGGGACTCCATAGGAAAATGGTGTGGCTGAGTGGATGAACAAAAAAATTATGGAGTGTGTAAGGAGTATGAGATTACATGTGGGGCTTCCCTTGTACTTATGGGAAGAGGTTGTTAATATTATTGTTTATCTAATCAACAGAGGACCTTTAGTTCCTTTGGGTTGTGGTATTCTAGAGGAAGCTTGGACTGGTAAGAAGGTAGATTATTCTTTTCTTAAAACCTTCAGTTGTGAAGTTTTTGCACTTGTTGATCCTAAAGATAGACACAAGCTAGAAGAAAAATCTAAAAAATATACCTTCGTTGGATATGGAATTGATGAATTTGGTTATAGATTATGGGATTTTGAAAATCTGAAAGTTATTAGAAGCATGGATGTTGAGTTCAATGAGAAGGTGTTGTATAAAGATTAGATACAAGAAAAGAAGCATGAGAAGACATGAAATGAATATGTGGTGTTGGATGATATTCCAATTTGTAATACTCTAGTGGTTCCTCATGCTGAACAACAACAAGAAATACCACAAACTCCAATAAATGTTAGACGTTCTAAAAGGGTAAAGAGACCTCCCGATATATTTTCTCCTTCTTTCTATTTCATTTTATTGAATGATGCTAGTGAGTCAAAAGGGTATGAAGAGGCTATACAAGTGAATAAAAAGAAATAGTGGGAGCAAGGAATGAAAGAAGAAATGGAATCCCTACTACAAAATCATACTTGGGATTTATGCAAGCTACCTGCAGGTAAAAGATATTTACCAAATAAATGGGTTTACAGGATGAAAGAGGAAGGAGGAGGTAAGAAAATATTTAAAGCCAGACTTGTGGTAAAAGGATTTGCATAGAAAAAGGGTATTGAATTTGATGAAATTTTTTTCCTGGTTGTTAAAATGACCTCTATTCGTATTGTTCTAAGTCTTGTTGTTGCAAAAGACTTGCATCTTGAACAACTAGATGTGAAAACAATGTTTCTCCATGGGGATTTGGAAGAAGAAATATATATATAACAAAAAAGGATTTGAGGTCAAAGGTAAGGAGAAATTAGTGTGCAGATTGAAAAAGAGTTTGTATGGCTTGAAACAAGCACCTCAGAAATGGTATTTAAAATTTGACAGTTTTATGGTTGAGCATGGCTACAACAGGTGTCATTCAGATCATTGTGTTTATTTTAAGAGGTTGGATAATGGTAGTTATATTATCCTATGTTTATATGTTGATGACATGCTTGTTGTGGGGTCTAACATGGATCATATTAATGAGTTAAAACAAATGTTAGCAAAGTCTTTTGCTATGAAGGATTTGGGGGCAACAAAAAAATCCTTGGTATGAGGATTTCTAGAGATAGGAAAAACATAAAATTATCTTTTTCTCAAAGTGAGTATATTGAGAAGGTGTTAAAAATATTTAACATGGAAAATGCTAAAGTTGTTAGCACACCTTTTCCTAGTCATTTTAAATTGACTAAAGAGATGTGTCCGAAGACATAAGAGGAGGAAGAAAAAATGTCCAAGATTCCATATTCTTTAGTTGTTGGTAGTTTAATGTATGCCATGGTATGCATGAGGCCAAATATTGCACATGTCATTGGAGTTGTGAGAAGATTTATGAGTAATCCTAGAATGGAGCATTAGAATGCGGTTAAATGGATTCTCAGGTACTTGAGAGGAACATCCAGTAAGCATTTATGTTTTGGGGGATCTAATATTGTTCTACATGGTTATGTTGACTCATATTTGGCAGGTGATATCGATACTAGGCGAAGTACTACAAGTTATGTATTTACTATTGGTGGGAAAATAATCAGTTGGATTTCAAGGCTGCAAAAGGTTGTTGCTTTATCAACCACAGAGGTGGAATATGTTGTTGCAACAAAGGTGAGAAAGGAGATGATTTGGCTGCAATTTTTCTTAGAAGAATTGAGAAATCGAAGGCTGATAGTTACTTATTTATGGGCAGCCAAAGTTCCATTCATATTGCTAAAAATTATTCCTTGCATTCAAAGACAAAACATCCTAGAGAAGATTTATAAAGATAAAAATCCAGCAAATATGTTTATGAAGATATCAATTCATACATTCAGTATTGGAGGATGGATAGATAAAGCTGGAGAAGATTTATAAAGATAAATATCTAGTGAATATGTTTATGAAGGTGGTGACTCAGGAGAAGCTGATTTTCTCTTTAGCTTCTATTGGCCTTCATAATTAAAATAATAAAATAAAACAAGAGTGTCTCAAGACGTTAAATCTATTAGGATTTGTTTTGGGGTTGATTAGTCTCCAAGTGAGATATTGTTGGTTTTTGAGACCAATCAAACCAAAGGATTTTTATACATTTTTTCATTATTTGCTGCATATTCCTCATAAGTATGTGTTGGTTTTAAAAGCAAGGCATTATATTTTTCTCTATATTTTTCTTCTTGATGTGTTGGAATAAAATGTTGTAAATGATGCATAGTCGTGTTAGTTCTTCTTGTTGTGAAAATTAAATATATGGAAGATGAAGGGGTGTGGGAGTGTATATATAAACGTTTCAGTTACGATGGATATTTTGAAACGTAGAAAAATATGAGAATTAGAGTGGTGTGAGAAGAAAGAAGCACCAGGTAGAAAGAGGGAGGGCTACTTTGTTGCATATTTGTGAATGAATTTTGTGTGTTACAGTGTTTTATTGCAGGTTTATTGTAATTATATTTTCTGGATAAATAATAAAAGGGATTGTTGTTTTTGGTGGATGTAGCCCAAGAAAGGGTGAACCAAATTAAATCCGTTTCATTTTTTTATTCTATTTAATTTTATATTTTCTTTATTTTGTAAATTAATATCTATATATTATATTTGTCTCTTCATTCCTATTGGTAACGTCTAACATATCACCTCATTAACTCTTTGCAAGTATGATGTAATGCTCTAATTTTCCTTCATTATCGACTCTCAAATTGGCATTGGTAAGTCTATAACTTAGATAGCTTGACCTTGTTTTCTCTTTCATAAATAGTTTTGAGTTTATACCAAATCTCTAGTGCTATATTATGATTCATAACTTTTACAAACTCTTCTTCTACCATTCCACATAAGATTTCATTCATTTCCTTTGAATTATTTTCACTGCCTTCTTTCTTGCTACATTAGTTGGAGGTGTTCTTGGAATGGTGTAGCCATCAACTACTGATTTCCATATATCAAATCCTAGAGACATGAGATAAGTCTTCATTTTAATTCTCCAAAATGCATAGTTGGTTCCATTGAAAAGAGGTTCCTTGGAAGTGGAGAAACCACTTTGAGCTTTATTGCTAGCCATGTTTGTGTTACTTGGATCTCCTTTAAGATATTAAGCTTTATCAAAAGGGAATTTCTATGATACCAATTATTGAAAAACAAAATCAATGAGAGAGGAGAGGTTAATCAATTATTCTTTAAACTTTGAAAAAATTATGCTTCAGCAAATCATTTTATCATGAAGAAACAATAAATTTAAGCATGAGAAAGTGAAAAGAAAATACACATGAAGAAAATGGTTAATGTGGGAAAACCTTAAAGGAGAAAACACCACTTAAATAAATGTACTATTGTGGAAAATTGTCCCATAAGAGATTATAAATATTTAAATTTTTGAGCACCCACTCAACTTGAAGCACCAACTCCAACAATTAAGTCAAACACCTACTTGACAACTTTTGCAAGCTCCTACTTGCATGGAAGCACAAAATCCTTATTTTTAGAAGCACATAATTAGTCTTTACAAGGTTTTTGATCACATTATTCTTACCAAGTTGCTTTAAAAAAATTTGTAATCTCATTCTCAGCTCCATATATTCATCCTCCTTCACACACTTTGATTCATGTATTTGCTCATATCCTCATACTTGTTGCAATACTGATCTAAAAATATATTTTTCATGCACATTAAGACATCCGTATACAAAAGTATGAACTCCTATTATACCTCTTCAACTTCATCTTCCAAACCCTTGACCTTCTATTCTAACCTCTTCAAATCATACAAGTTTCTATGTGACATCATCTAAAACTAATACAATGTCATCATTACATTTGAAAATGTATCAATTATAGGTACTTTCATTTTATGAAATATCAAGACAATTCTAAAACCTACGAGGAATAAGGAAATATATTAGATCTTACTGAATTTATAATGCAACTTAAAATATTCCTTATCGACATCTACAACTCCTTTTATAACAGTTATTCCTTTTGTCTTCACCTTAACGAATCCTTCTTTATCTTCTATCTATCCTAAAACATGAACTATGTGTAATGAAGGTGTGTGAATGTTATAAAAGTATTCTCCTTACTATCTATATCCTTGAAAACCTTTGTAATTCATAATTATCTCACCAAACCTCCATTAGGAATCATATTATCTACTAGGTCTATGAACTTCAAAACTCGGTCTTGACTTGGGTGCATGAGGAACACTATAGACTCATGTATTGTAAATAAAATAGGATGGAAGACTCTTCAAGATGTATAAGAAGTCACCAAATTCTTGGAGTGTTGCAAGTAAGGGCATAGACTCTTTTTCAAATCTTCTTCTCGGCTGGGTGTTCACACCATAACAGTCCAAAACACATTCACAAGATTGTTTCACCAACACCAAGGTATGATCTTTAAAATCCTATTAATTCTTGTAATATGTTACATGTGACCTCCGGCTCACCTTCAAGTAAATTTGGTATCCCTACCACCTTAATTTATACCATGGCACACTTTGCTTAGGACAAGGTCCTAAAGGGTTTGCATACATAGAAAACCAATATTCACAAAGTGGGTAAGTTCACTCATCCAATCACCCAATCATGAATCATATGTCCCTTTTCTTAGAAATATATAATCCTTGCAAAAATTTCAAACTAATAGAAATCATCATTCCAAGGCACATAGTTACAAAATTCTTATTTTTCTGATCTTTGCTCATACTAGGTCTTAGGTCAAAAACCATTCTTGGCCTAGATAGCTTCTATTACTCAAATATTCACTTTCATGCAAAATAAATGCGTGGGAAACTTCACTAGAGACATCTACTCAATATTAAAACACTCATTTTCATGGGTTATGTTGATAAATATGCTCTTACACTCTTGTTTCTCGACCTACTTGATAGTCTTAATGAGGCATTTTACACCATTGGAGCTTAGACCCAAAAATAATTTACGTGATCACTTATTGGGCTTTAACATGTCATGTTAGAATTATATGATTTGTTCATGCTCACATTTCACTTCTATACCATGCCTTCACACCAAGAATATTTCAAACCTTCATGACTAGTTTTTCCTCTATAGGCCTTAAGCGGTAGGTAAAATTTGGTGAAGGGTTTCACCAATCTAATTAATAAAACATGTTTAAAAACTTCATGATCATCAATAAAACTTCCCATATTTTCTCCCACAATAGTATTTTCATCATGAACTCTTTTATGCATGACTGTACCATAAAATGTTTTCAAAACAAGCATATTATTTTACCTTATAATTACACCTAAAGCGTTCCACCACCACTAAAATGAGCTACGAAGATTTATCTACAAGATTGAATCATCACTTTAGCGTTCGCATGCAATTTTCAGACCGGAGAAAAATCAGATTTTTCCTATCACTTGAGAATGAGGGTTTTTGGATTGTTTAGACCAAATTAACCTTTAAGGATCATTCATAAGGTATTGGGCATCATTTTACCTCATTCCAATTGTGAATTTTTCTTATCTCCATGCCCCAAAATTTATCAATAGATCATCTCCCTATTATAAAATTTTGCACCCTACAAATTGGCCAACTTGAAAAATATGGACTAAGGTAGTATGATGGGTATTGGAGAAGAAAAATGGTAAAATAGGTAAATTTCATCATTCAGGGCATTTCCTCTTTTCCTTGAAAACCTATTCAGTTCCATACTTAGCCCAAAAATTAAAAAAATGGGTCTTTTGAGAGTATTGCGAGGTTTTTCTCGCTGAGAGGAATGAATGGAACAAGTTCCTTAGGGCTTTGAGTTCCACACACCACTAATCCAATTGCAATACAAATAAGATAGTCCATTATGGTTAGATATGATATTTTAGGAATAAGTGGAACAATTCGTGTGGGCCTTTGGTTATACTCATAAGTCATTTCACAAAGAACAAATGATTTTAGGGTGGGGGCAGTGTAATGCGGGGAAGTGAGTTATGGAGGAATAGGGAACAAGAAGAATGGTTCATACAGGTCATCGAGTTAACCACATTAGAATTTGGGCCACATTGAGGGATAAAAGGTGAGTTAATAGTGTGTTGCGAGAGGAAAATAGAGTTACGGAAACCTAAGGAGTTATCGGAAAAAATTGCTTCAGATTTAAGTTACCCACACAAGATTTTGAACCATGGTGAAGTGGATGTAAATTATTGTGGGGGTTGAGTAGTGCAAGAAAAAGGGATCGGTGGAACTCTTCCACGCCCATCTAGAGTCCAAACCTCCTCACAACACACATACATGCGACCCTTCTAGGAAAAATGAGCCTTGTAAGAACTAAAATAACCATTCCTCTCTTATCTTGGTTATCTAAACATCTGTTTCTCCCACACCCAACATGAGCCATAATAAAGTAGATTGTAGCATTACACGAGAGAACATGTGATCCCCCGATCCCCAAAAAAATCTACATAGGCATAAATTTCATCCAGTTGCTCTAAATTTCAAAAGAATGAACTTTTTGGAAAGGTATCATCATGTAATACACCATGGAAATTTGAAATGTTGAGTTTGGTGAGGTTAGGTGGGTAAGAATTAGGAAAACATTCCCATCATTTAAAATAATAGTTCTAGGTAGCTCAACCACTAAATTAAAGAAGTATGGTTCCCATTCCTTCTCCCAAAAGTAAGGTACCATGGGGAATGGTCTTGAAAGGGTGTCTATGCCTTGTTTCATAAATTGAATGCATGTTTTTGGGGTTTTAAGGTGGACATCCAAGTTTTATTTGTTTTGTCTTCTCTCTTTCCCATCTTCTATAAATTGTAAAATGATGCTCATTGTAATGTTAGATACTCTAAGAATGCAAGGAATAATTTAAAAGTGTTACACAAGTGTTCTTGAGTTTGAGGCCTCAAATTTTTACTTTAGTGTGTTATGCCTTCTTTCTCCATTGTAATGATATGTGCATCTTCCTAAAGAAATGACATACTTGGTTTGTGGCTATTATTATGCTCTAGATAGTGTTTTATTGTGTTTCCTTGTTTTTTCATCTACTTGCAGGTATGTTGTGTGTGTGTTTATTCACTTTTAGGGTTTATTTCTATTGTGTATTATGTGAAAATGGAAGGTTGAATGCTACTCGGATGGTGGCTCTCAACCCTACCATATCCTCTTTCATTATATCTCATTTTCCCTCATTTGAGAGTGTATTTCCCCTTTTTCTTGGTGTTATCACCTACCATTAGTTTAGGATGTAAATTTTATGCATTTCCCTCTCCTAGTCCGTTGGAAATATAGATTAGAATTATTTTATTGCATTTCCATTCTTAGGAGTAATTTTAATAGTATCAATAAGAAAAGGAATTTGACCTTCTCCGGAGGTTTGTGTCAAGCTCAAGTCCCACAACTTAAAGACAGGACCCATGTTGCCTCAAATCCCAATATCATTATAATTTGGGATGGGTTTAATTTTGAGTTCCAACAAATTTGGCACGTCTGGTGGGAAAAATCGGAGATTTATTTTCATATTTAGCTAAGTTTTGGTATGTAACTTAGTAATTTCTATCATTTGGAGGATTTTTATACACATCGAGTGTCTTTAATATTTGTATCAATTGGTTCCAATAGTCAAAGTTCTCATTTTCATGAGAATTATTCTAACAATATCTAGAATAACGAGAAGAAGGATCCTTTGATTACTTGTATTTTTCACTGAGAATTAAAACAAGAGGTAGAGAAATTCAGAGAACACCATATCCTTCAAAAATAAATCTCTCTAATCCACCTCCTAGTAGGCCTTTCTTGTTGTCTTCTAGAGTTTTAAGACCTATTACATTCATGTCATAACAAAGGAATTTACCATTTTTCAATTTCATTGGTGGTATCCCTCTTACTCTTAATGCACAACATGACATTATAGTGACATCCTTGGAAATTATCCCTCTCTTACATGGTAAATATTCTACCACTCTAGCTAATCACATTTAGGATATTTCCAATGTTTGTTTGGTTCTTTTTTATTGAAAATGATGTTATGGTTAGGCTTCTTGCTTCTTCTTTTAATGGTAAATCACTTTAATGGTATATAATCTTGGAACCTTCATTCACAATTTGGATGAACTTGGGACAATCATTTCCAATGAATTTGGGGAAAAGGAAGACACCATTTCCTTATTAGAATAGTTAAAAACTATTAAGAGGGATCCCAATGAGATCATGACATATTTCAACTTCAGATTTCAGAAGACATGGGACAAAATTCTAACTCTCTTGAGACCAACTCCACAAGGTGCTTTCCTTTATTTCTTAAGAGCATTGAATTATGATATTGTTGTTATGATACAATCTATGGGTGCTATTTAATTTACTGATTCCTATACAATAGCCATTAGGGATGAGAATCATTTCATATAAGATGGAAAAATGGACCCTAGGTTTCCTATGCATTTTTTCCATGAATTACCTCAATTGTTTTGAACCTACAATTGCTCCCATTCCTAAGAAAAGTTCCCAAATTACTTCCTCCACATCATATTCTCCTTAAAATCAAAAGGATGATGATGAAATTAAGTCCTTGATTAGAAATTTATCAAAAAAATTCATATCCTTGGAAAAATAACAAGTCCAATCTTATATAAACTATCCTAACCAAGGACATTATTCTAACTAAGGATTCAACCAAGTTTACCAGGCCTATAGAAACAAATACCCTAACCAAAGATATGACCAGAATCAACAAAATGATAGGTGGAAAGGTCAAAATGGACATCTTAAACTTCAAACAGTTACTCCTACTTAGTCACTTTCGGCTACTAGCTCAAGTAAAGCATTGGTTCTAATACAAAACAATGTGATACAAGAAACAAAATGGTGTTTCTTGTGCAATCAGCCACATAATCAATATGTTTTTGTAAATGCATTGCAATATTAGGCCTTTATGGTTCAAAAGTTTTACAATCAGCAAGAACCATAAATTGAATCAACTAATCCTAATTTGGAAGGAGTTCAAGAAGCTACCCCTAACACTAGTCTTGTGTTCTTTGGGGCTGATGATTTTTTTGCAATGAATGAAGTAGTGGATAGTTACAATAGGCCTTATAATCATGGTGCCGATGAAACAAGGTTTAAGAAGAGAATTTTGGATTTTCAACTTTCATCTTCTTCTAATCAAGGCAATACTATCAACAAGAAAAAGGAAGTTGTGATAAATTCAAGTAAATTTGTTTTTCTTGAAGTTCTAGCAAACATGCTTTAGAAAATGATTTTTCTTCCCAACCAAATATTCCTATCCCAATGTTGCATCAATAAAGAAAAGAGAATATTGTACCTAAAATGAAAAATTCCATGGGAATTCCTTTCATAATTTTTGATCATATAAAGAAAAAAATGTTAATGTGACAATGTGGGATGCTCGACTATTCCATCACAAAGGGACCTCCTACATGAAGCTCTCAAGAAACTTCCTCAAGATGATTCAATTGTTCAAAAGACTCATGCTACTATCAATTTGTGCCAAGAAAAGGAAGATCAGGTAAGAAAATTTTTCAAGACCCCACCCTTTTATATGTCCTTAATTGTGGGAAAACATTTGGTTCATAATTACATGATTGATTCAGGGGCTAGTACTTTTGTAATGCCCAAAAATATTGTTGATATCCTAGGTCTTAAGTACATCCCTATTTCTAAAGGTGTTCTACAACTTGATGGCTAAATTGTTGGAATCTTAGGAGTGATCAAATATCTTGAGTTAACTCTTCATTATTGTATGAGTCTAATCATAAATCATAATGTATTAGTAATTGAATTTCCTCCTATGATTTCCATTTTCTTATCAAGAGATTTCACGGCCAAATTAGGTGGCTATTTTTCTTCACATTGGACTCGTATTCTCTTAAGAACTAGGTATGGTATAAGATTTACCATACAAGATGAACCTATATTTTCTTACCATATTGAGTCTAATCATCCCAATCCTCTCTAATCAAATTTATTTATAAAAGAAGAACATGAACAAGATTTAGTTTTAGAAGAGAAACAGATTACTCCTTCAATTCTTGATCTTTTATTAGGTGAATGGGCTACGGAACACTATAAATTCTATCCCTACAACACGCTTATGGAAAATAGACTTAGAACCTACTGCATTCATGCATAAGGGTATAATTTACCTCCACCACTCAAGCAAGAAAAAGATAGTGCTTTCCGACTATGGAAGATGTTCTTTTATGGTTCTAGAAGTAGAAATGGAGCAGAGAGGAAGGTGTTGTATTAATTTTTGTGATGAATGTGAAATTATTCTTCTCCCATAGATTGTAGTTTACATGTTTTAACAATGTAGCAGAGTATGAGGCATTGGTGCATGGTATTCTACATGTTGAAAAGAGATAGATCAAATAATTGTAAATACTTGGAGATACTTGAAGTAGTCATCCACCAAATTAGAGGTAAGTTTTCCACCAATAATAAGCTTTTGAAATATTATAAGCACAACGTTTGGGATTTTTTAGAGATTTTTGATGCTCTTAATCTACAAGTGGTGCTAAGGAAATTAAAAAAATAACTAGACTAGATGGAAAATCTCACTTCACAATTCTCACCTACTTTGGATTTTGTTAAATGAAATGTGAAACACATAAAATTGGTGGCTAGGCCATCAATTCTAGATATTGAAACCAGATAGAAAGTATTTAACAATGATGAAAAAATTATTCAATTTATATATAATGAAGCTAAATTTTCTTCAAGAATGCAATCTGATTTAAAAACAACTTTGGTGACTAAATTATTGAGCTAGAGAAAAAAATTACCAAAAGGATCGATCACCTTGGAGCATGTTTTTAGTCGTAATGATGAATTAAGAGGTGAAGAGAAGAACATAATATCTAGGAAAGAATAATTTCAACCAGTCACCATTTCACAAGGTAAGGAACTTCTTCTTGGAAAGGTATGTGATGAGAATGAGAAGAAATATTTAATCTCCTTGTGCCAAAAATTCAATGATGTATTTTTGTGGGATTATGAGTACCTTAAGGGGTTTGATCCAAAAATTATCCAACATTCTATCAATCTTGATCCTAACGTCAAACCAATTAGACAAAATAAAATACCATTTAATCCCAAGATAGAGCCCCTCACGGGGAAAGAGTTATCCAAAATTATTGAGGAAAACATAAATTTTCCTAAAAACTAGTCTACATGGGTGGAAAAGCTTTTCCCGGTAAGGAAGAGGAATGGAGAAATCAAAATTTTTCTGATTTCATAGATTTGAATAGATCCTTCCTAAAGGACCACTATCCTTTACCTTATATGGATCAAATTATATAGATAGTAGTAGGAGCTGAAAAGGTTCTCTATGCTTGATGGATACTCATGTTTCAATCATATTAAGGTTAGGGAGGAGGATCAATTCAAGAATGAATTTACAACCAAATGGGGAACATGTGCATATCATAAAATGGCTTTTTTTTATCAAAAGTAGGTTTTACATTCCTAAAGGTAATGGATATTGATTTTAAGGGGTACATTAATGAATTAAATGTTTTCAGCTGGATGATATCACCATTTTCTCACAATAGAGAAGATATCATATTAACCACCTTGAGAAGGTATTTGAGATACGTAGGCAATATGGGGTGTTTCTTAACCCAAAGAAATGTAACTTTATAGTTCATAAGGGGAATCTTTTGGGGCATATTATTTCAAATGATGGAATATCCATTGATCCGAAAGAATTTCAGCCATCCTCTCCCTTTCCTTTCCAACTCATAAGAAATCATTCCTCGAAAATATTAATTTTTTTAGGAGATTCATTCCTAATTTAGATGTATGATTTACACTAATCATATCAAAGTTCAAGCCTCATAGTCAAGTGTGAGATACTTTATTATGGGAGCATACATAAGTGATAAAAATATGGATGGGTGACAAAAATCATGGAATATGATGTGACTATTAAATCCACAAATCTGGTAAGAGGTAGAGAACTTTGTGAGAATCTTGCTTTGGATTCTCAAAATGACCAAGAAACCTCCTTTTTCATGAATGAGGAATCTTCACATGATGGTGAAATTTAGCAGGATGAAGGAAATGTAGTTAATGGTCACATATGGATTAGTGAAATGAATAACTTCTTGTCTATTGGTGCATATCATCTTTTCCTAAACAAGACAAAAATGAGACATCTGAGGATACATTCCATTTCTTTTGCACTTATTAATGGTATTTTATTAAAAAAACATTGATGGAGTTTTGTTGAGTGGCATTGAAGGTGAAAAAGTAGACAAAGTTTTGTGAGAATTCCATAATGGTTTCTCTGGTGGAATTTTTGCCAATTCCACTACAAAAATTATAAAATCAAGTTACTTTTATCCAACATTGTTTGTGAATGCTCACAAATTGGTCAAAAAATTAGGGAATGTGCTTGCTTCACTTTGGTAAGAAGAGTTTTGTTTCCCTTCCACTTCACCCAATTCAAGAAGATCATCCATTTTCCTAATGGGGTCTTGATTTCATTGGCATGATCAATCCTCCATCTAGTGTTGGTCAAAAATGGGTTTTGATAACAAAATATTACCTTACCACATAGATAGAGGTTGTGCTACTCAAGGAAGCAACTAAATCAGCTCTATTGGACTTTCTTGAGAATATTGTGACAAGGTTTGGTATTCCTCAAACTATCATCTCTAATAATGAAAAATATTTCTTAGGCTCTAAAATTTTTGATTGGGCTCTTGGACTTGGAATTTATTTGAATACTTCTTCCAACTACTACCCTCAAGGTAATGGTTTGGTAGAATCCACTAACAAGAAATTTATTAGGATCATGAAGAGAACAATGGATATCAATAAAAATAGTGGCATAAAAAGGTGATAAATGCTCTTTGGGATGATAAGATCATAATGAAGAAGTAAATTAGTACTTCCCCTTATAAATTTATCTATTGAAAATAATCCATTATTTCTTTGTCACTTGAATTTCCTTCACTCGAGTTGGCTCAATAATTAGAATTTGAGGTTATAGATCAAAGAGAAATCGGGATGGAAGAACTAGTTGATATTGAAGAATTAAGAAATATTTCCATGATCAAGTTAGAAAAACATCTTAAATCAACCAAACAATTGTTTGATAAAATGGCTAGAGCTCATAATTTAAAAATACGTGACTTAGTCTTGAAATAGGATGTTGACAGAGATAAAATAGGACGACACTCTAAATTTGATGAAATTTAGAGTGGGTCATATAACATCAATGTTTGCAAAGAATCCTACTCTTTTGAGATATCTCGACCTTGAAGGAAATCCATTACAAATCCCAGTCCATGATATCTATCTAAAACATTCCCATTAGGTTGTTATCTTGCATCATGTACATAATAGATTAGTTTTTAATTACTCTAAGTTTTTATAGCACATTTCCTTGTTTATAGTGTAGGTTTCCTTTCCCTAAGTGATTTTTTTTGTTTTTTTTGTGTTTGGGTGGATTTTTCATTACACAATGTTTCCTTCATAGATTCTAGAGGAATTTTGAGTTGGGAAGAATGTCAAGGCTTCAAGGAACGATTGCAAATATCTTAGAAAACCAAATACAAAGAAACTAAAATTAGATATCGGACAATTTAAAATTCTCATTCATCTATCCAAATAGATCAATTATAGGGTGGAATGAAAGGTGTGATGAAAATATCAATTCAAGACAATTTTCCGCTCTCATAAAAATTAATTCAAAAAATTCCTATGTTAAGAAGGATCAGTTCAAGCTCTAGATCAGCTCCAAGTCTAGGCAATACTTCATGTAGATTTATGGATAAGAGATTCAAGTTTCAGATAAGTTTTTAAAATATCGAGCTAACTCCATGCCTAATGAATGCTTCAAGGCCATTGATTTCTTCAATCTAGTAGGAAAATTACCCCATTGAGTCATCAAATTGTTATCTAATTTTACACCTGGAAAATTGGCCAAATTGGGAAAGATGGATTAAGACAAGTATGATGGCTATTGGAGAAGAAAATGGTAAAAACAAATAACTTTCATCATTAAGGGAATTTCCTCTTTTCCTTAAAAACCTATTCACTTCAATACTTAGCCCAAAAATTGTAAAAATGTGTGTTTTGAGAGTATTGTGGGTTTTTCGGCCCGCCGAGAAGAAAAGACGAAACAAGTTCGTTGAGGATTTGATTTCCCCACACCACTAATCCAGCTGCAAGACAAAGAAGAAAGTGTATTGTAGGTGGGTCAGATATTTTGGGAACAATTAGAACAATTCTCGTGGGCCCTTAGTTCTTCATATAAGTCATTTGGCTGTAATAAAGGATTTTAGGGCGGGGATAGTGTAATGTGGATGAAGTGAACTGCTAAAGAACAAAGCATAGGTGGAATGATTCTTATGGGTCATTAGTTCCCCATGTTGGTACCCAAATTGATTCTCCCTTTGCAAATGAGCAGAACTATAGTTTGAACAAGATGCTTGGAGATAGATAAATCAGAGTGAGTTGTTTTTAGCCGGGAAGGATTTAGCTGACTCTTCATTCACTCAAGCATAGAAGAAATGGATAACACCATGAACAGGGTTTGACCTACCCTGACTACTTTAGGTTGTGCCTTCAACTAGGGTGAGAGGACCCATTTTTTAACCCATATTGGTGGATAACATCTAGCAGATTTATAGTATTTTCTTTCCTTTCACAAAATTGATAGGATATCTTCAGAAGGTATGGTCAATACAACATAGTCTAACTCTCACAAGTTGTCACTTTAGAGGATGAAGAAACCTTCTAAACAAGATCTAGGTTACTAAAGGCAGTGGTAAAAACTGATTGCTCCTGCATATTGAGGTAAGGGATGGGTAAATCAATGAATTCCCTCAACATTTATGAACAGACAATGCAAGCAGGGGTAGTTCATGTATGGTTCATCTCTAGATATGTATTTTATGGTTGGGAAGTTAAGAAGGATAAAGTTGATTATACCAAATATCTGAGAACTTTAAACAAATGTTAACAAATCCACAAGGAAAAAAGATGAATAGCTTCAAATAGTAAAGACAAACCTTCAACTAGAAAATTGTGCATCTATGAAAGCTCAAAGACACATGGCTTCACACATTCTTCAAGGTTTTAACACAAGAACTCATGTTAAAGACTCAATTAAACTTTAGAAAACCCCTGCTATATCATGCTCATGATACACTCATAAACTGACAAACAATTTGTATCACTAAAATGAAATTAAAGTGAATTTAAATCACTTATTACATTATGAAATGAAATCTCTCTTCATAATGTAATTGAAAATGCCACAATACTTGTCATGAGGACAAGATTTTGTGTGATTTCAAAGGATTTCTAATGTAATACTACAACAAGCACATAGATAACTATTTGAAAATATCTCAAGATGAAAATGGACATAACACAGTTCATTGATCTACATGAATTACTCAAGGTTTCTCAAATTTTATCAACAAGGGAAAGTTTTTTTACAATCTCAAAGTTTTGTCAATGGCTATACATCTATAACCATCTTGACATGATCAATTTTGAAAGGCACACAAGAAATAACTGGCTTCTCAAAAAAATTCCTAGAAAATGGCTTCTCTCGGCTCTTCTCTCTTTTTTCTCTCTAACTAAATTTCAGAAAAATTAACCCCTCTCCTTTCCATGTAATTTTCATACTTTTATATCACTCAATTTACTTCAAAGCTTTTCCCCAAAAACAAGAATATTCCAAGGAATACTTTGTTTGTTACAAAAATATTCTAGAAAGTGATATTTACAAACATCATCCCATACTACCAGGTGTATGAAATATGAGTCTTTTTGATGTATTTCACTTACGTCTGACTGGGACATCTAGTATTCACTTTTGGCAAGTTATCTGAAACATTCCCTTCAAATTTTGATTAAAATATCTGGGAAAACTAGTTTTCAATGCCCCTTCTTATGCAATGAGGAATTTTTTTCAAAATAAATTCCTAAGGAATCACACATATTGCATGAAAAACCCTCCATTAATACGGTTCCTTCAATTTCTAATAAGGTGAATGAGTTGGATAAGAGGATTCATTCCTTAGAGAAGAAACAGGAAGAAAAATTTCCTCTGCCACCAGGTCTAGAAGCAACACTTCCTTCGAGAAAGAGGAAGGGAGAAACATAAACTCAGTCTCCAGTCATCTTCTCGGATGGAGAAGAAGATAAATATATTTCAGCTCACCGCTCAAGGGTAGCATTTTCTTCATCTTAGGATAGCATAGGAAGGTTTGCAACTTAGCTATCCACATGTTTGATGCATTGTTCCCCTCGTTCTGAGTGGGAATTTCATGGACCTTAGCTCATTCCTTCTCCCAGGGAAAACCCACCTTTCTCCAGGACATGGGAAGTAGGAACTAGTTCCAAGCCTCACATTTCATCCAGTCACCAACATGTAGTATTTATCCCTCTTATCATTCCAAACACCCCCTTGTCACTCCAAACATCCCTACTCAAAGTATTTATGGCAAGTTGACCTTTTAAAAGGGGAATGGGAAAACAATCTTCTTTTCGGTGTTTTGGACCTCTTGGATTGGGTATCATCTGATCTTGAGGAGATTATGGGCTACCCTAAGATTTATTTAGAATCTTTGATGGGCATGGGGATGTCTAAGGACCTGGCAGGGTCGAATGTCAATTTTCTGCAAGCGCCCGAGCAATTCGACTCAAAAAAATAGCTTTCATCCTTCTCGGGTTCATAAAATTAGCGCCACAATAATTCCAAGTGCACTTCAATGATAAAAATGACAAGAGACCATCAAAATAATAATAAAGGATGGTTAAAATTGATCATAACCATCTCGCTTAAGTCTTCTCGATACTCATCCCTCCTAAAAAATGAAGCACTTATTTGTTCACTTGAGGCCCAAATCAGCTAAATATAAAAAGGCTGGAAGCCTCCACATGTCTCTTCGGTGCACTTTTGGTATGATGCTTAAAAGAAAGATTCCCAAATGAGCACAAGATCTCCACGTGGTCAGAGCCCGAGAAATTTGCACCAGCTATTGAAAATTATAAGCATGGGAAGAGCTAGTAGAAGCCTCCACGTGCCTCATCAATGACAACTTCAAAGGTAAAATCCAAAGGCAGGTCCCCAAATGAGCACAAGCCCTCCAAGTCGTCGAACACCGAGAAAGTTACCCAGTAGCCGTTGAAAATTATAAGCATGAGAAGAGCCATCGAAGCCTCCACGTGCCTCATCAGCGCAACTTCAAAGGTAAAATCCAAAGGTAGGTCCCTAAATGAGTGCAAGCCCTCCACGTGGTCGAACACCGAGAAATTTACACCGATGTTGAAAACTCTAAACATGGGAAGAGCCAACAGAAACCTCCACATTCCTCATTAGAAAAATTCAAAGGTAAAATCCAAAGGTAGGTCCCTAAATGAGTACAAGCCCTCCACGTGGTCAGAGCCCGAGAAAGTTACACCGGCCGTTGAAAATTCTAAGCATGGGAAGAGCTAGCGGAAGCCTCCACATGCCTCATCAATGCACAACTTCAAAGGTAAAATCCAAAGGTAGGTCCCCAAACAAGTGTAAGCACTCCACATGGAACAAATTTTAACTAAAGTATGCCTAGGGGTATGTACTTTTAGACATTTGGTCCACCCATCTACTTTTGATGTTGTCTCAACACGTGGCTTAACCTGGGTGTCGGTAGGGTAGTGCCTTACTTTACAAATTTACTCCCTTTTCAAAAGGACTGACAATGACACCTTAGTGAAGGAAAAAAATTACTCATCCATACAGGAAGACAAAAATAACATCAAACTAGGTGGGCTGAAAATTTCAAACGAAAAAGGTGAGATTATAATCGAGCACCAACATCGGCTCCGACTCAAGGATGGGCACTCCCTATGAGTGCCACAAGAACAAAACATAATGCAACAAAAACAGACCATGTGCCAAAAATCCATTAGGCCACGGAGTCAAGAACCAGCCTTCAAAGGAAAGAAACAATAGCCAACCCTCCAGGAAAACACTTGAGAAACCAATAAAAACCGGTCACGAAGGACTAAGACAAACCGAAACATAAAAATGCGAAAAAAATGAACAAAACCAAAAATTAAACATTATACAATGATGTGTACCTTAGTTCCAAGAAATCAATCAAGTAAATGTTTCAAGTGTGTTCCATTAATAGGAAACTCATACATTTATCCATCTAAATATTTTAGGAAAAGGTATGCTCATAGATGATAATGTCAATAGAATAAGGACCCATCCACAATGCATCTAACTTTCCATGTTTTCCCTTATCCTCATGTCTACTATCCCATAGTAGCACAAGATATCCCACACTGAAAAACTCTTGGGGTTACCTTTTTATCAAACAATTTCTTCAATTTTTCCCTAAACTTCACATGTCTTTGATGGGATTCTCTTCTCTCTTCATCTAATTCAACAATTTGATTTATACGAGCATCATAGGGACTAATCTCTTGATCCTCTAATTGTTGGATAAATTGATAAGAAGATAATTGCATATGTAGGGGGAGGAGAGCCTGAGTTCCATATACCAATTCAAATGGGCTCTTTCCAGTAGCTCTTTTAATAGTAATTATGTCAGCCCAAACAACAAACTTCAACTGCTCACCCCACTTTCGTTTATTTAATTCCAAGGTCCTCCTAATTATCTTCAATAAATTTTTGTTACTTGATTCTACTTGTCCATTACCTTGGGGATTGTAGTTGGAAGCATATGCTAAATTTATCCCATACTCCTGACACATGGCTACCAAAGGTTTATCTCGAAAACTCATAGCATTGTCAACAACTATTTTAGTAGGCACTCCAAACCTGTAAATTATATGATTTAAAATGAAGTACATGAAAATTTGGTGGGTTTCTTTCTTACTGGGGATTGCCTCTACCCATTTGGTGAAGTATTCAGTGGCTACCAATATCCATTTATGGAAAGCACTTGAAGAATCTAAAATATCCCTAATGAAGTCCATCCCCCACTACTTAAAAGGGGATTCAATTGATACAAGCTAAAAAGGAGGAATCAAGCTTTTAATACTCCCTAAAAACGTTGGAAGCTCTCGCATTTTCTTACCAATAAATTTGTATCCTTAAAAAGTGTTGGCCACTAGTAACCAGCCCTTAAGATCTTATGGGTTGTTACTCTTCCAGTGAAATTCCCCCCACAAACTCCTCCATGGAAGTCGAAATTAACTTCGGGGCTTCATCCTTAGTGATACACCTTAAGAGAAATCCCTTAGGGTTTTTCCAAGCCAACCCATAATCAGTGATGATATATTTTTAGGAAGCCAATCTAAGTTCTCTCTTTTGATTTTTTCTTAAATACTTAGGGCATTGCAGATGTCTAAGATAAAAATAATATACCTTTTCCAGTTGGAATTTATTAATTTCTCAAGAATATTCAGCCTTTCTTCATCAATCTCATTTATCCCAACTGTCTGCAGATTACTTTTTGTCATTAGTTTTTCCAAGCCCAAACCTATAACTAATTTTGTAGTTTGGATGTCTATATCATATTCCTAAAACTTATTTACCCATCGACATCTCTTACTGGAAATTTCCATTTCTGACAGGATATCCTTGACCATAGTATGAGGGACATAAGCTATGACTTTAGAACTTAAAATATATGGCCTAAATATTTTTGTGGATCTAACCAAAGCACAGTCCTATTTCTCTATAATAGTATACTTCAACTCTGCCCCTTGTAATGCTTTACTAAAGAAATAAATTGTCCTTTCAGCTCCTTCATCATTTGTCTATAGAAGCACGGATGCAATGGTATTTTCGAAGAAAAGGAAAACATTTGTAAGGCCTTTTTATAATTAGGAGCTGCTAAAACAGGGGCATTCTTAAATGCTTCTTTGATCCCAGTAAAGGATTGAATAGATGTTTCTCCCCATTTGATATTATGATCCTTCTTCAACATACTAGTGATTGGCATAGTCAATTCAAGAAAAGTTGAAAATAAATCTCCTAATAAAATTTATTTTCCCAAAAAAGGATTGAATTCCCTTTTTGGTTCTTGGAATAGGAACTTTGCTAATGGCTTCCACTCTCTCAGGATCAATCATGAACCCTTCTTTTGATATGATATGTCTGAGAAACTTAGCCTTTTAAACCCCAAAATGACATTTCTTAGGGTTCAGTGAGATACCGTATTCCACTGCACCTTAACAATATCTATTCTAAATGCTACGAGTGATCACTTCTCTTTCTTGAAAAAAACTATCACATCGTCATGACATGCAACAATGAAGTCATTTATATATCTAGAGAATGCTACATCCATTGCTCTTTGAAACATGGCTCTAAAATTCATCGGGCCAAATGGCATTCTCACGTACACATAGGTACCCCATGGAGTAGTGAAAGTAGTTTTGATTCTCTCTGATTTCTTCACAACCACTTGGTTATACCCAGAAAAACCATCCAAAGTAGATAAAAATTATGAAGTCAGACCAATTGCAACATGTTATCAATATTTTGTAAGGGATAATTGTCCTTGATTGATGCCTTATTTAAATTTCTAAATTCAACACACAATATTATGTCTCCGTTCTTCTTTTGAACAGGTACTAAGTTTTCCACCCATGAAGAGTACCTCGTAGGTTGTATGATTCCTCCATCCCTTAAATTTTTCAACTCTTCCTACATTTTTAGGGAAAGGAGTGGATTAATTGGTCTTTTCTTTTTCCTAAACGGCTTGGCATTAGCCTCCAGGGGTATCTCGTGCTGAAAAAGGTCTTCCCTATATGCTTTCAATTCTGAATACGACCATGGCAAGTAGTCATGGTAATTTTTAACAACTAGACATATGTTTTATTTTCCGCTTTATCTAAGTTTCTACCTAACCATATTTTTCAAGGTTTATCCTTTATTCCTAGGTTATGTTCTTAAACATCTCTTGAGGCTAACACGTGTCTATTAACAATGTTGTCAGTATTATCAAAATTTGATTCCAGTGCAACCAAACCTCTAGGAGCAGTATTGGTTTTCAATTGAATAATGTATTTACCAAATAGGGTCTCTTTTCTATCATTTACACAAACCATTGGTTCCCAGTCCATACTTTGATTGGTAAATTCTCCTTTATTTTGCAAAAACCTTTAGACCTAGGCATCATCTTCAAAAACTTTCCAATGCTTGATATTATCAGGGATAGACAGCCTAGTCAATATTTCAATATCATATTCACAATAGGGGATATTATACAATTCTCAAACCTTGATCCCAACACTTCCAATTTGTCTGCTACAGTATTGTATTTCCTATCATGATGTATTATATTGAAAGAATCAAACATTTCAATTAAATCCCAAACTGCATGCTTATATTGCTTCATTATTTGATTTTTTGTTGCATACAACTTTCTAACTTGTTTGACTATCAAATTTGAATCCCCTTTAACAATAATATCTCTAACACCATACTTCCAAGCAATCCTTAAACCCAAGAGTAGTGCTTTGTACTCTATAATGTTATTCGTACACTCAAAATTAAGTTTAAAAGAAAAGTTAAACTCCTCATGGCTTAGAGATATCATGACAACACCAGTACCATTACTAGATCTAGAACAAGCCCCATCAAACATCAAAGTCCAGGGAAAACCAACCTGCTCAGGATACTTGCACTCATCAATTTTATGCTCCTTAAAATCAGCATAACCCACAAAGTTATCAACATCAACGTCATGTACAATACTTCATAAGAAGCATTGTTAGGGTCCTCAATGAGGTGTAACATTTTCTTCTCACCATACAACTTCACAAGGTTTCCCTCAATTGGTATGGTTGCAAATGACATGTCCATTTGTACGCTTCCACCTACACTAGCTTCCCATTTTCTAGACAACAACATTCCCCACTTAGCAAGACAGTCCACAATAACTACATTCATGGTTAAGCATTTTCCTAGATAAGCTGCTAGTTACACTACCAATCCTTTGACATATCCAATTATTGGAACTTCTCTTGAATCCATAGTAGTACACTTCCCAAAATTTGTTGTTACTTTGATATTTAATTCATTCATTACCTCAAGAGGCATTACATTACATGAGGCTCCTGAATCAAACATACAGTTATGTACTAGCCTATCCTTAATAATTAAAGTGGTATAAAATGGATCCACATCAAGCTGAGATTCAACCATATATGTACCCAAATATACCTCAGGTGATTCACCTAGTTCCTCCAATGCTTTTAGTACTTCTAATTCTATAATAATATGAGGAATATATACATTGTTTACACTTTTACCATGAGTAATCTTTTCTTTCTTAAGGTTGAAGTATTCAAATGCCCTTTTCCTATGCTCAAGGATCTTGAGTAATTCAAAAATGGGAACAATAACCTTGATCTAACTCAATATTTGGGCTATGTCACAAGGAATATATTTGGGTAGGACAATATTAGGAGGAAGATTCACAATTTCATCTAATAGTATAGGAGTTTTCACAATCTAGGCATGGGCAGGAGTACAAATTTTATTTGGGGTAGTTAGGCCTTTTCAAGATGTATCTTTATTAGGGGTTTCCTTTGGGATATTGGTAAGAACTGGAATTTTTGCTTGGTTTGTGGCCCTCCCCCTTTGACAACCTTACTTCTAGTGTTATATTCTTTCTCCTAAGCAACTACTGCATTCATCAATAGTTTCTTGTCCTCTTTGGAAGGGATTCCTCCATCATAATTTTTAATCATCAAGGCCCTTAAGTATTCAAAATCATGATTAGGTAAATAAAATTCTTGTACCATATCAATTTCAAAAGTATTAACAGGAGGAAGAGGCAATACCCGATGAACATAATCCCATAAATTTTCAACATTCCGCACTTATCAATTCATTGAGGTTGCCACTTACTATAATTCTTAGAGAAATCCATCATACACACATCACCATATGCATCATCATCATTTATTTCCTTAAATTCCTTATCTACATCACTTAGGGAATGTGGTAATAAATACTTATCACACCACTCAATAACACTGGCCTCTTCTATGGTACAAATCCTAGAATTCAAAGGATTAGGAACCAATCTATTTTCTCTGGTTGAGGTTGTTTATTTCCCGATCCCATAGTCCCCTTCCCTTTTTCATCCAATATGTGGTCACCTCTAGGACGATTTCCAAATCTCTCATGACCATGTGGCTTGTGCTTGGCCTTGGGATTTCTATCCTATCCCTTTTTCTTCTCTAGCCGGCTTTATAGGATATCTCTTTAACCGCTCCTACAAAAGTCTTCAAAACCTCTTCCAGATCCACAACTTTGTTTGACTAAGGCCTCTCAGGATTGATCAACTTGACACCCTCTCTCTTAAGAGGCTTTCCAACTGCTTTGATGTTATTTTCTATTTGTAAGGCCATGGTGAAATCTTACCTCAATATTCCCAGGTTCTTATCTCTCAAGTTATAAGAATCATTCTTATCAAAAGCATCAAAATATTTTATCAAATAGGACTCATCACTTGGCCTTAGGATTATAGGTAACCTATTCAAGGTTTTGTTAAACCTAGTATTAAAATCCTAGACAGATTCATTTGGGTTATTCTTTATATTTTCAAACTTAGATAGAAGGAACCTGGATCAGTCTTATCTCGCATATTGCAGTCTAAAGGAATTTTTCATCTTGGTCCATGAGTCTATTGAATTATCTGGTAAATACTTGTACCAATCACGTGCATTTTCTTCAAGACTTAATTAATAACTTTATATACACATCTTCAAACTCAATTTCAAAATCTTCCATCATATTGACAAATAGTCTTAAATGCTGGTCACCAGTGATGGCATTATTCCCTTGAAATGTTGGCAACCTATTTCTGACCTCTTGTGACACCATATTAGGATATCCAACCATACCTCTGAAATTTATTGGTTCAAAAGTATTGACAACAACAGGAGGTCTAGGTGGAGGTTGATCCATATTTCCTTAAGGAGGTGACCTTGTAGGAGAATCAAAATGATAAGGGACAAGGGGTCTCTAGAGCATGGGAGTATAACTCTCAAATTAAATATCTTCTAATGACTCAATTTCTTATAAAACCCTATCAACCTCAGAATAAGCAAGGAAAAACTAAGAGACATGCTTTTCAAACACAAAGTATGGGCCCTCTCCAATCCAAGAATTTAAATTTACATGACGACTACTTGGTTCGAATCACTTGAAGACGTATGGTAATCTTAAACCACAAATTAATCACCTTTCAAAATAGATATCTCCAAGTTCTTGATTCTTATTTTCCAACCACTTTCTAGACTTGTTTTCCTTCTGAATTCACTTTTCCTAGGTCTAGAAATCATTGTCTAGTAGGATCCCTAGTGAAGAAAGACCTCATTCCCTCCATCTTTGTAAATATTAATGAAAAATTTCACTTGACACAGGTTAAGACACTGGTAATCATCAAAATTTTAAACCAATTCGGAGTCGCAACCAAGGATTCTCACCTTAGATGTGAAAATGCACTATAAGTGATTTTTAAACGTATATGAATATTTATTTTCTACAAATCTTAGCAGATCCAACCTTCCTTTACACATATTTATCACTATTGATGAAAATTTAGTACAATAACCACTAGAAACTAGAAATACTACATAATGAATTTGTGATCTTGCATAAATATTATAAATCTAAATAAAGGATGATGTTTAAACAACATATTTGTACTCGAATTGTGTAAGAAACATTACCGAGTAGGTCGGTATGTATATGCATTTGTAGAAATATTCCTTGCAATGGCACCCAGTTGGTGTTGGTACCCAAATTGATTCTCCCTTTATGACTAAGTAGCGCCATAGTTTGAACAAGATGCTTGGAGACAGATAAATCAGAGTGTGAGTCATTTTGTAGTCTGAGAAGGATTTAACTACCTCTTCATTCACTCAGGCATGGAAGAAATGGATAACACCATGTACAAGGTTCGACCTACCCTGACTACTTTAGGTTGTGCCTTCAACTAGGGTGACAAGACCCATTTTGTAACCCATATTGGTGGATAATGTCTACAAATTTATATTATTTTCTTTCCTTTCACAAAATTGATAGGAGATATTCAGAAGGTATGGTCAATACAACGTAGTCTAACTCTCACGAGTTGTCACTTTAGAGGATGAAGAAACCTTCTAAACAAGATCTAGGTTACTAAAGGTAGTGGTAAAAACTAATTGCTCCTACATATTGAGGTAAGGGATGGGTAAATCAATGAATTCAATCACCATTTATGAACAGACAGTGCAAGTAGGGTTAGTTACAAAAATGTTCTAGAAATTTATATTTACGAACATCATCCTGTACTACCAGGTGTATGAAACGTGAGTCTTTTCAACGTATTTCACCTACATCTGACTAGGACATCCGGTCTTCAATTTTGGCAGGTTTTATAAAACATTCCCTTCTAATTTTGATTAACATCTCTAGGAAAACTAGTTTTCAATGCTCCTTCTTATACAATGAGGAATCTATGTCAAAATAAATTCCTAATGAATCATGCATATTGTATGACAAAACCTCCATTAATATGGTGGATACCATTTCCAAAAAAGGGACCGAGTTTGGAGAAGAGGATTCATTCCTTGGAGAAAAAATAGGAAGAAAATGTGCCTCTGCCGCCAAGAGGTATAGCAGCACCACTATCATCGAGAAAGACGAAGGAGAAACAAAACTCAGTCTCCAGCCATCATCTCGGATGGAGAAGAAGATCAATCTATTTCTGCTCGCTACTCAAGGGCAACACTTTCTTCAGCTTGGGATAGTAAAGGAAGGTTTGAAACTCAACTATCCACACATTTGATGCATTTTTCCCCTGTGATTTGAGAAAGAATTTCAAGGACCCCAGCTCATTCCATCTCCCATGAAAAACCCACCTTTCTCCAGGACATGGGAAGCAGGAACTAGTTCCAAGCCTCACATTTCATCCAGTCACCAACATGCAATATCTACCCCTCCTATCATTCCAAACATCCCCCTTGTCACTCCAAACATCCCTCCTTAAAGTATTCTTGGCAAGTCGACCCTTCACAAGGGGAAGGGGAAAACAACCTTCTTTTCAGGTGGTCTAGACCTCTTGGATTGGGTATCATCCGACCAAAAGATAATTGATCTTGAGGATATTATGGGCCACCCTAGGATGACGTTGGAATATTTGATGGACATGGGGATGTTCAAGGAATGGTAGGGTCGATTTTTATTTTCTGCAAGTGTTTGAGTAATTATGACTCAAAACAACATATTTCTTCCTTCTGAGGTTCACAAAATTAGCTCCATAATAATTCCAAGTGCACTTCACTAATAAAAATGACAAGAGACCATAAAAATAACAATAAAGGATGGCTAAAATTAATCACCACCATCTATCTGAAGTCTTCTGATACTCATCCATCCTCAAAACTGAAGTACTTATTTGTTCACTCGAGGCCCGAATCAGCTAAGTATAAAAAGGCCAATGAGAATCATCTACATGTCTCTTCAATGCAATTTTGGTATGATTCTTAAAAGAAAGATTCCCAAATGAGCACAAGCTCTCCACATGGTCAGAGCTCGAGAAATTTACACCGAGCATTGGAAATTCTAAGCATGGGAAGATCCAGTGGAAGCCTCAACATGCCTCATCAAAGCAACTTCAAAGGTAGAATCCAAAGGTAAGTCCCCAAACGAGTGTAGGCCCTCCACGTGGTCGAACACGATAAATTTGCACCATCTATTGAAAATTCTAAGGATGGGAAGATCCAGGTGGAATCCTTTGTGCCTCATCAAAGACAACTTCAAAGGTAAAATTAAAAGGTAGGTCCCTAAATGAGGGCAAGCCTCCCTCCACATGGTCGAGCTCAAGAAAGTTACACCAATCATTAAAAATTATAAGCATGGGAAGAGCCAACGAAGCCTCCACATGCCTCATCAATGCAAATTCAAAGGTAAAATCCAAAGGAAG
This sequence comes from Taxus wallichiana var. yunnanensis, assembly GCA_018340775.1. NCBI lineage: Eukaryota > Viridiplantae > Streptophyta > Pinopsida > Cupressales > Taxaceae > Taxus > Taxus wallichiana. Next base: position 263,917,452 of record CM031236.1, read on the forward strand.
GTCCCCAAACAAGTGCAGGTCCTCCACGTGGTTAGAGCCTAAGAAAGTTGCACAGACGTTTAAAATTCTAAGCATGGGAAGAGCCAGTGGAAGCCTCCATGTGCCTCATCAACACAAATTCAAAGGTAAAATCCAAAACAAGGTCCCAAAATGAGTTCGGACCCTCCACGTGGAACAAATTTTAACTAAATCGGGCTTGGAGGTATGTACTTTTAGACATTTGAGTCTGTCCATCTGCTTTTAATGCTAGCTCAAGACGTGGCTTTACTTGGTTGTCGGTGGGGTAGTGGCTTACCTTTTTAGACATTTTGGTCTTCCCATCTGATTTTGATGTTGGTTCAACATGTGGCTTTACCTAGGCATTGGTGGGGTATCATCATACTTTACACCTTTACTCCCTTTTCAAAATGGCTATTAATGACACCTTAATGAAGGAAAAAAATCACGCATCCATACAAGAAGATAGAAAGTACATTGAACCAGGAGAACTTAAAATTTTAGATGAAAAGGGTGAGATAATAATTGAGCACCAAAATCCCACATTTGAAATAGGGCTGCATTGAGAGTTAAAAAGGAGAGTTAGAAATGTGTTGCGGGAGAAATGGAGTTGTGGGAACCTATGAAGGAGTGGACGAAACAAATTTCTTGGGATTTAAGTTCCCCATTCAATCATTTAGATAGTAGTGAATTGGATGGAGAGTATTATGGGGGTAGAGTAGTTTGGGAGAAGTGGGGTTCATGGGAACATAATGGATGGGTGGAACTATTCCGAGTTCCACCCGAATTCCTTGAGTTGAAGGCACCAGATTGGGACTTTGTAATGTGTTATGTCTTATTTCTCTATTGTAATGATTTATGCATCTTCATAAGGCAATAAAATACTTGATTGGTTGTTATTATTCTACTCTAGCTCGTGTTTTATTATGTTTCCCTACCTTTTCATCTAATTTCGGGTATGTTGTGTGTGTGTTTATTTAATTTACAAGGTTTATTTCTATTGTGCATTATGTGAAAATGAAATTTTGAATCTTTGCTTTGTCTTTGTGGCTCTCAAATCTGCCATCTCCTCCTTCATTCTATCTCATTTTCCCTCAATTGAGAGTGTCTTTCCCCTTTTTCTAGTTCTATAACCTCCCCTTAGTTTAGGATTCAATTTTTATGCATTTTCCTCTCTCCTTGGTTCCTTGGAAAGATAGAGTAGAGATAGTTAATTGCATTTCCATTCTTACGAGTAGTTTAAGAACTAGGAATAAGTAGAGGAAAACGACCTTCTTTAAAGGTATTTCTCAAGATCAAGTCCCATAACTTGGAGATAGTCCCATGTTTCCTTAAATCACTAGATCATTCTAATTTAGGACATGTGTAATTTAGAGATTCAACAATTTTGGAACAACTAGTGGGACAAATCATATCTTTATTTTCATATTTGGCTAAGTTTTGGTGTGTAACATAGTAATTTATATCTTTTGGAGGCTTGTTTCTACACATCTGGTGACTCCAATCTTTCTATCAACTAGTTTCAACAGTCAAAGTTTTCATTTTCATGAGAAGAATTAAGACAAGGTCTATAATAGTGGAAGAATGATCCTTTGATTACTTGCAATTGTCACCAAGAAGAAGAACAAGATGTAGAGTAATTAAGAGATCACCATCTCCTCCAAATAGAAATATCTCTAGTCCACCTCCTGGTAGGACTTTATTATTGTCTTCTATAGTTATAAGACCTATTGCATTCATGGAAGAATAGAGGAATTTACCATTATTCAACTTCACTGGTGGTATCCCTCTTACTCTTAATGAACAACATGACATTCTAGTGATAACATTGAAAAGTATCGTTTTCTTCTCTAGTGAAAATTCTACCACTTCAACTAATCACATTCATGATATTTCCAATGTTTGTTTGGAACATTTTGTTGTTGAAAATGATGTTGCAGTTAGGATTCTCGCTTCTTATTTTAACGGTAAAACACTTCAATGATATATAATCTTAGCACCTTCCTCCATTCATAATTGGGATGAACTTAGAACAACCCTTTGTAATTGATTTGGGGAAAAGGAAGACATCATTTCCTTGTTGGAACAACTAACAACTATTAAGAGGGCTCCCAATGAGCTCATGACAGATTTCAACTTTATATTTTAGAAGACATGGGGTAGAATTCCAACTCTCTTGAGATCAACTTCACAAGGTGATTTCCTTTATTTCTTAAGAGCTTTGAATTCTGATATTTTTGTTATGATATAATCTATGGGTGTTATTTAATTGAATAAGTGGAGGAAGCTGGCCTTCACCGAAGGTTTGTCTTAAGCACAAGTCCCACAACTTGGAAACAATCCCATATTAACTCAAATACCTAGATCATTCTTATTTGAGAGGTTTTTATTTTGAGCTCCAGTAGTCCCCATGCAAATATTTAACATACAAGTGAGCCATTCAAACTTAACCCTTGAGCTTGAAATGGTCAATCTAAGAGATCAATAGAGCCTAAAACCTCATAGATTGAATAATTTTTCCCACAACACTAAGAAAACCTCTACTAACTTCCCAAATTCTCACTTTCTCATAAATAGGTATTCATCTTCTTGACCACCATGACTTTCACATGCACACATGGCTTGTCCTCAAGAACATGCCTTCAAAAGGCATTGAACATGTCTCTACTAATTGAAATTTGACCTGAAACAACTTCTAAATCCTCTCTAGCATGTCACAACACACTCATCATACTTTTATTCACCTTCATTAGCTTTCTTTGTTTCATGCCTTAAGCCATGTTTGTACTAGGTTTGAGAACTAAGCTTGATTGACCTTGTTTCAACCCAATTTTCATGAACATGTCTTGTTTTTCATTATGAAGACACTTACACACCTTTGAGACACCTCATAAGACCTATGGGACACCTCTAGAGTTCAAACCTAACACCTAGATGTTTTCTTATGCACCAATAATGCACCAAGACCTTGTGTGTACACCGCGACACCTTAAGACATCACACCAAGTCACTTTAAAAACACATTTAAGGTCAAAGGAGAGAATTACTAATCAAACTTAATTACCTTGAATGATTACACCTTAGGAAAAATATTTTCCATTAATGTCATATGACATCAGTGATACAGGCTCAAACACTTAAAGCAAAGATGAATGGAGTCATCATGTAGAAATTCTAGGAAAGATCAAATTATGATATCAATAAGATACTATAAGGATCCCTTGGAAATTCCTATGAACATAGGCCTCATTATGAGGACTATTGGATGGATTGAAAATATGAGGTATAGGTGAGACTCATAGACTTATCAAGAATTATCCTTTCTCATATAATTGATTTAAAATTGCAGTGGTCCTTGAGGGCTTGACATATGAAAAAAACTTGGTGAGAAAGTATTATACAAACAAGAATGTTACAACTAAACCAATGTCTCCTCTTGAATGGAATGTGTAGAAACCAATCTATTTGAATGATAAGATAACTCATATCATAAGGAGAACCCTATATTTTTCATGACCAAATGAATTGACTTACCCCTCCATAACACTAAAATGTTAAGGGAATACAAAGCCTTAGGAGAAGTTAAGGATGCACTTCCCCTCGAGAAAAGAAGAATCTAGTTTGGATTCATTGAAAGACAAATATCCTCATATTTTTATCAAGGGACTAACCTCGGGAAAAATGGAGGAACTAAGTGAAACTACAAGAAAGACCGATATTCCTATATCTTATTTAACACAAAATATTGGAGAGATGATAAAGAAGGAAATGAAGGACACCCCAATCACTTAAGAAACTCCACTCTAGGATGTATCACATCCCACCTGAAGTTCCAAAGTAACTATTTATAATGAGAATACCCAAGTAGGTGCATCATCGTCTACCCCAAAGGGATCATCTAGAAAGGGAAATGATGAGGAGAAGTGTTTCACCAAAACAACTAAGGATGATTCCAACATTGGAACCCACTCTTGAGGAGGTGAAGGAGGATCGATAACCAAGAATTTTGTAAGGAAACAGAGAGAAAATGTGGAAACACTTGCATCTAAAAAAACCACAAGTGCAACCATGCAAGTAGCTTCCCAAAGGCTTCAAGTGCCATCCAAAGTTTCAAATATTCCCAAGGTAGTTGATACTACACAACTTCCATTATCAAAATAATTCCATATTTCAATCACAACTCATGAAGAACAAGTTGCATCAATTGAAGTTGTGGAGCGGGAGTGTGTATGCCTCATCTTATGAACAAGTTTTAATGCAATGCAATATGAGAAAGTAAAAGATTCCTAACTCCATGCAACATACATAATGCAATGCAATACAAGAAAGTAAAATATGCCTAACTCCATGCAACATACAAAATGCAATGCAATACGAGAAAGTAAACAAGCTAACCTAATAGAGAAACATAACTTAATGTTTTTGTTATCGAGATTCAGTTTCAACCTATTTGAATTAACGACAAGGGTTAATGATGGTGCCCCAAGCAAGGATACATGAGAGGATCATAATGGAGGGCACTTTGGTCCTATGAAAAAACAATCCATACTACGAAATAGTACCGGAAACTCATTTTGCCCCAGTAGTATAGGCAGAAGTAAGTAACTTAGCTTTTGTTGATGGAGGTAGATCAAGATGATCCGTGAGTTGCACACATGAACAGGTGAGAACTAAAGAGTGACATTTTGTAGGATGATTTTCAATTTTTAGAAGTTTTCTTAAACATATTTGAATGTTTTGAGTTTTCTAACATATTTGAATGTTTTTGTTTTCCTAACATATTTGAATGTTTTTATTTTTCTAACATATTTGAATGTTTTGATTTTTCTAACATATTTGAATGTTTTTGATGATTTCAAAAGTTTTCTGAAACTATGTACAGGAAGACAAGTAAATGTGGACACCACTAGTGATAGATGGGATGTACAAGGGCATAAAGCCACGTGCGTATGAGAAAGGTGAAGATGTAAAAATTCCCTAGTGATTAGGTGGGACTATTCAAAGGAAAACTCATCATGGGTAAAAGTAGGACCCAAGGCCATTATGGATAGGTTCAACATGATGATGAATGTAAACCAATGAAGTGTTGAGAAGAAGCAAGGATGCCCCTAGCGTAAGTTGGCTTAAGAGCACATGATAGAAAGGAAGGAGTTGATTTTTTTTTTTTTTGAAAGGAACAAAGGTGTCCAAAAACATGGAAAAAAATAATCTTATATACATGGATGTTCTGAACTAAGTAGGAGAATGATGTGAATGATATGAATGTATCTTAGAAGCCTCGTGATGAATAAGTGATTATCCAAAGGCATAAATCGTGAGACAAGATATGGACTAGAGTAAGATTACGAATAAGGTAAACAAAAAGACACTTGGTAACATACTAATCCTGCTTACTCATATAGATCTAGTGTGTGTACGTGGAATTTAATTACCTCTCGAAGTAAATATTTAATATACAATAAGTGAAGAGACCCTAGCCAATGTGTAGGAATGATTTATTTTGAAATTCGATTTTGTGAATGGATGGTGGAAAGATACACATACATTACTCCACTAATAGCTAGGCATCCATAGCCCTGATGGAGATGGATTTGATTCTAATCACAACATTTCTCTCTTTGCCGATCAAGTGTCTACAACCCCGATAGAGATGATTGGAAATACCCCAAGAGAGAGTAATATATCAATTTCTTTTGCTTGTAGATTTTAGCTTTTGATTTTTGATTGATTTTGATTCTTTTGCTTTCTAAAAACTTATTTCAACTCTCTTGTTTGAAAAGGGGTTAATAACCACTGATGGCTTGATGAAAAGAGGTAGAAGTGATTACGATGATGACATTGGCTAGTGTCAACAAATATGTCCAAAATTTCTTGGCAACAAGTTTATTAGATGTTGAATGTGATAGGATATCTAAGAGGTCAGTCGTTCTTTAATTTACCAAGGTGATGAAAGACCAAGGTCAAATAGATACCATAGAGATAAATGTTGCAAAATTTGTGAGAAATGGCTAACCAAAATATCACCGAAGGGATGAAAATGGTAGGAAGACTTGCAGAATTAAGAGTAAGAAAGGGAAGAAATAACATCCATGTGTACGCAATACCTAATTACAATTTTTGACCTTTGTACCTTTGATTTTTCTTGTGTTTTCTCAATGTTTTTGTATTTTTGATTTTTTAAATTTTTTATCTTTTTGATAGTTTTTGGAAAGTTAGGACCAAAAATGTCACTCCATGTGATAGGATCCAACAACGATGTTTGTGACTTCCTTGATAAGGGAGACTAGGTGCATTTGTTTATCAAGAGTTATGTTATCCCTGATCTCGATGATCATGGTGAGATCATACTCAACAAATGACTATGATTTATCTTGAAACATGGATTTCGTATGGGGATCTTGAGTTCCCTATCCATAGATTTATGCAATTTTCACCATACTTGATGGTTACATGTATGCTCATTCTTAAATCGCACTTGATTTACAATTTTGAGATTGTTCAAGTTGTTGGGGGATTTCAAGATCTTGGAAGTTTTGACTTGAGCTTGATTAAGAAACTGTTTGGGTTTCTTATAAGATGACGTGTGACTTTTTGACCCCAAGAAGTGGGAGAAGAGAGAAAACGTTTATGATTGATGATAGGAATGAGAGAAATGATGGTGGGATTTCCACGGTCATTGGTGGAAGGATGATGTGATGGATGAATAGGATATGGTCCAAGAAGCCACTAATAGAAGATGAAAAAGGGATGTTATAATATGGCCCTAAGATGGAAGAAGTTGGGCTATGAGGACATGGCCCAAGGATAAAAAAATATGACGAAGTCTTTGCGAGGTGTGGCCCAAGTATATACAAGAGAGGGACTACTCGGAGGTATCCCATAGATATAAGAGGATGAAGGGCTACTAGGATGTGGCCTAAGAATAGAAGGGAATGGGCTACCAGGAGGTGACCCACAAGTAGAAAATGGAGGGCTACCCGGGGTGGCTCCAAGATAGAAGAAGATGATGGGATACTCAGCGGTGACCCAAGACAAGATTTTTATTGAGGAATGATAATAGATAAGGAATGAGTTGGCAATCAGAAGATAGGCCATGGATCAATGCTAGACCCCGACATCTCATCATGCTCAGAGGAAGGTGAAGATGGAATAACATAAGAAGAATCAAGTTCCATGAATTTAAGATCTTCCTTTATGTTCTGTCAAAAGGATCAATTTCTTTTCCCCAATACACGAGCGTATCGAGTTCTAGAAAAAATCCTTGTTTGTAATCCTCTATAGGAATATCATTGTGTAGTCGATTATTTATTCATTACGAGAGAAATCAATTATTAGAGGTTTTTTTCTTTAGTCGTAGAATGTTGAATAGGATAAACAGGTCCAATAAGGAGGAAGATTAATTGTGAAGAAGATGAATCAAGAGAGGATGTAGGATTGGAGGCAAGAATCTCATGAATGGACGATTTTGATTTGGACCTTTATTATTTTTCTAGAAGATGACATAATGTAGGTTGGAAAGTAGGATCACATAGCCATCCATTAAGTTTTGAAATCGTATTCGAATTAGATGATTGACTAGAGGAATATGAGTCATGGAACTCTTGATGGAGGAAGAGGTCATTAAGATGACCCGATGAAGGAGGTCTGCGAAAAAAGGGAGGACTATGACTCACGAAATGAATTATATCTTTGATCGACGGAACATGGAGTTGCATGAATATTAAAAGGAGGAAGACATCATTGAGGTGATTTGAAATAAAGGTCTTGTGAAGGAAGGGAGGATTGTGATTCAAGATTTGATCTAGAGGTATACAAACAATAGTTAGGATCCAATTCTTTAGAAGAAGAGTGGGATTTTGAATGGTAGTTTGGATTTGAATTAGAAGAATAAGAGTGGGGGAGCCTGAATAATAATTTGGATCAAAAGCATCCAAAACATACCATCGACTATAAGCTAAAGGTGGGGAACATGGTACAGTGGGCCCTCTATCATGAAGAACCAAACAAGGTTTAGTTGTAATGGGAATATTTTGATGTGAATACCTAAACCTAGGTTTCATATTGTTGTAAATGTGAGAAACCATGTGATAGTCAGTCATTATTGGTGTCATTTAGGTGTGCATGCCAAGACCTAGATAGTGTGATGGAACTCCTTCAAAGGGAAGGAAGTGACATGTTGATTTGGGTAGCATAAGGGCAACCAACTATACATTTGGTAAGTATGGAGATGCGTGCATGATTTTTTGAAGAAGGTCTAAGGAAAATAGACATTGTGATGATGTAATCTCGGTGAGATTGAAAATTATTGTCTTAGACAACAATTTTTCTAGATGAAAAATCACAAGGAACAATCATGCAAGTGTGAAACAAAAATCCAATCAACAAGGAAATACACCCTATGCAAATGCGTGTGCAAAGTGATAGTTCGATGCAAAGATGATCAACACAATGTCAATACTTACGTCAAGCTTGAAATAAACAAGGCGTAAATATTAACAAAGGGTAGACGTGAATCCCAATCAAAGGATACCATGATAAGTTAAACAACCAACAAGGTCTAAATGTTAAAGGGTGAGGATTACAAATGTAAGCCACGTAATCATACCAATTAGACACGTTAATCAAGATTCACAAAGAAGTGAGCGATTAGTGCCAACGTGGTATCGAAACGACACAAAGTAAGTGGCACTCTTCAATATTTTGGACAACATTTGAAGAAAAACTAAGTCTAAGTATACTAAGGATGTGCTAAAATGTGTGCAATGTAACACCACAATACATACACTTACATCACATTTACGAGCTTGACATAAATATTAACAAAGGGTAGATGTGACTCCCAATCAAAGGATACCATGATAAGTTCAACAACCAACAAGGTCTAAATGTTAAAGGGTGAGGATTACAAATGTAAGCCACGTAACCAAAATAATTGGAAAAATTAATAAAGGTTTACGAAGAAGTGAGATATTAGTGCCAACATGGTATTGAAATGACACAAACAAAGTAAGCAACACTCTTTAATATTTTGGACAATGTTTGAAGAAAAACTAAGTCAAAGTATACTAAGGATGTGCTAAAATGTGTGCAGCGTAACACCACAATACAGACACTTAGATCACATTTACAAAAATGTGACATAAGTATCTTAATTATGTCGAGACAATGCAAATGAGGCAACACGTCAAAGGGAGATCAAATGATGAATCAATCCTAACTATGATGATGATCTTGAAATCAAGATCAAGTGGCCATCAAAGATATAAGGATGCATCCATGCACTTTAGACGTTTAACAACTCAGCCGCAAACATGGATGAGCGTAAATGGATAAAAAAGTGGTGAACACTATCTATGACAACACTCCCAAAATATGCCTTCTGTTGTCCCAAATGGGAAACAAGAATGCAAAGGTATAGATCAAAAAAATAAACTAAGCGCCACTTGGGTAGAGCTTCACCTCGTATGAAGGTGAGAAAGAAGCTAATCTAAGTGAAACGTTGTCTACTTTCTGTGATGAAAGACACTTAGATCCAATTTAAGTGGATTCTTTTCCTTGTTCGAAAAACAAGGTTCTAAATCCAAACAATTTATCACTTCATGATAACCAAGATGTGACAAAGGACTAGTAAAGTGGGCCTCAAGAAAAAATGGCCTCCTTTATAAGATCTCTCAACTAGGTGTTACAAAGTTGTCTTAAGAAAGTGCTATTTACCCAAATAGTCCCTTGCCTATCTTGGGAGTATCTTGTCTTTACTTTACCCCCTTTGAGAATAAAGGGAAACTAGTGCGTCCATGTGTGCTCTCCCTGGGGTCACCATATGGACAAACAATAACTCTATCTCACAAGGCATACTAGTCAAGTGGGTAAGCGAAGCACTTTTTATTTCATCCACGAGGTTACACAACGGTGGACTACTTTAGGGTTCTGGTACCACCCCCATTGTTATAGCTTAAGGTGTTATGCCAAAGGGGTTATGTTCCAGTTGAGTGGATAGGGACATACCCTTTTGTGAAACTTACAATATAGTGTTTTGAATATGGTGTGTTTTTTATCTTGCTTAATTTAATCTGGTTTTAAGTGGTATGCCATTTGACAACCTGCAAGAACATGTGTATTAGAAGTTTTGCATTTTGCATGTCTTTCTTCTACAAGTGTTAGGTCTTGTAGACAACAAGTTTAAGTAATTTTCTATTTCACATATTAATGTCAAGAAAGAGAACTTTACACCTTTCTTTTGATTCCTTAGATCGCTAATAAGCGCAAAAAGGAAGAGCATACGCAATGTGAAAAAATCCTACTAAATCACATGAAAATTTACTTTATCCTTTATAAAATAAGTGTTTGGAACATTTAATACAAGTTTTGTATAAGTGTTTCTGATCTCCAAGATCACTTTTGAAGGTGCGAGGAGAGAGCATATGCAATTTTACAAACCTAGTTTTAAGCTAAGAACCAAAAAAACTTTAACTATTGCAAATTGAAATATAAAAGAAAAAATCTTTTTTAACTTATTAGTCTCGAGAAATCTGCAACAAAGATTAGAAAAAAATATTTTGTATTTTAAAGAAAAAATTTCAAACTTTACACAGACACCTGCACTCCCAAACCGACACTAGTGCTCCCCCGACCAACGGGTACATGCCTAACTCAACGGATACACTGTAAATTTTTTTAGTGAAATCTAGTATACTAAAAACACAGATGCATCCAGCTAGATAGGGACACTTGTAACTCAACATGGACGCTTAGGTTTCATGGATACGTGCCCAAGCATAAAACAGACAATTTTCAAATTTTTACATAGTCAAGCTATTTATGCAGACGCAGACGAGAAGTGGAGACATAGACCAACCGATGGAGACGCACATGTATCCCTACATAGAAAATAATTGTTAGTGATAAGGATATTCGAGACAAGTACGCTCCTGTTCTGATGGGAACACTAAGGTTTCAACGTGTACGCACCCCTTCTTAACACCTATGTGTACCCTGTGAAAAACCTACAAAACTCACGGATTTTAAATTTTTTAAAAGAAAACAAGTTAGTTGTTAGTCAAAGTGTCATATTTCTATATCAAACTCACAAAATACCTACAAATGAAGGTCATTTATCTAGTATTAGAAATAGAAATGAGGAAATAACAAGTAATTTGACCTAAAAAAACTTGAAAATGAACTTTGAAGAACTCAAAAGACCCCCATTGATGGAGGATGGACATAAGTGCCCCATCGGGCATGCCAAATGTATGAAATGGAAATTTACAAAAGCTATAGAATGAGGCTAAAGAACCTCAAAGATTTTATAAATCATCCATGCACCATGAGATAACAGCTAAACAAGAGTTAATCCTATACATGCATCATAACTTTGATAAAAACATCAAAAAAACCTAGCATATATACTACTCTCTACTCTTTACATTACTTAATTAATAAATTGAACCTAAAAAGATCAACTTAACAGTAAAAGGTGTGATGTTTGATATGAAACTCAAGCTTTCAAGAATGGAGTCTCACCATTAATGGCTTCAAGGCTAATGGTTCTCTCTATATTACTAAAAATTGGATTATGGAGTGGATGGATGTAAGATGGGGATCTCCCAACAATGGAGTATGGCCAAGATCCAAATGTTCTATAGCTTAAATATATAACAAATGATTTCTAATGCCTTTCTAAAGTGCTTGAGAGATAAGGACCATTTGAAATGAAAGCCATAGGCTTGTATTTATAGTTTCGGTTTAGAAGAGTTTGGACTTTGGGTGCATGTGGGACTAAATTCTAAAAATAAATTTAGGATTAGATTAGGATAAACATGCTTTAGGATTAGTTAATCTTGGTTTAGGCTAGTTAACTAGGGTTTAGGCTAGTTAAACTTTGATTAACATGTGATTAGAGACTCTTTGAGAGTTGGGAGGGTCTGGATTACCAATTGTGGTGATAAATAGCCTACGAAGCCAATAAAAGTGGTCTAGATAGAACTAGGGAGGTTTTGAATGGTCAAAAGAGGAATGTTTAGCTAATAAGAGACATATTAGCCAAATAAGCTAATTATCGGAGGAATATTACCAAGAAGGTGTTGTGCATGGGCATCCAAGAATGGAGCAAAAATAGGGAATTAATGAAGTGTCATTAATTTTTGGATTGGATGAAATGCTAATTATAAGCATATTTTAGGTGTCTACAGCTAGGAGGAACTACCTCTAAATGCAAAACAAGACCACAAGAAGAATATTAAACAATATATGTCATTAAACTACCTAGCATGCGCTAGATATGGGAAGCGTGATACTTCTAGATGGCTGTCAATCCACTATTTAATACAATTTAAAGTAATAAATAACATGAAAAAGTAACATCATACTATAGTTGATATGATATAAGCATCTCATTTAAATACAATAAGAAAATATAATCTAACAGGTAGGGTTACGATCAAATCTGGAGGTTGGGTAGGTGGTTTTGAGTTTTTGTAGGTTTGAAAGAGGTTTGGTAAAAGGTTACAAATAATTATGGGAAGTTTGGGGATGGGAGCTGGTTTGTCTGACACGGAGACCGACACCGGTCAGGGTATGACTGATGATGGTTTAGATGTGACTAGTGACGTTTTAGGGTGGATAATGGTAGAACATCAAAATGGGTACCCTTGATCTCTGTGTCTACACAGAGAGTTGAGAAGGCCTATGGTGGGACTTTAGGTAAGATACCATGTTTGGGTAAGGTTCTGAGAGGTTTTTGGGGTGTTAAGGTCAACTTAGTGAATGTATGTCAGGAGACACAAGAACCGATGTAAATCAGTGAACGATATCGGTGAAGGAAAACCGATGATGGTCAAGGTGACCAACGCGTCGAGAGAGGAGGAATGGTGGAAATCAATCAAAATTGGTTTTGGATCTTCTTTGTGATTGCATAGAGAATGGAAGAGGGATGAATAGGTTTGTAAAAATGCTAAAAAGGCTCAGGAATGCCTAAGATTCGGGTGTAGGGAGATAAAATGTAGTGGGTGGTTAGATGGGTGGATTGATAGGAAGGTGGGAATGATGGAATGTAAAGGAGAATAAGATCTGACAAATGGAGATAAAGAAATTACAATCTAAGTAAGTATAGAATGATGCAGATCAAAACCACTTACTTGTATTTACAGGCCTAGTTAGTGGAGGATAGAAATGGTTGATCTATGAAATTGGTGATCAGTTTCATGGAAGCACTTCCCAGAATGTTACCATGAATCCCAATGCCTTCAAATCAGTCTTGGTTCTGGTTAAGGGGAATTTGGATGCTTGAAAAGGATATAGTTCATGGTTGTGTGCAGATCTCTCTCCTTCCAAACTCAAAAAATGACTAACCTCCTAAACAAGGTTTCCAAAATGAATATATGATAACTGACGATGGTTAGGGTGACCAGTGTCGATTTGGGGTTAACCGACATCGGTTAAGGTAGGAAATCCTAGGTTTTCCAAAATAGCATATCTTGGCTATCTTTTGGCAAGTTTTTCCCATTGGTCCAGGTCTAAAATGGTATTTTGTGCTTAGATAAGTGGTCATGCTATTAGAGAAAGAATATGCATCTAATGTTAGGGTTAGACTAAGCCTCAGTTAATTAGGGTAAGTAGAGATTGCATCTTAGTTAAAAGAAACATGCTAAGAATAGGTATATGATGAGGTGTCTAGGTGAATTGGCTAGGTGAGGAGGTTAACTGAGGATATTAATTAATTTAATTAAGATGATTAATTTAATCAACATATGCACTAGGGGATATGAACGGGTAGGATATGGTTAATTTAATTAACGGGGTTTTAATGGAAATATTACCTAATTTTGGTGTCTACCATTTTCCCCTTTTATTGTGTGGATTTTATTTGTAAGTGACACTAGCAAAAAAATAGGAAGTGGTTGCCCCAAATATAGGTGAAAGCGGGGTTTCCCCAAGTAGTGTTAAAGGTGATCCTCCTCAAACTAGGAGCTGATGAGGTGTGAGATTGAATCAATGAGTGGTTTGATAAATGGGTAAGTGATGAAATTGAAGGTAGGTGAGTTGTAGGTAAGGGTATGCGCATTATAGGTAATGGGTAATAGGCATGGGTCATATCAAGTAATGGGTAATGAAAATCAAACACACAAACACATATAGATTGTGACCTTGTTCCAGTTAAAGATATTTCAAAGTCTACATCGTCTAAGGTCGGTAGGTTTATCCAAACAAGGTTGAAGTGATTCGGATATCCAGGGTATAGGATATGGTCTAGAAACACAACGTAGGTTAGGTATAGGAATGTTTAGGTATGTTTCAATACACTAAAGGTTTCGTTAAGATAAACGACACGGCAATAGGAAAGGTATGGTTGTTAGGATAAAACAACATGGGTAACAACATCACAAGGTATAGCGAGTACACAAGTTCAATGGTCATCAAAAGTAGGTTCAAGTCGGGTACAGGTAAGGCCAAGGTGTAGGTAAAATGAAAAGTCCCTAAACATAATTAAGGAAATGTATGGGTAGTGTGGGTTTGTGGGTAGGTTGCAATAAGGGTTGGTAAGGTCAAAGGGTTTTAACAAATGCAAGTGGCATTGTTGCAAATTACATCGGTAAGGGAATTTGGGTGTTCGAGAGGTAGGGTATATTGTGTAGAGGGTGAGCGGTAGTCATGCCAAGGGTGGTGTGTGATAGGTAAGGTTGTAGGTGTGGCCCATTAGTGTAGGTGGGTGATATGTGAGGGCATGGGGAAATGGGTAGGGTTACAGTGAAGACCAAATGGTCGTAGGTCGGGTAAGAGATAAGTTCCATCTAACACATGCACATGTATAGATTGTGATAAGGTACCAGCTAAAGAGCACACAAAATCTACATTGGTAAAGGTTGGTAGGTTTATCCAATAGGGGTGAAGTGATTCAGGTATCCAAGGCATAGGATATGGTCAGGAATCACAACAAGTTCGGTGTAGGACATTAGGTATGATCCAATGACACCAAAAGGTATGGGTTGGTTTGGATAAACAACACAACATTAAGGTAAGGCAAGATCCGAGGCTAGTCAAAGTAAGTATCATATCATGAGGTAAGATGGGTATAGGAAATTCGAGGGGCATATAGGGTAAAGTGGGGTACGGGTTATTAGGGTGGGTGGTGTAAATGGGGTAGTGGCGGGGCCAAAGTATGCCCCAACTAATAATAAGGTTAGGTGGGAGGTAATGAGGGAATTTAGAGTAGGAAAAATGAAGAGGAGAGTCTAAATGGAAAGTAGTTGAATTAGGCATGATTGAGTCGAGATCATGTAGGCATAATGGAGTCTAGGTAAGTTAGACATGGTGGAGTCTTAGTCAATCGGACATGGTAGAGTCTAGCTCATATTTGCATGGTTGAGTCTAGGTCATGTAGGCATGGTTGAGTCTAGGTGAGTTAGGCATGGTTGAGTTAAGTTTTTGGTTTTGATTTAATTTCCAAGTTATTGGTAACATGGGAAATAAATGATGATGTATATGTATGTGATGGTGTAGATTTCCAAAATATTTGATATCATGGAAAGGTGAAATAATGGATGTATGATATGATGATGTAAGAAATAGGTAGATATACATGTTTGTATATTTGTATTTTCATTTAATTTCCAAGTAGTGTATAAGATGGAAACTAAGGTAGAATGTGAAAATTAGTTAGGGTAGAGAGTGGTGAGCTAATCTCCAAAGTCCCCATGCCCTCGGAGTGCTACCTACATAGCCCCGACAAAAAGGGCCTCAAACCAATGTAGTTCTCTCGTAAGCTAGGGAAGAATATGATGAGGATAGATGAATGGGTTGGTAGGTTTTAGGCATGTTTTGAGTCTAGGTCATTTAGGAATGGTTATGTTTAGGTGATTGTAGGCATGGTTGAGTTTGTAGGCATGGTTGAGTTTAGTCGATTAGGCATGGTGATGTTGGTAAAATACCTTGAAGGCATTACATGACCAACTATGTGAAGGGTGAAGAAAGACACATGATCACAAAATGTCATTTTTATATAGTGCAAGCAAGGATGGTTCACGTATGATTTATTATTGAATTTATAATTTGTGGTTGGGAAGTTAAGTAGGATAAAGTTGATTATACCAAATTCTTGATAACTTTTAACAAATGTTGGAAAATCTAAAAAGAAAAATGACAAAAGGCTTCTAATAGTCGAATGAACCTTCAACTAGAGGATGTGCACCTAAGAAATCTCAAATACACGCGATTTCACATATTCTTCAAGGATTCAACATAAAAGGAGTAATTTCTTTGAAAAAATTATTTGTAAATGGAAGTGGAGTAGGATGTGGAGGAATCTTGGATGACGGTTGCTTATGTGGGATTGATAACTCAGTAGAAGAATCAAGAGGAGAATAGGGTGGACTATGTTGGTATCCAAATTTGTTCTCCTTTTCAGTCTAAGCAACACCATATATATGTCATGGAGCTTAAAGATAGATTAGACCATTTTGTAAGTCGTTTGTAGCAGGGATATGGTCTAGCTGGCACCCAGTGTTTGTGGAGAAATGGATAGCACTCAATAGGACTTGATCTTGTCCTAATGTTTTAGGTTGTGCCTTGCAACCAAGCTAAGAGGACCTATTTTTAACCTTGTAATCATGAAGGAGATGAAGATTTCCTTCTCTTTGCTTGAAATTCTATGATGGAGACCTTGATGAAAACATGAATAACACCCCAAATCTGAACTCTCACAAGTTGTCACTTCTCAAAACATGGGTATGTTCTCAAAACAAGGTAAAGGCTACTAGAGACATTGGGAATCCTGATCTGTTATGCATACTTTTACAAATAGATTTTGAACCTCTATGGGTATACAGATGCAAATAAGGGATATTACATGATAGGATCTTTTTTTAGGTTATTTTTGTGGGGGATTGATAAGAAAAACTGGGATAGATCAGATCTTTGACAATCTATACAATACTTTAACAACTATCGATGAAATGCCTAAAATAATCATGATGTTATTTCAACCGAAGAGGTACAAATGGAATCCCGGTTGCACTCTTCACACAATATTTGAGAACTCACCTCAAAAACTTGAAGTAAAGAACTCAATTAAACACAAAAACCCATGATCAAACCACACCTAAGGTACCCCCAAAGGCTTACAAGAAATCTCTGCAATCAAGGAAGGTAAAGTGATTTTAGATTTTTTATCTCCTTATTAGATGAAGGCTCTTCTGATTATGATATTGCAAATGCCACAAAACTATCAACTAGAAATGGAGATCCTGTGTGATTCCCAAAGAATTTCAATGCAAGATTTCCAAGAACAATAAAATTTATTTGCACGCATTTAAAATTGATAGCAGACATCATATTGCCCAAAGAAAAACATAGATTTAATTCAAAACTTGTTAGATTCAACAATAGGGGAGAGTTACATGAACAATCTCAGAGCTGTGTGATGGCTATACACTTGTAACCAACTCACATACATGAATTTCCAACACATGAGACATTAACTTGGTTCTTTGGTGGATTTCATAGAAGATGAGCTTTCTCTCAAAGCATTTACTCATGATTTTTCAACCCCTGACTTTACAATTTCTCCAAAATGCATTATATACCTCATACCACATTGGAGTCTTCCTTCCCAAGAAAATAATATGCTATGGGATCAAATTTGTCACAAAAAACCTCATGATTTAATGACAGTGACACCAAATGGAAAAACAACTTGCAGGTTGCCAGGTATGCACAAAAAGTTAAATCATTACACAAATTCAGATCATTATCCACCCCAGGGGCACATTTTTATCATTTAGGCATGCAAGCATCTTTCATTCATCATTTTTTACCTTTCCCCTTTTTAATTTTACCTTTGTAACTTTTGATGTTGACATTTCACATTTTTTCTCGGCTTGAGCCAAAATTACATCAAAAACACCATAGATCAAAGAATTAGGTCATGAAAATGATGCCAATGTTCTCAGAAGGCCAAGATGACACAAAATCATATAAGATTTGATGAAAATTGATGAAGAAATCATGATTCCAAGTTTCCTAGAGCTCCCATGGCGGCCCAAACAAACGAATGCATAGTAACCATCGATCTCATCCACCTTT
Source organism: Taxus wallichiana var. yunnanensis (assembly GCA_018340775.1). Lineage (NCBI taxonomy): Eukaryota > Viridiplantae > Streptophyta > Pinopsida > Cupressales > Taxaceae > Taxus > Taxus wallichiana. Next base: position 263,935,524 of record CM031236.1, read on the forward strand.
TAATATCAGCCCTCCATGTGGAAAATGCCATTTTAAAAATAATCTTAATATTACATTTTTAATATTTGGATTAGATGGGACATGTGTTAAAAAATGATTAGATCAGGCCCATGCCTTAAAAAAATGCATTTGCAACCTTTTGAAAATTTGGAAAATTTTGCCACTTTTCTCTGCACCTTTCAGGCTCGCCACGTGTCCAAAGGTGGGTCCCATTGAAACCGTGGACCAATTCTATCAATTTTGCCTCTTTTGTGGAAAAAGGAAATTTTTTCACAAAACCTCTGTGGGCCTAGACACCCAATCTCTTCCCCGCCACATGGCACTCTCTGATTCGTTGTAGGGCCAAGCCTCCTATTCTACCTTCAAACCTTCCTACAAAATTTGAAAAATTTAAAACTTACCGCGGGCCCATGCTCTTCCTTTGACTTCTTAGAATGTGCCACATGTCCATCATGGATAGGCTGTGGAGGCACACTTCCATTTACACTTTAGCTCCTTTTTCCAAAAAGGAAAAATTTTACTCTGTCCCTCGAGGTCCAAACCTCCACCTCCATTTTTCTTCCTTGGACACGTGTCACTTCCTGACTTGTTGTGGAGCTTCGGCCCAAAATTTGATTTTTACCATTTGAAGTTAAAAACTTCCAAGTCATTGCAAAACCCACTACCCCATCCTATCCTTTCCTGGACATGTGTCCACCGATGATTTGTCGAGGGCTTTCGAGGCCAAAAATTCACTTCATCATTTTGAGCCAAAAACATCAAAATTCTCCAAGTCCCTCCGCCATCCGCACGCCCTCCGTGCCATGTGTCCTCTCCCTATTCACTACAGGCCTTCAGGCCAAAATTTTATTTTGAAAATTTTTCATAATGAAAGCAAAATTTCCTAAGGAAAGCCTACCACCCGCCAATCCCCTAGCCAATCAAAATGTGCCACGTGGTGCTCTATTGTAGAAGACAAAGCCATGGATCAAAAATTTCCTGTTGTCGAAATTTCAAAAAATGATAAGTTAGAGACATTTCCCAACAACCCCTAGCCAATAGGAACCCGCCACATTGCCATTACCTTGCGATGATAAATTTGACGGGAAAACAACACCCGTATGACTGTCAAATCATGAAAAATTTAAAGGATGCCCTAGAAATCAAATTTTTCAACAAGGATTGCAATTTTTTTGATTTTGAATCAACTGAATCATGTTTTGACATTATTTTTGACCTTAGGATTGGGAAATTAACCCATACAATTTAGATTTGATCAATTTTGATTTTTACACAATTTGGTAAAGGGAAAATGACACAAAGAATAAAATTGGAAAAACCTACGGCACAAATAAGAGCACACATGGATTTTTTCTTTTAAACTAGGGTAGAACAACAAGTTTATGGGAATTTTTGAAGCATTTCAACCAGGGGAGAAATTGCAGATCACCAATTTGAGAAATAAAATGCTTATGAGAAAAATCAGACATGAAAAATTAGGGCACACAATGTAAGCTCAAAAATGGCACTAACATTGGCTCCTACCTGGGGATGGGCACTCCCAGTGAGTTCCATAAGGAAAAACATAGACCAAGTGCCAAAATACGATTGGGAAAAGGATTCAAAATATAGGGCAACCCCAAAAACCAAAACCACCTAACAAAAATGAGCCAAGAAAACAACCATAATGGCTGCCAAGAATAAAGGGAAAACCACAAACCACCAATAACAAGAAACAAAGAAAAAAAAGGCTATACAATTGTACAATTTGTGCATACCTCAATTTGGGGATTAATCCAAGAAATGTTTTTAATGTCTGCCATTAACAAGTAGCTCCAACAATTCCCCACCTAGATCTTTGAGAAAAAAGTTATGTTCACCAATTTTGATATCAATGGCATAAGGGCCCATCCATAATGCATCAAACTTTCCATGCTTTCCCTTATCTTCATGCCTACTATCCCACAATAAAACTAGATCTCTAATATTGAAGGCTCTAGGAGTGACCTTCTTGTCAAACAATCTCTATAGTTTCTCTCTAAATCTGATATGCCTTTGATGGGATGCTCTTCTCTCCTCATCTATCTCAATAATCTAATTAATCCTTGATTCATATCAGCCATGCTCTTTATCTTCCAACTATTGGGAAAACTGAAATGAAGATAATTGCAGGTGTAAGGGTAGCAAAGCCTGAGTTCCATACACCAATTCAAACGGGCTTTTACCAGTTGCTCTTTTAGGAGTTATTCTATCATCCCAAACTTCAAACTTCAATTGTTCTCCCCACTTTTTCTTGTTCATTTCCAAGGTTCTTCTAATGATCTTTAGCAAGTTCTTATTACTGGACTCATCTTGTCCACTCCTTGGGGGTTATAGTTTTAAGAATAATTTAGATTGATTCAATATTCATTGCACATTGCCATTAAAGGTTTGGCTCTAAAGCACATGGCATTATCAGATACAATATTAACTGGAACTCCAAATTTGCATATGATATGATTCAATAAGAAGTCCACTACCACTTGGTGTGTTGCCTTTTTAGATGGGATTGCTTCAACCCATTTTGTAAAATAATCAGTGGCTACAAGAATCCACTTATGACCAGCACTAGAAGGATCTGAAATCTCACCAATGAAGTCCATTCCCCATTGTTTGAAAGGGGCTTCAATTGATATAGGCTGCAAAGGAAGGGATCCTGAAGCTTTTAGTCTTCCAGAGAAATGTTGGCAACTATCACATCTTATAACCAGCTGGGTTGCATCTTTAAAAAGAGTAGGCCACCAATAACCAACCCTCAAAATCTTATGTGTTGTTACTCTTCCAGCAAAGTGTCCTCCACAAACTCCCCCATGGAAATCAACAACTATCTTGGGAGCTTCATCTTCAACTATGCATTTCAAGAGGACACCTTCAGGGTTCTTCCAAGCCAGCCCAAGGTCTGTAATGATATATTTTTGAGAAGCCAGCTTGAGGGATCTTTTCTAATTTTTATTTAAATGATCAGGACAGCAAAGGTGTCTAAAGTAAAAGATTACATCCTTGTACCACTTAGAATTTACCAACTTTGTAAGCACATCTACCCTTTCTTCCTCTAGCTAATTCACTTCCACATTCTGTAAGTTGCTCTCAGCCATGACCTTAGTAAGACCCAAACCTATCACCAACTTTGTGGTTTGGATGTCCATATCATACTCCTGCAGTTTGTTCACCCATCTACATATTTTACTTGAGATCTCCATCTCTGATAATATGTCTTTCACCATGGTGTGGGGAACATAGGCAATAACTTTTGAACTCAATATATAAGGCCTGAAAACTTTTGTTTCTTTCACCAAGGCAAATGCTTGTTTCTCCATGATTGTATACTTTAACTCAACAGCTTGTAAATCCTTTCTAAAGAAGGCAATAGGCCTCTCAGCCTCATTCTCATCCTTTTGTAGAAAAACAGAAGCAATGGTATACTCAGAAGCAAAGGAAAAGATTTGGAAAGGCCTCTTATAGTTTGGGGCTGCTAAAACAAGTGCATGTTTAAGTGCATCCTTAATTCCTTCAAAATCTTGAATGGAAGCCTCCTCCCATTTGATAACTTGGTCCTTCTTTAGCATGCTTGTGATTGGAAGAGTTAACTCAACAAATTTGGAAACAAACCTTCTAATAAAATTAATCTGACCAAAGAAAGACTAGATGCCTTTCTTGGTTCTTGGGATAGGTACCTTGCTGATTGCTTCCACTCTCTCAGGGTCTATCATAACACCATATTTTGACACAATGTGACCAAGCAGCTTGGCCTTTTGCATGCCAAAATGAAACTTCTTTGGATTAAGAGAAATGCCATACTCCCTACATCTGATCAACATCTTCTCCAAGTGCTGCAAATGATCACCTCTCTACCTTGAAAATACAGTCACATCATCTTGGTAAACTGCAATGAACTCATTGATGTAACCAGCAAAAGAAACATCCATTTCTCTTTGAAAAGTGGCACCAGCATTCATCAAACCAAAGGGCATCCTAACAAAAACATATGTCCCCCAAGGCATAGTGAATTTTTTCTTAAGTCTTTCTGATTCTTTAACTACCACTTGATTATATTTAGAGAAACCATCCAATGTAGAAAGTAATTTAATCCTTATCACAAGCTACAACATATTTTCCATATTTGGCAAGGGATAGTTGTCCTTCATGGATGCATTGTTTAGATTTCTAAAATCCACACAAAGTCTGATGTCTTTGTTCTTCTTCCCGATTGGAAAAGGTTTACAACCCAAGATGAATACCTAGTGGGTTGAATAATACCTCCATCTCTCAACTTCCTTAACTCCACTCGTATTTTCATGGAGAGAAGTGGATTAATTGGCCTTTGCCTCTGTTTGAATGGTTTGGAATTTGTTTCAAGAGGGATCTCATGCTAAAATAAATCTTCTCTGTATGCTTTCAGCTTTGAATAGGACCAAGCAAGGCAATCTTGATATTTTTTCAAGAGTTGGGCATAGGACTATTTTTCTTCTTTACTTAAATTTCTACCCAACCAAACCTTCCTTGGTTTTTCCTTTGTTCCCAATTCATGCTCTTCCACATCCCTTGAGGCAGACATGTTTCTATTTATGATGCAATCAACATTGTTAAAATTTGACTCAAGTGCAACAAGACCTCTAGGAATGGTGTTTGTTTTCAATTGGATGATATATTTTCCAAACAAAGTTTCTCTTCCTTCAGTCATGCATACCATTGGTTCCCAATCAATATTTTGATTTGAAAACTCACCCTAGTTTTTCAAGAACCTTAGCACTTGAGCATCATTGTTAAAGACTTGCCAATGTTTCACATTATCAGGGACAGCTGGCCTAGTCAGCACTTCAATGTTATATTCACAATAAGGTGAAATGGTGCAATTTTCAAATCTAGAACCCAACACTACCAACTTATCAGCAGCAGCATTAAGACCTCTATCATGGTAAACAATGTTAAAGGAATCAAACATTTTAATTAGATCCCAAACTACATGCTTATATTGTTTCATACACTGATTTTTTGTAGCATACAGTTTTCTTATTTGTTTGAAAACCAACTCTAAGTACTTATTAATTTGGTAGATGTTTCTCCTCCTTGTGAGCTTGAATAACATCCCACCATGCAAATATCATCATCGTTCCATCCTCATTACCAGCTTCATCAACGTATTGGTCCACTTCACATGGAGGATGAGGAAGAAAACATCTATCACACTAATCCATATCAGTAACTTCAGCAACAATAGAAACCCTGATAGTTAGAGGGTCAGGAACCAATCTATTTTCACATGTTTGGGGTTGTCTATTTGTAGATCCAACAAGCCCTTTACCCTTGTCATCAAACCTCTTCTCATTTGTATGGTGATTACCAAATCTATCTTGTGCTTGCTTTGCCTAAGCTGACCTTGTGAAGTCTACCCAATTCCCTTCTCATTTTTTGCAACTTGTATGAAATTTCCTTGACAGCCCCTGCCAAAGTATTCACAACCTCTTCTAAATCAGCACCTTTGCTAGCTTGAGGTTTTTTGGGTTTATCAATTTTACACCATATCTCTTGAGAGGTTTCCCAATTGCTTTAATATTATTCTCAATTTGAAGTTCCATGGAGAAAGCTTGTCTTAGATTGGTTGGGTTCTTGTCTCTTAGGTAATAGACTACTTGTTTATCAAATGCATCTGCATATTTGATTAAACAAGATTCATCACAAGGCCTCAAACCAATAGGTAGCCTTCTCAAAAAAAAAAAAAATTGAACCTTGTGTTAAAGTCATGGAATGATTCATTAGGGTTCTTCTTGATATTCTCAAACTCGGATAAAAGAAATCTAGGATTAGTCCCTGTCACCATATTGCAACCTAAATGCATTTTTCATTTCAGTCCATGAATCAATAGATTTATTAGGTAAATCCTTGTACCAATCCCTAACATATTATTCTAGTGTATGAATAAATAACTTAATATACACATATTCAAACTCTATCTCAAAATATTCCATCATATTATCAAAAATTTTGAGATGCGATCACCATAATAACATTGTTACCACGGAATTTTGGCAACCTATTTCTGACATCTTGTGGGATAACATTTGGGTAATCATCCATTCCTCTAAAATTTATAGGACCAAAAGTGTTAACAACAAATGGAGGTCTATGCCGAGCCATATTGTTTGGTGGGGGTGATCTTGGAGGTGAGACAAGCTGATAAGGAGTGCAATATCTTTGGAGCTCAAGAATGTGTTTCACAAGACTGGTATCCTCTAAGTGCTGATTTTCTTGGAATTTTTACTCGAATTAAAACATAGAGGTGAAGATTGGAGAAGGAACTTACCAGGAATAGTATAAGGACCTTCACTAGCTAAGGCAAACAATTTTATGAGAGGATTGCTTGAATCAGAATCACTTGAAGAAGAGTGATAGTCCTCTACCAAAGGCTGATCTCTCTCACCAATGGCTATATCTTTTCCTGATGTCTGACCTTTAACCACGTTCCAAACTCTTCTCCCTTCCAAATCTGAATTTATTAAATCTAAGAACAATTTCTTAGCAGAGTCTTTAAGGAAGAGATATCTTCTTCCCTCCAGTTTTGCAGAGATCAATAGCAAAAAAAATAAATGATAGAAAGCTTAAGACACTGGTATTTCCAAATTCAAATCAGCATGGAGTTGCCACTAAGGAATTTCACCTTAGTTGTGCAAGAATGCACTAAAATAATTCTGTCAAATGTTTGCTAGTACTGAAACCCTTGCAAAGCCTTATAAATCAGACCTTCTTCTTCTTAAATCAATCAATCACAATGCACCCAAAGTGTATGAACTGCTAGTAAATGGAAAAAGGGACAAAACTTGAAACCCTTGTTTAAAAACTTGCAGATATGAAGCATAGGATGATATTTTAACAATGTAGCAGCTCAAATACTTGAATACACAAATTCTCAAACTCCTCAAACACTTCAAAAACACCAAGAAATTAAAATAAGTCCCCAACAATGGTGCCACTCGTGTTGGTATCCAAATTTGTTCTCCTTTTCAGTCTGAGCAGCACCATAGATATGTCATGGAGCTTAAGGACATATTAGACCATGTTTTATGTCATTGGTAGCTGGGGATATGGTCTAGCTGGCACTCAAGTTTGTGGAGAAATGGATAGCACTCTAATAGGACTTGATCTTGTCCTAGCTATTTTAGGTTGTGCCTTGTAACCAAGGTAAGAGGACCTATTTTGTAACCTTGTAATGGTGAAGGAGATGAAGATGTCCTTCTCTTTTCTTGAAATTCTATGATGGAGACCTTGATGAAAACATGATCAACACCCCGATCTGAACTCTCACAAGTTGTCACTTCTCAAAACATGGGTATGTTCTCAAAACAAGGCAAAGGCTACTAGAGACATTAGAAATCCTGATCTATTATGCATACTTTTGTAAATGTATTTTGATCCTCTATGGGTATAAAAATGTAAATCAGGGATATTACATGATATGATATTTTTTGTTTAGGTGATTTTTGGTGGGGGATTGATAAGACAAACTGGGATAGACCAGATCTTTGACAATTTGTACAATACTTGAACAACTATCAGATGAAATGCCTAAAATAATCAGGATGTTCTTTCAACTAGAAGAGGCACAAATGGAATCCTAGGTTGCACTCTTCACACAATCTTTGAGAAATCACCAAAAAATATTGAAGTAAAGAACTCAATTAAACACAAAAACCCATGATCAAACCACACCTAAGGTACCCCAAAGGCTTATAAGAAATATCTACAATCAAGGAAGGTAAAGTGATTTTAAATTTGTTTATCTCCTTATCAGATAAAGGATCTTCTGAGTATGATATTGCAAATGCCACTAAAATATCTACCAGAAATGGAGATCCTGTGTGATTCCCAAAGACTTTCAATGCAATATTGCAATAAGAACAATAAAATTTATTTGCAGACATTTAAAATTGATAACATACATCATATTGCCCAAAGAAAAACACATATTTAATTCAAAACTTGTTAGATTCAACAACAGGGGAGAGTTACATGAACAATCTCAGAGCTATGTGATGGCTATACACTTGTAACCAACTCACATACATGAATTTCCAACACATGAGACATTAACTTGGTTCTTTGGTGGATTTCATAGAAGATGAGATTTCTCTTAGAATTTACTCGTGATTTTTCAACTCCCAACTTTACAATTTCTCCAAAATGCATTATATACCTCATACCACATTGGAGTCTTCCTTCCCAAGAAAAGAATATGCTATGGGATCAAATTTGTCACAAAAACCTCATGATTTAATGACAGTGACACCAAACGGAAAAACAACTCGCAGTTGCTGTGGTATGCACAAAAATTTAAATCATTACACAAATTTGGATCATTATCCACCCCAAGGGCACATTTTTATCATTCAGGCATGCAAGCATCTTTCATTCATCATTTTTTACCTTTTCCCCTTTTCAATTTTACCTCTACAACTTTTGATGTTGACATTTCACGTTTTTTCTCAAGCCTAAGCCAAAATTACATCAAAAACACCATAGATTGAAGAATTAGGTTATGAAAATGATGCCAATGTTCTCATAAGGCCAAGACAACACAAAATCATATAAGATTTGATGAAAATTGATGAAGAAATCATGATTCCAAGTTTCTGGAGCTCCCATGGCGGCCCAAACAAATGAATGCACAGTAACCGTCGATCTCATCCACCTTTTAATATCATCCCTCCACGTGGAAAATTATAATTTAAAAATAAGCTCAATATTACCTTTTTAAACTTTGGATTAGGTGGGACATGTGTCAAAAAATGATTAGATTGGGCCCATGCCTTTAAAAATGCATTTGCGACCTTTTGAAAATTTGGAAAAATTTTCCACTTTTCTTCACCTACCTTCTGGGCCCGCCACATGTCCAAAGGTGGGTCCCATTGAAACCGTGGACCAATTCTATCAATTTTTCCTCTTTTGTGGAAAAATGAAATTTTTTTCACAAAACCTCCATGGGCCCGGATGCCTGATCTCTTCCCCGCCATGTGGCGCTCTCCGATTCACCGCAGGCCAAGCTTCCTATTCTACCTTCAAACCTTCTTGCAAAATTTGAAAAATTTAAAACTTACCGCAAGCCCATGCTCTTCCTTTGAATTCTTAGAATGTGCCATGTGTCCATCATGGATAGGTTGTGGAGGCATGCTTCCATTTACACTTTAGCTCCTTTTTCCAAAAAGGAAAAATTTTACTCTGTCCCCGAGGTCTAAACCTCCGCCTCCATTTTTCTTCCTTGGACACATGTCACTTCCTAACTTGTTGTAGAGCTTTGGCCCAAAATTTTTTTTTACCACTTGAAGTTAAAAACTTCCAAGTCATTCTACACATGCTGCCCCATCCTATCCTTTCCTAGACACATGTCCACCGATGATTTGCCGAGGGCTTTCGGCCAAAAATTCACTTCATCATTTTGAGCCAAAAAACATCAAAATTCTCCAAGTCCCTCCACCATCCATATGCCCTCTCGTGCCACATGTCCTCTCCCTATTTGCTACGGGCCTTCAAGCCAAAATTTGATTTTGAAAATTTTGCATAATGAAAGCAAAATTTCCTAAGGAAATCCTGCCACCCACCAATCCCCTAGCCAATCAAAATGTGCCATGTAGGCACTTCATTGCAGAAGGCGGAGCCACGGATCAAAATTTTCCTTTTTCTGAAATTTCAAAAATGATAAGTTAGAGACATTTCCCAACAACCCCAGCCAATAGGAACCCACCACGTTGCCATTACCTTGCGATGATAAATTTGATGGGAAAATGACACCCGTATGATGTCAAATCGTGAAAATTTTAAAGGATGCCCTAGAAATCAAAATTTTCAACAAGGATTGCAAATTTTTTTATTTTGAATCAACTGAATCATGTTTTGACATTATTTTCGACCTTAGGATTGGGAAATTAACCCATACAATTTAGATTTGATCAATTTCAATTTTTGCACGATTTGGCAAAGGGAAAATGACACAACCCGAAAATTGGAAAAACCTAGGGCACAAATAAGAGCACACATGGATTTTTTCTTTTAAACCAAGGTAGAAAAACAAGTTTATGGGAATTTTGAAGCATTTCAACTAGGGGGAGAAATTGCAGATCACCAATTTGAGAAATAAAATGCTTCTAAGAAAAATCAGACATGAAAAATTAGGGCACACAATGCAAGCTCAGAAATGACACTAACATATTGATGTTGAGAGGAATTTTCTTAGGAGACTCTTGAATTTCCATAGAAGGAACATTAGCAATAATGGCATGATACTCATTAGACATAGATGAATCAGATTTAAGAACCCATTAATATTTAGAAATTTGATATGGCCATGTATCGGAATGTTTTGCAGTGAATGGGATAAAACCCTAACGGTCAAGGTGCTTGATTATTTGTTTTAAATCATAGCAATCATTTTCATCATGTCCATTGATTTGATGATAAGCACAAAATGGGAGACCTTGATATTTGACCAGTTGATAAGGAGGATATCAAAGAGTAGTTGGAAAATTGATCAATTAATTACTAAGAATGTCATGTTGCTTGGCATTGTGATCAAACAATCACAATGATTTATCACGTCTAAGATACACTCATAGACTAACAAACAATTTGTATCATCATAATGAAAGTAAAGTGAATTTAAATCATTCATTGTATCATGAAATGAGAAGTCTCTTCATAATGTAATTGAAAATGCCACAATATCATCATAAGGATAAGATCTTGTGTGATTTCAGAGGAAATCCTAATAGAAGATTGCAACAAGAACACGGATAACTATTTGAAGATATCACAAAATGAAAGTAGAAACAACTAGGTTCATGATTAACATGATTTACTCAAGGTTCTTCAAATTGATCAACAAGGGAAATTTTATTTACAATCTCAGATTATCAATGGTTGGACACTTATAACCATCTTGACATGATCAATTTCAAAGATACATAGGAAATAACTGGTTTCTTAGATAATTTCCTTGGAAAATGGCTTCTCTCGGCTTTCTCTCCTTCTCTTTTCTTTGAATAATTCTCAGAAAAATTAACCCCCCTTTTGGCATGATTATCCTTTTGCCTTTTATATCACCCTCTTCACTTGTTAACCTTTAGTTTTTCTCCCCTAAAAGCATGAATATTCCAAGGAATATTTCCTTTTACAAAACTTGTTCTAGAACATGACATTTAAAAAGTTTTCTTTTAAACGCCAGATGTACAAAGTGCAAGTATTTTCAATCAGCTCCACTTGTGCTCGATTGGGATATCAGGTCATCATTTCTAACAAATTACTTTAATCATTATTTCCTCATATTGATTAGATAATCATTTCAAATAATCTCTAAACACTTCTAGATGACTTTGATATGACATATATCCATATTCACTTTTCAAGAATCCACCTTGGGTGCCACACACTCCATTTTATGTCTCACTAGCTTAATTTCCACACATAGTTCCTGTCGAATCACCTTGATTTACTATATCTGCTCATTCCTAACCTTTTTCAATTCTTAGACTCCTTTCTCTCTAAATTGAACAAAATATCCTTCATCTCATGGGAAATATTTTGCCAAACCAAAGACATATGTGTCCTTTTCCTTATAAAACTTGGCTCAATTTCATTATCATTATGCATTTCCCTTCTTTTGAATATAAGGAATTTCATCAAAAAAATGGTGAAGGTACTCATAACACATAGCCTAAAGGAGATTTTCTCAGAGGACTTAAATCAGATTTTCAATTTGAGTGGTCCTGATGAAGCCTTTGTCAGGGCTCTGTTTGATGTAGAGTGTGTGGGTGACACCAGAGGACCCTTAACATATCAACAAGTCCAATTAGCACTTCTTACAAGGCTAATCAGGATCAATCCTATGTTTACAGCCGTTTCAGGTTATGTATTTTCATCTTTTTAGATGGGAACACTTGAAATATCCGAATATTTAAAGAGATATTGGGTCAAGAGAAGACCTTAGGTATCTGGGAAAACCAGTTTTCAATGTCCCTTTTTATGTGATGAGGGATTTGTATCAAAAGATATTCCCAAGGAATCATATGTGTTGTATGATAAATCCTCCATCGACACTGTGCTTATTATTTACCACAAATTAGATGAGTTGGAGTAGAGAATAAATTCCCTGGAGAAAAATCAAGTAGATATTGTGCCTTTGCAACCAATTTTAACACTAGGGTCATCTTTAGGTAAGAGGAAGGGTGAACCACAACCTCAACCTCCAATCATTATCTCTGATAAATAAGAGGATTGATCATTAACTGATCACCACTCAAGGGTAGAAATATCCTCCGCTCGAGAAAATTGAGGAGATTTTAAATTAAATCATCCACCTACTTAATGCATCATGATCCTTAGTTAGAGCATGTGTTTTTGGGTCCTTAACCAATTCCTTCTCCTAAAGACAGACCAACTTTCACAAGGAAATGGGAGGATGGGTCAAGTTTAAGGCCTCGTAATCAGCCCAGTCAACAACATGCAATACTTTCCCTTCCAATCACCTTGGGCATCCCCTCTCAAACCACTCCTAGCACATCAACCCTTCACAAAGGGAAAGGAAAGACGTCATTCTTCATAGGAGGTCTGGATCTTTTGGATTGGGTGTCATCACAATAAAAAGGTTGAGCTAGAGAAAATCACGAGTCATCCTAGAATGACTCTGGAAGTATTGATGGACATGGGAATGTCCTAGGACCTGGCAGGGTCAGTCATTTTTGTTCAGAAAACACAAGGTTCAAGTGAGTTTTTGCTGAGGAAAAACAAGCTTTTGAACAAGCTTCCCCTGTTGGGAGGAAACTATGAAGTAGGGCTGAAAAATGTCTAGATGTTGTTTTCCTTTCATTGTCTCTATTTCTGGCATGTGTATATATTTATTTGTCATGGGCAGGGGCCCCTATAGAACCCCATTTTGTTCCTTATTAAAAATTCAAGAAGCACAACAATATCAATCATTTACATGCTTATCCAAATGTATGTAAAACTTCATCAAAGTAAATATGACACTACTGCATTCTTCCACTTTACAATTGAAATAAGGGAACAATAAAATTTAGAAAAACAATTACATCCCATGTAATAGAAGTATTATTTTAAAGTATTAGTTTAAATAAGGAATATGAAAAGAGAATACAACTTAAGGAACAATGCCTAAGCATGTTCATCATCTTTTATATCTGCATTCTTTTCTTCTTCAGCTTCCACTTCTATATCTTGTTCTTTTAGAAACCTTGCTACATATGCATCATACCTTTTGAATAAATCATTAACCTCATCCTCATCTAGTCTTGTATGATGCTAGAAAATTAGTGCTTGCCTAGATATTGCATAAATGCAATGACCCATTTTCGTTTGTATTCTAGTGGTCTTGCTTTTAACTCTGTAATTCTATTCTCAATCCTTCTCATCATTTTAATGATTTCATAGGAGAAATCATTCTTTAGAATATTATTTTCAAAGGAATTAAGCAAAAATTCAATCTTCATATCCCCATAGCTCTTTTTGAACTTATCAGCTACCATATCCTCTAACTTCAAGTCAATGGCATCGAGAGTATCATCAACCTAGTTTCTCTTGATTTCAAGCTTTTCCTTGATCCCATTCAAGGTTTCTACTCTAATATTTGACAAATCTTCAATAGCATGTTGGCTTCCTTTGAATGCTACTGAACAATGTTTTCTGCTCAACTAACTCATCACTGAGCTAGGTAATGCGGTCTAGCTTGGGAAGAATTCCTTCAAAATAGAAAATCTCATTGTCACATTGTTCAACTATCTCATCAATTTCATTGAGTCTATTTTTGAGATCTTCATACTTTGACCTGGCCTCTACAATTGCTTCATTTCCCCTCTTGGTTAATTTTTCAATCCATGTGTCCACTTCCTGGACCTTCTTGACAACCTTGTTTATTTTATCCATTCCCTCAGGGGTATCTATGGAGGCACTTGTCTGAGCTTGACTAGGTTTCCCAATCAATTGCTGCAAACTAGAGCTCAGGGCTTTAACTTGTTCTTTTAACTACCTCTTTGTCATTCTATCTTCATCCACTTTTTGTAAAAGGTCATTCACAGCTTCAGATACCCCTTGTTTTAGTTGGTCCCTTGAGGGCTTTCCCAAGGGAATAATTTGGACATTATAATCATTGGTTGTTATATCTTCCCTAGTCTTTCCTTCAAAGGGGATTGCTACTTCTAAATTTTTGGCTCCTGATGAGTCAGTGTGGGTTTTAGTGATAGTTCTATCTCTTTTTGAGGCTCTTATTGTCTTTGGAAAAGACAGAGTAGTAAGGTCAATAGCTTGAATAGGAAGGACCTCTTTTTCCTCATTTGAAATTAATTCACTGATCCATCCTTTCACCAAATTTGTTCCAGCCTTTTCCTCTTGTGATTCTTGTTGGGGTTCCTCAGGGACAACCATCAACTATTTGAAAACCCCTTGTTCATCCTAAACTAGTGATTCTACATGTTCTTCATTATTTATTTCGATGACCACCTTTTTATTCTCACCCTGTGTTAATAATTCTTTCAGGTGTTCCTCTCCTTAGTCTGGAAATTGAATTTGATCATTCTTTTCTTGTTTTGTATCAGCATTCAGGGGATATTTCTTCCTTATTTCTTCAATGGATGTCATACTGGACCCCACTTTCCTACCACATTTTATTTTATTACCGATCGCATGTGATATCTTCATTCCTCAAACTCTATTGAGCTAACATCTTACCCTCTTCCTACTCTAATGATGCTCTTGGTAATGACATGGTAGGTTGTTCATCTGAAGCCAACTTCACATTTCCATCTAGAGGCTACATATCTTTATCAACAATACTTATTTGTTGATCAAATAATACTTATTAGATATCACACAAGAAGTCTGCATGGGAGAGAAGGCCAGGGATCAAGGGCGTAAATATACAGTAGAACCTGCACACGGAGGGAAAGTTCAACATCACAACTTAGCCAATTTTGAGCATGAAGACCTATTTTAAGAAGATGGCATGCGGAACACACCAACGATGCAGAGACGATGCGCCCATGCATTGTCTATATTTGGAGGATCGGATCAAAGCATTTTTCATGGAGATGAGCTAATAATATGATTGCGACTTTAGTTAACTATAAGAGGTCTATAGATAACACACTTGCACGACGAGTAAATATGCTCAAATGACGCATGGCTATTAATAGCATGCAACCTATTTCTGGAATAGATAATTGGTGAAGAGAAAGTCCCTACCACATATATATATATATATATATATATATATATGATGTGAATCACATAGTAGGAGAGAGTGTAGTAGAGATGGAGTAATGGAGATATAGATATATTCGCATATGATTGGATTATTATATCATATCCATGCGCACATTGGTATAGATTTCCATTATTATAAGGAGCTTATGTGTTTATTAATAGATGGAAGATATTGGTTGAACCTAAGTGTCATTCCTGTGTGTAATTGAGTAGTGCATGTTCTTGATTCAATCATGATTATTGTTTAAGCTTGTTCTTTCATAAATCTGAATATGGCATGCATTGTAGAATGATGGATTAGTTATGGATCTATATGTTTCTTCCTTCATCATGCTAACATCCTGCTATAACAACCCTAAAGAGTTACAGTACCTTTTCATGCTTTAGGTGAGCGCTCGACCTAGGTTGAGTGATGTGTTAATTTGTCTAGGGTGTTATCTGGTAAATTCTAAGCTACATCATTGATTTCATTGTCGGGACCTCTTTTTCAGCTTGTTTTCATGATGGTTCATGATGAAGACGTCTTGGTTAAATCTAGCAAGTATTGAAGAGTGGATACATAATCTAGAGGAAGAATATTCATGGCGGTTCAATAGTGGATCTGATTTTAACACAAGCACTGGGTAGAACAAAATTTGTATGACATCTTATATGAGATATGTTTTGCCATCTTTTCGGTAGAATTATATGAGTGGCTGATTTCTTATGCATCTAATCTTAATTGGAGGTATCACACACTTTTTGGAAATAGGAATAATTCCAGGCCCTTTATGATGCTAATCTAATCTGCACTCATGTTTGTGTATACGTGGTTTTGTGGTGTTCTAAACAATTTATATTCTAGAATATTAAATTTCGACGTATTATTTCCCGAAGGTAACTAAATTCCAATTTTTATGGTATCCTAGAGGAGCATATTTGCAAGGTATTCCACTAGTGATCAATATCTTGATGGTAAATTTGAACCTGGAGCGTAAACTGATGGCTAACTAAACTTCACCATGCACAAGGGAAAGAATAGGTTTGGTAAAAGATGGCAGACCTAGCGGTAGAAAGGAAGAGAGAGAAAATGTGGCTTAAGTATAATGAGGAATGCAGAAGGAGATAGAGAAGTAGTGTTCTACTATAGAAAGTATGGCGTTGAGGAGAGAGATGGCTCGTGAAGGATTTGAAGCTCACTCGGAAGATGTGGATCCAAAGCATCGAAACTCCCCATATTAGAAATCAAGATAGAGATCCCCCTTGGACTCACACAGTAAGTGCACCAACAAATACTACTTGGGCCACATGCACACATCTTAATCCACCCGGTGATCTAGCCCTTGCACTTGGTTTTCCAAAGATCTAGTACGATAAGTAATCGAAAAGCTAACTTGGGAAGTAGGAGAGAATAAGTCAGGGAGTAAGTACATCAATGGCAAGACATATGGATTTAATGTTATTTGGAGGAACATTTTCAAGTGCATCATCTCATGAGAATATAAGCACGTTGAATGTTGGATTCACCTCTAGAAGTGGAACTACCTCACATACTATAGGGGTTCAGTATAGTACTACTGTCAAAAGCACATGGGATTACATCTACAAGTCATATTCTAGCTACATGTGGAGGATTAGGAGGTATAAGTGGTTATATTTATAGTGGATCTGGTGGTTCTCGAGGTAGAGGCAACACAAGAGGTTCTAGATCAAGTGGTTAAGGCCTGCAACAACCACAAAATATTTATATGGAGATGTCTCTTCATCTCCTAGAATATAGAGGTACAGAGGATGATTTTGAACATGTACATATGTGTGAAATATTGTGGCTTGTGAAAGGGATCATGACTTCTAAGTGAAAGGAAAGTCAATTTTCTACTACATTACAGGGACATGCACACAACTGGTATAGGAAGTTTGACCTTGATCAAAGTTCTGTGGATTATATAGCATTGAAGGATGATTTCTTGAAAGAGTTCCATATCCTTGAGTTTGAGAAAAAGAGTATAAGTGTGCTCAAGGATATTAATCAATTCACTAATGAGAGTGTACGTGAGTATGATGCCCATTTTAAGACACTTCTATCTAGGCTATCTTATTATATTCATGCCAGCTAGCATGCATAATGGTTCGTTAGTAGATTAATTACACCATTTAGAATATCACTGTCACATAAGACATACACTGATCCACATGAAGCACTAGAAGGAGATTTTTGTGCTGAGGTAGTTGGGAGCATTGACACTGGTGTTAGTCCATTTTTAGAGGCACATATTGCAGCTATGGTAAAGCAGTTAGAGAAACTATTAGCAAATTCATCCCATGAAACACACTCAGGAATTTGGTGTACAGATTATGAAGTGAAAGGTCACACCAAGGATAGTTTCCCCCACATATCTATACACTCATTACTATTGGATTGTGAGATATGTCATTTGAATCATGATGTTATTCATTTTCCTTTGTTACAGCATGCGATAAGGAAGAATGTATCCCGCTTTTGCAAAATTTTCCAGCCCACGACTCATGATATTAAAGATTGTCAGTTAATTAGTTAGATCTAGGATTCCATAGACATTGGGGTACAATGACAGAAAAGCATGACAGATAATTATAAGGGTAAGAATGAGCACCAAGATTGGGATCATAATCAACCGTGATATGATAGGACCGAGGGTTTTTTTGAAGGAAGTCATGGAAGGGGACGTGGATATCATGGTGGATATGGAGGAAGAGGTGAGTTCCTCGTGGAACATGTTATACATGTGGATCTCCTAACCAATATAGGCATGAATCTCCTCGGAATATTTCATGTTCTTTTTGTAGAAATAACCATAGTTATGAAGAGTGCCCGGAATTATATGAGCATCTGAGTAAGTAGCATAAGCAAGAAAAAAAAGGCACCAAGATGGTTAGAATCCAACACATGGTAGAAGATTAGTGGATGCCTAAGATAGCACCAAAACTTGAGGCCTTAACTATGAAGATTACTACATGAACTAAAGTGGCACACACAAGAGAGGAATTGCACTAGAAGCCTATGATCACCAAGGAGGAGTTTTTGCATACAAGGTACCCAGATCCTGCTCATTAGAAGGAAGTTTACCAGGATACCATGGAAGTGCTAAGGAATCTTCAAGGTGAGATACAATACCTCAAGGAGTAGAAGAAAGCATCAAAGATAGTCCAAATTGATATCGATGATATAAGAGAAGTATGCAAAATGTTGTGCCAGGAGAACATCATTCCACTATTAGGAAGTTGGTTAAAAGGGAACACTTCACACATAAGTATTGAGACCAGATGATAGATCCTACATGCAAATCTTCCCCCTGATAGCATTGAATATGACAAGGAAATTACTCTAAATGTTGTTGTAGATGGATGGTTGTTGAGTAATATTTTGATTGATATAGGTGTAGAAGTAAATGTTCTTACATTAGATGCATGGGTACAAATGGGGAGGCCTCCATTGCAGCCATCATCTAATGTGTTGTTTATGGAAAACAGACTAAGGCCACTCCCATAGGAGTTTTGAAGGATGCATCTATAACCATACAAGGGGCCAAGTTCACTGGGGATTTTGAGGTATTAGCACTTGTAGAAGTAGACAATTTTCCATCCTTTCTTAGATTCCCTTGGTGTTATGTGAATAATGCTGACTTGAGATTCAATAAGGGGTATATCAACTTTGAGAACAAGGAGGAAAGGGTTGTGATACCTTTGACAGATGGGAATTCCACACCATATGTTGATCCTATAAGTGAGGAGGACTTAAATAGAATCTATGTATGTGTTATTCAGGACCCAGAGGTCAATGAGCCATCAAAGGAAGGAATCCTACAAAGGGGAATATTCTCATTCTATAGTGATACTATGAGTATTGCTTGTGAAAGTTGGGCTCATGGTACATATGTACTAGTAGGACGCGAGGTAAAAAGTGCAATTGCGTGCAAGAATGGACTTCATTTTGTTTGGTGGATAGGTAGCATAGTACCATGGTATAGAGGAGTAGAATATATTCCCGTATTTTTAAATCCATGGAAACACATTGACGATGATCATCAAATTAAGAGATGAGATATGTTAGTATATGCCTTGCATGGGACAACAATGCACCGGGTGGGTAGTCCACATAAATAATCTTAAAGAATGGAATGAGATTGGAGTCACCTTATTTATTAGGTTTTTAAGGAACAATGCACCTACATAGATCTACACTTATCATGGTGATCAACATATTTAGCATCACATTTACTAGCGTGAGAGACTCTAGACAAAAGAGGATAGGAAGCATTCGCACCTTCACTCTGGGTGCATAGATTATAATATACTCTACAAGGATGCGTACATGCCTGGTATGTATATGTAGAACTACATTAAGAGACTAGAAACTAGAAAATTTTGACTGCAGGAATGATTGAGACCTTTGACTACTTTTCTTCCCAACCTCCAGTAGAAGAGGCATTAAAATTTGTCAAGTGCTTAACTATGGGAGATAGTAAAAAAGTAGAAGAGCATATTCAAGAATTATTTGGTGAGGCAGAGTCCGGAGCACATTTTGGAAGGGAAGAATAAATGGACTCCATACTACTTGAACACACTTTCCTTGAGAAAGTGAAGGGAAAGACAGCTTTACATCGTGGATGATGAGGAAGTTAAGAACCTAGATATTGAACATTCACAAGGGGTGCACGAGGTCTTGGAAAGTGTATACAATGATACACATGCCTTTCGTGAACCTATGAAGACAAAGAAGGTGAATATAGGTTTGGAGGATGAGCCTAAATAGGTCATCATTAGAGACTACCGGTTAGACTCGGAGGTGGAAAAAGTTATTGAGTTACTCGGGGATTATCGGGACTTATTCCCTCAAGGGTATCATGAAATTAAAGATGTGCATGAATCACTTAGGAAATGAAGATAAATCTTAAGGATGGTGCATGCCCTATTAGAAATAGTCCTTACGAATGAATCCTAATTTGCATGAAAAGGTAAAAGAATAAATTGATAAAATGTTGAAATATGGAATTATCAAGCCCCTTGATGAGTTGGAATGGGTTAGTACAATGGTGATCAGTATCAAGAAGGATGGATGAATTAGAATATGTGTGGACTATAGGGAGATGAATATTGCATGCATCACAGATCCATTCCCTACACTATTTACTAAGGAAATACTAGGAGTTGCATGGCGTGAAATATACTCTTTCACAGATGGGTTTTCTGGGTATCATCAGGTTAGAATTACTTAGGAGGATCAGGAAAAGAAAACTTTCACTACTGAATGGGGCAGTTTTTCTTATACTTGTGATGCCTTTTGGATTGAAAAATGCACCTGTTGTATTCTCGCAGATAGTTGTTTAGGAATTCAAGGATTTTATTCACAACTTCTTACAGGTTTATCTAGATGATTGGACAATATATGGGCTTGTGAAAGATCATTGTGACAATCTATGCTTAATGTTTGAACAGTGTAGACAATTTAGTATCTCTTTGAACATAAAGAAGTGCATATTTACTACACCTTTTGGAATATTGTTAGGACATATAATCTATAAGGAAGGTTTGTTGGTTGATCTAGCTAAGGTTGCAGTCATTCTAGGATTAGAAGCGCCTACCAGTCAAAGTGAGGTGTGTGCATATTTTTAGGTCACACAGGATATTATAGAAAATTCATCAAAGGGTATGCCAAAATTTCTGCACCCTTGGAAGAGTTACTAAAGGGAAAAGGTAAATTTTATTGGGGAGAACTACAACATCACACATTTGAGATATTAAATGAGAGACTTACTACCGCGCTCATTCTGTGCTTTCCCTCATGGGATAAACCATTTCATGTGCATGTGTATGCCTCTGACATGGCCATTGGCACTGTGTTAGCTCAACCTGGCAAAGGTATTGTAGATCATCCAAATTTTTTTGCTAGTAGGAAGATGACCTCGTAGTCATTTTTGCACCCAACAAGAAAAATGGAACCTCATGTGTGCTAGCCTATCACCCAACAGGCATTGGGTGCTCACCCAAGGCATGCGAGAGGGAGCCGAGTCTCTCTTTTATGTGAGTTTAGTGGAAGGCATAATTCATGATCTTAACTTAGTGATTTAACATACATGAAGAACCTATAGAGCTCAAAACGGATTCTACACCCCTTCAGTCATAACAGAGAAAATGCGCAATGTAATTAATAGAACTAGGAAGTTGTAAATCCACAAATAGAATTAACATTCAAGTAAGGTTCATGATTATACAAGATTAACAACATAGTAGAAATATGCAAAAATATAGGAAGGAGATCTTAACATAAATGCGTGGTAACCTTATCATATTCATTCATAGTATTATTCCAAAATCATCACAGAGTGGCAGACCACAATCATATACCATCTTTGGATCTATACATGTATGCTCACAAAACAAAATTTTCATTCCCCATTACATCCTTCCTAGAATCATCTACCCATTTTATCCCATAGTTCTCACAGTAATTTTGTAGAGCTCCACTACCTCACTTGTGTCTTTGTTCTTTGCCAAGGGCTCGCATATAAATAGGCATCTGAGCTCTAAAAAACTCCTCTACAACCTCAGATCTGGCCCCAAGTGTCAAGGTGTGGGTCACCCCAGTGCATGCCTCTCCATGTCATGATTAGCTTTTTGGATCTTCCTATCATAAGGTATATTCCTTCCAGGACACCCTGTCGCCAGGCTGGAACCTTATCCAAACAGAACATGTTCTTCATGTGTTTTGTCCAAAAGGCTGAAAATGGCTAAGTCCCAAATTGTGCTTCACAGGTGTGCATCCTTGGTTCTCTAAGAACCATTTTTGAATCCTACCTTACATGTCTTAGCTTACGTACTCCCTCCGGCCATGTGCACCTATGCACCTTTAAGATTTGGTAGCTACATTAGGGGCCCAACTTTACCCCACACTTCACCTGATCTCCACCCTCGGAACCTTTTCAAAGAATGTAGTACAAAAATGCAAGGCCTTTCCTTGGAAAAGAATGGAGGGAAAGAATAAAGAATGGGGAGAGAAAGAATAGAGGGAAAACTGCCTAAAGAAGAAGGGAAAATTTTGCCACAGTGTCACCTCTCAGTGTATTCCAAGTGCTAACTTCATCCTGTGCCCTAGTGTAGATGTTGCCAACCAAGGTGATCACCTCGTCAAAGGTTAACCCATCCCCTTTCATATTAATGGTCTCCACCACAGATCTAGCTCCTTTGCATGATCTTCTAGGGCATCCATCTTCCTCGTAATGGCCTTGTAGAGCTCTTTTAGCTGGGTTTTGATTGAGACTCACAGGATCTCAATAGCTTCAGACTTCCTTTCCACTTTGGCTAGGATCTTTTCTCACTCAGCTCTATTGCCCTTATTCTTCTCCCTAAAGCCCTTCAGCTCAGCCTCGTCACTGCAAGTAGCATGCTTGTCACCTTGTCTTGGTCCGCGCAATGGTCATAGGTGACCCCAGCTGGTTTGTGCAGCTATTTTTATGTCGGCAAGCACCTTGTTGTATTCAACTATGAGCGCAAAAAAAATTTCAATTTTTCTTCCTTCTCCAAACACGTAGCTACCTCCTTTACCAAATCTAGGGCCAAAGGTTGCCTTTCCATGGTGACGATCTAAGTCAAGTCCTCTAGAAACTCCAGAAGGATCCATACTTTTGTGCGGGAGGGTTGAGGTCTGGGTGCTTCATGATGATGGCCTGGGAGATGAGCTCCACCTTTTTAGAAACTTCACGCACTTTAGCTTTCTCCTCCTGAAGCTCCCTCTATAGTTGAGCACTGATTAGTTTCTCAAGGCTGAGGTCCTTCATTAGCTTGACTACTTCTTCCTTCCTCTTTTCCAACAGGTCCTCCAAGACCTTAACCCTGTCATTTCTATAGAAGAGCCTAGCCTCAATTTCCATAGAGACTTTGTTGAGCGCGTTACACACTTTCTCATCCGATAGTTGTTGTGTGTTTACAATGGGGTTGTCCCCTTTCCTTTGGATAGTGCTAATACCACTCCTTGGTTAACCTCGAACTCAGGCTCGTCAAGGTGGGAGTCGAACGCCCATGATAGCATCTTCCTTGTGCGTGGGTATCTACCCTCAGGATCAAAGGACTCCATGGTGGTGAGCTCCTTGGTGGGCACGATACTCTGGAAATATGTACATAAAATTTTTTTGGGGTCATCAATATATCCCATCATTTTTATTCCCCCTTCCACGTGTTTACTTCGCACGCGCACACCCTTGGGAACAATTACTAAAAGAGTTGGGAATTTTTGCTACCCACACTTTTCTCCCTTTTCTCTTCCTTAAATTCACCGAGCATGAGCTCCGCACTTCTCTCCAACTCCTCATCGAACAAGGTATTAATTATCCTCTCTACCTCCCTTGTCACTTTCTAATCCACCTCCTCCTAAGTGAGCTTGGGCATATCTGGCCCCTTAGTACTTACCCTTTCATTCTTTTCTTTTCTCTATGTACCTTCCTCCCCTTGGGTGCCCTTCCTCCTTACAAATATGAAAGCATCATTTATATCCTCTGCTCCCTCTTCCTCTGAATCATGGACATCAATCGGTTCCTGATTCACCTCCAACTCTTCCCCTTCATCATCATCCTTTTCGCCTATATAGGCATTTGGGTCATCTGTATCTTCAGACTCTTGTTCCTCCATCCCTTGTTCTTCTTCCTTTGCTAAAACTCTGGAGTTGGGGATGTTATCTTCTCTTCATCTGAGGGTTCTTCAGGGGATGGTGGCTTCACAGGCACCGGGTCTTCTCCCTGACTACCATTCTCCTCTTCTTCTAGACGTAGGTACTTGGCCCCGTGGTATCTACATTCTACTTCTCCACCACCCTTTGTTCTTCTTCCTCTTCCCTCTCCTTACACTTTGGTGTGGGATTATTTCTTCCCATAGGGTCATCTCGGGATGGATATCTCATTCTCCACGTATGTGCCCTTTTCAAATTTTGGCCTTATGCATAGGTAGATCCTAGCAACAGTGCTCTCAGCAATAGGTAAGGTCGAGGCCTTATAATGTGCACATCATGTGACATGTACCTTTCAATGTACATGTGCTTCTCTGGGTAGACCAGCTTCTTTCTCATCTCCCTGTGCTCTCTGTCAAGGGTGGAAAACTCCAAGTTTAATTTCTTCGATTCCTTGTATCTATTTACCCCGCTTGGAAAAATTGGGTAGTAAACGAGAATGGGAGTTTGCACCATGGACTCCAACTGCCATCCACCAAAATGAACCTGCCAATGCAGAAGTGCTTTGGTAGAATGTGAACTCTACTTCTCCTTTGGTCACCGTGGGGAGTTGTTTAGAATCCACCATTCAGCCCCGAATGTGTTCCTAAGGTGCGTATACCATTTTTCTAAGCACACCTTGTGTACCCCTGTCATTGATTCACATGTGTATTTTTGAAACCTCTCTCCGTAGGCAAAGGGTCTTCAAAGTAGGTACTCCCACATGAACTTATCAGATGCATCCGACACCCCGATTTCTGAGAACACAATTGTTAAAATAATGTTTCCAAAAAGGATCTTTCCTTCCTTCTCCATGATACTTATGATTTCATTTACTATGTACTGGGAGATGTTGTACAGGGTGCCTTCCACGACCTTCATTTAGAAATTCAGCCGTGGATTGCTCACCTAGGTCCATCTCTTTTTCTATTTAGCTTGGAGACAAGGTGCTTGGCCATCTTCATCACTGATCACCGATATTCAAGATGTTGTACTACCTTGATCCCTTCTTCAATTCTTGGGATGTTATGGTTTCTCTAATTTCCTCCTTATCTAGGAGGTCATCTATGAAGTGCGTCCCATTTACATCTTAGGCCTGTAAAGTATGAAATTAGTTGGGGAGTTATGCACATTTTGCACCCTGCGAAGCAGAAGAAGTCTTCATGTACGCGTGTCATCAACCATTGGTACAAGTGCTTAGGCTTCTTAAAATATGGCAACTCAAAAAGTTAGAGAAGCCCTTCCTTCTCCATTTTCACCTTGACCACGTCACTGTAGATTGGCAACCCATCAGGTGTTCATTTGTTTGTGGGGCGCACCAGCTCCAGCACCATTTCCTTCATGATTTTTCTTGACCGGTGATTGTAGTTGATCACGGCCATCTTCCTTATGTGGGACTCCTAATCTTTCCCTAGAAAAACCCCATCCGGGTATTGCATCTCTGAAAACCATTCTTCGTTGGTATCCAAGGGTATTTCTTCTTGTTTCTTCTTTCCTTTTCCTTTATCCTTTCCCTTATTGGATTGTTCTGTAGGTTTTCCTACTGGTTTTTTTGCCATCATTTTACCCTTTGCTTTCATTCTCAGGTTATCTTGCAAGTTGTCTGAAAGTTTCCTTCGTGTGCCCCTGTGCCCTAAAACACAACCCTAATCTCTTATTTTCCTCCTTCGATCACGACACTTCTTCACAACGTTCTTCACACCCGTGAATCACTTCTACTCTAGTTTGTAGATCTAATGGACCAATTGTGCTTAAGTTTTTGGGATTTTCCTTCACATGAGTCAGTTCTTGAAACCCTAGCTCTTAAAAGAAAATCGCTCTTCTTGTTTTCACAAAGTAAAATAATGAACTGCCCATTCTTGTATTTATAGATTTTCCTACTTTTACGCATTTAAGGCTAGGCTACCTACCACCATATGACAATGTTTAATGTAGTGTTTTCAAATAAAACCCGACTTCAGTGCTTCTCCTTACATGCCCAATCCTTGCGTGAAAAATTTTCCACCCACGCCCAATCCTTGCATGAAAATGTTTCCATCCTTCCCAAAACGCACGCAAAAATCCATCTTGACAGAAGACTCTTGCACATGTGTTACTAGCGCCAAAGGCACCTCTTCCATCCTCATGATTCTTGCTTTCACCTACCTCGTGTTTTTGTGCTTTTTCTCATTGTACATGGATTTCCAATGTAACCTTATTTTTCCATCCATCTGCCTTCTTTTCTCCTAATGCATCTTTTCAACAGGCCAATTCAAATGGTCTACCAACCCAATCCTCCTGGTAGAATAACTCCATGCTTCTCTTTATCACCTCACCCCACACTAAAATGATGCGCGGTCCTCTATGCATTCATAAGTCAAAAAGTAATAAGGTTACCGGTGCCCAAGGTGCAAAACCAAACAACAATGTGAAAGGGAAATACAAGAAAGGAAAATCATAAAAGGAAATTCTAAACTAACTGGAAAAACTACCTTATTTACAAACACCAAGAAGCATTATTTATAGTAGGGCTTTAGCCTACTCCCATTGAAGTGTCTAGGTAATTTTGTTCCATCCAATGCTTGTAACTGGCACGCGCCCGAATCAAGGATGTATGAAATTACATAAGGACCCAACCAATGCACCTTCAACTTTCCAGGATGGTGTAGAAATTTAGAATCATATAGTAATACCATCTGGCCAACCTCAAACTATTTGTTCTTAATATGGCGGTCATGCCATGCCTTTTGCTTAGCTTTCTTAGTTGTTTGGCTCCATCTTGCTAGTGAGCGCCTTTCATCCAACTTTATCAATTCATCTATTCTTTCTTCTAGTGCTTGTTCATCATCCAACCCTCCTGCACATGCTATATGCAGCGATGGTAGCATAAATTCAACCGAAAAATAGCCTCCGTGCCAGAACACCAGTTGAAATGGTGTGGCCTTGTTCAATATTTTATATGTTGTTTTGTATGCCTAAAGAACTTCTGACACCTTTTTATCCCAATCCTACCTACCCACATCACATATCTTAGTCAATGTGTGACTAAGGATTTTGTTAAATGCCTCTGTAGTCCCATTTTCCTAAGGGTGATAAGGGGTAGTCTTATGATGGGCTACCATGAATTCTTGCCAATAGAATCTTGACGGTATCATTTAAGAAATGAGTTCCCCTATCAATTTTTAAACTTAATGGGCACCCATACCGCTTATAATGTTCTCACACAAAAATCTAGCAATCATATTGCAGCCAAATCCTCGATGGGCGTGGCCTCTGTCCACCTTGTCTAGATAATTAGTACAGGTAATAATATACCGTGAGTTAGTCCTTCGCGTAGCTGGTGAGATTGGTCCAACAAAATCTATTGCCCATTTTTCAAAAGGTTCCATGTTGGTGATGGGGCGTAAGGGCATCTCATCCCTTCTTCTAGGTTTTCCAAGGTGATGGCAGTGGTCAGAGGCCTTGCAAAAAAGATTGCAATCCTGGTGAATTATCTCCCACCATAGTCCGATGACTAGGATCTTGCATGTGGTTACATTCCCCGCATAGTGTCCTCCAACAATCCTAGCATGGGATTCTTCTATTATAGCTACGCATTCATGTTCTAATACACACCGGCACAAAATCTCATCATGGCTCATTTTATAAAAATCCACATTGATCAAGATGAAGGGTGTGGTGCGTATGGCTAACCATTTTCTTTCTAGTGTATTCATCCCTTCGGTGCCACACCCTCCTTGAGAAACACATCAATGTCCTCTAATTCTCGAGGGCGTGTGCCACAACTCCGAATAATTGCATGTCCAAGACGGTTTCCTCGATACTTTTTGTGTCCTCTCCCGAATCAATCCTTGATAAATGATCCAGCCCACAATTGTTCTTTCCCTGTTTTACCACCACTTTGAATTCAAATTCCTGAAATAAAAGTACCCAACAACATATGTGCCCTTGCAACACTACTTTTTTACTAGATACTTCAAGGCCATATGGTTAGTGTAGAATATGAAGGGAGTCACCAGTAGATATTGTCTAAATTTGTGGAGCACGTAGATAATTGATAATGCCTCGCACTCGGTCGTTGTATGATTCTGTTCTACTGGTGTTAACTTTCTACTAACAAAACACAAGGGATGATCAACAATCTCCTCTCCTGGTTGAGTAAGAATGACTCCCATTGCTATACTAGAGGCATCCATGTGGACATGGAAAGGTTTATCCCATGATGGGAATCATAGAATAGGTGCGGTGATAAGCCTTTCTTTTAGAGTGTCAAATGCCCTCTGCTGTGCCTCTCCCCACTGAAAGGCACTCTTATGTCTGAGAAATATTTCCAAAGGTGTGGTGATCTTGGCATATCCCTTAATGAACTTTCTATAGTACCCAGTGTGTCCAAGAAATTCATGCATGGCACTTTGGCTGGTGGGCTCCCCTAATCCCACAATAACTGCAACTTTCACAGGATCCACCAGTAAGCCCTCTTTGCATATGATATGCCCCAACAATGTTCCAAAAGGGGTTACAAAAACACATTTCTTGATGTTGAGGGAAATCCTCAACTGCTGGCATCTTTCAAACATCAATCTCAAGTTATCACAATGTTCCCTAACCAATCCATACACTATCTAATCATCCATATATAGTTGAAGGAACTTGTGGATGAAGTCCTGAAATGCTTGTACCACTAGGTGTGAAAATACAATGGGCGCATTCCTCAATCCAAAGGACATGACCATGTATGTAAAGATTCCCCACTCGGTAGTGAAATTTGTCTTTTCTTGGTCCTCTTTGGCAATCCTTACTTGGTGATATCCCGAGAATCCATATGTGAAGGAATAGACCTCACGCCCAACAACTCCTTCCAAAATATCTTCAGTGAAGGGGGTGGGAAAAGGATCTATGATACAAACAATGTTCAACTCCTTGTGATCCACACATATCCTAATCTTCCCATCCTTCTTTACATTGATCACCATTGGAATTATCCATTCTGATTCCTCCACAACCTCAATGATACCGAATGCTATCATTTTGTCTATCTTTTCCTTAACCCTTACACGCATGTTGGGATTCATCCTGTAAGGCCTCTTCCTGACCGGGCATGCACCATCTTTCAACTTTATCCTCATTTCCCCCAATGAATGGTAGATGCCTTTCAACTCATGATATCCACATGGGAATAAATCCTCAAATCTGTGTAAGAGATCGATGATCTTTGATACTTCCTTGTCCGACCAGTAGTCACTAATGATAGCTTCCTTGGGATCCTTCTTCGAGCTGAGGTTAAATTTATTGGTTTTGAGTGGTTCATGATACGCACACGCACATGCATCCACACCGTTAACTACTTCACACGTCCCAATCGAATGGTTGACATTCAGGCTCTCCATCTCCTCTCCATCAACAACATATACCATCTTTCCTTTCTCCTTTTCAGAAAACGTGTGCTCGAATTATATGTCTTTTGGTTCCTCCTCTTCAAACGGTGCTTCCAAGCTAGTTCTACTAAGTAAGTCTACTAATCTCTCTTCCATCATGGCACAATCCCCCAGAGTGAGGCACTTGATAGTCTATAACACCTCATCAACTAGTTACATGGTACTTTGGTACTCGAATGTGTGAACTAGGTCATCTACTAATTCCTGCCAATTTCCCGTTTGGTGGTGAGTTTCAGAATGGATGTACCAAGTGTGTGCGTAACCTTGTAGTGTCGAATACAACTTTTGTACCCAAAGGGAGGGTGGTAAAGCTTCCACGCCTTCTCCCCTGCACTCCACTCATGCCCGGGATGTGGGAAGAGGTGGGTCCTTTGCCATTGTAATCCTTAATAGTGGTGGGTATGTTACTCTTAAAGAATCAGAAAGTGAGGACAATTCTAACTTCACACCACTCCAACAAGTTTTCACTATGCGTGGCCCTCCACCTTACTTGCTATTCCTATCGAACATAACCCAACATACCTCATTGCTCGTCCTCCCTCCATTGAGCTTCCATTTTCCTCAAAAATACCTCGGGGTATGCATCCCCAGAGTACTTGGTTATTACCTTTCCTCCTAGGCACCGAACTATATGTGCCATGGTTACCTTGGTTACTGATCCTTTCAGATGTCACCCAATCAATTCATAAGTCCCATGCGCCCAATTATCACATGCTATACTGGTAGTATCACTGACAGATTGAGCATCATCAAACTAGATGACTCCTTCTATAGGGTGGATGGTCTCTAGATCTCTTATGGAGCACACATATATTTTTTCAAGGACCTCCTCTCCAAGGGGTTCAATATAGGGTGTGGAATTTCCATCAACAAGTGGTATAATCACCCTCTCTTCCTTGTTTTCAAAGCTTATGTACCCCTTGTTAAACCAAAGATCTACATTATTCTTATAGCACCACGGGCACCCAAGTAACGTTGGGAAATTATCTACCTCGGCAAGCACCAAGACTTCAAAATCCCTAGTGAACTTAGTCCCCTGAATGGTAATGGTCGCATCCTTCAAGACACCTATGGGCATTGCCTTTGTCTTATTTTCCATATACAACACATTTGAAGATGGTTATAATGCAGGTCTTCCCATTTGATGCTAGGCATCTAGAGTGAGAACATTGACCTCCGCACCTGTATCAATGAGGATTTTGCTAAGCAAACACCCATCCACTACTATGTTCAAGGTAATCTCTTTATCATAATCAAGGCTGTGAGGTGGAAGGTTTGCATGCAGGATCTACCTTTCGTGCTCTTCCCTGGAACATGGTACCTTTTCTCTCAACCATACTCCTAGCAGGGGAATAGTATTCTCCTACCTCAGTAGCTTACACACCTCCTTAACCTCATCCAATTCATCCTTTGGTGCTTTTACCAAGTATTCTTTGCTCATCTTTTCTAGTTTTCTCTTTTAAGCATTGGATCTCCCCTTGTAAACTCTGAATTACATCCATGGTTTCTGGTAGAATTCTTTCTAGTGAGCTAGGTTTGGATACTTCCTTGTACTACTTCTTCCTCGAAACCGAGGTTTATGCCTAGGTGCTTCCCTTGCATGTGTGGACTCCACCCTTGTTACCATGACAGGCTCTAGTTCTTATTCACGTATTACTTGGGAAGCCATTACCCATCAGCCTTCTTAATACTCACCATGGCGGTGCCCTTATCTTTTCGTGATCACTTGACTCATATGTTCGTATAACTTTGGGAAATCTTCATACTTACATTTTTTTCCACACCATGAGCACTTTGAGAAGATCTCGAACATTCATGCTTATAATGGTTTGTGGCTCCACAATTAAAACACATCCCACGTGGGAACTCATTTCTTCATCTGCGGTTACCAAAACCACGAAATCCCCCACAAAACCCTCTTCTATGCAGACCTCCATCCCCACACTCTTCATACCCATGGTCATCTCCTTTGGAACTACCGGTAATGATAATCTGCACACACCAAGATAATTTGCCTCATGAATCGGTCAATTAATCTACAATCCTTGGTGTCATGTGTGGTTGAGGTACATATCTTGCAATAACAAGATACGTTTTTACGGATCGCGCGCTGCAAAGGGGAACCTACTTGCATCATGGTCCCCATGACATATTTCACAATTTACCACTATGGTGCATACCACCTTTCGAGTACATATCCCGCCATTATCCTTTGTGTTCCCTTCTACGTTACAATCTATGCACCACATCCCACTATGAATCTCTAGAACTATGTTGGTAGATAATTTCTCTAATTGCTTAGCCATGGTAGTGATCTGAGCCTCCAAAAATGGGCTAACACTAGTGTCAACACTACCAACTACCTTAGTGTGCAAAGCAACTTCCAACACTTCGCGTGGGTCTGTGAATGTTTTATGAGATAAAGCCCTCCTAAAGGCATGTGATCAACCCCCGATAAACCACAGAGCATGTTATGAAGGGTGGATATCATACGATAGTTTAGACAAAAGAGTTTTAAAATGTGCATCATTATTCCCGCATGCTCTCTGTCATTCCGCACCTTGGATTTCTTTGAGAGAGCTGATGCTCTTCTGTTCAAACTCAGGTATGTGGAATTCTGCCAAGAATACATTTCTCAACATGGTATAATCCACAATAGTCTAATGAGGGTCATACTTTCTATACCAACTATGTGCGCGTCCTTGCAAGGTCATCACAAATTGACTGCCTTTCGATCTTGGGTCGTGATCCCCTTCGCGTGCCATAGCAGCTCACACTTATGCACATGCTCTGTGGCATCTTCTATCCCACTATAATCTGGTAAGTATAGAGACATCTCAAAAAGACTTGAGGAGGTGGCTGAGGCCCCTATCCTCCCGATCCAGTCCCTTGGTTTCCTCCAATGTTTCCTCCTCCACCAGATCCACTAGATCCTGAGCCACCAGCTCCACCACTTCCACCTCCAGATCCTCCTGTGTTAGGTACAGGGCCTATGTTTGTCATGTCGAATGCTCCCATCGTCCCACTAAATTGTGCACCGATAGTTTGTGAACTAGTACCACTCCTAGTCATATTTCCTCCACCACTTCCTAACACACTTCCAAAACTAGTTATATATGTGCCTTGTCCAAACATTCCACCAAATACTGGAATAGTGTGTGAAGCCATAGAAGTCCCAAATGAGAAATTATATCTCTTGGGTGCCAATCGGTTGCTTCTACTGATATCAAATGGATCAACTATACTTTTCCCTCATTTAAACAAACCAAGCACCAAGGTTTGGTCACTAGGTGGGGTCAGATGCATGCCAACAACTCTTCTTTCTCTACGTGATGGACTCTCATTAGAAGCCGTAAGGTTTTCTCTCCCATGCTTACCAAGATGGGGTATCATAGACTATTTAGGTTCCACATCCTCTGCGCATGAACCTCAACTCCTTTCCACCATGTCTAGCTCTATAACCCACTTGTAATCCCACGTTGTCTATCAATCTCCTTTTCATGTGCTTCGTTCTACTTGAGCCGTCTCTCCTCCCTTTCCTTTTCAGTCATTACATCAGCCATCTTTCCCCAACCTGGCTTCCTCACCAAGCACTCAGAGTGGTTTAGCCAGCCATAGGAAATGCCTCTAAACCCATGGTTACCATTAAGATTTTGATCGCACGGGGGATAACACGCAGAAATGATCCTCTAGGATCCCACAAGAACTCAAACTCAACAACTTATGGATAGGAATATGTGGAAATTACATATTCTAGAGTGTAGCTAGTCAATACTCCTTTCCACCAATGATCTATAGCATGGGTCCACATTAGATTAGCATCTTGCAAGTTCTGATATGTTTCTTGGGTCTAAGGGTGTGACTTATAATACCACCCCAATCTAGATGTATAAGCCGAGAGCCATTCAAATAAATCTACTGGGAAACATCAGAAGAAGGTTTCGTACAACTCATAATAAAGAGTGTCCTCCACCCATCTTCGCATGTCAAACCCAGGTCCAAAGATTGAATCCTTGAGTGATTTTTTCCTCTATGCTTTTAAACAAATCTTCAACGCCTTCCAGGGTTAAGCGCTCCATCATCACTTTTTGCATAGATCATGATGTATGCCATGTTCCACTACAACTTTGAAAAGATGAGCCCCAAGAATGGAACCAAGATGTAATCATTTTTGTACCCACCAAGAACAAGGGAACCTCATGGATGTTGGCCTATCACCCAATGGGTGCTAGGTGTTCACCCGAGGTGTGTGAGAGGGAGATAAGTCTCTCTTTTATGTGAGTTTAGTGGAAGGCATAATTCATGATCTTGACTTAGTGGTTTAACAGACATAAAGAAGCTATAGAGCTTAGAATGACTTCTATACCCCTTCAGTCATATAAAAGCAAAGCATGCAATAGAATTAATAGAACTAGGAGGTTGTAAATCCACAAATAGACTTAACATTCAAGTAAGGTTCATGATTATACAAGATTAAAAGCATAGTAGAAACATGCAGAAAATACAGGAAGGATATCTTAACATAAATGCACAGTGGTAACCTTATCATATTCATTCATAGTATTATTCTAAAACATCACAGAGTGGTAGACCATAGTCATACACCATCTCTGGATCTATACATGTATGCTCACAAAACAAAATTTGCATTCCCCATTACATCCTTCCTAGAATCATCTACCCATTTTATCCCATAGTTCTTGCAGTAATTCTGTAGAGCTCCACTACCTCACTTGTGTCTCTATTCTTTTCCAAGGGTACGTGTATAAATAGGCATCTGAGCTCTAACAAACTCCTCTACAACCTCATATCTAGCCCCAAGTTTCAAGGTGTGGGTTGCCCTGTGAGCATGCCTCTCCATGTCATGATTAGCTTTTTTAGATCTTCCTATCGCAAGGTATATTTCTTCCAAGACACCCTGTCACAAGGCTAGAACCTAATCCAAATGGAACACATTCTTCATGTGTCCTGTCCAAAAGGCTGAAAATGGCTAAGTCCCAAATTGTGCTTCATGGGCACACATCCTTGGTTCTCCAAGAACCATTTTTGAATCTTGCCTTGTGTGCCTTAGCTTGCGCACTCCCTCTAGCCATGCACATCTACACACCTTTAAGATTTGGTAGCTACATTAGAGGCCCAACAACTCCTACTAAAAAAATTATACAACTACAGAGTGCGAAGCTTTGTTAATGATCTATGCATTACATAAGTTTCGATAGTACTTGTTAAGCAACACCATTTTTGTTGTATATAGATCACATGGCATTGAAGTACTTGGTAAAAATCCCATCTTACAGTGGTGCATAAGCATATGGGTACTATTTCACCTTTTTCTTAGATTGTTCCTTTAATTGGTTGATGAAATAGATAGGTAACGCACATAGGAGGAATACTGCTCAAATTTCAGTTGATGGGTTGTTGCACATGTATGACTTCAATCCACAGATTGACTATGAGAGATTCCTTTTGGCTAGGAGGAACTACCCGTTGTTGGTCGTCAAAAGAGGAACCTAATGAGAGCAACAGTCAGGGGACAAGAAGTCCCTCCTCTTTGATGGGAGAGGTTCCCTTTATTTAAAGCAAGACTTATTTACAAATGTACAGTGCATTAATTTGATATGGAACTTGGATATCATGAAAGCGTTGTGAAAAATAGATTATCAATTACAAAAGCATAGAGGAAGGAAGACGTGGAAATAAGCAGAAAAGCATTCTCCAGAATTATAGATGACAAAATAATTCTTTGTGAGTGCCAGGATACAATGAATTAGAGTTGGATCATTTGTATTTGAATTACTGAGATGCAATTTAGAAGGACACACAATTCCATAAATAACATCCGCAAGAATACAAAGCTTCTTGGTATAAGGCAGACAAATGATCTAATAATATTTAACAGATAGCTATGAAATAAAGGAATCAGATGAACAAAGAAAGAAGATCCTTTTGTATTGATTTCCGTATTATTTCTTACACTTTCAGAAATAAGCCAAGTCCCCCTTCAAAATGGTGAGGAGAGGCTATTATATAGTTTACAAATCAGTTACTCTTGGTAACTACTTCTTTAAATAATGTTTAGTTAAAGGGTGCTTATCGCAATACCCCAACTAATTACAATAAATCCGAGATGAAGAAAGGAAGAAAGGAGAAGAAACAGGAGAAGAAGACAGGCGTTCATGATTGAGAGGGGCCCACTGATTTTAGAATCCACTGTCTAAATATTTTCAACGCCTCTGCTATGTCTCTGCCACGTGGGACCGATGTGTTGGCAGTGGACTGGGTCCAAAATCTGAGGCACTTCTCCATCTCTTTGTCGAATTCGACGTGTGTGTGACAATATTTATTTTCTTCTTCAATAGCAGACTGAGAGAGCAGATCTCCTTCATCTTTTCCTTGGAAATGGAATCCTCCTTGAACAAATTATCTTTGACAAAAGCTCTTAATTGAGCTTTGATTTCTTGCAAGGAGAGGGGTACACCAGAGGTTTCATCATGGAGGTGGCAATGTATATCTTTGAAAGTGGATACCACCAAAGTTTTGAAGGCCTCACCCTTCTGCCAGCTATTTTTCAGCTCTCCCAAAGCTTCTTCTAAAGCACCTTGATTTTCCATTCTACGTTATATACCCATGATTTTGACAAGTTATCTTTTGCATCATTGAATACTTTTCTTACCATTAAAATATTCTCATCAGCCTGTCCCATAAGGTGAAGGTCTACTATACAACTGCTCCAGAGTTTGAGTTCTTTATCTATATTTCCCATAGTGGAGGAGAGTTTCTGTTGTAGATTTTTTACCTTCTCATTGAGTTTGAAAGCTTCATCAATGAAATTCAACCCTGTAATGAGCATATCATCCACCATGGCCTCCATATCCCTTCCATAGATAGAATATCTATGTATATCTTTGATACTCTAGACTTCATCTTGGCTGAGGATCACAGGTGGTGGAAGAGTAGTCAGTGGGGTAGGATCTAAAACTTTATCCTTAGACAACAGAGACTTGATAAAACCTATAAGAACCTGAGCCTACTCCTCCATCTGCTCTATGGTTTGTTGCCCTTTCTCCACCCTCCCAATGACCCTAGTGACTGTTTCCTAAAGATTTTGGATCTCACCTTCGGGGTGGACTCTCCCATGGGAATCCTTGAGAGCTCTAGATCAGATGTTTGCAAATCATGCTCCGGCTTGTCCACTTTGGGCTTGGCTATCTCCAAGAATTGTTGGCCCTGAGCATCAGATACTATTCTTGAGGTAGTCCTGGCCTTCTTGGTAGGAGTAGGAGGAGTAGTGCCTAACAAGGCCGCCACAACATCGAAGTTGGGTCCCGAGATCCGAGAAGAGGACTTTCTCTTCCTACTATCGATGAGAGGCTACACCCATGCAAAAGAGGAGGAAGAAGAAGAAGGTGGGGCAAGAGGACCAAGAGACAGAGAACTCATAGCACCCAGGGTGTGCACTCTGCTTACTTCTAGTTGAGATATGAGCGGGGCACTTGGGACACTTGAGGCTTCAGTGCGGAGGAGTCGATGGTGCTCGGGAGCTCAGTGCTTTGAACTTCCTTTTCTTTATCCATTGGAGCCTCTGGAGCACTTGTAGAGACTGGTACTTCACTTTCCTCACTTTCACTGAGAACAATAATGTTCTCTGGACCTGATGGAAATTCTGAATGCTTCATCATGGGATCTTCTTCAACTAGTTCCTTTTTGACCTCCTTGATTTTCTTCTGATATACTTGAGTGGATGAGGAAGGAGTGGAAGATGTAGGACCTTTAGTTGATGAGGTAGGAGGAATCAACAGTTCTTCGAACTAGGTGTCAATGCCTCCCTTCTTGGCGTTGAAGTATCTTTGGAGGAGGATTCCCCTGAATGCCTTCTAAGTTCATGGAATCTCCTATCAAACCAAATTTTGGTTCTTACCAGGACAGGGGCTAAGATTTCAACCAAATTATCTTTTTCTTTCTTCAACCAATCTGAATCTTCCAAGGGAGTGTGTTTGATCACGGTGTCATACTCATATGAAAATAGGTCAGAATTATCATCTTGCAACCCTTCCGGAACTTGATACAAGTTAAGCTCTTGAATTAGTTGGAGAGAAAAACTGTCATAATGCTGCCTTC
Source organism: Taxus wallichiana var. yunnanensis (assembly GCA_018340775.1). Lineage (NCBI taxonomy): Eukaryota > Viridiplantae > Streptophyta > Pinopsida > Cupressales > Taxaceae > Taxus > Taxus wallichiana. The sequence goes on from CM031236.1 coordinate 263,973,045, forward strand.
TTGCCTCAAGATCATCAACATAGTCAGCCCAATAGTCTTCAGTGTCTTCCCTAAGGTAGTAATTTATCTTGATGTTCTATTTAAAACAAGTTCTTGGCCTGTAGAAATGGACAATGATGGGATCTAGGGCTCTTTCTATGTTTTGTGCATCTAGAGCCATCTTGTAGGTGTAGTTTCCAAAAGATATGGGGAAGTGCAGGCCAGTAATTTTCTTATCCCTGCAGTTCTGTGCAACTTGTCCAATTGCTTGCATATCTCTATCAAGGCCATTTTATCATTGCAGAACATAGGGAGCCTAAGAGGGGTGCTCTCATAGCCTGCAAGCCTGATATAAGAGAATTTCCTGAACTGGATGAAGTAGGCACCATACTTCAAAATTAGGTTCATGGCTTCATCAGAAAATCTCCTTGCAGTGTCGCTCTCTAGGAGCCTTACAATGTACATGGTGAAAGCATCATTCACCCTCCTGAAGTTGTGATTGCTAGTGTCTAGGGTGAATTGAGGGCAGTAGGCATATACTGGGTCACCCTTATGAGCATCAATGTATGAGAATCCAAACCATTGCCTTAATGCTGCTAGGGTATACATTAAGTATGAAGTCATGTAGAACTTCTTGGTTTGTTGTACATTAGACAGCTACTCTGCTAAGTTCATGCTGATGATTTTTGCCCAGTTGATGTTCTGAGTTCCTTCACACACCATGTTGATAAGGGGGCACATCCAAAATGGAATTCATTAGTAGAGGGTAAGCCCATGACCCAAGCTAGCAGGATTATAAAGTATGACAGCTCCTCATTGAAATCGACATGGTATAAAAGCTTGGATAGATGGGATGCCCCCTTTTTAGGGTTTTTAAGCCAAGACTTTGCCACCCGCGCCTTGTATTTCTCACTATCCTGGTCGAAGAGGGCCTGTGCCTGGTTTTGAGAGATTACTATTGAATTATCCATCTTAGGAATCCTTAGGGTACTGCCAATGGCAGAAACATCGAGCTTGGTGATGAGCTCCCCATGCACATTCGTTAGCTCATTCGAGTTGGGATTAAAATGAGCACCACAGTGAGAACCGTATCTCACATTGTACTAAGATCAGAAAACTAGCGAAGAATGCCAAGCCACTATCATGAATCATTTGTGCCATGGGAGAGGGGTTTTAGTCTATCATCCTTGCCTAGAAATCCCCAAAGTCAAGGTGGCAAACTTCACTATCTCCGATATCAGGAATGGCAGACTCAAGTGGTGAAACTTGTTCCTACCCAGAACTTAATCTTCATGTTGATTTGAAAAACAAAGTCACAGTCTTGAGCTCTTGATGGAATTACAGAAGAATCGGGTATACACACAGGAATTCTATTTGCGAGGGTATGAGCAATAGATAGCAAGAAAGTAGTGTGCAAAAATGCGTATGGGGTAGTTCATTATATAGCCGTTTAGGAGAGAGAAAGGTAATAAATGCGCATTAAATACACATCTACCAACTTGAAAAGCAAGGTATTCGGGAAGAGCAGGAAAAATTAGCCCAGATGGCCTTTGGTTCATTTGGGACATGCGGGACGTGAAAGTGTGATTCAACCGATGCGGGCGACGTAGGGAAAAGATGCACAAATGATTTTGGTAAGAAAGTATGTAGAGTGCATAATTCGATTGAATCGGGCGAAAGGTGAACATCGAGTCGGGCGAACTTGGAACACATGGGACAAAAATGTCCGACGGGCCCAAAACAAATGAACTTCGTAAAATGGCTGACCATGAACCGGGAGCTGAATGAACTTGGGACACATGGGATAAAAATGTTTGATAGACCCGTAAATCACACAAAATGACCCATAAATGCAGATTTTTTCAAACTTTTCAACTTATCCCCTACCAAAACAACATAAAAGGCATTTAACTTAGAAATTTTCAATTCTGAACTTCCTCAAAAGAGGGGGAATTTTGAGAGGACAACAGCTAGCTCCTTCTGGGGATGACTTGACTAAAATCCAAAGAATGAGACAAGGCAAGAGTCCAGAAAAACTAGGGGAAGCGAGCACAAGACCTTATCCATTGGGCCACGGTGTTAGAAGTAGATCAATACAAAAGATAACATGAAAAAACAAGGAAAATCAAGGGGAAAGACAAAACACTATACATAATATACAAAGGACTTCCCAATCACCTATGACTTAAACAATTTTAGGTACTGCCCACTATAAGGAAGTGGGAGAGAAGAACCATCCATATAATCAAGGTAAAAAGAATTTTCACCAGCAAAGCGCCTGATCTTGAAAGGTCCGAGCCAAAGAGAATCAAACTTGCCATGGCTACCATGAGGTTCATGCCTTTTATCCCACAAGAAAAACAATGTCTCCAATATTGAAATCCTGGATCTGGCTTTTTTGTCAAACAAGACCTTTACTTTCTGTTGGTGAGTAGATATTCTATCAGTGACTTTCAACCTATCCTCATTCAATTGGTAAAGGTACATGATCCTTTTATCCAAAGAATCATTGAAACTAGTGTCTTCAATGGCCTTCATTAAATGGAAGGCTGGTAGCTCCACTGTTACTGGCAATTGAGCTTCCACTCCATATACTACCTGAAAAGGAGACATCCCAATGGCTCTTTTAGGTGTGATCCTATCTGCCCAAAGAGCATCATAGAGTTTCTTGTGCCAGTTCCTCTGGGATTCATTAACTAATTTCCTTATTATAGCCACCAGATTTTTGTTTGTTGATTCTGCTTGTCCATTCCCCTAAGGATAATAATCTGAGGAGTGAGCCAGGGAGATGCCATATCCATAACAAAAATCCATCATCTCAGTTGAAGAAAAATTTGAAGCATTATCTGTCACTATCTTGTTTGGCACACCAAACCTCACCAAGATGTTCTCTTTGATAAAACTACATACTACTTCTGAAGTAGTACTCTTTACTAGAATGGCTTCTACCCACTTAGTAAAATAATATGTGGTAGTTAATACGTGGGTGTGACCAGCACTAGAAGAGGGATTAAGTGTTCCAATGAAATCTAAACCCCATTGTTGAAAAGGCTCTTCGATCACAACTGGTTTAAGGGGCAAAGAGGCCAACTTGGGTCTACCCACGAAATTCTGACAAGATTCGCATTTATCAACCCACTTTGTTGCATCTCTCGAACAAGGTAGGCCAAGTAATATCTCCTGCACAAAGAATCTTATGAGCAAAGGATGACAGTTGATGAGTAGTGCCCCCCACATGCTTGATTATGAAAATCTGAAAGTAACTTCTTCTATTGTTCCTTATCCACACATTTTAGAAACCTTCCATCTAACCCACGCTTAAACAAGGAATTTTCCCTCAACACATATTGGGTTGATCTTATCTTAACACTCTTCTCTCTCTTTAGCAGTCAAATGAGAGGGACATTCTCCATATGTGAGAAAGTGTGCAATATCGGCATACCATTCATCAATTGAGCCAAGGAACAGAACGGTAGGAAGGTCAACTTTATCCTTGAATAACTCATGTCTAGCTCCCTCAGCGATGAGTTCACATAGGCCTTTTCCATGTACGAGCTTGGTTGGTCTAATATCAATGTCATATTCTTGGACCTTGGCCACCCGGGCCTCTCTTACATCCAAACTCTTTGTAGCATCCTCATTTTAGACAATAGAACAAGTCAATTTTTTTTTTTTTGATAAATGCATCCTGGTTCTAAATAGATAATTTAGAACTCACAAATCAAATAACCATTCATTTAATAGATAACCATATGCAGTGTCAGTAATGACTCTGAGTACCTCCGATCTATTCATTTCATGACTCTCGCAATCTACCGATCTATTCATGAGTAATAAGAGTTGGTGTTATTATTTAACACTTCACTCCTGTGGTTCTCTTCCCTATTCTGGGGATTCAATGCTCTGTCCCAAGGAACCTAACTGAATAAATGTTACCATTATTCATCGGCATCTCATCCCTTAGACTAGGTGAATTAGGACAACGCAATCAAGCAAATTGCGATATACTTTGGCCAAAGATTTGAAACATACTGTTTATGTCTCGTATTCCTTAACGGCATACTCGTCAATCTGGAATACGCCCTTCACCCCATTCTTATGTTATATAGAATGTCTTACACTGACTACTGTCAGTCCTTCCTTTCACAACTTAATCACTCGGAGACAGATTAACAAGGTGATAATGTTATATGGATGCCCACGAGTATTAGGGATACGATGACATACTGGTTTAACCCTACAGTTAGACCAGTGTGTCAAGATACCCCGAACCTCCTAGGCAGCCTTATAACATGGCCACATTCCTAATTGGTCCCTGAGTAATTCGTCGAGATCAAAGTGTAAATCTTAGCGATCAATGCAAAGGGTGTCGCAAAATTCACCCGCATTGTCAGAACTTCGAGAAGATCCTAATCTTCTGAGGTACAACCCTCGCAGCTTGTCTTGTGTCACAACCTTTAAATCTACCTCGAAAAGATCTACTTACTAATATGCGTTACGCACGTTGAGTTTTAAATTACTTTAAAGACTTTCCCCATAGGTTAGCCTTTCCCAATCCCTGGATTCTTCATCTTAAGACGACCTTCCTCAATAAAACCCATTACATGGTAGAGGTATTAAGGTCAAGCTCTCATCAAGGATTCATTAGAATGCACATGATTCTAAAACAACAGAATTGGACATTATCTCATTACCTTCATATGAGATTGCCATCTGAACCCCATTAGATTTATTTCAGTTCTCTTAACTGAATTTATATCATACTTATTAGTATAAAGATATAATTGGTTAAGAATCCAATTTAATGTTGTCCTGCCATACTAGGACTAGGGATTAGTAATTTACCTCAGCTTGATTAGTGTTCTGCTTAGGTTCGTTTTAACCCTATCTTTTAAAAAGACAATGATTTAAATTTCAATTTAGCTTTCGATAGAACAAATTAGAACTACTAAACACTCATAAGAATTCAATCACATTTTCTTTAAGCTTTCATTGTCAATCACAAAAGCATCCAATTACACAAAGATAACATTGCCACTCTGGTATATAAACCAAAGAAGGTCAAATATCGAATTAAGAATACAATACATAAGTATCAATACTTATTTTTATTACTTTCATAACTATACAAATACATTTTATGCAAGCAGCATACTTGATACAATGCTTAACGGAAAAGAAACATCTTTCCACATATAGTACATTTAGAAAATCAAGCTGTAATTCATTATAAATCAAATTAAACAATCTGATCATCCTGTCAGATCTGCATTGCTTTTACCACTTAGGTCAACCATCTCGCAAAAATAGTCAACATGAGTCGGCCATGAACTGAGCATGATAAGCACTAACTTTTAAAACAATTGCAATCCGTCAATTGTTTTCATTAAACACCCTGTTTAAATGAGTTCCATTATCCAAACAAGTAAACATATTCAGACTATGCCCTTGTAATACAAAAATGACTACAAACGTGTAACTCTATCATCGTTACAGAATAGTCCTAAACACTTCTCAATTATTTCATCAAATATTAAGAATCAAAGAACGAAAGTATCCAAAACAATTATCTTAAATCCAAGATCAGCAACATTGGACAGATCGTTAATTTCATCAGGAAATGGAAATATCATAACAACTCTTGAGTATATCAATATGTTAAAACAGCTCTTCTTATCATGTATGTATATCAACATGTATTATAATAATAGAAAAGAAAGGAAAAAATCATTCACACTTCCTTTCACACAAGCTCACTACTGCATCATTCTCTCATATGGAAAGCATTCATCCGGTAAGTATACGAACAAGTCCGACAAGCCACAAGAAGAATCGCTGTTTTAAATAAAGAAATAAAACACAGCAAATAAATCAGTCGAGTCCATCAACAGCACACTGTTACAATAAGGCAACTACAGTACAGTAGCCCCCATGCCGAACAACATGGTCTTTCTACCAGACAGACTCAGAATGACCTCACGCAAGAAGCGACAGGCAAGAAGACAACTACTGCCGTTACCTATTTAGGTACAGTTAGCTCCTAAATTCATTCATACTCAAAAATGGATATCAAAGTAAGGAAGGCGTAACACGCCTACAATCCCAATAACAATCTACAGCCTCTTCAATCCTTTTCAACACTGTATGGCTTTTGTTCCCAAGGTCGAATTCAAAGGAACTCAATTGTTGCCACAGTCAATAAGAAACTCGAACTCCTTTTGAACAATGACATCTCCCTACGACTTAAGCAGAGAGACGTTTAAATGAAACCCACGCATCACACACAGCCACATCAACTGGCATGAAATCTAAAGAAAACACAACATAGAATATCGTAGCTACATCTCGAATGAAATCGAGTAGAAAGTATGGTATCCATGACCTACTTCATAAATACGTTATACAAGATGTCAAGTTATTCACGTAAATCCATCAAGGCCAAATAAACATCACATGTTCAATCTCAAAGCTTATACGAAGCCAAAAGAAACAAGATATCCACCACAGGGTCAAACAATAGAATAAACCCAACAAATCTAATTTGAAGTGATCACACTGGTTATTTATCAAGAATTCAACCGAGTCTATACAATGGTATTCAAGATAATAAAGAAGAATAATTAATGATTCCATCTACTCCAGTAATGATAAACATAAAAGAACAAAGCTTCAATAATTACCGATTTCGTAAAAAGAACCAACCAACCTTCTTCAATATTTTTTTTTGAACAAGCTTACACGTAAGAAACGAAACAATACAACCGGGAGTCTATACCCAAAATTTACTATAGTTAACAGAGGTCGAAAGACCATACTTCTTCAAGACTTCAAACAAATCAATATCCAACATTCAAATATATAAATGTATAGCTTCCACAGTGGTCCATTTATACAAGTCATTCAATGGACTCTACAGAGTCGCTTCTAATATATAATATACATATATCCATAATGCATACCAGTAATTAAGGTTAAATCTTGTTACCCCAACGAAAAAGGAAAACAATTCCAAAAGAGTTGCAATAAGATACTGTCACACCGAAAGATGTTTATTCTCAAACAACCTTCAAGACAAAATGAAACCCAAAAGTATCAATAACTACCTTCATCAAAACCCACGACAGAGCTTACAAAGATTCAATAAAACTGAACAATCAAACACTATCCATCAGTATCCCTTCTAACAATTTCCACAACAAGTATTAACAAAATATTTATATACATTTATATATACCAACATGCATCAATAGCCTGCACCCATCGGGAGGACAATTCATGGACTCACACAGAGCAGGCCTAGCACAAAATCTTGCCATATTTTCGCATATAAAAGCCAGAATGCAAAACACCCAGAAATATATAGCAACCGTTCGATTATATCAACACCCATCAAGGGATAAACGAAAAATCGAACTCAAAGAGATACAAAGACTAAAATCACACAAGACCACCAAGGAAAAATCATCTATTTCCATAAATCATTTGAACAGAGTTGTTCTAATGAAATCACTTGAAAGACAACAAGATATTTAAAGGTTAGGGCCTAACATGCCTGGATTTTTACTCAAAATTCCGAAGCAGACCACTGGAAGAGCTCAGACTTCCTTTTCCTTTTCCAAGTTAGAGCGACCAACAAAATTTTGCTATCTCCATAACATATATATTTCCCTTGCCAGAGAAAAGAGTTAGATATTCTCATGTTCGCCATGCAACACAAAGAAGGCTGGTGCGAAGAACCAGTGAACAGGCAGAAGGAAAACCGAAATTCGCGACAAGCCAAACAAACCAACAACTTCCCAGTTTGCATGCCTTCACGCGAGTTCCGAGCTCGACTACCGAGCACATTGAATGCATTTACACCAACTTTCCCGCTCAAACTCCACTGCCACCGACCGCCAAAATTGGCGACAGTCAAATAAAATTTCCAGTTCATTTTCAGTTTTGGCGACCTGCCACGTCGACACAAGTTAGCCGTTCCTAAAACCTCCGCCAAGACCTGTCCCTCATACTTATCCTTAGCATTTAATGACATAGAAAATGCCGCCCATGGTTCGCACCCCTCCATAGGCCCCCATACATTTTGTTCAATAGTTAGGTTAGTATCTTAGGTTAGAATTTAGGATAATACTTATTCTAACCACATTACACATAGATACTAACTTAGGACATTAGCACTTAGCCTAGGTCTAGGTTAGATTAACACTAATCTAACCCCTAGGTTAGGTTTAGTTTTAGGTTACTAACCATTAATAATTCCAGTTAGGTCTACATTCTGTACACTCAGAAAAAGACCTACATCATACCTTCTTGAACAGGGTTAGCTCCTGTTCTGCCTCAGGCTGCAGAATCGTATGTAACCGAATTATTACCTGGTCCACGATCGAGACCTTCCAGATATACTTCCATATCGGGAACCAATCCATTTCACATGATCAGCCTGAGTCATACTCCGGACCAGCTTATTCAATGCTTCTAGACCTTGCAACCTGTTCAAGGTCTGTGATTTTAATTCATCACGAACAGACTTAGAGCAATACTTGGATCAATTCCACTGATCCAAGATTAGATCTTATAGATGGATAACTCTATAATTCATTCCGAGATCAGATTAAACTCAGATGCAAAATGAAATAAATAAAAGAGTCTAATCATATTCTGACTCAGTCAAGGATCTGCAAAGAAATTACAGTACATATCAAGCATGATTTCTAAATCGAGGAACACATCCTTTTATAAGAAATCACATATCAACACTTGTATGCTCAGGAGGAAGTAACAACAGTTCAGGGTGTTACATGCTTCCCTCCATAAAAGATTCATCGTCCCGATGAATTACATATTAAATTAACCTTCAGGTCAATCAAATTATCAGTACACAAATAATGTGACTATTTCATATTTGAATAGTTCCAGAAATCAATGTCACAACACATTTTATTCAACTTGAATAATGTTTGCCTTCATCTGGCTTCCATAAATATTTTTATAAAAATAAGTTCATAAAAGAATGTTTTGTCAACAGATTTCATTCTGTTGAAAAAGAGAAGGAAAAGCCATTTTCATCTCTTCCAGATTTTCCCAAGTTGCACTTTCTTCGTTAAACTGGTCCCACTGGACCTTACATTGCTATATTTCACGATTTCTTAAATGCAATTGGTGAGTTTCCAGCACTCGTGTGGGTTTAACCACGATTATTCCTGGGTCTTGGACCTACAAGGAATTCCAATTTAAAACATGTGACAGATCTGAAACGTATTTCTTAAGCAAAGAAATATGAAAAACATCATGCATGTGAGATAAAGCAGGTGGCAATGCTAAACGATAAGCTACAGGATTGATTATTTCGACAATTTCAAAAGGTCCCACGAATCGAGGTGACAACTTGGCAGCCTTGCCAAAAGTTATAGAACTCTTTCTGGGTTTAACACGAAGAAAAACCTTATCACCAAGATCAAACCTTCTATCAACCCTTAAGGTCAAGCATAGCTCTTCTCTGTCTATCCGTTGCTTCCTTTATTCATTCACGAATCAGCTTAACTTGCTATTCCATTTCTGTGAGAATCTCTGGTCCAATTACCACTCTATCCTCAACATTGTCCCAACTTACAGGGGTTCTGCACTTTCTTCCATAAAGCACTTCAAATGGTGCCATTTTTAGAGATGAGTGATAAGTATTGTTGTATGCGAACTCAACTAATGGAAGATACTCTTTCCATTTATATTGTTGATCCATGCAATAAATTTGCAACATGTCCTCCAACACTTGGTTTACCCTCTCGCTTGTCCATCCGCTTCCTGGATGATATCCGAACTCAAGTTTAGTTTCGCTCCAAGAGTCGTTAAGTGTTTTCCAAAACCTTGACGCCATTTTAGGATCCTCCGTTAGATATAATCAATTCGCACACCATGCAATCTAAAAATTTCGTACGAATCTTTTGGCTAGCACTCGTGAATCATCCTTTAGATTTCCAGAGATGAAATGAGCTACCTTCGTCAGGCTTTATCAACAACTACCAGATAACATCATGTTTATTCCTCGACATAGGCAAATCCTTGTACAAAATCCATGGTTATTACTTGCCATTTGTATCAAGCGGTATGCTATGAGGATATAACAATCCAAAGCAGGTGCATATGTTCTGCCTTCACCCGCTGACATTCCAGACAATGAGTCACAAAATTAATTACATCCTTTTTCATACCTTTCCAAAAGTATTGTTGTTTCAAATCAGCAAGCATTTTTGTGATGCCTGGGTGTCCAGAGAAAGGTGAATTATGAAATTCAACTAACAACTTCTTTCTCAAATCGTTCAGCATATGTACATATACCCTGTTTTCATAATGCAAGATTCCTTCATTATCAAAATGAAAACCTTTATACCTTATATCCTTAGGTTCTGCAGCAAGCACTACTTTTACTTGCTGAAAGTATGCATCTGATTCTGAGGCACTTTTTACCTCGTCTTTAAACTGAGTTCTTAATGTTATAAGAGCAGAAATGTGCCTCCTACGACTTAGAGCATCAGCTACTCTATTCTCCTTCCCTTTGATATAGCTAATATCAAAGTCATATTGTGATAAAAATTCTAACCACCTTCTCTGTCTGGCATTCAGATTGGGCTGAGTAAAAATATATTTCAGTCCTAAGTGGTCAGTCTTCAACTCAAAAGGTTTCCCAAGTAAATAGTGTCTCCAGACTTGAAGTGCATGAACAATGGCAGCAAGTTCCAAATCATGAGGGGCATAGTTTAGCTCATGTAACTTAAGTTTTCTACTTTTATATGCTATGACCTCGATCATTTTGTAGCAAAACGCCTCCAAGGCCTTCCCCGTAAGCATCTGTTACAACAAAGAAACTCCCACTAGGGTCTGGCATGTACATACTAGTATAGGTGCAGAAGTCAACCGGTCTTTCAAACTTTTGAAAGCCGCCGCACTTATCATCCCATATGAATTTCTTATCCTTCTTCTCAAAGAAGTTATTGGTGCAAATACTTTAGAAAAATCCTTTACAAATTTTCTATAGTAACCAGCAAGACCCATGAAGCTTCTTACTTCATGCACATTCTTTGTGCAGCCACTCGATTTATTGCCACTATTTTTGAAGGATCCACAACAATTCCTTCTTTACTTATAACATGACCCAAATAGTGAACTTCTGAATCAAAGAAAGAACATTTGGATAACTTACCATACAACTTTCTCTTTCTCAAAATTCCCAAAACTATCTTCAAATGCTCATTGTGCTCCTCAACGCTTTTAGAATAAATGAGAATATCGTCCAAGAATACAAGTACAAACTTGTCCAGGTATTCTTGAAAAATATTGTTCATTAAATTCATAAAGGTTGTGGGTGCATTAGTTAATCCAAAGGGTAGAACTGTGAATTCATAATGTCCGTACCTTGTTCGGAAAGCTGTTTTATGAATATCTTCCTCTCTAATCCTTAACTGATGATAACCAGATCGAAGGTCTATCTTAGAATAAACCACTGCTCCACGCATCTGATCAAATAGATCATCGATCCTAGGAAGTGGATATCGGTTCTTGACTGTTGCTTTGTTCAACATCCGATAATCAATACACAAATTTTAGTGTTCCATCCTTCTTTTTCACAAATATTACAGCGCTCCCAAGGTGAAACACTTGGTCCGATCAAACCTTTAGACAAAAGCTCGTGCAATCGTGCCTTAAGCTCAACTAACTCGTAGTAGTCATCCGATAAGGCGCTTTGGATATAGGTTCTGCTCCCTCGCTTGATTTTTAAATGGTGAAGTCAAATTCTCTCTTGGGTGGTAACCTGTATTTCCTCAGAAAACATCCTCAAACCTTATAAAAGAGGGAATCGTTTCATGAAATCATCATCTTCTTCTGAAGATTCAGATATCTTTACCGCATAAAGGGTACATCCTTTATTTTTAGCCTTTTTAAGCTGCATAGCTGACAGTTTTCTAACTGAAATTTCTCTTTTCACACCTTGAATCTCTGCTGATTCCAGCTGATCATCTAAACATTTTATGTTCTTTTCATAATAGTCTACTTTTGCTTTATGGTCAGCTAACCAATTGACACCGATGACAATGTCATACGATCCTAATGGTGCAACATAGAGATCAACTTCCATGGAAAAGTTAGGTAAGTCAAGGACTGCCCCAAAAAGACACATACTCACTGTATGAACAGAATTATTACCATACTGTACAGTCCAAGATTTATCCATTTTTCCAGCTTTTCTTTTAAGTTTAGAAGCAAGTTTATTAGATATAAAACATTCAAGTAGCTCCTGTATCGTATCAAAAAGAATAATGACAGTATGCCGAATAACTTACCCTAACTTCTATAGGTGTCACTTGCTTTTCAGCTTGCTTGTCCGCTACTGCAGCATGTATCTTATGCTGCTGATTACGATCATCCTTCTTTAAAGGGCATTGATTAGCATAGTGGTCTTTACCACAATTGTAGCAGCCTCCTACAGGTCCCTTTTTAGGCTCGTGATTACCTCCACCTTTGTAATTGTCACGTTGTCCTCCATAGGGCTTCGCCATTGTTATAATTTTTAGCAAAATTATCCCTTACATTTCCAAAGAGGCTTATTCACCGCTTTTTCTTATTGTTATCTCCCCGAAACTTACTCTTGTTTCCAAACTTTTTCCATGGTCCTTTTCTAGGTGCAAGAGAGGTCAAGAAGGGTTTGCTCAGCCTTCTTCCGCACTTCCTCCTTATGAGCAGTAAATAGCCTTTAATTTCTCGTTCTTGCCTTATGGCCTTTTCAATAACTCCTTCCATAGTGGTTGGACCGTGAACATCGACCTTCTCCCCTATCACGGGATTCAATCCCATGATGAATTTCCGTATTCTCGAACTTTTCGTCGCTTTGATATCATGGTACATACTTAAGGAGTTTTGTAAACCGCTCCCTAGAATTCTGCCACTGTAGCTTCCTTGAGCTAAGTTCTGAAATTCTGTCATTTTCTCGATCATAGAAAAGTTGTGGCAGCCAACGTTGCCTAAAATATCCTTTAAATTGATCCCAAGTAATATTGGTCTCATCAATGTTTAGTTCAGCTTTACGGCTATCCCACCACGAAGATGCTTCGTGGGAAAGCCGATAGGCTCCCAAATAGCTTTGGTTTCTCCGAGAAGTTCCTTATTGCAAAGTACTTCTCCATTTCACTGAGCTAGTTCTCAGCTCCATCTCCTAATGTGGTGCCATCATACTTAGGTGGACTTATCCTTTTTATATCATTAGTGAGTTTTCACGCCAACCCGGCCTTTTTATTTTCTCGGTTGGACAGTGCATTCCCAAAGATTAACATCAACACCCATGTCGGGGTTGTCCTCAGGAGGTTGCTGATTATTATTATTAGCTTCTTCATCCTCCTCATTTCCCATCACCTACTGTTCCAATACAGCTAAGCGATCTCTTGTGTCCAACAGGGAAGCAAGGATCTCATCAAGTTTCTGGGTTGTTGCCGCTCCTCCTTCAGGTGGAGCATTATTCGCAACGTTCCCCCTTGTTCTAACCATTTTCTCATTACAAGAAAATTCAGGTTTTTATCGATTATGGACACAATAGGTCCAAGAGCTGTAACCTTCACTCGATACCAAGATGTAGCATCCTCATTTTAGACAATAGAACAAGTCAAAATTTTTTTTTTGATAAATGCATCCTAGTTCTAAATACATAATTTAGAACTCACAAATCAAATAACCATTCATTTAACAGATAACCATATGTAGTCAGAATGACTCTGAGTACCTCCGATCTATTCATTTCATGACTCGTAATCTACCGATCTATTCATGAGTAATAAGAGTTGGCGTTATTATTTAACACTTCACTCCTGTGGTTCTCTTCCCTATTCTGGGATTCAGAATGCTCTGTCCAAGGAACCTAATCAAGAAATGTTACCATTATTCATCGGCATCTCATCCCTTAGACTAGGTGAATTAGGACAATGCAATCAGCACTTGCGATACTTTGGCCAAAGATTTGAAACATATCTGCTTTATGTCTCGTATTCCTTAACAAAGATACTCGTCAATCTGGAATACACCCTTCACCCCATTCTTATGTTATATAGAATGTCTTACACTGACTACTGTCAGTCCTTCCTTTCACAACTTAATCACTCGGAGACAGATTAACAAGGTGATAATGTTATATGGATGCCCACGAGTATTAGGGATACGATGACATACTGGTTTAACCCTGCAGTTAGACCAGTGTGTCAAGATACCCCGAACCTCCTAGGCAGCCTTATAACATGGCCACATTCCTAATTGGTCCCTGAGTAATTCGTCGAGATCAAAGTGTAAATCTTAGCGATCAATGCAAAGGGTGTCGTCATAAGTCACCTGCATTGTTGTAACTTCGAGAAGATCCTAATCTTCTCGGAGGTACAACCCTGCAGTTGTCTTGTGCCGTCAACCTTTAAATCCGCCTCGAAAAGATCTACTTACTAATATGCGTTACGCACGTTGAGTTTTAAATTACTTTAAAGACTTTCCCCATAGGTTAGCCTTTCCCAATCCCTGGATTCTTCGTCTTAAGACGACCTTCCTCAATAAAACCCATTACATGGTAGAGGTATTAAGGTCAAGCTCTCATCAAGGAGTCATTAGAATACACATGATTCTAAAACAACAGAATTGGACATTATCTCATTACCTTCATATGAGATTGCCATCTGAACCCCATTAGATTTATTTCAGTTCTCTTAACTGAATTTATATCATACTTATTAGTATAAAGATATAATTGGTTAAGAATCTAATTTAATGTTGTCTCGCCATACTAGGACTAGGATTAGTAATTTACCTCACTTGATTAGTGTTCTCGCTTAGGTTCGTTTTAACCCTATCTTTTAAAAAGACAATGATTTAAATTTCAATTTAGCTTTTGATAGAATTAATTAGAACTACTAAACACTCATAAGAATTCAATCACATTTTCTTTAAGCTTTCATTGTCAATCACAAAAGCATCCAATTACACAAAGATAACATTGCCACTCTGGTATATAAACCGAAGAAGGTCAACTATCAGAATTAAGAATACAACACATAAGTATCAATACTTATTTTTATTCCTTTCATAACTATACAAATACATTTTATGCAAGCAGCATACTTGATACAATGCTTAACTGAAAAGAAACATCTTTCCACATATAGTACATTTAGAAAATCAAGCTGTAATTCATTATAAATCAAATTAAACAATCTGATCATCCTGTCAGATCTGCATTGCTTTTACCACTTACGGCAACCATCTGCAAAAATAGTCAACATGAGTCAGTTCGATGAACTGAGCATGATAAGCACTAACTTTTAAAACAATTGCAATCCGTCAATTGTTTTCATTAAACACCCTGTTTAAATGAGTTCCATTATCCAAACAAGTAAACATATTCAGACTATGCCCTTGTAATACAAAAATGACTACAAACGTGTAACTCTATCATCGTTACAGAATAGTCCTAAACACTTCTCAATTATTTCATCAATATTAAGAATCAAAGAACGAAAGTATCCAAAACAATTATCTTAAATCCAAGATCAGCAACATTGGACAGATCGTTAATTTCATCAGGAAATGGAAATATCATAACAACTCTTGAGTATATCAATATGTTAAAAACAGCTCCTACTGTTACAGATATCAACATGTATTATAATAATAGAAAAGAAAGGAACAAATCATTCACACTTCCTTTCACACAAGTTCACTACTGTACCGTCTCCTCATATGGAAAGCATTCATCCGGTAAGTATACGAACAAGTCCGACAAGCCACAAGAAGAATTGCTGTTTAAATAAAGAAATAAAACACAGCAAATAAATCAGTCGAGTCCATCAACAGCACACTGTTACAATAAGGCAACTACAGTACAGTAGCCCCCATGCCGAACAACATGGTCTTTCTACCAGACAGACTCAGAATGACCTCACGCAAGAAGCGACAGGCAAGAAGACAACTACTGCCGTTACCTATTTAGGTACAGTTAGCTCCTAAATTCATTCATACTCAAAAATGGATATCAAAGTAAGGAAGGCGTAACACGCCTACAATCCCAATAACAATCTACAGCCTCTTCAATCCTTTTCAACACTGTATGGCTTTTGTTCCCAAGGTCGAATTCAAAGGAACTCAATTGTTGCCACAGTCAATAAGAAACTCGAACTCCTTTTGAACAATGACATCTCCCTACGACTTAAGCAGAGAGAAGTTTAAATGAAACCCACGCATCACACACAGCCACATCAACTGGCATGAAATCTAAAGAAAACACAACATAGAATATCGTAGCTACATCTGAATGAAATCAGAGTAGAAAGTATGGTATCCATGACCTACTTCATAAAGCCGTTATACAAGATGTCAAGCTATTCACAGAAATCCATCAAGGCCAAATAAACATCACATGTTCAATCTCAGGCTTATACAGAAGCCAAAAGAAACAAGATATCCTCCACAGGGTCAAACAATAGAATAAACCCAACAGTCCTAATTTGAAGCGATCACACTGGTTATTTATCAAGAATTCAACCGAGTCTATACAACAGTATTCAAGATAATAAAGAAGAATAATTAATGATTCCATCTACTCCAGTAATGATAAACATAAAAGAACAGGCTTCAATAATTACTGATTTCGTAAAAAGAACCAACTGAACCTTCTTCAATATTTTTGAACAAGCTTACACAGAAGGAAACGAAACAGTACAACCGGGGAGTCTATACCCAAAATTTACTATAGTTAACAGAGGTCGAAAGACCTGTTACTTCTTCAAGACTTCAAACAAATCAATATCCAACATTCAAATATATAAATGTATAGCTTCCACAGTGGTCCATTTATACAAGTCATTCAATGGACTCTACAGAGCCGTTCCAATATATAATATACATATATCCATAATGCATACTGTAACGGTTAAATCTTGTTACCCCAACGAAAAAGGAAAACAATTCCAAAAGAGTTGCAATAAGATACTGTCACACCGAAAGATGTTTATTCTCAAACAACCTTCAAGACAAAACGAAACCCAACAGTATCAATAACTACCTTCATCAAAACCCACGACAGAGCTTACAAAGATTCAATAAAACTGAACAATCAAACACTATCCATCAGTATCCCTTCTAACAATTTCCACAACAAGTATCAACAAAATATTTATATACATTTATATATACCAACATGCATCAATAGCCTGCACCCATCGGGAGGACAATTCATGGACTCACACAGAGCAGGCCTAGCACAAAATCTTGCCATATTTTCGCATATAAAAGCCAGAATGCAAAACACTCAGAAATATATAGCAACCGTTCGATTATATCAACACCCATCAAGGGATAAACGAAAAATCGAACCAGAAGAGATACAGTACCAAAAATCACACAAGACCACCAAGGAAAAATCATCTATTTCCATAAATCATTTGAACAGAGTTGTTCTAATGAAATCACTTGAAAGACAGCAAGATATTTAAAGGTTAGGGCCTAACATGCCTGGATTTTTACTCAAAATTCCGAAGCAGACCACTGGAAGAGCTCAGACTTCCTTTTCCTTTTCCAAGTTAGAGCGACCAACAAAATTTTGCTATCTCCATAACATATATATTTCCCTTGCCAGAGAAAAGAGTTAGATATTCTCATGTTCGCCATGCAACACAAAGAAAACTGGTGTGAAGAACCAGTGAACAGGCAGAAGGAAAACCAAAATTCGCGACAAGCCAAACAAACCAACAACTTCCTAGTTTGCATGCCTTCACGCGAGTTCCGAGCTCGACTACCGAGCACATTGGATGCATTTACACCAACTTTCCCGCTCAAACTCCACTGCCACCGACCGCCAAAATTGGCGACAGTCAAATAAAATTTCCAGCTCATTTTCAGTTTTGGCTACCTGCCACGTCGACACAAGTTAGCCGTTCCTAAAACCTCCGCCAAGACTCCGTCCCTCATACTTATCCTTAGCATTTAATGACATAGAAAACGCCGCCCATGGTTCGCACCCTCCATAGGCCCCCATACATTTTGTTCAATAGTTAGGTTAGTATCTTAGGTTAGAATTTAGGATAATACTTATTCTAACCACATTACACATAGATACTAACTTAGGACATTAGCACTTAGCCTAGGTCTAGGTTAGATTAACACTAATCTAACCCCTAGGTTAGGTTTAGTTTTAGGTTACTAACCATTAATAATTCCAGTTAGGTCTACATTCTGTACACTCAGAAAAAGACCTACATCATACCTTCTTGAACAGGGTTAGCTCCTGTTCTGCCTCAGGCTGCAGAATCGTATGTAACCGAATTATTACCTGGTCCACGATCGAGACCTTCTAGATATACTTCCATATCGGGAACCAATCCATTTCACATGATCAGCCTGAGTCATACTCCGGACCAGCTTATTCAATGCTTCTAGACCTTGCAACCTGTTCAAGGTCTGTGATTTTAATTCATCACGAACAGACTTAGAGCAATACTTGGATCAATTCCACTGATCCAAGATTAGATCTTATAGATGGATAACTCTATAATTCATTCCGAGATCAGATTAAACTCAGATGCAAAATGAAATAAATAAAAGAGTCTAATCATATTCACTCTCGAAGGATCTGCAAAGAAATTACAGTATATATCAAGCATGATTTCTAAATCGAGGAACACATCCTTTTATATGAAATCACATATCAACACTTGTATGCTCAGGAGGAAGTAACAATAGTTCAGGGTGTTACACTCTTGTTGTGTGAGAATTGACTTGATAGTTGTATCTAGTACAAATACTGTGGAGTGAGAGTTAAGGATGTAAAAATGAAACTGCTGACCGCTTTAACCACTACGAAAGCATGTTTCTCCATTATGGTGTATTTTAACTCATGATTTTTTAGAATGTAGCTCATAAATGCAATTGGGAGCTCGTGATCATTAGAATCTTCTTGAGTCAAAACAACAGCCAGGGTGTTATCTGTGGCATAGCAATAGATAATAAAATCTTTGCCGAAATCTAGACATGCTAAAACAGGAGTTTTAGCAATAGCCCTTTTAATACCTTCAAAGGCTTCTTTCCCTTCAGGAGACCAACCAAACATCTATTTTCCCTTCATCATTTGGGAGATATTCAAAGTTAGCTCTAAAAATCAGGGATGAATCTTCTCAGAAAGTTAATCTTACCAAAGAAAGAGTGCACTCCCTTCTTGCTGGTTGGAAGGGGAATTTGTTGGATAGCTTGAACTCACTCAGGATCAATTTTTATACCATCTTTAGAAACAACGTGCCCCAATAATTTTCCCTCTGTGACACAAAAGATATATTTCTTAGGATTTAAAGAGATCTGATGTTCTCTACACTTCAAAAGAACTGTTTCTAGATGCTGAAAATGATCTGCCCTTGTTTTGGAAAATACAGTCAAGTCATCAAGGTATACGACAATACACTTCCCTTTCAAAATTCCAAAGGCCAAGTCCATAGCTCTTTGAAAAGTGGCACCAGCATTAATGAGCCCAAAAGGCATCCTTTTGTAGGCAAAGGTACCCCAAGGGGTAGTGAAGGCCATCTTGTGTTGATCTGTGGTGTTAACCTCTACCTGATTATATCCTGAGAAGCCATCAAGCATAGACAACATTTCAGATCCTATCACAGCTTGCAAGACTTGATCCATCATGGGCAAAGGATAGTTGTCTTTTAAAGAAGCTTGATTCAGATTCCTGAAGTCAACACAGATATGAATCTCACCATTTTTCTTTCTAACAGGCACAATATTGGCAATCCATGTTGAATGGTGGATAGGAAAAATGATTTTGGCCTTTAATAACTTTTGTATTTCCTAAAAGATGGTGTCGGCTATCTTAGGATTGTATTGCCTCTATTTCTGTCTGAAAGGCTTAATCCCAGGTTTGAGAGGGATATAATGTTACATCTCCTTTGGTTGAAAAGCTTTTAAATCTTCATAGGAATAAGCAAGAACATCTTTATACTTCCTTCCTTCCTCTTTTCTTCTCTGTGCAACATTTTCCAATGTTCACGATTTTAGGTCAAGAGAACTCCCAATATTAATTTTATCATATTCAGCTGATTGTTGAGGTCCAGTAGAAGCTTTAAATCTCACATACCTATCATGTTTGTCAAACAATTCTTCTAAACTCACCAATCCCTTTGGAATCTTGTTTCCTTTGAGTTTGATACATCCATCTTGATCTGTCTCTCCTTCTTTGACATCTTCTTTAATGAAGGGCACACTTTCACGAGGTAAATTGTCACTTCCTTCAAAGTACAACTATTCAAAGTTATCCTGAGCTCTAAGAATGAAAGCAAATGATAATCATCATTACAAACTTTCCAGTTATTTGCATTATCAGGTACATTGGGCCTATGGACTATTTCAATGGTAAACTTATCTTGAGAGAAGTCAGGATGAGGTATCAGCAATGATCCTGAGACTGCTAGTGAATCAGCCCTAGTATTTTCCTCCCTAGGCACTACTTTGATAGAGAAGGCATCAAGAAATTCAATAGAGTCCCAAACCTGATTCCTATAATGTTTCAATCTTCTATTCTTTACCTGGAAAAGGTTTCTAACTTGCTTGACAATCAGCTCCGCATCTCCACGAGCTAGAAGATTCTTCACTCCTTCTCTTTTTTTCCACATGAAGCCCAAGAATGAGAGCTTCATATTCTGTTGTATTATTAGTATTTTCAAATTGCAACTTGAATGAGAAAGGATAGATCTTTCCCTCGGAGACACCAATATTACACCAGCTCCAGAACCAGCTGAGGAACAACTTCCATCAAACTCTAATATCCAAACACCATTAGAATCCTCAAGTGATCTTTTGGGAGTTGGATCTCATCTAGAGACATAATCATATAGTTACCGTGCCCCATATCTTCATAAAGTATTTGTGCTTTGGGATCATCTGTTTTTTGTACAATATACTCAGATTGCTTCTCAGCAACAACTTCTTCATTTGCCCATTAACAGGTATGAGGGCATGTGACCAATCCATTTGAATTTCTCCACCCACATCCTTACAGAAGTTCCTACTTAGCAACATCCCATATGAAGGAGGAATGTCTGCTACTAGGATAGTAGCTAAAACTTTCTTCTCAGGCAAGGTAGCAAAAGCTACTTGTGCATCTTTAATTCTTCTAACCAGGGGCACTTCTTTACTCTCCATGGAATAACAAGACCCATAAGTGCATGTGAGAGTTAGGCCTAAGGCATGGGCTACTTTGGCAGGCATTACATTGTCTGATGCCCCTGAGTCTATGACGTAATTGCTGAGTCTATGGCCTACTATAAGAAGTGTCACATAGAATGGTTTGATCTTGTCATTGGGTGAGGTAACAGTGGCTACTAGATTGGGTTGTGGTGTAGAATATGGAGTGGGTAAAAGGCCTTTAGAGGTAGTTTTGGAATGGGAATTGACAAAGTGGATCATTTTAGCAAAATCTTTGGGATGGGTTTGATAATATTCAGCCTCTGAGATTTGAACCTTGGTCTTTTTTAGGTGATCAATGATATCGAAAGACCCAGAAGTGGACGAGCTATCCTCACTTGGGACCTTAGGTTTATCAGTTTTAGGAGTTGAAAAAGAAGTAACTTTAGTAGCAGAATTGACAGGACTCACCTTTGATGTGGATGTAACGGGAATAGGAGATCCTCTTTTTGCAATTATAGGGATAGTCATTGGATGTTCCTTGGATCTTTTGGCTGGTTGCATCACTTTCTCCTTTTTGTTTATTTTCTCTCGAGTCATGATATCATATGATTCACTATTCATGTCCACCACTACTTTGTCATAATCATATTCTTCATCAATGCCTTCAGTAGTGAAGAAATTAACTCGAGATCCCTCAAGTTCTTTTGTTTCTTCATCAACCTCTTCAACAAATTCTTCACAATCTTCACTAACTTCTTCATCCTCTAGCTCTTCAACTTCACAGGTTGCATTAACAGGGACTTTAATAGGAGGTCCTTCAAGTGCTAGCCTTTTTGAGAAGCAGGTAAATGATTTCTGGGCTGAAAATTCCTCCTTGGAATGTCTGCATAAGGGGCGTGTTGAGCCAATTGTTTCTTAATGGTGATGAGATCATTTGCAAGTTTTTGTACTAATGGATCAGTATTAGGTCCAGGAGTGGAAGAGGAGGAAGAAGAAGACTTGAATATAGAAGGATCTCTCCTCAAATTTCATGACGTGATTAAATCATCTTTGATACTAACAAAGAAGAGTTTGATCCTCACCAATGTTGCAAGATTAGCTCTTCTCAATGCATAACTAACTTCGAAATTGGGCATTCGGAAAAAGCATTTTTAATTTGATCTATAAGTTGAGTGCCTAGTGGAATTTTATTAATCAACTTGTTGAATCATTTCAAACCAAGAGAAGACGTGCATGCTTTGCATGCACTCCATGTACTTTTGTCCCTCATGTCCCGAAAGCATTTGTGCATCTTTTCCATAGTAGAGTCGCCAAAAAGCTGTTGGTTGTCAAAAGAAGATCCTAATGAGAGAAACAGTTAGGGGACAAGAAGTCCCTCCTCTTTGATGGGAAAGGTTCCCTTTATTTAAAGCAAGACTTATTTACAAATGTACAACGCATTACTTTGATATGGAACTTGGATATCATGAAAGCATTGTGAAAAATAGATTATCAATTACAAAAGCATAGAGGAAGGAAGACATGGAAATAAGCAGAAAAGCATTCTCTAGAATTATAGATGACAAAATAATTCTTTATGAGTGCCGAGATACAATGAATTAGAGTTGGATCATTTGTATTTAAATTACTGAGATGTAATTTAGAAGGACACACAATTCCATAAATAACATCCACAAGAATACAAAGCTTCTTGGTATAAGGTAGACAAATGATCTAATAATATTTTAACAGATAACTGCAAAATAAAGGAATCAAATGAATAAAGAAAGAAGATCCTTTTGTATTGATTTTCGTATTATTTCTTACACTTTCATAAATAAGCCAAGTTCCCCCTTCAAAATGGTAAGGAGAGGCTATTATATAGTTTACAAATCAGTTACTCTTGGTAACTATTTCTTTAAATAGCGTTTGGTTAAAGGTCCACTTATCGAAATACCTAAAATAATTAGAATAAATTTGAGATGAAGAAAGGAAGAAAGGAGAAGAAATAGGAGAAGAAGACAGGCTCAAGATTGAGAGGGGCCCACCGATTTTAGAATCATGTCAAAATCTTTTCAACGCCTCTCGCTATGTCTCTCGTCGTGTGGGACCGATGTGTTGGCAAGTGGAATGGGTCCAAAATTTGAGGCACTTCTCCATCTCTTTTCGAATTTGATGTGTGTGTGACAATATTTATTTGCTTCTTCAATAGCAGATGGAGAGAGCGAGATCTCCTTAATCTTTTCCTCGAAATAGAATCCTCCTCGAACAAATTATCTTTGACAAAAGCTCGAATTGAGCTTTGATTTCTTCAAGAGAGGGGTACACCGTGAGGTTTCATTATGGAGGTGGCAATGTATATCTTTGACAATGGATACCACCAAAGTTTTGAAGGCCTCACCCTTCTGCCAGCTATTTTTCAGCTCTCCCAAAGCTTCTTCTAGCACCTTGATTTTCCATTCCACGTTGTATACCCATGATTTTGACAAGTTATCTTTTGCATCATCAAGACTTTGCTTGCCATTAAAATATTCTCATCAGCCTGTCCCATAAGGTGAAGGTATACTATACAACTGCTCTAGAGTTTGAGTTCTTTATCTATATTTCCCATAGTGGAGGAGAGTTTCTGTTGTATATTTTTACCTTCTCATTGAGTTTGAAAGCTTCATCAATGAAATTCAACCCTGCAATGAGCATATCATCCACCATGGCCTCCATAGCCCTTCCATAGATAGAATATCTGTGTATGTCTTTGATACTCTAGACTTCATCTTGGCTGAGGATCACAGGTGGTGGAAGAGTAGTCAGTGGGGTAGGATCTAAAACTTTATCTTTGGATAGTAGAGACTTGATAAAACCTGTAAGAACCTGAGCCTGCTCCTCCAACTGCTCTATGGTTTGTTGCCCTTTCTCCACCCTCCCAATGACCCTGGTGATTGTTTCCTAAAGATTGTGGATCTCACCTTCAGGGGTGGACTCTCCCATGGGAATCCTTGAGAGCTCTAGATGAGATGTTTTCAAATCATGCTCCAACTTTTCCACTTTGGGCTTGGCTATCTCCAGGAATTGCTGGCCCTGAGCATCAGATACTATTCTTGAGGTAGTCCTAGCCTTCTTGGCGGGAGTAGGAGGAGTAGTGCCTAACAAGGCCGCCACAACATCGAAGTTGGGTCCCGAGATCTCGAGAAGAGGACTTTCTCTTCCTACTATCGACGAGAGGTTGCACCCATGAAAAAGAGGAGGAAGAAGAAGAAGGTGGGGCAAGAGGACCAAGAGATAGAGAACTCATAGCACCCAAGGTGTGCAATTGCTGTTGCTTCTAGTTGAGATATGAGTGGGGCACTCGAGGCACTTGGGGCTTCTAGTGTAGAGGATTCGATGGTGCTCGGAGCTCGGTGCTTTGAACCTCCTTTTCTTTATCCATTGGAGCCTCTGGGGTGCTTGTAGAGACTGGAACTTCACTCTCCTCACTTTCACTGAGAACAATAATATTCTCTGGACTCGACAGCAATTCTCAATGCTTCATCATGGGATCTTCTTCAACCAGTTCCTTTTGACCTTCCCGATTTTCTTCCTCGATATACTTGAGTGGATGAGGAAGGAGTGGAAGATGTAGGGCCTTTAGTTGATGAGGTAGGAGTCTCAGCACAAGTGCTTCTGAACTAGGTGTTAATGCCTCCCTCCTTGGAGTTGAAGTATCCTTGGAGGAGGATTCTCCTGAATGCCTTCTAAGTTCACGGACTCTCCTATCAAACCAGATTTTGGTTCTTACTAGGACAGGGGCTAAGATTTCAGCCAGATCATCTTTTTCTTTCTTGAACCAATCCAAATCTTCCAAGGGAGTGTGTTTGATCATGGTGTCATACTCATATGAAAATAGGTCAGAATTATCATCCTGCAACCCTTCTAGAACTTGATACAAGTTAAGCTCTTGAATTAGTTGGAGAGAAAACCTGTCATAATGCCACCTCCTTGCCTCAAAATCATCAACATAGTCAGCCCAATAGTCTTCTATGTCTGTCCCATTCTAAGGTAGTAATTTATCTTAATGTTCTATTTAATAATTTTTTCAAATCAAAACAAGTTCTTGGCCCGAAGAAATGGACAGTGATGGGAGCTAGGGCTCTTTCTATGTTTTGTGCATCTAGAGCCATCTTGCAGGTGTAGTTTCCCAAAGATATGGGGAAGTGCAGGCCAGTAATTTTCTTATCCCTGCAAGTTCTATGTAACTTGTCTAATTGCCTGCATATCTCTATCAAGGCCATTTTATCATTGCAGAACATAGGGAGCCTAAGAGGGGTGCTCTCATAACCTGCAAGCCTGATATAAGAGAATTTCCTGAACTGGATGAAGTAGGCGCCATACTTCGAAATTAGGTTCATGGCTTCATTAGAAAATCTCCTTGCAGTGTCACTCTCTAGGAGCCTTACAATGTACATGGTGAAAGCATCATTCACCCTCCTAAAGTTGCGATTGCTAGTGTCCAGGGTGGATTGGGGGCGGTAGGCATATACAGGGTCACCCTTATGAGCATCAATGTATGAGAATCCAAACCATTGCCTCGATGCTACTAGGGTATAAATTAAGTATGAAGTTATGTAGAACTTCTTGGTTTGCTGTACATTAGACAAATGCTCTGCCAAGTTCATGCTGATGATTTTTGCCCAGTTGATGTTCTGAGTTCCTTCACACACCATGTTGATAAGGGGGCACATCCAGAAATGGAATTTGTTGGTAGAGGGTAAGCCCATGACCCGAGCTAGCAGGATTATAAATTCGACATCTCCTTATTGAATTCGACACGAAATGCAACCTTGGATAGACGGGATGCCCCCTTTTTAGGGTTTTTAAGCCAAGACTTTGCCACCGCACCTTGTATTTCTCACTATCCTGGTCGAAGAGAGCCTGTGCCTAGTTTTGAGAGATTACTATTGAATTTTCCATCTCAGGAATCCTTAGGGTAGTGCCAATGGTGGTAGCATCGAGCTTGGTGATGAGCTCCCCATGCACATTCGTTAGCTCACTCGAGTCGGGATTGAAATGAGCACCGCAGTGAGAACTGTATCTACACATTGCACTGAGATCAGAAAACTAGCGGCGAATGCCAAGCCACTATCGTGAATCATTTGTGCCATGGGAGAGGGGTTTGAGTCTGTCATCCTTGCCTAGAAATCCCCAAAGTCAAGGTGGCGAACTTCACTATCTCCGATATCAGGAACGACAGACTCGAGTGGTGAAACTTGTTCCTGACCCTGGAATTTAATCTTCATGTTGATTTGAAAAACAAAGTCACAGTCTTGAGCTCTTGATGGAATTGCAGAAGAATCAGGTATACACACAGGAATTTTGTTTGCGAGGGTATGAGCAATAGATAATAAGAAATCAGTGTGCAAAAATGCATATGGAGTGGTTCATTATATAGCCGTTTAGGAGAGAGAAAGGTAATAAATGCAAATTAAATACACATCTACCAACTTAAAAAGAAAGATATTCGGGAAGAGCAGGAAAAATTAGCCCAGATGACCTTTGGTTCATTTGGGACATGTGGGACATGAAAGCATGATTTGGCCGATGTGGGTGACGCTGGGAAAAGATGCACAGATGCTTTCGGGACATGAGGGACGAAAGTACGCAGAGTGTGTAATTCAGCCAAATCGAGTGAAAGGTGAACATTGAGTCGAGGTGAACTTGGAACACGAGGGACAAAAATGTTTGACTGGCCTGAAAGAAATGAACTTCAGGTAAAATGGCCAATCGGAGAATAGGGAGCCCGAATGAACTTGGGACACGCGGGACAAAAATGTCTGATAGACCCGCAAATCACACAGAATGACCCATAAATGCATATTTTTAAAAATGTTTCAACTTATCCCCCTACCAAAACAACAGAAAAGGCATTTAACTTAGAAATTTTCAATTCTAAACTTCCTCAAAAGAGGGGGAATTTTGAGAGGACAACACCTATAATGAAAACAAGACCACTAGAAAGCATTAAACAATATGGGTAGTGAATTGCCTAGTATGAGCTAGATCCGAGAAGTATGGCACTTCCTAGAAGGCTGTCAGTCCACTGTTTTAAACAAATTAATGCTGAAAACAAAGTAAAATCCTATTGTTATTTTAAAATGATTTAGGTATCTCACTTAAAACACAATAAGAAACAGATCTAATCTAATAGGATAGAATAGAATAGAATAGAATCCATAGGTCAAAGGGTTGGTTATGAGTTCTACAGGTCTAATGAAGGTGTTAGGTAAGTCACAGGTGAGGGAGGGTAAGGTAAAATGGGGTGGATAGGTCTCTGCTTAAGGCTGTGTGGGAAAACATAGAGACCGGTGTTGGTTAGGGGTGACCAACCGTGGTTAGGTACAACTAGCGTCGCTATCGTGAGATCTGGGAATGTCACAGAACAGGGTTTTTGGTCCCCTTTGTGATTGCACAAAGGATTTAGTTGGTTGGGAGGAGGTATTAGGTGACAAGGGTGGGTTTTTACAAGGTTTTGATGGGTCTATGAAGGTACAACACATTGGATATAGTAAATAAGGAGCCAGATGGACAATAGGTGGTAAAACAATGATGAAATGAATTAACCAAGGAAGTATGATATTATACTTACTTGGATGTCATTTATGGAAGTCTGTGTGTGAAGGATGGAGGTGCTAATGATGAGTTTTGAGGTCATAAGTGATCACCAACCGAGAAAAGCTTCGCATGGGCCGTATGCACACTCCTCTTTTGCTTGGGTAGATCTGAATGTGGTTGGGATGGCTGTGTAAGAGAATATGTTCAATCGCCTTCTTTGGATGTGAGTTCTTACCAGCACTGGATCTTTGAAGATGTGATATATTTTTGACATCTCGTTCTTGCTCGTCAACTTTATTGCTCCCAATATTTTTTTCCAACCTTGAGAATAAGGTATTTTAGGAGTTAAAAGGGGTAACCGATGGCGGTGCTTAACCGGCGGCGGTTAGGGGTAACCAACGTCGGTCAAGGTGGGATTTTCTAGGTTTTCCAAACTTAGGGGAGATCCTCCTGATTTCCTTGGATCTCATGTCGTTATCCCACGATTAGACTAGGAGCTTCTATGAGCATGTGGGAATGTGGTTAGAGGGAGTGTAGGCATTGATTTTTAGGGTTTGGGTAAGTCTTAGTTAGTTATGGTAACTTGCTAAGAATAGGTCTTAAGGTGAGTCAGCTTGATGAGGTGTCTAAGTGAACTATATGTGTAGATATTATTTAAATAATAAATATAGTGAGGGTAAAGCATTAATTTAATTAAATTAATTAAATTAATACTAGTGTGGTGAAGGGGGCCATGGCTAGGTGAAAGTGATGAAGGGTACTTATTGGTCAAGGTACGGAAGGGGAGTGTGACCTAATTTTAGTGTCTACATTTTTCCCCTTTTTGTTGCATAGCTTATATTGGTAAGTGATGCTAACAAAAATAAGATGTGGTTGCCCCATGTGAGGGTGAAGGTGATCCCCCTCAAACCAGGAACTGACAAAGCAACCAGCTAAAGTGGTGAGTGGTTTGATAAAAGGTAAATGCGAGGAAAAGGTAAATGGTTGTAGTGGAAGATGGTGAAAGGTCTACTCGGGTGATCTAGGTAATGGGTCAGGGGTCAAAGGTAGCAGAGCAATCAAACACACGCACACGTATAAACCGAAACGCTACCAAAGTTAAAGAGCAAGAAACTCTACATCATCTAAGGTCGATAGGTTTATCAAAACTAAGGTGAAGTGAATCCGGTATCAAAGGTATAGGATAAGGTCAAGAAACACAACATAGGTTAGGTGTAGGAAAGTTTAGGTATGTTCCGATACACTAAAGGTAGCGTCAAGATAAACAATCATGGCAATAGGCTAGGTAAGGTCATTAGGTCAACAACACAGTAACAAATCTTTGCTGCAAGGTATAGCAAACACATGAGGTCAAAGGTCACTAGCGATGGTCCAGGTCCAAATATTGAGATCATGACATGAGAAGGCTGAGGTAGGGGTAAAATAATAAAGCGTCAATAGCAGATGCGAGGAGGTTGAAGAGGGTGGAGGGCCAGAGGTGAAGGTAAAGTGGTCGTAGGTGTATGGGGGACAGAAGAGAAGGGAGGTAGGGAAAATAAGGTAAATGGGGGTAAAGAGTACGTAGGATAACCGACATCGGTCGAATGAACCGATGATGGTGTAGGGGAACCGATGGTGGTAGTCTAGGGTAGAAGATCGGCAATGGAAAGGGTAATCGACGCGGTCGGGTCGTAGAGT
This sequence comes from Taxus wallichiana var. yunnanensis, assembly GCA_018340775.1. Lineage (NCBI taxonomy): Eukaryota > Viridiplantae > Streptophyta > Pinopsida > Cupressales > Taxaceae > Taxus > Taxus wallichiana. The sequence continues at coordinate 264,002,445 of CM031236.1, forward strand.
AGGCATGGATTGAGTTAGGTTAGTTTAGGCATGGATCGAGTCGCCGGTTTAGGCATGGATTGCGTCAGTTGGTTTAGGCATGGATCAAGTCAGTTTGGTTTAGGCATGGATTGAGTTAGGTGATAGGCATGGATGTTTATTTTGGCATTTTGGTAACAAATGGCAATGTAAATGTATGAGATGGTGTAAAATGTGGAAAATGTTAGTTATGTTATGAAAATGTGAAATAATATAAGTGGTAAAAGGTATGTGGGATATGGTTCAAATGTCAAGGTTTTTTTTTTTTAGATAGGAACAGGAAATCAAGTAAAGGTGGGGAAAATGGTTAGGGTAAAAAGTGGTCGAGCTAACCTTCTAGGGCCCCATGCCGTAAAAGTGCTACCTACATAGTCCCAGTGAAAAGGGACCTCAAACTAATGTAGTTCTCCCATAAGCTAGGGAAGAAAGATGAAAATGAGTTAGTAGGGTTTTAGGTGTATAGTGGGTTTTAGGTTTAATGAGTGTGGGTAGATTATAGGTAAAATGATGCAGGTGAAGGTGATTATGGTGAAAGGGGAGTGCTACCCCCAAAGGTAAGCGATGAGGACCAAGTCCTGTATAAGGTAATTAGAACATAAACAAAGACAATTTAAAAGATAAGAGGGGGCCTTAGAGCCACCTGATTGGGTAGGAACCTACCGAGTAGATCATACCTTGGAGGAGGTGATAAACACAAGACCCAAAAAACACCACATGATTAACGGTTCTATGATGAAGGTAGTCACAGGATCACCAAATGTCTAAATTACAAGATGTCCCTTAAGGCAGCTGAGGAAATGAGGGTAGAGATGGTAAGTGGGAAAAGGCAGTAAAGTTGATATGTTTGAGTGACAGGGCATTTGGGCAAGAGGTCCTAGGGCACAATGGGTAAGTCCATGAATAAAAAGTGTTGTTTCTTGTGATAGACTAATTGATGTGGGACTTCTATATGGGAAAAATAATATGGTACTCCTTGAGGTCTTCGTGAAGTTGATCGATGCAGAAGCTTCATTTTCTCTCATTTTTTTGAGCTTTTATAGTTGTCCTTCGAGGGAGCATCATATTATAGTAGAAATTTGGTGAGAGGAAGATGTCCTTTTGAGGGAGTCATCTTTTATTAGAAGTTTGACTCAAGGAGTTTGGTCCCATTGGAGGTCTTTGAAATCATGGACAAGACCAAGGTGAAGGATAGGACTCTTGTTCAAAAGGCAAGGTGGAATGACCATGGGATCTCATCTAAAGATTCAAGAGTAGATAACAAGTGATGGGTACTCACATGATTCTTGTTTAATCGTTAGGAGGTGTATGAAGTGGATAGTTCTCAAGGGGGCGAGCCTATAAATAGACACGTGGTGAGGTAGGACAACGAGTCAACAATAGAATGGTCAAAGATGAAATGTGTTTAGGGGCCTGTGTTCAGGTTTACCCTCAAGCGAGGATAAATGATAGGCACCGATCCATAGGTATGAGTTACGATATAGGGTCTAAGCTAATTAGGAGAAAATTTATCCTGTTTGTTTTTCTCCACTTTAGTTACGTGTTGATTTTCTTTCAAAACAAGGTCACCCACTTGAAAGGTTCATTCATGAACACATTTTTCATAGGCATGCTTGATGCGTTTTTGATAGACTTGGAGGTGATCTAGAGAATTAAGACGATGTTCATCTAATAACGCCATTTGTGCTAAGCGGTGCTGACAAAAGTCATCATTAGTAAATATGTCATGGAGAGAAATGAAGAGTGAGGGGATCTAGACTTTGAGAGGCAAAACCTTTGTACCGTAGACCAATGAAAAGGGTGTAGCCACAATGGCAGTGTGAATACTAGTACAAAGATGCCTATTGAGAAAAAGGAATGTGCATATGCCAATCCTTCCCAATATCGTCAACCACTTTCATGAGAATTTTATTGATTTTTGTTAGTAGATTTAGCTTGGCCATTTGTTTGTGGGTAATATGGTGAGGAGAAGCTTAGCTGGATGTCTAAGGCATCGTAAATTTTTGCAATGTTTTATTTTTGAATTGTTTTCCATTGTCAGTGATGAGGCGATGAGGGACACCAAAATGACAAATGATGTGATGGTTAATGAACTCACATATTTTCTTGGATTTTGTGGAGATAAGTGGTATGGCTTCCACCCATTTGGTGTAATATTCAGTAGCAGCTTATAATCCATTGATGGCATTGGGAAGCATGAGTATTTATTTCTCCAACAAGATCCAAACCCCATCGAGAGAAAGGCCAAAGGTCACGAGCGACCTGTAAGCCGTGACTGGGTGTATGATGAAGGTTGGAATGTTGTTGACATTTCCCACAACATTTGACATAGTCACAATAATCATGGTTAAGGGTCAGCTAGTAATAGCCAAGGTGAAGAATATGCTTAGCAATAGTAAGACCACTAAAGTGGCCTCCACATATGCCATCATGAACTTCTTTAATGGTGTAAGGGATTTCAGAGTTGGTGAGGCATCGTAAGAGAATACCATCAAAGCCACATTTATAGAGAAGGCCACCCATGATGACATAACGAGAGGCCTTTTTGAGAAAGGCACGCTGTCCATTACGTGTGAGATCAAGAGGCAACATAGAAAGGGAAAGGTAGTCCGCAAGCTGCTTATACCAAAGATCGGGTGTGTTCAGTGAGGTAGTGTGGATGAGGTTAATATAACAAGATTTATAAGAAGGTCTCAAGATGCATTTTATGATACCAAAGATTTCTGAATCATTAGGTGAAGTGGGTATTTGAGAAGCCAAGCAGGCCATGGTATCTACAAATTTATTGGTGGATCGTGGAACAGTTTGAATTTTATAGCGGTCAAAGGTAGTCAACATGATGACAACGTAACGCTTGTATTCTTGAAGTATTTCATTATGAAACGATAAACACTATTGACTTTGTTTACTACCAATTGAGAATCACCAAAGATATTAATGGACTTAACGCCTAAGGCATAGGCATTCATGAGACCTAATACAATTACTTCGTATTCGAAACATTGTTAGTACATTCGAAGTCTAGTTTAAATGATAAGGGCATGGGTTCACCATCAATAGGAATGAGGATAATTCTTGTACCACCCCATGCTAAAATTTGGAACCATCAAAGAATAAGGTCATTTGGTAAGGGTTATTATCCAAAGAGAGGTTAGCAATGGATTTGTCGGGAAGTCAAAATTAGAGGGTTGGTCTCGGACAATAGGTGCATCATCCAGTTGGTAAGCAATAGCCTGGCCTTTAATGGAATTTTAATGGATGAATTTGAGGTCAAGATCAGCTAAAAGAATAAGCCATCGTGCGGTACACTTTGAATTCGATAAGGTTTAGTGTTGGTTACGACATAGGTTTTATAGTTGAGTAGGTAATGATGGAGTTTGGTGGCAATGAAAACTAAGGCTAAGAAAAGTTTTTCAGGTGAGTGTATCAGGTTTCATAGTCTAGAAGGGTACGGATTATATAATAAGCCACCTACTCCTTATGTTGTTCATCACGATGAGCGAGCATGGCTCCCAAAGAGTGATCGTGGCTGATATGTATAGGTAAAAAGGTTGGTTGTCTTTAGGTGGGATAAGTACGGTGGTTGGAGAAGGTATTGTTTTAAGGCCTCAAAATCTTTTTGGTAGTCATCATCCCATTTAAAGGAAACACCCTTCTGAAGCAAATGATGAAATGGTTGATGAAGTGGTCGAGAGTTGGGAAATAAATCAGTGAATGGACTATAATTTAACTTGTAGGCTACGGAGTTGTTTGAGGTTTGGGGGTGAAGGCATTTCCAAAATGGCCTTGAATTTTGTTGGGTCAAATTCTATACCACGTAAGGAAACGATAAATCCCAAGAGATTTCTTGAGAGAACCACAAAGACATGCTTTTTAGGCTACAGGTGGATGTAATATTTAATAAGGTGATCAAATATGGTTTTGAGGACAGTGAGGTGATTAGTGCACCATTTAGATTTAGCCAAGAGATCATCCATGTAATCTTCCAATATGTGATGCATGATATCATGGAAGATGTAAGTCATAAAGACGCTCATATGTAGCACCAGAATTTTTAAGGCCAAAAGGCATGACTCTATAGCAGAAGGTCCCTCAAGGGGTAATGAATTCAGTCTTGTGCTGATCTTCTGTGGCAAGAAAAATTTGGTTATAACCTGAAAAACCATCCATGAGCAAGAGCATTTCGTGACCCATGGTAAGGTCTACCAGTTGATCAATACCGGGCAAGGGAAAGTCATCTTTCGGGTAGGTGAGGTTGAGGTCATAGAAGTCCATGCAAATACGAAGTCCCCTGTCACCTTAGTGACAAGGATGATGTTAGAAATCCATTGGGGATAATCAATGGGTAAGATGAAAGAAACAGAAAGAAGATGTTGAAGTTCTTCTTTAATAAGAAGGGCAATGCGAGGGTGCATCTTCCTTAGCTTTTGTTTGATAGGTTTGGCATCGGAACGGTTATGATATTGTGGACCACTATGGTGGGGTCAATACTGGGCATGTCTACGTAAGACCAAGAAAAAGCATGTTTATGCTCTCAGATAAAAGAAGTGATGGATTCTTGTTCAGCAGCATCTAAAGATTGTCCGATCTTTAGGATGTGCGGGTCATCCTGAGTATGAATGTTGATTTCAATAGTCGATTCATTCAACATGGTTTGCATCTCAGATGGTAACGAATGATGAATATATGAGTCTTCTGCACCAAGGTAGGTGAGTATGGATTCATCATCCTAACATTGAACAATGTTAATGGTTGGTGTGTCATCATTGATCATCTTAGGATACAAGAATGGGAGAGTGGAAGGGGCCTCGCCTTCATGTTGATAAGTCAAAGGCCCCAAGGAAATGGTGTTTATGAAAAAAGTTAGGAGGGATAGATTCACGGTCTATCAACTCCGTTGGTGAGGGTGGTGATGAAGGTGGAGAAGGGATAGGGTCTGTAATGAGTTCAATGCGGGCTTGTTTGGTAGGAGGTTCGGGAAGCCAATACCACTATGGTCATTGTGTTTGTAGGTGGTACATGGAATAACGGTATGGCAGCCTTTCTCATAGAAGCTAAAACCAAAACCCTTCCATGCACAAATGTGTAGGAAGGTGTGGGTGAAATGGAAATTGGTAAGTGATTCAAATCAGCGGAAAATAGGTGGGGTTGTCATGGTGGTTTGGGTGTGTAGGTAGTAATATCAAGTCCCCCATAGGTGAGACTAGTATGAATATAAGGACCATAAAGGAGGATTTCTCTGATACGGTGATCATAATGAGGGTGTTGGTAAAGGCTTCCATACTCATGCGGAGTAAGGAATGTGTCAACACTATATAGATGGTACTCCCCAAAGTGAGGCATTAAAAACACCTTCCAAGGGATCGGTGGTTGGTATGTGGGTAGCTGATATGTATGATGTGTCTGGAGAGGTCGATGTGGAGGTGGTGTTAATGGATTGGGAGCTAATGGGGCTGTATGAATAGAGAAGGTATGTGTGGTTGAGGTAGCGACCAGACCGGTAGGTGGAGGTGTAGGTAAAGCATTAGTGGGTTTAGAGGTAGATGACTTGTGTGTATGAGCACATTGTTAGGTCGGAAAGCATATTACATGTTTTGAAAGGTGATGGGTCAGCTAGAATGGTATAAGTGTGTCCTTTGTGTTCAAACTTTACACAACGATGTAAAGTGGAAGGAATGCAACCCATGACACAGATCCAAGGTCTACCGAGCAACAAGTTATATTGGAATTCCCCCTCCAAAACATAAAACAATTCTGGAATAGTGCAAGGGCCCACACAAACGTGAAGGATGATAGTGCCTAGTGTGGAGGTGATAGCATCATTGAATGAATGCAACATGACTAGATGTTTGTGCATGCAATTGTCAGGTATGCACATTTGAGCAAATGCATGGGATGAAATGATGTTAATGCTTGCGCCACCATCAATCATCACATGGTGTACCCGTATGTCATCAATGTGAATAGAGATGAAGAGGGCTAGGTCTAGGTCTTCATTTTGGTATGGCACAATCTCCTCCTCTGAGAAGCTAAGGTGAGGTGAAAATGAAGGTGGTAATTTGGTGAGGGAAGCGACATAATGAGGTGTGATAATGGAGGCTACGGGTGTAGGGTCATTGGGTAAAACCTCGATAGATTGAAGAACCTCTATGAGGGCTTGCCGATGGGATTCTGAGGTTTGGATGAGTTCATATAGGGACATTTTGAGTGGAGATTGGTGTAATTTTTAAGCATGGTGCACTATGTGACTCCATTAGAAATGGGTTATGTGGGGCTGCGGATAGTTATCTTAGGTATGGGTGCAGATGGTATGTTGGGTATAGGATTGGATGGTGGGTTGGCTACTTTTCTTTACCCTTCTGCGCACATGTAGTGACATGTACCATGTTGATTTGAGGGAATTTTTCAAATGGAGAGGGTGTAGGGTAAGTGGTATAATGACATGAAGGGTAAAAACCTACGAGAGGAGAAAATCCCTGTGAGGTTAGTTGGGCACAGCGACATTTGGGTGGTGGTGTGGCAAGCTCTTTGATGTGAACCATGTTAATTTCAGATTTTGTGTGTGGTTCTGAGAGCTATGAGGATGGAGGTTGTGGTTGTTGAGTGGATAATGTGAGAGGGGGTGTAGGTGGAGTAGGGTCCTCATCAAGAAGGTCATCATCATGAAAGTTGGTTTCAGGTGGACATAATTGGATAAGGAAGGTTTTCAAGGCCTTACAGCTTGTCCACATCGTGCCACGGCACATGATGGTATGAAATTTTTTTGGTATCATCAAACCCTTTTGGCTTGGGTTTAAGGGGGTCGTAAGGTTGGAGTGGTGGTAATGTGATAATAGAAGTCTCGAGGAGGTTGTTTAAAATTTTGGCATAGGACCCTGCTAGTGGATCACAATGGGAAGTGAACGTGGGTTTGGGTGTAGGTGTGGTTGGTTATCAGGGAATTGTTTGTGGATTTGTAGGAAGGGGTCGAGCTATGGATTTAGGTGCCGGTGTGGTTTGAGGTATCTGTCGGTTTGTTTGGGTAGGGGTATAGTAGATGGACGGGTAGGAGGGTGTGGTTTTGTTTTGATTACCTTGTTGTGCGGTAATGGGGTTTTGTTTTTGGGGTGCACCTTCTTGGGTAAAGGTGATGTGGGTGTACGAGGTCTATGAGGGAAAGAAGATGGAGGAAGAGGGTGAGTTACCCAAGGGGTTAACGTTGGTGCTATAAAGTTAGATGACTCGGGTCGTGCTTAGGGTGTGAGGGAAAATGACTGAAGTGTAGTAGGTAGTGAAGCAATGGCTAAAGGTATCGGAGGTATTGGTGGTAAAGAGACTACAGGTGCGGGTATGAGTCGTGTTGTGTGCCTAGGTAGGTTACCGATTTGTGAGGCAGGAATGGGTGGTTGTGTTATTGGGTTATGAATGGGTGAGGGGTGCTTGACCCTGTTGGGTAGCTGAGGTCTTAAGGTAGATGGGACAAGTGCGGGTGTGATTGGTGCAGTAGGGGTATGAGGTTGATGAGTTTGTTTCTTTAGTTTGGGTGTCAGAGTAGGTGTGGTTTTAACATTAGAGGATGTAGCTAAATCCAGTTTAATAGGTGGATGGGTAAGGCTGGTGGTTGGGGTGACCCCTAAAGTGGTAATAGGTTTAGTGGAGGTAAATGTTGTAGGTATGGGTTTAGGTTTAGGCATAGGTTGGGTTATGGGTAAGGATGTGGTGTGAGTGCTAACGGATATTGTGGAAGGGGTTGCAACAGTAGTGGTTGTATGTGGTTTGATGGGTGGAAGTGTGCTTGGGTAGATGGTGGAGGTGTCATCGAGGTATTTTTGCATTTGTGTTGAGACAAGGAGTAAGAGGTGCCCCCATAACAAGGCTTTATACACATACTCTAAGTGATCAGCCAAACATGAGAATGGCACATTTGTGGGTGGATTTGGTGAGGACCTCATGGGAATTCTTGTAAAATGAATCTTGGAGATGGGGAATCAGCCAACTTCAGCTTCCGTGGGTAAGAGAGCTGAAATTAGGTTTGTTGGATATCAGGTAACGGATGAAGAATGTTCGCCATGAGGTAAAGGTATCTCTACTGGGTTTATGATGGGTTGAGGAGATGATAAGAGCTCCTTTTTGGTGGAGGAGTTGATAGGTGCTCCTATGTGGGTGGAGGAGGTAATGGGTGCTCCTCTATGGGTGGAGGAATTATGGTAGGTAAAGGTTCATTGAGTGGAGAAGCTAGGGGAGAGATTGTCTCAATGTCAAGTAGAAGACTCCTCTATAGAAGATGAAGGGTGTTCCTTTATTGGTGAAGGAACAGTGATGGTTAGGTCAGACATGGAAGGAGGGTTTCGGGCTAGGATTTCCTCTATGGAAGGGATGTGAGGTAATTGAGATGTGACAGGTACCTCGTTAAAGATCACATGAACCTCACGAGTATGGGTATCGTGAGTGGATGTCTCACCTGTTTGATTGGATGAAGGGGCATGATTGGGAAATGGTTTTTATAGATTTACAGATTTTGATTAGGAGCGGCATTGGGATTATCCACAGTCAACTCACCTTTCTCGAGAATTTCTTGGACAATATTCTTAAAAGTGATGTAGTTGCCATCACTATGACCCTTTACACGGTGATAGTTACAAAAATCTTGTTCCTTATACCATGCGGGCATGGGGCGAGTAGGGTCAAAACCAGTGTGTGGTTTTATGGGTGGAAGGGTGATGGTGCCAACTTTGATCAACTTTTCTAAAATAGAAGAGTAAGGTTCCCCAATTGGGGTATATTTTCACTGCTCTTGTTTGAATCGAAAAGCCTGTATAGGTGATAGATTAGATGAGGGTGTGGCTTGATTGGATGGATGAGCTGGGCTGGCCTTGAGTACCACTACGTTAGCGGTACCTTTAGCCTTTGAATAATTGGTTGGTGGTTTAGAAGAAGAAGAGGTTTTGGTCAACTTGAATGTTGAATTCTTATTTCGTAATTGGATTTTCTTCTCTTCAATAGCTCAAATTTCTAACTTTCGTGCCATAGTGAATGCCTCATCGAATGTTTTGAAAGTTTGGACCTACAAGGTCGGGGAGATATGTCCGCACAGCTTGAGTGAAGAGCTCGATGAGTTCAATTTTTGGTAGTTGAAAGGTGAGTTAATTGATCAGGTTGTGCTAGTGAGCAATAAAATCGTGATAGATTCATCCTCATATTGACGTGTGGAATATAGATCAGTCATTGTAAATTTCTTGGTGATGTTGATAGAAAAATGTTCGAGAAAGCTTGGGCTACCCGATTGAATGAAAATATGGAGTGTTTGGGTAACCCACTATACTAATCTAATGTTGGTCCAAAGAGTGAGGGACATGGGAAAATTTCTCAAAAGTAAGGCATCGTCATGAGAAATTAAATAACATCTGTGTTTAAACGAGTGCAAATTTTGTTGTGGGTCTTCCTTACTATTAAGCAGATTGAATTTAGGCATTTCCCAATGCAAAGGGTATGAAAAGACATGAATGGATGGGTGAATAGGATCATTGCAAATCTCATCATAAGTGAGTGTGTTGCATGCAGAGTTGAAACCGATGCCTCCAGTGTTTGCATCTTATCCATCATTAATATAATTAGGTCATTGGTGGGTTGTGATGATTAGATGCCTCCTATAGTGTGAGGAGGTTGATTTTGGGTGTATAGTGGGTGTGACATTCTAGTATGTGGGGCTGCCATGTAAGGTGGTGAAGAAGAAGGAAATGAAATAGGGGGTACATACCCGGAATGAACAATAGATGAAACAGGTGGTTGTTGGTAGTATGTATATGGGGGAGGAAGGGTAGTGGTAACCCTAGTGGCAACAGGGGCTAGTGATTGTGGAATGGAAAGAACTACATTCTTGAAATGGGGTAGGGGTCACCGACACTGGAGGTGGGAACGTAGCTACTGGGTATGTATGAGACATGAGGGGTAGATGAAGTTGTATTTGGGGTAGTCACCGAGGGTATGGTAGATGTAATGGATGCTACAGGAGTAACAAACGTGGCATTCATGGTGGGTATAAGACCTAACTATGAAATGACCGGTGGTAAAGCGGGAGTGGGCGATCAGAGCCCGATGGGGCTGAGGCGAGAGTGGGTGAGTCTCGGGGGGGATAGATACGGGCATGCCATATATCAACTGACCCGAGGAATCTCGAGTGGATGAATGGGAGAGGTAAAACTACAAGGCAGTAGGGTTTTGGTCAAGGAGTCGTGCAAACTCCTCATCTCCGGTAGTGATATTGGTAGGCTAGATGGGGTCCATGGCTGGTGATAGAATAGAGGGTGGTGAAGGACTAGGTGGGAGTGGTTGGTGACTGGCGTGGATCACGAGGGCATTCGCTTGTCTTCGAGTCAGTTCCATGTGAACTAAATCTTGATCAAGTGGGTACAATGCTTTGTAAATAATACGAGAAATAAGAGGAATAGGTAAATCTGGTGATAAAAAATGGATGAAGTAGCAAATGGTGAGTGGAATGTGAAATAGGGTAATTGATGCCGGTTAGGAAAACTAACGTTAGTCGGGGTAACCACTTCCTGCCATGTAGGAAATGGGAAGTGAGTGATCAGTGAGGTAGAAGGAAAAATCTGACAAGTATGTCAAATCTGGGGATGTGTAAAACATCAATGGAAAAGGTGACAATAATAGAGACTATGGGAAATGGAGAAAAGTGAAGTGAGAACTGTCCTTTTGAATAGGTTAGCAAAAGGACGTGGAACCGACATCGGTTGAGCATAACCGATGGCGGTCAGAGGTAACCGATGATGGTCACTATGAAATTGAAATAGTGATAAGAAAGAGTGGTTGTGAATTAGAATTTGAAGTGGAATCATACCTGCACTGGGAATGATGCTAGTATGGCCCAGACACACTTAGGTGGAGCTAGAATACACCAGCTATGATGGGGAGTGTGCAAGGAAATACAAAAATAATGATCGAAATCTCTCACCTCAAAATGCAAATCGACAAAACACTAAGAAAGAACGATCCTAGAGTGCCTATTCTATTATGTTTGTTCAACTTATGTTATTTAGGGATTGACACATGAATTGTGAATTAGAGTTTTTGGTGAGCATGGCTTCCTACAAAGAAGGAGATCTAAAGGGTGAGGTTTCGGGTTTGTTATGGTGGGGGCGGGCTACACTCAAGTATGACTTGATAGAGCAGCGAGTTGGGTTCCCACTATGTCATGATCGTATGATTACCTACAACTTCTTCCGTAAGATGTTGTTTAAGAATGTATATATTTGAATTTTTGTGCAATTTGGTAAGAATCAAAGAAAGAGAAAAGGATAGAAATGCTTTTTATGATTCATTTTTCAACCATCACCGAAATGACTTCTAGCGTATATGTTGCCCTCATTTAATGTGAGCTAAATGCAGAAAATTAGAATGAGATCCAATGATTTTAAAACCCAAATTGAAAATGTGAAATTGGATGACACAATAAGATGAAAAGGAAGAGGGATGCTCTTTCACTAAAATGTAGAAAACATGAAGAAATGATTCTTTTTAAATACACCAAAAGAAAAGTTTCCTTTAGAGTAAATACAAAGAAGGATTGGATTACCAGGGAATAAAATTAGTGTGTATGATTTTAGAAGGGAAACAAATGAACAATTTTTTCCTAAGAATGAATGAAATGCAAGGAACCTCAGATGGGTCCCACTGGGCATGCCAAAATGTTCCACCTTTTTCTTAGATTGTTCCTTTGAATGGTTGATGAAACAGATAGGGTAACGGGCATAGGAGGAATACTGTTCAAATGTTAGTTGATGGGTTGATGTGCGCATATGACTTCGAATCCATATTTGACCATGAGAGCTTCCTTTTGGCTAGAAGGAACTACCTGTAATTAAAGCAAGAGCACTAGAAAGCATTAAACAACATGGGCAGTGAACTACCTAGTATGAGCTAGATCTAGGAAGTATGGCACTTCCTAGAAGGCTGTCAGTCCACTGTTTTAAACAAATTAATGCTAAAAACAAAGTAAATTCCTCTTTTTATTTTAAAATGATTTAGGTATCTCACTTAAAACACAATAAGAAACAAATCTAATCTAACAGGCTAGGCTAGAATAGAATCCATAGGTCAAAGGGTTGGTTATGAGTTCTACAGGTCTGATGAAGGTGTTAGGTAAGTCACAAGTGAGGGAGGGTAAGGTAAAATGGGGTGGATAGGTCTCTACTTAAGGCTATGTGGGCAAACATAGAGACGGTCATTAGTCGTGGTGACCAACCATAATTAGGTACAATTGGTGTCGGTTACTTATGAGATCTCGGGAATGTCACATAATGGGGATTTTGGTCCCCTTTGTGATTGTAAAAAGGATCTAGTTTGTTATGAGGAGGTATTAGGTGATAAGGGTGGGTTTTTATGAGTTTTTGATGGGTCTATGAAGGTACAACATGTTGGAGATGGTTAATAAGGAGCCAGATGGACAATAGGTGGTAAAATAATGATGAAATGAATTAACCAGGGAAGTATGATATTATAATTACTTGGATGTCATTTATGGAAGTCTATGTGTGAAGGATGAGGTGTTGATGATGAGTTTTAGAGGCTGCAAGTGATCACCAACTAGAGAAAAGCTTCTGCATGGGCTGCATGCACCTCTTTTGCTTGGGTAGATCTTAATGTGGCTGGGATAGCTATAGAAGAGAAGATGTTCAATCCACTTCTTTGGCTATGAGTTCTTGCTAGAATTGGCTCTCTGAAGATGTGATATCTTTTTGAGATCTTGTTCTTACTCATCAACTTTCTTGCTCCCAATTTTTTTCCAGCCTTGAGAATAAGGTAGTTTAGGAGTTAAAAAGGGGTAACCGATGGCGGTTCGGCTTAACCGGTGGTGGTTAGGGGTAACCGATGTCGGTTAAGGCATGATTTTCTAGGTTTGCCAAACTTAGGGGAGATCCTCCTGATTTCCTTAGATCTCATGTCGTTATTCCGCGGATTAGACTGGGAGCTTCGTGAACATAAGGTAATGTGGTTAGAGGGAGTGTAGGTATTGATTTTTAGGGTTTGGGTAAGTCTTAGTTAGTTATGGTAACTTGCTAAGAATAGGTCTTAAGGTGAGTCACTTGATGAGGTGTCTAAGTGAACTCTATGTATAGATATTATTTAAATAAGATATTTAAATAATAAATATAGTGAGGTAAAAGCATTAATTTAATCAAAATAATTAAATTAACACTAGTTTGGTGAAGGTGGCCATGGCTAGGTAAAAGTGATTAAGGGTACCTATTGGTCGAGGTACCTTGAAGGGGAGTGTGACCTAATTTTAGTGTCTACAAGTACTCCTATTTCAAGAGTTTTACTTCACAATTGTGGTGAAGCTAGGGAAAAGTAACTCTGGACCAGCCCTTTGTCTAGAATTCACTCAAGAGAAGAAGCACAGAAAATTGAAGAAACCATGCCGGATGCATAGTTATATAGGTTAAAACGCACACCATTAGAATTAGAATACATTCTAATATTTCTACTGATTGGTGTAGCACTAGAAGGCATGAAGGCATTAGAAAAAAATAGCTTGCTATACGCGCTACACTATTTTATGTTAATTAGTGGTGACCTCTACAAGCTAGGAAGATATGGAGTATTACGTTGTTTTGTATTAGAGCATGAGAAAGAGGATATTATGGAAGAATCCCATGGTGGTATTGAAGGAGACCATTATGCAGGTGATGCAAATGTCTGAAAGATCCTACTTATTGGATTATGGTGGGAGACAATGTATAAAGATTGTAAAGAATATTGTAAGGTGTGTGATCATTATCAGCTCTTAGGAAAACTAGGGAAAAGATATGAGATTCCTTTGAGACCAATTACTAGTGCTGAACCATTTGAGAAATGGGTTGTTGACTTTGTAGGAATTATTTTTCCATCCACACGTAGGAATGGATCACACTATATCATCACTTATACAGATTATCTCACATGGTGGGTAGAAGCAACACCTACAAAGGACTGTACAACAGCTACAACAACTAGGTTTCTATGGGAGAATGTTCTTAAAAGATATGGATGTCATTTAAGCTTGACAAGTGATAGGGGTACACATTTTTGAATGAGATAATTAGGATCCTATTAGATTATTTTATGGTTACACACCATAAAACTACACCCTACCATCCTTAAGAAAATGGAACTATTGAGGCTTTCAACAAGATTTTGAGCTAGACTTTGACAAAAAAAATTGATGTTGGAAGAAAGAATTGGGATGACAAAGTGTCAATTTTTCTTTAAGCATATAGAACAACTTACAAGAGATTGAACAAAGCCACATCGTTTCAGTTGGTGTTTGGTGTAGAAGTTGTTCTCCCTATATAATTTATGTTACCTTTGTTGCACATTGCACACGCTAGAGGTCTAGCTGATGAGAAGGCTTTAGAAGAGCGTATTGAGAAAATGATTCAACTAGATGAGTGAAGAGCCATAACATGCTAGAGTCGAAGTAGGAAAAATCCAGGTAGAAAGCATGGCATAACAAAAACATAAGGGATAACAAGTTTTAGATTGGATAAATGGTACTTCTTTATGACTCTAAGTTCTTGTGTCATCTAGGCAAGCTCAAAGTACATTGGTTGGGGCTGTATGTCATCACTTATATACTTGAATCAAAGTGCTTGCCAGCTTAGAAGCACTTGATGGAACACAACTACCTAGTTCCTTTAACGGATTAGTGAAGCCCTACTATAAATAAGTCTTCTTGGTGTTTGTAATAAGGTAGTATTGCCATTTAGATTAGGTTTTCAATTATGTATTTCCTTCATTATCGTTATGCTTTGTCAATTTAGTTGTTGTTGTTCTTATGTAATAAGTGCACTTGCGTGCATGAAGCTAATTACTACATGAAGCATGTTTATGCGTAGAGGACTGCACATACCTTTAGTGTGGGGTGGTTGTAGGTATCCAAATAAAAGATTGTGGGAATTGAAAGGTGAAAGGAATAAGCTACTATGGGTGCACTTTAATTCAAAATAAGATTGCTTCTCCAAAGTGACCAAGGATGGAGATGAATGAATGGACAGTGTAACGTGAGGTAAGTAGAGGCCATGATAACTACCAGGGTAAGATACAGTGATGAGGTACTCAGTCACAAGGGCACACACTTAAGAGAATTATGTGACCAGAGGGTAGGAAGGCGCACTAGAAGATTATAGCTTGGGCGTGAAGATGTACCCTGTGGAACAAAAAAATTGGTCAATGAATGAGAGGATATTTGGTAGGTGAAGGAGAAATAACGCGCATCAAAATTTGAAAATTATATAAGGATGGGATGAAAATTTAGTTCAACCATTGTGAATAATATTATTTAAGGAAAGAGATAAGTGCAAAGAGCCGAGTGATTGGGTTAAGGTGTGAAGGGTGTGAAACCAAGTGTGACAAATAGATTTGTGTGAAAAGAAGCTTGTGTCCCCTGGTGGTGAAGGGTTTCATGAAGCAAATAGACAGAGAGGATTTAGGGCACGATTTTCCACCTAGGGCATAATTGAATCGAACTAGGCTTTGGTTCACAAATTACAGAGTTAAAAAGGAGATGATTGCAAGAAGGTAAAAATTATACCCAAGAAGGCAGCTGTAGCCAAAGACAAAGGAAAGAAGAAGGTGGTTGTTGAGGAGGAAGAGATGGCACCCAAAATCAATTTTTGGAAATGAAATATCCGAAGGCATCATTGTCACTAGGAATGGGATTCACCCATCGAAAGAGAAAATTAAGCGAATACAATCATCACCTTAGAGAACAAGAAAGAACTTGATTCCTTACTCACCGCTAGGATGGAAAAATGTACAAAAGATGACATGCTATTTTATGATGATGCAGTGAGAAGCTTTTGAAGAGAATTGGGGCCTACCAATTAGATGAGATTCCATATTTCAGAAGTATGAGCCCTTGTATCGGTGGCTCATGATCAAAGTATATGAGGACTTCTTCTACTTTGCAGACACAAAGTTAGAATCTCATCCACACTTATATCATTAGTGATAGGTTTGAAGACCATAGGAGAGGATATAAATAATGGCCTCACAGATAAAGCCATGATCTTAAAGACAAAACAGAGTTGGGGTACTGAAGGGTCCGCACATTATGGATATAGACAAGTTTAATAATTGTCTAGTTGTGCAAGCAAAGAACACACCTTGTTACAAATTTGAATGATCAGGAGTGGTGGTCAAAGGTAAATACTATGTAGTTATACGTTTCACGCAAGATGTCGAAGGATAATTCTAAAATATTCTAGGCTACATTGCAGAACAAATAGTCGAGGAAGCATACACAGAAGGAAGATCAGCTTTGGGGTTGTTCTACTATCACTAGTATTTATGGAAATTGGAGTGCCGATATAGGCCAAAGGAAAGGTATGAGAATACCCCATGGAGAATAATTCACCAGCTAAAAGGTTCAACAAGTACCTATGTAAAGGGGCCATGATAGATGACGTAAAGAAAAGGGTGGAGAAATGGTACGATAGGCTCCACACGGAATTTGGAGAAGAGTGGTGCATCCCAAAGGACCTACCATCAGTAGTAGGGAAATAAGTCCAGTTTGTTGTATATCAACATTTCTGCATTGCATGATTCCCAATAAGAGATGGAGTCTGGATCCCTTGGTGTAAATTTCCTTATGCATTCATTGCAAGGTATTTCTAAGCATCTATTCACATATTCATAGACATGCGTCAAATGGTATTCAATGTAGATAAGGTAGACTCTGACTAACACATGTCGAGGAAGAAGTATGTGTATCCTGGAAGAAGTGCCTATACCGAGAGGGTCATTTCGGAGGTGTTGAATATTAAGCCAATAAGTCTAGATGTAGTAGATATAGGGGCATAATTAGTGTATCTTTAGCTGAAGCACAAGATGGAGAACAATAAGTATGTGGAGAATGAATTTTCACTCCCAAGGTGACCATAGCATAAGCGTAAAATGGAAAACATATCGGTGCAAATGCCCACATAAACCTGTGAAGTATAGTATAAAGAACAGAGAGTGAAGATAGTGGAGGCCTTGAGTGTAGAAGAAAGCAACCTTATGACAGAGAAGAGTCACAAAGCAGCCACTCCACCTCGGGAATATGATGAAGAGGAAGATATAAAGGTTGAGTAGGGGGAGCATAGGTTTAAGAAAGTATTCAAATACACAAGGACTCAAAGTGGAACCCCACAAATGGTATGGAAATCACCTCGTCTCTCTCTACCCAAGGATATTGTTGAGCCAAAAGGAGAAGAAATTTGAAGTTAGATAAAGAATCAAAAGAATGTAGGGAGAGCGAGCGTGCATATCTCGACCCCACTTGAGCCCAATGATGAGCCACAAAATGAGGAAGAGTGAAAAGATGAAGAGATGAAGGATGGAGAAGAAAAAGAAAAGGAAACCACTAGATCCGTGCATCGCAATCGCTCAAGATGTAATGAGAAATGCTCTTAACCTTGAAGTTATAATTCTTAAGGTTCCTAGATTGAAAAGGATGAGTGGAGAGAACATTCCACTAGCCATGGGGTATGTAGAGGACGCAGGTAAAATTTTCTGCACCCACTTCCAAAGCATGATAGAATAGAAGGAATTATTTGGTTGGGAGCTAATGGATGAGGATATGGTAACTGTGCACACTCAAAAGAAACTATCATGGTCAATGCACACCCACATATATGATCCTGACTTTGATGTATGTCAAGATTCATGCATTTCAAGATGGTTGAATCAGTCACTCCAAGCTGGACATATGACAGTAAATCCTACTATCATGTCAGATGAGTAGGTCAGCAACGCATTGGTGAAGGTTTCTTTTGAAGTTGCTAGAAGAAACATGGATAAAGCTGCAACAATAAGAGCATTGCATGAGGAGCTAAAGACAAAGGATGTGGAGATAACATGCATAACACAAGAGAGGGACTTGGTGTAGAAGAAGAATGAAGTATTTATCAGCTTTGCAGAGAGGATATTGGGGACAATTTCATAAGAGCTAGGCCACACTTGGAGACCAAGGTACCACATACGTTTCCCTCAACGATACATTATGTAGGAAAGTTGGTGGACCTAGTACTTGAAGATGAACCTCTACGCATGATAGCACCAAGGAAGTCAGAGCAAGAGGTAGAACGAGAGAAAGCCTCAGTGATGTGAAATATTGCATCCTATAAGGGGTTGTTGTAAGCACTACAAGAAGTATTGAGAAAGTAGACCATGATTTGAACATATGCATAACTCTCAAAGGTGGTGCTTATTAGCATAAATACCCTAGAAGAAAATAATGAGGTCCGAAAATAATGAAGGATGATACATTAGACCATGTAGTAATATTGTCAATGGTTAAGCGTAATCGTGAGGCCCTGACAGTAAAACACAAGAGTCACACAAGACTCTACTGGAAGAGCTTGTAAGCTAATTGTGTAGAAGATGGATCTTCTAGAAGGAATAATGACCTCAATTTCCAGTGTTGTGTTGGTTCTACAAAATGAAAAATGGGATATTGTGAGGGATGAATTGGAGTCCATTCTTTGTGGACATTCTAGAAAAAGTAGAACAAGCACTCGTTGAATGGCAGGCCTTGGAGGCCAAAATAAAGGAGTATCTATAGTTGATACGTCAAACTGATATAGAGGAGGTTGCCTCATAAAACCTCTTAAATTATCTACATTCTTTCATTCTTATTTATTTCCATTCTTCTATTATTTACTTCAATTTTTGGAGATGCCCATTATTGGTATGATAAGGGGATTAGTGTGGGGTAATGTTGATCGAGAGAATACTTGTTATATATCACATAAGAAGTTCATGCGAGAGAGAAGGCTAGGATCAAGGGCACAGAGGGATAGGAAGAACCCACACATGGAGGGCAAGTTCAGCATTCAAGACTTAGCCGATTTTGAGAATGAAGACCTATTTTTAGAAGATGGCGTGCGAAACACACCAATAATGCAGAGACATGTGCACCATGCATTATCTATCTTTGGAGGATCGGATCGAAGCATTTTTCATGGAGATGAGCTAAGAATAGGATTTTCACTTTAGTTAACTATAAGAGGTCTATAGATAGCACACTTGCATGTGTGGCTATTCCTATAAATTGCATATGTCTATTAATAGCATGTGGCCTATTTCTAGAATAGATAACTTGTGAAGGGCAAGTCCCCACCCTATATATATGGTGTGAATCACATAGTAGTAGAGAGTGTAGTAGAGAGATGGATGTATGGAGATATAGAGATATGTGCATATGATTGGATTATTGTATCAGATCCATGCATGCATTGGTATAGATTTCCATTATTGTAAGGAGCTTTTGTGTTTATTAATAGATGGAAGATATTGGTCGAACCTAAGTGTCATTCCTATGTGTAATTGAGTAGTGCATGTTCTTGATTCAATCATGATTATTGTTTAAGCTTGTTCTTTCATAAATCTGAATATGGCATGCATTGTAGAATGATGGATTAGCTATGGATCTATATGTTTCTTCCTTCATCATGCTAACATCTTACTACAAAGAACACTAACGAGGACTCAGTGCCCTTTACGCACTTCGGTGAGTGCTCGATCCCAGGATGAGTGATGTCCCAATGCATCTAGGGTGTTACATGGTAAATTATAGGTTGCATCATTATCTTTCCAATAGTTTTGGTTTGTGCTACTTTTAATTTCTCTTCAAAAATAGATTTTCCCTTTTGATAAATTTCATCAGCCTTAGTAACTTCAAAAAATAGAAACAATCTCTTATGTTAACACCTTTGTATTAACATCTTCTCCACTAAGCAATTCTGGTTTATCTGATTCTACAACCACTTGTCTTATAGAAGGAACATTTGTTGCTTGATCTTTTCTTTATTAATTAATGGATGAGAATTTCTCTCTATTTCCTTACTTGTTTGGAGGTCATCTACCAGTGTCATCAATGGTTCACTCATAGATAATTTGAGTGCATCTAACATAGAAAATCCCTCACCAATATCAACATCAATTACATCACTTGGGCCTTTGTAGATTCATACAATGTTCCAAATGAAGGCATACTCATATCCTTATTAATTAGGGTCTCGGATAATGTCTTCGTGCACTGAAGTTAAAATTTAGCTGCTTATTGAACTATCTGTAACATTTTCTTGGGTTGCTTGATCTTGAGTGGATTTCGTTGTTGTTTCTTCCACAAATAAAGGTGGGAATAGAAACTCTAATTTTTCCACTTGTGGAAATGATGGGGCATGTTGTGCCTAATAAACATCACTCCTTTCAAATTTAGGAGGATCGATTACCACATCTCTATGCTTGTGATTTTTAGGAATGCAGGCACCTAATCTCACCAAAATTGGTACATGAGTAACCTTATGTTTCTTGTGTGCCCTTTCAAACTTTTTTTAGATCAGGTGCTTCTCTTTTCCTTCCTTATGTGGCTTAGATTGAGTAAGACCACTTGTTATGGCTCCACTCATTAATTTCTCAGTACTATGAGGTTTTGGTGAAACACCTGAGCAAACTACATGGGATGCTAAGCCCTTCCCCTTTGCTTGGATTGGCATTGTAAAAGTAATGGGGGCATTTTCCATAGATTTTAAAAGCATTTTTTCTTTTTGCTTAAGAATTGACATAGGAGTACCATTCCCACTAGCGGCTAAGGTCCACTCATCTATGAGTTTAGGAGTGGGCCTTTTTGAGGGAAATTAAGGGGCCTTTCCTCCTAGAGGATCCATTCTATCTACTCCCTCCTTCGGGGTGGAATATCATCATTCAAGTTTCCCAAACTCCTAAAGTTATTTAAGATTTTGGTATTCTAAATTGATAGGTCAATGCCCTTTTGAGTTAACCAATTCATAGTTCTTCTCATTACATCAGTTATCCTTATATAAGAATCATCAAATTCTATCTCATTCTAATCTGGGGGATTATGGGTTGTGCTTCCACCTTCTAATCAACATAATACCTACTTATTGTATGTGGATCATCCACAATTCCTTCTGGGATAACTATAATTTTGAAATCTATTATTTGTGAAAGGGTCATTCTGGAGAAATCCCTTAATCTGACCTCTTTTTCATCCCTACAATTCATCCAATAATCTTCAAACTGAGGCTCATGCTCAAAAGTATTCACAATGTTTTTGAATACCCATCTGATGTCATAACTGTCCCTTGCTTCAAAAAATTTCATGTCAAACTTTTACATTGCATCTTCAATCAACCTAGCTTTTATGATGGAAGGGCATGAATACCTTCCAATTCTAATAGGGAATTTGATATTTTTCTTATGCCTTTTGGAAATCAATTTATGCACATGTGTTAGTTGCCTTTCCAGTTCACATAAAGTCAATTTATCATCTAAATACCTAGGCAACTTACAAGGCTTTCCTTCAAAACCACTAACCCTTATGTATGTGAACTTTTTATATTGAATGAAGTAGCATCCGTACTCCAAAATCACTTATCTAGCCTATTTGGAAATTCTATATTGTCCCCACTCTAGTTTGAAAATACAAATGATTGGGGAAAAGAAAGCATCATTAACTAACCTCACATTCCCACTCTAGTTGATCAGTTGCAGTTGAGGGAATATCTCATGCATTTGGCACTTCTTGAAATTTACACGTGGTGACAAACCTAAGAAACATCTATGCCCAAAAACATTGTAAATTAAGTAAGTCATCATATAAAATTATATCTTTGAATTGTCACCCATCTCAATTTTTGCTACTAAGGTGACCATGTGGCCATGGAGTTCTTCTGTAATGAAATTAGCCCAAAAATTATCCCCTTTCTCTCCAAAATGATCCATATGTAAGTAACCATCCATTCCTTAAATTCATTTATAGTTTCCAACCCCGCCATTCGACTTAATAACACAATGACATCTTCAACCTCTTCAAAAAATTGTGCCCTAACTAGATTTTTAGGGATTCTAGTTGTTTCTTTTTCATGATGAGCCACTTTGTATTTATGATCTTGGCATAATCCTTTTTCTTTGCTTCATAATCCCATAAGGCTAATTTGATAGAAATGGTGATCAAGTTGGTGATTATATGAAATTTTAACATTATTCTAATGGTTTTCAGTGTCACTATCATCAAAACTACATCCCCACTCCCACCTAATACTTCTACCTTTTCAAGATCATAATTCATAAAGCAGAAATGCCACACCAATTCTAGGCAATGAACCACCGGTGGGATTAACACCTGCTAAAGGAATGTGGCTATCTTGAATTTCCTTTAGGGATTCACTCTTATGGGGGCTATTAATCTATGAATAAAATCATTTAGATAAGGAATCATCAAGTCTATTTTTGTAATCTTGTCTAAATCACTCGTGACCCCTAACGCAACTAAGAATAAATATGGCATGGTATTCATCTTCAAAAACCCTATCTTTACTTTAAACCAACTTGCCAATGAAGGAGAAACATAGGAGTTTATAATATCTTACCAATCAATCCATGAGTTCCTGAGAAATTTAAATCCAAATCGATAGTCTTTTCAGTCCTCAAGTTCACAATTCAAGCTTCACAGTTAAAAATGTGATAATTCTCCATGAAAATCACAAAAGGTAGTAACAAAAATCCAAAAATTGGTAATAAAATATGAAATCATTCACATACTTTAAAACATCCTTGATTTGTGTAGCAACATTAATGGCGATAGAAATAAATGCATTGCATCATGACCGTTCATTCTTCCATTCTCAACTTTAAGAATGAGTCATGCACATGGAAAAACCTTTACTGCTAACACGGGCTCGGGGGAACTTTTAGTAATTTTCCATTATTTTAGAACTTACACATTTTTGGCTAACTTGACCCGCCCATCCACTTTTGGATTTCAACACAGGCTCGACACGTGGTCACATTTGGGTAATAGTGGGGCTACAGCCCTTTTCTGTAGTTTTATTTCATTTCCAATTCAAAACCAAAATGTTTGAGTGCTCCGATGACCCACACCCCTTCCTTTTGCATAAAAGGAGCCATGTGTCCCTTACAGGTCTCGGGAACCTTTTTTACACCCTTACTCTTTTCCTCTTAATGTGAAAAGTTAAAAATATGCATTTCTTCTCCATGTCCACTCAAATTGTGACAAATGTACACTCCTGGATACTAATTGAGAAATTTCTTGTGCTACTTTATGATTGTGAATATTTGAAGAATATTTATCGGGTCACGGGGCTGATTTTATATTTATTGAATGTGACAAAAGATTATAATTTTGTAGTCTAGACCCATCATACCACAATCAATTGGGAGCTACCACATATCAACAGAAATGGGGAGAAAATTTAAATAAAAAGATAAGAACTAGGAACATTTTACAACAGGCAATCCCTCTAACTTCAAAACTTAAAACACAATTGGTTCCCCATAAGAAACTTCAAAATAATGCACATCTAGACATGATCCTTGACCAAAAAAGAGGAAAGACTAATCCATACACAGAAGAACCAAAAGGCCAACTCACACCCCTATAGGGAAAGTAGAAAAATATATAATAGACAATGATGGAAAATCTTAACCAAATACAGCTAGATTAATTCGAGCACCAACATAACAGACATAAGGTGATATAGGAATTGATTAAAAAATAGAATG
Source organism: Taxus wallichiana var. yunnanensis (assembly GCA_018340775.1). NCBI lineage: Eukaryota > Viridiplantae > Streptophyta > Pinopsida > Cupressales > Taxaceae > Taxus > Taxus wallichiana. The sequence goes on from CM031236.1 coordinate 264,026,025, forward strand.
GTCGAAGATGCAAGAAATTGAGGGTTTAGGTTTGGGTTCACCTTTGGGTGAAGACAAATGATAAGCACCTGATCCATAGGTATGAGTAATGATATAGGGTCCAAGCTAATTATGAATTTTCCCCATTTACTTTTCTCTTCTTTAGTTACATGTTGATTTTCCTTCAAGACGAGGTCACTAACCTGAAAGGTTCACTCATGGACACATTTTTCATAGGCATGTTTGATACATTTTTGGTAGATTTGGAGATGATCAAGAGCATTAAGATGACATTCATCTAATAACTCAAGTTATGCCAAACAGTCTTGGAAAAATTCATCATCGTTGAGCATGCCATGGAGTGAGATACGGAGAGACAGAATATGAACTTTAAGAGGAAAGATATCCTTGGTACTATATACCATAGAGAAATTTGTGGAAATAGTTGATATGTGAATACTAGTCCTAATCCCATAAGGTGAAAGGAATGTGTGTATGCCAATCTTTTCCAAGATCATCAACTACTTTCATAAAAATTTCATTCATGGTTTTATTATTTGATTTTTCTCGACCATTTGTTTTTGGGTAGTAAGGTGATGATAAAATAAGTTGAATACCAAATTCCTCACAGATTTTTCGTAGAGTTTTGTTTTGGAACTATTTTCCATTATCAGTGATGAGATGGTGAGGAACGCCGAAGTGAAAAATGATGTGATGATTAATGAAGTCACATATTTTCTTGGATTTTGTAGAGATGAGGGGGATGGCTTCTACCCATTTAGTGTAGTATTCAGTTGTGGTAATAATCCATTGATGGCATTGTGAAGAATGAGGATTGATCTCTCTGAAAAGATCTAAACCCCATTGAGAGAAAGGCCAAAGGTCTCGTACGACCTATAAGGCATGACTAGGTATGTGATGAAGATTAGCGTGTTGTTGGCATTTCATACAACATTTAACATAGTCAAAATAGTCATGGTTGAGGGTGGGAAAATAATAGCCTAGGAAAAGGATGCATATAGTGACAACTAGGCCAACGAAGTGATCTTCACAAATTCCATCATGAACATCCTTGATGGTGTAGGGAATTTCAGAACTTGTAAGGCATCGCAAGAGGATACCATCAAAGCCACATTTATAAAGAAGGCCTCCCATGATGACATAGTGAGAAATTCCTTTGAGAATGACACATTGTCCATTATGAGTAAGGTCGGGAAGTATAATTGATAGGGAAAGTTAGTGTTTAAACTTCTTATACCAAAGGTCACGTGGGTTAGATGTATTGGTTCCAACGAGGTTGACATCTAGAAATACATAGGAAGGTGTTTGTAGCCTTTGTCTTGTGACGCATATTTTTGAGTCGAAGGTGAGGAGGAATCGAGAAGCAAGCGAGGCCATGGTATCTACAAATTTGTTAGTGGAATGTGGAGTGTTTTGAAGTTCATAATGGTTAAAGTTATTCAAAAGTATGTCGACATGGTGCTTAAACTTTTGAAGTATTGTTTTATGACACTGGTATATATCATTGACTTAATTTACAACCATTTGGAATCACCAAAGATATTAATGTATTTAATGTCTAACACGATGATGGTTTGGAGACCTAATATGAGTGCTTCATATTTGGCAATATTGTTAGTACAATCAAAATCTAGTTTGAAAGATAAATTCATAGGTTCACTATCAAGAGGAAAGAAGATAACTCCTACACCACACCCATGCTAAATATTGGAACCATCAAAGAATAAGGTCATTTGGTAAATGGTATCATCCAAAGAGAGGGTAGAAATGGATTCATCTAGGAAATCGAAGTTAGAAGATTGATTTATGGAGACGGGTGCGTCTGCAAGTTGGTCAATGATAGTTTGACCTTTGATAGATTTTTTATGGATGAATTTTAGGTTGAGCTCTACGAGAAGCATTAGCTAACTTACAACACGTTGATGTTGGTAGGGTTTTGCATACATGTAATGTAAGGGGTTAATATTGGTGATGAAAAATGTTTTGTGATTGAGTAGGTAATGACGAAGTTTAGTGGCGAAAAAAATAAGGCTAAGCAGATTTTTTGGCATGGGTGTACCTAGTTTCATAGTCCAAAAGTGTACGGATTATATAATAGACCACATATTCCTTATGTTATTCAATAAAATGAGCAAGCATGACACCTAAGGAATGATCAGTAGTAGAAATGTACAAGTAAAATGGTTGGTCCTCCTTAGGAGGAATGAGCACCAGTGGTTAGAGAAGGTACTATTTTAAGGAGTCAAAGGATTTGTGGCATTCATCATCCCATTTGAAGGAGACGTCCTTTTGAGGAGATGGTGTAATGGTTGGTAGCGTGTCTAAATTTTCTGAAATAAAATGACGAATAGATTGCAAATTACCTTGTAAACTTCACGCTTAGTGAAAATTAGTAGGCGGAGGCATTTTGAGAATAGCCTTTATTTTAATAGGTTCAACTTCTATGCCATGCAAATAAATGGTAAAACCAAGGATCTTTCCTAAGATAAAAATGAAGATACACTTCTTTGGCTAAAGGTGAATGTAATACTTGATGAGATGATCAAAGATAACTTTCGAGGACTATAAGATGTTTGGCTTGATGTTTTTATTTGGCAAGAGGGTCATCTACATAATCTTCCAATATTTGATGCATGATGTCACGAAAGATATAGGTCATAGTGTGTTGATATATAGCACCAACATTGTTAAGGCCAAAGGGAATAACATGATTGTAGATTGTCCCCCAAGGAGTGATGAAGTCGGTTTTGTGTTGATCTTCAGGGCAAGTAATATTTGTTTATAACCCGAGAAATCATCCATGAGAGATAACATCTCATGACCAGTGGTAAGATCAACTAGTTGATCAATACTAGGTAGAGGAAAGTCATGTTTGGGTCAAAGCTAAGTTGAGGTCAATGAAATTTTGTGCAAATTTGAAGTCCTCCTATTACTTTTGTGACAGGAATGATGTTATAAATCCATTAGGGATAGTCAATGTGTAGGATGAAGGAAACTGAGAGAAGGCACTAGAGTTCTTCTTTGACAAGAAGGAAATGCAAGGATACATTTTCTAAAAATTTTGTTTCACGGGTTTGGCTTTATGGATGGTGACGATATTGTGGACCACAATGTTTGGATCAATATCGGTATATTATCACAGGACCAAGAAAAATCATCACAATGATCCTGGAGGAAAGAAGTAAAAGATTCTTGTTCAAAGAACATCTAAAGATTGGCCTACCTTTAGAATATGCGGATCATCTTGAGTGTTGATATGGAATTCAATGGTCAATTCATTTAACATGGTTTTCATCTCAGAAGGTAATGACCGGTGAATATAATAATCTTCTACACCAAGGTAGGTGAGGATAGACTCATCGTCCTGACATTGAACAATGTTAATGGATGGTGTATCATCATTGATCATGTCAGGATATAGGAAGGGAAGAGAAGAGGGAGCCTCACCATCACGTTGATAAGTCAAAGGTCCTAGGGAAATGGTGTTTACAAAAAAAAAAAAAGTTAGGAGGAATGGATTCTGGATCCATAGACTCCATGGGTGAAGGTGGTGACATGGGTGAGCGGGGTGGAGAAGGTTTGGCATCCTCGATGAGGTTGACATGGGCCTTCTTAGAGGATAGTTCAATGAAGCTGATACCACTGTGTGGTCTTTGTGTTTATAGGTGGTACATGGGATGATGGTATGACAACCTTGTTTGTAAAAACCAAAGCCAAAGCCTTTGCATGCAATGGTTGGTGAGAGATTGGTTGGTGAGAGTCAAATAAAAATGGTCATGTTTGGGATGGTGGTTTGGGTGAATAGGTGGAAGTATCAATTCCCCATATGTTAAGTTGGTGCAAAGGTGGGGAGGACCATAAGGGAAGACCTCGCCTATGCAATGGTCATAACGAGGATGTTGGCATAGGTTACCATACTCTTGTGGAGTAAGGAATGTGTTTATATTGTAGAGGTGGTATTCCCCCAGAGTGATACGTTGAAAAATGCCTTCTAAGGGATCGGTAGTAGATATGTGGGTAGCGGGAATAGATGAATTACTAGGTGATAGGGAATAATAAGAATTGGTTGGTTAGGGACTAGATGGGATAGTGGATGGGTCAGCTATAGAGGCCGCGACAATAGTGGGAATAGAAGAGGTAGGTGCAGGTGAGGTAGCGACAACATCGGTGGATGGGTCTATGGGTTAAGGAGAAGTGACAACGGTGGTAGATGCCTTAACTGGTACAAGGACATCATTAGGTCGGTACAACATGTTACAGGTTTTGAATGGTGATGGGTCAGATGGGATGGTGTAGTTATGTCCTTCATGCTCAAATTTTACACAATGGTTTAAAGTGGAACGAACAAAACCCATGACATGAATCCAAGGTCAACCAAGCAACATGTTGTATTAGAACTCCCCCTCTAAGATGTAGAACAATTTCGGGACAGGAAGGGGCCCACGCAAACATGGAGAATGATGGTACCAAGGGTGGAAGTGATGACATCATTGAAGGAGTGCAACATAACTGGGTTATTATGCATGCAATTAGTAGGTATGTGCATTTGGTTGTACACATGGGAGGATATGATGTTGATGTTGGTGCCACCATCGATCATAATGTGTCGTATGCATATATTATTGATATAGATAGAGATGAAAAGGGTAGGATTGGGGTCGTTTGATTGGAGAGGTACAATTTCATCATTAGAAAAGATGAGAGCAACCACTTGGTGAGTAGGTGGAGGTGTAGAGGAAGGGGATGAGTTGGTGAGAGAGGCTAGATGATGAGGGGTAATAATGGAGGCCATAGGTGTAGGGTCGTTAGGTAAAACCTCAATGGATTGGAGGACCTCCATGAGGGCCTGTCGGTGAGATTCAGAGGTTTGGACGAGGTCATACAAAGACATTTTAAAAGGGGATTGGTGTAATTATTTTATCATTGTACAATGGGAGACCCCATCAGAAATAGGGTATGTGGGACCTTGAATGGTGATTTTGGGTGTGGGTGCAGTCGGTATGTTAGGCACAAGATTAGTAGATGGGCTGGTTGCTTTTGCTTTCCTTTGTCTTTTTGGGTGTGAGTGGCAACTTGGATCATGTTAATCTGAGGGAAAGAGGTGGATGGAGAAGGTATGTCATGAGTAGTATAACGACATGATGGACAAAATCCTAATGCAGGGTAAGAACCTTGTAAAATAAGTAGGGAACACTAGAATTTAGGTGGTGGTTTAGCCAACTCTTGAATACAAACCATGTTGATCTCAAATGTTGGAGGTGGATAAAAATATTTTAGAGGTGGAGATACGGTGGATGAATAGGTAGTGGATGAAGACGTGTGGTGATTGGTGAAGGTGGAATAGAGTCCTCATCTAGAAGATCATCATCGTCAAAATTTACTTCAAGGGGGAATAATTAGAGGAGAGTAGTTTTGAGAGCCTTACAACCCTCTACATCATGTCTTGGCACATGATGGTAGGCACAAATTTTAGTTTCATCAAACCCTTTTGGTTTGGGTTTAAGGGGTCGTAAGGTCTAAGCAGCAGTAATGTGATGACCAAGGTCTCTAAGAGGTTGGCTAAAATGTTGGCGTAGGACCCTACCAATGGATCATAGTGGGAAGTGAGTGTGGGTTTGGGTAAAGATGTGGATGATTGTGGTGGAAGAGGTGTTATAGGAGGTGGAATAGGTTTGACCACTGGTTTGGTAGGTGGTACTCTCTTAGGTTTTTATGGTACCTATTTGGGTAAGGATTTAGTAGATGAAATAACAATGGAAGGTGCTATTGGTTTAAATACCTTGTTAGACGGTAGTGGGTTCTTCGCCTTGGATTGCACCTTCTTGGGTAAAGGGGAGGTGGGAGTACGTGATGTAAAGGAAACTAGATGGTGGAAGAGGATGGGTTATCCATGAGGATAGTGGAGGTGTGGTGAAATTTGTTAGTAGAGGTAGGGTCGAAGGTATGGGTTGAAGAGAAGAAAGTTTCATTGGTAGTGATGAAATTATGGGAGCTAGTGGGGGTATATGTGTTAAGAAAGATATGGGTGACGACATAGGTGTTTTTGTGTAGGTAACTTTGGTATAAAAAAAGATCATGATGAAGAAGCAGGTTGCTTTACTTTTGATTTGACTTCGAGTAAGGGGTTGTATGGCCAAGGTTGATGGGTGAGGTCATAGGATGGAAAAAATGCGCAAATGTGACAAATGCGTGGTGGGTGAGACTATTGTTTGTGGCCTAGAAGGTTTGGTCTTCCTTTTAGGAAGAGGAATAATTTTGGTGTGGGTTTGGGAAGATGTGGCTAAATCTAATTTGATGGGTGGATGGGAAAGGCTTGACATCAACATGACATCAAAGGTAGTAATGGGTCTAGATATGGGAAAATATGTAGGTTCCAGTAGGTTCTTAGATGTAGGAATGGTTTTAGTCATGGGTAAAGGTTTGGATGTAGGAAAGGGTGAAAAAGAAGAAGTCGTTTCAATAGGCATAGTCATGGTTGATTTGGTCACTTGAAACACTTTCGAGATAGATTGTGGAGGTATCAGTAAGGGACATTTACATTTGGGTTTAAAAGGGGAGCTGAAGGTGTCCCCAAAGCATGGAATTATCAATGTAATCCAAGTGGTTGGCCAAGCGTGAAAACAACACTGCTGTAAGAGGAGCCGATGTTGATTTAGTAGCAATCCCTATAAAGTATGTCTGATGAGACAGGGAATTTGTTGGCTTCAGACTCTGTGGGTAAGAGAGCCGAGAGAAGATCAACAGGATCCTAAAAGGCTGATGGGGAATGGTCACCAACAGTAGTGGCACTTCTAAAGGATCCCCCATGGGTAGGGGAGATGATGGGTGAGATGAGGTAGGATCCTCTTTCGGTGGAGGGGAAGGTGAGCATGACTCTCCCGTGGGTAGGAGAGTTAATACCATTGATTTTTCATTGGGTTCAGAGGTGAGTGGTGAAATGGCATTGGCAGAAATGGTGGACTCCTCCATAGGTGAGGGAGGAGATGAAGAGGACTCCTCTATGGGTGAGGGAGTAGATGAGGTAGGCTCCTCTATAGGTAGAGGAGATTGTGCTATAATTTCCTCAATGGAGGGTACATGAGGAAATTGGGAATGGTTGGTATGAAATCGAAAATAGTGTGGACTTCACAGACATTACTGTCATTGGTTGAAGATTCCCATGCTGATTAGAGGATGGTGTATGATTAGGAAACATATTCTTAAAGATATGCAAGTTTTGATTTTCTGGTGCGTTCGGGTTGTCCAGAAGAGATCTCCATTATCTAACATTTCCTAGACAATTTTCTTAAAAGTTATGAAATTACCATCACTATGGCCTTTGACGCAATGATAATTACAATAGTCATGTTCCTTATACCATGCGGGCATAGGATGAGTAGGATTAAAACCAATATGAGGTTTTATGGGGAAGTGCAATGGATTCGGCCTTAAGAATATTTTCCAAGACTAAAGAATAGGGCTCTCCAATTAGAGTGTATTTTCATTGTTCTGTCGAACTGAAAAGTTTGAATGGGAGAAATATTGGAGGAAGGTTTGGCTTGATTAGATGGATGAGATGGACCAGCTTTGAGAACTACCACATTGGCAAATCCTTTGACTTTTGAATAATTTTTTTGGGGATTTGAAGACGAAGAAGCATCATTTGATTTGAATGTGGCATTTTTGTTTCACAATTGGATTTTCTTTTCTTCAATGGCACGAATTTACAGCTTTTCGTGCCATGGTAAATGCTTCATCAAAGGTACAAAATGTTTTTACCTATAGATTTGGTGAGATGTGTCTGGAAAAAGCTCTAGTGAACAACTCTATAAGATCAACTTGAGGTAACTGGAATGTTAATTTGTTGATAAGGCTTCACCAATGAGCAATGAAATCTGTGATAGATTCGTCGTCATACTGTCATGTCAAGTATAGGTTAGTCATGGTGAATTTTTGATGACATTGATTGAGAAGTGGTCCAAGAATGATTGAGCCACTTGGTTAAAGGAGTAGATGAAATGTTTGGGTAAACCACTATACCAATCTAAGGTGGGTCATGTCAAAGACATGGGGAATGTCCATAGGAGTAAAACATCATCATGGGAAATTAGATAAAACCCATGTTTAAATGATGACAAGTGTTGTTGCGGGTCTTATTTACTGTTGAAACAGTTGAACTTGGAAATTTCCCAATGTATAGGGTACGAGTGAATGGGAATAGATATATAAATAGGATCATTACATATTTCATCATAAGTTAAGGAGTTGTAAGAGCTGGAAAATTGATGCTTCTAATATTTTCATATTTTCATCATCATCCTAATGAGGTCATTGGTGGGTTATGAGGAATGGGTTCCTCCTGTAGTAAAGGGAGGTTGATGATGGATGTATGATGTGGATGGCATCCTAGTATATGGGGGTGCCAAGTATGATAATTGCAAAGGGGGAATAGATGTGGGAGGAAGATATCCCGAATAAGTAATAGACAAGATTGGGGGTTGTTGGTGATGTGTGTAAATAGGTGGGGTAGTCATAACGACTCTCGTGGTAATTGGGGGTAGAGATTATGGGATGGAAAGGATGAGGTTTTGGAATGGGGTGTGGGTTGCCGACACCATGGGTGGTTGTGATGCAACTGGTACATATGAGGTAAAGGGTGCAAATGGGGCCATGCTTAAGGTAGTTAGTGAAGGAATGGTTGACACCACATGTGCGATAGATGTCATTGGTGTAGCAGTTATAGAGGACATGGGGTCTAGTTGAGACACCACAGGTGGTAAGGTGGATGAAGGTAATGTTGAGCTAGTGGTAGCTGACGTGGAAGTGGGGGTGAGGGAAGGAGGGATAGACACAGGCATGTCGTATACCAATTATCCTGAGGAGTCTCGGGTAGATGAGTGGGTGAGATAATATTGTAGGGTAGTAGGATGGTCAAGGATTCTTACAAAATCCTTATCACCAATACTAATGGTGATGGGATGAGTTGGATCCATAGGTGACAAGATAGAAGGTGGTGATGGGATAGGTGGAAGTGGCTAAAGGCTGGCATGAAACATAAGGGCATTGGCTTGGCTGCGAGTCAACACCATGTGAATTAGTGTATACCTAGTAAACTGTACTCTGTAAATAACATAAAAACAACATAAATGGAGAAGGATAGATTCTAGGAGGTGAAATTGGTCGGTGTTTTAATTAAAAATAAGAATAGAGGAACTAATGACGGTTTAAATAACTGATGATGGTTAAAAATGACCAATGACATTTACAATAACGATACTAGTTACTATGGGGAAATCAACAATTTTAGCAAATGAGGAAAAAACTAATGAAAATGAAATAAGGAAACTGTACTTGATTGTGATATTAGAATTTTGGGGATATGATGATGTCCTAAGAACTTCAAATAGAATAGAAGAGGTGATGAATGCTTTTTTGGGTAAAATGACCAAAAGAGTTGGAAACCAAAACCGGTTAGGTAAACCAAATACGACCAAATGGAAAATGGTGACGGTCACTGGATTGACATTGGTTATTGTGAAATTTTAAGAAGTGAAGAAAAATGATTTTTATGAATTGAGTCAGATGGAGTATCAACCCAGAAGTCTAAGGATGATAGTATTAGACCCTGACACACTCAGAAATAGTTAGAATACTCCAAATATGATGGTGGAGTGTGAAAGGAAGAGGAAAGTGGAGAACATAACCTCACAACTCAAAACACAACTCAAGAAAAAGCTAAGAAAAACACACAATCCTATAAGTGAATTTTATGTTTTTAGCTTATGTTATTTAAGACTGACTTGTGAATTTAGAACAAATTTTTTTAGTTGGGAAGGCATCCTATGAAGAGGAAAATTATAAAGGATGGTTTCAGGTTATGTTTTGGTAGAGGAAGTCCTTTCTCTGATAATGATTGGTCGAGAAACCAGCTAGGCACCCAATGTCAATCCTCTGATCATGTGATCGTTGAAAACTTCTTCCAAGTAAGGTGTTGTTTAAGAAGATGTGTGAATTTTTATTTGTGCAATTTGGAAAAGAGAGAGAAAAGATAAAGTGCTTCTATGATTTAATTATGTCAACCATCAATTGGGCATGACTTCCAACATATAGGTTGCCCTCAATTTTTAATGTGAGCTAAAATGTAACATACAAGGATGAAATGCAATAGTTTTAGAACCCAAATCGATAATTAGATTCGATGTAGAAAATGATGAATAGGTCAAGAATGTGCTCTTTCACTACTATGCAAATGCAGGAAGAAAGAAATGATTCATTTTAAACACCAAATCACAAATTTTGTTTAGACAATTAGAAGAAAATAATGTTACCAAGGAGAAGATTAAATGTGTATTTTTCAAAAAGAAAGAGACACACAAGATTTCCCTATATGAATAAAATGCAATGAACCCAAGAGAGGGTCCCACCGGTGTGCCAAAATGTTTCACCGGATTCTTAACAGATTTAATGAAATAGATAGAGGGTGATAGGCCAAGGAGGAATACATGTTTGTGATGTCAGTTGAAGGTTATCTCGCATGTTTCTAATTTCCGATCTAGGTTGACCATGAAGAACTTCCTTTTGGCTAGGAGGAACTACCTGTAAATGTAAAACAAGACCACAAGAAGAATATTAAACAATATATATCAATAGATTGCCTAAGCGTGCACTACATCCAAGAAGCGTGATACTTGGACTAGATGGATTTAAATCCACTGTTTAATATAATTTAATGCAATAAATAACATAAAAAAGTAACATCCTACTATAGTTGATATAATTTAGGCATCTCATTCAAATACAATAAGAAAATATAATCTAACAAGAAGGTTTATGATCAGGTCTAGAGGTTGGGTAGGTAGTTTTGAGTTTCGCGGGCTTGATAGAGGTCAGTAAAAGGTTACAAATGATTATGATCAGTTTGGGGCTGGGTATTAGCTTATTTTCCTAAGTCTGGGTTATCGACACATATAGACCGATCGTCGGTTAGGTTATGACCAACAACGATTTAGATGTGACCGGTGACGGTTTAGGGTGGATAATGGTAGAATGTCAAAATGGGTACCCATGCTCTCTCTATGTCTACACAGAGAGTTGAGAAGGCCTGTGGTGGGACTTTAGGTAAGGTACCAGGTTTGGGTAAGGTTCTGAGAGGTTTTTGGGGTGTTAAGGTCAACTTAGTGAATGTCTGTCAAGAGACATAATAATCGACGTCGGTCTAGTGATGATGTCGGTGAAGGAAAAGCGACGAAGGTCAAGGTGAATGGCATTAGTAGAGGCATAATGGTGGAAATCAATCAAACTTGGTTTTGGAGATTCTTTGTGATTGCACATAGAATGTAAGAGGGATGGATAGGTTTGTAAAAATGCTAAAAAGGCTCAGGAATGCCTAAGAGTCAGGTGTAGGGAGATAAAATGTAGTGGGTGGTCGGATGGGTGGATTGACAAGAAGGTGGGAATGATGGAATGTAAAGGAGAATAATATTTTTCCTCCGATGCTTACTAGATTATTTATCAAGAGTAATACCATTACGATTACCACATAGGAGATGAATACGTCCTTCACTTCCATGTGTATCTCTTCCAATAAATGCTTGACCACATGGCTTCTTTATTACTTCCATTGTACTTCTCTACCTTAGTAGCGGAAATGGATACTTTTGGTTACTTTTGTTGTTCCAAGTAATGGTTCTGCACCAAAAACTTGAACACATATATAGTATATTTTATATTTAACACAACATCAAGATAGTTAGATTTATATTATCATAATAAGCATATAAATATTAATCATTATTGATTTCACTTTTAACCATCTGTAAAAGTTAAACACTTAGTTGAATTAACAACTACCATAAAAATTTGCTTAACAACTAACCATGTTATTATACAAATATGTTAAAAAAATTCAACATACTATTCTAAAAATATATTTAATATTTTATGAGGGAAAAACATTGCAAAAATAATTTAGATACCATCCTCCTATCATTCAAGTCTCACAATCGAAATACGACGAGAAAAAGGTCATGTCAAACAGATAATCTATACATACGATATATTAGTTTGACAATATTTAATCGAAATGCGAGTGAAAATTTTTTAGTTTTCCATATAAATGACGATGATGACGACTTATTCATCATGTCATAAAAAATATACCATTTAGAAAAGATTAATCCAAGTAAAAATAATTCTCTCAATTTAAAAGTAATCAAATAATAACTTGATTTGAATTTTTTTAAATCAAGAGAGGAAAAAAAGTTGACTAAAAAACATGATTTTATATTAAAAAAATGGAGATGTTTTATAGATGGCTCGACTGAACTATTTTAGTACCCTGGCGAGTTACTTAATTAACTAGATAATATTATTTCCCTCATATACCAATCATTTTTCACAACATGATGGAACCAACTAGCCCCCACGAGCCACTAAGTAACCAGCTTAGTGGGAATGATTTAAATACATGGTAAATGCTTTATTTCCATGACTGAAGCCATGCTTGAACTTGTCTCGACCTGGCTTATAAACCTATTTTATAGCCTATATACTAAGTCATGTGGGACTAAAGTCCCAAGAAAAAATAATAATTAAACAAAAAAATTCCACAACCAAGGTTAGAGGAGGTGGCTAGTGGAGATGGCTTTGGAATCTAATCGGCAACCATAGAAGGGCGAGTGGAGGGATAAGGGCAGGAGGCTCCATGTGGGAGTGTACAAAGAGAGAAATAAAATTAGCACCCCTAATAATATATATGCCTCCTGTAATAATGTTTATGATGTTTTATAAGGTGGTCGCATGGGTTTTAGAAAACCTTATAACTTTTAACATAGTTTAGTCAATATAATTTATTCATGTATTCAATCCCATTAGGGATGCGGTTTGTTTGTGGTACCCTTTTGATTAGTACCAATAAGCTACACGTGAATTACCAATAGTAAAAGGGAAAAGAAAAATATTTTATTCAAGATAACAAGGATAAGAATAACTTTACATTTTACATGTGTCAAAATGGTTTTGACCCAAATACTCCAGCTCCACAGGAATATAGAATGTTAATTTATATACACTTTTCACTATATTAAAATAATAAAAAAATTGTAGAGGTAAGGGGTTAAGTTTAGGGCTTTAGGCTCGAGAGATGTATTTATTGGCCTAACTAAATAGAATAATGAGTGATCCTTTATAATTTGTATTCATTTTGCTTCCTCAAATGTCTAATTCTAATCAATAGGCATGAGAGCTTCAAATGAAAAACAAACCCCCTATTCAATTTATTGTAACATGAATAATTAGTGTAACATGAATATTTACTAGGGAGTAAGGAGTTTTCTAACTCCAAAGGTAAAATTATTATGAAGTTTTACCAATAGAGGGACAAGAATTTTGTCTCTGCGAGTAGAAAAATTTGAATTTCCTATTCTCATGGAACTTGTCTCCCATTTTAACCTTTTATTAATTCTTGGATTTTACCTCCAAAATATTTCAACCTGCATATTATAAACTATAGAAATATGGAAAATATTTCATATAGTAATAAATCCTTACCTTTTCTCGTATGTGATTTTCACGTAGGTAAATATTGGGAGCCCCTTTCACCTGTGCACACATCAATCTCCAAACAAACATTAAATTCATTAACATGCATACTAATTAACTTCCCATAATCAAATAATAACCCACATTATAAAGGGCTCGGCATTATACCCCAAACCTATCATAAAAATTTTCCGACCATATAGAAGTGAAGATGAAACCCCTAAGAATGCACAAAAACTTCAAATTTCTGAAAAGTGTTAATGTAGATAAATATCTACCTAGATTAAATTTGACGTCTAAATGAATTTCATTTTCCCTTTTTTGGTCTTCTATGATGGTCATTCGACCATCAAATTTAACATAGTGAAAATTTCTTGTGTATTTCCAGAATGTGAATTTTGCACATTTTTGGGTGATTTTACCTAAAATTATGTCAAATAATGGATTTGAATTCACCTCAATTTATCCAATTTATCAAAGACATGCTAGTGCAAACTGAGACAAAGATTTATTTTCCATTTTCCATGCAAGCAAGTTCAGAAACACGAAGAAAACCAAAGGGAATTAACAAATATAAAAAATACAAAACAAATAGTACCACTTTTAGTGAAATTAAATTAATAATTTAATTTCCTTGATATTTTCTGTGAAGTCTATTTCCTGACATAAACTTCCACTTTCTGGGAATGATTATTCCCTACACACCACTTTTGAAACATAATTAAATAAAATTTTATTGCTAAAATTAAATAAAATTTTCAAAATAAATATCCTTTCAAATAATTTACATTAAATTTTTAAAGGTTAGAACAAAGGAAATATTCCATATAATTTCCAAATGTAAATGAAAGTAATAATCATATCATATTACATCTCCCCTGAAAAATAGGGATTTAAAATTGAAAAACCCTAAAAAATTTTTACCAAGAGTTTCAAAGAGGGGGGTCCACCACAATCTCTTCTTTTCCTGCAAATTACACTTCTTCACAAAGCACACAAAAAATTAGATTGCACAAATGTAGTGGAAAAATAAATTGGGGGAGAAAAAGAAGAGGACTCGATAATTTTAAATACCCTTAGGAGTTGGTTGAAACCCCGTACAAATTAAATAAAGTAAATACAAAAATATTTGATCTAATTTATTTAATTATCCCAAGCTCTGATATCATGTTGGAATTTTAAGATTTGAATGAGAATGGGTTTAATCAACTTAAATATTACACATTAATAAATTATGTAACATTAAAATGAATAAATAAATAAACATCATAGTAATAAACTCTCTTGTATAATAATTAAATAAATACATATAGAATGTAAATAAAAACGAACACAAGATTTATAGTGGGAAACCCAAAGGTTAAAAACCACTTGTGAAAATTAACAGATTATTATAGGGAACCCAATTACATACAAAAAACCTCCCCTTACTAACCCTAATCACAAGGATAAGAACCAAATCAATTAATATTGATTTGCACACCTTTGATATATTCCTCTGATATATCAAATGAGGACCCAAAGTCCTTTTTTATATGAGGTGATCGGGTATGTCTCTCGAATCACCCTTTCAACCAAGTCGGTTGACACATATTCCAAGGTTTGAATATTTAATAATAGAAATATAAATATTTCATATTATTAAATATTTATCCTATAGTATAATTTTCGACCCATATTAATTAAGGGGTGGCCAACCCACTTATCCATTATGTTCCAATAGTAGAAAGGGATTGAAGTTTAATTGGTAGAAATGACATATATATGAGTATCTCACACCATTCAACGAGAAAAGAAGAGGAATTAAAGGATCGAGGGCATATGAGGAGGAAACCCAAGTGCAAGTAAGAGAAAGTATGGAAACACCACAACCATATGTTCATGATTCCGACCCTACAATCTCCAAATCATAATAACTATTGATTGTACCTAGTGCTTCACAATAACAAACAAAAGGGAAAATAATAATAATAATAATAATAATAGGTTTTTACAGGTCCACGATGCCGTGGGCAGCCTGTTTTTGGGTCTACAAGCAGCTTATAGGATATGGGACTACCTCGTACTCACATGCGGGAGGCAACACGAGAAAAATAAAGGTGATATTATAATTGGAAGAGTCAAGCATTGGGAATATCATCTCTTTGAGACCGCGTCTAGATAACCAAAGAATTCCAGAGTCATCTTAAGAATAATGGTGGGGCAACAAGAAGACGAGGTTTGTAGATATTTCCAATCCATGGGTTGATATTTCAAGGGATGAAGTTATACCATCGACTACCTAATCACTCAAGTCCCATTGGGGAAACCAAGCACTAAGAGTATTAAGCATGAATTCACTATGGAAATGGGAGGTCTCTTCCATAATATGGACAAAGATAAAGAAACCAAGAATAAACTCAAGGAGAAGCTTGAAATCTTATCGACCTATATGCAAAAATGGTTGCAAACTCCCAAGGAGGGCCAAGAAATTGTAGCATCTATCACCCCTAAAGTAATGAAGAGTGCATAGGATTATAATAATAGGGAAGCCACTAAAAAATAGGAGGAAGAAGCTGATAAGTAAAGGTAGCTGGTTTCTCATAGAAGTAATTGAATTCTATAACCGAGTCTCTAAAAAATGGAGGTTGGAAAATCATTAATTGAGAAGTATCAAGATGAAGTGGAGTATTGGGATGGAATGTTACCTTATATTTAGGCTATTACTTCCATGGATGATAAATATGTGGAGAAATAAGAGATAATACCCCTAGATTGTATACGAAGATAGTATGAATATGAAGGGGCTTTGAGTTGCGGATTGAGATTTGGGGATATTGCATCGAAAAACTCCGAATATGAGGGATAAGGTAAGAGAGTATGTCAATGACAATGAATCCAAGATTGAAAAAATGCTTCCCCTCGAAGGTGCATACACTCTAAGGATTGCGAGATGTAGAAACATTGGTTAAAACTCTAAAATAGCATGTTGTAAGGGGGTTAGAAACTCTAGAGAATTTTGATTATTCTTTTATTCAAATATTTATTCATTTGGAGGGTTACATCAATAAATTGGCCAAGAGAATAAAGAAGAAGAATGTTATTTCTTCTAAAATGGAAAATGTTTTATCTAAATAGGAAATAATATTTCTCTACTATATAGGGATGGATGAAGACCCATTTTTGGGATGTTTGAACGTCTTGATGCCTACAAAAATAAACTGGAAAAGGTGGAGGGTGAACCAATAGATCTCGAACCTTCTTGAATATTTTTTTCAATTTTTATTCTTCATATCCATTCTTTATTCTTTTTTATTCATCATTCTTCTAGGTAAAGACAATCAAATCAAATGATGGTTGTAAATAACAAAATCTCCTTGTAAGTACACACATGATAATGATAGGAAGAAATAGATAGATAAGAGTTTGTTAAACATAATATTCTTCACTTATCCAAAATTTCCATCATGATCCAAAGTTGTTTCATCATGGCATATTAAGATCAAATATTTTTAGTTATAGCAAGCTTTCTTCTCATATTTGTAGATTGAGGACCTTGGTCCCATGTTTTGGATAGCTTCAAAGGGTTCTTGGGGGAATCTTAGTATATTACAATAAGGGATTTTTTTATAAGGAAAGGCCTATTTTCATTGAAGGGGTTTTGGTTCTAACTTTTGGGAGACATTAGTTCTTGTATTAGGTTTTATTTAAGGTGATTACTTTGTGTAGTCATTAGCAAGCATTGAGAGCATCATCTACATGTCTCACTTGTATAAATCAAAATTTATAGAATCATTTTTCATTTTTAGTAAGGCATTCTATATTATAAATAAGATAATAGTTGAGGAGCCTGATCTTTGTAGTAATATTTTGTTTATTTATTAAATGAAATATGAAGCAAATTCTTTTAGCTATTACATTACGATTGGTTACTTAAAAAACACTATGTTGTAGTGTTACCTTATAATGTATGTTTGGTTATAAAATTCCTTTCCATAATATTGTATTAGAGTTAAGTTTTACAGCCTTTGAGTGTATCTTAGGTGTTGTGGAAGTGATTTAATAGACATTTTGAATTTTCATGCACAAGTGTTTGTGTTAATATTTCAAAGGTTATATGGTATTTTTCCATGAACTTTTTACTAATGAATGCAAATGTGCCTTGTAATATTATGTTGTCTTGATATTTATTCTTGTTTGGATTCTAGAAGAAACAAGCTAAGATGGCAGAATGTGGTACCCCTTCCCATTAGATCCACTACCACCCACTTCATCTAACTAAGTATTATCCCATCCTACCCTTGTAGATTTCATCTCCCTTTGTATATCAAACATGATTTCTTCCGTAAATTGCATTTTCCTTGTACATTTTGAGTGAGTTTGTTTTTAATCTGTAAATATCATCATTTCACCCCAAGTTATGAATAGATTCCCTCCAAATGATGTTATTGATCACATTTTATATGTCTTTAGAGGATTATTCTTGATGTATCAAGTGTCTTCAATGCTTGTCTAACCATGATTTTTAATGATAAATGCATTTAGTGGTTTCATTTGAGCTCATATTGAGATTCTAAAAAGTTTGAGTGTTTGAAACATAGAATCTGCCTCTTTTTTTAAAGCCACCCCTGAGGCTCTCTCACCTTGGTTTAGGTAAAGCCATAAAGAAACATGATAACAACCACATCCTTTGTCACGTACCCCCTTTGTCATTCCCACAATGCATGAGCAATATAAATGGAAATACTAGATCCTAGCTACAAAACAACACATCCATATGTTTATCCTTTATCTTTACCTTCTCCATTATTTTATGCCTTCATTGGGGTGTTAGACTAGGAACCAAAAAATAGGACACATCAAAAGAAATATATTGTGAGAAAATTAAAAAATTGTCTACATACTTAAGTATCTTTTCCTTTAGTCATGTAAGTTCATTTCATACTTAAAGGGGGGAAATATAGACACTCAAATTTTGAAATCTATCCTTTGACACTATTGATCTTGATATTGTGTACTTACATGTATAAACACTATCTACTCACTCATGTTTAGTATATCCTAATAACTCTTTGATTACTTGTTTTTATTTTCACACCTCTTTATCGTCAATTTCTAAAGTTTAACTACATAAAACACATCTAGAAACATCCATCCTCTGAACCATTAATTCAAAACATTTTTTTCCCTCCCAAAAAAATGCCATTTTTAGTCGATCTGTATAATTATACAAGTTTCCCCTATTATGCAGCTTTTGGAATGACATGCTTTGGGATAATTCTTCCAATTTTATCACATTGTTATGAACAAATACATCCCATTGATCATCCTTTCATGACATAAAAACCTTTTGAAGTAAATATAAGAAATTCAATTATGCCTCATTTAAAGAACCAACACTTTAAGAAATCCTCATCTAAAAATAAGCACAAAAGGCACTCCAAGCTCCCTAAACTGTAAAATAAGTCATTCACATCCATTAGGGAAGTACCCTCTATAGGTTTGAGGTCTCCTACTAGGTGTAGGAGTTTCAATATTCTTTTTACAAACAAGAAAATTGATCATTCCCAAGTATTTGAGAAGGTGTGAAGCTTAAGAAAATCATTGTCAAAGCTTAGTTGTCAAGTTTTGATTGCACTACAATATATATTTCATGCTAGGATAATGACATGTAGTTTGAGCTCTCCTTGGATTAGTGGAAATTTTAGTACTACATAGGGGTTACCAAAACCCACCTAACTTTGTTTTACAAGAACTCCTTATACTAAAAAGGTTGTAGGGTTTGACTAGAGTTTACTGAGATCCATTACGAAGGTGAATTAAGAAGAATGACACATAGTAACATTCATTTACAAGAAGTTCAAGAACTTAGGAATTTGAGGAACTAGATTCCAAGTAGTTCTAATACCATACGAAGGGTTAGGACCATATGGACACTTTTGACCTAGTTGTACAGTTTTGACCAGTTTAGTTTCAGTGTCAATTTCTATAATAAAGCATTTTCACGCTCGAGATCAGCATGTTCATGCATTCAAATAACTCATAATCTCCCATATCCCAATAGAATTAACTAATTTTAATTCTCCTTGTTTTTTATAGTTTCTAGATGAATAACCACTTTGATAATTTTTATTATGATTTTTACAATTAATGTTTGAAGTTAATTAAATCATAATATCCACAAATTGCATTATTTCATCATTTTGTATGAATGTTAATTAGAAACATAATAAAAAGGTAAAATGGAATGATATATATTCACATAAATTTAAATCACCATGCATATAGGTTTTCTATAAATTATCACATCCAAATTACTTAGTTTAAATCAATAAATGGGGCATGAAATTTTTCATTCCTTCTTCACATCAAAACTTTATCTTTAGGATTAATTTCATGAATCTTTGGGGTATGGATGTAACACCTTGGACATACTATTATATTTCTCTTTACATTACAATTGTTGGCATGTGATTTTATTAAATAAGATGTGTTTCCTTGATTGTTGAAAATCATGCTTGTTATGGATAAATCATTTATGCTCTTGGATTCATTGGACTGAAATTTTATGGCTTGCAAGAATCCACTTTCACTTCTTATTGATTAGTAGTTGCAATCTAATTTTGTGAGTTGCAAAATTATCTCTTTTGAATGACTCATCCTTGGATCAACTTCAGTTATCCAAGGTATGTTTTAAATCTTCTTAATAGACTGAATGGAAAAATTGAAATTCAATAGTTTGAAAGGCATAGCAGACTGACCTTTTGTATTTTGCAAATTTTATGGTCTTGTGTGAAAGTGCCTTCATTCGGCTATATGTTTGCTCTTGGGTCTCTGGGATTGATCTCCACAAGTCATTTTTGGTAGAAACAAGAAATAGTCTACTTCAAGACTATGAAGGGGATCGGAATCCTAAAACTAAAGGACTATCCTAACAAGTATCCTAAACTAGGTAAGAGCGCCTACTTCTTATCTACGTCTATTCATTTGGGTTGTAATCTAACCTAAGCTTCTTATTATATTGTGTTGGGGGAGTGACCTAACCTAAGGTCTTGTGCTAAATGGATATGGGAAGGGGAGATTACTATAGTATTTCTTGTCTATGCTAACATAATGCCTAATACTATATGGAGGAGAATTTAATCTAACTTAAGGTGGAAACTACCTAAGGCAATGTTTTAAGACCTAAGGTGATTAATTGTTGGACTAACCTAAGTTTTGGGAAATCTAGCCTAAACTATTTGAAAGGGGCCTAAGGTCGCATGTCACTATGGCAATGGTTCCAATGGATTTTATTTGATTTTATTTGGTATTAAATGCTTGGAGGTATTGCCAGTTTGGCAAGGGCTAGTTAAAATTTAGTGGGGCTTACATGGAGGCTTCGCTAAGTATGGAATTACATGTTGATTTGGAATTGGTACTTGCCAGTTTTGGGAGGTGGTAGCAAGGAGAGATAAGCGAGAGAATTAGGAGTTATGGAATTAATGAATCTTAGTTTTTGTGTGCAAACCATCTTGGAAACTCGGGAGGCAGGTTTGTGAGAGGTTGTTTGGTTTTGCATGCCTCGCAAATTTTGCTTTGCATGGAGCTATCTGGTTCTTCAAACCAGCAGTTTGACTTCTTCTTCTTGGCTATTTTTGGTTTCTCTAGTCTATTTTCGATCAAGGGAATGTATAAGAGGCATTGGAAGAAATGTTTTTGGTTTTGATCTTTCATGGAGAAGAAAAAGGGTTGGAAACTCATTTGGGAGTCTCCTTCGATTGGCGAGAGGCACTATTAGGCATGATAGGCTCTACCCATTAAGTTTTCTTGCTTTCTTATAAATGATTCATTAAAACAATTCTGCTCTCATGATATTTATACTTGCAATTGTATGGTTAATTACTTGCATGTTTTCATGAAATCTCTGTAGTTTTTGGAATGTAAATCCATTACTTTGGTAATGGTATTTTTTGGGAAATCTTCTCTGTGCTAGTTTAATGGTGATATTCATGCAAACCTATTTTTGAAGCTCAGTAACTTGTAATCGTTGCTAGTGTTGGTGAATCAGAATTTGTTACCTTATGTTTCATTCTAAACCATTATTTTGAGCCTATTTTCGTTGATTTTTTAGTAGAGCTTCTTGGTCATTCTGAACTGGCATTTGTTGCTTACATGGTTCTGAATCTCTATTATAGTCTTGTGTATCATTTAAGATGGCACTTTGAATTTGTATTGTACTGAATTATTATTGAAGCTCGGGATTGACACCGAAATCATTTTTCAGTTCTTGTGAATGCTAAACTTGTAGTCGAGTTGTTGAGTTTTGTTCTGTACACGTACTCTGAGCTAGAAGTTTCATTCTTATTTAAGGAATTTAAAATGCTTAGACTCTTATTAGAGCATTGGTGTTTTTTTCTAAGCTTGTATTTTAGGGCTTCGTATTTTGTTATAGGCTCGTATTTTAACTTGTGTTTGTCTGAGCTGGTGTTAGAGCCTTGTGAAGTTTTGAACTTATTTTTAAAGCTCGCGTTTGACACTATACATGTATTATAGTATTGCATTTTTTGAACCTGTGTTGGAATCGACGTGTTTGATTCTATACTTATATTTTGAGTTGGAGTTTTGTTTTGGTTAGAAGTAGACCATGTAACCTCTTTTGAGATCTCCTCTATTTAGCTTCTTGAGAGGGAATGGTTGTATTACATCTATCTTTTAGACTGTATTGTGTTCTTGAACTTGATAGGGTGTGGGAATTCAAAGTGTATCCTATTCTTCTCTGCCCTGAGTGAACCCGTGTCTTGTAGAAAGCTTGATGGTTTTGTTCATAGTAATAAATGGACTAGAACTATGTCTTGTTGTGGGTTTGGTTGATCTTTAGTTCATTTGGAATAAGTCGTTAACAATTTTTAGAGACTTCGGAGGTATAGTAGTTACTCTCCTTCTTGTTATTGATGTTGAAACAAATACTTCCCTGTCATAAGCTTTTAACTGGAACTCGAGAGGCTTGTGGTGATTCTGTTTCAGTTGAGTTGGAAGTAAGTTTGGGACAGTACTTGTCTTAAATGTATTATTTAATTTTCTTTACTCTCTTCTGATCTTTTATTTGATTCTTGGGTTTTAATAGAATGTTGAATCTAAAACCTAGTATACTGAGTGTTGTATGAAAGGATACAAAGATCACTATTCTAAATGTTTTTTTAAATTGTTCTTATTTGGGGGATTGTAGAATACTTACTCATTGCATCAAGATGTTGAATCCTTGTAATAGGATGACAATCTTTTGTATTCATGAGATGTATTGATCCTTGTGTATCCTTCAACTGTTGTGGATTTATATTCCTTTATGGGTTCATTAAACAAAACTCTAGGTTTTAAAAAGAGAAATGAATATGATCTCTTAGGTAAAATATACTTTTAGGGACTATAGTTTATATTTCCTTCTTAGATTTGAATTTGAACTTGATTTTGGTGAATGGAAATAGGAAACAAGTTTGCAAGTTTTGTAATGGAAAGTTTGTAGTGTCCATTCTTTGATTGTGCATTCAGTTTTGTGTTCTCTTTTGGGAACTAGCTAAAGAACTCCTAAGTTTGATTTAGCTAAGGGAATTCATTTCATAGTATCAATGAAATGAATTATGGATTGGGTCCTTTTCTATTTGGGATCCTTTTTATGTTGATTGTATAAGATCATTGATTGAGCTTATCTTTAATTGATTCTCTTCTGAGATGGAAACTTCTTGTGGATTGGTTAAGAGATTTATTTATTTGAGTATAGCTTGGATTTGTGGAAAGTCTAGTTTCAGATCCTTGAATTATATCTTCTAACAAGTAGAAGTTAGTAAGACTTTCAATTAGACTATTTTGATTTCTATTCTTCTTGGATGGATTTGGGATTCTTGTTTAGAAGTTGTCTCTTATTTATGGAATCCTTATATTGATATCCTTGAACTGAAGCAGTTAGATGAGGTCTAAACCTGTTTCTATCTTTCAGATGATGAAGTGTGTAAGGAGTAGTATGTATTGATTCTTCTTCTTTGCTTAAGTTGTAGGATGAATCATCCTAATATGAGCTAGGCTGAAAGTAACTTCTTTTTCTTCTTAGAAAAGATAAATGTGTATTTATATTCTTATGGAATTATGAAACAATTGGATGACAAGAATTGTTGACTATTTTAAAGTAATTGATAGGATCAATTAAACCATATGATATAAATTCAGGTGTTGTAGGTTATATTATGCTCTTTTCTTAATAGGGAATTCAGACTCTTTAATTGTTCTTCTTTTCCAGATGATATTACTTATGAATATTTCTATGTTATATATTAATTGTTGCATTAAAGTAGAGTTATTTTAATGGAACAATTAGTGGAATGCACTTCACTTTAATTCTTAGTGCTTATCATGCTCAGTTTGTTGAACTGACCCGTGCTAGAAATTTTTGTAGATGGACATCGTAAGTGATAAAAGAAGACAAAAACTTTTATGATGCATTGGTTTATTTAATTTTGGATCTTGTGTAAAGAGTTTTGAATCATTCTTGAGATGTATTGGAATGGGAAAGTGATGTTATGTTAAGACCTTATTTATGATTGACATACAGAATGCTTGAAATTCATAGTCTTGTAAATGTATATTAAAAATCATGAATTGAAAGGTTTTGTGTTGGACTCCAATTTGTAATGTGAATTCTTTGTACTTGTATGCCGGAAATAATATTGATATCTTGACGGTATTCTTTATATCTAATTTTATACTATTGTTGTTATCAGATAATGAGTTGGATTAAGGAGATAGTGTAATCTCCCATATATTAATGAACTTGTTAAATTACAAAAGATGTCATTCTCTAACTACACAACTATAGTTTAATAATGAAATATGCTTGGGACATACAATTAAACTATATGAGTAATGAATGATAAAAAGGTTTTGTTAAAAATAACATTTAACCATGTAGAGGAAGACTCTTCCTCTCCCAAAGAATGAAAGATAAAATGAATAGTGGTTATGATCCTTAATCTTTATACTAAGTTTATAAAGTAAACCCTAGCTAAATCTAGGTGGATGACACACTTGATTTGGACAGCTAGGTTACGTTAAGAATTAAACGTTGATGTTTGTTGTCTTGTTTTGGGATAACTGCTTGTTATGCCATGATAATAAACAACAATGAAAAATTGAATTAATGAAGTTCTCCATATCTAATCAGGATAAGTATGGGTAAAGGATTTAATGAATGTTGGAATTAGGGTTAAGCATGGTTGCTGTAATCTAAATCTTAATCCAATATAATTATGATTAATGACCACTAAGGGGGTATGTACATCTTGATGAATCATTTCTAATGGATGTTGGCACATGCCAGCATTATTGGATTGTACCCTGGAGAAGTCCTGGACTTCTCAAGGATCTGATGTTGTAGAATGACATGTGGTAAGATCCTTCTATATTTGTTCATCTAGATTTACGCACATCTAGACTTGAACTTAGTTTCTCTCTAGGTCAAGTTAGTAGCATGTTTAGGATAGGTAGTAAATTTCAATGACTCAGGGTACCTCAAAACATCTAGTTGACTTAGGTCAACTGAGTATGCCCATATACCCTAAGTCATTGTGAGTGTCTTCCTATAATAAATTATGTTGCTAACCGGGCTAGGGTCAAACCTTGGGGAAGTGGACTGATGGTAGTCAATAAAGACCATTCAAGATAACGAAAGAGTGCGGTGAAGGACGTATTCCAAAGTGATGAGTATGCCATCTAGGAATAGTAACACTAACAATATGTTGGAAATATTTGGCCAAAGTATCGCAAGATGTTGGTTGAATTGTCCTCTCATACCTAGTTAAAGAAACGTGATGTCGATGAATATTGGTAACAAATATTCAAATAGGTTCTTTAAACAGATCACTCTGTACTGCAATAGGGTAGGAGAACCAAGTATACATAGTATACATAAAGTATTCTAAACTTTAAGTTAACATGAGAGATCGGTTGGTAACCAAGTCATTGAATGAGATATTGGTAGTATACCGAGTCACTACAACTGCATATGGTTATCCATTATGAGATTGATTAGCATGGAATGTGTGTTCTAAATGATGTTTTATTTAGAACAGAGAACATTATGTTTCAAAAAAATTCCCTTGTTTCTAAAGTCTTAAAATGGGAATGTTACATCTTGGTATCAGAGCTGAAGGTTGTAGCTCTTGGACCTATTGTGTCCATAATATGATGAAACTTAAATTTTCTTGTTAATGAAAATGGTTAGAATAAGAGGAAATGTTGCAAATAATCCTCCACCTGAGGAAGGAGCAACAACTACCCAAAAACTTGATGAGATCCTTGCTTCCCTATTGGACACAAGATATCGTTTGGTTGTACTTAAACAACAAGTAATGGGTAATGAGGAGGAAGAAGATGCTAGTAACAATAATCAATCACCTCTTGAGGACAACACCAATGTAGGTGTTGATAATAACAATATGAACATACCTGATCAACTTGAGAACAAAAAGGCTAGGCTAGCAGCTGAACTCACTAATGATATAAAAAGGATAAGTCCACCCAAGTTTGATGGCACCACATTAGGAGATGGGGCTGAGAATTGGCTCAAAAAATGGAGAAATACTTTGCAATAAGGAATTTCTTAGAAGAAACAAAGGCGATATGGGGAGCTTATCAACTTTCCCATGAGGCATCTTCATGGTGGGACAGCTGTAAGGTTGAGTTAAACATTGATGAAACTAATATCACATGGGATCAATTTAAAGGTTACTTTAGGCAATGTTGGCTGCCGCAACTTTACTATGATCATAAAATGACTAAATTCTAGAACTTAGCTCAAGGAAAGCTAACTATAACTGAGTATTGGGAGTGGTTTACTAAACTCCTTAAGTATGTACCTCAGTACCAAACTGATGAGAAGTTCAAGATACAAAATTCATCATGGGATTGAATCCCATTATAGGAGGAGAGGTGGATGTTCACAACCCAACCATGATGGAAGGGGTTGTTGAAAATGCCATAAGGAAAGAATAGAAATTGAAGGAAATTTATACTCATAAGGAGGAAGTAAGGAAGAAAATTCCCAACTCCTCTTCATCATCTCTTGCACCTAAGAAAGGACAATGGAAGAAATTCATAATGAAAAGTAAGTTTTCATCTGAAACTAATAAGAAAGCAACAACAAACAAGTTTGCTAGTAATGCAAGAAACAACTTTGTCAAAAACAATAATAACGAATAGAGGTCCTATGGAGGTTAAAATGATAACTGTAAGGCTAGAAATAAACCCGAGCCTATAAAGGGACTTGTAGGAGGATCTTATAACTGTGGCAAAGATAATTACGTAAATCAATGCCCTTTAAAAAGGATGATCATAATCAGCAGCACAAGATACATGTTGCAGTAGCTGACAAGTAGGTTGAGAAACAGGCCACACCTATAGAGGTTCTGGGTAAGTTATTTGGTTTACCTATAACTATTCTTTTTGACACGAGCTACTGAATGTTTTATTTCTAGTAAATTAGCATCAAAACTAAAAAGAAAAGATGGAAACATGGATAAAACATGGACTGTACATTATGGAAACAATGTTATTCATACAGTTAGTATGTGTCTTTTTGGAGCAGTCCTTGATTTACCTAACTTTTCCACTGAAGTTGATCTTTATGTTGCACCTTTAGGGTCTTATGATGTAATCATAGGTGTTAATTGGTTAGCAGAACATAAGGCTAAAGTAGACTATTTTGAAAAACACATTAGTTGTTTAGATGACCTACAGAAAACAATAGAGATTCAGGGTGTGAAACGTGAGATTTCTATTAGAAAACTATCTGCTGTGCAACTTAAAAGGCCAAAAATAAAGGTTTTACCTTATATGCAGTAAAAATTGTAGAAAAAACTGAAGAAAACAACGATGTCTTGGAACGATATCCACTATTACGAAACTTCAATGACATATTTCTAGAAGAATTACTAGGTCTTCCACCCAAAAGGGAGTTTGATTTCACAATTGAGATCAAGCCTAGAACCGAGCCTATTTCTAAGGCACTTGTATCGAATGACTACTACAGAATTAGTAGAGCTTAAGGCTTAGTTGCAAGAACTTTTATCTAAAGGTTTGATTAGGCCAAGTGTTTCACCTTGGGAGCACCAGATAATTTTGTGAAAAATGAGGATGGAATACTTAGATTTTGCATTGATTACAGAATGTAAAATAAATCAATGATCAAAAATTTATACCCACTCCTAGGATTGATTATCTATTTGATCGATTCATGGAGGATCAGTTTATTCTAAGATAGATATTCGATCCGGATATCATCAATTGCAGATTAAGGATGAGGACATTCATAAAACAACTTTCGAACAAGGTATGGGCATGATCCGAAAATAATCAAGTTATTACTACACGATCTCGATCTCCACTTTGTAGGCTTAAATTATTTGCTAACAATTTTCTCATTTTAAGTAATCAATTTAAAATAAATGCAGGACATTAAAGACAACTACACAAAGATTGATTACGAGTTCGGCAATTGCCTACGTCTTTGGGTTCATGGTCGAACCATTCCACTAGTCAAAACTTGTAAGTTACATTAGTAATTTCACAAGAAAACCTAATGTAATTTTACTTTCCTGTCAAGATACCCGCTTCTTTGAAATTTTTTGATGATCGTTCGAATTATTCTTCACCTTCCGATGCACAATCTCCTTCATCTTTGATCGTCCTTCTCGATGTTATCAATGCGATGCTAGCACTTTGGTCAACAATCCAGGATTTGTAGGTAATTGGTGTGGCTCAATGGGCCTATTGGGTAGTTTATAATTTACTCCCAATCACAAATATTCCATCTACTATTGCCTAAAATAATAGGCCAATAAACTATATTTTTCTATAGTAATTTAAGGAATTTAATATAGTTTCACAAAACTATATTAAAATTTCCTTGTTACTAATACTCCACATCCCACAAATAATCTTAACAAATAATAAGCTTCTCGAGCTAATGTGTGTTTTTACAATGCAAATGGGTTACCTATTTATACAATTTTAGGGCCCAAAAAATATGCAATTATAAATCATCCTTAGGATAATTTTAGCCTCATCTTGTAGCAAAATAAATGGGATCAATACCCATATTAGCAGATTCCATTGTTAAATGGGATAGCACCCAAATTTTGGCATGGCATTTTAAAGTGGGTATAAATCCCATTTTTGGTGGGTTTGATTAAAGCTTAGGCTTTAAATATCCCTTCCACGCATTGTATGAAGTGGTCAAAGGACAAATTTGGATCATAACCGCCCGCCTTGTTCACCACGTGGATTTCGATGCATGGTCTTTCCCCTCCAACACCGCTTCACCTTCTCCCTTCCACGTGGAACTTGGAAATAACATGGTTAAGTTGGCGGTTAGGTATGGTTTAATACTAATGTATAAACATTAATATATATAGCGGTTTGGAATATATGCATGGCATTTGGAAAGTGGACTTACCAAGATAATATAATTTTGACCCATACAATGTGGCATAGAAATAATTAACTCAGTAAATAGCATATAGCCCACTTTTCGTCTCTTGATAGGAAAATCGAGTGAATTCGATGAGCGGTGGTAAGCCACATGGTGGCTTATGGACCTACCACATCGGTGATAATACCATAGTCCACATGGCGGCTTGCGAGCAATCTTTTATGACCGTCAAAGACCAGAGATTGAAAACCAACAAACGAATCCCTTTGCCTTTTCACCACGTGTCACAGTGTCTTTGGTCCAAAATTGACCAGTTGACCAAAGTTGACTTTCTTGTTGACTAAACTTTGACCGGACATATCTAGAGCTCTCGATGTCTATTTTTCACGTTCTCATAGTTGATGGAAAGATCTCGACATGATATTTTTCACTGACATCATTTAGGGATGTTTAGGGAAATTTTGAAAATGATCCCTTGATTAGGACATTATGAGTTCATAGTTTTACCTTTTGGATTAACAAATGCACTTGTAGCATTTATGAATTTAATGAATAATATCTTTCAAGAATACTTGGAAAAATTTGTGTTCATATTCTTGGATGACATTCTCATATATTCTAAAAATATTGAGGAACACCATGAGCATTTGAAGATAGTTTTGGAAATTTTGAGAAAGAGACTGATTATATGGTAAGTTATCTAAATGTTCTTTCTATGACATAGAAGTGCACTATTTGGGACATGTAATAAGTAAGAATGGAATTACTATAGATCCTTCTAAAATTGTAGCTATAACTGAGTGGCCTACACCAAAGAATGTACATGAAGTTAGAAGCTTCATGGGGCTTGTTGGTTACTATCGAAATTCGTAACATGATTTTTCTAAGGTGGCTACACCAATAAATTCTTTGAGAATAAGGATAAGAGGTTTATTTGGAGTGAGAAATGTGAAATTACATTCAAAAATTTGAAATAATAGTTAACTTCAAAGACCTATTCTAGCGATGCAAATCCTAATGGAGACTTTGTTGGTACCTGCATTTAATCTCCTTCACAATTTGAGCAAGATCATGAATTTTACAAGACACTCGTGAGGCGTATAAATGATTTATATGTCGTTTTGTAGCTGGGGAAGCAATTTATCTAAATTTTTAGCACTCATGCTTTGAAGAAGTGGGTAGCACCTTAAAACGATTTGATCTCATCGTAACTATTTTAGGTTGTGCCTTTCAACCAAGGTAAGAGAACCTATTTTGCAACCTCTCGTTATCAAGGAGACGCAAATACCTTTCTTTTGCACAAATTTTAAACGGAAGACCTTGGGGAAAATATGATCAACACACCAAATTTGAATCTCATGAGTTGTCATTTCCAGATTATGGAGATATTTTCAAACACAAGGCTAAGGTTACTGAAGACATTTGGAATCCTGATCTGTTCTCAAATTTTGTTCTTTTGTGGATATACAAACTAAAACAGGGGTAGTTCAGGGTAGGATTAGTTATTTGAATAATTTTTTGGTGGGAGATCAAGAAGATGGATTGGACTTTTCCAGATCCTTGAGAAACTTCACAATAAACAAAGAAGTCAATAATGAAAGCTTCAAAATAGTTAAAACATTCCTTCAACCGTAAGGTGTGTATCAATGGAGGCCCATACGTGCACTTTTTCACACAATATTTGAGATTCTATCACAAATGCTCAAGTTAGAAGACCTAATAAAACATCAAAATCTAATATCAGTCATGCGTGAGGTACACCGAGAGGCTTACAAACAATCTCTATCACCAAATGAAAAAAAGTGATTTTAAATCATTTATTTCATTCCCAGATGAAAGATCTTCTGAATAATGAAATTTCAAATGCCACTAAACTATCACAAGGATTGATATCTGTGTGATTCAAAGAGATTTAGATACAAGATTGCAATAGGAACAAGAAAAACTACTTATAGACATTATCTGAAAGTGAAATAAACATAAAATTTTCCAGAGATTTGACATAAATTAACTCAAAATTCATCAGATTGATCAGTAGGGGAGAGTTATTTACATAATATTAGAGCTTGTTGATGGCTATACACTTGTAACCAACTCAACATGAATGAAAATCTAACACGAGTAAGTTAACCTAGTTTCTCGTAAAGTTTTCTTTGAGGATGAGCTTTTCAAAATTTTCTCATGAAAATGAACCCTACCATTTGCATGACAAATTCATGCAATATATAACTGTCACTCAATCACTTTCCCCTTAAATCTTCCCTTCAAAAGTGGAATATTTGAATCACTTTTGCTTTATAATATTTTTAGAAAATGATGTGCAAAAACTTGCAAAAATTTTCATATGTTCTTTCAAAAGGTGAATCATTACAAAAATTTCATCATTCTTCAAAGTGGAAGCACATTGTAACATCTTCATTTTAGACAATAGAACAAGTCAAATTTTTTTTTTTAAATGCTTCCTGGTTCTAAATACATAATTTAGAACTCACAAATCGAATAACCATTCATATAACAGATAACCATATGCAGCTGTAATGACTCGGAGTACCTCCGATCTATTCATTCCATGACTCGGTAATCTACCGATCTATTCATGAGTAATAAGAGTTGGCGTTATTATTTAACACATCACTCTTGCGGTTCTCTTCCCTATTCTGGGATTCAGAATGCTCTGTCCAAGGAACCTAACTGAATAACTGTTACCATTATTCATCGGCATCTCATCCCTTAGACCAGGTGACTCAGGACAACGCAATCAGCAGCTTGCGATACTTTGGCCAAAGATTTGAAACATACTGCTTATGTCTCGTATTCCTTAACGGCATACTCGTCAATCTGGAATACGTCCTTCACCCCATTCCTATGTTATGTAGAATGTCTTATACCGACTTCTGTCAGTCCCTATTATCCCAAGTTAATCACTCGGGAACGGATTAGTAAGGTGACCACGTTATATGGATGCTCCCGAGGACTAGGGATAAGATGACATACTGGGTCAATCCTAATTAAACCAGTGTGTCAAGATACCCCGAGTCTCCTAGGCAGCCATATAATGCGACCACATACCTAATCGGTCCCAAAGTAACTTGTACGAGTTAAAAGTGTAAATCTTAATGATCAATGCAAAGGATGTCGTCATAAGTCACCTGCATTGTGGTATCTTCGAGAAGATCCTAATCTTCTTGAAGGTACAACCCTGCAGTTGTCTTATGCCGTCAACCTTTAAATCTGCCTCGAAAAGATCTACTTATTAATAAGCGTTACTCACATAGAGTTAAATTAAATTAAAAGACGTTCCCCAAAGGTTAGCCTTTCCCGATCCTTGGATTCTTCTTCATAGAATGACCTTTCGCAATAAAACCCATTACACAGAGGAGTTATTAAGACCAAGGTCTCATCACGGAGTTCATAGAATATACATAATTCTAAAACAACGGAATTGGACAATATCTCATAAACTTCACATGAGATTGCCATCTGAACCCCATTAGGTTTATATCAGTTCTCATAACTGAATTTATATCATACTTATAAGTATCAAATATAAATGATTCAGAATCCAATTAAATGTTGTCCTGTCATAATCAGGACTAGGGATTAATAATTTAATTCAGTTTGTTTAGCATTCTGCTTAGGTATATTTTAACCCTATCTTCCAAAAAGATAGTTACCTAAATTTCAATTTAGCTTCTGATAGAACATACCGGAACTGCTAAACAATCATAAGAATTCAGTCTTATATTCTTGCAAAGCTTACATTGATAATCACAAAAGTCTCCAAATTATATAATAATAACAATGCTCTATAGATCATTTGAACCGAAGAAGGTCAAACTATCAAGATAAGAATATAGACACATAAGTAACAATATCAATTTCCATTCCTTTCAGAACTAATCAAATACATTTTATGCATTCAGAATACTTGATACAATACTCAACGGAAGAAGAACATCTTTCCTCTTATAGTACATTTAAATAAATTCAAACTGAAATTTTACTTAAAATCAAATCTAAACAATCTGATCATCCTATCAGATCTGCATGCTTTTACCACTCACGGCAACCATATGCAAAAATAGTCAACATGGGTCAGTTCGATGAACTGAGCATGATAAGCACTAACTCTTAAAACAATTGCAATCCACCAACTGTTTTCATTAAACAACCTGTTTAAATGAGATCAATTCACCAAACAAGTACACATATTTCAGACTATGCTGATGTAATACAAAAATGACTACAAACTTGTAACTCTATTATCGTTACAGAATAGTCCTAAATACTTCCCAAATATTTCATCACAATATTAGAAATCAAGAAGAACAAAAGTATCCAAATCATTATCCATCTGAATTCCAAAAACAACAAACTTCAGACAGATCATTTCTTTCAACAGTAAAAGGACTATCATTACAAATCATGATTCCATAAATAGGATCAAAACAGTTCCAACGGTTAGATAAAAATATCAACATATATTTTCATAACAGAAGAGAAAGAAAACAAGTCATACAAATTTCCCTTCAACAAGTTCATGACTGTACCATTTCCTTAAATGGAAAACATTCACCTTACATGCATACGAAAAAGTCAGACGAGTCACAAGAAGAATCACTGTTTTGTTAACATCAAATATAACAAAACTTCTGTACAGTAGCTATCACGCCAACAGTGATGACTATCAACCAAACAGACTCCACATGACCTGCCACATGAAACAGCCAACAAGAAGATATTCCCCACATCGCCCGTCGAGGTGCAGTCGACGGCTCATAGTTCAGTCAAGCTCAAGGCAGGATAGTCATGCAACAGAATACGTAAACACGACTACAATCCCATACATTAACCTACAGTCCCCTTCTAGTTCATAATAAACACTACAAGGCTTTCGGACCCAAGGTCGAAATCAAAGAGCTTCAATTATTCGCAGTCAACAATAGACTCCCTAGCATTGAGCAATAGATGTTTCCCTAAGACAATGCCGAGGTAATCACACAGAATTCCCGCAACAAGCACAGCCTCAAACTGACTGGAATATACAGAAAGTAAACATAACATGTCTATTCTCATCTGGACGCATTCAGAGTTTAAAGTATGATATTCGCGTCTCACTTCAACAGAGAGACACATGATAACTATCCATACTCAAGGAACTTCCACAGTGACAAAAACAACAGTGTACCAAATCAGGTTTACTTTGAGGCAAAAATACAGGTTACCCTCCAAGATTCAACTGAATCCGAACAACAGTAACAAGATAAATAAATTAAATGATTCCATCTGTGCCAATCAATGGTACACATTTAAAAATCAGGCAAAAGTAAATCTAAATACTGATTTCAAAACAAGGAATCCGACTGAACCCTTATCAATTTTTCGCACAAGTTTGCACAGAATGAAAACGTAAAAATACACCCAAAGAGTCTGTACCACAAAATCCTTGCAACACGAAGGTATTCTTACAAAATAACAGAGGTCGTAATACATGTTATTCCTTCAAGTCTCTGGCACATCAATTACCAATATTCAATTATATTTAGCTTCAACAGTGGTCCAAATATATGAATCATTCAATCGACTTCACAGAGTCGTTTCGATTACAACAAACATAAATATATACATACTGCATACTGTCAACGGGTTGAAACCCATAACCACAATGCAAGGAAAAACAACCTCAACAGGGTCGCGATGAGATACAGTAACACAACAAGTTATTTATTAACAAATAACTTTAAATTTCAAACGAAACCCAACAAGAATCTATAACCACAACCAACATTTATCACGACAGAGCTTACAAATAGTTCAATAAACTGAGCAATCAAACAAAAGTCCATCAGTATTCCTTTCTACGAGTAACCACAACCAGCATTGACGGCAAGTATCAACAACAAGCATCGACTACGAAAATCAATCAACAAGCATCACAGTAGCCTGAACCCAGCAAGGGAATCATGCACGGGTTCTCACAGAGCAGGATAAGTACCCTTCAAGCATACGTTTCACAGGCTTACGCCGGAATGTAAAACACAATAAAACAGAATAACAGTTCGAAATACAACACACACCCTTCAAGGGTTAAATTTGAAAATCGAACAGCAAGAAGATACAGTAACAAAATCACCCGTAACTGCCATAAAATCATCTAAACCCATAAATCATTTGAACAGAGTTGTTCTAATGAAATCACTTGAAAGAACAAGAAGATTTTTAAAGGTTAGGGCCTAACATGCCTGGATATTTGCTTAAAATTTCAAAGCAGACCACTGAAAGAGCTCAAACCTTCTCCTTCTTTTCCAAGTTAGATCCACCAACAGAAATTTACTATTTCCATGACTTATATATTTTCCTTGCCAGAGGAAAGAGCTAGTTACGTTCATACTTGCCATGCAACACCAAGAAGACTGGTGCGAAGAACCAGTGAACAGACAGAAGGAAAACCGGAGCGCATGCAAAACCAAACAAACAATCAACTTTCCATTTTGCATGCTTCCCCAAGAAATCCGAGCTCGAAGCCCGAGTGCATTGATTGCATTAATTCCCAGTTTCCCGCTCAAACTCCACTGCCACCGACCGCCATAGTTGGCGATAGACAAATGAAATTCCAAGACCATTTCCAATTTTGGCGACCTGCCACGTCGGCTCAAGATAGCCGTTATAAAACCTCCACCATATTACCTGTCTTTCATACTTATCCACGCATTTAATAACATAGAAACTGCCGCCCATGGTTCGCACCCCTTCCATAGGTCCCCTTATTCTTTGCTCAATAGTTAGGTTAGTAACTTAGGTTAGGATTTAGGATAACACCTAGTCTAACCACTTAGCACAAAGATACTAACTTAGAACATTAGCTCATAGCCTAGGTCTAGGTTAGATTAACACTAATCTAACCCCTAGGTTAAGTTTAGTTTTAGGTTACTAACATTAATAATTCCAGTTAGGTCTAACATTTCATATACTCAGAAAAAGACCTACAACATGCATTCTCGAACAGGGTTCACTCCTGTACTGCCATTAGGCTACAGAATTATATGCAACAGAATTATTACCTGGTCCACGACCAAGACCTTCCAGATATACTTCGATATTGGGAACCATTCCATTTCACACGATCAACCTGAGTTAGACTCGGGATTGGCTTTATTCAACGAATTCAGACCTTGCAACCTGTGAAAGGTTTATAATTTTTAATTCATCACGAAAAACTTAAAGCACCACTTGGATCAATACCACTGATCCAAGGCTAGGTCTTATAGATGAATAACTTCATAATTCGTTCCGAGATCAGATTAAACTCAGATGTAAAATGAAATAAATAAAAGAGTCTAATCATATTCTGACTCAGTCAAAGATCTGCAATCTGCAAAGAAGATACAATACATATCAAGCATGACTTCTCAATCAAAGGAACACATCCTTTTACAAAAGAAATCACATATCAACACTTGTATGCTTAGGAGGAAGTAACAACAGTTCAGGGTGTTACACACATTTTTCATTTCCCACACATGTAGATCCATTTCATTTCATCATTTCAACTTTTCCCTTCCCAATTTTTACTTTGTAACTTTGGATCTGTAATTCACATTTTTCATGAACCGAGTAAAAATTCATTTGAAAAATTCCTTGAATTCACAAATTAAACCCCAAATTGATTAATTTAGACCTTGAGGCCAAAACAACATGAATTTGTAAAAATTCGATGAATATTGATGCAAAAAATGCATCTCCAAAATTCTTGGAGCTCAAATGGTGGCAAAATTGGTGAAATGCATAGCTACCATCAATCTATTCCTTAACTTCAAATTTGAGCCCTTCATATGGTAGATCCGGGTAAAAATGGGCCTCGGGACTCTTTTTTACCGTTTTACTAATTTTTTAAAATTTACAAAATTTCTTGATTTCCTCCACCACTCCACCTTTGCGATTTGGGTCTAACACGTGGTGCAATATGACTGGATACAGAGTCGCGGCTCAATTTTACACATTTTGCATCTTTCGGAAAAAGGAAAAAAATTCATTTTTCCTCTGTGGCTCCACCCTCCCACAGGACACATGTCCTCATATGATTGGCTGAGGGGTAGCACTCTCATTTCATATTTTAATCATATTTTGCAAAAGAAAATTTTTAACATTTCCTCTGCCAGCCCGCACCTCCGCTATTGACTTCTCAAATGAATTTTGACTTTTTACCCTCGAGCTCGTGGGTTAGTTTGATACTTTGAGTCATTTGAATACAAGAGGCAAAATTTCCAAGTTTCCCCCGATGGTCCACCTCCTGCCTCTTTGAATTTTCAGATCGCCACATATCACCATGATGCACCTTGAGGTAGTCCCAAAAATTTGATACCTTAAATGAGCGTGGGCTTGCCACGTGTCCTGTTCTAATGAGATTTTTCTGAAGGCTTGAAACCCAGCAGAAGGCACCATGCATCATGATCTCGAGGTAGTCTCCTTTTGGTCATTGTTGAAAATTCTTAGTAAAATTCAAAGAAAGCGAAGGCCTCCACGTGTCTCCATGGCACAAATTCAATATGGTGCCCAAAATGGAGATGTTGAATGAGCGCGAGCTCACCATGTGTTTTGTTCTACCAAACTACTTCAACTACATAAAAAATTGTCCAAGTTCAGGCCAAGCAGAAGAAGCCTCCATGTGTCCTCCTGACACTACTTCAAGGCCAAACCAAAAAGTAAATCTTCAAACGAACGTTGTTCACCCACGTGGACAAATTTATGAGTTAAGGCATTCTATAGAATTTTGAAGTGTTTACTTGAGGCGTCTAACCAAAAGGTACCATGTCCCCTGTAGATACAAGGATACAAATTTGATTGGGAGAAATGCCTATCAAACCGTAAAATATAGAAAAATGACCATTTGAGCCTGGAAATGAAATTTCCTTCAAGGACAGAGAGTTTAGAAAGTTATAAGGCTCAAATATGTTCCTCAGGGACATATCAACTCATTCTTCTTCAAGTATTTAAGGCAGAAATGACAAGAATGACAAATTTTGACTGTGGCAATAGAGGGAATGGGAAAACATGAGTTTTTGAAAGGACAGAGCATGGGGGACTCAAAATATAGACCTTTCTAGAGGAACAAAGAAACTAGGAGACAAATATGGACCCATACATGATCTTTGACCTAGGGCGTACTAAAAATGGAAACAAAGACCAGCCAAACACAACATGGGGAAGGATAAAATGACAGAGGCCATAAATCAATAAATTTTTAAGGGCACAAATGGGGTGAGAAAATTTTGAGCACCAACACAGGCCTCGACTTGGGAATGGGCACTCCTGCAAGTTCCATAAGAAAAAAAGTAGACCAAGTGCCAAAATATTATCCATTGGGTAATGGAGTCATCTTTGCAGGGAAGAGAAATAAAGCCATCTCCAAAAAAATAGAGAAACCAGCAAAAATAGGTCACCAAGGACCACGACGAACCAAAACACAAAACAGGAAACAAACAACTGACTATACACTGTACAAAATATGTTTACCTTGATTCAGAGAGAACAATCAAGGAAAAATTTCAAGCACTACCATCCTAGATATGACCATGCCAAGAGGTTCTGATATGTTTTCCTCAACTAGAAATATACCTCTTTTTCTTCTCTGTTCTGTTTGTAAACCATCCATTTTCTCTAAAGCTCTTCCATTGTGCCTAAGTCACATTCTTCAACATTTTTCAAGGTTGAATCATAGACCAAATTCCTAGAAAATACAGCATACTCAGGAGCTCTGTTTTCAACACTTTCATATTCCCTGAAGTCCACAAAACTCACAAAGTTGTTAAGATCAGCATCTGCTTGCAAAACTTCATAAGATGCATTGTTTGGGTCTTCAATCAGATACATCATCTTCTTCTCTCCATATAATTTTACAAGGCTACCTTTAATGGGAATGGTGGAAAAATACATATCCATTTGGACACTCCCTCCAACACTTGCAGCCCACTTTCTTGACAATAACATACCCCATTTGGCGAGCAGCAAATAACAATTACAACATCAAGTTTTAAATTCTTACCCAGATAAGCTACAAGTTACACCACCAAACCTTTGACACACCCAAAACCGGCACTTCCCGAAATCCATGGTAGTACACTTGTCATACGCCATCACACTTTGATATCTAACTCATTCATAAATTCCAAAGGCATGACATTGCATGATGCCCCAGAGTCAAATATACAATTATGTAGCAACTTATCCTTGATAATCAAAGTTGTGAAGAGAGGGTCAACACTTAGTTGAGATTCAACCAAGGATGTTCCCAAATAGACCTCTGGTGGTTCACCAAATTCTTCCAATGTTGATGTCTTTCCTACTTCTGCAATAGCAAGTGGAGCTTCAACAACATTCACATTTCTCTTCACAACAGCCTTCTCCTCTTTCAATCCCAAATACTCAAGTGCTCTCTTCTTGTGTTCAACAATTGGAACACTAACCTTGATTTGGCTCAAAACTTGAGCAATGTCATAGGGAATGTATTTAGGCAAAACAACAATAGAAGGAGGGCTGGAAATTTCATCAGATGGCACAAGGTTTTTAACATTTTGAGCATGGGGTGAAGCATAAATTTTACTTGGGACAGTAGGGCTCTTAGCAGATGTTTCTTTCTTAGGAACTTCTTTTGGGATATTAGAAAGCAATGGGGTTTTATTCTTGGCCTGAATCCCATCTCCCTTGATAGCCTTACTTCTTGTGTTATACTCCTTCTCTTGGGCCACCAAAACATTCATAAGCAGCTACCTATCCTCTTCTAAGGGTATACCTCCATCATACTTCTTGATCATCAATGCCCTCAAGTATTCAAAATCATTATTGGGTAGCTCAAAGGATTGTACATTATCAATTTCTAAAACATGAGAAGGAGGAAGAAGATGTACCCATTGGATGCAATCCCAAAAGCTAGCAGAATCCATGCACTTATCACTTCAGTAGATGTTGCTCCTTGACATGAGTGTGTAGGGCAGTCCATCATATAAGCATCATCATCCGTATTACAATCATCATCTTCCTCTTCAATGTGCTGATCTGTTCCACATGGAGGATGGGGTAATAAACATCTCAGTAACACCGACCAATCTGATTTGCATCATCAACATCAACCACTCTAGCATTTAACGGATCATGTACTTCCTTACTTTCCTTGTCCTAAGATTTCTTATTTCCAAATCCAATAGGCCCTTTACCTTTGTCATCAATTCTCTACTCATTCCTATGGTGATTTCCGAATCTATATTGTGCTTGCTTCTTAGGCTAACCTTGTGAATTTTGTTCAATTCCTTCTTAGCTCTTGCCAACTTGTAGGAAATCTCTTTGGTATCCCCGCCAAATTTTTCACCACTTCCTCCAAGTCTACACTCTTGCTTGCTTGAGGCTTCTTATGGTTTACCAATTTAACTCCATCTCTCTTAGGAGGTTTCCCAACATCCTTGATATTGTTCTCAATTTCAAGTTCCATGGTGAAGACCTCCCTTAAATTGCTAGGGTTATTGGCCCTCAAGTAATATGCAGCCTTTTTATCAAATGTGTCGAATATTTTATCAAACAAGATTCATCACATGGTCTTAAATTCACTAGCAATCTCCTCAAATTTTTATTGAACCTTGTGTTGAAGTCATGGACCGATTCATTTGGGTTCTTCTTGATATTCTCAAACTCTGATAAAAGGAACCTGGGATTAGTCTTGTCACCATATTGTAGCCTGAATGCATTTTACATTTCAGCCCATGAATCAATAGAATTATCTAGAAAGGACTTGTACCAATCCCTAGCATCCTCCTCTAAAGTGTCGACAAACAATTTAATGTACACATCCTCAAATCCAATTTCAAAATCCTCCATCATATTAATAAAGAGTTTCAAATGTTGATCACTTGGTATGGCATTATTCCTTGAAACTTTGGCAATCTACTTCTAACATCCTGAGGCACAACATTTGGATAACCAGCAATTCCCCTAAAATTTATTGGGACAAATGTTTTGACCACAAATGGAGGCCTAGGTGGAGGCTGAGCCATGTTGTCTGGTGGAGGTGATCTTGGGGGTGACACAAGCTGATGAGGAGTGCGAGGTCTTTGGGGCTCAAGAATGTGGTTCACAAGATTGGTATTCTCTAGGTGCTGATTTTCTTGGAAATTTTTACTAGAATTGAAACACATAGGTGCATATTGAAGAAGGAACTCACTAGGTACAACAAAAGGACCTTCACTAGTTGAAGTAAACAAGTTTATGATAAGATTGATTGAATCAGAATCACTAGAAGAAGAGTGATAATCCTCTATTAAAGGCTGATCTCTCTCACCAATGGATATTCCTTTGTTTGATGTCTGACCTTCAACAACCTTCTAAATTTTTCTTTCCTCTAAAACTGTCTTTCCCAATTCTTGAAATAATTTTCTACTTGGGTCTCACCTCAAGAAAGATCTTCTTCCTTCCAGGTTTACATATTTTATGTGACAAAATTCACTTAGTGTATGATAAGGTACTAGTATTTATCAAAAATATAACAACAAGGAGTCGCCACTAAGGACTTTCACCCTAGTTTGTGTAAATGCACTATAAATATATATCAAATGATTGCAAATATCAGCACTATGCAAAGCTTTAATAGATATGATATTCTTTCATTCAATTCTTCAACTATGGTGCAAAGTTTGAAAAAACAAATTAGAGACACTTGAAAATATTAAACTCAAAACTATACTCTTCATTCTAGCCTTATAAATCTGATTAGAAAATGATGCTTAGCAATGTAGTTGCACATAAATCACATAAAATGTATTACTAGGGCTTTGAAATACTGAAATACTCCCCGAGAACGGCGCGTCGAAGTGTGTTGTGAGATCAAAATAATATGAACTGGAAGTAGATTAACAAATTAGTATAGATATTGCATTCTTCATCCCCGAAAATGGTGCTAGAAGCATGTTGACAGGCTCAAAATAATATGAACTAGAAGCAGATTAACAAATTAGTCTAGATATTGCATTCTTCATCCCCATAACGGTGCCAGAAGCGTGTTGGTACTCAGATTTAATCTCCTTCACAACTTGAGAAACATCATGAATTTTACAAGACACTCAGATGAATATAAATGATTTATATGTCGTTTTGTAGTTGAGGAAGCAATTTATTTGAATTTTTAGCAGTCATGCTTTGAAGAAGTGGGTAGCACCTTAAAATGATTTGATCTCATCCTAACTATTTTAGGTTGTGCCTTTCAACCAAGGTAAGAGAACCTATTTTGTAACCTCTTTTATTGAAGGAGACATAGATACCTTTCTTTTGAAAAAATTTAATAGAGAAGACCGTGGGGAAAATATGATCAACACACCAAATCTGACTCTCACGAGTTGTCACTTCCAGATTATGGAGATATTTTCAAACACAAGGCTAAGGTTATTGAAGACATTTGGAATCCTGATCTGTTTTGCATACTTTAGCAAATGGATTTTGTTCTTCTATGGATATATAGAGAAAAACAAGGGTAGTTTAGGGTAGGATTGGTTATTTGAATAATTTTTTGGTGGGAGATCAAGAAGATAAATTGGACTTTGCTAGATCCTTGAGAAACTTCACAACAAATGGAGAACTCAATAACAAAAAGCTTCAAAATAG
Source organism: Taxus wallichiana var. yunnanensis (assembly GCA_018340775.1). NCBI lineage: Eukaryota > Viridiplantae > Streptophyta > Pinopsida > Cupressales > Taxaceae > Taxus > Taxus wallichiana. The sequence goes on from CM031236.1 coordinate 264,068,620, forward strand.
TTAAAACATTCCTTCAACCAGAAGGTGTGCATCAATGGAGGCCCAGACATGCACTTTTTCACACAATCTTTGAGATTCTAGCATGAAGGCTCGAGTTAGAAGACCCAATAAAACATCAAAATCTAAGATCAGTCACACCTGAGGTACACCCAGAGGCTTACAAAAATATCTGTCAACAAATGAAAGAAAAGTGATTTTAAATCATTTATTTCATTCCCAAATGAAATCTCTTCTAAAAAATGAAATTACAGATGCCACTAAACTATCACAAGGTTTGAGATCTGTGTGATTCAAAGAGATTTCGATACAAGATTGTAGTAGGAACAAGAAAAATTACTTGCATACATTCTAAAAGTGAAATAAACACAAAAATTGCCAGATATTTGACACAAATTAACTCAAAATTCATCGATTCATCATCATGGGGGAGATTTATTTAAAAGTCTCAAATCTTGTTGATGGTTATACACTTGTAACCAACTCAACATGAATGAAAATCTAACATAGAGGAAGTTAACCTGGTTTCTTAGAAATTTTTCTCAAAGGATGAGCTTTTCTCAAAATTTTCTTGTGAAAATTAACCCCTACCATTTGCATGACAAATTCATGCAATATATAACTTTCAATCACTCACTTTTCCCCTCAAATATTCCCTCCAAAATTGGAATATTCAAAGCACCTTTGCTATGCAATATTTCTATAAAATGATGTTTAAAAATTCATAAAAAGTTCCTAGTTGTTCTTTCAAAAGGTGAATCATTACAAAACTTTCATCATTATTCAAAGTGGAACAAAAATTTTCATTTCCCACGCATATAGATCCCTTTCATTTCATCATTTCAAATTTTACCTTCCCAATTTTTACTCTGTAACTTTGGATCTAGTAATTCATGTTTTTCATGAACCGAGTAAAAATATATTTGAAAAATGCCTTGGATTCACAAATTAAACCCCCAAATTGATTAATTTGGACCTTTCAAGCCAAAAAGACATGAATTTGTAAAATTTTTGATGAAGATTGATGCATAAAGTGCATCTCCAAGCTTCCTAGAGCTCAAATGGTAGCCAAATTGGTGAAATGCACAACTACCGTCGATCTGTCCCTCAACTTCAAATTTGAGTCCTTCACGTGGCGATTCGGGTAAAAACGCAGGCCTCGGGACATCTTTTTACACTTTTACTACTTTTTGAAAATTTGTAAAATTTCTTGATTTCCTCAATCGCTCCATCTTTGCAATTTGGGTCTGACACATGGCATAATATGATTGGATACGGAGTTGCGGTTCAATTTTACACATTTTACATCTTTTTGGAAAAAGGAAATAAATTCATTTTTCCTCTCGTGGATCCACCCTCCCGTAGGACACATGTCCTCATATGATTGGTTGAGGGTAAGTGTTCTCATTTCATATTTTAATCATATTTTGCAAAAGAAATTTTTAACATTTCCTTTACTTTAGCCCACACCTCCGCTATTGACTTCTCAGATGAATTTTGACTTTTTACCCTCAGGCTCATGGGTTAGTTTTATACTTTGAGTCATTTGAATACAAGAGGAAAAATTTCCAAGTTTCCCCCAATGGTCCGCCTCCCCACCTCTTTGACTTTTCGTGACCGCCATGTCTCACAACGGTGCACCTTGAGGCGGTCCCAAAAATTTGATACCTTGAACAAGCGCAAGCTCACCACATGTCATGTTCCAATGAGATTTGTCTCGAAGGATTAAAACCAAGTAGAAGGCACCATGTGTAATGCTCCAAGCGCAAGCTCCTTTTGGCTGTTGAAAATTGTAAGAAAAATGTAAAGAAAGAGGAGGCCTCCAAGTGTCTCCATGGCGCAACTTCAAGATGGTGCCCAAAATGGAGACCTTGAATGAGCACAAGCTCACCACATGTCCTGTTCTGCCAAACGGATCCAACTACATAAAAAATTGTCCAAGTCCGGGCCAAGCAGTGGAAGCCTCCATGTGTCCTCCCGGTGCTACTCCAAGGCCAAACCAAAAATTAAATCTTCAAACGAGTGTTGTTCACCCATGTGGATAGATTTCTGAGTTGAGGCTTTTTATAGAATTTTTGAAGTATTTAGCCGAGTTCTGTCTAACCAAAAGGTGCCATGTCCCTTGTAGATGCAAGGATGCAAATTTGACTGGGAGAAATGCCCGTCAAATCATAAAATATAGAAAAACAACCATTTGAGCCTAGAAATGAAATTTCCTTCAAGGATAGAGAGTTTAGAAAGTTACAAGGCTCAAATATGTTCCTTAGGGACATATCAACTCATTCTTCTTCAAGTATTTAAGGCAGAAATGAAAAGAATGACAAATTCTAACTGTGGCAATAGAGGGAACGAGAAAATGTAAGTTTTGAAAGGATAGAGCATGGGGGACTCAAAATACAGACCTTTCCAGAGGAACAAAGAAACTAGGAGACAAATATGGACCCATACATGATCTTTGACCCAGGGGCAGACTAAAAATGGCAACAAAGACCAGCCAAGCACAACATGGGGAAGGATAAAATGACAGAGGCCGTAAATCAATAAATTTTCAAGGGCACAAATGGGGCGAGATAATTTTGAGCACCAACAAACTTTACGGTAGTAATGGATACATCTGGTGAAGGTCTAGGAGGTATTATGTTACAAAATGATCATGTCATAGCTTACTAAAGTAGAAAAATAAAGTTACATGTGCTGAATTATACTCCACATGATTTAGAGCTTACTTGCCATTTTTCATGCACTACAAGTCTGGAGGCATTACCCGCTTGGTAAACCTTTTGAATTGAAAATGATCATCTTAGGCTGAAGTATATTTTCACTCAGCCAAATCTAAATGCAAGACAATGAAGATGGTTAGATTTTTTGTCTCAATATGATTTTGACATCAGTTATATCAAGGGTAAGGAAAATAGAGTGGTTGATGCTCTAAGTCGTAGGAAGCACATTTCGTCTCTTATAACCTTGAGAACTCAATTTAAGGATGAAGTAAAAAGTGTTATGGAATCTGATTCTTACTTTCAGCAAGTAAAGATAGTGCTTGCTGCAGATCCAAATGATTTGAGGTATAAAGGTTTTCACTTTGATAATGAAGGAATCCTAAGATTTGAAAACAAAGTATACATACCTTCGCTAAATGATTTAAGAAAGAAATTGTTAGCATAATTTCACAATTCACCTTTTTCTGGACATCCTGGTATTACAAAGATGCTTGCTGATATAAAATAGAAATATTTCTGGAAAGGAATGAAAAAGGATGTTATTGATTTTGTGACACATTGCCTTGAATTTCAACGCGTTAAAGTGGAACATATGCACCTCAGACGGTTTATTGTATCCTCGTAGCATACCACAGTACAAGTGACAAGTGATAAGCATGGACTTTGTACAAGGGTTTCCTATGTCAAGAAATAAACATGATGTTATTTTGGTAGTTGTTGATAAAATAATGAAGGTAGCACATTTTATTGCTTGTAATCTAAAGGATGATTCTCTTATATTGGCTAAAATATTTGTGCACAAAAATTTTAGATTTCATGGAGTACCTGAATTAATCATATCGGATAGAGATCCTAGAATGACATCAAGGTTTTGGCAAATGCTTAATGCAACTCTAGGAACTAAGATGAATTTCAGTTCTATGTATCATCCGAGAAATGGATGGACAGACTGAAAGAGTTAATCAAGTTTTAGAGGATATGTTACGAATGTATTGTATGGATCAATAGTATAAGTGGGAAGAGTACCTTCCACTAGTTGAGTTTGCATATAATAACACATATCATGCCTCTCTTAAGATGACACCTTTCAAAGCATTATACGAAGAAAATGTAGAACCCCTATTAGTTGGGATAGCATTGAGGATAGAGAGGTAATTGGACCTGAAATTCTTACTAAAATGGAACAACAAGTTAAAATGATTTGTGAGTGCTTGAAAGAAACAACGAGATAGGAAAAAGAGTTATGTTGATTTAAAGTAGGTTGACAGAAATTTGAACTTGGTGAGAAAGTATTTCTTCGGTTAAACCAAAAAAGAGCTCTATAACTTTTGGCAAGGTTGCCAAGTTATCACCTCGTTATGTGGGACCCTTTGAGATAGTTGAAGTAATCAACTCTATAGCTTATCGTTTAGCATTACTTCCTGCTTTGTCATGAATGCATGATGTTTTCCATATTTATTTTCTTAATAAATATGTTTCTGATTTATCACATGTGTTAAATTGGAATACCTTGCAGGTCCAAGACCCAGGAATAATCATGGTTAAACCCATACGAGTGCTTTGACACTCACCAAAGACATTTAAGAAATCATGTGATAAGTCAATGTAAGGTCTAGTGGGACCAGTCTAATGAAGAAAGTGTAACCTGGGAAAACCTGGAAGATATGAAAACTAATTTTCCATATTTATTTGATCAGATTTGACTATGATGATCGATACAAATTTGTGATTTTATCTTTATTTGTCAATAATTTTACCGATTTTGGGCAAATGGCTATTTATTTTTAAATAAACAACTATATGATGCTGATTTTGGAACTTTAAAACCTAATATTGTTGAAAACATATGTTAAGAAAGTGAATAAAATGATTATCCTTAATGCAATGATCAAAATTAGATAATCATCAAGATGATGATTATTTTTAGGGTGGAAATATGTAACAAATTGACAAATGTTATATTTCTCTTTGCATTACAAGCGTTGGCATGTGATTTTCTTGAATAAGGTGTGTTTCCTTGATTGTTGAAAATCATGCTTGTTATGGATAAATCATTTCCACTCTTGGATTCATTGGACTGAAATGTTATGGCTTGCAAGAATCCACTTTCACTTCTTATTGATAAGCTACAATCTAATTTTGTGAGTTGCAAACTTATCTCTTTTGATTGACTCATCCTTGGATCAATTTCAGTGATCCAAGGGATGTTTTAAATCTTCTTAACAGACTAAATGGAAAAATTGACATTAAATAGTTTGAAAGGCATAAAAATCGAACTTTTGTATTTTGTAAATTTTATGGTATTCTCGTGAAAGTTCCTTCATTCGGCTACATGTTTACGCTTGGGTCACTAAGATTGATCTCCGTAGGACACTTTTGGCATAAACAAGAAATAGTCTACTTCAATAATATAAAGGGGATCGGAACCCTAAAAATAAAGGACTATCCTAACAGGTATCCTAAAGTAGGTAAGAGTGCCTACTTCCTATCTACATATATTCATTTGGGTTATAATCTAACCTAAGATTCTTATTATATTGTGTTGGGGGGTGACCTAACCTAAGCTCTTGTGCTAAATGGATATGGGAAGGGGAGATTATTATAGTAATTCTTGGCTATGCTAACCTAATGCCTGATACTATATGGAGGTGAATTTAATCTAACCTAAGGTGGAAACTACCTAAGGCAATGTTTTAAGACCTAAGGTGATTAATTGTTGGACTAACCTAAGTTTTGGGAAATCTAGCCTAAACTATTTGAAAGGGGCCTAAGGTCGCATGTCACTACGACGATAGTTCCAATGGCTCTTATTTGATTTGATTTGGTATTAAGTTCTTGGAGGTACTGCTAGTTTGGCAAGGGCTAGTTAAACTTTAGTGGGGCTTATGTGGAGGATTCGCTAAGTATGGAATTACATGTTGATTTGGAATTGGTACTCACCAGTTTTGGGAGGCGGTGGTAAGGAGAGATAAGTAGGAGAATTAGGAGTTATGGCATTAATGAATCTCAGTTTTTGTGTGCAAACCATCTTGGAAACACGGGAGGCGGGTTTGTGAGAGGTTGTTTGGTTTTGCATGCCTCACGAATTTTTCTCTGCATGGAGCTATCTAGTTCTTTGAACTAGTAGTTTGACTTCTTCTTCTTCTTTCCATTTTTTTCGTTTCTCTGGCCTATTTTTGATCAAGGGAATGTATAAGAGGCATTGGAAGAAAAATTGTTTGGTTGTTGATCTATCGTGGAGAAGAAAAAGGGTTAGAAACTCAGTTTGGAAGTCTCCTTCGAATTGGTAGAGGCACTATCAGGCATGATAGGCTCTACCCATTAAGATTTCTTTCTTTCTTATAAATGATTCATTAAAAAAATTCTTCTCTCATGAGATTTATACTTGCATGATTTGTCTAGTTAATTACTTGCATGTTTTCATGAAATCTCTGTGGTTTTTGGAATGTAAATCCATTGCTGGTAATGGTAGTTTTTGGGAAACCTTCTCTGTGCTAGTTTAATGGTGATATTCATGTGACCCTATTTTTGAAGCTCGTAATTTGTAATCATAGCTAGTATTGACCGAACCAATTTTTGCCTTATGTTTCATTCTAAACTGAAATTTATTGCTTGCATTGTTCTGAATCTCTATTATAGTCTTGTGTTTCATTTGAGTTGGCACTAGAATTTGCATTGTACTAAACTATTGTTGAATCTCTATTATCAACACCGTACTCATTTTCAGTTCTTGCGAATGCTGAAATTTTAGTCGAGTTGTTGAGTTTTGTTATGTACACTTACTCTGAGATGGAAGTTTCATTCTTATTTAAGGAATTGAAAATGCTTGGACTCTTATTAGAGCATTGGTGTTTTGTTCTGATCTTGTATTTTAGGGCTTCGTATTTTGTTATCAAATCGTATTTGAACTTGTGTTTGTCTTAGCCGGTGTTAGAACTTTGTGAGGTTCTCAACTTATGTTTAAAGCTCATGTTTGACACTATATAGGTATTCCAAAGATTGTGTGTTTTGATCCTATGTTGGAATAGATGTGTTTGATTCTATACTTATATATTGAGCTGGAGTTTTGTTTTGGTCGAAGTAGACTATGTAAACTCTTTTGAGATATCCTCTGTTTAGCTTCTTGAGAGGGAATGGTTGTATTAAATCTATCTTTTAGACTTTACTATGTTCTTGAACTTGATAGGGTATGGAAATTTGAAGTGTATCATATTCTTCTTTTCTTTGAGTGAACCCGTGTCTTGTGGAAAGCTTGACGGTTTTGTTCATAGTAATAAATGGAATGGAACTACATCCTGTTGTGGGTTTGGTTGATCTTTAGTTCATTTGGAATAAGTTGTTAACAATTTTTAGAGACTTCTGAAGGTACAATAGTTACTCTCCTTATTGTTATTGATGTTGAAACAAATACTTCCCTATCATAATATTTTAACTGGAACTCGAGAGGCTTGTGGTGATTCTGTTTCAGTCGAGTTGGAAGTAAGTTTGGGACAGTACTTGTCTTAAATGTATTATTTAGTTTTCTTTACTCTCTTCTGATATTTTATTTGATTCTTGGGTTTTAATAGAATGTTAAATCTAAAACCTAGTATACTGAGTGTTGTATGAAAGGATACAATATCACTGTTCTGAATGTGTTTTTAAAATTTTTCTTATTTGGGGGATCACAGACTACTTACTCTATTGCATCAAGCTGTTGAAGCCTTGTAATAGGATGTCAGTCTTTTGTATTCGTGAGATGTATTGATCCTTGTGTATCCTTCACTGTTGTGGATTTCTATTCCTTGATGGGTTCATTGAACGAATCTCTAGGTTTTAGAAAGAGAAATGAATATGATCTCTTGGGGATAGTATACTGTTAGGGACTATACTATGTATTTCATTATGAGATTTGAATTTGAACTTGAGCTTGGTGAATGGAAATAGGAAACCAGTTTGTAAGTTTTGTAATGGAAATTTTTAGTGTGCATTCTTTGACTGCATTCGGTTTTGTGTTCTCTTTTGGGAACTAGCTAAAGAACTTCTAAGTTTGATTTAGATAAGGGAATTCATTTCATAGTATCAATGAAATGAATTATGGATTGGGTCCTTTTCTATTTGGGATCATTTTTCTATTGATTGTATAAGATCATTGACTGATCTTCTCTTTAATTGATTCTCTTTTGAGATGGAAACTTCTTGTGGATTGGTTAAGAGATTTATTTTTTTGAGTATATCTTGGATTTGTGGAAATTATGGTTTCGTATCCTCAAATTATATCTTCTAACAGGTAGAAGTTAGTAAGACTTTCAATTAGACTACTTTGATTTCTATTCCTATTAGATGGATTTGTGATTCTTGTTTAGAAGTTGTCTCTTATTTATGGAATCCTTATATTGATTTCCTTGAACTCGAAACAGTTGGATGAGGTCTAAACTTGTTTCTATCTTTCAGATGATGAAGTGTGTAAGGAGTAGTATGTATTTATTCTTATTCTTTGCTTAAGTTGTAGGATGAATCATCCTAATATGAGCTATCTTAAAGTAACTTATTTTGTTGCTTAGAAAAGATAAATGTGTATTTCTATTCTTATGGAATTATGAAACAATTGGATGACAAGACTTGTTGACTATTTTAAAGTAATTGATAGGATCAATTAAATCATATGATATAAATGTAGGTGTTGCAGATTATATTATGCTCTTTTCTTAATAGGGAATTCAGACTCTTTAATTGTTCTTCTTTTTCGGATGTTATTACTTATGACTATTTGTATGTTATATGTTAATTGTTTCATTAAAGCAAAGTTTTTTTAATGGAATAATTAGTGGAATGCACTTCAATTTAATGCTTAGTGCTTATATGCTCAATTCGTTAACCGACCCGTCTAGCATTTTTGCGAGATGGACATTGTAAGTGATAAAGAGGATAGAAACTTTTATGATGCATTGGTTTATTTAATTCGGATCTTGTGTAAAGAGTTATGAATCATTCTTGAGATGTATTGGAATGGGAAAGTGATGTTATTTTAAGACTTTATTTATGATTGACATACGAGAATGCCCGAAATTCATAGTCTTGTAAATGTATATTAAAAATCATGAATTGAAAGGTTTTGTGTTGGACTCCAATTTGTAATATGAATTCTTTGTACTTGTATGCCGAAATAATAGTGATATCTTGATGGTATTCTTTACATATGATTTTAAACTATAGCTCTTATTAGATAATGAGTTGGACTAAGGAGATAGTGTAATCTCCCATATATCAATGAACTTGTTAAATGACAAAAGATGTCGTTATCTAACTACATAACTATAGTTTAATAATAAAATATGTTTGGGACATACAATTAAACTATACGAGTAACGAATGAGAAAAAGGTGTTGTTAAAACTAGAATTTAACCATGTAGAGGAAGACTCTTCCTCTTCCAAAGAACAAAAGATAAAATGAATAGTGGTTATGATCCTTAATCTTTATACTAAGTTTATAAAGTCAACCCTAGCTGAATCTAGGTGGATGACACACTAGATTTGGGCACTAGATTACGTTAAGAATTAAACGTTGATGTTTTCTCGTCTTGTTTTGGGATAATCTTGTTATGCCATGATAATAAACAACAAGGCAAAATTGAATTAATGAAGTTCTCCGTATCTAATCAGGATAATTATGGGTAAAGGATTTAATGAATGTTTTAATTAGGGTTAGGCATGGTTGTTGTAATCTAAATCTTAATCCAATCTAATTATGATTAATGACCACTAAGGGGGTATGTACATCTTGATGAATCATTTCTAACAGATGTTGGCACACACCAACTATAGGGTCGTACCTGTAGAGAAGTCCCTGGACTTCTCAAGGATGCAATGTTGTAGTTGACATGTGGTAACATCCTTCCGTATTTGTTCATCTAGATTTATGCACATCTGGACTTTAACTTAGTGTCTCTCTAGGTCAAGTTAGTAGCATGTTTAGGATAGGTAGTAAATTTCAATGACTCAGGGTACCTCGGCACATCCAGTTGACTTAGGTCAACCCAGTATGCCCATATACCCTAAGTCATCGTGAGAATCTTCCTATAATAAATTATGTTGCTAACTAGGGCTTGGGTCAAACCTTGGGCAAGTGGACTGATGGTAGTCAGTACAGACCATTCAAGATAACAGAAGAGTGAGGTGAAGGACGTATTCCAAAATGACGAGTATGTCATCTAGGAATAGTAACATGAACAGTATGTTGGATATATTTGGAAAAAGTATCACAAGTTGCTGGTTACATTGTCCTCTGTCACCTAGTTTAAAGCAACGTGATGCCGATGAATATTGGTAACAAATATTCGGATAGGTTCTTTAAACGTATCACTCAAGACTGGAATAGGGTAGGAGAACCAGGTATATGTAGTACACATAAATTATTCTATACTTTAAGTTAATATGATAGATCAATAGTATACCAAGTCATTACAACTGCATATGGTTATCCGTTATGAGATTTATTGGCATGGAATCTGTGTTCTAAATGACGTTTTATTTAGAACATAGAACATTATGTTTCAAAAAAAATTCCCTGGTTTCTAAAGTCTTAAAATGGGAATGTTACAATGGATATACTTCCTAGTTCATCATTGTTTGCAAATTTTTATCATATTTCAGCACTTATTCAAATCATAATCAGTTGTGCAAAATATAGGGAGAGTTTTGGTGCACTCGGACTCTTTTGTATTGTATTTACTTGCTTGAGAAATTAGGTTTGGATATATCTGCAGAGTGTGATCTGTGGGGTTATGAAAGGTAGTGAAGCATATAAAGGCTTTGTGGGTAGGATTTCTTCTCCTATTAATTTCAAAAGAGAATATATTAGAGTTAAATAAATTTGGTATGTGGTCTTCTTCCTTTGTAGGGGTCCATTTGTACCTCTTTATTCTTCTCTTTCTTACACATCTTTGTGTGGGGTTGCATGCACCTAACACTACCATTTCTCCTTGTCACAAAGTGGGAATGATCACCACTAATCCTTTAGAAAATTTCAATAAATATAAATCTCCAAGTAAAAGAAAAGCATGAGAAAATATGTGTATTCTTTTTTTGTTTTCATCTTTTTCACTTTACATATATGCAAATGTACAATATTTTTTACTACATGTTATATGTGAGTTAAGGTCAATTCTCTATAATGGACATTGAATACTCTGTGTTACAGGTTTTATCATGGAGCATGCCAACACAAAGCACAATAATGTAACTATAAAATAAACATTAAAACAAAGGAAAAGTGTGTTTACACACTTAGGTACAATTTACTTTAAGCATGCAATTTTCAATTTATACTCAAGGGGGGAAAGCAGACACTAGAATTTAGTAATTTACACTTGTTAAACCCTTGATCCGACTACGCACTCTTGCTATGATAAATACAACTTATCCATTCCCTCCGAGCACTTTATGATATCCATTTTTAGCTTGTTTATCTTTGTATGCTAACATGTCGTCACATTTTGAGAATATGATGCACATTATTAATATAAAAATATCATTTGACGGATCCCAAACATTAATTTACATATTTTCTACTCCGGTTCGGTGGTCGTAATTTTTGTAGGAATTTATATCTTATTGTGGCCCATTTGTATGGTCTTCGACCGAAATGTCCTCTAACTTTACATTCAAATTAATATCTTTCATTAGATCTTATAATTTATTTGGGTAGGCCTTTTACATATAAATAATCTATAGAACCCTATATAAGCAAGTAAACACTACCTCATTTACTAAACTAGATATCCTAATGCAATACACTAAACCATTCACTTCATACACTTGCAAATGGAACACAAAGATCCATAAATCTTGCACTATCACATTTAAATTCATTAGGGAATCACCCAAATTAGATCTAAATCTAAAAAATAAGTCAAATAATTCATATCTATTTTTATAAGCACTCAAACTTCATCTCTAGAATTATTTTAGCAAAACCCAATTCAAAACAATTACAAATCAAGAGAAATTTCCAAATCGACCATTTTATCTACATTTCACATGCTTGGTGGAAAATGATGTTAAATTTGAGGCCTCTTTGGAATAATTCTAATGTCAGTAGTGAATAGGGGTTACAAAAACCCTTTAATGTTTGTTTTGTAGGACTATTCATCCATATATAAGATTTATATGATGATTATTCCATTCAAATAGCCTTGTTTTATGTGAAAAAAATTAGGGTTTAACAAAGACATAAATATAGAAAGGTAAAAACCCACATAAATTTACAAGATCTAATTAAAAGTAGGCCCAACACAATATAGTCAAGTCATGACCATATGGTATGATCCTAACAATTTGGTATGGCCCTCACCGAAATGGATTCACAGCTACAGTTCCAATTTCTAATGTCCTTTAGATTTATATGACTTATTTTCAACAGTTTACAATTCTATATCTTTCTAGAATCATCTATAACAAGATAAGTACACCCATTTTATTGTGTTTTTAAATTTATATATTGTGTTGTATGATCTAGAACACTATTCTAATATTGCATAATTAATGTTGGAATTTAATCAATAAGAATAATCATCATTCTATGAAACTTATCCTATCAAACCTAATTAAATTATACATCACTCACCATAATAATTTATTTAAGGGTAAACATTTTAGTGAACCTTCTTTTGATAAAACCCTTCACCTAATCTAGGATTTATCTAGTTCCTTGTGTATTAGGCGTGATCTATATACCTTAGTTGATTTAGCATTTATATTATGGTATATGATTATTTTTAAGGCTTGTAGTTCCTTTTACGTCTCATCATGGCATCCTCTCCTAATAAAACTATTTGCATCCTTGAATATCAAGAGTGACACCATCAAAGAAAATATTCATTCTTCCAATTTCTTCATGCCACTTGGATTCCTCATGATACACCTCTCAAACATACTTCATCTATCTTTCTTAAGGATTTATATTCCCATTGTGTTAATCATCCTATAGTACCTCCCTCTCAAACTCCTATTAGTCATATTTATTCCCACTATTTTCAAGTATTTATGAGAAACACTTTGGTCAAATGTGTTCTAATTGATGGAGATTTAGATCTCATTTTTTTACCATCTCTCTTCTACATGCTATCATTTTTTTATTTAGCGGTCTTTCTCCTTTTAGTCTCACCATCAAAGGATCTGAAAATTTCCATTGCATGGTTATTTTTGATCACCTTACCAATCATTATTGGCCCTTAGAGTTTTTATGTGATTGGTTATGTCATCCTATATACTCCTAGTTAAAATATCCTCCTCAAACTACCTTAGTTCCATGTTATTCAATTTACTATAACCCTAGTGGTCTATAATTCTTCCATCATGGATCTCTCCATCTCTTGTCTTCATAACCTTCTTTTAATTATGTCACAAACACTCATCTCCCATATAATACTAATTCTTTAGGAAAATCCATCTACAAAGGAAATCCCAATGATGCAAATATTCATCTAAGGACACCATAAATTCCTTCCCACAACATATTGAGCTATAATCGCATCCCATGCACCGCTAATTTACTCTTCTTCCAAGGCCTCCTCACATTATCTTGAAACAATTTCTTGAGTGTAATCTCATATCTCTTCATCCACCATTTGAGGTTGATATGAGTAGACCTCAAAGAAATATTTTCACTTTGTCAATGTATATTGTGATTATCATTAGTGTGTTGGACACTCTACAAATATTTTCTTAAAGCTTTGTCACATTTTACAAGATCTTATCGATTCTAAAACTATTTAATGGGATATTCCCACTCAATCTTCAAAGTTAATCAATGGTAAAACTAAATTAAATATATTTAATTATCATAATTCCTCTAAAGACCAACATGTGGATACAACTTTCCATAGCACCTCTCACACTACCTAACCATTTAGACACCCCATCCATGCTTCACCTGCAAGAATTAGTCTCAATGTGTATTTTCCTCATCACTATGTCATAATTGTTCTCACACCTTGCACTACCATTCATCCTATCCCTTATTACTCATATAACATAGGGAATGATTCTTATATTAATCAATATATTATAGAAATATGCTTAGCTGCTAGGCTATCCACATTTTCTTATCTCCAACCTTTACATTCCATTATATGATACTACACTCCTACCTCCAAGCCTCACTTGATGATCTCTTAGATGAAACTTGATATCTTTTGTGTTATCCATATTTGTACATAGGTGTGCATTGTGATAATACATAAACATTCAAACATTTGTAAAAGTACAAAATCATGACATGTACATTTTACTTGAGTTGTTAAAACTTTATATTATATGTGTTGTTTGTCACTTTGGTTTGATATTGTTGGTGAAATAGATTGTCAAGGAAAAAAATAGGTTTTTTTCAACACTCGTGAGACTCATTCCCTCCAGTTCAAGATGGGGCATATCTCATTTATTGAAATATGGAAATTATTTACGCTATTTATATCTTTTGGGGTTGGTCAAATATCATAATACGTGTATAAACACCCTTGTTGTGACTATAATTATAGGTCAAAGAGGGGAAAATGTATGAGACAGAGAGGAAAAATATGAAATTAAATAGTAGAAAAAGGGAGCGGGAGTTAAATTTATGATAGCATAGAAATTTTTATTAACCAAGAAATCACAATAATATAAAATTTAACTAGAAGAAACATACAAACATACCCAACCATTCAAGAATCATGAAAAAGAGTGATAATTAACAAAAATTTTAATTGAAAATTATTATTCCATGGAATAAAGTTAAAATCCTTTCATTCCTTACAAAAATTTCCATGCATTTGGTTGATTACAAGATGATAAAATGGAGGAAAGCACTAGATAGGAGTAGAAGAATAATAGTTTACTATAGTTGTAAAATTGATCATTTGTAATGGAGAGATAGCCTTACAATTTATATCCAAATCCAATGACTCTTCCCATTGCCATGTGAAATTTAAAATTAAAGTGAAGTTTAAATGAAGAAATATAAAATTTAAGTTACTTAAGTCACTTTTACAAAATTTGTCTCACAATGGAGAAATAGAATGTTAGAGAGAAAATAAGAGAAAGAAGGTGTGATCAAAATATGTTGCAGGATGGAGTTTTGTTTTTCCTTAATTATAGAGATGAGTGTTACAATTGGATAGGATGTTCCTTGGCTACCTATATGATCAAAGCATGTATTTTCTTGGACCTGGAAATGATGTCTTCGCACCTTATCATGATTGATCATATTTGGTCATGTTTGGGAAACTTTGTTTCAATTGTTCGTCTCTATGATCAATGGTAGGATGCACAAATCAATTCCTTATAAAAACATTATATCATGTATTTTATATGAGAAAAAACTCATCTTGTAATCATCATGAAGAAATCACTCACACCATATATGCCCCTAATTCAATAGCCATGAGCTCTCTTAGATTCAACAATATCATATATTTCTTGAGAATCGATCCGTAAAATTCAAAATTTGGAACTTTACGAAATCAAAATCTTTATTTTTATACTTTAAAATTGAAAATGATATTCCTTTTTTAATTAATTATGAGAAAAACTAAACTTAGAACTAATTTTGTAGCAAAAAGGAAATAACAATTCAACACAAAATTTATCCTGGAAACCCCCAAGTTGAGGGAAAACTAGCCAGGAAGGGAAATTTCTCTTTCTTCCCAAATTTTATTGGCCAATTATGAAAGAATATAGATTACAACAAGAGGAAAGGAAGTAAAAAATGTAACACTCCCTCTCTATACTTGGCTACTTTGTTTCTACACCTTTCTTCTACAAAAAAATCTAGCTCCAATGGTTTCTCTCTCACACTTTTGCATTAAGACTTCGATGATCCATTCCACTTGCTCCCCTTGTATTTATAGTTGTTCTCATGTCCTCCCATGCACTGGAGAATGAGAAAGGTTACATAGAGGAAGAGACATAATCTGGATGCTCCAAATATGCAACCATGTGTGGATTTCTTTTATTTTTTCATCCATTAGTGATGAAACTGCTTGTGTCCAGTAAACCGGTGGTTGCGTAAGTGCTGAAGCATTTATGCAAATTTCATTCTCTATAAGGGTGGTTATGCAGCCATCGAGGTGGTTAATTAACCACCTCTCTACATAGAGGGGTAGTTCTATAACTTTACACCTACACTTAATTTTTCTTAATTTTTCCTTCAAAACTAGAAAATCTGATTAAGAAGTATTTATTTAGATCCATATGGAGCACACCTCCCCTACTCGGGATCCTTTTAGTCCCAAAAATATTAGTAGGGGATTCGATGAGGAAATAATTCCCTCACTTTCTCCTTTGAGTACCACTAGGCCTGATTTGGTGTCTTCCCTTTCGCTCAACCTACCAAGACTCTGTGGAACTCTTCTTGTTTCTCCGATATTTTTTTGCAGCACTACATCTTCCTCCAACTCACCTCATGAATCCAAGATGCAATATTCTATAGAAGGTAGTAACTGACATCCTTCATCTTCATCAAGCATGGATGGATCATATAGGTAAAAATTCTCAAAATTTACTACTAAGTACATCCACATGAATGGTGGAAAATCAATCCTGAGGCATTTTCTCCAACCTACTCCAATATGGTGAAGGGTCCATACCATAGTGGTTTGAGTTTCCTTTCTTGACCTTATAGTCTCTCCTTTCTAAATTAAATCCAAACTCGGTATACAACTTTAATTTTTGTTCCCTCTAATGCTAATCGTGTCTAGCCTTATACTTGGCTTGATATTTTACCAAGTGTTCTTTTACCTTGAGATGGATTTACTAGATCCTCTCAATGAATTTTGTTGCTTTAGTCACCTATGAATCACGTATCTACCGTTCCTCATATTTCCCAACTTCCATGTCCAATGGATTCATATTTAGATATCACAAGAATTATTAAAATGGTGACTTCATAGTGGATTTTTTTATTACACAACTGTAGGAATGTTTAATGTAGGCTAAGGACTCATCCCGAGTCTCAGTGGATATTTGATATTATACCCTTTGATTAGTGAACCAAATTCCTATTCACCACCTTTGTTTTCCCATCTATCTCGTGGATGGAAGGTTATTCTCCTATGTATCTTAGTGTCCATATTTTCCCACAAAGTATTCCAAAACTTCCCCAAGAACATAGAATATTTGTTAGAAACAATAGACTTTGGAAAACCAAAATACACCCATAAATTAACAAATAAAAGTTCGGTAGCCTCATGTGCTTTTATTGTCTTTTTACATGCCATAAGAACACACATATTAATAAATCTATCTTCAACTACATTTAAATAATCATGCCCATGTTTAGACATAGGTATTCCTCCTACAAAATCCATAGAAATATATTCCCAAGTATGAGAAGAGACTGGTAAAGGCATATACAAACCTTCCTTCCCGATTTTATGATTGTTTATAAAACAAATTTTACATCCTCTTATATATTTTGAAACTTCTTGCATATTCGGACAATACATGTACCTTTACAAGTCGGCCAAGGTTTTACCAACACTTTGAAATGTCTCATTACTTTCAAGGTATGTGCTTCCCTCATCAACAGAAGCCTTTCTTATTTTGGCACAAAAAGCTTCCCCCATCGGTAGAGTAACACATCTTTGAGATTAAAGTCTTCAATACCTATCCTTTTAGCCCCTTGAGACTACAAATGCTGATATCTCACCCCAAATTCTTTGTCTTGAGCATATGCCTCCCATTATAATTCTTTCATGAAGGACTCAATCTAAGAGCTAGTGGCCAAACAAGATATTTTCTCTTGTGTGGGAGGCCTAGACAACATGTTTACCACAAAATATTTGTTACCTTTCTTGTATTTGATGACCAAATAGAGCTTATGAAGGAATCACATCCACTTATAATGCTTTTCCTGCTCCAATTTAGACTGTTCTTGCAAGTACTAAAGAGGTTTGTGGTCAGTGTGCACAATAGTTTCTTTTCCCAACAAATAATGTTTCTATTTTGTTGGTATCCAAATTGGTTCTCCCTTTCAAGCCGAGCAACAACACATATTGACAATGAGATTAGAGATAGATAGATCATAGTGTGTGTCATTTTTAGCTGGAGGTGATATCTAAATGGCCCTTTATCACTCAGATTTTTAGAGAGATGGATATAACCTTCAAGAGGATTTGACATGTCCTCACTACTTTAGGTCGTGCCTTTCGACCAGGGTGAGATGACCCTTAATGTAACATCTATTTGATGAAGGAGATGGAGATATCCTTCTTTTGGACAAATTTTATGAATAGAACCTTGGGAAAATATGGTCAATACTCCATAATTTAACTCTTAAGAGTTGTCACTTCTAAACGATGGAGATACTTTCAACACAAGGCTAAGGTTACTAAAGACATTAAGAAATCCTTATTGTTTTGCATATTTTAGTGAATAGATTTTGTTCCTTTGTTGATATACAGGGAAAATAAGGGTATTTTAGGGTGAATTCATGGTTTTGAATGATTTTGGTGGGAGATGAAGCAAGATAAAGTTGATTATACCTGATCTCTAAGAAACTTCACAATAATGGACAACTCAATAACAGAAAGCTTCAGAACAGTTAAGATGTTCCTTCAACTAGAAGGTGTGCTTCAATGGAGGCCCAGATGAACACTTTTTCATGTAATCTTTGAGACTCTAACACAAAGGATCAAGTTAAAAGACTCAATTAAACATCAAAATCTCTAATCAATCACGCCTAAGGTACACCCAAAGACTTATAAGCAATCTTTATAAACAAATGACAGTGAATTGATTTTAAATTTTTTATCTCATCAAAAGATGAAGGATCTTCTTGAAATGAAATTTCAAATACAACTAAACTATCACAGGATGAGATCCTATGTGATTCCCAAAAATTTTAATGTAAGTTTGCAATAGGAACAAAATAAACCATTTGTAGACATTAAAATAAAGCGGACATAATTTGTTAGAGATTAGACACAAATTAATTTCAAAATTTCTTATATTTATCAATGCAGTTGAAGTATTCCAGAGAAATATCAATGCTCATCAATGGCTATACATCTACAACCAACTTGACATGATAGAAAATCTAACATAAAAGAATTAACCAGGTATCTTGGATTAGTCTCTCAGGAAGATGAATTTCTCAATTTTTCTCTTAAGAATTCAACCCCTGACCTTTTGCAAGAGTATTCTCATTGCATTTATACATTTCACTCACTCAAATTTCCCCCCCAAAAGATAAGAATATTTGAGGGACCTTTTCTTGTTACCAATTTTCCTCGAAAGTGACATTTAACAAATTCACATCTCAAAAGTTCACAATCGGTGGACCAATTGTGAACTGATCACATTTCTTGGGCCCTTGACTAATGACTAGGATTCCATGCCACAACGTTTTGGGAGTAGTTATCATCATTTTGATTCTATCATGTAAGAAATACCCCTTTTAATCATTTTCTGACGCTTTCTACACAATGGATCCGATAGGTAATCCTTTTTCTCTTGAGGCAACACCTTTTTCATCTTTTGTGCTTGCGAATTTCATCATTTCATCCTTTTCCCTTTCTTTCCTTTGCAAATCTTTCCCCATCCATCTCCTCTGATAATTCCCATTTTTTCAAGTGCCTGAGCAATTCCAACTTCCAAATATCGACCTTAATAATCTTTGGACTCACAAATTAAGTTCCAAATCCATCAAAAGACACTTTATAAAATGATACGATAAGGAATTTAATCAAACAACGACGAAAAACAATCATTTGCTTCTCCAGGAATCTTGGAGCAAAAATGGCAGAAAAATAGATGTAATACACAACAACCATTGATTCTACCCCTTTTATATTTTATATCATAGACGTCCATGTGTTTCCTTGGCACAACTACAAAGGAGAAGTACAACAATAATTTTCCAAACAAGCGCGGGCCTTCCACATGCCCTAGGCCCAATAAAAACACATTTTGGCCTTTGAAAAGTCTCAATGTAAAAAGGGGCATGAAAAATCCTCCACGTGTCTCAATGGTGCATTTTTAGATGGTTCCCAAAATTAGAGACCCAAAAAAATGTACGGGCTCAACACGTGTCTTAGTTTGGCGAGTTTATTGAAAATGTTGAAGGCTCAGCAGAAGGTGCCACGTGTCTAGGGTCCGAGACATTTTTCTTTGGCCATTGAAAAGTCCAAGAAAAGGGCAGAGTGCGTGGAAGCCTACAAGTGTCCTCCTGGAACTTTAAAATAAAACTTAGGGGCCACCCCTAAATAGGCGTAGTCCCTCCATGTATCCCAAGCTTTCAAAATTGCTTTGAAAATTTTAAGTACAAAGCAGAGCTGGCGGAAGTCTCCACATGTCTCCCTATCGCAATTGTTAAGGTGGGACCCTAAGTCAGATCCTTAAATGAGCACCAACCCTCCACGTGTCCATGGTTTGCCAAACCTATACCAGCTACGTGAAAAAAATTTCTAAGTTTGGGCAAGGTAGCGGAAATTTCCACATGTCTCCCCGAGCACAACTCCAAGGCCAAACCAAAAGGAAAATTTTCAAATGATTTTTGGACCTCCACATGGACAATCTTTGAGTCTGAAGCAAGCCTTAGAGTTTTCAAAGTACACTGCCAAGCCGCATCCAACCAAAAATTGCCACATTCCCACTGATGCTGAGATATGAATTTGACTGGGAAAAATACACCCGTCAAATCGTAAAATGCAGGAAAATCACCATTTGAGCCCGGAAATGAATCTTTCTTCATGAACAGAGAGTTTGGAAATGATATAAGGCTAAAATGTGATCCTCCAAGATACATCCAATCATGTTTCCATAGATATGTGGGACATAAATGATAGGGACAACAAAATGTTATAGTAGAAAATGGAAAGAAAGGAGAAACCCAAGTTTTACGCCCAAGTCACAGACTCTTTCAGATGGATAGAGGAATTAAAAACAAATTTTGAACCTTTAAGTGATCCTCAACCAAGGAAGGGACTGATCATGGCAACAAAATGGAGGAAAAAGTCTTCAAGCATCAATACGGGGAGATAGAAAACATGATAGAGGCCACAAACTGAGGAATTTCAATGACAAATGGGGTGAGACTAATTTGAGCACCAACATCAGCTCTGACTCAAGGATGGGCACTCCTTATGAGTGCCACAAGAACAAATAGTATACCAAGTGCCAAAAATAGACCATTGGGCAACAAAGTCAAAGAATAAGCTTACAGAGTAGAGAAACCATAACCATCCTCCAAAAAATGAACCAAGAAACCAGCAAAACTAGGTCACCAAGGACCAAAATGAACAAAAACAAAAATTAGAATGAAAACAAAGAAATATACACTATACAATGGAGTATACCTTGATTCTAGAGAAATCAATCAAGGAAATTTTTTAAATGCCTACCATTAACATGAAATTCAAGAAATTCCCGTCTAAGTATTTTAGGAAGAAGGTATTTTCACCAATTCAAATATCAATTAAATAAGGGCCCATCCATAATGCATCAAATTTACCATGCTTTCCCTTATCTTCATTCCTGCTATCCCATAAAATCACAAGATCCCCAATGCTGAAAGCTCTTGGAGTCACTTTCTTGTCAAATAAATTCTTCAACTTTCTTTGAACTTCCCATGTTGCTGATGGGATGCCCTTCTTTCTTCATTTAACTCAATAATCTGATTGATTTGAGCATCATATGGACTAAATTCTTGATCTTCAATTTGTTGAAAAAACTAAAATGAAGACAATTGCAAATGAAGGGGAAGTAAAGTTTGAGTTGCATATACCAACTCAAATGGGCTCTTATCAGTATCTCTTTTAATAGTGATTCTGTCAGCACAAACAGAAAACTTCAGTTTCTCACCCCACTTCCTTTTGTTTAGCTCCAATGTTCTTCTAATGATCTTCAACGAGTTTTTACTATTGGACTCATCTTTTCCATTTCCTTAGGGATTGTAGTTAGAAGCATATGTCAAATTGATTCCATACTATTTGCACATTGCTACCAAATGTTTGCTCAAAATCATGGCATTATCGGCAACAATTTTAGTTAGCACTCCAAATCTACATATGATTTGATTCAGCATGAATTCCATGATAACTTGGTGTGTTTCCTTCTTGGTGGGGATTACTTCCACCCACTTAGTGAAATAATTAGTGGCTACAAGAATCCATTTATGAACAGTATTAGAAGGATCAGAAATTTCACCAATGAAATATATTCTCCATTGCTTGAATGGGGCTTCAACTAAAACAGGTTGTAAAGGAAGGGAGCTTGAAGCTTTCATTCTTCTAGAAAAATGATGACAAATTTCACATTTCCTAACCAATAGAGTTGTATCCTTGAAGAGATTTGGCCACCAATAACCAACCCTCAAGATTTTATGTGTTGTAACTCTTCCAGAAAAATGTCCTTCACAAACTCCTACATGGAGATCAACAATTACCTTTGGGCCTTCATCCTCAATAATACATATTAAGATCACTCCCTCTAGGTTCTTCCAAGATAACCCAAAATTAGTAATGACATATTTTTGAGAGGCTAACTTAAGAGCTCTTTTCTAATTTTTACTCAAATTTTCGGGTAGCATAGATGTCTGAGATAAAATATTATATCCTTGTACCATTCAGAGCTTACCAACTTTTCAAGGACATCCACCCTTTCTCCTTCTACTTCATTCACCTCAATAGTTTGCAAGTTTCTCTCAGCCATAAGCTTATCTAGGCCCAAACCTCTTACCAATTTCATGGTTTGGATATCTATGTCATATTCTTACAACTTGTTCACCCATATGCATCTTTTTCTTGAGACCACCATCTCTGATAAGATGTATTTCACCATGGTTTGGGGAACATAAGCATAAACTTTAGAGCTCAAGATGTAGGGTCTAAAAACCTTTGTTTCCTTCACCAAGGAAAATTCTTGATTCTCCATGATGGTGTAATTCAACTCAGCTCCTTACAATGCCTTACTGAAAAAGGAAATTGGTCTCTCAGCCCTTTCATCATCCTTCTACAATAAGATAGATGCAATGGTGTTTTCTGAAGAAAAAGAAAACACTTGAAAAGGATTTTTGTAATTTGGAGCTTCCAAAACAGGGGCATGCTTTAGTGCTTCCTTGATCCCATTGAAATATTGAATGGAAGCTTCTTCCCATTTGATAACTTGGTCCTTCTTCAACATACTAGTAATGGGGATGGTCAGCTCAGCAAAGTTAGACACAAATCTTTTGATAAATTTTATTTTCCCAAAGAAGGATTAAACTCCCTTATTAGTTATTGGAATTGGAAGCTTTTTGATGGCTTCCACTCTCTCTAGATCAATCATGACCCCTTCCTTTGATACAATGTGACCAAGAAACTTTTCCTTTTGCACTCCAAAGTGGCACTTCTTGGGATTCAATGATATGCCATACTCTCTACACCTTATCAGCATTCTCTCCAATTGTTGCAAGTGATCATTTCTTTTCTAGAAAACACAATTACATCATCTTGATAAACAACAATAAAGTCATTAATATAACCAAGAAAATGTTACATCCATTGCTCTTTGGAAAGTTTCTCCAAAGATTCATTAAGACAAACAACATCTTGACATAGACATAAGTTCCCCAAGGAGTGGTAAAGGAAGTATTTATTCTTTCTGACTCCTTCACAACAACTTGATTATAGCCAAAGAAACCATCTAGAGTAGATAACAATTCAGAACCAGTTACCAATTGTAGCATATTCTCCATGTTTGGTAGAGGGTAATTATATTTCAATGATGCTTTATTTAGGTTCTGAAGTCTACGCATAACCTTATATCACCATTCTTTTTCCGACAGGCACTAGGTTTATAACCCAAGATGAGTACCTTGTGGGTTGAATGATCCCTCCATCCCTCAACTTCTTCAGTTCTTCTTGCATCTTCAAAGAAAGGAGTGGATTGATGGGCCTCTATTTTTTCCTGAAAGTCTTGGCACTAGATTCAAGAGGAATTTCTTGTTGGAAAAAATATTCGATGTATGCCTTCAACTCAGAGTAAGACCAAGATAGGTAGTCTTGATATTTCTTTAGCAATTGGACATAGGACTGCTTCTCTTCCTTGTTGAGATTGTTTCCGAACCAAATTTCACATGGTTTTTCCTTTGTGCCCAGTTGTGATATTCCACATCTCTTTTAACTCGACATAACTATTTTAATAATGCAATCAAAATTATCAAAGTTTGATTCAAGAGCCACCAAACCTTTGGGAATCATGTTTTTCTTCAGTTGGATGATGTATTTTCCAAATAAAGTTTCCTTTCCTTCAGCAACACACACCATTGGTTCCCAATCTATATTTTGGTCAACAAAATTGCCTTGGTTCTGCAGAAACCATTTCACCTGGGCATCATCATCAAACACTTGCCAATTTTTAATGTTATCAAGGACAGATGGCCTTGTTAGTATTTCAACATCATACTCACAAAATGGAGACACTGTACAATTCCCAAATTTGGATCCTAGCACTGCTAACTTGTCTACAACAACATTAAACTTTCTATCATGGTGCACAATATTAAAAGAGTCAAACATTTCAATCAAATCCCAGACTACATGCTTGTATTGTTTCATTCTTTTATTTTTAGTAGCATACAGTTTTCTAATTTGCTTAACAATCAATTTTGAATAACCTTTGACAATAATATCATTTATACCATATTTCCATGCAATTATCAAGCCTAATAACAATGCTTCATATTCAGAAATGTTTTTAGTGCATTTAAAGTTAAGTTTGAAAGAAAATACAAACTCTTCTTGGCCTAGAGAAATCAAAACAATGTCAAAGCACCATTTCCAAACTCGGAACAAGCTACATCAAATAACAAGGTCCATGGAAAACCTACCTGTTCAAGACATTTAAATTGATCAATATTATGCTCTTTTCCATTAGCAAACCAAACAAAGTTATTTTCATCTACATCAGCATACAACACTTCATAAGAGGCATTATTGGATCTTCAATGAGGTGCAACATCTTCTTCTCTCCATACAGCTTTACAAGGCTTCCTTCAATTAGAATTGTGGCAAAAGACATATCCATATGAACACTTCCACCAACACTTGTAGCCCACTTTCTTGATAACAACATGCCCCATTTGGCAGGGTAATCAACAATAACAACATCAAGTTTCAAGTTCTTACCTGGATAAGCTGCAAGTTGTACCACTAAACCTTTTACACATCCTACAACAGAACCTCTCTAGAATCCATTGCAGTACACTTGACATAAGCTATTTTCACTTTAATGTTCAATTCATTCATGAATTATAGAGGCATAACATTGCATGATGCTCTGGAATCAAACATACAATTGTGCAGCAGTCTATCCTTAATAATTAGTGTTGTAAAAAATGGATCAACATTTAACTGAGACTCAACTAAAGATGTCCCCAAGTAAACTTCAGGTGGTTCACCTATCTCCTCTAATGCTAGTGGTTTTTCTAGGTCTGCAATGGTTAGAGGAGGAGTATTTACATTATTTATATTTCTAGCTTGGGAACTCCTATCTTCCTCCAATCCCAAATAATCAAAAGCCTTTTTCTTGTGCTCGAATCATAAGCGGCTTCAACAATTGGGAAAGAAATCTTTATCTAACTCAAGACTTGGGTAATGTCATAGGGAATATATTTGGAAAAAGAAGAATTTGGAGAAAGATTCACAAAATCATTAGATGGCACAATATTTTTAACATTTTGGGCATGGGTGAGAACACCATTTCTGTTTGAGACAACAGGGCCTTTGCCAAATGCATCTTTCTTTGGAGCATCTTTTGGTACATTGGTGAGAACTAGGGTATTTGGTTTATCTTGAGGCCATACCCCTTTGACAACTTTACTTCTTGTGTTATACTCATTTTCTTGGGAAACAACAACATTCATTAATAGTTGTCTATCCTCTTCTGATGGGATTCCTCCATCATACTTCTTAATCATTAGATCTCTTAGGTACTCAAAATCATTATTAGGAAGTTCAAATTATTGTACCATATCTATTTATAAAGCATGAGAGGGAGGAAGAAGAGGTACCTAGTGAATGCAGTCCCAAAAACTTGCAACAGTTCTTGCACTTATTACCTCAATTGAAGTTGCTCCTTACTGTGAGCTTGTAGAGTAGTCCACCATGCATGCATCATCATCAGTGTTATCATCATCATCAGCTTCTTCAACTTTCTGATCTATTTCACATGATGGGTGGGGTAAGAAGCATTTGTCACACAAATCCATTTGATTTGTCTCTTTAACAACAACTCTGACATTTAGAGGATCAGACACTACTCTATTCTACCTAGCTTGGGGTTGTCTAGCTCCCATGGGTCCTTTACCTCTATCATCAGACCTCTAATCATTTCTAGGATGATTTGTAAATCTGTCTTGTCCTTGTTTCCTATGTTGACCTTGAGAACCTTGTCCAATTCCTTTCTCTACCTTGGCTAGCTTGTAAGAGATTTCTTTGACACCCCAAACAAGGTCTTTACAACTTCCTCAAGATCCATAGCCTTACTTGATTGAGGCTTCTTAGGGTTGATCAGTTTAACACCCTCCCTCTTAGGAGGTTTTCCAACTACTTTAATGTTGTTCTCAATTTACAAAGCCATGGTAAAGGCTTGCCTCAAAGTCCTAGGGTTCTTATCCCTCAAATAGTAAGAAACTTTCTTATCAAATGCATTTGAATAATTTATCGGACACAATCGTCACATGGCCTCAAATTAACAGAAGTCTTCTCAATGTTTTTTAAATCTTATATTGAAATCATGCACTAATTCATTAGGATTCTTTTTTATATTTTCAAACTCTAATAAAAGAAACCTAGGGTTTGTTTTATCACCATACTGCATTCTAAAAGAATTCTTCATCTTTGTCCAGGAGTCAATGGAATTATCTGGTAGATATTTATACTAGTCCCTTGCATCTTATTCTAGAGTATGGATAAATAATTTAATGTATACATCCTCAAAATCTATTTTGAAATCCTCCATCATATTGACAAAGAGCTTCAAATGTTGATCACCAGTGATTGCATTATTTCCTTAAAACTTAGGCAATCTATTTCTTACATCTTGTGGCACAACATTTGGATAGCCATCCATACCTCTAAAACTGATGGGACCAAAAGTATTAACAAAAATGGAGGTCTAGGTGGAGGCTGAGCCATATTATTCTAAGGAGGTGATCTTATAGGAAAAAAAATGATGAGGAGTGAGGGGTTTGTGTGGTATAGGGAAATAGTTTTCATAATGATTGCCCTCTAAAGGCTCTATTTCTTGGAAAAATCTATTAGATTTGGAAAATACCAGGCAGATTGAGAGGTAAATGTTTCAAATACAAAAGAAGGACCCTCTCTAGATGGAGAATTCAATTCAACAAAGAGACTACCTGATTCAAAAGCACTTGAGGAAGTACTGCAATATTCAATCATAGGCTAATTAGTTTCACCAATGGAGATCTCTTTTCTTGATGCTTGATCTCCAATAGCCTTCCAAATTCTTCTTCCTTTTGAATTAGACTTTCCTAGCTCTTGAAACAACCTTCTACTAGGGTCCTTGGTGAATCAAGTTCTTATTCCTTCCAAATTTCTTTACGAGATATTAATGACAAATCTTACTTGATATATGTTAAGACACTAGTATTTATAAATAATTTAAACAACATTGAGTCGCCACTAATGATTTTCACTTTAGTTTGTGCAAATTCACTATGAAAGACCTATCAAATGTATGTCAATACCAGATTCATGAAAATCTTACATCTACTCTTCTTTTACCAAAATTTATCAATGATGATACAAACTTTAGTGCAATAACTGTATAAGCTGGAAATATTACACTCAAAACTTACAACTTTGAACAATTCTTACAGATATGAACAGATAATGATGTTTCAACAATGTATTAACACACAACATGTGTAAGAAGTATTACTAGGGTCTATATGTACTTGTATTTGTAAAATATTTCAAAGAGTCCCCAGCAACGGTGCCCTAGTGTTGTTGATGGGCCAAATGGATATGAACTAGTAGAAAATCAACAAATCTTT
Organism: Taxus wallichiana var. yunnanensis; assembly: GCA_018340775.1. Taxonomy (NCBI): domain Eukaryota; kingdom Viridiplantae; phylum Streptophyta; class Pinopsida; order Cupressales; family Taxaceae; genus Taxus; species Taxus wallichiana. Next base: position 264,096,353 of record CM031236.1, read on the forward strand.
CCTAGTAATTCTAAATGATCCCCAGCAATGGTGCCACTAGTGTTGTTGACGGGGTAAATGGATATGAACTGGTATCAAATCAACAAATCTTTCCTGGCAACGCTAAATAGTCCCCAAAAATGGTGCCACTAGTGTTGTTGATGGGCCAAATGGATATGAACTGGAAAAAAATCAACAAAACTTTCCCAATAATGCTAAATAGTCCATGACAATGGCTCCATTAGTGTTTTTGATGGGTAAAATGGATATGAACTGGAAAAAAATAAACAAATCTTTCCCGGCAATGCTAAATAGTTGCCAAGCAATGGCGCCACTAGTGTTGGTATCCAAATTTGTTCTCCCTTTCAAGCCGAGAAACAACACATATTGGACATGGAGCTTAGAGATAGATAGATCATAGTGTGTGTCATTTTGTAGTGGGGATGAGATCTAACTGGCCCTTTATCACTCAAATTTTTGGAGAGATGGATAACACCTTCAAGATGATTTGACCTATCCTCACTACTTTAGGTCGTTCCTTTCAACCAGGGTGAGAGGACCCTTAGTGTAACCTCTATTTGATGAAGGAGATGAATATATCCTTCTTTTGGAAAAAAATTTATGAAGAGAACCTTGGTAAAATATGGTCAATACTCAATAATTTAACTCTTAAGAGTTGTCACTTCTAAACGATGGAGATACTCTTAACACAAGGCTAAGGTTACTAAAGACATTAAGAAATCTTGATTGTTCTACATATTTTAGTGAATATATTTTGTTCCTTTGTTGATATACAGGGCAAACAGGGGTAGTTCAGGGTGGATTCATGGTTTTTGAATGATTTTGGTGGGAGATGAAGCAAGATAAATTTGATTATACCTGATCTCTGAGAAACTTCACAACAATGGACAACTCAACAATAGAAAGCTTCAGAACAATTAAGACATTCCTTCAACCAGAAGGTGTGCTTCAATGGAGGCCCAGATCAACATTTTTTCACATAATATTTGAGACTCTAACAAAAAGGATCGAATTAAAAGACTCAATTAAACATCAAAATCTCTTATCAATCATGCTTAAGGTACACCCAAATACTTACAAGCAATCTTTATAAAAAAATGACGGTGAATTGATTTTAATTTTTTTTATCTCATCACAAGATGAAGGATATTCTTAAAATGAAATTGAAAATACCACTAAACATCACAAGGATGAGATCCTGTGTGATTTCACAAAAATTTCAATGTAAGATTGCAATAAGAACAAAAGAAACCATTTGTAGACATTCTGAAACAAAGCAGACACAAATTTCTAGAGATTGGAAACAAATTAATTTCAAAATTACTTAGATTCATCAGTAGGGGAAAGATTCTAGAGAAATCTTAGTGCTCATCAATGGCTATACATTTGCAACCAACTTGACACGATAGAAAATCTAACATGGAAAGAATGAACCAGGTATCTCAGATTAGTCTCTTAGGAAGATGAATTTCTCAACTTTTCTCTTAAGAATTCAACCCCTGACCTTTTGCAAGAGTATTTTCATTGCATTTATACATTTCACTCACTCAAATTTCCCCCTAAAATAGAAGAATAATTGAGAGACCTTTTCTTGTTACCAATTTTCTTCAGAAAGCAACATTTAACAAATTCACATCGAAAGCTACCAGTAGACCAATTGTGAACTGATCACGTTTCTTGGGCCCTCGACTAATGACTAGGATGCCATGCCAAAAAAATTTGGGAGTCCTTATAATCATTTTGATTATTTTATGTGAGAAATCACCCTTTTAATCATTTTACAGAGGCTCTTCACAGATGGATCTGATAGGTAATCATTTTTGCTCTCGAGGCAAGACCTTTTTCATCTTTTTCACCTGTAACTTTCATCATTTCATGCTTTTCCCTTTCTTTCCTCTGCAACTCTATCACACATCCATCTCCTCTGGTAATTCCCATTTTTGTAAGTTCCTGAGCAATTTAAACTTCAAAATATTGACCTTAACAATCATTAGACTCACAAATTAAGTTTTGAATCCATTAAATGGCACTTTATAGACAAATACGGCAAGGAATTTCATCAAAGAACAATGAAAAATAGTCTCATTAGCATCTCCAAGAGTCTTGCAGCAAAAATGGTAATAAAACAAACGCAATACACTACAACCATTGATTCAGCCCCTTTTCTATTTTATATCATATTTTTCCACATGTTTTCTTGGTACAACTACAAAGGAGAAGTACAGGGGCAATTTTCCAAACAAGCGTGGGCCTTCCACATTCCTTGGGCCAAATAAAAAAACATTTTGGCCTTTGAAAAGTATCAGTGTAAAAAGGAGCCAGCGGAAGCCTCCATGTCTCTCAATGGAACATTTTTATATGGTCCACAAAAGTAGATACCCCATACAATCATGGGATCAACACATGTCTCGGTCAGACCGAGAGTTAGTTAAAAAATTTTAAGGCTCAGCGGAAGGCGCCATGTGTCTAGGATCTGAGACATTTTTCTTTGGCCGTTAAAAAGTCCAAGCAAAGGGCAAAGTGAGTGGAAGCCTCCAAGTTTCTTCTTGGTGCTTCTTTAAAATAAAACTTAGGGTCAGTCCCAAAATAGGCATGGTCCCTCCACATGTCCTAGGCCTTTCAAAATTTCTTTGCAAAGTTTAAGTACAAAGTGGAGTGACGAAACCCTCCACATGTATCCCTATCACAAGTGTTAACGTGAGACCTTGAGGTCAATCCTCAAATGAGCGCCAGCCCTCCATGTGTCCATGGTCCACAAAAACTATACCGGTTGTATGAAAAATTTGTCTAAATTTGGGCAAGGTAGCCAAATTTCCACGTGTCTCCCCAACGCAACTCCAAGGCCAAACCAAAAGGTGAGTTTTCAAATTAGCATCGGCCCTCCACATGGACAAGATTTTATTCTGAAGTGAGCCTTAGAGTTTTCAATGTGCCCCACCAAGCCACATTCAACCAAAAAGGTCCACATTCCCACTGATGCTAAGATATGTATTTGACCGGGAAAAATACACCCGTCAAACCATAAAATGTAGGAAAATCACCATTTGATCTCGGAAATGAATCTTTCTTCATGGAAAGAGAGTTTGGAAATGTTATAAGGCCCAAATTTGATCCTCCAAGCCACATCCAATTATATTTTCATAGATATTTGGGACAAATAATAGGGATAACAAAACGTGACTATGGAAAATAGAAGGAAAGGAAAACCCTAAGTTTTACGCCCAAGTTACAAACTCTTTCAGATGGAAAGAGGAATGAAAAAAAAATTATGGACCTTTAAGTGATCCTCAACCAAGGAAGGGACTGATCATGGCAACCAAATGGAGGACAGTCGTCGCCAAACATCAATACGGGAGATAGAAAACATGCAAGAGGCCGCAAACTGAGGAATTTCAATGAAAAACAGAGCGAGACTATTTTAAGCACCAACACATTTATTTATTGCTTAAAATAGTGCATATATTAATTTATCATAAACATAATATCTTGTAACTACTGAAGTGAAAGTTTTTGAATGATAACATATTGGCTTACCTCCCTGTAAAACATTGTTCCAATAGCATAATCACTAGAATTTGTCTCTACTTCAAAGGACTGCTAGAAATTAGGAAGAGCAAGTATTGGAGCATGACTAATCTTGTATTTCCTCAACTCAAAATACTTATCTTGTCCCTTACCCAATTCAAAACCCTTACTCTTTAAGGCCGGTGTGTGTAGAGGTTTTGCAATAGTGGAGAAGCCCAAAATGAACTTCTTCATATACTTGTACTTCTTCCACAAAAATTATAGTCGATGTGGCTCCCGTTGGTGTTGTCCTATTGGTGATAACTTCTACCTTCTTCAGATCCACTTGTATCTCTCATCCTCCAACCATGTGTCAAAGATAAACAAGTGAATGTTTGGAAAATTCAAACTTCTTCATATTGTATAACAACTCTTTTCCTTGAGAACTTGCAACACTTTTTGAAAATGTGTTAGATGTTCCTCCCATGTAGCACTAAAAATCAAAATATCATCTAGATATATAATGAAACATAAATTTATGAATTCCCTCAATACATCATTCATCAATTTCATAAATGTAGCAGTGTGTTACATAAACTAAATGGAAGTACTAACCATTCATACAAACCCTATTTTTTTAGAAGGAATTCTTCCATATATCCTCCTCCTTCATCTTGACATGGTGATAACCCAAATTGAGATCCAACTTCATGAAGAAATTTTTATACTGAAGCTGGTCTAGGAGGTCATCTATGTGTGGGAGTGGATATCTATTCTTTATGGTGATCTTGTTCAAAGCGCAGTAGTCGATGCACATTCTCCAAGAACCATTATTCTTTAGAACCATCACAATAGGTGAATCACATGGTGATGTGTTGGGGTGTATTACCCCTTAGTCCAATAGATTTTGGAGTTATTTATTTACCTTTGTACTCTCTAGTAAATATTTCCTATATAACCTGATGTTTGGTAGAGGGGACTCTAGAAATAGCTGAATCTCATTCTCTACCTCTTGTTTTGGTGGTAACCGACTGGGAGTCTAAAATAATTCCTTAAAATATTGAATAACTCTATCAAAATCCTTCATCCCTTAGTTAGAAACATCTGAAATTTATACTCCATATTTCTTACCTTTCAACAAAAGTAAACAAAATTGATTATGATTTTCCTGAATTAGTCTCTATGTTTAGTTATCACTTACCATGGTAAATTGTTTCTTATGTTGGTGTTCCCGGATGTTGTAATTGATTCCATCTCATGAACCATCTATATTGGTTCTCCCTTCTTGTGAATATGGCATCCATAATATACAAGTAAGGACTCCCGAAAAAAACATCAAATGTATCAAGTGGAATTACATTAGCGTCCAATACATCTATATACTGATAATTTATCCCAAACTTGAACCTAAATCTTCTTGTTACATGTATCTCTACACCCTTTTTCACTTATCCCAAAGGATATGGTTGTGAATGCTCGTAAGTTTCAAGACCAAGATTCTTTACAATCACATCAAACCAAATGAGATTGAGAATCGGTATCAACCAAAAAATTTACCTTAGTTCTCTTGATTTTTATTTTGATTTGGAATAGTCTACTCATCTCCTCTTCCTCCTCTTCATTTTTTATGTTGGTGTCCATGTATCCAAGCCTCTCGTGTACATCATAATCACCCTCTATTTATACCTCCACATCTTTCTTTACAAATATCGTGGATTTATTTGAATCCTTAGTTTGGTTCTTTGGATGTAACTCTGAATGTAACTTCCAACATGTAACATCAAGATGACCATTGATATCAAAATTCTTACAAAAATTCTTGGTATCTTTACAAGTATTCAAATTAGTGGCAATTTTTAACCTTTCCTTTTTGTTTACCTTTGTTACTTATATTTCCCTTCTCTTTCTTTACTTTATTTGTTGATTCTTTCATATTTGAATCTTCTTCTCATTGATTCCTTTCATCATCTATGTATTATGATTACACACAATCCTCATTGAGATCCTTAGGCTTTGTGGAGATAACCTTCCTTTAAAGGTGAGTGTGAAGTCCTCCTAAATACTTTGCTAGAATATCATCATCCTCTAATTCCATATTAAGCAACATGGCTTGTCTCCAAACTCCATAGTATAACCTTGCACACTTTGACCACTACCTTGTCTAAAATACGCCATTTAATCATATGGCCAGTCTTATGGCCAATAGGATAAAATTTAGCTCTAAGAAATTCTTTCAAAACCTCCCGTATTGATAATAAGAAATTTATTTTTATCATAAGTGGCTAGATGGGTTTCTTACCAAAACAGGGCATGACCTATCATTTTGAGACGTGCAAAGTTAATACTTTGTGCCTATGTGACCTTATGCACACTAAACTAAACTTATAGTTATTTAAACCATTTGTCTAATAACTCTGCATCTACTTGTCCTTCAAAGCTCTTACTTTTAACCTTAGTTTATACTTTAAAAGAAGCAAGATTAGATTTTACCTTCTCTTTTACAATTGTAGTTTCTTCTTCATGCCCTTGTACATATTCCTCATCGTGAATCTTTCCTATGCTAAAATTTTCAGCCAAATATCGAACCACTGAGTCCATGTTATCTTGATTTAATGAAGTATTCTTTTACAAATATAAGATGTCATGATGATATACATCCTATCCATCATGGTCTCTAGCATATCAATTCTACGGACCAAGTTCTCTTCCTCCATTTGATCTCAAACTCTTTATTTTCACTTCTTCGTAGATATTTCTAGATCGCAAGGTAAAACTTCTTCACATTTAGAAATTTTCATTGTCATATAAATTACAATAATGAATACCATAGTCATGGATACTTATTATCAGCTCTAATACCAAAATGATCAGTAAAATTCAAAATTTGGAACTTTACAAAATCAAAATATTTACTGTTCTACTTTCAATTTGAAAATGACAATCCTTGTTTAATTAATTGTGAGAAAAACTGAACTTAGAACTAATTTTATAGAAAAAGAAATAAAAATTATGCACCGAATTTATCCTAAAAACCCCCAAGTTGAGGGAAAACTAGCCAAGAAGGGAAATTTTTCTTTCTTCTCAAATTTTATTGGCCAATTATGAAATAATATAGATTACAACAAGAGGAAAGGAAGTAAAACAATGTAACACTCTCTCTCTATAATTGGATAATCTATTTCTACACCTTTCATCTAAAAAAAAACTCCAGCTCCAATGGTTTATCTCTCACACTTTTCATTAAGACTTTGATGATCCATTCTACATGTTCCCCTTGTACTTATAGTTGTTCTCATGTCCTCCCGCACCTTTGGAGAATGAGAAAGGTTGCATAGAGGAAGAGACATAGTCCATACGCTCCAAATCCGTAATTTTTCATGGATTTCTGTTATTTTTCCATCCATTAGTGATGGAACCTCTCGTGTCTATAGACCAAAGGTTGTGCACCAATGGAGTGGTTTCACAACCGTCGTTTCTACATGTAGGGGTGGTTACGCAACCATTGAGGAAGTTACACAACCACCTTTCTACACAAAGGGATGGTTCTATAACTTTACACCTCCACTTTGTTCTCGCTTAATTTTTCCTTCTAAAATTGGTTGTTCTAACGAAGTAGTGTTTATTTGGATCCCTATGGATCATAATCGTTAATGGAAACATAGCAATTTTGTGAATGGAGAAACTCCCTCTAAGTGAGATGGAATGATATGGTGACTAGATGAAAAATACATTCTCAAACATATTGAGAACTCCCTTCCATATATTTTGAATGGATAGTGGTGATGAGATCAATAATATTTTGGAACCATGATTCCCATCATGAAAACCTTCAATTGATTAAACTAGATGTTTCATTCTTAGCAATCCTCCTATGCGTGCTAACTCAAGTTACCAAATGATTTATTCATCTTATCGAGGTGACTTCAATGCTCTTCATTGATGATTTCAGTTGTAATATGGATGTGTTCATTGTGGATGAAGGTCTCATCTACATCAATGAATAAGGGATTCATTTGAAATATATTTCTGATAGGAAGTGATGCTCCAATTTTTAAAACAATTTTCTCGTCCTAGCTCAACAAGAAAGTGCAAACTTCCATTAAGCGGTAATAATAATTAGAGAAAACTCAGCCCTCCATATCTATAAATATAATCTACCTCATCATGCAAGAAATGTCACAAATGAAATGTAATTTTAATGAGAACACTTTCTTCAAATTTCGATACAATTTGGCTTGTTGAGTCACCGAGAAAATGCAAAACACTTTTCAGTTGTTATAATGGTTTTTAATAGAGTATGGGCCAAAAACATAGTTCTTTTTTTTGGGATAAATACACATATAAACAATTTTTTATTTTTTTGTAGAGGTATGGAGGAGGGGAACCAACATTCTAAATTTTAGAAATATCTCTTGTGGGTTTTTGGAACAAATGGAAAAATAATTTTTCAGTGCAAAGAGGATTTTTTAGTGTTCTTGGAAAATAAAAATTGGTTAAATAATTATATCTCATGAATTTTTCCATCTAAGAACGTGAATGATAGCTCAAAATGAAGGTTTTTGTGAGGGGATATCTTTAGAAAAATTTGAGAGGTTTATCTATGTGGTTTTTGAGAAATGATTAAAAAAATTTGGGTGGTTTTGTAAAAAAGTGGTTTAATAGCTGTATTTTTAAAATGGAGAGAAAAAATAAATATTTGAACTACATGCCATGATCCTTATACCATCTTCAAGGTATTTTTGATAGGATGATGTGCTCATATTTTGAGAGGTATTCAACTAAAGAATCAAGAGATATAAGCAAAAAAAGGTTTGAGAAAGATAGGGCACAAATGTGGTTTTAGTGGACTTGAGAGGTGGAAAAATAAGTTTTTAGTGGTTTGACATGTTGCACATTACATTTTTTGAAAATATGTTTTTGGAGGGAAATGGAGATTAAAATTTGTTCTGGTATAAAGGTGGAGATTTGGCTTTTCAAATACAAAGTGAAATTCCCACCCAATTTGCAATCCCTACCTCATAAATGTGACTTCACTAGGATTGGGCACACTTTTGGGGTGAAATTGCACCTCCAAAGTGTACATAATGCAAATGAGGGTCCAAAATTCATATAAGGAGTGAGGAGTGGGGCACACACATGTAAAATCTCCTCAAAATGTCCTTTTTCCATTACTTTTTTCTTTTTTATCAACCAATGAGAGGGAGGCGCACTTTAGAAGGTGGAGTTTCAAAGTGGATAATTCACAATGAAATGCACTTCCAAAAGGCTTCCAAGCTCCAAAAGTGTGTTAGGTACACTTGATGACATCATCATGTTAATGAATAATTATAAGGCGTTTAATATATGATTTTCACTTGAAATAGGAAAGATAATCTAATGCAAGCACTTAGAAACAAATTGGACATTTTTAGGCTCCTAACTCCACTCAAGGTTTCTAAAACCTTAAGTATAAGTTTCCTTATTTGGAAAATCCATCATGCATCAATGTTAGGAAGGTTTCCTCTTTTTTATGTTCCCAAAACGTTTTCTTACATATTACATCATGTATTAGACCTTATAATATTTATGATGACTATGTGTCAATCTCCCAAAACCACCTATAGTTATTGAAGCCTTTCCCGAGAAGTTGACCCTTCTTTAATGTTCACACACTCATTTTCCTCAAAAAGTGCTTAGAGAGAAATATTTCCCAAGACCATTCCAAAGCTCACATAATCCTTCCTAAACCATACTCTCATGAAGAAAAATCAAAGACACTTATATTTACTATATTTTTTTCTTCTTAAACCACCCATACATCATGAAACCTTTCCCATAAGTTGGTTTTTGAAAAGAGACAATTTGGAAATTTTGACTAGTTTTGAAAATTTTGAATGAAAAGGGGTAAAATTTTCAATATGGGTTTTAAGTAAAATTCCTAAAACTTTAACATGCCAACAAGTAAGCGTGACTTGGGGAATTGTCTTGGGTTATAAAATTGCAAACAAGGAAAAAAGGGACACCAAAATATCATGACATTAACAATACTAGTTCCTTATCCATTGGTCAAAATAGAGTCAAAAGGAAACACCTTCTTGTGGAAAATTTATTGAACACCCAACACACATGCAAAATCAACAAAAACACATGAAGGAAAACATGAAGGGGAAAAAATTTATGGACAAAAAAAAAACCTAGCTCACATGTAATTTTTATTTGTATACTCATATGCCTAGGCGCGCTGACACTTCACCAAGAAAATTTTGAGCACTCACCCAAATGCATGAATCCTAATAGGTCCCTCTTTGTTACTGGCTTGCCAAGGTGTTAGCATGCATATTTATAATAACCATACCCAAAACATATATTCCATCACAATAGCCAGATCCATGAGCTCATTTTTGAAACACACATAATAAAGAAAGCATAAATGTTCAAATAATAATTAAGATCAAATCTACCCTACATGTACCATGAGTAGAGATGTCAATGAAAAAAATCCATCCACAAAGATCCATTATATTATCTCTTCATAAATAGTATCTATATAAATCATTAACACCATCAAGAAGTCATGCACACAAATCATCCAACAACATACCTCTATTACAACTTAAAAATATATCACACAGAGTCTACTGAAACTATCACACGGTGTCTCAAAATAGTGAAATACATTACATACCTATAGGGCTGGGGATTTTCCCTTAAACACCCATGAACTCTCAAAATAGTTTGCATGCTCAAAATAGCCATGCGTGCATACAAAGATAACTATGAAGCATGCAAGATTCATTAATAATAGATTATCTATAAATAAACCCTGATCTAATCCTATTATTAGCTCAAACTCTACATGTATCTTAATCTTCCACTTTCTCTGTTGGTCCAAAATCTATCGGGTGGACGGATCTATGGATAAATGAGCGAATAGTGGGTAGGGCATAGCCCCTCTTTGAGTCAACAAAGTGAAATGGTTTATTGTTATTCTACCATCGGGAATGAATGTCATGTGCAAGTCTCACAATATTCTACCTTCGGGGGTTGGGATCTCATCCCAGTAGAGGTATTTCTAACTACAAAGAAGGAAAGAAACAAGGTGGGGAGATAAGGAAATATCGAGGGAGAAAAGAAATTAATTCCAAAGCAGAAAGGTCAGAGGGTCTATGTTTTAGGATGGTAGGAAACAGAGCTGAACTTACTCACATAGATGAACAAAGCAATACTGATGAATAAATGACAATAAAGTAGAAGTAGATTCAACAAAACAAACATACAAATCTAACATAAGAAAGGTCTGATGTAAAACACAAGTATTTAGTACAAAGTCTAAATATTGTATTAATATTTATGTTTTACATCAGACCTTTCTTATGTTATATCTTTATGTTTGTTCTATTGAATCTACTTCTACTTTATTGTCATTTATTCATCACTATTTCTTTGTTCATCTATGTGAGTAAGTTCAGATCTCATTTACTGACCTAAAACATAGACCCTCCGACCTTTTCTGCTTTGGAATTCATTTCTTTCTCCTTTAGATCTTTCCTTATCTCCCCACCTTGTTTCTTTCCTTCTTCTCAGTAGTTGGAAATACCTCTACCGGGATGAGATCCCAACCCCGAAGGCAGTAATATTGTGAGACTTGCACATATTCTGGGTAGAATAGCAATAAACCGATTTACTTTCGGCTTTGACTCAAAGAGGGGCTATGCCCTACCCACTGTTGGCTCATCTATCCATAGATCTGTCCACCCAATAGATTTTCGGACCAATAGTTTTTGGTGACTCCACTGGGGATTGAACAGATCTAACAGATCTATGATAGTGGTGTGTTTGAAAATTAAGAAAAAGTCAAAAATCACTACCTGTTTGCAAATTTTAACTTTTGTTCAAAATCCAAAATTTTTGCAAAAGTGACCCAAACTGAAAATTTTCTTCAGAGGTCCATAGATCTAGGCTAGTTAGAGATCTTTAGTTTGCTGAGTTTTTACAAAAATCTATATTTTTCCGTAGATCTGAGTTTTTGACAGTTTACCAAAATTTTCAAACTCTTTAAAAAGTCAACTCTAGATCTGAAAATCAGCTTACTAAGTTTTACCATCATTTTATCCTTGTTAATCAGACATTAAAACCGCAATCGGTTGTTAAAAGAGGGATAAAATTAAATATTTAGAAAAGTGCATACTGCTGATTTTTGTCAGAAAATTCAAAAAATCAGCAAGTACAACCAAAAAGAGTTTTTAGGATTTTCTCCGAAATATTACAGATTCGGAAGGTACACTGGCAGGTGAACCATTTACTCATAGTAGGAGAGCTCATGGAGAGGTTGATCCTACCTTCGATCTGCTTCAAAGGCACAACTTCAGTGTAACACCGACACGCTTCTCATCACTAAGTTCAGCTAACCGGTCATCCAGAGTGTCTCACCTCCGCAAAGGAAGCATCTCTCACAAGGTACATCCACATCACTTTGCAGTGCTTTGTTGCTCAGTGGGACTATCCTCCCAGCACACATTCTCTTTCCAGCTGTTCAAATGGTAGTGCCATGGGGAAATGCTATGGGCCCTTTGGCTTTACCACATCCTATTCACATGCTCCCACATGGAAATCGAAAGAATTTTCCTAAATTTGATGGTAGCGGGAACCAGAGCATGGATTCACACATATCCATGGTTCATCATGTCATGCAGTATCCTGTATGTGACCCATGAAGATGTGTCAATTCACCTCTTTTTGGAAACCTTGCAAGGACCAGCAGTGGAATGGTTTCAGCATTTGCCGGCCGGATCTATTACTAGTGGGCCACCTTACGGACTGCATTTGAAGAAAGGTATAAGCCTTCCGAGGACGTATTTGCATTGCTGTCAAAGATCACTCACCTAAAGAAGGAGGTCAATGAAACCATGCACAATTTCATCACCCGTTTCAACTCACTAATCAATCGAGTTCCACCTACCATGCTTTTGCAACAACAAAAATCAAAAAAGTGTTTCTTCGTGAATGCCATGAGCTCAAAAGTAAGTTTCTTACTCTTGCAAGAACAGACATTACTACTCTGGTTCTCGCCTGCACTGCTGCCATATGGATTGAAGACAACTTGCTAATATCTAGTAAATTAAAGCAAGAGCCATCTAAGCTGAAATTTTTAGCTCCTTCTCCCACCACTTCATCCGATCCAAGATTCCGTAAGATGGAAAATGACCTCGCTTTCGATTTTAAAAAGTAGCTAGCTCGATTCTCCGGGCACTTCGTACACGCGATATTCCGCGGAGGAGCTTTACTTCTAACAATGTCTCACAAAGGCCCCGCCTACCCGTAGCTACTCCACGGTTGGCACTTGAAGCCCCTCCGATCAATGCTTTAGCCAAAATCAAAGAAGAGGAGCAAAATTATGAAGAACCTTCATCACCAGGTGAAGATGATCAAGATGTCGGTGAACCAACTGGTGACTCTACTATCGGGTATATGGAATTTGATGAGGAAGAATATGATGAAGAGGAGGGTACCCAAGGATATGCAAGCAGACAATCTTATGTTGTTTTCACCCACTCTCAGGAAAAAGAAGTAGAAATTTCTGCCAAGGTGCAGAAAGAGAAGGCCGTGTCAAACACGTCACCAACCATTGTAAAAAGAGGTAATCCCCTTCCTGCTCAGCCTGTTACTAAGTCTTTTTCAAAGAAATATTTTTCCCCTTTTTCCCCTCTGAATCAACCTCCTCATATTCCTATCAAGACCAGCAATCCTACCCTACCCTTGCGAAATGAGGGACTCATTCCTTCATCCACGCAACCCTTGGCCGCATTTGACATAATTGATCATGCTAAAAAGACCAAAATCCAGATGTCTGAAGCTGAATATCTTCAGTCAAATCCCGAGCAGCTTGCGAGGATGACTGAATACATCCAAAGCAAAGCTATCATAACTACTCAGGTTTCCCTGAAGGGAATCCTTTCTACTCCTCCTACGTCTCGCATAAATGTTGCCTCAACATCTGCGTCAGAAAGATAAAACCTTTCTATCTCTCCCTCTTGATCAATGGCCACAAACTAAGTAGCTACATAATTGATTCGGGCTTTCAATAATGTCATGCCAAGCAAAGTCACCCATGCCTTGGGCCTCACCCTTACCAAGCATTTTGGTAGATGTTATTCCTTCAAACCAAGTAGGTTCCGTTGATTGGTCAAATCAAAGACACGCAGTTTGCATTTGCAGCGTTTCCAAAGAAAAGAGTAAATATGACTGTCCTTGTTGCCGATATTCCGGTAGCATATGGAATTCTACTAGGAAGGAGATTTTGTAGTGAATTTGGTGGGGAGATTCATATGGACTGGTCTAAGGCTAGAATCCCCGTCAAAGGTGTAATGCAAACATTGGAGCTTGAATCACAAAAGAAGTACCTGGTTACTAACTCCAATAACCCCAAAGCCCAAATTCTCTTTGAATCATCAGGGATGGGAAACTATTTCTTGTGTACTGAGTCTGATAAGGGGGATGTCCTTGTCCAAACAGAAGATCTTAACAAGATCTAGACTTTATAGTTTGACGGTAGCTACGCAACTAGTGGGTGCGGCGCTGGAGCCGTGCTAATATCTCCCGAGGAGGAGATTATTCCTCTCTCTTTCAAGTTGCAATTTTTCAACACAAATAATACTACTGAGTATGAATCTTTGCTACTTGGCATGCAAGCCGCAAAGGAAAGAGGAATCAAGAATCTAAAAGTACAGGGTGATGCAGAGCTGGTCATAAATCAAGTTAAAAGGATATACCAAGTAAAGAATGAAAGGCTCAGGCATTACCGCAACACGGTATGGGATAACATCAAGGAGTTTGATGCTTTTTCAATAGAAGCTATCCCAAGAGCTCAGAATGACATGGCTGACTCATTAGCCATCTCAGCATCCCTCATGCTCCCTCACCCAGGTTTGAAAACAGACAAATATACCATTGAGGTGGTTTTTCACCGAAGCATGCTGGACAATTCTCAGCACTGGCAAGTATTCAACGATGACAATCAACTCATTTCCTTTCTCGAAAAATTGGAAAATTTTAATGAGCTTCATTTTGAAGGATCTACTTCCACATGCCATGAGTCTGTTACTGATCAGAGTGGGGAGACCGAAAGAAACGACGGCATATGTCAGCTCAAAGGAAATAAAATCCTGAAAGGTTTGGTTTCTCTAGAACGTTTGTTAGACATGCATGATCGTTTTGTAAAGAGGAAAAGGTGAGATGATCCTAACTCCTCCCTAGAAACCGAACCAGACAATTTAGGTTCGGTAGAACATCTCGCAGCTTTGTGAACATTGGAAAATGTTACACACCCAAAGAGAAGCGAGAAATTGCCAAGTTGATTCTTTGAAGAAATACATGGATTTATTGGCATGGTCCTATGCCGATCTAAAGTCTTTCAAGCCAAAGGACGTCCAACATGAAATCCCGTTGAAAGAGGATTTCAAACCCTTTCGCCAGAAGTAGAGACACTACAATCCTAAGATCTCAAGTACTATCCAGGCTGAAATTCAGAAAATGCTAGATGCATGGATCATTTTTCCTATCCATCACAGTACTTGGGTGGAAAATATTGTGCCAGTACGTAAGAAGAATGGTGAGATACGCATCTGCGTAGATTTTCACAACCTGAATCAAGCGTCCCTGAAGGACAACTACCCACTTCCCATAATGGATTAGGTTCTGCAAGCAGTGACTAGATCAGAAATGCTATCCATGCTTGATGGTTTTTCTGGCTACAATCAGATTGAAGTCTCACCCGAAGACCAATTTAAAACAGCATTCACTACCCCTTGGGGTACATTCACCTACAGCAGGATGCCTTTCGGCTTAACCAATGCTGGTGCTACTTTCCAGAGGGCAATGGACTTCGCATTCAAAGGCATGATGGGGAAGGTCATCGTGGTTTATTTGGATGACTTAACTATGTTCTCTAAGCAGTAAAATGATCATTGTGATCATTTGGAGCAAGTATTGATTAGATGCCGAGAGCATGGGATTTCCCTTAATCTGAAAAAGTCTATTTTTGGAGTCACAGAAGGAAAGTTACTGGGACACATTGTAAGCAAGGAAGGGACGAAGATAGATGCCGAAAGGGTTAAGGCTATTTAGAGCCTTACTTTACCTACAAGCAAGGCCGGCGTTCACTCTTTCTTCAGGAAGGTGAACTTTCTTAGGTGCTTTGTTCCTGACTTTGCTGAAAAGACTTGCCACATATCAAACATGATGAAAGGATCACCAACTTACCGGTGGATCGAAGAAGGAAATAAGTTGTTCGAGGATATAAAAGCCTGCATCACTCACACGCTAGTCCTGGTATGTCTTGATTTCTCCAAATATTTTATCATGTATAGCTATGCATCTGAGCATACCGTATTAGCTATCTTGATGCAAAATAATTATGAGGATGTTGAATCCCCGATTGTGTTTATGAGCTCTCCTCTCAAGCCTCATGAATTAAAGATGTCCCAGTTGGAAAAGCATGCCTTCGCCATGGTCAAAGTAGTCAAGAACTTTAGGTATTACATTCTAAATTTTCATACAACGGTATTGGTTCCTGACACAACAGTCAAGTCCATCCTAACTCAACAGGAGTTAGGGAGTTTGTGAGGAAATTGGATCGCAAAAGTCCAGGAGTATGATCTAGATATAAAGCCAACCAAGCTAGTAAGAGGAAAGGGCCTATGTCAGCTTATGGCTGAAAACCAAGGTTCAGAAGACCCTGACGGAAAAGATGATTGCGCCAATGGAGCACAAAGCCAGCTGGAGAAAGCCGATTCACTACCTATGGTTCTATTTGTTGCGACCAGCGACAAGTGGTATTTCGATATTGCTTTCTTTCTCACCTATGGTGAATGCCCAGCTCATCTAACTACAAAGGAGAAGTGTGCTATAAAGCTCAGAGCAGCCAGATATGTCATCTGGGATGACGGTTTATACAAACGTGAAATAGATGGTGTCTTCTTGCGATGTGTTGACAAGCCACAGTAGGTAAAGTTACTTGAGATTTTTCATGATTCAGCATGTGGTGGCCATTTCTCCTCTTCCGTGATGGCACACAAGATCATCCAGATAGGTACTATTGGCCAACACTTTTCCAAGATATGGCCACCTGGGTAGCAAAGTGTGAGCCTTGCCAGCAATTTGTTGGTAAGCCAAAATTGGCTGCTTTTCCCCTCAGGCCGGTCATCATTGATGAACCATTCAAGCAGTGGGGAATCAATTTTATCGGTGCACTCAATCCCCAATCGAGTTTCAGACATAGTTATGTCCTGACAACAACAGATTACTTCACCAAATGGGTTGATGCCATACCTGTCAAGCATGCCACTTCCGAGGTTGTTTACAGTTTCATCAAGGAAAATATCATTGTCAGGTTTGGCATTCCAAACAAGATTGTTGTTGATAATGCTTCCAACTTCTCCTCATGAGAAGTTGTTGGTTTTTTCTATGAATATGGGATAACCTTGCCTCATGCCTTGGATTATTATCCCCAGGGAAATGGTCAGGCAGAATCCAATAATAAAAACTTAGTGACCATCATACGGAAGCTAGTTGACGAGAGTCAGCAGACGTGGCACAAGTCATTATATAATGCTTTGTGGGCGGACCGCATTACTCCCAAGAGGTCTCTCGGTATGTCACCTTTTCAAGTGTTATATGGAACTAACACCGAGCTTCCCATTTCTATGGAACTCCCTACTTTGTGCTTGGCATGAGCAATCGAAGATGAGAATTTCCGAAATTCTCTTGAAAAGAGGATCATGTATCTAGCAGAGCTCGAAGAAAAGAGAGTAAGAGTGGTCGATAGGATCACCAAACATCAAAATCAGGTCAAGAGACTATTCGATAAAAAAGCTAAGCAAAGAGATTTCCAGATGGGAGACCTCATCCTTTTGTGGGACAAACAGAGAGAACCGAAGGGCATGCATGGGAAATTTGATTCTCTATGGAGAGGGCCTTTCAAGATCAAACAGCTCAATGGAGAAAATAGCTTCTATCTCTCTTATCTGGATGGAACTGAGCTCCCGCTTCCCTATAGCGGGCAGCACCTCAAAATATTCAGGAAGTAGAGCTTGCTCTCTTCTTTGTACAATTTGCTTTTTGTCGTGTGTTTTCTTTTGTCGTGTGTTTTCTTTTGTCATCGCCCTTGTTTTTGACTCTCTGTAACCCAATGGATAGGCACATGAAAATCTGGGATTCTCTACCCTTGAGTCTCGCTCAAAGATAGTCCCCAGAAAGAGCTAGTTGTTATCCTGTAAAATTGACGAGGGCAATTTTATAGGTAACCATACCAAATTTTGTCCCGGTCCCTCGTCGTGGACCCCTCTACGTTTAGAACATCACAAAATCCCTTTCCGGAAATCTAGTTTTCCGAACTTAGCCATTTTGGTCCCTTTTTGGCTGGGTGCACCTTTTATCTATGTTACATAGAGTAAATTTGTGCCCCTTTCATTTCCTTTGGTGCACCATTTTAGGTGTCGACACATGTTTTGGTGCACCTTCCCGTGATGTGCCATTCTTGTGTGCACCAAGGGGTGCATGAAATGGGATGTTGACAGTCGTAAACTTGCGCCAAAGGTGCAAGTATCTCTGTGTTGACATGCATTTATCCACGCCAAAGGGTGCACTATTTTACATGTCGACACGAGTTTTGATGCGCCCTTAAAAAGTGGTTGGCACATTTATTACACCTTTTCCTATATATAGGCGCATCCACCTTGTCACTTTCACCAGTTAGAAAAACACGTGATTAACTTTCATTCCTCTCGCACTGTCAGCACGCCTTGTCATCCTCGTGTCACATTCATGGACCCAGGTTTTGCCTCTCACATTCTATATATTCCAGGTAAGTGGTCCTTGTTACTCTCATGTTTTAGTTTTGTTGTTGGCTATTTGTTTGTGTGGTAGGGTAGATGGATTTGTAAAACCCCCCACTTTTGTTGTTCTGGCTGTCTCTCTCCCCCAAGCTCTCCCTTCTCTTTCCAGATCTGCTGGTAAGGAGGGCTCTGCCTTAAAACTAACTTGGATCTTCTTGCTATGCCCCCTTCACCATCCAAAAAACCTCTGTAAAAGAGGCCTGAAAGATCGCAAGCCTGTCAGGATAGAGAAAACCTAAAAAGATGAGTTTGAAACGCTGTTTTCCTCTTGGCGCATTCGCCTTTCCTACTGCATAAAATACAATCACGCCCAGAAGGCACGCTTTTCTTGCTTGCAACACCCAATAACCCTGCACCTTTGGCGCACCGAGCTCCTATGTTACATTACAAATATTTGCGCCATTGGTGCACCCTGCCCCCATGCGACACCAACATTACTTGCACCAAGTATAAAACTACGTAAACGGCACAGGCGCATCCCCTCTTACAGCAACACAATGTCATGCAAACCTTCCCGCGCCACGCCAAGTTCCCCTTCTGCGCACATAAAGCCTATGTTACACGCATCAACCCCGCACTTTCTTGCACCAAATTTCCATGTAACATGAAAATATATGTGCCATTGGCACATCCTCGTCCCTACGCAACATGAAAATTATCTATGCCCAAAGATAAAATGCACGTGAATGGTACAGCGCACTTCTGCTTACAATAAAAAAATGTCATGTGCAGTGTTCATGCACCCTGCACCCTTTGGCACTAATTTGTTCTTTGTAACACCCTTCTTCCGTGTGACATACTATTAACCCCGCAGCTGCAGTGTTCATGCGCCCTGCGCCCTGAGACCTTAAAATTGCTAACTCCTCACTCTTCCTTCTGTCAATGCTTTAATGGGAGATCTAACATTGCTAACATGGCTTTTCTCTAGGCTGGGTTTCACAAGATAAATCCACATGTCTACATCAAGGAAGAGACAAACCAATTCTAAGGGAAAATCCAAGCTTACGAGAGGAAGAGATGAAGTACAAATACCAAAGGGTCGAATGCCCGAGTCTCGGGTAGAATGTAACCTGGATATAAGAGACTCAGAGCTCAGTCACATTGATATGGAAGATTTATGGGCCAAAACCAGGAGGGTCACAGGGAGTCCCTGGATGGACAAACTAGTGGGCAGTGGCCTGCATTTTGCTGGGGGGATCCCCGTTAGTGTAGTGAACAATGAGTTCATGATGGTAGTGGCCCGCTGCTACAACAAAGACACTAGGTGTGTCCAAAATGAAAAGGGTGAAGTCGTGATTAACCTTACCTCCTGGCACTTTGAAATCATGCTTGGCATTCCTCATCACCAACACTTTGTGGCTATAAGCCAAGAAGACTACACCAAGGCTTGGGAGGACAATGAAGACCAGTGCATGCAACTGATGAATGAGGTGTACTTAAAGAACAAAAAGGTGGTAACCAGATGGCCACAGGTTATTCACCGTAGTGACTTCTCTAAGGAACTAAGTGATACCATCACATTCCTGAGTAGAGTATTTGGGATTTTTGACACCCATTACTTTCATAAGTGGATGCTCAGGTACCTAGAGACCATGAGTAAGAACGTACCTGATCAACGCTTTGAGTGGGCAGAGATAATAAGCAGTACCATATCCAAGTAGCTCCAATAACTCACCACAACAGGGAGGTTCTACATGAACTCCTACGTAGTTTATGTTGTAGCCTCGGAGAGAGATTATCTAGCATTGAGCTGATGCGGGGTTTGGCCCCAGGTGAGAATATACGAGTACTACCCAGAGCTGAAGCTGGAGAACAACATCTCACAGTTCACCAAAATCAACGATGCCTTTTTCTACGGCATTGTCTAGCCATTTGAGGCCCAACATGACCCATGGTCGGACGACCAAGAGCATCGTCGTAGCAATGGAAAAGTGGGGGGCCTTATTCACACGTTTCCCACCTTCACCTATCTCAGGGCAGCTAACTTCCTGGGTGAGCCCACCAAATTGCCGAGATATGCCGGCCCCAAGTTGATCTTGTTAGAGCTGTCCAGACAGACTCGTAATATATCATGAGAAGTGCTTGAAAAGGAAGAAGGGTGGAACTCCTTTCCCCCTCACAGTGGGCAGATACACCTATGTGTCTCATCACAAAGCCCGGAAATGGTTGCTTGAGCTAGAACTGCTCAATCTGAAGCACAACTTCCTGGAAAGGCCCACTTTTGATCCAAGGAATTGCCTTCCCAGGAAAAAATCGATCCTATCCACCTTCCATAGATCAAGGACATTTATATCGACCTGTACCATGAGGTCAAGCTCAGAAGAAAGGACCATTCTCACCTGGCCCTGGCAGAGATCATTCAGTACGGCGTGGCCATTGTCCCGAAGGGTTATCAAACTACCGATCAAGAAGTTGATTAGGTATATCTTGACATGGATGGGGACAACTGGCCATTTACTGCAATCGACAGAACCAAAGCACCCCAGACCATTGAAGAAAGGGTCAAAGAAACTCTGTGATGACAAAACACTGGTGCAGGATGAATGGCCTCATCTACCTCGGGGTAGATTTCACTACATCTCCATTGGGCAACGCACCATCTAGGCCAAAACATCTACCGAAAGCAAAAGGAAAGGATAAGGAGGGTGAGTCAAGCTCCACTCGGGAAGAGGCTCCCGAGAGTCCCCTTCCACTGTAAAAGAACAAGTTGTGAGCCTGTTATCTCCAGAGAAAGAAGTGACCGAAGATGTTCCGATGGGCATGTCCACTCAGGATGTTGCCACTGCTACAACTACTGAGGTCCCTTCTATCCCTTCTCCCTCTCCTCCTTCTCCTCCTCGTGTGACCCAAGTGACCGTTCCTTTGGTCGTATCCTCTCCCCCATCTTCTACTGTTCCCCCTCCTCGTCATCCATCTTCTCTTCTCTCGCGGAGCTGTCCCCCACTATTTCTTCTCTCATCTCTCAGCTCCCTTCCATATCCTCATCTTCCTCCCCTGTAGTATCCCTTCCTCTCTTGAGTACTTCACTGGCCTCTCATTCAATGCTGCCACCAAGTGTATCAATGCATTTTCCTCCGCCACTACTCCTACTCCCTATTCTACTTCGGTCCCACTCCCATAATTCCAGCATGGATCTCTCAAAGACTTGAGCCAAGAAAAGAGGAAAGTTACTATCACACCGATGGACTTCTCCGTCATCCCCTCAAAAGGGGCCAAGAAGCAAAATCCTAAAACCCACTTCTCTCAGAGTGCATCAAGAGAGAGAGTAATGGAGATAGTGTATCCCAATCCTTTGAAGGATAAAAAGGATCTGTCTCCGATAGATTATACAGTTACCCAAGTCATGATGGGAATGTCTTTAGAAAGCCTTCAACGAGAGGCCCTGCATAGTGGATGCCCTTTGCAAGAAATTTCGAAAGCAAAGGAAGAAAAGAGGCTATTAAAGGAGAAAAATAAACATCTTCTCCATGCCTTGCAGAAAATGGGAAGTGCACCTCCTACAACTACCACCAAAACTCCTGAGCCCCCGAGTCGGGATAAGATAAATGAATACGTCAAAATTGGTGAGCAGGGCATGGCAGTGTCCGCCTGGAGAGACCAAATCCTCAAGGAAAGTGAGGGAGTAATCGTCAAGTTCATCGAGTTGTATCAGAACATCAATCAGGTGAACAAGGCACTCCAGTGATCGCGACACCCATCTCTAAAGAGTTGGACCATGCTAGACTCTAGCATGAGACCTTCCATAAAATGATCGAATATTCACCAAAGATCTAGTTAAGTTCGGCGTCTTCAATCACCCCGAGCGCCCAACAAAATCCTTTCTACTTTGGACTACCAAGTTGATCGGTTGGAGTTTGTCCTCAAAAAGATAGATAAATTCAAAGAGGAAGCTTTGGAGGCTATGCACCGGATGGAGAAAATCATCCTAATAATTTCCCAGCTTGCTCACTCCTTCTTTTTCCCTAAGGAAGGCGAGAACAAACTATTCGGATCTTCAATGAGATTGTCTCGCAAGGGTTAGGGCCGGAAGCCACGTTTGACACCGAATGCATCAACAACCTTCCTCGCCTCGTGTGACTTTATAGGGTTCCCGATAGAGGCGGAAATGAATATGCCAAACTCCTAGAAAGGCTCATGGATGAACATTAAACTTGGGAAGTTATCAGCGATCACCACAAGGATCCTGCTCAGATCAACTTCAGCCCATGATCAACAAGTTCATGGAATATCAAGCCCAATTCAAATCGGTGAGCGGGGGCATGGAAGTGTCCGCCTAGAGAGACCAAATCCTCAAGGAAAGTGAGGGAGTAATCAGCAAGTTCACCAAGTTGTATCGTAACATCAATCGTGTGAACAAGGAACTCCAGTGATCGCAGACCCATCTCTAAAGAGTTGGACCATCCTAGGCTCTATCATGAGACCTTCCATAAAATGATCGATGCTGCAATGGAAGATCTAGTTAAGTTCGGTGTCTTAAATCACCCCAAAGTGCCCAACAAAATACTTTCTACTTTGGACTAACAGTCGATCACTTGGAGTTTGTCCTCAAAAAGATAGATCAATTCAAAGAGGAAGCTTTGGAGGCTATGCACCGGATGAAGCAAATCATCCTAAGAATTTCCCCGTGCTTGCTCACTCCTTCTTTTTCCCGAGGAAGGTAGACCAAACTATTCGGATCTTCAATGAGATCGTCTCTCGCAGGTTAGGGCCGAAGCCACGTTCAACACCGAATGCATCAACAACCTTCGGCTGTCGTGACTTTATAGGGTTCCCCGATAGAGGCAGGAAATGAATATGCCAAACTCCTAGAAAGGATCGTGGATGAACGTGAAACTTGTAAAGTTATCGCGATCACCACAAGGATCCCGCTCAAGATCAACTTCAGCCCATGATCAGCAAGTTCATGGAATATTGAGCCCAGCCTCAAATCGGTGAGCGGGGCATGGCGGTGTCCACTGGAGAGACCAAATCCTCAAGGAAAGTGAGGGAGTAATCGTCAATTTCACCGAGTTATATCGAACATCAATCGGTGAACAAGGCACTCCGTGTGATCACAAGACCCATCTCTAAATAGTTGGACCATGCTAGGCTCTAGCATGAGACCTTCCATAAAATGATTGATTGCTCGAGCTTAAATATCTAGTTAAGTTTGGCGTCTTCAATCACCCCAAAGTGCCCAACAAAATACTTTCTACTTTGGACTACCAAGTCGATCAATTGGAGTTTGTCCTCAAAAAGATAGATAAATTCAAAGAGGAAGCTTTGGAGGCTATGCACCGATGGAGCAAATCATCCCGAGAATTTCCCAGCTTACTCACTCCTTTTTCCCTAAGGAAGGCGGACCAAACTATTCGGATCTTCAATGAGATCGTCTCACAAGGGTTAGGGCCGGAAGCCACATTTGACACCGAATGCATCAACAACCTTCTACTGCCGTGACTTTATAGGGTTCCTGATAGAGGCGGGAAATGAATATGCCAAACTCCTAGAAAGGCTCGTGGATGAACGTGAAACTTGCGAAGTTATCAGCGATCACCATAAGGATCCTGCTCAGGATCAACTTCAGCCCATGATCAGCAAGTTCATGGAATATCAAGCCCAGTTCAACATTACTTCTCCCGAGCAACAGCAGAAGTAGGACACTCCCTTTCGACTGCGAGATGATGATGAATAGTCTCCTTCCTCTCTTCTTCTTTTTGTAAATATATAAGAGTATGTTGGCATAAATGATGACATCATCCATGTTACACCATGGGATGATGTCATCCACCAAGTTGCCAAAAGTCAATAGTTGACTTTTAGATATTTTGTAGATATTTTGTAATTAGGTGGTTGGTTTGCTTTTGCCTTCTTTCCTTCTCTTCTTCTATAAATACTTGAATACTTGTTGTATTCAAGGGGTGGATACTTTTCAGATGAAAAATAGAAGTAAGAAGAAAAGGCTTTGAACTTTTTGTAACAGAAACAAATATTAATACAATATTTAGACTTTGTGCTGAATACTTGTGTTTTACATCAGACCTTTCTTATGTTAGATCTGTATGTTTGTTTTGTTGAATCTACTTCTACTTTATTTTCATTTATTCATCAGTATTGCTTTGTTCGTCTATGTGAGTAAGTTCAGCTCTATTTACTACCAACCTAAAACATAGACCCTCTGACCTTTCTGCTTTGGAATTCATTTCTTTTCTCCCTTCAGATCTTTCCTTATATCCCCACCTTATTTCTTTCCCTTCTTCTGTAGTTGGAAATACCTCTACTAGGATGAGATCCCAATCCCCGAAGGTAGAATATTGTGAGACTTGCATAGATTCCTGTTGGTAGAATATCAATAAACTAGTTTCACTTTGCTGACTCAAAGAGGGGCTATGCCCTGCCCATTGTTGGCTCGTCTATCCATAGATCTGTCCACTTGACAGATTTTCAGACCAACACTCCCAAAATAAATTTTCCTTAGTCACAAATTCTTCATTCTTTTATCTTTTCATGCTCTGTACTCCATCCTATTTTTAGCCTTAGCCATACAAAATGGCTAATTCTCGAACTTCATCTTACTGTGCTCGAATCCTCAAAGTGCAAATCTGTTAACCTTCCATGCCTATCCTCGTGCCCCCTAATTTCTTTCCACCATCATATACACTTTTGATACTTAGGAAATATTTCACCGGCTAACATTACACCACACTAATGTCATTTCCACCCTCGAAAATGGGGTTACCTCACTTATACCTCCAAAGAATAAATAATGAAGTATGGATTTAAAGAATAAAATAATTGTATAACTTAAAGAATATTTAAATCACCAGTGAGTTTATTCTTCATTAGGAAACAGGAGCTCAAGGTACTCATTTTTTATGTCTGCCTCTAACTCATTCCAATTGTCGAGTCCCTTTTTGCCTTCGCATGAATATATCTAAGTACTACATCCATTTCTTCTAGGGTCATATTTTCACCCTTGTTCTTTAATTCCCATGCTACACTTGCTAACCATGACACCATGACATCTGTTATGTCCATTCACCGTGTTATCAATTTTCCCAATTATTTTACTTTGTCATCATGAGGGTCTCGAGTATCTTAATCACATTGTGGTTCTCTGCACGATGAATCGCAGCCTCTCCTCATGTCCCAAATTATCTTTATTTTTAGGGACAAGAACTTCATTTTCTTCTATTAACATCCTTATTTTTATTAATCGCCTGGGTCTTCACACATTTTTAGCACCAAGTTTTTTTCTTTAATTCATCCTTCAAAGTTTCTAGTATGGAGTCATACTTAACTACCTTGCATGTGATCTACTTCTTGGTTCTCTCCTTTTCACCTGCAACTTCTCTTTGTTACGGGAAACTATATTTTCTGCACTTAGGTCATGCGTATTGGTCCCTCATTTTTTTAAAAAATGTACTAGGATCCATAAATAATGCAGGGCTGATGGAAAGTTACCAATTACCTTTTCTTCATATTGTGGCCATTCCTTTAAAATTTCCTCTCCAATCTCCTTGGCCATCTCAAGGAAATTCATCTCTCTATTTTCTTCTTTCTCCTTTTCTTTCTTCAAGTCCTATATTTCCTCTTCCTTTTCATTTTTATCCTCAAAAAAGTTCTCAAGGTATCCATTTTATAAAGATTATAGAGCGTGACCTTTGTAGCTATCCTCATCAATGCATTGCTTTCCTTCTCATCGAGAGAACTCTGTGGGATTGATTGTCACATGCTTGGAATGCGAGCCTTTTTCATTCAACTAGTGTAACATGAATACTCACATACTTCAAACTCGGGCTCATTCATTTGAGTTTTCATACTCCATAAAAGTAATTTCCTTTTGCACATGTTTGCCATCTCTGGGTCCATTATTTCCCATCCATACAATTGTTCTCAGGGCAAGATTTCTCCTGGAACCTAGCACGTATAATATTTGTTTGGTTTTTGATGTACCCAAGATATGGTGTTTGCACCATATCTTATTTCCTTTTCTACTAGCATGTTCACTTGTATTTATCTATGTCTTAGTTCCTTATTTATTCTCCTTTACCATTCCGACTTCCGGTCCATTGGTAATTTGCTTAACACTATCTTAGTTTTTGTATCTCCTCCAATGTAGCTTTCTTCTTCATTATTAAGTATACTCATGATGGGTACTTCTACATCAAAATGTAGTTTCTTGTAGCTCATCCCCTCATCTTCTTGAACTTATAAGATAGGTATGGAAACATTATTATGTGTACCCCCATTTGATGACTTCTCTTCATCATTATCCCTAACATGCACATACTTGTTCCTTTTCTTTTTATCCTCTTTTCTCTTCTTTACAGGAATCATGCACAAAGGACCTCCTCACTAGCCGTGAGGTCTCAAAACCCTCATCTAAATTATTAGACTTGTTTTTAAGTTGTCTCATGCCATGGTCAAGAAAAATATTGTATTCTTGTCCTTCCTCTTCTCACTTAAGGATATTTTCTAAGTCATGTTTTTCCTACCTTTGGGGTGTATCATTAAGCTTTCTTTTTGTGCCTACCATTCATTTGTTCTTTGGAGGACCCGTAAGTGATACGTACTCACTAGAAATGTACTTCCAATCTTTAAACCTTATCCTTAACTATACATACATGCACATAAGCTCTATCTACCCCAAAATCATGACCTATGGAGTGATATAAATGTCATCCAAATCCATCAGTATCCACATATTCCTCCTTGTTAGGGTAGACATACATTTTTCGTATATTTTGGATGTATGCATCTACCTTGTCAAGCATTAAACTACAAATTTCATGCATTATGTAGCCTTGCTCATGGAATATTTAAAGTAACGAGTAGTAAAAATTAATGCAAACTCACACCAGGATTTTCTCACCGGTATTCATGTAAAAATGGCCCAAACAAAAATGTTGATACACTGCAAACTCTTCTTGTCCCTCCAATACACCAGAAACTCCTGTGGGATGTGTCACTCTCCTTTAAATGCATTATTCATCCTCATGTACCACTTGTCTATGTGCTACTTATAAGTGTTTGGAATTGTTCTTGGACATGTGAACCTCTTGAATTTCTTCTCCGGTGACGTATTCTCCAAATAATATACCCACATCTTATCCTTTGGCCCATCAGGCACACCAATTTCACAAAATACAATGAGGAGCAAGATAATGCCCCAAGTTATCTTCTCACCTTTGTCATCCTAGATGTGTGCCTCTTCCACTATGCTTTCTACAATGTATCTCGCAATGTTATAGTAAGTTTTTTTACAATTTTATACACTATGTACAACCAAAGGTGTTTTTCACCTCCTTCTACCTATTTGAGGTGCCCACTTGTCGCTAACCATTTTCGTAGCTACCCTTGTAGCTTGGTCTTCTATGTTTGTGAAATTAAAATCTCGACCTCCTCCTTGTGATATTTGAATGTGACAATATCGTTGCCTTTAATCCATCATCATTAGAAAGGTTTCATGTAATTTCCTCACTAGATTCATGCAATCATGTAACCTTTCCAATCAACTTTTCATAGTTCTTATCCTTCCACCTATGAAGTAGAACTAATCCTCATGCACATGTGACATAACCCACTGGGTACAGTTCTTGTATATTTCAAAGAATGGCAGCTCATGAAATTACATCACCCCAACACTCTCTAACATTTTTTATATAAAATTAACCATTACTCTTTGCCCATCTACAGATCCTTTTATTTCCCTTAAAGATGTTATCTTCCTTTATTTCCTTCGAGTTTTCTTAGTGTGGTGGGTGATTTCTCTAATCTTGAATTTTTCAACTGGGACGTTCATGACCTTTCTTCAATCACCTCCTCAATGTATCGCATCTCTAAAAGCCACTTATGCGGTGCCTCCTCTATCACAGGTTCCTTAACCATAGCTCTCCTTGGTTCCATTGTTCTTCTTAACTAACAACATGCTCTAAAAACTACAAATGTTTTAAATCCTTACCCTTGCACCTTCACTTCCTCTGTTGCTTAAAACTATCTTGTGCCCTAGTGTTCCCTAGCTCCAAATCTATCTCCTTCAAACCCTAACCTTGTGAACTTTCCTTCCACACATGCCCAACTAGCTCAAACACCTTTCCATGTGGAGCTCTGGTAATGTTGTGTCCTAAAATCACCTATTTTCTACTTGGTCAATTGATCTTTTCATGTCACACTTCGTCGCACCTTCATTCGCACTCTATAACTCGAGACTCAAAACATGCAAGGTAAGGAATAGGGTCGCATGTGCTCCCTTTATAGAAAATTCAAAAATTTCCATGTTAATTTCTCCTCAACTACCACTATACATGACATTAACTCCACTCTTTTTCTCTTCTACACTATGTGTTGTATTCTTCTCGCGAGCAGTCGTAACCTTCTAGCACACCCACTACTTCGGGCCACAGACCTCCTTTCTTGCACTTCCCTACACCGAAGTACCTATCCATTGCTCCTCATAACAAGTAGTTTCCCATGATGTTTCCTACCTTATGTTACACTACACATCTTTCCATCCAGCACGGTCTTCAATCTAAGAAAAATTCCTTAAAAGAACCTTCAATCCAAGAACCTGTAACATATTTTTTTATGCGCACCAATATTTCAAAGGAGATTCAAGTTTCAACCCATATATGTACCTACATACCACTTGTATCTGCTCCACCCCACACTTAAAGTATGTGTGGTCCTCTGCGCATGAATCTAATAGATATTAATAAGATCCTAGTGCACAAGCATGATTATTACAATAAAACACTGAACTAAATTGACAAATCATAACAATAATGAAAGGAAACACATGAAAATAAAATGCATGAAAGGGAAATCTAATATAAGTGGCAATATTGCCTTATTACAAACACCAAGAAGAATTATTTATAGTAGGGATTCAACCTACTCCCATTAAAGTAACTGGGAAATAGAGTGCCATCTAGCACCTGTAGCTTACAAGTGCCCAAATCAAGTATTTTTGCTACTACAAAGGGTCCCAAAAATGACCTTTCAACTTCCAAGGGTGGCACAAAAAATTAAATCATGCGAGAAGAGCCATCTTACCCACCTCAAATGCTTTATTCTTGATATGCCTATCATGCCATGATTTTTTTCTAGCCTTTTATGTCTTTTGGCTCCATTAAGATATAGCGAAACTCGCTCATCTAACCGCATCAGCTTTTCTATGTGATCCTCAACATATTGCTTATCATCGATTCCTCCCGCACACATAATAAATAGTGATGGAAACATAAATTCCATAGGTAATACAACCATTGTGCCAAACACTAATTAAAAGGGTGTGACCTTATTTAACCTCTTGTAGGTAGTCTTGAATGCCCAAAGTACAACAGAAGCTTTATCATCCCAAACCTTCCTCCTAACATCACATATTTTTATCAATGTTTGTCCTAGAATCTTGTTGAAATCTTCAACAGTACCATTGGCCTATGGATGATAGGGTGTTTTCTTATGGTGTGCCACCATAAAATTGTCTAATAATATTCAGATAGTATCATTCGTAAAATGTGTGCCCTTATCACTTGCTAGACTCAAAGGAAATCCATACCGATCGATAATGTTATCCCATAAGAACCTTGTTGTTGTATTTGTCGTGCAATCCTTTTTTAGAACTGCTTCTTCCCACCTTATCTAATAGTTTGTACAAGTTATAATGTAGTGCGTGCCGACCTACACGTGGGTAGGGAAATAGGACCTAAAAATTTAATCACCCATTTATCAAAGGGTAAGTGCACCAAGTAGGGGTGCCAAAAGGGGGTCTTAAGTGGAATGATTTTTTTGAAAAATAAAAATATTTAACTTCTAAGAGTTATTTGAAATAGTTACACTCAAAATTAGAAGATGTTATAAGAACATGAATTGTAGCATTTTGAGTCTAGTTTCTAAGCAACTATTTTTTTAAAAAAATGGTTAATTGTAAGTGGTTCAACAAGCTAAAATACCAATATATGATCTTGTTTTTGTTAAAAAACATAATAGAGAGTCGGTCATGCCCCCCCCTCCCCCCAATTTTTTCAGCACTATTTAGTATTTTTGAAAACCATTCAGTACAAAGATAGATAGGAGCATCTAGTTTGTGATATAAGTTTTTAAAGATTTTTTAGTGAGTATTTAATTTTTTATGATTTTTCAAGTACAAACATTTTAAATTTTGAAAAATAAGGGATAGCCAATGTTCCCCTAACTACTTCTAAAATATCTAAATTTATATTTTTTGAATATATGTAGAATTAGTCCTAGTTTGTGATCAGTATAATTATTAAAAAATAGACGAGTGAATCAAAAGATACATGATAAAATATGAGTGTTTACAATCCCTTAAAATAGAGGTATAAAAGACCTAGTTTGAAATAAATATAAATGGAAACCTTAGAATAGTCTGAAAAATATAAAAGGTATATATTTTGAAAGAGGATAGTTTTCTTTTTACGTTGTAGGAAATTTTTAAGAAATATAAAAACTTTTTTATAGGGTTTAACATGGTGGAAGGTGAGTTTTTACATATTTTTTCAAAAACACAGGTTGTTGTGTCATTGCAGAGTCCAAGTGCGCTTTTCGAAACCAAAGCAATTCCAAGCCTGTAAAATCTTGGTTTGGGGGCATAATTTAAGGGAATGCAAGTGTGTTATATCCCGAGCATGTTATAATGAACTCGCGGTCCTTAGAGTATAGAAATGATGTGTTATTGGCAGGTTTATATGTACAAAAATAAATGTTTAAGTAAGAGATTTTTATTTATTATTATTTATATTTTTTTATGTCTTAAACTTTAAATTTATTTTAGTAAACATAAGAAACTAGGGTCACTTTGCACCTTATAGAACTATTATCAAAAATCCATGAGTCGTGGTTTATGAGATGGTTTTTTATAATCTAATATAGTTAGTACATAGGTAATTTTTAGGATTTCAGCATTCAGCCTAAATCTTTTAGCATTTAAATTCTACAATTGATGTCTATTTTGACAACAAATATAGTCATTGTTTAGGTTTTGGGGCCTTTGGATTGTTTATTTAAATTTGTAGGAGTGTTATATATGTCAAAATTAGATTTTACAAATCTCACAACTCTCAAAGGAAATCACAACTGCTAAAATATGCCTTATAATACATAACAAATCAAACCACATATGTTAGACATAGTGTCATTGTGTTGTCATTAATTTCAAGTTACATTTATGGAAAAGGGTGTCTATGTGGCATAGGAGTTAGCATGAGGTTTCAATCATCAAGAAGCATGAAGGTTGATTGGAAGTTCCTTATTTTGGTGTCATGAAGTGTTGTTTTGGAACCAAAAGGGTTAGCTTCATTGTTTTGAAATTTTTCATGACACCTTCAATCCTTAGAGAAAATGGATGTCTCCAACATGTAGAGGATTCACATATATTTTCAATGCCTATTTTTTTTCCTCCTAACTCCTTACAAATCTCCTAGAATCTTCCAGAGAAGTCAAGTTTCACCATTAGAGTGTTTGTTCCCTGCACCTAGAAAACTTGTTGTTGAGCAGATAGTCCTTGAATGATCAAACCTTTCCTAAATATTCCTAAATTACCTTCAACACTTCCAATATTCCCCAACATCACCTCTTGATGCTTAATATATTTCCTAAACTCTCCCGGAGGGTGTTTTATTAGCTCTAGAATGGCCAAAATAACTAGCATGGAAATTGAAAATTTTGAAGCATGACAACTAAGCCCTTAATTGAAAATAAGGATTCTCAGTCACTATGTGAAATCTTCCTCTGGTGATGTAGGAGAATATTTTTAATAATAAATTTTGGATTTCTTAGGTGACTAGGGGTGTCTTGGGTCCACTTGAGATGGTCATAGCTTGTACTAGTCCATTTGGACTCCATAGGAAAGAATAGAGAGTTTCCCTCCAAATGTATAATTTGAATATTTGAACTAGCTCTAGGTATGTTATAGGCTTAGGTGTTAAGTTACATAGTCCTCTCAGACTGAGATATCATATTTAGAGGTTAGAGACTATTTTGCAAATAATTTTCATGTGTAAATATCTTGTTTTGGATTGTCTTCTTATCTATAATGGTGTTCAAGGCTTCATGGAACCCTCACAGTGTCCAAGGAATGGAAAATAGATAGAAAGAATTACTCAGACCAGACTATACCCTATTTTAAAAGTTTAGTAGTATGTAGCATGAACATAATGATTCAATGAAATCCTTGAGTCTATTTCAGGGCATTGATCATGAGGAATTGGTGTTGTAAAAGTAAAGAAAAGGTAATAAGCCATCTAAAGGAGGATTTATTAAATTAAATTTTTGTTCACAATCCTAACTGTGTGTGCCCAATATTAAGGGCCTAGAGTATAATATTCATTGTAAAAGTTAATACTTATGATTGGTAGAGTCCTTGATAAGTGTGTAGGAAGGTAATAAGAAGACCAAGAGTTTTAAAATCCCTAGTATATGTTAGAATAAGAATAAAATAAAAGGAATGTGAAAATACAGTCTAGCATTGTTAATTCCTAGTTTGAGGGCTAGGAAGGATGTACTTTTATAAAAAATAGTCTTTATTCCATGTGTTTGAAGTTAGCGAAGTCTTTGAAAAGTTGGAGGAAGGCCTAAGGGAATTAAGGACTCATAAAATTAGGGCATAAGGATAGAGTATTTAGTGGTTAGTAGGTAAAGGGAGTAATGTACAATCATGCTTATTTCTTGTTACTAGTCAAGACCAACCTTGAGAAATAGTTTCCTTAAGAAACAAACTCATAGGGAATTTATATCTATCATTGAGAAAGTGGTGTTAGAATGTTTTGAATCCTTTAGATTCAGTAAACAAGGAGTCTTAAAAATTAAAAAAGTTGAAAATATAGCAATATGATGGATAAAGGAGTAATGGAGCATTGAGGTGTGCTTGAGTAAGGTGTATGGGTGTGTTGAAAGGTGGATGTAAGGTTGAAAGGTGGATGCAAAGAAGACTTTGATACCATTTTGGAGAACACCCTTTTGATCAATTTTATCCACGTGGAATTATAAATTGAAGGTTAATTACATGTTCCCAACCTCCACAATGTATTGAGCTCATTACCAAACACTAATTAAGTGTTTAGAAACACTCTTGGGAGGTATGTATTGCTTGAGAGTATGAGATGATTTCTAGCATCACCTTTGGTGGCCTTGGATCAAAATGGATGCTCCCACTATTTAAAGTATTATCAAAGAGTTCCAATGCCTACTTGTTTTCAACATAACTCCTTATGAAGCTACAAGAATTAGCCAAAGAATTCAAGGTTAACAATTCAACTACTCATTCATTGCTTTTGAAAACCTATTGTTGAACAAACTATCCACTGAATGATAAAAAATTTCCTAAATCTTCCTAAAATAATTCCAACACCTTCAAGGATTTCAAATACCACATTTGGATACTTAATACCTTTTCATAACCCTCTTAGAGGATGCACACAGGATCTAAAATGGCCAAAATTGGCCTTTCTAGGATTGTTAGAGAATTAGTCTTTTACTACACTTTAATGAATGGAATAATGGAACTAGTTAAACTTTTTACAAACTTATACATGTTCACAAAATTCATTAGGAATAACTTTAAGGAAAATTTGATCATGAAACAGGAGGAAGGTTATCCCGAAAGGGATTCAAGAAGATTTGGGAGAAATATTTCACATTGTGGGTTGGTTTTCATGGTTTAAGTTTTGCATTTTAGGGTTATTCAATTCACATGAAAAAATATCCATATGAATATCATCCTCTTACCCTTCCAAGATTCAAAATCCTCCTTGAATGGAATCAGATTTAGGATGCTCATACACTTCTTTCTCATATCCCTCTCATGAGAATAGGTGACTTTTTGATCCTTCACACATGATGGTCCTGGATGCCTCAGTATCCTGACTAGCTCATTTTGATTTGTTTCTCGAAGATATTTGGACACAATGGTAGAGTTGGGATATGATGATCATTAATTCACTCCTTGAGCCTCAATTTTCACCTTTGAACATGATGATCTCTTCTTAATCTCATAATTCACCTCCCTTCCCAAGATGTCACCTGAGTGGAAGCATGTTTATGATGTATGGACACCCTATTTCTCAATTTATCCTCATGGAGATAGGTTTCCTCCTCTTGATAAAAGTATTGATCCCTAAATGAAACTTGGATTAATTTTTGATAATGAATTCTATGTTCTCGACCTCTACATTGTATTGAAACACTACAAAATTCCACCTCTCTGACTTGCACGATGTGAGTTAATTACCAAAAAATAATTAAGTTTTTAGAAACGCTCTCATAAAATATGTTTTTTTTGTAAACTGAGATGATTTCCACCATCAATCATGGTTATATTCTCTTATCATGCTCCTAATGACCATTCCCTTGATGATTTGAATCTCGATGAATCTCTTGATGTTTCGATATTTCATAGACCGCATGTTTTTTCTGATCTCACCCATTTTCCTCAAGATGTTTCAGATCCTTCAAATACCTCATGATGACCACTCCATTGATTATTTAAATAGATTAAAAAATTAATTATGTGTTTTGGTTTATTATGTGTTAAAATTAATTTTAGGAGTCCATATATTCGTACAATTGTTGCTACCTTTAGGAGTTGTGAGGTTTATAAATTATAGTTTTGACACATTTAACACTCCTAAAAATGTCAGTAAAAAATTCAAAAGCCCCAAAACCTAAAAATGATTATATTATTTCCCAAAATAGACACTGATTGTAGAATTTAAACCCTAAAAACTTTAGGTTGAATGCTGAAATCTTGAAAAATACCTAAGTATTGACCAGATTAGAATATGAAAAACTATCTTCTAAACCATGACTAATGGAGTTGTGAGACTATTTACAGAAGGTGCAGAGTGACCCTAACTTCTTATATTTAATAAAATGAATTTCAAGTATATGTTTTTCATTTATTAATCTTTAAATAGAGATTAATAAATGAAAAACTTATACTTAAACCAGTTTTAGTAAATGTAACCCTCCCAAAATGGCATGTACCACATAGAAAATAGGAATGCGAGCATGTTATAATGTGTTCACATTTTAGGCTTGATAATCATCAAACCTTATAATTTATAACGTGATCAATCTTTCTCAAATGTGCTTGCGTTTCACTTAAAATTGGATTTATGTCTTCTTTTTGTGCCCCCCAACTTGGTGCACTTACCCAAAAACTTTAGCACATGCAATCAACCTCAAAGGCATCCCATCTCTAGTTTTATACTTACTAAGGTGCTAACAATAATCACATGCCTTGACATATTATTTAGTATCCTTACAAAAAGTTTCCCACCAAAGTCTAGCCATCATAATCTTGTGTGTAGTGGCATCTCCTGCATACCGAACTCTTGTAATTCCTCCATGATCTTATTCCATTGTTTCCTCATGCTCATGTTCTAGTACACATTAGTAAAAAACATCATCATGACCTAGCTTGTATAAATCTCCTACTATCAA
This sequence comes from Taxus wallichiana var. yunnanensis, assembly GCA_018340775.1. Taxonomy (NCBI): domain Eukaryota; kingdom Viridiplantae; phylum Streptophyta; class Pinopsida; order Cupressales; family Taxaceae; genus Taxus; species Taxus wallichiana. Next base: position 264,132,169 of record CM031236.1, read on the forward strand.
CTGATAAGGTGTTTACAAGTTGTTTATTCTCTAAGGTCTTCATTCCCTCTAATATATATTAGTGTGCAAGAATACGGGGATGTAATTTAGTTTAGTTGGCATGTGGTTCAATCTAAAGAGTTTTGCATTTGGCATTGTGTCTTTAATTCTTTGTGCATCCTCACCAGAATTGATTCTCAACAAATGATTAGGCCCTGAGTTACTTTTTCCTTGTTTCACAATAAATGTAAAATAAAAATCCTAAAAGAGTAGTATCCACCTGTAAATTTTCCCTTGTAAAAAAATATTTTTGACCAAATACTTAAGTGCCACATGATCTGTGAAGAAAATAAATGATGTAGCCAACAAGTATTTTCTGAAATTTTGCATGCGTAAATCATGGAAAAGATTTGTGCTCAATAGTTTTATAATTTTCTTCGATTGATGTCAACTTCTTGCTTGCAAAACAAACAAGGTAGTCTACAATTCCCTATCCTAGTTACTCCACAACTATGCCAATTTCCATCCCAAAATCATCAACATTAACATGAAATGGTTTTTCCCATGAAGGAAAGTACAAAATAGGTGCGCGGTCAAACTTTCTTTCACTGTTAAATACATGTTTTTGCGCCTCACCCCAATATTATTTTTATTTTTATTTAAATAATACCTCCGAGAAGCACGAAAATATTTACATAATTTTTAATTAATTTCTTGTAATATCATGTATGTTCAAGAAATTGGTGCACTTCACTCGATTGTTAGGTTCTTCTTATTTGGGTGAGGGTGGGGGATGGGGATGGGGTCCGAGGGGAGAGTCAATGGTGGGGATGGGGTTAGAGGGAAGGGAAAGGGGTGGGGAGTAGGGGTTCGGGGTGAACCCATGATTTTTATAGGGATTTTCAAGTTCACAATGATCTTGGTTGGATCTACCAACAACCCTTCCTTACAAATAATATGACCCAAAAAAATGCTAAAAGGTGTTGCAAAAGATACATTTCTTAATATTCGAGAGATGTTCAAATTCCTGCACCTCTCAAACACAAGCCTCAATTTTCACAATGTGATGCAAATAAACCTGCATCCACCCTTCTTATTACACCAACTTAATCAATAACTAAAGAGTTAGAAACATCACTTATTAAAAACAACCAAAATCCATGAACTATGTTTTATTTCAAGAGGCCGAATTCTTGTTCAAAAGGCCAAAATACATAAAATTATTTCACCAAAGGATAGGAATTCTTCTAACATGATCAAATACATTAGAAAAAATTGATTAAGCACTTCATAAAGTTCCAAACACTCATCTTCTATCAATCTCCAATTCTAGGCCTTATACTCGCTTATAGTCCTTCTAAAGGAAAATTCTGATGAAATTAACAAAATAAATGGAATTACGATTTTCTGGAAATATTTATGTATATCCTTTATTCCCATTAATATCAATACAAATTTTCAGCACTCAATTCCAATCCCATGCAATTTTATTCTCCTTTTACGCTTTTGACTAGGTCTAGTTTTAGCCCTTCTTAGCTCTCCGACCTTCGTGTGCGGAACAACATATAAAAAAACCATAAAAAATAATTATATATACTAATACCATTTATATATCTTTTTATTTCCACCAATTTTAATCCTTCAACTTGTTATCCTCTTCAACCAACATCATCTTTCACTTTTCTAGGCTTGTTCAAACTAGGTCTCTCTAGAACTCAAAACTGAAACTTGATCATATATTTTTACCACATATGAAATTAGAGATAAAATTTTGAACACATATTATTATGGGTGTAAATATCCCAGATTCTAAATTTTAGAAGTACTCCCTTGATAAAACACAAATTATGATGTTTTTACAAAATATTCCAAACATGGATAGTCACAGGGAAGGAAGCATTCAAAAATGCATAACTCAAGTTTTATACATTTTAAAAACCTCATTATAATTTAAAAAGTTTTTTATATGAGAAAAAATTTAATATTCAAAGTGTTTTAAATGAATATTCTTTCATCAACATGATTCACAAATCAATTTCTTCATTTGGCTTGTTCTTAGAGGAAGAATAATCATAAATGACAACCTTATCAAGATAGGCTTTATAATGCCAAATATGTGTTGCCTATGTAAAAAAGAGTTTGAGGACATCAAACATCTTTTATTTCATTGTGACTATGCTTCAAATATCTGGATTTATGCTTTTTCAAAATTCAATGTTTATTGGACAGTGCCAAAGGAATTTCTTCAATATTGGATTCAGTGGGATCCTCCTTTTAAACACTTTGTATTGTTCGAGAATTTGGAAATTGGTGATGCCCCATATTATATGGAGAGTTTGGAAAGATAAAAATGACATAATTTTCAGAAATAGCAGACAACCTTGCAAGAAAATATTTACTAAGATTGGTAATGCAATTAAAGACAATATTGAAATATTTAAACCTCCCAAGAATAAGAAATATCCTGAAGATGAAGAATTTATTCTCTCAAATTGGAAGATGGATATTGAAAATGTTTAGAAACAAAGAACTTCAAATATTGATAGGTCTCTAATTCATTGGATCCCTCCTCCAAACTCTTGGTATAAACTTAATTTTGATGGAGCCTCTAAGGGAAACCCAGGGGCAGTGATTGGTGGAGGAATAATTTGAGATCATAAAGGTTGTTTAGTTGTTGCTTATGCTGGCAGAATGGGCAATCAGACCAATCACTATGTAGAAGCTTTATCAACTTTATGGGGTCTAAGAATTGTTAGGGATTACAACATTCGAACATCATTGTTGAAGGTGATTCCTTGAATATTATAAATCATCTTAATCAGATACACCCTCCAAGTTAGACTATTAAATATTTCATTCAGGAATCTATTAATATATGCCATACCTTCAAAAATATTAAAATTGGTCATACTTATAGAGAGGGAAACAAGGTGGTAGATACCTTAGCTAACTATGGTACCAATAATAATTTCACCACTTGGGATAATGAAAAAAACACCCCACAGAAGTACAAAATGGTATTACCAAGGATAATTATGAGCATTCACATCTTATATAGAATCTCTAATGATATTGTGTGGGATTTGATGGATAAGAAAGATGGCACATGCGAGAGGAGTTATTCTAATTACTACCATAAACTTTCACATGCTTCTCGGACTTCCAACTAGATACTTAAAATCGATATAGGAAAAAAAAATTACCTTTTCACGGGTGGTTTACAGCATAGTAATCGTGAAAATAGCAGAGGAAGAAATATGGGGGGAGCTCCATGCTAGTTAGAACCTACTGTGATCCTTCTTGGAAGGATAACGTTGAGCTATGGAATTATCTTCAAATGGGAGTGTCTCGACTTTATCAAGAAACTCCAAGGTCATGATCAACACATTTCAGATTATTTTTCCACATATTGTGTTCGGCCCCTAGAATATTGACTAAGTACAAAAGGCACATAGGCGCGCAAGGACAAAGTGCGTAAGACAGGGTTTAAGAAAAGGGTTTAAGGAAACCTGTAGTGTGCATGGTGCATGTAGACATAACCAAGGGTTCGAGACTTAGTCAAATTAGACATTTGGGGAAGAACACATGAAAAAATGACCCGACTACATGTGGATAAAGTGCCACTGACGACAAAGTTGGCCTAAGAAGGAGCATGCCTGCGGTAGAAGCTTCTAGAAGCACATCATGGTATAAAGTGGAAAGCTTAGGCTCGGGAGGAACGTCCTCACGTGGAGGACCACATTAAGACACTTGGCATCGGATCTAAGGGAATTGGAGGATGAGTTGGAGGTCTAGAAAGGTTATAAATATAAGCACTGCGAGAATAAAGAGAGAGGAGAAGAGACTTAGAGAGTGGGGGAGCTCTGCAAAAATACTGAAAGAACTCTATTAGTGGGTAATTACATTTTGGAAAGGATGTATTGGGCAAGGGGATTGTAATTTTTCTTTTTGGTAGCATAGTTACATTAGTCCAATTGTAATGCATGACTGCGGTCTACTTCTCTGTGACATTCTGTAAATGGCTCCATGGATGTAATGAGGTTACTAGTTTATATATATATGAATATCAATGATTTTGATGCATACATATTTTTCATAAGTTCTCTTTCATTTATGTTTATGCTAAGTATGGATGCTTGTATACTTCTTTTTGTTATGGTACAAGTTATATAATATGTTAAATACACGATCTGGAATGACTGCAGGATTTAGAGGCCATTCTAAGCTCTATGGTTCTTGTATATCTTAAATCCTTTTGAAATCTCTTAAACACGAATCATAGATGATTTTTCCCACTAAACTCACATATAAGAGAGACTTGCCACCCACGCATTCCTCTGGTGAGCACCCAAAGTATCCATTTGGGTGATAGGCCGATGCACATGGGGTTCCTTTGTTTTGTGATAGGGGTAAAAATGACTACATCTTGTTTTCGTTGTCGGGACCTCTTTTGAAGTTGTAGTAAGAAATAGAATTCATCATGATCTTTGTAGTGAGTAATGATAGATCAATTAACATTAGAAAGTGTTGAATCATGGTTCAAGAACATGGAGGATGAATTTTCTCATAGATTCAACACTAGACTTGAGTTTGATGCACATAGATGGGTAGAAGAGAACCTCTACCATGATCTGTATGAAATTTTTTTCTGTTGCTTCCCAGTGGAACTGTATGAATGGCTCTCAACCTATGCATCTAGATCAAGTTGGCACTATGAATCACATGTGTGGACCTAAGAATAATACCGGAGAGGTCAGTAGGATGTAGATTAGACGTGGACCCATGTTGTTGATCATTGGTGGAAAGGAGTATTAGCTAGCTACACTCTAGAGTATGCCATTTCCACATATTCTTGTCTAGAGGTTGTTGAGTTTGAGTTTTGAGGGAGCCTAGAGGATCGTTTCTACATGTTGTCCCTCTGGCTATGAAAATATTGATGGTTACCATGATTTTAGAGGCATTCCCAATGGTCGGCTAAACCATTCTAAGCATTGGGTGAGGAAGCTAGAGTGGAGGAAGATGGTAGATGTTGCAACAGAGAAAGAAAGGGAGGAGAGATAACTTGAGTATGGTGAAGCGTGTGAAAGGGAGATTTCTACACAACGTGAGGTTGTAGGTGTGATGGATGTATGGAGGTAGACATTGCGAGAGGGATTTGAGCTTCAAGATGAGGATGTGGAACTTCAGCGATCTATGTAACCCCATCTTAGCTAGTGCATAATAGAGACCCCTTGACTTCGATGAGAGTTCGTCGTGTGGAGAGAGAAGAACCATTGGCGTGCATCGAGCCCATGTAGTGACCAGACCACTGGTGCTTGGTTTTCCAGTTATGGGAAAACATTGTTAGTCTAGTTGGTTACATTGGAAGTGATTGGTCTACACTCGGGAGATATAATTTCTCGTTTAGGCCTTCTATGGCTGCAAACACCAACCCATTATTATGAGGAATTTTTGAGCAAGGTATAGACACACAATATTTTGGTCTCACATCTGGGAGTGATGTGGGGTATACTATCGGTAGTGGGGCATTGTCACAGACCATAGGCACGCAGTTCAGTGGAATTGTGGGGACCCTTGGCACGACCACTACAGGATCTGGTGGATCTAGGGGGTCAAGAGCAATAGGACTGGTGGACCTAGTGGATCTAGTGGGTCGGGGGAGTAGGAGCTGGTGGGTCTGGTGGATTTGGTGGTTCAGGACATTGTGGACTGGTGGATTAGGTGGAAGAGGAAACACAGTGGAAACCAAGGCTCTAGCTCAAGAGGATTCAGGCCCTAACCACCCCCACAATTTTTCTTTGAAATGTCTCTACATTTTCCCGATTATAGAGGTAATGAGGATGATGTGGAACATGTTCATAAGTGCGAACTGCTATAGCACGCAAAGGGTATCACAACCTCGGAGCGGAAGCCTAGTCGGTTTGTAACCATGTTGCGAGGTGCATGCATAGCTAGTATAGGAAATATAACCCTCATCAAACAAGTGTTAGAATTTACTACTTTAAAGAATGCATTCTTGGTAGAATTCCACATTCTTGAGTTTGAACAGGAGAGAGCATCAACGCTTTGAAGGAGATTCAACAAGGAATGGTAGATAATGTGTGGGAATATGATGCATGATTTCAAACTCTCTTGTCTAAATTGTCATATGATATTCACCCTTCACAACATGATCCATGGTTTGTGGGAGGATTGATCACCCCTTTTAGAAGGGCCTTATCTTAGAAAACTTTTACATACAGTGTGAGGCATTGGAATTTTTTTGCATGCCGAGGCTATTGGTAGTGTTGATACTAGCATTAGCCCGTTCCTGGAGGCTCAAATTGTTGTTATGGCCAAGCGGTTGGAATTTTTTTTTGCGAACTCAGCCCATGAGACTCGATGATTTGTGGTGCATATATTGTGAAGTAGAGGGCCACATTAAGGATAATTTCCCCCAGAGGATAGTACACATCATGGTAGTAGATTGTGAATTTTTTCATGGGGATCATGATTCAAGTAGATGCCCCTTGCTACGGTCTGCGCAATATGGAAGAATGTGTCTTATTCTTTGTAAGATTTTCAAGTCTAAAACCCATGATATTAAGGATTGTAGGCTCATTGATCAAATCCATGAGGCCATTGATCATGGGGTGTGCCAAACCAGCGTTGCCGCGTAGTTCGAAGTGTGACGATATTCATTATGAGGAGCACGTAGATAGAAGGTGCACATGGAAGAGGTTTTCAGGATGATTTCATGGTCATGGTAAGTGTGGAGGAAGGAGTGAGTTTCTGCGTGGAACTGATTTCAATTATGGATCTATAAAGCATTATAAATGAGAGTACCCAGACTTGTTGCAATGCTCATGGTGTGGAAAGAAGCATAAGTATGAGGAGTTCCTAGAGTTGTTTGAGCACATGAATCAACAAAGCACCCGAGAAAGACAAGGGCACTATAATGGTTAGCATTAAGAAGGCGGACACACAGTGGATGACTTGGGTAACATGGGATGTAGGCTTGGATCATGTCTTGGTAACAACAAGGGTATAAGTTGCGCACGTAAGAGAGATACCAAGGCAAGAGAACCTAGTTTCAGGAGGAAGTAGTTCATGGAAAGTACCCAGACCTGTGCATCAAAAGGAGGTATATTAAGACAACATGGATGTTATTTAGAGTTTAGAAGGGGAAATCCAGGTGTCTAAAGGAGTAGTCCAGAGGGAGGAACAAGGAAGGAGAGTTGAGGTTCTAAAGAACTACCTGGATGAGGTCAAGGAGGTGTGTAAAATGCTAAGGAGAGAGAATATCATTCCCTTGATAGGATCATGGTTGAGAGAGAAGGTACCATGCACCGAAGGAGAGTGTGAGAGGCAAGTCTTACATGCAAACCTTCACCCTCATAGCCTTGACTATGACAAGGAGATCACATTGAATGCAGTTTTGGATGGATGGCTCCTTAGTAATATCCTCATTGACACAGGCACAAAGGTTAATGTACTAACTTTTGATGCATGGAATCATATGGGAAGACCTGCATTACAGCCATCTTTGAATGTGCTATATATGGCAAACAAGACTAAGGAAATTCCCATTGGTTTCTTAAAGGATTCAACTATCACTATCTAGGGAGCTAAGTTTACTGAGGACTTCAAAGTATTAGTGCTCACTGAGGCAGACAATTTTCCATCATTACTTGGGTGCTCTTGGTATTACAAGAACAATGCAGACCTTTGGTTCAACAAAGGGTACATCAGCTTTGAAAATAAGGAGGAATGTGTCATTATACCCCTGGTTGATGGGAAGTCAACACCCTATACTGAAGCCCTAGGAGAAGAAGTTCTGGATAGGATATATGTGCGCTTAATCGGGGACCCGAGATAATACATCCAACCAACAGATTTATCCAGTTTGAAGATGCTTAGTTAGAAAGTGATACCACTAGTCTAGCATGTGACAATTGGGCACATGGAACTTATGAATTGATGGGTTGGTAGTTGAGAGGGTCAAAGTGACCAAGGTGACAAAGGTGCGCATAGTCCTAAGGTGCTTAGGAGGAAAGGAGCTACCCAAGTATTCAGGAGGATCCTTCCCTAAGATGTTTTTATAGAAGATGGAATCTCAATGGAAGAATGAGAAGGAACAGACATGGATGCTAAGCTATGTCCTACTCGATCTGATGGTAGGAGAGCCTTTTAGAATGACGCGAGGTAAAAATTTCTCTCTCTATCATATTTTCTAGAAGCAATGTGCCCACCACCATCAAGGACTACCATGGGAATGAGCCCACCTCTTTCCATATCCAGGAGTGTGAAAGGATATGGAGAGAAGGCACGGAATCTTTGCCACCATCCCTCTAGGTGCACAAGTTGTATTCTACACTATAGGGTTGTGTGCGCACATGGTACATTCATTTGGAGACATGCCTCCAGATAGGGAATTGGCAAGAGCCCGCAGCTGACCTCATTCAAACCTTTAGTGTATCTCGAGTACCAAGCCATTAGTTAATAAGGCCTTATAGGGTATTAAGTGCCTTACCATGGGGGATAGTGTCATGGCGGAAGATAGGTACATTAGAGTTACTAGGTTGACCGAGGTTTGGAGGCATGCTTTGAAGAAGTAGAGGAAATAGAAGAGTTACAACTTGAGTGCGCATGTTTGGAAAAGGAGAAAGGAAAGTTGGTGTATGTAATTGATGGGGAGGAAGCAGAAAATTTGGATGTTAGCCATTCTATAGGGATGTGTGAGGTAGTGGACAGTGTTGATACTTGTGCACACACCTACCATGAGCCCTTAAAGACAAATAAGGTTAACATCGGTTTAGGAGAAGAACCTAAGGAGGCTATTATTGGAGATTACTGGTCGGAGAAGGAAGTCTCTAAGATCATTTATCTATTGCATGAATTTTAGGATTGATTCCCTCGTGGGTACCATGACCTCAAAAGTGTTCACCATTCCTTGGGGTGATGAAGATAAAGTCAAGGATAGTGCACACATGATCAGGAAGAGGACCTACCAGATGAATCCCAATTTATAATTAAAGGTTAAGGAGGAGATAGAAAAAATGATAGCTTCTGGGATCATTTAAGTAGTGGAGGAATCGGAATGGATAAGTCTGATGGTAATCAACATTAAGAAGGATGGGTGGATTAGGATTTGTATAGATTATAGGGAGTTGAATGTAGTTTGTGTCATAAATCCTTTTCCCACCCCCTTCATGGAATAAATTTTGGAAGGGTGCAAAATCTATTCCTTTATAGATGGATTTTCAGGGTACCACCAAGTCCAGATTGCAAAGGAGGACTAGGAGAAGACAAATTTCAACACTGAGTGGGGAAGTTTTGCATATACGGTCATGCCCTTTGGGTTAAAGAATGCACCTACTATTTTTTCACGCATAGTAGTACAAGCGTTCTAGGACTTCATCTATAAGTTTCTTCAAGTCTATTTAGATGATTGGACAGTGTATGGTCTAGTTAAAGACCATTGTGACAATTTGAGGTTAATGTTTAAGAGGTGTAGGTAGTCTAGGGTATCCCTCAATATTAAGAAATGTGTGTTTGCTACACCCTTTTGGACTTTATTGGGGCATATCATATGTAAGGAGGGATTGCTGGTAGATCTTGCTAAAGTTGCAGTTATTGTGGGGTTAGGGGAGCCTACTAGCTAGAGCGTAGTGTGCGGATTCCTTGGGCATACAGGTTATTACAAGAAATTCATCAAGGGGTATGCCAAGATCACCAAACCTTTAGAGGATCTTCTTAGACATAAAAGTGCCTTCCATTGGGGAGAGGCGCAGTAGAGGGTGTTTGATACATTAAAGGATAGGCTTGTCACCGCACCTATATTACATTTTCCCTCTTGGGACAAGCCCTTCCATGTCCATGTAGATGCCTCAGGAACCACTATTGGAGCAGTGCTTGCATAGCTAGGTGAAGGAATTGTTGATCATCCTCTATGTTTTGCAAGTAGGAAGTTGACACCAATAGAGCAGAATTACACCATAATTGAGCACAAGGAATTTTCAATGATCTATGCACTTTTCAAGTTCAGATAGTATTTGCTAGAAACACCCTTCATGTTTTACACCAACCACATGACATTGAAGTATTTGGTGAACAAACCCAGTCTTCAAGGGTGCATATTTCGGTGGGTGTTTTTGTTTTAAGAGTTTGAGTTCACTGTTGTAGTGAAGCCTGGGAAAAGAAATTGTGGACCTAATCATCAGTCAAGAATTGATTCAGGGGAGGACACACAGATTATTGAGGAAAATTTCCAGAAGCACAACTATTTAGGTTGTGGCATACGCCCTCAAATTTGGAGGAGATTGTGGTATTTTTAAAGGAAGGTGTGGCCACAGAAAGGAATGAAGGCATTAGAGAAGAAGTAACTAGCCATATGCACCACACCCTACATGTTGATCAGTGGAGAATTATACAATTTGGGACGTGATGAAGTTTTACACAGGTGTGTATTAGAGCATGAGCACCTCGCCATCATGGAGGAAACACATGGAGGAATTGTAGGTGGGCATTATGCAGGTGATGCCACCACGTGTAAGATATTAATGGCAGGTTTGTGGTGGGAAACCTTGTACAAGGATTGTAAAGACTATTGTAAAGTGTGTGACCATTATTAGCACATCAAAAATCTTGGAAAGAGAGATAAAATGCCTTTGCGCCCTATCCCTAGTGTGGAGCCTTTTGAAAAGTGGGAAATAGACACTGTAGGCCCTATTACACCAATGTCACGTAGGACCGGGTCATGCTATGTTATCACTTACAGTTATCGACAAGGTGGGAGGAGGTAGCCCCAACTAAAGATCGCACATCAGCCATAGCGGCAAGATTCTTGTGGGAGAACATTATCACGAGGTATGGATGTCCTTTGAGTTTAGCCGGTGATAGGGGTACACATTTCTTGAATGAGAACATGAGGATCCTATTAGCATAATTCATGGTGGCTCATCACAAGACTACACCCTATCACCCACAAGAAAATGGAACCGCAGAAGCATTCAAAAAAATACTGAGTCATACCTTGACCAAAATTTGTGATGTCGGAAGAAAAGATTGGGATGACAAGGTATCGGTAGTATTATGGTCTTACAGGAATAATTATAAAAGGTTGAACAAAGCCACACTAGTTCGGTTGGTGTTTAGCATGGAAGATGTTACTGTTATTTTAACTCATGTTACCTTCTCTACAAATAGCGTGCAAAGAAGGGTTGGTGATGAGAAAGTGCTAGAAGAAAGAATTAATGAGTTAATGAAGCTAGATGAGAGATGATCACTTGTTAGGTGGATCCAAACAATAGAGAAAGCAAAGCAAAAGGTTTGGTATGATCGCCACATAAGAAACACAAAGTTTGAGGTTGGGTATATGGTCTTACTTTATGATTCTAAATTTTTGTGCCATCCTGGGAAGTTGAAATTCCATTGGTTGGGTCCTTACACAATCTCATACATCCTTGATTTAGGTGTATGCCAGTTACAAGCGTTGGATGGGACGAAGTTTCCTATACATTTCAATGGGAGTAGGCTGAAGCCCTACTATAAATAAGTCTTCTTGGTGTTTATAAATAAGGAATTTTTTCCAGTTATTTTAGAATTTTCTTTTATGCGTTTCTTTTCTTGTGTTTCCATTTTGTGTTGTTGTTTTATTTTGCACCTTGGGCTCTAGTAACCTTATTGCTACTTTTCAAGAATCTGTGAGTGCGTAGAGGACCACACATCATTTTAGTGTGGGGTGGAGTAATGTGAAGGATTGCATGGTTAAAGTTCCAAGGATTTTGTGTTAAAAATCCCAGTTGAATGGCCTGTTAAAAGAGGTGCTTGGAGATAAAAGATGGAAAAAGGATGGTTGGTGCCAAGATAAAGCTACTTATAGATCCCACGTAAAAAGGAGGAGAAAGTGCATTAAGCAACATGAGGTAGGCGAGAGCAAAAATTAGGACAAAAGAAGTGCCTTTGGCACTAGTTACATGTACGCAAGAGTCTCTTGTCATGTTGGATTGGTTGTGCACCAGAAGGTTAGAGGATTTTCCGTGTAGATTGGGTGTGTGAGGGAAAGTTCTTGATTCTCAAAATGGGAAAAACTATAAATAAAGGGGTCGAGGCACTTCATTTTTCACTTTGCATATAAGGAGAATGAAGCTCTTTTGCACCTTTGCAAACTAGGGCTTCTAAAAACTCGATCCATGTGAAGAAAAATTCGGGAGATTAAAGTGTGGGTAACAAGTTCAGGTTTGTAAACTAGGAGGAAGGGATATCATGGGCATAGGAGAAGTTGTGAGAAGACACCGTCTTTTGAAAGGAGCATCCTAGTTAGGGCATAGGTTTAAGTTATTTTCTTCACAAGTTCAAGATCTAAGGTTGGAGAGAGCGAGAAGAATAGAGTAACACGAGTGATTGAAGTGGGAAGAAGACCTATATAATGGCACCCAAGAAACTAGTTATTACACCTAAGAATGGAAAGGGAAAGATCAAGGGCCACCTATTTTCAATGTACATGATTCAAAGGAGGAAGGTGGAGAAGAAGAACAAGGGTTCCTTTTTGTGCAGTGTTAGGATAGCTAGGAAGGAGGAAACACCGGGACATAGGAAAATATGAGGAGGCTAGCATGCGAAAGAAGAGGCTCTAAGCTCTCATAGGAGCAGATAGCCAAGGTGGTAGAAGAAGAGGAGACAAGGGACATTGAGACCCTAGTGGAGGACAAATGGAATGTGGCGTTGAGCCGCAATGAACAAGGATAAGGAGGAGAAACGCAGAAGAGGAACAAGGCAGCACTAGAGGCACCATTTTAACTGTAAGTATACCCAAGGGTACATGCATGGGAGGAAGACGTGCAAAGGGGGAGGCCAGAGATGGGTTATATTGATGACCCCAAGAAAGTGTTTTGCACGTGGTTCCAAAGTACACTTCTAATGGAGGAGCTTGTAGGCATGTCATATTTTGACAAGGAGGCTACCTATCTGCGGAAAAGGAAGATGATCTCATGGGAAATTGAGTCCCACCTTGATGAACCATAGTTTGAGGTAAGCCACGGGGCAATAATAACATTGTCAGGACCAGTAGAAGATAACCTAATGGTGGATACCTAGTAGCTCTCGGATGAACAACTATGCAACGCACTTAACAAAGTATCCATTGAGATAGAGGCTAGACTCTTCAGGAAGAATGATAGGATTAGAGACCTAGAAGGGGAGATAAAGAAGAAAGAGTAATAACTCACTACTTTGACAAAGGAGCTAAGCCGGAGAATTTGATCGGCGCCAGTGATGATGACGGTGTGAATTGAAGGATGAAAAGGAAAAGGTGAGCATTGTGTACAAGAAAGTAGAATCCATCAACGAGGCCATACTATTAAAGAATACAGACCTAGCATTACCCACGCAAAAGTATGGATCTTCCTTGGGATTCTTGAAGGATTTAACAAGGTGCTCACCATAGAGAGAAAGCTAGCCTTGGAGTCTGCAGAGAGAAGTGTTCACATTCCTGGAGAAGGAAGATAAGTTAAAAATCGTAGTGCTCGTTACAGAATACAAAAAATTTCTTGCTGATGTAAGGGCCACTTCCCAGACCGTTGAGGCCACGTACGATAATTATGCAAATAGGGACAAAGTGGTAGGCACCCTAGTCACCACTCATGAAGCGGAACTCAAGGAGTTCTAGGAGAAAAAAAAGGGGAATAAGGTAGAAAGAGAGAAAATCCTTGCTAAGGTTGAGAAGAAATATGAGGCCATTAAAACCTTAAGGGTTTCAATCAAAAGCTGGTGGAAGGATCTATATCCATGCATTACGAAGAATAGAAACACCTGGAGGATATATGCAAGTAATTAGAGAAGATCAACGATACGATGAGCACACAAGGATATGGACTAAACTTTGGAAAGGTGAGAACCCTAGTCAGCGACCTCTGTCGAGAGAGCGCAGGATGAAGTTGATGCCTAGAATAAATTGGAGGCCAACTTGTAAATGGATTTTCTTAGTTTTTATAGTGATTATTTCACTCTCCAATTATTTCTTCTTTCCCCATTCTTTCATCCCCTTATTCTTTTCCTAGGCATAAGCCTATTGTATTCTTTCTCTCACTAAGAGAAGTGTTCTGCAGATGGAGAACACGCATAGTGTGGGATGATGTTGGGCCCTAGAATACCGACTAAGTATAGAAGGTGTGTAAGCATGCAAGGACAAAGCATGTAAGGAAGGTTTTGAGAAAAGAGTTTAAGGAAATGCGTTGCATGCATTGCACACGTGGATAGAACCAAGGGTTTGGGACTTAGTCAAATTGGATGTTTGGGAAGAACACATGAAAAGCATGACCCAACTGTGCATGGATAAGGTGCCATCCCTGCAGCGGCAGTTTTCCCGGGAAGGAGCATGCTTGCATGTAGAAGCTTCTAGAAGTACATCATGGTATACATTGGAAAGATTAGGCCTAGAGGAGTATGATCGCAAGGAGGACCACATTCAGACACTTGGGATCAGATCTGAGGGCATTGGAGGATGAGTTGGCAGTCTAGAAAGGCTATAAATACAAGCGCCTATAGATTAAAATGAGAGAGGAGAAGAGACTTAGAGAGTGGGTGGAGCTCTGCAGAAATCTGCAAGAATTCTCATTAGTAGGTAATTGCATTTGGGAAAGGATGTATTGGGAAAGGTGATTGTAATTTTTCTTTTTGGTAGCATAGTTACATTAGTCTAGTTGTAATGCATGATTGCAGTATGCTTCTCTATGACATTCTGTAAATGGATCCATGGATGTAATGAGGTTACCATTATATATATATATATATATATATATATATATGAATATCAATGATTTTGATGCATACATATTTTCATAAGTTCTCTTTCATTTTTGCTAAGTATGGATGCTTGTATACTTCTTTCTATTATGGTACAAGTTATACAATCTCTTAAGTACACAATCTGGAATGACTACAAGGATCTAGAGGCTCTTCTGAGCTCTATGGTTCTTGTATGTCTTAAATCCTTTTGAAATATCTTAAACAAAAATCATATATGATTTTTCCCACTAAACTCACAGAAAAGATAGGCTCAGCACCTGTGCGTGCCTTGGGTGAGTTCCCAACATCTGTTGGGTGATAGGTCATCGTGCATGGGGTTCCTTTATTTTGTGATAGGGGTAAAAATGATTACAGATTAGAAGGAGAGGAAGGTTAAAAATGGAGGTGAAAGGGTGTTGATGAATGAGCATCTAATTGTAGAGGTTACTGGGCTAACTTTGGATGGCATCCATTTCTTTAGCAAAAGGGTTGAAAAATGTTGAAGCAAAGAAGATTATTGATGTAGAGGAGGAGATCATCTTCGTTATGGATGTCATTCAGGTAATATCCATACCGTAACCCTTTGATGAAATTATTAAAATTATGGTGTGGTTTATATCCCTTGAAGGTCACTCCATTCTGTTCCCACCAAACACTTGGTTTTCCTTAATCACTTTAGGAGAAATCTTGTTGTTTTCTTCCTGCACTATCTCTTGAATTATTTGGAGCACTCCATTCTTGATTTTCAAAAACATATTAGGTTCATCCCCCTCCACCAGGGGCTCATCTTTCTCCTTCACAAACATTTCCTCATTAATTTCCCCACCATTTTCATTTCCCCCGACATTCAACCCACTCCCTCTCACAACACACCCACTCCCAACTTGACCAAATCTTCTAATATTATAAATTTCAAGTCCAATTACCCTACACCCCACAAAGTGACCCCACCTCCCTCTGTTTGTGTCCTTTGAAGTAACAAGGATATGGAAATGGTTCACAATCTCTTACACATTAGTAATGCAAGGTAGGACAATGCTTCCTAGTAGGAGAGGGAAAATATTCTCCTTAGAATGGAAACACTAGAAAATGAGGTAGAAAGTATCAAGAAAGAGATACATCAGTTAAACAAGCAAAAGGGGAAAAGAAAGATGAATGATGATGCGGGTTTTGGCACATATCAGACTGAAGAAATTTACAGAAAATTGAACTCACTGGATAATAGACTGGGGAGATATAAGGATAGACATGACCACAATATGGCCATCTTCAAATCCATAAGTGAGTTTCTTGAACAACATGTCAAAAGCATCACATTGTTGAGTGGAGTCCCTAAGGATATTTGGGGTACTAAAAGGAGAGAAATCAGGGCATATTGCAGCTGAACGTTAATGACCCAACACATGTCACCACTCGCACTTTGTACCTCCCTGTAGATGATAAAATCAAGGATTGAAAGGGAATAAAAGAAATAATACCTCCTAGGTAGGTGGGGAGTTCAAGTTGAAGTTTTTTTATGATAGTATGTTGTTTTTGTTGTTTAGTTGTGGTTGTCCCCGTGTTTCTTTTTTTTTTAATAGCTTCTCTTTTGTCTCTTGTTGGAATTATCATAATATTTGGATTCAGATCCTATCTTGATGATTTTTCATGTTGATCTGGCTATTGAGCCTTTTTTGTAATAGGGTATAGTCCCTTAAAAACTATTTTCCTTTAATAAAAAAACATGATTCACAAGATTTTTGGTGACTAGTTTCTTACACAAAATGAGGGTTTGAGACTGAGTTTTCTCTGTTTGACCTATCAAAACTTATTCATTTCCTCTGAAACTTTATGAAACATTTATTCATGCCTCACACTACCTTCACACCAAATTTTAGCCCTTTATATTTAATATAATTCAACTTATGAATGTTTTTCCTCTCCCAAATCAACATGAAATATCACAAACAATTGGCATACCTCCTTCATACCCACTACCTGTCCTCATAGTCCTAAAAACCTTCAAAAACCTAAAACACAATAAATAAGTCATTATAAACTATATTAATTCACAAACAACACATAAAAATGAGAATCCTTCATAAAAACAATCCCAAATATTCATTCTCATTAAGCAACTATGCACAATTTTGCTAAGAAGAAGCCTTTATTTGATAAGACCATAGATTACAAAGCTTCATGAGCCATATAGGATCTGATTATAATATTTTATTCACTCCAAATCTCCTTTCCTCTCACCAACCTTTCATTAAACTCTTCTCATTCGAATACATTACATTTTGATGAGGAAAAGAGGTAGTTAGGGCTTAGACTACTAACTCAACTAAGATTAGACTAACTAGGTGGGGTTTAGGGTCTAGTTAGGATCTAGTGAGTGATTTTACAAGTGAACACATGTTTCATGACCCCTTTTATTCATTTATTACACCTATACTAACAACTAGATGACTAACATACTAACATGACAATTCAAATATTCAAACTATGGTTTTGGAGGGAAACTCTCAAAACCATTTATTACATGCTTAGAGAGTCCAAATGGACTTGACACACCTCAAGGACAACCAAATGGACTCAACACACCTAAAATGACTAGAAAAAAAAAAATCAAATGTATAATTGGTTCTCTTGCATCATAATGATCTTTAACCAAACCATACATTGTCCAATCATCGATATACACCTATAATAAATTACAACCGAAGTCCTAAAAATACTGCACAATAATGCACTAGAACACTACATGCACATTCTTCATCCCAAAGGGAATCAATTTGCATGAAAAAATTCCCCACTCAGTGGTGAAATTTATATTTTCCTAATCTTCCTTTGCTAGACGTACTTTATGATATTGTAAAAAACCTTCTATAAAAGAATAGATCTCGCTCCTGCAACTCCTTCAAGGATCTCCTCTGTGAATGGGTGGGAAAAGGATCAATGAAACGTGAAGAATTTAACTCTTTGTATTCCACATAGATCCTTATCCTCCCATCCTTCTTAATACTTGATGACCATGGGACTAACCCATTCATACTCCTCAATGGGCTCAATTATACCAGACTTGAGCATTTTATCAATTTCTTCCTTTACCTTGACACACAAATTAGGATTCATCCTATATGGTCTCTTCCTAATCAGGTGCATGCCTTCTTTAAGTTTGATTCTCATTTCACCTAAATAAGGGTGTATTGATTTCGATTCATAATAACCCCTTAGAAATGGGTCTTTAAAGTTGCACAAGAGTTCAATAATCTTAGCCACTTCCTGCTCCAACCAATAATCACCAATAATCACTTCCTTAGGCTCGGTATCTATTCTAATGTTAACCTTATTTATTTTCATAAGCTCATTATACGTGTGTAACTTCTCATCTGATGTGTCCATCACCTCATGTGTACCTTTAGTGTGGTTAACATATAGGTTGTTATCCTCCTCCACCTCCTCATCATCATCATTTATTAGGTATACTAGTTTACCTTGTTCCTTCATTTCCCGTGTGTGAACCATTTATTCCTCTCCAATCTCTTCTAGGTCAACGTGATCCTCTAAATATAGCTCTCTAAAAATTTCTAATAGGAGTTCCTCACCTTCATTTTATCTCCCAAAGTAAGGTGCTTCATGATCTACACTACTTCATTGACCAGAGGTTTAGTAGAAAAATAATCTAAAGTATGGATCATACCTGAGGTCATTTCCAGCACATTAAATGTTTCTTATGTTGATTCTCCATAGACATACCATGCATACACGTAGCAACCTAGGGTGGTCTAGAAATTATGTACCCAAATTCATGGTGGTAAGGGCTCCTGCCCCTCCATCCAAACTCTCTCACACTTCAGATGTGTATAAAGTAGGGTAATTCCCATGGATTTCACATATATGAGAAGGTACATTGCTCCTTAGAAACCTAGTAGAAAAGGATATTCTCACCTCTCACCATTCCAATAGGTTGTCTCTGTGTGTATTCCACCAACATGTTGTTTTCTCGTGTAGAGTATAAACCAACATATTTCTTTTATCACCTTCATCCTTCCATTGGGATTCTATGGCATGTAGAAATACATCAAGGTCCCCTTCACTAGTATACTGAGGTGCATGGTTATGATTCAAGTGTCGAACGATGCGCATCCCGATCATGTGAGTAATAGTATTTTTATCTCTTGCCTAACTACTTCATACATTACATGCACCCAGTTATCACAAACAATACTTGTAGTATCACTAACTGAATGAACATCATCCCACTATATCACTCCTTCCTTAGATGGCTCAATTACCTCAAGGTATCTGATTGTGCACGCATATATCTTGTTCAGTCTTCTTCACTCAAAGGTTCAACATACATAACAACCTTTGCATCCTTCAATGGTATATAACTATGTGCTCTTATTTATTGTCAAATCTAATATACCCCTTTTTGAATCTCAAATCTACATTATTTTCATAACACCAGAGCACCCAAGTAACAATGGGAAACTATATTCCTCCAAGAACTCCAATACTTAAAATTCCCTAGTAAACTTGGCTCCCTGAATCATAATAGTCACATATTTTAATACCCTAATAGGATTATCCCTAGTTCTATTTTCCATATACAACACATTCAAAGAAGGCTGCAATGGTGGTCTTCCCATCTAATTCCAAACATCCAACATGAGTACATTAAATTCTACACCTGTATCTATTAGAATTTTTCTTATAAGCCATCTAGTAATGAATTTATTCAATGTAATCTCTTTATCATACTCATGATTATGGGGAGGAAAATTTGTATGAAGTATCTACCTCTCACACTCATTACCTATGTGTGGTACTTTTTCTCTTAACCACTCTCCTAACAAGGGGATTATGTTCTCTTGGTGAAAAATTCAACATACCTCCTTCAATTCATCTATGTCCTTCATGTGCAAGTTAAACCTTCTTTGTACATTCCATCACATGCACCTAATCCTTCAAGCTCTGAATCTCTCCTCACATATCTCGTGATAATGTTCATAGTTTCTGGTAAACCTCTCGTCGATATACAACATTAGGGTACTTTGTATTTGTCACTTCTTTCTTTTTTATAGTTGGATAATACTTTTGAGGTTCACGAACACACACATCCTTAGCACATGTAGTGACTAAAAATGGTTGTACTTCAAAACTAAGTCCAACCTTCGACATCTATTGATCTCCATCTGCACATTGTATCTTAATCATAGTTGTTACCTTATCTTGTTTATGTTGCTTGCTTATATGCTCATACAAGTCTGGACATTCTTCAAATTTGTTTTGTTTTCCACATCATGAGAAAACCATAGTATGAGGGAATTCACACTGATAATGACCAAGAGATTCATAAGTATAAAAAGTTCCTCTAGGAAATCCTCCTCTTCCACCATCGTGACCATGACCTCTATATCCTCCACAAAATCCTCTATTTATGTTATCCCCATTATTACACCCTTCATTATGTTGTTCTCCTTATTCCTTATATCCACCTGCTACACTATTTTGGCATACACCTATTTCAATAGCCTCATGAATATGATCAATCACTATGCATTTAACAAAATCATGAGTATGAGTTTTACAAATTTTACAATACATAAATACATTCTTCTAGATCATGTGTTACAAGAGAGGAACATCATGGCTCATATGAAAAATATCACAATCCAAAAACATGGTGCACACCAACTTACGAAAATTTATCCTTGGTATGTCCTTCAACCTCACAATCTATACACCATATTCCACTACACATCTCATGAGTTGAATTGGCAAGAGATATTTTCTAACTGTTTCACCATAGCTTTAATCGAGCCTCTAAAAATGGACTTACCATAGTCTCTACACTCCAAAATTCCTCGGTGCACAAAGCTTCACCCAAAGCATCGTGCAGATCCAAAAAGGTCTTATGAGATAGCGCCCTTATGAATGGAGTCAACAACCCACCAAGGAATCACTATACATGCTTTGACTAGGATGTATCTCATAAGACAACTTTGATAGTAAATTTTTAAAACATGTGTCATAATCCCGAATGCTTTCTGATATGCCTTGCTTTATGTCCTTAAGTGTGTTGATACTTTTCTGTAAAAAAATATGGAATATGGAACTCAACTAGAAATGCATAGTGCAAATAATCATAATCCAATGCAATTTAATGCGGGTCATACTTTCTGTACGATCTATATGCATTCCCTTGGAGAGTAGTTGTAAAATGAATCACCTTCCTATCTAAAGTGGTGATTCCTTAGCGCGCCATAGCAGCTCGCACTTGTGCACATGCTCTGCAAAGATCCTTAATACCTCTATATTTTGGAAAGTGAAGGGACATCTCGTAATAAACTTACTAAGGTTGAAGTGGTGGTTTACGTGATGTGGGCCATATCCTCGGAATCCAAATAAAAATCACCACCAATATTTCCTTCACCACTAGAACCACCCGATCCATTTGATCTCGACCCTCCTAATTTTCCTAATCCTCCAGCAGTGGGTGCTAGACTAGTGGATGTAATTTATTGCATCCCAATAGTATTACTAAAATAAACTCCCATAGTTTGTGAAGTTTTAATACTTTCATACATGTTCCCAATGTTTGTGTGCCCACACTCTGTCCTGATGATGCGCCAAAAATATTCCTCCAATCAAGCCTCCAAACAACAAAGATGATGTCTGTGCTACCATATATGAATGTGTTGTCTAATGTACTTCTATATTCAAAGGAAAATTATATCTACCTGAAGTTATGGGATTACTTGTACTTATCTTCTAATTAATAATTACTTCTAATTAATAATTACTTACGGAACTAGAACACCAGTGCAAGGGCTAGGTCACTAGGTGGAATCAGATGTGAACCTATTGTCCTTGATATTTCCTCATTTGACACACTCTCATAAGAAGATAAAGGGAATTATCTACCTAGATTTCCTAAGTGGGGAAATCTTGATGCTTCGAATCCATGTATTCCACATGAACTTCAAATCCTTCATGATACATCATCCTCTACAACTACACAAACTCCTCAATTTCATGTTGCTTCACTAATTCCCTCTCCCCGTGATTCATTGTATTTAATCCTCCTTTCTTCTCTCTACATTTATACCAAAAGGTCCTCCATCTTTCACCACACCTACTCCTACCCATGCATGTCTTGGTATGTTTATCTAGTCATAGGAATGTTTTCTAAACTCAAAACCACCTGTTAAGATCTTAATTTCCAAAGTAAGAGCGTGGATGTAAGGTCCTCTCGGCTCACGCAAGAATTCAAACTCAAGAACTTCTGGACAAGAATACATAGACACAACGTACTCTAAATTATAACTACACACAACACCAACGCACCAATGATCTACATCACACGTCTAAGGTTCATCTGCATCAAACAAATCTTGGTATTCCTCCTATGTCCAAACCCTTGATCTGTAACTCTATATTTCATTTTATGCATAGGATGAAAACCACTTGTAAAACTCTATTGGAAAGAAAGAAAATAATGTCTCATAGAGTTCATGATATAGATTTTCTTCCACCCACTTGTGTGCATTGAAATTAGGTCCAAAAGAATATATTTATGTAGACCGATATGTTTTTCATATACCCAATCTTGAATGGATGCAATAGTCAATAGATATGCCATCAACATGCAACATCCTAGAAAATAATTTGAAAAGGGGTCCTGAAAATGGAAGAAAAATGTAGTCTTTATTTTTATACTTAGATGCCTAGGCGAGATGGCACTTCACTCAAACATATATATGCACTCACCTAGAGCATGTGAAGCCTACCAGTCCCTATTTCTTACTGACTTGCCAAGGTGTTAGCATAAATGTTTATAATAACCATACCCAAAGCATATATTCCATCACAATAACCAGATCCATGAGATTAGTTTGGAAACACACATAATAAAGAAATCATAAATGTTCAGATAACAATTAAGATCAGATCTACCCTATATGTACCATGAGTAGAGACATCAATGACCAAAATCCATCCAAAAAGATCCATTATATTATCTCATCATAAACAATAGTTGTATACATCATTAACACCATCAAGAAGTCATGCGCTTGAATCATAACATCAGCATAAATTTGTTACGACTCAAAAAATATTAGATGATCTTTGAAACTATCAAATGGTGTCTCTAAACAAAGGAAATACATTACATACTTATAGGGGAGTGGATTTTTCCTTCACCGCCCATGAACTCTCTAAATAAGGTGCATGCTCAAAATAGCCATGTGTGCATATCGAGATAACTATGAAGCATGTAAGCTTCATTAATAATAGATTACCTATAAATAAACCCTGATCTAATCCTATTATTATCTCAAACACTGCATGTCTCTTGATCTTCCACTTTCACCCAAGATATATTTTCCTTAGTCATAAAGTCTTCATGATTTTCTCTTTACGTGCTCTGCACTCCATCCTATTTTTAGCCTGATCCAAGCAAAATGGCTAATTCCTAAACTTTTTTTTACCGAGTGTGAATCCTCATAGCGTAAATCTATAAACCTTTCATTCCTATCCCCCACCCCCTAATTTTGCACCACCATCATATGTGCTTTTTGATACTTAGGAAATACTTCACCAAGCCAACATCACCTATATACATGTGGGGAAAACCACTTTCATTATGTTACTTATTCATATTTGGATGTTACACTAGTACAATTAGCACCAAATGACGTTTCTCTACAAACTCATTAACTGGTTAAATGAATTAATAACTCTTTCTTAACAATTGGGAATTTTAACTATTGTAAGAGATCTCCATATACCTGAGAAAGATATATTTTTTTGTTTCTTCTCAAGAAATTTTGTATGAATTCTATTGCAATTGATGATCCACTTCAATAAATCATTGTCTTTTCTATTCTATTTTTTTCCATATCCCAATCAATTTTAAGATTCATGCCTATTTTTTATTTCCTATTTGTCACTTTACCACTACAAAAAGATTGATTCTTGGTCATACTAGTCTTTCCATGTTCACAATTAGGCTTGTTCTCTTTGATGGGAGTTTTCTCCTTTCTTGTCATGTTCCACATGACCATTATTTATATGATTGGTTTTTTTTTTTTTTCTAGGATAACCCCGGGGTTATTCAAGAAACTTTCATAAATAAATTTGGACCTAAATTTTTTAAGCCTTGGTGGGCCTTTTCTAGGCATTTATAGTTTCACTTGTGCAAAGTTGAAAAATGGACCTCGAGCCCTGAAAATAGTCTTATTGAGCTTGGTATTTTATCTCATGTATTATATATTCACTTTGTTTTTGCAAAAATTTAAACTATCTTGAAAAATCCACGCCCAACACCACATGGCATCTCTCAGGGAATCTAGAGCTAGTACACGGGGTAAAATTCATGTGTAATATGTAAATCTTATTTCCACCCTCAAGCTCAAATATTCTCCTTGTTTTGTTTCTCTGTAACTTTCTTGCATCGAGTATATTTACGAGATATCATGTAATTTTAAACCATTCATCGATCCTAGGTGCCTACAATGAAAGGGTTACCCCTACAATGATAACTATCGACACATAGTAGGTCGAGATGGGTTAGCAGATGGTCAACAAAAATATAAGGAAGACACTTGGGAAATGAACCTATGATAAAAATTAATCTCTGTGGTAAATCAAAAGCCACGACATATCACTAGAACTCTATCATGTTCCTCCCTAGCTACAAAAATTCAAACTATAACTTTCACTCATGTGATCCGAATCATGCAAAATTAGTCTTGATGGAAAGGTATCGACAATAAATTCATCATGAAACAAATAAATTTATATTTTGGAGGTGTTTGGTGGCTAAAATGGGAGAAAAATGGTTAAGGAATTAATGTGTAGTTCCAGGTAGCTCAACTATTAGACTTGACGAAGTATGGACACCACATTTTCATCTACAATTTATGATAGTATGTTTTAGGACATATCAAATGCTCATTCCTCTCTATAGAGAAATAATATTCATTCTTTGTTATGGTGGTTGGTTGGAGCCATTAAAACATAGTATGTAACCTCCTTTATCTCTCCTTATCCTGAAAATCTATAAATGTAAGTGTAAATGCACTAAAAATTGGTTCTTGTCTATCAAATTTTGAGATCTATCCTAGATTTTCTCCAATTTTAATTCCTATAGGCCTCTTTAATTTGAATTTTGTGTAATATTTCAAACCCCTAGTTTGTAACTTGGGTGAAATATCATTATTGCAACTTATCTATGGTTATTCTCCTTTTAAAATACTCTGTTTGTTATAGATGTTTAACCTCTTATTCAAGTGTTAAGTTTCATTCACTCATGATCTCTAAGCTCTGTGTTTCCTTAAATTATTTCTTGTATAATTTTTTTGTGTTTCTTTGGCAGGATTGGAACCATGTGTCACTTTGGTGTGTCACTTTTTTATAATTTTGTAACTTTTCCTCTTTTCTAACCCTAGTCCCTATGAATTCATAATTTAGTTTTAGTTTAGTTAAATTTCATGGTTGTATCTTAGTTTGTAGTATGCTTGGAGAGAAGGAACCAACCTCCTCTTTATATTTGTCTCACTTCCAAAGTACCACACTTTGAGACAAATCCATGTTACCCTGAAGTTCTATTGTTAAGGAAACAACACATGCAGAGGGTGCTAACTTTTGGTGATAAGAGTTATGGCGTGCCTAGTAGGACACTCTTTATTTTATTGTTATTTCAATAATTTTTCATGTGTATCTTGGTGAAATTTGGCATTTTAAAGGCTCAGAAAAACACATATTTTGAATCTAAGCACTATATATACTAGTTTCATGCAGAAAAGTGTCTATCTCTTATGAGAATAATCCAAACAAGGTCAAGAACAACAATAGAAGAGCCTTTTGATTACTTATAACTGTCACCAAGGATAAGGAGAAGAGGAAGAGCATTCCAAATTTCACCATCTCCCACAAATAGAGATCTTTCTACCCCTCCTCCTGGTATGCCTTTTTTATAGTCCTCTAGAATTTTAAGACCCGTTCCATTCATGACTCTTAAAAATAATTTATTGTTTATCGGTTTCAATTGTGTCGGTCCCTTAGCTCTAAATTCACAACATGATATACTAGTGTCTACTCTTAAAAGTATAACTTTCTTCATTAGTGAAAACCATACTAGCTCCGAGTTGATCACATCAAAGATGTTTTTAATGTCTATTCAGTCCATTTTGTCACTAAAGATAATGTAGTTTTCAAACTCTTAACTTCATCATTTAAAGGAAAACTCTTTAATGGTACATCATTTTGAGAGTGGCTTCAATTCACAATTGGTATAAACTTGGCATATCCCTTTAAAAACATTTTGAAGATAAGTTATATCATATATCTTTAGTGGAGCAATTGTTTTTCACCTAATGAGCCTATATCTTATTTCAACATTAGATTTCAAAGAATTTGGGACTGAATTCCTCAATTGGCAATACCTACACCCTAATATGCATTTATTTACTATCTAAAGGCATTAAATATTGATATTTATATCATGATTCAATCCATGGGGGTATAATATTACTAGATTCTTATGACATTACTATTAGAGAAGAAAATAGTCTCATTCAAAGATGGAAAGTGTGATCCTAGAACTCCAATAACCATATTTCTAGAAGTATGAGCATATGTTCCCCATAATATTCCTTAATTAGCTCTCATTCTTCCTCTAAGGAATTGAATTTATAGTCAAGCATCCACCTCCTCAAGTACTTTAATTGAGTTATAAGAATTAATGAAAAAATTACAAAAATTTGGGAATGAGTTAGTATCCTTAAACAAGAAACAAGCGAAAAGTTTCATACCTTACCACTTCCATACCAACCTAATAGGTCCCCTAATAAACCAACTAAACCCTCATTCTAATTTTCTCCTCAAAATCAAAATCAGATTTCCCTTGCAAGATCATTTCAACCATATAATATAAATGTATCTAGTTTTTCCAAAGCCTTGGTCCATATTCAAAATAATTTAGTGCAATATTTTGATAGGTGTTTCCCTTTTCATCTTCTACACAACCAATCAACATGCCTCAATGGACTTTTTAACCACTATTTAATGGTACAATGTGCATTTGTTCCTCAAGATGTACCCAAAGAATAAATTTAGTTGTAGGGAATTATTCAAGAGACACCACCAAGTGATGCTTCACTTGTGAATTGGAAAATAGATGATTTTTTTTGGGGTAAATCAAACCTTTCTTCAAGGTGTGGCTGCAAATACTATATCTAAGAAAAGAAATATGGAAGAAGAAAATCCAATTTTTTTATCCTTATTAACGTTCCCTAACACTTCAAGGGGTGACCTTTCAAATTAAGTTGTTGATGTGTTAATAAGCCACATAGTTCGTGGCACCAAATATGTAAAATCAGCCCAAAGGACCTCCCATATCAGCTCAAATACAAGAAAAGGTTGTTGTGAATAAGGTTCAGGTAAAAGGATAATCCAACTTCTTTCCAATTCCTTGAACAGATGAAGAATGCCAACATGAATATCTCAATGTGGGAATCTTTAACAATTATATAACAAATATATCTCTTATAAGTAACTATGGCCACTTTCTTCACTCTAAGTGAGTCACCCAAGGAAAAATCCAAAGTTGTTCTTACTAATGCAACACACCGAAGGATGATCATCCAAGAAAAAAACTAAATCCCATCAATGCAATTTGTATAATGTTTGATCAAGAAGATTTTCCAAGTTCCCAAGAAATAGATACTTATATTGAGAGCATTTTAGATTCATTGATTGATTAATAGGGGAATGAATTCCATGGTTTTGATCCATATCAGAAAATTGAGGAAGTTGGTCTCGGTATTCTTTGTCTGCATGACGAAAAACAACCTCTACCTTGTATAGTGAAATCAAATAATCTAGAGGAAGATGGAATTTGGAAAATGGTTTTTGATGGATCAAGAAGCATACAAGGAGTAGAGGTATGTTTAGTTTTTGTATCTCCCACAGTAGGAAGTAATACTCCTATTTCAGATTTTAGTTTATTTTCTCTAATAACACAACATAATATGAATCCCTCATCCATGGTTTGTAATGGGAAAAAAATAAGAACATCAAAATGGTCCAGACATTTGGAGATAGTGAGATAATTGTAAACCAATTCGAGATAAAATGCAGCTAAAAATGACCTATTAAGAACCTACAAGCATAAGTTTTGGGATCTTTTGGAATATTTTGAAGCCTTCAACATCCATTCCATACAAAGAAAGGAGAATGAAGTGGCTAATAAAATGGTTGTAATTGGGGAAAAGTTTGATTTTGTAGAAAATGTCAAGAGATACAAGTTACAATGACACATCAAGGTAATTGTGAGACATGTTATACCATAAAATGACACAAACTATCAATTATTTGAGAGTGATCAATATATTATTAGTTTTATCCGTAAAGAGGATGAATTTTCATCAAGGAATTAGGAAAAATTGGAGCAACAATATGGAGACCAAGTTGTCCAACTTAGATTAAATAAATTTCCCAAATTCCTTGTGAATTTGGATTCTATCTTTAACTATGATGATCATCTCGAAAAAAAGGAAAAATGACAGATTAAGGTGAAGATTCAAAACCAATCTTAGTAAGTGAAAGAAAATTATTAAAAATTGGCAAGGTAATTACCCCACAATAGAAATATGCTTTTGTATAAATTTGTCAAGAGTTTTTAATTTTTTTCTTGGAAATATAATGATCTAAAATATTTTGATCCTAACTTAACTCAACATACCATTGAACTAGATCAAATAGCTAAGCCTATAAGGTAAAAACAGAGGCATGTTAATCCACATATTGAACCTCTAATGAAGAAGGAACTAGAATAAGTTGATTGAGAAAAATATAATTTTTCCAATTAAACATTCATCATGGGTAGTTAATTTAGTTCTAGTATAGAAGAAGAATGGAGCAATCATGCTATGTGTTGATTTCAAAGACTTAAACATGGCTTCTTTGAAATATCATTACCCATTGCCTTCAATGGAATAAATCTTGCAAATGGTGGCTAGATCAGAAAGGTTATCTATTTAGATGGCTACTCAGGGTACAATTAGATCATGGTGAAAGAAGAATATCAGTTTAAGAAATATTTTATGACAAAATGCGAACCTATGATTATAGTAAAATTTCATTTGGTTTGTCCAATGTAGGAGCAACATTTCAAAGAGACATGTGTAAGGTAGGAAAAAATATGTCTAAACACCATGCACTCTTATCATCCATTCAACTAGGGTATTCGATGCAACAATTAAATGACACACCAAGATGACACATAAACAAATATAATTAAATTTGGTAAAGGGATCACTATGATTTCATACCCTAAGGGAAGTAATCCTTACGGTAGGAAAAACTAAGGTTTCTAAGGCCTTAGGTTGAAGAATAGGAAGGAACCGTTGAAGGTATCGACACTATGGGGCTAATAATAAAAATAATCATGTAAAGCCTATGCTAATCGAAATAAAACATGTAACATAAAATGAGGAAATGGAATACAATATGCTAACCTAACATGTCTATAATATACTAGGCTAACATAGAGTATGAAGAAAATGTAGGAAACTACTCTATATAAAATGAAAAAGTGAGTCGAGAACTTACCTATTGGGGGTGGTCATTGATGCATCTATCTACTAAAGGACCATACACCAAGAGATAACATCTTTCGATGAAGAACGGGAAAATCTAGTCCTAGCTCACTATAGATGACCCAAAAGTACAATAAAACCAATCCAAGTAACAAGAATCTCTACGAGCCAAGAGTTAAAATGTAATAAATCCAGAAGCTAAGTGAGTAGGTACAAGTTAATGTAAGAGAGAATAGATCATGGTGACTTCTGCTAATCTGATCTTATTATCCTATGATGACAATCTAATGTGGAAATGAGAGTTGGGGTATTTATACCAATGCCATCACCCACGAGTGAAGGCATCAGACAAGTTTTAAAATTTACACTGATGCAATCATCCATGGGTGATGGCATCATCGAGAGGTGGAAAATGCAAAGGGGAGATGCAAAGTGTCATGAAAATTAAAGGTCATGCAAGGTGGAAGAAATGGGGTCATGAGCGAGATATATTTTAGAAGAATGCGAGGAAAAAAAAAAAAGGATGAGAGTAAAAGAAATAAATAAAATGGGACCAAAATTTGGTCTCTCTCCATGTATCATCCCTAACCAAATGGTTATGTGAATAACCATACCCTATCCTAGAACGAGCCCCTTAAGGAATCTGTTCCAAAGATAGATGCATTAGCAACATATAACCTTAAAAGAGATATTTTTTAATAACATGTATGAAAATAGAAAGCGTAAAAGGTGTATAAAAATAGATATGGAATTCAAGGGACTGATAAGTAAATTTTTCCTCATTTATCTTGATGATATCACCTTATTTTCCAAAGATGCCAATGATCATCTATTTTATCTCGGAAGGTATTTGAAAGGTGTAGACTATTTGGAGTCTCCCTTAATCCTAAGAATTTCATATTCCTATTGCATGAAGGTAAGCTCATTGACCACATTGCTTCTAAATAAGGATTAATTATTGATCTATAAAGGGTTAATGATATCCTTGCATTATCATTACCCAATCACAAGAAAGAACTTCAAAGCTTCTCAAGAAGGACTAATTTTTTTAGGTTGTTTGCCCCAATATTTTCCAGCTTTCTCAACTAATTAACATTGATACTAAATAAAAATTTGGTATTTAAATGGACCACTAAAGGAAAAAGAAAATTTGAATCCATAAAACAAAAGATAACACAAGATCTAACTCTCATTAACTCGATTTCTTCATAAAATTCATAATGTATGCTTTTGAAACATATATATATATATATATATATATATATATATCTTCTATATTCATGCAACCAAATGAAGAGGATTTGGAACAACCTATTTCATTATTCATCCAAGGTCTAGAGGATTGTGAGGTGAGATATTAATTTATTGAGAAACATGCTCTAGCTATTATAAAAGTCTGAAGAAATTTAGGAATTTGATATCGAACAACAAGATTCACCTCATGGTATCTCATGTTGGTGTGAAGGAATTCCTTCTAAATAAATATCTAAATGAAAAAATATTATTTATATAACCAATGTGATGGAGTATGATATTGATATAAAGGTAACTAGGCTAGTCAAAGGTAAGGGACTATTTGAGCAACTAGTTTCATACCAACAAACAGATGAGGAAGATATCCTCATGTTTCAACATGATTAAGAACAATCATCCAATCCCTTACTTTCTCCTTGTTGGACTCATGATGTATTAAAATTTCTACATATAGGAAAATACCATCAAGGCTTGAGAAAATCCTAAATTATGTATTTCATGCTTTATTCTATTCCCTATGTGCTTATTGATGGCATTCTATTAAAAACATGTGCATGGTGTCCTCTTGAGATGTATTAAAACATATCAGATAGAGAAGGTGTTTCATGAGTTTCATGATGGAGAAGCAAGAGGACACTTTTCTCTAAGGATAACAACACTCAAGATCATAAAGGCTAGTTATTATTTTCCCAATCTCTTGAATGAATTTCATGTATGGATTAAATAATGTAAGAAATGTGCATTCTTTATAGGAAAAGAGAGGTTAGAGGATATTCTACTCCACCCATATCTATAAATCAGCCATTCATGTAATAGGGATTGGATTTTATTGGAATAATCAATCTCCATTCAAGATTAAACCACAGGTGGATACTCACACCACTAACTACTTCACCAAATGGACAAAATCAGTTGCACTAAAGGAATTAAATGAGGATATAATGTTGGACTTCTATGAAGGTATTGTAGCTAGGTTTGGTGTTCCTTATACAATAATTTTTGATAATATCCTAGCTTTCCTTGGCACAAAAATATCTAATTGGGCTGTGAGAAATGGCATATATTTGAGCACCTATTCAAATTATTACCCCAAGGTAATGAATGGGATGATTCCAAAAACAAGAATATTTTGAGGATTATAAGGAGGACCTTGGATGAGAATCAGAGGACTTGGCATACAAATTTGAAATCATCCTTGCAAGATTATATAATTACTCCTAAAATATCATATAGTAGCTCTCCTTACAAATTATTTTATAGTAAGGAAGAAAGGTTTTCAATATCCCTTGAATTTCCAAACTTGGAGCTCATCAAAGCTATAAATTCTTGAATTTGAGGCCATGGAAGTTATATATAAAGAGATTATGGAGCTAGAAAAATTAAGGAACCAAGTAATGCAAACAATTAAAAAGGATCAAGATAATATTAAAAATAATTTTGACAAGAAATTAATGGATGAGAGTTTCCAAGAAGGAGATATATCTCTAAAATGGGATGCAAACAAAGATAAACCTAGAATAAACTCAAATTTTGATATAATTTGGAGTGGCTCCTATTTTATTTCAAGTCAAGTCAAACAATGATTTTTTATTTTTCTAAATTAGACGGAGGATAGTTTTAAATCCATGTCAATGGGATCTATTTCAAACATTTATATTGAGTGAAACCCTCCCTTGTATATAGTAGTTTAGTTTTCAATTCCTCCGTACTTTCAACACATTGTTTTGTTGTTAGAGTAGTTCCCTTCCACATGTGTTTTACACAGCTTCCTATTGGTCCCAAAGTGGAAATTTAAATTTGTAAATTGTTTCATGAAGGATTTAGGGAATGATTTGCAAGAAGTTCCATTCAAGGTGTTGAGAGAAGCACTTGATGAGTTTTATTCATGGTTCTTCAGAACATAGAGTGGAAAAATAATTTCAAGATAGGTTTCCACTCTCATTAAAAATAACTCATAACACATCTCATGATAATAATGATCAATTTATGTGGATTAATCAATGAAAATTATATTTTTCCTTCACGAAGGCTCAAGGTGTAAAATTTACAAGTGTAAGATCAACTTTAAAACTTACAGGTTGAATTCATGCCCAACAAATATAGATACTTCAAGGCTAGTGACATTCATATTTAGTAGGTAAATATCCCTTAAAGTTACAAAAAATTTTATCTAGGATAACCCCTCGGGGTTGTTCTAGCAACTTACAGAAATAAATTTTGACTTAGACACTTTTTAAGCCTTAGCGACCGTTTATGTAGTAGTTGAAATTTCATAGGTGCAAAACCACAAAATGGCCCTCGATTCGACGGTAGTCTTATCAAGATTGATGAGTTATCTCATGAATTTTGTATTCACATTTTTGTAAAATTTAAGCTACCTCTAAAACTCAATTGTCTAACACCACTTAGAATCTTCACGGGAATCAAGAGCTAGCACACAGGGTAGCAATGCATGTGTGCAATATGAAAATTTAATTTCTACCCCAAAGCTATGACATTATACTCATTGTGGTTCTCTAGACCTTTCTTGCATCAGAGAATATTTTTAATCCAAAATAAAATTTGTAAACCATTCCTCTATCCTAGGTACCTACAATCAAAGGATCTTCCCCTCAACCAATATCCATCGACACGCGGCGGGTCAAGGTGGGTTAGTACATAGTTAATGGATAATATAAAGAAGACACGTGGGAATGACACCCATGAGCAAAGATAATCCTAGCTTAAAATCAATATAATCCACTTATCATTAGAACTCAGTCATTTTCCTACCGATATGTAAAAATTCAAATAGTTATATCTTTCTCTCTTGGGCTCCAAATCACTCAAAATCAGTCTTGTTTGAAAATTATCATCAAGTAGAGAAATTGTGTCCATATTCAAATAGAAGTGCACACTATAAAATTATGGGTCCATCAAATCATCATGTTGTTTCTCAACTAGCTCAATCACACCTAGGTACTCCTTCATCAATATGGGTAGCTCAACATCTTCCTCTAAAGTTATGAAATAGTTTCCATATCTTGAATATTGGTATAGAATGTATTCCCTTGGGTCATCCTTTCTTTGAATAGTGTATCTCATATTTCTTATATAAAGTATCTTATTAATTTTACCATTGACTGGTATGGTGGCATATGACCAATCCATTTGTATATATCCACTAATATCCCGACAAAAAAATTGGATCAACAACATCCCATATGAAGATGGAATGCCTTCCACAATTCTATTCATCTTGACTTTCTTGTTAATAAAATTAACAAATACTACTTAAGCATCTTTGATGTGTACAATGAGGGGTATTTCATTAGGAGAGTGAGACCAAGGGCCTTGGAAAATTATGGTGGGAATGAAATTTTCATAAGAACCATAATCAAGTGATATAGTTACTCAGTTTATACCTATTGATCAACAAAGAGAGGTAGAAGGGTTCTACTTTCTCAGAAATGGAGGATGTTAAAGCAATAATATTATGAGAAGTGGTACTATGAGTACAAAATGGTTCTTTAGTAGTGGAATAAATGTAACTATACTTTTAACTACTTCCTTTGATAAATTGGACCCATAAATTTAAAATTTAGACTTCTTGACAAGATCAATGATGTCAAAGGATAAAAATTTGGATACTTGGGGAATAATGGCATCATTTAAATGAGTAGGAGTTACATTCTTATAAGTTCAAGAAAAACTAATATGACTAGGATGAGGAAAGAGTCTTTCCTAGAGAAGGATATGTGTCTTTAGCTAAGGTTTTCTTGGGATTATTCTTAGCTCACTTCATGGAAGTAGTAAATGGTGATCTTCTCTTTGTTTTTGTAGAGTCACATTTTGAGGATTTAGGTACTTCACTTGGGCAGTGGATGAAGAGGCCTCTTTCTATGCTTGTGAGTGAGTGAACACTACACAAGATTAGTTATTCATATCATCCATGGAATTTTCAAAATATTCATTAGATGAGTATTCAAAATACTCAATATTTACATATCCAACTTCCTCTCTTTCAATTTTTTTCAACAAATTCATTTTCTTCATATTTTTAGTTCCACATGTTACACTAACATGAGGATATTCAAAGGAAATCCTTTGGGGTGCTCTAGAAATATTATTTTGGTTTTGGTTTTTCTTTTGATATGGGATATTCTGAGAAATTTGATTTTTATTTTAGTTAGATCATTGACAAACTTATGTAGTATCAAAGTATTGTCTTCATACTTTAGGGAACTATGGATTTTGTTTTTGAATGATTCTTGATCTTTCCTGACATGATAAGATCATATTCCACTTCAATAGAAACTTCTTGACCATAATAAAATGTATCTAGTTTATTTATTCATAATATGAATCTAACTTCAGGAAACTGAGCATTTATGAAGAACCTCTTTTGATTGTCTATAGTAGGATGGGCACCAATAGGAATCTTATTAATCAACTTATTGAATTTGGACATAAATTATCTCATGGGTTCATGTGGTTCCTTATTCATTTGAGCCAATTAAGAAAGAAAGGTGTGAGCATCTTCTAGTGACACGAACCTTACTTCAAATCTAGTTTTCATATCTTCCCAATTGGTGATTGAGTGAGGTGGAAAATAGTAGAACCATTCTGCAGGGGAATATATAATGACTCAATGAATAGATAAACAACATATTCATGTTCCACTCCAAGAATTCCATAGATGTGATAAAGGTTGTAATTTAATAATTGATATTTTTTCCATATCCATATAAGTTGGGAAATTTATTTTTGATCCTCTAGGAGGTTTGTGATGTGGAGGAGTTAAAGCCAACGAACCCATGTTTCGTCCTAAGGGTACTAGTGTAACTATCTTTAATGGAAGAATATTCAATGGTTATGGAGAGAGTTTAAGTACAACTATACCATGAGGTGGAGTCTCAAATGGACATTCAAGAGCTTGTATTGGAATTTGTATAGGCTCAAGTATGAAATCAACTTGTTCTTATAACTCAAATATAGGATTGTGAAAGACTACAATACCACTTGCTTGGTCATCTATGATTTTCCATATATCTTAATATTTTCTCAATAATATGATTCAATAAATCATAAAAATAGGTTTTTAGATTGACCAAGGGATATTATATGCTTAGTTATATGTATCAAGGATTTTTTTTATTTTTTGTAATATATGATTTTTTTGTATTTTTTTGGATAAATATGGTGTAGGACAAAAACAATTTCCCAACCTGTGGGCACCAAAACTTGTTGGAAAAATATTTTTTCAAGGATGAAATAAGTATTTCATCAATTCTCATAGGACTGAGTACCTCTTCTTCAAGATGGGGCAGCCAACTCTCACTTACTCAATTCTATAAATTATGTACACTATTTCTATCTTCTGGGTTGGTGAGAGACCAAAGAAAGTGTAGAAACACACTTTTTTTTTTTTATTTTAACTATAGGTTAAAGAGGGAAGAATGTATGAGAAAAGGAGGAGAAATATGTTAGGAAAAGGGAGAGGGAGTTATGTTAATGGTAGCACAACAAATTCCATTAACCAATAACTCGAATAATATCCATTTCAACTAGAAGAAACATGCAAACATACACAACCATGCAAGAATCATGAAACAAAAACAATTAACACAAAGTTTAATTGATAATTGTAATTTCATGGAAGAAAGTTAAAAGCATTTCATTCCTTACAAAATTTGGCATACATTCAGCTAAGTACAAGGTGATAAATGAAGGAAATCACTAGAAATGAGTATAAGAATAACAATATGCTATAGAAGGAGCAAAATTCAATCCTTTGGAATGGAGAGAGCCTTATAATTTATATCTAAATACATCGACTCTTTACATTCCATGTGACCTTTCAACTTAAATTTCAATCTTATTGAATAAATATAAAATTTAAGTGAATTAAGTCACTTTTATAAAATTCATCTCATAACAAAGAAATATAATATTAGAGAGAGAAAATAAGATAAAGAAGTGATCCAAAG
Source organism: Taxus wallichiana var. yunnanensis (assembly GCA_018340775.1). Lineage (NCBI taxonomy): Eukaryota > Viridiplantae > Streptophyta > Pinopsida > Cupressales > Taxaceae > Taxus > Taxus wallichiana. Next base: position 264,168,731 of record CM031236.1, read on the forward strand.
ATGTTGCAGGATGAAGTTTTTTTCTTCCTTCATTATAGAGCTGAATGTTACAAATAGATAGGATATTACTTGGATTATTCTCTGATCAAATCATGTATTTTCTTGAACCTGTAAATTATTCTCCAACCCTTATCATGAGTGATCATCTTTGGTCATCCTTGGAAAAATTTGTTTCAACTCTTTATCACTATGAGCAATGGTAGGATGTAAAACTCAACTCCTTGTCATGAACATGATATATTATCCTCTATATGAGAAAAAAATCATATTGCAATCATCATGAAGTAGGAACTCAGACCATAAATTCCTTGAATTCATTAACCATGAACTCTATTGGGATTTTAATATATCGAACATTTCTTTAGAATCATCAATGATACCATTAAAATCTTCGAATAGATATAGTCCCCCTCTCAGTGAGATGGAATTAAACATAGAATGGATGAAAAATTCCATCTTGAATAATATGAGAACTCCATGTCATGTATCTTGATTGAAAAGTGGTGATGAGATCAAGAATACACTAAAACCATGGTTTTGATCATGAAATCCTTCTATTAATTCAACTAGATGTTTCATGATCAACAATCCTCCTATTCACATTAAATCAAGTTACCAAATGAGTTTTCCCTCTTATCTAGGTATCTTCAATGGTATTTAATGATTATTTTTGTTTTGACATGGATGTGATCATTATGGATGAACTCATCTAAATGACTTTAGAAGGGATTTGTTTGAAAGATATTATTATTAGGAAGTGATACTCCGATAAACTCTTATATTAGCTTGAATAATCCTTATTGGCCATGAATATGTTCATTAGAGGAGTTTTTCATGTTTGGAAGATATAATTTGTTGTAAATATGTAAATTATCTTCTAAGAAGGAATAAAATGTAGGTAATGAGTTATGAGATAAAGATAAGGATAAGGAGAAGTTTATAGGAAGATGTGTTAAGAGAATCATACGTTAGAGAAGACTAAACCTAGTACGTTGAGCATATTTTGGTCCATATGACAAAGACCAAACCAAACTTATATTTTTTTATAATAGTATAAGCTTTTTATCATCAATAAAATGAGCTAAATGATAAAAAGTACATAGAAGTAGGTAGGAATAGGTAAAATGATAGGTTTCTAAACCTAATGAGGATTTTCCAAAGTTATAGATATTTGTATCCATGAAGAAGTTTGAATGATATTTTTATTGATTTGGATGTACTTTAATTATTAGTAATATGTGATTATATGCAATAAATTATTATGTGACACATTCTCTATATTTATGTGATAATTTGTAGGCTTTCAAGGTCTATGAGCATAGTTACAGAAGGCACAATGATATGAAATTGTTTTTCCTTACATAGTTTCATATTGATAAACTTAAGAGGTTATTTTTGAGAGAATGTAGGAAGGATAAAGGTTACAATATAACTTAAAGTGAAACTTGGAGGACATTAAAAAGTTAAGCTATTGTAGGAATTGAAGTTTCAAGTCTGCATAAGTTAGAGAGTGGAAAGACTACAAGAAAGAAGATAGAAAGGTCTTAAGGTCTATATGAATCAGAGAAATATTTTGATAGTATTCACATTTAGACTCCTCAAACATGTGATTTTATGTTTGTAATTAATATTTGATAGTAATCCATTCTCTTATTATAGTTTCTAAGTTTGTAATGATAAAGCAAGAGTTTCAAAAATATAGTCAAGTAAATGAGCATGGTTTCACATTTTTTTTGTCAAATAAGAGTATTGAACATTTTTATAGTTGAGAAAAATTATAGGTATCCTAATACGAGATAAATAAGGATTTGGAAGTCTATGAAGGAAATATATATATATATATATATATATATATATATATATATATATATATATATATATATATATATATATATATATGTATGTATGTATGTATATGTATTTCATTTTATAGCTCTCAAGCTGCATACCAAAATCATAGAAAAGGGCAATATCTCTTAATTGAACCATAAAATATGATTAAAAATGGATAGAAATGGTGTCTTGGAGTAATTAATCCAATGAATCTATTTTTTTATTGGTTGAGTTTTGGGACCCCAAAATGTTGGCAAAGTACAAAAAGGCACGTAGGCATGCAAGGCCTAGTTGAAGAACGGCGCGTAAGGAGAAGGTGTGAAGGTTAGGATTTAAGGAAGGGTTTAAGAAAACCTGTGGCATGTGCGTAGATAGAGATAAGGTTTCAGGACTTAGCCATATTGGGAATTTTGGGTAGGACATGAGAAAAGTGTGACTGACAATGAATGAGGAGTGGATAAGGTGCCAACCTGGCAACATGGTGCCCACAAAAGGAATATGCTTAGCGATGGAGGATTCCAGAAGACCATCATTACAAGGAGTGGAGAGCTTGGATATGAAGGAGCATGCTTCTATGGAGGACCACTTGGACACTTGGTGACATATTTGTAGCCCCTGAAAGCAAGTCGGTGGTTGAAGAAACCTATATATACAAGCACCCATAGTAGAAAGGGAGATACGAAAGGAGAATATAGAGAGTGGAGCTCTACAAAAATACTATGAGAACTCTGTGGGATTGGGTAGAGGCTATATAAGGGAGTAATGTATTAAGGGGCTGGGTTATAAATTTTTCTTTGTATGGATGAAGGACATGATCTATGTTGTGATGTATGACTTTGGTTTGATCAAGCTATGGTAGTCTAATAGATCCATTGAATGTAATGAGATTACAAACATGAATAAGTATGAAAGTAATTGATTAAGTTCGTATCTATATATTTTCATTTCTATTCATGGATGTTATGGAATAGATGTAAATCCTTATGTATTTTCCTTTATGTTGTAGTTCTATTTGTTATCTATAAGTACCCTCTGTTTGGAATGAATACATTTATCTAGAGGCCATTCTGAGCCCTATGATGATTGTATGTCTCATTTCCACCTTTATTCACTAAGTTCTTGATATAGATGATGGTTTCTATACATACCCAAAATTGTAAGGTACTGTAGCACCGGAACAATGTAGCACATGCCCCAATGATGATACAGGTCTCCTCACAAGGTGTTCGAGATCTGGAAAATCTCTCCAAGTATGCGTTAACATCCCGCATGTCCTACTTAGCCCCTACGTGCTTTGTTTTTCTATTCTCCCCTCTTTTTCTTTGCATTTTGATCTTCGATTCTGAAACCACCACCATGCCAGGGCGGTGGTCACGAGACCGCCGCCTGTGCAGGCGGCTATCCTTCACGCATTTTTCTAGAACATTCCTTTTATCATGACTCGCATAAAATTTCAACGTTTACCAACTTTTTTCACCGCCTTTGCTCGTATTTATGATTCTGGTTCCCTGGAATAGTGTTTTTACATTGTTTATGGTTAAAGAGTTCAAATTGGTTTTCACCTTTGGGTAAATGGGGATTCTATAAATAGTTGGTTGATCTTTAAGCAAATGGCCCCTCAAAAATTACCTCTCATCTTCTCATTTCATAGTTTTAGTCTTTCAGTTCTTAGGAATTCATAGTTTTTAGTTGTTACATGCATAGTTAGTGTTGTTTTGTTGTTTAGAAGCCACATAATCTTCTTGTGCTAGTGTTGTTATTGTTTCATACAATCAATTGAGATAGGATAGTTTCATTTTCAGTTTGAAGCCATTAGAGTTGTAGGTTTTGTTCGTAAAAAGAATAGCTTTAGGTTCGGAATTTTTGTGTTGTATGACTCGCAATAAATCCCGCTAGGAATTGCATAAGCCAAGCTCTGTTATCTTGCAATATCCCTCTCCTACTAGCATTTTATTCGATCTATACCCAAAACTTCCATTGTTCCAATACCTACATCTATTGATGCTAGCATTACATGCTTTTCTCGGATTCACGTGAGCATGAAGGAACGAGGAGACCACACCGAGGGACAAAGCCACACACAATTGGATTCGCCAACGTTTTTGTAAAATTCAGTTCAATTTTTCAAAGTTCTAGTTAAAGTATATCAAACGAGAATAGTAAAAGCATTTCATTTCGTTAATCTCACTTTCGATATTTCTAGGAAGTCAGGGGATTGATAGTTTCTAAGAAACTATGATTCATTCCTTACTTCGAGGTAGGATCGAGAGTCTTTCAAATAGATTAGATCAACTATTTCATTGTTAAGAATAGGCTTACAACTACACGCACAAGTAGCTATACTCGGATGCCTTGTTTGTTTTAAAATTTTGTTATTAGTTTAGTTGTCATTTGTTAGATATTTTAAATTTATCTTTCAAATTCATTCAAATAGTTCATTAAAAACACAAAAATAGAGAAGTTATATATGTTGTAGATATACTTTACATATTTTTACTTTGCTTCAGTTAGATTTACATTGTTTCATTTGTATGATAATCACGGGACCTAGGGAGCCCAGAGAATACGTATTCAAGCCAATCGTTCCTCAACCCAACTTTGTTGCAGCAATAACTAACATAGACCAAAATATCATAATTCAGGTCTTCCGAACAACAGCAGACCTACAAGAAATTAGCTCACAGTTAAGAGGATTAAACATAGAAGACGACAGAGTGCATACATTTTGGTCAAACCAGCTAGACTACAGATTACCCTAGATAAGTATCCACATGATGTTAGAAGGGATTGAAAAAGAAAAAATTCGGTGTGATCCTTTGGTCCCACAAAATGCCAGATGCATGAGATATTCTAATTGACATATACACTAGCTTAAGAATTCAAGTTGCGAACACCCATAAGATACTCGAGAAGATTGAACAACTTTTAGTTCTCAATATAGAGGATGAAAAGGCATATGACTACCTGATACTAGGGGTTAGGGATTGATTCTGTATGCATGACCATAGGAGGTCCACAATAAACATGAATCTATGGTTGTGATCCACAAGTCTCATAACCCAACAAGTCCAGAGGTCAATCGACGTAGATGCTTTGGTTTACGCACATTAGTATTTAGATCCTCTCCACTTCCACTAGACATTATCACACGCTTATCCTTGTTTGATATGAAGCTAACAAAGCTAAATATTTCTGGACTAGACCAGAATCACCCATAGAATCCACTATGCACCCATCATCTATCTTATGACCCTATTTGGAGATATACGTGAAATAATCCTAGGTCATTTTACATGTATCCCACAACCTATAGATCGGATCACGCCAGAGCTCGATATTGATTGGAGCCTTCGAGCAGTCATCCTTGCCGACTGATCTATCATGCTAGTTCAGGTTAGGAGGGCCTTCTTTTCCTTAGATTCGCAGATCCCATTAGTGTGTGTCGAAGACATAAGATTACCTGACTAGTTTGTCCATACCCCATGTACATTCCATCCCCACCGACTGTCTCAAAATGACCTCGGGAGGTTGGGTGCGAGAAAGAGTTACTTGTAGATTCCCATGCTCACTTGTCACTTTTCCATCATACAAAATTGGTGAACCCAACATGAAAGAAATAGTTCTTCCTCTTTAATTTCTTCCATCCACCTTCGCTCTTTCCCATTATTCTATGGGTATTCATATACCCCCTAATATGTCAGGATTCAATGCATATGTAAGGCACTCTCTCCTAGGTCTTGAAGCATACTATGATCAACTGAATAGATATCCATCACCCTTGCTCTCAGCATGGGGTGATAACTATTCAGCTAACCGATTGTCAACACAAACTTTGCCTCCAAGGACTAGATATAGTTCCTCTTTACAAATAGAGGAGTTGGACCAGCTCACTCAAACACAAAAACTAGAGCCTTCAGGCTCGAACAACATGACATTTACAGGAGAATCTAGTTTGTCTCCTCAGGTGTTGCTTAGACCATAAATTAGTAGACAATCAAATCCATATCTATTTTTAGATGATGAACATTCAGTGCATTATGCCAAGAATGAACAACGCTCTCGGAGTATGTACCCACCTCTAGGAAGTTTACAAACACAACCCGAGGTCTCGTTTCAAGAAAACACCTCCATGCCACTACCTATAGGAAATGCCCTCGGTGAAACTTGGCAGGAAATGATCAATTCATAGCGGGGTACCACATGCCTATACAACTTCAGAATATACAAAAAATTCCATTAAGGAAAAAAACTGTGACTTCACCAAATGAATTCATCTCAACTTTAGTAGAAAAAGTTAGAGGGTTAGAACTTGCTCAAGAAAGTCAAAATTCTCAATTCATGCGGAGAGAAAATTCCAATCCTCCACATCATCCTAGCCAAGTAGACCTCCTCACAGGAATAGGCACGTTGGGCATGCCTCCTCAGTATTCACAACAAACGCCAACTAGAACCACGTTTTCTAACACCATTCCAATGGAAAATATGATACCTCTCGGCTTAGTACAAACCAATCCATTCCTAAGCAATGCTCCTCCATACTTAAACATGTATTCCAAATCACTACAGGGAGATATGTTCTCTTCTCCTGGCATGTTCACTCAACCACAGGATTTCCTTATGTCCCTACAAATGCATATGCCGTGCCATATCAACAACCCATTCCACCTCCACCCCCTCAGCAGGCACCGTCAATGGTCGAAACCTATGCGATAGGAACTTATTCGAATATTTGAAAGAACCCTTAGACTTCACCATATGAAGTGTCATGCTTCCAAGAACTCTTCCTGATTTTTCCAAATACAAAGGGGAAGGAGACCCTAATGCACATATCAAGGCCTATGCCACAACCATTAGAGAACTGCTCCCTTGGGATGGGGTTATTTCCAAAATATTCCCCAAAACTTTAGAGGAATCGCCCTCGATTGGTATTACTGAGAATACCTAAAGCTTCCATCCATTTGTTTAAATAACTCATTTTAGAGTTCATCAAAGCATCGACATGACCAAACTATTGAGAACAGGAATCAGGGAATTCTTACACATTAAGCAAGAACACAATGAATCTATTGCTCATTTCATCCAGAGATGGCGTACAGTCATCTATTCTTCAGCAAGCACTCCAAACATGGACCAGATGGAACTATGTGATTTATTCCTTCATTCTCTCAACGTAGAGGTAAAGGAAGAAGTCCAAAAGTTCCCACTAAGGACTTATGATGAAGTACTTGAGAGTGCCCTCCGAATAGATCAAGCGGCAATAGATAGCGGTCGCAAGACGTATGGAAAAAATGGGAGGTTAATCACCCCCAGCCAAAATACTACGACTTATCCTACTACCACAAATGTCAATCAAGGACCTAAAATCCTTAACAAAAATTATGGTATAACAACAGATGGAGTAACTGATCAAACAAAAAAAAATGTTGTAAACTCTCCATTGCACGATTAACAATCAATGAAACAACTTTACCCCAACAATCAACTCGGTGGATTTTAAACATCCACAACAACAACAACAAATGCAGACCCAGACATAGGGTCCAAGTCAAAATTTAACAAGATATCAAAACCAAAACCAAAACCAAAGACAAAAAATGTAAAACGTTAATAGTCAACGGTTTAATCAGAGTTTTGGACCACAATACGTCCCAAACCAACAACCTAGGAATTACAATCCCAACTCATATTGTGGTTTCCACAAAATTCAAGGCCATGCCACTAGGACTTGCCGTGATTACAATAATTTTATTCAAAGCATCTTCCAAAAGAACAAAGACAACTTTTCATAGATATGTTCTTAGTAGATCCTGCATCATCTAGCACCAAATATTTTCACGGGAGCAATCTCCCCTCAAAATGCTCCCCTCAAGATCTTCAACGATCCACTCCCAAATCACAATAACAACAAATTAAATCCAAAATGGGATGAATAAGAGTGTAATGACAGGAAACAATGATCATGAAGCCTCAACTTCACTAAATCCACCTGTCGCACTGCAATTAGGAAATCATCTACGACCCAAGATAGTCAGTTTAGTGGAGTTAGACAGTGAGATACCCGTGAAAGCTGTAACAAGGACATGAGATTATTCCTCTTAGCCAAATCCAAGTTACCCGCTAGAGATAGATAACATTCAACAACCATTAGCAAAACCCCTAGGTGCCTATGATTTAATTAATGACCTAATAAATACCTTCTCTCACATCTCCTTTTTGGACTTGTCAAGAACTCTCCTACCCACCAGGCTGCTATTTTAGAGGCATTAGGTTTAGGTCATTTGATTAACATCACTCCAACTCCTGAAACATAGGTAAACCATATAGACTTTGATATTCACCCTCCGGGCAGCCGGATAGGGATACCAAATTTATATTTGACATAAAAAAATGCCAACAGATGCTGAGATTGCACGAAGAGGTGATCCGGCCTTACATTTACAAGTGTGGGTTTATAAAAATTACGTTAAACATGCAATGGTTGACGATGGGGCAACAGTTAACATAGTTCCCTTCTCTTTCCTTCAAAAGCTAGGGTATGGAGAAACAAATTGTTCCACGACTCGAGAATACGCTAAGAGGCTATGATAGCCTTAAAGCCACTTCGATTGGAACTATAATACTACCAGTCACCTTAGGACCCAAAACAATCCTCATTGAGTTTTATATTATAGATCGGGAAACCAACTATAATATGATCCTCATCCGACCATGGATACATCGTATGAAGGCAATCCCTTCTACGTTATTTCAAGAAGTAAGATTCTTGCACTTAGGAAAGGTATTCATAGCAAAAGGTGATCCAAAACCATTCAATATACACCTAGCAGACCTAAAGAAAAGGCCAGGCATTCACTCTGAGTTTGAACTCCCAACAAACCAACTTAACAAGCCAACCGACTCAAAACCAGAAGAAAATTTGGTACCCACAATGGAGATAGAAGTTACGAATCTAACCAAGAATATCCCACCCTCAAAGATGAGGCTAACGTTGTAAAACAGTTATCATTTGGAAATACAGAAAATATTGTCAAATTGCTAGAACAGGATCTACCAATTTTCTTGCCATTTGATTCTTTAGGTATGGGATATACCCTAGGAGTTGGTTCTCTTCCAGCATAAGAACTCCGCATGGTGGAAGTAACCTAAACAAACGAAATAGACATAACAAATGTCCCAACATCCATCTTCCCAATTAAATATTGGACTCTCCATTTCGATGGAGCTAGATGTCGTTATGGGGCTGGGGCAGGTGTCATCTTTACTTTGCCCAAAGGAAAGATCCTACCATTCACCTTTAAATTAAATTTTGAATGTACAAACAATGGCACTGAGTACGAAGCCCTCCTCCTTGGTCTCATCATAGCTAAGAGGCTTAGCATTAATGACATCAGAGTATTAGGAGACTCACAATTAATAGCAAACCAAGTCTCTGAGGTGTATGAGACTAGAGCTGAACATCTATAGCTCTACAAAATAGCAGTACTAGATTTGAGCAAAGGATTTAACTTCATATCAATTGAAGCAATCCCACGAGAACAAAACCTTCTCACAGATTCGATAAAGCAACCTCATCTTCACACTTCACTCGAAATAGTGAGTTGGAAGACACCCATTTCACGGTATCCCTTCAAATGCGAACGATTAATAAAGGAAAATGTCAAATCCTCTCTTAACGAATATATCGAGAATCAATCTACTATCTTAGATCACGTTGATAGTGATAGAGCCACTCTTGATTACTTAAATGCCTATGTAGCGTTACATCTCACCCATCACGTGGTAGATTTGTCTTTAATCCCACATTTGTCTTCTTACTTCGGAAATCCCATGATAGAGCTTCCCCCACAAAAGGAATTTGACATACACGCGGTAGAGAATGGAGAAGATCTAGAACTACCTCCAGCCCTACCTGAGTTTAAAGAAGGTAACACTTCTTTAATTGAAGAAATGATTGATATTAACATCGGAACGGAGGATGAACCAAAGATCTTAAAACTAGGATCTTCGTTAACTCCATAAGAGATAGAAATACACACTCAAATCCTTAGAGAACATCAAAAGGCTTTTACATTTAATTATAAACAAATGAAGGGAATTGTGCCGCACATTGCGGTACATAATCTCCTCCCCAAATCAGATGCAAAGCCAATTAAACAAAAATTGAGGCCAATGAAACCCAAGGTAGCTCTCATGGTGAAGGAAGAGGTAATGAAGCTTCTCAAGGTAGGGTTTGTCAAACCGGTTGATTACTCTCGGTGGGTATCCAATATTGTCCCCATTCTAAAAATAATAGGAAGATACGCATCTACATATACTTTTAAGACATTAACAAGGCATGTCCCAAGGATGACTTCCCATTACCATCCATTGACGTCATCGTAGACGCAATAGCTGGATTTGAGCTTTTATCTCTCATGGATGGATTCTCGGGATATAATCAAATTAGAATATCTGAACAAGACCAAGCCAAAACTATGTTTATAACTCCTTAGGGAACTTATTGCTACGCCATCATGTCATTCGATCTCAAGAAAGCTGGTGCTACATACCAACGGGAAATGACATACATATTTCACAATATTATTCATAAAATCATGGAATCCTATGTAGACGACTTGTTGCCAAGGCCAGAAGTGTTGTGATCACCCGAAAGTGCTCTGCATCATTCTTTCACGTTTGATCGAATACGAGTCACACAAATAAAAGAAAATGCGTATTTAGTGTGACGGAGGGAAACTCCTAGGTTACATTATATCATCACGAGGGATTGATGTAGACCTAGCCAAAATATGGGATGTTCTTGAAATGATCCCACCTTCGGATGAATTTGGAATCGATCGTTTCTCGAAACTCGGTGCAATCAAGAAGATTCATCCCGATTTAAGCTTTTCCATTCATCCAATCAACAATCTACTCAAGAAAGATTATAGTATTGATTGGACCAAGGATCTGTAATGAGGCTTTTGAAGCGATTAAGCATTTCTTTTTTCACCACCTACACTAATTCCTCCTAAGCCATACCACCCTTTAATCTTGTATCTGCGAGCTACAAATGTCTTGCTAGCACTCATCTGGCTCAACAAGATGATGACAAAAGAGAATGCATGATCTATTTCATTAGCCGAACATTACTCGATTATGAAACACATTATACTCAATCATAATGAGAATGCCTTGGCATAGTCTTTGCAACAAAATACCTAAGACATTACATGCTAAATCAAGAAACAAGGGTCATTATAAAAATAGACCATTTACAAACTTTCCTCATGCAAGGGTCCTTGTCTAAAAAGGTTGGATGCTTTATAACCTTAATGGGAGAATTCGAATTAACTTTTGTAAACCAAAAATCTGTTAAGGGACAAATCATTGTGGATTGGTTAGCTGACAACCCATTAGATGGAGGTGATCTAGTAGACCTAGATTTCCCGATGAATGCATATACTACATCAAAGCCAGACCTCCTATCTCTAAATGTCCTTGGTATACTGATATCGTTAATTATATCATGGACCATGCGTATCCAGAAGGTGCTACACCACAACAAAGAAGGTGGTTACGCATTATCGTAGCTAAATACATTATTATAGAACAAGTGCTCTATCGTAAGGATTTCGATGGAATGCTTCTAAGGTGTGTTGAAACAGAAGAATCCAAGAAGATTATCTATGAATCTCACAGTGGAATATGTGGAGGTCACTTTGGTGGTCATGCCACCACTCGTAAAATACATCGATGGGCTATTTCTGGCCCACTCTAGAACACGACGCAGTAGAGTTTGTACGCAAGTGTCATAAATGCCAATAGCTTTCCAACGAGATTCACATGCCGGCACAAGCTCTACAACCAATCGCTACTCCATGGCCCTTTTCTACATGGGGCCTAGATTTGATAGGGAAATTCTCTCCCTCGTCAATAGATGGCCATAACTTCATAATCACGGCCACTGAGTATTTTACCAAATGGGTAGAGGCTATGCCTCTCACCACTATACCAGGTTCCGTGATCACCAAGTTCATTTTAAACCAGATCATTTGCAGGTATGGTGTCCCACAAATCATTATCTTAGATAATGGTACTTCCTTTAAGAATGACAAAGTCTGTGAGCTATGTAGTAAATTTAAAATAAACCATCATACACCTCCCCTGTATTACCCTCAAGCCAATGGATAGGCTGAAGCAACAAACAAAACATTGAAAGCTATTCTCCTTAAAACGGTAAAAGAAAACAAACGAGATTGGAATTTAAAGTTATATCCAGCCTTGTGGGCCTACTAGACCTCAATAAGAACACCGATAGGAGAAACTCCTTTCTCACTAGTATTTGGAGAAGAATCAGTTCTCCCACTTGAGGTTGAAATACCCAATCTCCGTTTCTCACTAAAAGGGATTCTGGATGAAGAAGCTTATAGAGAAGCACGTCTCTCCCAACTAGAAATCCTAGATGAGGTCAGGCTAAATGTTGAACAAAAGCACAGAGTCTATGCTAACCGGATGTGCCAGTAATATAATAAAAAGGTCTATGAACGAGATATATATGAAGGAGATCTAGTTCTAAGACTAGATAGGAGGATTGATAAAAAGACCAAGAAAGGAAGGAAATTCTGCCCAAATTGTTGGGCCCATACCGAGTCACGAAAGACTATGGAAATGGTGCATATCTCTTATGTACACTGGAAGGTGAGGAATTCAACGAAACAGTCAATTCCTTACATCTTAAATGATTCTATGCATAAGCAACCAGCACTACTTGTATAATTATATCTACATTGCATCTTCATGTAGTTAGGTTCATTTTTTCCACTCGTTTTGTAAAAATTTTTGATCAAGGAACTTATTCTCAAAGCAATGCATTACAAACTTCTGATGGTATTGGCATAATCCTTCCAATCATACTTCTTCATTTTCATAACATCATCACCTATTTCTGAATCATTTCATCAAATAAAGCTAGATATGACAAAGTCTTAATGGTAACCATACCAAGGTCTGCATGCTTGTTCTCACTTTTGGTTTCTTCCTAGGATAGGTGTCTTGCCTATGGTCTATTCTAGAAGCTTCATAGTGTCACATCTATCCCATATGCATATCTCTTTGGAAATAAGAACATACTGACATTTTTCTCAAATAAATAAGTCAAACATAGATCAAATAGAAAATTTTATTTTTACACATTTCCTTGCCCTACCAACCTTCGGTGATGAGCTTGTATCTCTTACTGGTGATGTAGGGTTGGGAAAGGATGGTAATTCCCTTACTTGCCTATGCCTTGTCCATGGTGATAATCCCATGCTTCCTACTAGAAGCATGGGGCAAGGTGCAGGGGGTCCTCTTGACAATAAATGTTGAAGGTCATAAGCAAACAGTTCAAATAAACCTTTGAAATCTTGAGTCAAAAATAAATGAATCAGATGTCCAAAATTCTAAGAGATCTCAAAACCCCGAAAACTAGATTTTTTCTACCATGTGGCAGTCTATGGATCTAAGTCTAGATAAACCACAAATCAAGTCACATCCTAAACCATGGAGTCACTTGAGTAGAGTAGGTTTGTAGTGTCCTAATTTGGTTCCATCAAATCTTTGTCTATCTCTCATCACTACCATTCAAAAAATTCATAGCTTGTGCCCTTTCTAGCTCTCGGTGGTGAGCCCTCGCATCTTACTAGTTGCGTGTTTTTAGGAGTGGGGCAAGTTCATCTGCTCATCATACCATCTTGTCATCACATTCTCTCAAAATTATACGAAGTACCGGAAAAATTCTTATAGAAGCTAAAAGTTCAAAATCACATTGTGTCTACATTATCATATATCAGCATCAAGAAATAAAAAATGAAATAAAGCATTCGTATCATTTGTTCTCCATTACATACATTCTGAAAAGCATATAAAAGCAACATTATAATATACATGTGGAAATGAATCACAAAATCCTAGATACCAAGAGTCTGATCCAAAAATAAGAATATATATATATATATATAATCAAGTTTCTGTCTGATGCCATCATGTGCTAGGCATGGTCAAAACATTCAATGAGCCCCAGGAAATATAAAATAAATTGTATAAACAATCTACGAGAGCCAAGTGGCCTCTCAACCCCTATGATACCCCTCTAAAGGTGCACAACCATGTCTAGGACTCCGGCTATGCCGGCGCTCTGAATGCACCGAGGGCTCATGGTCCCGAGGAGCAGCTGCGGCCTTGCTACGATAGCGACTCCTCATCAGGCACTCTACTATCCTATACCCCACCAACTTGGTATGGAGGGTAGTCACCATCTTGGCCACATTCCAGATAGGGGAAAAAACATCGGTATGCGTACTAGATGCTGAAGTCTCCCCTGCATCCATGGATAGCTCCGCATGAGTCCTCTCCATGGGGATCATTGTATACTTGATGAATAAGGTCTCGCCACTCATTAGAAATCTCTGCAAGAAAGGAGAAAATAAGTTAGAAATAGTCAAAAGATAAAAATAAAATGAATAAGAGTAGAGATAGCAACTAAGGCAATCCTAACTAGAAAAAAACATTAAAGGAAGGATGATAACTCACTTGGATCTTCGGGCCTCCAAGAGGGATCCCTAGGGTCAGTACCTACCACAGATGCCGCCACTAACTGATGTGCTCCTCCCATGTCTAGAGTGACATAGCATCCTACTATGGACTCATCCTCCCCACCTAGGTCCTAAGAGGGCATCTCCTCTGACACTAGAGTCACCCTCTCCACACTTTGCTCTGCCCTCTCTGCCTATAATATATCCTAAGTGTCATGCCACTCAGGATTGTTGTCCTCCTCTCCACCCGACTCGCTGACCTCAGCCTCGGTCTCCTCCTCTGTCTCTCCCCTTTGAACTTCTCAGACTTAGAGTCTATTTCAATGGGGTCATCACTTCGTGGGTGGGACCGCGGCGGTAATATGAAGTAAGGGTTCTGAGGAGCATCGGCTTTCCCTCAAGTGCGTACTTTACCCACTTAGCTACAATAGGGACACCAAGAGTAACAACAGTCCAACCCTAGCCTCTAGGACCTCCCTAGCCTCTGAACGATCTCGGATACTGCACCACTTTGGGGAGCATATCAACATAAGGAAGGCCAAACTGCTGAGGCACTCGATCAAATGGGTGTGTCTCCACCTTCCCCGTCCCGGTCCTATAAGCTACCTGTGGTGGAGCAAGGGATCAAAGTGAGGGTCTCCTCGCCCCACAACCCTGTCATGGCCTGATAAGGTGTGGCCTCCATATCATTAGTGGTCAGGGAGGAAACTGGCTGGTGGAGTGCTCTAAGCACCGACATATCTATCCATCGGCTTCCCTCATGGCTCCGAATCCACCACCTCTAATCCTCTCCCATAAGGGATGAAACACTCATAGACCCAGCTCATAACTAGGGTCAGATGACTCAAAGACTATGCCTATAAATGAACCACATGGTATAAATCATGATAGGTGGTCCCAAGTATATCAGCTCCCCAAGCATAAATCCAGCCATGTCCCTCAATCTATGTAATAATGGGGGACCAGCAGTAGAGTAAGGTGTCCCCTCCCTTATCCCCGATCAATCTTGAGGCAAGGATCCCCATAACAACCTAACGAATCAAGGGGATAGGCAGGCTAGGAATGGAATGGACCCTCACCCCCTTCTTCGAACCAGTGGAGATAACTGCATCTCCCATGTATGTAGCCCACTGTGCTATCTGAGCCCATGACCCTACTGTCTCAAGTGTAAGTCATCTCCCGATGATCGGGACCCCCAAGATATGGTAGACATCCTCCAGGGTGATATTCCACTCACCCCTGACTCCTAGAAATCGAAAAGTGTTCTGATCAGCATCCCAATATGAAAACAAGTCACAAAGTATGTGACTAGAAGGTGCAACATGTGGGACCCGTGATATACACAATATACCGGCCCTCTGAAGCGTATCCTGCTCAGCCTAAGAAAGTGCATCCAACACTGCTAGAAGCCAATCACACTCTCTCTCTCGACTCCATCTGATATATTCCTCCTTCACCTGCATACACCCAAAAACATGCAAAAAGGAGTAAGTTAGTATTCAAATGACATTGGAAAAATCATGAAAGTAGGTAAGAATGCTAGAAATGCAAAAATGATTTCAAACAAGTATGATTTTGGAATATTGTAAAGGATCGCCACCCTGAGTAGGGTGGCGGTTCCATAACCACCACCTTAACAATGGTGGTTCTGTAACTTCCACCTTGATCAGGGAGGATATCATGTAACTACTGCCCTGCTCAGGTTGGCAGTTGTGTCCTGAATTTCCGCACAGGTCATATGCCCTAAAAAATGGGTAAAAACACGAAAAATGACTATTTTTGACCAAAACAAAGCCTACCCATTAGGCGCCCCCTAAGTGACCCTATTAACACTGACATTTTCAAAAATAATCCCCCCATGATAAAGATTTCATCATTTTTACATTTTAAGGGTAAAAACGTTAAATCAAGAAGAACTAACCTGTGATCTCGCGGGTTGATGTTCCGCTCGCGGAGGCATGATCACTATATTTTCATGAAAATTTTGACTATAATCTCATCAAAAACTATCACCGTGGATCCCAGAGCTCAAAATCAATCAAATCGACATGCGCAAATGAATAGGAAAATGGGCCCATTTTTACATATATAGCATCTTGACTCGTTTCGAATGCCCCTTTTGCAGGTTTGGAGCGCCGACGGAGGTAAGTTCTTATCCCCGCACGAATGGTAAGTCCTCATTTCATATTATTTTAGTTTTTATTTTTCAGTTTATTTTATCTATCTACACTTGAGTCCTCTTTTCATTTTGCAAGTAGCGGGAATTTTGGATGGCATCATTTCGACACACGGACGTGTCAGGTATAATTTCTAACCTCCCATTTTGGGACTGCCATACTCGAACCCACCATTTTACACCTCTTCATGGCTAAAACACTTCTCTGAGGGGGAAATATGTACGTACCCAAAATTTTAAGGTACTACTGCTGCCGCGAACAACATAGCACATGCCCCAATGATGATACGGGTTTCTAGCAAGGTGTTCGGGATCCGAAAGTCTCTCCAAGTATGCGTTAACATCCTGCATGTCCCACTTAGCCCCTACATGCTTTTTTCTCTTCTCCCCTCTTTTTCTTTGCGTTTTGATCTTGATTCTGAAACTGCCGCAGATTGCACTTAGGTGGCGGTCTCGTGACCGCCGCCCGAGTGCGGGGTGGCGGTCTCGTGGATCGCCGCCAGCAGCAGGTGGCGGTCCTATAACCGCTACCCTACTCGGGAGGTGGTCCTTCATGCATTTTTAAAGAACATTCCTTTTATCATGATGCGCATAAAATTTCAACGTTTACCATCTTTTTTCACCACCTTTTCTTGTATTTATGATTCTGGTTCCATGGAATAGTGTTTTTGCATTGTTTATGGTTAAAGAGTTCAAATTGGTTTTCACCTTTGGGTAAATGGGGATTCTATAAATAGCTGGTTGATCTTTAAGCAAATGGCCCCTCAAAAATTGCCTCTCATCTTCTCATTTCATATTTTTAGTCTTTCAGTTCTTAGGAATTCATAGTTTTCAGTTGTTACATGCATAGTTAGTGTTGTTTTGCTTTGTTTAGAAGCCACATAATCTTCTTGTGCTAGTGTTGTTATTGTTTCATACAATCAATTGAGATAGGATAGTTTCATTTTTAGTCTAAAGCCATTAGAGTTACAGGTTTTGTTTGTAAAAAGAATAGCTTTAGGTTTTGGATGTTTTGTGTTGTATGACTCACAATAAATCTTGCTAGGAATTGCATAAGCCAAGCTCTGTTCTCTTGTGCTATCCCTCTCCTACTCGCATTGTATTCAGTCTATACCCAAAACTACCATTGTTCCAATACCTAATTCTGTTGATGCTAGCATTACACACTTTTCTAGATTCACATGAGCACGAAGGAATGAGGAGACCACACCGAGGGACAAAGCCACAAACAATCGATTCACCACTTTCGCAAAATCTAGGTTGAAGCTTTCAAATTTCTAGTTAAAGTATATCAAACAGAATAGTAAAAGCATTTCATTTCAGTTAATCTCACTTTCAATATTTCCGGGGAAGCTATGGGGATTGATAGTTTCTGAGAAACTATGATTCATTCCTCACTTCTGAGGTAGGATCGAGAGTCTTTCAAATAGATTAGATCAATTATTTCGTTATTTAGAATAGGCTTACAACTGCACAGGCAAGTAGATATACTCGGCTGCCTTGTTTGTTTTAAAATTTTGTTATTAGTTTAGTTGTCATTTGTTAGATATTTTAAATAATTGCTCTTTCAAATTCATTCAAATAGTTCATTAAAAACACAAAAATAGAGAAGTTATATATGTTGTAGATATACTTTACATAGTTAGTTTTACTTTGCTTCAATTAGATTTACATTGTTTCATTTATATGACAATCACGGGACCTAGGGATCCTAGAGAATACGTATTCGAGCCAATCATGCCTCAACCCAAATTTTTTGCAGCAATAACTGACATAGACCAAAATATCAGAATTCAGGTCTTCCGAACAACAACAAACCTACAAGAAATTAGCTCACAGTTAAGAGGATTAAACATAGAAGATGACAGAGCGCATACATTTTGGTCAAACCAGCCAAACTACATATTACCCTAGATAAATATCCACATGACTGTAGAAGGGATTGAAAAAGAGAAAACGTTCGGTGTGATCCTTTGGTCCCATAGCCAGATGTAGGAGACATTCTAATCGACATAGACACTAGCTTAAGAATTCAAGTTGCTAGAACGCCCATAAGATACTCTGAGAAGATTGCACAACTGTTAGTTCTCAATATAGAGGCTGAAAAGGCATATGACTACTGGATACTAGGGGTTAGGAATTGATTCTACACATGACCATAAGAGGTCCACAACAAAAACAAATCTACGGTTTTGATCCACAGTCAATCGGATGTAGATGTTGGTTTACGCACATTAGTATTTAGATCATCTCCACTTCCACTAGACATTATCACACAATTATCCTTGTTAGATATAGCAACTAACGAAGCTAAATATTTCGGACTAGACCAGAATCACCCATAGAATCCACTATACATCCATCATCTATCTTATGACCCTATTTGGAGATATACATGAAACAATCCCGAGTCATTTTCCTTGTATCCCACAACCTATAGATCGATCACGCCGAGCTTGATATTGATTATATCCTTTGAGTAGTCATCCTCATCGATCGATCTATCATGCTAGTTTAGGTTAGGAGGGCCTTCTTTTCCTTAGATTCGCAGATCCCATCGGTGTGTGTCGAAGACATAATATTTCCCGATTAGTTTGTCCATACCCCATGTACATTCCATCCCCACCAGTTGTCTTGGCATGACCTCGGGAGGTCGGGTGTGAGGAAGAGTTACTTGTAGATTCCCATTCTTGCTTATCACTTTTCCATCATACGCTTTCCCACTTAACTCACATAAAAGAGAGAATTGACCCCACACGTGCCTTGGGTGAGCACCCGCGCTCGTTGGGTGATAGGCCAAAGCACGCATGGGATTCACTTGTTCTTTGGTGGGTGTAAAAATGACTACATCTTGGTTCCATTGTCGAAATATTTTCAAAGTTGTAGTGGGAAATGACATACATCATGATCTGTGTAATGAGTAATGATAGAGCATTTAAACTTGGAAAGTGTTGAATCATGGTTTAAAATCACAAAGGATGAATTTTCTCATAGATTCAACACTAGATCTGAGTTTGATGCACGTATATGGGTAGAAGAGAACCTCTACCATGATTTGTATGAAATTTTTTTCTATTGCTTCCCAGTAGAACTGTATGAATGGATCTCGGCATATGCATCTAGATCAATCTGGTATTATAGATCACACACATGGACCCAAGAAGAGTACTAGAGGCTGCAAGATGCAGATATGACATGGACTTGTGTTGTGCACCATTGGTGGAAAGGAGTAATCGCTAGCTACATTCTCGGTGTACACTATTTATACATATTCTTATCTGGAAGTTGCTGAGTTTGATTTTCTGTGGGAGCCCGTGAGGGTCGTTTCTATATGATATCCCTCTGAAATGAAGATTTTGATTGTTACATTGAGTTTAGAGGCATTTCCAATGGCCGGTTAAACCATTCTGGCACCGGGAAAGGAAGCTAGTGTGGAGGAAGATGACAGAGATATTACGATAGAGAAAGAAAGGGAGGAGAGACAACTCAAGTATAGTGAAGCACGTGAAAGGGAGATTTCTAGAAAACTCAAGGTTGCAAGTGTGATGGATCTATAGAGGAAGACGTTACGGGAAAGAGTTGAGGTTCATGCGGAGGAAATGGAACCTAAGCAATGTGCTACCCCATCTTGGCAAGTGCATAAGAGAGACCCCTTCAGCTTCTAATGAGAGTTTATCACATGGAGAGAGAAGAGTCATTGGCACGTATCTGAACCCACCTAGTGACCAAACCCTAGCACTTGGTTTTCCAGATCAAGGAAGGAGTATTGTTGACCCAGTTGGTATTAGTGGAAGTGACATATCTGCGCCCAAGAGATATAATTTTTCATTTCCCACTTCTATGGCTACACATACTATTCTAGTATTCAGAGGAATTTTTGGATAAGGAGCAAGTACACAAGCCTTTGGTCTCACGTCTGGGAGTGGCATGGGGTACACTAGTGGTAGTGGGGCATTATCATAGACTATTGGCACGTAGTTCAATGGAAATTTTGGGACCCTTGAATGACCACTATAGGACCCGATGGATCTGGTGGGTATGGTGGGTCAGGAGGCACAAGACCTAGTGGATCTAGTGGATCCAATGGTAAAGGAAACACCGAAGGAAACCAAGGCTCTGGCTCATGAGGACAAGGGCCCCAACCACCTCCTCAAGTATTCTTTGAGATGTATTTACATTTTCTAGATTACAGAGGTATTGAAGATGTTATAGAACATGTTCACAAGTGTGAGATGCTATGGCATACAAAGGGGATCACAATCCCAAAGTGGAAGGCTAGTCAGTTTGCAATGATGTTGCAAGGGTACGCACATAGCTAGTATAGGAAATATTACCCTCATCAAATGGTGGTGGATTATACTACTTTAAATAACTCCTTGGAAGAATTCCACATCCTTGAGTTTGAACAGAGAGAATCAACACCTCAAGGAGATTCAACATGTCACATGATTCAATCCCTCATTCTATTTTGTCATAAAATGAATTGAAGCATTAAAATAATTAGTGAGTAGCACGGAATATAGTACCGCTATGTTGTCTCGTGTACCACTTTGGACACGTACACATAGTTGAAAGGGTATGCATACATGTGCACAATTATATGCATGACATCACAACGGATCCTATTGTCTCATAGCCACAAACTAATTAAGGTTGTAATTCATTCTACATGTTGGCATGCTACCTTGTTTCTGTATATGATAAATTTATTAATCGTCTCAGATGGCTATGTTGTCATGTTGTGTGTTGTGAAATATCTTCTAGATAGAGGAGATGAACCTTCATTGTGGGATGCATAACTGGCATCCATACCTCCATGGATATTATTATTATTTTACTTTTGTTTTCTAGGTGAGTTAAAGTTGCAAAAATATGGTTGAACTTATACACCACTTCTATACTTTAGTCATTATGAGGAAATAATGATATGGTACTAAACTGTATATTGAGCTTGGTTTCTTACATGACCACTATGAAAAGTTTGATCAATTCTTACATTTATTAGTATGTGATAAATGTTTGAATAATTTTATGGTGAGCTTGGTTATAAAGTTGTGGTAATTATCACCTTTAACCTATCTCGAATATCATCCATGCAAATTATGTTATGATAAACCTCTATAAGTTTATGTACTTAATTGAATAACATTTTAAGTTATATAGAGTTTTCTAGTTCTAAATACATAATTTAGAACTCACAGATCATAACAATCATTCTTATAATAGATAACCATATGCAGCTGTAATGACTCGGTGTACCACCGATCTATTCATTCCATGACTCGGTGAACTACCGATCTATTCATGTGTATCATAGAGTTGGCATTTTCATCTGAACACTTCACTCTTGTGGTTCTCTTCCCTAATCCAGGGATTTTAGAATGCTCTGTCCAAGGAACCTATCTGAATAATTGTTACCATTATTCATCGGCATCACATCCCTTAGACTAGGTGACATAGGACAACGCAATCAGCCGCTTGCGATACTTTGGCCAAAGATTTGAAACATACTATTCATGTCTTATATTCCTTGACGGCATACTCATCAATCTAGAATACATCCTTCACCCCACTCCGATGTTATATAGATCATCTTATACTGACTTCTGTCAGTCCCCTTGTCCCTAGTTTTCACTCAGAACGGGTTAATATCATACACATGTTATAAGGATGCCCTTGAAGACTAGGGTAAGCTGACATACTAGGATCAACCACTGTTAACCCCATGTGTCAAGGTACCCTGAGTCCCAAAGGGCTGCCTCATAACATGTCTATGGTCCTAACTAGTCCCAAAGGAAAATCTTGATCAAGTTTCAGTGTAAATCTTAACGATCAATGCAAAGGGTGTTGCCAAATGTCACCTGCATTGTTGTATCCTTGAGAAGATCCTAATCTTCTCGAAGGTACAACCCTGCAGTTGACATGTGTCAACATCCTATGATACAGCCTCAGAAAGATGTACTTACCCCCAAGAATTCAATTAAGTTGAGTTAAACTTGGATTACAGGCCCTCCTAACTGGGTAGCCTTTCCCCAACCCTGGGTCCCACACTTTTGAGTTACTTAAGCAATTAGGTTCAGTTTCACGGAGAAAGGTTTTTAATAAGATTGAGATCTCGTCAAGGTGCCAATCGGTTCCTAATAACCTTATTTCCTCATAATAGGGCAATAGCCCTAAGTTCTCCCATAAGGAAGATAACTAAACCCGTAAGGGTTCATATCAACCCCGAAGACTGAAATATATCAGACTTATTGCTATAAGACATGATTATTTAAAGCCATCAATTACATTTCTTTGACTTAGATCATTATTAGGGAGTAATAGAATACTCTTCCTGTTTTAGCTACATATCAGGGCATAGTTTAACCTCAACTTCCCTAAAAATGCAGTGGTCTAATTTCCAATTTAGCCTTATTCATAATATATAAGAATTACTAGTCAAACATGAAGTATTCAGTCACATAATTTTACAAGGCTTACTTAGGGAATCCATCTAGATCCCATGGCATATAATAATAAGAATGCACTCTCATTCATTCAGACGTGAGAAGATCAATTCAACAAATAAGAACACAGCCATGTAGGTAACATTTTCCCATTTCATTTAATCTCAACCTATACAATTACAACTTATGCACTACGGCATATTTTAATACAATAAACATCAACAAAAGAGTAACTTTCTTCTTATAGTACAATTAGAGAGATCCTGTTGTAATTCATCATAAAAATCAGATTAAACAATCTGAGCATCATATCAGATCTACGTGCCTTTACCACTTACGATGACCATCTCGCAAAAATTGCTAAAGACGGGTCATTTCAAGAAACTGAGCATGATAAGCACTAATTCTTAAAACAATTGCATTCCACCAATTGTTTCCATTAAACAACCTGTTTAAATGAAATCATTTCATCAAATCCATAAACATGAATCACGCTAATTATCTTTCTACCATTCTAATATGACTTTATAACATAACTCATATTATAGCTACCATTTCAACTTAAATCTTTTCGGATGATTCATCTTATATTAGAGAATAAGAAGAAACAAAATGAATCTTAAATACCTAGCCATCCGAAAACCAAGAGCAATATCAATCCTAATATAATTACTCCATTCAAGGAATGAAATCTTATCAAGGCATGTAACCAACAGATTTACATATAAACAATTCAAGCAAAGACAGATTATAGCCTCAAGCAAGTTCAACTGATGGATTTCCTCTATACTTTTTGTATCATTTCATAAACATTGATAAGTATACAAACTTTTACTACAATACTACTTTTATACAAGTAGATAATAACTAATTACTCAAACAGGGTAATAATATAGCTAAAGATAAGGAAAGGAGACTTCAAGTTAAGATTCAGCACTTACCACTCTCTCCACCTAACTTTAACAATCTATTCATCTCATGCCCATGCTTTGAAGAGTTCTTATAGAAAATTCTAAAGAAGGGAACACTCATAACTTCCAAAGAAGAGAGAGAGAAAAGAGAGTACCTTTGTACTTCAAAACTTATAAATACTATCTTCCTTTACCTAGACTAAGGAGTAGAGAAATTTTGATCGTTATCCTACCCAAATCAGGGCTGTACAACTTCCAAGAAGTAATATACATATACTCTAATCCCATCAGGAAAAAGAAGGGCAAAGTAAAGCAATACGTACGTTTAGCCTCAGGCTCAGATCAAATAGAATCACCTTCAGATTTTCCAATAGATCATTGCGATCTTACAACTATACATTTAACAAATGCCAATAATGTTTCCTTTACATAAAATGTTAAAAAAATGATCTAATCTCAGACCACCATCCTGTTCTAAAGCAATAGTCTACATTTCCTTCCTTTCTCAAACCATTTGGTCTAAGAGTTAGGATAATCTTCCATTATCTATTTATTATTAATAGATCAAAACTAAATTATTTCTACCATTGCATAGTTAAGTCGTTATATCATTTCAAGATACTAAACTAAAAATGCATGTACAGAGTCAATAATAGGATTCTAAATGCAGATTCAACAATGCCTCAAAATCCAAACTACCTATACCATAGTAATTATCCATGCTTTAACTGTGCAAAATAAATAAATCACTGTGGTGTATGGATCATTTCAACCCAAATCTCCACTACAAAAGGAAAAGCATTAGTTGTACTTAAATAAACTTAACGACGTTGAAGTCGTTGTTTTACTTATATAGTAGAATTCCCGACATTGTAAAATGTGGCTTTAAAAAGTAGACTTCACAGTCATCTCAGGGTATACACAACCATAACTCAACCACACTTATTACCTAACTTTCACTATGGCAGGTCCTAGATTAACCCGCGAAATTTCCAGGAGATACAGAGATTATCCAAATATGTTTTCTCTTCCTATATCCATGTAAAATTACAAAAACAACAGTTTAATCAAACACTTTTATACTCACAAAACTCTGTATACTTAGGAAAATTCATACTTCTTTAAAATAAAGAAACAGACTTAGAATTCAAACATATTTCCAACTCATGCGACTAAACCAGTCGAGCTTTACCTTCAGACCCTTATCTAATAAAGGTACAACATGTGACTAAACCAATCGAGCTTTATAGAAGGAACTAACAGTTTCACCACAAATCCAACTATATATTTTCTGAAGCTGTCAAGTAATAGTAGAGCTCATACAACTAAGCAAAAATCAAATAAACCAACCAAATTTGACACAACAGTTCATTTCAAGTGTATCTTCAAACACAAAATCATCAAGTACGACATCCATCATGGTGCCGCTTGGAAATTCAATACCTCGGTCGAGACAAAGAGACATAAAACACTTCTACAAAATCGAAAACCCATATTGTTCACAAAGAAGGAGAGAAGATAAAAGAAGTAGATTTCATCAGGGTCTACGTATAACCAGGGATTCCCAAATCAACAAGAAAAGAAGAAAACCAATACATTGCTACCAGCCAAGCCAACTGTACAAAATCATCTGAACAGAGTTGTTCTAATGAAAGCATTTAAAGGAAAGCAATATTTTTAAAAGTTAGGGCCTATCATGCCTGATAGTGTCACTAAAATTTGAAGAAGACCTCTAAATGTGCTCGCACCTTCTCTTCTTCTTCCACGAAAGATTAAACAACAAAATATTGTTACCTCCATGCCTTATATATTTCCCCCGATAGAGAAGTAAGCTAGAAACTCTCAAAGTTTCCATGCAACACATAGAGTAGATGGCTGGTTCGAAGAACCAGTGCTCATACAGAGTGAAAAATGGAATGCATGGAAAACAAAACAACTAAACAAAATTCCACTTGCATGCCTTCCCAAGCAATCCGCGCTCGAGGACCAAGGCTCATTAATTGCATTTACTTCCATTCTCCCACCTATTTTCCATTGCCACCGACTGCCAAAGTTGGTGATAGCCACAACACAATAAACAAACATTCCCATCCTTAGAGATACTGCCACGTAAGACTATATTGGTAGTTTTTATCCTCTGCCAAACCTGACTGCATTCCATGTCCTTCAACCTTATCTCCCTCTTAAATGCCATGGAAACCACCACCCATGACTCGCGACCCTCCTTAGGTCCCCTTCCTAGCATTAGTTAAGGTAGGTTAGAGACTTAGGTTAGATCATAGGGTATGACATTAGTCTCATTTCCATAGCGCTAGGTGTAGTTAACCCTTGAGTATTAAGCTCATAGTTTAGGGCTAGGTTAGATTAGCAATTCTTTTAACCATTAGGTTATAGTTTAGGTTAAGACTATTAACCTTAACGAATCTAGTCTAGGTCCCCAAAATAGGACCAATCAGTGTTAGAGTCTATACAGGATAAAACATTCCTGTAAAGGATTCCATTTGGCATCAATAAATTAAGCTTTAGATATAAAACATAAACATCTTACCTGGCCTAAGGTCCAGTCTCTCTGATGTTACGATATCTGGAACCAAATTCCATTTACCATGATCAGCCTGAGTTAACCTCCGGGTTTGATCATTCAAAGCTCAGTCATACTTTGTAACTTTCGTAAAGTCAATAAAATTTGTTCATCCTGAATAAACTTAAAACATTCCTTGGATCAATGCAACTGATCCAAGGCTGAGTCATAAAGGTGGATAAATCCACAATTCATCCAGAAATCAGGTTGAACTCAAGTGCAAGAATGAAAGAAATGAAAGCGTCCAATCATATTCTGGTTCAATCAAAGATCTTCAAGAGCAGAGAGGATACAATCCATATCAAGCATGACTTCCCAAAACCAAAGGAACATGTCCTTATACAGAAGAAATCATTTATCAATACTTGAATGCTCTGGAGAAAGTAACAACAGTTTAGGGTGTTACATGCTTCCCTCCTAAAAGATTCATCATCCCGATGATTACATCCTTTGATTTACCTTCAGGTCAATCAATTCATTGGTTCACAAAACAAATTACTATTTCCAACTTGAATAATTCCAGAAATCAATATCATGATACAATTTATTCAACCTGAATAATGTTTGCCTCAAAGCTGGCTTACATAAAGACATGAAAAGATAAATTCATAATAATTATATATATAATATATATATATATATATTCAGTCAACAGATTCCATTCTATTCAAAAAGAAAGGGAAAAGCAATTTTCATCTCTTCCAGATTTTCCCAAGTTGCACTTTCTTTGTTAAACTGGTCCCACTGGACCTTACATTGTTGTATTTCACGATTTCTCAAATGCAATTGGTGAGTTTCCAGCACTCGTGTGGGTTTAACCATGATTATTCCTGGGTCTTGGACCTACAAGGAATTCCAATTTAAAACATGTGATAAGTCTGAAACATATTTCTTAAGCAAAGAAATATGGAAAACATCATGCATGCGAGATAAAGTAGGTGGTAATGCTAATCGGTAAGCTACAGGATTGATTACTTCGACAATTTCGAAAGGTCCCACATAACGAGGTGATAACTTGGCAGCCTTGCCAAAAGTTATAGAACTCTTTCTTGGTTTAACACGAAGAAAAACCTTTTCACCAAGTTCAAATTTTCGGTCAACCCACTTTAGGTCAGCATAGCTCTTCTACCTATCTGCTGCTTCTTTCAATCGTTCACGAATCATTTTAACTTGTTGTTCCATTTCAGTAAGGATTTCAGGTCCAATTACCACTCTATCCTCAATACTATCCCAACTAACAGGGGTTCTGCACTTTCTTCCATAAAGTGCCTCGAAAGGTGCCATTTTAAGAGAAGAGTGATATGTGTTGTTGTATGCAAACTCAACTAATGGGAGATACTCTTCCCATTTATACTTGTTGATCCATGCAATACATTCGTAACATATCTTCCAACACCTGATTTACTCTCTCAGTTTGTCCATCCGTTTCTAGATGATATGCAGAACTGAAGTTTAGTTTAGTTCCAAGAGCTGTATTAAGTGTTTGCCAAAATCTTGATGTCATTCTAGGATCCCTGTCAGATATAATCAATTCTGGTACTCCATGTAACCTGAAAATTTCATGCACAAATCTTTTAGCTAACACAGGAGAATCATCCTTTAGATTTCCAGCGATGAAATGAGCTACCTTTGTTAGTTTGTCTACAACTACCAAGATAACATCATGTTTATTTCTCGACATAGGCAGCCCTTGTACAAATTCCATGCTTATTACTTGCCATTTATACTGTGGTATGCTATGGGGATATAATAAACCAGCAGGGTGCATGTGTTCTACCTTAACCCGCTGACATTCCAGACAATGAGTCACAAAATTAATAACATCCTTTTTCATTCCTTTCCAGAAGTATTGTTGTTTTAGATCAGCAAGCATTTTAGTAATACCCGGTGTCTAGAAAAGGGTGAATTATGAAATTCAACTAACAATTTCTTTCTCAAATCATTTAGCAAAGGTACGTATACTCTGTTTTCATAACGTAAGATTCCTTCATTATCAAAATGAAAACCTTTATACCTTTCATCTTTTGGTTCTACAGCAAGTGCTGCTTTTACTTGCTAAAAGTATATATCAGATTCTAATGCACTTTTCACCTCATCTTTAAACTGAGTTCTTAATGTTATAAGAGCAGAAATGTGCTTCCTACGACTTAGAGCATCTGCTACTCTATTCTCTTTTCCTTTGATGTAACTAATATCAAAATCATATTGAGACAAAAACTCTAACCACCTTCGTTGTCTTGCATTTAGATTAGGCTGAGTGAAAATATATTTCAGCCCTAAATGATCAGTTTTCAACTCAAAAGGTTTCCCAAGTAAATAGTGTCTCCAAACTTGAAGTGCATGAACAATTGCAGCAAGCTCTAAATCATGAGGGGCATAATTCAGCTCATGTAACTTAAGTTTTCTACTTTCATATGCTACGACATGATCATTTTGTAACAAAACACCTCCAAGGCCTTCCCCAGAAGCATCCGTTACAACGGTAAAGTCCCCATTAGGGTCCGGTACAACTAATATAGGTGCTGAAGTCAACTGACTTTTCAAACTTTTAAAAGTAGATTCACACTTTTCATCCCAAATAAATTTCTTATCCTTCTTCTGCAATGAAGTTATCGGTGCAGCCACTTTAGAAAAATCTTTAACAAATTTTCTATAATAACCAGCAAGGCCCATGAAGCTTCTTACTTCATGTACATTCTTTGGTGCAGGCCACTCGGTTATTACCACTATTTTTGAAGGATCTACTACAATTCCTTCTTTACTAATGACATGACCCAAATAGTGAACTTCAATATCAAAGAAAGAACATTTGGATAACTTACCGTATAACTTTCTTTTTCTCAAAATTTCCAAAACTATCTTCAAATGCTCATTGTGCTCCTCAACACTTTTAGAATATATGAGAATATCATCTAAGAATACAAGCACAAACTTGTCCAAATATTCTTGAAAGATATTATTCATTAAGTTCATAAAAGTTGCGGGTGCATTAGTTAATCCAAAGGGTAGAACCGTGAATTCATAATGTCCGTACCTGTTTGGAAAGTTGTTTTATGAATATCTTCTTCTTTAATTCTTAATTGATGATACCCAGATCAAAGATCTATCTTGGAATAAACCGATGCTCCACGCATCTGATCAAATAGATCATCAATTCTTGGAAGTGGGTATCTATTCTTGATTGTTGCTTTGTTTAACATCCGATAATCAATACACAGTCTAAGTGTTCCATCTTTCTTTTTCACAAATATTACTGGCGCTCCCCAAGGTGAAACACTTGGTCTAATCAAACCCTTAGACAAAATTTCTTGCAATTGTGCCTTAAGCTCGACTAACTCTGTAGTAGTCATCCGATAAGGTGCTTTAGAAATAGGTTCCGTCCCTGGTTTGATTTCAATGGTGAAGTCAAATTCCCTTTTGGGTGGTAAACCTGGTAATTCCTCCGAAATACATCCTTGAAACTTTGTAACAGTGGGTATCATTTCATGGAATCACCATCTTCTTCTACAGATTCAGATATCTTTACTGCATATAAGGTACATCCTTTGTTTTTAGCCTTTTTAAGTTGCATAGCTGACAGTTTCCTAACTGAAATTTCCCATTTTACACCTTGAATCTCTCTGTTTTCAGCCGATCATCTAAACATCTTATATTCTTTTCAAAGCAGTCTACTTTTGCTTTATGGTCAGCTAACCAATTGACGCCGATGACAACGTCATAGGATCCCAAAGGTGCAACATAGAGGTCAACTTCCATGGAAAAGTTAGGTAAGTCAAGGACTACCCCAAAAAGACACATACTCACTGTATGAACAGAGTTATTACCATACTGTACAGTCCAAGATTTATCCATTTTTCCAGCTTTTCTTTTAAGTTTAGAAGTGAGTTTACTAGAAATAAAACATTCAGTAGCTCCTGTATCAAAAAGAATAGTGACAGGTATGCCAAATAACTTACCCAGAACTTCTATAGGTGTCACTTGCTTTTCAGCTTGCTTGTTCACCGCATCACAGCAAAGATGTATCTTATGTTTTGATTGATTACGATCATCCTTCTTCAAAGGGCACTTGATTTGCATAGTGATCTTTGCCACAATTATAGCAGCCTCCTACAGGTCCCTTTTTAGGCTCAAAATTACTTCCAGCCTTAAAATTATCACGTTGTCCTCCATAGGGCTTCTGCCCATTATTATAATTCTTGGCAAAACTATCCCTTACATTTCCAGCAGGCTTATTCGCTGTCATTTTCTTATTATTATCCACTGAAAACTTACTTTTTTCCAAAAATTTTCCATGGCCCCTTCTTGGGTGCAAGAGAAGTTGAAGAAGGGTTTGCAATCTTCTTCCGCACTTCCTCTTTATGAGCAGAAATAGCCTTTAATTTCTGTTCTTGCCTTATGGATTTTTCAACAACCCCTTCCATAGTGGTTGGGCTGTGAACATCAACCTCTCCTCCTATCATGGGATTTAGTCCCATGATGAATTTCCATATTCTAAACTTCTCATCAGTTTGATACTACGGTACATACTTGAGGAGTTTCGTAAACCACTCCCAGTATTCAGTTACAGTTAGCTTTCCTTGAACTAAGTTCTGGAATTCTGTCATTTTCTGATCATAGAAAAGTTGTGGCAGCCAACGTTGCCTAAAATAGCCTTTAAATTGATCCCAAGTGATGTTGGTCTCATCAATATTTAGCTCAGCTTTACGGTTGTCCCACCATGAAGATGCTTCATGGGAAAGCTGATAGGCTCCCCAAATAGCTTTGGTTTCCTCCGAGAAGTTTCTTATTGCAAAGTACTTCTCCATTTCACTGAGCCAGTTCTCAGCTCCATCTCCTAATGTGGTGCCATCAAATTTAGGTGGACTTATCCTTTTTATATCATTAGTGAGTTCCGCTGCCAACCTAGCCTTTTTGTTTTCTAGTTGGACAGGTACATTTCCATTGTTATTACCAACACCCATATCGGGGTTGTCCTCAGGAGGTAGCTGATTGTTGTTACCAGCTTCATCATCCTCCTCATTTCCCATTACTTGTTGTTCAAGTACAGCCAAATGATCTCTTGTGTCCAATAGGGCAGCAAGGATCTCATCAAGTTTTTGGGTTGTTGCCCCCTTCCTCAGGTGGAGCATTATTCGCAACGTTCCCCTTGTTCTAACCATTTTCTGTTACAAGAAAAATTTAGGTTTTTATCAGATTATGGACACAATAGGTCCAAGAGCTGCAACCTTCAGCTCTGATACCAAGATGTAACATCCTCATTTTAGTACATTAGAACAAGAATTTTTTTTTATTTTTTGTTAGTGTTTTCTAGTTCTAAATACATAATTTAGAACTCACATATCATAACAATCATTCTTATAATAGATAACCATATGCAGCTGTAATGACTCGGTGTACCACCGATCTATTCATTCCATGACTCGGTGAACTACCGATCTATTCATGTGTATCATAGAGTTGGCATTTTCATCTAAACACTTCACTCTTGTGGTTCTCTTCCCTAATCCAGATTTTAGAATGCTCTATCCAAGGAACCTATCTGAATAATTGTTACCATTATTCATCGGCATCACGTCCCTTAGACTAGGTGACATAGGACAACGCAATCAGCCGCTTGCGATACTTTGGCCAAAGATTTGAAACATACTAATCATGTCTTATATTCCTTGACGGCATACTCATCAATCTAGAATACGTCCTTCACCCCACTCCGATGTTATATAGATCATCTTATACTGACTTCTGTCAGTCCCCTTGTCCCTAGTTTTCACTCCGAATGGGTTAATATCATACACATGTTATAAGGATGCCCTTGGAGACTAGGGTAAGCTGACATACAGGATCAACCACTATTAACCCCATGTGTCAAGGTACCCTGAGTCCCAAAGGGCTGCCTCATAACATGTCTATGGTCCTAACCAGTCCCAAAGGAAAATCTTGATCAAGTTTCGGGTGTAAATCTTAACGATCAATGCAAAAGGGTGTTGCCAAATGTCACCTACATTGTTGTATCCTTGAGAAGATCCTAATCTTCTCAAAGGTACAACCCTGCAGTTGACATGTGTCAACATCCTATGATACAGCCTCGAAAAGATGTACTTACCCCCAAGAATTCAATTAAGTTGAGTTAAACTTGGATTACAGGCCCTCCTAACTGGGTAGCCTTTCCCCAACCCTAGGTCCCACACTTTTGAGTTACTTAAGCAATTAGGTTCAGTTTCACGGAGAAAGGTTTTAATAAGATTGAGATCTCATCAAGGTGCCAATCGGTTCCTAATAACCTTATTTCCTCATAATAGGGCAATAGCCCTAAGTTCTCCCATAAGGAAGATAACTAAACCCGTAAGGGTTCATATCAACCCCGAAGACTGAAATATATCAGACTTATTTTATAAGACATGATTATTTAAAGCCATCAATTACATTGCTTTGACTTAGATCATTGTTAGGGAGTAATAGAATACTCTTCCTGTTTTAGCTACATATCAGGGCATAGTTTAACCTCAACTTCCCTAAAAATGTAGTGGTCTAATTTCCAATTTAGCCTTATTCATAATATATAAGAATTACTAGTCAAACATGAAGTATTCAGTCACATAATTTTACAAGGCTTACTTAGGGAATCCATCTAGATCCCATGGCATATAATAATAAGAATGCACTCTCATTCATTCAGACATGAGAAGATCAATTCAACAAATAAGAACACAGCCATGTAGGTAACATTTCTCCATTTCATTTAATCTCAACCTATACAATTACAACTTATGCACTACGGCATATTTTAATACAATAAACATCAACAAAAGAGTAACTTTCTTCTTATAGTACAATTAGAGAGATCCTGTCGTAATTCATCATAAAAATCAGATTAAACAATCTGAGCATCATATCAGATCTACATGCCTTTACCACTTACGATGACCATCTGCAAAAATTGCTAGCATGGTCAGTTCAGTGAACTGAGCATGATAAGCACTAATTCTTAAAACAATTGCATTCCACCAATTGTTTCCATTAAACAACCTATTTAAATGAAATCATTTCATCAAATCCATAAACATGAATCACGCTAATTATCTTTCTACCATTCTAATATGACTTTATAACATAACTCATATTATAGCTACCATTTCAACTTAAATCTTTTCGGATGATTCATCTTATATTAGAGAATAAGAAGAAACAAAATGAATCTTAAATACCTAGCCATCCGAAAACCAAGAGCAGTATCAATCCTAATATAATTACTCCATTCAAGGAATGAAATCTTATCAAGGCATGTAACCAACAGATTTGCATATAAACAATTCAAGCAAAGACAGATTATAGCCTCAAGCAAGTTCAACTGATGGATTTCCTCTATACTTTTTGTATCATTTCATAAACATTGATAAGTATACAAACTTTTACTACAATACTACTTTTTTTATACAAGTAGATAACTGAATTACTCAAACAGGGTAATAATATAGCTAAAGATAAGGAAAGGAGACTTCTGTTAAGATTCAACACTTACCACTCTCTCCACCTAACTTTAACAGTCTATTCATCTCATGCCCATGCTGAAGAGTTCTTATAGAAAATTCTAAAGAAGGGAACACTCATAACTTCCAAAAGAGAGAGAGAGAAAAAGAGAGTACCTTTGTACTTCAAAACTTATAAATACTATCTTCCTTTACCTAGACTAAGGAGCAGAGAAATTCTGATCATTATCCTACCCGAAATCAGGTCTGTACAACTTCCATGAAGTAATATACATATACTCTAATCCTATCAGGAGAAAGGAGGGCAAGTAAAGCAATACGTACGTTTAGACTCAGGCTCAGATCAAATAGAATCACCTTCAGATTTTCCAATAGATCATTGTGATCTACAACTATACATTTAACGAATGCCAACAATGTCTCCTTTACATAAAATGTAAAAAAAATGATCTAATCTCATACCACCATTCTGTTCAAAAGCAATAGTCTACATTTCTTCCTTTCTCGTACCATTAGGTCTAAGAGTTAGGATAATCTTCCATTATCTATTTATTATTAGTAGATCAAACTACATTATTTCTACCATTGCATAGATAAGTCGTTAAATCATTTCAAGGTATTAAACTAGAAATGCCTGTACAGAGTCAATAATAGGATTCCAAATGCAGATTCATCAAGCCTCAAAATCCAAACTACCTATACCATAGTAATTATCCATGCTTTAACTATACGGAATAAATAAATCAATCTGTGGTGTATGGATCATTTCAACCCAAATCCCTACTACAGACAGGAAAAGCATTTGTTGAACTTAAATAAACTTGATGACGTTGAAGTCGTTGTTTTACTTATATAAAAGAATTCCCGACATTGTAAAAGGTGGCGTTAACAGAGAGTTCGCAGTCATTTCAGGGTATACACAACCATAACTCAACCACACTTATTACCTAACTCTTACTATGGCGGGTCCTGGATTAACCTGCGAAATTTCCAGGAGATACAGAGATTATCCAAATAGATTTTCTCTTCTTTTGTTCATGTAAAATTTACAAAAACAACAGTTTAATCAAACACTTTTATACTCACAAAACTCTGTATACTTAGGAAAATTCATACTTCTTTAAAATAAAGAAACAAACTTAGAATTCAAACATATTTCCAACTCATGCGACTAAACCAGTCGAGCTTTACCTTCAGACCCTTATCTAATAAAGGTACAGGCTTAGTATTCAAACATATTTCCTACTCATGCGACTGAACCAGTCGAGCTTATAGAAGGAACTAACAGTTTCACCACAAATCCAACTATATATTTTCCTGAAGCTGTCAAGTAATAGTAGAGCTCATACAACTAAGCAAAAATCAAATAAACCAACCAAATTTGACACAACAGTTCATTCCTTATGGTATCTTCAAACATGAAATCATCAAGTACGACGTCCATCATGGTGCCAGTTTGGAAATTCAATACCTCAGTCAGACAAAGAGACATAAAACACTTCTACAGAAGTCAAACCCATATTGTATTCACAACAAGGAGAGAAGATAAAAGAAGTAGATTTCATCAGGGTCTACGTATAACCAGGATTCCCAAATCAACAAGAAAAGAAGAAAACCAATACATTGCTACCAGCCAGGCCAACTGTACAAAAATCATCTGAACAGAGTTGTTCTAATGAAAGCATTTAAAGGAAAGCAAGATTTTTAAAAGTTAGGGCCTATCATGCCTGATAGTGTCACTAAAATTCAAAGAAGACCTCTGAATGTGCTCGCACCTTCTCTTCTTCTTCCACGAAAGATTAAACAACAAAATATTGTTACCTCCATGCCTTATATATTTCCCCCGACAGAGAAGTAAGCTAGAAACTCTCAAAGTTTGCCATGCAACACAGAGTAGACGGCTGGTTCAAAGAACCAGTGCTCATACAGAGTGAAAAAATGGAATGCATGGAAAACAAAACAACTAAACAAAATTCCACTTGCATGCCTTCCCAAGCAATCCATGCTCGAGGACCAAGGCTCATTAATTGCATTTACTTCCATTCTCCCACCTATTTTCCATTGCCACCGACTGCCAAAGTTGGTGATAGCCACAACACAATAAACAAACATTCCCATCCTTAGAGATACTACCACGTAAGACTATATTGGCAGTTTTTATCCTCCACCAAACCTGACTGCATTCCATGTCCTTCAACCTTATCTCCCTCTTAAATGCCATGGAAACCACCACCCATGACTCGCGACCCTCCTTAGGTCCCCCTTCCTAGCATTAGTTAAGGTAGGTTAGAGACTTAGGTTAGATCATAGGGTATGACATTAGTCTCATTTCCATAGCGCTAGGTGTAGTTAACCCTTGAGTATTAAGCTCATAGTTTAGGGCTAGGTTAGATTAGCAATTATTTTAACCATTAGGTTATAGTTTAGGTTAAGACTATTAACCTTAACGAATCTAGTCTAGGTCCCCAAAATAGGACCAATCAGTGTTAGAGTCTATACAGGATAAAACATTCCTGTAAAGGATTCCATTTGGCATCAATAAATTAAGCTTTAGATATAAAACATAAACATCTTACCTAGCCTAAGGTCCAGTCTCTCTGATGTTACGATATCTGGAACCAAATTCCATTTACCATGATCAGCCTGAGTTAACCTCCGGGTTTGATCATTCAAAGCTCAGTCATACTTTGTAACTTTCGTAAAGTCAATAAAATTTGTTCATCCTGAATAAACTTAAAACATTCCTTGGATCAATGCAACTGATCCAAGGTTGAGTCATAAAGGTGGATAAATCCACAATTCATCCAGAAATCAAGTTGAACTCAAGTGCAAGAATGAAAGAAACGAAAGCATCCAATCATATTCTGGTTCAATCAAAGATCTTCAAGAGCAGAGAGGATACAATCCATATCAAGCATGACTTCCCAAAACCAAAGGAACATGTCCTTATACGTAAGAAATCCGCCAAGTAAATTAATGCAATTTATGATTTTTACTACTGGACTTAGTTAAGCACAAACCATGATTTCAATGAAGTCTGTTTGACATGTGAATGGTTAGTTATATTCCTTTCCATGCAAGTAGTTAAATTTAGAAAAAATAAATAAAGGTTTCTAAATGTGTGAATCCCGCCTTTTGTGGAGGAGAAGTTAGAGGTTAGTGGTGATGACTGGCTGGATATTAAATAGCATTGAATATATTTAATGCACTTTAATGACCTAGGAAGTTGTGAAGCTTCTTGAAGAAGCTATTAGAATTTTTGGAAATCTATTTTTCTTTCTATTCTTGCATGTAAAATGTGAACTCCTCTTCTTCTTTCGAAAGCTCCACCTTTGGAATCAAATTTGCATACAGTTGTTGAAAAATAATTCATTGGAAATTTTGGAAGTTAAATGGAGTTCAAGTATTTTGTATTGAAGAGGGATATGTTAAAAATATGAGTTTTATTTGGAACTGTGTATTGTTGGATTTGCATAAGAAGAATTGGTAATCATGTCTCGGTGGCAAATAATAGTTGTTGGGACTACGAGGTGGAAATATTTATGTTTTTAACAGGCATGGATCACTCTCCCCCTCTTAATATCTTATTCAATATGATATTTGAATAAATAATCTTCTGCAACATTTCCTTTGGTTTGAATATGCATGAGGAAGGTTATTATTGTGTACTGTATGATATTTTTTGTGAAATTATGAGTGATTGTGTTTAAGCTTTCAGAGAGTTGCAGTAATAACTATTAGTTTGGGTGTTGTTGTACTACGTGATTATTACTATTAAAACTATGTGTTGTTATACTATTGGGAAGTGTAAAATCATTTACCTGAGTTCTAATATTCTCTATTTTGATTGTTACTTCATTAAATTTGGGTATTACCCAGATGTATGAATGTTTATACGATTAAGAAAAAAATACCAAAGTGGTAAGCACTGCAATTGTTAGTATTATGGAGTTAATGCTTGCTTCTCAATATAGCTAAAACCGTGTTTAGTTTTGGATTACTCTGCCTTCAAGGATTTGAAGATATACAATAATACTAGGAATATCTATAGCTAATATGTAGTCACTGAGTCAAAATCTTGAAGATTCAATCACTTAGTCCTTGGTCTTCAACCTAGACATAGCCATAGACATTTTGATTTATGAATTTATTTGTGTCACTATAACAATCTGTCTATGATAATAATGAGGTTTTGGGGTTGCTATGGCATAGTGGAAACAAAATAATATGAATTTCATAAGCCTGAAACTTTACCCTCAGTGGCTTTAAAAAGGATGCACTGTAATTTTTAGTACTATGGAGTTAATACTTGCTTCTTAGTAAAACTAAAACCGTGTTTAGTTTTGGGTTTATTTCCCTTCTGGAACATGGGGTTGTTTACATGCTAGAGAATCCAACGACAACCTTAAATAAAAACCCATAAGGGAATTTTTTGTATTGGTCATTTCTAATCGATCAGTTTTATCCAGCAAGTCTGGGTGCATTAAAGATCGATACCACATATATGTCATTATGATCTATCAGGTGATATGATTAGCATGTTGGAGTGTGAGTGATTTACTTGTGAACTTTAAATTCTATATATGTTGTCAGCTATATTTTATAGGTCACCAAAATGTGAATAAGGAGACCTCCTGGAAATTCAAATAATCTCGTAGTAATTTATTTCCCTGAAGTTGTCGATGGGTATCGACGTTACTGGGATGAGTTTTGGTTTAAGAAAGAAAGTTACAGGAATTTGTGAAGGCTCTTGATTCAGTTAAAGGTAAATAAAAATTACTTTATTAACGTCTAACTTGGGAATTTGGGTAGTATAATGTCATACGCTGAGTTAGTGGTTTTTACATCTGGGAATAATAAGGGTTCCCTAGTAAATATATTTAACTAGGATTAAAGAGAAATAATAAACTATTTTTATAAGAGTATATCAGACGTTCCTGAAAGGAAGTGTATATTATTTTCTTAAAATAATTATCGACCTATTCTAGTAAGAGATGTCTAGTGGGAAGTAAGAAGGAAGAATGTTTTGAGGGTTGTTGTTCTGAATACCCAGTTATAGCAAATTTCCACTATGTGCATTGAGTAAGATGTCTTGAGATCAAAGGCTGCTATGGACACTAGGAATAATAACTTAAGGATATAATAGTTTAATTACATGTTTGTAGAAGTTTTTCTACCATTGGCTCAATTTTATTAAGTTTGTATTGTTTATTAATTACGCCACATTCCCTTATTGGAAAACAAGATCATGAGATAATAGGATCTCATCAATTTCATTTCAATTGATTTGGTGGATATTAGTTCAAGGGTGGGATACCCTCTGTTACTTCTTTATCTTTCGACATCTCCAGTCTCATCGAGGCTGAAAGTCATTATACTATTTCTATATTTTATAAGCTAGTGTTTTATTTTTCGACTCTTGTTTGTTTTAGACTAGTGAAACTACCTATGTAAATTGATTTCAAATTGTAATTTATCATGTTATTGAAAGTGGAATAAATGCTATGAATTCTTTAATCCTATGTTGTTATGTGATCTATTCCTGTGAATTCCTTTTATGGAGGAATTTAAAATCTATGGTAGCGAATAGTTTTTAGATGGATGAAAAGAAATTATTCTAAACATATGATGATTGATTCTTTGCATTATTATGTTGTTAGTATGATCGTAATGTTGCAGCATATCATTTAATTAAATATTATATTGCACAATTCATTAAGTGGGGAAAAGGGCTATTCATGCCAGTCATGTTGGACTGACCATGTGCAATTTTGTACATCAACTTTTCAGTGGTAGGGAAAGAGGAATTTTGTGGTGATTAAAGTTTGGATGATGCATTTGTATTTTCCTTAGAATGCATGAATGATTGGATTGTATTGAAACCGAAATTTTCATTCAATACTTATTGTGAATATGATGGCCATTGAGCTTAAGATATTTTGACTCATTTATGAGCTTCACCTTGGTCGTGTGACAATGAAAAAGAGAGACAATTGCTGATGTGTGGAAAAGATATCTGTTTTATCTAGAGGAAATTAATCCTATTTCAATTTATGTTCAAGTTTGATTAGACCTTTTGACTTCTTATCTTATTCTTAATTTGTTGAGATGCAATCAAAGATCTTTACAGATCAACTACTTGAATAAATATAAAATATGATTATATGATTACCATTTGGATGCAAGAGTCATTTGTATTATGGGTTACAATAAATTTTATACTTGGGAATATTTTTGGTTATGTTAACCACAACTGTCTATAATTTGTCAAATATGGAGTTCTTATGAACCTGCCTAGCATCTAAAATTGTTGAGAAAATATTCTATTATGTTACTCTTAAGTAACAAGGTAAATAAATAAATAACCTAGATTATTTCAAGTATTATTAAAAATAGGTTGGCATCACTGCATAGGTAATGATGCATGAAACATTGTTGTGTATCCTCAGAATACAACCGGGTACTACTCATTTAAATCATGTTTGGTATATTCGGTGAAGTGACCTTATACCATAGTGGTCTTAATAACTTGACCAACTAGCTTTACTTGAAAGGATATGGATATGTATTATTAGTATGTATGGACACCCCGCAAAAGACTCTAACTTTAACTAATGTGAATTAAATTAATAAGATTAGAGGTAATTATTAACAAGATAAATTGTAAATAACAATAGTTTTAGTAGGCAGATAACAATGATAATAATCTTAAGTAATGGATTATATCTAATTCCTTGAAAAGTCATGTAATATAATCCAACTTAAATAAATTAAGATCTTAAAGGTAACCATTATCAATAATGGCAGAGAACTACTCATATTTTTGACTAAGATGTGATGCCATGTAACGAAATAGTAATGGAACAAGTAGAAAGATTGGAATTCGGAAAGATAAATTGAAAACGAAGTAAAAAGGACTCCATGGATAATGTGAACCATGTTGATGAAACAATAATATGGAAGCTATATCCAAAATGGTATAGTCAACTGTATAAAGTTGACTATTGTTGACATAAACAATATTTTAATATTTTGTGGTCAAGTGTGTTGTCAGGTAGACCATCTATGTCTATTAAGTATTCAAGTGAAAGAGAATACAAGGATAGCTAATCAATTACCAAGGTACGTTGATACCTCTATGAAGTATTATGGTCCATAATTGCATAAAGATAAGTTTAATACAACCATAAAAGTCTGTAGACTTACATCAAATTATAGGAAGAGGGTGTTGGTCCTATGGCTGATGTACATTTTCATATGACTACGGTCAC
The DNA here is from genome assembly GCA_018340775.1 of Taxus wallichiana var. yunnanensis. Classification (NCBI taxonomy): domain Eukaryota; kingdom Viridiplantae; phylum Streptophyta; class Pinopsida; order Cupressales; family Taxaceae; genus Taxus; species Taxus wallichiana. Next base: position 264,209,990 of record CM031236.1, read on the forward strand.
CAAGGAAGTTGACATGAGGATATAATAAGATTGGTTTCAGAATTGTAGAATGTGATAATTGTTCTAGGAGATGATGACAAATTTTATTAGGGCTGTCCCATAATGCATCATTATGAGCATATAATTATGATATCCAGTTACAATGGAAGTAAAATGGAAACATGATTTCAAAGTTGGAAAGAACATAGTAACTGAACCCTAACCCCGGTCCGCTTAATAATGTTATTAACTCTAAGGAGGATTCATGTACAAACATAATAAAAGAGATTAAGAGACCTTATGTAAAAGTCTATAATAGGAGATGATGAGTGGGAAAGTAGTTCCTCTATTCTAACTTCTCAAATACTCCAAGTATAACTTACTTGTTGGACATATTAAAACAAATGAACGCTCTGGATTAAGTTGCAACTAAGAAAAGTTAGGTGCTAATGCTTAAATTGTGTACTGCCATAGATATTCTATGATACTTGACAAAAGGCACGAATCATACCCTAATACTTAGCCTTATGCATGTACATATCCCCAGAATGTAAAATAAGGAAACATGGGCTCAATTTATTAAGTTGGGATAGTATTTAAACTGTAATACTGATCGTGGATCTTGATAGTATCATTTTCCATTTATTGTTAACTTGGGCATGAGATCTTGAAAATTAATTTAAGTGTTGAAGTTTAAATGTCCTAGGATCAACCTTATCCTGGACCGTAGGTATGACCCATTTGTGGAGAAGGTTTCGTAAGGCCTAAGCATCATAGGATGATTTTGAGGTACGTATTCATGTAGGTTAAACTAAATTTGTACCTTGTTTAAGAATTGTAGCTATTTACAACATTTACGTTATGCATCCATATAACTGAATAAGTGATTAAGGTGAAATGAAAATTTCCTAATGATGAGTGTGTCGTCATGGAATTGAGCATGGCATACATGACTCGAAAAATTTACGCAAAGTGGTGTAAGCTACTGATTACACTGTCAAGATTTCACTATGATCTAAGTTATGTGAGATTCCTATGGATTTCATAGGTGGAACCCAGGTAGACACTTAGATAGGACTAAGCTATGAGATTCCTATGGATTTCATAGGTGGAACCCAGGTAGACACTTAGAAGTCTTCACTTATATATTTATCATATTCTGATAAAGGAGAACCAAAGGATACATTTTATGTATGAGCTCATACAGAGTATAAAGGGAGAATGAATAGGTTCAGTAAATCTATCATATAACTGTACATGGTTCATGAAATTTATCAGAATGGAATTGCATTAAGATTTATGTAGACTTAAATATATGGGTATTTAAATCAGTTGCGTAATTTTATTTTTTTTAAAATCCTAGTTATGAAGCAATAAAAAAGTGGATGTTACACAACCGGGAATGGCAGAGAGTGTGCAGGAGTACGATGCACGCTTAAAAATTCTCCTATCAAAATTATCATATGACATTCACCCTTCACAACATGCTCAATGGTTTTTTGGGGGGTTGATAACACCTTTTAGAAGAGCTCTATCTCATAAAACTTTCATAGATCTGCACAAGGTGTTAGAAGCCGCTCTACGTGCTGAAGTTGTTGGAAGTGTTGATACTGGTGTTAGCCTATTTCTAGGAGGCTCAAATTACTATTATGGCTAAGCAGCTAGAGAAGTTATCTATGAACTTAGCCCATGAGACTCGCAGTGGTATATGGTGTATAGATTGTGAAGTAGAGGGGCATGTCAAGGATATTTTCCCCTAGAGGATAGTATGCGTCGTAATAGTAGACTATGAAATTTTTCATGGGGACCATGATGCAAGTAGATGCCCCTTGTTACAATGCACAATTTGAAAGAATGTGTCTTGCTATTGTAAGATCTACACCTCTACAACCCATAATACTAATTATTTTAGGCTTACTGACTAGATCCATAAGGCCATTGATCATGGGGTGCACCAAACCAGCATTTCTAATAGTTCTAAGAATGATGACCACCATTATGAGGAGCGCACGGATGGAGGCACACATGGAAGGGTATTTCATGGAGGATTATGTGGTTGTGGTAACTACAAAGGAGGAAGAATTGAGTTCCCACGTGGAACCTATTTTAATTGTGGGTCTAGAGAGAATTACAATTGAGAGTGCCCAAATTTATTACAGTGCTCATGGTGTGAGAAGAAGCACAAGTATGAGGAGTGCCCTAAGTTGTTTGAACACATGAATCAGCAGCACCAAAAAGATAAGGGCACTGCAATGATAAGAATTAAGAAGATGGATACATAATGGATGCCACGAGTAACACGCAATGTAGGATTAGAACCTGTTATGGTAATAAAAGAGTAGAGGCCACGTGCGCAAAGGAAATGCCAAGGTAGAAGAACCTAGTTTCAAGGGAAGAAGTGGTACATGGGATGTACCTAGACCCCAGCACATCAAAAGGAGGTATATCAAGATACCATAGATGTCATTCAAAGTTTACAAGGAGAAATCTAGTGCCTAAAGGATCAGTCCCCAGGAGGGAGGAGCAAATAAGGAAGGTCGAGGTGCCAAAAATGACTTGGATGAGATCAAGGAAGTGTGTAAATGCTAAGGCAAGAGAATATTATTCCCTTGTTAGGAGCATGGTTGAGAGAGAAGGTACCACGCACCGGGAAGAGTGTGAGAGGTAGGTCTTGCATGTAAAAATTCCCCCTCAGTGTTGACTAAGATAGGGAGATCACGTTAAATGTGGTTGTGGATGGATGGCTCCTTATTAATATTCTCATTGACACAAAGGAGTGCGGAGGTAAATGTTATCACCTTGGATGCATGGCATTAGATGGGAAGTCTGCATTATAGTCATCTTCGAATGTGTTTTATATGGAAAATAAAATGAAGGTAATGCCCATTGGTGTCTTAAAGGATGCAACTATCAACATTCAGGGAGTTAAGTTTACTGGGGACTTCGAAGTCTTGGCACTCACCGAGGTAGACAATTTCCCAACACTACTTGGGCACCCATGGTGCTATAAGAACAATACAGATCTACAATTCAACAAGGGATCCATAAGCTTTGAAAATGAGGAGGAATGGGTCATTATACCCCTAGCTGATGGGAAGTCAACACCCTATACTAAACCTTTGGGAGAAGAGGTCCTGGATATAATATATGTGCACTCAATCAGGGATCCAGAGATAATCCATCCTATTGACAGTTATCTAGTTTTAGGATGCTCAGTTGGTAAGTGACACCACTAGTCTAGCATGTGATAATTGGGCACATGGAACCTATGAGTTAATTAGATGACATTTGAGAGGATTAGTGACAAAGGTGACAAAGGCGCATACGGTTTGGAACCTAAGAGGAAAGGAGCTACCTAAGTACTCAGGAGGAGCCTTCCTTAAGGTCTTTTTTTCAGAATATGGAAGCTCAAGGTGGAAGGAGGAAAATGAATGAAGGGGATGTTAAGTTACGTCCTACTAGGAATTACTATGCACTAGTGGGAAATGCATAGGATAATCTCTTGGAATGGTGCAAAGTGAGAATTTCCTTCTCTATTTGTTTCTCTAGAAGCAACGCACCCACCACCATCAAAGAATACCATGGTAAGGAGCCCACATCTTTCCACATCCAATCCCGTGAGAGAGCCTAGAGGGAAGGCATGGAAGCTTTGTCATTGTCCCTTTGGGTACACAAACCGTATTCATTCGAGACACGTCGCCAAATAAGGAATTGGAAAGAATTAACAGCTGATCTCATCCAAGAATTTGAGTATCAAAACACCAAACCATCAGTGGATAAGGAATTTTAGGAGGTCAAGAACCTTACGATAGGGGATAGTGCAAAGGCAGAGGATAGGCTTATACAATTTCTAGGAAAGCCATGTTTAGAGGGACAATTTGGTGAAAATGAGTCCAATGAGGTGTAGTTTAAGCATGCATGTGTAGAGAAAGAAAAAAGAAAGATGGTCTATGTCATAAACGGTGAAGAGATGGAAAAATTGGAGGTTAACCATTCTCTAGGCTGGCGCGAAGTGATGGATAGTACTAATGAAATAATGCATGCCTATCATGAGCCTTTAAAGACAAAGAAGGTTAATATTGGGTTGGAGGTGGAACCCAAAGAAGCTATCATTAGAGATTATTGGTTAGAGAAGGAATTCTCTGAGATCATTGATCTTTTATGTGATTTTAAGGATTTATTCTGCACGGGTATCATGAACTCAAAGGCATTCACCATTGCTTGGGAGAAATGAGAATTAAGTTGAAGGATGGTACGCACCCAGTCTAGAAGATACCATGCCAAATGAATCCTAATCTACATGTGAAGTTCAAGGAGGAAATAGAAAATATGATAGCGTCAAGAATCATTGAGGTTATGGAGGAGTCGAGTGGATAAGTCCAATTGTGATTGGTATCAAAAAGGATATAAGGATAAGGATGTGTTGATTATAGGGATCTCGAATGTAGTGTGTTTCGTTGATCCCTTCCAACCTTGTTCACTGAAGAAATCTTGGAAGGAGTGGCAGGGTGCAAAGTCTAATCTTTCATGGATGGGTTCTCAGGCTATCACCAGGTGAGGATTGCAAAGGAAGACCAGAGAAAGACAACCTTCTCCACCGAGTGGGGAAGTTTTTCCTATATAGTCATGCCTTTTGGGTTGAAGAATGCACTGTTGTGTTCTCACGCATTATAGTGCGGAGTGTTCCAAGACTCATCCACAAGTTTCTCCAGTGTACCTTCATGATTGGACCATGTATGGATCGAGTCAAGGACCATTTCAAAAATATGAGATTGATTTTTGAAAGGTGTCATCAGTTGAGGATATCCCTCAACATAAATAAGTTTGTATTTTCTACCCCGTTTGGGACCCTGTTGGGACACATCATATGCAAAGAAGGCCTATTGGTGGATCCTACCAAAATTATAGTGATTGTGGGATTAGGGGAGCTAACTATTCAAAGCGCAGTGCGTGGGTCTCTTAGACACGTGGGCCACTATCGAAATTTCATCAAGGGGTATGCTAAGATCTCCGCACATTTAGAAGAGTTGATTAGACATAAAATTTCCTTCCATTGGGGAGAGGTGCAATAGAAGGCATTCGACACATTGAAGGATAGGCTTGTCACCGTGCCTATATTACATTCCCCTCTTGGGATAAGCCCTTCCATGTTCATGTAGATGCCTCTCGGAATGGCCATTAGGGCAGTGCTTGCACAACCTGGTGAGGGAATTATTGATCACCCCCTATGTTTTACAAGCAGGAAGTTGACACCAGAAAAGCAGAATTATACTACAAGCGCGAGGCATTGTCTATAATCTACGTGCTTCATAAGTTTAGGAAGTATCTATTGGAAACTCCTTTTATCTTCTACACTGACCACATGGCATTAAAATATTTGGTGGAAAAGCCCATCCTACAAGGATGCATATGTCGCTAGTACTAATGTTCCAAGAATTTGAGTTCATGGTGGTTGTCAAACCAGAAAAAGTAATTCCAGACCTGACCATTTGTCTAGGATTGATTCAAGGGAGGACGCGCAAAGTATTGAAGATACCATGCCAGATGCGTAGTTGTTTAGGTTACGAGTGCCCTTAGACTTGGAGGATATTGTTGTGTTCCTTAAAATAGGTATGGCACTAGAAGGGATGAAGACATTAGAGAAAAAGCAACTAGCCATATGCGTCACGCCCTACATGTTGATCAGTGGGGACTTATACAAACTAGGGCATGATGAATTTTTGCGTAGGTGTGTACTAGAGCATGAGTGCTTCACCATCATAGAGGAAGCACATGGAGGAAGTGCAGGTGGACATTATGTAGGTGACACTACCGTATGTAAAATATTAATGGCAGGATTGCGGTGGGAAACTATGTATAAGGATTTCAGGGAGTATTGTAAAGTGTGTGACCATTTCATTGGCAAGCTAGGATGAAGAGACTAAATGCCTTTATTCCCTATCCCTAGTACTTAACATTTTAAGAAATAGGTAATAGACTTTGTAGGCCCTATTGCACCAGCAATGTGTAGGACTGGATCACGCTATGTAATCACTTGCATGGACTATTTAACAAGGTGGGCAGCAGGAGCCCCAACTAAATACTATATAATATCTACATAGTAATATTTTTGTGGGAGAACATTATCACGAGGTATGGATGCCCTTTAAGTTTAACCAATGATAGGGGTACACATTTCTTAAATGAGACAGTGAGGATCCTATTAGCATATTTCATGGTGGCTCATCACAAGACTACACCTTATCACCCATAAGCAAATGGAACTATGGAAGCATTTAACCAAATACTAAGTCATACCTTGACAAAGATTTGTGATGTCGGAAGAAAATATTGGGATGACAAGGTATCAGCCATATTATGGGCTTATAGGACAACTTATAAAAGGATGAATAAAGCCACACCATTTCAATTGGTGTTTGGGGTGGAGGTTGTCCTGCCGATTGATTTCATGTTACCTTCTCCGTGAATAATGCGCACAGGAGGTTTCGCTGATGAGAAAGTGTTGGAAGAAAATAAATTAATGAAGCTAGATGAAAGGAAATCATTGGCCAAATGGATCCAAACAATAGAAAAAGCAAAGCAAAACGCATGGCATAATTGCCACATTAGGAACAAGAAGTTTGAGGTTTGGAAAATTGTCTTCTTGTATGATTCTATGTTTATGTGCCATCTTGAGAAGTTAAAGGTGCATTGGTGGGTCCCTACATCATCTCATAAATCCTTAATTCAGGTGCATTCCAATTATAAGTGCTAGATGGGATGGGATTTCTAGGACACTTCAATGGGAGTAGGTTGAAGCCCTCACTATAAATAGGTCTTCTTGGTGTTTGTAAATAAGGCGATGTGCCGAGTTAGTTTAGGATTTTATTTGATGAATTTTCCTTTCTTGGGTTTCCCTTTCTCGTTGTTGTTTTGTGTTACACCTTAGGCTCTGTAATATCAATACTTGTTTAAGGTTGTAACTGTGCAAAGGACCATGCATCATTTTAGTGTGGGGTGGAGTAAGGTGGAAGAAATTGAAGTATGAAGCACTAGGAAGGATTGTCTTGAAATTCCAGGTTGAATGGCCTTGTGAAGAAATTAAATGCAAGGAAAGGTGAAAAAGGATGGTTGGTGTCAGGATAAGGCTACATTGGGGATCCACGTATAAGAGAGGAAGAAGCACAAAAGCAACATGAGGTAGGTGAGAGAAAAAATCATGATAGAAGAAGTGACTTCGGCACTAGTTACATGCATGCAAGATTCTCCTGTCAAGATGGATTGGTTGCATGCTTAAAGGTTAGAGAAATATCTATGCAAGGTTGGGTGCATGAGTTAAAGCCCTAAAGTTGGGTTTGTTTGAAAAATATGCATTAAGTGTTAAAGTATAGTGGTAGGTAAGGTAGAATTTAATGTTACAAAGTGGGAAAAACTATAAATAAAGGGTTGAGGCATTTCATTATTTACTTTGTGCATATGAAGAAAGAAGCACTTTTGCATCATTACAAACTAGGGCTTCCAGAACTGATCCGTGTGAAGAAAAAATTGAAGAGTTCGAGCGTGAGTAAATACTTCAGATTTGCAAACCAAAAAGAAGGGATTTCATGAACGTAAGAGAATTTGTGAGAACACACCATCTTGTGAAGGAATTATCCCAGTTAGGGTTTGAAAAACTAGGGCATGGGTTTAAGAGGTTCTCTTCACAAGTTTGAGATCTAAGGTTAGAAGAAGTGGAAGAGTAGAGTAATAAGAAGAGATTGAAGTGATAAGAGGACCTAGACAATGGCACCCAAGAAACCAACCATGTCACCCAAGAAGCCAAAGGGCAAGGGCAAGGGCAAGGGAAAAGAGCTAGTAACAACCACCACAAGCATGAATGAGGAGTGGTATGCAGAAATGTAGTACCCAGATGGGGTTTTTCTTAGGAAGGAGTGGGAATCCCATTTGAGAAAGATGAAAATTAGTGACTATAAGCATTGAACAACCACAACAGAGAAGGAAATGGCTCTAAATTTAGTGCTCTCGATGAAAAAAATGACACCAAAGGGTTTACCCATCTATAGCGATGAGGTAAAAGTAAAGTTGGAGAAGGTAGGGTTATTACAAGTCTATGAGTTGCCCTATTTTGGAAAGCCTAAGCACCTATTTCAGTGGCTGATGTCACGCATGCATGAGGACCACTTTTAACTTATGGGGCGCAAGATGCACATAATCCCTCATCTGATTTTGAAGTTTACAGGCCTCATCTGTGAGGGAGAAAGCATAGATGATGACCTGAGAGACAAGGACACCATCAAAGCAACCATCACTGCATATGATTACAAGAAGGGTTAAAGGTATTTTATATTACAGAAATCTCATATCTCATCATGAGAATGGTTGTGCACACCGATCAAAAAGTTAAATGATCAAGAAAGGTGGATGCAGGTGAATAAGGCCTGGTTGAATGTGTGTAGAAAAATATCAAAGGGCACAATTTACAATTTATCATCCTTCATTGCAGATGAGATAATCAACAACGCACAGGAAGGAGACAAGATACTCTTTGAAATATCCTCCTGAAAATTGTATTTTCGAGAGATAGGAGTGCTTGACATAGTAGACAAGTTTGTTTGGGAGTATCCGGTTGAAGATCCCTCACCCGCGAAAATATTTGCAAAGTATACATGTGAAACAATGATAGCCTCCCACAAGGTGCGCCTGGACAAGTGGTATAAGCACTTAAGGGATGCATTCGGGGTAGAGTGGAGAATCCCAAAGAAACTACCAGCACTTACAAAGGAGAAGTTGAGTTTGTTATGTACTAGCACTTCGCATAGGTAGATTCATGATGGTGGATGAAACCATGAGCCCATGGTGTAAACTCCCATTCTCCTTCACCACCCAGTACTTCCAAGCGGGAGTTAACAAGTTCAAAGAAGAAAAGAGACTAAGGTTTGACCTTAGTGAAGTTGATCAGGACCACAGGGAGATGCACAAGATGCTAGTCTACCCCAAGAAGCGTGCATACATGGAAAATTACATAGCACATGAAGTCAGAATGATGAAACCCCTGACTCTACTAATTGCAGGAAATTCCGCGGCGCGTGTATATCTCCGCATTAGGCCAAAGTTTGAGAAAGGTGCATACCTAGAGAATGATGTCTCCATACCTGAAGATCCCATGGGTAGAAGAAATCCCATGCTCAAGAAAAGGGAGAGAGAAGAAGAAAAATCACCAAGTGTGTAGACTTCCTAGCCAGTAAGTGCACCGGTGGCAAGCACCAAACCTAGCACCTATACACGTAGGAAGAAATCCCTGGTAAAGGAGAAGACCCTAGAAGAAGAGGCACCAGAGAAACCCCTCACCAAGGAGAAGTCACCAGAGGAAGCAAAGAAGGCTGGATCCCCTGTGGAAGAGTCACCTCTCAGAAAGAAGTAGAGGATAGAAGAGGAGGAAAACTCATAATAAAATGAGATATTAGAGAAATACATAGGTAAAAAGGATGATGACAATGAAGAAGATGATCTTGAAAGAGATCAAGAGCCACTTGTCTTCAACATGCATGATTTAGAAGAAGAGGGCAGAGAAGAAGAACATGGGTTCCTTTTCATGTAGTGCAAGGGTAGCCAAGAGAAGGAAGGTACCTAGGACATGGGAAGAAGTGAGGAGGTTGGCGTGTAGAAGAATAAAACTCTAAGCCTTACGTAGGAGCAAGTAAATGAGGTGGTAGAAAGAGAAGAAAAAAAAATAATTGAGGCCTTGGTAGAACAAGAATTGGAGCGCAATGTTGACATAGTGATGGAAGAGGATAAGGAGGAAAGCATTGAGAAAGAACAAGTTAGTGTGGGAGGAGGTCCCAGTCTAATGGTGAGTTTCCCCAAAGCCACACACTCGGGAAGGAAGAGCCTTGATACAGAATGAGGACAGGTCATGGGCTATGTTGATGACCAAAGGAAGGTGCTACACGTGCGCTTCCAGAGCACTATACCCATGGAAGAACTTCTAGCTATGGCATCATTTGACAAGGAGGGCGTGTACCCCAGACAAGGAAGATTCTCTCTTGGGCATTTGAGTCCCATATTGATGAGCCAAAGTTCGAAGTATACCAAGGGGAAATCATGCCAGTATCATGGAGTCTAAGGGAGCTAACCCCTTGGTAAATGCCTAAGCAACTCTTGAATGAGCAGTTATGTAATGTGCTCAACAAGGTCATGGTTGAGGCTAAGGCTAGGCTCTTTGGAAGAAATGACAGAGTAATATTTCTAGAGGGAAAGCTAGAAAAGAAGGAAGAGGAGCTAGCTGAGAAGACTAAGGGCTTGAAACAAGAAGAGTTGATTAGCGCGCAGCTGAAGCGTGAACTAAGGGATGAGAAGGAAAAGGTGCGCAAAATATACAAAAAGGTGGAGTCTATCACAAGCACCATTATATTGAAGCATCCAGACCTAACGCCACCCGCATAGAAGTACATATCCACTCTTGAATGTTTATAATATCTGACGCGCATTCTCACCATAGAGAGACAACCGTTGGCCCTAGATTCTACAGAAGAGGTGGCAGCACGCTTAGTGAGGGAGGAAAAATTGAAGGTGGTAGCAATCATTACTGAGTATAGCAAGGTACTTGTAGATGTCAAGATTTCTACCCAATCTACTGAGGCCGCATACGATAATTGCGCAGATAGGGATAGAGTGGTGAGCATCTTGGTTGCCACTCATGAGGCGAGCTAGAGGAGTTTTGAGATAAGAATAAGGGAAATAGGTCAAAAAGGGACAAAATCCTTGCCGAGGTTGAAAATAAATCCAAGGCCATTGAAACCTTAAGGGTTCAATCAAAAACTGGTTGAAGGAACTGTACCCACAGATTACTAGAAGGATGGATGCACTTGAAGACATGAGCAAGGAGTTGGAGAAAATTGTTGACACTATGAACGCTCAAGGAGATGGACTAAGTTTTGGGAGGTAAGCACCCTAGTCAATGACCTCTGCCGGAGAGAGTGCAAAATGAAGTTGATTCTGGAGCAAGTTGGAGGCCAAATTATAAAAATATTTTCTTAGCTTGTTGCATTACTATCATCATTTCCCCATTCTTTCTTCTTTCCCAAATTCTTCATCCCCTTATTCTTTTTCCAAGACAAAAGTATACTATAATTATTTGTTCATTGGAGAAGTGTTCCCACAAATGGAGAAAAGATGTAGTATGGAGTGATGTTGGGACCCCAAAATGTTGCCTAAGTACAAAAAGGTGCACAGCATGCAAGGCCCGATTGAAGAAGGGTGCACAAGGAGAAATGCACGGAGTTAGGGTTTAAGAAAACTCATGGCATGCGTGCGGATAGAGATAAGGTTTCAGGACTTAGCCATATTAGGAATTTTGGGTAGTACACAAGAAAATCGTGACCCGACAGTGAATGAGGAGCGGATAAGGTGTCAGCGTGGCAACATGGTTCCCACGAAAGGAATATGCTTAGCTATGGATGATTATAGAAGACCGTCATTACAAGGAGTGGATAGCTTAGATCTGAAGAAGCATACTTCTATGGAGGACCACTTGGACACTTGGCAATGGATCTTTAGCCCCTGAAAGTAAGTCGGTGGTTGAAGAGACCTATATATACAAGCACCCGCATAGTAGAAAGGGAGATACGAAAGGAGAATATAGAGATCGGAGCTTTGTAGAAATCTTTGTGAGAACTCTGTGGGATTAGGTAGAGGCTATATAAGGGAGTAATGTATTAAGGGGTTGGGTTATAATTTTTTCTTTGTATGGATGAAGGACATGATCCCTACTGTGATGTATGACTTGGTCTGATCAAGTTGTGGTAGTCTAATGGATCCATTGAATGTAATGAGATTACAAACATGAATGAGTATGAATGTAATTGATTTGGTTCATATCTATATATTTTCATTTCTGTTCATGGATGTTATGGAATAGATGTAAATCCTTATGTATTTTCCTTTCTATTGTAGTTCTATCTATTATCTATAAGTACCCTCTGTTTGGAATGAATACATTTTCTAGAGGCCATTATGAGCCCTATGATGATTATATGTCTCATTTCCACCTTTATTCATTAAGTTCCTAACATAGATGATGGTTTCCCACTTAACTCACATAAAAGAGAGACTCGGTACCCGTGCATGCCTCGGTGAGCACCCAGCGCCCGTTGGGTGATAGGCCAACGCGCATGGGATTACCATGTTCTTTGGTGGGTGTAAAAATGACTACATTGAGTATAGAGGAGATATCATCAAAACTCAAACTCGTTTATTGATAAAATGCTAAAGGTTTAAATAATTTGTAGTCAAATTTTAAGCATCTCGAGTCCATAAATAAAGTAACATTAATTATTTTGTTTTGAGGATAGGTAAAGCCTTGAATATCAATGAAATACATAAATGTTGTAAATTATTGTGTTAAGAGAAAACTAGTCCTCCTTTTCTCACTATTCCATAGACTCAAACAATGCATGAAAAATACAACTAAAGAAGTTTCATTCAAGTTGGTGTATTTTATAAAGGATAAACAAATAAGTAAGGTCCTAAATAACTATTTTGAGTCTTGTATTCATAAATAAAAAATTAAAGGAATGGTTAAGATCAATATATAGTAAGTGTGTCTTTAAGAACTCTAAAGACAGTCTAAACTCATATTTAATTACTTTTTCAAATTAATAAGTATTATAAGAAAATAATGAGATTGAAATGTTAAGATGACAATGACATATATAAATAGATCATAAATGCATGATGAATATAAAATCATGGAGTATCCCTATATGTTGTTTTGTACATCCTGTTGGTACCCAAATATATTTGTCTTGGTTTCAGCCCCTTTTTTCCCTTCGAAACTTTTTACAATGGTGATAGGCCAATATGGATCTCAATTCTAAGGAGTATTCCTTTTTCTTATCATAAGTGTTATGGTTAGATGGGTGATTGAGTAGTTGGTCTTACTTGTGCCACAAAAATTTCTTGAAATTTTTGCATATTTAAAATATATTACATATTGAATGGTTAATGCAAAGTCTGGATTTCAATGATGTAGAGAAAACAAGGTGACACTTGCAAAATTGGAGATCATTTAAGAATAATCATTTGTGGTTTCATGGTGGCCTAAAGCGGTTGGAAGCACTGATAGTTTGTTTGGGTATTTGATGGCATATGCCCTAAAACCCTAATATGGTAAGGTGATACATGTGAAATAAGAAGAAAAGGAAAAAAGGGGTTCCTTTTTTAGGAAAAAAGGTGGAAAATTGGCGGGAAGATCCTTGGGTGAGAAAATTTTGGTGGAAATTCACAGAGGCATTTCGAACTAGAGGAAAAGATTGTGTTATGATGAAGGTTTTCTCTATATGACCTAATTATCGGTAATTTTTGTTAAGATGATTGCGTATGTATAGTCATTAACGGGATTTGAGAGCATTAATATATGTTTCCCTTGTCTTTTCCTAAGTTTAATGGTTCTTACTTGGTGAACTTTTCTAATTCATGCCATTTCTTTATTCTATAAAAAAATGATGTTAGGTGGGAATGATATGTATTTTTTTTTTTTTTTTTTATGGATCATGGCTGTAAATAGACTTTAAACATATCCTACACTTTCTTGGATATCATATAGGAAGGGTGTGAAGATTTGAGGTTTTTGGGGATACCTAAAAACCTAATTTTTAATTTTGTAAAAATCTCCCTATGGACCGAGTAGGGTTTAGGGGTATAACCTATCATTTCTTAAGGATCCCTTGGTCCAGGACTATCTAGCATGATCTCACATAAGATGGTCTTGCCTCAAGTGTAATGAGATGGTTTGTCAGAAATTTGGATATTGATTTTCTAGAGCTTTCCTTGTAGATGAATTTCCATAAAAGGGGTGTATTCATATCCCTCTCTAGCATTCATGTAGTGATGGGAATGACCGAAAGTTGGGATTTTTATCTCTATTTCCCTCTTTTCCTTTCATGTCTCATTCCCTTTCTTCTCGTGCCTTTTCTATAGAAGTTCCCTTCATCCTTACTAGAAATCTCAAATAGCTTTTCAAAAATAACGTAACTCATCTGGCGGGTTCCATATCACTTTGTTCATATTAAATTGATCCACCTCGAGAACACATTATTCACTTGATATATCTTGAATTTTATCATATCCGATCCAAATTCCTTTATTACTAATTCACACATTAAACTCGAGAGATAAAAATCTTGGGTCGATTAACACTTTCCCTTCATGGTCTGCGTTGGGTTCTCGGGTGTCTACAAGTGTTTAGTGACCACTATTTTGAGTGATCGTTGTATTTAGTGTCTTTTCTCGGTCCCAATCTACCCCTTTTCGAGTTCCTAGACTATCATTCGACTCTCGCACCCCAACATTCATATTCACCAACTGCACTCTCTGGTCCTCTCACTGTGACTTGGGAAGAGTCAAAAGCAACAGGGATCACAATCACACCTTTTGTCAAGGTTTATCCCCATCACTCCCTTAGGAAGGGTGGATGTCTGACCGAAGGAAGACCTTCCCCTTAGATATAATACAACACATCACAAGGGTCTAATCAGTCACCCGACCTTCCACCACAAGTCCTCATTTCCTCTTTCCCTCGAAGGGTGTAGTTTTGGATCCAACACATCCATTAGAGGAATGTGTAAGGAAAAGTATGAAGAAGAAATACTCTAATCTCTAGTTAAATTTCCAAGAACATAAAATTTTCAAAATTTTAAGAGCATTAATGAGAGTATAAGAATCTTATTTTATACAATTTTGGAGAAGAATTGAGTCTAAGAGAGGGATGTTTTGATATGTTTCTTGTGATAATGATTAAATGGGATATTTAGGCAAGTGGAATCTTGCATCTGGTGGGACCCAAAAATGCAAAATCTCTTCAAAATTCCTTTTTCTTTAATTTTATCTTTTTTCATCAACCAAAGAGAGGGAGACACAATTTGGAAGGTGGATTTGTATAGTGTAGAATGCAAAGTGCAGTGCACCTCCAAAAGTATTCCAATCTCCCAAAGTTCTTCAAGTGTACTTAATGACATCATCATGTCAATGAAGAATTAGATCAAAACGTGCACTTTTTAGCCCGATGTCCAAAATTAATATTTTTGGGGATTATAATATATTATTTTGACTAGAAATGGAAAAAAATTAATGAGAACATTTACAAACATTGAAAATGAATTTTTAATTATTTTATTAGTCAACTTACCACTTTTTATTAGGAAGGCACATCGGTGACCTGAAATATTGTAGGAGATTGAGATAAGTATGATCTAAACTAACACTTGGGTCATGGATGGGGTTAAATGTGATTCAAATTGGACCATTTTTAGGATCCTAAATTTTATTGAGGTGCAAACCTTTTGTGCAAGTTTCCTTATACAAAAGTTCACCATGCCTCATTGTTAAGAAGGTTTCCTCTTGTTTATGTTCCCCAAAAAAATTCTTACATATTCCATAAAGTATGAGAATCTATAAAATTTCCTATGAATATGATTTGAATTCCCAACACTACTTGGAGTTCCTACAACCTTTCCCATAACTTGACCCTTCTATAATGTTCACACACTCATTTTCCTAAAAACCACTTGGAGAGAATTTTTTCCTAAAACCATTCCAAAGCTCACATAATCCTTCATAAACAATACCGTCATGAAGAAAACTCTTATACCTTTATACTAACTAAAATTTGGGATTATGAAACCACCTAGAGCTCCTAAAACCTTTTGCAGAAGTTAGTTTTTAAAAGAGACAATTTGGAAATTTTGAAAAAAAGACAAGTTTTACTAAAAGGGGAAACATTTTTAATAGGCTTGTCAAGTAAGATGCCTATACATTTTATATACCAATATATATCTCATGATTTATTTCTTTACAAGCATTCATATATGGGTTATATTTAGTTGGATGAAATACATGTAGATCGATACATGCTTATAGGATCACTCTTAATTCCTTACATTCTCACCAATTGGGGGAAATACCTCCACATCCTATAGCTTCTATTGTTAGATTATATTTCCTTTACACCTCTACATTTACACTTGATTATATACATTGTGTACTTTATTTATTTAGACTAATAGGACTAACACATGTGTCTTGTACAATGTTGAAATCTCTTGTTTACTATTGACATTATTTTTTATCAAATTTTGATACACTTGGTTGGTATACATGCTTGCTAGTTGTGTATATTAATTTTTTTTTCTTCAATAATTTATTCCCAAGTGCCTTGATTTTCTTGTGACACCATGTGTGTCCCATGTTTAGGACTCTATGCCTCTTTTTGTTCTCTTTTTTAGAGGCCTCAGGGCATTGATTGTCCTATAACACCTGGATGTCCCATGTGTACAAGATCCAAGACTTTTTTGTTTTTTTATGCCACTATTTACAATGTGATGCATTTTTTATTCGTGTTTTATCCTACATACATTGATTCCTAGTGACTTTTCTAGATTCTAGTAATTATTTTTGCTTATTGGCATTTTTTTTGCATATCATGGTTGCCACCATGTGTAAAAACACATCTCCTTTTGTATGTATACGTTCTCTAAAATGGTAAAATCTTCAGCAGTGTACATAGCTTCCCAAAACTTTTCTTCAACATTACACATCTATCTATTTTAAGCTGCATGTTTAACATGATTTTCACACATGCCTCAAAAGAGGGGGAATCTATTTTGGTTTATTCTACATTTTTCAATAGATGCATATAGATTTTGGGGGTAAATTTAGGTACAAAAATGATATAGGAACCCAAAAATGCATTCATACATAGAAATTTTGTGAAATACGCATAGGGTAACAACTATACACTTTGGTCAACACCATACATATGGTCATCATCCCTCCACATGATTTTGACTATGGGTAATTTCAACAGGTTTTTAGAATTTTCATATTTCCACCTACGCATAAAGGTTTTCTACATATTTTCACATTTATAATACTCGGTTCATATCATTACAGAGGGCATAATATTTTCATTCCTTTTTTGCACCAACACTTATCTTTAGGATTAGTTTTAGAAATCTTGGGGGAATGGATATCCTTCCTAGTTCAACATTATCAACACATATTTATCATTTTTCAGCATTTATTTGGCTCATATTTAGTTGTGCGGAATATGTGGAGAGTTTGGGGGAACCTGTTATCTTTTGTACTATATATCATTATTCACAAAATTAGGTATGGATTCATATGTAGTAGTGTGATCCATGACATTATGAAAAGTAGTGTCAGGAAATTTAAGGGATTAATAATGTTACAAAATATAAATCCACAATATTAATTGTTGAATATTATAGTTTATGAAGTGCATTAATTAAGAAAATAGATTTAGATGTTTATAATGCAGACTACATAATGTTAACAACATGAACATAAGTAAATGTACATAGAGATTAAAAAAATAAGTTGAAAAACCATGAAATGTAAAAAACTCCACAAAAATCACTCATCATTATTGAGGATAAATTTTCACCCAACACTCCCACTATTTCCACATGTAGTTACACCTTTAAAAATGGATTACAAAAACATCATACATTTTCTCATGAATTTCACCTCATTCACATCATGTATTTGTAATTAGCTCACATGTATAGCTCACATACATGTTACAACCTATATAACCAATCTCTAATGAGATTGCCTTGTTATATACAAGGTGGGTGGCCATGATTTATTCTTAAAATACGATCCATTTGGGTCTAGCATGTTTATATTTTAAACATAAGATATAAACCAAAAACATGCAATCTTTGGAAAGTTTCATAAATAATTAGTTTCCCACTTAATATTATAAACCCAGCACTCCCCTTTATTTTAAGTAGGGAAACATTCAACAAACATGTAAAATTTTGTTCCTTATGTCAAATCACCTTTTGTTACAAAGGAATTACAATCCATAAATCAACATTTGATTTACATTAACATCCAAAAACACTTGTTCCACTAGTTTATAGTTCCATGGTACACTACAAAAATTCCTACAATTATTTCAACTCCACATTACACTATCGCAGTGTCCCATATACTTATACAAATCAAAAAACTATAAATGCATTATGGGTTTTAGATAGGCCATGAGATACTATTTTTTTTTCGGTTCAAAGCATTATTTCACAGATTCTATAAAAATTACAATAAAAAGGAACATTAGAAATTCTCAAGATAAAATAATTAAGGATGAAGACTTTCATCATACTATGGAGTTAATAAACTCTTTATATCCAATTCTTTGTAGAGGATTACAAGTAAACTTCACATAGATGAAAATTTACTTAAACAACTCAAAAATAGTCTTAGGAGTATCCACTTTGACACATTCAAGCTAGTAAGATATGGAATTGCATAAGAAATAACATGCAACATGTCCATTTCTTATCCTTAAGGGTGAATCTGAAAGGAAAAAACTCGTATGATTCAGGGTGAAGATCAACGTCATTCACAGGATCATAAGATCCAAAAAACATATGCTCTACTTATTCATAGATGGAGATGAACTTCATCCATGTGATCATAAGAGATAATATCTAAAATTTCCAACACATAACAAAACTTTTGAAACTTTGTATCACCCAAAGGTTTAGTAAAAATGTTTGCAACCTACTCATCATGGAAAAAAACTTGAGATCTATATCACCATTGATAACTCTTTCTCGAATGAAGTGCATATAAATCTCAATATTTTTAGTTCTTTGATGTTGTACTAGATTGTTTGTAAGAGAAAAGCAACTTTTTCTATCACATAGAAGTGGAGTGTTTCCTTCGATGCCCATATTAAGTTCTTTCAATAGTATTTTGAGCTACATGACTTCTTTTGATATTTCCATAGCACTTTTATACTATGCTTCAATATAAGAGATAAATATTGTTGGCTTCTTCTTTCTGCTCTAAGTTATTACACATTCACCCACTTGAAAACATATCTATAAGTAGATATTCTATCCACAACATCACCACCATGGTAAAAATCACAATAACCAAATAGAATTGCATTTTCAAAAGAAGAATAACACAATATCTTATTTATTGTGCCTTTAATATGCCTTAAAATCCTTTTTCCATTTTCCAATGGTCCTCATAAGGATCTTGCATGAATCTAGAAACAATTCCAAAAGCATAGGAAATACCAGGTCTAGTGATGGTTAAATAAATCAAACAACCAGATTTCATATATAAATTAGTATTAAATTTATCACAAAAAGGTATTGGATATAATTTAACACAAAATTCAATAGGAATAGATACAAGCCTAAAATCAATCATATTAAATATTTTAAGAATATTATAATTATATTTTGATTGAGATGTAATAATATATTTGTGATTTTGACAAATAACCATGCCTATAAAATGATTGAATAGTCCTACATCAGTCATTTTAAAACATTTTTTAAATTCTCTTTCATTCTAATAATTAGATTCTTATCACTACTAGTAATCAATAGATCATCAAAATATAAGACAATAATAACAAGATTCTTTTTTTCATACTTGAAAAATAAATCATTATTAGCAAATTAGTTGGAGAAACCAATCTCGTGAAAGAAATCATTTATTTTGAATACCAATCTCTAGGAGCTTGTTTAAGACCATATAAATATTTATTATTTTTACACACATAAAATTATTTAGAAGGTTCTTAAAAACTTTTAGGTTTATGGATATAAATTTCTTCTTTTAAGTCACCATTTAAAAACACAGTTTTAACATCCATTTGGTGAATCTCCCAACCATGTTTATCAGGTAAAGATAGAAGAATTATAAAATTTCTCATTTTGGAAATAGGAACAAAGTTTTTAACATAATCCAAACCAGGTTTTTGAGTAAACCCTCTAGAAACTAATATTCCCTTGAATTTATCAATCTTACTAGCAGAATTACATTTTATTTTATACAACCATCTAGAGCCTACAATTATTATTTTGGGAGGAAATGAGACTAATTCCCAAATTTTATTTTTGATTAGAGCATCGTACTCAACTTCCATATTTATAACCCATATTTCATCTAGGTTGTATTCTTTAAAATATTGAGGTTCGACTGCATAAATAGTTAACAAGGCATGATAAGAATGTTAACTTTAGGTCATCTTTCTCAAATCATTAGGTTGATAGTTTGAAACCATATTTTTGGCCCATTTAGGAATATTATATTAGGACAAGGATTAATATTACTCCCCATTAATGTCTACACCCATCATATTAGAATAAGGATTATAAGACTCTTGCAAATCGGTTTGAATATTTGCGAGAAAGGATTATCATTTAGAAAATAATTTTAGAATTGGAAAGCTTAGAAAAGGGAATAGAATCATATTTAAAAAATATTTCTCAAGGACATGCACATTCCTATTTTATATAATCACACGCTTAACAAGATCATAAAATCTTAATCCTTTTGTTTGACTTCCATACCTAAAAAAAATTCAAGAGTAAGAGGTAGGATCAAGATTTTATCTTTTAAATTTAGGAATAAGAAGAGAAGGACAACCAAATATATTTAAATATGAGATATTAGGTTTTTTTAGTCAAAAATTCAAGAGGTGTGGTTTGATGCAATTTTTGGTTGGAATTCTATTTAGAGTATGAAAAAAATGTTCATAGCTTCATTCCATAGAAATTTCATACATTAGAAGAATGAAGCATAGTTCTAGCCATTTCTATGATTGTTTTATTCTTCCTTTCAGCTTTGCTATTTTTTTAGGAGAATAGGAGTTGTTAATTCCTTTTACTTACACAATATAAAAAAACTTATCAAAATTATTATTAACATACTAACCTTCATTATCATTTCGATTCTTTTAATTTTGATTAAATCCATGTTCTCAACAATGGATTTAAACTCTTGAAACTTAGATAATACATTATACTTTTTCCAAATGTAATAAGACCAAGTCATTCTTGAAAAATAATCAATAAAACTAACATCATATAAATCACCAACAAGATAAGGTACTTCCAAAGGACCTCTTACATGACTATGAATTAACTCAAGAAAAAAGAGGGGATTGACCCGTGATGTCTGTGAAATGGTTGTACATGTTGTTTACCATGCAAGTAACTCTCACAAGATTCAAGAACTAGTTTTATCTTAGGAAGACATATAATAAGGTTAAGGGGAGAAATATCATACAAACTTAAAATATTTACAAGCCCAAGCCTCTCATGCCATAATTGAACAACATTATAGGAAGAACTAGGAAGATAATATTCAACAACAAATTCATCAAAAAAGTGCATTCCATTCTTTTGTAAACCAACAACAATTACTTTATCAAGCTTATTTTTAAGATACAATTTATCTTGTAATAACAAAACTTTATATTCATATTTATTTATTTACAAAAAGATAAAAGGTTTTTATTTAAGTTAGGAAAAAATAACACATTCCTAATGATTCCATTTGTAAACTTAATATTGCCATAACATTCAAACTTGATGACAGATTTATCTCCTAGATAATGTTTTTCATGAAACTCAATAGTATGATGAAGGATATCATGCATATATGTCATTTTTATATTCACCACTATCTAGGATCCATTCAATTTTAATGGATACTGAAGGGTAATATAAAGAGAAATATAATGCTCAACATTATTTCCTTGCTTATTAGTATGACTCGATTTTTATTTTTCTTCTTCATTTTCTTGTTGTTTTTCTTAGTCTTAGGATTGTTATGAGATAAGTGAGCACAGAAATATGTTTCTTTGTGACCAAATTTACCACAATTATTACAAGTTCCATAAAACTTTACTTTAAACATTTGATTATTCCTATTGTGTTTAAATTTGGATCTAAAGTTTAATTATTGTTTATATTATTGATATACTAATTTTAAGAAGAAAAATGACTTTGAGAGAAAAATTCTTGAGAGGCATTCTCTTTTGATTCAAAGTTCTTCATGACACTCTCTTCTTGAATAAGGAGAGAAGAAAATGTGTCTAAATCAGGTAGATCATCTTCATTTTGATATTTAGAATTCAGAATAGAGATTAAGTTTCTAAAATTTTTATGAATGTTAATTTAAATAATGAAGTTAAGAATCTTATCATGAAACAATTCAAAATTACATCCATATAATTAAGATTTAATATCCTTAATTTTAGCTAGATAATTAACAACATTTTCAATAACTTTCATAGGGGTTGTAATCAATTCCATAATTAACTTGATTATATTAAAGAGGCTTCTAGTCATGTATATTTTGTAATTAATCCCATGCATCAGCAAGAGATTCCATATTTCCAATATACAAAAAGAAATCATCTTAAATACTCTATAATAATATGAACATAACATCTTAGGATTTATGAGAGAAAAGACTAAGGTTCTCAACAAAGAACTTGTCTCCCATTGAGTTTCTTATCAACACCACTAACTAAATCCCATAGCTTCTATTCATAAGGACAAACTTAATCTTAATTCTCTAGATACTAAAATTATCTTCACCTAAAAGTTATGATTTATCCATGGAAAAACTAGAAGAACTAGTCATTTTAAGGAAAACTTAGAAAAATTTGGAAAATAGGGTGTTAGAAGGCTATTTCAAAGATTACATAAATTCACAGTACAAATATCTGAATACAATGGATTAAAACTCAAATAAAATATTTTTAAATTTTATAAAAATAATCTAACAAGGTACTCAAACTAAGGAGGAAGCCTGCGAAACACGAAAAACTAGCCGCGAGAGGCCACGATGTAGTAAAGAAAAGTCATAAATTTTTAAATTTTGAAATCCATGAAACAAATTAATAGTGTTTGCAGATCCTTGAAATCTTAGAGTTATCCATAATACTTGGGAAAACAACCTCAGAACAAAGGGAGAAGTCTTTGTATGTTGTCCAAATATGTGTCTCAATATCTTGCACTCCTAAATAATCTATTCTATATGGGTAATGAGTGGGAAACACACATGTACCAACATACAAGGGGGTAGACTTAAAGGGGATAAGGTGAGTGTTGGGGTCACATATCTAGAGGGAAGTAATCTCTACACTAGGTCAACTTAGGGTTTTCAAGGCCCACGGTCAAGATAGAGGAAGGAACCCTACTAAGATATCAATTGTTGGGTTTCGAGAGGTAAAGATAAACAATAAACACACATGATATAGCTAAAATTAAAATGGTAAGGATATGATAAAAAATAAGAGAAGAATGCTAAATAACATACAAACATGTATAATACTAAGCTAACATAGAATAATGAGGAAAGGAAATGAACTTATGTATGCAAAATTACAATAAATGATTAGATAACTCACCTTGTTATTGTAGGGTGGTCACTGATGCATCTATATCTCTAGATAAGTAGCATACCAAGAGAGAATCATTATTAGGTGTAGAAGGGGAACAAAATTACTATCTTAGACTCATTATAGCTGACATAATAGTGCAAGAAATAATCGAAGAAGAAGAGTATCCTATATAATCCAAGAATGATGCAAGATGATCCAAGACCTAGGTGAGAAGATGCAAAGATGTCGCAAAAGAAAAGAGAAAATGGTAGTTTGAATGATCTAGCTTCCTTTTCTTATGAATGTCAAATGAGGAGTAAGTATATATAGGATTTCATATCCTATGAGTGATGGCATTGGCCATTAGAAAATTGAACAGCTGACACCATCACCCACGAGAAATGGTGTCGGCAAGGGTAGGTAAAATAGGTAATGTGTCATAAAAGTAAAAATAAGATGCCATAGATCATGTACATGGATGAATAAGGTGTAAGGTGGTGAAATACAAGTAAGAAATTGTGAATGTGATGTACATGAGACATAGGATGACAAGGATAACTAGTGTAAGGAAAACTAAGGCTAAGAAAAAATAACAACACTCTCTCTGTATATTGTCTCTAACCTATAATGGTTACATGAATAATCATTCCTTATTCATGGCAGACCTCTTAAGGTAGGGTTATCACCAAAAAATAGTACTTATGATTTATCATGTGTATATGGATGATCAATCAGTGTTTTTTGGGTAAGATGGGATTTTTTTCAAGGTGTGGGACCCTGCTATTGAGACAAACCTGTAGACAATGTTGGTTCCTCTAATTATTCCTAGTGCTAATCTACTCCTAGAAGGGAAAATATGTTATCTAATTTTATCCTAAAATTCCAAGGGACCAAGGAGAGAGAAAGAGAATGCAAAAATGGGAAATATTACATTAAAGGAGGTTATAGTACTAAAAAAGGGTTGATTTCTCTCCTCAATGGGAATAAAAGTGATAAAACATGGAAGAGATGGAAAATAAATGTGCCACAGAGATAAGAGTCATGTAGACCGAACCTTTCTTCACTTGAAAACATAGAAAAATGGAGCCTATAAGTATGAGATACACACAATGTGCCAAAATAGAATAAAGAGGAGAGAATGTAAATAAAAGGATCTAGCTTGGACAAATGCTTCATAAAATAGATTCTATATTTCTTGAAATATGCATAGTTCCATGTGACAGTCATGGAAGAAGGTGAGACTACATTACAAAGGTCAAGTTAGAGGTCTGAAACTTGGGGCAATTGGCAACCATTTTAAAATATTTTCATTACAACAAAGAGACATTATTTTTAAATAGTGTCATTACATGAAAGATCCATCATTTTTACATAAGTTCTAGTTACATATATAGAAGAAGGAAAAAGAGAGAGAGAAGATGGGAAGATAGAAGAAACAATATTAGATTTGATCTTGTCGTGATTAAAATATCTCTATCCTTCCCTGTAACATGTCTTTTAGCTTCTTACCTTTGTCAATCATGCATTAGCTTTAAAAATATTATGGGAAACCCTTGAAGCTCGTTTCCCTAATTTCCTTTGTGTCTAGGATAAGAGTCCCATATTTCATCAATTTGAGTAGTTGAACTACCTACTACTACACATTAATGGATAGATTGATGTTTTCCTATTTTCCCCATTAAATCTATCCAAAATATGATTTTGATCATGCCATAATTATTGGATTGAGGAGATATTTCGATTGATATAAAGTTTTCATGTTTTGTAGCTCTGTAGCGAGAAGATAGGACCAATTAAAGTTTTAAATGTTGAGACACATAGGAAGTAGACACATGGCAGTACTTGATTAGTTCGGGATTGACCACTACCAATGTGTAATTTCTTCTCATTTTTCCGTTTTTTCGGTCTCCCATTGGGTCACATTTTGGGATTTTTTTCCCTTTCTTTCCCTTATTTCCTTGGCTTTTGTTTTGGCTTTAAAAAGATCAGCCATATTCAAAAATATGGACCAATAAGACCTTGCCACGTCTCCTATAGATGTCAAACTATCCTTGCACCTCGTCATCCCCTCTCGAAATTTCATCTAATCAAATCTAGCCACGTTGCATCATCATTTTCCCCTTTTAATCTCCTCGACTGACCATTGCAAAATGTGAGCCAATGAGAAGGCTCCATGCACTTCACATGTCATTCCTTTTATAACCTACCTCTAATAAATGCAAACCTTCGACCAATGAAGAGGTTGAACGTTCCTTCGCATGTCAAAGCCTTTGAAATTCCTAACTAGCCATTGTGAATATTCAGATCAATGGGATCACTCCATATTGCCACTTGTGTCATATTTTTAGAAATGTGGACTAATCAAAAGGCTCCACATTTATTTGCAATTCACATTTTATGTGGCCTCGACTAACCAATTTGAAATGTGAGCCAATGAAAATCTCCACATTTCACAAATGTCAAAGTTCTTCCTGCTATGAAATATAAAACAATGAGGGAGCTCCACATCCATTAGGTTGTCAAAGTTTTATTTTTCTTCAAACCGACACTTGAAAAGTGTGAGCCAATAAGAAATCTCCATGTTTTGAAAATGTTAGACTCTGCTGAACCTTCACATTTGTCGGGTTGCGAAAGGTTAACCAATGAAGTGGCCCCACGTAGCTTCGCGTCATGATTTCTATGTTTGGGGGACTTAGAAAAAAATTCTTGAATATTTTTTCCACTTGTTATTTTGACCTCACTAACTCGCATGGACCTCGACAAATTATGAAGTATGGCTTACTTTGGGGACTTGAAATTTGAAAGAGCTCATCACCTTAGGAAATGCTATTTTTTTGACATGTATCCCTCCTTTAGCTATTGATCTATCACCACATGGCTTATTTTCTTCTTTGTACCATGGATTTAACCTTTTCCACACAACACTAACCCTTTGGCATTTGTTTCATGGCTTTAAAATCTCTTTGTTACTGTGGATTTTATAATAGGAACTCACCAATGCATGAGCTAAGTCTCCTATGGGTTTTTGAACACCAATGGCCATTGCATTTGAGAAGTGTAATTTGATGACCATTTGATCATCACAAACCTATAAAAATGGCTACATCCATTTGTAAAGCTTGTTAGAGCCAAAATTACCATGGGGTAATTTTGTATAACAATTTGGCCAAATCTTGAGGCAATCTACCTACTATATTAGATCAGTATCCTTTATGCATCCATTGGGCATGGAGTTGAGCCCAAAAAAATTTAAATTGATATGCAACATTAAATTTCTAACTCTTAAGCCGTATGAAACATAAGATCAACTTAGAAAGATCTCGAAGCTTGCATTTGATCTGCATGGAGCTCCAAATGATATGAGGAACTACTCCAAACCATTTGATTTCTCTATTAAACTACTCAAGCTCGAGGTGAAGCTATAATTGACCAACTCATTATGAAATTGTATGAATTTGATTTTATTAGAGTGGAAAATTGTAAAATATCTCAAGACTTCACTCCCTCTTCTCTATATTTGATCTATTGAGACAAATAATAACATCTGAAGTTGCCTCAAATCTGATTTTTACCAAGTTTTAAAGAAAATTGAACTAAATCATGACAAATAATGAAGCATTGTAGAGTTTAGGATCTCATTCTGATTTAGCAATGAAATGCATAAAATTGGCACTGTCCCAAGAACTGAATTTGACCAAGGAAGAGGCACCATGGGCCCTTGACTACAACTGATCTCTTGGGGCTAAGAATTATACTTTAAAATCTACCTCAATATTTGATTTTTCCATGAGAACTTCTCTCAACTAAATTGAATTGTGCAAACAAAAATAAGCATGCAAAAACGTATACAAACATAGAAAATCATACATGCCCCAAATGGAAAAATGTAGAGTGTGCACAGTAAAATTGTTTCACTAAAAATAAAACCTACCTACTCTATTCTAACCAAAACAAAAAGAAGCTAAATAAAGCCTGAAACATGCAGGGAGAAATAAATTCCCTTTTTTATAAAGTTTGGCCATGTAATTAATTTGGTAATGAACACGGCCTTTAATAAGAGATAAAAATTAACTTAAAGTTGGTTTTTCACCCTTTTCATCAAGGTACCAACTAAAAATAGAACAAATATCTCTTTTAGTTTCTTTGCATTTGGATTTGAGAGGAATTGCAGATGATCCTTGGGACTTTGAAGCTAGCCAAATAAATTATTGTGCAAGGGGATTTCGGAACCAATGGGATTATCCTTATGATTTTCCCATGTAGATATCTATAATTTAGCTCCAACAATTTAAATACTTAAATTGCGCTAATTATCCCATTTTTCCGCAAATTAACGACATATCATCACTATAGCACATTTTCTCTAATTAACTACTTTACTCTAATTAACTACTTTACTCTAATTAATTGGCCCTTCTATTTAAAAAAAAAAAGATGAAAATCAACAACCTTTCATTAATTAAACCCCTTTCTACCTGAACTAATTAATTATTCTTAATTAGTTAAGTTTCCTCCTCTATTAGATAAATAAAATAGCATTTATCTAATTTAATCCTTCCTATCCCCTAAATCATGTTAATTCTCTTCTAAGCTATCCTAATAGGCTCATCTCCTCATTAATTAATCACCTTTGATTAATTATATGCACCCCTAATTCCCATGGGTCACTAAAGGAAAAATTAAACTCTCATAAGGTTGACTCAACCCTCCCTAAACCTTCCTTATCCACAACTAACCCAACCTCTCTATTATCCCACATGTAAAGGGATGTAGAGATTATTTTATCCATTGGGCTATATAAGGATCCCTCCTCCTACCTTTCTACTTACACCTAAATGAGCATAGAGCCTAAGCTATATCCATTTTATCATCTTAGAGAATTCTTCATTAGAGTGGAGCTAAGCATCATCCATTTGCATTCAATCATCCAAGCTATTTTGTGAAGATCAATGGAGTTAATCAAGAAAGGCCTTGTTTCCATGACTTGATGAACCTCCATCCTCAATCCTCTTGGATCAAACAACAACTATCAACCCTTTGATAGCTAAAGGATCTACCTAGGTCCATTTCATTGATTTATCTTTCTAAAGAGTAGAGCAATAAGTGTTAGCATGTTAGCTTGAGGTTTATTTTCAAGGTTCTAATGCATAGTGTTGATGTTTATTACTTGTTTATCTCTTAGCATGATGGTGCATAAATTTTAGTTTAGCATTGTATTGAGACTATTAGGTGTTAGTCTTGATTTTATTTGCATAGCTAACTAATTCTTACACACATTTGGCATGCTCGGTGGGATGGGTCCTTAGTCCCTTAGCATTGTAGTTCAATTTTTATTGTTATTTCAATATTTGGCTAACCCTTGATATGCACATGTGTGAAATAATGTTAAATTTCTTATGATTTTGCTAACTTTACATGTGTTGAGTGTTTTTTAGGGGTTTAATTTTGATGGTTTATTGTCGGTTTGAGATAACATTTCAAAATTTTGAGCTTTCTTACGTCATTGTGTCATATTTTGACGTCATCACTAGGTACATTTTTGTAGGGGCACGCAGCACATAAAATAGAGTGCAAACACTCATTCCCTAGCGAAGACATCATTCTGCTAGTGCACATGCACTCTTTGCAAAGATTGTACCTTGTTGTTTGTCAAAACTGTTAGAATAGCATAGACACATAAAACAGAGCGTAGATACTCATTTCCTAGCATAGACATCATTCTTCCAAAGACACGCATTTCTGTAGTATTGTACCTTATTTTTGTCAAAATGTCGGACCAACATAGGCACTGAATCAGTAGCGCATGCATACTTATGATGGCACACACACACTTTGTGTCCTGCATAGTTACACATATACCCATTTCCTAGTGCACACATCATTTTTCTAGCACACATGTACTTTCATATTTGTTTCATTGCTTTTTTACATCCCACGCGCAAACATTTATCCACTAGTGTGGTAACGCACTACGATGAGGCACGTACATCTCTCTAGCAGTGTAGGAACTTTGTAGCTCTGCTATTCCACACAGAGGCGCGTAGGCACCATAACCCACGTGCATATACCTTGATCTGAGTGTAAGTACTACAGTCTAGTTTTGAATATCAGTTTAACATTTACAAAATCTTATGTCATTAAAATACTAACATCTTGCAAGTTTATTCTGATTAATTTTTGTTTTTTAGGGGTGTATTTACATGCTTTTGTTTAAATTGTATTAAATTTGGATAAACATTGCATGCTTAATCATAAGAGTAAAGTCGTGTATGCTCTTCCCTTGCACCTTTTTGGGTGATCTTGGGAATCATAAATGATTCTTATCTCTTTCTTTTTCTTTGAAAAATGTTGGGAATGTCAAATTTGGTTGAAATAAACATGTATCATGTTTGATTTAAGTATTTTCCATTTGTTGATTTCTTATTTAGATCTTGCATCACATATTCTCTTCTCTTGCATCTTAGGATGATCTTGAGAATCAAAAATGACGCTTGTCCTCTTTGTGTGCATGGAAAATTACTAATCCGTTGTGCAAGACCAAAAACACTTGTCAAAGAAGGAAGAAATTGAGACAAAACAAAACTACTAATATAGTTTTTATGCAAGTTTCCAAAAGGTGTTCAAGAAAACCACATTAAGCTAAACAAGATAAAAAACACACCACAAACATCACACTATATTTGCAGGTTTTGGAAAAGGGTACATCCCTATCTACTCAACTAGAACATAACCCCTTTGGCATAACACCTTAAGCTACAACAATGGGGGTGGTTCTAGGAACCCTAAAGTAGTCCACGCAAGAGGGAACCTTGTGGATGAAACAGGAAGTGCTCCACATAACCTACTTGACTAGTTTTACCATTTGTGAGATTTAGCATCAAATTTATCCGTATCGCAACCCCAGTGAGAGTACATGATGGACACATTTATTGCCCACTATACTTGAAGGGGGAAAATAAAAGTTAGGATAATCCTTGGGAAACCAATCTCACATCTAGATAACTTGTGACACCTAGTTGAGTGAACCACCTAGGAAGCTATCTTTGACCAGGAGCCAACTTTGACCATATCAAAACCAATTTGAGTTGAGAGCTATCGCAAAGGGAGAACTTTTTCGAGAGTTGTAACCTTATTTTTTTGAACAAGGTGAGATTCCATTAAAGTTCAAATGACACATTATTCATCATGAGGATTGTAAATTTTTACTTTTACTTAGTTTCCACTTTCCCTAGGGCGAGGTGAAACTCTACCGAAGTGAAACCAAACTCTCTTCAACACCAATTGATCTACTTCCTTCACTTTCTTTTGACACTTTGTTGATCAAAAGAAGAGTGACTACCCTTGTGTTGCTAATTGATTTGTATTCACCACTTTTGTGTCTATTTATGCTCATCCATGTTTACGGCTGAGTTGTTAAATGTCTAAAGTGTGTGAAAATATTTTCATATCATTGGTAGCCTTTTTGGTCTTGATACCCAAGTCAAGATCGTCATCATAGTTAGGCTTGATTCATCACCTTAATTCTAATTTGAATTTTTATTTTTTTATGTCGTATATCTAAAATTTCTGTATTTATGTCTTGTTTCTCATAAACTTGGCCTAAATATCTATATTGTGATGTTACGTTATACACACTCTAAAATTTCCTTGGTATAGTCTATCTTTATTTTGATTTCAATTACTACCTCAATTTTGAAAAGTGTTGAGTATTACTATTTGTGCACGTTATATCAATATCATCTTGATATTAATACCTTACTTTCTCACAAATTTTGGTTAACATATCTTTGTGGAATTGTTGTGTCGCTAACAATCGTAACTGTAACTTTTTGGAATATAGGTCTTGATTGGAATCAGGCTTGTTCTTAGTATACATTGTTTGGGGATCATGTTAACTCCTTGTTATTACTTATGCCTTGTTAATTTATTTGAGCTTGACATAAGTAATGACATTTTGTTAATCATCTTAAAACACCAACTACCATTTTGGAAACAAACTTAGAAAGTATATCATTTGGTTGATTGGTTTTGGAACTAAGCATCATGTGATTGTATCTTATTTGTTTCCTTTTGAATTACTTATTTATGGAAATTAATTGGGCACATTTATCCTTTGAAATTAATTATAACTCTTAAACTATTAACATTATTTTTATGTTTCACTTAGGATCAATCAATACATTTTGAATAAATTCAAAAACCTTAGTGAAACTCTCATACATCATGGCCCCTAAAAAAATATTGGGAGCCAAAAGCATGCTTTTGAAATGAAACAAGAAAAAACTTGGGAAACTTCAAACAAACAAGGGTCAAATCCCTTTATTGGCCATGATCTTAGGCCTTTATTTTCCACAGAGAAAGAAGTGGAGGAGATGGTAGATCATAGTGGTGATTAGTAAGGGTTTCCACATGCAAAATTTTATTTTTAGCCCGCCTTATTAAATGAATTCCTTTTTAGAAAAAAATATCAGGTGTTAGCATGAGTGGTGGAATTAGGAGCTAGAATTCCTATAGAATATGAGACAATCCACCCACAAATGAGGCTAATGAAGAGGAAAAACCTCTCATTAACATGGAAGATATCCTAACACATGGGCACACTTCCACGTCTAACATAGGAAATGATAATATGGTGGGTTATAAAATTCCCTTCATCAAGATGCCATGTAGAGTTAGATTAGAACATGAAAATGTAGAACAACCTCCACGCAATGAAGAAGAAGAAGAACCTCTTGAGGAAGAATTCACTATTCAACAAAAAATCCAAAACCTTAGTTAAAAATTATCTTTACTAACATCTCATGTACAGAAGGAAACAAAAAAATGTGCATAAGGCAAAGCCTAAGGTCAAAATTAGTGAAATTCACAAGGAAAACCAAGGAGGATAAAATATAGAATACCTTCTCGTATATATTACCACTTCGCCTACTAAAGAAAAATTACTTACATAAGAAATGCAATCCATGAAAGAAACACTTACAATCCTTCAAGAAAGTAATGTTGGGCATAGAAAAAGTACCAATATGAAGAGTTATGCCCTCATCCATTCGATAAAGCTATGACACTTCAACCCTTTCCTAAGAAGTTTGACATGCAAAAATTTTACAAATATGTAGGGAAAGGTGACCCGCAAGATCATGTGAAATATTTTTACATGGCATGCCAAGAGTTGACATATAGTGATAATTAAATCATACAACTCTTTTCGAAGAGTCTAGGGGGAAAAGACTTAGAATGGTTCACTCACTTACCTTGTGGGTCTATCTTCACATGGCTTGAACTAGCAGAAAGGTTTGTTTAACATTTCTCATAAAACATAGAAAGTGACATAACTATGGTAGACTTGTGTAGTACTAAACAACTCCCGATGAAACATTCACAAGTTTCTTACAAATATGGCGAGGGATAGCCACGCTTCCCTTGTGTGTTTCCCAAAAATATCTTGTGAGCATATTCATGCCTAATCTAAACCTAGACATCACTTTTAATTTACAAATGCATTATGTTCATACCTTTGAAGAGGTCATTGAAAAGGGCATACAAATAGAAAAATCCCTCATTGCAAAAGGAACAATCAAATCACCTTCTAAAGATAATCAAAATTCCAAACCAATGGAAAAGCCAAAGATCTTTACAAAAACAAGAACATGGTGGGAGACAGAATCACATATTCCAAACGAGTGCAAACAATTCAAGTTGGTCAACCTTTTAAACTGACCAAAGGACCTATTCAACCACCACCTAAGTGTAGGATGTTCACTCCTCTTAATGAGTCTTTTTCTACAATATTGAAGCAATTGGATGCATTCCACATGGTGACTTATCCTACAACACAACCTTTTATATGAAAATGATCTTAAACCATCATGGTATAAAGAGCATGAATATTGTGATTTTCATCGTGTCAAGGGACACAAGACAGACAAGTGCCTAAGAATTTGCCACTACATCCAAGATCTCATTGACAATGGAGAGATAGAAGTTGACACCCCAAAGATAAATCAAATGCAAAACAAAAAGATGGGGATATTCAAAGAACCATTCCCTAAACATGGAAAATCAGATGAGAAAAGGTCGGATCAAGGAGAGTCATCCCAAAGCTACAAATTTGCAAACTATCTATACACTAAAAGTGATAATAATAATTATGACTCACTCATTGGATGTGTCCACTCTTCTAATGAACATGTGAATACCATTAGGATCAAGGGAAAGGATTGCACTTGTGGTAATAAGGCGCCCCGTCTCATGATCTCATAACCCTCTCCATCAACCCCTTAGGATGGTCAATACAACATCTTAGAACAACTTGAGAAGACATCTGCCAAGATTTCCATCTTAGATCTTCTTAAGATATCAAATGTACATAAGGACATCTTATACAAAACTCTCCAAGGGTCAGGAGTGCCAATGGAAGTAAACCCTTCACATTTACAAGCTGCAGGTGGCAAACATTGCACTGAATGAACACATCTCCTTTAATCACAAGGAAATCCCCAATGAATATCACACACATAATCTTCCCCGTATACAGAGGTCTTTGTTACTTGTATGAAAATAAAACAGGTGATTGTGGACAAGTGGGTCGAGATTGAATACATGCACAATATTAAACATTTGGGACACAAAGGAAAATTTACTATCCCATATTATTACAATAACCGCTTATGACAACACGAAGCGAGATTTATCTCGGAACAATCACATTTCTGATGGAGGTAGGACCAACTTGTCACAATACCAAGTTTCATGTCTTAGACTTGGAACTTCCATATAATATTCTTCTTGGCCACCCATGGATTCATGCTATGTAGGACATACCATTAACATGACATCACTGCATCAAGTTAAAACATAAAGGACACACTGTTACAATATAAAGAGATCTAGAACCTTTTTCACACTGTAGAGATCTCAATAGCTTTACTATTAAGGGTACATATGCATGTCCTTCAGCATATATAGTTGTTCCCCTTCAATCAGAAGCTATGGAATCACTATTTGATTCATACTCTCTCAAAAATTGTACTTGATAAGCTTCTACATCTACTTCTCCTTTTGATTCATGGGAGATGACAGTCTTGGAGTATGGTTATGAAGAATAAAATTTTCAACAAGCTCTCCTAGTTTCAAACCTATCTTTATCACCTAAAACAAGAGGCCAACCCAACTATCATTTCAAACAACCTAGAGATGAACAAACTATTGGGACATTATTACATGGGGGATTACTTGCAGAAGAGAAATTGTTGGACCCACCTACAACTTGGGTCCCAGAGGACACTTAGCTGACCTACTACCAAATCCCTGAGTATGAAAATTCTATCCGAATGATGTATTATATGGGCTATAAGGGCCTAGGATGTGGAAAGAATGAGAAAGGACCAAGAGAACCAGTTCCACTTCCACATTTTAAAATGGAAAGATATGGTATTAGCATTCGACCCTATGGATCATACCCTAATGATCAAGACACTACCTGTTTTGAGCATGAGGATAGCTCTAATTATTTAGACAGTGACACAGATTCCCATTATAGCCAATATGAGGATCTTGCCTCCACAAAACTTTTCATGGATACCATTGTCCTTACCTTAACCCCCACTGAACCTAAAATTTACCTTGTCTACCCTTTTCTTGTCGATTAGGACCACCAACATCAATTGGACCTTTTTAAGAATGATGAG
The DNA here is from genome assembly GCA_018340775.1 of Taxus wallichiana var. yunnanensis. Classification (NCBI taxonomy): domain Eukaryota; kingdom Viridiplantae; phylum Streptophyta; class Pinopsida; order Cupressales; family Taxaceae; genus Taxus; species Taxus wallichiana. Next base: position 264,244,862 of record CM031236.1, read on the forward strand.
GCCATTACAGAGTTTATGGGCATACGAGATACAATTCTAATTGGGGACCATAAGAAATGTTTCTACATTGACTTAGATACCTGCACCTATTTTAGAGAGGAAGCTAAGCTTCATGGTCAGAAAAACTTAAGAAAAAGTGAGGGGAAAAGTTCCAATGAAAATCCTTGAAAAAGATAAATTCCAAGTCACACAGTGAAAACCTATTTGAGGCTTTGGCTGTAAAACAAGTAAAAAGTCAACGAAAAGAAAATTGACAATGCTAAGGGTGAAAATCTCATAGAGACACCCTTGGAAGAAGATCTCAACCTTCCTCCCAATCCTACACATATGGAGGATATGTAAAAAATGTTGGTAGAAGAAACTATTGATGTAAATATTGGAATAGAAGAAGACCCAAAGATAGTCAAGCTAGGAGATTCACTTTTAGCACAAGAACATAAGACATTCACCTTGCTTCTCATAGAATTTGTGGATATATTCACATGGTCTTATAAATATATGTTAGGATTAGATCCAACTTTGGTGGTGCACAACTTAGTAGTGCATCCAGACACAAAGCCTATTAAACAGAAGCTAAGGAAAATGCATCCATGAGTGGCCCTTCTAGTTAAAGAGGAGTTAGAGATATTGTTAGTAGTAGGGTTCATCAAACCCATTGACTACTCCGAGTGGATATCAAATGTAGTTCCCGTAATAAAGAAACCGATTAGCATCATAATTTTCACAAACATTAGGGACATCAACAAGGAATTTCTGAAATATGATTTTCCTTTTCCCAATATTGACATGATTATTGATTTAATCACAGTTATAAAATGCTATCTCTTATGGATGGTTTTTCAGATACAACCATAATAAGATATTAGAAGAAGATTAGCATAAGATGGCCTTTACAATCCCTTGGGAACATTATGTTATCGTGTAATGCCCATCGACCTCAAAATTCTAGTGTAACCTATCAATGGGCCATGATAGTAATATTCCATGATATGATGCATGGCATCATCAAGGACTATGTAGATGATATCCTCAGAAATTCCAAAACAAGAGAAGACAACTCAAGTTTTGTGACATATCATTGAGAGTTTGCAGGAATATAAGGTTAGGTTGAATGCAAATAAATGTGTGTTTTTAGTATTATCGGGAAGCATCTAGGATTCATTGTAGACAAGCGAGGGATTGAGGTGGATCCAACTAAAGTTACTTCCATTACTAAAATTCCTCCTCCCAAGAATATCAAATAGGTACGCAACTTTGTAAGGAAAAATTAGTAAGGTCATTTTGTAGCTTGTTGATAAGTGTCATTCCTTTACTCATCTGGTTAAGAAGGATTTTGATTTCATTTGGGTACCATATCAGCAACAAGCCTTCACCTTGCTTAAATAATACTTGGCCAATCCTCATGTCCTCATGCCTCTAACCCTTGACGAGCTACTTTTCTATACATATCTACTACCCAATTTTAGATTGGAACTTTGATTTCACAATATGACTGAGGTAAAAAAGAGAAAGTCATGTACTACCTTATCCATACCTTTATTTCCTATGATCTCAACTATCCAAAAATTGAAAAACCTTGTCTGGCTGTCATTTTTTATTTTCAATAACTCTGTCATTACCTATTGAACAATAAAACCAATCTTATATATAAAGTTGACCCACTTAAATACCTATTGTCCAAACCCACCCTTATAGGTAGAATGGCTAATTGGATCATTCTACTCATTGGATTTGACATTGAATACATACATTAGAAATTAATTAAAGGACAAGTACTTGTCAACCAATTAGTAGAATCACCTTTACCTAGAATAGAGCCTATAATTATGGAGCTACTAGATTAATCACTAATGTATATTGAAGAATCTGACATGTGGTAGATCCATTTTGATGGGTCATTCACTTTCCATGGTTTAGGGGTAGGAGTAATACTATTCAATCATTCTGGAGACCCCATACTGCAAGCTTTCCATCTCGGTTTTCCTTGTACAAATAACATTGCAGAATATGAGGCACTCATCACTGGGTTGAAATTGACAATCAAGTGGAATATCCACCATGTCAAGGTCATTGGTGACTCACAACTGATTATCAAAAAAATCAATGATGAGTACAAGGTCAAGGATGACAAGCTCATCCTATACAAGAAACTGGTGGAAACTATGAAAGAATAAGTTGTATGTATTACCTTTGAGAAAAATTGAAGGGCACAAAACCGATCTACCAATATAATGGAGACAATGGGTTCTATGTTGTGGATTCCACTAGAAAGTAATGGTATCCCATTCTTTGTTGATAATCTAAGTCGGCATGCGTATGACATGCCGTAATCATGTTTGGTATGTGAAGTTCTTGGTCTCTACTCCTCGTGGTATGCACATATCTATGACTACCTTAAAAGTGGTACCTTCCCTACTAACATTTTCCAATCCGAAAAACAAATCCTTATCTACCAAATAGCCCGTTACACCTCCTAGTAGGAACAATATATTATCATGGCTATGATGGGAATATGTTGCGTTGTCTAGATGTAGCAGAGTTGGTCCAAGTGATCAAGGAAGTACATGAAGGGGTGTGTGGTGCCCATATGAATGGAATGGTCCTAGAAAAGGCTACTACTAGCCTACTATGGAAACAGATTTCTATAACCATGTCATAAAATGTGTTCTATGTCATAAGTATGGAAATTTCATCCATGCACTATCATAACCATTGCAGCAAATTACAACACCATGTCCATTTTACAAAAGGAGACTGGATTTAATAGGGAAGCTAACCCCTACCTAATCTAATAGTCATACCCACATCATCACAAACACAAAATAATTCACTAATTGGGTGGAGGTCATTCCATTAACCTATGTTATAGGTGCTCAAATATCAAATTTTATCATGAATCACCTAATTTATTGATATGACATCCTTACTATCATTATTCTTGATAAATGCAAATCATTCAAGAACAAGACAGTGAAAGATATTTGTCATCGATTTCAAATAAGATTAAATTAGTCCACGCCATATTACCCTCAAGGTAATGGGAAAGCTGAAGCCACTAACAAAACATTGGTTTGGATCGTGGAAAAGATGGTGAATAAACTAGGTCGCAACTACCATTTTCAAATTCACCCATCCTTTTGGGCTTATATGATCTCCATTCACACTTATACTAGTGCGACACCCTACTCCCTAGTGTTTGGGACATAATATATCATCTTATTAGAAATATACTTCCTTCACTAAGGATATCTCGTATGGATTATCTAGAAAAATATGAGGATTACAGAGTGGTTGAGATGAAAAAATTGGAACTCCTAGATGAAAAGTGAATCCGTGCCAAGTGTTGATGTGGTCCTCCATTGGTGAATGCTTATCCTTTTTCAAACCTTCCACTAATTGTAATGATTTCTCTTAGAATATTCCTTACATGGAATATCCTTTTCTTGACCTCCAAGGTTCAAGGTTGGCACCTTATTCACTCATCATGCCTAGTTGGGTCCTCACGTTTTTCCTCAAGTGACTCCATGATGACAAATATGGCTAATTCCTTTAAACCCTTGTTATGCCTCCTATGCGCAACTTGGTTTTACTTAAAACCTTCTTAAAACCTGTTTTCCCGCATGCTTTTCCCTTCTATCTACTGATCTTGTGTGTGCACACCTCTTGGTACTTATCCAATATTTTATAGTCCAAAGATCATCCCACACTATGTGCATTCTTCGTCCTAGAAACATTTTGCTTCCTCTAAGAATAAATAATAGAGGTATAGAAACAATTAAAGAATGGAAGGATGGAAGAATAGAAGACTAATCTACTGCTGCATGAGGAGTGGGAATTCCTTCTTCATGGATGCCTCAATGTTTTCCCATGCATCTACTTCTCCCTATGCCTACTTGAATTAGGTCACCCAACAATGTGGGTACTTCATAAAAACTAAGTTCCTCACTCATATCTTTTAGTGTATCGATAATGCTTTCCAACTACTTTCTAAGATCTCCCAGTGCATCCATCCTATGAGTGACTTAGGGGTACAGTTCCTTTAGATTATTCTTAATCAAACCCCGCAAGGTTTTGATTTCTTCTCAACTTCAGCCAAGATCTTGTCACACTCAACCTTATTGCCTTTGTACTTCTCCTTATAAATTATTTTATATCCATCTCATGTGTAGCAACTAATATTCTTGCTACCCTATCCTTGTTGGCACATTTTTCATACACGAATTCATCCATCTGTGCGGTGGTCTTTACTATAGCAAGGAGATTGGAGTACCAAGTCACTGTCTCCCCAATCTTCATCTTTTCCTCCTCCTTCTGGTGTGCCATCACCTCCTCTACTAACTTTAATGTGAGTGGTCACCTTTCCATGGTGAGGATGTGGGTCAAGTATTCCAAGAATTGCATGGTTGAATCATATTTTTGCTCACACAGGGCCAGGTCTAGGCACTTCAAGATAATGGTGTTTGTAATGGCATTTATCTTCTTATGGATTTCGTGAACCTTTCCTTTTCATCCCTCATCTCACACCTTAATTACACACTGATCAATTCCTTCTATTTTATCTCTTTGTCTCACTCAATGATCTCCTCATTCTTTTTCTCAAGCTCTTCCTCCAAGACCCTTATCCTATCATTTCTACTAAAGATTCTCTCCTCTACCTCCACCAATGCTTTGTTGAGTGCATTGAAAAATTTCTCATCAGATAGTTGTTGGGCATTTACCAAAGGGTTTAATCCCTTGGCATCTAGTATCTTCATCAATGCATCTTGGTTTACCTCAAATTTGGGTTCATCAACATGGGACTCAAAATCTCAAAATAGCCATTTCTTTGTGTGCGGTATGCACATTCTTCATCAAAAGAAGACCAACTAAGGAGTTGGTTTGTCGGCATGGTACTTTGGAATCACACACACAGTACCTTGTTTAGATCATTAATGTAAGTCATTTCTTGTTCTTATGCCACTATAATTCCCTTTCAACCTATGTGTGCTACCTTTGGAAAGCTTATTGCTAAGTTGGGGTTTCCGCCCATGCTTCCATACTCCTTTCTCACACTTTTGCTTTCATCTATTTCCTTCAACACTTCCTCAGTGCTTCTCTTAAATTCATGTTCCACCAACTATTGGATAATTCCTACCACTTCCCTCTCTATGGTATTATCCATCTTCTCCTTGGTCGGGGTTGGGGTTTTTGATCCTTCATGTTTACTTCCTTGTTCTCCCCTTTTTTTTGAGTGCCTTCCTCATTCTCATCCTTATCTTCATTTCTTTCTTCCTCTAACTCATGTACATCATACAAAAGATGATTCTAAGCCTTGTCACACTCTTCATCTTCTTCATCACCCTTGTTGACCTCCATGATTTCTGTTTCTCTTGAGTTTGACCCTTTTGTCACCATTTGCTTCTTCCTTACTTTGGTGATTACTATTAAGGGGAATTCTATTTTTCTTCTTTCTTAGGTTACTCTTCCCTTACCATAGAGTATTCCTTCTACACTGACTCTTCCTTATATGGCATTTCCTCCTTCTACGTTGACTCTTTTCTCATGGGAGATTTCTTCCGGTGGGTGTAAGTACTTGTTCCCACGCTTGACTCATGTACCCCTACTATCTCGCATTGTCTGCGTGCTTGCCATATTTTTCTCAGGAGCCTCTCCTCTATCTCTTTTCCTTTTCACAACCTTCTTCTACACAGTGGAGTTCTCAGGAATGGAGACATCATCTTTAACATAAGGGCCCTTTTCATATTTAGGCCTTATATGCAAATACACCCTCAATGTTGTCCTCCCTGTAATGGGTAATGTTATTGGTTTTAACACGTGCACATCATCAGAGACATAATTCTCCACATAGGTGTGCTTCTTGGGGTATACTAGTTTCTTGTGCATATCATAGTAGTCTTGAACTACTACACTTAGATCCAACCTAAGTTTCTTTACCTCCTTGAATCGATTAACCCCGACCTGGAAGTACTACACTGTGAAGGAGAAAATAAATTTACACCAAGGACTCTTGGTGCCATCTACCAAAGTAAATCTACCGATGCAAAAATGTTGGTATATGGTGAACTTAGCTTCTCCTTGCACTAGTGAAGGAAACTATTTGGGTATTCTCCATTCAACCCCGAATGCATCGCGCATCCACTTATACCATTTTTCGAGGTTTTCCTTATGAGCATCTCTGTCATGGTGTCACGGGTATACTATTAAAACCTCTTGGTGGATGAGGGGTCCTCATTTGGGTATTCCAAAACAAACTTATCCAGCCCATCGGGAACTCCAATCTCTAAAAATAAAATGGTGAGGAGGACATTACTAAACATGATCTTCTCTCCATTGCGTTCAACATCTATGATATCCTATGCAATGAAATTTGAGATGTTATAGATGGTTCCCTCTAAGATCTTGTGGAACACATTCAACTAGGCCTTGTTGATCTATTTCCATCTCTCTTTCTCATTTAGCTTTGTAACCAAGTGTGTGGCCATCCTCATCACCAAGTTAGTAATTGCATAAATATCAAAGTAGTGCGAACCCTTCTTGTAGTCATAAGCCTAAACAATCTTCTTAATGGATTCCTTGTCTTCCAAGTAATCATGGAATGAATATCCTTCATAGGTAAGGCCATGAACTTAGAAATTAGTTGGGGGTTTATGTGCTTCATCTGACCTGAAAAATAGAAGTGGTCTTCATGCATGCATGACATCACCCATTGGTATAGTCACTCAGACTTTCCGAAATAGGGAAACTTATAGAATTGCAAAAACCTAGCCTTCTCCATTTTTACCTTTACCTTGTCATCATAGATGGGCATTCCATCTAGTGTCCTCTTCTCTATAGGGAGAACTAGTTCTAGTGTCATTTCATTCTCTGTGGTGCTCATTTGATGGTTGTAATCACTAACAGCCATCTTCCTACCATGAGACACCCATTCTTTACCAAGTAATATTTCATCTAGGTACTACATTTCCGCATACCATTCTTCATTACAACTAGTAGAGATGACTTATTTTCCCTTTCCCTTTCCCTTCTTCGGTGAAACATTTTCTACTTTCCTTAGTGCCATTCCTTCATCGGGTCCATTAAACTTATTCCTCTCTCCCTGGTCCTATATATTCTCAACTTTTCAGCTCCACTCCTTTTCAAAAACAATTTCAAACCCCTTCCTTAGGTATGGAACCCTAACCTGGAAAACCCCTTTTTCACAAGATAATGTAACACCCATGGGATTCTTCCACACAACCTTCTCTTCTTACACCCGTGTACACCTTTCCACTCTAGCTCAGGTGATAAAACTAGTTATGCATGTAAATATTAACAACTCTTCTCAAATTTCTTTGTAAGGATTCCCTATTTTGTGAGAGTTCTTTGATAACTTAAAACACAAGGTAAAAATAACGCACCCCTGATCTTCTATTTATAATTTTTCTTTTCTCCACAATAAATTCCATGCCACCTACCAATGTACTTTGGAAATAAAGGGGTTTTTATTTTCAATGCAAACCTTTGGCACTTTTCCTCCACGCTCAATCCTACGTGAACACTTCTGCAACCTTCTGGCATAAAACTACCTCGACCATAGAGTTCTTTGTGCTTTCTCCCATGCCGAAGTCAATTCTTCTTTTATTTCTTGGACCAAGTTCTGTTTGTTGCCTACCTCATGTTTCTTCTATACTTTTTATTCTTGTATGTGGTTTCTCAAATCCTTTTGACACCAACCTTCCCTTATGTTCACCTTTTCCACACACAATCTTCCAATCCACCTGTTTTTAATATTTTAACCTAGGCCATCCATAACCATTACTTCCAGCAATTTTCACCTTACTCCACCCCACACAAAAATGTATGTGTGGTCCTCTGCATATAGAAAAACTTTTGAAAATAATAAGTAGCTACCAACACACAAATGTGCACAAAACAAAACAACAAAAAGGGAAACATAAAGAAAGGAAACTCGCATCAAACAAAAACCTAGGATAACTAGCAATACTACCTTATTTACAAACATAAAGAAGACTTATTTATACTAACTATCCTAGGCCCTATTTCCCCATCCACGAGAAGTGAGTACTCCTATCACTAGGCCTTATTTATTATATTTTCCCACAAGAAGCTAGTTAATTCCTTCTCGTGGATGGGGAAATAGGGCCTAGGAATTAAATTTCTCACTTCTTGAATTGTTTTGCACTAGAAATCAGTCTTAATGGCATTACATATATTTTCCTTGGTTTACCAAGATGTTGGCGATGGTCACAGGGACTTACAATGCTCAATAAAATATTTGTAAATTGTTTTGAACAAATATCCTACTAGAAGGATCTTACATGAGGTTCCATTCGTATATAGTTTCCTCGACATTTACACCATGTGTTTCCTTTATGATTGCAACATGCTCATGCTCTAATATGCATCGAGTGTAAAACCTCATCCCGACCTATCTTGTATAATTATTAACTAATTAGAATGTAGGATGTGGTGCATATGGCTAACTCGCTTCCTTTCCAAATTCTTCGTTCCCTCTCCAAAGGCTACCACACCTATTTTGTGAAACACATCAATATATTCCAATTCGGGGTGCACGCCACAATCTAAACATTTGCACATCTAGCATTATATCCCCAATGCTTTGGACATCCTCCCCTAAGTCAATACTTGATAAATGGTTGGGCCCCAAATTACTTTTACTCGGTTGTACAACAAACATAAACTAAAAATCTTGAAATATTAAGACCCATCGGCATATACACCCTTGTAGAAAGATATTTTTAACTAAGTAATTCAATGCCATGTGGTCTGTGTAGAATATAAAGGGTGTTTCCAATAGATACTTCCTAAATTTTTGTAGCACATATATCATTAACAATGTGTTACACTTAGTAGTAGTATAGTTCTGTTATGTTAGGGTTAGCTTCCTACTAGAAAAGAACAAGGGGTGGTCAATAATTCCTTCTCTAGGTTGTGCTATGATTACTCCAATCACCATCCTGAAGCATCAACATGTACATGGAATGGCTTATCCCAAGAAGGAAATCATAATATAAAAAAAATGATAAGCCTATTATTAAATGTATCAAACACAACTCGTTGTGTCTTTCCTTGATGAAATGTAATTTTGTGCTTTAGAAAATTTTCTACGGTGCGATGATCTTGACATAACCCTTAATAAATTTCCAGTAATACTCCATATTCCTAAGGATTCCACACATAATGTTGTGGCGGTGGGTTCCCCCATCCCATAATAACAAAAACTTTGGTAGGATCCACCAACAAGCCTTCCTTACATATGATAAACCCCAACAAGGTTCCAAATGGAGTAGTGAAAACACATTTCTTAATGTTGAGGGATATCCTCAACTACCGACATCTTTCAAACATCAAGCTCAGATTGTTATAAAGGTCCCTAACTAATCCATATATTGTCTAGTCATCTAGGTAGACTTGTAGAAACTTGTAGGTGAAGTCCTAAAATGCTTGAACCACAATGCACAAAAACACAACATGAACGTTCTTCAGTCCAAAAGGTATGCCCGTGTATGAAAAACTTCCCCATTTAGTGGTAAAATTTTTCTTTTCTTAGTCCTCCTTTGAAATTCTAACTTTGATGATATCCTAAGAATCCATTTAGGAAAGAATAGATTTCACGCCCAACTACTCCTTCCAAGATCTCCTCAATAAAGGGGGTTGGAAAACAACAATGAATCATACCACATTCAAATCTCAATAATAAATGCAAACCCTTATCCTTCCATCCTTCTTAATGTTTATGACCATTGGACTTATCCATTATAATTCTTCATAGCCTAAATGATGCCTAATGTGATCATCTTGTCAATCTCCTACTTGAATTTGACACACATATTCGATTCATTTGATAAGGTCTCTTTTGAATTGGGCACGTAGCTTCCTTTAACTTGATCATCATTTCTCCTAAGGAGTGGTGAAATCCTTAAAGCTTGTGGTACCCATGCGGAAACAAATCCTGAAATTCACGCAACATATTGATGATCTTCCAAACCTCCTTTTCTATCCAGTAATCTCCAATAGTCACATCCTTAGGTTCCAACTCTGAACCAATGTTAACCTTCTTGGTTTTTCAGGGGTTCATGGTATGCGCACACTTTCACATCATAAATATCCATAACCTCACCCATACCAACAAAGTATGGTTAACATCCAAGTTTTCCACCTCTTCACCATCGATCACATAGACCAACTTTCCTTTCTCTTTTTCCATGCATGTGCACTCAAGTTGTATCTCCTCTAATTATTCCTCATAAAAGTTCACTTCTAAGAGAGGTTCACCCAATAATTCTAGTATTCTATCCTCCACCGTGGCACTATATCCCATATTTAGGTGCTTGACATCCTACAACTCCTCATTCACTAATCTCTTAGTACTCCAATATTCAAAAGCTTGAAGGAGATCAGCCATAAACTCTTGCTAGTTTTCTATCTGATAGTGCATCGCGAGTGAATGTACCATACATGTGCATAACCTTGTAAGGTGGAGTAAAGCTACGCACCCATAAAGAATGTGGAAAGGATTTTTGTCCTTCCATCCAAGCCTTCTCACATGATAGGATGTGAAATGAGGTACGTTACTTCCCATGATAATATTGTATAATAGTAGGTGCACTACTTGAGACAAACCTAACAGAGAACACGATTCTCACCTTGCACCACTATAGGAGGTTATCAAGATGGGTCTCCCACGAAAATTTCTTGGTCCCAAGAAAGGTATATCTAAGCATCCTTCTTGTTTCGATCTCACATCTCCATTGGGTCTATATTTCTCATAGGAAAACATCGGGATCAGCTCCCACGGTATAACTTGGCAACTTCTTTCCTCCTAGGAACCTAACTAAGTGTGCCTTCATTTCTCTCATAAAAGATCCTCTTAACTACCTTCGAAATAACTCATATGTCCCATGCGCCCAATTATCACATGCCGCACTAATTGTATCACTTATATATTGAGCGTCTTCCCACTCTATAATGCCTTCTTTTGTTGGTTTCATAACCACAGGGTCCCGGATAGTGCACACATAAATTATGTCTAGGTCTTCTTCTCTTAAAGGATCAATATAGGGAATTGACTTCCCATCCTTCAAGGAATGATAACATGTTCCTCCTTGTTCTCAAAACTTATATACACCTTATTAAACTGTAAGTCAATATTGTTCTTATAGCACCATGGGTTCCCAAGTAATGCTAGAAATTTTTCAACCTCAACAAGTGCTAAGACTTCAAGTCTCTAGTGAATTTCACTCCTTGGATAGTTATAGCACCATCCCTTAAAACACCAATGGGCATTGTGTTAGTCTTATTGGCCATATACAACACATTTGAAGATGGTTGTAATGGAGGCCTTCCCATTTGATTCCATGCGTCTAGGGTGAGAACATTAACTTCGCACCAGTGTTAATCAGAATATTGGTTAGGAGCCATCCATCAATAACTAGATTTAAGGTAATCTCCTTATCATAGTTAAGGTTGTGGGGAGGAAGGTTAGCATACAAACCCTTCCTCTCACACTCTCCTCCAACTCTTGGTACATTATCTCTCAACCATTATCCTAACAAAAGAATGATATTCTCTTGGCGTAACATCTTAAACACCTCTCTGACATCATCTATATCTGACTGAGGGACCTCAACACTTTTCTTCTGCTCCAAATTCCTGGATTTATCTTTTAGACACTGAATTTCCCCCTGAAGACTTTTGATTATGTCAATGGTCTCTTGATAGACTTCCTTATCATGGGTAGGGTCTAGATACTTCCCATATACCACCTCTTCTCTTATAATCAGTGGTTTCTACTTTGGTATTTCCTTGGCATGTGCAGCCTCAGCTCGTGTCATCACCAATACATGTTATAACTCGACTCATGTTCCATTTTAGGCATCCACTATTAATCAAAACACTTTAATATCATCATCCCAGTGCCCTTATCCTTCTCGCTACTTCTACGGATCATGTGTTTAAATCATTCTAGGAACTCCTCATGCTTGGGATTATTTCCACACCAAGAGCACTATAGAAGATTAGGGCATTTGCACTTATAGTGTTCCATAGACCCACAGCTTTAATAACTTCCACATGGGAACTCACTTCTTCCATCTCTCGTGGTTGTCACGACCTCTAAATCCTCTGTAGAAAGCCTCTTTCAATGAATTCCTTCACCCCTATGATTGTCAACCTTCATCATTGGAATTTCTTGCAATACTAGTATGGTGCACACCAGTATCAATGGAATCATGTATTTGGTCAATCAATCTACAATCCTTGGTGTCATGAGTAGTAGAGGTGAAAATGTGTTAAGAGTAAGACATATTCTTCCAAGTCACACACCGCAATAGCAGAAACCTAATTGCATCATGATCTCTATGGAAAATCTCACAATCCACCATCATCACACATATTGATATTTTTGGAAAATCATCCTTTGTATACTCTTCTACCTCACAATATGTACACCAAAACCTCGTTACAAGTCTCATGAGCTGATTTTGTAGATAATTTATCCAGTTGCTTTGTGATTGCAGAAATTTGGGATTTTATGAATGGACTAACTCTTGTATCAACACTTCATATTGCCTCGGTGTGCAAGGCATCCTCCAATGCCTCACGTGGACTTGTGAAAGTTCTCTATGAAATAACCCTCTGGACAGCATGATCAATCCTGAGTAACCATTGAGAATGTTTTGAAGGATGAATGCCATAAGATAACTTGGATATGAGAGCCTCGAAACGTGCATCATATTCCCGCCCACTCTCTATCATTCCTTTCTCGAATCTCCTTCAATACACCGATGCTTGTCTATTCAAACTCGGTATGTGGAACTCCTCCAAAAAGGAATTACACAATGCAATTTAATCCACCTTTTTCGGTGAGGTTCATACTTCCTATATAAGCTATGCACGTGTCCTTACAACATGGTTGCAAAATGATTTTCTTTCCACTTCGGGGAGTGATCCCATTCACGTGCCATAGTAACTCACACTTTTGTAAATGTTCCACAACATTCTCAATGCCCTTGTAATCAGGTAAGTGGAGTGACATTTCATAAAACACTTGTTTATGGTGTTGTGTACCTTGTCCACTAGATCCAAGACCTTGATTCCCTCCGATGTTACCTCCACCACTAGACCCACTAGATCCACTAGTGCCAATGCCTCCAGATCCACCATATCCTCCTCATGTAAGAGGCAAGGGGCCTAACATAGTTATGCCCTGCAAACCCACTGTCGTGCTAAATTGTGCGCCGATAGTCTGTGATACAAAACCACTCCTAGATTTGTTTCTTACGCAGTTCCTATATGTGAAAATAAAACCTTGTGATCCTACACCTTGTCCAAATGTTGTGCAATATAAAATACCCCCAAACATAGGAAATGAATGTGCAACCATAGATGTACTGAATGAAAAATTATACCTCCTAGGTGTCACTCAACTATGAATACGATATACCAACCGGATTATCAAAACTTATCTTAGGGACTAGAAAACTAAGTGTAAGGGTTTGATCACCATGTGGGTTAATATGTGATCCTACAACTCTTCTCCTTTCTTCATATGACAAGCTATCTCCGTGAAGCCGAGAGGTTTTCTCTTATGCACTTTCCAAGATGAGGTAGCTCGGACTAATCAGTTCCACATCCTCCATGAAAACCTCAAATCCTTCCCGTAACATCCCTCTATAAATCCATCACTCATACAGCTTTTCAAGTTATCTTTCCAAACCCCTCTCCCTGGATTCATTATACTTGATCCACCTATCCTCTCTCTCCATTTCCATCGCAAGGTCCGCTACCCTCTACCATGCCAACTTTCACACCTTGCGCTTAGTAGGAATTTAGCCAGCTATGGGAAAGGCTTCCAAACTCAAAGTAATGACCAAGATCTTGATAGCCAGTGGAATAACATGAAAAAATGATCCTCTAGGATCCCTCAAGAAATTAAACTCATAAATCTCTTGGAAATAATACGTAGAAATAACGTATTCCAAGGTATAACTAGTCAACATTCTACTCCACCAGTGATCAACAACACAGGTCCAATTTAGATCAGCATCATAAAACCACTGATATTCCTCTTGGGTCCAAACATGAGGTCTATAGTACTTGACTAATTCTTGATGCATATGTTAATAGCCATTCATACAAATCTATTAGGAAATAATAGAAGAATGTCTCATAGAGTTCATGATACAGGTTCTCCTCCACCCATTTTCATGCATCAAAATCAGATCCAGTACTGAACCTCTAAGAAAATTCATCCTCCATGTTTTTGAGTCATGCTTCGACACTATCCAAGGTCAAGCACTTTTTCATCACACATTTCTCTCACAATATCTTCAAAAGAGGTCTTGGAAACAGAACCAAGATGTAGTCATTATTTTACCCTCAATACTTATTTCTAACTACAAGTGCATTTACCTATCATCTAACATACTTTGGTCACTAACTTTGAGAGACACATGCAGTGTCGATCCCTTCCTTTATGTGATCTTTACAAGAGAGTTCTGCCATTAATAGAGGATTTATTTGCAGAAACAGTACATTCAATTACTTTAAAAGGTATAAGATGTAACTAACAGATCTACACATCAATGCATCACAAAAGCTAAATAAACATTACACGAAGCAAAAAAACTAGATCTCGAATCATGATAAGCCAAATAATATGAAGGTTTACACCCATAAACAAGATATACATAATAGATCCATATATATTGATTTAATGGAGTCTCTGGTAGCCATTCTACATTAAATCGAGTCATATAAGACCATATACATTAAATGACATAGATCCAACCCCCGTAAATTAATCTTATCGAGATCCTAACTATGATTTCCTATTATTTCCTTGTTAAAGACCTTAGTACCCATACATATGCTTAATGGTATCCCTTACAACCCTCTAGTACTAAGTACTCCAAACCCTAACATCGTTAACTCTAAACCCTTAGCATTTTTGCATCACTTCATTACTCTCCTTCTCTTTCCCTAAATTCTCTCTACACTCTCTTTGTGTGTCTCTCGTAAGTGTCCATGTTCCTATCCCAAGCACCTCTTTAAATAGGATCATCGACCACCGCCATGACTTCCTTTACGAGCAGTGATTGTGTTTCAAGTGCTTTGATGTGGTCCTCCATTGGTGAATGCTTATCATTTTTGTAAACCTTCCACTAACTATAATGATATCTCTAGGAATATTCCCTATGTGGAATATCCTTCTCTTGACCTCCAAGGTTCCGAGGGTGGCACCTTCTCCACTCATCACGCCTCCTCGGTTCCTCGCATTTTTCCTCAAGTGACTCCATGATGAAAAATATGGCTAAGTCCTTTAAACCCTTGATCTACCTCCTATGTGTGACCTGGTTTCAATTAAACCCTTCATAAACCCCATTTTACCGTGTGTTTTTCCCCGAGCACCCTTCTATCTACCGATCATGTACATGTGTGTGTCTTACTACTTAGCTAATATTTTAGGGTCCAACACACACCTATGTCTTTGATTCCTTGTGATCCCATCTTCTCAAGCCTTGATCGGGTTGTTTCTCCTCTTGTAAAGTGATGAAGGGACTACCTTTTTATATTCCATCTCTAAATTTTGGGGGGAACCTTCACAGCTTTTAACTTACTATATATAATAGGTGGCACCTACCATTGTATATTAACATTTAATTTTGGGGGCATCCACATTTCTTAGTTTCCTGTACATAGCTTCAAAAAACCCTAGAAAATTGTAAAAACATTCAATGTTGAAAATCACAAAAACATTCAAATATGCTAAAATCTAACAAAACATTCAAAATGTTCAAAATCCAAAACAATAGAAAATAAAAAAATCCCAAAAACAATACAAAAACACATAAAATAGTGACACAAAAACATAGCTTTAGTTTGTTTGTTTTTATTCCTTTGTCTTATTTCTTGTTTTTGTTTATTGGTTTGTGTACTTTCTGCTTGTATGGTTTTTCCTTGCTTATGCATTTGTATAGTTTGTTACTTGAGGTTGATCTTTTCTTGCTTAGATTAGATTCATGCTTACTTGTACATATGAAGTATGTTTTTGTATATTTTTCAATCTTTGTATATAATTGTGTTGGTTCATTTTGGTAGCATGTATATTTGGTAGATTTGTTTATCATTTGCTTATGTTTTCTTGTTGCATTTACATGGTTTTGTTATCACATCATCATATCTCCATCTATATCATCACATCTAACATCATCTATACATCATATATAAATAAAAAGCTAAGTGTACATCATACATGTATGCTAAGCTAATCATCACATATCGTATCATCAAATGGGGGCAAGAGGGATCAAAAATATCAAAATCTATCCTCCCACACCAACATCATCATATCTCCATCTATATCATCACATATAACATCATTTATACATCATATATAAATAAAATGCTATGTGTACATCATACATGTATGTTAAGGTAATCATCACATATTGTATCATCAAATGGGCGCAAGAGGGATTGTAAATATCAAATCCTACCCCCCG
Organism: Taxus wallichiana var. yunnanensis; assembly: GCA_018340775.1. NCBI lineage: Eukaryota > Viridiplantae > Streptophyta > Pinopsida > Cupressales > Taxaceae > Taxus > Taxus wallichiana. The sequence goes on from CM031236.1 coordinate 264,261,388, forward strand.
CACAAATATCATCATATCATCATGTCCACTAATATAGAACATAACATATACAATATAATTGATATCATCTATGGATCTATCATAAAATCAAACACATGTGATACGTCATCAAAATCCATCATGGTACATACATAAGAAATAAAATCGACAACATCATGATCCAATCCTCATCCATAACCACAGAATCATCATGAATCATATAAATATGTGGCATGTCTAAATGTTAATTAATGCTAGTAAATATGAAATTAAATGCTTAAAAATACCAAGAAGGGTTGCGGTACTCACAAATGGTCTTTCATTGTTGTTTCGGATGTACTCTCGAATGGTAAAGTAGCGTGTCTATGGCAATTTTACACCCTAGCCATCTTGTTCCTCACTCTGGGTAACTCATGGTAAAAATTTGGTAGGGTTTGGTTACAAATGTACTGATCGCGATCATTTACCCCCCTCGGGAGGGGTATATTTGGCTATTTTAACCCATCGTGGTGCCCTAGGGGCATGTTTTAATCATCGTGGTGACTTTAACACTTCTTATAACCAACATAATGATTATTTTTATTAAATAATATTTTTAACTCCTTTTGCCACGTTGGGCTGTGTTTTTAATACCTAGCGCATGTTTCTTCTCCCTAGGAAAATTTTCTTTCTTTCAGGTGATCTCCTATTTTCTCATTTCTTCTAAAAAATAAAAAATCTCTAAACATTACAAAAATCATTTTTTTTTCCAAAAAACATAGAAAAATACAAACACATAAAATATCAAAATTTCTAAAAATCCTTAAAATTGTAAAATTTAAAAAATAGGTAAATAACTCATAGTGGTTGAAACTCATGTCTTACGCATGGTATTCATTCCATATCTTGCTATAATTTACATGTGTTCACAAATCAAATGACTCACAGATCATTATATTTACAACCATTTACAAAGCTATCCTGCTTTCTTCATCAAGCACTCGGGCACATCCAATTTCCTCGATCTTGTTTCATTGTGTACAACACTTTATCATTGGACCAGTGGTCCTCCATCATTTTCCCTTGCATGTATCTTTTCAAGGGGATCATTTTTCACCCTTTTCATTAATCATGAACATTTGGGGATCTTCATCTTGATAAGAAAACATTTTTACAACCGTCTTGACCATTGTTGGTTTGAGTATGTGGGTTTTTACTTGTTTCCCTTTCAAATGATCTTGTTTCCTTCTCATATTGCATAACATTTTTTTTTCCATTGAGTTGGTGTTTTCAGCAATTGACAATTGTTTGTATTATGGATTTTCATGTCATTCTAGTTATTTCATATTATTATATTTTTAATAAAGATCGATGACGTAGATATTTGGCTATATGATGAAAATACGGTTGTTCTAATGTAATGGGTGAAGGTTAGTTATCCTCTCCCTTTCTTCATATTTCTTCTATATCATTCTCCTCTTGACACCATTCTTCCATTTTGTTTGGGGCATCCTACCCCTACCCATTCTTCTCCTCCACTTGGGGCATCTTGTCCCTCATTTTATTTCCATTTATCTCATATTTTTCAATCATTGATCACCTTCCTTCATCACCCCATCGAAACTCGAGGGGGCATCTCTCACTTCTACTAATTTTTCTTCTACCCCTTTAAAATTTTACCTATCTACTATCTTTGAAGTGGCGTCACTTATGCCACCCCAAAGAGGGGAAAATGTAGAAACCTATAATTTAGCTCTGCAATTTAAATACTTAAATTTCTCTAATTATCCCCTTTTCCCCGCAAATTGATGAAATATCGTCAATATAGCACATTTTCTCTCCTATCATTGTTAATTAACTGCATTACGCTAGTTAATTGGCCCTTCTATCCAACAAATATGAAAATTAATGACATTTTGTTAATTAAACCCCTTTCTACCTTAATTAATTAATTATTCTTAATTAATTAAGTTTCCTCCTCTATTAGATAAATAAAATATAATTTATCTAATTTCCTATCCCCTAAATCATGTTAAATCTCTTCTAAGCTATCCTAATAGGCTCATCTCTTCATTAATTAATCACCTTCGATTAATTATATGCACCCCTAATTCCCATGGGTAAATAAAGGGAAAATTAAACTCTCCTAAGGTTGACTCAACCCTCCTTAAACCTTCCTTATCAACAAATAACCCAACCTCTCTATTATCCTACATATAAATGGATGTAGAGATTCTTTTATCCATTGGGTTATATAAGGAGCCCTCCTATCTTTTTACTTACACGTAAATGAGTATAGAGCCTAAGATATAACCATTTTATCATCTTAGAGAATTATTCATTAGAGTGGAGCTAAGCATCGTCTATTTTCATTCAATCATCCAAGTTATTTTGTAAAGATCGATGGAGTTAATAAAGAAAGGACTTGTTGTCATGACTTGATGAACCTCCATCCTCAATCCTCTTGGATCAAAAACAACTATCAACCCTTTGATAGACAAAAGATCTACCTAGGTTCCTTTTCATTGATTTAGCTTTATAAAGAGTAGAGAAATAAGTGTTAGCATGTTATCTTGAGGTTTATTTTCAAGGTTTTAATGCATAGTGTTGATGTTTATTACTTGTTTATCTCTTATCATGATGGTGCATAGATTTTAGTTTAGCATTATATTAAAACTATTAAATGTTAGTCTTGATTTTATTTTCATAGATAACTAATTATTGAACACAACATATTTCTTTGAAGTTTAAGTCCATAAATGGAGTCATCTTGGAGACTTTCCATTTCATGAATTTGGTTACTTACAAAACTGATCTCGATCCTTGTTTTAATTCTATAAGAAACTTGCCCTCTTCCATGATGACTGATTTGGCATTTTTTCATCATTTTCTCCTCCTCCTCAACCATGAAGTCTGAAATATCAAACTCCTCCATTTTTTCCTTAGAAGTTTTGTTTTGAATGAGTTCTTCCTCGAAATTATCCGTCGTGGATGAATCTTGGAAGTTTTTTGTAGCAAAAGGATCTTTGTGTTGGAAGGTAGATGATGGGACTTCAAAAGTGGTGAGTTTAATGGGCTCCTCCTTTCCAATAAAATCTTCCAATCCTAATAAAAAATAAGCCTCTTCATTGTCAAGATTTTTGGGACACTCTTTTGGGATTTCATCCTCCTTGTGCTCTTCCTAATCTGATTTGCACTCCTCCATTTTTGGTTATGATGGAGATAAAATAAAATCCTACTCAAATATGGTTCCATCATGCACACTTTGCATTCAAGACATAGAGATTTTTATCATCTTCTTCTTATTCTTGTCTTCTTGAAAAATAACCTCCTTGTGTTCTTCAATCCCAATATGTGTTAAAGGCTTAACCAAATATGACATCTACTTGGACTCAAACTTTGCAGCCCACTCCTTCAAAAAAATTGCAAGTTATTTTCTATTGGGTTATTCATCTTTCTAGCCTCTTTGACTGTTCGTTTTCTTTTCTTCTTCCAAAAATGGGTTTGGGAATGAAAGAGGTGAGATGGGTTGGATCTCAACCGATTTTTTCAATGGTTGCAACGAACGGAAGGTGCTGAATTTTCTTGTGGAAGAAATGAAATAGAAGGAGAAGCTTTAAGTAAGCTAAGTGTAACATTCCCATTTTAAGTCTTTAGAATCAAGAGAATTTTTTTAGTTTTTAATAATGTTCATTGTTATAAATAAAGCAATATTTAGAACAAACATTCCATGCCAATCAAATTTAATGGATAAACATATGCAGCTGTAATGACTCGGTGATTCACCGATCTATTCATTCCATAACTCGGTAAGCTACCGATCTATTTATGTTATCTTATGTATTGAATACATATTGTATACTTTGTCATCCTACCCTACACCGGTACTGAGTGATCTGTTTAAAGAACATATCCAAATATTTGTTACCAATATTCATCTGATATCACGTTCTTTTAAACTTGGTGAAATAGGACAACATAACCAACACCTTACGATACTTTGGCCAAAGATTTATAACATACTATGTATGTCATTATTCCTAGATGTAATACTTGTCATTTTGGAATACGTCCTTCACCTCACTCTTCTATTATCATGATTTTTCTTTACTAACTACCATAATTCCACTTGTTCCAGGTTTTACCCTAGCCCTAGATAGAAATATAACCTATTATAGGAAGATGCTCATAAAGGATTAGGGTGGATGGGCATACTCATTTGACCTAAGTCATCCGAATGTGCAAACTTAACCTGAGCCTTTGGAAGCTAATTCCTATCCTAAATATGCTCTTATCAAGACCTAGAGAGAAACTAGGTTCAAGTCCGAGTTCCAAATGTGTGTAGATCTAGATGATCAATGTGGAAGGTTGATGCCACATGTCAACTACAATGTTTTATTCTCAAGAAGACCCATGCCTTCTCAAAAGTATAGCCCTATAGTTGGCATGTGCCAACATCCTACATAAACTACCTCATCGAGATGTACATACCCCCTAGGAGATTATTAATATGTTATTAGTTTGGATTAAAACCTAATTACATCAACCTTGACAAACTCTAATCCAACGCTCAATAAGTTCTTCCTAAATTTACTTCATTTAGCCCACTAAGAACTTCATTATTTTCATAGTCACTTTTAATTAATCAGTTATCGTAGCATTATTATAATGTCTTATTTAAAAGTACAATAACCTTTTGGAAATTTCAACGCAGAATATATCCAATATAAGTTGACTTCATACAAAATGAAGTCTAATAAATTATAGTCATACTTGTAAACCTTTTTGGTTTATATTCCATTAAGAAAGAGGAAGAGTCTTTCTCCACATGTTACGTGCTAGGGTTTATCCTACCCAATTTCCACATTTTCTTAATGTATGTTCATCACACGTTACATTACTATGTTATATATTTTAGATAACGAATATCATATTCTACAACTTAATAATCTGCATCACAAGTAGGAGATTGAACTAAATCCCTCTATCCAACTTATGAAAAGATAACCAATTAACATAAAAATAATATAAAGAATATCAACAAGATAGAATTTATCTCTTCCATACAAGTACAAAATAATTTACACAACCAATATAGGTAAACTCTCAACTTTCAATTTATCTTATAAATTATACATTTACAAGACTTATGCATTTAGGCATACTGCATAACAACCATCTTCATTAAAAAAGAATACTACTTTTCCTTTTTCAATACAATCTCAAGAATGAATCAAAATTCTTCACAAGGAATCAAATTTAAATCAGCCAATGCATCATATAAGTTTTTCCTTCTTTAATCACTTACGAAGTCCATCTGTAAAAATTTCTAGCATGGGTCAGTTCAATGAACTGAGCATGATAAGCACTAAGCCTTAAAATGAAGTGCATTCCAATAATTGTTCCATTAAAACAACTCTTCTTTAATGAGACAATTATGACATCATAAATATCAATATAAGTAATAGAAAATGGAAAATAAGTACATTTAACCAATTGAATTCACTTCCAAGAGAAGAACAGAATATAATCCACTATATCTTGCCTTTACAAAATTAAATTTTAATTAATCCTATCAATTATCCTTAAGCAAACAACATATCACATTATCTCATTGTTCCCAATTCTATCATAATAGAATACAACATTTATCTTTATTTTTAACCAAAAGAAGGGTTTAAAGCATGGTAATCATTAGGATGATTCCTCTAACTCATAAGCAAAAGTAAAATAAGAACCATTACAAACTATGCTCAACACAAGACATCCAAAAAACTGAAACAGATTCATAACATGAATTAACAATTTCATTTAAAGGACAACTACCTTAAATTTCAACATTTAAGATATTCATCAGAAAAGAATCCCATTGCAATCCAAGAAGGAATAGAGAATCACTCTACCTACGAATGTCTAAATCTACTTCCACATGTTAGAAGTTAACATTTAAAGATCGAAACCAACGTTCTCAAATCAAGGTAGACTTATATAGGAGTTAATCTCCACTCGAGTCCATCCAAGAAGATCCATAAAAAGATAGAGTGTAGAGACAAAACTTACTCATCACAAACCAAACAAAGCAAAGCCTTGTCAAACAAACCGTCTCACCAAACAAGCTTACATTTTCAATTCAATAAAACCGAATAATCTAATCTCTTCTTACATCATTTCTAAAAATGATTTGAACAAGGACAACCAAACAAATCATAAATAAATCTCCATTTCATAAGAGAATCAAAACAAAAAAGTTCAAATAATAAACTTATCCCAGCAATAGAAAGAAAGGGATCTTAACTAGAAAATGATCCAATCAATAATTCATTTTATTGTACTAACAAATGAATTTCCTCTTTTAATTCAAACATAGAAATTCATAAGCTAGTTCCCAGGAGAGAGAAAAAATTGACTCACAGTAAGAAGAAAGCACACTGCCATTTTCCTTACAATTCTTTACCTTCAATAAACACAAGTTTCAATTCCAATATCAGAATAAAATACGCATAACAATCCTAAAAACAACATTCTGTTCCAAAGGAATCACATTCCTTTCTTTTACAAAGACACAAGGTTTATTTACTATATCCAACAAGAGATAGAAAAACAAACCGATCAGTAAGCTAAACATGTTTAGAAGTATCAAGAACTCAAAGACTAAAATCCCATTGTCATGTTTCAATATTGCATTACAAAAGAGTAATTAGTTCTCGATTCAATAAGCACTAAATACAAAAACAATCTAAACATAGACAAAGTAATCCCACGATAACAATTCATAGCACTAAAGTAATAAACTCTTCTTTTAAACGAAACCCAGAGATTATTTTATTAGATCTAAAGATGCGGTTTCCACAAAATAGAGGGGAAAAGAATACCCTGATAAACTCCATTTCCATCTCAAAAAGATGAAACAGTTCTCAAAAAGGAATTACCAATCCATTCATCAAACAAAGACATTTTTAGTTAAGGTCTCGAAGAGTTTACCCAACAACTCAGCCAACTATTCTCCCAGTTTTCTTTGAGAATAGTTTAAAAAAAGAGATATAAGTTTTTAAACTTTTAATACGAGTAAAACCCAACTCAAAATACCCAAACAAAGTCAAACACAAATTCTCAACAAAATTTCATAACTTCACAAGTATATAAATACGAGGGAAGTATAAAATATGATCTTCTAATAATAGTTCAGAGCTACCCAAGTCTCTAGTCACAGGTCCAGTGGTAACATGAAGTTCTCTTTCTAGTTTAAAATTTAAACAAGAAGCCCAAATACCAGCTCAAAATGAAACAGGAGATTCAACAAGAGTTCAAACTATACTAGTAACAAAATATGAGTGCGGTGTAAAACATGAACCTCCATTAACAGTCCAAATTTTCACAAGAATAAAACACGGGTACAGAGCCACATACAGGCTTCAACAACAGTCCCGAGTTACCCAAGATTCCCAAACACAGTTAGAGCATCAAGAACCTCCATCACCAACTTTCATCAAACATGAAACCAAGAACAAGATCCAAACCAAATACAAGCTCGATTACAAGCTCAAGAAAAACACAAACTCCAACAAGATCAGATGGAACTCAAGGTTCCCATATAGTTCAAAATCCACATATTGCAACAAAGGTTAGTTCCAACACAACAACCTCGAATACAAATTTCAGAAATGGAAAGCAGAGCTACTAATACAAGCTTCGCATGCATGTATCACTATTAAACTATCACAAAGACAGTTTCAAAACCAATGTTATTTTTTCCATGGATTCATATCCAAGATAATAGAGATTATAAAACCCAACAAACAAGTAACCAGATAAAACATGCAAGCCAAGAATCTCAAAAGAGTAGAATCATTTTAATGAAACATTTAGAAGAAAGCAAGAGATCTTAAAGATTAGAGCCTATCATGCCTGATAGTGCTTCTACCAAATCAAAGGAGACCTCCAACTAGAGCTCACAACTTCTCCTCTTCTCCACAAAAGATCAAACAACCATATTATTTTTCCACATTGTCTCTTATACATCCCACAAACCAAAAATAGGTCTAAGACTTCAAAAATAGCCATTAAGTGCAGTTCAATCTGCTGGTTTGAAAAACCAGAGAGCATGCAGAGAAAAAATCATGGAACATGCAAAGTGAAACAACCCCAGACAAACCCGCTTGCATGCCTTCCAAGACGGTTTGTGCACGAAAACTAAAAACAATAAGTTTCATTAATTCCAATTTTCTTGCCTATCCTTCCTTACCATTGCCTTCCAAGTTTGGAAATTTCCAAATCAAAATTAACATGAAATTCCATTTTAGTGATACTTCCACATAAGCCTCCGCCAAGTCACTAGCCCCTACCAAAACTAGTAGTACCCTATGCATTTAAAAACCTTATCAATAACATAAATGTCATAGGAACCATTTCCCTTAATGCATGTGACCACCTAATTCCCCTTTCATACCCATTAGTTTAGGATAGATCAAATTTCTTAGGTTAGACCTTAGGTAGTTTATAATATATACCTTAGGATATAACCCTAACAACAAATTTCCACCATAGGTCTTAACACATAGCCTTAGGTAGTTTCCACATAGGTTATATTAATTCACAACATAATAGTTTTAGGCATTAAATTAGATCATCATAAAACCTTATACTATTAGGTTCTAGGTTAATTTTAATAGCCTAGTAACCTTTTCATATCCTTTAGCACAAAGCTTAGGTTAGGATGCCAATCAACCAACAAAGTAGAATATGAAGCTTTAGGTTAGAATAAGAATTATATTAAGTGACATAGCTTAGGTAGAAAATATTCTTACCTAGCTTAGGATTCCATAGGATAGTCCTTTTTAGGATCCCGAATCCTTCCTATGCCATGAATAGGCTGTATTTTTGTGTTCGTTAGCAATGTCCTGCCATGATCGATCTCCAAAGACCCAAGCACAACATACAACTGAATGGAAATATGTTCACACAAAAATAAAAGAACTTGTAACAACAAAGTTTAGTCAATATGTCTCTTAATTCATGGAATGTCAATTTACCATTCGTTCAATAGAGCAGATTTAAAACATTCCTTGGATCACTAAAATTGATCCAAGGATGAGTCAGATTAATAGATAAGTTTACAACTCTTAAACCAGATTGCAACTCACCTACAAGAAGTGAAAAATGGATTCAAGGAAGCCATTCCAATTCATTCAAAGGATCTTAAGAATAGAAATGATTTTTCCATATCAAGCATGATCTCCAATAATCAAAATAACATATCTTTATAAGGAAAATCACATGTCAACACTTGAAATGCAAAGGAGGAAAATAACAACTGTCAAGGGTGTTACACTAGGAAACTTAACCTCAAGCTTGGGTGGTTGGTTCGGGATAGGCATTGAATACTTTGATATGGTAAAGGTATAGAAACATCCATTGATAGGTTTCTCTAAGATTAGATTCATTAGATTCTAATTCTTACAAATATGAAATAAATCCAACCATTTGGGTAAAGGACTCAATCATTACCTCAAGCATTTGTTGTGGACTAAACCAATCTGGGTATGGGACCTCCCCATGGATAGGGATTCTTCAAACTAGGTTGTCTAGCTTGTAATTTTTGTAGTTTCTCCTTGAAAACTTTGAATATATGCTCCATTCTTTGAACTCGCCTCAAACTCTCCTTCGGTGTAGGATAACCTCCAAAATTCACATACTCTTGCTCTTGAACAAATCTTTAGTTTAAGGAAAGAAAAAACTGATTTTTATCTGAATAAGAGGAATATACATGATGATTATGATTTTATCCATAAAACTAATCTAGAGGTATGTTATAATAGATTGAAGAAGGATTTTGTAAGATTGGAGGTGGATTTGAATGGCATTTCTACTACAAATGAGAATTCTAGCAAGGAAATGAAGTCATGGTCGCAAAAATAAGGAAAATAGAAAGATATGAAATAAAAAATGGATGAAATGAATGGAAAGAAAAGGAAAAGGTCATTGATGAGATAATGGATTTTTAGATCGGTGGAGTCGCTAGATATGCTTGAAACTACCTCCAAAGGTTGATATTTTTCCAAGATCACATCAACCCGGTGAAATGAATGTTACACACAAGGGGGTGTAATATAACACCCTCAAAAAGGACATGGATGCACACCTATGAAATATGTATCTTTCAATACTCCTCCCACCGGCATACCAAAACTCAAGTTATCACCAAAAAACAACACCCTTTGATTTATCATGTATATATAGATGAGTAATCGGTATTTTTGGCACAATATTGCATTATCTCAAGGTGTAGGATCTATTTTTGATACAAACCTCCAAAGAACGTTGGTTCCTCTACTTATTCCTAGTGATAATCTACTCCTAAAAGGGAAATTGTGTTGTCTACTTCTATCCTAAGCTTCCAAGGACCAGGGAGAGAGAAAGAGATTCCATGAAAAATGGCAAATACTATATTACAGGAAGTGATAACACCATAAAATGCCTAATTACTCTCCAAAAGGGGAAGAAAATTTAGAAAACATGGGAGACAGGGTAGACAGGATGTGCCACAAATGAGAGCCTTGAAGACCGAACCTTACTTCACATTGAAAAAATAGAAAAATGGAGCCTGTAAGTAGGAAATACACACAACATACCAAAATAGAACATAGAGGAAAGAATGTAAATAAAAAAAGCTAGGGCAGACAAATGTGCCACAAAATAGATTTTATATTTCTTGAAATATGCATAATTCCATTACAGTCATGGTAGAAGGTGAGATTACATTACAGAGGCCAAGTTAGAGTTCTAAATCTTATGGGAAATCAGCCACCATTTTTACATAGTGTCGTTATAGAAAATATCCATCATTTTGACATAGTGTCATTAAAAAAGAGCCACCATTTTTTACATAAGTTATAGTAACATATATAAAAGAAGGAAAAAGAGAGAGAATATGCGAAGAGATAAGGAAGAAGATCATATTTGATCTTTTTGTGATTAAAAGATCTCTTTCCTTCCCTATAACATGGATTTTAGATTTTTACCACCGTCAATCATGCATTAACTTTAAAAACATTATGGGCCTTTGCTTCAAGCTCATTTCTCCAATGCCCTTTTACATCTAGGAGAAGATAATAGCCCCATATTTCATCAATTTGAGTGGTTGAGCTACCTGTTATTGTACATTAATGGTTGGATTGATGTTTACCTATTTTTTCCCATTTAATATAGTCAAAATATGATTTTTATCATACCAAAATTATGGACTCAAGGAGATATTTCCATCAATATATTTTTTTGTGATTTGGAGCTTTGTAGCAAAAGATATGGCTAATTGAAGTTCTGGATGTCGGAACACACTGGAATTTGACATGAGGTAGTCCTTGATTGGTTTGGGGATTGACCACTACTAATTTATACTTGCTTCACCTTTTTCCATTTGTTGATCTCCCATTGGTTCACATTTCAGGATTTCTCTTCATTTTCGTTCCTTCTTTCCTTGAATTTTTCTTTATCTTTAAAAATATCTATCTTATTTAAAAATACGAACCAATAATGCCCTTTCATGTCCCCCCGTAGTTTTCAAACTATCCCTAGGCCTCATCAATCCATCTGAAATGTGACCCAATAAAATATAGCCACATTGCATCACCATTTCCCCTTTTAAGCTCCTCAACTAACCATTGCAAAATGCAATCTAAGGAGAAGGATCCACATACTTCACATATCGGTCCTTTTATAACCTCGCCTCTAACGATTGCGAACCATCGACAAATGAAGAGGTTACACATTTCTTCGCATGTCAGATCCTTTAAAATTCCTTACTAATGACTATGAAGCTTCAAAACATGAGATCACTCCATGTTTCCCTTTGTGTCATATTTTTAGAAATGTGGCTAATGAAAAGGCTCCACATTTATTTGTAATTAAATTTTTATGTGGCCTCAAACTGATCAATGGAAAATGTGAACCAATGATAAATCTCCACATTTCATAAATGTCATACTTCTACCTACTTTGAAATATAGATAAATGAGGGAGATCCACATCCCTCCAGTTGTTGGAGTTTTATTTTTCTTCCAACTAACACTTGCGAAGTGTGAGCCGTGAGAAAGCTCCATGTTTCACAAATGTAAAACCCCTGTAACCTTCTCATTTATATGGTTGGGAAAGGTTATCCAATGAAGTGGACCCACATAGATTCATGTCACGATTTCTATGTCTAGGGCACTAAAAACATTTTTCTTGAATATTGTTGCCACCTATCCTTTTAAACTTATTGACTCACATGGACCCAATGAATTATGAATTGTAGCTAACTTTGGGAACTTCAAGTCTGGAAGAGTTCATCACCTTAGGAAATTCTAGGATGCTAACATGTATCATACCAAAATTATGGACTCGAGGAGATATTTCCATCAATATAATTTTTTTGTGATTTGGAGCTTTATAGCAAAATATATGGCTAATTGAAGTTCGGATGTCGGGACACACTTTGGAATTTGACACGAGGCAGTCCTTGATTGGTTTGGGGATCGACCACTAATAATTTATACTTGCTTCACCTTTTTCCATTTGTTGATCTCCCATTGGTTCACATTTCAGGATTTCTCTTCATTTCCGTTCCTTATTTCCTTGAATTTTTCTTTATCTTTAAAAAGATCTATCTTATTTAAAAATACAAAACAATAATGCCCTTTCATGTCCCATGTAGTTTTCAAATTATCCCTAGGCCTCATCAATCCATCTGAAATGTAACCCAATAAAATCTAGCCACGTTGCATCACCATTTCCCATTTTAAGCTCCTCGATGACCATTGTAAATGCAATCCAAGGAGAAGGATCCACATACTTCACATATCGGTCCTTTTATAACCTACCTCTAACGATTACGAACCATCGACCAATGAAGAGGTTACACGTTCCTTTGCGCATGTCGATTCTTTAACAAATTCTTACTAATGACTATGAAGCTTCAAAAATGAGATCACTCCATGTTTCCCTTTGTGTCATATTTTTAGAAATGTGGACTAATGAAAAGGCTCCACATTTATTTGTAATTAACTTTTTATGTGGCCTCAAACCGATCAATGTAAAATGTGAACCAATGATAAATCTCCACATTTCATAAATGTCATACTTCTACCTACTTTGTGAAATATAGATAAATGAGGGAGATCCACGTCCCTCTAGTTGTTGGAGTTTTATTTTTCTTCTAACTAACACTTGCGAAGTGTGAGCCAAAGTGAGAAAGATCCATGTTTTGCAAATGTAAAACCCCGTAACCTTCTCATTTATATGGTTGGGAAAGGTTAGCCAATGAAGTGGCCCCACATAGATTCATGTCTCGATTTCTATGTCCAGGGGACTTAAAAACATTTTTCTTGAATATTGTTGCCACCTATCCTTTTAAACTTATTGACTCACATGGACCCAATGAATTATGAATTGTGGCTAACTTTTTGGGACTTGAAGTCCTAAGAGCTCATCACCTTAGGAAATTCTAGAATACTAACATGTATCCCTATTTTGGCCATTTATCTATCGTCACATGGCTTCTTTTCTTTTTTTTACCACGTATTTGACCATTTGCACATAATACCATCCCTTCAACATTTGTTTCACTGCTTTCACATTTCTTTGTTATGTGACTTTTCTAATAGGAACCCTTCAATGAATGAGCTAAGTATCCCATGAGTTTTTAATAACAACATCCAAAGTGCATTCGGGAATTGTAATTTGATTGTTTTTAACCATCACAGACTTGTAAAAATGGCTAATTCCATTTTTAAATATTTTTAGAGCCAAAATAACCCAAGGGTGTTTTTGGATGACAATCACCCACTCTATAAATAGATGCATCAATGACCCTTATCTCGTATAAAGACATTATTAGTAATAGATATGAAATATGAAAAGTGAAAAATTGGGTGTATACATATGCACCATCTCGTTGATCACCTCCGTCCCAATAGTAAAACATGGGGTTGTCAACATAAATAAATTATTTGTAACACCTAAATCAAAATTAGATACTTCGAAAGTAAGAAAGGACTAGCTAAAATGAAATATACCATGTGTACCTGATAGTGTCACTCATCTTACCATGTGTGGGTTAAATCAATGTTTTAAGAACCGTGAAGAAGAAAAAATAAAAGGAAACACTCAAGGATAATTAATAAATCAAGACATAAATCACCTACCTAGATGGATATCATGTCATAATTTCGAAATGTCGTAGATATCGTATGGTGATATGATGTAAAAAAGGTGAAAATCGAGAGTTTTGGAATGTATACATGTTAGAGGTCAAACAATGGCATGATATTATGGTCAATATCCAACAAAAAACATGTGTTGCAGAGTTTGGGAGTAAAAATGGTGGTCATTTAAAGGTTGAGGCTGATCGCGAGAGAAATTTAATTAGAAATTTTAGTTTTATATAGTTATTTTGAATTTTTTTGCTTATTACTATTTTGGAATTGAGAGAATTAAGCTATGGAATTCCAAATTTGAAGTGTATTTTGATGTCATGGCATGAATATGAGGTGTTGATGGATGAGGGTGAGTAAGAGCATGCAGTGGGGTGTGACCATGAGTAAGCCATTAAATTTAATTTTGTTGAGTAGATTAGGTGAAATTTATATATTTTTCTTTTTCGAAGTCATTAACATGTCATTCATAGAAAAATTTCCATGATGGTGTAGGTTAGGTCAAAATACAAGTGGATTTGGAAAGGATTTTATTTTCTTTTTTCTTTTTTCACATTTCAAAATTTAAATTTGAGAAGTCACAACCATGATTTGGCCGTACGCCATCGGCCCCTTTGTAATAAGAGGGCCGATGGCATTAGAATAGTAAAAGAGAAATTCCAAGGTCTAATGGCATAGGGGAAGGTTTTCTAGGGGATGATGGTGTGTGCTTTAGGGGACCAACGATGTAGGGATTTGGAAAAAATAGGTTGTATGATTTGATTTTTCACTCGAAATTTGATTTTTGGAGATCTTATGTTTACTTGTTGTCACTTTTTGGATGTAGGTAGAGCGGAGGATCCACCTATGATGGAGCATAGATGTCTTTGGGCTTAGTGGGATAATTTTTTCGATTGTCACAGAAAAGAGGTTACTTGTTGTGGCAAATCAAAGACCCCTAGATGTTGATTAAATTTCTAGTTTAATCACCCTATGCATCCAAAGGTGATTGCACAACATTGAATCCTCTTCCCAAGTGTGGGAATTGTAAAATGGAAGAGGAATCTCCAGAGTAGAGGTAAGTGGTTCCTCAACTCCTATAATCAGCTATTTCACTTGCACAATTGCAGAGGTTTAAACTCCTAAATCTACTCTAAATTCCAAGGAGACAGAGATAGAGAATGCAAAAAAAAAGAACTAATGCTAATAGGTGATGCACCAAAGGAGTGGTGAGCATTTTTTACTTCTGCAAATTGACACAGTTTATAAAATGCAACAAAAACAACATGTAAAAACTGATAGTTGTAATGAAGTGTTAGAAATTAGGCAAACAACACCAGCAGAGGATAAAAACTAATCACAAGGCCTGTATTGTTATTTTAACATCAAAATCACTTGCATTCAAACACCTGAAAGGCAAAAATACAGTTGCAGTTTCTAGAAAAGGTCTGTTATTCCACTAAATCACTTCCAAGGTGAAAAAGGGAGCTTTCCATACACAAAAAATGTTCAACCCTTTGAAAAATGAGCCAAATCTGGCTTTTACAGTGCAAGGGACAAGCCCAGAGAGAGAAACATGGGAAAACGTGGAAGGGATTCAACCATTGACCAAAATGCCATCAAAATAGCATGGGTGACCTGACAGACCCATTCCCTAACATTTTTAACCATGCTGGGAGAGAATGCGAGCCATTCTTCATTAAAATCAGTGGTTGAAACGTCATTTATGTTCATGACCATGTGCCAGAAGTGTTTTTGATTTTATCTCTCCAAACTCCACCAAAATGCAAAATTGACCCCGAAATCTTGTAGAGAATTTCACCATCTTTCCATTGATATAAAGAACATGAAAAACCAAGCTTTGGATCGAAAGATATGGTGATTTGAAGTTTTAGGGAAAAACAGGGCCAAATCGGGTCACTTTGATATTTTTGGCCTGGACATGTGGCGAGTTCTCGATTGGTCGGGCCTTCTAGGGAAAATTTCCCATAAAAACTCTGCCAAGCCATAACTTGAAAAATACATGGAGTTAGGAGGAAAAATTTACCTTTCTAGAAAGTGAGAAAGAGCTCTATCTAATGGTACCATTTCCGAAGGTTTTGAGTGCCTGAAACCAAAATTTTGTGGACTGAGGCACAAGAGAGGGAAGAATGAGAGGAGTTAGCCAAAAAATGAGCAGGGGGAACATTTTGGATAATAGTTACTCGATTAGAGGGTTGGAGATTTGGGGGCATCATGTATATGCCCGTGAGACCATTAGATATGGATTTATTACACATGTCTTTTAATGCATGGAAACCAGTCAAACACCTTTCGGTGGTGGAAATGATAGGAGATGATGGATATGGCCTTGACATTAGAGGATGTACATGGGATTTTTGGGTTATGGATTGGCATCGTCCATATGTATTATGATCGTACACCAAATGTTACAGAATGGAGATCATTGACCATATGGGCTATAGGGAGAAGTACATATGATGAGTGCATGTTGTGTGTTCGACTCAAAGACGGTGTAGGTAGTAAGGATTCTCGAATATCTAGAAGGTGGTTATGGGGATCATGGTGGCATGTATAGTATTCCACAAGGAAGATGGAGCCATCCCATTGTTCTTGATTATAATATGTAGAGATGTGGTGGATCATGGGGTCTTATTTAGCTTAGGGAACCACCATATGGGTGTAATTTTGTATGATTTATATAAGGTGTAGTGCAATGCTAGAGGGTCCTGGGACCCATGATATTATTAAAAAAATGGATATATGAGTGGTTCTATATGTATAGGCCTATAGGTAAACCACAGAAGTAGCAACAGATGCCTCTAGAGTGCTTTAATGGGCATAGAGGTTAGAAGTGAGATCACTTGAGCATACCGCCACTAACATACGTTGGTCTAGGTCATGTGGTATGGAAGCCCTAAATAGGGAATGTGGATCGGTGGCCTTGTTGGGAAAAAGTAGAGTGTTTTTTTATACCATAATAGAGGTGATAGGATATTAGATTTATTGGATGGAGACCCATACAATGAGTTGACTCTCAAGAAATTTTGGGCAATCAACACCAATAGTGATACCACCATTTCCACCCTACTAGTTTCATCATGTCGAGAAGATTCCAAATCTTACGTGAGGGTACTAGCACTTCGACCCCATAGGATACGAGTAATAGGCATACTAGGTCATAGGAAGCATCAATGCAATGGGGATGCTTATGGTACACTACAAGTTATAGCATTGATCGGTTTGGAAGAGGGATCTCGATATAGGATCAGCATATACAAATTTTTAGATCTCGAGTGGGACAGAAGAGCCATGGCTCGAGAGCATAAGATGTGATGGCCTAAAAGAGGATATTTGAGACAGAGGTAGAGGCCATATTAGAGAGGAGATATGATATTGGTTCCAAAATGCATATAGTCATAATATGTTAGAGCTATAGCTTTCCATAATGACGAGAAGAAGGAGGCATTGGGTGGTCATGGAGACAACAAGAGCATCATGTAGAGACCTGCATCCAAGTATGATTGATAATATGTTATGTAGATCATTTTTGTGGAATGAGTTTGATATTTTTAGTTATATGTGTTAGTTTTTGTTTTTTGAGAAGACAGAGGAGTGGTACTCTTTGATCGAGAGTTCCTACCATGAGATCCTGGAACCAATGTTGGAAGTCCATAATACTACGGTGATGGTGGATCCAATAGCAAGATCATCAATAAGGGATTCAATGAGGTAATTTCATCCGACGGCGAGGAATCGAGGACATTGAGGAGATATTAGGATGCACATACATTGATGGCTACAACAACATCGATGTGATGTTGCTAAGTCTATTGCAAGTGTAGGCAGCCCTAGTTCGGGAGAAGATATCTCACCTAGTAGATTCCTAGAGAATTGTGACGTGGATCACTTCATTAGAGACCCATTTGATAAGGGCACATGGAGAGGCCTCTCGAGCCCGATCTAGGCAACATCCTAGCTCATATAGCGAGAGAAACCAACACAACCCCATCGTCTCAAAGTATTTAGAGACCCTCGAGGGTTCCCGAGGCATATTGTATATGGGATAGAGCTATTTTATATTATTTTTTCGATGTATTAAACTTGATTCGATATGTGTGTGTGTGTGTATATATATATATATATATGATGATGATGATGATTTTTAATGGTATTTTGATTATTCAATGTTTGTATGCTAATTTACTTATCATCTTCCTACTTTCTACATGTATGTATGTGTTGATACCATGGTACTTGGGAATAATGATAATGATATTAGATAGGTAAATTTGGTGAGAGGGGGAATTGGTAAGATATCTCAACTTCAACAATTTGAAAAAGCCAAGACATCTAATGGTAAGATGTCATGGCATGACTGGGTATATAAATCAAAGTTGATTCATAGCCCTAAACAAGGATGCAAAAATACCACGGTGATCTAATAGGGAGACTTGAATGCATCGGAGCCAAAAATAGGTGAAGTTGGGACCAAGGCACTCTAATGGTAGGAGAAACCAAGGCGTACATGGTGATAAATCCAAGTGAAGTGAACAACCTAAGGAAGGATGTAACAAGATATTTAAGATAGTGTGATAAATCCAAGGGGGTCAAGATCCCAAGAGAAGGAAAGAGGCATTGTGTAAAATACAAGTGTGGTCTAAGAGCCTAATAAAATGAGAGATATTAAGCTAAAGAAGTAAAATAAGATGTGATCAATGTGTTATAGATAACTAGCCATGAGAGGTAAAAGATCATATTGTATCGGTAATAGGTAAGTGTAGAAAGTTGAGGAGAAAAAAAAAGGGTCATAAGTGGATGTCATATTGTAAATAACAAAAAAATCTCAACTTGTAGGGATTATTAGCAATGCGTGCACTCTAAATTATAAAAATATATATTAATGTGAATCGTATAATCCAAAATCTAGTTTCTAAACTACTAAAAAAAATTAAACATGGAAAAGTTTAGCTATATTAAACACTTAAAATTCAATGAATTGGTATTTTAAAAAACAAAATCCTATAATATTGTAGTTCGTTTGCCTACGATTTGGATGACCAAAACTTGATTTTATTCCTTTGGTGAAAAGTTAGATGCCAATGTCTATCTTGGGATAGATTTTATTTTGTATTTTTTTAGCAATATTTTTTTATGATTTTTTCCGTGAAAGTGGTCTGAAAACATAAAGAAAATGGAGCACTTTCCATTTTCGCGCCATAACTTCATCAAAAATATCAAAATAAAATACTTTTTTAACGTGTACAAAATTTTACCATGGTTGAGATGGTATAGGTTTTATCAAATTTTGATAATCGAAACAAAATTTGCAATCTTAAAAATAGAGATGAATATATAGAAGAAAAGGTATCTTAAAGACCTCTTTGTTAGTAAAAAAATTATAAAATGATATTTATCATATTCTATTCACTTTAAAATCAATAATTCTACGAAGCTAACAGTCTCCCCTACATGATGGTACAATTTTTGTGACATGTTTTCTATTTTTGGCATGGTTCAAGTCTGTGGAAGAGAAAAACTGAGTTTTTGGCGTTTCACATGCCATAATGACCTCCCAAAGCTCTGGTTTAGAAAAGTAGATATTTCCAGCCTTGAGGGTCAAATTTGATGATATTGTTAGGACTGCAATCGTGGTTTATAAACCATGAACACAATTATAAATTGACCTATTGGTAAAAGAACCATGATCATAGTTCTTAGAATCATATTTACATGAATCCCAATATCTAATTCACCATGTGATTTTATTCTCTGACCTGACTGTATGAATTTATGTGAAATTTTTCCACCTTTTGCACTTTTTCTTATCATTGGAAGCTATTTTTTACTATTTTTAAGGTGCCCTGCATTGTTTGGAGTTGTCCTACATCAATTGAAACATCATGGGAGACACGAAATGAATTTAAAAAGGAAATCAATAAGTAAAAAACACCAGAGGAATTAGAGGCAAAAATATTACAAAATTTGGAGCGAATGCGAAACTCCGTGAATCAAGAAGAGGTTCATCTTCAACCCCTACTATTGTAAGAAATGAGGAACCGGTTATGGTTTTATTGTTTTAATATGAATTAAATACTCATGATGAAGATGAATTAAATACTTGTGATGAAGATGAATTAAATACTCGTGATGAAGATGAATTAAATACTCGTGATGTAGTTGATGTTGAAATTGAAGGAGACAATGAAAATGTGAATCAGGAAATTCATTTTGAAACCATAGACAACCAAAATTGGCAAAAAAACCTCCTAGGATTTTACGAAAGAGACCTAATTATTTTATTGAAATTGATGAGAACATTTTGAAACCAATGTCTGAAAAAAATTCTCAATGACAAATCGAAGAAAAGCCACCAAATTTGGGATAATCGCTTTTGAAGTTTTAATTGATTCTCAAAGGTGTCGCTTATTGGTTAGTTTTATAAAATTGAATAAAATGAGACCTACATTAAACACGTTAGGATTGACAACATATAATATATGTGGTCAAACCTATGCAATTTTTGAAAACTCCGCATGATGCATATCACACCGCTTTGATGTCAAACAATGCACAAGGGATAATAATGTCATGCGTCGTGTACTTGCTACTAGTGTTTTAAGTGAATGAAAAAAACAAAAATTTGATTAGGAAAACAATATGAATGTTGAAATTTAATTGCAAATATATAATGAAAGAAATTGAAAGGCGTATTATCATTCAATCACCCAAAAACACTGATTTTTGGGCATTTTCTGCTAAAGCACCGCATAAAGATAAAGATATATTTGATGCTATAAGATAATTTTTTGTTCAATTTTGGCATGGTAACACTAGAGTTTCACCTAATACAAGAGATGTTGTAATGGATATTTGGTTCTCCTAATCGTGAACCACATCCAAAGCATTTCTTAGATATGAATCAATCTCAATTTTTTCATAAGTTTGAATAGGAGCATACGAGAAATTAAAAATAGTCAACATTTTTTTGAAATGTTGAAACCATTCTATGTGGAAATCAACCATGCTCATGCCACATTTTGTTTTAGGAAAAATGTTGAATTTGTGATGCATTATGATGCTTTTCAACGTATTCTTTCTTATTTGAATTCTAAAACTATGTTCTGAATGTGGTGTTCAATTTCCACCAATATCTTTCAGGGATTTCATCCCTATGATATTTTGTGAAAGAGAAGTTGGAAAAAGTTTTTAAAGTCAAGATGGTTTAGATGGAAGTTGTGGCACGTGCGGTGGATTACCTGAATTGGAAAGTTATATCCATGAGAAAATTAGAGGTGTAATATGACATAATTTAGTTGGTTTTAATAAATATAAATCAGTACCATACCAATTGAAAGATGGAAAGGATTCTAAATGGTGTGAGCTAGTTACTAACATATACCTATTTTTCAATTTATGAGAAAATTTAAAGATGAAATTGTTTATGAGTATGCTAGGCATACACACAAAGCTCAATGGTTGGATGAAAAATTCAAGATATGCAAGGACACATTTCCTATTGGTAATATTGTTTCAGTGGTCAATTTTGTAGAGAATTACATGTTGTAACCACAAATGGAGATTCAATCGTAATATTACAACTTAGTACAGTTTCCATTTTTGTGCATATAGCATTTATAAATTCTTCGATAGTATAGAGAATGATCAAAATTTTTAAGAGAGTACCACTTTTATATCGTTGATAATCGATTCATTGTACTAAATTTTTGCAAGGGTGTTTCCGGTTATTTTATGAAAAATTATATGATAGGAGATTGACTTCAATCAACATTATTTATGGTCGAGATAATTGCATGTCTTAGTTTAAGAATGTGTGAATGTTTTATTATATGATAAGGATTCACATCAAGATGGGTGTCTGCAACATATTTGGAGTTTCATTTAGTTTGGACATGGAAAAGGAGAGCATGATGATGCGGGGCGTGTGTGAAAAGATCTCTTACAAGAGAAGAGTTGAAGTAAAAATATGGTGCTTAATTGAAAGATGCAAAGATCATAGTGTAATGGTGTATTGACAATATGGCATGTGGTTCTCAAGAAAATTCCACAGTTCGTAGATATTTTTAGTTGGTAGAGTAACAACAAATTGCTAACTACGAGAATTATATGACACTCATGGGATCTATTGATCTACACTCATTTTGTAGCTTAAACACTACTTCATGGGCCACGTGGACAATAAAGTTGGCATCTTTTTGTGCATATTGTATCAAATTTTCCACTACTAAGTGTGATTCACAAGAATCAATGGATGGATGGAATTGTAGGCCTCTAACTCGTCTCCCGAGTTATCAACTTCCATAGGCATTGTAACTTATTTCTCTAAATGAAGTTGCAACATCCAAGGACTTTGACAAAATTTTGATTTTCGTGTGATAAGGTAAATAGTTATTTACAATTTTTGTATTGAGTTATGTCCAATGAAATTAATATGTAATTAAATTTGAGTTAAAACCTCTATTTTTATAGGACATGTGTTTGCGGTTATTACGAAAAAGAAAATGAAGAAGGAACAAACTATTTATTTTGTTGTTGCATTGAGGAAAGAAATAAGTTGCCTTCTCTTGTTATAGATGGAAAATATATTGAGTACCCTACGGGAGTCGGTGGTAGTTCTTCAAACTTGTCTTCAATCAGTATACATTAAAAAATTCCTCTTTTTGGGTGTTTGAAGAATTTTATACACATAGGAAAATAATCTTATATTCGCATCTAGTTCTAGCGAAAAATATTAAGCTATATAGATATTGAGGAAGGACTAATAACAAGATTCTTTGGAAGTTTCGAGAGTCAGATCATGAAGCAATCTTGTCTGCTATTCAGAGTAGATCCAATCCTGATGGTTCATTGGAATGAATTTACATGCTCGTTTGGTATATATTTCTTTAAAGTTTTTAAATTTGTCTACTAGATTCAAGTTCATATATTTTATTAAATTTGTGTATTTTGTATATATCTAGTATGGTTTTGATTCAACTTAAATTACTTTGACTAACACTTTTATGCAAGTTAGTGGTGTCATAAAATCTTCTACCTTCACGTGGTTAGCACTTTGTTAGTAGATCCAATCCTAATGGTTCATTGGAATGAATTTACATGCTCATCTGGTATATATTTCTTTGAAGTTTTTAAATTTGTATACTAGATTCAAGTTCATATATTTTATTAAATTTGTGTATTTTGTATATATCTAGTATGGTTTTGATTCAACTTAAATTACTTTGACTAACACTTTTATGCAAGTTAGTGGTGCCATAAAAGCTTCTACCTTCATGTGGTTGGCACTATTAGTAGATAATTTTATATTCTCAAAGCTAAGAGAAGATTTCATTGTTTTCCAAGAAAAGAGAAGCAACTAACAACTGTTTATGTACATGTGAAGGGTTTTTGGCTCTAGATCGGGTGGTTTGATTCTGAATCAGGCCTACCTAGATCTTACCATAGCACCCAAAGGAATATACACCCCTAAACAGATGTGTTAGTGGTGGAACTTCACTCCCACAATGTCCTGGGGCATGACTTCTCACTACTCGGCCGCGTATTACCTAGGACTCGCCTACAAAAGGAATGTTACAAACATTTATGCCAAAAGGCTCAAGGAATGTCATGACCTTGAATTATTGGGTGCAATTAGAGGACTCCTTCACCCAAGTTTTAGCTCGAGACAATTCATTGTTTTGATGACCAAGTGCCAAGTTGTGACCACCATAAGTTTTCACTGAAAACGTGAATTGAGATCAATAGGGAAGGGGTTCTTGGCTCTAGATTGGGTGGTCTGACTCCAAATTGGGCCTACTTGGAGCCCACCATAGCACCTAAAGGTGTATACCCCCAACCAGAGACACATTGGCGGTGGAAATTCACTCCCACAACATCCCAAGTCATGAATTCTCACTACTCAGCTCTTTTCGTTGCTTAGGATTGCCTAGAAAAGGCATTTTGCAAAAAATTATACCACAAAGGCTCAAGGAATTCCATGGTCTTAAATTATTGGATATCAATAGAGTCCTCCATCATGAAACTTTTGTCTTAGAATGTTCTTGGTTTGGATGACTGAGCGCCAAGTTGTGACCGCCAAAAGTTTGTGTTGAAAACATGAATTGGGATCAATAGGAAGCACTTTTAGCTCTGGAATGGGTGGTTTGACTCCAAACTGGGCCTACCTAGAGCCCTCTATAGCACCCATAGGTGTATATCCCACCCAAACGGAAGCGTTAGTAGTGGAATTTTTCTCCCATTACGTCCTGGGGCATGACTTCTCACTAATCTGCCCCATTCATTACCTATTTATGCATAGAAAAGGTAATTTGCAAACAATTATGCCACGAAGTCTCAAGGAATTCCACGTCCCTAAATTATTAGATACGATTATAGGTCTCCTTTTCTCAAGTTTTTTCTCATAGAGTTCTCATTTTGGATGACTCAAAGCACCAAGTTTTGATCATCGAAATTTACGTTGAAAACGTGAATTGGGATCAATAAGGAATGGGTTCTTGATCCGGATCGGGTGGTCTGACTCCAAACCAAGCCTCCATGGAGCCTTCCATATCACCCAAAGGAATATACCCCCTAACCAAACACATTCGTGGTGTAATTTTTTTCCCATGATGTCCCAAAGCACAACTTCTCATTACTCGACTCCATTCATTGCTTAGGACTTCCTAGAAAAGGCATTTTGCAAATAATTATGCCATGAAGGCTTAAGGAATGCCACAACCCTGAATTATTGGGTGCGATTAGAGGCATCCTTTTCTCAAGTTTTGGATTAGATGGTTCTTGGTTTGGATGACCGAGCGCCAAGTTGTGATCGTCATAATTTTGCATTGAAAACGTGAATTGGGATCAATAGGGAATGGGTTCTTAGCTCTAGATCGAGTGGTCCGACTCCAAACCGGGCCTCCTAGAGCCTTCCATAGCACTTGAAGCCATATATCACCCCAACCGGACACAATGGAGGTGGAATCTCACTCCCACGACGTCCCAAGGCATGACTTCTCACTACTCGGCTTTGTTCATTGCCTAGGACTTCCTAGAAAAGGTAGTTTACAAACAATTATACCATGAAGGCTCAAGGAATTACATGACCCTAAATTATTGGGTGTGATTAGAGGTCTCCTTTGTAAAATTTTTAGATCATACAATTATTTTTTTGGATTAACGAGTGCCAAGTTCTAATCACAAGAAGGTTTGACTGAAAAAGTGAATTGGGATCAATATGGAAGGGGACCGTGTCTCGATCGGGTGATCCAACTCGAACCGGCCTCCTGTGAGCCCACCATTGCACCCAAATGTGTATACCCCCTCAATCGGATGTGTTGGTGGTGGAATTTTTCTCCCATTATGTCCCAAGGCATGACTTCTCACTACTTGGCTCCGTTAATTGCCTAAGACTGCCTAGAAAATAAAGTTTACAAACAATTATGCCATAAATGATCAAGGAATTTCATGGCCCTGAATTCTTGAGTGTGATCAAAGGCCTCCTTTTCTCAAGTTTTGGCTCAGACGGTTCTTGGTTTGGATGACCGAGTGCTAAGTTGTGACCTCCAAAGTTTGTGTTGAAAACGTGAATTGGGATCAATAGGGAAGGGGTTCTTGGCTCTGGACCTGGTGGTCCAACTCCAAACCTGACCTACCCGTAGTTTTATCCAATTAATTCCTATGGCATGACTTATCACTACTCGGCCGTTCTTGGCTTCTTAGCATGTGTCCTAGTATGGTTGTTTCCATTTTCTCATTTCCCTCCAAAAAATAGTTTCAATATTTTCAATCTTACAAGTATGGAAAAATGGATGTAGTCACTAATATTTGTTTTGGAATAAGCCTTCATGCATTCTAGGATGTAGTTGGAGTCTCCACTAAGTATTAGGTGGAATGAGCATCTCATGTGTAACTACCTTCAATTGAACAAACACCCAAGTAATTTCACTATATTGCAAACCAATAAGTACATGGAGATGGATTTCCATGTGGGGGGAGAAATACCAAGTCTTGAAAAATTTGAGGAGACTCTAGGCTCTGTGCTAAATTTTTGACTACAAGAAGGACATAACACCATTCATTGCTAAAGAAATGAAGATTGGAAATCAATAATAAATATTCCCTTTCAAGTTGGTGTTGTAATGAATATCCAAATAGGGTGTCATATAGATATGTTTTAATGTAATTACTTGTTAAGTTTGGATTTTATTCCTATTATTGAAGGTGACACATAGTTGTGGTGTTAGAAACTTGAACAAGTATATCATAAAATGTGAATATCTCCCTATTCTGATAAGCTTATGTGAATAATTATTTGTATGGCCTGAAAATAATGCCCTATCATTTGAATTGAATAAGGTCACATCAAGGAGATTGCAACAAGGTAAACACACTACCATGTTGTGTGAATAGTTGAATTTAGAATATCCTATCTTCATCCACCACATGTAAAGAGAAACAAAGACACCAATTACATGAAGCATGTGTGTGTGTGTGTGTGTGTGTCAAAGTGAAACAAAGATGATTATGATTACATATCAAGAATGTCCATTGTTATGCAATCTTCCAAAGCACAAGATTTATTATTCACTACACCAATAGTGAACTTCATATATGACAAGCCTTCAAGGAGATTGAATAAGGTCACAACAAAGACATGATTGTGCATGAAGCATATAAAGAGAAACAAAGACATGATTACATGAAGCATATGAAGAGAAACAAAGACATGATTACATGAAGCATATATATGAAATTACAAAGACATTTCATATGTGTGACAAAGTGAAACAAAGATGATTATGATGTCATATCAAGAATTTTCCATTGTTATGCAATCTTCCAAAGCACAAGATGATTATTATGTCATATCAAGAAACAAATATGATTATGATGTCATATCACTTGAATGGACACATTGTTATGTGTAAAATTCCTATCTTCATCCACCACAAAGAGAAACAAAGATGATTATGAAGCATATATATGTGTGGTCTGGAAAGAGTGCAACAAAGATGTTAGATCATTGTTGGTGAGAAAAAATTTCAGGCAGAAAACTTGTGGATTTCTTTCCAATGCTCTAGGAATCTAAGTCCCTCTACTTAACCGGTGTAGCTTCCGTATATGCATGCACATGAAAAGGTGGATTTATGTGGTGGCCTTTCAACCGAGGATCCAATAGGGACACTCCACTGACCCTGTAGAAAATCTTGCAGATACCTACAAGAGAGAAATTTGTCTAAAGAGTGGGAAAGGGGAGTGAGAAAAGACGTAGGAGAGATAATGCTTTGCAGGTAGGAAAATAGATACCTGCACACACTAGTTAGAAGTATCATCACATGCATTTATGATAAGAAACAAATTTGTAAGCATCATTAAGACCAAATGAAATTTGATGAACAAAAAGTATCAAGAAATATCTTAGTCAAAGAAAGCTAGAAACTCCTTCTTGTATTAATTTCTCAAACAAAGTTGTACATAGTGGAGAAATGGAGGAAATTGAGAAGGGGGGAATGGAAGAAAATGGATATCTCCTTTGTTCTCTCAAAGTACAATATACTCTTGAGTTTACAAGATCAATCACCAACCCTTTGAAATGGGAATGGTGTTACAATTTATAGAGTAGAATATGACTCTTCATCTACCCCCCAATGCCTTTTCATATGTCCTCACACAACTTAAAACTTTTCAACTTCCTAGGAAAATTTTAAGTCCCTTTTTATAACATAAAGGTGACTTATTACATTAGGAACATTAGGACATATGAAAAAGTGCAATCCCAACATGAAATTAGAATATTAGAAAGTGAGAGAAAGTTGGGGGAAGAGGAGAGAGAAAGAGAGAGAGAAGAAGAAGAGAAGATGTCATTTTTGATGAAGTCCATTGATCCTCATTGATGGAAAGCTCCAAATGTAGTGAAACTCTAAATCTTTGAATCCCTTGCACATTGTGAATCTCCTTCAAATCAGCTCATGAATGCTTGCCAAGTTGAGTGAACTGTTCGCTAATGACCACAATTCCCAACCTATGTATGATATAGTATTTTTAGTGAGAGGTGATTTTTGCCTCTTCTCACCATCATGATATGATGAACTCCCTCATTTGATCCTATGCACCCTACCCTTGCCTCAACTACTTCTTTGGGGTGACTTACTATTTTTAGTAAGCACCCATATAAGGGACTTACTATTTTTAGTAAGTGGTCATTTTCACTATTTTTTCTCTGAACACTCATTCAAAGTATTCCTCGTGATCTTTAATGCCTTGGAAATAAATTTTGAAATTTCGACTGCAATGGCTTCAAGAATGGAGCTACCATGGCAGCTATTAATGGAGCTTGAAATTTTTAGGTCTGGTTTTTGTCTCCATTTGAGATGAAAACAACTCCATTGCAATAGGTTTTTTATTTGGAGCCCATGTGCAAGTTTTTAGCTCTTTTCCATTGCCGAAATGATGGGAAATCCGACGAATGTGAGTGGTGCATGAAGTGGGATTTTTGTTGGAGAAAATGATTCAAAGAACCATTTAAACTCCCATGTACTGTATCATGATCATCTTGAAAAATTTGGAAGTCTGTAAAAGACAAAACCTCGATCCAATGTGTATCTTTTGAGATATGAAGATTTATCGATCGGGTGACTTCATAGTTATCTGGAAAAAACCATCATTTTCTTCCCGTTCTTCATCTTTTTAGAAATTTTGATCATTTGTTCCCATAAAATCTATGTATTTTCATGGACTGGGTGTTTATGTGGCCATGGCGGAGCTGTTTTAGAGCAAAAATGGTGGACCGGGTGTCTTGACAATCATGCATGGAGCCATGACAAGGTATGAAGCTGTGAAGGAGAAATGAGGGGAAGAAACAGCTAAGTGTCAAATTTAAATTTTCCAAGAAATGCACATGGAGGTTCTAGCTACATTTTTGTGTCCCTGATGTCCTTGACCTCAAGGACATGAGGGACATAAATTTCCACAGTGGTCAAGGTGATGTCATGTTTCCTTGATCCGACGGGAGGGGATTTGCTTGAAAAATGCACCTCGTGGCTGAAAGTTAGTCACGTGGGTGTCCAAAAATAACCATATGGGTTGGGTTAATTTATCCATGTTTGGTGTCCCTCACCTTAGGGACATAAGGGACATCAGTTTCCATGGTGGTCCTGGAGTTGACATGTGGCGCTTGATCCGATAGAAGGGAATGAATGCTATAAAAATTCACCTAGTGGCTGAAAGTCACCATGTGGGTGACCAAAAGACTCCCATAGGGGTTGGGTGCATGCTTCCATTCTTAATGTCCCTTTCCTTAGGGACCAAAGGAGATTAGTTTCCAAAGTGGTCCTGGAGCCGACATGTAGCACGTGATCTCAAGCGGCGGGGAATGGATGCTCCAAAAATGCACCTCGGGATTGAGCCGCCAAGTCTTGAGGTCACATGAGGGTCCCAGAGGTTACATGGTGGCTGGGTTCATTTTCCAAGGGTTGTTATACCTGACCTCGGGGATTTCGAGACATGAAATCCCACCAGGATCCTAGTGTTGACACGTGTCCTCCCAAAAAATGACTAGGTCCTGAACTTCCTTTGAGAGGGAAACTTAGAAAGAAGATAGCTTGAGCTCCCGGTGGAATTTATTGGTGGTATTTTATATTATCCTAACTGAAACCAAATTTTTAATTCAATGAATGGGGTCTCATGTCTTGATTCATCCACATGATCCCTATGGATTAGCTATTTGAGATTCCACTTGTGCCTGATAAAAACTACCTGAAAATCCTATGCGCTAAGGTGTTGTGAAAAATATTATTTCACCATAATTAATTTCTTGGAATCCTCTTTCTGGAGATTTTTTTCTTAATTATAACTCCATCTGAAGCTCCTAGAATCTTCTTCTGAATCCCAACAACTATTTTAGGCTTGTGTACTGCCTAGGCTTGTGAACATTATTTTTACTCGTTGCTCCAAGTATTTCAATACTACTCCAAACCTTCCAAATCATTTCCATTATGTTCTAAGGTCTTCAATTCACCTCCATGTTGAATTTGGCCCTTCCATTCCACTCCAAGGGGTTTATCTAGTCCTGGGAAGGCCGGCGATAGCCCTTCCCAATACTACCAAAAGATATCATCTTTTGATGGATTCCTAAAATCACCTAGGGGTGATTTGACTTTCCTAAATTACCTATGGGAATGAATTAACATCAATCGGAAGGTTATTGGACTTACTAGATGGACTTGGGGTGCTTGGGAATGATAAGACATGAAAAATTTAACATATGGGTATAGTTTTCATGCTAAAAATTATCAATTTCCTTGTTGCACATTTACACGAAAACAACTAGCTCTAGCTTGGGGACATGACATGGACTGAGCATAGCGAATACATGGCATGAGAACTCCTAGAATCTCAACTTTAGACCATATAATTCATTGACCAATGCCTTATCCATTGGGCCTTGCGGAGTCATGTACAACTTACAAAAGAGAAAGTGAGCGAAGAAGGAAACACACACACGCCAAGAAAAGGAAACGACACACACAACAGGAAGGGAAACACACACAACAGAAAGGGAAACACACCTAGCAATCACCTATGATACAAGGCAGGGGATAACCCACTTTCATGGAATCACTTTTCATTTCTTAAAATTTATGTCTTAAGAGGAAACACTAAATGATGATGTTCTACAAATTCGTTGATGGGTTCTAGAAAGTAGCCTCCCCTCCTTAGTTGTTTATGAAATCCATGTGCTTTCAAAATTATCTGTGTACTTGGTAGGAGTGATTCCATGTGATATTCTTGATGTTTAGGCCTTTGCTTAGAAATTTCATTACCTTTATCCTATTTGAATTTGGTCTCATAATGCCAGTTGCATTCCATGTTTATCCATATAGCTGATTCTCCATCGAGCATCTCATCACTGCCCCAAGGCTGATTTTTGTTCAAATTACTTGAACATTCTGGATTCTTTTCTTTCCTAGGTCTATGCTCGTTGACCTCTTTTCCATGAGAAACTTCAAACTTATCCTTTTCCTTTACTCCACTGTGAGGTGCTTGAGTACTGATGGAAGGATTGGACGCGACCTCATACTTGTCTTGTATGTCTATGGCACAAGTGAAGAGATCAAGGATCAGCTCGGGGTCTTCCGCAACTTCTATTACATCCAAGATTTCTTGCATGAATTTATGCTTCACCATTTCATGTAGCTCATCTTTGTATTCCTTTTAAGAATCTTTATTTTTCATCTCAAGGAAACTATCTATAGGGATTACCTCATCATCTTGGGAATCACTGCATTTTATCACTCCTTTGTCCATATGGGCTTTATCTTCAAAGGCCTCAAAAATTATTGCTTCTATTTCTTCATCATGGGAAATAAAATATATCCATTTCATCATCATATACATTAACCATTAGCTTGAGAGGGACATCATATTCATCATCTATATTTATCTCAATATGTCCAAACTTCACACTAGTTGAGGCGTCCAAATCAGCTTCACACTTGTCTTGCAGATTTATGGCTTGCATCAAGAGTTCAAGATTGGGATTGGGGTCCTTTATTTCTTCCGTGGCTCTCAGTAGTTCTTGTATGGAGATTTATTTCAAGCCTTTCATGGGCTCATCACAAGCTGATTTTGTCTCTCCATAGATGGCCTGACTGAGATCATCTTCATCCCTAAATGGGAATGAGAATAACTCCTCATCTTGGATAAACATATAAGGTGATTTTTCTTCTTGAAAATCATCAAGAACTATCTCCTCTTCCTCATGGTTTGCATTGTCTAGTAATTTGGGGCTTCCCTCTTATAACTCCAATATCCTCAATGCTTCTTCAAAATCCAAATCTCTCTGAGAAGGCATGCCTAGACCTATCAAGATGGGAATATCCTTCTTCCTCACCGCCACAAAGTTATTCATCTACCTGCTATCTTGATACAAGATATTATCTTTGGGGCTTCTGGAATTTCATACCATGTCCCTCAAATTTCTCATCACAAGCTGAATTTGTCTCTCCGAGATGGCCCGATTGAGATCATATTCATCCCCAAACGGGATGAGAATAACTCCTCATCTTGGATAAACATATAATCTGATTTTTCTTCTTGAAAATCATTAAGAACCATCTCCTCTTCCTCATGGTTTACATTGTCTCGGTGATTCGGGGCTTCCTCTTATAACTCAAATATCCTCAATGATTCTTCAAAATCCAAATCTCTCCGAGAAGGCATGCCTAGACCTATCAAGATGGGGATATCCTCTTCCTCCTCGGTTGCCACAAAGTTATTCATCTACATGCTACCTTGATACAAGATATTATCTTCGTGGCTTCCAGAATTTCATACCGTGTACCTCATCTTCTTCTTGGGAAGTAATTTCTCCATGTCTCCCTTTACTAGTATGGTTGGGGATGACCAATTCATCTGAATTTTCCTTCCAAGTATCGACATAAATTTCTAATCAGCAACATTCCGAATGAGGTTGGGATGTCTACTACCAAAATCATCATTGAAAATTTCTTGTCTGGAAATTTGGCAAGAGCCACCTGTGCATCTTTGACCTTCCCTACAAGTGAGACCTCTTTTGACTCCAAAGAGTAACAAGAGCCACTAGGTGGATTCATGGTAATTTTGAGAGCCTTGGTGACCTTCAAAGGCATCACATTGTCTAAGGCACCAAAATCTATTATGCAATTGTTCAATACATATTCTCCAATAAGAAGGGAGACGTAGAAAGGTTCAAATTTATCAGTCTTTGATGCACTCATAGAAAAAATGTTCTATGAGGGAGGTGTAGGTTATTTTGGTAGCATGCCTTTGGAACTAGAAGTTACAACATTGGGTGTTAGAATACCACTCATGATATATCATACGAACCTCTCAAATTGCTTAGGATGAGTCAACAAATTGCTTTGCATATTCTATGAAGTCAAAGGAAGTAGATGTGGATAAAGGGGGTGAAGGGACTACTTTTGGATTAAGGACAGGTTTGGAAGAAGGGGTATATTTTTAGGGAATAGAGGGTATTTTGAAAGGTACAGTAGGAGATTTTAAAGTACTAGATTTTAGAGAAGTTGATTTAGATTTAGACTTGGAAGAGACATCAAAAGAGTTACTTGGGATTGCAGGATTCTTTTTACTTGCTACAGGTCGATCTATCAATGCAAACTTCATCGAAGATGGAAGTGGGGATCCTCGATTGATTATTTTATTTTTGGAGTTGCCACAAGAGGATCATTGGCCTTCTTATCCTTTGCAATAGTGGAGGGAGATGCTCATTTCTCATAATGAGAATGTGTGAATACCACACATGAGAAACTCGGTGCATTTTTTTGTCTTCTTCATAACCTCCGAATAATCACATAATCTGATTTGTGTGTTGTTATCAAACTCATAAATTTCTAGGCAACCACAACCTTCACTTTCTTATTCAAGATATTCTTCATTTTCTTGAAATTTGTAATTCATGTTCATAAGTGGGGCCTCCAAAGCAAGCCTTCTGGTGCTCATGTAATCTGATTTTCATTTCTTCTTTGAGAAGAAACTCATTCGATATTTCCCTCCTCAACAATGCCATTTTATTCTCCATTTTCTTCTTTAAAGGATCAGTTCTTTCATCTCTAGCATGTTGAGATTTACCCTTTGAGGGATTCTTGATCTTTCCAGATAGGATGAGATCATCATCAAGTTAAATGGCTAATATTTTTGCTTCTACAATGTGCCTTTGTTGGGATCTTCACAATAAAAATACTACTTCGATGATTCATCATTGATAAAGAATCTCTTGACATTGTTTTGAGATGGTGAATCCTCTTTAGGTATCCTGCAAAGTAACTGTCAAACGAGCCATGAAGTCTCTCTTGGTTTCATTTTCTCCTTAACTTATTTGATCCAACTGCACTAGAGGTCCCGATAGTCTTTAGTTGATTTAAATATCTCTTCAAAAGCATCCTTCATATCATTCCAACCAGTGATGGATCGAGAAGGTATGAGGTAGATAAATTCTACTTGCTTTTTCTTGGAGGGACTCTATGAACAGTCTTACAACACTTCTTCATGTTGGACACCAAGAATTCCACATGATGTCATGAAGGCAGTGATGTGTTCTTCAAGATTTTGTGTTTTATCACCTTTGAACTTTGGAAATTTCTTGTGGGAACTTTTGGTAGATCATGGAGAGGTGGTTCAAGAGCAAGAGGGCATGTTTTCCTTCCCCATGGAACAATGGGTTGGGGTATTTCTAATTCATCTTCCATTATTGTTTATGCTTCTTCTTCAGCTCTTACTTCTACAACTTCTTCTTCTTTTGGGAGCTCAATGTTCAATGGTGGTTGAAAAGTGGGAGAATTTAAAGGGGAGTATAAATAGGAGTCTTGACAAGATTTATAGGTGAATTTTTTGAAGAGTTGGATGGAGAGGAGACTTGAGAGATGAAGTATGGATTATCTCTAATTTGTTGTTACTAATTTTTCAAATCCTTGAAATTAGAATCAATAACACCTCTCAACCTACTCAATCTAGTGTATCTTCCTTTAGCCAACTTTTAGAAAATTTTGCAAAGGGGGAACATGAAAGGAAATCGTGGAATGTGAAAAGTCACATTGCAGAATTAGTTGTGTATATTTTGGCAAAGAGACTTTCATGAACTCTTTTTTTTTCAATATTTTATTTTTTTTTAATTTTCAGACCTATCGGTCATATATTGGGTGTAGATGTTGCTAAATCTACCCCATGGTGGGTGCCAAAAACTGTTGGTGAGACATTTTTTTAGGTGGAAAAACTTGTGGATTTCTTGTCAATGCTCTGGGAATCTAAGTCCCTCTACTTGACCATTACAGCTTTCCATATATGCACGCACATGAAAAGGTGGATTTATGTGGTGGCCTTTTGACCAAGGATCCAATAGGGACACTCCACTGACCCTATGGAAAAGCTTGTAGATACCTGAAAGAGATAACTTTGTCCGAAGAGTGGGAAAGGGGAGTGAGAAAAGACGTAGGAGAGATAATGCTGAAGGTAGGAAAAAAATCCCCGCACACACTAGTTATGAGTATCATCATGCATTTATGAGAAGAAAAGACTATGTAAGCATCATTAAGACCAAATGAAATTTTATGAACATAAAGTATCAAGAAATCTCTTAGTCAAAGAAAGCTAGAAACTCCTTCTTGTATTAATTTCTCAAACAAAGTTGTACATAGTGGACAAATGGAGGAAATTGAGAAGGGGAAATGGAAGAAAATGGATATCTCCTTTGTTCTCTCAAAGTACAATATACTCTTGAGTTTACAAGATCAATCACCAACCCTTTGAAATGGGAATGATGTTACAATTATAGAGTAGAATTTGACTCTTCATCTACCCCCTAATTCCTTTTCATATGTCCTCACACAAATTAAAACTTTTCAACTTCCTAGGAAACTTTTAAGTCCCTTTTTATAACATAAAGGTGACTTATTACATTAGAAACATTAAGACATATGAAAAAGTGCAATCCCAATGCAAAATAAGACTATTGGAAAGTGAGAGAAAGTTTGGGGGAAGAGGAGAGAGAGAGAGAAGAGGAGATGTCATTCCCAATGAATTTTTTTATCCTTGTTGATGGAAAGCTCCAAATGTAGTGAAACTTTGAATCTTCGAATCCCTTACACATTGTGAATCTCCTTCAAATCAGCTTGTGAATGCTTGCTAAGTTGAGTGAACTATTCTACTGATGATTGCAACTCCCAGCCTACATATGATATACTATTTTTAGTGAGAGGTGATTTTTGCCTCTTCTTAACCATCGTGATGTGATGAACTCCCTCATTCGATCCTGCACACCCTACCCTTGCCTCAACCACTTGTTTAGCGTGACTTACTATTTTTAGTAAGCACCTATATAAGGGACTTACTATTTTTAGTAAGTGGTCATTTTCACTATTTTCTGCTCTAAAAACTCATTCTAATTTCCTCATGGTCTTCAATGCCCATTGCCTTTGTCATAGCATCTTTTGATGATGACTTTACAAACATAAAAGTCTACATAGAAAACTTACTATTTGTAGAAAGTGTGTTTCGAGTGCTTGATTTACGACGGAACATAATTTTTTGGACTCGTCTTGTGATTATGATCATACCCTCCGAATTTCTCTTAGTTTTGCTAACTATAATGATTGGAAATAAATTTTGACCAGTAGTAGCTTTGGGCACGAGCTACCATGGTGGCCATTAATGGAGCTTGAAATTTACGTCTCTATTTTTGTCTCCATTTGAGATGAAAATAAATCCATTGTAATAAGTTTTTTATTTGGAGCTCATGTGCAAGTTTTTAACTCTTTTCCATTGTCGGAATGATGGGAAATCCAAAGAATGTGAGCCGGTGCATGAAGTGGGATTTTTTTGGAGAAAATGATTCAGAGCACCATTTTACCTCCCGCTATTACATCATGATCATCTCAAATGAAATAAACATTTATATATATATATAATTTATGTGGCATTTACCTGTGAAAGACCAGGGACATTTGCAACACTTCAAAGAACATCTGGCCATCATCTCATCTATAGAAAACAGATCCTTTGACCCATAAAAGGATGTCTCACCCATAGTGGTGTGGTGTGTTAAACTTGCGCCTCCACCAACATCGCTAGATGTAATCTGGCTACTATGTTGGGCTAGAGTGTTAGTGAGAGACCTCAACACATGTAGTGTGTCAATCTCCACAACCTCCTTCATTGTAGGAGGGATAACTAAAGGTTGTGGGGGTTTTTGGGCATGGGGCATCCTAGGTTGACCAACTGTAATACGTGCACCTGGTCTAGTCTAGGCAGAGCCACCTCCTCGACCTGTAAAACCCAAAAAATTCAAAATAATTGGGGACCTCATTAAGCACAAACTCACAATACAATTTCTTCAAAAAATAAAGAGGAACCTCATTGTTGTTACATGGTGGATAGTTAAAACCATCGCCATCACCCCAAAAATTTCTTAATCTAATCATTGTGACACCAATGGATAGGGAACTAGTTACAATTAGTCGTGAGGGGGCATTGGTTATGGGGTCCATAAATAGTGCACAAATGCAATATTTTCCATTTTTTTCTCTTTACAACCACTTGTGATAATTGGTCTACATAATAATGCCTACAATCAACTCTAAAAGTATTCCATCTATCTATTTGGTTTGTGTTATCAAAATAAATCTCCTAGTTATTTAGATAGTTTACACCTTCTCGGCTCTTAATTCTCCATTGTAAGGTTGAGCGTGCTCAAGTTCCTTAGCACATTCACTTGGTCATTGTTTCCTCCCACACCCTTGTGTGCTTCCCTTTCTTCCTTCCACTCTCCTTTTCCTCTTTGTTCCACTCTTATCTTGCAGCATCTTTTTCACACTGCCTTCCTCCTAGTAGCCATTCATCCTACGTGTGCTTTCCTTCTGTCTCCTTCTCATGCCTCATTATTTTGCACGCATTATCTTTTCACCCTCCTTTGCATCTTTCTATGCTACATCATCCTTTGGCATGCCTCATTATTCCACATGCATTATCTTTGTAGCCTCCTTCACACCTTTCCATGTCATGTCACCATTTGACATGCTTGAGTGTGCCACACGTGCCGACCAAAGTGCACCAATAGGGAATTGAATCCTTGCAACAAAACAATGAGTGACATGTGGTAGAAATGACAAGAACAATTACACAAAAGGTCATCCTTTCAGCTGATCTGTGCATGCCATGTTTCTTGCGTGCATAGACAACTCTAACATACTTCTGATTGTAACATTCCCATTTTAAGACTTTAGAAACAAGGGTTTTTTTTAAAAAACACACAATGTTCTCTATTCTAAATAAAACATTATTTAGAACACACATTCCATGTCAATCAATCTCATAACAGATAACCATATGCAGCTGTAAATGACTCGATGATCCATCGATCTATTTATGTTAGTTTTCAAGATTGAATACTTATCGTATACTTTGTATAATTGGTCTTCCTACCCTTAAACAGGTACTGAGCGATCTATTTAAAGAACCTATCTAAATATTTGTTACCAATATTCATCTGACATCATGTTGCTTTAAATTAGTGACATAGGACAACGCAATAAGCAACTTGAGATACTTTGGCCAAATATTTTCAACATACTATTTATGTCATTATTTCTAGATGGTATACTCGTCATTTCAAAATACGTCCTTCACCTCACTCAAATGTTATATAGAATGGTCTTTACTAACTCGTCACCCACTTGTCCAAGGTTTAGCCCTAGTCCAGTTACAACATAATTTATTATAGGAAGACGCTCATGATGACTTATGGTATATGGGCATACTTAGTCGACCTAAGTAAACCAAATGTGCCAAGGTACCTCGAACCATAAAGGGCTACTCCCTATCCTAAACATGCTAATAACCACCCAGAGAGAAACTATATTCAATTTCGATGTGTGTAGATCTCGGATGATCAATGGAGAAGGTTGTTGCACACACAAATACATTGTTGTATTCTCGAGAAGACCCAAGACTTCTTGAAAGTACAGCCCTGCGGTTGGCGTGTGCCAACATCCTACAAAAACTACCTCGTCAAGATGTACATACTCCTATGAGGTTATTAGTGTTTAATTAATTCGGATTATAAAAAAATTACAACATCCATGCTAAACCCTAATCTAACACTCCTTAAGTTCTTATTCTATAATTGAATCAATTAAGCATTAAAGAACTTCCTTTAACTCATGATTGCTTTTAATGTTCATATACGTATTTTATAAGCAATTAACCAAAATAAGACAACAATATAATGAGTTTCAATATAATGTAATTTAACATTCAAGGAGGTTTAGCAACCACATAGGTCCAATTAGAGTAGAATTCATACAAAATGAAGTCTTATGATTTACAATCATATCTCCAATCCTTTTTGGTTTACATTCATTTAAGAGAGGAAGAGTATTCCTCTAAATGATTACATGTCAAGGTTTATCCTTCACAATTTCTATAGTTTTTATTGCATGTTCATTACGCATCAAATTACTATGCTAAATTGTTTAGATAATAAACATCATCTTATGCAAATTTACAAGTTTGCATCATTATAAGGGAAATTGAGCTAACTCCCTTTATCCATCTTATCAAAGGATAACCAGATAAGCATAAAATAATATGAAGAATATCAACAAGATAGATCTTCCATCTCCTTTATAAAAAGTACGAGATAATTTACACAACCAATGTAAGTAATTCTCAACTCGTAATTCATCATTATAAACTTATATATTTACAAGACTATGCACTTTAGGCATACTTTGTATAACAACAACCTTCATTCTAAAAAAGTATACAATTTTTCTTTTTCAATACAACCTAAGAATGAATCGTAACTCTTTACAAAGAATAAAACTTATATTAGCCAATGCATCATATAATTTTTTGCCTTCTTTATCACTTAAGATGTCCATCTCGCAAAAATTTCTAGCACAAGTCGGTTCAATGAACTGAGCATGATAAGCACTAAGCATTAAAATGAAGTGCATTCCACTAATTGTTTCATTAAAACAACTCTTCTTTAATGAGACAATTAATACATCATACAATAAGCATAAGAGATACCAACCAGAAAAGAAGTACAATAATGAATCTAGATCCACTTTTAAGAAAAGAGCATAATATAATCCACAACATCTATCTTAAAACTTATAGTTTAATTGATCCTATTAATTACCTTTAAACAAACAATAGATCTTGCCATCCCATTATTTCATAATTCTATCCTAATAGAATACAACATTTATCTTTTCTATAAGACAAAATAAGTGTTTACAACATGGTTCACTTTAGGATGATTCATCTAAATCTTAAGCAAAGAATAAGAAGAACCATTACATACCATACCTAAACTCATAACATCTGAAAAATAGATCAGGTTCATAACATGAATTAACTATTTCCTTTCAGGGATAACAATCTTATAAATTCAACATTTAAGATATACATCTAAACAGAATTGCATATCATTCCCAGAAGGTAAAGAGAATCAAAACAGTCTAACTACAATTCTAATTCTACTTCTGCATGCTATAAGTTATCATTCAAAGATCTGAAACCAACGTTCACAAATCAAAGTAGTCCCATACAGGAGTTAATCTCTACTTGAGTTCACCCAAAAAGATAGAGTACAAGAAACAAAACCTACTCCTATCCATCCAAATAAAGCAAGGATTATTCAACAACAAATCGATCAAACAAGTATTCATTCACTTATCAAATAGAATCGACTTAGCTACTATCTTCCTACATCATTACAAAAATGATTTGAACAAAGTAGACTAACAAACCATAAAAAAATCACCATCATATAAGATAATCGTAATGCAGAGGGAGTTCAATAAATGAACTTATTCAAATGACAGAGAAAAAGGATCTCTATTAGGAAAGGTCCATATAATTATTCATTACATTACTTAACAAAATAATTCCCTGCTTCAATTTGATTCATAACGAAAAATGCATTACAGTCCCAAATACAACATACTAATCCCAAGAGAATATATATTTCCTCTCTCTTTAAAAGACCCAAGAACTCATTCATTGTATCCAACAAGAATAGAATCCTGAAATAGTAAGCTAACAAGTTCATAAGTATCCACAAACTCAAGGACTGAAGTCTCTTTAAAATGCTTCAACAACTTAGTACGAAGAGTAAGTAGTTCGTGATTCAAAAAGAACTATACACAAAACAACTGAATGGAGAAAGTAATCCTTCCCTTATAAATTCAGTGTATAAGGGTAATAACTCAACCTTCCAATGAGACCCAAAACTTATTTTAAAGGATCTGAAGAGAGAGCAAGAACCCAAAAACATTTAAGTCAAAAGATGTCCCATTCTTACCTCTAATGCAACTGAAACAAAAATCCAAAACCAGACTTTCACAACCTCATAACTATGGAAGAGGAGACATTGCTTCAAACAAAACAGTCAACCCAGAACGTTAGTTTCCTCAAAATAGAGGGGAAAAGAACACCCCCAAATTTCATGCCATTACCATATGAGAGAAGACGATACAATCTTAAAAATAGAAATATCACATTCATTTAAATAACACGTTCCCAGTTCAAAATATCGAAGGGATTACTAAACAACTCATTCAAACTATCACCCAATTT
Source organism: Taxus wallichiana var. yunnanensis (assembly GCA_018340775.1). Classification (NCBI taxonomy): domain Eukaryota; kingdom Viridiplantae; phylum Streptophyta; class Pinopsida; order Cupressales; family Taxaceae; genus Taxus; species Taxus wallichiana. The sequence goes on from CM031236.1 coordinate 264,302,649, forward strand.
TCTTGTGAGTAATTTTCTCAATAAAATAATTATAAGCTTTAAGCTTTTAATACAAGTAAAACCCAACACAAAATACCATAACAGAATCGAATTCATCAATTCAATTAAAATTTCTTAACACTCAAGTACCAAATATGAGTACAGTTTCGAACACGAGCTTCACACAAAATTTTAGAACTTCACAAGTAATAAAATACAAGTATAGTTCCAAATACGAACTTCAAGAAACAGCTCAGCATTGCATAAGTTTCCAAACACTGGTTCAAAACAACATGAATATCTAACACAATTTTATATCAAAACACGAATCCCTAATTCAAGATCAAATGGAACTCAAGATTCCCTTAAATTTCATAACCCTATATTGCAATGAAGGCTAGTTCAAAACACAACAACCTCAAATAAAATTTATAGAATGAAAAACAGAGCTAAAGAAACAAGTTTCGCATACAAGCTTCACATGCATGCTATCATTGAACTTACACAGAGAGAAATTTTCCAAAACAACATTATTTTTGCCATGGATTCATATCCAAAAATCACAGAGATTCATAAAACCCAGCAAAAAAAAACCATTCAAACATGAAAACAAGAATCTCATGAGAGTAGAGTTGTTTTAATGAATCATTTAGAAAAAAGCAAGGAATATTAATGGTTAGAGCCTATAATGCCCGATAAGTATTTCCGCCAACTCGAAGGAGACTTCTAAATTGAGCTTACAACTCTTTTTCTCCTCCACAAAATATCAACAATCAAACATATTTTCTTCATATGCCTCATATACTTTCTTTCGATCAAAAATAGACCATAGAAACCAAAAATAACTTTGAAGTGAAATTCAAAATGTTGGTTCAATGAACCAAATAGCTCCATGCGCAGAGAAAAATCTGCAATGCATGCAAAACCGAAAAATCTCCCACAAACTCACCTTCCAAGTTTCCAAGACAGCTTTGCACACACAAACCAAGGTCCATCAATACCATTAATTCCAAATTTCCCTCTTATCTTTCCTTGCACACGCTTTAAAACTGGCGAATGCCAATTCCATTCAAACGTTCAATTCCATCTTTAGTGGAGCTTCTGCGTATGCCTCCACTAAATTCACTAGCCCCCCCGCCAAAACCGGCAAGACCACCATCCATTAAACCCTATCAACGCACTTAAATACCATTGAACTGTCACCTTAGAGACATGCAACCCTTAGGTTCCCTTTCAATAGTTTAGGATGGATCCCATAAATCTTAGGTTAGTCTAGAATAACCACCTTAGGTCTTAAAACATTTCCAATAGTAATTCCCACCTTAGCTTGGATTAAATTCATAACCATATAGTATTAGGTATTAGTTAAAATAGCCTAGCATTACTTTAGTAATCTCTCCCATATTCATTTAGTACAAAAGCTTAGGTTAGGATGCCAACCCAAAAAAATAGAATAAGAGGCCTAGATTAGAATAAAATCCAAATAAGTAGACATAGTTAGAACATAAGTGTTCTTACCTAGCTTAGGATACTGTTAGGATAATATTTTGGTTTTTGGACTCCGAATTCCTCCTTTGTCATAAAATAAATTGAATTTTGTTTACATCTATTATGTCTTGCCATGATCGATCCCCAAAGATCTGAGAAAAAACATACAGATTGAATGCAAACATGTTCACATAAGACTAAATAATTTATATCATACAAAGTTTAGTCTGCTATGTCCCTCAAACTACTGAATGTCAATTTACCATTCAGTCTATGAAGAAGATTTAAAACATTCCTTGGATCATTGAAATTGATCCAAGGATGAGTCAGAAGAAGGGATAAGTCTGCAACTCTTAAAGCTAGATTGCAACTCACCTTTCCAAAGTGAAAATGAATTCTTGAAAGCCATACTATTTTAGTCTAATGATTTTTAAGAACATAAATGATTTATCCATATCAAGCATGATCTTCAATAGTCAAAAGAACACATCTTTATCAAGAAAATCACATGTCAACACTTGAAATGCAAAAGAGGAATATAATAGTTGTCGAGGGTGTTACATGCTTCCCTCCTAAAAAGAATCATCATCCCGATGATTATCTCATTTTTAATAGTTTGCATCAAGGAAAATCAACTTATTCACTTTTCTTACCATATGTCAAAAACATATCAGAATTTTTAAGTTCTAGAAATCAACATTACATAGTTGTTTATTCAAAAAATAAATATCTACCCAAAACTAGGCATACTTATTGTAATATAAAGATAAAATCACAAATTTTTATCACCAACAAAATCAATTGCTTCAAATAGATATGCAAAATCAGTTTTCATATCCTCAATTTTTTCCCAAGTTGCACTTTCTTCATTAAACTGGTCCCACTAGACCTTACATTGACTTATTTCACGATTGCTTAAATGCAAATAGGAGTTTTCAACACTCATATGGGTTTAACCATGATTATTCTTGGGTCTTGGACCTGCAAGGAATTCTAATTTAACATGTGATAAATCTGAAATGTATTTCTTAAGCAAAGAAATATGGAAAACATCATGCATTCATGACAAAGCAGGAGGTAATGCTAAATGATAAGCTATTGGATTGATTACTTCAACTATCTCAAAAGGTCCCACATAACGAGGTGATAACTTGGTAGCCTTGCCAAAAGCTATAGAACTCTTTTTTAGGTTTAACTCAAGAAAGACCTTCTCACCAAGTTCAAATTTCCTATCAACCCGCTTTAAGTTAGCATAACTCTTTTATCTTTTGCTTCTTTCAAGCGTTCAAGAATCATTTTAACTTGTTGTTCCATTTATGTAAGGATTTCAGTTCAATTACCTCTCTATCCTCAATGTTTTCCCAACTAACCAGGGTTCTACATTTTCTTCCGTATAATGGCTTGAAAGGTGCCATCTTAAGAGAAGCATGATATGTATTATTGTATGCAAATTCAACTAATGGAAGATACTCTTCCCACTTATACTTTGCTGATCCATACAATACATCCGTAACATATCTTCTAAAACTTGATTTACTCTTTCAGTCTATCCATCCATTTCCGGATGATACGCAGAACTAAAATTTAGCTTAGTTCCTAGAGCTGCATTAAGCATTTTCCAAAACATTGATGTCATTCTAGGATCTCTATCAGATATGATTAGTTCAGGTACTCCATGTAATCTGAAAATCTCATGTACAAATCTTTTAGCCAATATAGGAGAATCATCCTTCAGATTTCCAGCAATAAAATGTGCTACTTTCATTAGTTTATCAACAACTACCAAAATAACATCATGTTTATTTCTTGACATAGGTAACCCTTATACAAAATCCCTGCTTATTACTTTCCACTTGTACTCGCAAAGATACTATGAGGATGTAACAAACCGGTCAGGGTGCATATGTTCCGCTTTAACACGTTGACATTCAAGGCAATGTGTCACGTGAATTAATAACGCCCTTTTTCATTCCTTTCCAGAAATATTGTTGTTTTATATCAGCAAGCATTTTTGTAATGTCGTGTGTCCATAAACAGTGAATTATGATATTCAACTAAAATTTTCTTTCTTGAATCATTTAGCAAAGGTATGTATAATTTGTTTTCAAATCATAATATTCCTTCATTATCAAAGTGAAAACCTTTATACCTTGCATCTTTTGGATCTGCTACAGTGCTGCTTTTACTTGGCTTTGAAAGTAAGATTCGATTCCATAACACTTTTTACTTCATCCTTAAACCAAGTTCTTAATGTTATAAGAGCAGAAATATGCTTCCTATGACTTAGAGCATCAATAACTCTGTTTTCTTTTCCTTTAATGTAACTTATGTCAAAATCATATTGAGACAAAAAATCTAACCATCTTCATTGTCTTGCATTCAGATTTGGCTGAGTGAAAATGTACTTAATCCAAGATGATCAGTTTTTAATGCAAAGGGTTTACCAAGTAGATAATGCCTCCAAACTTGAAGTGCATGAACAATGGCAATAAACTCTAAATCATGTGGATCATAATTCAACTCATGTAACTTAAGTTTTCTACTTTCATAAGCTATGACATGATAATTTTGTAACAAAATACTACCAAGACCCTCCTCAGATGCATCCGTTAAAATAGTAAAGTCTCCATAGGGATCTGGTACAACTAACATAGGTGCAGAAGTTAACTGATCTTTCAAAGTTTTAAATGTAGATTCACATTTTTTAATCCATAAAAATTTCTTATCCTTTTTCTGTAATGAAGTTATGCATGCAACCACCTTAGAAAAGTCTTTTACAAGTTTTCTATAGTAACCAACAAGTCCCATGAAGCTTCTAACTTCATGTACATTCTTTAGTGCAGGCCACTCAGCTTATAGCTACAATTTTAGAAGGATCTACAACAATCCTATTTTTCTTATAACATGAACCAAATAGTGAACTTTTGTATCATAGAAAGAACATTTAGACAAATTTACCAAACAATCATCTCTTTCTCAGAATTTCCAAAACTATCTTCAAATGCTCATCATGCTCCTCAATAATTTTATAATACATGAGAATGTCATCCAAGAATACAAGCACAAACTTGTCCAAGTATTCTTGAAATATATTGTTCATTAAGTTCATAAAAGTTGCAGGTGCATTCGTTAATCCAAAAGGTAAAACTCTGAACTCATAATGCCCATACCTTGTTCTGAAAGTGGTTTTATGAATGTCCTCCTCCTTAATCTATAATTGATGATATCCAGATCAAATATCTACCTTATAGTATACAGTTTCTCCATGCATCCGATCAAATAGATCATCAATTCTAGGAAGTGGGTATCTATTCTTGATTGTTGCTTTGTTTAACATCCCGTAATGAATGCAAAATCTAAGTGTTCCATCTTTCTTTTAACAAAGATTATTGATGCACCCCAAGGTGAAACACTCAAATTTAATCAAACCCTTAGAAAAATTTCTTGCAGCAGTGCCTTAAGCTCTACTAATTCTATAGTAGTCATTCGATAAGGTGCCTTAGAAATAGGTTCAAGACCTAGTTTGATTTCAATCGTGATGTCAAACTCCTTTTGGGTGGTAGACTGACAACTCTTCCCAAAACACATCACCGTATTTTTGTAACATCGATAACGTTCCATGAAATCGTTGTTTTCCTCTATAGATTCAGAAATTTTTACCGCATATAAGGTAAAACCTTTATTTTTGGCCTTTTTAAGTTATATAGCGATAGTTGCCTAACTAAAATTTTCCATTTTACACCCTAAATCTCTCGTTGTTTTCTATAGATCATCTAAATAACTAATAAATTTTTCAAACCGTCCACTTTTGTTTTATGCTCAAATAACCAGGTTTACACCTATGACTACATCATAATATCCCAAAGGTGTAACATAAAGGTCAACTTCAATGGAAAAGCTAGGTAATTCAAGGATCGCCCAAAAAGACACATACTAACTATATGAAAAGAATTATTACCATAATGTACAATCCATGATTTATCCATTTTTATATCTTTTCTTTTTAGTTTTGATGCAAGTTTACTAGAAATAAAACATTCAAAAGAGCTCCCATATCAAAAAGAATAGTTACACGTATGTCAATAACTTACCCATAACTTCTATGGGTGTATCTTGCTTTTCATCTTGCTTTTTAGCTACTGCAGCATGTATCTTGTGTTGTTGATTACGGTCATCCTTCTTCAAAGGACATTGATTCGTGTAATGATCTTTTCCACAGTTATAACAGCCTCCTACAGGTCCCTTTTTAGGCTCAAAATTATTTCCAGCCTTAAAGTTATCATTCTGACCTCCATAGGACTTCTATTTGTTATTATTAGTCTTGAAAAAGTTGTTTCGTGCATTTCCAGCAGACTTATTTGTTGTTGTTTTCTTATTATTATCAGCTGAAAACTTATTTTTATTACCAAACTTCTTCCATGGTCCTTTCTTAGGTGCAAGAGATGTTGAAGAGGAGTTGGGAATTTTCTTCCTTACTTCCTCTTTATGAGTAGAAATTGCCTTTAATTTTTGTTCCTACCTTAGGGCATTTTCAATAACCCCTTCCATTATGGTTGGGCTGTGAACATCCACCTCTCCTCCTATAACGAGATTCAATCCCATGATGAATTTGTGTATCCTAAACTTCTCATCAGTTTGGTGCTGAGGTACATACTTAAGGAGTTTTGTAAACCATTCCCAATACTTAGTTTACCATTAGCTTTCCTTCATCTAAGTTCTGAAATTCAGTCATTTTATGATCATAGTCAAGTCATGCGGTAGCCATCGTTGCCTAAAGTATCCTTTAAATTGCTCCCATATGATATTAATTTTGTCAATATTCAACTCATCCTTATGGATGTCCCACCATGACGATGCTTTATGGGAAAGCTGATATGCTCCCCTATAGCCTTGGTTTCTTCGAGAAGTTCCTTATTACGAAGTACTTCTCCATTTTGTTGAGTCAATTCTCAGCCCCATCTCCTAATGTGGTGCCATAAAATTAGGTGGACTTATCCTTTTTATATCATTAGTGAGTTTAGCCACCAACCTAGCCTTTCTATTCTTAGGTTGAATAGGTATGTTCACATTGTTATTATCAAGACCTACATTGGTGTTGTCCCCTAGAGGTGTTTGATTATTTTTATCAAGATCATCTTCCTCCTCATTTCCCATTACTTTTTCAAGTACATCCAAATGATCTCTTGTTTCCAATAGGGTAGTAAGGATCTCATCGAGTTTCTGGGAAGTTACTGCTCCTTCCTCAAGTGGAGGATTATTTTCAACATGTCCTCTTATTCTAACCATTTTTGTTAGCAAGAAAATTTAAGTTTATCGATTATGGACACAATAGGTCCAAGAGATGTAACCTTCATCTCGATACCAAGATGTAACATTCCCATATTAAGACTTTAGAAATAAGGGAATTTTTTTAAACACAATGTTCTTTGTTCTAAATAAAACATTATTTAGAGCACACATTCGATGCCAATCAATCTCATAACAAAAACCATATGCAAATCAGTAAATGACTTAATGATCCACCGATCTATTCATTTCATAACTTGGTGATCTACCGATCTATTTATGTTAGTTTTAATTATTGAATGCTTATCGTATACTTCGTATACTTGGTCTTCCTACCCTAAACCGGTAATCGAGTGATATGTTTAAAGAACCTAAATGAATATTTTTTTACCAATATTCATCTAACATCATGATGCTTTAAACTAGGTGACATAGGACAACGCAACCAACAACTTGTAATACTTTGGCCATATATTTTCAACATACTATTTATATCACTATTCCTAGATGACATACTCATCATTTCTGAATACGTCTTTCACCTCACTCATCTGTTATCTAGAATGGTCTTTACTGACTTCTGTCAGTCCACTTGTCCAAGGTTTGACCCTAGTCCAGGCTACAACATAATTTATTATAGGAAGATGCTCATTATGACTTAAGGTATATGGCCATAACAAGTTGACCTAAGTCAACCAAATGTGCCAAGGTACCCCGAGTCATAAAGGGATACTCTCTATCCTAAACATGTTAATAACTGCATCGAGAGAGAAACTATGTTCAAGTCCGTGATGTGTGTAGATCTCGGATGATTAATGCGTATGGGTGTTGCTAAATATCAACTACATCGTTGTATTCTTGAGAAGACCCAAGTCTTCTCGAAATTACAGCCCCGCAATTAGCGTGTGCCAACATCCTACGTGAAACCGCCTCGTCAAGATGTACATACTCCTAGGAGGTTATTAATGTTTAATTAATTTGGATTATAAAACAAATTATAGCATCCATGCTAAACCCGAATCTAACACTCCTTAAGTTCTTGTTTTATAATTGAATCAATTAAGCATTAAAGAACTTCCTTTAAATCATGATTTCTTTTAATATTCATTTACGTATTTTAACAAGCAATTAACCAAAATAGACAAAGAATATCATAAGTTTCAATATAATGTAATTTAACATTCAAGGAGGTTTAGCAACCACATAGGTCCAACTATAGTAGAATTCACACAAAATGAAGTCTTATGATTTACAATCGTATCTCCAATCCTTTTTGGTTTACATTCATTTAAGAGAGGAAGATTATTCCTCTAAATGATTAAATGTCGTGGTTTATCCTTCACAATTTCTATAGTTTTTTCTACATGTTCATTATACAAATTTACAATCTGCATCATTATAAGGGAAATTGAACTAATTCCCTTTATCCATCTTATCAAAGGATAACCAGATAAGCATATAATAATATGAATAATATCAACAAGATAGATCTTCCATCTCCATTATAAAAGTATGAGATAATTTACACAACCAATGCAAGCAATTCTCAACTCGCAATTCATCATTATAAAATTATATATTTACAAGACTATGCACTTTAGGCGTCTTGTATAACAACAGCCTTCATTCTAAAAAGCATAAAACTTTTCTTTTTCAATACAACTTAAGAACGAATCAAATCTTTACAAAGAATCATACTTATATTAGCCAATGCATCATATAAGTTTTTTCCTTCTTTATCACTTACGATGTCCATCTGTAAAAATTATTAGCACAGGTCAGTTCAATGAACTGAGCATGATAAGCACTAAGCATTAAAATGAAGTGCATTCCACTATTTTTTTCATTAAAACAACTCGCTTTAATGAGACAATGAATATATCATACAATAAGCATAAGAGATACCAACTAGAAAAGAAGTACAATAATGAATCTAGATCCACTTTTAAGAGAAGAGCATAATATAATCCACAACATCTATCTTACAAGTTATAGTTTAATTGATCCTATTAATTACCTTTAAATAAACAATAGATCTTGCCATCTTATTATTTCATAATTCTATCCTAATAGAATACAACATTTATACTATCTATAAGACAAAAAACGTGTTTACACCATGGTTCACTTTAGGATGATTCATCTAAATCTTAAGCAAAGAATAAGAAGAACCATTACATACCATACCCAAACTCATAACATCTGAAAAATATATCGGGTTCATAACATGAATTAATCGCTTGATCTATTCAAGAGCACTCTCAAGTACTTCATCGTAAGTTCTTAATGGGAACTGACTTCTTCCTTCACCTCTCTACCGAGAGAATGAAGGAATAAATCACATAGTTCCATCTGATCCATATTTGGGGCACTTTCAAGAATAAAGAACTCGTACACCACCTCTGGATGAAATGGGCGATGTATTCATTGTGTTCTTGTTTAATGTGCAAGAATTCCCGATTCCCGCCCTTAATAGTTTATTCATGTCAAAGGCCTTAATGAACTCTGAAATGATTTTTTTGAACGAATGGATGGAAGCCTCAGGTATTCTATAATACCAATCGAGAGCGATGCCCTCCAAATTTTTGGGGAATATTTTAGCAACAACCCCATCCCATGGGAGTAGTTCTCGGATGGCTATAGTGTAAGCTTTGATATGTGCATTCGGATCTCCCTCACCTTTGTATTTGGGAAAATCGGGAAGAGGTCTTGGAAGCATGATGCTTCGTATGGTGAAATCTAAGGGCTCTTTCAAATATTCTGAGTAAGTCCCTATCGCATAGGTTTCAACCATTGATGGTGCCTACTGAGGGAGCAGAGGTGGAATGGGTTGTTGATATGGCGTAGCGTATGTGTTAGCGGGGGCATAAGGAAACCCCTGTGTTTGAGGAACCATGTCGGGAGAGGAGAGCATATCCCCTTATGGTGATTTGGAGTACATGTTTAAGTATGACAGGGTATTGTCCAGAATGGATTGTTTTGTACTAGACTCGGAGGCACGGCGTTAGAGACGGTGGGTCTAGTTGGCGTTGTTGTGAATACTGAGGAGTCATGCCTAACGTGCCTACTCCTGTGAGGATGTCTACTTGGCTAGGAGGATTAGAATTTCCTATTTGTATGAATTGATAATGGTGATTTTCTTGAGCAAGTTCTAACCCTCTCACTTTTTCTACTAATTGAAATGACTTCATTTGGTGAAGTCACTTGTTTTTCCGTAGTGGCGTTTTTGTATATCATGGTGTTGTATAGGCATGTGATATTCCGCTATGAACTGATGGCTGCCCTACCAAGTTTCCCCGAGGGCATTTCCTATATGACGTGGTATGGAGGTATTTTCTTAGAAAGAGATTTCAGGTTGTGTTTGTAAACCTCCTATAGGTGGGTACATTCTTTGAGAATGTCGTTCATTCCTGGCATAACGTACCGAATGTTCATCATCTAAACCCAGGTATGAGTCTGATTGTCTACTAATTTGTGGTCTAAGTAGTACTTGAGGAGACGAACTTGATTCTCCTGTGAGTGTCATATTATTCGAGCCTGAAGGCTCTGTTTGCCACATTTGAGCGAGCTGATCTAACTTCTCAGTTTGAAAAGATGAGTTATATCTGACCCTTGGAGTTTGTGTTGACAACTGGTTGGTTGAGTAGTTGTCACCCCATACTAAGAGTGAGGGTGATGATTGTCTATTTTGTTGGGCGTAGTATGCCTCAAGGCCCAAGAGGGGCCTGCCATATGCATCGAATCCCGACATATTCGGGGTATATGAATACCCGCAGAATAATGGGAAGGAGCGAAGGTGATGGTGAAAGCTAATGAGGTAGTAAAGATGAAAGAGTCATTTTTAATTTGAAAGAACTAGTAGAAATATGACTCTAGACTAGAAAGTAGAAAGCGAGCGTATCAGAAGGTTGCGTGTTCGTTTCACTTCGGGTTCACCAATTTTGTACGATGGAAAAGTGACAAGTGAGCGTGGGAATCTACAAATAACTCTTCCTCGTACCCGACCTCCCGAGGTCGTGTCGAGACAGCCGGTGGGGATGGAATATGTATGGGATGCAGACAGACTAGTTAGGAAATCTAATATATTCAATACGTACTAGTGGAATTTGTGAATCTAAGGCAAAGAAGGCCCTTATAACCTGAACTGGTGTGATAGATCAATCGGCAAGGATGATCGCTCAAAGGATCCAATCAATATCGAAGCTCGCGTGATCCGATCTATGGGTTGTGGAATACATGGAAAATGACCTGGGATAGTTTCATGTATGTCTCCGGATAAGGTCATATGGTGGATGGTAAATATAGTTGACTCTATGGACGATTCTATGGCCTAGTCCAGAATTCTCTAGCTTTGTTAGCTGTTGTATCTAGTAAGGATAACTATTCAATGATGATAGGTGGAAGTGGAGTGGATTTGAATACTAGTGTGTGTAGGCCAGTGTCTATGTCTGATTGACTTATGGATTCGTTGGGTTACGGGATTTGTGGATCACAACCGTAGACTCTTGGTTGTTGCGGTCCTGCTATGGTCATGCGTAGAATTAGTTCCTAATCCCTAACACCCAGTAATCGTATGATTTCTCAGCCTCTATATTCAAAACTAATAGCTGTGTGATCTTCTTAGAGTGCCTCACAGGTGTTCTTGCAACCTGAATTCTTAGGCTGGTATCTATATCTGTAAGAGTGTCTCCTGCATCTAGTTGTGGGACCAAAGGATCGCAACCAAAGGTTTGTTCTCTTTCAACCCCTTCTACAGTCATATGGATGTTACCTAGGGTAATTTGTAGTTTGGTTGATTCGACCAAAACGTGTGCACTTGGTCGTCTTCTATGTTTAATCTGCTCAACTGGGAATTGATTTGTGCAAAGCTTACCGTTGTTCTAAAGACTTGATCCTAAGATTTTGATCTATATTAGTTATTGCTGTGATGAGATTGGGTTAGGGCATGATTGGCTCGAATACGTATTCTCCGGCTCCCTAGGTCCCGTGATTATCATACAAAAGTAACAATGTAAATTAACTACGGCAAAGTGAAATTTAACTGCTTTGAATATATCTATAGCATATATGATTTCTCTATTTTTGTATTTTCTGATGAACTATTCGAATGAATCAAAAAGAGTAATTGTTAACATATCTAGAATTTGACAATTAATTTAATGATGAAATTAAAACAAACAAGATAACTGAGTGTAGCTATTTGTCTGTGCAATTGTGAATCTATTCTAAACAATGAAATAATTGACTTAATCTATTTGTAAGGCTCTTGATCCTACCTCAGAAGTGAGGAGTGAATCATAGTTTCTCAGAAACTATCAATCCCCACAGCTTCCCTGGCAATATCGAGAGTAGAATTGACTGAAATAAAGTGATTGGCTACTTTATTTTATATGTTTCTAACTAGAACCTTAAAAGCTAGAACTTGGATTCTGCAGTAATGCTGGCGAACCCAATGGTGTGTGTGATCTTGTCCCCTCAGTGTGATCTCCTTGTTCCTTCATGTTCATGTGGATCTAGAAAAGTGTGTAATGCTAGCATCAATAGAAGTAGATATTGGGACAAAGGTAACTCAAGATACAGACTCGAATACAATGTGAATAGGAGAGAGATAGCGCAAGAGTACATAGTTGGCTTATGTAATTCCTAGTGGGATTTATTGTGAGTCATGCAACATGAAACGTCCAGAACCTGAAACTATCCTGTTTGAAGAACAAAACCTGTAACTTTAATGGCTTCCTATTAAAAACAAACTATTCTACTCCAATGGATTGGATAAAATGTCAACAACACTTGCACAAGATGGATATGTGGCTTCCTAACAGCAAAACAACACTAACTAGGCATGCAATGAAAGAAACTAAGAACTCTAAGAAAAATCAAAACTAAATCTATTACAAAGAGAAATTCGTGAGGAAAATTTGAGGGGCCTTTTTCTTGAGCACAAGCCATCTATTTATAGCATTTGCGTTTACCTAAGGTAAAAACCAAATAGAACTCTTAAACTATAAACAATGGCAAAACATTATTCCAGGGAACCAGAATCATAAATGCAAGCTTATGGTGGTGAAAGAAAGCTAGTAAAACATTGAAATTACGTGAGTCATGTTAAAAGAGCTTTCTAGAAAACATGTAAAGGATGACCGCCCGAGTAGGGTAGCAAGATTCTGATGCCACCACTGCTCGTATGGCGGTCACGAGACCGCCACCCAGGCAGGTGGTGGTTTCGTCACTAAAGAGAAAAAGGCCAAAAAAAGAGGGGAAAAGGGAAAAACAAAGCATGCAGGGGCTAAGTGGGGCATGCGGGATGTTAACGCACACTTGGAGATCTTTTCGGATCCCGAACACCTTACGAGGAGACCTGTATCATCATTGGGGCACTGTTACATTATTTTGGCAAGACAAAGACTTTACAATTTTGGGTACGATACGCTTACATTCTATCCCTTATGTTTTTATTGATAGAATTCTCTTCAAGAAACATTTTGATGGTGTGTTGTTAAGATGTATCAATGGCGTGCACACTCGGGAAAGTGTTAGCATAATTTCATGATGGATTCTATGGTGGACATTTTTCTGCCAAAACTACAACAGAGAAGATCAGAATGTAAGGAATATTTTGGCCTAACCTATTTTCGAGATGCACATAAGTGGGTCAAAAATGCAAGGAATGTGTGTTCTTTATAGGAAAGAATAAATATGAAGCACTTCCTCTCGACCAATCCAAGCGGATCAACCTTCTACGTAATTGGGTCTCAACTTCATAGACATGATTAATCCTCCTTCAAGTGTTGGACACAAGTGGGTGTTGACAAGCTACAAATTACTTCACCCAATGGATGAAGTTTTCGCACTCAAGGAATCAACTAAGTCAATCATCCTAGATTTTCTCGAGGGTATAGTCACAAGTTTTGGTGTTCCTCAAACCATTATCTCTCGATAATGTAAAAACCTTCATTGGCACTAAATCAATGATTGGGCTCTAAATCAAGGCATCTATCTAAAGACTTCTTCTAACTATTACCCTTAAGGAAATGGTCAAGTAGAGACAAAGAAACAAGAACCCGGTCGAATCATGAAACACACAATGGACATCACCAAAGACAATGGCATACAAAGGTTCCACACGCGTTATGGGAAGATAAAATAATAATTAAAAGGAAATAAGAACTTTTCCTTACAAGCTTGTCTATGGCAAGGAGGTTACCCTTCCTTTGACACTAGAGTTGAACTCTTTGGCATTTTCCCAACAACTAGAATTCAAAAGCGCAATCCAGAGAGAAATCAAAATGATAGAGTTGGTTAATATTGAACAATAAAGGAAATTTTCCATAATCAAGCTAGAACAACATCAACAGTAGCAAATAAATGGTTTGGCATAAAGGCTAGGCCTCAATCTTTTAGATTTGGTGCCTTAGTCTTAAAATGGGATACGAACAGAGCTAAATCAAGGCACTATTCAAAGTTTTATGTACTTTGGGGTGGCTCATACATCATTAGATTGTTAAAAGAGGCTAAATATTTTGAGTTAACTCATCTTGATGGAGTTGCGCTACACGCAAATACCAAGAATAAGATCTATCTCAAACCCTTCCATTAGGTTTGCTACATCATTTTGTATATATTAGAGTAGTTTTAATTCCTTTAAGTGTGTTACCCACACATTGTTTGTTTGTACATAGTTATTTCTTCTCGCATGCTTCCTACGGGTGCTATTATTTTGCTTCCAAGATGCCAACATTTTTCAGCAATTATAGTATTTGGAATAAATTCAAGAAATGATATTTCAAGTGACTTCAGGGGTAGTTCTTCAAAGCTGCAGATTAAAATTTCATGATTAAAAAAAAGAATCCATGCCCAATGGATGCTTCAGGCTACTGATCTCCTTCATCTAGTGGGTAGATGGTCCCAAAAGTCTCCAAAACTATTATCCAAACAACTCTCCCAGTTATTTAGGTAACTTACACCTTTTGGCTCTAAATTCTCCATTACAAGGGTGAGCGCACTCAAGTTCCTTGGCACATTCACTTAGACATTGTTTCCTTATGTGCCCTTGTCTACTTCCCATTCTTCCTTTCACTCTCCTTTTCCTATTTGTACCACTCTTGTCTTGGGTGCATCTTCTCGCGCATCCGCCTTCCTGCTAGTAGCCATTCATCCTACGCGTGCCTTCCTTCTACCTCCTTCCCATTCCTCATTATTTTACACACATTATATTTTTCACTCCTTCATGCCTTTCCATGCCACATCATCCTTTGACATGCCTCATTATTCCAGTGCATTATATTTTCACCCTCCTTTGTGCCTTTTGTGCTACGTCACCCTTTGACACGCTTGAGTGTGCCACATGTGACTAGTCAAAGAGCACCGATAGGTGCCAAATCCTAACAAAATAATGAGTGACATGTGGCGTAAATGAAAAGAATAATTACACATTTGGCTGTCCTTTTAGCTAATCAGCGCATGCCACGTGTCTTGCATGCACGCACAACTCGACGAACTTTTGACATTCGTATCTCTTCTTTAGAGAATTTTGATTGGCACGTGCCTACTATTAATTGATAGCTGCTGATGTAAGCTACAATGCTAGAAATTCAAATTCAAATTCTTGGTGGATCTGGTAGGTGAGAAATGGGAAAACATATTTATGAGCATTAATGAGTAGATATGATTACTTCAACCACCCAATTTGATATGATCCTCCCTCCTTCCTTCTCCAACATGCCAAACAGACTTAGGGAAATGTATTTTACATATTTACAAGAGGATTTACAAGAATTGAATGCTTATTTTTGGTGGTTTTATTTCAAATTCAGGTTTACCCTCCTTATTTTCTTCTTATTCCATGGAATCATCTATAAATGTAAGAGTTAGGCTCATTATTAACGTTGGACACTTTGGATCCTTAACTACTTTGTTAAGGACTTCATATTTTCCTTATTTTGAGTTGCAAGCCTCTAGATCTGGCTCTTGGATGTGGATATCAACCTCTTTCTCCATCAGAACAGCTCCATACATTTCTCGGAAGTAATAGAAACTTTGTTTTTGATTATTCTCTATCCTAGCTTGTCTACATTCCTTCTTCTTTCATTTTCTTTTGTATTGCATGTTTGTTGTGTCATTCTATGTCCTCAGTAGCTCATTATTTAATTTTGTTCCATGAAACTAGTTTGGTAAATATTTTTTAAGTTGTGCTACATGTGCCCATCCTTCTTTCATGCATTTCCATTCATTTTTGCTCGTAAAAATAGTGTTCATCCCTCTTTTCTAGTGCTATAACCTTTTAGTGTAGGTCTCCTTTCATGTTATCCTTCCATCTCTAGTCCCTTAGTATTATTATCTTAATTTTCCCTTTTAGCACTAGGAGTAGCAATAGCAATAGAAATAGATAGAGGATCCGACCTTTTCCGCAGAGATCCGTCCCAAGTGCACAAGGTCCCACAACTTGGATATGATTCCATTGTTGTCACAAATGATTCGGTTCTTCAAGATCCATGACACGGATGCAAGTTTTATGACCAAAAGTTTATTGCAGATTCAATTTCATTAATCAATGTTTGAAGTGTGTTGGATAAAGTCATGTAACTTGGATTTGTGGAATGATTTTTTCTGATAGTGTGAATAAGTTTCGAATGGAAATTTTATTTTCTCATATTTTTGTAATGATATCACCTTGGGTTCTTAGTGGTTCTATGGGGATGGTAGGAGCCACAAGAGGTGGAGGAACATTCGGAGGAGGGTTTTGAGGAGGTGGAGGAATATTTGGAGGGTTTTGAGGAAGTGGAGGAACGTTTGGAGGAATTAGAGGATTAGCAGCTTGCTAAGCAACTGACAAAACAAATAAATTTTATACATAAACAAAATATTGAAAAACCCATGAAAACCACAAAAACCTAAAATGCAAGAAAATTGATTAAAAATGAGGGTTTACCTCTTCATCTCTGGAACATCATGTAAATTATCATGATCTAGAAGAAAAAATTACAATTTAGAAGGGTAATGCAAAGTGCAAGTGTCAACAATGGAAAAAATGCGCAATTAGGAAAAAACGGTGGGAAAAATGAGGATCATGGCTATTTGTTTTTTGTATCAAAGGACCGCAATGTGGTATAGAACCGTATTCATGGTTTAAAATCACGATCGCGGTCTTAGGTTCAGAATTTCCCGAACCTAAAAATAGACTGCAATCGTGGTTCATAAAATTTGGGATTTGATGTCCACTTTTTGGTCCCCTAACTTTCTGCACTTACCCTAATAATATCGTCAACTTGATTTTTGATGTGCCTTCTAACATGAGTCACAAGTTCCTTGATGGCATGTTATGTAATAGTGATTTATCGATGAACTTAAGACCACATGGAAAACAAGGAGTCATTTATCCAATCCTCCACTCAAGTAAGGATGTCACACCAAAACCATCTATAGTGGGATGAGGGTCAAGGTAGGGTGGTGATCCATAAGTAGGTTTTCATCTAGTTGGTCATGGAGAAGGTGTTCGGTTCAAAGAGAAATTGGCCCCATGATTTTTATTTTGAGAGGAAATTTCAACAATGGGATGCTTGTTATGAAGAACTCGATAGTTGGCGCCAATGTGTGTGTAATATCTATGATGAGAGAAAAAGAAATTATTTGAAGTGGCATAATTTTTAACCTTATTGGTTTGGTCACATTTGACCTTGGCTTAAATTTTCTTCATGTGGCATCAATATGCTCTAAATTCATAAACATCATTCCGTAGAATCTCGTGTTATGTGCAATATAGATCAATCATAGAGGATTGAGGATCCATAAGGGAAAGAGGTAGGGGAGACGTCTTGCAGGCTATAGAGGGATAGTGAGAATATCTAATGAGGGTGCCAATAAAATGGGTGAGGATGGCACTGATGGAGTAGTGTGTCACCCAGTCATTAAGGCACAATAAATAGGATCATCACCCATGAGATCATCAGCTTCATAGTCAAAATGAGCAACCCAATCATCTATTTCTATTAAGGAAAATGGGTCGGATATGTCATTTGTGATATGTGGGAGTGTGACCAGTGGAGAAAGCCGAGGCTCGAGGCATTAGTGGGTAAGAATCATCAACCGTATTTGGAGATTCTTCTTATACTAGGATGACATTTACGTCATGATTAATTTTGCTGCATAGGTTTCTTAGCCATGCAAGACTTCCTAATCATGAATATGGGCATAACTAGCCAATTTAGGGTCATCTAAAGTGTAACCATTGTCATAATCTGATATGGAAACATCAACCACACAAGAATCGACTATGGTCTTGAGTTATACCATACACTCCTATGGGAGTTACGGTGTTTGTGAGATAACTATGGGAATTGAAGGTTCCTTCTTGCGAGGCTGCAAGGAAGGATGTAATTGAGATATGACGAGTTCAGGGTGAAGATCATAATTTTTATTATAAGCATGAATTCATCGGGATCGTCATCATATGATTCTAATATATTAGAGGAGTGCACTTCACCAATGCCGATGACCGGCATTACTGTGAAGAGTATCTATAGGGTAGTTAAAACATTGATATTATAGAAAGGGGATAGGTGATAGTTCATCAAGTGTGGGTAACTTGTATGTCCCCTTTTTTAAAGTGTATCATATTTTCAGGGGTTACTTTCCCTCAATCTTAGAAATATCTCTATGGTGAGAGAACTTCACACTTTGGCATGTAGAAGAAGTAATGATATACATACGATGAGTCCAAGTCTATCCTAGGAAAATATTATAAGATATGAGAAAATTAAAAACCATGATTTTGATGTGGACAATCCTTTGGGAATGGTGATGCGTGACCAAATACACCCCATAGGAGGAATCTTTTGGCGATCATATCCTTGACAAGAGATTTGTGTAGATTTTAAGTTATCAATATAATAACCAAGGGCCTTGATGAAATATAATGAGGCCACACATGTACCCTCTCCCTCATCAATGAGAACACACTTAACCATGGTATTACTGATCTGAATTGAGATGAAGAGGGAAAAAGCATCTACATGAAGCAATATCTCATTAGGGATCATAGAAGATATAGGAAAGTGAATGAAAAAATGAACATCCGTAGTGAAGTCGGTATGAATGGAGAGTTCCTCACATTATCGGTGAATGATTTATTTCGATCCATGCAATGTAATACTTTGCCCCAAAAATGGAGGAAAAGGTATTTTTATGTCAAACAATGCATTCATGAGATGCTCATGATGGTTAGGAGGCATACATATGATTTCTAGGAAGAGAACTGGACCAGAATTTAGGAAAGTTTTTCAGAGTATCCCACTCATCATTACTAGACTATGTAGTAGGATGAGAGTCTTAGGAGTCCTTAGAAACAAATCCAAAAGGATTAGGGGTGATTAAGGAGAATTATAAAACTGATTTTTTATCAGTTCATATGTCATCAGCCCTAAAAAATTATTTTCATAGGGTCCGATGGTGTCTGTATCCGAGAGATACAAATCCAAACACAATTGACCCTATAGGAGATGGAATTTATATGAGGTAGATGTTTTATTTGAGTAGCTTGATTCCGGGGTAAAGAAGGATATATGACCCTATGAGTCTAATATTGGAATGATACAGATCTTTTAATTCTACCTAATCTATGACACATTTTACATAATTAATTACAACTATAATTTTATGAGGGTAATATGTGTAAACTACCTTGGTCATAGTATTTTCTTGCTTATTATAATTTTTAATGTCATCATTATTAGGAATAAGATTAGATAATATTTTTAGCTTTTAATTAGCTTTGGTTAGTAGTTTTATGATGTTATTTGTTTTTTGCCATGTCATAGGATTTGACCACTTTTTCACATGCTTATGAGTGATGAAATAATAGTAAAAGTTAGGTCTTAAGAAGAAGCTGATGGAATCCATTCAGAGTGAAAAAAATTCTCATGTGAGTGACCCCAATTAGCATGCCACCAAAAATGTTGCTCTCATCATGCCAATGAGTAATAAGTCGAGAGAGATCCAAGATTTTGGTAAACTACTTTGACAAAAGACTCTTCAACTCTTTGTTACTTAGTGATTGATGATAGTTAGGGTGGTTTTTATTATTATTGGGTTGTTGGTCAATATTTAAAATATTTCTATTTGAAGAAGCGATAAGAAGAAGAGTATTTGAGACTTTGTTGTCCATCGTGTTCCTTTTCTTAGAGTGTTAAATGATTTGGAATTTTTTATTTGTCTCTGAGGATCTCTCTTGAATTCCTTAATGAGACAGACTTGCCTTTTGGCTTGTTCAAAGTCCTCTTCCAAGGAAGTGGGAGAAAAGGACCTCACCTTGTATTAAAGATGAGGCTAAAGGGATGGTAAGAAAATTTGGAAGAGGCTATCATTAGGAATGTTATGTTATGCCCGTGTAGATAGGGTCTTCCAACGCTTAATGAAAGCTTACACTAATTCATTTTTAGATTGTTGAAAATTGATGAAAGCGTTGATGTTTTCTCGTAGATTGTGATATTGGAATTTATTTACTAGGTCCATCACTAGGGACTCTAGCTCAAATATAGAATAAGGATGAAAATTATGGTACCAATGTAAAACATCTCCTGTAATTTTGTTGTCATTGTGTTTTGTCGCATCATATGAATTGGTTATAATCCAATCCTTATAAAGTGTTGGTCAAAAGAAATGGCTAAGTATTATCCATTTGTAGAAGGTAGAGAATGTGCATAGGAGTGTGCATAAGGGATAACAAGAAAGTGACTAAGGAATAGAATGATGTGCGTAATCATGCATGCGAGAGAAAGAAATGAATACAAGATAGTATGCGGAGGTGCACACAACACCGAGAAACATGTTAGAGTGAAAGGGCTCTTGCACAAACACACAGATTCAAGAGTTATCCATTTTCCAACAAACACCAAAAATAGGAAAGAAAGCAAGATGGTGTAATACGCAAGCAAAGTCTAGGAATAGGTAAACATAGTGGTAAAAGAACATGTAAGAAGGAAATCTATTTATCGGGATTAAAGCATCTTAAATTTTAGCTATTTATAGATTGAATTGAAGAAAAAGAAAAATTGTGAAGTTATGTGGTCTATGTTTAGCAACCATATTATTAGGAAAACACACATATTAAGTGAAGGGAAATTCCCACCATGTATAAATAAGTGTATAAATCTATGAAATTAGTAGTTATGATAATGTAGAGGAGTATGTGAGTGCATGAGAGCTATTTTTTATGTGCGTATGGGTTCAAAACATGGATGTAATTGAAGTATGGGTGTAATAAGTGAGTATTTCATATAATGAATTATGTTGCAATGGATAAATATGTATGGGTTTCCAATATTATTAGATCTGAATATGGTGTAATGAGAATTCAAGTGTTATTATTGATTATATATGTTGAATGACTTCCTTATTATATGTTTTTCCAATCTTGTATGCTATATCTCCATTCATGCATGTTGCAATGGTTATGATTATCATCTATGATCAAACCACATCCTAATAAGTGAAGTAAAGAAAGGACATGGTTAGTTGTGTGCACTTTGGGTGAGTGTTCACAATTATGATTGGATGAAGTGCCAATGTGTATGACCTTGTGAAGTGATTGGATGAAGTGCCAATGTGTATGACCTATTTTCATTCTACTCTTAGGATGTAGCGTACACATGGCGTTTTGGTTGTCCTTGAAGAATATTGAGCTTTGAGTGCATGATGTCCTGGACACACTTTCTCATAGATACAAAATCAGACCTTACTTTAATGTGTGTAAGTGATCGAGCATAACCTCTATGATTACTTGTATGAGACGTTCTTCATCTTCTTCCTAGTAAAATTTTACAAGTGGTTAGCAAATTACACACAAAACAGGGGTGTCCAGATAAGAAGAAATCAAGTTTGGAGTTAGAATGATTACCATGCACTCTCTGATTTGGATGCGCCATGGACTAGATGTTGTAGATTTATGGTAGGAAGGTGTGATACAGATTTATACCTTAGATTACATGATTTTAGCGTACTCGTGCCCAAAGGAGGAAAAATTTTGGTTTTTAGGCAATCCAATGGGATCATATTTACACGTGACAACTTTATCTTTCAATATCTTGATGATTGGGTTTGGGATGGAGAACCTATCGATGGAAGGATAAAACTTGACCACGCACGGGAAATAAGCACATTTGGGAAGGATGGAATTTTTCCAAGAAGAAGAAAGGGACAAAGAGGAATTATTACGCAGGTATAATGATGTGCAAGGGAGGGAAGTTGAAGATCAGCCGAGACTAGTGGGAATGATGATGGACGGTAGTAATGAGAACCCTACGAAGGTGAGGGTATGCATGTTCATGTCTTTATAGTATTGGGAAGTGCAGAGAGAAGGAACCCATCGACATAATATGAGATCAAGTCTTAGGAGAGAATGAGAACCATTCATGTTCATCTCGACCCAAACTAACCACCTATCCCTTGCGCATGGTGTTTGGAATCCAAAATTTGTTATAGAAGATCATCATAGTGAAGGTGAGCAAGAATAAAATCATATATCACCATAATGGGTTAGAGATATAGGTAAGAACGTATTAGTATTATCTCAAGAGGTGCATTATATTAAGGCCACACACATGGAAGAGAAATAGGAACCCGTGTTTGGATAGAGCTTGTTTGGAACCGTGTTGGTAGGCATTTCATCATGACAAAGTAGTGGCATGCTACCTATTGGAGGTAGTGCTATTGAGGAAGCATAAGACAAATAATTACCGTATATTTTATCACTTCTACATGGATGTAAGGTAGTACATCTATAGGTCCCCAAGTTGTAGGAGGAGGTTAAAGTTAGCCACCACAAAGAGGAAATCCTAGTGGAGGATCGGGTTCAAGATCAGGCCACACTCTAGGACAAGGGCCACAAAGAGCCAAGACAACCTCAACAACCACATTAGTAGAACCCTCATATCTTCTTTTGAGATGTCTCTTCATTTACACGAATATAGAGGTTTGGAAGATGTAATTAAACATGTGCACAAGTTTGAGTTATTATGGAGAGTTAATGGAATAATGGCTCCAAATTGAAAGGAAAGTTAATTCACAACAACACTTAAAGGTCACACATGTAGTTGGTACATTAAATATGATCCACATCAAACAAAAGGGGAATATTATGCATTACACATTGCCTTCTTGGTTGAGTTTTAGATACCGAGTTGGATACGTAGAGCATTAGCGTGATGAAGGATATCAAGAAGGGTTTGTTTGATAGTGTTAGAGAATACTATGCACATTTTAAGACCTTATTATCTAATATTTTGTGACATCCACTAGAGCTAACATACAAAGTGGGTTTTATGAGGACTGCTGACGCTTTCTAGATAGTGCTATCACATAAAACATTTACTTGACATGTGTGAAGCCTTGGAAGAAGAATTACGTGCTAAAGATATTAGAAGTGTTGATAAAGGGGTGAGCCCATTCCTTGAAGCCCAGTTGTAGAAATGACTACTCGGTTGGAGAATGTTCCTACCAATTCCACACATGAGACAGATAGTGGACTGTGGTGTGCGATTGTGAATTGGAAGGACATTTGAAGGATAGTTTTCCACACAATAATGTGTGCACGTTGTTAATATCTTTTGAGAAGTGTCATAAGAATCATGATGTACGGAATTGTCCACTTGTACAACGTGCAAGGCATAAGAATGTATCTATGTATTGTAAAATATGTGACCACATACCCATGACAAATCCAATTTCCATCTAATTCATCAGATTCATGATGCATGTGATAAAAGGTTTCACCATACCAATGTGGAAATTATCTTACATTTGTAAGAAGGATAAAACAGTGAAGCACGCAACAATGGGAGTGGAGGATTTAAAGGTGGATACAAATGTAGAGGTAGTGGCATTCGTGGAGGGTTTGTGTAAGGAACATATTATACATGTGGTTCATAAAGCGGAAGAAACACATTTACATAATAAATATCCTTAATTAATACTTCAACAAACCATAATACAAAGGCTATTATATAGCCACAGAAGTAGAGAACAAACATCCTATAAAATAGGATGTATTACAAACAATAAACCCGTTAATAACATTACGGGTGTAACCGACCTCTACAAATAATATATTGTTGAAACAATATATTATAACAATATAACAATAATGTACGCACTAGTAAAGTATATTTCCTAACATTCCCCATTAGTTCAAACATGGGGAAACCCTATCTTTGTATTTGCACCTACTTTCATGATTAGGTGATTTTCACATGACAATCACAAACCCAATAGATGGTTTTACACCGATTGACCACAAACCAATACCGGTGGTTTTCAAGTGGTTTACCACAAACCACATCACGATGTGTCAAGTACTATTTTTAGCCATCATCACTTCTTCACTGCAAGGAATAACATAGGAAAAACAATTCACCAAGCATAACAATATAACACATTGAAAAAGTTTCGCATTTCATCCTATAAGAATCACAATGTTCTTAATTATAGCCACTGTTGTTGATCGTTGCCACTCAATCTCGAATAACATATAAAAATGCCATTGTCACTAGAAGACTCTCTTAACTTTATTTGTTTTAGCGTAGAATGAGAATGGAACATTGGTTATTATTCCCCCCCACAATGTGAAATTCCAAATAGGAAGACAGAAAATAAAAATTATATCGTGTTGCATCCTATTGTCTAGATCTTGATGTCTAGATCTTATTACACATGATCACCATTGATAATGAACATATTCATTGACCAATCATCTTCCAATGAAGTACGGTAGTCAGAGGATCACTACAAGCACATGATCACTACAATTATCTATCATCCTATATAACCATTTTCCAGTATACACAATACACATAATGCAATAGAACATTACAAACTAAAGTAAACTGAAAAGCATATACTCACACTATATATATGCCACCACATATATTATGCGGCCTCATCATTAGTGACTGATGAGAGGTTTTTGATCGACCTATAACCTCATGTGCCTCCATCCTCTCGATTTCATGCTGCCATCTCAACCTAATTTAGATATGAAGCTAAGTGTACAATTTATCCTCACAAGATGGATGTCACATACAAGCGAAAATGTGTCCAATTATTGAAAAGTGAGGTAATTTTATTTTATTTTTCAGACTTTTGATGACATAAAAATACACTTCAATAACTTTGACAATTGACACAACAAGGACTAGACGATACTTGACTTTTGATGACACATTTTTAGAATAAAAACCCACAAGAACTTAATTATTTTGACACTTTTGACAACTACTCACAATTGGAAAAATGACCTATTTAAATTAAAATACTTATTGTGACAATTTACAAACATGGAATACTTTACTTTAACAACCTAATAAAGACAAACTAATCACTAACTAATATGACACATTACAAAACCAAAAATATATATATAACTCGAAAATTTTAAAACATAACTAAACCGGGACAAAAGAGCTACTTTACTATATTAAGAGACACGCTATATCGTGTGATTGGAGACTTCTTCAATAAAAATATTTTATAACAAATTTGACCAATTAACGCAACTATAGACTAATAAACAAACCTAAAAATATTAAACACTGATTATTTAAAGCTACCACGTGACAAATCATGAAGTATTACATGGAACTTTGGACTTACTCCTCGTCACATTTTACAAGCACTAAACGAGAGTGGATATGGAAGAAAATGCCAAATCCGTGTAGAGTGGTTGCAAAGAACCGAACATTAAAACCCCCACACTTCCACATCGATTTCTCTAATTATTGTCACGTTAATATTTCTTATCATCCAAAGTCTATGTTGGGATAGATAAGATTTACACTATTGAATAAGCCACGATGCAAATCTAATGTAGTTGTCCACGGATTTATTGACGGAACTGATCTAATTTGCTCCTGTTGATTTTAACAATTGACGTGTCCTGGGAACAAGATAGAGAGGAATGAAAAGAAGTTGATTCCTTGAATTAGATCCAAGACTCAAACAATAATGTACACACTAGTAAAGTATATTTCCTAACATTTCACTCAATCATTATCATCGCGAGTGTTTAAAGAATCAAGTTTACGTGTATTATGGAAAGGCACAAAAGGTGGAATATTGTCAAAACTTGTATTCCCATATTTGCAAGAATAACAAAAAGGAAAATGGAACAACTATGATTAAAGTAGAGAATTCCAAGAAAGAGAAATGAGCACCTAGGAATATGGTTGATCTTGAACATTACCTCAGTATTGGTCAATATGAGTACACATGTAGGGTAAGGCGAGACTGCTCATCAAAAAGGAAAAATTTGTGCACCTTATGTATCCATACATAGCCCAAGAGAAGGATGTCTATCAAGAGACCATGTGCATCATTAGAGATATGCAAGGAGAGATACATTGTTTGAAATATAAAGTGCGCGAGAGGTAATGCACGAGGAGTACTAAGCTGCCATATAAGGATGTTGATGTTCTTAGAGAGGTGTGCAAAATGCTTAGACAAGATAACATAATATCTCTTTTGGTAGAATCATTATGAGATAGGATGTCGCGCACACGTGTGGAAAGGGAGTGTCGATTCTAACTGTTAATTTACCACCATAAGACTATGAGTATGACAAGGATATCACGTTGGATGTAGTAATCAATGGATGGTTAGTAAGTAAAATTCTTATTAATATAGGCGTGGAAGTCAATGTCCTAACCCTTGATGCTTGGAACAAAATGGGAAGGTTTTCATTGCATCCATATTCAAATGTGCTATATATGGCTAACAAGAAAAGAGCCATGCCCATTGGGATATTTAAGGATGATTCTATCACTATTCAAGGAGATAAATTTATGGGTGATTTTGAGGTGCTTGAGCTTGCAGAAGCAAATATCTTCCTAGAACTTTTAGATCATCCTTGGTGTTATGCCAACAATGTAGACCTATGATTTAATAAGTTTTATGTGGGTTTTAAAAATAAGGAAGACAATGTTGTGATACCATTAGATGACGCAAAATATTACACCTTATACGGAGCCTATTTTTAAGGAGGATCTTAACCAAATCTACGTGCATACAAAGGTGTGTGACCTTGAAAATGTGGAGCCTTCAAAGGAGAGTGTAATTCATTGGGAAAATGCCCATTCCATCAGCTTACACTACTAGTGTGGATTGTGACAATTAGGCTCATATTACTTACAAAATGGTCAATCATGAGGTATGAGGAAGAGTTACTAGGGTCATTATACCATGATGTATTAAGCGGTTGGGTAAAACCATCGTGCCAAATTATAATGGGGAGGAGAAACCTAAATCATTCTTGCACATGATGGAATAACAATGGTGTAATGAAGGAGACATGATAAATATGATGATATACACCTTATGCAGGACAACAACATGCTAGTGGGTTACACATAGAGACAATTTATTGGGTTGACATGAGATCGGGTAGTATTCTTAACAAGGTTTTTCCAAAGTAATATTCTTTCTTGGTGTAGGAGTGTGATGGGAATACTTCTCTTAGGTTACGTATTTAAAGTTGTGAAAGTAATTGGATGTAAGGGAAAGATGCTTTACCACCATCTCTATGGGTACACAAATTTTATTCTACTCTGTGTAGTTACGTGCATGTTTGGTATGTACATGCTAAGTTAAAGTAGGAGACATCTAGTTGACATGACATGACTGAAGGAATTCTTCATAATTTTGATTAATTTTCTACTAATTCACCATTTTATGAATTATGATTATGAGTCGTATCATTTTGGTGGATATAGTGAAGGCTCGAGCATATTATGATTTAGTTGTTTGGTGAGGTTATTCTTGAAGTGCGTGATGACCTAGTAGAAATATAAGAGACACGGTTGAGGCACGCATGGAAGGAAAAAGAGAAATAAAATATGGTCTACCTCATAGATGATAAAGAGATAGAGGATCTAGATATTAATCATAAAGAAGGTGTGCGTGATGTGTTGGATTCCACAAATGAGAAAGTATATGTGTACCATATGTTGTTGAAGACCAAGAAAGTAAAAATTGGGACTTTGAAGATGTGCCTAATGAGGATATAATTGGTGATTATTATTTTAAACCTGAGCTTGCAAATATTATTAAGTTGCTATGTAACTTTCAAGACCTTTTTCCCAAAGGGCACCATGAGCTGAAATGTGTGCATCCATCACTAGGAGAAATGAAAATCAAGCTTAAGGAGGGCATGTTAGCAGTTTGGAAGAGGCCTTACCAGATGAATCCTAACTTGTGCATTAAAGTGAAAGAGGAAATTGATAAGATTCTCAAATCAGGTATTGTTGATATTATTAAGGAGTCTAAATGGATAATCCCCATGGTGATCGTATCAAGAACGATGGTAGGATAAACATCTATGTGGAATACATTGTCATCAATCATTCATGTGTCATAGATCCTTTTCCCATTTCATTTATTGAAGAGATCTTGGAAGGTGTTCCAATGTGTGAGATATACTCTTTTACTAATGGGTTCTCAGCTACCATCGGTAAGGATTGAGTGGAAAGATTATGAGAAGACAACCTTTGCAACTAAATGGGGAACTTTTGTATACATTGTCATGCACTTTGGACTGAAGAATGTGCTAGAAGTGTTCTCACGAAAATTTGTTCAATTGTTCCAAGATTTTATTCACAAGTTTTTGCAGATATACTTAGATGATTGGACTATTTATGGGTTGGTGAAATATCATTGAGACTGCTTGAGATTGACGTTAAAAATATGTATAAAACTTAATATCTCTTTAAACATCAAGAATTGCATTTTTGTAACTCCTTCCGTACTTGGACATATCATTTACAAAGAAGTATTTTGTGTGGACCAAGCCAAGATTTTAGTTATTTTAGGGTTGTAAGAGCTAACTAATCATAGTGAAGTGTGCAATTTCCTTAGGCACACTAGTTACTGCAGAATGTTTATTAAGGGTTGTGCCAATATTTTTCATGCCACTTGAAAGAGTTATTGAAAGCCAAAGGAAAATTCTATTGGGGTGACGATAACAACAAGCATTTGAGACCTTGAAGGAGAACCTAACCACCATTCCTATCTTACACTTTCCTTCTTGAACAATCCATTTCATGTGCATGTCGATTATTCTAGTACATATATTGGATCATTGTTGGCACACCCATGTGAAGGTAATGTTGATCATACTATATGTTTTTTGAGTAGGAATCGACGTAGGCTAAGTAAAATTATACCAAAATGGAGCATGAATCTTTGTCAATGATATACATACTTTATAAGTTCATCAAGTATTGTTGGACACACCATTTATTTTCTATATGGATCATATGGTATTTAATTACTTGGTAAATAAGTCGATGTTGAGGGGTACATCTGTCATTTGATCCTATTGGAGAATAATGATTAAGTGGTTTGGCCACCCTTAATGTATATGGGTCCATCACTAATACATAGGTTAATATTTAATAATATGAAATATTTATATTTCTATTATTAAATATGCTAACCTAGGTATATACTTTAGGTTAAATATTTAATATCATGAAATGACTATATTTCTAATATTAAATATTATAAATCTAGGTTTATGTGTCAACTATTTTAGGTTGAAAAGGTAAGTCGGGAGACATACCTGATCACCTTATATAAAAAAGACTTTAAGTTCTCATTTGATATATTCGGGAAATATATCAAAGGTGTGCAAATCAAGTGATTTGGTTTTACCCTTAGTAAATAGGGTTTCAAAGGAGGAGGTAATCTTATTGGATGTAAAATAAGTTCTTTGAAGTAAAATGTTATTTTCAAAGTTTTTTTTACCCTATTGGGGTTTTCCACTATAAATATTGTGTCACCTATGTTATTTATTTCCTATGAATATTTATTTATTTACTTATGTTATGATGTAATATTTATTGTAACATTATGTAATATGTAAGTTGATTAAATCCATATTTATTAGAATCCTCAAATTCTAACATGGTATCATAAAGAAGGTAAATTAAATTAATTAAGATTAAATAATTTATATTTTATTTATTTAATTTGTATGGGGTTTTTCAACCAACTCAAAAGGGTATTTAAAAGTATCTGGTCCCCTTCTTTTTTTAATTGAACTCTCTAAGTAATTTTTTTATGGTTTTTCAATTTTAAATCCCTAATTTTTTTGGGGGAGATGTAATATGATTTGATTCTTATTTTCATTTACATTTTGTAAATTATATGGAATTAATGTTTGTTTGGAGATTGATGTGTGCACAGGTGAAAGGGACTTCAAATATTTACTTGTGTGAAAATCACATACAGAAAAGGAAAGGATTTATTACTATATGAAATAATTTTCATGTTTTCTATAATTTCAAATGTTTTCCGGTTAAATATTTCGGAAGGTAAATTCATACCCATGTTCTTAGGACCCCTCTAAAATAATTTAATTTGAAAAACTATAGTTTATAGTTAATCTATAACTATTATTTTTTAAATTAAAATATATATAGAATAAGGTTTATATAATAACTTATATAAACATTGTATTAAAAGTTATATAATTTGAAATCGAACATACCTAAACTATAAAACATTGTTTTAATCTTAATGCCCGACGTGGTGAATGGTGGGTAGTTGAAGGTTGGTGGCCTTAGTAATCAATATTACTAAGTTTAATCATATACTTGTTCATTAAAAAAATAAAAAATGGACACCTAAACCGTAAAAACTACTTCAACTCTAAAGCAGCCCCATTCTTTTTTCTAAGTGAGATATATAAAAAAATTAAACTTAAAACCTAAGTAGTTTTTTAAATCATATGGCATTTTCTTAGGTTTTTCACGTGGCATTGGTAAGTATGGCATGTTTAATTAAAAAAACTAATATCCTAACTTATGTTTCTAAATTATCATGCCATATTAATGTGGGCCGCCTTGACATAGTTTATGTTTATAAAAACCTAAAATAATAATTACATACCAAGTGGCCGATGTTTTTTATTTGGTCATTGTGTTTTTTATTAAAAAATATACTATAGTTTATAATTTTTATGAACTATATGTTATTTTTTATTTACATTCTATAAACTATATACCTCTTTTTTTTAAAAATGTATATATTTTTATATTATAAATTATAATAGGTTATTATAATGTATTAAAATATAACCTCCCTAATATTATACAAAAGAAGAAATTATGGAATTTCACATTTTGGAAATACACAACAAGTTTTGGCTTCATTAAATTTGACGGTCAAATGATTGTCATGGTAGACCAAACATAAGACAATATGATGGTCATTTAGACGTCAAATTTAAGCTCGTAGGTTCCAGAAACTTTCATTATGTTAAAATTGACGGTCAAATAACCATCACGATAGACCAAAAAATAAGCCATTATGATGGTCATTTAGACATCAAATTTAAGTCAACTGGTCAGATCTTTGTCTACATTAATTTCTTCAGAAAATTTGAATTTGTTATGCATTCTTAGGGGTTTCTTCTTCACTTCTATATGGACGATTTTTTTATATAAATATGGGGTATAAGACAAAGCCCTTTATATTGCATGTTATTATTTTGATCATTGGAGATTAATTATAATGCATTGTAATGACATAATTAGTTATGATAAAATAGTTTCTTTAGATCTGATTCTATTAAAAGTGTTATTTTTATTATCGATAAATATGTATCTAAATCTATGCTACATTGTCTATTATAATGGGATGTGTTTTACAAGTTTAGGAAAACAATGACGTTCTACTATTTCTGTCTTGACAAAACCCATATCCTAAATGAAACCAACTACAATATTTAGTTCAAAACAAAATTTATGGTGAGGAAACTCTGGATGATTATTTCGGATTTGAGGTTGCTCCCACCGGTCGTCAAGCAACCAGATAACATGAATGCATTCTTGCAATAAATTTAGGAGGCTCTTTCTATGACGTTGTGCGAATGTGTATGACAAGTATCTTCTACACATTGGTAATATCAAACATTCGAAAGAAGTATGGACACAACTAGAATCCATGCATGAAGAATACTTAGTATATCAAAGATAGTAATGAGAGTATAATAGCTAAAGGAATTAAAAGAAATGGTCTGTATATTTTTGATGATTTCTTTTCTATATCTTGTTTTATATTTCGAGTTTGAATAATTAAAAACTATAGCATGAAAGGTTAGGACATGTTAATTTATCGAAGCTTATATGAAATGTATAGATATAATCTAGTGAAAGGTTTGAATGTGTTGTCTTCTTCTCTTGAAATTACTTCATTAAATGCTTCTAAATGATGGTTTTGATTCTGATTTAGTAAATAGTCAATATGATGTTTTGATGCTATAGATATTTCTAAAAATCTTATCTTCCTAGATAAGAAATTAAATTAGGCTCAATCTATGTTAGAAATTTCAAATCCTATTAACCTTAGCAAAATGACCAGAAGTCATCATATGTACCATGCATTAATTACCTTGTATGAACTTGAGATGTGAAGTATTATAGGGTCTAGGTGGATATACAAAATAAAGTATAATGTTGATGGTAGTATTAAAAATATAAATCTAGACTTGTGGCTATAGGTTTTAATCGAAACCTGGTATTGATTGTGTTGATACATTTTCTCTTGTAGCTAAAATGAGTATTGTTAGGGACTTATTTGAAATTTCCCCTCAATTTGGGTGGGAAATCTACCAAATGGATAAGAAAAATGTTTTTTTGAATTGTGATTTAAAAAAAGAACTTTACATGTTTCAACCTAAAGGATTTGAAAAAAACCGGTAAAGAAAACTATGTTTGTAAGTTGAGAAATCCTCATATGGTTTAAAACAATCTCTTAGAGCTTAGTATGTAAAAATTGTTTCCTTCTTTAAACTGTTAGGTTTTTTTAATTGTTCTTCTAAGAAAAGTATATTCATTAGGCAATAAGACTCACATATTATCATTATATATATATATATAT
This sequence comes from Taxus wallichiana var. yunnanensis, assembly GCA_018340775.1. Taxonomy (NCBI): domain Eukaryota; kingdom Viridiplantae; phylum Streptophyta; class Pinopsida; order Cupressales; family Taxaceae; genus Taxus; species Taxus wallichiana. Next base: position 264,335,325 of record CM031236.1, read on the forward strand.
ATATATATATATATATATATATATATATATATATATATATATATATATATATATATATATATTGATGATTTACTTATGAATGGTGAAAATTCTGATTCAATTCATTAGATTAAAGAGAAATTGAAGCAGTAATTTAAAATGAATGAGTTAGGTATCTCACATCATATTCTTTGTATGACTGTATTTCATTATATTGTTATTTTTCAAAACACAATATGCAACCATTATATTGAAAAATTTTCTTATGATTGATTGTAAACCATTTTCTACTTCAATGGAAGTTGGAATAAATATTGACCCTAAATTTACATATGAAAAAGGTTGATCATATTTTATATACAATGTTAGTTGATAGTTTGATTTATCTAACTATAACTAGATTAGATATTTCATATACAGTAGGAATTACTTCAAGGTTTATGCAAGAACCTTTTTTAGAGATCATTGGAATCTTGCAAAAATAATTTTTAGATATATTAAAGGAACAATCAATTATGGGTTGCATTATACTAAGAATGAAAATGCTATCTTATATGAATTTTGTGATTCTAACCATATTAATGTTGTGTTATAAAATATATTGGATGTGTTCAAGTTTTTGTAGGAACCATTACTTGGAACACAAAGTGCAATCAATAGTATCCTTTTCTTTTCTTGAGGCGAGATAAGTACAATGGAAGAAGTAAAGAAGCCATGTGGCTACGCAATGGCTGTTGGTAGAGATACACATGGAAGTTAAATGAAGTATTCCTCTTCTATGTTGTGGTTAGAGTTGTATTACTCTTGATAAAGAATCTGGTTCAACATTAGAGGATAAAGCACATTGAGATATATATATGCTTCACCTATGAGAAGGTGCTAAGCGATGACATAAATTTCAAGTTCATGTTTACTGAAGAGCAGGTTGTTGACATCTTCACAAAGTCTTCGAGTGCTGCAAAGTTTTGTCACTTTCGTGAAAATCTTGAAATGTCGGAGTTGCCATTGAGGGGAGTGTGCATGACAGTATCACCTCTTAATGGAACTTGGTTTTTGTAAAAGACCTTCAGAATTTGTAAAAGACCTTCGATCATGTATACCTCATTAACTTATTTTTTAGAAATAAGTGTAGAAATATCTTAAAGGTGGTCTTCAAGAAACTCTTTAGTGTTATTGATTTTATTGGTAAACATTCAGTACAAGCATATTGTTAAGGAGGTCCTTGGTTATAAAAGACTTCTATATGTTTGTGTTCAATAAGATTTTATGAGAACATGTAAAACTCACAAATCATACTTAGCCACGATCATGGGATGATATTTTGGATTCTAAATTCTTTTATACCAAAACATAAATTGAGTATGATGAAGGTATTATAATTCCTTCAACCGATATGCTAGCCTAAAACCTTTATGGTTTAAGGATTGTAAATCTTGTAGTGTACCACGAAAGATAATCTATTGGCTGATGTTATGTTATCCTATTTAACATTAAGGGGGAGTGTTGGAACATAATTATTAAGTAGTCTAGCCAACGCATAATGTATATAGGCCCATCACTAATATTAGGTTAGTTTTTAATAATATGAAATATTAATATTTCTATTATTAAATATGCTAACCTAGGTATATACTTTAGGTTAAATATTTAATATCATAAAATAGTTATATTTCTAAAATTAAATATTATAAACCTAGGTGTATGTGTTAATTATTTTAGGTTGAAAAGGTGGGTCGGGAGACGTGCCCGATCACCTTATACAAAAAGGACTCTAGGTTCTCATCCGATAAATTCGGAAATATATCAAAGGTTTATAAATCAAGTGATTTGGTTTTACCCTTGGTAAATAGGGTTTCAAAGGAGGAGGTGATCTTCTTGGATGTAAATTAAGTTCTTTGAAGTAAAAGATTATTTTCAAAGTGGTTTTACCCTATTAGAATTTTTACTATAAATACTATGTCACTGTGTTATTTATTTCCTATAAGTATTTCTTTATTTAATTATGTAATGATGTAATCTTTATTTAAATATTAATTGTAGAATTATGTAATATGTAAGTTGATTAAATATGTATTTATTAGAATCCTCAAATTATAAATATGTATTTATTAGAATTCTCTTCCAAGAGTTTGATTTATTGGCTATATTGAAGTTTGGAAACAATAATTTAAGACCTAATTATCTATCGAGGATTAAGTCTCGTGAGGATCTGGAAAGACTATAAGATACTACATTAGATGCCCAGCTGTTTATACTAAACCACTTACCCGTAGACTTAGAAGACATTGCAATATTTTTTGTGTAATGAGGTTGTGCCTGTAGGAATGAAGACTTTAGAAAAGAAACAACTTGATTTTCATGTGGCAACATGTCATCTCATTGGAGGATACCTATACAACATGGGTAGATATGAATTCTTATGCATATGTGTGCTAGAGCATGATAAAAAAGATATCACAGAGGAATCACATGAGGGAATAGTTAGAGGAAACTATGCAAGAGAAGCAACATCGTAGAAAATCTTACTTGTAGGATTATAGTGGGAAATGTTGTATAAGGACACTAAGGCATATTTCAAGGCTTGCAACCATTTTCAGAGGTTAAGAAATCCTTGAAATCAAGATGATATTTCACTTTTCCCTATATCAAGTGCATCATTATATGCACATATTAATAGACAAGGTGGGAGAGGTTACACCTATAAAGGATTTCACTACAACAACACCAATTAGAATTTTATGGGAAAACATCATCAGTAGGTATGGTTGTCCATTGAGTCTTATAAGTGATAGGGAGCTCATTTTATGAATGAGAATATTAGAATCATATCTTAGGATTTTCTCATTACACACCTCTACTTTTACTAACATGGAATTGTCTCTCAAGTTGTGCTTGTGGGACTTGCTACTTGAGATAAACCTCCAAAGAATGTTGGTTCCTCTACCTATTCCTGATGAAAAAATACTCCTAAAAGGACATGCAACTAATTAATCTTATCATACACATTCTAAGGGACTAGGATTAAAAGGAGAGAGGGTTAGAAAGATGCATAAAAGGGAAATACTAAGCTAAAAGGTGGTGATAGCACCAGAAAAGGGGGTTGATATCTCTACACAAGGGGAAGGTAAGAGAGAAAACAAGGGAGATAAGATAGAAAAATGTGCCATAGACAAAAACTATGCAGCTTCTCCTTTCCTACACATTGACAACACAATAAAAATTGAACCTACAAGTAAGAAATACATACAACATGCCAAAAATAAACAGAGAGGAAAGAGTTCAAATAAAACAATATAGGTCATGTAGATGTGCCAAAAAATAGATTTTATTGCTTAAAAATATACACAACTTCATTACATTCCTAAAAGAATACAAGAATAAATTACGAGACCAAGTTAGATGTCTGAAACTCATGGGAAGTCAACCACCATTTTGGCATGGTGTCATTACAATAAAGAGATATCCCTTACAAAGGAGAGATTTTTACATTATATAGAGATAGGGTTTCTAACCACTAAAAACATGCATTAAATACTTTAAAAAAGGTATGGGAAACCTTACAAATGTTTTTCCCAATGGTACGTTTCTTACATAAGAATATATGGGCGTCGTACATATTAATACTGGTTATTGAGCAACTATGTGCTATGTTCCATCAACCTTGTTGTCAGTTGGTAACATCAACCTTTTGTGCTAACCAGTAGCACCATGTTCATTTGTTTAACCAGTAGTATTTTTCCTTATGTTGGCGATAACATATGTTGGCCAATAGAATGTGTCGATCGGTATCATCCTTATGCTACCAGTTAATATCATCCATACAAGCTACTAGTTGGTAGCATCCAAATATGCTACCAACCGGTAGAAACCAAACATGCTACAAGCTGGTAGTAACCTCACTTGCTACCATCTATTGGCCCGTAATGTCGCTACTCTTTCCATCTTCTCCATTAAAGCTCCATCAAATTGCTCATGTCTAGATTTTTCAAGTTAGCCAATTCATAGCGAATGCCAAATTGGATAAAAATTTGGTGAATCACAGGGTAATATTCCTACGAAATTTAAGAGATCAATGGCCTTGAAGTATTCATTAGGCATGGAGTCAGCCTAATAATCTAAAAAGTGATCTGAAACTTGAAGAATTCAACCCTGAATCCAGCTGAAGCACTGTCTGGACCTAAAGCTAATCAAGCTTCTGAATTGATCATCTCATTATAAAATTATTATGAATTAAGATTTATGAGAGTGGATAATTACCTTGAATTGGTATTTTTCCCTCTTTCCCTATAATTGTTCTATTGGGGTTGAATCAACACTCATTTAAAACTGTCCCCAAATATGATTTTTCCCTAAAATGAGCTATGTAACAATAAAAAAAGGCACAATAACTATGTACAAACATGAAAATCATACATGTTCTAAGTGGATACATTTAGAGTGTTCACAAGAACTTCTTTTGCAAAAATCAAACCTATCTACTCTACTCTAACTAGAGACAAAAGAATCTAAACAAAGCTTGTAATAGAAAGGGAGAAATAAATTCCCTTCTTTACAAAATGTGGCCATGTAATTAATTTTACAATGGAAATGGCCTTTAATGAGAGTGTAAAATTATCATGAAATTGTTTTTCCACATTATCTATCAAAGTATCAGTAAAAAACAAAATAAATACCTCTTTAAGTTGTTTATCATTTGGATATGGGAGGCATTTTGTTGACCTTTGGTGTGTTGAAGTTCATTCTCATGCTTTGAAATGAGCATGACCGGTGGAAACTCTATTTTTAGCTCTAAACTAGCCAAATACCTGATTGGGAAAGGATTGGTCCTTTGGATATTCCCATCTCTTCGAAGCTCAATCCCATGAATGGGATCATCTTGCAGAACTTTTTCGAAAGGTGGTTGATGTTTACAAACTAGTCAATACCTTTTTTTCTTCGGAAAAAATCTTCCACCTCCATGATGACTTCTAGTTTTGCAATTGATTTATCATGGCTCTCCTCATCCTCAAACATAAATTTTGAGAGATCAAATTCATCCACAAAATCAGATTTTTTTAAGGATAAAGGGGAATAAAGATCTGAAAATTTACCATTGAAAGAAAGAAAGAATATTTCTATGATCTTGTCTTCATTTAAGGCCTTAGAATTTGATTTCTCCTCTTGAAGGTGACTATTTATAGGCTGATCTGAACTTTTTTTTCCTCTACAAAAAAATCTTCCTTCTCTAAGTTACATCTTTTGTGTCTAACTAGTTTCCTTCTGAAGTGGTTGCCCTATTTTGTTCACTTTGCAGAATCTCATCATCCCAATCAGATTCATACCACTCTTCAATATCTCTACAATTATTGACCATTATGAGGTTGGTTGGGGATGATACAAAAGTGAGGGAATTTTTATTACTTGCCTTTAGAGACATAGTGAATGTGGAGGAAAGTGAAGATTCAAGAGGGAAAAGGATAGAGAAATGAAGGTGAGATGGAAGGGAGGAAGATGGAAAAAGGGAATACTCAATGGGGGAAGTCATAAAGCTAAGAACATGAAAATTAGGTTGAGATGGTGTAGGTTGGGGAGGAGGAATGGGAAGGTTGTAAGATGGTAGCACAAGATTTCCCCATTGACAGGGTTACCTAACACTAGATTCATGAGACTTTATTAACTCAACCCACTTTGCAATTTGGGGTAGCATCTCAACCATAAAATCTAGCTTCTGTTTGAGGGATAAACTAGTTTGGCATAAGGCCAAACCATAGACAAGGTACCCTAAAACCAATTTTGGTTGCCTTCATTACACATGTAGCCCTGATTTGCATCATGTTCACCTCCATTTCTTGAATCTACCTCAGAAAATCAACATCTTCCATGAATTTTATGCCATCACTTGATAACGCTATTATTCAAAACCATCATGGTTAAAAGGATAACCATTATATTAGTGGGGGTGGGGTTATATACATATTATTTATGATAATGGTTTGGTTGGAACAGTGGAGTCCTGGATGTGCTTATAACTACCTCTAAAGGATGAATATCACCAAGAACACATCAAAATTGGTGAAATGAAGATGTAAATCTCTTCAAAAAAATTCTCACTGGTGTGCAAAAACTATTATAAAAAAGTATCACCCTTGGATTTTCCCATTACAAACCCCTAATTTTTATTAACACGAGATTGTTTCTCAAGTTGTGGCACTTTCTACTTGAGATAAACCCCCAGAGAAGATCAGTTCCTCTACCTATTCCTAATGCAAAAACTACTCCTAAAAAAGGAAATGCAGCTAACTAATCCTATCCTAAACATTCAAAGAGACCAAGGTTAGAAGGAGGAAGGGTTAGAAATATTCATGAAAGGTAAATCCTAGGCTAAAATGTGGTGATAGCTCTAGAAAAGGGGGGTTGATTTCTCTCCACAAGGGGAAGGAAAGAGAAAACATGAGAGATAGGGAATACAAAATTCCATAAACAAGAACCATATAGCTTCTTCTTTCCATGCATTGATAACACAACAAAAATGGAACCCATAAGAAATAAATACACACAACATGCCAAAAATGAAAAGAAATGCAGGAATGCAAATAAAATGAGGTAGGTTAGATAGATGTGCCACAAAAAAATTTAATGCTTAAAAATATGCACAACTTCAATATATTTATGGCATAAGGAAAGAATACATTACTGAGAGAACAAGTTATAGGTATGAAACTCGTGGGAAGTTGGCCATCATTTTGGCATGGTTCCATTACAACAAAGAGACATCCCCTAGAAATGAGAGTGTTTTATATTATATAGAGAAATGGTTTTCAACCACTGACAATGTGCATTAAATCCCTAAAAAGAGGCATGGACAACCTTAAAAATGTGTTTCCCAATGGTACTTTTCTTACGAGAAGAAAACATGCGAGCCATACTTCATTAATACTAGTTTCTAGAGATACCTTGTACTACGTTCCATCAACCTTGGTGTCAATCAGTAGCATCAACCTTTGGTGCCGACCGATAGCACCATGTTCCTTTGTTTGGCTGGTAGCATTTTTCCTTGTGTCAACCGGTAGCATATGTTAGCCCTATCGGATGGTAGCATGTGTCATCTAGTAGCATCCTTGTGCTACCATCCGTAGCTATCTGTACATGCTACTAGCCGGTAGCATCCAAAAATGCTACCGACCAAGAATAACCAAAACATGTTACCATCCAAGATGCTTGACCTCATTTATTACGAATGCTAGTCCACAATTCAATATTCTTTCCAACTTCTCTGTTGAAGCTCCATTGGATTTCTCACATCCATATTTTTGAAGTTATCCAGTTCAAGGGGTATAAAAATTTGGATGAATAATGCTACTAGCATATTTTATGATAGCACACCATAAGACTACACCCTATCACCCAAAAGCCAATAGAACTACTCAGGGATTTCAATAAGATTATGCTATAGACCTTGACAAAGATATGTGATGTTGGAAGGAAGGATTGACATGATAAGGTATCAGTTGTTCTATGGGCATACAAAACAACTTATAAAAGGTTGAATAAGGCCACACCTTTTCAGTTGGTGTTTAGCACATATGTACTTTTTCTAGTAGAGTTTATGTTACCCTCCCTATGGATTACACGTGTAGGTAAATTTGACTAGAAAGCAATGGAGGAGCACAATTATAAAATTATGTAGTTAGATGAGAGGCTCGCCACTACATGATGGAGTGAAAAGACAAAAGTCTTGGCATGACATGAATATCAATAATAAGTCTTTTGGTATATTTAATATGGTGCTATTATATGACTCAAAGTTTATGTACCACCATAGAAAGTTTAAATTGCATTGGTTGGGACCTTTTGTATTAACTAAGATATTGGAATCAAGAGCATCAATTACAAGCGTTGGATGACACTATATTTCTTGGTACTTTAATGGAAGTATGTTGAATCCCTATTATAAATAATATTATTTGTATTTTTTTGTAATAATTATTTCTATTTAGATTAGATTTTCCTTTCTATTCATTTTTATAGTTTGTTGTAATAAGTGTGTTCACATGCGGATATGAATGCTCTATGTTATCTTGATTCTCATAGGACCACGCATACTTTAGTGTGGGTTGAAGAAGTTGAAGTGCATTCAAGAAGAAAACAAATGAGATGTTGGTACTTCTTGAGAAGATGGTAAGTGAGTTTGTGATGGTATGAGATAGAGGTACATAGAAGAAGGTTTATGGCATGCGTTAGAAATAATCACATGTGCATGATGGAAATATATCCAGTTATACGTGAAAGGAATTATCACAAGTACTTAATATGTTGGTGTTGGAAGGGAATGAAAGTTATCATATTAGATACCATGTGAATGAAGAGATGAGCAGCAGTGTAACGCGAGGGACGTACTATCATGATAAACTACTTGGAAAGTGACATGGAATAATGTGTGCAATGCAAGAGGGTGGACACAAGAGGGTATACATCATGGGAAGTAGTAGCATGCTTGAAGGTTATGACTACCATGTGTGGAAGAAAGTAGGATAAAGTGTGAGAAAATAAAACAATTTGCATTTAAATAAAAAGTAGTGGTAGGTGAGGAGTATTTAATGTGGATAAAATTGGGAAATATATAAATAGTGCATGAGGAAAGTCATTCTTATATTTACTTTAAGAACTTGTGTGATCAAATATCTATTACAATAAATATCTAAGTACAAAGTATGAAGATTGATAAGCTGCAAAACACATGAAATAGAGAAGAGTAAGAGAACACGACCTTGATTTTGGAGAGATCCTTTGGTGGAAGTGGAATCTTGAAGATAAGGTTTGGAAGCAAGAAAAAGCTAGGATTAGGATTCGTAGAGATATAATTTACATAGCTAGGAAATGAGGTTTTGGAAACTAAATTAGGGCACGAAGTTGGAAGCATAAAAGAGAAAGGATTTGAGAAAGAAGGATGAAAATTTGACTTCACAAAAACAAGGAGTGAACAAGTAGTATTAAGCACCTAGGGAACATACATTGTAAAAAAGGGACAATGGCACCAAACAGGTCTCCTAAGATCAATAATTCACCAAATGAAAAGAACAAGAATAGGGAAGAAGCACCTGAAGATTGGTATTCAGAAATGTAGTACCCACTAGAAGTATTAATAGGTAAATCATGGGTTTCCCAACTGATCAAATTTAAGATAAACGATTACAACCACAAAACACGAGCCCATAAAGGAGACATTAGGAATTATTTCATTAAGGAACTAATCCAGTAGTACGATGGAAGGAAAACTAGTTATTAACGACAAGGTGAAGAAGGACCGGAGCTCACAGGGTCCCGGTGATTGTATGAGATGCCATATTTTGGGAGGCCTAGGCAAATTTATCAATGGCTAATGTCTAGGGTGCACAAGGAATTCTTCTATTTTTAGGAAGGAGAATGTGTTTATCTACGTAATTGATTGGAAAGGTTATTTTCTTACGTGATAAAAGAGTAGAGATTGGGTTAGACTTGGAGGATAATGCTGCAATAGAAGCTACAAAGAACTAATTTCAATGACCAAAGAGGGAAGAGTTCATTCACCATCGTAAGTATAACTGATCCAGAACTAGGGTGTCTGTGTGCCTTGTAAGTTGTAAATTGGGAGCTTCGAATGATAGACAAAAGTAAATAAGAATTCTTTGTATGTCATGCACAAGATGATGAAAAAGACATTATACAACATTGCCATGTATATTATTGAAGGCATTGTTGAGGAGGTTAAGGCCTAGGTGAGAAAATTTGAGAAGATAACGCGGGGAACCATTATTCTCTTAATTATGTTTTGGGAGATAGGAGTAAATGATGGATTAGTGGATAAGATGTGGATCTACCCTTTAGAAAACATTTTCCTATGAAAATTTTTCAAAGTTCACATGTGATGGGGAAATAATAGGCCCTTATAAAATGTGTGTTGAGAAGTGGTAAAGGAGGTTATAAGATGCCTTTGAAAATGAGTGGCACATGCTAAGGAAATTGCATGCACTTATGGACTAACAAGATGATTTTGCGGTACAAAAACATTACTTCCTTAGTTGGCTCTTACTTATCAATGGATAAATAGGGCCTTGGTGTAAGTTTCCTTTTTATTTCATGAAAAATAATTTTCAATCCTTCGTAAATAGGATAAATTATGTGCACAATATGAAATTCAATGGAGAGAGGGTTGATTCATATTGCCATAACTTGTGTCAATTATGTGTATCCATCGAGGTTAGTATGTGTGGAGATGGTATAATCTAAAAACATGTACTTGAGCCCCACCACAATTATAGTGTGTAAGCATTCCTACAAAGTCTACATCTATCGAAGGCCTAAGCTCAAGGACGGAAGTACCTCAATATGTGATACCTTCAAATTACAGCCACAAAAGAAAAAAATAAACATTAGGAATGGCTAAGAGAAGGCATGAAGAAACACCCCCTCAACAAGAAGAGGTACAAGGGGAAGAATAAGAAGATGAATATGGATAATAAGAAGAGACTACCTTGGATCAAAGAAGAATCAAGAAAATGTAAAGGTAGTGAAGAGGAAATCAAGGGTGCAAGCACCTCGGAGGTTCCTAAAGAGTCAACATCAGTCACAATGACCAAACCAATGCCATTTAATAAAAAAAAAATTCTTGATGAATAAGAAACCTTGGCTGATCGTGTCGAGGAGGAAGAGGAGTAATTGGAAGAAAATGTGGTCAAGGAGATAGCACGAGAAGGAGAAGTTATATGAAGAAAGGTCGGTGTACGATGAGGAGCCTACACATGAAGAAGAAGAACTCAAGGAAGAGATTCTACAAGATGAAGAGGATATCTATGACACACATGAGGACTCCTAATGTGGTAGATAACATGAAGAGGAACACGAGGTAGATTATGATGAATAAGATAAAGGTGATGGAAAGAAACCAACTGGAGAAGATTTCGGTGCTAAAGGAGGTGAAACAATTGAAGTAAAGATTAACATTTCACAAGAAACTCTAAAGGGGAAGCACATCAAAAGAAGGAAGTGAATGGGACTGTTCAAGAACCCCGAGATGTCGTATATTAATGATACCTCAAAGGTTTTAAGGGACATATTTCATAGCATGGTGTTAGTCAAGGACATGCTCGGATAAGAGTTAATAAATGAAACTAGGGCCCTCTCACGAACCAAAAAAATGTATTCACGGAATATGCAAACACATATGGAGAAGCCATAGTTTGAAGTAATTAAATAATCATACTCCAAGATGTGGCTAAGGAAGGATCCGGCACATTCCTTGCTCTCATTGATCCTATTGAGCTATCTAATGAACATGTGTGTAATGCATTTAAAAAATGGCCACTAAGGTTACAATAATAAATCTGTATAAAAGGGCCTCAATTAGATTTATACACAGGGTAAGGAGTGTAAATAAAAATAGATTGAAGCTAACAAAAAATTAAGGGGTGAGAAGAAGTAGATGACGAATGCTTATGAAAAAGAGGATGATATATTAAAAATTATCTTGAGTGTGTGCCTAGAGTTGGTAGAACAAGCCCGGATGAGTATCCCATAGATTTGTAATACTTGGAGGACCTAATGCGAATGATGTTGCTAGAGATGAAGAATGGGCCAAGATCTATAGCTATAGAATTGGTCGAGTTAAAGAAAAATAATAAAGAAGAGGTAGATAAAAGGATAGAATAATATGAGGCATTGGCCGCGAGAGATGAAAAAGGTCATGCGAAAGGAAAATTATTTTTTTGATAAGCGCCAAGAATTTTCCCCTATTCTTAGTATGCAAAAAACCAATGAAGAGGTAGAACTAAAGAAAATATGAGCCACAATGAAGAATAATAAGGTCGAGCGTGAGAAGGTTATACAATAAGTAGCAAATAAAATATAAATCATAAAATATCTTAGGGACATGCTTGAGGAAATCCTCGAAGGAGATGGTTACGTGAAAAATGGGTATATCGAGGGAGTGACCTCAAACCTAGATGTGGTAGTCAAGAAGATAAAGCGAGAAGTAGAAGAGTTGGCTTTAAAGAAAGTGACAGTATTGTAGGAGTAGCACTAGACGAGGGGTGACAAGGAACTCAAAGGTTGGAAGGATTTAGAAAACATAATAAATAGGGAATTTCTAGAAATTCTTCAACCACAAAAGGCCTAAGTTTTGAGCATGTGAATATTCCTTGATTTAATATGTAAAGGCCCATATTATTTATTCTTCTTATTATTTAATTATTTCATTCATTCTTGGAGAAGGAATTATTTAATTTATATTTACGAGGACGACATAATACTCATAGTGTGGGGTAATTCAGTGGAAGAAATGGATAAGTATTAACCATGTAAGGAAGGTGGATAATGCATGTCAAAGTGCATGAAATTGATAACAATAAAGTGACTAAAGAACATAATGATGCACTAAAGCATACGTGTGATATTATGAAATGAATATAGGAGAATGGACGAGGAGGTGCACGCAACATTGAGAAACAAGTTAGAGCGTAAGGGTTCACACACAAACACACAAATTCTAGACTTAGCCATTTTATAACAAAGGTCAAAAATAGGAAAGAAAGAAAGATGGTGTGATACAAAAGCAAAGTTGAAGAATAGGAAAATAGAGACGTAAAAGAACATGTAAGAAGGAAATCTATTTATAGGGATTAAAGCATGTTAAAGATGATATATTTAAAGCTCAAAGTAAATATAAAGAAAAATTGTAAATACATGCGGTCTATTTTTAACACCCCTATTTTTAGGAAAATGCACATAAACAGTGAAGGGAAAGTCCCCACCATGTATAAATAGGTGTAGCACTCCATAAAATTAGTAGTTATGATAATGTAGAGGAGTATGTAAGTGTATAAATCTATTATGTATGTGCACATGGGTTCAACGCATGGATGCAATTGAAGTATGGATGTAATCAATTAGTATTTCATATAATGAATTGTGTTTGCAATGGATAAATGTGTATGTGTTTCCAAGAATACTAGATCTTAATACATTATAATGGGAATTCAAGTGCTATTAATGATTATATATGTTGAATGACTTCCTTATTATATGTGTTGCCAATCTTGTATATTGTATCTCCATTCATGCATGTTGTAATGGTTATGATGATTATCTATGCTCTAACCACATCTTGATAAGTGAAGTAAAGGCGGAACTTGGTTAGTTGCACGTGCTTTGGGTGAGTGTTCGGACTTACAGTGCATAAATTTCTAGCATGTGTAACCTTATGAAGTGATTGGCTACAAGACCAGTAACATAAAGATTAGCAAAGGCCTTGATATGAAGGTCGGGATCAATAGACCGCTCATAAGAGATAAAAGGAGAAATTCCACTAATATCCATGCTAACAATATAGGTTGCTAAATCCTCTTATTGGATTGTTTGCAAGACTTTCTTGGATAGGGGGTTGTGTAATGGGTACCCCATTATGCCCATTTTAAAAAGAAGTGGGTGTGGTGCCCCAATATCCTATTAAAGGGTGGTTGACTAATTGATCCATGTTGGCTTGCATTTGGATAAATTGAGTTATAGTAGCGGATTAGTGTTGGCTCATTTTTTTAATGAGTTAAATAATACAATTAGTAGGGACATGATTAGGGGAATTTTTAGACGAACCTATTTCATTATCTTTCCCCTTTTCTACCCTATGGTCAATTTGTTTGGAAACAAATTCAAGAAGATGCTAATTGAGCATTTCTTCTGATTCATTTTTTGTATTGATGAAATTGAGATAGAAATTTCTGAATTTTAAAAGGATCATCAAAATTTTCATCATTCTAATTTTCTTCTTCCTCATCCTCAATTGGGCCATTGTGGTAGGTAGAATTCTTATTTCTAGGTGCTCCCATGGTGCAACAGTCCATGCAAAAAGGAAAGTCAGCTTCAGGATGATATAATTATAGAAATTTCTACACAATAAAATTAGAGGACCCAAAGCCCATATAATCCATGATGGAGTGTTGATCTGGCTGAGAATAGGTCTAGAGGTTAAGGCTATAGACACAATCAACCATACATGGCAATGTACACGAGTTCCGAAGGAATATAGACACCGATATGGGAAGAAAAACATGATTGGATATTGAAATAGGTTTGCATGAGGGCCAAAGGAATTAAAATATGAGCAATCAAAAATAGATAGAATCCTTTGTGGGAGATGGTGTCTATGGAGATATATATTTGAGGTTTTTTGGGTCTTTGGGTGCTTAGATGAAGTCAAAATTGAATATGGTTACTTTTAATGAGTTTATCTTGATCATAAAGTATGTAGGTTTCATGTCATGTTCAATAGAGAATGTATGTGGTCCAAATATGTGTCTCAATATAATGCACTCATAAATCATCCATTCTACAAGGGTATTGAGGTAAAGAGTGGAAAACACACATGTACGAGGCATACAAGAGGGTATAATTAAAGTGGATATAAAAAGTGCTAGGGTTGCATATCTAGAGGGTAATAATCCCTACACTAGGTCAACCTAAGGTTTATAAGGTGCATAATCAAGATATAGGAAGGAACCCTACTGATATATAAGTATTTGGGTGCAAATAGGTATAAATCAATACTAAACATACATGATGATAGAGCTGAAATGAAAATGGTGATATCTAAGGAGATTATAATGGATAATAGAACTATGCTAACTAGCATCCAAACAAGTTTAATACTAAGCTAACATAGCATAATGAGGAAAAGAAATGAACTTATATTTGAAAAATGACAAGAAATGATTAGAGAAATCACCTTATAATTGTAGGGTGATCAATGACTCATCTATCTTTCCAAAGAAGAAGCATACCAAGAAATTATCATTATTAGGTGGAGAAGGGGAACAATGTTCCTATCCTAGACTCACTATAGGTGACCTAATAGTGTAAACAAACATCCAAGAATAATATTATCCAATCCAATCCAAACATGATGTAAGATGAACCAAGAGAAGAAGATGCAAAGATGGTACAAAAGAGAAGAGAAAATGGTAGTTCAAATAATTTGAATTCCTTTTCTTATGAATGTCAAATGAGTGGTAAGTATATATAGGAATCCATTTCCCATGGTCAATGGAATAGACCATGGGAAAATATAACACCAGAAACATTTCCCATGGGTGATGGCATTACTCATGGGTAGTGAAAAGAGGTAATGTGTCATAGAAAGTAAAAATAAGGTTTCTTAGATCATTGACATGGATGAATAAGGTGCAAGGTTGTGGGATGCTCAAGAAGTTATGAATGTGATGTTTGTGAGACCTAGGAGGACAAGGATAACTAACACAAGGAAAAATAATGCCAAGACTAAATAGGAACACTCTCTGTGTGTACATCAGTGACCCTTATTTACACAAGGAAATTATTAGTAACATGTATGAAATATGAAAAGTGATTTTTTTGTATATAGTATGCACAAAAAGACATGTACACAGAGAAAAGAATCCCACATGACAAATAAAAAGTTCATACATCACAAAAAGGCCGAAAACACGGGGGTATTTGTAACACAAAAAAGGTCCACATAAGACTTAGTGAAGTTGTGGAAGACTACAGATGACTAAAAATGATAAAAATTCAAATAATTCACTCAATGGCTAAAAATGGATATTAAAGGTGTGAATCATTTAAATAAGTTGCAGAAGATTGGAAAACCCACAAAGGATAAATAAATTTCCATGAAGGCATGAGAAACTTAAAAAAGGTTGCGGATGGTGAAAAATGTAGATATATGCTCACAAATTGTAGTGGAGGATAGAAACACATGCACAAGAAAGATTCAATAATATAAACTTATTAATGATTTCATATCATCCAATATTCTCATTAAATTTGGTGGGAATTGGATTTTGAACCTAATAAACTTGAATCAATCCACGAAGTAGATAGGGTTTCATAGATTTTAAAAACTTCAAGTTTCTTCACACTTGTAAATAAAAACATCCAAATCTATCTTGTACATGCATAAACACCAGCTTTGATACCATGTTAGGAAATTTAAGGGATGAATAATGTTATAAAATATAAATCCACAATATTAATTGTTGAAGATTAGTTTATGAAGTGCAGTAATTAAGAACATAGATTTAGATATTGTTAATGCAAATTACATAATGTTAACAACATGAACCGAAACTAAATGTACACAGAGATAAAAGATATAAGTGGGAAAACCATGGAAGGTAAAAAAACCCACTAAAAATCACTTATCTTTATTGAGAATAAACTTTCTCCCATCACTCCCACTATTTCGACATGTAGTTACACCTTAAAAAGGTGATTATAAACCATCTCATACATTTTCTCATGAGTTTCACCTCATTCACATCATGTATCTATAATCATCTCACACATATAGCTCACATACATGTTACAACCTATGTAACCAATCTCTAATGAGATCGCCTTTTTATATACAAGGTAGGTGGTCATGATCCACTCTTAAAATTCTTCTTGTTTGGGTACACAATGCTTATATGTTAAATATAAGCTATAAACCAAAAACACAATCTTTTGTGGGTTTCAAAAGTAATAAATTTCCCACTTGAATATTATAAATCCAACATGTAGTGAATCATCTAACGACTTCATGGGTTGTCTTTCCTCTCTTATTACATTCAAAGGGTAGGATATCAAAGTTTCTGAATAACTTTGTTACACAATATTCTTCCTTTACGGGGTACATCTATACCTCTTTATGATTCTCTCTCTTACACATCTTCATATTGGGTTGCGTACACCTATTTTCACTTTACATATATGAAAATGTAAAATATTTTTTATTACATGTTATATGTGAGTTAAGGTCAATTACCTACCATATATATTTACTATATTATGTGTTATAGGTTTCCTCATGGAGCATGATTATATAAAGTACAATAACTCGGTTGTAAAACAAACACTCAAGTAAAGGAAAAGCATGTTAAAAAACTCATGTATACTTTCATTTAAGCCTGTAGTTTTCAATTCATACTCAAAGAGGGTGAAAATTTAGATACTCAAATTTGGTAATTTACACTTTGCAACCCTTGATTTGACTATACACTCTTATTATGATAAATACAACTTCTCCATTCCCATTTAGTACTTTTTGAGGTATATGCTTTAGTTTTTTTCCTTGCACACTTGACATGTCAAGACATTCTAAGAATATAATGGAAAAAATCAATACAAAAACATTATTTGATAGGTTATAAACCTTACTTTACATGTTATATGATCTACATTAGGTTAAAGTTTGGTGATAAATTTGTATCCGATACTAACCCATTTATATGGTCTTTGATTGACATGTCCTCTAACTCTGCTTTCAAATCAATATATGTTTTGGGGTCTTATACTTCATTTAAGTAAAAATTTATTAGATAAATCATCTATGGAACCTTATACAAGCAAGTAAACATTGAATCATTTGCTAACATGGAACTCCTAAGGAAATGCACTAAATCACTCACTTCATACACTTTCCAAAAACACACAAGATCCCTAAATCTTGCACTATCACATCTAAATTCATTAGGATAGAACTTATATCAGGTTTGAAGCTACAAACCAGGGAAAATAAGCCATATATTTTATCCAAAAGCACTCAAAAATCCTCTCTCTGAGTATTTTAGTGATATCCAAGTCAAAACAAGCACAATCAAGAGGAACTACCAAATTTAATTAGTCTATCTAAATATGACATGCTAGGTGAAGAATGATGTGTGGTTTGAGGCCTCTTTGGAGTAGTGAAAATTTCAACAGTGCACAGGGGTTCCCACAACCCTTATAATGTTTGGTTTGTATGACTCTTCATCCATGGCTAGGGTTTGAGATGATGATTATTCCATTCAGAGAGCCTTGTTGTGTGAGGCGACTAGCATTTAACACTGACAAATAAATATAGGAAGGTGAACACAACATAAAATGTCACGAGATTCAATTCAGAGCAGGTCCAAGACCATACAGTTAGGTCATGACCATATGGTACAGTCCTAATAGTTTTGTACAGCCATATCCTAGGTGGATTCATTGCTACAGTTCTAGTTTTAAAGATCCTTCAAGTTCATATCACCCATTTCCAGTAGTGTACATCCATTTTAGAATCATTTATGATCAGCTAAGTGTGCCCATTTCATTATGTTTTCAAATTTATATCTTGTTTTGTATGATATAGAACACTATTTTAAAATTTCATAAATATTGTTGGAAGTTAATTAATTATAATAGTCATCAATATCTAAACCTTACCCTGTCAAACCTAATTAAATTATGCATTTCTCAAAGACAATAATTTAATAAAGGATAAACAAGTTCTTGATGCATTGAGTAGGTGTAATATTTTGTTGAAAGAGATGAGATTAGAAGCTATGGTTTTGAATATATCATATACATAAGATGAATATTTCATCCAATCATGAGATGTATGTATAGTACCCGCAAGTGTTGATAGGATGCCTTGGTTTGACTATTTTTGTTCAAGAAGGCCTATTATTTAAAGGAAGATAGTTATGCACAACAAGAGATTGGTGTGTAATAATTTCATGAAATATAATCATATATGAGGATTGACATGGATCATTGGTTTGGATAATATGTTAACACATTTATCAAAGATTTAATTTTGGTTATGAATGTCTATAGTTGTGTGAAATATTGTACATGAGCATATGATATTATATTTGTCTAAGGCAGATCTATGATCCAAAAATGGATCTAAAAATACCCAATTCTATGTATTCTCCATATTTGATACTTGCAGTGTAGATTCTCAGCATATTCTTTATTCAAGAGATGGTCTAGTTAGGCTGAGGGTGATCTGGACACCTTTGAATGACATTTATGGGCCATCATTGTTCTAATCAGTATTTTTATAGGTGATGGTTACATAACTATCACTCTTCATAGAGTGGTAGTTGCGTAACATGAAAAAAATTTGTAACTTCTTGTTTCTAGGACCAATGGTTGTGTAACCACTAGTATGTCTTTACCAACGATCCTATCCCGAAAATTTCAAAATTAGGGAAACTCAACAATTGCAAATGTTTGGGCTTCCAAATAGTTTGGTTCATCTTTCCATCCATCCCTAGGCAGAGAAACTATAAATATGCATGCATTTGATCATTCTAGACAAGTGTTTTGGGTGAATTCAAGTGTGAGCAAAGAGAGGAAGTTAAGAATGTTCTTTTTTTTTTCATGAGAAGAGTTGAGTTCTTGTTGAGAGTTGCAAGAAAGTTATACAAGTAGAAGGAGTTAGAATCTTTCTTGAAGGTCATTGTATGACAATAAACTTGTATTATTTAGATATTTTCATAGTGAAGGGAAGAAATTTCTTACCCAGCTGGAGTTTTTCCCACATCGGGTTTCTCCAGGATAAATTCTTGTGTCTCCTTGTCTTGTAATTTCCTATTTTCAGTATTGTGTGGATGTTTCTTTCATAAACATGTTGGTTTTAATGAACTTAGTTATATTCTTCATTCAATATCACTTAGATAGGATATGTTCATTGTTTTAATTAGATTCCCCTTACCCAAAAGGGAAAAGAAAGCGATGAAGGTATCCTCATTCCTTTTGAAGTAGATATTTCCACTAGGAAGTGGAAGCAAGGAATCTGAGACATGGCTCATAGAGAAGATGCGGATGAGATTGGAGAAGATCATTTCTACAAGTTTGAGGAAAATATGGAAAGTTTTTCTAAGGATGTGGGTATTATTTCTTTGTCCATATGGGAATTAGAGTCCATCATGGGATTTACCATGGAGAAATTTGGTGTTTCGAATGAGGTACTATGATCCGATGAAGAATATACTCATGAGAATTAAGAAGAGAAGCCCCGTGCCATCCCTAAACCCCCTCCATTCAAAGTAAAGGTGAATATAAAAATGTGGCGATATCATGGAGATGTGAGTGCTGATAATTTAGATCATTGGCTAGCTCAACTTAAGGTATATTAAAGTTTTTATTAAATCAATGAGATTCAAAATACTTCCTTTGTAAGGTTAAAATTGACCAATCATGCTTTAACTTGGTTTGAAATTTATGTTCATTCATTAGTTGTTAAGAATATTCCTCCTATTACTAAGTGGGATGAATTTAAAAGGCTAATCAAAAGAATTTCTATCCTATTTGTTATGAGGAAGAGAGGTCCATGTATTGGCAGTATCTCAAGTAGAAAAGGCTAGAACATGTAAGATTACACTAGTGAGTTTCTGTAAGAAATATGCCCTGGATAAGAAAAGATGTGGCGGATCGAGAACTTTTTATGAAGTACATTAGTGGACTCCATAGCCATTTGAAGAGACATGTTCTCTTGTATAAGGTGACAGATGTAAATGAGGATTGTTCTCAATACCACTATTTAGAGATGGAAAAGAAGAAAAGTTCATCTATCTCTTAACATGTTTCAAGAAAAGGATTCGATGCTGATAAAAAGGATAAAGGAAAAGGGAAAGGTAAGAAAAATCATACTTCCGTTTCTAAGAAGGAAACTGAATTTCATTGTGGGCATTGTGATGTTGACACTCATGAATGAGAAAAAATGTTGAAAGCTCCACTCGAAATTACATCCCTTCAAAAATAAGAAAATTAAGAAGAACACCTTGGATTCCCTCTAGGAGATGAAGTATTTTATAGTGAAGAGGTGGATAAGACTATGTGTTGTACCTCCATTCATAGAGAGGTATGTTTTAGTAGTAACAATGGTGTTTAGGAAAAGAAACTAACTAAGATTTTTCATATAAAAATTCAAGTGAAGAAAACTAAGGTGGATGTTCATTTTTATACATGTTCTCAAGAAAATCTGATTAGTAAAGAGTTAGTGGACAAGCTAAAGTTAGAAACTTACAATCACCCAAGTCCATATTCATTGGGTTTGGTAAATAAAAGTGTAGACATCAAGGTTACTAAAAATGTAAAATTATGTTTGGTATTGATAATAAATTCAATGATGGAGTTAATTTAGATATTGTTCCCCTTGATGTGTGTGGTGTAGTGTTTGGCAGCCCATATTTATATATCATGGATGTTATCTTCATGAGGAGAGCCAACTAGTACCATTTGGTGAAGGATGGTAAGAGATACATCATTTCATCCTTTTCAGAGACTCAAATATCTCTTTGGTAAGTGTCATCAAATCCTGAAAGCTTATTAATGCTAGTAGTAAATTTGCATTGCTTATTTTTAGGGGCATGCCAAAAGATAATATTTTTGTATCTAAAACCACTTGTAGCGTGTTTTCTAACAAATATCACACACATATAAAATAGTTGTTTCAGAAATTAAGAGAATTTTTCTAAGAGTGTACGGGGTTTCCTTTGGTCAGGCCAATTGAGCATGAGATACACTTGCTACCCGATAATATGCTTCCAAACTTAGGATTATACAGGTAGTCTTTGAAATATTCCAATGAGGTACAATAACAGCTTTCATCCTTCGATTAAACAAGGTATAATTCATCCTAGCACCTATCCATGTAGTTATCCTATTATTTTAGTACCTAAGAAAGATGATTCATGGAGAATGTGTGTTGATTATAGAGATTTGAATAAAATAACCGTTAAGAATAGGTACCATCTTCCTTGCATTGATGATTTGTTAGATCAGTTACATGATGTCAAATATGTTACTAAGCTTGATTTTAAGTCTAGGTATCACCAAGTGAAGATCAAGGAAGAGGACATCTAGAAAACAACATTCAATACCAAGCGGGGTTATATTAATGGTTAGTATTACCTTTCCTAGGCTATGTAATGCACTAGATACCTTCATCGGGTTGATGAATGAGGTAATGAGTCCATTTATTGTTGTTTTTGGTCCTATGGGTATTTTAATTGATGAGAAACCACATTAATGACAAATTGGATGATGGAGTAGGGTTAGATAATGTTGTATGTGATGTAGGCATGATGATTCAAATGTGCTCATGGTGATACAATGATATTTAGTGAGGATTTCTTGCTCTTACAAGCCTATTCAGGTGCATAGGTGATGTTGCATGATGATATGAGATTCTTGGTTACTTAAGAATAATGTTGACATGATGGATAAAAGGTTTGGATAGTGTTTAGGCACTCATATCAGTGGCATGGTGTAGATATAGGTGATTGACTATGTTATAAGTGTTTATTTGGAGCATGCGCATGATTGCTAAGAGGTATGAGATTGAGATTTGAATCTATATGAGATTATTTATTCTTGTATTTAGGTATATCAAGATGTATCAAGTATGTTTAGGTCATTTTTAGTGTTTTTATGATGAGTTATAGCATTCTTTCAATTGACCCTAGCTTCTACAGTGAGAAACCTTATGGTGTTTCTATACAAGTCTCAGTTTCTGGAGAGTTTGAGGTATGGTTATGACATTATGATGATTGGATAATTTTTTATAATGTGTCATGGTTCTTTGGGAAAACATTTAGGTTTCCATGGTGATGATTTTGCAAGTTATGATAAGTTTTTGAGATAGAGTCAAAATCTAGTGTAATTTCATGTCGATTTGGCTCTTCGATGCTTACCTTGAATGGTGTGATTTTCATGGGACCTTGTGGATTTCAGGTATGTTTCTATGGCGAGTCTAGAAGGTTACACAAAAATAATTATTTCATTACATCATCAGGTTTTTATGAACAAATTTTAAGAAGATAAATTGGTCTAAACCCTAGTTAAACCCTAGCTAGGAGAATTATAATGCCCCTAACATGGTTTATATCTAGGATGAATTATTTATTAAAAGTTGCAAACATTGATATATGTGATTATTGTTCAAGATGATGTGATCTTTTGAACTAATTAATCATGTTTATTGTAGATAATATGTTATCTTCTAAAATTAGATACAATTCGCCATGTCTCTGTTCTAAAATTAGAATGAAGTATTTCATATCTTCTTATCTTGAATGTTCATTGTATGTGGATAGAGGAAATTGATTCAGCTTAAACTCATTCATAGTCTTTATTTCATTTGAACTTTTGCTTCAGTATTTATGATTTCTGATGTAGGATAGCTAAACCTCGGATTAATTTTAGTGATCCAAGACATGCTTTCAATTTCATGACGTCAAGGTCATCTTGACCGAGTTGGGTAGAATGTTAGATTTCTAAACCCAGGATTGCTACGGGATCATAGGTGAATTTATCTATTCACAACCTTCACAAGTGATCCAATAACATCATATTAGTTCTCCATTTAGGAATGTTGAAATGATAATTTTAACAATTATTAAGGGAACCTAATAAAATCTAAGTTATTAAGTTGTAATCTTATCCTAAGTTTAAGTTGGATAATATTGTTATTTTGGTTGTTTATTAGAAAGGGGAAACCTAATACTAAACTAATAAACTAACATAAGGACCTAATTTGGTTTCTAATATAATGTTATGAACCTAACCTAAGACTTGGACTAGCCTAAAGGGATGGCATGAACGAAATACTATGAGGTGTTGGTGGTACCAATATCTAAGTATTTAAGACGATTAAATGAGGCTTTGAACTTTTTGTTACCACCAATCTTGGCGAGTGCATGAAAGAATAGAGGAGGTTGAGTTATCACCTCTGATAAAGTATTAGTTGCATGGAATTTTAAACTTGGTTATAGCCAACTTGGAGTTGACAAAGGTGGGAGATAAGGAAGGACTCTTTCAGATCCTGTTGACATTAATTGATCTTGGCAATTGCAAAAAACATCCTAGGAAATAGGGAAATTTGGAAGAGAAGATGGTTTTCAGTTTTCATTATTTCATTTGGTTTTTAGTAAGCTTGTAGCTTTGCATGATGTTTTCATCTTTGAAACCTCCAATTTGAATTTGTGCATGTGTATTTTTACCTTGCATGGCGGTGAGGATAATGGGAATTAATTGAGGAAGTTATAAGAAGAAGGAAAAGAAAGTTTTAGAGCTGGTTGTTGGTGTTTTTGTGGAAAATTTGCTATCAAGGTTCTACTTGAATATTTGCAACAAGGAATAGAAGATAGGATCTCTATCATGCATGATAGGCTTTATCTCCTTAAGGCTTCTACTTTTATTTAAATTTCTTCATTAAAATAACTCTGCTCTTTCGAAGAAAATTTCTGGTTCTAGTTTTATGTTTTTCTCCTTTCTTTAATGAAGTCTAGACTTGGTTCTTTTTGATGCATTATGATTCTGTGTTTGTTGTGTGGAATATGAAATCTGGGTAGTATTGATTTATTTTCAGTTGTGTTAGCTTATTTGCATTTGAACTTTCTTTGACATTGAAACAAATTTGTGTTTGTTTCTCTGTTGAATGGATACCTTGACTGGGTATTGTGTAAGCGTAAATAGTAGCATGGTTCTTATTGAAATTTGTAGATTTTAGCTTGAAAATATCTCCATGTTAGTAATGGTTGGAGACTAACCTTATAGGTGGAATTTGTCATGGTAGTTTGAGATATACGCCTGTGACTTAAGGAAATCCTTGTGTTCTTTGTTTTGGTCTATTTGCTTGTTGATGGTAGTGGGGACCAACTATTTTTTTGAATTGTTTCATGACTGTATTATGTAGCTTGTTTAGATCTGGGATATGCTTATTTTTGGTTCTTCACCAAATGGGAACTATATCAAATCTTTGTTTCTTTTGTAGAAAATTATTTGGGTGATTGTGTCTCTTGATGGAATTGAACATGAAAGTATGCCTATGGAATGTTTTTGGTTTTATTCTTTTTGTTTGAATCATATTTTATAAACCCATTCTAGTATTTTGGTTCCCTTGGCAGATCTTGTTGATCTTGGAAAGTATACAAGGATTGGTGATCCTGGGTAAGTGTTTTGTTGAATGAAGATTGTTTTATGCTCTCTCTCTCCGACCTTCTTTGTTTGGGTAGTTGTAACATTATTGGGTGAGCCAATTTAGTAGCTAAGACTAGTATTTTTCTCCTTCTTTTATTTTTTGTTGAGTTTCTTAGAACTTAAACCATTTTCAGGTTGGCCTACGTAAGGAGGAACTGTTAAGTTGGGCTTGTTCAATTCTAGGTGATAAAACTTAATGGTTTCATATTCTTGTGGTCTAGTTAAACCCTTTTTTCCTTTTGGGAGGGAAGTATTATTAAATCTAATGGAAACTCTTTTAAGAATTATTTCCAAATATTGGGTTTGTGGAACTTGGGATTACGTAGGTGTGTATCATATTTTTCTTTCTCGTTCATAGTTCTTGCTATCTTGGAACCTTGTTTTATCATGTTGTCTTTATGACCATGATACTATTGGATATTTTATATGACTTCCCTTGGGAAGATGAGTTCAACCTTATAGGATAATACTCGAACTAGTATAAAGTTTGTAATTGACTGATATGTCTCTATTTGGAATAATAGTTATGTTTTGGTTGATATATAAGGTACTACATGGCATTATCTATGACTGTAGTATTGAGTTCTGAACTTGGGTTTGAATGCAAGCCTTCAGGGGGACTTATACTGTGAGTTATGTTGGTCTTGTTTCTAATCTTAGTTGGTTAAAATTTCTTACCTGTAATGTGAGATGCATCCTTGATCAATCTAATCTTGAGTTAGGAAAGATTGTTAGGTGGAGTGATATTCATATTCTTGTTTGTTCTTACAATCATAATTTATATTGTTAACATTTCGAATAAGATAAAACAACATACTTATGATGGAAAGGTAGTTGTTTTTATTTCTGTACTTCTTCTTGAAAAGACAAAATAGGTTGAGTTGTAGAACGTAAGTTGGAAACTTGATTGATAAGTTAATATTAGGATTGGAGATATGAATTTATTCTTTCTTAAATACTACAGTTTTGATGACTAGCATGTTGTAATGAGTTCATGTTGTGTTTTGATAGAATTAATTATGTTGATTTGATTAGGTTTTTCTTAAACATTGCATGTAGATTACATGATATTTCTCTCTCCTTCTTGATTTTTAATCTTTTGGGAAATTCTTTCATAATATTATTATTTTATGATTTTGGAACCATTTCATTAACAGTAGGTTTCCTTTTATGAAATGGTTAGATAAAATCACATTGTTTTAGCGTTATAGTGCTTATCATGCTTAGTTCATATGAACTAACTCATGCTAACAATTTTGCAAATGGATTTCATAAAAGATGAAAGGAGAAAGACATAGAAAGTTACATCTATTTTACTAAAGAAATTTTATCTTTATTGTGGTGATTATGTAGCGACATTACTTGAGATGTAATTTTTTCAGAAAGAAAGATGTATTAAAACTATTTTTATATTGATGCAATGACATTTTGTAATCCTTGAAATATTCCTAAGTTCAAAGGATGATAAATCACTTTCGATAAACGAATGGCTTGATGATTGTTGATTACTTATTTATTGTGATATTTTCATTGGCATAAATTATGATATAGTATTTGGTAATATCATTCATGAAGGGGAAAGTTTCGATATTTATGTGATATGGGATTATGAAAATTATTATATATTATAATATATCAGCTTCTTGGTTTAAGGACCTACTCTAGTAGTCGAACTATTTTCAAGTGAAAGAGCATACCTAAGTTGATACTCTTGAATGGATCCTTAAATAGTAAAATAAAAGGAAAATGATTGAATTATATAATTGGGTATGAATTATTTGCTATGTTTGAGCATATGTGATTTGTTTTCATAATTAGGACATTAGTCCTTGTTAAAGGAAAAAGGATATTTTCCTTGTAATTAAAAAAAGATATTTATTTGAGATCTTGTTAGGTGTTATGATTAAATTATGAGGATGGTTAGTTTTGTTTTCCTTAAGAAGATTTCTATAATTGAAATAGGAATTCTTAAAAAGGATAATAAAAGGATTTAGACTTCAGCATTATGAAGTCTAAAATAAAAGTTTCAATAAGCTTGTTATAAGCTAAAACTGAAGTAAAAAGATCTATTGATCACACTTTCATAAAACTAAGTTTAATCATAATGACATATGAAATAGACAGATAAGATTAATATAAACATAAGCATGAATTCAGAATGGTTAGGAAAGTAGATTTTATCTATATACATACCTCTTGTGTAATTTTCACCTCAGTAACCTTCTTAGGTTAAATGATGTTTAGTAAACCCTTAAAAGTGTTGTTATCATTAATCTTCAAGATAATAATTGAGCAAGTTAATAGATTAATGTAATATTAAGTATGTTAGTCTAGTTGAGGAAACTCAGTTGGATGTTGAAACACAACAATTGTGGCCTATTACCTTCATAATGAAAGTTTTCATTACAAGGATATTATGATGCAACATGTTATGCCTCAACACCCCACTTAGTTTGATTAACTCGATTGACATAAGTTGAAGACTGGATCACATTCCCACCCTAAAAAGAGACAGAAACATGATCTAGTGTTGAGGTTAACTCATGTTGACTTAGGGTAACTAGACACACCCAATCGACATAAGTCAATTGAGTATGTCTATGTATTCTTAGTCACCACAAGTAGTCTTCCACACTAGTGCATTTTGTTTCCCTTGTCTAGTGTAAACCCTTGAATCAAGCTGGGTTGATAGAAGTCAAGAAAGACCATTTTAGATAATAGAAAAAGTGTGGTGAAGGACCTTTTCCTTTCTACGAGTATGTCATCTTGTAATGTAAACATGGTAAACATTTTTATAAACTTTGGCCAAAGTATCGCAAGCTACGTGTTGCATTGTCCTATGTCATCTAGTCTAAGATACAATATTTAAGATGAATAGCGGTAACAAATATTTAGATAGGTTTCTTAGACAGAACACTTGGGTACCCCTAAAAGGGTAAATGAACCAAGTATACATATTATACACATTATTAAGTTAACATGAGAGATCTGTTTAATACCGAGTCACGAGAATGAGAGATCGGTGTCTCACCGAGTCATTTACAATTGCATATGGTTTTCTATTTTTAGATAGATTAGAAATGGAATGCATGTTTTAAATTATATTAATTTAGAATAGAGAACATTATGTAAAAAAATTCTTATTTCTAAAGTATTAAAATGAGGATGTTATATCTTGGTATCAGAGCTAAAGGTTGTAGCTCTTGGACCTATTGAGTCCATATCTGATAAAAACTTAATTTTCTTGTGAAAATAAAATGGTTAGTATAAGGGGATGTGTTGTAAATAACCCATCTCTAGGTGAAGAGGCAACTACCACAAAAAAACTTGATGAGATTCTTTCTACCCTATTAGACATAAGAGATTGTATGGTTGTACTTGAACAACAAGTTATGGGTAATAAGGAGGAAGATGATGTTGGTAATAACAATCAGCCACCTCCGGGGATAACACCAATGTTGTAAATTTGGGCATTGAAAATAATAATGTAGTAAATAACAATGTTGTGAATGTCAATAATAATGTTGTGAATGCAAATGCAAATGTACCCAATCATCCTAAAAATAAAAAGGCAAGATTAGCAGCTAAACTCACAAATGACATAAAGAGGATAATTCAACCAAAGTTCAAGGCACTACACTAGGGGATGGAGCTAAGAATTGGCTCAGTGAAATGGAGAAATACTTTGCAATAAAGAACTTCTCAGAGGAAAAAAAAGGTAGTATGGGGAGCTTATCAACTTTCCCATTAGGCATCCTCCTGGTGGGAGAATCGTAAAGATGAATTGAACATTGATGAATCAAGCATCATTTGGGATTAGTTTAAGAGATACATTAGGCAATGCTTGCTGCGATAACTCTATTATGATCGAGAAAATGACTGAATTTCCGAATTTAATTCGGGGAAAATTAACTGTAACAAAGTAATGGAAGAGGTTTACTAGACTTCTTAAGTACGTGCCTTAGTATCAAACTGATGAAAATTTTAGGATAAGTAAGTTCATTAGAGGATTAAATCCTATCATAGAGGGTGAATTTTTGTTTAATCCCAACCACCATGGAAAGAGTTGTTGAAAAATCCATTTGACAGAACAAAAATTAAAAGCAATTTTTGTGCATAAAGAAGAGAATCGTAAGAAAATTCCTAATTCTTCTTCATCTCTTGCACCTAAAAAGGGGGCATGGAAAAATTTTTATCCAAATTTTCTTTTTTATAACTGATAATAATAAGAAAACATTAGGAAATAAACCTACTCCAAACATTCGAAACAACTTTGTGAAGAACAATAACAATGGACAAAATTCCTATGGAGGAAAAAACATTAATTTTAGGGTTGGAAATAAATTTGAACCAAAAAGAGGACCTATAGGGGTTGTTAAAACTATGGTAAGGATCACTATTTAAATCAGTTCCCTCTAAAAAAAGATGAAAACAATCAACACCATAAGATACATGCCGCAATGAGTGATAAATAAGATTAAAATCAAGTTACGCCCATAGAAGTGCCAAGTAAATTATTTGGTATGCCTATTACTATAATTTTTGATACTAGAGCTACTGAATGCTTTATTTCTAGTAAATTAGTTGTAAAACTAAAAATAAAAGATGGAATAATGGAAAAATCTTGGACTGTACATTATGGAAATAATGTTGTCCATACTGTTAGTAAATGTCTTTTTGGAGTAGTCCTAGAATTACCTAATTTTTCCACTAAAGTAGATCTTTATGTTGCTCCTTTGGGGTCATATGATGTCATAATAGGTGTTAACTAGCTTGCTAATCATAAAGAAAAAGTTGATTATTTTGAAAAACACATTAGTTGTCTTGATAATCAAAAAACAACAAACATCCAAGGGGTAAAATGAGAAATTTCAGTTAGAAAAATTTCACCGATGCATCTTAAAAAGGCCAAAAATAAAGGTTACACTTTGTGTGCAGTAAAAAATTCTAAAACAACTAAAGTGGATATTGATTTCTTAGAAAAAAATTCCTATTAAGAGATTTCAATGATGTGTTTTTGGAAGAACTACCAAGTCTTACGCCTAAATGAGAATTTGACTTCACAATAGAAATCAAACCAAGATTTGAGCCTATTTCTAAGGCACCTTATCGAAGGATTACCATTGAACTCGGTAGAGCTTAAGGCACGATTACAAGATTTTTTTCTAAGGGTTTTATAATATCGAGTATCTCACTATGGGAGCACCGATAATATTTTTGAAAAATAAATATGGAAAACTTAAACTTTGTATTGATTATAGGATGTTAAACAAAGAAACAATCAAAAAATGATATCCACTTCCTAGAATTGATGAGTTGTTTGATCAAATGCATGGTGCATCAATATATTCTAAGTTAGGTCTTCATTCGGTATCACTAGTTAAGAATCAAAGATGGAGATATTCATAAAAAGCCTAGTAGGAAAATGTATGGACATTATGAATTCACGATCTTACCTTTTGGTTTGACAAATGCACCTACAAATTTGATGAATTTAATGAATAATATATTTCAAGAGTACCTAGACAAGTTTGTACTTGTATTCTTGTATGATATTCGATTTATTCTAAAAGCATTAATGAGCATCATGAACATTTGAAAATAGTACTTGAAATCTTAAGAAAGAGAAGATTGTATGATAAGTTGTCCAAATATTCTTTTATGAAACAAAAGTGCACTATTTGGGACATGTCATAACAAAAGATGGAATAGCAAAGAGATCCATCAAATATTGTTTCCATAACTGAATGGACTACACCTAAAAATGTACATGAATTTAGAAGCTTCATGTGGCTTGCTGGTTACTATGGAAAGTTTGTTTAGGAATTTTCAAAATTTGCCTCCCGATAACTTCATTACAAAAGAAAGACAAGAATATTTTGTAGAGTGATAAATGTGAATCAACATTTATAACTCTTAAAGATCAGTTAACATTTACACCTATTTTGGCTGTACTAGATCAAAATGGAAACTTTACGGTAGTTAAAAATGCTTCGTGAAATAATTAGAGTTATTTTGTTGCAAAATGATCATGTTATAACATATGAGAGTAGAAAAATCAAGTTACATGAGTTGAATTATGCTCCCCATGACCTAGAGCTTGCTGCCATAGTTCATGCACTTCAAGTATGGAGACATTATCTCTTAGGAATACCTTTTGAATTAAATACTAATCATATTGGGCTAAAGTATATTTTTACTCACCCAAATCTGAATTCAAGACAACGAAGATGGTTAGAGTTTTTATCACAATATAATTTTGACATAATTTATATTAAAGGAAAAGAAACTAGAGTGGCGAGATGCACTAAGTCGTAGGAAACATATTTATGCACTTATAACCTTGAGAAATCAATTTAAGGATGAGGTAAAAATATCATGGAATCTGATTTATACTTTCAAAGCAAGTAAAAACAACACTTTTTGCATATCCAAATGATGTAAGATACAAAGGTTTTAAATTTGATAATGAAGGGATTTTAAGGTATGAAAAGTTGGTATATGTGTATCTTCGGGGAATGAGTTAAGGAAAATGTTAATGATAAAATTTCATAATTCACCTTACTCAGGATATCCCGGTATTACAAAAATGCTTGCTAATGTTAAACAACAATATTTTTGGAAAGAGATGAAGAAATACATAATTGATTTTGTTTCACACTGCCTGGAATGTCAGCATGTTAAGACTGAGCATATGCACCCAAATGGTTTATTATATCCTCATAACATACAACAATATAAGTGAAATGTAATTAGCATGGATTTTTTTCAGGGGATGCCTATGTCAAGAAATAAACATGATGTTATTTTAGTTGTTGATAAACTAACAAAAGTAGCACATTTTATTGTTAGTAATCTTAAGGATGATTCACCTATTTTAGCAAAAATATTTGTGCATGAAATTTTCAGATTACATAGAGTACTTGAATTGATTATATTAGATAGATACCCTAGAATGACATCTCATTTTTGGAAAACATTAAATGCAGCCTTAGGAACAAAACTGAATTTTAGTTTCACATACCATCTAGAAATAGATGGTCAAACTGAGAGAGTTAATAAAGTTTTGGAAGATATGTTACGAATGTACTACATGGATCAACAATAAAAATGGGAAGAATACCTTCCTTTAGTTGAATTTTCTTACAATAATACATATCATGCCTCTTTTAAAATGGAACCTTTCGAAGTATTATATGGAAGGAAATGTACAACTCAAGTTATTTAGGATAACATTGAAGATAGAGAGGTAATTGGACCTGAAATTCTTATTAAAATGGAATAACAAGTTAAAATGATTTGTGAACGATTAAAATAAGCTACAGATAGGTAGAAAATTTATGCAGATCTGAAAATGATTGATAAGAAATTTAAACTTGGTGAAAAATTCTTTTTACGTGTTAAGCCTAAAAGAGAACTATAACCTTTAGCAAGGCAACCAAACTATCACCTCATTTTGTTGGACCTTTCAAGATTATTGAAGTGATTATCCTTGTAGCTTAACGATTAGCATTACCTCCCACTTTTTCATGAATGCATGATGTTTTCCATATTTCTTTAATTAATAAATACGTTTCATATTTATCACATATGTTAAATTGGGATTCCTTGCAGGTAGAAGACCCAGGAATAATCATGGTTAAACCCATAAGAGTGCTGGAAACTCACCAATTGTACTTATAAAATCATGAAATTAGTCAACGAAAGGTTCACTGGGACCATTTTAATGAAGTGCAACATGGGAAAACCTTGAGGACATGAAAATTTCTTTTCCTCATTTATTTGAACATAATTAGTTCTAATGTTGGAAATGATTAAAGACTTTTTTAAAGTTATCTTTAATTTATGCCAATTTTGGGCAAGTACTATATTTTATTAGTGCTAGAACAACTATTTTAATGATGTAATAATTTATGAAAACTTGAATTTCTCAAATAAGGTTTCTGTTTGAGAACTTGTGGATAGAAGAACTATAATCATGATTATTATTATTGATTAAGAATATGGACTAATAGCATCATCAAGATGATGATGATTTTAGGAGGGAGGTATGTAATGCCCTAAAATGGTTGATATCTATGATGACTTCTTTATTCAAAGTTGCAAACATTGATATGTGATTCTTTTTTGAAGACGGTGTGCTCTTATAAACCAAGTAATCATGTTTTTATAGATAATATGTTATCTTATGAAATTAGAAATAATTCTACCATGTCTAATTTGAAATTAGAATAAAGTATTTCATTTCTTCTTATGTTGAATGATCATTGTATGTGGATACAGGAAATTGATTCAACCTAAACTCATTCATAGTATTTATTGCATTTGAACTTGTGCTTCAGTATTTATGATTTCTGATGCAAGATAGCTATACCTTGGATCAATTTCAGTGATCCAAGGCATGATTTCAATTTCATGACGTGAAGGTCATCTTGACCGATTTGAGTAGAATGTTAGATTTCTTAAACTCGAATTACTACGGGATCATGGGTGAATTTTTCTTCTCACACCCTTCACAAGTGATCCAATAATGTCATATTTATTCTCCATTCGGTAATGTTGAAGTGATAATTTTAACAATTATTAAGGGAACCTAATTAAATATAATTTCCTAAGTTGTAATCTTATCCTAAGTTTAAGATGGATGATATTATTATTTTGGTTGTTTATTAGAAAGGGGAAACCTAAGACTAAACTAATAAACTAACCTAAGGACCTAAGTTGGTTTCTAATCTAATGTTATGAACCTAACCTAAGACTTGGACTAGCCTAAAGGGATGGCATGGATGACATACTATGAGGTGTCAGTGGCACCAATCTCTAAGTATTTAAGAGGATTAAATGAGGCTTTAAACTCTTTATTACTGCCAATTTTGGTGAGTGCATGAAAGGATAGAGGAGGTTGAGTTGTCACCTTTGCTAAATTATTAGTTGTATGAAATTTTAAACTTAGTTATAGCCAACTTGGAATTAGCAAAGGTGAGAGGTAAGGAAGTAAATCTTGTTAGTCCTGTTTTCATTAATTGATCTTGGAAATTGTGAAAAACAACCTAGGAAATAGGGGAAGTTGGAAGAAAAGATGGTTTTCGCCCCATTGTTTCATTTGGTTTTTGGTGAGCTTGTATCTCTGTATGAGGTTTTCATCTTTCAAACCTTCACTTGGAATCATGCATGCGTATTTTTACCTTTCATATTGGTGAGGAGAACGAGAATTAAGTGAGGAAGCTATAAGAAGAAGGAAAATAAAGTTTTAGAGTTGATTGTTGGCATTTTTGTGGAAAATTTACTATCGAGGTTATACTTGAAGATTGAAACAAGGAATAGAATATAAGAGCTCTATCAGGCATGATAGGCCCTATCTCTTTAAGTCTTCCAATTTTATTTAAATGTCTTCATTAAAAGAAATCTACTCTTTTGGAAACTATCTGGTTCTGGTTTTGTGTTTCTTCTCCTTGCTTCAATGGCATTTAGACTTGGTTATTTTGGATGTAATATGATTATGTGTTTATGGAATATGAAATCTAGGTAGTGTTGATTTATTTAATTCAAGTTAGCTTATTTACATTTGAACTTTATTTGGCATTGAAAAGAAACTGTGTTTGTTTCTCTATTGAATGGATACCTTGACTGGGTATTGCGTAAGTGTAAATAGTAGCCTGGTTCTTATTGAAATATGTATATTTTAGCTTGAAAATCTATCCATGTTAGTAATGGTTGGAGACTAACCTTATAGGTGGAATTTGTCATGGCAGTTTGAGATATACGCCTATGACTTAAGGAAATCCTTGTGTTCTTCATTTTGGTCTAGTTTGCTTGTTGATGGTAGTGGGGACCAACTATTTTTTTGGCTTGTTTCATGACTATATTATGTAGCTTGTTTAGATCTGGGATACACTTATTTTGGGTTCTTCCCACAGTTACATATATATAGTTGTTGTTAGTGCTCACATTAGTTTAATATGGATTATATTGTTTATAATGAGTGTGATGAGTTGTATTTACAACTCATAGCTTTATAATATTATTATTATTAGAGTTGTCATGATAATACAACTCATTGATAATAATATAGGATTGTATTTGTGTACATGATTTTATCTCACCATTATAATAGGAGCTTAAGAGATTCATGGAGAGATATATGTGGGATTGAGAGTTGTTGAGGATTGATTTTGAATCCTTATATTAAGGAGAACATCCTCCTATATATTGTAAACTCTCTATCAATGAATAAATCATCCCGAATGAATTCAAATTGAAATATTCTATTATTCGGTGTATATTTTCCTTTTTAGTATTATGGTTTTTAAGATATCTCATACGAAAATAATATTTGGTATCGATCAGCATTATAATCCTATTAATGTGCATTTGAGACCGGAGTTAGTTTAGTATGTGATTCGGTCTTTGAGAAAATGGAGTTGTTGTGGCTTTAAGTTCAATTATTCCCATGTAAAGAACAAGTAATAATTTATATTTTAGGATCTAGGTCTCTAATTTTTTTAATGAGTTTGAAGATACATGTTTAAGGAAAATTTTCTTTAAATTTCAGCCAAACCCACATCACGGTTTAGGAGAAAATGTGAAAAGGATTATGGAATTTTAAGCATTTTCTGGAATTTGGGATTGTAATTCACATGAATGTGGAGCATTCACTTATCGAGCATGGCAGGTCCATAAGGAAGTAGCAAGAGAAAGATAATTTATTAATCGAGTCTAGTACAAGAATTGACCGATGCATCTACAAATCAATGTGTCCTCCATCGATCTTTCTTGCAGATTTATTTGTTAGTAAGGTAGCCATCCATGTGTGAGTTCACATCCATCTCATTTCATATGAGGATCTCAGCCATTACTATGAAGATCTATGTGTTTACTCAATATACACATGTTTTGATTTTATTGTATTTGAATTCATTGGTATCGACATCCAAACTTGACCCAAGCTTGTGATGCAACTATGTGTCGGATCCTACATTAAAGAAGAAAGAAAAGGCATCTGGAAAAAAATCTTCCATGCATATGAAGTTTAAATATGAGTCAAAGTAAGTTTATACGTTTCATTTTAAAATGTTATAGTTTATTTATTAATATGTTAAAAGTGTCTTAGGTATTTAAAATATATTTTTACTTTTATGAATATATATTTTAAAAAGTTCCATTCACGTTAAACTAGAAATAAGTATTTATTTAGGATTATTTATATTAATAAAAATCAATATATTCATATTAATTTTTCTTTATAATAAAAGTGTGTTAATTCATGTATTTGTATTATTCATTATTAAATCAACGTTTGTAAAAGAGTTAAGTGTCATTCTTTTTTTTCGTCATTGTCAATTTTGTCTAGTCAGTCATCATAATGATAATTCTAAAATAATTCAACAAAGTGTCAAATTTGAGATATTGTAAAGGTCCCAAAAAAATTGCCTTTATTTCTTGTGGACGCATTTTTGCTTGTATGCAGCATCCAAATCCAATTTTTAGGGTTTATTTTTAGCCTCATGATCAAATCTAGTTGAGTTAAGAAATGACATCATGGAGGAAGGAGGTAACAAAGGAAGGAGGTCAATCAGTGACCTCTCACCTTCCATAAGTGACGAGGCAACACAATGGTGTTGTGAAATTTTATTTCAGTTGTGTGTTTACTTTCTGTAAATAAGAACAAATGAATCATACTTCAACTATTTTAATAAGTTATCTCTTACATGAGAGATAGTTATTGCAGCATCCCTTGATGTTAGAACATTGTAGAAGATCATAAGCACCAATGTAATTCATTTCATGGATCTTGAAAAGGTTTGTGGGAGATCTAGAAAACCACATGAGGTGGACAGTTGATAGTTCATGTTATGTCAAGGTTTGTGTTAAACCTATTTAAAACCATGGAAGAAAATAGCCTTTCTTTTGATCAAGGTCATGAGCCAAGTTGGGCATGCCACATGGGTGAGCATATTGTAGATAAGTGTGTGAATGTGTTTCCACCATATTTGCACTAAGGGGAGGAATGTTACAGATATATAGTTGTTGTTAGTGTTCACATTAGTTTATTATGGATTATGTTTTTCATAATGTGTGCGATGAGTTGTATTTACAACTCATAGATTTGTAATATTATTATTAATAGAGTTTTCATGATAATACAACTCATTGATAATAATATAGGATTGTATTTGTGTACGTGAGTTTATCTCACCACTAGAATAGGAGCTTGAGAGATTCATGGAGAGATATATGTGGGATTGAGAGTTGTTGAGGATTGATGTTGACTCCTTGTATTAAGGAGAACATCCTCCTATATATTGTAAAATCTCTATCAATGAATAAATCATCCTAAATGAATTCAAATTTGTAACATACCCGAATCTGTTGTTACTTTCTCCTTTGCATTCAAGTGTTGATATGTGATTTTTCCATATGAGGATATGTTCTTTTGATTTATGGGAATCATGCTTGAATTTGGTTGTGTCCTTTCGATCTCAAGATCTGTGATTGAATGAGAATATGCTTGGATTTATTTTCTTTCATTTCTCACATTTGAGTGCAATCTGATTTCTGGGAGATCGTAGACTTATCTATCTCTATGACTCATCCTTGGATCAATTGTATTGATCCAAGGAATGTTTTAATTATATTCGGGATGAACAATTATGTATTGACATTTTGTGAATTATTAATTCTGACTGAACTTAGAAAGTATAATTTCTTTTAAAACCTTCTTCATATGAAAATATTTCCGTAGTGAAAGTTTTTTTGGATTCCGGAAATTAATCCTGTAGGTTATTGCAATCGGAATCTAGTCTCAATCATTTTGGCATCGGAAAGGACTTGGACCTTAAGCCAGGTAAGATATGTAAGTTTTCCATCTAAAGCTAATTGCTTGATGTAAATCCAGAATCTGATCTGGGAACATTGTATTCTGTTTGAATTCAGAATGATGATTTCAGCCTATTAAAATAGACTTAAATTGGAATCAGTAAGGTTGTTAGTTTTAAACCTAAACTATAACCTATTGTTGCTAGGGTTAGTTGATCTAACCTAGTCCTAAAACTATGTACTTGATATTCCTAAGGGTTATCTAAACCTAATACTAAGGTGGGTGACTTATGTTATAACCTAAGGTGTTAAGATTAAACTAACCTATGATCTAACCTATCCTAAACTAATGCTATGGAAAGGAACCTAAGGGGGTCGTAAGCTTTGGGGTGGTGATTTAAATGACATTTAAGAAGAGGATAAGGATGAAGGGGTAGGGAGTACTACCAAGGTTAGTGGAGGTTAATTTTGAAAAAGAGAAGCTTACGTGGCAGTATCTCTAAAATGAAAACTCTTGTGTTTTGTGATGTAGAACTCGCCAACTTTGGCGGACGGTGGTAATGGAAAATGAGCGGGAGAAAATAAATTAATGCAATTAAATTTCATGGGTTATCGATCTCGGCTATGTTGAGAGACATGCAAAGGGAATTTTGTTTGGTTGTTTCTTTTTTGTGCCTTCCGTTTTTCGCTTTGCATGAGCACTAGTTTTTCGAACTAGCAGTTTACTCTCCGTTGCATGGAAATTTTGAATGTTTCAAATTTACTTCTATGTCATGGGGAATATATAAGGCATGGTGGAATCAATATTATGTTGTTTAATATTTTGTTGAAAGGAGAAGAAAGGGTGATCTCATCTAGATGTCTTCTTCAAATTTTAAGCGACACTATCGTGCATATAATAGGCCCTAACTATTAAAATCTTACTTTTCCTTTAAATGTTTTCATTAAAACAACTCTGTTCTGATGATGTTCATGCATTTTTGGCTTGACTGGTAGCAATGAATTGTGGGTTTTATGTAAACTTGGGCTCTGTATTGAACTTGGAAATGTTAGTTCAAAAGGAAACTTGTTTTCGTTGTTTTCTTGTTCCCTTGCTGTGGTTTAAGCTTGGAGTTCTTATCCTGTTAAACTGTCGTATTACCCTTCTACACTAGGTATTTGCAACAAAGTAACCTGTACCAGACTCTGTAGGGTTTACTTGGTGTTGAGATTGGTAAATGTGTTCGATTTCTTAAAATCCTTACTGAAGTTAACGTTTTGGTTGTATTCGTTGATTTGGGTTTTTGTGAACTGTTGTGTTTTCATACCCATTTTGGGTAGCTAGACTAGCAGTCGAAAGCTTCTGTCTGTTTGATTTACTTGGATAAAAGCTTGTTCCATGAAAGGAATCATTTGTAAAATATTACGTGTTTTAATGCTAAGTTAATTTCTTTTACTTCGGCTGTGAATGGGTTGTTAGATTGTCTTCTCTACCATGAGAAACTTAGTCTATAACAAGATTATGATCAAGAGAACTGGAAAATGATTGCGAGATCGGGTTGCTCGTAAAATCAGTAAAAGAAAACTTGATTGTTACATGTTATGTGTTTGGAAACATGGAATGATTGAATCCTTAACACCTCTTGTGAAGGTGTTTGTTTGCTTTTTAATTTTCTCAAGTATTGTGAGTAATACAGTGTATGGCTTAGTTGTTAATTTAAGGTGTCCATGTATGTTGGCAATATGAGTTATATGGAAAGATTAGTTGTTGAATGGGGTTCGTGTTCTTCTTGTGAATTCTTGGTTGCTTTTTGGATAAGTTGTAACGGAAAATGGTGATCATCAATTCTGGGTTTTTAAAAGATATTTTGAATTTGACATTAGAAGTAAAATGGTTGAAGCTTATGGAAGATCTGTTTTACTTTGACTGTTGTTGCATATTATTTATAATGGCAAGAATATTTTGACCTTAGGTGTTTTTGAAATTAGGATTTGAATACGTTTCATATACTGAATATTCAATCTTGATTAGTGTTTAAAAATAAATGGCACTGGATGATGTTTCGGTCCAGTTGATTAGTATTGGCTTACCATGTAATCAAGGAAAAATGTTAAGATAACCTAACTCGATTCTCATCTCGAATGATTCGAGAATATGAAGGATAATAGCCTATTTATTTGAATCAGGTCTATATCGAGTTTGATAGGTTGTAATACGTTTATGTAGAATATGATTTTGGTTTCATAGAATGTATAGTGGTAGATCTTGGAAGGATCTAAGGGTAATTCTATAAAGTGTTTCTACCTGAATCACATTATTGAATGTAATTAAGTGCCAGAAATAGATCCTTATTCCTTAATTAGGTTTATTAAATGTTTATTGTTGCATGGAAATTGGATTTAGTTATAAAAATTGGTTTCAACAAAGTGTTTGGCCATCTCTACTTTATCTCCGAGTTGGAAAGATAGGTTGGAAAGAGGTCAGTAAAAGAAGGAAAGTTATGTCGATTTCTTCTTGTATGTTAATATATTTTTTTGAAAATTATTATGGAACCCAATTAGTAAAGTTATGAAATGGAAAATTTTTACCGTAAAAATATGGAAGGAATATTAGGATTGGGGATCCTAACGTAGGAAACTCCTTTAATTTTACAAAGGTTATGTTATTGATATAAACTTCTTTGTTATTGTTATTGTTATGTAAAGTGATCCAAAGATTTATTACTTTACATACATGCCATGATTGAAAATTAGTTATACTAAGATGGACAGATTGACAAGTGATAGAAATACATTCCTCTTGTTTAAATTACTTTTGCATGACCGTTGAATTAATATTTCAATTGGTTTAGTGTTAAATAAAAGAGAGAAAATCAGATATACACTGTTTTCTATTTTGTTTGGATGTTTAGGTGCATAATAATCAAGATGCTCCTTCTTACTTTCTTTCAAGGAATGAGATGAATCATCTAAAATAGATTTAGTTAAAAATTACATCTGTAATTTATGTTACAATATGAATTTGTATTATAATTGGTAGAAAGAAATCTCAGGGTGTATTATGATTTTGGATTGTGAAGGTAATTGTTGGTTTCAATTATGCTTTAAATTGAGGACAAGTAGAATAGAATATTCCTTCTGTCCTTTTGGTTTTAATAGTGTACTTAGACTCTCTTTATATTGATTTCATTCTAGGATATAAAGTATGAATTAAGTGAAGTCATTTTAATAGGGTTGTTTAATTGAAACAATTAGAGGAATGCAATTGTTTTAAGGATTAGTGCTTATCATGCTCAGTTCATTGAACTGACCCGTGCTAGCAATTTTGCAGATGGTCTTCGTAAGTGGCAAAGGAAGACAAAATTTGATAAGATGTATTGATTGTCTAAATTGGTTCTTACAAAGAATTCTGATTAGATTTTTAA
This sequence comes from Taxus wallichiana var. yunnanensis, assembly GCA_018340775.1. NCBI lineage: Eukaryota > Viridiplantae > Streptophyta > Pinopsida > Cupressales > Taxaceae > Taxus > Taxus wallichiana. Next base: position 264,376,283 of record CM031236.1, read on the forward strand.
ATTATATTGTGAAAAGAAAGGTTATCTCTTTTGTTGAAGGCTATTGTCTTAAAGCATGCCAGAAGTGCATAAGTTGTAATTGTATGGTTTTGGAAACGAATGAAATTGTGAGGAAATTACCTATGAAGAATGTGTATCTTATTTTGTTGGAATGATCTTCTTATTGGCTATATGAATGAGTGTGCATTCTTATTGTTTTGAACAAGGGATTATAGATGATCTTCTTAAGTAAGACATATCTAATGATGTGGCTGATTACTACATTATTAATTAGTGACTCATTATAACTTATGATTGGGAGTAAAAAGAAAGAAACTGAAAATAAGATCACTACATATATAGGGAACATCGAGAGTGGGTTATGCCCTAAAATGTACCTATAGGATGAGGAGGACTTCCCCCTCTTGTAATGCAACCATTGTAAAAGGAAAAAAAAAAGACTATAAATCGTTAAGACTTAACGGTATAAAGTATGATATGTCTCAACCTACTAGGTAGATACATTTCCCTCGTTGGTTGAGTTATTTTTCTAAATTAAGGAAATTAAATGGTTGTTGCCCTATTTTTGTGGATAAAAGGTTAATCGGCCCTAACCAATAACCAGGAAACATTCAAAATAAAATTAAGACCCTTTTCGTAAAACTGAACCCTAATTACAAAAAGGTAACTTAAGGAGTGTTGGACTCGGGGTTAGACAAGGCTACTTAATTATGTAGTCTTGTAACCTAAATATAACTTAACATAAGTAATTCTTGGAGGTATGTACATCTTTCCGAGGCTATTCCGTAGGATGTTGACACACGTCAACTGACAAGGTTGTACCTTCGAGAAGGTTAGGATCTTCTCGAGGATACAACAATACAGATGACATGTGGTAGTACCCTTCTGCATTGATCGTTAAGATTTACACACCTGGGACTTGATCAATATTTCTCTCTGGGACTAGTTAGGACCATAATTAGGTTATGAGGAAGCCCTTTGAGTCTCAGGGTACCTTGGCACACGGAGTTAACTTTGGTTGACCCTATATGCCAATTTATCCTTAGTCTTTAAGAGCCTCTTCATAACGTGGACTATGATGTTAACCCGATCTAGAGTGAAACCTTGGGACAAGGGGACTGATAGAAGTCAGTAAAGACATTCTATATAACAATAGAGTGGGGTGAAGGACGTATTTTGGATGGACAGTATTTTGTCAAGGAATAAGTAATACAAACAATATGTTATAAATTTTTGGCCAAAGTATCGCAAGTTGCTGATTGCATTGTCCTATGTCACCTAGTCTAAGGATCACAATGTGGATGAATAGTGGTAACAATTATTCAGATAGGTTCCTTGGGCAGAGCACTCAGAACCCGGAATAGGGTAAGAGAACCATGAACATGAAGTGTTCGGTAGAAAACTTCAAGCTCAAAGTTACACATGAATGGATTAGAAGTTCACCGAGTCATGGAATGAATAGATCGGTGGTACACCGAGTCATTACAACTGCATATGGTTATCTGTTATAAGAATGATTGCTATGATATGTGTGTTCTAAATTATGTATTTAGAACAGAGAACATTAATCGTGAAAAAATAAAAAAATAATTTTTTTCCTTGTTTCTAAAGTATTAAAATGGGAATGTTACATCTTGGTATCAGAGCTGAAGGTTGCAGCTCTTGGACCTATTGTGTCCATAATCTGATAAAAACCTAAATTTTCTTGTAACAGAAAAATGGTTAGAACAAGGGGAAACGTTGCGAATAATGCTCCCCTATTGAAGGAGCAACAACAACCCAAAAACTTGATGAGATCCTTGCTGCCCTGTTGGACACAAGAGATCGTTTGGCTGTACTTGAATAGCAAGTGATGGGAAATGAGGAGGAAGAAGAAGCTGGTAATAAAAATCAGCCACCTCCAGAGGACAACCCCGAATTGGGTGTTGATAATAATAATGGTAATGTGCCTGTCCAACCAGAAAACAAAAAGGCTAGGTTGGCAGTGGAACTCACTAATGATATAAAAAGGATAAGTCCACCCAAATTTGATGGCACCACATTAGGAGATGGAGCTGAGAATTGGCTCAGCGAAATGGAGAAGTACTTTGCAATAAGAAACTTCTCGGAGGAAACCAAAGCTATTTGGGGAGCATATCAGATTTCCCATGAAACATCTTCATGGTGGGACAACCGTAAGGATGAGTTAAATATTGATGAAACTAACATCACTTGGGATCAATTTAAAGGTTATTTTAGGCAACATTGGCTGCCACAACTTTATTATGATAAAAATGACAGAATTTCAGAACTTAGCTCAAGGGAAGCTAATTGTAACTGAGTATTGGGAGCGGTTTACGAAACTCCTCAAGTATGTACCGTAGTATCAAACTAATGAGAAGTTTAGAATATGAAAATGAATCCCATGATTGGGGGAGAGGTTGATGTTCACAGCCCAACCACTATGGAAGGGGTTGTCGAAAAGGCCATAAGGCAGGAACAAAAATTAAAAGCTATTTTTGCTCATAAAGAGGAGGTGCAGAAGAAAATTCCAAATCCTTCTTCAGCTTCTCTTGCACCTAAGAAGGGGCCATGGAAAAAGTTTGGCAACAAAAATAAGTTTTCAGTGGATAATAATAAAAAAATGACAGGGAACAAGCCTGTTGGAAATACAAGGAATAATTTTTCTAAGAATTATAATAATGGGCAGAAGTCCTATGGAGGCCAGTGTGACAATTTTAAGGCTGGAAATAATTCTAAGCCTAAAAAGGAACCTGTAGGAGGCTGCTATAATTGTGGTAAAGATCATTATGCAAACCAATGTCCTTTAAAGAAGGATGATCGGAATCAACGACATAAGATACATGTTGCAGTAGCAGACAAGCAAGCTGAAAAGTAAGTGACACCTATAGAAGTTCCTGGTAAGTTATTTGGCATACCTGTAACTGTTATTTTTGATACGGGAGCTACTGAATGTTTTATTTATAGTAAACTCACTTGAAACTTAAAAGAAAAGATGGAAAAATGGATAAATCATGGACTATACATTATGGTAATAATTTTGTTCATACAGTTAGTATGTGTCTTTTTGGGGCAGTCCTTGACTTACCTAACTTTTCCACTGAAGTTGATCTCTATGTTGCACCTTTGGGATCCTATGACGTTGTCATCGGCGTTAATTGGTTAGCTGAGCATAAAGAAAAAGTGGATTGCTTTGAAAAACATATAAGATGTTTAGATGATTTGCAGAAAATAGTAGAGATTCAAGGTGTAAAATGAGAAATTTCAGTTAGGAAATTGTCAGCTATGTAACTTAAAAAGGCCAAAAATAAAGGTTATACCTTATATGCGGTAAAAATATCTAAATCTATAGAAGAAGACAGCGATTTCATGAAATGATATCTGTTGTTACAGAATTTTAGAGATGTATTTCCGGAAGAATTACTGGGTTTACCACCCAAAAGGGAGTTTGAATTCACCATTGAAATCAAACCAGGTACATAACCTATTTCTAAAACACCTTATCGAATGAATACCACAGAATTAGTTGAGCTTAAGGATCGGTTGCTGAAATTTTGTCTAAAGGTTTGATTAGACCAAGTGTTTCACCTTGGGGAGAACCAAAGATATGTGTGAAAAAGAAAAGATGGAACACTTAGATTGTGTATTTATTATCGATGTTGAAGGAAGAAAAAATCGAAAATAGATATCCACTTCCTATAATTGATGATTTATTTGATCAGATGCATGGAGCATCGGTATATTCCAAGATAGATCTTCGACTGGGTATCATCAATTAAGAATTAAAGATGAAGATATTCATAAAACAACTTTCCGGAGACAAGGTATGGACATTTTGAATTCACGGTTTTACCCTTTGGATTAACTAATGCACCCGCAGCTTTTATGAACTTAATGAATAATATCTTTCAAGAATACTTGGACAAGTTTGTGCTTGTATTCTTGGATGACATTCTCATTTATTCTAAAAGTGTCGAGGAGCATAATGAGCGTTTGAACGTAGTATTGGAAATTCGAGAAAGAGAAGGTTATTTGGTAAGTTATCCAAATGTTCTTTCTTTGATACACTGTTAGTGCAAAATCACAAAGACCCCGGATGCAAATCAAGGTTCTAAATGATGTCTTAGGCATCCAAAGTGTGATTGACAACATGGAAACCTCTCTCCAAGTGTGGGACTTGTGAAACTATGAGAGGAATCTCTAGATTAGAGGCTGGTTCCTCAAACTCCTCGATTTAGATCTATATTTGCATAACTACGAGAGGTTCGAGATCCCGATCTTACTCTAAATTGCAAGGAGACAGGGGATAAAAATGCAAAAATTGAAACTAAATAAAGATGGTGATGCACCAAAAGGAGTGGTGAATATTTTTTCATGCAAATAGACACAAACCAAAGATTGCAACATAAAACATACACAGGCTGATAAGATATAATTTAGGATCTGAAATGAAGCAAATAATACAAACAAAGGACTGAAACTCATTCATAAAGCTTGCATTATCATCTCCAATGTCAAAACCACTGCATTACAACCTCAGAGAGGTAGAAATACTTGTTATAATCTTTGAAGAGGTCTGATTCTTGCAAAAATCACTTGCTGGAGGTGAAAGAAGAAGTTTTTCTATGCCAAAAAGTGTTCCACTCAAGAAATGAGCCAAATCTGGCTTTTACATTACATGGGTCGAGCCCAAGAGAGAGAAAGCGTACAAAACGTGGGAGCCCATTCCTCATTGACTGCAAATGCATTAAATCAGCATGGGGGACCTTACAAACCCATACCCTGTCATTTTTGACCGAATTGGAGGAGAATGCGACCCATCCTGCATTAAATTTGGTCGCTGAAAGGTCATTTCTGCCCATGGACACATACCAGAGCCGTTTTTAAATTTTCTCTCTTGAAACTGAACCAAAATTCAAAATTGACCATGAAATCCTATAGAGAATTTCATAAGCTTTCCAATGATATGAAGAACGTGCAAATCCGAGCTTTGGATCAAAAGATATGAAGGTCTGAAGTTTTAGGGCAAAATGGCCCAAAAAACGGATGTCGGGCAAAAATTTTTAAATTTTGACCTTTTTGCATTTTGGAAATTTTTTTGAAAAATTTCCGCACTCTGCGGTCGGATGCCACGTGTCAGGTGCTGGTTTGCTGAGTAATTCTCTCTCCTCCACCTTTCCGCGGGCTTTCCCTTGAAATTTCAACCTTTTTAACTCTTTGGAAAATTTTCCATTTTTTCCCCCGTGCCCCGCCACTTGGGACACGTGGCACGCTTTGGTTGGTTGACAGGGGTGCGGGGCATCTTTTACCTTTTAGTTTTTTGGCCAAAACTTTTGCCAAATTCTCCAAGTCCTCCCCGAGCTCCACACTCCCCTTCTCCTTAGGACACGTGTCCTGTGTCTATTGGCTCGGGCCGACCCTTCAAACCTCGCCCTTGGAACTCGGCAAAACATTAAGTAAAAATCTCACCCTTTCCTCCGTTGTTCCGATCCACGAAGACACGTGGCATGTTCTGATTCGTTGGCGGCTCTTTCGGCTCCCCGCGTCTGCCGCGTACTTCTGGCTCGGATGTCCCAAACTATCTGGGAAAAATTTCTCCGATCCACCCGATTCGGGCTTCCCTGTCCCTCTTTGAGGCGAAGACATGTGGCACACTTTCATTGGCTCTCGGCTCTTCTGGCTTTCCGCGTTCCTTTGTCCTTTGTCCCAACTATCCCAGGCATTTAAAGTTCCTATGCCGGCTGATCCAGGTGGTTCGCGTCCTTCGCGTCCTCACAGCCCAGATGTCGGCACATTACTGCTCACGCACGAGCTTAGTCAATTTTGTTTTTACCTTCGACGGTTCGCCCTTTTGCATCCCACGCGTCCCCACAGCCCGGATGTCCCAATTGCTGCGTGGACCGCCTGGAGGCTTTTCGGCCGATTTGCGCCCGATGTCCCAACTGTCCCAAGGGCCGCCTGGACTAGGACTTAGCCAATTTTCATGATTTTTTCTGCCCCAAGCTTGTTTTTTGCAACTTTTTCACCCTTTTTTAGAACTTGCTCTTTTCTCCTTGGACAGGAGAGTTAGAAAAAAGCCGAGGGGACCCTAGAAACATGATTTTTTGCCTTGAATCAATCTATCTTGCTCGGGACCGAAGAATTTAATGCATGTTATCAAAATTACCCGGGGTGAATTTTGGATAACAATTTGGCGACTCAGTGGGGTCACCTGCTGCTTAGGTAGAAGATACCAGTTGCCTGAAGCAGTCCATTGGGCATGGAGTCATCAAATATTCTGTTTAGAACCCCAACTGACTTAGAATGTGTAAGGAGGAAGATGGAATATCACCTGATGGAAGCAAGGACTACAAAACATCTCCATGGACAGCAAGTTGTGCCAAAGCACTTAGGGAAAACACAACTAACCTACAGCAAAACAATGTGCACAAGCACTTGGAGGAATGAAAATCTAATCTAATATTTACAAGGTGATAAATTTCCCTCTAGAAGCAACGCTTGAGATAGATTCCATTTCCTGGAATCTGCAGTTCTTCACCATCCAATGGGGCCAATTGGAAAGCATTGTTGTTTTTACACTTTGTGACCATGTATGGGCCACTCCAAATGGCATCAAATTTTGAATGCCTTCCCGGTTTTGCTCTATCCACATTCCATTTCAACACTAGATCTCCAACCTGAAAAGATCTAGCCTTGGCCTTCCTATCAAAGGTCTTTTTGATCAAGCTTTGATCCTTTTCCATTGCTTGGGATGCCTGATTTCTGATCTCTTGCAGCTCCATCAACTCTACATACCTCACCTCCATGGGCTCAAACTCTAGCAACTCCAGCTGCTTCATGAGTTCCAATGTTGGCAACTCAAGTGACATGGGCAAGATTGCCTCTCTTCCATAGACAAGTTTGAATGGAGAGTTACCTATGGATCTTTTGGGAGTTATCCTATCAGCCCATAAGGCTGATTTCAGTTTGGTATGCCAAGACCTCTGATTCTCGTCAAGAGTCCTCCTAATGATCCTCAACAAGTTCTTGTTTGTAGACTCGGCCTGGCCATTACCTTGAGGGTAATAGTTTGATGAAGTGCTTAGGTAGATACCGTTCTTGACAGCCCACTCAGTCACCTTAGATCCAATGAATGCCAATGCATTATCTGAGATTATTGTAGCAGGTACACCAAATCTGGTCGTTATCCCCTCATAAAGGTCTAAGATGCTAGACTCATTTGCCTCTTTGAGTGCTACCGTCCTGTCCCATCTGGTGAAGTAATCCGTGGCTATCAAAATCCATTTGTACCCTTGGCTTGAATTGGGATTAATGACTCCAATGAAGTCCAAACCCCATTGCGCATGAATGCTGGTCAACCGAGATTGGATGTAATGGAAGGGCATCAAGTCTCTCTTTTCCCGTGAAGAATGCACAATTCTTACACCTCTTAATCCATGCATAGCAATCACTAAAGATTTTAGGCCAATAATAACCAGCTTTCATGATTTTTAGAGCTATCACTCTTGGTGCAAAATGACCACCACTGGTCCACCATGGAGCTCTTCCAACACCCTTTGAATCTGATTTGTGCTAATGCATCTTAGCAGCACTCCATTCACATCTTTCTTGAACAAAACTCCATCAACAATGGCATACGGGATAGCCTGCAATCTGAAGTGTATCCTTTGGTTCTTTTTCATCTCCGGAGGCCATAGGCCTGTGCCTAGGAAGTGTATAATACCTTGGGTCCAGCAACGAGTGGGGGCAGCATTTTCTTCTTCTTGATTGCCACTTGGCTCATGGCTGTCTGGGTCACAAAAACCTCTCTTCTTCGTTGCATACTTCTTTTTGCTTCCCAAAACCAGCTGCTCACACAATTCTTTCCCTCTTACCAGCTTGGTGATATTGATCTCAATGTCATACTCCATGACACGGGTGATCTAACCTTCCCTTTTCTCATTCAAATCCTTGTTGAGGAGGAATTCCTTGACCACAAAGATGCAAGACCAACAACTAGACCTTGTTGTTTGAGACTAAATGCTTGAATTTCTTCAAGCTTCGATTCACTGCAAGTACATGCTTCTCAATAAAAGAGTACCTCACCTCATAGTCATCTAGGCTCCAAATGAAGAAGGCAATTGGCTGATCATCATTATCCTTGTTCTGCTTTGTACCAAAATGGCAAAAATAGTGTCATTACCTCCAAATGCATAGAGGATGAAATCTTTGGAGAAGTCCGAGTTGATGAGAGTTGGTGCTTGGTAGATGGCTTCTTTGATTGCTTCAAAACTCCCTTGCCTTCTGCTGTCCACTTGAAAGCCATGCTCTTCCTTAACATTCGGTGATGGGCTTGACAAGGGCTGAAAAATCTGGGACAAACCTTCGAACAAAGTTTATCCTTCCCAAGAAACTCTGAAGGGCTTTCTTGTGGCTTGGAAATGGTAGTGCTCTTATGGCTTCAACCCTCTCTAGATCAATTGCTAATCCTTCCTTGGAGACAATATGGCCAAGGAGGTTTCCTTCATGTGCAAGAAAGATACACTTCTTAGGATTCAAAGACACTCCAAATCTCCTACACCTCGTGAAGACTTGCCTCAAATGATAGAGGTGGTCTGCTGCATTTTTTGAAAAAACAGTGATATCATCAAGGTAAATCAGCACCACGTTGTTAATCAAACCTTTGAATGCCATGTCCATTTCCCTTTGGAAGGTAGCACCAGCATTGGACAGCCCAAATGGCATTTTCTTGTATGCAAAAGTTCCCCATTTGGTTGTGAAGGCTATCTTGAACTGGTCTTCTTCCTTCACCATAATCTGATTGTAGCCTGAGTAGCCATCAAGTAGTGAAAACCTCTCGGAGCCAGCCACAACTTGCAAGATTTGCTCCATGGAAGGGAGTGGGTAATGGTCCTTGAGAGAGGCTCTATTCAAGTCTCTGAAGTCAACACACAATCTGATCTCTCCACTCTTCTTTCTGACTGGAACTAAGTTGGCAACCCAACTAGAATGCTTGATTGGGAATATGATCCTTGACTCAATCAGCTTGTCCAATTCTTTCCTCATGAGAGGCTCCATGTGTGGATTGACTGGTCTTTATTTCTGCCTGACAGGCTTAGTATTTGGATCCAATTCGATGGTATGCTGAGCTAAGTTGGGATTGAAACCTTTCAAGTCTTCATAGCTCCAAGAAAACATGTCAGGGAACTCTTGACATAGCTGTATGAACTCATACCTTTCTTGTTCAGTTGTCATCCTTCCAATTTGCAATGGTTTGTTCTCTTCTACCAAGATGGATACTGAATCCTCTCTCTTGACCTGAATGTTTTCTTTTTCCTTTCTAAACTGATCATTGGGGTTAAAAATGGACTCCAAAGTGATAAGTCCCTTAGGCAGCTTGTTAGTTCTCAGATGTACTACTTGGTCACCATACTGCTGTTCCAATCTCTCTTGATTCTTGGCTGAGAACTCAGCTTCTTCTTACAAAAAATGGATGATTTTTGGTCATTTTCAAACACTTGCCAACTAACATTGTTATCTGGCACTGAAGGCCTCACAATCACATGGATGTTTGGCTGTACCTTGTCTTGTTGAATGCTTTCCACAATGTCAAAGGCTACCTCCACTTCGCAAGCTTGTCGCCAGCTTGATTCTCTTTCCTAGGAATGGATTTGATGCCAAAACTCGCAAAATATTCCATGAGGTCCCACACCCTGTTCTTGTAGCACCCGAGAAGATCATTCTTGGCAGCATGCTATCCCTTGACCTGATTTAGAATCAATTCACTTGTCCCCAAAGACTTACAAGTTCTATATTCCTCTCTTTATTGCCCAATGCATCCCTTGCACCAAGGCTTCATATTCAGCAGTGTTATTGGAGCATGCAAACTGAAATCTAAAAGCTGAATAATACTTTACTCCTTGAGGTGAAACAAGCATGGCTCCACCTCTTGCACCTTGTCTACTCCTTGATCCATAAAAAAAAAGCTGTCATACCTTGTTGTCATCCTTGTGGTTTGGCTTGGTGATGCTAGGAATAGGCTGATTTTCTTCATGTATGCAATAGACCCCTAGCTCAGATTCTTCCACTTCTTGATAAGGATCAAATGCATGTATCTTGTTTGTCCATTCATCAAGAGTTAGATCCGGGATGCTTCCAACCTTGGTGTCAGCCTCATCAGTGCTTGGGTGATCTTCTTGATCAAATGCTGAGCAATTGGCATTAATCGACTTAGAGTGTAAGGATCAATTTGAAAGTTTGTAATAGGTTCGAGACTTGATTGAGGCTTTGGTTCCATACCTCATTCGAACAGCATGTGTGACCAATCAGCAGACAAACATCCCCTAATCTTGGTTGTGAAGTCCTTGACAAGCAAAGGGCAAAGAGTGGTTGAAGGTATATGACGATACATCTTATAAAACAACAACGTTTGGACATGCATGCAAGGTAAGACTCAAGTTTTTAATCACTCCAATCTGTTGTTACTACTATCTGTCCCATCCAAATGCACTACACCTTTGGATATGGTTTCATCTTTGGAGCCCTAGCTGATCAACTATTTGTTTAGGCATTACCGAGCTACTTTCCCGAGTCTATCATGCAATTATGTACTAGCTGATTTCCAATGATTAATGAAACATAGAAAGGAGGGGGCTTCAACATTTTACCTTGCTATCCTCCATGATTTCCCTCAGGCTGGGCAGCATTTGTAAGTACCTTCTCTTGCCTTTGGATCTGTTGATTTGAAGTTGGCCAGTCCTTCATGGCAGCTTGCAGCAGATCTCTTTGGCCTGGGATAGATAGGGATTCCCACATTGATATATTAACATTTGTCTTCTTCATCTGATCAATGATACTGAATGGTGATGAAGGATCTCTTTGCTGTCCCTTGGTTTGCACATTCACTCCTTGCATGTGGGCAGCAACAACTGGTATTTGAGTATTTGAGTTGGCCTCTGGGGCTATTCTTGGCTGCCCTTTGGAAGGTTGTGGATTGGTTGGGGCTAATGGTTGTTCTTCACTCAAATTCCTCCTTTTTGACCTTGTGTTGGCTGCAACACCTTGAGACACTACCTGGTTCATGCCACAAAAATCCTCTGCCTACCAATTTACCAATGTGGTGTCATTTGGGGCAGATTACGTTGGAATGTTTCTTGTTGTTGGTTGTTTCCTTGGTGATCTCACCCTCCACACCAGTAGTTGTCACCATTAATGCTTGATTCAAAGCACCATTGAAGCACATGGATTGGTTATGAGGCTCATTGCATGGAAAACACCAATCGTACTCCTGGGAAATGTTGTTTTGTGTTGGCACCAATGCCTTAGAGGCAGATATGGCATTGGGGTTATAGGGCTGAAATGGTCTATTGGCAGGAGGCCTTGTTTGATTCATATTTGTAGCTGGGTTAGGTGGCCTTTGTGGTTGGTATGGCTGCCTATTAGGCTGAGCTTGGGGTTGATAAGAAGGTCTAAAACCTTGGGCTTGTTGCCTCTTGAGAGTAACCAGCTCATTGCCTAGGTTTTGCAATTGCTTCATGACTTCTTGAAGCTCATTTGGGGCACTTGGAGATGAAGTAGAAGCTTCATTTGAACTCTAATTTCTAGGAGTGGGAGAAGGAGCCAAATTAGGTGCTTGATTGGTGTTTGGACTCTCTAAACTTGGAAACAATGGCATGGGAGGTCTAGGGGCAAGTTTGCCAGCTTGGATCAAACAATTTTCAGCCCTAATGGCAATGCTATAAGCCATAGGGATAGTTATGCATCCCATGGACTGAATCAACATAGAAATATCAGAATTTAGAGCTTTGAGATAGTAGAGAAAAGCACCTTCTACGGTTGGCCTGACTGCCAGTGGAATTCTCTCCCAAGTCTTTTGAAATCGAAGTTGAAATTGGTCACCGCTCATTGGGAGCCCTCTTGATGGTTGTCACCGCTCCAAAGAGACAAGTTGTCTCCCTTTTCTCCAAATTTCTCATGAAGTGCTATACACAACTGATTCCAATTTGTGATAGAACCAGCTCCAAGGCTCCTAAACCATTGCAATGCTTTACCCTTGAATGAAGATGCCGATGAACTTGGCACCCACTTGCATCTCATTGATTTCATGGATTGCACAAAGGTTAGCAATGTCTTTAACATGATCACCTGGAGTAGTCTGATTTTCTCCAGTGAAGTAGGGAATGTTCTTCAAGGCTGCAATAGGAATTGGATGTTGTGCATTGAGGGCAAGTGGGTTGCTGCTTGTGAAGTTGACATAGGGGTTGTTTTGTGCCATTCTAATTGGTCTTAAAACCCTTGTTTTCGAATGAAAGGCTGCTGCCAGTGGAGGAGTTGAGAGGGTTCTATTTGGTGGAGATGGAGACCTTTGAATCCTTCTTCCTCTTTGCCTTCTTCTTGGGGATAATTATAGATATTCAAACAACACTTCTTCTTCTCCAACTCTTGACCTTGTGGTGACTCTTCTCATGAGTTTTCAGGCCTGCACTACTGAAACCAGTTGATTCTTCCCCTTGGAGTCGCCAGATATGCAAATAATATCTCTTTTCAAGAAAGAAAATTGCAGCAGATGCACATCAACTTTACTGCAATAAAAATGAGACCTCTAGGTCCCACCGGATGTGCCAAAACTGTTAGTGCAAAATCATAGGACCCCTGGATGCAATCAAGGTTCTAAATGATGTCTTAGGCATCCAGTGTGATTGCACAACATGGAAACCTCTCTCCAAGTGTGGAACTTGTGAAACTGAGAGAGGAATCTCTAGATTAGAGGCTGGTTCCTCAAACTCCTCTAATTTAGATCTATATTTGCACAACTACAGAGGTTCAGATCCTGATCCTACTCTAAATTGCAAGGAGACAGGGATAGAAATGCAAAAATTGAAACTAACTAAAGATGGTGATGCACCAAAAGGAGTGGTGAATATTTTTGTCATGCAAATAGACACAAACCAAAGATTACAACATAAAACATACATAGGCTGATAAGATATAATTTAGGATCTGAAATGAAGCAAATAATACAAACAAAGGACTGAAACTCATTCACAAAGCTTGCATTATCATCTCCAATGTCAAAACCACTGCATTACAACCTCAGAGAGGTAGAAAACCTGTTACAATCTTTGAAGAGGTCTGATTCTTGCAACAATCACTTGCTGGAGGTGAAAGAAGAATTTTTCTATGCCAAAAAGTGTTCCACTCAAGAAATGAGCCAAATCTGGCTTTTACATTACATGGGTCGAGCCCAGGAGAGAGAAAACATACAAAACATGGGAGCCCATTCCTCATTGACTAGCAAATGCATTAAATCAGCATGGAGGACCTTACAAACCCATACCCTATCATTTTTGACCAAATTGGAGGAGAATGCGACCCATCCTGCATTAAATTTGGTCGCTGAAAGGTCATTTCTGCCCATGGACACGTACCAGAGCTGTTTTTGAATTTTCTCTCTTGAAACTAAACCAAAATTCAAAATTGACCATGAAATCCTATAGAGAATTTCATAAGCTTTCCAATGATATGAAGAACATGCAAATCCGAGCTCTAGATCAAAAGATATGAAGGTCTGAAGTTTTAGGGCAAAACGGCTCAAAAATGGATGTCGGGCAAAAAATTTTAAAATTTGACCTTTTTGCATTTTGGAAATTTTTTAAAAATTTCCGTGCTCACCGGTCGGATGCCACGTGTCAGGTGCTAGTTTGTTGAGAAATTCTCTCTCCTCCACCTTTCCGCGGGCTTTCCCTTGAAATTTTGACCTTTTTAACTCTTTGGAAAATTTTCCATTTTTTCCCCGTGCCCCGCCACTTGGGACATGTGGCACGCTTTGGTTGGTTGACAGGGGTGCGGGGGCATCTTTTACCTTTTAGTTTTTTGGCCAAAACTTTTGCCAAATTCTCTAAGTCCTCCCCGAGCTCCGCACTCCCCTTCTCCTTAGGACACGTGTCCTGTGTCTATTGGCTCGGGCCGACCCTTCAAACCTCGCCCTTGGAACTCGGTAAAACATTAAGTAAAAATCTCACCCTTTCCTCCACTGCTCCGATCCACGAAGACATGTGGCACATTCTGATTCATCGACAGCTCTTTCGGCTCCCCGCGTCCACCGCGTACTTCTGGCCCAGATGTCCCAAACTGTCTGGGACAAATTTCTCTGATCCGCCCGATTCGGGCTTCCCTGTCCCTCTTTGAGGCGAAGACATGTGGCACGCTTTCATTGGCTCTGGCTCTTCCGGCTTTTCGCATCCCTTTGTCCCAACTGTCCCGGATGAAAGTTCCCTGCGCCAGCCGATCCAGGTAGTTCGCGTCCTTCGCGTCCTCACGGCCCAGATGTCCCAGCCTGTTCTGCACAGCAGTTAGTCAATTTTGTTTTTACCTTCGGCCGGTTCACCCTTTCGCGTCCCGTGCGTCCCCATGGCCCGATGTCCCAATTGCTGCGTGGACCACCTGGAGGCTTTTCGGCCGATTCGCGCCCCGACGTCCCAACTGTCCCAAGGGATGCCTAGACCAGGACTTAGCCAATTTTCATGATTTTTTCTGCCCCAAGCTTGTTTTTTGCAACTTTTTCACCCTTTTTAGAACTTGTTCTTTTCTCCTTAGACATGAGAGTTAGAAAAAAGCCGAGGGGACCCCAGAAACATGATTTTTTGCCTTGAATCAATCTATCTTGCTCAGGGACCGAAGAATTTAATGCATGTTATCAAAATTACCCTGGGGGGTGAATTTTGGATAACAATACCAAAGTTCATTATTTGGGTCATGTTTTAAGTAAAGAAGAAATTGTTGTAGATCCTTCTAAAATAGTGGTAATAACTGAGTGGCCTGCACCAAAGAATGTACATGAAGTAAGAAGCTTCATGGGCCTTGCTGGTTATTATAGAAAATTTGTTAAAGATTTTTCTAAAGTGGCTGCACCGATAACTTCATTGCAGAAAAAGGATAAGAAATTTGCTTGGGATGATAAGTGTGAATCTGATTTTAAAAGTTTGAAAATTTAGTTGACTTCAACACCTATTTTAGCTGTACCTGATCCTAATGGAGACTTTACTGTTGTAATGGATGCATCTGGGGAAGGCCTTAGAGGTGTTTTGTTACAAAATGATCATGTCATAGCGTATGAAAGTAGAAAAATTAAGTTACATGAGTTGAATTATGCTCCACATGATTTAGAGATTGCTACCATAGTACATGCACTTCAAGTTTGGAGGCATTATTTACTTGGTAAACCTTTTGAGTTGAAAACTGATCATCTTGGGCTGAAATATATTTTCACTCAGCCTAATCTGAATGCAAGACAATGAAGGTGGTTAGATTTTTGTCTCAATATGATTTTGATATAAGTTACATCAAAGGAAAAGAGAATAGAGTAGCAGATGCTCTAAGTCGTAGGAAGCACATTTCTGCTCTTATAACATTAAGAACTCAGTATAAGGATGAAGTAAAAAGAGAAATGGAATCTGATTTATACTTTCAGCAAGTAAAAATAGTGCTTGCTGCAGATCCAAAAGATGAAAGGTATAAAGGTTTTCATTTCGATAATGAAGGAATCTTACATTATGAAAACAAAGTATACATACCTTTGCTTAATGATTTGAGAAAGAAATTGTTAGCTGAATTTCATAATTCACCTTTTTCTGGACATCCAGGTATTACTAAAATGCTTGCTGATATAAAACAACAATATTTCTGGAAGGGAATGAAAAAGGATGTTGTTAATTTTGTGACTCATTGTCTTGAATGTCAACGAGTGAAGGCGGAACATATGCACCCAGCTGGTTTATTATATCCCCATAGCATTCCGCAGTACAAATGGCAAGTAATAAGCATGGATTTTGTATAAGGTTTGCCTATGTCAAGAAATAAACATGATGTTATTTTAGTAGTTGTTGATAAACTAATGAAAGTAGCTCATTTTACTACTGGAAATCTGAAGGATGATTCTCCTATGTTAGCTAAAATATTTTTACATAAAATTTTCAGATTACACGGAGTACCTGAATTGATTATATTAGATAGGGATCCTAGAATGACGTCAAGATTTTGGCAAACATTGAATGCAACTCTTGGAACTAAACTGAACTTCAATTCTGCGTATCACCCAGAAACGGATGTACAGACTAAAAGAGTAAATCAAGTGTTAGAAGATATGTTACAAATGTATTGCATGGATCAATAGTATAAATGGGAAGAGTATCTCCCATTAGTTGAATTTGCATACAACAATACATATCACTCTTCTCTTAAGATGGCACCTTTCGAGGCACTTTATGGAAGAAAATGTAGAACCCCTGTTAGTTGGGATAACATTGAGGATAGAGAGGTAATTGGACCTGAAATCCTTATGGAAATGGAACAACAAGTTAAAATGATTTGTGAATGCTTGAAAGAAGTAGTAGATAGGTAGAAAAGTTATGTTGATTTAAAGTGGGTTGACCGAAAATTTGAACTTGGTGAAAAGGTTTTTCTTCATGTTAAACCAAGAAAGAGTTCTATAAATTTTGGCAAGGCTGCCAAGTTATCACCTTGTTTTGTGGGACCTTTTGAAATTATTGAAGTAATCAATCCCGTAGCTTATCGATTAGCCTTACCACCTGCTTTGTCACGAATGCATGATGTTTTCCATATTTCTTTGCTTAAGAAATATGTTTCCGATTTGTCACATGTGTTAAATTGGAATTCCTTGCAGGTCTAAGACCCAGGAATAATTGTGGTTAAACCCATTCGAGTGTTAGAAACTTGTCAGTTGCATTTAAGGAATCATGAAATACAACAATGTAAGGTCCAGTGGGACCAGTTTAACGAAGAAAGTGTAACTTGGGAGAATCTGGAAGATATGAGAACAACTTTTCCTTTTCTTTTTGAATAGAACTGAATCTGTTGACTGATAAAAATTGTGATTTTATCTTTTACATGACATTAAGTAAGCCAGTTTTGGGGCAAACATTTATTTAGGTTGAATAAATAGTAACATAATACTAATTTTTGGAACTATTTAAGTTTGAAATAGTTGATTTGATAGTAAGTGAAAGAATTGACTGACCAAAAGGTAAATAAAAGTTGTAATCATCGGAAGATGATTCTTTTAGGAGGGAAGCATGTAACACCCTGAACTGTTGTTACTTTCTCCTTTGCATTCAAGTGTTGATATGTGATTTTTCCATATGAGGATATGTTCTTTTGATTTTGGGAAATCATGCTTGAATTGGTTGTGTCCTTTCTGCTCTCAAGATCTGTGATTGAACGAGAATATGCTTGGATTTATTTTCTTTCATTTCTCACATTTGAGTGCAATCTGATTTCTAGGAGATTGTAGACTTATCTATCTCTATGACTCATCCTTGGATCAATTACATTGATCCAAGGAATGTTTTAATTATATTCGGATGAACAATTATGTATTGACATTTCATGAATTATTAAGTCTGACTGAACTTAGAAAGTATAAGTTCTTTTAAAACCTTCTTCATATGAAAATATTTCCATAGTGGAAGTTTTGTTGGATTCCAAAAATTAATCCTGGTAGGTCATTGCAATCAGAATCTGGTCTCAATCATTTTGGCATCGGAAAGGACCTGGACCTTAAGCCAGGTAAGATATGTAAGTTTTCCATCTAAAGCTAATTGCTTGATGCAAATCTAGAATCTGATCTGGGAACATTGTATTCTATTTGAATTCAGAATGATGATTTCAGCCTATTAAAATAGACTTAAATTGGAATCAGTAAGGTTGTTAGTTTTAAACCTAAACTATAACCTATTGTTGCTAGGGTTAGTTGATCTAACCTAGTCCTAAAACTATGTACTTGATATTCCTAAGGGTTATCTAAACCTAATACTAAGGTGGGTGACTTATGTTATAACCTAAGGTGTTAAGATTAAACTAACCTAGGATCTAACCTAAGTCACTAACCTATCCTAAACTAATGCTATGGAAAGGAACCTAAGGGGGTTGCAAGATTTGGGCGGTGATTTCAATGAAATTTAAGAAAAGGATAAGGATGAAGTGGTAGGGATTACTACCAAGGTTAGCAAAGGTTAATTTGGAAAAGGGAAGATTACATGGTAGCATCTCTAAAATGGAAACTCTTGTGTTTTGTGATGTAGAACTCGCCAACTTTGGCAGATGGTGGCAATGGAAAACGGGTGGGAGAAAAGAATTTAATGCAATTAAATTGCATGGGTTCTTGAGCTCGAGCCGCCTTGAGAGACATGCAAAGGGAATTTTTTTGGTTGTTTCTTTTGTTGTGCCTTCCATTTTTTGCTTTGCATGAGCACTGGTTTTTCGAACCAACAGTTTACTCTCCGTTGCATGGCAATTTTGAATGTTTCAAATTTACTTCTATGTTGTGGGAATATATAAGGCATGGAGGAAGAAATATTTTGTTGTTTAATCTTTCATGGAAAGGAGAAGAAAGGGTGAGCTTATCCAGAGGTCTTCTTCAACTTTTAAGCGACACTATCAGGCATGATATGCCCTAACTGTTAAAATCTTGCTTTCCTTTAAATGTTTTCATTAAAACAACTCTATTCTGATGATGTTCACACATTTTTGGCTTGACTGGTAGAAATGAATTGTGGGTTTTATGTAAACTTGGGCTCTGGATTGAATTTGGAAATGTTAGTTCAAAAGGAAACTTGTTTTCATTGTTTTCTTGTTCCCTTGCTGTGGTT
Source organism: Taxus wallichiana var. yunnanensis (assembly GCA_018340775.1). Classification (NCBI taxonomy): domain Eukaryota; kingdom Viridiplantae; phylum Streptophyta; class Pinopsida; order Cupressales; family Taxaceae; genus Taxus; species Taxus wallichiana. The sequence goes on from CM031236.1 coordinate 264,394,927, forward strand.
TAAGCTTGGAGTTCTTATCCTGTTAAACTGTCGTATTACTCTTCTACGCTGGATATTTGTAACAAAGTAACCTTTGTACACTGCACTGTGGATTTACTTGGTGTTGTGATTGGTAAATGTGTTCAATTTCTTAAAATCCTTACTAAAGTTAACATTTTGGTGGTATTCGTTGATTTGGGTTTTTGCGAACTGTTGTGTTTTCATACCCATTTTGGGTAGCCAACTAGTAACTTCTGAAAGCTTCTGTCTGTCTAATTTATTTGGATAAAAGATTGTTCTATGAATGGAATCTTTTGTAAAAGATTACATGTTTTAATGATAAGTTAATTTCTTTTACTTCAGCTTTGAATGAATTGTTAGATTGTCTGCTCCGCCATGAGAAACTCATCAGAACAAGATTATGATCAAGAGAACTGGAAAATGATTACGAGATCGGGTTGCACGTAAACTCAGTAAAAGAAAACTTGATTGTTACATGTTATGTGTTTGGAAACATGGAATGACTGAATCCTTAACACCTCTTGTGAAGGAGTTTGTTTGCTTTTTAATTTTCTCAAGTACTGTGAATATTATAGTGTATGGCTTAGTTGTAAATTTAAGGTGTCCATGTATGTTGGTAATATGAGTTATACAGAAAGATTAGTTGTTGAATGGGTTTGTGCTCTTCTTGCAAATTCTTTGTTTCTTTTTGGATAAGTTGTAATGGAAAATGGTGATCATCAATTCTGGGTTTTTAAAAGATATTTTGAATTTGACATTAGAAGTAAAATGGTTGAAGCTTATGGAATATTTGTCTCACTTTGATCTTTTGCATATTATTTATAAGTGGCAAGAATAGTTTAACCTTAGGTGTTTTCGAAATTAGGATTTGAATATGTATCATATAATGAATATTCAATCTTTATTAGTGTTTAAAAAGAAATTTCACCGATCGATGTTTCGGTCCAGTTGATTAGTATTGACTTACCATGTAATCAAGGAAAACGTTAAGATAACCTAACTTGATTCTCATCTCGAATGGTTCGAGCATATGAAGGAAAATAGCCTATTTATTTGACTCGTGTTTATATCGAGTTTGATATGTTGTACTACGTTTATGTAGAATATGATTTTGGTTTCATAGAATGTATAGTGGTAGATCCTGTAAGGATCTAAGGGTAATTCTATATAGTGTTTCTACCTAAATCACACTATTGAATGTAATTAAGTGCCAGAAACAGATCCTTATTCCTTGATTAGGTTTATTAAATGGTTATTATTTCATGGAAATTGGATTTAGTTCTAAAACTTGGTTACAACAGTGTTTGGTCATCTCTGTTTTATCTTTGAGTTGAAAAGATAGGTTGGAAAGAGGCTGTAAAAGAAGGAAAGTTATGTCGATTTCTTCTTGTATGTTAATATATTTTTTGAAAATTATTATGGAACCCAATTAGTAAAGTTATGGAATGGAAAATTTTTACTATAAAAATATGGAAGGAATATTAGTATTGGGGATCCTAATCTAGGAAACTCCTTTCATTTTACAATAGGTTATGTTATTGATATAAACTTACTGTTGTTATTATTATTGTAAAGTAATCCAGTATTTATTGCTTTACATACTTGCCATGATTGAAAATCAGTTATACTAAGATGAAGGATAGATTGGCAAGTGAACTTGCAAGTAATAACAATCCATTCCTCTTGTTTAAATTAATTTTGTATGATCGTTGAATTAATATTTCAATTGGTTTAGTGTTAAATAAAAGAGAACAAATCAGGATATACACTATTTCTATTTTGTTTGGATGTTTAGGTGCATAATAATCAAGATGCTCCTTCTTAATTTCTTGCAAGAAATGAGATGAATCATCCGAAATAGATTTAGTTAAAAATTACGTCTGTAATTTATGTTACAATATGAAGTTGTATTATAATTGGTAGAAAGAAATCTCAGGGTGTATTATGATTGTGGATTGTGAAGGTAATTATAGTTTCAATTATGCTTTAAATTTAGGACAAGTATAATAGAATATTCCTTCTGTCCTTTTGGTTTAATAGTGTACTTAGACTCTCTTTATATTGATTTCATTCTAGGATATAAAGTATGAATTAAGTGAAGTCATATTAATAGGGTTGTTTAATTGAAACAATTAGAGGAATGCAATTGTTTTAAGGATTAGTGTTTATCATGCTCAATTCATTGAACTGACCCGTGCTAGCAATTTTGCAGATGGTCTTCGTAAGTGGCAAAGGAAGACAAAATCTGATAAGATGTATTGATTGTTCTAAATTGGTTCTTATGAAGAATTCTGATTAGATTTTTAAACTGTATTGTGAAAAGAAAGGTTATCTCTTTTGTTGAAGGCTATTGTCTTAAAGCATGCCAGAAGTGCATAAGTTGTAATTGTATGGTTTTGGAAACGAATGAAATTGTGAGGAAATTACCTATGAAGAATGTGTATCTTATTTTGTTGGGATGATCTTCTTATTGGCTATATGAATGAGTGTGCATTCTTATTGTTTTGAACAATGGATTATAGATGATCTTCTTAAGTAAGCCATAACTAATGATTTGGCCGATTACTACATTATTAATTAGTGACTCATTATAACTTATGATTGGGAGTAAAAAAAAGAAACTGAAAATAAGATCACTACATATATAAGGAACATCGAGAGTGGGTTATTCCCTTAAATGTACCTATAGGAAGAGGAGGACTTTCCCCTCTTGTAATGCAATAATTATAAAAGGAAAAAAAGACTATAAATCATTAAGACTTAATGGTATAAAGTATGATATGTCTCAACCTATTAGGTTGATACATTTCCCTCGTTGGTTGAGTTATTTTTCTAAATTAAGGAACTTAAATGGTTGTTGTCCTATTTTTGTGGATAAAAGGTTGATCGGCCCCAACCGAAAACCAAGAAACAATCAAAAGCAAATTAAGACCCTTTTCGTAAAATTGAACCCTAATTACAAAAAGGTAACTTAAGGAGTGTTGGACTCGGGGTTAGAGAAGGCTGCCTAATTATGTAGTCTTGTAACCTAAATATAACTTAACATAAGTAATTCTTGGAGGTATGTACATCTTTCTGAGGCTGTTCTGTAGGATGTTGACACACGTCAATTGCAAGGTTGTACCTTCGAGAAGGTTAGGATCTTCTCGAGGATACAACAATACAAATGACATGTGGCAGCACCCTTCTGCATTGATCGTTAAGATTTACACACCTGGGACTTGATCAAGATTTCTCTCTAGGACTGGTTAGGACCATAATCAGGTTATGAGGAAGCCCTTTGAGTCTCAGGGTACCTTGGCACATGGAGTTAACTTTGGTTCACCCTATATGCCAATTTATCCTTAGTCTTTAAGAGCCTCTTCATAACATGGACTATGATGTTAACCCTATCTAGAGTGAAACCTTGGGACAAGGGGACTGATAGAAGTCAGTAAAGATGTTCTATATAACAATAGAGTGGGGTGAAGGACGTATTGCAGATTGACGAGTATGCCATCAAGGAATAAGTAATACAAACAATATGTTATAAATCTTTGGCCAAAGTATTACAAGCTACTGATTGTGTTGTCCTATGTCACCTAGTCTAAGGATCGTGATGCCGATGAATAGTGGTAATAATTATTCAGATAGGTTCCTTGGGCAGAGCACTCAGAACCTAGAATAGGGTAAGAGAACCACGAACATGAAGTGTTCAGTAGAAAAATTCAAGCTCAAAGTTACACATGAATGGATCGGAATTTCACCGAGTCATGGAATGAATAGATCGGTGGTACACCAAGTCATTACAGCTTGCATATGGTTATCTATTATAAGAATGATTTCTATGATATGTGTGTTCTAAATTATGTATTTAGAATAGAGAACATTAATCGTGCAAAAAAATAAAAAAATTCCTTGTTTCTAAAGTATTAAAATGGGAATGTTACAAAATTGAATTATTCTATTATTCGTTGTATAGTTTCCTTTTTAGTATTATGGTTTTTAAGAAATATCGACCAAATAATTACTTCCCCAAATGGGAACTATATCAAATCTTTCTTTCTTTTGTATAACCTTATTTGGGTGATAGTATCTTTCGAATGCAAGTTGAACAAGAAAGTATTCGTATGGAATGTTTTTGGTTCTATTCTTTTTGTTTTAATCATATTTTGTAAACCCATTATGTGCTTGTGGTTCCCTTGGTAGATATTTGTGAGATTGGAAAGTATACAAGGATTGTTGATCATAGGTAAGAGTTTTGTTTAATGGAGATTGTTATTATGCTCTCTCTCTCTCTCTCTCTCTCTGCCCTTATTTGTTTGGGTAGTTACAACCTTATCAGGTGAACCAATTTAGTAGCTAAGATTGGTATTTTTCTCCTTCTTTTATTTTTGCTGAGTTTCTTGGAACTTAAACCCTTGTTGGGTTGTCCTGCATAAGGAGGACTTAATTTTGGCTTGTTCAAATATATGTGATAAACCTTAATGGTTTCATATTCTTGTGGTCTAGTTTAACCCTATTTTCCTTCTATGAGGGAAGTATTCTTAAATCTAACAGAAAATATTTTAATATTATTTCCAAATATTGGGTTTGTGGAACTTGGGATTACGTAGGTGTGTATCATATTTTTCTTTCTCGTGCATAGTTCTTACTGTCTTGGAACCTTGTGTTATCATGTCATCTTCATGACCATGATATTGTTGGATCTTTTGTATGACTTCCCTTGGGATGGTTGAAGTCTTTTACTATTCTAAAATTTGTTGTCTCATTCATTATTAGGATCCTTTCATTAAGATGATTTCAATCTTTTAGAATAAGACTGAACTAGTATAAAGTTTGGAATTGATTGCTATGTCTCTAACATTAGCATTTGGAATAATAGTTATGTTGTTGTTGATATATAAGGGACTACATGGTGTTATCTATGACTATAGTATTGAGTTTTGAACTTGGGTTTGAATTCAATACTTTGGGGGACTTATACCATGAGTTATGTTGGTCTTGTTTCTAATCTTGGTTTGTTAAAATTTCTTACTTGTAATATGAGACTTGTCCTTGATCAATCTAATATTGAGTTAGGTAAGATTTTTATGTGGATTTATATTCAGATTCTTGTTTTTTCTTACATTCATAATGCAGATTGTAAAATTTCAAATAAGATAAAACAACATACTTATGATGGAAAGGTAGTTGATTTTATCTTTGTACTTCTTCTTAAAAAGCCAAAATAGGTTGAGTTGTAGAACATAAGTTGGAAACTTGATTGATAAGTTAAGATTAGGATTGAAGTATGAATTTATTATTTATTAAATATTATAGTTTTGATGACTATCATGTTGTAATGAGTTCATGTTGTGTTTGTGATAGAATTAATTATGTTTATTTAATTAGTTCTTGATTAAACATTGCTTGTAGATTACATGATATTTCTCTCTCCTTCTTGGTTTTATAATATTTTGGGAAAGTCTTTCTGTTAATATTATTTTTTGATTTTGGAACTATTTCATTAATAGTAGGGTTCCTTTTATTAAAAAATTAGATAAAAGCACACTATTTTAACGTTATAGTGCGTATCATGCTCAATTCATATGAATTGACTCATGATAACAATTTTTCTCGATGGATTTCATAAAAGATAAAAGGAGAAAGACATAGATAAAGTTACATATTTTTACTAAAGAAATTGTCTCTTTATCATGATGATTATACATCGACATTACTTGAGAGGTACTTTTTCCGAAAGGAAGATGTATTAAAACTAGTTTTATATTGATGCAATGACATTTTGTAATCCTTGAAATATTCCTAAGTTCAGTGAGTGGATCACTCCCTTTTTGATAAATGAATGGCTTGATGATTTTTGATTACTACTTTATTGTGATATTTTCATTGGCATAAATTGTGATATATTATTAAGTAATATCATTCATGAAGGGGGTAGTTTAGATATTTATGTGATATGGGATTATGAAACTTATTAGATCTTATAATATATCAGCTTCTTGGTTTAAGGACCTACTCTAGTAGTTGATCTATTTTCAAGTAAAAGAGCACAACTAAGTTGATACTCTTGAATGGATCCTTAAATAGTAAAAAAAAGGAATATGATTGAATTATATAATTGAGTATGAATTATTTGTTGTGTTTAAGTATATGTGATCTGTTTTCTTAATTAGGACATTAGTCCTTGTTAAAGGAAAAAGGATATTTTCCTTGTAATTAAGTAAAGAGGTTTATTTGAGATCTTGGTAAGTGTTATGATTAAATTATGAGGATGGTTGGCTGTGTTTTACTTAATGATATTTATGTAATTGAAATAGGAATTCTTAAAAGGATAATAAAGGATTTAGACTTCAGCGTATGAAGTCTAAAGAAAAATTTTCAATACGCTTGTTATAAGCTAAAACTGAAGTAAAAGGATCTATTGATCACACTTTCATAACATTAAGTTCAATCATAATGACATATGAAATAAACAAATAAGATTAAGATAAACATAAGCATGAATTCAGAATTGTTAGGAAAGAAGATTTTATCTGCATACCTACCTCTCGTGTAATTTTAAAATTGTAACCATCTTAGGTTAAATGATGATTGTAAACCCTTAAAAGTGTTGTTATAATTAATATTCAAGATAATAATTAAGCGGGTTAATAAACTAATTGTATAATTCAGATAATGAGCAACAATAGAACACCAAATAACACAATATTTCGAATAATGATCTCAATATGCAATTAGAATAGCTTCTCCACTTTGAGGGGGCAACCTCCAAACTGTAAAATAAGACTCAAATGATAAAATCATCATGAAATACTACCTACAATCCCCTATATATACTATTCATATGCTATGGCCATTACCAAGGCCGACCTACTAAGCATGAGAAAGTATAAATGATATAATAAAATGATATGGTAAGCCACAAGTCGGCTACTCATATCCTAATACAAGTAATAAGTTAAGGGTGTAGCATGCCCTTCCCCTTAAAACAAACATTGTCCTTAATGTTGAATAATCCTAGATGTTACTATAGAAAACCTTCATCCTCCCAAGTTGCATCTTTTATACACAGATTCTTCCACTTGATCGATATTCCTCAATATCTCTAGTTCTCACCTCTTAGTACGTGTTTGTAGAATCTTCTCTGGCTCCAAAATGATTATTCCTTCCTTATCAAGTTCGATAACTCTATCTAGGCTTCAAAAAAATTTCCAATAACCTTCTTTAGGTAGGAAACATGGAATATAGGGTGTATGCGTGAAGATGGAGGAAACTCTAGTTTATAAGCAACACCGCCAATTTTTTTGTAGAACCTTATAAAGGCCATAATATATAAGATCAAGTTTATTGTCCTTTTTCTATTGCTTTAGGGAAATATTCTTGTAAGGCTCAAGATGTATAAAAACCTAGTCACAAATTTCAAAATTTCTTTCACTATGGTGTTGATTTGCTTATTGTTTCATCCCGTTTTGTGTCAATGCTAAATTATCCTTCAAACTAGCCAAAACCTATTGTTGATGTTGAATGTGTTCCTCAACATCTTTGACCTTAGTTATCATCCTCAAGGAGGAAGTGATAGAAGGTGGATGGTAACCATATAATGCTAAAAATGGGGTCATTTGAGAAGATGTATGAAAATATGTGTTATACCACCATTTTGCAAGTGGTGGCCATTTAATCCACCTTTCCTTCTTATCTGATACAAAAAAACGTAGATACCCCTCTAAGCATTTGTTGACAAATTCCATTTTCCCATCAGTTTGAGGATGATAACATGAACTATGAGCTATCTAAGTACCCAAACATGAAAATAATTCCGTCTAAAAATTACTTGTGAAAATAGGATCACGATCACTTACAATTATCTTTGGGGTACTATGTAGCCTTTGAACCTGTCTCCAAAAAATATGTATGATCAGATCTTGGTTGCAAATGGATGTGATAGGGCACAAAAATGGGAATATTTTTCAAGCCTATCCACAATCACGAAAATAACATTCTTACCCTTTGAACAAGGTAATCCGGTGATGAAAACCATGGAAACCTCCTCCCATCTCTGGCTAGGAATTGGTAAGGGTTGCAACAGACCTAGTGTCTTAATTATTTCCCCTTTGTTCTTTTGGCACACTAAACACTCTGATACAAAATTTTTTACATCCCCCTTGAGTCCTTCCCAAAATAATTATCTTTTTATTCTATGATATGTCTTCAAAAACCCAGATTTTCCTCCAACAGGTGAGGCATATAGCTTTACAAGAATCTTATGCTTCAACTTAGAATCTTTACTCAAGTATAACCTATCCTTGTACCATAGCATTACCTTTCCACTCAAATTTTTATACGTCATAGATCCTTTCTTGATATTCTTTATTAGATATTTTGTATCCTTGTCTTGATCTCATTCCAATCTTTCTTCATCCACCCAATCAACCATCAACATGGACATTCCACATAATAAGGCATATGCGGATGTATCCCTTTTGGACAACGCATTAGATACTACATTTTATTTACTATTTTTGTCTATGATTTCAAAATCATAACCAAACATTTTTGTTACCCACTTTTGTTGTTCCTTAGATGATAAAATTTTCTCCAAAAATTATTTGAGACTATCATTATCAAATTTTACCTTAAAGTGTCTACTCATGAGACAGGGCCTCCATTTCTTGACCGCATGAACAATGGCCATCATTTATTTCTAATAGATAGGTTTGAGAAGATATTTTCCTTTGAATTGGTGACTCTTAAATGCAACTGGTCTTCCTTCCTGCATTAGAATTTCTCCCAATCCTAATCATGAAGCGTCACATTCAACAATGAAGGTTTTTGAGAAGTTGGGAGTATCCAAAATTGGGGTGTTGTACATGGCTTCCTTCAACTACTCAAAGGATTTAGTGGCTAAGTATTTCCAATGGAAGGAATCCTTCTTTAGCAATGCAATGAGTAGGGTTTCTATTCTACCCTATCTCCACACAAATATTTTATAGTACCTTGTTAGTCCTAGGAACCCACAAATATTTTTGAGAGTTTTGGGCCTTGGCCATTCCACCATCACTTTGATCTTCTGAGGATCAAATTTGACAACTTCCTGGGATACAATGTGACCCAAGTACTCTAACTCTTGTACACCAAAAGAAAATTTGGATGGTTTTTCATAGAGAGTATGTCTCTCCAAAACTTCCAACACTTTATTTACATGTTGTAAGTGTTCTTCCCATGTCTTATAGTAAAAAACAATGTTCATCAAGATTTGAAAGGTTGAGGGTGCATTTGTAAGACAAAAGGAATTACCAAAAACTCATAATGTCCCTCATAAGTTCTGAAATCCATTTAATGAACATCTTCCTCTTTTATTCTAATTTGATTGTACCACTGAATGAAGATCTAATTTTGTGAAATAAATAACACCATGCAATTCATCAAATAAATCATCAATTACTAGAATAGGAAACTTATCTTTGATGGTGTACTTGTTTATTTCTTAGTAATCTAGACACATCATCCATGTTTCATCCTTCTTATGTACCATGACCACTGGTGAATAATATGCACTCTGGCTATGCCTGATGATACTTGCCTTCAACATTTCATGTACCATTTTCTCGATCTCACTTTTCTGGGAATATGAGTATCTGTATGGTCTGATGTTAGGTGTTTGGATCCCTAGAATCAATTGAATGGTGTGACCATGATCCCTAACTGGTGGTAGTACCTTTGGAATTGCATCAAAAATAGATGAGTGAGCATCAACAATCTTCTTAAGATCGGGTAGCATTGAAGACTCTGTATTTTGTACTTCTATGGAAAATAATTTTTTTATAAACCCATCTACTCCTTTTCTAAGAACCTTTTGCATTTGATGAGAGCTAATAATATGTGGAGACTTAGCTACCATCCCATTCCATTTTATTGTCCTTCCATATGAATGAAATCACATGAAAAATTATTGGAAATTCATCTCTATGGTACCTAAGGTTGTGAGCCATTGGACACCTAAAACAATATCTTCCCCTCCCATAGAAATAAAAAACATAGGTGAGTATAACATGTAGTCTCACATGGAAATCTTGATACTATGGCACTTTCCTATGCACTTGACTGTCCCACCATCCACAATCATAACTTGCATTTCTAGAGTTGAGTAAATAAAACAATTGAGGCAGGCAACAAACTTACTATTTATGAAGTTATGAGTACTCCCCGAGTCAATCAACACCCTCACCCTCTGTTTTTTGAGATAGCCAATAACCTTGAGTGTTTGAGGAGTATTGATACTAGACAATGCATGGAAAGAAATTGTAGGTTGGTGATCCTCTACTTCATCTTCTACTGGTTCCTCGGCCTCTCCTATAATTACAGCTTCCTCATTATCTTCATTACCTCCATTAATATAGAACAACTTCTTCTCAGCACATTTGTGTCCTAGTTCATATTTGTTGTCACGCTTAAAACAAAATCCTTTTTCTTTCTTTTCTTCCATTTTTGAGGAGTCGAGTCTAATTAGCCTATAAAGTGAAGGGGAAGAGATACTACAGTATTTGGTGTTAATGAAAGGTGTCCTCCTACTACATAGAAATTTTTCCTCTGCTTGACGTGCCATGATAATAGAATTATAAATATTGAGTGGATTAAACATATGTACCTCATGCTCGATGTGGTCCTTAAGAACCCTAAGAAACAAGTCATTCAAATTCTCTTCTAGAATATTCTCCACTCTTCAGATAGGTTCGGAATTGATGCACATAATCTTTGACTAATCCTATTTTGTGTAAATTAGATAATTGAGTAAAGTAGTTCTCTCAAACACCTTGAAACTATAGTGCAATTACAACTCCTTGGTAAAAACTATCTAAGTGACACTAAGACCATTCTTCTACCTCTGAGCACATAACCATCGATACCAAATGAATTGGTTTGGTTCAAGATACAGGGATGCCAATGTAACCTTTTGTCCTGATGGTCTTTGAGGTAACTCAAAGAAGTTCTCCATCTCATTTGTCCAATTTAGGGGATCCTTACCATCAAATTTTTGCATATCCACTTTCGACATCATGTTCTGTGGTTGTGAATAAATTGGATTCTGATTGGGATGGAAAAGTGATCCAACATGGTTATTTTTTCCATGATTTTGAACTAAAGATCCTCCTTGGTTAATATGGGGTAGATTTGGGCCATACTATTTACCCTTTACATGTTGCATGATATCATCCAAACGTTGATTGATTTGGTCCATGTCTCCTTTAGAGGCCATCTTAGATTGTACATTTCACAGCTCATACTCAAGTTGGCTCACCTTATTATCAACTGAGGTAAACCCTAGTGCTGAGGAATATGTATTTACCACTTCTGACTCCAAATATTCAATCACTACCCCATCTTTATCTGGGGTTTTACCCAGAGTGACCAAATTATTTTTTTCTATTGTGGAAGGCTCTGCCATGATCTCAAACCTTAGGGTTTAGGGTTTGGATACAAATTCGGCCGAACAGGAAAAAATAAAGAAAAGATACTAATACTATTTTTTTGAGATATTTCCAAAAATTTAAAGAAATATGAACAATTCAACAAATTTTGGTCTAGGGAACGTTTTTATCAAAAACCCTAAACTTGTAATAAATTTTTCAAATGATATCAAAAAGGTCTGAAATTTTCAGATATTTTTACTTGAATTGATTCACAACTCTGGTAAAAATTAGCCCATAAATTAGATGTGGTTCATAAGATAGAGTGGAAAAAAATTAGGGTTTTTCCCTAATTTTGGCCCGATCACAGCTCTGATACCACTTGTAATGAAATTACTTGTATAATTCAGATTATGAGCAATAATAGAACACAAAATAAAACAATATGCAATTAGAATAGCTTTTCCACTTCGAGGGGAATCCTCAAAACCATAGAATAAGACTTAAATGCTCAAATCATCATGAATTACCGCCTACAATCCCCTATATATACTATTCATGTGCTATGACCATCACCAAGGCCAACCTACTAATCATGAGAAAGTATAAATGATATAATAAAATGATATGGTAAGCCATAAGTCAGCTACACTCATATCCTAAACAAGCAATAGGTTAAGTGCATAGCACTAATATAATCTTAAGTATGTTATTCCAAATTGAGGAAACTTAGTCGGATGTTGAAACATAGCAATCGCAACATAGTACCTTCATAATGATAGGGGTAATTATGAGGATACTTTGTGATGTAGCCTATTATGCCTCAACACCCAACTTAGTTTGATTAACTTGATTGACATAAGTGGAAGACTAGATCATGGTCCCACCCTAAACAGAGATAGAAACATGATCTAGTGTTGAGGTCAACTCATGTTGACTTAGGGTAACTAGACACACCCAATTGACGTAAGTTGATTGAGTATGTATATGTATCCTTAGTCACCAAAAGTAGTCTTCCACATTAGTGCATGTTACTGCCCTTGTCTAGTGTGAAACCTTGGATCGGATTTGGTTAATAGAAGTCAAAAAGACCATTATAGATAATAGTATAAGTGTGGTGAAGGACCTATTCCTTTCGACGAGTATGTCGTCTTAGAATGTAAACATGGTAAACATGTTTAAAAACTTTGGTGAAAGTATCACAAGTTTGTGGTTGTATTTTCTTATGTCACCTAGTCTAAGATGTAGGGGGTAAGTGCACAAAGTTGGGGGGAAAAAAAGTGGATAAAAACCTGAAAAAAGATGAAACGCATACGTGTTTTTCTAAAATGCGCTCATGTTTTAATTTTTTTGGCTTGGTAATCAACGAACCTATAACATGTACGTGTTATAACATGTACACATTTCAAAGAAGTCAAAATGCATACACGTTATAACGTGTACGTGTTTTGTGTAGTATGGACCATGCATATGTGTTTTGGTGGTTTATAATTTCAAAAATAAATGTTTAAGTATAAGAATTCTTTTAGTATAAGAAATAATAAAAGAAATCGTATAGTTTAAATTTATTTTAGTAAATATAAGAAACTAGGGTCACTCTGTACCTTATGGAAGTGGTCTCGTAGCTCCAATAGTTATAATCTAGAAGATAGTTTTTCAAAATCTAATCTGGTCAAGTATTACTCATTTTCAGGATTTCAGCAAATGACCTAAAATTTTCAAGGCATATATATTGTAGTCGGTCTTTGTTTTGGGAAAGCATATAGTCATTTTTAGGTTTATTGACCTTATAAAATGGATTTTGGCCCTATCACTACTTGAATTGGTACTAATTATTAAATTTGGTCCATAATTCACTTCAAAGTGACCATGAGTTAACTCTATGATGTTTGTCTACTTCTTACTAAAAAGAGATCCTCACTTTGTAGATAGAGGATTGTTCCCTAAATGGGATTCATGTCCTATGGCAAGAATGAGGTGATTGTAATGTAGCTCCTCCTTAAGGTGTGATAACACTACTAGGTGTTGAATGAGTTGTCACAAATAGTAACAAGTGAATTACATCAAGTGAACTCGGATGATTGCTCATTCTTAGAAACATGGTGCTCTATATAAATATCATCCCCTCACCTTTCCTATCTCTAAAAGCATCCTTTCATAAAATAAAATTCATGATTCTCATACATGCTTTTTCTCATATGTCTCTTATGGAGACAAACAATGCCTTAATACTTCACAAATAATGGTCCTTGATAACTCGGTGACATGAATAGCTTATTTTAACTTTTTCTCAAAGGGTGTTTAACTAACTACAAAATGGCCAAAAATTCCTTTTTAGGCCTTCAAAGGAAGTAGTCTCTCATAAAAACTAAATGAGTCAATCGATCACCTTAAAAACTATTCCCTACACACGAAACACGTTGAATGATCTTTTTAGGAATTTCCTTTAGGTGAGGGATTATGATTTAGGTTTTAGGGTTTATGGCTCAGGGTTTAGGGTTAATGGTTTAGGACTCAAGGTTTAGAGTTTATGGTTTAATGTTTAGTGTTTAAGGCTCATAGTTTAGATTTTAGGGTTTAGGGTAGGGATCAGGGCTTAGGGTTCATAGTTTAGGGTTCATGGTTTAGGTTTTAGAGTTTAGGGTTTATGGTTAAGGGTTTAGGGTTTAGGGTTTAGGGCTCAATGTTCAAGGTTTAGGGTTTAGGGGTCAAGGTTGAGGGTTTAGGGTTTATGGCTCAAGGTTCAGGGTTTAGGGTTTAGGGATTAGGGTTGAGGGTTTAGGGTTTAGGGTTGAGAGTTGAGGGTTCAAGGTTTAGTTTTTAGGGTTTAGGGTTGAGGGTTTATGTTTGAGGGTTTAAGGTTTAGGGTTTTGTCTTAGGGCTTATGGTTTAGGGCCTAGGGTTTAGGGTTTAGGGATTAGGGATTAGGACTCAAGGTTTAGGTTTTAGGGGTCACAGGTTTAGGATTCGGGGTTTAGGATTTAGGGTTTAGGGTTTAGGTTTTAGGATTTAGGGCTTAGAGTTTAGGTTTTAGGTCTTAGGTTTTATTGTATAGGGTTTAGGGTTTAGGGCTCGGGTTTAAGATTTATGGTTGAGGATTTAGGGTTTAGTAGTTAGGGTTTAAGGTTTAGGGTTTATAGTTCGGGGTTTAGGAGTTACGGTTTAAGGTTTAAAGGTCGTGGGTTTAGGGAAAAGGGAAAAGGGTTTATGGTTTAGGGTTCGGGGTTTAGGGTTTAGGTTTGATAATTTATGTTTAAGGGTTCAATGTTTACTTGTTTTGGATTAGGGGTTATGGCTTAGGGCCTAGGGTTAATGGCTTAGGTTTTAGGGTTTAGGGCTCAAGCTTTAGGGTTTAGGGGTTAGGGTTTAGGTTTTAGGGTTTAGGGTTTTAGGGTTTAGGATTTAGGGCTTAGTTTTTAGGGTTTAGGGCTTAGGGTTTAGGGTTTAGGGCTTAGGGTTTAATGTTTAGGGTTAAAGATTTAGGGTTTATGGTTTAGAGTTTAGGAGTTAGGGTTTAAGGTTTAAAGGTTAGGGTTCAAGGTTTAGGGTTTAGGGTTCGGGGTTTAGGATTTAGGGTTTAGGTTTTAGGGTTAAGGGTTTAGGTTGTAGAGTTCAGGGTTTAGGGTTTAGTGTTTAGGGCTTAGGGTTTAGGGTTAGGGGGTTTAGGGTTTAGGGATTAGGGTTTAGGGTTTAGGATTTAGTGCTTGGGGTTTAGAGTTTAGGGTTTAGGGTTTATGATTTAGTTTTTAGGGTTTAGGGTTTAGGGTTTAGGGACCTTTAGGATTTAACATTTAGGCCTTAAGGTTTAGGGTTTATGATTTAGGGCTCAGGGCTCAGGGTTTAGGGGTTAGGGTGCATGGTTTAAGGTTTACGACTCAGGGTTCGGGTTCAAAGTTATGAGTTTAAGGTTTAGGGGTTAGTTATAGGTTTAAGGTTTAGGGGTTAGAGATCAGGGATCTATATTTAGGGTTTAGGGCTCAAGGTTTAAGGTTTAGGGTTTAGGGCTCAAGGATTAGGGTGTAGGGTTTAAGGCTCAAGGTTTAGGGTTTAAGGTTTAGGGATTAGGGTTTAGGGTTCATGGTTCATGGTTTATGGCTTAAGGTTCATGGTTCAAAGTTACTAGTTTTAAGGTTTGGGGGTTAGAGCTCAGGGATATGGATTTAGTATTTAGGGTTTAGGGCTTAGGGCTCAGGGTTTAGGGTTATGGGTTTAGGGTTTATGTTTTAGGATTTAGTATTTAGTATTTAGGGTTTAGTATTTATTATTTTGGTTTTAGGGTTTAAATTTTATAGTTTAGGTTTTAGGTCTCATGGTTGAGGGTTAAAGGTTTAGGTCACAGAGTTCAGGGTTCATCAAATTTGTAGGAAGAACATTCAAAGAGAGTCATCAAAATTTGATGTTTTTCATCTGTTGATATTTTGAAGGAGGGAAATTTCATATTCTGATCTGTCCAATCCTTCCAAATACCCCAGTAGTCCTCAATCCTTGGATGTACAAGGAGACATTGTTACTTGGCTTCCATTTATAATGATAGAGATATTTGTAAATTCGTGTTATGACCTCTAAATCTATATGAATTTCAAGTTGCTTAGAAATCACATCACACCCTTCACTAGGATTGATGACTACCCCTATCTTTTTATTCAGGATATTTTGAAAACATCCATGGGTTTATCATATAAGGAATTATCAATGAATAGAAGGTGACTAAGTCGTAGGCCAAGAACTCCCATTTAGAACTAAACAAGAAAGATTTACTTAGGCGATTGATAACCCCTTAGTGTTTTTAGCCATTCCCTATTTCTATGCTTATTTTGAATGCTTTAGGAAACTTTGTCAAATTTACTATCCATTATATTAGAACACTTGAATTTTATCTTTCTCTAGAGGAGAGGATACTACAAGAAATTCAATTATGATCCTACACCTCTGCATTGATATATTCTATATGTTTCTTTTGTTTCCTTTAAGATTATTTTTGTTGTTGTGATGGTTGTTTTTTCAAGCTTCCAATGGGTCATCATGGCTTTCATAATACCATACATGGAAATATGAGAAATGTGAAATTTGTTTCATACTGTGAATAAATTTACATTCAAGAGCGTAAGTATATGTGGGGAGAAACAACTTTGGAAGAGATGTGTAATATATGCATTACAATACACAAGGTAGATGTCATATCCATTTAGTTACTTTTCCCACCTCTCATAAAAAAGGTAGTTCTATAAGCAGACTCAATGATGGTTCTAGGAATGAGACTAGGAAATATTGATGAAATATGGTTTGGGGTTTAGGGTTTAGGGTTTAGGGCTCATGGTTTAGGGTTTAGGGTTTAGGGTTTAGAGTTTAGAGTTTAGGGTTATGGTTTAGGATTTAGGTTTTAGGTTTAGGGTTTAGGGTTTAGTGTTTATGGTTAGGGTTTATGGATCAAGGTTAAGGATTTAGGGTTTAAGTTTTAGGGTTTAGGGTTTAGGGTTTAGGGTTTAGGGTTTCGGGTTAAGGATTTAGTGTTTAGGAATAGTGGTTTATGGTTTACGGTTCAGGTTTTAGGGTTTATGGTTCATGGTTTAGGGTTTAGGGTTTAGGATTTAATGTTTAGGGATTAAGGTTTAGGGTTTATGGTTTAGGGCTCGGGGTTTAGGGTTTAGGTTTTAGGTTTTAGGGCTTAGGGCTTAGGGTATATGGTCTAGGGTTTAGGGTTTAGATTTTAGGGCTCAGGGATAAGGGTGTAGGGTTCAAGGCTTAGGGTTTAGGGTTTAGGGTTTAGGATTCAGTGTTTAAGGTTTAGGGTTTAGGGGTTAGGGTTTAGGGTTTAGGATTTAGTTTTTATGGTTCAGGGTTTAGGGTTTAGCATTTAGGGCTCATGGTTCATGGTTTAGGGTTTAGGGTTTAGGGCTTATGGCTTAGGGTTTAGGGATTAAGGCTCAAGGTTTAGGGCTCATGGGTAAGGGCTGAATGTTTAAGGTTTAGGGTTTAGGGTTTAGGTTTTAGGGTCTAGGGATCATGGTTAAAGGTTTAGGGTTTAGGGCTCAAGGTTTACAATTTAGTGTTTATTTTTATGGCCTATGGTTTAGGGTTTTGATTGTAGAAGCTAAACGCTAAAAGATTTAGGTTGAATGCCGAAATCCTAAAAAATAACCTATGTACTGACTAGATTATACTTTAAATAATTATCTCCTAAACCATGACTCATGGAGCTATGAGACTAATTCCATAAGGTGCAGAGTGACCCTAATTTATTATATTTACATAAATAAATTTAAAGTATAAGAAAAACTTATACTTAAACATTTATTTATGTAAATAGAAGCATGTCAAAAATATACATAATGTTTATACTACACAAAACGCATACGCATTATGTAACACGTACGCGTTTTGCATTTTCTATTTTCCCAAGCCATGCCTCAAGGCTTGGGATCTAGTTTGATCCCCAATCTTGAGGAATAGACTCCTTGCACAAACATAGTAAACAACGTGTTTTTACAAGAAAATGTAAAAATGCCACTTCCTCTATAATAAATCAAAATAAAATAATAGATCCATTTTAAAAAATTATACCACGACGTAGAGTAGAGTCTCTTCTTTCTAAAAATATATTTTTTCAAATTTTCTCGACTAATATAAGGTTTCCATATTATTTATTTTCTAACTATGCCTTTTTATAGCTTTTTTAAAGTGTAAATATGTCTATCTTTCATGGCTTATCTTTTATTTGGGTGATTGAAATTTTTAAAAAAGTATACTAGCCCAAACTAGGCATAATTCTATACATATTCAAAAAAAAATCTGGTTTTCAATATTTTTGAGGTAGTTAGGGGGCACGGTCGAGTCAGTTATTTTTCAAAACATAAAATTTTTGTACTAGAAAAATTATAAATAAAAAAATATTCGCTAAAAAAATCTTTAAAAAATGGAGCCCAAACTACATGCTCCTAAATATCTTTCTACCAAAGAGTTTTCAAAAATACTAAATGTTGCTCAAAAAATGGTAGGGGCACGAAAGTCGCTCTATTATGTTTTTAACAAAAACAAGAGCATCTGTTGGTATTCTAGTTGTTTGAACCACTTGAACTTATCTGCTTTCAATAAAATTTAGTAGCTTAGAAGCTAGACTCAAAATTATACAATTCATATTTCTATGACATCTTCTAATTTTGAGTGTAATTATTTCAAAATATCGTGCGATTTGAATTTTTTTTTTCAGAAAAATGCATCCAATTAAGACCCCTTTTGGCCCCCAACTTGGTGCACTTACCCTAGGATTTCATATGAATATCAATAACATATATTCAGATAGGATTCTTAGACGTAAACAATTGAGTACCCTAAAATGTTAATGTAACCAATTATAGGTAGTATACACATTATTAAGTTAACATGATAGATCAATTTAATACCAAGTCATGGAATGAGAGATTGGTGTCTCAACGAGTCATTTACAACTGCATATGGTTTTTTTGTTATGAGATGGATTGGCAATGGAATTTTTTTCTAAATTATATTAATTTAGAATAGAGAACGTTATGTAAAAATAAAAAATTCCTCTTTCCTAAAGTATTAAAATGAGGATGTTACAAGAAGCTTGCAAAAGAAGAGGTATAATGAGCTTGTTTTTATTTATTCATCAAAATTGATGATTGTATTATGTATAGGTCTCTCCAATATTTCCATAAATGTATAATTGAGATCGTGGTGAGGAGTGGGCCCTACTCAAATAGGTCAATTTATAAACAAGAGTATTTTGGGACAAGGTTTTCTAAAAGCTCGCATGCTAAATTGATATGATGGAGTGTATTTGAGTTGATCTTGATGTAAAAATAATTTTTTGGTCATGTTCATGTAGGTACATGGTCAAATGAGGTCCATTCAAGTTGATTGGTCAAAGGGCGGGTTTGAGTCCTTAAAAAGTAGTGTTTAGTAAAGTTAGTATATCTAGAGCTAGATGTGGAATTTTGAGATGATTAAAAATGTGTTAGAAAAATGATTAATATATATTTCCATTGACATGAGTATTTTATTATGATGAGGTGTTTTTATATAGTTCCCAGATCTATATTTATATAATTAGGTTATTACCATTGTAGGACAGGGGGTGTTTCTTTGAACGTTTTGAGTTATTTGAAGCATGAGATGGATTGTGTGATGATTGGTATCACCTGTAATGTTAATAGGGATTAATTTGGAATCCAATTAATCAATTTATATATCTTTATTGTTGATATAAATGTTTTTATAAGATAATATCTGGAAATAGATTTGTGTGTAGGTTGATTTCATGAAGACAAAAGTGGTTGTGATTTGAGAAGGTGAATGTTTCAAGGCTTATAACTTCCTTATAAGTTTTATAAATTTTCTATAAATTCCATAAAGTTTTAACATTTCACGGTTTGGATTATTTGAATTTATTTAGTGGCATGATGAAGTTTCCGTGGTCTTTGAAGGGTGTAGGAAACAACTGTTTTGACAAGTCAAAGAACATTGGGCGCATTAAAATGAAGTAATTTGATTAGTTGAGCTAAATTTTGACCATGTATGAATGTTAAATTTTGTTTTAATCATGTGTAAGGTTTTATGGGTCATGACTAAGTTTTTTTAATTGTAAGGGCATTTTTATCTATGTACCCATGGGCTTTGAGCCATTTTTGCATTTGTAATGAAATCTTTAGATAGGCTGACCTACTTGGGTCACTTGCGAATGTTTTAATTCAAATTTGGGATGTTTCCTTGATATATGGTTTTAGAAAAGGAGGTAAAAAATTTATGTTTAAATTTAAAATCAAGAGGAGCTTATAAAATCATAGTTTTCGGTGCTTTTGCAAGCTAGTTGTGTGTGTGTGTGTGTGTGTGTGTGTGTGTGTGTGTGTGTGTGTGTGTGTGTGTGTGTGTGTGTGTGTGTGTGTGTGTGTGTGTGTGTGTAAGGTGTATGACTAGTAGAAGTTTTTTTAGGTGTATGAACATGAATTTAGGTTAGATCAGGTGTTTGAAAGGTTAAGGAAGATCGTAAAGTATGTGCACAAGTGTTTGAAGGTTTGTGAAGTGAAGGAAGAGCTAGGCTGTGAGGGTTTGAAGAGTTGAAGAAGTGTGAGATGAATACTTGATATCCATCAGATGTGGTAGGAAAAAATTAGAGATCATATCATCATAATGTGGTTGAGTTGGTGCTTAATCATATTAGGGGTTTTAGCCTATTTTTGGAGTTGGTTCTTCACAAAATTAGGTGTTTATGCTCCTTGTAGGGTTGGTGTTCTACTAAACTAGGGATCGATGCTCCTTTTGGGGTTGGTGCCTCACTAAATTTGAAACACATAAATAAAAGTATTTTGTTTCAGTTTAGTTTCTTCCCTTTGAGGGTTTCCCACTTATATCTTGTGTTTATGTGTTGATTTTATGTTTCATGGTTGCTTGCATATTTGATATTTGATGGTGTGCACACATTAATCATTGGATAAGTGAATTTGTGATTGTTTGAATAATCTAAAATATGGTTTAAAGTTTCATAAGGACTTATTCACCCCCTCTCAATCCATTGTGCTTCTAACAATTTGTATGAGAGTAGGTCCTTTTGGAGAAATTTTTATTTCTTGAAAGGAGATCCTTGAAGAACAATATGGAGAGTAGCACTATCACTGAAAGGCACCATTGTTTGATGGAGTGAATTATGCTTTTTGGAGCTTTAGGATGAAGTCCTATATTTTGGCTCAAGGGTTTGATGTTTGGAATATTGTGGAGCATGGCTATGTTCCTCTTTCCACCTCTCCAACAACTGATGAAGAGAAGAGGGATTACACCAATAATTCAAAAGATTTTAATGCCATCATAAGTGGCCTTGGAGAATTTAAAATGGGAAAAATAATGCATTGCAAATCAGCAAAGGAAGCTTGGGGAAAATTACAAGTTCTCTATGAAGGAGACTCAAAGGTAAGAATTGTAAAACTTCAAACATTTAGAAATAAATTTGAATCTCTTAAGATGAATAATGATGAGTCTATTGCAGCATATCTTCTTAGAGTTGACAAGGTTGTTAATAATATGAAAGGGTTAGGAGAAGAAGTGAAAGAAGAAGTAGTTGTTTAAAAGGTAATGAGATCTTTAACTCCTAAATTTGACTCCAAAGTGTTTTCCATAAAAGAAGCTAAGGATTTGACTCAATTGAAGATGGATGACCTACATGTTACTTTGAATTCTTATAAAATGAGAATAGGTGACTCCACACCAGCCAAGAAGGAGATTACATTCAAATCTAAAATGAAGGCTAAATGAAATAAGGTAAAGGATTATGATGCTACTATTGAGATTAAAGATGAAGAGATCTTTCCATGGTTTCTAGAAGATTTAATCATGGATCTGGTAATTATAGTCATAAAATTCCATTCAGATGTTTTAATTGTGGTGAAGTAGGACATATTACTGATAATGTGAACCAAAGTCTATTAAGTAGCTCAATAACTCAAGGTATGAAAGAACCTTTTATGGTAATGTTTTTACTTGTAATAATTTTGGTCATAGGGCTAGTGAGTGTAGAATATATTCTAGAGATGACCATCTTTGGAGGGACAATATAAGTGAGTTTTGTAAGAGGATAGTATGCTACAATTGTAATGAACAAGGTCACGCAGCTAGGTATTTCTTGTATGATTCACCTATTCAAGATGAAGGCTTCAAAATAAATAATTTAGTAGAATGCTACAATTGTAATGAGATAGTTCATGTGGCAAGAATTTGTTTCCATGCTTATTTAAGAAAAAAATATATGTCTCAAGGACCTAGCATGCATGGAAATAAATTTGAAGGGTCTATAAGGCAAGATAGTGGTCCTAGAAGGGCATATGAACCAAAGAGAGATAATGGTGTCTCATTAAGAGAATATGGTAATGAAAGAAGAGGTGTTTCTTAGGGATCAGATCATAAGACATAGGATGAAAGTGTTTTGCAGGTTCCCAAGAAGGCTTGGGACCTTTTAAAGACCTTCTTTTAGGTCATCATACTACATATATACCTTCACTATGCTTCTTGAGGGTATATAAATGCATATGAAGCATTCAAGAGAGGGGGAGTTGTCTGAGTAAAAGTGTTCCCCATCCATAAGGTCAAGGTATATCATATTATTTTCTTGTTCATAGTCTTGATAGTTCATGATATTGTTTTTTATCTAAGATGTCTTGATTTTAGTCTTGTGGTCACTAGTAGGTCATATATGAAGTTCTTATTATTTGTGTTTGCATAATCATGGTGTGTGGATGGTATATGTTGGTTGTATATGTTCTTGAGTCTCTTTTTCATGGCATAAGATATGTGTAAGTGTTTTTATCTCATAAAATATGTCTCCATAGTTTCTGAAGTCTATGATTTGCAAGTATTGGAGGAGTATGTGGTCTATGTTGTCTTGAAAAACAAATTTTGAGTCTTGATGGTGTCTTAGGATCAATCATGGGATGTTGTATCATGTATTTGGAATGAGTTCGAGCCCTTAGTGTGCATGAAGATATGAAGGTGTCATTGAGAAATTAAAATATCTTCAAGAGTATTTATGTATTTATTCTTCCTAAGAAGTTTTATAAGCGGTATGTACATCCGTATTGGTCTGTGTATGTCATTAGTACTTGTGTCATGAACTTGAAAGGTAGTAGATTAAATATTTAGTATGTACGAAGATTAATAATGTGATTAAGTGATAAATTGATTAGTATAATGTTATTAAAGGAGGGTTACGCCAAGATATGACCAAATCAACTGTGCACTAGACAAAAGGAGGAAGGTTTCAGGTATGATTTTGGGTGTTCATAAACCTTAGCCATTGTAAGAGTTTCTAAAATGTTTTGAATGTATTTTATCAGCATGTATGATCAAATTTTGATGTCACCAGAACTATTTTGTGTATTTTTACCTCTCCTCTTCCGACTAGTTTCGCATACAGTTCATAATGAGTAGTATGGATGGAAAGTTGTTTTTGGAAGCCCTAATGATGGATTCTGAAGCTAAATTTTGGTGGATATCATGTTTACTAATAGGATTAAAGGATTCAAGTGGTTTTAAGTCACAACAAGGTGTGCAGTTTTAGGAATCTCTGACAGTGTTGAAAATTTAATTGTGTGATGCCTAGATACCTAATTTGTGTTAGGTACTTCTTGAAATCTAGGAGTGTCTCTTTTATAATGTGCTCACAAGGTTATTGATGGATGTTTTATAGATAAATGGGTGTCTACATTAGGTGATAATTATTCATGATTATATTTATATATCAAAATTTAAGTGTGAATTTTGTAGTTCCTAAGGCTATAAGTCTGTGACAATGTATTTAATGATGTAAAGAAGGAAATTGTGAGTTGTAATGATTCTATGAGCTTATTGTGGCTATCAAATGGTATGAGACCTTTAAATAAGAGTAATTAGAGAATTTTAGAAGAAAGTGTGTGATATCTTGCAAATTCATGACATCTTGGTGCTTTAGAACAATGCCTCATCCTTCTGAGGCATAGAAATGGTCTCAAAGTGATCAAAAGATATATATCTTTTATGCATATGTCCAAATGATTCAAGCATGAGCCATAAGAGATAAAAAATATATATCTTCATATGTTTTTGTTTAGGAGAAGTGATGATTGGTTGCGCCTTGTTACTAGTGCAAATTGACCTACTACAGAGAATTCATGACTGGCTAAGCATTGAAAGATAATTTCTACATGTGATAAGGTGAATTTTCTTCATCATTTGATGTTAATGAGTCTATAGATGTTAATGTATGCATGAAGAATGATGTGATGTGCCCAAAATGACTGATATTAGACTTGGTAAGTCTAGTTTTGACATACTAGTTAATCTATGCACAAGATGGCTTATTACATGGTATACGAGATAGACTATGCTAACCATTTAGACATGAGAGTTATCAGTACACCATTTTTGAGGTGTTATGATCCTTTGGAATATGATTATGAAGTGCTAAATGTGTTCTTGAGCCTTGATGTATTATAAAAATATGATCTCAATGGTGATGAGCTTATTGCGACTTCTTAAGGGTCTCTTATGTAAAATAACAAGCTACGAGTTTAGAAGGTAGAGTACACTCCTTCCCAGAAATTAAATCTTGGTTACAACATGTTTCTAAACCTAAGGTATATATCCATGCATGAATGAATATTATACAAGGCCCTATGGTATAATAAGGTAAATCTAAACCTTGGTAAGCTTACTTAGATTCATTTGTTAACCTTTGTACAAGATGGATAGCTATAGGTAAGAGCATTGGCATATTGCATTATTGATGAGTTTGAGTTATTTAGAAGACAATGTATATACTTGCATTGAGGTGATGTGATGTCATGAATTCATGCAAAATTGTTGCCAAGATGATACTAGCTAGTCATAAGCATAATCCATGAAAGAAACAAAGTGTAATTGTATCTCAAGCCCTGTAGGTGTTCTAAGAAGTATAATGAAATATGTGTGTTGTGTTTTAGTGTTTTAATTACCTATTAAGGTCTAAAAGTATTGTGAAAGTGTAAAAATGGTCTCTTGACTTGGAATTATTCATGGTTAAGTCAAAATGTAGGGGCAAGAACCAAGGGTAGATTGGTATAGTGGTTTTAGATATTACTCCTACAGTGTAAGAAGGTGTTAGGTTGTGGAGCCTATTTTCATGTGTGAAAGTTTTGAAGACTATACACTAAGAGTATTGTACACTTTTCATGTATCCTTGCCGGGGGTTGGGGGCCGTGCCGGGCCCCAAGTGGGGTCCTGGGGTGGCAGCCCCGATGTAGTAGGGGTTTGGGGCGCATTAAAATTTTTTTTTTTTTTTAGGCATAAAATTTTTGGCCTCGAAAAATGCACCCATATCAGAAACGTGCTTTTCTCATATGGGTGAGTTTTTGACCCATAGGTTTATGGGACAAATTTTGCCCATGGCTTTGATACCCACGGTTTTGTAGAACCGCTTAAGCGATTGTCTATTTATATGGTCTTATGCATATGATAGATGTACAAGAAAATATATTGCGAGATGTGTTTTGAATTTGGTGTGAGATTCAGTAGAGTTTGTTGAGCATAGCTCCAAACGGATCTGGGTATTGTATTGAGAGAGCGGTGGCTTGTAATAAAATATGAGCAAGTGATTCTTGGTGGACATAGCCCAAAATTGGGTGAACCACGTTAAATACTATCTCTTTGTGTTGTGTTATTTTATTCTGCAATTTTATTTGAGATCTATAATAATTTCTGCATATTAGTTTCTACTGTTGTGATTCTGTGAGGGATTATTCCGCATATTTTATCCCTTATTTCCTAACAATTGGTATCAGAGCCTGGTTTGGTTTGTTGAAGTGTTGAATCGCAAGGAAAGTTTTTAGCTTGAGTGGGAGCTATGGCAGATGAAGGAAGATCTAGGGTTGATAAATTCAATGGGTAGAATTTCAGTCTTTGGAAGATGCAGATGGAAGATTACCTTTATCAGAAGGATCTTTATACTCCGTTGTCTGAGAAGGTGAACAAACCCTCTAGTATGACAGATGCGGAATGGGATTTGTTGGACCGGAAGGCACTTGGAACGATAAAACTGAGTCTTGCATCTTTGGTATTATTTAATGTTTCAAAGGAAAAGACTACAAAAGATCTAATGGATGCATTAGGGAAGTTGTATGAAAAACCCTCTGCCTCTAATAAGATATTTTTAATGAAAAATTTGTTTAATATGAAGATGTCTGAGAATAGTTCAGTAGCAGATCATTTAAATGATTTCAATACGGTAGTGAATATGCTAGCTTCAGTTACAATAGAATTTGATGAAGAAGTTAGGGCTTTATTAATTCTGTGCTCTTTACCTGAGAGTTGGAATAGCCTGTAATGGCGGTAAGTAACTCGGTTCCCAGCTAACTCGAAGTTGAAGTTTGAGGATGTTGTAGGGGTGATTCTAAGTGAGGAAATGTAAAGAAAAGCTCTGGGAATCTTCTACTTGGGGAATGCTTTGTGATGGAAACTAGAGGGAGACAAAGAATAGAGGAAACCGTGGAAAATCAAAAGATCAGGCAAGGTCAAAATCCAGAACAAGATTGTATGCTAGAATTGTGGAAAGCCTGGGCATGCCAAGAAGGACTGTTGGGAGCTTCGGGATAAGAAGAAACAACAAGAAGAAAATAAGGAGGAAAATGTGGCAACGGGTAATGTATGTCAGGATGCTTTGATTCTTTCTTTGCACAATATTACTGAATCTTGGGTTTTAGATTCAGGGGCTTCTTTCCATGCTTCTCCACATAGGCATTATTTTGTTGATTATGTTCAAGGAGATTTTGGGCATGTTTTTCTTGGTGATGATGAGCCTTGCAGCATAGTTGGAAAAGGTTCTATTCAGGTTAAGATGTAGAATGGGAATACTTGGCTATTGAAGGATGTCAGACATGTGCCTACATTAAGATGAAATTTGATATCGGTAGGGTAGTTGGGAAGTGATGGTTGTACTGTGATATTTACAGCAGACTCTTGGAAGGTTACCAAGGGTGCTCTTGTGGTGGCAAGAGGTAAGAAGGTTGGAACCTTGTATTTAACCACTGATAGTACTAATGATTGTAATCTTGTGGCTTCAGATGTAGATACAACATTATGGCACTATAGGCTCGGTCATATGAGCCATAAGGGCATGAACATCATAAAGAAGAATTTGCCTAGATATACAGAAACAAGTTTCGATTTCTGTGAGAACTGCATATATGGGAAACAGAAGCGAGTAAGGTTTCTCAAGGTTGGACCTATAAAGAAAGAGAGTAAGTTAGAGCTGGTGCATTTTGATGTGTGGGGCCAGCTTAGGTATCATCTCTTGGGGGTTCAAGTTATTATGTTACTTTTATTGATGATGCAACAAGGAAAGTTTGGGTTTATTGTATTAGAAACAAATCTGATGTATTTGACACTTTTGTTAAATGGAAAGCCTTGGTAGAGAATGAAACAGGTCTTAAGCTAAAATGTCTCAGGTCAGATAATGGAGGGGAGTATTGCAGCAATGAATTTGATGATTATTGTTCTAAGAATGGAATCCGCAGAAAAGACGGTTCCAGGAACTCCGCAGCAGAATGGGGTATCAGAAAGGATGAACAAAACAATAATGGAACGTGCTAGGAGCATGAGGTTACATGCAGGACTACCTCTTTCTTTTTGGGGATGGTGAGCACAACTTGTGTACTTGATAAACAGAGGACCCTCAGGTGCCTTAGATGGAGGCATACCATAGGAGGCTTGGTATGGTAAGAAAGTTGATTATTCATTTCTTAGAGTCTTTAGATGTGAGGTGTTTGTTCACATAGACAAGGATGATAAGACTAAGCTAGAGGCTAAATCAGAAAAATGTACTTTCATTGGTTATGGTGGTGATGACTTTAGATATAAATGTTGGAGTATTAAGGACAAGAAAATCATTCGATCTAGGGATGTGGTATTTAATGAGAAATTCATGTATAAGCAGCAGTTGCAGGAAAATAGGGAAGAATCCAAGAAAGAATATGCAGTGGTAGAGGATCTTTCGGATGGGAAAGTGACCCATGAATCAGTTCAGGAACCTACTCAATAGGAACCCCAAACTCCTACAGTGAGGAGGTCTTCTAGGGTAAGAAAAGAACCTGAACGGTTTTCTCCTTCTCTTTATTATTTATTACTCACTGATAGTGGAGAGCCAGTGAGCTTTGATGAAGCAATGTAGGTAGATGCCGGAAGAAGTGGGGAGCAAGCCATGGATGAGGAGCATCAGGCTCTCATGGAGAACCAGACATGGGATTTGGTAAAGATACCCAAAGGAAAAAGAGCATTACAAAATAAGTGGGTGTTTAGAGTCAAAGAGGAAGAAGGAGGCAAGAAAAGATACAAGGCCCGGTTGGTGGTCAAGGGGTTTGCACAAAAAAAAGGTATAGATTTTGATGAGATTTTTTCTCCTGTAGTAAAAATGACTTCTATCGAACTTGTTCTTGGAATAGTGGCAGCAGAAGACTTGCACTTAGAATAGTTAGATGTAAAGACTGCATTTCTCCATGGTGATTTGGAGGAGGAGCTATATATGCAGCAGCCAGAAGGATATGAAGTCAAAGGTAAAGAGGAGATGGTGTGCAAACTGAAGAAGAGCTTGTATGGCCTGAAACAAGCTCCACGTCAATGGTATAAGAAGTTTGATAGCTTCATGATGGAGCAAGGTTATATCAGATGTCATTCTGACCATTGTGTGTATATAAAGAAATTTGAGGATGGAAGTTATATTATCCTGTGTTTGTATGTTGATGACATGTTGGTTGTAGGTAAAAACATGCAGGAAATAAAATTACTCAAGAAGCAGCTAAGTGAATCCTTTGCTATGAAGGATTTGGGTGCAGCCAAACAAATCCTTGGTATGAGGATATCTCGGATAGGAAGGAACGGAAGCTGACTTTATCTCAGGAAGAGTACATTAAGAAGGTCTTGGAGAGGTTTAATATGCAAGATGCTAAACAGTTGGGACTCCTTAGCAGGCCATTTCAAGTTATCAAAGGAACAATGTCCCAAGACAGAGCAGAGAGGAACCAAATGTCCAAGGTACCTTACTCATCAAAGCCAGCTAGCGCTTTGATGTATGTTATGGTGTGCACTAGGCCCGATATTGCCCATGCAAAGGGGAGCTGTGAGTAGATTTATGAGTGATCCGTAAAGAGCATCGACAAGAAGTAAAGTGGATCCTTTAGTATTTGAGAGGACCATGGGGACAGCTTTTGTGCTATAGTGGATCGAGACACCACTTTACATGGTTATGTAGATTCGACATGGCTGGAGATGTAGACAGCAGGAGGAGCACGACAGTTATATTTACACCGTAGGAGGGACAAAGCGGTGAGTTGGATTTCATGACTACAGAAGCTAGTGGCTTTGTCAACCACAAAGGCCGAGTATGTTATCGCCACAGGCAAGCAAAGAGATGATTTGGTTAAAACAATTGCTTGAGGAGTCAGGGGCATAAGCAGGAGGAATGTAAGCTGCATAGTGATAGTCGATGAGTGCTATACACCTAGCTAAGAACTCTACTTTCCATTTGAGGACAAAGCATATACTGCTAAGGTACCATTTCATCAGACAACTTTGGAGGAAGAGAAGTTCAAGTTGGAGAAGATTCATACCACCAAAATCCTCAGTAGACATGATGACCAAGGTGGTCACAAGGGAAAAACTAAAGTTGTGTTCAGCTTTGGTTGGTCTTCACGAAATTGGTGAAGGGTTAAGAAGCTTGCTCGAGAGGAAAACTAGTCTCCAAGTGGGAGATTGTTAGGTTGCATGGAGCCTATTGTCATGTGTGAAAGTGTTGAAGACTGTACACTAAGAGTACTGTACACTTTTCATGTATCCTCTCTCCGGGGTTCGGGCGGGCGGGCCCCAGTGGGGTCCGGGCGGTAGCCCCGTAGTAGGGGTTCAGGGCGCAGCCAAAAAAAAAAAAAAAATTTAGGCGTAAAATTTTTTGGCCTCGAAAAATGCACCCGACATATCGGGAAACATGCTTTTCTCATATGGGCGAGTTTTTTGACCCATAGGTTTATGGGACGGATTTTTCCCATGGTTTTGATACCCATGGTTTTGTAAAACTCTTAGCGATTGTCTATTTATATGGTCTTATGCATATGATAGATGTACAAGCAAATATATTGCAGATGTGTTTTGAATTCGGCTGTGAATTCTGTAGAGTTTGTTGAGCATAGCTCCAAACGGATCTGGGTATTGTATTGAGAGAGTGGTGGCTTGTAATAAAATCTGAGCAAGTGATTCTTGGTGGACGTAGCCCAAATTGGGTGAACCACGTTAAATATTGTCTTTTTGTGTTGTGTTATTTTATTCTACAATTTTATTTGAGATCTGTAATAATTTCGCATATTAGTTTCTCTGTCATTTGTTGCGATTCTCGTGAGGGATTATTCCACATATTTTATCCCTTATTTCCTAATAGAAGGTGTGCATAAGCTCTTCATGACAAGGGGAGCTCAAATGTGTGCTTGTAAAATATGGTATAAGTGATATCAAGATAGTAAAGGTATAAAGTAGTTGTTTAATTCAATTTTGGTTGATTTTGGCTCATAAATTCATGCTCTCAATCAAATATGATTGTCTTAGACTAAGAAAGTTTCTTAAGACCTTGCAAAAATGTCTAAGTTTTTCTCTAGCCATGGATCCAAGGTAATAATCTCATTTCTATGCTTGTGGGATAGAATTAAAGGTCTTAAGTCCATGGAAAGCTATGAATTGCATTGTCAAGGTATGTATGAAGTTCTAGGGCATGCCAAAGTTGGTTGAAATTGCACTAAGATGATTGATCAGGGACATGAGTCCATGTGGTTGAATAATGACAAGAATGGTAAGTGAAAAGATTTATATATGTCTAGAAAAGTTGGTTTATGATCAAGAAAGTTGATATGATGATATGTTATTATCAGTTTGACATTCTTGGCATGTTCATGATGTTTATGCTTCATTTTATGCTCGATTCTGATTGGTTCTTAAAGGCTAAAATAGGGTTGATAGTGGATTTAGCTTGTTTTGCATGCCTAGAAGGTTAAAAATGATGTTTTGGATCCTAACAAGGTATGATAATTATTATTTATGATTTATAGATGATGTTCAAATGTTGTAGATGTTTGGACCTAGGGGAGCATGGTGGTTGCATGCTTGAAATGAAGGAAAAAATCAGGTTTGAGTGATTTCTCAAGATCTTGTGCTAAGTTGAGATCTTTGGTTGATTTTTCTAACCAAAATTTTCTGCTATGAAGTTGAGGTAAGTGAATAATATGATGTTATAGGTATGCCTTTGTCATTAATATAAATAGGGGGAGAAGTTCAGGTAGTTTTCCATCAATCAAAAAGGGGAATATTGTTGTCATGTGGTCCTATAGGTTTTGTCATTGATGCAAAACCACATTAATGAAAAATTGGATGATGGGGTAGGGTCAGATAATGTTGTGACATAGGAATGATGATTCAGATGTGCTCATGGTGATACAATGAGATTCAATGAGGAGTGTTTTCTCTTGCAAGCCTATTTAGGTGCTTAGGTGATGTTATATGATGATATGAGATTCTTGGTTTCTTGGGAAGCATGTTGACATGATGGATATATTTTTTTAAGTGGATTTTTTAGTCACTCATATTAGTGGAATGGTGTAGATAAAAGTGATTGGCTATGTTACAGGTGTTCATTTGGAAAAGGCATGGTTGTTATGAGGTATGAGATTAAGCTTCAATCAGTATGAGATCATTGATGCTTGAATTCAGGTATATCAAGGTGTATCAGGTATTTTGGGTCATTTTCAGCGGTTTTATGATGAGTTATAGAATTATTTCAATTAACCCTATCTTCTATAGTGAGAAGCCTTAAGGTGTTGCTATACAAGTCTCAGTGTCTAGAGATTTTTAGGTATGATGATGACATTATGATGATTGGATAATTTTTATAATTTTTCATGGTGCTTTAATAAAAATTTCAGGTTTCCATGATGATAATTTTGCAAGTTATGATAGTTTTTGTGAGACATGGTCAAAATCTAGTGTAATTCTAGCTCAAGTTGTCTCTTCGATGCTCACCTTGAATTGTGTGATCTGAATGGAACCTTGTGTATTTCATAGATGTTTATATGGTGAGTCTATAAGGTTTTAAAAAATAATGAGGTCATTTCATTGTCAGGTTTTTATGAACGAATGTTAATAAGATAAAGTGGTCTAAAACCCTAGTTAAACCCTAGCTAGGAGTAGTGAGCATGATTTTATTGATTCATAACAATTTATGATTTTATGATGTATAGTACTCTCCCATATTTCCATAAATGTATGATTTAGATCATGGTGATGATTAGGCCCCACTCTAACAAAGTCAATTTCTCAAGAATATTGTTTTGGGACAAGGTTGTCTAAAAGAGTTACATGTTAAATTGATGTTATGGAATTTATGTGAGTTTATATTTATTTAAAAACATGTTTTAGGAAATTCTCATGTAGGTACATGGTAAAATGAGGTCCATTTAGGCTTGACTTAGTCAAAGGGAAGTTCCGAGGCCTTAAAAAGTAGTGTTCAGTAAAGTGGGTATATTTGGAGCTACAGGTGGAATTTTGAGATGATTAAAAATGTGATGGAAAGACGATTTAGATATGTTTCCATTGATATGAGTTTTTTTATCATGGTGAGGTATTTTGATATAGTTTCCATGTCTATATTTTTACATGAAGGTTATTGTTAGTACAGACATGATGTGTTTTAATGAAAGTTTTGAGTTGTTTAAAGCATGAGATGGATTAGGTGATGCTTTATATCACCTTTAATTTTAATAAGGATTATTTTTTCATCCAATTAATCTATTTATAGGTATTTTTGTTTATAGAAAAAAATTATGAGCTAATCTTTGGAAACAGATTTTGGGGTAGGTTTATTTGGTGAAGAAAAAAGTGGTTATGGTTTGAGCAAGTGAGTGTTTCAAGGTTTATAAATTGCTTATAATTGTTATGCATGTTTTTTTAATTCAATAATGTTGTAACATGGCATGCTTTGGTTTAGTTTATGTGATTTTGTGGCATAATTAAGTTTTTAGGGTGTTGAAGGGTGTAGGAAACAATTGTTTTGACAAGTACAAAGAACATTGGGCCCATTAAATGAAATAATTTGATTGTTTGAGATAAATTATGACCATGTATGAATGTTAAATGTTATTTTAATCATGTTTAAGGGTTTATGGGTCATGAATAAGTGTGGTTTTTATGTAAGGGCATTTCTTATCTATGTTCCCATGGGTTTTTAGCCATTTTTGGAATGTGTAATGAGGTTTTTAGCTAGTCCAACCTACTTGTGTCACTTGTAAATATTTTAATTAAAATTTGGGATTTTTCTTGATTTATAGGTCAATCAAATGAGGGTTTGTGTTTGAATTTAAATCAATAAGATCTTAAAAAGCATAGTTTTGGGTGATTTTACAAGCTAGGTGAAGTTCTTTTGTAGGTGTGTGAGCATAAATTTCGGTTGGATCAGGTGTGCAACCTAGGTGAAGTTGTTTTGCAGGTTTGTGATCATAAATTTAGGTTGGAACATGTGTGCAACCTAGGTGAAGTTGTTTTACAGGTGTATGAGCATAAATTTAGGTTAGATCAGGTGTGTGACAAGTTAAGGAATATCAAAAAGAATATTTGCAAGTGTTTGAAGGTTTGAGAAGTGACGAAAGAGCTATTTGTGAGGGTTTGATCACCTAGGGTTTGAAGATTTGAAGAAGTGTGAGCTAAATACTTGATCTCAATTAGTTGTGGCAAAAAAAGTCATAGACTAGATCATCATAATGTGGTTTAGTGGGTGCTTAATCATCTTGGGGTTGTAGCCTCCTTATGAGTTAGTTCTTCATAAAATTAGGGGTTGATGCTCCTTGTAGGGTCAGTGATATACTAAACCAGGGGTTGGTTCCTCACTAAATTTAATACATCAATAAAAATATTGTGTTTTAGTGTTTTTTCTTCCCCTTGAGGGTTTCCCACTTATATCTTGTGTTCATGTGTTGATTCTATGTTTCATGGTTGCTTGCATCTTTGATATTTGATAGTGTGCACACATTAATCATTAGATAAGTGAATTTTTGATTGTTTGAATAATCTAAAATATGGTTTAAAGTTTTAGAAGGACTAGTTCATCCCCCTTAGTCCATTATGCTTCTAAAATTTATTGATTCCTTTTTATTGTGTACTTAGATGACATTATGGTTTTTATCAGAACTTTTGAGGAGAATATTGATCATTTTGCACCAAGTGTTACAAGTTATTGAGTAGAATTGTCTAGTGTTCAATGAGAAGAAGTGCGAGTTTTTTTATAATTCGTAAAAGGAGAGTTTTGGTAGGGTCCCTAATCTATTACAAAAGGATCTACAATCCATATATGACCATAGATATTTCATGAGTCAATACTTAAGATGCACATTAAAAAAATAGAGTTTGCTCAACATTTGCTTATTTGTGAATTTACTCAAAATTTTCTTTTATTTTTAGGACATGTGGTTGGATATGGAGAGTTAAGGATTGTTCTAGCTAAGATAGAGACCATTCAGGATTTTCCTAAATCATCGAGTTTGACCAATACCAGGAGCTTTGTTGGTGCAGTTCAGTATTTGAGGAAGTTCATTAAGAACTTCTCATCCATAGCAATCTTTCGCTACATTAAGTGACAACAAGGGTAAGGATTTTAATTGGGGTAAGAAACAACAATTTTTTTAGCCATTTAAATATAATATTATTCATACTCTATTTTTGGCATTACCTAACTTACAACTACCTTTCAAAGTGGAAACCGATACTAGTGACTATGTTATGGGGGTTATCCTACTACGGTAGGTAATCTCATATGTTATCACTCCGAATTGTTTCATGGTACATTTTAAAATTATTGTACATATGATAATTAATTTCATTTTCTTGTGTAAGTGTTCAAGAAATTGAAATAATTTCTAATGTCTAAATATACTATCATTTAAATGAATCACTAACCTCTCTAATAAATATAGGCTCGGAAAAACTTAAACCAAGCTAGACACTATAAATGGATGGGATTTTTTAAAAATCTCATTTGATTATCAAATATAAGAAATGTATGACAAAAAGTTAATCTTATATGTTATCTAGGGCTCATTTTCTTTCAGCTATGGGAACATTAACTCTTCTTTAGCCTTTTTGTGTGAAAAATATTAGGAAGGTAATGAGCGATATCTAAATTTTGTAGAGATATTTCAAGAAACCTTGAAGTGAGATATTTTCACCTAGGGAGAATACTACTTATAGTATGGTTTACTCTACAAGAATGAAAACAAAATTGTGGCTAAGGGGAGAGAGTTTAGTTGATGAGGGAAGCACATACTTCCAAGGTAGCTAGTCACTTTGGTGTGAAAAAAATTGTAACGCACTTACAGAGGTATGTTTATTGGCAAAACATACAAGCAGAAGTTTCTAAATTCATTAGGGGTTATGTTTTATGTAGTACAAGAAAACCTAATAACATGAAGTTGGGTTTATATAATCCATTTTAATTACTTCCGACCATGTGAAAACATCTCTATGGATTTTAAGGTAGTTTTCCTACTTCCAAGAAATGTCATGATTACATTTTTTTGTAGTAGACCGATTTAGAAATATGTGTATTCTAATTCCTTGTACAATACCATCAATGATAGTGATGCAACTAAGTTATTATTTGATAATGTGTGGGCTAATTATGGTTTGAGTAATTCTATTTTGTTAGACAGGGACTCACGGTTCATAGGAAATTTTTGGTCTACATTGTGGTAGAAAATGGATACAAAGCTGAAAAAGGTCTATCTCTTTTCATCCATAGAGAGATAGGAAAATAGAAGTGGTGAAACATACCTTAGTTTGTCTATTGAGAGGGTACAATAGGAAACATCTGTGGACTTAGGATGATAACTTGGTATAAATCCAACATTCTTATAATAGGGTCATTCATGTTGCAATTAGTAATACTCCTTTTGAAACATGTTTTGGTTATATGTCTTAGAGTGATTTTGATTTTGTTTTGAGATTAACATGCAGATAAAATGGAAATTAGGAATTGGAGGTCCATAAAGCTGGGAATTCATTAAGAAAATTCAATGAGATACACCTCCGTACATGAGAGTTTAATAGAGTCACAATCCAAGTACAAAGCATGACATGATTAGCAACGGAATGAATATTCTTTCCTTGTTGGAGAAAAGGTTTAGTTGTAATTGAGTAGAGAAAGGCTACATGGAAAATATAAGAAACTCAAGCCTCTTTTGTATGGCCCCTTTTAGATTTTGGAACAAGTGGGTAAGAATTAATTTCACTTAGATTTGCCTCCTTATATGGGGATCTACTCTGTTGTGAATGTTGAAAATTTGCGTCTCTTTAATCCCTCCATTTTAGATGAGGAAGAAGGGGGTATTGCTACCATCTATTGAGGATATTTCTCCAGAAATTTAGATAGAATTAGAGGAAGATGTAATATTACATATGAAAGACGGGAAAATACGAGAGGGGAGTGCGGGATAGGTGGTTTATTAGGTTAAAAGGTTATTTTCCTACCAAGGCCAAATAATAATCTAAAGAAAATTTGGGGAAGGTATCTCCTCACCTCATCATTCCTTGAATATGTGAGGGACTTAAAAGCCTCAAATTGGGAAGGTATGATCCAAAAATGGATATGAAAATACCCAATTCTATGTATTCTCCATATTTGATACTTGCAGTGCAAATTCTCAACATATTCTTTATTCAGGAGATGGTCTAGTTAGGCTGAGGGTGATCCAGACACCTTCGAATGACATATGTGGTCAATCATTGTTATGTTTGGTAGTTTTCTAGGTTACACTTATGAAACCACCTTGGTAGTTATGTAACTTCCACTCTTCACATAATGACGGTTGTGTAATCGCCAATCTTTCTCTACCAATAGTCTTGTCCCGATAATGCCATAATTTGGGAAACTCAATAGTTGTAAATGTTTGGGCTTCCAAACATTTTGGTTCATCTTTCCATTTTTCCCTAGGTAGAAAAATTATAAATATGCATGTATTTAATCATTTTAGAAAATTTTTTTGGTGAATTCAAGTGTGAGAAAAGTGGAGAAGTTAAGAATGTTTTTTTATTATTCATTAGAAGATTTGAGTTCTTGTTGAGAGTTGCAAGAAAGTTATATAAGTAGAATTAGTTATAATCTTTCTTGAAGGTTATTGTATGATAATAAACTTGTATTATTTGGAGATTTTAATAGTGAAGGGAACAAATTTACTACCCACCTCAAGTTTTTTCCACATCGGGTTTCTCCAAGATAAATTATTGTGTCTCCTTGTCTTGCAATTTCCTATTTTCACTATTGTGTGTATGCGTATTTCATAAATATGCTA
This sequence comes from Taxus wallichiana var. yunnanensis, assembly GCA_018340775.1. Classification (NCBI taxonomy): domain Eukaryota; kingdom Viridiplantae; phylum Streptophyta; class Pinopsida; order Cupressales; family Taxaceae; genus Taxus; species Taxus wallichiana. Next base: position 264,432,194 of record CM031236.1, read on the forward strand.
GTTTTAATGAACTTAGTTAGATTATTCATTCAATATCACTTAAATAGGATTTTTCATTGATTTAAAAGAAAATTTATGAATCAATCTAAGAATACATGATTATATCAACCTTTTCCTATACTAGAGAATCCTTAGGAATATATAAGCATGGATTTGGTCTTGTATTTCCTAGGTCATAGTGAGGATTTGATTCCATTTATGTGGTGGTGGGAAAATTTTTGAAGAAGGGAAATTGTATTACTTTATGAAGGACTAGTGATGTAACTAATATCAAAAATTATTTTTCATACCAATTGTAAGGTTGAATTTATTACCATAGTAATATCTTATTAGACAAGGAAACGAAGTTTATTTGTCATTTTTGGTGGGTTTTGGAGAAATTTGAATACCATATTGAAATTCAATTCAATGTATCATTTGTCAAATGATGGACATATAGAGGTAGTAAATATAAATCTTGGATATTTACTCATATGTTTAGTAGGAGATAAGCCAATAATATGGGACTTTACATTAACACAAGAGGAATTAACATATAACAATTTAGTTATTTCATGCACGTGGATGACACGGTTTCATGTTTTATATGAGTGTAACCCATAAGGATTTTTTGAATAGTAATACTTATCACACAAATAATAAAGGAGTGAAAAAGAATAGGATTTTGTATATTTTATGGAAGAAGAGCACCAACAAGTGTGGAAAAAGTTAGAAAGGATGAATGTGTAATGTAAGAAATTCACAAATAAAATGAGAATGAATGTGTAATGTTAGGTAGGAGATATGGTATTAGCTTATTTCCTTAGGAAAGGTTTCCTAAGGAAATTGTTGACAAAATTTCCTCGATTCCTTTTCAGATTAGTGAACTAGTACCAAAGAAAATGAAGAAACTCGAAATATGCAAGGTTTTAAGGTACCTTGGTGATGATGGATGGGCACAAAGATGAACTCCTCTTCTCTCGTGAGCTAGATGAATTTACACAAAAATATAACTAGAAAGAAAATATATTAGATGGTAGATAGGGGTTTCCCAAAAAAATCAGTTCCGATGTCAACCCCCGTGTTTGATAAAGATAGATGAAGTAAATAGATATGGATTTGATATAAAATGCAGAATCTGAGATAACAAAAACTGAAAAGATGGATCTAAGATAATAGAAGTATATTTGATCTAAATTGACATAAAATAAATTACACTGATCAAGGTTGATGATGACCTAGGATTGTAAATGACCATCGAATGACGATTAGGGTTGGATGAAAGAAACCTAAAAAATAGACCCGCAAGGTCTTACGTGAATAGATCTGAAGAAAAAAAATTTAAAAATAAATTGGATTAGGATCTAATATGGGAAATCTATGGAAATATAAAAGATGTGAGAGAATGGATAGATTTGATAACTTGAGATAGGGTTGACGGTGATTGGGCTAAGTTGATAGTGACTAGGCTTGAAGATGAGAAGTAAACACAAAACATCCACAAGAATACCTTAACCTCTCAAAGAATTCACTCTTTTGACCTCTAAATTGCATCCTTCAATCTCTCTCTCTCTCAGGAGGAGGTATGGGTGTATTTATAGGATGAGTGGATGGATGTGGAGTATAGGAAAACATTTAATAAAGGTCAGTTGAAGGTAGGAAAAATATTAAACAAATGCATAGGGAAGATGAAATTTTTAGTGAAGGTGGTTGAGAACCTAGGGATTGATAAAAGGTGGATTAGAGGAAGATAAATATGAAACCAAGGCCAAAGGGAGATGGAATTATTAAATGAAGGCCTAGGGAGGATACAATAGAGCATATAAGGAGCATAAATGATAGGAAAATATTAAATGAGGGTAAGTGAGAACCTAGAGTTGATAATTGGGGTGCTTAGGGAGGATAAAAGAGGTTAATAAATATGTCTAGGGATAATCAATGGGATGTGATTAGGATAATAAATATGATTAGGGATTAATTAAATGGGATTAGTGGTGAATTAAAATAAATTATGGGGAAATAAAATAAATGATGGGATAATGTAGGAAAGTGGGAAATTTGAATAAATGAGATTTAAGAGGAAAGGGGAAATTCGAATGAGTGACCATGGTGAAAGATATCAAATGCGGTGTGAAGAGGGTAGAAAAACCAAATTTTGGTGTCTACATTTGCCCCTTTTGTCGAGTGATTTGCATTGGGCAAGCCATGAGACAAAAACAAGAAGGAATTGATAAGATGATTGATGAGGTGCACCCCCTCAAACTAGGGATCGATGATACAATGGGGATTGATCACAATTTTGAAAGAGATAGATGAGAAGGATGGAAAGAATGAGAAAGAGAAAGCGAGGCATAATTCCCCAAGAAATAAGGATTCAAAAATAATAAAAACTATGACAATGATTCTATCAGTCACTTGGCGAGGAACAAAGGGCATGATCTTAAGGGAGATGACGATAATGTCCTACGGGCTTGTGAGTCAGTGAAAATCACTGTGAAATGGAGGGAATCCAATGGGAAACCACTCAAATGGATGTGAAATCCATGGGGACCAATAGGTCATAGGCACACATCAAAATCATGCGTAACCAAATGTGAAAATAATACAAAATCCTTCATACATGAGGAATCAGTGAAGAATATGCATCCAAACAGGATAAGGATGATGATGAAAATAATGGTGCCCCTGAAAAAGGACACAAAGATGGCCAAAAAAGGTGAGATAGGAAAATGTGAGATATGATGCCCCAAGAGGGAACACAAAGATGGCCACAAAAGTGGACTTAAGATGAGATAGATTGGATAAGATTGATGAGATAGATAAGGTGTGATAGGATGATGGATGAGACAATATATTGGATGAGATGAGATAATAGATATTGATCAAAATATATGGATAAGATAAGATAGATCGATAATAATATTAGATAAGATGTCAGATTGGATGAGATAAGATAAGTCACACATAGACAAAATGATGGATCATATGATGTAGAATTGATGTTAGGATAATGGAAGATAGGCCTTAGATTAGATAGAATAAAAGGAACGTAATTCTATAGATTGTGATGAAAGGGTACAAACGATACTACATCATATCAAGGAATGCACGAGGAGATGATGCCACCAAATTCATTAGAGGTAAACAAGAAAGGTATCCCGGTAATGCAATGTACATGTAACCAAAGAAAGTGTTAACACCTAACCAATGATAGTTAGTTATTCCAAAGATAAAGGGGGAAATATGGATTAGTGAGATTATAAACCTAATGTTGATATGAAAAATAGGTTTAGATGTAACTTGTACGTGGGAATATGGTTCTCCATAAGTGGATTTCCCTAGGTCATATTCCCTAGCTTTCAGTAGGGGAAAGAGAGAAATTGATCAATGCGGGAAGGTTTCTATGAGAAATTTGATCAACTTGGGAAGCTTTCTTAGGATGTTAATATAATAGAAGGTTGATCAATGTGGGAAGCCCTCGCTTCCATGATACAAGATAGTAGCCATCCTTCAAGGGTATGGTATACTTTATACATATATGATTTTAATGGAAAAAATGATATACATGATAGTCGTCCTTTGAGGGATCAATTTATTTATTTAATTTGAATTGATTTTTTTTACATGAATAGTTGTCCTTCGAGGTAGCAGTATGTTTTTTATAACTTTGAATTTTGATAGGAGAATCCATGAATTTTGAATTTTACATGGGGAAGAACTGAGAATAGCTAGGTAGACCACTTAGGAGGGGATAATGGATGTACAAGTAACACCTTTGAGACCCTTATCATTGTTCTAAGAGGTAAACAAGAGGATTGGTAATTTAATGATTGTGGAGTTCTCACCAAATAGGGAGAACCTATCCATAAGGAAAATGCTATGAGCAGAGTTGTGGTCCCCATATTTAAGGTCACAACTAGGAAAGTGATGGTAGACCACATAATTACAAATAATTATGAGGAGAGATGGAAATGGATAATGGAGGAATGATATAAGGATACGATAAGTGCTCATTGATAGGTATGCTAACAATATAATGGTCACAAGTGTAATGCGTTAAGTGGTTCCACTTCTAGTTTACCATCAAGGGAGGCCAAGTGATAGGCTCTTAACCCGTACTTATGTGTGATAATGTAAGGTCTAATCTAGTTGGGGGAAAAATTTCCACATTGGCTCCTTTCTAGAGTAGTAACGTTCTGATTTTATTTTAAGGATGAGGTCACCAACATTAAAGTCATGATAGGATAGACTGACATCTTGCAAAATATGGGAGACAATGGCATAGATGATTGAAGATAAAATATATGCATTACCCTTGAGGATGCGAAGAAAATATGCATCCCTAACGAGATGAATATATGTCCACAAAAGTAGGCTTAGGATGAAAATATGGTGCCTCGAGAAGGGCACAAGCATAGCCACAAAGGTGGAATTTGGATGAGAAAAAGTGGTCCCATAATGGAATCATGAATATGGCCACAATGGTGGACTTTATACGAGGGGGTGAATAAGAATATTTGGACAAGATAGATTAGATAAGATTAGATGAGATGGATATGATAAAATATATGCAACACCTTGAAAATGAGGAAGCAAGAGATATGTGTATTAGGAGACAAGATAATGGCCACAAGAGTGGGATTAGGATGAGGATATGGTGCCCCCAAGAGGGGCACAAATATGGCCACAAAGGTGGACTTAGGATGAGAATATGGTGCCCCCAAGAAGGGCACAAATATGGCCAAAAAGGTGGAATTATAATGCAAAGATGGTTCCCCTAAGAAGGGAGAAAATATGGCCAAAAAGTTGGACTTAGGATGATAATATGGTGCCCCTAAAGGGGAAAAAATATGTCCACAAAGGTTGACTTAGGATGATAATATGGTTCCCCAGAAGAAGGGTGTAAATAAGACCACAAAGGTGTACTTATGATGAGAATACGGTGCCCCCAAGAGGGGCACAAATATGGCCAAAAAGGTGGAATTAGGATGAGAATGAGATGATAGATATATTTTCTGGATAAGATGATACAATAAAATGGATGAGATCATATGAGATGGGTTTGATAAGATTAGATGAGTTAAATAAGATAATGTCAAGAATGAAGAGAAATTAACTGATGGTACACCAATCCTAAATCAAAGTCCCGCAACATCAAAGGAGTTTTTTGATGGATGGGGAATGAATTGATGTGGATAAGATGTTTGGATGAGGAAAAATATGTGAGAGGATAAAAATTAGGGTAATAATCTCCCCAGTGAAAGATATTATATTACATTGGGAAACTTAGATGTAGATGAGCTAATGGATGTCAAGGAGATTGAATGGGATTGTTAGAAGGAATGTTGATGATAACTTTGGATTTGGATTGGATATATGGTTGGGAATATAGGTGTGATTGGAAAGAAAAACAATATCGATGAATAAGGAGGAACTACTTTAGGAGGAATGATATGCGAGAGGAGAGATGATAAGGGATGATGTGGATGAAGGAGGAGACTTAGAAAATTCAATGGATGGGGATGTAGAAATAGGAATTGGATTTGTTGTGGTGGATGGAGAAGGAAGATCCCCTTGGATGAGAGATTCATTTTCCTTAATAAGATCATAGATGATGGTTTGGAGGGCCTTACAATGCTCAATGTCATGACCCGGGGTATGATGATAGGTGCAAATGAGATTGGGATCAAACCATGATGGTTTATTACTATGAGGATCAAAATATTTAATAGGAAGAAGTGTGATGGAAGATATTTAAATTAAATGTCAAAGGGTATCTACGTAGGACCTGATTAAAGTGTTGGGAGGAAGATAACTCTTGTGGGTTTTGATAGGATATTTTGACTTGGATTTAGGGGAAGGAGTGGATGTAGATTGGATGGTTAAATTAGATGTCTTAGAATATGAATCAATTTTTGGAGGAGGATTAGATTTTTTTGATTTGTATTTATTTTTGTGAGATATCTTAGATGAAGGAACTATCCCTAAAATAGATGGGGAACCCCTAGGATAGATTTTGTGACATTACATTGCTAAGGAGGTAAGATCTAACTTCTTATGAGGATGCATAAGATACCTTTGGGGATGCTTACCAAGAGTCTTAGGTTTTTATTGATAAGGTTTACCCTTGACAGGGATGACAATAATCTCAACTAGAGGATCTGAAGATTATGGTGTAGGGGTGGATATTGATGGAGAAAGAGGTGTTTGTATGATGTGATTAATGAGGTCTATGTGAGATGTGGATTATGTAGGTTTTGGATTGGTTAATGTGGAAATAGTTAGTTTTGTAGAGGAGACATGAATACCCTTTGTGTTTGTCTTAGGTGGGGGTGCTTGTTTCATAAATGTTTCAAGGGGTATCTTTGATATGCTTGTAAATCGAGAAGATTTTATTGGTGTGGTAGTGGGTATAGATGTGGAAATACTATATGTTGAAGGATTAAGTGTAGAATATTAGGATAAAATAGGTGATATTGTCATGGGAAAATATGTAGGTATATGTGATGAAGATATCAAGGAATACGTAAGTGATTTTTTTGATGTGGTAGACATAGTGGTAGTTGGCATTGATACGGAGGTGGGTATAATTGGGGTGTTTATGGATGTAATTGATGTAGTGATAGGTGTGTTTACTATATATGTGGATAAGGGGTTAGATATGATAGGTTGGGGCATGATAGATGTGGATGAAGTGGTAGGTATAGTCAAAGTTGATGTGGATGTAGTAAAGGTAGGAATAGATGTAGATGTAGAACAAGTGGTAGAAGTTAATTTGATAGGTGTGCTAGTCATGGATATGGTTGACGTAGATGTCGGGGTAGATATTGAAGAATTCATAGGTAAGGATGGAGGTGTTTGATGTGTAGTATTGACTTCATAAGGGTTAAATTTGTAAGATATTGAAGGTGCAAATTGATTTTTTGATGGTGGATTAGGAAAGGGGTGTTTGAAGATGTCAAGGGGTTGGCTAAGAGATGAAACAAATTTTATATTTGGATATCCCCTTGATTTATAAGTTTTTAAACGCAATATTTTAAAGAATGACACTTTTTGATGTCGTGACCCATGACTTGATGATATTTACAATAGTGACCCTCATGATACCAAATGGATTTAGGGTGTGGTTCATCAATAGGTCGGATGTCAGGAAGTGTGATAAGGTGAACCGCCATCAACTTATCGAAGATTGAACTGTAAGATTCCCCCAAGGGGGTATAATTAGAAGATGGTCTAAAATTTTCATGTGAAGGCATTGCGTAAGAGGTAGATGGTTGTGGCTGCAAAACATGAGAATTGGATGGATAAGGATGTAAAGAATCTTGGGGGTATGTTAAAGTTGAAGGGAATGTTTAATAAGAGGGGATATAATTAAGGGGTGGAGATTGAGTTGGTTGGGGGAATGTGTGATGTTGGAAAGTAGGAACGTGATAGGACGATTGGGATTGGATGGAAATATTTGATTGTTGAGGCACATGAGAAGTAGGAATGTTAGTAGATTGGGATGGTTGGATAGGAATTCTAGTGATAATATCATATGAAGTAGGGATAGTGTTGATATGAGGTGATGGGGGTGGAATAGGATCCACCAATTGAGTAGATTAATAGGATTGAGAGATTGTGGGAGATCTATAAAATAAGAATTCATAAATGGGGATAGAAGGAGGCCCAAGAGTTTCTAAAGGAGAAGGAGATGGCGGTGTGACCGATTGAGGGAAATATAATAATGAGAGATAAGATAATTGGTTTCAAAAGGGGGATCAATTTGGATGACATGGTCTTCACAAGGTTGAGAGGCCATGGAAACACAAGGTTGGGAGACCCAAGGTGAGGTCTCAAGGTCATTTGAGGAAGGAATATCATTGGATATATTATATTGTTGTGTTGTCTCCTCTTGAGAAGGGGTATTAATAGGCATGAAATGGGAAAATATTTGTTTATGAAATTTGTTAACAAACAAATAAAGCAATATATTTGTTATTGACATGATTAATCGGAAATGTGAGAAAAATAAAAGGTGGATAATGAGGGTACCTAAGATATGGCCATCTAAGGATGGTTTCGGGTAGTTATGGCTATGGATTCCTTGATATACCTAAAGGTACATGAGGCCCAAGTTTTTATAGGATTTATAATGTGGCCAGAACACCGCGGCAAATTTCCTATTGGGTGATCAAATCCCAATTAGGTCCACCTAGTAAAGGATTGATTTTTATGTGTGAATTGAATTGTGTGCTTGGATTTGTGTGAAGAAATGTGAAATGTAACCAATTAAATCCCTACTTACACTATATTTGTAAGAAATAATGCAAGAGGTTTGTTTTAAGCCCAAAACCAAATGTGGAGGTTTGATGAGAACAAACACACAAGGAAGGGAAAATGTGATGCAAGAAGGAGAAACTAAGAAAAAAGAGGAATACTTAGTTTTCTCTTTTCCTTTTTATCTGATATTTAAGATGAAGCAAGCGAAGAGAAATTTACAAACACGAACAAGAAAAAGCAAAGCCTCTACCTATAATGTTAGTGGAAAATAGAAGAAATATGGAAAATGAACGAAATGCAAGAGACTCACCTAAAAGGGTGGTCCCACCAGGTGTGCCATAATTTTGACAAAATTTCCTTGGTTCCTATTCATATTAGTGAACTTGTGCCAAATAAACTAAAGCAACTAAAATAGATGCAAGGGTTTACGTTACCTTGGTGATGATGGGTGGGCGTAAAGATGAACTCCTCTTCGCTGAAAGCTAGATGAATCTGTCTGACAACAAATATGACTAGAAAGAAAATGGATTAGATGGTAGATGAGGGGTTTATCGAGGAAGTAAATTCCAAGATGTGTAAAATTCATTATTTGGATGTTAACCCCATGTTTGATAAAGATAGATTAATTGAATAGATATGGATCTAATATAAAATGCATAATCTAAGATAATAGAAACTGAAAAGATGGATCTAAGATAATAGAAGTAGATCTGATCTAAATTGACATAAAACAAAGTATACCTAATTGGGTCAATGGTGACCTAAGACTATAAATGACCAGTTGATCGTGACTAGGGTGGATGAGAGAAACCTATAAAATAGACCTGCAAACTCTTCTATGGCTAGATATATTCGAAAAAAAGTCTAGATCTAGATCTTATATAGGAAAGATGTGGAAATAGAAAGGATGCAAGAGAATTGATATATTTTATAAATTGAGATAGGGTCAACGGAGATTGGGCTAAGTTGACGGTGATTGGGCCTGAAGATGAGAAGTGAACATAACAAATCCACAAGAATACCTTATTCTCTCAAAGAATTTTCTCTTCTAACCTCCAAATTTCATCCTTTGATCTTTATCTCTCCCTAAGAAGAAGGGGGTATGTTTGTATTTATAGGATGAGTGGATGGATGTGGAGGATAGGAAAAAATTTAATAAAGGTAGGTGGGAGGTAGTAAAATATTAAGTAAATGCATAGGGAAGATGAAATTATTTAATGAAGTGTGTTAAGAACCTAGGGATTGATAAAATGTTGTTGAAAACCTAGGGATTGATAAAATGTGGTTGAGAGGAAGATAAATATTATATCAAGGCCAAGGGGATATGGAATTATTAAATGAGGGCCTAGGGAGGATAAAATGGAGCATATTGGGAGGATAAATGATATGAAAATATTAAATGAGGGTAGATGATAACCTAGAGATGATAAATTTGGTGCTTCGGGAGGATAAAAGAGGTTAATAAATATGTCTAGGGATAATAAATGGGATGTGATTAGGATAATAAAGATGATTAGGGATTAGCGGTGAATTAAAAACGTTATGGGGAAATAAAATAAATGATGGTATAATATAGGAAAGAGGGAAATTTGAATAAATGGGATTTAATAGGAAAGGGAAAATTCGAATGAGTGACCATGGTGAAAGATAGCGAATGCGGGGTGAAGATGGTAATGATACCAATTTTTTGTGTCTCACAGACACCTACAATAAGATCAAATAGAATAAAATAGGACCAATAAGGTGTTGAATAATTTTGTACGAGAAAACATGAGATTAAATTTATTCACTACATTGACAGCTCCAAATATTCAATGTGATGGATGTGTATCCATACCGAAAATTCCAAGAAACTTTTGAGAGTTAAAATATAGAAGTTGGTGAGTTATATAAGAGGAAATGTATGTCGTAATAACTACACAATGATGTAGAAATAGTAATTGAAACTAAAATCAAACACATTCACAAAAAGGTTTACAAGGATCATTTAGTTAAATAGAAAGGAAATTATTAAGGATGAAACTTGGTTGATTTTCATAGATGTTACAAGACATGAATTTTTGATCACTTGAGAAGTATGTCAAGTTTTTAAACTTACTCATGTATGATGTAGGATCATCTTAGTTCGTAGGCTATCCTGTATCAACCAAAAATATTTGAGTCTATTTTATGTTTTTAGTGAGTCACATTGTGTAGGAATATACATCTATTGATTCATTGAGTTTTGTTTTGGTGGGATACAGGAATATATCATAATACATGAAACATTATTGAAGATACAAAGTACTAAATAAATCCATGAATACTACAAGCTTTCTCAAATCCATGAGATAATATGGAAAGATGTGAATAACTATGAATTCATGCCAATGGTATGAAGATCTTGGATCATCTAATTAATTATTCTTAAATTCATGTAATGGGTACTTTTGGTCTTGTATTTTTGTTTGGTTATACTTTTAGGAGTCTAGAATTTGGTTGGTTTGTATTTGTATATAAACAAATCCCAATTACCTTAGGATTTTATCTTTTGGAGTATCTCAAGTGTTATCTATACTAAAAATAGCATAGATGGATTCAATCTCAAATATTAGAGAAAAGTATTGAATATATAATTAGGTTGAACATGATTATCTATTGAGGTTTTATCATTTGCGATCAGTTTGTGTGTTTTATTCATATGAATAAAGCTTATTTTTGTTTAGTTCAAATTTATGTTTATTATAATATTTTTCTGTGAATTATTTTAAGTTTTGTGTGGTCTAAGATGGATCTTCATTGAGAACCCTAACCATGTTTTCATCACTTATCCTATATATTGGAAAATGTAATGCATCAAGAGCCTCTTTTACATCTAATATAGTTGTGTATATTTAATAAATAGTTGAGTTGTTTCTTATGTATATCCTACTATTTTCTATTATTTCTAAAATATCTAGTAGATTGATCTTACCCAATATTGAGATATGATATGTTTGTTTGGATTATACTTTCATTTATTTGATATATTGTGTTATCCTCCAAAACAAATTAGAAGGAATATTCCTATTCTCTTTTGGTGCATTAAATTTTCCTTTTATGTTATTTCCTTCCCACTTTTCCCCTACAAGTGTCAAATTAGGTAGATTAGTGATAGTGATAGGAGTATAAGTAGATAAGAACCAACTCTCTCTATAGGTTTACTTCAAGTCGCATGTCCCAAACTTTATAATGAATCTCGTGTTGTGTTTTTAGTGATATCATTTCCACATGTGGATAATTTCAACCTCCAAAAGTACATCTTCTAATATATATTCCATTTACTCAAAATTTACCATTTCAATTCATAGTTCTTCTCTTCAAGCACACTCTATACTATTAGATGATATCCCTTCTCTCGATACATATTATTAGAAATCATATAATATGGAATTAAAAAATTGTATATACTCCTACATATCCCAATTCCTATTTTTTCACTCCTAATATAGACTCATAGGTATTAGACAATACCATTCCATGTATTTTCTAACTTCCAAAACTCATTCTCCCATATTCTAATGACCATTTATGTAAATCAGTAACTTGTCTTATTCATGCTATAATAGATTTTATAGTTAGATGATTGGGAAATTTAATTAAATATAAGATATAAATACACACACACCTAACCTATTAGGGTTACCTAGCATAATCAAGTAGCTCTCTAATATGGTCAATATAAATTACTAAAAATAATTATTCCTTAGATCATGTCATTATAGTATAAAGAAAAAAATCTAATTCATGTATGTGATTCCCTAGATCACATGGTGACCTTAATTTTGAAGTAAAATGTCCGAAGGGATCTGTTGGAGATGAAAATTACACCCTTCTCTTAATCATGAAGACCTATAATTTTGAGGCAACACTGGACTACCTCTAAGTGTGGGACTTGTCGGTTGAGATATACCTCCAAAGAAGGTCAATGTCATTGTCATATAAATTTGTAAAAATATGCATAACACAACCTAATTCTAATGTTAAATGACTCCTATATATAATCCTACTCTAACACTTCTAAGGGATTGGGGAGAGAGATATGAAAGAAAAGGAAAAGTAAGATAAAGGGAAGTGATAGCACCAAAAAAGGTGTAACTCTCCCAATTCTAGGTGACATAGATGTAATTTTGTGAAATGGGACTATAAGAATGCACACAAATCTAGTGAAAATGGGTAAAATGACATATAATATGTAAGAGGGTAGAATATTGACACCAAATAAAAACATTTTAAGAAAACTAAAAAACCCACCCTTGCATTAATCAATCTATTATAACTTATATACAAATTTGAGGCTATAAAATATCCATTTGCGATTTGTAGAGGTTGAAGGCATGAATTTTCAAGTTTCAAAAGGAAAGCCCAAAAATATGCTAGGTAAAGAAGGGGAAGAAATATTAAAAAGTGTGTAAGAACTTGCATTTGTATAATTTATGGGATGAAGAAACAGGAGGAGGAGAGAGGAGAAAGGACCACCAAGTTGGAATCTGTCCCCTATCATAGTACTAGCATGACTACCTTAGATAAATTTCAACAACCATAACATGACCTCTTGAGTCTATCACATGCCATCAATCTTCATAGGAGGACGTGCTTCATTAAATTTTGGTGGTTGGCTCTCTAGTTTGGAGTATGATGCGGCTTTGAGACCTTCCATAGATTTCACTTTGTCCCGTGGATATCACTATATCATTGTAATTTTTCCCTTCCACGGACCCTCATAACTTTCCCCTTCTCATATCTTGATGAGAGAAAATAATTTTTACCACCTATGAGGGTATAATAATTCCATTCGCAACTTTGTGAGAAACCCGCAAAACACTAAAAATTAGAAAATATGCATAACACTAGGTTGGTGCTCCACAACTTTCAAAATTATCTAATTTTTCCAAATTTCCAAGGATAAATAAATCCACGGTCCTTTTTCTCGAGTTCAACCCACAAGGGATTTAATTTTCTTATTTTCTTGAATGTTCAATAACTTCCACGGGACACTAAAATCACCAAAATTCACCCAAGTCCCTAAACTTCTCTTTCTTTTGTTCAAGAGGTTTACTAACCCATGGAATACTAAATTCTTTCATTTCATGGCATATTAAATCGAGTGTCTCGTGGCTTTTCTTGAGCACAAAAATGGTTAAGTCCATTTTGATAAGTTATTCAAAATTGCAAGAGGTTTAATTTTGGACAATAGTTTTGCAACCCCCAAGGAACATATCCTATTAGATGATGAATACCTTTTTCCTTGAAGAATCCATTACGCATGGATTCAATCTTAACCTATAAGAAATTGATCTCATCATTGGAAAAATTATCTCCGAATCTGCGTGATCTTAACATTAAACTAAAGTTGATCTCATAGATCTAAATGAATACATATTGAAATACACTCCAACTATCGATATTTTTCATGAAATTGGCTCTGAGATGATCTACATGTGACTAAAGGGGCTTAAAAACTTATTTACAAAATGATAAAGTGTACTTGCTTCAACCGAAACATGCGCAGAGATTACATAAGCACTTATTACAAAAAAATAGATCACCACAAGGATTGAGGAAAAGGCACTCAATCAGTTATCAACACATAACAAAAGAGGAACCTCCATAACACAAAAGAACATAATATTTACAAGATGCAACAGAATAAATTAACGAGATTTTTTTATATAAATCCCATTGACTAGGATTTTTAGTACATCTCCATCAAGTTTTGACAACTCAAAGGAGTTGGCATCTTTTTAAGAGGTGATAATGTATTTCCCACTCCAAAGTAAATCAAACTTTTAATTCCACACTGGTTTAGCTTTATATGTGTACCACTTGAGGGACAAATCAATTGTATTGAAAATGTGTGGCTTATCTTTCTTATCAAACCATTTCTTGGTTAATATTTGATGTTATTACATCTTGACCATGGTGGACTACCTCAATTCTTCAAGTTCAACCAATTTCACCATTTTGTTCTCTCTTTTTGTTCCCTCAAATTCTAATTGTTGAGCTAACTCTAATGAAGGTAACTCAAGTGATAATGGGAGCTTAACTTCTCTACCATAGACAAGAACAAATGGGGAATTGCTAATTTCCTTCTTTGGAGTGATTCTATCAGCCCAAAGAGCATTAAATAATTTAGTGTTCCATTTTTCTCATTAATATGAATAGTCCTTTTTATTTCCTAATCAAGTTCTTATTAGTTGATTTTTTCAAACCATTATCTTGTGGGTAGTAATTGTAGGAATTTTTCAAATATACTCCATTTCTAAGAATCCAATCAGACATCTTGGATACTAAAAATTCCTTAGAATTATCAAAAATGATAGTAGGAGGAACCCCAAACTTTTTGTAATGTCCTCCAAGAAATCAAGGATGATTAATTCAGTAGCCTTCTTGAGTGGTATGGCCTCGGTCCAACTAGCGAAGCATTCTATTGTTGTCAAAACCCATCTGTGATACACACTTTATGGAGGATTAATCATGCCTATAAAATCAAGTCCCTAATGAAAAAAGTGTTCATCATCCTAAGTAGGATGAAGGGGAGGGTCATCATTTTCTTCTTACAAATGAAGAAGATATATTATTTACATTTCCTAACCCATTGATATGTGTCTACAAACAATGTTGGAAAAAGTGTCTTTCTCTAAGGATTTTCATTGTTGTATCCTTGGATGAGAAATTCCCACCAGAGAAACCATCATGGAATTATTCCAATACCTTATCTACTAACTCTCCTTCAATATATCTTAGTAGGATACCATCAATATTCCTTTTGAAAATAAATCCACTAATTAGTACATAAGGAACTGATTGTAACCTAAGGTGTCTTATTTTAGCTTTACTTTAATTAGTAGGGTAGAAGTCAATTATTAGAAATGTTTTCATGTTGTTGATCCAACTGTCGTGTCTAGGTTGATTTCCTTTATCACATGGATTCTCTATATTGCATGAGTTTTCATCATACTATGGGTTTATATCACCTAACAAATTTTCCTTTTTAATATCACCCAAGTCCCATGGATCCTATGTGGTTGTTCTTATTCCTCCTCCATACGTATAAAAGCTTCTTGATTATCCTAAGCATCTAAGGAAAGCTACTCACATAAATATGTACCTCTTACCAACTTTGTGGCATTGATGGTCACATCGAACTCCATGATTTTGGTCACCCATCCAACTCTCTTTTCATTGATTTTTTCCCCATAATGAAATATCTCATGCTAGGATGTGAGACTAGTACTTTGATGTGGTTAATACCTAACATAGCATTGAACTTTTTAAGATCCCGTAAGATGGAATTTTTTTTTATACATGGCTATATCTAAGCTTGAAATCTTTCAATGTTTGACTAAAGAAGGCCACGTGCTACTCCAAGTATTCATTATTCTTCTGAGTGATAACTGTAGCTACACTAAGATATACACCATAATCATAAAGGATGAAATCCTTTACAAATTTTGGATTGATGAGGGTTGGATCTTGGGGTATCATGGCTTTGATCTTGGTTAATCTTTCTATTCCTTTTGCGGTTCATTTAAAAACAATGTCCTTCCTAAGCATCAATGTGATAGGCATCAATAATCATGCAAAGTTAGGAATGAAATTTCTAATGAATTTGATATTTCCCAAGAAGGACTAAATGGCCTTATTGTGAGTTAGAAATGAGAGGAAGAGGATGGTAGAGACTCTTTTTGGGTCATTTATGATTTCATCCTTTTAAAAAACATGACCCATTATCTTACCCCCGTGAAACTGCAAAAGTGCATTTCTTGGGGTTCAATGACGTTATAAAGTTTGTGCATTTCTCAAACACTTTCTCCAAATGCCACATATGTTGTTTTACCTATTTTGATAATACCATGATATCATCCAAGTAGACAAGTAAAAAATGGTTAGTGAGTATGCGAAAAGCAATGTTCATTACCTTCTGAAAAGTGGCACCCATATTTGAAAAACCAAAATTCATTTTTAGGTATGTGTATGGTCCCCACTTGGTTGTGAATATGGTTTTATACTGATCCTCCTCTCTAATCTATATATGATTAAAACTAGAATAGCCATCAAGCATGGGGAATCTCTCAAATCCCACCACCATTTGAAGGATTTTCTCCATAGAAGGTAAAGGGTGATGATATTTTAATGAATATTAATTCAAATCCCTAAAAGCCACACAAATCATTATTTCTCAATTTTTATTTCGAGAGGTACTATGTTTTCCACCCAAGATGAGTACTTAATAGGGAGTATGATTTTTGACTCAATGAGTTTGGATAACTCTTTCCTCATGAGGGCTTCAATCTTAGGGTTCACATGTATCTACTTTTTTCTAATTTGTTTAGCCATGTGATCAAGATCAATAACATGTTGAGAATTGTTGGGGTCAAATCCTTTTATATTCTCATAATTCCATGAGGATAAATCATGAAATTTATGACACAAGGAAACAAAGTCTTGTTCTTCTTCTATATTACATACCTATTTAATAAAAAGCTCATTTATTTGTGAAATCTGGCCTACAATCGTATTGACCCGAAGGCATGCTTTTGTTTTACCCTTTGATATCATCATCATAGTTAATAAAACGTTCAAGGGTGACTAACCATTTGGGTAGCTTGTTTGTCTTTAGTTGAATGATTTGGTCACCATAGCTCTTTTGTAAGGTCGGTTACAAATTTGAAGAGAACTCAACTTTATTTTAAATGAATTGGAAAATATGTCAATCATTATAAAAAAATCCATTTTACATCATTATATAGAAAATATGGTCTCACCACCACTTTCACATGTTTTTTTCCTTAGATGATGTCCTCCATGCGGGAAATTGGGATCCAATAGTTGTTATTTGATCTACTTCTATATTCCTCATCTACAACACCACCTGAAGTTTGATGGCTTCAAAAATATCAAGAATATCCCAAAATTAATGCATGTACACTCTCAAGAGTTTGTTTTTAGCCAAACATCTAACACTAATTTTGTGAATAATTGATTCTCAGTATTGCCAAAAAATTGCAAGCATTTTATTTTTTTCTTTTCTGCGATCAACAAACCATGGACCAATGCCTCATATTCCAATAAATTGTTAGAGCATGGAAATTGTAGCCTAGAGAAAAGAATTTTTATTTATCGTTGTGGAGACAAAACCACACCCACCCCATCTACATTTCTTCTTCTATAACCATCAAAATACAACTTCCATAGTCCAAAAAAATCAATATCTTCTTCCTTATGTGGCATGGGGATAGTAAAGTTATCCTCATGGATACAATAAGTGCCTTGGCCATTTTTTATAGTTGTATCATATGGATCAAATTCATGATTCTCTTTGACACATTAATCTAACATAAGATTAGGAATTTTGCTTAGTGAATACACAGTTTCAATTGGTTCATGATAGCAATTTGTTTCTCCTTGGATCATATAATTGGAATTGATAGGAATAGGATCATAAACTTATACATGATAATTAGAAATAGATTTTTCCTTAATTGTAAACATATTCCCATATCTTGTCTTGAGTGTCATATGATTCCAATATGAGGAAATATATCTGCAAACCTTGGTCATGAGATCTTTAGAGAGGAAAAGGGTGAATAACGGTGGAGAATTAATCATATAAATATCATGAATTATGGTCAAGTTTGGGAAAACATGAATATTTGATTCCAAATATTTATCTACACCCAAAACTTGCACTCTTGATCAATCAAGTTGTAATACACCCTTAGAATTTGGATTTTCAATCCCCAAGATGTATATAATTTTATTTGGCATGATTGAGGTACTAGCACCAGATTCTATCATGCAATTTTGAACAAGGTACTTTCCAACTATGAGAGATATGTAGAAAGGAGGAGGCTTGATCATTTAACTTGCTTTCTTGCCCTCTGGTTGATATATGTTGACCATGGCATTTGCTTTGTGCACTATAGGCTCTAGAGGTGGAATTTTCTTCAAGGATTCTTACAATAAATACCTTTAAGATGGGATAGACAAGGCATCCCACATTGTGACACTAAGATTTTTCATTTTCATCTATCTAACAATATTGAGAGGAATAGTCATTAATTTTTGCAATGAAGGAGCAACATGTTCTTTGTTCCTTTTTTCTAACCATGGAATATATTTGATTGGTGAAATTTGCACACCCCATGGGTTTGAAATTTTGCATGGGTTTTTTCTATTTCATGAAGCTTATTTATTTTGTGGCTTTTGAGTAACCAACAGAAAATTGGATCAAGATATATTTCCACTTAATTCCATGAATTTATTAGGATTATCACATAGAACATGAGAAGGATACCTTATATCTATTTTCCTTTTTCTATATTTTGTGTTGTATCCCACATGAATTTGTGGCTTGTTTAGGTTACTCATGGTTTTATTTACCTCGTAGAAATATTTAGGTTTCAAGAACATTAATTTGGGTTTAGGGGTGTCCTCTCGTGTCTCTTAGGTAATTCTTTTTGATGGATCCATAGTTTGTTCTTACAAGTAGAATGGAGTTTGAACCATCATAACTTTCTCTTGCAAGTAGTTCAATCCATCCTCAAATGTATATTGGTTATGTGGTGTATCAAAAGGGTAACATCATTTAAAACTTTTAACCACATTATTTTGGACTCGAACAATGTCTTTACTTAAGTTAGGAGTTGCTAAGGGCTGCACATTTGAGTTTGGTAGTTTCCTTGGTGAGTAATTATGGGGAAATATTTGATTAGGATATTGAAATCCTTATTGTGGATAGCCCGAGGAGGGTTAGGATAATCTCTAACAAGTTGAGATTTTTGTCTCTTGAGGGAGAAAATATCATTTGTTAAGTTTTTAAGTTGAACACTAAGGCTTTCAATTTCATCATGTTTGATAGAGGAACCAGATGTGGAAGCAGAAGATGAAGCAAATGGTTGAGGAATAGGAGCAATGGTGGGTTGGGTACTTTGTGGAATTTTAAGGAAAATGGTAAATAGTAGTCTAGGGGATAACTTTCCTACTTGAATTAGATAATTTTCAGCCCTAATGGCTATTGTATAAGCATTTGGTAATTGAATATCACCCATAGATTGGATCTTTACTGTTACATAAGAATTCAAAGTTGTAAGAAAATATAAGAATAAACCTTATGGGTTTGGTCGTATAAGTACTACAATTATGTCCCATGTTTTCTAGAACCTAAAGTTGAAATCGGCCATGAGCTGATTTGGATCTCACCAGATTTTGGTTAACTACTTCAAAATTGAAATATTATCCTCCTTTGCATTGAACTTTTGACAGAGATCATCTTCTATCACTTTGCAAGCACTAAGCATACATTTTAAACATCTTGAATGTTCTTTGTAGGTGTGGTGAAATTTTATCTTATAAAGAATGTAATTCTCTTCAATGTGACTATTAGGATATCGTGTTGTACATCTAATAAAAATGAAATTAATCCACTAAAACTTACAAATATAAAATTTATTTTTGTGCCATGATTGGAATATATTTGAGACCCCGATAGGATGTGAAAATGGTGTACCTATGGGTTGAGTTGAAGAAATTCAATTTAGAGAAGTCATGGAATTTTGTGGAGATATTCCTCTTATTTTTATTTATGGGGAGAGTTGTAGATAATCAAATGGTTCTCCTTTGGACACATTTTTACTTGTTTGTACTCTTCTCATGAAACAGAAAGGCTCAAATTACTTAAAACTAGAAGATTTAATGACATGGAGTAGTTAGATGTGTTGAAGAACACCTCTAAAGGTTGAAATCACTAAGTCACACATTTTCAATGAATTAAAGCTCATAAAACTCATCCCATTAAGAATTCCAAAACCATTAGAGCTCAAAATTACACCCTACTCGAATCATGAAGACCCGAATTTTGAGGTACCATAGGACTATCTCCAAGATTGGGACTTATAGGTTGAGTTAGACCTCTAGAAAATTTTGGCTTCCTTGTCATGTCAAAAATCCACACAACATAACCTATTTATAATGTTAAACCACTACTATAGATAATCCTACTCTAACACTTCTAAGGGAATAGGAGAGAGATACGTAAGAAAAGGTAAATTAATCTAACGGGTAATTAACACCGGATAAAGGTACAACTCTCCCAATTCTAGGTGACATAGATGCAAGTTCATGAGATGGAACTATAAGGATACACGCAACTCCAATGAAAATGGGTAAAATAACATAGAATATGAAAGAGTGTAGAATATTCACACTAAATACAAAATATTTGAAGGAAATAAAGAAACCATGCTTGCATTAATCAATATTTTATAGCTTACATATAGATATGAGGCTAGACAATATCCATTTGTGAGTTACATATGTCAAATGCATGAAGTTCCAAGTTTCATAAGGGAAAGCTCAAAAATATGCTAAGGAAAGAAGAGGAAAACCCTTTAAAATTACGTAGTCACTTGCATTTATATAATTCATGGAATGAAGAAAGAGAAATATGAGAGAGGAGAAACAACCATAGAGATGGAATATGTCCCATGTAAATGTGTTGAATGAGCATGGGTGCCAAAGTTTCTTACAAATGTTTCTTGTAGTACAGGCATAACTACTTAAAATAAATTCCAAAAACCACAACATTCAACCTTTTGAGTCTATCGCATGCCATCGGTCTTGAGAAAAGTATGTCATTCTTCATTAAATTTTAATGGTTGGGGTTGTTGGATCTCTTGTTTGGATTCTGATGTGACTTTGAGATCGTCCGTGGATTTCACTTTATCCTATAGCTTTCACCATGTCATTCCAAATTTTCCCTTTCCACAGGACCCTCAAAAATTTCCCCTTCACATGTTCTGGTGAGTGAAAATACTTTACACCACCTATGAGGGTCTAATCCTTTGATTCATGTCTTTTTGAGAAACCCACATAACACTACAAATTATAAAATCCATGTAACACTATCTTGGTGTTCCATGGATTTCAAACTTAGCCAATTTCTCCAAATCTTTGTAGATAAACAAATCTGTGGTGTTTTTTATGATTTCAACCCACAAGGGAATTAATTTTATTAGTTCCATGAATTTTTAATTACTTTCGTAGGACACTAAAATCACCTAAATTCACCTAAGTCCCTAATATGCTCATTATTTTGTTCAACGGGTTTGCTAACCCACAAAAACTAAGTTCCTACATTCCATGGTATACTTTGAATATGTGTCCCATGGATTTTCCCGAGAACAAAAATGGTTAAATCAATTTTGATAAGTTGTTAAAAATTACAAGAGGTGTAATTTTGGACAACAGACTCATTCTCTATTATAGATTTTTTTCATCTCACCACCATTTTTGGAGAACTAGATGTGGTTTAATCCCTCCTTGGATTAATGATATGTAGTTGTGATAAATGAAAACTATAAGTAAATGAATAAGTAATGAAGTACACAATTCAAACCTTTCTTTATATTCTTCTTTCCACCTCAAGATGAGATTGTTTAAGTGTTAATGTACTTGTTGGATCTATAAGGATTGTTTGATTGTGGATGCTCCAATTTGGTCTCCAAATGAAGAATAAAATTAATGAGAAAGAGTGAACACAAGGACATATTTTTCGGTACATGAATTCAAATGAAAAATGAGTAGATTTTTGTAGTAATTGCTTAAATATTCCTAGGATCATTTGCAAAGGAAAGAGCCTCATATTTATAGCTGAAGGAGAGGCCATGTATTATGGATCAAGGTTTGAATGAGTTTACATAATTATAAATGAGTTTTCCTAAAATATCTATTTTATTTGGTTTGTGCACTTGAATGGTTTGAATATCCATTAAGGGCAATGAATATTTGGTTTGAAATAATATTTTATTCGAGAAGGTGGTTGTACGTGCATTATTATTGCTTCCACCTTTGTAGGGTTCTAGAAGTGGAGTGGAGTGAGGTAGTTCAACTTGAGTGACTAGGATAGTGAAGTGGAGCTAAGTGGAGGGTGAGTGTATAATTAACTATTTATTTAATTAAATTAGCCAAATGATATAAGAGTATGGTTTAAGCATGATTTATAATTAATTAAATTAATTCTAAAAGGGATGTGGGTGAATACTTAAAGCATGATAGAATTAATTAAATTAATTCTTAAAGGGATGTGGATTGGCATATTGTGCAAAGGATATGGATAATTAGGAATGGCTAGAAATAGGTATGTATTTTTAGGGTGTCTACATGTGTCCTTTTAAGTTTTAATATAAAGTAATAGTATATTAAATATAGTAGACACATTTATATTAATGAGTGGATGATAGTGAAGCATCGTGGACTGTTTGATATGCCCCAGGTGAAGCACTCGGATGCCTCATCGATTATGTATTTGAAGGGGATGTCACCTCAAGTGGATGGGTAACGTAGAAAATCAATAGATAACCACTTGAAAGGTGAAGGATTCAAGGAGTAGAAGGATGATGGAAGAGATTTTTCTCATAACATGAGCTTTCATTTATATATTAAAAATTAGAGCAACCTTTTTTTTGTTTCATAATAGATTTGTCACTTGTGATTATTAAATAGTCATGATTCTTAACCAATTATATGTGTAAAAAAACACACACATACAACAAACAAAAGATAAAAAGTAAAACAAACCCAATATATAGAGTATATGTATGCACCATGGCTATAAAGGAACCAAGATTTCAACAGAATACTTGTAATTGGTTTAGAGAAAACAATATATAAAGAGTAAAACAAACCCAATATAGATAGTAAAAGTATATGCTATGGCTACGAATGAACCAAGATGATAATGAAATACTTGTAATTGAGTACGAAATAATAAAAATATCATGCAACTTGAAATAAAGACAATTAAATATTCCCTTAATGTGTTCCAAATCGATAATTTATACATATTTAAATGCCTTCAAGTAAGGATATTGACATGCAAGGGAATTGGATTAGACTGAAAGAGAAGAGTTAAGAAACTCCTCACGAAAATCTTTTTTGGATACATGTTAAAAAGTGATCTAAGATTGAAAAATGGTCATTTCCCCCAAACAAGGATACTTACATGTAAGGTAGGAAATAATATCTGAGATTTCTCCATGTGAGGATGCATTGTAACACCTCATTTACTTTCCCAAAACTAAATTTAAAAAAATTATTACTTCCAAAATCCAATCGCGGAGTATGTAATAAAGTTAACCTATTACAAATTAGTTAATAATTTTAAAAAATTAGTTATTAAGTTATGTTTGATCAATATAATAATTATTCCATGTATAAAACTTGTTTGGATGAGAAGGGTACATCCATATCTCCTTTCAATAAAATATATGTGATTAATCATACAATCTTTAGTATGTTCAAGTTTAACTTTTTCTATGCTAAGAAATATATGTTTCTATCCTTAAATGTCTACCACAAAATTCAATTACTTAACTTCATACTTTGGTATCTGGCATACATTAAGTAAGGATACAATGAAAAAATAATTCAATCAGCTACTTGCATTACATTGTCCAAATTTTCCATTTGTGCATAAACAACTTATCCTGAGACCGCACATAAGTCTTAGGGACATAATCTTATGCCACCAAACAAATATCTTGAAAAATTTATTAGGATATTTTTTTAATAAGGTGGACATGTTAAGAAGGATGATGAGTTTTCTTAATAAGGCAATATCCATAAAAAAAAGAACCACAACCCACTTTTGGGACTTTATGGAATAGGTAGAGACCACATAATGGGTTACCACTTTATTACGTCCTCTTTCTCTAATCGGTAACTACCCCTAATTAGCACTATGTTTTGATGTTTGTATGATGATGTCATATTTTATCCAATATATTTCATAATTAAATTTTTTTATCTGCTCATCGTGTGCCAATTCCTACGGGACTTAATTTATTCCATTATTTATATAATTTATAGCTGAGAGTTCTTTTCGTAATACTTCTCTAAGTTTGTCGTTATGTGCCAAGTGGGAATTACTAACTTATTCGAGTTATGGATTAACTATTAATTACCCTTTAGTGAAGTCATCTTGTTTTTATTATAGGTTTCCCATATCAAAGGTTGGTTTTTTCATTAACCATTGGTTTCTTTAATAAAGGTGATAATACTATTTACTTGTGATGGTTGACTTATTATTTCTTAAAGAATAATGATTAAGACTAATCAATTTAAGTTAACCATGCCCCTTTTTATTCTCATCTAGGTGTTCATTAGTCACATTTACTATCATCACACCTTCATATTTTTAAGTATATATTATGTTTTTTTTTTAATTTTTGGCAAATAGTTTTTTGAAAGGGACTATACCCTTGAGAACAAAAGAGGGCCTAGAAGCCAGAATAGGAATGAGAACCAGAACAAAAAGGATCAAGATCCAAATGGGACAAAGAAACCCAAAGTAGCCCAAGAGTAGCTACCCCAACAAAACAAAACCAGTATGAACACTGTAGGAAAGCAACAAAAAGACAAAAAAAATAGCAATAATTACAAAGAAGTGCAACAAAAGCACCCACAATTACTTCTTGGTGGCTTTGTCGATGCTGGATTTGATATTCTGCCAAGAGGTGAACATATCCAATGTTGTCATGTGGGCAGAGTCAGTAACATCCAACTGTTCAATGGTCCTTTTGATTTCCTTATCTGTGCCCCAAAGGGTTGCCAAAACTCCGCTGAGATTAGAGACGCTGCGGACATGTTGTTCAATAAACTCTTCAATTGCATTAAAAATGGCCATATTATAATCATGGCGAGTCTTGGCCTTCCCTAAATGGGTGTCTAAGGAGTTCAGCTTCTTGTATATATCTTCAACCTGATTATTATCAATAACCACCTCCTCCTCCTTCTTCCTCTTACCTTTTTGCTTTGCCAAGTTTTTAACCTCTTCCTTCAATAGCTTCATGTCAGCTTCTAAGGCTTCTAACATTTTTTTGGAGCTCTCAATGTGTGCTTCTTGAGAACTAGCACTACTAATATGTAGGAGGTTATGGGAAATTTCAATCTCCTGAGGGACCTTCCCCACAACAGGGGTATCAAGGTTCAATCTTCTAGATGACCTAATAATGTGTCCGCCAAAGTGGAAGTGAAGGGGGTGGGAGAAAAGGTGGGGGGAATGGAAGATGGAGCCGAGAAGGCTGGCAGAGGTGTGACAAAGAATAGCAAGGTGGCGGGGACGAAGGTGGAGAGATGGGGTTGGCGGCTGCGGTCTTTGGGAAGAGAAGGAACAGAGCCAGGGGAGGAAGGGATATCGGGAGACCTAAGAAGACACAGTTTATGTAACAAGAAAATGAGACCCTGGTGTAATGGAACCGCATGTGCATGCTTTTGAAACTCCAAAATGGAGTGCTCAAGAGAGTTAAGCAGATAGTGGGGGAAATATACCATGTGACTCCTGCGGAAGTTATTAAGGAACGTAAGATGCTTAGAGGGCACGGTGACGTACCTCCCCCAAAGGAATGAAATGCACCATCATACGGGTAACCTCATCAAAAGGTGAAGGGATCGAACTAACCTGAAGGCCCATTGTGAAAAAGACCAGCTACTCATTACCCTCAACAAATTTCCTCTCCTCAGCATCTCTGTCAACCCTTTTATTAAAAAAGTGGTACCCCTCCATGCCAAGGCTAGTTGCTTCAACAATTAACTCCTCATTGATCGAAATCTTCTGCCCTCCATATTCCACAATTCAATCCTTCCAATCCTTCACAAAATGAATCGAAATACTTTGGTCATGGCCCTGAATCTTCTCAATAAAGTTGGTGATGCCTCCCGGTGAAAGCAGATTCCAAAGTTCCTCATTATTCTTCCATTCCGGATCCACGCTGGGCTAAATCTGACAAGGGGCTCCTCCCATTATCACCGTTCTTAACTGCTTGCAAATAGAAATTTCAGAATCCTTAAGAGTGCAAATATCAATCCGCCTTTCACTATTATTATCCACGCGGTGAGAGTGATGATTAGAATAGTCGTTGCTTTTCCCACGAATGTCTGAGTGACTGCTATTATGAACCTATGAAAATCTGCATGTGGGAACTACAATCCTTTTAAAATCCCACTCCAAATCATCATTATCTTTATTTCTGACTTGAGAATCCATAAAGCCTTGTATATAAGCTGTTGAGAGCTCTATATTACCTGCATGCACGTCTTTCATCTCCATATAAATCCACTTGAAGTTCCCATTGTACTTCATATAATCTTGATTGTCCGTCAAGATTTGTATGAGTGTTGTTTTAAAGTCAACACGCGTGGGAGTTTTATTAATACAAATCCACTCCCAATGCTCATATCCCATATCTTGAATTTTCATGTTCATAAATATCCACTTCAATGTTGCTTTGAAGCTATTCAGAATGTTATTGCTATCCCAAAAATGTGGTTAACATTTATGCCATAATTAGCCAATGCATCTGCCACCTTGTTACCCTCCCGGTAAGTATGCATGATCCGAATGTTATTGAAGGTTTGGCAAATACTTATGGATTCCAAGATGAAATCCTTAATGTTCCAACTTGGAGGTGAGCACTAATTAAGATGATTAATGATATTAAGTGAGTCCCCTTCAAGAATGAGGTTTTGGATATTATGAGTCTGAGCAATTCTCAGGCCCCATAAAGCAGATAATGCTTCAGCAAAATGATTGGTTTGAATTCCCATTTTTCTAGCATACGTAGCAATCAAACTGCCTTTATGATCCCAGATCACTCTGCCCATTGCAATCCCATGGCTACCCTTAGAGGCCCCATCAAAGTTCAACTTATACCAGTTAAAATCAAGAGGATGCCATTGAATCAAAGATCTATCAATACTATTACCGGAATTACTACGACTATTGTTAGCTCCTATCTGCCAGTGGGATAGGACATGTTCTTCATTTTCTGGATAACTCTTGTTCTTGGGGGTTTAAATCTAGCAATATTCTCTTTAATATCATTAGAAATTTTACCAATACGGAGCTTATAATTTTGATTTTTATTTCTAAAGATAATATCATTTCTATCATTTCTAAAGTATATATTATGTTATCATTCACGTCCATTTACTTTTTACTCCATAATTGAGTAATGACCATTCCATTATTCTCATGATAACATCATATCCAACAACATGTTTTCTGATATTCTTACTTAATTAATCATAAGACTAGTTTAAGTAAAGAATTAAGTTAAGTAATGTTATAATAATACATTAAAATGCCTTGGTGCACTTAATTTATTAGATCAGCAACAGTTTATACAAAGACACAACCATAAAAAATAGGGACGTAAATAATATCTACTCTTATATACCATGCCCGATTAAATAGACCAATTATATTTAATCAAAACAAAGAGGTTCATAATCAACACAAAATCTCTCAAGTTTTGAAACCAAATGTAGTCATCATACAAGCAACAATTTTTTTATTAGGATTATACATTAGGGTCATATGCCCATCCTAACAACTAAGTTTACTTCACGAAATAATTTAATACAAAATAAGGAACTTCTTGAGGTTATCCTTTTTACATATGACCGTGAGGTCATAATCAATAAAAAAATATTAAATCAGTCCAAAGTATTCACTTCATAGCTTCTCTTATTTACCTATATCTATTAGGAGAGATAAATATACATGGGTCAGTTTGAGAGAACTAGCATGAGTCAACTCACTCATATTCTATATCATAATCATTATATAATGAGAATAACAATCAATATTTGACCCCATACTAGATCAAGTCTATTGCTAATTCAAACTAACCAAATTTAATCAATAATCAGAAAATTATCAACTTACCTCAAACCGTAATAATTCTAAAAATATTTAACTTTACTTGATATTCATAGTGAATCATATTTAATCAACAAATACTTAACTTCAGTTTGTAACTTTCAATAAATCATCAAGAAATAAACTTATGTAAACTATTCATATTTTTCTATAATCCCATCAGTTAAGGATTCATTTTATAAAAACATCAATATCTAACAAGCCAGTATTATCTTCTTGTAACAAAATATTCCAACCATTGTTAATAGTTTCATCTTTAAACAAAGATAAAATTTTGTATTCAAGCACAACACGAAGTACAAGAGTGTATGACTCAAGCATTTATATTATCCTACAAAGTGTTCAAATCCAAAAAGGAGGACATATAAAAAAATTCCTTTATACTCTCTCATTTACACATACCCAAATATTGGGAGAAAAATGATCGTAAGGAGGCATTTAAAACAAAAGCTTTCTGTATCAGAAAATGCACACACACTTCTATAACAAAACTACAACATGCGATTCATTATGGGTATTTCAATATATTACTATAAAATGCATAGTCTTAGCTATTAACAATGCAACCCTAATATGGGAACTCATACACATTATCTTCACAAGAAAAATGCAATCCCAAGAAGTATAATACATTACAAACTCATAAACTCATTCTACTCATAAAAATACATGAACCCATAAAATAATATAAAGTTAAAACTGATAAATATATTCACAAATTCAACACGC
Organism: Taxus wallichiana var. yunnanensis; assembly: GCA_018340775.1. NCBI lineage: Eukaryota > Viridiplantae > Streptophyta > Pinopsida > Cupressales > Taxaceae > Taxus > Taxus wallichiana. The sequence goes on from CM031236.1 coordinate 264,460,905, forward strand.
AACCAATAGACGGTATGAATCTAAAAATCCTTTTTTCGTAAAAACAAAACGCACACAACACTCAAATATCTATTATAAAAATATAACATTATGATTTAGAGTATCAGGGAGAATCTCATGCATGTTATGTCCATGTTTTTCTCAACTCAACTTCTTTCTCCTACAATCTTCTCAGTAGAAATAAAAAACAATAGTCCATTCATCAAAACATTCCTTTTGAAATAGAATTTATGTATATCGAGTTCTAGAATTATATTCACGGTTTTAAAACATGCATAGTGGAGATAAATTTTGATGAGGCCATAAATTGGCCATAAATTACCATTATTTTGTCCTTCCAAGTTACCTTTGAAAGTGGATTTAAATGTAATCTTGGAACTTATAGTTTGCTTGAGATAGAATATATAATATATATATTTTGTTCATTATTTAGAAGTATTTTGTTATCTATTTTTTTGACTAATCATATTGATTATTTAGGAAAGATGCAAAGTCTTGTGTATGCATGCCATAAAGGAAAGATAATGCTAGTTTTGGGAAAATTTGAATTGATCATGGATAGTATATCTAAACTCAAATATGATTTCATATCCATATTCCTCTCAAAAAATTATGCAAGTTCAAAAATGAATCATCTCAATCTGAGATCATGTGCAAAAGTTATAGATGTTTTTAGTTAGCTTTGGAACAATTGGAGTTAGCTCCAGAACTTACAGTTTTAGTTCTGGAACTTGCAATTTTAGTTTCAGAACTGGAATAAAATGAGGAATTTTAAATAATAAGAGAATCGAATGGAAAATATGAGAGATTTTTTTGTTCATAGAAATTTGTTTAACAAAAATCTCATTCATATTTGATACATTTTTACCAATAAAGAGAAATATTACTTTTAGTGAGCTGTAGTCTAAGGAAAAAGCATATCAAACAAGCACTAAAAGTTCCTCAAATAGAAACAACAAATTCAAATGGAAAATATGAGAGTGGTATTTATTTCTAGAAAAAAATTTAACAAAAACCTCATTCATATTTGCTACAAGTTTTACCAATAAATAGAAATCTAACTTTTAGTGAGCTTTGGTCTAAGGAAAAATTGTATCAGACAAGCACTAAAAGTTTCAAAACCAAAACATCAAATTAAAATGGAAAATGGAAAATGGAAAATATGAGAGGTTTTTGTTCATAAAAATGATTTTAACAAAAACCTCATTCATATTTTCTACAGGTTACAAATAAAGATAAATATAATTTTTAGTGAGTCAGAGTCTAAGGAAAAAGTGTATCCGAAGAGCACCAAAAGTTCCACAGTCATAAACATAAAAGTCAAATGGAAAATATGAGAGTGGTTTTTGTTCATAGAAATGTGTTTTAAAAACTATCATTCCTATTTGCTATAGGTTTTACCAATAAAGAGAAATATAAATTTTAGTGAGCTGCAGTCCAAGGAAAACGTGTATCAAATGAGCACCAAAATTTCTAGAGTCAGAAACAACAAAGTCAAATGAAAAATCTGAGAGAGGTATTTGGTAAAAGTAATTTTTGAGGAAAACCTCCTTCCAATAAAGTAGGAGAATAAAATCATTGTGATTCTTGTTACCAAAATCAAGGAGAAGATTTGGGAGCAAATCTTCCTAAAATAGCGAAATAAGACTTTGACTCGATAATATATCTCTCTCCATATTTTGTGGAGATAAAGATCTTAGTTGTTAGGATTGGAATAAAGATAAGATCAAATTGTATTTCCCAAAATAAGGAGTTGGTTGGATGCATGAATTATAAATGCAACCTCCCACACTTTGATATGTAATTTTTCCCTACCAAGAATAATAGATCCATTCTTTCTCAATCTTCTGAGTGAAATTGTTCTATAGGTTTTGAATTAAGTTTGAAAGTATGAATTAAGTCCTCTTCTAATGAATGATCTGACCACTCATTCTAAGGAATAATCATCAATGTTTTATGTTATTTTCTTTCAATGTTTTATGTTCAGTTCTTTATTTTGTAATTTTCCTTTTGTTGTAACTTTACGATTTCATGTCATGTGATCTTTCTTTCTGTACAATTTCAGTTGTGAACTTATAGGTGTCGATTAATATTTCATTTATTTTAATTTATAAATTTCATTTATGAAAGTGTGTCTCCTCCATGCAAACTTTATTTATGCAAGTGTGCTTTTACATTTTTACATGTGTGATTTATTTTATACATGTTTGGATTGTGTTTAAAGGAGTTGTTTTCCAAAGATATTTTTCTCTTGATGCATACAACCATCAGACACTAGACATGGATTGAAATTATTAATGGAGAGGATTTATGACCCTCATCAAAATTCCACTACCCTTGAAACCCCAAAAATATCTCAAACCAAACAAAACAAATGATTAAAGAGAGAGAATGTGACCTAGTTTAGGGTTGGCTTCTCGGTGAAGTTAACGATTCCAAGGAGTCAACCAACCATTAATGCACCATTAAACCCAAAATATCTCAAAACTATTTCCACATGCCACGTAACCATGTTAGCTTATCTTTGTATTACTCTTGCCAAGATGTTTTCCAAAGTCACTAATGCCACATAACTTAACATTCCACGAAATCCGGACATGACATTAATATATGTCACCCACTCTTTATCAAGTGGATTAATATGATAATTTTAAGAAATTAATTTAACCTCCATGTGTTTGATTAAAAATTAATGTATTTATTCATGCCCATATGCCAAATATTGTACTAAATCAACACTTTGTATAGAGAAGTTACAAACTCATAACATGCCTCAATTAATGTCGAGTGGCCTAATAAATGACCCAATGCAAGGAGTCCAAATAAGATAATTAATATGCAATATAATTATTTTCTACCATATATTTTCCGAAATCAACTTTTACTCCTAAGGTTCAAAGTATCAAACATTTATAATCTAACATAATTTTGATCACGTGGTGATCTTATAAGTGATCAACAACCCAAACAATCATTATCCGACATACGAGAAAACATATATGCAATATAAAATGTCAATGCAAGCTAAGAATCTTGGTTATTAACTTAATTTCATTTAAATCTTGATTTATTTTCAGCAATGTGGAATTATCCCTTAACACTCCACTTTAATCAGCTCACAATATATTGGTCATATATATGGGGTAAGTGCACCAAGTTGGGGGGCCAAAAGGGGGTCTTAAGTGGACACATTTTTCTGAAAAATAAAAAACTTCAACTTGTACAAGTTTTTTTGAAATAGTTACACTCAAAATTGGAAGATGTTGTATAAACATGAATCGTAGAATTTTGAGTCTAGTTTCTAAGCTACTAAATTTTATTGAAAATGGATAAGTTTAAGTGGGTCAAATAACTAAAATACCAACATGTGCTCCTATTTTTTTAAAAAACATAATAGAGTGACTTTTGTGCCCCCACCATTTTTGAGCACCATTTAGTAGTTTTGAAAACCCTTTGGTAGAAAAATAGCTAGGAGAATCTAGTTTTTGCTAGAATTTGTTTTAGATTTTTTAGCAAATATTTATTTTTATGATTTTTCTAGTACAAAAATTTTATGTTTTGAAAAATAACGGAGCTCCGACCATGCCTCCCATAACTTTTTTTTTGAATATGTATTGAATTGGGCCTAGTTTGTGTTAGTATAATTTGTTTTCAATTTCAATAAACCAAAAATAGATACACTATGAAAGATAAACATATTTAAACTTCAAAAAATAGCTATAAAAAGGAATAGTTAGAAAATAAATAATATGGAAACCTTATATTAGCCCAAAATTTCAAAAATTATATTTTTAGAAACAAGAAACTCTGCTCTATGTCATGGTATAATTTTTTTAAACGAATTGATTGTTTTTTGTTGATTTATCATAGAGAAAGTGGCATTTTCACATTTTCTTGCAAAAATACGTTGTTTGTTATGTTTTTGTAGGTCCATGCCGTAGGCTTGGGGATCCAAACTAGATCCCAAGCCTTAAGGCATGGCTTGGAAAAAGTGAAAATGTAAAACGTGTATACGTTATCACGTGTATGCACTATAATGTGTACACGTTCTTTATAGTATAAACATTGTATATGCTTTTGGCATGCTTCTATTTACAAAAATAAATGTTTAATTTTTTCATATATTATTATTTATATTTTATTATTTCTTATACTTTAAATTTATTTATGTAAATATAATAAATTGTGGTCACTCTAAACCTTATGGAATTAGTCTCACAGATCCACGAGTCATGGTTTAGGAGATAGTTTTTATAGTATAATCTGGTCATTACATACGTAATTTTTGATTTCAACATTCTACCTAAAGCTTTTAGAATTAAACTTCTACAATCGAAACCCTAAACCCTAAACCTTAAAACCAAGATCCCTAAAACCTAAAACTTAAACCCTAAACCCTAAGCCCCGAACCCTAAACCTTAAACATTCAACCCTTACCAGGTGAGCGCTAAACCCGGAGCCTTAAACCCTAAACCACCGAGCCCTAAGCCCTAAGCCCTAAGCCCTAAACCCTAAAACATGAACCATGAGCCCGAAATGCTAAACCCTAAACCCTAAACCCTAAGCCTTGAACCCTACACTCTTATCTTTGAGCCCTAAAATCTAAACCCTAAACCCTAGACCATATACCATAAGACCTAAACCCTAAACCCTAAACCCTAAGCCGTAAACGATAAATCCTAGACCTTAAGCCCTAAACATTAAATCCTAAACCCTAAACCTTGAACCCTAAACCCTAAACCCTAAACCATAAACCATAAACCCTAATCCCTAAACACTAAATCCTTAACCCTAAACCCTAAACCTTAAATCCTTAACCCCGATCTGTAAACCCTAACCATAAACCCTAAAACCTAAAACCTAAATCCTAAACCATAACCATGAACCTTGAACCCCAAACCCTAAACCTTAAACCCTGAACCAAGAGCCCTAAACCCTAAACCCTAAACCCTAAACCTTGAACCATATTTCATCAATATTTCCAAGTCTTGTGCCTAGAACCATCATTGATTCTACTTCTAAAACTACCATTTTTATGAGAGGTGGGATAAGTAACTAAATGGATATGACATCTATTGTGTTCCTTGCAATACATATTACACATCTCTTCTAAAAAAATTTCTCCCCATAAATACTTACGCTCTTGAATGTAAATTTATTCCCATTGTGAAACAAATTTCACATTTCTCATATTCCCATATATGGTATTATGCGAAGCCAGGATGACCCATTGGAAGCTGGAAAAATAACCATCACAACACAAAACTTAATCTTAAAGGAAACAAAAGAAACATAGAGAATATACCAATGTGGAGGTGTAGGATCATAATTGAATTTCCTACAGTATCCTCTCCTCCTGGAGAAAGAGAAATTTATTTTTTACTCATGGAATGGATAGTAAATTTGATAGAACTTCCTAAAGTGTTCAAAATAAGCATAGAAACAGGGAATGAATAAGAGCACAAAGGGATTATCAATATCCTAGTAAATATTTCTTATTTAGTTCTAAATGGGAGTCACCTAGCCTATGACTTAGTGACCTTCCATTCATTGATAATTCCTTATATGATAAACCCATGGATGTTTTCAAAAGTGCCTTAAAAAGATAGGGGTAGTCATCAATCCTAGTGAAAGGTGTGATGTGATTTCTAAGAAACTTGAAATTCATATAGATTTAGAGGTCATAACAAGAATTTACAATTATCTCTATCATTATAAATGGAATCCAAGTAACGGTGTCTCCCTTTATCCAAGGATCAAGGGCTACTGGGGTCTATGGAAGGATTGAACATTCTGGAATCTGACATTTCCCTCCTTCAAAATATCAACAGATGAAAGACATCAAATTGTGATGAATCTCTTTGAATGTTCTTCCTACAAATTCAATGAACCCTTTTCAATTGAATACTCTCTATTAATTACTAATAATAATGGGTAAGACACGAACATTACAATGAGTGAAATATTTCCCATGCGATGGGAAAAATAAGATAGTTATATTGGGTAATATTTCTTTACCCTGAGCCCTGAGCCCTAAACCCTAAACCCTAAACCTTGAGCCATAAAACCTAAAACCTAAAACCTAAAACTTAAACCCTAAATATTGAGCCCTAAAACCTAAACCTTAAACCTTAAACCCTAAACCCTACACCTTAAACCCTAAACCTTAAATTCTAAACACTAAACCCTAAATCTTAAAATATGAAACCTAAACCCTAAACCATAAGCCCGAAACTCTAAACCCTAAAAACTAAATCCTAAACTTTGAGCCCTAAACCACCGAACCTTGAATCCTAACACCTAAATCCTTAACCCCGAGCCCTAAACCTTAAACCTTGAACCATGATCTCGAAACCTAAACTCTAATCCCTAAACCCCAAACCCTAATCTGAAAACCTAAACCCTAAACCATACAAACTAAATCCTAAACCCTAAACCCTCAACCCTAAATCGTCAACCCTAGCCGCGAGCCCTAAACCCTAAAACCCAAACCCTAAATACTGAGCCCTAAAACCTAAACCTTAAACATCGAATCCCTAAACACTAAACCCTAAACCTTAAATTCTAAACATTAAACCCTAAACCATAAACTATGAAAGCTAAACCACGAACCCCGAGCTTGAAACCCTAAACCCTTAATCCTAATCCCTAAACAATAAACCATAAACCTTGAGCCTTAAACCCTCAACCTTAACCCCTAAACCATCAACCATCATCCCTAAACCCTAAACCCTAAACCCTAAACCATGAGCTCAACCCTAAAGCATAAACCATAAAACCACAAATATGAGCCAAAAACATAAACCCTAAACCCTAAAGACTAAATGCTAAACCCAAACCTAAACCCTAAACCCTAAATCCTAAAACCCAAACCCTAAATATTGAGCCACAAACCTAAACCTTAAACCCTAAACCCTAAATCCCTAAAATCTAAACCTTAAACACTAAATCTTAAATTCTAAACACTAAACCCTAAACATCATTTTAGTAAGAAGTAGACAAACATCATAGAGTTGATTAGTGGTCACTAAAGTGAATTATGGACCAAATTTAAAAATTACTACCAATTTAAGCTATGGTAGGGCCAAAATCCAATCCAGAAGGTCAAACAACCTACAAAAAGACTATATGTTTTCACAAAACAAAGATTGACTACAATATATAAGACTTGAAAGTTTTAGTTCATTTTTGAAATCATAAAAATAAGTAATCTTGACTAGATTAGATTTTGAAAAAATATATTCTAGATTATCACCACAAAACTACGGGACCACTTCCATCAAGTGCGAGTGACCTTAATTTCTTATATTTAGTAAAGTAAATTTAAAGTATATAAAATAATAAAAGTATACGAAATAATAAAAGTAACATTTATTTTACTAAATATGGTTCTTTCCAAATTTCTACAAACTTAATATAGAGCAAAATGCATATGTGTTTTGTGTTCATAGAAACATGTATGCATTATAACATGAGAGCGTTATAATGCACACATATTTTAGTTTTATGAATTTATGAGCCTAGGAAAACATAACACAATCACATTATTACAAAATGTGATTACGTTTCGCTTCATTTTCTCGGGTTTTGTCCACTTTTTGGCCCCCAACTTGGTGCACTTACCTTACGGTCATCAATTTTGGAACTTGAAAGGGTGGGATGTTACATACTTCCCCATAAAAATATTCATCATCCTAATTCCATATTTTATTCATACAAGAGATTAAAACAATTAACAAATAAGGCACAACAAACAATATATTCAAAAACTATGATTTTAACTCAAAGTTTCTAGGAATTTTTTTCTTCCAAAATTTCTTCAAGTTATAAAAAATTTGATAAAGATGGTATTTTAGAACATAAAAAGTATTAGTGACTCGGAGGATCATTAAAATAGTCAATGAAAATCAAGTAGAAATAGTAATGAGTATTATTTTCTTTTTAAACTCGATCAAACAGAAAAGAAAAATAACCAGTATGTCATCGAATTTTCCCAAGTTATGCTCTCTTCAGAATACTGATCTCTTAGCACCTTTCATTGTGAGATATCATTAATTCTAAGATGAAACTTTTATTTTTATTAAATCCTTACGGGCTCAATTGTGATTATCTCGGGATCTTGCACCTACACAAAATTCCAATTTAGTATATAAGTTAATTCAAAAAAATACTTTGTTAGCATGGACACATGGAAGACATCATGCATTTTAGACAATACATGATGTAAATACGGTCTGTATGCTACAGGACCTATAACCTCTAATATTTCAAAGGGTCCCACAAACCTAGGTGACAACTTGGCAGCCTTTCCAAAAGTAATAGAACTCTTTTTGGGTTTTACCCTTAAAAATACTTTATCACCCACATTAAATTTCCTGTCCACTCTTTTTAAATCAGCATAACTCTTCTTTTTGTCAACTACTTTCTTTAACCACTCACAAATGATTTTCATTTTTCCTTCCATTTCTTTTATAATTTCAGGCCCTACAACTCTCCTGTCTTCAATGTTATCCCAACTGATAGGTGTTCTACATCTTCTTCCATACAAGGCTTCAAAAGGAGCCATTTTTAGCTATGAGTGATATGTATTATTGTATGCAAACTCATCCAATGGAAGTTATTCTTCCCACTTGTATTCCTTATCCATGTAATATATCCTCAGCATATCCTCCAAGAATTTATTTACCCTCTTTGTCTATCCATCGGTTTCTAAGTAATTAGATGAACTTAAATTTAGTTTTATTCTTAAGGTATTAAAAATCTTCCAAAATCTAGAATTCATCCTAGGATCTCTATATAATATGATCAACTTCGTATTCCATGTAATATAATTATTTATTTAATAAATATTCTTTCCACTACCGGTGAATCATCTTTCATATTATCAGGTATAAAGTGTGTCACTTTCATGAGCTTATCCACCACAACCAAAATTACATCATGTTTATTTTTAGAAAAGGGTGGTCCTTAGACAAAATCCATGCCAATTGCTTGTCATTTATACTAAGATATATTATGTTGATATAGAAGTACCACGGGATGTAAATTTTATGCCTTAACCCTTTGGCATTCCAATAAGTGAGCTACATAATTTGTTACATCATTTTTCATTCCCTTTCAGAAATATTGTCTTTTTATGTTAGCCAACAATTTTGTTACCCTAGATGACCTGAATAAGGTGCATCATGAAATTCCTTAAGTACTTTAGTTCTTAATTCATTTCCCAAAGGTACATATACTCTGCTGAAATAACGTAGAATTCCATCGTGTTCAAATTTGAAACCATCATACCTCTTATCACTAGGATTATTTTCTAGTGTTGTTTTAACTTGTTGATAATAAGGATCAGACTGAATTTGTTCTCTAACTTCATCTTTGAATTGGGTTCTTAAAGTAACAATAGCATAAATATGCTTCCTACAGCTTAAGGCATCTGCTACATGGTTTTCCTTTCCTTAATGTAATTTATATAAAAATCATACTTTGTGATAAAAATTCCATCCACCTACATTGTCTTGCATTCAAATTTGGTTGTGTAAAGATGTATTTCAGACCCAAGTGGTCTATTTTCAATTCAAAAGGTTTTCCCAATAGATAATGTCTCCAAACTTGCAATGTGTGAACGATAACAACAAGATCTAAGTCATGGGGAGCATAGTTATGTTCATGCACTTTTGGTTTTTCAATCTCCAAAGCCACTACATGGTTATTTTGAAGAATGACTCCACCCAATCCTTCACCATAAGCATTAGTTACTATCATGAAATTTCTATTTTGATCTAGATCTTTTCAAATTGGAGTTGAAGTTAGATTATCGTTCAATAATTTGAAGGCTTCTTCACACTTATCATTCCAAAAAAATTTCTTGTTTTTCCTTTATAAGGCGGTGATTAGACTAGCCACTCTAGAGAAGTCCTTAACAAACTTCCTATATTAACCAACCAATCACATAAATATTTTGAATTCATGTACATATTTAGGGTATGGTCATTCCATGATATCCTTTATCTTAGATGGTTCAACCAAGATTCCTTCTTGATTGATTATGTGACCCAAGTATTGTACTTTATTTTTATAAAAAGTACATTTGGATAACTTACCATACAGTTTATGCTTCCTTAAAATCTGCAAAACTATTCTCAAATGTTTATCATGCTCCTCTACATATTTAGAATATATAAGAATATCATCAAGGAAAACTAACACAAACTGGTCTAAGTATTCCCAAAACACATTGTTCATCAAATTCATGAAGGTTGCAGGTGCATTAGTGAGTCCAAAAGGAAAAACAATGAACTCATAATGCCTATAACATGTTCTAAAAGATGTTTTATGGATGTATTCATCCCTAATTCTCAGTTGATGGTAACCAGATCACAAATCGATCTTTGAATAAATTGAATCACCTCTCATTTGATAAAAAATATCATCAATTCTAGGCAAGGGGTATGCATTTTTATTGTTACCTTGTTTAACATGTGGTAGTCAATACATAGTCTTAAGGAACCATCCTTCTTCTTTATGAAGATTACTAGTGTCCCCAAGGTGATACACTTGGGTGGATCAATCCTTTGGAAAGAAACTCATGAAGTTGAGCTTTTAGCTTTACCAACTCAGTTGTGGTCATTATAAACATGTGATTTTGACATAGTCTTAGTTCCTAGATTGAGGTCTATGGTGAAGTCAAACTAACATATAGGTGGTAAACTAGGTAGTTATTCAAGAAATACATCTCTGCATTCACTAAGGAAAATCCTCTATTTTTAGCTCACCTTTTTCACTGTAATATTTTATTTTTACTGCATAAAACATACATCCATTATTCTTATCTTTTTTTCAGCTACATAGTAGATATTTTTCTCACTACAAAATATATTTTTACACCTTTTATCACTGTTGTATTATGTTGATCATCAAGGCATACTATTTGTTTACTTAGGAAATCTATAGATGTTTGGTGTTGATATAGCCATTTTATGCCTATGAAAACATCATAAGACCCTAAGGGATCTAGAAAAATATTTAGTTCTTTGGTAAACTTAGGAAGCTCTAAGGTTGCTTCAAATAGAAATTGAGTTACTCTATGGACAACAATTTTCCAAATTTATAGTTAATGTCTCAATACCTAGTTCCATATTACGGTTGTCCCTCCAAGAGGAATCTTCATGAGAAAGATGAAAAGAATCCCAAACAACATTATTTTAATTAGATAAATATTTTATTTCAAAATATTTTTCCTTTTCACTCAACCAATTTTCAGCACCATCCCCTAAGTTAGTTCTATAAACATTTTGTGGGTTGATTCTCTTAATATCCTAAGCATTTCAGTAGTCATACAATCTTTCTTATTGTCTCATTCATTCTCATTGTCATGTTACTCAGGATTTTCTTCCTCATTTTCTTAATTTTCACACCCAAATTTTTTCTCCAAGGCAACAGTCAGTTACGGGTGTCTTGGATAACCAAGAGGATCTCATCCATTTTATCATTATCTAAACCATGAAGATTTGTTGAGCTGGTTACATTATCATTGTTAATTATTCTTCTAACTATTATATCATGTTAAAACATGAATAAAATTAGTGTTTCCATAATGAAATCATTAATTCCAAGTGTTAGCACCTTTCCACTTTGATACCAAAATGTAACACCTCATTTATTTTCCCAAAACTGAAGTAAAAACAAGTATGACTTCCACAATCCAATCATAGAGTATGTAATAGAGTTAACCTAGTACAAATCAATTAAATTTTTTAAATAATTAGTTATTAATTTTTATCCATATGATAACTCTTACGTTTATAAACCTTGTGTAACTGAGAAGGGTACATCCTTGTCTCCTTTGATTCCACTCTATGTGAGAAAACATATAATCTTTAATATGTTCATGTTTAGCTTTTTCTAGGTTGAGAAATCTATGTTTCCATCCTTTAATGTCTACCATGAAAATCATTTACTTAACTTTGTAGTTTGTATCTCGATATATATAAAGTAAGAATACAAAGTGAAGAGACAATGCAATCATCTACTTGCATAACTTATGCCAAAGTTTCCATTCGTGCATAAAAATATTATCCCAAGACCATGCATAATTCTTAAGGATAGTCTTCCACCACCAAACAAATATCTCGACACAATTATCTGGATATTTTTTTAATAAGGTGAACATGTTAAGAAGGAGGAGGGGTGTTATTTATAGGACCATCTCCATAAACAAAAATAACCACAACCCACTCTAGGTCTTTATGGAATAGGAGAGACCATGTAATGGGTTACTACCATTACATCCTCTTTCCCTAATCTGTAACTACCCCTAGTTAGCACTATGTCTAGATGTTTGTGTGATGACATGAGATTATATCCAATCTATGTCGTAATTAAATTTGTATATCCACAATCCAATTTCATCATGCGGAAAGTCCTATGGGACTTAGTTTATTTATATAAGTTATAGTTGAGAGGTCTTTTTGTAAGACTCCTCTAAGTCATTCGTTATGTTTCAAGCGGGCCTTAATAACTTATTCGAGTTATGGATTAACTATTAGTTTCCCTTTAGTGAAGTCATCTTGTTTTTATTATAGGTTTCCCATGTCAAAGGTTGGTTTTGTTCATTAACCATTGGTCTATTTAATAAAGGTGATAATACCATTTACTTACAATGGTTGACTTATTATTTCTTGAAGAATAATGATTAAGATTAATCAATTTAAGTTAATCATGCCCCCTTTTTATTCTCATCTAGGTGTTTATTAATCACATTTACTATCAACATACCTTCATATTTTGAAGTATAGATTATATTATCATTCACAGCCATATACATTTTACTCCATAATTGATTAATGATCATTACCATTATTCTCATGATAAACATCATATCCAACAACATACTTTTCATTGTTCTTACTTAATTAATCATAAGACTAGTTTAAGTGAAGGATTAAGTTAAGTAATGTTATAATAATAGATCAAAAGGTGTTGGTGCACTTAATTTATTAGATCCATCAGTAGTTTATACAAAGATGCAACTATCAAAAATAGGGACGTAAATAATATCATATCGTATATACCATGCCCGATTAAATAGACCAATGATATTTAATAAAAAAGAGGTTCATAATCAACACAAAATATCTCAAGATTGTGAAACCAAATTTCTTCATTATATAAGAAACAAAATTTGCATTAGGATTATACATTCAGGTTATGTGCCCATCCTAAAACTAGTTTTGCTTCACAAAATCTTTTAATATAAAATAAGGAGATTCTTGAGGTTATCCTTTTTACATATGACTGCGAGGTTATAATCAATAAAAAAATATTAAATCTATCTAAAGCATTCACTTCATAGCTTCTCCTATTTACCTATACATCTGCTAGGAGAGATAAATATACATGGGTCATTTTGAGAGAATTGACATGAGTCAACTCAGTTATATTCTATATCCTAACCATTATATAATGAGAATAACAATCAATATTTTACCCCATGCTAGATCAAGTCTACCTGATAATTCAAACTAACCAAATTTAATCAATAATCGAAACATTATTAACTTACCTCAAAACATAATTATTCTACAAATATTTAACTTTTCCTAATATTCATAGTAAATTTTATTTAATTAATAAATACTTAAATTCAATTTAAAACTTTCAAGAAATCATAAAAATTCATCAAGAAATAAACTTATGCAGACTATTCATACTTTTTCTATAATCCCATCAGTTAAGGATTCATCTTATAAAAACATCAATATCTAACAAGCCAAAGATTACCTTCTTATAATGGAAATATTGTAACCATTGTTAACAATTACATCCTTCAACAAAGATTAAATTTTATATTCAAGCACAACACCAAGTACATCATTCATCTAACTACAAGAGCGTATGACTAAAGCATTCATATTATGTTACAAAGTGTTCGGATACAAAAAGAGGACAGATAACAAAAACCTTTTTACTCTCTCATTTATGCATACCCGATATTGAGAGATAAGCACTCATAAGGATTAAATCAAAACAAAACTTCCTATATCAGAAAATGCACACATGTTTCTATAACAAAACTACATCATGCAAACCCATTATGGGTATTTCATTTTATTATGAGAAAATGCATATTATGAGCTATTAAAAACACAATCTTGACATGATAATCCATACAAAGTTCTCTTTATAATAAAAATACAATCCCATAAATTATAATACATTTAAAACTCATAAACTCATTCCACTCATAAAAATACGTGAACCTAGAAAATAATATATAGCTAGAACTCATAAATCTAGTCACAAATTCAACATGCAACCTAAGAGACAGGTATGAATCTAAAACAATCATTTTTTCCATAAAAACCAAACACACAAACGACACCCAAATCGCTATTATCAAAATGTAACATTACGATTTAGAGTATCGGGGATAATCTCATGCATGTTATGCCCGTGTTTTTTCTCAACTCATCTTCCTTTCTCTTGTAATCTTCTCCAGAAATTGAAAACAACAATGCATTCATAAAAACATTCCTTTTTAAAACATATTTATTCTATATCTAGTTCCATAATTGCATTCATACTAACAAAATATGCACAAGTGTAGAGAAATTCCACTACCTTCAAAACCCCCAAAATAGCTCAGACCAAACAAAACAAATGATCAAAAAGAAATAATCCATCCTATTTTAGGGTTGGCTTCTCGGGAAGCTAACCATTCCCAAGGAGCCAACCAACCATTTTTTTAGCATTAAACCCAAAACCTCTCAACACTATTTCCACTTACCATATAACCATGCTAACTTCACTTTTTCTTAGTCATGCATGCTTCGTATTACTTTTCAATATTATTTCCCAAGTCACTAATGCCACACAACTTAACATGCCACAAAATCCAAACATGACATTAATACATGTCACCCACTCTTTATCAAGTGGATTAATATGCTAAGTTTAAGAAATCCATTTAACCTCCATGTATTTAATTAAAACTTAATGTATTTATTCATTCCTATATGCCGTATCCTACTAAATCAACACTTTGTATAGACAAGTGACAAACTCATAACATGCCTCAACGAATGTTGAGTGGCCTAATAAATGACCCAATGCGAGGAGTCTAAACAAGATAATTAACACGTAATATAATTATTGCCTACCATATATTTTCCAAAATTGAATTTTACTCCTAAGGTTAAAAGTATCAAACATTGATATTCCAACATAATGTTGATCATGTGGTGATCTTATAAGTGATCAACAACCCAAACAATCATTATCCGACATGCGATAAAACATATATGCAACATAAAATGTCACAGGTGTGAGATAAGACTTCGATTGTTAACTAAATTTTATTTAAACAAATCTTTAATTATTTTGAGCAATGTGGAATTATCCCTTAACACTCCATTTTAACTAGCTGACGGTTTTTTGGTCGTTTATACAGTCATCAATTTTGGGACTCAAAATGGCGGGATGTTACATGCACATGAGGGAGATGATTGATTGGAATTTCCCCAAGCAAGGATACATGTAAGGGATATGATGATTTTTGTGATAATTGTAAGATGATTGGAACAATCACTAAGATTGGAGTTAAAAAGTGTGATCTTATTGAGTCGTGTTGATTGTTTTGATTTTTCTATGTTTTTTTAATTTTTTAGGATTTTATAATTATTTTAATGCTTTTAGATTTGTTTTGATTTTAAATTTTAATTGTATTTTTTTAATATATGAATGCCAACGAGAAAGACAAGGTGGCCCTAAATTATGCCATCCATTATATGAAGGAATAAGCTCACCGAGACCGGGATATGGAATATAATGGATGTAGACAAACATGGTTTGGTGTAATGCAGAGACACATCATAACTACAATAAGACTTGTGATAAAAATGGTTTAGAAGGATGCAACAAGAGGAACCGAATGAAGGGACAAAAATAGTGGTTGTGTTGATATGCCCCCAGCATGAGGTATACTCATAAACTATTTAGGAATATAAATTCTTTAGATGAACGACATCCATGGGTTCTTTAAGCTCTTTTTCATATTTAGAGGATATCTTGTATGCACTTTGGAGCCCAATTTTGTAGTAATAATGTAAGGTCCTAGCCAATTAGGTTCAAACTTTACTTATTTTTCAAGCTCCTTGCTTGTATTCTTCTGATTCTCTTAAAGCACAAGGTCATCGATTTCAAACTCTCTTGGTTTGATGTGTTTTTTTGTAGTTGCGATAGAGTTGGTTCGATGCACTTTTAGATGGTCCAAGAGATACACTGTTTCTCATCTAAGGTATAAGTAGTTATTTTTGATAATCTTCGTCATGAACTAAGTGTTGTAATGAGATGCAAAGGGATGCGAGCTCAACTTCTATAGGTAATACAACTTCAAAACTATATAGGTACAAAATGAGGCTTCATAGGCGTAGAGGGTGGGATATAGTTATGTATGCCAATTTTGACCGTGCTTATCAACGATATTTTCCACTATTGATTTTATCGTCTTATTAGACGCTTCGTATTTTCATTGCACTATGGGTAATACGAAGTTTCCCATTTGAGTTGGATATGGAAATTTTTGGCTAAATATTTGACATTTTTATTTTTGAAATATGTTTTGTTGTCTGTGACCAAATTGGTAGGGATCCCAAGTGGTAAATGATGTAATTAAATATGAACTTATATATATTTGACCTAGTGACATAAGTTAAAGGCATGAACTCTATCCACTTGTTAAAATATTTGGTGGCAGTGATTATGAAATTATTATCATTGAAATTTGTGGGCTTGATTTTTCTACTAGGTCACACCCCCATCAAGAGAAAGTTCAGGTTAAGGTGATAGGATGAAGGGATAGTGAGGTTGTATGTATAATATTATCGTGTCTTTGGAATGATTTACACTTCTTGATAAATTTTCATACATCCGACTCCATGGTGAGCCAATACTAACCCACATGTAAGATATTTTTGACTAATACCATGTTGCTTTTATGTGCACCGCAAATTCCTACATGTACTTTAACTAGTGTTTGGTTAGATTTTTCCTAATTGAGACATATTAATAGAGTCCCATCATAGCCTATTTTGTATAGGGTATCAATGAGGATAGTGTAGTGAGAATCACATTGTGTTAAGGATATTTTATTGGTGGAGTTCATGTTTGGAGGATAGGTTTTATCTTGGATAAAGGTGTATATGTCATGGTACCAAGGATTTTTCAGACCAACAATTTCACATACCATGGTGGACTCCAAAATTGTATGTGGGCACCAAAATATGTTCAATGAGAAACTCACTATGCATTTGATTAATATCAAATCTAATAAGGGATGCGATAGTATCTATGGCATCTAATGATGTTTTCTGAATATGAAGAACTTGTTCGAAATGATAAGTCAAAAGTAACCTTTGAGACTATCAACCATGCGTTAGTAAGGAATCAGTTTTTCATCCTTAACCTGATATTCACCATTAACTTTATTTATTTTCAAAATAGAATCCGCATAAAATTTAAGTTCTTTGAGCTGGCCAAGATATAGTAAATTTTAGGCTAACTATAAGGGCTTCATACTCCACAATGTTTTTTGTGCAAGGGAAATTGATACACTAAGAATTTGGAATAACATCTCCATCTAATGTGCATAATATAATACCATCTCTAAACCCATGAATGTTATAAAATCCATTGAAAAATAAATTCCATGAAGGAACCACATCCACATACAATATATCTTCATGTAGGAATTCAAAATGAAGCAAAATATGAACATTGTAAAGGTGCAGCAACAAGTTGATTTGTAAGGGATTTCCTTTTATTACTTTTGATTGAAAAATTCAATGTTGATATCACCGAGGAGAATGAACTAGTTAGCCATGTACCCTATTATAATAGGTCTTGATCGTAAATACTTAAGAGGATCTACTTTGGTGACGAGTTTAGTTGTATGATTGAGCAAGTAGTGTCGTAACTTGTGAAATGTGAAAACATACTTTTTCAACTTAAGAATATTGGAGTTCTTGGGCTATAAGAGTTCTACTCAAATAGTATATTGCTTTTTTGTGCCCTTTTTCATTTTTTGTGCAAATAGTGCCCCAATGACATGATTTGTAGTTAATGTGTAAAAAATCATAGGCTTATCATGAATAGGCGGCATTGGTATAATGGATTTGATATATATTATTTTAACTTGGTGAAATAATCTTGACATTTTAGTGTCCATTTAAACTATATATATTTCTTGAGCAATTGATTAAAATGATGGCATTTATATTTTAACTAGGATATGAGGCATTGAATAGACTGAATATTTCCCAAGAGACCTTGTAGTTGATGTAGATTTTGTGAGGGAGGCATTTCCATGATTTATTTAACTTTAGCAAGGTCAAATTCAATTCCCCTCTATGAGACTATGAATCCCATGATCTTCCCCGAAGTAACACCGAAGACTCTTTTCTTAGGATTAAGGCATGCCTTATACTCATGTAATCATTCAAAGATGCATCATAAAATAGTTGGATGATTTATTTTGGTTTTTGATTTAGCAAGGATTTCATTGACATAGTCCTCCATGATGTCATGAAGCAAATCACGGAAGATGATAGTCATTGTGTGTTGATAGGTTTCCATTGCATTCTTAATGCTAAATTGCATGACCTTATAAATAAAATTCCCTAGGGTGTTGTGAATGTTATCTTATTGGTCTGATTTTCCAATTTAAATCTGATTATAACCCAAAAATCCATCCATTAGAGATAAAATTCCATGTTGACATTGGGAAAATGAAAATCATCCTTTGGAAAATCCTTATTGATATCTCAAAAGTCTATGTAGATTCAGATTATTGGTGTATTTTTAGCAACATATACCATATTAGATAGCCATTCAGAATAGTCAATTGATCTTATAAATCTAGATTCTAGAATTTTTCAATTTCTACCTTAACCAAAAATTCCACTTTAGGGTGTATTTTCCTAATTTTTTGTTTGATTGGTTTTGCATCAGGGTGAACCACAAGATTTTGTAGCAAAATTAAAGGATCCAAACCTAGTATGTCTTTGTATGACCATGTAAATAAATCATGAAACTCAATTAGCAATGTCATGCTTCTATCTTTGATTATAATAAGTTTACACCAAGTTACAACAGTTTAGGATTATCATCTCGTGCCAATGTCAATGGTGATGGTATCTTCTACTAGGATTTGGGATGTATATTTTTCCCGAAAGGATGGTGTAGGTTGATGGAGGTCTTATGTTCATTCTAAAATTTATTCTCCTCACTCGGCACCTTAGAAAGGTTTTCACTAGGAGATGTGTCCTTTTTCTTTTTCTTATTTTTTTATTTCTTTGTTTTTTATTCTCAACTAACACCTCAGTGAGGTTTTTAATATGAGAGGTTGTATTTTTATTTTTCTTATTTTTAATTTTTTTGGTGGACTAGAGAACTTGATTTCCTTGGAAAAATAGGCTCAATTTTCTAGGTTTATATTGAAACCCTTCTTGTGATCTGATAGGGGAATATGGTCTCGAGTCTCAAGAAACTCTTTGATGACCTCATTATTCTGAAAGAGGTCCATAGAGATGTGATTTTGTTGGTCCCGGTGGATAAGAGTGGGATATACAATGTCAAAGGTGTAGATGAAAATATTTTCAATGAAAAAATTGGTTTTGGCTAGGTCATCAAAGAGGATATGTGTGGAACTGGTCTCATTGTTGGAGTTAGAATCCTCCTCACTATAGTCAATTTTTATACCCCTTAACAAATAGGGACAATCCCATGTGCACCGGCCTATCACCCAAATGGCACCTGGTGCTCACCCAAAGGCATGCACAGTGCCGAGAGCACCTCTTTTATGTGAGTTGTGTAAGAATGTAGCATAGATGCGAAATTGAAAGACAAAAGAAACTCCTTATTCAACTGAGAACTTCGAGTAAATTCTACACTAATGTATCCATTTAGACAAGAAGCACATTGAAAAAGATAGATCTAAACCATGAGGGAAAGAGGATGCATAATGATTATACTCATTCATATGAAACACACTAAACATAACAAACAGAGATTTTTATGAGCCGCGAACCACATATATTCATATTTGAAAATGTCCAATAATCACATTACATCTATCAGGGTCATTATAGACCAAAATGATAGTGCAGATTAGAACCATGTAGCAAGACTGGACTTACGTCCCTTACAATGCAAAATAAAAACATGTACCCATCCCTTGATACATCATTCTTCCTACAGATCTCCTAGCCCAACCCATAAATCTCTTCATGTATTTCTACAGAGCTTCACCTTTCATCTTCTCTCTCTAATCCCCTCTATGTGTATCTCTATGTCTCTTCTTTTTTCTTCTACTCGGGCGCTTGTATTTATAGCCTTTCTCAACACCTTCAAGCCTTTGTAGGAGTTGCAGATCTATTTCCAAGTGTCCAAGGTGGTCCTCCATGGGAGCATGCTTCTTCAAGCTCGATCTCTCCACTCTTTACAATGATGGCCTTCTAGAATCTTCCATCACAAGGTATATTCCTTCCTAGGCCACCCTATTGTCAGGCTGACACCTTATCCACTCCACATGCATAGTTGGGTCATGATTTTATCACGTTCTATCTAATACGCCAAATATGGCTAAGTCCCAAAACCTTTTCTCTATGTTTTGCACGTGCCACTTGTTCTACTAAACCCTCCTAGAACCCTATCCTATGCACTTTCTCCTTGCACACCCTTCTTTAAGTAGGTCCTACGTGCCCACACACTTTTCTATACTTAGCCAATAAATTAGGGGCCCAACATCACCCCACACTATGCTTGTTCTCCACCCTCGGAAACACCTTCTCAAATAATAAAGAATGATTTTCCTTGAATAGTTTGGAGAAAGAATAAAGGAATGAAGGATTTTGGGGAAGAATGAAAGAATGGGGAAACTATGATTATTTTTATAAGAGGAGAGGGAAATATTTCATCAAGTCTACCTCTAACTTATTCTAGGTATTGACCTCACTTATGCTGCACATATTGATGAGGTTTCTAAGGTGCTCACCTCTTCAAAGGTTAGCCCTTCTCTTTGGGTATCCATTGTTTCCACAATCCCCTCTAACTGTTTGCCCAAATCCTTGAGTGCGTCCATTATACGAGTGATCTTGGGATATAATTCTTTAATGTTGGTTCTTCTTAATTTATCCTTGAAAGGTCTCAATAGCCTCTAATTTATTCTCAACCTTGGCTATAATTTTTTCAGTGTTCCGCCCTATTCACCTTGTTCTTCTCCTGAAATCCTTGAGCTCTACTTCATGGGTGGCAACTAATGCTTGCCACTCTATCTCTATCAGTGCAGTTGTCATAGGAGGCCTAAACAACTTGGGAAATGACTTTCACATCCATTAGGAATGTCTTATACTTTGGGCTATAATGGCCCCAAACTTCATCTTTTCCTCTTTTTCTCTACACATCAATGCCTTTTGCAAACTCTAAGGCCGGTGATCATCTTTCCATTGTGAGAACACGAGTTAATTCTTCTAGGCATTGTAAGTTTGATTCATATCTCTACGTGGGTGGTGTCAATGGAGATTAGAGGGAAATATTTCATCAAGTCTCCACCGCAACTTATTCTAGGTATTGACCTTTCTGTTTATTTCTCTATTGTGACAGAGGTCACCAACTAAGGTGCTCACCTCTTCAAAGGTTAGCCCTTATCCTTGGGTATCCATTCCTTTCTCACAATTCCCTCTAAATCTGTTCTTTCCAAAATCCTTGAGTGCGTCCATTCTACGAGTGATCTTGGGATATAATTCTTTAAGTTTGGTTCTTAATTTATCCTTGAAAGGTCTTAATAGCCTCTAATTTATTCTCAACCTTGGCTATAATTTTTTCATGTTCCGCCCTATTCACCTTGTTCTTCTCCTAGAAATCCTTGAGCTCTACTTCATGGGTGGCAACTAAATGCTTGCACTCTATCTCTATCTCTATCCTCATACGGTTGTCATAGCATAGGCGAAAAAAACTTGGGAAATGACTTTCACATCCATTAGGAATGTCTTATCTTGGGCTATAATGGCCCCAAACTTCATCTTTTCCTCTTTTTCTCTACACATCAATGCCTCCTTTGCAAACTCTAAGGCTGGTGATCATCTTTCCATTGTGAGAACACGAGTTAATTCTTCTAGGCATTGTAAGCTTGATTCATATCTCTGCGTGGGTGGTGTCAAGTCTGGATGCTTCAAGATAATGGCACTTGTGATCATCTCCACCTTCTTGGAGACTTTACATACCCTTTCCTTCTCTTCCTTTAATTCAAATCTTAGTTGAGCACTGACTAGTTCCTCATGTTTTAACTCCTTAGTTCTTTTCTCTAGCTCCTCTTCCTTCTTCTCCAGATCTCGCCTCTAGAAACTTCACTCTTGTTGTTCCTCCCAAAGATTTTGGCCTCTACTTCCACCAAAACTTTATTCAACATTGCAGATTTATTCATCTAATAGCCACTGAGTTTTTACCAAGGGGTTATCACCTTTTGACTCTAGTACCTTCATTATTGCCCCTTGGCTCACTTCAAATTCTGGTTCATCGATGTGGGACTCAAATTCCCAAGAAATAATTTTCCTTGTCTAGGGTATGCACCTTCCTCATCAAATGATGCCATATCCAAGAGTTTCTCTGTTGGTATGGTGCTTTGAAAGCATGTGTGCAACACCTTGTTTGGTCATCAATATAGCCCATCCTTTGAACCTATGATGCTCTACACTTTTTCTCCCCATGCGCGCATCCTTAGGAAATCTCACATATCAAACTGGGATCCCCTCCATGTTGCCATATTCCTTTTCTACGCTTTCCTCCTCTGCTTCCTTCATCACTAGGTCTGCATGTTGCATTCCATCTCTTACTCCACTAGGTCTTCAATGATCTTGGCTACTTCCTTCTCCGTGGCCTCATCTATCTATTCCTTAGTGAGGCTTGGGGTCCTTTTTTCTTTTGTGACTTCCTCACTTACCCCCCTATTCTAAGTATCTTCTTCTTTCCTTGTCATTATCCCTCTTGGCAAAGATGTATTCATTTTCTTCTTCCTCTCCTTCCTCCTCCGAGTCATGAACCTCATAGATAGGATGGTCCTCGCCTCCTGGTTCATCTTCATCATCATCATCTCTCTCACCTCTATAGGCCTCCAAGCTCTCTATATCCTCTGAATCATTTTCTTCTATCACCTTCTACTTCTTCTTGGCAGGAGATTCTACTTCCTTCTCCTCCTCCTCTAGTGACCTCTCCTGGGTGATGGGTTCCTCATGCTCCAACTTCTTCCTATAGAGTCTTTACTTTCATCGGGGACTTCTTTCTCTGCATATAAGTACTAGGCTTAGCATTTTTGTCCCTAGTGCTTACTTACTTGTTGTGTAGCTTTGAACACTTGGTGCTTTCTGCACCTCTTCCCTTTCCCTCTTCTTTAGTGTGGGCTTCTTTCTACCTATGGGGTCCTCAGGGATGGATACATCATTTTCCAAGTATGCACCCTTTTCAAATTTTGGCCTGATGTGAAGGTATATTCTTGTTATAGCCCTTCCAGTGATTGGAAAAGTCATTGGTTTCATCATCTATATCTCATGGGAGACATATCTCTCCATGTATGCATGCTTCTTGGGGTAAACCAACTTCTTTACAACTCTCTGTGGTCTTGATCCACCTCACTAAGGTCAAACCTTAGTCTCTTGGCCTCTTTAAATTTGTTCACCCCCACTTGGAAGTATAGTGTGGTGAAGGAGAAGGGAAGCTTGCACCATGGGCTCATTGTTTCATCTATCAACCTAAATCTACCAATGTAGAAGTGTTGATATACCATGAATTCTGCTTCTCCTTGCACAAGTGTGGGTAACTACTCTGGAATTCTCCATTCCACCCCAAACATGTCCCTCATGTGCTTGTACCATTTTCTAAATGTGCCTTGTGAGTGGTTGTCATTGGTCTCACAAGTATATTTTGTGAACCTTTTCACGGGTGAGGGATCCTCTTCTGGTACTCCCAAACAAACCTTTCCATCCCATCAAGCACTCCAATTTTTGAGAAGACAATTGTGAGGAGGACATTACCAAATAGTATCTTCTCACCTTCTTTATGCCATGCTTTGATGATTTCATCCATGATGAAAGTAGACAAGTTGTAGATGGTCCCCTCAGATATTTTTCTAGCACATGTTCAAGCCATGCCTTGTTCACTTGAGTCCATCTCTCTTGGTCATTGAGCTTGGTTACCAAGCATGTGGCCATCCTCATCACAGGGTTTTGGGATCTCAATGATGTCAAAGTATCATGATCCTTTCTTATAGTCATATGCAGCAACTATTTCCTTGATGGCCTCCTTGTCACTTAGGTCATCATCAATGTTATCCCCTTCACAGATAAGGCTTGTGAACTTGGAAATTAATTGGGGAGTTATGCATCTTTTGCCCCATGAAATAAAAGTGGTCTTCATGAACACACACATTAGCCATTGGTAGAGGCACTTAGGTTTTCCAAGTAGGGTAGTTCATAAATTTGTAGTAATCCTACCTTCTCCAACTTAACCTTTACCTCATCATTGTAAATGGGCATGCCTTCTAGCATTCTCTTGTTGGTTGGGTGCACCAATTCCAAGGCCATCTCCTTCTCTATTGTAGTTGTGTGATGGTTATAATCACTCACCATCATCTTCCTTAGGTGTGATTCCCATTCTTTTCCCAACAACACCCCATCTGGGTACTACATCTCTACGTACCATTCTTCATTTGTGCTCTCGATGTTATTTTTTGTTTTCCCTTTCCCTTTTTTTTTGCTTCTTTGGTGAGATGGTTGGTTTTCTAGGTGCCATCTTTCTAACTAGTTTTAGTACTTAGAACTTCTCCCTCTTGCTCTGCTTTACCACTCTATCTAGCCCCAAGCTCGATCTTCATGGAAAAATCCTTCTAACTCCATGCCCTAGTCACCAAACCCTAACTGGAAAAACCCTTCCACAAGACGGTGCTTGCTTACTTAACTTCTCCATGCCCATGTACTCCTTTCCTACTAGTTTGCAAATTACCCTAGCTATGCACTTCAGATCTCTCAAATGCTTCCTTCATCACAAATATCTTGCTTTGGATGCCCTAGTTCACAAGATATTTCTTCCCTTCATAATCATGCAATAAATAATGAAGTGCTCGACCTTTTATTTATAGTTTTTCCCTTTTCCTAGCATTAAATGCTCTCTCACCTACCACCATACTTTGACCTTAAATGTGAATTTTTCCACTAAGATGGTCTTAAGTGCCTTTTCCCTTACATGCCCACACTTGCGTGAAAAAATTTCTACAACCTTCGGTGTGAAAAAATCCATCTTGACAAAAGACTCTTATGCACGTGTTCATAGCGCCAAAGGCACTTCTTCCATCCTTTTCCCTATTTTTTCCCTCACCTACCTCATGTTGTTCTATGCTCTTCTCTCTTTACATGGTGGTTTCTTGAGGCTTTCTTGACACCAACCATTCATCCATCTCTTCTCTACACGCCTATTAACCTTACACACCTTAGTTCTTTTAACCAAGGCCATTCACCATAACTTCTACTGCCAAACACACTTGTATTATAGGCCTATACTTCCTTTCTCCACCCCACACTAAAACAATGTGCGTCCCTCTGCATATACACAACCTTCAAAAATAATGTGGTTACTTGGTGCACACATGGTATAAAACAAAACAACAGAAAGGAATGAACAACGAGAAAGGGAAACACAAGAAAATAAAATGCACTAAAGGAAAGTCTATTCTAACTAGCAACACTACCTTATTTACAAACACCAAGAAGACTTATTTATAGTAGGGCTTCAGCCTACTCCCATTGAAGTGTCTAGTAATCTCATCCCATCCAATGCTTACAACTGGCATGCGCTAAATCAAGGATGTACGAGATGATGTAAGGGCCTAACCAATGGAATTTTAGCTTCCCAAGATGGCAAAAACTTGGAATCATATAGAAAAACCATCTTCCCAACCTCAAACTTCTTGTTCTTGATGTGATGATCATGCCATGCCTTTTTTTTGATTTTTTTAGTCTTCTGGCTCCACCTGGCGAGTGACCATCTTTCATCCAACTATTTAATTTTCAATCCTTTCTTCCAGCGCTTGCTCATCGGCTAATCCTCCTATGCATGCTGCTATACATAGCAAAGTAACATGAATTCAATTGGTAGGAAAACCTCCATGCCAAACACCAATTGAAATGGTGTGGCCTTATTTAACCTCTTGTAGGTTGTCTTGTATGCCCAAAGAATGATGATACTTTGTCATCCCAATCTTGTCTACCAACATCACAGATCTTAGTTAACGTGTGACTAAGTATTTTGTTAAATGCCTCAGCATAGTTCCATTTTCTTGAGGGTGATAGGGGTAGTCTTGTGATGGGCCACCATAAATTATGATAACAGAATCCTGACCATCTCATTGAGAAAGTGTATACCTCTATCACTTGTCAAACTCAATGGGCATCCATACCTGCTGATTATATTTTCCCATAAAAATCTAGTAGTTGTAGCCACTTTATAATCCTTTTGTAGGTGTTTCCTCTACCCACCATGTCAAATAATCAGTGCAAGTGATGATATACCACAAACCAGTCCTTCACGCCACTGTGAGATTGGTCCTACAAAGTCGATAGCCCATTTCTCAAATGGTTCCATGTTGGCTATTGGTCGTAAGGGCATTTCATCCCTCTTTCCAGGTTTTCCAAGGCACTGGAAATGGTCACAGGCCTTGCAAAACTCAATACAATCTTGGTAAATGGTTTCCCACCAAATCCCTATGAGAAGAATCTTCCATGTGGTTGCATTTCCCACATAGTGTCCTCCTGTGATCCCACCATGCACTTCTTCCATAATTGCAATGCACTCATGTTCTAGCACGCATCGGCACAAAACCTCATCATGACCCAATTTGTATAGATCTCTGCTAATCAACATGTAAGGCACGGTGCATATGGCCAATTGTTTCCTCTCCAAGGCCTTCATTCCTTCTGGTGCCACACCTATCTTAAGAAATACTTGTAATGTCCTCCAAATCCGAGGGCGCACACCACAACCTAAATAGTTGTGCATCTAGCATAGTCTCCTCATGCTCTACTGTGTCCTCCTCCCTGAGTCAATCCTAGATAGATGATCGGGTCCAAAATTACTCTTTCCTGGCTTCACAACCATGGTGAACTCAAATTCTTGAAATAGTAGGACCCACCGACATATGCACCCTTGAAGAACACTTATTGACTAAGTATTTTAATGCCATGTGGTCCATGTAGAATATAAAGGGTGTTTCCAATAGATACTTCCTAAACTTATGCAGCGTAGATCATGGATAATGCTTCACACTTAGTAGTTGTGTAATTTTTCTCTCTGTGTTAACTTTCTGTTGGAAAAACACAAGGGATGATCAACAATCCCTTCACCAGGTTGTGTGTGATATTTGCTCCAATGGTTGTGCCTGAGGCATCAACATGAACATGGAAAGGCTTATCCCAAGAAGGGAATCATAGTATGGGCATGGTGACAAGCTTATCCTTTAAAGTATTAAATGCCTTCTTGTGCCTCTCCCCAAAGGAAGGAACTCTTGTGTTTAAGAAACTCTTCTAAGGGCATGGCTATCCTAGCATATCCCTTGATGAACTTCTTGTAATACCCTATATGCCCAAGGAATCCATGCACTATTGCACTTTGGCTAGTAGGCTCCCCCAACCCCACAATGACAACAACTTTGGCGGGATCTACTAGTAAGCCCTCCCTACATATGATGTGCCCCAATAATGTTCCAAATGGGGTAGCAAAGACACATTTCTTAATGTTGAGGGATATCCTCAACTTGACACATCTCTCAAACATTAATCTTAAGTTATCACAGTGGTCCTTCACTAGCCCATACACTTTGTCAATCATCTAGATAGACTTGAAGAAATTTGTGGATAAAGTCCTAAAATGCTTGTACCATAATGCGAGAACACAACAGGTGCACATTCTTCAACCCAAAGGGCATGACCATATAGGAAAAATTCCCCACTTAGTGGTGAAATTTGTCTTCTCCTAGTCCTCCTTTGTGATCCAAACCTAGTGGTACCCTAAAAATCCATCCATAAAGGAATAGACTTCACATCTGGCCACTCCTTCCAAAATTTCTTCAGTGAAGGGGGTTGGAAAAGGATCGATGACACAAACTACATTCAACTCCCTATAGTCTACATAGATCCTTATCCTTCCATCCTTTTTGATACTAATGACCATTGGACTTACCCACTCTAACTCTTCAACAACTTCAATGATGCCCGATGCTATCATCTTATCTATTTCTTCCTTGACCTTCATGTGCAGTTAGGATTCATTCGGTATGGTCTCTTCCAAACTAGGCATGCACCCTCCTTCAACTTGATCCTCATTTCCCCCAAGGAATGGTGAATGCCTTTGAGTTCATGATACCCATGAGGGAATAAATCCTGGAACTCACGTAATAGATCAATGATCTTAGAGACCTCCTTCTCTCGACCAATAATCCCCGATGATGGCCTCCTTAGGTTCCTCTTTTGTACCAATGTTAACCTTTTTTGTCTTTAATGGTTCATGGTAGGTGCGTGCCATTCATCAACACTATCTATCACTTCATGCATCCTACAGAATGGTTAACATCCAAGCTTTCCACTTCCTCCCCATCAATTACATACACCATCTTCCCTTTTTCTTTTTCCATGCATGCATGCTCAAGTTGTATCTCTTCTGATTCTTCTTCCTCAAAGCACACCTCCAAGCTAGGTTCTCCTAGAAACTCTTGTATTCTATCCTCCACCATAGCACTATCCCCTATTGTAAGGTGCTTGAAAACCTATAATGCCTTATCCACTGATGGCTTTGTACTCTGATACTCAAATTTGAATGAGATCAACCATCAATTCTTTCCAATTACCAGTTTGGTGGCATGTTTCTGAATGGATATACCATGCATGCACACAACCTTGTAGTGTGGAATACAACTTATGTACCCATAATGATGGTGGTAAGGCTTTTTGCTTCCTATCTAGGCCTTCTCACATGCTTGGATATGGAATGAAGTGGTCTCTTTACCATGGTAGTCTTGAATGACCGTGGGCATGTTGCTTCTAGAAAACCTTATAGAGAAATGATTCTTACCTCACACCACTCCAAGAGGCTCTCTCGATGTGTAGCCCACCAGGTGTGTAGTCCTGAGTAGGTATAAATTAAGCATCCCTCTTCTTTCATCCTCATTTTTCCATTGAGCTTCCATGTCCCATAAGAAAATTTTAGGGTATGCCCCTCCAGAGTAACTTGGTAACTTCTTTCCTCCTAGGCACTTGAGTGAGCATGCCTTGGTCACTTTTGTTACAGACCCCCTCAATTGTCACCCAATTAACTCATAGGTCCCATGCACCAATTGTCACATGCCATGCTTGTGGTATCACTCATAGACTGGGCATCCTCAAATTGGATAACTCCTTCTGTAGGGTGAATTATCTCTGGGTCTCTGATGGAGCACACATAAATTCTATCAAGGACCTCTTCTCCCAAAGGTTCAAGTGTAAGGTGCCAACTTCCCATCCATTAGAGGGATGATGACCCATTCTTCCTTGTTTTCAAAACTGATATATCCTTTGTTGAACCTCAAGTCAACATTGTTCTTATAGCACCATGGGCACCCAAGTAATGCTAGAAAATTGTCTTCCTCGAAAGTGCCAAAGACTTTGAAGTCTCCAGTAAACTTGGCCCCCTGAATGGTAATCACTGCATCCTTTAATACTCCAATGGGCATTGCCTTAGTTTTTTTTCCATATACAACACATTCGAAGATGGCTACAATGTGGGCCTTCCCATTTGATGTCAGGCATCTAGTGTAAGAACATTGACTTTTGCTCTCATGTCAATTAATATGTTTCTTAGAAGCCAACCATCCATAACTATGTTCAGTGTGATTTCTTTGTCATAATCAAGGCTATGGGGAGGGAGGTTTGCATGCAACACCTACCTTTCACACTCTCTCTCTAGCGCATGGCATCTTTTCTCATAGCCATTCTCCTAGCAAGGGAATAATATTCTCTTGCCTTAACATTTTGCATACTTCCTTGACCTCATCCAGGTCCTTCTGTGGAGCCTCAACATTCTTCTTTTCTCCTGCTACTTGGACTACTCCTTTAGACACTAGATTTCTCCTGCAAACTCTAAATGACATCCATTGTCTCTTGATACACCTCCTTCTAGTGGGAAGGGTCTGGATACTTCCCATGTACCACTTCTTCTCTTGAGACTAGAGTCTTTTTCCTTGGTACTTCTTTGGCATGCATGCCTTTTGCTCATGTTGTCACCAAAATAGGTTCTAACCCTAATCACATGCACACTCTGGCATCCACTATGTGTCAACCTTCTTTATACTCACCATCATGGTGCCCTTTGTCTTTTTGGTGTTGTTGGCTCATGTGCTCAAAAAACTCTAGGGCACTCCTCATACTTGTGCTTCTTTCCACACCATGAGCACTGCAATAACTATGGGCACTCACACTTGTAGTGTTATGTAGATCCACAATTATAGTAGGTTCCTCATGGGAACTCACTTCTTCCTCCTCCATGATTACCATGACCATGAAATCCTCCATGAAAACCTCTCCCATGCACCTCCATCCATCCACATGTCCCTCATAATCAATGATCATCATCCTTGAACCACTTGCAAGGCTAGTCTGGTGCACACACACACCATGATCAATGGCCTCATATATCTATTCAATAAGCCTACAATCCTTAGTATCATGGGTCGTAGAGGTGCATATATTACAATATCAAGACACATTCTTCTGAATTATGCATTGTAACAAGGGGCATCTACTTGCATCATGGTCCCCATGAAAATTTCACAATCTACCACTTATATGCATGCACATACTTTTTCGGGGAAACTATCCTTGGCATGCCCCTCTACTTCACAATCCATGCACCAAATACCACTATTAGTCTCATGTGTAGAGTTTAGAGAAAATTTTCTAAGTGTTTGGCCATGGAAGTGATTTGAGCCTCTAGAAAAGGGCTCACACCAATATCAACGCTCCCAACTGCTTCAACGTGTAAAAGGAAGCTCTAAGCCTCACGTGGGTCAATAAATGTTTTATGGATAATGCCCTTCTAAATGGTGTTATCAACCCTCCAAAAAACCATTGAGCATGTTGTGAAGGGTGAATGTCATATGAAAAATTTGATAGGAGAGTTTTAAACCATGCATCATACTCCCACACACTCTGCCATTCCCTGTTGAATCTCCTTTAGAGCGTTGATGCTCTTTTGCTCAAACTCAGGGATGTGGAATTCTACTAGGAAGGCATTTTTCAATGTGTGTAATCTACCACCATCTGATGGGGGTCATACTTCCTATACTAGCTATGCACGTGCCCTTGTAACATCATTGTAAATTGACTAGCCTTTATTCTAGGGGTTGTGATCCCCTTCATGCCATAAAAACTCACACTTGTGAACATGCTCTATAACATCCTCTATGCCCTGGTAGTCTGGAAAGTGTAAAGACATTTCAAAATTACCTAAGGAGGTGGTTGAGGCCCTATGTCCTCTTGATCCAGATCCTTGGTTTCCTCTGGTGTTTCCTCCACTAGATCCACTAGATCCACTAGGTCCTGTGCCTCCCGATCCACCAGTTCCACCTCCAGATCCTCCTGTAGCTAGTAATGGGCCTGAAGTGGTCATGCCTAGTGTCCCCAATGTCCCACTAAACTATGCACCAATGGTCTATGAGATTGTTCCACTACTAGATGTGTGTCCCATGCCACTCCCCAATGACACATTGCCCAAACCTTGTGTATTTTCCCCTTGCCCAAAAATTCCTCCAAACACTGGAATGGTATGTGCAGCCATAGAAGTCCCAAATGAGAAATTATATCTCTGGGCATGTAGATCGGTCACTTCCACCGATACAAACTAGGTTAAAATACTTCTCCCTTGATTTGAAAACCAAGCGCCAAGGTCCAGTCACTAGGTGGGTTCGATGCATGCCAATGACTCTTCTTTCTCCATGACAAACTCTCATCAAAGATAAAGGGTCTCTCTCCCACATTTTCCAAGATGGGGTAGCATAGACATACTACTCAGGTTCCATGTCCTCTACATGAACCTCAACTCCTTCCCATAATGTCTACCTCCATAGATCCATCACACTTGTAACCTCACATTGTCTAGCAATCTCCCTTTCACGTGCTTCACTATACTTGAGTCATCTCTCCTCCCTTTCTTTCTCAGTCACAATGTCTTCATCCTCCTCCACCCTAGCTTCCTCACCCAATGCTCAAAAGGGTTTAGCTAACCATTGGAAATGCCTCTAAACTCAAGGTAATGATCAAGATCTTCATTGCACAAAGGAATAACACATAGAAATGATCCTCTGGGCTCCCTCAAAAACTTGAACTCAACAACTTCCGG
Organism: Taxus wallichiana var. yunnanensis; assembly: GCA_018340775.1. Classification (NCBI taxonomy): domain Eukaryota; kingdom Viridiplantae; phylum Streptophyta; class Pinopsida; order Cupressales; family Taxaceae; genus Taxus; species Taxus wallichiana. Next base: position 264,493,368 of record CM031236.1, read on the forward strand.
ACAAGAGTACGTAGAAATGGCATATTCTAGAGTGTAGCTAGCCAACACTCCCTTCCACCAATGATCCACAACACGAGTCCACATGTCAGATCTACATCTTGCAACCTCTGGTAATCATCTTGGGTCCATACACATGCTCTATAGTACCAGCTTGATCTAGACACATATGCTTGAGAGCCATTCATATAACTCTACTTGGGAAGCAAGAAAAAAGAAAGTTTCATACAACTCATGGTAGAGGTTCTCTTCTACCCATCTACGCATCAAACTCAGGTCCAGTGTTGAATCTCTAAGAAAATTCATCCTCCGTGCTCTTGAACCATGTTTCAACACTTTCCAAGGTTAAACACTCTGTCATCACATAATATAGATACAAAGATGCATGCCATTTCTTACAAAACTTCTTCAAAAAGAGGTCCCAATAAATGGAACCAAGATGTAGTCAATTTTTATACCCCTTAACAAATAAGGACAATCCCATGCGTGCATCGACCTATCACCCAATGGGTGTTGGGCACTCACCCAGGCACGCGTGCATTGAGCCCCTCTTTTATGTGAGTTGTGCAAGAATGTAGCATAGATGCGTAATAGAAAGATAGAAGAAACTCCTTATTCAACTGAGAACTTTGAGTAAATGCTACACTAATGTATCATTCGATAAAGAAGCACATTGACAAAAGATAGATCTGAACCATGAGGGAAAGAGGATGCATAATGATTATACTCATTCATATGAAACACACTAAACATAACAAAAAGAGATATGTATGAGCCATGAACCACATATATTCATATTTGAACATGTCCAGTAATCACATTACATCTATCAAGGTCATTATAGACCAAAATGATAGTGCAGATTAGAACCATGTAGCAAGACTAGACTTACGTCCCTTACAATGCAAAAGAAAAACATGTACCCATCCCTTGATACATCATTCTTCCTATAGATCTCCTAGCCCAACCCATAAAGCTCTCCATGTATTTCTATAGAGCTTCACCTCTCATCTACTCTCTCTAACCCCTCTATGTGTATCTTTATGTCCTTTCTTTTCTACTCTTTTATAGCTTTACCGGGTGCTTGTATTTATAGCCTTTCTCAACACCTTCAAGCCTTCACAGGGAGTTGTAGATCCATTGCCAAGTGTCCAAGGTGGTCCTCCATGGGAGCATGCTTCTTCAGGCTCGAGCTCTCCACTCTTTTACAATGATGGCCTTCTAGAATCTTCCATCACAAGGTATATTCCTTCTACACCTTATCCACTCTGCATGCGTAGTTGGGTCACACTTTTCTCATGTTCTATCTGATATGCCAAATATGGCTAAGTCCCAAAACCTTTTCTCTACCTTACACGTGTGCCACTTGTTCTACTAAACCCTAAGGGTTTCTATCATCCATGGGCCAACTTGTATGGACAAGGTGATTGTTCTAGATAATTTTCATTTGTTATTATAATAATCATGAATAGTTATAACATTAGCTCACAAAATTTCTTCGTATGGCCAATTCATCTCAACATTTATAGAGCAGATATTCAAGGTAGATTCATTATCAAAAAGTAATGTTTTAATCTTATGATTGGTAATGTAGGCTTAAATATAATTTTTTTTTTTTTTTGAAGATTAGAGTTTAAGAGGTCCTGGGTAGTGCATGAAAATAAAGGATTGTTTGGGAAAGCATCGTAATAAGTGCTTGAAATTACTACGTGTTTATATCCTTAGGAAAACGTGCTTTGTGAAGAGCACAAGTAAGGATATCTTGAAGTGTGGGTGAAATTTTTAATAACTCCATGAGTGAGATATATGTGGGCATCGTCTCTAACTTCCTTACAAGGTCATAAGCACAAGATGTGGAATATTTAGCACTAGTTTTGGGTTTCTAATTGGATATAACTATAGGATTGGAAGACACTTGAGGTATGGATGAGGTGGATGGTTACTTAGCGGCAGCACCCAAACCTTATTTTTTCATTTGGTCATTGCATTAGTAGGAGTATAGAGCTTGATGGTGGTAATGGAATTAGGTATTTTTCTATGAATGAAATGATTGAATCGAATTCAACATTGTTTGAATATTGTTCATTATCAAGATATTTACCATTTGTATTATTCTTGGGTAAAGGATTTGAAAAAACCTTTACATTTTAATTTTATGTTTTATTAGGTGATGGATCTTCAATTGCAATTCCTCTACTATCGATGAGATCTTGAATATAATGGCAAAGTCTCATGCAACACTTTGTAGTGTTGTAGTCAATGCGATGAATATTGTTATCCTCAACGAATTTATACCAAGATGGTTTTGGTTTCCTTTCTTCAAAGGGTCTAGTGATGGGTGTTTCACCTAATTTTTTATTTGGTTAAAATTGAATAGGAAATAGGTTATGAGGAATACATGTGATATGTAGGTCAAATATTGAATGTGTGTGTTACTAAATTTTTGATCCAAGTTAATCATGAAGAGATTCACTTTGGCTAGCAGAACGAACCATATAAGAAACCAAAAATACCATCAAATAGTATTAATAATATAGGTTAGTGGAATGCCTAATGAGTGCTAGATCCAGGAAGTGAGGTGCTTCCTAGAAGGTTGTCAATCCACTTTTAAATACAATTTAATGCAAATATCATGAAGTAAGGAAATACTACCGTAGTTATACAATTTAGGTATCTCATGAAAATAAAATAAGAAAATATAATCTAACATGTAAGGTTATGATTAAATCTGGGGTTTGGTAGGTTATTCTGGGTTTTGCATGTCTGACAGGGCTCTAGGATTGATCGGGTAAGGTCTGGGCTATTTTTAGTTGATCGAGAGGATTGATGGTCAAAAGGAATGAAATGACACAAAGACTGATATAAGTAAAATGAATGATGTCAGTATGGAGGTGAAACCGATAGCACTCAAAGAACCAACATTGGTAGGGTAAATTGATAATAATTTGATAAAAATGGGTTTTGGGCTTCCTCGATTACAGAGAGAGAAAGAAGGGTGTGGTTAGGTTCATGATATTACTGAGAAGACTTAAGGATATAGAGGGGGAAGTTATAGAAGGAAAAATATTCTATAGGTGGTTGGGTTGGTAGATTGGTGAGGAGGTGGAGATAAAGGAATACATACATAAATAAAGTATAATGAAAGAGGTAAGGAATCTATACTTTAAGAAAGCACAATATGATTGAAATCATGTATACTTACTTGCATTTATAGATATGGTAGGTGAAGGTGGAGGGTAGTTGATCTATGAAGAGATTATGGAGTCAAGTGCCATGATAGTACTCGGTAATGTTCTTGTGAGTATTCCAATGCTCTGAAAGGAGAACCAACTGCTTGTTTAGGTCTGTGTCATCTAGATGCTGAGAGGCTTTGGATTCACACTTGAATGTAATAGTTCTCCCAAAACTAAAAATGACCAACCTAGGTAAAAGGTTTTAAAATTTCATATATATGAACCAATGACGGTTAGGTAACCAAGCGTCGGCCGAGGATAAGCAAGATCGCTTAATGTGGATAAATCTAGGTTTACCAAAAATAGGTAGATATTCCTCTTTTACATTCAAGTGTTAACATGTGATTTTCTAGATAAAGATGTGTTCTTTTGATTGTTGAAGATCATGCTTGATAAGGATAAATATTTTTTGTTCTTAAAAATCATTAGACTAAAATTATATGGTTGTCAAGAATTCATTTTCACTTTTGAAAGATGAGCCGCAATCTAGTTTTAAGAGTTGCAAACTTATTTCTTCTTATGACTCATCCTTGGATCAATTTCAGTGATCCAAGGAATGTTTCAAGTCTTCTTCATAGACTGAATGGTAAAATTGACATTCAGTAGTTTAAGGGACATAGAAGACTGAATTTTAGATTATACTAATTATTGGTTTTGTTTCAACATGTCTTCGTTCGCTTGTATGTTTGTACCTGTGTCTTTGGTGATTGATCTTGGATGGACATTAAGGACTTAAGAAAAATTGAATTCTCTAAGGAGAATTTTAGAGTCCTAAAAATCTAAGGACTATCCTAACGGTAACATAAGCTAGGTAAGAATAGTTATGTTCTAGCTATGTTTATTTATTGGAATTTTGTTCTAACATAAGCCTCTTATTCTTATTGTGGGGTTGGCATCCTAACCTAAGCGTTATGCTAAGCGAATAAGGGAAGAGTTACTAAGGGGATACTAAGCTATTTTAGTTATTACCTAATACTAAAGGGTTGTGATTTGAACCTAACCTAAGGTGGGAATTCTAATGGAAAATGTTTTAAAACCTACGTTACTAATTGTTAAACTAACCTAAGTCTATTTGAATCTAGCCTAAACTAAAGGGAACCTAAAGGGGTTGCATGACATAAGGGTGATGGTTCCAATGGAATTTAAATGATTTGAAATGGTTTTAAATGAAGAAGTACTGCCAGATTTTGCAGAGGGCCAGTGGATTTGGTGGAGGCCTATGTAGAAGCTCCACTAACAGATGGAATTGCATTTTTGTGTTGATTTGGCATTCTCCAGATTTAAGAGGCAGTGGCAAGGAAATATAAGTGGTAATTTTGGATTGAATGGAATTTATGGAATTTATGAGCCTCGGTCTTCGCATGCAAACCATCTTGGAAACTTAGGAGGTGGGTTTGTAGGAGGTCATTTGGTTTTTCTTGCATGGCAGATTTTTCTCTGCATGGAGCTAACTGGTTCTTCGAACCAGCAGTTCAACCTTCACTTCAAAGATATTTTTGGTTTCTTCAGCCTATTTTTGATCGAAGGAAAATATATGAGGTGTAGGAGGAAAAGAAGTTTGATTGTTGATCTTTCATGGAGGAGAAAAAGAGTTGGAAGCTTGGCTAGAAGTCTCCTTCGATTTGGTGGAAGCACTATCAGGCATGATAGGCTCTAACTATTAAAATTCTTTGCGTTCTTCTAAATGATTCATTAGAACAACTCTGCTCTCATGAGATTCATGTTTTCTTGCCTATCTGGTTATTTTTCTTGCTAGGTTTTATGGATCCTTGTGTGTTTGATTTGAATCCATGGCAAAATAGTATTTTTTGGGGTGTGGAGCCTATTTTTTGGTCTTCTTGAATCAGTGTTGAAGTGCTAGAGCTCGAACGGTTAAGTTTGGAGACTTCAAGAGCATTTTGCGCTTGTTTTTGTGATGTTTTTTTCCATCACCGTGCCATTGTTGTTAATATGCTTTGCTAATATGTTGTTAACTAGGTGTTAATGTCGGGACAATTTTTCCAACCGTGGGAAGTTGAGAGGTCGCGACTTCCAAACTTCTAGGTTCAATCGTAGGGATTCTTAAAAGGATTGTAATCCTATAAATAGAGGTGTCAGGGTATCTTAAAGATAGCTTGAGTGTTCAAGATGTCTTGAGTCTTAATGATCAAGAGGTGATCAAGAGTGATCAAGGTTAAGCAATTAGGTGTCAATTGTGGTTTAGCATCTTTAGAATTCTTTTGTGAGTTCATAACTAAGAGAAGACTATGAGAGTTGTTTTACTCTTGTTAATAATAAAATCTAAGCAAGTTCTTGGTGTACGTAGCCCACATTGAGTGAACCACGTTAAATATTGTCTTGTCTTCTTTTGTGCATTATTTATTTATGATGTTATATTTTTGCAAGTATAATTCTTCTATATAGTTTCATACTTATGTGGTTTGAGGAATTGTTTCCACATATTTGTTCTCTATTTCCTAACAATTTGTATCAGAGCTTTGGTGGTTTTTTTCTAAAGTTTTAAATCACATGGAAAGTTTACCTTGAGTGGGAGCTATGGCAAAAGAGGGTAGATCTAGGGATGAGAAGTTCAATGGGCAGAACTTTGGTTTGTGGAAGATGCAAATGGATGATTACTTATATTAGAAGGACCTCCATGTTCCTTTGGCTAGAAAAGCAAAGAAACCTACAGCCATATCGGATGAGGATTGGGAGTTACTGGATAGAAAGGCACTCGGGGCAATTCGTTTATGCCTTGCATCTTTGGTTGCTTTCAACATATCGCAGGAGAAGACCATAGAAGGTCTCATGAGTGCATTGGGGAAGTTATATGAAAAACCCTCTACCTCTAATAAAATATTTTTGATGAAAAAGTTATTTAATATGAAGATGTTTGAGAATGGTTTTGTTGCTGATCATTTGAATGAATTTAATACAATTGTGAGTATGTTAAACTCGGTAAAAATTGACTTTGATGATGAGGTCAGGGATTTGTTGATTTTGTGCTCCTTACCAAATAGCTGGGATAGCTTGGTTATGGCTTTAAGTAATTCAGTCTCTAATAACTTAAAGATGAAGTTTAAGGATGTAATAGGTGTGATCCTAAGTGAGGAAATGCAAAGGAAGAGAATCGTAGATTCTTCTACTTCATAAAACGCTTTGACAATGGAGAGCAGAGGGAGACAAAAGAACAGAGGGAAAGGTAACCATGGGAAGTCGAAGGATCATGGAAGGTCAAATTCCAAGAGTAACTTAGAATGTTGGCACTGTGGGAAGGTTGGTCATGCTAAGAAAGATTGTTGGGCTCTTCAGGATAAGAAAAACAAGGAGGAAACTCAAGAGGTAAATTTGGTAGCAGGTGATGTTTTTCAGATGCCTTAATTCTTTCTTTAGATAATATTGTTAAATCTTGGGTGTTAGATTCAGGGGCTTCTTTCCATGCCACCCCACATAGACATTACTATACTGATTTTGTTCAAGGTGATTTTGGACATGTATATCTTGGTGATGATGAACCATGCAACATAGTAGGGAAAGGTTGTGTTCGGGTGAAAATGTAGAATGGGAACACATGGCTACTTAAGGATGTTAGGCATGTGCCTAAGTTGAAACATAACTTGATAATCAATGGGAAAGCTGGGTAGTGATGGTTTTACAATTAGTTTTACAACATATTCTTGGAAGGTTACCAAGGGAGATCTTGTGGCTATAAGAGGTAAGAAAAATGGTACTTTGTATTTAACTAGTGGTGTTGATTATTGTAATTTATTTGCTATATATGGAGATGTAATTTTATGGCACCAGAGACTCAGTCATATGAGTTATAAGGGCATGTAGATTATAAAGGAAAAGTTTCTTGGATTAAAGGAGTTAGATTTGGACTTCTATGAGGACTATGTTTATGGGAAACAGAAGGGGTGAGATTCCTCAAGGTTGGACCTACCAGGAAGGAGGGTAAGTTGGAGTTAGTGCATATAGATGTAGGGGGCCAACTAAGGTAAAATCTAATGGTGGTTCATGTTATTATTTCACTTTAATTGATGATGCAACTAGAAAAGTTTGGGTATATTGCATTAGAAAGAAATTTGATGTGTTTGAAACTTTCAAAAGATGGAAAACCTTGGTTGAGAATGAAACAGTCTCAAGTTGAAATGTCTTAGGTCAGATAATGGAGGGGAGTATTGTAGTAATGAATTTCTTGATTACTTGTTTGGTAAATGGGATCCGTAGGCAAAGAATGGTTCCAAATACTCCACAAGAAAATGGAGTGTCAAAGAGAATGAACATGACAATCATGGAGCGTGCTAGGTGCATGAGGTTACATGCGGGGCTGCCACTCATGTTTTGGGTAGAAGCAGTAAGCACAATTGTTTATCTGATTAACAAAGGACCCTCTATGGCCTTGGATGGAGGTATACCTGAGGAGGCTTGGTCTGGTAAGAAAATTGATTACTCATTTCTTAGAGTATTTAGATGTGAGGTATTTGTTCACATTGATAAATATGATAGGACCAAGTTAGAGGCTAAGTCTAAGAAATGTACCTTCGTTGGATATGGTGAAGATGATTTTGGTTTCCGTGTTTGAGTCTTAAAGAAAAGAAAATATTTAGGCCTAGAGATATTGTCTTTAATGAAAAAGTCATGTATAAAGATCACTACAGGAAGAAAAGAGGAATCAAAGAAAGAATACACATGTGTTAAAGGACATTGCACAGGACAACAAGGTGTCCAAGGGGCCAGTTTAGGTACAACATGTTCCAAAGATAGCCGATTCAAGTACCTACTCATTAGGAACCCCAAACTCCTGAGGTGAGAAAGTATTCTAGGGTAAGAAGGGAACCTGAATGATTTACTCCATCTTTGAATTATTTATTGCTCACTGATAGTGGAGAGCCAGAGTGCTTTGAGGAAGCAATGTAGGTGGATGTCAGGAAGAAGTGAGAGCAGGCCTTGGATGAAGAGCATAGATCTCTTATGGAGAACTAGACTTGGGATCTGGTGGAGCTACCTGAGGGAAAGAGAGCATTCCAAAACAAGTGGGTGTATAGAATCAAAGAGGAAGATGGTGGTAGGAAATAATACAAGGATCGATTAGTAGTTAAAGGATTTGCATGAAAGAAAGGTATAGAATTTGATGAAATTTTTCTCCCAGCTTGTTAAAATGACTTCTATTAGGATTGTTCTTGGTTTAGTTGCGGTAGAGAATACCTACACTTATAACAGCTTGGATGTGAAGACTGCATTCCTTCATGGTGATCTAGATGAGGAATTGTACATGTAACAACCATAGGATTATGAGGTCAAAGGGAAGGAGAGGTTAGTGTGCAAATTGGAGAAGAGCTTGTATGGCCTGAAACAAGCTCCATGGTAGTGGTACATGAAGTTTGATAGTTTTATGTAGGATCAGGGTTACTCCAGGTGTCACTTAGACCATTGCATGTACATCAAGAAGTTTCTTGATGGTAGTTATATTATTTTGTGCTGTATGTAGATGATTTGATTATAGGGAAGAACATGCAGGAAATAAAGGTACTCAAGAAATAGCTAGGTGACTCCTTTGCTATGAAGGATTTGGGGGCAGCAAAACAAATCCTTGGTATGAGAATAACTTAGAACAAGAAGGAGAGGAATCTGGTATTATCTCAAGAAGAGTACATAAAGAAGATCTTGGAGAGGTTTAGTATGCAGGATGCTAAATTAGTTGGTACTCCTTTGGTAGGTCACTTTAAATTATCAAAGGAGTAGAGTCCCAAGACTGAGGAGGATAGAATCCAAATGTCCAGGGTACCGTACTCATCGAAGTTGGTAGCTTGATATATGCTATGGTATGCACTAGGCCTGACATTTCCTATGCCATGGGATTAGTGAGCAGGTTTATGAGTGATCTAGGTAGAGAGCACTGACAAGCAATAAAGTGGATCCTTCGGTATTTGAGAGGGACCATGGGAGTAGAATTGTGTTTTGGTGGACCAAACACTACATTATGTGGCTATGTAGATTTGGATAGTAGGAGGAGCATGACAGGTTATGTATTTACAATTGGTGATACAACGGTGAGTTAGATTTCACGATTACAAAAGGTTGTGGCTTTTTCAACCATAGAGGCAAGCAAGGAGATGATTTGGCTATAGCAGTTGCTTGATGAGTTGGGTCATAAGTAGGAATTTGGGAGAATACACAGTGATAGTCAGATTGCTATTCATTTAGCAAAGAAATATGCTTTCTACTCTGGGATGAAGCACATTTAACTGAGATATCATTTCAACAGGGCAGCTTTGGAAGAAGATAAGTTGAAGCTGGAAAATATTCATACCAGTCAGAATCCTGCAGATATGATGACCAAGGCGGTCACAAGGGAGAATTTGAAGTTGTGTTCAACTTTGATTGGCCTTCATGGTTGATAATGAAGGGTTAATAACTTTTCTCAGTGGAAACAGTCTCCAAGTGGGAGATTGTTGGGGTGTGGAGCCTATTTTTGGTCTTCTTGAATCAATGTTGAAGTGTTGGAGCTCGAATGGTTAAGTTTGGAGACTTCAGATTATTCGTAGTCATTTGATGTGACTTTATTGTGTCGTTGTTGTGTTATCCCCGTGTGTTGTTCCTATTAATATGTTGCTAATTTGTTGTTAAGTGGATGTTAATGTCGGGATAGTTTTTCCAACCATGGGAAGTTGAAAGGTTACGACTTTCAAACTTCTAGGGTTGGCATAGGGCTTCTTAAAAGGATTGTAATCCTATAAATAGAGGTGTTAGGGTATCTTGAAGATATCTTGAGTGTTCAAGAGGTCTTGAGTTTTAATGATCAAGAGGTGATCAAGAGTGATCAAGGTTAAGCAATTAGGTGTCAATTGTGGTTTAGATGTGGTTTAGCATCTTTGGAATTCTATTGTGAGTTCATAACTGAGAGAAGACTGTGAGAGTTGTTTTACTCTTGTTAATAATAAAATTTGAGCAAGTTCTTGGTGGACGTAGCTGCATTGGGTAAACCACGTTAAATCTTGTTTTGTCTTCTTTTGTGCATTATTTATTTATGTTGTTATATTTTTCGTAAGTATAATTCTGCTATATAGTTTCCTCTTGTTTTGGTTTGAGGAATTGTTTCCGCATATTTGTTCTCTAATTCCTAAAAGTATTGTTTTGGAAACTAGATTTTTATGTGATTTTTATGACCTATATGTAAAAATGGTATTGGAACTTGTTATGTATATCTGTTTTTCTCTCTTGAGCTTGTATTCAAAGTTAAGGTGCTTTGTGGACTGTCGTGAAAATATATGGATCTGAGCTTAAGGGAAACTTGAGTTCTATTTTTATTTGATTCTAGGTTGCATTTTATTTTTAGACATAGACCGTGTTGGAGCTTTGCTTTGTTTAGAACTAGTGTTTGGAAAACTCGTGCTTTGCTTTGAACTATTGCTTGGAGTTCATTTTTAGCATTGTACTCACATTATTTTGTTAGTGTAGTTCTAAATGTTTGAGTTGAAGCTCGGGTTCATCTCTGTACTTCTATTTAACACTTGAGTGTTATGGACTCGTATTTGGGTTGATTCATTTGAATATGTCTTGGTATTTTGTATTGGGTTATTCTTTTATTAATGACTAAGTTTTAACTCTTTACTTGAGTGAATACTCACCAGGGAACTGTGTGGGAACTTGTTTGAGTCATTTAAAAATCTCTTTGAGATTTGGAACTTTAAATGTCTGGCTTTAGAAACTTAGAAATTCAGTTCTATGATTGTAACGACTCCCTTGAGATGGTTTTGGTGTGAGAATAGAGTGGGATGTTCTTTCCTCACTATTTGGAAGAAACCCAGGATTATGGGTTGATCGCATTAGTTTGTACTAAGGCTCCATTTTCATAATTTTTTGGTTGTGAAGTTTTGTTTTGATATTCCATTCTTATTGCTTTAGAATTTAAGATTGAGAAAAATTATGTATTAGGAGTTTTGGGTTCCAGTTCTCCCTCTCTTCTATCTTTTTAAATAAATATGGGCTTTAGTGGAAGATCTGGGTTATTACCTTTGACACTAAAATAAGTAGGAAGGATTCCTTCTCTGTTCAGTTGTATTGAGTTTGATTCTTTTGAATCATGAATTGTTACTTTTTGTATTATTTGGTGAAGCCTTTGTGAGACTTCAATCTTGGGTTCATGGGTAATTCTGAACCTTATCGTTTATTGTTTTGGGATGCTATTCTCGACTAAAATAGTGAATAAGACTTTGGTTTCACTTTGAGAAAGAAAATTTATATATTTATGTATTCTTTGTGAATAGTATATTGGTTCGGGTCTACATTATGCTTTCAACCAGATATGAATTGAAACTGGAACTCCTTTTGTTTAGTTGTATGAAACGATTCATTAATGGACCTTTCCTTAGTAGAGTGACTTTTTCTCTGTCCTTGGATAGGCTCAATGTTTGAAATTTTTGTACTCAATTCCATTTTGAGATATTGATTTCTCATGACCTGTTGGTCTACCCTTGTTTGAATCATTGATTGAAATAATGTTGAGAGCTAGTAGCTGGGAAGGTTCTACTATTAAGTAAATTGATACTTATAGGTTTGACTATTGTTGACTAGTTTTGCCTAGTTTTTATGGAAAGGAGTAGGTTTGTCTCTTGTACTCTTTGTCTTTTGTGAAGAACTTGAGTAGATATTAACTCCTCTTCGGAGCTACTTTGCTTGTGAACATTGATTTCTGATATTTGATTGATAATTTCTACATGGAAAGTTGGAAATGGAGTTACAGTTGGATTATTCTTGTTTTCCTTACTTTCTTGTTTGGTTATGGAATTCTGTTTGATGTATATTCTAATGATTGAATTTGCAATATTGTTATCCCAAAAAGGAATAGGTAACTCATGTTATATTCTAGTCTATTTTTCTAACGTTATAGGCTTGGGCATGGTACATACTGGTTCTTCTTATTCTTGCTTAGGATATAGATGAATCATCCTAGAATGAACCATGTTGTACTCCTTTCTTTTGTCTCATAGTGAAGATAAAAGTTGTATTCTATTAGGATAGAATTATGAAATAATGGAATGGCTGGATTTATTTTTGTTTGCAAGCCATTGATAGGATTAATAGAGCTTAAAAGATCTTACGAAGATATTTTTTATTATATGTTTCTTTTCTCTTTAAATTTGATCTTGAATTATTAAGTATTTCCTTTCAATTCGTTATCACTTATCCTGATTTTATGATGTTTTAATTGTCTCATTAAAGTAGTGTTGCTTTAATGAAACAATTAGTGGAATGCACTTCATTTTAATGATTAGTGTTTATCATGCTCAATTCATTGAACTGACCCGTGCTAGCTATTTTTGTAGATGGATGACTTAAGTGGTAAAGGAAGGAAAAAACTTATATGATGCATTGGCTGATATATGTATAATTCTTAGTAAAGAATTATGATTCATTCTTTTGTTGAATTGTAAAAGAAAGTTGTATACTTTATAGAATGAAGGTTGTTGTTATGCAGTATGCCTAAAGTGCATAGTCTTGTAAATTTTATAAGTTGTAATGATGAATTGCGAGTTGTGATTTATTTGCATTGGTTGTGTAAATTATCTCATACTTTTATAAAGAACATGAAAATTCCATCTTGTTGTTATTATTTATATTATGTTATGCTTACTTTGTTATCTTTGATAAGATGGATAATGGGAATTAGTTCAATTTCCCATATATGAAGCAACTTGTGAGTTGTATAATATGATGTGCTATATCTAATAATTTAACATAGTAATATGTTACATAATGAACATGGAGTATGAACTAGGAATATTGGGAATGATATACCCTAATACTTAATCATATAGAGAAAGACTCTTTCTCTCTCAATTGAATATAAACTTAAAATTTTTGGAGATATGATTACTAATTATTAGACTACATTTTGTATGAAGTCTACTTTAATTGGATGTATACGGGCGTTAAACCTTCCTAAAAGTTAAAGTACATTTTAAATGAAACTTATGATAATGTTGTCTGTTTTTGGTTAATCTGTTGGTTAAACTCGTAAAAATGAACATTAAAAGCAACCATAAGTTTAACGAAGTTCTTTAATACTCGATTGTACAAGTATACAATAATAACATTATAGCGTGTTAGATTAGGGTTTAGCGGGTTGCATGTAATCAAGACACAATCCAAATTAACAATGTATTAATAATCTCCTTGGGGTATGTACATCTCGATGAGGCGGTTTCAGAGGATGTTGACACACACTAACTATAGGGTTTTACTTCCAAGAAGACTTGGGTCTTCTCAAGAATAAAGCGTTGTAGTTGACATGTGGCATCACCCTTCTACATTGATCATCTAGATCTACACACAATAAGAACTCAGACTTGAACTTAGTTTCTCTCTAGGTCAGAATAGGAGCATATTTTATATAGGAATTAGCTTCCAATGGCCTAGGATACCTTGGCACATCCAGTTGACTTAGGTCAACCGAGTATGCCCATTTACCCTAAGACATTGTGAGCGTCTTCCTATAATAAGTTATGTTTCTATCTAGGGCTAGGTTAAACCTGGGACAAATGGACTAATAGTAGTCAGTAAAGACCAATCATGATAATAGAGTGAGGTGAAGGACGTATTCTAATGTGACAAGTATGTCATCTAGGAATAGTGACATACACATTATGTTGTAAATCTTTGGCCAAAGTATGGAAACCTACTAGTTGCATTGTCCTATGTCACCATGTTTAAAACAACATGATATCAGATGAATATTGGTAACAGATATTTGGATATGTTCTTTAAAAAGATCACCCAATACCCGGTGTAGGGTAGGAAGACCAAGTATATGAAGTATACGATATGTATTCAATACATAAGATAACATAGATAGATTGGTAGCTTACCGAGTTATGGAATTAATAGATCGGTGGATCACCAAGTCATTACAACTACATATGGTTAACTATTTGAATTCGATTAGCATGGAATGTTTGTTCTAAATAATGTTTTATTTAGAATAGTGAACATTATATTTTTTTTAAAATTTGTTTTTCCCTTGTTTCTAAATTCTTAAAATGGGAATGTTATATCTTGGTATGAGAGCTAAAGGTTACAACTCTTGGACCTATTGTGTCCATAATATGATGAAACTTAAATTTTCTTGTAACAAAAAATGGTTAGAACAAGAAGAAATGTTGCAAATAACCCTCCACCTAAGGAAGGAGCAACAACTACCCATAAACACGATGAGATCCTTACTGCCTTGTTGGACACAAGAGATTTTTTGGCTATACCTGAAAATCAAGTAATGGGTAATGAGGAGGAAGAAGAAGCTGATAACAATAATCAGCCACCTTCAAGGGACAACATCAATGTGGGTCTTGATAATAACAATGTTAACATACATGTTCAATTTGAGAACAAAAAGGCTAGGCTAGTAGCTAAACTCACTAATGACATAAAAAGGATAATTCCACCCAAGTTTGATGGCACCAAATTAGGAGATGGAGCTGAGAATTGGCTTAATGAAATGGAGAAATACTTTACAATAAGGAATTTCTCAGAAGAAACAAAGGTGATATGGGGATCATATCAGCTTTCTCATGAAGCATCTTCATGGTGGGACAGCCGTAAATCTGAGTTAAACATTGATGAATCTAATATCACATGGGACCAATTTAAAGGTTAATTTGGGAAATGATGGCTGCCACAACTATACTATGATCAGAAAATGACTGAATTCAAGCACTTAGCTCAAGGAAATCTAACCGTAATTGAGTACTGGGAGCGATTTACAAAACTTCTTAACTATGTGCCTCAGACTAAACCGATGAGAAGTTCGAATATATAAATTCATCATGGGATTGAATCCCATTATAGGGGAGAGGTGGATGTTCACATACCAACCACGATGGAAGGGGTTATTGAAAAATCCATAAGGTAGGAATAGAAATTAAAGGCAATTTCTGCTCACAAGGAGGAAGTAAGGAAGAAAAATCCCAACTCCTCTTCATCATCTCTTACACCCAAGAAAGGACCATGGAAGAAATTCAAAATGAAAAGTAAGTTTTCATCTGATACAAACAAGAAAGCAACAACAAACAAGTTTGTTGGTAATGCACGGAGCAACTTTTCCAAGAACAATAATAACGGATAGAAGTCCTATGGGGGTCAGAATGATAACTCTAAGGCTGGAAATAAACCCAAGCCTAGGAAGGGACCTATAGGATGTTGTTATAACTATGGAAAATATCATTATACAAATCAATGTCCTTTGAAGAAGGATGATCATAATCAATAACACAAGATACATGTTGCAGTAGCTAACAAGTAGGCTGAGAAACATGCCACACCCATAGAAGTTCTAGGTAAGTTATTTGGCTTACCTATAACTATTATTTTTGATACCGAGCTACTGAATGTTTTATTTCTAGTAAATTAACATCAAAACTAAAAAGAAAAGATGGAAACATGGATAAAACATGGACTATATAGTATGGGAATAATGTTGTTCATATAGTTAGTATGTGTCTTTTTGGAGTAGTCCTTGATTTACCTAACTTTTCCACTAAGGTTGATCTTTATGTTGCACCTTTGGGGTCTTATGATGTAATCATAGGTGTTAATTGGTTAGCAGAACATAAGGATAAAGTGGACTATTTTGAAAAACACATTAGTTGTTTAGATGACCTGTAGAAAACAACAGATATTCAAGGTGTGAAACGTGAGATTTCTATTAGAAAACTATCAACTATGCAACTTTAAAAGGCCAAAAATAAAGAATGTACCTTACATGCAGTAAAAATTATTGAATCAACAGAAGAGAGCAGCGATATTATGGAATGATATCCACTATTACAAGACTTCAGTGACATATTTTTGGAAGAATTACCAGGTCTTCCACCCAAAAGGGAATTTGATTTCATGATTGAGATCAAGCCTGGAATTGAACCTATTTCTAAAGCACCATATCGAATGACTACTACAGAATTAGTAGAGCTTAAGGCTCAGTTGCATGAAATTTTGTCTCAAGGTTTGATTAGACCAAGTGTTTCACCTTGGGGAGCACCTATAATTTTTGTGAAAAATAAATATGGAACACTTAGATTATGCATTGATTATAGAATGTTAAACAAGGCAACAATAAAGAATAGATACCCACTCCCTAGGATTGATGATTTATTTGATCAGATGCGTGGAGAATCGGTATATTCCAAGATAGATCTTTGATCTGGATATCATCAATTGCGAATTAAGGATGAGGATATTCATAAAACAACTTTCAGAATAAGGTATGGACATTATGAGTTTATGTTTTTACCTTTTGGATTAACTAATGCACCTATAGAATTTATGAATTTAATGAATAATATCTTTCAAGAATACTTGGACAAATTTTTGCTCATATTCTTGGATGACATTCTCATATATTCAAAAGTATTGAGGAACACCATGAGCATTTGAAGATAGTTTTGGGAATATTAAGAAAGAGACGGTTATTTGGTAAGTTGTCTAAATGTTCTTTCTATGACACAAAAGTACACTATTTGGGACATGTAATAAGTAAAGATGGAATTGTTATAGATCCTTCAAAAATTATAGCTATAATAGAGTGGCCTGCACCTAAGAATGTACATGAAGTTAGAAGCTTCATGGGACTTGTTGGCTACTATAGGAAATTTGTAAAAGATTTTTCTAAGATAGTTTGCCAATAACTTCCTTACAGAAGAAAGATAAAAAGTTTGTTTGGAGTGAGAAATGTGAAATTGCATTTAAAAATTTTAAGGAACAGCAACTTCACACCTATTCTTGCAAAGACTAGATCCTAATGGAGATTTTATGGTGGTAACTGATGCATTAGGTGAAGGTCTAGGAGTTATTTTGTTACAAAATGGTCATGTTATAGCTTATGAAAGTAGAAAAATAAAGTTACATGATTTGAATTATGCTCCACATGATTTAGAGCTTGCTTCCATTGTTCATGCACTATAAGTTTGGAGACATTACTTGCTTGGTAAACCTTTTGAATTGAAAATTGATCACCTTAGACTAAAGTATATTTTCAGTCAGCCAAATCTTAATGTAAGACAACGAAGGTGATTAGATTTTTTATCGCAATATGATTTTTACATCAGTTATATTAAGGGTAAAGAAAATAGAGTGGCTGATGCTCTAAGTTGTAGGAAGCATATTTCTACTCTTATAACATTAAGAACTCAATTTAAGGATGAAGTAAAAAGTGTAATGGAATCTGACTCTTACTTTCAGCAAGTAAAAGCAATGCTTGCTGCAAATTTGAATGATTTGAGGTATAAAGGTTTTCACTTTTATAAAGAATGAATCTTACGATTTGAAAATAGAGTCTATGTACCTTCACTAAATGATTTGAGAAAGAAATTGTTAGAAAAATTTCATAATTCACCTTTTTCTGACACCTGGCATTACAAAAATGCTTGCTGATATAAAACAAAAATATTTCTAGAAAGGAATGAAAAAGGATGTTCTATACTTTGTGACACATTGCCTTGAATGTCAACATGTTAACGCGGAACATATGCACCCATCCATTTTTTTGTATCCCCATAGCATACCGTAGTGCAAATGGCAAGTAATAAGCATGGATTTTGTACAAGGGTTTCCTATGTCAAGAAATAAACATGATGTTATTTTAGTAGTTGTGGATAAATTAACAAAAGTAGCACATTTTATTTTCTAGGAATCTGAATGATGATTCTCCTATTTTGGAAAGAATATTTGTACACGAAATATTCGATTACATAGAGTACCTAAATTAATCATTTCAGATAGAGATCCTAGAATGATGTCAAGATTGTAGCAAATTCTTAATGTAGCTCTAGGAACTAAGCTAAATTTCAGTTCGCATATCATTCGGAAACAGATGGACATACTTGAAAGAGTAAATAATTTTTGAGAAAATCTATTACAAACATATTGCATGGATCAACAAAGTATAAGTGGGAAGAGTACCTTCCATTATTTTAATTCACATACAATAATACATATCATGCTTCTCTTAAGATGGCACCTTTCGAGGCATTATACAAAAGAAAATGCAAAACCCATGTTATTTGGGATAGTTGAAGTCATCAATGTTGTATCTTATCATTTAGCATTACCTCCTACTTTGTCACGAATGCATGATATTTTCCATAATTCTTTTCTTAAGAAATACATTTCAGATTTATCACACGTGTTAAACTCTGAATTCCTTGCAGATCCAAGACCCAAGAATAATCATGGTTAAACCCATAGGAGTGCTTGAAACTCACTAGTTGCATTTGAGAAATCGTGAGATAAGTCAATGCAAGGTCCATGGGACTAGTTTAATGAAGAAAGTGCAACATGGGAAAACCTTGAGGATATGAAACCTACTTTTAGATATTTATTTAAACAGGATTGACTCTATTTACTAATAAAAATGTGTGATTTTGTCTTTGTAATACCATATGCACGCTTGATTTTAGGGGGCAGATATTTATTTATTTTGAATAAATAGCTATATAATGTTGATTTCTGGAATTTAATTAATGCTGATATATTTTTTACATATGGTAAGAAAAGTGAATAAGTTGATTTTTTTCCTTAATGAAATCTGTTAAAAAATGAGATAATCATTGGGACGATGATTCTTTTTAAGAGGGAATCATGTAACACCCTCGACAAATGATATATTCCTCTTTTGCATTCAAGTGTTGACATGTGATTTTCTAGATAAAGATGTGTTCTTTTGAATTTTGAAGATCATGCTTGATAAGGATAAATATTTTTGTTCTTAAAAATCATTAGACTGAAATTATATGGTTGTCAAGAATTCATTTTCACTTTGGAAAGATGAGCTGCAATCTAGTTTTAAGAGTTGCAGACTTATTTCTTCTTCTGACTCATCCTTGGATCAATTTCAGTGATCCAAGGAATGTTTCAAGTCTTCTTCATAGACTGAATGGTAAAATTGACATTCAATAGTTTAAGGGACATAGAAGACTGAATTTTGCATTATACTAATTCTTGGTCTTGTTTCAACATGTTTTCATTCAGTTGTATGTTTGTGCCCGGGTCTTTGGTGATTGATCTTGGCAGGACATTAAGGACTTAAGAAAAATTCAATTCTCTGAGGAGAATTTCAGAGTCCTAAAAATCTAAGGACTATCCTAACGGTAACCTAAGCTAGGTAAGAACAACTATGTTCTAGCTATGTTTATTTATTGGAATTTTGTTCTAACCTAAGCCTCTTATTCTTATTGTGGGGTTGGCATCCTAACCTAAGCATTATGCTAAGAGAATAAGGGAAGAGTTACTAAGGGGATACTAAGCTATTTTAGCTATTACCTAATACTAAAGGGTTGTGATTTGAACCTAACCTAAGGTGGGAATTCTAATGGAAAATGTTTTAAGACCTATGTTAGTAATTGTTAAACTAACCTAAGTCTATTTGAATCTAACCTAAACTAAAGGGAACCTAAAGGGGTCGCATGACATAAGGGAGACAGTTCCAATGGAATTTAAACAATTTGAAAGGGGTTTAAATGAAGAACTACTAGATTTGACAGAGGGCTAGTGGTCTTGGTGGAGGCCTACGTGGAAGATCCACTAACAGATGGAATTGTATTTTTGTGTTGATTTGGTATTCGCCAGATTTAGGAGGTGATGGAAAGGAAATATAAGTAGTAATTTTGGATTGAATGGCATTTATGGCATTTATGAGCCTCGGTCTTCGCGTGCAAACCGTCTTGGAAACTTAGGAGGTGGGTTTGTAGGAGGTCATTTGGTTTTTCTTGCATGGTAGATTTTTCTCTGCATGGAGCTAACTGTTTTTTCAAACCAGAGTTCGACCTTCACTTCAAATATTTTTTGGTTTCTTTAGCCTATTTTTGATCGAAGGAAAATATATGAGGTGTAGGAGGAAAAGAATTTTGATTGTTGATATTTCATGGAGGAGAAAAAGAGTTAGAAGCTTAGTTGGAAGTCTCCTTCGATTTGGTGGAAGCACTATCAGGCATGATAGGCTCTAACTATTAAAATTCTTTGCATTCTTCTAAATGATTCATTAGAATAACTTTGCTCTCATGAGATTCATGTTTTCTTGCCTGTCTGGTTATTTTTCTTGCTAGGTTTTATGGATCCTTGTGTGTTTGATTTGAATCCATGGAAAAATAGTATTTTGGGGGTGTGGAGCCTATTTTTGGTCTTCTTGAATCGGTGTTGAAGTGTTGGAGATCGAATGGTTAAGTTTGGAGGCTTCGGGAGCATTCTCAGTCATTTCTTTGTGATGTTGTTGTGGCGTCGCTCTGTCATTGTTGTGCCATTGTTGTTAATATGTTGTTAATCGGTCATTAACGTCAGGATAGTTTTTCTAGCCATGGGAAGTTGAGAGGTTAACATCGGCACACTATTATTTCAACAAGATATAAATTTAACTAGAAATATTTTTTTCAATTGTATGAAATGATTTGTTAATGGAACTTTCCTTATTAGACTTACTTTTTCTCTATCCTTGGATAGGTTTGAATGTTTGAACTTTTCTGTACTCAATTCCATTTTGAGATATTGATTTCTCATGACCTGTTGGTCTACCCTTGTTTGAATCATTGATTGAAATAGTGTTAAGAGATAGTATCCGGGAAGGTTCTACTGTTAAGTAGATTGATACTTATAGGTTTGACTATTTTTGACTAGTCTTGCCTAGTTTTTATGGAAAGGAGTAGGTTTGTCTCTTGTACTCTTTTTCTTTTGTGAAGAACTTGAGTAGAGATTAACTCCTCTTTGGGGCTACTTTTCTTGTGAACATTGATTTCTGATATTTGATTGATAATTTCTACATGGAAAGTTGGAATTGGAGTTGCAGTTGGACTATTCTGGTTTTCCTTACCTTCTTGTTTGGTTATGGAATTATGTTTGATGTATATTCTAATGATTGAATGTGCAATATTGTTATCCCGAAAAGGAACAGGTAACTCATGTTATATTCTGGTCTATCTTTCTAATGTTATAGGCTTGGGCATGGTACATAATGGTTCTTCTTATTCTTGCTTAGGATATAGATGAATCATCCTAGAATGAACCATTTTGTACTCCTTTCTTCCGTCTCATAGTGAAGATAAAAGTTGTATTCTATTAGGATAGAATTATGAAATAATGGAATGGCTGGATTTATTGTTTGTTTGCAAGCCATTGATAGTATTAATAGAGCTTAAAAGATCTTAGGCAAATATTTTTTATTATATTTTTCTTTTCTCTTTAAATTTGATCTTGAATTATTAAGTATTTCCTTTCTATTCGTTATCACTTATCCTGATTTTATGATGTTTTAGTTGTCTCATTAAAGCAGTGTTGCTTTAATGAAACAATTAGTGGAATGCACTTCATTTTAATGATTAGTGTTTATCATGCTCAGTTCATTGAACTGACCCATGCTAGTTATTTTTGTAGATGGATGACTTAAGTGGTAAAGGAAGGAAAAAACTTATATGATGCATTGGCTGATATATGTCTAATTCTTAGTAAAGAATTCTGATTCATTCTTTTGTTGAATTGTAAAATAAATTTGTATACTTTATAGAATGAAGGTTGTTATGTAGTATGCCTAAAGTGCATAGTGTGGTAAATTTTATAAGTTGTAATGATGAATTATGAGTTGTGATTTATTTGCATTGGATGTGTAAATAATCTCATACTTTTATAAAGAATATTAAAATTCCATCTTGTTGTTATTCTTTATATTATGTTATGCTTACTTTGTTATCTTTGATAAGATGGATAATGGGAATTAGTTCAATTTTCCTTATAATGAAAAAACTTGTAAGTTTCATAATATGATGTGTTATATCTAATAATTTAACATAGTAATATGTTGCATAATGAACATGGAGTATGAAATAGGAATATTGGGAATGATATACCCTAATACTTGATCATATAGAGAAAGAATCTTTCTCTCTCTCAATTGAATACAAACCTAAAAGGTTTGGATATATGATTACTAATTATTAGACTTCATTTGGTATGAAGTCTACTTTAATTAGATATATACGGATGTTAAACCTTCCTAAAAGTTAAAGTACATTTTAAATGAAACTTATGATAACATTGTTCTGTTTCGGTTAATTGCTAGTTAAACTGGGAAAATGAAGCATTAAAAACAACCATAAGTTTAACGAAGTTATTTAATACTCGATTGATACAAGTATACAATAAGAACTTATGGAGTGTTAGATTAGGGTTTAGCAGGGTTGTTGTAATCAAGACATAATCCAAATTAACAACATATTAACAATCTCCTTGGGGTATGTACATCTTAATGAAGCAGTTTGTATAGGATTTTGGCACATGCCAACTATAGGGATGTACTTCTGAGAAGACTTGGGTCTTCTCTAGAATACAACATTGTAGTTGACATGTGGCATCACCCTTCCACATTATTCATCCAGATCTACACACAATAAGAACTCAGACTTGAACTTAGTTTCTCTATAGGTCAGGATAGGAGCATATTTAGGATAGGAATTAGCTTCCAATGGCTCAAGATACCTTGGCACATCCGGTTGACTTAGGTCAATAGAGTATGCCCATTTACCCTAATCCATTGTGATCGTCTTCCTATAATAAGTTATGTTTCTATCTAGGGCTAGGGTTAAACCTAGGACAAGTGGACTTATGGTAGTCAGTAAAGACCAATCTTGATAGTAGAGGAGTGAGGTGAAGGATGTATTCTAATATGACAAGTATGTCTTTTAGGAATAGTGACATACACAATATGTTGTAAATATTTGGCCAAAGTATTACAAGTTTCTAGTTGCGTTGTCCTATGTCACCAAGTTTTAAAAAACATGATATCAGATGAATATTGGTAATAGGTATTTAGATATGTTCTTTAAACAGATCACTCGGTATTCGGTGTAGGGTAGAAAGACCAAGTATACGACGAAGTATACGATACGTCTTCAATACATAAGATAACATAAATAGATTGGTAGCTTACCGAGTTATGGAATGAATAGATCATTGGATTATGAGTCATTATAGTTGCATATGGTTATCTATTTGAATTTGATTGACATGGAATTTTTTTCTAAATAATGCTTTATTTAGAACATCGAACATTATATTTTTAAAAAATACCTTGTTTCTAAAGTCTTAAAATGGGAATGTTATAAAAAATATGTTATAGGTGGTTGGGTTGGTAGATTGGTGAGGAGGTGGAGATAAAGGAATACATGCAGAAATAAAGTATAATGAAAGAGGTAATGAATCTATACTTTAAGAAAGCACAATATGATTGAAATCATGTATACTTACTTGCATTTATAGATCTGGTAGGTGAAGGTGGAGGGTAGTTGATATGTGAAGAGATTTTGTAGTCGAGTGTCATGGCAATACTGCTGTAATGTTCTCGAGTATTCGGATGCTCTGGAAGGAGAACCGACTTCTTGCTTAGGTTTTTGGTTGATTATTTTGTGTCATCTAGATGTTGAGAGGCTTTGGATTCACGCTTGAATGTAATAGTTCTCCCAAAACTGAAAATGACCAACCTAGGTAAAAGGTATATGAACCAATGGTGGTTAGGTAACCGGCATCAACCGAGGGATAAGTGACATCGGTTAAGGTGGATAAGTCTAGGTTTACCAAAAATAGGTAGATATTCCCATATTTGGCATGTTTTCCAAGTTAATTTTGCTTAGGGAAGTTGATTTCTTGTTAGAAAAGGTAGGAAGGTCATAGAATAAGTCCAATTAGGTTTGAGAAGAATTCTTAGTTAGTTAGGTCAAGTGGTGACTCAACACTGAGAGTGATGACTTAGTGCTGAGAGTGATGACTTGGTCACTATGAGTTAAATTCCTTAGAATGGGTCCAGGGTGAGGTGTAATGATGAGGTGGAGGTGTGAGGATGAAATTAACTTAATTAAAATAATTAAATCAATTAATAATGTGAGGATGAATATTAATATGGGATGAAGGGGTCATGATTAGTTAAATGTGTTATGTTAATTAATTGAAGGGGACTAAAGGGCGTGTGACCCAAATTTGGTGTCTAAATTTTCCCCTTTTGTCACGTAGCTTGTATTGATAAGAAATGCTAACAAAAATAGAAAGTCAATGCTCTAGTTATGAGTGAGGGTTAGATTAACCCAAGTGTGGGTGGATGTGATCCCTCTCAAGCTAGGAATTGATGAGGTAGTAAACAAATTCGGTGAACAGTTTGATAAATAGGTTGTAGGTAAGGGTAATGGTTGGGTTGGGTAATAGGTAATGGAAATCAAACACACGCACACATATAGATTGTGATAAGGTATCAGGTTGAAGAGCTTACAAAATCTACTTCGTCAAAGGTTGATAGGTTTATCCAATCAAGGTTGAAGTGGTTTAGGCATCCAAGGTATAGGATATGGTCTTGAATCACAAATAGGAAAGGTTTAGGAATGGGTAATAGGTTTTTATAGGGTACCAAAGGTTTGGTTGGGATAAACATCGAGGCATCGGAAAGGTAAGTTCATTAGGCTAAACCACATGAGTAGCATCATCGTAATTTATAACGAATACACAAATTTAAATGTCACAAAAGGAGGTTCAAGTTAGGTTATGTAGGTTAGGGCATAGGTAAGGCTGAGGTATAGGTAAATAACATGTCCCTAAGCACAATTAAGGAAATGTACAGGTAATGTAGGCTTGTGGGTGAGTTTTTAATAGGTGTTGGGAAGGGTAAAATTTGTTTAAAAACATTGTTTTTAGGAAAAGTGGGCATAGTGTGGGTCAAATGGATATGTGTGGTGACCGATGCCAGTTAGATCTTAACCAACATTTGTTGGATAGGATGTCGGTCATGTTAATTTAGGGATAAAATGGGTAAAATATGTGTTTTACAGATGCATTTGTTATTTTTCCATTAGTGGAAAATGACAGAGAAGAAGTGGAAAGTGAGAAAGTGATGGTATGAGGTTTCTCGCTGAGTTGGCGAGCTATGAGCATGTGATTTGGCATTCATTAGGTGGGTCAACAAGATCGATTGGAGTGATCTGATTAGAGTGGAGGGGTGGATTTTTCCATGGTAGAGGTGGGAGAGGGGGTAGGTTGACCACCAACACAGTGACCCAAAGTGCCACCATGGAGATGGTGTTAGGTAGAGGTAGGAATCATTCCTAATCCTACATGTGATTGAAAAGATTTATTTATTTCAAATAAAATATGGGTGGAAATTTTCTTTTGAAATGAAGGGTAAAAAAGGGTGAAATGGGGGTGGGAGAGGTGAAAATGTAGGTTAAGTAGGGTTGGGAAATAACTTAGGGTAGATTCGGGTGGGGTGGGGTATGTTTTTAGGTTGATTTTTGTTGAATTTTTACAATGGAGGATGGAGGTTTCATATTCATTTCTGAAACAATGACCAACGTCGGTCGAGTGGTTGGTCGACGTCAATTGGTTTTGGCCAGCATCGGTCAATGTTGGGGTGATTGGAACCAGTCAAGATGACCGATTACAGTCAAGGAGACCAATGTCACTCACTTTAAAAATTGACCGGTGTTTCACCGGATTCTTAGAAAATTAATGAAACATATAAGAGGTAATAGGCTAAGGAGTAAGAATTGTTTTTTATTTAAGTTGAAGGTTGTATGCATGTTCTAATTTTCTGATCCAAGTTGACTGCAAGAACTCCCTTTTTATCGGAGGAACTACCTAAAATGTAAAGCAAGACCATAAAACATAGTTAATAGAAAAAGGTTATTGGATTTCCTAGCGTGAGATAGATCCGGTGTTTCACCAATAAGTTACATACGTATGAGAAAAACATATAAGGTAAAGGTGAGGAGGAATACTTGTGAAATGAAGGTGGAAGGTAGAATGTGCGCGTTTTGATTTCCTGATCCAATGTTGATTACGAGAACTTCCTTTTTGCTAGGAGGAACTACCTATGAATGCAAAACAAGACCACAAGAAGAATATTAAACAATATATGTCAGTGGACTGCCTAGCGTATGCTAGATATGGGAAGTGTGATACTTCCTAGATGGTTGTCAATCCACTTGTTTATCAAATAAATGAACAAAAATGCAAGAAATAGAGGTCCTATTGCTAACAAGTTGATTTCGGTATCTCAATTTATTAACAATATATTAGATTAAGTCGAATATTGTAATACAAAATTAGATCTAATTGAGGTTGGGTTATGTTTCAGGTTGGGTAGGTAGCCAAGGTGATTAAAATAGGTCAAGATCAGGTTTTGGGTTATTTGGGTGAAGGTTATGAGGTCATATTTATAGGTAGGATTACCAGTTATAGAGATTGACGTTGGTGTAGGTATGACCGATGTCGGTCAAGGGCAACTGGTATCGGTCATTGTAGAAAATCATAGAAGGTCAGAAATGGGTTTTCAATCTTTTTATAACTTCACAAGAACTGAAGAGAGTTTGTTTAGGATTAATAGGTGTAGGAAAAAGGGTCAAGAAGGTATGAATGGATTTTTTTAGGGATTTTGTCATATTTTGGAATCGATTTTGGTCGACTAATATGGCTTGGGTTATTGTCATTGTGACCGATGATGGTATGGGGATGATTGATTCCGGTCAAGGGTGACCGATATCGGTCACTATGGAAAAGTATTGAACATGGAAATGGAGGTTTTGGTGTTATTTAGGGTTATACAGAGGACCTTAGAGGCATTGAATGTAGTTGCAGGGAATAAGTGAGGTCTTAGAGGTTGAATGACAAGGGTTTCAGGGAGGTTAGAAGGAAAATGGGTAGCTTGTTTGGAAAATGAAGGTGAGAGATAATTGGGAGATGAGTAATACAGAGAAAGACTAAATGGAAATACTAGTATTTGAACAAATGAGAGTAAAATAGAATTCTACTTACTCAATGTCCAGTGTTTACAGGTTTTGAATGGATGATGGTGAAGTGTTGAGGATTTTTGGTGGAGCCCAAATATTATTTGAATGACAGTGCTTCCAAGAATGCTCTTGTGAATGCCAACACTTTTGGATGAGACTCCAATGCTATCTTCTAGGTATACTTTTATCTTCTAGATATGTGAGAAAATCCTATTTCAAGCTTGCATGTAGATATTTCTCTAGAACTAAATTTAAAACCCTTGGAACAAGGTTTCTAAAATAAATATATGGTAACCGATGATGGTTAGGGTGACTGATATCGTTTAGGGTAAACCGGCGTCGGTTACGGTGGGAAATCTAAGGTTTGCTAAAATGAAAGATCTTGGCAATATTTTGGTGATTTCTACCTATTGGTTTGGGTCTAAAATGGTATTTTCTACTTAAGTAAGTGGGCATGTTATTAGAGAATGGGCATCTAATGTTAGGGTTAAACTAAGTCTTAGTTAGTTTAGGTAAGTAGAGATTGAGTTTTAGTTAAAATGAACATGCTAAGAATAGGTTCATGATGAGGTGTCTAGGTGATGTGGTTGGGTGAGGTGGTCAAGTGAGGATGTTAATTAAATTAACTAAATTAATTAATTTAATTAATCATGTGCACTAT
Organism: Taxus wallichiana var. yunnanensis; assembly: GCA_018340775.1. Classification (NCBI taxonomy): domain Eukaryota; kingdom Viridiplantae; phylum Streptophyta; class Pinopsida; order Cupressales; family Taxaceae; genus Taxus; species Taxus wallichiana. The sequence goes on from CM031236.1 coordinate 264,521,039, forward strand.
GGGATATGAATATGTAAGGTATGGTTAATTTAATTAATGGGGTTATAAGGGTGGTATGACCTAATTTTGGTGTCTACATTTTGCCCCTTTTTGTCGCATAGCTTGTATTGGTAAGCGATGTTGACAAAAATAGGAAATGATTGCCCCATGTGTGGATGAAGGTGATCCCCCTCAAACCAGGAACTAATGAAGTGTTATATAGAATTGGTGAGTGGTTTGATAAATGTGTAGTTGGTGTGAGTTAAGGTAGGTGGGGCGAGTATGGGTGTTTTAGGAAAGAGTAGAAATCAACTCGGGTAATAGGTAATAGGAAGGGGTCAACTTGGGTAATGAGTAATGGCCATTGAACACACGCACACATATATATTGCAAAATGGTACTACATTGAAGATCTTTTAAACTTTACATCGTCCAAGGTTGATAGGTTTATCTTAACAAGGTTGAAATGATTCAGGTATTGAAGGTATAGAATATGGTATGGAAACACAACGTAGGTTAGGTGTAGGAACATTTAGGTATGTTCCAGTACACCAAAGGTTGGGTTGGGATAAACGACATGACAATAGGAAAGGTAAGGTCATTAGGCCAAACAACATGGGTAACGACATCGCAAGGTATAACGAGTACATAAGGTCAATGGTCACACCAAGTAGGTTAGGTCTAGGTAAATAGGTCATGGCATGGGTAAGGCCAAGGTATAGGTAAAATAACAAATCCCTAGATGTAATTAAGGAAATGTAGGGGTAGTTTGGGCTTGTAGGTAGGTTGCAATAAGTGTGGGTAAGGTCAAAGGGTATCGACAATAATGAGTTGAGGTCAAAATGGGAAAAATGGGGTGAAAATGGTAATGGTAGGCGTGATGTTGGTTATAAAGTAATCAACATTGGTTTGGTATGACTGACATCGGTCATGTCAAGTTAGGGTTAAAAAAGGAAAAAACCATATTTTACAGATTCATTTTAACTTGTTGTCATTTGTGAAAATGACAGAGCAGTAGTGCCTTCATGGAAAGTGACAAGATGAGGCGAGAGAGTTGAGTTGGCGAGCCTCATAGCGGGTGATTGGAGTTTGATTGGTGGGTCTACGAGATCGGTTCAAGTGATTGGATTTACGGGGATATTCAAGGTAGATTTGTGTCATGGAAGAGGTGGGAGAGGGTTTGGGTGGGCCATCGACATAGTGGCAAGATGTACCACCACACATATGACACCGAGATGAGCAAGGAATCGACGATTCCGTTATTTTAGTTAAAATTAGTGTATTGAAATCAATTTGGATTAATTTTTTGGGTGGGAGTGTTATTGTGAATTTTTAGGTAAAATGAATGAAATGAGGGAGGGGAAGGTCTAATGTAGTGTAAATAGGGGTGGGAATGAAGTTAGGTTAGGTTTGGGTAAGGTAGAGTAGGTGTGTAGGTTATTTTTAGGGATTTTGGTAGATGGGGGGGGGGATTTCAATTTGGGTGCCATGATAGAGACCGATGTCAGTCTAAGGGTGGCCGATGTTGGTTTGCTTTAGCTAGCATCACCCATTCTTAGGTGACCGAAATCAGTTAAATTAAACTGATGTTAGTTAAGAATAATCGGTGATGGTGAGGTGACTGGTGTTGGTTAGGTTGGATGAGAAATAGGGGTAAGAAAGGTTAGGTGGGCAAGAAAAATAGGTGAAAGGGGAGAAGGGAGGGTACATGTAGAGAGATGGGGGTAGAATGTTAGCATTGGCGTAAAGGATAGGTAAGTAGGTGAAATGATGTTTTTAGAATGGTGAGTCATGATTGCAATGGGGTAGGAGGCTGGTAGGTGAATTAGGTAAAATTCAATAAGTAGGATTGGTGTGGTTGGGTATAGTTCGGGGGTTAATAGGTAAGTGAAGGTTATCATGTTGTAATAATGCTTTGGTTTTATTGGATGCAGGCTAGGGACCAGCTGCGGATGCAAGATAGAGTATCACCTCTGTTGCTAGCAATACGATCGAGTGTGACTATAGATGAGTGGAGACATGTGATGGATGTTGGCTTGATCGGGATCCAATGCTATTGCCTCTATCTCAAGATCCAACTTTGATGGTAACACTCGTTGATATATGGGATTCAACAAATAACACGTTCCACTTACCGATGGGTGAGATTACTATCACCCTGGAGGATATATATAGGATCCTGCTACTACTAATAGTTGGGGAGTAGGTTTATTCTATTACGTTGAAGGCATTAGAGGAGCTAATAGTGGCTTTTTTGGAGAGGTGATGGTGGAGCTGAGGTACCATAGTGCGAGTCTGAGCTATGGAGATATGTATGTGGCCCATCCTCAGGAGATGAGGTTGGTGGTTTTTTTGATGGAGGTGGTATGTTGTTTTTCCTTACTAGATGCAGAGGGTGGGAGATTCCCATGAGCATTGATGGGGGTTCTCTAGGACATGATGGAGGAGCAGGTCCATTTTTCCTGGGAACCGACATTCTTGGTACAACTGTATAGAGAGTTGTGGGCCTATGGGAGGTTACAGAGGTTTAGTTTATGTTATACCTTCCTTCTACACTATTTGGCATATGAGCACATTGTATGTGTACATCCAGTTGGCTTGCCTTGACATGATTGGTTTGATTATGTTTGGTTAGGGTTGGTTATAGGTGATGGGTACCACTCAATGGACAACACAGGGTGACTAGGGCTACACATGATGTGGCACATTATAGGTGAGTGTTGGAGGGATTGTCTGGGGTTGAAATTGTTTGGAGACCATATGTTGACTTCCCTTCATATAGGCACATGGAGTGGAGTTCGAGGAGCTATAACTGCTGAGGTGGATAGAGGGGCACTGTGATTGTGAGCATGAGATGATACTAGTGGATAGGGTCTCGATGGTATTTTGGGCTAACGTAGGACGTGCCTTTATCATTTCCATAGTACAGGAGAGATGACGTGGATAGACCTATGTCTCCACCATGACAGATTGTGCTTATATGGAAGGAGGAGCAGGCGGTGGATAGGTGGATCGATGATGTCAGGGTTACATATAGATATAGGTAGTGGTGAACGGTGTAGCTATAGGTGAAACCACCAAGGCTAGGGTAGCAAAAATTAGCTAATATCACAGTTAGTGGGATACCTTGCAGGGTCAGGTGGCCACCCTTCAAACATAGCTTGGAGTATTACAGGGGAAGCTCACAGGGTCATAGGCACATGTTTCCACTTTACAAGTGTAGGTGGTATCCTTATAGGCCTAGGTTCCCACACAGGGTTGTGATAGAGATGGGGGATAAGTAGCTGAGTTACAAGCATAGATAACAGGTTTACAGGGCCAGTTGGCTACTACACAAGCTCATATTGTGTCCCTATAGGCCCAAGTCACAGCACAAGAACCACCGTAGGGTAAAGGATAGGGTATTATATTATAGACAATAGTGAGATAGAGTCCCATGGTATAGGCAGGAGGACATGGTACATAGGTATAGGGTTAGAGGCCAGCGGTAGCAGCCGAGCTTCTGAGTTGATGTGAGACCTATGGCACCACCTCGATGGTTTCGATGGAAAAATTTAGGGATACCCCAACATGGTGCGGTATTACTAGGATCACTTGAAAACTAAAGGGATATATGTCCTTTCCTATGCTGAGTATAGGGCACAATGGGTAGCGAGTGAGAGGACGAGCTCTCACACTCATAGCTCAGAGAGCATAGGAGTTCGACGAGCCCGAGAGGCAGGTTCAAGGTGAGGCCATGAGTTCATGGATGCCAAACCCGCTTTAGGCTAGGAAGAGATGAGAGTGAGACCCATGCAAGGTAGAGAGATGTTGGTAGGACACCGGGTATACCGAGAGTAGGAGAGATATGAGACAGGGATTGATATCATGTGGGGTGACAATTAATCACCATATATGATCAATGTATCAGTTTTGGCATATACCAACCTACGTGCCTATAATAGCAAAGATGTACATGAGAATTTTTTTGATTTTGATTATTATACCAGCCTATGTGCCGAAGATAGTGAGGTTGTATCTGAGATACTTGTATTTATTTTGTACCTATGTACATATGTATGGATACACAGACTTTTCTAGTTATATAGATGCTTTATTGGATGGATGATATATCTATGTTTTTAATTTCCATTGTTATTGTGTATGTGATGGAAACTAGGTAATTTAGGCATGATGGAGTCGAAGTTATGTAGGCATGATTGAGTTAGGTCAGTTTAGGCATGATTGATTTAGGTCAGTTTAGGCATGGTTCTTCTAATTAAGTATATCATACCAAATGTGGGCTTATGAATATAATATCCTAAAGGCGTTGCATGATTGACTATGCTAAGGGTGAAGAAAATCACTTGATCACAAAATTTCATTTTAACGGAAAGTACCTTGAGAAGGTAGGAGATTAGGGTGAAAAGGAAATGAGATGAAAATGGTTGGTTTTATTGTAACTTGGTATAAGATAGCATGCCTACTTGAAAGAGACCCAAAATCAAAATAGGTAAGCGCATGAAGAAAAAGTTATCATTTTCTTATTTTGGCTTTTGTTTTGATAGATTTATCAATGCGAGAAGTCTATGTGGGATGATTATATTATCTCCTTGAGGAGTTCATGAAGATAATCAATGCAGGAAGCTTCTAAATATTTTATTTTGATTTTGTAAGGATAGTCCCTTTTATGATAAACTATGTGTAATATGGCTTGCTTTTTATAGCTATTCTTCTAGGGAGCACTCTAGTTATAAGCAGAAGATAGAGAGACAAGATGTCCCTTTTGAGGTAGTCATATCATTATTGGAAGTTTGACTCAAGGATTTGAATCCCATTTTACTTTTTTCTTTTTGGACTTTTAAGTCATGGACAAGACTATAGAGGAAGATTAGGCTCTTGTTTAGAAGAAAAAACCCTAAAGCACACAGATATTAAATATGAACAAGATGGTTTCGAGTGATTAATGACCATGGGATTCCATCTTGAAAAATATGAAAAGTATCCATGAAAATCATGCCATGAGGAGATCCGTGATACTCATTGTTTCACTCGGAAAGTGCTTCGTTCCTTATAGAAACAGATAAGGTTAGGGTTAGGAGGAATACCTGTAGAATGTCGAGATGATGCGCGCATCCGTAGAGAAAGATCAGGTTGACTACGGAGAACTCCTTTTTGTCTGGGAAGGACTACTGGATTTGATGAAGGTGCCAGTTGATCTCCTTTGCTGTAAACACGTCTAATATTTTCACTCGTCTCTGCTTGATCAAGTGAAGATCTGGACTCAGTTCCTCGTTCGCAATGCCCTCGCTTGATCCAAAAATCCTTTGACTGATCCTCAAAAATGAAATTCCGATCCGTTGTTATGGCTTGGGAAGCCCATTTACAGGGAACCGATGGCGGTTGCGTAACCGACGGCGGTCGAGTAGGAACCGGCATCGGTTAGGAAAAAGTAGGCTATTTTAGTAAAATAGCCCACCTTCCCTCGTTTTTCTCCCGAGGGATCGGTTGGGGCTTGGTCAAGTGGCTAGAAGGTCGGCTTTGGGTGCGAGTAAGGAGGCATTAGTTATGGATGTGAGTCTAGACCAAGTCATGGGTCCTAATTAGGTTAGTTTTAGGGTTAGGGCTAGGTCATGGTGAGGTGGCCAAGTGAGGTGGTAGGTAAGGTGATGTGGATTTATCAATTACAAGGTAATTAATAAATAATTGTGTAAAGTTTAGGTAATGAGGTTAGGTTTCGAAATGGGATGCGGGTCACAAGGGGTCGTAAGACACAAATTTGGTGTCTACATTAGCCCCTTATTGTCGTGTAGCTTGTTCTGTAAAGCTGCGCGGACAATAATATGAAGTGGTTTCTCATGTTAAGGATATAGGTAATCCCCCTCAAATCTATCACAGATTGAGTGAACGGGAAATCAGGGATAGGGTTGATGAAGGGTACATGTTGTAGAGAGGATGGTAAGGTGGTGGGGTAGGTCCAAGGAAGCAGACGCATGTTGAAATGCAATAGTACGACTAGGGTACATGATTTGACTAGCAAACCAGCAATGTATAGGCAAAGGTCGATAGTTTATCCAAACAAGGGTGATATAATCCTCTGGTATCCAAGGCATAGAAGTAGCTCCAGGGTATATAACGGTAAGGTACCGAATGTTTAGGCATGTTCGGCAAAGTACTCAAAAGGTTGGTTTGGTTGAGATAAACGTCACGGTCTAGGTCAGGCAAAGCGGTCGACGAGATCAAGTCAAGGACCCTAATCATGCTAAAACACGAACATGTGAGCTTGATTGAACACAAGGTACATGATGGGTAATGGGGTAAGGGAGCGTCCGCAAGTTGGTCTGCGATGGTTTGTCCTTTGATTGATTTCTGGTGGATAAACTCAAGGTCGAGGTCGGCGAGAAGCATGAGCCATCTAGCAATGCGTTGGTTCAGATGAGGTTTGGCGTACATGTAATGGATGGGGTCTGTATTGGTGATGACGAAAGTCTTGTGATTTAGAAGGTAGTGTCGGAGTTTGGTGGCAACGAATGATAGGGCAAGGCACAATTTTTCTACATGTGTGTACCTAGTCTCATAGTCCACCAAAGTACGACTTATATAATAAACGGCTTGTTCGTGATTCTCAGAGTCACGATGTGCAAGCATGGCTCCTACAAAATAAGTGGTCGGTGGCGGAAAGGTAAAGGTAGAAAGGGCGGTTGTCTTGGGGTGGGATAAGCACGGGTGGCTGTAAGAGATAAGATTTGAGAGCTTCGAAGGCTTGGTGACATTCTTCGCTCCATTGGAATGCAATATCCTTTTTAAGGAGGTGATGGAAAGGTTGACACCGATCCGAGAGTTGGGAGATGAAACGTCGGATAGATTGGAGCTTACCTTGTAAACTACGCAATTGTTTGAGATTTTTGGGTGGGGGCATTTCTAGGATAGCTTTGACTTTCGATGGATCAACCTCAATGCCACGCAAAGAGACGATAAAGCCAAGAAGTTTTCCCGAAAGAACACCAAAAACACATTTCTTCGGTTGAAGGCAGACAGAATATTGTAACAGGCGATCAAAAATAATGGTTAAAACATCGAGATGTTCACTACGATGTTTAGACTTGCCGAGAAGATCGTCGACATAGTCTTCAAGGATAGTGTGCATAATGTCATGAAAAATGTAGGTCATAGCCCGCTGATAGGTAGCACCAGCATTCTTAAGGCCAAATGGCATGACACGATAACAAAAGGTTCCCCAAGGAGTTATGAAGGCAGTCTTGTGTTGATCGGCAGGGGCAACCAAAATTTGGTTGTATCCTGAAAAGCCATCCATGAGAGAAAGCATTTCATGACCCGCAGTGAGATCAACAAGTTGATCAATACTTGGGAGGGGGAAGTCATCCTTAGGGCAAGCGAGGTTAAGATCCCGGAAATCCATATCCGAAGTCCCCCGTCGCTTTCGTGATGCACGACAGTGCGATGTTAGAAATCCATTGAGGATAGTCAATAGGCAGAATGAAGGAAACAGAAAGGAGTCGTTGGAGTTCCTCTTTGACCAAGAGAGCAATGCGTGGATGCATTTTTCTCAATTTCTGTTTGACTGGTTTGGAATCGGGGTTTAGGGTGATGTTATGGACGGCAATGGTAGGATCAATTCCTGGCATGTCAGCGTAAGACCATGCGAACACTTGGTTGCGAGCACAGAGAAAGGTAGTAAAGGCGGCTTGTTCTGATGTGTTAAGGGATTGTCCAATCTTCACTATGTGAGGATCTTCCTCCATGTGGATGTTGATTTCTATAGTAGATTCATTCAGCATAGTTTGGGTTTCAGATGGTAGGGCGCGTTGAATATAAGAATCATCCGCGCCTGGTAAGTGAGTATGGAGTCATCATCCTGGCATTCAACAACATTAATCAAAGGCGAATCCTCTTCGATCATGTCTGGATACAGAAGGGGAAGAGAAGATGGGTCCTCATTATCGCGTTGATAAGTGAGAGGACCTATGAAGATAGCATTTATGAAAAAAAAAAGTTAGGAGGGATAGATTCAGGGTCCATCGATTCTGTGGGTGATGATGGCAAAGTAGGTGATGATGTTTCGGTAGGGGCAACGTCTTCCTCTTCCAAGATACAGCTGACAGGAGGTGTCTCTTGTGTAGGTGTTTCGGAAAAACCGATACCACTGCGATCATTATGTTTGCGTATGGTCACGGGAATGAGTGTATGTCGGCCTTGTTCGTAAAGGCCAAAACCAAAGCCTTTCCATGCACAGCGAGTCAAGAAGGTGAGGGCGAAACGACGATTTGTCAAGTATTGAAAATCGGATTGGAAGGGGACCACACCAAGAGGAGGTTCAGGGGTAATGGAGGATGTGTCAACACCCCCATACGTTAGGTTAGTGCGGCAATGGGGTGGTCCGTAAGAGATTACCTCCCCCACGCGACGGTCGTAGGTGGGATGCGCATGTAATTGTCCGTACTCCTGCGGGGTAGGGAAAGAACTAACGTTATATAGGCGGTACTCCCCCAGCGTGAGGCTGATGAAAAACATCTACTAAGGGGTCGGAGGTTGGGATGTTAGCTGCGGGAAGAGAAGTGGTTTGTGCGATGGTGGTTTCATCAGTTGAAGGCGTAGGTGCAGTTGAGGTGGATGGTTGAGGTACATTTGAAGAGGATGGTTGGGTTGAATGTATGGGTGTCTTAATTGGTATAAGCACATCGTTTGGGCGGTATAACATATTGCAAGTTTTGAAGGGGGGAGGATCAGCTTTTACAGTGTAGGACTTCCCCTCGTACTCAAATTTTATGCATCGATGTAATGTTGAGGAACGCATCCCATGGCTCGAATCCAAGGATGACCCAAGGAATATATTATATTGGAACTCTCCTTCAAGGACATAGAAGAGTTCGGGAAAAGTACGTGGGCCTACGCGAATGTTGAGGATCATGGTGCCTAAGGTAGAAGTAATAGCGTCATTGAATGATCGTAACATGATGGGGTTGGCACACATGCAACTAGAAGGGATGTTCATTTGTTGGAAGGCTTTTGAAGAGATGATGTTTAGGCTAGCGCCCCCGTCAATCATAACCCGACGTACTCGAATGTCTCGGACGTAAGCGGAAATGAAAAGGGCAGGGTCAGGGTCTTCTGCACCAAAGTCGATAATTTCATCTTCCGAGAAACTAACCGCAGCGGCTTGTTGTTTTGAGACAGAAGTGGTGGGGGAGATGGATTGTTTGGTGAGAGAGGCAACGTGATTAGGTGTTAGAATGGAGGCAACGGGCAGGGTTTCGTTGGGTAAAACCTCTATCCCTTGAAGGATCTCAACGAGAGCTTGTCGATGAGATTCAGAAGTCTGAATGAGATCATATAGTGTCATTTTTACGGGCGATTGATGAAGCTGTTTGATCATGGTTCGGTGGGCAACTCCATTAGAGACAGGATAGGCGGGTCCGCGAATAACCACTTTAGGTGGTGGTGTAATTGGGATGGTTGAAGGAGAAAGAGATGCCGCAGGTGTGTTTTCTTTCGCTTTCCCATTGTTTTTCTGTCCTCGAGTAGCGACACTAATCATATTAATCTCGTAGATCTGAGATGAGGAAGATGGTTGGGATAATTCATGGTCTTCAAGAGGTGGGGTTGTAATAATGATAGATCTTGGTGAGGCGGGGATAGATGATATAGTAGAGGGAATTGACGCTAGAGGTCTCTCCCTTCGTAAGTTGTCTTTCTTAATCTGTCTATCCGGGAGAGGTGACTGACGAAGGAGGGTTTTTAGAGCTTTGCATCCCTCCACATCATGTCCTGGTGTGCGGTGATAAGCGCAGATTTTAGACTCATCGTAACCCATAGGTCGGGGTTTAGACGGGTCATAAGGTCTAAGTGGAGGTAGGGAAATGGTCGCATTCTCCACCAACATAGCAAGGATTTTGGCGTAAGATCCTTTGAGTGGGTCAAAATCGGAAGAGGATGAGGGTATTGATTGTGTGGGTTGTGGTAATGTTTGGGCGTGTTTAGTTCGTATGGGTGATGGTTTAGCCGAGGGGTGCTGACACATGTTTTTCACTAAACGTGGTTTCTTGGACATAGAAGTTACGTTCAGCTGGTTAGATGATGAGGCTACAGATGGCGTGGTAGCGGGAAACAACCACGGAGAAAGGGAGTACAGAAAAATAAATCCTTTGATGATGGGATTGGTTTAGGGTTGATAGGTGGACCGGATACGCGGGGTAACGATGTTGTGATACCCTTTGATCTCTGTATAGGTGTAGAAGGCGTAGGTCGTTTTGCAGAAAACAACGGAGGTATGATATATTGGTGTAAAGTGGAGGGATGAGGTCCCAATATGGAAGGTGGGTGTGACGATGAAGGTTTTAATTGTGATAGAGGCCCGGATTGCGTTCGTCTCCTAGGTGGCGGAACGGATTTATTTTTGGATAGATCGAGTCGCTTAGGCGGGTGTGTCAGATTGGGCATTGGTGAGGTCCCAAGCGTAGGGGAAGATCTGGTTAAGTTGATAGAAGTGGACGGGGCATTTGGTAGAGGTGAGGGGGGTGAAGGCGAGAACAGGGGCATTTTAAGATTCTGTGAGCACTTCGGGTAGATGGTGGAGACATCAGGATCAGTCATTTGCATTTGAGTAGAAAAAGGGGTACTCAAACGTTCCCATAGGGCCTGTCTATCTTCTGTGGAATGACAGTCTCCAGGTGTGATTTGTAATTTTGGTACGGAAGAAAAGTGAGTTGTAATTCCAGTCCATTGCGGGTGTGACACAGGAGGCGGATGAGGCACTGTATCAATAGATGTTAGGAGGTCAACCGGTTGTTGAAAAGATTTAGGCGATGAGGGACTAATAGGTAGGAGGGCGTGTTCGAGGAGATCTGTCATGTTAAAAGAATGTGGTGATGTTAGTGTAAGAGATTTCTCGTCTAAGGATGTCAAAAGGAGTGGTGAGCCTTCCTCTTGTGTAGCAAGAGTGGTAGAAGGGGACGTTTGGGAAATAGATAAATTAGATAGCATCCGCTCACAGTCTTGTAGGGATGTGGTGTAAGAAGACTCATTGATGGGAAGGGAAGCCTGGGCAGTTAACTCTTCTATGGGTAAAGGAACGATTTCGCTTTGGCTTGATGGTGGTAAAGGAGGTTCGGGCTCCTGTGTTAGTGAAGAGGTCTGATTCAAAATTTTCTCGATAGAGGCTTTTGGCTGAGAATCGAAGACTGCATGGATCTCATGAACACTCTCCTCAGCTAAGATATCTTGGTTCACGTTGCTGCTGGACGAGTGATTCGGGAATGGCTTGTTGAAAATTTTCAGATTTCGGTTAGCAGGGGCGTTAGGATTATCGAGTGTTATATCCCTGCAATCAACCATTTCTGCACTATGTTTTTCAACATCTTGCAGTTTTCATGACTATGTCCTTTTACGCGGTGAAAGTTACAAAAGTCATTTTCTTTGTACCAGGAAGGTATTGCGCGGGTGGAGTCAAACCCGGAGTGAGGTTTAACAGGGGGCAAGGTGATAGCCCCAGCTTTGAGCAATTTCTCCAATATCACACCATAGGTTTCTCCCAAGGGAGTGTAGCTGATGGGTTCGGCTTTGTATTTATAGGTGGTTTTTGGTGGAGTATTGGACGGTGGTTGGGATTTGACCATCACCGCGTGGACAGCTCCTTTTGATTTAGAAGAGGTGGACGCGTGAGGAGTGGTGGTATTTGGTTTATTGGTAGAATCAGGAGTTCGGAAAGTGGAGTTCTTGTTGCGCAACCGCAATTTCTCTTCCTCTAAGGCTCGAATTTCTAATTTTCGAGCCATAGTAAAGGCCTCGTCGAATGTACGGAAAGTTTGAATTTGGAGGGTAGGGGAGATGTGCTTAGCGCAGGCCCGCATAAACAGATTCGATAAGTTCGGTTTGAGGCAAGGCATACGTAAGTTGGTTGATAAGGCCCGCCATCGTCCAACGAAATCTGCGATAGATTCGTTCTTTGTCGGATGGCATAGAGGTCGATGATAGATACTTTCTTGCAATGTTAATGGAGAAATGATCCAAGAAAGATTGGGCTAGTTGGTTAAAAGAGAAGATTGAGTGCTAGGTTAAAGCACTGTACCACTCCAAGCGAGCCCTGATAAGGACATGGGAAAGGTGCGGAGTAACAAGGCATCATCATGGGCAATCAAATAACAAGCATGTCTAAATGATCGCAAGTGTTGTTGAGGATCCTCTTTATTGTTAAAACGAGTAAACTTTGGCAACTCCCATTGAGGAGGATATGAATGAAGGGGGACAGAAGGGTGAATGGGCTCCCGACAAACTTGCTCGTATGTCAAGGCGCTACGGCTTCCTGAAACGGAAGCCTCCAGGTTTTGCATTTTGTCCATCATTTGCTTGATGAAATCTGTGGTTGGATGAGATGATGGTGCCACAGAATAGGGATGTCCCATATAAGGTGTTGAGGTTACTGGATACGTGTATGGGAATGAAAAGGTAGGCGGAGCTTGAGAAGGAAAGCTCGTTTGAATAGGTGGCAGAGAGTAAGTCATGAATGGAGTGGTCTGAAAGAGAGATGAGATAGGGGCAGTTGGTGGTAGCGATACGTGGGGTCCAAGATTAACAAAAGGAAAGCTAATCGGGGTCGTATGAACCTCTGCAGCTGTCGGATTGGGAGACGGGGCTAGAGATGCAGGAAGCAAGGCGGTATTATCAGGAGGAGTGGGAGCTAAATGAGCAGCTATACTGATAGGCATACCTACAAGGAGCTGACCATCAGGTGTACGGTCAGGGGTATGAGACAAATAGTATTGTACAAATACCCCAGGAATTAGCATCCAGAAACTTGGCAAAGTCCTTATCTCCCACAGGAATTTTTGGAACCTCACTGGTATCAGTAGGATTCCCCATAGAAGGTGAAGGGGGTGATTCAGGCAAAGAAACAGAGCAAGCATGTGAAACCATGGCGGCGGCTTGTTTTCGAGTGATAACAACCATGGACAGCAGTTCACGGTAAAGTTTCAATCTATCAAGAACAAAAACAACCCCAGAATGATGAATTTGGCAAGTTGCTGGTTTGTCAGGGGCTGATGGAGACAGTAACCGATATCGGTTTACTAACCGCTGTCGGTCACAGGGGAAATGACGTCGGTCCCTTAACCGATGCCGGTGTCAAAAATCTAGGATAAGAAGATACAAAGGGCTGCTAATTTGATTTTTAGCAACGTTGAGTATATTTATCAACTTATTGATCACAAAAGACAGAGTATGACAGAGAAAACAGAACAGCAAACAAGCAAGATGCACACGCAAATCCAGAGATTAACCTTAGGGTTAATTTTAATTATTGTGGGCTTATGCCTTTAGACGTAGAATGATGTCAGAATCCTAAACAAGAGACTTAGGGGAAATGTCAAGTTGTTTTGGCTTATAAGGTTACCTCAATCGGGCGGAGGAATACCGCGGAAAAAAGGGGGATGTTTGAGCTGTTGTGTTAATTGTGAAGTGATTCGGTATGTGTTGTGCAGTGAATGTAAGATTAATTTCCTGTCAATACCGTGGATATCACCCCCACGTGTACGACCTGTTACTTAATCTATGTTCACTAGAATTGGAGAAAACAAGCAGGAATGCAATGCACGTGTTTTATATCCAAATCGAAAATTATATTCGATGAAGCAAGAGAGATGACTTTCACTAATGCGAAACCAGGAAAGCAAGACAAAATCTTTACTAAATATATAACAAAAACAGCAACAGCAAATATGCTTCCTAAAATGAAAATAAGCAAGAGACAGAAACCCAAAATGGGTCCCACCGGGCGTGCCAAAATGTTTCACTCGGAAAATGCTTCGTTCCTTATAGAAACAGATAAGGTTAGGGTTAGGAGGAATACCTGTAGAATGTCGAGATGATGTGCGCGTACAGTAGAGAAAGATCGGGTTATCAAGCGGAGAACTCCTTTTTGTCTGGGAAGGACTACTGGATTTGATGAAGGTGCCAGTTGATCTCCTTTGCTGTAAACACGTCTAATATTTTCACTCGTCTCTGCTTGATCAAGTGAAGATCTGGACTCTGTTCCTCGTTCGCAATGCCCTCGCTTGATCCAGAAATCCTTTGACTGATCCTCAAAATGAAATTCCGATCCGTTGTTATGGCTTGGGAAGCCCATTTACAGGGAACCGATGGCGGTTGCGTAACCGACGGCGGTCGAGTAGGAACCGGCATCGGTTAGGAAAAAGTAGGCTATTTTTAGTAAAATAGCCCACCTTCCCTGTTTTTCTCCCGAGGGATCAGTTGCGGGCTTGGTCAAGTGGCTAGAAGGTCGGCTTTGGGTGCGAGTAAGGAGGCATTAGTTATGGATGTGAGTCTAGACCAAGTCATGGGTCCTAATTAGGTTAGTTTTAGGGTTAGGGCTAGGTCATGGTGAGGTGGCCAAGTGAGGTGGTAGGTAAGGTGATGTGGATTTATCAATTACAAGGTAATTAATAAATAATTGTGTAAAGTTTAGGTAATGAGGTTAGGTTGCGAAATGGGATGCGGGTCACAAGGGGTCGTAAGACACAAATTTGGTGTCTACACTCATATTGAAGATAAGGTGAAAAGGTGATGGGTAATCACATGATTCTTGTTTATTTGTTGACCCCAAGAATAGGTAATATGAAAGGTGAAGGGTACTCAAGGGATGAGATTGAAATAAATAGAAGGTGATATAGGATTTTATTCAATAATAGAATAGTCAAAGATGCAAGGCATTTAGGGGTTCAGGTTTAGGCTTACCTTCGAGTGAAGACAAAAATAAGCACATGATCCATAGGTATGAGTAATGATATAGGGTCCAAGCCAATTAAGAGAAATTTTTCCCTGTTTACTTTTCTCTTCTTTGGTTACATGTTGATTTTCCTTCAGGATGAGGTCATAGACCTGGAAAGTTCAATCATGGACACATTTTTCATAGGTACATTTGGTAAATTTTTGTAGATTTGGAGATGATCAAGAGCAGTAAGATGACATTCATTTAATAACTCAAGTTGTGTCAAATGGTCCTAGCAAAATTCATCATCTTTGAGCATGTATTGGAGTGAGATACGAAGAGATGGAATTTGGACTTCGAGAGGAAAGACAACCTTGGTACCGTAGACCAGAGAGAAAGGTGTGGTAATAGTAGAAGTGTGAATACTAGTGCGGCAAGCCCACAAGTTGAAAGGAATGTGCATATGCCAATTCTTCCCAAAGATCGTCAACTACTTTCATAAGAATTTTTTTCAAGGTTTTTTTGGTTGATTATGCTTGGCCATTTTTTTGAGGGTAGTAAGGTGAAGAAAACCCGAGTTGAATTCCAAAGGTGTCACGAGTTTTTGTAGGGTGTTTTTTTAACTGCTTGCCATTTTCAGTGATGAGGTGGTGAGGGACACCAAAGTGAAAAATAATGTGATGGTTGATGAATTCACAAATTTTCTTAGCTTTTGTATAGATGAGGGGGATGTCTTCTACCCATTTAGTGTAGTATTAAGTAGTGTTTATAATCCATTGATGAAATTGTGAAGAATGATGATTTATCTCTCTAACAAGATCCAAACCCCATTGAGATAAAGGTTAAAGGTCTCGTGTGACCTATAAGGAATGACTAGGTGTGTGATGAAGAATATCATGTTGTTGGAATTTCACACAAAATTTGACATAGTCACAATAGTCACAGTTGAGGGTGGGCCAATAATATCCTAGGTGAAGGATGTGTTTAGTGACAATTAAGCCCACCGAAGTTACCTCCACAAATTCCGTCATGAACTTCCTTAATGGTATAGGGAATTTCACAACTTGTAAGGTATCATAAGAGAATACCATCGAATCCATGTTTATAAATAATACCGCCCATGATTACATAGATAGAAACACTTTTAAGAAAGGAGCATTATCCATTATGAGTAAGGTCGGAGGTAGAATCGAAAGGAAAGGTATTCCAAAAACTACTTATACCAAAGGTAACATGGGTCAAGTTTAATAGTTTAGACGAGGTTGATGTTTTGAAATAAATAATAAGGTGATTTTAACCTTTGTACTATGACAAATATTTTTGTGTCAGAGGGTGAAGCAGGTATTTGCGACATGAGACAGGCCATGGTATCCACAAATTTATTAGTGGAGCGTGGAGTGGTTTGAATTTGGTAATGGTCAAAGGTAGACAAAAGTATGTCGACATGGTGTTTATAGTTTTGAAGTGTTTTTTTATGACACTCGTATATACCATTGACTTGGTTTACAACTAGTTGAGAGTCACCAAATATATTAATTGATTTGAAATCTAGGGCGATGGTGAGTTGGAGACCTAGTAAGAGTGCTTCATATTCAGCAATATTATTAGTACAATAAAAATCTAGTTTTAAAGATAAAGGCATAGGTTCACCATCAAAATGAATGAGGATAACTCCTGCACCACCCCCATGCTAAAACTTGGAACCATCAAATAATAAGGTCATTTGGTAAATGGTATCATCCAAAGAGAGGGTAGCAATGTATTCGTCTAGGAAATTGAAGTTATAGGATTGATTTTTGGAGAGGGTTTCATCCGTAAGTTGGTCAAAGATGGTTAGGACCTTGATAGATTATTTATGGATGAATTTTAAGTCCAGTCAGCGAGAAGCATGATCCAATGCAAAACACACGATGTTTGTAGGGTTGTGTGTACATGTAATGCAAGGGGTCAGTATTGGTGATGAAAAAGGTTTTGTGATTGAGTAGGTAATGATGAAGTTTAGTGGAGACAAAAACTAAGGCTAAGAAGAGTTTTTTGGTGTGGGTGTACCTAGTTTTTAGTCCAATAGGGTACGAATTATGTAATAAAATGATTTCTCTATGTGTTACTCATCACAATGAGCAAGCATGGCACCTAAGGAATGATCAGTAGAAGAAATGTATAGGTAAAAGGGTTTGTCATCCTTAGGAGGAATGAGAACTGGTGGTTGGAGAAGGTATTGTAATAAGGCATCAAATAATTATTGGAAATCACAATCCCATTTAAAGGAGACGTCCTTTTTGATGACGTGGTGAAATGGTTGGCAACAGTCGGAAAGATGCGAAATAAAATAACCAATAGATTGCAACTTACCTTGCAAACTATGAAGTTGGAAAATGTTAGTACGTGGAGGCATTTTTAGAATATCCTTGATTTTAGTGAGAACAACTTCTATGCCACACAAAGAAACAATGAAACTAAGGAGATTTCCTGAGAGCACAGTGAAGACACACTTCTTAGGTTGAAGGTGAACACAATACTTGATGAGGTGGTCAAAGATGACCTTAAGGACTATAAGGTGTTTGGCCCAATGTTTTGATTTGGCAAGAAGGTCATCTACGTAATCTTCCAATATGTGATGCATTATGTCATGAAAGATATAAGTCATAGCCCGCTGATATGTAGCACTAGCATTTTTAAGGCCAAAAGGCATGACATAGTAGAAGAAGGTCCCCCAAGGAGTGATGAAGGTGGTTTTGTGTTGATCTTATAGGGTGAGTAATATTTGATTATAACTTGAGAAACCATCCATGAGTGATAACATCTCATGACCAACGGTGAGATCAACTAGCTAGTCAATACCTAGTAGAGGAAAGTCATCTTTGGGGAAAGCTAAGTTGAGGTCATGGAAATCCATGCAAATGCAAAGTCCCCTTGTTGCTTTTGTGATAGGAATGATGTTAGAAATCCATTAGGGATAGTAAATGGGTAGGATGAAGGAAACCAAGAGAAGGTACTAAATTTCTTCTTTGACAAGAAGAGCAATGTGAGGATGCATTTTCCACAGCTTTTGTTTTATGGGTTTGGCTTTAGGAATGGTTACAATATTGTGGACCATAATGTTTGGGTCAATACTGGGCATATTAGCATAGGACCAAAAAAAAATTTCTATGATCCCAAAGGAAAGAAGTAAAATCTTCTGTTTCAAGCAGCATCTAAAGATTGGCCTATCTTTAGAATGTGCGGGTCATCTTGAGTGTTAATATTGAATTCAATGGTCGATTCATTTAACATGGTTTGTGTCTCAGAAGGAAATGATTAGTGAATATAATAATCCTACGCACTAAGGTAGGTGATGATAAAATCATCGTCCTAACATTGAATGATGTTAATGGATGGTGTATCATCATTGATCATGTCAGGATACATGAATGGAAGAGAAGAGGGAGCCTCACCATCATTTTGATAAGTCAAAGGTCCCAAGGAAATGGTGTTCATGAAAAAAAAAGTTAGGAGGAATGGATTTTGGATCCATATACTCCGTGGGTGAGGGTGGTGACGTTGGTGAATAGGGTGGAGAAGGTTTGTCATCCTGAATGAGTTAAACATGAGCCTTCTTAGAGGATAGTTTGGTGAATCTGATACCACTACAGTCTTTGTGTTTATGGGTGGTACATGGGATGACGGTATGACGACCTTGTTCATAAAAACCAAATCCAAAGCCTTTCCATGTGCAGTGGTGAAGGAAAGTGTGGGAGAAGTAGTGGTTGGTGAGAGATTAGAGGTCAGATGAAAATGGTCATGTTTGGGATGGTGGTTTGGGTGAATAGGTGGAAGTATCAAGTCCCCCATATGTTAATTTGGTGAGAAGGTGGGGAAGACCATAAGGGAAGACCTCTCCTATGTGATATTCATAATGAGGATGTTCATGTAGGTTACCATACTCTTGCTGGAGTAAGGAATGTGTTGATATTGTAGAGGCGGTACTCCCCCAGAGTGAGGCATTGAAAAAAACCCTCTAAGGGATCGGTAGTAGATATGTGGGTAGTGGGAATAGATGAATTACTAGGTGATTGGGAAGGAGGGGTATCGGTTGGTTGGGAAGTATATGGGCCAGCTGCAGAGGTCATGGGAAATAGTAGGAATAGAAGAGTTAGGTGTGGGAGAGGTGGTGGCAGATATTGGTGGATGGGGATGTGGGTAAAGGGAAGTGGTAGTAGTGGTAGATTCCTTAACTGGTATAAGGACATCGTTAGATTGGTACAACATGTTACAGGTTTTGAATTGTGACAAGTTAGATGGGATAATATAGTTATGTCCTTCATGTTAAAATTTTACATAGCGGTGTAAAGTTGAAGGAACAAAACGCATGACCTAAATCCAAGGTCGAAAAATAAACAAATTATACTTGAACTCCCCTATAAGATATACAACAATTATGGGATAGTGTGAGGGCCCACACGAATGTGAAGAATAATGGTGCCAAGGGTGGAAGTGATGGTGTCATTGAAGGAGTGCAGTATAATTGGGTTATTGTGTATGAAATTTGAAGGGATGTGCATTTGATTGTATGTGTGGGAGGAGATGATGTTGATGCTAGCACCACCATTGATCATAATGCACCGTATGCATATATTATTGATGTGGATGAAGATTAAAAGGGTGGAATTAGAGTCATCTAATTGAGAGGTACGATCTCCTCATCAAAAAAATTGAGGGTGGCTACTTGATGAGTGGGTATGGGGGTAGTAGAAGGAGATGATTTGGTAAGAGAGGCCACATGGTGAGGGGTGATAATGGAGGCTACTTGGTGTGGGTTCATTAGGTAAAACCTCGATGGATTGCAAAACCTCCATGAGGGCTTATCGATGAGATTCAAAGGTTTGGATGAGATCATATAAAGACATTTTTAGAGGGGATTGGTGTAATTGTTTTATCATTGTACGATGGGTGACCCCATCAGAAATAGGGTATGTGGGTCCTCGAATGGTGATTTTTGGTGTGGGTGTAGATGGTATATTGGGCATGGGATTGGTTGATGGGCTAGTTTATTTTTCTTTTCCTTTGTCCTTTTGGGCATGAGTGGCAACTTGGATCATGTTAATATGAGGGAAAGAGGTAGATGGAGAAGGTATGTCATGAGTAGTATAACGGCATGATGGAAAAAAACCCAGTGTGGGGTAAGAACCTTGTGAAATGAGTAGGGTACACTAGCATTTAGAAGGTGGTTTTTCCTACTCTACGATATGGACCATGTTGATCCTAAATTTTGGAGGTGGATAAAATGGTTGTGGAGGTGGTGATGTAGGTCACTTTGAATAGGTAGTGGGCAGGGATGTATGGTGATAGGTGAAGATGGAATAGGGTCCTCATCAAGAAGATCATCGTCGTTGAAATTTTTTTAGGAGGACATAATTGGAGGAGAATGGTTTTGAGAGCCTTACAACCCTCTACATCATGTCTTGAAACATGATGGTAGGAACAAATTTTAGTTTCATCAAACCCTTTTGGTTTGGGTTTGAGGGTTCATAAGGTCTAAGTAGTAGTAATGTGATGACCGAGGTCTCTAAGAGGTTGGCTAAAATGTTGGTGTAGGACCCTACCAATGGATCACAGTGGGAAGTGAGTGTGGGTTTGGGTAAAGGTGTAGATGATTGTGGTGGAAGAGGTGTTATAGGAGGTGGAATAGGTTTGACCACTAGTTTGGTAGGTGGTATTGTCTTAGGTTTTGATGGTATCTTCTTGGGTAAAGGTGTGGTAGAAGAACTAGAAATGGAAGGTGTTGTTAGTTTAACTACCCTATTGGAGGGTAGTGGGTTTTTTTCTTATATTGGACCTTATTGGGTAAAGGTGAGGTGGGAGTATGTGATACATAAGGGAAAGTAGATGGTGGAAGAGGATGGGTTACCCATGGGGACAATAGAGTTATGGTGGAAGTGGTTGGTGGAGGCCGAGTGGAATGTATGGGTTGAAGTCGCATAGGTAATGTTGGGGTTATAGTGACTAGTGGAGATATAGGTGGTAAGAAATGTATGAGTAAGGGTGAGGGTGTTTATTATACAGGTAAATTGGATGTAACAAAGGATCATGATGAAGAAGTATGTTTCTTAGCTTTTGATTTGCCTTAGGTAGGTGGTTTTTTTGCCAAGGTTGATGGTTGAGGTCCTAGGATTGAGGGAAGGGGCGAAGGTGACAAAGGTGTGGTGGGTGAGACTATTGTATACGTCCTAGAAGTTTGGGTCTTCCTTTTAGGTGGAGGAATATTTTTCGTGTAAACTTGGGAAGGTGTGGATAAGTCCAATTTGATGGGTGGATGGACAAGGCTAGATGTCGGCATGATACCCAGGGTAGTGATAGGTTTAGATATGTGTGAAGATGTAGGTGCGGTAGGTTCTTAGGCATAGGAATGGTTTTAGTTGTGGGTAAAGGTTTGGATGTAGGTAAATGTGATGATGAAGAATTCATTTCAATAGGCATGGTTAGGGTCGATTTGGTTGCTAGAAATACCTTTGGATAGATCGTGGAGGTATTTATAGGAAACATTTGCATTTGAGTCAAAAGGGGAGCCAAAGACATCCCCAAAGCATGGAATTATCAACATAATCCAAGCGATTGTCCAGTTGTGAAAATGGAACTACTGTAAGAGGAGATGTAATTGGTTTAGTGGTAATCCATGTAAAATATGTCTATGAGATAGGGAATTAATTAGCCTCGATATTTGTGGGTAAAAGAGTTGAGACCAGATCAACAAGATCCTAGAATACTAATGGGGAATTGTCCCCAACATGTAGTGGTGTGTCTAAAGGATCTCCCATGGGTAGGAGATATGGTAGGTGGGGTGAGGTAGATTCCTCTTTCGGTGGAGGAGAAAGCGATGATGATTATCTTGTAGGTAGGATAGTTAATATCATTGATTGTTCGATAGGTTACGAGGTAGATGGTGAAAAACATTAGCTGAAATTGTGGACTCCCATGGTTGAAGGGGAGATGAAGAAGAATCCTCTATGGGTGAAGGAGTGGATGAGGTATGTTCCTCCATGGGTAGAGGAGCTCATGCTAGAATTTCCTCGATAGACAGAATAGGTGGAAATTGAGGAATGGCTAGTACGATATCAAAAATACATAGACTTCACGAGAATTGTTTTCATTTTTGAAGGTTTACCATTTTGATCGAGATGATGGTGTATGGTTTGGGAGTGACTTCTTGAAGATATGCAAGTTTTGATTTGTTGGTGCGTTTAGGTTGTATAGGAAAAGATCTCCATTATCCAACATTTCATGGACAATGTTCTTAATGGTTATGCAATTACCATCACTATGGCTTTTGACATGCGATGATAATTACAATAGTCATGTTCCTTATACCATGTGGGCATAGGTTGAGTGGGATTGAAACCAGTATGAGGTTTTATGGGGGTAGTATAAAGGTTACGCCTTAATAAGGTTTTCCAAGACTGGAGAATAGGGATCTTCAATCATAGTATACTTTCATTGTTCTTGTCGAATTTAAAAGTCGAATGGGAGAAATATTAGAGGAAGGTTTGGCTTGATTAGATGGATGGGATGGACCAGATTTGAGAACTACTACATTGGAAAATCCTTTGTCTTTTGAATAATTTTTTGGGGCTTTGAAGATGAAGAAGCATCATTTGACTTGAACGCGACATTTTTATTTCGCAATTGGATTTTCTTTTCTTCAATGGCATAAATTTCTAGCTTTCACGCCATAATAAATTCTTTGTCAAAGGTACATAATGTTTGTACCTACAGAGTTGGTGAGATTTTTCTGGAAAAATCTCTAGTAAACAACTCTATAAGCTCAACTTGAGGTAACTGGAATTTTAATTGGTTGATAAGACTTCACCAGTGAGTAACAAAATCTGCGATAGATTCATAGTTATATTGTTGTGTTGAATGGAGGTAAATCATAGTGACTTTCTTGACAATATTGATTAAGAAGTGGTCCAGGAAGGCTTGGGCTACTTGATTAAATGATTAAATGGAATGTCTAGGTAATCCACTGTACCAATATAATATGGGTTCTGTCAAAGACATTGGGAAGGTCCTTAGGATTAAAGCGTAATCCTAGGTGATTAAGTAACACCCATGTTTGAATGATCACAAATGTTGTTATGGGTCTTCTTTACTATTGAAATGATTGAACTTGGGAATTTCCCAATGCACGGGGTATGGGAAAATAGGAATATATGGATGAATAGGCTCATTAAAAATTTCATCATAACTTAAGGAGTTGCGAGTTGGAAACTAATGATTCTAATGTTTGCATCTTTTCCATCATCTTCTTAATGAGGTCATTGGTGGGTCATGATGAATGGATGCCTCCTACAATATATAAGGGGGTTGATGATGAATATATGATGTGGGTGGCATTCCAGTATATGGTGATGCCGAATAGGAGGACTATGAAAGGGGAAGAGATGTAGGTGGCACATATCCAGAATAAGCTATAGATGAGATCAAAGGTTGTTGGTGATAGGTGTAAGTAGGTGGGGTAGTCATGATGACTCAGGTAGTAATTGGGGGTAAGGACTGTGGGATGGAGAGGACAAGGTTTTGGAATGGGGTGTGAGTTGTCGACACCATGGGTGGTTGCGACGTAATAGGTACATATGAGGTAGCAGGCGCAGATGGGGCTATGCTCAGGGTGGCTAGTGAAGGGACAGTTGATATGATAGGTGCAATAGATGTTGTAGATGTAGTAGTTATAGTGGATGTGGGGCCTAGCTAGAGACCACAAGGGGTAAAGTGGACGAGGGTAGTGCTGAGCTAGTGGTAGTTGACGTGGAACTGGGTGTGAGGGCTGGAGGGATAGATAGAGACATGTCATATACTATCTATCCTGAGGAGTCTCAGGTAGTGGAGTGGGAAAGATATTATTATAAGGTTGCAGATTCTGGTCAAGGAGTCTTACGAACTCCTCATCACTGGTAGTAATGGATATGGGCTAAGTTGGATCCATAGATGACAAGATGGAATGTAGTGATGGGATAGGTGGGAGTGGATGAAGGCTAGTGTGAAATAAAAGGGAATTGGTCTAGCTGTGAGTCAACACCATGTGAATTAGCATTGACCTAGTAAAAATTTACTTTGCAAATGACATAGAAAAACAACATAAATAGAGAAGGATGAATTAGGAGGTAAATATGATCGGTGTTTTAATTAAAATCAAACAAATAAATTGATGATGGTTAGATTGAATGATGACGGTTAAAGGGGAACCATTGACAGTTATGATAACCAATATCAGTTAATGTGGGGAATCAACAGTTTTGCAAATGAGGCAAAAATTGATTAAAATAAAATAATGGAAATTGTATTGGGTTGTGATGAAAGTTTTGGGGATATGATGATGTTTTGAGAACTTTAAATAGAACAAAATATTTTATGAATGCTATCTTTGGGTTAAAATGACCAAAAATATCTGAAACTAACACCGATTAGGTAAACCAATGATAGTCATATATAAACTATTGATGGTCATTCAAACGATGCCGGTTACTATGAAATTAGAAGAAATGAAGAAAAATAGATTTTTGTGAATTAAGTTAGATGGAACATCAACCCAGAAATATGAGTATGATAAAAATGGGTCCTGACACACTCGAAATAGTTAGAATACACCAAATGTGATGGCGGAGTGTGAAAGGAAGAATAAAATGAAACACGTAACCTCACAACTCAAAATGTAACTCAAGAACAAAGCTAAGAAAAACATGTAACAACCCTATAAGTTAATTTTACGTTGTTTTAGCTTATGCTATTTAAGATTGACTTGTGAATTCAGAACGAGTTTTTGGTTGGGAAGGCATCCTATGAAGAGATAAATTCAAAATGGTGGTTTCAGGTTATGTTTTGGTGTGGGTGGTCCTTTCTCTGAGGTATGACTGGATAGAGAAACCAGCTGGGTGCCTACTTCCAATCCTCTAATCATGTGATCATTGACAGTCTCTTCCAGGTAAGATGTTGTTTAAGAAGATGTATAAATTTTGTATTCGTGTAGTTTGGAAAAGAGAGAGAGAAGATAAAGTTATTTCTATGATTCAATTACGTCAACCCTCAACTTGGCATGAATTCTAGGTATAGGTTTCCCTCATTTTTAAATGTGAGCTAATAGTGCAGCATACAAGGATAAAATGAAACAAATTTAATAACCCAAATCGACAATTATATTCGATGTAACAAATGATGAATAAGGAAAGAACATGATCTTTCACTACTATGAAAATGTAGGTAGAAAGAATTGATTCATTTTAAACAATAAATCAAAAATGTCATTTAGACAATTAGAAGAAGAGAATGTTACCAGGGAAAAAATAAAATGTGTATTTTTCAAAACTAAAGAGACACACAAATGTTTCCCTATATGAAAAAATGCAATGAAACCAAGAGAGGGTCCCTCCAAGTGTGCCAAAAATTTTCACCAATAAATTGTATACACATGAGCAAAATAGATAAGGTAAAGGTGAGGAGGAATACCTGTGAAATGAAGGTGGAAGGTAGAATGCTGCGCGTTCTGATTTCTCAATCCAATGTTGATTGCGAGAACTTCCTTTTTGCTAGGAGGAACTACCTGTGAATGCAAAACAAGACCACAAGAAGAATATTAAACAATATATGTCAGTGGACTACCTAGCGTATGCTAGATCCGGGAAGTGTGATACTTCCTAGATGGTTGCTTTCAATCCATTGTTTATCAAATAAATGAACATAAATGCAAGAAATAGAGGTCCTATTACTAACAAGTTGATTTCGGTATCTCAAGTTATTAACAATATATTATATTAAGTCAAATATTGTAATACAAAATTAGATCTAACTAAGGTTGGGTAGGTAGCCAAGGTGATTAGAATAGGTCAAGATCAGGTTTTGGGTTATTTGGGTGAAGGTTATTAGGTCACTATTATAGGTAGGATTACTAGTTACAAATACCAATTTCATCGGGAGACTGGTATTGGTCATTGTAAAAAAATCACAGAAGGTCAGAAATAGGTGTTCAAGCCTTTTATAACTTCACAAGAACCAAAGAGAGTGTGTCTAGGATTAATAGGTGTAGGAAAAGGGGTCAAGAAGGTTTGAATGGAGTTTGGTAGGGATTTTGTAAGATTTTGGGATGGGTTTTGGTTGACTAATATGGCTTGGGTTATTGTCATTGACCAATGAGAACATGTAGATGATTGATACTAGTCAAGGGTGACCGATATTGGTCACTGTGGAAAAGGACTGAACATGGCAATGGAGGTTTTGGTGTTCTTTAGGGTTATACAGAGGACCTTAGAGGCATTGAATGTAGTTGTAGGGAATAAGTGAGGTCTCGAGGTTGAATGGCAAGGGTTTCAAGGAGGTGAGAAGGAAAATGGGTAGCTTGTTTGGAAAATGAAGGCATGAGATAATTGGGAGATGAGTAACACAGAGAAAGAATGAATGGAAATACAAGTATTTGAACAAACAAGAGTAAAAGGGAATTCTACTTACTCAATGTCCCATGCTTATAGGTTCTGAATGGATGATGGTGAAGTGCTTGAGGATTTTGGTAGAGCCCAAATATTTTGTGAATGGAAGTGCTTCCCAGAATGCTCCTGTGAATGCCAACACTTTCGAGATGAGACTCCAATGCTTGCTTGGGCCTTTGGTTGGGTATACTTTTGTCTTTTGGATATGTGAGAGAACCCTGGTTCAAGCTTGCATGCAGATCTTTCTCTAGAATTCAAAATTTCCAACTCCTGGAAAAAGGTTACAAAAATGAATATATCGTGGCGATGATGATTTGGGTGACTAGCATCGGTTATGGTAGGAAATCCTAGGTTTTCCAAAATGACATATCTTGGCAATATTTTGGCGAATTCTACCCATTGGTTTGGGTCTAAAATGGTATTTTCCGCTTAAGTAAGTGGGCATGTTGTTAGAGAAAGAATAGGCATCTAATGTTAGGGTTAAACTAAGTCTTAGTTAGTTTAGGTAAGTAGAGATTGAGTTTTAGTTAAAATGAACATGCTAAGAATAGGTTCATGATGAGGTGGTCAAGTAGGTTGTTAATTAAATTAACTACTTAATTAATTCAATTAATCATGTGCACTATGGGATATGAATATGTAAGGTATGGTTAATTTAATTAACGGGGCTATAAGGGTGGTATGACCTAATTTTGGTGTCAACACTAGGAAGTAAAAACTTCCTCGGTGGTTTTCAATCCACTAATATATATATATATATATATATATATAACAAATGAACATGCATATAAACGAATCTAGTGCTAGTAGTCCAATTTAGGTATCTCAGATTACTTATCAACTTTAATCCACTTAAATGCTTCGATATTAAATTGTCAAAGGTCACGGGTTAGGTCACAGGATGGGAAGGTGATGCTAGAAGTCACAGATAAGGTCTGGGTAAGGCTTGGTACAATTTGGGGATGATTTGGGTGATTGGGGTGCTTGGCGGTCATGGCGCTTTTCTAAACAGAGACCGATGTCACTCAGAGTGTGGCCTGATGACAATTTAGCTATGACCGATACAGTTAGGGATAACTAATCTCAATTTCTGTGGGAATGATAAAGTATCGAAACAGTGTCCAAGTTCTCTCTGTGTCTCATAGAGAGATGGGGAGGTATGTGGAGAGGTTTCAGGTAGGGTATCTGGCTTGGGTGAGACTTTTGTGAGGCCTTTGGGGTGTTAAGGTCAATTTAGAAAAATTATGGTAGGAGATACAATAACTGACGTCGGTCTAGTGACTAATGTCAGTGACCGATAGCAGATCTTGGCTATTTTTGGCAAGTTTTTCCTGTTGGTTCGGTCTAAATTAGTGGTTAATGCTTAGATAAGTGGGCATGTTATTTGGAGAAAGAATAGGAATTTAATGTTAGGGTTATACTAAGTCTCGGTGGTTAGGATAAGTGGAGACTGAGTCTTAGTTAATTAATAGGCTAAGAACAAGTCCATGGTGAGGTGTCTAGGTGATGTGGCTAGGTGAGGTGTAAATTAATTTAATTAAAGTAATTAAATTAATAAATTATGTGAGGATGGGTATTAATTCAATTGTAAGTAACTAAATTAATATGAATATGTGGTAAAGGGGTCATGGTTAGGTTAACACGTCAGGCTGACTACTTGAAAGAGGACACAAGGGAGTGTGACCCAAATTTGGTGTCTACATTTGCCCCTTTTGTCACGTAGTTTGTATTGATAAGTGACACTGAAAAAAATAGGAAGTGGTTACCCCAAATATAAGTGAGAGTGGGATTACCCCAAGTAAGGATAAAGGTGAGGTTTCCCCAAGTGTGGGTGAAGGTGATCCCCTCAAACCAGGAACTGATGAGGTGTTATATGGAGTCAGTGAGTGGTTT
Organism: Taxus wallichiana var. yunnanensis; assembly: GCA_018340775.1. Lineage (NCBI taxonomy): Eukaryota > Viridiplantae > Streptophyta > Pinopsida > Cupressales > Taxaceae > Taxus > Taxus wallichiana. The sequence goes on from CM031236.1 coordinate 264,549,059, forward strand.
GATAAATGTGTAGTTGGTGAAAGTTAAGGTAGGTGGGGAAGGGTATGGGTACTTTGGGTAAAGGGTAATGGTCAAATCAAGTAATAGGTAATGGGTCGGGTCAAATTGGGTAATGGGTAATGGCAATCAAATGCACACACATGTATAGACTACAACATGATACCAGGTTGAAGAGCTTACAAACTCTACATCATCCAAGGTTGATAGGTTTATCCAAACAAGGTTGAAGTGATTTAGGTATCCAGGGTATAGGATATGGTCTAGAAACACAACATAGGTTAGGTGTAGGAATGTTTAGGTATGATTTGGTACACCATGGGTTTAGTCGGGATAAATGACATGACAATAGGCAAGGTATGGTTGTTAGGATAAAACAACATAGGTAATAACATCACAAGGTATAATGAGTACACAAGTTCATCGGTCACAACAAGTAGTTCAGGTCAAGGTAAATAGGTCATGGCATGGGTAAGGCCGAGGTATAGGTAAAATAACAAGTCCCTAAATGTAATTAAGGAAATGTATGGGAAGTTTAGGTGTGTAGGTAGGGTGCAATGGGTGTTGGTACTATCAAAAGGTATTTGGAAGGAATTAATTTTGGTAAAAATGGGAAAAATGTGATTTTAATGGTAATGATAGGTAACGATACTAGTTAAGGTCCACCGATGTCGATTAGGTCGCTTTAGGTTTATAAGGTAGAAATTTCATATTTTATGGAATCATTATTGTCTTATAACGTGGAGAAAAGACAGAGCTCCTTGAATTTTTATTTGTTCATGGTTGAGGTGGAGGTTTCTAAGTGGTGAGAGGATCCAGTAGATGGGTCCACAAGATTGGTTGGAGACATGTGATTGGTGGAGATATTCAAGGTATATTTTCGTCATGGTAGAGGCGGGAGAGGGTTTGGGTGGACCACCGATGTAGAGGCCAAACGTGCCACTTTGAGGAGACGATGTCAAGATGAGGTAGGTGGCATTCTCCTTACTTGTTTTTGATCCAATTATGTTTTAAAATGAAGAAATTTGGGTGGGAATGTTGATTTTGAAATGGGGTGAAAAAAATTGATGAAATATGGGGAAAAGGTCAAATATAGGTTAAGTAGGGTGAGAAATAACTGTGGGGTAAAGGTGGTTGGGATTAAATAGGTTTTTAGGTTGTTTTTGTCAAATTTTAAGAAATAGAGGAGGGGGTTTTGGTTTTGTTTGTTATGAAAAATACTAATGTCAATATAGGATTGGCCAACATTGGTCATCTTTGCGGCGACATCACCAAAGACTAAGGTGACCGACACCGATTAATTGGAACCAACGTTAGTCAAGGAAAACTCGATGATAATCAAAGAGACTAGTGTCGATTAGGGTGAAGGAGGGACAAGTTGAAGAAGGGCTAGGTATGAAAGTAAAATGGGTAAAGAAGGGGCAAGTAAAGATTAGTTATAGAGGGATAAGGGTAAAATATGATCTTTGGTGATATGGGATAGGTGAGTAGGTGAAATAATGTTAAGGTGATGAGTCATGATTGTAAAGGGTAGGAGGTTTATATGTGAAGTAGGTAAATGGGGTAATCATGATTGGTGTAATTGGGTATGGTGTTGGGGTTAATAAGTAATTGGAGGTAGTCAGGTCTTAACAATGTTGTGTTTTTTTGGATGCAGGCTAGGGACCAACTACGTATGTGAGACAAAGTACCACCTCTATTGGTAGATATGTGGTCGAGTGTGATTGTGGAGGAGTGGGAGCATATGAATGATGTTGGATTGATTGGGATCCAATGCTATAGGCATGTAGCTTGAGATCCTATTTTTATGGTCGCACTCATCGATAGATGGGATTCATGACCAACACTTTTCATTTACCGATGGGTGAGATTATTGTCACCCTGGAGGATGTATAAAAGATCTTGCGGCTACCAATTATTTGTGAGTGAGTGTATTATATTTCTTTAGAGGCCTCAGTGGATCCTATAGTGGTTGTGTTTTGGGAGGTGATGGGTGAGCTAAGGTACCATAGCACGATCCTTAGCTACAAAGAGATGTATGCATCCCATCCTTAGGAGACGAGGTTGGTTGTTTTGATGATGGAGGTGGTATGTTGTTTTACCTTACCAAATGTCAAGGGTGGGATATTCCCATGAGCATTGATGGGAGTGCTCCAGGATATGGTGGAGGAGTGATCTATTTTACATGGGCACTAGCATTCTTGGTGCAGCTGTATAGGGAGTTGTGGGCCTATGGGAGATTGTGGTGGTTTAGTTTGTGTTGCACTTTTCTTTTGCATTATTGGGCATACGAGCACATCATATGTGTATGTCTAGTTGGTTTTCCCTAACTTGATTGGTTTGGGGGTGGCTTGGTGAGTCGGATATAGACGGTGGGTACCAGTTGGTGGGTAGCATAGGGTGGCTAGGGCCACACATGATGTTTCATATTACAAGTGGTTGTTAGAGGGATTGTCTGGTGTGGATATTATTTAGAGGCCATATGTTGGATATCCCTCATACGGTGATGTGGCGGAGGAATTAGAGGAATTATTACTACCGAGGTGGATTCAGGGGCGTTGTGTTGGTGAGCATGAGATGATACTTGTTGACAAGGTTAGATGGAAGTTTGGGATACCACAAGACATGCCTCCACCTTTCCCATAGTATAGGAGAGATGATATGGAGAGACCTATGTCTCCACCATGACCGATAATTTCGATAGGGTAGGAGGAGCAGGTGGTGGATAGGTGGATCAATGATGTTGGGGTCACCAATAGATATAGGCGAAGTGGGTTGCATAACTACATGTGGCACCACCGAGGCCAAGGAAGCTAGACTTAGCCATCATCACATTGCAGAGGGATACCTTACATGGTTATGTGGTTGCCCTTCAGTCTAGATTATAGCTTTATAAGGGTAGGTTACAGTCGAGGCATAGGTTGCCATTTTATGGGCTCGAGATGGTGGCCTTACAGAATAGGTATCAAAGGGACCGAAACCTGCATAGGATGGAGATTGAGATGGGGGATATTTAGCCACCTTACAGAACATGTAGTAAGTTTGCGGGGCTAGTTGGTTGTTGCATAGGCTCGGGTTATGGCCTTAGATTCCTAGGTTCTAGAACATGCATCTCCACATACTCGGGGATAGTGTGCCACACTATAGGAAGCTGCGATGAAATAAGGTCCCATGGTATAAAGAGGAGGACACATCTCAAAGGTCCAAGGTTTGAGGCCAATGTTAGCAAGTCATAGCTCGCGGGTTATTGTGAGACATATGGAACCACCTTAGATGGTGTCGATGGTGAGTTTCAAGGATTCCCTGAATGAGGCATGGTATTACCAGGATCATCTAATGATTTCCGGGATAGGTGTCCCTTCCTATATTGAGTACATGGCATAGCAGAAAACAAGTGAGAGGACTAGATCCCACACTCATAGTTATGAGAGCACGGGGGCCTGTGAGCCTAGATGCGGGGTTTATGGCGAGGATATGAGTTCACAGAGGCCAGTCCTAAGTGAAGGAAAAGGAAGAGATTAGGATGAGACCCATGTTAGGTGGAGAGATGTAGGCAAGTCATTAGGATAGAGGTGAGGAGGAGGAGACATATGAGACATGCATGGATATCAGATGGAGTGATGATTAGTCACCTGATATGATTGGTGTATCAATTTTTGGTATATATTGTCCTACATGCTGATGATAGTGAGGATATATATGAGGGTTTTGAGATTTTGATTTTATACCAGCTGGTGTGCCGAAGATAGTGAGACTGTATCTGAGCATCTTGAGATACTTATATTTATTTGTAGTTGTGTACATATGTATTGATACAAAAACCTTTACATTAATATAGATGGTGACATTTATGCTATGGATGTTGTACTTGTGGTTTGAATTTCAATGTTATTTTTTATGTGATGGAAACTAGGTGAATTAGGCATGTTTGAGTCAAGGTCATGTAGGCATGGTTGAGTTAGGTCAGTTAGGCATGGTGGAGTTTGAGGTTTGTTAGGCATGGTTGAGTTTAGGTTAGTTAGGCATGGTTGAGTTTAGGTGAGTTAGGCATGGTGGAGTTAATTCAATTAGGCATGGTTGAGTATAGGTGTGTTAGGCATGGTGGAGTTAATTCAATTAGGCATGGTTGAGTCTAGGTGAGCTAGGCATGGTGGAGTCAAGTCGTTAGGAATGGTGGATTTAGGTCGAGTTAGGCATGGTGGAGTTAAGGTTTGTTGGTTTTGATTTAATTTCCAAGTTATTGGTAACATGGGAAATAAATGATGATGTATATGTATGTTATGGTGTAGATTTCCAAAATATTTGATATCATGGAAATGTGAAATGATGGATGTATGATATGATGTTGTAAGAAAATGGTAGGTATTTATGTTTGTTAATTGTTTAATTTCCAAGTGTTGTGAAAAATGGAAACTAAGTAAGGTGAAATGTTAATTGAAAACATGGGGAAAATTAGTTAGGGTAAAGAGTGGTTGAGCTAACCTCCAAGGGCCCCATGCCCTCAAAGTGTTGCCTACATAGCCCTGGAAAAAAGGGGCCTCAAGATAATGTAATTCTCCCATAAGCTAGGGAAAAATAGGATGGGATAGAGGAATGAATGGATCGATTTGAGGTATGGTTTATTTTTTAAGTCACATAGGTATGGTTGAGGTTTTATGTCATATAAGCATGGTTAAGGTTGAGGTCATAAAGTTGTGGTGGAATATAAACGTTGAAGGATTGGTCCTGTATAGGAGAATCAACAAGTAATGAAGAAGGTGAAAGGTAAGAGGTGACAAAAGAGTATCCTAATTGATAAGAACTATAACAAGTCGATCATACCAAATATGGTATTATGAATGTAAGACCCTAAAGGTGTTACATGACAAACTATTCTAAGGTTGAAGAAAGTCACATGATCACAAAATTTCACATTTGCGCAACATCCTTTGAGTAGGAGGGAAATTAAGGTGAAAAGGTGATGAGGTAAAAATGGTTGGTTTTAGCGTAACCTAGTGTGAGACAACATGCCTACTTGGAAAGAAACCCAAGATCAACATAGGCAAGTCCATGAAAAAAAAATTATTATTATTTTTTTATTTTTTTTTTTTTATTATTATTTTTTCTTTTGTTTATGATAGACTGATCGATGCGAGAAGTCTATGTGGGATGAGTATATTATCTCCTTGAGGTCTTTGTGAAGCTGATTGATGCGGAAGCTTCAAAATATTTTTATTTTAGTTTTTGCAAGAATAGTATTCTTTTGATGATAGACTAAGTACAATACAACTAGGCTTCATATAGTTGTCCTTCGAGGGAGCAATCTATTTATAAATGCCGAGAGATAGAAAGCATAGATGTTATTTTTGAGAGAGTCATATTTTTCTGGAAGTTTGACTCAAGGAGTGGAATCCCATTTTAATTTTTTTTTACTTTTAGACTTTTAACTCATGGACAATACTATATAGGAAAATATGCTCTTGTGTTTGAAGACAAAACTATAGAACACAAAGGTTAAGCTGTGATAGAGAGATTTTTAAGTGATGAAATACCATGGGATTCCATATTGAAAAATACAAAAAGTATCCATGAGAATCATGACATGCGTAGAGCTATAGTACTCATATTAAAGACAAGGTTGAGAGGTAATGGGTAATCACATAATCCTAGTTTAGTCATTGATCATTAAAATAGTTAGAATGGAAGGTGAATGGTGCTCAAAAGATGGGAGATGAAATGCAAGAGGTGATATAGGACTTAATTCAATAGTAGAATGGTCGAAGATGCAAGTAATTGAGGGGTTTGGGTTTGGGTTTACCTTTGAGTGAAGACAAATGATAAGCACCTGATCCAAAGGTATGAGTAATGATATAAGGTTCAAGACAATTAGGAGTAAATTTTCCCCATTTACTTTTTTCCTCTTTTGTTACATGTTTATTATCTTTCAGGATGAGATTTTTGACCTGGAAGGTTCGTTCATGGATGAATTTTTCATAGGCACATTTGATATGTTTTTGGTAGATTTGAATGTGATCAAGAGCATTAAGACGACGCTCATCTAATAACTTGATTTGTGATAAACATTCTTGGTGAAATTCATCGTCGTTGAGCATCTCTTTGAGTGAGATACAGAGACATGGAATATAGAATTCAAAAGGTAGGACAACCTTTGTACCATAGACAAAAGAGAAATGTGTAGCCGCAGTTGAGGTATGAATACTAGTATGGTAAGCCCATAAGGTAAAAGGAATGTGTGTGTGCCAATCCTTTCTAGTATCATCCACAACTTTCATAAGAATTTTGTTTAAGTTTTTTTGGTGGATTCAGCTTGGCCATTTGTTTGAGGGTAGTAGGGTTAATAAAAAATTATTTTAATGCAAAAATCACCACAAAGCTTCCGTAGAATTTTTGTTGAATTTTTTCCCATTATCAATGATGAGACGATGGGGAACACCAAAGTGAAAAATGATATGATGATTGATTAATTCACATATTTTCTCATCTTTTTTAGAAATAAGAGGTATGGATTCTACCCATTTAGTGTAGTATTTAGTAGTGGTAATAATCCATTGATGGCACTTTGTGAAGAATGGGGATTGATTTCTCCAACAAGATCCAAACCCCATTGAGAGAAAGGCCAAAGGTCTCATGCGACCTGTAAGGCATGACTAGGTGTGTGATGAAGATTAGCATGTTGCTGGAACTTCACACAACATTTGACATAATCAAAACAATCGTGGTTTAAGGTTGGCCAATAATAGCCTAGGTGGAGAATGTGTTTAGAACAACTAAACCACTCGGCGACCTCCACAAATTCCATTGTGAGCTTCCTTGATGGTGTAGGTAATTTTAGAACTTGTAAAGCATTGCAAGAGGATACCACCAAAGCCAAATTTATAAAGAAGGCATCCCTTGATGACATACCAAGAGACACTTTTGAGAAAGGAGATTTGTCCGCTGTGAGTAAGGTCTAGAGGTAGAACTAAAAGGGAAAGGTAGTTAGCAAACTACTTATACCAAAGGTCACATGGGTTAGGTTGAACGGTTCTGATGAGGTTGACGTCTTGAAATAGATAGGAAGTTGATTGTAGCCTTTTTATTGTGACAAAGATTTTTGAGTCGAGGGCAAGGGGGGTATCTGAAAAGTAAGGCATGCCATGGTATCCACAAATTTGTTAGTGGAATGTGGAGTGGTTTGAAGTTAATAATGGTCAAAGTTTGTCAAAATTATATCTACATTTTACTTATACTTTTGAATTATTTCATTACAACACTGGTATATACCATTGACTTGATTTACAACCAGTTGAGAGTCACCAAAGATATTAATTGATTTGATGTCTAAGGTGATGGTGGTTTGAAGGCCTAATATGAGTGCTTCATATTCGACAATATTGTTAGTACATTCAAAATCTAGTTTGAAAGATAATGGCATAGGCTCACCATTGAGAGGAATGAGGATAACTCCAGCACCACCTCCACGCTGACATTTGGAACCATCAAATAATAAGTTCATCGGGTAAATGGTATCATCTAATGAGAGGGTAACAATGGATTCATCTGGGAAATCAAAGTTAGAGGGCTGATCTCTGGAGAGAGGTGCATCTGCAAGTTGGTCAGTGATAGTTTGGCCTTTGATATATTTTTGATGAGTGAATTCGAGGTCTAGGTCTATAAGAAGCATGAGCCAACATGTAGCACACTAATATTGGTAGGACTTAGCGTACATGTAATGTAAGGGTTCTGTATTGGTGACAATAAACATTTTATGGTTAAGTAGGTAATGGTGAAGTTTAGTGGCACAAAAAATAAGGCTAAGTAGAGTTTTTCGGCATGGGTGTATCGAGTTTCATAATCCAAAAGTGTACATCTTATACGATAAACCACTTGTTCCTTGTGTTGCTCATCACAATGAGTGAGCATGGCCCTTAAGGAATGATCTGTAGAAGAAATGTAAAAGTAAAATGGTTGGTCATCCTTAGGAGGGATGAGTACAGGTGGTTGGAGGAGGTATTTTTTAAGGCCTCAAAGGCTTTATGGCACTCATCATCCCTTTTGAAGGAAACTTCCTTTTCTAGGAGATGATGAAAGGGGTGGAAATGGTTGGAAAGTTGTGAAATAAATCGATGGATAGACTACAACTTGCCTTGCAAACTACATAGTTGGTGAAGGTTAGTAGGTGGAGTCATATTGAGGATAGCCTTCATTTTATTGGAATCAGCATCTATTTCATGCAAAGAAATGATAAAACCAAGGAATTTTCCTAATAGGATAGCGAATACACACTTCTTAGGTTGAAGGCAAACACAATACTTGATGAGACGGTAAAAAATGACCTTAAGGACTGTAAGGTTTTCCACTGGATGTTTGGATTTGGTAAGAAGGTATTCTACATAATCTTCCAATATGTGATGCATGATGTCATGAAAGATATAATTCATAGCCCGTTGATATGTAGCACCAATTTTTTTAAAGCCGAGAGGACATGACTCAATAGCAAAAGGTCCCCGAGGAGTGATGAAGGAAATTTTGTGCTGATCTTCTAGGGTGAGTAATATTTGGATATAACTGAAGAATCTTTCCATGAGTGATAAGATTTCATATTCGGTGGTGAGATCAACTAGTTGGTCTATACTAGGTAGTGGAAATTCATCTTTAGAGAAGGCTAAATTAAGTTCATGGAAATCCATGCATATGTGGGGTCTTGTCACTTTTATGATATGAATGATGTTAGAGATCCATTGGGGATAATCAATGGGTATGATGAAGGAAACATAGAGAAGGAAATGAAGTTATTCTTTGACAAAAATGATAATGTGAGGATGCATTTTCACAAATTCATTTTACGGGTTTGGTTTCGGAATAGTTACAATATTGTGGACCACAATGTTTGGGACAATATTGGGCATATCAGCATAGGACCAATCAAAAGCATTCCTATGATCTTGAAGGAATGAGGTAAAATATTCCTATTTGGCAGGATCTAAAGATTGGCCTATATTTAGAATGTGCGGGTCGTCCTAAGTGTTAATATTGATTTCGATGGTCAATTCATTTAATATGTTTTGCATCTAAGAAGGAAAAAACCGGTGAATATAAGAATATTCCACACCAAGGTAGGTGAGAATAGAATCATCATCCTAACATTGAACGATGTTAATAGAAGGTTTATTTTCATTGATCACGTCAGGATATAGGAAGGGAAGGGAAGAGGGAGCCTCACCATCACGTTGATAAGTTAAAGGTCCTAGGAAATGGTGTTCATGAAAAAAAAAATAGGAGGAATGGATTATGGATCCATAGACTCTATAGGTGAAGTTGGTGAAGTTGGTAGATGTGGTGAAGGAAGGTTATCACCCTTAATGAGTTCGACACGGGATTTCTTGGAAGGTGGTTTGGTAAAGCCAATGTCACTACGATTGTTGTGTTTACGTGTGGTACATGAGAAGATAGTATGGCAGCCTTGTTTGTAGAACCCAAAGCCAAATCCTTTCCATCCACAGTGGTGGAGGAAAGTGTGGGTGAAGTGGTGGTTAGTGAGGGATTGTAGGTCGAAGAAAATGGTAGCATTTGGGAAGGTGGCTCGGGTGAGTAGGTAGAATTATCAAGTCCCCCATAGGTTAAGTTTGTATGAAGGTGAGGAGGACCATAAGGGAAAACCTCTCCTATGTGGTGATCATAGCGAGGATGTTGGTGAAGGTTACCATACTATTAAGGAGTAACAATTGTGTCGATGTTGTATAGGTGGTACTCTCCTAGAGTGAGAAGTTAAAAACACCTTCTAAGGCATCAATAGTTGGTATATGGGTATTGGGAATAAGAAGCATTGTTCGGTTGAGAAGTAGAAAGGTTAGTGGATGGATCAGCGAAAGAGGCTATAGCGGAAGTAAGAATAGAGGACATAGGTGTGGAAATGGTAGCAGTAGCATCGGTGGATGGGTTGGTGGGTGAAGGAGAAGTGGTGAAAATGGTAGATGCCTTAATTGGTATAAGGACATCATTGGGTCGATATAACATGTTACAATTTTTGAATGGCGAATGGTCAGTGGGGATGGTATAGTTATGTCCTTCATGTTAAAATTTTACACAACGATGTAAGGATGAAGGAACAAAACCCATGACATAGATCCAAGGTCGGACAAGCAACATGTTGTACTAGAAATACCCCTCTAAGACATAGAAAAGTTTTAGAATGATACAAGGACCCACACGAACATGGAAGATAATGGTACCTAGAGTGAAAGTGATGGTTCCATTGAATGAATGCATCATAACTAGGTTATTATGCATGCAATTTGAAGGGCTGCAAACTTGATTGTACACATGGGAGTACATATTACGTTGATGTTGGCACCTCCATCGATCATAATGTGTCGAATGTGAATATTATCAACATAAACGGAAATGAAAAAGGGAGGGATCGGGATCATTTGATTAGAGAGGTATAATCTCATCATTAGAGAAACTGAGGGCAACTACTTGGTGAGTAGTGGTAGGTGTAGAGGAAGGGGATGAATTAGTGAGAGAGGCTACATGGTGAGGGGTGAATATGGAGGCCACAAGTGTTGGGTCGTTAGGTAAAACCTCGGTCGATTGAAGGACCTCTGTGAGGGCCTGTCGATGGGATTCCAAAGTTTGAATGAGGTCATACAAGGAAATTTATAGGGGATTGGTGAAATTTTTTTATCATTGTACGATGGGTGACACCATCAAAATTAGGATGTGTGGGTCCCCAAATGGTGATTTTCAATGCGAGTGCGAGATGGTATGTTGGGCACAAGATTATTAGACGTTCGAGTTGGTTTCTCTTTTCCTTTTTCTTTACGGCGTGAATGGCAACTTGAATCATGTTAATATGAGGAAGATAGGTAGATGGAGAATGTATGTTAAGAAAAGTATAATGACATGATGGAAAAAACTTAGTCCAGGGTAAGAACCTTGAGAAATGAGTATGACACACTTACTGGCATTTTGGTGGGGATTTGGCTAGTTCTCCAATATAGATCATATTGATCTTGAATTCTTGAGGTGGTGGCGTAGGTTGATGAATAGGTAGTGGGTAAGGATGTTTAGTGATAGGTGGAGGTGGAACTGGGTCTTCATCTAGAAGATCATCATCATCAAAGTTTTTTTCGGAGGAATTTTTTTGAGAAGAACTATTTTTAGAGCCTTATAATTTTCTACATCACGGGGATAATTTTAGTGGCGAATATTCGTAATATGGAAAAAAATTCATTTTAGGAAAATTTGAAAAGGTGATTTTTTGGAGTGGGTTAGTGTCCTGTTTGCCTAAAATATACAATATATTTTTTTTGGGGTCGGCTTCGCCTTCATTTGAAAACATCTCCTATAAAAACCTAGGTGATTTTTGGGTAGTATACCACAAGTAGCTTACCAAATTACCAATACCGTGAAGTTTGAACTCGCATACTCTTAAGCACCAGAGATTGTTGTTAGCCTGTTAGGGTTAGTTGTTGATGCGTGACAGGGATATAGTTGACGCATGACAAAGAGGTATTGCAGATGTGTGACAAGGAGATATTGTAGATGCATGATAAAGGGGTAAGTAGTTGATGCACGAGAGGAATAGATTTAACACATGACAAAGAGAGTTGACACACGAGAGAGCATAAGCGATTGTGCGCAATAGGGAGAGAGTTGACACGTGACAAAGATAGTTGACACCTTGGTGATGCGCAATAGTTTCAGTTGATGCCCTATTGATGCATGACAGGGATTATTGACATGCTTTTGATGTGCAACAAAGGGTTAGTTGTTGACGCACAACAAGGAGTCACTACTTGGTTATTTTGTTGATGCAGGACTCTGTTCAAAATAATGGAAGGTTCTAGTCCTAAGAATGTGAAGACCCTAAAAGTAACTAAGAAATCTCGAAATTGTTGTTCAAGTATTTTGGAAACTCTGCGGATACAGATATTGAAAATACCAACAACCATAAAGATTCCACAAGAAAGAATCATAATACTGACTGTGTGGAAGGTATTATTAAGGAGGACATGCATTATGCATAATATCAAACATATGACACCTATGATAATATGCTAGATCTTGAAGATGTTCTTCCTATTGGGGTGCAACTAGAAGTGTATCAAGATATCACACATACAAATACTCAGAAAAATGGAACATAGAAATCAAATTCAAATTCCAGTTCACGAAAGAGGAAACCAGGTGATTGTGATATTGCTCAAAATTCTACTAAAAAAGTAAAACATTGAAAACAAACAAGAATATGTGGACCATTGGCAGGTCATACAAGTTTGATTGGCCAGCTAAATTTCCATTTATTGAACCTATACAATCATCTAATTCTGAAGAGATCTCATCTGAATGTACATGTACAATATGTACGTGGAAATTGGTAAAGCAACAAAAAATGCAAATGAAGCTAGAAACTATAGAAAAACATTGTGGAAAACAATATTTGACTCAGAACTGAGACGGATGGCGAGAAAATCAAAACAAATAGGTGGAAAACTAAACAAGAATGCATGCATGTTAGATACTCAAGAAAATATGAGGCAGAGTAGAAAAAATGCAGACATCTCTTGGAAAAGGGAGGAACGATCACATCTCATATTGGTAAGATGAATCAAACAAATCTACATGCAAAACTCATACAATTCTCTACTCTATTTCACATACTAAAAAAAGGAAGACCGATTTTGGATTTCCTCGATTTCAAATTTTCATATCAATATAATGGAATGTTGAACGTACCTCAGTCTCATTGGTCTGAAATTAGTGGATGGGAAATGGAAAAATTCCTTTCGATGATAGAGAAGGAAGATTTGAAAGAGAATGTAAAAAAATCAAAGTTTATCTCTCTTTCAATTGATGAAGTGACAAAAATGAGACAACACTACATGGGTATGTATCCACATCTATACTTTATAAAATCATATAAGGACACCTCATCTTGGGTGTTATGAAAATGGTTGAAAACTATAATGCTGAAAACCTACATAAAATAGTTGTTTCTCATTTGAAAGATATTACTGGAATGATTGATTATGAAATTGCTACGAAGTTGGTATGCATTGGAGCAGATGGTGCATCTATCATGTAGGGTCACCAAAAAACATTGTGTGTTAGATTACAAACAACAATGGCCCCATATATGCTACCAATTCACCTTTTGTAAGGCTCACGGAATGAATTTAGAGTATAAAATGGTAAACAACCATGAAAATATTGCTAAATTAGAAGACCTTATAAGAGAACTTCATGCCTATATGGCAAGCATCCCAAAGTGATTTCTTGAGTTCTAGAAATTTACAATTGGAATCACAGATGGAAAAAAACTTCTGAAAGATGTTGAGACTAGATCGATCTCTTTTTATGAACCTACATGCAGAGTTCATGAGAAGTATCCTTCATTGGTTGGTTTCATGCACAAATACTATCATGAAGTTGATAGGGGAGGGAATTTTGTTCCAGTTAACTGATTTGGAGACATTGCTTACATTGGTTGGTATTCTTCCAATGTTGTAGGAGATCACACTGATGAAGCATGCACAGGAAAGATTAATCTATATTGTGGATTTTATACGGATGAGAAAAATGGTATGTCAAAGTCTTGATATCTTTTATTGTTCCCAAGATAGTTTTGATACACCTATTTTTGAGAATTGGAAAGCTTTATTAGATCTTAAAAATCCTAGTAACTATTTGAGATTTAATATCCATGATCACCTCTACATCATTGTTAATGGGAGGGACATACCACTACACATTTTACAAAAACGTCAAGATATTACAAGATCGGAATGAGAAGATGTTCCCATGACACGTAATCTCTTTGAGTCTGTTATAGTTGAAACAAGAATAAAGCTTAAAAAAAATTAGAATCCTTATCATCAGAAATTAGAGAACGTTTCTCCAAAGATAAAATTTTTGAAGCCGTGGGCATGATGAATCCTAATTTTTGGAATACTGAAGGTGGTCATGTTGACTTTATAAAAAATAATTTCCATAAATCCATGGGTACAATAATGGAACATTTCGTAAAGACTTTAGAGTTCAAGGGTATGGAAATCAAAGGTATACTGAATGCTAATTTATTAAAATTTCAATCAACAAATTTTACAACAACAATGAGGAACCAATATAAAAATTTAGATGAACCTTCAGAAATTGGTGCTATTACAAGGTTGTGGCGAGGAATCTATCAAAGTTCTATCTTACAAGAAGATATCAGTGAATATTTCAGCTTATATGAGTTATGCCAAACAATGATTTTGGGGTCCGTGGAGGACGAAAAGGTTTTCGGTGCACTATCATTTATAAAATCAAAAGCGAGAAAAAGGTTGGATAAAAATATAGAAAGTTTCATGAGGTGTTATGTTTCTCGGTACTCCATGGAAACCTTTCTTTTGTGAGCAATTGCACATTGGAATTCCCTTTGCAAAAGAAGAGGTGTGAATAATACATGCTTCTACAAGTATAACTATTTCCAACATTAAGAGTGGAATCGGTGCATCGTCACACTCTACATAAGAGAACATTGAGTTTAAAGAAGCTATTAATAATGGATTGTTTCAACTTTAAATAGGTATCTTCTTCACCTTAATCTCATTGTTTATCACTTTAAAAATTTTTAGCTCTTGTTATCATTAAAGATGTTACAGGTCTATATATTTACATTTATTTAAATACAATCTTTTTCTTTTTTTTGAAAACGTGGGTTGACATCCATCCGAAGAAGCTGGTACTTCTCGAGATTGATAATGTCAGGAAACTCACCCATCTATCTTCTAATCCATTTCTCGTGTTGATTTTTCTTAAAACGAAGATCTAGCACATTACCAGTGATGATTTCACAACAATCTAAAACACTAGAGGTAAGTTAAACCCTATCATATCATCTTTCTTGATTTATTACAATTATGTTTAATTTATTTTTTATATTTGCAAAATTCTTTGATATATTTTTAAACTTTGTTGGATAAAATGACACAATTTAATTTTACTCAGAGGAATATACTTCCATACTATACAATTCATAATCCATGATCCATTATACAATTCATCATCATCCATATATATCATACCATCATCATATCATTATCATAAGCCTAACACTACAACTATTATTAAAACAATTATTTATCTATTTTAAATTTAAAGAAATGTCTCTGTCCTAACACATTCCATTTTTTTAAAACAATTCATGGTCATATCATTATAATTATATCCATTCTAATGTCATCTATATCCATTCTAATGTCATCATGATCATATCATTACAAGTATAGAGAAGAAGAATTATCTTAAAACAAGTTTAAATGTCTAGAGAAGAAGAATTATCATGCTTGAAGCTAAATCTACGTCCACATAAAATTCATCATCATCCATATATATCATATCATTATCATAATCCTGACACTACAATTATTATTAAAACAATTATTTATCTATTTTAAATTTAAAGAAATGTCTCTATCCTAACACATTCCATTTTTTTAAAACAATTATCCATTATCATCATTCATCATCATCTATATCCATTCTAATGTTATCATGATCATATCATTACAAGTATAGAGAAGAAGAATTATCTTAAAACAAGTTTAAATGTCTAGAGAAGAATAATTATCGTGCTTGAAGCTAAATCTACGTCCACATACAATTCATGATAATCCAAGTAAATAAGAAACATACATCATCATGATTCATCCCTATCTAGTGCAATCACCATTCGAGTAAACCAAAAGCATAAACTCCATATACAATCTAAAAATTCTATACATAATATATAGAAAGTTAAAAATTAAAGATTATATAGTATTTCAAATTTTAAAAGGCTATCAAATCCAAATAATAAAATTCAAATACCATGACCACAACATTCAATGTTTCAAATTTTCAAATATAGACTCAATATTTCAAGTTTCCACACTCAATAATAAAAAATTTCAACCCTCTTTTTCTATATCCAATTCAATTCATGTGCTCCTTTCCCCAATGGTTTCTTCTCCTGTGGATTTACTCCTTTCCCCAACAGCAGAAATAACCCCAGAACTTATGAGATCATCTGCAACACTGTCTAGATTTTTTAAAACTCTTTCTTCTTGCTTTGTCACATCTCCATGAGACAACAAATTTGGATCAGTTGCTGCCTTAGATTTGAATAATATTTCAGGATCAAATCCATGCTATTTAATTATCTCTGCTTGAAAGTGTATTATTTTGTTTGTTAACCGAAAAAATATTTTCCTTCAACTTCTTCGCTGCGGATAAACTATTCTTCACTGTTTCTAAGTGAACTTGGAAAACCTTTGCTTGACTCTTAAAATTTTCATATTTCAACTACAAAAAAAAATTAATTTCAATTCAACATATTACTAAAATAAGAAAAATTCAAATTAACAAAAAATATTGTTTGAAAGTGATAATACTTATGACCACTCTATCTCTCTCGGCATTTGCAACTGCTACCAGATCCTTGTCCTTAGACCATTTGTTAAAATATGTCTAGGCCTCAGCACTAATATTTTCCAATTTTTTTAATGTCTCATCCAAAATTTCATCTTTATAGTTGTTATACGTGACAGTCCCACTTCTTACTTGGGTAAGTAAGGAATCCATCTTCGCAGGTTGATTATGTATTGCATCGTATAAACTATCCCTTTGCCAATAATTTTCAAAATGACTAATAATCTCATTAATAAATACTTTAGCCCTTCTCTCCCATTCTATGAGCTAAGTGATATGAGGTAGAATAAACTCACTGACATGGGATTGACAATCATAACCAATTAAGTTCTCCAAAGGAAAAGGTAGCAATTGTTCACCATCTGTATCTAATGAAGATGATCTTGCTGGAGAGGTATGGGGGCTTTCAGGATTATCAACTGCTATTTGTTTCTACCTTTAGGTGGCCTTATCCTGTTTGTAATAAAATTAATCAAGATTTAGACAAATAAATTTAAATTGAAATGTAATTCAATATGGTAAATTATGTTAAAATTCAAGTATACCTACTGGCCTTGAATCATCTCATGGGTATTGAAAAAACAGTTGGGTCATTGCTATCGGTGGCAAAATAATCTTCATCTAAATTTATATTATTTAAAATTGATATTCTCATTGCCTTTGGGCAAGCCACCAAGTGAGAGGGTTGGAATTCGAAAGGAGGAGGCAATGTTTAGTGTTCCGCTAGGGGGTGGAGTAATTCTCATGTGTTTACCAATGTTATTTTTCCCCGTGCCTCACGGTTGGCATTTTAAATATTATTGTTGAGGGGGCTCGGTGCCATTGTTTTGAAAAAAAGGACCACAATGTGCTAAAAAGTTCAAGAACAAACATGAAAAACTAGAAAACAATCCAAAAACTATGAAATTAAACGAAGTAGTATTCAAAAGTTGTACCTTATTGTCAAGGGGTAGTTTGTCGCAGTGCTAAGGGTGGCCATATAGGAGCAGTAATTTGTGGTTGTTGAGAAGATATGAATGCATGCGACTGTACTGAGTGAGTTGGGGAAGATGGTTGAGTTTTCAAAACACGCGTATGGTCTAAAGTCCTTGCAATGTCATCAACATTGAATTGTATGTCAATTCAATTGGTTAAAATTTAAATTGGAAAATAAAAATACAAATTTGGAATTTGTAAATAATATATGAGAAGGTATTACTTCTCTGGAATTTAACGAGTTCAAACTGTTGAGGTTCGAGAGAGGAGTGAGCTTCCATTTTAGATTGGGAATCTCCCGAAGCCTCAGCATGTTGTTGGCCTCTTCCTCTTGATAACGTCTTTTTTCGGGGAAGGGCTTTAATAAATCTTCTCTGCAAACCATAAATTGTTAATAACTATGCAGTGTAATGTCGAAATACAAACTTAATAGTTTATACCTATTGTTCTTCAAATGGAATTGATAACTTCATCAACTCCTCGTTAGTGCAAGTAGGAATTGGTTTGTCTTTTAAATTTAAAAGAGCCTCATAATAAAGGCCAAGGAGATAGTTTGTGGAATAAATGACAGGTTTTTCTGAAATATTTGCATTTGTTATGTCAGTTCTTATTTTTTATATAGGTGCACCAATCAAATTTTTGTTTTGAGATAGCGGAAACTATGTATGAATGGCCCATTTTGGTATATATATTTTTGACCTGCAAAACTATTCGGATTGAAAAAGGAAATCATATCGTGAAAGTGGTGTGTAATTGCTTGCGTATCCACACCACGCCTAGATTTATTGACATGAGCTGCAAATGCCAAAAATAGTGGGAATTAATATAACATTAAATTGTATCACAATCAAAAATAGAATAAAAAATGATGAATGAAAACAAATTATACTTACAATCAACATGGAAACCGAACGTTGATTTGAGATATTTCTTGTCGTCTTCCACGAGTGTTGCCTTCATTGTAACAAAGGGTAAATTTCTGAATGGAAGGCCCATAAACCAATGGATGTTAGTTGCATTGATACCGAATTGAAACAATTGGTCATCGTTCAGAGTAACATAAAAAATTCATCCTCTGTATTGTAGGATGAGAGAAGGTAGTTCAAAATATCTGGGTCTATTTCAAAATGGGGCATCTCAATGAGCCCACTAAACTCACATGCATCGATCAAATCTTTATATTTGGAAGACACCTTTAAAATAGTATGGATGTGGGGGCACAAAGGATTCCTATAGATGATCTTGCCCATGGATAGGACTGGATTTTCTTCTTGATTTTTGTCCTGAGCTTGTAGTTGGGAAGCACTTGAAGTCGCCATTATAGTTGTGCTTGCATCTTTGACAATGATGGATTCCTGTATACAAAAAATTGAGATTCGAAAAGTGTAAACAAGAAAATGACCGACAGGAGGGTATTTATAAGCCAAATTAAGTGGAAAAAAGATCCATTAATGCATGTCAATGACCCCTATTGATGCGCATCAATGACCCTTGTTGACGCATGTCAATGGCCCCTGTTGACGCACATCAATGGTCCTTGTTGACACACATCAATAAGGGCCATTGACACGCCAATAAGGGCATTAACACGCGTCAGCGGGGGTCATTGATGTCATCGTCCAACAGGTCATTGGCGATGTCAACGAGGGACATTGACGTTGCGTCAACAAGGGTCATTGACACATGTCAATAGGGGCCATTGATGTGCATCAACAAGTTGTGTTGATGCGCGTCAATGGTACTTTTTATGCATGTCAATGGTCCCTATTGATGTGCATCAATGAACCTTTTTGATGCACATCAATGAGGGCCATTGACATTGTGTTGACGTGCGTCAATGAGGATCATTGACGTTGTGTTGACACTTGTCAATGGTTCTTGTTGATGTGTGTCAACACAGATCATCGATACTTGAAACTCTGTAGTTTCTCTAGCTCAAAAAACTTGGCAAAAATTTGGTTCTAAAATATTGTCAAATTCACCTTTCATTGAAACTGGTTCCGGGGATATTTTCCAGGTATTTTCCACCTATAATTTTCTAGAGGTGTCTTAAAATGAACCTTGTTACATCATGTCCCTGGCACATGATGGTAGGCACAAATTTTAGTATATTCAAACCCTTTTGGTTTGGGATTGAGTGGATCGTAAGGTCAAGGGGGGAAATGTGATGACGGGGGTCTTTAAAAGGTTAGCTAGAATGTTGGCATGAGACCCTACCAATGGATCGCAATGTGATGTGAATGTGGGTTTGGATTGAAGTATAGGTGATTATGATGTGTGAGATAATACGGGAGGTGGAATTGGATATGGGGTAGGTTTGACTACCGATTTGGTAGGTGGTACTATTTTAGGCTTAGGTTGTGCCTTCTGGTAAAGGCATGGTAGATGAAGTAGTGATGGAAGGAATTATAGGCTTGACTACATCTTTGAAGGGTAGTGGGTATTTTAATTTCAATTGTACCTTCTTTGGTAAAGGTGAAGGAGGAATACATGATGCGAGAAGGTGAAGTGGATGGAGGAAGAGGATGGGTTAGCCATGGTCATAATGGAGGTGTGGTAAGAAAGATGTGGGTAATGGTGAGATGGAAGGTACAGGTTAAAGAGAAGGAAGTATCATAGGTAGTGATGAGGTTATTGTAGCTGGTGGGGGTATAGGTGGTAAGAAAGATGTGGGTAATGGCGAAGGTGTATGTTGCACTAATAGGTTGGTTGTAATAAAGGATTGTGATGAAGAGGTGGGTTGCAACACTTTTTATTTTCCTTGGATATATGGTTGCTTGGCCAAGTTCAATGGGTGAGGCCCTAGGATAGATGGAAGGGGAAAAGGTGACAAAGGTGTAGTGGGTGAAACTAGGGTGTGTGGCCTAGAAGGTTGGGTCTTCCTTTTAGGTGGAGGAATTATTTTTGTGTGGGCTTGGGAAGATGTGGCTAAGTCCAATTTGATGGGTGGATGGACAAGGATTGATGTTGGCATGACACCCAGGGTAGTGATAGGTCTAGATATGGGAGAAGATGTAGGTGTAGGTAGGTTCTTAGGCATAGGAATGGGTTTGGTTATGGGTAAAGGTTTGGATGTAGGAAAGGGTGACGAAGAAGAATCCATTTCAATAGGCATGGTCATGGTTGATTTGGTCACTTGAAATACCTTTGGATAGATCATGGAGGTATCAGTAAGCAACATTTGCATTTGGGTTGAAAAGGGTAACCGAAGGTGTCCCCAAAGCATGGAATTATCAACATAATCCAAGTGGTCGTCCAGGTGTGAAAATGGTACTGTTGTAAGAGGATATGTCATTGGTTTAGTGGAAATCCTTGTAAAATATTTCTATGAGATAGGTAACTAGTTATCCTTGGACTTTGTGGGTAAAATAAAAGAGAGCAGATCAATGAGATCCTAGAATGCTAATGGGGAATTGTCACCAATAGGAAGTGGTGCATCTAAAGGATCCCCCATGGGTAGGAGAGATGGTAGGTGGGGTGAGGTAGATTCTTCTTTCGGTGGAGAAGAAAGTGAGGATGATTCTCCCATGGGTAGGAGAATTAATACCATTGATTTTTCATTAGGTTGTGAGGTAGATGGTGAAATGGCATCGATAGAAATTGTGGAATCCTCCATAGGTGAAGGGAATATGAATAGGAATCTATATGATGGAAAAGTGACAAGCTAGCGTGGGAATCTACAAGTAACTCTTCCTCACACCCGACCTCCCGAGGTTGTGCTGAGATAGCCGGTGGGGATGGAATATACGTGGGGTATAGGCAAACTAGTCAGGTAATCTTATATCTTCGACATGCACTAATGGAATTTGTGAATCTAAGGCAAAGAAGGCGCTCCTAACCTAAACTGGTGTGATATATCGGTTGGTAAGGATGACTACTTGAAGGCTCAAATAAATATCGAGCTCGACGTGATTTGATCTATGGGTTGTGGGATATGAGGAAAATGACCTAGAATTGTTTTGTGTATATCTCTAGATAGGGTCATAAGATGGATGATGGATATATAGGGCATTCTATGGGTGAATCTCGGCCTAGTCCGAGAAATCCTTAGCTTGATTAGCTATCATGTCTAGTGAAGATAATTGTACGATAATGGTTGTTGGAAGTGGAGAGGACCTAAATACTAATGTGCATAAACCAGCATCAACGTCCCGATTGACTTTGTGGACTTGTTGGGTTTTGGGATCTATGAATCACAAAATAAGTTTGTGGTTGTTGTGGACCTCCTCTGGTCATATGTAGAATCAATCCCTAATCCCTAATATCCATTAGTCGTATGCCTTTTCGGCCTCTATATTTAGAACTACAAGTTGTGGAATCTTCTAAGAGTACCTTACAGGCATTCTAACAACTTGAATTCTTAAGCTAGTGTTTATGTTAGTGAGAATGTCTCTTGCATCTGGTTTTGGGACCAAAGGACGACAACCAAATGTTTTCTCTTTCAAGCACTTCTACAAATCATGCGGATATTTATCTAGGGAAATCAGAGTTTGGCTGGTTTGACCAAAACATATGCGCTTTGTCCTCTTCTATGTTTAATTATCTTAACTGTGTGCTGATTTCTTGTAGGTCTGTTATTACTTGGAAGACTTGAATTCTGAGATTCTGGTCTATATCAGTTATTGCTGCAACAAGATTAGGCTGAGGCACTATTGGCTCGAATACGTATTCTCTGGGCTCTCTAGGTCCCATGATTGTCATACAAAAGGAAATAAATCTAACTAAAGTAAAGCAGACTAATTATGCAAAGTATATCTACAACGTATATATATCTAAATCTAATCGAAAGAGCAATTATTTAATATATCTAGAAAGTGACAACTAAACTAATAACAAAATCAAAACAAACAAAGTAGCTGAGTATAGCTACTTGCATGTGTAGTTGTAAATCTATTCTAAATAACCAGATAATTGATCTAATCTATTTGAAAGACCCCAATCTTACCTCAGAAGTGGAGAATGAATCATAGTTTCTTAGAAACTATCAATCCCCACAGCTTCCCCGGCAATATCAAAAGTGAGATTAACTGAAATGAAATGATTGACTACTCTATTTGATATGTTTTAACTAGAACTTTTGATAGCTTGAACCTGGATTTTGCAGAATAGTGGCAAATCCGGTTGTGTGTGGCTTTTTCCCCTCAATGTGGTCTCCTCGTTCCTTCGTGCTCACATGAATATAGAAAAGCATTTGATGTTAGCGTCAATAGAAGTTGGTATCGAAATAATGGTAGCTTTATATGCAAACTGAATACAATGTGAGTAGGAGAGGGATAGCACAAGAGAACAGAGCTTGGCTTATGTAATTCCTAGTGGGATTTATTGCGAGTCATACAACATAAAACGTCCGAACATGAAACTATCCTTTTTGAAAAACAAAACCTACAACTTTAATGGCTTCAGACTTGAAAATGAAACTATCCTACTCCAATTGATTGCATGAAAACAGAATAATACTATGACAAGAAGATTTAAAACAACACTAACTATGCATGCAACAAATAAAACTAATACAATTCCTAAGCAAGAACTGAAAGACTAAAATTTGAAATGAGAGAATGAGAGGCAAATTTGAGGGGAGCCATTTTCTTGAAAACAAACCAGCTATTTATAGAATCCCCATTTACCCAAAGGTGAAAACCAATTTGAACTCTTTTACCATAAACAATGGAAAAACACTATTCTAGGGAACCAAAATCATAAATACGAGCAAAGGCGGTGAAAAAATCTAGTAAACATTGAAATTTACGCGAGTCGCGATAAAAGGAACATTCTGGAAAAACACGTGAAGGACCGCCACCACCCGAGCGGGCGGCGATTCACAGGACCACCGCCTGCTCACAGGCGGCGGTTTCAGAATCAAGACCAAAACATAAAGGAAAAGAGGGGAGAAGAGAAAAACAAAGCATGCAGGGGCTAAGCGGGGCATGCGGGATGTTAATGTACACTTGGAAAGCTTTTCCAAATCCCGAACACCTTGTGAGGAGACCTGTATCATCATTGGGGTACGTGTGACATTGTCCCGACAATGCAGGTACCCTATAACTTTGGGTACGCGTACATATTGCCCCCTCGGAGAAGAGTTTTAGCCATGAAGAGGCATAAAATAGTGGGTCCAAGTATGGAAGTCATGAAATGGGAAGTTAGAAATTTTACCTGACACGCCTGTGTGTCGAAATGATGCCATCCAAAATTCCCGCTACCTGCAAAATGAAAAGAGGACTTACCATAATATATAATGAGGACTTACCATTCATGTGGGGATAAGAACTTACCTCCATCGGTGCTCCAAACCTGTGAAAAGGGCATTCAAAATGAGTCAAGATGTTATATATGTAAAAATGGGCCCATTTTCCTATTCATTTGCGCATGTTGATTTGATTGATTTTGAGCTCTGGGACCCACGGTGATGGTTTTTGATGAGAGTATAGTCAAAATGTTCGTGACGAGATAGTGATCATGCCTCCATGAGTAGAACATCAACCCACGAGATCACATGTTAGTTCTTCTTGATTTAACATTTTTACCCCCAAAATGTTAAAATGATGAAATCTTTGTCATGGGGGGATTATTTTTGAAAATGTCGGTGTTAATAGGGTCACTTAGGGGGTGCCTAATGGGTAGGCTTTGTTTTAGTCAAAATAGTCTTTTTCATGTTTTTAGGTGTTTTTAGGGCACGTGACCCGTTTGGAAATGTGGGACACGACCGCCACCCTGAGCAGGTGGCGCGGTTATAGGACCGCCACCCTTTAAGGTGGAGGTTATGGAACCACCGCCTCGCCTGGGTGGTGGTCCTTCTGAACACCAAAATCTCAGTGTTTTGATCCTAATTTTGCATTTTTAGTATTCTTATATTTTTAATGATTTTTTTCAATGTAATTTGAATACTAACTTACTCCATTTTACATGTTTTTGGGTGTATGCAGAATAAGGAGGAATATATCAGATGGAGCCAAGAGAGAGAGTGTGACTGGCTTCCAGCAGTGTTGGATGTACTTTCTCAGGATGAGCAGGATACTCTTCAGAGGGCTGGCATATTACATATATCACGGGTTCCTCATGTCACACCTTCTAGTCACATACTTTGTGACTTTGTTTTCATATTGGGATGTTGATCGGAACACTTTCCTATTTCCAGGAGTCAGGGGTGAGTGGAATATCACCTTAGAGGATGTCTATTGTATCTTGGGAGTCCCGATCATTGGGAGACGGCTTACACTTGAGACAGCGGGGTCATGGGCTCAGATAGCTCAGTGGGCTACATATATGGGAGATGTAGTTATCTCCACTGGTTCAAAGAAGGGGGTGAGGGTCCGTTCCATTCCTAGCTTTCCTATCCCCTTGATTTGTCAAGGCCATTATGGGGATCCTTGCCTCAAGATTGATCGGGGATAAGGGAGGAGACACTTTACTTTATTGTTGGTCCCCTATTATTGCACAGATTGAGGCACATGGCCGGATTTGTGCTTGGGGAGCTGATATACTTGGGACCACCTATCATGATTTGTACTGGGTGGTTCATTTACAAGGACAGTCTTTGAGCCATTCGACCCTAGTTATGAGTTGGGTCTATGAGCGTATCATCCCTTATGGGAGAGGTGTAGAGGTGGCGGATCCCGAAGCCATGAGGGCAGCTAGATGGACAGAGATGTCAATGCTTAGAGCACCTCACCAGCCAGTTGCTTCCCTGACTACTGATGATATGGAGGCCACACCTTATCAGGCCATGGTAGGGTTGTGAGGTGAGGAGACCCTCGCTTTGATCTCTTTCTCTACCAAAGGGCAGCTTATGGATAGGACAGGGAAGGTTGAGACACACCCTTTTGATTGAGTGCCTCAGTAGTTTGGCCTTCCTTATGTTGGTATGCTCCCCCCAGTGGTGCCAATGTTCAGATCAGTTTGGGAGCCTAGGGGAGGTCCTAGAGGTTGGGGTTGGACCGTTGTTACTCCTGTTATCCCTATTGCAGCTAGGCAGGTAGTACGTGCTCGAGGGAGAGCCGGTGCTCCTAAGGCACCCTTACTTCAGATTCTTTGCTAGTCCCGTCCATAGCAACAATGACCCCATTGATATAGACTTGAGTCGAGGAGTTCACAAGGGGAGAGATGGAGTAGGAGACCGAGGATATGGAGGTCGATAAGTTAGTTGGAGAGGAGGACAATGATTTCAAGTGGCATGACACTCGGGGGAGATCTTATAGGCCGAGAGGGAAGAGCGGAGTGCGAGAGAGGGTGACTCTAGTCTCGGAGGAGCCACCCTCTCGGGACTTAAAGCGGGAGGATGAGTCCATAGTAGGATGCTATGTTTCTCCGGACACGAGAGGAGCACATCGATTGGTGGTGGCATCATGGTAATTCTTGACCCTAGGGATCCCTCTTGGAGGCCCGGAGATCTGAGTGAGTTATCACCCTTCTCTTAATATTTGTTTTTAGCTAGGATTGCCTTAGTTGTTATCTCTCCTCTTGTTCATTCTTGTTTTTATTTCTTGATTATTTACTAATTTTCCTTTCTCCTTTGTTTTACGAGAGGCTGTTGATGAGTGGTGAGACCTAATTCACCGGGTATGCACTGATACCCTGATGATCCCCATGGAGAAGACTCACACAGAGCTATCGGTGGATGCAGGGGAGCCTTCAATAGCTGGTAGGCACAGCAATGTTTTTGACCCTGTATGGCATGTGGCCAAGATGGTGACCACCCTCCACACTGAGTTGGCTGGGTATAGGACGAGAAGAGCGTCGATGAGGAGTCACTCTCATAACGAGGCTGCAGCTGCTCCTCGGGACCATGAGCCCTCAGTGCATTTAGAGTGCCAGTGTAGCCAAAGTCCTAGACATGGTTGTGCACCTTCAGAGGGATCTCATAGGGGTTGAGAGGCCACTTGGCTCTCTTATATTGTTTATATGATTTATTTTGTATTTCTCGGCTCATTGAGCATTTTTACCATACCTAACGCATGATGGCATTGTACATAAAACTTATATATATATATATATATATATATATATATATATATATATATATATATATATATATATCTTTTTGGATTAGACTCTTGGTATCTAGGATTTTGTGATTTGTTTCTACATGTGTATTGTAATGCTATGTTTATATGCTTTCCAGAATATATGCAATGGAGAAAAAATGATACAAATGCTTTCTTTCTTTCTTTTTGTATTTCGCAATGCTGATATATGATAATGTAGACACAATGTGATTTTGAACTTAGCTATCATAAGAAATTTTTCGGTACTTCATATAGTTTTTATAGAATGTGATGATGAACCGGTATGATGAGAAGATGTACTTGCCCCATTCATAACTCCACACAACTAGTAAGATGTGAGGGCTCACCACCGAGAGCTAGAAAGGGCACAAGTTATGAAATTTGTTGAATGGTAGAGATGAGAGATAGAAAAATAATTGGTGGAACTAAATTAGGATGCTACAAACCTACTCTACTCAAGTGACTCCATAGTTTAGAATGTGACTTGTTTTGTGGTTTATCTAGACTTAGATCCGTAGATGGCCACATGGTTGACAAAATCTGGCTTTCAGGGTTTTGAACTCTCTTGGAATTTTGGACATCTGATTCATTTTTTTGACTCAAGATTTCAAAGGTTTATTTGAACTATTTTCTTATGACCTTTAACGTTTATTGTCAAGAGAACCCCCTGTACCTTGCCCCATGCTTCTAGTAGGAAGCATGGGCTTATCACCATGGACAAGACATATGTGAGTAAGGGCATTCCCATCCTTTCCCAATCCTACGTTACTAGTAAGAGATGCAAGCTCATCACCGAAGGTTGGTAGGGCAAGAAAATGTGTAAACAAAATTTTTTTGTTTGATCTATATTTGACTTATTTATTTGAGAAAAATGTCAATATGTTCTTATTTCCAAAGAGATATATATACGGGATAGATGTGACACTATGAAGCTTCTAGAACAGACCATAGGCAAGACACCTATCCTAGGAAGAAACAAAAGTGAGAACAAGCATGCAGGCCTTGGTATGGCTACCATTAAGACTTTGTCATATCTAGCTTTATTTGATGAAATGATTCTGAAATGGTTGATGATGCTATGAAAATGAAGAAGTATGATTGAAATGCTTCTGCCAATACTATCAGAAGTTTGTAATGAATTTCTTGAGAATAAGTCCCTTGATCACAAGATTTTACGAAACGAGTGGACAAAATGAGCCTAACTACATGAAGATGCAATGTAGATATAATTATACAAATAGTTCTAGTCGCTTATGCATAAAATCATTTAAGATGTAAGGAATTGACTGTTTTGTTGAACTCCTTGCCTTCCAGTGTACATAATAAATACCCATTGTTTCCATAGTCCTTTGTGACTAGGTAGGGGCCCAACCATTTGGGCCGGAATTTCCTTCCTTCAACTGTCTCGCTTATCGATCCGACTATCTAGTCTTAGAACTAGATCTCCTTCATATATTTCTCATTCATAGACATTTTTGTTATATTGCTGACACATCCGGTCAGCATAGACTCTATGCCACTATTCAAAGCATTTAACTGGCCTCATCTATGATTTCTAGTTGGGAGAGACATGCTTCTCTATAAGCTTCTTCACCCGAATCCCTTGTAGTGAGATGTAGAGACCGGGTATTTCAACATCAAGTGGGAGAACTACTTACACTCCGAATACCATGAGAAAGGAGTTTCTCTGTTGGTGTTCTTATTGAGGTTCAATGGGCCCACAATGCCGGATATAACTTTAAATTCCAATCTCATTTGTTTTCCTTTACCATTTTAAGGAGAATAGCTTTCATCATTTTGTTTGTTGCTTCACTGCCCATTAGCTTGAGGGTAATATAGGGAGGTTGTATGATGGTTTATTTTAAATTTACTACATAGCTCATGGACCTCATCATTCTTAAAGGAAGTGACATTATCTGAGATAATGATTTGTGGGACACCGTACCTACAGATGATCTAGTTCAAGATGAACTTGGCAATCATGACACCTGGTACAGTAGTAAGAGGCATGGCCTCCACCCATTTGGTAAAATACTCGGTGGCCATGATTATGAAGTTATCGCCATCTATTGATGAGGAGAGAATTTCCTTATCAAATCTAAGCCTCACATAGAAAAGGGCCATGGAGTTGCGATTGGTTGTAGAGTTTGTCTTTGGCATGTGAATTTTGTGGGGAAAATTCTTGGCATTTATGGCACCTACGTACAAACTCTGCTACGCCATGTTCTAGAGTGGGCCAAAAATAGTCCATCGATGTATTTTGTGGGAAGTGGCATGACCACCAAAATGGCCTCCACACATTCCACTGTGGGATTCGTAGAGAATCTTCTTGGATTCTTCTATGTCAACACACACGAGAAGCATTCCATCAAAATCCTTATGATAGAGCACTTGTTCTATAATAATGTATTTAGCTACGATAATGCATAACTTTGCCTTCTTTGTATGCGTGCGGCACAAAGACCTTACGGATACATATGGTCTGTGATATAATTAATAATATCGTATACCAAGGACATTCGTGAGATAGGAGATATGGTTTTGATGTAATATATGCATTCATTAGGAAAATCTAGATCTACTAGATTGCCTCCGTCTAACAGGTTTTCGGCTAACCAATCTGCAATGATTTGTCTCTTAACGGACTTCTAGTTTATAAAAGTTAATTTGAATTCACCCATTAAGGTTATAAAGAATCTAGCCTTTTTAGACAAGGACCCTTGTGTGAGGAAAGTTTGTAAATGGTTTATTTTTACAATGACCCTTGTTTCTTGATTTAGCATGTAATGTCTTAAGCATTTGGTTTTGAAGACTATGGAAAGGCAATCTCATTCTACTTGCATATAACATGTTTCATAATCAAGTAATGTTCGGCTAATGAAATAGATCACGCGTTCTCTTTTGTCATCGTCTTCTTAAGCTAGCATGTAGGCTAGTGAGACATTGGTAGCTCGTGAATATAAGATTAAAGGGTGGTCTAGCTTAGGAGGCATTAGCGTAGGTGGTGAAAACAAGAAACGCTTAACTACTTCAAAATCCTCATTGCTATCTTCGGTCCAATCGATACTATAATCTTTCTTGAGTAGGTTGGTGATTGCATGAATGGAAAAGCTCAAGTCTGGGATGAATCTTCAGATTGCACCGAGTTTCCCAAGAAATGACCTGATTCCAGATTCATCCGAAGGTGGTATCATTTCAAGAATAGCCTGGATTTTGGCTGGGTCTACATCGATCCCTCATGATGATATGATGTAACCCAGGAGTTTCCCTCCTGTCATACCAAATATGCATTTTTCTGGGTTTAGTGTGACTCCGTATTCAATCAAATGTGAAAGAATGATGCGGATCACTTTCGGGTGATCGCAGTGCTTCCTAGCTTTGGCCCACAAGTCATCCACATAGGATTCCACAATTTTATGAATAATATCATGAAATATATATGTCATTTCTTGCTGGTATGTAGCACCAGCATTCTTGAGACCGAATGGCATAACAACGTAGCAATAGGTTCCCCAAGGAGTTATAAATGTGGTTTTGGCTTGGTCTTGTTTGGATATTCTGATTTGATTGTATCTTGAGAATCCATCCATGAGAGACAAAAGCTCAAACCAGCTGTTACATCAACGATGACGTTAATGGATGGTAATGGGAAGTCATCCTTGGGGCATGCCTTGTTAATGTCTCGGAAGTCTATGCAGATGTGTATCTTCCCATTCTTTTTGAGAATAGGGATGATATTAGATACCCACTAAGAATAATCAACTGGCTTGATGAATCCTACTTGGAGGAGTTTCATTACTTCTTCCTTCACCATGAGAGCTACCTTGGGTTTCATTGGTCTTGATTTTTTTAATTGGCTTTGTATATGATTTGGTGATGAGGTTATGTACCACAATGTGCGGTGTAATTCCTGTCATTTCTTTATAATTAAATACAAAAGCCTTTTGATGTTCTTTGAGGAGTTGAGTGTGTATTTCTATTTCTTACGGAGTTAATGAAGATCCTAATTTTAAGATCTTTGGTTCTTCTTCCATTCGATGTTAATATCAATTGTTTCTTTAATTAAAGAAGCGTTACCTTCTTTGAACTCGGTGAGGTTGGAGGTAGTTCCAGATCTTCTCCATTCTCTACCATGTATACGTCGAGATCCTTTTTGGGGAAGCTCTATCAGAGGATTTCCAAAGTAAGAAGATGAATGTGGGATTAAGGAAAAATCTACCACGTGATGGGTGAGATGTAACTCTGCATAGGTGTTTAGGTAATCAAGAGTGGCTCTATCATTGTCAACGTGATCTAAGATAGTAGATGTATTCTCAGCTATGTTTGTTAAAAGAGGGTTTGTTGACGTTTTCTTTACTAATGGTTCAGTACGAAGGGATACCATGAAATCGGGTGTCTTCCAACTCACTGTTTGGAGTGAAACATGAAGTTGAGGTTGCTATCGAATCTGTGAGAATATTTTGTTCTCACGGGATTGCTTTAATTGATATGAAGTCAAATCCTTTACTCAAATCTAATCATTTGTTTTATAGAGCTGTAAGTGTTCATCTCTAGTCTCATACACCTCAGAGACTTGGTTTGCTACCAATTGTGAGTCTCCTAACACTCTGATGTCATTAACACCGAGTCTCTTAGCTATGATGAGGCCAATGAGGAGGGCTTCGTACTCAGCACCATTTTTGTACATTCTAAATTTAATTTAAAGGTGAATGGTAGGATCTTTCCTTTGAGTGAAGTAAAGATCACACCTGGCCCAACCCCATAACAACATCTAGCTCCACCAAAATGGAGAGTCCAATATTTAGTTTGGAAGATGGATGTTGGGACATTTTCTATGTCTATTTCATTTGTTTTGGTTACTTCTACCATGCAGAGTTCCTCTGCTGGAAGAGAACCAACTCTTAGGGTATATCCCATACCTACAGAATCAAATGGTAGGAAAATTGGTAGATCTTGTTCTAGAAATTCGATAATTTTTGTAGTATTTTCTAGTGATACTATTTCTACAATGTTGGCCTCATCCTTGAGGGCTGGGATATTCTTGATTAGGTTCATAACTTCTAACTCCGTTGTAGGTATCAAATTTTCTTCTAGTTTTGCGTTGGTTGGTTTATTAAGTTGGTTTGTTGGGAGTTCAAATTCAGAGTGAACGCTTGGCCTTTTCTTCAAGTCCGCTAGGTGTATATCAAATGTTTTCAGATCACCTTTTGCTACGAATATATTTCCTAAGTGAAAGAATCTTACTTCTTGAAATAATTTCGAAGGGATTTCCTTCATACGGTGTATCCATGGTCAGCCGAGGATCATATTATAGTTGGTTTCCCAATCTATAATACAAAACTTAGGATTGTTTTAGGTCCTAAGGTGACTAGTAGTATTATAGTCCCAATCAAAGTGGCTTTAAGGCTATCATAGCCTCTTAGTGTAATCCGAGTCGTGGAACAATTTGTTTCTCCATACCCTAGATTTTAAAGGAAAGGGAAGGGGACTATGTTAACTAATGCCCCATCATCAACCATTACACATTTAATGTAATTGTTATAAACCCACACGTGCAAATGTAAGGTTAGATCACCTCTGTGTGCAATCTTAGCGTTTGTTGGCATTTTTTTATGTCGAATATAAACTCGATATCCCTATCTAGTTGCCCTGGAGGGTGAATATCAAAGTCTATATGGTTTACTTGTGTTTCAGGAGGTGGAGTGATGTTAATTAAATGACCTAAACCTAATGCTTCTAAAAGAGCAGCCCTATGGGCAGGAGAGTTCTTCAATAAGTCCAAAAAGGAGATGTGGGAGAAGGTTTTGTTATGTCATTAATTAAATCATAGGCACCTACTGGTTTTACTAATGTTTGTTGAATGTTATCTGTCTCTAGTGGGTAAATGGGATTTGGCTGAGAGGAATACTCTCATGTCCTTGTTATGGCTTCCATGTGTAGCTTAGTGTCTAACTCCACTAAACTCGACTATCTTGGGTCATGGGTGACTTCCTAATTACAATGCGATAGGTGGATTTAGTGAAATCAAGGCTTCATGATCATTGTTTCCTGTCATTACACCCTTGTTCGTCCCATTTAGATTCAACTTATTGTTATTGTGATTTGGGAGTGGATCATTGAAGATCTTGACGGGTGCATTTTGAGGGGAGACTACTCCTGTGAAAGTATTTAGCACAGATGATGTAGGATCTGCTAGGAACATATCTATGAAAAGTTGTCTTTTTTCCTCTAGTAAATGTTGCATGAATTTATTATAATTGTGGTAAGTCCTGGTGTCATGGCCTTGAATTTTGTGGAAACCACAATACGAGTTGGGATTGTAATTCCTAGGTTGCTGGTTTGGCATGTGTTGTGGTCCAAAACTCTGATTAAATTGTTAACTATTAGGATTAAGGTTTTACATTTGTTGTCTTTGGTTTTGGTTCTGATTTTGATATCCAGTTGAGTTTTGACTTGGACCCTGTGTTTGGATCCACCGTTTTTGTTATTGTTGTTGTGGTTGTGGATGATTAAAATCCACTGCATTGATTATTGGGGTAAAATTGTTGTTTCATTGATTGTTAACCAGTGGTGGAGTATTTACAACATTTGCCTTTTTAGCTTGGTCAATTACTCCATCTTTTTCATTCCATGATTTTTAAGGATTTTACGTCCTTGATTGGAATTTATTACACTAGGATAGGTCGTAGTATTTTTATTGGGGATGATTAACCTCCCATTTTTTCCATATGTCTTGTGGCCGCTATCTATTGCAGCTTGATCTATTTGGAGGGTGCTTTCAAGTACTTCATCGTAAGTTCTTAGTGGGAACTTATGGACTTCTTCCTTTATCTCTCTCCTGAGAGAATGAAGGAATAAGTCGCATAGTTCCATCTGATCCATAGTTGGAGCACTTGCCGAAAAATAAAGGAATGTATGCCATCTTTGGATTAAATGAGCAACAGATTCATCATGTTCTTGCTTAATATGCAAGAATTCCCTGATTCTTGTTCTCAACAGTTTGTTCATGTCGAATGCCTTGATGAACTCTAAAACGATATGTTTAAATGAATGTATTAAGGCTTCAGGTATTCTCAGTAGTACCAATTGAAGGAAATGCCTTCTAATGTTTTGGGAATATTTTAGCAATAACCCCATCCCAAGGAGAAGCTCTCGAATGGTTGTGGCATAGGATTTGATATGTGCATACGGGTCTCCCTCCCCTTTGTATTTGGGAAAATTGGGAAGATTTCTTGGAAGCATGACACTTTGTATGGTGAAATCTAAAGGTTCTTTCAAATATTCTAAATAAGTTCCTATCACATAGGTTTCAACCATCGATGGCGCTTGCTAAGGGGGTGGTGGTGGGATGGTTTGTTGATGTGGTGTAGCTTATGCATTCATAGGAGCATAAGAAAATCCCTGTGGTTGAGTGAACATGCCGGAGGAGAGAAAATATCTCCTTGTGGTGATTTGGAATACATGTTTAAGTATGGAGGAGCATTTCCTAGGAATGGATTATTTTGTACTAGACCGGGAGGTATCATATTTTCTACTGGAGCGATGTTAGAGAACACGGTTCTAGTTGGAATTTTTGTGAATATTGAGGAGGCATGCCCAACGTGCCTGTTCCTGTGAGGAGGTCTACTTGGCTAGGATGATGGGGAGGATTGGAAATTCCTAACTGCATGAATTGAGAATTTTGACTTGCTTGAGCAAGTTCTAACCCTCTAACTTTTTCTACTAAAGTTGAGATGACTTCATTTGGTGAAGTCACCGTATTTTTCCTTAGTGGCATTTGTTGTATACTCTAAGGTTGTATAGGCATATGGTACCTTGCTATGAATTGATCGTTGCCCTGCCAAGTTTCACCGAGGGCATTTCCTATAGGTAGTGGCATGGAGGTGTTTTCTTGAAAAGAGACCTCGGGTTGTGTTTCAAACTTTCTATAGGTGGGTACATAATCCGACAAAGACATTGTTCACTCCTAACATAACGCACTAAATGTTTATCATCTAAAAATAGGTATGGATCTGATTGTCTACTGATTTACGGTATAAGAAACACCTGAGGAGATGAACCAGATTCTCCAGTGAGCGTCATGTTATTCGAGCCTGAAGGCTCATCTTGTTGCATTTGAGTGAGCTGATCTAACTCCTCTATTTGGAAAGAAGAACTATATCTATTCCTTTGAGGCGGAGTTTGTGTTGAAAACCGGTCGGTTCAATAGTTGTCACCCCATGCTAAGAGTGAGGGTGATGGATGTCTATTTAGTTTATCATACTATGCTTCAAGACCTAGGAGAGGTCTGCCATATGCATCGAATCCTGAAATATTCGCGGGGTATATGAATACCCACAAAATAATGGGAAAGAGTGAAGGTGAATAAAACTAAAAGGAAGAATGTAATTGATCCTTTCACCTAAGTTTCACCAATTTTGTTGGTAATGCTGATGTGAAGGCTAATGAGGTGGAAAAGATGAAACATATACTAATTGAAAGAACAAGTAGAAATATGAATCCGAACCAAAAATTAGGAAGTTCACGTTGGGTTCACCAATTTTGTACGATGGAAAAGTGACAAGTGAGCATGGGAATCTACAAGTAACTCTTCCTTGCACCCGACCTCCCGAGGTCATCTCGAGACACCGGTTAGGATGGAATATACGTGAGGTATAGGCAAACTAGTTAGGTAATCTTATATCTTCAACATGCACTAATGGAATTTGTGAATCTAAGACAAAGAAGGCCCGCCTAACCTGAACTAGTGTGATAGATCGGTTGGTGAGGATGACTACTCGAAGGCTCCAATCAATATCGATCTCTGGCGTGATTTTATCTATGGGTTGTGGGATATGGGGAAAATTACCTGGAATTGTTTTGTGTATATCTCAAGATAGGGTGATAAGATGGATGATGGATATATAGGGGATTCTATGGGTGACTCTCTGGCCTAGTCCAAAATCCTTAGCTTGATTAGCTATTATGTCTAGTGAAGATAATTGTGTGATAATGGTTGGTGGAAGTGGAGAGGACCTAAATACTAATGTGCATAAACCAACATCAACGTCTGATTGACCTTGTGGACTCGTTGGGTTGTGGGATTTATGAATCACAACCGTAAGTTTGTGGTCATTGTGGACCTCCTATGGTCATATGTAGAATCAATCCCTAATCCCTAATATCTAGTAGTCATATGCCTTTTCGGCCTCTATATTTAGAACTACAAGTTGTGCAATCTTCTCAGAGTACCTTACAGGCATTCTGGCAACTTGAATTCTTAGGCTAGTATCTATGTCAGTGAGAATGTCTCCTGCATCTGGATGTGGGACCAAAGGATCACAACTAAACGTTTGCTCTCTTTCAAGCCCTTCTATAGTCATGTGGATATTTATCTAGGGTAATCTGTAGTTTGGCTGGTTTGACCAAAATGTATGTGCTTTGTCATCTTCTATGTTTAATCCTCTTAACTATGTACTAATTTCTTGTAGGTCTATTGTTACTTGGAAGACTTGAATTCTGAGATTCTGGTCTATATCAGTTATTGCTGCAACAAGATTGGGCTGAGGCACTATTGGCTTGAATACGTATTCTCTGGGCTCTCTAGGTCCCATGATTTTCATACAAAAGGAAATAAATCTAACTAAAGTAAAGGAGATTAATTATGAAAAGTATATCTACGGTGTATATGTATCTAAATCTAATTGAAAGAGTAATTATTTAATATATCTATAAAGTGACAACTAAACTAATAACAAAATCAAAACAAACAAAGTAGTGAGTATATAGATACTTGCCTATACTGATTGTAAATCTATTCTAAATAACCAGATAACTGATCTAATCTATTTGAAAGACCCCCAATCTTACCTTAGAAGTGGAGAGTGAATCATAGTTTCTTAGAAACTATCAATCCCCACAGCTTCCCCAATAATATCGAAAGCGAGATTAACTAAAATGAAATGATTGACTACTATATTTGATATGTTTTAACTAGAACTTTTGATAGCTTGAACCTAGATTTTATAGAACAGTGGTGAATCCAGTTGTGTGTGGCTTTATCCCCTCAGTGTGGTCTCCTCATTCCTTCGTGCTCACGTGAATCTAGAAAAGCGTGTGATGTTAGCATCAACAGAAGTTGGTATCGAAATAATGGTAGCTTTGGATGTAGACTGAATACAATGCGAGTAGGAGAGGGATAGCGCAAGAGAACAGAGCTTGGCTTATGCAATTCCTAGCGGGATTTATTGCGAGTCATACAACATAAAATGTCTAGAACCTGAAACTATCCTTTTTGACGAACAAAACCTGTAACTTTAATGGCTTCGACTAAAAATGAAACTATCCTACTCCAATTGATTGCATGAAAATAGTAACAATACTAACACAAGAAGATTATGTAGCTTCTAAATAGCAAAACAACACTAACTATGCATGCAATAAATAAAACTAATACAATTCCTAAGCAAGAATTGAAAGACTAAAATTTGAAATGAGAGAATGAGAGGCAAATTTGAGGGGCCATTTGCTTGAAAACCAACTAGCTATTTATAGAATCCCCATTTACCCAAAGGTGAAAACCAATTTGAACTCTTTTACCATAAACAATGGAAAAACACTATTCCAGGGAACTAGAATCATAAATACGAGAAAAGGCGGTGAAAAAGATGGTAAATGTTGAAATTTACGTGAGTCGCGATAAAAGGAATGTTCTAGAAAAATGCATGAAGGACCACCACCCTGAGCAGGGCGGCGGTTATAGGACCGCCGCCAGAGCGGGTGGCGGTTTCCTGTCAAGGCCAAAATGCAAAGGAAAAGAGGGGAGAAGAGAAAAACAAAGCACGCAGGGGCTAAGCGGGGCATGCGGGATGTTAATGTACACTTGGAGAGATTTTTCGAATCCCAAACACCTTGCGAGAGAATTGTATCATCATTGGGAACGTGTGACATTGTTACGATAGTGCAACCCTACAATTTTGGGTGTACGCAGACTCCTCTATGGGTGAAGGAGTAGATGAGGTAGGCTCCTTCGTGGGTAGAGGAGCTCATGTTAGAATCTCCTTGATAGAGGGGATAGGAGGAAATTGAGGAATTGTTGGTACGAGTTAAAAAGTAGCATGGAATTCATAGACCTTACTTTCATTGGTTAAAGGTTCACCATTTTTATTAGATGATGGTGTATGGTTAGGGAACGACTTCTTAAAGATATGTAAGTTTTGATTTTTTGGTGCATTTGGGTTGTCCAGGATGAGATCTCCATTATCTAACATTTCCTGGACAATTTTTTTGAAGGTTATGCAATTACCATCGCTATGGCCTTTGACGCGATGATAGTTACAATAATCATGTTCCTTATACCATGCAAGTATAAGATGAGCGGGGTCGAAACTAGTATGTGGTTTTATGGGTGGAAGTGTACTGGCTCCGGCCTTAAGAATCTTTTCTAAGACTGAAGAATAGGGATCTCTAATTAGAGTGTACTTTTGTTGCTCCTATCTGAACTGAAAAGTTTGAATGGGAGAAAGATTAGAGGAAGGTTTTGCTTGGTTAGATGGGTGAGATGGGCTAGCTTTGAGAACTACCATGTTGGAAGATCCTTTGGATTTTGAATAATTTTGTTGGGGCTTCGAAGATGAAGAGACATCATTTGATTTGAATAGGGCATTTTTTTGCGTAATTAAATTTTCTTCTCTTTGATGGCATGAATTTCTAGTTTTACGCCATGGGAAATGCTTCATCGAAGGTTTGGAAGGTTTGTACTTGGAGAGTTGATGAGATTTTCTTGCACAATCTCTAATGAACAAATCTATAAGTTAATTTTGAAGTAGCCGGAATGTAAGTTAGTTGATGAGGCTTCGCCAACGAGTGAAAAAATATATGATAGATTCATCTTCGTACTATCATGTCCAATATAGGTCGGTTATGGTGACTTTCTTGACAACATTAATCAAGAAATGGTCCAAGAAGCCCCGAGCCACTTGATTAAATGAGTAAATGAAATGTCTCAAGAAACCACTACACCAATCTAATGCGGGTCCTATCAAGGACATCGGGAATGTTCACAAGAGTAAAGCATCATTGTGGGTGATTAGGTAACATTCATGTTTGAATGACCACAAATGTTGTTGTGGGTCCTCTTTATTGTTGAAATGGTTGAATTTCAGCATTTCCCAATGCATAGGGTATGGGAAAATGGGAACATATGGATGAATAGGCTCATTAAAAATCTCATCATAAGTTAAGGATTTGCGAGAGCCGAAACTAATGCTTCTAATGTTTTCATATTTTCTATCATCATATTAATGAGGTAATTGGTGGGTTGTGATGAATGGGCACCCCCGCACTATAAGGGGTTCGTGATGAATATATGTTATGGATGACATTCCATAATATAGTGGTGCGAGTACGAAAAACTGCGAAGGAGGAATAGATGTAGGTGGAAAATATTCTAAATAAGCAATAGACAAGATTGGGGGTTATTGATGATATGCGTATGTAGGTGGGGTATTCGTAACTACTCTGATAGTGATTGGGGGTAAGGACAGTGGGATAGAAAGGATGAGGTTTTAGAATGGGGTATGTGTTACCGACACCATGGGTGGTTATGATGTAATAGGTATATGCAAGGTGGCAGGTGCATATGGGGCTATGCTCAAGATGGCTAGTGAAGGAATATTTGACACCACGGGTGTGAAAAATGTCGTAGGTGAAAAAGTTATAGAGGACATGGGGTCTAGTCGAGACACCACAAGTGGTAAAGTGGATGAAGGTAACACCAAGCTAGTGGTAGCTGATGTGGAAGTGGGGCAAGGGTAGGAGGGATAGACACGGGCATGTTGTATACCAACTATCCCGAGGAGTCTCGGTAGATGAGTGGGTGAGATAATATTGTAGGGCAGCGGATTCTGGTCAAGGATTCTTGTGAACTCCTTTTTTACAAGATACTAATAGTGATGGTCTTAGTTGAATCCATAAGTGACAGGATGGAAGGCGGTGATGTGCTAGGCAGGAGTGGCTGAAGGCTAGCATGAAACACAAGGGAATTGGCTTGGCTATGAGTCAAAACCATGTGAATTAGTGTAAACCTAGTAAACTATTCTCTGTAAATGACACAAAAAACAACAAAAATGGAGGAGAATAGATTTCAGGAGGTGAAACTAGTTGGTTTTTTAATTAAAAATTAAAACAAAGGAACCGATGATGGTTAGGTTAACCGATGATGGTTATAGGGTGACCAATGACGGTTAGGGTAACCGATACCGTTATTGTGGGAAATCAATAATTTTGCAAATGAGGTAAAACCATGAAAATGAAATAAAGAAGTTGTATTTGACTATGATTTTAAAATTCTGGGGTATGATGATGTCCTGAGAACTTAAAAAAGAACAGAAGATGTGATGAATGTTGTTTTTAGTAGAATGACCAAAAAGAGTTGAAACTGACAATGGTTAGGTAAACTGATGATGGTCACTGAACCGATGTCGGCACTGTGAAATTTGAAAAAGTGAAGAAAATTTGATTTTTTTGAATTAAGTCAGATGGAATATCAACCTAGAAACCTGAGTATGATAGTAATGGGCTCGACACACTTAAAAATAGTTGGAATACACCAACTATGATGGTGGAGTGTGAAAGGAAAAATAAAATGAAGAACATAACCTCACAACTCAAAACACAACTCAAGAATAAAGTGAGAAAAACATGCAATCCTATAAGTGAATTTTATGTTTTAGCTTATGTTATTTAAGACTGACTTGTGAATGAGAACAAAAAAATTTGGTTGGGAAGGTGTCCTATGAAGAGGAAAGATCTAAGGGTGGTTTCAGGTTATGTTTTGGGGGGTGGTCCTTTCTCTGAGTTAATGACTGGATAGAGAAACCAGTTGGGTGCCCACTATCAATCCTTTGATCATGTGATCATTGAAAACTTCTTCATGATAATTTTTGTTTAAGAAGATGTGTAAATTTATATTTGTGCAATTTGGAAAAGAGAGAGAGAAGAGAAAGTGCTCTATGATTCAATTATGTCAACCATCAGTTGGGCATGACTTCCAATGTATAGGTTGCCCTCATTTTTAATGTGAGCTAAAAATGCAAGCATAGAAGTATGAAATGCAAGTATTTTAGAACCCAAATCAAAATGTGATATTCGATGTAAAAAAGAGTGAATAGGAAAGATAATGACTTTCACTAATGTGGATGTAAGAAGAAAAAGAATGATTCTTTTTAGTCCCGAAATACAAATGTCACTTAGACAAATAGAAGAAAGAGAAGATTCCTAGGGAGAAAATTTAATGTTAACTTCCTTTTTAAAAGAAACAAACATACAACAGTTCCCTAAGAATGAATGAATGCAAGGAACCCGGATGGGTCCCACCGGGCGTGCCAAAATGTTTCACTAGATTCTTAGAAAATTAATGAAATAGATAAGGGGTGATAGGCCAAGGAGGAATACATGTTTGTGATGTTGGTTGAAGGTTGTGTGTGCGTTCTGATTTCTTGATCCAAGTTGACTGCAAGAACTCCCTTTTGTCTAGGAGGAACTACCAAAATGCAAAGCAAGACCACAAAACATAGTTAATAGAAAAAGGTTAGTGGATTTCCTAGCGAGATAGATCCAAGAAGTATGACACTTCCTCGATGGTTGTCAATCCACTAATATATATATATATATATATATATACAAAACAAATGAACATGTAGATAAATGAATCTAGTGCTAGTAGTCTGATTTAGGTATCTCAGATTACTTATCAAATTTTATCCACTTAAATGCTTTGATATTAAACTATCAAAGGTCACGGGTCAGGTCACAAGATGGGTAGGTGGTCTAGAAGTCATAGACAAGGTCTGGGTAAGGTTTGGTACAATTTGGGGCTGATTTGGGTGATTGGGGTGCTTGCTGGTCTAAGGACATTTTCTAGACACATCAACTGATGTCGGTCAGGGTGTGACCAATGACCGTTTAGCTGTGACCGATACTGGTTAGGGATAACCAAACTCAGTTTCTATGGTAATGGTAAAGTATTAGAAATAGGGTCCGTGTTCTCTCTGTTCTCGCACGCAAAAGATGGGTAGGTCTGTGGAGCGGCTTCAAGTAGGGTATCTATCTTGGGTGAGACTTTTGTAAGGACTTTGGAGTATTAAAGTCAATTTATAAAAATTCTGGTAGGATATACATTAACCGACATCGATCTAGTACCGATCTTTGCCGTGAAGTTAATCGGAGTTGGTAGGGAAATTTGGTTAAATTTGATTAACAAGTGGTTTTAGGCTTTTCTGTGATTACACAGAGAATAAAGGGGAAATTGGTTGGGTTCATAATAAGGTGAAAAAAATGTAAAAATTTGCAAAATGTTAGGAATAAATATTCGAAGGTTATGGTGGTTGGATAGGGATATGGGAAAATGGAGATGGCGGAATACAAGGAATAACAAGTTCAAATAACCAAGGGATAAAGAACTTAATGAATAAGTACATGAATGATACAAAATCAGATGCACTTACTTGTTCCTATAAGATTGGTGAGTGAAGGAAGGTGATGGTTGATCTGTGAACCTAGTGGTCAATGCCACAAAATTGCTTCTGGAGTGTCACCATGAATGTCAATGCCTTCATATTAGCCTTGTACTTGCTTGGGCCTCTAGTTGGATGTATTTTGTCATCTTGATGCTGAGAAAACTCTGGTTCATGCTTGAATTCAAATATCTCTCTCCCAAAACTTGAAGTGACCAACCTAGGAAAAAGGTTGCCAAATTATATATATGGTGACCGATGACGGTCAAGGTGACCAGCGTCGGTAGACGATTAACCAACGTTGGTTAAGGTGGCCGACATCGGTTGAGGGTAAACCGATGACCCTTTACCAAAAATAGTAGATCTTGGCTATTTTTGGTGTGCTCTACTTGTTTTCCTGGGTCTCAAGTGATGGTTAACGCTTAGATAAGTGTTCATGTTGTTGGAGAAGGAATATGAATTTAATGCTAGTGTTAGACTAAGTCCCAGGTGGTTAGGATAAGTGGAGACTGAGTCTTAGTTAATTAATAAGCTAAGAATAATTCCATGGTGAGGTGTCTAGGTGAGGTGTAAATTAACCTAATTAAAGTAATTAGATTAATAAATAATGTGATGATGGGCATTAATTCAATTGTAAATAATTAAATTAATGTGAATGTGAGGTAAAATGGTCATGGCTAGGCAAACACATTATGTTAATTGCTTAAAGGGGACCAAGGGGAGTGTGACCCAAATTTGGTGTCTATAACTAGGTAAAAAGGGAGATAGATGGGAAATTTAAAAACGAAAGGCAAGGGTAGGTGAAGACTAATGTAGGTGGAAGAGGGTAAGGCACTATGTTGCCAATGTGTGATAGGTATGTAGGTGAAATGATCTAGGATATTGGGTAAGTATGATAATGGAGAAAGTAGGTTTGTAGGTGAATTAGGTAAAGGGGTAGGTATTAGAAACCTATTGAGGGGTAGGTATGATTGATGTGTTTAGGTATCGTTTGGCACAAAAAAATACTAAGTACGAGGTTAATTTGAGGTTTGGGTAATAGGTAATTTGAGAGGGTCGCGACTTGATAGTGTTGGTTTGGATGATGTAGGTGAGAGATCAGCTAACTATGAGAGACAAAGTACCACCTCTATTAGTACAGATGCAGCCTAGCATGATAGCTGAGGAGTGGGAGCACATAGTAGATGTGGGACTTAGTTCGATCAGACATTATAGGCATATAGGATGAATTTAGAGCTTGATGATCACTCTCATCAAAATATGGGACTTCGTGACCAATACCTTTCATTTTCTCGATCTGAAAGAAGACCCTCACATTGGAGGACATGTATAGGATCATGTGGCTTCCTATTGTTGGGGATATAGTGTATTCAATTTTACAGAGGTATCGATGGAGCCCATAGTGGCAATATTTGGTGAGGTGATGGGCATGATGAGGTATCAAAGTGCGAGTCTGAGTTATGAGGATATGTATGTGGCATATCCACAGGAGACTAGGCTATCTATTTTCATGATGGTGGTAGTATGATATTTTTCTCTCCCAAATTCTAAGGGTAGGATATTTCCACGATCACTGATGGGGGTGTTACAAGACATGATCGAGGAGTGGATATGTTTTGTTTGGGCACTAGTTTTTAGTCTAGTTGTATAGGGAGCTATAAGCCTATGGTAGGTACATGAGATTTGGTAAGTGTTGTACATACTTGTTACATTGTTAGGTGTATGATAACATCGTATGTGTGTATGTGTCTAGTTGGGTTACCACGATCGGACTATTTCGAGGGTGGTTTGTACAAAGTGGGTTTCAAGAGATGGGTACCAGTCGGGGCACAACCAAGAGTGGTCAAGGTCACATATGATGTTACATATTATAGGTGGTTGTTGGAGGGCCTATCAGTGGTGGATATTGTGTGGTGGCCATATGTTGAGTTTATTTCATACAAAGGCATGACTAAGGAGTTATAGGGATTTAGTTATTGAGATGGATACAAGGTGGCGACATGGCGGTGAACATGAGATGATACATGTGGACAAGGTTAGATGGTATTTTTGACTATGGCAGGGATGTGCCCCTACCTTTCCCACATTACCATAGAGATGACGTGAAGAGACCCATGTATCCACCATGTTTGAGTGATCCCACATGGTAGGAGGAGTAGGTGTGAGATCAACGGATTGATGATGTGGGCGTCACCGATGCATACAAGAAGTGGTGGGTGGAACAACTACAAGAAGCACCATTGAGGTAAGGACAACCTAATTTAGTAACATTCATAGTGCAAAGGGATATATATAGGGTTAGGTGGCTTCCCTACAGGCACAGATTACGGGGGTTGTAGGGACATCTAACAGGGTCACAAGCACTGTGACCACCTTGTAGAGCACAGTGATAGCCCTACAGCCCAGTAGCATAGGTACACGCTCTTGTATAGGGTTGAGATGGGGATGGATGACAAGTACCAACCTTACAGGAATAGGTGGCTAGATTATATGTCTAGTTGACCATATCACATGCATAAGTTTTGGCCCTTCGAGCATAGGGACAAGGTCCCATAGTATAAATACCTACACCAAGATAGGGTACACTCTTGGTCGGGAAGATTTCATAGGGGGAAGTTAGGCCAATGGCACCACCCCATACCTTATCCATGGTAAGGTTAAGAGATTCCCTGAATGAGGCACAATATTATCATGACCATCTAGCCATCGCAGGGATTGAT
Organism: Taxus wallichiana var. yunnanensis; assembly: GCA_018340775.1. NCBI lineage: Eukaryota > Viridiplantae > Streptophyta > Pinopsida > Cupressales > Taxaceae > Taxus > Taxus wallichiana. The sequence goes on from CM031236.1 coordinate 264,593,687, forward strand.
GTGCCTTCATATGTCAAGCACCAACCCCAGAAAAACAACTAGTGATTGGATTACATCTAGGACTCACATTTCTAGTAGCACAGGGGGTCATTTACCCCAAATACATGGCCATGGTGAGGTTATTAGCTCTCAGAGACTAGGCCCATGAAAGGGCCAAGAGGAGGAGACAGAGGCCAAGTAAGGAGTAGTAAAGGGTGGTGCGATGTTGGTAGGGTGTGTGACTAGTAGGGAGAATGAGACAGGTGTGACCAAAGAGGAGGGTATTATATGGGGAGATGATTGATATCCATATATGATATTATACCATTATTTTGATTTTTTGATATATATACCAGCCTGTGCTAAATATGTGAGATTGTACATGATATTTTTAGATACTGATATTTATTTATATCTATGTATATATGTATTGATACACAAACACTCTCCGTAAATAGTTGATATTTATTGGATGGATGATGTACTTGTTTAAATTTCCATTGTTATTATGTATTATGGAAACTAGTTGAGTTAGGCATGATTGAGTCAAGGTCATGTAGGCATGATGGAGTTGAGGTCATATAGGCATGATGAAGTTTAGGTGATTTAGGCATGATGGATTCATGTATAGGCATGGTGGAGTTTAGGTGATTTAGGCATAATGGAGTCAAGGTCATATAGACATGATGGATTCAAGTATAGGTATGATGGAGTTAGGTATAGGCATGGTTTGGTCAGGTACACGGATGGTGGAGTTTAGGTTATTTAGGCATGGTGGGGTTGAGGTCATATAGTCATGATGTAGTCGGGTATAGGCATGATGTATTTAGGTATAGGAATAGTTTGGTCAGGTATAGGCATGGTGGAGTCTAGGTAATTTAGGCATGGTGGAGTCTAGGTATAGGCATGGTTTGGTCATGTTTTTCATTTGATTTAATTTCCAAGTTCTTATTTATTATGGAAATTAATGGATTGTATGTATGTTGTGGTTAAATTTCTAAGTACTTAATATCATGGGAATGCTAAATGATTGGTGTGATATGGTTAATGTTATAAAATTGTAGGTATGTATGTTTCAAGGATAGATTAATTTCCCAATTTTGTGTAAAATGAAAACTAACTAGGGTAAAATGTGAATAAAAAGGGGGAAAATTGGTTAGGGGAAAAATTGGCCAAGCTAACCTCCAGGGCCCCATATCCTCATAGTGTTACCTATATAGCTCCATCGAAAAGAGGCCTCGGACTAATGTAGTTATCCCATAAGCTAGGGAAGAATAGGATGAGGATAAATGAATGGGTCGGTAGGTTTTAGGCATGATTGAGTCTAGGTCATTTAGGCATGGTTGAGTTTAGGTCATTTAGGCATGGTTAAGTTTAGGTCATATAGGCATGGTTGAATTTAGGTCATTTAGGCATGGTTGAATTTAGTTCATTTAAGCATGGTTGAGTTTAGGTCGAATAGGTGTGGGTGATTTTGGTGGAAGAGGAATTCCTAGAATGTAGGTGTCGAGGGTTTGGTCATATGAAGGATGATAAATAAGTAAGAAAAGAGGTGAACAAAGAAGAGGAGACAAAAGGTCTCCTAATTGGTAAGAACCATTATGAGTCTATAATACCAAATATTGGCTTATGAACGTAAGACCCTAAATGCTTTGCACATTTGACTATTCGAAGGGTGAAGAAATTCACATGACCATGAAATTTTTCATTTGCAACAAATCCTTTGAATAGGTCCAAGATTAGAAAGGAAAGAAGGTGAGGTGAAATAGTTGTGTAGTGTAACTGTTTGTGAGACAACATGCCTCTTCCTGTAAGGTACCCAAAATCAAAATAGGCGGTTCCATGATGAAAAAAGTTATCTTTTTCTTTTTTCTTTTTTTATAGACTCGATCGATGTGGGAAGTTTATGTGGATGAATAGAATATATCCTTGAGGTCTTAGTGAAGCTGATCGATGTAGGAATCTTCAAAATGTTTTTATTTTATTTTTGCAGGATTATTCTTCTTTTTGTGAGAGACTATTTACAATATGGCTAGCTTTGTATAGTTTTCCTTCGAGGGGAGAAGTCTATTTATAACAACAAGATAGAAAGGTAGATGTACGATAAGCCCATAAGGAAATAGGAATGTGCATGTGCTAATCCTTTCCAAAGATCGTCAACCACTTTCATAAGAATTTTGTTTAAGGTTTTTTGGTTCATTTGGCTTGGCCATTTGTTTGAGGTTAATAATGTGAAGAAGAACTGAGTTGAATGCTTTGAAGGCATCACATATTTTCCATAGGTTTTTTTTGAATTGTTTTCCATTATCGGTGATGAGGTGGTGAAGAACACCAAAGTGAAAAATTATGTGATGATTGATGAATTTGTATATTTTCTCATCTTTTGTAGAAATAAGACGTACGATTCCACCCATTTAGTATAATATTTGTTAGTGGTAATAATCCATTGATGACATTAGGAAGAATGAGGGTCAGTCTCTCTAACAAGATCCAAACCCCATTGAGAGAAAGGCCAAAGGTGTCACACAACATGTAAGGCATGACTAGGGGTGTCATGAAGATTAGCATTTTTGACACTTGACATAATGCATGATATAGTCACAACAATCACGGTTTAAGGTTGGCTAGTAATAGCTCAGGAAAAGGATATGCTTAGCAACATCTAAGCCACTAAAGTGACCCCCACAAATCCCATTGTGAACTTCCTTGATGGTGTATGGAATTTCAAAACTTGTAAGGCATCATAAGAGGATATTATCAAAGCTGCATTAATAGAGAATACCACCCATGATGACATAGTGAGAGACACTTTTGAAAAAGGCTCATTTTCCATTACAAGTAAGATTTGGAGGCATAATTGAAAGGGAAAGATAATCAAAAAACTTCTTATACCAAAGGTCACGTGGGTCGAGTTTTAATATTTTGTATGAGGTTGATGTCTCGATTAGATAAGAATGTGATTGCAACCATTGTAGACAAAGTGACAAATATTTTTGATTCGGATTGAGAAGTAAGATAGGTCATGGTGTCTACAAATTTATTAGTGGAACATGGGATGGTTTGAAGTTCGTTATGGTCAAAGGTAGTCAAAATCATGTCAACATGATGTTTATAATTTTGAAGTATATTGTTAAGACAACTGGTACCAAGTATATACCATTAACTTGGTTCATAACCAGATTGAGATTCGTTAAAGATATTAATTGATTTAACATCTAAGGTTATGGAGGTTTAAATACCTAACATGAGTGATTCATATTTGGAGATATTGTTAGTATAATCAAAATTTATTTTAAAAGATAATGGCATAGGCTCACCATTAAAAGCAATGAGGATAACTTCGGCACCACCCCCACACTAAAATTTGGAACCATCAAATAATAAGGTCATCTAGTAAACGATATCATCCAAGGAGATGATAGCATTGGATTCATTAGGGAAATCAAAGTTAGAAGATTGGTTTCCAGAGATAGGTGCATCTGCGAGTTGGTCAACAATTGTTTTTCCTTTCCCATATTTTTTATAGATGAATTCAAGATATATGTCTACAAGAAGTATGAGCCAATGTGTAGCATGTTGATGTTGGTAGGGCTTAGCGTACATGTAATGTAAGGGGTCATTATTAGTGACAACAAATTTTTTATGGTTGAGTAGGTAATGGTGAAGTTTATTGGCGACAAAACTAAGGCTAAGTAGAGTTTTTCAGCATGATTATATCATGTTTCATATTCTAAAAGCGTATGGCTTATTTAATAAAACACTTTCTCCTTGTGTTGCTTATCATGATGAGCAAGAATGGCACCCAAGGAATGATCAAGTAACATAAATGTAAAGGTAAAATGGTTGGCAATCCTTAGGAGAAATTAGCACAGTGGTTGGAGGAGGTATTGTTTCAACGTGTTGAAGGTTGTGTGGTATTCATCATCCCATTTGAAGGAGACATCCTTTTTTAGAATATGATGAAATGGATGGTAGTGGCGTAAATCTAAGAAATAAAGCAAAAAGTAGATTACAAATTGCCTTGCAAACTACAAAGTTGATGATGATTAGTAGGTGGAGAAATTTCAATATTATCCTTGATTTTTGTGGGATCAAATTCAATGCCACATAAATAAATGATAAAACCAAGGAGCTTTCCAGAGAGAACAATGAAGACACACTTCTTAGGTTGAAGGTGAACACAATATTTGATGAGATGGTCATAGACCACTTTAAAGATAAAGCAAGGTGCTTAGCCCGATGTTTAGAATTGGCAAGAATATTTTCAATGTAATATTTCAATACATTATGCATGATGTCAAGAAAAGTATAGGTCATATCCCACCGATATGTAGCACCATTATTTTTAAGGCCAAAGGGTATGACATGATAATAGAATGTTCCTAAGGATTAATGAAGGTGGTTTTGTTTTGATATTCTTGGGAAATTAATATTTGGTTATAACCATAGAAACCATCCATGAGTGATAACATCTCATGATCAAGCGATGAGATCAACTAGTTGGTCAATACTAGGTAGAGAAAATTCATCTTTGGGGAAAGCTAAGTTAAGGTCGGGAAATCAGGCAAATGTGGAGTCCCCTATCACTTTTGTGAAAGGAACAATTTTAGAGATCCATTGGGGATAATAAATGGGTGGGATGAAGGAAACCGAAAGAATGCATTGGATTTCTTCTTTGACAAGAAGAGAAATACGAGGATGTATTTTTCATAGCTTCATTTCACATGTTTGGCATCGAAATGGTTATAATATTGTGGACCACAATGTTTGGTTCAATACTAGGCATATCAGTGTAGGACTAAGAAAAAGTGTTGATATGATCCTGGAGGAAAGAAGTAAAATATTCCTATTCAACATCATCTAAATATTGGCCTAGTTTTAGAATGTGTGGGTCATCCTGAGTGTTAATATTGATTTCGATGGTCGATTCATTTAACATGGTTTGCATCTCAAAAGGTAATGATTGATGAATATAATAATCTTCCACACCAAGGTAGGTAAGAATAGACTCATTTTCCTGACATTGAATGATGTTAATAGAAGGGGTATTGTCATCGATCATGTCGGGATACAAAAATGGAAGAGAATATGGAGCCTCATCATCTCATTGATAAGTCGAGGTCCTAGGGAAACAGTGTTTATGAAAAAAATTTAGGAGGAATGAATTTTGGATCCATAGACTAAGTAATCAAGGTGGTAAAGTTAGTGAATGGGATGGGGAATGTTTATCATCCTCAATGATTTCGACTCGAGCCTTCTTGGTAGATGGTTTGGAAAATCTAATACCACTGTGGTGTTTATGCTTACGAGAGGTGCAAGGAATCACAATATGGAGGCCTTGTTCATAGAAACCAAATCCAAATCCATTCTAAGCAAAGAGATGGAGGAAGGTGTGGGAGAAGCAGATTTGGTGAGAGATTGAAGGTCTAAGGAAAATGGTTAAGTTTGGGAATGTGTCTTCGGAAAGTAGGTGGAAGCATCAAGTCCCCCATATGTTAAGTTGGTGTGAAGTTGGGGAGGAAAATAGGGAAAACCTCACCTATACGGTGATCCTTATGGAGATTTTTGTGAAGGTTACAATACTCTTGAGGAGTAAGGAATGTGTCAATGTTATAAAGGCGTACTTCCCGTGAGTGAGGCATTAAAAACACCTTCTAAGGGATCATGAATGGGTATGTGGGTAGCGGAAATGGATGAACCACTAGTCAATTGGGAAGAAGAAGCATTATTTGTTTGATAAGTAGATGTGTTGGCTGATGGGCCAGCTAAAGAAGTTATGGCCATAGTGGGAATAGAGGAGATAGTTGTGGAAGAGGTTGTGGTAGCATTAGTAGATGAGGAAGTGGCTGAAGAAGAAGTGGTAGTGGTGGTAGATGCATTTACCGGTATAACAACATCATATTACAGGTATTGAATGGTGAAGGGTTGGATGGAATGGTATAGTTGTGCCCTTCATGTTCAAATTTTAAACAACGGTGTAAGGTTGAAGGAACACAACCCATGATGTGAATCCAGGGTCGGCCAAGTAGCATGTTGTATTGGAATTCCCCCTCTAAGACATAGAATAATTTAGGAATGAAAATGTGGCCTATAAAAATGTGGATAATGATGGTGCCAAGGGTGGAAGTCATGGCTTCATTGAGTGATTGCAACATAACTAGGTTATTATGCATGTAATTGGAAGGGATACACATTTGGTTATATGCATGGGAAGAAATGATGTTAATATTGGCACCTCCATCAATCATAACATGTCAAATGCATATATTATCAATGTAGATATAAATAAATAGGGTGGGATCAGGATCATCCGATTGGAGAGGTACAATCTTGTCATCAGAGAAACTGAGAGTGACTACTTGATGAGTGGTAGCGGGAGCAGAGGAAGGGGGTGAAGTGGTGAGAGAGGCCACATGGTGAGGAGTGATAATGGATGCAACAAGAGTAGGTTCATTAGGTAGAACCTTAATAGATTACAGAACTTCAATGAGGGCCTGTCGATGAGACTCAAAGGTTTGGATAAGGTCGTATAAAGACATTTTGAGAGGATACTAGTGCAATTGTTTAAACATCATACTATGGGAAACCCTATCGAAATAGGGTATATGGGTCCACGTATGGTGACTTTTAGTGTAGGTGCAGATGTAATATTAGGTAAAAGAGTGGCGAGATGAGATATTTTTTTATCCTTTCCTTTGTCCTTCGGGATCGAGTGTAAATGTGAACCATATTAATCTTTGGTAAAGTAGAAAGTGATTCGTGATAGGTGTAGTGACAGGATGGGAAAAAATATGATGAGAGCATATATTGGTTTTGTGAAAACAATGCAACACATAGGCATTTTAGCAAAGGTTTGGTTAGCTCTCTTATATGGACCATATTGATCTCAAATTTTAGAGGAGGATAAAAGGGTTGTGGAGGGTGATGAGGCCGAAATATGCTCATTAAATGTACAATAAATGATCTCATCTTACTCTCCTTTTTATTAAGTTTGGCTGCGTTTTTGACTTTTGTTGTAACATCTTGGTCATGACCATTACTATGATGGCTTCCACTTTTTACATTGCAAAATTTTACATGTGATTTGTCTTAGGAAGGTGTATTATTTTGATGTTGAAAATCATGTTTGCAATGGATAAGTTATTATTGTTCAAAATTCATGCTAGCTGTAATTCTGTTTACTTGGAAGTGAAGCCATTATGCTATGTGAAATATAGGTTGAATATATACTGTTGTTTTCACATTTTCCATATGCTAGTAGCACACCTTGAATCAATTCCATTGATCCAAGGTATGCTTCGGTTCTTCTTTATTGTCATCTTGTTAATTAACATTCTGAATGAAACATATTATGGAATCGAGTAGTATTTTGTTGTAAATTGTGAAGGACCTAGCTTCAGGTGTCCTTACTCAAAGATCATCTACAAACTATAAATTTGGACCTCCATTATTAATGTTTTTAATGTTGATCAGCGTGAGGAGAATAAGGATCTGTTATGGGCTAATAAGGAAAATTCCTTAACCTTGGTCAGAATGTTTGTTGCTATTTAGATCTGACCCAAACTATAATGTTTTTCCTATTGGATTTTTATCTAAGGTAATAATACTTACCTAGGACCTATTACTAAACTATTATGGTTGATTCCTAAAAATAGGTTGTGGTTTCCTACGTTATATAAATTGTAATCTAAGAGGTGATGACCTAACCTAAGGAGGTATATTATATGGCTAGGAGTCTTGAACTAACCTAAGATAAATATTAATGACCTAAGACCTAAGGTGGAAAAACCTAAACTATTACTAAGATGAAAAGGGACCTATGGGTTACATGGAAAATGGAAGGTTAGTGGCGGGCAGTGGTTTCTAAGTTATTACATGAATTTATTTCATTCCTTACATTATAAATTTGCCAAGATTGGTGGAGGCATAAAAGATGGTGGGATGCCTAGTTGGCATCATGCTAAATTTAAAATGACTGGGAATTTTTGAATTTTGTTTCACCAAATTTGAAGTGGAAATGGTGTAAGGAAAGAGGGTGAAATAACATTCAATGCATTCAATAACCTTGGGCTTAGTGGAGGAAACTACCTAGGAGTTAGGCAAGAGAAATTAGAGAAAGTTGGTCATTTGGATCATTTTGGTTTTTTCTTTACATGAGAGTTTAGGTTCTTCGAACAAAAAACTTTGTTTTTCGATCCATTATGAGCTTGGGTATCTTTGATTTGTTTTTGAACCTAAGGAAACATAGAGGAAGCTGGGAGATTTGATTATTGGAGTCGTTTTGGAAAGAATAGGTTTTTGGGAGGTTTAACTAGATATCTTCTACAAAATAAAAGAAAACACTATCAGGCATGATAGGCTCTTCTTATTAAATAGTTATGCTTCTTTCTAATCATATTAATTAAAATAACTATGCTCTTAGAAACAAATGGTTCTTTAGAAATGCCTTGGTGTATTTTTGTTGTGATCTTCTACTTGAGTTTGTTGTTTGGAAAAGATTCAAATATGGGTATTTTTATTGATGCATGTTTGAGTAAATTGTGTTTATTTTATTTGAAAATAGAATGTTGGTTAATTCATGTGGACTTCTGATCTCATGTGCTAAAATGGTTTAAGGAAATCTAATGATTTTTTTAAAATTTGATCGGGACTATCTTTCTTTGTTAGGAGAAGGTAAGAAAATTGATGTTTCAGTTAAAATCTGAAGTGGCTTCGAATTTTATCACTGCTAAGTTATGTTGAAATGGGTCTTTAGATTCATTGTTTTCTTGTGGATTCAAACTTGTTTGAAAACAACAGTGATATGTTGACACCTTCTGAGCTTAACACGTTTTGAATTTGTGAACTTTTTGGGATTGTTAAGAAAGGATTTCGTTCGTGTTTTTCTTCCTTGCTCAAAATCTGGTAAATTATGATTTAACTTCTTCTCTTGGGACTGTGTGAGGATATTGATGTTTCTCTCTCTCCTCCATGTATGAATTGGTTTGTGAATAACCTTTTGATTTACATCTATAGAATTTTTTGAAAGAATGGATTAGTTCAGTTTTAGTTAATTGAAGTATATGAGTTAGAAAGTTTTGATTTTACTCTTCTCCTTCTTTTGGGTTCGATTTTGAGAACCAACTTGGGGTTGAATCTCCTTTTGATTTTCCTTCATCTTGTTCAAATCTGGGATGGATTCCTTTCTTTCTTACGTATTGATTTTTCCTTGATTCCTGTTAAGTGGGTACATGGTTGGCTTGGTTGTAGCTTGTATTCATTTCTCTTGAGCACATAGGAATACCTTGTAGGTTTCTCTCTATTTGGGAAATGAGGAAACATCTAGGCAGAGGCTATCTTCACTGAAATGAAGCTAAGGAATTAGTTCTGAGCTTTTTCTTTGAAAAATTCTATCAATTTTGTGTTGTTGTGATTGTTCTCTTTATTTGACAAGAAGCCCTCTCTTCGGCCCTACCTTGCTAGATTCAATTGTTTATCTTATATCGATTCAATTTCGACTATGTTGTTTGTGTGGTAGTGGTTGTTGAATTTGGATGTTGTTAGGTAAGGATTAGTTTGGTCTTCTTGGGATGTCAACTGTGTTTAACCTTTTAATAGGATGGATTATTGGGATCTTCTCTCTATTTTTGAGCTAGGTATGCATCACTGTTTTTCTTCAAAATGTAAAAAGGATTTACATTCGGTTCTTTCTCTTCTCTAAATTGTTGAATGCAATGTTGTTCATTGAACACTGAAGGATGACTTAAGTTGTTTTCTTTTCAACTATTTTCTACCTTTCATCTGTATTAACCATGTTGAGGCTGAATGGGTAATTAGGTGGAATCCTACACTTCTTATTCCCTTGAATTGATAAATTGGAATTGGATTGATATTGATTCAATGTTGGAAAGAAGGGAATTATTGTGTAGAATATTATTGGTTCATCCTAAATTCCATCCTTTTTGATAGAATGAATTTGGCTTCTGATATTGCATGAAGAATTATGTTAGTGTTGTGGATTATGATTAATTAATTCTTTAAAATAGTTCAGTTTTGAGAATTGTAGGGTTGGTACCCTTCTTGAACACTTTTTTGAATCAAGAATGAATTACATACATCTATAGAATGATTATGATAAGTAATTGAGATGTATTATCATTTATCTGTTGTAATCCTTCTTGTGAAATTACTGATTGAAGAGTGTTGCTTTGATCATGATCTTTACATAATGTATTGTGGATTGCTCATTTTGACCTTCCTGTTAGGATCCTTATTCCTTTATGAGATATCTATCTGAATTGCTTTAATGTTTCATAAAATCAAATTTATTTTTATGGGAAATTTATTTAAAAGCACATCATTTTAATGTTTAGTGATTATCATGCTCAGGTTAACGAAAAAACCCATGCTAGAAAGTTTTGCAAATGGATTCCATAAGTGATAAAACAAGGCAAGTTTTTTTATGATGCTTCTTGTGTTTACCTAAAGGCTGCATATTTTATGAGGAATTATTATTCTTATTGAAATGTAATTGAAAAAGAGAAAAGTTCTATTCTTGTTTGAGTTTATCAATGTTGATTGGCATGAGTGAAGTCTAAAATGATTAGACTTATAAAATAAATAATTTACTTGAGGATTGGGAAAAAGGATTGAGTGTTATTTTTATTTGATGTATCATTCACTTTGGGTTTACTCAGTAAAGGAAAATTTGGTGCAAATTAGCAGCACCCCTGGATGTTGATCAGACTTCTAGTTTGACATTTTGGACATCCAGTGTGATTGCACAACATTGAATCCTCTCCCCAAGTGTGGGACTTGAAAAATGGAAGAGGAATCTCTAGATTAGAGGCTGGTTCCTCAACTCCCCTAATCAGATATATCACTTACAAGTTGTAGAGGTTTAAATTCCTAGTTCCTACTCTAAATTCCAAGGGGACAAAGATAGGGAATGCAAGAAAAATGAGACTAATGCTAATGAGGTGATGCACCAAAGGAGTAGCAGACACCTAATACTGCAATACATACACAATCCACAAGAAAACACAACACAAAGCATGCACAAATTGCTCAAGATGTAATGAAAGATCAGGAAACAATGGTAGATATATGAAAGGATTGAGGGATTTTAATCACAGAGCATACATTATCATTCCAGATCCAATACAATGCATTACAATGACCAAGAGGAAAAAGGGGTGCTTTGTATTGCATGGAAAGGTAAAAATTTCCACAAATTCTAGCCAAGAAGGAAGAAAAGGGAAGTTGCAGAGCTGAAAAGTCTCTTTTTTTTTAAAAATGAGCCCATTATGGCTTTTACAGTGCAAAAAGCAACCCCAGGAGAGAGAAACGTGGGAAAATGTGGGAGACCTTCAACCACCAACCAAAAATATAATAAAATAGCATGGGAATCCTTACAGGCCCATCCCCTGACATTTTTGCCATCTTTGGGAGAGAATGCAAGCCAATCTTCATTAAAAATGGTGGTTGAAACATCATTTCGCCCATGACCATGTGCCAGAGGTGTTTTTCAATTTTATCTCTCTAAACTCCATCAAAATACAAAAATTACCCCAGAATATTGTAGAGAATTTCACCATCTTTCCATTGATATAAAGAACGTGAAAAACCTCCCTCTAGATCGAAATATATGGCCGTTTGAAATTTTAGGGCAAAACAGGGCCAAAACGGATTGGCGAGTGAAATTTTTGAAATTTTCCACTTTTTTGCATTTGGGAAAATTTCCCAAAAATCCCCACACTCTGCCATTCTAGGTGTCACGTGGCATGTGATGATTTGGTTTGGGCCTTCTATGCTTTATTTTCCTTCGTTTTGGCCATTGGAAAATTTTTCCAAAAATCTCCGCCAAGCCGATGATCTGAGGACACGTGTCAAGAGGTGATTTGCCGTGGGCTCTTCCTCTCAAATTTTTCCATCACTTTTTGACCCTTTCTCTAACTCAAACACATGGAGAAATCCCATTGGTTGCGGGATTTTCCTTTCCCTTTTTCCCTGTGGGCCTTTCCTATATTTTTGCCGCCACATGGACACATGGCGAGATTCCATTGGCTCGCATTTGGGGGGGGTTTTTTCCTTCTAAAATTTCCTTCGTTTTTCTTTGGGAAAATTTCCCAAATTTTCCCCACCTTCCACCGGTTTGGGACACGTGGCATCATCTCATTCACCATGGGCCCTTGGGAAAACATTTTCTTTTCATTTTAGCTTTTGGGAAAAAATCCCAATCTCCCCACGCTCCGAAACTCCGACCCCGGGGACACGTGGCCTGCTCTGACTGGTCGGTGGGGCAGCGGGCCAAAAACTTCTCCATTGCTTTTACCAAAACACTTTGCCAAAATTCCAATCTTTCCTCTACCCTCCGCCGGTCCGATGCCATAGGACACGTGGCATAACATGATTGGGTGCGGGCCTTTCCTTTTGAAATTTTCCATGGTGCCAACACTTAGTCGATTTTTCAATTTTTTCCCTTGGACACGTGGCATAATCCGATTCACCGACGGGCTCGAGGAAAAATATTCCTTTTGAAAACTTTTCCAAACACTTGGTAAAAATTCCAAGTTTTCCTCCAACCCCCGCCACTTCCTTTGACACGTGGTGCCATTTCATTGGTTGCGGGCCTTCTAGGGAAAATTTCCCACAAAAACTCCACTAAGCCATAACTTCAAAAATACATGGAGTTAGGAGGAAAACTTTATCTTTCTCGGAAAACTAAGAAAATATCTATCCAATTGTGCCATTTTTTTAGAAGGTCTTAAGTGCTTGAAAAGAAAAATTATGACCGAGGCACAAGAGAGGGAGGAATAAAGGAGTTAGCCATAAAATGTGCAAGGGGAACATTTTGGATAGCAATTTTGGCAACTCGGAGGGTCATCTACCTGCTGGATGAAGTTACCAGTTGCCTGAAGTAGTCCATTGGGCATGGGGTCATCAAATTCTCTACTTGGTACCCCAACTAATTAGAACACTGCAAGGAGGAAGATGGAGGGTGGAACATCACCTGATGGAGCAAGGCCTACAAACACATTTCCAGGAATAATAAGCTTGTGCCAAAGCACTTAGGGAAAGCAAAACTAATCTACAACAAAACAATGTGCACAAGCACTTAGAGGAATGAAAACCTAAGCTAATATGTACAAGGTGGAGAATTCCCTTCAGTAGCAATGCTTTAGATGGATTCCATTGATTGGAATCTATAGTTCTTCGCCATCCAATGAAGACAATTGGAAAGCATTGTTGTCCTTACACTTTGTGACCATGTATGGGCCACTCCAAATGACATCAAATTTTGAATGCCTTCCCGGTTTTTCTCTGTCTGCATCCCATTTTAGCACTAGATCTCCAACTTGGAAAGATATATTCTTGGCCTTTCTATCAAAGGTCTTCTTTATCAAAGCTTGATCCTTCTCCATTGCTTGGGATGCCTGATTTATGATTTCTTGGAGCTCCATCAATTCTGCATATCTAACCTCTATGGGCTCAAACTCCAACAACTCCAACTGTTTCATGAGTTCTAACATTGGCAACTCAAGTGACATGGGAAAAATTGCCTCTCTTCCATAAACAAGCTTGAATGGGGAGTTACCTGTAGATCTTTTAGGAGTTATCCTATCAGCCCATAAGGCTGATTCAACTTAGTATGCCAAGATCTATGATTTTCATCAAGGGTCCTCCTAATGATCCTTTAAAAGTTCTTGTTTATAGATTTAGCCTAGCCATTACCCTGAGGGTAATAATTTTATGAAGTACTTAGGTAGATCCCATTCTTGACAGCCCATTCAATCACCTTGGACCCAATGAATGCCAATGTATTATCTAATATTATTATAGCAGGTATGCCAAATCTAGTTGTTATTCCCTCATAGAAATCTAGGATGCTAGATTCATTTGCTTCCTTGAGTGCTACTGCTTTAGTCCACTTGGTGAAGTAATCTGTTTCTATTAAAATCCATTTGTGCCCTTGGCTTGAATTGGGATTAATGAATCCAATGAATTCCAAACCCCATTACATGAATGGCTGGTCAACTGAAATTGGATGCAATGGAAGGGCAGCTAGCCTCTCTTTACCTGTGAAGAAGGCACAATTCTTGCACCTCTTGATCGATGCATAAAAATCACTGAAAATCTTTGGCCAATAATAGCTATCCCTCATGATATTTAGAGTTTTCACTCTTGGTGAAAAATGACCACCAACAAATCCACCATGGAACTCTTCCAACACCCTATGAATCTGATTTGTACCAATGCATCTCAGCAGCACTCCATTCACATCCTTTTTGAACAAAACACCATCAACAAGGGCATATGGGATAGCCTACAATCTGAAGTGTCTTCTTTTGGTCTTGTTCATCTCTAGAGGGCATAGACCTATGCTTAGGAAGTGCATTATGTCTTGGGTCTAGCAAGGAGTGAGGACACCATCATTTTCCTTTTAAGTGCTTCCTTTCTCATGGTTGTCTTGCAACGCCAAAACAGCCTCCTTTTCATTGCATGCTTCCTTGTGTTTATTCAAGACCATCTACTCACATAACCATTTTCCTTTGACCAACTTGGTGACTTTGATCTCAATGTCATACTCCATGACATGAGTAATCCAACCTGCTCTCTTTTCATTCAAGTCTTTGTTGAGGAGGAAGTCTTTAACTCCCACATGAGAAACCAGCAATTGAACCTTGTTGTTTGAAACTAGATGCTTGAACTTCTTCAAGCTCTTGATTACTACAAGAACATGCTTCTCAATGAAGGAATACCTCACCTCATAGTCCTCCAGGCTTTGGCTGAAGAAAGCAATTGGCTGCTCCTCATTGTCTTTGTTCTTTGTACCAAAATTACAGAAATAGTATCATCACCCCCAAATGCATAGAGGATGAAATCCTTGGAGAAATCTGGGTTAATAAGAGTTGGGGCTTGAGAGATGGCCTCTTTGATTGCTTCAAAACTTTCTTTGCCTTCTACTATCCATTTGAAAGATATGCTTTTCTTCAACATCTTGGTGATAGGCTTGACTAGGGCTATAAAATTTGGGACAAACCTCTGAACGAAATTTAATCTCCCCCAGAAACTTTGAAGGGCCTTCTTGTGGCTTGGAAATGGTAGTGCTCTTATGGCTTCAACTCTTTCTGGATCAATTGCTAATCCTTCTTTAGAGACAATGTGGCCAAGGAGCTTTCCTTCATGGGCTAGAAAAATACACTTTTAGGATTTAAGGACACTCCAAATCTTCTCGCACCTTTGGAACACTTGCCTCAAATGAAAGAGATGGTCTGCTGCATTTTTTGAAAAAACAATGATATCATCAAGATATATCAACACCATGTTGTTAATCAAATCCTTGAACGCCATGTGCATTGCCCTTTGGAAAGTAGCTTCGTGTTGGACAACCCAAATGGCATTTTCATGTATGCATAAGTTCCCCATTTGGTTGTAAAGGTTGTCTTGAACTGATCCTCTTCTTTCACCATGATCTGATTGTACCCCAAATAGCCATCAAGTAATGAAAACCTCTCAGAGCTAGCAACAAATTGTAAAATATGCTCCATGGAAGGAAGTGGATAATGATCCTTGAGAGATGCTCTATTCAAATCTCTGAAGTCAACACACAATCTGATCTCCCCACTCTTCTTTCTAATGGAACCAAAGTTGCCCACCCAACTAGAATGCTTGATAGGGAATATGATTCTCGATTCTATCAACTTATTCAATTCTTTTCTCATGAGAGGCTCCATGTGTGGATTGATTGATATTTTTTTGCCTGATGGGTTTAGTACTTGGATCCAATTCAATGGTATGTTGAGCTAACTTGGGACTGAAACCATTCAAATATTCATAGCTCCAAGCAAACACATTAGGGAATTCTCGAAAAAATGTATGAACTCATACCTTTCTTTCTCAAATTGTCACTTTACCAACTCGGAGTGATTTGACTTCTTCCACCGAGATGGACACTGAATCTTCTCCCTTGACTTGGATGTTTTCTTTCTCCTTCCTAAACTGATCATTAGGATTGAAAATGGACTCCAAAGTAATAAGTCCCTTTGGTAGTTTGTTGGTTCTCAGCTGTACCACTTGGTCACCATACTACTGCTCCAACTTTTCCTAATTTTTAGCTAAGAACTCAGCCTCTTCTTGCAAGAAATGGATGATTTGTTGATCATTTTCAAACACTTGCCAACTTACATTGTTGTCTGGAACCGAAGGCCTCACAATCACATGGATGTTTGGTTGTACCTTATCTTTTTGGATGCTTTCAACAACATCAAAGGCTGCTCCAACTATTGCAAGCTTGTCAGCAACTTGGTTCTCTTTTCTAGGAATGGATTTGATGCCAAAGCCCTCAAAATCTTCAATGAGGTCCCACACCCTGTTTTTGTAGCACTTGAGTAGATCATTCTTGACAGCATGCTGCCCCTTAACTTGGTTGACAATCAACTCATTGTCACCAAAGACTTGCAAGTTCTTTATTCCTCTCTTGATTGACCAATGCAATCCTTGTATCAAAGCTTCATATTCAGTAGTGTTATTAGAGCATGCAAACTGAAATCTAAAAGATGAATAATACTTAACTCCTTGAGGTGAAACAAGCATAGCTCCCCTCCTACACCTTTTCTACTCCTTGATCCATCAAAAAACAATTGCCATACCTCATTGTCATCCTTGTGGTTTGGCTTGGTGATGCTAGGAATAGGCTGATTTTCTTCATGCATGCAATAGACTCCTAGCTCAGATTCTTCTATTTCTTGATAAGGGTCAAAAGCATGCACCTTATTTTCCCATTCATCAAGAGTTAGATCTGGGATGCTTCCTACCTTGGTGTCAGCTTCATCAGTGCTTGGATAATCCTCTTGATCAAATGCTAAACAATTGGTATTGATTTGGCTTGGAGTGTGAGGCTCAATGTGAAAGTTTGCAATAGGCTCAGATATGATTGTGGATTTAGTTCCATATCTTGTTCTGAACAACATGTGTGTCCAATCAGTAGATAAGAACCCTCCAATCTTGGCTGTGAAATCCCTTGACAGACATAGGGAAAAGAATGGTGGAAGGTCTATTACTGAGACATCTTGCAAAACAACAACGTTGGGGCATGCATGCAAAGTAAGACTCAAGTTTTTAATCACTCCAATTGTTGTTACTACTATCCCATCCAATTGCACTACCCCTTTGGATATGACTTCATATTGAAGCCCTAACTGATCAGCTATTTGCTTGGGCATTACTGAACTACTTTCCCCGAATCAATCATGTAATTGTGTACTAATTAGTTTCCAATGATCAATGAAACATAGAATGGAGGGGGTTTCAATATTTTACCTTGCTGTCCTCCATGATTCCCTTCAGTGGGAAGCATTTTTAGCACCTTCTCTTACATTTAGACTTTGATTTGAAGTTGACCAGTCCTTCATGGCAGCTTTTAGAAAATCTCTTTGGCACAGGATAGATAGTGATTCCCACATTGATATGTTTACATTTTTCTTCTTCATCTTATCAATGATGTTGAATGGAGATGAAGCATCTCTCTACTATCCCTTAACTTGATTGACAATCATTCCTTGCACACAGGTAGTAGCAATCGGTATTTGAGTTGGCCTAGGAGTTGTTTTAGGTAGCCCTTGCATGTTTGGAACTGAATTTTGTTTGCCAATAATTGGTGGGGTGATAGAAGATTGTGGATTACTTGGAGCCAATGGCTGTTCTTCACCCAAATTTCTCCTTTTTGACCTTGTGTTGGCTGCAACACTTTGGGGAATTATTTGATTCATGCCACAAAAATCTTCTGCCTGCCAGTTTACAAGTGTAGTATCATTTGGAGCTGATTGTTACTGGAATGTGTCTTGTTGTTGGTTATTTCCTTGACTACCTTCACCCTCCACACCAGTTGTAGTCACCATTAATGCTTGATTTAAGGCACCATTGAAACACATAGACTGGTTGTGAGGTTCATTGCATGGGAAACACCAATCATACTCTTGAGCTATGTTGTTTTGCACTAGCACTAATGCCTTAGAGGTAGATGTAGCATTGGGATTATAGGGTTGAAATGGTATGTTGGCAGGAGATCTTGTTTGATTTTGATTTGCAACTGGATTGGGTGGTCTTTGAGGCTGGAAAGGAGGTCTAAAACCTTGGGCTTGCTTCCTCTTGAGTGTAACCAGCTCATTACCTAAATTTTGCAATTGCTTCATGACTTCTTGAAGTTAATTTGAGGCACTAGAAGATGAAGCGAAGCTCCACTTGAATTCTGATTTCTTGGAGTGGGAATAGGAGCTAAAATAGGCACTTGACTAGTACTTGGGCTCTCTAAACTTGGAAATAATGGCATTGGAGGCCTAAGAGCTAGCTTTCCAGCTTGAATCAAATAATTTTCAGCTCTAATGGCAATGCAATAAGCAACAGGGATAGTTGTGCCTCCCATGGATTGAATCAACATAGAAATATCAGAATTTAAAGCTTTAAGGTAATATAGAAAAGCACCTTCTGGTGCTGGCCTTACTGCCACTGGAATTCTATCCCAAGTCATTTGAAACCTGAAGTTGAAGTCGGTCAGCTGCTCATTGGGAGCTCTCTTGATCATTGTCAATTGTTCCAAAAGGGACAAGTTGTCTCCCGTTTCTCCAAACTGCTCATGGAGGGCTATACATAGTTAGTTCCAATTTTGGATAGAACCTAAGGCAAGACTCCTAAACCATTACAAAGCTTTCCCTATGAATGAAGATGCCAGTAGTTTGATAGCAACTTGCATCTCATTGATCTCATGGATTACACAAATATTACCAATATCCTTGACATGATCAAAGAAGAGTGGTCCGATTCTCTCCAGTAATGTATGGAATTTTCTTCAATGCTGCAACTGGATTGGATTATTTACACCGAGAACAAGTGGGTTGCTTCCCAAAGGAAATTGACATAAGGGTTATTTTTGCCATTCCGATTGGCCTTATAACCCTTGTTGATTGAATGAAAGGCCTACCAAGTGGAGGGGTTGATAGAGTTCTGTTTGGTGGAGATGGAGACCTTTGGATTCTACTCCCTCTTTGCCTTCCTCTTGGAGATAACTATAGATAATAAAAAATCACCTCTTATTTTCCAACTCTTGACCTTGTGGTGATTCTTCTCATGAGTTTTTAGGTCTGCACTACTAAAACCAGCTTGATTCTTCTTCCTTGGAGTCGCCAGATGTGTAATTTAGGGATCTTTTAAGCAAGAAACTTGTAACAAATGCACATCAATTTGTTGCAATGAAGATGAATACCACTAAGGTCCCATCAAAAAGTGCAAAATCTGTTGGTGCAAATCAGCAGCACCCCTGGATGTTGATCAGACTTCTAGTTTGACATTTTGGACATCCAGTGTGATTGCACAACATTGAATCCTCTCCCCAAGTGTGGGACTTGAAAAATGGGAGAGGAATCTCCAGATTAGAGGCTGGTTCCTCAACTCCCCTGATCAGATATATCACTTACAAGTTACAGAGGTTTAAATTCCTAGTTCCTACTCTAAATTCCAAGGGGACAAAGATAGGGAATGCAAGAAAAATGAGACTAATGCTAATGAGGTGATGCACCAAAGGAGTAAAGAGACACCTAATACTGCAATACATACACAATCCACAAGAAAACACAACACAAAGCATGCACAAATTGCTCAAGATGTAATGAAAGATCAGGAAACAATGGTAGATATATGAAAGGATTGAGGGATTTTAATCACAGAGCATACATTATCATTCCAGATCCAATACAATGCATTATAGTGACCAAGAGGCAAAAAGGGGTGTTGTATTACATGGAAAGGTAAAAATTTCAAAAATTCTTCCAAGAAGGAAGAAAAAGGGAAGTTGCAGAGCTGAAAAAGTCTCTTTTTAAAAAAAAATGAGCCCATTATGGCTTTTACAGTGCAAGAAGTGACCCCAGGAGAGAGAAATGTGGGAAAACATGGGAGAGCTTCAACCACTAACCAACAACATAATAAAATAGCATGGGAATCCTTATAGGCCCATCCCCTAACATTTTTCGCCATGCTGGGAGAGAATGCGAGCCATTCTTAATTAAAAAATGGTGGTTGAACATCATTTCTGCCCATGACCACGTGTCAGAAGTGTTTTTCAATTTTATCTCTTGAAAATCCATCAAAATAAAAAAATGACCCCAAAATCTTGTAGATAATTTCACCATCTTTCCATTGATATAAATAACGTGAAAAACCGAGCTCTAGATCGAAAGATATGGCCATTTGAAATTTTAGGGCAAAACAGGGCCAAAACGGATTGGCGAGCGAAAATTTTGAAATTTTTCACTTTTTTGCATTTGGGAAAATTTCCCCAAAAATCCCCACGCTCCACCATTCTAGGTGCCACGTGGCACATGATGATTGGGCACGGGCCTTCTATGCTTTGTTTTCCTTCATTTTTTCCATTGGAAAATTTTTCCAAAAATCTCCACCGGGCCGATGATCTGAGGACACGTGTCAAGAGGTGATTTTCCGCGGGCTTCTTCCTCTCAAATTTTTATGTTTATTTTTGACCCTTTCTCTAACTCGGACACGTGGTGAAACCCCATTGGTTGCGGGCTTTTCCTTTCCCTTTCTCTGCCCGGGCCTTTCCCCGTATTTTTTGCTGCCACATGGACACGTGGCGAGATTCCATTGGCTCGCGTTTAGGGTCGGTTTTTTCCTTCTAAAATTTCCTTCATTTTTCTTTGGGAAAACTTCCCAAATTTTCCCTACCTTCCGTCGGTTTGGGAAACGTGGCAAAGATCTCATTCGCCACAGGCCCTTGGGAAAACATTTTTCTTTTGATTTTAGCTTTTGGGAAAAAATCCCAATCTCCCCATGCTCGAAGCTCCAACCCCGGGGACACGTGGCTCTGCTCTGATTGGTCGGCGGGGGAGTGGGCCAAAACTTCTCCATTTCTTTTTACCAAAACACTTCACCAAAATTCCAATCTTTCCTCTGCCCTCTGCCGGTCCGATGCCATAGGACACGTGGCATAACATGGTTAGGCGCGGCCTTTCCTTTTGAAATTTTCCATGGCACCAACACTTAGTTGATTTTTCAATTTTTCCCCTTGGACACGTGGTGTAATCTAATTCGGTGGGCTGGGGGAAAATATTCCTTTTGAAAACTTTTCCAAACACTTGGTAAAAATTCCAAGTTTTCCTCCAACCCCCGCCACTTCCTTCGACACGTGGTGCCACTTCATCGTGTCATGGCCTTCCAGGGGAAAACTTCCCACATAAACTCCATGGTGTCATAAATTCAAAAATACATGGAGTTAGGAGGAAAACTTTACCTTTCTAGAAAGCCGAGAAAAGATCTATCCAATGGTGCCATTTCCGAATGTCTTAAGTTCTTGAAAAGAAAAAATTATGACTGAGGCACAAGAGAGGGAGGAATAAAGGGAGTTAGCCATAAAATGTGTAAGGGGAACATTTTGGATAACAGGAAATTTTGTAAACTTGTCATTATTCTCTTGTGAACCTATCTGCTTTGAATCATTTCATTGAAATCAAATGAAATTGATAGGAAGGGAATTGATACTTTATTCCTTTATCAAATGAAACTTCTAAATTGGCATTAATAGACTAAAATACAACTAGGTCATTATGCTTTACTAAATGACATAAATAAAAGAGAAATTTACTTATTACTCTTGTATAAAGTAAATGGCAGCAATGAACCCTAAAATAATATAAAGTTAAAAGAAATACAATCATTCTAAGGGGATAAGCATTTTGTTAATACCTTTTGAGAATCATACTCAAATGAAGTTTGGAAGGAAGAAAACATACTCCCTCTTGTTAAATAAAAATCAGAATAAGGTAACCAAAATGAAATAAATACATACGTAATGAATAGACTTCATCTTAATGAAGTCTATTAATAAGGAACCAAAATCTAAATTTAATCATGCTTAAACTTGGTTAAGAAAAGTAAGATAATCTTCTTTGTGGTATACTGATTCTATTTATGAGCTTGAATCTTATGATAAGATACCATGGAATGAAACACAAACCTTCGGAAGAGGGATTGATTGCAGATTTATCTGCATGGTAACTATCAATCATTATGGTTAGCAACCTTAATGAACAAATAAATTAAGGATTCAATAGGGTTTCTGAAATTAAATCTTAATTAAGAAGATAAGTAAGTGTTTAAATTCTTAACGGATATGTACTTCCAAATGAGGTTATTCTCAGCAGGATGTCGGTACATGCCAACCGCAGATCTTGTGACATCATTAATACTGGGGTCTTCATAATGGCACCATTTATTAGCTGACATGTCGAACATCCTTCAATTGGATCATCTAGATCTACATAAACTCGGACTTGACCTTAGTCACCGTGAGTAACTCTCTATACCTTTCCATGTTGCTAACCTGGGTTAAGGTTAAACCTCAGACAAAGTGGACTGACAGGAGTTAGTGAAGACCATTCTAGATAACATATGAAGTGGGGGTGAAGGACGTATTCCATTTGACTAGTATGTCATATAGGAATATGAACATGCACAACATGAGAAAATATTTGGCCAAAGTATTGCAAGTTCCTTGTTGAGTTGTCCTATGTCACCCAGTTTAAGAAGAAGGATTTTAGATTAATATTGGTAACAAATATTCAAATTGGCCTCTTACAAGGAACAATTCAATACCCCAGAAAAGGGTAAGAGAACTAAGTATACTTAGTATATAATACATTGAGTTAACATGAAGGATTGGTAAGAAACCGAGTCATGAAATGAGAGATCGGCAGTTTGTCGATTCATTATAGTTGCATATGATTATCTGCTATAAGATTGATTGGCATGGAATGTGTGTTCTAAATCATGATAATTTAGAATAGAGAACATTATTTAAAAAATTGAAACGTGTGTTCTAAATTATGATAATTTAGAACAGAGAACGTTATTCAAAAAAAAAAATCCCTTGTTTCTAAAGCTTTAAAATGGGAATGTTACATCTTGGTATCAGAGTTGAAGGTTACAGATCTTGGACCTATTGTGTCCATAATCTGATAAAACTTACATTTTCTTGTTAAATAGAAAATGGTTAGAACAAGAGGAAATGTTGCAAACAACTTGCCACCGGTGGAGAAGCAACTACTACCCAAAAACTTGATGAGATCCTTACTGCCCTGTTGGACACGAGGGATCATCTAGTTGTATTAGAACAACAAGTAATGGGAAATGAGGAGGAAGAAGAAGATGTTGATAATGATAATTAGCCACCTCTTATGGACAACACCAATGGGGGAAATCCGGTGTTGATAATAGTAATGTAAACATACCTAATCAACCTAAAAATAAAAAGGCAAGATTAGTAGCGGAACTCACCAATGATATAAAAAGAATAAGTCCTCATAAGTTTTATGGAACTACACTTGGGGATGGGGCTGAGAACTAGCTCAGTGAAATGGAGAAGTACTTTGCTATAAGAAACTTCTCTAAGGAAACAAAAGCAATATGGGGAGCGTATCAGCTTTCTCATTAGGCATATTCATGGTGGGATAGCCATAAGGCTGAGTCGAATATTGTTGAAGGCAGGACATAAATTGGGATCAATTTAAAAGTTACTTTAGGCAATAGTGGCTGCCTCAACTTTTCTATGATCAGAAAATGACTGAATTTTAGAACTTATCTCAGGGAAAGTTAATTGTGACAAAGTACTGGGAAAGGTTTACTAAACTCCTTAAGTACGTGCCTCAGTATAAAACTGATGAGAAGTTCAGGATATGAAAATTTATCAAGGGATTAAGTCCCATTATAGGTGGTGAGGTGGACGTTCACAACCCAACCACTATAGAAGGGGCTATTCAAAAAACCATAAGGCAAGAACATAAATTAAGAGCAATAGCTACTCATATAGAGGAAATTAGAAAGAAGGTTCTAAACTCTTCTTCATCTCTTGCACCTAAAAAGGGACCCTGGAAGAGGTTTGGCATGAAAAATAAATTTTCCACTAACAACAATAAGAAAACAACAATAAACAAGCATGTTGCTAGTATGTGGAACAACTTTTTCAAGAACAATAATAATGGACAGAAGTCCTACGGAAGCCAAAATGATAACTTCAAGGCTGGAAATAAATTTGAGCCTAGGAAGGGGCCTATTGGAGGCTGTTTTAATTGTGGCAAGGATCATTACACAAGTCATTTTCCTTTGAAGAAGGATGACCGCAATTAGCAGCATAGGATACATGTTGTGGTAGCTGATAAAGCAAGCCGAAAAGCAAGTCACACCCATAGAAGTTCTGGGTAAGTTATTCGGTATACCTGTGACTATAATTTTTGATACTGGAGCTACTGAATGTTTTATTTCTACTAAGTTAGCTTTGAAATTAAAAATAAAAGCTAAGAAAATGGATAAATTGTGGACTGATGCATTATGGAAATAATGTTGTTCATACAGTTAGTATGTGTCTTTTTGGAGTAGTCCTTGACTTGCCTAATTTTTCCACATAAGTTGACCTTTATGTTTCTCCTTTGGGGTCTTATGACGTAATCATAGGTGTTAGCTGAGCATAAAGCAAAGGTTGATTGTTTTGAAAAATAGATTAGTTATTTAGATGATCTGTAGAAAACAATAGTCATTCAGGGTGTAAAACATGAGATTTCAGTTAGGAAGTTGTCAACAATGCAACTTAAAAAGGCCAAAAACAAAGGTTGTACCTTATATGCAGTAAAGATTTCCAAAACTACAGAAGAAGGTAATGATTTTATGGAAAAATATCCTTTGTTACGAAATTTCAGAGATGTATTTCCGGAAGAGTTACCAGGTCTTCCACCCAAATGGGAGTTTGACTTCATGATTGAGATCAAACCAGGAACCGAGCCTATATCTAAGGCACCTTATATAATGACTACCATTAAATTGGTAGAGCTTAAGGCTCAGTTATAGGAAATTTTGTCAAAAGGATTGATAAGACCGAGTGTCTCACCTTGGGGAGCACCAGTAATCTTTGTGAAAAATAAGGATGACACACTTAGATTGTGTATTGATTACAGAATGTTGAACAAGGAAACTATTAAGAACCAATATCCACTTCCTAGAATTGATGATCTATTTGATCAGATGCATGGAGCATCAATTTATTATAAAATAGATCTTTTATCGTGGATATCATCAATTGAGAATAAATGATGAAGACATACATAAAATAACTTTTAGAACAAGTTATGGGCATTACAAATTCACAGTTTTACCTTTTGGGTTGACAAATGAACTCCGCCGCTTTTATGAATTTGATGAATAATATTTTTCAAGAATACTTGACAAGTTTGTACTTGTATTCTTGGACAATATTCTCATATACTCTAAAATCATTGAAGAACATCATGAGCATTTGAACATAGTCTTGGAAATCTTGAGAAAGAGAAATTTGTATGGTAAGTTGTCTAAATGTTCCTTCTATGACACAAAAGTACACTATTTGGGACATGTAATAAGCAAGAATGGAATAGATGTAGATCCCTCAAAGATCTTAGTTATAATCGAGTGGCTGCACTCCAAGAATGTGCATGAAGTTAGAAGCTTCATGGGTCTTGCTAGTTACTATAGAAAGTTTGTTAAATACTTTTCTAAGATTGCTACACCAATAAATTCATTATAGAAGAAAGATAAGAAATTTTTTTGGAATGAAAAATGTGAATCTTCTTTTAAGATTCTAAAGGATCAGTTAACTACAACACCTATTTTGATTGTACCTGATCCAAATGGGGACTTTACTATTGTAAGATGCATCTGGAGAGGGTCTCGGAGGTATTATGTTGTAGGATGACCATGTCATAGCTTATGAAAGTATAAAACTCAAGTTACATGAACAGAATTATGCTCCACATGACCTAGAGCTTGTTGCCATTGTTCATGCACTTAAAATATGGAGGCATTATCTTCTCGGTAGGCATTTTGAACTAAAAAAAGACCATCTTGGGTTGAATTATATTTTCACTTAGCCAAACCTGAATGCAAGATAGTGAAGATGGTTGGAATTTCTATCTCAGTATGATTTTGATATAAGTTATATTAAAGGCAAGGAAAATAGAGTAGCAGATGCTCTAAGTCATAGGAAGCACATTCTGCTCTTATAACATTGAGAACTTAGTTTAAAGACGAGGTGAAAAGTGTCATGGAATTTTATTCTTATTTTCAGCAAGTAAAGACAACACTTGCTACAAATCTAAATGATATGAGATATAAAGGTTTTCATTTCGACAATGAAGGAATTTTGCGGTTTGAAAACAGGTATACATACCTTTGGAAAATGATTTAAGAAAGAAATTATTAGTTGAATTTCACAACTCACCTTTTTATGGACACCCTGGCATTACAAAGATGTTGGCTGATATAAAACAACAATATTTCGGAAAGGGATGAAAAAGGATGTGATGGAAATTGTGACACATTGTTTAGAATGTCAACATGTTAAAGTGGAACATATGCATCCATCCGGTTTATTGTACCCTCACAACATTCCGCAATAAAAATGGCAAGTGATAACTATGGATTTTGTTCAAGGGTTTCCTATGTCAAAGAATAAACATGATGTTATTCTGGTTTGTTGTTGATACATTAACATAGATAGCACACTTTATTGTTGGTAATCTAAAGGATGATTCACCTTTGTTAGCAAGAAGATTTGTGCATGAGATTTTCAGGTTACATGGAATACCTGAATTGATCATATCGGATAGAGATTTGAGAATGACATCAATATTTTGGAAAATGCTTAATGCATCTCTGGGAACTAAACTAAATTTCAGTTCGCATATCACCCAAAACAGATAGATAGACCGAAAGAGTTAATCAAGTTTTAGAGGATATGCTAAAAATGTATTGCATGGCTTAGTACTATAAATGGGAGGAGTACCTTCCATTATTTGAGTTTTCTTATAATAACACGTATCACTCCTCTCTAAAAATGGCACCTTTTGAAGCATTATACAAAAAGAAATGCAGAACCCCGTGAGATGGGACAACATTAAGGATAGAGAGGTAATTAGGCTAGAAACCCTTACAGAAATGGAACAAGAAGTTAAAATGATTCATGAATGCTTAAAGGAAGCTTCGATAGATAAAAGAGTTATGCATACTTAAAGTGGGTTGATAGGAAATTTGAACTTGGTGAGAAGATATTTCTTCAAGTTAAGATGAAAAAGAGTTCTATAACTTTTGGCAAGGTTGCCAAGTTATCACCTCGTTATGTGGGACCCTATAAAATTATTGAAGTAATCAGCCCTATATCTTATCGTTTAGCTTTACCTCCTACTTTATCACGAATGCATGATGTTTTCCATATATATTTGCTTAAGAAATACGTTTCAAATTTATCATATGTGTTGAATTAGAATTCCTTGAAGGTCTAAGACCCAAGAATAATCATGGTTAAGCCCATTTGAGTGCTAGAAAATTGCCAGTTACACTTAAGAAATCATGAAATAAGTCAATGTAAGGTCCAGTGGGACCAGTTTAACAAAGAAAGTGCAACCTAGGAAAATCTCGAAGATATGAGATCTACTTTTCCATACTTTTTTATCAAAATTGATTCTAAAATTTGATAAAATCTAAAAATTCAATTCATGTTTTGATGTTAAATCTGCCAAACTTGGGTAGTTACTGAACTATTTGACAGCTATTTTAAATACTATTTTGAAAACTTGAATTTTTCAAATTTAGTTATGTTATGAACATATGAATGGAAGGACAATAATTAAATTTTGTCCTAAAATTTTAATGGTTTGATTAAGTTAATCATCGAGACGATGATTCTTTTAAGGAGGAAGGTATGTAACGTCTTGGTCATGACCGTTACTATGATGGCTTCCACTTTTGACATTGCAAAATGTTGACATGTGATTTGTCTTAGGAAGGTGTATTCTTTTGACGTTGAAAATCATGTTTGCAATGGATAAGTTATTATTGTTTAGAATTCATGCTAGCTATAATTTTGTTTACTTGGAAGTGAAGCCATTATGCTATGTGAAATATAGGTTGTAAATCTATACTTGTTGTTTTCACATTTTCCATATGCTAACAACACACCTTGAATCAATTCCATTGATCCAAGGTATGCTTCAGTTCTTCTTTATTTTCATCTTGTTAATTGACATGTTGAATGAAACATATTATGGAACCGAGTAGTATTTTGTTGTAAATTGTGAAGGACCTAGCTTCAGGTGTCCTTACTCGGCATCATGCTACAAACTATAAATTTGGACCTCCTTTATTAATGTTTTGTAATGTTGATCAATGTGAGGAGATTAAGGATCTATTGTGGGCTAATAAGGCAAATTCCTTAACCTTTGTCAGAATGTTTGTTGCTATTTTGATCTAACCCAAACTATAATGTTTTCCTATTGGATTTTTGATCTAAGGTAATAATACTTACCTAGGACCTATTACTAAACTATTATGGTTGATTCCTAAAAATAGGTTGTGGTTTCCTAAGTTATATAAATTGTAATCTAAGAGGTGATGACCTAACCTAAGGAGGTATATTATATGGCTAGGAGTCTTGAACTAACCTAAGATAAATCTTAATGACCTAATAACTAAGGTGGAAAAACCTAAACTATTACTAAGATGAAAAGGGACCTATGGGTTACATGGAAAATGGAAGGTTGGTGGCAGTGGTTTCTAAGTTATTAATGTGAATTTATTTCATTCCTTACATCCTAAATTCACCAAGATTGGCGGAGGCATAAAAAGATGGTGGGATGCCTAGCTGGCATCATTGCTAAATTTAAAATGAATGGGAATTTTTGAATTTTGTTTCACCAAATTTGAAGTGGCGGTGGCATAAGGAAAGAGGGGGAAATAGAATTCAATGCATTTAATAACCTTAGGCTTAGTGGAGGAAACCACCTAGGAGTTAGGTAGGAGGAATTGGAGAAAGTTGTTGGAAATTTGGATACTTCTAGTTTTTGATCTGCATGAGATTTTAGGTTCTTTAAACCAGTAAGTTTGTTTGTAGATCCATTATGATATTGGGTTTTTTCTAGTTATTTTTGAACCTATGGAAACATAGAGGAAGCTGGGATATTTGACTGTTGGCATCGTTTTGGAAAGAAGAGGTTTTTGGGAGGCTCGATTGGAGATCTTCTGCAAAACAAAAGAAAACACTATCAGGCATGATAGGCTCTTCTTATTAAATAGTTCTTCTTCTTTCTAATTGTCTTCATTAAAAGAACTCTGCTCTTAGAAACAAATGGTTTTGTAGAAATTCCTTGGTGTATTTTTTTTGTGATCTTCTACTTGAGTTTGTTGTTTGGAAAATATTCAATATGGGTATTTTCTTGATGCATGTTTGAGTAAATCATGTGGACTTCTGATCTCCTGTGCTAAAATGGTTTAAGGAAAAATAATGATTGTTTTAAAATTTGATCGGACTATCTTCCTTTGTTAGGAGAAGGTAAGAAAATTGATGTTTCAGTTAAAATCAAGTGGCTTCAATTTTATTATTGCTGCTTTAAGTTATGCTGAAATGGGTCTTGATTTGTCGTTTTCTTGTGGATTAAATTTTTTTAAAACAACAGTGATATGTTGACACCTTCTAAGCTTAACACATTTTGAATTTGTGAAATTTTTGGGACTGTTAAGAAAGGATTTTGTTTGGTTTTGTTCTTCCTTGCTTGAAATATGGTAAATTACAATTTAACTTCTTCTCTTGGGACTATGTGAGGATATTGATGTTTCTCTCTCTCCTCCATGTATGAATTGGTTTGTGAATAACCTTTTGATTTACATCTGTAGAATTTGTTGAAATAATGGATTATTTCAGTTTTAGTTAATTGAAGTATATGAGTTAGAAATTTTTGATTTTACTCTTCTCCTTCTTTTGGGTTCGATTTTGAGAACCAACTTGGGGTTGAATATCCTTTTGATTTTCCTTCATCTTGTTCGAATCTAGGATGGATTCCTTTCTTTCTTACGTATTGATTGTTTCCTTGATTCCTGTTAAGTGGGTACATGGTTGGCTTGGTTGTAGCTTGTATTCATTTCTCTTGAGCACATAGGAATACCTTGTAGGTTTCTCTCTATTTGGGAAATGAGGAAACGTCTAGGCAGAGGCTATCTTCACTGAAATGAAGCTAAGGAATTAGTTGTTGAGCTTGTTGCTTTGAAAACTTGTATTAGTTTTGTGCTACTGTGATTTTTCTCTTTATTTGATGAGAATCCCTCTCTTCGGCCCTACCTTGCTAGATTCAGTTGCTTATCTTATATCAATTCAATTTCAACTATGTTGTTTGTGTGGTAGTGGTTGTTGGATTTGGATGGTGTTAGGTAACGATCCATTCGGTCTTCATGGAATGTCAACTGTGTTTAAAATTTTAATAGGATGGATTATTGGGACCTTCTCTCTATTTTTGAGCTATGTATACATCATCATTTTTCTTAAAAATGTAAAAAGGATTTACATTTGGTTCTTTATCTTCTCTGAATTGTTGAATGTAATATTGTTCATTGAACACTGAAGGATGACTTAAATTTTTTTCTTTTCAACTATTTTTCTACCTTTCATCTATATTAACCATGTTGAGGTTGAATGGGTAATTAGGTGGAATCCTGCACTTCTTATTCCCTTAAATCGATAAATTGGAATTGGATTGATATTGATTCAATGTTGGAAAGAAGGGAATTCTTGTGTAGAATATTATTGGTTCATCCTAAATTCCATCCTTTTTGATAGAATGAATTTGGCTTCTGATATTGTATGAAGAATTATGTTAGTGTTGTGGATTATGATTAATTGCTTCTTTAAAATAGTTCATTTTGAGAACTGTAGGGTTGGTACCCTTCTTGAACACTTTTTTGAATCAAGAATGAATTACATACATCTATAGTATGAGTCCGATAAGTAATTGAGATGTATTATCACTTATCTATTGTAATCCTTCTTGTGAAATTACTGATTGAAGAGTGTTGCTTTGATCATGATCCTTACATAATGTATTGTGGATTGCTCATTTTGACCTTCCTGTTAGGATCCTTATTCCTTTATGAGATATCTATCTGAATTGCTTTAATGTTTCATAAAAGTAGAGTTCTTTTTATGAGACAGTTAGTTGAAAGCACATCATTTTAATGTTTAGTGCTTATCATGCTCAGTTTGATGAACTGACCTGTGCTAGCAATTTTGCAGATGGATTTTGTAAGTGATAAAAGAAGACAAGTTCTTTTATGATGCTTCTTGTGTTTACCTAAAGGCTACATCTTTTATGAGGAATTATTATTCTTATTGAAATGTAATTGAAAAAGGGAAAAGTTGTATTCTTGTTTGAGTTTATCAATGCTGATTGGCATGAGTGAAGTCTAAAATGTTTAGACTTGTAAAATGTATAATTTACTTGAGGAATGGGAAAAAGGATTGAGTGTTATTTTTATTTGATGTATCATTCACTTTGGGTTTATTGTAAAGGAAATTTTGTAAAATTTTCATTATTCTCTCGTGAACCTATCTATGTTTTGAATCATTTCAGTTGAACTCAAATGAAATTGATAGGAAGGGAATTGATACTTTATTCCTTTATTGAATGCAACTTCTAAGTTGGCATGAATAGATGAAAATACAACTAGGTCATTATGGTTTACTAGATGACATAAATAAAAGAGAAATTTACTTATGACTCTTATATAAAGTAAATGGCAGCAATGAACCCTAAATGAATATAAAGTTAAAAGAAAGACAATAATTTTGAGGGGATAAGAATTTTTAATACCTTTTCAGAATCATACTCAAATGAAGTTCGGAAGGAAGAAAACATACTTCCTCTTGTTAAATAAAAATTAGAATAGGGTAACCAAAATGAAATAAATACATACGTAATGAATAGACTTCATCTTAATGAAGTCTATTAATAAGGAACCAAAATCTAAATTTAATCATGCTTAAAATTGGTTAAGAAAAGTAAGATAATCTTACTGTGGTATACTGATTCTGTTTATGAGCTTGAATCTTATGATAAGATACCGTGGAATGAAATACAAACCTTCGAGAAGAGGGATTGATTACAAATTTATCTGCATGGTAACTATCAATCATTATGGTTAGCAACCTTAATGAATAAAGAAATTAAGGATTCAGCAAGGTTGTTGAAATTAAATATTAATTAAGAAGATAAGTAAGTGTTTAACTTCTTAACTGGATATGTACTTCCAGATGAGGTGATTCCGTAGGATGTTGGTACATGCCAACTGTAGTATTGTGACATCATGAAGACTGGGGTCTTCATAATGGCACAATGTTGCAACTGACATGTCACAACACCCTTTCGAATTGGATCATCTAGATCTACATAAACATGGACTTGACCTTAGTCACTGTGAGTGATTCTCTATACCTTTTCATGTTTCTAACCTTGGTTAAGGTTAAACCTCAGACAAGTGGACTGAAAGGAGTTAGTGAAGACCATTCGAGATAAAAAATGAAGTGGGGGTAAAGGACGTATTATATTTGACAAGTATGTCATCTAGGAATATGAACATGCACAACATATGAAAATATTTGGCCAAAGTATCACAAGCTACTAGTTGCGTTGTCCTATGTCACCTAGTTTAAGAAGCGGGATTTCAAATGAATATTTGTAAAAATATTTAGATAGGCCTCTAAAATGGAACACTTTAATACCCCTAAAAAGGGTAAGAGAACCAAATATACTTAGTATATAATACATTGAGTTAACATGAAGGATCGGTAAGAAACCAAGTCATGAAATGAGAGATCGATGAAATGCCGAGTCATGAAATGAGAGATTAGCAATTCATCGAGTCCTTACAACTACATATGGTTATCTATTATGATATTGATATGCACGAGAATGTGTGTTCTAAATCATGATCATTTAGAACAGAGAACATTATTTAAAAACCTAAAATGTGTGTTCTAAATTATGATAATTAAGAACAGAGAACGCTCTTCAAAAAAATCCCTTGTTTCTAAATCTTTAAAATCGGAATGTTACATTTGTTTGATCTAATATGAGATAGGATGTAATTATCCATCTTTTTTTTATCATGATTCTAACGTTTAAAATATTTATAATTCCTAACAAAGTGTTTTGGAAACCCATTTTTGTAATAAATCAAGTCGCAATTAGGAAGAAGAACAAAGTATGAAGTGATCAACATATTTTTGAAAACATTTATTTCAATAGAGCTTAGTTTTGGAACTTCCAAGCTAGTTCTAGAACTCCATTACATAGTCACAAGCTTTATCACCTAGTTCCAAAATTTTAGACTTAGTTCTGGAACTCTAGTATTTAGTTCCAGAATTATCATAATTAGTTCCAAAACTCCTACAGATAGCTCCAGAACTCTCTCGATTAGACCTGGAATGATTTCATTTAGTTCTGGAACTCTTCTAAAGTTTTTAAACCTATAAGAATCTATTCTAAATGACTGACGATTTGTCAAATCAATGATCCTATCAATCGGAGAAGATTAAAAGACTTTCGACTCTCCATACTTGCAGACCCGGATAATTATCACATAGTTATGCGTCCATCCATGTTACAATTCAGCATCTATTCTAGGCATGATTCGATTCCATTGTATCGGTGGAACGATTCTGACCATAAATGCACCCCTCAAAGAAGTATATACATACGACCTACATATAGATTAGATATAGAACAAGAAATAGATATAGATTGATATACACAGATCCAACATGATTTTGTAATGCAGAATGTTTTATCAATAAAATATCCATTTCTATTTTGAGAGAAAATTAAGTTTTCCAATCCTATTTCGAGGCGGAGTGAGGGCCCACTCCAAGAACCAGGGATCCTAATTTTTTTTGGTATTTATATTTTTAGAGAAAATAGTTTAGATCTCTTAATTCTATATCACTTTTAATTCTTCAAGTTAAAATGTTTTGTATACTCATTCCTACAGGTGTCTAGATTAGATTCTTATTTTCTTTCCATCATTTTCTAGGAATTCCTTTATGCAATGTGTGTTTATTTCCATCAATTCCTTTCTCAGTAAAGTGTGTTTATTTCCAACAATTCCTTTATGATGAATTGAGGATGGAATCACTTCAGCATACGAAGATAATCCAAGATCAAAGGAAGAAATGGCATGATACACATATAAACAAAAGGAAATTCAAAGTAGGAGATTGGGCATTGTTATTTGATTCTAAGTACCAATAATTCAAAGGAAATTTTTAACTAGATGGTTGAGACCCTATCAAATTGAGAAAATATTTGACAATGGTTCTATTCAGTTACTTCCCATTGATGCTAGTAGAAGAACACTTTTGGTCAATGGTCATAGGCTAAAGCTTTATAGGAAGCCTCCTACTAAGGATGAATTCTTGAGGAATATTGAAGCAATAAAGAATTTGATCATATGGAAGAACCAACTTCTTCTAAAATGATCAAATAATCAAATGGATAGATCCGAATAAAGGGAAGAGAATGAAAACTAGTAAATTGCGTTCTCTTCCCAAAAAAAAAGAAAAAAAAAAAGAAAAAACAAGGGAAGAGAGTGAAAACCAGTAAATGGCATTCTCTTCCAAAAAAAGAGTTTCTCTTAGAGATCAATCAAAACCATCCATGGCAGCTTAATCTTCTCAAATAAATGGCTAATTCAAAATAAAAAAATTCTTTGGAATTCCAGCTATTTTTCTAACAATTTTCTTGTTGTTTCACTTTTTAGGAATGATGAGTCATCATGATGCGGGGATTACATCATCAAGGATGGTAATTATGTCTTTAACTTATTAAAAGTTAGATTAAAAAATTTCATGTGTGATTAGATTTTATTTAAAAGTTGATATGATGAGTCATCTATTGTACATCATGATTAAAAGTGAGTAATCATGAGAAAGATATTGATGGAATAAATTGGCGGCATAGTTATAATGAGTTATCATTAGTGTGGAATCAACAAAGTGAAAACTAGTTGTAGAGAAACTTCAAGGAAGAAGCAACGAATTAGGTTTGCATTCCGCAGCTACAACACATAAGTTCCTGCAAGCTAAGTACAGTAGTTCCGTAGATAAATTCATCAGTTCTGTAGCTAAGTGAAGAGTTCTTCATCCAACCCGCACAAGATTAAAGGAGAACAAATTTTAATCACCTCTGTATCATGGGGATTAAAAAGAAGTCGAACTAGAGGATGATACCCAACTCATTGTAGATGAAGAAGTGGCAGCTATCTTTCAACAAGTAGGATGGCTGGAATTTCTAAGAAATTTCCCCAAGTATAACGATGAATTGGTAAGATAATTCGTTATAAATTTAGAGAAATCCAGGACAAAGGTTAGAAAATTTTTCATTCCTTTTTCTATGAATACAATAAGTAATATATCTAGAGTGCCAATTGTGCATGTCCCAAACCCTGTCAAAGGGACATTAAAAGAATTGGTTGAAAACCCGTTGAAAAAGACGGAAGATGAACCCCAACATATTTACAATACGAAGAAAATCATAAAAGGGGTTAGAAGGGCCAGCTTTCCCAAACCGTTTGACACAGTGGCATTTTGGATAGTCAAGTATTTAACATGTGATGGTCAATTCGGGTTGGTAGGAAGAGAATTTCTGAAGATACTCATATACCTTAGATATGGAGCTACAAAACCAAAATATATAGTAAACCTTCTAGGGTTTATTTTTGACTCCATCCATATAATGCCTCAAATGTATCCCTAGGGTGTGGAAAGAATCGGACATCATGGGTTAGTGCATTTAGTATGCTAGCACCATTTCCTTTCAAATAAAATTGGAGAAGAAATGTGGGAGAAATTTCTTAGCAAGTTTAAGAAGAGCCCTTATATTATCATGAGAGTAATAGTAACTCCTTCTGCTCATAAAACTAATTTGGAAATTGATGCCACTATAGAGGAAAATAAATAACTAGGTGGAGAGGAAATACCAAAAATAAGAAGATCTGGAAGAAGGACTAAAATTGCAGAACCTATTATGCCTTCTAAAGAAATTCCTTCCTCTGCAGTAGCTACAGGAGAGCTAATATCTGTCTCTAACAATGACAATTCACCTAGGCAAGAGCAAGAGGTGAAAATCAGAAGAAGCTCTAGGAGGAGACCCATTTCTATACATTTTGAGGCTCCTCAAAGAAGGAGAATTCATAAAAGGTCTAGAGAAATTCGGAGGAGATGGAAGATCAAGAAGGGCTGGAAAAGGAAGCTACTGATATTTTGGGTAGCATGGCCATGACTCCTCCTGGACCAAGCCAAACAGAGATAGAAAAATAAGATGAGAGATTTGAGGAACAAGTTTTCCAAGAGATGGGTGAATCAGCAGCACCATCACATGAAGAAGATGAATTGACATCTTGGAAACGGAAAGGGAAATCCCCTATGGTAGAAGAAGAATGCTTAACCCCTAAGGAACTTTTAGAGAAAGAAG
The DNA here is from genome assembly GCA_018340775.1 of Taxus wallichiana var. yunnanensis. Taxonomy (NCBI): domain Eukaryota; kingdom Viridiplantae; phylum Streptophyta; class Pinopsida; order Cupressales; family Taxaceae; genus Taxus; species Taxus wallichiana. Next base: position 264,630,022 of record CM031236.1, read on the forward strand.
AGAAACAACAAGTTAAACAGGATCTATTTTTGTCCAGAGAAGAACTCATTATTAGAGAAAAGGATGAGGAGTTGAATTTTCTCAAACTTAAATTGGAACAAAGAGAAATGGTTATTAGGGAATTAATAACTCATCTCACTGACAAGACTGAGGAATTGACAAGAGTTAAACAACAAATAATGGAGAAAGAGGAAGAATGTCAAAATTCTAGAAAAAAATTACTCTGTCAACAGTCTCTACACAAACCGAATTAACTTATTGGACACTTAGACAACTATGGGATGATACTTATAGAGAACTCAAGAATCCAATACATCTAATGAGAACTTGAAAATAAATATAAAAAGAAGAGAAGAAAGCAAGAAAAGAATGGGAAGAATTTTTTTACAAAGAATAAAATGACAAATGTAAATATCTTGTGAAAATACAAATGGTTTGCATGATGAGTGAGAAATTTCTTACATGTAGGATACCTTTTCTTGCATATAGTGTGTTTCGGAGGAATAATTCATTCACTAGCAGTTTTCAAGGATAACATGTGGCCTTCCACATGAAATAAAAGATGAATTTGATTAAATGACATCCTTTTCCATAGCAAATGTAGAGAAGAAAAATATTCTTTGTGAATTCTATCACTACAATTTCATGTTGGAAAATAACTCAAGTTTTATGATCAATTTGTATGTACGGAGATCCAACTTAATGCATTTGTTTCTATTCTTCAAAATCATATTACATGGAAGGAGAGGGAGTTAGAGCATATGTTGAAGGCTAGTTCATCCGGTATCTGTATGAGGATTCGTTATAGTAAACCATCCCTTTGCTACACATTTTAGATCCCATGCATTTGATAAAAGGTTCAAGGAACCTTATCTTGCCAATTTACTGAGAGAAGTATTAATGCCTTCACCCCTTATGAAGAGGAAAATTTTGAAGATATTTATGAGGCATGTTTGAAAATATGGGAATTTCTCGTGGTGGCATTGAAAAAAGGTAAGTAATATCCCCTAAAAATTATATCTGAGTCTTGAAAGAGAAAATATTTATGCACAATAATTTTGTGGATAAATGAATCCTACAAGCGCATATGGATAGGAATACGAACAAGGCCCCCTTTTCTTCTCACCCCCATATCTCCTTGGAAAAATAGAGAACCTCAAGATCCTACTCAATTTGAGGAATGGCAGAGGAAAGTAGAAGCAGGAGCAGGGTATAATACCTCTGAATTAAAGCATTGGGATATTCAGTTCTAGCCATTTGACCTAAGCAATCAAATGGAATGCAGAATATATAACCCAAAATTTTAAGATTAAAGTTTTTAAAGAGACTTATAAACAAGTAAGTATGGGGAAATGATGAGGCCGAATATGCTCGTTAAATGTACAATAAATGATCTCATCTTACTCTCATTTTTATTAATTTTGACTGCATGTTGTGACCTTTTTATCGATATGAGTTAGGATATAATTGTCCATCTTTTGTTGATTATGATTCTAACATTTAAAATATTTGTAATTCCTAACAAAGTGTTTTGGAAACTCAGTTTTGTAATAAAGCGGATCGCAATTAGGAGGAAGAAAAAGTATGAATTGGTCAACATGTTTTTGAAAGTATTTGTTTCAATACATATTAGTTCAAGAACTTCCAAGCTAGTTTCGAACTCCATTACACTGTCACAAGCTTTATCACCTAGTTCCAGAACTTTCAAACTCTCTCAGTTAGACCTAGAATGATTTCCTTTAGTTCGGAACTCTTCTAAAGTTCCAGAACCGATAAGAATCTATTCCAAATGGCCGGTGATTTGTCAAATCAATGATCCTATCAATCAGGAGCAGATTAGAAGACTTTTAACTATCCATACTTGTAGATCTAGGATAATTATCAAATAGTTGTACGTCCATCCATGTTCCAATTTAGCATCTATTCTGGGCACAATTCAGTTCCATCGTATCAATGGAATAGTTACGGCCATAAATGCACCCATGGAAGAAGTATATACATACAAACCTACGATAAATTAGATATATGAATATAGATATAGAACAAGAAATAGATATAGATTGATATACACAGATCCAACACGTTTTTATAATGCAAAATGTTTTATCAATAAAATATCCATTTCTATTTTAAAATAAAATTAAGGTGCCCATTCCTATTTCGAGGCGGAGCAAGGGTCCACTCCTCTAAGAACCAGGATCCTAATTTTTGTTGGTATTTATATTTTTAGAGAAAATAGTTTAGATCTATTAATTCCATATCACTTTTAATTCTTCAAGTTAAAATTTGTTATATACTCGTTCTGGAGGTGTCTAGATTAGACTCGTACTATCTTTCCATCATTTTCCAGCAATTCATTTCTACAAAGTATGTTTACTTCCAAGGAAAAGTGTGTTTATTTCTAGAAATTCCTTTCGCAAAGTGTTTTTACTTCTAAGGCAAAGTGTTTTTATTTCCAGCAATTCCTTTCTCGCAAAGTGTGTTTATTTCTAGCAACTCATTTCTACAAAGTGTGTTTACTTCAACAGTTTTCATAGTTTGATTCTCGATAAGGTTTTTAACCAATAAGTCCTTAATACATTGAAAAGATCCCCGTAAAAATACAAAATACCTACAATCAATTACTAGATGGCTAAGATTCTTCTTTTTGGATATAGCTTTAGACACACCCATAGTCCGAATATGACATCAATAGAGAGTTGATTAAATGAAGGGAATAACAACACCCATCGAGGGGAGATAAAGTTCATTGAATAGGTACACGATGAGGATGTGTGGTCATAGGTTTAGATGGAATAGAGTCCTCATCTAAAATATCAACATCATCAAATATTTCTTCAAGAGGACATAGTTAGAGAAGACTAGTATTAAGATCCTTACATCTTTCCACATAATTCCCTGGCACATGAAGGTAAGCATAAATTTTAGTTTTGTTAAACCCTTTTGGTTTAGGTTTGAGTGGGTCGTAATGTATAAGTGGTTGCAATGTGATGACAAAGGTTTCCAAAAGGTTAGCTAGGATGTTGGCATAAGACCCTGCCAATGGATCACAATGTGAAGTAAGTGTGGGTGAATTTGGTGGGAGAGGCACCACTAGAGGTGGAATCAAAGCTTAAGTAATTTTGACCACCTATTTGTTAGATATTATGGTTTTAGGTTTGGATTACACCTTCTTGGGTAAAGATGTAATAGGTGAAATAGTTATTAAAGGTGGTGTAGGTTTAACTACATATTTGGAGGGTAGTGGGTTCTTGGACTTTGGTTACACCTTCTTGGGTAAAGTTGATACAAACTAGAATTCACTAGTAAAATCCTAGGTGTGTTGGCCCATCACTCAGCCTAAACTGAGTGTTGACCCAAAGCGCACAAAGGTACTAGGCCCTTCTTTAGGGTTTTTGTTACAGGATGTTTGCATGATGTGTAACATTCCCATTTTAAGACTTTAGAAACAAGGGAAAAAAATTAGAAACATAATGTTCTCTGTTCTAAATAAAACATCATTTAGAACACACATTCCATGCCAATCAATCTCATAATAGATAACCATATGTAGTCTGTAATGACTTGGTATACTACCGATCTCTCATTCCATGACTCGATTACCAACCGATCTCTCATGTTTGTCTTAAAGTATAGAATACTTTATGTATACTACATATACTTGGTTTCCTACCCTATCTTGGGTACTGAGTGATCTATTTAAATAACCTATCTGAATATTTGTTACCAATATTCAACTAACATCATGTTGTTTTAAACCAGGTGACATAGGACAACGTAACCAACAGCTTGTGATACTTTAGACAAATATTTTCAACATACTATTCATGTTATTATTCCTAGATGGCATACTCGTCATTCGGAATATGTCCTTCACCTCACTCTTGTTATCTATAATGGTCTTTCTTCGACTACCATCAGTCCACTTTCCCAAGGTTTGACCCTAGCTCAAGTTAGCAACATAATTTACTATAGGAAGGTTCTCACGATGACTTAGGGTATGTAGGCATACTCGGCTAACCTAAATCAACCGGATGTGTCAAGGTACCCCCGAGTCATTGGGAGCTGTTATCCAAAATGAGCCCCCTGCTTATTTTGGCTAACTTGCTTTCATTATTTCCTTCCTTGTGCTTCAAATTCAATTTTCACACATTTCAGCACTCAAAATATTCTGGAAATGGCTTCATTAGATAGGATTTTTCTTCCCCTTTCCAAAAAGGTAAATAATTCCTCCTAACTCCTTGTATTTTTTAGTTATGGCTCGGCCGAGGTTGGAGGAAAATTTGCCAAGGCGGACCCACGAGAAAAATTTTGGCACTTAGCCTTTTGGCTAAAAAGTCAAGGGAAAATTTTGGCTTGAAAGCTCGTGGAGGAAAACATATCGTTTGAGGATCGCGCTTAGCCTGGTCAAGAAGCACAACGTGTCGCCTGTCGGAGCAGCGGGGAAAAAGGACTTCAATTTTTTTAGCATTTGGTCAAAGTGAGTCAAAGGAAAAATTACAAGAGCATCCCCACCAAGCAATAAAATGATGCCACGTGTCCATTCATTGGTGGAAGTTGGACCATCGGAAAGATTTTTGGTTTTTTTCCAAAACCAAAAAGAGCACAAAGGTGAAAATTTGAGGCGCATCCCCACCAAGAAATAAGGAGGTGCCACGTGTCTCGAAGTGGTGGGCCCATGAAAATTTTTTGGAAAATTTTTCCAAAAGGGAAAATTTAAAGTTTGACCTCGCCAACCCCGATTTTGACTCTGTTTATACCAGTTTTTTCCCTAAATCTTTAGAGGGCCATATCTTTCGAACCAAACCTCGGTTTTCATGATTTTGGTGTCATTGGAAAGATGTTGAAATATTCTACATGATGGATAGTTCAATTTTGATTTTTGATGGATATTTGTGGGAGAAATTTGAGAAAATGTCTCTAGCATGCAAAAATGTAGAAAACGACCCCAACCACCAAAATTAATGAAGTATGGGCCTCTTTCTTGCTCTGCAAAGCAATGTATAATGAAGTATGAGATTTTTCATGAAGACCCATCATTTTACACTCTAATTGAATGGATCTATTTAGTGGTTGAAGTTTCAAATCAAATTTGCTCACATTTTTTACTTTCTTCTTTCTGTTTGAGCGCTAAAAGCCAGATTTGGATCATTTTGTAAAGGTTATTCATCATTCTCCTTTGTCTCTCCCTTATTTTCTTCCCCATGGTCGAAAATGGAGTTTAAACCTCCTCCCTTGCTCTGTAATGGTGTTTTTTCCTCTTGTCTATGAAATGATGATTTTGTGCAAACTTACGGAGCAATAAAAACATGTTTTTGATGCATTTGTCCATCCATACTCGTTTTTGTTTGTTTTCTTCTTTCCTCTCTTCATTGCAAGTATTTGTGCATGTTTGAATGTTCATTACAGGTTTTGGAGCTATGTTCATGGAGTTTTGGAAAAAAATTTGTGTGAAATCCATCTTTGGTCTATGTTGCACTTGTCCATCCTTCAATTGCTCACCTCTCTTTGTTTTCATGGAAGTTTTTATAGATGCTCAACATTTTGCTTCTCTCGGTATATCACCGTTTTATTGTAGGCTTTGTTTTTCCTTGTTTTCTTTCTCTCCTATCTCCTTAGAAGTTAGATTAGGATTAGATCATCTATCCTGCACTAGAATAGCTTGTGGCGGGTAGTTTAGGAAGAGGAACCAACATTCTCTGGAGAGCTTTTCCCATTTGCAAAGGTCCCACACTTTGGGAAAACTCAATGTTGTGAATTCACACCAAATGACATTACCTTATAAAATTATATCCATAGTTCGTTTTGGGGGTGCTTGTGAATTTTCATTAACAGCTTTGGCACGCCTTGATGGGACCCAAGAGGTCTTCTACTTTTTTTTGCAGGTTGATGTGTTCTGTGAAAATTTTATCCTTTGAGGCACTTGCAAGAACATCTGGTGACTCCATCCGAGAAATAACCCATCTTTGAAGTTGCATACCTTCTTTCCATTCACTTTCTTTCATTTTTCATTCCATCTCTATCATTCTTCTTTCACTCCATGAAGTTGTGTAATCATGACTTCATTTCCCCCATGGAATCTACAATTTCAGCAGCAGCAATGTTTCCCACCTCCAACATGTTTTTCAAATCCTCCAGATCAGCATTTTGATCAAATTCAAAACCAATATGCATACCCATCTGAGCAATGCCAAAATTAGTTTGGCTATGAAGCATGTCAAGCACAAGGGTAAAAATATTGTGAGGGTAGTCAAGAAGAAGATGCTGATTTGTTGGAGAAAATCCAAAAAATGGAGGTTGGCATGGTGCAATCAAGGGCTCAAGCACAAATGAAGGCATTTCAGATTGGTTTCAGAGCACCCTGTCCATGGGGAGGCCCTTTTCCAAGACACTTCATCCCTCGAAGAAGTGGACTTCATGATTGGGATGCTTCCCAAACTTGCACAATGGATAGTGGAGATAGAGGCCTATAAACTTGGTGCTAAGCAACCTTGTCAATGGGTAAGTTCTACACCATCATCTGGTTTTTCTCCTTCCATTCCTCAAGCAGCACCATCTCATTTTGAATGCCAAATTCCAAATCCATCCCATGTTGCCCCAAGTGTTGATTTCATTTCTCCATCCCCTAGTCTTCCACCTCATCTCAATTCTTTTGTCCTTTTCCCTTCCAAACAGCCATTCCCTCCAAAGAAACAATAGTTTCTACCTCCTCCACCACCACAAATAATTACAAAACTAGTTGAATCCCAACCCATCACTCCTCTTGTGTTCCCAAATCCATGTTGGGAAAATGAAAATCAGAAAATCAGTCATCAAGGACAACAAAAAGAGGAGCCCAACAGAAAGAAATGATAGACAATTTGAAGAGTTGGGCTACCAAATTTGGGATAACAAAGATCCCCTTGATGGTTAAGCCTTTAGAGGAGGTTAGAGTTGAAGAACAAGAAGGATGATTTTGTTGCAACAGAAGAAGAAGAGCAAAAAGAAGAAGCAGATCAGTAATCAGTTTTCTCAAAATGTAGTGTCCATGTTGGCACTCTACTTGAAGATGTTGATCCAATGGAAGTTGCACAATCAGCCATGGAAGAGGAAATCTCTAAAAGAGATATTGTAGTCCCAAGTTGTCCTCTAGAGAAGCAGATTGAAGAGTTTAATTTTATAATTTTCATGCTAGAGGAAGAGTTCAATCAAGAGCAAGATGGTCATCAAGCAAGAGGAAGGAGAAGCTGCTCCAAATCCAAAAGAATAGGAGCACATTCCAGCTGTGGAGGAGAAAAATGCAGGTCCAAGAGCTTTAAACTCAAAATAGGATATAGAATAACCTTCAGTTTTTCCTTCCACTTCATATCTCTCGAGCTCTAACGTTGGAGAAGAGTTTGATTTTTCAAACTTCATGTTGGAGGATGAAAGAAACCATGGTAAACAAGTTGTTGATCAAGAAAACACCATGGAAGAAGTTGAACATTTGCAGCAGGACAACAATGAGGTAGTTTATCTGTCACATTCGGAGGACTGTTTTGATGGAGAGGAACTAGTTGAAATCACATTGTTCTCTCCTCCTTCATCTCGCCTTCGAAACACAAGAACCTGCTGCCATGAAGGAGAGCATTCAATTGTAGAAGCCTGCACTTTATATCATCTCTTTGGAATCAAGGTTGGAAGGTATTAATCTTCCATGTTCTTCATTGGAAGAAGAAGGAAAAGAGAAAAAGAGTTCCACCATTCCTTCCACACCATTCATCCAAGAAGGTCCACAAGAAGACTCCATTTTTGGAGTTGAATTTTAGAGCTATGGGCATATCAAATGGATCAGACCTTTCCCAATAAGGTATTTTTCTTCATTGCAGCCAAAGGAGAAGTCACAACTAGTCTTCCTTGCTTCTAAGAATGAGGATGAGCTACAAAGTACCAATGATCAACAGATCATACCTCTTCAATCCAAATGCGAGTAACTAAAAGAAGTATTGGATTTGTTTTTAGTTGGCACCTTGCTAATTTGGGTAGAGGACCAGATTATTGTTGATTTTCCACTCATCCATCTAGCCATGATCAGCTCCAAATCATTTGTATGGCTGCCCATTTTGAGGAAAGGAAGCTATTTTGCACAACTAGTTGCATGTTTTGTTTAGCCCACCTTTTCTTCCAATTAGATTAGAGTAGGTAGGTTTTCTTTTAGTAAAATAAGTGTTTGTACACACTCTACAAATACCACTTGGGGTATGTATGATTTCCAATTTTTTACATAGTTGTTTGGTGTTGTTTTGGTTGCTCTTGCATTACCCATTTTTAGTGTTTTTGGTGAGGATCAATTTCAAGTTTCAATGGGTTTCCAAGTGGCTCAAAGGTCATATTTTCATAGTTTAGATCATATTTGGTTATCAATCTTGACTCCATGCCCGATGGATTCTTCAAAGGCCACTGATCATTCATCTAGTAGGTAATGACCCTCTCGAGTCACTAAAATTTCTATCCAAAATGAGCCCCCTACTTATTTTGGCTAACTTGTCTTCATTCTTTCCTTCCTTGTGCTTCAACTTAAATTTTCATACATTTTAGGCACTCAAAATATTTTAGAAATGGATTTATTAGATAGGATTTTTCTTCCCCTTTCCAGAAAGGTAAAGAAGTCCTCCTAAATCCTTGTAGTTTTTGAGTTATGGCTTGCCGGAGGTTGGAGGGAAAATTTGCCAAGGCGGACCCACGGGAAAAATTTTAGCACTTAGCCTTTTGGCTAAAAAACTAAAGGGAAAATTTTGGCCTAAAATCCCATGGAGGAAAATATATCATTTAAGGCTTACACCTAATTAGGATGCACCACATGTCGGTCGGAGGTGGGGGGAAGAACTTCAAGTTTTTTTAGCATTTGGTCAAAGTGTGTCAAAGGAAAAATTACAAACGCATCCCATTGAGCAAAAATGATGCCACGTGTCCATTCATCAGAGAGTCGACCGGTGGAAATATTTTTGGTTTTACAAAACCAAAAAGGGTGAAAAGGTGAAAATTTGAGGCGCATCCCCGCCAAGCAACAAGGAGGTGCCACATGTCTCGGAGCGATGGTCCCACGGAGAATTTTTGGAAAATTTTCTAAAGTGGCGAAAAGGGGTAGAATTGTGTTTTGAAGCCCGCATTCCATCAGTAAACCAGGTGATGCCATGTGTCTCGGAGTGGCGGATGCACGTAGATTTTTGGGAAATTTTTCAAAAGGGAAAAATTTAAAGTTTGACCCCCGACTACTGATTTTGACTCTGTTTTTACCAAATTTTTCCCTAAATCTTCATAGGGCCATATCTTTTGAACTGGAGCTCAATTTTTCATGTTTTTGGTGTCATTGAAAATCTGTTCAAATTCTCTACATGATGGACCATTCTATTTTGATTTTGATGGATATTTGTTGGAGAAAATTGAGAAAATGTCTTTGGCATGCAAAAAACATAGAAATTGACCCCAACCACCAAAATTAATGAAGTATGGGCCTCTTTCTTTCTCTTGAAGCAATGTACAATGAAGTATGGGATTTTTCATGGAAACCCATCATTTTTCGAGGATAATTGAATGGATCTAGTTGGTGATTGAATTTTCAAATCAAATTTGCCCGTGTTTTTCCTTTTTCTTTCTATTCGAACGTTAAAAGACAAATTTGGCTCATTTTGTAAAGGTTGTTCATCATTATCCTTTGCCTCTCCCTTCATTTCTTCCCCAGGGTTGAAAATGAAGTTTGAACCTCCTCCCCTACTATGTAATGGCATTTTTGCCTCTTACCCATGAAATGATGATTCTATGCAAGCTTCTAGAGCAATAAAAAATGTGTTTTGTGATGCATTTGTCCATCCTTGCTCATTTTTGTTTGTTCTCGTATTGCCTCTCTTCATTGTAGGTATTTTTGCATATTTAAATGTTCATTCCAGGTTTTGGATCTGTGTTCATGGAGTTTTGGAACATGTTTTGTGTGAAATTCATCTTTGGTCTGTGATGCACTTGTCCATCCTTTCATTGCTCACATCTCTTTTTTTCCATGGCGCTTTGATAGATGTTCAACATTTTCCTTCTCTAGTGTATCACCATTTTATCGCAGCTCTGTTTTTCCTTGTTTTATTTCTCTTCCTATCTCCTTGGAAGTTAGATTAGGATTAGATCAGCTTGACTACACTAGAATAGCTTGTGGTAGGTAGTTTAGGAAGAGTAACCACCTTCTCTGGAGAGCTTTCCCCATTTGTAAAAGTCCCACACTTTGGGAAAGTGAAATGTTCTGCATTCACACCAAATGACATTACCTTAAAAAGTAGATCCATAGGTCATTTTGGGGTGCTTGTGAATTTTCACTAATAGGAGCTACTACCTATCGTAAACATGTTACTAACTTGACCTAGAGAGAAACTAAGTTCAAGTCCGGATGTGCGTAGATATAAATGAAAAATACATAAGGGTGTTACCACATGTCAATCAGTAACATTGTATCCTCAAGAAGTCCTGGGACTTCTCAAGGGTACATTCTGCCGCAGCTGGCATGTGCCAACATCCATGAGAACTGATTCATAAAGATGTACATACCCCCTTAGTGGTCATTATCATGATTAATATGAGATTAAGATTTAGATTAAGATAACCATGCCTAACCTTAATTCCAACATTTGTTGATTTCTTTATCCATAACTAGCCTGAATAGATATGGAGGACTTCATTATTTCAATTTTTCATTGTTGTTCATTAACATGGCATAACAAGCAGTTACCCAAAAACAAGACAACAAACATCAAACATTTAATTCTTAATGCAACCTAGTTGTCCAAATCAAGTGTGTCATCCACCTAGATTCAACTAGTGTTCACTTTAGAAACCATAGTTAAAAGATTAAAGATCAAAACCACTATTCCTTTTTATCATTATTAACTCATATAGTTGAATTGTATGTCCCAAGCATATTTTATTATTAAATTATAGTTGTGTAGTTAGAGAACGACATATTTTACAGTTTAACAAGTTCATTATAATAAGGGAGATTATACTATCCCCTTAATCCAACTTATTAATTGATAACAACAATAGTATACAAACAGATATAAAGAATACCGCCAAGATATCACTATTATTTCCATCATACAAGTACAAAATAATTCACACCACAAATTGGAGTCCAACTCAAAACCTTTCAATTCATAATGATAAATATACATTTTCAAGACTATGCATTTTAGACATTCTACATGTCAATCAGAATTAAGATCTTAAAATAACATCACTTTTCTTTTCCAATACAACTCAAGAATAACTTGGAATTATTTACATAAGATCCAGAATTAAGTAAGCCAATGAATCATAAAATTTTTTACCTTCTTTTATCACTTACGATGTCCATCTACAAAAATTGCTAGCATGGGTCAGTTCAATGAATTGAGCATGATAAGCACTAAGCATTAAAGTGAAGTGCATTCCACTAATTGTTCCATTAAAACAACTATGCTTTAATGAAATAATTAATATATCATACAAATAAGCATAAGTAATATCAACTAGAAAAGAAGTACGATTAAATATTCTGAATTCACTTTTTAAGAAAAGAGCATAATATAATCCGCAACATCTACATTATATCATAAAGTTTAATTGATCCTATCAATTACTTTTAAAATAATCAACAAATCCTGTCATCTGATTGTTTCATAATTCTAAAAGAATAGAAATACACATTTATCTTTACTAAGTAGAAAAAGAGTTATATGCAGCATAGCTCATATTAGGATGATTCATCCTACAACTTAAGAAAAGAAGAAGAATCAATACATATTATTCCTTATACACTTAATCATCTGAAAGACAAAAACAGGTTTAGAACACACCAAACTACCTCAGTTCAAAGATAACATTATAAGGATTCAACATTAAAGGCACAACATCTAACAAGAATCCCAAATCAATCCAAGTAGGGGTAGAGAGTCAAAACAGTCCTCCTGCAAGTCTAAACTAACTTCCACATGTTAGAAGTTATAATTTCATAGATCTGAAACTAGATGTTCCACCAATCCAAGCTAGACTCACATAGAATTAATCTCTTCCCATGTCCATCCAAAAGAGGATTCATAAAAAGACAGAGTGCAAAAAGAGACAACCTACCAATATCAATCCAAATGGAGTATGACTCAATCAAGAAAAATAGTCAGTCTAAGCATGTTATATTTTCTTTCCAACATACCGACTCAGCTAATCTCTTTCCACATCATTACAACCAATGACTTATACAAAGTAGACCAAACAATCCACAAGAAATTTCCATCTCAGAAGAGGATCGAATACAGAGAAGTTCAATCAAATGAACTTATCCAAACAACAGTAAAAAGGGATCTCCATTAGAAAAGATCCAATAAATAATTCATTTCATTTATACTATCAAATGAATTCCCATTTCTATTTCAAACTTAGAAGTTCTTTAACTAGTTCCCAAAAGAGAACACACAACCAAACACACTTGCTAGAAGAAAGCACACTTCTAGTTTCCCTTACAAATCTTCACTAACTGGTTTACCTATTCCCATTCATTAAACACAAGTTCAAATTCAAGTCTCAGAACGAAGTACACAATACAGTCCCAAAAATAGTATATTGTCCCTAAGAAAACATATTCCTTTCTCTATAAAAGACTTAGAGATTCATTCACTTAAGCCAACAAGGAATAGGAAACCCCAACAGTAAAAGATAAACAAGTTCAGAATACACACGAACTCAAAGAACTGAAATCCCATTTACAAAGCTTCAATAGTTCATTACAAGAGAACAAGTAGTTCATGAACTAGTTAAGAACAATTATACAAACAATTCAGATCAGATATCTTCCATACAAAATTCAATACACTAAGGTATTCAATCCATATTTTTAATAAAATAAAAATATCTAGAGAGAGTAATAAAACTCAATATACATTTAAGTCAAGTAATTTCCCAATCTTACCTCAAACTTGACTGAAACAGAATCACAACAAAGACTCTCAAGTTCCATCTAAAAATCTTGTGACAAGAAGGTATTCATTTCAACATTGTTCACAAGAAGGAAAATGTAAACTGTATTTCCATAAACCTCTTAAACTATGAGCGACTATTCCAACAAACTCTATATCAAACCAAACCCACAACAAGGTATAGTTATAGTCTAATAATCCTTCAAACAAAACAATCAAGCTTTCAACAAGACATGGGATTTCTCATAGTAGCGAAGGGAAGAATATCCCCAAACTTACATGCCCTTACCAATTCAAGAACATGGTATAGTCTAAAAGACAAAAGTACTAAAACCATTCACACTTAAGAAGCTACATAAAGAAGATCTCAAAAGAGATTACTAGATCAACTTCAAACCGAAACTCATCTCTCAAGCCCTTATCGAAAGAGATAGTCCATAAATGAGTTCAAGCATTTCAATCCTTGAATACGAGTAAAACTCCAACTCAAAATACAAGTACAGAATCAAACACATCGATTCAACTAAAATTTTGGAACACGCAAGTACTGAATACAAGTACAATGTCAAACACAAAGCTTCAAACAATAGTTCATAACTACACAAAGCTCCAAATAGGCTCAGACAAAACCACGAAACCCTAATATAAGGTCAAATGAAACATAAGGCTCCAATAAAGGTTTAGAACCTGTACTAAGCAACAAATGCCAGTTTAGAACAACACCAACCTCAAATACAAATTTCAGAATGAAATACAGAGCTTCAAATACAAGCTTCACATGCATGTCACCATTAAACTAGCACAGAAAGTTCCCAAAAACTAACATTACTTTATAATGGATTTACATCCCAAAACCAAAGAGATTCATAAAAACGAGAAAATAATTAACCGTGACAAATCATGCAAATATTTATCTCATGAGAGTAGAGTTGTTTTAATGAATCATTTAGAAGAAAGCAAGAAATATTAATGGGTAGAGCCTATCATGCCTAATAGTGCCTCTTCCAATTTGATGGAGACTTCCAGCCGAGCTTCCCACTCTTCTTCTTCTCCATGAAAGATCAAAAACTAACCAAATTTTCTTCCAATGCCTCATATACATTCCTTTGATCGAAAATAGACTAGAGAAACCAAAAATAACCATGAAGTGGAAGTTGAACTGCTGGTTCAAAGAATGAGATTGCTCCATATAGAGAAAAATTCGTGAGACATGCAAAACAATACAACCTCCCATAAATCCATCTCCCTTGTTTCCAAGATGGTTTGCACACAAAACCGAGACCCATTAATGTCATTACTACCAAAACTCCCACTTATCTCTCCTTGCCACCACCTCCCAAAACTAGTGAATGCCATTTTTAATTTAATATGCAATTCCATATTTAGTGAAGCCTCCACGTAAGCCCCCACTAAATTTAACTAGCCTTTGCCAAAATTGGTAGTACCTCCATGCATTAAACTCAATCAAATCAATTAAATTCCATTGGAATCGATGCCTTAGTGCCATGCGACCCTTAGGTTCCATTTAAATAGTTTAGGCTAGATTTCCCAGTACTTAGGTTAGTCTAACAATAAATCACCTTAGGTATTAAAATGTTTCCATAGGTAATTTCCACCTTAGGTTAGACTAAATTAACAACCATTAGTATTAGGCATTAGGTTAAAATAGTCTAGCATCACCTTAGCAATTTTCTCCCTTATTCATTTAACACACGAGCTTAGGTTAGGACGCCATACCAACAAAATAGAATAAGAAGCTTAGGATAGATTAAAACCCAATTCAGTAGACGTAGCTAGGAAGTAGGTGCTCTTACCTAGTTTAGGATACCATTAGGATAATCCTTTAGTCTTAGGATTTTGTTTCCCCTTCATAGTCATAAGTAGACTATATTTCGATTACGCCTATAATGTCCTACAAAGATCAATCCCAAAGACCCAAGCACAACATACAACCTAATGAAGTCATGTTAATACAAGACCAAAGAATTTGTAAAATGTAAAGGTTCAATCCGCTATGTCTCTCAAACTAATGAATGTCAATTTATCATTCAGTCTGGCAAGAAGATTTAAAACATTCCTTGGATCACTGAAATTGATCCAAGGATGATTCAAGAAAAAGATAAGTTTGCAACTCTCAAAATCAGATTGCAGCTTATCAATAAGAAGTGAAAATGGATTCTTATAAGCCATATCATTCCATTCTAAAGAATCCAAGAGTAGAAATGATTTATCCATAACAAGCATGATTTTCAACAATCAAGGGAACACACCTCATTCAAGAAAATCACATGCCAATGCTTGTAATGCAAAGAGAAATATAACAATTTTTCCAAGGTGTTACATACTTCCCTCTTAAAAAGAATCATCCTCCCGATGATTGTCTCATTTTTATCATTACGTTAAGGATAATCAATTTATTCACTTTCTTAACATATGTTTGTAACACTATCGGAATTTAAAGTTCCAAACTCAAGATTCACATAGCTGTTTATTTAAAAATAAATGGTTATCTACCCCAAATTGTCAGACTTATTGACATATAAAGATAAAATCACAAATTTTTATCAGTCATCATAATCAATCTTGATCAAATAAATATGGGAAAGTATTTTCATATCTTTCAGATTTTTCCCAGTTACACTTTCTTCATTAAACTAGTCCCACTCGACCTTACATTGACTTATCTCATGGTTTCTTAAATGCAACTGGCAAGTTTCAAAGCACTCAAACAGGTTTAACCATGATTATCCCTGGTATCCCGGGTCTTGGACCTACAAGGAATTCCACTTTAACACATGTGATAAATCAAACATATTTCTTAAGCAAAGAAAGATGGAAAACATCATGTATTCATGACAAAATAGGAGGTAATGCTAAATGGTAAGCTACAAGGTTGATTACTTCAACTATCTCAAAGGGTCCCACATAACAAGGTGATAACCCGGCGAGTCTTGCCAAAAGTTATAGAGGTCTTTTTTTCAGTTTAACTTGAAGAAATACTTTCTCACCAAGTTCAAATTTCTTGTCAACCTGTTTTAAATCAGCATAACTCTTTTTCCTATATGTTGCTTCTTTCAAGCGCTCACGAATCATTTTAACTTGTTGTTCCATTTCCGTAAGGATTTCAGGTCCAATTACCTCTCTATCCTCAATGTTTTCCCAACTAACAGGGGTTCTACATTTTCTTCCATATAGTGCTTCGAAAGGTGCCATCTTAAGAGAGGCATGATATGTGTTATTATATGCAAACTCAACTAGTGGAAGGTACTCTTCCCACTTATATTGTTGATCCATATAATACATTCATAACATATCCTCTAAAACTTGATTAACTCTTTTAGTTTGTCCATCCATTTCCGGGTGATACGTAGAACTGAAATTCAGCTTAGTTCCTAGAGCTGCATTAAGCGTTTGCCAAAACCTTGACATCATTCTAGGATCTCTATCAGATATGATTAATTCAAGTACTCCATGTAATCTAAAATTTTTGTGTACAAATATTTTAGCCAATACAGAGAATCATCCTTCAGATTACCAACAATAAAATGTGCTACCTTCGTTAGTTTATCAACAACTACTAAAATAGCATCATGTTTATTTCTTGACATAGGTAAACCTTGTACAAAATCCATGATTATTACTTTCCATTTGTACTACGGTATGCTATGAGGATATAATAAACCGATTTGGATGCATATGTTCAAATTTAAGACGTTGAAATTCAAGGCAATGTGTCACAAAATCAATAACATCATTTTTTATTCCTTTCCAGAAATATTATTGTTTTATATTAGCAAGCATCTTTGTAATACCAGGGTGTCCAGAAAAAGGTGAATTGTTAAATTCTATTAACTATTTCTTTCTTAAATCATTTAGCGAAGGTATGTATACTTTGTTTTCAAATCTTAAGATTCTTTTGTTATCAAAGTGAAAACCTGTATACCTCACATCATTTGGATCTACAACAAGCGTTGTCTTTACTTACTGAAAGTAAGAATCAAATTCCATAACACTTTTTACTTCATCCCTAAACTAAGTTCTCATTGTTATAAGAGCATAAATGTGCTTCCTACGACTTAGAGCGTTAGCCACTCTATTTTCCTTACCCTTGATGTAATTGATGTCAAAATCATATTGAGACAAAAACTCTAACCACCTTCTTTGTCTTGCATTTAGATTTGGCTGAGTGAAAATATACTTTAGCCCAAGATGATTAGTTTTCAATTCAAAAGGTTTACCAAGTAGGTAATGCCTCCAAACTTGTAGTGCATGAACAATGGTAGTAAGCTCTAAATCATGTGGAGCATAATTCAACTCATGTAACTTTAATTTTTACTATCATAAGCTATGACATGATCATTTTGTAACAAAATAACTCCTAGACCTTCACTAGATGCATCGCCATTACTACCATAAAATCTCCTTTAGGATTTGGTACCACTAGAATAGGTGCTAAAGTTAATCTGTTCCTTCAAATTTATGAATGAAAATTCACATTTATCACTCAAAAAAACTTCTTATTCTTCTTCTATAAAAATTTATTGGTGCAGCCACCTTAGAAAAATATTTTACAAATTTTCTATAGTAACTAAAGAAGCCCCATGAAGCTTCTAACTTCATGTACATTCTTTATCAAGAGCCACTCATTTATAGCTACAATTTTAGAAGGATCTATAGAAATTCCATTCTTACTTATTAAATGCCCCAAATAGTGCATTCGTGTCGGAGAAAGAACATTTATATAACTTACCATATAACTATCTCTTTCTCAAGATTTCCAAAACTATCTTCAAATTCTCATGGTGTTCCTCTATGCTTTTAGAATATATGATAATGTCGTCCAAGAATACGAGAATAAATTTTTCCAAGTATTCTTGAAAGATATTATTCATTAAATTCATAAATGTTGCAGGTGCATTGGTTAATCCAAAAGGTAAAACCATGAACTCATAATGTCCATACCTTGTTCTAAAAGTTGTTTTATGAATGTCCTCATCTTTAATCAGAATTGATGATATCCATATTGAAGATCTATCTTAGAATATAGCAATGATCCACGAATCTAATCAAATAGATCATAAATTCTAGGAGTGGGTATCTATTTTTTATTGTTTCTTTGTTTAACATTCTATAATCAATGCACAATCTAAGTGTTCCATCTTTCTTTTCATAGAAATTACCTGGTGCTCCTTAAGGTGAAACACTTGGTCTAATAAAACCTTTAGACAAAATTTCTTGCAATTGAGCCTTAAGCTCTACTAATTCTATAGTAGTCATTTGATAAGGTGCCTTAGAAATAGGCTTGGTTCCAGGCTTGATCTCTATTGTGAATTCAAACTCCCTTTTGGGTGGAAGACTTGGTAACTCTTTCGAAACACATCACTGAATTTTTGTAACAATGGATATCGTTCCAAGACATCGTTGTTCTCTTCAGTTGTTTCTGTAATATTTACTACATATAAGGTACAACCTTTATCTTTTTCCTTTTAAGTTGCATAGATGTCGGATCCCTAACAAATCTCATGCTTCACACCCTGAATCTCTTTAATTTTCTATAGGTTATCTAAACAACTAATGTGTTTTTCAAAACAAGTACACTTTAGCCTTATGTTCTAACCAATTAACACCTATGATTACATCATAAGACCCCAAAGGTGTAACATAAAGATCAAATTCAATGGAAAAACTAGGTAAGTTGAGGACTGCTCCAAAAAGACACATACTAACTATATGAACAACATTGTTTCCATAATGTACAGTCCATGTTTTATCCATGTTTCCATCTTTTCTTTTTATTTTTGATGCTAATTTACTAGAAATAAAACATTCAGTAGCTCTGGTATAAAAATAATAGTTATAGGTATGCCAAATAACTTACCCGAAACCTCTATGGGTGTGGCCTATTTTTCACCTACTTGTCACCTTCGCAAAGGCATGTATCTTGTCTTTGCCGATTACAATAATCCTTTTTCAAATGGCATTGATTTACGTAATGATCTTTGCCATAGTTATAATAGCCTCTTACAGGTCCCTTTCTAGGCTCAGATTTATTTCCATCCCTAGAATTATCATTCTGACCTCCATAGGACTTCGTCATTATTGTTGTTCTTGACAAAGTTGTTCCGTGTATTACCAGTAGACTTATTTGTTGCTGCTTTCTTACTAGTATCAGATGAAAACTTACTTTTCATTCTAAATTTCTTCCATGGTCCTTTCTTAGGTGCAAGAGATGATGAATAAAATTTGGGGATTTTCTTCCATACTTCCTCCTTATGAGTAGAAATTTCCTTCAATTTATATTCCTTCCTTATGGCATTTTCAACAACCCCTTCCATCGTGGTTGGGCTGTGAACATCCACCTCTCCTCCAATCAATGGGATTCAATCCTGTGATGAATTTTTGTATCCTAAATTTTTGGTCAGTTTGATATTGAGACACATACTTAAGGATTTTAGTAAACCACTCCCAATACTCAGTTACAGTTAACTTTCCTTGAGCTAAGTTCTTGAATTCACCATTTTATGATCATAGTAAAGTTGTGGCATCCGATGTTGCCTAAAGTAACTTTTAAATTGATCCCATGTGATATTATTTTCATCAATGTTTAATTCATCCTTATGGCTGTCCCACCATGAAGATGTCTCATGGTAAAGATGATATGCTCCCCATATCATCTTTGTTTCTTCCGAGAAGTTTCTTATTGCAAATTATTTATCCATTTCACAGAGCCAATTCTTAGCCCCATCTCCTATTATGGTGCCATCAACTTGGTTGGACTTATCCTTTTATATCATTAGTGAGGTCATTTGTCACCTAGCCTTTTTGAACTCGGGTTAATCGGTATGTTCACATCGTTATTATCAACACCTAAATTAGCATTATCCTCAGGAGGTGGTTGATTATTATTACCAGCATCTTCTTCCTCCTCATTGCCCATTACTTGATGTTCAAGTATAGTAAAATGATCTCTTGTGTCCAAAAAGGTAGCAAGGATCTCATCAATTTTTTGGGTAGTTGCTACTCCTTCCTCAGGTGGAGGGTTATTTGCAACATTTCCTCTTATTTGAACCATTTTCTGTTAGCAAGAAAATTTAAGTTTCATCAAATTATGGACACAATAGGTCTAAGAACTGCAACCTTTAGCTCTGATACCAAGATGTAACATTCCCATTTTAAAGCTTTAAAAACAAGGGAAAAATTTTTGAAACATAATGTTCTTTGTTCTAAATAAAACATCATTTAGAACACACACTACATGTCAATCAATCTCATAACAGATAACCATATCCAACTGTAATGACTCATTATACTACCGATCTCTCATTCCATGACTCGGTTACCAACCAATCTCTCATGTTTGTCTTAAAGTATAGAATACTTTATGTATACTATGTATACTTGGTTTCCTACCCTATCTCAGGTACTGAGTGATCTATTTAAAGAACCTATCTAAGTATTTGTTTCCAAAATTCATCTAACATCACGTTGCTTTAAACTAGGTGACATAGGACAACACAACCAGCAACTTGCAATACTTTGGCCAAAGATTTTCAACATATTGTTCATGTTACTATTCCTAGACGACATATTTTTCATCCTAAAATATGTCCTTCACCTCACTCTTCTGTTATCTAGAATGGTCTTTACTGACTATCGTCAGTCCACTTGCCCAAGGTTTGACCCTAGCTCAAGTTAGCAACATAATTTATTATAGGAAGGTGCTCACGATGACTTAGGGTATATAGGCATACTCGGCTGACCTAAATCAACCAGATGTGCCAAGGTACCCTGAGTCATTAGGAGCTACTACCTATCCTAAACATGTTACTAACTTGACCTAGAGAGAAACTAAGTTTAAGTCCAAATGTGTGTAGATCTAGATGAAAAAATATGGAAGGGTGTTGCCACATGTCAACTACAACACTGTATCCTCGAGAAGTCCCAAGATTTCTCGAGAGTACAGTACTACACTTGGAATTTTCCAACATCCATGAGAACTTATTCATCAAGATGTACATACCCTCTTATTGGTCATTATCATGATTAATATTGGATTAAGATTCAGATTATTGAAACCATGCCTAACCCTAATTCCAACATTCGTTAAGTTCTTTATCCATAACTAGCCTAAATAGATATGGAGGACTTCATTATTTCAAGTTTGCATTATTGTTCATTAATGTGGCATAACAATCAGTTACCCCAAAAACAGGATAGTAAACATCAAACGTTTAATTCTTAATGCAACCTAGCTATCAAAATCAAGTGTGTCATCCACCTAGATTCAGCTAGTGTTCAGTTTATAACCATAGTTTAAAGATAAAAGAATAACTCACAATTCTTTACATAAGATCCGAGAATTAAGCTAATGAATCATAAAAGTTTTTTTGCCTTCTTTTATCACTTACGATGTCCATCTGCAAAAATTGCTAGCATGGGTCAGTTCAATGAATTGAGCATGATAAGCACTAAGCATTAAAGTGAAGTGCATTCCACTAATTGTTCCATTAAAAAAACTTTGCTTTAATGAAACAATTAATATATCATACAAATAAGCATAAGTAATATCAACTAGAAAAGAAGTACGATTAAAGATTCTGAATTCACTTTTTAAGAAAAGAGCATAATATAATCTGCAACATCTGCATTATATCATAAGGTTTAATTGATCCTATCAATTACTTTTAAAACAATCAATAGATCCTATCATCTAATTGTTTCATAATTCTAAAAGAATAGAAATACACATTTATCTTTACTAAGTAGCAAAAGAGTTATATGCAACATAGCTCATATTAGGATGATTCATCCTACAACTTAAGCAAAGAAGAAGAATCAATACATACTATTCCTTACACACTTAATCATCTGAAAGACATAAATAGGTTTAGAACACACCAAACTATCTCAGTTCAAAGATAACATTATAAGGAATCAAAATTAAAGTCACAACATCTAACAAGAATCCCAAATCAATCCAAGTAGGGGTAGAGAGTCAAAACAGTCCTCCTGCAAGTCTAAACTAACTTCCACATGTTAGAAGTTATAATTTCATAGATTTGAAACCAGACGTTCCACCAATCCAAGCTAGACTCACACAAAATTAATCTCTTCCTGTCCATCCAAAAGAGGATTCATAAAAAGACAGATTGCAAAAAGAGACAACCTACCAATATCAATCCAAATGGAGTATGACTCAATCGAGAAAAATAGTCGATCTAAGCATGTTATATTTTATTTCCAACATACCAACTCAGCTAATCTCTTTCCACATCATTAAAATCAATGAATTATACAAATTAGACCAAAGAACCCACAAGAAATTTCCATCTCATAAGAGGATTGAATACAGAGAAGTTCAATCAAATGAACTTATCCAAAAAACCGTAAAAGGGATCTCCATTAGAAAAGATCCAATAAATGATTCATTTCATTTATAATATCAAATGAATTCCCATTTCTATTTCAAACTTAGAAGTTCTTTAACTCGTTCCCAAAAGATAACACATAGCCAAACACATTGCTAGAAGAAAACACACTTCTAGTTTCCCTTACAAATCTTCACTAACTAATTTACTTATTCCCATTCATTAAACACAAGTCGTTGAAATTGTCCCTAAGAAAACATATTCCTTTCTCTATAAAATACTTAGAGATTCATTCACTTAAACCAACAAGTAATAAGAAACCCCCAACAAAAATCTAAACAACTTCTAATATAAACAAATTTAAAGAACTGAAATCCTATTTACAAAGCTTCAATAGTTCATTGCAAGAGAACAAGTAGTTCGTGAACTAGTTAAGAATAGTTATACAAACAATTTGGATCAGAGATCTTCCATACAAAATTTAGTACACTAAGGTATTCAATCCATCTTTTTAATAAAACCCGAAATCAATTAAAAATATCTGGAGAGAGTAATAAAACTCAATATATGTTTAAGTCAAGTAATGTCCCAATCTTACCTCCAACTCAACTAAAATAAAATCACAACAAAGACTCTCAAGTTCCATCTAAAAAGCTTGCGACAAGAAGGTATTTGTTTGAACATTGTTCACAAGAAGGAAAATACAAACTGTATTTCCATAAACCTCTTAAACTATGAGCGACTATTCCAACGAACTCTATATCAAACCAAACCCACACTCAAGGTACAATTACAGTGTAATAATCCTTTAAACAAAACAATAAAGCTTTCAAAAAGACACGAGATTTCTCATACTAGGGAAGGGAATAATATCCCCAAACTTACATGCCCTTACCAGTTCAAGAACACGGTACAGTCTAAAAGACAGAAGTACTAAAACCATTCACACTCAAGAAGCTACACGAAGAAGATCTCAAAAGAGATTACCATATCAACTTCAAACTGAAACTCATCTCTCAAGCCCTTATCGAGCAGATAGTCCATAAATGAGTTCAATCATTTCAATCCTTGAATATGAGTAAAACTCCAACTCAAAATATAAGTATAGAATCAAACACATCAATTTGACTACAATTTCAGAACACATAAGTACTGGATACGAGTACAGTTTCAAACACAAAGCTTCAAACAACAGTTCATAACTACACAAATCTCCAACACAGGCTTAGAACAAACCATGAAGCCATAATAAAAGTTCAAAAAAAAAAGGCTCCAATAAAGGTTCGAACCGTACTAAGCAACAAATGCCAGTTCGAACAACACCAACCTCGAATACAAATTTCAGAATGAAATATAGAGCTTCAAATACAAGCTTCGCATACATGTCACCATTAAACTAGCACAGAGAAAGTTCCCAAAAATAACATTACTTTGTGATGGATTTACATCCCAAAAACCACAGAGATTCATAAAAACATGAAAGTAATTAACTAGACAAATCATGTAAATATTTATCTCATGAGAGTAGAGTTGTTTTAATGAATCATTTAGAAGAAAGCAAGAAATCTTAATGAGTAGAGCCTATCATGCCTGATATTGCCTCTGCTAATTCAATGGAGACTTCAAGCCAAGCTTTCCACTCTTCTTATTCTCCATGAAAGATAAACAACCAACCAAATTTTCTTCTAATGCCTCATATACATTCCTTTGATCAAAAATAGACCAGAGAAACCAAAAATAACCACAAAGTGGAAGTCAAACTATTGGTTCAAAGAACCAGATAGCTCCATGTAGAGAAAAATTCATGAGACATGAAAAACCAAACAACCTCCCACAAATCTGCCTCCCTTGTTTCCAAGATGGTTTGCACACAAAAACCGAGACCCATTAATGTCATTACTACCAAAACTCCCGCTTATCTCTCCTTGCCACTGCCTCCCAAAACTGGTGAATGCCATTTTTAATTTAATATGCAATTCAATATTTAGTGAAGGCACCACGTAAGCCCCACTAAAGTTAAATATCCTTTTCTAAAACGGGCAATACCTCCATGCATTAAACTCAATCAAGTCAATTAAATTCCATTGGAACCGTCACCTTAGTTCCATGTGACCCTTAGGTTCCTTTTAAATAGTTTAGGCTAGATTTCCCAAGACTTAGGTTAGTTTAACAATAAATCACCTTAGGTCTTAAAACATTTCCATAGGTAATTTCCACCTTAGGTTAGACTAAATTAAGAGCCATTAGTATTAGGCATTACGTTAAAATAGTCTAGTATCACCTTAGAAATTTTCTCCCTTATTCATTTAACACAAGATCTTGGGTTAGGACACCATCCCAACAAAATAGAATAAGAAGCTTAGGATAGATTAAAACCCAATTAAGTATACATAGCTAGGAAGTAAGTGTTATTAACTAGTTTAGGATGCCATTAGGATAATCCTTTAGTCTTAGGATTTTGTTTCCCCTTCATAGTCATAAGAAGACTATATTTCGATTAAACATATAATGTCCTGCAGAGATCAATCCCAAAGACCCAAGCACAACATACAACCTAATGAAGTCACGTTAATACAAGACCAAAGAATTTGTAAAATGCAAAGGTTCAGTCCGTTATGTCTCTCAAACTAATGAATGTCAATTTATCATTTAGTCCGGAAGAAGATTTAAAACATTCCTTGGATCACTAAAATTGATCCAAGGATGAGTCAGTAAAAGAGATAAGTTTGCAACTCTCAAAATCAGATTGCAGCTTATCAATAAGAAGTGAAAATGGATTCTTGTAAGCCATATCATTCCATTCTAAAGAATCCATGAGAAGAAATGATTTATCCATAACAAGCATGATTTTCAACAATCAAGGGAACACGCCTCATTTAATAAAATCACATGCCAATGCTTGTAATGCAAAGACAAATATAACCATTTGTCCAAGGTGTTACATGATGAAGACTTAATGCATTTGGGTCCATAATTAACACATCATTCTATAGTGCATGTACAAATCTATATCTAAATAATAACATACTTAAATGATAACCATGATGAAATTAACACATGTAAGAGAAAATCATATTCGGGATTAATACTTTAATTCATCCAATACACTTCATCACATTAAACATGATAAATATACATAAGCTCATTACAATAGATAACAACATAGTTTATGTGTGCATCAGATTTGATAGCATAACCTCACAATAACTCAGTTCTCACATACCACTCGTATATTACATAGTTCACTATATATTTATAAGGGTGGGCACTTACCCTTCACCACTTATCTATTCTGAAAATAGGTCGCATGCTAAGAATGGCCATGCACCTTTACAATAATAAGCTAACATGTAAGAATGCTAATAATAGATCTCTCCTAGTTAACTATCAATCACAATTCTATATTTATCCCGCATCTATGCAATGTGCTCCATAACCACTCTTCCAAAAATAGTCGATGTGTATCGTACAAGTATTTTCCCATTTGATGTGCTCCACACACCATATTCTAAAAATAGATCATAATCGTGAAAATGGCTAAGTCCCGAATCTATCTCTGACCTCCACACATGATTCCTTTCTGATCTTACCATGCCTTTGAATGTGCTTTGATCTTCTGCGTGAATCTTTTGTATTCCTTTTCTTTAAGTGTTATACATTTTCTTCTCAACATTACCCCACACTAACTACATTTCTGCCCCAAAAATGGTTACCTCTTGAATTCTTAAAGAATGAGAAATAATATAAATGGAAGATAGTAAAGAATTTTCTATACAAAAGAATGATTTACTCAGCAATATCCTCTACTTCAACTAGAAGAATGAGTTTTGGATATTCTTCCTTTATTTCAGCCTCTAATGTCTGCCATTCACTTAGTGTGGCCCCTACTTTTTCTGGAATATCTACCACAATAGACTCCAGCTCATCTTGGGAAATGTCCCCCTTTTCATTCTACAAAACCGAACAATGTTGGACATTGCAGACATTCTTCCCTCTAGCAAATCCATCTTCTACACTATAACCTTCCCTAGCTCATCTAACCTTTCCTTATGGGGTTCCTGTGCTACTACAAGGGCCTCACACTTTTTTTTTACCAATGCCAACCTCTCTGTGCATGACCTAGTGTCTCATCCTTCATTACTTTTAGGACTTCATTGTCCTTCACCATGGTCCTTATCCTAATGACCACCTCTAGAGCTATGCAAATATTCAATTCTGGTCTTCTTTTCTCATCTCCTCCTACAAGCTTTGGAGAAATGACTCATAAGATGTAATATTCCTCATCATCAAAGCCTTTTCTTGATTTGATTCTTGCTTAGGATCTCTTGGGGGTGGCATGTACATAGGTTCATCCTCAAGCAAAAAATCTACCAAGGTATATACATAATGCGTTACCAAAGGAAATTTTTCTGGTACCTTGGAATCCAAATGTGGTCTTGCTTTCAGGACATGGTCTCCAATTTCCTTTTCCATGTTTATGAAATAATTTTTCTTATTCTTCTCTAATTCCTTCTCTTGTCATAGGTGCACTATCTCTGCATCTTTGGCCTTGATCTCTTCTTTTAGCACCCTAATAGTTACATCTTTATCCACATTCCTCCTTGCCACCTCTATAGATACCTTTACCAAGGCATTACTTACTTGTTCATCTGACATAGCAGGCTTTACGGTTATGTTTCTAGCCTAAGGTGTCTTCTTCAATCTTCTTGATACATAGGACTCTTCACATACATCAAAGTTTGGTTCATCCATATGTGTCTGCATTGACCAAGATAGTTGTTTCCTTGTGCGCATGGTGGCCATGTCCTCATCCATTAGCTCCCATCCATACAATTCTTTAAGGCCCACTATGCTTTGGAAATGGGCACGGATAATTTTACTTGTGTCCTCAATGTAGCCCATGACCAGTGCAATATACTTCCTACTTTTCCTCTTTGATCTTGGACCCTTAGGAACTTGAGTGCTAAGATTTGGAGCTTGTTATGCTATGCCATGAGTAGTCTCACATGTTATCACATCTACCTCCTTTACTCCTTCTCCATCCTTCATTTCTTCATCCTTTGGTTCTTCCACATCCTCTAGCCGTGTCGTGGGATTTGGGCGTGCTCTCCTCAAACTCTTCAACCTCTTCAGTCAGATTCAAATTTCTTCTTCTTTTCTCAACTATCTCCTTCTATGGGGAGATTCATGGTGATCTACGTGCGACTATGGTGTAACACCTTGGGTTATGGTTCTTCTAAATACCCTTTTGAAATGGTGCTCTCCTTATACTACATGTAGGTCCTCATCATATCCTTTGTGCACCTATGGTGGTGTAGTCGCATGCTAAATTCCTACCTTATCTATAGGTTGTCTTCTTCCTCTATGCTCTAGGACACCACTATCTTCTCATTCATCTTCCTCTTCATCCACCACTATGGTCTTTGTAGGCTATGGATTTGGCACATTCTCTACTGTATGCTTACCCTTAGGCGGCCCTAGAAGTGTGAACTCATTTTACAATTATTTTTATTTTCTAGCTTGGTCATGAGTGGAAGATACATAAGCATTGCTCCAACATCTCTAACTACCAAGCTTACCGGATTCATGTTTATTACATCTGAGATAAGCCTCTCAACATAGGTAGTATGTCCTAGATATACATATGTTTTTCTCAGAGTGTGATAATCACAATCTACCTTATCTACGATGAAGCGTAGGTAGCACGCATCCGTGAACCAAAGTGAACTAATGCCTGGAAGTAGCACGTTGTGAAGGAATATAGTAGTTTCCACAAAGGGCTCCAAGCTTTGTCCTTTAGTGCAAATCACATGATGTAAAAGTACTGGTAGACTACAAACTATACTACCTTACCCACCACCGAAGGTAACTCCTTGGGTATGTGCCACTCCTCTTCAAACCCTGTGCAGATCTTGTCATACCACATCTCCGCACTTTGCTTAAATGACCCACTCATGGTCCCTTCACATGAGCATTTATCAGATATTTCTTCTAGAGATTTATTTTTGTGGGGGTACTCATATATCTTTTCCTTTGGACCATCGGGCACTCCAATCTCCATAAACACCAAAGACAATAAAATAGTGCCAAAACTAATTCTATCACTTGTACGTGCTTCTTCAATGATTATATTTTCTATGTTTTCCGTGATATTGTAGACCACTCCTTGAGACATATTTCTTACAACATGTAGCCACATTGTATTCACCTGTGACCACCTTTCTTGGTCATTCAACTTTGTTACAAGATGGGAAGCTACCTGTACCATTAGGTACTTCTTCAATTTATCAATATCCATGCCACACAAACCCTTGGTATATCCTAGCTCCTTCCTTATCTCCAGGATCACTTCTTTATCTGATTAATTCACTCTCTAGATCTTCTCCTGAGGCTCTTAATCATGTTACTATTAAAATTAAGGCACTGTAATTCTAACCCTCCATCTAGAGAAGCGAAGAAGTCCTCATCTACTCTACTAATCAACCATCAATACAATGGTTCATACTTTCCAAAGTATGGTAGCTTGAACAACTGGTAGACTCTAATCTTCTTTAATAACTTCTCTCCAACGTCATCATATAATAGCATGTCTTCATTGTGCTATATTTTTTGTTTTGTGCTCAACATTACTTCTAGTTCCTTCTTATTATCTAATATATGATGGTTGTAATCACCGATATTACATTGATGGATGTGGGAATCCCATTCTTGTCCCATAATCATGCCCTCTAGATATTGCATTTTTGAGAAATTAATCTTGAGAGAAATTTATTCTTCCACTGCGACCTTCTTCTTCTTCCCTTTCACTCTGTTGGAAGTTCTTTCTTCAAAGACACCATTTGTAAATCTCTCCTTTCTACCCTCTGTAATGAACAAGTTAAAACCCTAGTTGGAATATCCATGCCCTAATGGAAATCACATGCCCTAGCTCTTCCTTAACGCATCTACTTCACTTAAACCCTTCACCTATGGGGATACAAGCTTCTCATGCACACAAATATTCTATCCACATCTGGTTTCACACTCTTTGCACTTTAACACGATTTTCTCAAATCATTTGCACTTATATATTTTCAAATTCTTACAATTTCAATAGTAAGAATGAACTCACATCCCATCCTTATATATATTTTTAAAAATT
This sequence comes from Taxus wallichiana var. yunnanensis, assembly GCA_018340775.1. NCBI lineage: Eukaryota > Viridiplantae > Streptophyta > Pinopsida > Cupressales > Taxaceae > Taxus > Taxus wallichiana. The sequence continues at coordinate 264,659,478 of CM031236.1, forward strand.
TAGTGCATTTATTGATCCTTCATCTAACAACAATCTTTTCATTAATCAACCATTTTAAGTTCTTTCCATGCAAGACATCTTTGTGCCCAAGATATAACCTTCTAGTGCACATCCCTACCTTCTAGCCACAAACTTATCTTCAAAGCATGCCTCCATGCACCTAAGTACCTAACCACTGTGCCCTCCTTGGTAGATCCCATGGTCCCCTGGTTACCTCGCATTATACTTATTTCTTCATTCATCTCCACCTATGGTCCTTATTTCTAGAGGCAATCTCTGTTTTAAAAATTATCCAACTTAAATCGCACCCGTAGCAATTTTTTTCCTTTGATGTGCACTTATTTTCAACATTCCTATACCTTGATATCAATATCCACCCCACACTAATGGTATGTTTAGTCCTTTTCTCATAAAATTTTCTTTAAATAATAATTAGCTTCGACACATAAATGCACTTGTTACACAAAAACACCAACTAAATTGACAAAGCATAGTAACGAATAAGGAAATACATTAAGGAAATATAGAATTGAAAACCTAATCTAAATGGCAACACTACCTTATTAAAAACACTAAAAAGACTTATTTATAGTAAGGATTCAGCCTACTCTGGTTGAAGTACCGGTGTTCCATCAAGCGCCTCTAACTAGCAAGCACCTATTTCAAGTATGTGAGTGATAGCATATGGCCCCAACCATTGTACCTTGATTTTTCCTAGATGGTGCAAAAAGTTAGAATCATAAAGGATCACCATCTCATCCAATTGTGAACTTTTTATCCCTCATGTGCTGTCATGCCATGCTTTCTGCATGGCCTTTTATTTTTTCGATTCCACCGTGTTATTGCTCATTGCTCATCCATCTTGATTAACTTTTCAATTCATTATTATAATGCTTGTTCATCAACTAGACCTCCAAAGGTGCGTAATACACAAAGAAGGTAGAATGAATTCCATAGTAAGAACTACTTCCATGCCAAACACTAACTAAAATGGTGTGGATTTGTTCAAACTTTTATATGTTGTGTGATATGCCTAAAGCACTACGAGAAAATTTATCATCTCAATCCTTTCATCCAACATCACAAATTTTTGTCAATGTTTGGCTCTAAATATTGTTGAAATCCTTCACAATTCCATTTTCTTGAGGATGACATGGTGTATTCTTATGGTGTGCAATCATGAATTCATCCAATAAATTTCTAATTTTCTCATTCATAAAAAGTGTGCCCCTATCACCGATCAAACTCAAAGGACATCCATACCTTGTAATAATATTTTCCCATAGAAACTTTGTTGATATAGTTGTGGTAGAATCCTTTGTAAGCACTACTTCTTCCCACCTTGTCAAATAGTCCGAGCAAGTGATGATATAGTGTGATTCAGTCCTGCAGGCACAATCGGTGAAATAAGACACAAAATAAATAGCCCATTTCTCAAATGATTCTGCAATAGCAATAGTTCTTAGAGGCATTTCATCTCATTGACCTAGTTTCCCAAGGTGCTGATAGTGATCACAAGCCTTACAATATGCTTTACAATCTTTATACATGGTCTCCCACCATAATCCAACGAGAAAAATCTTGCACATAGTGGCCACCTACAATACCACCATGAGCTTCCTCTATGATGTTTATGCATTCATGTTCTAGTACACATTGGTGTAATACTTCATCCCAACCTAACTTGTATAGGTTACCGCTAATCAACATAGAGGTTTCCGCATCACAATATCTTTTGTAGAAAGACAAAAGTGTCCTCTAAATCTGATGGCTCAAAATCATTACTTGGGTAGATTTATGGATGACGAGGCATTTGATTCAAAGAAAGTAAACTGTTTATTGCTATTCTACCACCAGAATCTATGTAAGTCTCACAATATTCTCCTTCGGGGTTTGGGATCTCTAGAGAGGATGAAGAAAGATCAGATCCGAAGAAAGAAAAGAAATGAATTCCAAAGCAGAAAGGTCGAGGGTTTATGTTTTGGGATTGGTAGTAAACATTGAGCCAAACCTACTTGCATAAACGAACAAAGCAATACCGATGAATAAATGACAATAAAAATGTAGTAGATCCAATGTAATAAACACATGATCTCGACATAAGAAAGATCTAATGCAAATAACACATGTATTCAAAGACAAAGTCTAAATATTGTATTAATATTTCCTTCTGTTACAAAAAGCTCAAAGTCTTTTCTTCTCACTTCTATTTTTCATCTAAAAGATATCCACCACCCAAATACAACAAGTATTTGAGTATTTATAGAAGAAGGAGAAGAAGGAAGGCAAAAAGGAACCAACCACCTATTTACATAAAATATACAAAATATCTACAAAAATATCTCAAAGTCATGTTGACTTTTGACAACTTGATGGATGACATCATCCCATGGTGCAACATGGATGATGTCATCATTTGTGCCAACATACTTTAGACATTTTACAAAAAGAAAGTCGAAGGAGAGAGAGAAGAAGAGAAAGAATTCATTCATCGTCATCATCCTGCGGCCGAAAGGGGGTATCTTGCTTCTTCTGCTGCTCAGGTGACGAGATGTGGAATTGGGCACGGTATTCCATGAACTTGCTGATCATGGGCTCTAGTTGATCCTGGGAAGGATCCTTGTGTCACTCACTGATCACCTCGCAAGTCTCCCGCTCGTCTATGAGCTTCTCTGGGAGTTTGGAATATTCTTTCTCTGCTTCTATTAGGAACCCGATGAAGTCCCGACAGCCAAGAGGTTATTGATGGATTCTCGCGTCAAAAGTGACCTCTGGCCCCACCTCTCGTGAAACGATCTCCTCAAGATCTGATGGTTTCATCAACTTTCCTTAAGGTGAAAGAAGGAGTAAGTAACCCTGGAGACATGTTGAGAATGATTTGTTCCATTTGGTGCATCGCGTCTAGGGCTTCTTCCTTTACCTTATCGATCTTTTCAAGACGAAATTCCAGTTGATCCATCCGGTAATCCAGAGTGGAAAGGATTTTATCGAGGGCCCCGGGATGACCGAAAACCGAACTTGACTGAGATTTCACTCAACAACAAATAACATTCTTTGAAAGGTCTCACGCTGCAGCCTAGCATGGTCCAGCTCTTTTGATATGGGTCCTGCTAACGCCTGGAGTTCTTTGTTCACCTTGTTGATGTTTAGGTACAAATCGGTGAACTTGCGATCACTCGTTCACTGTCCTTGAGGATCTGGCTCCTCCAAGTGGAAACTGCCATACCCTACTCGCCGATCTTTGCATATTCATTAATTTTATCCTGACTCAGAGGCTCAGGAGTCTCGGCGGCAGTTGTGGGAGGTGCACTGCCCATCTTCTGTAAGGCGTGGAGCAGATGTTTATTTTGCTCTTTCAGAGCCTTTTCTTTCTTTTACTTCTCAAGCTTCTGCAGAGGCATCAACGCAGATAGGGCCTCTCCCCGAAGGCTTTCAAAGACGTCCCCATCAGTGACTTGAGTCACTGTGTAATCTGTCGAGGACAGATCCTTTTTATCCTTCAGAGGATTGGGGTACGCGATCTCCATTACCCTCTCTCCCGAAGCACTCTGAGAGAAGCGTGTGATGGGCTTTTTCTTCTTTACCCCTTTTGACGGGATCACGAGAAGTCCATCGAGCGATGGGAACTTTCCTTTTCGACTTAGGTGCTGGGAGATCCAAGCTGGACTTATGGGAGAAGGACCAGAAACAGAGAAGGGGGCAGCTGCAGTAGTAGAAGGGAAAAACGTGGAGACACTTGGAGGCGGCATCGAGAGGGAGGCCGAGGAAGTGCTCACGGGAGGAAGAGATACTGCAGGAGAGGAAGACATAGGAAGGGAAGGGAGCTCAGAGATGAGGGAAGAAATGGAGGGGGACAGATCCGCGAGAGAAGAGAAGATGGACGAAGAAGCAGGAGGGAACAATAGAAGAAGGGGGAGAGGACACGACCAAAGGAATGGTCGCTGGGTCACCTGAGGAGGGGAAGGAGGGGAAGGAGAAGGAATAGAAGGGACCTCAGTTGTTACAAAGAAAGGGCGACATCCCGAGTGGATGGGCCTATCGGGAACATCTTCCACTGCTTTTCTCTCTGGGAAGCCGAGTTACAACTTGTTCGGGTGCAGCAGAAGGAGGACTTTCAGGAGCTTCCTCTTGGGTGGAGCTGGATTCACCCTCTTTGCCTTTTCCTTTTCCCTTTGGCTGTTGTTTAGCCCGAGGAGGTGCGTTGCCCAATGGAGAGGTTGTGAAATCGACCCCGAGGTAGATGAGCCCGTTCATTCGGCACCAATGTTCTGTTCTACGCAGAGTTTCTTTGACTCTCTCCTCAATTGTCTGAGGGGCTTTAGTTCTATCAATTATCGCAAAAGGCCAATCGTCCCCACCCGTGTCAAGATACACTTGATCCACTTCCTCTCAGTAGTTTGGTAGCCTTTGGGGATGATGGCCACCCCGTACTGGATGATTTCTGCTAAGGCCAAGCGAGAATGATCCTTCCTCCTGAGCTCAACCTCATGATATATGTCGATGTAGATATCTTCGATCTGAGGGATGTGGATCGGGTCGAGCTTAGCCCTAGGCAAACAATTTCTCGGGTCGAAGGTGGGCCTTGCCGGGAAGTCATGTTTCAGATTCAGCAGCTCCAGTTCTGCAAACATATCTTTTTCCTTGTGGTGAGTGAGACACGTATATCTACCCACTGTGAGGGGGAAAGGAGTTCCACCCTTCTTTCTCTTTAGGCACTTTTCATGATAAGTAACAAGCTGCCTCGACAGCTCCAACAGGATCAATTTGGGCCCGGCATACCTTGGCAGTCTAGTCGGTTCCCCCAAGAAATTAACTACCCTTAGATAGGTAAATGTGGGGAATTGAGTGAACAGGGCCCCCCACTTCTCAGTAGCTGCTACTATGCTCTTGGTCGTTCGACCGTGAGTCATATTCGACCTCAACAGTAGATGATGAAGTAGAAGAATGCATCATTGATCTTTGTGAATTGGGGGATGCTATTTTCCAGCTTCACTCTCTGAGATAGTATTCATAGATTTTAACTTGGGGCCAAACCCCACACCGCATCAGAGCTGGATAGTCCCTTTCTGAAGCTGCAACATAGACCACGTAGGAGTTCATATAGAACCTCCCCATTGTGTTGAGTTGTTGTAGCTACTCAGAGATTAGTGCTGCTTATAATTTCTGCCCATTCAAAGCGTTGATCGGGCACATTTTTGTTCATTGTTTCAAGGTACCGCAACATCCACTTGTGAAAATAATGGGCGTCAGGAAGCCCAAAGACTCTACTCAGGAACGTAATTGTGTCACTGAGTTCCTCTGAAAAGTCACTGCGATGAATGACTTGTGGCCACCGAGTCACTACTTTTTTGTTCTTGAGATAAACTTCATTCATCAGCTGCATGCACTGATCTTCATTGTCATCCCAGGCCTTGATGCAATCTTGTTGGCTGACGGCCACAAAGTGCCGGTGATGAGGAATGCCGAGCATTATCTCAAAGTGGCGGGCAGTGAGGTTAATTATAACCTCGCCCTTCTCACCATGGACACATCTTGTGTCTTTGTTGTAGCATCAGGCTACCACCATCATAAATTCATTATTTACGGCACTAACTCGATCCCACCAAAGAAGCGCAGGGCACCGCCATCACCTTGTCCATCCATGGACTTCTCGTGACCCTCTGGGTTCTCGCCTGCAATTCCTCCATATCAATATGACCCACTCTCCGAGTCTCTCGATGTCTAGGTCACACTCGCTTGGGACTCTGGGCATTCTCGACCTCCGATACTTATACTTCATTTCTTCTTCTCGTGAGCTTGGCCTTGCCTTTTTAGATTTGATAGGTTTCTTTTGATGTTGACATATATGTTCTTCTGAACTTAGTTGCTGATCTGCAAGAATAAGAAGTGAAACCCAACGCAAGAAAGCCATGTCAGCTGTCTGATTTTCCATTGAAATGTTGACAGAAGAAAGAGTTAGCAATTTAAAGGCCTCAGGGCGCAGGCGCATGAATACTGCAGGCTACAGGGCTAAATAGTAAGGCACATAGGAAAGGGATGTTGCAGGGGGATAAATCAGCGCCAAAGGGCGCATGGCGCATGGATACTACATGTGCATTCTTTGTTGTTGTAAGCACAAGTGCGCCTGCGCCATATGTATGCATTTTATAAAGGGCACATGGATTCTTTATGTTACACGGAACAGGATGCGCCCGTGGCGCATATATATTTTCATGTTGCATGGAACTTTGGTGCGCCAAAGGCGCATATAAGGTTTGTGTAACATATGCTTTTTGTGCGCTTAAGGGAACTTGGCGCGGCGCATGAAAGGTCTGCATGACATGATGTTGTTGCAATGAGGGATGCGCCTACGCCATTTAAAGCTTTGCACTTGGCATGGATAATTTCTATGTTGCACACATGCAGGGTGCACCATAGGGCATAGGTTTTAACGATGATGCAACAAATGAATTTGGTGCGCCATGAGGGGGCGCAAGGAAAGTGTTTGTAACAAACTAAGGCAGTGCACCTTGAGGGCAAACTTTTCACGATGCAAGGGGAAATGTGCGCCATTAGCAGGCTGCTCTTTGTGTAATAAAGGTGATAGATGCACCATCAAGCAAACTATTCTTCATGTCAGCAGGTGTGCCAATGCGCCAAAGGAGAAGAAAAATATAGTTTTCTTTTCAAGCATTGATTTCTCTCTCGAGGGGTTTCATGTGGTTTAAGCCTCCTTTTGCAGGGTCGCTTTGGGGTGATAGAAATGGCTTTAAACAAAGGGTTTTAAGCTAATATTTCAGACAGAGCTTCCTCTACCAAAGATCTCGGAAAGAGGGGGAAGATCATGTGGAAAGAAAAGACAAGGGGGGGGGGAAGTTCATGATTTCATTCTTTTCTAATCCAATCCATACCCACAAGCAAGCAAACAAAAACCACAAACACGAAGCACAAAAGAAAGAGGACCTCTTACCCGGATATTTATAATGAAGAAATGTGCAAATGGGTCCACAAAGCATTCAAAAGTGACAGGGTGGTGCGAGCAGTGCTCAGAGAAGTAAGAAAAAATAATCACGTGATTTGCTCTGGTGATAATGACATTGCAGACGCGCCTATTTATAGGCGAGGAAGTAATAAATGCGCCACCAACTTTTTAAGTGGCGCACCAAAAGAGTTGTCGACACAAGAAAACATGCGCCCTTTGGCACACCAAAACGCTTGTCAACACGATAATATGTGTGCCTATGGCACACCAAAAGTGGTGTCGACAGAGGAATATGTGCACCCTTTGCGCACCAAAAAGGGGCGCAACAAAAGATATGTTGACAGGAAGGCGCACGCGCCTTGGCACATGCAGGAAAGACTCAACATAGAGAGGCGCACCAAAACACTTGTTGACACAAGAAAACATGCGCCAAAGGCTTTAAAGGGGCGCATGAACATTTGATGTTGCATAGTCATTATATGCGCCCCCAAAAAAGACCAAAAATGGCTAAGTTCGGAAAACTAGATTTCCCGAAAGGGATTTTGCAACGTTCCGAACGCAAGGAATCCCTGACGAGGATCGAACAAAATTTTGGTAGGGTTATCTAGTAAATTGCCCTTGCCAATTTTACGGGATAACAACTGGCTCTTTCTGGGGACTATCCCTGAGCAAACCTCAGGGGTAGAGAATCCCAGATCTCATGTGCCTATCCATTGGGTTGGAGAGAGTCAAAAACAAGGGCGACCGGAGGGCGAAAAAAGGGAACACACAACAAACAAAAAGCAAACACACGACAAAAAAACAAACACACAACTAAAGCAAACTATACAAAGAAGAGAGCAAGCTCTACTTCCTGAAGATCTTCAGATGCTGCCCGCTATAGGGAAGCGGGAGCTCGGTTCCATCTAGATATGAGAGATAGAAACTATTCTCTCCATTGAGCTGCTTGATCTTGAAAGGCCCTCTCCACAGGGAATCAAATTTCCCGTGCATGCCTTTTGGCTCTCTTCGCTTGTCCCACAGAAGGACGAGGTCTCCCACCTGAAAATTTCTTTTGCTTAGCTTTTTTATCGAATAGTCTCTTGACTTGATTCTGATGCTCGGTGATCTTGTCGACCACTCTTACTCTCTTTTCTTCGAGCTCTGATAGATACATGATCCTCTTTTCAAGAGAATTTTGGAAAGTTTCATCTTCAATAGCTCGTGCCAAGCAGAGCAGGTGGATTTCAGCAGAGAAATGGGAAGCTCGATCGCTGCCATATAACACTTGAAAAGGTGACATGCCGAGAGACCTCTTGGGAGTAATGCGATCTACCCACAAAGCGTCGTATAAGGACTTGTGCCACATTCGTTGATTCTCATCCACCAGCTTTCGTATGATGGTCACCAAGTTTTTGTTACTGGATTCTGCCTGACCATTTCCCTGAGGGTAATAATCTGAGGCGTGAGCCAAAGTTATCCCATATTCATAGCAAAAACTAATAACTTCCCGTGAAGAGAAGTTAGAAGCATTATCAACAACAATCTTATTCGGAACGCCAAATCTGACAATGATATTTTCTTTGATGAAACTGCAAACAACTTCGAAGTGGCATGTTTGACAGGTATGGCTTCCACCCACTTGGTGAAGTAATCTGTTGTTGTTAGGACATAACTATGTCCGACACTCGATTGGGGGTTGAGTGCACCGATAAAATCAATTCCCCACTACGCCAATGGTTCGTTGACAATGACCGGCCTGAGGGGAAAAGTAGCCAACTTGGGCTTGCCGACGAACTGCTGGCAAGGTTCACACTTTGCTACCTGTGGGTCAGTATCTTGAAAAGCGCGCCAATAGTACTGCCCGATGATCTTGTGTGCTATCACAGAAGAGGAGAAATGGCCTCCACAGGCTGAATTATGAAAACTTTCAAGTAACTTCACCTGCTGTGGCTTGTCGACACACCGCAAGAAGACACCATCTATCCCGCGTTTGTATAAACCGTCATCCCAGATGACATATTTGGCTGCTCTGAGCTTTATAGTGCACTTCTCCTTCGTAGTTAGGTGAGCTGGGCATTCGCCGTAGGTGAGGAAGAAAGCAATATCGGAATACCACTCATCACTGGTTGCGACAAATAGACCAGAGGCAGAGAATCGGGCTTTCTCCAACTGGCTTTGCGCTTCATTGGTACAATCATCCTTTTCCTCAGGGTTTTCTGAATCTTTGTTTTCAGCCATAAGTTGACATAAGCCCTTGCCTCTTACCAACTTGGTTGGTTTTATATCTAAATCGTACTCCTGGACCTTTGCAATCCAATTTCTCACAAGCTTCCTAACTCCTGTTGAGTTAGAATTGATTTGACTGCCGTGTCAGGGACCAACACCACTGTATGAGAATTTAAAATGTAATACCTAAAGTTTTTGACCGCTTTGACAACGGCGAAGGCATGCTTTTCCAATTGAGACATTTTTAATTCGTGAGGCTTGAGGGGAGAGCTCATGAACGCAATCGAGATTCAACATCCTCAGAATTCTTTTGCATCAAGATGGCAGATACAGTATGCTCAGATGCATAACTATACATGATAAAATCTTTGGAGAAATCGGACATACCAGGACTGGTGCGTGAGCGACGGAAGCTTTTATTTCTTCAAACGACCTTTTTCCTTCCTCGCTCCACCGGAAAGTCGGTGACCCTTTCATCATGTCCAATATATGACGAGTCTTTTCAGAAAAGTCGGGAACAAAGCGCCTAAGAAAATTCACCTTTCCAAAGAAAGAGTGAACGCCGGTCTTACTTGTAGGCAGAGTAAGGCTCTGAATAGCCTTAACTCTTTCGGTATCTATCTTCGTTCCTTCTTTGCTAACAACATGCCCTAGCAACTTTCCTTCTGTGACTCCAAAAATAGACTTTTTCGGTTCAGGGAAATCCCATGCTCTCGGCATCTGGCCAATACTTGCTCCAGATGATCACAATGATCGCTTCGTTGTTTAGAGAACACAGTTAAGTCATCTAGATAAACCACAATGACCTTCCCCATCATACCTTTGAATGCAAGGTCCATGGCCCGCTGAAAAGTGGCGCCAACATTGGTCAGACCAAAAGGCATCCTGCTGTAGGCAAACGTACCCTAGGGAGTAGTGAATGTTGTTTTAAATTGATCTTCAGTGAGACTTCAATCTGATTATAGCCTGAAAAACCATCAAGCATGGACAACATTTCTGATCCAGTTACTGATTGTAGAACTTGATCCATTATAGGAAGTGGGTAGTTGTCTTTTAAGGAAGCCTGATTCAAGTTTCAAAATCTACGCATATGCGTATTTCACCATTTTTCTTGCACTGGCACAATGTTTGCTACCCAAGTACTGTGATGGATAGGAAAATGATTCTCGCATCCAAAGATTTTCTCGAATTTCAGCCTGGATAGTACCTGAGATCTTAGGGTTATAATGCCTCTGCTTCTGGCGAAAGGCTTTGACGCCTCTTTCAACGGGATGTCATGCTGGACGTCCTTTGGCTTAAAAGACTTTAGATCGGCATAGGACCATGCCAATACATCCATGTATTTCTTCAGTAGTTTGACAAACTTCCGCTTCTCTTCAGGCGTGCAACATTTTCCAATGTTCACGAATTTTGGATGTTCTTCCGAACCTAAATTAACCGGTTCGGTTTCTGGGGATGAGCCAACGCATCATCTCACCTTTTCTTTTTTACAAAACGGTCATGCCTATCGAACAACCGTTCCAGAGAAACCAGGCCCTTCGAATTTTATTTCCTTTGAGCTGACATATGCCGTCGTTCCCTTCGGATTCATCCTTTTGATCGGTGACTGATTCACACACATATAGAAGTGGATCCTTCAAAATGCAATTCCTTGAAATTTTCCACCTTTTCTAGAAAGGCAATGAGTTGATTGTCATCATTGAATACTTGCCAATGCTGAGAATTGTCTGGCACACTTGGGTGGAAAACCATCTCAATGGTGTATTTGTCTGTTTTCAAACCTGGGTGTGGGAGCATGAGGGATGCCGAAACCAATGAATCGGCCATGTCATTCTGAGCTCTTGGAATGGATTCTATTGAAAAAGCATCAAATTCTTCAATGCTGTCCCACACCGCATTACGGTAGTGCCTGAGCCTCTCATTCTTCACTTGATATATCCTTTTAACTTGATTCACGACTAGCTCTGCATCACCTTGTACTTTCAGATTTTTGATCCCTCTTCTCCTTCACGGCTCGCATGCCAAGTAAGTAGAGATTCATACTCAGCAGAGTATTATTTGTGTTGAAAACTACAACTTGAAAGAGAGAGGAATAACCTTCTTCTCGGAGATATTAAGCACGGCTCCGCGCCACATCCACCGGTCACAAGCAATGCCATCAAATCGCAAAGTCCAGACCTTGTTAAGATCTTCTTCTCGACGAGAACAACCATTTTGTCGACTCTGTAGACAAGAAATAGTTCCCATCCCCGATGATTCAAAAGAATTTGAGCTTTGGGGTCCCTCGAGTTAGTAACCAAGTACTTCTTTTGTGATTCTAGCTCCAAAGTCTCGCATTACACCTTTGACGGGGATCCTAGCCTTGACCACCCATATGAATCTCTCCACCAACTTCACTACAAAAAACTCCTTCCCAAGGAAAATTCCATAGGCTACTGGAATGTCGGCAACGAGGACGGTCATCTTTACTCTTTTCTCTGGGAATGCCGCAAATGCAAATCACGCGCTTTTGATTTGACCAATCAACGGAACCTCGCTTTTTTCCAAGGAATAACATCTCCAAAAAGGCTTGGTAAGGGTGAGGCCCAAAGCATGAGGCAACTTTTTCCGGCATGACGTTATCAAAAGCCCTAATCAATTATGCAGTTACTTAACTTGTGGCCATTGATTAGGAGGGAGAGATAGAAAGGTTCTATCTTGCCTGATGCAGATGTTGAGGCAACATTTATGCGGGATGCAGGAGGAGTGGAAAGGATTCCTTTCGGGGAAACCTGGGGAGTTATGACAGCTTGACTTTGAATATACTTAGTCAATCTTATCAAGTTGTTCGGGATTTGACTGAAGATACTCGGCTTCAGACATTTGGATCTTGGTCTTTTTAGCATGGTCAATTATGTCAAATGCGGCCAAGGGTTGCGTTGGTGAAGGAATGAGTCCCTCACTTCGTGATGGTAGGGTAGGATTACTGGTCTTGATAGGAATATGAGAGGGCTGATTTGGAGGAGAGATGGGGGAAAAGATTTCCTTGTAAAAGACTTAACAGGGAGTTGAGTAGGAAGAGGATTACCTCTTTTAGCAATGGTCGGAGGCACGCACGTTTGACACGGCCTTCTCCTTCTCACATGGGCAAAGCGACCTCTCGCTTTTTTCCTCATGAGCGGGTAAAAACAGCATATGATTGTCCACTTGCATAGCCTTGTGTACCCTCCTCTTCATCAGATTCTTCCTCCTCAAATTCCATATACCCGATAGTAGAGTCACCAGTCGGCTCACCGACATCTTGATCATCTTCGCCTTGAGACGAAGGTTCTTCGTAATCTTGTTCCTCTTCTTCAATTTCAGCTAAGGCGTTAACCGAGGAGCCTCAAGCGCCAACCGTGGAGCAGTTGCAGGTAAGCGCGGCCTTTGTGAAACATTGTTGGAAATGAAATTCTCCGTGGAATATCCCGTAGTATGAGGAACCGGGGAAGCTTGGGCTAACTGCTTCTTCAATGCAAGCAAGTCGTTCGCCATCTTTTGAAATGCCGGATCAGACGAAGTAGTGGGAGAAGGGCCCGAAGATTTAGGCTTGGATGATTCCCTTTTCAATTCACCAGATATTATCAAATTATCTTCAATTCGGATGGCAGCAGCCTGGTGAGAATCAAGGTAGCCACTTGTTCTTGTAAGAGCAAGAAACTTACTTTCGAGCTCATAGCGTTCACGAAGAAACACTTCTGATTTTCCGGTGTTGAAGCATGGCAACAGGGACACGGTTGATTAATGCATTGAACCTGGCGATAAAATCACGCATGGTCTCATTGGCCTCCTTCTTCAGGTGAGTGATTTGTGATAATAATGCAAATGCATCTTCCGAAGGCTTGTACCTGTCTTCAAAAGCATCCCGCAAGGTGGCCCAACTGGTAATAGATCCGGCCGGTAAATGCTGAAACCATTCTGCTGCGGGCCCTTGTAAAGTTTCCAGAAAAAGGTGAACCGACACATCTTCATGAGTTACATCTAGGATACTACATGACATGATGAATGCAGATATGTGTGAATCCATGCTTTGGTTCCCGCTCCCATCAAATTTGGGAAAATTCTTTCGGTTTCCATGTGGGAGCGCGTGAACTGGATGTGGTAAAGCCAGGGGACCCATAGCATTTCCCCATGGTACCGCCATCTGAAAAGCTGAAAAAGAACACGGGCTGGAAACACAGTTCCACTGAGCAGCAAGGCACTACAAAGGGATGTGGAGGCTCCTTGTGAAAATGTTTCTTTCGTGGGGGTGAGGCGCTTCTGGCTGACCGATCAGCTGAACTTAGTGATGAAAAGCGCGCCGGTGTTATACTGAAATTGTGCCTTTGAAGCAGATCGAAAGTAGGATCGACTTCTCCACGAGCTCTCCTGCTACGCGTAAATGGCTCACCCGCCAGCGTACCTTCCAGATCTGCGATGTTGTGGCGCAGATTTAAAATTTCTTTTTGGTTGTACTTGCTGATTTTCTGGTTTTTCTGACAAAAACCAGCAGCATGTACTTTTCTAAATATTTAAAATTATCCTCTTCTGAAAACCGATTGTGGTTTAATGACAAAGAACAATGAGGATAAAATGATAGTGAAGATTAGTAAGCTGATTTTCGATCTAAAGTTGACTTTTTCAAAGAGTTTGAAAATTTTGGTAAACAATTAAAAACTCAGATCTACGGAAAAATACATATTTTTATAAAAACTCAGCGAACTAAAGATCTCCAACTAGGCCAGATCTATGGATCTCAGAAGAAAATTTTCAATTTAGAGCACTTTTGCAAAAATTTGGATTTTTAACAAAAAGTTAAAGTTTGCAAACAGATAGTGATTTTTCTGATTTTTACTGATTTTCTATCATACCACTATCATAGATCTGATAGATCTGTCGATCCCCCAAAGAGTCGCCAAAAATCATTGGCTCAAAATCTATCGCTGGGCAGATTTATGGATAGATGAGTCAATAGCAGTGCAGGGGGGCATAGCCCTCTTGAGTCAAAGAAAGTGAAATCGGTTTATTGCTATTCTACCAAAGAGAATCTGCAAGTCTCACAATATTCTACCTTCGGGGGTTTGGGATCTCATCCCAATAGGGGTGTTTCCAACTATGGAAAGAAAGGAATGAAAGAGAGGATGAAGAAAGATCAGATCCGAAGAAAGAAAAGAAATGAATTCCAAAGCAGAAAGGTCAGAGGGTTTATGTTTTGGGATTGGTAGTAAACAGAGCCAAACCTACTTGCATAAACGAACAAAGCAATACTGATGAATAAATGACAATAAAATAGAAGTAGATCCAACAGAATAAACACACAGATCTGACATAAGAAAGATCTAATGCAAATAACACATGTATTCAGCACAAAGTCTAAATATTGTATTAATATTTCCTTCTGTTACAAAAAGCTCAAAGTCTTTTCTTCTCACTTCTATTTTTCATCTAAAAGATATCCACCACCCAAATACAACAAGTATTTGAGTATTTATAGAAGAAGGAGAAGAAGGAAGGCAAAAAGGAACCAACCACCTATTTACATAAAATATACAAAATATCTACAAAAATATCTCAAAGTCATGTTGACTTTTGACAACTTGATGGATGACATCATCCCATGGTGCAACATGGATGATGTCATCATTTGTGCCAACATACTTTAGACATTTTACAAAAAGAAAGTCAAGGAGAGAGAGAAATTATTCATCGTCGTCATCCCGCGGCCGAAAGGGGGTATCCTGCTTCTGCTGCTGCTCAGGTGACGAGATGTGGAATTGGGCACGGTATTCCATGAACTTGCTGATCATGGGCTCTAGTTGATCCTGGGAAGGATCCTTGTGTCGCTCACTGATCACCTCGCAAGTCTCCCGCCATCTATGAAGTTTCTTTGGGAGTTTGGAATATTCTTTCTCTCGCTTTCTATTAGAACCCGATGAAGTCCCGACAGCCAAGCAGTTATTGATGGATTCTCGCGTCAAAAGTGACCTCTCGCCCCACCTCTCAGTGAAACGATCTCCTCAAGATCCGATGGTTTCGTCAACCTTCCTTAAGGCGAAAGAAGGAGTAAGTAACCCTGGAGACATGTTGAGAACGATTTGTTCCATTTGGTGCATTGCGTCCAGGGCTTCTTCCTTTACCTTATCAATCTTTTCGAGGACGAATTCCAGTTGATCCATCCGGTAATCCAGAGTGGAAAGGATTTTATTGAGGGCCCTGGGGTGACCGAAAATGCCGAACTTGACTGACAGATCTTCGACCAACAAATAACATTCTTTTCAAAGGTCTCACGCTATGTAGCCTAGCATGGTCCAGCTCTTCTGATATGGGTCCTGCTAACGCCTGGAGTTCTTTGTTCACCTTGTTGATGTTCAGGTACAAATCGGTGAACTTGGCGATCACTTGTTCACTGTCCTTGAGGATCTGGCTCCTCCAAGCGAAACCGCCATACCCCCGCTCGCCGATCTTTGCATATTCATTAATTTTATCCCGACTCGAGGCTCAGGAGTCTCGGCGGCGGCAACAGGGGGAGGTGCACCGCCCATCTTCTCGTAAGGCTTGGAGCAGATGTTTATTTTGCTCTTTCAAAGTAGCCTTTTCTTTCTTTTTTTGCTTCTTGAAGCTTCGCAGAGGGCGTCAACTCGCAGATAGGGCCTCTCCCCGAAGGCTTTCAAAGACGTCCCCATTGTGACTTGAGTCACCGTGTAATCTGGCGAGATAGATCCTTTTATCCTTCGAGGATTGGGGTACGCGATCTCCATTACCCTCTCTCCCGAAGCACTCTGAGAGAAGCGTGTGATGGGCTTCTGCTTCTTTACCCCTTTTTACGGGATCATGAGAAGTCCATCGATGTGATGGGAACTTTCCTTTTCTGCTGACTTAGGTGCTGGGAGATCCAAGCTGACTTATGGGAGAAGGACCAAAAATAGAGAAGGGGGCAAATGCAGCAGAGTAGTAGAAGGGAAAACGTGGAGACACTTGGAGGCGGCATCGAGAGGGAGGCCGAGGAAGTGCTCACGGGAGGAAGAGATACTACAGGAGAGGAAGACATAGGAAGGGAAGGGAGCTCAGAGATGAGGGAAGAAATGGAGGGGGACAGATCCGCGAGAGAAGAGAAGATGGATGAAGAAGCAGGAGGGACAGTAGAAGAAGGGGGAGAGGACACGACCAAAGGAATGGTCGCTTGGTCACCTGAGGAGGGGAAGGAGGGGAAGGAGAAGGAACAAAAGGGACCTCAGTTGTTACAGCAGTGGCGACATCCTGAGTGGATGGGCCTATCGGGACATCTTCCGCTGTTTCTTTCTCTGGGGAAGCCAGAGTTACAACTTGTTCGGGTGCAGCGGAAGGAGGACTTTCAGGAGCTTCCTCTTGGGTGGAGCTGGATTCACCCTCTTTGCCTTTTCCTTTCCCTTTGGCTATTGTTTAGCCCGAGGAGGTGCGTTGCCCAACGGAGAGGTTGTGAAATCGACCCCGAGGTAGATGAGCCCGTTCATTCGGCACCAATGCTCTGTTCTACGCAGAGTTTCTTTGACTCTCTCCTCAATTGTTTGAGGGCTTTAGTTCTATCAATTATCGCGAAAGGCCAATCGTCCCCACCTGTGTCAAGATACACTTGATCCACTTCCTCTCAGTAGTTTGGTAGCCTTTGGGGACGATGGCCACCCCGTACTGGATGATTTCTGCTAAGGCCAAGCGAGAATGATCCTTCCTCCTGAGCTCAACCTCATGATATATGTCGATGTAGATATCTTCGATCTGAGGGATGTGGATCGGATCGAGCTTAGCCCTAGGCAAACAATTTCTCGGGTCGAAGGTGGGCCTTACTGGGAAGTCATGTTTCAGATTTAGCAGCTCCAGTTCTGCAAACATATCTTTTGCCTTATGGTGAGTGAGACACGTATATCTACCCACTGTGAGGGGGAAAGGAGTTCCACCCTTCTTTCTCTTTAGGCACTTTTCGTGATAAGTAACAAGCTGCCTCGATAGCTCCAACAGGATCAATTTGGGCCCGGCATACCTTGGCAGTCTAGTCGGTTCCCCCAAGAAATTGACTGCCCTTAGATAGGTAAATGTGGGGAATTGAGTGAACAGGGCCCCCACTTCTCAGTAACTGCTACTATGCTCTTGGTCGTGCGACCGTGAGTCATATTCGACCTCAACAGGCAGATGATGAAGTAGAAGAATGCATCATTGATCTTTGTGAATCGGGGATGCTATTTTCCAGCCTTCACTCTGATAGTATTCATAGATTTTAACTTGGGGCCAAACCCCACACCGCATCAGAGCTGGATAGTCCCTTTCTGAAGCTGCAACATAGACCACGTAGGAGTTCATATAGAACCTCCCCGTTGTGTTGAGTTGTTGTAGCTGCTCAGAGATTGTGCTGCTTATAATTTCTGCCCATTCAAAGCGTTGATCGGGCACATTTTTGTTCATTGTTCAAGGTACCGCAACGCATCCACTTGTGAAAATAATGGGCATCAGGAAGCCCAAAACTCTACTCAGGAACGTAATTGTGTCGCTGAGTTCCTCTGAAAAGTCACTATGATGAATGACTTGTGGCCACCGAGTCACTACTTTTTTGTTCTTGAGATAAACTTCATTCATCAGCTGCATGCACTGATCTTCATTGTCATCCCAGGCCTTGATGCAATCTTGTTGGCTGACGGCCACAAAGTGCCGGTGATGAGGAATGCCGAGCATTATCTCAAAGTGGCGGGCAGTGAGGTTAATTATAACCTCGCCCTTCTCACCATGGACACATCTTGTGTCTTTGTTGTAGCATCGGCTACCACCATCATAAATTCATTATTTACGGCACTAACTGGGATCCCACCAGCAAGGTGCAGGGCACTGCCTATCAGCTTGTCCATCCATGGACTTCTCGTGACCCTCTGGGTTCTGGCCTAGAATTCCTCCATATCAATATGACCCAGCTTCTGAGTCTCTGATGTCTAGGTCACACTCTGCTTGGGACTCAGGCATTCTGACCCTCTGATACTTATACTTCATTTCTTCTTCTGTGAGCTTGGCCTTGCCTTTAGATTTGATAGGTTTCTTGCTTGATGTTGACATATGTTCTTCTGAACTTAGTTGCTGATCTGCAACAATAAGAAGTGAAACCCAACGCAAGAAAGCCATGTCAGCTGTCTGATTTTCCATTGAAATGCTGATAGAAGAAAGAGTTAGCAATTTAAAGGCCTCAGGGCAGGGCGCATGAATACTGCAGGTTACAGGGCTAAATAGTAAGGCACACAGAAAGGGATGCTGCAGGGGGTAAATCAGCGCCAAAGGGCACATGGCGCATGGATACCGCAGGTGCATTCTTTTTTTGTTGTAAGCACAAGTGCGCCTGCGCCATATGTATGTGTTTTATAAAGGGCGCATGGATTCTTTATGTTACACGGGAACAGGATGCGCCCGTGGCGCATATAATTTTCATGTTGCATGGAACTTCGGTGCGCCAAAGGCACATATAAGGTTTGTGTAACATATGCTTTTTGTGTGCTTAAGGGAACTTGGCACGCGCATGAAAGGTCTGCATGACATGCTGTTGTTGCAATGATGGATGCGCCTGCGCCGTTTAAAGCTTTGCACTTGGCGCAGATAATTTCTATGTTGCACACATGCAGGGTGCGCCATAGGGCGCAGGTTTTAGCAATGCAACAAATGAATTTGGTGCATCATGAGGGGGTGCGAGGAAAGTGTTTGTAACAAACTAAGGCAGTGCGCCTTGAGGGCGCAACTTTTCACGATGCAAAGAGGTAGGAATGGAATGTGCGCCATGGCATGCGCTGCTTTTTGTAACAGGGGAAATAGATGTGCATCATCATGGCAAATATTCTTCATGTCAGTAGGGGTGTGCCAATGCGCCAAAGGAGAAGAAAAATATAGTTTTCTTTTCAAGCATCAGTTCTCTCTCGAGGGGTTTCATGTGGTTAAGCTTCTTTTGCAGGGTCATTTTGGGGTGATAGAAATGGCTTTAAACAAAGGGTTTCAAAGCTAATATTTCAGATGAGCTTCCTCTACCAAAGAGATCTGGAAAGAGGGGGAAGATCATGTGGAAAATGGAAAAGACAAAGAAGGGGGTGGGGAGTCATGATTTCATTCTTTTCAATCCAATTCATACCCACAAGCAAGCAAACAAAAAACAAACACAAAGCACAAAAGAAAGAGGACCTCTTACCCGGATATTTATAATGAAGAAATGTGCAAATGGGTCCACAAAGCATTCAAAAGACAACAGGGCTGAAAAGTGCAGACAGCTACAGAGAAAATAATAAAATAATCACGTGATTTGCTCGTGACAATGACAATGACAGACGCGCCTATTTATAGGCGAGGAAGCAATAAAATGCGCCACCAACTTTTTAAGTGGCGCACCAAAAGAGTTGTTGACAAAAGAAAAATGTGCCCTTTGGTGCACCAAAAGACACAAAGAAAACATGTGCCCTTTGCGCGCAAAAAGGGGCCAAAGGCGCACGTGCCTTGGCGCACATGAAAGACTTGTCAACATGAGAGGTGCACCATATGCTTGCGCACTATGGCGTGCCAAAGTGGTGTCGAAGGGAGGAATATGTGCACCTTATATGTGCACACCAAAAAAGGGGCGCAAAAAAGATATGTTGACAGAAGGCGCATTTTGCAACGCTCGCGCACGCAAGGAAGACTCAACATAGAGAGGCTTTACCAAAATAACAGCCCATATGTACACAAGAAAGCAAATTGCATGCGCCAAAGGCTTTAAAGGGGGCGCATTTGAACATTTGATGCCTTTTTCATTTAGTAATTATACTCAACTATCTACATCTTTCAAGCATTAATCGTAGATTGTCACAATGATCTTGAAAAAGTCCATACACCTTCCAATCATTTAAATAAACCTACAAGAAGTTGTGAATGAAATATTTTAACGCTTGAACAACTATGCATGAAAATACTTTTGGTGCAGAACGTTTTTTAGAACAAAAGGCGCATGGTATAGGCAAATATGCCTCATTCAATAGTAAAAGTAGTATTTTCCCGATCCTCCTAAGCAATCCTAACATGGTGATATCCAAAGAACCCATCTCAAATGAGTATATTTCACACCCTACGACACCTTCTAGTATTTCCTCGGTGAATGGTGTAGGAAAGGGATCAGCCACACATGTAGCATTTAACTCTCTCTAGTCCACACAGATCCTAATCCAACCATCCTTCTTGATACTGATCACCATTGGACTAACCCATTCTAACTTGTCTAAGGGCTTGATGATTCCAGACTTTAACATTTTTGCAATCTCATCTTTGAACTTTTCATGCAATTCGGGTTCATCTTATAGGGTCTCTTTCTAATTGGGTGTGCACCTTCCTTAAGCTTTATCTTCATCTATCCTAATGATTTATACACACATTAAATTTCATGGTACCCTCGAGGGAATAAGTCTTGATAATCCGGTAGTAAGTCAATGATTTTTTCCACTTCGAGTCTAACCTATAGTCTCCAATTATGGTCTTCTTAGGCTCAACATCTTTTCCAATATTTACTTTCTTTGTTTTCATAAGTTCATGATAGGTGTGTGTGGTCTTATCTACACTATCCAACACCTCACGTCTACCTTGAATGGTATATATCCAAATCTTTTACTTCTTCATCATCAACTAAGTAAACCATTTTTCCTTTTTCTTTCTCAAGGAAAGTTTTCTAAAATAGTGTGGCATCATCCTCTATTTCTTTAGAAAAATGCGCTTCAAAATCTCCTTCATCAAATAAATCTTAAATGAGTTCCTTCACCTTGGTACTATCCCCCATAGTTAAGCACTTTATAACCTTTAATGTTTCTTCCACCGGAGGTTTAGTAGGGAAGAAATCAAATGTCTAGGTCATTCTTGTAATTAAATTTTTCCAATTTCCAGTCTTTGTATGGAGTTCTGCATATACATACCAAACACGCGCGTAGCCTTGTAAAGTTGAATAAAATTTATACACTTAGAGTGAAGGTGATAAAGCTTCCTACCACTTTATCCATAGTCTCTCACACTGCTAAATGTGGTGCTGAATAGGTTGATTACCATGATAAGTGAAAATTTGAGTACGTACATTGCTCCTAAAGAACCTAGTGGCAAGAGAAATCCTCATTTTAGCCCATCCTCTAATATTATCCTTATGAACCACCCACCAGTGCATTTTTGTCCCACATAGGGTATATGCTAGCATATTTCATCTCTCCAACTGGTCTATCCACTATTCCTCCATGGCATGCAGAAACACCATAGGGTCTCCTTCTCTGGTGTAACGAGGTATCGAGTTGTTACCTATTCTCCTGATACAACACGGTCTATTGTCCCTAGTAGATATGTTCTTTGCTTAGCACCCTACCAACTCATAAGTGTTATGAGCCCAATTATCACAAGAAACACTTGTCGTATTGCTAATATACTATGCATCTTCCCACTAAAGGATTCCTTCTTTATATTTCTCATACACCTCTAGGTCCGAGATGACACGTACATAAATCCTATTTAGGTCTTCCTTACTCAAGGGATCAACATATGGCACATATTTTCCATCTGTTAATGGGATGATAACCCTTTCCTCCTTGTTTTCAAAGCTTATATAACCCTTATTGAACCAAAGATCAGCATTATTTGCATAACACCAAGGACGCCCAAGTAGATCCAGGAAGCTATCTGCCTCTTCTAGCGCTAAGAGCTCAAAATCTCCAGTGAACTTGGATCCTTTTATGGTAATGGAGGCATATTTTAAAACTCTGATGGGAGTGGCCTTAGTCCAATTAGCCATGAACAAAAAATTGAAAATGGCTGAAATGGAGCTCTCCCCATTTGTACACATGCATCTAAGGTAAGAACATTGACTTTCACACATGTATCAATCAATATATCACTCAAAATCCACCCATACACAATAGCATTTAGAGTGATCTCCTTGTCATAATCTAGGCGATGAGGGGGAAGATTTGCATGTAGGATTTTCATCCAATCTCAATACTTATGCATGGAGTGTTTCCTTTAACCAATTCCCTAATACTAGAATGATATTCTCCTAACAACCACTTGAACACTTATTTCAAGTCATCCATATCAAATTAGACCATCTCTCGATGATTTATTTTTCTCCATTTTTCATGATTGCTCCTTTAAATATTTTATTTAACCCTAAAGATTTATGAGTGCCTCCATGGTTTTCTAATAAACCTCCTTTTGATGGGAAAGATCTAGGTACCGTGCATGTAGAACCTCCTCCTTAGTGATGGTAGGCTTCTACTACAATTCTTCTTTGGCATGTGTCGCTCGCAGCATGGGTAGTGATCCTTACTTGCAATGCCTCAAATTATGGTTTCAACTTTGGCATGCACTAGTTTTCTATAGCATGATGTATCCTAACCATCCTTGCACCTTTGTTTTCTTGTTTATGTTTCTTACTAAGATGCTCATACAAGTCTAGGAATTCCTCATAACTATGATTCTTCCCACAGAAAGAACATGTAATATTCTGAGGACATTCATGCGTATAGTGGTCAGGACATCTACATGTATAACATGTTCTGCAAGGGAACTTGTCTCATCCACTACCATGGCCTCATCCTCTGAATCCACCATAGTAACCTCAACCTCTTCCATGAATGCCTTCAAAATGCCCTTCACTTCAATCATAGCACACCTAATTGTGATCCTTATCCTAATGCTCGTTATTTCCTTTAGAGTTATCTAAAACTCTTGTCTATCATATTCCAATGTTTATAACATCATGGATCTTACCAATCAATCGGCAAGTATTCCACGTCATGAGTTGTGGACTCCGTAAATTTTACAGTAACAAGAGACGTTCTTCCTTATTGCGTGTTGTAATAATGGGTAGTGGATAACATCATGGTTTAAATGACATATCTCATAATCCAACAGCAATGAGTGTACTGATCTGCAGGGACAACTATCCTTTATGTGACCTTTCACTTCATAATCTATGCAACAAATCCCCGTGCGCATCTCATGTGTTCAATTTTTCAATAGCTTTTCCAACTGCTTCACCATAGCCGCAATCTATGCTTCTAAAAATGGGCTCACCCTAGTGTCTATACTTCCAACTACCTCAGCACGTAAGGCTACTTCAAGTCCTTTGTGTGGATCAATGTATGTCTTATGTGATAGTGCCCTCCTAAAAGGGGTAATCAAACCTCCAACAAACCATTGCGCATGTTGGCTCGCATGAATATCATAAGAAATATTAGATAAAAGTGTTTTGAAATGAGCATCATACTCTCTGACACTCTCAATAGTGCCTTTCTTAATATCCTTGAGCACACTTATACTCTTCTTCTCAAACTCAAGGATGTGAAATTATTTAAGGAAAGCATCTTTTAAAGATGCATAGTCTACACAAGTCTGATTAGGGTCAAACTTTTGTACCAACTGTGTGCACACCCTTGTAGCGTAGTAGCAAATTGACTTTCCCTACGCTTAGAATTCATTATTCCTTAGGCATGCCACAATATTTCACACATGTGCACATGTTCAACAACATCTTCTATGCCCCTATACTCTGGAATATGAAGAGAAATATCCATGTAAATATTCTAGGGTTGGTGCAGACCTTTCCCACCTAATCTAGAACCTCCAGTATTTCCTCTACCTCCAGAACCACCAAATCCACCAGAACTAGAACCACCTATACCTTCTTATCCCGAACCTACATCTAGATTTGGACCAAAATATGTAATTCCCTATGTCCTAACAAGAGTAGTACTAAACTAAACCCCTATAGTCTACGAAGAGTTACTACTCCCGAAGAGAATCCAAAATTCTACATGCTTGAATTCTATGTAGAAGATACACCTGAAAAGGTACCTCCAAACAATAACAAAGACATTTGTGTTGCTATAGATGTTCTTCTTATATGACTTACTCTTTCTTTCCCACTACCTAAATTATCTTGCTTATTGTTCATTATAATAGATAATGGAAGACCAAACGCAAGGGTAAGGTTACCATGTAGATTCATATGCACACTTGTGGCCCAGTTGTCTCTACTGGCACACTTATTATGTGAGGCTGAGGAGGTTCCTTGTCATGCTTTCCCAAATGGGTGATTTCTTGATGCTCATGTTCCATGTCTTCTACATGAACTTCAAATCCTTCTCGAGCCATCTCTCTCCGTAACACCATCTTCTCCACAATGTCGATTACTTCACGATCTCCCTCTCCCATGCCTCATTGTACTTAATCCAAATTTCTTATCTCTTCCTCATTCCCACTAGGTTTTCCATATTTCACCAAGCTTGTTCCTTTCCCCACGCGTAGTGGGGTTTATTTAGCCATCAGTTTTTTTCCAAGTTCAGGGTTACCATAAAAATTTTGATCTCTAGTGGAATGCCTTGCAGGTAAGTTCCCCTGGGATATAGTAAAAATTAGAATTCAGATACCTTTGGGTAGGAATAAGTGTAAATTGAGTACTCCAAGATATAGCTATTCAAAAGATGACAGAACCATGTGTCCACAGCACGAGTCCAAATCAAATTAGCAAAGATAAAGGGTCCAAATTATTCCTACATCCAGACAAGTGTGCGATACCTCCAATTCCATTTAGACATTTAAGAAACCATCCACTCGTACAATTATACTGAAAATATAGTGAATAATCTCTCATAAAAATAGTCATATAGATTCTGATCCACCCACTTGCGTGTGTCAAACTCATATCTAGTGTTGAACCTTCGTGCGTATTTTTCTTCTAGGTTGTGTATCCATTCCTCAACACTTGCTAAGGTCAACCACTATGTATTCATTGTGAACCATCTTGAAAGAAACTAAAAAGAGGTCCTGGCAATAGAACCAATGATGCAACCTAGAATTTACTAGTAAAATCCTAGGCAAGTGGCACATCACTCACTCAGATTGAACGCTCACCCAAAGAGCACAAAGTTACTAGGCCCCTCTTTAGGGTTGTTGTTGCAGGATGTTTGCATGATGAAGACTTAATGCATTTGGGTCCATAATTAATACATCATTCTACAGTGCATGTACAAATCTATATCTAAAGAATAATAGACTTAAATGATAACCATGATGAAATCAACACATGCAAGAGCCAATCATACTCAAGATTAATACTCTGATTCAGCCAATACACTCCATTACATTAAAAATGATAAATATACAAAAGCTCATTATAATAGATAACACCATAGTTTATGCATGCATCATATTTGGCAACATAACCTCACAATAACTCAGTTCTCACATACCACTCCTATACTACGCAATTCACTACATATTTATAAGGGTGGAATTTCCTTCACCTCTTATCTATTCCCAAAATAGGTCGTAGGCTAATAATAGCCATACGCCTTTACAATAATAAGATAACATACAAGAATGCTAATAATAGATTTGTCTTAGTTAACTATGAGTCGTAATTCTATCTTTAGCTCATATCCATGCAAAGCTCTCCATAGCCATTGTTCCAAAAATAGTTGATATGTTTCATGCAAGTATTCTCCCATTTTATGTTCTCCACACACCATCTTCAAATACTAGATCATAATCATGAAAAAAGCTAGATTCTTCAAATACTAGATCATAATCATGAAAAAGCTAAGTCTCGAATCTTTATCTTACCTCCACATGTGATTCCTTTCTGATCCTCCCACACCTTTGAATGTGCTCTGCTCTTCCATGTAAATATTTTGTATGCCTTCTGCTAAGTGTTATACATTGTTTTCTCAACAAAAAGTGAAGAAGAAGTGTGTGATGTATAAGGGAAGGTAGATGGTGGAATGGGATGGGTTAGCCAAGGTGATAATAGAGATGTGGTGAAGGTCATGTGGTAAGAGGCAATGTGGAATGGACTAGTTGAGTAGAAGGGAGTGACATGGGTAATGATGAGGATACTTGAAAGTGATGTAGTTATAGGAGGTAAAAAGGATGTAGGTGATGGAGAAGGCATAAGCTATGTAGGTAATTTGGGTGCAATAGAGGATCGTGACAAGGTATGTTGTTGTGATTTTGGCTTACTCATGGTAGGAGGGTTTTTGACCAAGGTTGATGGATGGGGACCTAGGATAGATGGAAGTGGTGAAGGTGACATATGGGTAGTGGGATAGTTTGGTGCATGCGGCCTAAGAGGTTGGGTCTTCCTCTTAGGTGAGGGAATAGTCTTTGTGATAGCTTTTGAGGATGTGGCTAAATCCAGTTTGACAGGAGGATGGACTAGGCTTGATGTTGGCATGACTCCTAATGTGGCAATGGGTTTGGATACAGAGGAAGATATAGGTGCAGGTAAGGTTTTAGGCATAGGAAAAATTTCATTTGATGGTAAAGGTTTAGGTTTGGGCAAGGGTGATGAAGAAGAGGTCACTATAACTATCATGGGCATGGTGGATTTGGCTATCTGAAACACCTTTGGATAGATCATGGAAGTATCAATAGAAAACATTTATATCTATATTGAGAAAGGTAGCCAAAGATGTCCCCAAAGCATGGAATTGTCAACATAATCGAAGCAGTCAGCCAAGTGTGAAAATGGCACCGTTTTATGGGGGTGATGTTGATTTGGTAGTAATCCCTATAAAGAATGTTTGTGAGATAGGGAAATGGTTGGTCTCGAATCAGTGGATAAAAGAGACAAGAGAAAATCAATAAGATCCATGAAATCCAATCAATAATTGTCACCAATAAGAAGGGATGTTGCTAATGGATCCCCTGTGGATATGGGAGATGATAAGTTGGATGAGGTAAGTACATATTTTTATGAAGAAGAAGTTAAGCATGAATCTCATGTGGGTAGAAGAGTAAGTACTTGAGTTGTTCATCGTGGTTGAGAGGTGTGTGGGGAAACTACATCGATGGATATGGAAAACTCCTCTATGGGTGAAGTAGGAGATAAGGAGACTCCTTTGTGGGTAAAGGAGTAGATGAAACAAGTACCTTCATGGTTAAAAGAGCTCATGTAAGAATCTCCTCGATAGATGGAGTAGGAGAAAATTGAGGAAGAGCTTGTATAATGTCAAAAATAGCATGAACCTCAAAAACGTTACTTCAAGGTTTCGCTAGTTTGGTTAGATGATGGGGTGTGATTTGCAAATGACTTCTTGAATATGTGAAGGTTCTTATTATCTAGTGCATTATGATTATCCAAGAAGATATCTCTATTATCTAAAATTTCTTGGATGATATTTTTGAAATGTATACAATTACCATCGATATGACCTTTAACACGATGATAGATGCAATAATCATTTTCTTTATACCATGCAAACATAGGATGAGAGGGGTCAAAACCAATATGTGGTTTGATGGGTGGAAGAGTGATTACTCCATCTTTTAGAAGTTTTTCTAAAAATTAAGAGTAGGGTTCTCCTATGGGAGTATATTTTCATTTCTCCTGCTTGAACTAAAAATCCTAAATAGAAGAAATATTGGAAGAAGGCTTTGATTGATTAGATGGGTGAGATGGTCTGGCTTTCAAAAATACTGTGTTGGAAGATCATTTTTCTTTAGTGTAATTATTTTTGGTTTAGAAGAAGAAGAGGTATCGTTTTATTTAAACGCAACATTCTTGTTACACAATTATATCTTCTTCTCTTCAATGGCATGAATTTCAAGTTTCGGCCATGGTGAACACCTCATCAAACATGTGGAAGATTTGAACTTGGAGAGTTTGCGACATGTGTCCAAAGAAAAATCCCTAGTAAACAAATCTATTAACTCGCTTTTAGGTAGTTGAAATTTTAGATGGTTGATCAAAACCTCCAATGAGAAATTTTTTTTTGTGATAGATTAGTCTTCATATTGGCTTATCATGTACAAGTTGGTCATGGTGACCTTCTTGACAATGTTTATATAAAATTGATCTAGGAAAGCTTGAGCTACTTAGTTGAATGAGAAAAGTGAGTGCCTAGGTAGAGCACTATACCAATCCAAAGTAGGTCCTGTCAAGGACATTGGGAATGTTTACAAGAGCAAAGCATCATCATGAGTGATTAGATAACACCCATGTTTAAAATATCGTAAGTGTTTTTGTGGGTCTTCTTTGTTGTTAAATCAGTTGAATTTAGGCATTTCCTAGTGCATAGGGTATGGAATAATCAGAATGGATGGGTGAATGGGATCATTACAAATCCCGTCATTTGTCAGAGAGATAAGTGAGCTGGAAAAAGATGCTTCCAATGTCTGCATCTTGTTGATCATCATTTTGATAAGATCATTGGTATTTTCTCGATGACTTGCACCCCCTACATTATAAAGGGTTCAATGAGGAGGGTATGATGTGGGTGGAATCCCAGTATGTGGTGGTTCCAAGTATGAAAATTTTGAGGGAGGAATGTAGGTGGAAATAGATGTAGATGGTAAGTATCCTGAATAAGTGATAGATAAAATAGGGGGTTCTTGGTGATAAGTGTAGGTAGGTGTAGTGGATGTAATGACTCTCATAGTAATCAGAGGAAGAGAGTACGGGATGGAGAGGAAATTTTTTTATAAGGGAGTATGGGTTGCCGACACCATGGGTAGCTGAGATGTAATAGGTATATGAGAGGTGGTAGGTGTAGATAGACCTACACTCAAGGTGGTTGATAAAGGCATGGTTAACACCGTAGGAGCGATTCACATCACAGTACAACAGATTTCATAGGTACGGTAGATATTGTTGATGTAGGGTCTAGTTGGGACACCAAAGGTGGTAAGGTAGAAGAGGGTAAGGCTAAACTAGTAGTAGTTGATGCAAAAGTGGGTACGAGGGTAGGAGGAATAGACACAGGCATGTCGTATACAAGCTACCTTGATGAATCATGGGTATATGAATGAGTGAGATAGTCTTTGCATAAAGCAGCAATGTTATGATCAAGGAGCCTTGCAAACTCCTCATCACTAATGGGTATGGAAAGATCCTGATTGGGGTCCATGGGTGATGAGATTGAAGGGGGTGATGGGCTAGGTGGGAGCAATTGGTGGATAGCATGAAACATGAGAGTGTTAGCTTGTTTATGATTCAAAACCATGTGAATGACGATAAAATAGGTATTTTAATATTTGTTAATGATGCAAAATAACATAAGTAATGGGAAAAATTAGTCTAAAATAAGTGATTATATCATTTTTCTGATTGGAAAATAAAAACATAGAGACCGATGTCGGTATGCGGGTAACCACAATTGGTAAGCTCGGACCGATGTCGCCATCCGTGAAGAATAAGAGATTCAATTATTTTTCAATGAAAAGTAAAAATGGGTCAACCTGGATCCTGAAAATGATATCAGAGACTCAGGAGTGGGATAAAAATGGTAGAAAAAACCACAAAAAGAAAAGGAAGGTGAAGAATACTATTCTGGAAAAAATAACCAAAAAGTATATAAACCAATGTTGGTCAATTAACCAATGCTAGTAAGATTATACAACTGATGTCGGTCCACTGTACCGATATATTTAGTTCTGTGAAATCTGGGAAGAGAAGAAAAATGGAGTTTTTGGTTATTTCAATCAAATAAAAGGGTCAACCGAGAGACCGAGTATGGCTATAAGGAGTCCTAGTAAACCCGAATAAAACTGAATACACTAGTCGTGATATGGGGTATAAAACAATAAGAACAAATTAAGAAATACAACTCACACCTTAAAACACAAGTATACAAAAGCTAACAAACACAAAATCCTACGTTGTATATTTTATGTTGTGGCTTATGCCATTTAGGACTGACTGTAAGCATAATAGAATTTTTGGTTAACAAGGGTGCCCTATAAAAGATGATAACTATGGCTGGTTTTAGGTAAGTTTTGGTGTGGGAGATCCTTCTCTGAGATGATGACTGGATAGAGAAACCAATTGGAGCCCACTATCAATCCTCTAATCATGTGATCATTGAAAAATTCTTCTAGGGAATATGTTGTTTAAGAATTGTGTAATTTTTTTAGTGATTTTGTATAGAGAGTGTGCAAAATGTGAGCTACAGTTCAATTTGTCAACCATCAGCTGGGCATGACTTCCAGCATATAGGTTTCCCACAATTTAGATTAGATATAATGTAACAAACTCAACAATGCAAGTGCACAAGTTTTAAAACCCAAATCCATAAATTATATTCAATGAGAACAAATTATGAAGAGGTTAAGGGTATGACTTTCACTAAATGTAATACAAGAAAAGAAAGAAGAATTCTTTTAATCCCAAAAACAAGTGTCACTGAGATAATTAGAAGAAAAGAATATTTCCATAGAAGAATCTTAATGTGAACTCGTTTCAAATGAAAATAGACACACAATATTTCCCTAGGAATGAACAATGCAAAGAACCCCTGATGGGTCCCACCGGGCATGCCAAGATGTTTCACCTAATTTTTATTTGGTTAAAATGGAATAGGAAATAGGTTAGGAGGAATACCGTGATATGTAGGTCAAAGGTTGAATGCAAGCAAGACTAACTTTTTTATGCAAGTTGATCATAAAGAGATTCCCTTTGGCTATGAGGAATAACCTATATAAGAAAAAAAAAAAAAGACCACCAAATAGTATTAATAATATAGGTTAGTGGACTGCCTAGCGAGTGCTAGATCCAGGAAGCGAGGTGCTTCCTAGAAGGTTGTCAATCCACTTTTAAATACAATTTAATGCAAATATCATGAAGTAAGGAAATCCTACTATAGTTATATGATTTAGGTATCTCATGCAAATACAATAATAAAATCTAATATAACAGGAAATGTTATGATTAAATCTGGGCATTTGGTAGGTTATTCTGGATTTTACATGTCTAACATGGGTCTTAGATTGATTGGGTAAGGTCTAGACTAGTTCTAGTTAATCGAGAGGCTTGTTGGTCGAAGGAATTAAATGACACAGAGACGCAGAGATATTGGTTAGGTGACCGATGTCGGTAAGGAGGTGAAACTGACGGCGGTTAGGGAACCAATTTCGATAGGGGACATTGATAATAATTTGATAAAATTGGGTTTGGGCTTCTCTATGATTTCACAGAGAGTAAGAAGGGTGTGGTTAGGTTTTTGATATTACTGAGAAGACTCGGGGATATAAAGGGGGAAGTTACAGAAGGCAAAAAGGATATAGGTGGTTGGGTTGGTAGATTGGTGAGGAGGTGGAGATAAAGGAATACATGAAGAAATAAAGTATAATGAAAGAGGTAAGGAATATATACTTTAAGCAAACACAATATGATTGGAATCATGTATACTTGCATTTACATATCTAGTAGTTAAAGGTGGGGGTGGTTGATTTGTGAAGAGATTCTGGAGTCGGTGTTGTGGCGTAACTCCCATAATGTTCCCGTGAATATTCCAATTCTCTCGGAAGGAGAATCGATGCTTACTTAGGTCTTTGGTTGAGTATTTTATGTCGTCTGATACCGAGAGGCTTTGGATTCACGCTTGAATGTAATAGTTCTCCTAAAACTGAAACCGAAAAACCTAGGTAACATGTTGTAAAATTATATATATAGGAACCAATGGTGATTAGGTAACTTGACATCACCGAGGGATAACTAACATCGGTTAAGGTAGATAAATCTATGATTACCAAAAATAGATAGATATTATCGAGATTTGGTGTGTTTTCTAAGTTGAGTCTGCTTAGGGAAGTGGATTTCTCATTATAAAAGGTAGGAAGGTCATATAAGAAGTCCAATTAGGTTTGAGAATAATTCTTAGTTAGTTAGGTCAAGTGGTGACTCAACATTGAGAGTGATGACTCAATGTTGAGAGTGATGACTTGGTCACTATGAGTTAAATGCCCCTGGAATGGGTCCAGGTGAGGTGTAATGATGAGGTGGAGGTGTGAGGATGAAATTAACTTAATTAAAATAATTAAATCAATTAATAATGTGAGGATGAATATTAATATGGGATGAAGGGGTCATGATTAGTTAAATGTGTTACGTTAATTAATTGAAGGGGACTAAAGGGCATGTGACCCAAATTTGGTGTCTACAATGTTGTAAGTAACCATGTTGGAAATTTCTAGTTGAAGTTGCACACTTGAAATAATTTCTCCCAAAGGGTGAATTTTCATCGTTTATAATCCGAGGGAGTAGTTTCTTTGCTTGGAATGACAATGGTCTTTTTTAATTTAGGTGGTTTAATTTTATGATTCTAAACATTCTCGAAAGTGTGATTTTTATCGACACCATAATTGACAACATTACAATTCTCATTGATGAACTTGGTATTTTCATGAGTATGATTATTATTTTTGGTTGATCCTTAGAATAATTTTTATGAGAACTTTTGTGATAATATATTTTTGATTTAGCTCTCTTTCTCGGTGGACCTCCTCAAAATTTATGATACAATGCATATGCATTTGGAAGTATATTTAAATGTTAAGGTTAGGAATGAAGATGTTAACCAATTGTTTCTCTTAAATAGAACATGGGAACTGTATGATGGAAAAGTGACAAGTGAGCATGGGAATCTACAAGTAACTCTTCCTCGCACCCGACCTCCCGAGGTCGTGTCGAGACAGCCGGTGGGGATGGAATATGTATGGTATGAAGACAAACTAGTTAGGCAATCTAATGTCTTCAATACAAACTAGCGGAACTTGCGAATCTAAGGTAAAGAAGGCCCTCCTAACCTGAACTGGTGTGATAAATTGATCGGAAAGGATGACTTCTCGAAGGCTCCAATCAATATCAAGCTCTGGCGTGATTCGATTTATGGGTTGTGGAATACGTGGAAAATGACCTGGGATAGTTTCTTGTATGTCTCCATACAGGGTCATAAGATGAATGATGGATATAGTTATTTCTATGGGTGATTCTCTAGCCTAGTCCAGAATTCCCTAGCTTTGTTAGCTGTTGTGTCTAGCAAGGATAATTGTTCGATGATGATAGGCGGAAGTGGGGTAGATCTAAATACTAGTGTGCGTAGGCTAGTGTCTATGTCTGATGTACTCACGGATTCGTTAGGCTGCAGGATTTGTGGGTCACAACCGTGGACTCGTAGTTGTTGTGGTCCTGCTATGGTCATGTGTGGAATCAACCCCTAATCCCTAGTATCCAGTAATCATATGCTTTCTCAGCTTCTATATTTAGGATCAATAACTCTGTGATTTTCTCATAATATCTTACAGGCGTTCGTGCAACCTGGATTCTTAGGCTGGTACCTATATCTATAAGAGTGTCTCCTGCATCTGGCTGTGGGACCAAAGGATCACAACCAAAGGTTTGTTCTCTTTCAAGCCCTTCTACAGTCATATGAATGTTGCCTAGGGTAATCTATAGTTCTGGTTGATTTGACCAAAACATGTGTGCTTGGTCATCTTCTATGTTTAGCCCGCTCAACTGGGAATTGATTTGTTGCAAGCTTACCGTTGTTCGGAAGACTTGGATCCTAAGATTTTGATCTATATCAGTTATTGCTTGTGATGAGATTGGGCTGAGGCACGATTGGCTCGAATACGTATTCTCTAGGCTCCCTAGGTCCCGTAATTGTCATACAAAAGCAACAATGTAAATTAACTATAGCAAAATGAAATTTAACTACGTGAAGTATATCTATAGTATAAATGGTTTCTCTATTTTTGTGTTTTCGATGAACTATATGAATTTAAGAAAGAAGCTATTTAAAATATCTAGAATTGATACTAAAATAACAACTTAAAACAAAAAAATAACCAAGTATAGCTATTTGTCTGCATGTAATTTGTAGATCTATTCTAAACAATGAAATAACTTATCTAATCTATTTGCAAGACTCTCAATCCTACCTCAGAAGTGAGGAGTGAATCATAGTTTCTTGGAAACTATCAATCCCCATAGCTTCCCTGGCAATATCGAGAGTAAAATTAACTGAAATAAAATGATTGGCTACTTTATTTGATATGTTTCTAACTAGAACTTTGAAAGCTAGAACCTGGATTCTGCAGAACAGTGGCGAATCCGATGGTGTGTGTGATCTTTTCCCCTCAATGTGATCTCCTCATTCCTTCATGTTCACGTGGATCCAGAAAAGCATGTAATGCTAGCATCAACAAAAGTAGATATTGGTATAAATGCAGCTTAGGATACAGACTAAATACAATGCGAGTAGGAGAGGGATAGTGCAAAAGTACAGAGCTTGGCTTATGCAATTCCTAGTGGGATTTATTGTGAGTCATGCAACTTAAAGCATCCAGAACCTAAAACTATCCTATTTGAAGAACAAAACCTGCAACTTTAATGGCTTCCTATTGAAAACAAGCTATTCTACTCCAATGGATTGGATGAAATATCAACAACACTTGCACAAGATGGATATGTGGCTTCTTAACAGCAAAACAATACTAACTAAGCATGCAATGAAAGAAACTAAGCATTCTAAGCAAAATGAAAACTAAATCTATTGCAAAGAGAAATCAGAGGCAAATTTGAGGGGCCATTTGCTTGAGCACAAGCTAACTATTTATAGCATTTGCATTTACCCAAGGTAAAAACCAAATAGAACTCTTAAACTATAAACAATGGCAAAACACTATTCTAGGGAACCAGAATCATAAATGCAAGCTTATGGCGGTGAAAGAAAGCTGGTAAAACGTTTAAATTACGTGAGTCATGTTAAAAGAGCTTTCAGGAAAATGCGTAAAGGACCACCACCCTGAGCGGCGGTGGTGGTTACAGACCAACGCCTGTGCAAGGCGGCGGTTTCTTCACCAAGAGAAAAAGGCCAAGAAAAGAGGGGAAAGGGGAAAACAAAGCACGCGGGGGCTAAGCGGCATGCGGGATGTTAATGCACACTTAGAGAGCTTTTCTAGATCCCAAACACCTTGCGAGGAGACTTGTATCATCATTGGGGCACCTGTCATGTTGTTCGGGCAAAGATACCTTACAATTTTGGGTACGTACATATTGTCCCCTCGGAGAATCATTTTAGCCATGAAGAGGCGTAAAATGGTGGGTCCGAGTATGGCGGTCCCGAAATGGGAAGTTAGAAGTTATACCTGATACATCCATGTGTTGAAATGACACCGTCCAAAATTCCCGCTACCTACAAAATGAAAAGAGAACTCAAGTGCAGATAGACACAATATTTTTGAAAATAAACGCTAAAATAACAGGAAATGAGAACGTACCATTTGTGTGGGGATAAGAACTTACCTCCGTCGGTGCTCCAAACCTGTGAAAAAGGCATTTAAAAGAATCAGGGCACTATATATATGAAAGTGGGTCCATTTTCCTATTCATTTGTGTGAGTTGATTTGATTGGTTTTGAGCTCTGGAACCCATGGTGAGAGTTTCTTGTGTCAAGAGAGTCAAAATGTCTATGACAGATAGTGATCATGCCTCCGCATGCAGAAAATCGACCCACAAGATCACATGGGGGGGTAATTTTTGAAAATGTTAGTGTTAAAAGGTCCATCTAGGAGCAGCGCCTATTGGGTAGGCTTTGTTTTTAGGTAAAATGGTCCTTTTTTGCATTTTTTAGGCTTTTTAAGTTTAAAAACTCATGTGGGTTTTCAGACCAAGACCACCACCCTACCTAGGGCAAGGTTACACGACCGCCGCCCTGTTTAGGGCAGCGGTTACATGACCGCTGCCCTTAAGGCGGCAGTTACGAAACCACCTCCCTGCTCCAGGCGGCGGTTTTACAGTAATGTAAAAAGAACATCCCTTTGAAATTGTTTTTGCTTTTCTAGCATTTCCAGTATTACTTGGATGCTAACTTGCTCTATTTTGTGTGTTTTTGGGTGTATGCAGGTGAGAGAGGAGTATATCTGGTGGAGTAGACAGAGGGAGTGTGATTGGATCCTAGGGGTACTAGATGCCCTCTCACAGGATGAGGAGGACACTCTTCAGTGGGATGGGATACTACGCATTTCATGCGTGCCCCATGTTACACCATCTAGTCACATTCTTTGTGACCTGTTCTCATATTAGGATGCTAATCGAACACCTTCCGATTATCAGGGTCCGCGGTGAGTGGACCATCACCTTAGAGGACGTTTATTGTATCCTGGGGGTCCCGATCATCGGGAGACGACTCACCCTAGAGACAACAGGTTCACGGGCCCATATTACACAGTGGGCTACATACATGGGAGATGCAGTCATCTCCACGGGGTCGAAGAAGGGGTTAGAATTCAATCCATTCCTAACTTTCCCATCCCCTTACTTCATTAGGCTATCATGGGGATCCTTTCCTCGAGTCTGATTGGGGACAAGGGAGGAGACACCTTGTTATACTGTTGGTCCCCCATTATTGCACAGATAGAGGGACACGGTCGATATATGCCTAGGGAGTAGACATTCTTGGGACCACCTACCATGACTTATACAGGGTAGTCCGTTTACAAGGGCAGTCCTTGAGCCACCCGACCTTAGTCATGAGTTGGGTCTATGAGCACTTCATCCCCTATGGCAGAGGTGTAGAGGTGGCAGATCCCGGAGCTGTGAGGGCAGCTAGATGGACAGACATGTCGGTGCTCAGAGCACCTCATCAACTAGTTGCTTCCCTGACTACTGCCGACATGGAGGCCACACCATATCAGACTATGGTAGGCATATGGGGTGAGGAGGCTCTTACTTTGATCTCCTACTCCACCACAAGGCAACTTATCGATAGAGTGGGGCAAGTGGAGATACACCCTTTTGGCCAAGTTCCTCAACGAGTTTTCCTACCCTACATGGGTATGCTTCCCCTAGTAGCACCAAGTATATAGATTAGTCTAAGATGCCGAGGGGGCTAGAGGCCGGGGTTAGAAAATGGTTACTCCCGTGTTCCTATTACAGCCAGGAGGATAGTACGTGCGCGCAGGGAGAGCCGGTGCGCCTCGGGCACCCTTGCTCTAGATTGTCGTGGGTCCTGCCCATAACAACGATGACCCCATTGAGGTAGAATCTGAGTCTGAGGATTTTACAGGAGGAGAGATAGAGGAGGAGACTGAGGACAGTGATCCTAAGTGGCATGACACCCAGGATATCATGCAGCAGAGAGGCTGCCAGAGAGTGCGAGAGGGTGACTCTAGTTTCAGAGGAGCCACTCTCCCAAGGCCATGGGGAGGATGAGTCTATTGCGGGGTGCTACATTGCTCCAGTCACAAGAGAAGCCCCTTAGTCAGCGGTGGCATCCGTGGCAGGTGTTGATCCTATAGATCCATCCTGGAGGCCTGGTGATCCAAGTAAGTTACCCTCTCTCCTTTTAATGTTTATTTTTAGTTAGGATCTCTTTAGTTGCTATCTTGTATTTCTAATTTCTTGTTTGGTTTCTAATTTGTTTTCTCCCTTGTTTCTAGAGACCGTCGATGAGTGGTGAGATTTGACTCACAGGGTATGCATTAATACCCTAATGATCCCCATGGAGAGGACCCACGCAGAGTGTCCATGGATGCTTTGGGAGCCCTCACCCGCTTGGTAGACATACCGACATTTTCGCTCCAGGTCGCATGTGGCCGAGGATGGTATCGACTCTCCGCACGAGTTATCGGGGTATAGGACGGCCGAGCGCTTGATGAGTAGCCATTCTCATGGTGAGACTACGGCTGCCCCTCGAGATCCCGAGCCTTCCATACACTCGCAGCAGCGCCGGCATAGCCGAGTCCTAGGCGTGGGCATGTGCCATCAGAGGGGTATCGTAGGGATTGAGAAGCCTGATGGCTCTCCTAGATGTTTTATGATACATTCTTTTGTATATCCTGCGCTCTTTGAGTGTTTTGACCATGCTTAGTGCATGATGGCATTGTCCAGATTATTTTGATCATTTATATATATATATATATATTTGTTCTGGATCAAACCCTTGGCATTCATGGCTTACTTTCCCTTTCCAATTTCCTTATGTAGATTACGATGTATGTATGCATGCTCTTTTAGAATGTATGTAATGGAGAACAAATGATGCAAGTGTTTGACTTTCTTTTTATATTTCATGATGCTGATATATGATAATGTAGATATAATGTGATTTTGAATTTTAGCTTTTGTAAGCAATTTTGAACACTTCATATTTGTTTTGGCAAAGTGATGAATATAAACCGGTATGATGAACAGATAAACTTGCCCCTACCCCCAACTCCACGTAACTAGTAGGATGTGAGGGCTTATCACCGAGAGTTGGGAAGGGCGCAAGTTATGAGATGTGTTTGAAATGATATTGATGAAAGACAAACAAAGCTTTAGCGGAACCAAATTAGGATACCACAAGTCCACTCCACTCGAGTGACTTCATAGTTTTGGATGCAACTTGCTTTACGGTTTATCCAAACTTAGATCCATAGATGGCCACATAGTAGACAAAATTTGGGTTTTTAGGATTTTAACTCTCTTGGAATTTTGAACATCTGATTCATTTGTTTTTAACTCAAAGCTTCAAGGTTTGAATTGTTTGTGTATGACCTTTTGCATTCGTTTGTCAAGAGGACCCCCTACACTTTGCCCCATGCTACTAGTAAGAAGCATGGGTTTATCACTGTGGGCCAAGCATAGGCGAGTAAGAGAATTTCCATCCTTTCCCAACCCTACGTCACTAGTAAGAGATGCAAGCTCATCACCAAAGGTTGGTGGGGCAAGGAAATGTGTAAAATTAAAATTTTTTGTTTGATCAATGTTTGACTTGTTTACTTGAGTAAAATGTCAGTATGTGTTTATTTCCAAAGAGATATACATATGGGATAGATGTGACACCATGAAGCTTTTAGAATGCAGACCATAGGCAAGACACCTATCCTAAGAAGAAACCAAAAGTGAGAATAAACTTGTAGATCTTGGCATGGTTACCGTTAAGACTTTGTCATGTCTAGCTTTATTTGATAAAATGATTCCGAGATAATTTGATAATATCATGAAAATGGAGAAGTATGATTAGAGTGTTTATGCCAACAACATCATAAGTTTGTAATGAATTGCTTTGAGAATAAAATCCTTGATCACAATTTGTGTACGAAACAAGAGACAGACAAAATGATCCTAATCTATATAAAGATGCAATGTAGATACAATTATAAGTAGTGCTAGGCTTATGCATAGAACCACTTGAGGTGCAGGGAATTGACTGTTTCGCCAAATTCCTCACCTTCCAGTGTACATAAGAGGTATGCACCATTTCCATAGTCCTTCATGACTCGGTATGGGCCCAACCATTTAGGCCGGAACTTCCTTCCTTCACCGGTCTTCTTGTCGATCCGGCTGTCTAGTCTTAGAACTAGATCACCTTCATATATGTCGCATTCATAGACCTTCTTGTTATATTTCCAGCACATCCGGTCAGCATAGACTCTATGTCGTTGTTCAGCATCTAACCTAGCTTCATCTAGGCTTTCTAGTTGGGAAAGACGTGCTTCTCTATAAGCGTCTTCATCCAAAATCCCTTGTAATGAAATGCGAGACTGGGTATTTCAACCTCAAGTGGGAGAAGCCGCTTATGCCCCGAATACTAGTGAGAAAGGAGTTGCTCCCGTTGGCATTCTTATTGAGGTTCGGTGAGCCCATAAGGCCGATATAACTTCAAGTGTCAATCTTGTTTGTTTTCTTTCACCGTTTTAAGGAGAATGGTCTTTAGTGTTTTATTCGTCAACGCCTACCTATCCGTTGGCTTGAGGGTAATACAAGGAAGCCATATGATGGCTTATTTTAAATTTATTGCACAATTCGTGAACTTCGTCATTCTTGAAAGAAGTTCCATTATCTAAGATAATGATCTCATGGATACCATACCTGCAAATGATTTGGTTCAAAATGAACTTGGCGATCACGGAACCCAAGATAAAGCAGTAGAGGCATAGCCTCTACCCACTTGGTAAAATATTCAATGGCCGTGATTATAAAATTATGGCCATCTCAGTAGATGAGGGGATAATTTCCCTATCAAATCTAGGCCCCACGTGGAAAAGGGCCATGGAGTAGTAATCGGTTGTAGAGCTTGTGCGGCATGTGGATCTCATGGGAGAACTCTTGCACTTATGACACTTGCATACAAATTCTACTGCGTCGTGTTCTAGAGTGGGCTAGAAATAGCCCATTCAATGTATCTTACGAGCAAAGGCATGGCCACCAAAGTGGCCTCCACACATTCCACTCGTGAGATTCATGGAGAATCTTCTTGGATTCTTCTCGTGTCAACACATCTTAGAAGCATTTCGTCGAATGCTTTCCGATAGAGCACTTACTCTATAATGACGTATTTAGCTACAATAAAATGTAACTTCCTTCTTTGTTGTGGTGTAGCCACTTCGGATACATATGGTCCATGATATAATTAATGATACCCGTACCAAAGACACTCGAGAGATAGAAGGTCGGGTTTCGATGTAGTATACGCACTCATCTGGGAAGTCCAGATCTACTAAATTGCCTCCATCTAATGGGTTATCAGCTAACCAATCTGTGATGATTTGTCCCTTAACAGACTTCGATTTACAAATGTTAATTTGAATTCTCCCATTAAGGTTATAAAATGTCCATTCTTATTAGATAAGGACCCTTGAGTGAGAAAAGTTTGTAAATGGTTTGTTTTTACCATGACCCTTGTTTCTTGATTTAGCATATAATGTCTTAGGCATTTGGTTGCAAAGACTATGGCAAGGCATTCTCGTTCGCTTATGTATAACGCATTTCATAGTCAAGCGTGTTCGGCTAATGAAATAAATCACACAATCTCTCTTTTCATCGTCTTCTTGAGCCAAAGATACGAGCTAGAGACATTGGTAGCTCGTGAGTATAAAATTAATGGGTGATCTATCTTAGGTGGCATTAGCGTAGGTGGTGACAACAAGAAACACTTAACTACATTGAAAGCTTCATTGCAATCTTCAATCCAATCAATGCTATAATCTTTCTTGAGTAAATTTTTGATTGGATGAATGATGAAACTTAAGTCCAGGATGAATCTCCGGATTGCACCCAGCTTTCCGAGAAATGACCTGATTCCAGATTCATCCGAAGGTGGGACCATTTCAAGGATGGCCCAAATTTCAGTTGGGTCAACATCCATCCTTGTGACGATATGATGTAACCTAGGAGCTTCCCTCTTGTTACACCAAAGACACATTTTTCTGGATTTAGCGTGACTCCATATTCTATCAGACGTGAAAGAATGATGCGGAGTACTTCCGGATGGTCACAACGCTTCTTGGTCTTAGCTAACAAGTCATCTACGTAGGATTCCATGATTTTATGAATTAAATCATGAAATATATATGTCATAGCTCACTGGTATGTAGCACTAGCATTCTTGAGACCAAATGGCATAACAAAGATAGCAATAAGTTCCCCAAGGAGTTATGAACATGGTTTTATCTTGATCTTGTTCAGATATTCTGATTTGATTGTATCCCAAGAATCCATCCATGAGAGACAAAAGTTCAAATCCAGCTGTTGCATCAACAATGACATCAATGGATGGCAACGGGAAGTCATCTTTAGGACACGCTTTGTTAATGTCTCGAAAATCTATGCAGATGCGTATCTTCCCATTCTTCTTGAGAATGGGAATGATATTAGATACCCATTGAGAGTAATCGACTGGTTTGATAAATCCTACTTGGAGGAGTTTTATTACCTCCTCTTTCACCCGAGAGCTACTTTGGGTTTCATTGGTCTCGCTTTTTGTTTAATTGGTTTTGCATCTGATTTAGTGATGAGGTTGTGTACCAAAATTTGGGGTGCAACTCCTGTCATTTCCTTGTAACTAAATGTGAAAGCTTTTTGATGTTCTTTGAGGATCTGAGTGTGTATTTCTACTTCTTCAGGGTTAACGAGGATCCTAATTTCAATATCTTTGGTTCATCTTCCGTTCCGATGTTAATATCAATTGTTTCTTTGATCAAAGAGGTGTTACCTTCTTCAAACTCAAGTGGGGATGGAGGTAAATCCAAATCATCCCCATTTTCTACTGTGTATATGCTAGGTTCTGTTTGTGAGGGAAGTTCCATCATGGGATTTCTGAAGTAGGAAGACGAATGTGGGATTAAGGAAAAATCTATCATATGATAGGAGAGATGCAATGCCGCATAGGTGTTTAAATAACTCAAAGTGGCCATATCACTATCAATGTGGTCTAGGGTAGTAGATTTGTTTTCATTTCCGTTTAACAGAGAATTTGTCATTATTTTTATCAATGGTTCAACCCGAAGGGATATCATGAAACGGGTATCCTATAACTTATTGCTTGGAGTAAAATGTGATGTTGAAGTTGCTATTGAATCAGCAAGAAGATTTTTCTCATGGGATTGCTTCAATTGATATGAAGTCAAACTCTTTGCTTAAATCTAATACAAACTTTTTATAAAGTCAGAAATGCTCGGCTTTGGTTTCATATATCTCAGAGACTTGGTTTGCTACCAATTGTGAGTCTCGTAAGACTCTGATGTTATCAACACGGATTCTCTTAGCTAAGATGAGGCCAAGGAGGAGGGCTTCGTACTCAGCGCCGTTGTTTGTGCATTCAAAATTTAGTTTAAAGGAAAATGGTAGGACTTTTCCCCCGAGAGAAGTAAGGATTATTCCTGCCCCAACTCCATAACGACAACTAGCCCCATCAAAATGGAGAGTCCAATGTTTAGCTGGGAGTATAGATGTTGGGACATTTGTTGTGTTAACATCTTCTACCTCTACCATGCAGAGATCTACCGCTGGGAGAGAACCGACACCCAGGGAATATCCCACGCCTACAGAATCAAATGGTAAGAACATTGGTAGATCTTGTTCTATTAATTCAACGATTTTTGCAGTAGTTCCTAATGATATTGTTTCTACAGTGTTAGCCTCATCTTTGGGGGTTGGGGTTGCCTTGGCTAGGCTCATAGTTTCAAGATCTGTTGTAGGTACCAACTTTTCTTTTGGTTTTGCGTCGGTAGGTTTATTAAGTTGGTTTGTTGGGAGTTCAAACTCTGAGTGCATGCCTGGTCTTTTTTTTAAGTCAGCTAGGTGTACATAAAATGGTTTTGGATCACCTTTGGCTAAAAATATCCTTCCTAAGTGTAAAAACCTTACTTCTTGAAATAGTGTAGAAGGGATTGCCTTCATACGGTGTATCCATGGTCGGCCTAGGATCATATTATAGTTAGTTTCACGATCTATAATATAAAACTTAGTCAAGATGGTTTTGGGTCCTAAAGTGACCGGTAATATTATAGTTCCAACCGATGTGGCTTTAAGGCTATCATAGCCGCTTAGTGCGTTTCGAGTCGTGGAACAATTGGTTTCTCCATACCCTAGCTTTTGAAGGAAAGAGAAGGAGACTATGTTAATCAAGTTGCCCCATCATCTATCATTACATGCTTTACATAGTTGTTATAAACCCATACTTTTAAATGTAAGGTCGGATCACCTCGGCATGCAATCTCAGCATTTGTCGGCATTTTGTTTATCTCAAATATGAATTCGACATCCCTATCCGCCTGCCCCGGGGATGAACATCAAAGTCCACATGATTTACCTATGTTTCAGGAGGTGGAGTGATGTTAATTAAATGACCTAAACCTAATGCTTCTAAAAGAGCAGCCCTGTGGGTAGGAGAGTTCTTTAGTAAGTCTAAAAATGAAATGTGCGAGAAGGTTTTTGTTAGGTCGTTAATTAAATCATAGGCACCCACAGGTTTTGCTACGATTTGTTGGATGTTATCCACCTCTGGCAGGTGGCTTGGACTTGGCTGAGAGAAATACTCTCGCGTCCTTGTTATAGCTTTGATGGGTAGTTCAGCGTCTAACTCCACTAAACCGACTACCTTAGGTCATGGCTGACTTCCTAGTTGTGGCGCAACTAATGGATTTAGTGAGGTCGAGGCTTCATGATCATTGTTTCCTGTCATTACACCCTTGTTTGTCCCAGTTAGATTTAGCCTGTTGTTATCATGATTTGGGAGTGGATCATTAAATATCTTCGGGGTGCGTTTGAGGGATACCGCCCTGGAAAAGTATTTGATGTTGGTGACGTAGGATCTGCCAAGAACATATCCATGAAAAGTTGTCTTTGTTCATCTGGCAAGCATTGCATGAATTTATTATAGTCATGGCACATTCTAGTGTCATGGCCCCAAATTTTGTGGAAACCACAATACGAATTAGGATTGTAATTCCTAGTTTGTTGGTTTGGCGTGTATTGTGGCCCAAAATTTTGATCAAACCATTGTCTATTAAAATTTTTCGTTTGTTGTCTTTGGTTTGAATTCTGGTTTTGG
Source organism: Taxus wallichiana var. yunnanensis (assembly GCA_018340775.1). Lineage (NCBI taxonomy): Eukaryota > Viridiplantae > Streptophyta > Pinopsida > Cupressales > Taxaceae > Taxus > Taxus wallichiana. The sequence goes on from CM031236.1 coordinate 264,703,731, forward strand.
TACCTAGTTGAATTTTGGCTTGGACCCTGTATGGGATTTTTCCGTTGTTTTTGTTATTGTTGTTGTTGTGGATGGTTAAAATCCACTGTATTGATTGTCGGGGTAAAGTTGTTGTTTCGTTGGTTGTTTATTTATGATGGAGTATTGACAACATTTACCTTCTTAGGCTGGTCGGTTACTCCATCTGTTGTTACACCCCGATTTTTATTAAGGATTTTAGGTCCTTGATTGACATTCATGGTAGTAGGATAAGTTGTGGTGTTCTGGTTGGAGGTGATTAACCTCCCGTTTGTTTCATACGTTTACGACCACTATCAATTGTTGCTTGATATATTTGAAGAGTGCTCTCAAGTACTTCATCGTAAGTCTTTAGTGGAAATCGGCTTGACTTCTTCCTTCACTTCTCTATTGAGAGAATGAAGGAATAAATCACATAGTTCCATCTGATCCATGTTTGGAGCACTCGCCAATGAATAAAGAACTAGTATGCCACCTTTGGATGAAATAGGCGACGGATTCATTGTGTTCTTGCTTGATGTGTAAGAATTCCCTGATTCCTATCCTTAATAGTTTGTTCATGTCAAAGGCATTGATGAACTCTGACATGAGTTGTTTGAAAGAATGTATGGAAGCCTCAGGTATTCTATAATACCAATCAAGAGCGATACCTTCCAAGGTTTTGGGAAATATCTTAGCAACAACCCCATCCCATGGGAGTAGTTCTCGAATGGCTGTAGCGTAAGCTTTGATATGTGCATTTGGATCTCCCTCACCTTTGTATTTGGGTAAGTCGGAAGAGGTCTTGGAAGCATGACGCTTCGTATGGTGAAATCTAAGGGCTCTTTCAAATATTCTGAATAAGTCCCTATCGCATAGGTTTCAACCATTGATGGTACTTGCTGAGGGAGCAAAGGTGGAATGGGTTGTTGATATGGCGTAGCGTATGCATTGGTAGGGGCATAAGGGAACACTTGTGTTTGAGAAAACATGTTGGGAGAGGAGAACATATCCCCTTGTGGTGATTTGGAGTACATGTTTAAGTATGATGGGGTACTATCCAGGAATGGATTGTTTTGTACTAGACCGGGAGGAACAGTGTTAGAGATGGTGGGTCTAGTTGGCGTTTGTTGTGAATACTAAGGATTCATGCCTAACATGCCTATTCCTATGAGAAGGTCTACTTGGCTAGGATGATGTGGAGGATTGGAACTTCCTGCCTACATAAATTGTGAATTTTGACTTGCTTGGGCAAGTTCTAACCCTCTAACCTTTTCTACTAGAGTTGAAATGACTTCATTTGGTGAAGTCACGATATTCTACCTTGGTGGCATTTGTTGCATATTCTGATGTTGTATAGGTCTATGATACCCCGCTATGAACTGATCATTACCTTGCCAAGTTTCTCTCGAGGGTATTTCCTATATGCAGTGGCATAGAGGTATTTTCTTGAAAAGAGACCTCGGGTTGTGTTTGTAAACTTCCTATGGGTGGGTACATACTCCGAGAGCGTTGTTCATTCCTGGCATAATGTACCAAATGTTCATCATCTAAAACCTAGTATGGGTCTGATTGTCTACTAATTTTTGGTCTAAGTAGTACCTGAGGAGGCGAACCAGATTCTCCTGTGAATGTCATATTGTTTGAACCTGAAGGCTCTATTTGTTGCATTTGAGCGAGTTGTTCTAACTCCTCTGTTTGGAAGGATGAGCTATATCTGATCCTTGGAGTTTGTGTTGACAACTGATTAGTTGAATAGTTGTCACCCCACACTGAGAGCGAGGGTGATGATTGTCTATTCTGTTGGGTGTAGTATGCCTCAAGACCCAAGAGGGGTCTGCCATATGCATCGAATCCTAACATATTCGGGGTATATGAATACCCGCAGAATAATGGGAAGGAGTGAAAGTGATGGTTAATGAGGTAGAAAATGACTAATGAGATGGAGAAGGTGAAAAATTTGTTTGTTTCACGTCAGGTTCACCAATTTTGTATGATGGAAAAGTGACAAGCAAGCGTGGGAATCTACAAGTAACTCTTCCTTGCACCCGACCTCCCGAGGTCATGCCGAGACAGCCAGTGGGGATGGAATATGTATGGGATGCAGACAAACTAGTTAGGAAATCTAATGTCTTCAATACGCACTAGCAAAACTTGCGAAATCTAAGGCAAAGAAGGCCCTCCTAACTCTGAACTGGTGTGATAAATTGATCATCAAGGATGACTACTCAAGGCTCCAATCAATATCGAGCTCGTGTGATTCGATCTATGGATTGTGGAATATGTGGAAAATGACCTGGGATAGTTTCGTATGTCTCTAAAAAGGTAATAAGATGAATGATGGATATAGTTATTTTTATGGGTGATTCTCTGCCTAGTCCAATTCCTCTTGCTTTGTTAGTGTTGTGTCTAGCAAGGATAATTGTTTGATGATGATAGGTGGAAGTGGGGTAGATCCGAATACTAGTGTGCATAGGCTAGTTTCTATGTCTCGATGTACTCACAGCATTCCTTAGGTTGTGGGATTTTTGGGTCACAACCGTGTGGATTCGTAGTTGTTGTGGTCCTCGCTTTATGGTCATGTGCGAAATCAACCCCTAATCCCTAGTATCTAATAATCATATGCTTTCTCGCTTTATATTTAGGATCAATAATCGTGTGATTTTCTCAAGATATCTTACAGGGTGTTTCCTACAACCTCGGATTCTTAGGCTGGTATCTATATCTATAAGAGTGTCTCCCGCATCCGGTCATGGGACCAAAGGATCACAACCAAAGGTTTGTTCTCTTTCAAGCCCTTCTACACCATATGAATGTTGCCTAGGGTAATCTATAGTTCAGGTTGATTCGACCAAAACGTGTGTGCTTGGTCGTCTCTATGTTTAGCCCACTCAACCTCGGAATTGATTTTTGCAAGCTTACCGCTTTTCTAATACTTGGATCCTAATATTTTTATCTATATCGCTTATTACTATGATGAGATTGGGCTGAGGCATGATTAGCTCGAATACGTATTCCCCGGCTCCTAGGTCCCGTAATTGTCATACAAAAGCAACAATGTAAATTAACCGTAGCAAAATGAAATTTAACTACATAAAGAATATCTATAGCATATATGGTTTCTCTATTTTTTTGTGTTTTCTGATGAACTATATGAATTTAAGAAAGTAGCTATTTAAAATATCTAGAATTGACAGCTAAAATAAAAACTTAAAACAAACAAAATAACCGAGTATAGCTATTTGTCTGTGTAATTTGTAGATCTATTCTAAACAATGAAATAACTTATCTAATCTATTTGCAAGACTCTCGATCCTACCTCAGAAGTGAGGAGTGAATCATAGTTTCTTAGAAACTATCAATCCCCACAGCTTCCCTGGCAATATTGAGAGTAGAATTAACTGAAATAAAGTGATTGGCTACTTTATTTGATATGTTTCTAACTAGAACTTTGAAAGCTAGAACCTGGATTCTGCAGAATAGTGGTGAATCCGATGGTGTGTGTGATCTTGTCCCCTCAGTGTGATCTCCTCGTTCCTTCATGTTCATGTGGATCTAGAAAAGCGTGTAATGCTAGCATCAACAGAAGTAGATATTGGGATAAAGGCAGCTTAGGATACAGACTGAATACAATGCGAGTAGGAGAGGGATAGCGCAAGAGTACAGAGCTTGGCTTATGTAATTCCTAGTGGGATTTATTGCGAGTCATGCAACTTAAAGCATCCAGAACCTGAAACTATCCTATTTGAAGAACAAAACCTATAACTTTAATGGCTTCCTATTGAAAACAAGCTATTCTACTCCAATGGATTGGATGAAATATCAACAGCACTTGCACAAGATGGATATGTGGCTTCTTAATAGCAAAACAACACTAACTAAGCATGCAATGAAAGAAACTAAGCATTCTAAGCAAAATGAAAACTAAATCTATTGCAAAGAGAAATCAGAGGAAAATTTGAGGGGCCATTTGCTTGAGCACAAGCCAACTATTTATAGCATTTGCATTTACCCAAGGTAAAAACCAAATAGAACTCTTAAACTATAAACAATGGCAAAACACTATTCCAAGGAACCAGAATCATAAATGCAAGCTTATGGCAGTGAAAGAAAGCTTGGTAAAACATTGAAATTACGTGAGTCGTGTTAAAAGAGCTTTCTAGAAAATGCGTAAAGGACCGCCGCCCGAGCAGGGTGGCGGTTTCGTCACTGAAGAGCAAAAGGCCAAGAAAAGAGGGGAAAAGGGAAAAAAAGCATGCGGGGCTAAGCAGGGCATGCGGGATGTTAACGCACACTTGGAGAGATTTTCCAGATCCCGAACACCTTGTGAGGAGACTTGTATCATCATTGGGGCACCTGTCACGTTGTTCGTAGTACAAGCATCCTTATAATTTTGGGTACGCATAGGAACCAATCAAGATTCCTCTCCATCATTGTATGAATTGGGTGAAGGTTTCATTTGTTCTTTGTTTGGTGTTACAACGGTCCATCATGGTAATCTTAGAGTCTAAATGATAAGCGTTTGAAAAACTTCTCGAAGAGATCTAAAATTGGTGGTTGATCCCTTTGGAAGATGGATGAACCAATTTACTTATCCACTCAATATTTTTGGAAATACCTATAAAATATATACATCATTATAAGCCGCTTCTTGCATTCCCTAAATAATTATTTGATATGTTCATGTGGGTCATGTTAGTGCAAAATCACAAAGCACTCCCCGGATGTTGATCAGATTTATAGGTTGATCATACTAATATCCAGCAGTGTGATTGCATAACATTGAATCCTTTCTCCAAGTGTGGGACTTGAAGAGTGAGAAAGGAATCTCCAGAGAAAGGCTGGTTCCTATTCCTCCTGCTCAGTGCACACGAAATATGCAGAGGGTTTTCTCAAAATCTAATCTAATCTGCCAAGGAGACAAGGTAAGAAGATGCATAAAATAAATCTAAGCTAATAGAGGTGATGCACCGAGGAATGAAGAACATATGCTTTGCCAAATTAAACACATACCATGTAGATATAACACAACACCATGCATAGATAGCAAAAATGCAATGAAAGATCAAGAATGACAGTAATAAATATGTAAGAGGGTTTACAAGCAACCACGAGAGACATATATATTGCTCAAGGATCGATTCAATACATTGCAATGGCCAAAAGGCAAAAACGATGTTACATATATATGGGAGGTTTGAAAACTCCACAAATCTTCTTATGAATAGGAGAGAAGGGAGGGTACAAAGCAGAAAAATGTCCCCCTCGAAAGAAACCCCTCCTTACAATTTATAGGAAGAATGGGAGAGAAAAGAGAGAGGAATTCGAAACCGCCCCAACCACCTCTAGGTTGCATTTAATTGGCCCATCATGGCGAAGCGTTTACAGGAGTTACGGAAAAGTGGCGGTTTGCCTAACGTGCGGCGGGTTGTCTACTGCATTAAAGTGGTTGTTGAAGCATTACCTCTACTTGTTATTTCGTGCCAGAGGCGTTTCTCAATTTTCTCCCTCTAGACTACACCAAAATGCAAGATTGACCCTGGAAACATGTAGAGAATTTCAGCAGCTTTCCGTTGATATCAAGAACGTGCAAATCCGAGCTCTGGATCGAAAGATATGTTGATCTGAAGATTTAGGACACTAATGTGCGAAAACAAATTTTGAAATATTTTCCCGCGCACTGCCACTTGGACGCCACGTGGCATGCTCTGATTCACTGAATAATTCTCTCTCCTCTGCTTTTCGGTGGGCTGTCTCTTGAATTTTGACTTTTGGTGCTCTTGGAATATTTTCCACATTTTTCCCACGCCCCGCCACTAGGGATACGTGGCATGCATTGGTTGGTTCACGAACCTGTCGGGTCTTCCTTCCCTTTTACCCCTTTTGGCTTAGATTTGGCCAAACTTTCCAACTCTTCCCCGAGCTCCGCACTTCTATGCTCCATTGGACACGTGTCCAATTTCTATTGGCTCGGGCCAGCGCTTCAAACCTTTCCTTTTGACCTTTTGGCTTCTCCTTGATGACACGTGGCAATTTCTCAATGGTTCTCTCAGCAGTTAGTCGATTTTCACTCTCGGTCGAACCAGCATTTCGCGCCCGCCGTACTTTCGTCCCACTTGTCCCAAATGCTTAGTGGGCCGCCTGGACTCATTTCGGCTGGTTCGGGCGGTTCGCGTACCTTTGTCCCATTTGTCCCACCTTGTGCTGGACTAGGACTTAGCCGATTTTCACAATTTTTTCTGGCCCAAACTACTTGCTTTCTGCAACCTTCTCCGCACTTTCTCAAAGCTTGCTCCTTCCTTCTTCGGCCTGGGGAGTTTAGAAAGATTCCTGAAGGGACCCTAGAAACCTGATTTTGCTCAATCAGTCATTTTTCTTGGAATTTGGACATCCTGATGCATGTTATCAAATTTACCCTGGGGTGAATTTTGGATAACAATTTGGCGACTCAGCGGGATCATCTGCCTGCTAGATGAAAAGGCCAGTTGCCTGAAGCCATCCATTGGGCATGGAGTCATCAAATATTCTGTTAGAATCCAAACTGACTCAGAATGTGCGAGGAGGAAGATGGAAAGAGACTTGATTTTAGCAAAGACATGCATCATCTCCATGGACAGCAAGCTGTGCCAAGGCACTTAGGGAAAACAAAACTAATCTACAACAAAACAATGTGCACAAGCACTTGGAGGAAAGAAAATCTAATCTAGTATTTACAGATGTAGTGAACCTCCCTCTAGAAGCAACGCTTGAGATAGATTCCATTTACTGGAATCTGCAGTTCTTCACCATCCAATGAGGCCAATTGGAAAGCATTGTTGTTCTTGCACTTTGTGACCATGTATGGGCCACTCCAAATGGCATCAAATTTTGAATGCCTTCCTGGTTTTGCTCTGTCCACATCCCATTTCAACACTAGATCTCCTACTTGAAAAGATCTATCTTTGGCCTTCCTATCAAAGGTCTTCTTGATCAAAGCCTGATCCTTTTCCATTGCTTGGAATGCCTGATCTCTGATTTCTTGCAGCTCCATCAATTCTGCATATCTCACCTCCATGGGCCCAAACTCTAGCAACTCCAGCTGTTTCATGAGTTCCAACGTTGGCAGCTCAAGTGACATGGGCAAGACTGCCTCTCTTCCGTAGACAAGCCTAAATGGAGAGTTACCTGTGGATCTTTTGGGAGTTATCCTATCTGCCCATAAGGCTGATTTCAGTTTGGTATGCCAAGCCTTCTGATTCTCATCAAGAGTCCTCCTAATGATCCTCAGCAAGTTTTTGTTTGTAGACTCGGCCTAGCCATTACCTTGAGGGTAATAGTTTGATGAAGTGCTCAGGTAAATCCCGCTTCTTGACAGCCCACTCAAGAACTTTAGATCCAATGAATGCCAATGCATTATCGTAGACTATTGTAGAAGCAGGTACACCAAATCTGTAGTTATCCCTCGTAAAAGTCCAAGATGTTAGACTCATTCACCTCTTTGAGTGCTACTGTCATCCATCTGGTGAAGTAGTATGTGGCTGTCAAAATCCATTTGTGCCCTTGGCTCAAATTGGGATTGATGATTCCAATGAAGTCCAAACCCCATTGCATGAATGGCTGGTCAACTGAGATTGGATGTAATGGGAGGGCTGCAAGTCTCTCTTTTCCTGTGAAGAATGCACAATTCTTACATTTCTTGATCCATGCATAGCAATCACTAAAGATTTTAGGCCAATAATAACCAGCCTTCATGATTTTCAGAGTTGTCACTCTTGGTGCAAAATGGCCACCAGCTGGTCCATCATGAAACTCCTTTAATACCCTTTGAATCTGACCTGTGTTAATGCATCTCAGCAGCACTCCATTCACGTCCTTCTTGAACAAAACTCCATCAATGATGGTATATGGAATAGCCTGCAACCTGAAGTGTCTTCTTTTTGCTTTGCTCATTTCTAGAGGGCACATACCCGTCTGTAGGAAATGTATCATATTCTGAGTCCAACAGGGAGTGGACGCATTATCATTTTCCTATTTTTTATCATCTTGTAATAGCAGGACAGCGTCTTCTTCATCTTCTGGGCTGTCTGGTTGTTTGGAAGCGAGCTGCTCGCACAAACCTTTGCCTCTTACCAGCTTGGTGATCTTGATCTCAATGTCATACTCCATGACACGGGTGATCCAACCTGCCCTTTTCTCATTTAAATCCTTGTTGAGGAGGAAGTCCTTAACCCCAGCATGTGAGACCAGCAACTGGACCTTGTTGTTTGAGACTAAATGCTTGAATTTCTTCAAGCTCCTGATTACTGCAAGCACATGTTTTTCAATAAAAGAGTACCTCAATTCGCAGTCATTTAGGCTTTGGCTAAAGAAGGCAATCGGCTGCTCATCATTATCTTTGTTCTCATTGTACTGCATGGCGTAAATAGTGTCATCACCTCCAAATGCATAGAGGATGAAATCCTTGGAAAAGTCCGGGTTGATGAGAGTGGGTGCCTGGGAGATGGCTTCTTTGATTGCTTCAAAATTCTCCTTGCCTTCTGCCGTCCATTTGAAAGCCATGATTTTTCTTAACATTTTGGTAATGGGTTTGACAAGGGCTGTAAAATCTGGGACAAACCTTCAAACAAAGTTTATCCTTCCCAGGAAACTCTGAAGGGCTTTCTTGTGACTTGGCAATGGTAGAGCTCTTATGGCTTCAACCCTCTCTGGATCAATTGCTAATCCTTCCTTGGAGACAATATGGCCAAGAAGTTTCCCTTCATGTGCAAGAAAGATGCACTTCTTAGGATTCAAAGACACTCCAAACTTTATACACCTCTCAAACACTTGCCCGAGGTGAAAGAGATGGTCTGAAGCATTCTTTGAGAAGACAAAGTGATATCATCTAGGTATATCAGCACTATCTTGTTGATCAAGCCTTTGAATGCCATATCCATGGCTCGCTGGAATGTTGCTCCGGCGTTCGACAGTCCAAATGGCATCTTCTTGTAAGCATATGTGCCCCATTTGGTTGTGAAGGCTGTCTTGAACTGGTCTTCCTCCTTTACCATAATTTGATTGAAGCCTGAGTATCCATCAAGTAGTGAAAACCTTTCTGAACCAGCTACGACCTGCAATATTTGCTCCATGGAGGGGAGTGGATAATGGTCCTTGAGAGAGGCTCTATTCAAATCTCTGAAGTCAACACATAGCCTGATCTCTCCACTTTTCTTTCTGACTGGAACTAGGTTGGCAACCCAACTAGAATGCTTGATTGGGAATATAATTGCTGACTCAATCAGCTTGTCCAATTCTTTCCTCATGAGAGGCTCCATGTGTGGATTGATTGGTCTCTGTTTCTACCTGATAGGCTTAGTATTTGGATCCAACTCGATTGTATGCTGAGCTAAGTTGGGATTGAACCCTTTCAAGTCTTCATAGCTCCAAGCAAACACGTCAGGGAATTCTTGACATAGCTGTATGAACTCATACCTTTCCTGTTCAGTTGTCATTTTTCCAATTTGCAGTGGCTTGTTCTCTTCTACCAAGATGGATGCCGAATCTTCTCTCTTGACCTGAATGTTTGCTTTCTCCTTTCTAAACTGATCATTGGGGTTAAAAATGGACTCCAAAGTGATAAGTCCCTTGGGCAGCTTGTCAGTTCTCAGCTGTATCACCTGGTCACCATATTGTTGTTCCAACTTCTCTTGATTCTTAGCTGAGAACTCAGCTTCTTCCTGCAAGAAGTGGATGATTTGCTGGTCATTCTCGAATACTTGCCAATTGACATCGTTATCCGGCACTGAAGGCCTCACAATCACGTGGATGTTTGGCTGTACCTTGTCTTGTTGAATGTTTTCTACAATGTCAAAGGCTGCCCCTACTGCTGCAAGCCTGTCAGCAGCTTGATTCTCTTTCTGGGAATGGCCTTGATGCCGAAACCCTCAAAATCTTCCATGAGGTCCCACACCCTATTCTTGTAGCATCTGAGTAGATCATTTTTGGCAGCATGCTGTCCCTTGACCTGATTTACAATCAGCTCACTGTCCCCAAAAACTTGCAAGTTATTTATTTTTTTCTTTATTGCCCAATGCATCCCTTGCACCAAGGCTTCATATTCAGCAGTGTTATTGGAGCATGCAAATTGAAATCTAAAAGCTGAATAATACTTTACTCCTTGAGGTGAAATAAGCACGGCTCCACCTCCTGCGCCTTGTCTACTCCTTGATCCATCAAAAATAGTTGCCATACCTCGTTGTCATCCTTGTGGTTTGGCTTGGTGATGCTAGGAATAGGTTGACTTTCTTCGTGTATACAATAGACCCCTAGCTCCGATTCTTCTACTTCTTGATAAGGATCAAAAGCATGCACCTTGCTTGCCCATTCATCAAGAGTCAAATCTGGGATACTTCCAACCTTAGTGTCGGCTTCATCAGTGCCAAGGTGATCTTCTTGATCAAATGCTGAGCAATTGGTATTAATATGACTTGGAGTATAGGGCTCAATGTGGAAATTTGCAATAGGTTCTGACCTAATTGTAGCTTTAGTTCCATACCTCGTTCTAAATAGCATGTGTGACCAATCAGTGGACAAATATCCCCAATCTTGGCAAGAAAGTCCTTGACAAACAGAGGGCAAAGAGTGGTGGAAGGTCTATGACTGATATATCTTGTAAGACAACAACATTTGGACATGCATGCAAGGTAAGACTCAAATTTCTAATCACTCCAACTGTTGCTATTGCTGTCCCATCCAGCTGCACTACTCCCTTAGATGTTATTTCATACTGGAGCCCTAACTGATCAGCTATCTGTTTAGGCATTACTGAGCTACTTGCCCCGGAGTCTATCATGCAATTATGCACTAGCTGATTTCCAATGATTAACGAAACATAAAAAGGGGGGGGCTTCAACATTTTACCTTGTTGTGCTCCATGATTTCCTTCAGGCTGGGCAGCATTTGTAAGCACTTTGTCTTGCCTCTGAACCTGCTGATTCGAAGTTGGCCAGTCCTTCATAGCAGCTTGCAGCAGATCTCTTTGGCCTGGGATGGATAGGGATTCCCACATAGATATATTGATATTTGTCTTCTTCATCTGATCAATGATATTAAATGGTGATGAAGGATCTCTCTATTGTCCCTTGATTTGCACATTTTCTCCTTGAATGTGGGCAGCAACAACTGGCATTTGAGTTGGCCTAGGGGCTGTTCTTGGCTGCCCTTGTGCATTTGAAACTGGGTTTTGCTTGCCAATCATTTGTGGAGCTGTGGAAGGTTGTGGATTGGCTGGGGCTAACGGCTGTTCTTCACCCAAATTTCTCCTTTTTGACCTTGTGTTGGCAGCAACACCTTGAGAAACTGCCTGATTCATGCCACAGAAATCCTCTGCTTGCCAATTTACCAATGTGGTGTCATTTGGGGCAGGTTGCTGTTGGAATATTTCTTGTTGTTGGCTGTTTTCTTGACTACTCTCACCCTCCACACCAGCACTTGTTACCATTAAAGCTTGGGTTAAAGCACCATTATAGCACATGGATTGATTATGGGGTTCATTACATGGAAAACACCATTCATACTCCTGGGCAATGTTGTTTTGTGCTGGTACTAATGCCTTAGAGGCAGATATGGCATTTGGATTATAGGGCTGGAATGGTCTATTGGCAGGAGGCCTTGTTTGATTCATATTTGCAGCTGGATTAGGTGGCCTTTGAGGCTGATATGGCTGCCTATTAGGTTGAGCTTGAGGCTGATACGAAGGTCTAAAACCTTGAGCTTGCTGTCTTTTTAGAGTAACCAGCTCATTGCCTAGATTTTGCAATTGCTTCATGACCTCCTGAAGCTCATTTGGGGTACTTGGAGATGAAGTGGAAGCTCCGTTTGAACTTTGATTTCTAGGAGTGGGAATAGGAGTTAAGACAGGTGCTTGACCAGTACTTGGGCTCTCTAAACTTGGATATAATGGCATTGGAGGCCTAGGAGCTAGCTTGCCAGCTTGAATCAGACAATTTTCAGCTCTAATGGAAATACTATAAGCAGCAGGGATAGTTGTGCCTCCCATAGATTGAACCAACATAGAAATATCAGAATTCAAAGCTTTAAGGTAGTATAGAAAAGCACCTTCTGCTGTTGGCCTGACTGCCACCGGAATTCTATCCCAAGATCTTTGAAATCAAGTTGAAGTCGGTTAGTGCTCATTGGGAGCTCTCTTGATGGTTGTCAGCTGCTCCAAAAGAGACAAGTTGTCTCCCTTCTCTCCAAATTGATCATGAAGTGCAATACATAGCTGATTCCAGTTTGTGATAGAGCCAGCTCCAAGGCTCCTAAACCATTGCAATGCTTTCCCCTTGAATGAAGATGCCAACAATTTGACAGCTACTTGCATCTCATTAATCTCATGGATTTCACAAATATTAGCAATGTCCTTGACATGATCACCAGGAGTGGTCTGATTTTCTCCAGTAAAATACGGAATGTTCTTCAATGCCGCAACCGGGATTGGATTTTGTGCATTGAGAGCAAGTGGGTCACTGCTCGTGAAGTTGACATAGGGGTTTCTGTCATGCGCCATTCCAGAGTGGTCTTAAAACCCTTGTATATTGAAAGAAATGCCTGTCAGTGGAGGAGCCGAGAGAGTTCTCTTGGTGGAGATGGAGACCTTTGAATCCTTCTTCCTCTTTGCCTTCTTCTTGGAGATAGTTGCAGCAGGTATTCAAACAAAGCAATTCCTCTTCTCCATCTCTTGACCTTGTGATTCTTCTCATAAGCTTTTAGGCCCGACTCACTCAAACTAGTTAATTCTTCCCTTGGAGTCGCCAGATATGCAAATAATAGCTCTTTTCGAAAGAAAATTGCAGCAAATGCACATCAACCTCGCTGCAATAAAAAAATGAGACCTCCCCGTCCCATCAAGGCGTGCCAAAACTGTTAGTGCAAAATCACAAAGACTTCCTGGATGTTGATCGATTTCTAGGTTGATCATACTAATATCCAAGCAGTGATTTCATAACATTGAATCCTTTCTCCAAGTGTGGGACTTGAAGAGTGAGAAAGGAATCTCCAGAGAAAGGTTTGGTTCCTATTCCTCTGTTCGGTGCACACGAAATATGCGAGGGTTTTCTCAAAAGCTAATCTAATCTGCCAAGGAGACAAGGTAAGAAGATGCATAAAATAAATCTAAGCTAATAGAGGTGATGCACCGAGGAATGAAGAACATATGCTTTGCCAAATTAAACACGTAGACCATGTAGATATAACACAACACCATGCATGAGATAGCAAAAATGCAATGGAACTGAAAGATCAAGAATGATAGTAATAAATATGTAAGAGGGTTTAGAAGTAACCACGAGACACATATATATTGCTCAAGGATCGATTCAATACATCTGCAATGGCCAAAAGGCAAAAATGGTGTTACAGTCTATATGGGAGGTTTGAAAACTCCACAAATCTTCTTATGAACAGAGAGAGAGGGAGGGTACAAAGCGGAAAAATGTCCCCCTCGTAAAAGAAACCCCTCCTTACAATTTATAGGAAGAATGGGAGAGAAAAGAGAGAGGAATTCAAAACTCGCCCCCAACCACCTCTAGGTTGCATTTAATTCGTCCATCATGGCGAAGCGATGGGTTCTGCAAAGCGGTGGGTTGTCTGCTGCATTAAAGTGGTTGTTGAAGCATTACCTCTACTTGTTATTTCGTGCCAGAGGTGTTTCTCAATTTTCTCCCTCCGGACTATACCAAAATGCAAGATTGACCCTGGAAACGTGTAGAGAATTTCAGCAGCTTTCCGTTGATATCAAGAACGTGCAAATCCGAGCTCTGGATCGAAAGATATGTTGATCTGAAGATTTAGGACACGGAACAGGCGAAAACGGATTTTGAAATATTTTCCCACGCACTGCCACTTGGACGCCACGTGGCATGCTCTGATTCGCTGAATAATTCTCTCTCCTCTGCTTTTCGGTGGGCTGTCTCTTGAATTTTGACTTTTGGTGCTCTTGGAATATTTTCCACATTTTTCCCATGCCCCGCCACTAGGGATACGTGGCATGCATTGGTTGGTTCACGAACCTGTCGGGTCTTCCTTCCCTTTTACCCCTTTTGGCTTAGATTTGGCCAAACTTTCCAACTCTTCCCTGAGCTCTGCACTTCTATGCTCCATTGGACACGTGTCCAATTTCTATTGGCTCGGGCCAGCGCTTCAAACCTTGCCTTTTGACCTTTTGGCTTCTCCTTGATGACACGTGGCAATTTCTCAATGGTTCTCGGGCCTGCCGGGTCTTCCGCGTACTTCGCGTCCATTCGTCCTGACGCTCTCAAAGAACAAGGAAATCCCATGCGTGCATTTTTCTTGGAATTTGCCCTATCACCCAAATTTACTGGGCTGGGCACTCACCCGAGGCACGCACGGGCACGAGTCCCTCCTTTATGTGAGTTGTGTGAGAATGCATTATTTATGATAGAAACTTAAGTGAATAGATTGGAAAGGAACCATACATTCATCTTAGAGCTCAGAACGGACTTCTAGACCAATGTGTTCATTCATATAAGAAAAGCATTACAAAACATAGATCTGAATCATAATAGAAAAGAAATGCACAAGGGTTTACACCCACTCATATGAAATATATATATAACCGATCCATACATATGTAAGTAGAACTAGAACCACACATATATTCATATTAAGCATGTTGATAACCACATTACATTAACTCGAGGCAATCACATATCCATATGATAATGCAGACCAATGTCATGCATCGAACTAGACTTAGGCCCTTCATAGTACAAAGAAAAAATGTTCAAACCCATCCCCTTGATACAACATACTCCTACAAATCCTCTAAACCCAACCTATGGAGCTCTCACAATATTCTCTACATGGCTTCACTCTCTTCTATTCTCGGTCTCTCCATCTGTCTCTTTTTATCTCTTTTCTTCTACTAGGTGCTCATATATATAGATTTTTTATCAAGCACGCCATGCCTTTCTAAAGTTGTAGATCACTTGCCATGTGTCCAAGTGGTCCTCCATGGGAGCATGCTTCTTCAGATGTGAGCTCTCCATCCTTTTCCATGATGACCTTCTGGAATCTTCTATCGCAAGGTATATTCCTTCCATGGGCACCAAGTTTCCAGGCTGGCACCTTATCCACTTTGCATGCATAGTCGGGTCATGCTTTCCTCATGTTCTACCCGATATGCCAAATATGGCTAAGTCCCAAGATCTTTTCTCTTCCTTACATGCACGCACCACTAGTTCTACTAAAACCCTCCTAAAACCCTGTCCTGCATGTGCTTTCTCCTTGCACGCCCTTCTTTAAATAGGCCTTGCATGCCCACGTGCCTTCTTGTACTTAGCCAATATTTTAGGGGCCCAACATCACCCCACACTATGCACTGTTCTCCTCCCTCGAACACCTTCTCAAAGAATAAAGAATGACTTTCCTTGAATAGTTTGGAGAAAGAATAAAGGAATGAAGAATTTGGGGAAGAATGAAAGAATGGGGAAACTATGATTATTTCTGCAAGAGGAGAGGAAATCCTTCATCAAGTCTACCTCCAACTTATTCCAAGTATTGACCTCTTTGTGCCTATTGACAAAGGTCACGTCCACAACTAAGGTGCTCACCTCTTCAAAGCTTAGCCCTTCTCCTTGGGTATTCATCATTTCCATGATCCCCTCTAACTATTTTCCCAAATCCTCGAGCATGTCCATCCTTCGAGTGATCTAGGGGATACAACTCTTTCAACTGGTTTTTGATTGAGCCCCACAAGGTCTCAATAGCCTCTGATTTCTTCTCAACCTCGGCTAGAATTTTTTCACATTCCACCCTATTCCCCTTGTTCTTCTCCTAGAACTCCTTGAGCTCTACTTCATGGGTGGTGACCAAAATGCTCGCCACTCTATCTCTATCAGTGCAGTTTTCATAAGCAGCCTCAACGACTTGGGTGGTGGCTTTCACATCCGCGAGGAATTTCTTGTACTTGGGCCAAAATTTCCACAACCTTCATCTTGTCCTCCTTTTCTTTGCATGCATCGATGCCTCCTCTACGCAGACTCCAAGGCCAGTGGTCATCTTTCCATTGTGAGGACGTGGGTCAAGTCCTCTAGACACTCTAGGGTGGATCCATACTTCTACGCTGTGGTGGCATTAGATCTGGATGCTTCAAGAAAATGGCATCTGTGATCATCTCTACTTTCTTGTAGACCTCACACACCCTTTCCTTCTCTTCTTTCAACTCACACCTTAGCTTGCACATTGATTAGCTCCTCCCACTTTAAGTCCTTGGTTCTTTTCTCTAGCTCTTCTTCCTTCTCTCTAGTTCTACCTCTAGGAACTTCACCCTGTCATTCCTCCCAAGAGTCTGGCCTCTACTTCCACCGAAACCTTGTTCAGCATGCATTGCATATTTTCTCATCTGATAGCCACTGAGCATTTACCAAGGGGTTGTCACCTTTTGACTCTGGTACCTTCATTATTTCCCCTTGGCTTACTTCAAATTTTGGTTCATCGATGTGGGACTCAAATTCCCAAGAAATCATTTTCCTCATCCGAGGGTATGCACCTTCCTCATCAAATGATGTCATAGCCAAGAGTTTCTCCATTGGTATGGTGCTTTGAAAGCATGTGCACAAACACCTTGTTCGGATCATCAATATAGCCCATCCTCTAAACTTGTGATGCCTCTACACTTTTTCTCCCATGTGCATGCAGCCTTAGGAAAGCTCACAACCAAACTGGGATCCCCTCCCATGCTGCCATATTCCTTTTCTACGCTTTCCTCCTCTGCTTCCTTCATCACTAGGTCCACACTTGCATTCCATCTCTTTCTCTACTAGGTCTTCATGATCTTGGCTACTTCTTTCTCTCACAAATGCCTCTCTATCTATTTGTTCCTTAGTGAGGCTTGGGGTCCTTTGTTCTTTTGTAACTTCCTCACTTACCCCCTTGTCCTGAGTATCCTCTTCTTCCTTGTCATTCTTCCTCTTGAAAAGATGTACTCATTTTCTTCTTCCTCTCCTTCCTCCTCCGAGTCATGAACCTCATAGATAGGATGGTCCTCACCTCCTAGTTCATCTTCATCATCATCATCATCTCTCTCACCTCTATAGGCCTCCAAGCTCTCTATGTCCTCCGAATCATTTTCTTCTGTCACCTTCTACTTCTTCCTGGTAGGAGATTCTACTTCCTTCTCCTCCTCCTCTGGTGACCTCTCCTAGGTGATGGGTTCTTCATGCTCTCAGTGCTTCTTCCTCTAGAGTCTTTTCTTTCACCGGGGACTTCTTTCTCCATGTGTAAGTACTTGGGCTTAGCACTTGTCTCCGACGCACGCTTACCACTTGTGTAGTAGCCTAAACACTTGGTGCTTTCTACACCTCTTCTCTTTCCCTCTTCTTTGGTGTGGGATTCTTTCTTCCTGTGGGGTCCTCAGGATGGATACATCATTTTCCAAGTATGCACCTTTTCAAATTTTGGCCTGATGTGAAGGTATATCCTTGTTGCAGCCCTTCCAATGATTGGCAATGTCACTAGGTTTCATCATCTATATCTCATGGGAGACATATCTCTCCACGTATGCACTTCTTCTTGGGTAAACTAACTTTCTACACAGCTCCCTGATGGTCTTGATCCACCTCACTAAGGTCAAACCTTAGTCTCTTGGCCTCTTTGAATCTGTTCACCCCCACTTGGAAGTATTGCATGGTGAAGGAGAAGGGAAGCTTGCACCATGGGCTCATTGTTTCATCTGTCAACCTAAATCTACCAATGCAGAAGTGTTGATATACCATGAATTCTTCTCTCCTTGCTTGCACGAGCATGGGTAACTACTCTAGAATCCTCCATTCCACCCCGAATGCATCCCTCATGCACTTGTACCATTTCTCTAAAACACCTTGTGAGTGGCTGTCATGGTCTCACAAGTATATTTTGTGAACCACTTTCACGGGTGAGGGATCCTCTTCTGGGTACTCCCAAACAAACCTTTCCAGCCCATCGGGCACTCTCGATTTCTAAGAAGACAATTGTGAGGAGGACATTACCAAATAGTATCTTCTCACCTTCTTGCACTGCTAATGATTTCATCCATGATGAAAGTGGACAAGTTGTAGATGGTCCCCTCATATATTTTTCTAACATACATTCAACCATGCCTTGTTCACTTGAGTCCATCTCTCTTGGTCATTGAGCTTGGTTACCAAGCACACATGGCCATCCTCATCATGGGGTCTGGGATCTCTGTGATGTCAAAGTATCATGATCCTTTCTTATAGTCATATATAAAATATTTCCTTGATGGCCTCCTTGTCACTTAGGTCATCATCAATGTTATCCCCTTCATAGATAAGGCCTGTGAACTTGGAAATTAACTAGGGAGTTATGCATCTTGCACCCCATGAAATAAAAATGGTCTTTGTGAATGCGCACCATTAGCCACTGGTAGAGGTGCTCAGGTTTTCCAAGTAGGGTAATTCATAAAGTTGTAGTAATCCTGCCTTCTCCAATTTAACCTTTACTTCATCACTATAGATGGGCATGCCTTCTGGTGTCCTCTTATTTTTTGGGTGAACCAACTCCAAAGCCATTTATTTTTCTATCATGTTGGTGTGGTGATTATAGTCACTTACAAACATCTTCCACAAATGAGATTCCCATTCTTTTCCTAGCAATACCCCATCCGGGTATTGCATCTCCACGTACCATTCTTCATTTGTGCTTTGACAATGATGGCAGCCATTTTCTTCCCCTTACCCTTTCCCTTCTACTTTTTTAGGTGAGATGGTTTCTTTCTTTGGTGCCATTCTTCTGTTAGGTTATCACTTCAAGATCTTTTTCCTTTCTCTGCTCTACCACTTTATCCAACCCTAATGCACAACCTTGCAAAGAAACCCTCCTACACCATGCCCTAGCCACCAAACCCTAACTGGAAAAATTCTTCCACAAGATGGTGCTTCAACAACTTCCTTCTCAACAACTTCCTCCACACCCATGTACTCCTTTCCTACTAGTTTGGTTTATGGATCTTCTCTAGTCACGTCCTCTCAGATTTCTTAATTTTTCTTCACATAATCATCACTTTGATGCCCTAGTTCAGAGATCTTTTCTCTTAAATGCAAGGTAAATAATGAAGTTCCTGACTTCTTATTTATAGCTTTTCCTTCTTTCCAACATTAAATGTTATTTTACCTACCACCATACTTAGTACTAAATGTGACTTTTTCCACCAAGCCGACCTTACGTGCCTTCACTTACACCCAATCTTGCACAAAAAATTCTACAACCTTCTGGCATGCAAAACAATCCATCCTGACAAAAGACTCTTACGCATGTGTTAACAACACCAAAGGCACTTCTTCTACCCTTCACCTAATTTTTTCTCTCCTACCTCATGTTATTCCTATGCTTCTTCCTTTGTATATGGTTTCTCTAAGTCTTATCCTAACACCAACCTTTTTCATCCACCTCTTCTTCCATGCTTCCTTCATCCTTGCGTGCTTTGTATCCATCAACCGGGAAATTCACCACAACTTCTACTACTAGTTCAATTTGTATTATGGGCCTATACTTTGCATTACTCCACCCCACACTAAAATAGATGTGTGGTCCTCTCGCATGCAAAACCTTCAAAAATTAATGTGGTTACCAGCACCCAAGGCAAAAAAAAACAAAAAAACAAATGAGAAAGGGAAACACAAGAAAGGAAAATTGCATAAAGGGAAACTTATACTAAATGGAAAAACTTGCCTTATTACAAACACCAAGAAGACTTATTTATAGTAGGGCTTCAACCTACTCCCATTGAAATGGCCTAGTAATCTCATTCCATCCAACACTCTCAACTGCACACCTAAATTAAGGATATCCGAGATGATATAGGGACCCAACCAATGGACTTTCAACTTTTCGGGATGGCAAAAAACTTAGAATCATATAACAATACCATCTGCCCAATCTCAAATTGTTTGTTTTCTGATGTGGCAATCATGCCATGCTTTTTGTTTAGCCTTTTCATCCTTTTGACTCCACCTAGCCAATGATCATCTCTCATCCAATTTCATCAATTTTTCAATCCTTTCCTCCAAGCTTGCTTTCATCGTCGCCAATCCTCCCTCGCACATGTACTATATGCAGAGAAGGTAACATAAATTCAATGGGTAAGACAACCTCTACACCAAACACCAATTGGAATGGTGTGGCTTTATTCAACCTCTTGTAGGTTTTCCTATATGCCCATAGAACTATTGATACTTTTTCATCCCAATCTCATCTACCAACGTCACAAATTTTGGTCAGGGTATGACTCAATATTTTATTAAATGCCTCGGCAGTTCCATTTTCTTGTGGATGGTAAGGGGTAGTCTTATGATGAGCCACCATGAACTCTGCTAATAGAATCCTATGATGGTCTCATTTAGGAAATGTACCCCTATCACTAGTTAAGCTCAATGGGCATCCATACCTTGTAATAATATTTTCCCATAGAAACCTAGCTGTTGTAGCCATTGTATAATCCTTGGTAGGTGTTGCTTCTACCCATCTTGTCAAATAATCCATGCAAGTGATTACATAGTGTGATCCTATCCTACGCGTGGCTAGAAAAATGGGGCCTACAAAATCTATGGCCCACTTTTCAAATGGCTCTACACTTGGAATAGGGCACAAAGGCATTTCATCCCTCCACCCTAGTTTTCCAAGGCACTAACAATGATCACATGCCTTGCAATACTCTTTGTAATCTTGATATAGGGTTTCCCACCATAACCCAACTTGTAATATCTTACTACACAGTGGTGGCATCCCCTACATAGTGTCCACCTTGCACTTCCTCCATGCACCTCCTCCATAATAGCCAGGTGCTCATGTTCTAGCACGCACCGACGCAACACTTCATCATGTCCTAGTTTGTACAAATCACCACTAACCAACATGTAGGGTGTGGCATGCGTATGGCTAACTACTTCCTCTCTAATGCTTTCATCCTTTCGTGCACCATACCTATTTTGAGAAACACCAATATCCTCTAAGTCTGAGGGCATGCGCCACAACCTAAATAATTGTGTGTCTGCATGGTCTCCTCAATGCTTTGCATGCCCTCTCCTGAGTCAATTCTAGACAAGTGATCGGGCCCAAATTACTCTTTCCTAGCTTGAAAACCACTGTGAACTCAAATTCTTGGAATAACAGGACCCATCGACATATGCCCTTGTAGAATGGGCTTGTTTACCAAGTATTTTAATGCCATGTGGTCCATGTAAAATACAAATGGTGTTTCCAGTAGATATTTCCTAAACTTGTGCAAAGTGCATAGATCATGGATAGTGCTTCACGCTCAGTAGTGGTGTAATTTTGTTCTGTTGATGTTAACTTTCTACTTGCAAAACACAAGGGATGGTCAACAATCCCTTCACCAGGTTGTGCCAGTACTACTCCAACGGTTGTACTAGAGGCATCCACATGAACATGGAAAGGCTTATCCCAAATGGGGAAATGGAGAATGGGTGTTGTGACAAGCCTATCCTTCAAAGTGTCAAATGCCCTCTGTTGTGCCTCTCCCCAATGAAAGGAACTCTTGTGTCTAAGTAATTCCTCCAAGGGCATGGTGATCTTGGCATATCCCTTGATGAACTTCCTATAGTAACCCATATGCCCAAGGAATCCATGCATGATGCTTTGGCTAGTAGGCTCCCCTAAACCCACGATGGCTGCAACCTTGGCGGGATCTACTAGTAAGCCCTCCTTGCATATGATATGTCCCAATAAGGTTCCAAATGGGGTAGCAAAGACACACTTCTTGATGTTGAGGGATATCCTCAACTATCACACCTTTCAAACATTAGTCTTAAGTTATCACAATGGTCCTTGACTAGACCATACATAGTCCAATCATCCAAATAGACCTAAAGAAATTTATGGATGAAGTCCTGAAAGGCTTGCACTACAATGCGTGAGAACACAACAGGCACATTCTTCAATCCAAAAGGCATGACCATATAGGAAAAACTTCCCCATTCAGTGGTGAAAGTTGTCTTTCTCTGGTCTTCCTTTGCAATCCTCACCTGGTGGTACCCTGAGAACCCATCCGTGAAGGAGTAGACTTCACACCACCCACTCCTCTAAAATTTCTTCAATAAATGGGGTAGGGAAGGGATCAATGACACATACTACATTCAGGTCCCTATAGTCAACATAGATCCTTATCCTCCCATCCTTTTTTATGTTGATGACCATTGGGCTTATCCATTCTGATTCTTCCACAACCTTCAATGATACCTAATGCTATCATTTTTTCATCTCCTCCTTGACCCATATACGCACAAATTTGGATTCATCCGGTATGGCCTCTTCTAGATTGGGCACACACCTTCCTTTAGTTTTATCTTCATCTCCCCCAAGGAATGGTGGATGCCCTTTTGAGTTCATGATACCCATGAGGGAATAAATCTTGAATTCACATAAATAGATCAATGATCTTTGAGACCTCCTTTTCTGACCAATAGTCTCCAATGATTGCTTCCTTGGGTTCTTCCTCTAACCCAATGTTAACCTTCTTCATTTTTAAGGGCTCATGGTAAGCATGCATCCTTTCATCAATGTATATCTATAACATCATGCATACCTACAGAGTGGTTAACATCTAGACTCTCCATTTCCTCTCCATCTATGACATAAACCATCTTTCCTTTTTCCTTTTCTATGCATGCTTGCTCAAACTACATCTCCTCTAACTCATCCTCATCAAAGTGTGCCTCTAAACTAGGGCTCACCTAGAAAATCTAGTAGCCTGTCTTCTACCATGGCACTATCCCCCATCGTAAGGTGCTTGATCACTTACAATGCCTTATCCACTAATGGCTTTGTGCTCTATATTCAAAATCTTGGATGAGATCAATTTGTCATCTCCTACCAATTTCCTATCTATCAGCGTGGTGTGTTTTCTAAATGGATATACCATGCACACACACAACCTTGTAGTGTGGAATATAACTTATGTACCCATAATGATGGTGGCAAGGCTTCTGCACCTCCTATCTAGGCCTTCTCACATGCTTGGATATGAAATGAAGTGGTCTCTTTACCATGGTAGTCTTGAATGACCATGGGCATTTCTCTCTAAAACCTTACAGAGAATGTGATTCTTACCTCACGCCACTCCAGGAGGTTCTCCTGATGTGTAGCCCACCAACGTGCTGTAGTCCCGAGTAGGCTATAACTAGCATCCCTCTTCTTTCATCCTCATTTTTCCACTTGAGCTTCCATGTCCCATAAGAAAATTTTAGGGTATGCCCTCTAGAGTAACTTGGTAACTTCTTTCCTCCTAGGTGCTTGAGTGAGCACCTTGGTCACTTTTGTTACATACCCCCTCAATTGTCACCCAATTAACTCATAGGTCCCATGTGCCCAATTTTCACATGCCATGCTTGTGGTATCACTCACAAACTAGGGCATCCTCAAATTGGATAACTCCTTCTGTAGGGTGAATTATCTCTGGTCTCTGATGGAGCACACATAAATTATATCAAGGACCTCTTCTCCCAAAGGTTCAGTGTAAGGCACCAACTTCCCATCCATCGAGGGATGATGACCCATTCTTCCTTGTTCTCAAAACTTGATATATCCTTTTTGAACCTCAGTCAACATTGTTCTTATAACACCATGGGCACCCAAGCAAATGCTGGAAAATTGTCTACCTCGGTGAGTGCCAAGACTTCAAGTCTCCAGTAAACTTGGCCCCCTGAATGGTAATCACTACATCCTTTAATACTCCAATGGGCATTGCCTTAGTTTTTTTTTCCATATACAACACATTCAAGATGGCTGCAATGTGGGCCTTCCCATTTGATGTCAGGCATCCAATGTAAGAACATTGACTTCTTCTCCCATGTCAATCAATATGTTTCTTAGAAGCCAACCATCCACAAACTACGTTTAGTGTGATTTCTTTGTCATAGTCAAGGCTATGGGGAGGGAGGTTTGCATGCAACACCTACCTTGCTCCACTCTACATGTGGCATCTTCTCCCATAGCCATTCTCCTAGCAAGGGAATAATATTCTCTTGCCTTAACATTTTTCATACTTCCTTGACCTCATCCAGGTCCTTCTGCAGAGCCTCAACATTCCTTCTTTTCTCTTGCTACTTCTGACTACTCCTTTAGACACTAGGATTTCTCCCTACAAACTCCAAATGACATCCATTGTCTCTTGATACACTTCCTTCTAGTGGGAAGGGTCCAGATACTTCCCATGCACCACTTCTTCTCTTGAGACTAGAGTCTTTTTCCTTGGTACTTCTTTGGCACGCATAGCCTCTACTCATGTTGTCACCAAAATAGGTTCTAACCCTGACTCACGCACCACTCTAGGCATCCACTATGTGTCACCTTCTTTATACTCACCATCCCAGTGCCCTTGTCCTTCCATGCTTTTTGGCTCATGTGCTCAAACAACTCAGGGCACTCCTCATACTTATGCTTTTTCCCACACCACGAGCACTACAATAAATCTGGACACTCACCTATAATGTTCTGTAGATCCACAGTTATAGTAGGTTCCTCATGGGAACTCACTTCTTCCTCCTCCATGGTTACTATGACCATGAAATCCTCCACGAGAACCTCTCCCACATGCCCCTCCATCCATGCATCCTTCATAATGGTGATCATCTTCTTTGGAACCACTAGCAAGGCTGGTCTGGTGCACACCATGATCAATGGCCTCATGGATCTAGTCAATAAGCCTACAATCCTTAGTATCATGGGTCATAGAGGTGTAGATATTATAGTAGCAAGACACATTCTTCCAAATTACATGCTTGCAACAAGGGGCATCTACTCACATCATGGTCCCCATGAAAATTTCACAATCTACCACTATGGCACGTACTACTTCTTCCGGGGAAACTATCCTTGGCATGCCCTCTACTTCACAATCCATGCACCAAAGACCACTACGAGTCTCATGTGTAGAGTTTGTAGACAAATTTCTCTAACTATTTGGCCATGGCAGTGATTTGAGCCTCTAGAAAAGGGCTCACACTAGTATCAATGCTCCCAACTACTTCAACATGTAAGGCAACCTCTAGAGCCTCACATGGTCAATAAAAATGTTTTATGGGACAATGCCCTCCTAAATGGAGTGATCAACCCTCCAAAAAACCATTGAGCATGTTGTGAAGGGTGAATGTCATATGATAATTTTGACAGGAGAGTCTTAAACCATGCATCATACTCCCACACACTCTCTTCCATTCCTTGTTGGATCTCCTTCAAAGTGTTGATGCTCTTCTACTCAAACTCGTATATGGAACTCTACTAGGAAGGAATTTTTCAATGTGGTGTAGTCTACCACCATCTGATAGGGGTCATACTTCCTATACCAGCTATGTGCATGCATCCTTTGCAACATTGTTGTAAACTAACTTTCCTTCCACTCCGGGGTAGTGATCCCCTTCGCATGCCATAGCAATTCACACTTGTGCACATGTTCCACAACATCCTCTATACCTGGTAATCTGGAAAGTGTAAAGACATTTCAAAGAACACCTGAGGAGGTGGTTAAGGCCCTGTCCTCCTAATCCAGATCCTTGGTTCCCTCTGGTTTTCCTCTGGGTGTGTTCCCTCCACTAGATCCACTAGATCCACCAGGTCCTGTGCCTCCCGATCCACCAGTTCCACCTCCAGATCCTCCTATAACCGGTAAATGGGCCTAAAGTGGTCACACCTAGTGTCCCCAACATCCCACTAAACTACATGCCAATGGTCTATGAGATTTCTCCACTACTGAAGTGTATCCCACCACTCCCCAGATGTGTTTGCCTAAACCTTGCGTACTTGTACTTTGCCCAAAAATTCCTCCAAACACCGAAATGGTATGTGCAGCCATGGACATCCCAAATGAAAAATTATACCTCCTGGGCACCGATCATCACACTCCCACCGATACCAACTGGGTTATCAATACTCCTTTGATTTGGAAAACCAAGCACCAGGGGTTGGTCACCAGGTGGGTTTAGATGCACACCATGGCTCTCCTTTCTCCATGTGATGAAATCTCATCAAAAGCTGAAGGGGCCTCTCTCCCACTTTCCAAGATGGGGTAGCACAGAACTTCTCAGGCTCCACATCCTCCATGTGAACTTCAACACCCTCTCAACGTGTCTACCTCCATAGATCCATCACACTTGTAACCTCATGTTGTCTAGTCATCTCCCTTTCACGAGCTTCACTATACTTGAGCCATCTCTCCTCCCTTTCCTTTTCAGCCATAATGTCTCCATCTTCCTCCACCCTAGCTTCCTCACCCAACACTCAGAGTAGCTTAGCCGGCCATGGGGAATGCTTCTAAACTCAAAGTAATGACCAAGATCTTCATAGCCAGAGGAATAACACTAAAAATGACCCTCTAGGCTCCCTCAAAACTCAAACTCAACAACTTCTGGGAAAGAATACATCAAAATGGCATATTCTAAAATGTAACTAGCCAACACTCCCTTCCACCAATGATCAATAACATGCATCCAAGTCAGATCTGCATCCTGTAGCCTCTTGATAGTCATCTTGGGTCCACATGCGTGATCTATAGAACCAACTTGATCTAGATGCGTGTATGCCGAGAGCCATTCATATAGCTCTACTGGGAAGCAACAAAATAATGTCTCATACAACTCATGGTATAGGTTCTCTTCTACCCATCCACATGCATTGAACTCAGTCCAGTGTTGAATCTTTGAGAAAACTCATCCTCCATGCTCTTGAACCATGTTTCAACACTTTCTAGAGTCAGGCACTCTATCATTACACATCACAAAGATAAAGATGCATGTCATTTCTCACAACAACTTTGAAAAGAGGTCCCAAAAATGGAACCAAGATGTAGTCATTTTTATGCCCTCTCAAAGAACAAGGAAATCCCATGCACGCACCTATCCTATCACCCAACGGGCGTTGGGCACTGCTCACCCGAGGCACGCGTGGGTGCCGAGTCCCTCCTTTATGTGAGTTGTGTGAGAATGCATTATTTATGATAGAAACTTAAGTGAATAGATTGAAAGGAACCATACATTCATCTTAGAGCTCAGAATGGCTTCTAGACCAATGTGTTCATTCATATAAGAAAAGCATTACAGAACATAGATCTGAATCATAATAGAAAAAGAAATGCACAAGGGTTTACACCCACTCATATGAAATATATATATATATATATATATATAACCGATCCATACAGATGTAAGTAGAACTGGAACCACACATATATTCATATTAAGCATGTTGATAACCACATTACATTAACTCGAGGAAATCACATATCCATATGATAGTGCAGACCAATGTCATGCATCGAACTAGACTTAGGCCCTTCATAGTACAAAGAAAAATGTTCAGACCCATCCCCTTAATACAACATACTCCTACATAGATCCTCTAAACCCAACCTATGGAGCTCTCACAATATTCCTTGCATGGCTTCACCTCTTCTTTATTTCTCAATCTCTCCATCCATGTGTCTCTTTTCTCTACGTGCTCTCATATATATAGCCTTATCAAGCACTACCATGCCTTTCTAAAGTTGTAGATTACTTTCCATGTGTCCAAGTGGTCCTCCATGGGAGCATGCTTCTTCGATGTGAGCTCTCCATCCTTTTCCATGATGACCTTCTAGAATCTTCTATCATAAGGTATATTCCTTCATGGGCACCAAGTTGCCAAGCTGCACCTTATCCACTTCACATGCACAGTCGGGTCATGCTTTCCTCATGTTCTACCCGATATGCCAAATATGGATAAGTCTCAAGATCTTAGGAGTTTCTTTCATACTCTTCCATTCTTGTGTAAATGGAGAGTTAGCTTGGGGAATATTCATGGTGACAATAACTTCATGTATTGATTTGTGTTCTTCCCATGTTTTAGTATTTGTGTTTTTTTTAATTTGGCATTGTAATTATTTGATTTTAACCAACATTTATTTTGAAAGTCTGATGTGGTAGTTGATTTAGCATTTTTGTTCTAGACTTGGGCTTGTTGACTAACTATTTTAAATGTTCATGCCCAAAGTTAGAGGGTAATTTTGTCCCCATTTCAAAAAGGTTAAGTATTAATTTTTATTTTATATGATAACATGATAAATGGCTTCCTTCTCACTTTTGGATAGTTTGAGTTCTTCAATAATTTATTTATCACCAAAATTTCCACGGCCAAAAGGATTGAACCATTTAGAATCATTAGGGACATAGATACCTTTTCTATGCATAAAAACCATAGCGTTATAGATTGTTTTTAAATTTTTGGGATGTAATCAAAAATTAAGTATGAGATTTGAAAGGTATTTTGATCAAAATGGATTAAATGGACTTAATACATGAACAAAGTGAATGATCAACATACAAAGTTTTGAATTTGGATTGATTTTCTTGATACATGAATAACATGAATATTTAATGTATAAGACTTAAATAGGACTCGTGAGTTGAATGCATATGATGTTCCTAGAATTGAACAAAATGAATATTCTATGTTTAAGACGCGTGATTGGATTTGATTGGATATGGTTTCCCTTAAAATTTGAAAAATTAGATGTAGGCGTTATGAATGATTATATTTAATTTTTGATATATTGATTGTCAAAATAGAAGACATAGACGTTGAGGATGATTGATCAAATATGTGATAAAGTGAATTTCAAAGTATTAAATGTAGATGAAGAGGATAATTTTACTTAAACTTTGATAAATTAGATGTCAAAATATAAGGTATAATGATGAATGGATCTGACCTTAACAAATTGAATATTAAGACAAGAGGTTTGGAGATGAAAAAGGAATCACTCAAATTTCAACAAAGTGAATGTTGAAATAGGAGTCTTAGAAATGAAAAGAGATGGCTCAAATTTTAACAAAGTGAATGTTAAAATAGGATTCATAGAAATAAAAATGAAGTGTTCAAATTTCAACAAAGTGAATATTGAAATAAGAGGCTTAGGAATGAAAGAAGATGTACTTAAATTTTGACGATGTGAATGTCAAAATAAAATACTAAGAAGATAAAAAATATTGTGGATTGGTGATTGAATTATAATTGTGCTTAATCCTTGATAAAGTGAATATCAAAGGACAAGACTTGGAATGAAATGGATTTCTTAAACTAGGATATGGGTATCCAAGATTTAAGACTTATACGTGATAGATATTGGATGATGTGCTTAAACTTTGGAAAGTGAATCCAAAGAGTAAGACTTTAGACATCATAATTTCAATTTGGAGTGGGTATCCAAAAAGAATGGGTTTTCAAAGGTTGATAAGATATTTGATTTGGATGAAAATGGAATAAGATGTGGTTAACTAGAAGAAATTGACATACAAATTAAACCAATTTGATAATTTTGATGAGAATAATGATGGTCAAAAGGAATCTAAACTTACTTTGGCTTGGGCAAGTGAGGATTCCTATAAATTGGTTCTCTCCTAAGTATTTTCGAACAAGTGCGGTAAATATTTATACTCTCTAGATTTAATTTACCCCCTTGATTAGATAATCGAGGATTTTACTCCTCTCAAAGAATCAAATTGGGGTTGTCACTAAGGATAACCTTTTCTCATCCTATCACGGGCATACTAGTCGGTAGATAGGGTCTTTGTTTCATTAGCTTGAGTTCCCTCAAGGTGCCAACTACTTTGGTGTTCTTTTGGTAGTCATCACAAGGATTTTATGGACCACGACCATGTATTTCCCATAGTTACAGGGGATCAAGTAATAAATCCATATCCAAAAATTAAATTAAAAGTGTTTTATAAAGTTTAATAAAAATAGGTGATAATGTTTTCTTGATTTCCACAAGCAAGGAAACCTATAGTTAGTAGTTTAATTAAAAAATAATATTCATAGAGACGGTCCTATAAACAAGTTAATAGTTTTTTTGAGGTGAAATCACGATAGAAATCATAAAGGAAAACTAACATTTCTGATTTTCAAGATCACTCAAAAGGGCACAAGAAAAGAACATACGTGCGAGTTTGTCAATAATAGATTAAATGAAAACTAATAAATAATAAACACTTAAGTTGACTAGTTATAAAAACATGCAGAAATGGATCAAAACATATCTAAAATATATATTAGAACATATTAGAATGCTGGAAAATGTAGAAATTAGAAAAACATAGTGATAGAATGTTAGTGCATGCACTAGAGTGCACTATCATGATAGGCTAAGATAGCACATGCACTAAATTTCACTAGCATGATAGGATATGCTAGCACATGCAAGTGAACTTGCTAACGTAATAAATAAATGTTTGCAATAAAGGGTAGAAAATAGTTTAACGCTAGTGTGTATACTAATGTCCTTGCATGTGCAAGGAATATGAAGAAAAAGGTTTTATGCTAGTGAGTAAAGTGATATGCTAGCTCATGCAATTCTATGCTAGCACATGAAGTCCTATGCTAGTGCACTTCATAGGTGATGATGGTGCGGGTTTCCTATAGATGCTCAAAATTTAATGGGTAGTATGGAAAGTTGACTATTTTTATGGATTTCTCCTAGTTATATTCGCCAAATAACCCCAAATTTGGATATTTGGTCTAAAATAAGACAAATAACACACAATCGAAGTCATTTTTGAAAGAAACAGTCTATAAATAATAAATAAATTTGTGTGTTGTCCCACCGAGTGTGTCGAATGTGAGTAATGAAAACTACAAGTAAATGAAGAAGTAAGAAAATACAAAATACAAACCTTTCCTTACAATCTTCTTTTCACCTCAAGATGAGATTGTTGAAGTGTTAATATAATTATTGGATCTCTAAGGATTTTTTTATTGTGGATGTTCCAATTCGGTCTCCAAATGAAGAAGAAATGATACGAGAAAGAGTGAACACAAGCAAAACCTTTTGGTATGTGAAGTTGAATGAAAAATGAGCATAGTTTCATTATAATTTCTCAAAGCTTCCAAAGATAATTTGCAAAGGAAATAGCCTTAAATTTATAGATGAATGAGAGGTCATGGATTGTGAATCAAGGTTTGAATGATTTTGTGGGATCATGAATGCATTTTCTTGAAATATCCATTTGATTTGGTCTGTGTAATTGAATGGTTTGAATATCCATTAAGGGGGAATGAATATTTGGTTGGCAATAAGATTTTATTTGAGAAGGTGGTTGTACATGCATCATTATGTCTTCCACCTTTGAAGGGTTAAAGAAGTGGAGTGGAGTGACATAATTAAACTTGAAGTACTAGGATAGTCAAGTGGAGCTAAATGGAGGGTGCGTGTATAATTAACTATTTATTTAATTAAATAGATAATTAAATTATCCAAGGGATATAGGAGTATGGTTTAAGCATGATTTAGAATTAATTGCATTAATTATAAAAGGGATTTTGGTGAATATTCAAATCATGATAGAATTAATTAAATTAATCCCCAAAGGGATGTGGATTGGCATCTTGTCCAAAGGATATGGATGATTAGGAATGGATAGAAATATGTATGTATTTTTAGGGTGTCTACATTATTCAATTATTATCACATCAATAGTTGTGTAGTGAGGTCATCCAAAAAAATCATGTTAACCCCCTTTCTTGTAGGTCAAGTGAACAATAGATAGGGTTTTGAGCAAGAATAATACAATAACTAATTCATTTCTAGTAACTTTATATTCCATATTATAAAAATAGAGTTTAAAACTCAAGAGAACCTACACAAAAATAAAAAGTAAATAATCTTGAAGCACAAGTTTATATCCCTTTAGGATAGTTTCGGTGAGAGTACCATATGGTACCCTACTAACCCATCTAGAAAACATTTTTAGATCTTTTAATGTATTGAATACCTTGAAAACTATTTTTTCTACTTCTTTAAAAATATAAGCATGTTATTTTACCTTACATCGACATATATTGGTGATTCCATTCCATAACCTAACCCTAATAATAAATTTTCAAAT
Organism: Taxus wallichiana var. yunnanensis; assembly: GCA_018340775.1. Taxonomy (NCBI): domain Eukaryota; kingdom Viridiplantae; phylum Streptophyta; class Pinopsida; order Cupressales; family Taxaceae; genus Taxus; species Taxus wallichiana. The sequence goes on from CM031236.1 coordinate 264,735,632, forward strand.
TTTTAGTAGCGTAAAATATTTAGAAATATCAAGCTTTACAATAATTTAGGAATGTTTAGGACTTCCATTAATTAACCTTGAATAATATTATATTTTTGGTGGGTATAATATTGGAAACCTAATTTTCCTATTATATTTTGGTAAACCCAACCCTTTATCAAAGTAATGAGAACATAATATATCTGTCTTCACCCTTGGAGTTAAAATTTTAGGTATGATTCTTTCATTTTAGAATTTTTATCCAAACACTTCATTTCTTGTGCATGCTTCCATGTTCATCTTTTACACCACTTAGGAATGTTATGTTCCTCACACTAGCTAGATGAATTTTTTGATTGATTGGTGCCCAAATCAATTACATCCAAGTACCATTAATTCCACATTGTACTAATAAAATGACAACTAAATGTGGTGTTAATGTTTCTTCTTATTTTTATTCCAATTTGATTCAAATGTTGATTTCGGTAATGATGTTGTTTATATTCATGGTGATGCTACAAATTTCAATGAAAATGTTATTGTTATTGAGACCTTATCTAGTAATGAAGGTGACCCATATAAGGGGAATATTTTCAACCACCATTGTATCGGTTGGGAAAAAACCATCATCATTCAAAAATATCTACTCAATGATAAAATTACTTTATTTAGTGAAGTGCTTAAGGTACAACCTAACAATGTTGATGGATTACTAGTCATGTTATTATAATCCTATAAGGTACAATGTATACAAAATTCTAATAATATAGTAGTGTAACCCAATTTAGTTACTACCCATATACCTACATAAGTGTTTCATATACCTACTCTTCTTATTATGTGGTCCATAAAATGTTATTCCCTAAATTACCCTACATATTCCCATATATCATATGGCACCTTCACCATCTATTTCACCTCCCAATGCGATTCATTTTAATTCTTTTATGTGTGTTGCTAAAAATCCTTCTATAAATGCATGCACTCCACAACTACAACACATATAATATAAATTATCTATCTTGAAGAAAATTACTAACAATTTTCCTATTATGTCTAGCAAAACCTTCTTATAAAGTGTTTTGAAAACTTCTTGAGTGAAATTTTTGAATTTACATCTGCCTTTCAAACTTGATGAGATTAAGTTTCAATATCCAAAGTTTGGTCGAAAAACACTTATGGGATTATCATCAATGTATTAGACATACAATTTACATAAACCCAACAAATGTATGAAATTTAGGCATAAGATTCAATAGCTTATTGATGATAGCACTATTTCAATTAAGTTTTTAACACATCTATGAATAATCTGGTTTCCTAACATAATTTACACGTCAAGGTATTGGCACACCATTTACTTAATCATAATTACACTTAGAAAAGTAATTCAATACACAATAATTAATGTGTTGTGAATCCTCCCAAGTCTTATGGTACTGATTATCACTACCTATTATTAAATTTTACGATTCATATATTCTTGATAGTGATAATTTTTTTGACAATCTCTTATCCATTTATATTTGTATTGATACACATCTGATAAAAACATTGTTCTTGACCATGGATATAGCCAAAATAATGTAATATGACAATAATTATAAGCCTTGGATACATTTTTCATTATTTAGTTACTGCAATGGATACTTTATAGGTCAAAAGTAAGAATATTGTTACATGAATTTTAGTATTACATAGTAATGATATAGTTAACATGTTACTTGGACACACATGGATTCATGAGATATGAGTTATTCCTTTGAATTTACATATATGTTTGAAGTAAGTACATGAAAATAAATTCATTATAATTCAAAGTGTTACATATGAGTATTATATTCAACCTATAATATTGCCTAACACATCTCCACCAACCTATATTATCAACTACATCATTATAACCTTCATATCATTGGCCTAGACATATAATTGATTTTATCCCTTGAAAAATGTCATAGCATTGACTAATATAAAATATTAAATATCAACCCCTATTATCCTCTCCTACTTGATCCTATATTATGTCACCTAAACATAGATGATGCAATAATAATATTATATAAGTCTTGTGATAATGCTCCACAAACTAGACAACGATGTATTCTCCGAACATACGAAAAATACCACAAGTTACTATGACTACTAGAAACTTTTGACCTATCCATGAGTATGTTTCTAGATCCTATGATTTAGATTACTACACGTCACATGTTCATTTCTTTATTCTCAAAACTGATTCGGATACTTCTAACACTCAGCTCCCACAATGTGTGAGATTTACACCTGATGATATAGGACTTTCACTTGAGAATCCCATTGACATGATCATAAGATATACTTTTTGTGTTCCTTCTTACTCAATGGAACCTTATGCAAAGTATTTTACAAAAAAATAATTATCACACGCCTTTGTTTTTTTTCACCTTCTTTTGTTGACTATTATTTGTTTCATTATTCTATTTATAAATTGATATATTCATTTGTTTACGCATTTATAATTATGTAAGCACTTGATGTTTTAATTTATTTAATTATCATACTATAAAAACCTACCCACTACATGGATGGGTTTGATGTAATTGATGAGGGAACCAAATTGGCCCTTATCCTCTTACATGTTTATTCAAAATTTCTCTATTGTGTACACTTATTGAAAAATACATTAACCAAATATGTAAAAATAAAAAAACATTCAAATACTGCAAAATTAAAAACCAGGACTTGTTTCAATGTTTATTTATTATTACACATACATTCGCACAATGTTGTCTATCATGGTTAGAACTTTATGTATCTATTATTTTATGTGCTCACTCTTGATAGTGTACATACATTAGCTACACGACATATATACTAGACCATTCCATACAAACATACATACTTCACAATTTATTATTCCAACACCTATGGGAAACTTCTTACACATTAGGGAATGCCTACACTAGGGGCATATTCACATAGAATTTTTCATGTTATATATTTTTTTTTCTCTATTCCTTTAGTGATATAGGGATACTTACATGTTGTCTTGCACTAACTTATAATTTCTGATATGTGATGTACTCTAGATATAGTTTTATTCTTTAATTGATGATGTCATTGTTTGCTTATTATGTATGGTCATTTATTGCTCCATACTTATTTTGGTTGATATTGATGTATTTATAAAATTTGTTAAATTTGTATCTATATTCTTATATTCTTCTATGTTTTTTTATATTATATGATTCCATGAATTTTATTTTCTCTATGGGATGTATGTCTCTTGTTTGACATATGTTATGTTTGTTGTATGATTCATGTTTTCTCTAGGTTATGTTTTTGTATGACATGTTTTTATCCGTGTTATGTTTTTGTAAGAATCATGTTTTCTTTATATTTCTTAGGATGATATATGATTATAATTTTCTCTATAATTCTATGTATGTTATTTGATTCATGAGTTCTCTATGTTTCCCACATGATTGTTAATGATATTATTGTTGGTCACATTTTTCATGTCAATTGATTTGTTGAATCGATCAAGTTTTTTTCGATGGGCCATGTTGTGTCGTGTGTTTTAATGTTGGGTCTTCTATATTGATTTATCCTTCTTATTGCATCATGTTCACTAGAATTTTTTACAAGCTTCATTTTTATGTCTTTGACTAATTATGTGTTTAGATATATAGCAATATTTGCATGTTGTTATCTCTAGGATAACAAACTTTATGATTACTTTATAAAGATCGTATCTTTTTATGATGAATTATCTAACCATTTTTATTATACGTTATTTAGACAATTTATATTTGTATATATTCACCCATGGTGCATATAACCACTTTTCTTGTAGGATTTCTTAGAATTTTAAAGAGATTTCAGCTAACATTACACAAATTAATCAAAATCATGACAATCTAACCACTCAAAAGAGAGGGCATGAAGTAAAATATTTTAAATAGATTTATTCCATAGACATATTCTATATCATTATATGGTCAAACTATTTTCAAGGCTAGTGAGTAAGAAATATTTACATTAATTTGTTTTTCTATAACATTTGATGGTTAAAATTTACTAAGGTATTTGAAAGGTTATTAAGTTAGCAATATTCCAACATTTTTGGCACCATAATATCATCGCATATGAATAATTTTGGGAATTTTCATTTGCAACATCATCCCTTGGCCTTAATAGTTAAGAAAGGTTATTTTGGTCTTAATAACCCAAAAAGATGATATTTGGATTTAGGATTTCTAGAATTTAGATTTCTAGAATCATGAGTAATTTCCCAAATCCTTTCAAAGTTTTTGTTGTCCAACAGAGGCACCTTTCTTCACATTCAGCACATACTTCGCATCGAGGCATTTACACCTCATGGCACTTTACGAAATTCATCATATTGGTAGCATAGTTTGGCATGACAACTAGTTGTAGTCAATTTTGTGCATGTTTCACTCCACATAAATTGAAAAGAAATATAAAATTCTCAATTGTTGGAAATTTTTAAATTATAAATGCATACACATCATTCTCAAGAATTGATTTAAGTTTCATTTTCATTTTTTTACATATTTTTCATATGGATTGGCAAAGACATTTAAGATTTACACACTACCATCCTATGATCAAGATTCACAAGGTTGTATTTCCTTTTTCATTTTAACTAAGAATTTTTGAAACTATATTTAAAGGGGAGAAATATGTAGTACCCTAAATTTGGTTTGAGTATTTATAAATGGTATAGTGTGTACTTATTATAATATATATTTCATTTACACATTCTTGACCAATGTTAGTGATATTTACACTTTTCCAACACTCTTTAAACCTCTAGATAAAAACCCTTCTCTAGTTAAGCTTACTCAAAATCGTCCATTATGCCATTGAAAATTTGTACATACTCTTACATGTATAAATTTATATTTTTTTCACTCCTAAGATAGGTTCATTGGTCTTACACAAGTATTGTTTTTGGTATTGTATAGTTTCCATGAATCCATCCTTCCATATTCTAACAATCACATATTCAATGGATAAATTGGCTTCATTGGCCTAGGAAACTATTTTAGGTTCAATTAAGAGGGATAACTAATGAAATGTCACCTATAAGTACAAACACTCCGTAACCTATTAGGAATACTAGTGCAGTGTAGGAGCTCTTTTAAAATAAATTAAGATAAAGTGTTAAAACATTTTATTATTTAAATAACATCATCATGACAACAAGCTACAAATATGAAGTCATCTAAGTGTTTCCTAGATCACATACTCGATTAATTCTAATGTACAAGGTCTAAATTGGATGTTGTTAAGTGAAAGGTTTGAATCAAGGAATCATCCTATATTAAATATTTTCTTGCGTCTCGTCATAATTTTATGTAAACTACATGTGGCTTCATCCCTTTTCGAAGGAGATTTATGTAGGAAATGCTCATCACATTAGTGGTGATGTAGTGAGGTTTACCATCCTAATCATGATAAAAAGATTTCATATCAAAGGCACAAGAGATAAGGTTTCAAAAAATACAATATCTAATTTAGTTCTAGTAATATTAATATTCCATATCAAAAATCATAATTATGCACATATAATATCATACATAGAAATTAAAAAAAAGTAAAAATATTATGGAATAGGTTTATATCCCTTTAGGATAGTTTTGGTAATAGTTCCTAGATATTGTGATTTACTAATTATCTTGATGATTGTTTGATCTACTTATATACACAATACAAGCACATTATCTTACCTTTTGTCTATATATTCTAGTGTGTATTTTCCATAACTAAATCTGATTTTAATTTTTCAAATTGTGAGAAGCATAAGATATTATAATATCAAGTTTTACAATAATTTAGGATTTTAATTTATTTGTCTTGAATTATTCTATATATGTGGTAGGTATATTACGTGTAAACCCTAATTTTCCTATCACAGATACACAATAAATGAAAAATAGTGTTGAAGTACATATAATATTTCATACAGCACCTCCACATGTTTCATATGCTGATACAAATAAGGATACTCACCCTATTGACAAACTTATGAGTACATTAACAAATGTGAACATACAATATGTTATTACATTTAAGTGTCATGAAATACCTAATGATGTTTCTCTTTGTGATCCTTTACTCATATGTGATTTCACTTATTTGCATTTGATACATAGTGTTATGATAGAAAATGGATCAATTGAAAACTTCTACATTATGACATTACTCATTAGCCTTGGATACATACACCAACTTTATAAGTGCGGTGGTCATAGTAAAATGTTTTTGTGTACAACACCATTTACTAATATGTCTATTCAGTAACCACTTATGGTTGGACATGAGACAATTAGTAGATGGTTTGTGTTTCTAAAATGATATCACACTTCATTTTGTGGGAAAATCATTGAAAATACCATACTCGAAAGTGTTGTAATCATGAGAATTATGCTTTAGGAACCCTAACATCTTCGAAAATAACAAAATCACTTGCAAAGATCATATTTAATTTTATATAAACAAACGCAAGAATAAATTTGTCAAAACATGTGTTTTGGACTCTAAACAGTTGACGACATTAATACTATCATATGTATAAAGACCCAAACCATAAAATTTAATCTAGCGGGTTGGGGACACTTGTCGCTAAATTTTTCACTTAGTTTAAATTTTATTCCTTGGGATTAGTTATGTATTCACATTGAAGGGATAAGGGTTCACATTTATATTCGAAGTGGTATAAATTTTTAAGTGGATCTAGGGTTCTACAGGTCACTTTTTACACAAGATTAATTCGATATGGGCAAGTTAGATCACTAGTTAAGTTCGAGGGAAAGTTGGGTTGGTTGTAAAATATACAAATTCTTGAGAGGGGGAATAAAACATGAACAAAATGGTGTGTCATTAGTCCATGTAGACTAGTGATGGATGCCTTTGAAACTCAGACTCCCATGAAGGCAGATGGCTAATTTTCCCAAGGATCCCAAGAACCTGAGGATATCACTGATTGTATCAAAGAACCCCAAGATAATCTGAGAGCCTAAGATCCCAAGTTTTAGAAATGGTGACACATGGCCTCATGGCCCAAGTGATCAAAGTGACCTTGAGAAGCTAAAGCATAAAGAGACCCCGAGAATCCCAGGAAGATTGGAAACATGATTGGTCAACGTGGACTAATCATGGATCACTATAATTCCGAAGATCATAAACAATCCTAAAAATAATAGAAATCCCGAAGAAGGATCGGGGGCTCAATAATAAGTGATGAGACCATATGCATGAGTCACAAGTACCCTAAGTCTTAGGAAACAATGAAGTGGCCAAGATCTTGGAGGTGGATCGAGACTCTCATTAAATCTAAGAGCTTGAAATCCCCGAGGACATAATGAGAGCCTCGACACCAATTGGAGAGTGTCACATAGAAAAAAATTGTGAGAGGAAAATGATATCAATGGGTATTTAATAAAGGATTGACATGTAAGAAAAAATAACCCAAAGGTGAAATTTGATAGACCTATGGCCATCAATTGCACAAATTGGAATGGGGATCTTTAAATGATCTTATCTTTTGATCAAGGTCACCAAATCACACAAGACCAATTTTTTTGGAAATATTTAAGGAAGTAGATCATGATGGGAGTGGTTATGGGCCTCTTCATGCATCTTTTGTGATCAAATAATCAAATTAAAGGGTCTAACAACTGTTTTGGGTCTAATTTTGTGACACTCGTTGAGACATTTTTAAATGACCATATATTTTAATCCAAATGTGTTGTTCACCTACACATTATATCATTACAAATATCTTGATCATATCTTTAATCTAGCATTGATTTCATTAAAATGGTGGAGAGAATGAAGAGATCTGTGTGATAGAGTTTGAAGGTGATTTTAACTTTTTCTTTGTCAAATGACACCCAAATTAGTTGTAAATGCTTTGAACAACCCCAACAACCAACATGGAGTGTTTTCATTTGTATCCACATTCTTAGATGATATAATTTTTATAATTCAATAAAATGGTTAATGTTTCTTTGGTGGTTGGAGGAGTGGGTGGTTTTCTTCAATTATAGGCATCTTCTTACCTCTCCTCTCATTCTTCTCTACATTCTATGTAAGTGTGTATATGAGCATGAGATAAGGTTTATTTTATGTTAATTTTGTGATCTCTTCTATTTTAAGCACTAAAACTAATGCTTGCAAGCCTCTATAACTTAGTTTTATGAAGTTTTAAGGCACCTTTTGCATTGTGTGATTGTGAATGAGTAAGTTCTTGATAGTCACTGTAATTGTTATTTATTTCCTTTGGATGCATGGTTTTTAATGTGAATCTTTCAGTTCTCTTATGGAGTTGTAATCATATTTTGATCATATAATTCTAAGTTATTGTACATTATTTAAAACTTAATATGTCAAGTTAACTTTGTGTATTTTTGATCAAAATTAGAAACCTATTTTAGTTTGGTGCATCACCTATTTTCATTCAATATTTTGTCTTTCTAGACATTGGTTACTTGGAAATATTAGTGTAGAACTAGTTAGTAGAATATCATATTGTTGGTTAGATTAGTTGCATTGGACTAGAATAGAATGAACCATTCTTTCCTCAAGATATTGACCTTGAAGGATCCATTTTACCATACTTTGAAGGTCACTCAATGTTTGTAACACCCAAAATTTAAACACACACAAACAGTTAATATTAGAGGGTAATTTTATAGAACAAATATTTTTGTTATTTTTAGAAATAATTAATGAGAAGTGTCGCAAGTATTTATTACCAAAATATTTCAATTTCATTAGATGAACAACAGCATGCCTCACGTAACGTAATCATGTTGAATCGATATACGTTTAAATTTTCAAAGCCATTAAGCGCACAAGAGTACTAGTTTCACAAGGCGGAGCTTATGAGTGGTCACGAAGAATATACATGTTATTATTAATATATAATCATATATAAATAATCATACTTTAGCATAAGGATTAATTTATACTATGTATTACTTAATTTCACATGATTCCTGTCATTCATACAATTATCTATCAATATTATATTTTCTTAAATTGCCTTAACAATTAATATAACTAACAACTACCCTCTTATTTTCCCCATTATTCAATTCAAATTTTGTCGCATTCAATACTTGGGTTGACAATTTAATTAATTCTTAATTGAACTATCATATCCTATCTAAGTTTCCAAGGATTAATTAACTCAATACACTATAATATATTGGCATTTTTTATTACAATGCCCTAGCTTTAAAAGAATAATTAAAACCCTATTTATAAAACATGATGTTGGAGCTCACACTTGTACCCATCCCGAGATCAAGTTGAACTAGGTCATTGAGGCAACAATGGGACTGTCTCTAAGTTGTGGGACCTTGTGTGCTTGAGACAGACCTCTAGAGAAGGTCAGTTCCTCTACCTATTGCTATTGCTACTACTAATGCTAAAATGGAAATTCTAGGATAAAAATTCCAAGGGACCATGGATAAAAGGATAATTAAAAATGGAAAACTAATCTAAGGGAGATGATAGCACCAAAAATAAGGTAGTGAACACGATCTATTTTGAGTGAAAACAAAGGAGAATGCATGAGAGGAAGGTTAGGCATGCATAACAAAGGCCGAAATGCAATCACACAATCACTTCCATGAGGCACAATTAGAAAAGGAGATGCAAGCCATGTGAGAAAGCATGACAAGTACACAACATAAAATAAAGGCAAGAAGGAAGAATAAAACAAGTTAAGGAAAAGGATAGACATAAAATAATTCTTCTATTACTTCTATAAATGCATAATCTATTACAATGGCGTATGAGGCCGATATCCACATGCGAGACTAGATTCAAAGGTCTCGCAATGCAAAATGTAAAGAACTTGAATCCTTAGAAATACTAGAGGATCCAATGTGTATAACCCTTACAAAGAACAATGCTCTTACATTTATAGAAGAATGAAGGAGAGAAGAGGAGGAGAAAGGAGGGAAATCATATTTTAATCTTCAATAACCAATATCTTATCAATGAATGCCTACAAATCTATCATATGCACTTCCCCATGTCTTCTTGGCATGTAGAAGAAGGAAGAGGGAAATATCTACACAAAATATGGTGGTTGAGTTGATTAGATGTCTACATTAATGGTTGAAAATGTGTTTCCCTCCTTCTCACCTACCAAATCTAGCCAAAATCTGATTTTAATGATCTAAAATGTAGCCCACATCAGCAGCTATCCAACAAGAACTAGAGTGCCCAAATCTGAGCCCTACAACAAAATTTATGGAGATATAAAGGCTATAACGAAATGTGAAATGCAATGACATGTGGTGAGTGGTGATGTGTTAAACATAGGCCAACTATTCATTTGTATTTGTATCATTTTCTACCACGTGTCATGCATTGATTTGTCATAAGCATTCAACGCCCTATTTATGCACTTTGATAGGTTGTATGTAGCACACTCATTCTTACATGTTACCACATGACACAATAAATAACAAAAAGAAGGTGTGAATTCACATGAAAGGGAGAAGCATGAAAGAAGAAAGCAAATAGAGGGCATGCAAAATTAATGCGCGTGGGAGGAACGGAACATACTTATCGGAGATAATTATGTAGGCGGTACCAAAGAGCTATAAGGTGATGCACGGAAGTGAGGAAAGTAGCACGTAATAATATAAAGGAAAACTAATTTTGGGAAGCAATTCTAAGGTACATGCGAAGGGTACATGAACTTCTAGGGGAAATGTGAATGTGTAGGGAGTGTGCACAAGAGGAATGAAAGAAGATAGAGAAAGGGTAACAAGGAAAGTGGAAGGTATGAAGTGAAAGAAGAGTGTGGGAAGTTGTGCGAGGAACTGTATCCAAATAAATTATGCCAAGGAAGCAACCGAAGGGTACGCAACTTGCAATGTTGAACCTTAAAGTCGAATGTGGATATAATTTGTCAAAATAACTAAGGAGTTATTTTGGACAGCTACATGAAATATAATAGGTCAGCTTATCGATAAGTTGAGAGGAGGATATAATGCAAGCCATCAAATTAAGTAAACCTCCTCCCATGGATCTATTGCATGTAGAACCTAATCCATCTCTCTCTCTCTCTCTCTCTCTCTCTCTCTCTCTCTCTCTCTCTCTCTCTCTCTCTCTCTCTCTCTCTCTCTCTCTCTCTCTCTCTCTCTCTCTCTCTCTCTCTCTCTCTCTCTCTCTCTCTCTCTCTCTCTCTCTCTCTCTCTCTCTCTCTCTCTCTCTCTCTCTCTCTCTCTCTCTCTCTCTCTCTCTCTCTCTCTCTCTCTCTCTCTCTCTCTCTCTCTCTCTCTCTCTCTGACCAAGGGATATTCATATATGTGTTGATATGTGTTTATTTGTGTGTGTGTGTCTAATTTATAGGCTTGTGGAAGCCGAAAGAGAGGGCCGAATGTGCTTATACACAATTAGTCATAGTAGGATGGGCCATGTGGCCATGATACGATGGTATGGCCATAAGGGGAAACAAAATCGGGGATGATGTGGGGACCGGATTTGGACATCCCCACAACACTATGGAGTGAGAAGGGGGTTCACAACCTATTCGAGGTCATGGTTGATCCCATTTTTGTTTTAACAAAAAAAGGGGGATGGGAAGGGTTGAACCCTCTCATACCCATTTCTCTTTTTTTCTTTTAAATTATTTTACTTGTATTAAATTTATAGTATATTAAAACTTATTTCATACGTTGTTTTTTATTTTAAAATTTTATTTATAATATTTTATAACCAAAATTTAATAATATAATTATTTTATTATAATATATTTATTATATATAAGTATATATATAACACTAATTAATAAAGGGGAATAATACTAACTTAATGTAAATATATAAATTTATTACAAGATGCACTTTACACACTCACACACACACACACACACACACACACACACACACACACACACACACACACACACACACACACACACACACACACACACACACACACACACACACACACACATTATTTTAGGTTTCCATAGACGCCAAAAATGGCTTGTATTTCAAACAATTAAGAACTTAGGATCACAATAATGTTATATGAATATATAATTGATTTAAGGGAAATATTAATTCAAATTTTGGTTAGCAATACTGCAATTTATATTCGAATTTAGATGGGTTTATAACCAAAATTTTAATGGCATTTTCCCCATCATAATTTCTAAGCCAAAATTCCTCCTACTATTAAACTTAACAAGATTCTTAAGGAAACTAATCACTTCTAAATTTTTAATCCAAATGTTTTCTATAACCAAATTTTATCTCAATAATAGATATACAAATTTGGAACACATTTCCAAACACAAGTTATAAACAATGGAGAGGATAAATTGCTATAGTCTTCTTATTTGCAAAAATATTAAGTAAATTTTTCACTTAACAATTTATGTTCATATCTTTATCATCATCCTTTCCTAAATGAAACTTTCAAAATGCTTCAATAAAAACTACAACATTTTTTTCAACTTTGATCAAATAGACAACCCACAATGCAAACAATTTGAGACAGACAAATAACCAAAACTCACAATATTATTTGATTCATTATTCCAATTCCCAACCAAATACATTCCTTTTTCTTATAGCAATATTACATTTTTATATAGTAACACTTATTCTCTTATGGCTTTATTTTCTCAAAATCAACACAGTTTCACCTTTGCTTTAGCATTTGAGTCATAATGAAATGATCAAATATACACTTTGAATATATAACCCGCAACTAGATTACAACTTTCTTTCAACCATCAAACTTGATTCCATGTAACAAAATGTAACATAATATATGATATCGTTCTTTCCCAAATCTTATTCCATTAACCACCATCATGTTCAAAACACCAAAAAGGAGGTGGAGTAAACAATCACCTCACAGCCATATAACGGGAAAATTCTCTTCCCATTGCCCCACAAAACCCTAACTCACGAAAAGTCTCCATAGCCAACACCGAAACTTGGATCAAAACAATTTCCCAATATTTCCAACACACAACAATTTCAAGAAAATCAAACAAATGTATGAACAAGAGGACTCAAAAGAGCAATGGAGATATGTTTCAAAACAAGAACGCACTATAAATATTTTGTAATCTTGCAAGGGAACTAGAGGCATTCCAATCCACATATCCCTCCATTAAGGGGTTGGGAATGAGTTCTTAGTTCCTCTAATAAAATAAGATGCATGTCAGTTATCCCTCCACCTATTTTATTCCAAAACCCACTTATCATTCCACTAAGAACAAATCCCAATCCCCTTTGGTTCCTCCAAAAGACAACAAGTTTACTTTAGTTTAACATCTACTTATACCTCCTTAATGGATCTATCTTCCCCCATACACACAACATGCTTGATATCCCCATAATGGGTGTAAATCAAGTAGACAACACATGGAAAAATCCTCTTACAACTAAAATGAGCACAAAAATCACATACATTTCATCATGGATGGAAAAAAAAACAAAATATTGTAAGAATTTAACATGGTGCCAACCTCTTTCTTGTATTGTACTCTTTTTCAATACCAAGCTTTAAATACTCCAAACCAATCTAGAAGTATAAACCCAAGACCAAGGATTCCCCCTAAATGATCAAAATAATCTCACTTAAATAGAAAATGACTCAAGGAGTACCCCCTACGATGGTGCCAAGTGGCCGCATTCTAAGTTCCTAAGACAAAATCAAATCCCCAAAAGCCATTAAATAAAATCCATGCCCACATTGTCTAAATTGAAATCACAATCCACGTTCAACCACAACACATAAATGTACTTGCAAGAAAAGACATGAAAGAGTAAAATGGTCAAAAATCCATTAACTCAAAATACAACATTCAACTCACAAGTCATTCCAAAAGCAACTTACATCAAAATTAATAAGGGTGGATGAAAATTTTCCCAAGATACCTTTATGGGGTATTTATGAGCCTCAAATGGATCAAAATCTAAAATAAGTACACCTACCCCATGGGTAGGTGTAAGGATGAGTTTTGGGAGTGTGGGACAAGGTTTACTTGTCTCACACTTCACTCAAAAATGGCCCCAAAGGAGAAATATGAAATTTACTAAAAACAGAAAGTTTCTCCCACCCCAATAATGTAAAAATCAACCAAAAATATAAATCAATTACCCGCATAAACAATCGATAAAGTATACTTCAAAAGAGTGTAATTAAAACAATTGAAATTGGCTAAGGGTCGTGAAAGGGTCAAACAACAAGCCAAGGTAACCAAAACAATTAAAATCAAAAACTTTTCACCATAAACCTAATCCCAATCCTCAAATTTCCAATTCTAGATGACTTGTGTTGGCTAGGGATCTTCATGGGATTTAGTCCCTCTCCATCCTTTTTGGGGTGTTTAAATTTTTAATGCTTTACACGTAGCCTTCTATACATGTTTATCATTTGCACACTCAATGCACACATCATATCCACTCAACTAGATTAACCAAATCACTACTATTCAAGAATAAAAACACACCAATCACACATATATTTCATTTTTTATAATTTAAAATATGCTCAAATGTAACCATTACCATCATCATAGTCATAATATATATAGATCACAAACTGTAACATCAATCATATATATCCATTAAAAGTAAAAATATATCATCATGTTATGCCATATCCATACTTTGGTCGGACCATAAGGTTGGCACCATGTGCCAACTCAATATAAAAAAAAAAACCATAGTCTATTAATACTGTGATTTTATGCACCCTATGCCGATACAATATATACAATGAGCCATATGATCCAAACTATAATATGTAAGGAAAATATATCTAATAATGTATGAGGGAAGTGAGAACTACATCCCCATACTCTTAGAACATGACTTCCTTCTAGTAGTCATGGAATAAGTGAGGGTGATTGACCCTCGGTGTAGTAGCATCCAACCATGTGGAAGTAGTCTTATCATATCGATCCCACTATACTCACACCTGATCAATCTCACGGCCTCAAAGGCCTAGGGTCCCATGCTCTAGAATGTACATGGGCTCTAAGGTCACTCTTTTTCTCTTACACCTGCAATGATTTTCAATATAGAATGTGTGATAATAATGTTTTGCATGCCTTCTCAATATAGAAACATGAAGAACATCATGGATACATGACAAGCTAGGTGGCAAGGCAAGGTAGTAGGTTGCTAGTCTCATATGCTCCAGAATCTCAAAGGGTCCCACAAAATATGGTGTAATATTATATCCATTCCCATAGTGGATAGGACTCTTATGTGACTTAACATGCATAAAACTTTCATGCCCACCTCAAAACTGCAGCTTAATCCTATGGGCATATGCATACTTATTTTTTTCTATTATACCTACTATAGGTGTTGTATTATAAGAGATACTTATTGCTCCATATGTTGAACCATGGAAGGACCCACATCAACTTGATGCTCAATATGGTCCCAACTCAAAGGATTCATGCACTCTCTCCCATACAACAACTTATAGTGTGCCATACCAATTGAATTGTCATAATTTTTGTTATAGGAGAACTCTACCAAGTACAAGTAATCTTCTCAATGGGAATGATGATCCATTACATACATATGAAGCATGTATTCTAATACCTAATTAAATCACTCAGTCTAACCATCTGTCTAAGGGTGGAAAACATTGCTAAAATTTATCTATGTGCCCAAGGTTTCTTGTATCACGGTCGAAAAGTTAGACATGTACAAAGGATCATGATCACATATGATTTTTCATGGAATCCCATGCAACCTAAAAATATCATCCACATAGATCCTAGTTATTTATTTCGCTATATAGTTGATCTTCACCGGTGAAAAGTGTGTTATTTTAGTTATTTTTTCTATTATGACCACTATCACATCATGATGGTATGCCAAGGTGGGTAGACCAACAACAAAATTCATGGGAATGGTGTCCCATTTCCACTCTAGAATTTCATATGGATATATAATACTGACATGATGTTGATGCTCATCCTTCACTGTTTGGAACTCCAAACAACATGCCACAAAATATGCAATGTCTCTTCATAACCATATCGAGTGATATAACTAGTGTAAGTTTGCATGCATCTTCTTCACCCATGGGTCGGTGTGATAAGGTGCATGATGGGCCTCTAATAATACGAATCAAAAAAATTCACCCTCTCCGGTATATATATGGGCCCTCGATGCCTCAACAATCCATCTACCTCTAAGGTGTAACCCACAAAACTTCACTTAAGGGCCTGTTTCACCCCAATCTCCCTCCAAATAACCAAATAGAATCTATCTCTAGGAAGTTGTGTTATAATCCATCCTATCAAGTTTTTATAGATAGTCAAGACCATCATTATTCACCGATACATCCCAAAGGATCTGTAAATACATTATATTTCCCTTTCACATGCTCAATATCCATATCATACTCGCAAATTAGATTCATCAAACACCATTGGAAAGAGTTTAGATTGGCCTAAGTAAAAATGTGTTAGAGGCTCAAGTGATATTTTCTCAATAGATAACATCTCCCCAGAATAAAATGGTACTAGTGAACCAAGGCATGAACCACTTCCATGAGCTCAAGGTCACGAGTGGGATAATTCTACTCACAATCCTTGAGCTTTCATGACTCAAAATATCTCATGCAATCCTCTTCCATGAGCACTACCCCAAAACCTTCCAATGAAGCATCCATACATATCGAAGTCCCGTGTGGGTCATGAACTTCTAAAATAGGATTAGTAGTGAGTTTCTCCTTGAGTGTATTGAAGGCATGCTCACACATTTTTGTCCACTCAAATTTCTTCCCTTTACGCTAAAGAGAAGTAATAGGATGAGCTATACAGGTGAAGTATTTTATAAATATATGGTAATACCCTACCAATCCCATGAAACTACATGCCACTTGTAACACTTAGGAAAATTTTAGTGGCAAATTTTTGTAAACTTGTGAAAATCGAGGATTATGGAAATTTAAAATGGAAAATATTTTGTTGTTTAGAGCTGACTTATTCACCAAAAAAATTTAGCCAACATGTCCCTTATACTATTCCTTTCACCTAGATTTTAAACATATATAAGAGGTTATGAATGTAATTCACCACCATTTTGAATCATATCGTGCGCATATTCACCGAAGTACACATATTAGCTACCAACATTGAAGTCTGAAATCTGAGTGCATCAAATTGTAAGGTGTCCAAATCAAAGCCATCTAGCCTTGATCTGACATAGTCTATAATCTGAAATGTCTAACTCTATTATGTCCAACCTGAGTCATCCAACCCCTTGGCCATCTAACCCCTAGCCATCTAACCCCTATCCATCCAACACCTAGCCATCCAACCTATAGTCATCCAACCCTTAGCCGTCTAACCCTTTACCATCCATTCTCAAAGCCTTGGAACATAAAAGCCGCCCGTAAGGCCCTAAGCAGTAAGCAGTCATGGATACTAGAAATCAGGGCAAAAATATTACAAATTCAGTAAGTTCAAAAAAGGTGCCAATACTTTTCTTGGCTATTTTGGAAAATCACAAAAGATGAAGTCGGTTTCTACTTGGCTGAAAATATCAGTATGTGGCAAGTGTTATTTACTAGTTATTTTATCTAATGAAATTTAATAATTATGTTTATGATAATCAGTTTCTTGGAACTCTTTTACATTTGTACTCTGTAGAAATTTAATTATAGATAAGATTAATACTATATAAGTAACAATTTTATAAAATTATTTGCAAAATTTTCAAAAATTCCTTCATAGAATAATCAATTTATAGATATTGATGATCCAATATATGTTGAGGAAAACATTCCATCCCTTGATGAAATAGAAGTACAAGAAAATTTATCAAACTCCCAGGATACACCAGTAGAGGAAGCTTCTACTCCAAGGTCTATTTATAGAAAGAGGAGACATGAGATTTAAAATATTTCTGCTGATAGCTCAAATGCAGAAGTTGAATCCCAAGGAAAAAAAAGAAAATATGTTAGAAGAAAGATGGAAAACTAGACAATTGGAAGGAAATTCCAGTTCAAATGGGCTGCAAAATATCCTTTTATTGAACCTATGCACACTGAAAATTGTAATGATGTTCCAACACAATTTCAATGAAAAATATTTCGTTGAAAAAAGGGAAGGACTGTACGATGCAGCTCAAACTAGACACAATTGAAAAACACTGTGGGAAAATATACATTTCCCAAAATCTCAAGGATGGCAACATAGTTAGAACACATAAATGGAAAGATGCAAAATATTGTCTACATGTCAAATACATAGAAGAGTATGAAAAGGAACAAAAATGTATCAAATATGTAAATGAAAAAGGTGGGACCATAGTATCAAAATTGAGCAAAGCTATGGAGATAGAAATGCAAGTAAAGGGTATTCAATTTGTAACCATATTTCATATAATGAAAAGGGGAAGACCGATGTCAAATTTCAGACAAAACAACATGTTCTATCAAATTATTGATTTAAAGAACGTTCCACAATCTCATTTGTCAGATGCTAGTGGCTGGGAGATTGCAAAATTTCTATCTTTGGTAGAGAAGGAGGATCTAAAACTGTGTGTTCAAAAGGTAAAGTATATTTCCCTTTCTTTAGATGAGGTTACCGTAGTCAATAATACTTCATGGATATGTATTCATGTTTACACATTTACTAATGAAATGAGGACTCCACACCTCTTGGAAATTCATAAAATGACAGAGAATTGCAATTATGAGAATATTTATAAATTAGTGGTATCAAATCTAAAGGATATCGCCATAATGGATGAATTTGCCATTGTAAAAAAATTAGTTTGTGTCGGAACTGATGGTGCAGCTATAATGCAGGGAGCCAGAAATGGTCTATGTGTTATACTTGAGACAATTATTCCTCCATATGTGTTTCTTGTCCACTGCATGGCTCACAAAATGAATCTCACCTACAAAATTATGAGAATATTTGAAAATGTAGCTAAAGTGGAGGAATTGATACATGATCTCCATGCCTATTATTCTTGCAGTCCTAAGAGATTTTAGAATTTCAAAACTTGCTATTGGACTAACAGAGGGAAAAAACTTCTCAAATATGTAGATACTAGATGGATATCTATGTATGAACCTGCATGTAGAATATATGATGAATATCCTTCATTGATAGGATTTATGTTTAAATACCGCAAGGATGTAGATAAAGCTAAATATCTATTATGTTGTCTAATTGACATAGAAACTTTACTCACACTTTGTGGTATTTTTCCCATGTTGAGGGAGCTTAATATTTTAATGAAGCATGCTCAAGATCGATCTTTCTTCATTACAGACTTTACAAGACTCAGAAGACGTGTTTGTTGGAGTCTAGAAAGTTTCTATATTTCTGATGGGAGTTTTCAGGGTGCTACTTTTGAAAACTGAAATGCATTGACAGATTTGAAAAATTCTAGGTGCTTCTTAAAGTACAATATAAATGATCATCTATGTATAACAACACATGGAAAAGAGATTCCACTTCATATATACCAAAACGAATTGATATGGCTAACTCGGAAATAGAATAAGTAAAAGTGAGACTAAATTTATATGATGCAGTATTAAGCAAAACTAGGAATAAGTTGAGAAATATCTCTGAATCATTAGCTAAAGAGATCCAAGAAAGATTCAAAAATGATAAAATACTTGAAGCAATGGGAGTTGTAAATCCATGAGCTTACGGAATTTGTCTGCAGCGTGAACCTTATACATCTATTAGTCCTTTATTTGTCAAAAACATGGGTGATCTTACTGATCATTTTTGTAAGACTGTAGAGATAAATGGAGTTTCATGAAGGAATTTTGGAAATAAAACTACTTAGTTCACAGTCAATGGATTTTGCTAATACAATGATACAACAAATTCAACTTCTACAAAACCCATAGGATTATAGTGTCATGAAAAGGATTTGGAAGGATATATGTTCTAGTAGTATTTAAAGTGAATATTTGAGTGAGTATATTAAGCTGTATGAGCTCTATCAAATAATGATTCTATGTTTTGTAGAAGATGAGACGGTTTTTTAGTGCACTATCCTTTTGTTTCACCCGATTCTGGATCGTTTCTTCGAATGTTGACCGTATGTACCCAAAATTGTAGGGTATTGTACTACCAAATGATGTTACGCATGCCCCAATGATGATACAGTCACCTCATAAGGTTTTCAGATCCAGAGAAGCTCACGAAGTATATGTTAGCATCCCAAATGCTTTATCCATGTTCCTTGTGCTTTGTTTCATTCCTCTACCTTTCTTTTCTTAGTGTTTTTGACCTTTAGTGACGAAACCACTACCCCCGTCGGGTGGTGGTCCTATAACTGCCACCCTGCTCAAGGTGGTGGTCCTTCACGTGTTTTCCAACACGTTATTCTAATCACAACTTGCATAATTTTAAACTTTTACCAGCTTTTCTCCACCGCCTTGGCTCGTATTAATGTTTTGTGTCCCTGGAATAGTGTTTCTCCATTGTTTAATGGTAAAATAGTTCCATTCCAAGTTACCCTTTGGTGAATGGGAATTCTATAAATAGCCAGCTTGTTTTCAAGCAAATGGCCCCTCAACTTCTCATTTTTCATTGTTTAAGTCTGTCAATTTCTTGTTTAGAAGCTCATTTTTTTCTCATGTTTGCATCCATGCTAGTTTTCCTTGATGTTGGAAGCCATTCGATCTTCTTGCTTCAGTCTTGTTCATTTTTATCTATACAAGTTAGTCTAAAGCAAAGTAGTGTCATTTTTAGATTGAATTCATTAGAGTTGCAGTTGTGTTCTTCACGGAAGGTAGATTCTAGAATCTCTCGGATCCCTTGTGTTGTATTCTGTAATAAATCCCGCTAGGAAATTACATAGGCAAGTAGCTACACCGGCTATTTTTTTGTTTTAATTTTGTTATTAGATTAGTTGTCATTTTCTAAATATATTAGATTAGTTTCTCTTTCATTTCCATTGAAAATATTATCAAAAATACAAAAATAGAGGAATATATATATGTTGCGATATATCTTGCATAGTTAGTTTATTTTATTTCAGATTAGGCTTATATTGATCTTGTATGAAAATCACGGGGCCTAGGGAGCCCAAGGAATATGTTTTCGAGCCAATCATGCATCAACCAAATATTGTTGCAACAATAACATACATAGACCAAAATCTCGAAATTTAGGTCTTAGAACAAAAGCAGAGACCTACGAAATCAGCTCACGCTTAAGAGGATTAAACATAGAAGATGACAAGGTGCACTCATTACTCGGTCAAATTAGACAAATTATAGATTACCTTGATAGATATCTATATGACCGTAGAAGGACCCGATAGAGGGAAAACATTCGGTTGTGATCCACTAGGCCCACAAATGACCCAGGATGCGAGAAGACCTTCTTGTTGATATAAACACTAGCTTGCGTATCCAAGTTGCCAGAACACCTATTAGGTACTCCGAGAAAATCATGTAACTTCTAGTTCTAAACGTAGAGGCCAAAAAGGCATATGACTACTGGATACTCAGAATTAGGAATTGATTCTTCACATGACCATAGGAGGTCCACAACAACCACAAACTTACGGTTGTGATCCACAGGTCCCACAACCCAACGGGCCTACAAATCAATCCAATGTTGATGCTGGTTTGTGAACATTATTATTTAGATCCTCTCCACTCCCACCAAACATTATCACACAACTATCATTATTAAACATAGCAACTAATCAATCTAAAGATTTCTAGACTAGACCAGAGAATCGTCCATAAGGAACCAAAAAGATCCACTTTATATTTAGCCATTCCATTTTTATGACCTTTTTGGGAGACATATACGAAGCACCCATAGGTTATCTTCCACGTATTCCACAACCCATAGATCAGATCACAACAGAGCTCAATATTGATTGGAGCCTTTGAGTAGCTATCCTCGCCAAACGATCTATCACACCGGTTTAGGTTAGGAGGGCCTTCTTTTCCCTAGATTCACAGATCCCGCTACTACATGTTGAAGACATAAGATTACGTAACTATATTATCTATATCCTATGTGTATTACATCCCCACCGGTTGTCTCGGCATGACCTCGGGAGGTCGGGTGCGAGGAAGAGTTACTTGTAGATTCTCATGCTCGCATGTCACTTTTCCATCGTACAAAATTGGTGAACCCAACGTGAAACTTCCTACCTTCTAGGTTCGAGTCTTATTTCTACTTGTTCTTCCAATTAGTATACTTTTCATCTTTTCCACCTCATTAGCCTTCACATCAGCTTCACCAACAAAATTGGTGAACTGACATGAAACAAACTAGTTTTCCTCTTTCTATTCTTTCATCCACCTTTGCTCTTTCCCATTATTCTGTGGGTATTCATATACCCCCAAATATGTCAGGATATGATGCATATGGAAGACCTCTCCTAGGTATTAAAGCATACTACGATCAACTAAATAGACAACCATCACCCTCACTCTCAATGGGGTGAAAACTATTCAAATAACTGATTTTCAACACAAACTCCTCCTCAAAGGACTAGACATAGTTCTTCTTTCCAAATAGAGGAGTTGGATCAGCTCACTCAAATGCAACAAATAGAGCCTTCAAGCTCAAACAATATGACGCTCACCAGAGAATCTAGTTCATCTCCTCATCTATTGTTAGATGATGGATACTTAGCACGTTATGCTAGGAGTGAAAAATGCTCTCAAAATATGTACCCGTCTATAGGAGGTTTGCAAACACAACCCAAGCTCTCATTTCAAGAAAACACCCCCATCCCTCCACCTATAGGAAATTCCCTTGGTGAAACTTAGCAGGGCACCAATCAATTCATAGTTGGGTACTATATGCCTATACAACCTCAACAAACACCACTAAGGAAAAATACCGTATCTTCACCAAACGAGGTCATCTCAGCCTTAGTCAAGAAAGTTAGAGGGTTGGAACTTGCTCAAGCAAGTCAAAATTTACAATTCATGTAGGTAGGAAATTCCAATCCTCCACATCATCCTAGCCAAGCAGACTTCCTCACATAAATAGGCACATTGGGCATGCCTCCTCAAGTATTCACAAAAATGCCAACTAGAACCGCATTTTCTAATGCCGCTCCAGTGGAAAATATGATACCTCCCGGTTTAGTACAAAATAATCCATTCCTAGGCAATGCTCCTCCATACTTAAACATGTATTCCAAATCACCACAAGGAGATATGTTCTCTTCTCCCGGCATATTCACTCAACCACAGGGATTCCCTTATGCCCCTACAAATACATATGCTACACCATATCAACAACCCATTCCACCTCCACCCCCTCAACAAACACCATCAATGGTTGAAACCTATGCAATAGGAACTTATTCAGAATATTTGAAAGAACCTTTGGACTTCACTATACGAAGTGTCATGCTTCTAAGACCTCTCCCTAATCTACCCAAGTACAAAGGAGAGGGAGACCCGAATGCACATATTAAGGCCTATGCCACATCCATTCAAGAACTACTCCCTTGGGATGGAGTTGTTGATAAAATATTACCCAAAACTTTAGAGGGTATTTCCCTCAATTAGTTTTACAGAATACCTAAAGCCTTAATACATTCATTTAAACAACTCATTTCAGAGTTCATCAAGGTGTTCAACATGAACAAATTGTTGAGAATAGGAATCAGGAATTCTTACATATTAAACAAGAGCACAATGAATCTATTGCTCATTTCATCCAAAGATGGCATACAGTCCTCTATTCTTTAGCAAGCACTCCAAACATGGATCAGATGGAACTATGTGATTTATTCCTTCATTCTCTCAACAGAGAGATAAAGGAAGAAGTCTAGAAGTTCCCACTAAGAAATTATGATGAAGTACTCGAGAGCGCTCTCCGAATAGATCAAGTTGCAATAGATAGTGGTCACAAGACATATGGAACAAATGGGAGGTTAATCATCCCCAACCAAAACACTATGACTTATCCTACTACCACAAACACCAATCAAGGACCTAAAATCCTTAACAAAAACTGCAGAGTGACAACAGATGGAGTGACTGACCAAACTAAAAAATCAAATGTTGTAAATGTTCCACCACCAGTTAACAACCAATGAAACAACAATTTCACCCCAACAATCAACGTAGTAGATTTTAATCATCCCCAATGACAACAACAACAATAGAAATAGTAGATCCAGACACAAGGTCCAAGTCAAAACTCAACTGGATATCAAAACCAAAGACAACAAACGTAAAACTTTAATCCTAATAGTCAACAGTTCAATCAGAATTTTGGACCACAACACGTGCCAAACCAACAACCTAGGAATTATAATCCCAACTCATATTGTGGTTTCCATAAAATTTGAGGCCATGACACTAGGACTTGCCATGATTACAATAAGTTCATGCAATGTTTTCCAGAAGAACAAATACAACTCTTCATAGATATGTTCTTAATAGATTCTGTGACACCGATGCCAAATACTTTCACAGGGGCAGTTTCCTCTCAAAACGCACCTCTTAAGATCTTCAATGATCCACTTCCAAATCACAATAGTAATAATAAATTAAATCCAAATGGGATGAACAAATGTGTAATGATAGGAAATAATGATCATGGAGCCTCAACTTCGCTAAATCCACTGTTGCACCACAATTAGGAAATCAGCCACGAACCAATATCGGTCGTCTAGTGGAGTTAGATATTGAGCTACATGTAGAAGCCATAACAAGAACACGAGAATATTCTTCTCAACCAAATCCAATCTATCCACTAGAACCAGATAACATTCAACAAACATTGGTAAAACCCATGGGTGCTTATGATTTAATTAATGACTTAACAAAGACCTTCTCTCACATCTCCTTTTTGGACTTATTGAAAAATTCTCCTACCCATAGGGCTGCTCTTTTAGAAGCACTAGGTCTAGGTCATTTAATTAACATCACTCCACCTCTCGAAACACAAGTAAACCATATATACTTTGATATCCACCCTCCAAGGCAGCCAAATAGGGATACCGAGTTTATATTCGACATAAACAAAATGCCAACAGATGCTGAAATTACACACAGAGGCGATCCGGCCTTGCATTTATAGGTGTGGGTTTACAATAATTACATTAAATGCGCAATGGTGGATGATGGGGCAGTAGTTAACATTTTCCCCTTCTCTTTCCTTCAAAATCTAGGATATGGAGAAACAAACTGTTCCACAACAAGAAATACGCTAAGAGGTTATGACAGCCTTAAAGCTACTTCAATTGGGACTATAATATTACCAGTCACCTTAGGACCCAAGACAATCCTCACCAAGTTTTATATCATAGATTGGGAAACCAACTATAATATGATCCTCAATCAACCATGGATATATCGCATGAAAGTAATCCCTTCTATGTTATTCCAGGAAATAAGATTCTTACACCTAGGAAAGATATTCGTAGCAAAAGGTGACCCAAAACCATTCGACATACACCTAGCAGACCTGAAGAAAATACCAGGTGTTCACTCTAAGTTTGAACTCCCAATAAACCAATTAACTCAAAACCAGAAGAAAAATTAATACCTACAATAGAACTAGAAATTACAAACCTAGTCAAAGGCATCTTAGCCCTCAAGGATGAAGCTAACATTATAGAAATAGTGTCATTAGGAACTACTACAAAAATTGTCGAGTTACTTGAACAAGATCTACCAATTTTCCTACCATTTGATTCCACATGTATGGGACGTACCCTAGGAGTTGGTTCTCTATAACAGAGAGGAACTTTGCATGGTAGAAGTAACTAAAACAGAAGAAACAGATGCGAAGAATGTCCCAGCATCCATTTTTCCTAGTAAGTATTGGACTCTCCTTTTTGATGGAGCTAGATGTCACTATGGAGCTAGGGCAGGTGTGATCTTTACTTCTCCTGAGGGAAAGATCATACCTTTTTCTTTTAAGTTGAACTTTGAATGTACGAACAACAGCGCTGAGTGTGAAGCCCTCCTCCTTGGCCTTATCATAGCCAAAAGGATCGGTGTCAATAACATCAAAGTATTAGGAGACTCGTAGCTAGTTGTAAACCAAGTCTCTGAAGTATATGAGACTAAAGCTGAGCACTTACAGCTCTATAAAACAATGGTATTATATCTAAGCGTAAGATTCAAGTTCATATCTATTGAGGCAATCCCACAAGAATAGAACTTTCTCACATATTCAATAGCAACCTCGGCTTTGTGTTTTACCCCAAGTAATGAGTTGGAAGATACAAGTTTCAAAGTATCACTTAAATCTTGAACCATTGGTGAAGAAAATGTCAAAAAACCTCTCGCTAACTCATACAACTAAGAATTAATCTCCTATCTTACATCATGTTGATAGTGATAAAGTCACTCTTGAATATATAAATACCTATGCATAGCTACACCTTGCTCATAGTATAGTTGATCTTTCCTTACTACCACATTCCTCTCCCTACTTTGGAAATCCCATGGTAGAGTCTTCTCCACAGAAGGATCTTGACATCTATGAGATATAAAATGGAGAAAGCTTGGAACTACCTCTAGCCTTACCTGAATTTGAAGAAGGTAATGCTTCTTTGATAGAAGAAACCATTGACATAAACATTGGAATGGAGGAAGAACCAAGAATTTTGAAGTTAGGCTCCTCGCTAACTCGGAAGAAATAGAGACACACACCCAAATCCTCAAAGAACATCAAAAGGATTTTGCATTTAATTATAAAGAAATGACAGGTATCACACCACAAGTTGTGGTACATAATCTTGTCACTAAACCAGATGTGAAGCCAATTAAACAGAATTCAAGACCAATGAAGCTGAAAGTGGCTCTCATGGTAAAAGAGGAAGTAATAAAACTTATCCAAGTAGGATTCATCAAACCAGTTGATTATTCACAATGGGTGTCTAATATCTTCCTCATTCTCAAAAAGAATGGGAAGATATGAATCTGCATAGATTTTTGGGATATTAACAAAGCTTGTCCCAAGGATGATTTCCCATTACCATCCATTGACGTCATCATTGATGCAACAGCTGGATTTGAGATTTTTTCTCTCATGGATGGGTTCTTGGGATATAATCAAATCAAAATATCTGAACAAGACCAAGCCAAAACCACATTTATAACTCCCTGGGAACTTATTGTTATGTTGTCATGCCATTTGGTCTTAAGAACATCAGCGGTACATACTAGCGGGCAATGATGTAAATATTCCATGATCTTATCCATAAAATTGTGGAATCATATGTGGATGACTTGTTGGCCAAGGCCAAGAAGCGTTGTGATCACCCGGAGGTGCTCCGTATCATCCTCTCACGACTAATTGAGTATGGTGTCACATTAAACCCAGAGAAGTGCATTTTCGGTGTAACAGGAGGAAAAATTCTAGGATACATTATATCTTCATGAGGGATTGATGTTGATCCGGCCAAAATACGGGTTGTTCTCAAAATGATCCCACCTTTGGACGAGTCTAGAATTAGGTCATTTCTTGGGAAACTCGGTGTAATCTAAAGTTTCATCCCAGATTTAAGCTTCGTCATTCATCCAATCAACAATCTACTCAAGAAAGATTATAGTATTGATTGGACTAAGACTCGCAATGAGGATTTCGGGCGATTAAGTGCTCTTTGTTGTCACCACCCACGCTAATACCTCCCAAGCCAGACCACCCTTTGATCCTATACTCACGAGCCACTCATGTCTCGTTGGCTGCATGCTAGCTCAAGAGGATGATGATAGATGGGAATTCATGATCTATTTCATTAGTTGAGCATTACTTGATTATGAAGCATGTTATACACAAGTAGAAAGAGAATGCCTTGCCATAATTTTTACCACAAAATGTTTAAGACATTACATGTTAAATCAAGAAACAAGGGTCATTGTGAAGATAGACCATTTACAGACATTTCTCACGCAAGGGTCCTTGTCTAAGAAGGCTGGATGTTTCATAACCCTAATGGGAGAATTTGAGTTAACATTCGTAAACCAAAAATCCATCAAAGGACAAATCATTGCAAACTAGTTAGCTCATAATCCACTAGATGGAGGCAAACTGGTAGATCTAGACTTTCTCGATGAATGTGTATTATTTTTTGAAACTAGACCCCCCATCTCTACATGTTCCTAGGATACTGATATCATCGATTTTATCATGGACCATACATACCCGAAAGATTCCACACCATAGCAAAGAAGGCGGTTACGCATTATTGCCGCTAAATATGTTATTTTAGACCAAGTGCTCTATTGTAGAGCCTTCGACAACATGCTTCTAAGATGCGTCGACATAAAAGAATCCAAGAGGATCCTTCATGAATCCCACAATGGGATATGCGGGGGCCACTTTAATGGTCACGCCACTTGCTCACAAAATACATTGGATGGGCTATTTTTGGCCCACTCTCAAACCCGATGCGGTGAATTTGTACGTAAGTGCCACAAATGTCAAGAATTCTCTCACGAGATTCACATGCCAACGACAATCCCTGCAACCAATAGTGACTCTGTGGCCCTTCTCCACTTGGGGTCTAGACTTAATAGGGAAATTATCTCCCTCATCAACCAATGGCCATAATTTTATAATCACAGCCATAGAATATTTTACCAAATGGGTGGAGGCAATGCCTCTCACCACTGTACCAGGTTTGGTGATTGCCAAATTCATTTTGAACCAAATTATCTATAGGTATGGTGTCCCACAAATCATTATCTCAAATAATGGCACATCCTTTAAGAATGATGAAGTTCATGAGCTATGTAGCAAGTTCAAAATAAACCATCACATGGCCTCTCTTTACTACCCTCAAGCCAACGGGTAGGCTGAAGTGACAAAAAAAATAGCGTTAAAAGCTATTCTCCTCAAAATGGTAAAGGAAAACAAATGAGATTGGTATTTAAAATTATATCCGGCCTTGTGGGCCCACCGAACCTCAATAAGAACACCAACAGGAGCAACCCCTTTCTCACTGGTATTTGGGGCAGAAGCGGTTCTCCCACTTGAGGTTGAAATACCCAGGTCTCTATATCTCATTACAAGGGATTCTAGATGAAGAATCTTATAGAGAGGCATGCCTCTGCCAACTAGAAAGCCTAGACAAAGCTAGGTTAAATTCCAAATAGTGGCATAGAGCCTATGCTGACCGGATGTGCCGGTAGTATAACAAAAAGGTCTATGAGCGAGAAATATATGAAGGAGATCTAGTTTTAAGACTAGACAGCCGGATCGATAAGAAAACCGGTGAAGGAAGAAAGTTTCGGCCCAAATGGTTGGGCCCATATCGAGTCATGAAGGACTACGGTAATGGTGTGTATCTCTTATGCACACTTTGGAGGGTGAGGAATTCAGTGAATCAGTCAATTCCTTGCATCTTAAATGGTTTTACACATGAAGCATCAACACTATTTATATAGTTATATCTACATTACATATTCATTTAGATAGGTTCATTTTGTTCACTTGTTTTGTAAAATTTGGTGATGAAGGGACTTGTTCTTAAGAAATTCATTACAAACTTTGGATAGTATTGGTAGGAGCTTTCAAATCATAATTCTTCATTTTCATAACATCATCAATTGTTTCAGAATCATTTCATCAATTAAAGATAGATATGACAAAGTCTTAATGGTAGCCATACCAAGGCCTGCATGCTCATTCTCACTTTTGGTTTCTTCCTAGGGTGGTGTCTTGCCTATGGTCATTCAGAAGCTTCATGGTGTTGCATCTATCCCACGTATATATCTCTTTAGAAATAATAACATACCGACATTTTTCTCAAGTAAGTCAAATATAGATCAAACAGAAAATTTTACTTTTGCACATTTCCTTACCTACCAACCTTCGGTGATGAGATTTTGTCTCTTACTAGTGATGTAGGGTTGGGAAAGGATAGAATGCCTTTACTCACCCGTGCCTTGTCATGGTGATAAGCCCATGCTTCCTACTAGTAGCATGGGGAAAGGTGTGGGGGTTCACTTGACAGAAAATGTTAAAAGTCATAAGCAAATAGTCCAAAAAACTTTTGAAATCTTGAGTCAAAACAAATGAAGCGGATGTCCAAAATTCCAAGAGATTTCAAAACCACGAAAACCAGATTTTGTCAACCAAGTGGACATCTACAGATCTAAGTCTGGATAAATTGCAAAGCAAGTTGCATTCTAAACTATGAAGTCACTTATTTCTCCGAAAATTATTGCTCCATATATGGTTGTTGTCCACTACATGGCTCACAGAATGAATCTCACCTATAAAATTATGAGCACATTTGAAAATGTAGCTAAAGTGGAGGAATGCTATTATTCTTGCAGTCTAAGAGTTTTTAGAATTTCAAAAATTTCTATTGGACTAACAGAGGGGAAAAAAATTCTCAAAGATGTAGATACCAGATGGATATCTATGTATGAACCTACATGTATAATATATGATGAATATCCTTCATTGATAGGATTTATGTTTAAATACCACAAGGATGTAGATAAAGCTAAATATCTATTGTGCCGTCTAACTAACATAGAAACTTTACTCACACTTTGCGGTATTTTTCCCATGTTGAGGGAGCTTAATATTTTAACGAAGCATGCTCAAGATCGGTCTTTCTACATTACAGACTTTATAAGACTCAGAAGACGTGTTTGTTGGAGTCTAGAAAGTTTATATATTTCTGATGGGAGTTTTCAGGGTGCTACTTTTGAAAATTGGAATGCATTGATAGATTTGAAAAATTCTAGGTGCTTCTTAAAGTACAATATAAATGATCATCTGTGTATAACAACACATGGAAAAGAGATTCCACTTCATACATACCAAAAAAGAATTGATATGGCTAACTCAAAAATAGAAGAAGTAAAAGTGACACGAAATTTATATGATGCAGTATTAATCAAAACTAGGAATAAGTTGAGAAATATCTCTGAATCATTAGCTAAAGAGATCCGAGAAATATTCAAAAATGATAAAATACTTGAAGCAATGGGAGTTGTAAATCCATGAGTTCTAGAATTTGTCTAGCAGAAACCTTATACATCTATTAGTCCTTTATTTGTCAAAAACATGGGTGATCTTACTGATCATTTCTGTAAGACTGTAGAGATAAATGGAGTTTCTGTAGAAGGAATTTTGGAAAGAAAACTACTTAGTTCATAGTCAATGGATTTTTCTAATACAACAAGTTCAACTTCTACAAAACCCATAGGATTACAGTGCCATGAAAAGGATTTGGAAGGATATATGTTCTAGTAGTATTCTAAGTGAATATTTGAGTGAGTATATTAAGCTGTATGAGCTCTATCAAATAATGATTCTGGGTTTTGTGGAAGATGAGAGGATTATCAATGCACTATCCTTTTGTTTCACCGATTCGGATCGTTTCTTCGAATGTTGACTATACGTACCCAAAATTGTAGGGTATTGTACCACCGAAATGATGTTACGTATGCCCCAATGATGATATAGGTCACCTCGCAAGGTTTTTAGATCCAGAGAAGCTCATGAAGTATATGTTAGCATCCCAAATGCTTTATCTATGTTTCTTGTGCTTTGTTTCATTCCTCTACCTTTCTTTTCTTAGTGTTTTTGAACTTTAGTGATGAAAATGCCACCTGTCGGGCGGCGGTCATGTAACTACCACCTTGCTTATTGCGCGAGTCCTTCACGCATTTTCCAGCACATTCTTCTTATCACGACTTGCGTAGTTTTCAACTTTTACCAGCTTTTCTCCACCTCCTTGGCTCGTATTAATGTTTTGTGTCCCCTACAACAGTGTTTCTCCATTTTTAATGGTAAAAGACTTCCATTCCAAGTTACCCTTTGGTGAATGGGAATTCAGTAAATAGCCACTTGTTTTCAAGCAAATGGCCCCTCAACTTCTCATTTTTCATTGTTTAAGTCTCATTTAATGGGTAAGTGCAGGAAGTTGATGGACAAATATAGGGTCATCCGTGGACATCATATTGCAAATAACAACATAATATCAACTTGTAGGGATTATTAGCAATACATACACTCAAAATTAGACAAAATTATATTAATATGAATTGTAGCATCCGAATATAGTTTCTAAAATACTAATTTTTGTAAAAAATGGACAAGATTAGCTATATTAAACACTCAAAATTCAATGACTTGGTATTTTTTTAAAAAACACCGATAAGATTATAGTCCGTTTGCCCACAATTTGGATGACCAAAAATTGATATATATTTTTTTTCTTTGGTGAGAAGTTATATGCCACTATCTATCTTGGGATGGATTTTATTTTGTATTTTTTGAGTAATATTCTATTTTTATGATTTTTTCCGTGAAAGTGGTATGAAAACATAAAGAAAACAGAGAACTTTCCGTTTGCCCGCCATAACTTCATCAAAAATATTGAAATCAAATAAATTTTTTTGAACATGTATATAATTTCACCACGGTTGGGATGGTATAAGTTTTATCACATTCTGATAAGTGAAACAAATTTTGCAGTCTTAAACGTAGACATAAACATTCACAGGAAAAAGTGTCTTAAAGACCTACTATTAGTAAAAAATTATAAAATGATATTTATCCTATTCTATTCACTTTAAAATCAGTATTTCTACAAAGCTAATAGTCTCCCTATGCAATGGTACCATTTTTATGACATAGTTTTTAATTTTCAGCATGGTTCAAGTCTGCGGAAGACTAAATTTGATGTTTTGTTGTTTTTAATGTAAAATTCAGGATTTGATGTCCACTTAATTGTCCCCCAACTTGGTGCACTTACCCTAATTTCTTGTTTAGAAGTTCATTTTGTTCTCATGTTTGCATCCATGCTAGTTTTCCTTAATTTTGGAAGTCATTCGATCTTCTTGCTTCACCTTGTTCATTGTTGTCCATACGGTTAGTCTAAAGCGAGTAGTGTCGGTTTAGATTGAATTCATTAGAGTTACAGGTTGTGTTCTTCACGAAGGTAGATTCTAGAATATTTTGGTACCCTTGTGTTGTATTCCCACAATAAATCCCGCTAGGAATTACATACGCCAAGCTCTGTCACTTGTGGTATCCCTCTCCTCCTCGCATTATATTCATCTATATCCAAAGCTTCCATTATTCAAATACCTTCTTCTGTTGATGCTAGCATATACATGCTCTTCTGGATTCACGTGAACATGAAAGAATGAGGAGATCATTCTAAGGGGACAAAGTCATACACTCTTTGGATTCACCACTTTGTTTACGTAAATTCTAGGTTTTATCTGTCAAAGTTCTAGTTAAAACATTTCAAATAGAGTAGTGAAATATTTCATTTTAGTTAAATTTCATTCTCGATATTGTCGGGGAATCCATGGGGATTGATAGTTTCGAGAAGCTATGATTCATTCCTCACTTCGAGGTAGGATCGAGAATCTTTCAATTAAGTTAATTAGCTATCTAGTTATTTAGGATAAGACTCAAAAATGCACAGGCAAGTAGCTACACTAAGCTATTTTGTTTGTTTTAATTTTGTTATTAGATTAGTTGTCATTTTTTAAATATATTAGATTAGTTGCTCTTTCATTTCCATTCAAAATCTTATCAATAATACAAAAGTAGAGGAATATATATATGTTGCGAGATATATCTCGCATAGTTAGTTTATTTCATTTTAGTTAGGCTTATATTGATCTTGTATGAAAATCATGGGGCCTAGGGAGCCCAAGGAATACGTTTTTGAGTCAATCGTGCATCAACCAAATATTGTTGCAGCAATAACATACATAGACCAAAATCTCAGAATTTAGGTCTTCCGAACAACAACAGACCTATAGGAAATCAACTCATAGTTAAGAGGATTAAACATAGAAGATGACAAGGTGCACTCATTCTAGTCAAATTAGACAAATTATAGATTTCCTTTATAGATATCTGTATGACTGTAGAAGGACCTGATAGAGGGAAAACATTCGGTTGTGATCCACTAGTCCCACAGCCAGATGCAGGAGACCTTCTCGTTGATATAAACACTAGCTTATGTATCCAAGTTGCCAAAACACCTGTTAGGTACTTTGATAAAATCATGTAACTTCTAGTTCTAAACATAGAGGCCGAAAAGGCATACGACTACTGGATACTCGGAATTAGGAATTGATTCTTCACATGACCATAGGAGGTCCACAACAACCACAAACTTATGGTTGTGATCCATAGGTCCCACAACCCAATGGGCCTACAAATCAATCCAATGTTGATGCTGGTTTGTGAACATTAGTGTTTAGATCCTCTCCACTCCCACCAGACATTATCACACAACTATCATTATTAAACGTAGTAGCTAATCAAGCTAAAGATTTCTAGACTAGACCAGAGAATCGTCCATAAGGCACCAAAAAGATCCACTACATATTTAGCCATTCCATTTTCATGACCTTGTTGGGAGACATATACAAAGAACCCACATGTTATCTTCCATGTATTCCAAGTTAGAGCTCGATATTGATTGGAGCCTTCAAGCAGCTATCCTTGCCAAATGATCTATCACATCGGTTCAGGTTAGGAGGGCCTTCTTTTCCCTAGATTCACAGATCTCACTACTGTATGTTGAAGACATAAGATTACCTAACTTGATTTTCTACGTCATGCATGTATTACATCCCCACCACTGTCTCGGCACGACCTCGGGAGGTTAGGTGCGAGGAAGAGTTACTTGTAGATTCTCATTCTCGCATGTCACTTTTCCATCGTACATTGATAAAACAAATAAGGGTAATGGGTTAGGAGGAATACCTGTTGAAATTCTGGTTGTAGGTTTTTGTGCGTGTATGACTTCTAAATCTATAGTGGATCGTGAGAGTTCCTTTTTACTTGGAGGAACTACCTGAAATGGAACACAAGACCACCAAATAAAAATTTAAACAATATATGCAATGGACTGCCTAGCATGTGCTAGATCCGGGAAGTGTGATACTTCCTAGATAGCCATCAATCCACTGTTTAAAGAAAATTAATGCGAGAAATAAAGGAAATCCTACTGTAGTTAAAATGATTTAGGTATCTCATTCATTTACAATAAGCAAATTCATTCACAAAGGTAAGGCTATGATTGAATCGAAGGTGAAGGTCACCACAAGGTATTGGTATTGGTCGGGGTGAGGTTTTGGGTAGTTTAGGGTATTTGGTAGATGTTTTAGGCTATGATCTAAGTTTCTAGTAAAGACACGGACTCGATGCCGCTTTAGGTTAATCAATGATGGTTATGAGTGACCGACGTCGGTATGGTCGAGTCACAGAAACTCAATAAAACTTGGCTAGGTGATAGATCTAATGCTAGATGAAGATGGGAGGGTAATGGAAAGTTTTATATATATCCGAGGTATGCACAGAATGATTAAGGTCTAGGTATGG
This sequence comes from Taxus wallichiana var. yunnanensis, assembly GCA_018340775.1. Classification (NCBI taxonomy): domain Eukaryota; kingdom Viridiplantae; phylum Streptophyta; class Pinopsida; order Cupressales; family Taxaceae; genus Taxus; species Taxus wallichiana. The sequence goes on from CM031236.1 coordinate 264,770,946, forward strand.
GAAGTGCAAGGGTGTGGACAAAGGATGATCAAGTTTGCATGGAGGTAAATGATGGGGGAATAGAAATAAAATCGAAACTAATAACATATGTAAAAGGATCTATCGAATGATAAATGAATAGGTGTTGGTTAAAAAAACTTACTTTTTTATGAGCTTGATGTCTAGTTGGTAATGGTGGGTGATCAAATGGAATGAACATTATGTAGTGTTGGTGCTTCCTGGATGCCCCGTGAAGACAAATGGCTTCGTGGTTGCTTCAGGTGCTAGCTATGGGTGTTCTGATGCTTTTATAGATGCTAGTTCTACTTGCATGCAACTCTTGTCTTGTCACTTGTTCTCAAAAGATCTCCCTCTCGAAATGGGCCAACCTTGAAATAAGGTTTTTTTGGGGGATTAAATAATAACTGATGGCAATTATGGCTTAACTGGTGACAATTAAGGGTAATCGGCGTTGGTTATGGTGGTATTTCCTAGTTTTACTAAACTACGTAGATCCCCTTGATTTTCTCGGGATCTCATTTCATTTTCTCCACGGATTAGCATGGAAGATTCCTTCTAATGGGTAGGAATGTGGTTAGAGGAATGTAGGCATTGATTTTTAGGGTTTGGGTAGGTCCTAGTTAGTTATAACAACTTACTAAGAATAGGTCTTAGGGTGAGGTGGCTTAATGAGGTGTCTAGGTGAGGTGGATAAGGGGGATTATCCCATTAGGATAGTTAAATAATAAATATTGTGAGGATAATGAATTAATTTAATTTAAATAATTAAATTAATATTATAATGGGCTGAAGGGGCCATGGCTAGGTGGATGTGCTCAAGGTATTTATTTATCGAGGGACCAAGGAGAGTATGACCCAATTTTGGTGCCTACATTTTGTCTCTTTTTTTGTGTAGCTTGTATTGGTAAGTGACACTCGATAAAAATAAGATGTGGTTGCCCTACGTGTGGGTGAAGGTGATCCCCCTCAAACAAGGAACTAATGAGGTAGAAGGTAGAAGTGGTGAGTAGTTTGACAAAAGGTGGATGTGATGAAGAGGAAGGTGGGTAGCGGAGAAAAAAAGGAAAAAGTTTGACTCGGGTAATCTAGGTAATGGGTCAAGGTCAAAGGTAAGTATGATTAAATGCACGCACACGTATAAACTGTAGTATGGCACAAGGTTGAAGATCAAGAAAACTCTACATTGTCTAAGGTTGATAGGTTTATCCAAACAAGGTTGAGGTGGTTCTAGTATCTAAGGTATAGGATATGGTTAGGAAACACAACACAGTCAAAAAGTGCGAACGTTTAGGTGTGTTTTTGTACACCAAAGGTTGGGTCAGGATAAACGGCCATGGCAAGAGGCAAGGTAAGGTCATTAGGTCAATCAACACAGGTAACATTTCCATAAGGTATAGTGAACACATGAGGTCAAATGTCACTAGCGATGTTTCAGGTCCAAATTATATAGGTCACGGCATGGGTAGGGTCGAGGTATGGGTAAAATAACGAGTCCCCAAATGAGGACGAGGTTAGGTAGTAAATGATGAGGTCAAGAGGGTGAGGTGAATGGTCAAGGTAAGCATTGGGTGAGGAAAAATGATGGGAAGGATAATAGGGTGAAAATGTGGGTAATTTGAAGAGAGGGCAACCGATGTTGGTCAAAGGTAACCAACCACAAAGAAGGTAGGGAACATGACCGATGTCGGTGAAGGTAAAACTAGCATCGGTTAGGTTAGGGATGTTATAAAAAATAAAAATTCCACATTTTGCGAATCATTTGTCTCATGCAAAATAGAGGAAAATAACACAAGAGAGAGGAAAGTTGGAAATTATCCAGACGGAATGGAAAGATGAGCTGGTGAGCCGAACGGCGGGTGATTGGTAGCGTAGATGCAGTCCGCTCGAAAGTAGATTGGTTAGAGGCATAGTTAGCGGCCGGTGATGGTGGAGGCCGGAGAGGGATCGAGCAGCCACCAAAGTAGTGGCCATATGTGCCACCATGGAGATGGTAGCATGATGAGGTAAGAATCAAACCCATGTTGTGTTTTGTTAGATAGATTAGGTGATAGGTCGGGTGGGGAAAAATTGGGTTTTTGTTTTGGGGGGAATGATATTTGAAATGTGGGAGGGTGAATTGGGTAGAATAGGAGTGGGGAGAGAGGTAAGTGGGTGAATAGGGGATGGGATGAGGTTGAGGGGAAGTGTAGGTGAGAATGGGTGGGTAGAAGAGGCAGGAGAGGGAGGTTTTTGAGAGGGGAGGGTTTGGGGGTCGTGGCTTGTCACCGCGATAGTGGATCGGTGTCGATCAAGGTTAGTCGGCATTGGTAGGGTCAAACTTGTATTGGTCATGAGACAGGTGACTGATTCTAGTTTAGAGGTGATAGAGGTCGGTTAGAGATAACCGGCACTAGTCGGGTTTTGGAGAACAAGGGGCCAAAAGGGTCTTAGGTCAAATGGGTGAGATAGGGAAGGGTAGAATAGAATAGAAATGTGATAGGAAGGTAGGTTGGGAAGAAAGAAAGAGGTGAGACAGTGGGTATAAGTAAGGTTTTGAGGGTGATATTCTTGGTGGTTTTGGGTATTTGGTGGAGGAAATTGAATTTGATGTGTGTATTGGATGCAGGGGAGAGATCAGCTACAGATGAGAGACAGGGTGCCACCCTTACTCTTAAGAGTGTGAGGTGTGGTGATAGTTGAGGAGTGGTGGCACATGGAGGAGGTGGGCTTGATTTGGATCATCACTATCGCATGTAGTCCGGCAGCCAAATTTGATGGTCTCTCTCATTGATAGATGGGATTCAACAACCAACACGTTCCACCTACCAACGGGTGAGATGATAGTCACCCTGGAGGACATGTTTAGGATCCTGTGGTTACCGATACTAGGGATGCAGGTGTATTCGATCTCCTCCGAGGCCTCGAGAGGATTTGATGCGAATAGTTTTGGGGAGGGACTGGTAGACATGACATTCCATAGTGCCATTCTAAGTTACAAAGGGATGTACATAGCCCGTCTAGAGGAGACAAGGCTAGTTGTTTTATTAATGGAGCTAGTGTGTTGTTTCACACTTTGCCGGATGCAGAGGGAGGGAGATTTCCCCACTCGTTGATGGGGGTACTACATGACATGGTGATGAATCGGACCTGTTTTGCCTGGTGCCAACATTCCTGGTGTAGTTATACAGAGAGTTGTGGGCATATGGGTGTCTACATAGGTTCAGCTTATGTTGCACATTTTTACTACATTGTTGGGCCTATGAGCACATAGTTTGTGTGTGCCTAGTAGGTATGCCCTGAGCAGATGCATTTCCATTGAGATTAGTGTGGGTGGGGTATAGGAAATGGGTACTGTAATTGGAGAGCATCAATCGATAGGGATACATATGATGTAGCGTATTACAGTCGTTTATTGGAGGGATTATCTAGAGTTGACATCATATGGAGACCGTATGTGGGTTATCCCTCATACATGTGGATGCATGGTGAGATAGATGGCCTTCAGCTGCTGAGATGGATAGAGGGGTGTCGTGGGGATAGCATGAGATGATCCCAATTGATATGGTTAGACAAAGATTTAGCTTTAGGATCACACAGACATACCTCCACCCTTCCTACAATATAGGAGAGATGATGTGGAGAGGCCATTACCTCTACCAAACCTGACAATTCCCACAGGGTAGGAGGAGCAGGTAGTAGACCGGTGGATTGATGATGCCGAAGTGACAAACAAATACAGATAGTGGTGAGTGGCTCACTTACAAGCTGTACCACCCAGGCTGGGGAAGCTGGATTTAGCCACGATCACAGTGCAGAGAGACACCCTAAAGGGGCAGGTGGTGACCTTCATTACCTAGTTGGGTATGGCGAGGACAGTTAGCCATTTCGAGTCGAAGGTGGCGATTTACATGCATAGGTGGTCGCCTTAAGGCCTAGATGGCCCAAGGTGGGGATGGAGATGGAGATGGTGATGATGGTCAGGTGGCCACCTACAAAGCACAAGTGACGAGGTTACAAGGCCATTAACCATGACACAGCACGTTGGGGTTTTACAAGCCCAAATATAGGCACATGGCGGTGGGCCGATGGTACCACCACAAGTACAATGGGATAGGGTCCCAATTCATAGGAAGGGGTGGGACAGGGTCCCACAGATAGGACAGGTGGTCGAGGCCGAGAGGCCGATGGGGCCACCACGATAGTTCATGTACCTAGGTTGCAAGAGGTGAGAGAGGAGGCCAGGTACTATCAGGACTAGATGACGGTGGCGAGGATAGATTTTATATCGTATGTCAAGTACAAGGCATAGCGAGGCCTCTGCAAGAGGACCAGATCACGCACCCATAGTGTGGAGAGCACAGGGGGCCATCAAGCCCCAAGACATCGTCGGGTGAGGCCACTAGTTCCAATTGATGTACTGAAGGGACCCACCACCACCTATGATGGGTGTGGAGATGTTAGCAATTCATAAGACAAGGGCCGAGGAGGCGAGGGGATAGGCGATACAAATGCTATGGAGGATGTCCACCGAGATGATGTGTGATATATGGCACCGATTTGGATGTAGTTTTTATTTTTCATATATAACAACACTGGTGTTGAGAGTTATTATATATTTTTATCATATACCAGCCTTTCGCATGCCAAAGAGAGTGAGGATGTACAAGATTTTTGTATTTTTGAGCATATACCAGCCTGTGTGCCGAAGATGGTGAGGTTGTATATGAGATTTTGGAGAGATACATTTTATTTGATATTCATGTATATTGTATGGACATCCGATTTATATGATGAGATGGATGATTTGGTGATGATGTATCTTTGTTGATAGAATTTGATTGTTTATGCATAGATGGATGAGTGATAGGTGTGTTAGGCATGGATGGAGTTAGGTTATAGGCATGGATTGAGTCGGGTTTTAGGCATGGATCAAGTTAGGTTGTGGTCTAGGCATGGATTGAGTCGAGTTTTATGTATGGATTGAGTTAGGTTGTGGTCTAGGAATGGATTGAGTCGAGTTTTAGGTATGGATCGAGTTAGGTTGTAGGCATGGTGGAGTCAGGTCATAGGCATGGATTGAGTTAGGTTGTAGGCAGGGTGGAGTTAGGTCATAAGCATGGTTGTGTTAAAAGTGGGTGAGTTTGTAATTCATTAATGTGTGTAATTAATGATGATATAGTCACTTTTGAGATGTTTTATAATACATGCATGATGATGGTAAAGAAATGGTAGTCATAATAAATGTATGTTTTTATGATGATAAAAATGTGAAGCAATTTGTTGTTTGTTTGGTTTAATTTCCAATTTGTGATATAAAAAGGATATGAAGTAAGGTAGAATGTGATTTGAGGAAAATAAAAAAATGAATTAGTTAGGGTAGAGAGTGGTGAGCTAACCTCTAAGGGCACCATGCCCTTGGAGTGCTACCTACATAGTCCCAACGAAAAGGGACCTAAGGCCAATGTAGTTCTCCCATAAGCTAGGGAAGAATATGAAGAAGTATGAGAATGAGTTGGTAGGTTTTAGGCATGATTTGAGTATAGGTTTTTAGGTATGGGTGAGTTGTGGGAAAATTGGTATAGGTGGTTTCAATGGTGGTAGAAGAAGAATATTACCCAAAGGTGAGCATCGAGGACCAATTCATGTATAAGGTGATCAATACATGATAAAGAAGGTTAAAAGATAAGAGGGGGAAATACACCCACCTAATTGGTTAGGATAATACCGAGTAGGTCATACCGTGGAGGAGGTGATGATCGTAATACCCTAAAGACATTGCATGATTTATTTTTCTAAGGGTGAAAAGTAGTCACATGATTACCAAATGTCATGGTTGCTAAGAGGTCCCTTGAGGCAATAGGAAATGGGACTGAATGGTAAGGGGGTGAAAGGTGGTTAATTTTTATATGGTATGAGGTAGTATGCTCTTTGGGCAAGAGATCCAAGGACACAATTGGCAAGTCCATGACTAAAAAGCTTTCTATGTTAACTTGTATTTGAGATAGATAGATCGATGCGAGAAGTGTATATGGGATGAGGAAAATTAACTCCTTGAGGTATTTTGAAGCTGATCAATGCGAGAAGCTTCAGATTCTCTCGCTTCATCTATTTTTAAAGAGATTTACATAGTTGTCCTTCGAGGGAGTAGTTTATTTATAGCAGCGATTGCAAAGAGGAAGATGTCCTTTTGAGGGAGTCATATTTTTATTGGAAGTTTGACTCAAGGAGTTAGATCCTTGAAGTCATGGACAAGACCAAGGCGAAGAATAGGATTCTTATTCAGAAAGTAGGGTGAAATGACCATAGGATCTCATCTAAAGGTAGACAAAAGTATCCATGAGAATCATGCCATGTGCAGCGCTGCGTGGTGCACTTATTTAAGAGAATATAACAAGTGATGGGTATGCACATGATTCTTATTTAATCATTTGTGATGGCGTAGGATGTGGATAGTGCTCAAGGGATGAGCATGGAAAAAGGAAAAAAGTGAGGTAGGACTAAAATTCAACAAGATAATGGTCGAAGATGCAAGGCATTAAGGGGCTTAGGTTTGGGTTTACCCTCTAGAGAAGATAAACGATAAGCACCCGATCCATAAGCATGGGTCACGATGTATGGTCCAAGCCAATTAGTAGTAAATTTTCCCCATTTACATTTTTCTCGCTTTGGTTACATGTTGATTTTCCTTCAAGACAAGGTCACCAACTTAGAAGGTTCACTCATGGACATGTTTTTCATAGGCACGTTTGACACGTTTTTAGTAAAATTGAAGGTGGTCAAGAGTGTTAAGATGAATTTCATCTTATAACTCAAGTTGTGCTAAACGGTCCTAAAAAAGTCATCATCATTGAGCATGTCATGGAGAGAAATGCAGAGTGAGGGAATTTGGACGTTGAGAGGCGAATATCCTATGTACCATAGACCGAGAAAAGGGTGCGACAACAAGTGGAAGTATGGATACTAGTGTGGTATGCCCACATGGAAAAAGGAATGTGCGTATGCCAGTCCTTCCTAGTATCATTAACCACTTTCATGAGAATTTTGTTCAAGGTTTTGTTAGTGGATTTAGCTTGGCCATTGGTCTGTGGGTAATAAGGTGACGAGAAACTTAGCTGAATGCCGAAGGCGTCACAAAGTTTTCGCAAGGTCTTATTTTTGAATTGTTTTCCATTATCAGTGATGAGGTGATGAGGAACACCAAAGTGACAAATGATGTGATGATTGATGAACTCACATATTTTCTCAGCTTTCGTGGAGATGAGTGGTATGGCTTCAACCCATTTTGTGTAGTATTCGGTAGCGGTGATGATCCATTGATGTTGTTGGGAAGAATGGGGATTGATCTCTCCGATAAGATCCAAACCCCATTGAGAAAAGGGTCAAAGGTCACGGGTGACCTGTAAGGCATGATTGGGTGTATGATGAAGGTTGGCATGTTGTTGTCATTTTACACAACACTTGACATAGTCACAACAATCATGGTTAAGGGTCAGCCAGTAATAGCCTAGGCAAAGAATACGCTTAGCAATAACAAGGCCACTGAAGTGACCTCCACGTATGCCATCATGAACTTCCTTAATGGTGTAAGGAATTTTAGGACTCATGAGGCATCGTAAGAGAATACCAAGAAAGCTACACTTATAGAGGAGGCCCCCATGATGACATAACAATATACCTTTTTAAGGAAGGTGTGTTTTCCATTACGAGTGAGATCGGGAGGTAATATGAAGAAAGAAAGATAGTCATAGTATTATTTATACCAAAGGTTTCTCAAGTCCGGGGTGACGGTTCTAATGGAGTAAACGTTGTGAGGTAAATAAGAGGGTGATTGAAGTCAGTGTATGGTGACAAAGATTTTAGAATTGGCGGCGGCGGTATTTGAGAAGCCAAGCGGGACATGGTATCTGCAAATTTTTGGTTGAATAGGGACAGTTTGAAGGGCGTAATGGTCAAAGGTGTTCAAAATTATGTCTACATGATGTTTATACTTTTGAAGTATCTCATTACAACATTGGTATATACCATTGACTTAGTTTATGACCAATTAATAATCACCAAAGATGTTGATTGATTTGACATCTAGGGCATAGGCGGCTTGGAGACCTAATACAAGTGCTTCATATTTGGCAATATTGTTTGTACAATCAAAATATAGTTTGAAAGACAAAGGCATGGGTTCACCATCAAGTGGAATGAGGATAATACCAGCCCCACCCCCATGTTGACACTTAGAACCATCGAAGAAGAGTGTCATTTGGTAAGCGGGTTCATCCAAGGAAAGGGTAGTAATTGACTCATCTGGAAAGTCAAAATTAGAGGGTTGATCCCGGAAATTGGTGGGTCGGCCAATTGGTCGGTGATAGCTTGGCCCTTAATGGAATTTTGATGGATGAATTCAAGGTCGAGGTCAACCAAAAGCAAAAGCCAAAGATGCAAAGCATGCTAATTTTTATAAGGTTTGGCATACATGAAGTGTAAGGGTCGGTGTTGGTCACAACATAGGTTTTTGGTTGAGTAGATAATGGTGGAATTTTGTGGAAATGAAAAATAAGGCTAAGAAAAAAAATTTGGGATGGGTGTATCAGGTTTCGTAGTCTAAAAGAGTATGGATTATGTAATAAACCACGTGCTCCCTATGTTGTTCATCGCGATGAGTGAGCATGGCCCCCAAAGAGTGATTGGTAGCTGAGATGTATAGGTAGAAAGGTTGATCGTCTTTAATTGGAATGAGTATGAAGGGCTAAAGAAGGTATTGTTTTAAGGCATCAAAATCTTTGTGGCAATCATCATCCCATTTAAAGGATACATTCTTCTTAAGAAGGTGATGAAATGGTTGACACCGATTAGACAATTGTTGAATAAAATGATGAATAGACTACAACTTACCTTGCAGGCTATGAAGTTGCTGAAGGTTAGTGGGTGGAGGCATTTCCAGAATGGCCTTAACTTCATGGGTCAACTTCTATACCACGTAGGAAATGATAAATCCCAAGATTTTTCTGAGAAGACCGCGAAGACGCACTTATTGGGTTGAAGTGAATGCAATATTTGATGAGGCAGTCAAAGATGGTTTTGAGAACAATGAGGTGCTTGGAGCAGCATTTAGATTTGGCTAGGAGATCATCCATGTAATCTTCCAATATACGATGCATGATGTCATGGAAGATATAAGTCATAGCCCGCTGATATGTGGCACCAGTATTTTTAAGGCCAAAAGGCATGACTCGATAGCAGAAGGTCCCCCAAGGGGTGATGAATGTGGTTTTGTGTTGATCCTCTAGGGCAAGAAAGATTTGGTTATAACCTGAGAAGCCATCCATGAGTGATAGCATCTCATGACCAGCGGTAAGGTCAACCAATTAGTCAATACCAAGTAAAGGGAAGTCATCTTTTGGGCAAGCTAGGTTGAGGTCATAGAAATCCATGCAAATGCAAATTCCCCTGTCGCATTAGTGACAGGGACAATGTTAGAAATCCAATGAGGATAATCAATGGTTAATATGAAGGAAATGGAAATAAGGTGCTAAAGTTCTTCTTTGACAAGAAGGGCAATGCGAAGGTGCATTTTCCTCAGCTTTTGTTTTACGGGCTTAGCATCAAGAATGGTTATGATATTGTGGACCACTATGATGGGGTCAATACTAGGCATGTTTGCATAAGACCAAGCAAAAGGGTGATTATGATCTTTGAGAAAAGAAGTGATGGCTTCCTGTTTAGCAACATCTAAATATTGCCCAATCTTTAGGATGTGTGGGTTGTCCTGAGTATGAATGTTGATCTCTATAGTCGATTTATTCAACATGGTTTGTGTCTCAGAGGGTAATGATTGATGAATATATGAGTCTTTTGCACCAAGTTAGGTGAGTATGGATTCATCATCCTAACATTGAATGACGTTGATTGAATGTGTATCGTCATCGATCATGTCAAGTTACAAGAAGGGAAGAGGAAGGAGCCTCGCCTCATGTTGATAAGTCAAAGGCCCCAAGGATATGGATTTTATGAAAAAAATTAGGAGGCATGGATTTTTGATCCATCGACACTATCGATGAAGGTGGTGATGGTGGTGAAGAAGGTGGAGAAGGGTGAGGTTTTTAATGAGCTCAACATGGGCCTTCTTGGTAAGTGGTTTAGCAAAGCTGATACTACTACGGTCATTATGTTTACAGTAGTGCATGGAATAATAGTATGGTGACCTTGCTCATAAAAGCCAAAACCAAAACCCTTCCATGCACATCGGTGTAGGAAGGTATGGGTGAAACAGTGATTGGTGAGTGGTGGAAGTCGCAGAAAATGGGCGGGTTTGTGACGATGGTTTAGGTGTGTAAGTTGTAGTATCAATTCTCCCATAGGTGAGACTAGTATGAAGGTAAGGAGGACCATACGAGAGTCATTCTCCTATGTGTTGATCATAGCGAGGGTGTTGGTAAATACTTCCGTACTCTTATGGAGTAAGAAATGTGTTGACACTATATAGGTGATACTCCCCAGTGGGGTGTTGAAAAATATTTTCCAAGGGATTGGTGGTTGGTATGCGGGTAGCTGGAATAGATGATGTGTTAGAGGTCGAGGTGGAGGTGGAGCTAACAGGACTAGGAGGTTGATGGGTCAGCCGTGGAGGTGGTGGTAGCGGTAGGAATGGAGGTGGCATGTGCGGTTAAGGTAGCGACCGTGTACTAGTAAGCGGAGGTGTATGTGAAGTAGTAGTGGTCATGGAGGTGGATGCCTTAATGGGTATAAGCACTTCATTGGGTTGGTAAAGCATGTTACATGTTTTAAAAGGTGATGGATCAGCTGGAATACTATAGGTGTGTCCTTCATGATCAAACTTTACACAAAGAATGCAAAGTGGACGAAACACAACCAATGACATGAATCCGTGGTCTACCAAGCAACATGTTATATTGAAATTCCCCCTCCAACACATAAAATAACTCGAATAGTGTGGGGGCCGATGCAAATGTGGAGGATGGCGGTACCTAGTGTAGAGGTGATAGCGTCATTGAATGAATGCAACATGACAGGATGTGTATGCATACAATTGTCGAGTATGCACATTTGAGTGAATGCATGGTATGAAATGATATTAATACTAGTGCCCCGTTGATCATAACACAATGTACATGTATATCATCGATGTGGATAGAGATGAAGAGAGATGGGTCTAGGTCATCAGTTTTGTGTGGTGTGATCTCTTCCTCTAAGAAGCTAAGGGAGGCTACTTGGTGAGTAGGTTGAGGTGTGGATAAAGGTGGAAATTTGGTGAGAGAGGCTACATGATGGGGTGTGATAATGGAGGCTACGGGTGTAGGGTCATTGGGTAAAACCTTAATAGATTATAGGACCTCCATGAGAGCTTGACGATGGGATTCCAAGGTTTGGATGAGGTCATATAGGGACATTTTGAGGGGAGATTGGTGTAATTGTTTGAGCATGGTGCGATGTGTAACCCCATTGGAAATAGGATATGTGGGGCCGTAGATAGTGATTTTAGGTGTGGGTGCAGATGGTATGTTGGGTATAGGATTGGTTGGTGGGTCGGTTCCTTTTCCTTGCCTTTGTCCTTCTGAGCATGGGTAGCAACGTGGATCATGTTGATCTGAGGTGGGGAGGTAGGTGAGGTAGGTGAGCCATGAAAGGTATAGCGATATGAAGGGAAAAATCCCAGTGGTGGGAAGGAACTTTGTGGGATGAGATGGGCACATTGACATTTGGGTGGAGGTTTGGCGAGGTCATTGATGTACACCATGTTAATTTCAAATCTCGGAGGTGGTTCTAGGAGCTGTGGGGTGGAGGTCATGGTTGTTGAGTAGGAAATGAGGGAAGGACTATGGGAATGGGTGCTGGTGAAACGAGGTCCTCATTGAGAAGGTTTTCATCGTCAAAGTTTGCTTCAAGAGGACACAACCCAAGTTTGAGGACAGCTTTTAAAGCCTTGCAGTTCTCCATATCATGTCTTGACACATGATGGTAGGTGTAAATTTTAGTATCATCAAACCCTTTTGGCTTAGGTTTGAGAGGTTCATAAGGTCTGAGCGGTGGTAATGTGATGATAGAAGTATCAAGGAGGTTGGTCAAGATTTTGGCATAGGACCACTGCTAGTGGGTTGCGATGGGAAGTGAAAGTGGGTTTGGGCATAGGTATGGTTGATTGTTGAGGAACGGTCTTTGTAGGAGGGGAGTGGGTCGAGCTATGGTTTTGGGTGCTGGCATGGTCTTGGGTGTTGGTCGTATTTGCTTGGGTAGGGGTATGGTAGATGAATTGGTAGGAGGGTGTGTAGTTGTTTTGACTACCTTATTAGGGGTAGCGTATTTTTGTCTTTGGGTTGCACCTTCTTGAGTAAAGGTGATATGGGTGTATGAGATCTAGAGGGAAAATTGATGGGGGAAGAGGGTGAGTTACCCACGGGGATAACAGAGGTGCTTTGAAGGTAGATGATGTGGGTCATGCAAGGGGTGTGAGGGAAAAATACTAAAGTGTAGTGGGTAGTGAAGGAGTTGCTAAGGGTATTGGAGGTATGGGTGGTAAAGATGTTACAGGTGTAGGTGTAAGTCGTGTCGGGCACTGGGTATGTTAGAGGTTTGTGAGGAAGGAATGGGCTATTGTGTTTTCAGTTTATTAATGGGTGGAGGTTTCTTGACCATGTTGGGAGGTTAGGGTCCTAAGACAGATACGAAAAGGGTGAAGGTGATGAAGGTGTGATTGGCACAGCCGGAGTATGAGTTCTATGGGCTTGGTTCTTCCGTTTGGGTGTTGGAGTAGGTTTGGTGTTGACTTTGGAGGGTATAACTAGATCTATTTTGATAGGTGGATGAGTAAGGTTGGTGGTTGGGGTGATCCCTAAGGTAGTAATAAGTTTGGTCGTGGAAGATGGTTTAGATGTGGGTTTGGATTTAGATGTATGTTTGGTTATGGGTAAGGGTGTGTGTTAAGCTATGATGGGTGTCGTGGAAGAAGTGGTGATAGAGGTAGTTGTGCTTGGCTCGATTGGCGAAATATCTTTGGGTAGATAGTGGAAGTGTCGGCAAGAAGTGACATTTGCATTTGTGTTGAGATAGGAAGCGTAAGACACCACCGAAGGCTATATCCACATAATCTAAGCGAATGGCTAAGCGTGAGAACAACACGTCTCAGAGGCAAGGTTGATGATGACCTAATGGAAATTCTCGTAAAATGTGTCTTAGATACGGGGAATTTTCTAGCTTCATCTTCCGTGGGTAAGAGAGCCGAAAGTAGGTCTACATGATCTTGGGTAGCTGATGGAGAATGGTCACCTAAAGGCAAAGGTATCTCTACTGGATCCTTGATAGGTGGAGGAGAAAATGGGTGCTCCTTTGTAGGTGGAGGAGATGATGGGTGCTCCTCTATGGGTGGAGGAGATAAACAAGTATCCTCCATGGACTAAAGAATTATTGTGGGTGACAGTTCTCTAGGTGGAGAAGCCAAAGGTGAAGTAGTTTTGATGTTAACAGAAGGCTCCTCTATGGGTGAGGAAGGAGGCAAAGGGTGCTCCTCTATAGGTGGAGGAGATGAAAGGTGTTCCTCTATGGGTGGAGGAATAGGTGAAGTGGGTTCAAGTGTAGGTGGAGGAATTTGGGCTAGGATTTCCTCGATGGAAGGAATATCGAGTAATTGGGAAACAATGGTTATGTCATCACAAAATAGTGTGGACCTCACGGGTATGGTTATCGTGAGTTGAGGTTTCCCTGGTTTGATCGATTAGAAGGGGCATAATTAGGAAAGGGTTTCTTAAAGATGTGTAGGCTTTGATTGGAAGGTGCATTAGGATTATCCATAGCTAACTCACATTTCTCGAGCATTTCTTGGACAATATTTTTAAAAGTGATGTAATTTCCATCACTATGACCCTTTACTCGGTGATAGTTATAGAAGTCATGTTCTTTATACCATGCGGGTGTGGGGTGAGTAGGATCAAAACCAGTGTGTGGTTTTATAGGAGGAAGGGTGATGGCCCTGGATTTAATGAGCTTTTCTAAGATAGAAGAATAAAGCTCCTTAATTGGGGTGTACTTCCATTGTTCTCGTCTGAATTGAAAAATATGAACGAGTGAAAGATTAGATGAGGGGCTATCCTGATTTGATGGATGAGATGGGCCAGCTTTGAGTACCACTGCGTTAGCGGTCCCCTTGGCCTTTGAATAATTATTCTATGGTTTTGAAGAATAAGAGGTATCATTCGACTTGAATGTCGAGTTCTTATTGCGTAATTGGATTTTCTTCTCTTCAATGGCCCAAATCTCTAGCTTTCATGCCATGGTGAATGCTTCGTCAAAGGTTCAAAAGTTTGGACCTGTAAGGTCGTGAGATATGTCTAGCACAATCCCGTGTGAAGAGTTCGATGAGTTCGGTTTGCAGTAGTTGGAATGTGAGTTGATTGATTAAGCTACGCCAACGAGCAACAAAATCATGTGATAGATTCATCGTCATACTGATGCATGGAGTATAGGTCAGTCATGGTAACCTTCTTAACGATATTAATGGAGAAGTGATCCAAGAAGGCTTGGGCTACCTAATTAAATGAAAATATAGAGTTTCTAGGTAACCCACTATACCAATCTAATGTAGGTCTAGTCAAAGACATGGGAAAGGTCCTTAGGAGCAAAGCATCATCATGGGTGATTAGGTAACACCTGTGTTTAAAAGACCACAAATGTTGTTGTGGGTATTCTTTGCTATTGAAATGGTTGAATTTAGGCATTTCCCAATGCATGGGATATGGATGGATAGGAATGGATGGGTGTATAGGCTCATTACAAATCTCATCGTAGGTGAGAGTGTTGTGGGAGCCAGAAACCGATGCCTCTAATGTTTGCATCTTGTCCATCATTAACTTGATTAGGTCGTTGGTAGGTTGTGATGGATGGGTGCCTCCTGTAGCGTAAGAAGGTTGGTGTTGGGCATGTAACAAGGGTGGCATTCCAGTATATGGTGCTGCCGTATAGGTAGATTGAGAAGAAGGTAGTGAAATAGGGGGTACATACCCAGAGTGAATAATAGATGAAATGTGAGGTTGTTGATAGTACATATATGGAGGTGGAAGGGTCATGGTGACCCTAGTGGCAATGGGGGATAAAGATTGCGGAATAGAAAGGATGACGTTTTGAAAAGGGGTAGGGGTCACCGACACCGGAGGTGGTAGTGTAGCTATGGGTATATGTGAGACAATAGGGGTAGATGAGGTTGTGTTCTGGGTGGTTAGCAAAGGTATAGTGGATGTGGCGAGTGCAACGGATGTAGCAGAACATGGTAGTCATAGTGGGTATAGGGCCTAGCTACGAAATGACTGGGGTAAGGTAGATGCGGGAAGCACGAGCTAGATGGGGCTTACGTAGGACCGGGAATGAGAGTCGAGGGCATAGATACGATCATGTCATATATCAACTAACCCGAGACATCTTGAGTGGATGAGTGGGAAAGATAAAACGTAAGGCGGCAGGGATTTTGGTCAAGGAGTCATGTGAACTCCTCGTCACCTATGGTGATAATGATAGGTTAGGTAAGATCCATGGGTGATAAAATAGAAGGTGGTGAAGGACTAGGGGGAGTGGTTGATGACTCGCATGGAATATGAGGGTGTTTTCTTGGCTTGGTCAACACCATGTGAACAGTACTAATTAGGTTGGGTACTGCTTTTCTATAAATGACACGAAATACAACAGAAAATAAGAAAGATAGGTAGTAGTAGGTGGATTGGGATCAAAATGTTAGCTAGAAAATTATGCGGATAACCAATGCCGGTTAGGGTAAACCGATGCCATCCACAAGTAACCGTGGTCAGTCACTATGGAAAGTGAATAGTTGTTCAAAAACAAGGTATAAGGCCAAATTTACCAGGTATGCAAAATTGATGGAACTTACCAAGTCAATAGATATGATAAGAGTAACAGAGACTCTAAGTAGTTAAAGATGTGGAATGTGTGTCCTTTTGGGTAGGTTAACCAAAATAATAGTGAACCGACACCGGTTGGGTATAACTGGTGATGGTCAAATGGTAATCGACGACATCAATGAACCGACACTTTAGTTCTTGTGAAATTGAAACAGTGATGAAGAAATTGTGGTTGTGAATTAAAATTAACGTGGAATCAAACCTAGAATTCTGAGAATGATGAGAATATGGTCCAGGCACACTCAGATGAAGCTGAAATACACCAATTGTGATGAGGAGCGTGTAAGGAGAAACAAGAAGAAAATGAAGAACAAAATCTCTCACCTCAAAATGCAAGCCAAGCAGAAACACTAAGAAAAATACGATCCTAAGAGTGCTTTTTCTATTATGTTTGTTTAGCTTATGTTATTTAAGGACTGACTCATGAACTGTAAAATAGAGTTTTTTGGTGAGGATGGCTTCCTATGAAGAAGGAGATCTACAAGGAGAGGTTTCAGGTATGTTATCGCAGGGCGGGCTGTCCTCTAATGGGGTACTTGATAGAAGTAACGAGCTAGGTACCCACTGTACCATGATCGTGTGATCACCTCCAGCTTATTCTAGGTGAGATGTTGTTTAAGAATCTATATATTTTCATTTTTTTGTGAGGTTTGGTAAGACTCGAGAAAGAAAAAGAAAAAGAAGTGTTTTTCTATGATTCGTTTTTCAACCATCACTGGTCATGACTTCCAAACAGTATAGGTTGAACTCATTTAATGTGAGCTAATGCAGAAAAGTAGAATGAAATGAAGTTAATTTTAAACCCAAATCAAAATATGGAATTCAATGACATAATGAGAGGAATAGGAGGGAGTATGATCTTTCACTAATGCAATGCAAATGAAATAGAAGAAGAATTCTTTTTAAGCACCAAAACATGATTGCTTTGACACAATAGAAAGAAGAGAAGATTCTAAAGGAGAAATTTTAATGTGAGAACCTTTCAGAAAGGAAACAAACATACAATTTTTCATCTAGAAATGAAGAAAAATGCAAGGAACCCTGAATAGGTCCCACCGGGTGTGCAAAAATATTTCACCTAATTCTGGATCATTTCTTTGAATGTTGACAAAAAAATAAGGGTAATGGGTTAGGAGGAATACCTGTTGAAATGTTGGTTGTAGGTTGTTGTGCACATATGACTTCTGAATCCACAGCTGATCGTGAGAGCTTCCTTTTTTCTTGGAGGAACTACCTAAAATGGAGCACTAGACCACCAAATAAAAAGTTAAACAATATATGTAGTGGACTGCCTAGTTTGTACTCGATCTAGGAAGTGTGATACTTCTTAGATGGCCGTCAATCCACTGTTTAAATTAAATTAATGCAAGAAATAAAGGAAATCCTACTATAGTTAAAATTATTTAAGTATCTCATTTGTCTACAATAAGAAAATATGTTCACAACAGGCTAGGCTATGATTGAATCTAAAGGTCAAGGTCATTATCAAGGTATCGGTATTGGTCATGGTGAGGTTCTGGGCAATTTAGGTTATTTGGTAGAGGTTTAAGGCTCGATCTGATTTTCTGGTAAAATACACATAGATCGACGTCAGTTTAGGTTAACCAACGACAGTTATGGGTGACCGGTGTCAATATGGTTGGCGTACAGGAAACTCAATAAAACTTGGTTGGGTGATAGATCTGATGTTAGATGAAAAGTTTCGTATAGATCCGAGGTATGCACAGAACGATTAAGGTCCAAGTATGGGTAGTGCAAGGGTGTGGAAAAAGGAGGATCAAGTTTACATGGAGGTAAATGATGGGGGAATAGAAATGAAAGAAGAAACTAATAATAGATGTAAAAGGATCTACTAAATGAAAAATTAATAGGTGCTGGTTAACAAAATTTACTATTTGTATGAGCTTGATGTCTTATTGGTAATGGTGGGTGATCAAATGGAATGAACTCGATGTAATGTTGGTGCTTCCCAAATTCTCTGTGAAGACAAATGGCTTCGTGGATCCTTCGTGTGTTGGCTATGGGTGTTTTGATGCTTGTAAGGATGTTGGTTCTGCTTGCATGCAGCTCTGGTTTTGTCACTTTTTCTTGGAAGATTGTACCGGATCTTCTCGTAAGAAATTAGATCACTTTGCTTGAAAGAAATGATAACCAGATCATACCAAGCCAAGAACACATATGCTAATCAAACACCGTGATCAATAAGATGAAATCAATTCACTAGAATAACTTTACATAAAACCTTTGCAAACAAATGAGTAGCAATATCATATATTATTATGGAACTCAATGTAATACATTGAGAATGGGCCTTACTTAAATAGGTAAGGAATAACAATCTAAGAACCATTCAAGGTCATAGATCAAGCCATAAATCAAGGAAATAACTAGTCATCAAAGAACTAGTCAAGACCATAGATTTAGGAGAGAACTAGACATCAAGGATCTAGTCAATACCATATATCAAGGAAAGAACTAGTCAATACCATAGATCAAGGAAAGAACTATACCTAACAACTAGATAATATCTCCTAATATCTAAATAAGATAAAAGAAATATCCACACACATAAGTGGGTGAGGATAAATACAATAAAGGTAAATAAAGTACCTAGGTGAACATGAGCTAAGGTAAATACCTACTCTAACACCCCCCCTCAAGTGAAGCTAGGGGCCAAAATAGATGTGGCATGTCCACAGTATGAGTCCCAACAACTAGGCCTGATGAGGTACTCATGTACAATAACTGGGAAAAAAGGGACACCGCAAGGTACCCAAAACCAGTAACAACAAAGTAAAGAGAGTAAAGATCTGCTCCAAGGCATCCCAAGAAGCTCGGCTCAAAAAATACTATACAATGTTGAAGAATTTTAGTGTGCAATGTGGTCTGAATCCACTGCTCAATCACAAAACTCAAAAATAACTGACACTAGGTTTCACTAGAATAGCTCCATATAAGGAGACTGTCAATGGAGTGATGTCGAAAGTGTAAAAAATACCCAACATAATTTGATCAACTACTACAAATAGGTGTGCCATGATCTAAGAACAATAACCAAAGCAACAAGGCAAGGACACTAACTCCAGAGTGTCACGATCCAAGAAAAGCCAAGGTAACAAGGCAAGGACATGAAACCCGAAGAAGTAGGATCAACACCACACCCTCCCATACTGCTGAATGGGTGGAGTGATGCTACAAATCTATATGAGTTGTCAAAACAACTAATCAAACACTTTGAAAAAAGCCGACACTTTGGGCTCCACCGAGAATAGCTCCCCCACAAGAGAGACTGTCAACATGCCAAAAGTGTTGAAAATACAAATACAAAATCTCTTAACAAACAAGAGAGATACACTACCCCTGCTAAAGAAAAATGCTCAAAACAAGAAGCATCACAATGCATAAGGTATAGAAAGTGGAGCAAGAGGCTGAATGGTGGAGGAGCCATGCCTGTAGAGTCCTCTCAACGAATGCCTATGTCGCTGCCACAAGTGATCAGATATCCACCCCAAATCAACACGGATGGATGAAGAAGATGCCTACATATGACTTGGTGCAAAATGCACAATGGGTGCATGTAAAAGAACATCAAAATGTGTGTCAAGTTGATCATGTCTAATAGCTGAAATTTTAGGTTTCTCAAGCCTGAGTGAAGGTGCATAACTCATGTGTTGCTCATAATCCTCGAGAAAGAATCAAGCGAACGTCAATGTGTGATCCCAATGAATTATCTTCTCTCGAAAACCAATGTCATGAAGAGAACTCCACTTAACATGTGGAATAGAGGAAACAATACCACTGTGAATTTTTGTCAATGACTCCTCTAGTGAGACCCATAGAATGGAGCATGTGATAACCGAATGCGCATGGGTATGCTTCTTAAAAATCCATGCAATTGAAAGCAGGACATAGGATATACAACATGTGGTACTGTAATAGGCACACGAGATGTGGAAGAGCATACAATAACAAGCCTCGCAGGTTTAGAAGCATCAAAAGTAGGTTCGGGCTCAAAGACCGGAAAATTAATGTTAGTGGGCATAAGAGCAATAGCTTTAAGTGGATATGGCTATCCACAATATGATGGTGATGTTGTAGGCTAGCAAGTTTATTCTGCAGGAAGTGTATTATTGTATCCTTATCGTGAATGAGTGATTGTAGAAGAGAATTTTTCTTCTTGAGATATCTATTTTCTTCCACAAATCTTACAATATCCTCTTGAATTCCACATACTTCAGAGAAAAGCATATCATTCTCAGAATCCATGATAGGTACAAACTGCAACTCCCAAAAATTTAGGACGTCAAGCTTAGCCGAAATTGCGTCCACAATTGATTATAACACTCCTCCATATTTGGCACTTTATAATTGTATTGCAAGTCTCAAAATAAATAACTCTAATGGAAAGAGCACGAAAAAACAAGCACTTTTGCAAAAACAACACTCAAAACCGAGTTACTGATCAAAAGTTACAAGCTTTTTAATATTTTTCTCTATTATTTATTTTAGTTACCACTAAAACAAAATAAATTGTTGTTGCCTTCACCACACAAATAAAATTAGAGGGGGCTCAAGTTAAGCACCTACTAGTAGGAATCACAAGTTTTAAGCCCTCATATGACCATACCATATGACCAAGGGCTAAGGATTTTATAATAGTTCTTCTTGCATGCAGCTCCCGTTAGAGGGAATGTAGGCATTTATTTTTAGGTTTGGGTAGGTCCTAGTTAGTTATGACAACTTACTAAGAATGGGTCTTAGGGTGAGGTGTCTTGATGAGGTGTCTAGGTGAGGTGGATATGGGGGTTATCCCAATAGGATATTTAAATAATAAATATTGTGAGGATAATGAATTAATTTAATTTAAATAATTAAATTAATATTACAAAGTGGGGTGAAGGGGCCATGGCTAGGTGGATGTGCTCAAGGTATTTATTTATTGAGGGACCAAGGAGAGTATGACCCAATTTTGGTGTCTACACCTTTTAAAGTCAAAAGTTTGAAACAGATTGGATAGGAATCTAGAAATATGCCTCATATTGTATTTATCAAGTTACTCAATGGATTCTTTTCCTTATGATAGAGCAACCTTATATATTATGGAATTCACTAGTAGACGAAGAGGAGTAAGTAGTATTATGCCCGAACCAGGGTATCGAGACACATCCAAAAATCATGCTGCAGTTAATTTCCAAGACACAAATTAAATTTTTGCTCTAGGAATGTTTGAATTCACATAGATTTCATTTCTTCTATACATTATTGAGACTACTTATGTACTTCATTCAATGATTGCAACTTTCAATAAATGTAATATTATATTTTTCATTATTTGATCCTTCGTCATTGCAACAATGTCATTATTTGTTTCAATTATGCCATTTGTTTTTTTATGTTTGGTTTTCAAATTCAGAATGAAATAAGAACACATTCATATTTTATATCTGTTAATTTATTCATTTGACATCTAAAACAATTCAGAAATGGAATGAAACAAAATAGTGTAAATTTAAGCAACATTTACGTAAACAATAGAAAATAAACATAGTTTGTATTAATATATAGTAGCATTATAAAATTCTAACTTCCAAAGTTCATATGAAATTGATTTATCATGTGGCAAATTACTTTATGAAAAAGTACAAATTCATACAACATTTTCGGCCAATACAATTCTAAAAGGGGTTGTCATAACATCTCAAAGCTTCCAGACAAGTTCTATCATATAAGAACACATTACAAGGTCATCCTCTTTTCTACCTATGATTCAAAATCATAGTTGTCCTTACGTCTGCCACACAGAATAAAAACTAAAAAGGGTTGGCCACTATCTTTTAATTCCTACGTTATTGTCGGAATTGTGACAACACACATGTCACATGGTGAACTTAACTAACTTATCAAATTTTATGATGTAGGTGAAGGTTTTTCTTTTTCCTGCGTAAGAGATGGAGGATTAACACCCGATTCCCGAAGATCTTCTACTACGGTGTTGATATTTTCCAATATATTCAGCTCCTCCCTCGCTACATCTCCTACAGACAAAAGTGTTGCATCTACATTTGTCTTTTCCTTTAGTAAGACTTCTCGGATCCCGTTAGGAATTAATAATATCTAATGCGAGAATAATTCTTTAGAATTCTTTGCAATAATAAGAAGTATGAATAGAATTACAGAAATGAAATATGCACAACACGAAGACAATATTTAATTTGGTTCACCCAATGTGGGATACATCCACCAAGAACACTTGCTCAAATTTTATTACAAGCCAACAATCTTCACATTCTGATAATAATCGGATCTTGTCTAGAGTTGCGCTAAACAAACCCTCTCGAATTTGCACTTGAATTTGCACACACTATTCACCTTCACAAAACACACTCATCTAAATCCTATTGTATGTCCATCTATTTATAAGTACATCAATAGGTAGCTAAAGAGGTGATTTTACAAAACAATGGGTACCAAAAAGCCATGGACCCAAAAATAGCCCATAATGGTTTCCCATTACCCATGGGTTAATAAACCACCCATGAAAATTTTCTTTGGGGCTTCGCCCCAAACCCCTTGACCGCTCACCGGCGAGCGGGGCTGCGTAAAATATCTCGAGTGTAACACATGGAAGGTGTACCAAACTCTAACATGAAAACAAGCTCCACAAACATAACAGATCCATATTATGCTCCTTTATTATCCTTCTCAATGTATTATTTTGTTTATTAATAACAATGAGCTTTTCCTTCAACTATACAAAATAATTCGAGGCTTTTCGGGAATTCTTCAAATGTGCTTCAAAAATTTGCTTCTTTCTTTAAATTTTAATATTTTGCCTATAAAATAGAAATATTATTTTTTTAGTCTATCAAATAATATGAAAAATATATATTGTAGTGGTCATAATATCGAGATAATTTTTAGTTTTTCATGTAAAATTAAATTCCCACTCACAATGCTTTCTCTTTTTCGCATTTTCTATTAAAACATTAGTCTTTTCTTTAGACCATTTTTTGTAGTAAGCTTATGCTTCAACATTGAGATTTTCCAACATGTTTAGCATTATGTCTACATTTTCATCATTGTCATCATTACTATATGAAATTGTCCTTGATTGAGATTTGTTTAGAAAAACATCCTGCCATGCTAGTTGGCTCTCTATGACAGTGAACAATGAATGCCTTTGAGCATGATTATGGTATCTAGTATTTATTTCTTTTATCAAAAATTTTGCTCTCCTTTCCCAAGACCATGCCAAATCCACATCAGACATTAAAAACTCTTGAATTGTTTCCCCCATGCTATCTGATATCATATTTTCTAATATAAAGTGTGTTTTTTCATCATCTGTTTGTGGAGTAGCCCTTGGGGGAGGAGGAGAGTCACTACCCTATATTCCATGCACATTTTGTTGTTGAGGTGGAGTAGATTGAATCATGTCATGGGTGTCAAAATAGTTACTCTTGGCTGCATCCCCACTATCAAAGCCTAAATACTCCTCATCAAGGGTGATGTTGTTGAAAAAGTTGTGTGGTTGTTACACTTAAAACCCCACCTAGTGACAACCTAGGAAATTCGGTTGTAGCAGGATGAACTGTTTCTGCTAACTCTGCAAGAAACCTAATATTCTTTCTTGAAGTCCTCCTTTATGTTTGTACTTGACATGTTGGAGGAATTGGTGGCCTCCTTGCAAGTGAAAAATGACTTGAAGCCATATTACCTGCATGAAGCAAACAACAAATTGTTAGAATATAATGGTTGGGATTTGTAAATGCTAAAAAATTGTAAGGAAATAAAACATGCAAATCAAACTACCGTACAATATACCTCGCATAGATGGAGACAAAATCATGATATTTTGATCTCTAGACCTAGAATGAGTTTGATCTTCATCATCCATCTTAGTAGTTTCTGAATACAATACATGTAGAAAAGATCAGTAGAAATATTAGAATACATAATCTATAGTAATTGTTTGAATTTGTAATTTATATATAAAGATAACTTCATTATTCATACCTGTAGTTAAATGTGATGGTAAATGTGTTATGAATATCAACCCCCTAGGTCTTACTAGTGTTGATTCTATTGAATCCATGTCAAAATCAGCAGGGACCTCCGGAGGGGCTTTACCTCTAGCAATTTCCTCCTTATGAGATGCTGCAGCTATAATTTTTCTCTGCAAAATAAAATCATACAATTATTATTTTATTTTAAATATTCAAATTGAAACCGTTATAACAAGTAAACAATAAAAGTAATTGTTACCTGTTATTCTTCAAGACTAATACCAATCATCTTATCATTGATTGGATTAGGAATCGTATACTGCTTCAATTCGTAGTACGCTTCATTATAGAAAGCAAGAATAAAATTGCAACAAGAAAATACAATCCTCAATTTATCATTTTGATTACCTTTTCGGGAATGGGAGATATCTGATTTTATTTTGTTGGACAAATAACTGCACAAATCAGATTATTGACCTACTAGTGTCCATAATAAATATTGAACTGCCCAATAGGGAATGTCTGCACATCTGCCCTGTAATACAATCATGGCCTAAAAAAGTGAAGCAACTGCAATAAAGAATTTATTTGTAATGCCTTGTAGAAGAAGGCCTCTTGATGATCGATTAAGAGGAGATGCAATTACAGAAAGGAAATGTTAGATCCTTTGTGTGGTCGAGTAATGTTAAAAAAATCATTTGAAAATAATAAACTTACCATCAACTTGTACATTGTAATGAGACTCCAAAAATTTTTTCTTCATCTGTAAGGATTGCCTTGTAGTAACAGGGACTTATTTTTGAAAGGTAAACCTATTAGCCGATGCACATCCTCGAGTTTAATATAAAAATAAATTTGATGACATTTCGGATGCACGACAAGAATGGAAAATTTTCCATCTTTTTCATTGTAAGAGGCAAGTAGGTAATCAAGTAATTAGTATTGAATTGGGGCATGTTCACAAGCCCAGAAAATTCTGATTTTTCCAGCCAATCCTTTGGAGCATCTTTTAGTTTTAGTAGAGCTAAAATTTGTGGGCACATGAGGTTTTTGTATTGAAATTTTTGTGTATGAATAAATGTGGTACTAGACATTGCTGAAATTAGGGAGAAGTGAAATTTGGGAGTAAAATTAGAGAGCTTAGAGCAAAGTGGAAATTTACGGATAAAAGTGAAAAAATGAACCTTGAAACGGTATTTATAGAGCCCAGGGGTATCATTAATGAACATTAAATACATTGGTAACAATGCCCAACCCACTCCATCCAAACCCTCATTCACCCAACCCACCCATCCAACCCACCCGTCCAAACCTTAGCCAACCAACCCTCACTCGTCCAACCCACCCGACCAACCATTTCCCGTCTATCCCTTCCCGTCCAACCCCACTCCATCTAACTCATATCCTTCCAATCCACCCGTCCAACCACCGTCCACCCAACCCGTTCCCATCCAACCCGCACATGTCCACTCACCCATCCAACATACCCATCTAACCCTCACGCATTCAACCCACCCGTCCAACCCCCACTCGTCCAACCCACCTATCCAACCCACCCGTCCAACCCACCCATCCAACCCACCCATCCAACCTACCTATCCAACCCTCGTCCAACCTACTCGGCCAAAATGCAAAAAAATGAGGAACAATGCTCTGTGAAATCACCTTCGCCACGAAACATTTTTTCAGAAATTCACCAACAATTCGAAAGTCATTTTATGAGATTCACCAATGATTCAAAAGTAATTTTTCAGAGGGGTCTTCTTAAAATGAACCACAGTAACACTAGTGGGTGAAAGAAAATCTATAATTGTTTTGATCTTTGAGGGATCAACAACCATTCCCTCACCGATATTATGTGTCCTAGGTATTATACCTCAATCTAAAATAAGGAACACTTTGCAAGGTTCCCATATAATTGGTTCTCCCTCAAAAACTGAAACACCCGATGAATATGGTCCTCATGCTCCTCCATTGTATATGAAAATATCATGATATCATTTAAGAAGACAAGGAAAAAATGGTCAAGGAATGTTTTGAACACCCCATTTATCAAAATCATGAATACAATCAAGGCATTAGTTAGCCCAAAAGGAATGATTGTGAACACATAGTGGTCGTACCTCATCCAAAAAAAATCTTATGGATGTCTTCCTCCACAATTCTCAACTAGTGATAGTCGAATTTAAATAAATCTTTGAGAAGATGGTGGTACCATGCATCTGGTCAAAAATGTCATCTATCCATGGAAGGGGATATTAATTCTTCACTAATACCTAATTAAATTATTTGTAATCAATGTAAATCCTCAAAGACCCTTCCTTCTTAAAAAAATATGACCAATTC
Source organism: Taxus wallichiana var. yunnanensis (assembly GCA_018340775.1). Lineage (NCBI taxonomy): Eukaryota > Viridiplantae > Streptophyta > Pinopsida > Cupressales > Taxaceae > Taxus > Taxus wallichiana. The sequence goes on from CM031236.1 coordinate 264,797,188, forward strand.
TCCCCAAGGGTACACACTAGGAAAAATAAATCCCTTCTCAAGAAGGCCCTCTAACTACATATTGAGCTTGAAAATATCGGTGTGGTCATCCTATAATGTGCTCAAGAAATTGGCTTTGTCCCAAGTACTAATTCAATATGGAATTCAATCTCTCTCTATGGTGGCATTCCCAGAAAATTTCTAGGGAACACATCTATAAATTCATAAAGGATATGGTGGTCATCCAGTGATCGTCTGAAAGACTTATTCTCATATTTTTCACTAATCGTAATGGAAAAAAACTGAAATACCTTCCACATACTCTCCTTAAGTTGCATGGAGGAAATAGTATGGATAAAAAGTGGTCTCTAAATTCCTATCACCATCACCTCAATACCAAGTTCGTCGTGGCACTCAATGACCTTGTAGTAAAAATATGCATTGGCTCAATGTGTTGCAAGTCATTCCACTCTCAACATAACCTCATATGAGCCTAGCGAGAAGAAATTCTAGGTCAAATGTGGTGGTGAATGCTACTAAATATAGGACACAATCCCTAATCATTGCACTCGTCGATAACTTAGCTCAAGAATACAACTCAACCTCCCAATCTGAAGCTTTCCTAATTTTCACAAGCTTGCATCAATCCACTAATCTAGGTGATATGAAAGATTCGAGGACCCAGAGTCAAACAAAATAGAAATAGGACCTCCTCCAATACTACATGTTGCCTCAATTGTTTTGGCATGGTGCTCGGTTTGGAGTTTATCTACCACCACATATACCCCGTGAGCTCTACCCATATCTCCAATTATAGTCTTAGATATAGGGGTTGATATAATTTGAGGATTCTATTAACTATGGATTTAATCAATTAAATTATACAACATTAATAAACTATGTAATATTAAATCAATAAACATCACACTATATTGCATAACAAATAAATAAATACTTACAAAAAGTAAATAACAAATGACACATGATTTATAGTGGAAAACCCGAAGGTAAAAACCACTGTGAAAAGTAACCTTTATTGTAGAGAACCCTTTTACATCCAGTAAATTACCTCCTCCTTTAGAAACCCTAATCACAAGGGTAAAAACACCTTTGATATATATTTTTAAATATATCAAATGAGGACCAAAATCCTTCTTACATGAGGTGATCGGTATGTCTACCAACCCACCTTTTCAACCTAAATGGTTGACACATTTATTTTATTAAGGTTTAAAATATTTAATAATATAAATATAACTATTTCTTATTATTAAATATTTAACCTAAAGTATATCCCTAGGTTTGAATATTTAATAATAGAAATATAAATATTTCTTATTATTAAATATTTAACCTATAGTATAATGTTGGACCCATATTTAATTAAGGGGTGGCCAGCCCACTTAACCATTATGTTCCAACACTCCCCCTTAATGTTAAGTGGGATAACATATGCCAATAGATTACCTACCCATGGTACACTATAGAATTTACAATCCTTAAACCATAAAGGTTTTAGGATAGCATATAAGTTGAAGGAATTATAACACCTTCATCATAATCAATTTACCTTTTTGTACAAAAGGATTTGGAATCCAAAAGATCATCCCATGATCAATGGCTAAGTATGATTTGTGAGTTTTACATATTCTCACAAGTTCTCATAAAAGGTTACTTGAAACCAAACATATAGGATCCTTTTATAACTAAGGTCCTCTTTAACAATATGCTTACACTAGATGTTTACCAGTAAACTCACTAGAACTAAAAAGTTTACTGAAGACTGCCTTTAAGGTCTTTCTACACTTCTTTCTAAAAAAGAAACTGAGGAGGTATACACATGCCAAAAGGTCCTTTTACACTTTCCTAAAGGTATTTATTATAAATAATTTTTTATTTTAAAATTTTCATGCACACTCCCCATCAATGGAAACTCCCACAATCCAAGTTTTTGACAAAAGTGACAAAATTTTGCAGCACTCATGGGCTTTGTGAAGATGTTAACAACCTGTTCTTCAGTCGACACGAATTTGAGATCTATCTCACCACTTAGCAACTTCTCACAGATGAAGTGTTTATGTATCTCAGTGTCCTTCATCTTTTGGCGTTTATACTAGATTATGCGCAAGATATATGGTGCTCAAGGTTATCACGAGAACAAAGGAATACTAGCTTGATCCTTCATCTTTATCTCGAGAATAACCTATTTATCCATGGTTCCTCTTTTGTAGATTCCATTTCACTTCTATACCTAGCTTTGGTTGAAGAGATAGAAATATTTGGTTGCTTTTTACTGCACCAAATTTAAACACATAACCGTAAGTAGATTTTTATCTAATACATCAACAACATGATCATAATTGCAAAAAATCCATATAAGTTAGCATTTTCATCCTTAGTATAATGTAACCCATAATTGAGTGTACCTTTAATATATATAAGAATTATTTTTGCAAGATTCCAATGATCTCTATAATGTCTTTCATAAACCTAGAAGTAATTCCTACTGCATAGGAAATATCTAGTCTAGTTATAGTTAGATAAATCAAACTACCAACTTCCTATATAAAGTAGGATCAACTTTTTCACATGCAGATTTAGGATCAAGTTTTATTCCAACTTCCATAGGTGTAGAAATTGGTTTACAATCAATCATATTAAATTTTTTTCAGTACATTGGTTACATATTGTGCTTGAGAAACAACAATAGAATTCTTATCTTGAAATACAACCATGCCAAGAAAATGATGTAAGAGACCTAAATCAATCATTTCAAAGTATTGTTTCAATTTTTCTTTAATCTTATGAATTAAAGCAAGACTATCACCAGTCATAAGCAAATCATCCACATATAGACATATAATGATAATGTGAGAACCTTCTTGCTTAATGAATAGATCATTGTTAGAAGAACAATTAACAAAACCTAATTTTTTAAAGAAAACATTAATTTTCACATACCAACATAAAATAACTTGCATTAAACCATACAAAGATTTTTTCAAAAATAGTTTTCTTTACCAATTTCTTCAAAACCTTTAGGTTGAGACATGTAAAGTTCTTATTTTAAATCACCATTCAAAAATCATTTTTCACATCCATTTGGTGGATTTCCCACCCAAACTAAGCAAAGAAATAGCAAACAAGGTCCTAACAATGCTCATTTTAGCTACATGGGCAAAGGTCTCAACATAATCTATCCCAAGTTTCTGAGTGAAACCTCTAGCAACAAGTCTAGATTTATATTTTTCAATACTACCATCAACATTATATTTTACTTTGTATAACCATCTAGACCCTATAACGCTTCTTTTCTTAGGAGGTGGAACCAACTCCCAAGTTTTATTTTGAATTAGGGCATTATATTCATCTTGTATTGCATTGATCCACTTCTCATCCCGAGAAGCTTCTTCAAAAATTTACGTCTTAAGTTCATACAAGGTCATTAATGCATGGTACATATGATGTATTCTAGTCATTTTCCTAAGGTCAATAAGATTAGAACTTTCTAACACAGTTGAGCCCATTTTTGTTTCTTAGCTAGGGAGACAATAGATTCAGAAACATCCATAGCATTAACACAAGAAACATCATCATGATCTTTTACCATATTTTCATTATCAGAACCAAAACCATCATTAGGAATATTGACAGGTGATTAAGAATATCATTACTTGTTTGAATATGAACATAAACATTTTTCTAAAATAATAACATTGTGATTTTTAATTACTTCCCTTTTTATAGGGTTGTAAATCCTTAAACCTATAGTGTTAATACCATATCCAATGAAAATACAAGAAAAATAAGTCATATCAAGTTTCTTTCTTTTCTTTTTAGGGATATATAAGGAGGCAAGACTACCAAAGACTTTTAAATGTGATACATCAGGTTTTTGATTTGACCATTTCTCTAAGGGGGTCAAAAGGTGAATAGATTTGGTAGGGACTCTATTTAGAATGTATACTATTGTGTTCATTGCTTCTGCCCACATAAATTTGGGAAGACCGATAGAATGAAGCATAGTGCAAGCCATATCTAGAATAGTCCTATTTTTCCATTCTACAACACCATTAGACTGGGGAGAATGGGGAGAAGTTAATTCTCTCTTAATACCAAAATCAATACATAATTTTTCAAATTCTTTGCTAACATATTCACCCCCATTATTTTTTCTAAGCCTCTTAATTTTATAATTTGATGAATTTTCAACAGAAGCTTTAAATTCCTTAAATTTTCCAAATACATCATTTTTTTAAGAAAATATGTCCAAATCATCTTGGTGAAATCATCAATAAATGTCACAACATACAAAGAACCATTTAATGAAGATACTTCAAGAGGTCCTCTAACATCACTATGAATGAGTTCTAGTGGTGAAGAGGAACTCTTCTCAGGATGTAAGTGAAATGGTTTTAGCACTTTGTTTCGAGCGTAAACACCCTTCACAAGCATTGTGAGATGAAGACAAAAATGCAAACCTTTAACTAGATTATATCTAGACATTTCATACAAGCTTCGATAATTGACATGTCCTAACCTTTCATGCCATAGTTTTGAATTATTCAAACTTTGAGATACAAAACAAGATGTAGAAGAAAAATCATCAAAAATATACAAACCATTTCTTTGAATTCCTTCAGCAATTATATTATCATTACTATCTTTGATGTACCAAGTATCCTTCAAAATTTGAATAGAAAAACCATCATGAGTTAGTTGTGAACATGACAAAAGATTCTTTTTAAGCTTAGGAAAAAATAAAACATTATTCAAAATACCATTTTTAAATTTTAATTTTCCTTTCTCTATTGCTTCTAAAGATGAGTTATCACCAAGATACACATGTTCATTGATTTTTGTAACATTAAAAAGAATTGGAAATACCAGTCATATGATTTGAAGAACCTGAATCTAGAATCCATTCAGAATTAGAGGAAGAGTATAAAGCAGCATATAATGCAATAGTTTTAGGAGCATCATTAGAACTATCCTTTTTCCTTAAATTATATTTAGATGAGACAATCTGTTTCTAATTTTTATGGATAGGTTTCTTAGATTTACACTCTTCCTTTTTATGCCCAAATTTTCCACATTTGTGACATTTACCATTAAATCTTACACATAAATTTTTAGAAGTAAAAATTTTCTTATCAACAAATGAATATTTAGATCTAAACTTCTGATCGAGAAGGGCTTACATGGTTTGAAATTCAAATTCTGAGAAAGAATTTCACGATAAGCGAGTCTCCTTAGAGTCGAAGTTCATCATCACTTTCTCTTCCTATATCAGAAGAGAAATCAAAGTATTTAAATCAGGTAATTCATCCTCATTACTGATATTTAGAGTTTAGGATAGAAATAAAATTCCTAAATCTTTCATGTATATTCAATTGAACAATAAAGTAGATTAATTTTTCACCAATTAAGTCACAATTGCATCCATCTAATTGATATTTGATATTTTGATTTTGGCTAAGAAATTAACTACTTTTTCATCTCATGTCATAAGAGTCATAAGTAATTCTAAAACAAGTTTAATAATCTTAGATAAGTGCATACCTTCATGCATGGATTCTAATTATATCCATACCTCTTTAGGATGTTTGATATTACCAATGTGTAGAAGATATTCATCGTTCACATTGCACATGATCATGGAAAGGGCCTCCTATGTACATTGTGAGAATGCATTCATATTTTCTGCATTCGCTTGACAATCGGTGGGCACAAGCTTAGTTCTTGAAAAAATCATCCAGATTTTCCTCACCATAAGTTCTGATTTGACCCTGATCTTCCAAATATTGTAATTTGCTCCATTTAGGATCTGGGATTTATCAAGGCAAAAGAAATTGGATGCCATTTTATTTCAAATTTCCTGAAACACATACCCCATTATGATATAATGCGCCATTGAGTTAGAAACATATTAATCAAAAAAATGACAATACCCATATTTTATGATTAAAAAAACTTGTATTATTTCATTAAAAAATCAAGTATTATATATTTTTTTTAAAATAAATAACTAATTTTTAAATCTAATCATAAAAATATTAATAGAACCATATCTAAATTTATAGATCTAAAGAAATTATTTGACCATAACTAATTTTTTCATTAAAATGCATACTAATTAACTTTCCATAATCAAATAATAACCCACATTATAAAGGGCTCTGGAATTATACCCCAGACCTATCATAAAAATTTCTAACCATATAGAAGTGAAGATGAAACCCTAAGAATGCACAACTTCAAATTTCGAAAAGTGTTAATGAAGATAAAGATTTGACCGGCTTAAATTTGACGTATAAATGGTCGTTATTATTCCTTATTTTTGCTCTTCCTTAACGGTCATTTGACCCTAAATTTTAACAACACATGAAAATTTCTGGATATGGCCAACTTAAATTTGACGTCTAAATGACTGTCATTCTGCCTTATTTTTGGTCTACCATGACAGTCATTTGACCATCAAATTTAACACAGTGAAAATTACCTGTGTATTTCCAGAATATGAAATTTCAAAAATTCTTCCTTTGTACAGCTTTTAGTCGATTCTATTTATAAATTATCATAAGATATAAACATATATATATATATATATATATATATATTAGAATAGTTTATATAATATAAACTATAATGATCTTTATTCTATAGTAATTTTTATTTAAAGAATATAGTTATAAAAACTATGAACTTATTTTTTATAAATCAAGCCCTATTAGAGGGGGTTCAAAGGACACGGGCATATTCTTTTGAAAAAAATAAAGTAAAAATAGTAATATAAATTTTACCATGTGCAAGGATATTTCGAATCACATGAGAGTACAAATTAACATAGAGATTTACGAGAGGATAAGTGATTTCACCAGACGATGAAATAATTTTAAATCCCTAATTTCATGAAACTTGTCTCCTCCCTTCATTTACTCTTGAATTTTATCTTTGAAAACATTTACCCTACACACATTTAAAACTATAGAGAAATAGAAATATTTCATATATTAATTTACCCTTACCTGTATGTGATTTTTCACATGCATGTAAACCCCTTTCACATGTGCACACTCACATTAATTCCTCACAAAACATTTAAAATTTTAGATTACAAAAAATGGGGAGAAAGGGGCCCAATGATTTTTAAATACCCTTCCAGTTGGTTGAAAAAACCCATACAAAATTAAATAAATTAAATACAACAACATTTGATCTAATCTATTTAATTTACCTCACTTTGTTACCATGATAGAATTTGAGGATTCTATTAACTACGGATTTAATCAATTAAATTATACAACATTAATAAACTATGCAATATTAAATCAATAAACATCACACTATATTGCATAACAAATAAAGAAATACTTATAGAAAGTAAATAACAAATGACATAGGATTTATAGTGGAAAACCCGAAGGTAAAAAACCACTATGAAAAGTAACCTTTATTGTAGAGAACCCTTTTACATCCAGTAAATTACCTCCTCCTTTAGAAACCCTAATCATAAGGGTAAAAACACCTTTGATATATATTTTTCAATATATTAAATGAGGACCCAAAGTCCTTTTTATATGAGGTGATCGGGTATGTCTCTTGACCCACCTTTTCAACCTAAATGGTTGACACATATACCAAGGTTTAAAATATTTAATAATATAAATATAAATATTTATTATTATTAAATATTTAACCTAAAGTATATCCTTAGGTTTGAATATTTAATAATAGAAATATAAATATTTCTTATTATTAAATATTTAACCTATAGTATAATGTTGGACCCATATTTAATCAAGAGGTGGCCATCCCACTTAACCATTATGTTCCAATAGGGGTTTTCCCCTTTTCACATAATATTTTGTGGACATTCCTTCTTGTGGTGTGAAGGATCCCCATGAGTAAAATAATTCCCTCCTTGTCTCTGGTGAAATCCACTCTACATGTACCTCACAAACTCAAAGTGCATTAGACCATGTAGGCCATGTGTTAATAAATAAGGGATAAAATATGTGGAACAATCCCACACATAATCGCAATAGTAGAAACTAATATGTAGAATAATATCATAGATCTAAAAATAAAGGTGTAGAAATTAAAAGAACACAACACATAGACAATATTTAACGTGGTTCACCCAATTTTGGCTACGTCCACCAAGAATCACTTGCTCAAATTTTATTACAAGCCACCTCTTTCTCACAATACAATATACGAGATCTTTTTGGAGCTATACTCAACAAACTCTCTTAAATTCACACTTGAACTCACACACATCTACAATAATATGTCTCCCCTATCAAAAGTACATCAATAGGAAACTTCTTAAATAGTTTTACAATACCATGGGTACCAAAACCATGGGCCAAAACCATCCCATAAACCTATGGGTCAAATATCCCACCCATATGAGAAGAGCATGTTTCCCGATATATTGGGCACATTTTTAGGCCAAAAAATTCTTGGTGGTTGTGCCCCCAAACCTTGGTGATAAAACTATGGAGTGTGTACTATAATTTTAGTGTACAGTCTTCAACACTTCTACACATGAAAATGGGGTCCACAACATAACACCTTGTCTTGTATGTATGTTTTTACTAGGTTGGCCTAGTCTTCTATCTATGTCGTCCCTAGACTCGACATTCCCCTAAAATTGGGAACCAATTCCCCTATCTCTTTGTGCCCCATGATAAGGATGGGAACATTTTTGTTGTTTACGGGGTTCGGGGGTGTCTTTACTAGTGGTCTAAATCCATCCCTAGGAGGAGGTGGTGTTCCCTTTGATCAACTATTATACATATCCTGAATGCGTGCTTTGGACTCTTCCATGTCCTAGGTCTTTCCTATATTCTCTTTGGCAATGCATTCCTTCTCCACTACCTTAGAAAGGGTATATGGACAATGCATGTGTACTACTCCACCAATATCCAAGTTCGGACCTCAAATAAAATGGTGAATCCAAACCTATTTATCATGTAGGTATTCCACATAGTGAAGGAGCTAAAGAAAGTTCCACACATATTTTGTCACTATACTATATTCATATCTTAAATAATGAAATTCATCAATCCATTATTGTAAAAACTGTATCGATATTATCTTAACCTAAACATATCCTCGAATGGCTCCCGGTGTTGTATCTACATCTGTTTGAAGATTGTGTTCCTCTGTCATCCACCAAACTTTGGCTCCATCTCTCAATATATGGATAGAAACATGAACTTTGGTATTTCTCACATAAGGTTGAATCTTGAAACAACCGGTCAAGCTCACCAACCATGTCTCATCCTAGAATCATATAGTTTCTCCATAGTAAATGGGTGGATGGAGTCTTAAAATATCCCTGATGTGGTCATCTCGCACCCAATGGTATAGACCTAGGCCTCTCCTTTGATGATTATCTATTTTCCCTTCGGCTGAGGTGGTGGAGTCCTACTCCTCTCTCTATGCTCGAAGCGGCCTCTCTATCAATAGGAGGAGGTGGAGACTCATGTCCCTCCTATGATGGGTGTGGTGAATATGATCTACACTCCTCCACTCTCATTGGAACCTACTCTCATAGGGTTGTCACTACCTCTTGTAATGCTTATAGGATCCAATTCCCTAACACCATCTAGTTATTCTCGGTGGCATGGATGGTCCAATCCATGTTGGTTGTTTTAGGGCCCATGTGCATTTAATCCAGCATAGACCCAAAACTGCGTTTTAGAACACCAATAAAATAGTTTAAAAGATAAATCACTTTAATTAGATATTACCCAGGGTCCTAGTGTTTTGACCTTTCACTTTTATACCAAATATGATGCCCCAAATTTAAACACACAAAAAAACTAAGCTTAGAGGAAAAATTATGGAATATTGTTTTTGGTTTTAGAAAGAATTAATGGGAAGTGTCACAAGTATTTTTACTGAAATACTTTGACATCATCAAGTGAATGACAACTTGCCTCGCGGGATGCAATCATATAGAAGTGATAGATGGTTAAATTGTCAAAGCCAATAATCACGCAAGAGTATCGGTTTCACAAGTAAACTATGAGTGGTCACAAATAAATACCACATTATTATTCCTATATAATCATATATAAATAATCATACATTATCATATGAATTATTTTATACTAAGTCTTACTTAAGTGCACGTGATCCCCTAACATTCATACCATTATATCATTAATATAGTTGTTTAAATCAATTTAACAATTAATATAACTAACAGCTACCCTCTTATTTTCCCCATTATTCAATTCAAATTTTTTCGTGTTCAACACTAGGGTTAACAATTAAATTAATTCTCAATTGAACTATCATTTCCTATCTAGGTTTCAAAGGAGTAATTAACTCAATACACTATAATATATTGGCATTTTTTTTTTTAATCATAGGCCCCTAGATTTAAAATAATAATTAAAACCCTATTTATAAAACATGAATGGACCCATTAATATAATAGGTAAACTTGTTAACAAGTGGGGAAGAGGATATAATGTGACCCCCTAGATTTGGAAAACCTCCTCTTTCGGATCTATGGGTTCTAGAACCCTAATCCATCTAAGACAATTTCTTTACTCCTTTTTCACATTTTTTCTCTCTCTCTCTCTCTCTCTCTCTCTCTCTCTCTCTCTCTCTCTCTCTCTCTCTCTCTGTTGCAAGGAAAAGGGTGGAGACTTCAAACCAAGGGAATATTCATATATGTGTGTTGATATGTGTGTGTGTGTGTGTGTTTTTGTGTGTGTGTTTGTTTGTGCTATATCAACACACACACACACACACACACACACACACACACACACACACACACACACACACACACACAACATATATAAACTCTTTTTTTGAAATGATTTAGAGGCCTACGGAGGCTAAAAGAGAGGGGCCGACTATGCCATTTTTAACCTCACACGAAATATTTCTTTAGAGGCATACGACATCTTTATTTGGTCCTCAATTAGTTTATATATATATATATATATATATATATATATATATATATATATATATATATATATATATATGTACATGTACATGTACATGTACATGTACATGTACATGTACATATACATACATACATACATATATATATATATATATATATATATATATATATGTATATGTATATATATATATATGTATATATATGTATATGTATATATTGAAATTATTTTAGAGGCACACGACATATTTATTTTGTTCTCAACTTTTCTTGCACATAACTCACAGATCATTTGGATCTATCTCTATTTAAAAAATATGGTTTGCTTATTATGTCTGTATTCCCTTCCACAAATGAGTTTCTTGGTATTGTTTCATAGTACATGATTATTTTTTTCATAAGACCCCTGAATCCTCCATTTATTCACCTCACATGTATCTTTCTTGGGGTGCCATTTTTAACCCTTTTCGTTAACTCAAACATTTGGGAATTGAAGCTTGATAACAAAAAAATAGTGTAATTGTCTTGAACATTGTTTATTTGAGTATGTATGTTTGTACTTGTTTCCCTGTTAGGTTAGCTTGTTTAATTTCTTGTATTGCATTATGTTATGTATGTTGCATTGAGTTATTGTTTGAGCAACAAATAAATGTTAGTATTATATTTTTCATGTTATTTTTCACTTTTTTGTATGTGTATATTTAAATAAGATCCAATGATGTACATCATATGAGAAAAGTGATGAAACAAAGTTTTTATTGAACAAGATGGATGCAAAGATATTTCCATATTCTTCACTATCATGTTTTATCGCCATCAATTTTTCTTTCAAAACACCTAGGGCAATAGGGATCATTTTTATACCCCCTCTACCACCTTGTTTCTTCTTTCTATTTCCTTCATATTTTCAAATGTTGATCAATCTCTTCTATTACCCCATCAAAACTCAATGGGGAATCCTTAATTATACTAATTTATATTTTAAATTTACTTTTTTATAATGTCTACTATCTTTGAAGTGGCGTAGCTTACACCTCCCTAGAGAGAGGTAAATGTAGACACCTAAAATCCACTTACGTACTTTTATTGCTAAAATGGAACTATTTATCCTCTTTCATATCATTTCCATTCTAATTAGTGATTTTCCGCTAGTTAACTAATGATTTCCTCTAGTTTGGTCAATTAACAACACTTCCTTAATTAACTAGCCTTTATCACATTTTGGATGCCAATTCATGACACTTTGTTAGTTATAATCCTCTTCCAATTGATTAATTAACTATTATGAGTTAATTAAGCCTTTTAAACAATATATTTAATCAATAAACCCTTTTATTGGTTAAATCCCTCTTTCAAATGCTTCAAATCATAGCAAATTCCTCCTAAATCACTTCTAAATAGCCTAAAAGCTTATTCTATCCTATTAATTAATCCTATCTTATTAATTAAACCATTTCCAACTCCCATGAGTTGTTAATAACTTGTTACTTACTCTAATCAAGCTCAACAAGTATAAATATACTTTATCCTTTATCCCACATGCACTAGTTTGCAAGCTTCTCCCAAATTGGAAAGCTATATAAAGGACCCTCCTACATCTTTCACACCTTACACCTTTACAAACACCATAATTTTTCTAGTATTCTCATATAAGACATATGATCAATAGCATTTTCCATTATTTGGAATAGCTTATTCATCTTGTGCATCCATTCTACCATTGTTGAGTAGAAAGGAAGATCCAAGCTTGGCCTTGTAGTCATTTCTTGGTGAGATCATTCCCTCTCTTTGGTAATCAAACACAAAAATTTGATTAATCATGATCTAAAGAGGCTCATGTTGTAGAGTAATCATACATTTTAGTAGAAATGGCTAGAAATTAGATTATTTCCTTCATGTTCTTGCATTTATTAGCTAGTTTCCATTAAGATTTAATCATGATGTACTTAGTAAATTAACTTTGTTTAGAGGATACTTGGTGTTATTTTCTTTTTATATAGCTTAGTTAATTTAGTATGTTCACATTTGGCATGCCTGGTGGGACTTACTCCATTGTCCTTTGCATTAATTTCAAGCTTTTGTAGATTAATTTCAATTTTTGGTTTACTAACCCTCTTTTTAGTGATTTTAGATAAATATAGATTTTCTTAACTAATTTGGTTAAGGTTTCTTTGTTTTAGTGCTTTTTACAAGAATGAAGGAGGTGAGGTGCTACCAAATTTGGATCAAATTGGAAAAAATTTGGGCTTTTTGACATTTTTGTCAAAACCCATGTTTTGATGATACATAGGTTCCTTGCATTAGCATGAAGTACCCCTGCATTACCATTTTTACACTTGCGTTAGCATTCATAGGTTTACATTACCATTGTTAGGCTTGTTTTAGCATCCCTCTACCTGCGTTACTATTGGCTTAATTTTTTGTTAGGGTAAGTGCACCAATCTAGGGGGCTAAAAGGTAGACAAGCGAAAATTGGCAAAACGCGCGTGCTCGTTTTACAATAACACGATTGTGTTATGTTTTCTTAGACTCAAGTAATTCACAAACCTAAAACATGTATGCATTTCTAGTGCTATGAAACTTGTACGCATTTTTATCTATATGAATTTTTGGAGGGCCTGAAGGAGCCATATTTACTAAAATAAATATTACGTATAAGATATCATTTATTAAAATAAAAGTATAAATAAATAATAAATGGAACCTTATACTTAAAATTTATTTTAGTTAATATAAGAAGTTAGGGTCACTCTACAAAGTGGTCACGTAGCTTTGATAGTTATAATCTAGAAGATAATTTTTCAAAATCTAATCTGGTCAATACTTACTCATTTTTAGAATTTCAACAATGACCTAAAACTTTCAGACCATATATATTGTAGTCGGTCTTTGTTTTTGGAAAACATATAGTCATTTTTAGGTTTTTTGATCTTATGGATTGGATTTTGGCCCTACCACTACTTGAATTGGTACCAATTTTGAAATTTGGTCCATAATTTACTTTAGTGACCATGAATCAGCTCTATGATGCTTGTCTACTTCTTACTAAAATGAGATCCTCACTTTATAAATAGAGGATTACTCCATGAATGGGATTCTTTTCCTATGGAAAAAAATGAGGAGATTGTAATGTGTCTCCTTAAGTTTTGATCACACTACTAGGTTTTTAATGAGTTTTTACGAATAGTATTAAGTGAATTGCATCAAGTGAACTCAACTGATTTCTCATTCTTAGAAATAGGGTGCTCCATATAAAGATCATCCCTTCACCTTTATTGGCTCTAAAATCATCCTTTCATGGAATTAAATTCAAGATTATCATACGTGTATTTTCTCATATGTATCTCATGGAGATAGATGATTCCTTAATACTTCACACATGATGGTCTTGGATACCTTGATGGCATGACTAGCTCATTTTAGCTTGTTCTTTAGAGAGATTTGGGTAAAATGACAAAGTAAGGATATGTTGATCATTGAGTCACTCCTTGAGCTCCACATTTAACATTTAAATATGATGAATCCTTCATAATTCAATTTATTTACCAAGATGAAACATGGGTGTAAGCATGTTTATGGTACATGGAAACCTTTTTTATCAAGTTTTTCCTCATGGAAATGGGTTTCCTCCTCTAGATAGGGGATGAATCCTAGCATGAAATTTGAGTCTCATTACATGTTCTATAATGCCTCTAACATGACTAGTACCTATGATGATTTCTATTATATAAAGTTCAAACGTTGACAGGTGATTTTTTCTTAAGACGGTGTACTCTTATGACTTGGAAAATCATGTTTACAGTAGATAATAAGTCATCTGTTGAATAGGTACACTCTGTCATGTTTTTGCTTAATTTAAATGGAGAAATTCATCTCCTTTATGAAGAATAAATTCACTACTTTGAATTGAGAAATTTAGTATCCATTTTCATAAATTATGTATTCATAATAGCATTACCTTGGATCAATTCCATTGATCCAAGGTATGCTTTTAATTCATGACTTTTTGGTGATAATGACCAAGTAATATAGATCAGGTGATCTCAAGTTTTTATTGTGATCTGTATGTCATGAATAAACTCTTCGTACCCCTACTTCATATTAGAATTCTGATGATTATTTTGGTTTTTCTTTTGTTCTTAGAATGCAAAACTTACTATGAACATGGAACCTAATAAAAAAATTTAAAAAAAATCAGTGACTAATGTCCTAAGTTAAATCTAACTTTGTGTCACTATGATATTTTGATTAATTTAGGATGTTAAGACTAAAACTAAAGACTTTCCTATGGACCTATGTGGATTCCTAAATTAATGTTTAACCTAACTAAGGGAATGAATAACATAAGGGGAGGCCTATGGAACGACATGGGAAGAGGAAAGTGGGAGGAAGTGAATTCAAGGAATTAATGGTGATTTATTAATCCTTATCTCTTTTCACAACCAAATTTGGCAAAGGCAAGTTGGAAAATAAGATGGGTGAGTTGGCATGTTCACCAAAGTTTTGAATACATATTTTTGTTTGAAATTATTCTACGCCAAAATTAGAGATGGAGGTGGCGGGAAAGTAGGAAGGACTGACATTCCTACTCTACATTTAATATTTTGGAACTGGCGAAACCACCTAAGAAGAAGATAGAGGGTTTTGTTTTGTCTATTCATTCAGTTTGGAGCTTGAGCTCTGCATTTAGTTGTTTTATTTTTCAAACCTCCATTTAATTTTTGCATACAACGTGGTTGTGCATGAATTTTTAGAGAACTTGAACTATAAGGAGGAGTTAGAGAAAAATTTGTGTCGTTTTTACATTTCGAAGAAAGAATCGTGGCTCTACTTTTATACTTCTGCAAATCAATTAAGGTGAAGTGCTATCAGGCATGATAGGCTCTATCCATTAAGTTTTATACTTTTACTTAAATGTTCATAAAAATAACTCTGCTCTTTTGAATAATCTAGTTTTTCTCAGTTTGTAAGATTGTTCTTTGTTGTGATTTTTGTGTTGTTTTTTCTGGAATGTTTATTGACCATGTTTGGAATGTGGAAAGTGTATTCTAGGCGGAGAGTTTCATACTATTGAGTATCTCATTTTGTTCATTTTTCCTATAGAGGATTTTGAATAAAGTCTAGATCTGTGAATGTTCATATTTAAAAATACCCTAATCTTGTAGGTAACTTGGTTTGCATACATCTGAGGATCTGGTTCTAAATGATCTTGTTTCATCTATGTTGGAAAACTTCAGTTGATAAACTGTTTGAATAGCTTGATTTTTGTTTGACCTTACATGGTTATTTTAGGAAGATAAAATTCTATGACTCTAGCTTAAACAATTTCTTCTAGGTACTGATGAAAGGCTCAAATTTAAAGAACTTGTATTTATTCTTATCGATGTCTCTGTGATTTTTGATTCGGTTATTGTGAAGTATTTGTTCTGTTTCAAATTTTTTGACCCCTGTGGCTATTTATAAGGATAAATTTATTATGGGTTTTCTTGGGAATTGATAGACGTCTGTTAAGACTTGCATGAATTCTTTCAGGTATTATTTGAAGATCTATGATGGGACTCTTGTGTTAAACTCTTTTAATTGATTAATCATTTTTATAGAAATCTGATTCTTTTTGATTCAAGTAAGAAGGTATGAAATACAATATCTATTCTTTTGGGTCTGTAGGTAACCAGTGGATTTGTGGCTCTTGATGTAAAAAGGGGAAACCTCTCTTGAGCATTGGTTAAACTATAACTTGTTTATTGTCATTTCCCGTGACATCTGAATTCTCTGTCGAACTTGTTTTGATGTTTTGGTTTGGCATGATTCTTAGACCCTTTGGGCCAATAATCATGGTTTTAGTTCTTTTATGAACTAAGGAAAATGTAGCTCCGTGTAAAAAGGAATGTTTTCTCATGTCTTAGTTATATCATTACACATGCTTATTTTCCTTTTGGAATTGAGTTGTAGGAATCTTGTCTCAGACTTATCCTTCTGTTCATCTTGTTCTTCCTCTCTAAGTCTTTAGATAATGAAATGCATGTTATCTTGGGGGGGAAGAGATTAGGCTATTAAATCCATCTCCTTGAATGACGACAGATAATGGAATGATGTTACTCTTTTCTATCTTTCTTTCACCTGATCGATGGTGTTTTTATAGGTTGAACCCGGGTAATGCTCTCTATTTAGTTTGATTTAAGTCATTAGCAAATTAAGATTTCAAAAATGGGTAAGGTTGTTGTTCCTTCTCGGGACTATTACGTTTTAGCAACTCCTTTACTATTTGATAGAATGAAAGAAGAATGCTTTGTGGGAGCAAAGATCTTGTTGAAGTTGAAAATGTTTGTATAGCTTATTGTGTATGGAGTGAGAATATTTAGATGGAGTATTGAGTTGGACTTGAATTATAACCTAATCATCCTACTTACTTGACATAGTGATAGCAATGGTGCATATTTTTTATAATTGAGTGTTAACTTATTACTTGTTAAAATAACCTTACCTCTTTATGAGGTCTGATTTAAATTTTAACTTAAGTCGGTTCCTAGATTTGAGTTTGATTTTTATGATACTCAAATCAAGGACACTTTTAATGATATGATGTTTGGACCATCCTAAACTTATTTCTTATGCTTTTTAATTTTGATTAGTGACATCTCAAACTTAGGATGAATGTTGGTAAATGGAATATTGGGATAGAAGGTAATGTTGTAATGATCTACCACTAGGATATGCCTAAAAGATAGATAGGATAGTTACCTACTGCTATTAAAAGCTTTAATCGAGATAGGGATTATGAAAAGAAATGGATAAAAGTAGTAGTGAGATTCTGATGAAATGTTACTTATCTAAACTTACTGTTTAAATTCTTTTGATAAAATGAAAGATAGGATGGTAGGATAAAGTGGTTGATTTCATGTCATAACCTTTCTTTTGATTGAAATATGTCTCTTTCTCTATCTTTTATTAGAGTTTGTATCTCCTTTTTGGCTGAGTCTTTTTGAATTGCTTTAGGACTGTTTCATAACAGCAGAGTTCTTTGTATGAAACAATTAGCTAAAATCACATCATTTTAATGATTTGGTGCTTATCATGCTCAGTTCAATGAACTGACCCATGCTAGTAATTTTGTAGATGGAATTCCTAAATGATAAAAGGAGAAAGATCTTTATAAAGTTACCTTTGTTTATCAAAGAGACTCGAATATTTACGTTGTTGAGATATGGTTTAATTACTAAAATGTACTTGATAGAAAAGAAAGTTGTATCTGAATTGATTAAGTATGGTTGTTTGATATTTTGTAATATCTGCAATGTTGGACTTTCAAATGTATAACTTCTCCTTGCTTGAATAAAATATGTGTGAATTTTGGTGTACTATATGTAATTCATTTTGGTATACAATGAGTGGAAATGACAAGGAATACTCTATTTTACAATCAATAACATACTTTTATGGTTTGTAATGGAATAAATAGAGATCGAGGTGTTATTTTTACTACCCTATCTAATGAAGACGTAACTTATTAAGTTGACATTATTACATTGATATTCAACCATATCATTAGGACTATATTTAATTCAAATGATTTTATGAGAACTAAATTTGTTTATAATATTATAACATTCAAAGGTTATTAAATATTGATATTAATCCTTAATAAAGGAAAGGAAAGATAACTCCCATGATATAAATCATATTCTTGGCTTAAGACCTATTGGAAACGAACCCTAGTTGTTATATATAGCTAAAAGGGGTGATTTCTCAGAATACTTCCTTAATTAAAATAGAGATGTTGAGAAAGGAAAAATAAAGGGAGTTAGACTTCATTTTAATGAAGTCTAATATGGAGAAGGACTTGCTCGAAATTATGTAAGCTAGGGTTGTATTAAGTGTCTAAATAAATAACACTTTCACATGTGTTGGACCTTTTATATAAAATATGATTTAGGATGTTAATAATATAAACCATAGCATGTGAATTGGTTAGGAAGCAGATTTGACTACATATCTACATCTATATTAGTTTTAACTTGGAACCCTAATGGTTAAGGAACATATTTTATTAAGTATGTTTTTTGTAATTAATCTTCATTGAAGAAATTAATAAGATATAACCTTCTTTTTAAGGTATTTTTGTCCGATGAGGAAAATTAGTTGGATGTTGACACACGCCAAATGTAGTGTAGTACCTTCGTGATGACAAGGGTCTTTACGAGGATATTATGTTGCATTCAACATGTCTCTACACCCTTTAGAGTTTGTTCGTATATGCTAATATAAATTCTCGACTTAATCACAATCCTACCCTAGGTAAAGATAGGCGCGTGATCTAGCGTCGGGTCAACTCATGTCGACTAAGGATAAATAGACATGCCTAATTGACATATGTTGATTGAGTATGTCTATATATCATTTCCCACCATAAACATTCCTCCACACTAGGCCATGTTGTTAACCTTGGCTAGGGTTGAACTTTGAACGAGTGGATTGACAAAAGTTAGTAAATACCATTCTAGATAATAGATCAAGTATGGTGAAGGACTTTTCTATTTTACAAGTTTGTCCTCTAGGAATATAAACATGAACATTATGTTTAAAATCAGTAGCCCAATTATCATAAGTTGTTGGTTGCATTGTCTATGTCACCTAGTTTAAGAAGTGAGATTTTAGATTCGGTAATAGATATTCAAATAGGCCTCTTAAACAAAACACACTGATACCTCTAAAATGGTAAAGGAACCAAGTATACATAGTATACACACTTTAAAGTTAACATGAGAGATCGGTATGATAATGAGTCATGAAATGAGAGATCGAGTGTTTCACCAATTCATTTACAGATTGCATATGGTTTTTTGTTTTAAGGTATATTGGATTTGGAATGTGTGTTCTAAATTATGTTAATTTATAACGAGAGAACATTATGGGAAAAAAAAATCCCTTATTTTTAAAGTCTTAAAATGGGAATGTCACATCTTGGTATCAGAGTTGAAGGTTACAACTCTTGGACCTATTGTGTCCATAATATGATATAACTTAAATTTTCTTGTTAATAGAAAATGGTTGGAACAAGAGGAAATGCTTCAAATAACCCATCATTAGGTGGAGAAGCAGCTACTACCCAAAAACTTGTTGAGATCCTTGTTTCCTTGTTGGACACAAGAGATCATCTGGCATACTAGAACAACAAGTAATGGGCAATGAGGAGGATGAAGAAGATATTGGTAATAACAATCAACCACCTCCTAGGCAATGCCAATATTGGAACTTTGGGCTTTGATAACAATAATGATGCCAATGCTAATACAAATGTACCCAATCAGCATTAGAATAAAAAGGAAAGATTGGCGTCTAAGCTCACAAATGATATAAAAAGGATAATTCCAACCAAGTTTGATGGTACTAAACTGCGAGATGGAGCTGAGAATTGGCTCAGTGAAATGGATAAGTACTTTGCAATAAGGAACTTATTTGAGGAAACTAAAGTAATATGGGGAGCTTATCAGCTATCCCATGAGGTATCTTCTTAGTGGGATAGTCGTAAGGATGAATTAAAATTTGATGAAACAAACGTCACTTGGGATCAATTTAAAAATTATTTTAGGAAATGATGGATACCATAACTTTACTATGATCAGAAAATGACTGAATTTTAGAACTTAGCTCAAGGAAAGTTAATTGTAATGGAGTATTGGGAGAATTTTACTAAGCTTTCAAGTGTTTACCTCAAGTGTCAAACCCGACAAGAAGTTTAGGATATGGAAATTCATAATGGGATTAAATCCTATTATAGGTGGTGAATTATATGTTCACATCCCAACCACCATGGAAGGGGTTGTTGAAAAATCCATAAGGTAGGAGTAGAAATTAAAAGCAATCTCTACCCATAAGGAGGAAATCAGAAAGAAAATTCCTAATTCTTCTTCATCCCTTGCACCCAAAAAGGGACCATGGAAAAAATTTGGTGCTAAAAACAATTTTTTTGTTGATAATAAAAAGAAAATTACAGTGAATAAACTTGTTGTTAATGTTTGAAACAATTTTAATAAGAACAATATTAATGGACAGAAGTCCTATGGAGGACAGAATGACAATTTTAAGGCCAGAAATAAATTTAAGCCTAAGAAAGAACCTATATGAGGCTGATACAATTGTGGCAAGGATCATTATGCAAATCACTATCCTCTAAGGAAAGATGACTACAATCAGTAGCATAAGATACATGTTGTAGTAGCGCCAAATAAGCGAAAAAATCAAGTTACACCTATAGAAGTGCCGTAAGTTATTTGGTATACTTATTACTATACTTTTTTATATTAGAGCTAATGAATGCTTTGTTTATGCTAAATTAGCTTCAAAACTAAAAATAAAAGATGGAAAAATGGGTAAATCATGGGTTGTATGTTATGGAAATAATGTTGTTCACATAGTTAGTATGTGTCTTTTTGGAGCAAATCCTAGAATTGCCTATTTTTTCCACTTTGAAGTTGATTTCTACATTGCTCTTTTGGGGTCTTATGATGTAATTATAGGTGTTAACTAGATTTCTGAAGATAAATAAAAGGTTGATTGTTTTGAAAAACATATTAGTTGTCTTGATGATCTGTAGAAAACAACAGACATCTAGGGGGTAAAATGTGAGATTTCAATTAGAAAATTGTCATCTATATGCACTTAAAAAGGCCAAAAAAGGTTACACCTTGTATGCAGTAAAAATTTATGAAACAACTAAAGGGGATAGTGATTTCTTGGAAAGATATCCATTGTTACAAAATTTTAGTGATGTGTTTCCAGAAGAACTACCTAGTCTTCCGCCCAAACAAGAGTTTGATTTCATGATTGAGATCAATTCGAATCGAACCTATTTCCAAGGCACCGTATTGAATGACTACCATTGAATTGGTAGAGCTTAAGGCACAATTACAAGAATTGTTGTCTAAAGGTTTGATAAGACCAAGTGTCTTGCCTTGGGGAGCAATGGTAATTTTTGTGAAAAAGAAATATGGAACACTTATATTGTGAATTGATTATAGGATGTTAAACAAAGTAACAATCAAAAACAAATATCCACTTCCTAGAATTGATGATTTGTTTGACTAGATGTGTGGTGTGTCAAGATATTCAAAGATAGATCTTCGATCTAGATATCATCGCTTAGAATAAAAGATGAAGATATTCATAAAAAAACCTTTAGTACAAGGTATGGACATTGTGAATTCACGCTTTTACCTTTTGGTTTGAAAAATGCACTGTAGCTTTTATGAATTTAATGAATAATATATTTCATTAATACTTGGAAAAATTTGTGTTTGTATTCTTGGATGATATTCCCATATATTCTAAAAGCATTGATGAGCATCATGAGCATGTAAAGATAGTTCTAGAAATCTTAAGGAAAATAATATTGTATGGTAAGTTGTCCAAATGTTCTTTCTACAAAACAGTAAGTACACTATCTAGGGCATTTCATTAGTAAAGATGGAATAACAAATGACCCATCAAAAATTGTTGCCATAAATGAGTGGCATGCACCTAAGAATGTACATGAAGTCAACAGATTCATGGATCTCGTTGGTTACTATAGAAAATTTGTAAAGGAATTTTCAAAGGTTGTTGCACCAATAACTTCATTGTAAAAGAAAGATAAGACATTTGTGTGGAGTGAAAAATGTGAAGTTTTGCATTTAAGACTCTTAAGGATCAACCAACATTTGCACCTATTTTGGTTGTGCTCGATCCAAATGGAGACTTTACTTTAGTAATGTGATGCATCCGGGAAGGACTCGGAGGTATTTTGTTACAAAATGAGCATGTTATAGCATATGGAAGTAGGAAACTCAAGTTACATGAACTGAATTATGCACCCCATGACCTAGAGCTTGTTGTCATTGTTCATACACTTCAAGTATGGAGGCATTATCTTTAAGGGAGACCTTTTTAATTAAACAACTCGACCATCTTGGGCTGAAGTATATGTTTACTCAAGCCAAATCAATGCAAGACAGCGAAGGTTGTTAGAGTTTATATCTCATAATTATTTTGACGTAAGTTATTGTTAGTGCAAAATCACAAAGCACCTGACGGACGCACATCGGCTTCTAGGTTGATGTTCGGGCATCCAATGTGATTGCACAACATGGAAACCTCTCTCAAGCGTGGGACTTGTAAAACCGAGAGAGGAATCTCCGAGAGAAGGTGGTTCCTGCTCCTAAACTACACCGCCACAAGCTATTCCAGTGCGGGAAAGCTAATCTAATCCTAATCTAACCATGCCAAGGAGACAAAGAGAGAGAGAGAGGGGAAGAACAACAAAAGCCTACACTAAAACGGTGATACACCGAGAGAAGGAGAATGTTGAACATCTATCAAAATCGCCATGGGACAAAGAGAGTGAGCCATTGGGAAGGATGGATGAAGCATCACAACCCCAAGGATAGATTTCACACGAGAAAATGTCCCAAAACTCCATGAACACACTCTCGGACACTGCAATGAACATTCAAACATGCACAGACACTTCCCGCAATGAAGAGAGGCAAGAAGAAGACAAGCAAAACGAGAGAGGATGGACAAATGCATCACGTAACACGTTTTGTTGCTCCGCAGAGGTTTGCACGAGAACATCATTCCATTAGTAAAAGGCAAAAACGCCATTACAAAGTAGGGAGGAGGTTCAAACTCCATTTTCAACCCTAGAGAAGAAAAGAAGGGAGGGTCGAGCGAGAAAGAATGAACAACTTTTTTAAAAATGAGCCAAATCGCTTTTACATTGCGCATGGGTCGAGCCTGTGGGGACGTAAAACGTGGGAAAACGTGCAAGCCCATTCCTCATTGGGATCGCAGATGCATTAAATCAGCATGGAGGATCTTACAAACCCATACCCTATCACTTTGACTGATTTGGAGGAGAATGCGACCCATTTGCATTAATCGGCCGCTAAAATGTCACTTCGCCGTGCGAGAAGAAGAATGCGACCTATTAGCATTAAAACAGGTTGTTGAAAGGTCGCTTCGCCATTACCACACGTCGAGCCGTTTCTTGATTTTCTCTCTTGATCACACAAAACTCAGAGATTGATCCCGAGAATCATGTAGAGCATCTCAACATCTTTCCGTTGATATAAAGAATGTGGAAATCCGAGCTCTGGATCAAAAGATATGGCGATCTCAAGATTTAGGGCACTGAATGCATCAAAACGAATTTTAAAATATTTTCCGCGCACTTGTTTGCCACTTGGGCGCCACGTGGCACCTACTTGAATCGCTGAATAATTCTCTCTCTCTCGCTTTTCGGCAGTCGTCTCTTGAATTTTGAGTTTTGGTGCTCTTGGAACATTTTCCACATTTTTTTCCCACGCCCGCCACTAGGGATACATGGCATGCATTGGTTGGTTGACGAACCTACCGGGTCTTCCTTCACTTTTACCCTTTTTGGCTTAGATTTGGCCAAACTTTCCAACTCCTCCCCGAGCTCCACACTTCTATGCTCCATTGGACACGTGTCCAATTTCTATTAGCTCGGGCCAGCGCTTCAAACCTTGCCCTTTGACCTTTTGGCTTCTCTTGATGACACGTGGCAATTTCTCAATGGTTCTCGCTCTTTGGGTCTTCCGCGTGCTTCGCTTCCATCCGTCCCGACGTCCCCAAAGGCTTTGCTTGGGACAAAAACCTCCGATCCGCCCGAAATGGGCTTCCTTGTCCCTCATTTGGCCAAAGACACGTGGCACCTTTTGATTGGCTTTCGGCTCCTTCGGCTTCTTCGCGTATTTCGGGTCTTTTTGTCCCGGACGTCCTATTTTGATTTTGGACCTTTTGGGACAATTTCGGCCGGTTCGGCCGGTTCGGGTATTTCTGGCCCGCTTGTCCCAATTGCTTTTGGGCTGACTTGTCTCTTTTCGGCCGGTTCGGCCGGTTCGGGTATTTCGTCCCATTTGTCCCAACTTGTCTTTGACTCGGGACTTAGCCGATTTTCACAAATTTTCCTGGCCCAAACTACTTGCTTTCTGCAACCTTCTCCGCACTTTCTCAGAGCTTTCTCCTTCCAACTTCGACTGGGAGTTAGAAAAAATCGAGGGGACCCCGAAACATGAATTTTGGCCCCGAATCAATCAATTTTTCTGGGACCTGAGAATCTGATGCATGTTATCGAAATTTACCCAGGGGGGGTGAAATTTTGATAACAGTTATATAAAAGGAAAAGAAAACAAATTGGAAAATGTACTAAGTCATAGGAAACATATTTCTACACTTATAACTTTGAGAACTCAGTTTAAGGACAAAGTAAAAAGTATCATGGAATTTGATTCTTATTTTCAAAGAAGTGAAAACAACACTTGTTGTAGATCCAAACAATATGAGATATAAAAGTTTTCACTTTGACGACAAAGGAATCTTGAGATATGAAAATTGAGTATATATACCTTCAGAAATGAATTACGGAGGAAGTTGTTAACTAAATTTCATAATTCACCTTATTCAGACATCTCGGTATTACAAAAATGCTTGTTGATTTAAAACAAAAATATTTTCGGAAAGCGATGAAAAAAGACGTAATTCATTTTGTGACGCACTGCTTAGAATGTCAACATGTTAAGGTTGAACATATGCATCCAGCTGGTTTACTATACCCTCATAGCATACCGCAATATAAATGGAAAGTAATTAGCATGTATTTTGTTCAAGGGCTGCCAATGTCAAGAAATAAGCATGATGTTATTTTAGTTGTTATTGATAAATTAACAAATGTAACACATTTCATTGCTAGTAATCTTAAGGATGATTCACATATTTTAGCAAAAACATTTGTGCATGAAATTTTCAGATTGCATGGTGTACCTCAATTGATCATATCATATAGAGATCTAAGAATGACATCTAGATTTTGGCAAACACTCAATACAGCCTTAAGAACTAAACTAAATTGTAGTTAAGCACACCATCGAAAATGGATGGGTAGGTTGAAAGAGTTAATCACGTTTTTGAAGATATGTTACGAATGTATTGCATGTATTAGCGGACAAATGGGAAGAGTAAATCCCATTAGTCGAGTTTGCTTATAATAGTACATATCACACCTCTTTTAAAATGGCACCTTTCAAAGCATTATATGGAAGGAAATGTAGAACTCTAGCTAACTGGGATAGCATAGAAGATAGAGAGGTAATTGGCCCTGTTATCCTTACTGAAATGGAACAATAAGTTAAAATGATTCGTGAACGTTTAAAGGAATCAGTAGATAGGAAAAAAGTTATGCAGACCTAAAAAGGTTTGACAAGAAATTTGAACTTAATGAGAAGGTCTTTCCATGGGTTAAACTGAAAAATAGTTCTATAACCTTTGGCAAGGCTACCAAGTTATCACCTCGTTATGTGGAACCCTTTGAAATTGTTGAAATAATCAACCATGTAGCTTATCTATTAGATTTACCACCAACTTTATCACAAATGTATGATGTTTTCCATATTTATTTACTTAAGAAATGCATTTTAGATTTATCACATGTTAAATTGGAATTCCTTGCAGTCTAAGACCCAGGGAATAAGCATGGTTAAACCCATTCAATTTCGGAAACTCGCCACCGCACTTAAAAAATCATGAAATAAGTCAATGTAAAGTCCAATGGGACCAGCTTTAATGAAGAAAGTGCAACGTGGGAAAACCTCGAAGATATGAAAATTATTTTTTCGCATTTATTTGAATAGATTTGATTTTGTTGATTGTTAACACTTGAAAATTTTATTCTTATTATATTAATAAATTTTCCAGTTTCTGGCATACTAATTTCATTAGTATTGAAACAACTATTTTAATGCTGAATAATTATGAAAATTTGAATTTATCAAATCTGGTTCTGTTATGAACTTATGAATGAAATAATTATAATTTGGGTTATATTCTTGATTGAAGTTATTTGACTAAGTTAATCATTGGGATGATGATGCTTTTTAGGAGGGAGGTATGTAACACCTCGAACATGACTGATACCTAAGATGACTTCTACTATAGAAATTTCAAACGTTGATAGGTGATTTTTTCTTAAGACGGTGTACTTTTATGACTTGGGAAATCATGTTTGCAATATATAATAAGTCATATGTTGAACATGTACACTATGTTATGTTTTTTCTTAATTTAAATGGAACAATTTATCTCCTTTATGCAGAATAAATTTACTGCTTTGAATTGAGAAATTTAGTTTCCGTTTTCATAAATTATGTATTCATAATAGCATTACCTTACATCAATTCCATTGATCCAAGGTATGCTTTTAATTCATGAGTTTTTGGTCATAACGACCACCTCAAATAGATCAAGTGATATCCGGATTTTGACTGTGCTAAGTCATAAATAAACTCTTCATACCCCTACTTCATATTATAATTCCGATGATTAGTTTGGTTCTTCTTTTGTTCATAGAATGCAAAATTTACTAAGAACCTGGAACCTAATAAAACTATGTTCTAAAAATCAATGACTAATGTCCTAAGTTAAATCTAACCTATGGCATTATGATCTTTTGATTAATTTGGGATGCTACGACTAAAACTAAAGACTTTCCTATGGACCTATGTAGAGTCCTAAATTAATTTTTAACCTAATTAATGGAATGGCTAACCTAACAGGGGGCCTATGGAATGACATGGGAAGAGGAAAGTGGGAGATAGTGGATCCAAGGAATTAATTGTGAGTTATTAATCCTTATCTCTTTTCTCAGCCAAATTTGACAAAGACAAGTTGAAAAATAAGATGGGTGAGTTGGCATTTTTGCCAAATTTTTGAATGCATGTTTTTGTTTGAAATTATTCTACACCAAAATTGGAGATGGTGGTGGTGGGAAAGTAGTAAGGACTGACAATGCTACTCTGCATTTAATATTTTGGAACTGGTGAAACCACCTAGGAAGAAGATAGAGGGTTTGGTTTTTGTGATTCATTCATTTTGGAGCTTGAGATCTGCATGTATTTGTTTTGTTTTTTAAACCTCCAATTCAATTTTTGCATGCAATGTGGTTGTGCATGAGTTTTCCTTCCTTGCATAGCGTGGAGAGAAAGAGTTGGCACTATGAAACTATAAGGAGGAGTTAGAGAAATTTTTGTGTTGTTTTGCATTTCAAGCAAGGATTGTGGCTCTGCTTAGATACTTCTATAAATCAGTGAAGGTGAAGTGCTATCAAGAATTATAGGCTCTATCCATTAAGTTTTATGCTTTTACTTAAATGTTCATAAAAACAACTCTTCTCTTTTGAATAATCTAGTTTTTTCTCAGTTGGTAAGATTATTCTGCTTGTGATTTTTGTGTTGTTTTTGGGAATGTTTATCAACCCTGTTTGGAATGTGGAAAGTGTATTATGGGTGGAGAGTTTCATACTCTTGAGTAGCTCTTTTTTGTTCATTTTTCCTATAGAGGCTTGAGAATAAATTCTAGATCTGTGAATGTTCATAGTTAAAAATACCCTAATCTTGTAGGTAACTTGGTTTGCTTACATCTGAGGATCTGGTTCTAAATGATCTTGTTTCATCTCTATTGGAAAACTTCAATTGATAAACTATTTGAATCTTGATTTTTGTTTGACCTTACATGGTTCTTTTGGGAAGATAAAATTCTATGACTCTGGCTTAACCAAATTCTTCTAGGTACTGATGAAAGGCTCAAATTTAGAGAACTTGTATGAATTCTTATCGCTATCTCTGTGATTTGTGATTCTGGTTATTGCGAAGTATTTCTTCCTATTTCAAATTTTTTTAACCTTGTGGCTATTTTTATAAGGTTAAATTTATTATGGTTTTACTTGTGAATTGATATAGGTCTGTTATGACTTGCATGAATTCTTTCAGGTATTATTGTAAGATCTGTGATGGGACTCTTGTGTTAAACTCTTTTAATTGATTAACAATTTTTATAGAACTAAATTATTTGTGATTCAAATAAGAAGGTATGAAATATAGTACCCATTCTTTTGGGTCTATACGTAACCAGTGGATTTGTGGCTCTCGATGCAAAAAGGGGGAAACCTCTCTTGAGCATTGGTTAAATCAGTAACTTGTTTATTATCGTTTCCCATGACATCTGAATTCTATGTCAACCTTGTTTTGATGTTTTGGTTTAGAATGATTCTTATACCCCTTTAGGAAAATAATCACATTTTTAGTTCTTTTATGAACTAAGGAAAATGTAGCTCTGTGTAAAAAGGAATGTTTTCTCATGTCTTAGTTATATCGTTACACATGCTTATTTTCCTTCCTAAATTGATTTGTAGGAAGCCTATCTCAGACTCATCCTTTTGTTCATCTTGTTCTTCCTCTCTAATTCTTTGGATAATGAAATGCATGTTATTTTTGGGGGTAAGACATTAGGTTATTACACCTGTCTCCTTGAATGATGACGGATAATGGAATGATGTTTCTCTTGTCTATCTTTCTTTCACCTGGAATAATGGTGTTCTTATAGATCAAACCCAGGGTAATCCTCTCTGTTTGGTTTGGTTTAAATCATTAGAAAATTAAGCTTTTGAAAATTGGTAAGGTTGTTGTTCCTTCTCTGGACTATTATGTTTTAGCAACTCCTTTACTATTTGATAGAATGAAAGTAGAATGTTCTATGGGAGCAATATTGATGAAGTTGAAAATGTTTGTATAGCTTATTGTGTATGGAGTGAGAATATTTAGATGGATTATTGAGTTAGACCTGTATTATAACCTTATCATTCTACTTACTTGATGTAGCAATAGCAATGGACCATCTTTTTAGAATTGAGTGTTAAATTATTACTTGTTGAAATAACCTTACCTCTTTATGAGGTCTAATTTAACTTGATTTAAATTTTAACTTAAGTCGGTTCCTAGATCTCGAGTTTGAGTTTTAGGATTTTCAAATCAAGGAAACTTTTAATGATGTGATATTTTGACCATTCTAAACTTATTTCTTATGCTTTTAATTTTAATTAGTGACATCTCGGACTTAGGATGAATTTTGGTTGATGAAATATTGGGATAAAAGGTAATGTTTGTAATGATCTACTATTAGGCTATGCCTAAAAGATAGATAGGATAGTTACCTACTTCTATTAAACAAGTTTAACTGAGATAGGGATTATGAAAATAAATGTATAAAAGTAGTAGTGAGATTCTGATGAAATGTTACTTATCTGAACTTACTTGTTTAAATTATTTTGATAAAATGAAAGATAGGATGGTAGGATAAAGTGGTTGATTTCATGTCATAACCTTGCTTTTGATTGAAGTATGTCTTTTTCTCTATATTTTATTAGAGTTTGTATCTCAATTTTGGTTGAGTCTTTCTTAATTTCTTTAGGATTGTTTCATAACAACAGAGTTCTTTGTATGAAAAAATTAGCTAAAATCACATGTTTTAATGATCTAGTGCTTATCATGCTCAGTTCAATGAACTAACTCATGCTAGAAATTTTGTAGATGGACTTCATAAATAATGAAAGGAGAAAGATCTTTAGAAAGTTTCCTTTTTATCAAAGAGACAGAATCTTATTTTGTTGAGATATGGTTTCATTACTAAAATGTATTTGATAGAAAAGAAATTTGTATATAAATTGATTAAGTATGGTTGTTTGATATTTTGTAATATCTACAATGTTGGACTTACAAATGTATAACTTCTCCTTGCTGAATAAAAGATGTGTGAAATTTTTTGTACTTGATGTAATTCCTTTTGGCATACAATGAGTGGAAATGATAAGTAATACTCTATTTTACAATCAATAACATACTTTTATGGATTGTAATGGAATAAATAGAGATCTGAGGTGTTAGTTGTACTACCCTCTCTAGTGAAGATGTAACTTATTAAGTTGACATTCTTACATTGATATTCAACCATATCATTAGGACTATATTTAATTCAAATGATTTTATGAGAACTAAACTTGATTATAATCTTATAACATTCAAAGGTGATTACGAATTGATATTAATTCTTAATAAAGGAAAGGAAAGACAACTCCCATAATATAAATCATAGTCTTGGCTTAAGACCTATTGGAAATGAACCCTGGTTGTTATCTATAGCTAGAAAAGGGGTGCTTTCTCAGGAAGACTTCCTTAATTAAAATAGGGATGTTGGGAAAGGAAAAATAAAAGGAATTAGACTTCATTTCAATGAAGTATAATATGGAAAAGGACTTTCTCATAACTTATGTAAGCTAGGGTTGTATTAAGTGTGTAAATAAATAACACTTTCACATGTGTTGGACCTTTTATATAAAATATGATTCAAGATGTTAATAATATAAATCATAGCATGTGAATTGGTTAGGAAGTAGATTTATCTACATATCTACATCTATTTCAGTTTTAACTTGGAACCCTAATGGTTAAGGAACCTAGTTGATCAAGTAGGGTTGTTGTAATTAATATTCAAAAAAGAAATTAATAAGATATAACCTTCTTTCTAAGGTATGTTTGTCCAAATGAGGAAAACTCAGTTGGATGTTGACACATGCCAACCTGCAAAGATAGTACCTTTTTATGACAAGGGTATTTACAAGGATACTACGTTGCAGTCAACATTTCTCTACACTCTTTAGAGTTTGTTTGTCTAGGCTAATATAAATTTTGACTTCATCACAGTTCTGCCCTAGGTAAAGATAGGGTCATGATCTAGTGTCAGTGTCAACTCATGTCGAATAAGGATAAATAGACATGCCCAATCAACATAATTTGATCAAGTATGTCTATATACCCTTCACCACCATAAGCGAGTCCTCCACACTAGGCCATGTTTCTAACCTTAGCTAGGGATAAAATTTGAATGATTGGACTAACATAAGTTAGTTAATATCATTCTAGATAACAAATCAAGTATGGTGAAGGACTTATTCCATTTGACGAGTATGTTGTCTAGGAATATAAACATGAGCAGTATGTTTAAAACATTTGGCCTAAGTATTGCAAGTTGCTGGTTGCATTGTCCTATGTCACCTAGTTTAAGAAGTGATATTTCATATGAATATCGGTAATAGATATTCAGGTAGGCCTCTTAAACGGAACACTTGATACCTCTAAAAGGGTAAAGGAACCAAGTATATGTAGTATACACATTTTAAAGTTAACATGAGAGATTGGTATGATACCGAGTCATGAAATGAGATATTGGTGTTTCACCGAGTCATTTATAGTTGCATATGGTTTTCTATTATAAGGTAGATTGGATTTGAAATGAGTTTTCTAAATTATGTTAATTTAGAATAGATAACATTATGAAAAAAAAAATCCCTTATTTATAAAGTCTTAATATGGGAATGTTACATGTTCTCTACCTCCATACTTCATTGAAACACTATACATCACATTTTATGATCAATGAAACTATTCTAAAAATTTAATTATGCTTGCAACTTAAAATTTAGGTCCTATTTCATTTTGAACTTAGAGGGGCAACTGAAGATTTTTGCAGTACCTAAAGAAATATTTAAGCCTTGAATCAATGTTGATTATTCCACCTTATAAAGTATTCAAATATCCTTCCAAATCCTTTTTTTTTTCATCATACGTCTTTCTATAAATCTTGGAATCATCCAAAGAAGTTAGATTTTATCATTTTAGCTTTCATTCCTTGCACCTAAAAACCCAATCTTAAATAGATTACTCCTGAATGAGATTTGTATTTCCTAAACTTTCCTAAATTTACTTATACATCTTCAATTCTCTCTAAAATCACCCTCATATGATTTATATTTTCTCTAAAAATTTATGAATTTTGTTTAATTAGCTACATAATGTCCAAGAATGGCCTTCGAGGAAGTAGTCTCTCATCAAAACTAAAGGAGTTGATCGATCACCTTAGACAATATTCCCTACATACTGAATGATCTTATTAGGAATTTCCTTTTGGTCAAGGTTTATGATTTAGGGTTTATGGTTTATGCCTCGGGGTTTAGGGTTCATGGTTTAGGGTTTAGAGTTTATGGTTTATGGCTCAGGGTTAAGGGTTAAGGGTTTAGAATTTAGGGTTTAGGTTTCATATTTTAGGGTTTAATGTTTAGGATTTAGGGTTTATGGTTTAAGATTTAGGGTTTAGGGTTTAGGGATTTAGGGTTTATGGTTTAGGGCTTAGGTTTTAGGAATCGGTATTTAAGGTTTGGGTTTTAGGGTTTAGGATTTATGGTTTAGGGTTTAGGGTTTCTAATTTATGGTTTACGGTTTATGATTTATTGTTTAGGGTTTGGGGTTTATGGCTTATGGTTTATGATTTATTGTTTATGGTTTATGGTTTAGGTTTTTTGGCTCATGGTTTGGGGTTTAGGGTTTAGGGTTTTGGGCTCATGGCTCAAGGTTTAAGGTTTACGTTTTAAGGTTTAGGGTTTAAGGTTTAGGGTTTAGGGTTCATGGTTCAGGGTTAATGGTTTAGGATTTAGGGTTTAGGGATTAAGGTTAAGGGTTGGGGTTGAAGGTTTAAGGTTTAGGGTTTAGGGTTTAGGGTTGAGGATTAAGTTTTTAGGGTTTATGGTTTATGGTTTAGGTTTTAAGATTTAACATTTAGGGATTAGGTTTAGGGTTTATGGTTTAATACTCATGGTTTATGGTTTAGGGATTAGAGAACATGGTTTAGGGTTTAGGGTTTATGACTCGGGATCGGGGTGTAGGGTTTATGACTTAGGGTTTAGTGTTCATGGTTCGGGGTTTATGGCTCAAGGTTTGGGGTTCGAGTTATAGGTTTAAGATTCAAGGTTTAGATCTCGGGGCTTTAGATTTAGGGTTTAGGATTTAGGGTTCATGTCTTAAGGTTCAAGGTTTAGGGTTTATGGTTTAGGGTTTAGATTTTAGGATTTAGGGTTAAGGATTTAGGGTTCATGATTTAGTGTTCATTATTTTGGTTTTATGGTTTAGGGTTTAGGGCTCGGGGTTAAGGGTTTAGGTCACGAGTTCGGGGTTTAGGTTTGAGTATTTAGGGCTCATGGTTTATGGTTTATGGTTTAAGGTTTAGGGTTTAGGGTTTAGGAATCATGGTTTAGGGGTTATGATTTAGTGTTTAGGGTTTAGGGTTTAAGGTTCGAGTTTTAGGGTTTAGGATTTAGTTTTTAGGGTTTAGGGTTTAGTATTTAGGGATCATGGTTCATGGTTTAGGGCTTAGGGTTTAGGGCTCAGGGTTTAGGGTTTAGGGTTTAGGGCTCACGGGTAAAGGTTTGAATGTTCACGGTTTAGGGATTAGGGATTAGATTTTAGGGTTTAAGGGTCGTGTTTTAGGGCTTAGGGTTTAGGGTTTCAATTGTAGAATTTAAATGCTAAAAGATTTAGGATGAATGCTGAAATCCTGAAAATTACCTATATATTGACCAAATTATACTATAAAAAACTATCTCCTAAACCATGACTAATGGAGCTATGAGACTAGTTCCATAAGGTGCAGAGTGACCCTAATTTATTATATTTACTAAAATAAATTTAAAGTATAAGAAATAATAAAATATAAATAATAATAAATGAAAAACTAAACTTTTATTTTTGTAAACGTAAGCATGTCAAAAGCACATACAATGACTATACTATCGGAACACATACGCATAAAAACACGCACGCGTTATAAGCGCGTATGTGTTTTTCGTTTTCCTTTTTCCAATGCATGCCTCTAGAATTTTATCCCATGACTCTGAGGCATTGACCTACAAAACATATAAGAAATAGCATGTTTTTGTAGACAAATGCTAAAATGCCACTTCCACCATCATAAATTAAATTAAAACAATCAATTTTTTTAATAAAAATATGACTACTACATAGAGAGGACTTTCTTATTTCTAAAAATGTAATTTTTTTAATTTTCTG
The DNA here is from genome assembly GCA_018340775.1 of Taxus wallichiana var. yunnanensis. Lineage (NCBI taxonomy): Eukaryota > Viridiplantae > Streptophyta > Pinopsida > Cupressales > Taxaceae > Taxus > Taxus wallichiana. The sequence goes on from CM031236.1 coordinate 264,831,886, forward strand.
ACTAATATAAGCTTTCCATATTATTTATTTTCTAATTATGCCTTTTTATAGCTATTTTTGAAGTTTAAACATGTCTATATTTCATCGTGTATCTTTTTTTTAGCTCATTAAAATTTAAAAAAATTATACTTGTCCAAACTAGGCCTAATTACGTACATATTAAAAACATCAAATTTTTATATTTTAAAGTAGTTAGGGGGCACGGTTGGAGCTCTATTATTTTTCAAAATTTAAATTTTTGTACTTGAAAAATCATTAAAAAATACTCGCTAATGTTTTTTTTTTTAATGGATCCCAAACTAAATGTTCCTAGATATCTTTCTAGTAAATGGTTTTCAAAAATACTAAATGGTGCTCAAAAAATGGTGGGGGCACGAAATTCACTCTATTATGATGTTTAACAAAAATAGAAAAAATTGGTTGTATTTTAGTTATTTGACCCACTTAAACTTAACCATTTTCAATAAAATTTAGTAGCTTAGAAACTAGACTCAAAATTCTATGATTCATGTTCTTACAACATCTTCCAATTTTGAGTGTAACTATTTCAAATAACTCGTACAAGTTGAAGATTTTTATTTTTCAGAAAAAAACATCCACTTAAGACCCCCTTTTGGCCCCCAAACTTGGTGCACTTACCCATTATCTGTTGAAAATTTTTTTCGTATCGGGCATGCGCTACATCGTCGCTAGGATTGCATTAGCATCTCTCTACCTATGCTAGAGTAACATTGTCTTTGATTTATGTCTGAGACCTACATTTTTCCAATACCCTTGTGTTTTTGTCGGTATGTTTGTGTTATTGTGTATAGGCTTGCGCTACCATTCATAGGCTTGCGCTATTATTGCTATACTTGCACTAACGTGTTATGTAAAATTTTGGCTTGGTTTTTGAGGTATCTAAATTCTATTTTTTGTTGTTTTACGCATTTTCTTAACTCTTTTTCAGATTTTAACATTTATAATCATATTTCTAACATATTGTCAAGATTTAATGAATGTTATGTTTCCATGTTTTTCTTAAGTTAGACTAAAGATTGTGTATGCTCTTATCTTGCACCTTAGGAGATCTTCGAATCAAAAGAAGCTTTAGTTTTCATTTTTCTAGCATTTGGTTAATTGAAAACTATTATCCAATTTCACCCCCAGTGAAATTGGACAACTAAACAGATTTTACTAAGAGACTTCCATAACCAATTTAAAGCAATAAAATATCTCTCGGTGTTCCAATGGCAGCATCAAAGCCTTTGGGAAGGTTAAAACTCACAAGAGGAATTTTTCCTCTTCTTATTCTTTGCAAAATTCAAATTTTGTTGAATGAAGAAACAACAAAAAATGGTAGAAATAGGTACATTTCTATGAGGAAAACCAAAATCATCTTCATACACCCCTGATGCACCTAAAGATATCCAAATAATTGACAAAATATTGGGAGGGTTGGAAGAACTAAAAAGGTTACATGTTGGTCTTTTAAGAGTTGACCGAGCTACACCTAGCTTGATGAAAGCCTTGCATAATGACAGAGTGGTCCAGTGCATCTCCATAGACATCGAGCTAGGTTCAATGTCAATCATGGGGGTATATAGAGGTAAAAGCTAAATTTTGAGATCATGGTGAATGTTCACGCATGAATCGAGTGTTGTACACCGAGTTGATCGGTAGGAACCGAGCTATTTCTTTCAATGGGTTGAGTTGTTTTCATACGTGGTCAAACTCAAACACCATGCAACTAATTTTTTTGAAGATCGAATTATTTTGACCCTTGGCCGAGATAATTCAACATGAATTCAAGTTGGTCTTGTAGTAGGAAATATCTCGAATAATAATCCATTCCTTCAAGAATCTAAACTTTGTAAATGATAAGAGGTCGAGCTTGTGCAAAGTAAAACCGAGCCATGAAAAATTCCTACCGAGTTGTTTCGGGGAAGTGAGTGACATCATTTCATGAGGATAGGAATTGCATTTTTAGAGGTGTCTAAGATTTTTCCTTATGATTCATGCTATTTCAAATACCTCTATTGAGTTATTATGGTGGATGAGACAAGACGCAAGATCAAGGGAAACACATTGATCTCTCGAAACATGAGAGGTCGCCACTACGAGATGGACCAATGTAACTTGAGCACAATTAGCGAAGACTATAGGATGGTGAGTTTTTAGGTCACAACATGAGAAATGAAGGGGAAGTTAGATTCATGTCATTGTGAAAGGAGAAAGAATTGAAGGCTTAGAAAAAATGGAGCACGAACGTATAACTCGGAGCACCAAACTAAACAAACATGGTGAATAAGGGAAACTTAGCGAAAAATGGTGGGAATTTTTTTGTGGTTGGCTTAGCAGGAAAATCGGTTGGCCTTATGGTGAGTTAATCATGGAGGTTATGTAGGCGATGCATATTTTAGGTGCACAAAAGCATGTGTAAATTTGGGCCTTATGGGACACGGATCCCCACCTTTACCACAACACATTGAATGTGGAAGTGAAGGCAAACAACGCCCCATGTGTGGGTTCAAAGGAATTGCTACAAACTGATGTGGGTGTAGAAAAGGGATCAAGAACACATGTGGAGCCAAGGTGTGTTGCTAGAACTTGAGGCATTGGATGCTGAGTTTGGGTGCATGGGAGGTCCAAGGCTGAAAGGGATGTGGTTTCCCTAAGAACCTTCCTTCGCCAAAGTAAATAAATCTCTGTTTGAAGAATGAGTTAGCATGGGAGATCCAATACATGACCAAGTTGTAAAATAGGTGGGTTATTAGGGCCTCGATGCATTGTTAAGGTGGGTTGATGACTTGGCAAAGACACACATGGAGAGATCCAACATAAAGCACCAATTTTGTGTGAGATTGTAGGTCGGTGGTGAGTAAAGGTAAGGAGTCGGTGGATGTCACATGGGATAGGATTTAAAATTTGATTCGATTTGGAGTAATAAGGATAGCTTGGTGCTTAGAGAAAATATCTCACCACACATTGAGGGAAGGGCTCGATAGGTAAGGAAAAGATCCATTTCACCGAAATTTGTGAAAGTTCGAAAGTGCAACATTTTAAAACAATATCCCGTATATAAAATAAATCAAAATCAATTATGGCCCCCACCACATTTTAAATTCCTAGGTAATTTAAAATCAAGCAAGAGACATTAGGAAAAGATAGAGATATTTAAATGATGATTTCCGAAAAATAAATTAATTCATAGTCCTATTGATATCAAGAAAACTTGGCAACTCAAAATAGCTACAATCACTTAGGATATCATAACTTGAGTGTTTTTCAATGGATTTTCACAAAATTGGTCTCATTGGAATCATGGCTTTAATAAATTTGCAAGGATCGAAAAATTCCATAATTAATGAAAAATTGATGAAAATTTTTCAAGAAATAGACCAAGTTCTAAACAAGGACCCTCAATGTGGTTGGGAGTGCAATTAATGGCCATGAGAATCATTTTCTTCAACTGTAGGTTATGGGACAACATGGGGGAGATTTCATAAATCAGATATCATCATTTTACCTCAGTTATTATTATTATCCAAATAACTCTCCTAGTTATTTGGATAATTTAAACTTTCATTCGACTCGATGATTCAAATTTCAGGTCACACACACTCAAGATTTCTCCCTTGAAAAATTTGAGTGGTTGTAGTTCTTCTACATACCCCACATGCCTTTCTTCCTTGCTTTTATTCCCCTTCTCTCTACATTCTATTATCTCCTTCCATTTCCCCTTTATACCTTCCTCCTGCGTACCCTCTTTCTTTCCTATCCTTTCATGCACTCCTTGCACGCACCTCTGTATACTTTCCTTCCAAATCGATAAGTCCCTAGCATCCCTCTTACGCACTTACATACATTTATCTCCTTCGTGCACCCTTCCTCGCCTTTAATTCTCATGCCCCTTCCCCATAATTTTCCCGACAAGTATTATCCTATTCCTCATGTCCATGTAACTCTATACACACCTTCCCTTTGTTTCCCTTTCACTTTTCTACCTTTTACTTCCTCACCTTGCACCTTATTTCATGCAAATCAATGTGCCATGTCATCTATCAAAATTTAGTGTGCAACACGTAACCTATCAAAGTGCACCAAAAAGGTGCTGAATTTGGAAAACCAATTAGTGCATGACACGTGGCAGAAAAGACAAATCAGATGAACAGTTGGCCAATTTCTTCATTCAATCCACACGCACCATGTTTCATTGTGTGTTAGACTGACCTATATACTTCTAATAACCATAACTTCGATGCGGTGTTTATATTCTCACGCACCTGGTCTTATTTGAAATTTATTGACATCAACTACATGTTGGACTTTTCAAAATCATATTTAAGAGTGATTTGGTAAGCGGAAAATAGGGAAACGTCTTTATGGTCATCAATGCACACATCTAATCAACCTCAACCACCAAATTTCAATCAGATCTTTCTTTCTTCCTTCTTCTACATGCCAAAAAGACATAGGGAAGCACATCTAATAGCCTTGTAGGTGGATTTTTAGGAATTTATCACTGGTTTTGGTGGTTGACTATTTGAATTTGATTCTCTCTCTCTTTCTCCTTTTCTTATCTCCTTCTTCTACTATAAATAGTAGAGTTTTGATTTGTAAAAAAAAGGATCCCTTTATGTTATAACGATACCATTCTAAAATGGTGGCCAACTTCCCATGGGTCTCAGACCTTGGCATGGTCTTTGCAATGTATTCTTACCTTCTACTATGAATATAATCGACTATACATCCCTTAAGCAATTAAATCATGTTTTGCGAACTCTTATCTTTCCTTTCCTATTTTCATTGCATCTTACCTCTTTGTCTATGTTTTCTAGCATGTTGTGTGTATTCCCACTTGTAGTCCATGTTTTCATGTGTTCTATGCCTTTGGAAGGCTGATCCTTCATGTTGATCTATGGCATGGGCCATCTGCCCTCTTCTCCCGTTCCCTCTCTATTTCCTTCACCACTCATGGAGAGAGAGATCAACCCTTTCCCTAGCATTATCATCTTCCTTATCTTAGCATTTCCCCTTTCTACACATCCTTCTATCCCTAGTCCCTTGGCATGTTTAGTCTAGGATTTGCTTTTAGCACTTGGAGTAGTAGCAGATTAGTGTTAGAGGTAGGGAGGGGAACTCGCCTTCTCACGGAGATCCATCCCAAGTGTGCAAGGTCCAACAACTTGGGGATAGTTCCATTGTTGACTCAGAATTCTAGATCCATCACGATCACATCAAGGGCACAATTTCAAGCACTAAAATTTTCTAGCACCCTTGGTGGGATGAGAATGAAGATCTTTACATCTTCATCTCAGCACGTCTGATGTGTTTTGCTAAGATCCATCCTTTGGAGGCATTTTTTCAACACATTTGGTGACTCCACTGATCCAAATGCACCAATTTTCTCATTTACAGACTAGTCTCCCATCCTATTTTCATTCATTTTTCCTTCTTCCATTGTTCTACATTCCTCTTTTTGAAGTTATGTAATCATGAATTTTTTTCTTCATGGAATTTTCATTTGCGTAAGCAAGACTATTTTTATAAATCCCCATAGTTCCAAAGTCCTCCTCTAAATCAGTTTTATGGTCCCTACCATCCTAAATATACATAAAACCCACTTTTTTCTAACTAAAATGTTTATGAAGAATAGGTTTATGCAAATGATGGCGGTAACTCCTTGGCCGAATATGATTTTGAGAGGTAGACGCAAAATATGGAGATGGACATGATGCATCTTAGATTCAAGTGCTCCATAAAGGTAGCTAACATTGGCTACAAGGTCCCTTTTCCATGGGTTAGCCTTGTACCAGGTTGGTTTAACACCTAGAAGAAGTTTCCCTTTATCAAATTACAAAGTGAGGGGAAGAAATGGAGGCTCAAAAATATAGCACGTGAAAACCTTGTCAATGGGGAAACCCTACACTACCATCTTACGTCCCTCCCACTTCTCCGTGCCAACCTACATCATCTTAACTCCGCGCATGTGTTCTCGCCTTCTTACATGTTTCCCCATTGAGAATTCCTCTCCTCCATCCTCTTATCTTCATTTCTCTACCATCACCCCTCCTGTTTATGCTTCCACTCCTATTCCACATGTGCCTTCCATGCCTTCAGCACCCATCCTCCCATTTCCTTCCAAGTCCCCTCTACCTAGTTGTACCATAAACAAACAACCCTTTCCAATGCACCTTTCCCAACCAACGTCATCATGTTCGAAGAATATAGAACAATTGAAGAATGACATGACTTGTGTGACTCCTACTGGGAAGAGGAAATCATACGGGTGCCTATTTCAGAAGAAAATCAATTAGTTTCATATGGCACAATTCTAAAGGAGACTCGAATTTCTTATAGAGGAAGAACCATGCATGCCTCATCTTTACATGACCCATCCTACAAGCACTCTCCTTTAGGAGAATATTCTGCAAGATAATCCCATCAACAGGATTGAGCTTCAAAAAAATGGGCAAATCACAAGGATTAGATAGTGCCCAATCAAATATCTAGCCATCTTAGATCCAAAAACGAGTTTCCACTGGTCATGCTCATTTTAGAGCATGAGGTAGAGTTTCGACACGCCAAAGGTCAATAGCATCGCCTCCCAAATCCAAGCACAAAACAACTTTAGGAGGTATATATATATATATATATATATATATATATATATATATATTACTATATATATATATATATATATTACTTTGAGAGGGTGAAACACCATCTACAAGGTGGTTTTCACTCTTGTTTCTAACCATGTTCAGCGCCAAATCAATTACATGGTCACAATTTATGAGAAAGGGAAGCTACTTATCCTTGCCTATTATGGGTTTTACTTGAGCATCCATTTCCTCTAGTTAGAGTAGGTTAGTTTAGGTTTTCTTTTAGTAACACAAGTGCTCACACACACTCTGCAAGTTCCCTTTAAGACATATATGATTTTTAATTTTGTACATAGTGTTTTGCTTCTATTTCAAGGCACTCCCTTTGGTGCATTTTCTTTCCTTTTAGGCCCGCATGCCCCTTTTTGTTTCTTCCTAGGATGGTAGTTCCATTTTAGTAGAGGTAGTTCCAAAAATCCTCACAGATTTTAACTCTCACGATCCAAGTCAAAATATCTTCATGAGAGAAGCATTTCAGTTCAGAGTTTAGACAGGAGCTTCAAGTGACTTGTTGGTGAGAAAATTTGTCTAGTGGACAAATTTGTGGGTTTCTAGCCAATGCTATGGGAATCTAAGTCCCTCTACTTGAACAGTGTAGCTTTTGTATGTGTATGCATGAAAAAGTGGATTTCAATGGTGGCCTTTTGACCAGAGATCCAACATGGGCACTCCATTGACCCTGTGGAAAAGCTAGCAATTTCTCACTAGAGAAGAAATTTGTCTAAGACGGGGCATCAAAGTGAGAATGGAGATAGGAGAAACTAATGTTGTGAGTAGAATATCATATGCTCACACACATTAATTAGAAATTTCATTTACATGCATTTATAATTAGAAGAAAAACAAATCCGCATGAGAAGCTACAAGACCAAATGAAACCCATTGGTCGCAAAGTACCAATCAATTCCTCAATCAAAGAGGAAATAATTCCTTCTTTTTATTATTGAAGCTTGAGCAGAGTTTGTACATAGTTTAAGAATGGAAGAAATTCGAGGAAGAAGAGAAAATAAAAGAAGAATGGCATTTTCTATCTTTTCCAGGTAAAGAGTACTCTAGTCTTTTCAAAATCAATCACCCACCCTTGGAATGACGTCGAGAATCGATTATATCCTTTTCCAAAATGGTTACAATCTTTACAAATCCTTGACACCTTTTCAAATTCCTTTGTTGTGAAGAAAACACTCGTGGTGGGTTAAAAACCAGATCTTGCAAAGCAACTATTACATTTGATTTGCCAGTTTAAATATAGACCATTTGATTTGCTCCTATAGCTTTGAAATTGGTCCGTCCATGTGGCAGGAAGGGATTGGAGTGGTTACATGGGAAAGCCCTTTACATTTTGTGATTTTTTAGAGATTTGGCAATTTGGAAAAAAATGGCTGCACCCCCGCTTTGAATTTTCAACTTAGACATGTGGCACCTTCTGATTGGAAATGGGGTCGTGGCCCTTTTCTCAACATTTTAACCTTTTTGGAAAAAAGCTCAAAACTCAATTTCCTCCACCAGCCCGCTGCTCCGATTTGACTAGGACACATGGCACCTTCACCTTTGACTTTTTCCCTATGGGCTTCAACTTTGACTTTTACCTTTATAGCCTGATCGGGGCTACGGGTCATTTTTTAACTTTTCACCCTTTTTACAAAGAGGCTCAAAACACAAACTTCTCCACTAACCCGCTTCTCCGATTTGACTAGGACACATGGCACATTCTAGTTGGAGATGGGGTCGCAGCTCTTTTCTAAACATTTTAACCTTTTTTGGAAAAAGGCTCAAAAACTCAATTTCCTCTCACGTGGCCCGCTCTCACACTTTTGAATTTTTCAGCCAATCTAGCTTTTCGGGTCCCAAGTGTCCCAATTGAACTTGTGTAGCCTGGGACAAAACTTCCACTTTTTCCACAATCGGCAATTTCAGCTTTTCGGGTCCCAAGTGTCCCTCATGAACTTGTGCAGCCTGGGAAAAAAACTTCCAATTTTTCCGCTTAGAAATTTTGGCTTTTCGGTCCCAAGTGTCCCTCGTGAACTTGTGCAGCCTAGGACAAAAACTTCCACTTTTTCGCAATGAACTAAAATCAGCAACTTCAAACTTTCCAGGCCCGCGGGGAAAATTTACCATTTTTGCCAAAAGTGACCAAAAGTGTTAAGTTCACCAAAAATCTCATTCCTCCCCATCCAATAGGATTTGACCACATACCTACATCACTTTTGCTAAATTCTTGAAACTCTAACTTGGCTTAAACACTTTGTAAACAAAGGACATGAGCTCAAAAATTTGAATTTGGCTATGAAAACGCAGAGTAGTTTTCAAGGATATTCTTCAAGTTATAGATCATATCTTCAATTTTATCACTTGACTCCATGCCCAATGGAATTCTAAGGCTACTAGTATCTTCATATAGTAGGACAATGCCCCCTGAATTCACTGTTATCCAAATAATTCTCCTAGTTATTTGGATAAATTATACTTTCATTTTGACTCTAATGTTTCAGATTTCAGTGTGCATGCACTCAAGCTTTCTCCCATGGCATAATTTGTGTGGCTATAGTTCTTCCACGTACTCCACGCACCTTGCTTCCTTACTTTTGTTCCCCTTCTCTCTACATTTTTTTATCTCCTTCCATTTCCCCTTTGCGACTTCTTCATGCATGCACACTTTCTTTCCTATCCTATCGTGCACTCCTATGCCCACCTTTGTAGACTTTTCTTCCAAATCGATAAGTCCCCTGCATCCCTCTTGTGCATTTACATACATTTATCTCCTTCACACACCCTTCCTCGATTAATTCTCATTCCCTTCCCCATACTTGTCCCCGAAAATTATTCTCCTATTCCTCTCGTGTGTGCAACTTTGTGCATGCCTTCCCTCTATTTCCTTTCGCACACCTACTTTTTTACTTCCTCACCTTGTGCCTTCTTTTGTGTAAGTCATTATGCCATGTCATCTATTAGAATTTAGTGTGCAACACACAACCTATCAAAGTGTACTAACAAGGCACCAAATCTGGACAACCAACCGGTGTATGAAACGTGGCAAAAAGACAAATCGGATGAATAGTTGGCCAATTTCTCAAGAAATCCACATGTGCCATGTGTCATTGCATGTCAGAGTGACCTATAGAATTCTAATAGTCATAAATTCTATTGCGGTTTCTCGATTCCCATGTGCTCGATCTCATTTGAAAGATACTCGACCTCGCTTACACATTGACACTCCAAAAACATAGGGAAGATCATATAATAGCCTTGAAGGTGGATTTCTAGGAATTTATCACTATAATTTATTTACCATTATCAATTTTTTCAATTTTATATGTCATTTATCTCTCTAAATTTCCCAATGTGGGACTATTTGTATTAGAGAGTTTATATTTTTCATTGCAGGGTCTATGTATTGGCTCAGTGAGCTATTATTTATCTCGGTGGGGTGATCAACTCCCCACCGAGTTGATCACAATGTTTACCACATTATTTGGGCTAACCTCTATATACCCGACAACAATGCATATGAGGATCATAAACAACTTGGTCTATGGTGGGTCATCCTCATAACTATCGGGGTCAACATTGATCATTTCCACATACTCGGGCTGAACTCCTATCAACTCGGTGTATGTATATAGCCATACAAACCAATATACCTAGCACAAATATAATGGAGGGTTCAATGTTCAACGTAACTAGGATCACATCGGATAACTTGGCGCTTCAAAATAATAGTCATCTTGTCCCCGAAGGGCAACAAAACCCATAAAGAAATGAAAAAAACTTGTCGACACCATATTACATGGTCATTCAACAATGCATGGGCCACATTATACGTGGCGAGCTCCCAATGAGATATTTTTACTTAAACCTAGGGGAAAATGACATACATGGCCGTAGCCACAAACCAATATGTTTGGCTAGTCCATTTTAAATGGTGAACCCATTCCTTATGCAGGTGATGTGGGATTTATCCCCACCTTTACAAAATCGGTGTCGGTGAAAATGGAGCCCCATGGCTCAAAACCATGACCTCTCCATTCTAAGGCATATCTACCCAGCCAACTCACCCAATGGGCTCGTTCAAGTAAAACAGTGAGCTTGATGTTATTTAAACATAAATAGAGAGCAAATTGTGGGTAGGGTGAATAGGGAAGTTGTAGTAATCCTCCATTTTGAGGCACCTAGGAACATTTTTAGAGCTCGAGTGTAAAAATCAATTTTACTCTAATTATAGAGACGAATATAGTGGTAGTCTTATTTTTATATGAATTGTTGTATATTTAATGTTGTAAGCATTTAAAGGTTGCATTTTCATAGGAAAATCATTGTGGAGAGCCTGTGAAGCCACAGGTGAATTTTTGGACAATTTTTAACATGAAATCAGAGTTACCAAACCTATTTCTAAGCTTTATTTCAGGCATAAATGTCTATTAGTCATTATTGAAGGGTTAATTATACTTTGTTAGAAATTGAACAAATCGATTCATGATTACGTGGATCTAGAGATATAGCCTTCGGGTGAACTCCATTAACAACTTCTTGTGTGAATTTATTTTTAGTTTGTGAGCTTTTGATCAAATAAAAATCTTGAATTGGAATAACTAATTAAATTAGTGAAATAAACACTTAATTGGGAAATTGGATTTAAGATTCATTTTAGTATCCATAATCCACAATAGTCAACTAAATGCACATTTTTAATTTTGGGATTTAATATCAGATTGAGTGCATTGTAAAATTCAGCTTGTGATAAAGATTGAAGGATTTGTACTATTTCCATTTGATTATAGAAGTTGAACTTTAATTCGATAATTGATCATTAAGATAGTGTTTTGAAAATTGGGGTTTCAAAACACCCAAATTGGTTCAATTTAGCACTTTTGATCAATTTATAAGTCTGGAAAATTAAGTATCTAGAAATTTAAAAAGTACAATAAAAGAAAGTACAATTTTCGGATCAATTTTGGTATCATGTTTGGTTAAGCTCTTGATTTTCTTCAGTTTATTTAATTCAGTTTTATTTTACATTTTTTTGGCTTGATCATTCAGTTGCAGTGTGTAGAGTTAAAAGTACGGGTGTGTGAGAAACCATGGGAAAATTTTAAAATAAGGAAAATCTTTAAAAAGTTGAATCATATAATCATCGTATACAAGAATAAAATGCCTTCCCAAGGTGTCATTTGTTGGCTCAAGGAGCAAATTGGAAATCTAAAAAAGAAGCTAAAATCTAAAGATGAGCCCTTAATGGTGTTGCAACTTGATGGACCCAAAAAGAGGTACCACTTCTCGTGCATATATCTAGTACTACGTATGAATGCATTGAAATTATATCAACACCTAATTCCTCTTCCTAAGCAAATATAGATTCGAGATAATGTGCTTGGTGATTTTGAAAATCACACTAAAGGTATAGGATCTAATATTTTGAATAAGATGGGTTTTAATGGAATTATCCTTGGTAAATATAACCAAGGAATAACTAACCTCATACGGGATGAAGAAATACCTCGTCATGCAAGAATGAGGTATGTTATTGCAAGGAAAAGGAAATTAGAGAGAGTTCTAAGACCACTATAAGAAGACAAGCTTCTAGCAATAAAGTGGCTTCCCCCGATAACATCAAGTAAATCATCCTTGGAAGAAGGACCAAGATATAATTCACCATGGAGAGGTATAGAAATCCCTCCACCTTTTGTTTACCATAATATTCAAGGAAAAGGTAAATGAAATTATCTACTTTCTACATTGGAAAAATTTGGTTATGATATGCATGCAATGTTGTACAACTACACATGCACATTTTTGGGTTATCTAATAATTCATTGGCCAAGTGTAGAAACATAAATCCATATTGTAAGAGATTGAGAAAGTTCATTCTCCTAAACCTGGCTCTGTTAAAAGTGGTCTAGGTAAGTTTTCTAACAATATGGATCCTAAAAACATGGATCAAATATTTTGTGATCACTGTAAGAAAACAAGTCATGTAATTGACAAGTGTTGGCAACTACATCTAGAACAAAAATTAAAATTTGTTAAGAAGGATAATAGTATTAAACCAACCATTATGACCCCTTTAGTGAATCAAGTAAAAACTGAAGTGAATCAACCACCTAAACAAGAAAATGTGTTAAAAAGTCGGTAAGTAGTTCATCGCTTTATGTTTGCATAGTGTAAATGTTGAATAATATGCAAACTAATAAAGCAATTGTTGGAAAATTCTTGTTTATTTGTAAAAGGATAATTTCCATATTTATTTCTCTTTGGTGTTGGTTAAGTAACCTGAAGATGAAATCCAAGTGACAGGTTTTAAATACTTGGGAAATTTTCTCTTTTTGATGATTTTGGAAACTTCATTTTTACAAAGAACATATACAATTAGTTCTACCGGGCATGATCAAGTGATCGATGTCTAATTTTAGAAAATTGTATTCAGTATGTTTTTTTTAAGAACTATGTAGATGTATCATGTAGACATTGTTTGTGTGTGTACATTTTATACAAACTTTTTGTTGTTATGCATGATGTTTGCACATGTATAAGTCTTAATGTTAGGCTTAAATATTTGTACTGTCAAACATAGTTACAAATAGTATACACAAATTTTGCACTAAAAAGTTGTGAATGTAGGTTACATTTGCATTGTTAAGAGTGGTGTAGGATTAGAATGTACAAAGTGGAGTATGGTAGATTCAGTTGTCATCAATTTGCAATAAAGACCATGGGTGATACTACTATTAAAGGCTATTTTTCGATTATTACGGTTTTCATTACCATGTTATAAATTGGGTTCTACTATTTGTGATATGCAGAGGATCAATTTACAGTTCAGCTAGGTAAAGTTCCCTTTTAAGGAAAAAATGGTCTTATTGGGGATGAGTGGTCTTGAGGAATTTTTAGTGTACAGATCTTCCCTAAATCTCCCTAAACCATTGCAAGCCTAGAGAGTTTCTCGAGAGATTTTCACAACATGTGGAATCCAGAAAAATGGAGCTCATATGCAAAAGATAATGCAAGTCAAAGTTTGGTGTTAAAAGTGGTCAACTGGTCAACAGTCCAATCTGGACATGACATGTGGCAAAATGGTAAAAATGGTTTAAAAGTCATGTTTTAGACGCCACCGGTCTTCGACATAAGAAAAATTGGTGGGCCCCATTTTTTGTTGGTTGGGGGCCCTCAGCTAGGTTTGGCACACTCTTTTATAGGAGGGGTGCCTTTTCCACCTTTACTTCATATTACCATTATCGAGGTTTTTGATTTTATATGCCACTTATCTTTCTAACTTTCCCAATGAGGGACTATTTTTATTAGATATTTCATATTTTTCATTGTAGGGTCTATGTATTGGCTTGGGCAAGCTATTATTTAGCTCGGTGGGGTGATCAACTCCCACCAAGTTGATCATAATGTTTACCACATTATTTAGGCTAACCTCTATATACCTAGAAATAGTGCATAGAAGGATTATAAACAACTCGGTATATAGCAAGTCATCCTCATAACCGATGGGACAAACATTGGTCATTTCCACATACTCAGTCAAACTCCTATCAACTCAAAGTATGTATATAGCCAAACAAACCAATATATTTAGCACATATATAATGGAGGGTTCAACATTCAACACAACCGAGATCATAGAAATAACTTGGCGCTTTTAAACCAATAGCCACTCAGCCCCAAAGGGTAATGAAACCCACAACGAATGAAACAAACTTGTCAAGTATATTACATGTTACATGTTCGCTCAATAATGCACAGAGCACATTATACGTGGCGAGCTCCCGGCAAGTCTGTTTTAACTAAACAGAGGGGAAAATGCCATACGTGGCCGCACCACAAACCAATATGCTCAGGCCGATTTGTTTTAAACAAAGAACTCATTCCTTATGTGTATGATGTGGGATTTAACCCCACCTTTGCAAAAATTGGTTCTAGAAAAATGGAGCCCCATGGCTAGAAACCATAGCCTTGTCATTCCAAGGCATATTTTCCCAGAAAACTTGCCCCATGGGCTCCGTCGAGTAAAACAGTTGAGCTCATTCTTATTTGAACATAGACAAAGAGTAAATTGTGGGTAGAGTGAATAGGGCAGTTGCAATAATCCTCCATTTTGAGGCACCTAGGGAAATTTTTGGAGCTCGGTGTAAAAAGTAATTTTTCTCAAAATTTAGAGATGAAGACAGTGGTAGTCTTGTTTTTCCATGAAGTGTTGTTAATTTTCTATTGTAGGCCTTTAAATGTCACATTTTCATAGGAAAAGCATTGTGGAGAGCCTGTGAAGCCACGGGTGAATTTGTGGACAATTTTTGATAGGAAATTAGAGTTCCCAAACCTATTTCTAAGCTTCATTTCAGGTATAAAGGTCTATTAGTCATTATTGAAGGGTTAATTATACTTCATTGGATGTTGAATAGATTGATTCACAATTATGTGGATCCGAAGATGTAGCCTTTGGGTGAACTCTGTTAACAACTTCTTGTGTGGATTTATTTTTAGTTTGTGAGCTTTTGATCAGATAAAAATCTTGAATTGGATTAACTAATTAAATTGGTGAAACAAACACTTAACTAGGAAATTGGACTTAAGATTCATTTCAGTATCCATAATCCACAACAGTCAACTGAATGCACATTTCAATTTTGGGATTTAATATCAAATTGAGTGCATTGTAAGATTCAGCTTGTGATCAAGATTGAAGGATTTGTACTATTTCCATTTGATTACAAAATTTGAACTTTAATTTGATAATTGATCATTAAGATAGTGTTTTGAAATTTATGGTTTCAAAACACCCAAATTGGTTCAATTTAGCACTTTTGATCAATTTATAAGTTTGGAAAAATTAAGTATCTAGAAATTTAAAATGTACAATAAAAGCAAGTAAAATTTTCATATCAAAAACAGCTGCATGCCCGTGGGAGAAGGAAGTCAAGATCATTAGCTAGAGTGTAATTCAATATTTAGAGAAGCTTTCATTTTAACAGGTTGGTGTGTTCCTATTAAGATTTTAGTCTTTGGAGACATATGCAAACATACCTAGTGACTCCATTTGGTCTAAACAACCCATTTCTCTCGAGGTTACAAAATTTTCTTCCTTTTATTCTTATTCATTTTCATTCATATTTATTTCCACGTCTTTCCATCTTCTTCTATTCATGAAGTTGTGCAATAATGGCTTCATTCCCATGTGGAATTCATATTTGCAGCAGCCAACCATATCAAAGCAATACATCTCCAAGCTTGAAAGATTCATTCACAAGTTATTATCAGCCACCTCCAAACCAATTCTATGATTATAATCAGTTTGAATATGCGTAACCACAATAACAAGATGCACACTAGTATAGTTATATGCCAAAGTATGCGTAACTTGGAGATTATCCTACAACCGGGAGATGTTTATTTACGTAATAAGGTTCAAGAGCTAGAACATAGTATGGTATTGATCAAAGCTAAGGATACAAAAATAAAAGATGAGATTAGTTTTAACCTTCCATATCCTTGGATTGTCTCTTTTCCAAGTAAGTTAAATCCCCAACAAAAACTTCAATTTATAATTAAAATATTGACTCAAGTTGGGGAATGGATCAAAGAAAGGGAAGTTTATGAATCTAATGTTGGTCAAACTTGTCAATGGGAGGAAATTGCATCACCATCTTATGGCTTTCCTATGCCTCCAACCATGCAATATCCTCCTAAAACTCTTTCAATTAATCCTCTAGTTGTTTCCCCAATTATGGAATTCCATTCTCCACCTTCTAATCTCCCATCCCATCTTTAGTTTTCTTCCCTTTTCCCTCCAGAGGAGTCTTCCCTCCACAACAACAAGAAGTTACACTTCTCCCACCTCCACAAACAATGCAAGGATCAATTGTAGCCCAACCCACCCCTCCTCACGCAACTACTAACTCATGTTGGAGAAATGAGAATAAAAAATCCATCCAAGGGCAGCCAGAAGAAGGATCCAATGAAGAAGAAATACCAAAGGATTTGAGAAGTTTGGCTTTAAAATTTGGGGTTGAAAAATTCCCTTGATGGTTAAACCAACTAAGGAACAAAATCAGAAAATTAGTAGACAAGAGGAGAAGAATGAAGAGCCTAGTAAGGAAGATTTGGAAAGAAACTTGAAAGAGTGGGCTGCCAAATTTAATATCAAGAAAATACCACTAATGGTTAAGCCTTCATGGGAGTTGAGGTCCAAAAAAAGAGGTGAAATCTGAAATTGTAGCAGCAACAGAGAAAGATCAAGTTGATGAAGATCAGCAGTTAGTGTGCTCTGAATGTAGTGTCCACAATGGCATTTTATTTGTAAATGTTGATCCATTAACAACTACAAAATCAGCCGTAAAACCAAAAGAAAATCATGTGCAAGCAAGTAAGGAAAAACTCCCAAGTGTGCAAGGTATATCAAGTGAATGTAATGACCCTCATTTCCTAGCATGCCAAGAGCTTGCACCACTCCTAAAAGGTTGCAAAATTCCACCAAAGTCACCTTAAATAAATACTATTGAAAATAATCGTGTGGGTTCAGAGTGTTTGAGTGCATAAAAATCATGAAAGAGGTTCCAATTTCTTCTTCCTTCTCACCCTCTAAAAATTCCAATTTGGAGGAAAATTTTGAACTTACAAGCTCCATGTTCTAATAGGAATAATATCGGGGTGAACAACTTGAAAATATGGGGGTCACAATGGAAGAGAAAGAAACTTTAGCACAATGGGACAAAGTGAGGAGCTTATTTTCCTATTCGACTTGGAAGAATGCCTTGATAAAGAAGAGCCCATGAAAATCACTACCATGGCTATTCTATCGTGCATCCTTTAAAAAAAATAACCTACTGTTAAAATGGAGTACATGGAGGAAAAAAATCAGATTCAAGACATTGAATGAATAGGAAATCATTGGAAAAATTTTGATTTCATTTGAAAATCTCGACTTTATGGATAAGGATATCCAAGAAGGCATTTCTACCCAAAAAGTTCTCTAGAGCAGCATACTTGAAAGAGTTCAATCTTCCAAGTTTCATACTAGATGAGGAATTCATTCAAGCATAGTTCATCTTCAAGAAAATGAGGATAAACTCTCAAGAAAACAACAAGTTGCAGCTGATTGCAATGGTCCAAGAATCACTCCATTAGTTGTTGTAAGAAATCACAATGAACTATGTTTTGAAGAGAAGTTCCACAAACACCACGAAGGAAGAGAGCATGAATATCCCATCTCTCCCATACCATCCACTAAGGTGACACATCAGTTATTTGTAGATGTGCAAGAAAAAGAGAAACAATTCACAGATAGTCACCTTTTCCGTAAAGGCTTGCAAGAAGACTTCCTTACGAAAATGGAATTCAAAGTAGCGGGAAAATCTAGCGAGATCAGACCTTTCCCAATTATATACTTGGATTTATGAGAGCCAAAGGAGAAGCCACAACTATTAATGTTTTCCTCCAAGCATGAGGATGAACCATGATGTGCCAAGGATCAGCTACAATGCCTCCTAAAGTAAATTTTGAAGAGGTACTTTTTTTGTTTCTAGTTGATGCCTTGATGAAGGGAGTGGAGAACCAATTTTTAGCCATATTTTCACTCCTAATATCAGTTGTTCTCAATGACAAATAATATACATGGCTTCCAAATGTGAGAAAGGGTAGCTACTTCTTTTCACCAAGATCGTTTTTATTTGAATTTGTTTTCTTCTCTGGTTAATGTAGGAGTAATAGACACTTTTACATTCCTCCAAGTGCTTGTGCACATTGCATTTTTTTAGAATATTTTTTGTTTCCCTAAATTCCTTGGGCACATGTTCTATTTCTTCTAGTGTGTATTCTTACATAGTTTATCATGCTTCCATAAAGATAAATTGTAGCAAAGAAACTCATAGTTATAAGTAATAATTGCCATCTTCAAGAAATTTCAAATGCAGATAAACTAAAAATCTGATTTAGAGGAAGTTTTAAATGTTCTCATTCTCCTTGTCTCTTTAGATTAGAAGCTAATTTTCAGTGCCTTGTTATACCCAATAAATATTATCTCTAACCTTCAGCAAGAAGCTCAAGAGTAGCATGTCGGAGATTGAACATTCATAAGAAGAAAGAGAAAATCAAACTTTAATAGAATTCCATGTCTTTGACCGAATTGATGTATGTTTTACTCTAGATTCTATGGTGTGTCATATCTTCTAGGAAATCATATGTTGGGGTGGAAGTTAGATGGGTTCATTATTCAACTTCATGGATCACAGCTTGTAGGGAAGGGTGAAATTCAATTTTTATAACAATTTTATACTCTCACAAAATAAATTTCAATATTTTCTTATTGAAGTTGCATCAAAAGAGGTCTCGGATGCGAAGCGGTGGCATCTCAAACATCCCGGGATTAAATTTTCAAAGTTAGATGAATTCACACTAATCATGTAGACTCCATTCCTAATGGATAGTTATAGGCATCTATTCATACTTCATCTAACAGACATATAGCCCCAAGAGTCACCAAATTGTTATCCAATTTCACACCCGAGGTGAAATTGGAAAACCGAGAAGGATTTCACTAAAATACTTCCATAACCAATATGAAGAAATAAAATAGCTCTCAATGTTTCAAGGAAGCATAAAATTATTTAGGAAGGTTGAAGCTCACAAGAGGAATTCTTCCTCTTCTTGGTCTTGCAAAGTTAAAAATTTTCCAAATGAAGAAGCAACAAAAAATGGCAAAAATAGGTACATTGGTATGAGAACAACCCGAGCATCTTCATATGCCCCCGATGCTCCCAAGAGATCCAAATAATAGAAAAAATCTTGGGAGGGTTGGAAGAACTAAAAGGTTACATTTTATCTTTAAAGAGTTGATCGAGCTACATCTAGCTCGATGAGAGCCTTGTAAAATGAGAGAGCGGTCCAGTGCATCTCCATAACCATCAAGCTGGTTTCATGTCAATCATAAAGTTATATGGAGGTAAAAGGTGAATTCTAAGCTCATGGTGATGTTTCAAGCATGAATCGGTGGTATACACTAGTTGATCGAGCAAGAACCGAGCTCTTTCTTTCAATAGGCCGAGTTGTTTTCATACATGGTCAAACTAAAACACCATGCAACTAAGTTTTTGAAGATCAAATTTTTTTGACCCTTGGCTGAGCTGATTCAACAAGAATTCAAGTTGGTCTTGTAGTAGGCAATATCCTAAATAAAAACCATTACATTAAGGATCTAAGCTCTGCAAATGATAAGAGGTTGAGCTCGTGTAAAGTAAAACTCGAGCCATGAAAAATTCCTACCGAGTTTTTTTAGGAGGAAGTGAACATGAATCATTTTGTAAGGGTAGGAATTGAATTTACAGAGGAGAATGAGCGTTCTCCTTGTAATCAATGTAATTTCAATTACCTCCGGTGATCTATTATGGTGAATGAGTCGAGTCACAAGATCAAGGGAAACACACTAATATGTGAAATCATGAGGGTTGCCACCGTGAGATGGACCATCTCAACCCAAGAAAAAATGGTGAATACTATAGGATGGTGAGTTTTTCTATGTTAGCCCCAAGAAATGAAGGGGAAGTTAGACTCGTGTCATTGCAAAAGGAGCAAGCATTGAAGGCTTGGAAAAATGTATCAAAGGAACATATAACTTGGATCTTCCAAACTAAATAAACACGATGCATAAGGGAAACTTAGGGGAAAATGGCAGAAATGTTTTAGTCATTGTCTCAAGCATGGGCCTTATGGTGATTTCATTGAAAATATCATGTGGGGATGTTGATTTTGGGTACACACAAAGCACAAATGAATTTGGGCCTTATGGGACACGGATCCCCTCCTTTACCGCAACACGTTGAATGTGGAAGTGAATATGGTCAACACCCCATGTACAAGGTCAACAACATTCCTACAAACCAATGCAAGCATGGCGAAGGGCTCAGAGAACATGTGGAGAAAATGTGTGTCGGCAGAATTTGAGGAGGCCAATGTGGAGTTTGGGTGCATGGGAGGTCTAAGGACGAAAGGGATTGGGGTTCCCGATAACCCGCCTTCACCAAAGTCAAGAGCTCATCATTTGAAGAATAAGTTAGTATGGGGAGATCCAATGCATGACTAAATTGGAAAATATGTGGGTTGGTAGGGCCTCGATGCATTGCTAAGTTAGATTAATGACTTGGTGTCACACATGGAGAGATCCAACGTCAAGCACCAATTTCATGGGAAATGGTAGGTCATGGCGAGAAAAGGTAGGGATTCAGTGGATGTCACATGGGCTAGGATTTAAAATGTGAGATGATTTGGAGTAATAAGGTCATCTTGGTGCTTAGAGAAACAAGCTTTCCATGCATTGAGGGAAGGGCTCGATATAGGTAAGGAAAAGATCCTGCTTTCGGTGAGCCGAAAATGTAACATTTTAAAACAATAGCCCCACATATAAAAGTGATAAAAATCAATGATGGCCCCCACCACATTTTAAATTCCCAAATAATTTCAAATCAAGAAAGAGACATTAGGAAAAGGAAGAGATATTTAAATGACGATTTCCAGTAAAGAAATTAATTCACATTCCCATGGATATCAAGAAAGTCTGGCAACACAAAATAGATGCAGTCACTCAGGAGCTTATAACTTGAGTGTTTCTCATAGATTTTCAAAAACTTATTCTCATTGAAATTGTGACTCCAAGACCTTTGCATAAGGTTTAAGAATTCCAAAATTTATGAAGAATTGATGGCAAATTTTGTAAGAAATAGACCCATTTCCAAACAAGGACCCTCAAGGTAGTTCGGAGTGTAATTAATGGGCATGAGCATCATTTTATTCAACTGTAGGTTATGGGACAACATGGAGGAGATTTCACAAATTGTATATCATCTTTTTTTCATTTATTATCACTTTCAAGTGGTTAGAAAGTGGATTTTGGAATTATATCCTCTCTCTCTCTTCTCAATTCTATAAATTGTAATATTGGCTCAGTTATAAGGGAGTTAGACATTTTTCTCTCAGCCCCATCTCTTATTCTTCTTCTTGATGAATGTGGAGTTTTAAGCCTCCTCTCCAAGATCTATAATGGCATATTTTTTCCTCTTTCCCACTAATGTTGTACTATGCAAACTTTAATGGAGCAATAGACTGTGTTTTATGATGCATTTTGTCCATCCTCTGCATGTTTTATTGCCTCTACTTGCCTCTCTTCATTTCATTATCTATGGTGCATATTTCTTATGTACATTGTAGGTTTATGGGAGTTGTGTTTAAGTAGAAACAAATGGCCTTCTGCATGAATTCATATTTGGCTTGTGGTGCATCTTGTCCACCCTCTCCATTTCTCACCTCTCTCCATTTCAGGTAGTTGGATAGTGATTAACAACCTCCTTTTCTTGGTGTATCACCACTCTTAGTGTAGGTTTATTTTCATGCAATCTCTCTCCCTATCTCCTTGGAATGTTAGAATAGGATTAGATAGTTTTCTTTATTGTATTAGAAGTAGTGTGTGCCGTAAGTTTAGGATCAAGAAATAGCTTTCTCTAGACGGTTATCTCAAGTAGTAAGTCCCACACTTGGAGATGCTACCCACGTTACCTAGTCACACTACACACTACTTTCCTTAATGCACTCACATGCTAAGAAAACAGAGGGTGTTGTGATTTGGTGATAAAAAAACTTAACCTTTCATTTTTTGCTTAAGGAATAAACAATTCATCAAGTATTGTTTAAATTTCATTTGATTTAAGTTTTCCTTTGCA
Source organism: Taxus wallichiana var. yunnanensis (assembly GCA_018340775.1). Classification (NCBI taxonomy): domain Eukaryota; kingdom Viridiplantae; phylum Streptophyta; class Pinopsida; order Cupressales; family Taxaceae; genus Taxus; species Taxus wallichiana. The sequence goes on from CM031236.1 coordinate 264,854,234, forward strand.
TTTATCTAGTTGAATCAAATTATTATGTATGCTCTTCTCTTGCATCCTTGGAAGATCTTGAGAATCAAAAGAAAATTTGGTTGAATTTATATTGAAACTACTAAATATTTTTTGTGCATGACCTAATTTTTTTCAAATACTTGGATCTAAACAAACTCTAACTACACTTGTGTTGGACATTGTCAATGGCGTACTAAACCTAATTAAATTCAAAGATAAAAAATACACCACTTTATTCAACACATTGTATTTTCATATTTCATTTCGTGGTTAAAACCCGTCCGCTTTGAACTCAGGGTAAATATCTTGGCATAAGCCATAAAACTCATTTTGAGGATTACCCCAAGAACTCCAAAGTAGTCCACACTTTCAGGGAACTGGTGGACAAAATGAGAAGTGCCCTGCTACCCACTCGACTAGTACACGTTTGTGAGATTAGATTCAAAATTATCTTCATGTGACCCCGGTGCAATATAATTAAATGCAATTTATTTCTCATTGTATAAAAGGTGGTAAAGTAAATCTAGAAAACTCCTTGAATATTTCTAATGGGATTTTATTGGGAAACCACACTCACAGAGATAGTTTGTGAAAAATTACAGAGTGAACTATTTAGGAAATTATTTGGCATTAGGGCTAACTTGACTTTATCCATTGTGTTCTATTGATATCTCACTAAGCAAGAACTTGTTTTGATTCAAGACCTTGTTATTCAAATAAGGGGAGATTCCATTGAATTTTAAGAAACTTTTTATTCATCATGAAACTTACAAGGCATTACTTTGTCTTAGTTTCTACCTTGTCCTAAGATGAGGAAAACTATGCCAAAGTTAGGCTAAGTATTTTTCATCACCACTTGGTCTACTCCTTTTTTATTTTTTCCCATTTGGGACAAAATAAATCATACATATGTGGATACCACTAGAAATAATCGTGTCCACCACTTTTATATTCTACTCAAATGACTAGGTTGTAACGATAAATGTGAGTATTGAAAGTGTGAATGGTACGTCTTCATGTTCTAGTAGGCCCTTTGTCTCACACCCATATTGAGACTCATTATCATTGTAGCTAGGTTGTCTTATCATTGTGATTAGATCATAGTCATGTACTTGATTATTTTTTCCTAGATACTTATTTATACACATACCTTATTAGTGTGTCGGTATTTATTCTTTGGTGTCCTTGGTTCATATTTCCTTGATCCTTTGGATTCATTGTTATTCATTATTTTACATTCTTTATGGCCATTTGACATCATTAAGTTGTTTGGTTTGACTTAGGTCCATTTTAAATTAACCTTAGTAAAACCTTTCTTATTATACCTCCTATCACAAGGATGGGGCATCAAAAATTAGGGTCAAACCCATTTGTAAATGACAAGATAAATCCTCTTTTTGTAGATAACACCATGGTTGATCATAGTGGTTGTGAGGAGAATTATCCTCAGGTAGAATTTGATTTTATTCCCGCCTAAATAGACAAATTCTTGTTTCAAAATAGACATGAGGTTTTTATGCATGTTGTAGAGTTAGGGGCCAAGTTGCCACCTACGTTTGATCCTTATCTCCTTTCTAACATGGTTCATAAATAGGAATAAGTAGAGCGTCCTCCACATAACATTGATAAAATCCTAAACCTAAGACATAATTCTAATTCTATCCAACAGAATGAGGAAGAAGTGTTTTCTCAAAATGATGGAGGATATCACATCCTTACCGTCAAAATTCATTGTGAGGATCATGAATAACATGCTAATCATGAAAAGCCTCCTCCTAATGAGAATCGCAAAGAGATACCAACCCAAGAGGTTACCTTAGAACAACAAATACAAGCTCTTACTCACCAATTAGCAAGCTTGGCTTCACATGTTAATAAGGAACCAACAAAGACTCCTAGAACAAAAAACGTATAGCTTTGTATCACAAGTTCTATACCAAAACTCCCCATTAGGAAAAATGTAAAGAGTCATATGAGGAGTTATACATAGGAATCAAAGGCATTGAAACAACTAGACTTAATCGCTTATATAGGTCAACACCACCTACACATGGGAAACTCTTCACCAAGAGTGGTTATCCATGAAGAATGCCCTTAGTGCTTTACAAGAAGGTAAAATATGCCAAAGTAAAAAGTATCAGTTTGAGGAGCTATGCCTATATCACTTCGAAACTATTATTTTTCAAGTACCTTTCCCTCATCACTTTGATTGTCCCAAGTTTGACAAATACAAGGGAAAAGGTGATCCAAGAGACCACATTAAATACTTTTACATGGCATGTCAAGAGGTTACTTTTAGTGATAACCGCAGAGTTTAGGGGATTAAGCACTTGAATGGTTTTTAAATATACCTAAAGGATCCATATCTACTTGGTCATAATTAGAAAAAAATATTGTGCATAACTTATCCTTTAACATGGAAAATGACATTACCATGATAGATTTTTGTAATGCAAAACAACGAGTAATAATTAAAACTTCATTATTTTCTCACAAATATGGTGAGGGATTACTAGTCATTTACCTTTCTCCATACCAAGGAAACAGCTAGTTAGCATATTTGTACCTAACTTAAACCCTAAGATTACTTTCCACTTGCAATTTCATTAAGGAAACACATCTAAAGAGGTCATAGAAAAGGTAGTCAAATTGAAAAATCATTGTTAGAAAAAGGGACTTAAAAACCCTTCTCATGCGATAATCACGATTCAAATCCTAACGAAAAATCAAAGTTCATTCCAAAAAAGAAAAATAACTTTGTAGGTGATGGTATAACGGAATCTAAATGAGTACATGTTGTTCAAAACCATGCTCCTTTAAAACTTGCTAAGGGATCTCTGGTCCCTAAGTACAAACATCACACTTTCACCCCTTTATCTAATTTTATATCGTTGATATTAAAATAGTTAGAGGTGGTCAACATGGTTAAATACCCAGAAACTATACCCTATGGAGATGACACACCTAAGCCATCATGGTTTAGAGAAAATGAATATTGCAGGTTTCATCATGTTAGGGGTCACAAAACTGATAAGTGTTTGAAGTTGAAACACTTCATCCATGACTTAATTGATAGTGGTGATGTGGAAATAGATTATTCTACCCTTATTAAATCTACCAATGTAAACTTAGTAATTTACAAATAACCTTTCCTAAGAATAACAAAGGAAAGGAAAATTCGGATCAAGGACAGTCATCCCAAACCAAAAATACCAACTATATTGAAAAACCAATAATCCTTTTGATTCCATAATCGGTTGTGTTAACCTACATTTTGATAATATCAACACCATTAATATTAAAACAAAGGAGTACATCATGGCAACATGACTTTCTCTCCTTGTTATCTCGTAACCTCCTCTGTCTACCCCTCAAGATAGTCATTATGATGTTTTAGAGTAACTTTAGAAAAATATTGCTAAGATTTTGATCTTAGATCTTCTCAAAATATCTAATGTTCACAAAGACATCCCTTGTTATACTTAACAGGGGTCAAGAGTGTCAATTTATATTGAACCAATAGATGTTGAACCCTGTCTTTTTCATTGGTGTTTCCATTGATATCAAGTGGTATTGATTCCATGGAGTATCAGAGCCATGATAAATAAGTTCTCAGTGATAGGTACATGGTCAAGTGTTCAAACAAGAATAGTGTGTTGTGTGCCCTCTCAAGTAGTGTGAAGATTTCTCAAGGATAGATTGGGTAGAAAGAAAATTTATGTGAACCAGGTGTGAACAAGTTTGTAACCAAGTCTTCATAGTGTATGAGAAGTTTCAATGGTATGTAGGAGGAGTTTTAGTGATGAATCAAGAATTCATGATGGATTAAATGATGGATTTGTGTTTCATAGGTGTAAAGTGGTCTCTGGTTATTGCATTATGCATTCACGATGATTCAGGATGGATTCAAGTTTATACACCGTCACTTCATGCATGGAAAGTGAGATAGAGGTTCATAGGAGTTCAATGGAGAAAATTTGAAGAATTTGGTACACTTGGACAAATTTATTTAAAGGTCTAAAACTCATTCTCACATGTTCTAAGTACTCAAAAATTATTTTGAAAAAAATAAAAAAATTAGTACTTAGTAAAATTTGTAAAATTTGGTTATTTTTAAGTTTTAGAGTAACACAGTTTATTGAGTGCGGATGGAACTAGTTCTTATGGAACAAGATTTCGTCACATGATTATCAAGGTTGCATCATTTATAATGTGGTAAAAATGGTTAAATTGAGCACTAAGACCCCCAAAGGAATGTGTACCAAGTGATTAAGAGTTCCCCGCAAGCTCATTTGGTCCATAGAACAAAGATACAATGTATTGTGGGTTCAAGATAGTCTTCGTGAACTTGTGGTTCTAATAGCACGAGTTCTCGGTAAAGAGGCATTTCCGCATGTATCATTGAGAGCCACACAAAAATGCATGAAGGAAGATGGGAGTTGGTGTTTTATGGAAAAGGAGATAGTTTTGGGCATAGAGACTCGTATGCACCCAATTTTGCACGTGATACATTGTTGAAATGGTTTAAAATCCCCAATGATGATTAATACCTTTTCCAATGGTGTTCAAGTCTAATTTCCCATTTTTAGTATATATTTGTAGCCTAGAATGCTTCCCTTGAACATTTCTATGTTTTTCCTAATTTATTTTATCTCTTTCACAAATTTTCCTTAACTTTCATGCTTTAATCTATGGAACCGTGCCAATAGTTATGTAACCACCCACGGTGGTTGCAGAATCGTCGACCTAGCTTAAGCGGTGGTTATGCAATTTCGTGGTGATTTCCTAACCTCCAGTCTACATAGACCGGTGGTTCCATGTGTTTTTTCTTGAGACTCTTCCAAAGTGTTCTCAACATGTGTCAACTTCTTCAAACTTATTTTAGCACACATTTCTTAACCAATTTGGTTTTTCTTGAGATCATTTGATGCATACTAACTTTTCCTTCCCTTCTTGCTATTAATTGTGAGTTAACTCCCCCTTCTTTGAGGTAGGTGGCATTTCTTTGCTTCAAAATGGCTTAGACCATTTCTCTTCCTTTATCCAATAAGATCTAAGCTTCTATCCAGAGCATTGGTTGGAGATTATTGTTTTTAATTGCATTGTTATAATGCCCATAATCCTACCAAGAAATACATAAGAAAGATCAATTCTCTTTCCTTATTATTCTTTCTTGTGCTACCACTAGATTTCTTGCAAGCCATTCTAGCTCTAGCGTTTCTTCATCATTTATTCCACACAAGCCAACACAGTTCCCTGGACTCATTTGAATACCAAGTTGGAAAGAATCGACGGAAAATAAACCAAAACTAGTTTTGGTATTTTCCATGATTCTACAATTTCCAAGTTGGGGATGCATTTGAATTCTTAAATCTTTCTTTTTCTAAATTATATTTTATTCCACAACTGTTAAATTCTATCAATTTTTGTAGATTTGATTTATTCACACAAAGCTTCTACTAAAATATTTTTCCCTGCCTATCCCTATGGGTTTGCATGGTAAGTTTGTCTAAAAGAATCTTCTATGTACGTTTAGTGTTATTGTGATTTCCCTTCATTTTTGTAATCTTCCATAGATCCTATTGTTTCTTTCAGGGAATTTTGAGTGGAAGAATAGCTTCTGAGAAGCTTTTATTTCTTCTCATAACTCAAAGTAAAAATTGGAAAAGTCTTGATTTATTAGGATAGATTATATCTTCTATGCACAAGTAAATAGCCACATCCAGCTTGTTTTTTTGTTTAGCCATGTTATTTTATAGCATAAAAGAAATTTTAATTAATTAGAATAAATTTAATTTTTCTGTGTGTATTTCCTCTATTTTTCAGAAAGCATCAAAAATACAAAAACCTAGGTTAAAGTAATTAGTTTCCTTATTCATTTGTTTCTTTCATTTAAATCATCGAAAATAACAAAAACAAATAGATTAGTTATTTCCTTTGTTAAATTAGTTGGTTTTCATTTTTAATTTTTTTAATATTGGTAAATAGTTTTTGAAAGGACTATACCCTTGTGTACAAAAGGAGGCCTAAAAGCCTGAATAAGAGAGAGGAGCAAAGAAGTCGTATCAAAGCACAAAAGTTACAAAAGAAAGAACACCGAAGCCTAGAAACAAGAACACAAACGAGACTTAACAGCAAAACAACGGCAACAAAACAAGAAGCCTACGGCCAAGAAGCGAGTAAACCGGACTACTTCTTGGCCGCTTGATCAATACTCATCTTTACTTTTTTAATTAGCTACATCTGAAACACGTAGATTTAATTAAATTCAAGGAAAGTAATTGAATTTATTTGATTTAAATTTTTTTTTTTAATTATGAACATAGAGTTAATTAGAAAGGAATTAACACATCTCCCCACATACCTCTAGTTGGTTTAGGATTAACCTTGGCCTCTTGTGGTTTTCTTTGTGATATATTTTTTTTTTCTTTTCTTTATTATTTCACACATCCCACATGACCATTCAAGGTCCTCAACAACCAAGATATTACGTATACGACCCCTGAGTCCTGCAACCAAACTCAGTTGATCTATTTACGGATATTGACATGGGTCTTAGAATCTTGGTTTTCTGGACTACACCGCTTCCACCCACCATTATCTCACAGCTTTAAATCCCGAACATCGAAGTGAAAAATGCTTAAAAGTTTTGGAAAACTAAACTAGGTCAAGATTAGACCCCATAATTCACCCATTCGTCCTATTCATATGTTTCCTCCCACACTTCCATGACCTTGTCTAGAAAATTCTATGAGGAAAATGTAGGACAGTTCCCACACCTTCCACAACCTGTTGCGATCATTTTCTATGAGCCAAATATTGACTGCCATTTACACATTACCATCATCTTAGACTGTTTCATCTCACCCACACATGTAAGACAAGATTTTTCTGCCTTAGATGAGAAGATTCCATTAGTTCCAAGACATGACATTATATTTCCTTATTCACATTTTTCCTATTCTCCTTATATAGTTTCCACATCGGTTATCTGGCAAGACCTTAGGAGGTCAAGTGGGTCTGAAATTCACGTGTTTATTTTCAAATGCATAAAAATTGGTAGTTCATTTTCATTTACATTGTTTCTTTCTTCTTTCATCCATCCTTTTCCTCTCCCATTATTCAATGGGTATTTATATACTCCCAAATATATCTGGTGAGGAATACGGTAAGCCCATTTTGGGTCTTGAAGCATATTATTACCACATGGGTATGTAATAATCACCTCGCTATTCAAGTGGGATAATAATTATTAATCCAACTTTCCTTACCCTCACACTCCTCCTCAAGGTGCCAACAAAATTTCATCAATCAAGATCAAGGAGATCGATCAACCTATGTATAGCTCGCAACCTGAGCTCTTTGGCTCAAACAACATGGCATTCATGGGTGAGAAAGGGTCTAATACTTGGGTCTTTTTTAGACCACAGAGCATGCAATCTATTTCTCTCTCATCTTACCTATTTTAAAATGATGAACTCCTAGCATGCTTCTTCTCAAGTGATGAGTGTTTTAACGCAATAAACCGGTCCTTGAATCGATGCAAGAGTACATTGATGTTCTTCTTTAGAATAAATTTGTTGCTACTCCTTTGACAACAAGAAATACATTCAAAGAAGGGTGGCCTCCCATGGAGCAATCCATAGTAGGAAATCATATTCCTTTGCTTCCTAACCAAACCTGATATATGCCTAAATCAAATACAACACCGTCTGCGGGCGATGTAATTTCAACATTGGTGGATAGAGTTAGGAAATAGAGATTTCCCAACCTTCTGATGCTACGCCTTTTGCATGGCAAGCTAATATCCCCACCATGCATAGATATTTGGTTATGTTCCTTGGCACATTCATCTCCTCTAGTTGACATGGGTATCCCTAAACTCAAGACCTTCTTACTTGGATCAAGCACATTAGGTATGCCCTCTCACACTTTGTATGGGTATCCTCCATAGGTGCCAACCAGAAGTGTGTTCTAAAATTTCATTCCAACTGGAAATGTGATATTCCCTTGTTTTGCACCTACTACTCCATACCAAAACAATGTTCCCCATACCTCCACATGTATTCTAAATCACCGTAGGGGGACATGTTTTCCTTTACTTTCTCGTATGCTGATGTAAATGCTTATGATGCGCCATATCATCCTTTTATGCCTCCCCCACCTCCCCCATCAAGGGTCATCTATGGTAGAGTCTTATGCATTGGGTACATATGTTGAATATCTTAAGGAACCCCTCAAATTTACCATACGAAGCATAATGCTTCCATGAAAATTCCCAACTTTCCAAAGTTCAAAGGGGGAGACTCAAACATGCATATCAAAGCATACATGACTTTTTTCGAGATCTAATCCTATGGGATGTAGTTATAGCTAAAATTTTCCCCAAGACCCTTGAGGGGATTACTCTCGATTGGTACTACACTATACCATAAGCCTTAATTCATTCATCCGAACAACTCATTTCGAGTTTGTAAAAGATTTAGATATGAACAAAAATTTAAGGATGGGAACCAAAAATTCCTTCATATCAAGTAAGAGGATAATGAATCTACCAATCATTTCATTCAGATATGGCGACAAGTCCTCTACTCCTCAACTAGCACTCCAAACATGGACCAAATAGAGATTTGTAACTTGTTCCTCCATTCTCTCAATCGAGAAACCAAGGAGGAGGTGAAAATTTTCCTCTTAGGAGCTATGATGAGGTCCTAGAGGGTTCTCTCCACATTGACCAAGTGGCAATTAATAGTGGCTGAAATACGTACGACTAAAATGGGAGATTGGTCACTCCCTCTCAGGGTAATTCAAACTACCTAAACGGTTCAAAAACAATAATCAAGGACCCAAATTCCTCAATAAGAATAATGGTGCTACGATAGATGGTGTAACTTACCAATCCAAAAGTTGAATGTTGTTAGCACCAATAATATGAATAATGGTAACAACAATGCCAATATGAATAACCAAAGGAGTAACAATTTCACTCCTTCTGTTAATGCGGTGGAATTGAGTCACCCACCTTTATCTCCACAAAGATGCCCATGCCAAAAACCTAGTTCAATACTCAAACCAATATCTGAATCAATTCCAAAATCAGCATCAGAACCAGTTCACTAACCACCAAACTTTAATTATAATAACCAATAAAAACAACAATAGAAACTATGGACCGCAACAGAACTAGAATCAGATACCTCATGACTATGATCTTGATTTGTATTATGGTTTTCATATGGTTAGAGGGCATGACGCTTGTATGTGCCACAATTACAATAAGTTTATACTTTCGAAGGACCAAAGGCTCTTTGTTGAGATGTTTTTGGCTAATCCTATGACACCGATGCAAAATGTTCACATGGGACCCATTTCCCCTCGAATTTTACCCTTGGGATTTATAGAGACCCCCTTCCAACGCACCCTGTGAACAAAAAAATCAATCCTCATGGGACTAATAAGGGGACGTCTATTGGAAAAAACAATCACGAGGCGTCTACATATACAAACCCTTTAGTCGCTCCCCCTTTAGACGGTTGGAAACATAACAATATTTTGGACTTAGTGGAGCTAGAAACTAAACATGAGTTTAAAGCAACAACCTATACCCAATATTATTCCTCACAACCTCTTCCGTTTCACCCCTCAATGATAAATTATACACTGATGGATCATTAACAAATAGGGTCCTATGATTTAATCATAGATTTGACCAAGACCTTTTCTCACATTTTCTTTTGGATTTTTTGAAGAATTCACCTACACATTGAGTAGCTTTATTAGAAGTATTAGGCCTTGGCCATTTAATTCACATCAGCCCTCCTCTGAAGGCCCAATTTAATCACATATAATTTGATTTCTATCCTCCAGGGTATCCCGAGAGGGATGCGGGGTTTGTATTTAACATTAGTAAGATGTCAACTAATGCTAAGTTGGCACAAAGAGGTGACCCTATGTATTGTACTTACAAGTTTGGATCTACAACAACTATGTTAATTGTGCAATGGTAGATGGTGGATCTATTGTTAACATATTCCCTTTCTCATTTCTTTAGAAGCTAGGATATGGAGAAACAAGTTGTTATTCAACGTGAAATATATTGAGAGGCTACAATAGCCTCAAGGAAACGTCCATTGGGACTATAGTGCTTTTAGTTACCCTTGGACCAAAGACTGTGTTGATTGAGTTTTACATTATAGATTAGGAAACCAACTATAATATGATCCTCGGTCAACCCTGGATACACAAAATGAAGGAAATCCCTTCTACGTTGTTCCAAGAGGTCAGATTCCTACACTTGGGTAAGGTTTTCATAGCTCAGGGTGATCCAAATCCATTTGACATCCATTTGGCCAATCTAAATAAGAAACTAGGGGTTTACACTAAATTCAAACTCTCAAGAAATCGCTTAAATAAGCCCCGAGGCTCAAAACCCGAATCCCAACTAGTTCCTATGACTCGAGTTGGGATCTCCTAAGGCAATTCAAGGGGTAAATCCTAATGAGAACAAATCCATCATAGTAGAAATCTGTATCAATAGAAAACTACGGTTGAGATAGTTAAGCTTCTAGAGAATGATTTGCCTATCATTCTTCCTTTTGATTCCTTGGGCATAGGCCATGCTCTTGGGATCGCTACTCTTACGGGATGATGGTTTCAAAGAGATTAACATGGTTGAGGTTTCGGAAATCAGAGAGGAATATTCTAAAAACTATCAAACTTTTATCTTCCCCAATGATTGTTGGACTCTCAACTATAACGGCATGAAGTGCCACTTTAGCCCTAGGAAAATGTTGATTCTTACTTCTCTAGAGGGAAGGATCATGCCTTTTTCCTTTAGGTTAAACTTTGAATATACAAATAATGATGCAGATTAAGAGGATCTTATTCTTGGTCTCATTGTGGCCAAAAGGATAGGCATTAACAATGTTATATTTTTAGGTGACTCCCAACTTGTCATTAATCAAGTCTTGGAATTTTATGAGACCAAAACGGAGCACTTACACTCTATAATACTTTTGTTCTTGAACTTAGCAAATGTTTTTATTTAATTTCTAACAACTCCATACATAGAGAGAAAAATATTTTGGCCGATTCAAAGTGGATACTTCTTCCTCTCGTTTTTATCCAAGTGAAATATTGAAAGAAATTAATTTTGTGGTCTTTGTTTGATCTAAACCCCTGTTTTGAAAAGTTCCAACTAACACAATTCAAACATATGTTGAGGCCAATAATGAGCCCTCCACTTTGGACTACATGGAGAATGATGAGGAAATCCTAGGATACCTCAATGCATACATTAATCTTCATCCCGCGCACCATAAGAGGGGATTTTCTCTCATACCTCACCCTTCCTCCTACTTTGGAGATCGCATGTTGTATCCTTCCTCATTGGAGGGTCTTGAGATCTATGAGATAGAGGAAGAAGAGTTAGAACTACCTCCGGCCCCACCTGAGTTCGAAGAGGGTAATGCCTCTTTGATTGAAGGGACCATAGATATCAATATAGGGATGGAGGAGGAACCTAATATCTTGAATATTGGTTCTTCTCTTACTCTAGATGAGATAGAATCACATACAAAGGTGCTCAAATAACATTTGAAATCCTTTTCCTTTAGTTACAAGGAAATGATGGGAATCACTCCTAACATGGTGGTTCACAACCTTGTCACGAAGCCCGATGCCAAGCCTATGAAGCGAAGTCACGACCCATGAAGCCAAAGGTGGATTTAATGGTTAAGGAAGAAGTAATGAATATTCTTTAGGTTGGTTTCATTAAACTAGTGGACTATTCCATGTGGGTGTCTAACATCATCTTGATCCTTAAAAAGAACAGGAAGATACACATTTGTATCGACTTTAGAGACATCAACAAAGCCTATCCTAAGGATGACTTTCCATTGCCTTCCATTGATGTCATTGTAGATGCAATGGCATTTTATGAGTTATTATCACTTATGGATGGATTCTTTGGCTACAATCAGATAAGGATCTCCAAGGAGGATCAAACCAAGACTACCTTTACTACTCCTTGGGGAACCTTTTGCTACATGGTCATGTCATTTGGCTTGAAAAACACCGAAGCCACCTACCAATGAGTGATGACATACATCTTCCATGATCTTATTCATAAGATTATGGAATCTTACATTGATTACCTACTAGATAAGGCCAAGAAGTGTTGAAATCACCTTGAGGTTCTTTGTATTATCCACTCGCATCTTATCGAATACGGTGTAATGTTGAATCCGAAAAAGTGCATATTCGTGAGTGACGAGAGGCAAGTTACTAGATTTTATCATTTATTCTCAAGGAATTGATGTAGGTCCAATGAATATTAGTGAATTTTCAGATATTACCCCACCCTTATATGAATTAGGCATCAAGTATTTTCTGGGTAAAGTTAGGGCAATCCACAGGTTTATTCCCGATCTAACTTGTGTCATTTATCCCATCAACAACTTGTTAAAGGAGTGTAGTAAAGAGTGGACTTATGAATTTCATGAATAATTTGAGTCAGTCAAAAAATTTCTCATGTCACCACCTACACTCATGCCACCCAAAGTTGACCATCCTCTGATCTTATACTCTTAAGCCACCGAGGTCTCGCTAGCTTGCATGTTGTCATAAGAGGATGATGATAATCGTGAACGTGTTGTTTATTTCATTAGTTGTACTCTACTTGGCTATGGGACACATTATATGTAGGTGGAGAAATAATTCCTAGAAATATTCTTTGCAATAAAAAGGTTAAGGCATTATATGCTTAACCAAGAAATGTGAGTGATCGTCAAGTCTGACTAGCTGCGAACCTTTTTGACTCAAGGTTCCTTATCCAAAAAGGTTGGATGTTTTCTCACATTGATGGGTGAATTCAAACTCACCTTCATTAACCAAAAGTTATTCAAAGGAAAAATCATTGTTGATTGGTTGGCAGACAACCCGATAGATTATGGAGACCTAGTAGACCTAGATTTCCCTGATGAGTGTGTATTTTATGTGGAAAAAAAACCTCCCATTATGTTGTGTCCATGCTACTCTAATATCATTAGTCATATTTTGGATCATACGTATCCTGAGGGAGAAACCTCACAACAAAGGTGGTGGCTACACGTCATAGCTTCCAAGTATGTAATTGTAGAAGAAGTGCTCTATCGTAGAGCCTTTAACAACATGCTTTTGAGGTGTGTAGATGAAGAAGTATCGAAAAAATACTCTTTAAAGACCACAAAAAATTCTATGGGGATCACTTCAAAGGGCATGTTATTGGTTGGAAAATTCATTGGATGGGTAATTTCTAGTCTAGCTTAGAGCATGATGTTGTAGAATATTTTCACAGTGCCATAAATGTTAAGAATTATCGCATGAGATACACATCCCTGCTCAGGCTCTACAATTGATTGTGACACCCTATCCCTTCTCTACTTGGGGTTTGGATTTAATAGGGAATTTTTCTCCCTCATCAATAGATGGCAACAACTTTATCATTATGGCCACAAAATATTTTACAAATTGCATTAAAGTCATGCCTCTCACTACTATGCATGGGTATGTGATCGCTAAGTTCATTTTGAATCAGATCATTTGTAGGTATGGAGTCCCATAGTTCATGATCTCAGATAATTACATGTCCTTTAATAATAAAGAGGTGTGTGAGTTGTGTTCATAATTCAAAATATCACATCACACAGCCTCTTTATATTTCCTCAAGCCAATGGATAGGATAAGGTGACAAATAAAACATTGAAGTCCATTCTCCTCAAAACAGTCAAGGAGAACAAGTGTGACTAGAATTTAAATTTATTTCCATCCTTATGGGCCTATAGGATGTCAGTTTGAACACCCATGGGGGAAACCCCATATTATTTAATTTTTATATCTTAATTTGTTTTACCGCTCAAAGTAGAGTTTCCTAGCCTCCTCATATCCTTACAAGGCATCCTAGATGAATACGGGTATCGAGAGGCATGGTTGGCTCAACTAGAAACCATTTATGAAACTTGACTTAGCGTTGAAAAGTGACATAGTGTCTATGCTGATAGGATGTGTCATTAGTATAACAAGAAATTTTACGAGCATGAAATATGTGTATGGGATCTAGTGTTAAGACTCAATAGCCGAATTGACAAGAATACCGAGAAAAGGAAGAAAGTTCAAGCCTAAGTGGTTAGGTCCATATCAAGTCATGGAGGACTATAAGAATGGTGCATATCATCTGTGTACTTTAGAAGGTGAGGAATTTGGTGAATCAGTCAATTCACTTCACCTTAAACACTTCTACACATAATTCATTTACATTTCCACATGTACATTACTGCATCCACATTGCATATCATTTACATAATCATATTGTAATATTGTGAAACAAGAAACTTATTTTTCAAGAGAATTTCAAAAATTTGAGAATTGGCAAAGCATTTAATCATACTTCTTCAACCATTCATTATATCATCTATAAATTATTCAATCTTTTATCATCTTACTAGATGAATTTTGACATTGATCCTACCAAGACCTACACACTTAGTTCTATTCATGGCTACTTCTAGCTTAGGTGTTTTTTCCATAGTCTATACTAGAAGATTCTTGGTGTCACATCTTTCCTTAAAAATCTCTCTTTTGACAAATCAATCTAAAACATTTCACCCAAATTGCTTGTTCACCTGCTTCAACCCTTGTTGTTGAGCCCTCGCATCTTACTGGTTGCATGGGGTTGAGGCTAGGGGAAATTATTCCCTCCCAAAAGTACAAATTTCAATAATCAATAAAATTAAAAAAGATAAACAAACAATAAAAGACAAAACAATTTAACTAAACAAATAATACTGCACTTCTTTTCCCTACTAGTCTTCAGTGATGATCCCATACTTTTTATAGGTAGCATGAGGTTGAGAAATGAGGGAAGTTCCCTTACTCACCTATATTTTTTCCTTGGTGATGAGACCAAACTTATTACTAGTAGCATGGGGTAAGATGTAGGGGGTCCCGTCAAATAAATCAATAATTTTTAAGTAATTCAATATATAAAAGGTGCTTCACATCCTTTATAATTATCATTAAATGAGTTGGATGCATAAGTTATGAGATATTTAATCCATAAAACCAGATTTTTTCAATCATGAGGCCATCTACGGGTCTAATTCTAGTTAAAATTGCAAGAAAACTACATTTTAAACTAGGATAGTTAGCCTTTCCTAGAAGTTGAGTTGTAGTTTCCTAATTGGGTCTTTGTCAAAATCTTATCTTCATATCATTATTTTCATTCATCAAGTCATATAACTCATGTCCTTCTTGACTCTCGGTGTTGAGCCCTCACATCTTACTGGTTGCATGGAGTTAAGAATGGAGTGGGTTCATTTCATTATCATATCACTTTCATCAAATTTTCCAATGAAACAGGAAAATCAAATATTGCTTGAAAACCAAAGTTTTAGTTTGTAATTTTTCCTCATATGCATCACATATATATCAAAAATAAAAAAATAAAGATATCATTATGTTACGCATTTACATCATCATCATCATCATCCATACATGCATTCATAAAATCATATAAAAACATCAAATATTATACACATCTAAGAGTACACAAATGAAGCAAGTCATGAACAAGTAAACTCTTACATAATATATTCGAGTCAAAAAGAAACATATGTATATAAATCTATAATAATTTATTTTTATACAATGTCGCTACACCCTAGGTATGGTCTAAATGCTCACAATGAGCATTAAAATCCAAAAAAACAATATATACAATCAAAAATGATCCTAAGCAATAAATTCCTATGGCTTATCCCTCTCTATGGGATCCAGATGAAGGTGCATGGGTGGGACTCATGTTGTAGCTTATGTGATAGGACAGAGCCTTCATGCATGGACCTATGAGAGTGACCATGAGATGAAAAACTAGGTGATCTTCCAGTGGTGGCCTCACCGCATGAATTCTCTCATCGTTATCTCCTCTCAACCATCTGATATGTAGCAAGCTCGGTCCTCATCTTGGTCATAACTCCCACTATAATCCACACTACATCAAATATTTCAATGTGATGCCCCACTATGGTAGGCTTCCCTATGTCTACGAGCATCTCATCTTGCATCATACCCATGGGGTGTGTAAAGTTATCCACGTGAGTACTACGAATAATATCTCATCAACCATTTTTTGTAGTTGTGAAACACAATAAAACAACGGTGACTTATAAAAATTTTGAAAGAAAAAATATAGTGTGTAATTCGCTAAAAAATCTAGTGTAAGTAGTAGATTTGGGAGAAGAGTATTTTCCTTACTTAGATCTCCTAGCCTCCAAGATGGGTCTACTAGTGATGGTGGTGGTGTTGGAGCCACTACAGGGCACTGTTTAGCCACATTCTACTCGAGGCCACCTACCATCCAAAACCTAACTCCTCGTCCCCTCCTCCTATGGAAGGGAGAGTACTCTATATGTCTAAATTCTCAGCCTTATCCTTATCCACAGCCCTCATCGCCCTATAAGCCTCTCTCATGGTCATCCACATGGTGTCGCATATCATCCTCTCCCCCTCCTCATGTATATCCTCCTTCTCAATCTTCATCTCTAGCTCAACCTCCTCTCCTCCTCCCCACTATGTGTGGGAGTGGCCTCAATCTAAAGAATCACCCCAACCTATTTGGATCTGGGGGCAGCTGCAGTGTGCTAATCAGGGATCCAAGTTGTAGAACAACATTCCACTCGAGCTTGCCCCTATAGGAATATCTAGCCTCTTTGATCCCCACAGTATACGATTGGGCTGCTGGGAGGGCATCAATATAAGGTCACCCAAACTTTTTGGTCACCCTCTGAACTGGATGGACCTCCACCCGTCTGGTCATCTCCACTAACTATGTGGTAGTGTTGTATTCTTCTAAAATAATGGAATCCTCACCATATAGTCCAGCCATGTCCTAGTATGGCAATGCAGCCATATAATCTTTAATAAGTGTCATAATATGTTGATGATGCCCCTTTAGTGGGGCCATAACTTTCCATCTAACTGCTCTAATAGCCCCAAGATCGGCTATCCCAACACCCCTCTAGTAGGGGACCATGTGCTCATAGACCCAGCTAGTCACTAATGTAGGATGACTAAGGGATTTTCCTTTAGTCAAACAACCCTGTAAATATCATGATATGTGGCTCCCAAGATATCAATACCCCATACATGTATACGGTTGTGTTCTGTATACTCTAAATGATGGGAACCCACTAGTAGAGTAACTTGTCCCCACCCTTATCCCTAACCAAGCGTGAAGTCAATATAACAATTATGGCCTTGCACAAGGTAAGGATAGGTTCGGAGGAATCGACAAAGAACTCGATGCCATGTTTGGCACCGATGTATCAGGTGCTAATGCATTTCCCATATAAGAATCCCAACTGCAAGACTACACTACTTATGTAGCACTTTGGAGATGGTCAATCTCTTTCCTATGACAAGAAGCCCCTGTTGGTTATATTCTCTCGCATAGCTAAAAACCTAGGCGATCATGAGATAAATCTACCTCATTTACCAAAGTGAGGCTCCCATGTCATATTTGTCAATAAAATATGCTAGTAGTTATATGGGGCTTTTACTTTAACCATGCAACTCATGAACCATAGTTGTATAGTTTTGTAGCAAGTAAGCAACTGTTAAAGAAAGGAAATACTTAAAGGAGAATGAAATAATAAAACACATGGAAGAAAGAGGGAAGATGTGCAACCCAATCAATAGATAACAGAGTTGATTACATGCACATAGATGGAACTAATAGATATTAACACACAGAATTATAAGCAAAGGCAACTTCAGATCTAGATCTAAAATAACACAAAGTTTATAAGTAGATCTGAGATAAAAATCTAGAAACAAAAATGCACCGTGACACAAATTTCTCTAGAAATCTTCTCCTTTCTATTCCTTTGCTTCAAATAGCTATCAAGGGTTTCAGCACAAAGTCTAGAACACAAGAATGTTGCTTACAAATTCTAATCCTTTAACCCATAGGTTCTTCCTCTACTTATAGAATGTAGAGGGGAAATTACAAGTCGGAAGCTTTTAGTGAACTAGCACATGTGGAAGTCGAAAAGGAAACAATTGGCAATCTCCCTCCTAGAATTCCTCTTTGCATGACATGCATGATTTGCAACTGAAGATAGAACCTTCTATTTTGCATGTCTACCACCTATCTCCAAGTAGTTGACTTCTTCAAGTAATGGATTTTAAACCAATCACTTAAGTTGTATAATGTAATTTATCACTCAATTACTTTGTCGGAGGAAATAAGAGAAAGAAGAAGAAAGAGGAAAGCTACAGTCTTATCCTTTTTCATATTCTTCATGCAGCTGATTCTTTTACCTTTGATTCTCACCAAATTGGATCTAGAAGCAGCTGGATCTAGAAGCACGGTGGATCTCGGAAGTGGCTGGATCTAGAAGTGGCTAGATGGAAGCCGATGGCTGTGATTTTCTTATGGGTATTGCCTTTGACATGTCTTCCTTCTTATCCTTGAATCTTTTGCAATTCTTCTCCAATACATGCATCAGTGCAATGTTCACCATAAATAACTTATCATTTATATTTTTAATTACATATGAGAAATTAAAAATTGGAAATCACTCTGTGTGACTGCAAATTCAATGAAGGCTTCAAGTGGAAGATTGGGAGAACATGCACGAGGTCTTGGAAGGAATTCTCCATGCACTGACTTCTTCATAGGCTACATTCGAAACAAGAGGATGAAACCTTTGCAATTATGGATCTAGATCTGGATTTGAATCTAGATCTAGATCTAAATCTGAATCTAGAAGCTATGCATGATTTTGTTGATCTTTCTCGTTCATCCCACTTTGCCATGGCTGGATTGATCTTTGTGTGAGCAATTCTTTTCTTTTTATTCACGGAATTCTTTACAATCGGTGCAGATCTAGATATTTCATCGATTCTCGAGGATATGTTCAATGTATTGGACATTGATTTAAGATCTCTTTCTCTTATAAAAGCACCTATAATGAATTCCTGTAGTTAATTCAGAGAAAGATGGCAACCGAGAACATGAACACTAGATTTTAATTATAAAAATCTGCATATATCAAGCTTGCTGCCCCAAAAATTTGATGTTTTGTTTGCATGCAAAGCAAGCATGAATTTTATCAACTTCACCTGAGCACCTGTACCACTATGTAGACAATTATTCAGACACAAATCAAGCTCCTTCAAACCTAGGCGCCAAATTTTGAAGCTTCCAGCAGTAAATAAACCTTCTTCTGAGCAAAATTCCTCTTCAAATGGGGCGCCAAAATTGTCTGGGCTGCACTTCTTTGCTAAAGAATTAATTAATTCATCCTTATGGAAGCCCATGTTTATATAATCCTCATCATTCTATAATTAATTATTGCCCCTCCTATTCTTGGCAATTAATTAATTAATTAATAAGCTTTTCTCTTCAAATGGGGCGCTTATTTTCTGCATGCTCGTGGCTGCCATTAAATAAATTAAATTTATTTAATTTTAGCTCTCTACTTCTAGTTCACTTAAGCTTCACAGTATGCTTTGACCTCATCCACTGAAAATAGGAATTAATTATATCAATTAATACTTTAAAAAGTATTATTCTTCTTCCAAATGGGGCACACTTTTTGACATGAAGGGGCTGCATTAAATAAATAATATTTATTTAATTTTAGAATTTCTAATTCTAATTTCCTTTATCCACTTTACCCTTGTTGACTTTTCCACATGCTTGGGCACCAAATTTGGAGAAGGAATTAATTAATTTAATGCATTTAAAGCTGCCCTTCTATCCCAAAAGGGGTCGCACTTTTTGACATAGGCAATTTCTATTTTTAAAAGCCAATTTTCAATGGGATTATTCACCCTACACCGCAGCTCCAAAAATCCCATGATCCACTTAAGTTGTTTGACTTTCATAATGGGATTATTTACCTGCAAGGTAGGTAATAAAATCCCATCAATGCCTTAAGTGATTTTTCTTTTATTTCACAATGGGAATTTTCACCCTACAAGGCAGGTAAGAAATTCCCACCTGCCTGTTGCCTCTAATTTTCCCATTGTGACTTAAGTGGCATTGCTTCCATGGGAAAAAGTACCCTACTAGGTAGGTACAAAATTCTCACCGCCTGCTGCTACCAAAAATCCCATTGTAGCTTAAAACCTTCTTTTCCCAAAAATGCGGCCTACACAGAAGAAGCTTTTTTTGTGCACAACTCCATCTTTTTAGAGAGAACCAAACCTCCTGTGGAAAATTCCTTTTGTCATAATGTCCATAGGTGATCTCCAGATACTCCAGGTAAGAAATCAGATAAACCAGTAAAGGAATTGACCTAGAGAAATTTCACAAAAAAATGAAATGGGAAAACACCAAAAACACAAAATGTTGCGGAAGTCACAAATAAAGCTCGGAGAATTCATTCTTGGCTAAAACCCTCTTGGTATATGGGAATATTGACATGTACAATTACAAAACGATTAAATCGGAGCATAATTTTCCTCAAACGAGGCTCAAAATAATTAAATACAAATTTCCCACAGGTAAACCCCAGCAACAGAATATAACAATTTCAGACATCTGGGTATTTGTCAAAATTGGCTTACATGGCTCCTTGGGAATATCTTGACACAATACATAAACTTTCTCGGAAAAAAACACAAAACAACCCATTATTTTAAAAATATGAAAAAAAAATTACATAGGATAGTCCTAGATTTCAGGATGAAATCTAGGAACACCAAATCTGCTCAGTCATGGACATCTTTTCCTCTGTCATAATGAAAAGGGAAAAGATGAGATCCCAGCATCTCTAGTTTTGTATCTTGTCTTTTGGGCACGAGGCTAGGCAAACAAAAACAACACAACATAGAAACAAAACAAGGACAAACAAACAAATTTTTATTAATATACATACAATTTTTACCCTGCTTTTCATGTCCTGGAATAGCGTCAAGTGTTTCTGTTAAAAGGAAGTGGTAACTCAATTCCATCCTAATAGGCAAGGAAGAAAGTATCCATTCTGGTAGCTCTTTTGATCATGAAGGGCCCTTTCCAGAGTGAATCAGATTTGTCGTGCATGCCCTTTGGTTCATGTCTCTTGTCCCACCAGAGTACCTAGTCTCGATCTTGAACTTCCTTTCTCTAGCCTTCTTGTCAAATACCTTGGGAAAGTCCTTATCAACTTCATCTGGTGGTGGCTCATCCTTTCTTCTCTCTATGGTGGATAATTTTACATCAACTTCCTCCATTCCCAGTTTACCAAATTTGCATTTCTAAGGAAGAACTATAGCCATATTCTTTGTTCTTCTTGAAATCGATAATGCTTGTTGAAAGTCTCCACTAAGGAAACTAAACCCTTGGGGATTTTGTTACCTTTTGGTTGGATTATTCCACTATTGTCATCATAACCGGATCAGTTTGTCCGGTGACTATTCGTCGTGGTGGTGATTTATTCCCTTCAACATGCAGACATGCAAATGTTTGTTTGTCATCATTGAAATTTTGCCACTGTTCAACATTATCAGGGACTTTGGGGTGGTAGACCATCTCCACTTTATAGTTTCCTTGTCTAAATATGGACGGTGGTCTATCTGGATTCAATAGTGTAGCTATGACTGCAAAGATTCTGCCTTGGAATTCTAATTTATTGGAATGAAGTCAATAGAGAAGGCTACAAAATCAAATATGGCAGAAAGTACTCTATCTCTATAATTCTTCAACTTATCTCTTGTGACTTGACTTTGCCGTCGAACTTGCTTTACTAGAAGTTCAGCATCTCCTTGGGCTTTGAGGAGTCTTACTCCTTTCTTTCTAGCTTGTTCCATTCCTAGCAACAATGCTTCATACTCCACCATATTATTGGTGTTCTCGAACATCAGCTTGTGGGAGTATGGGAATATCTCATGATCTAGAGATATTAGTAGAACGTAGGCTCCTGATCCAAAAGAACAACATGTGCCTTTAAAATCCAGAGTCCAAAATTTTTCTTCTTCTTTTGATGACTCTGGCTCTAGCTGAAGTTCTGGCTCTGGAACGCCTTTATCCATTTCCAAGAAGTATACATTGTGGTCGAGACCTGCGAAAAGAATCGAGATCTAGGATCTTCAAATTTTGTCACCGTGTACTTGGACTTATTTTTTAGCTCTAGCTTCTGATTAATCCCCTTGATAGGAATATGAGCACAGGACCAATCCATCTTTACTTCTCCTCCCAGCTCTTTACAGAAGTTTCTACTCACCAACATCCCATAGGATACATGAATATCTACAACTAGCATTGTCATATTTAATCTTTTGTCAGGAGAAGCCACCAGAATAGCTTGTGCATCTTTGATTTGTCTGATTAAAGGGACTTGTCTCTCCATGGAGTAGCACCTTTTTATGGTCTTTGTCAAGGTAAGCCCAAGAGCATCTGTAACTTTAGCTGGCATGACATTTTCAGAAGCACCTGAATCTAAAACAAAATTACTTAACTTGAAACCATTAAGTAATAGGGAAACATAGAACAGTTCCACTCTTTCAGAAGATGGTGAGGATTTAACAACTGCAGTGTTGTTCTAGGGAGGAGTATCCTTGGGCTTAGGAAAAAGGCCTTTTGATGTATTGGATTGTCCTGGTGATTGTACATATTTGACTAGCCTATTTAACTACTTAGGAAAGGCTCTCAAGTATTCAGCTTCTGACATTTGAACTCTAGTTTTCTTGGCATGATCAATAATGTCAAAAGAAGGTATAGATTCAGATACAGGTTGCTTTTCATGATTGAAATGAAGAACTCACGTTCTTATCTCTGGGAGCTAAGGAAGAAGGCAAAGGGCTTCCCCTTCTTTTTCATCAGCTAATGCCTCAGCTTGGTGAGTTTGTGATTGTGTAAACACTGCATATGCATGACCGTGATCATCTTCATGAAGCTTCTCATCGTCATGTTTAGATATGTAGTTTAGGTAATTAATGTTGGATTCGCAGTAGGACCTACAAAATCATCATCCTTGAAATGATCGGCGTCGCTTCTTGGTCTTCTTCATTCATATCAACATTGTTTCTAAGAGAAGCTTCAATTGCTAATCTTTGGGAACCAAGCAATGTGGTTCCAGGTTGTTGTTGAAATTCCGAGCGGGGTAGTGTTGTTGTCTTGTGCCCTTTGAGCCATTTGTTTCTTTATCTACAACATCTCATTAGCCAATTTTTGCGGTAGTGAATCAAAAGTAGTAGCAGAGGATGAAATTTCAGTTCTAGAAGTGTTACTTTTTATCTTTCCACCATGATGAGTTCATCTTCAATCTCAACCGCCATGTTTTGAGCTGCTAACAATCAGCGGGATGTGCTCTTCACAGCTTGATAGATTACTTCAGAATCAAAGCATTGATGAAGAATACTTTTTTATTCTTGTCATTCGAGAGAATCGAAGCTGGAATTTTGTATAGTAATCTTTGGAATTTTGCAATAAAATCTTGCATGTGCTCATGTGGCTCCTTCTTCAACTGAGTGAGCTGGGTTATCAAGGTATTGAAATCTTCAGCTGGTTTGAATATTTTCAGGAATGCATCTCTCATAGTGGCCCAGTTGGTTATAGTGCCAGGAGCTAACTGGTAGAACCATTCTCCAGGCCAAGTCATGCGAGTCTCTATGAAAATTGCATGACACATCTTCATGTTCTATGGTGAGCACTCCACAGGATATAAAGAATGCAGCTAGGTGATCATCTAGATTCTTTTACCATCTCCAAAGAATTTTGGAAATTTCTTTCTCGTCCCTTTAGGTAGATCATACATAGGAGGAGTCAAATTCAAAGGTCCAAAGGTGACACCCCATGGAGCAGTACTATCTAGTTCTAATTCTGATTTTGCATGATTAATGGGGCATGTCTCCTCCTTGAGTAGAATTGATGGATAATTCCAACTTCAGATTATGTTGAAGATGATCTGATATGGATGAGTGTGCACTCTTCTTCTGGTGAAAGATTGGATCTGCATGGATTCTAATTTGAGGAGGATGAGTGAAATTGAATTGCTCCTGCAATCGGTAGAAATGATCGATCCTTCCTTGCACCTTCATAGATCATGTGAATGGGCATTCAATCGGAGTTGAGAGTTAAATGGGAATAAACTCGTTACGCAAAAGATAAACTCGATCTGCAAAGATAGTTTGATTCTCAAGTGGATTCACGAAAAGCATTGGCTAGATTTTCTAAATAGATGAAAACATAGGTAGTCATGAGATAAATCTCCCTCATTTACTGGTGATACTCTCGTGTCATATTTTTCAATAAAATATGCTAGTATCTATATGGGGGTTTTACTTTAACCATGCAACTCATGAACCATAGCTATATAGTTTCTGACAGAAGTAAAAAGTTGTTAAAGAAAGGAAATACTTAAAGGAGAAGGAAATAATAAAACACAGGGAAGAAAGAGGGAAGATGTGCAACCCAATCAATAGATAACGAGTTGATTGCATACATAGACGAAATCAATAGATATTAACACACAGAGAATTATAAGCAAAGGTAACTTCAAATCTGGATCTAAAATAACACAAAGTTTATAAGTAGATCGAGATAAAAATCTAGAAACAAAAATGCACCATGACACAAAGTTCTCTGGAAATATCCTCATTTCTATTCCTTTGCTTCATATAGCTATCAGGGGTTTCAGCACAAAGTCTAGAACATAAGAATGCTGCTTAAAAATTATGATCCTTTAACCCATAGGTTCTTCCTCTATTTATATAATGTGTAGGGGAAACTACAATTCGGAATCTTTTAGTGAACTGGCACATGTGGAAGTCAGAAAGGAAACAACTGGCAATCTCCCTCCTGGAATTCCTCTTTGCATGACATGCATAATTTGCAACTAAAAATAGAACCTTATATTTTGCATGTCTACCACCTATCTCCAAGTAGTTGACTTCTTCAAGTAATGGATTTTAAACCAATCACTTAAGTTGTATAATGTAATTTATCACTCAATTACTTTGTTGAAGGAAATAAGAGAAAGAAGAAGAAAGAGGAAATCTGCAGTCTTGTCCTTTTTAAAATTTTGCATGCAACTGATTCTTTTGCCTTTGATTCTCACCAAAATAGATCTAGAAGCAACTGGATCTGGAAGCGGATGGATCTAGAAGAGGATGGATCTGGAAGCCAGTGACTGTGATTTTCTTGCTCGTATTGCCTTTGACTGGTCTTCCTTCTTATCCTTGAAGCTTTTGTAGTTCTTCTCCAGTACATGCATCAGTGCAATGTTCACCGTAAATAACTCATCATTTTTATTTTTAATTACATATGAGCAATTAAAAATTCTGGAAATCACTCCGGTGAATGCAAATTCAATGAAGGATTCAACTAGAAGATTGGGAGAACATGCACAAGGTCCTGGAAGGAATTCTCCATGCACTGACTTCTTCACGGGTTGCATTCGAAACAAGAGGATGAAACCTTTGCAATTATGGATCTAGATCTGGATTTGAATCTGGATCTGAATATGAATCTAAATCTAGAACTATGCATGATTCTGCTGATCTTTCTCGTTCATCCCGCTTTGCCATGGCTGGAGCGATCTTTGTCTGAGCAATTCTTTTTCTTTTTATTCAGCCGGAATTATTTACAACCGGTGCAGATCTGGATATTTCTTCAGATTTGGAGGATATGTTCAATGTATTGGACATTGATTTAAGCTCCCTTTCTCTTATAAAAGCACCTGTAGTGAATTCCTGCAATTAATTCAGACAAATATGGCAACCGGAACATGAACACTTTGGATTTTAATTATAAAAATCTACATATATCAAGCCTGCTGCCCCAAAATTTGATGTTTTGTTTGCATGCAAAGCAAGCATGAATTTTATCAACTCCACCTAAGCACCTATACCACTATGTAGACAATTATTCAGACACAAATCAAGCTCCTTCAAACCTAGGTGCCAAATTTTGAAGCTTCCAAAGTGATAAATAAACCTTCTTCGAGTAAAATTCCTCTTCAATAGGGCGCCAAAATTGACTGGATTGCACTTCTTTGCTACATAATTAATTGATTCATCCTTATGGCAGCCCATGCTTATACAATCCTTATCATTCTATAATTAATTATTGCCCCTCCTTTTCCTGGCAATTAATTAATTAATTAATAAGCTTTTCTCTTCAAATGGGGTGCCTATTTTGTGCATGCTCATGGTTGCCATTAAATAAATTAAATTTATTTAATTTTAGCTCTCTACTTCCATTTCACTTAAGCTTCACAGTATGCTTTGACCTCATCCACTGAAAATAGGAATTAATTATATCAATTAATACTTTAAAAAGTATTATTCTTGTTCAAAATGGGGCACACTTTTTGACATGAAGGGGCTGCATTAAATAAATAATATTTATTTAATTTTAGAATTTCTAATTCTAATTTCCTTTATCCACTTTACCCTTGTTTACTTTTCATCATGCTTGGGTGCCAAATTTGGAGAAGGAATTAATTAATTTAATGCATTTAAAGCTACCCTTCTATCCCAAAAGGGGTCGCACTTTTTGACATAGGTAATTTCTATTTTTAAAACCAATTTTCAATGGGATTATTCACCCTGCACCACAACTCCAAAAATCCCATGATCCACTTAAGTTGTTTGACTTTCATAATGGGATTATTTACCCTGCAAGGTAGGTCCAAAATTCCATCAATGCCTTAAGTGATTTTTCTTTTATTTCACAATGGGAGTTTTCACCTGTAAGGCGGAGTAAGAAATTCCCTTTGCTGTTGCCTCTAATTTTCCCATTGTGACTTAAGTGGCATTGCTTCCATGGGAAAAAGTACCCTGCTAGGCAGGTACAAAATTCCCACCTGCCTGCTGCTACCAAAAATCCCATTGTAGCTTAAAACCTTCTTTTTCCAAAAATGCACTGCCCAAAAGAAGCTTTTTTGTGCACGACTTTGTCTTTTCAGAGAGAACCAGACTTCCTCTGGAAAATTCCTTCTACAATAATGTCCATAGGTGATCTCTAGATACTCTAGGTAAGAAATCAGATTAAAATGGCAAAGGAATTGACCCAGATAAATTTCATAGAAAATGAAACGGGAAAACACCAAAAACACAAAACGTTGCCAGAAGTCACAAATAAAGCCCAAAATTCATTCTTGGTTAAAACCCTACTTGTATATGGGAATATTAACATGTACGATCATGTTATCCCGTAAAATTGACAAGGGAAATTTTACCGATAACCATACGGAAAATTTTGTTTCGATCCCTCGTTAGGGATCCCTCGCGTTCGAAACGTTGTAAAATCCCTTCCCGAGAAATCTAGTTTTCGAACTTAGTCTTTCTGAGCCTTTTTGGCTGGGCGCATGAAATATCATTGTAACACTAGCCTTTGATGCGCCCCCTTAAAATCCTTTGGCGCATGGTTTTCCATGTTAACACATCTTTCGGTGCGCCAAAGGATGTTGAGTCTCTTTGCGTGCGCGGGCACATGCGCTTGTGTTGATACAACTTTGTGTTGCGCCACTCTTTGGTGCGCCAAAGGGCGCACATAATCCCATGTCGACAATAGATTTGGTGCGCCAAGGGCGCGCTTTACCTCATGTTGGCAGATGCTTTGATGCGCCAAAGGGCGCATCCCTTCCCGTGTCGACAACAAATCTCATGCGCCTTTGAAAAAGTGGTTGGCGCATTTATGTCCAGTTTTTATATATATATATGGTTTGCGCGCCCAAATGTCATTTTCACTTTTGTTGAGCACGTGATCATTCTGAACTTGTCAGCCTCTGCTCTGTCATTTTCATCGTCCTGTGGACCCGTTGCAACTTTTGCTATATATCCAGGTAAGAGGTGTTATTTCTCTCTTGTGCGTTTTGTGCTTTCAGTTCCTGGTGTGTTCCTGGTTTGGTTCTTGCTTGTTGGGTGGTTGTTTATATAAATGTGATTGGCCTAGCCTCCTCCGTTTGCTGTCTGCCCCCCATGCTATCCTTCCTCTTTCCAGATCTGCTGGAGAAGGTCATTTTCTTGAAACCATGGTTATAATCCTCTTGGTTTTAACCGTTTCGTTTGCCCACTGAGCATGTTAAAAAAGAGAGAGGAGAAGAAATCTAAGAATCATGTAAAAGCCCCTTTAAGAGTTTAGTTTTCTATTTTTCTCCTTGGCGCATCTGTAACCCCTGCAACACTAAGAACAGTTGCGCCCCCATGGCGCATCTACCCGCCCTGTTACAAAAGCAAAATCTACACCCATGGCGCACCCTTTCAACCTGCTGCATCATGGGCTCATGCACCCTCAAGGCGCGCCTTTTCCACATGCTACAAGTGCTGAAACTGTGCCCCAATGGCGCACCATCCGTCCATGTTGCATTCCTTTTCCATGCGCCCATGGCGCACCCAGCTTCCATGCAACAAAAGTTTTTTCCGCGCTAAGTATAAAGCTATAAGACGCAGGCGCATCCCCGATTGCAATAACATTATGTTGTGTAAACTCTTCGTGCGCCGCGCCATATTTCCTTCGGCGCACGAAAAGTCCATGTTACACGCTTTTCCCATGCGCCAAAGGGCGCACCCAATCCTAATGTAACATGCAAGGCCCATGCGCCTTTGGCGCATCCTGTTTCCATGCAACACACGCTTCTCATGCGCCCTATATCAAATGCAATATGCAGTATCCATGCGCCATGCGCCTTTGGCGCCAATTTAACCTCTGCAGCACCTCTTTTCTGTGCGCCTTGTCTATTTAGCCTGCAAGTTGCATTTTTCATGCGCCCTGCGCCCTGAGCCTTAAAATCTCTAACTCTTTCTTCTGATAACATTCCAATGGAAGATCAAATGGCTAATTCAACCTTTTTGGATTGGGTCTCGCTTCTTCTTCATGCAGATCAGCAACTAATTCAAAAGAACATATGTCTACATCCAGCAAGAGACCCACCAAACCAAGAGGAAAGGCTAAGCTTACAGAGGAAGAGATGAAGTACAAATATCAAAGGGTCAGGATGCCCGAATCACAGGCTGAATGCAGTATGGATGTCAGAGACTCAGAATTGGGTCACATTGACATGGAAGAATTCAGGTTAGGACTCAGAAGGTTACAAGAAGTCCGTGGATGGACAAATTAATAGGCAGTGCCCTGCATTTCACCGGAGGAATCCCCGTCAGTGCCGTCAACAATGAATTCATGATGGTGATTGCACAGTCTTACAACAAGGACACAAGATGTGTCGAAAACAGCAAGGGCGAGGTAATCATAAACCTCACTGCCCGTCATTTTGAGATAATGCTCGGCATCCCTCACCACCGGCACTTTGTGGCCGTCAGCCAAGAAGAGTGCATCAAGGCCTGGGAAGACAACGAAGACCAATGCATGCAACTAATGAACGAAGTCTACTTGAAAAACAAGAAGGTGGTAACCCGGTGGCCCCAAATCATCCACCGCAGTGACTTCTCAGAAGAGCTCAGCGATACTATTACTTTCCTGAGCAGGGTCTTCGGGCTTTCTGACGCCCACTACTTCCATAAATGGATGCTGAGGTACTTGGAAACAATGAATAAGAATGTGCACAGCGGCAGACTTTTTGGGGAGAAATAATAAGCAGCACCATCTCTCGGTGAGCCAACAAAAGAGGAAAGTTCCCATCACTCCGATGGACTTTTCAGTGATTCCGGCCAAAGGGGCAAAGAAGCAAAAGCCTGTAACACGCTTCTCTCAAAGTGCTGCGGGTGAGAGAGTTATGGAAATAGCATACCCTGATCCCCTCAAGGAGAAAAAAGATCTGTCTCCGACAGATTTTACTGTGACTCAAGTCACAATGGGGACGTCTTCTGAAAGTCTCCAGGGGGAAGCTCTTTCCGCGGTCGACGCCCTTTGTCAAAAGCTTCAGGAAACAAAAGAAGAGAAAAGGCTACTGAAGGAGCAGAACAAATATCTGCTTCAAGCCTTACAGAAGATGGGTAGTGCACCTCCCACGACTGCCGCCGAGACTTCTGAGCTTCTCAGCCAGGAGAAAATCAATGAATATTCAAAGATCGGCGAGCAGGGTATGGCCGTTTCTGCTTGGAGGAGCCAGATCCTCAAGGACAGTGAAAGAGTTATCGCCGAATATGTCAATTCATATCTAAACATTAGAAAGGAGAACAAGGAACTCCAAGCATTAGCGGGTCCTATATCAGAAGAGCTAGATCATGCTAGACTCCAACATGAGACCTTTCAACAAATGTTCGACTGTTCAGTCGAGGATCTGGTCAAGTTTGGAGTTTTCGGCCATCCAAGGGCCCTCAACAAAACCATGTCCACTTTGGACTATCGGATAGATCAGCTGGAATTTGTTCTGGAAAAGATAGACAAGGTGAAGGAAGAGGCCCTGGATGCGATGCATCAAATGGAGTGAATTGTTCTTAACATGTCTCCAGGGCTGCTCACTCCTTCCTTTACCATGAGATCAGCTGATGAAACTATCCGGATCTTCAAGGAGATCGCTTCTCAAGGAACGGGGCCAGAGGTCACATTTGACACTGAATCTATCAACAACCTGCTGGCCTGTAGGGACTTCATCGGGTTCCTCATCGAGGCGGAGAAAGATTATTCTAAACTCCCAGAAAAGCTCATAAGCGAGCGGGAGACTTGCGAAGCAATCAGCGAACGGCACAAGGATCCATCACAGGATCAATTTGGGCCCATGATTAACAAGTTTTTGGAATACCGCGCTCAGTTCCACATATCATCTCCTGAGCAGCATCAGAAGCAGGCAACCCCCTTTTGGCCGCAGGATGACGATGACGAGTAGCTGCTTCTTCTTCTTCTTCCTCTTCTTCTTCTTCTCTCTATTCTCCGACTTTCTTGTTGAAATGTCTAAAGTGTGTTGGCACAAATGATGACATCATCCATGTTGCATCATGGGATGATGTCATCCATCAAGTTGTCAAAAGTCAACATGACTTTTAGATATTTTGTAAATATTTGTTGGCTCCTTTTTGCTTTCCTTCTCCTCTCTTCTATAAATACTGGAATACTTGTTGTATTCGGGGTGAACATTTTTTAGATGAAAATAGAAGTGAGGAGAGAAAGACTTTGAGCTTTCTTGTAACAGAAGAAAACAATAATACAAATATTAAGACTTTGTGCTCAATAGCTGTGTTATGCATTGGATCTTCCTTACGTTAGATCTGTATGTGTTTAATCTGTTGGATTCATATCTACTTTTCTGTCATTTTCTCATCAGTATTGCTTTGTTTATTTATGTAAGTAGGTTTGGCTCTGTTTACTACCAACCCAAAAACATAAATCTTCTGACCTTTCTGCTTTGGAATTCATTTCTTTTCTTCCTTCGGATCTGTTCTTTCTCTTTTCCCTCTTTCATTCCTTTCTTTTCGCAGCCTGAAACACTCTACTGGGATGAGATCCCAAACCCCCGAAGGCAGAATCTGTGAGACTTGCATAGATTCCTGCTGGTAGAATAGCAATAAACCAGTTTCACTTTGCTGACTCAAAGAGGGGCTAAGCCCTGCACACTGTTGGCTCGTCTATCCATAGATCTGTCCAGGCGACAGATTTTCGGACCAACAGATCATAACAAGGTTAAACCGAAGCACAATTTGCCTCAAATGGGGCTCAAAATAATTAAATACAAATTTCCCGCAAGCAAACCCCAACGACAAAATATAACAATTTCGGGCATTTGGATATTTCTCGAAATTGGCTTATATGGCTCCTTGGGAATATCTTGACACAATACATAAAATTCCTGGCAATAAAAACACAAAATGAGCCATTATTTTAAAATTATGAAAAAAATTACATAGGGTAGTCCTAGATTTCAGGGTGAAATCTGGGGACACCACCCCAAAATCCTATAGACATCCTCAAGAGTGATATTCCACTCCCCTCTAAATCCAAGAAGCCGGAAGGTGTTCTGGTCTACATCCCAATAACTCAGTAGATCAACTAACAAGTAACTAGGTGGTGCAACTAGCGGTGTCTAGGATATCCTCCATATCTCGGCTCTACGCAAAGTATCTCTCTTTTCCTGAGTGAGTGAATCCAAGATGGGAGGGAGACAATCACACTCTCTAGTCCCGATCCATTTGATGTATCTACCCTGCATTCACAAACATCAAGAAAATACCAAGTTAGTACCTTTATGTGCATAATAATCTCATCATAAAACAATAAAAAATCAAAAAAATCTTCACACTTGGTCAATTTTATCCTCTTCCTCAAGAATTACACAACCACCCCTCTATGCGCAGAGTGGCGGTTGCACAATCATTGTTGTGGTTCCATGAACCGCCCTCTCTGCAGAGGGGTATTTACACAATCAAGCACCACTGCAAGTGCAGAGCGGTAGCTCTGTCCACAAAGGGTACGTCATACCCGCAACCTAAAAACCTCAAAAAGACATCAATTTTAATGAAATAAAAGTCACATCCCATGTGGTACCCCCTAGTGAACATTTTGACTACAAATTTTTCAAAATAAACACTATAGGTTAAAAATAAACAAATGAAAATAACTCGTCTGCCTCTAAGTTGTTGTTCCTCTCACTGGTGGGGCCGCCATCACGTCTGAATGCTCTTCAATTTGACTATACTTGCACGTAAAACCGTCACATGTGATCCAAAGCTCAAAAATATCTAAGTGGGTGAGTGAAAATGATTTCTAAAAATAGTGATTTTGGTTATATATAGCGTGTTTTAACTCTATTTTGAGTGTGTGTGTTTTTATAGGGTTGGAGTATTAGCACATGTATATTCCTATCCCCACGAATATGGTAAGTCCTCTTGTCATTTTATTTTAGTGTATTTTGTCAATTCTACATTATATATGCACTTGATTCCTGTTTTCTCTTGCAGTAGTGGGAATCTTGGATGGGCATCATTTCAACACACGGACATGTCATGTACAATTTCTAACTCTCCCAGATTGCATGTGTCATACTCAAACTCTACATTTTACATCTCTTCATGGCTAAAATGCTTCTCTAAGGGGGAAATATGTACACACCCAATTTTGCACGTGTTACATTGTTAGAATGGTTTAAAATCCCCAATGATGATTAATATCTTTTCCAATGGTGTTTGAGTTCAATTTCCCATTTGTAGTATATATTTATAGCCTAGAATGCTTCCCTTAACTAGTTCCATGCTTTCCCTACTTTTTGTTATCTCTTTTGAAACTTTTCCTTAGCTTTTGTGCTTTAATTTACGAACCATATTGGTGGCTATGCAAATGCCCCAAAGGGTTACGTAACCACCGGTTTGACTTAAGAAAAGGTTACGTAATTTCCCTTGCAGAGGTTGCGTAACCGCCAATCTATGCATCTGGAGGTTCCATGAACTTTTTCCCGAGACACTTCCAACATGTTTTGAATGCTTTTTAACTTCTTCAAACTTTATTTTAGCACATGTTTCTTAACCAATTTTGTTGTTCTTGAGCTCATTTTATGTGTACCAACTTCTCCTTCCCTTCCTTCTATTAATTACGATTTAACTTCCCCTTCTTTGATGAAGGTGGCATTTCTTAACTACCAAATGGCTTAGACCATTTCTCTAACTTTATCTTATAAGATTCTAGCTTCTATCTAAAGTATTGGTTAAAGATTATTGTTTTGAATTGCATTGCCTTATTATTCTCTCACCCGCACCGCCACCGTTGCTTGCAAGACATTCTAGCTCTAGTGTTTCTTTGTCATTTCTTTCACACAATCCAAAGACAGCCCTTGGACTCGTTTTAACACCAAGTTGGAAAGAAGCTGAGGGGAAAACAAACCAAAACCTATTCTGGAATTGTCATGGTTCTACATTTTCCAGTTGGGGATGCATTTGAATTCTTAAATATTTCTTTGTCTAAATTATATTTTATTCCACAATCTGTTAGAGTATATCAAATTTTTATCTTTCCTTTATTCACACAAAGCTTCTACTGAAAGTTGCTTCCCTGCCTATCCCTATGGGTTTGCATGGGAAGTTTTTCTAGAAGAAGCTTCTACATTTATTTAGTGTTATTATAATTTCCCTTCATTTTTGTAAGCTTCCATAGATCCTACTATTTCTTCTAGGGAAGAATAGCTTCTAAGAATCTTTTCTTTTTTCCTGTGGATCTGAGGAAAGAATAGAGGAAATTGTAGATCCACAAGTACAAATTGGAAAAGTCTTGATTTATTAGAATAGATTAGATCTTCTTTGCACAAGGAAATAGCCATATTTGGTTGTTTATTTGTTTAGTTTTGTTAGTTTTTAACATATAAGAAATTTTAATTAAGTAGAATAAATTTAATTTATCTGTGTATTTCCTTTGTTTTCCAGAAAGCATCAAAAATACAAAAACATAGGTTAAAGTAATAAGTTTCCTTATTTATTTATTTCTTTCATTTAAATCATTAAAAATAACAAAAACAAATAGATTAGTTATTTCCTTTATTAAATTAGTTAGCTTTCATTTGTTAATTAGCTATTAGAAACACATAGATTTAATTAAAATTCAAGGAAATTAATTGAATTGAGTTGATTTAAATATATTTTTTTCTTTTTTAAATTAGGAACATAGAGTTAATTAGAAAGGAGTTAATACATCTCCCCACGTACCCCTAGTTGTCTTAGGATTAACCTTTCCCTCTTACGGTTTTCTTTGCGAGATTGTTTGTTTCTTTTCTTTAGTATTTCACACATCCCACATGACCATTCAAGGTCCTCAACAACCAAGAGATTATATATATGACCCCTGAGTCCCATAACCAAACTCATTTGATCTATATATGGCTATTGAAACGAGTCTTAGAATCTTGGTTTTCTGGACTACACCACTTCCACCCGCCATTATCTCATAGTTGACAACCTTGAACGTTGAAGTGACAATGCTTACGAGTTCTGGAAAAGTCAACCAAGTCAAGATTAGACCCCACAATTCACCCATTCTTCATATTCACATGTTTCCTCCCACACTTCCATGACCTTGTCTAGAAACTTCTACAAGGAAAACACAGGATAGTTCCCATGCCTTCCACAACCCATTGTGAGCATTTTTTGTGAGCTATATATTGACCACCATTTATGCATTACCATCATCTTAGACCGTTCCATCTCACCCATGCAAGTAAGACAATATTTTGTTTCCTTAGATGAGAATATTCCATTAGTGCCCGTACAGACATTAGATTGCCTTGATCTTTCCTTATTCACATTTTTCCTATTCTCCTTATATAGTTCCACATAGCAATTCCACATCAATTGTCCCGACACAAACTCGGAGGTTGAGTGCTTCGAAAGTCATGTGTTGATTTTTAGTCATACGAGACCCCTGACAAACATATGTTTCATGAGTATTTATGTTCCCGCATATAAGTTTGACTGCAACACATGGAAAGATTAAGGTGCGAGAGAGATAAGGATTTAAATGACCCTAGTTCCATGGGAACCTTTGTTCCCTGCAAGCCCTTTTCACCTAATTAACAAAGGAAATAGAGAGAGAGAGAGAGAGACTTAATCGTGGATAAAGTGTAGTACATATTAACTAAGCTCAAGTGATACAAGTTCCTCTAGTTCCCAAAGACCTGTTTTATCTTATTTGCGAAAGGGAGATAAAGTATAAAAGTGCAATTTTGATTTGGGGTAAATCTAATTATTTCTTGTTCCTCACAAGATCCAATATCCACATGGAGATATCTTGCACACCAGGTATACATTTTTGGAGTTTTGGGATTTTTGAAACATGAGATCATCCTCCAACCAATAAAATAAAAAAATCAAATTTTTAAAGCACGAAGGAGTGGGAAAATGGAAAGTTTCAAATTATGCCTAATACATGCCCAAAATACATTAAAATCATAAAAACAAAAATTTGGAGTGTATATATTTAAACCATATTTCATGATTATTGTTATTGTTGGTCAATTTGAGCAAGGAGAGTGTGAGATGGAGGTGATATGAGTAGAGAGAGACAAGATTGATATATCCATGAAGAATTGTTGATTGAAGATGCATGCCATAATCCAAGATCAATTCAAATGAATATTTGATAAGAGGGTGATCATAGAGCACGAATATTTGTAAAAGACTGGATCAAAGGTATGCCTAAATAAATTGGAAGAGGAAGGAAACATTGTTGAATAATGAAGATTCATTGATGAAAGAAACCAGAGCTACAGTGATTTTTACAGAGATAGAAAAGGAGATAGAGACATAAAAATAAATAAATGTATATGAAGAGAGAAGAGTTAAGTGTAGAATTAAACAGATTTTATAAATTGAAAATATAGTGATGATGATGATGAAAATTACTTACTAAATAATTTTTACAGAGTTAGAGAGGATACAAAGCCATCGGATGAAGATCTATTTCTGAAATTGAAGAGAGTTGTGTGTGCTGAAAAGATGGAGCCATTAATCAAAAAACCAAGTCAATGAATGTATGAGTGAAGAGACCAAAAATAGGTAAGAAGAGTATTGAACCTCTCGAATTTGAAGAGTGAGTGAAGAGAGGAATAGAAAGGTGGTCATAATCTATTGTTTGTGAAACTAATAATATATATGATCAATTATGTAAAAAAACTTATCTAAGTTGTTGCTTAGATCGCAGGGGGTTCTGAGACTCCTTGTGACTAGTTTCCTACAAAAGATCAGTGGTGGTTGATTAAATTCCATGGCATTAAATCCTCCTTATAAGTTGTTTCTTACCAAAGGTCAATGGGTGTTAGACTAAATTTTGGAGTTATGGCTTCCATACATGTTGTAGCTTTTTGAAGACTAGGTGGTGGCACAGTAAAATATTTGGATTTGTAGCTCTAGATTGAGTTATAGCTCAATCAGAAGTCATTAGAATCGTATAGGAAAATTGTCCAAATTATTTCACTGGTTTCCATGGGTTTTTTCTTGGAATGGTTTCCCACATTATATATGGTCTTATCATGTGTATGTGTGTATACTTCTCATTCTATATTGCATGATTAACTAGGAATGCTTATGAAAAATCAATATTGTTTAACAAACATAAGTTTAAGAAGTTGAAATTGATTGTGAAAATTTTTATCAGCATTGATTCACCCCCTCTCAGTTCCTAAAATTCCTAACAATTGGTATCGATTGTTGGTTATCCTATGTTAAGCCCAACATCTCGGAGGTGATCTTGAAGACATAAGCATGGGTACTCTAGCAGAATCAATCATGAAGAGAAAATATGAGATTACTCAAACTCGATAGATTGTACATTGGGTATTATCACAATGAACAACCAAAACACAAAGATCGTGGTATTATACATTCTAATGGTAGGAAAATAAGGCTTCTAACATGAAAATGAATCCTAGAAATGATATAAAGTCAACCAAGTCTCAAATATCTTATGGAAAGAAGGAAAAAAATGGATATACAAGATCAAGGAAGAAAACTCAAGTCAAAGAAACATTAAATAAGGACAAGAAATTAACATGGGCGATGAAGTAGAAATTTAGGAATCCATGAAAAACAAGACAGTAGTGAGTGTTGATAAAGGAAAGAAGAAGGAAGACAAGTTGAGTACAAATAATGAAGAATTTATTCCTCGAGCAGTGTTAGAGAAGGTGTATGAGATGTAACATGTTTTTCTTTTAGGAATTCATTCAAAAATAAGAACTCGATGATATGGTGGTCACACCAAGGAGTGCATCCAAGAATATTAAGGAGAAAACTAGAGAAAAAAAAGGAAATAATGAGTCATCAAGTTCCTTTGATGACTTCATATTATTCTAAGATAATCTCACAAGATAGTATGCCTTCTCTAGGCTTTTATAACATATACATGAGCTAAAGGAAGCATATTTTGTTCTTCATCTGTCTATCACTCAATGATTTTCTCATGATGAAGAATAAGGTCAAGGATTCTGGTAAATGAAAGATGTAGCTAATTGATACCTCTATCAAATTTTCAAGGATCAGTGCAACTCAATTGGTGTAAGAAAAAGGGGAGCTAGTCTGCTTTTTTCATTTTAATGGTCCTGGTTTGGCATCTTGGTTTCTAAGTGAAATTGCACGAAAAGGTTGTAGATCATCAAGGAATCCAATATCGGATCCTACAAAGTGTTGAAAGAGTTGCAAGTGTTAATGACATGTGAAGAGAAAGTGTTGATACTATCTTGAAAAGAAAAGAGATCTAACACGAAAAATTATGAATACATTCTCGGTGGGAGCTTGTGGACAAGGAGAACTAATTTCTAGTTCAAGAAAAATGGTGTGAAGCATATCATGTAGATGAGAGAATTTAACAATCACAATCACAACATCATCTAAGGGGATCTATTAGAGTTAAGATCATGTTTTCTTGTTTCTCATTATGTTGAATATGCAGCTCTTTTCATAGATCTCAAAGGGGGAAGATACAAGAGAGTGTCCGAAACCTAGTTTGGAAATGCTTTTTCCATCAAGTTTCGTGAGTGTGTGTTGCCATCAATGAAAAAGGGGAGATTTTTGAACCTTGGTCATTATCAATAGTGTTATCATTGATGTTAAGTGACATTGATGGCAAAATGGTTAAATGGTGAAGTGAGTAGATCAAGTCAATAGGTAAAAGGTGTGAATGGTGATGATCGAGGTTGATTGGTAGTGTCATCTCATAGAGAATTTCCAGTGTGATTCCATGGATTATAAGATTCATGAAAGAAAATTTCTCAATGATAGGTGCATGGTAAAGTGTTCAAACAAGAACAATGTGTTGTGTTTCCTCTCAAGTATTGTGTAGGCTTCTCAATGATAGATTGGTTAAAACCAAAATTTATATGAATTAGGTGTGAACAAGTTTGTAACCAAATCTTCACAAAGATATGAGAAGTTTTAGTGGTATGTAAGAGGATATTTAGTGATGAATTGAGAATTCATGATGAATTTAGTGATGGATTGGTGTTGTATAGGTGTACAATGCTCTTTGGTTAGTGCATTATGCATTCAGAATTATTCATGATGGATTCAGTTGATACAGTGGTCACTGCATGCATAAACAATGAGATAGGGGTTCACAGGGATTTCAAAGGAGAAAATTTGAAGAAGTTAGTACACTTGGCCAAATTGATTTAGAGTTTTAAAACTCATTCACACATGTTCTAAGCAATCACAAAAAAATGTTGGAGAAAATAAAAAAATTGGTACTTAGTAAAATTTGTAAAATTTGGTTATTTTTGAGCTTTAGAGTAATGTGGGTTTATTGAGTTCAAATGGAACTAGTTCCCATGGAATAAGAGTTCCCTATATGGTTATCAAGGTTACATCCTTTTAATGTGGGTCAGATAGTTAAATCGGGAACTAAGGCCACTAAAGGAACCCGTACCAAGTAAATAATAGTTCCCCATAAGCTCATTTGGTCCGTAGAAAAAAGATACATTGTATTGTGGGTTTAGGATGGTCTTCGGGAACTTCAAGTTCCAACAAAAGTATGATTTCTCGGTGAGAGGAAGTTCCCCATATATCATTGATATACACACAATAAAGCACAAAATAATAAGGAGTTGGTGTGTTGTGGAGAATGAGATGGTTTTAGGCACGGGGACTTCGACAACACATGTTCCCTAAGTATCTATGTTCCCCACATATAAGTTTGACCTGTAACACATGGAAAGAGTAAGGTGTGGAGAGATAAGGAGTTAGATGAACCTATTTTAATGAGATCCTTTGTACCTCGAAGCCCTTTGGACCTGATTAATAAAATAAAAGAGAGAGAGAGAGAGAGGTAACTGCGGATAAAGTTTAGTGCGGATGAACTAAGATCACGTGACACAAGTTCCTCTAGTTCCTCAAAGAACCGCTTTATCTGATTTACAATGGGGAGATAAATTAAATGAGATAAAATATATGTTATAAATTTTATAAAGTACAAAATTGCAATTTTAGTCCGAATTGGTAAAGCTGGTCATTTCTTGTTCCTCACGTGCATTCAATATCCGCATGGAGATATCTTGCACACCAAGTATCCATTTTTGTAGTTTTTGGAATTTTGGAAACATAAGATCATCCTCCATCTAATGAAATAAAAAAATCAAAGTGTTAAATCACTAATGAGTGGAGAAATGGAAACTATCAAAGTATCCCCAATACATGCCCCAAATACATTAAAATCATAAGAAAAAAATGGAGTGTATATATTTAAACTATATTTCATTATTATTGTTGTTGTTGATCAATTTGAGAAAGGAGAGTGCGAGTTGGAGGGGATATGAACAAAGAGAGACAAGATTGATATATCCATGAATATCTTCTAATTGAAGATGCATTCCATAACCCAATATCAATTGAAGTGAATATATGATGATTGAATAAGAGGATGATCACATAACATAGAATATTTGCAAAAAAATGGATCAAAGGTATTCTAAATAAGTTGGAAGAGGAAGGAGACATTGCTAAATAATCAATATCCATTAATGAAATAAATCATAGCTACAATGATTATTGCAGAGATAGAAAAAGAGACATAGCAATCAAAATGAATATTTGTATATGAAGAGAGTAGAGTTATGTACATAATTAGACAGAGTTATCAATTGAAGATATAGTGATGATGATGAGGAAAATTACACACTGAATAATTGTTGCAAATTTAGAGAGGATACAAAGCCATCAAATGAAGATATATTGCTGAAAATGAAGAGATTTGTGTGTGTTGAAGAGACAGAGCCATTAATCAAAAAACTAGTCAATGAATGTATGAGTGGAGAGACCAGAAAGAGGTAAAAAGAGTACTTGAACATCTGAATTTGAAGATTGAGTGAAGAGAGAAATATCAAGGTGATCATAATCTATTGTATGTGCAACTAAGAATCTAGATGATCAATTATGTGTAATATTCATCTAAGTTGTTTCTTAGATCACAGGGGGTTGCATCCTCTTTGTGGGTAGTGGCCTACAAAAGATTAGTAGTGGCTGATTAAATTCTAGGGGTTGAAACCTCCTCATAAGTTGTGGCTTACCAAAGTTCAGTGGGTGTTGTACTAAATTTTGGAGTTGTGGCTTCTAGACATGTTGTAGCTTTTCAAAGACTAGGTGGTGGCCTGGTTAAATTTTTGGAGTTGTAGCTCCAGATTGAGTTGTAGCTCAATTGGGAAATCATTGTAATTGTAAAGGATGATTTTACAAATTATTTCATTGGTTTCCATGAGTTTTTGTCCCAAAATTGTTTCCCACATTATATCATGTCTTATCATGTGTATGTGTGTATGTTTTTCATTCTATATCTCATGATTAACTAGGCATGTTTATGAGAAATCAATATTGTTTAACAATAAAAAGTTTAAGAAGTGGAAATTGATTGTGAAAGTTTTTATCAACACTGATTCACTCCCCCCTCTCAGTTCTTGAAATTCCTAACAACAGAGCACATAACCTTTAGTCATTAATATATTCCTAAAGAATATCCTACCCATAACTTACCCTTACACATTGAGGTCATTATCAATCGTAAGAAGATAAAAATGGTTCTTTTGGATGGTGGATACATTTGTAGTTTGAAATTGGTTCAACAACTAGGTCACAATGAGTCTGATCTAGAAACTAAGGTCATTACCATCAAGGTGTATGAAAATGAAGACCATAATTTATCCAAGATGATCACTTTCTCATTGGAATTAGGTCCTACTACTCATGATACTAAGTTCCATGTTTTAGACTCATAGCTTCCTTACAACATATTGCTTGGTCACCCATGGATTCATGCCATGTAGGTCACACCTACGTATCATCATTGTTTGAATTTATATCACGAAGGTAAAAACATCACTATTATGGGGGATCCTCAACCCTTTTCTCATTATAGAACATTGTATGGTTATTTTCCCATCACTTATGAATGCCCTTATATGGAGATGGACATTCTAATTCACTCAAAATTTCTCACCTCACAAGTTGATCCAGATACATTGTCTATTAATGATAATGGTGTGTCAACATCGGT
The DNA here is from genome assembly GCA_018340775.1 of Taxus wallichiana var. yunnanensis. Taxonomy (NCBI): domain Eukaryota; kingdom Viridiplantae; phylum Streptophyta; class Pinopsida; order Cupressales; family Taxaceae; genus Taxus; species Taxus wallichiana. Next base: position 264,896,103 of record CM031236.1, read on the forward strand.
AGCTCCCTTTGATTCATGGGAGATGAATTTTGTTGCAAATGGTTGTAGATAATATGATCTCCAACATTACCTTTTACATTACATGAGGTAGGCCTAGCCACAAATATCAATGGTCCAGAGAAAATTGCAGCATCAACACTTTCACTCATAGTGGTCTATTAGCAGATGAGAAGTTGCTTAACAATATTGTATCTCAACCTTTAGATGATGAGATGGCTCCATGCTATCAATCACCTAAATATGTTATCCCAAATAAAATGATGTATGCTATGGGATAAAAAGGATATGGTTGTGGCATAAACAAACAAGGTATGTGGGAAGCTCTTCTGATACCACATCACAAAGTTTGTAATTATGGTATTTGTGTCTCACCCTATGGATCCATTCAAACTTAGGTTGATGTTATCTCTTCGAGCGTGAAGATGGTTCGTCTAAATATGAAAGTGAAACAGATTCCCAGTGTAGTCTTTATGAAGACCTTGCCTCCATGAACCTATTTTCTGACACAAATATCTTGACTATAACCCTTGTCATATCCCCTACCATTCAAGAATTAAACCTTGTCTACCCATCACTTTTTATCCGGGACCAAAAATAGCATGTACCAATTGACTTATTTGAAAATGATGAAGCTATTGGTGAGTTTATGGGTCTCCATGATGGCATTCCAGTGGGAGATCATAAGAAGGGATTCTCCATAAACCTTGACGCATGTGCGTATTTCGAGGAGGAGGTTTAGTTCTTTGGTCATCTAAGTAAAAAAATAAACAAGGGAAATATTTCCACATAGAAGCCTTGCAAAAAGAATAGGTCCAAGTCCTATAGTGAAAACCTTTTTGAGGAACTTGGGTACAAACAAAAAGAAAAATCAGTGGATAAAGAAGTTGACCAGCCTAAGGGTGAAAATCTAATTGATATGCCCTTAGAAGAAGAAGATCTCAATATCCCCCCGATCCTACGTGCATGGAGGAAGAATCCAAATTTCTTGTGGAGGATACCATAGATGTAAACATTGGTACATAGGAAATACCTATAATTTTTAGGTAGGGAGCTTTGCTCTCACCCAAGAACAAAGACCTTTTATTGCTTTTGCGTGAATTTTCAGATATCTTTGTTTGGTATTACGCAAACATGTCAGGGTTAGATATGGAATTAGTAGTGTGTGACCTAGTTGTTCACGAAGAGGAAGAGACTATAAAACAAAATCTTAGAAAGATGCATCCTTGTATCAACTTGTTGGTAAAAGAATAGCTGGAGAAATTATTGGCAGTAGACTTCATCAAGGATATTAATTATTCAAAGCGGATTTCAAACATAGTCCCTATATAGAAGAAACCCATCAGTATTAGAATATATACATATTTTAGAGATCTAAATAAAGCTTTTCCTAAGGATGACTTCACTCTTCCTAACATTTATATGATTTTTGATTTGACAGCTGGTTATGAAATGTTATCACTTATGGATGGATTTTCAGGGTATAATCGGATAAAAATGTTGAGTAAGATCAATAGAAGACATATTTTGCAACCCCATGGGGTAAATTTTTCTATCAAGTCATGCCCTTCGTCCTTAAGAATGCAGGTGCAACATATCAACGAGATATGAATGTAATATTTCATGATATGCTCAATGACATAATGGAAGACTATGTGGATGACATCTTTGGTAAATCTAGGACTAGAGAAGATCACCCAACTATCTTACGACACATATTTCAGTGTCTTAGAGATTATAAGGTTCGACTCAACTCGAAAAAAAGTGTCTTTGGTATGTTATTAGAAAAATTGTTAGGTTTTATTATTTCAAGGAGAGGAATTGAAGTAGATCCTACAAAGGTTACTACTATAACAGAAATGCCTTCTAAAAACATCAAGCAACTGTGCAGTCTACAGGGGAAGATCCAAGTAATCAAAATTTTCATCTCTAAGCTCACAAACAAGTGCCACTCATTCACACATCTTCTAAATAAAGATGTTAAATTTCATTTGGGTATAAAACAACAGTAATTATTTTCTTTGATTAAGGAATATCTATCTAAACCCCACTATTATAATGCCTCCTACAGAAGGCAAACCACTACTATTATATATTTCTACTAATCAATTTACAATTGGCACACTTTTAGCCCAATGTGATATGGAGCAAAAAAAAAATTTACTACCTTTTTCATACCTTGAATACTTACGAGCTCAACTACTTGCAAATTGAGAAGGTTTTCTTAGATGTCATTTTTACTTTTCAAAAACTTCGTGATTATTTGTTGAATAATAAGAGCAAGCTCATATCAAAATTGGATCCATTGAAATACTTTTTATCAACACATGTACTTATAGGAAGGATGGCCAATCAGATCATCATACTTAGTGATTTTGATATTGAGTATTTTCATCGAAATCGATTAAAGGGAAGGTGTTGGTGGATCAACTAGTTGAATTTCCTTTTCCAAGTACTCGAACCATTGATTCTAGAACTTATATATGCTTCTACAATGTACCTTGATTCCATTACATGGAAGATGTATTTTGATGGATCCTTTACTTTTCATGGTTCAGGAGCAGGATTCGTTCTCATTACTCCATTAGGAAACTTGATTCCACAAGTGTTTAGACTTGGCTTCCCATGTACCAACAACATAGAAAAACATGAAGCTCTCATTGGAGGGTTGAAAATAGCTATACGTTAGGATATTATGCAGCTCAATGTAATTGGTGATTCCATGTTAATCTTTAAAAAATTTACTTGATGAATATAAGGTTAAAGATGATAATATCATTCCTTACAATAAACTAGTAGATACATTAAAACAAATCTTTATACATGTCACATTTAAGCAACTTCCTAAGGGAAATAATCAAGTAGCGAAACTATGGCTACAATTGGGTCTTTTCTATGTATCCGACACAGGGAACAATGATATACCTTTCCTTCTTGATAACTTAACTACAACAGCATATGACATGCCGTAGTCATGTTTGATATGTGAATTTGTTGGTCCCCATTCCCCTTGGTACCTTGAAATTTATAATTACCTTCATGATGGAAATTTCCCTCTAGACATTTCCCATTCTAACAAAAGAAACCTTATCCAATGCATAGCCTACTACACCTTACTTGGGAACTCTCTATCATAGAGGCTATGATAGGAATATGTTGTGTTGTCTTAATTTAGAAGACTCTACCTTAGTAATCAAAGAGGTGCATGAAGGCATCTGCAAAGACCATACAAGTGGGAAAGTCCTAGTAAAAAAGATACTAGGAGTGGGTTATTATTGGTCTACCATGGAGATTGATTGTTGCAAGTACATAAAGAAATGTTTACTATGTCATAAATATGGAAACTTGATACATGTGTTGGTGTAATCATTGCAACCTATTACCACACCATGGACTTTTTCAAAGTGGGGACTCGATCTCATCGGTAATCTTACTCGTACATCCTCTAACTACCATATATTCAATATTACTTCCACCGAGTACTTCATGAAGTGGGTAGAGGTTGTTCCTCTCACCTATGTCATTGGTGTGCAGATATCCAAATTCATAATGAACCATATCATTTGTCAATACAACATCCCCTCTTCCATTGTAGCTAAAAATGGTAATTCATTCAAGAAAAAAATTGTGAAGGTGTTATGTCAACGCTTTCAAATCTGAATCAAGTATTCAACCCCTATTACCCTCAAGGTAATGGGAAAGTTGAAGCCTCAAATAAAACCCTTGTTCATATTATGGAGAAGATGGTGAATAAAAATGGTTGTAATTGGAATTTTTAGATTCATCTTGACCTTTGGGCTTATAGAACATCCATTCACATCCTTACTGGTGTTAATCCATATTCCCTTATTTTCAACACAGAAATCATGTTACACCTTGATATTGATCTCACCTCTTTGCGCATAGAGCTAAGAGATTACTTAGATAAAGAGGAGGACTACAAAGTGGCCCGGCTAGTAGATTTATAGCTACTTGATGAGAAGTGCCTTCACACTCTTGATGACCTCAAAGTGTATCAGAATCGAGTTCATAGAGGTTATAACAAAATAATCCTACCTCACCAATTTTAGGTAGAAGACCTTGTTCTAAATGAAAATCAGTTCAATACCACCAAGGATCATGAAAATAAAGAAAAGTTTGAGCCTAACTGGTTAGGGCCATATGTTTTGGTCGCTAAAATTAGTTCAGGTGCATACAAGCTTGTTGACTCTAATGGTGATGAACTTAGGGAACCCATGAACACCATGCATCTCAAGTGTTTCTATGCTTAAGTATGGGGTCCCTTAAATATCAAAAATCAACAAATATATATATATATATATATAATCAAAAAAGTAAAGAGAAATCAATGCATCCAAGTGTGAAAACCACGCAATTGTGGCACTTTGGACAATTCTTTTAGTGAAAACCAGTTTTTGACACCATTGGAGGGTCCATTGTTCACAAGAATCTCATATCTAGGATTACAATGGCTTTATCCTAAGTTAGTCTTTTCTTGTGTCTGAGATACTTTTGAACATATCCCTCTTGGCCTCTATCCAATTGATCCTACTTTTTTATGCAAGGAGTTTTCCTTTGTACATTCCCATTTAACGTTGGGGGAAAATTTACATTGTCACTTCCTACATATACGCATGGCATTATTCCCTTGTATATCCCATCTATCGCTGGGGGAATCCAAGTTTCTTCATTTTCTTACACATAGCTTTGGAAAACTTCTAGAAAATCACAAAAACATTTGTATAACTTTTGAAAATCCCAAAACATTCAAATGTGTTTAGTTGGAAAAATCAAAACATTTAAATATGTCTCATAAAAACTCAAAAATGACAACATTTTCTTGAAATAATACCAAAAACAATCAAAACATTTCAAAAATTTCCCCCAAAAAAAAGTAGCAGTTTGTTTTCTTTAGTTGTTTGGTTATACATAGTTTTGTTGGTTTGCCTTTTCATATTGTGTGTTTCAAATTGGATTCATATTATTTCTTATATTAAGTGTCACTTCAATCTATTGTGGAGTTCATTGGGTTCATTTTTATCTTGCTGTTTGTATATGGTTTGTGTGGTTTTGGTTTGATTTGGCTAAGTTGTGATTGGCTTGTTTACTTGTACAATTTGTTATCATATCATCATCTATCATCACATCTAAAAATCATCACATATAAATAACTACTTAGCTACATTATCATAGAAATGAAAATTACACATGTATGTTAAGTTAACATCATACAATATCATCAAAGAGGGGAAAGAGGGATTATCTTTATCCCCTCCTCGTCACCATAATAAAAACATGGGCTAAACATGTTATCTCATAAACACAATATGTGATAAAATAAACAAGCACATCATTATATATCCATATCAAAAACAATTTCCATGTACAAAATTTATCTTGATATACATCAAATACAACATATGCCATAGTGGGCATGGATCAAAAAAATTCCTTCGTCTCGAGGCATAATAAAAAATAATATATATACATCCAATCAAAATTATGCCTTCATCATGAGGCATACATCAATAAGAGAGTCAACCATGACTCTTTCCCATACCAAGAATACCTTTTCATTGACTTTAACTCCTGTCTTGGAGCCATATGGAGGCATCTGTTGAGATGGACCCTATGGTGGTAGCATCTACTATGTTGAACCTCCCTGTTGAGGTGATGGCATCTGTACTAACCTAGCCGACTTGGATGTCCTATAAGATCTGGATCTAGACCAGATACTAGCCATCTAACTGAATAGTATGGCCCTCTGTCCCTCTAGAATGGCCCCATGATATAACACTCTATAATAGGAAGCCTCACCATTGGTTATGTAAAAATCAAAGACTAAGTCCCGATCACGCATCTTATTATGGCCGTAAGTTGGAGTGTATTGCACTCTCCTTATTATTATAGCTACATCTTCCTGAAGCCGTGTATGCTCCACTTTCCACTATGTCCACTCGGTGGCCAAAGGATCCCTCTCGCTTGTGACCTATTCTAGTTGTTGCCTTAAGGCAACCTTTGATCTCTTGTACCCTGGTCAATCTATGTAGGGGATCTTTGTGGTGTTCTAGGTGGTAAACCCCATCCTCCACCTGTTAGAATATGTGGTGGAGACCCCCATCCATCTCCTCCATCCCAACCTACTACCCTCTTTGGACTCACTACTAAAGGAGGTGAGGTTGGTACCTATATAATCACCTGATGTACTACATGTTATACCTCGGGTATCTAAACCCGTGGTTATTACTGCATTTGAGGTTATGGTTACGGTGGTATATGCTACTATGGAGGAATCTGTGGAGGAGGACCATGTGGCTGCAATAGAACCTGTACTACTGAAAGCTGATTTTGGGTTGGCCTATGTGCTCCTACTCCTTCCTTGATGTCAGTTGCCCTAATCTAGCTTTATCTCTCAAGGCCTAGCCACAGCAAGCCCCGAATTTATACGATATGCCTACATCTATGGCTACTTGTAGTATGGTAAGCCGTAGGGGAAGAATTGTGGCATACCATGGACCATAATCTGGTGTAGTCCCGAGGTCTATGATCTGAGGTTGTATTACCCATGGCTATGGGGAAACACCTCTGAAGCTATCATGTGTTTCTCACTATCTAATCGAGGTGTGGACTCAAAAGGCTTCTCGCGATCGTGTGCATACCACATATAATCAACCATAATTCCACCGAACATGGCCCAATTTGCGGGTGTACTCGAACCCGTATACCACTTAGTGATATGACACTGATTGCCTATAATGAAGTGGTCCACCTCCGTAGAGTTAAGCTCTACAAAGACATCCTCTCTCCACTAATATAGTATGTAATGTCACCAAGTATTCATAAAGAGTTACAGGTCATCAAACGCTCACCTATAATATGTTGTATCACCCATGTGTGATTGAATATCCTCACCCACTGGCTCCCATCCCATGTAAGATGGATCGTCTGGAGCCCTAACTCATAACACTCCATGTGAGTGACCAATAGCAACATGGTCCCGGAGTGTCGAGATCTGTAATAAGGTAGATGGTCCCACGCTCCTCATGCCTTGGTATGCTATCAAATGTAGGTCAAAGTAAATTTGGACCAAGATATAATGACCCTAGCAAAATACCTCACCATCCATAAGTTTGTGTATAACTCCTATCAATCCAAGTGGGAAGTGTGTACCCATCTTGTCAGGCAACAAGTAGTTGCTGAAAAGATCCATCAAGTATACAGGAATGCATACAATCTATCTATCTCGGAAAAAAATATGTACATGATTACTTTCATACCCTTTCGAGGTATGTCCCGGTGTAAAAACATGTTCCATAAACAATACTGAGAATCCATCCGCGGTCTCCGTTATAAGTGAAAAGGCTCCTTGGATCGGAACTCAAATGATCCACCACACGTCCTCTAAGGTCACCATCATCTCATTGCTCGGTTGTCTAAAATTCTAGCTCTCACTCCATCATCTCTCTACTAAGGAATTTAGGAGGTTGTGATCTAGTGTGATATGAAGAAGCTTTGAATATACTTGAGGCTGTGACCTCTAAGGTCGCAGATCAAGAAACTTTTCTCTCACTTTGTGTAAATGTCTACTCATAGGCTCTAAGGCGCCCATGCCACTCACGTACATCCAAGTTGCACAATCTCACCTGCAAGATTACACAACACATTATTAACATCATTTATTCTACTAATGTCTTCCTAAGATGTTCTAATTGCTTCGGCATTCTTCTATTCATTTCTAGATTTTTCTAAAAATCAGAATTTATTCTTTAAAAATTTCTAAGGCCTAAGTTTTCACAACCATATGCATGTTAGCTTATTCATTTTGTCGCTAAGCACAACCATAACTAGCAAAAAAACCTAGTTCTATGCTAACTTAGCCATTTTTAAGCTAGCGCAAGTCCTTCGCGCTAATGCACACAAAGGCTTGCGCTAGTGTCATCTCATGTTTTCCCCTTGCCATAAATGCACTCAAATTTTAAAAGAATTGGTTTACATACCAGTGCACCATACGCATGAGGCCTTTTGTACTCATAAACTCGGTCCGCACGGTGTCTATGCCTCACAATTTTTGCCATCTTTCTCAAATTTCAGAGCAAATGCCTTGCTAAAACTCAATAGGGTAGGGTAACAATACTCATCGCGATGGATTTTACCTCTCCTACCTCACTTTTTATAGTCATTTTCCATGGTTCATCAGTTTCTCACCCCGAGGACCGGATGCCCACCATGATTCTTTTATATTCTTCTACAACTAGTCGCAATGATTATTTTTATTAAATAATCATTTTTTGACCATTTTTCGCTATGTTAGGGCATATTTTTTCCTCTCAACATTGATGTCTTCTACTTGGGGCATATTTTGCTTCCCATTGGTTTTTGGCGATGTCCATGTACATTTTTATTCTTCTAGATAATTTTCTTCCTACAAATTTTAAAACCCAAAACAAAATTGGTAAAACACAAAAATCCAAAAAAATCAAAAAATCCAAAATATTGTAAAATTTCAAAAAAAAATCAAAAATTGGTAAAAAGCATGCACGCATGTGATTGAAACTTTTATCATATGCATTGTCCTAAAACATAGAAAATTTTCCTAAAAACATAAGAACCTCAATTATTCTTGCACACAAATCGTGGATCATCTGGATCTATCTCCATTAACAAAAGTTGGTTTGCTTACTATGTATGTACTCCCTTGCACAAACGAGTTGCTTGGTACTGTTTCATATTGCACAATTACTTTTTCATAGGACCCCTACGTCCACTTTTTATTCACATTGCATGTATATTTTCTTGGGGTGCCATCTTAACCCTTGTCATTAACTCGAACATTTGGGAACTGAAGCTTAATAACAATAAAAATGGTGCAACTGTATTGAACGTTGTTTGTTTGAGTATGCGTGTTTTTATTTGTTTCCCTATCCATTTAGCTTGTTTACTTTCTCATATTGCATTTTTTTATTTATGTTGCATTGATTTAATGTTTTAGAAATGAACAAATGTTAGTATTATAGCTTTTCATGTTATTTTACACTATTTTTGTATGTGTATATTTTGATAAGAGCCGATGATGTAGATCATATAAAACTAGTGATGAAACAAATTTGTTTATTAAACGAAATGGATGCAGAAGTAATTTCCATAGTCTTCACTATCATGTCTTATCACTATCAATTTTTCTTCCAAAACATCTAGGGCAATAGGGATCATTTTTATCCCCCTTCCCCCACTTAGTTTCTTCTATCGCTTTCCTTCTTATTTTCGATTGTCGATCAACCTCTTGTATCACCCCATCAAAAATCGAGGGGGAATTCTTCATTATACTAATTTCTCTTCAAAATTTACTTTTTATACTTGGCTACTATCTTTGAAGTTGTGTTGCTTACGCCACCCCGAAGAGGAGCAAATATAGACACCTAAAATTCACTTATGCAGTTTTATTGCTAAAATGGCAATAATTATTGTCTTCCCTATCATTTCCATTATAATTAGTTATTTTCCACTAATTAACTAATTTTTCCCTCTATTTTGGTCAATTAACAACACTTCGTTAATTAACTAGCCTTTATCACATTCCGGATGCCAATTAACAACACTTCGTTAGTTATAATCCTCTTCCAATTGATTAATTAACTATTATGAGTTAATTAAGCCTTTTTAACATTGTATTTAATCAATAAACCCTTTTATTGGCTAAATCCCTCTTTCAAATGCTTCAAATTCTTCCTAAATCACTTCCAAATAACGTAAAAAGCTTATTCTAGCCTATTAATTAATCCTAGTTGATTAATTAAACCATCTCCAACTCCCATGAGTTTCTAATCACTTGTTAATTCCTCTAATCAAGCTTAACAAGTCTAAATCTACTTTATCCTTTATCCCACATGCACTAGTTTTCAAGCTTCTCCCAAATTAAAAGCTATATAAAGGACCCTCCTACATCCTTCACACCTTACACCTTTAAAAACACCATACTTTTTCTAGTATTCTCATATAAGACATATGATCAATAGCCTTCTCCATTATTTGGAATAGCTAATTCATCTTGTGCATCCATTCTACCATTGTTGAGTAGAAAGGAAGATCCAAGCTTGGCCTTGTAGCCATTTCTTGGTGAGATCCTTCCCTCTCTTTGGTAATCAAACACACAAATTTGATTACTCATGATCTAAAGAGGCTCATGTTGTAGAGTAATCATACATTTTAGTAGGAATGGTTAGCAATTAGATGATTTCCTTCATGTTCTTACATTTATTATCTAGTTTCCATTAATCTTTAATCATGATGTACTTAGTAAATTAACTTTGTTTAGAGGCTACTTGGTGTTAGTTTCTTTTGATATAGCTTAGTTAATTTAGTATGTTCACAATAGTAACTTAATGTAAATATATAAATTTATTACAATATGCACTATATATATAAATATATAGTTTTGGGTTTCAATAGATGCCAAAATGGTTTGTATTTCAAACTACAAATAACTCGAGACTCACAATAATATTATATGAATATATAATTTATTGAAGGGAAATATTAATCCAACTTGTAGTCGGCAATACCGCAATTTATATTCAAATTTAGATGGGTTAGTAAAAATAAGATTCTTAAGGAAACTAATCACTTATAAATTTTTAATCCAAATATTTTCTATAACCAAATTTTAGCTCAATAATAGATATAAAAATTTGGAACACATTTCCAAATACTTATTAACAATGGAGAGGACAAAATTCCTAAATTCTTTTTATTTGCACAAAATATTAAGTAAAGTATTCACTTAACAATTTATTTTCTTATCATTATCATCATACTTGCCTAAATAAAACTTTAAAAATGCTCCAATAAACAATACAATAATGCTTTTCAACTTTTATTAAACAGAATGACCCACAATGCAAACAATTTAAGAGAGAGAAATAGCCAAAACTCACAATATTATTTGATTCATTATACCAATTCCCAACCAAATACATTCCTCTTTCTTGTAGCAAGATTAGATTTTTATATAATAACACATATTCACTTATGAATTTCCTTTCTCAAAATCAATACTTTTTCAACCTTCACTATAATTTGAGCCACAATGAAATGATCAAGTATACACTTATAACCCACAACCGGGTGACAACTTGCTTTTAACCATAAAATTCAATCCCACGTAACAAGATACAACAAAATATACAAGATTGTTCTTTCTCACAAATTCCTCCACTAACCAAAATCATGTCCAAAACACCAAAAATGAGGTGGGACGTTCACCTCAAATCCATGCAATGGAGAAAGTCTCTTCCCATTTCCCCACAAAACCTCTAACTCCCGAAAAGTCTCCATAGCCAACACCAAAACTTGGATCACAAAATTTTCTTGATATTCCCAACTCACAACAATTTCAAGAAAAAAACAAATTTATGAACAAGAGGACTCAAGAGAGAAATGGAAATACATTTCAAAACAAGCACACACTATCAAGATTTTGTAAGCTTGCAGGGGAACTAGAGGCATTCCAAGCCACTTATCGCTCCACTAAGGGGTTGGGCATGATTTCTTGGTTCCTCCAATAAAATAAGATGCATGCCACTTATCCCTCCACCTAGTTTATCCCAAAACCCACTTATCACTCCACTAGAAAAAATCCCAAGACCCTTTGGTTCCTCTAAAAGAAAAAAAAAAGCATGCTTCATTTTAACATCTACTTATACCTCCTTAATGGCTCTACCTTCCCCCATACACACAACACGCTTGATAGCCCCATAATGGGTGCAAATAAAGTAGACAACACATGGAAAAAACCTCTAACAACTCAAATAAGAACAAAAATCACATACATTCCATCATGGATGGTAAAACAAATCAAAAATTACAAGAATTTAACAAGTAAAGGTACCCACCTCTTGCTCATCGTGTTCTCTTTTCCAATACCAATCTTCAAACACACAAAATGAATCTATCAACATAAACCCAATACTAAGGATTCCCCCAAATGAGAAAAATAAACTCACTTAACTAAAAAAATACTTAATGAGTACCCCCCCCACCCCACCCCACCCCCTAGAATGGTGTCAGTGGCCACATCCTAAGTTCCCAAGACAAATCCAAATCCCCAAAATCCATTAAATCAAACCCATGCCCACATGGGCCAAATCAAAATCATAATCCAAGTTCAACCACAACACATAAATGCACTTACAAGAAAATACATGGAAGAGTAAAATGGTCAAAAATACAACTCAAAATAAATAACACTCAACTCACAAGTCATTCCAAAAGCAACTTACATCAAAATTAATAAGGGTAGATGAAAAGTTTCCCAAGGTACCTTTATGGGGTCTTTATGAGCCCCAAATGGCTTAAAATTTAAAATAAGTACACCTACCCCATGGGTAGGTGTAAGGATGAGTTTTGGGAGTGTGGGGAAATATTTACTTATCTGACACTCCACTCAAGAATGGCCCCAAAGGAGAAATCCAAAATTTACAACAAAAATGAAAATTTTCACCCGCCCTAATGAAAAAAATCAACCAAAAATAGAAATCAACTACCCCCATAAATAATTAATAAAATATACTTCAAAAGAGATTAATTAAAACAATGAAGGCCAAGGGTCAAACAACAAGCCAAGGTAACCAAAATAATTAAAATCAAGAACTTGTCACCATACACCTAATCTCAACCCTTAAATTTCAAAGTCCGGGTGACTTGTGTTGGCTAAATATCTTCACAGGAGTTAGTCCCCCTCCATCCTCTTTGGTGTGTTTAATTTTTTAATTATTTGTGTGTAGCCTTCAATACTGTTCATCATCTACACAATCAATACACTCGGCATATCTTCTCAACTAAATTAACTAAATCACAGTATTCAAAATAAAAACACACCAATCACATATATATTTCTTTTTATAATTTAAAATATGCTCAAATGTAACCATTACCATCATGTTATGCCATATCCATGCTAATCAGGTCATAAGGTTGGCACCTCATGGTAACTCAATGTCACAAAAAAACCATAGTCTATGTAAACTATGAGTCTAGGCACCCGTGCCGATAAAATATATACAATGAGCCATATGATGCAAACTATAATATGGAAGGATATGTTACCAAAATAGTGTGTAACATTATTAAATAAATTTTAATATTATTAATAATGAGTTTATAACACTCGTATTAATAATATAGTTATAATAGTTTAATTATTTGAGTGAGTTGTGAGAACAATTCACGTAGCTATTTTGTAGTGTGAGTGATCCTATGAATGTTTGAGAGATATTAGGAGATAAGACTGAGAGATTCATGGAGAGATATATGAGGGATTGAAGATGAGTGTTGACTCCACCATTATAGGAGATCAAACACTATATATGTAACCTCTATCAATATCAATTATATCCCGAATGAATTTAATTTTCTATATTTTCTTATTCTATGTTTTTATATTATATTACATTTCTTATTACTGTTATCAAAGAAAGGAAATCAGATGAACCCTGTGATGGGAGTTTAACTAATTTGTAGGGGAAGAAATATTTCTATTTTTCTCCTGTAGATGGTAGATCTGTGTATGATATTGTTTCTATTTTAGGAGTTAATTTTCAGTTACACAGAAATATTTGTGCATCAAATTATTTGAAGCTCTAAGAATATATGGATTTTTAGTTGCGTATCTATCTAAATTTTAACCATATATTACTTTGCATGCACTGAAAAAACTCCTCCTGATTTCACATTGGCATCATGGATGGATCTGCATTGTTCTGACATTGTTTGAAAAGTTTATGGCATTGAGAATTTGTATTGATTTTAATTGCATTCATTGGTCAATCTTTATTACTTGGAACAGTTGGATTTGGATTTCGATTGACCACCAAAGACTGTAGTATTGGAAGAAAACTGTTACACCTGCAGCACATAGAAAGATCAATGTCTCTGACAAAAGCACAACATTTTTTTTGTAATCTGAGTGCTATTTGGAGGGTCGAGATCTCTAAAAATTTGCTAATCGACCTCCTCTGATTCATCAACTTCACACTCAGCTCACCTCTTGTTACGGATAGTTAAAAAAATGAGATCCTCTCGCCATTATTTTTTGAATCTCCTCCATGGGATCTGCCATAGGATCTGTCTCTAGATCATATCGATTGTGTTTAAACTCCACAAGCTCATTTTCATCTTTGCATTGTCTTGGTGGCACTCATTGTCCCGTGTTCTACTGCAGTTGGATCATTTATGTTGCATCTCTTCAACAAATTTTCCAACGTGCTCTTCTTCCTGCTATTATTCTTACAATCTGATCATTCAATCTGATGAGAAGTATTGTGGGGTCAATCTAGAAATTGGCAGTATCAACACTTTTTCTACCGCCGTATCACAATTGGCAAGTATATTGGAGAAAATATACAACAAAGAATTATAATCTACACAGAAAGATCTCGGTGCCATCACAACCACACGTGTAAGAAGATTGGGAGGTAGCACAAAGAAGTCAGTAAATCAAATGAGTCTTTTTTGTTTTATGGTGCAAGTAGTCAACTTTATTCCGCGTTCATGTTAATATAGGCATTGTTCATGTCATAGTATTAATGTCAATAGTCATTGTGAGTTCTAGTCAAAGTGTTATTTATTAGTGTCATGTTTTTAGATTTTTAATTTTTAAGTATATATAGTCATAGTTTGTTATTCATCGAGTCTTGTCATTGTAAAGTCTTTATATTTTGTAAAAAAATTCACATAGTCAATGTGAAAAATTGTTGAGTCTAAAATATCTTGTAATCATTTTCAAAGTAAAAGAGTAATTATGGTCAGTTCAAGTCAATTCGTGTCAAGATTCAATGTTAAAATATTGTAAAAATAAAAAAAAAATTCCTTACGAGACGCATTTTCGGTGTTACCCAACGTCCAATTTTTTGGGAGAATAAGATGAATAATATTACGATTACGATGATATTTTTGATTATTTAGAAGAAGGAAATGTGCTTGGCTTTGGGGGCTCCGCCCCTTGACCCCTCCTGTCTTTGCGATAGGAGCATGCCCAGGGCACTACCCCTTGACCCCATTGGATGCTACCGCACCCAAACCCCCACTTTGGAATTTGGAACCAAAGTGAATATTTGTGGGAAGATGCTTCAACAAAAGGTGGTGCAAATTTTAGCTTCAACTTCTAATTTCTTGAGTAAGCGGCGTGATTCATTAGAGGACATAGGAAATGGAGGTGGAGGTCAATCGAGTCACCAACGACGGGGCCACATGAAATTGTTGTGGCAATGTGTGTGTATGTGTGTTTTCTTTTATTTCAGATTTGCAGTATGATTTCAGAGTTCCTATTTGGATAAGTGAAATGTTCACATTGAGGGGGGGAACTTGAACATGGTCTCAATGTTTAATTTTCCCTCTATTTAGTTTATATTTAGTAAGAATTGGCTCCTACATATTCCCTAAAGGAAAGACATAGTGGACAAGATGAAAGAACAAAGGAAAATTAGCAGCATGATATTTGGGTTGTTGGTTGTCCTATAAAACCATCCTTTGTTTTAGGTTGTTGGTTGTCCTGTAAAACCATCCTTTGTTTCAGGTTGTTGGTTGTCCTGTAAAACCATCCTTTTTGAGGTTGTTGGTTGTCCTATAAAACCATCCAGATCATAAGCATGCATGGGCGGCAAGCTGCAAAAGGAAGTGTGATTATTTTTCTACCTTGTCAACATTAGGGGAGTGTATATTGGGAATTAATAATGATAACAATAGTGGAGTGAATGTTACCAAAATATTGTGTAACATTATTAAATAAATTGTAATATTATTAATAATGAGTTTATAGAACTCGTATTAATAGTATAGTTGTAATAGTTTAATTATTTGAGTGAGTTGTGAGAACAATTCACATTGCTATTTTGTAGTGTGATTGATCCTAGGGATGTTTGAGAGATATTAAGAGATAATCTTGAGAGGTTCATGGAGAGAGATATGAGGATTAAAGATGAGTGTTGACTCCACCATTGTAGGAGATCAAAAACTATATATGTAACCTCTATCAATATTAATTATATCCCGAATTAATTTAATATTCTTATTTTCTTATTCGGTGTTTTTATATTATATTACATTTATTATCGAGAAAAATATGTCTATTTTTTTCGAGGGAAGTGAGTACTAAAATGTTTCACCGAGGTATTGAGCCTAGCTTCAACAAAGGGTGCAATATTAAGTGATAATAGTTCCTAGTTTTACCTTGCAATAATGCACTTGACATGTTACTCAAGTTCCCATGGATACATAAAATGTTATCTATTCCTTCCACATTAACCCAATGTTTAAAGTACATACATAACACCAAGGTAGTTATAGTTCAAGGATTTCCTTATGAGTAGCCCATTAGGCCTAAGACATTACATATCATACCTTCATGGCTTATCTTGCAACCTCAACAACCTATATAATAAGAATGCTCACAACCAATTAGGATTCCATTTCAAAGAGATGAACAATTGATTAATTATAACAAATGATTATCTAATGTATGCCACCTATGCAAACACATTATTAGCGAGTCTATTTGGGTTTAGGCTATAATACTGGTCATTCACACCATACTGAATAGTCTTGTAACAATCTTGTAAGTGTGTTCCAAAATAACATCAATGCTTCTCTAACTACATAATGAATTCCATGGGTTAATATGACTATGAAATTTATGTAGCATATACATGATCATACTATTGGCATGGATGATTTAGGCTACCACACTAGTCAAGACCATTTATCAAACTCTAATAGTGATACATATACTACTAATACTTTCCCAAATTAGACATTTACACTAATTGATTTTGGACATTTACATGACCATCTCATTTATGGGATCATAACATAGCATTTATAACCTATATTTTATGCCAAATCAACTACACATATTATTGTACATATTTTCTTGTTTTCTTTCTTGATCACTCTCCCTTGATTTTACTGATGCTTTCCCAATTCTATGATTTTTATAAAAACATTTGAATTTTTCTTCACATTGACTAATATTCTATCCCTTTGACTTACTTGTTTTCAGTGGCCCTTTTCTTATGATTTATGATTGTTTACCCCATTCCAAAAATTTATGTCAACCACCCGATGATAACATGCACATACATACATTATGAGTATCCTTTGCCTAAGTGCACAATGAGTTATAAGGGAAGGTGTAGATTATCTATAACCAACCCTATTCTTCTATTTTTCATCATGTTTTCTATTGGCACATGTTTTCTTAATTTTCCCCTCGGATTCTATTATGTTTTCAGCCACTTGTCTTTTACTAAAATTATCATATGAAAAAAATCATAACTTATGCATTACTTTGTTGATACATGTGTACATGCTATGTTGTTGATAATAGTATATGTTTATTTACATACCAATTTTATAAGCACACGCTTTTTACAACGTACTTGAGTTTAAATGCAAGACATACATATTGTACATGGACATAGACACGTAGATATTTGTCTTAGCTCGCATCCAAGGGTTGTACCTACCTAAATTAATTAGAATAGATTGATTTAATTAATTTAATTAGGATTTCTTACTATATGTTACAAGGTATAGAATAATATAGGTATTTATAGATTTACAATGGAAACTAAACCATTTATAAGCATATCAAACTACTAAAGCAATTGAAAACACGAGAAAGGTTAGAAAGGTGGCTTGGTTATCTTAGGTCATCTTTAGACTGTGTCATTGTCAGATCTAGATGTATGGAGAAATTTGAGTGTACCTAGATTAACCATTCTTTACAAAATTCATGCAAGGGTAGGATTTTATTTATGGTGAGACCGGATCCCACAAAATGACATTTCCAACTATCTCAAATTGATAGCTCATTGGGTATTGATTTTTTTAGTTTCTTTGTTGTCTCCTTTATCGCACTTCCATAGGTTTAAATTTTCATATAACCCCGTATTTTTACCTATACGTGAAAAAAAATAGCTTCCTACAAGAACCTCAAGCACTCATTAGACTTTAAAATAAATATGAAAATGCTTGAGTCGATCCGACTTCAATGACCACCTCATTTATGAGTCACCAAGTTTTATACTACATTTTACACTCAATGTAGTTATCCTAGGGCATTGTGCTAATGTGCACGCGATCTAGAACCCTTGACCTATTGATTCCCTTGCATTTTTACTCCAATATTTTTATGCTAATTTTTGTTAGGAACTTGTGTCCTAACCTTCTCTTTGCATTATTAGTGTATTAGTCATTATGGATGCATATGCTTTGTAAGTCGTCCCTTGAGCATATTTGAATTATCCCACATACATGGGAAGTAGTAGTTGTTAGAATAGACTTAGTATATAAGTAAGTGTTGAGGCCCAATGAAGGCATCCATGAATATTATTGTATTGAGATTTCTCAAAGGAGGTTTCCCCCTCAAAGTGGCCTATGATATAAAGGTTATTTGAGTTATTTCCCAAAGTTCATTTCATTGTTCATTTATTTTATGTAGTTCGTAAATCTATGTGGATGTGTAGATTTGGATCACTGCGCAAGATGAATTAGTTAAAATGAAAACACCAAACCAACTACTAAAATAGAATGGGATTTTGATGTCATTGTAAAGAGAGGGGCAATTGTGTTTTCTTTCATTGACTAAAGTGGGTAAAACTCTTCCAGATATGAATATAAACATGCACACTTGAAAAATGTTAGTTATTTTTTGGTTGTTAGGGGACCTACCTCGGTCAAATCCCTAACCCTTTTAAGGATATAAAATACATTTTATTGATGTAAAAAGACAAAATAGTAAATAAAATGACAAGTATACCTAATTCAGATTATAGGACAATCATAGTGGCGTTTCGCCAAGAATCACATGGAGATCACAAGCTAATCTCAGTTGCAATTCATTCCTATGTTAATATTTTTCTAGGACAATGTTGCAGTAAGTTAGATCTATCCTTTGAACTTCATTTTTTCTTCTTCAAAACCTACAAAACCAAGATATGTGAGAAAGAGAGAAAGAAAACTCAAGTATAGTCTTTGTTAACTAAGATCTATTCAGGGGTTAGAATGAGGGGGGCTGAAGGTGTGGGTTAGGTTGAGCTAGAATAGGTTGATTTTTGCATGCGACTCAAAGCACGGGAAGGGATAGCAATTTTGTAGGGAGTAGCATGGGTGGAGGGTTAGCTCACAAGGATGGAGGAAGGTGGAGATGAATTTGATTTTGATGAAGCGAGAAGGAATATGGCAAGTAATGCGGGGAGATGCGGGAGTCACCATGACGACTTGAGTGGCAAATGTGAAGTGGAGGTGGATTAGGGAGTGATGATTTGTATACATTACGGAGGAGGGGGTGAGCTCATTCGTGTGTGATAGAAATGGGAGGATGAGGGAGGATTCGAGATAGGGACTCATTTGGGTTAAACAGGTTGATTTGTCCAAGGCATGAGGAAGGCATTCACTATGGTGAAAGGTTGTGTGAGAAGGGTGCATTCAAGGGTGTTTACGGGGATGAACGGGACGTGCGAGTCGAGGGAAGGTTATAGAGTTAGTTAAGTCAATTCTTTATGAGTTGGGGGTATTTCTTCTAGAATATTCATAGAAGGGGGAAGTTACAATGGATTCACATGCGTGACTTGGCGGTGGGTAAGGGGTTTAGATGACGCTCACGAGTGGTGAGTCACTTTTGTGACTCGGCGAGAGTAGAGAGGGATATTGAAATGGTTAGGAAATTTTGATAGCAAATCATAGGGGTGATCATCGGGGAAAGGGTTTTGGTGGATGTCAAGTATGGATGGGAGCGAGCTAGGACACAAGCATGACTAAGGCTGGGAGGTAGGGGTGTGGAGTGGGTAAGGTGAGCCAACTTAGTTTGAGATGGAAAAGGTGTGGCGTAGGGATGGGTTATGTTAGGGTAGGTGGGTGGGGTGGGGTAGTGTTAAGTGGCTACGATGTGGTAGGTTATTTTGGAATTTTTCAATATTTTGATTGGAATTTTTTTGAAATTTTTATGTAATTTTTTTATGTTTTTTGAATTGTTTGGATTTTGAGGGTGGAGATGAAAAATGTTGAAAATGCAAAAGACGGTTGAATAATGGTTGATACCATGAAAATGAAGAAAAAAACATAATGATAAGTTCGAGTGAATGAGATGCCCACATATGTTCATTCCGACCGAGGTAAAATGTAAATATGTTCCATGACCTCGATTATGGGGATGAAGTACAAGAGTGAAAGTGTTAGTGTATGAAAACAAAGTGATATGGCAAGTGTGATGTTGAACACATAATGAACTTGAAAACATGAAACATGAGACAAAAAGTGTCCTAAAATAAAATCTTGAACAAGGTCTAAATTGTACAAGGTGACATAATATCCTTATGGCTCATTGAGATATGATGTGTGCGTGTGAGAGTGAATTGACCACTTGAAATGAAGATTCGTAAGGCAGTGAATGAAAAAATAAACCAACGTGTAGGGATGAATGAAATAGGATATTTTTATTGAATGAGATGGAGGTTTATTGTAAGTTGTGCATTTCTCGATTGTCATCTAGGCATCAATAACCCCAATAGAGGTACATATGTGTCTAGTTACGATATTTCTCTATTGTCACCAAGTGTCCATATCCTTGTTTGAGATACTAAAAAGACCCATGAGAGAGTGCTTGATATTTCTCTTGTTTTCTTTTGAATTTTGACTTTTGATTTTAATTATTTTTATTTGTTTTTCACATGATATTCAACTCTCTCGTTTTCCTATGGATTTAGAACCACGAATGGCTTGATTGAGGAATTTGAAGTGATGATGGAGACGATAGTTGGAAAGCGTCAACCAAGAATTCCCTTGGGTCTTCAAGACAAGTTGTTAAGTGTGTAAGCGTGCATGAATCTCTAAGAGGAAATTCATTCTTCACCAAGTAAGGAGAGACCAAGTTCAAGAAACTGTAGTAGAGATTATTGACTCAAAAAATACGATAATAAGATGATCAAAGTTTGCACCGGTTGTGAAACAAACTAAAATTTGGAATGTGAATGAACTGAAAGTGAAATGTGTAGTAGTGAATGGGTAATTTGAATGAAATAGGAGTGAAGTGAATATGGAATAACATAGTAATGTATGGAGAAAAGGTGGAAGGACATCCGTGGGCAAGCGTTGTTTATTGCAATTTTTGAAATATATTGATTTTTTTAATTTTTGAAAGATGTTTAGTTGTGTGAAAGTAGTTGTTTGTGTTTATGTTTATGTGGAGGATGAGGTCATATTTCAAATCCAACCTAACAAAAAGAAGCAAAATGTATGGAGTATATAAAAGGCGGTAGTGAAGACAAATGAAATGTCCCCTAGTCCACATAGGACGAGATGAATAAGGGACATGATGCACAAAATAAAGTGTAGATGAGATAGATGATTGGATTGACATGAATGAAGTGACGATAAATTAAGCAACAATTATGAATAAAATCCACATAATGGTGGTGTGTCAAGAGCATGAGTGTGAGGATGAATTAGAAAATAAAGGTGATGAATGTGGTGGATGTGCGAGAATTTCAAGGTCGGGGACATGAATACAAACCAATGGTAGATGGTGAATGGTGGATTATTATGAAGTGTGGTACAAGGGATGATATTAGGTAGATGGGGTGTAGAGAATATAGTGATGTGCGAAGAAAGTGTAATAGTCAATGGTGTGATCTTGTGATGAGTTGGTGTAATAATAGAAGGATGACATGGAATAGGAAGCATTATTGAAGAATGAATGTGAAACAAATGAGAATGTGGTAGAAAACTGAAAGGATGTGGAATCATAACTCAAGGTGGAGAAGGCTTATGAGGCCCATGCATAAGAACAGAGGGGTGTGTGAGTGTTATTAATGATGTGGGCTCAAGAGGATGAGAGAATAATAAGAAGTGGGCTTGAACAAGTGGTGTTGAATATAAGAGGGTGATTGTGAAAGAAATATCCAAAGAAAGTGAGGAAATGAGTGTACACATAGGTGACTTGATGTTAGAATGTGTTATATATTTTGTATATAGTATACCCAGGAGTACTATACACCTCTTCCACAAGCTCAAAATCCCTATTTTTTTTAGAGTATAGATATGTTATTTTTATCTATACGTATATATGGGTGGTATCATAATCCATGAATTATAGGGAACCATTATGGGTGTTTATTAGCCCATGGTTTTGGTACCCATTGTATTGTAAAACTGCTTTGACAGTTTCTTACTATTTTGCTTACAAATAGCTAGACATGCAGTAGTGTAAAGTATAACTTGGAAATACATTATTGTATTGCAAATGGTTAAGTTAATGCAATAAGAGAGAGAATTTGTTGTGCTAGGTTTTTTCCCGAAAGGGTTTCTAGGTTAAATCTTGTGTTTTGTCATTTGTTTTCTTTGATTATCTTGAATATTTTATTCAATATAGCTTCTTGTTTATTAGTTTATCGGATTGATTCTCTTCATTTGGTATCAGAGCTAGGTTTTAGATTTTATGTGAAGAGTTAGGGTTTCTAAAACCTATGATAAAAAAATTTGAGTGGGAGCTCTCTTTGGTGAATTTTTCAAGTAGAAGAAAATGACGGGAAGCACAAGGATTGAAATCAAAAAATTTAATGGCCAACATTTTGAGTTATGGAAGCTCAAGATGGAAGATATTCTTATGGATAGAGATCAGTGGATTGTTGTTTTGAAGTCATGCCTATGGGTATGAAGGTAAAGGACTTGGAAAATATTGATAGGAAGGTAATGAGTTCAATCATATTGTGTCATCGATTCAATTTTTCTAGATGTGTTAAATGAGAAATCCACTCGGTGTTATGGGAGACGTTGGGGACTTTGTATCGTAAAAATTTTCTAGTGAACAAATTGTTTCTCTCAATAATCTATATTCATTGAGAATGAATGACGTAGACTCTGTTGTAGAACATATGAATGTCTTTAATATTTTGGTAAGTCAGTTGATTTCTATTAATGTTGATCAAAGAACACTTGACAGAACTCACACAAGAATTCCACATGGGAAAAGACGAGTAGTTAAAAGTATACTTTTTTTATAATGGTAAATTGTCCAGATTGAATGGGAAAGGAAACAAGATGATAATCTGAATCATGGGTAAAGTTAGAAACAAACAGACCATGTTTAAGGGCACGAATGGATAGGAAGAACACATGCACGGAGCAGAAGTTCAACATTCAAGACTTAGCCATTTTGAGCATGAAGACCTATTTTTAGAAGATGGCGTGCGGAACACACCAATGATGCAGAGATGTGCACGCCACGCATTTTCTATATTTGGAGGATCGATTGAAGTTTTTGCATGAAGACGATCTAAGAATAGGATTTTCACTTTAGTTAACTATAAGAGGTCTATAGATAGCACACTTACATGTGTGGCTATGCATGTAAACGACACGTGGCTATTAATAGCATGTGGCCTATTTTTGGAATAGATAAGCAGTGAAGGCTAAGTCCCCACCCTATATATATGTGTGTGTGTGTGTGTGTGTGTGTGTGTGTGTGTGTGTGTGTGTGTGTGTGTGTGTGTGTGTGTGTGTGTGTGTGTGTGTGTAGTGAATTACTTGAGAGAGAGAGAGAGAGAGATGAGAGATATATAGGTATATGTAGAGTATAAGAGGTAAGCATAAAGAGATATGTGCATATGACTAGATTATTGTATCATATCCATGCACGCATCGGTATAGAATGCCATTATTATAAGGAGCTTCTTTTTTATTAATAGATGGAAGTTATTGGTTGAATCTAAGTGTCATTCCTATGTGTAATGAGTAGTGCATGTTCTTGATTCAATCATGATTATTATTTAAGCTTGTTCTTTCATAGATATGAATATGGCATGCATTGTAGAATGATGGATTAGTTATGGATCTATATGTTTCTTCCTTCATCACGATAACATCTTTCTACAACAACCCTAAAGAGGGACTTGGTACCTTTGCACGCTTTGGGTGAGTGCTCAGTCTAGGTTGAGTGATGTGCCAACACGTCTAGGGTGTTATCTGGTAAATTCTAGGTTGCATCATTGGTTCTATTTTCGGGACCTCTTTTTCAGTTGTTTTCAGGATGGTTTACGATGAAGACATATCGGTTAACTCTAGAAAGTATTGAGGAGTGGATACATGACCTAGAGGAAGAATATGCACGATGGTTTATCAGTGGATCTAAGTTTAACACACGCATTTAGGTAGAATAGAATCGTATGATAGCTTATATGAGAGATTTTTGCCATCTTTCCAATAGAATTATACGAGTGGCTGATTGCTTATGCATCTAACTAGAATTGGAGGTATCGCGCACTTGCCTGGACACAGGAAGAATTTAAGACCCTTTATGATGATGATCTGATTGGGAATTGCATTGTGGATACGTGGTTTCATGGTTTCTAAACAGTTATATTTTGGAATATTCAATTTCGACATATTCTTACTCCTGGAGGTAGCTAAATTCTTGTTTTTGTGGTATCCTGAGGATCATATCTATAAGGTATTCCACTAGCGATCAAGATCTTGATGGTAACTTTGAACCCGGGAGAGTAAACCAATGCTAACAAAAATTCCCACGCATGAGGGCAAGGAACAGGTTTGGTGAAAGATGGCAGACCTAGTAGTAGGCAAGAGAGAAAGGCTTAAGTATAATGAGGCACACGAGAGGGAGATAGAGAAGTAGTGTACCATTTCAGAAAGTATGGCGTTGAGGAGAGAGATGGCTCGTGAAGGATTTGAAGCTCATGTAGAAGATGTGGAGCCAGAGCATCGGAACTCCCCATCTTGGAAAGTATGATATAGATCCTCCTTGGCTTCACATAGAAGTGCACAACAAAGACTACCTAGGCCATGGGCGTACATCTTAATCCACCTGGTGACCTAGCCCTTGTTCTTGGTTTTCCAATATCTAGTATGAAAAGTAACTAGCAAGCTAACTTGGGAAGTAGGAGAGCAGGAGTAAGTCAGGGAGCAAGTACATCAATGGCAGGAAAGACAGATTCAAACTTATTTGGAGGAACATTTTTAGGCACATCATCCACATAGAACGTGAGCGCGTAGAATGTTGGATTCACCTCTGGAATTGGAACTACCTTATAGACTGTAGGGGTTCAGTATAGTACTACTGTCAAAGCACATGGGAGTACATCTACAAGTCCTATTCCAGCTACAAGTGAAGGATCATGAGGTATAGGTGGTTCTAGTTCCGGTGGATATGTGGTTCTAGAGGTAGAGGAAACACAGAGGTTTTGGATCAAGTGGTCAAGGCCTACAACAACCACAAAATATCTATATGGAGATGTCTCTTCATCTCCCATAGTATAGAGGTATAGAGGATGCTTGCCAAATATGTACATATGTGTGAAATCTTATGGCACGTGAAAGGGATCACGGCTTCTGAGTGCAAGGAAAGTCAATTTGCTACTACATTACAAGGACGTGCACACAACTAGTATAGGAAGTTTGACCCTGATCAAACTTGCATGGATTATGTAGTGCTAAAGGATGCTTTCTTGAAAGAGTTCCATATCCCTGAGTTTGATTAGAAGAGTATAAGTGCGCTCAAAGATATCAAGCAAGGCACTACTGAGAGTGTACATGAGTATGATGCCCATTTTAAAACACTCATATCTAAGCTTTCTTATGATATTCACGCAAGCTAACATGCACAATGGTTCATTGGTGGATTGATTACACCATTCAAAAGAGCACTATCACATAAGACATACATTGATCCATGTGAAAGCACTGGAAGCAGCTTTGCATGCTGAGGTAGTTGGGAGCATTGACACTGGCATTAGTCCATTCTTAGAGGCACAAATTGTAGCTATGGAAAAGTAGTTAGAGAAGCTATCAAAAAATTTAGCCCATGAAACGCACTTAGGAATTTGGTGTACAGATTGTGAAGTGGAAGGTCACACCAAGGATAGTTTCCCTCATAGATATATATGCTCATTACTGTTGGATTATGAGATCTATCATTTGAATCATGATGCTAGTCACTGTCCTTTGTTACAACACGTGATAAGGAAGAATGTATCCTACTTTTGCAAAATTTGCAAGTCCATGACCCATGATACCGAGGATTATTGATTGATTGGTTAGATTCATGATTTTATAGATATCGGGGTATGACACAAGTATAACGGATAACTCTAAGAACAAGAACAAGCACCAAGATCGGGATCATAATCAACCGTGCTATGACAAGAATGAGGGCCGTTTTGAAGGAGGTCATGGAAGAGGACGTGGATATCATGAGGTGGATATAGAGGACAAGGCTGTGGTGTAGGAAGAAGCAAGTTTCCTCGAGGAACATGCTATACATGTGGATCCCTTGATCATTATAGGCGCGAATGTCCCCAAATGTTACATGTTCTTTCTGTGGAAAGAATCATAGCTATGAGGAGTTCCTAGACTTATATGAGCATCTTAGTAAACAACATAAGCAGGAAAACAAAGGTGCAAGGATGGTTAGGATCCAACTTGTGGAGGAAAATCAGTGGATGCCCAAGATAGCACTAGAACCTAAGGCCTTAACTAGCTATTACCACACATGTTGAAGTGGCACACGCAAAGAGAGGCATCGTACCAAAAAGCCTACGATCACCAAGGAGGAGGTTTTACATGCAAGGTACCTATATCCTGCTCATCATAAGAAAGTTTACTAGGATACCATGGAAGTGCTAAGGAATCTTCAGGGTGAGATACAGTACTTAAAGGAGCGAAAGAAATCATCATGAGAGATAGTCCAAAATGATATTGATGATCTCGAGAGAAGTGTGAAAATGTTTGCGCCAGAGAGAACATCATTCCACTATTAGGAAAGTTGTTAAAAGGGAACACTTCACGTGCAAGTATTAAGACCGGATAGTAGATCCTACATGCAAATATTTCCTCTAATAGCATTGACTATGATAAAGAAATTACTCAATGTTGTTGTGGATGGATGGATTTTTGAGCAACATATTGATTGATACAGATACGGAAGTGAATGTGCTTACATTAGATGCATGGGTAAAATGGGGAGGTCCTCCATTACAGCCATCATCTAATGTGTTCTTTATGGTAAACCAGACTAATACCACTCCCATAGGAGTTTTGAAGGATGCATCTATAACCATACAAGGGGTCAAATTCACTGGGATTTTTAGGTATTAGCACTTGCAAAAGTAGAAAGTTTTCCAACCTTGCTTGGACACCCTTGGTGTTATGCAAATAATGCTGATTTGAGATTCAATAAGGGGTATATCATCTTTGAGAACAAAGAGGAAAGGGTTGTGATACCTTTGACATATGGGAATTCTACACCATATGTTGAGCCTCTAAGTGAGGAGGACTTAAACAGAATCTATGTATGCACTATTTAGGACCCAGAGGTCAATGAGCCATCAAAGGAAGGAATCCTACAAGTGGGAGGATTCTCACTCTATTAGTGATACTACAAGTATTACTTGTGACAATTGGGCTCATGGTACATATGAACTAGTAGGATGCAAGGTAAAAATCATGGTTGCGCGCAAGAATGGACTTCATTCTTCTTGATTCGATGATAGGTAGCGTAGTACCTTGGTATATAGGAGCAGAAGATCTTCATGTATTCTTACAAGCCATGGAGGCACAGTGGATAGACCAGGTCAGGAGAAGAGACATGTTAGCATATGTCTTGCACAGGACAGCAGCACACTTATGGGTAGTTCATAGAGATAATCTTATGGAGTGGAAGGAGATCAGATTCACCCTATCTACTAGGTTTGTAAGAAGCAATGCACCTACACAAATTTGCATTTATAATAGTGATCAACCTGTTCAGCACCACATTCAAAGAATGTGAGAGACTCTATATAGCAGGACAAGAAGCATTACCACCTTCACTCTAGGTGCATAAATTGTATTCCACTCTACAAGGGTGCGCACACGCTTGGTATGTATATGCATAAACTACATCGAGAGACTGGGAATTGGTAGAATTTGACTATAGGAATGCTCCAGACCTTTGACTACTTCTCGACTAAACCTCCAATAGAAGAAGCATTAAAAATTTTCAAGCACTTAACTATGGGAGATAGTGCAAAGGTAGAAGAGAATATTCAAGAATTATTTGGTGAGACAAGAGTTTGGAGCACATTTTGAAAAGGAAGAAGAAATGGACTCCATACTACTTGAAACACTTTCCTTGAGAAAGAGAAAGGAAAGATGGTTTACATCGTGGATGATGAGGAAGTTGAGAACCTAGATATTAAACATTCACAAGGGGTACACGAGGTCTTGGATAGTGCAGAATAAGGATACACATGCCTATCACAAACCCATGAAGACAAAGAAGGTGAATATAGGTTTGGAGGCTAAGCCTAAGGAGGTCATAATTGGAGACTATTGGTCAGAATCGGAAGTGGAAAAGATCATTGAGTTACTCAGGGATTATCAAGACTTATTCCCTCGAGGGTATCATGAACTTAAAGGCATGCATGAATCACTTGGGGAAATGAAGATAAAACTTAAGGAAGGTACATGCCCAAAGGAGAAAGAGACCTTACAGAATGAATCCTAATTTGCGCGAAAAGGTAAAAGAAGAGATTGATAACATGTTGAAATCTGGAATTATCAAGCCCCTTGATGAGTCATAATGGGTTAGTCCAATGGTGATCAATATCAAGAAGGATGGATGAATTCAAATATGTGTGGACTACAGGGAGCTAAATGCGCATGTGTAACAGACCCATTCCCTATGTCATTTACTTGAGGAAATACTAGAAGGAGTTGCAGGGCGCAAAATATATTCCTTCACAGATGGGTTTTTTGGGTATCATCAGGTTAGGATTACTTAGGAGGATCAAGAAAAGACAAATTTTACTACTAAATGGGGTAGTTTTTCCTATACTATGATGCCTTTTGGATTAAAAAATGTGCCTATTGTATTCTCACGCATAGTTGTTCAGAATTCAAATATTTTATTCACAACTTCTTACAGGTCTACCTCGATGATTGGAAAGTATATGGGCTTGTTAAGGATCACTGTGACAATTGCACTTAATGTTTGAATGGTGTAGACAATTGAGTATCTCTTTGAACATCAAGAAGTTCATATTTGCTACACCTTTTGGAATAATATTAGGACATATAATTTGCAAGGAAGGTTTGTTGGTTGATCCAAATTAAGGTTGCTAGTCATTCTAGGCCTAGAAGCACCACCTACCATCAAAGTGAGGTGTACGTGGATTTTTAGGTCACACAGGATATTATAGAAAATTCATCAAGGGATATGCAAAAATTGCCACACCTTTGAGAGGAGTTACTAAAAGGAAAAGGTACATTCTATTGGGGAGAATCGCAACAACGCACGTTTGAAACATTGAAAGAGAAACTTACTACCGCGCCTATCCTACATTTTCCTTCATGGGACAAACCATTTCATGTACATGTGGATGCCTCTAGCATGGCCATTGGCATATATTAGCTCAACCTAGAGAAGGTATTTTTGATCATCCTATCTACTTTTGATAATAGGAAGCTAACTCCTCTAATAAATTATACAACTACAGCACGAAGCTTTGTCAATGATCTATGCATTGCACAAGTTTCGATAGTATTTTCTAGCTACACCATTTGTATTCTATATGGATCACATGGCATTGAATTATTTGGTAAAAAAACCTCTTACAAGGGCACATATGTAGATGGGTACTCCTATTTCAAGAGTTTGATTTCACAATTGTGGTGAAGCTAGGGAAAAGTAACTCTATGGACCAGACCACTTGTTTAGAATTAAATCAAGAGAGGAAGCACAGACAATTAAAGAAACCATGCTAGATGCACAATTATATAGGTTACAACGACACACATCATCATAATTCAAATACATTCTTGTCTTTCTATGGGCTGGTGTGGTACCGAAGGAATGAAGGCATTAGAAAATAAACATCTTGTTATACGCGTGGTACCATTTATGTTGATCAGTGGTGACCTCTACAAGTTAGGCAGAGATGAAGTATTACGCCGTTGTGTATTAGAGCATGAGTGCAAGGATATTATGGAAGAATCCCATGGTGGTATTGCAGAGGCCATTATGCAGGTGATGCAACTTCCCGAAAGATCCTACTTGTTAGATTATGGTGGGAGACATTGTATAAAGACTATAAAGAATATTGTAAGGCATGTGACCATTGTCACCAACGCCTAGGAAAACCAGGAAAAGAGATGAGATGCCTTTGAGACCTAATTACTAGTGCTGAACCATTTGAGAAATGGGCCATTGATTTTGTAGGACCTATTTCACCAGCCACGTGCAGACTGGATCACGCTATATCATTACTTGCACAGATTATCTCACACGGTGGGTAGAAGTAGCACCTACGAAGGACTGTACAACAACTACAACAGCTAGGTTTCTATGGGAGAATGTTCTTACAAGATATGGATGTCCTTTAAGTTTGACAAGTGATAGGGGTACACACTTTTTAAATGAAACCATAAGGATCCTATTAGATGAGTTTATGGTTGCCCACCATAAGACTACACCTTACCACCCTTAGGAAAATGGAACTGCTGAGGCTTTCAACAAGATTTTGAGCCAGACATTGACAAAAATTTGTGATGTTGGAAGAAAGGATTGGGATGATAAAGTTCAGCTTTTTCTTTGGGCATATAGAACAACTTATAAGAGATTGAACAAAGCCACACCATTTCAGTTGGTGTTTGCACGTAAGCCATTCTCCCTATAGAATTTATGTTACCTTCTTTGCACATTGCACACTGGAGGTCTAGATGATGAGCAGGCTTTAGAAGAGTGTATTGAGAAGATGATTCACTAGGATGAGTGACGAGCCATAGCACGACGATGGATTCAAAAGTAGGAAAAGGCCAGGCAAAAAGCATGGCATGACAGAAACATAAGGGATAAGAAGTTTGAGATTAGACAAATGGTACTTCTTTATGACTCTAAGTTCTTGTGCCATCTAGGCAAGCTCAAAGTACATTGGTTGGGGCCAGTATGTCATCACTTACATACTTGAATCATGTGCTTTCCAGTTAGAAGCACTTGATGGAACACGGCTACCCTGGTTACTTTAACGGGAGTAGGTGAAGCCCTACTATAAATAAGTCTTCTTGGTGTTTGTAATAAGGCAGTATTGCCATTTAGATTAGGTTTTCAATTATGTATTTCCTTAATGTATTTCCTTCATTGTCGTTATGCTTTATCAATTTAGTTATTGTTCTTGTGTAATAAGCGCTTTGTGCGCATGAAGCTAATTACTATGTGAAGAATGTTTATGCGCAGAGGACTGCACATACTTTTAGTGTGGGGTGGTTGTAGTTATCCAAGTAAAATATTGTGGGAATTGAAAGGTGAAAGGAATAAGTACTATGGGTGTGCTTTAAGTCAAAAGAAGATTGCTTCTCAAAAGTGACCAAGGATGGAGATGAATGAAAGGACAAGTATAACACGAGGTAAGAAGAGGCCATGATAACTACCAGGAGAAGGTACAGTGATGAGGTACTTGGGTGCAAGGCACACGCTGAAGAGAAGTCTGTGACCAGAGGGTAGGAAGGCACGCTAGAAGGTTATAGCTGGGGCGTGAAGATGTACCACATGGAATGAATGAATTTGGTCAATGAATGAGAGGATATTTGGTAGGTGAAGGAGTAATAAATGCATCAAAATTTGAAAAATTATATAAGGATGGGATGTGAATTCATTTTTACCATTGCGACTAAGAGTATTTGAGGAAAGAGCTAAGTGCGAAGAGCCGAGTGATTGGGTTAAGGTGTGAAGGGTGTGAAACCAAGCATGACAAAATCTGTGTGAAAAGAAGCTTGTGTCCCCAGGTGGTGAAGGGTTTGAGTGAAGCAAGGTGAAAAAGAGGAGTTAGGGCAAAATTTTCCACCTAGGCACATGATTGAATCGAGCTAGGGTTTGATTTACAAATTGCAGAGTTAAAGAGGAGATGATTACAAGGTAAAAATGGCACCCAAGAAGGCAACTGCAGTAGGAGCAAAAGGAAAGAAGAAGGTGGTCATCGAGGAGGAAGAGATGGCACCCAAAAGTGATTTTTCAAAAATGCAATATCCAGAAGGATTCATCATCGGCCAGAATGGGATTCACCCATTAGAAAGAGAAAAGTAAGTGAATACAATCATAGGACCTCAGAGAACAAGAAGGAGCTCGATTCCTTACTCACTACAAGGATGAACAAACATATGGTAAATGACATGCCGGTTTATGATGATGTAGGCAAGAAGCTTCTAAAGAGAATTGGGGTCTACCAATTATATGAGCTTCCATATTTTGGGAAGTATGAGCCCTTGTACTAGTGGCTCATGAGTATAGAGTGCATGAGGAATTATTCTACTTTTCAGGACACATAGTTAGAATATCATCCGCGCTTATATCAACAATGTGACAGTTTGAGGCCACAGAGAGAATATATAAAGAATGATCTCATAGATAAAGCCACGATCTTAAAGACCAAACAGAGTTGGGGTACCTGAAGGGTCCACGCGGTATGGATATAGACAATTTGAAGAACTTTCCAGTTGTGCAAGTAGTAGCACACCTTGTTACAAATTTGAACGACTAGAGTGGTGGTCACAGGTAAATACTATGTGGTTACATGTTGCGTGCAAGATGTCAAAAGGAGCAGTCTACAATATTACAGGCTACATTGCAGAGAAAATAGTCGAGGAAGCATGCATAGGAGGGAAGATCAGCTTTGGGGTGTTCTATTAACACTGGTATTCATGGAAATTGGAGTACCAGACGGGCCGAAGGAAAAGGTATGGGAATACCCCATGGAGAATAAGTCACCAGCTGAAAGGTTCAGCAAGTACCTATGTAAAGGGTCCATGACAAATGACATCAAGAAAAGGGTGGAGAAATGGTACGACAGGCTCTGCATGCGACATTTGGAGAAGAGTGGCACATCCCAAAGGACCTACCATCAGTAGTGGGGAAACAAGTCCAGTTTTGTTGTATATCAACATTTCTACATCATGTGCTTCCCAATGAGAGATGGAGTCTGGAGCCCTTGGTGTAAATTTCCTTACGCATTCACTACAAGGTATTTCCAAGCATCTATTCATAGATTCACAGACACGTGCCAACTGGTATTCAATGCAGATAAGGTAGACTGTGACTACTACCACACATTGAGGAAAAAGTATGTGTATCCAGGAAGAAGTGCCTATGTTGAGAGGCTCATTTCGGAGGTATTGAATATTAAGCCAATAAGTCTAGTTGTAGCAGATATAGGGGTAGCATTAGTGTATCTTCAAATTGAAGCCCAAGATGGAGAATAATAAGTATGTGGAGAATGAATTCATGCTCCTAGGGCCACCAAGGGTAAGCACACAATGGAAAACATACCGCGCAAAGTCCCACAGAAACTGTTGAAGTAGAGGATGAAGAAGAGGAGCATGAAGATAGTGGAGGCTTGGAGCACATAAAGAAAGCAACCATATGACAAAGAAGAGTCACAGGCGTGACTACTCCACCTCAGGGACAAGGACGGAGAGAGGAAGATACAAAGGTTGAGAAAGGGTGAGCATAGATTTAAGAAAGTGTTTAGATGCACAAGGACTCAAGGTGGAACCCCACAAATGGTAAGGAAATCACCTCATCTCTCTCCACACAAGGAGACCACTGAACCAAAGAGGAGAAGAAAGTTGAAGTTAGATGAAGAAGTAGAGGAATCAAGGGAGAGCGAGTGTGTATCTCCTACCCCACTTGAGTAAGAAGATGAGCCACAGAATGAGGAAGATCAAAAAGATGAAGAGATGAAGGATGGAGAAGAAAGAGAGAAATAAACCTCCGTGATCTACACATGTGACTATTCAAGGTGTAACAGGAAAGGATCTTAACCTTGAAGCTACAATTTCCAAGGGACCTAGATCGAATAGGATGAGTTGGTAACATAGTGCAAAAATCATGGGCTATGCAGAGGACACCGGAAAAATCATCTGCGCACGTTTCCAAAACGTTGTAGAACAAAAGAATTTATTTTGCTAGGAATTAATGGATGGGGATATGGTGACCGTTCGCACTAAAAGCAACTCTCATGGTCAATGCATACCCATATGGATGAGCCTGACTTTGATGTATGTAAAGATTCATGCATGTCGAGATAGCTGAAGAAGGCACCCCAAACTAGACATATGACGATAAAGCCTACTATCATGTCAGATGAGCAGCTCAGCAACGCATTGGTGAAGGTTTCTACTAAAGTTGCTAGAAGAAACATGGACAAAGCTACAATGATAAGAGTGTTGTGTGAGGAGATAAAGACAAAGGATGTATAGATAACACTTATAACGCAAGAGAGGGACTTATCGTAGAAGAAGAACAAAGTATTTATCAAAGATCATCAGAGAGATATGGAGACAATGTCATAAGAGTTAGGCCACACTTAGAGACCAAGGTACCACAAATTTTCCCTCAATGAATACATTATGTAGGAAATTTGGTGGACCTGGTACTTGAAGATGAACCTCGTGCATTTTAGTGCCAAGGAATTCAAACAAGAGGCGAACGAGAGAAAGATTCGATGATGCAAAATATTGCATCTATAAAGGACTATTATAAAGTGCTACAAGAATTATTGAAGAAAGTAGACCAAGATTTGAACATCTGCATAGCTCCAGAGGTGCTTATCAACATAAATACCCTGGAAGAAAACAATGAGGTCTAGAGAGCAATGAAGGATGAAACATTGGGCCACACAAAATATTTTCAATGGTTAAGCAGAAGCACGAGGCCCTGGCAGCAACACAAGAGCCACACAAGACTCAGCTGGAAGAGCTTGGGAAGCTCATTGTGCAGAAGATGGATCTTCTAGAAGGAATAATGACCTCAATGTCTAGCATTGTGTTGGTTCTACAAAATGAAAAAGGGGAGATTGTGAGGGATGAATTAGAGTCCATTGTTGTGGACATTCCAGAAAAAGACAGAACAAGCACTCATTGAATGGCAAGCCTTGGAGGCCGGAATAAAGGAGGAGTATCCAGAGTTGATACTTCAAACTGATACAGAGGAGGTTACCTCATAAAACTTATTTATTCATCTACATTCTTTCATTCTTATTCTTTCCATTCTTCTATTCTTTACTTCAATTTTTAGAGATATCCATTTTCGGGGTGATAATGATATTAGTGTGGGGTAATGTTGATCAAAGAACACTTGACAAAACTCACACAAGAAGTCCCAAAGTCATGGGAAAACACTCCGGAGTTTAAGGGCACGAATGGATAGGAAGAATGCACGCGTGGAGAGCAAAGTTTAGAATTCAAGACTTAGCCAATTTTGAGCATTAAGACCTATTTTTAGAAGATGGCTTATGGAACACAACAACGATGCGAGAGACGTGCGCATCATGCATGCATTGTCTATCTTTAGAGGATTATATCAAAGCGTTTTACATGGAGACAAGCTAAGAATAGGATTTTCACTTTAGTTAACTATAAGAGGTCTATAGATAGCACACTTGCATGTGTGGCTATGCTTGTAAATGACGTGTGGCTATTAATAGCATGCAGCCTATTTTTGGAATAGATAAACGATGAAGGGAAAGTCCCCACCCTATGTGTGTGTGTGTGTGTGTGTGTGTGTGTGTGTGTGTGTGTGTGTGTGTGTGTGTGTGTAGTGAATTACCCGAGAGAGAGATGAGGATATATAGGTATATGTAGAGTGTAAGAAGTAAGCATAAAGAGATATGGGCATATGACTGGATTACTGTATCAGATCCATGAGCGCATTGGTATAGAATTCCATTATTGTAAGGAGCTTATGTTTTTATTATATATGGAAGTTATCAAGGCTGAATCTAAGTGTCATTCCTGTGTGTAATTGAGTATTGCATGTTCTTGATTCAATCATGATTATTGTTTAAGCTTGTTCTTTCATAGATCTGAATATGGCATGCATTGTAGAATGATGGATTGGTTATATATTTATATGTTTCTTCCTTCATCACGCTAACATCCTACTACAAAGAACCCTAAAGAGGAACTCCTGGAACCTTTGCGTGCTTCGGTGAGCGCTCGCCTAGGGCTGAGTGATGTGTCAAAGACGTATAGGGTGTTATCTAGTAAATTCTAGGCTACATCAATTAATATTAAAATGGAAGAAGAGGATTAGTGTATTACTCTTTTTTTGTTCTTTACCCGAGTCTTGGGATAATCTAGTTATGGCTATTACTAGTACTATGACAAAATTATTAGTTGAGGATGAAATTGTAGCCTTATTATAAGAATAAATGAGGTGGAAATCCATTGAGGATTATCAATCCAAGGATGCCTTATATGTAAGAGGTCATACCCAAGAGAAAAGAAAGAAGAGGAAAGGACATTCAAAGTCTAGAAGTAAATCAAAGAATACAGAAAAATATAAGAGGAAATGTTGGAACTGTGGTAAAATGGGGAATTTCACGAAAGACTCAGATCTAAAAAGGTAGAAAAGGGTAAGTCCTCTTCCGACAATGGTGGTGGATCTTCATATACAAAACCCTTTAATGAAGACTCGAGAGATTTGTTTTTGGCATCTTCCAGCTTGCATGCATGTGACAAAGGCATGGTTGATTGACTTCAGTGCCTCCTTTCATATGACACCACACAAGCAAAGTGATTCCGTGAATATGAAAAGTTTAATGGAGGTGATGTATATTTGGGAGACAACTCAACCTGCAAGATCATTGGTCATGGGAGAATCAAGATGAGGTTTACATATGGAAGTATTAAAACCCTCCCATGTGTTCTACGCATTCCAACTTTGACCAGAAAGCTAATATCTGTAAGTAAGATGAATGATGCAAGTGTTCGTGTAGAATTTAGTAAAGACATTCTTGCAAGATGCTTGTGGTGCAATGGTATTGGCAAGAGGCATCCGTACTGGAACATTATTTAAGCTTTTGGCAAGCGTTGTTATTGATGAGTGCAATAGCTCTATGGTTTTAGAGGAGAAGAAAGATTCATATCCAACTCCTACATTTGTTGCAATGAATACGATTTTATGGCATCAAAGGATGGGACACATCAAAGAGAAAGGTATTCATACTTTAAAATTAAAAGGTATGGTTGAAGGAATTTTTGAGTTTCCTTTAGATTTTGATTTTTGTGAGCATTGTGTGTTTGGAAAGTAAACTAGAGTAAAGTTTCCTACGAATGCTACAAGATCAGAAGGAATTCTACATTTGATACATAGTGATGTTTTTGGACCTGTAAAAGTTCCATCATTAGGAAAAATCCATGTTCTATGTTAGTTTCATAGATGATTTCTCAAGAAATACCTGGGTATATTTTATTTGGAATAAGTCTGAGGTTTTCAATAAATTCAAAGAGTTTAAGGCTCTTGTGGAAAATCAAACAAAAAGGAAGATAAAGGTTTTGAGAAGTGACAATGGTGGGGAATATTGCTCTAATGCCTTTGAGCAATTCTATAAAGAGTGTGGAATAGAAAGGTAGAAGAAAACTCCATATACACCACAACATAATGGAGTTGCAGAAAGGATGAACAAAACGTTGATGGATAAGTGTAGAAGTATGCTCAAGTGGTGCCAGTTTGACAAAAAATTCTAGGAAGAAGCAGTGGCAATTACGTGCTATTTGGTTAATAGATCACTGATATCAGCACTTGAAGGGAAAAATCCATAGGAAGCATGGACTGGTAAGAAACCCTCTATTAGACATTTACGTGTATTTGGTTTTATTGCTTATATGTATATTCTGAAAGAGAAAAGAACCGAGTTAGATAATAAATCTGCTAAGTGCATATTTATTAGATACTCTAATGGCGTAAAAGTATATTTTTAGCCGTAATGTAATTTTAGAGAGCTTAAGGAAATTCCATAGCAAGAAGAAAAAACCAAAGGAAGATCATGTTAAAATTAAGGAAAATGAATCGTGTGCAATTTGATGCGACTACTAAGATGAACCACAAAGAGAGTTGTAAGGGGAAGATTTAGATGAATCAAAGAGGAACCAGAAGATGTTGAACCATATTATCCTATCTTAAGAAGATCGATCGGGCCGAGAAGGGCACCCGAGAGGTATAGTCCTCCTGATTTTTGTTCTACTTTTGTTTGCTTAGTTTTATCTCATTCTCGTGTGATGAACCTAAGACTATGAAGGAGGCTTTTGGATCTAATGAAAGAAATTTTTGGAAAAAGTATATGGAGGAAGAAATGGAGTCCTTATATAAGAATAATACATGGGACTTGGTGAAATTACCTCCTGGAAGAAAACAGTTGGTTGTAAATGGGTGTTTAAGAAGAAGTATAATGCAGATGGGAAAATAGAAAAGTATAAAGCTCGCCTTGTGGAAAAGGGTTTCTCTCAAGTGGAGGGACTCAATTTTGGTGAGATATTTTCTCTTGTTGCTAAGTTACATTCTATTAGATTTCTTTTAGCTATTGTTGTTGCTTTTGATCTGGAAATAGAGCAGATGGATGTTAAGACAACGATTTTTGCATGGTGAGCTTGAGGAGGAAATATACATGACGCAACCATAAATATTTAAGATCAAAGGAAAGGAATATTTGGTGTGTAGGCTGAAAAATTCATTATATGGCTTGAAGCAATCACCAAGAATGTGGAACCAGAAATTTGACAAGTATGTGTTGAGACTTGGGCTCGAAAGAAGTAAAGTTGACCCCTGTGTTTATTTTAAACATGAAGGTGAATATTATGTTATCATTGTATTGGTAATGTAGAGAAATTGGTCAATCATGTTAAATCTCAACTCTCATCTCATTTTGATATGAAGGATCTCGGTGTTACAAAAATTATTTTGGGCATGGAAATAAAAAGAGATCGTGTAAATATGAAACTAGTGTTAAATCAAAGAAAGTATCTTGAGGTGATATTGCAAAGGTTTCAAATGCATGAAAGTAAACTTGTTAGTATTCCTTTTCCTGTTGGTCAAAAGTTGTCTTCTAAACAATGTCCTAAAACTAAAGAAGAAATAGAGGACATGTCTCAGGTACCATATGCTAGTGCAGTTGGTAGTTTGATGTATGCAATGGTTTGTACTAGACCTGATATTGCACATGCAGTGGGAGTAGTGAGTAGATTCATGTCAAATCCTGGAAAGGAACATTGGACTGTGGTAAAGAGAATCTTTAGGTACTTGTGTGGGACATCTAATTATGTAATTTATTATCAGGGAAAACCTGATGAAAGTAAAACATTAGATCTACATGGTTTTGTGGATTTCGACTGGGGTGGAGACTTGGATATGCGCAGATCTACCAATGGGTATGTTTTCAACTTGTTTGGTGGAGCGGTAAGTTGGATGAGTAAACATCAAGCAAGTGTTGTGATATCCACCACAAAGGTTGAGTACATGGTAGCTACTCATGCAAGTAAAGAAGCGGTTTGGCTTCGATGACTGATCTCCACTATTGGGTTCACTCAAAATGTTGTAAGGATCGATCAGTGATACCAAAGTGTAGTTTTTTATACAAAAAGAAACGTGATTATCATTCAAGAATGAAACACATTGATGTTCAATACCATTTTGTAAGAGAAATGGTGGAGGAGAAGAAGATACTACTAAGTAAGGTGGACATAAAGGATAATGTTGTTGACTCTTTAACTAAGGTTGTGAGTGCTGAGAAATTTTATTGGTGTAGAAAATTGATGGGCTTGAATGCCCTGAATTGCTAACTATATGGAAGTGTAGCCCATTTTTCAATGTATACAACAAGTGGGAGAATGTTAAATGTGTTGTATATTTTATATAATGTACACCTCTTCCACGAGCGTTAGCTAGCAAGGGTCCGAGGAGTATAGATATGTTATTTTTATCTATACGTATATATGGGTGGTGTCATAATCCATGAATCATGGAGAACCATTATGGGTGTTTATTATCTCATAGTTTTGGTACTCATTGTATTGTAAAACCACTTTGACGGTTTCTTCTGTTTTGCATAAAAATAGTTGGAGATGCGAGGGTAAAGCAAAACTTGGAAGTACATTATTTTATTGTAAATAGTTAAGTTAATGCAATAAGAGAGAGAAGTTATTGTGTTGGGTTTTTTCCCGAAAGGGTTTCCCAAGTTAAATCTTGTGTTTTGTCATTTGTTTTCTTTGATTATCTTGAATATTATGTTCAGTGTAGCTTCTTGTTTATTAGTTTATCGAATGATTCTCTTCACTTGTGAGGAAGAGATGAAATAACATGTAGATATGTATTATAGGGATTAGATGTAAGAGGAACTTAAATGAATGTAATGGATGATATAGAATGTAATGGAGGTTCCACAAGCAATAATAAACCTTGGATGAGTGGTGATGAAGGAAGTGAGATGCATGGGGAAAATTTCTATGAGGTAGGTAAAGTGATACATGGGACCCTATTGAATGATGAGAAAAATGTATATATATTGATGGGTTGTTTGATAAGTGGAGTGTATATGAGTGAAGAAAATGAAGAATTAGGATCTATGGTGGGAAATATGGAACCACATGATGATATATATGGTTGAGAGGTAGATAGAGGCGGTGATAATGTGGAAGAGTTTAGAAAGGATAGGGATGAGACTACGTCTACATAGTGAAAGGACATGATAGTGGAGATTAATACACAAATGATGTTGGCGATAAGTGATTAGGTGAGCACGATGGTGTTGAGTCCAAGGTGAAATAATGTAATGGAATGGATTGGGAAGTGTTTGATTTATATGATGAGACATTAAGTGAGCATGATTATTATGATGTATTGGGAATGATCAATGGGATAAGTGAGACGTGACACATGGAGAAGATGTGGAAATAGGATTGTATGAAGTGACCAGATGGTCGTTAGTAGATGGAGGAGGAGATGGTTGTTCAACAGCAATGTCCCCCTTGTCAAGAAGATTTTGAATGATGTTTCAAAGTTGAGGACACGAATCAATGGGATGACGATGGTAAGAACATGTGTTATTGGTGCAATCGCTAAAATGCAGGGGTGGTTTGGGATGGAGAGTGATGAGATCATCATCAAGAAAATTTTAGAGAATAGAGGAAAGTGGCTTATTCAATGGGGTGAATTTGCGAGGGGGTTGGATGAAGCTAAAATCCTTATGAGCATGTAATGAATGTGAAGATGTGGGTTTAGAAGGTGATTAAGTATGAAGAGGACCTGATTGGCATACACGGTGAACATGGGAGTGGAATGGTGTGGCAGTTGGTGGAGGGATGGATACAAGAAGAAATGAGGGAGGATGACCAATATGGACATCCTTGAGGAGTTGTGCCATGCACACAGCTTCATCAAATGTGTGGAATGATTGAATTTGTAAGTGGTAAGAGATGTGGGGACATAACTTTTGGAAAAGAGGTCAATGAGCTCAGATTATAGGAGGGAAAATTAAAGGTGGTGAACAAGTGCATGCCAACGCGCAACAAAGTCAATAATAGACTCGTTATGGGATTGAAAAATCATGTGAAGGTAAACAAGTGTGGCTTTGGGTGTAATATGGATGGAAAAGTGAGATAAAAAGGTATGCCTAGATTTGGATCACTTACAAGATGGATTAGTTAATATGAAAACACAAAATGAGCTACTAAAACAAAATGGGATTATGATTTCATTATAAAGAGAGGAACGATTGTGGTTTCTTTCATTGAATAAAGTGGGTAAAAATATTCCAGATTTGAATCTAAACCTACACACTTGAAAAATGTTGATTGTTTTTTTGTGGTTAGGGGACCTACCTTAGTCATATCCCTAACCCTTTTAAGGATATAAAAGACATTTTATTGATGTAAAATGAAAAACAATAAATGAAATGACAAGTATACCTGACTCGGATCGCCAGACAATCGTAGTTGCATTTTTCCGAGAATCACACAAAGATCGCAAGCCAATCACAGTTGTGATTTCTTCCTTTGTTGGGATTTCACTATAATAATATTGCTTTAAGTTAGATCTATTCTTTTAACTCCACCTTTTCTTCTTCAAAACCTGCAAAACCAATATATGCGAGCAAGAGAGCAAGAAAACTCAAGTATAGTCTTTGTGCACTAAGATCCAATCAGGGGTTGGAATGAGGGGGTGAGGGTGATTTTATAGATTTGGAGTGCATAAGGAGTGGGGACACACATGGGTGTAATGATAGGGTCCATAGTGCATTGGGGATGCACATGGGTAGGTGTGATGGGATAGAATTAAATGTGAGTGGGTGAGGGTTAGTAAATGAGTGGTGAGGTGTCTTTTAGCTCCATTTTATGGGGTTTTATGATTTTTTTGGTCTTTTTGTGTTTTATAATGTTTTTGTGTTTTCAAATAAGGGACCTTATGCGCAAGGTACATTTTTGGTGATTACATTATGCATAAGGATCCTCTCACTTTTCTCCCATGAAACCCTTGTGTGTAGATGTCAAAAACATATTTATGCCCTCTTACGTTGTTATATGTAGTATGAAAATTGTACTCTTTATTTATTAGCAAACTTAATACAAGATATTTCTTTTGCTAGATGATAAATGCTCAATGTGAACATTTTTATATAGGACTCTATCACTTCAAAATTTAAATCTTAGTAGCACACAAATATGATCATAAACATAAAATGCAAAAGATAAAATAGAAATGAAAAGAGCCAACATGTAGAAAGGACCCAAATCTTAAAGGGGGTAAGACCATACATCTTGATCAGACTATAGTATAGTCATGATCGATTTGTAAGGTCTTGGACCAAAATTATCAAAATTCAAATAAAAAATGAAATAGGCTATAGATCTCTATGACATAACATAAAAACTTAAGCAATCATCTAAAAATTTAAACAAGAAGGCAATTCAAGCAATATAAAAGTGAAACAGTAAGGAATTCCACCACTAAGACTTAGTTCCATTTTTCTAAAGATACATATAAAAATTTTGTCAAAAGCATGATGTAAAAATGATTTTGTGTAAGTTTTAGTGTCTGGGGGTAACCACTCTACATTATGGGTGTTCCTATTCTAGGGGAATTTTTATTATTATTCTATATCCTATCTTTCTATGATAATCCATTAACCATAAGTTATATAGATTTCTTATACGTCTTGCACTTTCTTACGTGACTTTGAGTGTTTATGAATGATGTGTCTTGTTATATATGATGATGAAAGTTTTTTCTTACACGTGTTCACATTACTTTCCATGTGTTTTGATTTTGACTACAATGATTGATTCCATGTTTATGACAATAATGGTTACATTGGTTTATACATGATGGTGATTGTTTACTACATTGTTCTTATGATTACATGTCACTACGTTGTGTTGAGTCTTGTCCCGAGAAAGGATCATCTTGTCCATGTCGAGCTTTCATGTTGTGTTAGGTCATTTCCAAATCAAGTTTGTGTCATGTCATCTATGTTTGTGTGCTTATTGATCATAATGGTTGTTATATGCTTCACTTTGAAATTTTACTACAAGTGTTTTTATGACTATCTAGCATGTTATCATGTTTTTGGTTTCATGATCCATACCATGCACATTATTACCGCTTAATATAAAATTTAAATAAGAGCCTAATCTGAATGCAAGATTGTAGTAAATGAATGATAAATTAAGTACAACAATACACTCAAGCAAACTAAGCAATGAAATTTGAAAACCCTAAGTACAAAGAAGGAATAAGATGACTTAGTCGATTCGCAGAGTTCCGAGACTACACAGAGTTGTAAGATGAAGCACCGACTATCACACCGAAGCTCAAAAAAATGTAGAACCGTAGGAATAGGGTAGATTGGGGCACTGGAGAGGGACAGGGGGTGCCGCGGGCACCCTAGTTCTGTTTCACGGTGCCTAGGTCTATGGAAATGCTAAGAAAACCTCCTCTATGGTGTCGCAAGATGTTTTCCTTTAGTCTCCTTTGGTCTCTCCAAAGTCGCACCAAGATCATTGTAAACCTGTAATGAAATATGAACCTACAAAACCCTCAAATAGACATAAAATCCTAAAAAATAAAGATACAAATTGATGGGTAAGAATATCTTCAATTGTTACAATGGTGAGCTTACGACTGAGCATTGCACTAAATATCGATCCAATGTAGTTATGTGTTTGTGTGTAGAATTTTTCCCTAGGTGGCTCTCGTGCCAGTCACACTTGATAAAGAGCAAATAGATAAATGTAAAAAAATGTAATAGATGTGTGCATGGAATAGAAAGAACTTCCCTCCTATGAAGTGTATGCAGAATAACCAACCCTTGTGTCCCTTGTGATGGTGCTAGATGGATGAAATGTAGCTCTTAGATACCTTGATTTATGAAACCTTAGGTAGTGATAGCTAATTCTTAGTGCTTGTTCCCTTATTATGATCACATAACTTCATATTTATATGATTCATTTATTTGAATTTCATAATTAACCCTGAAAGTTTGACTACCAAAAAGATAAGATGCTCAAACGGCTAGAAAGGACCCAAAAAGTGTGATTAAAGTACAAAGGTGTCAGGGGCACCCAGATGGGATGAGGGCGCCTATCTGGGTGATGGTGTCCAGGATGATAAAATTCAAAGTATAAAAAGACAAACTAAGCAAGTAAGGGTGAAAGACTGCAAGGAGCAACAGAAGACAAAGAAAGGTGGCCAAGGACATGGGTTAATTAATAATTTTCTTACTCATGAATCATATGAATAGTAGTATGTAATCAGGACTAGATAATTACCCAAAGTGTGTGATTTTGTGTCTACAATTACTATTTCTTTTTTTTCAT
The DNA here is from genome assembly GCA_018340775.1 of Taxus wallichiana var. yunnanensis. Classification (NCBI taxonomy): domain Eukaryota; kingdom Viridiplantae; phylum Streptophyta; class Pinopsida; order Cupressales; family Taxaceae; genus Taxus; species Taxus wallichiana. The sequence goes on from CM031236.1 coordinate 264,940,779, forward strand.
GATTCATTTCATTTATTTATTGCATGCACATATATTATTGTGTACCGCATTGTGATATCTTGTTTGGCATTTGTCTATATCCCTATATGTGCTTTAACAATGATATATTATATGTTATAAACACTCGCAAATTCTCCTACTTTGGATTTCATGTTACATATGTGCTTTAAAATGATATAAATATGTACATTGTTGGCATATCTTATAGTGTTGTGTATATATGCTTTACATACTGTATCTCTTTCTTTATTTTTTTATACATGAGAAAATGTCATATGTTCAACTCTTTTCTTTAATATGAGTGATATGAAATAGCACATCACTCAAATCAAAAGTGAGGAAAAATTGGGTTGATTCAAATATTTAAATAGAGTTCGAGCACACTTGTGGAATATTATTCCTTTAAAAGACCAAACCCAATACTTTCAATATCTCACACCATTGATTCAATCCTAAATTTTTTATCCAAAACACAAATTTTTCATTTCAAACCAAATATTTGGTACCAAACCCAAAAATATCATCAACAGCTTCAAGAAATTAGTTTATTTATTTGTCCCTAATCGAGATATAAAAACTTGTTCACTTTTCTCGGTTAGGAAATGAGCTTTTCCCATTGGAGGGGTATTAAGTCAACAATATTGAGATGTACTAAGAATTTTTGTCCCTAATTGAGATCTACACTTTCATTACAATTTGAGGTATATACACCCCAAGGCATTTTACCTCCAAAAGATTAGTTGTATTTAGCATAGCCTCTTCTCCATATTTGAGGTATCTCCTTGTTTAGATGTGGGGCATCTTACGTCATTGCATTATCTAAGAAGGTGTAGCAAATTAATAGCATGGTATGCATACATTTAAATTAATGTGGTGTATTTGTTCTTTTTCTATTTCTAATTTTCAAATTTAAATTTTTCAATGTGCTTTATCATTTGTGAGTCCACTTACATTTCATGTGTCTTGCAAGTATGTACACGAGGAGCACAACATTTCCAATTTGGAAAATTTTATATCTATGCCACATAGATACGTATTTCTTTTATCCCTTTAACCAATATTATTTATTTCACGTCAACTATTAGATTAAAGTAGGTAAATTCGTAGTACCCCAAATTTGGTACAAAGTCATTGGTAATGTCAATAATTACACATTTTTATACATTTAGACTAGTAGTATTTAATTGACTCCATTTTCACACATTTTCACCTTCTATAGTCTCAAGTCCACTCATTCAGCCTTATTTTACCAATATCCATTATAAAAATCACTTATAACTTATGCAGGACCCTCTTAAGCACTAGACAAACCTCTCTCTATTTACTATTTCGAGTTTACATCCTCCGAGATAAATGTGTAGCCTTGTGGATAGTTTTGTACACAATACTATCTCTTTGGACATTATATTTCATGATAGTATGCTATGGCCTTCTTATGGCTAGAATTTCAAATTTGATTGCTTCATATGTGGGCCTAGGAGTGAATTCCAAGTCAACACTGCAAAGAATTTGACTAAAGGAATCATATATAAGTATATACCATAAAGGCTCTATATTTTACCTATATACATCAAGCAATAAGAAATCTCTTAAATATTATTACAAAGGATTCAAAGTCATCTTAAATCTTTCAAGAGCATCTCTAGAGTAGTTTATGTGCCAAATATAAGGTACAAAGGTCCAAGTTGCATGTTTTCAAGAGTCTTTTTCCAAGTGGAGGAACATCATATATCACATTATCAAATTAGTAGATGCATTTATGTAGAACTATGGGATAACTATGCATTGTTCAATTCCTATTTGGAATATTAATACAATGTGCAATGCTCACTCTCGTAAGGGTAGTGGCGATATCAATCCATCCTAATAGCTCCGAACAAATTTTATTTTGTATTTGTTTTAGTACATTTTTAGGGTTTGGACAAAAAGATCCCAATTGTGCACTATCGCATCACAACTAACATGCACAACTCAAAAATCTAAAAGCTAAGATAGGTGAATATGCACCAAAAAAATATATCATTTATAGCCTCCTAGGATAATATTATGTCCCTTTGGACAAAATAATGCATGATATAGATCAGTGACAATATTTTCAATGAATAATAGTTATTCCATCCCAGACAAAACCTCGTAGAATACCAAAACTTTATACATGTTGATGACTACATCTTAAGCCCATTACTAGCTTATGTGATCAGCTTGTAGTCACCAAATTGTAGAAACATATCAAATTTTTCCATTACACATCATTTTGTACATTTTGTTATGTTTGCACTATAGATATGTGTCTGATAACGTGTTTCGATCTTTTTATAAATTTTTATATTCTATTTTTTGAAATGCATATTAGTTTTAACTTATTTTATGATGTATCAATCCTAAATTGATTGCAATAGATTTAATTAGAATTTCATATTATATGTTACAAGGTATAGAATAATGCATTCATTTACAAATTTACAATTGAAACTAGGTTATTTACAAGCATGCCAAACTAATAGAGAAATTGAAAATGCAAGAGAGGTTAGAAAGGTAACTCGGTTGGTCTTGTATTAGTTTTAGATTATGTTATTGCTGAATTGAGAATGTATGAATGATTATGAGAAACCCTGATCAATGGTTCTTCACAAAATGCACCTAGGGCGGGATCAGATTGCAGAATGTTGAGACCGGATCCCACAAACTAAACTTTCCTACTATCTCAAACCATTAGCTATTTGGGATTTAATTTTTATGGGTTCCTTTATTATCACATGTGATGCACTTTTGTATGTTCAAATTCACCTGTAACCCTAGATTTTATGTACCTACAAAACAAACCTAGCTTCTACGCAAGAACATCAAGAACTCATTAGATCTAAAATAAACTATGTAAATTCTTGAGTCGATTTACCTCGACAATCCACCCCATTTGGGAGTCACTAAACGTTGCACTACATTTCAAACTCAATGTAGTTATCCTAGTATATTGTGTCATCGTGCATGCAATCTAGAACATTTGACCTATTGTTGTCCTTTTGCCTCCACACCAATAACAGATTATATTACTTTGCTCCCATGAAACCCTTATGTGCAGATGTCAAAACAGATTTATGCCCTCCTATGTTGTGATATGCGATGATGAAAATTGTACTCTTGATTCATTAGCATTGCACGTGGTATATAGATATGTGTTTGTTGAATGATAAATGTGTATGGTTAACTTGTATATATAGGATTCTATCACTTTCAAATTTGAATCTTAATAGTGCGCAAAGCCACCCATAAATATAAATTGTGTAAGAGAAAAAGAGGACCATAAGACCCAATGGGCAGAGAGAACCCAAAACCCAAAAAGGAGCAAGACCATACATTTTGGTCATGACTCTAGTACAATCTTGACCAATTTGTATGATTTTGGCCCAACATTAATAAAAGATAAATAAGCAATGAAACAGCCCAAAATATTTGTGACACAACATAAAAGTATAAGCAAACATCTAGAAATCTAAATCGGAAGACAGATCAAATAATATAAAAGTGAAATGACATATATAAAGCTTACTAAAAACATGATGTTATAATGATTTTGTGCAGATTTTAGTGTCTACATTTTTCCCCCTTTATACTAGTGAATTAAATTTACTAGTATACAAGAGAAAAAGAGTGTCCTTGATAGTTTTGAAGCATTGGAGTTTGTCAAGCATGTTAATAGAGTAACCACAATGCAAAAACACCGTGGGACACATAAGTGACCCACATGGAGATAAGAAGTAGCGTGCAATAAATGTCAAAGGGTGTAACAAACATAAAAGGAGAATTTGCAAACATGGATATTTTGACTTGGCATTCTTGTAGAGTTGGGGGTGATCAATCCCCAACAAGTTGTTTGATTTTCTTATGAGGGAATTGGGTGTCCCATCACCAAGGGAAGAGTGTCACAAGGCATATTAGTTGGCCACCGAATAAATGTTCCCAAATTGAGGGATCGCGTTGTTGTATATGGATCTAGGTCCTATAACGTTTTAAACAAACCCTATACATTTGTCATTATAAATTATATGAGTGTTACAATAGTATTGATAACTTGTATATTTTGATAGGTGTTCTTGCTCCTTGATTTTATAATAAATGCAATAATGTATGTACTTAAGCATTTCCATTCAGTAGATCTTTGTGTCCAAAATTGACCATTTGGTTGTTTGAGCTTGTATATTGATTTGTATAAGAAAAAGGATGGCCTTGCATAGCCAACCACAACTTAGTAACCTTAGTGTTAAGTGCGATTTTGTATCCGAGTTGGTTGTTTGATCCTTTGTTTGTATTTTGATTTGTCTAGGGGAGGGGATGGCCTTGCATAGCTAACCCATATAGTTCCCCCTTTCGATGAAAGGGATGATAGAAAATAATCGCTTGAGGAAAAAGCAACTTGAACGTGTGTCATCGGCATTGAATGGAGTGCTAAGAAAAATAGAATCGCTTGATAGGAAAGTAATTGTGGAGAGAAAGTTGAACTTGTGTCATCTACATTGAATAGAGTGTTGAGAATAGAAAATATAATCACTTGATACAAAGGTAATTGTTGGTAAAAACACGAATATGTGTCATCGTAGGAATAATGTGTTGAGAGTAGATTTGCTTGATAAAAAAGAACTGTTGATAGAAATGTGATTGTGTGTTATCAATAGTGTAAAGAGTGTTGAGAATAGAAAATAGAATCACTTGATAGGAAAGTAATGGTTGATGTTTGAATAGTAGTTGATGGAATTTTGAATGTGTCAATCGAGCTGAAAAGTGTGATGAGAATAATAATTGTGATTGAGAAAATCGAGAGTGACATTGCATCGCTTGTAAGTGCCAATATCGAAAGTACTTGACCAAACATATTGAGTACGTCGATATAAAATGGAGAGTATAGAGTGTAACTTTGAAAGAGTGTTTGACATAGTAGTATTGATTTTGTAACAGGTATACAATATGGATTGCATCATGATAAAGGAGTATTGGATTCATAGAAGTTTGTGCATCGAAAATATGTCCAATAGAGTAGTATAGAGTGTGCGAAAGCGTGTGAAGAAGATCGAATCTTGATATAATATAATAGATACATATTGAATTTGTCATGAATAGTGACTTAGAAAAAGCATTGTAGTGAGCACATCAGCTTAAAGTGTGTAAATAAACTTGCATAAAACAATGGTTGTGGCACCTAAATAGAGTGTGAATGAAGGTGTCATCACATTTTAGTGCGGAAATGGGGAATAATGATCACAATGCCACAAAAATGTAAAAATGAAGAAATTGTGCCCGAGATATGGAGTGCGAAGTTCGAGGTATTAATCGATTAATAGCAATAGGTCATGGTATGCGACTATATGCCCAAAGGTGATCATTTACTTTGTAAATAATATGGTGGAAAAGTGAAATAGTACTTCCATTATTATTGTTGATAGTGATTTGTGCTCTAAGAGATAGGATGTCGTGTACCAAAGAGGTCTTTCAATTGTGATTTGACCGAGTGGCGATGTCATTCAAACACGAGATAAAGTGGATGAGTCGATAAGTGTATAAAACTTGTAATGGTGTTGAAAAATAGTATTGATTTTTGATATTTTTCGTAAAATTATGAAATGTGTACAATTTTTATTGTTGTAGAATCGCTTGAATAGAAACCATGAAAGGAATGGGCATTTCCATACCTAGATATGGTTTTATGTTATTGATATTAATCATATAAATTTTGAGAAATCATAGGGGAAGAGGCAGCACTTTCCCCTATAACCTTGTTCATACAACTAGATCTGAATAGTGTAGTGAAGAAGGAATGAAGTACCCATGCCCCCTATATTATGCGTTGAACTCGATTCATGGGTATCGAGACTATAGAAATCTTGTAAATAGTTGATAGAATTTGTGAGACTTGAAAAATTATGGGGATGTGCCCTTGTCCAGGGAACGTATGTCCTGGTCAAGACAAGATCTTGCAGTCTTGACCGTTCTATACGATTTTAACATGTATTAGATTTTGCCAATTTTAGTATTTGTATCTTTTTCGAGGATCTGGTCCCTATGAAAAAGTGTTCCTATATTCTAGAGTTTGTCTATAGATGTAGAAAATATCCCAATGAATCAATGGGATGTTAGAGCGGGTTGATGATGGCATATGCAATATGCATGAAATAGTTAAAAAGGGGGCATCCTACTCATATGATTACCTTGTTTATATTTTTCGGGCATTACACTCATATGTTTTAATCAATTATATTTCACTTTTATTAATTATATTTCACCCACAAGTGGGACATGTTACACTTAACATCACATGCCCAAACGGGACAATTTACTTATTACATATATGGATTTTCCATGATGTTTTACTATGTTAGACATCAGTGATTTTATTTTGTCTTACACATAATGTGTGTAATCCCTTTTCTTTTGAAATATGTGTTTCATAAGTTCACCCCTCATCTCAAAAATGGGGTATATTCCACCTATCTCCACCCTATGACACAAAGCATTCTATACAATTTCAATCTTTGATGTACACCTCGCAGACATGTTCCCATCACAAGATATATTTGAAACATTTCCTAGCCATACTCTTTTATATTACAAACATATTTAGTCAACATCATTTTTGTCACTAAAGATTGTACTTAGAAATGCATGCAAGATTCTACATAGATTCCAAGACTTGGATTTCTAGTTGGGTGTTCTCACAATTTCAGCAAAACCAAGTGTATTCTTTCTTGTTCCTCCTTTCTAAATTTTAGTTGATTGTTGACTATTGATTAATTAGACACTCATCTACATGCTCATGTTTTTTTCATATTTATAGTGGGACAAGTTTCCATAACTCATTGCATGGGAGGATGGATGTCAACTCCATGATTTTCACATCCCTCTTCAGTAGAAATCAAGTGATGTTTCTTTTTTACTTTCAATGTACTATTGCTCCAGCATCAACTTCGTAACTCTTACAAGTTTACAAGCGATGTAGGTGGCTCCTTTATATCCACATGTTTGATTCTTTAATAGGCATTGACACACATATCAAAGTGGGGCATTATGTACACCTATTTGAGTACAAAATTTGTTATTAGTTGTAAAATTGTATTATTCTATGGTACTTGTGTATTTGTCAATTAATGGTCCAGATCGGGCTTTGATTGGCTCATCTCCTTGTTTTCCAATCAACTTCTAACAAGTTGCCCTATCCTTCCCTTTCCTCTCATGTTCTCATGTTTTCTCTATTCCCTTATTTTCCTTTTCTTGGTTTTTTTCCCAAATTGTATTTTTATGGTTGTAGATCCCCAAAACCATAATTGTATTGTTCTTGTTCCTAATAATGTTATTGTACATTTTTGGGCTTTTCTTTGTGTTATTGTCATTATTTATGCCTTTCGAGGTTTTGAGCCTTCTTTGTTGGGTTTCCCACTAGTAATGTCAACATGTTTGCACATAAAGTGCTAATTTGAATTTTGAAATTCTATGAATACATAATAAGTACATTGGCATATTTAAGACTATCAATGAATGCATGAATGGTGGAAAAGGATCTCTGTGCAAATCAATTAAAGGAATTTAGAGTAGACATTCAAGCATTTAAAGAAATTTGAAGAGCATCTAATATTTATTGTGTGTTGCATCAAGCATTCATTATAGCATTGAAAGTGATAAATAATGGATACTTGCATAATAATAGATTCCTTGATGAACACTACATTATACTTGATGTGTTGGTTTAAAAGAATTGAAAAAATCTAGGGGTCTAATAATAATTTAGGGGTAACACGAGGCCCCAAAACACATCCCATGGTTTCTATTATGTTCTTGTAAGGCGCTTTCTCTATTAGAGCATCAAAGAAGAAGATCAATTTATCGGATTTGTGCAAATTTCTAGAAAAGCACCAGGATTCCAATGCCCTCAACTTTCAACTAGGTCGTCAAATCAGATTTGGTGTAAGTGGAAGTTGTCAAAATAGTCCATTGATGGTCCGAAGAGAGGGTATTGACGGTTCTAACAAAGCTTCTTTGTTCACAATGATTTTTCCAATTCATGTTTGCCTTGCTATTTGGACGTAAATTGCCTTTGGTTATTTATATTGACTACTCACTATTTGCAATAAATCATATATTATAAAACTCCAATTATTGTTACACTTGGGGCATTTTTTTATGCAATTAAATCTGATTTTACCGTTTTCCATATATTTAGATCTGATTACAATGTGTATTGATAAGTGAATTGCATTTGTGATGTAAAACCACTTTCCCAAATAGCAATCCTAAATATATTACTAACACTATGCTAGTATAATGGAATAAATGAATTACATTTTAGTAAGCTTTGCAATACATTTTAAATATAATAATAATTTTTTATTATAAATGACATAATAATATAGAAAATTCAAAGCGATAGAAATGTCATATTTTGATATAGAATGTTGTAGAAGATCTATCACCAAAAAAATGGACCTAGAAGCGTGCAATCGAAGTCATGACAAACATTACCCATAAATATGGATCTGATTGGAGAAGGTTGTCAAGGCCATACACTTTACTTTAGACACGAGTCTAGAGCATAAACTTTAAAGCCTAATAAAATGTTTGAAACATTATTTTGACTTTCTAGGTTCACTTGCTTGATTAAGCCCTATGCTTCCCTACTCTTAATGTGTGCATTGAGATTCCTATTTACTAACGATAGCTATAAATCTCTAACCTAGATTGTCAAGGAAACTAAATTAAGGGCATTCATTTGGGTTTGTGTGGCTAGTGTCCACTAACTAGCCCTCTAATACTAAGATCCCATAGAGTAGAAAGAAATTATTAGGAACCATGGAATCTCAAAATATATCTCATGTAGCAAGAATATGTTCCATGCTAGAAGACTAATCAATAATTCTTGTGTAAATGATTCAAAGGCAGCTATGATAGTACCGTGTAATCCCAACATGATGTTAAGATTGTACAATACGCGGTCTAGACAAGGGGACCAAATGCTCAAAAAAAAGTAAAGGTTGTCTTGAGACACCGAAAAGAGGGATTTGTGCTTCAAAAGTCGACAAGAGTACCAACATTGGTCAATTTCATCTAAATTAGATATACATAGACAAATATGCAAAACCAAGATAAATTAACATAAACTAAAGGCCATGGAGTCATTTTAGGATACTTCAGCTAAATATTTCCTTCATCCAAAAGCCCATCCATGGAAATTTGATATCAGTTCCTCAATTATCAGGCTTTTCAAGGTGAATGGTAAAACTTGTAGGAGCATTGGGTGCTCCAAATCAAATATTTGTAAACAAGTCATTATGACAAAATAGGGTCATTAACATACATGCTCACATATATACTAGATAAGCATTTCCAGTTCAAATATGGTGTTATACTAATATTTTAAAAATATCAAATTTTACTTGGGTATACAAATAAGAGCATTTTATCCGATGGCACGATGAGGGTGGTACATCCTCCATCTCCGCAATTAAAAAATATGCTAGCAAAATTATATATAATGGCATATTAGAGAGGGCAGTTGACATATTTCTGTGATCATTTCCTACTAACAATGTAAGGTGAAGACAATTATGAAATTGCATAAAAGAAGTCAAAAATGGGAAGTAAAGTTCAAGACCAAATAATTACTTTTGCAATTTTCTTTTTCTGATTGAACATTTTTTATCACAAGTTCATTTATTTTGGCATTTTGCCTGGCTCGGAGCCTGGTGTGAATTTCTAGATCTCATGCAACTGAAACTTGTAACTGGTTTAAGGAGCCATGCAACTTTACATTTCCTTAATTGACAAGCAAAAAGAATCTTAAGATTTGCCAAGTCAATGTCGACATTGTTGCGGTTGTTTACCACCATCCACATAACAGGCATGTGAATTTTTTTGTGGTACATCAGGATGGTTGAATGAATATATAAAATTAAACAGTTCAGCAGCTCCTCAAGACCAGGATCCTACTACTTGCCTCGGATGACTCAGAGTGCTCTACTTCAAAGATTGACAAAGATACTTGTATCAGCCATCAAAATAGGAAGCATCCCCAATCTGATCTCAAAGCAGTTTTGGTTTGATTTTCTCCAATGTTCATATTTCTTTTTTGTAAGTTCTTTACTGAGTCCACCAAATTTAATTTGGAAGGAGCAACAAGATCTTTTTTTAGGTGGACCTCTAGTTAAAACACAAATTGTTTCGTCAAGAACCATATAAATAAGTTTAAGCTCCATCCTTTTCACCACTGCTCAAGGTCCTCAACTCATCACCCTGCATTGATTGGAATGCTTTGTCCGCAGCTAATTATTTGACTCTGCTCTCATTTATTTCTTTTTTTCTTCATCAATCGGCATCTTCGTGACAGTGTCAGTGGAGTGAGAATTTCAGAACATCAATATTACAACTTCTATTGGGATGCCTCGTCCATAGCTAAGTCATTAAGAATCTCCTCATCTATTTCCATTTCTTTCATCACAGTAAGTATTTCTGTGACAGTCTCGGTGGAGTGAGACTTGCCCTCAGAAAATTACAACTTCTATGAGCATTCCAAACACCCTGTAAAGTAACCACCATTGTTCGTGGGTTAGTTGTGTCCTTTGATCTCATTCTCCTCAGCTCATCCTATCACAAATAATAAGAAGAAACGCAAGCAGTTGAATAATATAGAGATTTTATGCATAATTCAAATGCATACAATACAATAGATTCATATATCAAGCACCTAAATCTGGCGTTTTGATACGGCATGAAATTAACATCATTCTCTGTTTCTTCATTCACATCAGCCTTTGTTTGGTATGGCTTTCACATGCTAAGTAATTTCCACGTGCTCAACATTTCACTCCCACAGCTGCAAGCTGATAAATGAAAAACAAAATGAGACCGAGTCTATCACTGTATGTCAACATTCTTCTCTCTGCTACATGTATCGTACACTTTTACCAGTGAAAAAGACGTGTTTACGAGCTGCTGCAGATACAGAAAAACAATGATCAATTTGGCCTTCTCACTAGAGATAATTGCAAATAAAATGCTAATTGCAGTTCTTTTCCCATTTGTGAAACTTTTGACAGAATTTTCATGAGATTCCTGAAATTGTGCAAAGCAAGCCATAGTTCAGAGAAGGACATTGTGGGAATGTTTGCGAAATGAGAAAGGTGCAATAAAAATTATGAAAGCATAATCAAGTTGTGAGAATTTTCAGCTAATATGTCCTGCTTCTTTTAATCGCTATGGCTGCACCTGTCAATTTTTGTCATACTAGTCCACCAACATCTAGAAGATTCATTCTGCTAGTCATTGAACTACTCAAGTCAGTCTGGGTCCTGCGCATATGACGAATAAACATATATTCTTTTGCACACTTGCGTTTGATTCACATTTGTAAAGGCCTCACAGAAGACTTCATTGCAGTCCAGAGTTTCTCGTAGCACATGCTCTGTACTAACTACTAGAAATGATGCAGTGCGCATTATCAATTTGAGCCATGGCCTCCGCAGTCTCCTCACGCATGACATGTTATTGACAAAACGACGTATAGTGTCAATTATTTATGGTCTTGTTTCAATTGTTTATGCTCACAAAAATGGAATTAAAAAGAAATACAATCTCCTAATGCATTGTCACTTCAGATAGATAAAGTAAATAGTATCCCACCATGGAAAGTTAAATCAAAAGAACTTCTAAGGTACTTCAAAGTTCAAACTTATGATCCAGGCATGCTCTGCTTACCTGAAACAAGAGACAAGCTGATGCTTAAATCCTGCTTCATAGATATGTGGTAACCAAAAGCTGGAAATCTGTTGATTGGATGAGAATACAGATGGGGCAACATTTCTCATATAATTACATTGCAGTCTTTATCATACACATTCAGATGCAGGGAAGCTCCATGATGTTGAGGCTCAAAATCAAGTTTCATTGAGATTCAAGCACATAAGTGAACACCCTCTGAGGCAAGCTTTCAACATTCATCCTTGTTCAGCCAGCTCTCCGGTTTTCAAGCTCCCATAAGAGATGAACCATTTTGCTAAATTAAAACAGAATACCAAAATTAAAATCAGTATCAATTAGCTTCTTCTTCATACAGATGAATTCGTGGAGTAATTTACTAATATTTGGCATGGACCAAACAGCATTTTCTGGTGAGGACAAGTCATGATAAACAGTGGGATTCTCATGTTCAAAAGATAAGAACATGTGCATATAGGAAAAAATAGTTTCAGTAAGCAAATTTTTAAAATGGCCAAAAATTATTCAGAGCAACTATATGAAATCTTTGGTGTTCTGCTAATAACTGTAACACTGAGGTATTGTTGTGAAGTTGATATTGTCTTTTCAGACAAAAAGATAAAAATAATGATTCCATATATGTGTTAATCAAAGGATGAAAAGTGTTTCCAACGCTGAGTGAACAGTCGGTGATTTACTTGTCCAAATTATACCCACAATTTAACCCTTGATATTAACCTAAATTCTATTTTCAGGCATGTCATTCAATGTGTGCATTGTAAAATAGGTGTGAATTTGTAAACATATGGACCTTCCATGCAGCTAATAACAAGGGATGATTCCATATACCTGTACTTGACATTTCCAAAATGATTTCTTAGAAAGTAGGGTTTGTTAGTATATTTCCATGACCAATATACTACATATAACAAATTTGCAATGATTTTAACTTTAATGATAGTGAATTTACCATGGCCGTTTAACATTCATGATAGTGCCTTTTCCGTGGCTTATTTCAAAACAACTTGTAGATTTCTTAAATGCTTCAATATACAAATATAGACATGTCTTCAGAACGAGACATGCTTTCAATAACTATAGTGGAAAAAAAGACTTAATTATTGTATTGTGTCCATGCCAATGCAAACTGCAGTACCTATTCTGCTCTCATGCAAAGCCATTGGGATTCTCTCAAGTAGCTAGTGTCCCATTCAAAATAAAGAATAGCCTAATATTTCTGTACTAATGCTTTTCTCCCAAGTGCTCCTCCATGTATGAATTAATTAGGCAGGGATCATCATGACTCATATCACAAAGTTTTAAATGCCATTGCAAACACAGGCCATTAATAAAACCCTCCTGCAGTAACAAGGAAAATATTTTGCCAGCAACATGTTTCATAGGGATTAAGGATTTAACTTAAGCAAGTAAACTACTGGATTTTGCACCTTTCCTTACTGCTGAAAAATAATTGAATATTGATCGAGAGAATGATTTTTAGTGTACTCTTTAGTGACTCAATCAATAATTTAAAATAGCTTAATCAAATATGTTACGTGACTAAATCCCCATGGAAAGATTTTAGTAAATAAAAGGATTAAATCATTTAAAAGTTACCCAAGTGTGGATAAGTGAAGAATAAATATAATTAAAGTGAGACATAAAAGATATTCCCAAGAAGATAAAGGGTGTTAAAGCATTATGCTGGAAATAATCAAGTATTATGTTCAAAAGGTGTGAATGGAAAGATATGTCCATTGTGAAAAGCCACCTTTTCAAGCCTATAAAAAGGGGTAAAATTATTTGAATTGAGATATATGTGAAAGTGTGTGGAAATCACATGAATGTAATGTGATTTTGTCTGAGAAAAAGACACGGAATTGTGTATTTTTCCATAAGGTAAAGGACTGGAGACCTGTAACACTCTGAATAGCAACGAGACGTGCTCCACTAAGTGGGTCCAAAGGGTGACACAGAGTGCACATTTCAGTGTCCTCCCAGGGCTAGGTGAATGTTGTTTTTGCATTGTGATGCGCAATCGCATCTGGTTCCTTGTCGTTGAGTGTGGTCGCATTGTTGGCTTACCTAGACCAAGTGGATATGAAAGAAGTTTATCTTCACATATGTATTCCAAACTTGAAAAGTTGAAACTATTAATAATAAGTTTATAGTATTGATCTATGAATGTTATCGAATTCAGTGTTTATATTGTGTATTTCATGTAAATATGCTATGTTTAATCTATTTATTGTTGTATAAATATGAATCAAAGATCTGGAAAATAAGCACATCCCAATTGGTCTCAGAGCGTGAGATCTTAAAGGATTTGTGAGAAAAGTAAACAGCAAGTGTTGGTTATGTATAAGATTCCTGTAAAGGGGTGGTTCCAATATTGAGATAAATCTCCGATATCTTTGTTCCTCATATAACCTCTAAAATTGACTGTACTCTATAAAATAATGGAACCACGCAGTCAAAAGGAATTCTTTGTTTGATACGGCTATCTCTGAGTTTTCCATTTATTATTTAATTGATATTCTTGATATGTAGAATGTTATTTCGAACATAGACATGATCTAGGTTATACGATCCAATCCTATTGAATATTATATTTTAATCTCTGTAAAAACCGAAAATTCCTGGATTTTTTCTGTATTTTAAAGGAGTATTTATTATTAATATACTCTATATATGACCCTATGATCAAAACAAAGTTCCTTATTTGGTTGAAAGATTTCTCGTATAATTCATGTATAACTTGAGCAGAATTTACTACTTATTGTAGTTCTGATCAGTTTAACTTTAAATATCAAATATATATATATATATATATATATATATATATATATATATATGTGTGTGTGTGTGTGTATATATATATTCTGATGAGGCTTTGTAATTGTAATATCGCCTTCATATTCAGTTAAATTGGAATTTTCCCCACCATTAATGCCGCAATACTCTCCTTCCTAAAATTTCTATATGATTATGTGTCTATCAACCCTGTGATTTTAATGATTTCTTTTCCTTGGATATCCATGGTGTATTTGCACTGAAACCTACAGGTGTTTAGCTATTGGTCCAGATGTCGGATAATGTATTCCACAATATTCATTGCTCTTCTCAATCTCAAAATTTCCCAATCCACGAAGGCAGGTAAACCAGGTCACTTGTCTCCATTTCGTGTCGTTTATCAGATCCCAAACATTATACGGTGTTTAGTTGAATGTTTCATCCATCTACCCGAAGATCAGGAATCTTGACAAATGTCACATTTCCATGTAATCTCCTTTGTCAAGATTAAGCCGTATTCTCTCCCGAGCCTGAAACTCCATGACTGGTTGGGAAAATTACGAACGTGATTGGCCAAAAAATCTGACCCTATCATTGGGACAGATAGGCTTTGTTCAATCTCAAATTGGATCCACGTGGTGATCGCCTTATCTAAGCTCTTAAGTCATTGGTTACCGAAAGACAAAAATCCTGCCACGTACCCCCTTTTAATTACAAATATCTTTGTTCTCGTGCTATTGTGTTCTCGGAATTCATACGAAGCTTTAGATCTTTCACTTCTCGTGACTCAAAGCACGTGATTGGAGGAAAGTGCAAACACATCATTAGTTGAAGTTTTCCCTCACATGATTGGGCCACATCGCTTATTGCGTTAATACATCGTATTCAGTTGTCACTACTTAAAATTTAACTAGTATTTTCCTTACTCATGACCTCAGCAGTATATTCCAAATGCTTTATACCTTATATTGTGATCTGTGCATCCCTGAAATCTCGTGAAGCTGTGAACTGCGAAATCTCGTGAAAATCCCATGAAACCCCAAGTGTTCGAGATTTGGCCACATGTGACAATCTTGATTATTCTTCGTCGGCTCGTCGAAATTTAGAGGTCGTTAAGTTCTAGATTCCCAAGAGCCCAAAATATTGCCATTTGTCCCTCCTAGCGAGGACACGTGTCATTTTGTATTGGCACCACCTAATACCCTAGCCAAACAACCACATGAATGATTGATCATTCGAGGCCCACCATTGGCCGAATTTTGTGAAGACATCATTTTGTCATGTGTGCACTCGTGATCTCGTGAATTCCGATATCTTTGTCATTGGCTAGTGACCCAATACGTGATTGGTTAAGGATTGGGACCTCATTATTGGGCCATGTGTCCATTCTATGCTCAACAGTTATCTAACTTGTAGTTAAAATATTTATGTTGTCTCTAGGATACCGCCTGCGATCTCCGTGTTAGACGGGATGTATGTTGTGTTATAAAACATTAATGTTCATGTTGCCTTATCCATGTGGGATTAAAGACATAAATATGTGACCAGTATTGTTCTCTGTGAAACTTCCTTACTCGCTCTTGTAGATTGGTCCATGTTCTTCAAGTGATTGATCTGAAAGTGACTGATCTCAAAATGATAACAAGTGATTTGAGTGATGATCCAAAATTTTATTCTTAGTGAATTTTACCCATTTGAACACTATATCTATGGATAAGCAAATCCTTTAAAGAAGGAGATCAAAGTTTTGTGTTGTTTAACAATGGAAGTTAGTGTTTCACCAGAGCAAAAATAAATATATACAAACATGAGTTTTTTTAGTGTTTATAAAACCTAGGGAAGTCGAGTCGAGAGAAAACAAGTAATATAGCTTTTGAAAATATTATTTGTATGCTTGGCTGCTAAGGAATTTTTCCCTAACCTGGTCCTATGAACCTAGTTCCAATAGTGGCAGTTCTATGTATCTGGTAAGACAGATTGCCTTATCCAATCAGATGTTGGCTCAAATTGTATAATTCTCAACCTAAGTAATAAAATGCAGTAACTGAAAATAATGTGTATTTGTACAAGTACAAAATGAAAATTCGGTTCAGAGTTTGCACAAAAATCACACAAAAAACTCACATAAACTTCTCTATTCTTTTGCATCTCATACACACAATACATTGGCTATTATATAACAATGGAGATAGCCAAACAACCTCCTAATAAATAGGAAGGTATAATAACAAATAAACTATTCGTAATATGTTATTTGTTATAGCAGTATATATACGACTAACCAACCAATACTATTAGTAACTTACCGTATAACCATACAATAATTACAAACAATGTAAATACTAAATTTTCATAACATCCCCTATTAGTGTTTACATGGTAGCAAAAACTTTCACACTTCTTTTGCAGCTTGCTTGCCTCTACTCGCTCATGATCTTGGCACACAACTCGAAATGAAGGTAGAAGAAGGAACACATCAACTTCTTATCAACCATGTACTGCTGCTCGGAACACATCTCTGATCGAACTAGTGTGGGAACACATACAAGAACCATCTGCTTATCAACCATTCATTATAGGGAACACATCTACCCTAATCAATGTCGGAACTCAATCAATAACCATCCAGTACGGCCTTGATAGTTTTACGAGAGGTTAACCACAAACCTAGGTGTGAACAGAACACATTTGATTGTTCAACCTCTACAAAGTATCATGATGTTGTTTTTCTTTTGTGCTTTCATTTTTCCACTATATGTTTACATTAGGGGATTGTATTAGGAATAGTCACATATACAAGTGAACATGAATGAACCTTTGTTCTTATTACAAAACACATCAAAAAAGGAACTCTGAAAAATGAAGTACATGGAAACTAAAACACACGTCTGGAAAAACAAGGAGTCGCCACAGCTTCATGCAGCCCCGTCATTGGTGACTGACGAGAGGTCGTCGATTAACCTCTAGCCTCATGTGCCTCTGTCCTCCAGTTTACGGATTGCTTACTCAGCAAGATGGAATTTGAAGCTCAAATTTGCACCCTTCTTATTAATGCAACTTCCCCACCAATTTTCGCTTTGGTTCTAAAATTCCAAAGCGGAGGTCTGGGGGCGGCGGCGCCCCTTGTAGGATCTCGGGGCAATGCCCTAGGCGCGCTTCGCAGTATAGGGCGGGGTCAAAGGGCGAAGCCCCCGAAGCCAAGCACTTTTTCCTTCTTTGCAACCTTCAAAAACTTCATCAGAAATGCAATTATTTTCATCTTATCCCCCACAATTTGGACGTCAAGTAACACCGATAATACGTCCGTGAGGCAAAAAAAATTATATTTTATTTTCTTACAACTTTTGACTCGCAATTCACACTTTTCACTACTGACGATAATAATACGAAAAGACTTCGACTTTTTATTTGACTAAACACGAGACAATTGACAAAAGCGATGATTAATTTGACTTCGACTTTTGATTTGTGACAATTTTCAACATGTGACTTGGCATAAATAACAAGACAATGACACAAATTTGACACTTGACTAGAGAGGCCCTTTTCTTTAATAACATATAAAATTAACATAAACTAACACACAATGACAATTTAATAATAATGGTCACTAAATGGAAAGAATGGAAATAGACCAGTAAATTAAAGAGAGTAAACTCGACCAAGATTTGATATGTGGACTTAACCTAAATACATGACATACATTTATATAGAACTTTTAAATAACTAAGACCAAACCTTCAAATCTACTCGTAAGACGGATGTAAGAATCCAAATGTTGTTAGTCTTGCATGTTTCTGTGTAAAAAGAAAATTTACGGCAAAGCTGCAAATTTGTGTAGAGTACGCATATGTGGTATTGACAATGAACTCAATATTTGGAATGAATAGTTAACAGCCCTTGATTGAGATGTATTACAGCAATAAGAATGATATTCACCTCAAATGTCGTCAGTCATTTGTTTCCAATGCATCGACCCAACCAATGCACTAAGAAGAGTCAAACGTGATCTAGCAATTTCAATGCACACAAAACAAAGCTTGGTGAGCAAAGAATTCAATGAGACTACACTCTTTAATGGATAAACTGAAATTGGATCGTTGCTGAGTGCTAGAAAGTTGTGGGTAGAGTGAACGCATCACTATTGACAATGGAGCTTGAGATCGCACTTGAAAGGAGAAAACTATATATAGTATGATTAGATATAATAGAATCCTCAGAAACACATGGTCAGATAAATCACAGAGATATTGATTGTTATGATGTCAATGAAATGCATAAAACTTCAAAATGACAATATCAACAAAGGCCAACAGATCTGCATTAGAAAACCAGTCCACAAAAAAAAAATAGTGTGTAGATGGCGTTTAATGAAGATTATTGTATCCAGCCATGTTGATTTCTTCATATTCGCAAGGCTGATGACAGATGGTTTTGTATGGAAGAGATAGACGTCCTTCAAATGCATCCAAAGCGAATCTCAATATTGTCCAAAAGTGAATGGAAAAGAATTCCAGTGAGAAACGATGCAATCATTTTTTGTTTTTATCTAAAGCCAGTGCATGGATGACTGGTGCATGAGAGCTGCAACAAAATAAAAGATGGACTAATTCAAAAACTTGACCTACGCTAGAGTGAAAAATTAGAAAATGAGATTCTCATTTGGACGAACTTCGCTCTGATACCAAATGAAAATTTGATTCAGAGTTTGCACAAAAATCACACAGAAAACTCACATAAACTTCTCTATTCTTCTGCATCTCCTACACACAATACATTGGCTATTATATAGCCATGGAGATACCCAAACAACCTCCTAATGAATAGGAAGGTATAATAACAAATAAACTATTCGAATATATTATTTGTTATAACAATATATATATGACTAATCAACTAACCAATACTATTAGTAACTTACCGTATAACCATATGGTAATTACAAACAATGTAAATACTAAATTTTCCTAACACAAAACAATTACATAAACAGAAACTTGTTTCCTCCACTAACTTGTAAATTTGACGGTCGCTTACACATTTTTCATGTTTTAGATGGGAGATACCTTGCTGAAGTTTGAAATCTATTTGTTTTGCAAGAATTAAAATTTAAAATATCTATGCCAACATAACTCCACCTACCTAGAATTCTGGTCTCAGGTGGGAGAGCAGTCAGAGAAGTTTTGTTCACACATAAATGAGAGGGAAATTAAGTATGTTGGCCACAAGCTTTTACAATACACCCTTATACATATGTATGAAAAGTTCCAAGTGTTTGACAACCAGATATCTATTCATGGAGTGTCATAATTGTTGCTTACAGAAGACATGGTCATCCTAAAGAGGCATTGATACTATTTCACCAAACACAATGAACAAATGTCTAACCTGATCATCTCTCCTCTTCCACCATACTCCTCCGTGGAAAAATAAGAACTTTGGAACAGGGTGTAGAATCCATCAAAGCATAATAGAACATGGTTTCTGTCTCATATTGTATTTGCACGTGCCTTAGTTGATTTGAATGAAAAAATGTGGAAGTGTATAGAAGGCATGTGAATTGTTTGACAAAATACCTTAGAGAGATTTCATCATGGAATACAATGATATCAGGATATGCACAAAATGGGTCTATTGAAAAGGCATTGTACACTTATAAGCAAATTCATTTGGGAAGTTGTAAAGCCAAACTTCACAACCTTTTCAAACAAGCTCTTAGATAGACCAAAACAGGAGTTTTACAAAATGCGGCGCGGACAGCCCTCGTTGAATTATGGAAAAAGGAAATAACACCCACATATAATCTATACTAAGACAATTTTCCAAATTGAAATGATCCCTTAATTTTTATAAGGTCTGTGAATAAATACAAGGAAGAAATCTTAACAACACTTGAAAACAAAGAAGGGAAAAAACACTTTTTCAAGAGTTTATCAGCAGACCAAATGCCCTGGAAATGAAATTGGGTATGAGTGACAAAAATCTGTTCCATGAGTTCATCCAGGGGCAGAGAAGAGGTATGAATGTGTGCAATTAAAATGCTTCAAACCTGGTTTCCCTGTATATTCCATTACCTAAGCTCTCTACTCAGGTAAATCCTTTGTGCACTTCACATTGTATTGGGAGGCTAGGTCAAATATGTGATTACCTTTATGGATATCATAATGAAGTCATCTATATCCTAATAATAATGAGATAAGGTTTGTATGTATGGATATGATATTAGACTGTGTTGGTCAATGTGATCTTGATTAGTATCCTTAGTTGTGATTGTGGCATAATTGTCTCTATCCTTGTGCATACATAGAATTGTGAGTTGTGTAGTAAAAGTGATTAAAACTTGGAAAGTTTAGCATAGTGTGTTATTGAATTTTTACCATGCTGGAAAGAAGGTGTTCATAACCTTGTTCCTTATTGATGCTTGTCCATTTCTTGATAAAGTACTCTAATTGGAAGGTGTTTTTGCTTTTACATTACAATCATATATGTTTAGATTGACTGTCATGCATAAAGTACCATGTGATTATTGTGGTAGTATGAATCATTCGAGCTCTCTCAGGGAAAACCCTTAAGAGTTGAGAGAGAGGAACTTATGTTTGAGGAATCTTATTCATAATAAATATGAGGATAATGTAGAGTCCTATGTTTTAAGTCCTCAGTGGGTAGCATTTCATGTTATTCTTGGAAAGTTGATTGTTCTACCTTGTTGGAAACCTTGATAGTTAGTGATCATGGATAAGGCATGGAAAATGAACTCATTTTGTAAACTCTAGAATTCTGCTACATACTATGAAATGTTCTTAACGGTGATAAATCATAAGATGATTTGGAGTGAACTACAGGTAGCGTTTGTGAGTCAAAGTAGTGACCAAGTATTCCTATGAGTGAGTGACTAACTTTGTGATAAAGAAGTATTATATGCGCATCGCAAGACATTCGGGACACCCGCTTGTTCATATTGGAGATATCCAATATTGAATTGTGTACAATATTTTCTTTACATGATATAGTCCAATAGAGGATATTTAACTCCTAGGGGGAGACGAACCCTTAAATCTAGTAATTCGTTTTGTTGTTCGAATTCAATACACGTTAGGACACATTACTTAAATCAATTCCTAATCGAAATACCTTATCTTGATTTGATGATTTGTTATATCCAATGTGAAATGGTGAATCTTATTCATGATATCCTTACTTAAGTGTTGAATAATGTGATATATTTAATACTATCTTGAAGTTGATAGCAGTACCTTTTGTGTTAGTTGATGTGCTGATAAGTTTGTGACTTACTGTGTGATGTTTTTTTGATCCTCTAGATGTGTTTAAATGGAATAGAGGAGAATTGGATAAATGAACTAAGATACTAAATAATTAAATAATTAAGAGTAATGCCGAAATAAACTTTTGTAATATTACTGGCGTAACTTGGAAAGAAAGATGGAAATATTTGAGATCAGTATCTGTCTTGGTTAACTAATCATGCTTGTTGTGTTATGTGTGTCAGATAAAACTTGTGCTACTGAAGACAGCAGCTAAATTTACAGGGGAGAATGTTACGTGACTAAATCCCCATGGAAAGATTTTAGTAAATAAAAGGATTAAATCATTTAGAAGTTACCCAAGTGTGGTCGAGTGAAGAATAAAGATATTTAAAATGAGACATAAAAGATATTCCCGAAAAGATAGAGGGTGTTAAAGCATTATGCTGGAAATAATCAAGTATTATGTTCAAAATGTAGGAATGAAAAGATATGTCCATTGTGAAAAGCCACCTTCAACCCTATAAAAGGGAGTAAAATTATTCGAATGGAAATATGTGTGTGTGTGTGGAAATCACATGAATGTAATGTGATTTTGTCTGAGAAAAAGACATAATTATGTATTTGTCCGTAAGGTAAAGGGTTGCATTCTGAATAGCAACAAGATGGGATCCACAGAGTGGGTCCAAGGGGTGGCACAGAGTGCACATCTCAGTGTCTTGGCCAAGGCTAAGTGAATGTTGTTTTTGCATTGTGATGCGCGATTGCATTTGGTTCCTCATTGTTGAGTGTGGTCTCATTGCTGGCTTACCTAGACCAAAAGGATATGGAAGAAGTTTATCTTCAAATATGCATTCCAAACTTGAAACTATTAATAATAAGTTTACAATATTGATCTATGTTATTTGATCTATGAATGTTATTGAATTCAGTATTTATTGATGTGTTTATACTGTGTATTTCAATGCAAATCTGTCATGTTTAATCTATTTATTGTTGTATAAATATGAATCAAAGATCTCGAAAATAAGCACATCACAAAAAGTTTTTTCTCAATTGAGTAAATTAAAATTACTCCATTGAGTAGCACTTTATTTAATCAAGTAATTGTGTTGAGCACCCTCATGACTTGTTTCTTCTCCTAAATCAGTCTCATGCCCTGGAGTGGGACATGCCCATGTACATCTACCCCACAGTCATTAGTATATTGGTTCGTTGGAACATCAAATTTGCTTACCGACAACTTGTAAATTGGCCTCAGAGTGTATACAGACCAAGAAAACAATTTTCCAGCTATCTTTCCCTTGTCGCATCCACATTCACACTCCACTTTGTAGAGAGATTATATATGTTCTCTGCTTATTTTCATGTCAGGTTGTGATCTTGCAGGGCTTCTTCATATGGAGAGCCAAACTTAGATTGTAGAGGCAAGATCACCCTCTTTCTGCAGACCTCAAACTTCATTCTCTTCTTTTTGAGGCTGATGGAAGCATCCAGTTCATGCATGTCTGAAGAGTAATGAATATGCATCCTCACCTTTAGGTAGATCCATGATATTAAAATCTGGCCTTATATTTTAAACATTGATGATTTTCCACTTCAGCACTTTATAATATATCAAGTGGCTCCACCTTTTCATGATTTTCCATATGATGTATTTCCAAGCGAGTTTGCACAGAAAATTCCGAACCAGCCATAGATCAGCAACATATTATCTTAAATAAAGCCTCATTACAGATTATCATTCAGTATGTTAGCAATAGCAACAAGAAATCAACCATGGCATTATCCTTCCTAGAAGCAAAGTAGGACGATAACAAGTCTCCAACAAAAATTTACTTTCTAGGTTGATGCGGCCAGATGTAATTCAAAGCAAAGTATGAATGAAAAATTTATTACTAATGTCATTGATGAGTTGAGTTGTAACATATTTAATTCAAAACTAAGGATTAATTTGTTTTGAGTGTTATTCCTGCATTTTATATCACTGAACTGTTAAATCCTGAACCAGTTATTTATGTTTCAGGAAAATTATCATTGGTGTGCCTTAAATCAGAAAGGAAATTCCCACCTTTCTAGTTATGATAGCCATTTTGGGAAAAGGAGAATGGTGAGGAGGTAAAGTTCAGCCAATGCAAGGAGCTACAAAACATGGAGTAGAAAATCGGTTAATAGTCATTTCACACCCAAAAGATTCTTCTTTTCCAAAAATGGATACTTGCATGCCATTCTCCAATTTTTCTTCTTAAATTCATTTATTCAAAAGATACATGACCAATATATATTTATGCTCTTCTCCAATTATTCTTCCTCTCATTTCTGGATTTGTTTGTTTATATACTGTGTTTTTGTAGACTTTTGATGGCACTATCATCTGGCCCAATTATCTTCAGCATCATTGATTGCATGGCCTGAGGAGTTTCCTTGGCCAGCTGATGGTTTCCTTCAACCAGTTAAGAGTGAAACAGACTACCACATTTTGCAAGATCATAGGATTGGCCCTAGGATTGTTCAGCCAATAGTCCTTAGCCCTATTCATTCTCCTATTGACACCATCAGATCATGTATTGGCCCTACCGCAGTGATGGAGGTCAATGTCATCGGTCCTGATTAGATCTTTAATTTAGGCATCTCGACCCTTGATCTCATGCTTATGTCTCTATTGGATCCTGATTTCATTGACATGTCTCCTTCTCCCATGATTAGTTATTAGAGTATTTGGACCATATGGCTTTATCTTTTCTGGTTTGTTTAGGATTTAATATATTGGGTCACCCACTAAAGTTTTTCTTTCATTGTTTTAGTGATTTCTGGTTAATTACTTTTTAAGATCCTCGGGTTATTTTAAACCCTGCTTTGCTAATGTAATTCATATTACTTTCAACTTCAAGTCCAATTGACCTAACTTGGTTATTCATGCGTATTAATGTAATTTATTTCTTTCTTATTACTTTCTAGGGATGTTTCAAGCTTTATTTATCCCTTCGCCTCGATTTTGAGGAAGTCTAGCAATTGTGGCTGATGTTATGAGTTTAAAAGCAGCTGCTCAATGAGTTTTACAAAGGCTTGTTATGAATTAGCAAAGGCTCAATGGATAAACAGTATGCAAACTACTCCTTAGACTCAAATGGCCATCTGAGATTTCAAGGAAGGATCTTTGTGCCTAATTCTAGAGATTTACATGAGCATATTCTACAAGAGTCCGTGACACTAGTCACTTTTCTTACCCTGGTGTCACGTTGCACAGTTCGTGGCCAGGTGTTTGGAGCATCAGTGAGTTCAGGCTGAACATTGTCGCCTAGAGGGTTAGTTGTATCATTACAATAATCCAAAAGATAAGTGGGCAATGATTTCAATTATCCAGTTTGCCCAAGTCTTGCAAGAGGCATAATACTATTTTGGTAGTGGTTAGCAAGTTGAACAAGGTAGACCATTTCATTTTGGGCAACTTGAAGGATGATGCACCAGTTTTTGCTGAACGTTTTGTTAGAGAAGTGATCCGTTGTATGGAGTCATGGAGGTGATAATCTTAGATAGAGCTAAGCTCTTCATGTGCAGGTTTTAGAAAACCTTGACAGCTGCTTTTGGCACAAGGTTGAACTTCAGCTCATCCTATCACCCTGAAATAATGGTTAAACAACGATGGTGACTCAAGTCTCAAGTAGTTGAGAATATGTTGCAGATGTATGTTATGGACTGACAGTCCAAGTGGGAGGATTATCTCTATCTAGTCAAGTTTTCCCACAATAATACCAACCATCCCTCATTGAAAATCATAGTTACCTGAGACGGGGGGATGGCGGGACGGCGGGACGGCAAAAAAATTCTAAATTTTGGGGACGGCGGGGGGACGACTAATTAAAAAATATATAAATATTTAAAATATAAAGATATAGTGACTAAATTATATAAATAAGCTGAAATAAAACCATTTGAGATTTAAATAAGGTGAAACTTGAACTCATAAACATCAAATACATTCCTTAATACTATAATATCAATATGTTAATGTCATAAATTGAAAATTCATAATACATATTTGAATTTTGAATTTGAGACAAGCTGAAATTTCAAATATATTATAAAATATAAAAGTAAAACCATTCTAAATTACGATTGATCAAGTGACAATAGCTGATATTCATATCATTAATCTCATAGCCAAATACACCAACAATTGTCTATTGTCAATATTACAAAAAAAGAGGACAACTACAAGTATCAGCCTAAAAATCAGAATCAACATCTGAAGCAATATCCATGAACT
This sequence comes from Taxus wallichiana var. yunnanensis, assembly GCA_018340775.1. Lineage (NCBI taxonomy): Eukaryota > Viridiplantae > Streptophyta > Pinopsida > Cupressales > Taxaceae > Taxus > Taxus wallichiana. Next base: position 264,966,831 of record CM031236.1, read on the forward strand.
CCTCGTTGGTACTAGCATCCTCGTCCTCAAAGGTAAGCCCAATCAATCCCCGCTGCACAGTATTGTCCTCTTCAACCTGCCTCGGGATCTACATCCCACCGTAATGTTGGGGTTTGTTTGTACTCAAGTGTCTTGCGATCCATAAGATGCAAAGCACTATGTACAGCTACAAGCTTCTCCACTCTCGCAGAGGTAAGCCTATTCCTCTTAACAGAGTGTATCCAACCATATGTAGACCAGTTCCTCTCAAAGGCAGAGGAGCTAGAAACCTGGGAAAGGACATGAATGGCAAGTAGTCGCAGCAGTCCTGGAAGCCCATACAGTCGCCACCAACTCGGGCTTCTCCCGGAAGTTCTCGAGGACGTCCAGGCGTCCCCCACACGTTTCCCACGTCCCCAGGACATTTCCCTCCCTCTGCAGACGTCCCCAGGACGTTTCCCACCAAGCATGCACTGTGGGAAATGTGGGGAAACGTTTCCCCATGTCCCCAGGACGTCCGGACGTGTCAAAAATGGGGGAATAACTATGTTGAAAATGGCTCCATTTGAAGCTTTGTGCGGTAGGAAATGCAAAACTCCACATGGGTGGAATGATTTGGACAATCGAGTCGCAACAGGTCCAAACATGTTACATGAATATGACGAGCAAATGGCTATAATCGGTAAGCAGCTCAAGGAATAGATAGAAAACTTATGCAGATTTGAATAGGACTCCTACAGAGTTCCAATTTGGAGAAAAAAGAGTTTTTGTGTGTTCGGCCACCAAAAAGTTCCATCGGGTTTGATAAGGCGTCCAATCTTGGTCTATGATTCATGGGGCCTTTTGTGATCTGAAATGATTAGCCCCGTAGCTTATAGATTGGCTCTACCTACCTCTCTCTCACGAATACATGATGTTTTTCACATTTCTTTGCTCTGCAATTATGTTGTTGATCGTTCTCATGTCCTGGATTGACAAACTTATAGGTGGAGGATGGAGAGACGATTCAACTAGAACTAGTTTGGGTTCTATCCAAATTGCAACATCGTGCTACATAATCAAGATATTTAATGGGTGTCGGTCCAATGGGACCAATTCATCGAGAGAATTTCTATTTAGGAATACACGAGTTTTATTTGTACCACCTTCCCACATCTTTTTGATTAGGCCCAGGATGGAGCCTTGTTAATAGAGTGGAAGCCATATACCTCTCTCGGGCCTCCTAAGGGGACTATGTAAATAAGTGCACTTATGCACATTTTATAATAAAACGTACCATGGATTTGGATGTGAGTCCTACTAGTTGCGAATGAAGATCTTACTTCAATTGATGTACTTTGATATCATTCAATCTTATGACTTATTCAGTCATACATGTATATGTATATCATATTTTTGCTAACCTTAATTAGAGGAATGGACAAATGGATGGGTTTTTCATTATGTATATTTGGCAGCTCATTACTCGCTCGGGGCGCAGTAGATATTTTCATTGCGGTTTAGCTTGTGTAGACATTAAATCACGAACTTGGGTAAATTTCTAGGTCCTAATCATATACCACTATTCATATGCTTCCTAACCAAGAAAACTAGTAATTGACTACTGTCTTTGGCCTCTTTCTTGTCTTTCTTGTTATCTTTCTAGTCTTACACACCCTACAACCCAGTCGATGTTTTACTTGTTTATCTTTATTGACTCTGGACACCACGCCCAGTCAGACGTCAGCACCCTCGTCCCCTCTGGGTGCCCCCGACCTCTTTGTATCTTGCTCGCCCCTTTTGGGCCTCTTTTATCTTTTAGGCATCTTGTTTTCTTATGGGTCGGCCTTTTAGTTGTCAATTACGAAATTCAACCAAGGGAATCATATAAATACAAAGTTATGTGATCATAATAAAGGACCAAGCTCTAAGCATCTACTATCACCACCTAAGGTTGCATCCAAAGGCATTCTAAGAGCATCAAAGCATCCATCTAGCTATCATTCAAGGGACAAGGGACTGCATTTTCTGCATACACTTCATAGGAGGGGAAGTTCATTTTGCCATCCACACATCTACTTACATTGCTACATCTAGCTATTGCTCGTTATCAAGTGCATCTTGCACAAGAGCTTCCTAGGGCACGATTCTACACACACACACACAAAACTACATGGAGTCTGAGATGTAGTGCAGCGCTCGGTTGTAAGTTCACTCTGTCAGTGACCGTCGGGGTCAATCTGACTCCCCATTTGCATCTTTTCTTTTTAGGATTTGATGTGTTTTGGGGTTTTGCAGATATCATTTGTTTTGTAGGTTACAGGCGAATTTTGCGGACATAGTAAGACATACAGAGCGCGACAAGTAGCGAAGGTTAGCGACATTGGTGTGACATAAAAAGAATCAGTTTCGGACCATTTTCGTAGTCACAGGTGCCCCAGACCCAATCCAAGTTATTCCGGCAATTACATAATTTTTTGAGTGCAGTTCTGACAGCTTTCCTCCTTTTGTTCATTAGTCCTTCATCAGAGCATTTCGGAAATTATTGTGAAATCAACTAAGTCTTTTATTCCCTCTCTTTGCACCTAGGGTTTCATTTTTATCTAGCTTAGTGCTTGGGTCAGATCTGTAATTTAGTGTTTTATTTATCATATGTGACTCTAAAATATCTAAGGGTTTAGTGTAATTCTACTTTTGTTAAATCATTTGGTGAACCCATCTCATTCGAACACTCTTGGATCCTCATTTTTCTTCTCTCATGGCTCATAAGGTCTCTCAAGTCTCCTTGCTTCAATTGTTTCAAATGCACCCATCTTATAAAGATGCTCTCCACAAAACCCTAGACACTATGTATCTCCCTATCAACATGCCACCTTCACAAGTCAGTGCCATCTTCGATCGTCTTTCGATGACTCTATTAGTTATAATGCCAATCAATCAATCTGCAAGTCTATTCAAGCTTTACATTCTTTATTTCAAGATAAATTTCAGGCTATGAAATCCACGATTACATCTCTTCAATCTGAAATCCAACATCTTAAGGATGTTTCTCAGGCTCACGCTAGTTCTTCTTCTCATCCTCATTTTATGTCTTCTACATGTGCTCATATCAGTGAACCCCAAGTCTTACCGCTCCCCACGCCTCTAAAGTTTGATCACAATACTAAGCAACATGATATTCTTCCTCAGCTCCTTACTCATCAATTGATCAATTTGCCATCTACTCATTGTTATCCTCCTTATCGGCTTGCAAAATATCAAGGTCGTCCATATTGCAATTATCATCGAATCAATGGACATAATGACAATGATTGCTATGTTTTACAACGAAGAATCAAGAACCTTGAGCGTCAGGGTTTTATCTCATTCGCTACACAACATTCTAATACATGCCCATCTCCAATTGCTAAATCTCACTGGGTTCCTAAATCTGATTCATCTATGTCTAATGAGCATCATGCCATCGTTACTAATGTTCCTTCTACGGAAAGTCAAGAGTCGCCTAAGCAACTTCCTCTCAACATCAGTCCATCCTCTTCTCCTCTCGAGTCTTCTACAACGTTATCAATCCCACATAAGCTACCACCATTCAAGATTCCTCCCCATCCTACTCCACTTTTGTTCCCGATTCGTTTTTTCAAAGCAACTTCTCCTACTGATGGCCATGACACATTTCAAACTCCACCATCACATGGTCCTACTATTGCTTCTACCTACCATTGTGTTGGCCCTCTCTCTTATCATGACACAAACAACGCTCTCTCATAATGGCATGGTATCTCTCACGTCATCACATAGATCTTCATCATCATACACTTGGGGGCATCACGCTTATTCTCCCTCCCCCTTCTAAGCATTCTCAGGTGTCTCGCATTTCTACTATTACGCTCTATGCTTCACATCTAGTCTTCCTCATTCATCATACACACATTGATACACACAACTTGTATCATCATTACCCTATGACACACTCTCATGCTAAGGTTCACACTTGACTATTGAGGGCATACTACATCCATGAACCTCACATCATACACACTACACATTTCACACTCTGTGCATTCACAACACATCTTTCTAGCATCACATTCTCACACATCACACCACCTTATGACGCACTCCAGTTCCACGGTTCCTACTCAACTGCTAAAGGTCTAAATCTGAAATGAACCTCACCGCATTCACACGCTTTACACTCTATACTTCATTGATCTATCTATTTAGCACACAGTTCAAACCAATTTCCAATGATGCACTCTTGTTTTATGGTTCATTCTTGACTGCTTGAGGGGGCATTTATAAATGAACCTCATCTCATACATACTCATACACATCATCTGCTCGGGGGCACATTGTTCCTATCACATTCACTCTGCATTCCATTCCATTCACACTCACAACATATTACATATCTTGGTTGCACATACTCTTGCTTGCTTATACTAGTTACATACACACTTTGCTTACCATGCTAGACAGATACTTTGTATGTCATTATCCTTTCTATATACACATGCGTGTTCACTTATTCTCTAGTTGTCAATGCAGATTTCTTACAGATCCTTACACAATGCAAACATGGATATTTGGCATTGTACCTCTTACCAATCCCACCGAGGCTCCTGGGGGCATCTACTTTCTTACACACTATAGGTGCTATTGTTTCGTTTTATACTACTTATTCTTACTAGCACACTACTCTATATCAGATCATACACGCTTTGACATACTTTTTATCTTTCTAACAAGCTAACAGGTGCGTTATGTGCAGCATTTTCCTTACGAAGAACTATTTCTTTACCATGTTTGTCCGATACTTTGTTTGTTGTTGTTTGTTTCATTCTGCATTATTGTATGCCATTGTTTTGTTTGGGCTTTGCCTATGTCTTGCTTATTCATTGCTTGTATGCTTTTGGCCGCTTCAGCCTTGATTGTCTTGTGACATTGTGAGTAATGTCCCATGTTTGAAACCCATTTTCGCGGTCTACATTGTCTTCTTGCTTGCTAGATTACACTTTGTTTTCTATATGCGTATTTGTCTTGTTTGCACTAACACATGTTTCTAGCCACTTTGTTTACATGTGCCTTGGTTTCTACCAAGCACATCCCTCCCTCTTGCAAGGCATCAGTTTCAGATCAATGTCAAGTCCTCTCCTTTGGGCTACATCCTCCTAGCGACGTCGCATGCACCCCAAACGAGGGGGCATACATTGGGTGAATCAATCACCCCATTCAACATACACATCCACGGTCAGACTCGCACAAAGACAGAATAGAAAGCAGTCTTCGATTCATAAAACAGCCCCAAATCCGACTTGGGTCCTCAATTCAAAGACAGACGCCAAATACCGCCAGATATACGAGACATGAGCGCCCGGCGCTCCTAACCTTTCCTGGGCGCCTATGACCGGGGGCAATTACAGTTGTTTTCTCAGATTAGCGCAGTTTTCAGCATTTCACAAAGTGGTTTCACAGTACAGGCATAGTCCTCTAAAGCAATCGAATGCATTCTATCTTCGACTCTTCTTTTTCTGCTTGAATTCAACTTGAAAAAAGCAAGATCACACTATTTACAATGGTGTATAAATTCGGAAAGCAGTCAGGGATGGATAATAACACTAGACCTTTCTCCCCAACACTTCTTCTTGCCATGGCGTGAGATCACCCAAAAAACTCGCACTTGGCGTGAGATCGCCCAAAAACTCGCACTTGGCGTGAGATCGCCCAAAAAACTCGTTCTCCTACAACAATTTTGGACATTTTCTATCCTTTTCACTCATCATCATCATGGATCAGGTGCACATGTTCCTTTTACTACTTTTTCGCATTTTTACATACTTTTACATGTTTTTTACAAAGTTTTCATAACACATGACTTTGACTACTCTTTTTCTCTTCTTTTTAAGTCCATCCTTAATACGCAACAAGAAGCAGCCCCACATCAAGCGAAAAACAACAATAGGTACAAACAGGCACAACACATACGCTTCACCCCTAGGGTCACTTCCTATTTCTTAGCTTATACACTTCATTTTTATCACTCCACGCTTTTTCTTGTCTCCTCGGCATGCTTTCGTCATCGATCTACATGGTTATCAAGTACACATCTCTTATCTAATTTATGTTATCGAGTATTCACTCAACAACATAAAGTGGGGGCAAATGTAGACACTAAATCACGCACTTGGGTACATTTCTAGGTCCTAATCACATACCACTATTCATATGATTCCTAAGCGAGAAAACTAGTAATTGACTATTGTCTTTGGCCTCTTTCTTGTCTTTCTTGTTGTTTTTCTAGTCTTACACACTCTATAGCCCAAATCGATGTTTTACTTGTTTATCTTTACTTTCTGACACTGACACCAAATACCGGTCAGACGCCAACACCCAGGCGCCCTCGACCTCTTTGTATTTTGCTCTCCCCTTTTGGGCCTCTTTATCTTTTAGGCATCTTGTTTTCTTATGGGTCGGCCTTTTAGTTGTCAATTATGAAATTCAAACAAGGGAATCATATAAATACAAAGCTATGTGATCATAATAAAGGACCAAACTCTAAGCATCTACTATCACCACCTAAGGTTGCATCCAAAGGCATTCTAAGAGCATCAAAGCATCCATCTAGCTATCATTCAAGGGACAAGGGATTGCATTTTCTGCATACACTTCATAGGAGGGAAGTTCATTTTGCCATCCACACATCTACTTACATTGCTACATCTAGCTATTGCTCATTATCAATCAAGTGCATCTTGCACAAGAGCTTCCTAGGGCACGATTCTACACACACACACACAAAACTACATGGAGTCTGAGATGTAGTGCAGCGCTCGGTTGTAAGTTCACTCTATGACCGTCGGGGTCAATCGACTCCCCATTTGTATCTTTTTCTTTTTAGGATTTGATGTGTTTTGGGGTTTTGCAGATATCATTTGTTTTGCAAGTTACAAGCGATTCTGCAGGCATATTGTGACATACAAATGACAAGCAAAGAAAGGTTAACGACATTGGTGTGCGACATAGAATGAATCAATTTCCGACCATTTTTGCGATCACAACAGTGCCTACTGTAGTTCTCCAGTGCTGGCGCCCGACCCACCAGGCGCCCCAATCCAAAGCTATTCCGGAAATTACAGAATTTTCTTAGTGCGGTTACGACAGCCTCCTCCTTTTGTTCATTAGTCCTTCATCCAGAGCATTTCAAGAATTATTGCGAAATCAACTAAGTCTTTTATTCCCTCTCTTGCACCTAGGGTTTCATTTTTATCTAGCTTATTGCTTGGGTCATATATGTACTTTAGCGTTTTATTTATCATACGTGACTCTGAAATATCTAAGGGTTTAGTATTATTCTACTTTTGTTAAATCAGCTTGCGAGTTATCCTTTTATTCAGTACTTATTATTTATATGCAAACAGTTTTATGCTTCTCGGTTTCCTTGTACAAGTACCGTGGATTCTCACCGTGGTTTCATTGCCAAATAAATCACGCTAGGAATCTTTATGGGGCATGCCGAGATAGAGAAAGATGATCCATTGATGAATGGGAATGGAAAAGAGAAAGAGAATTGAACAAATTACCTTATGTGCTTTGTGTCATCTTCATGACCCCATTATGAGTTATCTTTGTTAACCTCTCGTTATTATTCCCATTACTACTTTGTAAACACGTGTTGGTGATTCTCTGTTAGCATTGTGTAGCCTTGTTTGTAAAAATCGTCACTTAACCTTGTTGTTGTGCATGTATTGATCACATGTGGAATTTGGTGTTATAGTCTTGCAAAAGAGTGTGGTGTTAAGAGTTATGAGTGAAACAACTATTAGATATTGAGTTTTGCACCCAAGTTATTGAGTAAGTGTTAAAGCTTATTGGGTAGCAAACATGCAATATATAAACTTACCCTAATCCTTGGTCACATTGAAGATATGGAGGATCTCTTAGCCTCCTAAGGAACTATGTAAATAAGTTGAAATATCCCTTGTTGGGATTTTACAAAAAATTGACAAAATACAGAAATTTGCAGCAAATACTAAATCTGATTTTTTTCTGATTTTTGCAAAAATAGGGCAGCGAACAATAAAAATATGATATCTTGAAAAATACTTGCCCAAAACACTTCAAATTTCACCGGAAGCTGGAAAAAATAATAACTAACAATAATAAACTGTTTTTGTATTTTTTATAACATAGGAAACTGCCAGGAATTTTTTTATAAGCTCTGAAAATGATAGAATTCCGGAAAATTCATATCTTTTCGACTACCAAACATAAAAAGCTGAAATTCTGGAAATAACTTATGAAAAATATGAGAAAAACAGGCCAACCTTCAGATCTGGAAAATTCCACCCGAAACCCTAAATTTTAGGGCCTGCAATTCTTCAACCAGGTCGTTTTTGCTTAGGAATGGCTGAAACCCTCAACAAACCCTGCCGTTTCGTCAAAGAACCTCTCCTTAGCTGCCACAACGAATTTCGCTTCAAACGGAGAAAAACCCAGAAAGTTATCGTGATTTTCCCGAAACTGCCCTTGGAAAACCCTGCCTGAAGATGACTGCAAATCAGATCTGAAAAGGTGCAAGAGCCTAGCAAACTAGGGTGGATCTTTCACCACCGAAGAGTGCCCTTCTAGCTAGGAGTGGATCTCTCACCACCGAAGCTAGGGATCTTGTGGGATTCACTCCACAAGCGGAACAAGCAAACAGCAGTTGCTCACTATCAAGTATCACCAAAGAAAATATGTATGCAAGAATGATTTCCAACTCCACCCTCCACCTCCTTATATAGCTTTTTATGAGCCCAACGAAGAAATATAACATTTAATGCAATACATATCCCCCCAAGTCGCCAAAAAGGGACTTTAAGTGGCCCCAACGAAGAAACATAACATTAAATGCCAAAAGTGTCCACTTAAGTGATCCCAACGACAAAATAAAACACAAAGGGCCCATTAGATCCTCCCAACGCCCAAAATATAACAAAAACATAGTAGGAAATCAGACAACCATCCCCAATAACCTCCAAAGTCGTTAGCCCCTTGGGAATGACCAAGGCTAAGACCAAAATATGGCCGTTAGGCCAACTGCTCGGAATTGGGGACATTACATAAGTGCACTTTGTCACATTTTATAATAAAACCTAGCATAGATTTGGATGTGCATCCTATGAGTTGCCACGGAGATCTTACTTTAATTGATGTACTTCGATATGATTCACTCTTATGATTTATTCATTGTACATGTAAATGTATGTTGTGGTTCTCGCTAACCTTGGTTACAAGAAAAGATAGATAGGAGGTTTGGTCATTATGTATATTTGACAGCTCATTACTCGACCTTGGGGCAGTTAGTAGATATCTTGCATTGCAGTTTAGCTTGCAGTTATCCTATGTTTCGGTACTTGCTACTATTTATATTCATGCAGTTCTATGCTCCTCAATTTCCTAGTACTGGTACTGCTGATTCTCGTTGTGGTTTCACATGCCAAAGAAATAGATCTAGATGGAGTCTTTGTGATGGCATGCTAGACAAAAAGAGTCTTTGTTGATGTAATGGGCTGGAAAAGAGAGAGAGAGAGAGCGAGAGAGAGAGAGATTGGTTCAAATTACCTTGTGTTTTGTGTCATCTCCGTGACCCCATTATGGGTTATCTTTGTTAACCTATATTATTTCCATTACTACTTGTAAACTCATGTCGGTGATTCTTGATGCAGAGGTGCTATGCAAGAAGATTCAAATCAGCACTCTAGGCACAAATGACAATAATGGCTTCTAAGGCTTGTAGCCCTTCCTAACCTGTTTTCCAACCTTAATGTCAAATGTAGAAGGTTTCTAAACAAACTATGGGGCATTCCAAATACCCTTTATCCTCTTACGGCTCCTCAAGAAGTTTGAGTTTCTAACTTCAAGTAAAAATGTTTTTTCCCAACTGTCCCTATCCTATAAGGCCTATTAGCCCTTATTTGCACTATGTTCTAGAAATCCGTACTATCAAGTACTGTGCCTTGTCAAAAATCCCAAAATCAGTTAGTGGGCATGAAATTGCATAAGACTTCCAAATTTCATGACATTTCACCAATTCAATCCCTTGCAAAACAAATTTTAGTTTAAAACCCTAGATGAGGGTTTGAATGCTCTGTACCTGCCTGAGAAGGGTAAAAATGATATTTTGAGTTCCTTTTTGAATTTCAAAGGACTGTAACCAATGTTTAGGGTATGTGCCAATATATTACACCTTTTCCATTCAAGAACTCCTTTTTGATCGATTTCACACTTCCCAAATGATGTTTTTGATCTCGCTTTGTGTTCTCAACAGCCTGCTACAGGGTTTCAAGGCAAATATAATAAAAGAAACACTAGATATGCACCAAGATTCAATGGAAACAAGGGAAATTTACTCTTACCAATGAATAGAAACCTTCATGGGAAGCATACAGTAGTTTCTTGTTCATAACTCCATCCATGCACAGATTTTGACTGTATTTATAATTGTTTTCAAGCAAAGATATCTTCAAACTCCTTGGAGCATGTTCTCTCCTTCCTCCTTCGAGTAAACTGTCTCAAAAGGAAATTACAACATTATATATCTTCTTCAAACCTCTCCAACCGAATTGGAGCTCTCTCATGAGTCTTTTAAGTCACATGATCTACCATTAAGAACACATTTAAGGATTCTAAAGAACATAATGTCTAAACATGAGTTACAACCGTCCAATCTCTTTTGAGGACCTATTTCAAACATGACACATCTTATTTGCTCTAACAAACAACTTTTTGCATCCTAAACAAGCCAAAAAGCATTCAAAAATTCAAATGTGCATTTTGGCGGGAAAAGCCAAATTTTGAATTTTCAAATGGCTAGAGTTAAACTTATGACCATGAAATGAATCCTAAAGGCTCTGTAATGACTCTAAGACCTTCTAGACCAACATTCAAACCAAAATTGACATGACACACCAAAATTTATGATTTGTAGAGATGCCGCCCGTGCATCATACTCCCAAGGGAAAAAGAAAAAGAACTCAGGGAGTGTTGTTCATGAGTTCTTCCAGAGTTTTCCCATGCCACTTAATGTCATTCTCTGAAATCCATGTAGCAACTTCAAATGGTTGATGCTTCCATTTAACTAGGTACTGGTAGTACTGCTTGCCTCTAGTCTTCTTGAGCTCTTTCTTGTCCAAAATGCACTCAATTTCCTCTGTTCTAACCTTAGGCAACTGATCAATCCAACCTTTACCTGTTGTCCCTACTTCTTGTTATGTACTTTCACTCTTCTCACCTTCTTTGTAAGGGTATAAGTCTGAAACATTGAAAATTGGTGATATGCCCACTCCACTAGGCAGTTCTATCTCATATGCATTACTAGCAAACTTCTTAAGCACCCTACAAGGACCTATTTTCTTCATCTTCAGCTTATTGTATTCACCTTTTGGAAACCTTTTCTTCCTGAGGTGAGCTAAGACTAAGTCACCAACTTCAAAATTAACCTCTCTTCTCTTCAAATCTGCTTGCTTCTTGTACTTTTCCACACTAGCTTCTAGGTGTTTCTTCACTTGCTGATGAACCTCTTGCATGGCTCTGCAAATTCTTCACCCTCTGCACTTCTCTTCTCCATTTTATTGATATCTCTCAACTCAAACACTCCCCTAGGCTGCATACCATACACCACTTGGAAAGGACTCATGCCTATACTCCTATTTAATGAGTCATTGTAAGCAAATTCTGCTTGGGGTAGTACAAGATCCCATTGCTTGGGATTGTCCTTGGATAAACACCTCAATAGGTTCCCCAAACTCCTATTAACAACCTCAGTTTGACCATCAGTCTGAGGATGGTAAGCTGAGCTAAAACTGAGATTAGTTCCTAGTTTTCTCCATAATGTCCTCCAAAAGTGTCCTAAGAACTTACTGTCTCTGTCTGATACTATACTCATTGGAAGTCCATGAAGTCTGACAACCTCCTTAAAAAATAATCTGCTATATGAGTGGCATCACTTGTTGTTTTACAAGGAATGAAGTGTGTCATTTTTGAAAACTTGTCCACAACTACATAAATAGAATCAAAACCCTTTGTGTTCTAGGTAACCCCATCACAAAGTCCATGCTGATGGAATCCCAAGGCCTATTTGGGATTGGTAGGGGCTGATACAGTCCTGCATTAGTACTTCTTCCTTTAGCCATTTGACAAGTTGTACACCTTTTAACAAATCTTCTTACCTTTGTTTGCATCCTAGGCCAAAAATAATGTCTAGTAAGTTGTTCCAAAGTCTTATCAAGCCCAAAATGGCCTGCCATGCTTCCACAATGTTTTTCCTTGATGAGATTCTCTCTCATAGAGCTCTTAGGTACACAAAGTTGTACTCCCTTAAAGAGTAACCCATCTTGAATGAGGTAGTCTAACCACAACTCTTTGTTTCTCACTGTTGGCTGCTTACAAGCTTCATAAGCTTCTTTGAAGTCTTCATCTTCCTCATACATCTCCTTGAGTGATTCAATTCCAACACTCTCAAGTTGAATTTCATGTACCAATAAGACTCTCTTACTCAAAGCATCAGCTACCTTATTACTTTGTCCTTTCTTATGCTTGATGGTGAAGGTAAAGTTTTGTAAGTACTCTACCCATTTCATGTGCCTTTGATTGAGCTTAGGCTGATTACTAACGAATTGAAGTGCATGGTTGTCTGTGTAGATGATGAACTCTTTAGGCATTAAGTAGTGCCTCCATTTCTTCAAAGCTTGAACCATTGCATAAAAATATAAGTCATATGAAGAGTACTTCTTCTTGGCATCATTGAGCTTTTCACTAAAATAAGTTATAGGTCTGTTCTTTTGGCTCAAGACTGCTCTTATGGCAACCCCACTTGCATCACACTCTACTTGGAAGACCTTGTTGAAGTCTGGTAGTGCTAGAATAGGCTGCTCTGTCACTCTTTGCTTCAAATACTGAAAATTCTTCTCAGCTTTCTCTGTCCATACAAATTTCTTCTTGTCTCCTCTAATGGTGTCAATGATTGGTGCACAAATTTCACTAAAGTTTCTAATAAATTTTCTATAGAAACTTGCAAGACCATGGAAACTTCTTACCTCTCCAGCTGTCCTAGGTGTTGGCCACTCCAAGATTGCCTTCACTTTGTTCTTGTCCATCTTTAGCATGCCTTGAGTAATCACAAAACCCAAGTACAGCAGCTTTGTCTTCATAAACTCATATTTCTTGAGATTGATCTACAACCTCTGTTCTTGTAACCTCCTCATGACTTGATGCAAATGATGCATATGCTCTTCTTTACTATGGCTATAGATTAATATGTCATCTAAGTAAACCACAACAAACTTACCTATGAAAGGTTTGAGAACTTCATTCATGAGCCTCATGAAAGTGCTTGGTGCATTTGAGAGACCAAATGGCATAACAAGCCATTCATACAATCCTTCATTGGTCTTAAAGGTTGTCTTCCACTCATCACCTTGTCTGATCTTGATTTGATAATACCCACTCTTGAGATCAATCTTTAAAAAGTAGCTTGCTCCACTCAAACAGTCCATTAAGTCCTCCATTCTAGGAAGTGGAAACCTATATCTAATTGTGATCTTGTTTATAGCTCTGGAGTCAGTACACATTCTCCAGTCACCCTCTTTTTTGGCACAACACAGTTAATAGTTGGAACTGCACATGGGTTGAGGCTCTCCTTGATCAGTCCTTTATCTGACAATTCTTGTACTTGTTTCTTGATTTCTTCATTCTCCTTAGGAGTCATCTTATATGCTGCTTTGTTAGGCAAACTTGCTCCTGGCACAAAGTCTATATGATGGCTGATATCTCTCATTGGTGGCAAAGAACTAGGTAGTTCATCCACTACAATGTCTACATACTCCTTCAACATGTCTTGAATTTCTTGTGGCAGCTCATCCACTTTAGTTGTTGTTATTACTGTCCTTGGTTTAACCACCAATGCAAAGCCTATTTCCTCTTGTTCCATTGTGTTCAGGGAACTCCTTTTCTCCAATCACCATCACACTTGATCTGATCTGTTGTTCACTGTCATCTTCCTTCATAGGCAACAAGGTATGACTAACTCCATCCTTTTCCAAGACATATACATTCCTTCTCCCATCATGAGTTGTCTTTCTATCATACTGCCAAGGCCTACCAAGAAGCACATGGCATACATCCATAGGGATGACATCACAAAGGACTTTATCCTTGTACCTACCAATTTGAAATTCAACCCAACATTGCTCACTAACCAATACTTGTTGTCCCTTGTTCAACCATGAAACCTTATAAGGAGTAGGGTGAGGTATCTTCTTCAATCCTAGTTTATTCACCATTTCAACAGAAACTAGATTATCTGTACTTCCTGAATCTATAACCATCTTACAACACTTACCTTGGCATTTGCAGGAGGTCTTGAACAGTGACTTTCTTTGTGGTGGCTCCTTCTCTTTTGGTGTCTTGATCAGCATTCTCCTCATTAGTAATGATTCTCCCACTTCTGGTTCTTCTACAAGTGATGGAGAACATACACTCTCTTCATCAACCCCTTGAGCAATCTGATTTCTTCCTTCAGTCCTTGGACTATTTGATGGCTGCTCCTCTGGGCACTCCCATGATCTATGGCCTGCAAACTTGTTGCATTTATAACACCTACCTATGAAACCACCTAATCCTCTTCCTCTTGCTCCATATCCACCTCTGAAATAAGGTCTCCTTCCTCTATAACCTCCTCTTGAGCTAGATGGTTGATCTTGTGAAGCACTTGACTCACCTTGGCTTCTTTGTGATTGTCCTCTTCCTCCTTACTGACCTCTGCCCCTAAAACTCCTTCCTCTACCTCTGTTTTGTTGATTTTGTCTCCTACTCAATTTGTCTTCTGCCTTTAAGGCCAGCTGATAACACTCCTCAAGTGTCTTAGGACTAGCAAGACTCAACTCATCTTGCAAGTTGTACCTCAAACCATTAAGGTACCTAGCTACCTTGTCTGTATCATCCTCCATGTGCCCTGACTTGATACTCAGCTTGTAAAACTCCTCAATATACTCCTTGACTCCTATCTCTTTCTGTCTTAAATTTTGAAGTTTCTTATACAAGTTTGTCATATAGTCACTAGGAAAGAATTTGCCTTTCAATTTGGCAACCATTCTGTCCCAAGATCTAATCTTGGCCTTGTTTTTCTTCCTCCTCTCATCTTGTATGTAATCCCACCATAGGGATGCATGACCTTTCAGCTTGGTCCTAGCAAACTTCACCTGTTGCTCTTTAGGTACATCTTCAAAGTCAAAATACTTGTCTAGCTCCCCTATCCAATCAAGGAGCTCTTCACCATTTAAACTGCCAGCATATACTGGAAGTTCCAACTTGGGATTTGATCCTTTCCCTTTCACTTCTTTCAACAACCTTTCAAACTATTGTTCTTCAATTTCCTCTCTCTTCACTTTACCTCGGCCTTTGAACTACTCCTCTTGATCACTCAAATCTCCTGTCACCACTCCTCTTCTTTGGTTGGCTTCAACTGTTGTGATCCTTGCATCAAAGTTGACCCTGAGGTTTCTCAATTCTTGTAGAATGACTTCTCCCATTTGCAAAGTTGTTGCCCTCTCTCCTACTACATTCCTCCTTGGTGGCATTTTGTCTTTCCTAGCCAAACACAATCAGTAACTCTTGTCTCTTGCGAATGAACTTCACTCCTTCAACTTCCTCGTATATTTTAGCCTCGCTCTCGATACCAAAAATGATGCAAAGGTGCTATGCGAAGAAGATTCAAATCACAACTCTAGGCACAAATGACAATAATGGCTTATAAGGCTTGTAGCCCTTCCTAACATGTTTTCCAACCTTAATGTCAAATGTAGAAGGTTTCTAAACAAACTATGGGGCATCCTGATACCCTTTATCCTCTTATGGCTCAAATCCAAGAAGTTTGAGTTTCTAAGTAAACATGCTCTTTTCCTAGCTTGTCCCTATCCTATAAGGCCTATGAGCCCTTATTTGCACTCTGTCCTAGAAATCCGTACTATCAAGTATCGTACCTTCTCAAAAATCCCAAAATTAGTTAGTGGGCATGAAATTACATAAGACTTCCAAATTTCATGACATTTCACCAATTCAATCCTCGCAAAACAAATTTTAGTTTTAAAACCCTAGATGAGGGTTTGAATGCTCTGTCTCACCCCGAGAAGGGTAAAAATGATATTTTGAGTTCCTTTTTGAATTTCAAAGGATCAGTAACCAATGTTTAGGTATGTGCCAATATATTACACCTTTTCCATTCAAGAACTTCTCCTTTTTGATCGATTTCACACTTCCCAAATGATGTTTTTGATCTCGCTTTGTGTTCTCAACACTGCTACAGTGGTTTCAAGGCAAATACAATAAAAGAAACACTAAATACGCACCAAGACTCAATGAAAACAGGGAAAATTTACTCTTACCAATGAATAAAAACTTCATAGAAGCATACGAAGTTTCTTGTTCATAACTCCATCCATACACGATTTTGATCGTATTCCTAACTATTTTCAAGCAAAGATATCTTCAAACTCCATGAAATCACTGCGACCATACGACCGCACCTACGACCATGAATTCAAGCTTGGTTTTGGCATCGAGCTAGGTCGTGACGTCGAGCTTGGGTCTTGACATCGAGCTTGGTATTGGCGTCAAGCTGAATTTTGGTGTCAAAATTGGCTTCGAGTTGGAGATTGGTGTTGTGCCCTTGCTCCTGTGTTGTGGCTTTGAGCTTCGATTCGAACCCCTTATTCGCCTCTTGCGTCTAGCCCTTGTGATGGTTCTTTTTCCAATCAAGCGCATCGTCATCCTTTCCCATCGAGCTAGTCCGCCATTCTTCCTATCGAGCAACTCGCTTCCCGTCATGATTCATCGAACATACCTGCTCCTTCCCGCTAGTTGCTTCGTCCCGCGGTTCATGAGCCACGTGTGACTTTGTTTCCTACTACGTTGTTTCTTGTCACTAATTCTTGGGTTGTCCTTTGTCTTGGCCCTCGTTGTTTGTGCATAAATGCCCTCTGGCGGTTCCTCTTCTAACCCCCTCTCCATATCTCCCTTATAGGTTGTCTTTCCAACACACCTAGTACCAAATAAGCTAATATGGAGTCTCATGCGGGGGATGCAAACAATAACTTCTATATAACAACCGGAAAACACAACTCAGGACGAGGGAGCCCCACAGATGACACGGATTTCCTACAGGAATTGCTCATCCAGGTTCAACGGATGGAAGCTGATAACCAAGCCCTCCACTCAGAGGTTCTTATCCTTACAAACCGTATGGCATCGGTTGAAGCTGAAAATGCAATGTTGAAAGAAAAGATACTCAACAGTGTAGACAATAAAACCTCTCCCAATGACAACGATAAAATACAAGTCGAGATCTTGAACCTCAAAAATAACCAGGAGGAAATCAGATTACAACAAGTCTCGCTCAAACAAGAAACCGAATCACACATTCAGTCTTGGGCTCAGGTGGTTGGAGGCAAGGACAAATCCTCCCCACCTCTGGCTGTTGTTGAAGAGGTCATCCAAGCTAAACTAGTAGAAGAACGAACCAGGCAGGATCGTGAGCTGAACCTTAAGGTTAGGGGGCTCCCCCACCCCAACCATCACAGGACCCCTTGACAGTTGGGAACTCTTTCATCAGAGAGACCCTTGGTATCCACGATATTAATCTAGACCGTGCCTGGCTTGGGTACGAATCAACCCTCTTCATTTGATTCGATTAGCACCAGACAGATGAGGGCTCTCCGAGCCAAAAAGCTGCTCTTTTCACTTCCTAACAAGATCTTCCTGGATGAGGATCTTACCAAATCACAAGTGAAACGAACTCAAACACTCCGAGGAAGGCGAGAAATGGGCGATTATTCGGAATGTCTCGAGTTGTTATTACGATACCCTCCCTCCCGAGTGGGGGTCCCGCCTGCAGGACTTCAAATGACGGGGTTGGAGGGAGGGGCAACAGAGCACAAGCATGACTATTAGGTGTTGGAACGGGAACGGGTCTTTTTGGTCCTCACCAGGCCTTGTTCAGGATGCTCTTGGACCCGCAAGCATCCTCTTCATCACGAGACTCATGAGAGCCCTATGCAGCCTCTCCCTGGTATCACGGGGTGTCAGTGGTACTCTACATGTCGGCAAGAGACTAGGAGCTCAGGCGGTGTCAAGGGTTCGGTGGTGTTGCATGTTTGTACAGAGATTCCCTGCAAAGCAAAATTTCCTTAGTTGCTAGAGATGAGTTCGCCAAGTTTCTTTGGGTCCATCTACAAGGAGTAGCTCATTGTTCCAGGGACATCTATATCGCAGTATGTTATTTTCCCCGGCCTCTTCCCCGTATGCCATCCATAATGGGGTTGATGGTGACCCTTTCATTGACTTGCATGATAGCATTGCTCATTACTCAGCAGTTGGTGATATCATCCTGTTGGGTGATTTCAATGCCCGCACCAGAACCCTTCAGGTCCCTACATACGACCACGAGGAAGATTTTCTCTGCACTCAAGCACTTGATCCGGAGTCAGTGGCATGCATAGGACCTCGGAGGATGATTCGGGACCCCTCACAACCTATGGCAGGCACCTCTTGCAGCTTGGTGAATCACAAGATTTAGTGATCCTTAATGGGATTGCCTGCTTTCCGGACTCGCATCTCTTCACTTTCCACCTCATGGTGGGGGTGCGAGTGTTGTTGATTATGTCCTTTCGAGTCAGAACTCCTTATCCCTCATCAACCACTTTTCTATCTCATCCATCCCCCTTGTTGATCATGCTCTTCTTTCCCTTTCCCTCCAGTTCGACACCCCCTCCTCCCATTGATCCCTATCTTGGCCTCCCTCACACCACCTTCCGGTTCGACGAAGGGGACTCGACACCTTCTCCTCCCACATTCGGGCCCTTCTCCCTTCGGAGTCCCATTCTTTTCCATGGATAGTGTCGTTGCCAAGTACTCTCGATTGTCCTCCACCATTTGGGAGGCTGCCCTACTTTCTTTTCCTAGCTCTACTCGTTCCCCCTCCACTTTCCACCGCCAAAAGGCTTGCCCCATGAATAAGTGGTATGACGACGAGTGCAAATCCCTCCACCGCCAATTACGGCATGCTTTCTACCTGGCCCACCCCTCTTATCCCACCTTGAAAACCTCTTACCAAAGGTGTCTCCTTCGCCGCAAAAAACACCTTTATATCTCCCAGTATGAGCAGAGCTCTTTTGTGCTTCCCTCTAATACTCGCCTAAACTTTTTTGGCACAGCATTTTCCCTCGCACTTCTCCTCTTCACGTTGATCTTAGCCCTAGAGCCATGCTCTCCCACACTTCCAATCTTTATGATATCCCTGCCGCCTCATATTCAAGTTGATAAGCCCCCTTCCTCTTGTCACCTATTTACCTCCAGGAAAATCAAAGAGGCTATCAGAATGATGAATAGCAGCAGATCAACAGATGAAGAGGGGTTTCAAGCAGAATTTTTCAAGTATGGGGTGGGGGTTCTTGGCAGCTATTTGGCTGACCTCTTTAATCATGTTGTGTGCTCGGGTTTTCCGCCAACATGGTCACATCATACCATTCACCCGATCCACAAGTCGGCCCCAGTTCAGATCCCAATAACTACAGGACCATTATGGTGGGTCACACTTTCTCCAAACTTTACGCTATTGTCCTCCATATGCAGCTTTCCGAGGAGTTGGAACGAAGACGCCTTAGAGCTGGGGGCAAGCAGGGTTTCGCCCTGCTCACCAGACTATTGATCACATCTTCACTCTTAGGGCTATCATCGAGGAGGCACGCCACCACTTGTCGAAAGTTTACTATTGCTTTGTAGACTTCCGAAAGGCGTTTGATTCCGTTCCGCGCATGGCACTTTTTCAGCGACTCAGGGACATCGGCATTTCGGAAACCCTTCTCACGGCCATCATGCGTCTTTACGAAGATAGTCTGGGCCGCCTTCGCATGGCACATGGGGAATTGGATTTCATCAGGAGTACCATTGGGGTCAAACAGGGTGCCTCTATCCCTGACTCTTTTCGGTATATATATCGACGAGCTCGAGTCCTTCCTTCGTGAACACATACAGGACAGTGATGGGTGTCTTCTCCACCAGGTTTTGATTTACATTCTTCTGTTTGCAGATGTAGTCCTCTTAGCTTCCTCTCTAGAGGGCTTCGCAGAGACAACCAGATGCCCTTGCTCTATTCTGTGATCTCCAACAGTTGACAATTAACCTGGGTAAAACCAAGGTTATGATCTTCAATGGTTTGAAGACCTCTCACCTCCACTTCTTCTTCGGGGTGAGGAGATAGAGATCACCAGTGCTTATACATACTTGGGAGTTCAGTTTTCAGGCCCACAATTCAATCTGAGACAAGCCCTTCTGCCTAGAGTCAATAAGGGTTATGGTTCCTTAGCCCTCCTCGAGAGACAATGCTTTTGCCATCATTTTCTAGGATGTCTCCTCCAAAATGTCCCTCATGGAATCTCTCATTAGGCCCATTGTCCTTTATGGATCTGTTGCTTGGGGGCCTTCCTTACTCAAGACAAATTGGGCTTTGGTCGAGAGAGTCCAAACTCTTCTCCTCCGCCAGTTTATCCGATGCAAGCAAACCGTCCCTCATCATATTATTCTGGCCGAGTTCGGTGCTCATCCTTTCAGATTGGAGGTTATGTTTGATATGATCTCTTTCTTGCACCACATCAAAGGCTTCGCTGTTTCTGTTGAGGGGTGGGATAGGTACCCATTCCTGGCCTACTACTCTTCAAAGGCTATTGCTCGCTCTGATGGTCCCCATCGCGGTCGTTGCTGGTTTGCGGAGGTTTCCGACCTTTTGGGGACAATTGGTATTCAGATGGATCATCTCCCTCCTTTTCAGTACTCCTTAGATGCGTCGCGCCACCTTCTTCCCACTAGACAGGTGTTGAACAGGGCCATCAAGGAGGATATCTATAGATGTTTCATCCTTACCACCTGGTGAAACCCCAAGGGGGTCTTCACCCCAAGATGGCCTTTACACCTAACACTTGAAGAGTGATGGCCTCATTATTTGTCCACGAGATACTCACCATCATTGGGCGCGCATGCACGCGCATCGCTCTCGGCCGGATCGAGTTGGTTCCCAGCCGACTCCAAAGTGCGAGACAAACCACCCCCTTGATCGCTTTTAACAAGCTTTGTCATCCGTGTAATCTCCAAGAGCCCGAGACAGAGATGCACTTTATTTTCGATGCCCCATATACTAATAAAGAGTCAAGCCACGCCAAGAAAGACTAATAAGAAATATGATCTAGATTATCTAGCTTGACTTAGGGAAAAGGTGAAAACAATTTCGAGTCAAGATTGGACGATGTGCTCAACGCAAGCTTATCGGATAGGGCAACTGCAGACAATCCAAAAGAGATGAACAAGACGGCTTCAAAGGAAGATCTAAGCACAACCTAATTCAACCATGCTAGCTTGGCTACCATGGAAGAATCAACTAGGCTCAAAGAAAGTTTGGCACGTATGGCTAACAAAGAGGAACTGATATAGATGGCTACGAAAGAGGATATAGAGTGGCTTGAAGCAAGCATTGCAACCAAATAAAGTTCAAATCAGCTCACAACATCTATCGAAAGTTCGGCAGCATTCCAACAATCAGTTCAGCAGTCCAAGACTTCAAAGACAAATTATTCTACTCCATCTAATACCTCTCATGGGATCAGCACACCGCCGACTCTAATAGAGTTCCGAATCAGCACATGGTGGACTCCAATAGATCGTTGGATCGGCACACAACCAATTCTAATTCTGGTTCGCAAAACATTATACCAAAGATGGACATGCACAAATTCGACAGCAAGGACCTACTAAATTGGATTTGTCAAATCGAACATTTTTTTGAGTTACACCAAGTCCTTGCATGCAGAAGGTCACAACAGCATCCGCATATATGCAACATGCTCGATTCATTTGGTATCATTGGTTGTGTGGGGAAAAGGGAAAAAAACTCTATCGTCACATGGTCACTTTTTGTGGATTTGACCGTGCTTTATAGCACCAGCTTGGTGGATAACTTCATCAACCAATTGGCCAAGCTACAACAAACAAGTATGGTCAAGGATCATATGCAGCAATATCAAACCCTATCCTTGAGGGTGCAGAATGTTACAAAGGAGAATTTGGAGGACCTATTTTTGGGTGGTTTGAAGAACCATATTCAATAAGATGTACACCTGTTTGATCCCATTTCATTATTTGTGTCTATTACTAGGGCAAGAAGAGAAGAGAAAAATATTTTGACTACTAGAAGACACACATTCAGTAGCATCAAAGAGTGTAGCACCCCATATAGTCCTCTCAGCTGACCAGAATAACACCTCAACAAATTGAAGAAAAAAGGGCAAAAGTCTTATGTTTTAAATAGCCCATATAGTAGGGGGCATGAATGTGTATAGTAGAAACATTTTTACAAAGAAGGAGCAACCGAAGAGGAGGAAGAAGAATTTGAGGCCGGAAAGGAACAAGAGGAAGCATCAAAGGATCCACAACCAACCATTTATTGCCATGCACTATCGGCAATCAGTACCCCACAAACCCTCAAGGTAGTGGGATTTTTAACAGAGTGTGGCAACGTTGATTGATTTGAGCAGTACTCAGAATTTCACCAACAAGTTCAACAAGTGGGCTGCACATTTGAACTGCTTAAACCTTCCAGCTTCATAATTTTAATTCATGATTGTTGATAATGGGAGGGTTAGTTGTTCAAGAAAATGCCATAATATCAAACTAGCAATGGGGAGCAGCTACCTATTGATTAGCCCTATGTTTGCCATCTGCATGGGTAGAGCAGATAGTGTTGGGAGTCCAATGGCTTACTGTTTTGGGCACAACAAAGATGAACTTCCAAGATCTCTTCATATGCTTTCATTCAAAGGGCGGGGCTTTTGAATTGAGGGAATTGCAAGCAAAGGCTCCACAGATGGTGAGTTCTCATCAAATACTAAAGCTGCTCAAAAATGATTTGTTGTATTTGTGGCACAATTTTTTTCACAGGCAACAACTCCACCCAATCTTTAGTCTATCATTAGCAAACCCAAAATAGTATTTGAAAAGATGCTAAAAGCACTTCCACCCAAGAGAGATGATGCTAGGGAGCCAACTACCTGACATCAAACCTTTAGGCAAATGGTAAAGACAGTGCTGAAAGTGGGTAATATTCATCATAGTCAAAGTGCATATTCTTCTCGTGGTGATGGTGCACAAGCAGAATGACAATTGGTGCACGTGCCCAAACTATAGAGTTAAATAATTTCTCCATCAAAGATAAGTTACCTAATCCTATAATTGATGATTTGCTAGATGGGTTACAGGTGCTGTTTTTTTACCAAACTAGATCTCAAATCAAGGTATCATCGAATCAAAATCAAGGAGAATATTCCCAAAACAGTTTTTAGTGTACATGAAATCCAAATTATGTTTTTGTTTATGCTCTTTGGTCTCACAAATGCCTCGTCTACATTTCAAAGCTTGATGAATTCCATATTCATGTCATTTTTGAAGAAAATTGTCTTAGTTTTCTTTGACAATATGCTCGTCTCACGACAAAACATGGGAAGACCATCTGCACCATGTTGATCATGTCTTACAGACTCTCAAGTAGAATCAGCTTTATGAGAACCCTTCTAAGTGTATTTTTGGAGTCAAGGAGGTGGAGTAACTAGGTCACATTGTCTCTTGTGGAGTAAAGGCGGATCCTAACAAAATCAAGACCATGGTGGATTGGAAAGTCCCTAAGACCATCAAGAACCTATGAGGATTCTTAGGACTTACAGGATACTACCGCAGGTCTGTCAAAAATTATAGTGGCATAGCAACACCACTGAAAACTCTCTTGAAAAAATATTCCTTTCATTGGAGTGAGGCAGCAACTAGAGCATTCAAGATGCTTAGGAAGACCATGTGCACAACTCTAGTTCTAGCCACTCCATACTTCAAAAATTTCCTTGTGGAGTGTGATGCCTCAGGGCATGGTATGGGAACATTACTAATGCAAGAAGGCAGGTCCATTGCCGTCACCAACTAACATTAATAATTTATTCAAACCCATTTATGACTAGGAAATGTTAGCTATTCTTCATACAATCAAGCAATGGAGTCCTTATCTGATGGGAAGACACTTCAAAGTGAAAATGGATCATGATAGTCTGAAATACTTCTTGGAACAAACAATTATCAGAAGAGCAACAGAAATGGGTTACTGTAGTACCCTTAATTTGGTCTGAGGCACCTGACAATTACACTTTTTGCACTTTTACCGACATTTGGTCTATTAATACATAATTGGCATTATTCAGGCATATTACCCTCTCCCAAGCACCCTACAACCTACTAGGTTGACTTTATCTTTCAATTTTACATTACCAAAACCACTTCAGTTTATAAGGGAGTCGAATTACATCCTAGAGAGACATCACATATTTTTTCAGATCTAAGTTTCAGGACTGTTAGACATATTCATGGGCCCTGGACAGGTTCATTCCACATGTAACGAAGTTATCTCTCGCCGCCTAATATCACAATTTTAAATGGGTGACTTGTTCAAGTCAGCCTTAGCATGATTCTAGGGTCGATTGAGAGAGAAACTAACAAAATGTCAGCTATATAGAGAAACACACGTAAGCTATTTCAAACCATCTAGGAATCATCTAGACATAGCCTCACTACTTGAAGATGCTACACACAAAGAGCCAAATCTTCCAAGAGCAGTCCTAGATCAGCCAAGAGCATAAATCTAAAGCATACAAAGGTCCAAAACTCAAGCTTTCAAGTGCCAAAGTCAAATCTAAGGTTTCATTCCAATTGCATTTATTTCTATATTGCTACCTACATCTCATCATAGGCTTGTGGGAGAACCACATGAGTCTGAGGCCTCTTCGGAGTAGTTGGGGTCAGGGGTCTGTCCGACTCAAAATGCTAACCCCTTTAAAGGTTTCTCATCTTCAAGACAAGTCAAGATAGGATTTGACAAAGGAGAAGACAATCCAGCTACATCATAGAGTTATCGTAGCATCCCAAAGCCAAAAGCCAAAAGATCATATCTAGGCAAACTTTCACCAATAAAAGGCTTCAGCACAATCACTCCCAGACGGGTTCATGGCCTCTAGATGGGTTCAGCCCTCATAGAGTCTGCGCAGAAAGGTTCATTACCGAACCTATCTACCTCTTTCAAAGCCGTCTAGATTGTGGCATCAGCCCGTGATTTTACCTAAGCATCTTGCTGACTACCTACACACCTTTTGTATGGCATTTGAGCACATTGTTGCATCATTTCTCAGCTTGTATTGGTGAGTTCATTCTATTTCCATGCTCTAATTAATTCTTTTCTATTTTTAGAGTGATCGATAACATTGAAATCTCATGTTTTAACTTAATTCAGATTGTATTAAGACCACCCTTAAGTACTTTGAATTTACAATTTCATAGTAATGCTTTCATTAGACCTTTGGTATTATTTTATCATTACATTTTGCTTCGAACGCTTAGGGTTTCAAATTTATAGCCGATTCTGGATCTTATGGTTTTGTATAAACCCTAATGCCTATACCTATTTAATCCTTTCATAATTTTATCTTATGCCACCTGTGCAAGCTCAACTCCTTACACCTATTAGGTAGATAGTATTAATTATATTCCTTTTCTTAAACCTTGTGCAAAGCAAAATGACAAGAAATAATAATCGATCGTAGTATGAACCAATGTTTGAGATTAATGGTCAAACACAACCTTTGAATGAACCCATCCGTACAATCCTTAATGGTCAAATCATCTCTATGACGTATACAATAGGAGAAATGGATAAACTACCTAATGTGTTATCTAGCCAATATAATGCTAGGGAAATTCATGATATTGTTTCTTGCCAACAAGTAGTACCTGCAAACCCCTTATCCACACAAATTTTTCATGTCGTATTTCTACCTGCTCCATGGATACAGAGATCCTTTTACATCTCACGCATTTTATCGGAAAGTTGTCAATGCAATGACACGTTGTTACTTAAAACCTTCCATAGAATTTTAATGGGTTGTGGGTTGGATTGGTTCTACTCATTACCTAGTGGTTCTACGAGTTCTTATCTCAAACTTGAGGAGGCATTCATAGCTCACTATAGCATTAACGCAAATCCAAAGCACACACATGAATATTTGCTATCTTATAAACAAAATGTCAATGAACTCATTTGTGAATATGTTCTTAGATTTAGAGATAAAATGCACCAATTGATGTATCAACCAACCGACCTAGAGAAACATTTTATCTTTGGCAAGAGCCTATCAACTCTCCAAAAGGATAAAGCATTCCTTCAAATGTACACATCGTTAAGTCAACGTTTTCATGAACTCATCAATTATGAGGACACACCGCCACTTTCTCATTTCCTCGATACCGAGGTGAGGGATTCGCATGCATTTTACACTTCTAGTCACAAAGGAACTTCTTTACTTTGGACCAACCTACCGTATGTCAAGATACAACTACTACGACGCCAACCTCGTTATCAAAAAATCATCAAAGAAAGCAAAAGTGCCCCGATCGACCATAAGATACCTTGAAAATGTTACTCGATAAGAAACTAAATACTTTACCTCTTATAGACATCAACCTCAAAATCATTAATTGAAGAAGAACAATAAGCCATTTTACGGCTATCGTATGATCACAGGACACAATTGAAAAAACTATGTTACGTTAAACATAGATCAAAACACTTGTCAAAAGTGGGTTAATCACAACTAGACAAATTACTATATAGTCAAGACACGCTACTTTAGAGGACAAACCAACAACGTCAAAGCCTAGTATAGCACAACCATGACCTACAAGTGAGCTAAGCAGTCATAATAGCATTCACGTAAGGGTAATATACATGAAGAATACCCATAGACAAGACATCATATGGTAATACATGCAGAATGGACTACTTTCAACAAATTAGATGCACCTTACATAAAAGGGACAAAAACACATTTTTGGAAGGATCGTTACGATACGTCAAAGTAGATTCCGTATTTAGACCAAAAGAAATAAAACTATGGTTATGCATTATGACTACTCCCGTGCAATATAACATGATACTTGGGAAACCATGGTCCTCAATAACATCGATATGACACTCACATTTAAAATCCTCAAACATCGAGTAAAGATACATCGAGATGGCATATACAAGGTACCTAATCGAATACTCATGTCACATTAAGAAGGTTTGGAGACCTAACCAAAGTATTGATCCTACAAATGTAACTTTAGCTACCATGCACATTAACTACAAAACTTTTAATCCAAAGGATGAAGATGACATGGATGACACATATATACCACCACACAATCCCGATCCTTTACATGAGCATCCCGTCAATGAGATCATTGGTTGGCACTTCTAGCAAACCTCTTATGTTGGTCGAGATACAACACTTGTAATACATGGTTGCTTATCAGTATGTAGCATGTCCATGTACATAGCTTCTCAATTGCTTGCTCGCTTGTTTGCATGACGACCCTCCCTTGAGATTGATCAATACTTCTCCTATCCCTTGGATTTGATTTAATTATTCCATCGACTTGCCCATTTGATTGCTTACTCGTCCCAAATATCCATATTAGCTATCATATGATGACATAAATGTACATATATTCAACAAGTAGTCTAACTTATGAAACATTTATCAAGTCACATTATACCTCGTTGTGGCATACCATTTGCCCATCCCTCCATGTTTGATTATTGAAACTTGTGTTGTTATCGCTTACATCGAACTTGCATGATTATATCTTCCTATGCTTACATGTATTATGACACTTGCATATACACTCTCTTGCCCATGGGGGTCATATATCTACTATGAGTTTCACACTGCTTGTTCTTGAGAAATTTGATCAAAGCTTCCACAAGCAAAATACAAATACTCAAATTGTACACATAATAAACTTGAGATGTTGGATCAATTTACATAAAGAGAGAAGGTACATATATAGTGTAATGATCTCTTACAAAGTAGGAGTTAACACTTATCAACTCACACCTAATAATAGCATGAAACAGTTACATTCTAACTATAGAATGTAACTCACCCAAGAATCTCTCTCACACCTCATTATTCTAACCAAATATAACAACACATAACATGAGTTGTTATTACAACTCATTACACCATATACACAACATGTGAACACTAAAAAAATATTTCTAACATTCCCCCTTAGTGTGAACATGGGAAGTAATCACACCATAGGAACTGGAAACAGAAACACATGTCCTATGGCTGCAAGATTTAGGTCTACAGTTCTGCTATTCATGATATATGTTGCACATGATCACCTACATACGAAAAACTCAACAATTCCCGCTTTCATTCCAGTGAACTCTTCACCAGTCGACCACACTTCCACCAACCATTGTAAAAGTACAAAAAACAGAAGATCACTTAGTCAGCGGCTATTCTATTCATCTGTTTGCAGCAGGGATTTATTCTGCACACCACACAACACATAACAGCACTGAAAAAACAAATATGCCATCAGTATCAAATATGCGTCCCCATCCTTAGTGGTCGACGAGAGGACATTGATTGCCTTCCTTCCTCTCGTTGCCCCCATCCTCCATTTTGATGTTGCTAGTTAGTTGAATGGAACTTGAAGTTCAAATTTCATTATCCCTCCCCCTCAAATTTAAATGGACAGGGCATCGAATTCCACCGACAATGCGTCCGTGTATAATTGAGGCAAAAATATATTACTTAATTGTTTAATACTTTGTTGACATAAAATGACGACCTTCTAGATCTAGGGAAAACTATTGATGATATACTAACTATATTGACAATACTTGCACAAATGATGACTACACCTATTTACTCAACTCTCAATTTACTTCACAACTCCTCTTATAAACATTTCACCACTTCTAGCAATTGGCCACTTTGCTTTTTAGAAAACTTTCTTACAAAAGTATGTTAGCCGCGTGGGCTATGTAACAATTTCAATAATTACTCCACTTACTATTATTTGACTACTAAACAAATTGGTCTGTTATAAACAAATAGCACACCTTTGAATTTTGAAATAGCCACACACTTTGTGGTGAACATTGAGCTCAAATCCAGATGTCGACAGAAGGAGTTTGAGGTGTTGTTGGGAGGCCACAAGTGTGATGCAAGCTCCAACGCAAAATAGTGGGCGCAATGATAGAGAGAGTCTTAACACACCGCTGAAGACTTAATGTGACAATCTTTGCATAGTGAGAGAGATACAAGAGCTTTGACACATATTGTAATCAACAAGAGTACCCAATACTCATTGCATTGAGATCCAAATAAGTACAAACTACGAAATTCAAAGATTCTGGGTTTGGTTGGCTAAAATCTTGAAGCACACAGTGATACCAACTGCTTGGACGTCACAAGCCTGGAATTCTAGGAACATACAGATGCGCGGCATGACTGCACAAAAGGACAAGGAAATCATCTGATAGTCACAGCAGGCACTGATGAGATTTCCCTGCTCGAAAGGCCGCACGATGTTGACAATGGAATCAGGAGTGCATGCCAGGGATTTATAATCCAGACACCTGCAACAAAATCTTCTTTTCAAACAGAGCTGGATAGCTCATTCAGCATGGGTACAAATATGGAATCTCTGAGGTAACAGGGGCTATGAGAACATTCCAAGCCAACATCAGATCTGGCATAACTTACACGGCCAATTCTTAAATGGTAGTATGCTGTCAAAACAGATTAAATGGGCCTTAAAGTGGATGTCTCTCCCTGCATACACATAGGCACGTTTTTGCTAGGTACATGAATACTACTACCTGGACCCCTCTATAAAAAATTGATTTAAGAAACTAGATTTTAAAATCAAAAACTGCCTTCGTATTACAAATATAATGTGTACTTCACAAAGCTACCATCTACAGGGCAACCAAGCAATTGGTATTGCACTTGAGCAATCAAAAAGACATCTTACGCTGACAAGCAACCTGCTCTGATACCAAATGAGAAACTTGGTAAGAGCTTCCACAAGCAAAATAAAAATACTCAGATTGTATACACAATAAACTTGAGATGTTGAATCAATTTACATAAAGAGAGAAGGTACATACATAGTGTAATGATCTCCTAAAAATAGGAGTCAACACTTATCAACTCACACCTAATAATAACATGAACAGCTACATTCTAACTATAGAATGTAACTCAACCAAAAATCTCCCTCACACCTCATTATTTTAAGCAACTAATACAACATGTAATATGAGCTGTTAATACAACTCATTACACCACATACACAACATGTGAACACTATCAAAATATTTCTAACAATTCTATGAAGACACAACACTACCATAGGGGCATATCACTTTATCCCCCACAATCTGTGAGATACAACATTGCAATGGCAGCATATCACTTGCCCTCAGCTTCCTTACAACATGACATTACAATGGGGGCATACGATTTGCCCTACCTATCTATGAGATATGACCAGTGTTACGCAGGGATGCGTCCCCCAAAACCAGCATGTCCGGGACGTCCCTAGGGACGGTAGGATTGGGGGCAAGTCCTCCCAAGTTTCCAACAAAGGGAAAAACATGAACAGCTAATAGTGTAATGATCTAAAAATAGGAGTCAACACTTATCAACTCACACCTAATAATAACATGAACAGCTACATTCTAACTATAGAATGTAACTCAACCAAAAATCTCCCTCACACCTCATTATTTTAAGCAACTAATACAACATGTAATATGAGCTGTTAATACAACTCATTACACCACATACACAACATGTGAACACTAACAAAATATTTCTAACAATTCTATTAAGACACAACACTACCATAGGGGCATATCACTTTATCCCCCACAATCTATGAGATACAACATTGCAATGGCAGCATATCACTTGCCCTCAGCTTCCTTACAACATGACATTACAATGGGGGCATACGATTTGCCCTACCTATCTATGAGATATGACCAATGTTACGCAGGGATGCGTCCCCCAAAAACCAGCATGTCCAAGACATCCTAGCGATGGTAGGATGGGGGCAAGTCCTCCCCAAATTTCCAACAAAGGGAAAACCTTGGGGATGCCTCCAAGATGTCCCGAGGACATACCCCTTGTTTTGGAACCATCGGGACTGTTGGACGTCCCTATGACGCTTTGGTTCACTTTTTCAAAATTTAAAAAAAAGCATTGTTTTTTTCTCTTTAAAAACCGACTTTTTTAATTATACTCTTGGAGTGTAAGATTGTTTTTGGAAGCCACTAATCTCTATTCAGAAAAAAAGTTTGTATAAATCTAATTAATTGGCTCAATTTGGTTTTTCTATGGAATGGATTCAATGGTTACAAGTTTGTATCTCTCTTGTCTCCTTTGTTGTTTTAGTTAATGGATCTCCTTCAGATTTTTTTGGAGCTTCCAGAGGCATCCGGCAAGGAGATCCCCTATCACCTTTCTTATTCATTATTCTAGCGGAATGCATGGGAAGACTTGTCAATAAAGCCTGTTAGGAAAAAAAAATCATGGAATACAATTGGCTAAAAACATTCAGCCAATATCTTGTCTCCAATTTGTTGATGATTCTACAATGATTGGAAGAGCTACCTCTTTGGAAGCTAAACAAATCCATAAAGTGCTTCATACATTTTCGGTAGCCACGGGTCAGCTGATCAATCAAGGAAAATCCAGTATTTTCTTCTTTCACTGTTCTAGAAGAGAAGAAGAGCAAATTCTGAATATCTTCCAGTTTAAGAAGGGAGTGTTTCCTTTACAATATTTGGGTATCCCTTTAGCCTCAAAAAAGTTAAAGGATTGGCATTGGCTAATCAACAAATTTGAATTAAAATTACAAAAATGGACTAATAAATGGCTCTCTTCAAGAGGAAGGATGACGTTGATCAAATATGTCCTTCAAGCTATGCCAATATATGTTGCCTCTGTGTTAAATATACCTGGAACTATCTTGAAACAAGTGGATTCTATTTGCCATAAATTCTTATGGAGCGGAGTTCAAGATAAGAAAAATGGTCCTTAGTTAAATGGGAAACTTTGTGCCGCCAAAAAAGGAAGGTGGTTTGGGATTTAGATCCTCCCTAAGCAGAATAAAGCCTTAGCTGCTAAACTCTATTGGAGGATGCTTGTTTATCCTAACGATCTTTGGGCTGCTACTTTCAGAGCAAAGTATGTTGAAAATAATCCCCCAGACAAAATCATTAGATCATCCCTCCCTATTAGGGGATCTTCGACCTTGATGTTTATCAGAATGGGAGAGGAAATTATTAAAAGGCAGCTCTTCTGGATTGTGAATAATGGGCAATTAGCTAATTTTTGGACTGATTCTTGGGATGGACACCCCCTCTTATCCTTCAATTTCCTCAACTTCAAACTCTTATGAAACAAATGCAAGATAGGGGATGGGTTAAGGTAGCTCATTATGGTGAATTGTCTTCTCATCCCTGGGAGAGTGAAAAAGTTTGGATTTCGGTATTTGATTGGCCGCTTGTTATAGAACCTAAAGATCAGGTTCATTACGAAAGGTGTTGACGAATCATCCTCTCTCTTCGGCCCCATTTCCCGACAAGTTGGGCTGGGGACAAGACCCTTCTAGTAAGTATACAAAGGTCCATAGGATGTGCCTCCTCGATGATAGATAATCCGCATCCTCTGTAGTTTCTCTTTATGCACTTATGGCAATGGGTATGTGGCCTAAAGTAAGTTTTTTTGTTTGGCTTCTTATTCAAAGAAGAGTCTTAACGGGGATCAACTTATGAAGAAAGGCTATAATGGCCCTTTCAGATGTGTTTTGTGCTTAGAAGATGAAGAATCTTCTACTCATCTTTTCTTCCTCTCCCCTAGGTTATTCCAATTTGGAAACATCTTACTGCCCTATTTAAATTACACTGGAATAATTTTGTTTCCCTTGAACAACTTTTCAAAGATTGGCAAAGACTTCTCCCTAAGGGACAAAATCTTCTCCCGGTGCTATGGAGTGGTACATCTCTTCTCCTATGGAATATTTGGAAAGAAAGAAATAGTAGAATATTCCAGCAAATCAGCAAGGATGGGCATTATGTCTGGGAAAAAACTAAAATCAATATAGCTGAGAGTCTAAAACACAATATCTTTGCCTCATACCCTCATACTCTTTCTATGGAATAGGAGCATATTTGCAATCAGTTATCTCTTGATCCTGGGATGCTTCTATGCCCCGTTTTCATATTAATAAGAAAATTGTAAGAGAAAGTCAATCCAAAGCCCCTTCTTTGGGCTTTGGAAAACTGAATACAGATGGGGCTTCCAGAGGAAATCCAGGAAGAGCGGCTATGGGAGGAATTGGTAGGAACAAGGAAGGTGATGTGCAGTTCATGTTTGCTATGAATCTGGGTATTACTACCAACAATTATGCGGAGGTGAAAGCGGTTTATAAGGGCATGCAAGAGGCTTTAAAAGTTGGATGGCAGAAAATTCTAATTGAAGCGGACTCACAAATCATTATGAAGCTGTTGTCTGAAAATAATAGTGGTTCTTCTCCCAGCTGGCGAATTGCTAAGGAAGTTTGGAAGATAAAAACATTACAAGAGAAATTTCAAGAAGTTCAGTTCAGTCACGTCCCACGTGAAAGAAATAAAGTTGTTGATGGCTTGGCTAATTGGGCCTGGATAATAGGGATCTTCTATGCTATGGATTGCCTCCTTCATGGTGGTCCAATAAGCTCCAAGAAGACATCAGATATATTCTTAATCTTGATACCTCCTTATGATTATCTCTTTGGCTTTACTTACAGATAATGCTCAAGCTTGGACTCTTAGTTTCCGTGCTTGACATGGCTAAATATGTATTTATTGATTTCCACCACTTAATATATAAAGTTTTGCTGTTTTTTTTAATTCGCTTTGAGGCTCCAATCACTTAACAAATTTACACAGCCTATATGTATATTTTTATATGAAGAGCAAGGTTGTGTAGATGATAAAAGCAATAAGACAGATCAAAACATTTACCGCTTAACCATAACCAAATTGTATCAGACATAAAGACATGATAAGAATCAAGAGTGATATATCAATACATGAAATTTCAAGCACAAATGCCCGTGGTGGACTGTCATGGACTATTATTCATAATTTTTTAAAATTTATTTGTATATTTTTAATATTTTATATTATTTTAATTGCCATCCCGAAGTTTTGGAATTTTGTTGCCATCCCGAAGTTTTGGAATTTTTTTGTCATCCCGCAGCCTTAGGTAACTATGGATATGACAATATAATGGGGTCATATCACTTGCCCTCACACTCCTTGAGTCTACTTTGCTACTACACCTTGATGCACAATATGCTTTGGCAGATGCTATAACTATTTGGGAACTTTCCTTTCTTCTACTTTTGTGCCCCTTTGCCCTTCTTGATTGACCAATTGCTTGTTTGTTACAAAGATGTTCAAGATAAGGTAAAAAAAAAATTCAAGTCTTCAAGATATGAGAAAAAACATTTAAACTATTCAAAAAAGTCAAAATTGGGACCTAGTTATGGCTTGCTTTGTTGATACATAGATCTTGACATTGTAATTATCATGCTTTTAGCATTTACATATCCATCCTATGCACATGCTTTGACTATATACATGAGTTTAGAAACAAGACATACAAGATAGGCACTATCAAGGGCATACACATACTTTGAGACTTTAAGTAGCCACCACCTGGGCAATTATTCCGCATTTAGAAATGCCTACACTAAGACATGTAACATGATTTTTCAAGTTATATCTTTCTATGCTAGTCCATCGATAGTACCGAACTCGCCTAGATTGCTTATACATTTCTTCCTTATGCATTTTACATGTGCTTTACTATAGATATTGTATTGTGCTCTTACTTGATGATGTTATTGCTTGTTGTTATAGTACCATAATAGATTGCCATTTACTACATATTAATTATTGTTTACAGATTATGACATGCTTATCACTTATTGATCACATGATTATTGATTATTGTTCATGACATGTTTATCATGTTTGACTATGTGATTTATTGCATGTTCTCAGTGCTTCATGATTGCTTTGCGTGCTTACTATATACTTGTCACCGTGATCAATTGTGTTGTTGCATCGTTGAGTCATGTCTTCAAGTTGTCATCTTGTCTAATTTTGTCATGTTGGACTCAATCGTGTCATGTGTCGTCATGTCATTTATCGTGGTGTTGGAGGATCCTCTTGTCGTGTCAAATCATGTTTTCTTGCATACCTCTTGATCATGATGCTTGTTTCAATATTTACATATGTTTGATGTTGTTACCTTGCAATGTTTTCAATTACTATGGTTATAGTAACATCGCCACGAACTTTATCATTCTTCTTTTAGATATTCCAATATGCTTCGATGTTGTGCTTTGTTGAATGTTTGTTTCAATCTTTTATTATGTCACTTATAACTATGCCTTAGATGCCATGTTCGTTATTGCTTGTTTACGGATAATATCTTTTGAATATGAAAAATCCACTCATGTTTAGTATACATGCTTTATATCGTTTATCTTTATATACACGTGTGTTTAACTCTTTATTTTGAGATGAGTAACATACGGGCGCACCTTCTTCTCCCTCAACTCAAATGAGGGGCATATAGTGGGCTTATTTCAAAGTTCGAGACAAAGTATTCACGATAATCAAACCTAAGGCCATTCTATATGACTCTCAATATTATCAAAACCAACCTGTGACATTCTATGTGACTACTAATATTTCCAATACCATTCCTAGCTAGACTTACCAAGTTTTTGACAAACCTCTCTAAACATTCAAGTTTTTCCAAGTTCTAGCCTAGCCTTTCAAAATAGTTGCCAACCCCTTTTCAAAAATTCAAGATGTTCCAACCCCTTTCAAAAAAAATTGAGATGGTATTAGCTATTTCAAATGTTTCAATTTTGGATTTTTCATTTTAACAAGAAACCCGCACCAATAGCCATATAATGGTTGCAATGCCACATTAGTTTTTCCCTATGTTGTTCTTTGGCACCAAGTGAGCCCCCGAGTAGTTATTTTTCAGCTGCAGTTTTGCCCTACGTTGTTGGTGTGGCTTCCATAGCCCCTATATAGTTATTTGTTGTTGCATTTGAGCCCTACATTGTTGGATTGGCCCTTGTAGCCCTTGAGTTATTAGGCCCCAATACCCTCCTACACGGTTATATGTAGTCATTCCCTACGTTGTTGGCTTGGCCTCGGTAGCCCCTGCATAGTTATTTGTTGTAGTCGTGCCCTACATTGTTGGATTGGCCCTTCTGACAACCTCGAGTTTTTAGGCCCCAATAGCCTCCTACATAGTTATATATTTTTGGTGTGACCTCACACTTGACTAGGTCACTCTTAGTATTCTTGGCATGATCTCATATTTAAAATAAGTCATCCTTCTCCTTGAGCATTCCTTGGTGTAACCTCATACTTGACTAGGTTACCGTTCTCTCGTGAGCATGTTGTGTGACCTCCTTTTGATAAAGACCGCCTCTCCATTTACTAGTTGCAGCTCACATGACCTCCTCCTTCATAAATGTCACCTCTCCATAACAGTGGCAAGATATCAACATTACCCAACAAGGGGAACCTCTCTCCAAGAAGTTTCAGCAGTTACTCCAATTGGGGCATATACACCCCATGGCACTCTCCAAATGATTTCCAAGTTGTGGCAGCATGGTTCGATGTACCAATCAGGTGTAGTGCTACTATGCTCATTCAAATTTCAAGTTTTCAAGATAGATAATCAAGGCGATTTCAAATTTTCAATTTTTCAACATATTCTCGCAAATTCAAATTTTCAATTTTTCAAGACATTCAATTATGGCAATTTCAAATTTAAAGATTTATAATTCTTTGTTGCACTTAAGCCTTAAACCTACTTCCTCTTTGTGTTTGCAAACATTCAAGTGCAAAGCAAAAACGTGATTTTTCAATCACAATCAACATATGATCAAGTTCATCAAGGTTTGCATTCCTTTTCCTTTTAATCTAGGATCTGTCAATACTAGATAAAAAGGGGGCCAATTTTTAGTGCCCTAAATTTGGTCTAAGGCACTTGACAATTACACTTTAGCACTTTTATCGACATTTGGTCCATTAATGCATGATTGCCATTATTCACACATATTCCCCTCTTCCAAGCACCCTCTAATATTCTAGGTTGATTTTCTCCTTCAGGTTTACATTACCAAAACCACTTCAATCTATACAAGAGTCGATCTACATCTTAGACAGGCATCACACGTCTTTCAATTTCGAATTTCATGACCATTAGACAAGTTCATGGGACCAAACCTGTCCAAATGTCACGAACTTTTCCTTCACCTACCTAACGGTCACAATTTCAAATGGATAACTTGTTCAGGACGGCCTTAGCATGATTTTAGAGTCAGTTGAGAGGAAAACTAAAGAAAGGTCATCTATATAAGTAAACACACCTAAGCCATTTCAAGCCATTTCAAACCATTTAGAAATCATCTCAACATAGCCTCATTGCTTGGAGACACTGAACACAAAGAACCAAATCTTCCAAGTGCATAAATACGATGCATACAAAGGTCTGAAATTCAAGCTGTCAAATGTTAAAGTCAAATCGAGGATTTTATTCCAAGTACATTTATTTCTATATTGCTCGTTGCATCTCATCATAGGCTTGTGGGAGAACTACATGAATTTGAGGCCTCTTCGAGGTAGTGCTATGTAGGCAACGCTCAGTCATTGGGGTGGTTGGGGTCAATCCGACTCAAAACACTAACCCGTTTTAAGGTTTCTCATCTTCAAGGCGAATCAAGCTAGGGTTTGACAGAAGGGAAGACAATTCTACTATGTCACCAAGTTATCAGAGCATCCCAGTGCCACAAACCAGAAGAACATATCTAGGTGAACTTGCACCAGAAAGTTGGATTAAATAGAGTCACTCCCAAATAAATGCATGGCTTCCAAACAAGCTCGGACTCGATACAGCCTGCCTAGGCAGGTTTGTTCCCGAACTTGTCTACCTCTTTCAAACTCATCTAGATAACGGCATCAACCCCCAATTTTTCCTCGGCATCAGCCTCTAATTTTTCATCAGCATCTTGACAATTGTCTGACTTTTCATATCACATTTGAGCACCTTGTTTCATCATTTGTCAGCTTGTATCAGTGAGTTCGTCCATTTCCATGTGCTAATTAGTGCTTTGACATATTTAGAGTGATCGATAACATTCAAATCTCAAGCTTTACCTTAATTCAGATTGTATTAGGACTGCTCTTTATTAGTCTAAATTAACTCTTTCATAGTAATGCTTTAATTAAGCCTTTGGTATTGTTTTAGCATTACAATTACTAAGATTTTGGAGTATGAATTCGAAATTGTCTACAAGAAAGTGAAGGATAATGTAGTAGCAAATGCACTCTGCATAAGGGATGAACATACAGAGGCATTGTTGTGTTTCATGTCCATACTAAAGGTAGATTGGGTGGATGAGGAAAGATCCGGGTGGCAACAAGATCCAAAAACATGGCATCTCATTCAACAACTTCAAAAAAATCCAACCACTTTAGATAAATTTGAGTGGAAGGGTGGCTCCCTTTGGTACAAAAACAGGCTATATCTTTGCAAAAACCCAAGCCTCGCCCATAAGATTTTAGAGGAGCTCCATGCCTCCCTAGTTGGAGGACGCTCAGGATTCCTAAAGACTTATCAAAGGGTCAAATAGAAATCGTTTTTGGAAAAACCTCAAAAGTGTGCAGCAAATTGGGTCAAAATGTTTGGCGTGTCAGCAAAACAAGGGTGAGACGATTAAGATCCCAGGTCTATTGCAACCTTTATCTATTCTCAACCAGCAACGGGAGGAGGTTTCCATGGATATATCACAAGGTTGCCAAAATCATAGAGGAAACATGTTTTTTCATGATGGCAGTAGATAGACTCACAATATATAACCAGTTTTGTGTCACATCCATTTGTAGCAAGCAAGGTGGCTGCAGCAATTATGGGTACAATTCAGAAGCTACAATGTACCCAAAAATTATAGTAAGTGACCATAATCCCATATTTACTAGTAATTTTTGGACTAATGTATTCTCTTGTTTGGGTACTTAGGTAGCTCATAGCACTTCGTATCACCCCCAATCTTATGGGCAAACTGAGGTGACCAACGAGTGCTTTGAGGGTTAACTGCGTTATTTTACTTCTAATAAAATGTCCCAATGGGTTAACTGGCTGCCACTAGCGAAATGGTAGTGTAACATGTCTTTCCATACTTCTTCAAAAGTGACCCCATTTATAGCATTATATAGATATCATCCTCCATCAATCACATCATTCTTTAAAATACAACCAAGGTTTAGAGCAGTAAAAAGTGCATTCAACACCAGCTAGAAGTACTTTCTAGTCTCAAAGAAAACCTGAACGTGGCACAAAACATAAAGAAGAAGTTAGCTGACTAGCATGGGTGTGAAAGGCATGTTGAAGTAGGAGATTGGGTGTTTCCAAAATTGCAATCATATTGGGAGATGTTGTTGAAGCAACAAAAAAGAATAACAAACTCTCCTAAGTATTATGGCCCTTACAAAATCATTAAGGATAGGTAGAATGGCATACATATAGGAGTTACCTCGGACAGCGAATATACATCCAGGCTTACATGTTTCCTGTTTGAATAAAATCATTCAAAAGAAGACTCCAGCCCAAACAGAGTTACCAGAGGTAGATGAAGGAAAAATCATCTTGGAACCTGAAGTGATTTTCCAAACACAAATGAAGAAGCTAAGGACTAAGGTGATCACAGCATATCTCATCAAGTGGAAAATGTGAGATAAGTAGATGAAGCATTCAGGCAGAAGCATCCGCAGTTGGTCAATGTTGCTTATTTGAAGCGAGGCATTGTACACCCTTAACCTATGGGTGTCTAGGGATGTGTGTGGGTCATCTTGTGGCATGCATAACCTTTGACTTAGTCATTTGATAATTTCTGTATTTCATAATTGCAGTAGTGAGCCTAATTGGAGTATGGAGTCCCCATAACCTAAAATTGGAGTATATATATAGGAGGTAGTGCTTGAGTATTTGATCATCATATTACCAATTCTATTCTTATTGTAAGGATTGTGGAGATCGCCCCTCAAAGTGGCTCAGTCATATATTTTAATATTCTGCTCTTCATTTCACTTATATAGCATGGATTTGCTGTATTCTGCTCTTATTTACAAGTTGTTGTTATCATGTTCATCCCATGTGTTGAATTGTAATATATTGTTGTGAATTTGCTCTTGTGATGTAGTAAGTTTATTACACGTCGTGTCTTATGAGATTACTTTTCCTCCCATGAGCATGGATTAGTGTTATTCATTCTCATCTGAGTATGGAAGCGTCTAGCTACCTCTTGTACTCCTGCTCTGCACAAAGTCCAATGCTCTCAATTCCAACTACTAATGATTAAATAGGCAATGTATCTTGGATCAATGATCCATCAATGAACAAATATGAAGTGGTAGTGGGTTTATATCAAAATTGAAATGTTGTTTTAGATGTTTCCCTAACCATTTTAGAATTCCTGGGCATTTCCTCACTCTTGAGTATCATTTGGTTTATATCAAAATTGAAATGTTGTTTTAGATGTTTCCCTAACCATTTTGGAATTCTCTAGGTATTTCCTCACTCTTGAGTATCATTTGGCCCTTCTACTTCTCGAAAAACACCAAGACTATGCTCCCTCCAGCAGGAAACTGTCAGTTGCAGGTTCACATCCATTGATGGCTATAAGTGACCTGCTAGAAGCAAGAACTACCAACGACTGCATGATTGAACCTACAAGTTGACTTCAACCCAATTTCAGGACTCAAAAGGTTGAATTTTTGGCTGAAAATTGGTGGGCGGGAAGAATGGAATATCTAGTTTCTCAATATCAAGTCTAACTCATTATGACATCCTATACCCGAGTTGTAGAAAAACTCATTAGATTATTTTCTGCGCATTTGGTGGGCGATACGAATTAAGTTTTTACCTAAGTTTTGATGGGTACCTTGGGGACTTGAGCAAAAGACCCATATAAATTTCATATGATTTTTGATATCATTTGTGGGAGTTATAACTTCTATACTTAGACTAATTGCTTATGGGTGAACATTGTCGCCACTCTTTTCTGATTCTCACCAGCTGTGAGTTGAGAAGTCAAATCTTCTCAGTTTTTCCCCAAACTTCAAGTATTGATAGTTTGACGTGTAGTATGTCTCTGCGTACCAAATTTCAAGTGCTCGTGTTGCCATTTAAATGTTGAACACCCAATGAATGGTCTCTTAGGCACTGGCAATCTACAAGCCATTCATGTAATGTCCCTTTTTAGGGCAAAACCACACCCGCAAGGAATTTACACAAACCCCAGCTGAAAATAATCTGATTTTTATAACAGCATATCCAACAATATTAGAAACCCTAGCAGCGAACTGGAAATTACACTTTTAGGGCATCATACATCATTAAAAACAGCTGAAAGTAAATAAACAAGTCTTCCTAATGCAGTGAACTGTAGCAGCACTTGATGGCACCCATTTTCATGCAATATAGGCTGGAAATTAACATAGAAATATCCCAAATACTCAATAAATCCAGCAAGATGAAATTTGGAGCAAATATGTATTTTATAAATTTATTTCAAGTGCAAATACAGCTGAAACTTCTAAAATTCATAACTCCATCAATACTTGGAGTTTCAACACAAACCAATGCTCAAAATGATCTTGAAGAGACCAGCTATCCAATGAAAGTGAAATCACAATTTTCCAACCATGGAAACCCTCTCAAAAATGATCCCGAACCTCCCAGGTGGGTCGCTCCAAAGAAGGAAGGGTGCCAACACCCTAGAAAATGCCCTAGCTGAAGTAGAAGTGCCCTATGCACGGATAAATGCCTTGTTGTTCCAGAAATCTGCCAATTAAGTCCACTTGTGACTCCCGTATGAAGCCACCAATGCAACAAATGAGGGTTTTCATCCCCAAGTGTTGTGACTATTGAGGGGTTTTCGTCCCCAATAGGATCTAATGAGGGTTTTTGTCCTCAAAGGGTGACCAAGGAAGGGTTTTCGTCCTTCAATGGCAAGAAGAAAAGCTACACTAGCTCTACTCCAAGTAAATGTCAAAATAGATGAATGATGATGATGTCCTCCTCCATTCAAACCTCCTTAAGTATCCTTTCTTGGCGCCAAGGGTGAATTAGAAGCCCAATCTCCATGGCCGACCTCTTAATGAAGGGGGAAATGTACTTTTAATCTTCACTTCACTTAAGAAAACCGACCTCATAAAAGAATATTTCTTTATCTCCCTTGTAGCTCTCAAGAAGACCAACCTTAATGAAGGTGAAGATAGAAGTTCCTTTTTCGTTTTGCCATTCACCTAATTGAATCACTCCAAGCCATAATTAGTAATTAAATAAATAAGGAAATTACTTTACAATTATGGCAATGTTCACCTCCCTTGCTTTCCTTCCTTGAAGCCCACGGAAGGTGGAATGGGCCCAAGGCCTTAATAGTGACTAACATGGAAAAGGGGACATTACAATTCACCATCCATTTCTTGCCATCCTTCACTCCAAGAGTCCAGCCTGAGTGGAATAACACCTTTGGCTTCATAAATTGTGCCATATACATCCTGATTTCATATATTTATCACTGTCTAAATCCTATTTTCACATGTTTATATTTTTGCTTCTCATTTTGAAATGGTAATATGATGTAATGAAACATGGGGGCACATACCTCGAGGTGGGATACACAGCCCCACATCTCCTGCATTCAGTGGGCGTGTAGATACTAACTAAATGGCCAGGCCCCTGAAACATGGGGGACAGCTTGGGCACATTCCTGTATGATTATTCGTGGACACGAAACGTCCCAGGAGTGTTCACACTCAGAAGCGCCTCTTTCCATGGGGTGCGCATAGATATCCCCTGCAAAAGGGCATGCCTGTAACTTCCCATTTTGCAAGGTACACCTGGGCATCCCCACGGTGTTGGCAATCAAATGAAAAAGAAATCACAAACAAAACGAGTCACCTTCAGCCTTTCTACTTTTAGATCCAAAAATACAAGAGTTTCTTTGGCTGAATGAATTGTTATTCACTGTATGGATGGTATCTTAGATTTTTTGAACTCTTTAATGTCTGCATTCCAGGTTTTTAGCATGGAAAATTACAGATTTGGAAATATTCAAGCCAGATAAAATGTGCCAAAGATCTTCTGGATAACCCGAGTAGATTTTGTCCTAGTCATTAATTTATGGAATCGGTTGAAATCAATGAAATGTTATATACTCGATTCTGTTTTTTATTTGAATTTTTGTTGAAAAAAATTTACTCCGTGCTACCTGCCAAGGTTTTAATATGACATTCTTTGGTGTAAAAGGAATAGCAGAACAATTGTGTTGCATTACGAAGTCTACAATTCTTCGACAAAAATACATTGAAGGTGTAAATCAGGCTGAAAATTTATTCAAAAAAGTGCAAAAGATGATAGGTGGGTAAAGAAAAGTAAAAGAAAGCAAATGTGTGGATAATTAGATTATGTAATCTATTAAGCATTTGAACTCTTAATTTATTATTGTAATTTGTGTGCTCAAAGTTGCAATATATAATTAATTAATATTATTAAATTTTGGTGTTTTCTATAGATTTTCTATAATTCCGTTCAGTGCAATCCCCTGAAATTTAGGGGTCTCTGTAGATGTCCCCAAAACTTGTTCTCCCCGAGTCTCCAAAACCTAGTGGAACACAGCTATAATATACAAAATATGACCATAAAGAAATAAAGCAAGAGACTTTCGGCATATTTAGAAAAGCTCCTAGAAGCTATTATATAAAACAAGTCCAACACAATTACCTGTGATGTGTGCAGAAGGCTAAGCCCAGCAAAACGTTTCAAACTTTAGTCACTGCACAGAAAATCCACAGAGAGTGGATCACTGCATCAATGATATAAAAAGTAATCAATGGAATATGCATGCTTTCCTTAATTAGAGGCCACAAAAATTGTAATGTAGGCAAAATATTTACTTACAGATCACCCTTTGAACATAGAACAGTCGTTGATGAGCACTTAGCTGTATTCATAACTTTGCAATGAACTTGTCATCTCCACAAATTCCAATGCAGAAAATTAATGTTTCCACAAAGACATATCTGATTTCCTTGGCTACCGCTACACATAGCATGATCTTTGAGAAGGAACCATCAAGCCATGTACTCGAAAGATTCCTCAGAATTCCCATTGCCAATCTCTTTAAGGAAAATAAATTATTCCCAATTGAAGAGATTGATTTAGCCAAAATGCATTTCAGCAGCCCAACAAAGAAGCCTGTCTAAGAAAAAAACACTATAGTCCAATACTTGTAAAATCAACAATGTCAATATCAAGAGCCAGACCTTTTTCCAGCATCCTATCCATGAGTGAATTTGCTTCAAACACCTTATTTTCTTTGCAAAGCACTCTGATTAATTCCTTATATGTTTGACCATTAGGTTCAAAGCCATTTTCCTCCATTCTATTCAGCAGCATAAGACATTTGTCAGTATTGCCATTCTTGAGGAGACTATCAATTAACGTTTTCAGAGTTACTTCATTGGGACTATATCCACCTTGTAATGTATTCTCAAAC
Source organism: Taxus wallichiana var. yunnanensis (assembly GCA_018340775.1). Classification (NCBI taxonomy): domain Eukaryota; kingdom Viridiplantae; phylum Streptophyta; class Pinopsida; order Cupressales; family Taxaceae; genus Taxus; species Taxus wallichiana. The sequence goes on from CM031236.1 coordinate 265,011,462, forward strand.
AGCCTTTCAGCTTCTTGCACCAAGCCATCTCTGCATAGTCCATGAATCACAGCATTGGATAAAGATATGCCTGGTTCATAACCATTTTCAGCCATTTTATCCAAAAGTTCGAGAGCATCCATGTATTTTTCCTGCTTGCAATGCCCGTCAACCAAAGACGAGTAGATTGCTTCATTGGGAAAGAGGCCTCTGTCCACCATAATTTTTATCAGTTGGCCTGCCTCAAGCAGCCTGCCTCCCTTGCAAAATCCTGCTACCAAAGCACTATAAGTGTCTACAGTGGGCTGGCAGCATTTCTCCATCATTCTATCCAAAAGATGAAAAGCAATGTCAACTTTTAAATTCTTCCACATGTGATCCATTGCCCGAATTTTGTCTGGGCCATCATGATTTGAAGTAGAAAGTGCATCTTCATTAGAAATCACTAGTTCTTGCTGTGCATTGTTCTCTTGGATTAGACCATCTATAAGCTTACAATAAGTTCGATAATTAGGAATGCATCCTCCTTCATCATTTTACTTAATAGATTGAATGCGTGATCAATTCTGCCACTTTTAATGTTGCCATCAATTAATGCTGTGTATGTTACTTGATTTGGATTTATGCCTTTCTCTTCCATGTCACTAATCAACATTTCTGCCTCCTCCAGTTTTCCTTCTTTGCAAAGTCCATAAATCAGTGCACTGTAAGTGTAGACATTTGGGGACAATCCACCAGTACCATTTTGTCCAGGACTTTAAAAGCAAGATCCATACAACCTCCTTTGCATAGTCCATCAATAAGTGTGGTATAAGTGACCAAAGTTGGAGGCACCCCACTCCCTAACATCTGACCAAACAATTTATCGGCCTCAAGCATCCTGTTTTCTTTACACAGTCCATTTATCAGTGCATTATAAGTGTGTGAGTTTGGTTCCCGACCATTTACAAACATCTTGTAGAACAGTCCAAGGGCGATTCCAATTTTGCCAGCTTTACAGTGGCCATCAATTATGGCAGTATACGTTACACAATCAGGAGCACAACCTTTCTCGCAAAGTTTATTGAATAACTCACAAGCCTGCTTGAGATTTCCTTCTTTGCAAAGTCCACTAACAAGTGTGGAATAAGTCCAGTCATCGGGCTCATGCCCCTTTTTCTTCATCAACGTAAAGAGATCAAAAGCAATATCTATTTGATACTCTTTACAATGTACATCAATCAAAGTATTATATGTCACATTATTTGGGACCAAATTTCTGTCAAGCATTTTGTTTAATAGTTGCATTGCTTTTTGCACCTTCCGCTGTTTACATAATCCATTGATCAACTCATTGTACGTACAAACATTAGGTTGGCACCCGCTCTTTTCCATCCTCTCAATAAGCTCAAAAGCATAGTCCATTTGCATTTGTTTACAGTGCCCATTGATAAGAGCATTGTAAGTAACTACATTTGGAACTAAATCCATTTTTTTATTTTGTCAAATAGTTCCTTTGCCTCTTTAAGTTTACCTTCTTTGCACAGTCCACTGATCAATGACGTATAGGTATGAATGTTTGGCTTGCAATTATTTTTCTTCATCTCGTCCACAATATCCAATGCTTCCTGTACCCTGTCCCCATCACATAGACCTTTGATAAGAGTTGTATAGGTGTGGACATTGGGGATGCAGCGCTTCTTCACCATTTCATCAACTAAATGAAAAGCTTCCTGAATTTTACCCTTCTTGCATAAACCATCAACAAGTATAGAATATGTGACAACATCAGGCTCACATCCTTGCTCAGACATCCAACGGAATACCTCGAAAGCTTCCTCTAAGTTGCCACTTCTGCAGTGCCCAAGAATTAATGATGTATAAGTAGAAGTATCAGGACACCAGCCATCTTGAAGAATATGATTAAAAATATATTTGCCTCCCGCACCTTTCCCTGCTTGCAAAAAGCATTGATCATTTTATTATATGTGAAAAGATCTGGCTTGAATCCATTTGCAAACATCTCTGTAAATACCCTCTGCGCCGTAGAGATCATGTTCAACCTTTCCAATACCTCCAAAAGAGTATTGTAAACTTTCTTACTTAACTTAAAACCTTTCATGTGCATTTGATTAAGTGTTTCAATCACCTTCCTAATTTCGTCCTCGCGACCACAGGCATTTATCATAGAAACCTTCAATGCCTCTGCCTCTCGTTGAAAAAATATAGAATTCACAGAATGCAACAATTTAATGATTGACGCATATGAATGGACATCGTGTCTGTACCCAGGCCTCTTTCCAATCCAGCAAAAAAATTGCAGGGCAGAACTAGCATCGTTATGAAGTTCCAAAACCTTCACTACGTGCTCACAAGTTATTTGAGTAGTCAATTTTTTTAGTGAAAGGTTATTTTGCCACTTTGGTTGTCTAATTAGGGCACAGACGTGATGCACCAAATCCCAAAAGGCAGCACACTCTTCTGCTGACGCCATTGTCAATGTGTGTTGTTGACAAGTAGGATTAAAAAGGCAACCAGTGGATACTGGACTGTATAATGGAAGTACCAAAGGGCGTAAATTTGCAAGGATTCCCTTGAAATTACATGTATGTACAACTGACGATGTTGATTGCCAGCGGCTATTCCATAGATTGGGTTTTGCAGATAATGTAGGTGTCTGAGATTGAAGAAACAAAAAAGCTTTTTTGGTGCAGAGAAAGTTGATATTAAGTAGATTGAGGATGTCGTTGCTGTTTTTAGTGTACCTGATGATTTTGAGCTCTGAAAACTTCTGCAAACCGAGCGAGAAGTGGGCTTTCTCATCTTCTCTGCAACATTGCCTAATCGGCTGGAAGGGGATCAATCGTATCTGGAACCGATATTAAGTGTTCACAGAAGCCGTGATGATAATTTGTGAAAGGCTCGCAGGTAAAGAATGGTAATGCTTGTAGCTCGGCGAGTACTTATGTTGTATTTGGCGGAGAAATTTGGATTCTGATAGGATGAACGAGGGAGGATTGTAAAGTGTTAGAACCCTTCCAAGATGATCTACTTCGCGTTCCTACTCATGAGGTTTAGGCGCTATTTGCATGCAATATTGTTGTGGACAAAGGCAAGGTGTTCCATTCAGACACACCACACACGAAAAAAAAGATTACTAAAGTAGGATTAAAAAAACAACCAACTTAGTGGTGTACTTCAACAAACTTGATACTTGTTTTTATTAACGAAGTAGAGGACAAGTTTTGGGAAAGACTATCTCAAGATGGTAATGGAGGGGTGACTCATTTCGGGGTTGAGCTTCTAAGTCTATGTTGCTTATACGACATGGTTATTTGTAATGACATGAAGGCTTGGCCCAGATCTAGCAATATTACTTGCAAAACTTACAATGGGCAAAGTGTAGTGGACTATGTAATATGCACTCAAACCTCGATTTGTAGGTTGCTCGAGTTTGAAATTGGAGATTGTTGTATTGAGCTCAAATCTGATTATAATCCTCTCTTGGTCAAGCTTGGTACCATTTCAAATCAGCAACAAGGAAAACAAGTTCATCGCATGCAAGAGACATCTCCAAAACAAGGCAAAATCATTTTAAATAAAGAAAATCAAGAAATTTTTGTGGTTGCCCTTGAACAACAATTTCAGATGGCAAGAAATGATATCGAGAGCAATACAAACAAGGGGGCAAGGGGTTATGTTTGTAGTAAGTTGTTGATACCTTTAATCCACAAGGCATTAAGTGCTTGCAAAAAATATAAGCCTAGAAAGGAGCTGCGCAAATGTTTTTCCAACAAATTCGTGGTATGACGAAGATTGTAAGGTTGCCAAGAGAGCTATGAGGGAAAGTGACGTGAACAAAGAAGAAAATAAAAAGAAATACAAGAGATTGGTACAACAAAAAAAAATTATGTGAATAGAAGAAGGTTTGAATTAATTTCTCTTGGAAAACACAATCCCAAGGGATTTTGGAAGGAGCTACAACAAAAGAAAACACACATAGAAAACAATATCACATAAGCTCATTGGTTAGAATATGCGAAGACTCTCTACGAGCGGTCTCAACAGAAGGATATTCCTCCCATCATTCATATCTCGGTCAAACTTTTTTCAGAGGAAGACATCAAACATGGCATAAAGAATCTAGCAAATGGTAAAGCTCAAGATGTTGATGGGTCAGCAGCTGAATTTTTAAAGTGGGGGATTGAGGTGCTCACTTCGCATATCAGAAAAATCTTCAATGATGTAACTCAGGTTGGGTTCCCACTTAGAGTGGATGACTAGTGTGGTTATTCCTTTTTTTTAAAATGGGGATATCAATAATCCTTCTATCACACTATTATGATCAATCCTCTTTTTGATAATTTATCCTGGGGGCATGATAGAGCGTAGAATCAAGAATGGGTAGAAAGAAAGGGCAAAAGAGCAAAAGGACAAACAGGGTTTCTGATCTAAACATTCAACCATTGATAATTGCATCACTCTTAGGCACTTGATTGAAAAGGTATGGGATACCCAAGGGGATGAAGCTTTTTTGTTTTGTTGATTTTAAGAAAGCCTTAAACATGGTTCCTAGAGACAAACTATGGAACAAGATGAATGAACTTGAGATTCTAGATGAGCTTAGAGCAAAGCAGATATAGACTTTATGAGCAGGTCAGAGCTAAAATCGTAACCAGAGAAGGCATGTCTCAATTTTTGGTAGTGACATTGGGGTCAAACAAGGTTGCCCTCTTTCTCCCACTTTGTTTGATTTATACATTGATAAGCTTGAAGAGTGGTTACGTAAAACCGATGGAGAGGGTGTTTAGTTGGTTGGGTATACGGTGAAGTTACTCTTATATGCCAATGATCTTATCTTAATTTCAACAACAACTTAAGGATCAAGGAGCATCTAAAAGCTTTAGACTTATTTTGTCGTGAAGTCGATGCAAGTGAACATTAGCAAAACAAAATTATGATTTTTTCCCTGAAAAGAAAAGAGAGGCAATTTAACTTTCTTTTTTAGGGGAGTACATTGGAAATTGTTACAGAATATAAATATCTTGGGATTGATTTCCACAACAAGATGAGCTGGGAGACTTGCAGAGCAAAAAGGATACAGGGAGGTTGGAAAACATCTTACCTACTTCAAAATAGGTGTAGGAAAGCTGAGCTTTGGGACTGGAAAACTAAGAAAACCCTCTTTGGTTTGTTGGTTACTTTGGTTTCTCTTTACAGTTGTGAGGTTTGGGGAAGTAGCGTGTTAAAGCATAGATGGCGACAATTAGAAAGAATCCAGAAACATCTAATCATAAACACTCTTAAAGTTAAATCAACAGTTCCTTATGAGATCTTATTAGCTGAAGTGGGTACCTTCCCGATGGAAGCATCGGCAATAACTCGACTGATAAGCTATTTGAAAAAATTTGAAAGCATGGACGATCTTCATTGGCCCAAAATGGTTACAGAGGATAATCTAGAGTGCAAAAAGAAAACTTGGATGAAACAGAACAACAAATGGATGAACAAATGGGGCATCAATTTTCAGGAGTGCCCTAACAACAACAGGAAATAAAAAATTATGTGATGGAGAAGTTTAGGACTGCCATGTGGACAAAACAGATGGGTCATAAGAAAGCACATTATATCAAAGAATTCAACCCCACTTGGGAGCATGATGAAAAAGCTTATCTTGGGGTAGTTATCAAAAGTAAGGCAAGGATTTTAGTGGCTCAGTTGAGGACCGGATCACATCATCTTCGTTGTGAAACCGGTAGATGGACTATTCCCAAAGAGGATTGGGAAAGGAGAATTTGTCTTTTCTGCAGCAAAGGGGTTGTTGAAACGGAATGGCATTTCATTATGGAGTGTTCAACATATGATGATATATGTATCCAAAGACGAAAAACGAATTAAAAGCGATAACTTAAATGATTTTTTTGCAGAAACAAAACTTCAAAATATTGTTGGTTTAGTGCTCAAGATTCAGAGAGAAGAGATGATATGGCAAAGAGTCTGAAAACTGCTTAATGTATCGGCTTCATTTGGTCCTATAGACTCTTCAGTCTCATGGACATCATTAAAATCTTTCATTTCATTATCAAAGAGAAGGGCATCTCATATGAGATTGTCTCTTTCGTAAACTGAGCATGGTCAATACCAATATCATGAGGAAGATAAAAACAAACAAAACACATGTGACTTCACCTCTTAGTATGTTAATAAGAGCAATGTTATTCATCAAATCCTTCAATTAATCATTACACATCAAGATCCTTCAAGTTCATTCCAAAAACACCACAGTTCTCCTATGGATGATAGCTTTATGGAGCCTAAAACTATTTTATTGGTCAAATCTCTCTTCTTAACTCCCACACTCCATTCGAAGGTCCTCACCATCTACTCATTGTAATTATTCTAATACCCCTTACAAGTACGGTGTCATGGGAAATGATTGATGTAAGATTACAAAGATAAACGAAATTGATGCCTCTTTTAACAACTCCCAATTAGAGGCAACACCTAGAGGTTGTACCACTTATGATGATCATGGACTACGAAAATTCTATCACATAACACTAGACAACGATCTCATTCTCCACTCAAGGATGATTCCCCTAATCATAAGCTTCCTCCAATCAATTGGTTTCTTATCTTGACTATACATGTGCTAATTTTTGAATGAAGTGAAAAATATTGTCTTGGAATGTCTTGGGATATTGTCAATCCCTTACCTTAAGTTTTAAACTAAGAAAACCACCTCTATTTGGAACCTAGATGTTGTTTTTTTCAAGAAGTGAAGCTTGAGGAGACAAGACTAAAGTTTTCCCTCACTCAAAAATTTAAAAAGAAGTGACATTTTTAATTCTCTCACCTAGATGGTGGCGGTGGAGTTGTGTTCGAGTTTTTATTCCCTAGATCAACAGTCTTATTGTTCAAGAAGGGGAAGATCATTGTGCAAATGTGGGCTGAGATCGAACACGATAAAATATGAACACACAAAGAGAGTAATTTTGAGAGAGAGAAGAAACAAACACAAGCCAAAAGATAGCTTGTATATTGAATGCATGAAAAATAGCTTTACACGAGGTGTATAAATAGGAATTGGAGAAGTGTAATTGTCGCCTCGAAAAGGTGGATAAGTGTAGCTCCCATCCATCCCAATGACACCTAAGTAAACTAAATACATCTATAGGAAAATCCATGCAATGGAATAAAAACCTACACCATTGACCTTAAGCCTCAATGTTAATGTGAGGGTTAAGTAGTTCATTCTTTTGTAAGGGATAAGCTAAATATCAAGGATTCAAAATAAACAATATCATTTATCAAAGTATAAGAACATAAAAGATACAATATTGAAATAAAAAATTCCTTTCTATTAGCTTCCTCAAATTAGATAAAGTTTAAGGTTGCAAATTATGTGTGATGATCAAATGAACATTGGATTTAAGGCTAAAATTTCTATATGATGATCAAATAATTATAAAATTTAAAATCCAACATTAAAATGAACAATTCCTTATATTGCACTCACCCATATTACCTTTATGGAATGCATATTGGCATAAAACCACATTCATTTTTGCCAAGAGAAAAACCCCAATAGAAATTTTTGCATCTAGACCACACATCAACATGGTCTGGTTTTTGAGTGAGAGGAAGAAGATATATCCTTGAAAGGGTTAATGGAAGTTGTGAGGAATCATTGAGCAGAACTTAGAGAAAATTTAAAATTTCAATTTGAAATTCACTACCATCTTTGCTAGAGTTGAAATGACAACACAACTATTAAAGGTGTGGCAAACGAGGGTACTTGCATCGTGGGTGCAACGAGCCTAAAAAGGTCATCGGTAAAAGTACACTAGTTGGAGGATGGGTGTTAGGATACTTATTAACAAAGTTGTTGGAAATGGTAGACATGTGGGGGTCAAAGTGCCATGATGGTAGTCGACCCAAAATGTACCGGGAAGATATGCTCAATGATGGTATAATATTGTGTGGGTAAATGAGTTTTATCATATTTTTCTGGAAAAAAATTAAAATTAAAATTTTAGATACAAATCTTATGTTAAAGGAAAGGGAGGATTAAGTCCTGGGTAAATTCTACAATTGTCTAGGGCATCAAGGAACCTAAATATTTTTGTTATTATAAGCTATTTTAAGAACTTGGCATTAAAATAATTTATATGAAGATTAACTATTATTTGATCATTTATTGATATTATTATAGAGTAACATAAATTTGACACATACACATAAAAAGGTGTTGTAAACATTTTGCAAGTAAAAGTAAATATGACATATTTTGAGTTCATATGATTTTCTTGGTATTATTAGTCATTCTCTAGTGTAACTCCAAATTATACAAGTACATAACTTTTTCTAGGAAATGGTTCATGTATTTTTGATAATGTCACTGGTGCAACTAATAGAGGCAAAGTATAATTGAAGGAAAAAAGTATTTATTTTTATATTCCTAATTTTTTTTTGAAATGTCTATTATTTTTTATGGAGGAATTGGTAGGCCTAGTCCAAGTACCACTTTTCACAATACCATGGGAACTACATAAGCATTTTTATTTCTTTGTAAGAAAATGGTACTTTTTCAAGTTTGAATCCCATCACCTATTTGATTTTGGTAAATTGGATGTGTAAGAAATCTTGTATGACAACTTGCATTTCTTTTTTACACGAGAATTCTCAAATTTACTTCTTTCCATATGCGTGTGGGTAGAAATAAGTTGTTAACATCTTCTAGCATTTGGGTTTTTGGGTAGAAGGTGTAAGATAAAATAATTCAATTTTTGAAAATCGTGATAGTAATGGCTCATATAGCCTATAGATCTTACTACTAGAGTATCTAAAGTGTCGAAACTTGTAGACTTGGAAAAAATTATGAGAGGAGTCCATTTTGAGGCTATGAAGACCACTTAACATAAAAGACCACTCAATGTAAAGGAATGGTAGTGGATGACAATGCAAGTGATGATGAGATTGCATAAAAGAGAACCTTAGGACTATTAGACTAAAGAAAGGCACATTTACACGTGGTAGAATTGATTTTTGTGCATAATCATGAGAATTGACACCAACCCAAAGGTACATGTTCCTAGTTACTATAGCCCTCTAAGTCTAGAACAACTCATTGATTGGATCAAACAAAATGAGAAATATTTTAAATATGAAGCCATAAAATATCCTAAGAAGGTAATATTTTCTTATACTAAGTTCAAAGGGCATGCATGCTTTTGGTGGGAACATGTGTAGACTAAAAGAGTGTGTATAGGGAAGGATATATAAGATCAAGAATTAGGATAGATTGGTGATGAAATTAAAGGCTAAGTTTTTTCTAGGTAGTCAATCTAACATAAATTATTTCCAATCCTTTATAATCAGTTGAAATTTTTTGCCCCATGTAGTTAGTCTATTTTTGAAGTGGTTCTTCGTCATTTTTCATTTGTTTGTTCTCTCCACAAGGATATTCATGGAGTTATTATTTTTATTTTATTTTTATTGATTTACCTCTCATGGCTCAAAATTTTATTACAAGTGTTTATACATGCATCCATTTATTTACTAACATTAATTTGAAATTATTGTGTACTTGTTGCAGTAATTCCAACTCAATGTCGATTTCCACATTTTTCTTTGTCCCTTAGTGGAATTCATAAGAAACATACTGGCACAAGTATGAATCCAATTGCAAGTAAATACACATGCTCAAAACCTACACCAATTCATATTTTTGTTATTTATTTTCCTACATAATCATTAATGGGATTTTTTTAGTTATAGGGGATCAATGACAGACATCCTTGAACTTGTTTTGACATCAAATATTGGGGATGACCAACAAGCCATAATCCTAAACTTCAACATTTAAAAATTATTTAATATTTTTTTACTTTTACTATTATCTAGAAGCTACGTGGATTGAAGATGATCATAAATGTTCATCTATATGACACATTTAATTTACCTTTTCTTAGACATTTTTCTATCTATTTGAATGCACACTTAATTTCAAAGTATTTATTCCTCTTTTCACTTTTATACAAGGTAAAATTATATGATATTTTTCAAAGCAATGGAATGTGTGTTGTTCAAGGAGATATGTATGGTATATGAGTAGAGATTCAAATTAAACTTGTGCAAATTCTCCATCCCAAATTTTTTCTAGCATCCTCCTATTTTGTATAAAAATGGGAGCTTAGAAACAAGGCATACATCTATCAAAGAAACATCAAAATAAAAATTTGTGTACAATATTTATAAGTTGAATAATTCCAACCATTATGACCATTCTAAAACTATACAACGACACAACACCAAAATGGGATTTTCCGAATAGGGGTGGAAATCAATCAAATCATAATAGATGGTGAATCAAATCATAATAGATGGTGAATTTTTTTAGTTGGTTGCAAGTTTGTTGGATGAGATAGTAGGCTCATGTGGCATGGAAGAGTGGTTGCAGGGGAGTTTAGGTGAGGCATTGATGGTACCATGGGTGGGGGATGTACACAAAAAGGGCATTTGTAAAAATTTCCTTACAACCTCTCAAGAAAAAGTAATTGGTAAGTTTGTAACTAGACTCGCAAACTCATCCGAAAATCATCTCAACCTATTCCTTAAACAACGTGGTTTCAAAATGGTATTCTTGATAAGGCTTTAAGACTATTCAAAGAAATGCATCAAAGAAAAGTGGTCTCATGGATTGCTATGATGGTAGGGAATTCATAAAATGTATCTAATGAAAAGGCCTTACAAAATTTGCAGCAAATGCAATTTGAAGGTGTGAATCCATACTCCACAACTTGTGTCAACATACTATAGACCTATGCTGAAATATGATCTTTATAACAAAGTGTGGACATATAGAAAATTAGAATGGAAAGGGTATTTTTAAGATGTCGTAGTTACAAATGCCCTAATAGATATGTATGTAAAATATGCACCCATACATAATGTACATGAATTTTTGACAAAGCACCTCCAAACAATGTGGTTTCATAAACAATTATGATTGTAGATTATGTTGAACATGACATTCTTGATGAGGCTTTAAGACTTTTCAAATAAATTTGGTCTCATGGACTGTACATTTGCAGGGTATGCACAAAATGATTTTGTTGAAAAGGTGTTGGAAACTTTGAAGAAATTCAATTGGAAGGTGTGGAGCCATACTTCACAACCTTTGCCAACATACTCCCTAGTGCTAAAATGGGAGCTTTAGATAGAAAGGGGATTCTTGTCAAATGTTGTCATTGTAAATTCCCTTCTAGATATGTATGCAGATTGTTAATTCATACACAAGGCATGAGGAATGTTTGAAAAAATGCCTTATATCTCTTTTCCTTCCCTCATTTGTTGTCACAAAAACACATATTGGTTTGTCGGTTTGGTCCATAGTAGCATATAAACCCCAATATATCATAATGCTTATGTCACTAGGGGTGAGGAAAAAATGGAAGTGCCCTCTCACTAACATAATGGTTGATTGGTTGTGAGATAAGTATGTTTTTTCCTTTCTTCCAAGGTTATATACGCCTCTCAAAAAATAAATCTTGCATTGGTTGGTCAGTCTAGTCCATAATAACATAGATACCCTAATATATCATGCCTTAAATACCAATGAAATCACAATGGAAGTGCCCTCTCACTAACATAATGGTTGTTTGGTTGAGAAATAAGTATGTTTCCTTGCTTCCAAGGTTAGAATGCCTCTCAAAAAATAAATCCCACAATGGTTGGTTGGCCTCATTTGTGGTAACATAGATACCCCAATATATCACGATTGTTATAAGTGGCCCTCTAATAATATATAACATTTGATTATGATGCGGGGCATCTCCTATGATGCTTGAAGAAGAATAAATAAGGAGAATCAGATCTAGAATAAACCTATTCAAGGCATGAACATCATGTATTAGGAGTTTGAATAGTTTTCCCTCCATAAGTGTTATGCTTGAATTTAAATTGATATGTAATTACTCTTATTATGAGAGTAAAGGTGGATATTAGTTGTTTCATGCTAAGTGCTACATGGGAGGAGGATTAGAGTTGTTATAAGATATTGGGAAGATCATGTATAAGTTTTCATAACCATGCCTTAGCCGTCAAACAAACCCATCTATTATTGAATGTAAGTTGAGAGAATATCTCAATAAGAAGAGGATAAGTCTTATCCTTGAGGATAGAATATTATGACAGAAAAATTAGTATTTTTATGAGGATATAGGCTGAATACCTCCATAGGAAAAAGAATAGAGGAAAAGAAAGATATATTAGGTAGATGGAGAAAGATTAGGAATGTAGGTGGAAGAACAACTCTTATGTAAAATTTGTAGAGTTGCTTAAGGCATGGGATGAAAGAAAGTTAATGTGCATGAATAGTGTGTCTCACTCATCTTCCTAGATGCATATGTAGGTTTTTTTGAACCGTTATGATATCTAATTGAAATAAGAAATGCTTAATGTCCTGTCCTATTCCATGTTTGACTACACCTTGTTGTTTCCTCATAGTTTTTCTAAATGCTAATGAGTCTAGTAAAGAGGAGTGAGGTCTTATATGCATGTAATAATGAATTAGAAAGGTGTATAATGTTAATTTAGAGCTCATAGATCAAGATCTAGGCCATAAGAATGACCGAGATAGGAAAATACCATAAAATCACCTCCTCTCGGGTTTCTAGAGACCCTAACTTAGGGTTTGGTGGAAATTTAACCATAACTACGCCTCTAAGGTGTTTTAATGAATGAAATTTGGAGCGTATGATTTATTATCATCATTCTTTCAAATAAAAAAGGTCAGGAAGAAAGAGATGGGGTCCATAAGAAGATACATGTGACAATTTAGGAGAATGCATAATTATACGGTAAAAGGCCTAATTAGGTACCTTGCAAAGAGAAACTAGGAATGAACCTTAAACACTTGTGTTTCAAAACTTTGGAGGCTTATACATCTTGGAAAAGGGTATCCTAAACTATGTTCATACTTCATAGAAAGATAACATCATGGTTTTTATAAGTAAAACTCACCAAATTCGATATGGAAGAAAAAGAGACATAATTGGAGCTTGTAAGGTAAACATTTCCTTTTTTTCTTAATAAGTCTCTAGAATAAGTTACCCTACATCTAAAACATCCAAATGCGTATCCCAAAATCATAATATATTTTTGAAATGGTCAATATTGAGGTTTTTATGGGCAAAATACGCCATTTCGATATAGAGTATAAAACAGGACAACACAACCATTTCTTGCATAATTGCATACCAACAATCTAAAAGTCCACTAAGGTTAATGTAATTGGGTTATTAAAGTCTGAAATAGGCCTGTGGGAAATTGAAAATGACCCTCTCGAGAATACAACGGTGTTAGAGTAGAAGAGTTATCGTAATTGCAAATCTTGTCAATGTTGCTTAAAATTTATCAAGTGTCATTTTGCAACAATGATTTAAGGAAAACTTGATGAATGAGACAAAGTATGATTGATATGATAATGGAGATAAACAATGCTATTGTAAATTGTCAAATTTATTGATTTTTATCTCATTGATGAAATAGAGTTTATGATCTCCCTCAAGACAATATACCATTGTTATAAAAATAACGTCATTAGTGAGTTCCATAGTTGGCATCATTTATCATATTGAGACAAGTTTCATGTATGAAATCTTAAGACACAGAGGTAACCAAATTATATGACCTTCATCATGATCTAATAATCCAATAAAGGAAAGATTATATGATGACAATGGGTTCTATAAATCAACATTGCATGATCAGGGAAATGGAGGCGAGCTCGAATGACATCATTTTGGTATCAGAGAGTGAAGAACCTCTTTTAAATTATTTTATTTGCTAATGTTGAATGATTTAATACAGTTACACCTGATTTTGAAGATACTAAAGGTAGTCAAGGCCTAGAAAGGCTTAAGAAAGGAAGAAGGCAAGAAGAATCCCTATAATATTGAAGCTATTAGAAAAAGACCAAAAGACTAGGGTGCAAAAGACCTAGGTGAGGTTTTAAGAGGATCAATAGATCAAGGTGGAAGAGACTTGGGTAAAGATTCTTAGTGAAGGATCCACGGAGAGGTTGAGAAGGACATGGGTAGGAGAATAAAGGGCTTAGAAGAAGGAAAATGCTATAGAAAGGTGAAGGAAAGTACGATAAGGAAATAATTAGTTTCAAAAGAGGAGATAAGGGAACTAAGAGAAAGGATTGAGAAGTTGGGGTCCATGAAAGAGATCACTATGGAAGAAGACATCCAAGATTTTGGATGGAAGATGAGAAAGAAGGTAAAGTGGCCAATCAAGCTACTTATGGAGAAGAAGAGAAGGCAAAAGTTGATTGCATTGGAAAAATAACTCGAAAAGAGGGTACTCAAAGAAGATTAAAGAGGAGCGAGTCATGATGTGAAGAAGTGAAGAGAGTTCTCATTGTGGAGAACATGAAAGAAGTTTCAATTTAAATCACTTGAGAAATAAATTGGGAAGAATATAAGAGTGTCCGTGAAGGAGGCACTTATAGAAATTTTTGGTATCTTATTGTATTATATGACTTTGTGTTTCAGTTTGTATATATAGGTGTAAAGGATAACTTTAAGGAGATCAAAGACATGACCTTTAGGCTAGAAATTTACCTATGAAGAGAGATACAGTAATGAGAGAGCTTGTGATGAATCATGAAGAAGAGATACACTAAAGCATTTAGAAGAGAAGATGATGATGATAGAACACTGCAAAGTAAGCAAGTGAAGACATGGAAGGTGAAACAAGATTTTATGATGCCTTTAAAGATGTTCTAGAAGAGTTAAAGAAAATGCATCAAGAAGAGACATTGGTGAAAAATGAAATCTTGAGAATAAGGAGGTTACAAGAAGGATCTTACAAGAAGCCAAGCTATGAAGAAACATACAAAGAAAAACAACAGGTTCTTAAGAAGGAAATTTAGGTTTCTAAAACTGATTTTATTCATACTTCTAATGCAAATACATGTGTACAAGATGGTGAAAATAAAAATAATATTGATCTCTCAAAGTTGGCCCAAGAGCATGGTTACAAGGTTCCTAAATGGCTTAATAAATCAAATGTTAAGACAAAGACTCAAGTGTGGGTGGCTAAGAGCATAAGAGGTAATGAAGACACATCTCAAGAAGATGTAAGTGATGATGGACTTAAGACAATGATAACAACACGAAGAAGCTAATGGAAAAGGATTGAAGAAAACTCAAGAAAACAAGAGAATGATGGTGTGATGATGAACATGCAAGAGACATTACATGAGAATAAGAAGCTTGAAAGAGAGATAAAAGGTAAACAAATTGTTTGTGATAATTTGAATGATGATACTCATGAATCTATCTATGAATCATTGTCTCAATTTTGTTTAAAAGAAGATGAAATGTAGAAGAGGATTCCTATGCTAACCTATATGCAGCAGGAGAAGGATCTCATTTGGCATATAAGGATCCATTTGGTGATCATTTGATGACAAAGAATGAGAGTAAATTGGATCAATAGGATTTATACCCCTTAGATGAAGCTTATGAAGACTTCTTGAAGCAAGAATAAATAGTAAAACAATATGGTGGTGAAAGATAAAACATAGAGGAAGAAAATAGAGGCGAAGAAGCACAATTAGAGCCTAAATTTGATGAAGGGTATGATGATGATGATATCACCTTAAGTGAAGAGTTGAAGAGGTTGGAGGAGTTGCTAAATCCTTCAAGAGATTTGTATGAAGGTTCATACTAGAATGAAAAGTTCATTTATCAATTTGAGGATGAGTCAAGGAAAGAGTAAAACAAGATTGTGAAGGCAAATTTGAGTAAATTGCTTGGAGAGGCAACTTAAGATAAAGAAAGACAACAACATGAAAATAAATCGGGGATGCATGGACTCAATATTTCACTTCTAACATTACTTTTGATGTTTTGAATGCAAGTATAGAATTTATTAAGATGAAAGAAATCCATAACTCAATGAACAAGCTCATGAAACAAGAAGAAATTGATGACATATATGAAAGCGAAGCTGGTCATGGAATATTGCATATGAGAAAGAGATAAAAAGAAAGATATAAAAGACGAGAGAAATAAACAAGAAGATGAGAGACAAATAACACGTCAAGTAGGCCCAAACATTGTTGCTTGAGAGAGACCATGGAATCCAATTATACAAAGAAGAAAGAATTTGAAGAAGGAAGCACAAGACATTTGAGTATGAACTCAAATATTTTTCTTACCCATGGAATCTGATGTAGGAGCATCTCCTATGATGCTTGAAGAATAATAAATAAGGATAATCGAGCTAGAATATGCCTATTTAAGGCATGAACATCATGTATTAGGAATCCAAATATTTTTCCCTCCATAAGAGTTATGCTTGAATTTAAATTGATATGTAATTACTTTTATTATGAGAGTAAAAGTCAATATTAGTTGTTTCATGAAAAGTGTTATGTGGGAGGAGGATTGGATTTGTTATAAGATATTGGGAAGATCATGTATAAGTTGTCATAACCATGTCTTAGTTGTCAAACAAACTCGTCTTATTATTTTATGTAAGTTCAGATAATATCTCAATAAGAGGAGGATAAGTCTTATCCTTGAAGATAGAAGATTATGACAACAAAAGTAGTGTTTGTATGAGGATATAGGTTGAACACATCCATAGGAGAAAGAATAGATGAAAATAAAGATAGATTAGGTAGATGGAGAAAGATTAGGAATGAATGTGTAAGAACAATTCTTATGTAAAATTTGTAGAGTTGTCGAGGCATGGGATGAAAGCAAGTTAATGTGCATGAATAGTGTGTTTTACTCAGGTTCCCGGATGCATATGAATGTTTTTTCAACTGGTATGATATATAATTGAAATAAGAAATGATTAATGTCTATGTCCTAGTCCATGTTTGACAAAGACCCTATCGTTTCCTCATGGTTTTTCTAAATGTTAGATGAGTGTGTAAAGAGGAGTATGGTATTCTATGCATGGAATAATGAATTAGGATTCATGAAGGTGTATAATGTTAATGCAGATCTCACAAATCGGGATCTAGGCCATAAGAATGATTAGATAGGAAAATACCATCAAATCACCTCCTCTTGGGTTTTTAGAGACCCTAACTCGGGGTTTGGTGGAAGTTTAACCATAACTAAGTGACCAAGGTGTTTTAATGGATGAATTTTGGAACATATGATTTATTATCATCCGTCTTTCAAACAAACAAGGTCAGGAAGCAAGAGATGGAATACATAAGAAGATACACGTGATGTAGTTTAGGAGAATGCATAATTATACAATGAAAAGGCCTAATTAGGTACCTTGCAAGAGCAACGAGAATGAATCTTAAACAATTGTGTTTTGAAACTTGGGAGGCTTCTACACCTTGGAAAAGGGTATCCTAAACTATGTTCATATTTCCTATAAAGAGATCACCATGGTTTTTATAAGAAAAACACAAATAAATTTTGATATGGAAGAAAAAGAGACATAATTGAAGCTTGTAGAGGTAAAAAATTCCATTTTTTTGTCTTAATAATTCCTAGAATAAGTTACCCTACATATAAAATAACCAAATGCGTATCCAAAAGCATAATATATTGTTGATATGGTCAATATTGAGGTTTTTATGGGAAAAATACGAGTCATATTTCATATAGAGTATACAACAGGATAACCTGGCTATTTCTTGCATCTGGATTTTAAGAATCTCAAAGTCCACAAAGGTGAATGCAATTGGGTTATTAAAGTCTAAGATAGACCTATGGGAAATTGCAAATGACCCTTTGAGAATATAAGGGTGGTAGAGTAGAAGAGCTGTCATAATTGTAAATCTTGTCAATGTTGTTTAAAAGTTGTCATGTGTCATTTAGGAACAATGTTTTAAGGAAAACTTGATGAATGGGATAGAGTATGATTGATATGATAATGGAGATACACAATGCTACTGTAAATGTTCCAAGTTATTGATTTTTATCTAATTGATGAAACATAGTCTATGGTCTCCCTCAAGACAATATACCACTATTATAAAGATTAGGTTGTTCTTGAGTTTGAGAGTTGGCGCCATTTATCATATCGAGACAAGTTTCAAGTATGAACTCTTAAGACACAGAGGTAACTTGAGTCTATGACCTTCATCATGATCTAAGAATCAAATAGAGGACAAATTATAAGATGATTGTGGGTTTTATAAATCAACATTGCATGATCATGGAAGTGGAGCTAAGCGAGATGACATCGATTGGTTTTGGTATAAGTATGCTTCTTGCCTTACCCAAGTATACTATGCCTTTGTAGTGCATCTTGGAATTGCTTTGCCAAATCTAGACTTTCCCCATATTTTGGTATCAATGTAACTATTACATCTCCTTTAAGTGTAAGTGTACCATTGATAGTGTGTATACAAAGGGTATGGTTGTAACCCCAATGTCGAACACACTTCCCTAAAGCTACAATATGACTCAAAATTCTATAATAACACTCCACCTCTACTTTTTGGTTGGTCAGCTGGTTGGCTTATCCCGCAATAACATATAAACATCTATATATCATGATTCTTATGCCACTAGCAGTGAGACCACAATGAAAGGGGCACTCTCAACATCCTCCACAATTATCTCTTGATACATGCCTTATTACCCAAGTTAGATATGCCTCTTTAATACATCTTCAAAATTGCTTTAACGACTCTTAAAATTCACATATTTTACTATCAATGTAGCCATTGCACCTCCTTTCAATGAAAATATTGTAATAAACTAATTAACAAATTAACAAAGTTGTCATATAATTCTCTCGTACATTTAATTTTATTTAATAAATTAAAATCTATGCTTTATTTCTTTAAACAAAATAACATATAGTTCATTCAAAGTGTATGTTTTGGAGTTATTTTCCATTCCCATGTCTCATAGTTTTAATTCAGATCTATATTTTGTGTTAGACATTACATCATAATACCAAGCACCATGTATCTTGTTTTAATGACCCATGGGATATTAATATGTCATAACTTACTAGCTTATTATGAAGGAATTTTGGTAATGTTTAAGATTTGATAGATGTATCAGCTAAAAAGAATGGAACTATTACATTTACTCAGCATTAAAAATATTTACTAAACAAAGATTCACCATAGAGCATGTAAATTGAGAATGGTAGCAAATCTTGTTGGAGAAAGCATGTAGATACTAAATGTGAAAAATTATCTGTCAAAGATATAAACCCATCTTTCATTAATTAAAATTTATTCCAAACTCTAATTTCAGAGGAAATTGGTAGTGTTACAAAAAGGGCATCACCAATCACCACAAAATATGGGGTCTCTTCTCTTATACAATTACATTTCTAGAAGTATTCCTGTTATATGTTTGAAGATTTGATAGATGTATCAAATTTAAAAGAATGGAAGCATTACATTTACTCAAAGCATTAAAAATATTTAGTAAACAAAGATTCACCATAGAGCATGTAAATTGAGAATGGTAGCAAATATTGTTGGAGAAAGCATGTAGATACTAAATGTGAAAAATTATCTCACAAAGATATAAACCCATCTTTCATTAATTAAAATTTATTCCAAACTCTAATTTCGGAGGAAAGTGACAAAGTGTTACAAAAGGGCATCACCAATCACCACAAAATATGGGGTCTCTTCTCTTATACAATTACATTTCTAGAAGTAGTCCCTGTTATATGTTTGAAGACTTGATAGATGTATCACCTGAAAAGAATGGAAGTATTACATTTACTCAGCGTTAAAAATGTAAGCTAGGAAAAATACACTACTAACAAGGAAGTAAAATATAAATAATCATACCTCCTCCTTCGCATTCCGTAGCAAACCTCGGAATGGGCTATAAAATTTGGATTGAGCCCTAATTGTGTGATATGTAGGTGCTTTTCTTCAAGACGAAGTAAGGCCTTCCTGCAATAACGATCATTTTACTTTACACCAAATGGGAAAAAGGATTATGAGGCTATTTGGGCATTAGAACGAGGTAAAATGATGTTCTTTGCTCAAATGATGCAAGAACTTAGATATGGCATTCAAGCTTATTCTCCATGTGTTTAGAGGGGAGGGGTAAGGTTGTATTTATAGCCTAGGGGAGTGATTAACTTAGATTAATTTAAGTAATCATGGTTTGAAAATGTGGGCAAGATTAAGTGAGTGGTTTGAAAATGTGGGCAAGATTAGGTGAGTGGTTTGAAAATGTAGGCAAGATTAGATGAGTGGGGGCCACGAAGAATGGGTGAGGATTTGAATTATATTTTTAATTCATAAGTGGAGGATTTTAGGTGAGTGGGGACCACGAAGGGTGGGTGAGGATTTGAATTTGAATTTTTAATTCAATAGTAGAAAAACATGGAGAATAATGACATGTGGTGAGGATTGGGTTATTTTTTAGATTTTGAAATGGATAATTAATCAAATTATATTTGATTAATTCAAGTGTATTTTTGTGGGAAATGAGGAAGGGGAATTAATTGATTTAGGATAGATGTGAAATTAGGGTGTCTACATTTTCCCCTCTTTGGAAGGGTACTATGAAAGTAGTGTCCTTTCAAAGAAAGTAGACAGTATGGGGGAAGAATTCAATCTACTTTTTTAAAGCAAAAGGTAGAGCGAATGTTTGTTGGGGAGAATAGAAAGTGGTGAGTGATGGATGTCATAGTATCCTCCAAGACAAAAATGTCATGAGAGTATGATGGATAGATGTGATGATGCCCCCTCGAGAGGACTGACGAGAATGGAATATATGATAGAACTCTCGAACAAAAGAGAAATGGATTATGTGGAGAAGAGGACGATAATGGAGTGGAAGAGACTGGAATGACCGCACGACGCAAATGGAGAAAGGATTCAATCGGCCTTGAATGCTAGGTGTGAGGGTGTGTGGGAAAGAGAAAAGGGAATGGATAGGATTGGGGGTTGATTATGAAAAGAGTAAGGAGATAAGGGAGGGGAAAAAGGAATGAAATAGGTAGAAATAGGAGAGAGGGATGATAGGGGAAGAAGGGAATGATGAAGGACAAACAAGGCAAAAACAGGACAATGACAGAGTAAAAGGTGAAGGGATAAAATAGAGAGATGTGTAAAATGAAGGAAGCAACAGAGATAGTAAAGAGGGATGCATGGAAGTGAAAGAAATGACAGAGTGAGAAAAGTAGGAAACAGAAAGGATAAATAATAAGGAGAAAACGAGGTGGGAGTAGGGGTGAAATGGATGAAAATGGAAAGAGGACGAAAGAAGAATTAGAACGGAGAAAAAAAAGAAACTATGAGGGGCGAGGAAAGTGTGAAAAAGAGGATAGAAAAGAAGAGAAACAGATACAAAATGAACAAAAAGGTAGGGGTGGTAGAGAAAAGGAGAAGTGGTCAGAAAAAATGTGAAAATTAGGGGAGAGGAAAGGAAGATAGAACAAATACAAGGAGAAGATTGAAGGAATCGTGTCATTGCGAGGAAGACCAAGGCAAAGAATATGGAACAGACCATATGGAGATGCATGTGGAGGGTGGTATGATAAAAAAGACAGGACAACGCTGAACAACCAGGTTATCGATGGGGAAGTAAGGAGGAAATGTGATAGAAAAAGGGGAAGGAGACAATACAGGGGAAGGGAAATAAGATGAGGGGTGGGAGAGAGAAGAGGATAACAAAGAAAATGATGTAGAAGGAAGGGAATACAGAAAGGGGGTAATAAGTGGAAAGGGGACAGTATAAGGAATGTTCAGAGAAGAAAGAGGGGAGGAATGACATTGATTGGAAAATATGTGGAGATGCATGAAATGAGGATACTAGGATGATGAGAAAATAGAAAAAGATGTATGATGAAGATAGTAAAGATATTGAAGAGGGCAAAGAGGAGATGGAGAGATGGGTAAGAAGCGACAAGAAAGGGTGGGATTGAGGGAAAAGAATAGGAGAGAAAAGAGAATGGGGGAGAGAAGAAGCAATGCCAATGAGGGGACGTTAGGGAAATCCCCTTTACAATGAGTGGTGGGGAAGGGTGAGAGAAAAAATGAAGAAAAGGAGAAAGCTAATGAGGATTGGAAAGGGTAATGCCAACAAAGGGACGTTAGGGAAAACCCTTTTACAATGAGTGGTGGGCTTAGAGGAGGGAAGGAATGAAGGGAAACTCTAGAAGGTCCAAGGGAGTGAATGAGGTCATGTGGAATGAGGATTGATGATTTTTAGGAAAACCCATTTACAATTATTAGCGCGGGAAGAGAAGATGATGATGAAAGAATGATATAGGAGTGTTAACAATAATGGCGAATGCGTGTGTGGGTAGAAATGTGGGGGGAATTTGAGAAGATGAAGTGGAAAGAGTAAAGAAAATGGGAGGGATGAGTTGGGACTAGGTGAAAGTGAGGAGAGGATGCGGGTGATGAGGATGAATGAAGTGAGGATGAAGAACCAAGACATGAAAAGAATGGGAAGAAACGGTATGAAGGATGATGGATCAAGAAGGGGAAAATGGGGGGAAAGAACGTGATTGTAGGCGGAAGAGATTAGATGTATGTTGTAAGAGGATATGTGGAGAAAGGATAATAGTAGGAGGAAAAAGTGGGTAGTAGGAGATCCAGGTGGAATAAGCGATCAACAAAGTGAACGAAGAATGAGGCAGAGGAGAAGTTCACGATGACAAATTAAGTGTAGGGAGGACCTCGACATAAGATTGTCATGTGACGGAAGTGGTTAAGTAAGATTGCCAAGTGAGAAAAACTGGAGATGACAAGTGGTCAAGTGAGAAGTGGTGTATGCGAGAATCGAAAAGGAGGTGAAAGGATGTGATAATAGGGAATGCTAAGAAAAAGTGAAGGGTGAAGGGTGCATAGTGATGGGGAAAGGCAAGGAGACAGATCATCCTTAAGAGGGACTCTTAAGTGAGATCGCCATGCTTTGGGTGAGTGGTTAAGTAAGATTGCCAAGCAGAGGAGGGTGATAGTGGTGGTAAAAAGATGTGATGATGGGGAATGAAGAGGAAAGATGGATGGTGAGATTGTAGAGTGATGGGCGAGTGTAAGATGACATGTCATGCTTAAGAGAATCTCTTAAGTAAGATCGTCATGCTGCTGGAGAGGTTTCGTAGGATCACCTAACCAACAAGGATGATATGCAAGGAGAAAGACAAGATGATATTGGGGACAAGGGTGGAATGGTAGGTTGAAGAAGATGATGGCGATGAGAGGCGGGAGAAATAAGATGGGGGAAATATGATGGGATGGGGTTGGAATGGTTAAGTCTTAAGTAAGATTGCCATGCAGCTGGAATGGTTAAGTAAGATCGCCAAGCTGAGGAAGAAGAAGGATGATGTTAGAGTTGGTGGGAATAGGGTATGACAAAATGGACTAAAGGGGAACCCTCAAGTGAATTTTTCATACTACGAGAGCGTGTAAGTAGGATGACTAGGCATAAGACGGATTTGGGGAAGGATGAGAAAAGAGTGAGTGAGGTATGCCTGAGTGGTATATGATATGAGATGAGGTGATAATAAGAAAGAAAGGAAACAAAGGAGTGTAACATGAATGGATGAAGGAATATATGTAGTGGAGGGTGGAGAGTGTGAGGGGAATCCTTAATTGGGATGCCCACGTGGTGAGAGTAATGATGCAAGAATGGGAAGCAAAAGAGGTGGAATGGGAAGATGTGTTTGGTGGTGATTGTTGTTTGATGAGAGGGGAGGTGGTGAAGAAGCTTCTACAGTGGGAAGATCTTAGGGAGAGGGTAAACCTCCATTGAGGATTCCATATAGAAGGGGTTATTAAGTAAGATTGTCAAGCGGGAAGCAAAAGGGTGAAAGGAAAGAATACAAATGGGTGAGAGGGGACAAGAATGGTGAGAAGGGTAATATGGGGATAAGTGGCGGAGGAGTAAAAATGAGGAGCAAGGATGAATGAATCAAATACATGGTGAGCATGGTGGGGAAGGAGCTGCTAGATAGAGAATGCTACTTGAGAAAGATCATCAAGTAGGATTCACAAACTACAATGGTGATCAAGTAGGATTCCCAAACTAGGGAATGTATTAGTATGGGTGAATGGATGGGGTGCAAATTAAGATGTTGATCATGCAGGAAGATACTCACGTGACGAAAAATATCTTAATTTTAATATAACACATAACAGGATGCATCGTGATATAAAAGATCAGGATGACTAGACTGTAATATGCGTGATAGCATAGATAGGGGCCATCAAAAAGGTTTGATGCCCCAATACGATATGTAAGTGGAAGAGAGCATAGACAAAGGCCATCAAGAAAGTATGATGCCCTAGTATGACATGTAATCAGATAACATAAGAATATTAGAGAGAACACCAGGATACATAAAATCAAGATGCCCCTGTAATATATCAAGATGCAAGAAAGCAATTAATAATTTATAACTAATAATGCAACACAATAACCAAAAAATATGTCCCTAACGTGTTCCACAGTGAGGATTGATTGGATGTACCCCCAAGCAGGGCTATGAGGACATAGTAAAGTATTGGGTCATTGTCCTCAAACAAGGAAACAATGAGAGCCGGATTTGCCTCAACCGAGGATTCACGCGAGGAGAAGCGGTTTGAATTTGGTAGTCATAAGGTGATTGGATCATTCGTTGGGGATAATAGTTCAAAAGTTAAATTGTGTTGGTTATTTTAGAGTTTTTTTGATTTTGTGGATTATATATATTCTATTGTTTTTTAGATTTTTGATGATTTTCAAATGTTTTTGACTTTTTTGACGATTTTCAAATGTTTTTGGATTTTTGACGATTCTTGCTAATGGTTTTGGATTTTTGACGATTATGTGTAATGTTTTTGGATTTTTGACGAGTTCTAATTTTTTTGTTGGATTTTGGATGATTGTTTCTAATGTTTTTGGGTTTTTGACAATTTTCAAATGTTTTTAGATTTTTAGATTTTTACACTGTTTTTAGATTTTTGACGATTTTCAAATGTTTTTGGATTTTTAGATTTTTACATTGTTTTTGGATTTTTGACGATTTTCAAATGTTTTTAGATTTTTGGATTTTTACATTGTTTTTGGATTTTTGATGATTTTCAAATGTTTTTAGATTTTTGGATTTTTACATTGTTTTGGATTTTTGACGATTTTCAAATGTTTTTGGATTTTTAGATTTTTACACTATTTTTGGATTTTTGACGATTTTCAAATGTTTTTGGATTTTTACATTGTTTTTAGATTTTTGACGATTTTCAAATGTTTGTAGATTTTTACACTTTGTGATTGGCAATTTATGGACCAGAGTGCAGACTTATTTTTGAGAGGCGATAAACATGGATATTATCCATATGTACCGTGTTCCGTGTTGTAACTTATGCTCAGAATAACACAAATTCTCTTTCCATTGGCAAGATATGGTGGTGATGATATGATGAAAAGAATTCTAGCTCCATTCTTGACTCCACACAACTAGTAAGATGTGTGGGCTCATCACCAAGAATCAAGAAGGACGTAGGAGGTAGATAATGAATATAAAGACAAATGCTAACAAAAATCCCTTTGGAAAATTGTGACTCCATTCTTCATAACTGATGATCGAACCGCCAAAAATGGCTTTCACTTTATGAGTCATATGCTAAACTTAGAGCAGGTTATGTGGCTCTCATTGATTGATAAGATATGAGGTTAAGGGATAGTTCTCTCTTCACTTAGGCATCTAAATTACTTGTTTGGGGATTCTATAATTTGTAAGCACTGTAAGATTTTGTATTTTTGAAATGACTCCTTATGCCTTGCCCCATGCTACTAGTGAGAAGTAAGGGCTCATCACCGAAGGCAAAACATAGGCGAGTGAATTCCCTTTTTTTTTTTTGTGTTTTGTTTTTTTATTTTTGATTTTTTTTTATAAATATTTTGTAATGTTTTTATGCTTTTATGAGAATGAATCTCTATGCTTTGCCCCATGCCACTTGTAAGAGGTAAGGGTTTATCACCGAAGACAAGACGTAGATTTAGTAAGGGCACCTTCCTCCATTCCCGGTCCTCACACTACCCAAGAAGAAGTGTGGGCTCAACACCAAAGACTATGAAGGACGAAAGATGTGACAATGAATTATTCATAAGTTATTGAATTGATGGATTTTTTTACAATAGTGCTTTATATTTGGGAAGAAACGTCTACCCCCAATCTCAGCCCCACATGACTAGTAGGATGCGAGGGTTCAACACCGAAGACTGAGATGGACGACCAAACGAATTGGGTAATGAAGTTTAGAGCTTTGTTATGAAAGAGAGAATGTATTTGAAGGGAATATATTACCATCAGTAAGCTTCTAGGTATGACCATAGAGGAAAGCGACTGAAAATGGAAGAAGTATGATGCTCACAAACTTAATAGGATTTATACTAGCACTTGTCTCATGATGATAAATATGAAGATGTGATTTTGATAAAGAAAATATTTGCCAATGGAAATGAATAAATTTAAATTATTCGAGAGATAAGCAAGACAAAAGGAACAATGTACACGTTGTATCCTGGAATAGTGAACATCTCAAGGATAAAATTTCTTTAAATGAACTACATTCATTGGTTCATCAAGATCTTGACCATCTGCAGTGGCCAATTTATAGGCTCCAGAGCCAAATTTAGCTTTGTGATTACATAGGGTCATAACTAATTAGGCTCAAATTTTCTTTTTTTTTCTCGTTCTTTAGTGGTATTCTTTTTATTTTCTTTTAAAACGAGGTCACCAATTTTAAATTCTCTGGGTCTTACCTTTTTATGATAACTGCGTTGCAGTCGGTTTTGATAGACTTGAAGATGATTGAGAGCATTAAGTCATTTTTCATCAAGAAGCTCAAGCTCTTGAAGCCGTGACTTATCGGTATTCATCCTCATTAATTACATCTTTAAGGGAGATCCTCAAGGATGGGAGTTCTATCTCAATAGGTAAAATGGCTTCACAACCATAAACACGGGAAAATGGGGTGGCTTCAGTAGGCGTGCGGTAAGATGTATGGTAAGCCCAAAGAGCGAGGTAAATTTGAGTATGCCAATTACGTCCATGGGTGTTGACAATATTTTCCATGATGGATTTTAAGGTCTTATTGGTTGCTTCACTTGACCATTACCCTGAGGGTAGTATGGAGTGGACCATTTAAGTTTGATGTGAAAATGTTTGGCTAGGTCTTTTACATCCTAGTTTTTAAATGATTTGCCATTATCTGCAACCAGAGCGGATGGAATACCAAATCGACAGATGAGATTATTAAAAATGAATTTCAATATTTGGCTACCGGTAACATAAGTGAGAGGCATAACTTCTACCCATTTAGTGAAGTAATCGGTAGCGGTAATGATGAACTTATGTCCATCGGAAGATGTTGGTCTGATTTTACCAATGAGGTCAAGTCCCCATTGAGAGAAGGGCCATGGTGTGGTTATCGATTGTAATGCCTGGGAAGGTGCGTGGATAATATTTCCATGCTTTTGACATGCTTGACAACGTTTGACAAAATGACATGCGTCACTTTCCATGGTGGGCCAATAATATCCAACTCGCAAGATTTTCTTGGCTAAGGCGATACCATTTGTGTGTGCTCCACAGATACCAGAATGGACTTCAGCTAAGACACTCGAGGATTCTTCCTGATTAAGACATCGGAGCAGGGTGCCATCATATCCTTGTTTATAAAGAGTTTCTGCTAAAATTGTGTAACGAGAAGCACGTTGTGCTAAAGCACGTTTATGCATTGGTTTCATGTCGGTAGGAAATGTTTTATCACGAATGAAGGTATAAAGATCATGGTACCAAGGGTTATTCGGACCCACGATATCACATACCATAGTGTTTTCAGGAAGATCATAGGTAGGCATTAAGAGATGTTCGACAAGAAAATGTGCCTGGGGTTGACTAGATGTAATTTCTAATAGGGATCCAATGGTTGCCATAGCGTCGATAGATTTATTACAAATTAGGAATTTGATCAAAGCTAATTAATAAAAATAGCTTTGAAGACTATCCACCATGCGTTTATATGGGATAATTTTTTCATCCTTGACCTAGTATTCATCGGTAACTTGCTTGATGATAAGTAAAGAATCACCAAATACAACTAATTCTGTAAGATTCCAAGATATATCCAGTTTTAATCTTGCGATGAGAGCTTCATATTCTGTGATATTGTTGGTACATGGGAATGCTAAGTGAAATGATTTGGGGATAACATGTCCACTTGGGTGTGATAAGAAAAATACCATCCCCTAAGCCATGGAGATTACAAGATCCATAAAAAATAGAGTCCAAGCTGGCGCGATGTCTATGTGTAGAATATCTTCATCAAGAAAAGAGAACTGAAGTGGTTCTGTGCCAGGAAGGGGTGCCTCGGCAAGTTGGTCTGCAAGGGCTTGTCCTTTAATTACTTTCTACATGGAACAAATTCAACATCGAATTCACTAAGTAATACGACCCAACTAGACATTCTTCCATGAGAATGGGTTTGGACAATAAATACTTGAGAGGATCAATTTTGGCAATCAACTTAGTTGTGTGATTGAGCAAGTAATGACGTAACTTATGGAATGCAAAGGCGACCACTAAGCATACTTTTTCAATTTGGGAATAACATACTTCATGCTCAATAAGTGTTCGACCAAGGTAATATACAACCTGTTCTTTTGCTTGATCATTATGTTGTGCTAGTAGAGCTCCTATGGCATGTTCAATGGCAGATGTATAAAGTAACATGGGTTTATCGGCAAGAAGTGACATAAGAACAGGTGGACTAGAGAGGTATTCTTTTAACTTAGCAAAAGAGTCTTGGCAATCGTGGTTCCAGTGAAATTGTGCATCTTTCTTGAGTAACTGATTAAAGTGATGGCACTTTTAGCCAAATGTGATATGAAACACCGAATAGATTATATCTTTCCTTGAAGACTACGTAATTGTTTTAGGTTTTAAGGAGGAGGCATTTCCATAATGGCTTTGACTTTGGCAGGATCCACTTCTATGCCTCTTTGTGAGACAATAAACCCTAATAATTTACCAAAGTTACTCCAAACACACATTTATTTGGGTTAAGACGAACCTTATACTCACGTAATCTATCAAAAATGTGTCTCAACACACTTGGATGCCCTATTCGTGTTTTGATTTTGCTAATATATCATCAACATAATCTTCCATGATATCATGTAACATGTCATGGAAGATGACAGTCATTGCTCGTTGATAGGTGGCACCAACATTTTTCAAGCCGAAAGGCATGACCTTATAACAGAAGGTGCCCCATGGTGTAGTAAATGTCATTTTATGTTGATCCCTTCAACAATACGTATTTGATTGTAACTAGAGAATCCATCCATTAAGGAGAGCATTTCATGGCCTACCGTAGAATCAACAATCATGTCTATATTTGGCAAGGGAAAGTCATCTTTGGGACAAGCCTTGTTGATGTCATGGAAGTCTATGCATATTCTGATGCCGAGAGTTTTCTTGGTGATGGGAACTATGTTAGATATCCATGCCGAATAATCAATAGGTTTGATAAAGTCAGCTTCCAAGAGTTTCTCGAGTTCGGCTTTGACAAGCAATGTAACTTGGGGATGCATTTTGTGTAGTTTTTGCTTTACAGGTTTTACATCTAGATGTACCACAAGATGGTGTACTACAAGAGATGGGTTCGGGCTCTGACATGTCCTTATATGTCCATGCAAATATATCTTGGAATTCAATAAGGAGTGTTATGAATTCCATGCATTCTTGGTCAAACAGACTAATGCCAAGTAAAATTTTTGTTGTTCGGTGGTGCCAATGTTTATGTCTTTTGTTTCTTCTACAAGCATTTTAGATGTATCCTTTTCGAGAATGATGCTAATGGTTGATGTAGGTCATCAGTGTCGGGTGTTTGTTGGAACTTTTTGTTGACATGTTTGTTGGATAGGGTGGCGGTGAGGTTTTGACTATGGGAAATCCTCTGTTTGCACTTTTGATCCAAATTTTCTGAGGGTGAAGGATCTGAATATTTTATCTCTTCGCCAAAATAGGCTGATTCATTTAGATTGATTTCAAATCCTTTTCTATGGTCGGAAGTAGGGATTTGGTCGCGAGTTCCAAGGAATTCTTCGATGGCTTCATCATTTTGGAACATGTCCATGGCCGCATGATGTGGTTGGCCATGGTCTATGAGACTCGGATGTGTAGGCTCAAAATTGATGACATTAATAGATAAATGTTCAAAGTAAAGATGTGTTTCAACTGAGGTCCTCAAAAAGACTACATGGAGACCTGATGTCATTATCAGAACTGTGTCATCATTATCACTTGAAATTATTATGGGAGTAACATCAAACACCTTGAAACCTAGACCATGTTTACCGTGATGTTGTGTGTAATTTATCGGGTCTAAACGACCTTGTTCATTTGGACCGAGTCCTTTACCCTTCCATCGCATGTTTTTCATTATTCGGTGAGCTTTGGT
The DNA here is from genome assembly GCA_018340775.1 of Taxus wallichiana var. yunnanensis. Lineage (NCBI taxonomy): Eukaryota > Viridiplantae > Streptophyta > Pinopsida > Cupressales > Taxaceae > Taxus > Taxus wallichiana. The sequence goes on from CM031236.1 coordinate 265,041,862, forward strand.
AAATTGAGGGGACTCATAACATGGAGCAAAGTCATCATTATATAACCAAGATCCTGAAGAACTTGGAATATGTTCGTTGTCAAGATAACCAAACTTTTTCCAAATTGACTGTCCCATTTGGTAAGTGGGATGGATTCTCAGATGTGGAGTGTTAGGTTTGCCATAGCTATGTGGGGATTTGGTGATATAAAAAGAGTCTGCCATCTTTTGAAATTGATATTCACCGCATCTCATGTCAATGATTTTAAATGTGTGAGATGGGGGACCAATAGGTACCTCATGTGGTGGGGAAGTTAGTTTGGTAGTCTTAAAAGATGAAGAGAATGGGTTATAAGAATAAGGGGGTGGATTGAAGGATGAAGGTTGGTTATTCACAGGAGGAGGTATCTTAATAGAGGAGGTGTGGTTGGATGAAGAAGATTGGCTAGGTGAAGAAGAAGATGGTGTGGTGGAAGAATAATTGTTTGATAAGAAGAAACTTGATTAGTGGAAGAAGATGATTGATTAATGGGAGGAGGATTGGTGGAAGGTGGTTGATAGCGTCAATGATAATGGATTGGAAAATGTGTTTTGGTTATGAGATGATGGTTTCAGATTATTTTAGGAGTGTATCATGATCAATGCATGTTTCATTAGGGATTATACGAGGTGGAGCATACTTATCTCGTGATGGACAATAGTGATCATGTTCAATAATACCATCCTTTGAGAAATATAAAATACTCAAAAGGTTGGGGATATGCGCTTAATGTAAATTTCTTGTCCAAATGAGGAAACTTAATGCATTGGTGGAATGATGATGGGATGACTTTCATGGCATGAATCCATGGTCGGCTGATACGAATGTTATATGCAACTTCTACATCTACCACATGATAGACCATGTCTAAGGTGATGGGTCCAACTTGGAGAAGCAACGTGATTGTTCCTTTAGACTTTCTTTCACTATTATCATACTCACGAAAGGTTATTGCTATACACTCCTGGGATATGGTAATATAATATATATGGGTTGATGGAGATGTCGACATGTGGCACACATCCCTTAATTAGTTATATGGGCTCACATAGAATTAATTATATTGGGGAATGGGTTGGCTTACATTGGGATTAGGTGTTACCCATCCTATTTAAAGGATGTGAGTATCATTATGAGGGGTATGTATGATTTGAGTCTTCTACTTGGTAGAGGTATATTGGAGGTGTCCCCTCGAAGTGGATTCGTGTCTTGGGAGATTATGGAGTTACTCCTTCCTTAAGGAGCATTGTATGGTGTTGCCCTACCTTAAGGGTATTAGTTTGCATATATTGATATTAGGGCATCTTGGCCCCCATATCTCTTGTGTTGCATTATCTTCTGCAATTTATTGATTTATTATATGCAAAGTTTTTATCAAGTGGTATCAGAGCAGTGATCCGGGCAATTTGTGGGATGAAACCCTAATGTTGGTGATTCGTTTATATCTGGAGATCGACTTGGAATTTTTAGATAATTTTGTGGGGAGTGGATACATAATTCAAGTGATCTTCCCTAAAAATTTCAGATTTTTTGGAGCTGATTTGCAAAAGTTGTGTTCGTTTTAGGGTTGAAACCCTAATTCTAAGGTTTCATCTATATCTTCTGAATAATGACGAATTAGGAGATAATTTTTTTTGGGTTGTTGGTAATATATTAAATGGTGATACCACTGAAATTTCAGAATTGGTGGATCTATTTTGACAGATTTATTTCAGTTTTATTGTTTTTCACTATTTCACTCCACAGGCCGCAATTTGAGGAATTTTCCTTAATTTCTTACATTTTCGGAAATTTCTCAAAATTTTAGTAGGGGTTACTTCTTTGTGGTTTCAGATTTGAGGCTAACTAATTGACGAAATCATCAGGTAAAATATTGGTCAAAGGAGTAAGTTTGTGAAACCCTAATTTTTATGCATCATGGATATACCAATTTTCTATGGTAATGGGGAAATTGATGCAAAAAAATGGTGGATACAATTTAAAAAAATGTATTTTGAAGAATGTTTAGTATGGGTTAGTTTTTATCTTCATCTTGGTGGGAAAGCGCGATATTGGTATTCTTATTTGGATATAGATCTATTGGATTGGGATTGGGAGGAAATGGAGGATATTTTCTTAGCTAGATGGGAAACAAAAAAGAAACATATTTTTTTTCAAGAAGAAGAAAAAGAAGAAGAAGAAGAAGAAGAAGAAGAAGCAAGCAAGAAAGAAGAAGAAGAAGAAGAAGAAGAAGCAATAGAAGAAGAAGAAGAAGAAGAAGAAGAAGTTCAAAGTTGCAGTTTTTGATGAGCTTCTTGATCTCCAAAGAGGAAGCTTCAATATTTCAGTTTGAAGGGTGTATTCAAAGAAAAAAGGTAATTGTTTCCATAAACCCTAGCAGCAAATATAACTTCATCAATATGGATGTAGCTCAAAATCTACAGGTGCAAGCCAAGCATATCAAGGAATCTCAAATGGATGGTAAGCAGATTCAAGTTTTTGAAGATTTAAAGCTTTCTATGGATAAATATGTTTTACATTCAGATTTTTATGCTTTAGATATGGATGGTATGGATATTGTTCTTGGATATCCTTGGTTAGAGAGCTTGGGAACAATTAATCTTAATGTACAAAAGAAATTCATGAAATTATGGTGATACAAGAGAAAGAAAATTACATTACAAGATATCACACTTAGCAAAGAAAAAGTAATGTAAAATTGATCATGAAGATGAAGTTAAAGATGGTGAAGAAAGGAATAAGGATGAATCAGAAGGAGAGGATGAAGAACATAAAGTCACAAATAATTTCTCTACTCAAGAGAAAAAAGAAGTAACAAACAAGGTGGAAGAGGACAAGAAAGTTGAGGAAAAGGTTGATAAGGTTGAGTATACGAAGGTGGCACCATATCGACACCCACACCATCATGAGAGGAAAAAATCATGGAGACATGTTAGGACACATGAGGATAGAAATCCATATGGACATACAAGGAATCACAGGAATACTTTTGGCTACACATGGAATCAATGGAACAATAATTATATGACATGGAATCACAAGAATAATAATTATGGATATGCATGGATGCTAAGAAGGAACACATATGGACCAAGAGATGGAACCGGATGAGCACAATGGAATATGGAATCGTGTTTTGGAGAAGAAGGTCACCCAAAGAGGATTTCATATGGGTGGTTGGATGATCGAGCATGGCGACAAGTGTGCAATAATTTAAAGCGCACTCATTATATGGCTTCTTTTATGTTGATTTGAGGAGGACGAAAACATGTCAAAGAGGGAGGCAATGTATGTACCTTGGGAGATGATGGTAATATAATATATATGGGTTGTATTGATGGAGATGTGTGACACACATCCCCTTAGTTAGTTATATGGGCTCACATAGGAATTAATTATATTGGGGAATGGGTTGGCTTACATTGGGATTAGGTGTTACCCATCCTATTTAAAGGATGTGAGTATCATTATGAGGGGTATGTATGATTTGAGTCTTCTACTTGGTAGAGGTATATTGGAGGTGTCCCCTCGAAGTGGATTCCCATCTTGGGAGATTGTGGAGTTACTCCTTCCTTAAGGAGCATTGTATGGTGTTGCCCTACCTTAAGGGTATTATTCTACATATATTGATATTAGGGCATATTGGCCCCCCATATCTCTTGTGTTGTGTTATCTTATGCAATTTATTGATTTATTATATGCAAAGTTTTTATCAGTTATGATATTATTTTACAAATCATTTTCAGTGTAACCTAGACAACGCAAAAGTTTCATGGAACAAATATTTAATGTTGATCCATTATCGATTAAGATGCGCTTGATTTTACAATGAGTTACATAACCCTCAACGTATAAAGAATGATTATTAGCGATGTTGGGATTAAGCAGGTCAGCAGGACCAAAAGATAAAATAGGATTGGGGACTGTAAGATGTGCAATTAAAGCCTGGAATTGTTGTGAATTGATGTCCTCAGGGACACGAGCATTATTCAATGTTTGCATAAGGATGCGTTGTAGTGTGGGAGAAGAATTAAGTAGTTCCATGATTGAAATTTGTGTGGCAGTCTTCTCTAATTGTTTGACAATATTAAATGATGGCATAGGTTGTGGAGTGGAATTGGTGGCGGAATTAGATGGCGGATTAGGAGGTGATGCGGGGACGAAGTGGCAGATTTTTTTGTTGTAGGGACCCACATTTTTTCTATCTAGTGGTGATCGCACAATCAGTTCTGATCTTTATAGTTGCCACTAAGTCTTGGTCATAATCTATGGTCGAGATGACTGAGTCATACTCGACATTACTTGATGATTGACCCTTATCTTTTGAATTGTTATCATGGTTAGGGAAGGGATTTTTGAACATGTGAAGTTTTTCATTAGGTGTTTTGTCTCAGAAGTATTTTCAACTTCTATGTCTCCATGTTCAATCAGGTCTTGGACATAATGGCGGAGTTGCATGCATCGATCTGTGGAGTGCCCTTTTATGCGATGGTAATCACAATATTCATTGTCTTTATACCAATTTGGTTTGGGTTGTCCTTCTTTGAAGGGTCTGACAATGGGATATGTAATCATATTAGCATTTGCCAAATGACGAAAGACACTAGATAGACTTTCTCCAAGAGGAGTGAACTCTCTTCGTCGATCCCGAGAAGGAACTTCCTTTCTAGGGATAATGATTGGTTGTTTAGATTTTAATGTGTTGGTGGGATGGTTTTGGACATTTCGGACATGGCGAATCAATAATGCCATCGTTGATGATATTTTGATTCCGGTTAAAGAATTTAGATTTGTCCTGGTTACGGAGTGTCTCGATAAGGTTGGTCCCTAAAGGGTGCTTTAAGTAAGCCCTTAGAAATGAGGGCTTTTTCGATTTGTGTGCCCTTTTCGATGACTTCTTTGAAACTATTCAGAAAATGCATTTACATGTGGAATGATAATTCGGCATTGAGATTAGGACAAAAATGCTAACTAGTTGTCTCTCAGGTACTAAGTAGGGAAATCGGCTTGTAATTCCTTGCGCCATCATTGTAAAAAGGAGGAAAATTTTTGTTTGGCCTTTGCCTAGTGTTGCAGAGATCAAGCATGGTTATTTATGAGTCTAGGTTATAGGAAAAATGTTTGAAAAATTTCTCCGATAAGTCTACAAATGTTGTGACCGATCCTTTGGGTAGATGGAAAAACTAGTCTAAAGTCCTGTCCTCCTAAACTTTGGGGAATAATCGTAAAAGGTACGTGTCTCGATAGGCAACTTCCTAACATTGCATGTAAAATTCCTTGACATGTTCACGGGGGTCACCTTTTCTTTTGTATTTATCAAACTTAGGGATTTCGAAGGATGACGGAAATGGTAATCGTGATATCTCTGTATCAAATGGATAAGGACACAATTCTTCAAAGTTGAATTGTTTTGATTGTTTTTGTAGTCCCTGAATGGTGTCTTTCATAAGTTTCCATTCTTGTGCGAATGGAGAAGTGGGGACGGTTTATCAAACATGTCGTGAGTATTGAAATCTAGATTGAGGTCTTTTAATCTTTCAGCTCTAGTCGTCGCTTCCTCAAGTTTCTTTGTTAAGTCTTAGATTTTAGTGAATAACTCTTTGGTCAAGAACCATTTGGATTGTTTGGTATTTCATTGTGATAACTTGATTCACTGTTTTCGATGAGTTTGTTTAAATTTTCCATCCCGAAGTCGGGGGTAGTTTTTCCCCATGGCTAGGATGTGTAACAAATATTCATTTTTGTTTTGTTCTATCACCCTATTGACTTGTTCTTGTTCTTCATTGGTGAGTTATGGTTGTGCGACTTCTTCATCATCATTTTCATGATTGTGACTACGAGTGAATACCATGATGAAATGTGTCTGATTAAGCTGAAAAGTGGGTAGGAATTTTGAACAGTGTGAAGAAATGAGAACTTGATTACTTTGGATTTATCACGAATAAGCTCGTGATGACTGATAAGGAGAGTAAATCAAACAAGTTATCTCAATATGATGATGATGTAACTTGAGATGATTTATTAGAGGATTTGTTACACGTTGTGTAGATTTGGCTTAAACAAGCTCTAGACTATTGACGGGAGAGTAACCTGAATAGGTTAATCGCGATATGGTTGTGATATAACTCAAAATGAGTTATGAAAGGATTTGTGTTGGTTGTGATTTGGATAAACGCGATGGTGGATAGAATAATGAGTGAACTCAAACAAGTCACCCAATATTAGTTTGATATAGCTAGAAATAAGCTATGAAGGATGTTTTGACAATTGACAATATGGGGAGTGAATGCTAGTCACTCAATATCAGTTGGATATAGCCAAAGACAAGCTATGATAGATGTATTGTTGGATGAGGCAAGCTAATGAAATTGGTGTGATGTTTTGGTCTACGTTGTTTGGATTGTTTCAATGTTTTCACTTGGTATTGAATTGGTCGAGAACTGATTTTTTTGTGGAACACAACTAGGGTCTGAACTTTTACAATGAACACATTGATATCAGCCAAGTTTTATGATAAAACAATGCTAAACTATTTTGTTTTCAAACAACAAGCAATCATGTGGATTCAATTGTTTTGGCTTATGAGGTAACTTCTTCAGGAATGATCATTGTTTCATGCAATCATACAAGTATGTTGTGAAATGGTGGATGCAGGCTCTTATTACTCCAAGAAGATGCGTCCTCCGATATACCCTAGTCCTGATATACCTAATTTTGTACGGGGACATAATTGGTACGGGGAACCCTTAGAGCACTGGAGGAGACTCACCAATTCTTACTTGCCTGTTTCGAGTGAATCACCACATCCAGAACAGGTTTTGTGAAAAGGTGGAAGGTGATGGAGGGATGAATGTGTATGGTGTCCTTATAACTCCCCAAAGATTTATAGGGATGATGCCCAAGCTTCGTTGTTACAACTATTTAGGTGTGACTCGCATGCACTGCATGACAACATTACCTATAAGTGAAGAGCGGGGCGAGGTAAATACCGAACGCTATGATGAGACTAGGTCTCAAAGTGTAATGCAGATGCAAATGATGTTGGTGCATGGTATTCAAGTCCACGTCACCGGTGTAACTTTGGTGGTGATGAAATCCACCTCGTCTACATGTAAAAACAAAATGATAAAGTGATTAAATGCAAGGTTCTTTCCAACTTGAAAGAAATCACTAGCAAAAAATAATTGCGTACCTAAGCATACTTTTTTTTTTTTCAGCAATTTTCTTTGAATGGTGGTATTTTTGCGGGATTTTTGTTGTTTTTTTTTGTTTTTGTTTTTGACAATATTCCAGCAACGCGGTTCTACATAAAACAACTTAGTAGTTATCCCGCAAACGAAATGTTAGAAAAGTGATCGTGGTTGTTTTTGATTTTCCAGATCGCTCGAAGGCGCATGAAAAGAGCATACACAACCAAAAACCAAACAAATATTAATAATATGATAAAGGAAAATAATGATTGAAATGACAGTTGGAAAACAAAGCTAGAGGCCCCTGCAATGTTAGAATAAGAAACTAAAAAATTGTGACCGTTTCTGATTTTCTAGATTGCTTGAAGGTGCAAGAAAAGAGCATACGCGAATACAGTTGGAATAGTTTTTTTTAATGTTAATAATTATTGCAATTAATTATGATTGCGAAATAGTGATAATGATTATTTTCACAAAAAGGAAAAATGATGAAAGAAGAGTGTGAAAACGTTACCTAGAAGTGTTGTCGTGGAAAATTGAAATGTAAGGCAAAAAAAATAAAAGTTAAAAAAGAAAATTGTTTTGCAGAGCTAGGGTGGCCTCACGTTTTTTATTTTTAAGATCACTTTTGAAGTGCAAGGAAAGATTATACGTGTGAGGTTGTTATGTGAAATAAAAAAAATAAAACTATAATTTTGTTGTTTTTGGTTAAAAAGACAGGTGTTAGAAGAAATTAAACCAAATTTTTCTATAAGTCTAAATCTAAAAATTATTTTTCATTGCATATATCTTTTTGATACCTTTCCGTTAAAAAAAATGAATTCATTCCGAGTTTGGGAGAAAAAGTTATGGTTTCCGGAAGATGGGCTACGGTAGCACTCTGAATGAAAATTTTGAACGTGAGAAAAACGTCCCGGAGCTTGTTTTATTTATTTTTTGACTTCTGTACTTCACCTGAGAAGCTAAAATTTTGACAAAAAGGTTAAAAAAGAACAATAAATATAAAGAAAGAGTTAGATCACAAAATACAAGCTCTTGGGATGTGCCGGAATGTAAGCTAGGAAAAATACACTACTAACAAGGAAGTAAAATATCAATAATCATACCTCCTTCACGTTAGTAGCAAACTTTGGAATGGGCTAGGAAATTTGGATTGATCCTGATTGTGTGATATGTAGGTGCTTTTCTTCAAGACGGAGCAAGGCCTTTCTGCAACAATGATCCTCTTACTTTGCATCAGATGGGGAAAATGATTATGAGGCTATTTGGGCATTAGGACGAGGTAAAAGGATGTTCTTTGCTCAAAGGATGCAAGAACTTAGATATGGAATTCAAGATTATTCTTCGTGTGTTTAGAGGGGAGGGGCAAGGTTGTATTTATAGCCTGGGGGAGTGATTAAATTAGATTAATTTAAGTAATCATGGTTTGAAAATGTGGGCAAGATTAGGTGAGTGGTTTGAAAATGTGGGCAAGATTAGATGAGTGGGGGCCACGAATAATGGGTGAGGATTTGAATTATATTTTTAATTCATAAGTGGAGGATTTTAGGTGAGTGGGGACCACGAAGGGTGGGTGAGGATTTGAATTTGAATTTTTAATTTAATAGTAGAAAAACATGGAGAATAATGACATGTGGTGAGGATTGGGTTATTTTTTAGATTTTGAAATGGATAATTAATCAAATTATATTTGATTAATTCGAAGTGTATTTTTGTGGGAAATGAGGAAGGGGAATTAATTGATTTAGGATAGATGTGAAATTAGGGTGTCTACAAAAAATATTTAGTAAACAAAGATTCGCCATAGAGCATGTAAATTGAGAATGGTAGCGAATCTTGTTGGAGAAAGCATGTAGATACTAAATGTGAAAAATTATCTGTCAAAGATATAAACCCACCTTTCATTAATTAAAATTTATTCCAAACTTTAATTTAAGAGGAAAGTGGCGGTGTTACAAAAGGGCATCACCAATCATCACAAAATTTGGGGTCTCTTCTCTTATACAATTACATTTCTAGAAGTAGTCCTGTTATATGTTTGAAGATTTGATAGATGTATCAGCTAAAAAGAATGGAAGTATTACATTTACTCAACGTTAAAAATATTTAGTAAACAAAGATTCACCATAGAGCATGTAAATTGAGAATGGTAGCGAATCTTGTTGGAGAAAGCACGTAGATACTAAATGTGAAAAATTTATGTCAAAGATATAAACCCATCTTTCATTAATTAAAATTTATTCCAAACTCTAATTTCAGAGGAAAGTGGCAATGTTACAAAAGGGCATCACCAATCACCACAAAATATGGGGTCTCTTCTCTTATACAATTACATTTCTAGAAGTAGTCCTGTTATATGTTTGAAGATTTGATAGATGTATCACTAAAAAGAATGGAAGTATTACATTTACTCAGCGTTAAAAATATTTAGTAAACAAAGATTCGCCATAGAGCATGTAAATTGAGAATGGTAGCAAATCTTGTTGGAGAAAGCACATAGATACTAAATGTGAAAAATTATTTGTCAAATATATAAACCCATCTTTCATTAATTAGAATTTATTCCAAACTCTAATTTCGAGAGAAAAGTGGCAGTGTGTTACAAAAGGGCATCACCAATCACCACAAAATATGGGGTCTCTTCTCTTATACAATTACATTTCTAGAAGTAATCCTTGTTATATGTTTGAAGATTTGATAGATGTGTCACTAAAAGAATGGAAGTATTACATTTACTCAGCGTTAAAAATATTTAGTAAACAAAGATTCGCCATAGAGCATGTAAATTGAGAATGGTAGCGAATCTTGTTGGAGAAAGCACGTAGATACTAAATGTGAAAAATTATCTCGTAAAAGATATAAACCCATCTTTCATTAATTAAAATTTATTCCAAACTCTAATTTCGGAGGAAAGTGATAGTGTTACAAAAGGGCATCACTAATCACCACAAAATATGGGGTCTCTTCTCTTATACAATTACATTTCTAGAAGTAGTCCCCGTTATATGTTTGAAGATTTGATAGATGTATCAACCGAAAAGAATGGAAGTATTACATTTACTCAAAGCATTAAAAATATTTAGTAAACAAAGATTCACCATAGAGCATGTAAATTGAGAATGGTAGTGAATCTTGTTGGAGAAAGCACGTAGCTAATAAATGTGAAAAATTATCTCACAAAGATATAAACCCATCTTTCATTAATTAAAATTTATTCCAAACTCTAATTTCGTAGAGGAAAGTGGTAGTGTTACAAAATGGCATCACCAATCACCACAAAATATGGGGTCTCTTACATTATTCAATTACATTTCTAGAAGTAGTCCTGTTATATGTTTGAAGATTTGATAGATGTATCGACTTGAAAAGAATGGAAGTATTACATTTACTTAGCATTAAAAATATTTAGTAAACAAAGATTCGCCATAGAGCATGTAAAGTGAGAATGGTAGCTAATCTTGTTGGAGAAAGCACGTAAATACTAAATGTGAAAAATTTCTGTCAAAGATATAAACCCATCTTTCATTAATTAAAATTTATTCCAAACTCTAATTTCAGAGGAAAGTGGCAAAGTGTTACAAAAGGGCATCACCAATCACCACAAAATATGGGGTCTCTTCTCTTATACAATTACATTTCTAGATGTAGTCCCTTTTATATGCATGAAGAAAAATCCCATTAGAAACATAAAGATATGTTATTTCTTCTTATGAATGCCCATTATATTCCCTCCATACAAACATTTTATCCAATTTAGTGTAACAAATCTCAAATTATCACCATTGTTCATTATCTCATTAGCAATGTATTTTCCTTGAGCACGTCAATGTAGTCTTTTAGATCTCGCTGCCATCCTTTTTACATTTCTGCTAAACATCCTCATTAAAAGGTGTATAATAAAGGAAATTTATGATTAGCATTGTTTAGAACTGTAATTTGGAAAAACAAATGGTATTAGTTGAAGACAATTACCTCCATTGGCCTACTAAAGAAAGGCTTGCCATGTATTTGATTGTCTTCTTAACCTTTACATCTCTCGCTAGCTTTCAAATAATACCTATAATGAAATATCCTGATTTGTTACAGACTTGCACTTTCTCTAACAATGCAGTGATGAAAGTCATTTAAGAAATATAATACCAAAGAAAAATATCGATTTAGCAATAGTAGTTTAAGACTATGAGTAGAAGCCATTCCATTGAGTTTAACATAGTGTGCTTGTTTGACCGCCACGTGGATGGGTTGGCTATCTTTGGTATATTTTCTTTTACGATGGAGATTCTTCATTGTAAAACAATTGTATCGACTTTTTGTTCCGTGATTTAACCCGAATATTGTAGTTCATTCTGTCATATGATTACATATTTTGTGCAATTTCCTCAATAATGGAAGCCATTTTTCATAAATAAGAAAGGTTTATTATTTCTATATATATTTACCACGGGAAAGTATTATATATAAGAATGTTAATGTACAAATATTATATACCTTAATAACATTACTTCACTACGTATATGGTGAAAGCTTGTCAAAATAAAATAAAATAAATTATTAGAGGAACACTTGCTTACTATAAATTTACCACCTCTTGTGGGCCTGGTCCAAGTAGGTTACAACTATTCCAAAGAACTTTTACTTGTTTATAAATAAAATAAACTATTTAATTTAACTTAAAAATAGTATAGTAAATAAATCATAAACTATTACTAATAGTACAATATATATTAAATAATTTAAAATAATAATAACCATGTGGGAAAACCTCTAAGAGGTAAACAACCCACCAAAAACATAGGCATTCATTAATTGAGAAACCTAGTACTTATATATAGTCTAGTAACTTATATTTTCCAACTTTTCAAAATGGTTTAAAAGCATTTAATATAAACCATATGTTATTTTTATTTTTATTTATTGACTATAATATATAATTTATAGTTATATTAAATATAATCTTAGGAACTTATAAGGGGTTAATAACCCACTAAAAATTATGTTTCAAAACCTACTACCTTTCATCTTCCACATTGTTTCACTATAAATAATATGGTTTCAAATGAAGACACGAGCTTGAAAGTTGAAAGTTTTTATAGACATAAGTTGTAAGTTGCAAGTTTGCAAGTTTGGAGGCATACATCTCTCATATACAAAGTTTTCCCATTTGTATACATCTTCATTTATAGAGAATTGTGAGGCATACATCTCTCTTACAGAGTTTTCCCATTCCACATCCATTCTTAATTGCAAAGAGATTCAAGATACATCTCTCCTATAGATATTTCCCACTTTGTATACATATTTAATAAAATTAGTTCATTGCATCTATACTTTATACTATTTTATTATGAATGTATAACCATAACACATTAAATGCCACCATTAGTGTGTTGTCCACCAAATTCCAAAATTAATTTGGATCAAACAACAAAACCACCTTTACTCCATCTTTCCCAAAGTTGTGGGTATTATTCTCCCCATCATGGATGAATTTTCTATGAAAATTCCAAGGTCTCCCAATAATACATGACATGAATCCATTAGAATAACATTACACAAAATCTCATCCTTATAATTCTTTCCTATAGAAAATTTAATCAAACATCTCTTATCTATTGTAACTTCATTCCCTTTCTTAAACCATAAAACTTGATAAGGGAAAGGATGTTTTTCACATCACAAACCTAACTTATCTATCATTTCTTTGGAAACCGTGTTTCCAAAACTTCCACTATTAATGATAACGTTACATACATTTCCTCTAAATGTGCACCTATTTAGATTATTTTTTTGTAATCATGACTCACCACCTTGAAAGTGTTCTTTCCGTGGGGCAATCATTATTCTTGTCATCTTGATATTCTCTCCTACATTTGGCATTAATTTTGTTCCTTGTTCTTCAACCTCATCCTCGATCAAATTTACTCTAGGATGATCCTCTTGTCTCCTCTCTTGTGCATGATATTGTGGACATTTGAATGCCCTATGCCCTTCTTCACCACACCTATAGAAAACATAAGGTCTACGTGGGCCATCCCATCCTCTTCCACTTCCATAGTTGTTATTTTCATAGTCTCTCCCTCTCTTGATCTATCTTCCTCTTTTTGGTTCTATAAACTTTCTATGTTATCCTCTTGCCACTCACAAGATGTTTCTCCTCTTGTTTGATTATACCCACCTCATCCTCTTATTAGAGATGATTGTCCTCTCTTTGGTCCTTCAAATCTTCTAAAACCCAGTCTAGTATGTTTTTCTTCTACCTTTAAGGCTAATTGATAATCTTCTTCCATGTTATTCTTCATATGCATGTTTAGTTCATCTTGAATAGAAAACTTCTAACCATTTACATACCTTGTATCCATCTTTTCTTTTATCTCATCATTATCTACTTGAATGGAAAACTGATAAAATTCATCAATATAATCTTGGACACTATAATATTTCTTGCTCAAAATTTGAAATCTTTTTTATAGGGTTGGATAAGAGGAAATGCATAATATATTAATCATCAAAAAAAACTTGAAAATGGTCTCGCATTATCGATCTTGATGGACAAGGCACAATTTATACTAAAAATTTCTCCCTTTGGGATCCCACAAATGGTTACAAGGTTGTTGTTGTAGTAGCTAACTAATATGTAGTTTGTTTTTCTATATAAGAATAGAAACAATATTAAAGACATCAAATGATTTAATTAATTCCCACACCTTATGCTTGTATTTCCTAAGATAAGATAATTTGCATTGAAATTCACTCTTGACATTATTCACAACAAGCTTTGAATCTCCATTAGCAATCAAATTTTTTTAACATCATTATTTAATGTAAATAAAAATCCTATAACTAATGCTTCATATTTTTCTGTGTTATTGGTATAAGGGAACTCAAAATGGATCTCTTTTTATTTCTATTTCCTCTCATTCTACAAGTGATCCCACCATATCATTACATAACCCTTTAACTTTGTGTATACAAATTTAACCTTATTCTCTTATGTCAATAGCTTCCATTTAAATATTTTTTAAGTTTATTTAACCAATCTATCAACTCCTCTACTTTTAAACTCCCACCATTATTAGAAACATCTACTTTAATCCCTTCATTTCTTCCTTCAAGTTCTTTAATCATCCTTTCTTGAATGATTTGTGGATGATTTTTTCCTTCTTCATTTTGTGTTTCTTCTTCTTGATTTGACTCTTTTTTTGTAACATCTCATCCGCACCTTCTCCTTGAATGCATAGTAACTTTTGATAACTTCTTTACTTGTATATATATATATATATATATATATATATATATAGAGAGAGAGAGAGAGAGAGAGAGAGAGAGAGAGAGAGAGAGAGAGAGAGAGAGAGAGAGAATTCAGCTCTCTCCCTGAGGAGCTATATCTAGTAAGTACATCGGGCATGCACTCACATGATCTTGACGTAATACTTGCAAAGATATAGGGGCTTGCAAAAAGAGAGGGGAAAAATCAAGGGGCTAGACTAGAGAGAGAGTCCCTTCAGCCATATAGAACTCTAGGGTGAGCGTAGCGTAGTGAAGGGCCTCAATTCTTGCAAGCGACCCCCTCTCTCTATATCTTCCCTATCTATCCTCGAGTCCCTCGGGGCCACCAAACCCTACAACCATACATTGTAACACTCCCTACCTTTCGAGGGTGCCTAGGGACATGCCGTGACGCAACGAGGTTGGGAGCACCCTTCGGGCCGTGGACGGAGATGGCCATCTTAGAGCGACCTCGATCTATCACCCTTCCGAATAGAAAGGGTGCATAAATGCAACATAGAGTAGGGAGATCTATAGAATGGCCCCCTATCTAATCTCTAATCATGGTCCAAGTGCCCTTTCTCCATTATCCGTGACCATCCGGCGCATAGCATAAATGGATTGGATTCTATTCTCCGTTCGCGGATAGGAATAGGAGTTTTATTTTTCACAGGGGAGCCCCTATATCCCCTATATCTATATGGATGAACCCTCTCTATTATATCTCGGCTCGGCGCGACCCGACGAAACCTGACAAAAGCAACTGAAAAGTGATTGCCCAACCGCCATCGTGCATGTGGAACAAAGTGAGTGCATTGAGGGGTAGGGGAGTCTTTGAGATGCCCCATATAGAGAGAAGGGGGTCACCATATCTGTCTATATAAGGGAGAAAAGTATAAATTCCCTGGCCAACCCCTATCTAGTCCCTCATCGGGGGCAAGCCCGGGTGCCCACATAGATAGAGAGATAGATAGGGGGGTGGAACTCTAGCCGCCCCAGATAGAACTATAGGCCTTCAGTATGGGTCGGGGGCGGCTATATAGAGTTCAGTGAGCGGCGGCGGGTATATATATATATATATATATAGAGTGAGATTTTATTCATCTATGCATAACCCCTCAACTTTTCCATCATATCCCAAACCTAAGTTTTGATAGCAAATGATGAGGTTGAACAAAAATAAAAATGTAATAGACAAAGAAAATTCTAAATAAAAACTCTAAAAATCCTCTTTATTTCCTTCCATTTGAATTACATAAAAGGTTATCTTATTATAATTTCAATAGTCTCCTAATTAATCTTGACTTTTAATCCAAACATGAATAGACTTACTATTTTTAATAAAGATTACTATTTATAATAATAGATATTTTTAATAAGTTTATCTTTCTAGATCTTATGAACCTACATACATTATTTGCATTCCTAAAATAATTTATTTCTTGAGTTTCAACTCAATTCAACTCACACTTACAAAGATACAAGATTTTGAAATTAAAAAAAAAAAAAAAAAACTTCAAACCCAATTTTCGGACCATAGATGATTTAGGTATTTGATTTTTTTTTTAAACATACCATAATTGACTAGAGTTTCTTAATACAATATATATCTATTTAAGATATTTTCATTAAAAAAGAGTATTTTCAATTCTGGATTAAAATTTATGGCCTCCACAAGGTAGGCAACTAAATTCATATTAACAAGTAGATAGATAGATTACAAGAGTTGAGCTATAATAAAAACAACTAACTCATGGAGAAAAAAATGAGAGTTTCAACCATTGTTACTTCTACCAAATAGAACGCCTCACTAAGGTATGGATCTAAAGGTAGCAGTGATCATAAGGGATGTACATTTGTGGGGAGGTCCAAATGTCTCACTATGCAAACTCATAAGCCAAAAATCAAGAGATGTAGTAGTATAGATCATAAAATAGGTGATAATATGCTAAAGGTGAAAATGTACTATCACAGATGAAAACCAAAAGGTAGAAAGAATCAGTTGTAAATTTCTAAACCTACATAGATGGTACTAGTAAGTAAAAATATCAATCAAATTAATCGTCATAATGACTAAGACAAGGATTTAATATAACTTTGTGCACTCAAAATGGGTAATACTAATAGGAAAATTATTAACCAAATTAACAAACCTATGAGAAGGATAAAGAGTAAATGTACTAGTTAGCAAAATGTATTAATTAAGATAATAGGCTTATGGGATGATAAGGGATAGTTGAGGCCATCATACTAAAAATCTGTAAAAATTTAGGATCGTAAAAAGATGTAAGGGACTAGTTAGGAGACTAGAGCTCAATATAACTAATTGGTCTATAAAAATAAGATAGGATGTAAGGGATCGGTTAGGAGATTAGGGCTCATGGAATTGATTAGCCTGTGGTAAATTTTAAGACCCCTTACCAAAATCCAACCTAGATTTTCTTTGGTGAATTGTAAAAAATGGGTTTCATGTTGATGGAGAATATGGGAAAAATGTATATAGTGATGAAGGTGAATAATATATCCAGGAAAAGGGGATCTGGAAGTGAGTGCACATGGGTTAACACAAAAAAATTATGCATGCATCCATACTGATGCCCGATTGCATATGGACTACATATGCAATAGGAATTTGCATAAGCAACAACTCGACTTCATATGCAATTGGGTGTCTACATATGTAATTACTCAACTGCATATGCAACCAGAGTTTACACATACAACCACCTAGCTACATATGCACTGTAGTATGCATTGACTATGTATTCAACCGGCATCTGTATATACATCTACATGGTTGTTTATACAACTACTTGGCTGCCTATGTAGCTGTCATGATGCATATGTAATTGTTTGCCTTATGTAGATGAGAGATCTACATATGCACTTGTCGACAACCCGTGTGCATGACCGGTCTTGTGCACCCACTACATTTCACCTAGTTATCGATAGTCGTCCTTGTATACATGCCTCGCTCGCTTACACAAACCATTTGCCACCACATGCCCAACCCCTCCCTTGCCTATATATAGTCATGGCCCTTTTTCATTGTCTCATTTTTCCTCGCTCCTCCAACTCCAAGCTTCGCTCTAGTCTCTATCTCGGGTTCCAAACTCCAAAGTACTACATGCTATCGATTCATAATTTTTCTACTATCTATTAATCAATCGGACTCATATGGATAATACTATAAATTCTTTGGATTCAGGTTTCAGGCTACAGGCTCTTATGGCTATTCATTTATTGAATTAGGATCCATAGTATAGAGTGCACACATCTGCATCTGTAATCCAAAAATGGCTTCCCATTCGACATCCTCTCAAACTCACTCTCAGGATAGACCCAAAATTCAATACAAAAACCTTATGTTCCCACAAATTTCCACATTGCTCAAACTAAAGGGAATGCATTCAATGACTAGGTAGATAAATGTTTCTTTCGAGGGATAATTTACATGCTGCAATATCACACTAATATCGGTTTGTTGTAATTTATTTTATCCAATTTTGAAAAATCCACATATGTCTTCAAAGTCAAACTTCCATCATGAGAATTTTATTTTGGGACATCTCCAAAATATATCCACCACTTAACAGGGCTTCCATACACAAATGTTAACCCTATGACAACAAAAGCCTTACTCTCAGACTTAGATAAAAAGTATCTGAGTCCCACTTTGGCGTACAGGTTGAAGGTAATAATATGTTTTTTTACATTTTTTCTTTCTTTTATTATCACAATAAGCTAATAACATGAGTTTTCCTTTTCTAAATGAAAAATGTGCAGGTATTGCTAACACCTCTAAATCAAGATGGGGTTATTTGTGCAAGTTGTTCAACACACATTTTTTAGGCCATGATTGAATTTTTCAGGCTAGGATAGTCTTGTAGGGTAGACAATCTGACATACCGTACATATTGGGCTCTTGTTTACATCCTTCGTTCCCTAAGTTGCCAACAATTTGATTGGTGTAAAAATATATCCAATAGGATATGACATGATTTGACATATACTATTTACAATGAGGTTGCAACATTGTCATGTTGTAATTATATAATTGCATTATATTATGAAGCCTTTCTTGATTTGAACTCACAAAATGCTAATATTCCTACTACACTTGATGAAAAAATGAGAGTAAATTACCTTTAAATGATGAGCAAGAGGTAAGTTTAAAGTTTTAATTTGTGCAAAATATTTTCATGAATTTATTTGGAAAATTCAGCTAATTTTCAATTTTCTTTCAGAAGAAAGAAATTACATCACATGTAAGAAGACAAGTTGTAGTAAGAGGTCATCAACCTCCTGAGGATTTTGTAAATTCATACATGGATGTACAAGTATCTCTCTGACTCCTTCATTTTCAGACAAAAATGCATGAGGATTTTTATTACACCTACTCAATGTAAGCGCTTCCAAAACTTCATCAATTATTCCAGGTATTAATATCAGTCTTTGTCAAGCTATGAATAATGGAACATACATTATTTAAATTTTTATATTAATCAAACTATGCATATTTTTAAACATTATTGCATATTTACATATTCATATGATAGTATTCATCAAACTTCCCAACATGAACCAACCAACGGAATCCATGAGGATTCAACCACTGATAGTGGAAGAAACTACTACACCTAGACATACTTTACAAGGGTAGGTATAATGTACATTATTATTATCAGTCACTTCAAACTTTAACTTTTCTGCTAAATTTACTAAACATTGAATTCTTGTGTTTTTCACATTTAAATTTTGTAGTTCCTTTTCCCACTTCTCAAATGAAAAATATGCCACCACCACCACCATAAAGACAGGTTTAGACAAGGGGAAAAATAATATCTTTTCCAACTCAAAGTGGTGGCATAATTCATTTGACAAGAACAAAGTTTCCAAATTTCTCCTTTGGTGGTCTCCCTAGTGCAATGGGCACCACCATTTTACAAAAATTGATCTTGATGATGATTTCTTGGGTATTGAGAGTGGTACTAGGGATCCAACTACCTTTAATCCACATAATATGATTCAAGGCCAAACCCAAATAGATCTTGTTTTGCATGCACAAAATCTAGTTTACCATATGGCATACCCTCTCCAACTCATACTAAGTACCATAGTCTAATGATCAATTAACAACTTTTCCATTGCATAATTTTTTGGAAGATAGTTGTTATGCTAATATTAATGATGTTGTTATGTCGATATAGAGACATTGAAAACATGGGAATTTTGGGAAAATATTTGATGAAGGAAATAAATGCCCGTTATCACAACCATTCCCAAAGAAATTATTTATTTTCTTCAGTTCAAAATGAGCCAGGAAAGATTGATGTATTGTTGAATAAGGCTCTCTCAGGTGCCATTACAGTAGAGACAATGACTATAATGATAATGTTTTGGATATAATGTTAAACAAGTTGAGAAAATTTAAATGGTGAAGTCCAAAGCTTACTATAACAAATGGGCTAGAGACAAAAAAATATGGTTGTCATTGCAAATGCGGAAAAGATAAAGTTGTCGTAAGTTTAGCTCTTTCTTTGCATTGAAATTTTAGTTTTACATATTTTAAATTTTTAACTAATAATATTTCTTTTTTCAAATGCAGTCAAAATATGAAAATTTGAAGAATGAAGTACTAGTCTTGGATCTTCATCTAAAGAATGCACAAAAAAGTTTAACTATTGTTATTTCACTAAAGGAAAAACTTGTGCTCCTTAATAAAAAGAAAAATACATTGAAGAAAATAATTAAGGAGCATGACATGGATCCATAAATATTGTTCAAGCAAAATTTGATGTGGATCCTAGTTTACTTTTAGCAAGTGATGCGGTGAAACAAGATATTGAAAATATTGCTAGTATCAATGCCACAACTGAAGATCTAATTAAATCAGGAGCACTAAAAGATGATACAAGACCAGAGGGAACATCATAGAATGAGACTATATTTTCTTATATTATATGACTAATTGTAATATTGAGAATTGAAATATAAGTCTCAAATATCAATTGAGATGTTTTGCACTTTTGTAAATTGTTTTGAAACAATATGAATCAACACTTTATTAATATATTGTTTTCATAACATCTCTGGTGTTTTGTTTTTCATAACAATGTAAAGTATAATATATGAGTTCTATTCATAATTAATGTTTTCATATCTTATTCTTGCATTTATAAAAAAAAAAAAAACAAATAAGGATATTGAAATCATTTATCCAAAAACATAAATAATCAACAATTTCATATGAAAATTTTAGATAGGATTAAATATTTATAAAATATGCCTCTTACCAAAGTGAAATCCTAAAATGCAGGCAACCAAACAATGTTTGAGCATGTCCTTTTTCATTAAAGACATTTACATCTAATGTGTCAGCAGAGCATCCACCTCCTGGGTCAATATTAAGATCATATTTTGTTGCTCATTGTATTAGTGACTCCTCTTCTTTCAGTAAGTGAAGTCCAAGTTGCAAGTGCCCTTTCATAAGGAAATGCATCCATGAGATAATGTGAAACATATAATCTCAAACATGTCTCCAAATTTTTATCCAACATGTTTCAAGCTTTTATTTAATAAAATATAATGCACTAAAGACACATTCATCTTCTACTGATCCCAAAATCATCATTTGGAAAAGCTCATATAACCAAAAATATTCACTAATATTTTCCTATAGATACACTTCTTGGATATAGTTTTTCCATAGCCTTGTTATAGCTCCATTTTCCGTTGGTTCATTTAGATACCAATATTGATCAATCATGGTAAGTGAAAAATGTGTTGATTGAGATGTCAGTGAATCTTTTTGTAAAATACCTTTAATTTCAACTCCATTTATCTGTATGCACTTGTTGAAATGATTTACCAAAACAATCATATATTTGAGAAATAATTACTTACAAGTTCTTCACTATGACCATCAACGATGTTCCAAAATATGGGATTCACTACTCCCATGGCCTCTAGAATATCATCCCTTTTAAAAGATCACAAATTTATGAGGATAAGCTTTGTGAAATATTTCTCAATTTCATCCATGCATCAGAAATAATTTTCATATAAAATACGTGTTACAGGAACTTCTTCAATTTATGCTCCCACCAAATCAACTCTTTGTTGAAACGTATGCATTGGTATATCCTTCCCATTAATAACTATACAAAGATAATCCTTAATATTGAATTTCAAATAGTAGTTAGGATCCTTGATGTCTGTTAACATTTTTCATTTCTCAAAAATAGGTCCTTTAAAACTATCTTGGGACACATATAAAATATCTAAAGTTTGACATACACGTTTCCTCAACCGTATGAAATCAACAATATATATGGACCTCTCTTGAGCATGTTTACTCAAACAATTGATTTCCTTCAACATGGGGAGAATTCCACTTAATGTTAGTAATGTTTCCAAATCATGTTAAATGGTACAACAAATATTTTACCTTGTCAACTTCTCTACAATATTTATACATAAAACCTGCCAACAATGGATATTCTTCAAAAACTTTGCATGCAGGTTCATACATGGAAATCCACCTTGTATCAACATATTTTAGAATATTTTTACCATCAGTCACTCTAATTGCAAATTTTTGGAACTCTAAGAATCTTTTGGGATTTTGGACATATATGCATGCAAGTCGTGGATAAGCTCTTCGACTTTTGTAACACTCTCAAATGTGCTAACTATTTTGTATGAAAGATTCATTCTATGCGCCATGTAATGGATTGGAATCATATATGGGGCAAATAGTGGTTTGTATTCGAATGCAAAGACCATTTTTATTCCCCTGCATTATTGATGCACCATATATACCAACGCACACCAACTTAGTAGTGATACTATAATCATCCATTCCCACTATATCCCTCAAACTTGAAATAACCAACTTGTAAATGTTCTCTGCATTGCAATTTCTATCATTTTATGGACTATTAATAAATGAGGTGTCCTTAGATGGTTCTCAAAAGTATAAACATGAATGCAAACCCAAGATGTGTTGTCAATTGTTTTGACCTCATCAATAAATAGTGAGATAAATCATGCATTTTTTACTTTTTCTTTCAAATCCTCCTTCTCAATCATCGCTAGACATTTCACCATTTCCCAAGCACTGTTGTCTAGAAAATATGATTATGGAAGATTAGGGAATCCATTAAGTTGAAATAAAATTTATAATCCTAAAAATCAGAAATAGGTCTACCCTTTTTAGAATATGGTAAATAGTTGAGAACTGTATATTTTTGGCTTGTAGATTAGACTAAACAACTTTTCCTAGCTGAGTTGTAATTGTTCCTCCTTTCTCAACAAGATTTTCTAGGCATTTTGTTCATTTTCATACTCTATTTCATATCTTACATGCATGCCTTTTTCCATTTGTGTGTTCATTTTATTTGACCATTTGTTTGTTTAATTGATACATATATTTTACCACAATGTTTCTCAATTGTGTCTAGTTTGAGTTGCATTTTGTGATCCTTTCCAAGTTTCCATCTACAAATAATACATTTACATTCTATAGGATTATCATTAGCTTCTGGTTGTATTAGTTCAGTTAATGGATACTTAGTTGCCTAGTCAAACTTAAAGTCCTTCCAATGGTCCATGTAATTCTCTTTCTTCACAATATTTTTGGGTTGTATTATCACCTCTAATAGGTGTTTGATCACTATGTGTAGAAATATCTTCAGTTTGGTGGATCTAATCGATACCAATGGGAATGACCATTGTTTCTCTTCCTTTTCAAATAATTGAGAGTAGAATTTCCAGTTGAAGTTGGTGTTTGATGACTAGAAATTTATTCTCCTTGTTGCATATTGTAATCATGAATGCAATTACCATCAAGTGTAGGCACATAATCAAGATTGTCCTCAACAAGATGCATATATTCTACTTGTTGTGTGTCTAATGTAGGCACATAATGAGGATTTTCCTCAAGTGGAGGCATGTCATCATCAGTGGGTTCTGCAAAAAAGGGGATTTTAAATTTTTATTATTAAGTATATTATTGCAATTTGTAATTTGAAAATAAATAAGAAGGCTTAATTATTTAGTTAATACACAATACCTGTATTTGGTGTGTATGGTGGTTGCATCTACATGACCCATTTTTGTGGATGGCTAAAATAAGATAAAATATTCCCTTTTTTTATGATTAGCCTACCACATTTCGAGTACCAATCGAACCTTGATGAGGTACTTGACAACCGTCTGGAGGGGAAGGTTAGGCAATTACATGGTTGCGCATTTGAAGTACACAACAAGGGGTCTAAAATCAGTATATGGGTGGTTAAGCAAGAAACCAAACATCGGGAGAAAACAACCAAATGTGTGAAGTAAGCAACCATGCATCTTGAAAATCCAACTAGGCGTTTGGAAAATGCAACCGAGCATCTGGAAAATGTAGTCGGGCATTTGAAAATATATCCGGACGTTTGGAAAATGCAGTTGGGTGTCTACATTTGTGATATAGATGGGCATTTGGAAAAATGCAGACGAGTGTATGAATGAGACTATGCACTTGGACTTTGTGGTTGTGCATGTGGACTATGCTTTTAGGTCATGAGTTTGGACTTTAGACTATACATATGGGTGCCTTGAATCTAGACTTTTTCGAAAGAGCCTTATGGCATTTTAATTTCGTAGATGATTAGAGTTTTTACTATTATATGTTAACGAATGTACCGATTGTTTTTTCAAGGCATTAATGATATACATGCATATGTATGAAATTTATTATAAACATTAATCGATCCGACCCATAAAGTAACTTGCACCTAGAATTTTTAGGTAAAACATTGTACCGTATGACTCTGTAAATTCACCGAATGCAAATTTAAAAATGTAAATATTCATGAATTAGCAAAAATTGTCATTAAAATTTTCCTGAAAATTTTGCACATTTTTACAATGATGTAGAGGAATCATAAGTCAGTTCCCATGTTCCATTTTGGAGAAACAAATAGTTAGTATCTTCGTGCCAAACCTCAATAACGAATTATATTTCCACATGCAAATGCATTGCCACAAAATTTCTAAGGAATTTATCAAAAAAGGGACTGAAATTGAAAAGGACCTCATTTATGCAATGTTGTTAATGATGGTGTCACACATAACCACAATGTGCTTAACGTCAAAAAAATCAGCCAAAGAAAAACAAATAAAAACAACTTATCATTATTCCAAGTAGAGGCTCCCCCTCATCGTGACCAAAAAGACGACAATTCACACCTTAAGGACAACCCATTTCTAATTTTTTTACACCAATCGGAAATTTTTAATATGGTTACATACCCCATCATGAAACCTTTTGTTGAAGGGGAACCCAAGCCTTCTTGGTATAAACCTAATACCTATTGTAATTTTCATCACATTGATGGCCATCAAACAAATAGATGTGTGAGACTCAAAGTCATTACATCTAGGACATCTTCAATAATGGAGATATATCAATTGAAAATGCAACATCAAATGAAACATTGAATGATAATATAAAATTGTTTTCCAACCCATTTCCCTAACATGGTGAAAATAACAAAACTAGTGAACAAGGACAATATTCGAGACAACATCAATTTCAACTCGATAATTTCATTTGTTGAAGAAATGCCTCCTACTATTGCTACCATAAAATTCCAAGCTCATAATAATTTGGTGGCCACATGATAGAAGAAAATTTTGGTGCCCATAACAAACCAACCATCTACTTCGTCCATTGTGCCTCAAGTGGTAAATCCCATAGCTCCAAGTAACCCAAAGTCAACATCTAATGCCAAATATTCCACTTCCTAGGTCAGATGACCTATTAAAAGAGTTAGCAATAACCCTTTTCTATATCTCCCTCATGGAGTTATTGAAAGTGTCTCCTAAATTTCAAGATATTCTCACTCGTGCTCTCCATGAGGTATGTGTTCCTAAGAATCTTAACGTATATAAATTCCAAGCCTTAATTGCCAATCTTTCACTAACTAGTCCTATAATGTCATTCGGTCCTCAAGACCTGTTAAATCCAAACCTACAAAATAATAAATCTTTATATATCAAAGCATATATTACTGACCACAAGGTCAAAAGAGTTCTAATTGATAATGGAGAAACATTAAACATTTGTTCCATGAAAATGTTGAGATGTCTTGGTCACATAGAGGATAGTATGAGAGCTAATGTTATAACCATTTATGGTTATGATAATAGTGAATGAAAATATTCGGAACAATCACCTTGCCTATACAATTGGGCTCACAAATGTTTGACACCATCTACCACATTTTTGATGTTGATACCTCATACAATGTCCTCTTAGGTCAACCATGGATACATGTGATGCAAGTTGTACCCTCTACTTACCACTAATGCATTAAATTTCCACATGAGATAAAGATTTTACCTTTCTTGTTGATTCTAAACCTTTTAAGTATTGCAAACTTTTGGAGGCTAGATATAACCATGCTAATTATTGTCCTTTTGCGGATAGAGATGCCAAGCCTTGTGTCATCCTTGTCACTGATAAACACATTGATCTTGAGACGTTGTTTCGATCCCAAACATCAACATCTAGCTCACAACCTTCTACATCTTATTCACTTGTTGAACCCAAATTTTCCCATCAAGGTCTTGGTGAATATACTCTTGAAAATGCTTTCCACATTGGAAAAATTCTATTGTCCCCATGTAACTATGGATGACCTAATGTCCCCCATTTGAAAGAAGCTCTAGTTTATCACCTTGGTAACACTACTTGGAGGTGATATAGACTCTTGGAGGATGAACACGTTTATGGTTCTAATGGCTCTTGGCTATACGAAGATTAGATGGTGAGTGCTATAAATCAACATACTATGTCAAAGCTCATAAGATGATGAAGAACATGAATTGGAAAGGAAAAGGACTCGTCTCACAAGCACAAGGTTGCCTTGAACTAGTAATGTACGAATCAAATCTATACCATCATGGTTTAGGTTATGAAACTTTTGAAAAAAGGCCTATAATATTCGATATAACGACTAGCGACAAGGACACTCGATTCCAAAGTTGAGACCAGATCCATGCATAGCCTCTTTGAAGCCCCGGTTGAAACTACCCTCTACCTTGAATATTTGTTCATCCATGCCCTTGATATTGTTTACCCATCCCTCATAAATCAGGACCAACAATGTCACATCTCCATGGACCTCTTTTAGAATGATGAGGCCATCCAAGAATTCCTCAAGACTAGGGACCCTATTCCCTTATCGGACCACAAGAAGGGCTTTGATATAAACCTTAATGCTACTTCTTACTTGACAAGGAATTTGAGTGCTCTAGTCCACCAAAAATAAAATAAATAAAATAAAAATGAGAAAAAGAAGAATACAATATCACATAGTGAAAACCTCGCCAAGGTGTTGTGTGAGAAACAAAAATTGAAAAAAGTGAAAACTAAAAAGAAAAAATAAAAGGATGCATCTCCTGGTGAAAAACTTTCTAAGGTGATAGAGAGAGGAGACTTAGTTCTAGATAAATCAGATGACCTGCACAAGCCTACAACATCATTCCAAGACACTGATACATCTAAAATGTTGGTAGAAGAAACTATCACCATCAATATCGAATGGACGATAATCCCAAAATATTACAACTCAGAGCAAGCTTATCAAAATCAGAAATACAGGCCTTCACAACACTCCTCATTGAATTTTAGGATGTCTTTGCATGGTCCTATAAGATTTGTTGGGTTTGGATCCCTTTCTAGTTGTACATAATTTGGTGGTTCACTTGAATGCAAATCATGTTACGTAGAAACTACGAGAAAAGGCATCCTATGGTGGAATTGTTAGTCAAAGCGAAACTTCAAAAATTGCTAGAAGCTAGTTTTAAAAGATCAATAAAATACTTTGAACAAATCTCAAATATGGTACCATCACTAAGAATATACCCAACATCATAATTTACACTAATTTTTAGAACACCAACAAATCATGTCCTAAGGATGACTTTCCCCTTCCCAACATCGACATGATTTTCAATTTTACAACTGGTCATGAAATGTTATCCTTAATGGGTGGATTTTTAGGATACAACCAAATCCAAGTTGCTAAATAAGATCATCCTAAGAAAGCATTCACAACCCCATGGGAACGTTTTGCTATAAGGTCATGTCTTTCAGCCTCAAGAACGTGGGCATAACTTACAGAGATCGATGATTATATTCTTGTTAAATCTAAAACTAGAGTAGATCATCTGACCATCTTGTAACATATATTTGAAAGGTTAAGAGAATATAAGGTTCGTCTTAATCTGTAAAAATGTGTCTTTGGCCTCACTTCATGGAAACTCCTAGGATTTACAATCTCATAGAGGAAGATTGAAGTCAACCACCGCCAAAGTTAAGGGAATAAAAAAATCCTCCACCACGTAACCCTTCATTAGCCAGCAAAGTTTACAAGGGAGAAGTAAGTCCATCAAACACTTTATAACTTAGTTGGAAGATAAGTGCCACCATTTTAACCAAATACTTAAAAAGGATGTCCAGTTCAAATAGATGCAAGAATGCCAAGATTCTTTCACCAAGTTGAAAGAGTATCTATCAACTCCATTGGTTTTGATGCCTCCTATCCAAGATAAGCCAATGTTGTTGTATATATATGCCACAAAACATGCCATTAGGGCATTTCTTGCACAACATAATGATAAAGGATATGAGCAAGTGGTCTACTACTTGAGAAAAACTCTTATAGCCTAGGAGCTCAAATACTCCCAGGTCAAAAAAGTGTGTTTGGCAATGGTGTTCAATTTTCAAAATTTGTGACACTATCTGCTCAATCATACCACACAACTTATTTCTAAAGTAGATCCATTAAAATATCTTCTATCAATACATGTCATAACAAGGTGGATGTATGTTTGGATCATGCTCCTAAGTGAGCTCGAAATTGAATTCTTCGCTCAAAGGGCCATAAAAGGGAAAACTTTGGCAAATGTTAGGAATCAATAATATCTAATGCGGAATAATTCCTCAGAATCGCAATAATAAGAAGTATGAATAGAATTACAGAAATGAAATATGCACAACATGAAGACAATATTTAACCTGGTTCACCCAATGTGGGCTACATCCACCAAGAAAACTTTCTCAAATTTTATTACAAGCCAACAATCTTCACAGATTCTGATAATTAGATCTTGTTTGGATTTGCGCTCAACAAACCCTCCCGAATTCGCACTTGAATTTACACACACTATTCACCTTCACAAAACACACTCATCAAAATCCTATTGTATGTCCATCTATTTATAAGTACATCAATAGGTAGCCGAAGAGGTGGTTTCACAAAACAATGGGTACTGAAAAACCATGGGCCCAAAAATGCAGTCCATGATGGTTACCCATTACCCATGGGTTAATAAACCACCCATGAAAATTTGCTTTGGGGGATTCGCCCCCGAGCCCCCATCAGGGGGGCTTCACCCCCCCGAACCCCCTTGACCCGCTCACCAGCGAGCGGGACTACCGTAAAAATATCCGAGTGTTAGACATGGAAGGTGTACCAAACTCTAACATGAAAACAGGCTCCACAAACATAACAATAGATCAACTAGTTGTAGAACCCACCGTTGTTAGGTTCTCAACCCCTTTATTTTAAATTCCCTAAAATATATTTTTGTATATTGATGTAGTTCCCTCATGGACCTATTCTTTGTTGGATCTTGTAATATGCATGGATCATGAGTTGGCATAGTATTGTGTACACCGATGGAAATTCCATACCAAAATTTTATCACGTTGGTTTTCCATGTACCAATAACATTGCAAAATATGAAGCCCTCATAATAGGTCTAGGCTTCGTTATATCTTGGTGGCTCCAAGAGATGAAAAATTTGGTGACTCCCTCCTCATCATCAAACAGGTCAATGGAGAATATTGTATGGCAGGAAAAAATGTGTCTGACACCTTTGTCCACTCTTATCATCCATTTAACCAGGTATCAAGGCAACGAGTAAGTGATGCACCAAGATTGGCTCATAAACGAATAGAATTAAAGGGGCTACAAGGACTGTTATGATTGCATACCCCAAGGGAAGTAACTCTTACACTAGAACAACCTAAAGTTTCCAAGGCCCTAGGTCAAAGAAGAGGAAGGAACCCTATGGAGGTTTCGATGCTATGGGGGTAATACTAAATAAAGTAAACATGAAAAATATATGCTAACTAAAGTAAAACATTTAACATGAAATAAAAATCTGAAATAATATATGCTAACCTAACATGTGCATAAAATATTAAGCTAGCATGTCGTGACAAGCAAATGTAGGAGACTACTCTATATAAAATGACAAATTGATTTAGAGAACTTACCTTTTGGGGAGTGTTCACTAATGTATCTATCTCCCAAAGTACCATACACCAATAGATAACAATTTTCAGGTTGAGAATGGGAATCAATCCAGTCCTAGCTCACTATGGATGACCGAAAAGTGCAAGCAAACCAATCCAAGCAAGAAGAATCTCCAAGCCAATAGTTAAGATGTAAGAAATTTAGAAGCTGAGTGAACAGGTGCATGTTTACGCAAGAGAGAAAAGCTAATTGTGAGTTCCTTTGTGTAATTGTGTCATGTCTCTATTGTGAAAATGAGAGTTGGGTACTTATACCAATGCCATCACCCTTGGGTGAAGTCATTGGCCGGGAATTTGAATTTCCACAAATGTAATTTCCCATAGGCGATGGCATCAGTAAGGGAGGAAAATGTAAAGGGATGTGTGCAAAGTGTCATGGAAATTAAGGACAATGCAAGATGAAATAAATGTGGTCATGAGCAAGCAATATGTTGGGATAATGTGAATAAAAACAAGGAGGATACGAGAAAAATAAATACATAAATGGGACCAAAAGTTTTTTTCTCTCCAAGTATCACCCCTAACCCAATGCTTATGTGAATAACCATACCCTATCCCAGAACAAGCCCCTTAAGGCACCTGTTCCCAAAAATAGATGCATTAGCAACCTCTAACCTTGAAAAGAGAAATTGTTAGTAATATGTATGAAAATAGAAAAAGTAAAAAATAGGTGTATACATATGCCCCAGATTGTTCATTAACGCATGTCACAATAGCAAAAAACACGGGGTAGTTAGTAGAAATAATGACACATAACACTGAAACTAAGAGTAAGTGCTGAAAGTAAAGAAATGACTAGCTAAAATGAAATATACCCATTAATGCGTGCACTGATAGTATCAATCATCCTACTACGTATGGGTGCAAACCATACTGTTAGAACCATGTAAAAGAAAAATTGAAAGGAAACACTAGAGTATCATCAGTAAAATAAGACATAAATCACCAAGCTAGGGGCCCATGGGATGGATATCATGTATTTGGGAATATAGGGATGAGGTGTCAAAAAGTGGGAAATTTGGCTAAAGAGTGGAACAAGGCGTGTAATATGTCAAAAGGAAAGGGAGGAGGTTATGATCTCAAAGCAACTCGATTTACATATTTTTGAAGATTAGGAATGAGAGTGACATGTATTTAAATATTGAGAACCATCATGATGAAATTGACGAGAAGATTAAGCTTATATAGTTTTTTTGAGTTTATTTGCTTATTATTATTATTTCTAGAATCAAGAGAACTAAGCTCTATATTTCCAAATTTGGATATTAATGTGACAAGATGGCACAAGTATGAGGAGGAGGCCGAGACCTGACAAGGAGGTGTATTTGGCGAGCATAACCACTAGTAACTCGATGCATTTAATCTTATTAGGAAAATTAGGAATAATTTGATTTTTGAGAAATGTGTGTTAGAAGCACAAGAGACGAGAGGGGGGTGAATTAGTCCTACAAATTTCTTACTTCATTTACCATTAGAATCAACAAGTAACATCATTTATCCATTCACATACATTCAACCATAGCATAATAAATCTGCACAATATCAACAATAAACCACAAGACACACAAGATAGCTCATAAACACAAGATTTAAGTGGGAAACCCTCATGGGGAAGAAAACCCATTGAAACATAAACATTATATTTTCATGCTTCAAATTTAGTGAGGCACCAACCCCAAGTTTAGCAGAGCACCAACCCTACAAGGAACACTAACCCCTAATTTAGTGAAGCACCCACTCCACAAGGAGGCTAAAACCCCTAAATATTACCAAGCACCAACTAAACCACCAAAATATGTTTTATCTCTGATAATTATGCTTCCACAACTAATGGAGATCACTAATTCAACTCACAAACCCTAGCTCATACCCTAGGGCATCAAACTTGCTCTTTCTCCTTCTTTCTTCACTTGTCTTTCCTCTAACTTCATGATCTCATGTTGTCATGTCTTCCTCAAACTGAAACACATCTGATCTACCTTCAAATCACGTCTTCAAACCTGAAATCAATTCTCCTCTAGATCTCACTACTCCCCATGCAAGACTAGCTCTCAAAATGAGCTAAAACATCACTTTTATATGCAAATCTTCTTCTTCTAACCCAAAGGATTTCATTCATACACCTTGGTTCGAAAAATTCATCACTAAAAACATCCCATAACTTTTTCACAACAGCTACAAGTGACCCATATGGGTCAGCCTAGCAAAAACACACTTTCCATGCACCAAAAATCACCAAAACACATGCATTGGGATGCCAAAATTATCCTCATTCAAAAACCATGCTTATTCAAGCTCCCATATTCATAAAACATGAGTAATACATCATTTAAACATTAACCATGGTCACAATTTTTTTAACCAATCAAATTATTTCATTTAATGGGCTAGTTCCCTTGCAATTCTCAAAACAGTTGTTTCCTTCACCCTTTAGCACCCTGGAAACTTCATCTGATCACAAAATAACTTCTACTAAACCAAATAATTCCATTTGACAAATAAAAATAAATTTTAGGATATGTAGAATAATTCTAAGCAAGTTAGAAGTCATGAAACATCCTTCACTTTAAACCACAACAAAATTTACCTTCACCATATCAACCTGTCAAAAACTATGTTTCCAAAGGTTAGCTCATAAAATCAAATATACATGCATTAAATGACTTAAAATAGATTCATTGTATGACACATTCATCCTTATTCACTCTCCAGGTGATAGGAAACATCACCAAATCCATCTCATGCTTCAAACAACATCAAACTTGCACCAAAACAGATGTTGTCTTGAACTTACCAAAAATATTATTTCTAAATGAATGCCATATAAAACCTATAAAATAATCTCATCATGAGGAAATAAATATATCACTAGAAATATATATGAATCTAATTTCCAACACAACTTTAATCACCTCAAAATTCCACATGTAGCTCAAGTTATGGCCAAAACATTGGACCTTGCTATTTGAGACCCCAAAACTGCCCTTTGACTAGTCAACCTATTTGGACCTCAAAACACCATGTAATTGCATAAACATGGCCTAAAAAATCCATGGAAATAAATATCAACTCATATACATCACACAATGCCAATTTATACATTACTTTATTTGGATAACTTTTCCTCAAATTGAAACTCTTCAGAAAAACTACCATTTTTAGGTGGGGCCCACATATGACCACATGCTCAAACATACCTTTATGGAAATTTGGAAGAGTCCTATACAATATAAAATCATTATTTTTTCAAAAGGAATCAAAACAATTATGATATACTCACTTTTCTGCAAGCTCTCTAGGCTAGGGTTTTAGGGTTTAGACCACTTTACCTTCTTAACGATCGTTCATAAAAACGTGACAATCAAACCACCTCATTATTTTTTGAAAGCTTCATAACTGACCTTAGAAGATATTCCTAATATATCATATCCCCATACAAATAATAAAATTCACAACGAGCATCAGAAGGTCAACTTTTGTCACAAAAACTCACTGTTTCTTACCCAGTTTTGTCAAAAATTGCATAACTTGCAATTCCTTCTTCAGAATGACCTGAAAGTTGGCATGAAGCACCATGAAAACATATTATACCTTTATATAATCACAAATATCTCATATATTCCTAAAAATCTCCATACATAGTGACTTACCCATGCTAAATTGTTTGTTCTCAACTGTTTGCTTCCCAATGACCTCATACATGCATTTGAATCTCTGAATTATGACCTTAAACTCATCACAAACTTCAAGTAAAATTAAAAAATTTCATCCATTCTAAACAATAATCATCAGCTCCAAATCTCATGTCACTACCTCATTCTGGATGCTCCAGGGGCTAGAAACAAGCTTGAAATGACTTGACTCAACCATTGGACCATGACCATGACCATGCTGACCAAATGTAGACCCATAAACACTCATAACACATCATATGGACCATGTTTGACCTCATGAAACTTAGTGAAAAAATTGGGAAGACTCATATTATGATTCAAATCACTAGACCATGCAACAGGACACCCAAGAACAAAACCAAACTTTATAATCTTCATGCTCGACCATTGAATAACACCATATGAGGACTATCATGACTACATGACACCATTTTCCATAAATGGGGGTTGACATCAATGAAAAAACAATCACACAATGGCCAACAATCTCCCCTTTTAATTTATGACAACCATCATTCAGAAACATTGATGGCAACCAACAAGAAAACACACAACTACCCTTAACTCCATGTTTATGAGTTTCTCTCCCCTTTTCCATCTATGAAAAGGGATACAATGAACTCCACTACATGTAAAATTTACAACACAAGACTAGAAACATGGACAACAATGCAAAAATTGACTTACTTGACTCATAAGCTCCCCCAGGACTGTATTGGCTTCTTTTTTACTCCGTCAATAAAAATGAATCTCTGGACCTTATGAGAGTAGAAAATTAGCTCCCCCTAAAAATGTACTCCTCATCACATCTCTATCTTTGCAAAATATTTCTTTCTAGGTCAATAGCAAGCTCAAAACAACAAATTTGTTCCTAAAACAACATTTGCACATTTTAGGACTATAGTTCCTAACACCATATTTAATACAATTTTGACACACTTCTCAAGACCATGAAATTCCATACATTACATGAAACCATTTCTTATAGCTCCATCTGAGCTTATACTAACATCCTTTTATGAAAAGTACAAAATTTTTGGCTACTCACCTTAGTTTTGAACTCGAAGATAGACTTACTTGTTTACCACATTCCTAAAATCATAAAACAATAATCTCTTCCTTTCTAGCTCAAGAAGTAGCTCCCCCTTCTTCAATAGCCTTACTTAGGCATGTAAGTCTTATTCATTTGGTTCAATACAATCTACTAGCTTGAGATACCTTTTTGATGTTTAAGATCATTGACACAAGACCAAACCATCTCTCTTATCCTTAATGGACAAACTCAAACCTATAGGAGAAGAATTTACCTTTCACAAACCTATAGTAGACCTTTTGACTCACAAAGAAAGCTCAAATTATGGACTTGGCCCTCATTTACGTTAGAACACAACTTCAAACTTCTTGGACACTTCATAACTCTGACCCATAACTCTAAAAACTTGTGGACAACACTTTCATTCACTTATTGTCGAGTGACCAAATCACAAACCATCATATATCGTCATAGCTCCTTAACTCATCATTTGACCAAAATTTTCAATGTTCAAGCATAAATCTCAATCAATACACAACTATAGGTCTTTGCACACATCCATTATACCTTGTAACACTACATTTACCCTTTCAAACAAAAAAAAAGGTATGACAGTGATCCAACTCATCCTTAGGTATGATTTGAAATGAAAACTCTTCTTTCTAACCTGTAGAATACTCTGTCATCATGCTTGTTCTCAGGGGCTTCACACTTGACTATCATCTATCTTGGTGACACACACAAAACTATCAAATCAACCATGTTATATTTCTTAGATTCATCTATAACATGTCTAAGATGTCCATACCTATGCCAATTCTTGATTATACTTCTATCTTAAACCTTTTCAAACTAACTTTCATACATTTCACAATTATCATACAAATTTTTATCATCATTCACCTTTATCATAGTCTCTAGAAGATATATTAACTAACTTGTACCTTCAATGTTACACTTTATTGAACTTGTGCCATCTTTCATAACTAGGCCTCATCCAATCTTTGTAAATATGTAGTCTGATACACACTCGGTCATACACTTCCACCTAGTAGCTTTTCAAGATTTTTCAAGTTCTCTACCATGATGACCTCTACACCGTGCATTAGTGTAA
This sequence comes from Taxus wallichiana var. yunnanensis, assembly GCA_018340775.1. NCBI lineage: Eukaryota > Viridiplantae > Streptophyta > Pinopsida > Cupressales > Taxaceae > Taxus > Taxus wallichiana. The sequence continues at coordinate 265,077,540 of CM031236.1, forward strand.
CAATCAACAACATCATACATTTTATATAAACATGAAATCCTTAGTACTTCATAGAACCTATCAAGGATTTGTTCTTAAGAATCCCTTAAAATATGTATCCTTTTGAAATAGATGTGTTGAATTCACGAGTGAGCATATTCAAGAACATATAATCTTCTAAGTACTTGTTCATCCGGGTTTATACTTGCAAGTGTGAGATACTCTTATCTTTAACTTAGTCTTCATAGCCAACTTATGGAACTTGAGCATCTTTCATACCTAAATTGGGTTGATATAGCTTCTTCTTATGTCACTGATGAGTTTCATAATTCTTGTTCATAGTATATATCTCAAGCTCAAGCTTTTGAAGCATCAAGGATCAAACTCAGAAAGCTTTTAACAAAAATACTTAGGCAACATTGTAGCATATGTTTTCAAGTAACTTAGACTTTCACATATGTGTAACACTACCCATATTGCTATTTTCAAGAACTCAATCAAGTTTAAGTCTTGAACTTGCTTCAAGATTCACATGGCTCCCTAGGAGTGAGCATAGAGTCATTATCTCATCTATAATTACCATTTAGTATCTTGGAGCACAATTCACCCATGAGGGTTTCAATGTACAAACCCTCGCTCACGAACCTATTATGTGCCATTTTTTCCTCAAGAGGGGAGACCCAGAGACATTCAACTCATTTCATACTATGAGAGTCATTAGAACTCCTAGTTCACTTTGTGCACTATATCAAATTTTAGCTCCCATTTTACAAGGCCTGATAAACCCTCACTTTACCCCGACTCACTCCAAATAATCACTATAACATATTATAAAATGCTCATATAAGCACTATATTTCATATCGACTCCCATAATGCTTCTTTTCATACTATATCTTAACAAGGGTGATGAGAAAGCACGGTTTATATTGAAGCTTATTGTTCCTTCACAAATATGCATCCTCATTTCAAAATCACAGTATTGTTGCAACAACTTGTAGCTCTTTAACAATCCACCGGAATCACGCCATTTTTATCCTTACACACCATATTACTTACTCCAATTCTATGATGACATTTGCATGCTTGAAATTTTTTTATAGTCCCTTACACAACTTCTTTGTAATAGTTCTCTTCAGGATCATCATCTATTATTATCTTCATACATCTCCTGTACCACTGCTACTTGCTTTATGAAGGAATACCTTGATCACAACAATCTTGAAACTTGAAACCTTGCAATATTTTGTACACTTTTGGTTTTTAAAATTTTATCACTTTGTATGTAGCGCATTTTAGTAAATATAGGTTTACAACACTTAGGTACAACCTTTTATCCTCAGACTTGGATCATAGAAAAGAAGAGGAATACACGGACCTTGCGGTGAAAATGACAAGAATATTCAGCAAGAAATGAGATGGACAACTATCAAACTCTTGATGAAAACTTCCTAGAGTTCTGATGCATACTTCCAAGGCTCTTGATCAAATGAGATGCTATTTGGATTTGGATTTTAAATTCAAATTAAGAGCACTACCAACACTCTTTAACACTTCTAACAAAGAAGAAGATCTTCAACCATAATAGTTCACCTTCTATCCGAGCACCTTGAAGAGGTACTGACCTAAAACAATATGATATTCTTGATGATGTCCATACATAGATGTCCTTTTGCTCATTTATTTTGAGACAAAAGGCGAACTTCGAGATTCCACACACCTTATTTCAAGCTTTGAAATAGATTGATACATAAACACTAGTATTGAATACAAACCAAAATATTTTAGACTTCAAAGACATGCTACGAAGGCCACAACAACAATGCCTTGGCCATCTTGCTAAGCCTTAAAAAAACTAACAGAGAACACATCACTTACATATTACTCCAACTATCTTATCAAAATCTTGACTCCATAACACATCATTCTATAACACAGACTTAGAATCTTATGAATGAGATATGATGGTAATTCACTCACTTATAATAGACACAAATATAATTTTCATAAAGACACTAAACTCAAATAAGATATCAACATGACTGATGATGACAACATACTTTGACATGACATTAAAACTTTTACTTAACACAAGACTTTGACATATTTGATAATGCTTCAAGTACACAGAGGCCACACTTATGAGATCATGACATGGTAAAGAGACTATTTTATCCACTCCTATCTCTCAAACCATTTTGACAAGAAATTATTGACCATTGAAATACACACACAGATCATATATAGGTGGATGGACGTGAATTACACTAACCATTACAAAGCCAAACTAACCAAGGACTAATTCATGACTTGATATGCCATTATGACTACCACAAATTCAGAGTATTATGAAAAACAATCCTAAAAATACAATAGTATTTGGCTCAAACCTTGGGATTCATCTTGAAAAAGACATCATACCCTTGAAAATGACACATTTGAACACAAACTTCAAAGAAAACATGGAAACTTACATAAGAACACAACATGACAGGTTAGACCTATAAATTTAAGAACTTAGAACTCAAACACCTATCAGCAAAAAAAAAAAACTCATGAAAATAAGGGGAGATTCACTTTCCATACCTTATAAATTTAGTGGTGTCCCAAAGACCAAATTTCTTCAACTTATCTTGCACAGGAGCTTGGAAGCCATTCAAACACATGTGTTCTTCTTGAACTTGGGAAAACATACTTCTTTGAGTTGTCATAGACTTAAGAACCTTGTTTTCTATCTTGGTAGCTCTAGCATCCTCCTTGATAACCTTAAAATTTTCATGATGGGATGAGAATCACCTCTCTTGATCTCCTTCACTTGAGAAACCTCCTTTTTGTCCTTTGGATTAGATCTTAGAATAAACTTCTTGTTTTGACAAAATCTTGTAATATGACCTGATTGATGGCAATTGAAACAAACAACAACATTCTTGTTCCTCCTAGGTTCAAACACTCTTAGATTTCAACCACAATCCTTATCTTTATGCCCATACTCACAACATGATTAACATTCACCTTTGAAGAGAACTCTATCACTCCTAGGAAGCCTCCTTTTACAATCTCTAGCTCTATGACCAAAATCATGGAAAACAAAGCAATAACCATTGAATGAAGGACCATACCTCATGGCATTAGGTTGTCTAACTGAGTTAGACCTTCTAGGATCAGCTTTCTTAGTCATCTTCTCATCTGGTTTAGTGTTTGGACCAGCTTCATGATCATCCTTCTTTTGTTCTCCTTCAAACCCTAGGCAGTTTTTTCATTTATGCCTCTTTGACTCTCCAACATGTCATTAAGAGCTTTAGAACTCTTCTAAAATATTTCACATATATGAAACTCACTAGTTGCATCCTTCAAATCAGATTCAAGGGCCTTCAACTTGTCTTCATACTTGGAACAAGCATCTTCTTTCTCCTTTATAGCATTAGAAAAACTTTCCGCTTGAGATTTCAAGTCTTTGATAGCTAGATCATGATATTTCTTCATTTATTCCATTATTTTTTGCAATACATAAACCAAATACTTGACAATCTCAAAATTTCTTCTCCAAAGATCTCGTAGACTTACCCATTTGTGTTTTAGAGATCTCCTTCAAGTTGTCAAACTTCTTCACAAGTACCACTCGATACCAATTTTTAGAAGCACAATGGAATAAGGCGGGGGGTGAATCAATCTTACAAATTTATTACTTTATTTATCATTAGAATCAACAAGTAACATCATTTATCCATTCACATACATTCAACCATAACATAATAAATGTGCACAATATCAACAATGAACCACAACACATGCAAGAGATCTCATAGACACAAGATTTAAGTGGGAAAACCTCATGGGGAATAAAACCCACTGAAACATAAACATTATATTTTCATGCTTCAAATTTAGTGAGGCACCAACCCCATAAGGAGCACCAACCCCTAGTTTAGTAGAGCACCAACCCCTAATTTAGTGAAACACCCACTCCACAAGGAGGATACACCCCCAAAGATGACCAAACACCAACTCAGCCAACTTAATATGTTTTATCTCTAATAATTCTTCTTGCCACAATTGATGGAGATCACTAATTCAACTCATAAACCCTAGCTCATACCTTAGGGCATCAAAGTTGCCTTTTGTCCTTCTTTCTTCACTTGTCTTGCCTCTAACTTCATGCTCTCATTCTTTCATGTATTCATAAAAATGAATCAAATCTGATATACCTTAAAATAATGTCTTCATACCTACAATCAACTCTCCTCTAGGTCACACTACTCCCTCATGCAAGACTAACTCTCAAAATGAGCTAAAACATCAATTTTATATGCAAATCTTTCTTCTAACCCAAAAGAGGTCATTCATACACATTTTTTTTAACAAATGCATAAATAAAAACATCCCATAATTTTTTCACAACAGCTATAAGTGACCCATATGAGTTGGCCTACCAAAAACACACTTTACTATGCACCAAAAATCACTAAAACACATGCATTGGGATTTAAAAATTCTCCTCATTCCAAAACCATGCTTAATCAATCTCTACTATTAATCAAACATGAGTAATAAATAATTTAAACATTAACCATGGTCTCAATTTTTTTAATAAATCAAATTATTTCATTTTAATGGGCCCATTTCCCTTTGCAATTCTCAAAACAACTGTTTCCTTCACCCTTCACACCACGAAACTTCATCTGATCACTAAATCACTTCTACTAAACCAAAACATGTCATGTGACAACTAAAAAGAAATTTTAGGACCTTTATAACACTTATAAGAAATTTATAAGTCATGAAACATCCTTCAATTCAAACCACAACAACATTTTCCTTCACCAGATCAACCTGCCAAAACTTTTATTTCCAAAGGTTAGGTAATCAAATTAAATATGCATGCATTAAATACCTTCAAATGGATTAATTGGATGAAAAATTCATCCATATTCACTATACAAGTAATAGGAAGCATCACCCAATCTATCTCATGCTTCAAACAACATCAAACTTGCACCAAAACAAATGTTGTCATGAACTCGCCAAAACTATTTTGCAAAGAAATAATTCCATGGAAAGCTTATCAAATCACCTCATCATGAGTAAATCCATATATAAATATAAATATATATGAATTTAATTTCCAACACAACTTTAATCACCTCAAAATTCCACATGTAGCTTAGGTAATGGCCAAAACATTGGACCACTATTTGAGACCCAAAACTACCTTTTGACTAGTCAACGTGTTTAGACCTCAAAACACCATGTAAATGCATAAACATGTCCTAAAAACTCCATGTAAATCAATAAAAACTCACATACATCACACAATGCCAATTTATCCACTTTGCATTATTTGGAGAACTTTTCCTCAAGTAAACTCTTCGAAACTACCATTTTTAGTTGGGGCCCACATATGACCACATGCTAAAACATACCTTTCTAGAAATATGGAAGATTCCTCTACAACATACAATAATCAATTTTACAAAAGGAATCAAAATAGTCTTGATATACTCACTTTTCTACAAGCTGCTCCTAGCTAGGGTTTAGTTAGGGTTTTAGACCACTTTACCTTCTTAACGATCGTTCATAAAAATGTGACGATAAAACCACCTCATTATTTTTGTGAAAGATTAATAACTGAAATTATAATATATTCCTAATATATCAGGTCCCCATGAAAATCATACAATTCACAACGAGCATCAAAAGGTCAACTTTTATCACAAAAACACACTGTTTCTTACCCGATTTTGCCAAAACTTGCATAACTTGCAATTCCTTCTTCATAATGACCTAAAACTTGGCATGAAGCACCATGAAAACATCATATACCTTTCCATAATCACCAAATATCTCAGATATTCTTGAAACTCTCCAACCACAGTGACTTACCCATGTTAAATTGTTTGTTCTCAATGTTTTGCTTCCCAATGACCTCATACATGCATCTAACCTCTGAATTATGACCTAAAACTCATCACAAACTTCAGGTACACTGCAAAAATACTTCAAAAATGCTCCAAAAATAATTATCAGATCCAAATCTCATGTCACTACCTCATTCTGGATGCTCTAGGGCTAGAAACAAGCATGGAATGACCCGACTCAACACCGGACCGACCATGCTTGACCAAATGTAGACCCATAAACACTCATAACACATCATATGGACCTTCTTTTATCTCATTGATCTCAGCAACACACTTTGGAAGACTCATATTATGATTCAACTCACTAGACCATGCACCAAGACACCCAAGAACAACACCAAACTTGACAATCTTCATGTTTGACCATTGACTAAAACCATATGAGGACTCTCATGACTGCATGACACCCTTTTCCATAAATGGGGGTTGACATAAATTAAAACACAATCACAAAAATGCCAACAATGTGAAGGTATAAGGGTATAATTTTTAGTCAAACTTGCATCATTAGAAATGGTAGGACAAAATACAAGTGGGTTTGGGAGGGATTTATTTTTAGCTTTATCGTTTAGTATATTTTTATTTTTATTTTTAGTAGTCATGGTTGTACAGATTTAGATGCCATCACCCCCTTGAAACAACAAGGATAATGGTGTCGGGATATTTATAAAATTTGACAGTGTCGATGGCGTATGCTTTAGAGGGATGCTTGCATAGGAAGAATTATAAAAGCATATGATGATTATGATTTTCTATTTTAAATTGATTTTTGATGAATCTAATGCCTGAAATTTGTTTATTTGTGATTGCAAGAAGATCATAGGATCCTCATATGGTGAGTGGTTGATATAGCATGGCTTAATGACATGATTTCCTGATTTACGATGTAGAGATCAAAAAGCTACATAGATGGGGATTTGGGGCATCATGAAAATTCCTAGGATAACATTAAGTCTAGATTTGCCATAGATTTTTTTGGTAGTATGGGAGCCTAGGGTTAATACCTTTCGGTGGTGGGTAGGTGAGATAATGGAGATGATTGTGACACTTCAAGATGTGCATGGGATATTAGGTTTTCTCGATTGAGGGAGCTTGCATGTATTGTGATCTCACCATGGATATTTCAAGGATGAGAGCCTTGGCCGTATGGGCTACAAGTAGTTAGTCATATGATGAGGGGATGCTCAGTGTTAGACGTAACATAGTACATACTATAGATATTTTGGTTATCTGAAAGGTTGTTATGGGCATTACCGTGATAAGCATATTGTTCCATAAGGCGAGATGGGACTATTCCATCGTATATGGTGGTTATATGCAAAGATGTGATTGAGCAAGATGCTTTATTTGCTTGGGGGACCACTATATGGGTGTAGATTATTGCACAATATATACGAGTCCGATTAAAGGAAACAAATGACCATATGTCATGTGATATTGATAAAAAATTGGATATATGCGATATTTCCCATGTATAGGACCACAAGGACACCCCTATTGATAACAACAGATGCCCCGAGTGTACTTCAATAGGCATAGGGTATGACATTGAGATCATTTTTAGATTATCGACCATTACAAAAGTGCAAGTAGATGAGGTCATATGGGAGCCCTACATAGGGAGTGTTGATCGGTGGCACAATTAGCCATAGGCGAGAGGACTTAGAGGTACTTGATGAGGTGACAAGCCATTATATCCATTGGGTAAAGACCCATCTAATAGACAGGGTACCTAGATAGTCTTGGAGGCTCGATCCTGTTGTGATACCACCACTACCATCCTACGAGATAGTGAAATGTGAGAGAGGTTGAGTGCAGGTGGATAGAGTACTAACAATGTAGCCCCTGAAGACTACGGGCCTCAAGTAGACATGGACGGAGAAATAGAGAGTTGGGACAGCTCAAGTCCCACCATAGATTATTGCAATGGAGAGCTTAGATGAGGGGTTTGATGGAGGAACTGCTGGCCTAAACCCACATGTGGGTGATATATGTGGAGCTTGTCCCAACACCAAAGAGGAGAGACAGCCAGGGGGCCATGGCCGAGAGAGCATAAGATGCGATGGTCGGGAGGTGGTTACTTGACGCCACTAGGATGGAGATGGCCCTATAGCTAGGAAACATGCCCGGGTGCGTAGCGAGGAGATGTGATTTTGGTGCCCAGAGATGGGTGGGAAAATATGTTGGATGGAGGTCTTGGAGATTTGATGAGGTGGAGGTGGTATTTGGAAATCGCAGAGATGGCGAGACTATTGCCGAGTGAGTCAGGAAGTTAGGTATGAATGATGATAATTTTAATTAGGAATGTAGATGGTTATATTTGATGACTAGATTAGTATTGATGAGAAAATTTTGTGTTTTATAGAGATGAAAATAGAGGAGTGACACTCTTAATAGAGAGTGCACACCATGAGATCATGTACCCAACATTTGATGTTTAGGATAGCTCGGTTATGGCAGACCCCACATCACCATTAGATGGTGAGTCGGTGGGAGAATTTCATTTGGTTAGGGATGATGTCTAGACACTACAAAGATGGAGAGATGTGTAGGTGATGGAAAAAACCAGTAGCATAGATATGTTGTTGCAAAAGCTTATTGTAGGCACGGGGTGCCTTGATTCAGGTGCAGGTAGTATGCCTTTCAAATTCCACGAGCACCGTAGAGAGGATTAGTAGGCTAGAGGAATAGCTGACGAGAGCGTAGGGAGAGGCCTCGGGAACTTGATTTAGGGTAGAGTCTCTAGCTTTCATAGCTGCGCATCCAAAGTGTTGCACCTTTGACATAAAGCATCTAGAGAATCCCCTAGGGGGTGAGGGTGCTTGAGCCACCTATATATTGATGACGTATCATGATATATTATGACGTAGTTTTTGCGATGTATAAAAATTGATCCGATATATATATATATATATATATATATGATGATTTTCATTATGATTGTTGTGGTGTTATTGATAAAATTGATGAATGATGTTTTGCTTATCACGTTCTTTTCTTTCCTCATGCATGTATGCAATGATAATCATGGTACTTAGGAAGAACGATAATCATATTTAGATAAGGAATATGGTAGGAAGGAAAAAAAATCCAAGTGAGGTCAAGGACCTAAGCGAGGATGCACAAGACCACAACGATCCACTAAGGAAGGCCACAGTGAATCGAGAGCCAAAAGAAGCGGAATCAAGATCACAAAATTCCAATGGTAGGAGATGTCAAGGAAAAAGATATTGTGATGATAAACCCAAGTGGGGTGAAGAGCCCAAGCAAGGATAATATTTTTGGAGATGTGAAAAACCTAAGGGGGTGAGAGCTCGGGACGAGAAAGATATAGTTGAGGTATTTTAACAGAAATGTCTAGCCATAAGGGGTGAATGAATGTAGAGTATCAGTAATGATATCGTCTACTTGGTTTAAGATATGACTACGCACATGAGTCATGAGGTCCTCGATAGCATGTTGTGTAATAGCTACTGATGATGGACTTTAGATCATGTGTCAAATAGGATGTCAATTATGTGGTCCTCCAACCAAACGAGGATGCCACACTGAATATCATCAAGAGTAGGATGAGGATCATGGCGAGGTGGAGGCGCATATGTAGGTTATGGTCTAGATGGTGTAGGGGAAGGTGGATGGCTTTAAGAAGATTTGTTTTTATTCTTTTTCCATGGGAAGAGGACCCACAAACTAGGAACTTGGTATGCATGGCCCAACACCGCACGCCGTGCATCGGTATGTGAATAGTAACCATGGTGTGAATAATATAAGGAGATGAGGTGGAAGACCATGTAGCCTTTTGAGTTTGATCTCATCTAACCTCAACTTCAAGATTTTTCATATGTTTTTATAGGATCTATAATCAGACACATCATGCCCCAAAGGCTTATGCCATGTGTAGTATGGCTTTGCCCCATAAGGTAGAGGAGCCATAAGGGCAAGAGGTAAGAAATGATGTGAGTTACTGATGTGGGTCAACATATATGATGTTGGTGCATCTTGCACTTCATCATCCATGATATTATCAAGTTCATATTCAAAGCATGGTATACAATCACCTCCATTTATATGAGGAGGTATACCATGTGTTCAAGTAATGGAGTCATGAGGAAGGGTGAAGCCAACGGATCTATCTAAGGATCATGCACCGGTCCACTAAGAAGAGGCTCAACTGAAGTTGAAGATTCTTCTTGCACAAGAATGCCATTCACATCACGAGCGAGCATACTTTTGAGAGAGCTTTGGTAATGTCAAACTTCTTTGTTCTGAATTTTGGCGTAACTAGCCAAATGGGGATCGTCCAAGGCGTAACCATCATCATAACAAGAGTAATGGTATATATTGTGTAAGAATAAATTATGGTTTCTAGTTGAAACTTTTGTTCAGGTGTAGGTTGAGGTGAACGTGAAATACTAACAAGATTTGATGGCTCCTTCTTCCAAGGTCTCAAGTTAGGAGGAAGTTGTGAAATTACAAGATTTGGTAGATCGAAGTGTTTATTCTAACAATAACCTCATCAAATTTTTCATCATCAAAATCCAAAATATTGGGAGGCGTGCACTGACCAATTCTAGATAACCCGCATTATGCGAAGAGACTCAATAGGATAATTAAAGCATTGATATTCAAAGAATGGGATTGGAGATATTTCTTAAAGGGTTGGGAATTTATACATCCCCTTTTGTTGGAGAATATCATAATTCCATGGATTTTAGTTGCCTTGGATTTTATAGATTGCCCCTTGATGTGTAAAGTCAACAAATTGGTATGCGAAGAGGCGACCACAAGCATGCGGTGGGTCCAAGGTTAACTATGGAGGTTCTTGTAAGATAAAGGGAAATTAATGACCATGACCTTCACACATATTGTCCTAGGAGGAATGGTGATGGGAAGCCAAATGAAACCCATGGGAGGGATTTTTTGACAATCATACCCTTGATAAGTAGTACGCATGGTCTTGAGATTGTCTATTGTGTATAAGGGATTTAATGAAGTTTAAAGAGGCCACACATGTGCCAACACGTTTGACAATGAGGGTATGCTTGAATGTGTTTTTCCCAATTTGTTTAGAAATAAAGAGTAGAGGATCATTTACCCCAAGCAAGATTTTTTTGGAATCATGATACCTATGGGAAAACAGATGCAATTTTAAACATTAGTGCTTTAGTCCATACAAATGGAGATTTCCTCACATTGATGATAGATAATTTCTTCTAAACCATGTAATGTAGGAGACTACCCCAAAGTAGGAGGGAAGGGTATGTTCATATCAAACATCATAGTCATAAGACGCTCACGATGGTGAGGTGATGTGCACATGAGATCCAAAAAGGGAATTAGACCAAGAATTTGAGATAATGCTTCCAAAGGATCCCGCTCGTCATGGCTAGTCTGAGAAATAGGATGAGAGTGTTTAGGATCCTCAAAAACAAGCTCAATAGGAGGATTGATTAGAGATAATTCATAAATAGTTGTTTTTTTATGCTCAATGCCATCAGCCCGGATGAAGGCGTCATGGCTGGAGAAATAGTTTCGAGATGCCTTTGGCTCTATAATAGTTTTGTCACACGGGCTGATTGCATTTGTAGATGGTGAGATTTTGATTTTGGGAGTAAAATTTTGGAAGATGCAAGGGTATATAACTCGTGAGTTCAAGGTTTAATTGATGGGGGTATTCATGTTCTATATATGCCATAACATTCCTCACATCATTTATAGCCAATGTGTTCTCAGGAGGATAGCTAGGATTAACCATGTTTGTTTTGGAATTTTCTGATTTCTTTGAGATTTCACCTGAACTAAGGTTAGGCATAGGGTCGGAGAAAACTTTAAGCTCTTTATTAGCTTGATTAATGGCATTATGATGATCCTTTTTTCTTTGAGCATCACGATCCTTGACTACTTCAGCCAAGAAATCTTTAGAGACGTCCTCATGGTAAAATTGAGGGCTTAAAAAGAAAGTGATGATAGCCATGTGAAGGGCATGACAATTCTCATGAGAATGGCCCCAATTGGTGTGCCACCAAAAGAATTTGTTCTCATCATGCCATTAGGGGATAGTTCGAGAAGGATCAAGGATATGACTAAATGGTTTAGGCATACACTTTCTCAACTCATCCTTAGTTAATGGATGATAATAGGCAGGATGATTCTTATTATTGTTAGTTTCTTATTAAAAGCAAAGGAATTCCTATTTACATAAGCCATAAGAGGAAGGGTATTTGAGACCCCGTCATATGTGGAATTCTTATTCTTTGATTTTTAAGGATTTGTATTTGTTTATTTTTGTGATTCTTAGGAGGATCCTTCTCAAAATCCCTCATTAGGTAATCTTGTCTTTTATCTTGTTCAAAGCTTCATGACATGAAGTAGGATAAAAGGACCTAACCTTATATTGAAGACAAAGTTCTAAGGCTTGAAGGAAAAGTTTGAAAAGGCATTTGTCATTTGGCATATTGTGTTCGCTTTAGTAGATAGGGTCTTCAAACATTTGATGAATACTTCAATTGATTCATTCTCATGTTGTTGACAATTAATGAAATCATTGATGTTATTCTCGGGTAGAGTATGGTAATGGAATTCATTGACTAGGGCTATTACTAGATATTTTAGCTCCACTTTGGAGTTAGGGGGTAAAGTGTGATACCAGTCCAAGGCATCTCCAGTAAGAGTCTTAGCTAAGAGTTTAGTGGCAACATAATAATTAACTTTGATCCATTCTTTATAAATATTTCCAAAGGCCTTAATGTGTAAAGTAGGATCAATTGACCCATCATATGAAATAGAAGGGTCAATGCCTCCAATATCCACACTAGAAATGTAGGGCCCTAGAGGCTCTTGTCGAATTTCCTACAAGACTTTGTTGTGAATGGGAGGTTGGGAAATAGATTCCACATTAGGTCCCTTGGGTAAAGGTGGGGGAATTGTACCCCTAGAGCCCAGGTTAGGACGGTTGACCATTTGGACCATATTGGTTTGCATTTGAAAGATTTGGGCCATAGTGGTGGTTTGTTGCTAACTCATTTTTCTATGAGATGTTAGATAAGATTAGTGGGATCAGAATGAGAGATATTCTCAGATGAGCCTGCCATAATAGTCTTCACAATATCCATCCTATTATCAAGTTACTTAGATACAAACTTTAGGAGATGTTTATTGATTGCGACGTAGGTTCCCCTTTTATTGAGGAAAATTATCAAGCATTTTTTGAATTTCGGTGGAAGATCGAGATGTCCTCAATATGAATCTCTTCATGTTCTTCACCCGAGACATTATTGTTGTGAGTGTTGTACTTTTTCCCTATTATCTCATATCACACAAAAATATGAGTAGAATGGAAGGTAATATTTTGGGAGATTATTTTCTGAAAATGATTGTTCACAAGAGTTGGAGAGCACTGAGGCCAAGATACTCGTGATGGATTATTTATTTTTGATTTGAAAATGGCCTAAGTATTGGGTGCACGAATGTAAGGAGCATGTGGCGCTATGATAGGGTTGAAGTGCCCAGGGATCATGGCCATTTTTGCTACATAGTTTAGGCTAATAATAGGATTTCTACTCAGAGTTAACTATAGGAAGTCTATTGTTAGAGCACTTGCATGTTGTGCATCCTATTGTAAAGGTCGCATGGCTATTATTATCATGTGACCTATTTTGAGAAGTGCATGGGCGGTGAAGGGAAAGTCCCCACCCCCATATATATGTATTGATTTGCATGGTTTTGGTGTGTGTGTGTGTATGTGTCAAATTGTAGAGTTATGTTACTAGTTTTGTCACGCACATGACTCATGGAGATACTTATGTAATGTAAGAAGCTTTTGTTTTACAATATTTAATACAATGGTTCATATTGGCTGATAATGGTGTTGAACATGACTGAATCTGGTTCTTGCATGGTAAATCTTGTTATAGTCATTGTTTAGTTCATCTTATATATATTCTAAGAACTAGATCTAGTTTATGCACTGTGTGTTGTTTACTATTGGTAATGAATCTAAATACCTATATACACCATCATGCTAACATTATATACAAGAAACTCTAAAGAGGGACCTGGTGCCTTTGCTTTTGGGTGAGTTCTCATCTCAGGCTGAGTGATGTGCCAAATCGCACCTTGGGTTATTCATAGTAAATTCTAGGTTATATCATTGGTTCCATTGTTGGACCTCTTTTTTAGTTGTTTTTAGGATGTTGCGTGATGAAGACGTATCGGTTGACCTTGAAAGTGTTGAGGAGTGGATAATAGATCTGGAAGAAGAGTACGCTCAGAGATTCAACATTAGATCTGAGTTTGATGCATGCACATGGGTGGAGCAGAATCTGTATGACTACTTATATGAGAGATTCTTTTTATCTTTCCAATAGAGCTATACAGTGGCTGGTTGCTTACATGTCTAAAAGGAATTGAGGTTTCACACTTTTCTGACAAAAGAAGAATTTCTAGCCCTCTATGATGTTGATCTGATTTGATGCATGTTGTGGATACTTGGTTCCATGGTGTTCTAATAGCTATATTTTGGAGTACTCAATTCCACTTACTCTTTCCTGAGGTAGCTGAGTTTCAATTTTTACATTATCCTGGGGAACATATCTACAAGGAATTCCACTGTGATCAAGATCTTGATGGTAACCTTGAATTTGGAAGAGAAGTCGATGGCTAGCTAAACCCCACCACGCGCATGGGGGAGAGAGGTGTGGTGAAGGATGGATGGACCTAGCAGCAGAGAGGAAAAGAGAAGAAAGGTGGCTTAAGTTCAATGAGGTGCATGTGAGAGGGATTTAGAGAAGCAACATGAGATTACATAATGGATGGCATTGAGGAGAGAGATGGCTCATGAAGGATTTAGAGCTCATGTAGAGGACGTGGAGCTAGAGCATCTGAAACTCCCCATTTGGGAAAGCATGACAGGGAACCCTCATCACCTCTTATGAGAGTGCGCCAATAGAGACAACTTGGGCCATGGGCGCACATCTAAATCTACCTAGAACAACCTAGCCCTTGCGCTTGGTTTTCCAGTTTCTAGTACAACTAGTAGTCAACAAGATAGTTTGGTAGTAGAGTAGCAAGAGGTAGAGTTGACTTATCAACAAGTTCAGGAGTGAATCAAATAGCAAGTACATTTATGGCCAGGGAAGACATCTTCCTATTATTTGGAGGACCAGTTGGAGGAACCTTTTTAGGTGCATCATTGGCACAAAACACAAACGTAGAAACTTTGGACTCACATCGGGGAGTAGCACAACTTCACAGACTGTAGGAGTTCATTTAGCACCACTGTTGGGACACAAGGTAGTGCATCCTCTGGTTCAATTCCTGTTACAGGTGGAGGATCGGAGGGAATAAGTGTGGCTCGAGATCTGGTGGATCTAGTGGATCTGGGGTGGAGGTAACACAAGAGGTTTTAGATCTGGTGGGCATGGTCCTCACCAGCCCCAAAATATTTACATGGAGATGTCACTTCATCTCCCAGAGTATAGGGAATAGAAGATGTTGCTTGAGCATGTGCATATGTGAGATATTGTGGCATGTGAAAGGAATTACACTTCTAGAGCACAAGGCCAGTCAGTTTGCAACTACGTTGTAGGGACACATGCACACAAATGGTACAAGAAAATTTGACCCTATCGACTTGTGTGGATTATACAACATTATGGATGCTGCTTTCATTAAGGAATTTTATATCCCTGAGTTCAGCAAAAAAGTATAAGTGCGCTCAAGGATATCAAGCAGGCACTACTGAGAGTGTTCCGGGAATATGATGCTCATTTCAAAACACTCTTGTCTAAACTATCATATGATATCCATGCAAGTCAACATGCACAATGGTTCATCGAGGCCTGATTATGCCTTTTAGAGGGCACTCTCACATAAGACATATATAGACCCATGTGAGGCACTTGAAGTAGCTTTACATGCTGAGGCAGTCGGGAGCATAGACACTGGAGTGAGCCCATTCTTGGAAGCTCAGATTACAGAAATGGAAAAATAGTTGGAGAAACTATCAGCCAATACAACACATGAGACACGTAGTGGAATTTGGTGCACAGATTGTGAAGTAGAGGGGCATACTAAGGATAGTTTCCTCATATATCGGTGCACTCCTTGTTACTAGAATGTGAGATATGTCATTTAGACCATGATGCAAAATATGTTTCCATTGTTGCAACACATGATAAGAAAGAATGTGTCTTGCTACTATAAAATTTTCCATTCCACAACTCACAATACTAAAGATTATAGGTTGATTGATCATATCCATGATGCCATTGATATTGGTGTACGATAGACTGGAGTTTCAAATAACTCTAAGGATAAAGGTGAGAAACATGATCATGATCACACTCAAGGGTGCTATGATCAAAATGAAGGGCACTTTGAGGGAGGTTGTGGTAGAGGTCGAGGATACCATGGTGGATTTAGAGGCCGAGGCCATGGTCACGGTGGATGAAGTGAGTTCCCTCATGGAACATGTTATACGTGTGGATCCCCTGACCATTACAAGTGTGAATGTCCTCAAAACATTACTTGTTCTTTTTATGGAAAGAATCATAACTATGAAGAGTGCCCAGACTTATATGAACATTTGAGAAAGAAGCAAAACATGAGAACAAGGGCAAGGATGGTTAGAATACAACACGCCATGGAAAACCAATGGATGCCAAAGTTAGCACCGGATCCTAGGTAGTACCTATGAAGATTACTACATGCACGAGAGGCTACGCGTGCTAGAGAAACATTATAATAGAATCCTACCATCACTAAGGAGGAGGTTTTACATGCAAAATATCCAGACCCTACACATCAGAAGGAGGTTTATCAGAAACCATGGAGGTACTCAAAAATCTAGGGTGAAATACAATGTTTAAAGGAACAGTCATGAAGTTGGAACAAAAGAAGGTAACTGAGACTTTCCAATTGGATGTTGATGATCTAAAGGAAGTATGCAAGATGTTGCATCGTCAGAGAACATTATTCCATTACTAGGGAGTTGGTTGAAAGGAAACACTCCACACTGGTATTGAGAATGGATGACATATTTTACATGCTAATCTCCCTCCCCATAGCTTGGATTATGACAAGGAGATCACTCTGAATGTTGTTGTGGATGGATGGATTTTGAGAATATTTTGATTGACACAAGTGTGGAAGTGAATGTGCTTACCTTAGATGCATGGGTTCAGATGGGAAGACCTCCATTGCAGCCATCTTCCAATGTGTTGTATATGGAAAATTAGACTAAGGCCACACCAATTGAGTATTGAAGGATGCATCCATTACTATACAGGGGCCAAGTTCACTAGGGACTTTGAGGTCTTAGCACTTGCAGAAGAAGTGGACAACTTCCCAACTCTACTTGGGCGCCCTTGTGTTATGCAAATAATGTTGATCTACGGTTCAATAAGGGATATATCAGTTTTGAGAACAAGGAAGAAGAATGAGTTATTATCCCTTTGATAGATGGGAAAATATGCACCTTATGTTGAGCCCTTAAGTGAAGAAGACCTAAACAAAATTTATGTATGCACCATTCGAGATCCGAAGCGCTTGAGCCATCTAAGGAAGGAATTCTCTAGTGGGATGATGCACAGTCCATCAATGATACTACAAGTATTTCCTATGATAATTGGGCACATGACACTTACGAGATGGTTGGGTGAGGTAAGAAGTGCAATGCACATGTAAGTAGGTCACACTGTGTTAGGAGGTTAGGCAACAACCCATACCCCAGATACACTGGAAAGGAAACCCTGAGGTATTCCTGCTGAGCCATGGAAGTACAGTGGAAGGATCAGGTGGATAGAAGGAATATGTTAGTGTATACCCTACATGGGACAACAACACACTAGTGGATGGTTCATAGGGATAATCTCATATAAATGGAGAGAAGTGAGAATTTCTCTATCAGCCCAGTTTCTCAGAGTAATGCACCTACTCAAATATGTGAATATCATGGTAATAATCATGTTCAACACCACGTTCAACAGTGTGAGAGACTCTAGATAAGAGGGTAGGAAGCTTTACCACCTTTGTGTGGGTGCACAAACTTTATTTCACCTTGCGAGGTTATGCACACACACTTGGTATGTTTATGCGGAGCTGCATAGAGACTAGAAATTGGCAAGACTTGACTACAAGAATGATCCAAACTTTTGACTACTTCTCCACTAAACCTCCGGTGAAAGAGGCATTATAGGTTATGAAGTGATTGACTATGGGAGATAGTGTAAAGGCTGAAGAACTCATTCAAGAGTTATTTGGTGAGTCAAACCTAAGCAGTGCATTTTGACGAAGTAGATGAGACAGATGCAAAACTACTTGAGCACACTTTCCTAGAGAAGGAGAAAGGAAAGATGGTCTATATGGTGGATGATGAAGAAGTGGAAAATTGGACATAGATCATTCAGAGGGTATGCGAGGTCTTAGATAGTGTGGATGAGAAGGCACACCTACCATGAACCTATGAAGATGAAGAAAGTGAACATTGGCATGGATGTTGAACCTAAGGAGGCCATAATTGAGATTATTGTCTGACTCTAAAGTGGCTAAGATAATTGAGTTGCTATGTGATTTCCAGACTTGTTTCCTAGGGGATACCATGAGTTGAAAGGAGTGCATGAATCTTTGGGTGAGATGAAAATTAAGTTAAAGGAAGGTGCACACCCGGTTAGGAAGAGACCTTATAGGATGAACCCTAACTTATGCATAAAATTTAAAGAAGAAATTGACAAGATGTTGGAATCTGGCATTATTGAGCCCATAGAGGAATCAGAGTGGGTTAGCCCTATGGTAATCAACATAAAGAAAGATGGAAGAATCAAGATTTGTGTGGACTACATGGAGTTGAATGTTGCATGTGTGATTGATCCTTTCCCTACACCATTCACTAAGGAAATATTGGAAGGCATTACAGGGCATGAAATTTACTCTTTTACAGATGGATTCTCTAGGTATCATCAAGTAAGAATTTCTAAGGAGGATCAAGAGAAGACAAATTTCACCACTAAATGGGGAAGTTTTGCATACACAATGATGCCCTTTGGATTGAAGAATGTGCACCTATAGTATTTTCACGCATTATGGTTCAAGCATTCCAGATTTTATTCACAAATTCTTACAGTTTACTTGGATGATTGGACCATGTATGGGCTTATCAAGGATCATTGTGATAATTTTAGTTAATGTTTGAGAGGTGCAAACAAGTTAAACATCTCTTTAAATATCAAGAAGTGCATATTTGCTACACCTTTTGGAACTCTGCTAGGGCATATCATCTACAAGGAGGGTTTTTAGTAGATCTAGCTAAGATTGCAGTCATTTTAGGCTTGGAGGAACCCACCAAGTCAGAGTGAGGTGCATGGATTCTTGGGCCACATAGGGTATTACAAAAAATTTATCAAAGGATATGCTAAGATTTTCATGCCCTTGGAGGAGTTATTAAAAGGTAAAGGGAAGTTCTATTGGGAGAACCGCAACAACACACATTCAAAGTGTTAAAGGAAAGGCTTACTACGACACCTATTTTACGTTTTCCTTCATGGAATCTACCCTTTCACGTACATGTGGATGCCTCTAGCATGGCCATTGGCATAGTTCTAGCTCATCCTAGAAGGTATTGTAGATCATCCTATCTTTTTTCTAGTAGAAAGTTGACTCCTACATAACATAATTATACAACTACGGAGTGCAAAGCTTTGTCAATGATCTACGTGTGCATAAGTTCAGATAATACTTTTAGCAAACACCTTTTGTGTTCTATACAGATCACATGGCATTGAAATACTTGTAAATAAGCCCATTTTATAGGGGCACATATGCCAATGGGTTATATTATTCCAAGAGTTTGACTTTACAATTGTGGTAAAGCCAAGTAAAAGCAATTCTAGCCCAAACCACTTATCAAGGATTCAATCAGAGAGGATGCACAGAGTATTGAAGATACATGTCGATGCATAGTTATACATGTTGAACCATGCGCCCTCAGAGTTAGAGGATATTGTTTTCTTTTACACACATGTATGACACTGAAGGAATGAAGGCCTTGGAAAAGAAACAACTTGTAATTCACGCCGCACCTTTCATGTTGATTAGTGGTGACTTATACAAACTAGGTCGAGATGAAGTATTGCACCGGTGGTGTGTACTGGAGCATGAGCACATGACAATCATGGAGGAGGCTCATGGCGGTATTGTAGGTGGACACTATGTAGGTGATGCGCCACACGTGTAAGATTTCTACTAGCTATAGTTTATGGTGGGAAACCTTGTACAAGGATTGCAAGGAGTATTGTAAGGCATGTGATCACTTTCAAGTGCCTTGGAAAACCTGGGCAGAGAGATGAAATGCCTTTGAGGCCTATTACTAGTGCAGAGCCTTTTGAAAAATGGGAAATAGACTTTGTGGGTCCTATTTCCCAGTCATGCATAGAAATGGATCACACTACATCATCATCACTTGTATATATTATCTTACAAGGTGGGAAAAAGAAACACCTACAAAGGATTGTACAATAGCTACAACAACAAGGTTCTTGTGGGAAAATATTCTTACCAGGTATGGATGTCCTTTGAGTTTGACAAGTGATAGGGGAACTCATTTCCTAAATGTGACAATCAAGATATTATTGATGAATTTATGGTTGCACACCATAAGACAACACCTTATCACCCTCAAGAAAATGGGACTGTTGAAGCCTTCAACAAGATATTGAGCTAAACCTTGACAAAAATTTGTGATGTTGGAAGGAAAGATTGGGATGATAAAGTTTTATGTTGTACTTTGGGCATATAGAACAACCTAAAAAAGGTTGAATAAGGCCACACCCTTTCAGTTGGTGTTTGTGTAGAAGTAGTTCTTCCCATGGAATTCATGTTACCTTCTTTGTGTATTGCATGTGCAGGAGGTCTAGCTGATGAGAAAGCATTGGAAGAAAGAATTGACAAGTTGATATAGCTGGATGAGAGGTGTGCACGCCATAGCACGTTGGAGTTAGAAGCAAGAAAAATCCAGGCAAAAGGCATGACACAATAGGAACATCAAGGACAAGAAGCTTGAGGTTGGGCAGATGGTACTTCTTTATGATTCAAATTTTCTGCACCACCCAGGAAAGCTTAAGGTGCATTGGTTGGGACCGTATGTTATCACTCATATACTTGAATCAGGCACTTTCCAATTAGAGGTGCTTGATGGAACACGGTTTCCTAGTTACTTCAATGGGAGTAGGTGAAGCCCTACTATAAATAAGCCTTCTTGGTGTTTGTAATAAGGTAGTATTTCCATTTAGATTAGATTTCCTTACTGTATTTCCTTTAATGTGTTTCCTTCCTCATCATTATGCTTTGTCAATTTAGTTCAGTGTTATGTGTAATAAGCGTGTTTGTGCACTGAAAGTCTGATTACAATCTCAAGTGTTTTTATGCATAGAGAAGGACTACATACCCTTAGTGTGGGGTGGATAAAGAAGGTTAGTCTGGTATAAAAAATAAATAAACTCACAGTGTCCATAAAGGGAACAAGTTTTGAAAAGTGATGAAAACTTCAAGAGGATTGCTCAAAGTTAAAGACCACATAAGGTGGTGAGCACTCAATATAACTCAAGGAGGATGCAACATTTGAGACTACATATGTTTGGGTCACATTGATAAATAATTTGGCATAAGGAAGCATGGGTAGAGGAGATATGTGACAGATAAGTAGTGGTGCACCAAAAAGTTATGACTGAGGCACAAAGTTTGAGGCACGAGAGATTGGGGCACGGGACAAAGAGGCTGAAAAATGTGCTCAAAGGGAATTAATATCATGTATGGTGGTAGGTGGAGCAATTAATGAAGGGAATTTTTGAAACTTGGTTTAAATTCAGTATTTTCAACATCATTTGTTACCTTACGAATTCAAGAAAAATTGAGAAGTGTGAAGAAGAGCTAGAGACGACGAGCACTTTACAGAGTGAGTAAACCTGTCATTTTGAAGCACGTTGTTGAGCATCCAGGAAAAAAATAAGGATTCAAGTAGTGGTGTGTGTGTGCATGATAGGAGGGTGACTTTTGTTTCATTTGCATGGCAAGCTAGGGTTTTCATTTTGCACTCACATAATCAAAAGGAGCAATGGCACCACGGAGGGCTCCCACATAGTAGAGAAGGAGGTTGATGACCCAACAGAGGAGTGAGTGGTTGGTCGAGATGTTATATCTAGAAGAAGTTATTGAGGGGTGGCCTTAGACAAAAAAATATTACATAGTGTAGGGTTTTAGAGATCAACCACCGCACTGAGAAATTCTGAAGGATGTCGTAACAAAAAGTTTATAGAAGACAAATCGGTGGTTGGTGGATGACACTAGGGTTTTGGACACCTCCATGAAGAAATTACTCAAAGTGTGGGGGTCATGCAAATTCTGGAGTTTCCCTATTTTGGGAAGCCTAAGTAGTTGTATCAGTGGCTCATGTCATGCATGTCCATGAAGACTTTTTCTACTTCATGGAAGAGAATGAGGATCACCGCCAAGTTGATTGGGAAGGTGATAGGGTTGCGCGACTCGGGCTTGAGATCACTAGAGATCTATCAGATGATGAGGGAATTGATGCCACAACCACCCTACATCAGTATAAGAAGGGGGCCAAGCCTTCAAAGTAACCAACATTATAGACATGGCCACTAGGGTTACAGCATGCTTGACAGGAAGCAAGTTGGGTGCCACTGAATGATGGAATGAGGTGAATATGTGTTTGTTACATATATGTATAAAAATGGTCAACAAGACATACTACAACATTATCAGGTACATCACGAAATCTTGGTGAATGAGGCACATGTCCAAAGTAGATAAAGGTGAGAAGATTACCTGGGGTGAAATTCTATTATTGATTGTATTTAGTGAAATTGGAGTACCCGACGGACCTAGGGAGAACATCTAGGAGTTTCCATTGGAAAATAAATCCCCAAAAAGAAATTTTCCAAATACACTCTACAGGGACTATTTCTAACATGTATAAAGAGCACCTAGGAAGGTGGTTCAAGAGACTACGCAGGGCATTTGAAGGAGAATGGCATATTCCACGTGAGCTTCCCAAAGTACTTTGAATGGAGAAGCTGAGTTTGTAGTCTACCAACACTTCAACTTGGGGTGCTTCCATATGCAGTCGGAGAGAAGAGCCCATGGTGTAAGTTTCCCTTTGCTTTTACTTACAATATATTTCAAGGAGTCATTGTGAATAGGTTCCATGACATGTGCACAAAGCTTTAGTTTGACGTGGACAAAGTAGACGTAGATATCCACATTCTTGTGAAAACTTATGTATGGCCAGGGAAAGAGGCCTATGTGGAAACCATGGAATCAGGCAATGTGGACATCACCGTAGAGTTTGGCCATAGGGGATAGATTGAACCATATATGAACCATATATATATATATATATATATATATATGAGGCCAAGGTTCAAGGATGGAAAAGTGGTGAAGGGCATGCAGATATGGCACTTCCAGGACCTCTAAAGAAGGGGAAGATAGTAGGGACTTCAAGGCATGTTGCATCTATGCCCCCTGCTCAAGAGGATCCAATGCCTACAAGACTAGAAAACGTCCTAGAGTAGGAAGAACTAGAAGACAACTTGACTTATGCATACTAAGAGAGTTTTTGTGAAGAAGGCACACATCAAGAGACACTGGCATAGGGACTTCACAGCCAATAAGGAGATCACCACACGTGACTCCTATGAAGGATGAGGAGGAAGAAAGGAGAAAGTGCACAGAAATATGTTCATGTTAAAGATAGTGAGGAGGAGTCCCCATAGCCAAGCACACAAAAAGAGGGGGAAACTCCAAGTATGGGTGGGCATAGAGCAGAGGCCACCCCCAGTGTGGAAATGTAGGAAGATGAAGATATTGGTGAGCACATAGTCTATGAGACTATAGACCCAAGCGTAAGTATTCATGAACAACACTCTGGTGAAGGAGAGAGAAACACCAATGGAGACATAGAAGTCATAGTATGCCCCATGCGAAGAAGGAAGGAGAGGATGAAGGAGAAGTGAATCAAGATATCGTAGAGGCACATATAACAGGATGTAGGTGGGAATACAACAAGAAGAGGGTGTGCATGTCTACTCATGAGGATGTTGGTGAGCATGCAGTGGGCATGATGAGGAAGAGGCAACAGTACTCAAAACTTGGGTTATATGGATGACCCTTCAAAAATTATTCACACCTACTTCTAGAGTACTCTACCCAACAAGCAATTATATGGTTGGGATTGGATGGACCCAGAAATGGCCAACACACACTCACAAACAACTATCCTAGAGTATGCAGACTCACATGGATGAGCCTAATTTTGATGTCTGTGAGGAGGTGTGTAGTTCAAAGAAGATGAGGAAGGCACCTTACACATGCCATGTGACTATTAAGCCAACATAGTTTTCAGATGAATAGGTGGGTAACACATTGGTCAAAGTGTCAACAAAAGTAGCACACCAAAATATTGATAAGGTGGTAAAAAATACAAGTGTTATTAGATGATAAGAAGGAAAAAGACATAGAGATCAAGCACCTCACTCAGGAGCGAGATAATGTAGTAGTTGAGGCCTAGAATGTTAAAAATGGCGGAGTAGATCATAGATGAGATTTTGTAGAAGAGGCCCAATTTTCAGGAGAAGGTGCCTTGGGACTTCAAGTCTTGAATTACACTATCTACACACGATAGTTTTCCTACTTCTAGAGGAAGGACCAATGCACCTCCCTAAGAAAAAGGATGTTGTGGAAGAAGCATCAAGGGTCAAGGCTTCAATTGCAAGAAAGATATCTAGCTACGAGGTAGTTTTACAAGCCTTAAAAGATGAAATGAAGAAGGTAGATATAATATTGGCCATGTGTACAACACCTGATAACTTAATACAGGTAAGGACAAAAGGCAAAGGAGAATGAAGTTCTACAGAAGCAAAGGATGAAACACTCGGTGCACACAAATGAGTTACCTTGGTAGAAATAAAGTGCGACGCACTGGATGTTGTGAAGAAACAACATATGGATTAGATCAAGGGCATCGGGAAGCTCATTTCCACGAAGGTGGATGTCATGGAAGGGATGGTCTCAGGTATGGCCAACATCCTTAGAATTTTGAATAGTGAGGGTAGAAACATGACTATGGATGAGTTAGATGGCATTGTGGACATCCCTGACAAGACCAATGCAACGCTTAAGGACTAGGTATGAGTTTGAGGGAGAAATACAAAGTGAATATCCAGAATTCATTCTACCGAAAGATGAAAAGGGTACACAATAAAATGACTCACCATATTCTTTATTCCTTATTCTTTCATTCATTTATCCTTTATTCTTTGGAGCGATAAGGTGATTACCCATTGTTGGGGTGAAATGTACTCTAGTGTGGGGTAATGTTGAAAGGAAAAAATGGCCTAAGTATTGGGCATAGGGCGAAATGTAGGGCACTTTGGAGAGTGTGTAATGCTACTATGATAGGGTTGAAGTGCCCAGGATCAATACTTAGCCATTTTTTGTGGATAAGGGATATTTTTTGAGTTAGCGTGATGAGCACACAAAGACATGAAGACTTGCAGTCCACACAATGGTATTTTGAACAAGCGATAGAATTGAGCACCATGCATAGTTTTAGGCTAATAATAGGATTTCTACTCAGAGTTAACTATAGGAAGTCTATTGTTAGAGCACTTGCATGTTGTGCATCCTATTGTAAAGGTGCATGGCTATTATTAACATGTGACCTATTTTGAGAAGTGCATGGGTGGTGAAGGGAAAGTCCCACCCCCATATATATGTATTGATTTACACAATTTTTTGGTGTGTGTGTGTGTGTGTGTGTCAAATTGTAGAGTTATGTTGTTGGTTTTGTCACGCGCATGACTCATGGAGATACTTATGTAATGTAAGAAGCTTTTGTGTTTTACAATATTTAATATAATGGTTCATATTGGCTAGATAATGGTGTTGAATATGACTGAATCTAGTTATTGCATGGTAAATCTTGTTATAGTCATTATTTATTTTATCTTATATATATTTTAAGAACTAAATCTAGTTTATGCACTGTTTGTTGTTTACCCTATATACACCATCATGCTAACATTCTATACTGAGAAACACTAAAGAGGGACATCATTTGTGTGCTTTGGGTGAGCACTCATAGGATGTATGGTGGGAAAAAATGTGTCTAGACACCATGCACTCTTATCATCCATTTAACTTTTGGGTATTGAGGCAATGAGTAAGGGACACACTAAGAGCAACACACAAACATATATAATCAAAGGGGATAAAGGGACCGCTATAATTGCATACCCCAAGGGAAGTAACCCTTACACTAGGAAAACCTAAGGTTTAGAAGGCTCTAGGTTGAAGAAGAGGAAAGAAACCTATGGAGGTATCGACACTATGTGGGGTAGTAATGAACAAAGTAAGCATGCAAAGTAAATGCTAACCAAAGTAAAACATGTAACACGAAATAAAGAACTGAAATAATATATGCTAACCTAACATGTGAAAAAAATACTAAGCTAACATGTAGTGACAAACAAATGTATGAGACTACTCTATACAAAATGAAAAATTGAGTTAGAGAACTACCTATTGGGGGGTGATCATTGATGCATCTATCTTCCAAAGGACAATACACCAAGAGAGAACAACTTTTAGGTGGAGAAGGGGAAATAATACAATCCTAGCTCCTATAGATGACCAAAAGGTGCAAGCAAATCAATCCAAGCAAGAATAATCTTCAAGCCAATAGTCAAGATGTAAGAAATATAGAATTTGATTGATAAGGTGCAAGTTGGTTCAAGAGAGAAAATCTAATGGTGAGTTCCTTTGTGTAATTTATATCTATCTCTATTGTGAAAATGAGATTTTGGGTACTTATACTCGATGTCATCACTGCAAGTGATGGCGTTGGATAGGAATTTGATTTTCTCCGACGCAATCACCCATAGGTGATGACATCAACAAAGGAGAGAAATTCAAAGGGATGTGTGCAAAGTGTCATGGGAAGCAAGGATAATGCAAGACAAAAGAAATGTGGTAATTAACAAGCAATATGTTGGGAGAATGTGAAGCAAAACAAGGAGAATAAGAGCAAAATAAATACATAAATGAGACCAAAAGTTGTTCTCTCTCCATGTATCATCCCTAACCCAATGGTTACGTGAATAACCATACCCCTATCTTGTAATGAGCCCCTAAAGGAAATCACTCCTAGAAATAAATGCATTAGCAA
The DNA here is from genome assembly GCA_018340775.1 of Taxus wallichiana var. yunnanensis. Lineage (NCBI taxonomy): Eukaryota > Viridiplantae > Streptophyta > Pinopsida > Cupressales > Taxaceae > Taxus > Taxus wallichiana. The sequence continues at coordinate 265,104,677 of CM031236.1, forward strand.
CCTCTAACTCGGAAAGGGAAATTTTTAATAACATCTATGAAAATAGAAAGTGTAAAAAATTAGGTGTTGTTGGGTTTCAAATTTGTACTTGGGATGAAACCACAGTCAGGGGACAAACAAGTCCCTCCTCTTTGATGGAAGAGGTTCCCTTATTGAAAGAAAAGGATTAAAATATATACAAATGTACAAATTTTGTCAATTTTTGGTCTTTTAATATCTTTGAAATGTGTTTTCTACAAGGAAAATTATCAGCACAAGAGGATAGAGGAATGAAGGAGAGGATGGAGGGAGAAGAAGGTAATACTTTCAGGGAAAAGAGATTGTAGAGAAAACCCTTATTTACATTGGACAAATGAAATACAGAGAAGAACCATTCATGTTTTTACCAGATACAATCCCATAGACACAAAGTTCTCGAGAATACAAAGTCTCTTAGCTTCTATTTGATCAAATGATTCACAAAATAGAGCAGAGGGAGAGAGGGAAACAGAGGAAAAAGAAAAATAAGCTCTTGTATTGATTTTTCCATTCAAAATTACAGTCTTGACATATCAGAATTTCTAACCCCGACAATGGCTTCCAGAACCCATCAAATAGCTCGCGAAAAGTGGTTATAACTTCCTCTAGGTGAGAAAAATAGTTTTTAAATGGATTTCATCCTTCGTGCCCTTTCAAAATCATCCATTCGTGAAGAAAAAACATGGTGAAAAACTAATTTACATGAATACACAAACATTTCATTTTATTAACCAGTTCTGATATGAACCGTCGATTTGATGTTAAAACATTCAAATTGGACCGTCCACGTGAAAGGAGAAGATTGGAGCGGGAATGGGGGAAGCCCCTTTCATTTTTGTGAATTTTTTCTATTTTGGCACTTTGGAACAAATTTCCCAGCCCCGCCTTGACTTTTTGACTTGGACATGTGGCGGCTATGATTGGAAATAGGATTACCATTCAATTCTTAGCATTTTGACCTTTTCTGCAAAAAGTCACAAAATCTCATTTACCCCCACCGCCTGCAGCTCCGACTTGATCTGGACATGTGGCACAATTCGGTTGGAAATGGGTGCACGGCTCTTGTTGTATCATTTTGACTTTTTCTGCAAAATGGCGCAAAATCTTGTTTACCTCTGCAACCCGTTGCTCCGCATCGACTCCTTGGACACGTGGCAGCCTTTGATTCGCTGCAGGTCCTTAGGAGCTTTTGTTTCAATTCTCCATGTGGGCTCATGGGCCAAATCATGTCAACTTAGCTTTTTGCAAAAAAATATCAAAATCCCAAATACCTCTGCATCTCCGCTAGTCCGCCAAAGGGAAAATTTTCCAACTTAGGCCCGTCGAGCCATAACTTAAAAAGTACAAGGAGTTAGGAGGACTTCTTTACCTTTTTGGAAAGGGGAAGAAATTTCCCATCTGATGAAGTGATTTTCATGAGTCTGAAAGTCCTTGGAAAGTTCCAATTTTCAAAATACCTCTTTCAAGCATACTTTAAGGGCACCAACTCAAAAATTTGTAATTTTAGACTTAGAAATTAAAGGGAAATTTGAGGGTGACAATAGGTGTATATGTAATGCCAAAAATTGATTAGATATATATGCAAACTAGAAACCAAAACCAAATTGATTTCCTAACTATAATTCTCTTAAACACTACCTCAGATTGAGAAAAGATGAAAAAGAGATAAATTCAATACCTATAACTTACCAATGAACAACCTCCCTTGATGTTATATCTATGCTCACAATGATTGGATAAAATTGTTTGCTTCAAATTTATGGAAGTAAATGGGCAACACTTCCCCTTTGTGGATTGAAGATTGCTTATGCATGATTTATAATTATGCAAATATATATTAGAGAGATTTGTATGAATTTTAGCAGTACTTCATTATGATTTCTAAGGATTTGCTTCCATGGAGGGTGGCATGCCAATTTATAGTTTTTGGAAGAAGAAATGGAGGGCTAGGATATTTCCAAGTAGATGGAAGATCAATGGTTAGTATTGAATGAGAAGATAGAAGAGTATAGATAATTCTAGAATTAGAAAATTCTAGAATTATGGAGAAATATCCATTGAATGGAGAAGAGTAGAAAGTTAGAGAGGCTTCTAGAATTAGAATCTTCTAGAAATAGAGGAGGTGGGATTAATTCTAGAATTATGGAGAAATATCCATTGAATTTAAAATTCAATGGAGAAGAGTAGAAAGTTAGAGAGGCTTCTAGAATTAGAAGCTTCTAGAAATAGAGGAGGTGGGATTAATTCTAGAATTATGGAGAAATATCCATTGAATTTAAAATTCAATGGAGAAGAGTATAAAGTTAGAGAGGCTTCTATAATTAGAAGCTTCTAGAAATAGAGGAGCTGGGATTAATTAGTTTAGGTTTAATTAGGAGTTATGGAGAGGCTAGTTGCGAGTACGTGGGTAGGTAGATAGGAATTTTAAATTCTTAGAAATGTTAAATGAGGTTAGTGGGAAGTTAGGAAAGGGGTTAGTAATAATTAATATTATGATTAATTATTATAGGGTCAAGATGGGAATTGTGGAATGATGAATTAGTAATAGGGGGGAAATATATGTTAGGAATTAATAATGTTTAATAGGGATTTTATTTATTTATTAATTATGTTGACATTTTACATGTCTACGAAGATATAAATATCAAGTCAAAGATGATAATCTTGTTCCATACAAATGCATGGTTAATAGCCTTAAAGGATATTTTTGGCTCATAACATTTGAACAAGTTCCTCACACACATAATAAAGTAGTGGATGTTATGGCGAATATCACATCCCTTGTTGAATTCAACAAAAACCAAACACACAACAAGTTTCTCGTGGAACATACTTTGGTTCCCGCATATACTTTACCAAAGGTGTCACCATGGTATGTTAAATTGTTGGTCCCGAAAACCCTTGTATCACAAAATTTACACACTCATCCAAGAGAAAACCCATCCTACCAATATTAATTCAACTAATAAAATATCCTTAGCATAACATGCTTCGCGTTATACCACCCTCGCCGATACCCTTTATTAAAGAAGCTACGATGGGACTCTCTTACGGTGTCTCAATTAGGAAGAAGTGAATCAAACACTAACCAAAATGCATTCGGGAATTTTTGGTGCACATATAAGTGGAATGGTCCTAGCTAAGAAAATATTGTACATGGGTTACTATTGGCCTACTATGGAGTCTAATGCATGTAATTTTTTAAATAATTTTCAGGCATGTCAATGGCATGGTGATCTAATTCATGCACCCTCACAATCCCTTCATCTTATCACTTCACCTGGCATTTTCTAGATAAGGGCTAAACTTAGCAAAATTAAGCCCACATCCTCCGATGGTCATACCTTCATAATCATTGCTACTAAATATTTTACCAAGTGGATAGATGTCATGCATCTCACCTACATCACTAGATCGAATATTGCTAAGTTCATATTAAACCATATCATATGTCGCTTTGGCATCCCTACATCTCTTATTATTGACAACGGTACATCCTTTAAAAACAAGAATGTCAAAGCACTCACTAAGAAAGTACACATGAAGTAACAATGGGTAACCCCATATTACCCATAGTGCAGTGGCTAGTATGAAGCATACAATAAAATGATTAAATCAATATTGAGAAGACTATTGAAAAACATGGTCACAACTATCATACACAATTGTACCATGCCCTTTGAGCCTATCAAAATTGATTTCACACTCCAACCAGAGCCACTCCTTTCTCCCTAGTATATGGATTTGAAGTTGTATTACCCATTAAAGTTAAGCTCCCTTCCCTTTGCGTATCCTTATAACACTTGGTGCATGAAGAGGATTATTGTCAAGCATGCCTTGCAAATTTAGAGCTCTTGGATGAGAAAATAATTGGGGCCTTGGACCATCTAAAGGTGTATCGAATCAACTTTGTTGAAGTTACAAAAAAAAAATCAAACCTCAACAATTTGAGATTGGTGACCTTGTGCTTAAGGAAAATCATAAAAATACCACAAAAGAATGTGAGAAGAAGCAAAATTTTGAACCTAATTAGTTATGACCATATATTGTGACTAATAAATTTGGATTTGGAACATATAGGTTATCCGAAGAAGATGGTAAAGAGCTTAAGGAGCCCATGAACATGGTTCATCTAAAAAATTTCTATTCTTAATGCTCTCGGAGTATCCCTAGTGCTGGGGGAATATTAGTGCAATCCCCTGCTTCGCCTATTCGCTTTGTCCCATGCTTGTGCCATTCCATATCACCTTGTGTTGCATGTTCCCTAGTTAGGTTGTCATTTCCATGCTTCACCACTCTTGTTCACCCTCTTCCTTTGTGTATCATCCCTTGATTCCATTAGAATTTTTCACTTATGTCATGCTTGCTATGGTTATGGAGATATCCTTTTTTCTTCATTGGTGCATGTTTTAAAACCAAAAATTCAAAAACATTAAAACATGTTCCAAAACCTAAAACATTGAAAAAATGTTCCAAAACCTAAAACATTCAAAAATTAAAAACATTCAAATATGTTTCAAAAATTTAAAAACATTCAAAAGTGTTCCAAAACCAAAAACATTCAAAAATGTTCCAAAACCAAAAACATTCAAAAAATGTTTCAAAATCCAAAAAAATCAACAAATGTTCCAAAATTCAAAAACATTCAAGTATGTTTCAAAAATTCAAAAACATTAAAAATGTTCAAAAACCAAAATGTTCCAAAACCAAAAACATTCAAAAATTGTTCAAAACTTATAAACATTGAAATATGTTCCAAAAATAAAAAACATTGAAATGTGCTTAAAACCAAAAATAATATAAAATTGGAAAAAAGAAAAACATTAAAAAAATGTGTGAAAAATATTAGAAAATGGATAATATAGTTCAACAATCTCTCCATTCGACGAAAATCCTACCGATTGTTCAAGATAATTCTACAATAATCACTTTCCTTGCCCATGGTGTATATCTATGCTTGTAGAAAACCAATCAATTAACCCTCCACAATATAAATTTTCTTAGGGCACACTTAGATTAAATCCAATATAGATAAATTCAATCCTCTCGTGTTCTAAGATATCACCTGGGGGTGTTCACATTTGTTTATTCTTCACTGTGGAACACATTAGGGGTGTCTTTGAACGTCATTTTTGCACTTGATGTTGTATTGTTGTTTATTAGTTTCAAATAGATATTTTTTTCAAATGTTAGAAAGTTAGATATCTATTAACTTTGAATGATTATTTTGTTAGAATGTCAATTTATGACTGACCTTGTATGTTGTAGGTGTGTGTAAGACTGGTGTTACAAATTTAAAATTCAATCACATATAAATAAATAACTAGACTTATCAAATTTCTATGTATCTAGGATTTTGTAGTGTTTAGTTGTTATAAACAAATTGCAGATAAATTATTAAGCACTTCATTTTATATATAACTTTAGTGTAATTAATTCTTGTTCATATTGGGTTTATTTGACTGATTACTTTTGACTTGTGTTATCATCTTGGTTTATTAAATAAGTCATGGTATGTTTTACTTGTTTAGTATGTGTGTGTGTTAGATTTGTTAAAATTTCTTTGTATTTGTGTTGATTGCATGTACTTTGTTGTTATCACATGTTTACCAGCATCACATGTGTCACATCTATATAACATCATCATATATCATGAATCAAAGCTCATCTATAAACATGGAAGCTAAGCTACATGTAACATCATCATCTATACATGATAAATCAAAATAAAAATCATCATCTATTCTAAAAATCATGCCATCATATGACAATAAAACATCTCATCATCATAGTGGGGTGTCAAATGTCCATCATATACATAAAAATAAAATTTCCATGTACATTGTATCTCAAAAATGTCATATACATCTCGGTATGCCATCATGGGAATCGATCTATAAAAATGTGCCTTCATCACGAGGCATATACAAAAAAATTACATACAATATCTCATCATAATATGAGTTATCCCGAACTCTTTCCTACACTAGGCTTACTCGGTCTACGCCTAGGTGGGGAATTTGCATTGACCTCAATGATCTCGATGGAAAATGTGATCTCATAGATCGGTTACCGATCTCTGACTATAAGTTGGCACTCTCTAACCCTGGGGACTGCGGCTTTATATAATGCTCTATAATAAAATTCCTCGCTTGATGATCCGTAACAAACTTTGGAAATACATCATTAATACTCCATTTTTTCCGCAACATGGAATATAGCATATCCCTCTATTATAACTCGGCATAATTGTAAACCCAATTGATCTCTCTCGGTAGTCCTCTGGTTCACTTAGCCGCCCTCTGGTCTAACTGTCTATGGAGTGTCCGGACGGTGATGAATGCAACATCACCCCATAGTAAAACTTTGTTCCTCTTTACCCGTAATGTGGCTGCTAATGGCGTGTTTGCTAATCATGGAGTTGGTATTTGCAGGTGATACATGTGCTCCTAATCCTCCATCTCCTCCCTCTATAACCCCAATACACGGAATCAATGGTCTCTGTGGTGATGGTTACATATGTAAAGGTGTTTTTTCTTGTACTTACATCAATATAACCGCACATGTACTTTGGAATCTATGTCGAACCTATTGTGGAATATGTCTTTGTATCCGAGCTGCCTACCACGTACTACATGTACTCGAAGTTGTGTTGTATATACTATTTGAACTCAGATTACTGCACGCACTGTGCTATTTGCACTAATGGTATTTCAGCACCATCTATATCTCTAGCCCCCGAGCCACATACACTTGTGGTTCCTGAGCCACATGACCTTGTACCTATACTAGTGGGCCCTTAACCACCTAAACCTCCAGAGCTTGTACAACTTGGCCCTGCGTTTGCACATAAACATAGAGCTCCGTCTCTTCCCCGACCTAGCCCACCTCTATCCCTCCTCATATATGGCCCACCCACTCCTATTGCTACTATCCCTACGTCTATTACTACCTACGAAATAGTAATTCACCACAACATGATCGTTGCGTACCACAAAACGTAATTAGCAAAGTGGTGCTTGGATCTAAAATTTGTACATGAGAATCTCATGCTTTCGAATGATGCCAAAGAAACTCTACCTAGCAGATCATACTCTAATTCACCGACCTAATTCCATCGTCTCCCGCACTACTCATGTGTACCACCGATCGGGACCTAGAATATCATGTCTAACCCTAAGTTGTTTCTCGAACCCTTTCCATTCTCAGTACATCTCTATAATATGACCGTAGTTGCTTTAATGATGAAGTGCTCTACCTCTATAGAGCACAAATAAATATCATATTTCCTCCACTAATATAACATGTATGGTCTCCATGTCACCATACAAAGTCAGTAAGTCATTATAATCCCGCCGATAGAAAATAATGTCTCCCATGTGACCCCTATGACCTACATTTATTATCTCTCATTCAAAGGATTAGGGCTCATCAGATACCTGCTTTGCAAAATTTCAACTGGTCACCCAATCGTTATATGGTCCCGCCATTCATATTTAGTACGGTGGCTAGACTCGTAATCCACATGTCTCTGTACACAATCGATGTAAGTCTCGTACAAGTGCGCAAGGATGCACTGACTCTTAGAAAAATACCTCACCCTCCATATTCTATCATAACACCTATGAACCCTAGCTTAAAGTGTGTCACGGTCTTATCAGAAAAAATAGATGCTAATAAGAGTCATCAAGTATATCGATAGTTGAGATACCATGTTGTCATCCATGCATTCATATAAGTGCACTCCCATCTCCTCTCTAGGTATGTCCTCTAACCAAAATAGGTCTCATACATTCCCTGACATCCATGTGACATCTCCATCAAACTCCACCAAGCTATCATGTATCTATCATCACTCCCATAAGTAATCTAAATGTCTAACTCTCACTATGCCATCTCTCGACCAACACCGTTAATAGATTTTGATCCAAGATGATGTGTGGCAGTTTTGTGATGTATATCAGCCCCTTGCCTCTAATAACATGATCAATTGTTGTTGATAACTCTAACTAAATCTCCTCTCAAATGAATGTAGTTGTTTGCGATGATCCCGCACATCCAAAGATAGTGGTCTCTCTTGTAAATCATGCTAAAAGAAAGTTAATATCAATCATTTTCTCTCCTCACCTTCTAATTTTATTTTAAAAACCATTATTTAATGTTAACGTGCCCTTTGGTATGCTAGCGCACACTCTTCCACACTAACACACCCTTTTATATGCTAGTTCATGCATATGCATGCTAGTACATGCACTTCTACACTAGCGCATTCACAATAACGCACCCATTTGAATGTTAGTGCACTCACGTTAGCACACTCACTTTAACACTCATGCTCTCACTAACACGCTAGTACATGCAACATGCTAGTGCATTCATCTATTCATGTTGATTCTCTTAATGGCACGCTAGTGCGTACACTTTAATTCTATCGGGATACGCTAACGTACTCAAGTGAATGTGCTAGTGTTAAAAATACAACTTCTACAAATAAAAACTAGTAATAAATGCTTCAAATTTTAATTTTTTAAAGCTACTCACCAAGACACCCCTCATCCGGCATTTGTCCGAACTCTTGAATGTGATCCACACAATATTTCCTTTATAATTGATGAGCCATCTCTCTAGATTCTCAAATCTCAAATCACACTTAGAGGGAAAAAATGATCTATAAGAAAAAATGGGTTGCAATGATTATCAACCCTCCCACCCTTCTAATTATAACCTTTGAAACCCTAATTTTATCACTTTGAAAAACAAAACCCTCTAATATTTCATGTAAATGTGGATGAGAAATCAATGTTTTTGGGTAACATGAGACCATATCTCAAGTTGTGGGACTTGCTACTTGAGATGGACCTCTAGAGAAGGTTGGTTCCTCTACCTAATCCTAATGCTAAACTACTCCTAGAAGGAAAAATGCAGCTAACTAATCCTAAACTAACCATTCCAAGGGACCAGGGAGAGAGAGAGGGAGAGATGCATGAAAATGAAATCCTAAGCTAAAAGTGGTGCTAACACCAAGAAAGGGGGTTGGGACACTCTCAAATGAATGAAAATGGGAGAAAATGGAGATGGAGAGGGTGGACAAAGCACCACAGACCACAACAACACTCAATACACCATTCTGTGAAGCACAACATCAATAAACCTTGCAAGTGGAACAAGAGATGCACAACAATACCTACAAATATGAAGAAAGGAAAGAGAATGCAATAACACCAAGCTAGGATAGAGAAATAATCACAAAACATTGATTTTATTGCTTGATTGTTGCAAAATATATGACATTAAATAAAAGAGGCATGAATTCACCCTACAGTGCCTAAAATGAGGCTTGGAACTCTAACATCCACCCAACAGCTTGAGATTAAGAGAGCAACATTTCAAAAATGTCCAACCACCCAAAAATGAGCCCTCTTTTACAATATATGGAAGAAAGGAAGAGAGAGAGGAGAGAAAACTCAAATTTTGGGCTCCAACCAACAACAAAGTCATTAAATGACTGTAACACATCATAGAGACTCCTGCAAACCCATTCCTTCATTGTACCATTGCTTGTGGAAAAATAAAATGCTCCATGTCTTCATTAATATCTTTTTTCAGTGCCTCAAAGTGTTTATTGAATGTTGGAAATGTTTTTACTCTTTTTCTCCCACCTACTCTCACCTAACTCAATATTTTTGATTTCATAATGTAGATCACTAAGAGACATTTTCAAAAGCTAATTTCATAAAATTTGGTAGACCAGGGAGGAAGTTATGGCGATTCAGTTTTACAAGGTGTCATTCTCGCCTTTCCTCCTTTGTTATGAGATTTCAACCCCCATTACTCTTTATCTCTCTTTCTTTGTGGGTTTTTGGAGTTACCATACTTTGGATCTTTGTGCTAGAATTTCTTTGATGCAGTGAAACCATGTATCCTCACACAACTCTCCACTTTTTCCTTTTCTATAGGTTTTTCCATGTGCTTGACTTCGGATTTGTGCCTAGCTACTACTTCAAAGTAATGCCATGTTGGAACTCTGCATAACTCTCTTTTGGCCTTTGTATTTTGTGCTTTCTCAATTTCTCTACTATGGATTGATGACCCCAACTACTTCGCAGAGTGCTAGGTTGTATTTCCGTAAAGTTTCTCTCCATCCTTCTTTGCAAAATTTTAGGGCACCTTTACTTCCTCCTTCTCTACGGGTTTTCCGGGGTCCTTTGCTTTATTTCTTTATTACGGGATCCGGGGGTGTTTTACTCAAATTTGTTGGGGTCGGGTTTTCAACTTACTTGACCACCTTTTCTTTGTTTTGTGGGTTTCTAAATTGTGCGGGAAATTTTTCTCATGGGGAAAAAGTTCCCCACATTCTTCGTTCCTCCGAACCTCGCCATCCCCATAATACACACCATGACACTTTGTTAATCGGTGATCTCGCCTCGTGGGGAATTCGCGTCCCCATGGCCTTGTTCCCTCCGATGACCTAAGCCCTCATCGGTCATTCCAGATGCACTATAAATACCATGCCCCCGCCAACCATTACGAAGAAATCGACCCAAGGGGAACTTGAGCCCCATGGGTACATGTACCGTCTCGAGCCCCGATAATTCACATCCCCCACACTACACTGAACTCGTCCAAATGCTTTGAAAATTAGGCATTTCGGGGATGTGAGGAAATTAAGCCCCAAATGAACTTGTACCCTCTATACCCCTAGGATCTAAAAATACTACATTACACCGATTTAGGCCATTTTCCTCATTTTTTCTAAGTTCTTTGGCCAAGTGGAGATCTAGGGAGTTAGGAAAAGTGGAGTAAAGTGCCCCAAAGCCCATTTTTTCCAATTTTATCCATTTTATCTAAAAATTTGGCTAAGTATGCAAAAAATTAAGCATATAGAAGGGAAATGCACCAAAAATTATTTCAAGTGCCCCAAATCAACTGCAAGTGCCCATAAAGCATGAAATTTCTTGAAATTGCAGATTCATCATTGAGGCTCACAACTTGCCCAAGTCCAATTTGCCCAACTTGTCCACTTTTGTCGGGGTAAAAATGGATAACACCTAACTCTTCTCAATTTGGCCTTTGTGCCCAAGCCAACTAAATTTTATTCGTTGCTAGTCTAAATGTTTTTCCCGTGGCTTCTCCTCTCTTCCCTCACGCGCTTAACTTGTGTTCCATCATGATAATCACTCGTTTGTGGGAGTATTTTTCCTCTACTACTTACTTCTCGTTGGGGCATACCAATGCTTCACTGGGAAAATCAAGTGTACTAAACACACCGCTTTCCAAAAAAAAATCATATATTCTCAAAACTTAACCAAAAAATTGCAACAATTTAAAAATTACAAATAATAAAAAAATAAAGATAAAATCCTAAAAATTACAAAATTTTCAAAACTTCAACAACTCAACGCAATTTTGATAAAATCACACTTTTATCTACTACCCTAGTGATCATTCCAATTTTTCGCTATCATGATACATTGTTTCCTTCGCGATATAACTTCGCTTGGGGAAATTTTGGCTCTCATTCCCTCTCCTGCAATTCATAAGTTTATTACTTAGGGGCAATGATCCTTTTCAAACCTCAGATCAATATTTAATACGGATCCAACAAGAGTGTCATTAGGAGTATCTAAGATTACTCCACTCTTCAGTTTGATCCTATCCTCATGCATTTCATAAGTTTAGTGCTTGGGGCATTCACATCTAGCTTAATCATCATTGTGGCACATATTAGGGGCATAGTTAATTGTTTTCTTTTCGAAATTGTGTTGCATTGTTGAGCTTACTTTTTTGACCAATTACACGTATTTTGTCATCATCTTGGCTTCTTTTACAATGCATATTGGGTATTTTTTCCTTTTTCTCTTTTCTTTGTTGTTTGTGTGTTTTTTTATGCACATAATGGGTTAAACACCTTGATTCCTTCATAATCATGGTGAAAAATCTATTGTGCAACAACAAAATAAGGTTGCTCTAAATTTCACTCTCTAAATGACACTCATGCTATGAGCACAATCCCTTCCATCCTTCTTCAACTTCCTTATCTTTTTCATATCAAGTGGTTGTCCACCGCTTTATTACGTCACCCACCCACTTGAGGGGGCATTCCCTTACCATTACACTCACACATGCATCTAAATTCTTCACCGAGGTAAATATAAACATCTACCATATTTCCTTGTCATCCGCTCACCGATCTACATATGTCTACTATCTTTTAAATGTCATTACTTCATAACAACACTTTAAAGAGGGACAAATGTAGACACCCTAAAAATACACACACAGATATATTTCTAGCCTATATACATCCATTTAGAATTAACTAAAGCAATTACATCCTAAACATCTACCATATTTCCTTGTCATCCGCTCACCAATCTGCATACGTCTATTATATTTAAAATTTTATTACTTCATAATAACACTTTAAAGAGGGGAAAATATAGACACCCTAAAAATACATACATATTTCTAGCCTATTTCCATCTAATTAGAATTAATTAAATTAATTATATCCTACTAGAATATATCCCTTTGGAATTAATTAAATTAATTACATCATTTAGATCATAACCCTTTATAATTAATTAATTTAATTCTATCATGACCTTGGAATTAATTAAATTAATTCCTAACACCCTTTAGCTAATTTAATTAAACATTTATTTAATTAAATGTTTAATTATCTCCTCACAAATTATAACTAATTAAATTAGTTATTTAATTAATCATATTTATCTACTCACACTCCACTTCACTCCACTTCTAGAACCCTATAATGGTGGGGGTAGAAAGTTGCACATACAACCATCTTCCCACACAAAATCAAGATCATCATTTCCCCTGCAAAGTTGTAACTTACACAGACCAAATCCTCTTACTATTTCAAGAAATTGTAATTAAGATCCTGAGCTCATTCAAACTATGATCCACTTCTCATGGCCTCACCCTCAACTATAAAATGCAGGCCATTCCTTTATAAATCCATCCTTGAAGATTATAAAAATTACAACCACTTCTGCGAAATTTTCCACCCGCATCCTCGTGTTTTATGAGCTTGTAGCATTTGCATCCTACATTTGGAGAACAATCAAGAGCACCCACAATCCAACAAATCCAAAGATTATACAAGTCCAAGTGCTTCTACAATCTTCATTGAAGTTTGTAAAGAAAGACTTACATGGAGGTCTGCAGTTTTTATTGTTCATATTTCATTTAATTGAGTTTTCATTGTTTACCTATGTCTTCAACATCCAAGCTATCCTAAGACAATAAAATGCAGAGGAAAATAGAATGGAAGTGGTTTGTGCTTAGTTTGATCTTACCATGGACCTCATGGAAAACGCACACAACAAGTGAAGCTCCTAGTTAGAATTTTTGTGCTTGAGAATGATTTCCATTGATAAGTGGCAATCATATTGCCAATTTCATCCAAAATGAGGATAAATTATCAAAAGATTTGCAACCCAAATCAGAATAAACATATAATGATAAAATTCATTTAGCTAAATCCGAACGAACTTCCTAAGGGATTTGTGATATTGAAAAGAATGTTTAATTTTAATGACCAATACAGAGAGGAGAAAAGAGAAGCATGGTGATCAAAGATGAAGATTAAAATGAAGTATGGATTGACCCGTAAAAAAACTCTCAAACTAGGAAAGGTACGTAGTCCTCATCAACAAGCAATATTTATAAAAATGTGAGTGTAATAATATCTTTGCATGGACTTATGATAATTTGAAGTACTATGATCAAGAGGCTATCCAACATACCATTGATTTTTTAGTTGACGCTAAGGGGATCGTGCATAAATAGAGATTGATCAATCCCAAAAATCTAACCATTAATGAGGAAGGAGCTTACAAAGCTAATTGAATCCAACGTCATCTACCACCTCAAGCCTTTAGCCCGGGTTTCAATCTTGGTGCTAGTAATAAAGAAGAATAAATAGATACACATGTGCATCAATTTTAGGGACTGGAAAAATATTCCCTCAAAGACAATTATCATTTTCCTCTCATGGAGCAAATCTTGCACATAATGACAGGAGATGAGTGTTGGCATGTGGTGTTATAGGTGTTATCATTGATGTAAAACCACATTAATGAAAAAGTGGATGATGGTGTAGGGTTAGATGATTCTTAGAGTGATGATGACATGGAGATCCAAGTATTTTCATGGTTGCATAGGTCAATTCAGTGAGGATGGCTTGTTCTTTGTAGGCCTATTTAGGTGACCTATCTACCCTAGGTGACAAGTGTATGGTGGTATGATATTCTTGGTTTCTTGAGGATCATGTTAGAATTATGGAGAACATGTTTAGATATTTCTTAGGCACTCATATGAGCTTCAAGATGTAGATACATGTTGATGACCATGTTTCAGGTGCTCATTTGGAGTAGGTATGGATGCTATGAGGCGTGAGATTGTGTTATGGAGCTATATGAGCTTATGAATGCATGTAGGTATGTGTATCATGATGTATCGGTATTTTTAGACCATTTTGTGTACTTTTAGATGCGTTACCGTGTTATTTAAGTTGACCCTAGCCTTTACAATGTAAAACCCCAGGGGCTAGCTATGAAAGTCTTAATGTTAGGAGTGTTTGAGGTATGGTGATGACATTATTATAGTTAGATATGTTATTATGATGTGTCATGGTTCTATGGGAAAATTGTCGATTGCCATGATGATAATTTTGCAAGATATGTCGATTTTAGTGAAACAAGGTGAAGAACAAGTGTATTTTAAGCTCGATTTGGAACTTCGATGCTCGCCTTGAATTATGTGATTTGCATAGGATTTTTTAGATTTCAAGGATGATTCTATATTTAGTTTATAGGGCTTCACAAAAATATTGAGGTCGCTTAAATGTCGGTTTTTATGAACAATCGTTAAGAAGGTAGGTTGGTTTTAAACCCTAAATAAACCCTAGTTAGGAGCAACTTGCAAAAAGTGAGTATTATGAGCCTGATTTTATTTATAGTGAAAAAGTGATGATTCTATGTTATAGAGGAATATTCCATATTTCCATAAATGTATGTTAGAGCATGTGGTGATATGTTGGCCCCACCCGAAATGGATTGTTTTTGAAGAGTTCCAGCTTAAGGAGAATTTGTACAAATGAGGTAATGTCTAAATTATAATTTATGGAATCACAAGAGTTTTTATTGATTTCTAAAGAGGTTTCAGGTCATGAGGATTCATAAAAAAAGCAAAGTGTGCCCTATGAAGGTTGACTGGTCAAAGGGTAGTTTTGAGGTAGTTAAAAGCAGTCTTGATGAAAAGTGGACATTACAGGAGCTATCGGAAGATCTAGGAGGTGATTCAAGTTGTGTTGGAAAGAGAATTCAGATATATTTCCATTTATATAAGGTTTGATTTATGATCATGTGTTTTGTTATGTTTTCTAGGTCAGTTTACGGACAGGAAGATTCTTACTATTCCGTGACGGGACATTATCTGTTGAATGTTTTGAGTTGATTAGAGCATGAAATGGATTGGGTGATGTTTTATATCTCCCAGAAAGTTAAGAGGAATGAATTTTACATACAATGAATCCATTTGAGGTCTTGAAAGTATTAGGAAGTGTGTTAACCAATTTCTATTTGAAAATCTTTTTGGGGCAACTTGATTTGTCGAAGACAAAAGTAGATGTGGTTTAATAAGGTGATTGTTTCATGACTTATAACTTGATTATAAGTGTTATAAATTTTATTAAATTTAAATTTAGTGGTCGCATGTCATATTTGGGATGTTTTGGATTGATCAAGAGGCCTAAAGGTGTTGACAAGGTGTGAAGGGTGCTAGAAACATGTGTTTTGAGATGAACAAGAAGTAGTGGTCCCATTTAATGAAATGTTTTTTATTGGTTGATGAAATTGAGACCATGTATGATGTTTAAATGTTATTTTAAACATGTATGATGATTTATGGGTCATGAAAAATTATAGTTTTGGTGTTAGGGTAATTTTATCTCTCTACCCATGGGGATTTGAGTCCTTTTGGTGCATGGGATGATGTTTTTGGATAGGCCAACCTATATGGGCCACTTGTAGTTGTTATGAAAAGTATATGATATTTTTAAAGATGAATTGGTTGTGAAAAAGGAGGGAAAATGTTTGATTTTGAATTTGAATCATGGAGAGGCTATAAAAATGTGGTTATGGGCACATAGTGGCTAATTTTTGAGAACCCCTTTAATCTTCTTTTGAAGAAACCCTTGATGAAAAGAAAACCTCTTGGGCCTAGCACAAAACACCTATAATTTCATTCTACCTCAGTAGCTGGTTGTGTTTTCATGAGGAGTATTTGAGAGTAGAAAAGGATAGTGAAGTTCTCTTGATGGCAAGTTGATGAAGGAGGGAAGAGTTGGTGTTATGTGTTGATTGTTGATTTCAGAGCATGTTGATGTTGTTATATCATATTTATGAAGAATTTTCAGGTATGATTATGAGCTGAATCCTTATACAAAGGAGGAGCATACTCTTGTGTATTCAAGAAGCATAGTTGATTGATTTGATATTATTTGAATCTACCATGTTGTTATATTGTTAAAGACATCACTTGTTGAGGTCTGATTTGAATATCACTAAAGGAAGGTATTTGAGTATATCTTGTGTTATATTGATATGTATACATGAATCCTTGCTTTGGTGAAGTATATTTCATGTTTAACTATATATAATTGTGATCCATCATTAGTGTATGTGTTTCATGAGGTTGTGTGTTTATTGTTGGGGACTCATTCACCCTCCTCTCGAGTCCTTGTCACTTACAATAATGAGATGTTCTCACTTCTTGATGGTTTCTTTGGTTTCAACCAGGTAATGTTCAAGGAGTAAGATCAATTTAAGACCACTTTAACTACCAAGTGTGGGACATATGCTTACAAGAGAACGCCCTTTGGTTTTTCCAATACAATAGAAACATTTTAGAGGGAAATGGATACAAACTTTAGGGTTCTAATCAATGACATCATTCTATGTTATCTATATGATATCAATTTTTTTTAAAAGAAAAAATAGGATCACATAAACCATCTAGAGAAAACTTCCAACAATACAGAGAATTTGAGATTTTCCCCATTCCCAATAAATCCATCTTTGTGGTCCTATAAGGTAATATTTTGTGTTATATTGTCTTGAAAGTTGGATTAGTCATTGATCCATGTAGGATTTCCACCATTCACTCGTTGTCATTGTTTCCTCATAGGAAATCACTAAAAAAATTCTTTGGAAAAATCAATTTTGTGAGGAAGTTCATCACAGACTTCGCACGCATTTTCAATCCCATCACATGTATGTTGAAGAAATATGTGGCCTTTAAGCTAACACCATAAGGAAAATATATCTTAAATAAAATCAAACAAGCCATTTCTCGATATTTGGTGTGAGCCAACCCAAACTTTGAGAAGGACTTCATTTTCTATGCCTCGACAACCCACACATTATAGTCGTGGTTCTCACTCATCAAAACTATTAATAACTTAAGCAACCAATCACCTTCGCAGCCAAATGTTTAAGGAATATGATGTTAGGTACAAGTTTGTTGAGAAAAAAAATTGTGATATTCAAGGGCCTATATATGTTCAAGCATCTTACTTCCAACAATAAGATATTGGTCTTCGTCATTCATTTGAGCATCAAAGACTACATTATGGGAGGAGAAATCAATCAAAAAAGAGTCCAATGGATCACCAATATCATGGAATTCAGCTTTAAGATCAAATTAACCAATTTAATTAGAGGAAAATCACTCTAACAACATGTGTCCGAAGACTTGGATAACTCGCCTAAATTTGTATGTGCCCATGATGATCAACGACCATTGAAGAAAATGATCCCAATTGGACTCAAAAGATGGTGAGATATCTATCTACCGGAGGATATCCCACATGTCTAGATAAAACCAAAATGATACATTTTATACTCGAGCCATCAACTATGAGTTAATTGACATGGTATTGTTCGTAAGAAGCTTGGATAATGTCTTACTAAGGTACATTGAGCCCAAAGCACACAAATAGGGTACTCATATAATTCCATCAATGATTCTCTAGTGGTAACTTCACTTCGCATACCACAACTATTAAGATCATGTAGGATAGTTACTATTGGCCTAGAATATTTACACACACCTTTAAATGGGTTAAGAAATTTTGTGAGTGTGTGTTCTTCACAGAAAGATGCATAGTGTCACGCTCCTTTGCAGCGTGTTGCGATGGAGTGACCCTTCTCACAATGAGGACTAGACTTCATTGACATGGTCAATTTACCTTCCATTTCAGGACACAAATGGATTCTCACTCCCACCGAATGCTACACCACATGGACTCGGGCAATCCTACTCAAGAAAGCTATAAAAAAATCCATCATGGAGTTCCTCAAGGAATCATCACTAAATTTGGCACCCTCACACAAATCATTTCAACCAATGCAAAGGCATTTTTGGGGAGAATATAAAAAAATTTGGTCTAAGATATGGTGTATACCTCAATATTTTTTCCAACTACTATCCACAGGATAATGGACTTGGAGATCCCACAAACAAGACCACCCGATCAAAATTATAAAGTGAACAATTGAGTAGAATCAAAGACAATGACATACTAAGGTGAAAGTAGACTTGTGAACTGATGAGATTAATCCAAAGTTCTCAATTGGAAATTCTCGATTCATATTCGTGTATGGAATCTGAAGCCACACTCCCACTCTCATTAGAGCTTACATTTTTAGAACTTTCTCATTAACTAGAATCGAGCATTGTGATGCCAAAATGGTCGAGGATAGCGAGTTAATGCACCTTCAGAAGTCAAGGAGAATTCCATAGATAAAATATAAAATCACCAATAGGTAATGAGGAGATCCTTTAACAAGTGATATGTCAATAAAAATTTAAAGTGAACAGCGACTGGTGTTGAAGCAGATGTTGAGCAGCCAATCCTAGAAAATATTCGAAGTTTGATACTATCTAGAGTGGTCCATACCAGATTATCGACTATAAGGAAGTACATGCCTTTGAGATTTCCAAGATTGATGGAGATCCTCTGCAGATCCTTGACAAAGGGAAGTTTCTCAAGCAACATCCCCGAGTGCATGTTGCACTTTATACATAGTTATTTCCCTTTTGTTGTTTTGCAAGCTTTCATGTTTTTCTTTGCTTGTCCCTTTTGAATCTTTGAGGAGTCTTGGACTCCTAAGCTAAACCATTAAGACTATATTCCCAATAACTTCTATATAATATTGCTCATGTACACTCAATAGGTGAGTGTCCTTGTGAGTCATCAAAAATGTTAACCAAAATGGGCCCCTTTTCCATTTTGATCAACCTTGTGCTTTGACAACCCACCCTCTCCAAGAATTTATTTTATTTCTTGAAGTTGGAGGTAGTTTATTTCATCCGCGAGTGGAAATATACCAATTCCTTTACTTCACGAGCTATGAAATTCCATTGCAAGTCATGTGTGCCACCAACATCTTTTCCCTTAGATTGTTAAGCTTTTGTCCCCGCACACTTTCCCTTCTCCATTCCTTTTCCACCCTTCACCTTCTTCTTCTTCTGTGGCACCTTCATTCTACAAATTTAATGAAGTGTCTTTGTTCACTTTACCTTGCCTCACTTCACAACCTTTTGATTGTGCATTCCACATTACTGAGATTTGCATTGTCTATTATGCACTTTGAAAACACTTCACATTGTGCCATGTGGCATTGTTTCATGCCATGGTACAATGTTTTTGTTGCATGTCCTTTGAAGCCATTACATCATTTTTCTAGGCCATTGAAAGTTTTTATTAACAACTATTAATCAACTAATGCCTTAGGTCACTCCTACGAAATAGCAACTTAGTGATAGCCTTAGAACTTGTTGTCGAGCTCAAGTGGTTGCGGAATTTAGTGACTTTGACCAAATTCCATGCAAGTGTATCAGCATTATTACTCACCACCAAAGTGTCCAACTGCAATCTAAAGTATAGAATTTAATGATTGATCCAAGATCTCATAGTTTCAATGATGAGGAACAATATTATGCCCTTCTCTAACAAATCTTGACTTACTTCTCAAGTTTTCTTCTCTCTTCTCTATTCATTTTTCTATAAATAACGAGTTGTTATGTTTTTTGGACTCTTAGTCATTTTGTGAACTTTCTACCATTTGAGCTCTTTCTCCTATGGCTACCAGTTGATCCTTATTCTTTGTCTTGGCTTCTATGCTAGTAATTGTGATGTGTATATGGCCTCTTTTGCAAATTAATACGGTTGGGTATATTTCATGCATTAGTTAAGTGGTGTGGTTTATATCTAGCCTACTTATTTTCTCTTGTTATCTTGCCTCCTTTTTAATCTATGATAAATGTGTGTGTGAATTATATTTGCATATTTTTAGTTTACTATGGTATTCCCAAACACAGAGTAGAAGAAGATCATTGTTTCTCTCTTCGGGCATCATCTTTCCCTTTATGTTGTTTCCTTCTCCATTTTCCCTTGCAAGTGTTAGAGTAGGTAGATTAGTGATAGTGTTAGGAATAGAGATAGACAAGAACCAATGCTCTCTAAAGGTTTGTTTCACTACACAAGTCCCACACTAATGAAGCAATCCCATGTTATGTTGGTAGCAAATACAATTTGGACATCAAACACTTGCAACCTTAAACAAATTGTAAGGATGGAAAACAAATGTTGTGGGAATTAAATCAAAGATAAAATAAATATTTCAATGCTAAAGCAACACATACAATAGTTATATATCTCCCCCAGAATTGTTTAGAGTGCTTGAAGATGTGTTTTAGATGATGATTTATAACTCGCTTCTAGACATTGAATGATAATTTTGAACCCCAAGATCATACAAGAATGATGATAATTCCACCTATCGCATGACAAGAGCACTTTGTTTTACCCCATTTGAGTGTAACCACTTGGTTTGTGACCCAAAAAAATCCCATCACAAATACAAACTTATATGATACATCATAGATAGGAAAAAGAGTGAAATATTAACAAACATGAATGCATGTATTACAGGTTTTCCATATAGGTAACAAAAATGAAACTATCTAAATTGAGATAAGAGGTTTGAGGAATGCACAAATATTACATTTGAGTATTATAAACATTATTTTAAAGAAAATTTAACATTTTGGATAAATTTAATGCGTAATCGATTAGGGATTAAGCAAACCAATTAGGAAAAATGATCCTTTCTAGAAGATGATACCTATGATATCTTGATCTAAAAATTCACGAACCCAACAAAAAAATACATTTATCGATTCAACCAAAAACACAAGATTTCTAGAATATGGAAGAGATTTATTAAGTGAAAAGAATGGGGGTTGTCAAGGGGAATTTCTTGTTATATTTCAACACATTGAATTAGCATCATAAGGTCCATAGAAAACATCCAAGCAATCAATATTATTCAATTACAAGAAAACCAATATTGGTAAAAAAATGCATATTGTATCCAACACTATCTCGCATAAAAGATGGATGATACCAAAGGCCAATATTTCTCTTTTTTTAAAACCCACGCTTTAACACATAAGAGAACCATAAATATTTTCCACATACTCCTAATAATAATGACATTTTATCAACAAAAAACATGCAACAATATACACAAAGATAGTTATCTCAACCTTCTTAGTTATACACAGAGATAGTTATAAACTAAGCTTTCAACATGCTACCTCATATAGGCTGAAGAACATAATGTTGGTCCATGTATATGTCAAGAATATTAAACTCAAGTGTCCTCGTATGAACTTGAGAATCTTGCATATACTCAAGAATCTTTATAGACTCAGCCAAAAAGTCAACTCACCTCTTTTTTTCAGATTTCGAGAGCTAGAAACAGATTCAAGAGTAATAGTGGAGTTTAGTAACTAGCAATCGCACTTAAGAGGTGCAATGGGAACTCGATAGGTGCAAAAGAATTAATAGTTTCATGTGTAGATGAGGATTAGAAATAGAAGAGTTGGATAGAATGAAACCTTTTATATATTGGAATGAAGATATAGGTTTGAGTGCAATGTAATGTTATTTTGAGGATGGAAGATCAATTATTGAATCTGGAGAAGAATCAATTGTTGAAGAACATGAAAAAGAGAAGTTTCTTTTATCGAAGGTAGAAGAAGGAACCAACGAATTATTTACGAAAGAATTCAAGAAGCGCTCAAGGGGTGCAGAGCCAGGGCGATGAATGCTAATATTGTTTCCTAAGGTGGACATAGGCCCCCTGAGACTTCTTGGACCACCTTGTGATCAAATAATCTCATAATATACATAGGTGGTTGTTGCTTCAAACTCTTGAGACATATGTGAACTTAAGACCCATGTCGTTCTTTATCACCAATGTCAATAGTTATTCATATATCATAAAAGAAGGTGAATGGGATGCAAACACTATAATAATTCATAGGTTTTATTTTCCCATTTTTATCATGGCTCAAAAATTCAAAAAAAGATGATAAAACACTCACATGGAGTCATTATAAGTGCACACAAGTTTGGTTATGTATATTTTGGAAGTGGACTTCTCAATGGGAATTAAGGAAAATATCGGCCAAGGTCATGTTTCTTAAGAGCTAGGGATATGGAATTCTCATCAAAGTGAGATCACCTTGGGGGGGTTCATACATGCAGTTTGGCTACGCATATTTTGGAAGTAAAATTCGCGACGAGAACTGAGAAAAATGTCGGGAGACGAACAAATAGAGTGATAGGGATATGGAATTCTCATAAATTGAGATCTTATAGGAGGTCAAGTTTGTGCATAGAAGTATTGTCTTAGGTGATAATTCAAGAGTTGTGTTAAGAACTCATGTTCCTACCCTTCTATTTTCTTTATAGTAGATTAGTTATTTTGGACACATATGCTTTATAAGTCATCCCTTTATCATATTTGAATAATCCCATATGTGTGGGAAGTATTAGTTTCTTCAATAGGAATTAGTATATAAGAAGGTGTTGAGGCTCAGTGAAGCATCCACGAATATATTGTATTGCGCTTGCTCAAAGGAGGTTGCCCCCTCGAAGAGGCCTGCGATTTAATATCATTTCGAGTTCTTTTTCTTAGTTATTTGTTGCAAGTTGTTTCCATTTCTAGCTAAATTTTTGTGATTGGTAAAATATTGTTGTGGGGTCTTCACATTTGTTATCATATCAATTTCCACAACCAATTTTTCTCTCTCTCGCAAAGAAATCGCGGTGATCTAATTCCCAGCAATCGTATGCTCTCACCTCGCCCAGCCGGGATCTTGGTGATCGGAAAGTGGTCCAGATCTTGTTGCATTTTGTTCACATTATTTCCTTCTATTCTGCATATATGGGTAGAAGCTATGAGTTGTGCCATTTCCAACAATATTGCAGTAATTTTGGGTAGAAACCAGATAACCAGTTTATAGACTCTAGTGCAAAAGAAATAGAAACACATTCCAGTGCACTCCTTAACTTTCACATGCAAACTTGGCATGGGCATTGGCTAGAGTTAGGTAACCTTGAAATTTCTAGATGGTTGTCTCCATTTCAAAACTACAAGCTTCATAAGCTATCCTTCATCATTTTCTTGAGACCATTCTTCTCTGTGCAAAACCAAATTGGGCCAAAATCATTTTGTTCCATCTATTTAAGGTATGGTTTCGTTTCTAGTTTGTGTGTAGGATCTTCGGTGGGTGCTTGACTGTGCTCACGGTTCATGAACAGAGTAAAGGGATTAAAAAAACCTTGGTTATGGTTGTCACCTGTACAGGCACAAAAGTCATGGAAGAAGAACTTAAAACATCAAAGCCTAGGTCACCGAGTTGGCTCAACGGTTGTAAGGATTGAATCAGTAGAATGATATTTTGATCAAATAGTGGCAAAAGGAGGAGTCCTCCTCCCACACCTCCTTCTCCAACCACTCCCGTGGGCCCAAGCTGAATGTCCCCAATTTCAAAAGTACAGAGATCCTAAAGGATGGATTTATCAGTCCGAGCATTTCTTCAACATTCACGACACTTATTATGTCAATCAAGTCCCAATCACCTCCTACCATTTGGAAAAAGATGCACTACAATGGTATCGTTGGTATCTCATAGAAAATGATGAACCCAATTGGAAGAAATTTACATCCCTCATTTTGGGAAGATTTGGTCCCTCTAAATTCGAGGACTTCACCGGAGCTCTCACCAAACTCACGCAGCCACTCTTGTTCAAGAGTATCAACAGGATTTTGAGAAACTAGCTAATCACACTGAAGGGCTATCAGAAGACTTCTTCAAGAGTTACTTTGTTAGTGGCCTCAAGGAGCCAATCCACTCAGAGGTGAAAATATTTTGCCCCACCAACATGATGGAATCCTTGGGCCTAGACTAAGTTAGTTGAAGATAAACTCTCAATGTAACGTCAACTCCCACTGTCATATATAGCCAAGAACCCAACCAACCAGTGGCCAACGTCCAACACCAAGATCAAGCGTCTCACCAAGGCCGAGATGTGGGCACATAAGGAGAAAGGATTATGTTACAACTGTGATGATAAATGGGTTAAGGGTCATAGGTGCATCACACAAAATATTTACCTACTAGATGTGGAATCACCACCAAAGCTGTAAACAAAGCCAATAGCCACGACTTCAAGGATGCTCCAGATGAACCAAGCCCCGCAGAGGATTTTACACCCCAGGAGGATCAACCAAAGATCTCCCTACATGCACTAGCTAGTGTTACCACCCCACAAACTATGAAGTTCAAGGGGTTCTTCAAAACTATTCCTCTCACAATCCTCATTGACTCAGGCAACACACACAATTTCATCGATCCCGCATTGCTAAGCAGGAAGACTACTTTGTGTACCCTTGTTCTAGCTTTGAAGTAATGATTACTAATGGGGAAAATTTCCTTATAAAGGGAAATTTCAGAATGTATGCATTGCGATAGGTGACTACACTCTGCGATCGGATATGTGTTCCCTACCTCTAGGTAAATGTGATGTGGTTTTAGGTGCACAATGGTTCCACACTTTGGGACTCATTCTAAGGGATTTTTCTGAGATCTGGATGCATTTCATAGATAACGGCCAAAAGCACACCTTAAAGGGATTATTGTCAGGATATGATTCCATCTTCAACTCCCGTCGCATGGAAAAGCTTATGAAGAAATGCTCCTATGGGAAAATTTCCCAATCAGCACTCCATCCAACTCCAATCCCCCACTACTACTCACAACCTTGCGTGTGACTTACAAGCCATCCTCAACAAACATACTACTATTTTTATTGAACTAATGGGTTTTTCCCCTTCATAGCCTAAAGATCACTGCATCCCACTCCTTCCAGGAAACATCCCACCAACATCCATCCCTACCGCTATCCATATCTCGTAAAAGACTTAAATTAAAAACCTAGTCTAAGACCTCCTCAAATCTGGTGTGTCATTCACCCTAAGCACCACTTGTAATCCTCTCCAAGACTTCTTGTCCACAAAAAGGATGCATCGTGGAAGATCTAGCATTGACTTTTGTGCCCTTAACCACCTCAACATTAAGGATAAATTCCCCATTCTCGGTCATTTATGAGCTTCTAGATGAGCTCCATGGGGTAACATTTTTTCCAAATTGGACCTTTGCTTTGGCTATCACCAGATTCGAGTGCACCCTGAAGACATTCCAAAGACAACCTTCCGCACTCATGATGGTCACTATGAATTTTTGGTCATGCCATTTGGCCTTACAAATTCCCCTTCCACCTTTCCAGCACTCATTAATAAAATCTTTCAGCCTTTCCTCCGTCAATTTGTCCTAGTCTTCTTTGATGATATCCTAATCTACAATCACACATGAGCCAAACACCTCCAGCATCTTGACAGGGCATTATGAATTCTGGAAAATAATACATTATGTGCCAAATAGTCCAAGTGTTCATTTGGCCTCAAGAAGTGGAATATCTCAGGCACATTGTCTCTGCCGACGGGGTCCATGTAGATCCAGACAAGATCAACGCAATACAAGAATGGCCTCGGCCAACAACTCTCAAGAGCCTTCGTGATTTCTTAGGCCTTACCGGTTACTACTGCAAGTTCGTCAAGGACTATGGAAGTATCGCGGCACCCTTAACTTCCTTATTGAAGAAGGATGCCTTCACCTAGAACACAACAACTGACCAAACATTTGTGGCTCTTCAACAAGCTATGTGTAGCACACCAATTTTGGCCATGTCATACTTCACTCAAAATTTCACCATTGAAAGTGATGCATGTGGGAATGGCTTGGGTGTTGTCCTTCTTCAAGCATGTCGCCCAATTGCCTTCACTAGCAAAGCTCTTTCGGGCAGAAACTTAGCCTTGTCTACATATGAGAAGAAAATGATGGTAATTCTCCATGAAGTACAAAAATGATGGCCATACCTACTGGGAATAATTTTTGCATCAAAATAGATCACCAAAGTTTGAAATATTTCCTAGAACAACGGGTCTCCTCCCCACACAATAGAAATGGGTCAGCAAACTCATGGGGTATGATTATGAGATAACCTATAAGAAGGATAAAGACAATATTGTGGCCGATGCTCTCTCATGTGCATTCGAGGACCACGCATCCCTATCGGACATATTCATTCCCATCCCAAACTGGATGGAATCAGAAAATGAGTATGCTCTTGATCCCTCCTCACAACATCTCATCTAGCAATTAGCCACCGACCCCGCACCGTATCACATTATTGATGGGATGGTGCATTTATGCTCCAAAAGGGACAAACAGGTGCTTCCCATTACACGACCTTCATCAAGTTGTCTTCTATGAAATCCACACTTCTCCATCAGTGGGACACTCTAGATTTCTCAAAACCTATGAGCGGGCATGCTGAAAATTCTTTTGGAAAGGAATGAAGGGTGTTATTAAACAGATGGTGGCAGAATGTGATCCCTACCAACGCAACACAACAACAATTCCTAGTTTGTTGGAGCCCTTTCCAATTCTGACTAGGATCTAGATATATATCTCTATGGATTTTATCGAGGGTCTCCCTAGGTTAGGAGGTAAATCAGTGATCTTGGTTGTGGTTGATCACCTCTCTAAATATAGTCATTTATATTCCCTCACCCATCCATATAAAGCCTCCATGGTCGCCCATATTTTTGTGGATCATATTTTCCATCTGCATGGCATTCCTTCCTCCATTGTCTCTGATCATGATGCAACTTTCACCAAGTAACTTTTGGACAGAGCTTTTCCGACACACAGGCACCCAACTAAAGATGAGCTTTGGGTATCACCCCCAGATGGATGGCCGATAGAAATTGTCAACAAGTGTTTAGAAACGTTCCTTCATTGCTTTGTTTCAAAACAACAACACCATTGGACAAAGTGGCTTCCCCTTGCAAAGTGGTAGTACAATACCTCATACCACACTTCTACTAAAATGACCCCATACGGCTGGGCGGCAGTCTATGGTCAAAATCCACCAACCCTTCTCCATATAACCATGATAGTTCCAGAGTTCATGCAAATTGACACTACTCTCCACAACCGGATCGATTCTCAACACTTTACGAGCCAATATTCACATGGCACAGAATCGCATGAAGAAAAAGGTTGATCAACACCACTTTGAGTGCACCTTCCAACCAGCGATATGGTCTTCCTTCATATCCAACATTATAAGCAGTCATCCTTAGAGATTAAAGGGTGTCATAAGCTTTCTACAAAGTTTTATGGGCCATATAAGGTCCTCCGAAAATTGGTTGGGTTGCTTATGTGGAGCTTCCACCTTCCTCTAGAATTCACCTAGTTTTCCATGTCTCTTGTTTGAAAAAAATTATAGGAACCAATGTCCAAGCACAAACCACTTTACCACAACTCGATAATGAAGGCTTCATCCTTCTCGAACTAGAAGCCATCCTGACAAGTGGATCCGCCAACTCCGCTCCCACTCCATCACATAAGTCCTAATCCAGTGGCATGACATGCAACCAAAAGATGCAACATGGGAACCACTTCTCCATATTCAACACCAATTTCTACATCTAAAGCTTTGAGGACAAAGCTTTTTCCAAGAGGGAGGGGATGTTAGGAACCCGTGTTCCTACCCTTCTATTTTATTTATAGTAGATTAGTTACTTTGGACGCATATGCTTTGTAAATCATCCATTCAACATATTTGAATAATCCCACATGTGCGGAAGTAGTAGTTTCTTCGATAGGAATTAGTATATAAGAAGATGTTGAGGCTCAATGAAGCATACACAAATATATTGTATTGAGATTTCTTAAAGGAGGTTTCCCCAAGAGGCCTGCGATTTAATATCATTTCAAGTTCTTTTGCTTTAGTTATTTGTTGCAAGTTATTTCCATTTCTAGTTAAATTGTTGTGATTGGTAAAATAGTGTTGCAGGGTCTTCACAAGTTGGAGGAAGGAGGTGGTAGTCGAGTTCTCGCACCCACAACACCTCATTAGAATAGATGAAAATAAAATTGGGTGCAAGAATTTTTTTCCTTGACGAGACCTACATACTAAAAGCGCCAACAAAGGAGTAGGAAGGGTCTTTTCCATTATTGATTGTCATATTTGAATGCAAATTAGATAACATAAAATATTATTAATGAAATATACACCTTATAAATTGGAATATAGGGGACATTAACTCCTAAAACACAATCAATCAAAAAAATTGCTATGGCTATTGCAGGCCAAAATACTAGATGGGCATGGGGTGAGATCTTGTTTCCATGAGGCCCTAGTGACCAATAAGCATAGGAAAGGGAGAAAGAATTATGTTTAAAGAGAGATTTTACAATAATTCCAGCCAGCGTGTGTGAATATTATCTTAAGCGAGAAATCAAAGTGGTAGTAAGGAGGTGGAACGGAGATCTCCCCTACGACACCACATTAAAGGAAATGAAAATAAAACTGGTAGAGAGATTTTTCCCTCGATGAGACCTCAATAGAAGGAACACTAATGAAGGCGTAGCGAAGGTCATGCGCTCGCCATTGATCATTATTTTTAAACGTAAATTTGATAGCTAAAAATATTATTAGTAAAATATACGCCCTCTACATTAGAACATGGGGCACATTAACTCCCGACATAGTCGATAAAATGTGTGGTTCTATGAAGTGCAAAAACCAAAATCCTAGTGTAATAATAAAAAATTGAATCTTCATCATTGTCGAAAGATCTAGAAGGAAAACATGCTTACAATGATGTAACACCCAAAGATGAATGAAAGAGAGGCCAAGAACATTCGATTAGCCACATTAGTGTCTTGTATGGAGAGGTGAGATCACAACATGAGGGGATCGAATGGATGCAATCATAATAGCTCCTTCACCACCCCTGCAAATAGGGAAGGTTACAAATGTCCATCATTCCGATGTTTTCGTCAAGTGTTGTAATTTTTCTTGATCTAGAGTTCAAAAAGGTCTTCAGTGTCTTACCTATTAAAATAGAAGAAAAAATTAAATTGTTTTATGGATTGGAATTGAGAAGGTGTGTGCTTTTGTAGGAGCTCATGGAAAAACTCTACTGTTGATGGATTGTTGTTCAAGCAAGATGGGGAAGTATGCACTCTCAATATCAATAGTGGTGCTATGCAAGGTGTCATTGTTGTAAGCTCTCGTTTTCTTGGAAGATATGTGGAAGTGTAAGTATGAGAACTATGACACTTTGCCATCACTAATTATTTTGAAAGTTAAATTACTTGTTTAAAAATGGGCATGTTCTTGGATTACTTAAGCGAACCGAAAAAGGCGTGCACTATGAGCAAGTGGTTTGCAGTATATGCAAATATAGGGAACAACTCGAGGCTCAATGAGTTTGATATCGAGCACTCTCACATGGCATTGCATTAATTTGGAAACACTTTTGTGAGAAGAATCTATTATGAGGTGGTTTACATGGCTAAAGCTCGAGGATTGACTTCTAAAATTTATATTAGGTTTTGGTTTTGAGTACAACAACAATGTTTGGAAAGTGACAAGAGGGAACTACCTTAATTATGAGTATGTCCAAGCCCTTGAGTTGGTGCTCCTGCGCAAAGGAGAGCCTTAGGCCAAGTTTTTCCCCCCATTCACTCACTAACATTCCTAATGGAAATCATAACCAAGAACCCAACCACCGAAAAATAGGATACACAACTAAGGTTTTTTTGAAATTACCCCACATTTCAACTTGCATCTGTTAAAGCATAAACCTGTCTCTACCCTTTTCCATTTTGCACCACTTACCACATTATCTTTGTCACATGAATGTATGACAAGGATATCCCAATGTGTATTGAAAACTCTCATGTTCAACCTTGTGAAGAATCTTTTTCATTTTGAGCACTTTGTTTACAATCTTTTGTCAATAAAGAAGAAAGTCAAGAGAAATTTCTATTTGGTAAATTCTATGCACAATATACGAATCCCAAAGGCAATTTTGATGTGACCTTAAAATGTGTGTCAAATTTAACTCTTAATATACTATGATTTTCAATTGTGTTCACCATTTTTAAAATTGGAATTGAGCATGTTTTGTCGACATAAAATTCTTTATTGTACTATGACTTTTTTCATCCATAAGGATGGGTTGCTCAATCAACATTGTTAACTTGTTTATTAATTCTAGGGTACCGAAAACTATAATGCATGATCATGTGCCTCTTGTAATACATAAAGAAGGATTCCAAGTCATACAAAACTCCTTTGTAGACTAGTATGTGGAGTTGATCATTTCATTAACTTGCACGAAGCTAGCTCTTATCCTTCCTTTACCCCTACCGAAAAGTTTTAAGTCTTGTCTAATATGAGCTCGGGGCAGTATTTATAGGATTATTGGAACCCCTTGGTCGTGTCAAGTGGAAAGGTAAGGTATCTTGGACAATGCTTGGTTGGCAATAAGTATCCAAAAACTTCCCCATGTTTTTGTTTTTCTGATCCATCGCCTTAGTCACATGCCATGTGTAACCTTACACTAGTTGTCGACATGTGTTTTCTTGTGAGGATTCACTCGCCCTTGATGCTAGGAATTTTCCTCCACTAACATAGTATGATTTGTTTGCCTCGGGTTTGCGAACATACCATGCATGGACAAGTGTATAGGTAGGTATCGCAAATCTCAATTGTGCAAAATTCATTACTTAGAATTTTGAAGTGTCTTTTTAGAGTCAAGTATGTGGTGCTTTCACCCCTTGTCCTTTACTATCGGTGTCACTTCAAGACTTATTTTCTCATGCCACTTTGGCATTCCACCATACTACTTTGGCCACCTTCTTAACTGGTGTTGGTTCCCGGATGCACCCATGTGCAATGTGAGCTACCTCTAGATCAATTTTTGGGAGTACTTGATAAAAACATCATAGTGTCATTATGTAGGATTAATTTTTATACACATGTTTTGTACTATATTGTATAATGGCCATGTGTATATGTTATTTAAGCATATAGATTATATTGAAAATGGTGTAGGATATTCTCTAGGTGCTTTTTAGGGTTGTTGGGTAAATCTTCCTAAAACAATTCTTACATTTAAATTTCAAACACGAGAAAAACACTTGTGTGCAAGAGAGTATTCCCCATATTTAGGAGGTTGTACTTTTAGAATATAGTGAGAATGACTCGTGAATAAAATCCATATGAAATATTTTTAGTATTGAATAAAGGATTGGTGATTCATGTTAATGATCTAATGAGGAAAATCAATGAGGAATACATGTGAAAAATAATACAAAGCACATGGGCACTTGGAAAATCTTTAACCGAAAGTCAACTTATGTTGTTGCATTGTTACCCAAGAGATGGTGCAACAATGTTGCATGAATTCATAGACATTCTTGGATACATTGTTGTGCAAATTCATCAAACCTACTAAATTGAAGGAGATTCCTTTGATGTTCACCTAAGTTTAATTTCTAGTGCATATGTGCATTAGGAATGTTCAACTCAAAATTCATTGTGCATTGTTGTGTTGTAGTGCAATAGCACATCAAACAAACATTGAGCATATTGGAGGGTGTCAATGTGTTGGGTTGTTAAAAAATTGTCGAGATTTGTGCCTCGAAATGAGGGCAATAGTTGTGTTGTAGATATACTCACTTTTTGAGCCTATGTTGTAGCATTAATAGATTATCTAGTGTGGGGCCCATATGGCTATGTAGTGAAATAGGCATGTGTATTATCCCATGAGTTATACCATATTTTCCAAGTGTGTGATTGTGTTATAAAATTAACACCCCCGATTATAAGGGATGGTCATATAACGAAGATTTTTAAAATGGCACCATTATCTTCAAGAGTGTGTTAATGAAGTGTTAAAGCATGTGATCTCTATATGATTGTGTTGTTGTGCCAAGCCATTAATTAATATTGGTTATTATTAATTTATCAAAAATGTGTGCACCGCTTAAGCACATTCAATATCAAAGTAGGAGCTTTAATTATACATCTTGTACACCTTCAAAGGTTTAAGCCTTATGATTGTGTAACCAATTCTATGACCAATACGAGATTGGAAGGTTAGGTAAAGCAATCAAATTTTGTTGTATCAAATTAGAATGGATGTATTAAAGCTCACCACCATAAATATAGATGTGAAATTGATCCGTAGCAAGGTAATAAAAAATTTATAATGTCATTTGAGTCTAAGCTTTTAGTATTTTAAGCTTTATTGTGGCCATGAACACAATTTATTAAAGCTATAGTGTGATATAGGCTCTAGGGCTGAATTAACGGTTTTGAGCACCCTAGGTAGTACTTGGAGCCAACCCCACCTCTCAATTTTTAAAAATATTTTATATTGGGATACTAACAACATAGTTATGTATCGATTATTGACATGTATGAAAATTTATTCAAAATTTCCAATCATTACTTGGAGAGAGGAGAGAGGCAAGAGGTAGCAACACTTTGTAAATGCATTATGTATTGTAGTAAATTATAGTTACTGAGATATACAAACACATCTAGAGTTGGAAATTATGTGGAATGAATTGAGCTCTTATGTTTATTAATTACTACAATGCAAAAAAAAATTGTTATTGTTTTCATATACAACTGTGTTTGGCGTTGCGACACCAACACCCCCTTTAAAATGGCATGCCTCTAGTGGCTTTAGTGTTGTCTAAAATCTAAATATACAGTGGCAATTCGAGGAGGGGCCCAAGTGAGGGAAATGTAATAAATAAATTAAATTTGTTGTTATAATATCATACATCGTTGGGATCAATGACAATTGTTCGTAAAAACCATAAAACAAATGGCAATCCCTAGATGTCTACTTTACATAGGCCTTAATCCAAATTTCTAGGCATAACATAGTTTGTTACTTGAAAAGAAGTCTAGTTGCAAACGTGCTTAGGAATGGAGATTCATCATTCGCATGACCCAAGAAAGGAATTAAATATGAATATCTTGTGAGTTACGAGACACTTTGTGCAAAGGATGCAAAACTATATATGAGTGTATTTTGGCATGCTTATCATAATTGTGATACTTATGTACCGAGTAAAATCACAATCACTAATGTGTGAAGAGAAGCAAGACAAAGGGGAAAATCATGTTGTTTATGCTTTACATCATATAAAAGAAGTTCAACAATCTTCAAGGCAATATATTAAATGGTAGACAATATTCACCATTTAATACACGAAAGGAAAAAAATACAAATGGATCGTCGCCAACACAAAAATATATCCAAAAATAAATAATGAATAACCCCTTATATTGTAAGTTAATTACTAAATGTGTTGAATGAATGAATCACTAATAATTTGAAAGGTGAAGCAACAATATCACCAATAATTTGACAATTAAACTTTTACACCCCCACACAAAGAAACACCTTCCAAATGTTTTAAAGATGGGATTTATATTTGGGAGCAAATAATAAATTGTGAAACATCTTGGTGTCAAACTTGTCATGATTATAATGCTAAGGTAAAGACCACTATATTTACGAACTATCCTCAATTCCAAAGGTAGCATCAACTAATGCCCATTTAAATAGTTAAAGTCGGCATTCCTCATCAACTACACCTAAAACAATTTTATGCAATGACACTACTACAAATGCTCTTCAATATTTAGCCTTATGCACTAGTCTTTGAAGTTGAAGATTAGAGCTTGATAAATCTTGCGAGAATGACATGGAGATTAGTAAACATTAAGACTTACAACAGAACCTTATGCAGCTTGAACATGATTATTTGAATGACAAGCACAATAAATGACAATAGCAAAGATTTTCAAGCATGCCCTTATTTTTGCATTATTGTGTAAAACCAATTCTTCAATTTTATTTAGTCTTTGAGGTTAGAGCTTTGATAATCCTTGTAAGAATGACATGGAGATTGGTCAATTTTGAAACATGCAACACAAACTTGTGCAACATTAACATGTTCTTTTGGATGAGTGCAATAAATGACCACAACAATGATTTTCAAGGATACTCTTAATATTTATATTATTGTGTGAAACCAATTGTCCAAATCTCATTTAGTCTCTACTTTGCTCCTTACATCCCAAGGGATAAAAGAATTTTCTCACCTCATACACAAAAGAACGAGATGTTTGGTCACAATATTTTTCTGTAAGTTTATCCAAATGTTTTAAACTTTTTCAAATATTAAATCTCTATATGGTAAAATCACTCTCAAAATATGGTTTTGGGATATACTTTAGATTTCGTATTTATAATAATCTAGCTAATTTTTCACTGAATCGGTTTCAACGGTTCTTTAACTTTCCTTTCATAGAAATTTAGCTTGTTCCACATTGAATCAATATCAATAGTTATGGTGTGGGCATCATTATTTACACTCTCAATTTCAACGGTTATTGTGGAAATCAAGTCTATGTAAATTCTTACTCCGATATCCAAGCATATTACTCGAGCATACCTTTCAATTTAATTGAGAAAATATACTTTATTCTACAATCCTTACCGAAAAGAGTCTTAACTTTTAATTAATGAGACAGCTATTAAAGTGCTCAATAGCATCCTGGGGCAAGGTTCTATGGATTAACAATAATGCACCGGATTTCACCGGAGACAAAAATTTAGAAGATGGAAATATGCCTTGAAACAATTTCATACCAATGAATGCCCTAACCTGCAACAACAAAGTATATATCCTCACCATACCATACCGTAACGTATCGTACCGTACAAATAAGCCAATATGTAAAACCTCAACGTTGAAAAAAATACTAGTACTTAAGATCTTCTATTTTCATTGGCATAATTATATATGATGAAGAGTTTAAATTCCACTTAGAAATAAGTTTCAAAATATTCCGTAATTAAGCTGTATATTTCTACACACGTGTTTTATTTGTTTAGACAATTTGAAGCCATGTCAATAAAAAAACACGTCGAAGTTTACACCACTTCATTCCTCTATCCTAGTCCTAATTTGGCAAAGCCTAATCCAGCTCCACCTAATCCAAGGAGTTGTACACCTGCATGCTAGTTAAAAATTCATACAACTCACCTAGGTGTGTTCCAATATTTTAATCTAACACAAGCATGTTTCCAATGGTGGTCATCGTTTTGAATAACGAATACACCTCAAATACATGACTCCTGGTAGTGTAATCGCTACTCGTTCTAGTGTGCAATTCCTCTCTTACATTTGTTTTAGTTAACATGCCAACTAATAAGATGATTGACAATTCCTCTTTTCCATACATTTTAGTTAACACATACTACTAAGGTGGTTCACAAGGTCCACTCGGCATTTGATCATGGTGTTCTTGAGGAGTGGTTGATTTTTTAATAACAATTATCTTCTTGTGATCATGGTGGTACGGTTGGTGTTTGTCACTCTCTCTAGACGTATGTGAACTGGGCTTCGTGTATATTTGAATGTGGTGCAAGTGTTGATTGACTGTGCAGGTGCTATGAGTACGTGAATGATCTCCATAAGTGCAAGAGTCTCATCTAAACTCTGTGTCACATAATAAGAAAGGATTCTTGATTAGGTATGTGATGTTTTACCCAGCATGATATCAACCTTCTATTTGAGCTATTTCAAATTTATGTTATAGTTAAGTCGCCAGAAAAATGAGAATGAGAAATTATATTAATTGTTCATTTATGCTTACCATTTATATAATGTTCTTTGCACATAGACCTAATCTCACTTAAAATCTGTATAGTGTACAACTATAGCATATATTTTTCTCAACCCCATAAGTTCAGGAATATTAAGTTCTGGAGGACCCAGGAATAAAGAGGCTCACAAACAGTTCAGTTCATGTCATTTTAAAACAAGAAAACCTTGGCACGTGAAAACAAGTGAAATAAATAATATTTCAACACATCCCATAAATAGTCCTTATTGAATTAACTTGCATTATCAGAAAGAAAACAAACACTAAGAAAACTAAACTAAACTTAATAACAAGAGGATGGGCACATTCAGATTATTTGTTTACTTCGATCAACACCATAGAAAAGCCCTTCCTGGTACTTACAGCACATGCAACTACGATCCTATAGTCACTTCAATAATACAGTAATCATGGATATTCTCCAAGTGAAGAAAGTTGCGGGTTTAAGGCAACAAAATTGAATTGGAAATATTTCTGTACAACTTCTGAAGATATTACCATTTAACTGTATTACTCAGATATTGCAAAAACCAACCCTGTTAGTACATCTATCATTCATGTGTACTGCCAAATAACCCTTTGATTTAGGTCCTGACAAAAAAGCATGCCAAAACAAAGGGTTTCTTACATTACCCCTGCAAACATTGGCATACGCTGATAGCCCAGTTATTGAACTATCATTAATGTTCAAAACAATACAGATGAGATGAAACACAAAAATAGATCATTACAATATAGAACTGTAAATAGCTACATTGCCGATAGAAATATACTGTGAATGGAACCCTTTGTATTGCCCTCTTTAATTAATCATAATTTTCCCTTAATCTGAATGAAAGTTTTTCATTATTGTTTTATTCAGAAATTTGTATTTTCACTTCTTACGCCCACGTTCTTTCTGCTGACCCTTAATGGATTTCCTTTTTGATTGGTGTTGATTCCGATGATGTGCTTTGGAATGACCTCCATCCTTGCGTACTTTATGAGCGTCTCTTTCTTTTTAACATTAAAAACAGTAACTGCCTGAAAAAGTACATTGCAAAATTTCACCTGGGGTTATTGAGAAAGAAGAAAATATACAATAGACATTTATCACTGGGTTTTAGAGGTCAATCTCATAAACAAGAGCAGACAGTGAAGATATGGCATAGAGCTTAAACATGTGCCGTTCGGTAAAACAGAACTTGTTAATATCAAGAATATTATGATCATGGCTGGAGAGCACTTTCTGCAGAATTTTATCACTCTGTTACTTTTCCTGATTTCCAATTCCTGATCCTTCTGCAACTCGTCGAAACTGTATAAAGCAATTACAATTAAGATTGAAAACGAAAAACATTATTAGACTATGTGAGGGAACACAGAAAATAAGGCTGCTTACAAACACAGTACCTTCCGATGCTTCCCAGGGTGTTTTGGAACTTTCCCTCCTGGAAGCTTCTTATCAAATTTCCCAATACTGGCTGTTGCAGAACTTGCAAGGCCTGCTGTGTAGCCTAATTCGTGTTTGCTAACTTTTGTAGGGGTGTCCTTTATTCCTGTTATAGGTAAGCTTGATGCTGCTCGTTGAACAGTACTGTTGCCCAAAAACAAACAATTCAATGTGTTAATACATTGTAATTTTGAGGAATAAATCCCACCCCCTGGTTTTTGTAAATTGAATTTCGATGGGGCCTCCAAGGGGAACCCTAGTCTTTCGGGGCGGGGTGTCTTCTTCGAAATGATTTAGGTAAGTTGTTGTGTGCAGGTTCCTTCCACTTGCCTAATGGAACCTGTAATCAAGCCGAAGCACAAGCTCTTCTTTTTGGCATCAAACTAGCAGTGCA
This sequence comes from Taxus wallichiana var. yunnanensis, assembly GCA_018340775.1. NCBI lineage: Eukaryota > Viridiplantae > Streptophyta > Pinopsida > Cupressales > Taxaceae > Taxus > Taxus wallichiana. The sequence goes on from CM031236.1 coordinate 265,142,591, forward strand.
AAATGGCATCTCCCATCTCCTTATCAAAGGGGATTCAATGATCATTACTCAAGCCATCAAAAAAGGCAGAGCCCCAAACTGGACACTCAACTTTTACATATCCAATGCAGTTTTTTGGCTTTCCAAATTGGCTTCATGGGAAATTCATCACATTTACCGAGAAGGAAATCAAGCTGCGGATTTCCTTGCCAATTTCAGTGTTTCTCAAAGCCCCCTTTCACTTTCAACCAATGATTGCGGTGAGTGGCCAGGTCTGGCCGCATTTTGGAAAATGATGCACTCTCTCATGTGGCAAGGTAAACGTCAGCGACTCGTGCGGCGTTCAATTTATTGGCTCCTTTTTGCCCTCTTTCGCTTCATCCTGCCTATCTGTCTCTAGCTTCTACGAAATTTTCTCTCCCAATATGGAATTTGGACCATTTCCTGGTCTTTTTTTGAGGGGCAAATCACAAGAAATGGCGTTCTATGGGCCTGTCACGCAGACCCGGTTGAAAAATGTGTTTCAGCTTGATTCCATCCAGGTTTGCAGGGCCATTGAGGCCATCATTGGGAATGATTATCTTTAGAGCTCTGGACACCCTCGGGTCAATGCAGAAATCGCTTCTCTGTTTGTGACCCACCTGCTATTGATTGGTGAAGACAAAGCTGAGGCAGTTAATATCGCCCGTCATTTCATTCATTCTCGTCACCTAGTCGGGCTGGAAGAGGTGGTTTGGGGTTCTGTTTGCCTTCCTGCTTCATGCTCGATGGGGTAGATGTGAGCTCGAAAGGGGTGGACAGGGAGCTGGTTCAAGAATTGCAGAGGAGAAACAAGGTATTGTGGAGGTTTGCTATAGCAGTACATATGAAATGCAAATCCAAGGCGACGGAAGGTGCTTCCATCTCTCAGCTCGATTTGGAGGAGCTGGACAGGCCCATAGGTCCGATTCCCCTGCGCGTGACTCGTCTTCGAGAGCGTGGTGTATCGGCTTACACTCTTCTCCTTCAGGTCTCACAGCAGCAAGCTCCTGTCCGTCGCAGCAGCTCCAGGCTTCGCCAAATTGCTCCTGCGGAAGGGGAAATCTTATGCCCCAAGACTGAAATTGTTGATGTATTTGGCTAACGGCAGCAAGGCCTATCAATATAGTTATTATATATAGTTTTTGGTCTTTTTGGACTAGGGTGAGATAAGTTCACAATGTCATTTCTTATCACCCTGTTTTCGTTATAGATACTGGTTTTTTGTATCGGGTGGCAGGTTTTTATGGCTACTTTGTTAACCACCCTGTCGTTATACATACTGTAAAGGGAGGGGACCCAAGAACCCCCCGGTTCATAGCTCCGGTCAAAAGCGTTTACCTCATCAAAAAAATTGAGGAATAAATCAGATATGGTAGCCTTTCACATCTAGAAAGTGAACACAATCAACAAAATCCCATCATGTTAACTGATAAATATGCAGTAGATATTTCTTCATTATTTTTGCTGTAATGTGCATAAGAGAAAATTACCTAGGTAAGGAACCAACTTGTGCTGCCTTTTTCAGGATCTCTAGCCAATTCTTCTCATTCTTCTGAATTTGTTTTCTTTCCACCTTTTCTCTGCTTGAAGGGGTCTTCACAAGGTTCTACATCAATAGTACGAGCAAAATTGTTAAGCATTTGAAAATATAAGTATACTGGTCTTTCCGACCAACGTTATTTGGCTGGGGAAATACAGAACAAAACAAAACAAGGGCAAATGAGATTGCGATATGACCCTGCCTCTTTAGAACATGTAGAATATGAAAAACTGTTTTTAAATTTCTCTATTACTGCAGACAATCATTAGTCTATATAAAATATGGACTTGACACTCCAGCTGTAACTGATAATCAATTGCTTGGACTCCATGTGTTGGTCTCAAAGAAAACCACTAAGAATATAATGATGTTCTGTTGCTGGCAGATGCTAAATAGATGAATCGGGATTTATTAAAATTTAAAAGAAGAAGAAAATAAAATTATTGAATGGGCCGGAAAGAAATATTCAAAGATAAGAACATTGTTTGAATGAGACACAAGCATAAAGCATACTTACTAAATAGTGTAAAATTACCATAAAGACAAAGCCCTCTACATAAAATAAATATACAAAAGAAAGTAGTTGCTAAATTCCCATCGAAATTTTTCAGAAAAATCAAATCATAAAACAATGTTTAAAATGATCTAATCTTAACACATTTTTAAGACATATAGCATGATGGTGAAATCCAAGCAAGCAAACAGAGAAAGTAACTATAAGATTCGTTTTGAAGAAAAAAGCAATAAAGACACCGATGAAGTCTAAAACTAAAAGATCTACAAGGTATGAACTCTTGGAACTTGCATGAAAGCTGAAAAGGAAAAATTAAATTAAAACCACAATCAAAGCACAAATCCCAATGGTCAACTTTCCAATAACAAAGTTGATGAGAAAATTATATGCATATTTCCTTAAACAATAGCACAAAGGCTATAAAAATATATATCATACAGCATGAAAAAGAGAATGAGAAAAGAATCATTTTATGTGTACGTATAACAAAACATCAGCTCAAGTCCATGAACAACGAGAGTGCTCAAATAGCGAAACTAACCAAGAAGTCGGATGCCATGTGTGACCAATTCATTCACTTCATGGATGAGGAACTTGCTGGGAGTATCACTCAACTAAACCAAAATGGGTGGTATGTCTCCTTCATCCTGATTCTGTGTTATCTGAAAGGGCACACAAGAAGCAGAGAGATATAGGGTCTCGGTGTGGGATCACCTCCAGCAGAGTTAACTGGGAGGCATGCTTTTCCAATCGAGATATGCAAGAAATGGCTTTTGTAATGAGAAAAAATATATCACCAACTTAGTCTACTCGGAATCAATTGATGTTTCCTTCCAGAGGCAGATTCCATCAAAAATGTGTCTCCAGGACATGAGGACACACTTTCACATTGCATAGGAAACCAGGCTTGGGGATTGCCAGGTTGTCCCCTTGACCTGTAATGAGTCCCAACAAAACATTAATATTTATACGGTTTAGAAGACTCCTTGGTTTTATATCGTTGAAATGTTTTGTTATATGTTTATTTACAACAAGTATATCGGTTTAGTGATTAGTTCCCAGAACTTATATTTCTATAATGTTCTTAGATAATAAATTACTGAAAAGAAAATTGTTTTTATATGATGTTTCCTATACCACACTCGGATTTTTAATTTGATTTTTGTATGATGTTCATTGTGCCTACTAGTAGTAGTAGCAGCTGTTTTGATTATGTCAAAGTGCGAGGCCAAGCCCCTAGAACCTGAAGAGAAAATCTAGATAACAAAAGACAAGGAAAAACTTCCTAATCTAAAACTAAGAAAAGAAATGACTATTTAACTAGGAGAAACTGGAATTCGAAATGAAAACATTTACAAGAATAGATCTACCCTACAACAGCTATATAGTTACATAAAAGACGAGGCAAATTTTTAAAACGGAAACTCTCAATTTTTGGCGAGTGAGCAGAGATATGAATCAATCAGTACCAAAGTCTAAACCCTAATAAAACCTGACTACTATCCCACTGAAGAAGGAAATATGGAGGAAGGAAAATATTGGCAAATTACCCACTTGATCCAACCTATCAACGCGGGATGAGTATGTTATATTGATGTAAACGCATTATAATAAACATTAAACAATGATCTAATTGCAAAACTAATTGTGGCATTCATATACTATACTGATGCGGAAGTGTAAGAATAGATATGGGAGCAGGTTTGCTAGTATATACAGATGACCCCACCTAGAGAGATCTGGGCAGCCCTCTCCCTGCTCCCTATATTTCTTATCTTATCCATCCAGCATTGGAAAAATGAACATATGGGATAAGTTGACTTTGAATTTTTTTAAAATAAAAACTCACAGGAAAGTGTTGTAGAATTAATATATAAATGATTCCACCTGCTCAGTAATGCATCAGAACTCTACCAAATAGAACAAAAACATTACAGAATAGATAGCTGAGAGAAGAAAACATAAGTGTAAGATGTATGTATCAATGTAGAACCTTACACGAGTTAAGTATATAATACCACAACTCGGTGTAAAGAGTTCTATGTTTCCTCGGATGCGAATCGGTGCAGTAGTAGTCCACCGGTAATCCCAATGTGTGTTGCAGTGAAAAGAAGCAAAAAGCGAAGGAATGTGTGCTTAGTTTGTTCAAATTACAATTGCATTCAAGAAGTGACATTGTGGGAGCAATCTGAGAAAACCAGCAAGTTGATACAAGTAAACGTAGAACTGCTAGAGAATATTCTTGACTGTAAAGTAAGGTTTGTGGACAGAGCATCAGAAAATCAATTCTGACCAGAGCATATCTTGAGTGTGAATGCACAGGAAAGCAGCTTTGGTGTATGAAAGAAGCTACTCAAGCATCATTTCTGTTTGGCATCCCTCCATTTGGCCAGTGCATGTGAAAAATGTGTGGACTTGGTAGAGCACTTTATAGAAGTTATGCAAGTAGCAGGAAATGCCCTTCCTCCTTGTTACTCGTGAGTCGTGTGCATGGCTATGCAACAGTGACAGGCCTGTCCAGTCAGAAAATCCTGGTTCATGGGTGATTGTCCTTTTTGAGTTCCGTGTCGAAGTACAAGAAGCAATGGGAAGCTGTGTAAGGGGCAAATCTGTTGTGTGTGTCTGTCCACAGTGGATCACAAGAGTGGTTTGTGGATGCAAACGCAGGCACGAGTTGTAAACCCATGACTGGTTTGTTGATGCATGCAAGATTTTGTGAGAAAGTGACCTTTGTGGGCACATCGGGCTACAAGATGGTGAACTCTTTTGAAAGTGAAGCCATGGTTTCTTTCACGTGCATTCCTGAGAGCATCACTGATCTGTTGAATAAGATAGCTACGGCTGATGTGGAAACAATTTAGGTGGGGACCAATCACCTTCAACACCGCACCCTACTGGTGAGTTTGTCTCTTTCAACTTTTTAAAAATCTTCTGCCTTGCAATTTTTGTTAAGCCTTCCACACAATTCACAAAGTGATCTCATAATCTTTCCCTCAATCTCGATTTATCACCCCGAGGGACCAGATTGCCAATAGGAGGTCAATGGGTCAAATCTCGCTATCATCATTTTTCAAACAAATTTTGGAAAGGAAGCTGATTTAAGGTTGTATGCATGTGCCTGGAGGCTTGGGATTTTTTGCTTAAATAAAATACGGGTCGGAATTACGAAAAAGCAAAAAGATTAAACCTTGGAAATTAAACCAACCACCATGGTGTGTTAGTAATATTGAGTTTTAGAGAGTTCTAGAAATCAACACCTGCATGGGTGCACTTATGTATCAACCGGACATGTGAGCCAAAACAAAATTACTGGTCTAAAAGACCATAGGCCAACAGAATAAACAACAGAGGCCATGAGACTGAGACTGAGAAATTACTCGGCAACTCAAATTTTTACTCTGCCTAGGACTCAACCAAAAATACTTGGCATATTGTTTAATATAAAATATATGAAGACTTGTTTTAATGTTTTTTTACTTGTTTTTCCTATTTTTTTGACAGACTTGTCAAGTCTACGAGCTGAATGTGCAGACCCGCAGAGTCTCATAGCTAGGTCTAGACTATAGCCTATGCTAGCTTCTCGAACCATCCATAACCAAAAAGTACAGAAGAAGAGTGTCATGTGAGAACAGTCAAATCCATTCCCCCGCAACTCGAGCTTTGTAAAGCCCACCTGGTCCTTTATTTCATCATTTGTTGCAAGCTCCGCATCCTTTAGGTGCTGCTCCATCCTTCAGGTGCTGCTCCATCACCTGCTTCTGCTCTGACAGTGAGTGGAGCTTATGCTCCAATCCATCCGCAGTCTGTGTTTACCTGAATATCACTTCAGCTTTGACTGGGCAGCCTCTCCTCCTTTTGAGAGGACATGTTGTTAGAAGTGGGGCATGGCATTCGACAGGTAAGGCTGGCCAATGGGTATCACTAATACATGGCTGATGCAGCCATCTTGAATGATTCTTAACTTGCCCACATACAAATGAAATCCAGCCAACATCTGCTTCCATGAATCTACTTCCTGCCCGAGATGGGTTACTCAAGCATTCATTTCCAGGAGCCCACACTTGGTGTGCCTACAGCTTTGGCTTGCATTCTGCTTCTTTTTAGTACCCCAACAACATACACAAAATCAATGCACCTCCTTTAATGTCACTTCCTATGATAGCTTCAATGGTAGTCATCTTGCTGAGATTCCATAACCAAAATATAAAGAAAAACAGTGCCACATGAGAACAGTCAAACTTGTTCCTCTGCAACTCATGCTTCGTGAAGCACATCTGATTCGTTGTTTCATCCTGTTGCTGCAAGCTCTGCATCCTTCAAGCACTGTTCCATCACCCACTTTTTCTCTGACAATGGATGGAGAATATTCCAATAAATCTGCAGCATGTGTTCGCCTACATACCACTTCAGCTTTGGTTGGAAACCTCTCTTCCTTTGAGAGAATGGTTGCAACAGGTGGGGCAAGGCATTCAGTAGGAAAGGACAGCCAGTGGCAATTGCTGTTAACATTGCTGATGAAGCCATCCCAGATGATTCTTAACTTGCCCAAATACCTGTGCAATCTGGCCATCATCTATTTTCATGCCTCTAGCTCCTGCTCGAGATGGATAAGCTTTCATTTCCACGAGCCTCACACATGGTTCACCGATAGCTTGGCTTGCATTCTGCTTCTTCTTAGTACCCAACATATGCACAATCAAAGCCTGCACCTCCTTGTGTTTTGCTTTCTCTGATAGCTTCCAATGTCAGTCATCTTGCTGAGATTTCCTGTTCCCTTTCATGCCAGTACGCTGCTCCTTTAGGGCTTAGAACAAATTTTACAAATTGAAGGACTTTCCATCTGCAATGTTGAATGCAGCTTTGAGTAGATTATCTGTTACTGGCCCTGATTCCAACACAATAGCCTTCTGTTTGAAACAAAACACCATTTCCTATTGTGGCTTTACTACACCTCACAGTGGAACACACAAAAATCAACACTCAAAGCCACTTAGCACCATAAAAATGAGATTGTCCTATTGTATTCATGGCCCGACTACCTCCTTAAATTAGCCATCAAGTTCCTACTGCTGGGGTACGGATGTCATCTAACATCGTGTGAGAACAAGATATAGGAGCCTCGAGATAGAAATGATGTAGCATTAGATTTTTATTTAAGGGATGTACATGGTCTTTAAATAGAAAGGTTAAGCCTATGATCATTACTTATGTTCCTTGGGACATCCTAGCCTTCTATGAGCTTTAAGTCCTCCCATGGATGGTTGTATAGACTAGAGGTTAGGCCCATAGGATCCATAGGATGGTTAGCTAGCTAGTTTGCTTCCTTGTTTGTCTCCCAACAGCAATGTCTCCATGTAATTTTCCTTTGAAGTGAGCCAGCAAGCTTCTTTCTTCATTAAGATTATTGTCAATTTTCCAGTTGGAGCTAGGTCCAGTTTGCATTGCCCTAATTATGATTTGGGAGGTCACCTTCAACAATCAGGCATTTTAACTCCTAACACTAATTGAACTAGCAAAGCATAAGCCTTCAACAAATCTATCACTTTTGTTGAGAATTTTGTGTTATTACCTAGATTGATTGAGAAAGCTCCAAGGAAGACCCCCAAGTCATCTATTAAGTCAACCACAAGCACCTGTCATTTCAAGATTATACCTTGTTTTCTTTCTGGTTGGAATGGTAAATTTCCCTTACGAGATGTCCCTCAGCTTTAATTCCATGACCAAGGGGTACCTCTTTCATCAAATTCACCCAGGACTTCAACATGACCTCGTCCATTAGGTATGCCACACCTAGAATTGAGGGTGGTAGATTACCTGATTTCAACACTCAACATTTGTACATTTTAAAATGTATCATGTCTCCTATGGATTCGAACACAAGTCTCCATTACGAAAGCCCCAATGATTTACCATTTGGGCTAGCATCCCATTCAACCAAGATTATCCCTTATTGCTCCATCAAAGTTGAGTTTTTAAAAGCCCATAATCAGAATTCCCGATACATCTTTCCTCTGTTCCTTTCCACAACTGACCCTTTTATCGGGAGTCTACAGAACTCAGATTTAAGAGGGTAACAATATATATATATATATATATATATATATATATATATATATCTTATCTGAGTTCTATATAGAGAGGGGGCAAAGTTGACAGCCCGGGTTTGAACTTTCATCTGCCATAGGCGCAAGGCAGAGTTAAACAGTGGGAATTTTTATTATAGAGAATAAGAATATAGTTCAAATCCCTCCTACATTATCCGGAAGATGCGGAAGGAATGCTACATGAAAAAGAACATAAGCCAGATGATGGACTCCTTTCTTGCATTTGACTACAAAGATAGACTCGCGGGGAGCCATTTCTCCCTATCATTGCTTCCCTATCTATCTATTTGGAGTTGGTCGAGGGCCCTATCGGCTCGGCAAGCATCAATGCCATCGAGTCCCAACTACGCACACCTCCAACTCACACACACACACACGGGCATATATATTCTAGCCTATTTCACTCAAAAGTATACTCATACCTCAAAACCTTATAATTCAGGCATCTGGTGCCCGCTATGATTCATTTTTTTGAATCACTTTTATCCTCTTAAACTATTCTTCGTGTCATAGTCTACTACAAGTTGTCTTTTTTAGCGACTAGTCATGGCCTCTAGTAAGCCTATTATGATGCTTAGAGGTGAAGAAAAAGATGGAGCATACACTGAGGTGACGAGGTCTGTGACAGACCACTAAGGGCAACCTAGACATGCCTGAAAATATCAAAGAAAAGTTGCGGTTGGACAAGGCTGATGAACCAGGGGGAGCTATTGCAATCAATTATTGCTCTGAATATCGAGAACTCTCTAATTTTGAATTTAAAACATTGATACACTGAAGGAATTATAAGACAAACATGAGCACATTTTTAATAGATTGAATATAACACAGGGTATCCACCTTAAAAGAAATTTTAACTCTTGATCCAATGGAGTTTTATAGGATCAGGGATTATTTGATTAGAATTGCATCTAGGAAAGTGTGGAAGATATCAGCAGGTGGATGACTGAGGTTGGACTTTACTGCATGATTGAGGTTGTACTTAACTGCTTTCTGCCTCGGTTTGATGTATTTGTTTCCAATTAGTGTTCCACAAGGTCCTTGACGAGTACTAACCTATGTTGCCAGGAAACGTCCCCCAACCCCCACACCCAGCCTGAAATGTTTCTGGTACGGAAACGTCCCGGCATTTCCAGGATGTTTCTGGCACATTTCGTTGGCTTTTGCATTTTTAAAAGCCAAAAACATTGGATTTTGCTTTGGTTATTTTCTTCTTTATTGCACTGCTATTGAAGACTACTACCGGTTTTCCTCAGTATGTTAATGATCTTAAATGTCCATTATTTTATAGATTCTTTAAGCAGAGATGGCGACCACTCAAAGCAAGTTTGAATGCATGGATTTCCTTCAGTTATTCTTGTTATATTAATAGTCTTATTTTAAGAAACAATTTATTTTTATTCTCACGACAAAATATTGTAATGGATTGAAGGCAGTCTACCTGGATTTTCTGAAACAGTTTCTTGTTTAAATGGCAAAATATTGCCGAGGGCTGTAAGCTAGTCTACCTGTCTTTTCCAAAATGTCCAGATTACTTGCACCGATGGAGAACAAAATCTCCCAAAACTACCAGAGGGATTTACAGAATGTTATGGAGCAAGTAAAAGAAGAATAGATGAGATATTAACACTTGTATATTTTTCAATTTCCTCATAGAGCTGAAAATATTATTATTAAGTGCCAAGTAAATAGCTATTCTTACTGTTAAGTGCCAAGTGTGGCTTTTTTAGTGTGTTAAGTGCCAAGTGAGTTGCGATGCTTACTGTGTCAGCATCTGGGACAAATTCTCATTGTTAACCTCTTTGTTACATTTAGATTAGTGACCAGTAGGATCTCTGTGGAAATGTATATGGATAGTAAAACCATTGCTTGATAAAATGGTTGCCAACCAATAATCTGTTCTCGGATGATGATCAAACAAACTAAAGGAAAATCTAGATGATATATTCTAGAATCTAGATTATAATCATGTATATATGAAACATTGAAATTGTAACCATGTTGAATGATGAATCTTTAGAACTTCAATGAATACAAAATATTGAGTGCTTTATCTATTATGGTCCATGGCTTTAAATTTTGAAAATGAGTACTATATATATATATTAACAATGTACTGTACGGACATTTCCGTAACGTTTAAATACGCAAGGTTTTTTTGAAAATCGGTGTTTCCGCATTTCAGACCCGCACTCCATTTCCTGGCAACATAGGTACTAACACTAAAGACCTTAGTTTTAAAAACTTCTGCAATTTGCTACAAATAGATGGGTGACCTCACAGAGCAAGTCAAAAATAGTAAGAGAAGATGAATCGAGATAAAAGGAAAAACTAATCTTAAAATGTTGGCAATGGCTTTTTTGTTCCCTCCCAAGTTTTGCATGCCATTGATTCTCAAGGAGAATTGAGTCTTGGATTCCTAGTTGTTCTTATCATATGTGACGAAAAATAACCCTTGGCAGAACAGCTTGATCCTGCATGTTAAAGCTCATTTTTAGGTCTTGTGGCAGCAACATCTTATGGGAAACCATTTTGGGTCATTTCTGAAAACGACCATGTTGAAACTGAACTTGCAGTTTCACAAGCACAATACTTTGCAAGGACAATCACTTTGCTAAACAAACTCAAAACTGAGTGTCAAATTTTTAGAATTTGCATAACGTTTCAAGAAAAATGCACTAGTGTCATCAAAATCCCTATAATTTGGGACTAGCATCGGGTTGACACCATGTTGAATCTAACAATGTGGCATAGCAACAGCAATATTTGCAGAGCCCATATCATGGTCTCGCTAATAAGACATTGCATGGTCTGTCAAGTGAATATATTGTTGTATTGCAATGGAGATGCCATGTTGAATGCCTAAGTTTAACAAGATTAACACATACGGTAGTAATCATGCCGTGTATCATCCACCATTGACCTTTCACATGATCCGTTTTATGCACACTTTAGAAAGTTAATTCCCAGTTCCAGAGGCAACATGTGTCACATACTAATGGTTGGACACATGTCATGATGTCAAACTCGGCACATAACTCAATTCATTCATTTGTAGTTTTATAGCTATTGTTTATCTCAAAACCTGATGTCTCACAACGCCCAGTAGGTGAATTGTTTCATCTTCCCCATCATTTATTCTTCCCTCCAGTAGTTGACAAGAACCGTGAATATTAATTTTCATTCCAAATTGGAGATAGGGGCTTTTCGAATTTAGAAGAGGAAAGCTTGCATGCATGTGAGTGAATTCAGCTTGCAAGAGAGATAACCAGGAAGTCCAAAAGTAAAGATAGCTGTAGTAGTTTGAGTTGAAGTTAGAAAGTCAACATGGCTAGATGATTTATTTTGCTAAACAATTGATGTAATGATGTTTTGAGAGGTAATATGATCAGGGCAGAACCCAAGAGGTGCATGGAGGACAAACTACGACAGCAGCGAAGCTAGATGAATTTGCTCAATCTAAGTTGCAGATTGTAGAACATGCAGTAGAATCTAATAACAAGATATGAAATAACCATTGCACAATCGAATGCATGTGAGTCGGCAAAAGAATGCTACTTCTATTCAATAAGAAGGAATAGGGTAAAGTACATATGGGAATGAGAATTTGCATGATCAAGAAAGGGGCACACACTTTTATTATGATTTGTCTAGACTACAAATGACCAGAAAGAATGGAAAATGAGAATTCACATGATCAAACAGGAGGTAACACATTCTAACTGATTTGTCTAGTCCGTGAGATGGGTGTTATAGATGACCATTTGATGTTAGATACTCAGGGCATGCTAACATTCATCCCATGATGATCATGTCCATTCTAATAATCCCCTTAGGATTGAATGTGTTACAATATATCATTCCAAGAAAGTAGTTACAACCAGCAATGATTACAAGAGAGAACAGTTACAAGAAACATTTCATCTTCTTCCTGAGTGACAGTTACCCTTCTTGCAAGTGTAACAAATAGAGTTTTGAGTGCACAATATGCTAACAAGTGCTCTAACATGGCGCAAGCTCAACAAGTACCATTTGACGTGGCACAGAATGGTGGGTAGTGTCCACATGGCCCTTGAGTCATGTGTAAAGTTTAGTTGCTGCGCATTATACATCTTGGCATTGCGAAAGAACACAAAGGTGCATAGGGTCTGCACAGATTCCACAAAGTGTTGAATGCTTTGCACAGAACTAAAGTAATGTACGGAATGTTGTGAGACAATATGCCAACACGCAATGGTACTGTGAGCCCATGTGCGCGACGCAAGATGTCATGAATGATAAACAATGCCTTGGGGGTGCACAGGCTGTGCGGACCGTGAGTATGCAAGCACGGTGTCTCTTTGGTACTTTTCCTCAACTTGGGGTGTGCACCAAATCAAGTTAAGTGATTCCTAGGGAATCACCCATATGTTGGAATGAAAGAACAAAGATTGGTGACAATCAACATTTGTGTGGTGCGTCACCTTGAGATGTGCCAATCAAGTGGAGTGTCAAGCAAGGAAAAGAAGATTGTGATGTTGCAGATCTAGGATAGGTCATTCAAATGACACATGTCAACTTGAAGTGGCGGAGTACTAATCATGTTGCATGCAAGCGCGCAGGTGCTTAAGGTGTGCTGCCAATGAAATCTAGTGCAGCAGTCCAAAGGCATTGCACAAGTGTGCAGAGTAGAAGTGTACGAGCGAACACTAAAGGCTGCTGCAATCAAACTTGTCTGCTGATCCGAGTGATGACTATAAAATAGAGAAAAGGTGGCACAGAATACTTTATGTGACCAAAAGCAAACAAAAGTGCCACAAGGAAAAGGCAGTCTTGAGGGACCCCTTTTGTGCCTGGATCATTCTTCAGCCCTTAAAAAGCAACAGTCCACGTAGTTGTTAATCTTGGGCTCTAGGGTGATTGTGTTGAACTGATGCCACAAATCAGAAAAGCTAGTGGTGTGTTGATGTGGACTCCAATCCCTGAGAAGAAATGTAGGATGTCAAATCCATGAGAAGAGATGTATATGAACCTCATTTTTTCCTAATGTGGTGCAGTGCTTGCACAATAATGAAATTGTGCCCGCAGGTGCTTGAGAGTGTGCCACTGATCCCCATAACTTGGTGTAAAATGCTATGGATGACTACAAATGCCGAAAAAATGTGTGTGATATCAATGTACCCTAACGTTGAGGAAAGGGGTGTATGTGTACCCACGTTGCCTTCTTGAGAGATGTGTGAAGACTCCTTGTACATGAGAGTGGATTGCAGATGATGTGTATCCATGTCAAATAGATGTTATTGTTGTCACTCAGAAGTTGGACCTTGATAGAGCATGGTGTGTGTACTCTCTCTCCTGTTGACAAAATTGGAACACCTTAAGGCTGTGGGTAACCTATGTTTAAGGTGAACCTCCAGAGAGGGTTGGTTCCCTTGTGAATCACCTAAAAACGAAAAAACTTTGACAAGGAAAAGGGAAAATGAATGCGGGAAAAGGGAAATAAGGGTGATACACCAATAATTTAACACATGCATGTAACTCTACACATAGAGAATTCAAAGATCCACACACCTGCACAACTCTAAGCTATTTTGCATAATAAATTCAAGGGTTTAAGAGAAAGGACAGTGGTAGAGGGAGTAAATTCCACACTAAAGCAACACAATATTCCTATCAAACACAATGAAAAATCAGAAAACAACAGTATGAGAGGGAAAATGGAGTTTTTTTATTCAAAGGTGCAAGTACAAGGCTAGGATTGCCAAAGCAAAACAGCCCACAGTGTGTCTAATGAATCTTTTCCATGCAAAAATCCTCCTTTTACCCAAGTCGACTGCTGCTACTAATAATAGACTCCTGCCTATTTTAATTTATTTAATTTCTTTCTTCCCATTCTGTTGGCGCCTGAACATAACTGTGATTGTTGTTCCTTCTTTTTTATTTATTATTCTTCCCCTTATTTCTCCTTCCTTTTGGCGCCAACAGTGCATGACTGTTGCATGTTTCTTTATTCACTCTCTTCCCTTTCGCAAATAACAAGAACATCAGCTCTTTATTAATTAATTCCATCTTTAACCCTTGGCGCCAACACTATTTTAGGAACAGCAGTTTGCTAAATTTAACAAAAGCATGCTAATTTTAATAAAAGCACTCTCTTGTTTTGGTGCCATGTTTTGGAGCAGCACTTGCTTAATTTAACAAAAGCAAGCTATATTTATCCCTTCACCTTTGGCGCATGGAGCTGATATATTTAGCCAAGTGCTATTTTTAGCGAATGCTATTTTTAGCACCAACTATTTTGAGCCAATGCTATTTTTAGCCACGCTACTTTTAGCTCAGCTAAAAATAGCCAATCCTTTGCGTGAAAAATATGGTAACAGTTACATGTTTGGGAACGTGGAGAACTCTGCACAAGATTATATAGCCTGACAATAGACTTGCACAGAAATTTAATACTTGTGTTGTTGGGGCAAGCATATCAGAATAGCATGAGGCTGACATCAATTTTCAAGTTGTGCAGATTCTAGGGTAGACCAATCAAAATAGTGCAAGTGTGACAACAATGTTGCTGATCTCCATGTGATACAACTGAGGTAGCACTTGATACCAATGTTGTATGGAGGTGGCGTGTCAGGAGTCTAGTGTCCAATATTAAGACTCTGCAATACATGAGTGAAATTGAGAAACATTGTGTGCTCTTGCTCTGTGAAGACCTATGGAGCTAGTTGTGTAAGCACAAGACATGATGATGCAACCAAACCTGATGACGCAGAACCATGAAGGTGTTGGTACACCACCATATGGAAACAAGGTGTGTTATGCAAATAAAAGTGTAAGCACAGTAACATGGTGTGTTGTTATCCAGCGCATTACTAATCTTGAAGGCTTTATGCTTGTTAAGTATGATTGAGTGAAGAGGAGGCTTTTCCTTGGATATCAAAGTCCATTCCACCCACACTGTAGTTTCAGCGAATGCACAGTCCTTTGAGATGGGATGTCTGAGAATAAATAAGTGGATTGGGAATGGTTCCTTTTTCCACAAAGACCACAGTGATGAATATTACAACCTTGTTCAGTGATATGGCCGTTGTGCTTGCAATGGCCGCATGTAGTTGGAGTGTGCATTGTGTGTCTTCGATATTTATGGCTTGCACAGTTGAGGAATGTGGTGTCCCTCACACTGCCGTTGACATGCAGATTGCTTCTAAGGCGTATGCTATCTTGAGCATTGTTGTTGCACAGGTTGTTAATGGAAAAACTTGCACACATGCTCAAGGATGTTTTTGTGTGGAGCACTACTAGAGGTTTGTAACCATTGAAACAGTGATTGTGCAGACCATTGTTGGGATGCTCTTGCAGCTTCTTTGGCTTTGTTAGGGAGATGTTGGGTTGAAGTTCTTGGTGCACAAGTGGAAACACTTAGGCCATGTGAAGCGGGCACAACGTGGAAGCTACACATTACCAGGGTTCGCCCCCACCCTCCCATACCCCCAGGATACGTACCCGGTATGGATACGTCCCAGGTATGGTACTGATCAGTCCCAAGTATGTCTAGGTATGTACAGGGTACGTTTTGATGTACCCGGGATGTATCAGTATTGTTGGGCAGTGAGGGGGCTCTAAATTTATTTTATTTTGACTCAAACAAACTTCAGTTTTATTAAGGACTCGACTAGGAGGGCATAGCAACCACAAGGAAACCTGGAGATTTTTTAAAATCCCTCTAGTTTATTGAAGACAAAATATTCAAAAGATATCAAGAACGTTTGAGGTAATTATTTGGGATCATCGCAATTGGCCAAGGAAAGAAGCTATTCATAGAAATTTGGACATATATCTGAGCCTCCGTACAAGTTATTTATGAGATCAAATCTCAGGTGATCTTCAATACTAATAGAAAAATTTGGAACTGCAAATTGCATAGCTTAAAGTTTCAAAGAGCATCCTTTCCTAGAAACTATTAAGGCACAACATTGACTCCTTCCCGCATCCTTAAGGAGGATTAGAAGGTGATTTTGGATAATATGAATGCAAGAACCAACCATTGGACTGACCTCTTTAGTTATCATTGGCAGGTTAGAGTCAGCCTAATTAAATAGGTCCTTCAAGAGCTCCTTATATACATCTTTTATTGCCACCAGCACAACACAAAAATTAATCTCAAAGGAAATGGATGAAACACAAAGGAATATAATATTCATAGATCATAGACAATGTAAAATCTTAAGTATATTGAATGTTTTGAACATTGATCATACTATATTTTTCAAGTTTTGTATTTCTTATGGACTAAAAATTGAGTATATGTATAAAATATATATATACTTTTCTAATATATATGTACGGATGTATCGTACCCAAGGGTTTTTTAAAATTGACGTATCGGTGTGTATCGAATCCGTTCACGTACCCGTATCCTCGCAACATAGCTCACGTAGCTAAAAACAGAAAAATTCAAGAAAATATGGTGAAAAGGGTTTTGGTTTCATTGTTGGCTATAGTGTGATCAACTTTCTCGCCTTCTCGAGGTCTAAGAGGGCATTGAACATTCCCGGGTAGTATAAGTATATCAATCCTATCAACGACACTTGCGTAAGAGGTGAATTGTAACAAGACAAAGGGCTTCTTCACTTATTGTTGATATCCAAGCAAAGATAAAAGGAAAAACATGCTTACAATGATGCAACATGCAAATGTGAATGACAAAGAGGCCGAGAAAATTCCATCAACCACATTGGTGTGTTGGGTGGAAACGAGGCATCACGATAGGAGGGGACCGAATGAATGCAATCATTGTTAGAGTAGGTATTTACCTTAACTCATGTTCACCTAGATACTTTATTTACCTTTATTGTATTTATCCTCACCCACTTATGTGTGTGGATATTTCTTTTATCTTATTTAGATATTAGGAGATATAATCTAGTTAGGTATAGTTCTTTCCTTGATCTATGGTATTGCTAGTTCTTTCTTTGATCTATGGTATTGACTAGATCCTTGATGTCTAGTTCTCTCCTAAATCTATGGTCTTAACTAGTTCTTTGATGACTAGTTATTTCTTTAATTTATAGCTTGATCTACGACCTTGATTGGTTCTTAGATTGTATTCATCGCCTATTTAAGCAAGGCCCATTCTCAATGTATTGCATTGAATTCCATAATAATATATGATATTATTGTTCATTTGTTTTCGCAAAGGTTTTATGTAAAGTTATTCTGGCGAATTGCTTTCATCTTATTGATCGTGGTGTTTGATTAACATCTGTGTTCTTGGCTTGGTACGATTTGGTTATCGTTCCTTTCATGGTATCAGAGCAAGAGATTGCTATTGACATCCGTCTGTAAGTTTTATTTTGCAAATAAATTATTTGTGTATTCATATATTTGGGATTTGGTCGTATTTTGTTGTTGCGTGCATTTTTATGCAAAACAGAGGCTTCCATTGGATCCGGAAGGTGTGAAAACCCTAAGATCGACTATAAACTTGGCCAATTCTGGAGGCAGTCGTTTTTGTGGTTTTTTTATTTTTGTAGAGAAGCACACAGGCGCACCTCGGGATTTGAGCCAAGGGAAAAAAACGTGATTTTATTTATTCGAGTTTGTTGGATTTCTCGAGATCTCAGATCGGGTTTTTTTCTATTGCAGCGTATCTATCTCGGTTTGTGCACAGTAAGGTTTTCGGATCTTTCCTTTTTTGGCAGGGATGGTGTGCACGTTTTTTATTTCGGGTAAATCCATGGGTTGCTATTTTCAGCAATAAAGGTCACTATCTACACATTCCAGAAATAGTAATTTTTACCAGAAAAGTCAGTTGGATGTGACTTTCTCGAAAACACGCGACACACCCTGTAATAATAGTAAGCAAAGGTCAAATACCCATTAAAATCTTAGCCCTTGGTCATATGGTATGGTCATATGAGGGCTTAAAGCTTGTGATTCCTAATAGTAGGTGCTTAACTTCAGCCCCTTTAATTTTATTTGTGTGGTGAAGACAACAACATTTTATTTTGTTTTAGTGACACCTAAAATAAATAACAGAGCAAAATATTAAAAAACTTGTAATTTTTGATCGGTAACTCGGTTTTGAGTGCAGTTATTTGTAAAAGTGCTTGTTTTTCTGTGCTCTTTCCATTGGAAATATTTATTTTGAGACTTGCACTATAATTATAAAGAGCTAAATATGGAGAAGTGTTGTAATCAATTGTGCATGCAATTTCAGCTGAGCCCGACGTCCTAAATTTTTGGGAGTTACAGTTTGTACCTATCATGGATTCTAAGAATGATATGCTTTTCTCTGAAGTATGTGGACTTCAAGAGGATATTGTAAAATTTGTGGAAGAAAATAGATAGCTCAAGAAGTGAAATTCTCTTCTACAATCACTCATTCACGATAAGAATACAATAATACACTTCCTGCAGAACAAACTTGCTAGCCTACAACATCACCATCATATTTTGGACAACCATATCCATGCTCCTAGTCCACTTGCAGCTGTTGCTCTTATACCCACTGACATTGATCTACCAATCTTTGAGCCTGAACCTGCTTTTGACGCTTCTAACCCTATGAGGCTTCATATTACATGCTCTTCCACATCTGTGCCTATTACAGCACTCACATGTTGTGTATCCTACTACTACTTTCGATTCATGGATTTTTAAGAAGCATACCACTACATTCGGCCTCTCGCATGCTCCGTCTACATGGGTCTCACTAATGCGAGTCATTGGCGTACATTCACAGGGTATTGTTTCCTCGATTCCACATGTTAAGTGGAATTCTCGTCGTGACATTGGTTTTCGAGCAGATATTTCATTGGGATCACACATTGACAGAGCTCATTTTTTTATTCGCTCAACTCTTTTTGAGGATCATGAGCAACACATGAGTTCTGCACCTTCACTCAAGCTTGAGAAACCTGAGATTTCAACTGTCAAACATGATCAACCTAACACACATTCTGATGTTCTTTTCGCATGCACCCATTGTGCATTTTGCACCAAGTCATATGCAGACATCTTCATCCATCCGTGTTGATTTGGGGTGGATATCTGATCACTTGTGGCGCAACATAGGCATTCGTTGAGAGGACTCTACAGCGTGGCTCTTCCACCATTCGACCTCTTGCTCCACTTTCTATACCTTATGCATTGTGATGCTTCTTGTTTTGAGCATTTTTCTTTAGCAGGGGGTAGTGTATCTCTCTTGTTTGTTGAGAGATTTTGATTCGTATTTTTGACACTTTTGGCATGTCGATGATATCTCTTGTGGGGGATCTATTATGGTGGAGCCCAAAGTGTTAGTTTTTCAGGTGTTCGAGTAGTTGTTTTGACAACTCATACAGATTTATAGAGTCACTCCACCTATTCAAAGTATGGGAGGGTGTGGTGTTGATCTTGTTTCTTCTGGGTTTCGTGTCCTTGCCTTGTTACCTTGGCTTTTTGGATCATGACACTCACGGAGTTTGTGTCCTTACCTTGTTACTTTGGTTATTGTTCTTGGATCGTGGCACACCTATTTACAGCAAAATTGATCGAATTATGTTTAGTATTTTTTTGCACTTTCGACATCACTCCGCGTTGATACCTCCTCAGATGGAGCTATTCTCGTGAAACCCAAAGGTCAATTGTTTTTGAGTTTTGTGATCGAGTAGTGGATTCGACTACAGCCACACACCAAACTTCTTCAAAGATTGCATTTGAGTTTTTTTTGAGCCGAGCTTCTTGGGATGTCTTGAGCTGGTCTTTACTCTCTTTACTTTGTTGTTACTTCGGTTTTGGGTACCTTGCGGTGTCCATTTTTTCCCAGGTTATTACGACATGAGTACCTCATCAGCCTAGTTGTCGGGACTCATACTCTGGACATGCCACTTTTATTTTAGCTCCTAGCTTCACTTGAGGGGGGTGTTAGAGTAGGTATTTACCTTAGCTCATGTTCACCTAGGTACTTTATTTACCTTTATTATATTTATCCTCACCCACTTATGTGTGTGGATATTTCTTTTATCTTATTTAGATATTAGGAGATATTATCTAGTTGTTAGGTATAGTTCTTTCCTTGATCTATGGTATTGACTAGTTCTTTCCTTGATCTATGGTATTGACTAGATCTTTGATGTCTAGTTCTCTCCTAAATCTATGGTCTTGACTAGTTCTTTGATGACTAGTTATTTCTTTGATTTATGGCTTGATCTACGACCTTGACTGGTTCTTAGATTGTTATTCCTTGCCTATTTAAGCAAAGCCCATTCTTAATGTATTGCATTGAGTTCTATAATAATATATGATATTGTTGCTCATTTGTTTACTAAGGTTTTATGTAAAATTATTCGCGAATTGCTTTCATCTTATTGATCGTGGTGTTTGATTAGCATCTATGTTCTTGGCTTGTACAATTTGGTTATCGCTCCTTTCAATCATAAAGCAGCTCCACCACCCCCGTAAATAGGGAAGGTTACAAATTTTCATCTTTTTAACAATTTCATCAAGTGTTACTATAGATTTTCTTGATATGGAATTCGAAAGGCCTTATGTCTCTTCTTATTAAAATAGAAGAACAAATAAATTGTTGCATGGATTGGAATTAAGATGGTGCGCATAGCTGCAAGAGTTCGTGGTAGAAACTCCCATGTTGATGGATTGTTGTTCAAGTAGGGGGAAAGTATTTCTAGTAGGAGGGGAAAAGTATGCACTCTCGATCAACGGTAGCACAATACGAGCTGTAATCAGTAGCACGGGCTTTGGCCTACTTGGAATACATGTGGCAGCACAAGTCCAATAATTGTGACATCGTTATCGCTGACTATTTTGAAAGTTAAATTATGTGTTTAAAATTGGGCATGTTTCTAGATTACCAAAGTAAGAATTGAAAAAGGTGTGCACTATGAGTAGTGGCTTGTGGAAGTATGCAAATAAAGGGAACAACCTAAGGCTGAACGAGTTCAATATCAAGCCTTCTCACATGGTGTTGCATTGGTTTAGAAACACTTCTATGAGCAGAATCTCTTATGAGGTGGCTTACATGGCTAAATCTCGGGGACCACCTTACCCAAATTCCATTGGGTTCTTGTTTTAAGTACAACAATGATGTTTGTAAAGTGATGAGAGGGAACCACCTTAATTATGAGTATGTCCAAGCTGTTGAGTTGGTGTTCCTGCTCAAAGGAGAGCCTCAAGCTGGGATATTGCCCCCACTCACTCACCAACATTCCCACTGGAAAGCATAACTAAGAACCCGATACACAACTAACTACTAAGCATATCGTGAAATGACACTTGATTCCAACTTTCACATGTTAAAGCAAAAAACTATCTCTACCCTTTACCACATTGCACCACTTACCACCTCAACTTTGTCACATGTTTGTTGACAACTCTCATGTTCAACCGTATGAAGAAGCTTTTCCATTTCAAGCACCTTGTTTACAATCTTTCGTCAACAAAAACAACTTAGTACAAGTTTCTTTCTGGTAACTTCTACACAATATACGAAACACAATGGCAATTTTGATGCAACCCTTAAAACATGTGTCAAAATTTATTTTTAATATACCGTGTTTTTTATCTGTGTCCAACATATTTTTGAATTGGATTTGAACATGTTTGCTTTAAATGAAAGTTTTTGTTATAGTATGTCTTTTTCAGCCATATCGCGTAATCAACGTTGTTAACTTGTCTGTAGTTCTAGGATGCCAACTATTGGCCTTGCCCCTTATACAACTGAAAGAAACAATTTTTTTGAGAAAATATGGGGAAAGGGTTGTGCTTGCATAGCTGGTTGCAGTGTGATCAACTTGCTTGCCTTCCTGAGGCCTAAGACAGCGTTGAACATTCCTAGGCAGTAGAAGTATATCAATCCTATCATCACCACTGCACCATAAGTGAAATGTAGCGAGTCAGAGGGCTTCTTCACTTATTGTTGATATCCAAGCAAAGATATAAGGTCGAAGTTGGAACTTCTTAATGTATAGCGGATTATGCATATATTTGGGGCATGTATGTAAATTTTATCTTGTGTCAAGATCAATGAAAACACATCCCCAATATCAACAATTCAATATATATTATATTTATATAGTCTAGATATTTGTGTTTTCAACTCCCACACAACACGTAGATGGCACAAGAACGTTCGTAATCAAGCACATTGTACTCTCATCAACATAACAGTTGTGTTGTTGTATCAACCATCAATAATCAACCGCATTTTTACCATACAGTGGATCCCGCTGGAACAGAGTATTTCATCAGCCGCGTTGTTGTCCGCTTGACAAATTTCACGGGTGGCCGTGTGACAAATTTCACGCAAATAATAGCCACGTACCCAGAATATTCTAGCACATACTACATATTGGTTATTGAATCAATTTCTGTTAGACAATAAACTGCTCCAAATATCCTACTCCAACAGCTGAAGCAGTAAATTCAAAGGCATATATCCTTTGGCCGAAAATCAAGTTACTGCAACTATTACGGACTGGCCGGTGTAGCGTGCTTCAAACTATAAGCAGCTCAAAAATGGTCCATGACTCTGAAAAGAGGAATTGTAGAGTTTTTTTGTTATGGAAGATGATACTAAGCCTCTCACGATCCTTCTCCATTTGCCACTATTGGCTGACGATAAGAATGTGCCACATGTGTTTGTACCGTCAAAACAGGCGTGTGGTGTCACTCGCCCTGTCATTGCTTGCTCTATAACTAATGAAGGAATCAACTAAAATCACAAATACAACCACTTAAGGATGCCATTAAAAGCTTTTCAAATGATACAAGTCTATATCTTCTATGTTCTAGAACAATTGCTCTCTGACAGCTTGTACACTTAGCACATAGGAGGAGAAAAATTAATTATCACCGTGCGTTTCATAGATAGCTTACTTGTTAGACTGACCATTTTGTAGGCAGCAAGCACATAGCAAGAGTAGACCTTTCAGGAAGACCCCTGAGATGGATGATGATTGAACAAAAGTTTTAGGTTCCTAGAGGCAATATTAATGATAGAGATGGAAGTGACAAAACAAACTTGCACCAAGACACGGGTTTTTGCAGGGCGATGGAGCCGCTAATAGGAGATCAGTTTCTATCGAGGCCATAACAAATATGGGTAAGTAACCTGTGTTGGTTGCCAAGCACTGTGCCCTGGAGACATGTTGCTAAGCAGTCAGGAGGAGTGGGTGGACACAGTAGGTGTCATGACTTATTGAATAACACTCTCCTCTAAACTGTTTTTCAATAACATTCATAGCCAGAGAATATTATTAACACCCTGACTCATTGATGACGGAGACAGAGACATACTAATGATCATATAAATATGTGTGTGTACCAGCGACATCTACAAAGCGAGGCACCGAGCTAAAAACATGCCTTCAATGTTAACGACAAACTTAGCTTCGAAGCCCCAGTCTGGAAGTTGTCTCGAACACTCCTTTGATGCATACAATGGCACAGTTTAAATACATGAATGCATAGTTCCGCCGCTTACATGGATTGAAATGTCAGCAACCCAAGAGATTTGCACGATGCACCATCTGCACAAGTGATTCTGCCTCACTGACCATCAACATGTTATCACTGTAACACACCATCTCCACAACACTGCAACATGCCATCACGTAACAATGCAACATGGTGGGTTTAGCTCTACATAACACATGGAAGGTGGAGAAGAAATGTCCGTAACCAACGCATTGTCCTTATATTTGAATAACAACCATCAATGGACTGTGTTCTTGTCAGCGCCAGGGAGCCTTCATCCAGTTGAAGGCATGCCTATCGGCATAATGATGGACAGTAATAGAGTTGAATTTTTATTATAGCGATACAAAGTTCGGTACAAAGACTTTGGTTTGTCTCCGTGGTAATCTGCAGTGCAAATATATAAGGAAAAGTTGAAGATAATCAACGCTGCAAACTGCAGAAGGAAACCATGCCAGCTTTCAGAGCAAATCTATAGCAGATACTAATCTCGAAAGCAAAATATCACTTCTTATAGAATTTAATATGCCTCGAGTAGAGTGAAATGCACTTTAATAAAGCTCCATGCAAATCTCAAGAATTAAGCTGTCATTCCCCAAGAGATCCTGCAGCAGATCCATGAGCTCACATACATGCCGGTAGCTAACAAAATTTCCTTTCTTTTGATTATATATTCACTATAGTAATGCCTGTGTTTTCAGGCTTTGACAATTAGCAGGTTCAGATTACAACATTAATGTGTGGGCACCATTATGTCATTCGAGAAATGTCAATGCTTCCAACTTCGTGAGGAACATTCAAAGTGCATGCAGTTTTTCTTTGCACCCTCCAAATGAGAAGACTTGGATTGAAGGTTATTCAAAATGGTTTTCTTCCTTGCAAGAAATAGGAAAATGAACCTTCAGATCATGACAACAATGCAAACCGTTGCACCGTTCTGTCAACTTGTCCCAGATCAAGATTCTAGCAGAATTAGCGATTGCGATGGAGCCTTGCACCATGTATCTATGTCCCCATTTGCTAGAGAACAACGGTGATTCCAACTTTATAGTATCCCATCTGTTCCTTAGGTTGCAATTACTAGTACATCTTTAGTGCTTGCAGTGTGTGTCTTTTTGGACTCCACTCTTCTTTGGGTTTATAACCTTTTTCAGCCATTTTTGAGAAAAGGGTGGAAGCAAGATCGAAATTGCCTTTCTTATGACACAAAATAATAAGTGCATTGCAAGTTGAATGCTGGGGAAGAATATCTCTTTCCAACATTTTATATAACAGCATGTTTGCATGATCCAGCTTACCTTCATTGCAATGTTTTTTTATTACATTATTGAAAGCATGAATTTTTCGCTTTTGATCAAGCTTGTCAAGTACCTCCAAAAGAAGCCCAAATTCCTCTATTTTGCAATATTCATTGATAAGTGTGACATAAGTCACTTCACATGGAACTAACTCCCTCTTAAGCATTCCCTCAAATAATGTCCGTGCTTCCTCTACCTTGCATTCTTTGCAAAGTCCATCTATCAGAGCACCATACGTGATAGAATCAGGTGTACAGCCATTTTCTATCATTCTGTCCATGATCTTTATAGCCACGTTAACCTGCTTCGCTTTGCAGTGTCCATAAATCATTGCAGTATAAGTCACCTTGTTTGGTACCATACCCTTTTCAAGCACTTCAGAGAAGTGTTTTTCCGCACCCTCCAAATTTCCCACTTTGCAGAAGCCACTTATCAGTGCTGTGTATGTATGAATGTCTGGTTCACAGCCATGTTCAATCATATCATCAAACAATTTCAAAGCCTGGTTTATATTGCCCTGTTTGCAGTGTCTACTGATTAAAATTGTGTAAGTTACTTTATCAAGACATAGCCCACGTTGAATACACTCATTCAACAATCCGTGAGCCTTATGTATCCTACCCTTTCTGCAAAGACCGTCAATTATTGCATTATACGTGCAAATACTAGGCCTACAACCCTCTCCAATCATTCTATCCAACAACTTAAATGCTTGAGTCAAATTGCCCTCTTTACAGTGCCCTCCAATCAAAACAGAGTAGGTCACAGCATTGGGAGACAAACCCTGCTCCTGCATTCTTCTAAACAACATTTCAGCTCTCCTCAACTTTCTTATCTTACAATATGCTTCAATCATGGTAGTATAAGTATAAACATTAGGCTTAGAATTACTGCTCCTTACCAATTTCAATAGCAGTCGAAAAGCTTTTTCTACCCATCCTTTCTTGCAGAGACCATCAATCAGAGTACTATGTGTATAAACATTTGGCATAAAGCCTTTCTTAACCATTCCCTCTAGCAGCTCAAAAGCCTTCTTCACCTTACCCACCTTGCACAAACCATTGATTAGAGTTGTATATGTAATAACATTAGGTGCACAACCTGTTTGTGACATTTTCTCAAACAACCCAAATGCTCTGCCCATATGACCCCTCCTGCAATAAGCATTGATGATTCCAGTATATGTAACTGCATCTACCTCAAACCCCTTTTCCAACATCTTTCGCAAATAGCGTTCGGCTTCTCTGAGCTTCCCTTCTCTACACAAACTCCCAATCATTGTCTTATACGTGCAAGCATCGGGAGAAACACCATTGGCAACCATTTCTCGGTAAAATTCTTCTGCTACCTCTGAACTTTCCATCGTCTGACATAATTCTCTGAGAACACAATTGAAAGAATGCACATTCAACGACAGCCCTTCATTATTGATATCAAAAACAGTCTTGACAGCTTCTCTGATCTTGCCTGCTTGGGAAAAGCTTCTGATCATATACCGCAGCACATCCTGCGCTTCCTCGATTAGACCACCATTAACCAGGGAAGTAGTCATGGTTTGGTAAAGATCAAAATCAAGCTGGTGCTTTGGCTGTTTGACTGTCCAATAGAAGAAAGAGAGGGCCAGGCCCTGGTCATCCCTCTGAAGCTTCTCAACCACTGAAACAGCTTGTTGGGTACTCAGTTTAGGGGCCAAACGTTCTAGAGGTAATATTGAACTGCCTCTACGGTAATGTTGTGTCACAATGCTGCAGACTTCTCTCACAAAATCAAAAGGAGGAGAATTCTGAATGAAATTGGCCCTACTTGTACTGATGTTTCTCAGGTTAATTATATAGGGCAATATGGATGAAGCCACCAAAGCAGAGGTGGTCCGATAAATAGTGTATGAAAAGCGGATTTGCAGAAAACAGACCTGTAACTTATTATCGCCATTGATTGTGTCCATAAAAGGGTTCAATGTCGAACATGCCAGACTCCAGATTTTTAAATCTGCCGCAGGAATTTTTGCTTTTCCTGAACCTCGAACCATTTAGGTTCAGAGGTGCTGTGCCCTATTTTGTTCCTGCTCCTCTTAACTAAGTCCGTTTAGTTTTGTTTTTCGTATTTCTGTCTTTTGTGTAAAAGCTTTTGTAAATCACTATTCGATTTGACCTATTGTTGCCTTTTTTTCTCAATGAAAATTGTATAAATATTTCAAACATAATTTGGAAGCCAAATTAATTTGTCTAGTTTGGGGTAGTGTTTTAATCAAATTAGATTTTTAATCATATTCAAGATTAATAAAGGCCATCTTAAAATAGTTTTAAATTATGGTAAGTATTGATTTTATGATATGTTATGCTATTTTGAATTTGACAAATCATGATTGAGATTAAAGAATGGAATGAACTCAAGAAAAATATGTTGACAGAGTGTAAGATAGTGTGCTTAAATGATGTGCAAAGGCAAAAAGATAGACATCAAGGTAGTGTTTTAATCAAATTAAATTTTTAAACATTATTCATGAAAAAGAAACGATTGTTCAAGATTAATAAAGGTGATCTCAAAATTATGTTAAGTATTGATTTTATATATGCTATGCTACTTTGAATTTGATAAATCATGATTGAGTTTAAAGAATGGAACGAACTCACTAAAATATGTTGACAGAGAGTAAGATAGTATGCTTAAATGATGTGCAAAGGCAAAAAGATAGACATCAAGGTGTTCACGAAAACTCCGGATCTACAATGGTGTCGTGGATAGATTTGTTGAAGGTGGATAATATCGCCATTGAATGTGTATGAGCATGATAGATACAAATCTAAATGTGTTTAGAAAGTTCATGAACCTATCTTCCGTGAGTTAGTTCCTATCACTTTCTTTGTGTGGGTTTGCTTGTGTATGTAGATTTACTTTTCAAGTCCGGAATGTTGTGATGACTATGACACGATCGGATGTTGTCTCTCCTTTATTTCGAACTTAGCT
Organism: Taxus wallichiana var. yunnanensis; assembly: GCA_018340775.1. Lineage (NCBI taxonomy): Eukaryota > Viridiplantae > Streptophyta > Pinopsida > Cupressales > Taxaceae > Taxus > Taxus wallichiana. Next base: position 265,170,470 of record CM031236.1, read on the forward strand.
TTTATGTCTTGACCTAAAAATGGGATTAATGTGGATGGGCTAGATATCCTCACTACGTCCTTGATGATGTGATGAGCATTGCCTACATATTGATACTTTGTAGAGGGATCAACCCACTTGTGGTTCTCCCAAGCTTATGATAAGATGCAAGATAATATACATTTTTAAAAATGAGCCCTAACACTTGACAACGTGCACTTTGGACATTATACTTCATAATTAAGTTCAATGTATGATCTAGGATTGCACATGGATGGCTATACATACATACATGCATATCTATAACTAGTTTTTGGACATCGTACTTGGAAAATGATTCCTAGATGATCATCACATGTGTCCTATATGCCTTAACAAAGGCTAGGGTGTGTTTGTAATTATAGATGACATTTTATTAGTTTTCTTGCTCAAATAACCATATAATATTGTGTAGTGCCCACACATGAAGGACCAAAACACAAGACCAAATAAACCAGGATTTTTTGTCTCACTTATTGTTACAAAGACACCACTTGGGCTCACTTAGAATAACACGACATCACACTAGATGCTTACACCCACATGGACCCACACATACAACAAGATAACACCACATGTACATCAATGTCACACTTCCTCAAACAAACGAATACAAAACTATGACCCAACCATAATATGAACTCAACATAGGCATGTTCCACAACACGGTCATTTTCATGGTTTACATCTTTATTACAATTAAGTTCCCATTGTATAGCCTTATAGGTTCAAAGAGCATTAAACATGTAAGGGCATAAATTCCCTTTTCTCAAAACTTCATATACTTTATTTCACATAACATTTATCTTAAAATGAGTATACACTATTTGGTTCATTCCTCAATTGCCATTAATTATCCATAGCTCAATTGTTAGTTAAAATCATTTTAAACACATATGAGTCTCCTAATACTCATTCTTATGCTAAAGGTTCATTTCTTAGAAAGTATGCTTACTTTACATTTTGTTTAACCTTCATTGCAAAAGGGGAAAATTCACATGAAGATAAGGGGAGAATATTAGTTCAAAAGAGTGGAAAATTTCCATTTTCCATCTTTGTGATAATGTTTAACAACAAGAATACACTCCATTCATTTAACGTATTATTACGACAACTATGCAATTAACTATTTAGTTGCATCATTCATGATATGTTTGTGAGTCATTGATACCATGGAAAATACAAACAAAGAGGAAAATAGATACAAACACAAGTGTAAAGCTTTCGTTACAAATCCCAAAGCAAATTCGGATTAGATTTGACAGAAAGAACGGTGTCTTGTGACGTTTTTTGTAGGATCCGTTTGATTTGTGAGCTTCTTGTGGATTATAGATGCTCCAAGTACTTTGAATGTAAGACTGCTAAGTCGCGAGCATGAAGATGTGATTTTGATGTGATTTGGGTAGCATAATAGTATGGAAGATTGATTTGATTCACCAAATGATTGCAAAAAAATAGCAACATGAACTCTTAAAGCTTTTGTGGATGATTTTCAAAGGAAGGATCATTGATTTATAGTTGGGGAAAGTGAATCCTCAAGCTAAGTTGTGATTGATTTGATTTGGAGATAACTAAACATGACTGAGCTTGTTTAGTTGAGTTTCTAGATTGATTGGAGAGTTAGATTGTTGTTCTTGATTTGCAAGAGTGAGTCAAGGTTGAGTTGGAAAGGGGTTGCACATGTTTTTATTTTTAAATTCCATATTTGTTATTTATTCACCCAAAAAGTGTCATGAATAGTTGGTTTTTAGAAGAAGTTAGATAGATTTTGAATTGCCATGACTTGGAAGATAGCTTCAGTTAACTCAAATGTTGATCTAAGTCAATTTGAACACATCCTTATGATTATAATAATGTTTTTTAGTTCTAATTAGGACTTGAGTGAACTTGGGTTGAGAGGCGGATAGGATTTGAGGATTATTTAATTTATTTAAATGTAAAAGTCGACATGTGGATTTATTTATTTAATTTTGATATTTAAATTAGCTAAGGGGACGATAAGGTGCAAATATGATTAATTAAATTAATTCTATATAGGAACAATGGTTTTAATGATAATTTGAATGATTACAATACATAGCGGTAATTTGGGGATGTCTACATTTACCCCTCTTTAAAGTGTTATTATGGAGTAATAATGCTTTAAAGAGAGTAGACACGCGTAGAATGGTGGATGAATGATAACAAAGTGGTAGGGATTGTCGGATTTTCCCGGTGAAGCATTTGTATGCCCCAACAAGCTCAAATTAGTTGATTAGATTTCCCCCTCGGCGGGTGGGTGACGCGATGGAGCAACAGACAACCACTTGATAGGAGAGAGAAGATATCGTGGACAAATAGTGATAAAAATGATGAAGAAAATTAATGATTTCGTCACAGAGGCCAAAATAGAATAATTAGGGTTAGTAGGAGGGTATAAATAAATGGATGGGAGAGGTAACAAATATCGTTGTTCATTTTTGCTTATGGATTTCTTTTTCCCCTAGAGGGATATTTATGCTTTGTGATTTGGGAGAGATGGCTCAAATGCCGTTACAATGGAAACATCGTGTAGATCACGTCCGAGAGTTTGACAAACAACGGACGAGGGCGACATGGTATGCCACTCAAAAAAGTTCATTTGAGTGTGTTTATTACTAGTCAGAAGTAGATGAAAATTTGAAAATGATGCTAGTGCACGCACTCAAGCACGCTAGTGTAGCCCGTGAAACGTAATAGCATGTTAAACGTGTTAGTGTACAAGTAACAACATGAATGTAGAAATAGATGTGTTATCTTATAAGTATATGTGCTAGCATAAATGCACTAACATATAATTATATGCGCTAGCATACAAGTGCACGCACTAAGCGTATTAATGGGTGCGCTAGCATAGCTAGGTAGATGTAGAAGAAAAGAGAGAAATTGAAATTGGAGAAATAAGAGCTAACAATTTGGGTTTGATGGTTTTCGGGAGAGATTGTTAGTGTTAGACGTATGTGCGCGTCATGGAAGACTACGGTCGTTTGAGAGATAGATGACACTTAGAGAGAGCATATAGTTGTGCACACTTTTGGAGGCAATATGCCGACATAAATTACATGATGTATGATATTAGACTAGATCACTATTTATTGATCACACTAGGCTGACGATGGCATAGTGAGAGCTATAACTTCAGGCTACCAATGGAGATATGATTGTGACTCGGAGGACGTGTATTGGATCTTGCGCGTTGCTGATACACGAAAGATTAGTACAATGGGATGGGCATGCGAGATGGATATGAGGATACATATGGTCACTATTTGGATTGTATGACATACCTAGGGAGAGGATGTTTTTCACCCGTGTGAGTGCATGAATGATTCGATAGTGGCACAATTGCCAATATACTTATGGAAAATACATACAAAGAGGAAAATTAAAACAAAACAAAGTGTAAACCTTTTGTTGTAAATCCAAAGCAACCTCAAATTGGATATAACTGAAAAATAGGGTTTAGTGACGTTCTTTGTAGGATCCATTTGATTTGTGAGCTATGGTTGATTTGTGGATGCTCCAAGTACTCGAATGGAAGAATAGCTAAGCCACAAGCATGAAGATGTGATTTTGATGTGATTTGGGCAGCATAACAATATGGAAGATTGATTTGATTCACCAAATGATTACACAAAATAACATCATGAACTCCTCAAAGCTTTGGTGGATGATTTTCAAAGGAAGGATCATTGATTTATAGCTGGAGAAAGTGAATCCTCAAGCTAAGTTGTGATTGATTTGATTTGGAGATAACTAAACATGACTGAGCTTGTTTAGTTGAGTTTCCATATTTGATTGGAGAGTTAGACTGTTGTTCTTGATTTGCAAGAGTGAGTCAAGGTTGAGTTGATGAGGGTTGCACATGTTTTTGATTTTAAATTCCATATTTGTTATTTATTCACCCAAAAGTGTCGTGAATAGTTGGCTTTTGGAAGAAGTTGGATTGATTTTGAATTGTCATGACTTGGAAGATAGCTTCAGTTAACTCAAATGTTGATTTGAGTCAATTTAAACACATCCTCTTGATTAAAATAATGATTTTTAGTTCTAGTCAGGACTTGAGTCAACTTGAGTTGAGTAGATGGATAGGATTTGATGATTATTTAATTTATTTAAATGTAAAAGTGGACATGTGGATTTATTATTTAATTTGATATTAAATTATCTAATAAAATTAGCTAAGGGGGTGATAGGGTGTAAATAGAATTAATTAAATTAATTCTATGTAGGAACAATGGGTGTAATGATAGTTTGAATGATTATGATACATAGTGGTAATTTGGGGGTGTCTAAATTTTCCCCTCTTTAAAGTGTTATCACGAGTAATAGTGCTTTAAATATATTAAACGTGTGTATAACGGTGGGTGAATGATAAAAAAAAAGTGGTAGGACTTTTAATTTTCCCTGGTGAAGCATTTAGATGCCCTAGTGAGTCTGAATTAGTTGATTAGATTACCCCCTTGAGTGGGTGGACGACGCGATGGAGCGATGAACAACCTGCTTGATAGGAGAGAGAAGAAGTTGTGGACAAACAAAGTGATAGAAATGATGAAGAAAATTAGTGATGTTTTCACGAAGGCTAAAATAGAAGAATTAGGGTTAGTAAAAGGGTATAAATAGATGGGTGGGAGGGGTAGAAAATATCATAGTTCATTTTTACTTATAGATTTATTTTCCCCTGAGTAAGATATGTGCTCTAAGATTTGAGAGGATAGCTCATCATTCGCAACGAAAACATTGTGTAGATCGTGTTTGAGAGTTTAGATGGACAACATGATGAGGGCGGTCCGATATGTAGCTCAAATAGCTAGAAGTAGAGGAAAAAAATAAAATGATGCTAATGTATGCACTTAAGTGTGTTAGCGTAGCCTATGAAACATGCCAAAGTGTACTAGTGTACACGCCGGCGTTTAACTAAGAGAAAATGCGTTAAGCGTAAAGTGCATTAGCATGTTAAACACACTAGCATACAAGTAACAACAGAGTGTAGAAGTAAACATGTTATCGTAGATGTGTTAGTGTAGCGGTTTACGTGCTAGCATAGATGCGCTAGTGTATAACTATGCATGCTAGTGTGAAGCACTAATATACAAATACATGTGTTAGTGTATTAATGGGTGCGCTAGCATAGTTAGGTATATGTAGAAGAAAATAGAGAAATTGAAATTGAAGAAATAAGAGGTGACAATATTGATGTGATGGTTTTCATGAGATATTGTTAGCATTAGACATATGTGAGCGCCATGGACGATTGCAATCATTTGAGAGATGGATGACACGTAGAGAGAGCGAGACAATTTTGTGAATCTGCTAGAGGCAACAATCCTGACATACATTACACAGTTGTATGATATCATACTAGACCATCATTTACCGACCCCGTTAGCCGAGCGATGACATAGAGAGAGAGCCATACCTTCAGGTTATTGATTGGAGAGATGACTGTGACTATGGAGGATGTGTATCGATTTTTGGGTTCTAATATAGGGCATATTAGAGCATTGGGATCAATATGTGGGATGGATATGAGGACACATGGTCATTATTTGGATAAGATGACATACCCAGGGAGGGGATGGTTGTGCACATGTGTGAGCGCATGGATGATTGGAGAGTGGTGCAATTGCCAATATCCCCGATGGCTCTTATCAACAGTTGTTTGTTGTCGATAAGACATGTAATCACTTTCAAATGGGCTTGATTGGCGTAGTGGAAAATCTAATGGAGGCCATAGTTTTTACATGGGGGTCATGTATTATAGCTCATTTATACAAGGATTTACACTTACTTGTTTACATATAGCAAAGGAGCTTGGGTATGGAAACATTTCTACATATATGGTCATGGGTTCATAGGTGATTTACAACTACGTATGGTGACATGGAGACCATACATGTGATACATGTGCGACTACGATGATTTTAAGTTGATGAATGTGGAGGTAGACCATTATATTATCGGGATTCGGAGCACATCATGGAGAAGTACAGTAAATGACAGACCATGAGATATTTAGGAGTCATACATGAGATACTTGGAGGTGAGCGGTGGTAGTTAGGGCTGACTTCTTTGGAATTTTACCACGGGCATGTGACACATGGTCATAGGCTGTGGATCCAAGGATGAAACCATAATATGATATATGGTATGTAGGGATCACGCCCGATGACTTACTATTCCATAGAAACCATAACATTAGGGATAACGGCAAGGACCATGGGTGGACATCGAGAGATGAGAGAGAGGTGGAGGTAGATCGGGACGAGTAGAGGCCGAGGCACGGTTATAGGGATATGTATTAGTATAGGTGTAGGCACATGTTGCATAGGTTCCTTTATAGGTGTTGATTTAATTTCCAATACAGTTCCGCTAGGTTCCAAGATAGGAAAGATTCCTATATAGATTCTCGTATATGTACAAGTGCTATAGTAAAAGTACATGTATCATTACAGCTCCATTATAGGTCTCATTATCACCATCAAGGCCACTTTGAGTCCTGTAGGTGGACAGGGAGATGGATGTGGTTTGGGGGACATAGATACAGTGTTGACGATGGTTGGGGTCAGGGGAGATGAGAGTGAGGATGATATCTCGGGAGTAGTTAGCACATGTGTCATTACCAGGGACCATTAGTAGTAGAGCTATATTTACAAATGCAAAGAGATGAAGTCATCGAGAGAGATTCCATTTTTATCTTGTTACAAAAACAAATGCAAAGAGTGCAACACATGACCAGAGAGAGAGATAATATTATAGGACATATATGATAGGTTACGATTGAGAGACATGTCGCGCTTCATGTCGCGGAGGAAGGTGGGATGACAGATGTGTTATAAGAGGTTATTGTTTTATCATAGGAGGTTAGTTATTACAAATCCCCATATGAGGCAATAGTTCATAAAGGACAGAGGGTGCCAGGATTAGTTAGAGGGTAGGTAGCCAATCGATCGGGATAAGTAGATAACAGAGGCCATCTAGATCATTGAGATCAATGCGAGATGCCACCATTGAGAGGCGATGATGAGAGACCGGTAGTCCCAGTGTAGGTGAGACTCATCCATGAATCTATGGATAGACATTTTATATTTTTGTATATGCCTTGTGATGAAGGCACATATTTATGTATATAGATTCCCTTGATGGCACTTTGATGTGCATGTAGATGACATTTTGAGACATGACACTTGAACTTTATTGATGTATATGGACATGTTATTGGATATATGATAATCTAATGATTTTCTTTTGGTTATTATTTTCTACTTTATTGATATGAGGAGACACATAGTGTAGATGATGATGTTGTATGGTGATTTATTATGGATATATGATGACATGCTCATAGCTTAACTTCCATTCAAAGATTATAATCTTAGAGTAACCTATTTTGATATTGCACATGTAGACTTAGCACCATGTTTATTGAAATCCATTATGAGCAACCCATATGTGCATATAAATCACACACATAGAGAAAAATATAAAATGAACCCTATATACACAGTAATTTGAATGCACACTAAGGTTATATAAGAACTAGGATGTTAACAAAATACATGTAATTATTTAAAAACAAAGTTGATAAGAAATGTAAAACAAACCCAAAAGATGCGGCAAGATGTATATATACCATGTCTATGAATAAACTAAGATGATAACATAATACATGCAATTGGTCCAAAAAATGTGAAACAAACACGCCAAACAAACCCAATGTACACAATACTTGGTTTACACAAAGCTATATGTAAACTAAGATGCTAACAATTTACATGCAATTGGTCAAAACGAAGTTAAACAAAGCAAAACAAACCCTATATACATATTAATTGATAAATACCTTGATTATAAATAAGTCAAGATGCATACAAAATACCTATAATAGGTCTAAAAATGAAGACAACATTTGAAAACAAGCCCAAAAGATAAAGCAAAATGATCCAAGATGACAATAGAATAGTAACAATTAATCAAATGAAAATGAGGAATGAAACACAAACCCAATATACAAGGAAAGATGATGACAACGAGACTAACAATGAGCCAAAATAATAACAAAATACAAGCAATTGGTAAAAATAAAAAAATTGGAAACAAGCCCAATATACAGGGAAAAATTAATACACCAAGGCTATTAATGAACCACAATGGTAAGAAGATACCCATAATTGGTCAAAAACAAAGAAAAAATTCAAGGAAGACCCTACACATACAGTAATTCAGACACACCAAGGTTATATTCAAGCCAAAATCCCAACAATATTACTTATAATAGGCCAACAAACAACAACAATACAACACAACTTGAAATAATGACATCTAACTATGCCCTTAATGTGTTCCACAATGAAGAATAAGTAGATGTGAATGCCTCTAAGAAAGGATACATGTAAGGGGATTGGATCGGACCAAAGAGCAGAGTTAAGCAACTCCTCATGACACTCTTATTGGATCTTGTTGAAGTTTTATTTTAAATTGATTAGATCATTTTTCCAAGCAAAGATACATGTGAGGAAGAACATGAGATTTGAGATGCCCCAAGTGAGGATACATGTGAGGGTTTAATTGATTGTCCTGACTCCAACAAATGATACATGCCAAGGATAAGAAAAGTGATAATCATAGGATGGTTTGGAAAGATCACTAGGATTGTAGTAAAAACACGATATTGTGTAACCGTGTTGACAATTGCCAAGATTTTGTGAAACATTTTCATGTGTTTTGAATGTTTTTTTTTTTTTTTATTATTTAGGTTTTTTTGGTCTTTGAATGTTCTAAATGTTTTTGGATTTTATGATGATTTAGATTTTTTTAATTTTTTTTAATATACAAATGCCAACGATATGGGCAAGGTGTACTTAGACCATACCAAACATGGCACAAATGAATAAGCTCGTGAAGACCAAGGGAGGGAATATGATGGAAGCATCCGAACATGGTTATTGTGATATGGGATACACCTCCTAACTAGGAGGAACACATGACAAATAATGGTTTGGAATGAAGCGATGTAAGCCGTACAAAATTAAGGTATGAGATAAGTCATTGTGTCGATATGCCCTCAACACAAGGGATAATCTTAGAGGATTTAGGAATAAAACTTCTTCAGATGAACCACATTTATGTGTTCTTTGAGCTCTTTTTTATATTCAAAGGATAACTTGTATGCACTATATACAAATTTAATAGTGATAATGTACGGTCCCAACCAATTAGGTTCAAACTTTCTCTATTTCCCCCTCTCATTGGTTGTATTCTTTTGATTCTCCTTGAGCACAAGGTCACCGATTTAAAATTTCTTGGTTTTATGCATTTGTTATAGCTATGATGGAGTATGTTTTGATATAATTCTAAATTATCTAGGGCACAAACCTACTTCTCGTATAAGAGTTCTAGTTCTGCAAAGTGCACTTTTTGGTAATCATCTTCATGAATCGGGTATTGCGACGATATGTAAATGGAAGGGAGCTCGGCTTCAATGGGTAATATAGATTCATATCCGTATATGAGGGAGAAGGCGGTTGCTCCAATTGGAGTATGGAACAAAGTTTGATAAGCCCATAGGGCAGGATACAAATGTGTATGCCAATTTTGACCGTACTTGTCAATAGTCTTTTCTAATATTGATTTTATCATTTTATTGGATGCTTTGGATTGGCCATTACACTTTGTTGGTAATAGGGATTTTCCTATTTGATTAAAATATGTTTTTGTGGCTAACTCTTTGACATTCTTGTTTTTTTGAAAGACATGTCATTGTCTATGATAAGGAGGTAGGGATCCCAAAGTGGCATATGATATGGTTAAATATAAACTTGGATATATTTGACCCAGTGACATAGGTTAAAGATGTGGCCTCTATCCACTTGGTAAAATATTTTGTTGCAGTGATTATGAAGGTGTGACCATCGGAAGATGTGGGCTTGATTTTTCCTACTAGGTCAATCCCGAGATCGGGAAAAATCCCATGGTGAGGTGATTGGTTGAATGGCTTATGAGGGTGCATGAATAATATTACCGTTTCATTGACATGCATGACATTTCTTGATGAATTTTCACGCATCTAAATCTATGGTGGACCAATAATAACCCACATGCAAGATTTTTTTAGCTAAGACCATGTTGTTTGTATGTGCACCACAAATGCTTGAATGTACTTCTACTAGTGTTTGACTAGCTTTGTCTTGATTGAGACATCATAAGACAGTTCCATCATAGCCTCTTTTGTAGTATAGGGTGTTAGCAAGGATGGTGTAGCACAAAGTATGTTGTGTTAAGACCTCGTTTATTGTGGGAATTCATGTTTGGAGGGTAGAATTTATCTTGGATAAAGGTGTATATGTCATTGTACAAGGATTATCGGACCAACTATTTCACATATCATGCTTGGACTCGACGGATCGTATGCGGGCACTAAAATATGTTCGACAAGAAACTCACTATGCATTTGATTAATATCAAACTCAATAAGGAATGCAATAGTAACCATATCATTCGTTGATCTATTCCGTAGATGAAGAACTTTCTCAAAGGTGATAAGCCACAAATAACCTTTGAGACTATTAACCATGCACTTATATGGAATAATTTTTTCATCCTTAACATGATATTCTTTGTTGACTTGCTTGATGATCAAAAGAGAATCCCCATAAACTATTAGTTCTTTGATCCACCAAGATATAATGATATTAGGTCGGTAATAAGTGCTTCATACTTATAAATTTTATTTATACATGGGAATATAATGCGATAAGACTTTGGAATAACATTGCCATCAAGTGTGTGTAATAGAACACCAACCCCTGACCCATGAATGTTGCAAGAGCCATCAAAAATAGAGTCCATGAAGGAACTACATCAACATACAATATCTCTTCATTTGGGAATTCAAAATGAAGTATCTCGAGCTTGACAATGTTATTGCGGCATTGATTTGTTAGTGCTTGCCCTTTTATTTATTTTTGATTGAAAATTTTGATATCAAACTCACTCAAGAGAATAACCCAACTAGACGTTTGGCCTGTTAGAATAGGTCTTAACAATAGATATTTAAGAGGATCTACTTTGGTGATGATCTTAGTCATATGATTGAGTAAGTAGCGATGTAACTAGTGAAAAGTGAATGCTACATCCAAACATACTTTCTCAACTTGAGAATATTGGAGTTTGTGAGCTATAAGAGTAATGCTAAGATAGTATATTTCTTGTTACTACTCTTTGTCATTGTGGTGTGTAAGTAATGCCCCCATGGCATGCTATGTAGTAGCTGACGTATAAAGTAGCATAGGATTTTCTTGAACATGCGACATTATTATTGGAAGAGTTGATATTAATTATTTCACCTTAGTGAAAGAATCTTGATATTCATGGGTCCATTTGACCAACATATTTCTTGGAAAATTGATTAAAATGATGACACTTATTTGCAAGTTGAGATATAAAAACTAAATAAATTAAATATTTCCTTAGAGACCTCATAGCTGACGTAGATTCGGTGGGAGGCATCTTCATGATTGTTTTAACTTTAGCGGGATCGACTTCAATCCCCCTGCAGATACTATGAATCCTAGGAGGTTCCTGAAGTAACATCAAAGACACATTTCTTAGGATTAAGGCATACCTTATATTCCCACAATCATTCAAATATGTGCCGCAAGATAAATTGGATGATATACTCTAGTTTTGGATTTGGCAAGGATGTCATTGATATAGTCCTCCATGATGTTATGAAGAAAATCAATAAAGATGATAGTCATTGTGTGTTGATAGGTTGCCCATGTTTTTTAAGGCCAAAAGGCACGGCCTTGTAAAAAAATGTGCCCCAAGTGTTGTAAATGATGTTCTATGTTAGTATTATTCGACAATTTGGATTTGGTTATAACCCTAAAAGACATCCATTAGGGATAAAATTTCATGCCATGCTATAAAATCACCAATCATGTCCATATTGGGCAAGGGAAAATCATCCTTTAGATAGACTTTGTTAATATCCCAAAAGTTAGTGCAATTTTGATTCCTAATGTATTTTAGCAACATGTAAGATTAGATATCCATTTGGAATAATTAATTGATCTTATGAAGATGGCTTCTAACAGGTTTATAAATTTCTTCCTTGACCAACAATTCCACTTTAGGGTACATTTACTTGAGTTTCTACTTGACAGGTTTTGCGTATGGGTGAACCACAAGATTGTGCACTACAAAAGAAGGATATAGACCTAGCATGTCTTTGTATGACCATGTGAAGACATCATGAAATTCAATAAGTAGTGTCATGAATGATTCTATTTGTGACTCTAATAAACTTGCACCAAGTCGTAACAATTTAGGATTCTCATTTGCTGCAATGTTTATAATGATAGTTTATTCTACTAACATTTTTTATGTATCTTTGTCTTGAAAGGATGTTGTAGGTTGGTGCGAGATCATCTATTTGATCCAGAGCGAGTCTCCTCTCTCGGCGCCTCGAAAGGCTTTCACCGGAAGATGCATTCTTTTTCATTTCTTTCTTATTCTTTTGATTCTCAAATAATTCCTCACTGAGGTTTTCACTATAAAAGATGATATTTTTATTTTTCTTGTTTTAAATTTTTTATTATGGTGGAATGGATTACTCGATTTCCTTTCCAAAATAGGTTGAATCTTCAAGGTTTATTATGGTGGAAAGAGGTCCATGGATACATGATTTAGTTGGTCCTAATGGATGAGACTAGATAAACAATGTCAAGGGTGTGAATGGAAAGGTTTTCAATAAATAAATTAGTTTCAGTTAGGTCTTCAAAGAGGCTATGTGTGGAACTTGTCTCAACTTCAAAGTCGATTCCTCCCCACTAGACATTATATCAAATATTACTAGCTTATTTTCAAAGGTTTCAAAATCTAAACCATGAAGATATAGATTTTATTCATTTAACATGGGTTTGAGATAACCTTTTTCTTGTGTGTTGAGTCCTTTGCCTTTCCATTTTATTTTTTTCATCATTTTATGAGCCTTTGTGTATGTTGGTCTGAAAAATTGTCGGTTAGGTAGGTCATGGGGAAACAGGCCAACAGTGTGCAGGGCATAGCCCCTCTTTGAGACAACAAAGTGAAACTGGTTTATTGCTAATCTATCAAGCAAGAATCATGCAAATCTACACTATTCTAACTTCAGGGGTTTTGGGATCTCATCCCAGTAGAGGTAGTTCCAACTACGAACAGAAAGGTAGGAGGGAAGGAACGGAGGAGGGTAGATCTGAAGGAAGAAAAGAAAAGAATTCCAAGACAAAAAGGTCAGAAGGTTTATGCTTTGGGCTGGTAGTAAACAGAGCCAAACTTACTTGCATAAACAAATAAAGCAATACTGATGAACAAATGACAATAGTAGGAATGAATCCAATAGAATAAAAACATAGATCTAACTTAAGAAAGATCTGATGCAAATAACACACATATGGAGCACAAAGTCTGAATACATATATTAATATTTCTTCTGTTACAAGAAAGTACAAAGTCTTTCTCTCCTCACTTCTTTTTCATACAAAAATGTCCACTCTTGAATACAACAAGTATTCTAGTATTTATAGAAGGAGAAGAAGAAAGAAGACAAAAGCAAACCAACCACTATTTACAAAATATCTTACAAGATATTTACAAAATATCTAAAAAGTCAAAAGTTGACTTTGGGCAAGTTTTGGATGACAACATCCCATGGTGCAACATGGATGATGTCATCGTAAATGCCAACAAGCTTTTTAAATATTTTTACAAAAATGATCAAAGCATACACAAGAGGAGAAGTTACTCCTCATCATCCCTTTGCTCAAACTTGATGTCTTGCTTTTGATCAGGAGAGTCGATGTGACACTGCGCTCGATATTCCATAAACTTGCTGATCATTGTTTGAATTTGATCATGATCTGGACCTTTAAAATGGTCACCAATGACTTCGCAAGTTTCTTTCTTGTTCTTGAGCTTGTCAGGTAACTCGGTGAAAGTTTCGCATGAATCGATCAAAAAATGCGATGAAGTCGTGGCGCAGGCCAAGAGGTTATTGATTGATTCTCGGTCGAAAGTGACCTCTGGTGCCAAACCTTGAGTGACTATAGCCTTGAAGCGTTGGAATGTATCATCTGCTTCCCTCAAGGTGTATGATTCACTAAGCATCCTTGAGACATCTTTGTAACTGTCTGCTCCATGTTGTATCGTGTGCCCATGGACTTCATCCTTGATTTTATCTATCCTCTCCAGGATATATTCCATTTGATCAACCTGGTAATCTAAAGCGATGAGAGCTTTGTTATGTGCACGTGGGTGATCGATAATGCTAACCTTCAATAGGTCATCAACTGAGCAGTCAACCATGGCTTGAAATGTTTCATGCTTGCAACCTGGCGTTATCCAACTCCTCGGAGAGGGAACCTGCTACTGCTTGTAGCTCCTTATTTTCTTGGGTTATATCCTGATAAAGCACTGTGAATTTCCCAATCATTTCATGACCATCTCTGAGGATCCGCTTGATCTAGGAGGATACTACTGTGCCTTGTTCTCCAATCTTAGCATATTCATTTATTTTATCCTGACTGAGAACTTCAATGGGTTCGGCAAATCACAGGAGGAGCATTGCCCATTTTCTGCAATGCTTGGAGGAGATGTTTGTTTTGTTCTTTGAGTATTCTCTTCTCCTCTTTTGCTTCTTGGAGCTTCTTATAGAGCATCCACCGCAGACAAGGCTTCTCCTTGCAGGCTTTCAGATGAGGTTCCCATTGTGACTTGAGTCACTGTGAAGTCTGTGGGAGACAGATCCTTCTTTTCCTTGGTGGGATCCGGGTAAGCAATCTCCATGACCCTCTCCCCCGAAGTGCTCTTAGAAAAGTGAGTTATCACTTTCTGCTTCTTGGGTCCCTTCTTTGGAATGATGGAGAAGTCCATGGGTGCGATGGGAACCTTTCTCTTATGCTGGCCCAGATGGTCAGATATCCAACTAGGACTTATGGGAGTGGGAGTAGAGGAAATAGAAGAAGAAACGGGAGTGAGAGGGGGAGCAATTGTAGAGGCCTCAGGGAAGAATGTTGAAACACTCGGTGGTGGCATTGATAAGGAGTCCAATGCACCATTGCTTGTGGGGCTTGGAGTTACTACAGGAGAAGAAAAGGACATGGAAATGGAAGGGATCTACAATTAGATGGAGGGAACACTGGGTGATAGATCCACGAGAGAGGAGAAGATGGAAGAGGTGGGAGATGGAAGGGAGGAAGGCAAAGAAGAAGACACATCCATAGGAATAGATGTTTCGATGACAGGAGGAGGAGAAGAAATGGAAGAAGGAACACTAGGTACCTCTACAGTTGTAGTTGTGATAACATCCTGGGTGGATGTATCCATTGAAACCTCTGTTGTTTCTTCTTCTTTACCTAGAGAAACCAGGTCGACTATTTGCTTCTCAGAAGTAGAAGGAAGGCCTTTAGGAGCTTCTTCTTGTTTGCTCGATTCTCCCTCCTTGTCTTTCCCTTTTCCTTTCGGCACATGGGCCGGTCTTGGAGGAGCTCTACCTGAAGGAGAAGTAGTGAAATCAACTCCAAGGTAGGTGAGACCATTCTGTTTGCACCAATGTTTGGTGCGCTGCAACGTGGGATTAACCCTTTCTTGAATGGTTTTCGGTGCCTTGGCTTTGTTGATCTCTGCGAATGGCCAATCATCCCCATCCATGTCAAGGTAAACTTGATCAATTTCTTGATCAGTCTCTTGAATTCCTTTTGGGACGATGGCTACGCCATAGTGGATGATCTCCTCCAGAGCTAGCCGGGAGTGATCCTTTCGCCTAATGTCTATCTCATGTGTCAGGTCGATCCAAATGTCCTCAATCTCGGGAACATGGATGGGATCAATTTTTTCCTTTGGGAGGCAACTCCGGTAGTCGAAGGTCAGCCTTGCTAGGAAGTTATGCTTCAAATTTAGCAGCTCTAGCTCAACATACATCTCTCGTGCTTTGGCAAGTGTGGGGCAGGTGTATTAGCCAACTGTAAGGGGGAATGGAGTTCCTCCTTTCTTTCTCTTCATGCACTTCTCATGGTAAGTGATTAGCTACCTTGATAATTCCAATAGGATCAGCTTTAGCCTGCATACCTTGGTAGCTTCATTGGCTCTCCTTCAAAATTCACAGCTCTGAGGTATGTGAATGTGGGGAATTGTGTGAACAATGCTCCCCATTTCTTTAGTAGCAGCAATCACACTTGGGCTAGTCCAACCATGTCTCATGTTTGACCTCAACAAGCAGATTACCTCATAGAAGAAGGCATCATTAATTTTGGAGAACTGGGAGATGTTAGCCTCGAGCTTTAGCTCTGGGTAGAATTCATATATTTTGACCTAGGGCCATACCCCATTTCGAGCTAACCCCGTGAAATCCCTTGTTGACGCAGCAACGTATATAATGTAGGAATTCATGTAGAACTTCCCAGTTGTTAGAACTTGTTGAAGCTGCTGGGAGATGGTGTCACTGATGATCTCACCCGAGCCAAAACATTGATCGGCGCATTCTTGCTCATGGTCTCCAGGTACCTCAGCATCCATTTGTGGAAAAAATGGGCATCAGGGATCCCAAATACTTTGTTTAAGAAGGTGATTGTATCACTCAACTCTTCATTGAAGTCACTACGGTGGATGGTTTGTGGCCATCTACTCACCGACTTCTTGTTCTTTAGATAAAGCTCGTTCATCATCTGCATGCATTTATCCTCATTATCGTCCCAGGCCTTCTTGCAGTCTTCGATGCTTATTTCTACATATTGCTTGTGATGAGGAATGCCCAGGGTTAGTTCAAAGTGATGAGCCATGAGGTCGATGATTGTCTTGTGTTCTTTGTCTTCGACACATCTAGTGTCTTTGTTATAGCACCGAGCAACCAACATGATGAACTCATTATTTACGGCGCTGACTGGAAGCCCAGCTGCAAAGTGCAATCCACTGCCCACTAGTTTGTTCATCCATGGGCCACTGCTCGCTTTGGTTGGTCCTCACCCAGAAATCATCCATATCAATATGACCTAGCTCAAAGTCTCTGATGTCGAGGCTGCACTCTACATATGAGTCAGGCATCTTGACTTTCTGATACTTGTACTTCATCTCTTGTTCCGATTGCTTAGCTTTAGATTTAGCTTTAGTTGGTTTCTTGCTTGATGAAGACATGTGTGAGCTCAAAGATGGATGTTGTTGTTCTGTAAGAAGAATCAAGGAGGTCCAACATAGAAGAGCCATGTCAACTATCATGTTATTCATAATAAAAGCTTACAGAATGAAGAACTAGAAATTACAAGGCTTAGGGCGCAAGGCGCAGGTTCACAACATGCTGCAGAGTCTTTTTATTGCTAGGCGCACTTTGGAAGATGTCGACATGAAAAAATTTGTGCCAATGTTGACATGAGAAAAGTTGCGCCAAGTTTAGAAAGGGCGCACTTTTGAGAGGTGTTGCATGACAAAATGCAGTGCCAAAGGGTAAAGTGCGGTGCGGGTTTGCAACATGCAACATGTTATGTAGATGTTAAAGAAGTTGCGCCTTGCACCTTAGGAAAAATCTGCTTGGTCTGGGCACTGAAAAAGTTTGTGTTGCATGGGTTTAGAGTGCGCCAAGGTGCAACTTTGAAATATGTTGCAAGACAAAACAATGCGCTAAGGGAAAAAGTGCGTGGCGTGGTTTTGAAGCACTCAACATCTTTTGTTGATGTTGTGCAGATTGCGCTGCGCCCCAAAAGTTGCTAAGTGTTATTTCAACTGGGCATGGGTTAGGGTTATGCTGCAAGAGGGTAAAGTGTGCCAAGGCGCAATTTTGGAAGATGTTGCAAATAAGGACAGTGCGCCATGATTTAATCAGTTTAATAGTTTGGCTTATTTTTCTTGATTTCTCTCTCTCTCTCTCTCTCTTGGATATCTCAGATGGTAAAGAGAGGGTTGGTTTGGCAAGGAAGCAGGTAGGAAAAGATGAGTTTTTGGTTTCTTCGGAGGCAGGGGTCTTCCAGATTTGTAGATCTGGAAAATGGCTTCAGCTGGCTTGTAGATTGTGTTAGGTGTGTTTCTTTTAATTTTTATCTTTTACACCATCCTAATACCTAACACAAAAAAAAAAAAAAACAACAACAAGGAGAGGAGCCACTTACCCGGATTTATAAAAGACGAGGAACGACGTGGGATCCACAAGCTTGAAAAATGGCACACGGGGGGGACAAGGATGGCTGACAGGTGCAGAGAAAACACTTTTTTCAATTTTCAATTCATGAAAATGACAGGTGTCGTGCACTATTTATAAGAAAATTGGCATTTATTACTTCACCAACTTCTTTTGGCGTAACTTTTAGAGCATCGACACGATAAAAAGTGCGCCTTAGCGCAACTTCAAGGACATCAACACAACATTAACAACACCTTAGTGCACATTTTATGATGGCAACATGATATTTCCAATACAAAGGGGCGCAACTTTTGTGATGTTAACATAATAATGAGTGCGCCAAGGATTTTAAGAGTGGGTGTAGATTTCGGTATGTCGACACAAGGAAAATTGCGCCTTGTGCAAAAAGGGGTGCAACTTCAGTCATGTCGACATGAAGATGGGTGCGCCGAAGGATTAACAAAATTGACTAAGTTTCACAACATCCAGATTTTTTGAAAGGAAGTTTTGGGCCATTTCGAATGTTGTCAAACTCCCTTGGGGCCAAAACGGAAATTTTGGTATGGTTACCTGCAAATTGCCCTTGTCAATTTTACAGGATAACAATGTAGGTGGAGGATTCATAACAATCAACCATTTGATCCTTGTATAACTACGAGCCGTTAGAGCCATGAATGTGTCCATCCTCTAAGTATCCACATCATTTCCAAAGAGTATTGCCAAGGTGGTAGACATGAGCTTCTCTTAGATAGGGGCTAATACGTCTTCCATAACTACGCTGAGACAATGATAACTTACCAACATGAAAATCATTTTCAAGATCATACTCACCAATACCTCTATGAGATATTTTTAATTCAGGTGGTGGATTGGATGTAGAAGGTTGAGATTGGAAGAGTACATGATCAATACAGTTATAAACATTAAAAGGTATGACACAAGGTGAAACAAATATGTCTGTAGAAGGAAAATAGTTTGTATGGTTAAACCTTACTTCTAAGAGCTTACATTATTTGAATGATTTTGCATCTGTAAGCAAGGTAAAATATTTTCCATTATGGGGAATTTTATACATTGGTGAAAAGTGGAAGGAAAAACTTGCATTGCATGTATCCAAGGCCAACTAAGAAGGATATTGTACGAAGTCTCAACATCGACAACATGACAAAGGGTTTTAGCATCCATGCCAACTTGTATGGATAAGGTGATTGTTCTGGAAGATTGTCATTCAATGTTGTCATAACCATGAATAGTTATAACATTAGCTCCCAAAATCTCTTTTGTATGACCAAGACATCTCAACATCTTCATAGAACAGATATTTAAGGCAACTCCATTGTCAATGAGGACTCTTTTAATCTTATGATTAGTGATATAGGCTTCAATGTATAAAGAGTTTTTTTATGGTTTGGGTTTAACATGTCATGAAGAAAAATGATAATATAGGAGTATTAGGTGAAATATTGGAAATGAGAGCTTAAAATTGTTGTGTATTGATGTCCTTAGGAACACGTGCTTCATGAAGAGCACTAGTAAGTATTTCCTAAAGCGTGGGTGATGTTTTAAGTATATCTAAGCTGTTTGACAAGGTCATAAGCACTAGATGTGTAAGATTTAACAATTTTGGTTTTGGATTATTTGTTACTATAGGAGTTTGTACTTGAGGCGTGGATGAAGCAGATGGTTTCTTAGTTATAGGCACCCAAAACTTCTTCTACTGTTTGGTAACCGCATAGTTAGGAACATGGAAATTGATTATGGAAATGGAATTAGGTATTTCTTTGACAAATGAAATGATTGAGTTAAATTCAACATTATTTGAGGATTGACCTTTTTTAGGAGATTTACCATTTTTACTATGCTTGGGAAAAGGATTTAAAAACACATTTAAGTTGTCATTGGGAATTTTATTAGGTGATGGGTTTTTAATCATGATGTCTCCAATATTGATGAGATCTTGAATGTAGTGGCAAAGTCTCATGCAATGATCTCTACTATGACTATTAATGTGATGAAAATCATAATCGTCACATCCCATAATTTCATTTTGGTTATCAAGAGGATAAGTTGTTTATATGAAAAGTGGTTTACAATGGCAAAGGGAAAGGTGTTGGTACTTAGTTGAGTTTACAACTATACGTACATATGTATATCCTAAAAAGGATATATACACTTACATGTAATTACAAGACCAACCACATAACAACACTTGTCGGAAAGCATTCGTGGAGTAGTTGACATATATAACTTATTTTTTGTGTGAGGTTATATGAATTTACTTACCTTCTTGTGTGTGATAATTTCGTTACATCGGTATGCTACTACATTGTTGTACCTGTTTATGTGACTTTGTTACATCTTGCTTCTTGTAAATATTGATTTTCCAATATCGTAAATTTGTTCATGACTTTATTTTTATTATTTCGGTATTGAGAGATAATTATGAATGATACTAACCTTCTTTTGTTGTTATGATGGTCATAGAATGTAAAGTATTAAGATGGTCTTCAACATGGAACAAATAAAGTTTGAGATCGCCAAGGTAATTGTTATGAGGTTGACTTAGAGATATTTTTAGTAATAAAAATATATTTCTTACAAGACCTATAATTTGGCAAAGTATTGCAAGGTAAAATTATATTTATTTTATTAGTCTTCGATTATATTCTTGGAATGTTTTAAACTGTTTTAATGGTTATCAATCCTAGCTCATATGATGTTTAATTCGATGTTTATTGACCACACCATATAATGGATAAAAACTTGTTTTTTCTAATTATTGTCTTCATCCGATCAGATTTCTCCATGCATAGTGGTTATTACTTGTGTTGGGTTTATGGATCTAAAAACAACAAGTAAAGAATTAGATGATTGTTTAATTGATTAAGGCCATTAACCATGCAGTTGTGTTAAGGATAATACTTGTTTAAAATGGTAAAAGACATGGTAATTTTCATTTTATTATTTTTAATATAGATATGGTCTTCGACCATACTCGATAGCATTTTGATTGGTTAATAATTAAACCTTGGTCGTTGATCGACCCATATAAAGGTTTAAGATGTTTAATTTTTATCTTGGACTGCTCGTTAAAGCACCTCCCAGCTAATTTCCGATGGAAATTAGAGTTTCTGGTGACAAGTGGGGATAAGCCATGACGTGGCACTTGTAATAGTAAAGAGCATTAAATTTTCTCGAGAAACTCGAGAAGCTTCCGGGAGAATGTATCCTACATGCATTGAGTTTCTTTCAGTTTATCTTTGTGTTATCATTTGTTTGAGTTTTTTCTTTGGCTATTTTAATTTCCATTCTGTCCAAACTGTGCATGGGGTTTTGATAAGCTTTTTTAATTTAGATTTTTGCATAAATTATTGATGGTAGACTTAGCAGTGTATAACTGTCATTTTATTTGGATTATTGGTTTGATATTTTTTGAATCTGGGTCATTTTTCTTGGGGCTTGTTAGAGAAATTACTAGGAGAAATTATCATTCTTATCTACATGAATATGTGGAGGATTTTTCAAAGGAAACAAGGAAGAAATTTCCAGGGGCTATCTAACTCCCAAGCATGGATTATAAACCCTCTCTTGTTGTTTCATTTCAAATCTATTAGATATTCGGGAGAAGCTTATTTCTTGTTCTCGTTGATCTCATTTTACTTAGCTATAAGATGAAATAATATAGTAAAATTGTTCTAATATGGTTTTATCACCTAGGTATGTGTGGAATGAGGATTAAGAAGGGATTCCATAAATTTGGTATCTTCTAAAGGTTTTGTTATCCAAAATTCACCCCCCAGGGTTAATTTGATAACATGCATCAGAATTCTCAAGTCCCAGGCAGATAATTGATTCAGAGCAAACATCATGTTTCTGGGGTTCCCTCAGATTTTTTCTAACTCCCCTGACCAAAGAAGGAAAGAGCAAGCTCTGAGAAAATGCGAAAAAATTTGCAGAAGATAGGCTCAGGCCAGAAAAAATCACGAAAAATGGCTAAGTCCTTGTCCTAGGACAATGTGGGACATTTGGGACGCCAAGGCGCGGATCGGCCGAAAAGCCTGCAGGCAGCCCAAGCAGCAAAGGGACAAGTGGGACAAGAGTGCGCGAAGGACCCGGACCGCGATTCACCCGAAATAGACAATTGCTAGACCGGATAGTCGGACCAGAAGGACGCGAAGGGCGCGAGAAGCCGACTCGGCCGAAATGGAGAACTTCAGTCCGAAACAATGTGGGACAAGTGGGACAAAAAGACGCGAATCAGCCGGATCGGGCGAACCGGAAGAATTTGTCCCATGAAGCACTGGGACATTTGGGACAAATGGACGCGAACCGGCCGGTTCGGCCGAAACAGAGAAAGTTCGTACTGGGACATCCGGGACGAAGGGATGCGCGGGACGCGGATCGCCAAAGGAGCCGAAGGCCAATCAAACAACGCCACGTGTCATCGACCAAATGAGGGATGAGGAAGCCCATTTCGGCGGATCGGAAGTTTTTGGCCCAAGCAGTTTGGGACATCCGGGACATAAAGATGCGAAGGGCGCGAAGGAGTCGAAAGGGCCGAGAACCCGGCCGGATCACGACACGTGTCGCAGGGGAAAGAGTCCAAAGGTCAAAGGGAAAATTTTGAGGGGTCAGCCCGAGCCAATCAAAAGAGGACACGTGTCCTATGGAACAGGGAATGTGGAGCTCAGGAAGGAGTTAGAGAATTTGGCATGAGTTTTGGCCGAAAAGCTAAAAGCCAAGGTCTGCCCCGCGCCCCTGTCGGCCAATCAATGCATGCCACATGTCCAAGTTTAAGGGGCCCATAAGGAAATTTCAAAAGAAAGCCCGCCGAAAGGCAGAGGAGAGAGAATCACGCGACCAATTAATGCGTGCCACGTGTCATCTAGGTGGCAGAGCGCGAGAAAGATTTCAAAACACGTTTTCACCTGTTTTGTGCCCTAAAACTTCAGACCTCCATAACTTTCGATCCAGAGCTCGGATTTGCACGTTCTTTATATCAACAGAAAGCTTATGAAATTCTCTACATGATTCTAGGATCAATCTCGAATTTTGGTGCAGTCTAGAGAGAGAAAATTGAGAAACAGCTCGACGCGCGTGGTAATGCCGAAGCGGCGTTTGACAACCGGTTTTAATGCACATGGGTCGCATTCTTCTTCAGCATGGCCAGAAGTGATGTCTCAACCACCGATTTTAATGAAGAATGCATTTTGGTCAATGGTTGGGCTGCTTACATGTTTTCCTATGTTTTCTGTCTCCTGGGCTCGACCCATGTATTGTATAAAGCCAGATTTGGCTCATTTTAAAAGAGAGATAACAAATTGTTCATATTTTCTGCTCTGCCCTCCCTTCTTTTCTTCTCTAGGGTTGAAAATGGAGTTTGAACCTCCTCCCTTGCTCTGTAGTGGTGTTTTTTTCCTTTTACTATTGAAATGATGTTCTGTGCAAACTTCTGGAGCAACAAAACGTGTTTTGTGATGCATCTATCCATCCTTGCTCGTTTTTGCTTGTTCTCTTCTTGCCTCTCTTCATTACAGTATTTGTGCATGTTTGAATGTTCATTGCGGTTTGGAGCTGTGTTCATGGAGTTTTGGGACATTTTCGTGTGAAATATATCCTTGGGCCTATGATGCATCTGTCCCATCCTTCCCATTGCTCACCTCTCTTTGTCCCATGGCGTTTTGATAGATGTCCAACATTCTCCTTCTCGGTGTATCACCGTTTTAGTGTAGGCTTTTGTTCTTTTCCTCTCTCTCTCTCTCTGTCTCCTTGGCATTGTTAGATTAGGATTAGATTAGCTTGCCCTCGCACCGGAATAGCTTGTGGCAGTAGTTTAGGAGCAGGAACCACCTTCTCTCGGAGATTCCTCTCTCGCCACAAGTCCCACGCTTGGAGAGAGGTTTCCATGTTGTGCAATCACGCTGGATGCCCGAGTGATCAACCTAGAAGCTGATTTGCATCCAGGGTGCTTGTGATTTTGCACTAACTTGAGTTTTTAGTAGGATCGTAATTTTTTTATTGCATACCTTATTTTGTCTCTAGATGTGTTGGGTTGTCGATATGAGCTTGGATTTTAAATTGAATCCACCTTATGAGTGACACTCGTGTTCACTTGTTTACAAAACTCTATTTTCTTGAGGTCTTTGTATTCAAACCGTTGTTTGAACTACGTGGAAACTTAGTGCATGTTTCTTTATTCAAACTGCTAGAAAAGTAAGAAGGGCACGAGTTTGCTCAAGTTTATTTTTTGCCTTATCCTGGTCAAGTTCTTTCATATAACAAAATGATAGTTGATTGTTAAATTAGTGTAGAAATTTAAATGGTTTGGATAAGATATTTACTTGTTGAGACATGTTTATTTATGTTCAAGTTTTAAAAAATAGGTATTGTAGTTGTAAGTTTCAATGAGGTTGGGTTGGTATGAAGAAACTCTTGTACTCTTTATTTTTGAATTGTTAACTTTTGTTGATAAGAGAAATGTGCTAACCTTTGTTAAAGGAGTATAAATAATTATATTATTTGATTAAATAGATTAGCTGATTTGGATTAATACATTCCATTATTTAAGTATTCTTGTTAAAACCTCAAGTTTACATTGTAGCATTGAGAAATTCCTTCTTCGAGTCAATGGAAATGGAATGAATGTAACTTCGAACGACAAGTTCTGCATCTAAATTGATGAAAAATTTGCCTATTGGGAATTTTATTTTGATTTGGGTAAGATTAACGCTTGTTAAAACTAATTATAACATTAAGTTATCTTCTTTTAAATAAATGATGATAAGTTGTGATAATGTTGATTGTGGAAAACGAAATAAATTTCTATTTATCATTTGTAAATTTGAAAATAAGTTGGTTATTAGTCAACAACTATTCTAGGAAGGAATCTTGTTATCTTAACTTATGTGCTTTTACAAGTCAAGTAATATTGATGTGGGTTTAATGTATTTGGAAAATAAATTGTATAGTTTATTGAGTCTTCATGAAAGAGAATATTGTTATGGATTTGTTAAGACTATCGTTTAAAATGAATTAATTACTTTAATGATGCAAAGATCTTTATGATGATTTACAAGGTTATTACTTATGGAATAATGTATGCATCTTTTGATTACTTCATTAACAATAGCCATTATTATTACTTAATAAAGTACTGTATAATTTTATTAGTATCGTAAGTAAAACTTGGATAACTTTATTAGTTCGTAATTTAACAACATAAATAAGACTTGTTAATTCATGCTAGTTCGATGAACTGACCATGTATATTATTTTATTTTATCCTATAGATTTCAGGATGGAATGATTATTATGAAGTTCTAATTGGATTGATTCCACACATGTTTGTCATGCGATGATTTTGTTTATCTAATTTCAGATATTGATTAAGTTTGAATATCCAGTTTTTGGATTATGTATGTATTGAAAAGCGAACATGACTTCACATAATTTCATAAGGCAGTTGGCCTAATTGTATTAATATGAAATTATTGTAATACCTTACAACATAAGGATTTATCCTTGATGAGTTCAATAAATATATTTATTACTTGTAAAACCTTTTATGAGATGTAATAATTGATTATAAAATTGTACTTGATTTATATGACTGTAATTTAAGACAAATTTATTCTTAATTATTGAATGAAAATTATTACTACTATATTAATCACATCACCATTATTATGTCTAAATGAATGAGTTAAATTTAACAACATTATTTTTGGGACAACGATGCAAGTTATGAAATAATGTCATTTCCTTTAACTCAGTCGTAAAGAGATTAATAAAATAATTAATTCATTATGTAGTACAACTCAAAAAGTACATTGACAACAATTGTACCTTTACGACAATAACTTATTTAACGACATAAAGATGTCATAAATGGAGAAGTAATATACCATACATAAGATAGTAATATGAAATGTGAATGATACATTTACAATTATCGTTAATCTTAAAATTATCTTATATTTAAATATTTAAATCTCTTTCTTAAAGAGATATATCAACAACAATTAACAATATAGTGGAATTACAAAACAATCTAAATGGGATTGTATCGTTCTCAAACTAAAATAATATGGTTAAACTAATCCTAACAACAAAATTTGTTAAGAGACACTACAAAATTAAGATAATTCGTATGATAGTAACTAGTAAGTTACTATAGATCTTGTCGTTAAACATATAACTGGACTTAGTCTCTAAATGATGAATTCTACCTTGTAATAAGATAAGGTGTATTATGAAAACGTAGACTCTAAGTCTCACTTATCTGCTTGAATGAACTCTATTTGTACCATATTATGATGAATATGGGAAGGGTGATAGTTAATTAAGGACGATATTCATTAAGTAATCATTACCTTTCCCATAGGGGTCCTAAGCTAGGAGTGATAGTGTACTCTTAATTTGAGAGGTGAGACGTAGATTCTAGGCCTTCTTAATGCATGAAATTAAACATTAAATTAACAAGATGTGATCCAGATAACTATGTAAATATGATTGTACGGTGATAAGATGAGTTTCAATTGGCTTATGTGTAGTCACAAAACTAAGCATGTGAAACATAGCTTGAAAAATTTGGCCTAAATAGTGTACTAGCCGAATACATTGTTAGTGCATTGACTTCCTATCTAATAGTGTGAGATGCCAGATGAAACTCAGTTAATTGATTTTCATGTAGACACTTATGAACTGCATTAGTTCTCAAACCTAAATGAATAGGTTAACCAATTGCATACAAGTTATGAACACTCGGATATAGTGATGATAAAGGGGATCAAGTAGATCTAATTGACCTTTATAACTGCACATTGTTATTTTTTTATCAGTTGGATTGTAAACTATATTTCTTTCTAGATCATAATTGTTGCTAGTTAAAATCATTGAAGGCATTGAATGGGTTAAGGTTTTTTTTTAAAGAAAAAAATTCCCTTAATTTGGAGTTGTTATAACATGGGTGTTACATTTTGGTATCATAGCTAAAGGTTTAAAGCTCTTAGACATAATGGGTCCTTATGCTAACACTAAGTTGTAATTATAAAAAAATGTTTAGGACAAGAGGCAATGTTGCAAACAACCAGCCTATACTGGAGCCGAGGTAACAACAACCCAAAAATTAGACAAGATACTTGTTGTCATGCAAGAAACTCACAATCGTATAACTTTCCTTTTAAAAAAAATTGGTTGAGGAGAGTAGTACTAGTGGAAGAAGTGCCCAATTTCAAGAGCAACCTAATGATACAAATCGAATGCTAATGTTACAAATTAGAATGCTAATGTTACAAATCAGAATGCTAACACTACAAATACTAACTCAACAAATCCTAACACTACAAATCCTAACCAGCTTGAAAACAAAAGAGCATGTTTGGAAGTAGGATAGTCAAATGATATTAAACGTATTAGTCCTCCTAAATTTTATGGGACAAATCTAGGTGATGGAGCCAAGAATTGGTTTAGCGAGATAGAGAAATATTTTATAATAAGGAACTTTTCTGAAGAAACTAAGGTTGTTTGGGGTGCTTATCAACTCTCAAATGAGGCTTCCTCATGGTGGGATAGAAGAAAGGTAGAACCAGGGTTATTATAGCTAATATAACTTTGAGAGATCAATTCAAATTCTATTTTATATAGTGCTGATTTCCATAATTGTATTATGACCAAAAGATTTATTAATTCCAAACTTTAGTACAAGGCAAGATGACTGTGACATAGTACTAGGAAAAATTTACAAAACTACTTTTGAAATATGTTCATATTTGTGCAGAATGATGAGAATTTATGTATACAAAAGTTCATCACAAGACTCAATCCCACCATTAGTGGGGAAGTGGATGTACACAATTCCTTTGACCATGGAAGCAAAGTATTTGAAAAGGCCATCTACAAAGAGTAAAAGCTTTAGGCTATATCTACTCAATGAGATGAGAAAAGAAAGAATAATTTTGGTTCACCATAACCACTTGTACCAAGGAAAACTTGGTGGAAAAATGTTATAAATAAATATAAAAATGGAAAGAAAATTACAACAACAAAAGCTTGCTGCAAGTTTTAAAAAAACTAGTCAAAACAATACAACAAATAATAAAAAAAAGGACCATTTTTGGATGCTTTAAGTGTGGTGGTGATAACTACGCAAAAAAATTTCCTTTGAGAAATAAAGAGAGCTACCCACAACAAAGAATTCTTGTTGTAGTAGCTAATCGACAAAGCTGAAAATAATGCCACACCTATCAAAGTACCATGTAAGTTATATGGATTACTTGTAACTATTATTTTTGATATTGGTGCTACTTGAATGTTTCATTTCAAATAATTTAGCTGAAAAATTAAAAATAAAATTTGGTTATATGAAGAAATCATGGATTGTGCAATACGGGAACAATGTTGTCCACGTGGTAAACAAATGTCTATTTGACACAACATTGGAACTGCCTAGTTGTACCACATATTTAGATTTGTATGTAGCTCCTTTTGGTTCTTACAATGTTATTATAGGAGTAAATTGGATGTCATAAAAAAAGTAATCGTGAACTATTTTGAAAATCAAATAAAATGTTTGGATGCCCTGTAGAAAACAACAATCATAGAAGGTGTAAAAAGAGTTATCAAAGTAAGGTAGATTTCTATAATACAACTAAAAAGGATAAGAATACGGGTTGATTTACACAATAAAAATATCAGATTTTAGTGAGGAAGGTAATACTTCCTTGAAATACTATCCATTGTTACAAGAGTAAAGCGATGTCTTTCCAGAGGAGTTACCTGGACTCCTCCAAGGCATGAATTTGATTTCACAATTGATATCAAGCCTAGAACAAAACATATTTCTAAGGATCCTTACCGAATGACTACAAATGAATTAGTGGAACTCAAGGCACAAATGCATGAGTTATTATGCAAATGATTGATCGATGGAGTGTGTCTCATTGAAGAGCACGAATCTTCTTTATAAAAAAGAAAGATGACATGTTAATGTTATGCATTGACTACCACATGCTTAACAAAGCCAAAATCAAGAATAGATATCCTTTTCCAAGGATAAATGATATTGTCGATAAGATGTGATATGTATCACTATTCCAATATTGATTTAAGATCAGGTTACCATCAATTGAGAATAAAAGATGAAGACATACACAATACTACCTTTAGGACAAGGTATGGTCACTATGAGTTCACTGTATTACCATTTGGACTCACGAATGCACCTGTTGCATTCATGAACTTAATGAATAACACTTTTCAAGAAAGCTTAGACAATTTTGTTATAGTTTTCTTGGATGGCATTCTAATCTATTCCAAAACATAAGAAGAACATAATGAGCACTTGAGAATATTATTGGACATACTTAAGAAAAGGAAATTGTATGGAAAAATTTCTAAGGGTTCCTTTTATCAGAATGAGGTACAATACCTTGGTCACATCATAAATAAAGAGGGAATACCTATAGATCCATCTAAAATAAAGGCCATAACAAGATGTCCAGCTCTAAAGAATGTTCATGAAGTTAGAAGCTTCATGGGGTTGGTTGGTTACTACAAAAAATTTGTAAAAGACTTCTCTAGAGTTGTTGCTCTAATAACTTCACTACAAAAAAAAGGATAATAATTTTTTTTGGTTTGATAAATGTGAGAATGCATTTAATTTTCTAGAAAGATAAATTAACAATAACACCTATTTTGAAGGTTCCGAATCCCAACGAAGCTTCACTATGGTAATAGATGAATCCAATGAAGGTTTGGGTGGAATACTTATGTAAAATGACCATGTGATTGCATATGAGAGAAGAAAATTAAAGATACATGAACTAAACTATGTTCTCCATGATCTAGATATTGCTGCCATTATGCATGCATTACAAATTTGGAGGCATTACCTATCAAGAAATCCTTTCAAACTGAAAACAAACCACTTGGGGCTGAAGTATATCTTCATGCAGCCCAAATTGAACGTAATATAACATAGGTGGCTTGAATTCATATCATGATATGATTTTTATATAAGTTACATAAAAGGAAAAGAGAATAGAATGACATGTGCACTAAGTCGTTTGAAGCACGTTTATGCAATTGTGACCCTTAGGAATCAATTCAAGGACGAGCTAAAGTAAAAAATGCTAACCGATTCATACTAGCAGCATGTTAAAGTTGTGTTAATAGTAGATTATAATGATAAAAGGTATGAAGGATTTAAATTTGACAATGAAGGAATCTTGAAATATGAAGGTAGAGTATACATACCTTTGGGAAATGACTTAAGGAAAAAATTCATGAAAGAAGTACATGATGCTCCTTGCTCGGACATCTAGGAGTGACAAAGATGCTAACTAATATAAAACAACAATACTTCAAAGAAGGAATGAAAAAGACATGACAAAATATGTTTCTCATTGTATTAAATGTTAGCGTGTAAAAGTAGAGCACATGCATCCTCAAGCTAGTCTGTTGTATCCTCACAACATTCCGCACTTTAAATGACAAATTATTAGAATGAATTTTGTGCAGGGGCTACCAATGTCGAAAAATAAACATGACATGATTCTTGTTGTTATTGACAAGTTATCAAAAGTAGCTCACTTTATACTGGGTAATCCGAAAGATGATTCACTCGTGCTTGCAAAATAGTTTGTGCACAAAATTTTTAGATTGCGAGGAGTTCTGAAGTTAATAATTTTGAATAGGGATCCAAAGATGATGTAGTCACAAAATCACACACTTTAGACATTATTTAGTCCCGGTCTCATACTCTTTTGTTCATATGGTTTTTGAGTGAAGAAAGTACTAATTAACCCATGTCTTTTGGCCATTTTACTTTGATTTCTGTCATCACTTCCGACCTTCAACACATACTTGCCCAGTCTATTTTTATTGTTTGGCATCATTTTACCTTTAATCAAAAGGTGTCCAACCCAATACTTGGGATGCCCTACGTGCTCTGGTCCCATTTGGGGTACCCTGAGCCTTTCTACACTTTCCCACCACTTTTTGGGCACTTTTTGACCATTTGATCTTCTTATCTTTTTAGTAATCACCTTTTGGGGTTAACTACTTAAATCGAGAACAAGAGAACCATATAAATATAAATCTATGAGACCATAATGAAGGACCAAGCACTAAGCACTACTATCATCACCTAAGGTTGCATCCATCAAAGGCTCCATTTACATCTATCTAGCTCCATCACAAAGTGGTTCATCTACACCACAATGCATAGGAGGGAAGTTTATTCTATTCCATCCACCATTTTATTACATTTATACACATAGTTATTTCTCACTACTTTCACAAAGTGAGACTGACACAAGAGAACCTAGGACATAATTACTCACACACATAGAAATACATCAAGTCTGAGATATAGTGCAGCGCTCAGTTAGTAAGTCCACCATTGTGGCCGCTGAGGACAGTTTGACCCCTTCATATGCATCTTTTTTTGTAGGGTTTGATGCCTATCTTGTGGTTTTCGTGTCTTTTCTTCATCACCAATTTCCAGTGACATATGACATAGTGCAAAAAAGTTAGTACGATAAGAAGTGAAGGTAGGAAACCATCAAAAAACACCTAGAGGAAGGTTACATAAGTTTTTCACGCAGGCATCAGGGCACACATTTCTTAGACTATGACACCTACAGGGCGCCCTGTAATTATCCATGCACCCCAATCCACTCAAACAAATCAAATATGTCTTTTTCGAGAGCTCTGCATATTTGCTCCCGCTTCAAGAATATTCGGTTTATTTTATGACCCAAAGTATAAATTAGCCTCCGGATCAACAAAGTTCTTTCTAACTCTCTTTTCACTTTAGGGTTTTACATATCTACTTTCTTAGTTGCTTAGGTCACTTTCTATATTTATTTACTGTTGTTCCTAGTTTAGATTAACTACCATTCTTCCACATTTTAGTTAATCATTTTGGTGAACCCCACGTTCGACACTACCTTCCACTTAGGGCCCTCTTTCACTTCTTTACTATGGCTCATTCTTCTGATAATTTTACTGAGGCTCATCTTAAATCCATCAATGACCATATGTTGAGAATCCTCAAGATCTAGACTTACTTTTACATGTTGTTCATGAGGAATCTACTAATTTAGCATAACCTAATGATTCCGCAACCATTTCTACTTCCATGGTTTCCCAACCGCTTGTTTCCACTCTTCCACCCATTTCCACCATTCTCATTTTTGTCACTACTCCTACAAATCATTTCACACCACCTCTTGTCTCTCATACACAACAAGTTTCCTCCGTTGGTACTCAATATTTAACATCTCTCTATCAAGACCTCCAAGTGTAGATTTGTTAGTTATAATAGGTTACTTCTCACACATCCCCCATCTTTAGATTCCACCTTATTATTGCATACACCATTCACGTCGACCATCTCCACTTATCCACTCCCTCCTAGTTTTTTCACCCCTAATCTTCCCATTTTCAATGGGCACGGTAATCCACAAGAGAATATAAGGGCATTCCATGTATCTTGTCTTGAATTTTGGATGATCATATGCTTTTGGCTAAATTTTTCCCATATTCTCCACGATTATGCGATGTGTTGGTTTTACTGTTAGGAAATAATAGATAAAATATGCGGAATAATCCCTAAAAAAATCGCAATAGTAGAAACTAATATGCAGAAATTATTACAGATCTCAAATAAAATTGCAGAATAAAATAACACAACACAAAGAGACAGTATTTAACGTGGTTCACCCAATTTGGGCTACGTCCACCAAGAATCACTTGCTTAGATTTTATTACAAGCCACCGCTCTCTCAATACAATACCCAGATCCGTTTGGAGCTATGCTCAACAAACTCTCTGCGAAATTCACACCCGAATTCAAAACACATCTGCAATACATTTGCTTGT
This sequence comes from Taxus wallichiana var. yunnanensis, assembly GCA_018340775.1. Classification (NCBI taxonomy): domain Eukaryota; kingdom Viridiplantae; phylum Streptophyta; class Pinopsida; order Cupressales; family Taxaceae; genus Taxus; species Taxus wallichiana. Next base: position 265,203,537 of record CM031236.1, read on the forward strand.
GCATCTATCATATGCATAAGACCATATAAATAGACAACTGCTTAAGCAGTTTTACAAAACCGTGGGTATCAAAACCATGGGCAAAACCCGTCCCATAAACCTATGGGTCAAAAAACTCACCCATATGAGAAAAGCACGTTTCCCGATATTTCGGGTGCAATTTTTTGAGGCCAAAAATTTACGCCTAAAAGGAAAAGACCGGCGAGGATACATGAAAAGTGTACAAGTACTCTTAGTGTATAGTCTTCAACACTTTCACACATGAAAATAGGCTCCAAAACCTAACAATCTCCCACTTGGAGACTAGTTTTCCTCTGAGCAAGCTTCTCAACCCTTCACTAGTTTCTGTGAAGACCAACCAAAGCTGAACACAACTTTAGTTTTTCCCTTGTGACCACCTTGGTCATCATGTCTACAGGATTCTGACTGGTATGAATCTTCTCCAACTTCAACTTCTCTTCCTCCAAAGCTATCCTGATGAAATGATACCTTAACTATATATGCTTTGTCCTAGAGTGGAAAGCAGAGTTCTTAGCTAGGTGTATAGCACTCTGACTATCACTATGCAGCTTACATTCCTCCTGCTTATGCCCCAACTCCTCAAGCAATTGTTGTAACCAAATCATCTCTTTGCTTGCCTCTGTGGCAGCAACATACTCAGCCTCCATGGTTGACAAAGCCACCAACTTCTGTAGTCGTGAAATCCATCTCACTGCTGTCCCACCTACAGTGTAAATATAACCTGTCGTGCTCCTCCTGCTGTCTACATCTCCAACCATGTCTGAATCTACATAACCACGTAAAGTGTTGTCGATCAATCAGTAGCACAAAACCTGTCCCCATGGTCCCTCTCAAATACCGAAGGATCCACTTTACTACTTGCCAATGCTCTTTACCTGGATCACTCATAAATCTACTCATAGCTCCCATTGCATGGGCAATATCAGGCCTAGTGCACACCATAGCATACATCAAACGACCAACTGCTGATGAGTAAGGTACCTTGAACATTTGGTTCCTCTCCTGCTCTGTCTTGGGACATTGCTCCTTTGATAACTTGAAATGGCCTACCAAAGGAGTCCCAACCGGTTTAACACCCTGCATATTAAACCTTTCCAAGACCTTCTTAATGTACTCTTTACGAGATAAAGTCAAACCTTGCTTCCTTCCTATCCTGAGATATCCTCATACCAAGGATTTGTTTGGCTACACCAAAATCCTTCATAGCAAAGGATTCACTTAGCTGCTTCTTGAGTACTTTTATTTCTTGCATGCTTTTACCTGCAACCAGCATGTCATCAACATACAAACACAGGATAATACAACTTCCATCGTCAAATTTCTTTATATACACACAATGGTCGAATGACATCTCGATATAACCTTGCTCCATCATGAAGCTATCAAAATTCTTATACCATTGACGTGGAGCTTGTTTCGTGCCATACAAGCTCTTATTCAGCTTTGCACACCATCTCCTCTTTACCTTTGACTTCATATCCTTCTCGCATGCCGCATATATAGATCCTCCTCCAAATCGCCATGGAGAAATGCGCTCTTTACATCTAACTGTTCTAAGTTCAAGTCTTCTCACTGCCACTATTCCAAGAATAGTTCTGATAGAAGTCATTTTTATTACAGGAGAAAAAAATCTCATCAAAATCTATACCTTTTTCTATGCAAACCCCTTGACCACCAACCGGCCTTGTATCTTTTCTTGCCTCCTTCTTCCTCTTTGACTCTAAACACCCACTTATTCTGTAATGCTCTTTTTCCTTCGGGTAGCTTTACCAAATCCCATGTCTGGTTCTCCATGAGAGCCTGATGCTCCTCATCCATGGCTTGCTCCCACTTCTTCCTGGCATCTACCTACATTGCTTCATCAAAGCTCTCTGGTTCTCCACTATCAGTGAGTAATAAATAATAAAGAGAAGGAGAAAAACGTTCATGTTCTCTTCTTACCCTAGAAGACCTCCTCAATATAGGAGTTTGGGGTTCCTGTTGAGGGGGTTCCTGAACTAATTCATGTGTCACTTTCCCATCCGGAAGATCCTCTACCGCTGCATATTCTTTCTTGGATTCTTCCCTGTTTTCCTGCAACTGCTGCTTATACATGACTTTCTCATTAAAGACCACATCCCTAGATCGAATGATTTTATTGTCCTTAATACTCCAACATTTATATCCAAAGTCATCACCACCATAACCAATGAAAGTACATTTTTCTGATTTAGCCTCTAGCTTAGTCCTATCATCCTTGTCTATGTGAACAAACACCTCACATCCAAAGACTCTAAGAAATGAATAATCAACTTTCTTACCATACCAAGCCTCCTCAGGTATGCCTCCATCCAAGGCACTTGAGGGTCCTCTGTTTATCAAGTACACAGCTGTGCTCACCGCTTCTACCCAAAAAGAAAGAGGCAGTCCTGCATGTAACCTCATGCTCCTAACACGTTCCATTATTGTTCTATTCATCCTTTCTGATACCCCATTCTGCTGCAGAGTTCCTAGAACCGTCTTTTGCCTGTATATTCCATTCTTAGAACAATAATCATCAAATTCATTGCTGCAATACTCCCCTCCATTATCTGACTTGAGACATTTTAGCTTAAGACCTGTTTCATTCTCTACCAAGGCTTTCCATTTAACAAAAGTGTCAAATACATCAGATTTGTTTCTAATACAATAAACCCAAACTTTCCTTGTTGCATCATCAATAAAAGTAACATAATAACTTGAACCCCCAAGAGATGATACCTGAGCCGGCCCCCACACATCAGAATGCACCAGCTCTAACTTACTCTCTTTCTTTGTAGGTCTAACCTTGAGAAACCTTACTCGCTTCCGTTTCCCATATATGCAGCTTCTCACAAATCAAAACCTATTTCGTATATCCAGAAAATTCTTCTTTATGATGTTCATGCCCTTATGGCTCATATGGTGAGCCTATAGTGCCATAATGTTATATCTCGCATCCGAAGCCACAAGATTACAATCATTAGTACTATCGGTGGTTAAATACAAGGTTCTAACCTTCTTACCTCTTGCCACCACAAGAGCACCCTTGTAACCTTCCAAGAGTCTCTTTGTAAATATCACAAGACAACCATCACTTCCCAACCGCCCTGCCGATATCAAATTTCGTCTTAATGTAGGCACATGTCTGATATCCTTCAATAGCCAAGTATTCCCATTCTCGCATCTTAACTCGAATGAACCTTTTCCAACTATGCTTCTGCAAGGCTCATCATCACCAAGAAAACATGCCCAAAATCACCTTGAACATAATCAACAAAATAATACCTATGTGGAGAAGCATGGAAAGAAGCCGCTGAATCTAATACCCAAGATTCAGTAATATTGTGCAAAGAAAGAATCAAAGCATCCTAACATACATTACTCGTTGCCACATTTTCCTCCTTGTTTTCTTCTTGTTTTTTCTTCTTATCCCGAAGCTCCCAATAGTCCTTCTTTGCATACCCAAGCTTTCCACAATTCCAACATACAATCTTGTTCTTGGATTTTGACCTTGCCCGATCTTTTGATTTTCCACGGTTTCCTCTATTCTTCTGTCTCCCTCTAGTTTCCACTTTGTCAAAGCATTCCTCAAGAAGAAGATTCCCGCTTTTTTCTTCACATTTCCTCGCTTAGAATCACCCCTACAACATCCTCAAACTTCAACTTCGAGTTAGGCTGAACCGAGTTACTTACCATCATTACTGTGCTATTCCAACTCTCGGGTAAAGAGCACAGAATTAATAAAGCCCTAACTTCTTCATCAAATTCCATCAGAATCAAGCTAGCATATTCACTACCGTATTGAAATCATTTAAATGATCTACTACTGAACTATTCTCAGACATCTTCATATTAAACAACTTTTTCATTAAAAATATCTTATTAGAGGCAGAGGGTTTTTCATACAACTTCCCTAATGCATCCATTAGATCTTTTGTAGTCTTTTCCTTTGAAACATTAAATAATACCGAAGATGCAAGACTCAGCCAGATCATTCCAAGTGCCTTCCGATCCAACAAATCCCATTCCGCATTTGTCATACTCGAGGGTTTGTTCACCTTCTCAGACAATGGAGTATAAAGATCCTTTTGATAAAGGTAATCTTCCATCTGCATCTTCCAAAGACTGAAATTCTACCCGTTGAATTTATCAACCCTAGATCTTCCTTCATCTGCCATAGCTCCCACTCAAGCTAAAAATTTCCTTGCGATTCAACACTTTAGCAAACCAAACCAGGCTCTGATACCAATTGTTAGGAAATAAGAGATAAAATATGCAAAATAATCCTCACGAATCACAACAAAGAGAAACTAATATGTAGAAATTATTACAGATCTCAAATAAAATTACAGAATAAAATAACACAACACAAAGAGACAATATTTAACATGGTTCACCCAATTTGGGCTACGTCCACCAAGAATCACTTGCTCAGATTTTATTACAAGCCACCGCTCTCAATACAATACCTGATCCGTTTGGAGCTATGCTTAACAAACTCTGCTGCAATTCACACCCGAATTCAAAAAAACACATCTGCAATACATTTGCTTGTGCATCTATCATATGCATAAGACCATATAAATAGACAATCGCTTAAGCGCTTTTACAAAACCGTGGGTATCAAAACCATGGGCAAAACCCGTCCCATATGAGAAAAGCACGTTTCTGATATTTCGTGTAATTTTTCGAGGCCAAAAATTTACGCCTAAAAGGAAAAGATCAAGGCGAGGATACATGAAAAGTGTACAAGACTCTTAGTGTATAGTCTTCAACACTTTCACACATGAAAACAGCTCCACAACCTAACATTTACGACCTACATGTTCATTCGGTAACTTCATTTACGCATCTGGCCGATGCTTTTCTTACTCATTTTTCTATCAATATCAGCTCCAAGATCTCTTATGCTCAATTAACACAACTTAAACAAGGCTCTAATGAACACCTCGCCAATTATGTGTTGAGATATAAAAACAATCTAGCTAAGATGTCAAATATGCTAGTAGACTCTGAGCTTCAGGACTTGTTCATTCAAAGTCTTTTACCACCACTTCAGAAAGTGTTCTCTTTGAGACCTCTCCTTCATTTGACCAACTTTTTCATACTCTTAAGCTTCATGAAACCAAACTTCTATCCATAGGAAATCTCAAATATCAAGAACAAGCCTCATCTTCTACTCATTTTCCAAATAAGACACCATTCAAGCCATCTACAACTAAACAAACGATACCAAAATTATTGTCAATGCAGTCACTACTCCTAAAGAGGTTCAATCACCACCACCTAGGCATATATTTACTAGCTTTCCTATGGCCCCACATCTCATATTACAACAAATTCTTGAGAGCAATATTATCATGCTTCCTCCACCACTCGAAATAGACCCATTGCTGAACCAAAAAGTAAGAATTACAATGATAACTTCTGATGTAACTATCACAATCTGTGTAGAAACTCAAAAATTGATGTTTCAAGCTCCACACAATTATCCAATATCTTATTAATAACAAAAAGCTTGAGTTTCTGACACCTATCGAATCTCCACCTAACACTGACAAGGGAAAACTAAAACTCTTTAATAATCAACCTCAACAAGTGTGACAAGAAAACAATGAACCTTCTACTAATCATGCATACCACACAGTGTTTCCTCGTACTTTAGGGGCCATTGAATTTTAAGTTGTGCATATCGATGCTTCGTCACCGGTCATCTCTTTTTCTAATCACGACTATCATGCAACTTTTACATTTGATCACCTACATATCAACGCATCTATTGGCTCGATCCCCATCAATAATACTAAGGTTGACCCATCGTGGCCTATTAGCGCATGCTCTATTCCATTTCTTGATGCTATTGGTTACCCTTGATCACAAATTGAATACCCTTTAAACAAACCCTATGGTGTCATCAAACTACACATTATAGTTGTTCCTCTCACTTTACTTGTCTATTTCCTCGCTGGGCAAGCATTTGATGGTTGTGACATGCTACTTGGGCTCAATTGGATTTGTAGGTCTCAATCCATTATCTTTATGAATCATTTGTGACTCAAATTCATTCATAACAATCAAGTTATCTCTATTGACAACATACCCCCATCTACTCCATGGTAATCATCGATGTGAGCATCGATTCAAACATTTTCCGCTTCATCTCACACATCGCAATTTGTATTACTAAAAGCACAATCTACTCCTACTTCACCTATCCGTACACCCTCTATGTGACCTCATCTCTCAGCTAGTCCTACACATCGACACAAGTGGATTCCCAAGACAATTTCTACATCTCACCGTAGGTCACCACCTCATTTTATTCCATGTAGGTTTCCATCACCTCCACATTTAGCTTCACATAGATCTCCATCACCTACACATTTTATGACACCTACACAGTCATCATATATTCATCACTCACATGCATATAGAATTCATTCACCTACACAATGTTTATCTACTATACCATTCTCACCCGAGTCTAGTCATCCGAGGAAGAGATTGAGTTATCTAGGGCCCCGAATTGAGCCACTCGGATAACCGTTATGAACCATTAAACTATACAAGGCTATAGACCATTGAAAGATTGATTTTGGGGACTAGAACAATCCATTTTTATGGGAACTCGGTGAATCACGTTGAGTTAGAGCTTGAAATGAAGCCGGTCAGTTGTATTAGTCACCGAGTTTGCGATTGCAGAGGCGTACAACTTCATGGCAACAAGCTCTTTCAAATGTTAGGTGAGCTAGTAAAGAATGAGGTGAGACTTAACTCGTTGACATTCAAGCTTGAGTCAACAAGAAATTGGAAACAAATGATCTTAGTCTCGAGTCCATGGAGAGAATCATGTAGTGAACGTGGGAGTTGGGAGGCCCGAGAGTTGGATAGATCATTCACTCACACACACTTGGGGGAATGCTATCAAATACACATTCCCCCACCAAATCTTAGCTTGGACAAATCTATCATCTTCTCATTATCATACATCACTTTCATAGCATAAGCACATTCATCTACACACTTTGTGACCATTACCGATGACACACTCTTGTGCTTTGGTTCACACTTGACTGTTGAGGGATACATACTACACATGAACCCCACACACTACACAATAGGTATTACACATTGCATTTCTTCACACATCTCACATCATATGTCCTATGTCTTACATCCTACATCCTACATTTAGTCTACATCATTTCACATTTACACATTATGCATAATCTACACACCATAATAATATTCATCACATATATGTCACACTCTTAGTGTCTATGAGTCTAGCATCATATACTACTCATCCTACATACTACATAACACACATCTTCACACTACTAATCTATCTACACACATTGCATTACATACTATTCATCGCGCATTACACATATTACACATCATATGGTTGGCTATTATCATCACACATACTACATATTCTTCTACACGCTTCACTCACTACCTTATGACACACTTTAGTTCCTTGGTCCATACTCATTGCTTTGAGGGTTTACGAATCCAATGGACCCTATCATACACACACATTAATCACTTGGCCTTCTATCATGTGACATTGATAGGTTAATGACATATCCTACAGGATAAATGGTCATCTGTTCCTTCATCTTATATTTCTACATGCTTTAGACTACATCACCATTCCCTTTATTCATCTCATCATGATATACACTTTAGGGTACATCATTATGCATTTTTCTCTAGGTTGCAGATCATAAACACACACATATACTAATCACAACGTGCTAAACACAACTCACACTTTGACCATTTCCCGATGAATCACTCTCATTTATGGTTCATTCTTGACTGCTGAGGGGGCATACTAAATGAACCTCGTTGCATACAACTCCATTTAATGCGGGGCATGCGGCTCCTATCATTCCATCTTGCATTCCATTCCACCCATCCACAATGTGTTGCATATCTTGGTTGCTTTTATTCTTTTTTACATCTACATGTATATGGACATGTTATTACACATGCTAGTTAGATATCTTATATGTCATTTATCTATACAATACACACATGCACATTAATGCCTTCACTTATTTGTGATTGAAGATATAACTCTTTTGCATGTAGTAAAGATGCTCACCTTCTAACCACCCTACATTGGTTGTTGGGGGCATTCATATTCATCTCTCTCGGTGCCATTATTTAATTTTATACTTAGCACTCTATATTACATGGTTATACATGCTTTTGACATACTGGTTATCTTTCTAACATGATAATGGGTGCTTCATATGCAACCTTGTTTTGCAAGATTACTTACTTCCATGGTTATTGTTATCACCGAATCACAACACCCTTTGATTTGCACAAGTGTGTGTGCTTGAGCTCATGGTGTGACTGGGTAACATGGGTACTATCTCCAAGTGTGGGACTTGGTACTTGAGATAGACCTCCAAAGAAAACTGGTTCTTGCTCCTAAACTACATGCCACAATCTAGTCCTAATGTAGGTAGAACTATCTTAACCTAATCTAACTTTCCAAGGGACCAGGAGAGAGAGTGCATGAAAGTAAAGCCTACACTAAGAATGGTGATACACTAGAAAATGAGGGTACGATAATGGTCCCCAATGTGTGAAAATGGAAGCAAAATACAGATTAAAGAGGGTGATAACAGTTCTCCATAGTCTAATAACAACACTCACAACACCTTTCCATCTAAACACAATAATAATAGGTCCATGCAAGATCATAAAATAGAAACAATATATTTACAATGATGTTGAAGAGGCAAGAAGAATGCAAACAAACACAACAAGGAAGATACATCCACATACTTGCATCTATTACTTCATCGCTATGCACATAGTCAAGATATTACAAAATAAAGAACTAGATCACCATGCAAGGAGTCAACTATAAATGCCTGAAACACATTGGCTTCACAAAACCAAAATGACAGAGTTTTTCTATTCAAAACCATCCTCCTTCATAATGAGCCCAACACTTCAATTTATAGGATTTTGAGAGGAGAGAGAGAGAATGTAATTCTCAAATTCCCTTTCCCACTAATTACAATTTATGATAAATGAATGTGGTTGGTGATTTTGGACTTGCAGAAGCAATCCCAAGGTGTATCAAAATTTGCAACAATGGAGAATGTTTTCCCATGCTCATTGAATGCTCCTTCAACCACCATCCAACCGCCAATCAAGTGAGCTCATTTTTCTCTAAAACTCACCATCAAATATTCATCAATTTCTATATTTATTAGTTATTGTGTGATGGTCTTGGAACCATGATTTCAACGACACCAATTTTGCATGATTCTGTTGAGAATTGCTTAAGATATGGCTTCCTGAGTGCAAATAGCTATTTGAGTTTCACATGCTCACTTCACTATTACGGGACTAGGAATTGATTTGGCAATTGGAACTCATCATTTTAAATATTTTTTCCTTTTTCCTAATGTTCTACATCATCATTTAAAATTATTTGGTATTTTAAAAAATGTCCTAGGGCCCTCCATGCTTTCATTGCTTGTAAATGAAGGGGAGAACTTGATGTTTTAATGTTTTAATGTCTTGCCAGCTCATAACCAACTTGGTGAGTGGAAACCTTCCTTACATTGTTGGGTTTCTTGAGTGGCACATTGAATTGCTATGTTGCCATTTCTGACCCATTTTATGTTCATGCTGAGTCATTTTTTATTACTTGTCAGACTGCTCCTTGTTGCCACGACAACCCCTATACATCCACCAAGTTAATAGTAACCCTCTTCGTTACTCTTCATCAACTTGATGGGGTCCTCACCCTTCCTGATGCACCGAGTCACCATTTTTTTCCACATTGTCATCATATAGCCCTCCTTTATGTCTAGCGAGCCTCTAACTTGGATTTTTATTGTATTATGGGCCAAGGTAATTATTTTGGCTTCATTTACGTATCTTTGATCAATGAGCCACATCGACTTCCTATCACTCTAACTTGCTAGCTCAATGACTTGCTCTCCACTTGCACCATGGGCTAAGGCCCTTTGCGGTGAACTTACTCCATCGTGGGGTTGGGACATTAGGGCTGCCTAGTCCTACCTTATCCACATAGCTCCACACTCAGTCTTAATCGGTGATTTCGGGCCCTCATGCATCACATGTCCCATGGGCTATCCAGGCCATTGACATCTGCCTTTTCCACAAGTCTCGAACACTTCGGTGAGTTTAGATTTTCACCGCATGTCCCACATTTTGGCATGTTGGGTCATTCCAATCTGATCTTCCCGCACCAATGCATCGGGCATTTTGGTGATTTTGGGTCTGAATGTCCCAACCCAAACTTGGGCCATTTGAGACATTTTCTTTCATTTCTGCTGCATTAAATTGCTCCCGCGCTCGAGTCAGAAACCTCAAATTTTTTTTTTTGCACAAATGTCCCATAATTGACTAGGCCTCCTGGGCCTCTTACTCCTGCATTCAACACATTATTCTCACCATGGAATCAAACTAAGATTGTTTGTTTCCAATTGCTAGCTAACTCAAGCTTGAGCCGTTAATGAGTTAAGTCTCACTTCATTCTTTACTAGATCACTTAAGACTTGAAATAACTCGTTGCCATGAAGCTGTACACCTCTGCAACTATGAACTTAGTGACTGATACAACTGACCTAAATTCATTTCGAGCTCCAACTCAACATGATTCACTGAGTTCCCATAGAAATCAATCGTTCTGGTCCCCCAAGTTCAATATTTCAATAGTCTGTGGCCTTGTAAAGTTTAATGGTTCACAACGGTTATCCGGGTGGCTTGATTCAGGGCCTTAGATGACTCAGTCTCTTCCTTAGATGACTAGGCTCAAGCAGAGCTTGAGCCAACCTAAATTATCTTACCTATGCACCATTGAATTTTTTGCACTATCTCTTCATGATTGAATCTACAAGCTTGACTGATTGCGATGCAAAATTCATCATTACCTAGGTGTCTCCACTTCTCTATATGGCACAAATTCGGTAGTGAGCTCAAGAGTGTCTTCGACTGAGTAACCCGGTGGGTATCTAGATGGCTTGATGGCTATGTAACTTGAATCATAGCTCAATGCTTTTCAAAATATGTGATAGCTCGATGCTTCAGAACAATGATAACTCAACTCGGTGTTCCACTATCATCATAGCCTAGTGGGTATTAATCATAGCTTGGTTAAGAGCTCACCTTTCCACATGGTTCATCCTTGGTCATTGCGGTTGGAGACATCCTTTAAATTGAAATGATGGCATGAAAAGTAGCTTTCCCATCTATTTATGAGTTTTATTATAATGCACTAGCTCACCCTTTCAATGTAACTCAGTCTTAGTGAAATAACTCGGTGATGCATTATTAGCTAAACCACCCATTATATTGAGGTAGCTCGGTGTGTGAAATTTTTACCACTCGGTGGGAAATTCAAGGAGCTAATTTTTCTAAGAGTGCACCCAGGATAGTTTACCAATGCTAGAGTAGCTCACCAATAGGCTCAACGAGTTGACCCTAGAGTTGAAGGAATTCCTTCATAATCTACACCTCTTTTGGTCCACAATCAAGACTTGTGGTCTTGGAGACTAGTGTCGTGATTGGAGATTCACCGGATAAATTATTGGGCCTTGCCTTATCAAATGCCTCCTTTGACCAATTACAAGCTTTTTTGTTGTCTACTCCATAAGGGTAGTGAAATTAGATAACAATTTGGTGACATGTGAGGCCATTTTCCTGCTAAATGGAGTGTGACCAGGATGTATGATGATATCCATTAGACATGGAGTTTGCATAGTTATCACAAGATGATTTGAACTGTGAAAATTTTGGCCCCAAGTACTTAGAATGTTGCTTTTTGCTTCGAAACTTCCTTTTACTATTCACACTCTCCAACTTTCATAAGAAAATCTTGAAGTCAAGGTTTGTGAGAGTAGAAAATTGCTTGAAACTTGGATTTCACCCATTCTTGCAACTATGATCCATGAGGCTGAATGATGAGTACCTATGAATGTTACCTCAACATCTAATTCCTTACCAAGTGTGGATAGATGAGACTGATCTTTTGTCCAGTGAAGTATACTGTAGAATTGGAGTGAAACTTATTAGCTTGGACATCATGGAACTCTATTAAGTTTTAATTTTCTTTCTTCTTTTGAATGTCCAATGTTGCTTTGACTGGAGCTGACTTCAGACTTGGGCTACCAGCTGATCCTTGTAAGGACTATTATCAAACCTTGGGAGAGCATTGTGGCTTATATATGTTTTTAATTATTGATTGAAGGCTAAGTGAGTACCGAGGGCTGCCATATGCTTTGTAATGTCAAACCCCCCAATCCTAATTTTCTTGATTTGAAGGACTCAACTCTGATTCGAGGAAGTAAAAGGATAAAAATATAGAATCTATATTTTGACCTGATTTTAGTTGCTCTGCATTTGTTTAAATTTGAAATTTGCAAATGTTGCAAGAAACTATGAGCTTCCCACTGTAGTAGTTTTCTCTTTCCTGAAGCGTGATGAAATGTATATAAAGCATACACTAGAAGCAATATAACATGTGCTCAAGGAACTTGGGAAAAATAAAACCTACTCTAACAACAACAAAAATGTGCAAAAGCACTTTGAGGAATTAAAAATCCTAGACTAATATATACAAGGGTGAGAAATATTTCCCCTAGTAGCAACATTTGAGATAGATTCTATTGAATGGAATCTGTAGCTCTTCACCATCCAACTTAGATAGCCAAAAGGCATTGCTACATCTGTATTTAGTGACCATATATGGATCAATCCATATGGCATCGAACTTGGAATGCTTTCCTGGCTTTGCACGATCAACATCCCACTTCAGTACCAAGTCTCTTGCTTGGAATGTCTTGGCTTTAGATTTCTTGTCAAAGCTTCTCTTGATCAATGCTTGATCCTTTTCCATGGTCTGCACTACATGTTATCTTTCTTCTTCTAATTCCATCAGCTACGCATACCTGATTTCCATGGGCTCAAATTCAGCTAGCTCTAATTGTTTCATGAGTTCCAATGCTGACAACTCAAGTGATATAGGTAGCACTTGCTTCCTTTCTATATACAAGCTTATATGGAGAGCTACCTGTAGACCTCTTGGGTGTGATTCTATTAGCCCATAGAGATGATTTGAGCTTCATATGCCAGTTCTCTAATTCTCATCAAGATTTCTTCTAATAATTCTCAACAAGTTTTTATTTGTGGACTTTGCTTGGCCATTACCCTGGGGTAATAATTTGATGAAATGCTGAGGTATATACCATTCTGACAGCCCATTCAGTGATTTTTGTGCCCAGAAATGCCAATGCATTGTTTGATATGATTTTGGTTGGGACACCAAATGTTGTGAATCTCCCTTCAGAGAAATCCAAGATGCTTTGGATTGATTTTCCTCCTTGAGTGACATCGCTTAAGTTCACTTGGAGAAGTAGTTTTTGGCTATTAATATCCATTTGTGGCCTTGACTTAAATTTGGGTTGATAACCCCAATGAAATCAAATCCCCATTATATGAATGACCAATCCACCGAGATTGGGTGATGGGGTAATGTTGCTAACCTTTCATTTCCTATGAAGAAGGCACACCTTTTACATTTTTTTAATCCATGAGTAGTAATCACTAAACAGTAGGCCAATAGTAACCAGTATTCATGATCTTGAGAGTTGTTACTCGTAGAGCAAAGTGGCCTCCCGCTTCTCCATCATGGAACTCATGTAATATCTTCTCAATCGACTTGTTGGGACACACCTCAATAACACCCTGTTCACATCCTTCTTGAATAAGATGCCATCAATGAGCACATACATAATAAATTGTAATATGAAATATCTTCTCTTAGCTTTGTTCCATTCTGGAGGGCACAAACTTGTTTGGAGATAATACACCATGTCTTGATTCCAACATGGAACAGGTGCATCGTTAAATAGCTGTTCTTGATAATTTTGTAGCACCAGGACAACCTCCTCTTCACCTTCTAACTCAACATGTTGTTTGGAAGCTAGTTGTTCACACAAACCTTTTCCATGAACCAACTTGGTCACTTTGATTTCAATATTGTATTCCATTACCCGAGTGATCCAACCTTCCCTCTTCTCGTTTAGATCTTTGTTTAGGAGAAAGTCCTTGACACCAACATGAGACACTAGCAATTGAATCTTATTGTTCAAGACCAAGTGTTTGAAATTATTCAAACTCCTAATGACAACAAGAACATGCTTTTCAATAAAAGAATACCTTACTTCATAATCTTCTAGGATTTGACTGAAGAATGCTATGGGCTGTTCTAAACCTTCTTTATTCAGTTGTACTAAGATAGTTGAGATTGTGTCTGATCCTCCAAAAGCATACAACATGAAGTCCTTGGAGAAATTTGGGTTGATAAGAGTTGGAGCTTGTGATATTACATGCTTGATAGCCTCAAAACTCTCTTTTCCCTTTTTCCCATTTGAATGCAAGACTCTTCTTCAACATCATTGTTAATGGCTTCACAAGAGTGGTAAAATCAAGCACAAATATGTGGACAAAGTTTATCCTTCCCAAGAAGCTTTGGAGAGATTTCTTATGACTTGGAAATGGAAAATTTCTGATAGATTCGACTCTTTCGGATCAATTGTCAACCCTTCTCTTGAAACAATGTGGCCCAACAATTTGCCTTTGTGTGCCAAGAATACACACTTTTTCAAATTCAATGACACTCTAAATCTTCTACATCTTTGAAATACTTTCCTGAGGTGAAAGAGATGGTCCACTACATTCTTTGAGAAGACAGTGATATCATCTAGATATACCAACACTATCTTGTTGATTAAGCCTTTGAACGCCATATCCATAGCTCATTGAAATGTTGCTCTAGAATTTTACAATCCAAATGGAATCTTCTTATAAGTGTATGTGCCCCATTTTGTAGTGAAGGTTGTCTTGAACTGATCTTCTTCCTTCACCATTATTTGGTTATAGCCTGAGTAGCCATCTAGAAATGAGAACCTTTCTCAAACCGATACTACTTGCAAGAATTTGTTCCATTGAAGGAAGTGGATAATGATCTTTGAGTGAAGCTCTATTTAGATCACAAAAGTCTACACACAATCTGATCTCTCTATTTCTCTTCCTTACTAGCACCAAATTTGTAACCCAACTTGAATGTTTGATAGGAAAGATGATGCTAGCTTCAATTATCTTGTTCAACTCTTTTCTCATGAGAGGTTTAATGTGAGGATTCACCGGCCTTTGCTTCTGATTTGATAGGCTTGGATTTCAGATCCAACTCAATAGTATGATGTGATAGATTTGGATTAAAACCTATTAAATCCTTATAAGTCTATGAAAATACATCTGGGAATTCTTGACAAAGTTGAGCAAATTCAGATTCTTCTTTTTGAGTGCTTACTTTTCTAAATTTTAATGTCTTGCCTTCACCTACTAAAATAGGCTCTAAATCTTCACCCTTTACCTGAATATTTGCCTTCTCTTTTTGGAATTGATCATTTGGGTTGAATATTGATTCCAAAGTCACAAGGACTTTCAGTAATTTGTTAGTTCTCAGCTACACCACTTAGACACTATAATGCTGCTCAAACTTGTCTTGGTTTTTGGTAGAGAACTCAACTTCTTCTTGTAGAAAATTGACAATTTTTGATCATTATCAAAGACTTTCCAACTTGCATTATTATCTGGGACAACTGGTCTTACCACAACCTTGATATGGGGCTGAGTTTTCTCACTTTTGATACTTTCCACAACGTCAAACACTGCCCCAATGGCTGCTGCAAGTTTGTTTGCTACTTCATTCTTCTTTCTTGGGATGGAATTGATGTTAAAAGCTTGAAAA
This sequence comes from Taxus wallichiana var. yunnanensis, assembly GCA_018340775.1. Lineage (NCBI taxonomy): Eukaryota > Viridiplantae > Streptophyta > Pinopsida > Cupressales > Taxaceae > Taxus > Taxus wallichiana. Next base: position 265,219,378 of record CM031236.1, read on the forward strand.
TATTCAATGAGATCACATACCCAATTTTGTAGTTCTTTAATAGATCATTCTTAGCAAAATTTTTTCCTCTGACTTGGTTCACGATTAGCTCACTATCTCAAAATAATTGCATGTTTTTAATACCTCTTTCTTTCCCAATGCAATATGTGGATCAAGGCTTCATACTTAGCTATGTTGTTTGAGTAAACAAACTAAAAATAAAAAGTTGAGTAATATTTTATACCTTGTGGTGAAATAAGCATGGCTCCTCTTACAATACCTTGTCTACTCCTTGATCCATCAAAGAATAGCTTCCATACCTCATTATCATCTTTGTGATATGGCTTGGTGATGCTAGGGAGAGGTGGATTCTCTTCATGCAAGTAATAAATGCCTAATTTAGCTTCCTCCATTTCCTTGTAAGGGTTGAATGCATGCCTCTTGTTTTCCCATTCATCAAGAGTCAAGTCCGAAATGTATCCGAATTTGGTATCTACTTCATAGGTGTTTGGAAAATCTTCTGATTGAAAGCTAAGAAATTTGCATTGATTGGAATCGGTGTATGAGGCTCAATATGAAAGTTTACAATAGGATCAGATCTGATTGTAGCCTTTGCTCCATACCTTGTTTTGAATAACATGTGTGACCAATCAATAGATAAATAGCCTCCAATTTTAGCGGTGAAGTCTCTTGACAAACATAATGCAAAGAGTGGTGGAAAGTCTATGACTGATACATCTTGCAAGACAGTCACATTAGGACATGCATGCAATGTAAGGCTCAATCCTTTGATTACTCTAACCGTTGTTACCATTGTCCCATCCAATTGCACCACACCTCTAGAAATGACTTTATATTGAAGACCCTACTTGATCGACTATTTGTTTTGGCATGATTGAGCTGCTTGCTCTGGAATCAATCATGCAATTATGCACCAACTTATCCTCGATGATCAATGAGATATAGAATGGTGGGGGTTTAAATTTTTTACCTTGTTGTCCTCCTTTATTTCCTCCTTGTTGAACTACATTGGTGAGTACCTTCTCATGATCTTTGGATGACTGATTGGATGTGGACCAGTTTTCCATGGTAGCTTGCAATAGGTCTCTTTGCCTGGGATAGCTAATGACTCCCACATTGAGATATTTACATTCGTCTTCTTCATCTTCTCAATGATGTTGAATGGAGATGAGCTATCTCTCTGTTGCCCCTTGCTTTACACAGTTTTTTCTTGCACATGGGTTGTTACAACCAGACACTTGAGCTGGTCTAGAAGGCTTGGGTTGACCTTGCACATTGGGAGCTGCATTTTGGTTGCCAATACCTTGTTGGGTGATAGAGGGATGTGGATCATTTGAATTGGATGACTGTCCCTCTCCAATATTTCTCTTCTTGGACTATGTATTGGCTGCTACACTTTGAGAAGGGGCTTGATTTATACCATAGAAATATTTAGCCTACCAATTGATAAGTGTGGTCTCATTTAGAGGTGCTTCTGATTTGTTTCCTGCTAATGATTTATTTCTTGGCGTTTCTCTTGTTCTACACTCGATGTTGTTACCATAAGAGATTGATTAAAAGCACCATTAAATCAAATTGATTGTTCATGAGGTTAGTTATATGGGAAGCACTAGTCATACTCTTGAGCCATATTATTTTGAACTCGTACCATAGCTCTAGATGTGGATGCAACATTAGGATTATAAGGCTGAAATGGCCTATTAGCAAGAGGTTTTGTTTGATTTTGACTTGCAGTTTGAATGGGTGGCTTATTAGGATGATACAAAGGTCTATTGGGTTGGGTTTGAGGCTGATATGACTTGAAATTTTGAGCTTGTTACCTCTTAATTGTCACCAACTCATTTCCTAATTTTTACAACTGCTTCATGAATTCTTAGAGCTCATTTGAGGTACTAGAAGATGAGGTAGAAGCTTCGATAAAACTCTAATTTTTGGAGCAGGAATGGGAGCTAATGTAGGTGCTTGACTAGTGCTTGGACTTCCTAATTCTAGATAAAGAGGCATGGGTGGTCTAGGTGCAAGTTTACCATCTTGAATTAAGAAATTTTCAGCTCTAATAACAATACTATAAGTTGTGGGTAAAGTTTTACCTCCCATGGATTGCACCATCATCGCAATATCTGAATTTAGAGCTTTTAAAAGTATATAAAAGCACCTTCAGTGGTTGGTCTCATAGTAAATTGAATTCTATCCCATGTCCTTTGAAACCTGAAGTTGAAATCAACCATTTGCTCATTTGGTGCTCTCTTGATTGTGGCTAGCTATTCTAATAGAGACAAGTTGTTTTCCTTCTCCCCAAATTAGTTATGAAGAGCTATCCACAAATGGTCCCAATTTTGGATAGTCCCAGTGTTAAAATCCTGAAGCATTGTGAATATTTACCCTTAAAGGAGGATGCCAACAACCTAACAACAATGTTCATTACAGCAATTTCATGAATTGCACATACATTTGCAATGTCTTGGATATGGTTGATTGGATTTGTATGGTTCTCTCTAGTGAAATATGGGATGTTCTTTAATGCTGCAATGAAATTGGATTATGTGCATTGAGAGCAAGTGGGATGCTTCCAGTGAAATTGACATAAGGATTCGGTGGACCCCGCGGTGGTTATTATAGATGTGCCATTATAATTGGTCTAAGAAATCTAGTTGATTTAATGAAAGGTCTACTAGGAGGAGGTGTTGATAGTGTTCTATTCGGTGGAGATGGAGACCTTTGAGATATTCTTCCCCTTCTTCCTCTACCCGGAGATAACTATAGCTATTCAAAAACACTTTATTCTTCTGTTCTTGACCTCATTTGAATCCTTCTCATAAATATGACAGACTTGTCTTTCGCTAAAACTAGTGGATTGTGCCCTTTTGGAGTCACAAAATGTGCTATTTCAAAGATTCTCGACAAGATGGAATCTTCAATAAGTGCCACCAATATTATTGCATTTAAAATGAAAAATTCTTCTATCCCACAGACGTGCCGAAAATGTTATCAATGAATCACAACACCCTCTGATTTGCACAAGTGTGTGTGTGCTTGAGCTCATGGTGTGACTAGGTAACATGGGTATTATCTCCAAGTGTGGGACTTACTACTTGAGATAGACCTCCAGAGAAAGTTGGTTCTTGATCCTAAACTACCTTCGCCACAATCTACTCCTAATGTAGGAAGAACTATCTTAACCTAATCTAACTTTCTAAGGGACCAGGGAGAGAGAGTGCATGAAAGTAAAGCCTACACTAACAACGGTGATACACTAGAAAAGGAGGGTATGAGAACAATCCCCAATGTGTGAAAATGGAAGCAAAATACAGATTAGAGAGGGTGATAACAGTTCTCCATAGTCTAATAACAACACTCACAACACATTTCCATGCAAACACAATAATAATAGGTCCATGTAGGATCATAAAATAGACACAATATATTTGCAATGAGGTTGAAGAGGCAAGAAGAATGCAAACAAACACAACAAGGGAAGATACATCCACAAACTTGCATCTATTACTTCATGGATATGCACAATTCAATCTATTACAAAATAAAGGCCTGGATCACCATGTAAGGAGTCCACTACAAGGCCTACAACACATTAGATTCACAAAACCAAAATGATAGAGTTTTTCTATTCAAAACCATCCTCCTTCACAATGAGCCCAACAATTCAATTTATAATATTTAAAGAGGAGAAAGAGAGAGAATGTAATTCCCAAAATTCCCTTTCCCACCAATTAAAATTTGTGATAAATGAATGTGGTTGGTGATTTTGGACCTATAGAAGCAATCCCAAGGTATATCACAACTTATAGTAGTGGAGAATGTTTTACCATGCTCATTGAATGCTCCTTCAACCACCTTCCAACCACCAATCAACCGAGATTATTTCTCTCTAAAAATCACCATTAAATATTCATCAATTTCTATATTTCTTAGTTGGTGTGAGATTCAGTGGGCTTAGAACCGAGATTCCAACGATACCAATTTTGTGTGATTCTGATAATTTCTCAAGATATGGCTTCCTGAGTGAAAATAGTTGTTTGAGCTACACATGCTCACTTCAACTGTTACGGATCGGGAATTGATTTGGCAATTGCAAATCATCATTTTAAATATTTTATCCTTTTCCCTAATGTTCTACATCATCATTTAAAATTATTTGGTATTCTAAAACATTTCTGAGGCCCACCATGCTTTCATTGCGTGTAATGAAGGGGAGAACTTGATGTTTTAATGTTTCATGTCTTGACTTCGACCAACTTGGCGAGCCGGCAACTGACTTTCATTGTTGGGTTTCCCAAGTGGCAAGTTGACTAACTACATTGACATTTCAAACCCCTTTTATGTTCATGCCCAGTCATTTCTTTTATTACATGTCACATTGCTCCTTATTGCCATGATGACCCCTATACATCCGCTTAAGTTCACAAGAACCCTCTTATTACTCTTCATCATCAACTTAACGGGATACTCACCCTTCTGATGCACCGAGTAACCATTTTTTTCCACATTGGTGCCATGTAGCCCTCCTTTGCATCGAGTGAGCATGTAACTTGGATTTTCATGTTGTATTGCGGGACAAGGGAATTGCTTTGGCTTTGTTTAAGTATATCGATCGACCGAGACACGTGGACTTCCTATCACTCCAACTCGCTATCTCGGTGACTTGCTCTCCACTTACACCTTTGGTTAAGGCCCTTTGTAGTGAAATTTCTCCATCTTGGCACTTTTAGGACATTAGGGCCGCCTAGACCCACCTTATCCACATAGCTCCATGCCCAGGTCTTGATTGGTGAGTTCGGGCCCTTATGCATCACACGTCATGTGGGCTATCTCGGCCATTGACATTTGCATTTGCCACAAGCCCGACAACTTTGGTGAGTTTGGTTTTCACTACATGTCTTACATTTAGGCTCGGGTTTGGGCCATTCTAACCCGGTCTTCTGCGCACTAATGCATCAGGTGTTTTGGTGATTTTGGGTCTGAATATCCCAACCTAAACTTGGGCCATTTAGGCCATTTTCTTTCATTTAATCTGCATTGCATTGCTCCTCGCTCGAGTCGGAAACCTCAATTTTATTTTTACTGATTTCCCATAATTGACTGGGCCTCCCGGCCTCTAACTCCCACATTCACGACATGATTCTCGTCATGGACTCGGACTAAGATCATTTGTTGCCAATTGCTCACTAACTCAAGCTCAAATTGTCAACGAGTTAAGTCTTGCCTCATTCTTTATTGGCTCACTTGAGAGTTGAAAGATCTTGTTGCCATGAAGCTACACACCTCTACAACTATGAACTCGGTGGTGATACAACCGACAGCGGCTTCATTTCGAGCTCCAACTCGATGTGATTCATGGAGTTCCTATAGAAATGGCTCATTATGGTCCCCAAACTCAATCTTTCAATGGTCTATGGCCTTGTAGATTTTAATGGTTTGCAACGGTTATCCGGTGGCTAGATTCAGTGCCCTAGATGACTTGGTCTCTTCCTTAGATGACTAGGCTCAGGAAGAGCTTGAGCTGGCCCAAATTATCTTGCCTATGCACCATTAAATTTGCTGCACTGTCTCGTCACGATTGAATCTACGAGCTCGGTCGATTGCAATGCAAAACTCATCATTACCCAAGTGTCTCCACTTCTTTGTATGAAATAGTTCGGTAGTGAGCTTGAGAGCATATTTGGTGAGTAAACCAAAGGGTATCTGTATGGATCGATGGCTATGTAACTTGAATCATAGCTCAATGCTTTTCAAAATATGTGATAGATCGATTCTAGAACAATGATAACTCGGCTCGGTGTTCCACTATCATCATAACCTGGTGGGGATTAATAATAGCTCGATTAAGAGCTCACCTTTGCACATGGCTTGGCCTTGGCCGCCATGGTTAGAGCTTGACATCCTTTAAATCGACTTGATGGCATGAAAATTAGCTCACCCTTCTATTTATGAGCTTGGTTATAATGCACCATCTCACCCTTTCAACATAACTTGGTGGGAGTAACTCAGTCCTAGTTAAACAAATCGGTGATGCATTATTAGCTAAACCACCTATTATATTGAGGTAGCTCGATGTGTGAACTTTTGACCAGCTCAATGGGAAATTCAAGGAGCCCATTTTGTAAGAGTGCTCTTGGATAGCTTACCACCGCTAGAGTAGCTCACCAATGGGCTCAATGAGTTGACCCTAGAGTTGAATTAATTCTGTAGAGTCTACACCTCCTTTGGTCCACTATCAAGACTTGTGCTCTAGGAGACTAGTTGCATGATTGGAGATTCCCTAGATAAATTATTTTGCCTTGCCTTATCAAATGCCTCCTTTGACCTATTGCAATCTTTTACATTTGTATAATTCCACAAGGGTAGTGAAATTAGATAATTATCTATTTTTTGTTGTAATTATTTGTCTACTTGTTTCTTTATCAATGCGGGCCATGACATTTGTTTGGTGTGCACACTTGTTTTTGTATGCGAACATGATTGTGTTACATGTATTGTGACATCATGATTGATGTCCCAAGTTTTTAGCCCACTTTGTGTGGCTTACTTTGTCTTCTTGCATATTTACATCACTACATTACTTGGTAGCTTATACACTATTTGCGTAGCTTACATATTGCATTATACAAGCATGCTTGTTTGTACTAACACTTGTTTTTGGATAGCCTCTTGTTTGTGTGTGCCTTGGTCTATACCAAACACATTCCTTTACCCCTCCAAGGAAGAGTTACAAAGTTCATGTGGCTTGTCCTCTTTTGGGGTCGCATCCTCCTATTAGTGATGTCGCATGCATCCCCAAAGAGGGGGCATAATTTGGGGTTTACATACTATACAACGTTTTTACACTAGTTCAGTTTAGTTTCCACCCTTGGCATTTTGGGTTATACAATGAGTGGGTTTAGACCAGTCTACGAACCCCGTACACAGTGGATTTTACAAGACATGGTAGTCCTTAACATTATGGGAGTAGTTACATGTTAGAGGATACAATAGATTTCCTCTCTATACTACTTCATCTAGTGGCATCGGATCACCCAAAAAACTAGACAGTTCAAATATCTCTTCATACAACTTTAGGGAAGCAGTTACAAGTTGGAGAATAATACAGCTTTCTCCCTACACTTCTTCAGCCGGGGTGGGATGAGATTTCCCAAAAACTCGTAGTACAAGATATCCTTCTACACTTTTTCTCTCGACATGGATCAAGTGCACATGTTCCATTTTTCATTTACGTACTTTACATTTACATGCTTTCACATACATATACATGTGTCTTTTACATGCATTTTTACATATATACATGTGTATTTGACTACTTGATCATTTTCTCTTGCAAGTCCGTCCGTATGAGAAACAAACAATCAACAACAACTACAACAATGGGGAAATAACAACAACATTTTGTGGTAGCACACATGATACTAACCATGTAGGTACATCACACACATCGACAACTACACATGAATTTATACCCTAGGTTCACTTTCACCACTTGTTTGCACTTTTGCATCTTTAATTTCCATGCTCCACTATGTTATGATTCCATGCTTTGTCTAGTCCATTGACACACTTTCTGCATCACTCTACATGGACATCAGGTACGCATTTCTATCTACTTTATGTTACCAAGATTTTTTCACCAACATAAAGTGGGAGAAAATGTTGTCACAAAATCATGCACTTTAGACATTATTTAGTCCCGTTCTCATGCTACTATTCATATGGTTTTGCATGAAGAAAGTATTAATTAAACCTCGTCTTTTGGCCATTTTACTTAGATTTTTATCATCACTACTAACCTCTAGCACATACTTGCCTAGTATGTTTTTGTTGTTTGGCATCATTTTACCTTTGATTTGGGGCATCTAGCCTAATATTAGGGCACCCTAGCCACACCGATCCCATTTGCGGTGCTCAGATCCTTTTACACTTTCCTGCTACTTTTTGGGCACTTTCATTGTTTGAGCTTCTTATCTTTTTAGTGGTCGACATTTTCGGGTTAATTATGAAATCGAAGAATAAAACTATATAAATATAAAGTTATGAGACCATAATGAAGGACAAAGCACTAAACACTACTATGATCACCTAATGTTGAATCCATCGGAGGCTCCATTTGCATCCATCTAGCTCCATCACAAGGCACAAGGTGGTTCTTTTGCATCACACTTTGCATAGGAGGGAAGTTTATTTTATTTCATCCACCATTTTATTACATTTCTACACAATTATTTCTCACTACTTTCACAAAGTTTGGTGACACAAGAGAACCTAGGGTATGATTACACACACACATAGTACTACATCAAGTTTGAGATGTAGTACAATGTTCATTTAGTAAGTCCACCATTGTGGCCGGCGAGGATAGTCTGAACCCTTCATATGTAAATTTCTTTAATTTAGGGTTTGATGCTTGTCTTGGGGTTTTACAGTCTTTTCGCCATCACCGATTTCTAGTGACATACAACACAATGCAACGAAGTTAGTGTGATAGGAAGAAAAGGAAGGAAACCATCAAGTGACACCTCAAAGGAAGGTTACAAAGCTTTTCACAGACTAGGGTGCCCATTTCTCAAACTAGGGCACCCAAATGCACCCCTGCACCTATCCGGTGGCTCAATCCACTCAAATAGCTCATATATGTCCTTTTTGGGACCTCTGCATGTTCATTCCTGCTTCTAGAATATTCAATTTATTTTACGACATAATCTAGATCAGCCTCCGGATCAGCTTGAGTTCTTTCTAATTCTCTTTACACTTTAGGGTTTTACATATCTACTTTCTTAGTTACTTGGGTCACTTTGTATATTTATTTACTATTACTCCTAGTTTATATTAACTACCATTCTTCCACATTTTAGTTAATCGGATGACATCTAGATTATGGAAAACTCTAAATTCAGCTTTGGGAACAAATCTAAACTTTAGTTTAGAATACCATCTAAAAACCGATGGTCAAACTAAATGAGTAAACCAAGTGATGAAATATGTTCTTAGGATGTATTGCATGGATCAATAATATAAGTGGGAAGAATATCTTCCATTGGTTGAATTTTCCTATAACAACACTTTTCATTCTTTACTAAAAATGTCACCATTTGAAGCGTTATATGGGAGAAAGTGTAGAACTCCCATTAGTTGGGATAGTATAGAAGATAGAGTGTTAGTGGGCCTGAAATGTTAATAGAAATGGAAAAGCAAGTGAAGCTCATTCATGAGAAATTTAAATAAGTTGTTGATAGGCAAAAGAACTATGTAGATACAAAATGAATAAATAAAAAATTTGAAGTTAGAGATAAAGTTTTCTTAAGGGTTAAGCTCGAAAGAGCTCGATAATGTTTAGTAATAATTCCAAGTTATCATCAATATATATTAGACCATTTGAAGTTCTAGAATTCATAAGCCCTGGTGCATATCATTTGGCGTTACCTCTGGATTGTCCAAGATGCATGATGTTTTTTTATGTTTCCTTACTTAAGAAGTATGTTTCAAATGTAATGCATGTACTTAATTAGAACTCTTTAAAGGTTAAGGATATGGGAATCATTGTATTTGAACCTATCAGTGTTGAAACTCACAGATTGCACCTAAGAAATAGAGAAATCATATAATACAAGGTCCAATGGGACTAATATTAAGAATAAAGTGCAACACAGGAGAATCGGTGGAAATACAAACCACGTTTCCTTATTTGTTTTAGTAATAAAAACTAATTTTTGATAATATGATATGATATACTTGATATTATTTTATATTCTAGATGATGAAATTACAAATTTTTGTCATTTTCCAACTATTTGGCAAAAGTGGATGATTTAAAGGTTATTCAACCAATAAATTTGTTTGTGGATAAACTAAAATTTGGAAAAATTTTAAGCTTTGGATGAAAATGATTGACTATTTTCCTTTTTTGTATGATATAAATATGTGTGTGGTTTATTTTGTTTGTTGTTAATGAGTAAAAATCATCGGGATAATGATTCATTAAGGGGGGAAGTATGTCACATCCCATCATTTCATTCTCGATTGTCATAAGGATAAGTTGTAAATATGAAAAGTGGTTTATTAAGATATGGGGAAATATGTTGTTACTTAGGTGAGTTTGTAGCTATACGTAAATATGTATATCCCGATAATGATATATACACTTATGGGTGGATGCAAACCCAACCGCCTAAAAATGCTTGTTTCAAACATTCTTGGAGTACTTGACATCTATAACTTATTTTTGTATGTGAGGTTATATGAATTTACTTACCTTTCTATGTGTAATAATATTGTTACATCGGTATGCTATTACATTGTTATACCTATTTATGTGACTTTGTTACATCTTGCTTATTGGAAATATTGATTTTCCAATATGGTAAATTTTTCATGATTGTATTCGTATTATTTTGGTATTGAGAGATAATTATGAATGATACTAACCTTATTTTTTTATTATGACGGTCATAGACCGTAAAGCATTAAGATGATCTTCAACAAGGAACAAGTAAAGTTTGAGATCATCAAGGTAATTGTTATGAGGTTGACTTAATGATATTTTTATTGGTAATGTAAATATATTGCTTATAAGACCTAGACTATGGAAAAGTATTGCAAGGTAAAATTATATTAGTTTTATTGGTCTTCGATTATATACTTGGCATATTTTTAAACTGTTCTAATGGTTATCTATCCTAGCTCATATGATGTTTAATTAGATGGTCGATTGATCACACAATGCAATGGATCAAAACTTGTTTTTTCTAATTATTGTATTTGACCGATCAAATTCTCCATCCAAAGTGGTTAATACTTGTGTTGGGTGTATGGGTCTAAAAACCACAAGGCAATAATTAGATGATTGTTTAATTGATTAAGGCCATTGTCCATGCCAATTGTGTTAAGGATAGTAATTGTTGTTTGAAATGGTCAAAGACATGTTAATTGTAATTTTATTGTTTTTAATATAGATATGGTCTTTGACCACACTCGATAGCATTTTGATTGGTTATTAATTAAAACTTGGTTGTTGATCGACCCATGCAAAGGTTTAAGCTGTTGTTTAGTTTTTATCTTGGACCGCTCATTAAAGAACCTCCATCTAGTTTGGGAGGGAAACTGGAGTTGGTAGTGGTATGCGGGGATAAGCCATGACATGGAACCTCAATAGTAAAGAGCATTAAATGTTCTTGAGAAGCTCGAGAAGATTCCGAGAGAAGCTATCCTGCATGCATTGAGTTTCATTTGGTTTATTTTTGTGTTATCGTTTGTTTGAGCTCTTTCTTTGGTCATTCGAATCGCCATTCTAATCCCGAGAATGTGCATGGGGTTTTGATAAGCTATTTTTGCTTTGAGATTTTTGTGGAATTTATTAATGGAATACTTAATAGTGTATAAGTGATGTTTTATTTCGATTGTTGGGTTGGTATTTTTCAAATCTAGGTCATTTTTATCGGGGCTTGTTAGAGAAAGTATTGGGAGAAGTTATCATTCTTATCTACCCGATTGTGTGGAGGATTTTTCAAGGGAAACAAGGAAGAAAGTTTTAGGGGCTATCTCGATTCCTAGACATGGATTATAAACCCTTTCTCTTGTTCTTTGATTTCGAATATGTTGGATATTCACGAGAAGTTTATTTCTTGTCTTGTTGATCTCATTTTATTTATCTATAAGATGAAATAATATAGTAAAGCCATTCTAATCCGGTTTTATCATCTGGTATGTTTGGAATGAGGATTAAGAAGGGATTCCATAAACTGGGTATCTTCAAAATGTTTTATAGTGGCTGTAATTCTTTTATTACATACCTTATATTTTCTTTAGACACATTGGGTTATCGATATGAGCTTGGGTTTTAAATCGAATCTACCTTATGAGTGACTTTCTTGTTTGCATGTTTTCGAAGATTTGGTTGCTTGAGGTATTTGTATTCAGATTGTTATTTGAACTACATGAAAACTTAGTGCATGCATCTTTGTTTAAACTGTTAGAAAAGTAAGAAGGGCCCAAGTTTGTCCAAGTTTATTTTATGCTTTATCTTACTCGAGTTCTTTCATGGAACGAAAAGATAGTTGAATGTTAAATTAATGTATCAAGTTAAATGATCTATCTTGGATGTCTACTTCTTGAGAAATGTTTATTCATATTCAAGCTTTCAAAAATAGGTATTGTAGTTTTAAGTTTCGGTGATGTTGGGTTGGTATGAGGAAACACTTGTACTCCTTATTTTTGAGTTGTTTACCTCTATTGATAAGAGAAATGTGTTTAACTTTGTTAAAGGAGTATCAATAATTATATGTTTTGATTAAATATATTAGCTATTTTGGATTAAGTTATTCAATTATTTAAGCATTCTTGCTTAAATATTGAGTTTACATTAGTTGCATTGAAAAATCTCCTTCTTTGAGGAAATGGCAATGAATCAATATATGTCGAACAAAAAGTTCTACATCTAAATTGATGAAAGATTTACATACTAGGGAATTTTATTTTGATTTAGGAAAGATTGAAGCTTATTAAAACTAATTATAACATTAAGTTATCTTCTTTTAGATAAATTATGACAAGTTGTGATAATGTTGACTATGGAAAAAGAAAGTGATGTCTATTTATCATTTGTAACTTTGAAAATAAATTGGTTATTAGTCAACAACTGTTCTGAGAAGGAATCTTGTTTTATTAACTTAAGTGCTTTTATAAGTCAAGTAATATTGATGTGGGTTCAATGTATTTGGAAAATAAATTGTATAGTATATTGAGTCTTCATGAAAGATAATGTTGTTATGGATTTGTTAAGACTACAGTTTGAAATGAGGTAATATTTTAATGATGCAAAGATATTCATGATGATTTGCAAGGTTATTAATTATGGAATAATGTATGTATCTTTTGATTACTTCATTAGCAATAGCCATTCTTATTACTTAATAAAGTACATGTATAATTTTAATAGTATCGTAAGTAAAACTTGGATGTTCAATTGGTTCGTAATTTAACAACATGAATAAGAGTTGTTAATCCATGCCAATTCAATGAACTGACCATGTATATTATCTTATTTTATCCTACATATTTTAAGATAGAATGATTATTACCAAGTTCTAATTGGATTGATTCCACGCATGTTCATCATGTGACAATTTCATTTATCTTATTTTAGATATTGATCAAGTTTGAATATCTAGATTCTGGATTATGTATGTATTGAAAAGATAACACGACTTCGCATAATTTCATAAGGAAATTGGCCTAATTGTATTAATATGAAATTATTGTAATACCTTAAAACATAAGAATTTATCCTTAATATCCAACGGAAATGGTGTAACGGTTCTTGGGTCTTCTTATAATTGGTAGGTCCAAGGTTCAAATCTTAGATTCGTGTTAAGGCGGCCTCTTGCCAACAATTTGAATACCCTAGTGATAAGATACCATGATGATGTGGTTTAATCTGTGGGCTCACCGAGAGCTTAAAATACCATCCTTCGATGGTTCCATGACCAATGTGGGTTAGTGATGCCATAAGGGCTAGGGCCCTCTCCTAGGTAACTCAAGAAAAAAATGATTTATCCTTGATGAGTTTAATAAATATATTTATTAATTGTAAAACCTTTACGAGATGTAATAATGATTTACAATGTTTTTAATAGTGACATGTACTTTTAAATTGATTATAAAATTGTACTTGATTTACATGATTGTACTTTACGACAATTGCTATTCTTGATTATTGAATGAAAATTATGACTACTATATCAATGACATCATCATTATTATGTCTAAATGATTGAGTTAAATTAAGCAACAATGTTTTGGAGACATCGATGACGCTTATGAAATAATGTCATTTCCTTTAACTTAGTCGTAAAGAGATTAATTAAATAATTAATTCATTACGTAGTACAACTCTAAAAGTACATTGACAACAATTATACCTTTACAATAACTTATTTAATGACGTAAATATGTCTTAAATGCGAAGTAATATACCATAAGTAAGATAGTAATATGAAATGTGAATGATACATTTACGATTATTGTTAATCTTAAACTTATCTTATATTTAAAGGTTTATATCTCTTTCTTAAAGATATATATATATATATATATATATATATATATATATATATATATATATATATATATATATATATATATATATATATATATATATATATATATATATATATATATATGATAGTTAATAATTTGGTGGAATTACGATACAATCTAAATGGGATTGGATCATTATCAAATTAAAATGATATGGTTAAACTAAACCTATTCCTAATAATGAAATTTGTTAAGAAACACTATGAAATTAAGATAATTCGTATGATAGTAACTAGTAGGTTACTATAGCCCTTTGCATTAAACGTTTAACTGAACTTAGTCTCTAAACAATGAATTCTACCTTGTAATAAGATAAGGTGTTTTATGAACTCGTGGACTCTAAGTATCACATATCTACTTGAATGAAATATATTTGTACCATATTATGAAATCTACAAGAAGGATAATAATTATTTAATGATGAAAGTCATTAAGTAATCATTATTTTTCCCATGGGAGTCCTAAGCTGGGATTGATAATGCAATATCAAGTCAAGAGGTGAGACCTAGATTCCATGCCTAAACATTAAATTAAAAATATGTGATCTAGATAATTGTGTAGAGATGATTATGCGGTGATGGGACAAGTTTTGTTTGGCTTATGTGCAGTCACAAAACTAAGCATGCAAAACATAACTTGAAAACTTTGGCCTAAGTAGTGTACTAGATGAATACACTATTAGTTCACCGAGTTCCTATCTAATAGTGTGAGATGCCAAATGAAACTCAATTGACTAATTTTTAGGTAGACACTTAGGAACTATATCAAACCTAAATGAATAGGTTAACCAACTGCATACAAGTTATGCACACTCGGATAGAGTGATGATAAAGGGGATCGATAGATCTAATTGACCTTTATAGCTGCACATGGTTATGTTGTTATCGATGGATTGTAAACTATATTTACTATTGGATTAACATTGTTGCTAGTTAAAATCATTGAAGGCATGGAATGGGTTAAGGGTTTTTTTTAAAAGAAAAAAATATTCCCTTAATTTGGAGTTGTTATAACATGGGTGTTACAATAATATTCAATCACTTTATACCAAGATGGTTTTGGTTTCCCTTATTTGAAGAGTATTGTGATGGGGTAAGTAACCATGTTAACACTTACTAGTTGTCATAGGATGCTTGAAAACATTTATCCCAATGACGTGAATTATCTGTGTTTATAATCACGAGGGGGAGTAACTTATTTTCTTGGAACAACTATGACTTGCTTTGATTTAGATAGTTTCATTTGATTGTTTTGAATGTTATGTATATTATAATTGTCGGTGACTCCATCATTGACAACATTTTGGTTTCAATTGATGTACTTAGATTTGTCTTATGAATGATTGTTGTTGTTTGTGTGGTCCTTGGAAGGAGGTTTAATTAATCCTTTCACGATGAGGGCCTTTTTGATTTGGGTTCCATTCTCAATAAATTCCTCAAAATTAGTGAGACAATGTATCTCGTATATAAAATAATAGTTCATTATTGAGGTTTGGAATGAAGATTATAACCATTTGTTTATATGGAATGGAGCAAGGAATAGACTCGCAATTCCTCACCATTTTTGTAGAAATTGAGAAAAGTTTTCATTTGTTCTTTGTTTGGTATTACACAAGTCCATCATTGTAATCTTAGAGTCTAAATTGAAAGAGAAGTGTTTAAAAACTTCTTTGAGAGGTATGTAAATTTAGTGACCGATCCTTTAGGAAGATGAAGGAAATGATCAAAGGTTTTTACGTCGTAATTTTTCGGAATTAATTGCAAGAGAAACACGTCATTACATGAAACCTCTTGGCATGCCATAAAGAATTATTTTACGAGTTCTCTATCGTTGTGTTTATCTTTATACTTATCAAATTTTTTAATTTTGAAAGATTTAGGAAAGGGTAAGTGCAATATGTCCTTGTAGAAATGATAAGGGCACAATTCCTCAAAGTTGAACTATTTCTATTGTTTTTGCATCCCTAAGACGATATCCTTCATATGTTGCCATTCTTGTGTGAATGGTGAATTAGTTTGTGGGATACTCGAGACATCGTCAATTTTTGGATTGGTTTTCTCTGTTTCTATTTCAATGGAATCATTATTAAATTTTGAAGCCATAAAAGCTAGATATTTTGTCATTTCATTGATTTTATCTAGAAAATCTTGGTTTGACTTACTTGTGGAAGCACTATATTTTTCTTTGTGTATGTCTTTATTTTTACTTGATTCGGCTTATTTGTTCTCACTCGATTCAAGTTGGATTTTAAGATGTTTTAAATTTTTGTCACCAAAATACGAAGGTAATTTGGCTCCCATATTAAGGAGATGAAGAAGAAATTTATCTTTATTATGAATTGTAAAATTCCTTCAACTCTTATTTTAAATCAAATATCAATACATCATCATGCTAAGAGCTAAACAAGTAATAAACATCAATACTATGCATTAGAATCTTGAAAATAAACCTCAAACTAACATACTAACATTTATTGCTCTACTCTTTAGAAAGCTAAATCAATAAACTAGACCTATGTAGATCTTTTAGCTATCAAAAAGAGATAGTGATTGCTTGATCCAAGATGATCAAAGATGGAGGTTCATCAAGCCATGGCTTATTAGGCCTTTCTTGATTAACTCCATTTTTCTTCACAACACTAACTTGATTGTTTGAATGCAAAAGGATGATGATATAGCTCCACTCTAATGGAGAAATGCTCAAAGATGATAAAAATGACTATAGTGTATTACTATATGCTCACTTTTGTTTATCAAGGAGTAGGTGTAAATAGAAAGGTAGGAGGAGGGCTCCTTATATAGCCCAATGGATAGAGGAATCTCTACATCCCTCTTCATGTGGGATAAATGGAGAGGTTGGGTTAGTTGTGGATAAGGGAGGTTTAGAAAGGGTTGAGTCAACCTTAGGAGAGTTTAGTTTGTCCTTTAGTGACCCATGGGGTTTGAGGGGCTTTATTAATTAACCAAAGTGATTAATTAATAGGTGTGCAAGCTTATAAAAGCTTTTTAGAGGAATAATTAGCATGATTTAGACTATGAGAGGGATTTAATCAAATAAGTGATGATTTATTGATTAAATAGAAGAGAGAATTAATTAATTAAGAATAATTAATTAATCTAGATAGAAAGGGTATTAATTAATTATAAATAATTAATTAATCTAGATAGAAAGGAGAGATTAATTAATTAGAAATAATTAATTAATCTAGATAGAAAGGGGAATTATAATTAATTTAATTAATTATAAATAATTAATTAATCTAGATAGAAAAGGGAGCTGATTAACAGAAGTTCGTTAATTGGCATCATTGTTGGATAAAAGAGTTAATTAACTAACGTAATGTAATTAATTAATGATGATAGCAGAGAAAATGTGCTATATTGATGATATGTCATCCATTTGCGGAAAGGGTATAATTAGTGCAATTTAAGTATTTAAATTGCTCAAGATAAATTATAGGTGTCTACATTTTCCCCTCTTTGGGGTGGCGTAAGTGATGCCACTTCAAAGATAGTAGATAGATAAATTTTGAAAGTGTAGAAGAAAAATTAGTAGAAGTGAGAGATGCCCCCTCGAGTGTCGATGGGGTGATCAGAGAAGGTGATCGACAATCAAAAAGGTGAGAGAAAGGAAATAGAAGAATGGGTAGGAGCAGGATGCCCTAGGTGAATAAGAAGAATAGTGTTGATAGGAGAATGATGTAGAGGAGGAATGAAGACGGAAAGAAAAGAGCAAGTTTTCATCCAATGTATTGAAAACAACTTTATTGTCATCATATTGCCAAAGATCTACGTCATCGGTCCTTATTAAAAATATAAGCATACAAAAAAGTAGGATGACATGAAAATCCATACTACGAATAGTTGTCCATTGCTGAAACACCCACTCAATGAAACATACAAAAGCAATGCAATATGAGAAGGAAACAAGCTCATTTAACAGGGAAAACAAGTACAAACACACATATTCCAACCAACAATGGTCAAGACGGTTGTACAAATGTTTTTTTATCAAGATGAAGATCCCCAAATGTTCATGATTGATGAAAAGGGTTAAAAATGATGCCCCGAGAAAGGATACATGCAAGGGAAGATGATGAAGGACACTGGGTCCAATAAAAAGTGTAGTGCACTATGAAACAATACCAAACAACTATATGTGCCCCAGAGTACTGATGAAGCAAACAAGCTAGCTTTGAAAATGGTTGTAAATATGATGATCCACGAGTCATTTGATCCATGAACATGTGAAAATTCCAACAAGATATGGAATGAATACCATGTGTAAGACACGAGTTTCAACCGCTATGAGTTGGTTTACCTAGTTTTGCAAATTTTACATTTTTAGGATTTTTGAAAAAGTTTTGAATTTTTTTGGATTTTGAATTGATGTTTTTTTAAAAATTTTTTTAATTTTTTTTTTGTTTTAGAATTGATAGTTTGGATAGAGAAGAAGGTAGAAGAATCAACAAGAATCTTCTAGGAGAAAAAGAAATGCCCCAGGGAGAAGAAAGAAGTAACAGGTGGCAAATAATGCCCCAACACAATGGAAAGATTAACAAAATAATTATTTAATAAAAATAATTATTCGATGGAGTGTGTAGAAGAAGGGATATCACCTAGGAGCAATAAAATTGTCCTAGTGAGAAGAAATGAGTACCAGATGGCAAATAATGCCCCAACATGGCAAAAAGTAAGGAAAATAATTATTTAAATAAAATAACTATTCACGATGAGTAGAAGAAGAGTTAGAGTGTGATGTGATATGGTTTGATTTCACACTTTTGTATGTATCATGATGATATTTGAGATGTTTGTACCACATGTGTTTGATTTTGACATGATAGATCCATAGATGATATCAATTGTATTGTACATGTGATGCTCTAGATTAGTGGATGGGATGACACGATGATATTGGTGTGGGGGGGATAGATTTTGATATTTGTGATCCCTCTTGCCCCCATTTGATGATATGATACGTGATGATTAGCATAACATACATGTATGATGTACACATAGCATTTTATTTATATATGATGTATAGATGATGTTAGATGTGATGATATTGATGGAGATATGATGATGTGATAACAAAACTATGTACATGTGACAAGAAAACACAATCAAATGTTAACAAAATACACAACGCCAACCAATCATGAATTAACACAACTATGTACAATTATTTACAAGCATGCAAAAACACACTGCATATGTACAAGGAAGAATGAATCTAATATGAGCAAGAAAAGACAAAACTTACCAAAGTATGTCTAAGCAATAAACTATACAAATGTACAAACAAGCAACAACTATACAAGCAAACAATGTACACAAACAAAGCAAGAAACAAGATAAAGTAAGTAAACTAAAGTTATGTTTTTGCAAGATTGTTTTGAAGCACTTTTTGTTTGTTTTTGTTTTTGTGAAACAATTTTTATTGTGAAAACAATTTTCTATTTTTTTTTTTGTGTTGTTGTGAAACAATTTTCTATTGTTTTGATTTTTGTGAAACAATTTTCTATTGTTTTGATTTTTGTGAAACAATTTTCTATTGTTTTGATTTTCTAACATTTTTGAATGTTTTTGTGTTTTTTTAAAAGTTTTCTCGAAGGCTGATGCACAGGTAACCAAGAAACATGGATGCCCCTAGCGTTAGATAGAGAATATACAAGGGCAGGCACCACGTGCTTATAAACAGGAAGGTGAAGTCACAGAAGTGCCCCCATGAGATGGGGAATAGAAAAAGACCATCCCTTCACAGACTAACAATAGGAGAAAAATTGGATCAAGGCTTGACAAGAATAGGCTCACAGGGAATCTCGGATGTGGATGCGGAACTAGCCCTAGGCTAAGTAAAAGTACCCTCCAGATGCAAGATGCTTGTGAACAACAAATCCTCCCAAGGCACTGAAACCGGTTTTCACCCAAGGACTTATCCAAAGTGCCACAATTGTGTGGTTTTCACTTATGGATGACCTGTTTTCTCTTTTTTTTTTCTCTTTTTAATTAATAATTTTTTTTATTTTGATCATTTTTACTTTTTTTTTTTGTTTGCATTTCTAATTTTTTTGTGCCATGTTTAAGCATAGAACCGCTTAAGGTGCATGGCATTCATAGGTTCACGGAGCTCATCACCATTAGGATGGGAAAGTTTGTATGCTCCCATACCATATTTGGCCACAATGACATAAGGTCCTAACCAATGTGGTTCAAACTTTCCTTTCTTCTCTCTTTCTGCCCTTGTGTTGAACTGATTTTCTTTCATGACCAAATCTCCACCTCAAACTGATGAGGTATGATCCTTTTGTTGTAATTATGAGAGACTCTATTCTGATACACTTTAAGATGATTTAGGGTGTGGATGCACTTCTCATCCAGAGTTCCAACTCTTCCAGTCTAGCCACTCTAATCCTCATCCTTGTCTAGATAATCCCTAAGAGAAATTCATAGGGAGGGAAGCTCAATTTCTAATGGGATGATAGATTCTATTCCAAAACCAGGAATAGGGTGTCACACTAGTAGGAGTGTGAATAGAGGTCCTGTAAGCCCAAAGAGCTGGGTGGATTTGCAAATGCCAGTTGCGACCTGTCTTACTTACCATCTTTTCCATGATTCGAACCAAAGTCTTGTTAGTGGCCTCGGCTTGTCCATTGCCTTGGGGGTAATACGGTGTAGACCATTTTAATCTTATTTGAAACCGATGACAAAGATATTTCACGGTCTTATTCTTGAATGATTTTCCATTTTTAGTAACTATGGTCAGTAGGAAATGCCATACCGAAAAATAAGATGATTCATGATGAACTTTGAGATCTGAGCACCCATTACATAGGTCAAAGGGACAACTTCCACCCACTTGGTAAAATATTCAGTAGTTGTAATGATGTGGGTGTGGCCATTAGATGAAGTAGGGGTAAGCTTCCCTATTAAATCAAGTCCCCATTTGGAAAATGGCCATGGGGTTGTGATGGGTTGCAATGGTGTGATGGGGCATGGATGAAATTTCCATACTTTTGACAGAGTACACACTTCCTCACATAGTTGCAGTAGTCAGTTTCCATGGTAGGCCAATAGTAGCCCACTCTCAACAATTTCTTGGCTAGAACCATCCCATTTGTGTGGGCCCCACACACCCCTTCATGCACCTCTTTAATCACTTGGACTGACTCTGTTGTATCGAGACAACATAATAGATTCCCATCATAGCCACAATGATAGAGCGTACCTCCTAAGAGGGTATAACGGGCTATCTGGCGGATAAGGCTTTGTTTTTTTGGAAAGGGAGATGTTAGAGGGAACATATTATCTTTAAGGTAAGTGAAGATGGGCTCATACCATGGGGAATTGGGACCAACAACATCACAAGCCGAATAGATTCTGGCATGTCATACAGGTGGTGTAGATTTTCAACAAAGAAAGGCATATCATTACTTTCCGGTGGAATGCGTAACATAGAACCTACGGTTGCCATAGCATCTGCAGATCTATTTTGTGCTCTTGGAATCTTGTTCAAACGTGATACACAAAAATACTCTTTCAAAGTTTTGACCAACTTCTTATAAGGGATGAGCTTCTCATCCTTGACTTTGTACTCATCATTGACTTGTTTGATGATTAACTATGTGAGTCACCAATGATCTTAACATGATGAATGTCCCATTTGATTTGAGCTTCATCCCAATGATGATGAGTGCCTCATACTCTGCAATATTATTTGTGCAAGGAAAACCAAGGTGAAAAATCCTAGGTATGGGGTCACTAGAAGGAGTAATTAGTACAACACCTACTCCTAACCATGAAAAGTAAAAGATCCATCAAAGTGCACCTACCACATGATGGATTCCTCAATGTACATTAATGAAGCATCTGGAAATCTAGATTCACAGGTTTTGTTCCTTGTAAAGGTGCTTCTAACTAATCGATCAAGAACCTATCCCCTTGACCAAATTTTGGTGCACAAACTCGATGTCAAATTCACTCAACAAAATGATCCAGTTAGCCATTCTACCGGTAAGGGTGGGTTTAGACAATAGGTATTTGAGTGGGTCAACTTTTGATATAAGCTTGGTTTTAGTATTTAACAGGTAATGGCAAAGTTTTTGGAAGGTAAAAACTATAGCCAAACAAGATTTTTCAATCTGAGGGTAGTTGAGCTCATAAGCAATGAGAGTATGATTGAGATAGTACACAAATTTTTCTTTATGGCCGAGGTCATATTGGGCTAAAATGCACAATAATAGAAATTGTGTAGTAAAATATATAGCAAAGTGGCTCACCAGAGTTGGAGGCATGAGGACAAGTGGATTGGCTAAGTATTGCTTAAGCAAGGTGAAAGCCTGTTGTTGCTCTGGTCCCCACATAAAGGCAACATCCTTTTTAAGTAGGTGAGTGAATGAATGACACTTATCGGCAAGTTGGGAAATGAAGCGGTGGATGGCCTGTATCTTTCCTTGCAAGTTGCGCAGTTGTTTGATGTTTTTGGGAGGAGGCATTTCAGTAATGGTAGTAACTTTAGCGGGGTCTACCTCAATTCCTCTTCGAGATACAATGAATCCTAGAAAATTTCTGACAATACACCAAACACACACTTCTTAGGATTTAATCTGACTTTGTACTCCCGTAGGCATTCAAAGATATGCTGCAAAATATAAAGGTGATCTTCCCTCTCAGGGCTTCGTCTTGGATTTCCCGAGGATATCATCCACATAGTCTTCCATGATGTCATGGATCATATCATGGAAAATCACCATCATCACCCTTTGATAGGTTGCTCCTACATTTTTAAGGCCAAATGGCATTACCTGATAATAGAAAGTACCCTAGGGAGTTGTGAAGGTCATCTTGTGTTGATCTTCATCAACTATCTTGATCTGATTATAGCCTAAAATCCATCCATAAGAGATAGCATTTCATATCCTATAGTTGAATCAACAATCATATCGATATTAGGCAATGGAAAATCATCCTTTGGGCATGCCTTATTTATGTCTCTAAAATTGTATAGATTCTGATCCCAACAGATTCTTCTATACAGGGATGATATTTGATATCCATTCGAGTAATCAATGGGTCGAATGAATCCTTCCATGAGCAATCTTTCTAACTCTTCCTTAACTAGGAGAGCCACCCTCGGGTGCATCTTTCGAGCTTTTTTTGGGCTTGGCATCATGTGTACAACTAAGTTGTGCACTACCAAAGTTGGATCCAAGCCCGACATATCCTTATAGGACCATGTGAACACATCTATAAATTCCCACAAGCATGGTGAATGTTTTTGTTCTCATGCTGAGAGCAAAGCTCCCAACTTGACCACTTTTGGGTCATCTTCCATGCCAATGTTTACATCAATGGTCTCTTCTACTAGCATTGTGGACAAATCCTCCATACACGTAGGATCGGGAGGAAGGTTGAGATCTTCTTCCAAGGGTGTCTCTACGAGATTTTCACCCTTGGCATGGTCACTTTCCTTGTCCATTGATTTTTGTACTTGTTTTCAGCCAACGCCTCAAAGAGGTTTTCACTGTGTGACTTGGACTTTGAATTTTTCCGAGGCTTTTCATTGGAACTTTTTCCCTCACTTTTTCTTAAATTTTGTTGACCATGAAGCTCAAATTCCTCTCCAAAGTAGGCGCAGTATCTAAGTCAATGTAGAAACCCTTTTTGTGATCTCCAATGGGGATTGTATCCCAAATGCCCATGAATTCATGTGATGGCTTCATCATTTTCAAAGAGATCCAGTGGCACATGACATTGTTGGTCCCATTCGACAAGGCAAGGGTAAACAAGGTCAATTTTAGGTTCAGTAGGGGTTATGGTGAGGAAAATGGTATTCATGAACAGTTCATGGAGGCAAGATCCTCATATTGGCTATGGGAATTTGTATCACTATCTAAATAGTCAGAGCTATCTTTGTGCTTAGAATAGGTGGCATCTTGATCATTGGGGTGTGACCCATAGGGTCAATGCCGATGTCATACCTTTCCATCTTAAAATGTGGGAGAGGAACTGGTTCTCTTGGTCCTTTCTCATTCTTTCCACATCCTAGACCTTTGTAGCCCATGGAATACATCATTCGGCTAGACTTCTCATACTCAGGGATTTGGTAGCAAGTTGGTTGAGTATCTTCCGGACCCAAGTCATAGGTGGATCCAACAATTTCTCTTCAACAAGTAACCCTCCAAGTAAAAATGACCCAATAGTTTTCTCATCTCTAGGCCATCTGAAAATGATAGTTGGGTCGGCCTCTAGTTTTAGGTGACAATGAGAGGTCTGAAACTAAAAGAGCTTGTTGCACATTATACTCCCCACAACCGTATTCTAGAACCTTCATCTCCCATGAATCAAAAGGGAAGTTGATGTAGAGGCACCACGGGTGCAAGAACTGAGGGAATCTGAATCTACTCGGGACTCCATGGCTTCAGATTGAAGAGGAACAACTATATCAGCAGAGGGACACATATAGGCACCCTTACACATGTAAAACTATTGAGAGCTCTGCAGTGAGCGAAGGGCTCTGATCTCCTTGTATCATGATAGTGTGTCCCTCATGTTTTAGTTTGATGCATTGATGGAATGTTGATGGCATGACCTGCATGGCATGAATCCATGGTCGGCCTAGAAGCATATTGTATGGGAGTTCCAAGTCCAAGACATGAAACTTGTGTGATGAAAAGTGGGTCCGACTTCCATGGGTAATGTGATTGTGCCAGTGAATCTCTTTCCACGTTGTTGTAAGTGGTTATGGTAATGATGTGGGACTCGAGGTCTTCTTCTGTATGTCCCAATTGCTTAACTAATTTCAATGTGCATATATTCAATCTTGATCCATTGTCCACAAGCACCCATTTTATCTTTCGGGGTAACGAATACCTCAATATATAAGGGAGATTATGTGTTGGATCTTCAATAGGGATCTCCCTATGATTAAAGGAAATGTGCTCAGTTGGTACAATATTGGCTACCACATCCTTGAAGATGTGTAGGATCTACTTCTAGTGGCACTCCTGACCCCTAAAGAGTTTTGTACAAAATGTCCTTATGTACATTCAATATTTTGAGGAGATCCAAGATTGAAATCTTGGCAGATGTCTTCTCAAGCTATTCTAAAAGGTTGTACCTACCATTTTATGGGGGTCGATAGAGAGGGTTCAGGAATCATGAGGCGGGCACACCTTGTTACCACAACACAATATTTTCCCTTGATTCGAATGGTGTTCACATGGTCACTAGGAGAGTGGATACATCCAATGAGTGAATCATAATGATTATTGTCCTTCTTGGTATATAGATAATTCACCACTTTATAACTCTGGGATGACTCTCCTCCAATCTTTTGCTCCTCTGACTTACCATGTTTAGGGAATGGTTCTTTGTATATCCCCATCTTTTCATTAGGCATCTGAGTTTTTTCTAGGTTGTCCACTTCTATCTCCCCATTTTCGATGAGGTCTTGGATGTAGTGATGAAGTCATAGACATTTGTCTATTTTGTGTCCCTTGACACGATGTAATTCACAATAGTCATGCTCTTTGTACCATGATGGTTTTGGAGCATTGTCATCAAAGGGTTGTGTCATGGGATAAGTCACCATGTGAGCTGCATCCAATTGTTTCAATATGACCGACAAAGGCTCATTGAGAGGAGTGAACATTCTATGTTTAGGTGGTGGTTGAATAGGTCCTTTGGTTAGTTTAAAAGGTTGACCAGTTTGAACCATTTGCACATGTTTTTGGAATCTATGATTCCGTCTCCCACCACATTCTTGTTTTTGTTGAATATTTTCATTTTTCCATAGGTTTAACGCTTTGGTTATCCTTAGAGTGTGATTTAAGAGTTCCTTTGGCAATAAGGGCTTTCTCTATTTGAATTCCCTTTTCAATAACCTCCTCGAAAGTGTGAACACAATGCATTTGAAGGTGGAAAGTGATGTCTAGATTTAGATTGGGCACAAAGATACTCACAAGATACTTTTTTTCAAGGAATGTACAGGGAAGCGACTGGCTATCCCTCTCCATCTTTGTAGGAAGCTAGAAAATGTTTCGTTGGGACATTGTTTAGTGCCACACAAGTCTACCATGGTTATGTCACTTTCTATATTATACGAGAAGTGTCATACAAATATTTCTACTAGTTTGGGCCATGTAAAAATAGACCCATGAGGTAAGTGAGTAAACCATTCTAAGGCTTGGCCCCCTAGACTCTTTGGAAAGAGTCATATGAGGTAGTTGTCACTATAGGCCACTTCTTGGCATGCCATATAAAAATATTTTACATGGTCTCATGGATCACCCTTCCCTCTGTATTTGTCAAATTTTGGCATGTCAAAATTTTTAGGGAAGGTTGAAGTGTCATAGTTTTGTCAAATGGATAGGGACATAGCTCTTCATATTGATATTTTCTGCTATTCCCCACAGTACTCTCTTGAGGCTTGTAAGTGTCACTTTCATAGATTGCATTTCTTGAGTGAGTAATTGTTCTTTGGTAGGAGAAGTAGGGATATATACATGATGATGTTCCATATTGTCTTCTCCTTGATTTTCCAGTTGAAGTTCACTAATTTTGACCTTAGGTTTTGTCTTTTGTACATTCTTGTTTGTTTCTTTTTGCACATGAGATGTTAACAAGGCTAATTGTTGACTAAGGTTGCTAATTTGTTGTTGAATAGTAACTTCTTCTTCAAAAGGTTCCTCTTCTTCTTCCTGCTGAGGTTGTTCAACATTTTCATGTTCTATCCTGACTTTACATGGTACTTTAAGGAAAGGTATTCTATATCCCACCACATTATCATTTCCTACATTTAGAAGTAGAAGCATGCCCATGTGTTAAGATATCATCCATATTAATAAGGGGTTTCTCCTCTTCATTAGCATCATTTGTAGGTGGGATTGTTTCTTGTTCAATAGGCATTTTGGCTCCCAATTCTACAACTCGTGCCAATACCCTATCCTTGTTTCTAAAAAGGAATTCATCTAACAAGGTGGGGTCAAGTCAAATTCTGCATGTGGGGATTCTAACTCATCACCACTATGATCTATCATTTCTTCTACCTCTTTTTCCAGAGAATAAAGGCCCAAGATCATGGCCAATAAAAGGGTTTGACCCTTGTTTGTTTGAGGCTTCCCAAGTTTGCACTTGTCTAGTTTCCAAAGCCTACCTTTTGAGTCCTAATCTTGTTTTAGGAGCCATGATGTGAAACAATTTCACTAAGGTATCTATGTGAATGTGTTCAAATTTTTCTATCAAACCTAAGTGAAATGTAAAAATAATGTCAAGAATTGAATGAGTATAATGAATGTTAAAGTACCAATGTGATAAAGTGATGGCCTAAAAATGCACAAGTCAACAATGATGCAATGTTTGGTATCAAGCCTATCAATCGAATGAAGTACTTCCTAGGTTTATTTCAAAAAGGTAGTCGGTGTTGTAAGATAATTAACAAGATGTCCCTACTTATGTCGAGTTCAAAGAAATGAACAAGGCATAAGTAATAACAAGAAGTTAACGTGACCTCCAAACAAGGTATACTAGAAGCAAGCCCAAATTCAATTAATACCTATATCTCAAAAAGTGTGAGTTACGATTGTGAGTGACACAACAATGTCACCAAGATATGTTAACCAAACTTTGTGAGAAAGTAAGGTATTGATATCAAGATGATATTGATATAACACACACAAGTGGTAACACATAACACTTTTCAAAATCGAGGTAGTAATGGAATCAAACTAAAATCTTATAGTATAACTAAGAATTGTTAAAGTGTGTATAGCGTAACCTTACAATGCAGATATTTAGGTCAAGTTTACAAGAAACAAGACGTAAATACAAAATTGTAGTGATACGATATAAACAAGGTAACCTTTCCAGGAAGTTCAAGGTGATGAATCAAGCCTAACTATGATGATGATCCTGATTTGGGTATCAAGATCACAAAGGCTACCAATGATATGAAAATGTCTCCACACACTTTAGATGTTTAACTAACCCATTACAAACATGGATGGGCATAAATGGACAAAAAAGTGGCAGAGACAATCAATTGATAATGCAAAGGTAGTCACTCTTCTTTTGATCAACAAAGTGTCAAAAGAAAGTGAAGGAGGTAGATCAATTGGTGGTGAAAATGTTGGCCTTACTTTGGTAGAGTTTCACCTTACCTTAGGGTAAGTGAAAAACTAAGAAAAGTAACGCTTCCCACATTTCATGTGATGAATAATGGCTCACAACTCAAAACTATTTTGAAATGGTCAAAGTTGGCTCTTGGTCAAAGATATCTTCCTAGGTGGTTCTCTCAACTAGGTGTTACAAAGTTGTCTTAAGCGAGCTCGATTTACCCAAAAAATTCACAATGACTAATTTGGGAGTATCTCGGCTTTACTTTACCCCCTTCAAGCATAGTGGGCAACTAGTGCATCCACGTGTACTATCACTGAGGGTCACCATACGACAATCCGGTAACGCTAACTCACAAGGAACAACTAGTCAAGTAGGTTGTGTGGAGAACTTCCCATTTCATCCACAAGGTTCCCTCTTGCATGGACTACTTTGGGGTTCCTAGGACCACCCCCATTGTTGTAGCTTAAGGCTTATGCCAAAGGGGTTATGTCCTAGTTTTAAGCGGATGAGACGTACCCTTATCCAAACCTGCAAATACAATGTTTTGAATGTGGTGTGATTTTTATCTTGTTTAATTTGGTGTGGTTTTCTTGAACACCTTTTGGCAACCTACACAAAAAATTGTATTAGTAGTTTAATTTTGTTTCAACTCTTTTTTTGACAAGCATTTTTAGGTCATGCACTCAAGCGTTAGTAGTTCTCCAAGAAAATCACATTATTTAAAAGAGGATTAAGAGTTATTTTGATTCTCAAGATCATCCAAGGATGCAAGAGAAGAGCATACACAACAAATAATCCAACTAAAAAGTAAAGAAAATATTTGCAATCAATGAACCATACAAAAATCTTGATAAATGTTCATTCCCTTAAACCAAAAGTGAAAGATGAAGTTTCCAATCTACCAAATGTTATAAAATGAAGACTAAAGTTGCTTTTGATTCTCAAGATCACCCTAAGGTGTAAGAGAAGAGCATACACAAACTTTATCCCAACTATATAGAAATGGAAAACTTCAAATCAAAGGACCATTGAAAAATGCTTTGTAAAGGTTCATTCCCTTAAGCAAAATGAATAATCAAATTTCCAAGTTTAATCCCAATGTTAAAAAGATAGAGATCAAAGTTGTTTTTGATTCTCAAGATCACCAAAAGGTGCAAGAGAAGAGCATACACACGCTTTGTCTAAATCAAGTAAAGCATGGAAATACAACATTCATCAAAACATTAGACATGTTAGAAAATGACCTATTTTAAAATAAATTGAAAACCTATAATTTTTGTAAGTATAAATCCCAAATTTATGTTTTCATTTCATAGTTAACTTCAATACCTTTCCAACGCAAAAAAAATGGAGTCATTTCAGTTTCGGAGAAAAATTTATGGCCTTCGGAAGATGGGTTACACATATGTTCTTATGCTCACGGGTATGCACTTGACATGCACTCAAAAAATGTCAAAAAAACCCCTTAACCTACAAAATGGTCAAATTTTTCCAACCAAGATTCAATTTTGACAACAACCCATCACACTAATATGTAAATATAAGACTCAATGCTATCAAACATTAACATACATGCTCAAGAATTTAAGATTTTCAAGAAATTGGCAAAACTAGCATGTAGAATGATGAAAAAGTAAGCTCTAAAAATGAAAACATGATGAAATCTTGAAATTTTCTCACCAAGATTTAATTTTGACAAAACCCACCACATTAATATGTAAATAGAAGACTCAACACTATCAAACACTAACCTACATGCTCAAGAATTTAAGATTTTCAAGAAATTGACAAAACTAGCATGTAGAATGTTGAAAAAGCAAGATCTAAAAATGAAAACATGGAGAAATCTTGAAATTTTCCCATCAATTCCAATTTTGACAACACTTCACCTCCTTTATACCTACAAGGAAG
Source organism: Taxus wallichiana var. yunnanensis (assembly GCA_018340775.1). Lineage (NCBI taxonomy): Eukaryota > Viridiplantae > Streptophyta > Pinopsida > Cupressales > Taxaceae > Taxus > Taxus wallichiana. The sequence goes on from CM031236.1 coordinate 265,249,506, forward strand.
ACTCAACACATTCAAAATCAACAAAACAAGTTAAGAAAAACAAGTTATGTCAATATGTGTAAAAGAGGGTTAGTAACCAAAAATGAAACTTAACTACAAAAACTTGAAATTAAGTGCAAAGGACAATGGAGTAAGTCCCACCGGGTGTGCCATATGTATGCATGTATTTGTTTAGCTAAGTTAAGAAGATTAGAACTAACACCTAGTAGTCCTACAACAAAGCTAAATCAAATATCAATACATCATCATGCTAAGAGCTAAACAAGTAATAAACATCAATACTATGCATTAGAATCTTGAAAATAAACCTCAAACTAACATACTAACATTTATTGCTCTAATCTTTAGAAATCTAAATCAATAAACTAGACCTATGTAGATCTTTTAGCTATAAAAAGAGATAGTTATTGCTTGAAATCCCAAGATGATCAAAGATGGAGGTTCATCAAATCATGGCTTATTAGGCCTTTCTTGACATAACTCCATTTTTGACTTCAAACACTAACTTGATTGTTTGAATGCAAAAATGATGATATAGCTCCACTCTAATGGAAAATGCTCAAAGATGATAAAAATGACTATAGTGTATTACTATATGCTCACTTTTGTTTATCAAGGAGTAGGTGTAAATAGAAAGGTAGGAGGAGGGCTCCTTATATAGCCCAATGGATAGAGGAATCTCTACATCCCTCTTCATGTGGGATAAATGGAGAGGTTGGGTTAGTTGTGGATAAGGGAGGTTTAGAAAAGGTTGAGTCAACCTTAGGAGAGTTTAGCTTTGTCCTTTAGTGACCCATGGGGTTTGAGGGGCTTTATTAATTAACCAAAGTGATTAATTAATAGGTGTGTAAGATTATAAAAGCTTTTTAGAGGAATAATTAGCATGATTTAGACTATGAGAGGGATTTAATCAAATAAGTGACAATTTATTGATTAAATAGAAGAGAATTAATTAATTAATTAATAATAATTAATCTAGATAGAAAGGGTTATTAATTAATTATAAATAATTAATTAATCTAGATAGAAAGGAGAGATTAATTAATTAGAAATAATTAATTAATCTAGATAGAAAGGGGAGCTTAATTAATTATAAATAATTAATTAATCTAGATAGAAAGGCATTATTTAATTAACTAACATAATGTAATTAATTAACGGATAGCGGAGAAGAGTTAATTAACTAAATTACTCAAGCTAATTAATGTCTAATTAATGACAAAGATAACTCTTAAAATTTTGACAAAGTGAATGTCTATATGTGACGATATAACGAGAATCCAATGATAATAAGGAAATTATTTGGCTTAAACTTTAGACAAAGTGAATGTTAAAAATGAAAATGAAGTGCTCAAATTTCAAAAATGTGAACATTTAAATAAGAGGCTTAGAAATGAAAGAGGATTGCTCAAATTTCAACAAAGTGAATGTTGAAATAATAGACATAGAAATGAAAAATATTGCTCAAATGTTAACAAAGAGAATGTTAAAATATGAGACTTAAAAAAAAGAAAGGGATGGCTTATATTTTAACAAAGTGAATGCTAAAATATAAGATGGAGAAAGAGAATATATTTGCTTAAACTTTGACAAAGTGAATGTCAAAATACAAGACTTAAGGAGATGAAAAATATCGTGGATTAGTGATTGCGTTATAAGTGTTCTTAATCCTTGATAAAAAGAATATCAAAGGACAAGACTTGAAATGAAATAAATGTGCTTAAATTAGGATGTGGGTATCCAAAAACTAAGATGTAAACTTTGATTTGAAGTGAATGACATGATTAAACTTTGGAAAGGGAATCCAAAGATTAAGGTTTAGGTGTGATAAAATAAATTCAAAATGGATATCCAAAAGAAAAGAGATTTTGGAAAATTTGAGAAGATATTTTTAGATATCGATGATAGATAAGAATGTGGAACACAAACGAAATGACTCGTAACTTATATGAAAATAATGATGATAGGAAGGTATTTAAAGTATTATACGAATGAGTGTGGTATAATATTGTCACATTCTTTACTTTACCCCCTTGATTAAATAAGCATGATTTTACTCTACTTAAAGAATCAAACTAAGGCCATCACTAAGGATAACCTTGGCTCTAAATCTCACGGGTGTACTAGTCAGGTAGGTAGGGTTACCCATTTCATTGGCTAGTTCCCTCAAGGTGCCAACTAATTTTAGGTTCTTTTGGTACTCCTCACAATGAGTTTATGGCTCCTGGACATACACTTCCCATAGTTACATTAGATGGGGAATAAACCCTTCTCCAAAAATTTTAATTAAAAATTGTTTTATAAAGTTTAAAGAAAATATGATGAATTTTGCTTGATTTTCACGAACAAAGAAATATGTAATTAGTAGTTTGATTTGAATATAATCTTTGTATGAGGCATCTTATAAAAAAAAAATTAGTTATTTTCTGTGGTAAAATCATGATAGAAAACATAAAAGGAAAACTCACCGTTTCTAATTTTCAAGATCACCTAACAAGGTGTGAGAAAAGAGCATACATGGCGAGTTGTCTAAATTAGATTAAACAAAAATCAAAAGCATGTCAGACACTTAAATTAATTAATAATGAAAACATGTAATAAAATGAGAAAAATATAGTACCAAGACAATTATTAGAAAGGAGTTTACACACTTTGAAAATTAAAGAAAACAAAAAAAAGGAACAAAATGCTAGTGTGTGCACTTGGGTGAGCTAGCTTAAGAGCCTACGGTAAGGCACATACATATAAACACATGAAAGAGTATGTAAGTACTTGTAACTAAATTCTAATGTGATGGTAGTGCTTATAAGATGATGCTAGCACATGAAGAAAAAATTTAGTGTGATGCTAACACGTAGAAGATTATGCTAACACATGAAAGGTACAAAAGGAAGAAACTTAGTTAAATGGAAACACATTAACCACTACACAAGAATGTGCACTATGATGCTAGCGCATACAGTGATACACTAGTGCAAATCACATGTGACACTAGCACATTTAGCTTATAGATGGACATACTTGAAGAAATTATTGGCGTAGTACTTGGTTAACACGATGAGATCCCTCTCCACCACCAGTTCGAGATTTTGGTGTGATGACAAATCGTACATGGTATCAGAGCCAGGTAGTTAAGCATGCTCGACTTGGAGTAGTACTAGGATGGGTGACCTCCCGGGAAGTCCCAGTGTTGTTGCCTTGTAATGTTGTTGGACCTAATTAGGTGTATACATGGTGGGTCCAGAGCTCACATGGTTGCATCCAGCTCCATAATGCAGGGGTGTGGTGGCATAGCAATTGGTTAACATAATGAGATCCTTCTCTACCACCAGTTCAAGCTTTTGGTGTGATGACAAATCATACAGAAATACAACCAAAGACCTGGTTTTTTCTTATTTTTTCCTTTTCTGTTGCACCTAAAACCTTGAAATTTAAACAGTTATTCTTAAACAACACCAACACAATGAAGAAATTATTAGATTAGTGAAAAAAATCTAAAAACAATAAAATAAGTGTGGGGGTCCCACCAGGTGTGCAATAATGTATACGAATAAAAGTGTAAATCTTTTGTTGCAAATCCCAAAGAAACCTCAGATTAGATCTAGCTGAAAGAATGGGATATTTTGGCATTCTTTATAGGATCTATTTGATTTGTGAGTTTCTTTTGGATTTTGATACAAGTACTCGAATGGAAGACTAGCTAAACCAAAAACATAAAGATGTGATTTGGGCAACATAATGACATGTGAGATTGATTTGATTCACCAAATGATTGCATAAAATATTAGCATAAACTCTTAAAGCTTTGGTTTATGCTTTTAAAAGAAGGATAATTGATTTATAGCTAGGGAAATTGAATCCTTAAAAGCTAAGTTGTGATTGATTTGATTTGGAGATAACTAAACAAGATTGAGCTTGTTTAGTTGAGTTTCCATATTGATTAGATAGATATATTGTTGTTATTGATTTACAGTGAATCAAGGATGAGTTAGAAAAGGGGTTACGCTTGTTTTTATTTTTAGATTCCATATATGTTATTTATTCACCCAAAAAAGTGTCATGAATAGTTGTCTTTTATAAGAAGCTTTTTGAATTTTCATGACTTGGAAGATAGCTTGATTAACTCAAACGATGATTCAATTCAATTTGAACACATCCTTGTGATTACAATAATTATTTTTAGTTCTAATCGGGACTTGAGTGAACTTGAGTTGGAGAGGTGGATAGGATTTGATGATTATTTAATTTATTTAAATGTAAAATTGGACATGTGGATTTATTTATTTAATTTTGATATTTAAATTATCTAATAAAATTATCTTAGGGGGGTGATAAGGTGCAAATAGAATTAATTAAATTAATTCTATGTAGGAACAATAGTTTTAATGATATTTTTATTGATTATGATACATAGTGGTAATTTGGGGGTGTCTACAGTCACAAACCACTTGTTCCCAATTAGGATTCCTAGTTTTTGAAAATATGTTACACATGGAAAAACTCATTTCAGTTTGTATTAACATAATGAGTGCTTGCATCAACTAAGGGAAATAATCATAGTTTCCACTTAACTATATGCTGAAGGGGAAGGATCCCAAGTTTTTCCTTATACTTTTGGTATGTCAAGAAGATACAATTGGTTGGGGGTAATTATAAAATATGCACGATTCACCTAAAGTTTATGTATCAAGACAAGAGTTTGTGATTTCAAGATACACATTTTTGTGGGGATAAATTCATCTTATCATTAATCACATGAAAAGAGTTAACATTGGTTTAAAGAGAATGGATTCCATATTTTGTTTTACTCAAAAGATCAACATCTTAGGGACACAATTTTGAAGACAAGGTTTACAATAAGTTTTGAACACCGATAACATATTATAGGTCATAGATTTTAATTTAATTCCATTTGCACTCAAGGACTCTACATCCTACTAAAAGTCAATTTTAGAGTGTTCAAACATCTTTATCTCGCAAAACCCCCAAGTTTTACTTTCTTTCAAAACCGACACCTCATGAATACAATTTAAAATCTAAAGGCTATTAACAATTTCATCCACATTTGAACTCTTAATGTCGCAATAGAGAACACAACTTTGACAGTTGGATCTAAATGTAAATCTCATCTACAACTAAACCTTCTAAGATATATTTTAAATAAAACCACACCTATCTGAGTCTCCCTAAACTCTCCCAAACTCTTATGTACTAGCATTAAATAGTTTGCATTTGAATTAGATTAGGATTCCCTTGAGGTACTAATGTGAGGCATCACCTCACTTCATGGTTCACTCAAGCTTGTTTGGTCACCTTTCAAGGTTATACAAATTTCATTTCCTAATTACCCTCATGATCCTAAGCACTTACATTGTTAATTTCTTCCATTGAAACCTAGTTTCTAAGAAAACCATATAATTACGTTGCATTAGACATCATGTCCCTTACATATCAAAAGTGACTCTATACCTTTTAACTATTACAATAAACACACTTCCACATGCACAAAAAACCCTTTTTCACACATGCTTAAATAGTACTACTAAGCCTCTAAAACTACAAGAGAATTTTGGTTACAAAAATGAAGTCACCCATTACCAAGACATGTTAAAATTGAACCATTCTTAGATCATTATTTCACTTAAAACCCCTTTGAAGTGAAATACAAAAATTATAACACATTTCTCAAGGGGTAACAATCCCAAGGATCGTTAGATTAGGGTCATTTAGATAACTTTTAAAGTAACATCTTAATAGTGGTCAATCCAGCAAAATTCTTATCTAAGGTGGTTTCGTTTCTTTGTTGATAAGCATAAATGTCCAAATAGTAACAAGAACTAGTGATCTTATCTCCTCTAAGCTAGGAGGTGCCTTCAAGTATAAAAACAACTATGCTCATCCTTTAAATTTCATTTTTCTATGTTATGAAGGTTATCACAAAGGGAAACCCACACCAAACATTTATTCTAAGGTCATCATTTTGATTTGGTTTTTTTCTTCTGAGTTTCCCCAAGTATTTAGTAAAGCACCCCAAAATATATATTCATTAATTTCACATAAGAGCACATTATAAAATGTTCATTTCATTTCAGACATCTACACCATTAGAATATATAAATCCATAATCAAAATCACTCATAGAATAGAATGCCCATTTTTCCAACATGCTAATATGCTAAAAATTTCATGCTCGTCACATAAATCCATAAATAACACTCCTATTTATAGCAATAACGCCGTTTATCCATTTACAATTACATTGTTTTCAAAGATAACACTACAATTTCTACTTTTGTTGGGTACTTAACCACAACAAAATCATCATAACACTTGGCATGGTACCTTCCTATAATATATCATAATTTCATGATTTCATAATTTTCCATTCATAATGAAAACAACCCTTTACACACATCTAGAGAGATTCAAAATACAAATGTAATTTCAATTCACTTTTAGAGCTAAGGAGAGAGATAAAGGGAGGAGAGAGAAAATACAATTTTCTCACAATCAATTTCCTCCAAATAATCACTAAAAGGAAGTTTCATACAATCATATGTTAGTGTTTACAAGTTTATCGATAAGTATTATACTTAAATAAGGTCCTACGACAGTTTTCCCCATTTTGCTACAAGTTTACAAAAATTATCGAATTTAGTCTAGTGGCTCAAAAATATATGTTCAAAATCAATCTCCAAGACTCAAAAACATAGGGATTCAAATTCCCACTTACTCCCCTATATATAGGTAAATCCTCAGAGCTGATAGAACCCAAATCTGGCGAACAGGGCGAATAGGGTTCAATCGGTGACCATATTTTTGGAGATACCAATTGTAATTACACCCAAATGACCTCATCACCCGATGACTGGAGGCCTATAAAACCCACTTGAAAAACTATCTTAAAAATTGATTTTCTCTGAACTAAGGTTTGGTAGTTATTTTCATAGATAAATACTAGAGGTATGCGAAGGCCGAATTCCATTTCTCCACCTTGGGCCTAAACTACAAGTCAAAATTAAACTGAAATTTTAACTTTCAGAAGCTGTTCAAAACTACAAAATGTCAACTATGCTCCTAAGCACGTGAATAAAAATGGTCAAATGAACATTTCGAGTCTTTCCAAGGTTCATTGTAACACTCTACGTGATAGGGAACATGGTAAAATCTCGACTCTCCCATTTTGGGGTTTGGAGAGGTGTTTGTGTGTCATTAAAAATAGATTTTATTAACATTTTGCAAGGTCACCAAGAGGTAAGTTTTAACTAAAATTCAAGTTCAATTCACCAACCATGTGGCTTCAGTATCTAGTTCTATTATCATAGCTTTTCCAAACATCTCAAGAGGAAATTTGGGAGTTGGATTTATATTCAAAGTAACTTTTCTAGTTACATAAATAAAAATGTACATTTCACTATTTACTTGATACGTCTCATTTAATTCAACAAACAATTATTCTTCTTTAGTCTCGATTTTCAACACCATTAAAAAATAGGAAAATAAGAAATTATAGATCATGAAAGAAAGAGGTAAGATAACCATACATATGAGAGAATCAAAGTGATATGAGGGAATCCAAGTTAGTTGAACACACATAAGTTATGAGTCCACTACAAGAGCATCCATTAAGCTGGGTTCATATGTACGCATGAGTTTCCCCATTCTTACATCTAAAAAAATTATCTCGCTTTTAAACATGATTAAGTGCACATATTTACCCTACTCAAGAGATATTCTTCTTGGCTGGTCTTCCAACCCACAAGGAAAAAACTAATCTCCTTCTATTGGCTACCAATAACAACGAGACTTCACACTTTCCAAATGCATCTACTCAAAGATTTCTAAGGCATGTTTCAACAACTCATCTTGCTTTTGTTTCTATTTCATGAGAGCACATTTTTGGTGAGGCATTTATACTAGTATGCCTACCATAGTTATGTCGGACCATCAGGTGCAACCGACCCTTGAACAACATCTCTAGCTTGTAAAACAAATTGAGGTGTAGAAAAGAGGGAAAAACCCAAAACATGATCACCTTTGGAAATTTATTTATGATCTACAAGCACCCAAAAAAATTCCACATTCATCTACAAAACTTGTTGGAAAATAAATTTGCAACAGTTGACATTAAAATTTTTCATAGCCCCGTGCTATCTTGTCTTTTAGTGCAACCGAGGAGACTGATAAATAGTTCATGAGGTTAGATTTGGGCCTAAAACCATGGAGAGTTAGATTTGGGCAGAGAGAGAGAGAGAGAGAGAGAGAGAGAGAGAGAGAGAGAGAGAGAGAGAGAGAGAGAGAGAGAGAGTCAAAACTTCCTTTTCCTTCACTACCCACCTGAATGTTAAGCTCTTCTTCAACATCAACATTATTGGCTTAACAAGGGAAAAAAAGTTTGGAACAAACATGCAGACAAAATTGATTTTTCCCAAGAAGCTTTGGAGAGCATTCTTATGGCTTAGCAATGGAAATGCTCTTATTACTTGAACTCTCTCTAGGTCAATTGCTAATCCTTCATTTGATACAATATGGCCTAGAAGTTTACCTTCATGGGCCAATAATATGCATTTTTTGGGGTTCAGTGACACCCAAAAACTTCTGCATCTTTGGAACACCTACCTTAGATGGGAAAGGTGGTCTCGCCGTGCATTCTTGGAAAACACCATAATGTCATCCAGATAGATCAACACTATTTTGTTGATCATCCCCTTGAATTCCATATCCATTTCCCTTTTAAAAGTGGCTCAGGTGTTGTATAATCCAAATGACATTTTCCTATATGCATAGGTGCCCCATGTGGTAGTGAAAGATATTTTGAATTGATCATCTTCTTTCACCATGATATGTTTGTACCCTAAGTAACCATCTAGGAGGGAGAACCTTTCGACCTAGACACTACTTGCAAGATCTGCTCCATTGAAGGGAGTGGGTAGTGGTCTTTGAGGGAGGCTCAGTTTAAATACTTGAAGTCAACACACAACTTGATTTATCCATTTTTCTTCCTAACTGGGACCAGATTTGCAACCCAGCTTGAGTGTTTGATTGGAAATATGATGCTTGCCTCTATTAGCTTGTTCAGCTCCTTCTTCATTAGAGGCTCTATATGTGGGTTGAATGGTCTCTGCTTCTTCTTGATGGGCTGAGCAGCTAGGATCTAGTTCGATTGTGTGTTGTGATAGCTTTGGATTGAACCCTCTTAGGTCTTCATAACTCCAAGAAAACACATCAGAAATTCTTGGCAAAGTTGTATGAATTCATACCTTTCTTGCTTGGTGGCCACCTTGCCAATTTGAAGTGTTTTGTCTTCTCCAACTGGGATTGACTCTGAATCTTCTCCTTTGATCTGCATGTTAGCCTTCTCCTTTCTGAACTGATCATTAGGATTGAAAATAGATTCCAGTGTCACTAAGCCTTTGGGAAGCTTGTTTGTATGCAGCTGTACTATCTGATTCCCATATTGCTTCTCTAGTCTACTCGGTTTATTCTTTGAGAATTCAACTTCTTGTAGAAATTTAATGATCTGATTGATCATTCTCAAACACCTGCCAACATGTATTATTATCTAGCACTACTGGCCTCATAACCACATGGATATGTGGTTGTTCTTTGTCTCTTTTGATGTTGTCAACCACATCAAACGTTCCGCCAACCACTTGAAGTTTGTCAGCTTCATTCTCCTTCCTAGGTATGGACACAATACTGAAGGCCTCAAAATCCTCCATGAGATCCCATACCCTACTCTTGTAGTTCTTGAGTAGGTCATTTTTGACAATATTAAGTCCTCTGACCTGATTGACAACCAATTCACTGTCACAAAACACTTGCAAGTTCTTGATCCCTAGCTTCCTTGCCCAATGAAGACCTTAGACTAAAGCCTCATATTCAACAATGTTATTTGAGAAAACAAACTAGAATTTGAAGGCTGAATAATATCTCATGGATCCCCCTCCAACTCCTTATCTACTCCTTGAGCCATCAAAGAATAATTTCCATACCTCATTGTCATCCTTGCATTCTGGTTTAATCGGAGTCGGGGAAGAGGGTGGTTCTATTCATGTAGGCAGTAGACACCTAGCTTAGATTATTCCATCTCCCTATAGGGGTCAAAAGCATGACTTTTGTTGGCCCAATCATCAAGAGTCAAGTCTAGGATACATCCCACCTTAGTATTTGCTTCAGAAGTGCTTAGGAGGTCCTCTTGATCAAAAGACAAGTTGGTGTTGATTGGGATAGGAACATATGATTCAATATAATAGTCAACAATAGGTTTAGATCTGATTGTGGCCTTGACTCCATACCTTGTCCTAAAGAGCATATGTGACCAATCAGCAAATAGGTAGCCTCCAATTTTGGCAAAGAAGTCCTTGGAAAGACATAAAAAAAATGTGGTGGCAAGTCTATGATTGACACGTTTACAAAAAAACACATTAGGGTAAGCATGTAGAGTGAGAATCAGATCCTTGATGATTCCCACAGTAGTCACTATTGTCCCATCTAATTGGACTACTCCTCTAGAGATGACCTCATATTAGAGACCCAACTGATCAGCTATTTGTTTGGGCATCACAAAACTACTAGCCCCAGAATCAATCATACAATTGTGAACCAATTTGTCTCCAACAATCAATGAGACATAGAAGGGAGGAGGTATCAGGTTCTTACCTTGTTGTTCTTCATGGTTTCTCCTTGGTTGAACTGCATTGGCAAGCACTCTCTCTTGTTGGTTAGGGGTGATTTGAATTTGACCAATTCTGCATGGTAGTCTGCAATAGATCCCTCTGTCTCTAGGAATGGCTAGGGACTCCCATAGTGAAATTTTCACACTTGTCCTTTTCATTTTCTCAATAATATTGAATGAGCTATCTTTTTGTTGTCCCTTCCCAGACACATTCCTTTCTTGCACATGGGTTGTTACAACTGGTGCCTGCCTGGTTTGGAAGGTGGCTTGGGTTGGTTCTGTATGTTTGGAGTTACACTTGGAACACCAGGACCTTGTGGAGTGATGGAAGGTTGAGGGTTACCTAAATTCAGTGGTTGGACCTCTCTAATATTTCTCCTTTTGGACCATGTGTTGGCAGCCACACCTTGAGGAAGGGACTGATTCATCCCACAGAGGTCTTCAGCCTACCAATTGACAAGCATAGTCTCATTTGGGGGGCCACCTTATTGAGCCCCTTGTTGTAAATCTACCTCTTGGCCAGGTTCTTGTGGCACCATATTGGTTTACACCATCAAGGCATGATTTAGAGCACCATTAAAGCACATTGATTGGTTATGTGGCTGATCACATGGAAAACACCAATCATATTCCTGTGCCATATTGTTCTATGTTGGAACCAATGCTCTTGATGTTGAAGCTATGTTAGGATCATACAGCCTGAAAGGTCTAGCAGCTTAGGGTTATCCTTGGTTCTAGCTCTGGTTTACAGTATGAGGTGGTGGCCTATTCTGGCACGGCATTGGGGTCTAGCTTGATATTGAGCTTGGGGCTGGTATGGCCTAGAACTCTGAGCTTGTTGTCTTTTGATGGTCACTAGCTCATTCCCAAAGTTCTGAAGTTGCTTCATCACTTCCTGAAGCTCTTTAGAGGTATTAGATGATGAAGTGGAAGCTTGCTGAGCTTTGACTCCTGGGGGTGGGTATAGGAGCTAATGTAGGTGCTTGGCTAGTATATGGGCTTCCTAACTTAGGGTACAAAGGCATGGATGGCCTAGGAGTGATTTTTCTAGCTTGAATCAAATGGTTCTTAGCCCTATGGAAAGGCTATAGGCTGCAGGTAATGTAGTGCCCCCCATTAAGCTGAATCATCGAGAGAAATATCGACTTTAAAGACTTAAGAAAGTATAAGAAGGCACCTTCATTAGTGGGCTTTACTGCTGTTGGAATCATATCCCAGGTCCACTGGAATATGAGGTTGAAGTCTTTAGCTACTCATTCGAGGCTCTCTTGATTGTTGTTAGTCACTCCAACAAGGACAAGTTATCACCTTTTTCCCCAAACTGATTGTGAAGAAGCGTACCTGATTGGTTCCAGCTTTGGATAGATCCTTCTTCAAGAATTTTGAACCATTGTGAAGATTTCCCTTTGAATGAAGAGGTGAGTAGCTTGACTGCAATGTCCATTTCATGGATCTCGTGGATTATACAGACATTTGCAATATCTTGGACATGGTCACCAGGAGAAGTTTGATTTTCCCAGTGAAATATGGGATGCTCTTTAATGTCAGTAATCGTCAGCCGGGTTTTGTGCATTCAAGGTGAGTGGACCACTATCGGTGAATTTGATATATGGATTTGGTTGTGCCATCTTGATTGGCCTAAGAACCCTTCCAGATCGAAAGATAGGCCTCACAAGTGGAGGTGTTGACAAGGTTCTTCTTGGTGGAGAGAGACCTCGAACTCTTCTTCCTCTCCTTTCTCTTCCGGAGATAGACGCAAGTATTCAAATATACCTTCTTTCCTTGCTCTAGACTGGGTTTTTCTCATGAATCTCCCAAGTTTGGGATCTGAAACCTATATATTTGTTTCTTTTGGAGTTTCCAGATGTACAATTTTAAGGCTTCTTAAAAGCCAGAATCACAAAGCAAGTGTACATCAATCCCTACTTTGTAGTAAGATGGATACTTCTTAGTCTTAATAGGTGTGCCAAAACTATTAGTGCAAAATCACAACACCCTTAAATGAGTTATGGATTTGCTTTTCTAAGGCATAGTCATTTGGTGTGATTGCATAACATTGAACTTTTCCCAAGGCGTGGGACCTTGCAAAAATGGAAAAGCTCTCCAAATCAAAGGTTGGTTCCTTATCCCTCTGTTTAGGTGCATACGTAAGGATTTGTAGTGGATCTATCTCTATACCTAATCTAAAAATTGCCAAGGAGACATAGATAAAAAGAGTATAAGAAATAAGAAATGACTAAACTACTAGGTGATGCACCAAAGGAATGATGAACACTTATTTTGCTAATAGACACAAACCAAAAAAATGCATACAATAAACAAGCACAGATAGCTAGATATATAATGGGAGACCAGATGAAAGCAAAAGAGACAAGAGAGGATCTAAAATTGATCATAGATGTGTTTTATTGCTCTGTAGATTGATACAATCCATTACAAAGTAGCCAAGAGGTAGAAACGTAATGCAATTTTTAATGGAAGGCCTGAACCCCACAAATCCCTTTGCTAAGAGGAGAAGGGAGCCTACAAAACAAAGAATGTCTAACCCTTTACAATGAATCCTGCCCCCGTATTTATAGATTTGATCAAACAGAAGGAAGAGGGAGAGAAGCGGGAAAATTAGGTTGAAGTTCAACCACTACTATTAATGCTTCAAATAAAATCTACCCCTAAATCCATCTTTACTACATCAATCCTTGGTTCGGCACCTTGAAGGAAGAGGAAATGATGAAATAGATCAAATTTGATCTAGTTGTTGAGGCAAGAATATCCTACATTGAAATCCCAAAGACATTTCCTTCATTTTTTTCACCTAACCTCCTCAAAATTAAAGTTTCAGACCTCTATGGCATGGGTGAGGCTGATATCTTTCCAACGACATCATGTTTGCAATATTTCGAGCTTTGAGTCAAAAGATATGCCCCTTTGAAGTTTGTATCGGGTTCGTATATGAGGGAGGGAAAACAACTTGAAAAATGGGTTCCCTTTTGATATGGGACACGTGGTAGCCAGATTGGAACAAAAATTGGGCCTATGGGTCCACAATTTATCTTTTTCCCTTTCCTCCGATTCCCGCTTTGGCTTTGACTCGGGCCCAGATGCTGACTTTTTCCTTGGGTGGAGTTGCGGGCTATTTTGCAACTTTTATCCTTTTGAGATAGTAAGGGGAAAAAATCAATTTTCCCCCCGACGCCCCACTCTCCCCTGGGACATGCGGCAGTCTGGCGCTCGTTTAGAAACCTTTTCTCTATTCACCCCTTGAATCAACGTCATATTGACACTTGGCATTCTCCACTTACACCTTTATACTTAGCCAATTTTGAAGCCTTTTCTGTCCACCTTTTGACTCTGTTTCCTCTTATGCGGGATCATGGTCGATCCAATATTTGGCACAAGGGTGAAATATGGATAAAAAGGTTTTTCCATTGAAGGAGAATGATTTACGAGAATGATAAGTACAAACATTTAGTTAAAATAAAAGTGGAAGGGGCAGCTTACAGATCCATATATCAATGCATTACAGAAACTTAATAACAATGTAAAAAGCATAATAAACTAGATCTGAACCATGAAAATCATATAACACAAGGGTTTGCACCCTTAGACATGATATACAGAATGAACCCTTATATATATTCATTGGTAGCCACATTACATTCAAAGGAGGTCATCACAGACCATACCTCTTAAATAACATAGACTTAATCCTTATAGATCTTCCCTGATGAGAGATCCTAGCTATACCCTCCCATTTGAACCCTTCATAGGCCTATTACATCCTTTAGAACCCTCAAAACTAATATCTCTAAGCCCTAGCATTATTGCAACATTATGTTACTCAACATTTTACTTGTTTATGAATTCTCTTCTCTGCTTTCACACCTCGTCTTTGCTTCCAAGCATCTCTTTTTATAGGATCAACACCCACCACCATGCCTTCTCTCCTAAACAGATCACATGCCAAGTGTCAATGTGGTCCTCCAATGGTGAATGATTATCCTCTTGCAAACCCTCCTCTTTTTATAATGACGCGTCTTACGGGAATATTACCTGCATGGAATATCCTTTTCTTGACTCCGCAAGGTTCCAGGCTAGCACCTTATCCACTCAGCATGCCTAGTCAGGTCACATTTTTCCTCAAGTTCCTATAGAATGCCAAATATGGATAAATCCTTTGAAACCAATGATTTTCCTTTCGTGCGTACCCTGGTTTCTCCTAAAACCTTCTTAAACCTCTTTTTCCTGTGTGCTTCTCCCTGTGCACCCTTCCTTTCATTAGTCCCGCACGCACGCTCCCTTTAGTACTTATCCAATATTCCAAGGCCCAACATTACCCCACACTAAGCTTGTTCTCCATCATCAGAAACATCTTACTTCTTCAAAGAATAATTAATGGTGTGACCTGGACAATTTGAATGAAGAATGAAAGAATGGAAGAATGGAGAATGGAAAAAATGAAGAATTTACTACTGCTGCAAGAGGAGTGGGAACTCCTTCCTCACTGTCACCTCAATCTTCTCCTAGGCATCCACTTCACCCTGTGCCTACTGAAGTAGGTCACCCACTAGAGTGCTTACCTCCTCAAAACATAGTTCTTCACCCTTAGCATTCAACGTATCTACAATTCGTTCTAGGCTAATTGCTAAGGTTGTCTTTCTGCGCATCCATTTTGTGGCTGATCTGGGGATACAACTCCTTAATTTGATTCTTAATCGAACCTCACAAGGCTTTGATTACTTCCATCTTCTTCTCAACGTTAGATAGGATTTTCCTCCGCTCCACGTTTTTTCCTTATTCTTCTCTTGGAATTCCATTATATGTCCCTCATGTGTAGCAACTAGTATGCTTGCTACCCTATCTTTGTCAAGCATTGTTATCGTATACAAATTCAACCATCGTGTAATGGTGTTCACAATGAGAAAGGAGCTCGAGAATAATGAGTGAATATTTCCTTGATCTTCGCTCTACCTCCTTCTCGGTGCACCAATTCTTCTTCTCGTTGACTCTAATGTGAGCCGTTGCCTTTCCATCGTGAGGACGCGGTTAACTCTTCCAAGCACCGTAAGGTGACTCATATTTTTGCTCGGGCAGGGGCTGTGTCCTGGGTGCTTTAGGATTATAGAGTTTGTAATCATCTCTATCTTCTTGTACACCTCGCACACCTTTACCTTCTCCTCCCTTAATTTGTGCCTTAGTTGTGTCTTTGATAAACTCCTCCTACTTCAAATCCTTGATTTTCTCAATGATTTATTTGTTCTTCTTCTCCAGTTCTTCCTCTAGGACCTTTAGTCTATCACTCCTCCCAAAGAGTATCATCTCAACCTCCATTGACACCTTATTGAGTGCATTACAAAATTTCTCATTGGATAACTGTTGAGCATTCACCAGAGGGTTTAATCCCTTGGAATCTGGTATTTTCATCAACGCCTCTCGATTGACTTCAAATTCGGCTCATCAACATGGGACTCAAAATCCCAAGATAACATCTTTCTTGTATGAGGGTATGCACCCTCTTCTTCGAATGAAGACCATACAAGGATTTGGTTGGAAGGCACGGTACTTTGGAAGCACACGCACAATACCTTATTTGGATCATTGATATAACCCATTCCTTTCTCCTACACCACTACCACACTTTTTCCTCCTGTGTGCGCTACCTTATGAAAGCTTACTTTGCCAGTGGGATCTCCATCCATGCTCCCATATTCCTTCTCTAAACTCTCCTCTTCCATCTCCTTGAGCACTTCATCGGTGTTGTACTCCACCTCTTGCTCCACCAAGTCCTTTATGATACCCTGCTACCTCCCTTTCTGTGGTATCTTCTGTCTGCTCCTTAGTGAGGCTTGGGGTCCTTTGATCCTTCGTGTTCACCTCCTCACATTTCCCTTTACCATGAGTGTCTCCTTCGTCTACATCCTTCTCTTCATTCCCTTCCTCAGAGTCATGTACATCATACACATGATGGTCCTGAGCCTATTCATGCCCGTCGTCATCCCCTGTCTTGTTTGTAAGCCTCTAGGTTCTCTGTTTCTTCTGAGTCTACCTTTTCTACTACCTTTTACTTCTTCCTAACTAGTGATTCTAGTATAGGAGACTCTTCCTTCTCTTCTTCACAGTGACTCCTTTCTTGCTGGAAATTCTTCTATTTTAGGGGGCTTTTCTTGCTCTGGAACTTATTCCTCAGGTGTCTTCTCTTTTTCTTCTACAAGGTATTTCTTTCTTCGTGCATAGGTGCTTGGATTTGTACTCGATTCCTACACACCTGCATATTGCGTTGTCTACATAGTTGGTGCATTTTTCTAAAGAGATTCCTCTCTCTCCCTCTTCCTCGGTGTGACATTCTTTCTTATGGTAGGGTCTTCTAGGATTGAGACATAATTTTCCACATAGGTGCCCTTCTCATATTTTGGCCTTATGTGTAGGCATATCCTTGCTATGGTTCTTCCAACAATAGGAAAGGTTACTGGATTTATCATATACACATAATGGGAGACATAATTATCCATATAGGTGCACTTCTTTGGGTATATCGTAGTTACCGCACACTCGCAGATAGTCTTGGTCCACCATGCTGAGATCAAACCTCATCCTTTTTGCCTCCTTGAAGTGGTTGACCCCAGCTTGGAAATATTGTGTAGTGAAGGAGAAAAGTAATTTGCACCATGGGCTCTTGGTGTTGTTTGCCAAAGTGAACCTGCCAATACATAAATGTTGGTATACTACAAACTCGGCTTCTCCTTGCACTAGAGATGGAAATTGCTTAGGTATTCTCCACTCGGCCCCAAACGCGTCACACATTTTCTTATACCATTTCTCCAGGCATGCCTTGTGGGTGGCCATCATTTTTGTAAGTATACTTCTCAAATATTTTTTCAGGGAAGGGATTCTCATTCGGGTACTCCCATAAAAATTTGTTTGGCCCATCGAGCACCCCAATTTCTGAAAACATGATGGTAAGGAGGACGTTACCAAACATTGTCTTCTCCCCGTCATGTACGGCACTAATGATATCATCTATTATGAACGATGAGAGGTTATAGATGGTCTCCTCTGAGATATTTTAGCAAACGTTCAACCATGCCTCATTGATCCGGGTTGTGCATCTTTCATGTCCATTTAGTTTTGTGACCAAGCACATGGCCATCCTCATTACAAGGTCTGAAATTGTAGAGATGTCAAAGTAGCATGACCCCTTCTTGTAGTCATAGGCCTCCACCATTTTCTTTACGAACTCCTTGTCATCTAATTCATCATCAAACAAATCTCCCTCACAGTACGACCAAGAAATTCAGAAATTAGCCAGGGACTTATCCTTATCCTTTGTTTTGTGAATTAGAAATGGTCTTCATGCATGCATGACATTAGCCATTGGTACAACCACTCAGGTTTTCCAAAATAGGGAAATGTATGATAGAAAAGTGACAGGAAAACATGGGAATCAACAAGTAACCTTTCTTTGTACCCGACCTCCCGAGGTTGTGCCGAGACAGCCGGTGCAAATGAAATATATGTGGGTGTAGACAAACTAGTTAGACAATCTGATATCCTCAACACACAACAATGGGATCTGCGAGTCTAAGGCAAAGAAATCTCTCCTAACTTGAATTGGTGTAATGGATCGTTCAGATATAATAGTTTCTCGGAGGCTCCAATCAATGTTGAGCTTTGTCAAGATCCTATCTATTGGCTATTGGATGCATGGAAAGTGACTTATAGGTGCTTCGTGTATATTTCTAGAAAAGGTCATGAAAGTGGTAGTGAGAGGTGTAGTGGATTTGTAGGGAACTATGGATGGTTTTGTGGTCTAGCCCAGAAAATATTAGCTTGATTGGCTTCTATATTTAATACAGAAAATTACGTTATGATATCGGTGGGAGTGGAGAAGATCTAAATAGCAGCGTACGTAAATCGGGTGTCAATAGTTAACTGATTAGCGAGGCCCATTGGGTTGTGAGACACGGGATCACAACCATGAGTTCGTGGTTGTTGTAGACTTTTTATGGACATGTGAAGAATCAATATCTTCTTCCGATAATCCAATAGTCATAAGCCTTTTTAGCTTCTAAGTTTAATACCAGAAGTTGTGTAATCTTCTCAGAATACCGTGCGGGTGTTCTAGCAACTTGTATACATAAGCCTATGTCTATGTCAATGAGAAGGTCTCCTGCATTTGGCTATGGAACTAATGAATCAAAACCAAATAGTTACTCTCTTTCGGGTTCTTGTATGGTCATGCGGATATCCTATCAAGGCAATCTATAGTTGGGTTGATTTGACTAGAATGCATATGCTTTGTTGTCTTCAATATTCAATTCTCTCAATTTCTCACTAACTAGCTTGTGGGTTTGTTGTTGTTTGAAAGATGTGAATTCTAAGACCTTGATCTATATCCGTTAATGTTTTGAAGATATTTGGCTGACGTATTACTAGTTCAAATACGTAATCTTTGGGCTCTCTGGGTCCCGTAATTGTCATGTAAAAGATAACCAAACTTAACTGAAAGAAATAAATGAATTATGAAAGATATATCTACACTATGCTTATATTCCTTTTTTTGTATTTTCGAAGATATGAGTTTGAACGAAATTTAAAGAGTGACTATTCTACAATATTAAGATAATGAACAATTAATCTAATAATGGAATTAAAACAAGTAAGATAGCCAGATATAGCTATTTTCCTTTGTATTTGTGAATTTATCCTAAATATTAAATAACTAACTAATTTAATTAAAAAACCTTTAATCTTACCTCAGAAGTGAGGAATAAATCACAACTTCTCAAAATCTATCATTCCCCACAACTTCCTTGGTAATATTAAAAGCAACCTTAACTGAAATAAAATGATTTTCTATTCTATTTGATATATTGTAACTACAACTTTGATGATTCAAACCTGGAGTTTACAGAACAACGGAAAATCCAGTTGTATTATGACTTGTCCCCTCAGTGTGATCTCTTTGTTCCTTCGTGTTCTCGTGAATCCAGAAAAGTGGAAATGGTGACAGGTAGTGAGAGAAGATGTTCAAACAGTGACAACTTGGATGTAAGCCGAACAAAATGCAAGTAGGAGAAGGATAGTGCAAGAGAATAGAGCTTGACTATGCAATTCCTAGCGGGATTGTTACAGGGATACAATACAAGCACACTGCGAAATCTCTAAGATCTATGCTTCCTGTGACAAAACAACAACCTATAATTCTAAGCAGAATCAAGATTTAAATAGAAATAATCTAGAACCAGAATTGTGGAGCCTTGAACTGAGAGGCTGACAGCTTTTGAGAATATAATCTTATTGAGACTTATTGAAGAAATTTCAAAACACACTGAATACTAATTCATAGAAGGAGAGGGGCCATTTTCTTGTAAACAAGCTTGGTATTTATAGCACTTTGATTTACTAGAGGGTAAGTTTGAATTGAACTCTTCTATTATAAACAAAGAGGAATTACTATTTACCAGAGGCTAAAACTTAAATACAAGCAAGAGTGGTTGAGAAATATGAGTGCCACTTGATTTTTTACGTTGACGAAAGCGTAAGAAAGTTCTAGAAAATGCACACAAGACCGCCGCCCTGCATAGGGTGGCGGTGGGCGTGTTCATGAGGCGCCACCCACACAGGGGTGGCGGTTCTAAAACTAAAGATCAAAATTCAAGGAAAGAGAGGAACAAGGTTAGAATAAAGCATGCGAAGAGGCTAGATAAGGCATTTTAGGATGAAAATGTATAGTTGGCGTGATTTCTAGATTTAGAACACCTTGTGAAGAGATCTGAATCATCATTGGGGTTTTTGTAACCTCTTTTCGATAGTATAATACATATAATTTTGGGTGCGTACATATTGCCCACTCGAAGAAGTGTTTTAGCCATGAAGGGGCATAAAACGGTGGGTCCGAGTATGGTGGTCTCGAAATGGGGAGTTAGAAACTATACCTAACTTACCCATGTTTCGCAATGTCGCCATCCAGATTCCCGCTATCTGTAAAATGAAAAGAGGACTCAAGTGTAGATAGATAAAGAAATCGAAAAATAAACACTAAATTAAAATGAAATGAGGACTTACCATTTGTGCGGGGATAAGAACTTACCTCTCACAAGCTAAAACTATGCAAAATAACGTTCAAAACAAGGTTAGAATGTTATATATATATATATAAAACGAGCTCATTTTCTATTCATTTATGCATATCGATTTGGTAATTTTTGAGCTCTGGGACCCACGGTAACTATTTTTGACGAGAGTGTAGTCAAAATGTTCATTGTGAGATTGTGATCATGCCTCCAAGAGCAGGACATCGACCCGTGAAGTCTCAGGTTAGTTTTTCTCAATTCATTATTTTTAAACCTAAAATATAAAAATGTTGAAATCTTTGTCTTGGGGGTTATTTTCAAAAATCTTAGTGTTAAATGAGTCTCTAGGGGGCGCCCATAGGGTAGGCTTTTATTTTATTCAAAATGGTGTATTTTTCCATTTTTAGGCATTTTTAGGGCTTTATGGGCACACGCTAAATTGGCATAGGACCGCCACCCTGCATAGAGCAACGGTCACGGGACTACTTGCCCCATGAGGGTGGCGGTCACAGGACCGCTGCCCTTAGATGGTGGTAGTCACAGAACCACCGCTCTGCGCACAGGTGACAATTCTCAACGAAAGAGAATACAGATGCCTTAGTTAATTATTTTTACATTTTTGACATTTTTCTATGTTTTTGATGATCTTATTTATTGGATTATGTTGTTAACTTTCTCTTTTTCTCTGTTTTGGGTAGATGCAGAAGAAGGAGGAGGAGTACATTAGGTGGAGCAGAGAGATGGAGTGTGATTGGCTCCCGACAGTGTTAGACATTCGACCCAGGTAAAGAGAGACACTTTGCAGAGGGCCGGTATTTTGAGGATTTCACAGGTTCCTCATGTTGCTCCTAGCTAGTCACATATTGTGTGACTTATTCTCATATTGGGATGTGAACCGAATACTTTCTGGTTTCCAGGTGTTAGGGGTGAGTGGACTATCACCCTGGAGGATGTTTATCGTATACTGGGGGTTCCATTCTTGGGAGGCGGTTGTCTCTTAAGACAACAGATCTAGGTCTCAGATGGTTCAATGGGCTACTTATATGGGAGATGTTGTTGTCTCCTTTGGCTTGAAGAAGGGGGTGAAGGTCTGATCTATTGCTGCTTCTCCTATCCCTATCATCCGTAAGGCTATTATGGGTATCTTGGCCTCATGGTTGATTAGGGATAAGGGAGGAGATACTCTCTTATACTATTGGGCTCCCATTATTACAGATTGAGGCCCATGGCCATACTTATGCTTAGGGATCAAAAATTCTTGGGACTACATACCATGACTTATACAGGGTGGTCAGGTTACGGGGCAATCCTTGAGTCATCCCACTCTAGTTATGAGTTGGGTGTATGAGTGCATCGTCCCCTATAGAAGGGGTGTACTAGTAGAGGATCTAGGGGCTGTTAGAGCAGCAAGGTGGATAGGGATGACAATACTCAGGATGCCACATCAGCCAGTGGCTTCACTAACTACTGCAGATATGGAGGCTACCCTTATTAGTCCATGGTGAGAGTATGGGGGAGGAGACACATACATTGATTGTTTACTCTACTACTACAAGTTAATTAGTAAATAGGATAGAGAGGGTGGATGTCCACCCATTTGATCGATTCCCTCAGTAATTTGGCCTCCCATACGTTGAGATGCTTCCTCCAGCGGGGCAAGTGTACAAGACTATTCATGAGGCCCGGGGAGGTCCTAGAGGAGATCAAGGTTGGACTACGGTTACTCCTGGAGTTCCTATTGTGGTTAGGTGGGTGGTTCAGCCCGAGGGGCAACCAGTGCTCCTCGAGCACCCTTACTTCAGATCAGAGATGCTCCTACTTTCAGTGGGGGGGAGGATGAACCTGTTGATGTGGACTCAGACTCTAAGTGGCATGAAACTCAGGATATCTTGAGGGCAGAGAGGGTAGAGGTGAGTGTGGAGAAGGAGACCTTGGTCTCATAGGAGTTTCCTTCTCAAGACTTTGAGGGAGATGATGAGTCCGTGGCAGGACGTCATTTATTTCTAGATCTTGGGGAGGCTGCGCAGTCGATGATAACATCAATAGTAGGTGCAGATCCTAGAGATCCTACCTGGATGCCTAGAGATCTAAGTGAGTTACTACTCTTTTCTTGACCCTGTTAGTTAGCGATGTTTAGTTGATATTTCTTTTTGTTGTTTTTCTTGTTTTTGACTTATTTTTGGTGATTTTCTAACTTGTTATTTCCCTTTTTTATTTAGCAACTACTTAGGGATGGTAGGATTTGATTCACTAGGTGTGTGCCGACACCCTATTACTCCCTTCGGGAAGACCCGAGCTCAGCTTACTGAGGACATCGAAGAGCCTTTAGTAGCCAGCCAACACACTAATGTGTTTGCCCCTATCTGGAAGGCGGTAGAGTTAGTGTCCTCCCTTCGTACTGAGCTAGCTGGATACAAGACTACTGAGCACCTGATGAGGCGGAGCTATTCTCGTAGTGAGACCACAACCAGTGGCCATGATCATGAGCACTCAGTTCATTCAGAGCATCGTCATAGCAGGATCCCTAGACGTGATTATGCACCCTCTAAGGGATCCCACAGGGATTGAGGGGCCGTTTGGTCTTTTTGTAGTGATTTTGTTGGATGTTTATATGAGTTGTTTTTGTATTTTTAGGCTCATTGAGCATTTTGACCATGCCTAGTGCATGATGGCATTGTATGTAAAACATGATTCTTATATATATATATATATATATATATCTTCTTTTTGGATCTAGATCTTCTTTGTATCTAGAGTTTTGTGATTCATTTCTCATGTGTACACTAGATGTTTTTAGAATCTTTGTTTTTATATGCTTTTCAGAATGTATGTAATGGATGACAGGTGATAACAAGTGTTTGAACAAAATGTTTCTCTTTTTGTTTGTAATGTTGATATGTGATGATGTAAACATATTGTAGTACTGAACTTTTGGCTTCTTTGGGAAATGTTCATTGCTTCTTCTTGTTTTGGAAAAATGTGATGAATGTGTAGTGATAATGAGATGAACTTGCCCCACTCCTAACTCCATGCAACTAGTAATATGTGAGGGCTCAACACCGAGAGTTGGGAAGGGTGCAAATTGTATGAGTTTGACTGAATGGAAATGATGAGAGAAAGACAAGGTATTGAGAAACCAAATTTAGACCTACGTACTTATTCCTACTCAAAACTACTACATAGTTTAGAATGCAACTTACTTTCTAGTTTATCTAGACTTAGATCCATGAATGGCAATTTGGTTGACAAAATCTGGTTTTGAGGATTTGATCTCTTTGGAATTTGGATACTTAATTTCACTTAATACACTTTGTTTTGCATTTTTAAAATACTAAGATTCATTAACTTGGTGTGAATGGACCCCCTACGCCTTGCCCCATGCTACTAGTAAGAAGTATGGGCTTGTCACCGAAAGGCAGGATATAGGTGAGTAAGGGCACTTCTTTCCTTTCTCAACCTCGCACCACTAGTAAGAGATGCGGGCTCATCACCGAAGGTTGGTGGGGCAAAGAAGTGTGTAAAATAAAATATTCTATTTTGTTTAGTATTTTTGATTTAATTTGGTTTTGACATTTTTGATCTATGATTTTGGAGTATCCTTGTTTCAAAGAGATGTAAGAGGGATAGATGTGACACCAAGAAGCTTCTAGAATAGACCGTAGGTAAGAACAACTTAGCCTAGTAGAAAATAATGAGTATGACCAAGTATGCAGGCCTTGGTATGGTTTTTGTCAAGATTTTGTCTGTCGATTGATGAGATGATTTCGAAACCATTTGATGATATTATGAAAATTGAAGAGATATGATTTGAATGCTTTTGCCAATATTTTTCAAAAGCTTGTAATAAATTTCTTAAGAATAAGTTTTTTTATTAACAATGAAATAGTTTTGAAGGGACTATACCCTGTATACAAAAGGGCTCAAAAGCTAGATACCAGAAGCGGGAGAAACAACCCAGAGAAGGGAAAAACAACCAACCTCAGAGGGCTCATCAGCCAGATAAAACAACATATTAATAGAAAGGATCCAGTCATACAATGATCCAAAAAACAACAGAAGAGATCAAAAAACAAACAATAGATATCTATCATAGAATATCTCCGCCAAAAAACAACTCCAGATCCGCCACTATCAAGAACTGACTTTGCGGCCGGTAAATAGCGGCACGACCTCCATGTTACTTGATAGCCACTGTCAATCTTGGTTAAGAATAAGTTCCTTTAACCACATAATTTATGAAGTGAGTGAGCACAATGAAACAAATGAGTGACTAATGCAATGTAGGTAGATATAATATATAAATGGTGATGCTGATGATTTATGCGTAAAACCGTTTAAGATGTAAGGAATTGATAGTTTCATTGAATTTCTCACCTTCTAGTGTACACAAGAGATACACACCATTTCCATTGTCTTTCATGACTCGATATGGGCCCAACCACTTGGGCCAGAATTTCCTTCCTTCACCGGTTTTCTTGTTAGTCTGGATGTCTAGTCTCAGAACTAGATCTCCCTTGTAAATTTCTCATTCATAGACCTTTGTGTTGTATTTATAGCACATCCAGTTAGCATAGGATCTGTGCCATTGTTTGGCATTTAACTTAGCGTCATCAAGGATTTCTAGTTGAGAGAGGCATGCCTCTCTATAGGCTTATTCTTTGAAGATACCTTGTAATGAGGTGCGGAGACTGGGTATTTTGACCTCAAGTGGGAGAACTAATTCTACCCCAAATACCAATGAGAAAGGGGTTGTCCCTATTGGTGTTATTATTGATGTTCTTGAGGCCCACAAGGCTAGGTATAATTTTAAATGCCAATCCCATTTTTTTCTCCTTAACGGTTTTAAGGATAATAGATTTTAATGTTTTGTTTGTCGCTTGACTCAACTGTACATTGGCTTAGGGGTAATAAAGAGAGGCCATATGATGGTTTATCTTGAATTTTCTGCATAACTCATGAACCTCATCATTCTTGAAGGATTATTTCACGAGATAATGACCTCTACAAATGATTTGATTTAAAATGAACTTAGCGATTACAGAACCTGGTACGGTGGTGAGAGGCATGGCCTCTACCCATTTAGTAAAATATTTTGTGGCCATGATTATAAAGTTATGGCCATCCATTGACGAGGAGAGAATTTTCCTATCAAATCTAGGCCCCACATGGAAAAGGGCCATGAGGTTGCGATTGGTTGTAGATCCTGTCTTGACATGTGAATCTCGTGGGAGAAATCTTGGCATTTATGACACTTTCACACAAATTATACTACATCATGTTCCAAAGTGGGCTAGAAATAGCCCATCGATGTATTTTGTGAGTAGTGGCATGGCCACCAAAGTCTCCTCCACATATCCCACTGTGGGATTCATAAAGAATCTTTTTGGATTCTTATACGTCAACACATCTTAAAATCATTCCGTCGAAGGCTTTACGATAGAGCACCTATTCTAAAATAATGTATTTAGCAACGATAATGTGTAACCGCCTTCTTTGTTGTGATGTGGAACTTTCTGGGTACGTGTGGTCCATGATGAAATTGACAATGTCAGTGTACCAAGGACATATAGAGATGGGGGGCCTGGTTTTGACAAAATAGATGCACTCATCGGAAAGTCTAGATCTACCAAATTGCCTCCATCTAATGGATTGTCAGCTAACCAGTCTGTAATGATTTGTCCCTTAACGGACTTTTGGTTTACAAATGTTAGTTCAAACTCACCCATTAAGGTTATGAAACATCCAACCTTTTTAGATAAAGACCCTTGCATGAGGAATGTCCGTAAGTGATCTATCTTTACAATGACCCTTGTTTCTTGATTCAACATGTAATGTCTTAAACATTTTGTTGTGAAGACTATGGCAAGGCATTCTCTTTACTACTGTGTGTAACGTGTTTCATAATCAAGTAACATCCAGCTAATGAA
Source organism: Taxus wallichiana var. yunnanensis (assembly GCA_018340775.1). Classification (NCBI taxonomy): domain Eukaryota; kingdom Viridiplantae; phylum Streptophyta; class Pinopsida; order Cupressales; family Taxaceae; genus Taxus; species Taxus wallichiana. The sequence goes on from CM031236.1 coordinate 265,276,181, forward strand.
ATAAACTACACGTTCCCATTTATCATTATCTTCCTGAGCCAACATGCAGGCTAGCGAGACATCAGTAGCCCATGAATACAGGATCAAAGGATGATCCAATCTAGGAGGAATTAGCGTGGGAGGAGACAATAAGAAGCATTTAACTGCTTCGAAGGCCTTGTGCATTCTTCCGTCCAATCAATGCTATAATCCTTCTTTAATAAATTGTTGATTGGATGAACAACAAAACTTAAGTCAGGGATGAACCTTCGAATTGCACCAAGTTTCCCAAGAAATGATCTAATACCAGACTCATCTGATGGTGGAATCATTTCAAGAATAACCCAAATTTTGGTTAGATTGACATCAATCCCTCATGACGATATAATGTAGCCCAGAAGCTTGCCTCCTATCACACCAAATATGCATTTCTCTAGATTTAATGTGACGCCATATTTGATCAATCATGAGAGAATGATATGGAGTACTTCTAGGTGATCACAACGCTTCTTGGCCTTGGCTAACAAGTCATCTACATAGGATTCCACAATCTTATGAATAAGGTCATGGAATATGTATGTCATTGCCCGTTGGTATGTAGCACTAGCGTTCTTAAGACCGAATGACATGACAACGTAACAATAAGTTCCCCAAGGAGTTATAAACATAGTCTTGGCTTGATCCTCTTCATATATTTTGATTTGATTATATCCCGAGAACCCATCCATGAGAGACAAAAGCTCAAATCTAGCTGTTGCATCAATAATGACGTTGATGGATGGTAATGGGAAGTCATCTTTGGGGAAAGCTTTATTAATGTCCCAGAAGTCTATGCAAATGCGTATCTTCCCATTCTTTTTGAGAACAGGGACAATATTAGATACCCATTGTGAATAGTCGACTAGTTTGATGAATCCCACGGAGAAGTTTCATTACTTCTTCTTTCACCATGAGAGCCACTTTTGGTTTCATTGGTCTTGAATTTTTCTTAATTGGCTTTGCATCTGGTTTGGTGACAAGATTGTGTACCGTGATATGTGGTGCAATTCCCGTCATTTCTTTGTAATTAAATGTGAAAGATTTTTGATGTTCCTTGAGGATATGGGTATGTATTTCTATCTCCTCTAGAGTTAACGAGGATCCCAACTTCAAAATATTTAGTTCTTCCTCCATTCCAATATTTATGTCAATTGTTCCTTCAATTAAGGAAGCATTGCCTTATTCAAATTCAAGTGGGGCCGGAGGTAATTCCAAACCTTCTCCATTCTCTACCTCGTATATTTCGAGATTATTTTGCGGGGAGATTCTATCATGGGATTTCCAAAATAGGAAGAGGAAGATGGGATTAGGGAGAAATCTACTATTTGATGAGCGAGATGTAATTCCGCATAGGCATTTAGATATCCAAGAGTGACCCTATCATTGTCAAAGTGATCTAGGATGGTAAAATCATTCTCAGCTTCTATATGTGTCAAGATCGGGTTTATTGGTATTTTACGCGCCAATGGTTCGATGAAGTGACACCATGAAGTTTGTATTTTCCAACTCACTGCTTGGAGTGAAACAGGAAGCGAGGTTCTTTATTGAATCAACGAGAAGGTTTTGTTCTCGTGGGATTTCTTCGATTGATATGAATTCGAATCCCTTGGTTAGATCTAACACCACCATTTTATAGAGTTATAAGTGTTCAGCTCTAGTTTCATATACCTCAGATACTTGGTTTTACTGACTAATTGCAAGTCTCCTAGTACTCTAATGTTATCAATGCCCATTCTTTTGGCTATGATGAGGCCAAGGAGGAGGGCTTCATATTCAGCCCCATTATTTATACATTCGAAGTTTAACTTAAAGGCAAAGGTAGGATCTTTCCCTCAGGAGAAGTAAAGATCACACCTGCCCCAACTGCTGAAATGACATATAGCTCCATCAAAGTGGAGGGTCCAATATTTTTGGAAAAATGGATATTGGAACATTCTTCGTGTCTACTTCTTTTGCCTCGATTACTTCTACCATACAAACTTCATCCGTTGGAAGGGAGCCAATTCCTAGGGTACTTCCTATACCCATGGAATCAAATGGTAGGAGAATAGGTAAATATTTCTCTAGTAACTCGACAATTTTTTGGTAGTTCCTAATGATACTATCTTTATGATGTTAGTCTCATTTTTGAGTGCTGGAATGCCTTCGACTAGATTCGTGATTTCTAATTTTGTTGTAGGTATCAAATTTACTTTTGGCTTTGAATTGACTAGTTTGTTAAGTTGATTTGTTGGGAGCTCAAACTCAGAGTGAACACCTGGTCTCTTTTTCAAATCTGCTAAGTGTATGTCAAAGGGTTTTGGGTCACCTTGTGCCACAAAGATTTTTCCTAGGTGTAAAAATCTTATTTCCTAGAATAACGTGGAAGGGATTGCCTTCATGCGATGTATCCATGGTCGACCGAGAATCATATTATAGTTGGTTTCCCAATCTATAATATAAAATTTAGTGAGGACTGTCTTGGGTCCTAAGGTGACTGGTAACACTATAGTCCCAATTGAAGTGGCCTTGAGGCTATCATAACCCCTTAGCGTATTTCATGTTGTGGAACAATTTGTTTCTCCATATCCTATATTTTGAAGAAAAGCAAAGGGGACTATGTTAATTGCTGCCCCATCATCAATCATTGCATGCTTAACATAATTATTATAAACCCATACCTGCAAATGTAAGGTTGGGTCACCTCTATGTGTGATTTTAGCATCTGTTGGCATTTTACTTATATCAAATATAAACTCAGTATCCCTATTTGGCTGCCTTGGAGGGTAGACATCAAAGTCTACATGGTTTACTTATGTTTCAGGAGGAGGAGTGATGTTAATTAGATGACCAAGACCTAACGCTTCTAAGAGAGTAGCTCATGGGCGGGAGATTTTTTCAACAAATCCAAGAAGGAAATGTGAGAGAAGGTCTTTGTTAGGTCATTAATTAGATTGTAAGTGCCTATAGGTTTCACTAGTGTTTGTTGAATATTGTCTGGTACTAATGGGTAGGTTGGAACTGGTTGAGAAGAATAATCTTGTGTTCTTGTTATGGTTTCTACGTGTAGCTTGGTATCTAACTCTACTAGACCGACTATCTTGGTTTGTGGTCGAGTTCCTAATTGGGGTGCGACTGGTGAATTTGATGAATTTGAGGCTTCATGATCGTTATTTCCTGTCATAACACCCTTGTTCATCCCATTTGGATCTAACCTATTATTGTTAGAGTGATTTGGGAGAGGATCATTGAAAATCTTGAGGGGTGCATTTTGAGGGGAAACTACTCCTGTATAAGTGTTTGGCATGGGTAATGTAAAATTTGTTAAAAACATATCTATAAAGAGTTATCTTTGGTCTTTTGGAAAATGTTGCATGAATTTATTGTAGTCATGGAAAGTCCTAGTATCATGGCCTTGAATCTTGTGGAAACCACAATACAAGTTGGGATTATAGTTTCGAGGTTGTTGGTTTGAAACTTGTTGTGGTCCAAAATTTTGACTAGGTTGCTGGTTGTTAGAGTTGAAATTTTGAGGTTGTTGCCTTTGGTTTTGGTTCTGGTATCCAGTTGGGTTTCAGATTGGACCTTGTGTTTGGATTTGTTGTTGTTGTTGTTGTTGTTATCATGATGGACAATTAAAATCCACCACATTGATTATTGGAGTAAAGTTATTATTTCGCTGATTATTAACGGGTGGTGAGATGTTCACAATGTTTTCCTTTTAACCTAGTCTGTGACTCCATCTGTTGTAACCCGTAGTTTTTGTTAAGAATTTTGGGTCCTTGATTGGTATTCCCGACATTAGGATAAGTCGTAGTGTTTTTATTAGGAGCGATTAATTTCCCATTTGTCCATATGTCTTATGACCACTATCTATTCTTTGCTTGATCGATTCGAGAGAGCACTCTTGAGTAATTCATCATAAGTCCTTAGCGGGAACTTCTGGACTTCTTCCTTTATCTCTCTATTGAGAGAATGAAGGAATAAGTCACATAGTTCCATCTGATCCATGTTTGGAGCACTTACTCATGAGTAGAGGACTCTACACCATATTTGAATGAAATAAGCAACATATTCATTGTGATCTTGTTTAATATGTAAAGAATTCCTTGATCCTTGTTCTTAATAGTTTATTCATGTCAAAAGCTTTGATAAATTCTGACACAAGCTATTTGAATGAGTGTATCGAGGCTTCAGGTATTTTATAATACCAATCAAGGGAAATACCCTTTAAATTTTTAGGGAATATCTTAGCAACAACTGCATCCCAAGGGAGAAATTCTCAAATGGCCATGGCATAAGCCTTGATATGTGCATTTAGATCTCCCTCCCCCTTGAATTTAGGCAAATCGGGAAGAGGTCTTGGAAGCATGACACTTCGTATGGTGAAATCTAGAGGTTATTTTAAATATTTTGAGTAAGTCCCTACCGCATAGGTCTTAACCATCGATGGTGCCTACTGAGGGGGGAGAGGTGGAACGGGTTGTTGATATGGCATAACATATGTATTTGTAGGAGTGTAAGGAAACCCCTATGGTTGAGAAAACATCCGGGAGAAGAGAACATATCTCCCTATGGTGATTTTGAATAAATGTTTAAATAGGGAGGAGCATTGCTCTGATATGGGTTGTTTGGTACTAAATCGGGGTATCATACTTTCAACTGGAGTAGCATTTGAAAACACGGTTCTAGTTGGTGTTTACTGTGGGTAGTTATATGATTGTTGAGGAGGCATGCCTAACATGCCTGTTCTTGTGAGGAGGTCAATTTGACTAGGATAATGTGGAGGGTTGGGAGTTCCCGCTTGCCCTAAATATGAAGTTTGATTTGCTTGAGCAAGTTCTAGTCCTCTGACCCTCTCGACCAAAGTTGAGATGACCTCAATTGGTGATGGCCTAGTGTTTTACCTTGATGGCTATTGTGGTACTCTTTGAGGTTGCAGAGGGGTATGGTATCCTGCTATGAATTGTTCATTACTCTTGCCCAAGTTCACCAAGAGTATTTTCCATTGGTGGAGGAATGGGGGTATTTTCTTGAAGCGGGGTATTGGGTTGTGTTTGTAAACTTCCTAGAGATGGATACATGTTTTGGAAGTGTTTCTCATTTCTGGCGTGGCATGCTAGGTACTCCTCATCCAAGAATGGGAGTGGATCTGATTGCCTACTTGATTTGTGGTCTGAACAAAACTCGAGGAGATGAAATGGATTCTCCAGTAAACGTCATATTGTTAGAGCTTGAGGGCTTTGGTTGTGTTTGTGTGAGCTAATCTAACTCCTCAATTTGGAATGAAGAACTAGAGCTAGTTCTTTGAGGAGGAGTTTGTGATGAAAAGTAGTTGCTTGAATAGTTGTTAGCCCATGTGGAAAGTGAGGGTGATGGTTGTCTATTTGTTTGACCATAATATGCTTCGAGACCTGAGAGAGGTCTACCATATGCGTTGTATCCTGACATATTTGGGGGTATATAAATACCTGCAAAATAATGGGAAGGAATAAATATGGATGAAAGAAATGAAAATGAAAAGGGAGTAGTTGTTGCACTTCATGCCAGGTTCACCAATTTTGTATGATAGAAAAGTGACAGCGAACACGGGAATCAACAAGTAGCCTTTCTTCGTACTGACCTCCCGAGGTCATGCCGAGACAACTGGTGGAAATGAAATATATGTGGGTGTAGAAAAACTAGTTGGGAAATCTGATATCCTCAACATGCAATAATGGGATCTACGAGTCTAAGGCAAAGAAAGCTCTCCTAACCTGAATTGGTGTAATGGATCGTTCAAATATAATAGCTTCTCGGAGGCTCCAATCAATGTTGAGCTCTGTCGAGATCCTATCTATTGGCTATTGGATGTATGGAAAGTGACCTGTAGGTGCTTTGTGTATATTTCTAGACAAGGTCATGAAAGTGGTAGTGAGAGGTGTAGTGGATTTGTAGGGAACTATGGGCGGTTTTTTGGTCTAGCCCAGAAAATATTAGCTTGATTGAATTCTATATTTAATACAAAAATTATGTTATGATATTTGGTGGGAGTGGTGAAGATCTAAATACCAGCATACGTAAATTGGTGTCAATATTTAACTGATTAGCAGGCCCGTTGGGTTGTGGGACCCGGGATCACAACCATGAGTTCGTGGTTGTTGTGGACCTGTTATGGTCATGTGAAGAATCAATCTCTTCTTCTGATAATCCAATAGTCATAAGCCTTTTCAACTTCTATGTTTAATACCAAGAGTTGTGCGATCTTCTCAGAATACCTTACGGGTGTTCTGGCAACTTGTATACGTAAGCTTATGTCTATGTTAATGAGAAGGTCTCCTGCGTTTGGTTATGGAAATAATGAATCACAACCAAATAGTTTCTCTCTTTCAGGTTCTTGTATGGTCATGTGGATATCCTATCAAGGTAATCTATAGTTGGGTTGATTTGACCAGAATGTGTATGCTTTGTCGTCTTCAATATTCAATTCTCTCAATTTCTCACTAACTGCTTGTGGGTTTGTTGTTGTTTGAAAGACGTGAATTCTAAGACCTTGATCTATATCCGTTAATGTTGTGAAGATATTTGGTTGAGGTATTACTAGTTCGAATATGTAATCCCTGGGCTCTCTAGGTCCCGTAATTTTCATGCAAGAGATAACCAAACTGAACTAAAGACAAACAAATTATGAAAGGTATATCTACACTATGTTTATATTCCCCTTTTTTTTGTATTTTTGAAGATATGAGTTTGAACTAAATTTAAAGAGTGACTATTCTACAATATTAAGATAATGAAAAATTAATCTAATAATGGAATTGAATCAAGTAAGATATCTAGATATAGCTATTTTCCCATTTGTGAATTTATCCTAAATATTAAATAACTAACTAATTTAATTGAAAAGACCTCCAATCTTACCTCAGAAGTGAGGAATAAATCACAGATTCTCAGAAGCTATCATTCCCCACAACTTCCCTGGTAATACTGAAAGCAAGCTTAACTGAAATAAAATGATTTTCTATTCTATTTGTTATATTATAACTACAACTTTGACAATTCAAACTTGGAGTTTATAGAACAATGGAAAATCCAGTTGTATTATGATTTGTCCCCTCAGTGTGATCTCTTCGTTCCTTCGTGTTCTCGTGAATCCAAAAAAGTGGAAATGTGACAGTGGTAACAGGAGAAGATGTTCAAACAATGACAACTTGGACGTAAGCTAAACAATATGCAAGTAGGAGAAGGATAGTGCAAGAAAACAAAGCTTGACTATTCGATTCCTATCGAGGATTATTACAGGATACAATACAAGCACATTGAAATCTCTAAGATCTATGCTTCCTATGAAAAAACAACAACCTATAATTCTAAGTAGAATCAAGATTCAAATGGACATAATCTAGAACTAGAACTATGGAGCCTTGAACTGAGAGGCTGAAAGCTTTACAAAATCTAAACTTATTGAGACTTATTGAAGAACTTTCAAAACACACTGAATAATAATTCATAGAAGGAGAGGGGCCATTTGCTTGTAAACAAGCTTGGTATTTATAGCACTTTGATTTACCAGAGGGTAAGTTTGAATTGAACTCTTCTATTATAAACAAAGAGGAATTACTATTTACCAGGCGGCTAAAACTTAAATGCAAGCAAGAGTGGTTGAGAAATACGAGTGCCACTTGATTTTTACATTGACGAAAGCATTAGAAAGTTCTAGAAAACCCGCATAGGACAACCGCCCTTTGCAGGGTAGTGGTTATAGGACCGCTGCCCTATCTTGGGTAGCGGTCACGGGACCGCCACCCAGACAGGGCGACGGTCCTCTGAAACTAAAGACCAAAATGCAAGAAAAAGAGGAACGAGGTTAGAATAAAGCATGTGAAGGCTGGATAAGGCATTTTAGGATGCAAATGTATACTCAATGTGATTTTGGATTCTGAACACCTTGCGAAGAGATCTGAATCATCATTGGGGTTTTTGTAACCTCTTTTCGGTAGTATAGTACATATAATTTTGGGTACGTATAGGAAACTCATAGAGTTGCAATAACCCATCCTTCTCCATCTTCACCTTTACTTCTATTAGAATTTGAGGATTCTAATGAATACAAATTTAATCAACTTACATATTATATAATGTTACAATAAATATTTAAATAAACATTGCATCATAACATAAGTAAATAAAGAAATACTTACAGAAATAAATAACACAGGTGACACATTATTTATAGTGGAAAACCCTAATAAGGTAAAAACTAGTTTGAAAATAACCTTTCACTTCGAGAGAACTTATTTTACATCCAAGAAGATCATCTCCTCCTTTAAAACCCTATTTACCAAGGGTAAAACTAAATCACTTGATTTGCACACCTTTGATATATTTTCTCGAATATATCAAATGAGGATCTAAAATCATTTTTATATAAGGTGATCGGTATGTCTCCCGACCCATCTTTTCAACCTAAAATGGTTGACACATACACCTAGGTTTATAATATTTAATATTGGAAATACAATCATTTCATGATATTACATATTTAACTTAAAGTATATACCTAGGTTAACATATTTAATAATAGAAATATAAATATTTCATATTATTAAATATTAACCTATATAATAGTGATGGACCCATATACATTAAGGGTTATCTAGACCACTTAATCATTATGTTCTAACACTCTCCTTAATGTTAAGTGGGACAACATAACATATGCCCATAGATTAACCTATGCATGTGTATACTACAGATTTACAATTCTTAAACCATAAAGGTTTTAGGCTAACATATCGGTTGAAGGAATTATAACACCTTTATCATACTCAATTTACCTTTTGGTACAAAAGGATTTGGAATCCCAAAGATCATCCCATGATCAGTGGCTAAGTATGATTTGTGAGTTTTACATGTTCTCACAGGTTCTCATAAAAGGTTATTGAACCCAAGCATATATGAGCCTTTTACAACCAAGGACCTCCTTAACAATATGCTTGTACTGGATGTTTACCAATAAATTCAATAGCACTAAAGAGTTTACTGAAGACCGCCTTTAATATATTTCTACACTTCTTTCTAAAAAAGAATTCGAGGAGGTATACATGCCCAAAGGTATTTTTACACTTACCCAAAGGTTTTTTTACACTTGTCCAAAGGTCTTTTACAAATGACCAAAGGTATTTTTACAAAAACCAATTTCTATTAGGAGGTGACATTGTCATGCACACTCCCCCTCAATGACAACTATGAAAATCTGAGCTTTTCATGAAAGTGACAAAACTTTGTAGCACTCAGGACTTTGTGAAGATGTTAGCAACCTGCTCTTCAGTCAACATGAACTTGAGATTTATTTCATAACTTTACACTTTCTCACAGGTGAAGCGTATATGTATCTCAATGTTCTTCATCCTATGATGTTGAACTAGATTCTTAATCAAGAGTAATAAAACTCGACACCACATAGAAGATAAATACTTCCTTTACCTTCCATGTGTATCTCTACTACAGCCGTTGCAGCCACATGAATTATTTACTTCTTCCATTTTAATTATTTTCTTCAGTAGAAGAAATGGAGATTGTTGATTGTATTTTTGTTCCAAGTAATGGTTCTTACACCAAAAAACTTGAACACATATCCAATATATTTTATAACACAACATCAATATGGTTAGAATCACAAAATCCATATAAGATAACATTTTCATTCTTAGTATAATGCAACCCATAATTGATTGTTCCTTTCAAATATCTAATTTTTTTTTGCAAGATTCTAATGATCTCTAAAAAAGGTTCATGCATAAACCTTGAAGTAATTCCTACTGTATAGGAAATATCTGATCTAGTTATAGTTAGATAAATCAAACTATCAACTAACATATAAAAATAGGATCAACCTTTTTCATATGGAGATTTATGATCAATATTTATTCAAACTTCCATTGAAGTAGAAAATGGTTTACAATCAATCATAAGAAACTTTTTCAATACAATGGTTACATATTGTGTTTTGAAAAATAACAATAGAATGAAATACAGTCATACAAATAACATGATGTGAGAGACCTAACTCATTCATTTCAAAGTACTGCTTTAATTTCTCTTTAATCCTATGAATTAAATCAGAATTTTCACTAGACATAAGCAAATCATCAACATATATACATATAATGATAATATGCGAGCCTTATTGCTTAATGAATATATCATTATTAGAAAAATAATTAACAAAACCTAACAATTTAAAGAAGAAAATAATTTTCGCATACTAAGCTCTAAGAGCTTGTTTTAAACCATACAATGATTTTTCAACTTACAAACATAGTTTTCTTTACCAGTTTCTTAAAATCCTTTAGGTTAAAACATATAAAGTTATTCTTTTAAATCACAATTCAAAAATTATTTTTCTTATCCATTTGGTAGATTTCCCACCCAAATTGAGCGGTGATTGCAAATAAGGCCCTAACACTACTCATTTTAGCTATAGCAAATGTCTCAACATAATCAATACCAGGTTTCTGAGTGAAACATCTAGCAACAAGTCTAGCTTTATGTTTGTTAATACTACCATCAACATTATATTTTCCTTTTATATCCACCTAGACCCTATAATACTTTGCGGCTCAGGTTCATACAAGGTAATTAATGCATGGTACATATGATAGATTCTAGTCATTTTCCTAAGGTTAATAGAATTTGAAATTTCTAACATAGAGTGAACCCAATTTAATTTCTTATCTAGGAAGATAAGAGTTTCAAAAACATCTATAGCATCAAAACATCATCATGACCATTTACTAAATCAGAATCAAAACCATCATTTAGAAGCATTTAATGAAGTAAATTTAAGATAAGAAGACAACACATGTAAACCTTTCACTAGATTATATATAGACATTTCATATAAGCTTCGATAATTAACATGTCCTAAGCTTTCATGCCATAGTTTTAAATTATTCAAACTTTGAGATATAAAACAAGATGCAGAAGAAAAATCATCAAAAATATATAGACCATTTCTTTGAATTCCTTTAGCTATTGTACTCTCATTACTATCCTTGATATACCAAGTATCCTTCATGCATGGATTCTAGTTGTGTCCATACCTCTTTCGGATGTTTGATATTACCAATGTGTAGAAGGTACTCATCGTTCACATTACGTAAAATCATAGAAAGAGCCTCATGTATTCGTTGCAAGAATGTATTCATGTTATCTATAGTTACTTGATGATCGGTGGGAGCAACCTCAGATCTAGAAACAATCGTCTAGAGTTTCCTCACCATAAATTATGTTTTGACCCAAATGTTGTAGTTGGTTTCATTCAGGATCTAGGTTTTGTCAAGACAAAAATAGTTGGATGCCATTGTTTTCCTAAACTTGTAAAACACACCCCATTATAATATACAATGTACCATAGAGTTATATACATATTTATTGATAATAAAAATAACACTTTTAATAGAATTAAATCTAAAGAAACTATTTGATCATAACTAATTCTGTCATTATAATGCATACTAATTACCCTCCCATGATCAAAATAATAAACCACAATATAAATGGCTCTGCATTATACCCTAGATTTATATAAAAAATATTTCTGACCATATAAAAGAGAAGAAGAGACCCCTAAGAATGCATAACTTCAAATTTCTGAAAAATAATGTAGACAAAGATCCAACTAGCTTAAATTTGACGTCTAAATGACCGTCATAATGGCTTATTTTTTGGTCTATCGTGATAGTCATTTGATTGTCAATTTTAACACAATGAAAGTTTCCTAGAACCTACGAGCTTAAATTTGACGTCTAAATGACCATCATATTGTCTTATGTTTGGTCTACCATGACAATCATTTGACCATCAAATTTAATGAAGTCAAAACTTGTTGTGTATTTCCAGAATGTGAAATTCCATAATTTTTTCTTCTTTATAATATTACTAAGGTTATATTTTAATACATTATAATAACCTATTATAATTTATAATGTAAAAATATATACATTTAAAAAAGAGGTATATAGTTTATAGAATGTAAATAAAAAACAACATATAGTTCATAAAAATTATAAACTATAGTATATTTTTATAAAAAAACACATAACCCTTATTAAAGGGGTTTAAAGAACATACACTAGGTTAATTTAATTTTACCAAGTGCAAGTAGATTTATGAGAGTATAGATTAACTTGCATTTTTTAGAGAGGGGACAAATAATTTCACCCAACCAATGAAATAAATTGAAATCCCTATTTTCATGAACCTTGTCTCCTCACTTCATTTACTCTTAATTTTACCCTGCACACATTTAAAACTATGGAAAGATTGCAAAATATTTTATATAATTTTTGCAAGCTAATTTTTTTTTAATGTGGCTATAACTACCAATATTTTAATAAATATTTATCACACTTCACATTTATACGAGATATTATCTTATTTTTATTCTCCACTCCCACTCTTATATAAAAGAAAACCTTTAACTAGGTTTATTTATATAGTTTTTATAAACTATAAGATATAAATAAATGGGGCCGCCCCTTACATGGTTAATATAAATGGTTAGGGACACATGTTAGGTTTTATTTAATAAGTATTAAGATTTGAAAAATAATCCCTTCATAAATAAACACGGCCCCTTTATTAAAAAAAAAGTAAGCTCTTTTGTTTTTTTTAAACATATATAAACCAAATCTAATAAAATTTATATTTTAAACGGTTTAAAATAACTATATATATAAAATATGATTCAAACTTAGGTTTTTTTTTTAAAAACTATATATGCCTAGATTTATAAGTTAAGTTTAAATATGATTTAAACTTAGGCTTATAAACTATAGTTTTTCAAATCAAATCCTTTTAGAGAGGACCAAAGAACACGGGTATGAATTTAACTTCCAAATATTTAACTTGCAAACATTTGAAAGTATAAAAACATGAAAATTATTTCATATAGTAATAAATCCTTTCATATAGTAATAAATATTTTCATATAGTGACACATTATTTATAGTGGAAAACCCCAATAGGGTAAAAACCACTTTGAAAATAACCTTTTACTTCTAAGAACTTATTTTACATCCAATAACATCACCTCCTCCTTTAAAACCCTATTTACCAAGGGTAAAACCAAATCACTTGATTTGCACACCTTTGATATATTTCTCGGATATATCAAATGAGGATCTAAAATCTTTTTATAAAAGATGATCGGGTATGTCTCCCGACCCACCTTTTCAATCTAAAATGGTTGACACATACACCTAGGTTTATAATATTTAATATTAGAAATATAATCATTTCATGATATTAAATATTTAACCTAAAGTATATACCTAGGTTAGCATATTTAATAATAGAAAAATATATATTTCATATTATTAAATATTAACCTATATATTAATGATGGACCCATATACATTAAGGGTTGACCAGGACCACTTAATAATTATGTTCCAATAACTTCATCATCGTAGATGGGAATTCCATCTGGTGTCCTCTTGTTTGTAGATATAACCATCTCCAATGCCATCTCTTTCTCTATGGTGCTCGTTCAATGGTTGTAGTCACTTACAACCATATTTCTCATGTGAGACACCCATTCTTTTCCCAACAATATGCCATCTAGGTATTGCATTTCTGCGTACCATTCCTCATTGAAACTAGTGGAAACAACTTGTTTCCCTTTTCCCTTTCCCTTCTTTGGTGAAATGGTGGTTACCTTCCTTGGTGCCATTTTCTCTTGTCGGGTTATTTAAAAACTCTTTCTTCCCTCTGATCCTAGCTTTTCTTAACTCTGTGGCTCTATTTTTACGTAGAAATCCCTTCAACCATGTGCCCTAGCTTTGGAACCCTAACCTGGAAAAAACATCCCTTCCACAAGATGTGTATTCACTTATGGGTTTCAAAAACTCCAATCAACCCTTTCTCTCACACCCATGTACTATTTTTCCACCCTGGTTTGTTAATCAAACTTGCTTTATGCACTCAGATCTTCACAACCTTCTTTCACGTAACTTTTCTCAAGGATGCCCTAGTTCACAAGAGCTCTTTGATATCACAAATGTAAAGTAACAATAATGTATCCCGACCTCTTACTTATAGTTTTTGCTTCTTTTCCGTAATAAATGCAATGCCACCTACCATTGTACCTTCACAATAAATGTGGATTTTTTTCCCCATAAGCCAACCTTCAACTCTTTTCTACCCGTGCCCAATCCTATGTGAAAAACTTCTACAACCTTTTGGTATAAAAAAATCCTTACTGACCAAAGATCCTTTTGTGCACGCTTTCAACGCTGAAGGCACTTTTTCATCCTTACCCAGATTTTTGACATCTCCTACCTCGTGTTGTTCCTGTATTTCTTATACTTGTATGTGGTCTTTGTAAAGCTCTCTTGACACCAAACTCCTTATGTCCACCTTTTCTACACGTGCTCTTCCAAACTTTGCACTTTTGATTCTTCAATCTGGGCCATCGAAACATAGCTTCCACTACCAACTTCTATTATTTGTCATATTAATCCACCCTACACTAAAACAGATGCACGGTCCTTTAGGCATAGATTTTTTTTGAAAATAATAGGTGGCTACTAGTGCATAACACGCACATAATAAAAAGAAAGGGAATAAGCAAAAATAAGGGGAACCAAATATAGGGACAAATGCATTAAAGGAATCCCTAGGCTAAATGGAAATACTACCTTATTTATAATTACACAGAAGCTTTATGTATAGTAGGGCTTCAGCCTACTCCCATTGAAATGGTCTGGTGATCTTGTCTCATTCATTGCTTGTAACTAGCATGCACGTGAATCAAAGATGTATGAGATGATATATGGCCCTAACCAATGGAATTTTAGTTTCCTAGGATGGCACAAAAATTTGGATTCATAAAGCAAGACCATCTACCCAACCTTGAATTGTTTTTTTAATATGGCGATCATGCCATGCTTTTTTTGCACCTTTTTAGCCTTCTGACTCCACCTAGCAAGTGATCACCTTTCATCCAACTACATTAACTTCTCCATGCACTCTTGCATTGATGTCTCATAAGCTAATCCTCATGCACACGCACATACATAGGGATGGCAACATGAATTCCACTTTGTAACATAGTTTACGTGCAAACACACAATTGGAATGGTGTGTCCCTATTCAATTTCTTGTAGTTAGTCCTATATGCCCATCATACACTGCTAAAAATTTGTCATCCTAATCCTGTCTTCCCACATCACAAATTTTTGTAAGCATGTGACTCATAATTTTTGTAAACACCTTAGTAATTCCATTAGCTTGTGGGTGATATGGGGCAGTATTATGGTGGGCTACCATGAATTTTTCAAATAAGATCCTTATTGTCTCATTAAAGAAATGAGTACCCCTATCACTTGTTAATCTCAACAAACATCCATATCTATTGATTATATTTTCCCAAAATATTCTAGCTGCTATTGTTGTTCTTTAGTCCCTTGTAGGCACTGTCTGTGCCCATCTTGTTAAGTAGTCAGTGTAAGTGATGATATAACATGAACCAGTTCTTCGCGAGACAGTGAAATTGGTCCTACAAAATCAATGGCCCATTTATCAAATGGTTATGTGCTAACTATTGGCCTCAAGGGCATCTCATCCCTTCTTCCTGGTTTACTAAGGTGTTGGTAATGGTCACAAGCCTTGTAAAAATCAATGCAATCCTAGTAGATACTTTCCCACCAAAGCCTTGGTAGTAGGATATTTCATGCGGTGACATTCCCTACATAGTGTCCTCCTACAATCCCATTGCACGCTTCCTCCATGATTTCAATGCGCTCATACTCTAACACACACCGATGCAAAACCTCATCACGCCCTAGCTTGTATAAGTCTCCACTAATTAGCATGTAGGATGTGATGCATATGGCTAACTATTTTCTTTCAGTTCTTCATTTGTTCTAGCACCACACTAGTTTTGAAACACAACAATATCTTCTAAGTCAAAGGGCATGTGCCACAACCTAAATAGTTGTGCATTTGGCATAGTATCCTCAATGCTTTGTGCATCCTCTCCTAAGTCAATCCTTGATAAATGGTCAGGCCTTGAGTTACTCTTTCCTGGTTTCACAATAACTGTAAACTCAAATTCTTGAAACAACAAGACCCACCGACATATGCACCCTTGCAAAATGGGCTTGTTCACCAAGTACTTCAATGCCATGTGGTCTGTGTAGAATATGAAGGGTGTTGCCAATAGATATTTCCTGAATTTTTGTAGCACGTAGATCATTGATAGTGCTTCACACTCAATAGTAGTGTAGTTCTATTATGTTGGTGTTAACTTCCTACTAGCAAAACACAAGGGGTGGTCAACAATCCCTTCTCTAGGCTATGCTAAGACTTCCCCAATTTCCATCCCTAAAGCATCAACATGTACATGGAATGGATTATCCCAAGAGGAAAGCGTAATATGGGTGCAATGATAAGCCTATTCTTTAATGTATCAAATGATGTCTACTTTGCCTCTCCCCAGTGAAATTCACTTTTGTGTTTTAGTAACTTTTCTAATGACACAATGATCTTGGCATACCCCTTAATAAATTTCTGGTAGTACCTCATATGCCCAAGGAATTCATGCACTGCGCTTTGGATGGTAGGCTCCCCCAATCCTACAATAACGATAACTTTGGTGGGATCTACAAGTAAGTCTTCCTTACATATGATGTGTCCCAACAGGGTTCCAAATGGAGTAGAGAAAATACATTTATTGATGTTAAGGGATATATGCAACTTCCGACATCTTTCAAACATCAACTATAAATTGTCACAATGGTCTTTCACTAGTCCATACACCGTCCAGTCATCAAGGTAGACCTGAAGGAACTTATGGATAAAATCCTGAAATGCCTGGACCACTATGCATGAAAACACAAGTGCATTCTTCAATCCAAAAGGCATGACCGTGTAGGAAAAAATTCCCCATTTAGTGGAAAAAGTTGTCTTTTCTTGGTCTTCTTTTATAATTCTAACTTGATGATACCCTGAGAATCCATCTGTGAAGGAATAGATTTCACACCCAACCACTCCTTCCAGGATTTCCTTGGTAAAAGGGGTTAGAAAAGGATCAATCACACATACCACATTTAAGTCCCTATAGTCAACAAAAATCCTTATCCTTCTATCCTTATTAATGCTGGTGACCATGGGGCTCACCCATTTTGATTCCTCCATAAATTTAATGATGCATGATGTGATCATTTTTTCTATCTCCTCCTTGACCCAAAAGCACAAATTTGGATTCATTCAATAAGATCTCTTCTGAATTGGTCATGCACCCTCTTTAAACTTGATTTTCATTTCCCCAAGGAGTGGTGGATTCCTTTAAGCTCATGGTATCTACATGGAAATAAGTCCTAAAACTCACGCAATAGATCAATGATCTTCAAAACCTCCTTCTCTGACCAATAGTATCTAATAATGGCCTCCTTAGGTTCCATTTCTGAACCAATGTTAACCTTCTTTGTCTTGAGGGGTTCATGGTAGGCATGTGCTTGCTCATTAGCACTATCCATAACTTCACATGTACCTTCAGTATGGTTAACATCCAAATTTTCCATCTCTTCACCATCTATCACATAGACCATCTTTCCCTTCTCTTTCTCCATGCATGCGTGCTTAAGCCATCTCTTCACCATCTATCACAGATCCTCTTAATTGCCACCTAATTAACTCATAATTCCCATGCACCCAATTGTCACATGTTACACTAGTGGTATCACTCATAGATTAAGTGTCTTCAAATTGAATAACTCCTTTCGTAGGATTAATCACCTTAGGGTCCCTGATAGAGCACACATAGATCCTGTCAAGAAATTATTTTCCCAAGGGCTCAGTATAGGTGTTGAATTCCCATTGGTCAAGGGGATGATTACTGTTCTTCCTTGTTCTAAAAAATTATGTACCCTTTATTGAACCATAGGTCAGCATTGTTCTTATAACACCAAGGGCACCCAAGTAATGCTGGAAAGTTGTCTGCCTCGGCTATCACCAAGACGTTGAAATCCCCAGTGAACTTCACCCCTTGGATAGTGATAACAATATCCTTCAAGACACCAATGGGCATCGCCTTTGTCTTGTTATCCATATACAACATATTCGAGGGTGGCTATAATGGGGGCCTTCCCATTTGGTTCTAGGCATCCAAGCTAAGAACATTGACTTTCGTGCTGTGTCAAATCAAAATATTACTTAGGATCCATTAATCCATAACCGCATTCAAGGTAATCTCCTTATCATAGTCGAGGCTATGGAGAGGGAGGTTAGCATGTAGAAATTTCCTCTTGCACTCTTGTCTAACGTGTGGTACTTTCTCTCATATCCATTCCCCTAGCAAGGGATGCTATTCTCTTACCTTAACGTCTTGCATATTTCCCCGACCTCATCTAGATTCTTCTACAAAGCTTTAGTGCTCTTTCTTTTCTCTAACTACGTGATTTCTCCTTTAGGCACTTTGGATCTCTCCTTCTAGGTTTCAAATTACATCCATGGTCTCCTAATAAACCTCTTTCTGATGAGTAGGGTCTAGATACTTCCCATGCATCACCTCTTGTCTTGTAACTAGTGGTTTTTGCCTTGATGTTTCCCTTGCGCACACAAATTTAGCTCGTGTTGTCATTAGTACGGGATTTATTATTTCGACTCACGTGCTACCCTTGCATCCATTGTGAGTCGGCCTTCTTTATGCTTACCATTCCAACACCTTTTTCCTTTTGGTGTTGCTAGCTCATATGTTCAAATAACTTTGGGCACTCCTCATACTTGTGCTTCTTTCCACACCAAGAGCATTGCAACAGATCACAACATTCACGCTTATAGTTTTTTATAGATCGATAGTTATAACAAGTTCCATGCGGGAACTCACTTCTTCCTCATCTGCGGTTGCCATGACCATGAAATCCTCCTCTAAAACCTTTTCTACAGGCCCTTCATCTACGTGCCCTTCATAGTGATAACCATCATCCTTGGAATTGTTTGTGAGGTTAGTTTGGCACACACCAATATCAATGGCATCATGTATCTAGTCAATCAATCTGCAATCCTTGGTGTCATAAGTAGTAGTGGTGCAAATATTGCAATAGCAGGACACATTCTTATGGATCGCGCATTGTAGTAGTGGGCATATAATTACATCATGATCTCTATGGAAAATCTCACAAGCCACCGTCATGACACGTACTAATCTCACGGGAAAACTATCCTTTGTATGCCCCTCTACCTCATAATCTATGTACCATAGGCCACTACAAGCCTCATGCACCTGATTTTATTGATAACTTCTCTAGTTGCTTTGTCATTGCAGCAATATGATTTTCAAGAAAAGGGCTAACATCGATATCCATGATTCCAACAACCTTAGCGCAGGGGGAAGCCACTAAGGCCTTGCGTGGAGTGCGTGAAAGTATTGTGTGGAATAGCTCTCCTAAAATGTGTTATCAAACCTTTGACAAACCATTAAGCATGCTAAGAAGGGTGAATATCATAAGATAAATTTGACAAAAGATTATTAAAATGTGCATCATATTCCTGCACACTCTCTTCCATACCTTATTGAATCTCCTTTAGCGTGCTAATTCTCTTCTGTTAAAACTCAGGGATATGAAATTCAGCTAAGAAGGCATTCTATAGTGTGGTGTAATCTACCACTATCTGGTGGGGGTCATACTTCCGATACCAACTATGCACATGTCCTTGTAACGTCGTTATAAAATGACTTGCCTTCCATTCCGGGTAGTGATCCCCTTCGCGTGCCATAGCAACTCACACTTGTGTACATGCTCTGCAACATCCTCAACACCTTTTTAGTCTGGTAGATGCAAAGACATTTTGAAGAATACTTGTTGAGGTGGTTGAGGACCTTGTCCACTGATCCAGAACCTTGATTTCATCCGATGTTTCCTCCACCACCAGATCCACTAGATCCACTAGTGTATATTCCTCCAAATCCACCAGGTCCACTAGGTCCACTAGATCCTATTCCACCAAATCCACCTCTAATAGTTGGTAAAGGCCTTGAAGTGGTTGCGCCTACTATTCCTACTATAACCCTGAACTGTGCACCAATAATTTGTGATATTTCACTTCTACTAGATGTGTGTCCCGCGTCGCTTCCAGACGCAATACTAAATCTTTGTGTACCCATACTTTTCCCAAATGTCATTCTAGACAATATACCTCTAAACACAGGAAATGATTGTGCAGCCATAGATGTACCAAATGAAAATTTATACCTCCTTAGTGTTGATCGGTCACTTCCACCAATACCAACTAGGTTAGCAATACTTATCTCTAGATTTGGAAAACTAAGCACGGGGTTGGTCACCGAGTGGATTCAAGATGCATGCATTGACAGATATCCTTTCTCCAAGTGACGAAATCTCATCAGAAGCTGAAGGGGTCTCTCTCCCACGCTTGCCAAGATGGGGTAGCACAGACTTCTCAAGCTCCACGTCCTCTGCATGAACCTCAATTCCTTCCCGTAACATCTGCCTCCATAGATCCATCACTCCTGCAACCTTGTGTTGTCTAGCCAACTCCCTTTCTCATGCTTCACTATACTTGAGTCATCTCTCTTCCCTCTCCTTTTTAGCCACAAGGTCCACCATCTTCCTCCACCCTAGCTTCCTCACCCAACACTCAGAAGAAGCTTAGAAGACCATAAGAAATGATTCCAAACTCAGTGTAATGATCCATATCTTTATGGCTAAGGGACTAAGATGCAAAATTGATCCTCTAGGTTCCCTTAAGAACTCAAACTCAGTAACCTCTGGACAAGAATACGTATAAATAGCATATTCCAGGTATAAATAGTTAACACTCTTCTCCACCAATTATTAACAACATGTGTCCAAGTCAGATCAACATCCTGGAGCCTTTGATATTCATCTTGGGTCGACACGCAAGATCTATAATACCAACTTGATCTAGATACATAAATTGAAAGCCATCCATACAAATCTACCGGAAAACAACAAAAGAAGATCTCATACAACTCATGATACAGGTGCTCTTCTACCCATTTACGTGCATCAAACTCAGGTCTAGTACTAAATCTCTGAGGAAACTCATTCTCTGTTATTTTAAACCATGCTTCAATACTATCTAGCGTTAAGCACTCTATCATCACACATCATTCTCACAACAGCTTGAAAAAGGTCCCAGCAACGGAGCCAAGATGTAGTCATTTTTATCTACCCTTAATATTAATTTCTACCCCAATGTGCATTACTGCCTATCACCCAGTAGTACTTGAGCACTCACCCGAGGCATGCATGGGCACCGAGCCCCTCCTTTATGTGAGCATTGTGAGAAGGTTTTTCCATTGAAGGAGGATGATTTACAGAATGATAAGTACAAACATTTAGTTAAAAGAAAAGTGGAAGGGGCAACTTACGATCCATATATCAATGCATTATATAAAATTAATAATAATGTAAAAAGCATAATAAACTAGATCTAAACCATAAATCATATAACACAAGTGTTTTCACCCTTAGACATGATATACAAAATGAACCCTTATATATATTCATTGGTAGCCACATTACATTCAAAGGAGGTCATCACAAGACCATACCTCTTAAATAACAGAGACTTAATCCCTATAGATCTTCCTTGATGAGAGATCCTAGCTATACCCTCCCATTTGAACCCTTGTTACAAACCCTAATGCCATATAGAGGCCTATTACATCCTTTATAACCCTTAACACTAAGTGCTCTAAGCCCTAGCATTACTGCAACATTCTATTACTCAACATTTTACTCTCTATGCATTCTCTTCTCGATTTTGAGCCTCTTATTTGCTTTCGAGTATCTCTTTTATAGGATCAACACCCACCACCATGCCTTCTCTCCTGAACATATCACATACCAAGTGTCAATGTGGTCCTCCAATGGTGAATGCTTATCCTCTTGCGAACCATCCAATTTTTGTAATGATGTCTCTTGGGAATATTCCCTACATGGAATATCCTTTTATTGACCTCCAAGGTTCTAGGTGGCACGTTATCCAATCAAGACACCTAGTCGAGTCACGTTTTCCTCAAGTGCCTCCAGAATGCCGAATATGGCTAAGTCCTTTAAACCCAATGCTTTTCCTTCTGCGCATGCCCTAGTTTCTCCTAAACCCTTCTTAAAACTCTTTGTCCTATGCTCTTCTCCCTACGTACACTTCTTCTCATTGGTCCTACACGCGTGTGCCCTTTGGTACTTAGCCAATATTCCAAGGTCCAACAATATATCATTTTGAATGTGTTTTTAAATGGATCAATTTGGTAAAGCTTCAAGGTTTTTGACCACAGGATTATTGACAATGAGAAAGAGACTGCTTTTGGAAACTAGGGCAAGGATATGGTATTAATCACTTCCATGGAGAAAAAATATGAATTTTTAATGGATTTTCATGTTTCAATTTAATATTTTAATTTTGAGGTGTTTTTGGATGGAAAACTAGGTTTCAAAAATGACTTAGTGTTGGAGTGTTAACCCTTTTCTTTATTTTAGCACTTTAACCCAACATGGCTTAACCTAGGTCAGTTAGGGGTTAGAGGGTGAGTTAAACCCATGAAAATATGGGATATTTTAGGTGAGGGGATAATGGGGACACTAATGTTCGTAGAGAGAGAGAGAGAGAGAGAGAGAGAGAGAGATTGTATGTCCCAATTTTCCCCTTGGATTTTTGGACAAATGGACAAAGGACATCAAGCATGAAGAAATGTTCCATGGGTTGAGGTTGTCATGAGAAGGGGCCAAATTGGTCTAACACAAATTTGTAAGTTGTCGTAATAGCTTGGGTTGTCATTTAGGTGATAAAAGTTGTCATTCTATAAGGGTTGCATAATTTAATTTCCCCATTATCCCCTTTCACTAAGGGACAAGGGACAAGGGATATATGAGGTCAAAATCCCACCTCTTACTTCATGCCAACCCGAAATTAGAACATAAAGTGCACTTTTCACCTTGGGTTCCAAACTTAATCATTTCAGATCGTAATGAATGATTTTCCATGGAAATGGGCCAAATAATCTAATGATAATATTTATAAATTATTAAAATGATATCTTCATGAATTTTATTCTTATATCTCCATTTTTACCTAGGAAGGCGCATCAATGAGCTAAATTTCCAAAAGATTTTGGAACAAGTATGAACTGGGTCATCACTTGGGTCATGGAGGGGAGTTAAATGTGCTTCAACTTGTACCTTTGTTAGGATACCAAATATTCTTGAGGTTCTTGAAACCTTCAGTGCAAATTCCTTGTCTAGAAAGACCATCGTGCTTTAGAGTTGGGAAGGTTTAATATTTTAATGCTCCTAAAAATTTTTCTTACATATTATATCATGTAGAATACCTGTAACATTTTTATGACTAGGTTTTGAGATTCTAACACCATACGGAGTTCTGAAACCTTTACCATAAGTCAGCCATACTATATTGCTCACATGTTCACTTTCCCCAAAAAATGCCTAGAGAGAAATATTTCCCAAGACCACTCCAAAGCTCACATAATCTATTCTCGATGATACTTCCATGGAGAACACTTTGAAACCTTTTTGTTGACTATAATATAAAATCTTTAAATGATCCGAGGATCCTAAAACCTTTCCTAGAAGTTTAATTTTAAAAATAAGTAAGTCAATTTTGAAAAGTTTTACCAAAAGGGGGAAACAATTTAATAGGGTTGTCAAGTAAAATGTCTAAAAATTTTACATGCCAACAATGTCTTGAGTATTTAGTACGTTGAACCATATTTTCAGCAAGGTTCCAAAATGAGTGGGAATTTAATTCCACTTTTGATGTTTTCCAAATGTGCATAAAACACTTGTCAACATTCCCCTAGGGCAGAAATCTTTAGTAGGGTTAAAAACATGCATATAGTCATGAAATTCCTTTATGGTTTTGAACATGCCTAATTTCTACAAAATTTTGGTATCATGATATGTTTACGAGGAATTTTTAATGTAAAAACATATGTGTGAACCCATAATTCTACCAAGTGTAGAATATATCTTGATGAATTACCCCTCTTTTGAGACACGTGTGATCAAGAATTTGGGAACACAACTTGAAACAATAGATATATGCATATATACTATATACTATATATATGAGAAGTTGTAGAAGGATGTGGAATGTTGAAGTGGTGGCCTCCTTTGAAAACTTGCAACTATAGAAGGGGGTTGTGCATGGTGGAGACCATGACACACAAAGAGATAAACAACCATAACAACAATATTAGTGATATAAAAACTAATAATAATACATATATAATATAACTAGTTTAGATACATGACAACAATCAAGCAAGAAAATAAAATCAATAGCATGCAAATAAGAGTCACACAAAGGAATAGAGCCATAAACATGGGACACCCATAGTATCACAAGACAATCAAGGCACTTAGGCCACATAAAAAATAAAAAAATGTCACACAAGAAATGAATAGAGCCACAAACATGGGACACCCATGATGTCAAAAGACAAGCAAGGCACACATGACACATACAATGAAACAGACAAGTAATAACATAAGCAAGTAACAACCATGTATAACAAAAAGTGATGTAAAATAATGAGAAAATTAATATAGCAAGTAGTAATAAAGCACATGAAGCAATGTTTGTGTTGTATAAGACACATGTATTACTTTTGTTAGTTCAAAATATAACATGTACACAATATATGTAATCAAGCATAATGAGGAAGTAGAAAGGAACTATAATGAAATAATAACACTTGTATAGTGTAGAGGGATGCCCCTAAGAGAAGAATGTAAGGAACCAAGCTAGATCCTATTATAATGTAATGATTTGTGTCCTACATAAATCTCAATATACCTCATGAACACATGTGTGTAAATAATATAAAATATATGTTTTAAATCAAATCATACTAACTAACAACATATGAAATTTAAAGTGCTAACAATATGAGCCATGTGTATAGGTCCTTGTTTTGTAATTTTACAAATATATGAAAAATTTTATATTTTCAAATTTATTTATGAGTAAGGAAAGGTTTATCCCAATAGCTACCCAATGAGAATATGATAAGGGGAAAATATGAACCTCAAACTATCAAGGAGGCATAGGCCTCAAATATGTGATAACATATGTAGAAACTATACAAAAGTGACAACATTATAGAAATTTGAAGAGGGATAGAACCATTAGAAATAATATGAGTAGAAGGATTTGAATTGATATTTTTTTATTAGAGTACATTTCCAAAAGAGATTGAAATTGAATTATATTAATTTTTATTTATATATGAAACCCAATTTAATTGAAGAGATATGCTATAATACGTGATGATCAAGGATAGTACTAGTATTATTAGAAAATGTATTGGAAGCATCACCCGTACCAAAGTACACATGGACATATATAGTGTATGAAAACCTATTCTTGGAAATGAAGGAAGATTTGCATATTACCTCAAGTAATTAAGAAGGTATGATACATTGGTGCATTTAGCTCAAGAATGAATATCATGTGATAATTGAAATAGGGTGTCATATTCAAAAAATAATATTAATATCTCAAATGTAATGTTAGGTTCCTAAATCTTAGTTTCATTGAATTTTTAGAATATTTACACAAAGGTGCTAACATAGGAACTCATCAAGAGTATGACTAGGTGGATTTACTCGAGTTCAAAAATTGGGTATTTGTGTATCCTTATACTTGGTAGTGAGATGATGGGAAATATATAATGCTTTTATTGAATAGTGTCCTCTTCTATATCAATAGGCTCGAGATTTTAATTGCTGAAAATTCTCATTAGACATATCAAGGTGGTTATATTCATCACAATAGTAATCAGAATCAAAATCATCTTTGTCATCACAAAACTAGTAGTGATAAATTAGTGTTATCCATGAGAGTATTCTACATGTTGCCTCTGTTATGTTTGGGAGCATTGGTGGTAAAATAATTTTTAAGAAGGAAACTTAGGATTTAGCTGGTATGTTCCTATGCCTATAAAGATATACAAATCATCATCATTAGTAGTTGTATTTAGATAATTCCATCCATACATAAAAGGTGTCACCTTACTCGTAACTAAAACATGAATATGATACAATTTGTATGTACATTGAAAATAGTGTAATCATTTAGATTGGGATCCATACAAAATTGTTGTGGAGAAATAGAGGTATCTATAAAAGGCTCACTTGGTGTACTAATTTCTTCATCATCACTATCACCAATATTATATGTAGTACCTCCAATGGGATTAGATCTAATGTGCACAAATGTTCATCTAATGTATCTAATGGTTCGTCAAGATGACTCATATATGCTTTTAATTAACATCCCAATCAATATCATAATCTGAATAAGAATATATCTCAGTTTTTGTGGAGGAACAAAGATATTGGTAGAATCCATTATTGTGTTGTACCTTGATTGGGATTGTGTGTGCTCTAAGTGCTTTGTGGTAGTGTGTAATTGTTCATGATCGATTAGTATTTCTGTTGTTTTTATTTGAACAATACTAGGATGTAATTATCTCACTAAGAGTGGTTCTTCCGAAGGAGGTATTTTATTTTTATTTTCTTTATGAGTAGATGAATCTTGTTATATATCCAAAGGTGTATCATTCAGTATTATACTATGATCATCAAATATGGTTATAATTATTGGTACCCATTAATATTTTAGGACATGAGATTATTTAATAGTAGAATGTTGTGTATCAAAGTAAATAAATCCCTTACACTCAAGTTGTTGGATTCTTCATTGTAAAGCATAGTAATCGTTATCACAATGTCCATTAATTCCATGATAATTATAAAATGGTTGAGTTTTGATTTTTTAAAGCTAATAGTGGGGATATTAATGAGTAGGTAACAAAGTGATTAATCACTTATCAAGTAACTAATATAATATATCATGTTGTCTATAATTCTTGGAAAACAAAATAGGTTCCTTTTGTTGTCGTTTCCTTAGTATTCAAGATTGATCTTGTGGAACATACACATTATTTCCTTTATGTAGGAATTTTACTTCACTTGTATGAGCACATGTATCATACATAACATTTTTATAACATTTCTTTTTAGTACTTAGAACTATATTGATCATGATGCATAAATACATTATTGACATGGGCATTGAAGAATCCTTTACATGTGTTATCTCATCCTTGAGAGATGTTATTTCATTATTCATAACTTGTAATTGGGATTGAATATTATATTGAAACACTTTAATGGATTGAATTTCATCATTATTAATAAAAAGGTTTGGAATACATCTCAAAACTGAATCCACATGGGAAGATGATGTATTAATAGGGAGCACTATTTGTTAGAATACATCTAATATATTATGCATGCATGTCTAATAACGTTGAAGAAAATCATATAAGGAAACTTGATAATTTTTGTATGGGCCATGATGGTAGAAGAAATGATATAATAAAATCCAATTATGTGAGAAATAATAAGAATCAACACATGAAAGTTTGGCAGTTGAATGAACATAGAGGATAATGTTATTGCCAAATCACTACACCCTCTGAATGGCCAGAATGTGAACAGGACGTTCGGTGTGATTGGGTAACATGGGATCACCTCTCAAGCTATGGGACTTGGGCTTGAGGTGAACCTATGGAGAAGGCTGAATTCCTCTTCCTAAACTAAGTGTTGTACTACTCCTAGTGTAATAAAATGGTTATCTAGACCTATGCTAACATTTTCATGGGTTTTAGGGAAAGAGATTTGCAAAGAATAAAACTATACTAGGGATGGTGATGCACCAAATAAAGGGTGTGGATAAAATGAGAAAGGGATGGTTTGAAGAGGATGCTATGCACCATAGGACAACTCACCTATTACAACCTGGAAAGGGTAAGTAACTACCATAGACTAAGAAGCAAGTGTACCCTTTGCTAACCTTGGTTTCTATAAAAATATTCTAATCTTCCAGTGAAGAAGAATGAAATGGAGAAGGGTGAACAAACACCAAAACTCAAGTGCATGCAAGAATTCCACCACTTGATAAGAACAAAACTTCAAGAACCTGTAATGTAAACTCTAAACTTGCATAGTACACCTGTATGTATGAGAAAGGCACAAATAAATATAAAATGATAGAAGGACTAAGATTAGTCACAAAACATACACTTTATTACTTCAATAACATGCACAATGCTTCATTACATTTGGAAGAGGCAAAGGTTTCCATTACAATCTTTAAAGAAGGCTTGAAAGTTCCCTCAACATATAAGAACAACTTGTAGAAGAAGGAGGACTCTTTGAAAGATATGTCAAATGTTTGACCAATACGTAGCAAATCTCTCCTCTATCCCCCTTTGGAATGAACATCCAACTTACATTTATAGAAGAATCATGGGAGACGAGAGGAGAAGTAATAAATTCCTTCCTAAATTGAAGGTACATGATGGTTCATTTACTACAAAGTTAGTTGAACCACTTGAGAAGCTTCCATCATGTGTCATTAATGGCCCATTGACCTAATCTTCTCAATTAATTAAAGGAATATTTAAATAAAATATTTTAATAATAATAATAAATATTATTATTAAAATATTTTAATTTAATTACTATTTTAAAATAATAATAATTTAATGACAACTTCAGGTGGGACCCCCTTAGGATTGGTTTGCAATGAGAAAAAGGGGGGTCCATGAGAAATGGTAAAAAGACCAACTCGGTGGTTGGCTCACCGAGCCAACTCACCGAGTTGGTTTCAAGCTCCTTCTTCTTTCTCCACGTTGAACCCAAATCCTTTGCATGAGCTCACTGCTAAGCTCTGTCTTATCCTTCAAGCCGAGTTACTCCATGAATTTTACACCCGCACAGAACCTGCTTGAAATTTTGAATCAAGATGGGCTCTAATTGATCTATTCCCATTTACTCAACCATGTGGCTTGATCACTTTTCTCGTGTGAGTCCTTCAAATTTCTTACATCTCATCTCACTGAGACAAATACCATGCTCTCACCCATTCGATGGTTCGACTCGATTTATAATCCCAAGTGAACCCACCACCAAGTTGTACGAGCTCATTCCCGTGAACTTGCCATTCCGTTAACTTCACTGATACCCCTTTTACAAGCCTGTCGTGCATTGGCCAACTCGCTTAGTCTTAACTCAACCATTGAGTTATTCTTATGGACTGTTTATTTCACTCACCTCCTTTGACGCATTGCCATCCACAATCCATTTGAACTCGTCACTTGCTTTCTACTAGCTCGCTCTTAAACCTTTATGCCAAGCTTCAACCGAGATTTGCATCATTACCAAGAAACTTTGTGTATTCCATTGAGTGTCAATTTCTATGAACAACATGAAGCCATTTCTATGACTCACCGAGCCAACATCAAGATAGGCACCACCCAAAGCCAACTCCACACATCGTTACACATCAAGCCACCGGTTAAGCTTTAATTCCATCAACATCCATTCACATTCCGACTGGATCGTCCCAAAAATATCCATCCACCTACATATCTCGGCCTTCCTTGCGACCTCAATACCATGATATTCAATCATCCTTCCTGATATAAGCTATGACCAACTCAAATGGGCTCTCCATATCATAAATTTCAAGCCCGATTGATCTTCCCTAACATGTCGTCCTCTCATTCCCATCACCACATATGTGTTCGGGATCATTTCCTCTAAAATTGGTGATGAATTATCCATAGGCCCTATATGTCTCGCATCAAACCACCCGTCATCCTATCAACTCGGCGACCGACTCGGTCTCATGTTGTGTCAGTTGTGTTGATTCCACCAACATTTCCTCTGAAATTTGTAATGAATTCTAACCCATGACTTGCCAAGTTCCTTGAACATTATTATGTTTCCACTCACTATCCTGGACGCTTTGACATCCAACTAGTCCCCTTAATGGCACGTCTCAGGGAAAAAGAAAATAGAAAAAGGTAAAAGTTCATGGGTCAAAATTTATCCTCCCAAAGAAAATACGACTTGGCCTATAAAGGATGGAGTGTGGAAAATGCATAGAAAAAATCATTGTATGCTGATTGAATATTTTTGGAGGTTGTTTTGGGTCTCTTCTATCCTTATAAGGAGAAGTCAACTTGCTTAGGAGGCATTTTATGATCATTTTATAATCTTCAATTTCATGTTTGAAGCTTGTAGCTTGGGAAAAATATTCTAAGCATGAAAACCCTTAGTATTTACCTCTACAGGACAAAAACTCTCTTAGAGAACGTGAGGAATTTCTACACAAGGAATTCCATTAATCTTGTAAAGTTTTTAGTTATTTCCAACAGTTGTTCAAATGGATTTTACAGATTTGGTACAAGGGTTTGAAGGGAAGAGAGTGAAATTGTGTTTCTTTCATTATTTCAGCTTTGGAGAAACCTATCTCTTGCAAAAATCTAATTTTTTTGACATATTTCAGACCATTTGTATTGCTATATCATAATCGATTTTTATAAATTAAAGCAAATAGTTTTTAGTATTTTTCCAACCCAAAACCCTAGGGGCGAGTTGGTGTTTTGGATATTTAGGAACTTATGGTGGTCATTTGCATGCATGGGTAACATTATTGTGTTCTCCTTAATTTTCTGAATTCGTGCATAGTTTATTTGTGTGGATCAAAGCATTTTTGAGGGAGTTATGAATTTTTGAAGTTGTCATAATTTTCTGCAGACTGGGGTTTCAAAATAAATTTATGTTAGCCTTGTTTGCATTAGAAACCTGCATATTCATGCATATTTTGGATTTATAAATAGATGAAATCAGATTGGAGTGGTGAAAGTATGATTTATTGGCTGATTTGTATGAGTTTTTACTATGCCCAGCTTGCATTTTCCCATTAAAATTCAAATCTGCATAGTAAAAATCTGATTTTAATTTTATGAGCTTGCATTTAGTTGTGGGATTTTCCTAATATCCATCAAGGAAAAAATATGTCCATTTGAGGACATTACAATATAGAGATGTTAGATCCTAAAATTACATTTTGATGTTGAATAGGTGAATGTTGGTATGAGCTCACATGTTGGCGAATTCACTAATGTGCGTTTTATAATTATTTTTATTCATCATATATACATGAAGAGAATGTACTATAGTTAACCTATGAATTTACTAATGTGAATTTTATTATTATTTTAGTTGATGACATCATTGCAGTCTCCTGATGAGATTCGATGCTCTTTAGATATTGGAGTTGCGATGGGCATAGCTTCTACCACGCCTCTTACACAGGTATGCGCTAGTAAATTAATTTTCATAATGAAGAGATTGTATTAAATAACATCATTTAGTATAACTAAATAACATTCATGTGTATTCTAATTTTCGTCATCATGATTGCCAATAGGAGGAGTTGACTACACCAGTGTGTGCACCTTGTACTGATGTTGTTGATGATCTTGAGAGGCAAAGGATGATTGCTAGTGATCATCAGATTGCAGTAAGTATTTATTTTTAAGTAGTGTCATTTTATATGTTACTAATTATATACTAATGGGTATGTTGTTTATTTGTATTGATAGATGGATCTACAAGAATCCTTTGAGTGTAGGAGGTCCACACGCAATATGGGACATTCCACTAATGTGCTTGAGTCCTCTTCCCGACGGGTGAAGAGAACTAGATTATTTGATGATGCCCCATAGCTTAGATGTATACAAATTTTGTTGTTTGCCTTCATGGCATATTGGCGTAGATTTATATTTTGTCGATGTATATCATTGTATATGCCTACATGGATTTGTTAAGACATTGATTTTGATCAAATTTTGTATGTTATCAAGGATTTTTGAATCAATATAATATATGAGAAAAAAAATTGTTTTAAAACTTGTATAGTCGATGAAACATGCTTTATACATGTATCTAAGTCCAGATTAATATGATATCATATGTATGTTATGTTAATATGTATTATTAGTGTTAATTTTTTTATGTTTTTAACATGGGAATTAAAATATGTGTAAGGAATTTACAAATTTTCCATTGTACTATAATCATTCAATGCCAATGCCATCCACTTTAAAGAAATATAAATATATATAAAAAGGTAAAGAAAACAACAAGCTTATAATCTTTGCAACCTATAAAATATTAGAAGCCATATAAAGCAAGATTTCTTTGACTGATTACAAGAAGACCACAAAACATTAAATCTATGAGTCCATCTACTAATGGTCTCACAAACATTCCACTAATTGTTAAGGCCCAGGGAAAGGTTTGGGGAGAAGGCAATATTTTAATAGAGTTGTTCGGAAGTAGCCTCTTGGAGAGGGGGCCTTTGAGCCACCTCATAGTATCCCAAAATTCATTGTCATCCTCCATAATTAGTCCAGTAGAGGGAGATATGAAAGAATTTTTGAGAATTTTATACATTCTGAATTGAGATTGAGGTATCTTATAAAAAGCTTTTAGGTCTGTCCATTCCATCACTTCCCAAATCTGTACAAGTCATATAATATTTTAATTCCTTTATCAAATCAAAGGAGGGAAGAATAGCCTCTTGTCAAGGCAAGGATCTTGTCATTATATTTCTGATTCGACAAAATCAATTTGTAGGCTTGGCACCTGATGTCAAATGAAGAGAAGATAGGCTACCCAACCACTAAGTGCTTCACTTGTTCCCATGCCTTCCTAATTGATTAAAGAATAAAGGACACAAGAAGAGCAACAAGAAATCCCCTAGATAGGAAGTCAACCAAATGAAGTCATTTTCATCTCTCTTGACCCTTCAAAGCCTATTGGCAATATCGACTCTGTGGGTACATATCCACAGGCCCTGGGTATGAGAGAATGTAAGAGAGAGAGAGAGAGAGAGAGAGAGAGAGAGAGAGAGAGAGAGAAATATAGTCTCTGTGTGAGAGAGTGTGTGAGAGAATGACAAAAAGAAAGAGACTGAGAAATCACCCATCAAAGTTATAACATTTTTTGGTCTCTAGGATCTTAAGGGACTATGCCCGGAAGAAGTATCCTAAGAAACGACACCAATTAGCACCTTAAAAATCCTCCATAAGTATTTACTGTGCCACCCGATCTGTTGGCATAGTCGGTTCGGTGCCAAGAGCTTCCATTTGCAAAATATTACGTTTAAAAGCCTTATAATGACTCAAACTACAGTTTGTGCTTTTGGAAACAATATGATAGTGAGAGAACCAAATTGAGATGTAGAAATCTAAGAAATGTTTTTGTAGAGGGTCTTGGTGTAGAGGTGTAGGATCAAACGAGACGTCTCTAGGTGCCACGGAGACCGAGAAATTACGTGTCAAAGTTATAGCCTTTTTTGGTCTTTGTGCTCTTAAGGGACTATGCCCAGACGAAGTAGCCTGGAAGAAACAAAACCATATGGGACCAAAAGGAACCATCCAATTTTTTTCCAGCCACCCATATATGTTGGCGCGCAGTTGGTTTGGTTCCAAAATCTTTTGTTTGTAAAATATTACATTTGACAGCCTTACACCAACTAAAACTACATTATTTTATGATTTTACAAACAATAGGACATCGAGAGAACCAAATTGAGATGGACAAAAATAAGATAGGATTTTATAAAGGGTCCCGACATGGAGGTGTAGGATGAGACGAGACGTCTCTAGGTGCCATAGAGACCGAGAAATCACCCGTTGAAGTTATAGCCTTTTTTGGTCTTTGGGCTCTTAAAGGACTACGCCTGGATAAAAGTAGCCCGGAAGCAAAAAAACCATCCAACACAAAAATAAAGCCTCCAAAATAATTTACTAGGCCACCTGGACATGTTTTCATAATTGATTTGGTATCAAGAGCTTCCATTTGTAAAATATTGCATTTGATAACCTTGTATTGACTCAAACTACATTATTTTGCACTTTTGTAAACAATAAGACATCAAGATAACCGAAGGGAAATGGAGAAAAATGAGATAGGATTTTGTAGGGTGTCCCCACGTAGAGGTGTAAGATCAAACAAGACCTCTTCAGTGCCATGGAGAGTGAGAAATCACCCGTTAAACTTATAGCCTTTTTGGTCTTCGGGCTCTTAAGGGACTACACTTGGGCGAAGTAACACGAAGCAATGACACCGTCGGCACTAAAACAAAGCCTCCAAAATTTTTACCAAAGCCACTCAAATGTTTTGATGCATTTGGTTTGGTTCCAAGAGCTTCCATTTGCAAAATATTGCGTTTGACAACCTTACACTGACTCAAACTACAATATTTTACATTTTTACAAACAATGGGACAAAGAGATAACCAAATGGATATGGAGAAAATTAAGATAGGATTTTGTAGAAGCTCCCAACATGGATGTGTAGGATCATATGAGACCTCTCCAGGTGCCATGGAGACCGATAAATCACCCATCAAAGTTATAGCCTTTTTTGGTCTTCGGGCTCATCAGGCTACGCCGGATGAAGTATCCTGAAGCAATGACACCATCCGAGACACAAAATAAGCCTCCAAAATTGTTTACCAGGCCACCTAGATGTGTTGGTGTAGTTGGTATGGTGTCAAGAGTTTCCGTTTATAAAATATTGTGTTTGATAGCCTTACGCCCGACTCAAAGTACATTATTTTGTGCTTTTGCAAACAATAGGAAAATGAGAGAACCGGATAGAGATGGAGAAAATTGAGATATAATTTTGTAGAGGGTCCCAACATGGAGGTGTAGGATCAAACAAGACATCTCCATGTGCCATGGAGACCGAAAAATCACCCATTGAAGTTATAACATTTTTTGGTCTCTGAGCTCTTAAGGGACTACGCCCGAATGAAGTAGCCTAGAAGCAATGGCACTACTTAGAACTGAAATAAAGCCTCCACAAGTGTTGACCAGGTCACTTGGACATATTTGTGTAGTTGGTTTGGTTCCATGAGCTACCATTTGCAAAATAATGGATTGGACAACCTCTCACTCTCTCTCCCTCTCATGTTTTCTTTCTCTCTCTCTCTCTCTCATACAATCTCAATCTCACTCTCTTTTCCTCTTTGAAACAAATTTCACATTTCTCATATTTCCATGTATGGTATTATACAAGCCAAGATGACCCATTGGAAGCTAGAAAAAAAAACCACATGTTTGACACCTTGTGTCATAGCAAGTGTATAACCTCTGCCTTCTTGGTGTGCAAATGTGGACCTTCATGATTTAGTTTGAACACAACAATCTCTGCACAAGCCATTTTGTTATGATACATGTTCATATTCACAAGAACCTCTTCTTCCTTGAAAGTTCCTGGTTTGTCTCACTAACTCGGTAAGGATTACACATACTCTAGAAACTTCACATTTCTTATGAAAATATGGTCGTTGCCACAAAGATGTTCAACATTGGAGTCCAAACTATATAAATGATCCTTGTTTTTATTGAAGAGAAAATATTCAAAGGATATCAAGAACGTTTGAGGTAATTATTTGGGATCATCACAATAGGCCAAGGAAAGAAGCTATTTAATTAAATTTCAAAGATCATCTTGTCTTAGAAACTATTAAGGCACAACATTGTTATGAATGCAAGAACCAACCAATGGAATGACCTCTTTAGTTATCATTGGCAAGTTAGAGTCATCCTAATTAAATAGGTCCTTCAAGAGCTCCCTATATACATATTTTATGGCCACCATCGTAACACAAAAATTAATCTCAAAGGAAATGGAAGAAACATAAAGAATATATCAACACGAAGACCTATAGGATTAGAATTGAATTTCCCAAAGTATCCTCTCCTCTGGAAAAGAGAAAACTCTTATGCTACTGTAATGGATAGAAAATTTGATAGAACTTCCTGAAGTGTTCAAAATAAGCATAACAACAAGGGAATGACTAAGAACACACAAGGGTTATCAATCACCTAGTAATTATTTCTTGTTTAGTTCTAAATGGAAGTAAACTGCCTACAATTAGTGACTTTCTATTCATTGATAATTCCTTCATGATAAACCCATGGATTATTTCAAAATAACCTTAAAAAAGAAAGTGTTAGTCATCAAGCCTAGTGAAGGGTGTGATGTGATTTCCAAACAACTTGAAATGTATACAAATTTATAGGTCATACCACGAATTTATAAATATCGCTATCATTATAAATGGAAGCTAAATAATAGTGTCTCAATGTATCCAAGGATCAAGGACTACTAGGGTCTGCATGGCGGATTGGAAATTCAGGTAATCATTGAGTTTTTGAATCAGGATGTCATTGCAACTGGAGAAACATTCTCAAACATTGGATTTATACATCTTGGAAAATAAAATTGAACCTCATAAATCCTCTTAAATTGCCCTCTTATGCAAGCATTGGACATATAAAGATCTGTTCTTCAAATGAGATAGCTGTATTGGGTAACATTTCTTTGTACCAAATTATTCTTTGATATCTGGAATTTTCCTCTAAAATATTTGACATTTCCCATTTAGATTTTTGGCAATGGCAGTGGTAGTGCTTGTGGAATTCGGTTGGAGGAAGGTGGGGTTGTGCCCTTGTTGGTTTTTTCTCATGGCATCATAGGTATCCTTTCTAGTATTATCAAAGAGAACTCCCCATGCTTGTGTGATAAGTTTAAAATCTCCCTCGGCTCCTGGGAACTTGTTTTTATCAGGATGCAATAACAAGGCTAGTTTTCTATATTGTTTCTTAATGAGAGAAAAATCAGAGGAGGAGGTTACCTGTAAGATGGCATACTAGTTGATGAGGCCTAAAGAGAGTTTAGAATGAGCAGCAAGGTGCACCTCAATGGAAGTTATCATGGGTGACAATCCCTTGAGGGTAGGGTATAACTTGTACACCTTTTGGGTGAACTTGTAGCTTCCTCCCACATCACCTGCCATCAACAAATTATCTGTAATTTCCTTGGCTAAAAAAAGCTTCCTCTCTCTTATTCTCCATTCTTCATACCACCATTGAATGGGTTGGGTTTATGGGTTTCTAAATCATCCTTGTGGCTAAGGATATTTCACAAAGTTCTCACTATTTTTGAATAGGAATCCCTCCATCCAAGGAGTTTTCATGCTCCTCTAATCTACAGTAGTGATTACAAAGTGAAAGCTTCTCTTGATCTTCTACACTACAAGGATCGAAAAACCTCATATATTTTTGGTAGGTCTCATGAGTGAGTTCATCTTTTGGAATATCAATATTAGGACCATATTTCCTAGTCTCATGCCTCAAACCTGCTATCCATATTTACACCCTCTACAAGATGGATTAAACTCAAGGTCCAGGCATTGATAGTTAATGGGATCAATTTTATAGCTCACCATGGTGAGGGTTTAGAGCCACATATTCTTGATGCATGTCAACCATGCATCAACCATCTTCCCCTTGTTACATGTCGCTGCCAATTTCTTGATGCGCATAAACCGTGTCCTCCCGACATGTGTCAACAAATTTTTTTAGCGTGCGTTAATGCCTTCTTGAGGTGCATCAATCGTATCCTCCCGACACATGTCAACACCTTTCTTGATGTGAATTGACCGCATCATTCTGTTGTGCGTGCGTTAACACCTTTCTTAACACACGCCAACCGCATCCTCCTTGATGCATGTCAACACATTTCTTGACGCTCGTTAACCGTATCCTCCCCGGCATGCATCAACACCTTTCTTGACATGCGTTAACTATGTCATCCCTAACTCACATCAATGCCTTTCTTGACACAACAAATAATCAAGATAAGAGCACACATAACAAATAATCCAACTAAAAAGTAAAGAAAAACTTTACAATCAATGAACCATACAAAAGCTTGATAAATGTTCATTCCCTTAAACCAAAAGTGAAAGATGAAGTTTCCAATTTACCAAATTTTATAAAATGAAGAATAAAGTTGCTTTTGATTCTCAAGATCAACCTACGGTGTAAGAGAAGAGCATACACAAAATTTATCCCAACTATATAGAAATGGAAAACTTCAAATCAAAGGACCATTAAAAATACTTTGTAAAAGGTTCATTCCCTTAAGCAAAATAAATAATCAAATTTCTAAGTTTAATCCCAATGTTAAAAAGATAGATATAAAAGTTGTTTTTGATTCTCAAGATCACCAAATTTTTCAAGAGAATAGCATACATACGCTTTGGTCTAAATCAAGTAAAGCATGGAAATACAACATTCATCAAAACATTAGACATGTTAGAAAATGACCAGTTTTAAAATAAAAGAAAAACTTGCAATTTCTGTAAGTATAGATCCCAAATTTATATTTTCATTGCATAGTTAACTTCAATACCTTTCCAACGCAAAAATGGACTCATTTCAAGTTCGGAGAAAATTTTATGGCATTTGGAAGATGGGTTATGCATATGCTCTTATGCTCACGGGTATGCACTCAAAAATGTTAAAAAAATGTCCATTAATCAGTAAAATGGTCAATTTTTTCCAACCAAGATTCAATTTTGACAACAACCCATCCCATTAATAAATGAATAGAATACTCAATGCTATCAAACATTAACATACATGCTCAATAAATTTAAGATTTCAAGAAATTGGCAAAACTAGCATGTATAATGATGAAAAAGTAAGCTATAAAAATGAAAACATAATGAAATCTTGAAATTTTCTCACCAAGATTCAATTTTTACAGCAACCCACCACATTAATATGTAAATAGAAGACTCAACACTATCAAACACTAACCTACATGTTCAAGAATTTAATATTTTCAAGAAATTGACAAAACTAGCATGTAGAATATTGAAAAAGCAAGATATAAAAATGAAAACATGGAGAAATCTTAAAATTTTCCCATCAATTCCAATTTTGACAGCACTTCACCACATTTATACCTACAAGGAAGACTCAACACATTCAAAATAAACAAAACAAGTTATGTCAATATGTGTAAAAGAGGGTTAGTAACCAAAAATGAAACTTAACTACAAAGACTTGAAATTAAGTGTAAAGGACAATGGAGTATGTCCCACCGGGCGTGCCAAATATGCTCATGTTTTATTAACTAAGGTATAAAGTGAAACTAATATCTACATAGATTCAAAAGAAAATGTTAATTAAATAATGAACTATCAAGATAAGAGCTTAAATGAAATGCTTCTTCAATGGATAAATAAAACAACATGCTAAACTATTTCCTACTCTCTATGATTGCTAACTTAAACTATGAACCTATGAAAAACATAAGCAATCAAAGTGTATTGTTGCTTGATCTCAAGGATTGAGAATGGAATCTCACCAAGAATGTCTACAAGGCCATTTTGGATCTTCCCATATTACTCAATTTTGAGTGAAATGATGCAAGATGGAGAAGCTATTTCAACAATGGAGAATGGCTCAAGATCAAAATGCTTATAGTTTTCACTATTCAAAGCATGGTGCAAGAAGAAAGGTAAGAAGGAGGGTTCTTTATATAGCTTGCATGAAGAGGCAAGGCTAGAAAATTGATGAATGTGGGATAAAGGTAAAACAAGATTAGGAATGGATAAGGTTTCTTTATAAAAGGTAATCTTGATTTAGAAGAGTTTAATTTGTTATTAGTAAGTCATGGGAGTTGGGGATGTTTTAATTAATCAAAGGTGATTAATTAATAGGTAGAGGTAAGCTTATAGAATCTAATTAAAGGAAAATTAGTATGATTTGTGGGATGTAAGAGAGGAATTTGATCCAATAAATGGTAATTTATTGATTTAGAGTTGCGAGTGTAATTAATTAATAATAATTAATTAACCCAAGTAGAAGCGGATATTAATTAATGAAAGGTCATTAATTGACATCTTTAATGATAGGAAGGATAATTAATTAATGAAAGGTCGTTAATTAACGAATATGAAGAGGAATGTTAGCTAATTAGCGGAAAAATGCTAATTATTACGGAAATGACAAGAAAGAGGATAATTAGTGCAATCTTAGCATTAAAGCTTGCGTAAGCGGATTTTAGGTGTCTACATTTTCCCCTCTTTGGGGTGGCGTAAGTGATGCCACTTCAAAGATAGTAGACAATTATAAACAAATAATTTTTTTGAAGAGATAGAAGAAAAAAATAATAGAATGAAGGATGCCCCCTCGAGTGTTGATGGGGTGATGAAAGAGGGAAATTGACGATCAAAAAGATGAAATAACATAATAGAATAAGTAGAAGAATTGATCCCTATTTCCCCAAGTTGCTTTTGAAGAAAAGTGTTGATATAAGGAGAGTGATATGGAAGAAAAATGAAGATGAAAAGAGATGGATATAGCTATCATCTTGCCGATGTAAAAACCAACTTTATTTCATCATTTTGCTTATGATCGATGTCATTGGTCCTTATTAAAAAGAATGAACAGAAGTGTAGTATGACATGAAAAGCCATATACGAAAAAATGTCCATAGATAAAAACACCAACTCTATGCAACATACAAAATGCAATGCAATACGAGAAAGTAAAATAAGCCCGACTCCTCGCAACATACATAATGCAATGTAATACAAGAAAGTAAACAAGATGCCTAACAAAGAAACATAATTCAATGTTTTTTTATCAAGATTTGATTTCGACCTTTGTGAATTAATGACAAGGGGTAAAATATGTTACCCTAAGAAATGATACATGCAAGGGGAATAACGGAGGACACTTGGGTCCTTTGAAAATTAGTGCACTATGAAATAGTACCAAACAAATCATTGTGCCCCATAGTATAGACATAGTAAGTAAATCAGATTTGCTAATGGAGGTAGATTAAGATGATCTACGAGTCACACATAAGAACAAGTGAGAACCAAAGAGTGATATTTTATAGAATGATTTTTATTGTTTTTGATTTTTTAGAAACATATTTGAA
The DNA here is from genome assembly GCA_018340775.1 of Taxus wallichiana var. yunnanensis. Lineage (NCBI taxonomy): Eukaryota > Viridiplantae > Streptophyta > Pinopsida > Cupressales > Taxaceae > Taxus > Taxus wallichiana. Next base: position 265,316,917 of record CM031236.1, read on the forward strand.
TGTTTTTTATTTTAAAGGTTTTCTGAAACTATGTACAGAAGACAAAGAAGTGTGGATTCCCCAAAGTGATAGATGGGATGTACAAGGGAAAAATGCCACACATACGAGAAAGTGAAGATGTGACATGCCCCAACGATTAGGTGGGAGTATTCAAAGATAAAATCTTCACATGTAGAAGGGGGATCAAGGAAATTATAAAATAGGTTCAATCATGAGGGAGCAAGGATGCCCCCAACATAAGTTGGCCAAGAAACACATGAGAGAAAGGAAGTGGGCGATTGATTTATTAAAGGGGGACAAAGGTGCCTAAAAACATGGAAAAGAGGACATATGATACACATGGATGTTCTAAATGATTTCCGAAGAACAGAGGATGCTATGAAAAGATATTTAGAAGGTGGTCGATGAAAAAGTGATTAGCCCAAGGTACAAATCATGAGACAATAAATGCACTAAAGAAAGAGTTTTAATAAGGTCCAAAATGAACACTTGATAACATACTAGTCTGTTTTTACTCATCGAGATTCTCGTGTGTGCACATTGAAATGAAATACCTCTTGAAGAAAAGAGTTGATAAACAAGTAAGTGAAGACACTAGCCAATGTGTAGGAATGATTTAGTTTGAAAGGTGATTTGTGAATGGATTATGGAAGGAGAGCCATACATTGCTCCATTGTCAGCCAGGCGTCCATAGCCCCAATGGAGATGCATTTGATTCTAATCACAAAATTTCTCTATTGCTAGTCAAGCGTCCATATCCCCGGTAGAGATTATTAGAAATACCCCAAGAGAGAGTTATATATCAATTTTCTTTTTCTTTTAGCTTTTGCTTTTTGATTGATTGATTTTGATTCTTTTGATTTCTGAAAACTTATTTCAGCTCTCTTGTTTGACAAGGGGTTAAGAACCATTGATGGCTTGATGGAAGGATGTGGAAGTGATTTTGATGACAACATTGGATAGTGTCAAAAATATGCCCAAAAATTCTTCCCAAGTTTATTATATGTAGATAGTGATAGGATCTCTAAGAGGTCATTCGTTCTTTAATTTACCAAGGTGATGAAAGACCAAGGTCAAATGGATACCATAGAGATAAATGTCACAAAATGCATGTGAATAGGCTAACCACAATATCATCGAAGGGATGAAAATGGTGGATGACTTGTAGAGGAATATGAAAGAAAGGGAAGAAAGAACATCCATGTGTACACAATACCTAATTGCAATGTTTGATCTTTGTACCTTTGATTTTATTTTTGTAATGTTTTAATGTTTTCTCATTTTTTTGTATTTTTGAATTGTTTTATGATTTTTTTTTGAATTGTCTTATGATTTTTGTTGATTTTTTGGAAGTTGGGGCTAACAATGTCAATCTGCATGATAGGATCCAACAACGATATGTGTGACTTCCTTGATAAGGGAGACTAAACACATTTGTTTATCAAGAGTGATATTATCCTCGATCTCAATGATTATGGTGAGTTCACACTCAAAAAATGACTGTGATTTGTTTTGAAACATGGGTTTTGTATGTGGGAGTTTTAGTTCCCTATCCATAGGTTTCTGCACTTTACACCATACTTGATGGGTATGTTGGTGTGCATTCTAGAATCACATTTGATTTTGAATTTTATAATTTTTTGAGTTGTTGGGAGATTTGGAGCTCTTCGGAGTTTTGATCTTAGCTTTATAAAGAACATGTCTAGATTTCTTATAAGCTAATGCTTGACTTGTTTGATCCCGAGAAGTGAGAGAAGAACATGGATGTTTAGAATTTATGAGAGGAATGGTGGTGGGCTTGCCACAATATTTGGTAGAAGAATAATGTGATGGATGAAAAGGATACAAATAAGGATTGAAGAAGATGGGCTATTGGGAGGTGAGCCATAGACGAAGATGAAGGGCTACTAGGATGTGGCCCAAGAATAGAAGAAGAAGGGATACTAGGACATGACCCATAGATGTAAAATGATGGGCTACTAGGATGTGGCCCAAGAATAGAAGATGATGGACTACTCGGGGTGATCCATACATAGAAGACAAGGGGCTAGTTGGACGTGCCCCAAGAATAGAAGATAGTGGAATACTTGAAAATGTCCCTTAAATAACAGAGGAGTGCTACTAGAATGTGACCCACACCTAGACAAAGATGTAGGGCTACTTGGCATTGAACCCATAAGAGATTGTGATTGAGGAATTATGATAGGAAAAGAGTGATTGGGTGATGAGAATATAGGCCATGGATCAATGAAAGACCAAGGATTTTCATCACATAATGAAGAATGTGAAGATGAAAGAATAAGAGGAGGATCAAGTTGCATGATTTGAGGCTCTTCCTCTATTTCTTGATAAAATGAATCAACATTTTCCTCATAATATGTGGACGCATCAAAGTCTAAAGAGAATCCTTGCTCGTAATCTACTAGAGGAATATCTTCGTGTGCCCCTATAAATTCCCTGATTGTTTCTTCATTTTGAAATAGATCAATTGGTATGAGTTGTTGATCGACCACTAGGGGTTGATTGGAAGAAAGAGGTTCAATTGGTTTGGAAGAATTATAAGATGTTTGATGATGATTGATAGAAGAAGATGATGTGGGGAAGAAGAAGATGTGGAGCTAGATGTCTCAGGAGTAGAAGAAGGTGGTGTGGACCTACCTATATGATGGTATATCGTCTCAGAAGTAGTAGAATTAAGTCCAAAGTCTACAGATTGCAAAACGTGGGTCGATTCAGACGTTTGAATAGAGGGACTTTGATTCATAGGAATCTTCAAATAAGGAATATTTTGTGGTGGTGATTGATGAAGAAGGTCTTGAGAAGAAAGGGATTGTCGTGATTCAAGAATTTCATTGGATGAATAATAACAAGGGTCCTGCAAAGAAAGAGAGGACCATGATTTAAGAATTGTATTAGATGTTTGATTAGAGGGATTTGGAGTCTCACGTATCTTCAAAGGAAGAAGAAATCGTTAAGGTGATTGATAAAATGGGTCCTGCGAAGAAAGGGAGGACTGTGACGTAGGAGTCATATTAAATGTATGATGAAGAGGGTCCTACGAAGATAGGGAGGACCATGACATAGGAGTCACATTAGATGAATGATGAAGATAATTTGCGTTAGCAAAAATATTTAGAGGAGGAGAACGTTGTTTAGGTGAATGATAATAGAGGTCTTGCAAAGAAGGGTAGGACCGTGACTTAGGAGTTGAATTAGATGAATCTGAATAGTAATTTGGATCCAAATAATCGAAGTGTCGAGAGAAATATTTGGATTGGAATCCTTAGAAGAATAAGAAATGTTTGGATTATAATCAAAAGAAGAGTGGGGGAACCTAAATAATAATTTGGATTAGAAGTGTCCAAACCATACCACCGACTATGAGATGAAGGTGAGGAACGGGTTACCTGGATGGGTTCTCTAGCATGAAGAACCAAACGGGGTTTAGTCATGATTGGTGTATTTTGATGAAAATGCTGAAATTTTGATTCCTTATTGTCGTATGTATAAGGGACCTTGTGATAATCAATCATTGTTGGCGTTGTTTGATACAAATTCCTAGACCTAAACAATGTGATTGAACTTCTTCAAAGTGAAGAAGGTTTCATGTTGATTTGGGCAGCATAATGACAACCAACTAGACATTTCGTAAAGATGGGGATGTTTGTGTGATTTTATAAAGGGGAGATAAGGAAAACATACATCGTGATGAATCAAGATTGATAATCCAACAAGGTTTGGACAACAATTTTGGAGGTGTAAATGTCAAAGGATTGATCAAATTTTTAGCAACATAAAGGATTACAAAGGAAATATTTCCAATATTTGATTGGTGCAAAATTTTCTTGATAGGAAATTTTTTTGCTAAGGTTTGAAAGATATGTTCAAAAATTACCATAGACTTAGGAAAAAACAAGAAGATCAAGAGGATCAAAGACCCAAAGGATTGTCCTAAAAACAAGTTTATAAGATGGATAAACACAAGGAACAATCACGCAAGTTCAAAACACAAATCCAAATTAATGACCAAAGAATAATGAATGATAAAGAATCAATGGATCAAAGTGATTGTCCTAAATGGGTAAGTCAATATGACGAATGAGACACAATCACACAAAGTTTTTTGTTTTAAACCAATCAATCATCGAATTACTTCCTAAGTCTATTTCCAAATGATAGTTGGTGTTGTATGATGATTAACAAAATGTCCCTACTTATGTCAAGTTCAAAGAAATGAACAAGGCGTAAGTAATAACAAGAAGTTAACGCAACCTCTAAACAAAGTATACTAGAAGCAAGCCCAAATTTAATTAAGACCTATATTCCAAAAGGTGTCAGTTACAATTGTGAGTGACAAAAAATTTCACCAAGATATGTTAACCAAAATTTGTGAGAAAGTAAGGTATTGATATCAAGATGATATTGATATAACACGCACAAGTGGTAACACTCAACACTTTTCAAAATCAAGGTAATAATTGAAATCAAACTAAAGCTATAGTATACCTAGGAATTGTTAAAGTGTATATAGTGTAACCTTACAATATAGGTATTTAGGTCAAGTTTACAAGAAACAAGATGTAAATACCAAAATTGTAGTGACACGATATAAACAAGATAACCATTCAAAGGAGAATCAAAGTGATGAACCAAGCCTAACTATGATGATAATCTTGACTTGGGTATCAAGATCAAAAATGCTACCAATGATATAAAAACATCTCCACACACTTTAGACGTTTAACAACCCAACCGCAAACATGGATGGGCGTAAACAAACACAAAAGTGGTGAAAATAATCAATTGATAATGCAAAGGTAGTCACTCTTCTTTTGATCAACAAAGTGTCAAAATAAAGTGAAGGAAGTAGATCAATTAGGGTTGAAAATTCTGGCCTCACTTCGAAGAGTTTCACCTTGTCTTAGGGAAAGTGAAAAACTAAGCAAAAGTAATGCTTTACATGTTTCATGATGAACAATAGCTCTTAACTCAAAATTTTCTTTGATGTGGTCTAAGTGGGCTCCTGGTCAAAGATAGCTTCTTGGGTGGTTCACTCAACTAGGTGTCACCAAGACCATCTTAAGCAAGCTTGATTTACCCAAAAATTCACACTGACTAATTTGGGAGTATCTCGGATTTACTTTACCCCCTTCAAGCACAGTGGAAAATAAATGTGTCCATTGTGCACTCTCACTGGGGTCGCCATACAGACAACTTGTGACACTAAATCTTACAAATGGTAGTACTAGTCAAGTAGGTTGTGTGAAGTACTTCCCGTTTTGTCAAAAAAGGTTCCCTATTATGTGGAATACTTTGGGGTTCTTAGGACTACTCCCATTGTTGTAGCTTAAGGATTATGCCAAAGTGGTTATGTCCTAGTTTTAAGAAGACAAGACATACCCTTATCCAAACCCACAAATATAGTGTGTTGGTTGTGGTGTGTTTTTTTATCTTTTTAAATTGGATGTGGTTTTCTTGAACACCTTTTGGAAACCTACACGAAAACTTTATTAGTAGTTTAATTTTGTTTCAACTCCTTTCTTTGACAAACATTTTTAGGTCCTGCACTCAAGTGTTAGTAGTTCTCCAAGAAAATCACATTATTTAAAAGAGGATTAAGAGTTGCTTTTGGTTCTCAAGATCATCCAAGAATGCAAGAGAAGATCATACACAACAAATAATCCAACTAAAAAGTAAAGAAAATATTTGCAATCAATGAACCATACAAAAATCTTGATAAATGTTCATTCCCTTAAACCAAAAGTGAAAGATGAAGTTTCCAATTTACCAAATGTTATAAAATGAAGACTAAAGTTGCTTTTTATTCTCAAGATCACCCTAAGGTGCAAGAGAAGAGCATACACAAACTTTATCACAACTATATAGAAATGGAAAACTTTAAATCAAAGGACCATTGAAAAATCTTTGTAAAAGGTTCATTCCCTTAAGCAAAATGAATAATCAAATTTCCAAGTTTAATCCTAATGTTAAAAAGATAGAGATAAAAGTTTCTTTTGATTCTCAAGATCACCAAAACGCGTAAAAGAAGAGCATGCACATGCTTTGGTATAAATCAAGTAAAACATGGAAATACAACATTCATCAAAACATTAGACATGTTAGAAAATGACTAGTTTTAAAATAAAAGGAAAACCTAGAATTTCTATAAGTATAAATCCCAAATTTATATTTTCATTACATAGTTAACTTCAATACCTTTCAAATGCAAAAAAACAGAGTCATTTTGAGTTCGGGAGAAAATTTTATGGCCTTCGAAAGATGGGTTACACATATACTCTTATGCTCACGGGTATACACTTGACATGCACTCAAAAATGTCAAAAAAAACGTCCCTTAATCTACAAAATGGTCATATTTTTCCAACCAAGATTCAATTTTGACAAAACCCATCACATTAATAAATGAATAGAAGACTCAATGTTATAAACATTAACATACATGCTCAAGAAATTGACAAAACTAACATGTAGAATGATAAAAAAGTAAACTCTAAAAATGAAAACATGATGAAATCTTGAAATTTTCTCACCAAGATTCATTTTTGACAGCAACCCACCACATTAATATGAAAAGAAAATACTTAGCGCTATCAAACACTAACCTACATGCTCAAGAATTTAATATTTTCAAGAAATTGACAAAACTAACATGTAGAATGTTAAAAAAGTAAGATCTAAAAATGAAAACATGGAGAAATATTGAAATTTTCCCATCAATTCCAATTTTGACAGACTTCACCACATTTATACCTACAAGGAAGACTCAACACATTCAAAATCAACAAAACAAGTTATGTCAATATGTGTAAAAGAGGTTAGTAACCAAAAATGAAACTTAACTACAAAGACTTAAAATTAAGTGCAAAGGACAATGGAGTATGTCCCACCGTGCCGAAATATGCTCATGTTTTATTAATCGAGGTATAAAGTGAAACTAATATCTACATAGATTCAAAAGAAAATGTTAATTAAACAATGAACTATCAAGATAAGAGCTTAAATGAAATGCTTCTTCAATTCATAAATGAAACAACATGCTAAACTATTTCCTACTCTCTATGATTGCTAACTTAAACTACGAACCTATGAAAAACATAAGCAATCAAAGTGTATTGTTGCTTGATCTCAAGGATTGAGAATGGAATCTCACCAAGAATTCCTACAAGGCCATTTCGGATCTTCCCATATTACTCAATTTTGAGTGAAATGATGCAAGATGGAGAAGCTATTTCCAACAATGGAGAATGGCTCAAGATCAAAATGCTTATAGTTTTCACTATTCAAAGTATGGTGCAAGAAGAAAGGTAAGAACGAGGGTTCTTTATGTAGTTTGCATGAAGAGGCAAGGCTTGAAAATTGATGAATGTAGGATAAAGGTAAAACAAGATTAGGAATGGATAAGGTTTCTTTATAAAGGGTAATCTTGATTTAGAAGAGTTTAATTTGTCATTAGTAAGTCATAGGAGTTGGGGATGCTTTAATTAATCAAAGGTGATTAATTAATAGGTAGAGGTAAGCTTATAGAATCTAATTAACGGAAAATTATTATGATTTATGGGATGTAAGAGAGGAATTTGATCCAATAAATGGTAATTTATTGATTTAGAGTTGCGAGTGTAATTAATTAATAATAATTAATTAACCCAAGTAGAAGCGGATATTAATTAATGAAAGGTCATTAATTGACATCTTTAATGATAGGAAGGATAATTAATTAATTAATGAAAGGTTGTTAATTAACAAATATGAAGAGGAATGTTAGCTAATTAGTGGAAAAATACTAATTATTATGGAAATGACAAGAAAGAGGACAATTAGTGCAATCTTAGCATTAAAGCCTGCATAAGTGGATTTTAGGTGTCTACAGCCCTTACTTGATCTCAGGGTGTAAATAAAACAACGCTTTCCAATTGTCAAAGTTGGAAGAGAAGAGTTGCATATTCCAAATCAATGAGATCTACTTAAAACATTACTGTTAAGGATGAATCTCATTTTTGTACATACTAGTTTAGGTTCTTAATTCATCCAAGTGCTTGTAGCACATTGTTCTATTGTAGTTAGGTTTTCTTTCAGATAAGTGCTTGTGTACTCTTTGCATGTTCCATTTGGGATATGTATGGTTTTATTATTTATACATAGTTGTGTTTTATTGCTATTGCACTTTCTAGTTTTAGGAAAGTTCTGGTGATGAAATAATGTCCAAGCATTGTTTCAGAGGTTTAAGAGGTTTCAAGAATTAGATCAGTTTCAACAATCATAATGACTCCATGCCTAATAGATGCAAAATCATTGGTCTTTCAGATCTAGCAGAAGATCACCTTGCATGTCACCAAATTTTTATCCATATTTGCACCCTTGTAAGATGGATTAACCTGAAGGTCTGGGCATTGATAGTTAATGGGATCAGTTTGCGGGGATTTCACAGTGAGTGGTGAGCCACGATGAGGGTTTGGAGCCACATATTATTGACACGTGTGAACCATGCATCAAACCATCTTCCCTTATCGTGTGTCACCGCCACTTTCTTGACATCCATCGACCGCGTCCTCCCCGATACATGTCAATGCATTTCCTAATGCCCGTCAATGCCTTAATGATGCACATCAATCACATACTCCCTGACGTGTGTCAATGCCTTTCTTGATGCGTGTTAATTAATTTCTTGACGCACGTCAACCACATCCTCCTTGATGCATGTCAATGTATTTCTTGACATGCATCAACCATGTCCTCCCTGACGTGCATCAATGCCTTTCTTGATGTGCATCAACTGCGTCCTCCCTGACACATGTTAGCCATTTCTTCTTGACATGTGTTACCACTTCCCTCTTGTCATGTGATAATGTACTTTGTTGTCGTGTGAAAAATCCCCTCCTGTCACACGTCATTTTACCTTCGCCATCACCACCGATTTCTTGTCGCATGTCAATTTTGGTTCTTGTTGTGTGTTAATCACCTTTTGCTAATGCATGTCAGCCTCCCCTCACTATCACATGACATAATTTCTTCTTGTCGTGTGGTAAATCATTTCCTTGTCAACGGTGACTCTTCTTATTCTGTCGGGTGTCAACTAGTGGTTCTGTTATGCGATAACAAGGAGTTTCGAATACTGACCAGACGTTAATGGCCTTATATAGGGTAACTCAAAATTGGATTAATGAGGTATGGCACCCATGTTCACCATGTAAGAAAAGTACCATTGGAAAGTGAACTGGTATGGTTGCCCATACCTCTGTACAGAGAAATTAATGAAGGATGTCGGTTGGTAGCTTCTTTTCTCTATAAATATGTATTTTCCCCTTCATTTCTAAGGAGGAGACATTTCAGATTGTAAAGGAACTCTACCAAAATTGATCCAAAGACCTTTTGTGAGTCAGCAGGTCTCGAATTTACACATTTTGTAAAGAATTCTTGCCTTATGCGTATATTGTAATGGATTGTGCATCATTTTAAGAAATAAAATTGGTGTCTTGTGGATTTTATTGCCCTAGCTTGAGTTGTATTGTGTCATTTTCCTTTCATTGCATTTTCAGGTATATTGTGCATGCTACATTCTTTTTAGGACCTAAATTTGTTTTTCTCCACAAAATTGGAGGTTTGAATGTGTTCTTTGGACTGTGGCACTTTGTCTACCCTCTTCTACCTCATTTCCTTCCATTTTCACTCACTAAGAATATCTCCACCCCCTTTTCTTGGTGTTATCACCTCCCTTAGTTTAGGACTTTTATCTTATGCATCTCTTTCTTCCCTGGTCCCTTGGAAATTCTAGGTTAGTGTTAGAATAGCTTGCATTTCCTTTTCTAGGAGTAGTTTTAACATTAGAATAGGTAGAGGAACCAACATTTCCTGGAGGTTTGTATCATTTGGGAGGGTCCCATACCTTGAGACAATCCCATGTTATTCAAAAGTAAGGTTTTTGTAATGTGTAAATCCTAGGGTGCTACTTTTCCGACATAAGAAACCATCATTGATTCTACTTGTACAACTACCTTGTTTATGAGAGGTGGGACAAGTAACTAAATGGATATGACATATACCTTGTGCCTTGCAATGCATAGTACATCTCTAACAAAATTTTTTCTCCTCATATATACTTACACCCTCGAATGTCAATTTCTTCACACTCTAAAACAAATTTCACACTATTGCATATTTGGTTCTCTCGCTGTCTTATTATTTGCAAAAGTGTAAAATACTGTAGTTTGAGTCAGTGTAAGGCTGGAAAAAAAAATATTTTGTAAATGGAATCTTGTGGCACTGAAATGAATACACCAATACATTTGAGTCCTAGTAAATGATAGTGAATGCTTCATTTCGGTGTCAGATGATGTCATCTTTGCCTCGGCTACTTCATCTGGGCATAGTCCCTTAAGATCCCTAAGACCAAAAAGGCTATAACTTTGATGGGTGATTTCTTAGTCTCTATGGTACCTAGAGAGGTCTTGTCTAATCATACACCTCCACATCGGTACCTATACAAAATCCTATCTTGGTTTTCTCCATCTCAATTTGGTTCTCTCACTATCATATTGTTTGTAAAAGTGTAAAATACTACAATTTGAGTTAGTATAAGGCTATCAAACGTAATATTTTGTAAACGGAAGCTTGTGGCACCAAACCGACTGCACCAAACAACTTTGGGTGGCCTAGTAAATGATATTGGATATTTATCATTGCGATACCAGATGGTATCGTTGTTTCTAAGCTACTTCATCCAGGCATAGTCCCTTAAGAGCCCTGAGACCAAAAAATGCTATAACTTTGACGAGTGATATCTCGGTCTCCATGGCACCTGGAGAGGTCTCATTTGATCCTACACCTCCGCATTGAGACCCTCTACAAAATTTTGTCTCATTTTTCTTCATATCCATTTGGTCCTCTTACTATCCTATTGTTTACAAAAGCACTAAATAGTTCAGTTTGAGTTAGTGTAAGGTAGTCCAACAAAATATTTTTCAAGCACACGTTCTTAGCATTGAAACACCTATGCCATTGTGTCGTGGTAGCCTAGTCAAATTTAGGCAATAATTCATTTCAGTGCATAAAATCCTTCGATTTGAAACAAGTACTAGGAAACATGTTAAGAAGAGATTGTTCATACTTGATATAGGTTGTGAAATGAGAATTTGAAGAAGACATTTTTCATACAATATAGGTGGTGAAATGAGAATTTATTCTTTTTTTGTTTCAATATTTAATTTTCCTTATCTTCTCTTAGCTTCGAGAATAATAAATTCTCTACTAACAGTGCCAACCACGTGAAGGTGGAAGCTTTTTTGGCACCACTAACCTACATAAACATGTTAGTAAACAATTAAATAGAATTTTAAAACCTACACAATTTAAAAACAAAATCATTAAAGTAAATATTCAAATTAAATTCATGTAGATGTACATATCTAATCTTAAGTGAACATACCTTTGACTTGAGAAAGTAAGCCACTTGGTAGGCTTAAGGGCAGTTTTGTGTATCTTCATTTGTACAAATTCAATCTAGTGAACCATCTAGGTCCGATCTAATTTTTAGGGTGTCAAGTATTGCTTCATGGTCAAACTCATGAACTTTCCACAAGACCTTATTGCGTGGTCTACCTCCATATTTAATCAATTGAACATTAGATGCAACAACTAGGTGAGAATAATGAAGAATATTTCTATGAGTTTCAAAGTCCTCAAACAACCACACATTGGAATTCTTCATTGGGTATCTTCTTAGCCATGTTCCGTATAACCATAGACCCCGTAGGATATTCTAGGCCTTCTCCATCTATGATTGGGGCTATCAATTTATTTTTTGCCTCAACACAACGACACAAATAATAAGATGTTCCTTCTTTATTATTTTCTTCTACAACAACCGCAAAAACATGACCTACATCACATTGTACACAAAATTGTTAGTTTCAATAATTGATTCATTAATAAGTTCCATAACATGAGAAAAACTATAAATTTTTACAAAATAATGTAGATATATAATTTACCTAGTTGCACTAGATTTGATATATGGTCAAATTCAATTGATGTTTCTCTCACTGTGAGTTGTAGAGCTCGTGGAGGTTGATAGGTGTCGAGTGGATATAATTGTCTACAACACCATTCATCAACCCACTCTTTTGACTCACATTCATCCCAAAATGAATACATACATGAAGAGAAAAAGCATGCCATTTTCCTTGTATAAATAGTCCATGAATTTGCATTTGAACTTCTAAAAGAGTGCAACTCACTAGATCCTATTAGTGTACAACAATCTTCATATTTTACAAAATTAGATTCTTCTACCAACCAAAAAAACCTACGAACTATAGAATTACCCTCATTACCTAGACCCATTGTTGAGTTACACCATTCCACGATGGATTTTGCATCGATCAACTTGGCACCATCTTTGTACTTTAAATCTTATCTTGCTAGGGATCTTTTAACACATGCTCATTTCTCATTTTCCATGTCCAGCCTCAGTGAAATTCCAAAAATGTTGAACACCGCTTATCCTATGCATCCTGCTCAACCAATAGAACATTCACACATTCTTGAATTGTGATGTACAATTATCTGACCATATGATGTGTTTATCAAATATGATGTTTCTATTATTCAAATTTCCATAGAAGATCTCAAAACAACCTTGTACGAACTTTGATGAATGTCCATGATCATCACTAATATAGAAATGGTACTCCCTCAAAATATTTCTCTCTTCCTCTCTATCGTTAAGAACATGAGTGAATACTATATGTACAAATATGGAAACCTGAATAGAGTTGTAGTATTGTGATTACACTTCATTTTGTGGTTATAGAGTATAGTTCTCTGTAAAATCAACAACTGAAACAATGGTACCAAGAGGAAATGTGTCCTTTCATAACCTAAATTACTCATCTAACCATCGAGCTCTATGTGTATGTCATGCATACTCATACACTAGCTTCTCTCGAAATATAGTGATAAAATTTGATACACTTATTTATTTACTCACTAATTCACACCTCTTGGCTTCATTACCATCTTTTAAAGTGTATGCCACTGAATTGTATTTTCCAAAACTAACTAGTTCATTTCTGATTACATGTGTATTCTCTATGTGTATACATCTTTGCAAATGTTGCAAACCACCAAAACTATCACAAGTTCCTTCTAAACATGATTTCTTATAAAACAATTGTCCTTCTTCTCTTGTACAAAAACACTTGAGATGAAATCTCTTGCTAATTTAGGTGGAACATTTATCATACACTCCTACAAAATATTCTTAGTATGTAAATTAACACATATATGCCAGAAAATATCATAATGCATAGCAAATTCAATATGGATCCTACAACAAGTAGTTTGTGAGTGATTTATTTTAACATAAAAAGGTTTTGACATTTCAAAATACCTTTGACTAATTTGTATTTCAGGATGAGTCTCTTTAAACTTATTAAAAAATTGTGTTTGTGTCATATCCAAAAATGTTTAGGATGTGATTCACGGTTTCTAGAACCAATTCTTATTTTAAAAAATATTTTTCATTAGGTGAAACCCTTGTATTATTTTTCCAAAATTCTAATTTTTTTATTTTAACTCAACTATGTCTTTGTCTTTTCATGGTAGTCTACCAGAGAATGCCCATAATTCATTGTTATTTGTATCTTCAATTCTTTCACGACACTCGAGAGCTTTGTATAGTGTTTTCCTATTTATTTTTAGTGCACTACTTATTTTCTAATTAAACAATTTTTTTGTTGCTTTACTTACTATAGTCGATGTAATAACACGTTGAGTAACATTACTATCTTTGGTACGTGAGGTTGAACCTACTGATTGGTATGCATTCATTATATTTTTTACAATAGATTTTTCACTATCGGTCTTAGATGTTCTTAGACCAAGGGTTTTCATTGTAGGTCTATAATTAATATTTTTCATCATTTCAACAAATAATTGACATCTACCTATTTCATTTAAGTCATTAAAATATGTTTTCCATATCTGATTAGATTTTCTTCTACAAGTGCATTGACAAATCTTATTAGGCATTGGATTTAAAATATTTTCATCAATCTCAAGTAAAATTTTGGGTGTTTTTCACAAAATTTTAATCGGTGATTTCAATGGAAATGATTTTTGAATATCGTCTAAACATTGTTCATTTTCTATTTTTTGTTCATCTTCATAATTTAGTAAAGACTGTGTGTTTTCAATAGGTTGGTCATTTGGTGTAACATCTATGTCATTCATTGAATATTCATTATTTATTGATTCAATTGGTGTTTCAAGATATCTTGCACCATCAATTTCATTTGGAAGAGATGACATACCTTCATCTCCATACGTTGATTTCTTTTTTCATGAATTTTTGTACTCACTCCCTTGTTTTCCTTTTTTATCTTCTTTCTTGGATTTGTAGGATGATATATTGCCTTTAGAATCATCTTCAATCTCTGGTAAAGACATGTTCAATTTATTTTTTCATGCCCTTTTTCCTTTGTTTCCTTTGTTTTTCCAATTCCTCGAGCATTTGCTTTCATGGTTTCCTCCCCATAATTCTCAAATATCTTTATCACCACAAGAAAATTGACAAAAAAATGAAATTAAGTGTTAGGAATATAAAAAACAATACAAACACACTCATATCTCAAAAATTCTTAAATAATTCACAAAACAATCTCTATATAAGACAAAATAATCACAATTGTCAATAAGAATAAAAAAGTGCAAGAATATGCAACAGTTTTTAGACAACCCGTGACCAGTGGGACCTAATTTGCAAATTCCTTTTGTTTTTTTGTACTTTTGGCATTTTAGTTCAAGACATAACGTGAGCGCATTATAACGTGCTCGCATTTCACCTTCTATGGGTTTGGGAATCCCAATCCATAGGCTTGGATTTTCCTTGGATATCCTACCCTATGGCTTGGACTGTGTAATCCGTGAATAAATATGTGATTTACAAAAAAAATCAAAATGTCACGTGTACACCCCAATATTGCATGCGTTATAACATAATATTCCAAAAAAATTATACTACGATGTCAAGCTCAATTTTACCTTGGTGACGATATGCTTCTTTCTAAAATTTGATTAGTTTAAGGCTTTCATCCTTAATTTCTTTTACTAGTGCCTTCTTTTCTTGTCAAAACGTATGCATACATTTTTGTACACAATTTATGATTTTTTCATCCAAATTAAAAAAAACTCCTCTTCTAAACTCCATTCTACATGCATTAAAAATGACTATTTTTCTTAAAGTTACGGGTGTATACACCAATATTTCATTTTTCAGGGATGTGTGCACTTTGAAAATTAATAAAAATAATATGTTCATCTAAAAATTATGAAAAATTAGTGGGACCTTGTAAATGGAATTACCTAACTTTCTACCAAAGGGATTTGAAAAATAATTTATAAAACTAAAAAAATAGGGGGTACACACACAATAGGTTCTTATATTTTTGACACAAAAATAGACATACTTTGTGTGTGCACCACATTTGACCCTCTTAATCTCAACCATTTAAAAAAAAATTAGTAGTTTAGAAACTAGATTCCGAGCTCTACGATACTTATTCTTATCACTTTGTCAAATTTTGAGCATATGCATGCTGAATTATTCGATGAAGTTTAGGTTTTGTTGATTTCAGGAAAAATGTGTCCCTTTTTGACCCCCTTTTGCCCCCATTTCCATGCACTTACACACACACACACACACACACACACACACACACACACACACACACACACACACATCATCAACAAGAAGAGAGGCTAGACCAAATAGATTATCCATTCCTTATAGATCAAATGAGAGAGTAATGGGTGATTCATCCTCTAAGAGATTTATAATTTCTATCATTGTTTTAGTAGAAACAGCTTTCTACCATATCGTCTTATTTTCACTTTTCTATATAGCTTCAATTTATTTTGGTTTATCAAATTTAGCTTTTGGAATCGACTTTGTGGTCATAACCAACTCCTTCAAATGAGGAGGTTTTTTTAATTGTTCGGGAATTTCAAATTTAGAATGAACTCGGGTTTATTTTGAGGTTTTCCAAGTATATGTTGAAAGGTTTTGGATCCACTTGACCGAATGATACCTTACCCAAATGTAGGAATATAATCTCTTGAAAAAGTGGAAGGAATGGCCTTCATCCTATGAATCCATGGTCTTCCCAATAGCATGTTATAGTCCATTTCCCTATATATAATGTAAAACTTGGTTAGGATGGTTTGTAGTCCGAGGGAGTCTAGAATTACTATGGTTCTAATCGAGGTGGCTTTAAGGATATCATAGCCTCATAATGTGTTCCTAGTTGAGAGAAATTGGTCTCCCCATATCTTAAAATTTGCAAGAAAGAAAAGGGAACTATGTTCACCAAAGCCCCATCATCAATCATTTCCCTCTTGACATAATTACTATAAACCCACACTTGTGATTATAATGCAAGATGTCCTCTTCAGGCTATTTCAACATCAAAAGTCAACTTACTTATGTCAAACACATATTTGATATCCCTATCATTTTTCCTTGAGGATGTATGTCAAAATCAACGTGATTGATTTGACCTTAGGAGGAGGCATGAAATGGATCAAATGGCCAAGTCCTAACACATCTAACAAGGTGGAATGACATGCCATAAAATTATTCAACAAATCTAGAAATGAAATGTGAGATAAGGTCTTGTTGAGTTCTGGAATCAAATCATATAATCCTAAAAATTGGGGACAATAGAAGTATAATATTAAAAATAGAGTGAATGGGGAGAAGTCATGAAATATAGTCTCTTATCCAATTCGTTGCATTAATTTTTGGCTCAATTTCTAAATCAATCAGTTCCACAATCTTTGTTTTGTTTCTTTGGTCTAGATTAGGAGAAACCTAAGAGTTCTCAGAAGTCAAGGTTTCATGGTCATGGGTCCCTATAGGAATACCCTTGTTCATATTTTGAGGATTTTTTTTCTCATCTTTGGGATGTTTAGGAATGGATCCCGATAGATTCCCAAGTTTTCATTTTGAGGTGCAATAGGCCCTGTATAACCAAATTGTGGGGACCCCTCGGGTTTCCCTAGGAACATATTTATGAATAATTATATTTGATTCTCTAGGAGTCTCTAAATGAACTTATTATAATATATACAAATAGTGTGTGTGAATCATGACCAATAACACAGTGAAATCCATAATATAAATTGGTATTATAATCCCTTAGCCTTTGGTTTGGGTTTTTTGTTGGTTATTGAGATTGAACCATGAGGAATTAATAGAGCCCATGAACATCAAGATCATTGCACTCTAATAGAATAGAAAATGTGCTCTAAGTAATCAACAAGAAATTAACCATAAGAAAAATTGATGTGCATAAAATAATAGGCATATTTATCCTCATAGATCAAAATAATAAATAAAAATAGGAGTGTCATATAACTCCCGATGTAGGACTCATCATACCTCCACTAGGGAAAATGAATTTATAGTCTAGAAATGGAGTGTAACTCTTGATATAATGCACACCGACACATATGATATATTCTATGACGAAATCTATCATATAACTCCTAATGACCTATGAATCACCTAAGTTATGAGAATCACCACATGTGAGGTGGAAAATACCCATTAGATGAATAAAATTAAAAATAATACCTCACACTAACACCCCCTTCATCAAATCTTAGGTAGAGGCATGGAAAGCCAAAAAGAGAAAGAGAAATCCCCTAGAAAAATAAGAAAGATGTGTCATATAGGTCCCAAAAACTAAAGTCCTAGTAAGGTACCCGTGACGAAAGAAAATCAACACGTGACCTTCAACCGCACTCAACTCCCCGAGGTCGTGTTGAGGCAAACAGTGTAGAAAATGTGAATGGCTAGGTGGTAGCGAATATGGTAATGGACAATAGTGTGTAAATAGGTTTTCAAGGAAATACAATGCCTCTAACTTGCAATGGTGGGATTTTCTCGTAAAGTGCGGTGAAATCCTATGTAACCTAGGTGGCTTGAATGGAGAAATTAGAAAGGATGGCAACATAGAGACTCTAATCAATATCAAGCTCGGAGATATCCTGTCTATTGGTTATGGAACTCGTGGGAAACTGAATGGGGCCTCGTAAATCTATCTAGACAAGGTCATGTAACAATTAAAAGTGAGAGGCGTGATTCCATTCATCTCTATGGATGGTTAGAAGGTTCGGTCAAAAACGAGAGGGCTTGATGAGATTCTTCATTTAGAACATTCAATTATCTAATGATATTCGATGACAATGGAGAGGTTATAAAGACTAACGCTCTTAATCCAGTGTCTACGTTTAATTGGTTATCGGTTCCCATTCGTGTGGGGAACCATAAGATCAAAACCATGAATCATTTCTGGTCGTGGTCCCTCTATGGTCATAAGAATGATAAAGAACCTAAGCCTAAGGAAGTGAAGTAATCTACACTCAGGGGCGGTCCAGTAATCGTAAGCCTAATTGGCTACAATTTTTAGCACGTTGAGTTGTTCTATCCTCTCGACATATCGGATCGGGGTTTTGAGGATAAGAAGATGGAGTCCCGTATCAATTTATGTGAGTAGTTCAGGTCCATTTTGTTGTAGGACCAGTGGATCATAGCCAAAAGTTTTCTCTTGCTACATACCTTTGATGGTCATATAGATGTTCAAGGTAATCTGTAATTTGGTTGATTCAACCAATACTCAAATGCTTTATCGTCTTCAATGTTTAATGTGTCTAGTTTTTGGTTGATTCTTTGTATGTCTCTAGTTGTCTTGAAAACATTGTACCTAAGGCCTTGATCTATGTCTACAAGTGGAACTGCTAGGTTTGGTTGTGGTATTACCGGTTCGAAGCTAAAATCTTTGGGTTCTTTGGGGCCCATAATTGTCATATGAAATGTGATTGCATATAATTAACTAAAAAAACTAATAAAGAAAATCAAATCTAATCTAAACTATGTTTTTGTATTTTCTAGAATATAAATGAACAAAGAAAATGAACGATTAATCTAACAAAGGAAATATTTTTGGATTGTTTTTTTGATTTTTAAGAAAAAAATTCTAATCTAATAAATGAACCTAATACAAAAAATTAACTAGGTGTAGCTAAATGCTTGTGTAAATGGTGTTAATCTAAATCCTAAACAATTAACTAATTGAAATCTTTCAAATAAAATCTTCAATCTTACCTCAGAAATAGAGAATAAATCACAACCTCAGAGAAGCTATTATTCCCTGTAACTTCCTAGAATGTTGAAGAAAAAAATTTCTAATTTGATCTGATCTACTAATGACTTGATAATTTAAATGATGAAAGGATTTATCTACTATATTTGATATGAAATTTGAAATGATAAATTCAAAATTGATAATTTCATGAATGAATCAAACAACACCTCCAACCTGGATATTGCAAGAACTGTGGAAAATATGGTTGTAAGAGTATTATCCCCTCAATTTATCCTTTCAATATTTGTGTCCATGTGAGTCCAACGGATGGGAATATAACAACATCAGAAGAAGAAGGATGCAGGAGAAACAACTTGAATTAGTAGACTGGGAAGTAATGCAAGTGGAAGAGTGCAAGCACAATTGAACTAAGATTGGCTTTGGCAATTTCCAGCAAGAAAGGCAGCAACTTTGCAATAGCAAGAATACAAATTTTCTCCAGGTTTTTCTTGCACACAAGCATGGTATTTATAGGAATTTAGCTAGGAAATGGTTGAAGCCATTTGGTAGCCAAAGGAGGACATAAAAAAGTGAAGAGGGAGTTCAAACTATTAACAACCATCAATCACAAATAGAAGTGCAAGAATAGATTTCCACAAGGAAGTTGGGCCTTGGAATCATCTAAAACAGATAAGCAACACGTCTAAAAATGGAAGTTAAGTGAGAGAATTCCACGTCAAAATGTGAGTGAACTCTCTGGAAAATTCACATAGGACCGCCACCTTGTGCATGGCAGAGGTTTTGGTAGTAAAGGTCAAAACTAATCTAAAATGTAGTGAGAAGCTAGGAAAAAGCATGCGAGGGCTAAGTAGGGATGTCTAGGCTACAAATATATACTACGAATGGGTTTTGGAGCTCGAACATCTTCCGAAAGGATATGAATCATCATTGGGGACCTTTATAACCATTTTTGACAATGTAGCACATGCAATTTTGGGTGCATACCTTTTTCCCCCTCGGAGAAGTGTCTTAGCCATGAAGAGGAGTAAAAAGTAGAGTCAAAGTATGGTGTTCCCAGAATGGGGAGTTAGAAGCTATACGTGACATGTCCATGTGCTGAAATGTCACCATCCAAGCTCCTCCTACCTACAAAACATAAAGAAGACTCAAGTGGAGATATACAAATTATCAAAAATAAACAAAATTAAAATGACAAGAGGACTTACCATCCATAAAGGGGGATATAAAAGTATACCTGTGCCAACACTCCATCCCTATGAACACATATGCTCAAATTAAAACCTAAAATATAAAAATGTGAAAATATTTTCCTAGGAGGAGTTATTTTGAAATTTATTTTTAAAACTAGAAAAAGATTTATCCTAAATCTTTTTTTAATGGTTTGCAATGTTTTTGATGACCTTTCCTATTGAAAATGTTATTGACTTTCTCTTTTTGTGTTATTTTGGTGGATGCAAAAGGAGGAGTACATCCGATGGAGCCATGAGTGGGAGTGTGATTGGCTCCCAAAGGTCCTTGATCAACTTACTCAGGCTAAGATTGACAGACTACAGAGAGTGGGCATATGGAGGATTTCTTGGGTGCCCCATGTTACTCCTGCGAGTCATATTATTTGTAACTTATTTTCTTACTTGGGATGCAGACGAACACTTTCCGGCTGCCAGGTGTAAGGGGTGAGTGGACCATTACTTTGGAGGATGTGTATTAGATACTTGGAGTTCTGATACTTGGGAGGAGGTTGAATCTTGAGATAGCTAGATCTAGAGCCATGATGACCTTGTGGGATACTTATATGGGTGATGTTGTGGTGTCAATTGGTTCAAATAAGGGTATGAAGGTTCAATCTATTGCCACCGCTCCTATCCCCACTATCCACAAGGCTATCATGGGTATTTTGGCTTCATGGTTGATAGGGGACAAGGGGTGATACAACTCTTTATATCGGGGCTCCTATCATCACATAGATAGAGGCACATGGCCACATTTATGCTTGGGGACCCGAGATCCTTGGGACCACCTACCATGACTTATACCAAGTGGTTTGTTTACAGGGTCAATCTCTTAGCCATCCCACACTCGTGATGAGTTGGGTGTATGAGCACATTACCCTCTACCAGAGTAGAGTTATAGTATAAGATCCAGGGGCCATTAGGGCCACTAGATGGTCCGAGATGTCATTGCTTAGAGGGCCACAATAGCCAATGGATTCATTTACTAGTGATGACTTAGTTACCACTCCTTACCATGACATGACAAGAGTTTGGGGATAGGACGAGACTATAGTGGTAGCTTATGCCACTACTAGTTAGTTAGTTGACAGGACAAGGAAGGTTGAGATTCACCCATTTGATTGAGTTCCTTAAGCAGCTTCAAGATTCCTTACATTAAAATGCTTCCTCGAGTGGTACCCATGTACATGAGTGTCGGGGAGGCCTGAAAGGGACTTGGCAAAGATCTGGGTTGGATAGTATTGACTCCAGGAGTTCCCATTATAGTTAGACAATTTATTCGTGACCAATACAAAGTGGTGCCATTCATGCACCTTTACTCCAGATTGAGGCCACACCTGCTCATAGTGGGGAGGAGACACCAATAGACATAGGCTCTGATTTTGAGGAGGATACGGGAGATGAGACTAGAGAGGAGTTGGGTGATGAGGAGACCGAAGAGGAGGAGACTGGTGGTGATTCAAATGATGAGGAGTTAGGTGGTGAGGATGGTGGGACAAATCACATGGAGGAGGAGGAGGAGGAGGAGAACGACCCTGAGTGGCATGACACCCATGATTTCTTGATGGCAGAGCAAGAGGAGGAAAACGTGGAGATGGAGAACTTAGTCTCAGAGGACCCACTTCCTCGAGATGAGTGATCCATCATGGGTCAACACATATCTTTTGGAGGAGAGGAGGAACACCTAGTGCCCACTACAATAGTACGAAATCGAACCCACATGGATGTATAGGGATCCAAGTACGTGGACATTTTTTCCTTGACTATGTTAGATAGAAACGTTAATCCTATGTCTAGTATTTCTTCTCTTTTTTTGCTTTGTGATTTTCCAACTCACCATTATTTCGTCTTACAACGAACACTAAGGAGTGGTGAGACCTTATTCACTACGCCTATGTGGACTCTTTTCTACTTCACACAAGGAAGACGAGATCACAGTTATTGGAGGATGTGGGGCAACCTTTACAAGCTGCCACCACACCGATGTTTTTATGGCTCTATGGAAGGCGACAAAGATGGTTATGGACTTAAAGACTAGATTTGTAGGCTACGAGGTGGATGAGAGGGAGAGAGAAGTGATGAGGAGGAGCCACAATGAGACCATGGAATATTGGTCATTCTCATGGACACTCACACCACTTAGTGCACTCATGTCAGTTAGAACTATAGCAGGAGCCACGAGTTAGGCCTACACCTTCTCAGGGGTCCCACAGAGACTGATAGGCTATTGAGCCATTATTACTTTGTTTCCATTTTGTGAGGCACTTATATGATTTTTTGTATTTTCAGGCTCACTGTGAGTGTTTTGACCACACCTAGTGTGTGATGGCATTGTACTCAAACTTATTCCATGATACACACACACACACACACACACATATACATATACATATATATATATATATATATATATATATATATATATATATATATATATATATATATACACATATACATATATATATATATATATATATATATATATATATAGATACATATTTTTGGTCAGTTATTTGTCTCATAGAGTTGACTTCCATTTATGGTTTGATTCACATGTGCACTCTAGATGTTTATAATTTCCGGTTTTGACACTTTTTAGAATGTATGCAATGGATGATGAATGCTAACAAAATGATTTTCTTTTTGTTGTTTTTTTGCAATGTTGATATATGATGATGTAAGTATAATGTAATTCTAAACTTTAGTTTCTTTAATAAATTTTCAATACTTCTTATTGTTTTGGAAAAACATGATGAAAACATGATATGATAATAGAACAAACTTTCCCCACTCCTAACCCCATGCAACTAGTAAGATGTGAGGGCTCAACATCGAGAGCCAAAAGAGACACAAGTCATACAAATTTGTTGAATGGTAATGGTGAGAGAAAGATAAGGATTTGGAAAACCAAATTGAGAACGTACGACCTCATTCTACTCAAGTTTGCTACATAGCTTAAAATGCGAATTACTTTCTAGTTTATCTAGACTTAGATCCATAGATGGCAACTTGGTTGAAAAAATCTGGTTTAAGGTTTTAAAATCTCTTGGAATTTGAATATCTAACTCACTTTGGTTTGGTTTTACGATTTTACAACTTCCTTTATTGAATGAATTACTTTTAACTTTCTAATTTTTTTGTAAAGAATCTATACACCTTGCCCCATGCTACTGGTAGGAAGCATGGGCTCATCACCAAGGACAAGGCATAGGTGAGTAAGGGCACTTCTCTCCTTTCCCAACCTCACACCACTAGTAAGAGATGTGGGCTCAACATTGAAGGTTAGTGGGGTAAATAAGTGTGTAAATAAAAAATATTTGTTAATTTACATTGGACACATATATCTAGGTAAAATGTTTAGAATGTTATTATTTCCAAAGAGGTGTATATGGAATAGATGTGACATAATGAACTCATTATCCAAAATTCACCCCTCAAGGTAATTTTGATAACATGCATCAAATTCTTTAGTCCCGAGCAAGTAGAATTGATTCAAGGCCCAAAATCATGTTTTGGGGGTCCCTTTGGCTTCTCTCTAACTCCCCCATCCAAGGAAAAAATCCAACAAGTTAGAAAAAATCCAAAAATTGGAGTCAGAAGCTTGTTTTAATGCATCATGGGTCGAGGTTGCGTGGATCGTACTAGTGCGGATCGTACCAAGGTTCATTGTACTAGGTTTGGAGCTAAAATACAAAGGAATCAGCTAAATTGGATTTCTGTGTCCCAAACCACACAAGTTCAACAGGGACGTGCAGGGCGCGCATTGCCGAAATTACCAAAGTCAAAGGGAAATCGGTGAAGTCGGAACTTTTTGTCTAGGCGATCCGTGGGACAGTTAGGATGTAGGTACATGTGGGACATGAAAATATGATTTTTCTCGCAAGTCAGTGCATTGCGGGTTGCATAGAGAAATGTGTCTGGGACAGTCGGGACAAAAGTACACGTGGGATGCGTAAAGGCAACAAATCTACAAAAGGAACCATATGTTGCGGCGAATGCAGAAGTCAACGGCCCTCACGGCCTGGTCAACAACAGATGCATGGAGACAAGGAAGCCCGAATCAGGTGATGAGGATATTTTTGTTTGGGATAGCCGGGACACGCAGACCCAATTTTGCTTGAAATAGCCGCAATGAAGAGAAAAAGTCAATGTTTGACCTCCCGAACTTCAAACGGCCATAACTTTTGACTCCGAGCTCTGATTTTCATAAAATTGGACTTTCTGGAATGAGCATGACATCTTGGAATTTCTATATTTATTAATTTTTATGAGGGTAGATATATTAAAATAAAAGAAACATATTCAGCTCCAGTCAATTAATGCTCATTCCCGTCAAATGATAGAAAATGCCTGGCAAACCCAAAATAGCTGCCCGCACTCAGAAGGTCATAACTTTTTCATTTCTCAATGAAATCGCACAAAATTAGTATCATTGGAATTTTGTTTCTGATCCCAATGTACAAAAATAAATAAATTTGGGATTTTATGAGAAATAGATGGAGATTTTTCATAAAATGTGGCCGGGTTCGTGACAGTTTTTTATTTCGTAGTTGGGAGTGCAATTAAGAGGGATGGTCATCATTATTTCTCTATTATGGAACCTAGGACAAGATGGGGAGCCTTTTAAAAGTAACATATAATCATTTCACTCCATTTAATTCCTCTTACAAGTGGTTGAAGGACATATTTTGGGATTTTCATTTTCCCCTTCTCTCTCTCTCTCTCTTCTCATTCTTCTATAAATTGGAGTGTTAGGCTCATTGTAAAAGGAGGTAGTTTTGTTGTAGCAAAGCTCAGTCAAAATTTCTTTGTGAAACTAATGTGTTGCAAGCCCTTGTATTGGACTCCTTGCATGGTGATCTAGGCCCTTATCTTGTAATAGATTGAACTGTGCATATCATGAAGCAATAAAATACAAGTTTGTGGATGCATCTTCCCCTGTTGTGTTTGTTTGCACTCTTCTTGCCCTTTCAACCTTCATTACAAGAATATTGTGTCTATTTTTATGCTCTTGCAAGGACTCATTATTATTGTGCATGTATGAAATATTGTTGTGAATGCATTTTCCAGATTGTGGAGAACTATTATCACCCCTTCTAGTATGCATTTTACTTCTATTTTTCACACATTGGAAGACTACTCTCACACCCCTCCTTTTCTAGTGTATCACCGCTTTAGTGTAGGTTTTCATTTTCATGCATTCTCTCTCCTTGGTCCCTTAGAAAGTTAGATTAGGAAAGATATTTTTGCCTGCATTAGATTAGATTGTGGCAGGTAGTTTAGGAGTAAGAACCAACTTTCTCTGGAGGTCTATCTCAAGTAGCAAGTATGGTTATTGTCAAAAATTTGTCTTATCTTGCTTGAATTGATGAAATGATTTAGAAATGTTTGATGATATTACAAAAATTTGAGGAGATATGATTTGAATGTTTTGCCAATATTTTCATAAGTTTTTAGGAATTGTTGTAAGAATAAGTCCCTTGATTACAAATTTTACAAAATGAGCTAGCAGATGAGAATGCAATGTGGATGTAGTAATATACATATGGAAATATTGATAGATCATGCGTAGTATCTCTTTAGGTGAAGAGAGTTGATGGATTCACCAAATTCCTCACCCTCTAGTGTACACATGTGATATGCCCCATTATTGTAGTCTTATATTACTCGATATGGACCCAACCACTGGGCCTAAATTTCCTTCCCTCGCTAGTCTTCTTATCTATTTAGCTTTCAAGTATTAATACTAGATCTCCCTCATATATCTCATGCTCATAGAATTTATTTTTGTATTGCCGAGCCATTCAGTCAACGTAAACACTATACTGTTGTTCAACATTGATCCTAGCTTCATTAAGGATATATAATTGAGAGAGTCACACTTCTCAATAGCCTTCTTCTCCTAGAATTCCTTACAGTGAGATATAAAGACTAGGTATTTTGACTTTAAGTAGTAAAATCATTTCTGCACCAAATACCAAAGAAAAGGGGGTTTCCCATCGATGTTCTTACTGATGTTTGATAGGCCCACAAGGTCGGAAAGAGCTTTAAATTCCAATCTCGTTTATTCTCCTTGACATTCTTAAGGAGAATGGACTTTAACATCTTGTTTGTAGCCTCAACCTATCCATTGGCCTGAGGATAATAGAGAGAATTCATATGATGATTTATTTTGAATTTTTCACACAGTTCACACACTTCATCATTTTTGAAAGATGTGCCATTATCAGAGATAATGACTTGTGGGACCCCATACCTACAAATGATTTAGTTTAGAATGAACTTAGTGATTACACATCCAGAACAATGGTAAGAGGCATGGCCTCTACCCACTTAGTAAAGTATTATGTGGCCGTGATTATGAATTTAATGCCATATGTTGATGAGGGATAAAACTTACCTATCAAATCTAGGCCCCATGTGGAAAAGGGCCATGCTATTGCAATTGGTTATAAAGCATGTGCCGGTGTGTGAATCTCATGGGATAACTCTTGACATTTTGGCATTTGCGCACAAACTCTACCATGTCATGTTCTAATGTGGGCCAGAAGTAACCCATCCGATGTATCTTGCAAGCAGTGGTATGGCCTCCGAAGTGACCTCCACATACTCCACTATGAGATTCATAAATAATATTCTTAGATTCTTCTTCATCAACACATCTTAGCAACATTCCATTAAAGGCTTTACGATAGAGCACTTGCTCCAATATCACATACTTAGTGGCTATGACGCGTAGCCATCTTCTCTATTATGACATTGCCCCTTTAGGGTACGCATGATCCACTATGAAATTAATAATGTTAGTGTACCATGGGCACGTGGAAATAGGGGGTTTGATTTTGACGTAATATACACATTCATCAGGGAATTCCAAATTAACTAGATCACCTCCATCTAATGGGTTGTCAGCCAACCAGTTTGTAATGATTTTTCCTTTAAAAAAATCTGATTAACAAATGTTAGCTTGAAATCACCCATTAGAGTTATAAAATGTCCAACTTTCTTAGATAAGGACCCTTGTGTGAGAAATGTCCACAAATGATCTGTCTTGATAATGACTCTCATTTCTTGATTAAGCATGTAGTGTCTTAACCACTTTGTTACAAAAACTATGGCAAGGTACTTTTTCTCTGCCTAGTATAACATGTCTCATAGTCAAGCAATGTTTGACTGATAAAGTAGACCACACGCTCTCATTTATCATCATCCTCTTGAGCTAGCATGCAAGCCAATGAGACATCTATATCTCGTGAATATAAGATTAAGGGGTGATATGACTTAGGAGGCATGAGTGTGGGAGGGGACAAGTAAGAATCATTTGACTAACTCAAATACCTCATTACACTCTTCCATCCAATCACTACGTAAATCATTCTTCAAAAAATTATTTATTGGGTGAATAACGAAGGTCAAATCAAGGATGAACCTTTAGATTGCACCCAGCTTTATGAGAAAATACCTAATGCTAGACTCGTATGACGGTTGGATCATTTTTAATACTGCTCAAATTTTGGCCGGATATACATCAATCCCTCATGAGGAGATAATGCACCCCAATAATTTACCTCTTGTCACACCGAACACACATTTATCTGGATTTAGACTGACATCATATTTGATTAGATGGGATAGGATGACACAAAGCACTTCAAGGTGAGCAGAGTGATTTTTGGCCTTAGCCAGGTGATCATCAATGTAGGATTCCACAATATTATGAATAAGATCATGGAATATGTAAGTCATAACTCGTTGGTAAGTTGCTCCTACAATTTAAATTCCAAATGACATGACTGTGTAACAGTAGGTTCCCCAAGGAGTGATAAATGTGGTTTTTGTTTGATCTTCCTTAGAGATTTTGATTTGGTTGTATCCAGAAAAACCCATCCATAAGGGACAAAAATCATAACTAGTTATTGCGTCAACAATAACATCGATGGATGGCAGTGGGAAATCATCCTTGGGACACACTTTATAAATATCCCGAAAGTCAATACAAATACAAATCTTTTTATTCTTCTTGAGAATGAGGATGATGTTGGATACCCACCGTGACTAGTCAACTGGTTTGATGAACCCCACCTGCAGGGAGTTAAATATTTCTTCTTTACCATGAGAGCTACCTTGGGATTCATGGGCCTTGACTTCTGCTTAATAGGCTTAGCATTTGGTTTAGTGATGAGATTATGAAATGCAACGCATGGATAAATTCCCATAATTTTCTTGTAGCTAAACGCAAAAGCTTTTGAATGTTCCTTGAGAATTTTCTTGTATATCTCTATTTCCTCCAGAGTTAGAGAAGATCCCAACTTCAAAAAATTTGGTTCCTCCTCCCTCGGTATTTATATCAATCATTCCTTCGATTAAAGAGGTGTTACCCTCTTCAAATTTAGGCGGGGATAGAGGTATCTCTAAGTTCCCCTCTTCTTCTACCTCATAGACCTCAAGACCCTCTACGGAGGAAGGTTCCATTATGGGATCTCCAAAGTAGGAGGAAGAGTGAGGAATGAGAGAAAATTCAATCTTATGGTGAGCAGGGATGTAAATATGTGTAGGCATTTAGATACCCTAGGATTGCTTCATATTTTTTTAGCATATTCTAGGGTGATGGGCTCATTCTCAACTTCTACATGTGCCAGAATTGAAGTTGTTGGCATCTTGTAAACCAAAGGCTCGACACGAATTGAAACCATAAAGCTTGTGTCTTCTAACTCTTTTCTTGGAGTGAAGCAAGATGTAGAGGTTGCAATGGAATCAACTAAAATATTTTTTCTCAAGGTATAGCTTCAATTGAAATGAAATCAAAATCCTTACTTAATTCCAAGACAATGGTCTTATAGAGTTATAGGTGTTCAACCCTAGTTTGATATACTTCAGATACTTGATTTGTGACTAGTTGTGAATCCCCTAACACCCTAATGTTATGAGCACCCATCCTTTTGGCTATAATGAGACCAAGAAGGAGAGCCTTGTATTTTATGCCATTATTCATGCATTCAAATTTCAACTTAAAGGTAAAAGGCATGACCTTCCCTAAGGAGAGCTAAGAATCATGCCTACTCCAACACCAAAGCGGCACTTTTCTCCATTATAAGTTAAATTATAACAATTACTTAGGAAGACTGATATTGGATCATCTTTGGCATCATCCTCCTTTTCTTACGAGACCTCTACCATGCATACTTCATCAGTAGGGAGATATTTGAGTCCTAGGGAATTTCCTATACCCATTGAATCAAACAGAAGGAGAAGGGGTAGGTCATTCTCCAACAACTCAACTATCTTTGATGTCATTCCTATTGACACTATCTCAATAATTATAGTTTCATCCTTTACAACAGGAACTCCTTCAATCAAACTCATAGTTTCTAGTTCTGTTGTAGGAACCATCTTTTCTTCTGGTGTTGAGCTTGATCCGTAAAATTCTACTTTAGAACTCTACGAATCACACAATTATGTTGTTCTACTTTATACTTTGAAAAATGATAGTTTCAATGAAGATTAGAGCTTTAGTGACTAATTAACTAGTCCTTAGGACAAAATTGTAGAGAAATGCTAATAGAATTCTACACAAAACACAAGTATTTTTGTCTTGGAAACCCCCAATCAGGGAAAACCATTCGGGAAGGGAAACTTCTCTTTCTTCCCACTTGTATTGGCCAATTAATCAAATTTTACAGATTACAATAAATATGAAAAGAAGAAACAATGTAAACCTTCTCTCCAATTACTTGCACCTTGCTCCTACAATTCCACTCCAGCACTAAAGAATCTCTACTCACTTTCTCTCATATTAATACTTTGCTTCTTTCGATCTCTCTCTCTGATATTCAAATGATCAATTATCTTGCTCATCCTTATATTTATAGCCTTCTCCCATGTCCTCCCATACACTCGAGAATAGGAAAGGTCAAGGAGGGAAGAGACAAAGTCATACACTTTAAAGTCACACCCATTTGTGCTCTATTCTTCTTTTCTATTAAGAAGTGTCAGACCACCACCCCGGTAGACCGGTGGTTTCAAAACCATTTCCTGGATAGGTGGTGGTTATAGGACCACTACATTATAGGGGGTAGTTCTGTAACCACCACTCATGTACGAATGACGCTTTGTTCGTAACCTCTATTTACCTCATTTTCTTTAGTTTATTTATTTCTCCTTCTTGGTGCTAATGGAAATGATGAAGTAGTGTGTTTTTCTTGATCCCTATGGATTATACCTCCCCTTCTTAGGAGGGTTTTGGTCCCATAAAAGCTTATTTGGGGAGTGGTAGAGGAATCAACTCCCTCTCTTTCTCCTTCGAGTACCACTATGTCTACCTTGGTGTCTTCTCTCATCCAACTTGCCAAGACTCATGTGGATCTCTAGTTTACTACTCCAGTGCTACATCTTTCTCCAAGTTTCATTGAGTACAATCCTCTTTTGAGTTTAGCTTCTATATGTTTCCTTTTTTTTCATTCATAGATGGCTTTAGTAGGTGTGAGCTCTTGCAACTTGCTATTGCATGCATTTTCATGAAGAGTATCCTGAAGGTTTCTTTTTCAACCTGCTCAAGTATGGTGAAGGTCCCATACTATAGTGGTTTAGTCCTTCTTTCTTGTCTTTGTCTCTTGAGATGGATTGGATGAATCCTCTCTATGTATGCTGCTACTATAGTCACCACTATTCCTTTTATATCATCTTCTCCTTACTACCCCACGGTCAGGTCCGGTGAATCTGTAGGTAGATACGATGACTACATAGCAGAAGTTTCTATTGCTCCTTGAATGAGCAATTCATGTGGTGGATTCTTCTACAAAAATTGATAAGTGCTATCCAAAATATCCATGCTCTCAAGTCTGTTTTGATTTTCTTCCAATGAAAGTAAACAAAATTGATTATTTTCTTCAATAAGTATTTGTGCTTGATTAAGCACCACCATAGCCTTCTTTGATTTTCTTTGGTGTGACCAGATGTTGAAACCGACTCCATACTTGACCATATGTATTGGTTTTCCTTCTTGCGGATGCAACATCCCCCACATAAAAGTAAGGAATTTTGAATACAATGTCAAATGCATCAAGTGGAATGATATCATCCTCTCATAAATCAATATATTGGTTATTTATCCCAAACTCAAACTTACACTTTATTGTAACTTGTATTTATACACCCTCTTCACCCATCCCAATGGGTATGTATGTGGATGCGCGTAAGTCTCTAGACAAAGCTTTTCTACAACCGCATCAAAAATTAAATTTGACTAAGAAAAAAATCTACTAAATCATTTACATTAGTGTTCTTAATTTGGATTTTGTTTTGGAAAATATTACTCATCTCTTCTTATTCTGTTTCCTCAAATAAGTTAGTGACCAGCATCCCAACCTTTCGCCTACATCCGAATCATCTTCAATCTCCACCTCTCCTTCTGTCTTCACAGCAGCAATGGATTTCTTGGAATCCTTGGTTCAATGCTTTGGGTGGAATTCTAGATGCAACTTCCAAAATGTGGCATCAGTATGTCCATTTATATCAAAATTCTTATAGAAATGATTAGGATCTTTACAAGTATGCAAAGCAGTAATGACATGTTTACCTTTCCATTTACCTCTACTACTTGTCTTCCCTTATTCTTTTTCCCGCTAATCTATTGAATGGTATTCCATTGGCTCTACTTCTTCTTACTTCTTCTCATCATCAATGTAGTGTGTTTGTATAAAAGCTTTATTGAGATCCTTGGGATTCATGGATATTACCTTCCTCCGATGATGAGTGTGAAGTCCTCCCAAATACTTGGTCAGATTTCCTCATCCTCCAAGTCCATATTAAGCAACATGGCTTGTCTTTGAAATTGTGTAGTGTAGTCTTATACACTTTGATGCTGCCCTATCTAAAGTACTGCCACTTAATCATCATGTCACCTTATGGCCAATAAGATAGAAGTTAGCTCTAAGTAATTTCTTAAAACCTTTCCAAGTACTGAAAATAGGACATTTCTTCTTCTCACAAGTGGTTAGATATGTTTCCCACCAAAACAGAGCATGAACTTCCATTTTGAGACATGCAAAGGTGATCCTTTGTGCCTCGGTGACATTATGCACACTAAAATAGAATTCTAACCTGTTTAATCCATTTATCAAGCAATTCTACATCTACTTTCCTTGAAAGTTCTTTATTTCCACTTTCATTTCAACTTTAAAAGGTGTATGAGCAGATTTTACCTTCTCACTTATAATTAGCATCTATTTTTATGCTCTTCCCATTCTTCCTCTTTGTGGATCTTTTTAATACCAAATTTTTCAGCCAAAGTGCTCAAACCACTTTGAGTTTATGGAATCTTGCTTAACCAAAGCCATCTTTTGCAGATCTGAAATCTCTTCTTGTTTTCTATACAATCTATCCATCATGGTCTCTAGCATATCGATTGTACAGACCAAGTTCTCTTCCTCCATTTGAGCTCAAATTATCTATTTCCACTTCTATATAGAAATATTTAGCTTGCAAGGTAAAAATTCTTCGCCTTTTGACCTTGTCATTGTCATACAAATCACAAGAAAGAATCGAATACCATAGTCCTAGATATATAATCAGCTTTGATACTAAAATGATCCATAAACTTCTACTTTGGAACTCTACGAATCACACAATTATGTTGTTCTACTTTCTACTTTGGAAAATGACAGTTTCGATGAAGATTAGAGCTTTAGTGACTGATTAACTAGTACTTAGAACAAAATTGTAGAGAAATGCTACAAGAATTCTACACACAACACAAGAATTGTTGTCCTGAAAACCCCCAACGAGGGAAAACCAGTTGAGAAGGGAAAATTATCTTTCTTCCCACTTGTATTGGACAATTAATCAAATTTTATAGATTACAATAAGTATGAAAAGAAGAAACAATGTAAACCTTCTCTCCAATTACTTGCTTTATTTGTTTTCTTACACCTTACTCCTATAATTCCACTCCAAAGACCGATGAATCTTTGCTCACTTTCTCTCATATTAATATTTTACTTCTCGATCTCTCTAGATCTTCGAATGATAAATTCTCTTGCTCCTCCTTGTGTTTATAACCTTCTCCCATGTCTTCACGTGCACTGGAGAATGGGAAAGGTCAAGGAGGAAGAGACACATCTAGACACTTCAAGTTAACGTCCATTCGTGCTTCATTCTTATTTTTTGTTTAGAAGTGTCGGGACTACCACCCTAAGTAGGCTAGAGGTTTTAGGACTGCCACCCTAACTTGGTAGTGGTTATAGGACCACCGCCCAGTAGGGATGTGGTTCTGCAACCACCTCTCTACAAAGAGCAGCAGCTTTGTCCGTAGAATCTCTGTTTAGCTCATTTTATTCGGTTTATTTGTTTCTCCTTCTTAGTGCTGATGGAAATGATGAAGTGGTGTCTTTTTCTCGGATTCTTATGGATCGAGCTTATAGGTTTATTTAACTGATTTTTAGGAAGCTCAAAATCAGAATGAACCCCTAACATCTTCTTTAGATTAGAAAGATGTATGTTGAAGGGTTTTGGGTCACTTGCGCTACGAAGACCTTCCCTAAATGTAGGAATCTTACTTCTTGAAACAAAGTGGAGGGAATTTCCTTCATGTGATGAATCCAAGGATGAATGAGGATCATATTATAGTTGGTTTCCTGATCTATAATATAAAATTTGGTTAGAACCGTCTTAGGTCAAAGGGTGACTAGAAATACTATAGTTCCAATTGATGTCTCTTTAAGGCTATCATAGCCTCTCAGCGTGTTTCGTGTTGAGGAGCAATTGGTTTCTCTGTAACCTAATTTATGAAGGAAAGAGAAGGGACTATGTTGCCCAAGGTCCTGTCATCAATCATCACATGCTTTACATAGTTATTGTAGATCCAAACTTGTAAAAACAAGGCCAGATCACCTCTACGAGCTATTTCAGCATCTGTGGGCATCTTACTGATGTCAAATATGAATCCAACATCTCTTTCAGGCTACCCTAGAGGATAAACATCAAAGTCTATATGGTTTATCTGCACTTTTGGAGGAGGGGTGACATTAATCAAATGCCCAAGACCTAGTGCTTCTAATAAAGTGACTCATGAGAAGGGGAATTATTTAACATATCCAAGAAGGAAATGTGAGAGAAGGTCTTGGTTAAGTCATTGATCAAGTCATAAGATCCTACTAGCTTGCTCAGTGTTTCATGAATGTCATCTGATATAGTCAAGTAGATTGGGATAGGTTGTGAAGAATAGTCTTTGGTTCTAGTGGCCACGTTTATTGTAGGCTCAATATCCATTTCTATAAGACCCACCATCTTAGTCTGTTAATGCCCATCCAACAAGGGTGCAATTTATGGGTTTGATGAAGTTGAAGCTTCTAGATCATTGGTTCCCACCAGAATACCCTTGTTTGATCTGTTGGGGTCTAGCTTACCATTATTGGGTCAATTTGGGAGAGGATCATTGAATATCCTAAGCAAAATATTTTGAGGGGACACTTTGGTCCCATGCTAGCATTTTGATTAGGCATAGTGGGATTTTCCAAAAACATGTCAATGAAAAGTTTTCTTTGGTCTTTGGGTAGATGTTGTAAAAACTTATTACAATCTTGGAAATTTTTGGCATCGTGCCCTCGGACTCTATGAAAACCACAATATAAGTCGAGGTCATAATCCCGAGGTCTCTAGTTTTTATTCTATTGTGGTCCGAAGTTTGATTTTTATTCAACTTTTGATTGTTATAATTGAAGTTTGGAGCCCATTTCCCCTAATTTTGAACCTGGTTATTGACTAGGGCCTTGGGCATGCACTTGTTGAACTTGGTTTTGTTTTTGTTGTTGTTGAGGATGGTTGACATCCACAACATTGATTGTAGGCACAAATTTTTTATTTATTTAGTTATTTATGTTAACATTTTTGTTGTTAGTAGTGTTTGCGTTGGGGGTGCTAACAATGTTTGGTTTCTTCATTTCATCGGTAACATCGTCAGTTGTAACTTCAAAATTCTTGTTGAGGACCTTTGGTCCCTGATTTTTGTTTGGGTAACTAGAGTTACCTTGGATGGGAGTGGTCAATCTCTTGTTCATTCCATAGGTCTTGTGACCAATGTCTATAGCTACTTGACCATTTTAGAGAGCATGCTCTAATAATTCTTCGTATCTCCTTAATGGAAACTTATGGACTTCTTCCTTTGTTTCCCTGTTAAGGGAGTGAAGGAATAGATCACAAATCTCTATTTGGTCCATGTTAGGAGTGTTTGCCAAAGAATAAAGGACTTTCCGCCATCTTTAGATGAAATGGGCAGTAGACTCATTGTGCTCTTGTTTGATATGGAGGAATTCTCTAATTCCTATTCTCAAAAGCTTGTTCATGTCAAAAGCTTTAATAAACTCTGACACAAGTTTCTTGAAAGAATGTATGATAACATCTAGTATTCTCAGTATTACCAAGTCGAGAGCAATACCTTCTAACGTCTTAGGGAATATTTTTGTAATGACCGCATCCCATGGGAGTATCTCTCAAATAGAATTTGTAAATGCCTTGATGTGCTCATTAGGATATCCTTCCCCTTTAATTTTTGGAAGGTTTGGCAGAGGCCTTGGGAGCATGAAATTCCATATAGAGAAGTCTAGAGACTCTTTTATATATTTTGAATAGGTTCCTACTACATAAGACTCAACCATTGATGGCATTTTTGGGGAAGTGTAGGTAGAATTTATTATTGGAATGGTGCATCATATACATTCTTCCAGGGCATAAGGCATCCCCTATGGCTAACCATATGGGATTGGATAAGAATACATGTCCCCCTGTGGTGACTTAGAATACATGTGCATGTAAGGGGGAGGATTATTTTGATATGGATGTTGAGGCACATATCCAGGAACGTTACATTTCCAGATGGCATGGCATTTGAGAACGCACTTCTAGCTAGTTCTTGTGGGGGTATCCATATGTAGCATGAGGGGGCATACCCAAGGTTCCCGACCCAGTTAGAAGGTCTCCTGGGGCTAGGAACACCTATGTAAACTGGAGGACCTAGTGCAGTAGGCACTTGGCCATAATTATATGGGTAGAAAGGAATCTTCCCTTGCCCAGTATATGAATTCTGAGTATTTTGGGAAATTTCCAACTCCTTGACTTTGTCCACCAACGCCGAGATGAATTCACCTGTCGATGGAGTGGTGTTTTGTTCTGGCGCACACTGTTGAAAATTTACATGCTATTGAGGGATATGACATCCCTCTATAAATTGATTAATGTTTATCCACCCCTCATTGGCAACATTTTCCACTATAGGAGGGGTAGTATTATTGTTTTGAAGTAAGACATCAACATGTCCTTACGGAATATCAAAAGGTTGACTCATGTTCTGGAAGCATTGTTTGCTTCTTGAGTAACTCGCTAAATAATCCTCATCTAAATGTGGGATTTGATTAGACTACATGCTAATGATTTGTTTGAACAAGACTTGAGGAGATGAGCCTGTCTCTCCAGTAAAATTCATATTATTAGAGCTTGAGAGTTCAAACTATTGGGTTTGTGTAATTTGATCAATTTCCTCAATCCTTACTGAGGAACCAACATTGGTCCCCTAAGGAGGAGGAGTTTGAAGATGGGTGGTTGAATAGTTATTTGCCCATGTAGAAAGTGAGGGTGACTGTTGTTGTCTACCCATCTGATAGTTATATGCTTCAAGACCCAAAATGGGTCGGTCGTATCCATTGTACCCGACATATTTGGGGGGTATATAAATACCCGCAGAATAATGGGAGAGAGGAATATGGATGAAGAAAGTGGAATGATTAGAGACTATCTCTTCATGTCGACTCACCAATTTTTATGGAATAAAATCAACACGTGACCTTCAACCAAACTTGACTCCCTAAGGTCTTGCTTGAGGTAGTCGGTGTAGAAAATGTGAATGGCTAGGTGGTAGTGAATATGGTAATGGATGATAGTGTGTGGATAAGTTGTCAAGGAAAAACAATGCCTCTAACTTGCAATGGTGGGATCTGCTCGTCAAGCACGATGAAATCCTCTCTAACTGGGTGGCTCGAATGGAGATATAAGAAAGGATGGTAACACGGAGGTTCCAGTCAATATTGAGCTTCGGAGATATCATGTTTATTGGTTGTGGAACTCAAGAAAAACTAGATGGGGCCTTGTAAATATGTCCAAAAAGGTCATGAAATAATTAAAATTGAGAGGCGCTATTCCATTTAGCTCTATGGATGGTTGGCGGGTTCGGTTCAAAACGAGAGGGCTTGATGAGATTCTTCATTTAGAATGTTCAATTGTCTAATGATATCTAGTGGTAATGGAGAGGTTTGAAATACTAACACTCTCAATCTGATGTC
Source organism: Taxus wallichiana var. yunnanensis (assembly GCA_018340775.1). Classification (NCBI taxonomy): domain Eukaryota; kingdom Viridiplantae; phylum Streptophyta; class Pinopsida; order Cupressales; family Taxaceae; genus Taxus; species Taxus wallichiana. The sequence continues at coordinate 265,354,656 of CM031236.1, forward strand.
TACGTCCAATTGGTTCTTGGTTCCATTCAGTTGGGGAACCATAGGATCACAACCATAAATTATTTCTGGTCATGGTCCCTCTATGGTCATAAGAATGATCAAGAGCCTAAGCCTAAGGGAGGTTAAGCAATCTACACTTAGGGGTAGTCTAGTAATTATATGCATGATCAGATGTAATGTTTAGCATGTTGAGTTGTTCTATCCTCTCGGCGTATTGGGCCGGGGTTTTGAGGACAAGAAGATGGAGTCCCGTATCAATGTCTGTGAGTAGTTCAGGTCCGTTTGGTTGTGGGACCAGTGGATCATAGCCAAAAATTTTCTCTTGTTGCGGACCTTTGATGGTCATATAGATGCTCAAGGTAATCTGTAATTTGGTTGATTCAACCAATACTCAAACGCTTTATCGTCTTCAATGTTTAATGTGTCTAGTTATCGGTTGATTCTTTGTATGTCTCTAGTTATCTTGAAAACATTGTACCTAAGGCCTTGATCTATGTCTGCAAGTGGAACCGCTAGGTTTGGTTGTGGTATTACCGGTTCAAAGCTAAAATATCTGGGTTCTTTGGGGCCCGTAATTTTCATATGAAATGTGATTGCATCTAATTAACTAAAACAAACTAATAAAGCAAATCAAATCTAAACTATGTTTTTTTATTTTCCAAAATATAAATGAACAAAGAAAATGAATGATTAATCTAACAAAGGAAATATTTTTGGATTTTTTTATTTATTTTTAAGAACAAAAATTCTAATCTAATAAATGAACCTAATACAAATAATTAACTAGGTGTAGTTAACTGCTTGTGTAAATGGTGTTAATCTAAATCCTAAAAAATTAACTAATTGAAATCTTTCAAATAAAATCTTCAATCTTACCTCAAAAATAGAGAATAAATCATAGCCTCAAAGAAGCTATTATTCCCTGTAACATCCCTGGAAATGTTGAAGAAAAAAATTTCTAATTTGATCTAATCTACTAGATGACTTGATAATTGAAATGATGAAAGGATTTATCTATTGTATTTTATATGAAATTTGAAATGATAAATTTAGAATTGATAATTTCATGATTGAATCAAACAACACCTCCAACCTGGATATTGCAAGAACTTTGGAAAATCTTGTTGTAAGAGTCTGTCTCCTCAGTTTATCCTTTCAATATTTGTGTCCATGTGATTCCAACGGATGGGAATGTAAAAAATTAGAAGAAGAAGGATGCAAGAGCAACAACAACTTGAATTGGAAAATTGGGAAGTAATGTAATTGGAACAGTGCAAGCACAATTGAATTGAGATTGGATTTGGTAATTTCCATCAAGGAAGTAACTTTGCAATAGCAAGAATACAAATTTTCTCCAGCTTTTTCTTACACAAAAGCATGGTATTTATAGGAATTTAGCTGGGCAATGGTTGAAGCCATTTGGCAACCAAAGGAGGACATAAAAAAAGTGAAGAGGGAGTTCAAACTATTAACAACCATCAATCACAAATAGAAGTGCAAGAATAGATTGCCACAAGGTAGTTGGGCCTTAGAATCATCTAAAACAAAAAAGAAACACATCTAAAAATGGAAGTTAAGTGAGAGAATTCCATGTCAAAACGTGAGTGAACTCTCTAGAAAATTTGCACAGGACCACCGCCCTATGCAAGGTGGTGGTTTCAGACTACTACCTTGTACAAAGCATTAGTTTCAAGTCCTGTCATCCTTCCCAGGGGTGGTGGTTTTGACACTAAAGGTCAAAACTACTCTGAAATGTAGCGAGGAAGCTAGGAAAACATGTGAGGGCTAAGTAGGGATGTCTACGCTACAAATATATACTACGAATGGGTTTTGGAGCTCAAACATCTTCCGAAAGGATATGAATCATCATTAGGGACCTTTATAACCATTTTTCGACAATGTAGCACATGTAATTTTGGGTGCATACAATACCCATGTACAAACTAAAATATTTCTAAAAAAATAAGAATAGGAGAAGAGGACTAGAAATACCAAAGAAGATGAGTGGCTATAGTAGACCTCGCCCCAGAATAGAGTGCAAGTGAAGGAAATTGGCTTCGTTCAAGGGATTTGTAAATATGTATGTAACCTTAATAGAAGCTTGATAGTACTACGAGATGAAGATTTCTTCATGGATCAACTGGTGTATGAAGTACATGTGGATCTCAATGTGCTTCATCCATTAATGCTGAATTAGATTTCAACAAATCAAGATAGTGCCCATGTTGTCACAATATATGATGGTAGGCCACCAAAATGAATACCAATCAATGTCTCAATACCTTGTAACCAAATAAATTTCATGGCATCATTGATTACTCCCTTATATTTTTCCTCTATAGAATATATCACAATTTTATTTTTCTTCTTTCTTGACCAACTAACAGGACCCAAACGAAGAGAGAAATGATAGTCGACTCGAAATTCTAATGATGAATTTCACCATCTCAATCAAAATATGTGAATCTAACTAAATCAATATATGTACCTCCTAAATAGTGAATTCCATTAGTATGAGTGCCACAAACATAGTGAAGGATCCACTTTTTCAACCTCTAATGCATGTCATATGAAGTGTGATTTAGATAGATCAAAATCCCCAACAATTGAAGATAATGGGTACCATCGAATAAGGGAGTGGAGAAATTAGAAACTAACTTAAGACTAGAAAGGAATGGAGTGGGAGATGGCTTACAATCATACATGGAAAGGAGTGGGAGATGGCTTACAATCATACATGTGAAACCTAGCTAGAAAATCAAGGGCGTAATTAGGTTGAGAAATCAAAATTCTTGAGTTAGATTGGGTAATATATATCCCAAGGAAGTAGTGAAGCAAGCATATGTCATTCATGGAGAAATTGTAGGCTAATGAAGTCTTGATAAAATAAATAATCGATAAAGATCTACCCATCAAGAATAAGTCATCAAGATATAGAATGAGGATGTGCATGGATTGATCTTGCTACATAATATAAACATTTGGGTCAGAGTGGCACCTAGTGAACCTTGATGTAAGAATAAAGGAGTCCATATTTTCATACCAAGCCCAAGGGGATTTTTTAAGGCCATAGAGAGACTTATTTATCTTGCAAATGAGGAGGAATCCTGGAAAAAACCCGAGGTTATTCCAATAGATTTATTCCTATAGGTCTTGATGAAGGAAGGCACTCTTAACGTCCATTTTATGTACTTCCCATATGGTAGTGGAAATTATGGTGAGGGTTAGTTGAATGAAATTCATCTTCACAACGAGAGAAAATGTTTCTGAATAATTCACCCTAAATACCTAGGATTAACCCTTAGTTACAAGCCATACTTTATACTTATCGGTGTTCTCATTGGCACCATAATTTTTTCAAGACACACCCAATTACACTTTTAACCATTTTTCTTCCTTTCAGAATAGGGGTGATATCCCAAGTATTGTTCTTCATGAGTGAATAATAATCCTCATCCATGGAAGAATCCATTTCATGAATCCTAAAAGCCTCTTAGAAATACTGAGGCTTGGAAGAGGAGGAAAATAAAGCTTGGGGTCCAACAAAATCTAAATGATTCCATCTCTCATCTGAAGGATCCCTATCCAATCTATAGAACTATACAAAGTCTACCTAGCCCAATGAGGACTAGGAGGAGATTCAAGATGAAAATATGTAGATTCTTCATTTGAGTGAGAAGGGACATATTATTCATCATCACTATTGTCATAATTATAATATTCTAAAACATGAGGAGTGGGAGGAAGGAGGATCAAGAGGAGGTTCAATAAGATCATCATCAAAAGAATTAGAATCAGAGAGGGGGAAAAGCACATCAATGGGTGGAGAAGTGGAAGTAGAAGATGATTAATAAAACTTCACACTTCTCTCAATATAAATTTTATTAGTAGGGTTCAATAATATATCCATTTATGTCATCGGGATACCCTACAAAGATACAAGGTTTGGACTATGGTTCCAAGGCCTTGCACCTTTTTATGGAATCCAATCCATAATAATTAATATGAAGATGTGAAATTCCTTGACATAAAATTTGTGTCCATACCAGGCCTCAAAGGGTGTCATCCCTTTACTGCATTGTATGAAATATGGTTCTATATGTAAAAACATAGTTCACAGTCTTGGCCCAATACTGTGGAGGAAGGGATTTAGAGTGAACCATATGAGTGGTCATCTCCTTAAGTATTCAATTCTTTCTTTCCACAAATCCATTTTGTGAAGGGTTGTAAGAAAATGTATGTTGCAAAATAATCCCTTTGTAGGTGTAGAAATCGTTGAAACTATTTCTCACATACTCACCTCCATTGTCATTTCAAATAACCTTGATAGAACTTTCAACATGTTTCTTGGAAAGAACCTTAAAATCTCAAAAGTGATAAAAAAAATCATATTTATGTTTGTTAAAATACACCCAAGTGTAACATGAAATTCATCAGAGGAAGGATTCTTACCACCGACAACCCGATGAGAAGAGGATTTATAATCCCTAATAGGTGCCATCTTTGTAAGAAAGATTAGAGGATATCACCACTGTTCATACATTGTGAGTATGCCACCGAATATGGAGTTTTTCCTCTCTAAATTTGAAGCTCTCGGGGTGTTGCTGAAGGATCTTAATCAGCTATGGACTCAATGGAACCCACCCTTTAGGCATTGTGTTGTTAAAAGGATCGGAAGTGGTTATCCCTCATTTAATCTGGAGGATATGGAAGGATAGAAATGATATTATCTTCAGAAATAAGAAGCAAAACTATAATCTTAGTATTGGTAAAATTTCTAATGGTATCAAAGAGAATATTGCTAGATTTAAACCCCCCAAGAACAAGAGATATCCAAAGAATGAAGAATACATCTTATCCAATTGGCGATTGGGCTGCCAATAGTCGGAGCAATCACGGGAATAACATTGATAGATATTTGATTAAATGGCATCCTCTTGATGTTAATTGGTATAAGTTGAACTTTGATGGGGCCTCTAAGGGAAACCCTGGGATTGTGGCAGGGGGAGGAGTGATACGGGATCATAAAGGTAATATGATTGTTGCGTATGCTGGGAAAATGGGAATTCAAACTAATCATTTTTCCGAAGCATTATCTGCTCTATGGGGCCTGAGAATTTCCCAGACTCAAAATATTCAGAACCTCATTATTGAAGGGGACTCCCTGAATATCATTAATCTTCTTAAACAGTGCTCATCTCCAAGTTGGAGCATCAAGGATTTTATTTCAGAGTCCATAAGTATTAGTCATACTTTCAATAACATCAGGATCATGCATACTTATAGGGAGGGTAATAAATTGGCAGATGCGCTGGCTAATTATGGCATTAATGTTAACCTCACTATTTGGGATAATAATAGCATCCCTAAGCAGCTTCAAAACAACATTCATGTGGATTTCTATACGCAAGCAATATCTAGAGTTGAGTTATGATTTTGGGTGTGGATCAAATCAATAATACTCCCACACGTGTTGAATTAAAGAATATTATTATGCAAATCATGTCAAATAATCAAGATAGTGTGAAATATATGGGAATTCCAAGTGGAGTTACATTGATTTGAAAATCACGCATGCGGGCTGCAAATGCTTCATGACTGCTAAAAGTCGATACAAAGCTCCACGGAAATCGAAGATAGCAGTAATGTGATTGATGACAGAAGGGCGGCTATTCCCACATGTGATTTTCCACAAGCTCAAATCAGCAGACACGCAACCGTTCGTGGGAAAAGCAATGGCTCTTATTTCCAATATTGTGCGGATTACAATAGCAAAAAGCGGACTGGCTTCAGTGCTCATAAGAATTTGGGAATTTGTTGCAAACAGTTAAGCACAGAGAAGATGGGGGACCCTCTTGCCAAATTGAGCCTAGTGCGGACCCAGACTGGAAGGATAATATTGAGCTATGGAGCATACTCAGCAAGGGTGGCATCACCAACTTCATGGAGAAGGTTCAGGGGCATGATCAAAGCATCTCTGTGCGTTTTGCAAAGGATTGGAAGGAGCGGACTATGGAATATGGGGGGCAGAAGATCTTGGTCAATGAAGAACTTATTGTTGAAGTGACCGACCTTGGCTTGGAGGGCTACCATTTCTTTAATAAAAGGGTTGACAGAGATGTTGAAGAGAGGAGATTTGTGGAGGGATCTGAGAAGCTGATCTACGTTACAGTGGGCCTGCTTGTTAGCTCAATCCCTCTGCCTTATGATGAGGTTACTCGCATGATGATACGATTCATCTCCTTGGAAGGAAGGTTTGTCACCGTACCTGCTAAGCACCTTATCTTTCTTAACCACTTCCGTAGGAATCGCTTGGTTTGTTTCCCCCATTACTTGCTGAACTCTCTTGAGCGCTCCATTTTGGAGTTTCAAAAGCATACCCGGGTGGTTCCTTTACACCAGGGGCTTATTTTGCTCTGCATAAATGTTGTCTTCTTAAGTATCCTAGTCTCCCATCCTCTCCTAGCTCGGTTCCCCCTCTGCCGGGTTCTACTGCTGCTAGCCCTGTTTCTCCATTCTCTGCCCCACTGCTATCACCCCCTACCACCCGTCCGGCTTCTTCTTCCATTCCCCTGCTACTTTGCTCCCACCCCCCACTTCGCCTCCACCTCGAAAAGCCCAGTTACTAGGGATTCTAGAAAGCTTAACCTTGAGACTCTTGCTGTGGAGAAGGGTCCTCGTGAAATTGAAATTACACATGACCTCCTTAATATTAGCAGTGCTAGTCCTCGGGATGTGCATATGGAAAGCTCTTCAAAAAGGCTAGAAGCCTTAGAGGCTGATATGAAACTGTTGAAGGATGAGGTTAAGAACTTGGCAAAACAAAAAGGTAAGAGGAAGAAGGAGGAGGAGGTGGATATTGATAGCAACCAGATTGATGATATCTACAAGAAGCTGAACTCCTTAGACTCCCGTTTAGGGAAGGCCAAAACTTGACATGATTAAAACATGGCCATCTTTAGGGAAATTGAGGAGTTCATTGAGAAACATGTCAAAAGTTTCTCCAACCTCGGTGGAGTTCCTAAGAACACTTTGGGGTAATGATAAGGAAATCAAAAGGACCATTGAGCAGCTGGATAATACTGACGTTGCCCACATGAAAACTTTGGGTATGTTCCATTCCTGGAAGAATATCAAGACCAGCATAGACAAAGCTGCCAAAAAGTAGTTGTAGATGCTTTAGCTGTTCTTGTATGTTTTTATGTTGTTTTTTTGCGGTCTCTCTACTACTTTTTTGCAGTATTTTTGTTGTTTTGTCTTGTTTGGGTAGCTGTTTTTTGGCTACTTTGAGCTTCATTGTCACATTTGGATTCTGATCCTTTTCTCTCTAGTTTTCATTCCTATTCTGGCTCCTAGGCCATCTTTTGTACTCAAGGGTATAGTCCCTTTCAAAAAACTATTTGCCAATAATAAAAAAACATGAAATTCATCAATGAAGGTAAATATATAAAGATATAATAAATGGAGATGGGAATGGGCTAGAAATGTCACTATGAATAAGATATAAATGATGAGAATCTCTACATGATTTTACCTTTCAAAAAATTTCTTTAGGGTGCTTCTGAGGGCACAACCTCACAAATATGCTTAGAAACTTTGACTCGAGGTAACCCATTGACCATCTCATGTGGAGTCAAATATTCAAGGTAACAATAGTTAAGATGAGAAAACACTCATGTCATGTATTACTAACCTTATCTACATGAGTGAGAAAGGTAGTGGGTGAAGAATCAGAAGTAAAATGGGAGAAGGTGTACAATCAAAAATGATGATCCACATTTCCCTCAGCCATTGTAGTCTCATTGTGAAGCTCATGAATAATCACCAAGTTAGGGTTAAATTCCACTCGCATTCCTTCACCAATATGAGTGATTTGGTAAATTGATAGGATATTGGTAGAGACCGGGAACACTTAAAACATTGTTAAAGGTTCCACCATCTACTTCTACCGATCCACTACCAACAACCGACACAAAAGTTTCATCACCCAAAGTGATTTGGGACATACCACACAGTTCAATGTTAAAAAAATCAACATGTGAAGAACCCATGTGGTACGAGGCATCAAAATATATGATCCATGTCGATGAAGGAGAAACTCTAGCTATAAGGGAATTTCCTTTCTTCTTCTCAAATTTAGATTCCTTTGCTTTGGAAGAATCAGGTTTCAGAGCATTTTTCTTGATAGACTCAAGAACACCTATATTATTATTCTCAAGTAAATGCATAAGGTGATATATTTTTTTCTCATGCATTGATTCTCTTCATGTCTTGAGTTCTTGTAATAAGAAAACTTATACTTATCCTTCTTTTCTTTAGGTTTAGAAGTAGTAGTGTTTGTGGTAGATTTGGTTTGGGTGGTCTTTGTTTCTTTCTTAGGTTGGTCCTTATTCTCTTTCTTATTTTCCAATTTCCTTTCCTTTCCTTTATAATTAATTACTACAAGAGCATGTGATTTTTATTTAATTTATCCCATTCAAATCAAGTTATCTTGTTCTCGAATGAGTTGGGATGAAAAGTTTTCAAATGAGGGAATCTTGCAAGTAGTCCCTAGAGCTTCTTTTGTGGCATGGAAAGTAGAAACAAAGAAAGAGTATTCGGGGCCAAGCTTAGTATAAATCGACAAGATTAAATGGTCATTCTTTTTATCAACTCCACATTACTTCAACAACAATCTAGTGTGGCCAAACTTTGAGAAGAAGGCATGTAAGTTATTAAATTTATAAGTAGTTAATCCTAGCAATTTTTCTCCAACTTATGGGATCTCATGTCATCTTATATTCTAAACATACCCTTAATAATTTTCTAGGATCCATTAGGTGTTAAGAAATAATCAATGTGGAAGATCAAGTCAAGAGATACAAACATAAAAAGAATACCTAAGGCTCCATCACATCGGTTAAACCATCTAGTTTTTTTGGGTTTAGTGGTTGGTTCTTTTTCTACTCCCACGGTGACGTGGAACAACCCTTTATCTTGTAATGTTATAATAATCTTTGATCTCCATTTAAATAAGTTAAACGAAGTAAGAAATGGAAAAAAACTAACATCCATCATGAAGAGAGAGAAATTAAGAATGCAGAAAGAAAGGAAACACACACCTCATAACAATATTTTCACCCCTTGTTTGTGGCACTTTATAGTTTAGTGTATTTATTACAATCTAATGTGATTTTACATTATGAAACAAATTGGCCAATAACCTTGAAAATGGCCTAAAAATGTGTAAGTGTGGAGACAAAAATAATTTTCAAGTGATTGTAGAAAATGAACGCCATAACAAATATAAAACAAGTTAAAACTAAGAAAAAGGGATAAAAACTAAGTCCTATGTGAGAAATAGTGTCTCACATCGCAAATAAATCCCTTGTCGTAAGGTTGTGGTGGATGTTCTCACTAGCCCAAGAGAAATAATAAGAGTTCAATTGCAAAAATGACTCCAAACAGAGCCAAGGACCCCCAAAATGTAAAAGGGCCTTTCGAAATGAAAACACGCCCTTCATAGAACATGGTTATAAATGTCCAATAACGCTAATTTTCAAATATTTTCCCTAATTAATTTAACTATCAAAGAGAGTGAAAAAAATTAAAGGGATTTATTTTAAAATATTAACTAACCTCTAATTAAAGACACGATTAATTAATTTCCTTCCTTTTAAAAATAATCCCTACCTTATTTTAATTAAATATAAGCTAAGCTTTAAAATACTAAGGTTAATAAGCTAAGCTAATATTAATTTAATCTAGGCTACTAATATAAAAAAATGTAAGTTAAAAATAAGGTGGAATTTGGATTTAAATGAGGTAAATCGTTAAAACAATGGCTAAAAGGGTTAAGGGGTCCAAACACGTGGCCAAAAGAGGGGCTTGAGGAAAGGGAGCTCAATCATAGATCGTTGAGTAGACTAGTGGAATGAAGGTTACATGGTAAAGGAGGAGGTTTCAATGCACATAGAGGTAGATCCGGGTAACACTCATGAGCCACGGTGGGAGAGAAATATGTGTAGGATAGAAAATCCCGAGATGGAAGAGCCATTAAGTGAGTTATAGGTTGATTAAGGTTAGAAATGGACACACCCGATCTGAATAGGTACAAGGGTCTAAGAAGGGTAGATGATAATGCAAATAAGCTTGATCAATACTCATCATGGAAGGGAGGATGTTTAAACAAGGTGATCCAACAAAATGTTGAGCCACAAAGGAGGATTGAGCTCAATGGCGAGCTAAGGAGAGCCTCACATAGGGAAGTGTAGAGATTCAAACCGTATAGTGGGAGAAGTAAAGAGGAACCGATCTTGACGAAACACTAAAACCGAGTGGGGAAAGAGGTGAGCTTGAGCTTAAAAGGAAAACCAACATAGAAAGCTTGAGGAAGAAGGAGCTTGACACGACCGAGTAGGGAAGAAATGCACCCACGATAGAGGTAAAAGCATAGGAGGAAAGAGATAGGCTTGAGCCCAAGGTGGCTCAATCAAGATAGATGGGAAGGGAAAACAAGCTCGAGGATATCTATAGGTAGCACAATGAGCTAAGACATATCTCGAGAGAGAGGAGGTGAAGAACAAGGAGTTAAGCAGGGAAATATGGTAGGATGGAGGAAGATGATTTAGGAGGAAAACTAAAAAAATCAAAACTGAATTTTAATGAAAATTTCCAAATAAAAACAAGAAAACCATAAATACCTCCAATGTAATATTTCTACCAAAGTTAGTCGTAACTAACCAAATCTATCTAGAAAACTCATAACTACACAACACTAAAGCAAAACCACAAAAGAACAAACTAAAATAGAGAAATTAACCTAGATTAGCATAAAAAATAAATGATTAATAAAACTTACACAAGAAACAATTAAAAATCAAAACTAGAAGTAATAATAATAATCAATAGGAGTACATCTTTATCGATATCACATCTTTGATACCATGTGATATTAAAACATGAGGAACTAACAAAGCTCGTTAACATCAAGATTTTTACACTCCAACAGAAATTGAAAATGTGCTCCAAGTAATCAACAAGAAATTAACCATAAGCCAAATTAATGTGCATAAAATAATAGGTCTACCCATACTCATACATCAAAATAATACATACAAATATGAGTGTTGTATAACTATCAATGCAAGACTCATCATACCTCCACTAGGGAGAAAGGAGTTACAATATAGAAATGAAATGTAACTACTATATGATGCACACTAACACATATGAATTTTTTTATGATGGAATATTTCATATAACTCCTAATGACCTATGAATCACCTAAGTGAGATGAATCACTATGTGTGAGGTGGAAAATTCCCCTAGATGAGTAAAAGGTCACAATAATACCTCAAACCAACAGGTTAAACCCTTGATTTTTATTCTAGGGTTGATTGTTATACATGTAATTTGATCTTACTTACCCAAATTTTTGGATTAATTTTTACCTTGGGCTTGGTTTTGGTGAAAGGGATGATGGTTGAAATCAACTGCTTTGATAGAGGGTATAAAGTTGTTATTTATTTGATTTTCCAAGCTGTTATTATTCTTCATGTCACTAATGTTTATAACATTAGGGTTCTTTAGTTGGTTGGTAACACCATCTATGGTGACACAACCATTTTGATTCAAGACTTTGGTCCCTTAGTTTTTGGTTCCATTAATTTGATATCTTCTATTTTATTGATTGGGAACAACCAACTTCCCATTAGGACCATAAGACTTGTGTCCACTTTCAATAACCACTTGGTAAAGTGAAGGGAGCCTTCTAACACTTCCTCGTAGCTACGGAAAGGAAACTTCGACACTTCTTCCTTGGTCTCTTGATTAAGTGAGTGAAGTAAAAGGTCATATAGTTCCATTTGATCCATATTAGGCATGATCATAGAAGAGTATAGGACTTGATGCCATATCATTATGAAGTGGGAACCAAATTTATTTTTTCTTGTTTAATGTGTAAGAAATCCCTGATTTATGTGCATAAAATATTATTCATGTCAAATTCATTAATGAATACAGAAAAAAGTGGTGTGAAGGAATGTATAAAGGCTTCATGGATTTGATAATACTAATCAAGAGTAATACCTTCAAGGGTCTTTGGTAATATTTTATTCACCATCATGTCCCAAAGTGGAGTAATTATCTAATTCAAGTGGCATAGGCCTTGATGTGAGTGTTAAGGTTTCCATCTCCTTTAAATTTAGGGAGATTTGGAAATGGGTGCGGAAGCATGATACCCCGTATAGAAAATTCAAGAGGTTATTTTAAGTATTGAACATAAGTTCCCATTGCATAGGATTCTACTATTGAGGTTCCTTAATGAGAAAATAAAGGAGGATGAGTTTGGTAAGTTGTGTTATAGGCATTAACTAGGGCATATGGGATTCTTTGGAACCGTGAATGATCCCAAGAATGCATATACATCTGGTTATGGATAGTTTGAGTACATATAGATGTAGGGATGAGTAGAAATAAAGAACACATTTGCGGGAGTTGGGTTATGAAAAATTGCATTGTTAGGGGTATCATATGGAAAAGCATTCATTGTAGTTCCTTGAGTAGGATGAGCATAATAGGAGTGAGGACCTATCCCTAGTGTGCTAGACCCATGAGAAGGTCACCTAGGTTAGAATGCTCTGGATAACATTACTGCAAGGTTTTTTGCATTGGTTGTGTTGTTAAAAGTAGTATACTCTTTCTTATATATAAGATATATCTCATATTTTATCCTATTACACAAGTTAGTTATGGGTTTTGGGAACTCTCTAACTCTTTAATCCTCCCTACTAGTATGGAAATGACATCATTTGGTGAGGATTGAGCCCCTTGTTTGGGTGTGTAATGTATATGGTTTTATGGAGGGGATGTGTGATACCCCTTTATGAATTGTTCACTTGTTGTTTCTCCTTTTTGAGGCATGTTTTCTAATTTTGGTAGGGTAGAAGAAATGTTATTTTAAAGAAGGGTATCAATGTAAGATTACAACCTATCTAATGATCCATCTATGGTTTTAATTCGGTCACTGCTTTGGCCAAATCGTTCAAAAATATCCTCATTAGGTTACAAATAAGATGTCATAAAATAAAATTATCTTTTTCAAGAATCACGGGTATATCCCTTGCTCCCTAGTAAATTTCATTTTGTTAGAGATAAAAAATCCACTTATGGACCTTGATAGATTAATGATTGGTTGATCTCCTCAATCCTCATCTTTGGAGGAAGGATTCATGTTTGGATATAATAGGCATATGGTAAAGGGGAGTTTTAGGAATAATTATCATCCCACCTAGAAAATGAGGGTGACTATTGAGCACTCACATGAGTATAATAAGATTCAAGGCCTAAAATGGGCATGTTATAATCCTGACTTGACATATTCATGGGTATATGAACACCCAAAAAATAATGGGAGAGGGAGAAGGTGGCATAAGATAAAAATATAGTAAAATGAAAATGAGAAGAAACTAGTCCTTCACATCAGGGTTCACCAGAATTTGTACACAAGAAAAAGACACAATATTCCTTGTGCACTTGACTTCCCGAGGTCATGTCAAGACAACCAAAATGTGGAAGATGAGATGGGTATGGAATAGGTATAAGTGATAGATGTGGAATAGGTGGGGATGATTATAGGTCAAGATTTCAAGGTTGAGATAATTACAATCGATCAACTTGCAAGTAAGAAACTTGCTCACAAAGATGAAAAAATATCATCTAATATTTATGGGTGAGATGCTACGATCAAGGATGATTGTTGGTGTGAATCTTTTTCTATGTCTCTTAGACTAAATATGCTTCAACATGGTGATGGAATTTTATAAATTGCATGTTCATCTCTAAATATTCCTCTCCAAAAAGGGTCATCTCGAGAACATGAAAAAGAAAAAAAGAGAAAAATAAGGATTGGGATGTGCTTAGTTTTCTCGGAATGATTCGTTTTTGGTTGGCCTAATAATTTCTCAAAGAATGGTAAGTTGTTCGTTTAATGCTTCAATCAAGCTAACAATTTGTGGGGGAAAAAAAGTATACCAAAAAAATAATAGTTGTAATCCTAAATCTATGTATCATTGGTATCGATCAATTCCCGGTGTGTGAATAATTAGCTCAAATATCCTCTTATGAGGTTATTTCAGACCAAGAATGATCATGTGGGGGTGTCAACTCATGAGTAATGAAAATGAAATTCACAAAACTAGCCAAATAGTGGTCAGGGAATATGATCTGGTAGTGTGAGCCTCTAATGGCTAAGTTTATTTCTTTGGTTTGATTTCCTAAACTAATTTGAGCTCTAATTTTAAATAAATAAACAAATAAAAATAGTTTAAATAAAAGACAAATTGATTTACCCTTTTAATTAACTAGATCCTTTTACCATTAATTAAATAAAAATAAGTGTATCTATCTATTCTAATTCTTTTTGTATTTCAATAATATTTTGAAAGGAAAAGAATTAAAATAAACTAATTAACTAATGTTTTTATTTTCTATAATATTTAAAAGAAATTAAATCTACTTCTACAGACATAGGGAAATAATTTAAACTAAATCTACTACTTATAATTAAAATAAAACTAAGACAATTAAAATGAAGCTAAAATAGAGAATAGCTAGATGTGGTTATTCTTCTGTTGTAGGGTTGTTTGACAATACTACTCTAAAGAGGAAGTACTCAAAATGTTATTAAATAAAATATAACTTCCTCGACATATCTTCTACCTCAAGTTTTTCGGAAAGGAAAGATTCTTACAAGTAATTTTCTCTTCGTTAAATAAACCTTCCTCTACAAAATTACCTCTAAACTAATCAAAATAAATGAATAATAAAAGAAATGTAGGTATTTCTTCACTTCTTCCTCTAACCAATTTCCAAAGAAGATCCATAGGGATAAGTTGTGAAGAATTTATCAAGGGAATAATATTTATATAAGAAATATTTTGAAATAAATACTAAAATGAAGGTGTATACGGGAAGTGATGGAATCTTCTGCTTCTAATAACTCAATAAAAAACTTATTTTAATTCTAATAATCAATGCATATGGTTAAAGCTTCAAATAATTGAAATACACCTCCAACCTGGTCATTACAATACTATGACAACTTATCCCAATGATGTTGATGATGCATCCAATGTCTCCTCAGCTTCAGGATCCTTCCAATGTATGAACTTTAATTAATCGAGGTGAACAAGGTAGAGAATATCATCATAAAAACAAGAACGTAAATGGATAGCTTGGTACATGGAAGGTAGCTAGAATATGAGCAATAGGAAACATAGTAGAGTATTAACTATCTCAGTGAGACCCTCTCCAAAATATTGCAACATAACACTTCACAATAATATAAAATTCCCAACCCGTGATGAATAAAAGTTCCAATTTTACAATTTCATGGAGGAGAAGATTTCTAGAACACATGTCAATCAAGAAACAATGACTTATACAAAAGAGAAATATTTAACATACTATATTTAGGAAGAAAAGAAGAGGAAATCAAGATCAATCCAACAAGCCTTTTTTAGCCAATTTGAATAAGAAATACGAGATAAAATCAATTAGAAATTAAAAATGCATTCAAAAACGTGTTTTAACTTCACTTTAGATGGTGACAAAACCACCACTATTACGAAAGGGTTGGTTGTGCAACTCCCATAGTAGTTGTGTAAACACCATTAAAAGACATGGAAAAAAGGATAGAAAATGATTTTGTGAACAAAATGAATTCCATAACTTGGAGCGAAAGGATAAGTTGATTCCAAAGGGGGTGTAGAGGAGAGATAGAGGGATCTATATCTCATTTTTATTTTGGAATTATTTTTTCATCATCAAATACGTGTCAGGTTTTAATGTTGTAGCATGTAATTTCGGTACATACAAGCACACCTAACTTAGTGTGGTCACAATGGTGGCATTGATATTGTTGTCACCAAATATTGCACTCTTTTTGTTTCCGGCTCAACATATTAATGAGGCATTAGAATTTCCTTGAGGTGTGGGACCTTACTCCTTGGGACAGACCTCTAAATAAGGATGGTTCATCTACTAACTACTATAATGCTAACACTACTCCTACGCTAAGATACTGATTGTAAGGGGAAAAGGGGAAGGATAAATGCATGAAATAAACTCAACAAAATGGGTGGTGATTACACCAAAATATAAAGTGGACCTTTCTCCCTGAGATGGAAACAAGGAGACAAATACAAGGCCAAGAGGGTAAAAACAAGCCATAGTTCAACTCTACACTTCATCAAACTTGATTCCCTACATGATTGACACAATGAACTGAAACTAAGCAAGTATAATCCATATACATCATGGAATAACATAAAAATAAGAAAGAATACAATAATATAATCCAATGGGAAGATATGAGCCACATTCAACATCACATAATTACTTGTAAGTATACACAATTTTTATAGTCACTTGAATGCATTGGATGCACTTTGTAAAATTCCATATCAAAGGTCTGAAACTCGAATTTCAATGACCATTTGGGCATGGTAACTTTACATTTGGGAGAGGATTTTTATAATGAAATTTGAGTTGAATTATATAAAATAAGAAGGAGATAAGGGATCAAAAATTAAGATCACACTCTTCCTTACCCACCAAGGACCAATCAACATTAATCCATGTACAAACCAAGATATGGGTGTCATGGCTTGTCTTGGGTGATCTAAAATCATATTAGATACTAGTGGTTACTCAAAACAATTTAATGCTAGTTGTTAGATGTTATTTGATTTGATTTGGGTTCTATTTGAATTAAAAACAAGATTGAAAAGGCCCAAAATCCATCACAAATATATCCTTGATCTTTCCATTATTATTTTTGAAACCAAACCTAGATTAAATATTTTCTTAATAAATTTATATTGGTAGCATGTGCGGGTGAATAGGTTCTCTGGATCGGAAGCTATGAGCATTTGAAGTATACCTAGAACATGGTCATAGAGCTTGTGATCAAAATGACTATGGGCCCCTTTGACCTATTTTTTTATCATAAAACACACTTGAAGGGACCCACAACCATTCCCATTATTATCTAATCCTTAATATCTTTCCATCAGTACCAATCTTTTGTTATTTCGTGACCTCGACCAAATTGTATTATCATTCAAAGATTTTAATATTGTTTGGTGTAGATGAAGTCTATAGGCCCATCAATTTTAACCTTAGTACCATTTTTGTTACATGTATCTCTTCCTCATTAGTCACTTTATATCACATTTATACTCATAAATAATGCTACACGTGAATATTTGATTGGTTTTAGCATTTCATTATATACCTCGTGGATTCCGAGCTCAAGGGGGCCACAAGGATTGCTTGATCACTTTGAGTTTAGAGTGGCCTGTGATTGGTACACATGGACCAATCACGAACCTTCTATATTCATGGGAGTTCTGGGGGTTCCTTTGTGTTCTCACTAGGGGTTGGTCCTAAAACATTATTTTGGGGTTTGCCTTATATACCCTTGAGTTTTTGGGCACTCAAGATCTTAGAACCCATCCTTTATCCTCCTCTTCTTGTATAGAAACCCCGAGACCTGAGATCCCAAGTCCCTTTTCACTAACTTTGACCCACGACCCAAACTTGATCATGTCCCTTGATCTCCACCATCATTGGTCCAAGTGGACCAATGACGGTCCTTATTCCCAGATCTGATATTTATTTTATCCCAACACTTATCCAATTTTGATCATGTGAACCTTGAAACCTATGTGATTAAATTTGATGGCTTGTGGATTAAAGGGGTGACGTGCATTTGGATTTCAAAAGTCATTTTGAGCTCAAAACAATTGATTCTAATCAATATTTTGGATGTTTTGAAATGTGTGCACCCAAAGCTGATCCATGCAAGTGAATTGAACAAGTTTTAATATTCCTAGGTGTTTAACATGTGTGGTTTTTATGATCAAAAGCCTCCAAATTTGATATTTGCAACAAGTTTCCCAAAAATTAAGTGTGAGATCATTTTTGGCAACAAATACCACTATTCCCACTTTCTCTCCTCTCTCTCTCTCTCACATGTTTTGGTTGATACTCGGGAAGAGGTAGGGATACCACATGAGTTGGATGTCAAAAATGTAATGACACTCTATCAACTAGGTGTATATCTACCCACCACATGTAATGACCTATTATCTCTAGTGTCTCCTTGATCGCCACTATATTTAGCCAATTGGGCCACCGCTCTACCATCCATCTATAAGGATATCATACCACCTTCTCTTGTCTAGCCTACATCAATCACCTATAACTAATGTCTAACCTAATTTTTAATCCCCTCTTCCAATATTGAATCCTTAGGGAATCCCATGTTACCTATATTGGTGTCCCTATAGGCTATACATTGGGAACCGATCATATATATAGGACATTAATAATATGATGGGCCCCACTTCCCTTTGTTGCCTCACTTCAATCTCGTATAAATCATGTACCGAGCACCCATGTGGTTATCCCACAAATAAATTGTATCCTAGCCTCTAATGTATCCTTACATAATACTAATATAAACAACAATACTACTCCATCTGCCTTTTAGCACAAGATTCGTACCATAACCACACCAATAATAGCCTTCCAAATATCCATAATCTATATAGAAAATATGTCATTCAAATAGGTTGTTAGTGAGCTTAAATGATATTCCTCATTGCATATGGTCCATCTTGATATAGCTCTCCTCTTTGTAATGCTCATCAATATATTATAAAAGATATGAATTCCTTGAATAATTATCTTCAATATCACTTGAACATATTTCAATGTCATTGTAACATTTATACTATGTCCATTGGCCCTCCACTTAAAGGTGTTGGACCTAAACTCCCAATGACCCAAAAATATATGTATCAAATATGGTTCTAGTGGGATCTACACCATCTACATAATGCCTCTAAATTTGAGGCCTTGTAATTATGCAATGTCATGTGTGGATAATCCATGAAATATATCTAGTAACAATGATATATCCATTGATCTCCATAGACATATCCTCCATGGAACTTGTAATATATCAACAAATAAGTACATATCAGATATTGATTTAAATTCATCCTCAAAAACATACATTTTAAATCATCAAAATCTTTTTAAAAATTACACTACATTTTTAAAAATACACTACATTGTCCTTGATATCTTAATGTCATCGGTCGTTGATAAACATTTCACCTCCTTTTACACCATCAACCTTTCTAGAAAAATACCATTAGACTTACTAAAAATATCCCTCAATCCATATTCCATTGGCCCTACTATGATTGGTAATCCTAGCTTAGCCAATGACATATGTTTTTAAGGTATCGCGACATATTTTGCATTAAAATTCAAACACTTAACCTAATGACTCAAAAAATTATAATACTCCCAAACCCACCTATACCTTGACCAAATCTATATTTTGACTATTTTGGGAATTTTTTTCTAGCTAAATTTTTCCTAGCATACATTTTTCCATTTTTCTCCTACCTACCCACTCCCAATTCAAAAGTAACACCTATTATGGGATTCACAACACCTCGCGCCCCATCTTAGCCACCTCTTCTTTCACCTTGCACTCTCACCATCGTCACTAAAATATATGAAAATGGGTAATATCATAACTCAATTCCTCTCAATCTCAATTATCAAAGTGACAAATGAATTCCTCCCTTTACTATTTATAGTAATTCTTATAACTAGTTTTGACGTGATCTTCTTACAATATTCAAACTTTCAAATCTTTCAAATGGCACATTATAAAAAAATTCCATAAATTTTGTTACGCTCTTGGAAAAAATCCACTCATTTCAAAATATTGTACATACCTATACCAAATTCATCCAAAAACTCCCATTTTCCGTTATTTTGATGCTTAGAAACATCCTTCTCATGACCTCCTATCTAGGTGATTTATGTCTTATTTTACTGATTATATTTTAGTATTACTTTTCAATATTTTTATTTAGGGTTCAAAGAATCTATCGCATCCACCATAGGCAAGCCAAAGATATCTTGATAGATAAGTATGAGGTAGACATATTTCATTTTGTGTAGTTTATTACTTCTTTAGAAAACTTTCATTACTACTCTACTTTGAATTTTACATATTGCAAAAGATATTTTTCCAAAAGACAATCTCGTGTTTCATTATTTTGGCATGTGATGATGTTTGGTAAGGCATATGTATACACCATATTTTTAATGTTTTCTAACCATTTATTTTTTCAAGGTCATTGATGCATTCTCCTGCTAAGTGGGTTCCTTAAAATTCTTGTCGGGCTTGGGGTGTGATAAAAAACATGTGTTCTAAACCACAACATTTGAGAGATGTTTATATTACACCTTAATAACCCTATCCTTTCCTTTTTTATTCCCTTTTTCACACATTAACACTATTATTTCCATGTGTCTCATTATGTTTTCTTGTTAATGCTTGTTTCATGCCATTATTCCTACTTTTGATCACCCAAACCTTCGTCATTCATCCCCATTTATCTTATGTTCACTATGCCCCATGTATTACACCTTATTACCATAGGGTTTCACATTATTTCACATTTATTTGTTTACTTGGAGTCTAGGAGCTTACCTTTGTGCATTTTCAATCACCATAGTGAGTTAGGAATATAGATATTCTTGTTGAGCTCTCCCTTTCTCCACCCATAGTGATTATCTCTTGGTGTTATTGTCTCTAGGGAGGATTATGCATTAGTGGTCCCACACACATTACAGGTAAGTATTTATAACCCTCTTTATTATTTTATCTTGCACATGTATGGTGTATGTAGGTCATTCATTGATATAGACTAGAGTAGATGTATGTTTTCTTTGATCTATTACATTGTATTATTATTTCTCGACCTCTTATATATTATTACCTTTTTAGTTAATTATGCATGGGCGCCCACAGGTCCCACATACCTTAGGGTAAATTATTTACCTTATTATTAAATGTTATATGGTTATATTTATTTATAACCTTTTATATTATTTATTTATTGCATTATTGTTTCTAATCATTCTTATGGGCACCCATGCAACCGTATGTCCTATTGTATTTAATTTGGTTATGCTTCCCGATTACCTTTTTTATATTTATTTAAGCTTATGAATTAGTTTGTTGTTGCACTTTGTGCAATATATTTTTTGTATATGTATTCAGCTGTATAATTCCTATAAGAATTGAAGCACTCCATTGTAATTGATTGAATGATTTCACATTAATAAAATTATACAAGCTTCCATCCCTGTTTGTGAAATTACATTTGGTACCAGAGCTGGTTGAAGCTCTTGGAAAGGTTGGAGAGAGGTTGTAGAGGAAGGAAAAGTTTTGGAGAAGAAATTGCTTCATCAGAGAGCCAATGTTTCCTCCTGCAACTTCCCGTAACTCCCCGCAGCCCACAACCTCCCGTGATCATCTCTAAGTAAACGTAAAGAAATTTTTTTTTTCCTTGGTGCCCTCTGCACTAGGAAAATTTTCTTCTTGGAAGCTAATCATATGCTGTAATATTTAAAAAAATCAATTTCTCCCCATTAGGGGTTTTACCTCTACATTTAGATGCCTATTTAGTTACATTAATATAGTTATGCATTTTCAAAACAACCCTACTTAATTTGGAGAACTCGAGTGAAGCTTTAATTTACACGATTCCATAGTATTCATCAGGCCCATTGAGATAATATCATCTTTGAGATAGTTTCTTTAACTCGGTAGTTTTAGCTTCAACGAGCGAGTTGTGCATCGCATTCCAGCTGATTTGACCGATTCATTGATCAATTCATGAGCGATTGAGCACAGTCAGCATGAGATCCATATCTTGAACAATAAAATTTCTATCAAAGCATCATTGGCAAGTTAAGCAATTGAAGGCCCTCCTTTCCCATTGTGCACAAACCATGCTATATATTACAAAGGTGGTTGTATTTGGTTATTACATTGAAATGTCAACTCAAGTGTCATTTTCAACAATAAGTGAATACACAATAAGTGGCCAAGGCATCAACAAACCTGCAAAACTTCAAACACCGTCCATTCGACCTCGATCAATATGCAATCAAGAAACCGAGCCTTTCTATTTGGATTTGGAGACCAAACCTCTCCCCTCCATGATCAAGTATGTGCCATCCTATAAACTAGGATGAGCCACCACCATGCAAAACAAATCAAAAAAAAAAACTATGGAGAGAAATAAAAAAGGCATGAATGAAAAAAAAAAAAAAAACAATAAACAATCAAAAAAAGTGGCTAAAGAAAATAACAAATGGAGGAAGAAAATAAAAACAAACGGAGATAAAAATCAATTTTAGATCCGTTTTTCAAACCAAAAAACCTAAACCGACCTCCAACTTAGCATTTCCACATCACATTTTTTTTACCAAGGTTAGTCAATTTTTCTTTAAGTTTTATAAATTTTGTTTACTTCAAATTACATGCATCTACACTATATGTGTTGATTTGGCTAGTAGAAAGGTCTTGGGGATAGAAGGTTTGGGGTTCGACACCCACCCCAACTCAATTTTTTAAACCAATTTGAATTTGGAGACAAAACTAGGAAAATCACCAAATTTAGAGGTCCCTAAAATCCTTAGTTATGACTAAATAGGCTTTAAAAATTTTAGTGAGAAAAACCCTATTTTAGGGAAAAAAAATTTTCTCCTAGACCTCTTATTTTTTCATTCCAAGCAACTTTTTCTAAAGGAGGTATACCCAAAAATTGCATTTTCAACTATTTTTTTTGCAATTTTTGGCATAGAGGGTCGTATTGGGCTCCGGAGGCCACTCGGGGCTCGAAAAAAAAAAATTTTTTCCTACCATTCAATTTTTCCAAATTTTTGAATGTAATTTGTATACTTCAATATATTGTACTAATTTATAGGTTTCCATAGTCAACCAAAACTTTGTAACTGCTTAGAAACTGGTAGAATATTGTACTAAAAATAATAAAATTTGGTTCTAAAACACTCATGAGATCCTAGATCTCATTCGCAATGTTCGGTATATACAATGCCTCTGGGAAGCGCTTACGGGTAAAGTCATCATGACTACTACTACACTTAACACCTAATATAGCTGTAACAACATCATTTGGGCATCGACCCTTTAAATCGATGGGGAGTAATAAGGACACAATGCACACACTATGAGCCATCCCATCCGTCTGTGAATGATTGCATGACATAAATCTAGAATGAGAAATTATCCAAGTATATAGCAAGTTACACGCGCATATGAGGATATTTCTTTGAGCCGGTGTCAATAATCACATATACCCTTTCAGTACTATCTTGGTACCACATATCAAATTCTTTCACGTACGTTAACACCTCTTTCACGTACCACTGGGTATATAGAAAGGGCAGCTTCTTCCACGTAACGTTCGGGTATATCGGAAGGGCATGTATATAGAAAGGTTTGGTATATCAAATTGATGGTATATATATTGGGAGACCTTATACCTGGAGTGATAAGAGCCTAACCCTGTCAGTGATTTCTAAAATGGGCACCAATGCCCCAAATTTTTCTTCCAATTCACAACTACTCAAAGGAAACAACTATGTTACATGGAAGACTAAAATCAAGACACAACTTGAGTTTGAAGAGATCTGGACTGTTGTGAATGGTACTCTAACCAGATCAACTATTGATACAACACAACAATGATAGTTTGATAAAGTAGATCAGAAGGCCAAACTCATCATCTTGTTTGGAGTTTCTGATGATGTGCAACCCCACATTCAAGATGCCAAAATAGACCAAAGAAGCGTGGGATAAGTTGAGCACGGTATACGAGGCTAAAAATAAGAATGTCATACTAAATTTTTAGAGTCAATTACACACACTGAAGTTCAAGAAAAATGAAAAAATCGAAGCTTTCTTGAGAAGAGTTATAGAGTTTGAGGGCTTCACTTCTAGCCCTGGGAGAAGTGGTCACAAATGAAGCTCTTATTCCCATTTTTCTAAGAGCTCTCCCTTCTTCTTACCACATTCTTGTAACAAAACTAAACTTGTCTGATATGAAAGTTTGTTTTGACAAGCTAGTAAACCTACTACAAAAAGAGGAAGCCATGCATAATAAGGATGATGAAGAGGATCAGTCACTTTATTCAAATAAAAAATGGAAAGGAAAGGGAAAATGAAAACCTAATTCCTATCAAAATTTCCAACATCAGAATCAATATCAACATCAAGGGGAAAAACAATAAGAAGAAATGTCCAATCTGTAAAAGAGGACATGAATTGAAAGATTTTTGGTATAATACTTATAAGAAAGGTTCATCAAGAAATTTTGACCTCAACACCAAAATCTCACAAGGGACATTCAAACTACAATCAAGGGCAGAAAAAGGGGAACTAGAAAAGAAGACCCCATCAGCAAGGAAATATTGTTGAGCAAGAAGAACATTCAGATAATGAAGACTACTTGTACATTGTTCATCAAGTGAACCCTCCACGTCATCTAGTGATGTCTGGTATGTTGATTCAAGAGCCACTCGACACATGACTAGCCACAAAGACTAGTTTACTTCAATGAGGGACATGCCTTTGAAAAACCATGTTTCATTGGGTGATGATTCTTCATATACATTTTAGGGGATTGGGAACATTTCTCTACCCTTGGTTCACACAATTGTAGACTATCAGATGTCTTATATGTCCCTAGGTTGATAAAAATCTGCTTTTAGTCAATCAAATCCTAGATCACAACTTAAAAATTGAATTTGATAGTCATTCCAAAGAAGAAAATGTGTTTAATTCGAGACAAATCACGAGGCTCAAAAATAGTTGCAAAATCCTCCAATGTGGGATACATGTTCCATCTTGATTTTTCCACAAAGATGATCAGGAACTTGTGGCTAAGAACTCTACCTCTTGCACAATTGTGGCATTAAGACTTGGTCATGTTAGTTTCAAGTATCTCGAGACACTTCACCGGCACAATATGGTACATGGTTTACCATCTCTTCAGAAGGATACAGACAAGTTTCCTCACTACCTAGCAAGAAAACAACACAGAGATTCATTCCAGAAGAGTACTTTTTGAGCTCATGGCAAGCTTGACTGGTTCATACCAATATTTTTGGTCCAATGCAACCGATTCATTCTAGATTTCAATATTTCATGCTTTGTGTTGATGACTATTCAAGAAAAATGTGGATTTTTTGTCTTCACAAGAAAAGTGAAGCTTTTAAAACCTTCAAGAAATTCAAAGTAGTGTTGAGAATGAAACTGGTCATCACATCAAAACTCTTCACTCAGATCGAGGGGGAATTCACCAATAATGAGTTCAAAGACTACCTACAAGCTCACGAGATTCATCGACAAATGCCTCCTCCACACACACCATAACAAAATGGTGTTGTTGAGAGAAGAAATCGTACTATCATGGAAATGGTGTGATGCATGATCGATGATTCTAGACTAGCAAAGACATTTTGGGTAGAAGCAACAAAGACAATAATGTATTTGTTGAACAGTGCCCATAGTTTCTCTTGATGGAGTAACACCACATGAAGCATGGTCAAAGCAGAAACCATCTGTTGCACACCTTAGAGTATTTAGGTGCAAAGAAAGTATGCACATACCCAAGCAGAATAGAAAAATTGGATATGAAGTCACAAAAACTCATCTTCATTGGGTACAATGAAGAAACTCTTGGGTATAGATTGATGGATCCAAAGACCAGAAAATTATACACTAGTAGAGATGTTGAGTTCTTTGAGAAGAAGGAAGCAAAGGCTCCTCCTCTAGACTCACCTAATGTAGATTCTTCACCAGTTGTAAAAACTAAAGCTGATGTTCCCACAGATGATGAAAGTGATGATGGGGATGATGGTGATGATCTGATAGAACCACGACCCATAGGAATAGTTCAACGTATGCCCAAGTGGTATACTAGCACATTACAAGATGCAAGAATGGATGATCCACCGATACATCCACCCTTGGACCACGAAATCAAAATAAAACAAGAAAAAGTAACTTTTCTTTTATCAGAAGAGTTATTGAATTTGATGAGCCCTTTACTATAGATCCAGAAGCCCTATAGTCAAAAGCTTGGAAAGATGCCATGGATTTGAATATCAATCAGAATGAAAACAACACTTGGTAGCTTGTTGATATTCCACTAGGGAAGAAACCCATTAGATGCAAATGGATATTCAAAATGAAGTACAAAGAATATGGGACAATGGACAAGTATAAAGTGAGACTAGTAGAAAAGGGGTATGCACAAAAATAAGGCATTGACTATGAGGAGACATTTTCTCCCACAACTAAGATCAAAATGATCAGGATGATCTTTTCTCTAGCTGACATAGTTTGGTTGGAAATTCCATCAGATGGATGTAAAAAGTGCCTTCTAAATGAATATTTACAAGAAGAAGTCTATATGACTCAACCTGAGGGATATGTTGTACCTGGTCAAGAAGTAAAGGTATGTAGACTTAGGAAATATTTGTATGGCCTCAAACAGGCACCCCGGGCATGGTACATCAAAATTAATGAGCATCTCATACAACATGGATTTGTTAGAAATCCATATGATCCCAATATTTACCTCAAAAAGAAAGGGGGAGATTATGATTGTCATTGTTTATGTCGATGATCTAGTCATCACTGGAAGTTCAATGAGGATGATCGATGCAACAGAAGAAAGATCTTAATCGATCATTTGACATGACAGATCTTGGGCTAATGCACTATTGTCTTGGATTAGAAGTATGGAAAAAGAGAATCACATCTTTGTTTCTCAGATGAAATATACCAAGACGATGCTCAAGAAATTTAGGATGATGGATTTCACACCAATTGCTACACCTATGGAGAATAGATTATAATTATCTCATTTAGATCCATCTCCTGAGGTAAATGCCACTCTCTATCGACAGTTGATTGGGAGTCTCATTTACCTGACCTACACTAGACCATATATCATCTTTGTAGTGAGATATCTATCCAAGTTCATGTAAGAACCCAAAGTTTTTCATTGGAAAGAAACAAGGCACATCTTGAGATATCTCAAAGGATCAATGGATCTTGGTCTAGAATACAATAATAATGACAACTTCTTCTTGTTAGGATATTTGGATTCAGATCATGCAGGCAATATTGATGATAGAAAATCCACTTTAGGGTTTGTGTTCTTTATGGGATCTAGACCAATATCATGGGGAAGTAAGAAACAACACTTTGTTTCTCATTCTTCCATAGAAGTTGAGTATCGTTCTGCAAGAGAAGCTGTTTGTGAAGCGATTTGGCTACATCGCATACTCGAAGGACTTGGAATACCACAAGACAAACCAACCACCATGTATGTTGACAATGAAGGTGTTCTCAAACTTGTTCGCAATCCAGTTTTTCATGAAATAACAAAACATATTGAGGTACAGGACATACATTTCATACTCAAGAATGTCTTGAAGCACAATATACAACTTTTATTTTTGTCTAACAAATTGAAAAATGATAAGATATCTTCATGAAGTCACTTGCACGTGACAAGTTTGATTTGTTCAAAGAGCTTCTCTCCTCATCCTCGAGGATATAAAAAATTAAGGGGGAATGTTAGGTAAATATATTATTACCTTAGTTAATTATACATTGCATAGTTAGATTATCTAATTATTAAATTTTATATGGTTATATTCATTTATAACCTTTTGTATTATTTATTTTTGCATTATTATTATGACTATATGTTTTTATTTAATTTGGTTATGCTTTCTAGATTACCTTTTTAGAAGCTTATATGAATTAGTTTATTGTTGCACTTGTGCAACATATTTATGTGTATGTATTCAGCTATAAAGTTCTTATAAGAATTGTAGCACTCCATTGTAATTGATTGAATGATTTCACATTAATAAAATTATACAGATTTCATCCCTATTTGTGAAATTACATGTGCCCCAATCATTTTTGAACTTTCCTACCACTTTTTGGGCACTTTCTAGCCATTTCAACTTCTTATATTTTTGGTGGTCAGCCATTTTGAGGTTAATTACAAAATTAGATTAAGAGAACCCTATAAATATAAAGTTATGAGACCATAATGAGGGACCAAGCACTAGTCACTACTATCATCCACCTAGAGTTGCATCCATTAGCTCCATCACAAGGGACAAGGCTGGTTCATCTACATCACACAAGTATAGGAGGAGATTCTAATCTATTTCATAAACCATTCTATTACATTCTTACATCTAGTTATTGCTCACTACTTCACAAAGTGCTACTCAAACAAGAGCACCTAGGGAACATGATGCACACACGCACATAACTATAACTACATTTTGGTCCAAAATGTAGTGTAACACTCAATTAGTAAGCCAACCTTTGTGGCGGTTGAGGTCACTCCAACCCATTCATTTGCATTCTAATTTTTTTAGGATTTCGATACTCCTTTTGTTCTTTTGCATGTCTTCTATACATCTTGAATTATTAGCGACACCTAGCGTAGTGTAGCAAATCTGATGCGACAAACATCAAGGGTTTTAGACCACCTGCTAAACCTGTGAAACTAAGTTCTAGACCTTTTTCACATACAAGGGCGACAATTCATTAGACTAGAGCACCCAAAATCTCCTTTGTCCTTCTATAGGCATCCCAGTCTAGATAATTAGTCCATATCTGTCCTAATTTTTAGGACCTCTACACAATCGTTCCTACTTTCATTATTATTATGTTCATTCTACGACACATATTCCATGAGCTCCTCAAATAAGCTAAGTCATTCCCATACTTATCTTGCATATTAGGGTTTCTACTTTTATTATAGTAGTTGGTTGGGTCATTTTCCATACTTATTTATTACATTCATTTACTATATTTACATTTCTTTCTATATTAGATTAACTACACATTTCCCCATTTTTAGTTAATAATTTTGGTGAATTTGACATATTTCACACTTAGGATCCTCATTTTTCCTCTCTCATGCCTACCAAATCTGCTCAAGCTTATTTATCTGATTTACTTAAGAGATATCCCAATTGCCAGGTTGTTTTGTAAATATCCCTAGACATGTTGTATCTTGATGACAATATGCCACCACAAAAATAAGTCCTATATTCACTCATCTATTTGACGACCCTAGTGATCCTCCATCTAATCAACCCATGTTGGACTAAATCCACACTCTACATAATTTATTTCAAGACAAATTTAAGGCCATGGAATCCATGATTATATCTCTCAAATCTAAAATTCAACAGCTTAAGGATGCTTCTCAATCACATGTTTGTGCTCCTTCTACATCTTATATGCAATATATGTCCACTACATGTCATTTATTTGAATCTCAAGACATGTCATTTCCTGAGCCTCTCATATTTAAGCATAATACTATGCAACATGACATTCTTATTCAGCTCCTTAGTCATCAGTTGATCACTCTACCACTTACTCATTACTATTCTCCTTATTGGTTAGAAAAATATCAAGTTATTCCATATTACAATTATCATCAAATCAATGGATATAATGACAATGATTTCCACACCTTGCTATGAATAATAAAAAATCTTAAGTGTCAAGGATTTATTTCATTTTCAACACAAAATTCTAATACAAATGATAAATCCCACTAGGTTCCTAAATTTGATTCATCTATATCTAATGAGCATCAGGCCAACGTTACTCAAGCACCTTCTAAGAAACAACCTCTCATAATTAGTTCACCATCTCCTCTACTCTACCATCTACATCACATCACCAAGTCAATCACGTACTAATAAATTGTCTATCATATCACTAAGTCGACCTAAACAACCTCCCTTAAAATTCAAAAACTTGGCCTCCTCTCAAGTATAAGCTCCAACCAATTACTTTTATCAAAGCAACTAATTGTCATACTAGCGATCACGTCACATTACAAATTCCACCACAATTGCATGATCCTATCATTACTTTTGTCTACCATGCTTCCACCCTAAACAAAATATTTGTCTTTTGTAGGTGACTCTTATCACTCTACCCTCCCGATGACACACTCATATTCGTATGGTTCTTATATGACCATTGAGGGGTCTTTTACAATTAATAACCTCGTTTCATATATTACATTTGCATATATATATCCATTATATAACCACTCATACATATATAAATCTATAATCATCTATCACTCCTCACACATACTATATGATTTCTCATTATTTATTTCATTACCAATCAATCTTGCAAAAATTTGATACTTCACCACCTTCATACATCATTTATCAAATAGTACATGAATTATCACACACTTGGGGGTGTAGCATTTACACCCCCCCTCATATTAGAATCACCACATCCCTCATACTTTCTCATCAATTTCTTAGCATAGGAATGCTCATCACACATTTTAGCATCATCATTACCCAATGACAAACTCTCGTGCTTCGGTTCACACTTGAATTTTGAGGGATTACTACACATGAAACCCACACACTACACATTAGGTACCACACATCACATCTTGTGTCATACATTCTACATTTAGTCTATATCATTTCAATCTTTACATATATTTACATCACACATCATACTTTTCTTCATCATACATATACAACACTTTCATGGTCTACTATTACTCTACTCTAGCATTTTACTTACTACATCGCACACATCATTACACTCATTAGTCTATATCATACATTACATCTTATACATCATATATTACACATTCTACTCATCACATGGTCATCTATTATCATCATACATATTACATTATCTTCTACGTGCTGCACTCACTACCCTATGATGTATTTTATTTCCTTGGTCCATACTCAACTGCCGAGGGTTTACAAATCAAATGGACCTTATCATACTCATGCATTTATCATTCACCCTTCTATCATGCAACATTACTAGGATAGTGACATACACTATAGGCTAAATGGTCACCTACTCTATCATCTTGTAGTGGTATACACTTTAGGCTACATCACCACTCCTTTTGTTTATCTTATAGTGGTATACACTTCAGGATACATCACCCTAACTTTTATTCATCTAGTAGTGATATATGATTTATGCTACATCATCACTCATATATTCATCTAGTTGTGATATATGCTTCTGCTATAAGGGTCACACACACACACACATCATCCCTCACCAAATTTCACCAATACATACATAATCATCATCACAACACATTAGAAACAACACACTTTGACCATTTCCCGATGACAAACTCTCATTTACGGTTCATTCTTGACTGCTGAGGGGGAAGAAAAAATGAACCTCATTGCATACATTTCATTCAATCGGGGGCACACGAATCCTATCACTCCATTTTTTCATTCCATTCCATCTATCTAAAACATATGGCATATTATGGTTTCTTTTACTCTTGCTTACTTTTTTTTGTTCATGGTCTCTTTATTACACATGCTAGTTAGCTTACTTATATGTCATTTATCTATATCATACACACATGCGTGTTCACACCTTTGTTTATATGTGATCAATGATACATGTTTCTTACATGCAACATCGATGCTTTCCTTCTACCCTTCCTACATTGGTTGTTGGGGGCATCCACATTCATCTCTCATAGGTGCTATTGTTTCATGTTGTACTTAGCACTTTACATTACTTTGTTATAAAAAAATTTACACACTAGTTATCTTTCTATCATGCTAACAATTGCTTCATGTGTAACATTTGTTAAGTAGGGATATTTACTTCCATTCTTATTTGTTATATTTCTTATCTATTATTTTCTCTTATTTGTAGGCATTTCCCTATGTTTGGTGTGCACACTTGTTTGTTGTTGTATGCGGCCATGATGGCCTTGCGTGTCTTGTGACATCATGAGTGGTGTCCCATGTTTACAACCCTTTGTGGTCTACTTTTTCTTCTTGCGTGTTTACATTACTACATTTTTTGGTAGCTTATACAAAGTGTTTACGTAGCTTATACAATGTTTTCTATATGCCTACTTGTTTTTACTAACACTTTTCTTTTTCTAGCCTTCTTTTTGTGTGCACATGTTGGTTTCTACCAAGTGCATTCCTTTCCCCATGTAGGGAAGAGTTTCAAATTTCATGTGGTTGGTCATCTTTTAGGGCCACATTATCCTATATCGGTGATGTTGCATGTGCCCCCAAAGAGGGGGTATAATTTGGGGTTTTAAATACTACACATCGTAGTTACATCAGGTTCAATTTAGTGCACTTTCCACCCTTGGAATTATGGGTTACATACAACGAGTGGGTTCAGACCATTCTACGAACTTCGTACACAATGCACTATTTTATAGGACATGGTAGTCCTTAACATTATAGGAAGTAGTTGAATTTTGGAGGATACAATGGAATTCCTCCCTATACTTCTTCATCTAGTGGTGTTAAATCCCACCCAAAAATACAAGGATTTAAAATCTCTTCACACACATTTAGGTAAGTAGTTACAAGTTGGAGGATACAACAGAATTCCTCCCTACACTTTTTTGGCATATGGTGTTAGATCACGCAAAAAACCTTAGCAGCAGAGGATATCCTTCTACAATCTCTTTCTCGACATGGATCAAGTGCACATGTTCCATTTTTTTCATTTGCATATTTTACATTCACATGATTTTTACACTTATATACATGCATCTTTTACATTGCGTTTTTACAAATACATACATATATATTTGACTACTTGATCATTTTCTCCTTATAGATCCAACCATATGAGAAACACATAGTCAAATGGGGGAAACAACAACAAACAATAACGACATCAACAAAAATAATTTATGGCAACACACACCATACTAACCATGTAGGTACATCACACACATCAACAAATACACACGCGTTTCCCCTAGGTTCACTCTCATCACTTTTTTGCACTTTTTCATCTTTAGTTTCCATACTCCATCATATTTTTGTCATTCCACACTTTGTCTAGTCCTTCGACATGTTTTCTACTACAATATTCATGGACATCGGTACACATCTCTATCTACTTTATGTTACCGAGCTTTCGCTCACCAACATAAAGTGGGGGAAAATGTAGACACAAAATCATGCACTTTAGACATTATTTAGTCCCGATCTCATACTACTATTTAGAAGGTTTTTGAGTGAAGAAAGTACTAATTAACCCCCATTTTTTGGCCATCTTACTTTATTTTCTTTCATCATTTCTAACCTCTTGCATTCACATGCCCAGTTATATTTTATTGTTTATCATAATTTTAGTTTTGATTGGGGCACCCAGTTAGTCTTGGGCGCCCATGGGCGCTCTGGTCCCACTAGGGGCCTTGATCCTTTTGAATTTCCCACCACTTTTTGGGCACTTTCTAGCCGTTTGAGCTTTCTTATCTTTTTGGTGGTGGCCTATTTCGGGTTAATTATGAAATTAGATCAAGATAACCTTATAAATATAAATTTATGAGACCATAATGAGGGACCAAGTACTAGTCACTATTATCATCCACCTAGAGTTACATCCATTAGCTCCATCACAAAGGACAAAGATGGTTCATCTGCATCACAAAAACATATGAGAGGATTCTATTCTATTTCATGCACAATTCTATTACATTATTACATCTAGTTATTGCTCGTTAATTCACAAAGTGTGACTAACATAAGAGAAGCTAGGGCACATGATGCACACATGCACCGAAACTACATTTAGGTCTGAAATGTATTACAATGCTCAATTAGTAAGCTGAATGTTGTAGAAACTGAGGTCAGTCCAACCCATTCATTTACATTCTTCTTTTTTAGGGTTTTTACACTCCTTTTGGTCTTTTGCAGGTCTTCTATACATCTTCGATTATTAGCGACACCTAGAATAATGCAACGAATCTCATGTGACACACAACAAGGGTTTCGAGACCACATTCCGAACCTCATGAAACTTAGTTCGAACTTTTACACATACCAGGGAACCCATTCTACATACCAGAGCACCTACACCCTAGTCCCTTCTCAGGTGCCCCAGCCTAGAGAATCGGTCTAGATCTTTCCTTTTTAGGACCTCTACACAATCGTTCTTGCTTCCAGTTATTCTATTTATTCTTTTGTGATGAGTCCAAAACAAGCTCCTCAAATTGTCAAATTCATTCCCATAATTCTCTTGCATATTAGGGTTTCTACTTTTATTAGATTAGTTGTTTGGGTCATTTTCCATACTTGTTTATTACATTCATTTACTATATTTACATGTCATTCTAGATTAGATTAACTATACACATTTCCCCATTTTTAGTTAATTAAAAATAACACCAAAATATAGAAAGGTGATCATAATATGCAATTATAATGACTCATCCACTTCAAGGAGAAACTTCTAAACCATACAATAAGCCTCAAGTGATTAATATGACAATCCTATACTATGCACTAACTCCTATATGTATCATATTATGTTATGCAAAGTGCCAAGGTGCCCACTAAGAATAAATAAATATTATATGACGTGATAAGAGATTATGTTAGCCACATTTTGACTACCCATATCTTGGTATATGAACTAGGATTAAGGGTATAACATTCCCTAAAAATTGTTCTCTTTTGTTAGTAATCTCTAGATGTTACTATTGAAATGCTTCATCTTCCCATGTTACATCCTCAAGTCCAAATTCTTCAACCTAATCGGATACTTGGTGATGGACCTTGTCCTCAAATTCTGATTACATGTCTATAGGATTCCTTTAGGCTCCAAGATGATGTGCCCCTCCTCATCAAGCTCTAGTAATACTAACTGAGAAGAAACCTTTTGTCTAATGACCTTCTTCAAGCAAGCAACATGGAAAACTAGATGTATTTTTGGTTGACCGAGGAAGCTCTAGTTTATATGCCACACTACCATTTTTGCAAAACTTCATAAGGACCATAATATTTAGCTGGAATCTTATTATATTTTTTATGTTGTTTCAAATATAGTTTCTTATATGGCTGCAATCTTAAAAAATAAAGTCTCCAACTTTAAAGCTTCACTTACTTCAATATTGATCAAATTATTGCTTCATGTGGTTTGTTGCCATTACCAAATTTTATTTGAGGCTAGAGAAAACCTATTTTTGGTGATGAATTTACTCTTCAACTACTCTTCCTTTATGATAGAACCTCAAGTTGGAGGTGAGGTATGGTGGATGGTAATTGTACGATGGAGAAGTGACGAGCGAGCATGGGAATCTACAAGTAACTCTTCCTCACACCCGACCTCCCGAGGTCGTGCCGAGACAGTCGATGGGGATGGAATATACGTGGGATGCAGACAAGCTAGTTAGGCAATCTTATGTCTTTGATGCGCACTAATGGAATCTGCGAATCTAAGGCAAAGAAGTCCTTCTAACTCGAATCGGCATGATAGATCGATCAGTCCAAGGATGATGACTTGCTCAAGGCTCCAATCAATATTGAGCTCTGGCATGATCTGACCTATGGGTTATGGGATACGGGGAAAATGACCTGGAATCATTTCGTGTATATCTCCAGATAAGGTCATAAGATGGATGATGGATATGGTGGATCCTACGGGTGATTATCTAGTCTAGTCTAGAACTCTTTAGCTTTGTTAGCTGCTATGTCTAACAAGGATAACTAGTGCAATAATGGTTGGCGGAAGTGGAGTGGATCTAAATACTAATGTGCGTAAGCCAACATCAACGTCTAATTGACCTGTGGGTCTGTTGGGTTGTGGGATCTGTGAATCACAACCATAGATTTGTGGTTGTTGTGGACCTCTAATGGTCATGTGTGGAATCAGTCCCTAATCCCTAGTATCCAATAGTCGTATGCCTTTTCGGCCTCTATATTGAGAAATAACAGTTGTGTAATCTTCTCAGAGTACCTTACAGGCATTCTAGCAACCTGAATTCTTAAGCTAGTATCTATATCAGTGAAAATATCTCTTGTGTCTGGATGTGGGACCAAAGGGTCACAGCCGAATGTTTGCTCTCTTTCAAGCCCTTCTACGGTCATGTGGATATTTACCTAGGGTAATTTGTAGTTTGGCTGGTTTGACCAAAACGTGTGTGCTTGGTCGTCTTCTATATTTAACCCTCTTAACTGTGAGCTGATTTGTTGTAAGTCTATTGTTGTTCGGAAGACTTGGATTCTAAGATTCTGATCTATATCAGTTGTTGTTGTAACAAGATTGGGCTGAGGCTCTATTGGCTCGAAAATGTATTCTCTGGGCTCCTAGGTCCCGTGATTTTCATACAAAAAGGAAATTATATAAATCTAACTAATGACGAATAAACTATGCAAGATACATCTATGTATATTCTTCTAGTTTTTGTATTTTTCTGATGAACTATTTGAACGAACTTGAAAGAGCAACTATTTCAAATATATCTAGAAATTGACAACTAAACTAATAATGAAATTAAAACAAACAAAGTAGCCGAGTATAGCTACTTGCCTGCATTTGTAAATCTATTCTAAATAACTAGATAACTAATCTAATCTATTTGAAAGACTCTCGATCCTACCTCAGAAGTGAGGAGTGAATCATAGTTTCTCAGAAACTATCAATCCCCATAGCTTCCCCGGCAATATCGAAAGTGAGATTAACTGAAATGAAATGATTGACTACTCTATTTGATATGTTTTAACTAGAACTTTGAAAGCTTGAACCTGGATTTTGTAGAACAGTGGTGAATCCGGTTGTGTGTGGCTTTGTCCCCTCAGTGTGATCTCCTCGTTCCTTCGTGCTCACGTGGATCCAAAAAAGTGTGTGATGTTAGCATCAATCAGAAGTAGGTATTGGGACAATGGGAGTTTAAGATGTAGACTGAATACAATGCAAGTAGGAGAGGGATAGTGCAAGAGAACAGAGCTTGGCTTATGTAATTCCTAGTGGGATTTATTGTGAGTCATATAACATAAAATGTCCAGAACCTGAAACTATCATGTTTGATGAAAAAACCTACAACTTTAATGGCTTCCTACTAAAAATCAAACTATCCTATTCCAATGAATTGCATGAAATAGTAACAACACTAGCACAAGAAGATTATGTGGCTTCCTAATAGCTAAACAACACTAACCATGCATGCAACAAATAAAACTATGAATTCCTAAGCAAAACTAAAATACTAAGCTATTGAAATGAGAAATTGAGAGGAAAATTTGAGGGGCCATTTTCTTGAGCACAAGCCAGCTATTTATAGAATTCCCATTTACCCAAAGGTGAAAACCAAATTGAACTCTTTAACCATAAACAATGCAAAAACACTATTCTAGGGAACCAGAATCATAAATACAAGCAAAGGTGGTGGAAAAAGTTGGTAAACGTTGAAATTTACGTGAGTCGCGTTAAAAATAACATTCTGGAAAATGCGTGATGGACCGCCACCCTAAGCAAGGTAGCGGTTACAGATCGCCGCTTCTACTCGGCAACGGTCAAGAGATCGCCGCCCAAGCAGGTGGCGGTTTCACATCAAGACCGAAAAGCAAAGGAAAAGAGAGGGAAGGAAAAAGTAAAGCATGCAGGGGCTAAGTGGGGCATGCAGGATGTTAATGCATACTTGGAGAGATTTTTGGATCCCAAACACCTTACGAGGAGAACTGTATCATCATTGGGGCACGTGTAACGTTGTTTCGGTGGTGTAGTACCCTAAAATTTTTGGTACGTACATATTGCCCCCTCGGAGAAGCATTTTAGGCATGAAGGGGCGTAGAACAGTGGGTCTGAGTATGGTGGTCCCAGGGGGAAGTTAGAATTTATACTTGAAAAGTCTGTGTGTCGAAATGACGCCCTCCAAGATTCCTGCTACCTACAAAATGAAAAGAGGACTCAAGTGCAGATAGATAAAATAAATCAAAAAATAAATACTAAAATAATATGAGATGAGGAGGTACCATTTGTGCGGGAATAAGAACTTACCTCCGTCGTGCTCCAAACCTATGAAAAGGGGCATTCAAAACAAGTCAAGATGCTATATATATAAAAGTGGGCCCATTTTCCTATTCATTTGCACGTGTGTCGATTTGATTGATTTTGAGCTCTGGGACCCATAGTGACGGTTTCTGGCGAGAGTATAGTCAAAATGTTTGGGACGAGATTGTGATCATGCCTCACGAGCCGAACACCAACCTATGAGATCATAGGTTAGTTTTTCTCGATTTACTGTTTTTATCCCCAAAATGTTAAAATGGTGAAATCTTTGTCATGGGGGGATTATTTTTGAAAATTTCAGTTTTAATAGGGTCACTTAGGGGGCTAATGGGTAGGCTTTGTTTTAGTCAAAATGGTCTTTGTTTGTGTTTTTAGGCATCATTTAGGGCATGTGACCCACGTGGAAATTTGGGACACGACCACGCCCCGAGCAGTGGTGGTGGTTACACGACCATCACCCTGAGCAGGGGCTACGGTTACAAGACTACCACATTTAAGGCGAAAATTATGGAACCGCCGTCATGCTTAGGGTGGTGGTCCTTCACAGAATGCCTAAATAATACTTATTTGAATTTGTTTTTGCGTTTCTAGCATTCTTATATGTTTTAATGATTTTTCCAATGTCATTTTGAATACTTACTCCTTTTTGTGTGTTTTTGGGTGTATACAAGTGAAGGAGGAGTATATCGATGGAGCCGAGAGAGAGAGTGTGTGACTAGCTTCCAGTAGTATTGGATGCCCTTTCTCAGGATGAGCAAGACACTCTTCAGAGGGCCGGTATATTGCGTATATCACGGGTCCCGCATGTTGCACCTTCTAGTCACATACTTTGTGACTTGTTTTCATATTGGGATGTTGATCAGAACACTTTCCGATTTCTAGGAGTCAGGGGTGAGTGGACCATTACTTTGGAGGATGTTTACCGCATCTTGGGGGTCCCGATCATCGGAGATGACTCACACTTGAGACAAAGAGGGTTCACGGGCTCAGATAGCATAGTGGGCTTCATATATGGGAGACGCAGTTATCTCCACTATTTCGAAGAAGAGGGTGAGGGTCCGATCTATTCCTAGCCTGCCTATCCCCCTGATTTGTTAGGCCATTATGGGGGTCCTTGCCTCGAGATTGATCGGGACAAGGGAGGAGACACTCTAATTTATTGTTGGTCCCCCATTATTGCACAGATTGAGGGACATGGCCGGATTTATGCCTGGGGAGCCGACATTCTTGGGACCACTTATCATGATTTGTACTGGTGGTTCATTTATAGGGGCAGTCCTTGAGCCATCTGACCCTAGTTATGAGCTGGTTCTACGAGTGTTTCATCCCTTATGGGAGAGGTGTAGAGGTGGCAGATCCCGGAGCCGTGAGGGTAGCCGATGGACATATATGTTGGTACTCGAGCACCCCACTAACCGGTCCACCTCCCGACTACTGATGATATGGAGGCCACACCCTATCAGGCCATGGCAGGGTTGTGGGGTGAGGAGGCTCTTACTTTGATCTCTAGCTCTACCACAGGGCAGCTTGTGGACAAGACAGGGAAGGTGGAGACACACCCTTTTGGTCGAGTGCCTCAGTATTTTGGCCTTCCTTACATCGATATACTCCCCCCAGTGGTGCCAGTGTTTAGATTGGTCTCGGAGGCTAGAGGAGGTCCTAGAGGCCGGGGTTGGACTAGTATTACTCCTGGCATTCCCATTGCAGCCAGGCGAGTGGTACATGCTCGAGGGAGAGCCGGTGCTCCTCAAGCACCCTTACTTCAGATTGCCACCAGTCCCGCCCACAATAGCAATGACCCCATTGATATAGACTTTGAGTCCGAGGAGTTCACAGGGGGAGAGACGGAGGAGGAGACTGAGGCTGAGGTCAGTGAGTCGGGCGGAGAGGAGGACAGCAATCCTGAGTGGCATGACACTTAGGATATCTTACAGGTGGAGAGGGCGGAGCAGAGTGCAGAGAGGGTGACCCTAGCTTCAGAGGAGCCACTTTCTCAGGGTTTGGGTGGAGAGGATGAGTCTATAGTAGGACGTTATGTGGCTCCAGGCACAGGAGGAGCACATCAGTCAGCGGCAACATCTGTGGTAGGTGTTGACCCTAGGGATCCATCTTGGAGGCCCAGAGATCTAAGTGAGTTATCATCCTTCTCTTTAATGTTTGTTTTTAGCTATGATTGTCTTAGTTGCTATCTCTCCTTTTGTTTACTTTGTTTCTATCTTTTGAGTATTTCTAATTTGTTTTCTCCTTTGCTTGCAGAGACTATTGACGAGTGGTGAGACCTGATTTGCTAGGTATGCACTGATACCCTGATGATCCCCATGGAGAGGACTCACACGGAGCTATCTGTGGATGCAGGGGAGCCTTCAGCAGCCAGTAGGCATACCGATGTTTTTTCCCCTGTCTGGCATGTGGCCAGGATGGTGACTACCCTCTCGTATCGAGTTGGGGGATACTGACAGAGGCGCCCGATGAGGAGTCATTCTCATAGCAAGAAGGCCGCAGCTTGCTCCTCGGGGCCGTGAGCCCTCTCGTGCACTCTCGGCGCCCGGTGTAGCTGGAGTCCTAGACGTGGGCGTGCACCTTCAGAGGGATCTCATAGGGGTTGAGAGGCCGCATGGCTCTCTTAGATTGTTTGTATGATGTATTTTGTATTTCCCGGGCTCTTTGAGCATTTTGACCATGCTTAGCACATGATGGCATTGTATAGGAAACTTGATTATATATATATATATATATATATATATATATATTTATATTCTTTTGGATCGACTCTTGGTATCTAGTTCTTTGTGACGTGTTTCTACATGTAAACTATAATGTTGTTTTTATATGCTTTTCAAATGTATGCAATGGAGAATAAATGATACAAATGCTTTCTTTCTTTTTGTATTTCGTGATGCTGATATATGATAATGTAGACACAATGTGATCTTTGAACTTTAGTTTCTATAAGCAATTTTTCAAGTACTTTATATTTGTTTTGGTGAAATGAGATGATAAACTGGTATGATAAGCGAGATGAACTTGCCCCACTCCTAAATCCACGTAACTAGTAAGATGTGACGGCTCACTACCAAGAGCTAGAAAGGGCACAAGCTATGAAATTTGTTGAATGATAGTGATGAGAGATAGACAAAGATTTGGTGGAACCAAATTAGGATGCTACAAACCTACTCTACTCGAGTGACTCCATAGTTTAGAATGCTACTTGCTTTGTGGTTTATCTAGACTTAGATCCGTAGATGGCCACATGGTAGACAAAATCTAGTTTTGGGGTTTTGAGCTCTCTTGGAATTTTGGACATCTGATTCATTTGTTTTTGACTTAAGATTGCAAAGGTTTATTTGAACCATTTACTTATGACCTTCAACGTTTTGTTAAGAGGACCCCCTACACCTTGCCCCATGCTACTAGTAAGAAGCGTGGGCTTATCACCATGGACAAGGTATAGGCGAGTAAGGGCATTCCCATCCTTTCCCAACCCTACGTCACTAGTAAGAGATGCAAGCTCATCACCGAAGGTTGGTAGGGCAAGGAAATGTGTAAAAATAAATTTTTTTGTTTGATCTATATTTGACTTGTTTATTTGAGCAAAATGTCAGTATGTTCTTACTTCCAAAGAGATATACATATGGGATAGATGTGACACTATGAATCTTCTAGAACAGACCATAGGTAAGACACCTATTCTAGGAAGAAACCAAATGTGAGAACAAGCATGCAGACCTTGGTATGGTTACCATTAAGAATTTTTCATATCTAGATTTATTTAATGAAATGATTCTGAAATGGTTGATGATGTTATGAAAATGAAGAAGTATGATTGGAATGCTAATGTCAATACCATCAGAAGTTTGTAATGAATTTCTTTGAGAATAAGTTCCTTGATCACAAAATTGTATGAAACAAGTGGACCAAATGAACCTAACTACATGAAGATTCAATGTAGGTATAATTGTACAAATAGTGTATCGTTGCTTATGCATAGAATCATTTAAGATGCAAGGAATTGACTGTTTCATTGAATTCCTTGCCTTCCAGTGTACATAAGAGATATGCACGATTTCCATAGTCTTTCGTGACTCCATATGGGCCCAACCATTTGGGCTGGAATTTCCTTCCTTCGTCAGTCTTTTTATCGATCCGGCTATCTAGTCTTAGAACTAGATCTCCTTCATATATATC
This sequence comes from Taxus wallichiana var. yunnanensis, assembly GCA_018340775.1. Lineage (NCBI taxonomy): Eukaryota > Viridiplantae > Streptophyta > Pinopsida > Cupressales > Taxaceae > Taxus > Taxus wallichiana. Next base: position 265,396,657 of record CM031236.1, read on the forward strand.
TCGTTCATAGACCTTTTCATTGATCTTCTGCACACATCCGGTCAAAGATAGACTCTATGTCATTGTTCAACATCCTAACCTTTGGCCTCATCTAGGTTTTCTAGTTGGGAGAGACGTGCTTCTTTATAAGCGTCTTCATCTAGAATCCCTTGTAATGAGATGCGAGACTGGGTATGTCAACCTCAAGTGGGAGAACTGCTTTTGCTCTTAATACTAATGAGAAAGGAGTTGCTCCCGTGGGTTTTTTTATTGAGGTTCAAAGTGGGCCCACAAGGCCGTATAGCTTTAAAAGCCAATATTGTTTATTTTCTTTTACCGTTTTAAGGAGAATAGCTTTCAATGTTTTGTTTGTTACTTCACCTTTGCCCGTTGGCTTGAGGGTAATGCAGGGAAGTCAGATGATGGTTTATATTAAATTTACTTGTATAGCTCACTTAACTTTTTCATTCTTAAAGGAAGTACCATTATCTAAGATGATGATTTGTGGGACACCGTACCTCTGAAATGATCTGGTTAAAAATGAACTTGGTGATCACGGCACTGGTACATAAGGTAAGAGGCATAGCCTCTACCCATTTGGTAAAATACTCAATGGGCCGTGATTATGAAGTTATGACCATCTCATTGACAAGGGAGAGAATTTCCCTATCAAATCTAGGCCCCATGTAGAAAAGGGCCATGGAGTAGTGATTGGTTGTAGAGATTGTGACAGCATGTGAATCTCGTGGGAAAAATCTTAGCATTTATGACACTTGCGTACAAACTCTACTGCGTCGTGCTCTAGAGTGGGCCAGAAATAGCCCATCCGATGTATTTTGCGAGTGGTGGCATGACCATCGAAGTGGCCACCACATATGCCACTGTGAGATTCATGGAGAATCTTCTTGGATTCTTCTATGTCAATACACCTTAGAAGCATTCCATCGAAAGCCTTGCATAAAGTAATTGTTCTCTAATAACGTATTTAGCTACAATAATGTGTAACCACCTTCTTTGTTGCGGTGTAACACCTTCTAGATATGTATGGTCCATGATATAATTAATAATATCAGTATACCAAGGACATTCAGAGATGGGAGGTCTAGTTTCGACGTAATATATGCATTCATCGAGAAAGTCCAGATCTACTAGATCACCTCTATCTAATGGGTTATCAGCTAACCAATCTGCAATGATTTGTCCCTTAATGGACTTCTAGTTTACAAAAGTTAATTCGAATTCACCCATTAAGGTTATAAAGTGTCCAGCCTTCTTAGACAAGGACCCTTGAGTGAGGAAAGTTCGTAAATGGTCTGTTTTTATAATGACCCTTGTTTCTTGGTCTAGCATGTAATGTCTCAAGCATTTGGTTGCGAAGACTATGGCAAGGCATTCTCATTCCGCTTTCGTATAACATGTTTCATAGTCGAGAAACATTCAACTAATGAAATAGATCATGCGTTCTCTCTTGTCATCATCTTCTTGGGCCAGCATGCAAGCTAGCGAGACATTGGTAGCTCGCAAATATAAGATTAAAGGGTGGTCTGGCTTAGGAGGCATTAGTGTCAGTGGTGACAACAAGAAATGCTTAACTACTTCGAAAGATTCATTGCAGTCTTTGGTCCAATCAATACTATAATATTTCTTGAGTAGATTGTTGATTGGATGGATGGTAAAGCTTAAATCTAGGATGAATCTTTGGATTGCATCGAGTTTCCCAAGAAACAACCTGATTCTAGATTCATCCAATGGTGGGATCATTTCAAGAACAACCCAAATTTTGGTTGGGTCCACATCGATCCCTTGTGATGATATAATGTAACCTAGGAGCTTCCCTCCTGTCACACCAAATACGCATTTTTCTGGGTTTAGTGTGACTCTGTATTCTAGAAACATGAAAGAATGATGTGGAGCACTTTCGAGTGATCACACACTTCCTGGACTTGGCCAATAAGTCATCTACATAGGATTCCATGATTTTTTATAAGATCGTGAAATATGTATGTCATTGCCATTGGTATGTAGCGCCAGCATTCTTAAGACCGAATGGCATAACAGCGTAGCAATAGGTTCCCCAAGGAGTTATAAACATGGTTTTGGCTTGCTCTTGTTCAAATATTCTGATTTGATTGTATCCTGAGAATCCATCCATGAGAGACAAAAGCTCAAACCCATTTGTGCATCAATGATGACGTCAATGGATGGTAATGGGAATTCATCCTTGGGGCACACTTTGTTGATGTCTCAAAAGTCTATGCAGATGCATATCTTCCCATTATTTTTGAGAACTGGAACGATATTAGATACCCACTGAGAATAATCAATTGGCTTGATGAATCCTACTTGGAGGATTTTCATTACCTCTTCTTTCACCATGAGAGCTACCTTGGGTTTCATTGGCCTCGATTTTTGTTTAACTAGCTTTGCATCTGATTTGGTGATGAGATTATGTACCGTGATGTGTGGTGCAACCCCTGTCATTTCTTTATAATTAAATAAAAATCCTTCTAATGTTCTTTGAGGTTTTGAGTGTGTATTTCTATTTTTTTTGGAGTTAACGAAGATCCTAGTTTCAAGATATTTGGTTCTTCCTTCGTTCCACTTTTAATATCGATCATTTCCTCGATTAACGAAGCGTTACCTTCTTCAAACTCAGGTGGGGTTGGAGGTAGTTCTAGATCTTCTCCATTCTCTACCGCGTGTATGTTGAGTTCCTCTTACGGGGAAGTTCTATCATGGGATTTTCAAAGTAAGAAGATGAATGTGGGATTAAAGACAAATCTACCACATGATGGGTGAGATGTAATGCTGTATATGCGTTTAAGTAATCAATAGTGGCTCTATCACTATCAACGTGATCTAAGATAGTAGATTTGTTCTCGGTTATGTTTGTAGAAATAGGATTTGATACTTTCTTTACTAATGGTTTCGTACGGAGGGACACCGTGAAATGGGTATCCTCTAACTCACTGCTTGGAGTAAAATGTGAAGCTGAGGTTGCTATCAAATCTGCGAGAAGATTTTGTTCTCGTGGGATTGCTTCAATTGATATGAAGTCAAACTCTTTGCTTAAGTCTAATACTACTGTTTTGTAGAGCTGTAAGTGTTCAGCTCTAGTCTCATACACCTCAGAGACTTGGTTTGCTACTAATTGTGAGTCTCCTAACACCCTGATGTTATCAACCCCGAGCCTCTTAGCTATGATGAGACCAAGGAGGAGGGCTTCGTACTCAGCACCATTGTTTGTACATTCGAAATTTAATTTAAAGGTGAATGGTAGGATTTTTCCTTTGGGTGAAGTAAAGATCACACCTGCCCCAGCCCCATAACGACATCTAGCTCCATCGAAATGGAGAGTCCAATATTTACTTGGGAAGATGGATGTTGGGACATTTACTATGTCTACTTCTTCTACTTCGGTTACTTCTACCATGTAGAGTTCTTCTGGAAGAGAACCAACTCCTAGGGTATATCCCATACCTACTAAATCAAATGGCAGGAAGATTGGTAGATCCTATTCTAGAAATTTGAAAATATTTTCATTAGTTCCTAATGATACTGTTTCGACGATGTTAGCCTCATCCTTGAGGGCTAGGATAGTCTTGATTAGGTTCGTAACTTCTAACTCGGTTGTAGGTATCAAATTTTCTTCCGGTTTTACGTCGATTGGTTTATTAAGTTGGTTTTCCGAGTTCAAACTCAAAGTAAATGCATGGCATTTTCTTCAGGTCCACTAGGTGTATGTTGAATGGTTTTAGATCTCCCTTTGCTACGAATACCTTTCCCAAGTGTAGGAATCTTATTTCCTGAAATAACGTAGAAGGGATTGCCTTCATACGGTGTATCCATGGTCGGCCAAGGATCATATTATAGTTGGTTTCCCGATCTATAATATAAAACTTAGTGAGGATTGTTTTGGGTCCTAAGGTGACTGGTAGTATTATAGTCCCAATCAACATGGCTTTAAGGCTATCATAGCCTCTTAGTGTATTCCGAGTCATGGAACAATTTGTTTCTCCATACCCTAGCTTTTGAAGGAAAGAGAAGGGGACTATGTTAACTGCTGCCCCATCATCAACCATTACATGTTTAACATAATTGTTATAAACCCACACTTGCAAATGTAAGGCTGGATCACCTCTACATGCAATCTCAACGTCTATTGGCATTTTGTTTATGTCGAATATAAACTCAGTATCCCTATCCGGCTGCCCGGAGGGTGGATATCAAATTCTATATGGTTTACCTATGTTTTGAGAGGTGGAGTGATGTTAATTAAATGACCTAAACCTAATGCTTCTAAAAGAGCAGCCCTATGGGCAGGGGAGTTCTTTAATAAGTCCAAAAAGGAGATGTGAGAGAAGGTCTTCGTTAGGTCATTAATTAAATCATAGGTACCTACGGGTTTTACTAATGGCTATTGAATGTTATTTATTTCTAGAGGGTAACTTGGACTTGGATAAGAGGAATAATCTCATGTCCTTGTTACGGTTTCCATGGGTAGCTTAGTGTCCAACTCAACTAAACTGACTATCTTGGGTCGTAGCCGATTTCCCAATTATGGTGCAACAGGTGTATTTAGTAAATTCAAGGCTTCATGATCATTGTATCCTGTCATTACACTCTTGTTCATCCCATTTGGATTTAATTTTTGTTATTGTGATTTGGGAGTGGATCATTGAAGATCTTGAGGGGAGCATTTTGAGGGGAGACTGCTCCCGTGAAAGTATTTGGTGCAGGTGTTGCAGGATCTGCCAAGAACATATCTATGAAAAGTTGTCTTTGTTCCTCTGGAAAACGTTGCATGAATTTATTGTAATCGCGGCAAGGCCTAGTGTCATGGCCTCAAATTTTGTGGAAACCACAATACGAGTTGGGATTGTAATTCCTTAGTTATTGGTTTGGCACATATTGTGGTCCAAAACTTTGATTAAACTGTTGACCATTAAATTTTTGTGTTTGTTGTCTTCGGGCTTTGGTTTTGGTTCTGATATCCAGTTGAATTTTGAATTGGAACCTGTGTCTGGGTCTACCTTTTTTTTTTTTGTTGTGGATGATTAAAATCCACCGAATTGATTGTCGGGGTAAACTTGTTTCGTTGATTATTAATCGGCGGTGGAGTATTTACAACATTGGCCTTTTTATCTTGGTCAGTTACTCCATCTGTGGTTATGCCATGATTTTTGTTAAGGATTTTAGGTCCTTGATTGACGTTTGTGGTAGTAGGATAAGTTGTAGTATTATGGCTGGGGGTGATTAGCCTCCCATTTGTTCCATACGTCTTGTGACCGCTATCTATTACCGCTTGATCTATTCGGAGGGTGCTCTCAAGTACTTCATCATAAGTCCTTAGTGGGAACTTCTGGACTTCTTCCTTTACTTCTCTGCTGAGAGAATGAAGGAATAAATTGCATAGTTCCATTTGGTCCATGTTTGGAGCACTTGCCAAAGAATAAAGGATTGTACGCCATCTTTGGATGAAGTGAGAAACAAATTCATTGTGTTCTTGTTTAATGTGCAAGAATTCCCTGATTCCTGTTCTCAATAGTTTGTTCATGTCAAATGCCTTAATGAACTCTGAAACAAGTTGTTTAAACAAATGGATGGAAGCTTCAGGTATTCTATAATACCAATTGAGGGCAATGCCCTCTAAATTTTTGGGAAATATTTTAGCAACAACCCCATCCCAAGGGTACAGTTCTCGAATGGCTATGGCATAGGCCTTAATATGTGCATTTGGGTCTCCTTCCCCTTTGTATTTGGGCAAATCAAGAAGAGGTATTGGAAGCATGACACTTCGTATAGTGAAGTCTAAGGGTTCTTTCAAATACTCTGAATAAGTCCCTATCACATAGGTTTCGACCATTGATGGCGTCTTGAGGGGATGGAGGTGGAATGGGTTGTTGGTATGGCGTGGCATATGAATTTGCAGGGCCATAAGGAAATCCCCGTGGTTGAGAAAACATGCTAGGAGAATAGAACATATCTCCTTGCGGTGATTTGAAAAACATGTTCAAGTATGGAGGAGTGTTGCCTAGGAATGGATTATTTTGTATTAGACCAAAAGGTATCATATTTTCCACCGGAACGGTGTTAGAAATGGCGGTTCTAGTTGGCGTTTGTTATGAATACTAAGGAGGCATGCCCAATGTGCCTATTCCTGTGAGGAGGTCTACTTGGCTAGGATTATGTGGAGGACTGGAAATTCCTGCCTGCATGAATTGAGAATTTTACTTGCTTGAGAAAGTTCTAACCCTCTAACTTTTTCTACTAAAGTTGAGATGAATTCATTTGGTGAGGTCATAGTATTCTACCTTAGTGGCATTTGTTGTATATCCTAAGGTTGTATAGGCATGTGGTACCCCACTATGAACTGATCGTTGCCTTGCCAAGTTTTACCGAGGACATTTCCTATAGGGAGTGGCATGGAGGTGTTTTCTTGAAAAGAGACCTCGAGTTGTGTTTATAGACTTCTTATAGGTGGGTACATATTCCAAGAGCATTTTTTCATTCTGGCATAATGCACTGAATGTTCATCATCTAAAAATGGATATGGATCCAATTGTTTACTAATTTTTGGTCTAAGTAAAACTTGAGGAGATGAACCAGATTCTCCCATAAACGTCATGTTGTTCAAGCCCGAAGGCTCTGGTTGTTGTGTTTGAGCGAGCTGATCCAACTCCTCTATTTGAAAAGATGAACTATATCTAGTCCTTTGAGGTGGAGTTTGTGTTCACAATTGGTTAGTTGAATAGTTTTCTCCCCATGATGAGAGCGAGGGTGATGGTTGTCTATTCAGTTGATCATAATATGCTTCAAGATCTAGGAGAGGTCTACCATATGCATTGAATCCCGACATATTCGGGGGTATATGAATACCTACAGAATAATGGGAAAGAGCAAAGGTGGATGAAAGAAATATGAAACACTAAAATGGGAAAGGTAAAAGGGAAGCAACTATTCCTTTCACGTCAGGTTCACCAATTTTGTTGGTGAAGCCGATGTGAAGGCTAACGAGGTGGAAAAGATGAAAAGTATACTAATTGGAAGAACAAGTAGAAATAAGACTCCGAATCAGAAGGTTGCGTGTTCATTTCATGTCGGGTTCACCAATTTTGTACGATGGAAAAGTGACGAGCGAGCATGGGAATCTACAAGTAACTCTTCCTCACACCCGACCTCCCGAGGTCATGATGAGACAAATGGTGGGGATGAAATATACATGGGATGCGAGACAAGCTAGTTAGGTAATCTTATGTCTTCGACGCACACTAATGGAATCTGTGAATCTAAGGCAAAGAAGGCCCTCCTAACTTGAACTGGCATGATAGATTGGTCGAAAGGATGATCGCTCAAGGCTCTAATCAATATCGAGCTCTAGCATGATCCGATCCATGGGTTGTGGGATACGGGAAAATGACACGGAATCATTTCATGTATATCTCTGACAGGGGTCATAAGATGGATGATGGATATGGTGGATTCTACGGGTGATTATCTAGGTCTAGTCCAGAACTCTTTAGCTTCGTTAGCTGCTATGTCTAACAAGGATAACTGTGTGATAATGGTTGGTGGAAGCGGAGTGGATCTAAATACTAATGTGTGTAAGCCAGCGTCAATGTCTGATTGACTGTGGGTCTGTTGGGTTGTGGGATCTATGAATCACAACCGTAGATTCATGGTTGTTGTGGACCTCCAATGGTCATGTGCGAGAATCAGTCCCTAATCCCTAGTATCTAATAGTCATATGCCTTTTTGGCCTCTATATTAAGAGCTAACAGTTGTGCAATCTTCTCATAGTACCTTACAGGTGTTTTGGCAACCTGAATTCTTAAGCTAGTATCTATATCAATGAAAATATCTCTTACATCTGGCTGTGGGACCAAAGGGTCACAGTTGAATGTTTTCTCTCTTTCAAGCCCTTCTACGGTCATGTGGATATTTACCTAGGGTAATATGTAGTTTGGCTGGTTTGACCAAAACGTGTGTGCTTGGTTGTCTTCTATATTTAACCCTCTTAACTGTGAGCTGATCTGTTGTAAGTCTGTTGTTGTTCGGAAGACTTGGATTCTAAGATTCTGATCTATATCAGCTTGTCTGTAACAAGATTGGGCTGAGGCACTATTGGCTCGAACACGTATTCTTTGGGCTCCCTAGGTCCCGTGATTTTCATACAAAAGGAAATGATATAAATCTAACTAATGACAGAATAAACTAACTATGCAAGATACATCTATGTATATTCTTCTAGTTTTTGTATTTTTCTGATGAACTATTTGAACGACCTTGAAAGAGAAACTATTTCAAATATATCTAGAAATTGACAACTAAACTAATAAAAAAATTAAAACAAACAAAGCAACCGAGTATAGCTACTTTCCTATGCATTTGTAAATCTATTCTAAATAAGCGAGATAACTAATCTAATCTATTTGAAAGAATCTCGGTCCTACCTCAAAAGTGAGGAGTGAATCATAGTTTCTCAAAACTATCAATCCCCATAGCTTCCCGGCAATATTGAAAATGAGATTAACTGAAATGGAATGATTGACTACTCTATTTGATATGTTTTAACTAGAACTTTGAAAGATTTAACCTGGATTTTGCAGAACAGTGGTGAATCTGGTTGTGTGTAGCTTTGTCCCCTCGGTGTGATCTCCTCATTCCTTCGTGCTCACGTGGATACAGAAAAGTTTGTGATGTTAGCGTCAATAGAAGTAGGTATTAGGACAAAGTGGCAGCTTAGGATGCAAACTAAATATAATGCAAGTAGGAGAAGGATAGCACAAGAGAACAGAGCTTGGCTTATGCAATTCCTAGTGGGATTTATTACGAGTCATATAACATAAAACGTCCAAAACCTGAAACTATCATGTTTGATGAACAAAACCTGCAACTTTAATGGCTTCCTACTGAAAATCAAACTATCCTATTCCAATGAATTGCATGAAACAGTAATAATACTAGCATAAGAAGATTATGTGGCTTCCTAACAGCTAAACAACACTAACCATGCATACAACAAATAAAACTATGAATTCCTAAGCAAAACTGAAATACTAAGCTATTGAAATGAGAAATTGAGAGGAAAATTTGAGGGGCCATTTGCTTGAGCACAAGCTAGCTATTTATAGAATTCCCATTTACCCAAAGGTGAAAACCAAATTGAACTCTTTAACCATAAACAATGCAAAAACACTATTCCAAGGAACTAGAATCATAAATACAAGAAAAGGTGGTGAAAAAAGCTGGTAAATGTTGAAATTTATGTGAGTCACATTAAAAAGAACATTCTGGTAAAATGCGTGAAGGACCGCCACCCTGAGTAGGGTGGCGGTTATAGGACCACCGCCCGCCTCTGGCGGCGGTCACAAGACCACCGCCCGGAGGTGGCGGTTTCACATCAAGACCGTAAAAAAAAATAGAGGGAAGGAAAAATTAAAGTACGCAGGGGGCTAAGCGGGGCATGCGGGATGTTAATGCATACTTGGAGAGCTTTTTCGGATCCCGAACACCTTGCGAGGAGACCTGTATCATCATTGGGGCACATGTAACATTGTTCGATGGTGCAAGATGCCCTACAATTTTGGGTACGTATAGTAACCATATAATGAAAATAATGGTGAAATATTGGATGAGGTATGAAATTAAGTGTTATACCACCATTCTAAAAGTGGTAGCCATTGAACCCATCTCTCCTAGTTATTTGAAGCAAAGCATCACAAATATCCTTCCAAACATTTATTACTACCTTAGTCTAGCCATCATATTGGGGATGATAGGATGAACTAAAACTAATTGAGTACCCAAACATGAGCATTAATCAATCCAAAAATTTCTAGTAATTATAGGATCATGACCACTTATTACAATATGGGGTGTTCTATGTAGCTTCTAAACTATATCCATAAAGGATAGGGAAATTGTAATCACTGTAAATGGATGTGATAATGCAAAAAAATGACCATATTTGGTGATTCTATCCACAACAACCATAATGACACTTTCCCTTTATATTTTTGTAATCATGTGATGAAATCCATAGAATCCTCTGTCCACCACTCACTAAGAGTAGATAGAGGTTGTAAAAGGCCTGACGACTTAATAGTTTCTACTTTATTACAGTGACCTACTAAGCATTCTGCCTCAAATCTTTGGACATCCCCTTTCAACCCTTCCCTAAAAAATCTTACTTAATTATATGATAAGTTTGTAGGAACACAAAATGGCCACCAACTAGAGAAGCATGGAGATCTCGAGAGAACTTGAATTTTAAGGGTAAAATTCATTCACAAGTATAACCGATCCTTATACCATAATGCATCCACCTTTTATATAATTTTTTCTGAAATGATCGAGATCATGTTAAGGATTTCGAATGAGAGTGTGGTTCTCTCAGTATCATTCTACCATTTTGATCTTGCCTAATCTACCCAATTTGCCTTTAACATGGACATGGCATATAACAAAGCTTCTTTGGACTCATTCCTCCTAGATAGTGCATAAGATAGAACATTTTATTTTCCTTTCTTATAGATGATCTTAAATTTATATCCTAACATCTTTGTCACCCTTTTTTTCTTCAGATGATAATTTCTACTCCAAGAATTATTTCAAGCTATCATGATCTATCTTCACCTTGAAGTCACACCCCATGAGATACAATCTCCATTGTTTGATTGCTTGAAGAATAACCATCATTTCATTATCATAATTTGGTTTTAATAGGTTCTTACCTTTGAGTTGGAAGCTCTCAAATGTGATAGTGCAACCCTCTTCCATCAGTATTATACCTATGCCACATCATGAAGCATCACATTCAATAATGAAGGTTTTGGAAAACTCTAGGGTATCCAAAACTGGAGTAGTACACATGGCCTTATTTAATGCCTCAAATTCCTTGGTTGCTTCCTCATTCCAATGAAAATAATATTTCTTCAATAATTTTGTGAATGGTGCTACAATAATACCATAATTATTCACAAATATACTATATTAACTTGAAATCCCTAAGAATCCCCTAAGGTGTTTTAGGGTTTTAGGAATATTTTAGTCCGTCGTGGCTTTTATCTTATGGGGATCCACTTTTACCCCTTCATGAGAAACAATATGACCCAAATATTCTACCTCCTAACTCCAAAATCACACTTGGAGGGATTGGCATAAAGGTGTTATTGTTCAAGAGTGTCCAAAACCTTATTGACATGATGTAAATGTTCCTCCTAGGTCTTGCTATAGATTAATATATCATCAAAAATACCAGGAAAAACTTTTATAGGAAAGAGCAAAATATTGAATTCATTAAACTCTGGAAAGTAGATGGTGTATTTGTAAGGAAAAAATGCATTACTATAAATTCATAATGGCCCTCATGTGTCCTAAATGTTGTTTTATGAATATCTTCATCATGAATTCTGATTTTATGATACCTTAATCGAAGATCCAATTTGGTAAAATGAAAAACAACGTGAAACTCATCTAACAAATCTTCAATGATAGGAATAGTAAACTTATATTTCACTGTGGATTTGTTCATCTCCTTTTAGTATGGAAACATGTACCAATCTTCATCCTTTTTTCATATCAGTACCACTTTGAATAAGAGTAAGTTCTCAAATTATGGTGAATAATACTTGCTTCCAACATCTCCTATGCAATATTTTCAATCTCACTCTTATGCAGTTAAGGGTATTAATAAGGTCTAATATTGGGTGGTTGGCTTCCTAGTACTAGCTGAATAGCATGATCATGATCTCTTTTGGGAGGTAACCCTTTTATCATATCCCCAAAAATAATTGAGTTCTCATGAATAATTATCTTTAGATATGATGGTATAGTACCTTAGGATGGTTGATCTTCTAGTGAGAATAATTGTGTCACAAATCCATCTACACCCTTCTTAATAATTTTATGCATTTGATGAGAACTTACCAACTATGGAGATTTTTCTGTCATCCCTCACAACTCAAAATTCCTCACATTAGAATGGAACCACATAAACAAATCCTAGAATTTCATCTTAACAATTCCCAATGTAGTAAGCCATTGGACCCCTAACACAATAATATCACCGCCATTGAAGTGGTATACATGGGGCCTTTTAGTAGTTAATCTCCCTTAGATAACATAATCTTATGTAAATTTCATGAAGAACTAACTTTTCCTCCATTTTTAACCATGACTTAAAACTTTGGGGCTGGACTAGATAAATAAATCAATTTAAGTATAAGGCCAACTTATGATTGATGAAGTTGTGAGTACTTCCGAAGTCAATTAGTATTGTCTCCCTTTCACTTTGTGTTTTTATGAACCCAAAAATCTTGATGGTTTTTGTGATGCTAATTCTTGAAATGGCATGAAAAGAGATAGTTGGGTGAGATTCTTCAAAATCAATCTCATTAACCTCTTCCTCCTCGCCAACTTCCTCCTCATCTTCTTCTTTATTAATAGCCTCAATGTAAAATAATTTCTTCTTGGGACATTTATGTCCCTTACTCCACTTGTTATGACAAATGTAACATAGAATTTTTTCTCGTTTCTCTTCAATTTTTTGAGGATTCAATCTTGTCAGTTGGGGAACTAATGGTTCTTAAATCAAATGTTCCTTTTATGTAGTAAGACCTTTTCGTTTTACCATATCTCTTTCCTCCACTCTATGAGAAACTATCATGTAATCTGATATCAAACTTAACTTGAGAATATGAACATCAGAATGGATACTATCCCTTAGTCCACCCAAGAAGATATCATTTAGACAATCCTCTAAGATGTCATCTATTCACAAGGAAATATTTTGGAATTGTTGGATAAAATCCTTGATTGATTATGTCTATTGTAGCTTGTTTATTTGGATAAAATAGTTCTCTATAACATTATTCTTGTATTTTTTTGGATCTCATCAATGAACATGGACCAAGTAATAGGGAGTCTATCTATACAAAATGAATTGTTCTAGTTCTAGATATAAGGATATCATTACCACCTTCTATCCACATCGGACTTGATGTGATTTAAATAAATTCTCCATTTTATTGATCTAGGTGATCGAAACATTCTCATTGAACTTGTGCATTTACACTTTAGGAATAATGTTATGCCATTAGCTAGAATATTTCATGTTTTATGCAAACGATCCACCACAGTAACTAGTTAGTGTGGTTTGGATATATGTGTGCATTTCTTAAGGAACCCATGTAAATGAAATGGAAATTATTGGTAGACTTTTTGCATGAGCTTACCTATAGAAAGTCATTATTTAATGAATAAAATTTCATCTTCATTTCACCCTTCACTATTTTCAATCCATTTTCCAATTTTTACATCACTTCACCCTTCATTGTGATCAAGCTATGAAAAAAATCTACATGGAAATTATTCATTTGATCGTTCACCATATCCTAAAGTTATGAGATTATCTTTAATGCCCAAAAGATAAATATTCAAAACATAGATCTTCCTTATTTGGATTTCGGACCTTCTCATGGCCTCTAGTTGATATCCTTATCATGATGTAGGGTTTGTGTCTTGGGATACATTGTTAGGGTAGAAATTTAGGGTTTAGGGTTATATGAGGTTATTGGTTGAATAAATAGAAATAAAGAGAACAATACCTATCTTATTTTTGGTAAGATTTTTGAAAATATAAGAAACTTAGAAAAAATCCAAAAATTGTAGCATATGGAGTGAATTTATGAAAAACCCTAAAATGATTATAACTTGTGAAAAATAGGTCAAAATATCTTGAAATTTGGATATAACCTTACTTAACTGATTTAACAACTATAATTAAAAACTAGCAGAAAATTTTTCATCATTTTTGAGATATATCCAAATATTCACAATTAAGGTTTTGGCCAAATTATGGTCAAATATAATCTTTGATACCACTTGTAATGAAATTACTTAGATAGATCTGAATATTAGCAGCAATATAACACCAAATATCACAAAAATATACTGATATGATCACAATATACAATCAAAATGACTCATCCACTTCAAGGGGAAACCTCCAAACCATACACTAAGACTCAAGTGTTCAATATGATGATCATATACTACTCTCTAAATCCTATATATATATGTCCTACTATCTTGCTATGCAAAGCACCAAGGATGAACCACTAAGCATATGAAAGTATAAATAAATATGATATGACTTGATAAGAGATTATGTTAGCCACATGCAAGCTATCTATATTATGATATATGAACCAGGATTAAGAGTGTAGCATATTCTAACCTCACGCACAAACTAGTTTATCCTTTTGTTATCTTATGTTTTGATTAAGGGTATTATAGGTATATAGGGTTTCTACTTATTGTAAGTCATTATAGGTTATTCCAAGTTTTGCAAACTTGAGTGACACAGAATTCCAAGTAAATGAAGGGTAGGATATAAGTTACATAACCTCATTGCACATAGTCCAAAACCATATATATGGACTTAGTACCATACCTCATTACAAGTAGTTATGTACTATCTTGGACATGAGTACTTTTTTGTTATAATATAAGAGAAAAACAAATTTTAGGTTCAAGATAACTCATCCATCTAGTATACACACCCAAATCCTCCCTAAACCACTATATACATCTAAGTATTTATATTTTCTTCTTTGTTTTGAGCTTTCATTATATCATTTTAGCATATTTGCAAGTATTAATGTGTTATTCTAAATGTGAATGGTTAATGTTAATTAATTAATTTATAATAATACCATGTAACAACCCTAACATAAAATATTTCTTATATTGCATTTATAATTTTAAGTTGATGTTTTCATGTTAAACCATGTAAAATTTAAAATTTTGGTCATGACAACCAAGCTCACCACTTGAAACTCCCTTTCACGGTCATTGTGAACCTTTCCTCCAATGACCTATTTACTCATACAACACATTTGATTCAGTGGCATACTCATTATGGCTAAGAGGAGTATGCTAACATTATTTTCAAATATGTTTCATGTGTAGGGAGATCGATCCAAGTGTATTTCATAAATCAATTGAACTTTGAGGTGGATAAGTGTTCCCGAAAGCACTAAAATGGCCATTTTTTACCATATTATGATAAGAAAACCTCCTCTGGAAGTTATTTGCAAAGTTTCAACCCATATGAAGGTTGTGCATGAGATAAATGAAGAGATCCATGGAAATTTCAAGAAAATATGTGGAGACATTTGGTGTTGGGATCCATCTAAGCAAGACCGGTTCACTATGGGTGTAGGGAATGAAGGCCTCAATGGAGAAATTGATCTTGTTTTGAAGGTTTTGGGACTTATGGGAGGATTTAATACCTAAATAAACAATCAATAGAAATATCTTGTATTCCACTACATAATGGACATCATTTTTTATCATATGCCTCACTACTCTCCATGGTAGTTCGGGTCACTGTTGTTTCTTCTTTGTGCAAAAAGGGTGACTAGGCCTAAAAATAAAAATGAAAGAAGAATAAGACCTTGAAAAATGTGAGAATGGACTCAAAAGGTGTCTTGGATTAAAATACATAGAATTTTTGACATCATAACTCTAACTATTCTCCTAGGGCTGAAACGGCATACCCTGTTCTATTTTTACATTGACATGATGAAATCAACACTCCATTTGAGTAAGTGGCTAGATTATTCACCTGTTTCATCCCTTATCACTTTTACCTTGGTGCAATGGGATATTTAGGACGCAAAAGTGTTCCTCCCTTATTAATGAGTTAGTTTTGTCACTTAAAATAACTCACTTGTGCCCTATGAGTGTGCACAATTTGAAATCATGACCCCACTTGACCCATGGCATGTTTTTCATAGAAAATGTCCTCTTGCACCTTTTCCTTTAGTGCAACTAGACAATAAGTACATAAAAGCATTCCCCCTTATAGAAATATGTTTTTTGTCACTTAAGTGACAAAGTTGAGCCACTATGATAACTTGCAAACTTATGTTTTGACCAACCTGACCCCTCCTCATGAGAAATCCACTCATGACACATTTTTTTAGATTTTTGTCCCTTGTACTTTTTACAATATCCAAGGGATCATTAGGACACAAAAATACACCCAAGATCATGGAGTTATCCCCAGGACATGTGTAGAAACTTGTCTTGGCTCTTGAGAGACTATTTTTATCCCCTCCATCTCCATCACTTACTCCCACATGGTGACACATGTCGATATGATAAAAACTTTAACTTAGTGTCCCCATTTTCCCCTCACCTCAAATTTCCCCTATTTTTATGGTTATAACTCACCCTCTAACCCCGACGACTCAGGTTAAGCTTAGTTGAGTTAAACATGAATAAAGGTACACAAATAGGAGAAATGGGTAACACTCAAACACTTAGCCATTTTTTATTATTCAAATGTGATATTTTTCCTCCCAAACTCCATTTCCATGTTTTTATTCTACTAAAAATTTATAGAAATCTCCATGCTTGAAAATGAAGTTTTTCTCATAACTCAAAACCCCGAATCAGAATATCATTAAATTTAGACAACCCATTCCTTACAAAATATACACATATTTTAATTCCAACCTTGCCTTAATTAATGGTATGGATAATTTTTAATGGGAAGAATAAAATGTAGCCATACAACTTTCCTTTTCAAATCTACAAAAATCGCAATTGAAAACCCTTGAAATTTGGAGCAAAGCATCCTAGAGAAAAAACTAAAATTTTGAGACCACTCTCATCTCATTCTGACACCCAGAAGACCACTTACTAAAAATAGTAATTTTTACCAGGTTCTCACATACTAAAAATAATAAGTTTCAAAATGAGTCACCATCACCCCTTTCATGTCAAGATCACTCAAAAGTTCCAATTTGAGAAACTTGCTAAATAGACAATCAGGATAGGATATGCTAAAAATAGTAAATGTTGGGATTTTGGTCAAAACATTTATACCCATCCATCTCCTATCCATATCACTAGCTTTCACCACCATGAAGTTTAAATAATTGGGTTTAGAGACAATCTCCACATTAAACACCGAGAATCCTAATGTGGGTGACAATGACATGACAAACATGGATCTGGAGGACCTAAAAATAAGGATAATGAGAGGACCCCATGAAGTTATGGTAGAAAATATAATCTCAAGTGTGATATTCAGAGATAACAAACATTAATTTTATGTTCAAAGCATAGAGCTTGTCCTATCTTGAGCCCAACACTATGACCCGATTCAAGGACAATTCAAGTAGACAATAATTCACTTTTGGCAAGTAGACACTAGTTTTTAGTGTGACCCCTCTCATTCATCCTGCATTCGTTCTCCTTCATTCAACTTTCCCCCTCACTTTTATTTTTCTTAAATTTGAGTAAATTCCATCTATTTACTCACCCTTAATTAATTAATTATCAAATGGGCTCCATGTGGACCCATTTGATAATTAGAATTTGGCATTATCTCACATATCTCAAAATTATTCAATCCATGGGCAATAATATACCCATCCGACACTCCACTCTTAATTTCAAAAATGGAATCTATTATCTCACCTACCCATTCAAATCATGTTCCCCACTCCACCTAATAAATTCAAACCATGGGCCCCGTGTGATCACATCATGTCTCTTAACCCGGGTTAATTTATCAAACCCTAGTTACTCGTTAACCCTAATCTAACCTCACCTCCAAGTTATAAATAAGGGACCAAAACCAAAAGAAAAAAAAAGGAGGAGTATGAAATCTCTGCTTATTGAAGTTTTTAGGAGGAGTATGAAATCTCTTCTTCTTGAATTTTTAGGAGTATGAAATCTCTACTTACTGAAGTTTTTAGGAGAGGAGAAGAAAGTACTTAATTAAGTTCTGCAAGTTTGAGGTCAAGGCAAAACCTTTTCCATTGTTAGAAGTTAGAGGTGAGGAGTGTGGGATAAATATTTTCCATTGTTCATCATCTTACCATCCTGATGCCCATTTCATCTCCATATCAAATCGCAAGCTAAGTCCCCTCATTATTTGAGTTACTTGTCATTTTGTATTTCATTATTTTTGCATGATATCTACTGTTCATCATTTATTGCTATCTTTCTAGACATGGGGTTGACATCCTCCAAGGGAGTTAACATCCTCTTGGAACTGGGATTGTCCGGGAAACCCCACATATTTTTATCTAATCACATTTGTTTCAGTTTTACAGATCTATCTTCTTTTATCACATATTTATCTTCTCTGCACCTGTAGATCCATATCCGCATCTGAGGTCCTAAGCCCTCCATCATTTGAAGTTGTTGGTGGCTTCCAGTATCATCTTTCACCCACGCAAGAATGAGGTTTCTGTCTGATAATAGGAAGTCCTCACTCCAAAGGGTATTTCTTAATTCTTTTAAATTCTCACTAGTAACAATATGGTGATCATCGGTTGAGAATTTTCCTCTCAATAATGGTGCAATAGAAAATGGTACATAACTTTGAGGTCATCTCAAAGTACATAAAAACCAAGTGTACCAAGAAATCTCAAACAATTTTTCAATTATTCACTAAGGATTTTGGATCTTATCATGTGGAATTTGTACATCCAAAAGTGATCAATCCTATGGGGAGATGACATCGAATGATTATGAGATGACTAGGATTTCTTTGGGGCAAGCCACACATGAAAGAGATGTGCATTTATTCAAAGATTCATCATCTCACTTGTTCATGATAAACGTGTTGGCATGAGGTCCTATGGGTGTTGTAATTGATGAAAAAACTAATTAATGAAAAAAATTATGATGTAGTAGGGTCAGATGATGTTGACATGGTGGTTCAAATGTGTACATGATGATACAAGGAGATTCAACGAGGAGTGCTTGCTCTTACAAGATCATTTAGGTGCCTAGGAGATGTTGCATGGTGGTGTGAGATTATTGAAGAACATGTTGTAATGATTGATAACATGTTTAGAGAGTGATTGGGAACTCACATCACTGCAAGGTACATATACAGTGATTCATTATGTTTCAAGTGCTCATTTTGAGAAAGTATGGATGCTTAGAAGGTATGCTTGATGAACTTTAGAGCTATATGAGCTCATGAATGCATGTATTTAGGTGTATCATGGTGTACTAGGTATGTTTGGGTCATTTTGAGTGCTTTCATGATGTGTTATAGTGTTCTTCCAGTTGACCCTAACTTCTACAGTGTAAAACCCTAAGGGGTAACTATGCAAGTCTTAGTGTCTGGAGATTTTGAGGTATGGTGATGACATAATTATTATTGGGCAAGTTATTTTTATTTTTCATGGTTCTTTGAGAAAAATTTAAGGTTCATATTATGTGAATTTTGTAAGATATGCTAGTTTTGATGAGACAGATAAAGTACTAGTGTATTTCCACTTGAATTGGATCTTCTGATGCTCACCCTAAATTGTGTGCTTTGCATGGGACATTTTTTTCTCTTAGGGATGTTTCTAAATTTATTATATAAGGTTTCACAAAAATAATGAGGTCATTTCATTGTCATTTTTTATGAACGAATGTTAAGAAGGTAAACAATTATTTATGAGTTTGAAACCCTAGACTCAAAGTGGTATGGAATAATTGATTACTAAGAGGTAAAAATATATTCCTAGTGCATGGATGATTATTTAAACATGTATAGGACTCCTTAAAATTTATAAAAGGTATGGTAGATGTCATGGTGATGTGTGGACCCCACTCAAATAGGCTAATTTCTAAATAAGAATGTTTTAGGACAAGGTTTTTCAAAGGATTTGGAAGCTAAATTGACATTGTGTAATTTATGTGAGTTTTTATTGATTTACAAAGAGATTTCAAGACATGTTGATGTAGGTAAATAGTCAAGTTTCAGGTTGACTGGTCAAAGGGTAGTTTTGAGGCCATAAAAAGTAGTGTTCAATACAAAGTGAGCATAACTAGAGCTACAAGAGGATTTTAGAGAAGATTAAAGTTGTGTTGGAAATATGATTAATAGATATTTATAGTATATGGTTTCCAGGTCAGGTTTCGAGACAAGAATATTTTTACCAATGCAGGACAAGATTGGATTTGATGGAAGTTTTGAGTTTTGAAGCATGATATAGATTAGGTGATTCTTTCTATCACATTGATAATGAAGAGGGATGAAGTTTTCATATAATGAGTTCATTTGGAGTTATTTAATGTTCCTAGAAGGGTGTAAACCAGATGATCTTTGAAAATAGCTTTTTGGGCAGTTTGATTTAGTGAAGGCAAAAGTGGTTGTGATTTGAGCATGTGATTGTTTCATGACTTATAACTTTCTTATAAGTGTTCTACAGGTTATTAAATTTCCATTTAGTGGTCACATGACATATTTTGGATGTTTTAAATTGATCTAGTAGCCTACATAATTTTTCATGGTCTTTCAAGGGTGTAGGAAACAATTGTTTTGAGAAGTACAAAGAAAACTTGGCCCATTAAATGAAATAATTTGTGACTATTTATGATGTTTAAATATTAATTTAAACATGTGTGGTGATTTATGGGTCATGAATAAGTATGTTTTTGATGTTAGGTATTTTTCTCTTTGTGCCCATGGGGATTTGACCATTTTTGGAGCATGAAATGATGTTTTTGGCTAGGCTGACCTACTTGGGTCACTTGTGACTGTTATATTTTGAATTTGGGATGTTTTTTATGATGCATGGGTTGAGACAAATGAGGTAAAATGTTTTTTTTTAATTTGAAATGTAAAGAAGCTTATAAAAACATTATTTTTGGTGCTTTTTAAAGATAGTGGTTTGTATAGAAGAAGTATGACCCGTGAGAGAGTTTTGTAGGTGTTGGAGCATGAATTGATATCATATCAGGTGTGTGATAGGTTAAGGAAGATCAGAAAGCATGTGTGCATGTGTTTGAAGCTTGAAAAGTGAAGAAAGTGATTGTATGTGAGAGATTGAAGACCTAGGGTTTGTATGAGGGTTTGAAGAAGTGCAAGCTGAACTAGTGGTCTCCATTTGTTGTGGAAAAGATCAAAATATCATAATGTGGTTGAGTTAGTGCTTGATCATCTTGGGGGTTGTATCCTTCTTATGGAGTTGGTGCTTCACAAAATTAGGGGTTGGTTCTCTTTGTAGGGTTGCACCTCTACTAAAGTAGGGATTAGTGCTCCTTGTGGGGTTAGTGCCTCACCAAATTTGAAACATATCAATATAAGTATTATGTTTCAGTGGGTTTTTTCCCTTGAGGGTTTCCCACTTATATCGTGTGCCTTACGTTGATATCTTTCTTATGGTTTCTTACACATGTGATAATTGATTATATGCACACATATATGGATGGTTGAATTTTTGTGAGTATTTGAATAAGTAAATATGAAATCTGAATTTAAAGTTTTGTAAGGAATAATTCAACCCCCTCTCATTCCATTGTTCTTCTAACAAAATGGAGAGAATATGCAAACTATGGAACAACTTAAAGAGCATCTAAGAACCCCGATCGCTTATGTGTAGTCATTCTTGGATCCCAGTGTAACACCACTTCCTCCAAAGTAGAATTTATCTCTTATATAATAATATCGTAGGTTCGACCCCCAAGTGATCAAGAGAGCTTAAGGGAACACTATGTAGGGTAGATCCAATGATAAGTGTGTGGATAAGATCATTGGGGAAGGAAATTTTTCCTAAGATCCTATCTTTATAAAAAAAATTCCCTCGACACAATTTCCAAGGTTAAGATGACAAAGGTTGAGATTAATAAATAAATATCCCATTGGGATAGTTTTTTTCATCGATAACTAAGATGAGTTGTCTCAATTCTCACTCCTTGGTGAGAAATAATGTGTTTGCATATGATGTTGCTATTTTATATCCTTTGTGGTCACACATAATGAATGTCAAGTGTGAAATGATAAAAGATTAAATTTTGGAGCTCAAGTCTTGTGAGGAGTGCACATCTATCATTTTGGAAGAAATTTGTAAGATTATGCAAAAGGTTGGATCCCCTCACTCACTGAACATTCATCCTTAGAAGGAATCCTAAATTCCTTCCAAGAATTGGTCCAAAAAGAGACAAGAGACCCTTTCTCCTTCAATGATGATACATTCAATCCCCTACAAAGATTAGAGGTACGTCTCTAATATTATGGGAGATCATGAGGTGTGGTTCACACAATGTAAGTTCATTGGTAGTATTCCTTATACTTGGATCAGTTATTTAGGGTATGTGTGCATCCCACAAGTAAAGGAATTTGACTTGCGGTGGCTCAATTTAGGAAATAGGTCAAGGGAAAAGATTTCATCCCTGGAACTTTTCCATAGAGTCTATCTAGAGAGATCTCTTCTTCATCGAAACTTATTCACCTATGGATTGATCACTTCTCTCTTCTTCATTCTCTCTCTCTACATTCTAATTCTTCATTGGGAATGTAATTTTGGATATTTTGTCTTATTCACTTAAGTGAACTTTTAATTTTGCATTGTAAAATTTATTTTTCATAAATAAGAAAAGAATTTATTTTATTCCTATAGGAATATGAAAGGTCACAAGTGGTAGGAATATGAAAAGTCACTTGGGGGGAGATGAAGGGTAATTTTCATATGGCTATATAATGGGATGGCTTCTCCATTCCAAAGGGGTTAGTTTTCTTTCTCCTACTACCATAAGAAAGAATTTATTTTCTTCTATTTCCTTTTCTATGTTCTTCTAATTCCCACTTTTCAACTATGTAAGCTTTGTAAGCTTGAACAGCTAAGAAATAACATTGTGTCTTTAAGGAATAAATCAATAGAAATTTGTATCTTTAATTTGATAATCTTGTTATTACTTACACTATTTTTTCCTTCCTATTGAATGTGGACCTACTTTGGTTAATGTTTTTTAAATTTTCAAGTGCCTACTCACAACCTTAACTCTCTCCCTATTTTCTTTTCAACTCTTTACCTCTTTTCAAGAAACTTCCTCCCTTATATTCCATACAAGCAATTTTCCATAGGTTTATTGGAGTATTCCTATGTGATCCCTATTATAATGACCAATTGTATATTTTATTATTTATTTCATTCATTAAATGGGAGCTTCCCTATTCCGAGAGAGGGGGCTAGTCTTGGAGCGTTGACGATAAACACTAATTTTTCATGTGAAAAATTATTTTTCTAATAGTTTTGGAGCCTACCATGGGCACATTTTTTTTTTTTACCCATATAAAATCCATACAAATTAGAAAATGAGAAAATACTAATTTTTTTAATGTTTAAGAGCCTTGTTGTACTCTTATTGAAAGATTTACACTATTTTTTTGGTTGCATTCATATTTAACCTTTTAAGTAAAATTGATAGAAAGAAGCTATACAAGATTTGATCAAACAAGTGGCCTTGTCGATCCTACATTCAAAGAGTAAAGACAATAATATTTCAGAATTCCTATTGTTGAGACATCAAGACAAGTTGGGTGAGAATTATTCCCTGAATTAAACCCTACCTTTACTTTTAAAGATCCTAATGAAGGCCTAGTTGAACCAATACTAGATCTTATTCCTCCAGAAGAAGAAGAAGAAATGGTTGCACCGGTATTATACGGACGAGCAGTGAACCATTGGCTCTACCTCCCGAACTTCATGTGTTACCTAGAGGATTGAGGAATAACTTCCCAAACTTCAAAGGGGGTGGAAAATAACACCCGAATGGGCACATTATTACATTTATCTCCAGAAGAAGAAGAAGAAATGGTTGCACCAGTACTATATGGACAGAGCACCGAACCATTGGCTCTACCTCCTGAACTTCATGTGTTACCTAGAGGATTGAGGAATAACTTCCCAAACTTCAAAGGGGGTGGAAAAGAACACCCAAATGGGCACATTATTACATTTATCATAGCTTGAGGTGTATGAGGAATTGAACATGAATATGTATTGGTAATATTATTCACTAATCATTACAAGATTTCACTAAAGATTAGTTATATCAATTACCAAGAAATTTAATCACCGATTGGAATCATATAAAGACAAAGTTTGAGGCTATGTTTAAACCAATTGAAGATGCTCATGCATTTCTCACAAAATGGTTCTAATTGAAGAAGGAACTGTTATCTAAAATAAGCCCCTTGCTCATTTTTTGGATAACTTCCTTTCATTCCTTCTTTCCTTGTGCCTCAGTTGAATTTTTTCACTTTTCAAGAACTCAAAATTTTCTAGAAATGGTTTCATCAGGTAGAGGATCTTCTCAGCTTTCCAGAAAGGTAAATTTTTTCCTCTAACTCCTTGTATTTTGCAAGTTATGGCTCGGTGGAGTTTTGGAGGGAAATTTTCCCTAGGGAGTTCCAAAGCGAATAGAAAGGAACCACGTGGTAGCAGAATGGTGGGGAGCAGAGGTAAGTTAGAAATTTTCGCCAAGATTGGTCGAGGGTGCAAAAAAGAAAATTTTGGCCCGATGGCCCGCCGGCAAATAGGAAGTGGCCACGTGTATAAAAGGCCGTCGGAGGTTGGACCGGCAGGGAGAAGTTTAAAAAAATTCCAAAATTGGCGCAAAGGGAGAATTTTTGCCCGAAGGCCTACAATGAATGAAAAGGTGCCATGTGTCCACAGACCAGCGGGTGACAGAGGCACGGGGAGAAGTTTTCCATTTTCATCAAAGTGTGGAAAATGGCACAATAAAACTCTACCCCGATGGCCCACACCAATCAAAACATGCCACATGTCCATGTGGCGAAAATAGTCAAAAGGGGTGCAACGTCAAAAGAAATGTTTGGAGTTCAGGCACACGCGATAAAAAGGTGCCACGTGTCCTATTCGGGGCAATGGTCGGCATCAATGAAAAAATTGAAAGCATGCCCAATGAGTGAATAGAAAGGTGACACGTGGTAGAGGAGTGGTGGGGGCGGAAATTTTTGGGAAAATTTTCCCAAAATTCAAAAAGGGGAAAATTTTAAACTTTCATCCCGCCAACCCATTTTTGCCCTATTTTTGCCCTAAATCTTCAAAGGGGCATAACTTTTGATCCAGAGCTCATATTTTCACGTTCTTGGTGTCATTGGAAAGATGGTGAAATTATCTACATGATGGAGGGTTTAATTTTGTATTTTGATGGATAATTGTGGGAGAAAATTGGAGAAATGTCCCTGGCACGGAAAAAATGTAGAATTGACTTTCAACCACCAAATTTAATGAAGTATGGTCATTTTTTTGGATCTGCAAAACAATGTACTTCTAAGTATGGGTTCGTCCATGAAGCCCATCACTCTGCAGTGAAATTTGAGGAATCTGGTTGGTGGTTGAGTTCATAAATCCATTTTTCCCACGTTTTTGCTTTCTCTCCTTCTGCTTGACCATAAAAAGCCAGATTTGGCTCATTTGTAAAGGGTTGGACATATTTTGCTCTTGCAAGCTCTCTTTTCTTCCTCAGTAGGTGGATTTGTAGAGTTTCATACCTCTCATATAGACTACAACACGTATTTTGCCTCCTGGCCATTGTAATGCATTGTATTGGACTTGGGAATGATAATGTATGTTCTGTGATTGATTTTCCCAATCCTCTCATGTGTTTATCATTGTATTTTGATCTCTCATTACATTCTAGCAATCTGTGCATATTTTGTGTTGTATTTCTTATGATCTGTGTCAATTTTGCAAAGTAGATGTTCACCACTCCCTTGGTGTATCACCACTTTCACTTAGTTTTATTTCTTTTGCATCCTTTATCTCTGTCTCCTTAGAATTTAGAGTAGGATCTAGTATTAAACCTCTGCAAAGTTCATGCATATACCTGATCAGAGGAGTGAAGGAACCAACCTTTAATCTAGAGAGTCTTTTCCAATTTTTTTACAAAGTCCCACACTTGGGGAAAAGATTCAATGTTGTGCAATCACACTGGATGCCCATTATCAAACTAGAAATATGAGAAAACATCTAGAGGGTGCTACTGATTTGCACTAACAGTTTTGGCATGCACGGTGGGACCTTAGAGGTCTTCATCTTCATTACAACAAAGTTAATGTGCATTTTTGTAAGTTTCTTGCTTCCAAAGAGATAAAATCAATTGGTTTCAGCAGTCCAAGTCTGAAGATTCATGAGAAGGATCCAAACAAGGCCAGGGGACCGAGAGAAGAAGGATTTTCTCGAGTATCTCAGCTTATCCCAGGAAGAAGATAGAGGGGAAGAAGAATTAAAAGGTCTCCATCTCCACCAAATAGAAATCTATCAACTCCTCAACTTGGTAGACCTTTCATCCAATCAACAAGGGTTCTAAGGCCAATCAGAATGGCACAATACAACCCTTATGTCAACTTCACTGGCAGCAGTCCACTTGCCCTCAATGCACAAAATCTAGTTCCAGTTACAGCATTGAAGAACATCCCATACTTTATTGGAGAAAATCATATCACTCCTGGTGACCATGTCAAAGACATGGCTAATGTTTGTACAATCCATGAGATTGTTGAGATGTAAATTGCTGTCAAATTTTTGGCATCTTCATTTAAAGGGAAATCCTTGTAATGGTTCAAGATCCTAGGGGCAGGCTCTATCCAAAATTGGAATCAGTTATGCATAGCTCTCCATGAGCAGTTTGGAGAAAAGGGAGATAATTTGTCTCTATTGGAACAACTGACAACTATCAAGAGAGCTCCCAATGAGTAGCTAACAAACTTCAATTTCAGATTTCAAAGGACCTAGGATAGAATCCCAGTGGCAGTAAGGCCAACAGATAAAGGTGATTTTCTATACTATCTCAAAGCTTTAAATTCTGATATTTCTATGTTAATTCAATCCATGGGAGGTGCAAATATACCTGCAACTTATAGCATTGCCATTAGGGCTGAGAATTGTTTGATCCAAGCTGGTAAATTGGCTCCTAGGCTCCCATGCCCTTGTATCCAAACTTGGAAAGCTCAAGCACTAGTCAAGCACCTACTTTAGCCCCTATTCCCACTCCTAGAAATTAGAGTTCAAATGAAACTTCTACTTCATCCTCTAGTGCCTCAAATGAACTTCAAGAAGTCATGAAACAACTACAAAATTTAGGCAATGAGCTGGTTACACTCAAGAGGCAACAAGCCCAAGGTTTTAGACCTTCTTACCAGTCTCAAGATCAGCCTAATAGGCAACCATATCAGCCTAATAGCTACAAATCAAAATCAAGTAAGGCCTCCTACCAATAAACTATTTCAGCCCTATAATCCCAATTTTGCATCTGCCTCTAAAGCCTTAGTGCCAGTACAAAATAATATAGCTCAAGAGTATGATTGGTGTTTCCCATGCAATGAACCTCACAACCAGTCTATGTGCTTCAATGGTGCCTTAAACCAAGCTTTGATGGTGACAACAACTGGCATAGAGAGTGAGGTGAGTCAAGAAACAAACCAACAACAAGGAACATATCAACAAAATACAACTCCAAATGAGACTACACTTGTGAACCGGCTAAGGATTTTGGTGGCATGAATCAAACAATTTCTCATAATTTAGCAGCTAACACATGGTCAAAGAAGAAGAATATTGGTAAAGGAAAGTCATTGGCTCCAAGTGATCCACAACCTTCCATCACTCCACAAGGTGTTGGCAAGCAAAATGCAGCTCTAAATATGCAAGGACAGCCCAAGCCACCTTCTAGACCAGCTCAAATGCTAGCTGTTGTAGCCCATGTACAAGAAAAGAGTGTTTAGGATAGGGGGCAGCAAAGAGATGTTTCATCCCCATTTAGCATCATCGAACAGATGAAAATGACAAATGTAAATATATCTATGTGGGAATCACTATCCATCTCAAGCCAAAGGGATCTACTAGAAGCTGCCATGATGAATTGGTCAACTTTAAATCAGCAAGATCATATACAAGAGAAGGTACTCACAAATGCTGCTCATCCTGAGGGGAAGCTTGGAGGACAGCAAGGTAAATTTTGAATCCCCCTCCATTCTATGTTTCATTGATCATTGGGGATAAATTAGTACACAATTGTATGATTGATTCTAGGGAAAGTAGTTATGTGATGCCCAAGAAAATAGTTGATTAGCTGGGCCTCCAATATGAAGTCATATCCAAAGGGGTAGTGCAACTGGATGGGAAAGCAATAACAATAGTTGGGGTAATTAAAGATTTGAGCCTCACCTTGCATGCATGCCCCAATGTCACTGTTTTGCAATATGTCTCAGTGATAGATTTACCACCACTTTTTGCCCTATGTTTTTCAAGGGATTTTACAGCTAGAATTGGAGAGTATTCATCTACTAATTGGTCACACATGTTGTTTAGAAGAAGATACGGAACTAAAGCCACAATCAGGTCTGAACCTATTGTAAAATTCCATATTGAGCCTCACACTCCAAGCCCAATCAATGCCAACTATTCAGCATTTGATCAAGAGGATTACCCAAGCACCGATGAAGCTGACACCAAAGTTGGAAGCATCCCAGATTTGAATCTTGATGAATGGGCAAGCAAGGTGCATTCTTTTGATCCCTACGAGGAAATAGAGGAATCTGAACTAGGGGTTTATTACATACATGAAGAAAATCAATCTATTCCTAGCATCACCAAGCTAGACCATAAAGATGATAATGAGGTATGGAAGTTGTTCTTTGATGGGTCAAGAAGTAGACAAGGTGCAAGAGGAGGAGCTATGCTTGTTTCACCTCAAGGCATTAAGTATTATTCAGCTTTTAGATTTCAGTTTGCATGTTCTAATAACATTGTTGAATATGAAGCTTTGATACAAGGATTGCATTGGTCAAGAAAAAGAGGTAGCAAAAACTTACAAGTCTTTGGTGATAGTGAGCTAATTTTTAATCAAGTTAAAGGGTAGCATTCTGCCAAGAATGACGTGCTTAAGTGTTATAAGAATAGGGTGTGGGACCTCATTGAGGACTTTAAAGGCTTTGGCATCAACTCCATCCCTAGGAAAGAAAACCAAGCTGCTAACAGGCTTGCAGCAGTTGGGGCAGCCTTTGATGTTGTGGAAAGTATCAAGGAAGATAAAGTGCAGCCAAACATTCATGTGATTGTAAGGCCATCAGTGCTAGAAAATAATGTAAGTTGGAAATTGTTTGAAAATGACCAACAAATCATCAATTTCTCACAAGAAGAAGCTAAGTTCTCATCCCAAAATCAAGAAAAGTTAGAACAAAAGTATGGTGATCAAGTGGTACAGCTGAGAACTAATAAATTTCCAAAAGGACTTGTCACTTTGGAGTCCATTTTTAATCCTAATGATCAATTTAGGAAAGAGAAAGCAAACATCCAAGTCAAGGGAGAAGATTCAGTGCCCATCTTAGTGGGAGAAGGCAAATTACTTCAAATTGGTAAAGTGGCAACCGAGAAAGAAAGGTATGAGTTCATGCAACTTTGCCAAGAGTTCCCGATGTATTTGCTTGGAGCTATGAATACTTGAGAGGTTTCAATCCCAAGCTATCTCAACACACAATTGAATTAGATCCAAGTGCTAAACCCATTAGGACAAAACAAAGGCCAGTCAATCCACACATGGAGCCTTTCATGAAGAAGGAATTGAATAAGTTAATAGAGGCAAGTATCATATTTCCCATCAAGCATTCAAGTTGGGTAACAAACTTGGTTCCATTAGAAATAAGAGTGAAGAAATCAAATTGTACGTAGACTTTATAGATTTGAATAGAGCATCCCATAAGGATCATTACCCACTTCCTTCTATGGAGCATATTTTGCAAGTTGTTGTTGGCTCTGAGAGGTTTACATTCCTAGATGGTTATTCACGGTATAACCGGATCATGGTAAAGGAAGATGATCAGTTCAAAACGCCTTCACCACCAAATGGGGAACTTATACATATAGGAAAATTCCATTTGGGCTGTCTAATGCTTTGGAGCTACCTTCCAAAGGGAAATGGATATGGTGTTAAAAGGATTGATCAAAAGATAGTGCTGATATACCTAGATGATATTACTGTATTTTCTAAAAGTGCAGCAAATCATCTCTTTCATTTGAGACAAGTGTTACAAAGATGTAGAAGATTTGGGGTGTCCTTGAATCCCAAAAAATGTATTTTCCTAGCTCATGAAGGAAAGCTCCTTGGCCACATTGTTTCCAAAGAGGGATTAACAATTGATCTAGAGAGGGTTGAAGAAATAAAAATGCTGCCATTACCAAGTCACAAGAAGGCCCTTCAAAGTTTCTTGGGTAGGATCAATTTTGTTCGAAGGTTTGTTCCAGATTTTGTAGCCCTTGTCAATCCAATAACTATGATGTTGAAGAAAAGCATGACTTTCAAATGGACATCTGAAGGTAAGGCAATTTTTGAGTCAATCAAGGAGGTTATCTCACAAGCTCCAACTCTCATTAACCCAAATTTCTCTAAGGTTGTTATCCTTTATGCATTTGGAGGTGATGATACTATTTCTGCAATTTTAGTACAGACAAAAAAAAAATGCAAAGTAACCAATTGCCTTCTTTAGCCAAATCTTGGAGGACTATGAGGTGAGGTATTCTTTCATTGAGAAGCATGTTCTTGCAGTGATTAGGAGCTTGAAGAAATTTAAGCATCTAGTTTCAAATAACAAGGTTCAACTGTTGGTTTCTCATGTGGGAGTTAAGGACTTCCTCCTCAGCAAGGACCTAAATGAAAAATGTACAGGGTGGATTACTCATGTCATGGAGTATGACATTGAGATAAATGTCACCAAGCTAGTCTATGGAAAGGGATTATGTGAACAGCTGGTCTTGAGCAAATCAATGGACGCAAGCAATGAGAAGGATGTTGTTTTGGTGTTACAAGAAAACCAAGAACAAAGAGGTGTTCAGGAAGAGAATGATGATATGCTCACTTCTTGCTGGACCCAAGACATAATGCACTTCTTGTAAATAGTCCTATGCCCTCCAGAGATGGACAAAACCAATAGAAGACACTTCATATTGCAGGCTATTCCATATGCATTTGTTGATGGTGTCTTGTTCAAAAAGGATATAAATGGAGTGTTGCTGAGATGCATTGGAACAAATCAAATTAATAAAATGTTAGAAGATTTCAATGGTGGATCAGCTGGGGCCATTTTGCTCCAAGAGTGATAGCGCTTAAGATTATGAAGGCTGGCTATTATTGGCTCAAGGTGTTTAGTGATTGCTATGCATGGATCATGAGATGCAAAAAATGTGCATTCTTCACAGGCAAGGAAAGATTGGCAGCCCTTCCATTAAACCCAATTTCAGTTGACCAGCCATACATGCAATGGGGTTTGGACTTCATTGGATTCATTAACCCAAACTCAATCCAAGGATACAAGTGGATCCTAACAGCCATAGATTACTTCACCAAATGGACTGAGGCGGTGGCACTTAAAGAAGCAAACGAATCCAGCATTCTAGACTTTTATGAAGGGATAGTAACTAGATTTGGTATACCTGCCACTATAATATTAGATAATGCATTGGCATTCATAGGATCAAAGGTAACAAAATGGGCTGTTAAGAATGGGATCTATCTAAGAACTTCATCAAATTATTACCCTCAAGGTAATGGCCAAGCTGAGTCTACCAACAAGAATCTTTTAAAGATCATCAGGGGGATTCTTGATGAAAATAATAGGACTTGTCATACTAAACTGAAATCAACCATATGGGCTGATAGGATAACTCCTAAGAGATCCACAAGTACCTCTCCATTCAAACTTGTTTATGGAAGAGAGGAAATCTTGCCTATGTCACTTAAATTGCCAACATTGGAAATGATGAAGCAATTGGAATTGTTGGAGTTTGGACCCATGGAGGTTAGATACATAGAATTGATGGAGCTCCAATAAATTAGAGAGCATGCAGCCCAAACAATGGGGAAGGACCAAGCCTTGATCAAGAGAACCTTTGATAGGAAGGCTAAGGCTAGAACCTTCCAAGTTGGAGATTTAGTGTTGAAATGGGATGCAGACTGAGAAAAGCTAGGAAGGCATTCAAAGTTTGATGCCATTTGGAGTGGCCCTTATATGGTCATTATTATCCAAAATTCACCCCCAGGGTAAATTTGATAACATGCATCAAAATACTCAAGTCCCAGGCAAATAGATTGATTCAAGGCAAAAATCATGTTTCTAGGGTCCCCTCGGATTTTTTCTAACTCCCCTGTCCAAGAAGAAAAGAGCAAGTTCTAAAAAAGGGTGAAAAAGTTGCAAAAAACAAGCTTGAGCCAAAAAAATCATGAAAAATGGCTAAGTCCTAGTCCAGGCGGTCCTTGGGACAGTTGGGACGTCGGGGCATGAATCGGCTGAAAGGGCGCTAGGCGGTCCGCAGCAAAGGGACATCCGGGCCGTGGGGACGCGCGGGACGCGAAAGGGCGAACCGGCCGAAGGTAAAAGCAAAATCGACTAACTATTATGCACAGAAAGTTAGGACATCTGGGCTGAAAAGACGTGAAGGACATGAAAAGGTGAAGCGGCTACAAAGAGGGACAAGGAAGCCCATTTTGGGCGGTTCGGAAGAATCTGTCCTAGACAGCCCTGGGACAGTTGGGACATAAGTATGCGGCGGACGCAGGGAGCCGAAAGAGTCGAGAGCCAATCAAATCATGACACTTGTCATCGGCCAAAAGAGGGACAGGGAAGCCCGAATCAGGCGGATTAGAGGAATTTTTCCTAGACAACTCGGGACAACTGGGCCAAAGGGACGCGAGGGACGCGAAAAGCCGGCAGGCCCGCGGACGAATCAGGAAACGACACGTGTCACCAGGAAAGACGTCCAAAATTTCAAAGGGGCAAGGTTTGAAGCGGCGCCCGAGCTAATAAAAGGAGGACACATGTCCTAAGGAGAAGGGAAGCGTGGAGCTTGGGGAGGAATCGAGAGAATTTGGCAGAGTTTTGATAAAAACTAAAAAGTAAAGGATGACCCTCGCGCCCTGTCCTCCAATTAGATCATGTCATGTGTCCCCACTAGCGGGGACGTGGGGAAAAAGTGGAAAATGTTCCAAAGAATTACAAAAGTCAAAACTTTCAAGGAAAACCCATGGGTAAGGGAAGGAGAGAGAATTTCTCATCCAATCAGCACCCGACACGTGTCATCCAGGTGGCGGAGTGCGGAAAAAATTTCAAACCCATTTTGCCTGTTTTGTGCCCTAAATCTTCAAATCGCCATATCTTTCGATCCAAAGCTCGGATTTGCACGTTCTTTATATCATTGGAAAGCTTATAAAATTCTCTACATGATTCTAGGGTCAATCTTGAATTTTGGTGCAGTCTAGAGAGATAAAATTAAGAAATGGCTCTGACACGTGTTCATGGCCAGAAGTGACATTTCAATGACCAAATTTAATACAGAATGGGTCGCATTCTCCTCCAATTTGGTCAAAAATGGTAGGGTATGGGTTTGTAAGGTCCTCCATGCTGATTTAATGCATTTGCAATCAAGGAGGAATGGGCTCCCATGTTTTTGTACATTTTCTCTCTCCTGGGCTCGACCCATGCAATGTAAAAGCCAGATTTGGCTCATTTCTAAAGGGGGAACATTTTTTTGGCATAGCAATCTTCTTCACTCACTTCCAAAGCAAGTGATTGTTGCAAGAATCGACCTCTTCAAGGACTCAGTAATAGGTTTTCTACCTCTCTGAGGTTGTAATGCAGTGGTTTTGACATTGGAAACGATAATGCAAGCTTTGTGAATGAGTTTCAGTCCTTTGTTTGTATTATTTACTTCATTTCAGATCCTAAATTATATCTTATCAGCCTGTGTATGTTTTATGTTGCAATCTTTGGTTTGTGTCTATTTGCATGACAAAAATTTTCACCACTCCTTTTGGTGCATCACCATCTTTAGTTAGTTTTAATTTTTGCATTTCTATCCCTGTCTCCTTGCAATTTAGGGTAGGATTAGGATCTGAACCTCTGTAGTTGTGCAAATATAGATCTAAATCAGAGGAGTTTGAGGAACCAGCCTCTAATCTGGAGATTCCTCTCTCAGTTCAACAAGTCCCACACTTGGAGAGAGGTTTCCATGTTGTGCAATCACACTAGATACCCGAAACATCAATCGAGAAGCCCGATCGCATCCAGGGGTGCTGTGAATTCGCAACAACAGTTTGGCACGCCCGATGGGACCAGAGGTCTCATTTTTATTTGCGAAAAGTTGATGTGCATCTCGCTGCAATTTTCTTGCTTGAAAAGAGCTATTATTTGCATATCTGGTGACTCCAAGGGGAAAAATCAACTGGTTTCAAAGAGAGTGCAGCCCGAAAACTCATGAGAAGAAGCACCACAAGGTCAAGAGTTGGAGAAGAAGAAGTGTTGTTTGAATACCTGCAGCTATCTCCAAGAAGAATGTAAAGAGGAAGAAGGATTCAAAGGTCTCCATCTCCACCAAACAGAACTCTCTCAACTCCTCCACCTGTAGGCCTTTCATTCAGCAACAAGGGTTTTAAGACCAATTATAATGGCACAAAACAACCCCTACGTCAACTTCACAGGAAGAAGCCCACTTGCCCTCAATGCACAACATCCAATTCCTATTGCAGCCTTGAAGAACATCCCCTACTTCACTGGAGAAAATCAGACTACTCCAGGTGATCATGTTAAAGATATTGCTAACCTTTGTGCAATTCATGAAATCAATGAGATGCAAGTGGTCATCAAGTTACTAAGCATCTTCATTCAAGGGTAAAGCATTACAATGGTTTAGAAGCCTTGAGCAAGTTCCATCACAAACTGGAATCACCGTGTATAGCACTTCATGAGCAATTTGGAGAGAAGGGAGACAACTTGTCTCTTTTGGAGCAGCTGACAACCATCAAGAGAGCTCTCAATGAGCAAACCAACCGATTTCAACTTCAGATTTCAAAAGACTTGGGAGAGAATTCCAAAGGGCAATCAAGGCCAATGAGAAGGTGCTTTTCTTTACTATCTCAAAGCTCTAAATTCTGATATTTCTATGTTGATTCAGTCCATGGGAGGCATAACTATCCCTATGGCTTATAGCATTGCCATTAGGGCTGAAAATTGTTTAATCCAAGTCCGGCAAACTTTCCCCTAGACCTCCCATGCCATTGTTTCCAAGTTTAGAGAGTCCAAACACCAATCAAAACCTAATTTGGCTCCTTCTCCCACTCCTAGAAATCATAGTTCAAATGAAGCTTCCACTTCATCTCCAAGTGCCCCAAATGAGCTTCAAGAAGTCATGAAGCAATTGCAAAACCTAGGCAATGAGTTGGTTACTCTCAAAAGGCAAAGCGAGGCCCAAGGTTTTAGTCCTTCGTATCAACCCCAAGCTTAGCCTAATAGGCTGCCATACCAACCACAAAGGCCACCTAATCCAGCTTGCAAATATGAATCAAACAAGGCCTCCTGTCAATAGACCATTTCAGCCCTATAATGAAAATGCCATAGCTTCCTCTAAGGCATTGGTGCCAACACAAAACAACATTGCTCGGGAGTATGATTGGTGTTTTCCATGCAATGAGCCTCATAACCAATCCATGTGCTTCAATGGTGCTTTGAACCAAGCACTAATGGTGACAACTATCGGTGTGGAGGGTGAAGCCACCAAGGAAACAACCAACAACAAGAAACATTCCAACAGCAATAAGCCCCAATTGACACCACATTGGTAAACTAGCAAGCAGAGGATTTTTGGCATGAACTAGGTAGTTTCTCAAAGTGTCAGCAGCCAACACAAGGTCAAAAAGGAGGAATTTTGGTGAAGAGCAGCCATTGGCCCCAACCAACCTACAACCTTCCATGGCTCCACAAATGATTGGCAAGCAAATCCAATTTCAAATGCACAAGGGCAGCCAAGGACAGCCCCTAGGCCAACTCAAATACCAGCTTGTTGCTGCCCACATGCAAGGAATGAATGTGCAAACCAAGGGATAAAAAAGAGATCCTTCATCACCATTCAACATCATTGATTAGATGAAGAAGACAAATGTTAATATATCAATGTGGGAATCCCTATCTATCCTGTGCCAAAGAGATCTCACTGCAGCTGCCATGAAGGACTGGCCAACTTCAAATCAACAAGTTTAGATGCAAGACAAAGTGCTTACAAATGCTGCCCACCCCGAGGGAAATTATGGAGAACAGCAAGGTAAAATGTTGAAGCCCCCTCCTTTCTATGTTTCAGTAATCATTGGAAATCAGCTAGTGCACAATTGCATGATAGAGTCTGGGGCAAGTAGCTCGGTAATGCCTAAACAGATAGTTGATCAGCTAGGGCTCCAGTATGAAACCATATCCAAAGGGGTAGTGCAGCTGGATGGGACAGCAGTAGCAACAGTTGGAGTGATTAGAAACTTGAGTCTTTCCTTGCATGCATGTCCAAATGTTGTTGTTTTATAAGATGTATCAGTCATAGACCTTCCACCACTCTTTGCCCTATGCTTGTCAAGGGACTTCACAGCCAAGATTGGAGGATATTTGTTTGCTGATTGGTCACACATGCTGTTCAGAACGAGGTATGGAACTAAGGCTACAATCAGGTCAGAACCTATTGCAAACTTCCATATTGAGCCTTACACTCCAAGTTAGATTAATGCCAATTGCTCAACATTTGATCAAGAAGATCACCCAAGCACTGATGAAGCTGACACTAAGGTTGGAAGCATCCCGGATCTAACTCTTGATGAATGGGAAAGAAAGATACATGCATTTGATCCTTATCAAGAAGTGGAAGAATCTGAGCTAGGGGTCTATTGCATACACGAAGAAAATCAGCCTATTCCTAGCATCACCAAGCCAAACCACGAAGATGACAATGAGGTATGGCAGCTGTTTTTTGATGGATCAAGGAGTAGACAAGGTGCAGGAGGTGGAGCCATGCTTGTTTCACCTCAAGGAATAAGGTACTATTCAGCTTTTAGATTTCAGTTTGCATGCTCCAATAACACTGCTGAATATGAAGCCTTGGTGCAAGGGATGCATTGGGCAATCAAGAAGAAAATAAAGAACTTTCAAGTCTTTGGTGATAGTGAATTGATTGTAAATCAGGTCAAGGGACAACATGCTACCAAGAATGATCTTCTCAAAGTGCTACAAGAACAGGGTGTGGGACCTCACGGAAGATTTTGAAGGTTTTGGCATCAAATCCATTCCTAGGAAAGAGAATCAAGCTGCGACAGTGCTTTGCGGTAGTAGGGCAACTTTTGACATTGTGGAAAGCATTCAACAAGACAAGGTACAACCAAACATCCACGTGATTGTGAGGCCTTCAAAGGCGGATAACAATGTTAGTTGGCAAGTGTTTGAGAATGACCAGCAAATCATCCATTTCTTGCAAGAAGAAGCTGAGTTCTCAGCCAAGAATCAAGAAAAGTTGAAACAGCAATATGGTGACCAAGTGGTATAGCTGAGAACTAAGAAGCTGCCCAAGGGACTTATCACTTTGGAGTCCATTTTTAATCCCAATGACCAGTTTAGAAAGGAGAAAGCAAACATTCGTGTCAAGAGAGAGGATTCGGTACCCATCTTGGTAGAAGAGAACAAACCATTGCAAATTGGAAGGATAACAACCGAACAAGAAAGGCATGAGTTCATACAACCGTGTCAAGAGTTCCCGACGTGTTTTCTTGGATTTATGAAGACTTGAAAGGTTTCAATCCTAACTTAGCTCAAAGATACCATCAAATTGGATCCAAATACTAAGCATGTCGGTAGAAACAAAGACCGGTCAATCCACACATGGATCCTCTCATGAGGAAAGAATTGGACAAGCCGATTGAGTCAAGGATCATATTCCCAATCAAGCATTCTAGTTGGGTTGCCAACTTAGTTCCAAATCGTAAAGAATAGTGGAGGGATCAGATTGTGTGTTGACTTCAGAGACTTGAATAGAGCCTCTCTCAAGACCATTACCCACTCCCTTCCATGGAGTAAACCTTGCAAGTCAGGGCTGGCTCCAAGAGGTTTTCACTACTTGATGGCTACTCAGGCTACAATCAGATTATGGTGAAGGAAGAGGACCAGTTCAAGACAGCCTTCACAACCAAATGGGGAACTTTTACATACAAGAAAATGCCATTTGGGTTGTCCAACGCTGGTGCTACCTTCCAAAGGGCAATGGACATGGCGTTCAAAGGTTTGATTAACAATGTGGTGCTGATTTACCTTGATGACATCACTATTTTTTCCAAAAATGCAGCAGACCACCTCTCTCATTTGAGACAAGTCTTCACGAGGTGCAGGAGATTTGGAGTGTCTTTGAATCCTAAGAAGTGTATCTTTCTTGCACATGAAGGAAAGCTCCTTGGCCATATTGTCTCCAAAGAAGGATTAGCAATTGATCCAGAGAGGGTTGAAGCCATAAGAGCACTACCATTTCCAAGCCACAAGAAAGCCCTTCAGAGTTTCTTGGGAAGAATAAACTTTGTTCGGAGGTTTGTCCCAGATTTTGCAGCCCTTGTCAAGCCCATCACCAAAATGTTAAAGAAGAGCATGGCTTTCAAGTGGACAGCAGAAGGCAAGGAGAGTTTTGAAGCAATCAAAGAAGCCATCTCTCAAGCACCAACTCTCATCAACCCGAATTCTCCAAGGATTTCATGCTCTATGCATTTAGAGGTAATGACACTATTTCTGCCATTTTGGTACAGCAGAACAAAGATAATGATGAGCAGCCAATTGC
Source organism: Taxus wallichiana var. yunnanensis (assembly GCA_018340775.1). Classification (NCBI taxonomy): domain Eukaryota; kingdom Viridiplantae; phylum Streptophyta; class Pinopsida; order Cupressales; family Taxaceae; genus Taxus; species Taxus wallichiana. Next base: position 265,435,089 of record CM031236.1, read on the forward strand.
CTTCTTCAGCCGGAGCCTAGATGACTATGAGGTGAGGTACTCTTTTATTGAGAAGCATGTACTTGCATAGAATCGAAGCTTGAATAAATTCAAGCATTTAGTCTCAAACAACAAGGTCCAATTGCTGGTCTCACATGTCAAGTTAAGGACTTCCTCCTCAACAAGGATTTGAATGAGAAAAGGGTAGGTTGGATCACCCGTGTCATGGAGTATGACATTGAGATCAAGATCACCAAGCTGGTAAGAGGGAAAGGATTGTGTGAGCAGCTGGTCTTGGGGAAGCAAAAAGAAGTATGCAATGAAGAAGAGGCTATTTTGATAGTCCAGATAGCCATGAGCCAAGTGGAAATCAAGAAGAAGATAATTTTGTCCCCACTCCTTGCTGGACCCAAGGCATTATACACTTCCTAAGCATAGGCCTATGCCCTCTGGAGATGAACAAGACCCAAAGGAGACACTTCATATTGCAGGCTGTTCCATATGCCATTGTTGATGGAGTTTTGTTCAAGAAAGACGTAAATGGAGTGCTGCTGAGGTGCATTAGCACAAATCAGATTCAAAGGGTGTTGGAAGAGTTCCATGGTGGACCAGCTGGTGGTCATTTTGCACCAAGAGTGATAGCTCTAAAAATCATGAAGGCTGGTTATTATTGGCCTAAAATCTTTAGTGATTGCTATGCATGGATCAAGAGGTGTAAGAATTGTGCATTCTTCACAGGAAAAGAGAGACTTGCTACCCTTCCATTACATCCAATCTCAGTTGACCAACCATTCATGCAATGGGGTTTGGAATTCATTGGATTCATTAATCCCAATTCAAGCCAAGGGCACAAATGGATTTTGACAGCCACAGACTACTTCACCAAATGGACAGAAGCAGTAGCACTCAAAGAGGCAAATGAGTCTAGCATCTTAGACTTTTATGAGGGGATAACAACCAGATTTGGTGTACCTGCTACAATAATCTCTGATAATGCATTGGCATTCATTGGATCTAAGGTGACTGAGTGGGTTGTCAAGAATGGTATCTATCTAAGCACTTCATCAAACTATTACTCTCAAGGTAATGGCCAGGCCGATTCTACAAACAAGAACTTGTTGAAGATCATTAGGAGGACTCTTGACGAGAATCAGAGGTCTTGGCATACCAAACTAAAATCAGCCTTATGGGCTGATAGGATTACTCCCAAAAGATCCACAGGTAACTCTCCATTCAAACTTGTCTATGGAAGAGAAGCAATCTTGCCCATGTCGCTTGAGTTGCCAACATTGGAACTCATGAAGCAACTGGAGTTGCTAGAGTTTGAGCCCATGGAGGTGAGGTATGCAGAGTTGATGGAGCTGCAAGAGATCAGAAATCAGGCATCCCAAGCAATGGAAAAGGATCAAGCATTGATCAAGAAGACCTTTGATAGGAAGGCCAAGGATAGATCTTTTCAGGTTGGAGATCTAGTGTTGAAATGGGATGTGGATAGAGAAAAACTGGGAAGGCATTCAAAATTTGATGTCATTTGGAGTGGCCCCTACATGGTCACGAAGTGCAAGAACAACAATGCTTTCCAATTGGCCTCATTGGATGGTGAAGAAATGTAGATTCCAATCAATGGAATCTATCTCAAGTGTTGCTTCTAGAGGAAATTCACTACTTTGTAAATATTAGATTAGATTTTCATTCCTCCAAGTGCTTGTGCACATTGTTTTGCTATGTAGGTTAGTTTTGTTTTCCCTAAGTGCTTTGGCATAGCTTGCTGTCCATGGAGATGTTTTGCAGTCCTTACTCCCATCAGGTGATATTACATCTTCCTCCTTACACATTCTCGAGTCGGCTTAGGGTTCCAAACAAAATATTTGATGACTCCATGCCCAATGGACTGCTTGCCAGTAACCGGTATCTTTACCTAGCAGGGCAGCGAAACCCCATTAAGTCGCCAAATTGTTATCCAAAATTCACCCCCAGGGTAAATTTGATAACATGCATCAGAATACTCAAGTCCCAGGCAAATAGATTGATTCAAGGCAAAAAATCATGTTTCTAGGGTCCCCTCGGATTTTTTCTAACTCCCCTGTCCAAGAAGAAAAGAGCAAGTTCTAAAAAAGGGTGAAAAAGTTGCAAAAACAAGCTTGGGCCAGAAAAAATCATGAAAAATGGCTAAGTCCTAGTCCAAGCAGTCCTTGGGATAGTTGGGACGTTGGGGTGTGAATCGATCGAAAGGGCGCCAGCGGTCAGCCCGAGCAAAGGGACATTCGGGCCGTGGGGACGCGCGAGACGTGAAAGGGCGAACCGGCCAAAGGTAAAAGCAAAATCAACTAACTGTTGTGCAGCTAATAGGTTGGGACATCTAGGCCAAAAAGACGCGAAGGATGTGAAAAGGTGAAGCAGCCGCAAAGAGGGACAAGGAAGCCCATTTCGGGTGGTTCGGAAGAATCTGTCCCAGACAGGTCCTTTGGACAAGTTGGGACATAAGTACGCGGTGGACGCGGGGAGCCGAAAGAGCCGAGAGCCAATCAAATCACGCCACGTGTCATCGGCCGAAAGAGGGACAGGGAAGCCCGAATCGGGTGGATCGGAGGAATTTGTCCCAGACAGTTTGGGACAATCCGGGCCAAAGGGATGCGAGGGATGCGAAAAGCCGGCAGGCCCGCGAAAAAATCAAGAAATGATACATGTCACCAGGAAAGACGTCCAAAATTTCAAAGGGGAAAGGTTTGAAGTCTTGCTGAGCCAATAAAAGGAGGACACGTGTCCTAAGGAGAAGGGAAGCACGAGCTCGGGAGGAATCGAGAGAATTTGGCAGGAGTTTTGGTAAAAAACTAAAAAAGTAAAGGATGACCCCGTGCCCCTGTCCTCCAATCAGATCATGCCACGTGTCCCAAGTGGCGGGGACATGGGGAAAAAGTGGAAAATGTTCCAAAGAATTACAAAAGTCAAAACTTTCAAGGAAAACCCATGGGTAAGGGAAGGAGAGAGAATTGCTCATCTAATCAGCGCCCGACATGTGTCATCCAGGTGGCGGAGCGTGGGAAAAAATTTCAAAACCCATTTTTGCCTGTTTTGTGCCCTAAATCTTCAGATCGCCATATCTTTCGATCCAGAGCTCAGATTTGCACGTTCTTTATATCATTGGAAAGCTTATAAAATTCTCTACATGATTTCATGGTTAATCTTGAATTTTGGTGTAGTTTGGAGAGAGAAAATTAAGAAACGGCTCTAACGCATGTTCATGGCCAGAAGTGACATTTCAGCGACCAAATTTAATACAGAATGGGTCGCATTCTCCTCCATTTTGGTCAAAAATGGTAGGGTATGGGTTTGTAAGGTCCTCCATGTTGATTTAATGCATTTATAGTCAAGGAGGAATGGGCTCCCACGTTTTTGTACATTTTCTCTCTCTTGGGCTCGACCCATGTAATGTAAAAGCTAGTTTTGGCTCATTTCTAAAGGGGGGAACATTTTTTTGGCATAGAAATCTTCTTCACTCACTTCCAGCAAGTGATTGTTGCAAGAATCAGACCTCTTCAAGGACTGTAACAGGTTTTCTACCTCTCTGAGGTTGTAATGCAGTGGTTTTGACATTGGAAACGATAATGCAAGCTTTGTGAATGAGTTTCAGTCCTTTGTTTGTATTATTTGCTTCATTTCAGATCCTAAATTATATCTTATCAGCTTGTGTATGTTTTATGTTGCAATCTTTGGTTTGTGTCTATTTGCATGACAAAATTGTTTCACCACTCCTTTTGGTGCATCACCATCTTTAGTTAGTTTCAATTTTTGCATTTCTATCCCTGTCTCCTTGCAATTTAGGGTAGGATTAGGATCTGAACCTCTGTAGTTGTGCAAATATAGATCTAAATCAGAGGAGTTTGAGGAACCAGCCTCTAATCTAGAGATTCCTCTCTCATTTCAACAAGTCCCACACTTGGAGAGAGGTTTCCATGTTGTGCAATCACACTGGATGCCTGAAACATCAACCTAGAAGCCTGATCAGTATCTAGGGGTGCTATGAATTCGCAACAATAGTCACAAAATGTAAGAACATCAATGCTTTCCAATTATCTACATTGGATGGTGAAGGAATGCAGATTCTAGTTAATGGAATCCATCTAAAACATTACTACTAGAAGGGAAGCTCCTCACCTTGTACATATTAGCTTAGATTTTCATTCCTCAAATTTCTTGTGCACATTGTTTTGTTATAGCTTAGTTTTCCATTTCCCTAAGTGCTTTGGCACAAGCTTTGTTGTCCCAAGAATGCATCTTTGCAGGCCATGTTCCAAATCAGGTGATTTTCTACTCTCACAATCTCCTTTCTAGAAATTTTCTAATGAGTTGAGAGCACCAAGCAATTAATTTGATGACTCCATGCCCAATGGATTACTTCAGGTAGCTGATCATTCATCCAGAGGTAGATGCCCCTCTCGAGCCGCAAATTTTTTTATCTAAAATAAGCCCCTTGCTCATTTTTTGGCTAACTTTCTTTCATTCCTTCCTTGTTCCTCGGTTGAATTTTTCACTTTTCAGGCACTCAAAATTTTTGGAAATGGTTTCATCAGCTAGAGGATCTTCTCAGCTTCCCATAAAGGTAAATTTTTCCCTCTAACTCCTTGTATTTTGCAAGTTATGGCTCGGTGGAGTTTTGGAGGGAAATTTTCCCTTGGGAGGTCCGGAGTGAATAGAAAGGTGCCATGTGGCAGCGGAATGGCGGGAGTGGAGGTAAGTTATAAATTTTCACCAAGATTGGTCGAGGGCACAAAAAGAAATTTTTGGCCTGATGGCCCGCCAATGAATAGGAAGTGGCCACGTGTTCGGAGAGGTCGAAGGTCGGACCAACGAGGAGAAGTCAAAAAAATTTCCAAATTCGTGCAAAGGGAGAATTTCGCCCAAAGGCCCACAAAGTGAATGAAAAGGTGCCACATGTCCATAGACCGGCGGGTGGTAGAGGCATGGGGGAATTTTTCTATTTTCATCAAAGTGTGGCAAATCGCACAATTAAACTCTGCCCTGATGGCCCGAGCTAATCAAAACAAGCCACTGTCCATGTGGTAGAAAATAGTCAAAAGGGGCGCAGTGTCAAAAGAAATGTTTGGAGTTCAGGCCCACACCAATAGAAAGGTGCCACATGTCCTATTTGGGGCAATGGTCGGTGTCAATGAAAAAATTGGAAAGTGCACCCCACGAGCTAATAGAAAGGTGACACGTGGCATAGGAGTGGCGGGGGGCAGAACTTTTTGGAAAATTTTTCCCAAAATTCAAAAAGGGGAAAATTTTAAACTTTCGTCCCGCCAACCCATTTTTTTCCCTATTTTTTCCCTAAATCTTTAGAGGGGCATAAATTTTGATCCAGAGCTCATATTTTCACATTATTGGTGTCAGTTGAAAGCTGATAAAATTCTCTACACGATGGAGGGTCCAATTTTGTATTTTAATGGAGAATTGTGGGAGAAAATGGAGAAACGTCCCTAACACGGGAAAAAATGTAGAATTGACTTTCAACCACCAAATTTAATGAAGTATGGTCATTTTTTTTGGATCTACAGAACAATGTACTTCTAAGTATGGGTTCATCCATGAAGCCCATCACTCTGCAGGTGAAATTTGAGGAATCTGGTTGGTGGTTGAGTTCATAAATCTGTTTTACCCACATTTTTTTCTCTCCTTCGCTTGAATATAAAAATCCATATTTGGCTCATTTGTAAAAGGTTGGACATATTTTGCTCTTGCAAGCTCTCTTTTCTTCCTCAGGGTAGATTTGTAGAGTTTCATACCTCTCATATAGACTACAACACATATTTTTCCTCCCGCTGTTGTAATGCATTATATTGGACTCGGGAATGATAATGTATGTTCTGTGATGATTTTCCCAATCCTCTCATGTGGTTATCATTGTATTTTAATCTCTTATTACATTCTAGCAATCTGTGCATATTTTGTGTTGTATTTCTTATGATCTGTGTCAATTTTGTAAAGTAAATGTTCACCACTCCCTTGGTGTATCACCACTTTCACTTAGTTTTATTTCTTCTGCATCCTTTATCTCTGTCTCCTTGGAATTTAGAGTAGGATCTAGTATTAAACCTCTACAAAGTTCATGCATACACCTGATCAGAGGAGTGAAGGAACCAACCTTTAATCTAGAGAGTCTTTTCAGTTTTTTTTGTAAAGTCCCACACTTGGGGAAAAGATTCAATGTTGTGCAATCACACTGGATGCCCATTATCAAACTATAAATCTGAGAAAACATCCAGAGGGTGCTGCTAATTTGCACTAATATGAACTAAATGAGGCTATGAGATATTTTATTACAAAGTTCAACATGTTACTCTTTAAAATTAATGAAGCTAAAAGACCTAATAAAGTTAACCAATTGAGATTCTTTGTGAATGCTCAATTTCTAGAATTTAGATTCATTTTGAGGATATCTTAGCAAACACCTTAGACAAGGATCAAGAAATTTAATTGGATGTAGAAGATGACTTCATAATGTTTGGAAAAATTAAGAAAGGGTCAAACAAAGATAAGGATTAGAGTTCTAATTTTGGAACTACATATCCTTTAGTGCAAAAAAATTCCAATGACTTGATTTCTCTCAAAAAATAGCTCCCTCAAAGTACCCCATGTAAATATATCCCAAGGAAAAAGTATCAAAATCAAAATCAAAATCAGAACTGAAATAGAATTATCAAAGGAGAGAGAAGGCTTGTGTAGTGCTCACTTCCCTTTGACACTTTTAGATATTGATCTTGATATTGTTGATCTTATTATGGACACTATTATGTTTTGTTTTAGTATGATGGTTAGATGTTAGATCAGGGATTATTATTGATCTGGATTCAGTTATTATGCATGATGATTACTAGAGACATTTTTTTATATGTGGATGATGATATATTGTTTGACATGGACATATTATAGATGTTGATTTGGACATGTGACATTGGATATTGTGAGTAGACCTAGTATGGAAGATTATTGATGATCATATAGTTGATTAATCAATTGAAAATGATAGTGTTAAATTCTTGATGTTGTTGTGATTCATATGCTTAGATGATCTTGAGATGTTTATATCATTTTGGATGTTCTGGTATGGCCACGAGGCCAAATGAGGTATTTGTGTTTTTTCGGTTAAAATATCACAACAATGTCGGGGGATTGGAGACTAACCATATTGGAATTCTGGGTGAATTCAACAAGGTCACCATGGCAATTGTTTTTTGTGTGTGTATGTGTTGTGTTATGTTAGGGATTCCCGTGGGGATTTCCATTATATGTGACCATGGGGTTGTGTATTTAGTAATGTGGTTTATTTATTGATGTTGCATGTGTTTATTTTGTGATGTGTTACCCTTTCATTAGTTATTATTTGTGGTGTTAATATTGTGGATAATCATGTGTTAAAATAAATAAATCAATATTTCATAAGAATGTAATTAATGAAGTTGTTGCCCTTAAATTTAATGTTTTAAGAGTGTATAAGAAATGTGTAAGGGATATGTAAGAGAATGTAAGATAGATTTTGGAGTGTGAAACACTTCATCCTATTGGGAATTCGAATTTGTCCTTGGAGGCTATATTTGGAGGCTTGTGGGACAAGTTAAACTTGTCTCACACCTCTTAAAATTATTCACCAACCATACCTATGGTTTGGAGGTTAAATTTAGACCTTTTAATGCATTTTGAAATGACTAATTGTAAGTTTTAATTGCACTTCTCTTACATGTTTTAAATTCATTCCTTTTGGGGTATGGGTTATTTTGGAGTGTGTAAGTCAATTTGTCATTTTATTTATTATGTTTAGGTGAATGATGTTGACTTTGATCTTGGGGTTGAGGAAGAATGATGTGGCATCCCACATGGATCCACATCATCCTCTTCTCTTCCCTCTCCTTTAAAATTTGAACTCCTTTGCTTGTTTGATGGTTGTTGAAACTTTGCTTATTCCTCTTGGGGTGAATTTTTCTGCTGTTTTGGGAGCCTTGCTTGTGAAAGGAGTTTGGAGTCATTTGCATGCTGGTGTGTTGCTGATTTTGGACTGCATTTTGGCATTGGGAAGCTTGTTGATCTTGGAACAAACTCCATTATGGAGAGGTAGGAACTTGAGCCTTTTGAAAATGTTTCTTTCTCTTGCATGCATGTATGAAATGGTGAATGTTGTTATGTGTGTGTTGGCTGGTTGGGTAGACTACTTAGGACATGGTGTAGGAGAAGGCTATGGGGAATCCATGTGGGGGCATAAGGAATGACAATGGAATCAGTTTTATTGTGGAGGGAGTTTGGGATTGGGATCCACCATGGAAAAGAAATAGCTTGCATTTCTTACTTTGTTGGGGGGCATAAGGAAATCTGTGGGGGCATAAGGAGGGATTTGTGGGGGCATAAGGAAATGTGTGTGATGAATTATTGGTGGTTTATTTTTTTGGTGGATGCCTAATTCCCAATTGGGAGGCATAAGAAGCTTCCCCCATGAATCCTTGCTCTTGTTGGCTTGCTTTATGAAGCCTCAGTTTTTTTTGCACTTGTGTAATGTAGTTGTGAACTACATTCTTCTTCAAATGTGTTTTGAATGTAAAAATGTTACATGATTGTTGTGGAAGCCTTGGTTGCCATGTGTTGTATTTCATCTCTTATTTCAATATGGTTGGGGCTCGAGGGCCAATGAGGAAGGATGGCTTCTCCCTTATCATTGGATATCTTGGTTAGGTGGAGAGCGTTGTCTTTTCCCCTTCCTTGTTGTGATCAAGATGAAAAGATGAAGAAACTAGCATGTTGCTGTTTTTGAGCAAGAGGAATATACAATTTGATAGTCCCTTATTTGAGAAAGTTCATTGTAATCCTTCCCACTTTGGAGTGGATGAATTGTATGGTAATTTCTAATGTGAAGATATTTGTATTCATAATGGAAGATTGAAATTGGAATGTGAAATGTAAAGAAGTTATATTCTACTCTCTGTTTTGAAAGGAAATGTGAAAGGATGTTACATGCATTGCATTTTGTATTTAGAAATCAAATGGAAAAGAGATAAATTGTAAAGTTGTTGTTGGAAATCAATAAAGGAATGCTCTACCTTCTCATACTTGCATGATTGTGTTGGAATTGAATTGCTTGTTGTGAATCAAATCTCTGTTGGAATGAAGAATGCGTATGAAGGAAAAGACAGTGTTTTATTCTCTTGAAATGAGTTGAATTTAGAAATCAGGATTTGTATAATTGCTATTGAATGGTTGAATGAATCAATTGAATGCATTAGACTAGAAAGGAAATGAATTCTCACACTTGGAGGATGGAAAAATGTTTAAGAACCTTTAATGTTGATCTCTGTTTTAATTTCCAAACCTGGCAATCAAATTTATCAAAGAAATTAGTTCAAACTTGCACCAAGAAATAAGATATGAAACATTGAAATTTAGATGTAACAAGTCCTAAGGAACTCAAATTGACCTTAACACTTAAGAAAGGACCCTCAGAACTTTATAAAAATCCAATTTGAACTTACACAGCCGTTTTGTTGTCAAAAGATGGAAAATTATCAATTGCAACTCAATCAACTAAATTGAACCTTGAAACCTCTCTTAAATCCATCCAAGAATAAGTCTCCATGTCTGATTGACATGTTGAGAAAGTAAGAATTCAAAATTGAATGAAATTTTATAAGTTAAAGATTACCAGTTTGCTTTACAAAACCCTACATATTGTTTTCATCAAATTGACCACATAAACTTCATAAAATTTCAAAATTGATAACTCTTGTGTAAAGAGGGCTTTGAGAGCTTTCCAGAAAGTCCTTGTTTTCCCAAATCTAAGCTTCCTATCAAAATTTATGGCCATTTGAAGTTTTACTTCAAATTGGCATTCAAAAATAAAATAAATCTAACTATTAAACTTTAATTTTTAACTTTGGAAAAATTTCCACAAAAATTCCACGGCCCCACCATCCCACAACCAATCGGGACCTACCACGTGGCACCTCGAGGGGTAGACCAGATTTTAAAATTTGTTTTTTTAATTTTACCTTGGGAAAATTTTCCCACTTTTCCCTGCATCCCCGCAAACCCGTGGCCAATCACGTGCTGACACGTGGCTAGGCGGAAGCATGAGAGGTTTTTGGACTTAACATTTTTGTTCCCTTTGGCAAAAATTTCATTTTACCTCCGCGGCCCTGCACTGATGCCCTACCTTAGAAATTCTTCCTTCGCGCACGCGAGGCCCACACAAGTTTTAGACATTTCACCCATTTTTGGCTAAATGCCTTGGGTTTTTCCACCAACCCATCACTTGCACCCAATCATGGTTTGACACGTGGCACCCTTTTTGTCTTCAAAGTGGAGGTGTGCGTGAAATTCCTCCCTAGTGGTTTTTACCCTAAAATCCTAAATCTTCGCCACTCCTACCCGTCTATTTTTCCCATGCCAATACCTGAGAGACACATGGCATCACAGAGTCGGCATGGGCATGGACCAATCGGTTCCCTTATGCTTTTGGTGAAAGAGACTTAAAGTCTCAACCCGCTCCATCAGCCCACCGTTCCTCCCAACCAACCAGGAGGTGACACGTGTCTCCCTTGCCGAGGCTCGCGGGTGTGCAAAGGTGATTTGCACTTTTGCGCCAAAGGAGGGAAAATGCGTTAATTTTTCCCTACCCCGCCAACCCGCGCATGGGAAAAATTTTCTCCCTAGGCCCGCGGACTATCCCTTGGGAAAATTTCTCCCCTAAAGCTCGTCGGCTCATATCTTGCAAAATATAAGGAGTTAGGAGGACTTCTTTATATCACCGGAAAGGTGAGAAAATTTCCTATCCAATGGAAATGATTTAGGGAAATTTTGGAAGTGTTAAGTATGAGAAAAATCCAGTTGAAACTTTGAGGCTGCTAGAGAGCAGGCATGGGGTAAATTACTCCCTGAACCTAACTAAAACATATAACCCTAAAATTTAAACCTTGTGAACTTGATATTGTTAATGAAGGAAAAATATGTCCTAGTAAAATTGAATTATTCTGGAACCTAATAGGGTCAATCTGTTGCCTTATGACTTGGTTGTGGATATTTATAATAATAATAATAATTCCATAATTTTATAACCCTAGGTTATTTCTTGGGTCTCAAGTGGGTTGTTTTAACGGGAACTACAACTTTCACTTGATTATCCATATTTGAATGCCACTTGTGAGACACATTTAGATGAGGAAAGTGAGGAAGACATTTTTAGGAGGAAGAAGAGGAAGAAGGTGGATTGTTTGTTGAATAAATAGGATCTATAGAAATTAGTTTATTTTAATATGTATATTCATTAGAGGATGATTATGAAGATAATTTAGCTAACATGGATATCCACTCTTGAGTTTCTTTCACACTCTCTAAAACTCTTGAGAAAGACAAATCATCTAGGCATGCAAAGAAGGAGAAAAAATACCTCCAAAATTCAACTCTACAATCACAAAAACAATAATCAAGAAAGCTTCTCCACTTTTGGCATCCATGGAGTTAGCTAAGAAGAATCCCAAATCAACACCCCTTTCAAGACATCCCATACTCTAGGTAATTCATGAAGTCTTACTCATTCTAAAAGTAGTAATGAAAAACCCACCTCCTTTATTCCTAGAGTATTTCAATTTCTTGTTGCTTTCAATGCAAAAAGTATCTAGCTTATAGTTATTGTCTCCAATGTTCCTAAAATTTCCTCTTCTACCTTTGATATCATTGATCATGTAAAGAAAGATAAGGTTCATATTTTTGAGTCATAATATTTACAAACCCATCCTGAATAATTTGATAAGTTGGTAAAATTTATCAAAGGTAGTAGCTCAAGATCAAAAGTGTTACCTAATTCTAAAGGTCCAATTTCTACTCCTGTACAAAACAAAATTCAAAACCTCTTAGCTTCTTCCCCTCATCCACCTGTAAGATTGATCCTTTTTAGGTTTCCTATTGATCAATGAATATCAATTAAATAATTGCATTATTGACTCCAATGCATCCAAAACTTTCATTCCCACAAAATTTACTCAAACTTTTGGCTTGAGTCTCACCTGATCATTTGGTCATTGTTACTAAATGGAAACAAAATGATTCCCTCTTTTTAGTAGAATCAAAGATGCACAACTTTATTTCATAGCTTTTCCATAGAAGAGATTAAATGAAACAATTTTGGTAGTGGACATCTTTGGCTACGTATGGTATGATTCTTAGCATAAGTTTATGTCAGGATATTGGAGGAGAAATACAAATGGATTAGTCCTCTGCTTCAATACTAGTGAAGAATGAAATGAAAAATATTCTCCCCGAACCAAAAATGAAATATACGATTCAAAAATTAGATGATCCAAGAGCACATATCCTATTCCAAAGTAGGGAAAGTGGACATGTTATTTTCAAGGATAGAGGTAACAAGAATTATTTTATGAGTTTTGAGCTAGATGAAGAGTTTCCCATTATTGAAGAAAACCCAACTAAAATTGTTGATGAGATTTGGAATAGGGAATTTGATGGAAGTTGTTCGTCAACCGCATCATCGAGATCTTGGAGTTATTTTTTCTTCTCCAAAAGGATATTTATTTTCATTTTCATATAAGTTATATTTCTCTAATAATAACAACACAATGAAATATTATTCCTTGTTTCTTGGATCACAAGTCACTGAAGAAATGGGAATTAAAAATCTTATAGTGCAAGGAGATGCAAAACTTGTTATAAAATAGATAGGAGAGTTGTTCCAAGTCAAAAAATATCATCTCCGTCATTATAGAAACAAAGTGTGGGATTGTATTGAGCCTTTTTATGTGTTTAATATCAATTCATTCCCTCATGATCAGAATAGTAGAGATCATTCATCGATAGTGTCTTCCTATCTAATAATTCATCATCTTGCTTTTAGTGAACATAAGTATTCAATGGAGATGGTCTTCCATCCAAGTGTGTTTGATAACTCGTAGAGTTGGTAGGTATTCAATGATGATAATCATCTTGTCATTCTTACTGATAGATAGGTGATTTTTGGATTGTTTTTTTGAAGGAAGTAATGCCCTTCCATAAGATTTTACAACCAAAAGATGAAATAATGATACAAGAGGTGATCAATTTTATGATGATAGAGTAATTAATTTCAAGGGAATAGAATTATGAAAGGATTGGTTTCATTAGAGGAATTATTTAATAAACATGACAGGTTCATTCATAGAAAATCTAAGGATCAACCCAAATCTTTTGCCAAATATGAAAAAGTAAACATTGGAACAAGTGAGAAACCAAGGATGGTGAACATTGGTAAGTGTTGTTCTCCCGAGGAATGTAGAAAATTTTCAATTTTGTTGAAAAATTATTATAATGTTATAGCTAGTTCATATGAAGATCTCCAAACTTTTCAACCATATTCTATGCAGCATTCCATCCCTTTGAAACCCAAATCGAAGGAATTCCAATAAAATAGAGGAATTACAATCCTAATATTTCCAAACCATTATAGAAGAAGTTGAAAAAAAATTCAATTATCTCATCATCTTCCCTATCCATCACTCAACATGGATAGCCAACATTTTGCTACTGAGATAGAAGAATGATGATATTCGTATTTGTATGGATTTCTAAAATTTGAATCAAGCTTCACTTAAAGATAATTATCCCTTAACAATCATGGACCAGATTTTAAAAGCTTTCAATGGTTAATAAATTATGTCCATGCTCAACATATTCTCAAGGTATAACCAAATTGAGGTGGCCAAAGAATATCAATTCAAAATTGCTTTCACCACCCCTTGGGGTACTTTTTCATACCATCGTATGCCCTTCAGATTAATTAATGTAGGTGCCACTTTCTAGAGAGAAATGGATTTAGCCTTCAAATATTTGAAAGGAAAATGTATAATGGTGTACTTGGATGACCTCATCGTGTACTCAAAGAAGAGAGAAGAACATTTGGATCATCTAGAGAATTTTTTTGATCCACTTATAGGAAACATGATATCTCCCCCAATCCAAAGAAGTCAAGTTTTGGGGTAACAGAAGGAAATATTATTGAACATATTGTAAGAAAATATGGTACAAAAATTTATCCCAAAAGAGTTAAATCCATTCAACAACTATCTTTTCCCACAAGAAATCATGGTGTGCATTTTTAGCAAGGTGAATTTCTTGAGAAGGTTCATTCCTAATTTTGTTGAGCTTACTAAAGAAATTGTTAACATGATGAAGCCTAAATATTCCTTTAAGTGGAGAAAAGAGGAAAACAACATTTCAAATTAATCAAAGGTTCTATTGCAAAGGCACCTACCTTGGTTCAACTAGATTTCAACAAAGAATTTATTGTTTATTGTTATGTTTCCGAGCATACCATCTCGGTTGTCCTAGTTCAAGATAATGATGAAAAGGTTCAATCACCTATTACATTCATGAGTTCACCATTAAAATCACATGAACTTAATTATTCACAGCATGAAAATCATTCATATGTGGTTGTTTGAGATTTGAAAAAAATAGGTTCTATCTCTTGAACTCACAGACCATTTTATAGTTTCTAGCCCAGTTTTCAAGTTTATTTTGATGCAATAGGATCCTGTGCAAGAAGAGGTAATTAGGTGTCAAATATTTAAGAATATGACCTTGATATTAGGCCCTCCAAATTGATGTGAGGTAATGGTTTATGTGAACTTATTGATAAGGAGGAATGGGAAGAGTGTTCTAATTGTTATGGATGTTTGACCCAAGACCTTTGTCTTGTCCTTTTTGTGAGTACTACTAATCCGTAATATTCAAATATTACATGCTTCCTAACTTATGGTGATTTTCCCCCAGGTCTTGATTATAAGTAGAGACACGATCTCGGCATCTAAAGGAAGAAAGTACATCATTTGGGAGAATGTGTTATACAAGAGAGGATTGGATGGGAATTTCTTAAAGTTGATTGAACAAGAACAATAGGAACAAATTTTGATAGCATCCGTGATCGAGGCATGTGGAGGGTGTTTCTCAGCACTAGTAAGCACACATAAGATCTTGAGAGGTGGATATTATTGGCACATACTCTTTTTAGGGATTCCTTAAAATAGGTAGAGAAAGGTGAACCGTGCCAATAATTTATAGGGCAAGACTAGTTGTTATGCCACTTCAGCTCATGCTCATAGAAGAACCATTCCAACAATGGGGTTTGGAATTTGTGGGTATATTTAATCCTCATTCCAGTGTGGGTCATATGTATGTTTTTACTACCAAGGACTATCTTATAAAATGGGTAGAGGCCATTCCAGTTAAACATGTCAATTTGGATATGGTGTGTAACTTCCGAAAAGAGAATATCATTGTCCAATTTGAAGTTCCAAATAAGATAGTAACTTATAATGCTACTTATTTCTAGTCCATTAAACTATTTGAATTTTATTACAATCATGACATTTCACTATCACAGCTTTTCTAATTACTACCTAGAATACAATAGTTAAGTGGAATCTAATAACAAGAATAGTATTACTATTATTCGAAATTGGTGGAGTTAATCAAAGAGATTGCATAAAAATGTGTATGATGTTTTGTGGGCTGATCGGATAACACCTAAGAAAGCTATTAGAAATTCTCCTTTTCGATGTTATATGGAATTGAGGCCTCAATTCCTATTTCATTGGAATTACCTTTCACAAATAGCGAAGGAAGTATAGGATGGAGAGTATACTAATGCTCTTGACAAAATAATGTGCTACTTGGAAAAATTTAATGAAGATAGATATGTAGTGGTGGATGTTCTCGGGAGGCACAAATCGAAAGTGAAAAAGTTGTTTAGTCATAAGGCACGTAAAAATACTTTCATATTGGAAATATTTTCCTACTTTGGGATAAGAGACAAGAACCTAAATGAATTGACATGAAATTTGACTCTCTTTGGCTTGGTCCCTTCAATATTAGGAACTTTTTTTAGGAAATGCGTACTACCTTATGTATCTTGATGGAACCCTACTCAAGTTTCCTCGTAATAGGAAAAATTGAAACTCTATGAGCAATGAGGTTGGTTATCCCCAACCATGTACCATAGTTTACCTTTCGATTGTGCACTTCCCTTTCCATTTGTTTTTTTCATTTTTTTATGTTTGACTTGTTTTTCCTGGTTGTTTTTGCCACTTGTACTAGTCGTTGAATATGGTGACACTATTAATCAATGGATAAGGCATTGGTCTACTCCTCCATAATATGTCTGAGGTTCTTCATTATCCCTTGTATTCTACATCCCTGAGTTAGATCTAGTTGTTTTCATGCTAAATGTTTTGCATGTAAAATTTAAAATTTTGGTCGTGGCAACCAAGCTCACCACTTAAAACCCCCTTTCTCAGTCATTGTGAACCCTTCCTCTAGCTAACCTATTAACTCATATAGACCCTTTGATTCAATTTCATACTCATTCTATATGAGAGGAACGTGCTAACATGTACTTCAAGTGTGTTTCATGTGCATGGGGATATTGATCCAATTGGATTTCATAAATCTATTAAACTCGAGGTGGATAAGTGTTCATAGAAGCACTAAAATGGCCATTTTTGGCCATATTACAGTAAGAAAACATCCTCTAGAAGCTATCTAAAAATTTTAAACCCATATGAAGGTTTTTATGGGGATCAATGAAGAGATACATGGTAGTATCAAGGAAATATGTGGAGGTGTTTGGTGTTAGGATCCATATGAGCAAGATTGATTCACTATGGTTATACATAATGAAGGCATCAATAGATAAAGTGATCTTGTTATGAAGGTTTTGGGAGTTTTGAGCAAATTTCAGAGCTAAAAAAATAATCAACAAAAATATATTGGAGTCCACTATATGATGGATACATCAATTTTAATCATAGACGTCACTACTCTCCTTGGTAGTTTGGATCACTATTGTTGCTTCTTTATGCCAAAAGTGTGAATAAGCCTAAAATTCAAAATTAAAGAAGAATCAGGTCTTAAAACTGGTATTGATTTACTAGATTCAAAATCATATAAGTTTCAACCTCAGAACTCCAAGTTCTGCTCCCAAGGTAGAAAAGGCATTCCCATGTTTTATTTTTACATTGGCATGATGCCATCACCACTCCATTTGAGTAAGTGGAGGTATTTTTCACATTTTATGCCCCCCTTCCCTTTTCCCTTGGTGAAAGGATAAATTTTGGAAACAAAAGTGTGTCCCCTTATTGATGAGTTGGTTTGTGTCACTTAAAACACCTCACTTGTGCCCTATGAGTGTGCACGACTTGAAATCATAACCCCCTTGACCAAATAAATTTTCACATCAAATATCCGTTGTCCCTTAGTGAAAGGGGAAATTAGGAACATTAAATTTTTCCCCCATGTGGAAATGTATTTTCATCACTTAAGTGACAACTTGGGCTACTAGGAAAACTTACAAACTTGTGTTTTGATCAATCTGGCCCCTCCTCATGAGAAACTCCATCCATGGCCCATTTTTTTAACTTTATGTCCCTTCTCCCTTTGTCCCAACATCCAAGGGGACATTTAGGACACAAAAATGTGCTCGAGATCATATATTTAGCCTCGAATTATGTGTGTAACCTCATCTTAGCTCCCAAGAGCCTATTTTTAGCCTCTTCATCTCCCTCACTCCCACATGGTGACACTTGTCACAATATGATGCAAAGTGAAACTTAGTGTCCCCATTGTCCCCTCACCTCAATTTTACCCTATTTTCATGGGTGCAACTCACCCTCTAACCCTTGACTAACTTGGGTTAAGCCTTGTTGAGTTAAATATGAGTTAAGGTGCACAAAGAGGAGAAATGGTTAACACTCAAACACTTAACCATTTTTGCATATTAAAATGTGATATTTTCCCTCCCAAACTCCATTTACATGTTGTCATTTTCTAAAAGCCTCCATTCCTAAAAATTATTTTTTCTCATAACTACCCTACATCAGAATCTCATAAAATTTTGACAACCCTTCCTTACAAAACTCCTTTTTTATTCCAAATTTTCCTCCATTGATTATATGGATAATTTTTAATGGCTAGAAAAAAAATTCAGCCATAAAACTTACCTTTTCATATGTACAAAAATCTGGTAATTGAAAACCTCTGAATTTTAGAGCAATGCATCCCAAAGAAAAAAATTAAACTTTTGAGACCACTCTCATCTCATTCTGACACCCAAAAGACCATTTACTAATAATAGTAAGTTTTACTAGGTTCACACATACTAAAAATAGTAAGTTCTAAAAACCACTCTCTTTCTGAGTCACCATCACCCCTTTGATGTTAACATCACTTTGAAAAGTGCCAATTTGATAAACTTGATAAAAATAAACATCTGGGATAGGACTTGCTAAAAATAGTAAGTGTTGGGATTTTGGTGAAAATTTTCATACCCGTCCATATCTCATCCATTTCACTAGCTTTCATCACCATGAAGTTCAAATACTTGGGTTTAGAGCCAATTTCCACATTAAACACTGAGTATCCTAATGTGGGTGACAGTGACATGATAAACATGGATCTAGAGGACCTAAAAAAGTATGTTGAGATAACCCCATGAAGTTGTGAGGGCTATTAAGAGTTGGTGTACATCCATTGTCTATTCAAAATAAATAGCTTATCCTAGCTTGTGCCCAATACTATGACCCAAATTCAAGGACAATTCGGAAGATGATAATTCACTGCTAGCAGTTCTCACTCCAAAGGGTATCTCTCAATGCCTGCAAATTCCCACTGGTAACAATATGGTGATCATCACTCATGAATTTTCCTCTCAATAACGGTTCATCAGAAAAGGAACCTAACCTTGAGGTCATCTCAAAGTACATAAAAACCAAAAATATTATCTACTTCTCTTCATACTTATTTTAAATTCTATACTTAGGGACCAAGAAAGATCAACAACTTATTGATTCTTTATTGAGGCTTCTAGATCTTAATATGTGGAAGTTTCACATCTAAAAGTGATCAAACCCATAGGATAAATGACATCAGATGATTATGAGATGACTATGATTTCCATGGGGTAGGCCACACAAGAAGGATATGTGCATTTAATCAAAGAGCCCATAGCTCATTTTCTTATGAGAAATGAAAAGAATAGGTAGACGGTGGAACAACTTGAAGAACGCGTGAGAACGTTGACTGCTTATGTGCAGTCATTCCTAGAGCCCAATCTAACATCACTTCCTCTAGTAGAAGTTATCTCGCATAACAGTATCTTTGATCCCCAAGTGATCAAAAAAGATTAAGGACACACTATTCATAGGAGAGCTAATGATAAATGGGTGGAGAAGATCATTGAAAATAGGAAGGAATTTTTTCCTCACATCCTCTCTCCATACAATTTTTCCCTCACCACCATTTCTAAGGTGAAGATGACAAAGGTTGAGATTGAGAAAGAAAGATCCCATTGGGATAGTGTTTTCCCATTGATATTTGAGATGATTTGTCTTGATTCTCACTCCTTGGTGAGCAAGAATGTGTTTGCATCTGTTGCTGATAATTTTTCTCCTTTTTGGTCATGCATAATGAATTCCAGGTGTGAAATGATAAAAGATGCAATTTCAAAGCTTGAGTCTTGTGAGGAGCATGCATCTATCATCTTGGAAGAAATCAGTAAGAGTGTGCAGAAGATTGGATCCCCTTCACTTAATGAACATTCATCCTTGGAGGGAATCCTAAATTCCTTCCAAGAATTGGTCCAAAAAGAGATAGGAGACCCTTTCTCCTTCAATGAGGATACATTGGAATCCCTTGCAAAGATTAGAGGTTCCATATATGACATCGTGGGAGATCATGAAGTATGGTTCACACAGTGAAGTCTTTTATTGGTATTCCCGAGACTTGAATTAGTACTTTGGGGTATGTGTGCATCTTGTAAGAAAAGGAGGTTGTAGTCGTAGTCACTCGGTTCAACAAAGAGGTTAAGGGAAAATATTTCATCCCTAGAACATTTCCACAGATTTCTTCATTTTCAAAAGCTTCTTCACCTTCAAATTAATCACTTCTCTCTTATTCTCTCTCTTCTTCCTTCTCTCTCTACATTCTAATTCTTCATTGGGAATGTACTTTTTGGCTATTTTGTCTTATTCACTTAAGTGACCTTTTAATTTTGCATTGTAAAAGTTATTTTTCATAAATAAAAAAACTTATTTTTATTCCTATAGGAATATGAAAGGTCACAAGTGGTAGGAATATGAAAAGTCACTTGGGGGAGATGAAGGGACATTTTGTAAGGCTATATATTGGGATGGCTTCTCCATTCTAAAGGGTTAGCTTTTTTCTCCTACTACTACAAGTAAGAATATATTTTCTTCTATCTCTTTTTATATGTTCTTTTACTTCCTACTTTCCAACTATGCAAGATTTGTAATCTTGAAGAACCAATAATTAACTTTGTGTATTTGATTTGTTAATCTTGTTATTGCTTACACATTTTTTTCCTTCCTATTGAATGTGGACCTAATTTGGTTAATGTTTGTGAAATTTGTAAGTGCCTACTCACAACCTTGACCCTTTAATGTTTATTTTACTAAAATAGGACTTATTCCAGTCCCAACAACTAAAAAATATGGCCAATATCGTAATCCAATATTACTATTTTTGGATTCCAAAATGTCAAATATTGGAATTATTTGCACTCTAAAATAGTACATATCGGATTCCAAAATCACACATATTGGATTCCCAAATCGCATATATCAGAATCCAGAATCACATATATTAGAATCCAAAATCACCTATATTGGAATTATATGTACTCCAAAGTCTCATATCTTAGAATCCAGAAAATAAAATATTGGAATCCATTATACGGGCAGCATCCTCCAAGCATTACTTATGATTTTTATGTATGTAACATGCTTCTATTTTTATAAGGGCTAACGGCCACTGGCCATTATTTATGCTATGTTATAAGGGATAGCATCAGCTAGCCATTATTTATGATATGTTATAAGGGATAGTGGCTACCAGCCATTATTTATGCTATCCTATACGGTCTAGCTGATGCTAGGCATTATTTATGACATGTTATGTACAGAACATGTTTCATGATTATACGATAATGAACATATTCTCTTGTCCTTCAATGGTTGTAACAAAGGCCACAACTGTGGTGTTAAATTTGACACTTGTTTAGATGTCTTTTATCATTTTTATATAGGATAGCGGCCTAGGCTAATGAATTTCAAGAGATGAGACACTTCTAGGTTCATTTATTATGATGGGATTGAACCTCACTGTAACTAGAGAATGACTGAAGATATTACGAAGAAACTAGCAAAGGGCATCGATCTAGACTATGAGAATATAATTAAATGTAATCCATCTTCTGATGTGCATGGTAGTGGTGTAAACCACCATCTTCTTTGTCTAGCCCAATGATATTCAACGGTGGTGGAAAAATTCAAGATATTCATTATCCTCCTATTCAATCTCCCCGCATCTCACTTTGTTGGATGCCATCACTATCACCCCTAACTCAAGAAATGGGAAAATTCAGGAAATCCTCATGCATCCGGAGTAAAGCTTAAGGGTTTGTAGACACTCAAATCTCCCTACAAATAAAAATAAACAAATGTCACCATGAGAAAAAATGTCAAAATCAATTTAAAAATTAAGATTTGATAGCTTTGTTATAGTGAAATCAAATAAATCATTATAGTAAATGAGGAAATTCAAAATAAAAGGAGAATCATTGCATTCAAGTGAAACACAACTTATCCTATCAACACTAAAAACCTACAAAACCTTAACCAGAAATAAGTAAAAGACTCCATAGAAATATCTTCGACAATCTTCTTCATCCAACCCGATGATATTCAATGGTGGGAGAAGAAATTTTAGATCTTCATTACCCTCCTAGCATCTCACTCTATCTGATGCCATCATTGTCATCCCTAGCTCAAGAAAAGGGTAAAGTAGTGAAATCCTCATGCGTCAAGAAAAGCAAAGTTATTGTTAGTTATCACAATAAAACCCTATAAATAAAAATAAGCATACTTATGCTCGCGTAAACTTCTTGTCAAGGTTTTCGAGTTAATATTTTTTAGGGTTTGAGGGGTCTGAGGGATTCCTATTCTCTCTACCACAAATATTAAGCAAATTTAGGTTACCGTCCCATCGACTCTTCATATTTTATTTAGATTTAAGTGAATTTAAATAGTAAATTACTATTACAATCCCATTCAGTTGAACACCTCCATAGCCTCATATTTAACATCATTGAGATCCCAAGGCTTAGTGTGAACCAAATCTTCCCCATATTCCTATTAACAACTAGGCTATCATGAAGAAAAACTCTTTGTTCAATGCTACATAGACCTTGACCACACAATTGCAATACCAATACACCAAGTATTACAAGAACATTAACATCCCCTTAATAGTTATAAACATCGGTGGCGCTCGCATTACAAGAACATTAACATCCCCTTAAGAGTTATAAACCCCAAACAAGAACACTCCCCTTAATATTATAAACCCCAAGAACATTACAAGAACATTAAAATCCCCTAAACCTGGATTCCAATAGAGGAATAAACCTGATTACAAGAACATTAACATCCCCTTAATAGTAATAAATGTGTGACATCATTCATCATTAACCCCCACATCACCTTCTTCCCATCCTTGCGTACCTTGAAATAAGGGACATGAAATCACTATGAAATTTTCCTCACACACTTGACACTTTAAATGAAATTAAAATTCTCCTACTCCCCTTGTTAGGAGGATATATTTTCATAATTAAATATAGATATGAAATAAATTAAAACTCCTTTTCTAAAGGTAGAATTATGGTAAATCATTTTAAGAAGAATTTGAATTTCATTGTAATATTATTCGTCACGCTGGAATCCCAAATTCATAGAATAATTCATTACAAATTAAAATTGTTTTCATGATATCTATGAACACACTTGATTGTTGAAGTGCTCTTGAAATTTTTAAATTCTTTATATACCTTAAACCGATGTGAACAATTTTTTTAGTGGACAGTTTGAAGTCGAGAGGATAATATGACCTTAAAAATCAAAGTAAGAGAGTTAATACTTAACACTCACTAGGTAATGCCAGTGTAGCTTATCGAGGTAAATTAACATTAATCAAATAAGAATTCACCAAAAATAAAAATGTTATGTACACTTTTTTATATATTAAGATATCTATTATCATTTAAATCCTTTACTGTATTATAAATTTCCTAAAGATAATCACACATATTATACATATAAACATTATTAAGATAGTCAGGCACATTATACAAAAACTTGTTGTCAAATAAATTTAGGGACAAATTACATAATTTTCTTTTTAGATAGTTAAATGCTTTTGACCGAGCTATGAACCGGAGGGTTGATGGGTCCCCACCCTACAAGTATCCCACATTTTTGATCGATGAAAGGATACATACAAAAACTAAAAATGAGTACGAAAGATAACAAGGCCAACATGTAACATGAATAATCAGGCCTGCAAAAAACATAGAGCCGTGAATACAAAAAAAAATAGAGCGGGAATGATAGAGAAACCCTAGGGTTCCACCCAACCAAGCATTGCAATCATCTTGAGAAAGGAAAAGGATGTGCCAACAATAGACTTCAAGTACACCACATGATCAAGAAGGGGTAGGATTGGTTTTTGAGTGCGACCAGGTCTAGGGATGGCACACTGGAGATAGACGCCCCATATGATCGATAAATGCTTTGAATAGTGTCAGGAAAATTGAAGTAGGACCCAAATTTTCAATTCTAGGGCATCAAAATCCTATTGTCAACCCAAAAAGGTGATGGAAAAGGATTCAATTTGAAAAGAGACAAGGAAGGCATACTTCTACTAGAGCTTTGACCAAACCCACACGATGATCTAGGTAAATGAAATGGGACATGAACCATGACCACTTGCTTTATCTACACACAACACTAGGTAATTGAACATGAAGATGCCTATAATATCAGAGTTTACATGATCTCTCCTAGTGCTCTAGAGATAATCCTCACCCAGGATGTTCATAATCACAGTCATAACATCTACAGAGTCTATGCGGAAGACATTGTGAAGACGAATGCCAATGAACAAATAGAGATGAAATTCATTTCCCACTTGTTGTTGTGCAAGAGGATGAATGGAACATAGGTAGATGCCATGAGAGGGAAGGGGAAAAAATAGACAGAAACATGAGAAAATGAGTGAGGATAGGTGAAAAAGCACAACCCAACAATTAAATAGTCCCATGACTCGTGTGAGGAAGTTCGATGCAATAAAAATGGATGGTATCATCAACTTTTTCCCATGCATTGGATAGATTATTTGACAAAAAGGATATTATATTATATTAAATGCAACATGATACAAGATTCTCTCAAAAAATAAGTAGGTGGTATGAGAGAAATCCCCAAAGCCACAAGCACACTAGCCAAGCCTAGAAAAAACAAAGAAAACAACTATAAGGGAGTCTAAGGAACACCAAAAACAAAGGCTAGATTATGAATAAAGGCTACTCTTGATTGATAAACACACATTATACAAAAAATGCATTACTAGAGATAGTCACACACATTATACAGAAATGTGTTATCAATTAAATCTACCGCACCACCCTTGGAGCTATCTAGGACCAGATGGACAACACATCTCCACCAAATTTTGAATCATCGGCCTTGATCCCCAGGGGGGCACTTCTATGGTAGGATTTCTTCTAAGGAGATGCCTGTAAATTTTGTTGAGGGTTCTTTGTTCATAGCAATTATGTTGACACTTGCTTACACACTTCATGGTGATAGAGAATTATGCTTGTTAAGGCACACTTTGGCCACTTTGCGGATGCATGTCAGTAGTGGTGTCAACCACCTTTTTAGCCATGTCTGCATTGAACTTGTATTCCATGATCTTCTTCACATCATTTTTTCTAGCCCAATGATATTCGGAGGGTGGCTGATGAAAATCCAGGTCTTTGTTATCCTCCTCTTTAAGCTCCCCCATCACACTTTATCAAACACCATCAATGTTTTTGTTTTATACTTGCTAGCGGTCACTAGGCTCTATTTGTTTCCTTGGAATAACATTTATAATAGTTTTAAAATGTCATTAACATTATGTTTTAAAATGTATAACTTGTTTCCTGTAAAGGGTGTAATATGTAACACTTGTCTCATTCTCCTTAATCACTCAAATCGCTGGTTATCACAGTAAAACCCTACAAATAAAAATAAGAATACTTATGCTCATAAACTTCTTGTCAAGGTTTTTGAGTTAATATTTTTTTAGGTTTGAGGGGATTGAGGGCTCCGTATTCTCTCTACCACAAATCTTGAACAATTTAGGGTTACTGGTCTCCATCAATCTTCATATTTTATTTAGATTTAAGTGAATTTAACTAGTAAATTACTATTACAAATAAAATTAAACAAACGTGTTTGTTAAAGTGGATACCTATTAAACGTAATCAATAAGGATAACCTTTTTTTGAGAGCAATGATGTATTACATTGTAGGGGTAGTCAATCTCTCCGCACATGTCAGCAAGACACTCTCTTAGGAGAACATGTTTCTTAGAAGAACAAAGAAACCAACTCAAATCCTTTGTATCATCATTTACATTAAAGTTTGGTGGAAGACATCAAACAATACAAAACTTCAAGATCTTTCATTGTCTTAAGGGGTAAAAAAATAGAATACAAATCATCTAGAAAATACCACAGGAGTGGCCCATTCACTCTGAGAATATGATTATCATAACCATAACCATTGAGCTTATTGATAGCTCTCTGTGTGCATCCTCCCTCTTGACAAAATTAACAAAACCAAACCCCCGATAACCCTCATCTTCTTATCCATGGCCATGTAGACACACATGATGTGTCTAGATAGCTTGAAAATCTCATGCAGATCAACATCCATCATGTCCTCGAATAGATTGGTAATCGATAAAAATTTTCATCATTTTTGTGCATGGTGTCACCGAAGTGGTCCATGACACCCCTAAGACTGGGAGGGATGTAGGTTGATCACCCAATAGTGGAATAAGTGGCAGTACCACCAGTGCTTTCTTCCACCTACAGTGAGGCCCTCGACATCCTTATCCATTGTTAAGGTGTTTGTGGAATCGATGGGGTGAGATCCTTGTAAGTCCATTTTGATGTCCAGTGATCACCCTTCTTACCACATATGGAAAACCATGAGCACCACACCACCCTTGGAGCCAACCAGGATGGATAACACATCTCCACTAGATTTTGAATCATCGGCCTTGGATCCCACCGGTGGGGGGCAACTGCAATAGGATTTCTTCTAAGGAGATGCCTGTAAATTTTGTTGAGGGTTCTTGGTTGGCAAGAACACAAAAATTGCGCCACTCGCGTGGCATTAGAGATCATGCTTGTTAAGGAACACTTTGGCCACTTTGTGGATGCACGTCATAGTGGTGTGAACCACCTTCTGGATCGTGCTCATTGAACTTGTATTCCATGATCTTATTCACACCATTTTTATCTAGCCTAATGATATTCGGCGGTGGTATGATGAAAATCCAGTCTTCGTTATTATCCTCTTTAAGCTCCCCCATCACACTCTGTTGGATGCCATCACTATTTCTATTTTATATTGGCTAGTGGAAGCTAGGCTTTATTTATTTCCTTGGAATAATGTTTATAATAGTTTTAAAATGTCATTAACATTATGTTTTAAAATGTATAACCCATGTTTCGTAAAGAGTGGAATATGTAACGCTTGTCTCATTCTCCTTAATCATAATCCAACATGTGTGTGGGGCATGTGTGTGTATCATTATCCTCCTATTCAAGCTCCCCACATCTCACTCTATCGTCACAATCACTTTGTCATCCCTAGCTCAAAAAAGGAAAACCAATGAAATCCTCAATGTCCGGAGAAAAGTTATCACTGGTTTGTAGACACTCAAATCATTGGTTATCGCAGTAAAACCCTACAAATAAAAATAAGAATACTTATGCTCATGTAAACTTCTTGTCTAGGGAAGACAACGCATCTCCACCATATTTAAGCTTAAGGTTTTTTTTTCAATCAAAAATAAATTTTTTAATTTGGTTTAATCCCCACAGATCTGCCAAATCATCTAGTACCAAACAACATAGAATAACACTTGATAGCACAAGTTACTCTCTTAGGAGAACATGTTTCTTAGAAGAACAAAGAAACCAACTCAAATTCCTTTATATCATCATTTACATTAAAGTCAGTGGAAGACATCAAACAATACAAAAATTCAACATCTTGCATTGTCTTAAGGGGTAAAAAAGTAGAATACAAATCATCTAGAAAAATACCACAAGAGTGGCCCATTCGACTCTGAGAATAAGATTATCATAACCATAACCATTGAGCTTATTGATAGCTCTCTGTGTGCATCCTCCCTATTGATGAAATTAACAAAACCAAACCCCCTGCTAACCCCCATCTTCTGATCCATGGCCATGTAGACACATGTGATATGTCCAAATGGCTTGAAAATCTCATGCATATCAACATCCATCATGTCCTCGAATAGATTGGTAACTCAAATAAAATTTTCATCATTTTTACGGCACATGGTGTCACCAGAGTGGTCCATGACACCCCTGAGACTAGGAGGGACGTAGGTTGATCACCCAACAATGAAATAAGTGGTAGTACTATCACTAGTACTTCTTCCACCTACGGTGAGGCCCTCGGTGGCCTTATCCATTGTTAAGGTATTTGTGGCACCAATGGGGGAGAGATCCTTGTAAGTCCATTTTGATGTCCAATGATCACCCTTCTTACCGCAGATATGGAAAACCATGAGCACCACACCACCCTTGGAGCTAGCCAGATGGACAACATCTCCACCAAATTTTGAATCATCAACCTTGGATCCCGTCAGGTGGGGGCGCTCCATAAGGATTTATTCTAAGGAGATGCCTATAAATTTTGTTAAGGGTTCTTGGTTAGAAGCAAGCCAAACTTGTCCACTCGTGGTGCTAGAGATAATGCATGTTCAAGTGCACTTTTTCCACTTTGCGGATGCGCATCATAGTGGTGTGAACCACCTTCTAACCATGCTTGTTGAACTTGTATTCCATGATCTTCTTCATGCCATTTTTTCATCTAGCCCAATGATATTCGGTGGTGGCTGATGAAAATCTAGGTCTTTGTTATCCTCCTCTTTAAGCTCCCCCATCACACTCTTCCGGATGCCATCACTATTTCTATTTTATACTTTTGCTATGGCTAAGCTAGGCTTTATTTGTTTCTTGGAATAATGTTTTTAACATTTTTAAAATGTCATTCCAAACCTTGATAATATTTTTGAGAAATCTATTTTTATTCCTGGATCATCGATAAATGGTTCATTTGGTCAAATGTAATCTTCTTATATGATCACGATGAAATCTTCCACACAACAATAAACAAAAAATCTTTAAAATAACGATCTATAAAACAATAAATAGAAAAAATTTCAGTTTTATACATGTTAGCGCCGCTAGGCTTTATTTTTTCTTTGGAACAAGGTTTAATCATTTTCAAACTGTCATTAAGATTAACATATGAAGATCTAGTAAAAATCATTTTATGATTTCAGGAAGCCTCCATGGATCTGCAAATCAATAAGCATAGGGGAGAGGGGCTAGTAGTGGCACACCCTAAGTTAAGGGGTCCACACAATTAATTGTTTATCGCATGAGATTGTGATTTTTATACTAATATGTAGTTCAAATTTTTGTTAGCTTATATTTTTTCTTTGGAATGTTCAATTGGAGGGAAAGCCATATTTTGAATTGATTTAAAATAATAAATTTGAGTTACACTACAACCAAGGTGGAAACCAATACTTGAATATGGGTGAAAATTCTTGAACATTGAATTTTTATACTTATACATGGGTAAAAGGTCTTACATGTCATGATGTGATTGACTACTCTACATAATTATTATGTCAAAAATAAATAACTACTAGATAGTACTATGACAACTATTGGGTATTGTGTGATCAATAGTCATGTCAACTATTGGACCATGTTCATCTATTGGCCCCTCTCCCTAACATTTTTCTATTTTATATGGTCTAGCGGCCTCACTAGGATTATTTATTACTTCTTGAATAAGGTTCTTATCAATTTCAAAATGTCTTTAAGATTAAACCATGCATAACTGGGGAAAAAATTTTATTTATTTCAAAGAAGCCAACATCGATGTGAAAAAAATTTTAAACTATGTAGATCTGGGAAAACTCATTCTTTTATTGGTCCATGATCCATGATTGTCTCTTCACCCAAGTTAGAGAAAAAAAATGTTTTTCTTTCCAAAAAAGAATCGAAAAAATGATTGCACACTACGAATCTTTAAGAACCTTAAGGTAGTTACTTTATTCCATAAAAATGCATAATACATTGATGGATTTGGAAGCAAAGTATATAATTCAAATGCCAATTGTGTGTTTGAATTTTTTAATGATCTACACATGTTTTTGTGCTCCCTGCATGTTTTAACCATGTACATAATTCAATATAGATTTTCGAATCAGTCTTATAGTTTCCATCAAATCTCTAGTATGTTGGGGTTTTGAGAGTAATTTCTTCTTTGACCTTGTGTGACAAGAATCTCACGTCATCGATCAAAAGTATATTGTTTTCACCATATACATTACCATAAATGTCTACTATCTTTGGCTTGTATTTGTTTTGAACTTACATTGTTGGCATCCCCAAATGAACTGAAGTGGGTTTCTGCAACCATCTAAATTTTTTTGATGAACATGTATTTCACCATTGTTGAATCCATAAATGAAGACCATAAGGTAGTGTCAAAATATTTTGATGTAGTACTTATCAAGTCAACACTAAAATCTCGTTCAAAGTATTCAGTATTCCCGGATCTAAAATATGGAACCATATTACGAGGTATTTTGTCAATACCAAAAATTCCAAACAACAAACCTTCAACTCCCAAAACTAGTAATTTCTTAAGGCTTCCCAATAGGATCTATAAAAACAACTCAGAATCAATGTAAGCTTCCAAAAGTGATTAAAAACAAGGCATCAAAGTATTTAATCACAACTCAAAAACAACTTATAAAACTTATAAAACTATAATATCATCTCAATCACAATGAAGATATAAATATTGCCTACTTTTAAATTTGTAATCTCAACATATAAAATAAAGAGTGACCATATGATTGTATGAATGAATATCATTGTAAAAAATTTTTGAAATAATTAATAGTTATATATTTTATGTTTGCTACAATTTTTGGATGCCCTTTGCAACACTCAAACCCTAACACAGTATCTATGTTATGTTTATGTACAAATCGGTCATCAACCACTTATCTTTGAAACAATTTTCTTCATTGGATTTCTTCCCCACCATAAAATTTTCTAGAGGGTTTCCCTTTGGGCCCATTGTAATACACAATGTGTTTCTAAGGCCGAAAACAATACCATCTCTACTCCAAATATTTTGGAGATCTTTTACTACAATTTCATCTTCTACACAACAATGTTCTTTACCCAAAATAATAAATGGTTTGAAATCAAGCATGATTTTTTTTTCAAATCCTTAATCAAATTTTCAAATTCGAATAAGAGAGATAGCTAGACCAAAATCCCACTTCACATTTTGCTTCCTAGTATCTTTAAAAATTCCTTGAGCCCACCTCACAAGTAGAGAGTCTCCTTACCAACTTGATTGTGAACTCTTTGTAGGATTGGTTTTTCTCATAGAGAAAACCCTCCAAATATAAAATAATTAAATAATCCTCTTGGCCAACTGCATAGAAGTATTTTTTCTCAATTTTCTACAATTTTATATTAACCAATTCAAATAATCAAAATTTCAATATGTTAACACTTACTTGATTGAGACTCCATCTTGGATTCCCTCACACTCCCCCTGTAGGTTCTTGTGATGTTTGTTCTATATAAAAACAACAATCAATTCAAAATAAATTTTAAGTCGATGTAAAAAAATATGTGAAACAACTCACTTTTATACAATATTACATAGATGTAGTTGTATATTAGCGACCAGTAGGCATAAAGCTATTAATGCCCTGGACTATGTATTGGGTTGATTCTATGATGGGATTTAACTACTAATAATTGTATACTAATTTAAAGTTTCAATTATTGTCCAATGCGAATAAATATCAACCAATAAACCAAAATTTACTCAATTCAAAATAAATATAATTAAAAGATGCATGTTAGTGACCACTAGGGTAATACATATTACAAATAAACCACTTCGATATAGGTTCCTGTCAACCAAAATAATCTCCCTAATATTTTGGGTTACCTAACTTCCTTTTGTGCCTCAATCAAATTTTTTACATGAATCTTAAGCACTCAAAATTTTATGGGTATTGCTGCATCAAATAAAATTCTTTCCCCTTTCCGTAAAAATTTATAAGGAAGTCCTCCTAACTCATTATATTGCAAGTTATGGCTCGGTGGAGTTTGGAGAGAAAATTTGCCAAGGCGTACTTCATGAAAATTTTGGCACTTAGCCTTTTGGCTAAAAAACTCAAAGGAAAAATTTCAGCCTGAAAGCCCACAAAGGAAAATATATTGTTTGAGGCCCACACAATCTAGTCTTCCTTTATTGGTGCCAGTGTCATAAATTTTTTTATTAAAGTTAAATAACACTAAATAGACTTCAAGTTTTTTGGTTTTTTTGTCAAAGTGCATCAAAGGAAAAAATAGAAGTGCATCCCCACCGAACAATGAAATTATGACATGTGTCCAAAAAGAAGAGCAGAGATTTAGGAAATTTTTCCAAAGTTGTAAAAAGCACAAAGGTGAGAAATTGAACCACATCTCCGAAAAAATCATATGATGCCATATGTCTTGAGCAGAGAAGCCGGAATAATAATTTTGGAGAAATTTCCCAACTATACAAAAAGGCACAATGTTGTTTTAAGCCGCGGATCAACTAGAGGGCACCATATGAGACTAAAAGAAGATGGAAAGCAGGTGTGTCATCGTGAGAGAGTAAGTACAGATATTTTTTGGGAAATTTTCCCAATTTGAAAAAAAGAGGGAAAAAGTTCAAATTTTGGCCCGTAAACCCGATTTTGCCCTAATTTTGTTTTTTCCCTAATTTTTCGAGGGCCATATCTTTTGATCCAAAGCTTAGATTTTCACGATCCTTATATCATTGGAAAATTTTTGAAATCCTCTACACGATGGATGGCTCAATTTTTATTTTTGATGGAGATTTGCAGGAGAAAAATGGAAAAATGTCTCTAATTTGCAAAAAAAAATCACAGAAAATGACCCCAACCACCAAAATTAATGAAGTATGGGCCTCTTTCTTGCTCTGCAAAGCAATGTACTTCAAAGTATAGGATTTTTCATGGAAACCCATCATTTTTTAGGCCAATTAAATGGATCTTATCGGTGGTTGAAGTTTCAAATCAAATTTGTCCGCATTTTCTCATTTCATTCTTTCTATTTGAGTGATAAAAGCCAGTTTTGGCTCATTTTGTAAAGGTTGTTCATCATTCTTCTCTATCCTCTCCCTTCTTTTCTTCCTAGGGTTGAAAATGGAGTTTCAACCTCCTCCCCTACTCTATAATGGCATGTTTTCCTCTTACCCGTGAAATGATGATTCTATACAAACTTTTCCAACAGCAATAAAAAAGATGTTTTGTGATGCATTTTTCCATCCTTACTCATTTTTTGGTTGTTTTATTCTTACCTCTCTTCATTACAATGTATTTTTGCATGTTTGGATGTTCATTTCAGGTTTTAGAGTGTGTTCATGGAGTTTTGGAACATTTTATGTGTGAAATCCATCTTTGGTCCTCAATGATGCACTTGTCCATCCTTTCCATTTCTCACCCCTTCTTGTTCCATGGCAATTTTGATAGATGTTCAAAATTTCCTTCTCGCGGTGTATCACCGTTTTAGTGTAGGCTCTATTTTTCCTTGTTTTCCTCCTCTCCTTGTCTCCTTGGAAGCTAGATTAGGATTAGATTAGCTTGCATTGCACTTGCTGGAATAGCTTATGGCGGGTAGTTTAGGAAGAGGAACCAGCCTTCTTTGGAGAGATTTCCCATTTGAAAAGGTCCCACACTTTGGAAAGCTCAATGTTGTGAAATCACACCAAATGACATTGCCTTAGAAAAGAAGATCCATAATTCATTTTGGGGTGTTGTGATTTTGTGAACTTGATTCCTTAAATAATGAGGGTCTTATAAATGGTTTTGTGTATAATTGAATATGACTATCATACCATTTTCCATCTACAGTTTCATCCATGATATGCCAACAACCTCCCCATTTGGCATCAAATATGAAAAAAAATTGAATTTATTATTAAAAATATGTAAACAATGACAATCGAAAACATCTTGTAGAGATAAATTTATAAAATGAGTATTTCCCACTCACCTTTTATAGATTCATTAGATGGATGGTCAATGACATATGTGGAAACAAGTTGAATTGGTTGCAACATACTAATATTAACATTGTCTCCTTTGTTTGTATGTGGAGAGGAAGAGACGGTGTCTTCCTCTATTGTTTGGTTGTCTGCATAAATATTGTATGTATCAGTTCAAATGCATTAAACTAATAGAATTGTTTTAAGTGATCTTAATCAATGTACCTTTTTTCAAATGACAATAGTAATGTTGTAAAAACATTTCTTGATCATGTATTCAACAATAAAAACATTCAGATAGAACTTTGAGTTAACCAAAACATGCACTGCAACACTACCGATGTACAAACACTATAACCGGAGAATTATCGGAAGTGATTCAAGTGAACATATGAGACCAAAACAAATAATATATCTCATAAAGAAAAGGATGTGTCTTTCCTCGTAGGCCAATTTCATTTACAGTCACCATTTGCTACGGAAGTTGATCCATCCAATCCATGGCGATTTCTTTTATATCCCCATATCAACATCAAAATTGTGCACATCAATTATTGTGTACATAAGACACAAGATCTTAAATTTTCCACTGTTGTCATAAAATCTATAACATCCTTCCATAACTGATTCCCCCTTGTTTTTGAATTTTTGCATGTATTTTTTTAATGTGTCTCTTAACATTTTTTAAGAAGCAATAGGTAAGAGAAAATAATTACACAATTTAGTAGAATAGATCCGACAAACTGTAAGTAGGTCCATTATTGCATCGAAAGTGAGTATACTAGAAAAATTACAGAAAATGTGATCACACATTCTGCATTGAATGGATTAGTTGACGGAATAAAAGATATTGTTAATATGAGCTGGAAGGGATATGCACATTGATAGGTAAAGTCTTTGGTGTCTTCCATCCTTGCTAGAATATTTTCTTCCATTGCAATCATATAGTTGTCTATAATTTCTTGAGATTTCATTGGGAGAACCTCTACCACTTCAACATCAAATTTTCTTTTTCCAATTTTTCACTTCCTCCATAATCATATTTTATTTTTCCTTTAGTTTCTTCTCCCAAGAGTACACACAACTAACGGTAGTGACATTCATGCACACCATATTTTAAACTATTTTTTTTCAGTGCATTCTACCAATACACGATTACATGAATGTTTACTTTTCATATATTTTAGAAAATTTTCTCTCATCCTTTTGTATTTTTTTCACTCTTTGGCAATAATTATCTAAAGTCTCTGATATGATGTCTACTTCAATAGAGTGAGTTAGCCATACTTTCCCTACTTGCACTTTATCTAGTAGAATTGATATCTCCTCATCATTCATTCCTCTTGTAGCCTAAAGTAATTCTTTGTGAACCTTGCCAATGAATTTGGTTGAAAGTTAGGTTGGTTATCATTAAAAGGAGAACAATCCATCCCATCGGATTTAAATAACTCAATGGTTATTGTCAATTTTATCCATATGTCCTCAAGTAAATATAGAAATGTCATTTTTTCATAAAGGGTCTCTTTCTTAGAATTTTTGAAAATATATTGCATCTCAAAACACTTCATTGAAAGATAAAATAGTATATTTATTTTCTACATATTACAAAATTAAATTTTAAGAACAAATGCACTAAAATTAAATTTTGTTACCTTAAAATCATCTGACTTTGTGTTTTCTGATTCGGTCCTCCAAGGACATTCTAGGGATCTCAAAATCATTTGAGCCTTATAGAGTACATCCATAAAATTGGTATCAATCCAATTTTTGTTTACATCATTTTGTTACTGGAAAATTTTAACAATGAATTTGCAAGGAGTGTGTGAAAACATAATGCGAGGCTTTCTAAACTGCATCTTAGTATGTAATGACTTGTATTTTCTTTCAACCAAAAAAATTTGGGAAAAAATGGTATGTTGAACATCAAGAATGTAGAAATGCACTTCATCCCTTTTCAGGTCATCTAGATCCTCGAGTTACAAAATTTCCTTTGTAGAAGTTAAAAAAGGAAGAAGAAGTGCATACCTCAGTGTAGGAGTAACATTAATCAACATTAAATAGAAAGAAGATCAACATTCTCGCATGCACAATATGTAATTGATATTTTGGAGGTGCCAAATAACACCTAGAAACTTCATTTGGAAAATCATCACCATTGAACAAAAAGAATTTTAATTGTTTAGCATTTAAAGTTTCTGTTTTCTCAAATATATCGATCACTTTCTTAAAAAACAAAGCTGATTTATTATTCTTTTTAATCCCTTGCAACTTTGACTTAGATGGATCTATCTCTAATTTAGACAAATAATATCTCCTCAACATTGTAAATAGATTTACATGTTTTGGTGGAGAAATATTTTTTCTATTCATATAATGACAAATAGAAGAGGTATCCTCGCTTCTATATAATTTTTTGAATACCAAATTCATGTTATTATGAAATTCAAGGGAATTTCCACAACTTGTTTTGTCTAACTGCATGAAATTTCCCAAATTCCAACCATATTTAATACAAGAGCACGCCTTATTTTCTCTAGAAGCATTCATTTCTAGTTTCTTGAACAATGAAACTTCAAACTCCATGTCAAGAATAAGGCACTTATTCAGTTTGACGTCAATGCGTTCAACCTGAATATGCAATGTTTGATCATCAATAAATTTTGAATTTAGTATTGTACCAACTTCTTTGATAATGTCCTCATGAACAAAAAATAACCACAAATCACTGTGGTAATTTTCTCGATGAATATATTTCTACAAACTAGTTATCGTCTCTCTTTTTCAATCCTCCGATCCTTCAATCAAAGGAATTTGCATGAACGGAGTGTGGACAATGGAAGACGTATTATATGTTAAAAGGAATTAAACAAATTAATATTTTGTAAGTAATTAGAAAGGACAAATATTGTTTCTCAACAATGCAATAGCAACAAGATGTCGTATCTTAATGTCATTATTTTCATAGAGTAAAAGTCAATAGGAATAAATATTTATAGCATAACAGTCGTCAAGCATACTCTAACCCTCCTTTAGTTATAAAAAACAAGAAAGCATTAATAAAAAAATTGTTATGCGTTGAACTAAGAATTGTAAACAATTAATCACTATTAAAAAAATTTGTTTCAAGGAGTGAATTTTTTGCTAGAAGTGAAGACTAGCGGCCGCTAACATCTATATATTCCCATCACTGTAACAAACATATTTGAGTTACATCAACATCAATATAGTATGTTAGGCTAGAAATAACATGTAATAGAATTCAAATATTCTTGTGTTAATTACGTGTATTCGAAAAGTGGTAAATATTTTTAATTACGTGTATTCAAGAAAGTGGTAAATATCTTTCTTGTCTTTGAATATTAGTTGTCTTCTATTGTCTTGGAACATCAAAGAAATGAAAATTATTGGTGACTGCCAAGGTATCAATGAAAATTTTTAGCAACCGCTAAGTATTTAATCAATGAAAAATTCACTGTCTACATTATCGACAAATATAAGTGTTGGAGCATAATAATAGAAGTACATATTTTTAACCTAAAGATGTATCCTGTTCATCTTGGCCCTACATATTTTAAACAATTACACGTTAAAAAAATAGTCCATAAAAATTTACTAAACATCGAGGGAGAAAGATGTACATGAACCTTGCTTAGGAATAAAGGATTAGAGGTCGTGAAGAGCAATGTTTGTTTTATGTTTACCAATTATTCATTGATGAGAAGGCTAGTGACCACTAGCCTCTACAATATCGGGAATCCATTTTCATGATGCAAAAAAATCTCATCCGATTTGTTATCATTGTTTGTAATTAGTTTATATTAGTTGGATTATCCCTGCAAAGCCAAGTTCGAGAAGGCTAGTGCCTTATGTAGTTCTCACTTGATATTTTGTGTATAAAACGTAATCCATATATTTTCACATTAAAAAATGCTTTACACCCTTCTGTAAGCGTCGTTAGTTAATGAAAGGTAAGAATGATTAGTTAAGGTCAAGAATAAAGATAGACACATAGTTAGGAAAGTTTATATCATAGTATAGGAAATGAGCCAGTTATCATGATTCCTAATGTAAGAGGTTGCTAAAGCCACTTAACAATCATTTAATATTGTTGATTTAAGATTGTTGAGTAGATAATGATTTAATATTGGAGCCATTTAATAGTTCATGATTTAAGATTGTTGAGTAGATAATGTATAACACTTAGCAGAAGGCATACAAAATATTCACGTGGAAAATCAGAGCACATTCAAAGGCACGGGAGGATCGGGAAGGAATCGCATGTAGAGGACAGAGACGGGTTCGGGACTTAGCCATTTTCACAATTGTGATCTATTTTTGGAAGATGGCATGTGGAGCACATCAAACAGGGAAAATAATTATGTGACACACGTCGGCTATTTTTGGAAGAGTGGCTATGGAGTGCTTTGCATGGATGCGGGCTAAAGATAGAACTATGACCGATAGTTAACTAGGAGAGATCTATTATTAGCATTCTTACATGTTAGCTTATTATTGTAAAGGCACATGGCTATTCTTAACATGCGACCTATTTTGGGAATAGATAAGCGGTGAAGGGAAAGTTCCCACCCTTATAAATATGTAGTGAACTACATAGTAAGAGAGAGATATAGATGTGAGAATTGAATTACTATGAGATTATCTTACAAATATGATGCGCGCATAAACTATGGTATTATCTATTGTAATGAGCTTCTGTATATTTATCATGTTTAATGTAATGGAGTGTATTGGTTGAATCAGAGTATTAATCCTGAGTATGATTGGCTCTTGCATGTGTTGATTTCATCATGGTTATCATTTAAGTTTGTTATTCTTTAGATATAGATCTGTACATGCACTATAGAATGATGTATTAATTATGGATCTGAATGCATTAAGTCTTCATCATGTAAACATCCTACAATAGCAACCCTAAAGAGGGGCCCGGTACCTTACATGCTTTGGGTGGGTGCTCATTCCAAGCTAAGTGATGTGATAATGCGCCCGGGCTTTTACTAGTAAATTCTAGGCTACATCATTAGTTCCATTGTCGAGACCTCTTTTTTAGTTGCTTTCAGGATGGTTCACAATGAAGACATACCAGGTTGACCTTAACAAGTGTTGAGGAGTGGATACATGACCTAGAAGAAGAATACACATGGAGGTTTAGCATTGGATCTGAGTTTGACACACGCACGTGGGTGGAGAAAAATCTATATGACTGTTTGTACGAGAGCTTCTTCACTATCTTTCTAGTAGAATTATATGAGTGGCTGGTTGTTTATGCATCTAAATGGAATTGGAGGTATTACACACTTGTCTAGATACAGGAAGAATTTCAAATCCTTTATGATGTTGATCTAATTTGGACTCGCATTATGGATACGTGGTTCCGTGGTGTTTTGAATAGCTATATCTTTTAGTACTCAATTTCCACTTATTCATTCCCATAGGTAGCTAAATTCCAATTTTTAAAATATCCCAAGGGAACCTACCTACAAGGCATTCCACTGGGATCAAAATTTTGATGGTAACTCTAAACTTGGAGAGAAAACCAATGGCTAACTAAACCCCACCATGTGTGGGGGTAGGAGTAGGTTTTGTGAAATATGGAAGACCTAGCGGTAGTGAGGCAAAGAGAAGAAAGGTGGCTTAAGTACAATGAGGCGTGGGAGAGGGAGATAGAGAAGTAGCGTGACATTCCAGAGTGGATGGCATTGTAGAGAGATGGATCGATAAGGATTTGAAGTTCACGTAGACGACGTGTAACCCAAGCATCAGGAACTCCCCCATTTGGGAAATCATGACACGGAACCCCCCTCGGCCTCATGTAGAAGCACGCTAGCAGAGACAACCTAGGCTACGGGCATGCATCTAAATCTACTTGGAAACATTTCCCTTACGCTTGGTCTTCCAGTATCTAGTACAAAAAATAGTCAGCAAGCTAATTTAGGCAGTGGGAGAGCAGGAGTAAGTCATATAAGAAGCACATCAATGGTAGCACAAACATCTTCATTATTATTTAGAGGTACCTTTTCAGGTGTATCTTCTACACATAATTCAGGTGCATAGAATTTTGGACTCTCTTCGAGGAGTAGTAACACTTCACAAACCATAGGGGTGTAGTTTAGTACTACTATTGGGACACAAGGGAGTACATCTTCTAGTCCAACTCGCTATAGGTTCAGGATCATGAGGTATAGGTGGTTCTAGTTCTGGAGGATTTAGTGGTTCTGTAGGCAAAGGAAACATTAGAGGTTCTGGATCGGTGGGTAAGGTCCGCACTCAAACCTAGAATATTTACATGGAGATGTCTCTTTGTCTTCTAGAGTATAGGGGCATAGAAGATGTTGTTGAACATGTGTACATGTGTGAAATATTTTGCGTGCCAAAGGAATCATGGCTTTTGAGCTCGGGGAAAATCAATTCACTACTATGCTACAAGGGCACGCACATAGTTAGTACAGAAAGGTTGACCTTGATCAAACTTATGTAGACTATGCATCTTTAAAAGATGCTTTCCTTAAAGAGTTTCACATCCCCGAGTTCGAGCAAAAAGGGTATAATCGTACTCGAGGATACCAATCAAGGAACTACTAAGAGTGTCGAGAGTATGCTGCTCATTTCAAAATGCTTTTATCAAATATTTCTTATGATATTCATGCAAGCCATCATGTGCAATGGTTTTTAGAGGTCTGATTACCCCTTTTAGGAGGGCGCTATCACATAAGACATACACTGATCCACACAAAGCACTTGAAGCAGCCTTATGTGTTGAGGTAGTTAGAAGTATAGACACTAGGGTGGGCCCATTTTTAGAAGCATAGATTGTGGCTATGATGAAGTAGTTGGAAAAGCTATCAGAAAATTCAGCACATGAGATGCGCACGAGGATTTGGTGCACAAATTGTGAAGTGGAAGGTCACACAAAGGATAGTTTTCCCCGCATATCAGTATGCTCATTGTTGTTGGACTATGAGATATGTCATTTAAACCATGATGCTAGCCACTACCCATTATTACAACACACAATAAGGAAGAACGTCTCTTATTACTGTAAAATTTGTAGGTCCACAACTCATGACACGAAAGACTCCACCGATTGGTCGATCCATGATGCTATAGAAATTGGTGTACGATAGACAGGAGTTTCAAATAACTCTCAAGGTAAGAAAGAGCATCAAGATCGGGATCACAATCAGATGCGCTATGTTTGGAGTGAAGGGTGATTTGAAGGCATTCGTGGCGAGATCGAGGATACCATGGTGGATTCAGAGCATGAGGCCGTGGTAGTGGACGAGGCGATCTCCCTTGTGGAACATGTTATAAGTGTGGATCTCCTAACCACTACAGGCATGAATTTCCTCATAATATTACATGTTCTTTCTATGGGAAGAATCATAGTTATGAGGAATGCCTGGAATTATATGAGAATCTTAGTAAGCAGCATAAACAAGAAAACAAAGGCACGGGGATGGTTAGGATACAAAACGCTATGGAAAACCATTGGATGCCCAAGTTGGAACCAGAATCTGAGGCATTACAAGTAAGGATCACTACCCGCGCTAAAGCGGCATGCGCCAAAGAAGCATTACAAGTAAAATCCTACCATCACTAAGGAGGATGTTTTACATGCATGGTACCCAGATCCTTCCCATCAGAAGGAGGTTTATCAGGAAACCATGGAGGTACTAAGAAATATTCAGGGTGAAATACAATATTTAAAGGAGTAATCATAGAAGATGGAGCAAAATAAAGCATCAAATATGGTCCAATCTAATATGGATGACTTGAAAGAAGTGTGTAAAATGTTGCACCAAGAGAATATCATTCCACTGTTAGGGAATTGGTCAAAGGGAAACACTCACAAGTAAGTATTGAGACTGGACGATAGATACTACATGCAAATCTTCCCCCTCATAACCTAGATTATGATAAGGAGATCACTCTGAATGCTATTATGGATGGGTGTCTTTTGAGTAATATATTGATTGATATAGGCATGGAAGTCAATGTTCTTACTTTAGATGCATGGGTACAAATGGGGAGAACCCCATTGCAGCCATCCTCCAATGTTTTATTCATGGCTAATCAGACTAAGGCCACTCCCATCGTAGTTTTAAAATATGCATCCATTACCATACAAGGATCTAAGTTCACTGGATATTTTGAGGTCTTAGCACTAGCAGAGGAAGATAACTTCCTAGCTCTAGTGGGGCATCCTTGGTGATATGTAAATAATGTTGATATTTGGTTCAACAAGGGCTATATAAGCTTTGAAAATAAGGAGGAAACGTTACTATCCCATTAATAGATGGAAAATCTGCACCCGTGTTGAGCCCTTGAGTGAGGAAGACCTGAATAGGATTTATATACGTGCCATCCGGGACCTAGAGGTGCAGGACCCGAGGTGCATGAGCCATCTAAAGAAGGAATCCTTTAGTGGGAGGATACACAACCTATTAGTGATACTAAAAGTTTTACTTGTGATAATTTGGCTCATAGAACTTATGAGTTGGTAGGGCATGAAGTAAAGAACATATCCACTAGGGACAATAGACTGCATTGTATCAAGAGAATAGGTAATAACTCGATACCTTGTTACGTTGGAGAATGAGACCCTATGGTGTTCCTACATGCCATGGAGGAAGAGTGGATAGACCCGATTGGAGAGACTGAATATGCTAGCATATACCCTATGTCAAACAACAAAGTGCATTGGTGGGTGGTTCACACGGATAATCTTGTAGGATGGAATGAAATGAGGATTTCTTTTTCCACTAGGTTCTTTAGGAGCAATGCACCTACTCAAATCTAAACTCATCATGGTAATTAACCTATTCAACACCACATTTAACAAAGGTGAGAGACTCTGGACAGAGGGGTAGGAAGCTTTACCACCTTCACTCTGGGTGCATAAATTCTATTCCACTTTACAAGGTTATGCACGTTCTTGGTATGTATATGCAAAACTCCATAGAGATACTAGAAATTCCCAGGATTTAATCACAGGAATGGCCCAGATGTTTGAATTCTTCTCTACTAAACATCCAGTGGAATAAGCATTAAAGGTTATAAAGTGCTTAACTATGGGGGATAGTGCCAAGGTGGAGGAACTCATTCAAGATTTATTTGAAGAAGGAGATTCAAGAGAATGCTTTTTGAAGAAACAGAGGCCAATGCCACACTACCTTATCGCGCTTGCATTGAGAAAGAAAAAGGAAAAATGGTTTACTTAGTGGATTATGAAGAAGTAGAAGATTTAGATGTTGACCATTAAATAGGTAGGCATGAGGTGTTGGATACTATAGATAAGACCACATGCACCTATCATAAACCTCTAAAAATAAAGAAAGTAAATATTGAATCGAGATGTTAAGCCTAATGGCCATAATTGGAGACTATTGGTCGAAATCGAGGTGGAAAAAATCATTGATTTACTATGGGATTATCAGGACTTATTCCTTGGGGTACCATGAACTTAAATGCATGCATAAATCATTAGGAGAGATGAAGATAAATCTTAAGGAAGGTGCATACCTAGTTAGAAAGAGACCCTACAGGATGAACCCCAACATGCAGGAAAAGGTTAAAGATGAGATTGACAAAATGTTGAAGTCTGGAATCATCAAGCCCCTGGAGGAGTTAGAATTGGTTAGTCCAATGGTGATTAGTATCAAGAAGGATGGTCATATTAGGATCTGTGTGGACTACAGGGAGCTGAATGCTACATGTGTGACTGATCCCCTTCCTACGCCATTCATTAACGATATCCTAGAATCATGTGCAGGGCACGAAATCTATTCATTTACAGATGGGTTCTCTGTGTATCATCA
Source organism: Taxus wallichiana var. yunnanensis (assembly GCA_018340775.1). Taxonomy (NCBI): domain Eukaryota; kingdom Viridiplantae; phylum Streptophyta; class Pinopsida; order Cupressales; family Taxaceae; genus Taxus; species Taxus wallichiana. The sequence goes on from CM031236.1 coordinate 265,478,251, forward strand.
AGTTTGAATTGCCCAGGAGGATCAGGAAAAAACTACTTTTACTATTGAATGGGGAAGCTTCACCTATACTTTTGGACTGAAAAAAATGCATGTTGTATTTTTTCACGCATAGTTGTTCAAAGCGTTCAAAAATTTTATTCACAACTTCTTGCAGGTTTATTTAAATGATTAGAAGGTGTATAGACTTGTTAAGGATCATTGTGACAATCTACGCTTAATGTTTGAAAGATGTAGACAATTGATTATCTCTTTAAACATCAAGAAGTGCATATTTTCTACACCATTTGAAATACTGTTAGGACACATAATCTACAAGAAAGGTTTATTGGTTGATCCAAATAAGGTTACAGTCATTATCAACCTAAAAGAGCCTACCAATCAAACCGAGGTACGATTCCTAGGTCACACAGGTATTATAGAAAATTCATAAAGGGATATGCCAAGGTTTCCGCACCTTTGGAGGAGTTACTGAAAGGAAAAGGTACATTCTATTGGGGAGAACCGTAGTAGCACACATTTGAGACATTGAAGGAGAAACTTACTACCACACCTATTTTGTGCTTTCCTTTGTGGGACCAACCATTTCATGTACATGTGGATGCCTCTAGCATGACCATTGGCGTAGTGTTGGCTCATCCTGAGAAGGTATTATAGATCATCCTATCTCTGTTTTACTTTTAGGAATTTGACTCCCATAGAGAAAAATACACGACTATAGAACGTGAATCTTTATCAATGATCTATGTGTTACATAAATTCGATAGTACCTACTAGCTACACCATTTGTATTTTATACATATTACATGGCATTGAAGTATTTGGTAAACAAGCCCAATTTATAGGGGCGCATATGTAGATGGGTAATCTTATTTCAAGAATTTGATTTTATAGTTGAGGTAAAACTAGGGAAAAGTAATTCTAGACTAGACCATTTATGCATAATACAGTCAGGAGAAGAGGAAAAGGAAATTGAAGATACCATGCCCGATGCACAGTTATACAAGTTACAACAAGCACCATCAAAATTAGAAGACATTGTTGTCTTTCTACAAACATGTATGGCACCAGAAGGAATGAAATCCTTAGAGAAGAAACAACTTGCTATATGTGTGGCACCCTATATGTTGATTAGCGATGACCTGTACAAGTTAGGAAGGGATGAAGTATTGTGTCGTTGTTTACATCTTGGAACATGAGCACATAGATATTATGGAAGAAGCTCATGGTGGTATTGCAGGTGGCCACTATGCAGGTGATGCCACTACGCGCAAGATTTTACTCGTTGGATTATGGTGGGAAACCCTATATAAATATTGTAAGGCATATTGCAAGGCTTGTGATCATTATCAGTGCCTTGGGAAACCAAGTCAATGAGATGAAAGCCTCTAAGACCTATTACTTAGTGCGTAACCATTTGAAAAATGGGTTATAGATTTTTTTGGTCCTATTTCACCATCTGTGTGGAGGACTAGATCACGCTATATCACAACTTTCATAGAATATCTAACAAGGTGGGTAGAAGCAGGGCCTACAAAGTATTTTACCATGGCTATAACAGCCAGATTTATATGGGAAAATATTATTACAAGGTATGGATGTCCTTTGAGTTTGACCAATGATAGGGGCACACATTTTCTAAATGAGACAATCAGAATTTTATTGGATGAATTCATGATTGCACACCATAAGACTACACCATATCATCCTCAGGAAAATGGTATTGTTGAGGCTTTCAACAAGATTTTGAGCCAGACATTGAAAAAAAAATTGATGTTGGAAGAAAGGATTGGGATGATAAAGTGTCTGCAGTACTTTGGGCATATCAAACAACGTATAAAAGGTTGAACAAATCCACACCATTTTAGTTAGTGTTTGGCGCAAAAACAGTTATTCCTATGGAATTCATTCTACCTTATTTGTGTATTGCATGTAATGGAGGTATAGCTGATGAGAAAGCATTAGAAGAATGGATTAAAAATTTAATCAAGCTAGATGAGCGATGACCAATAGCACGTTAGAGTCAAAAAAAAAGGAAAAGGCCAGGTAGAAAGCATGGCATGACAGGAACATCAAGGATAAAAATCTTGAGTAGGACAGATGGTGCTTCTCTATGATTCTATTTTTTTGTGCCATCGAAGAAAACTCAAGGTACATTTGTTGGGGTCATATGTTATCACTCACATACTTGAAACATGCGCTTTCCAATTAGAGGCACTTAATGGAACACTCACTACCCGGCACGAGACGACGGAGTAGGTGAATCCCTAAAATAAATAAGTCTTCGTAGTGTTTATAATAAGGCAATGTTTCCATTTAGATTAGATTTTTAATTATGTATCTCCTTAATGTATTTCCTTCTTCATCGCTTCATCGCTTTGCTTTGTCAATTTTGTTGGTGTTTTTGTGTAATAGGCATGTTTGCGCACTTTGAGAAGATAATTATTATTTGAAGAAATTTTTATGTGCAGAGGACTGCACATACCATTAGTGTGGGGTGGATATTGATATACATGTACAGGAATGTTGAAAATAAGTGCACATGAAAAAAGCCGCTTTACGGGTGCTTTCAAGTTGAGAATTGTTAAAACAAAGATTTCCTCTCGCAAACAAGGACCATAGATGGAGATGAATGAAGAAACAAGTATAACACAAGGTAAGTAGGGGCCATGGGAACTACCAAGGGAAGGTGTAGTGGTGAGGTACTTGGGCACATGGAGGCATGCTAAAGAGAAGTCCACAACTAGAAGGTAGGAAGGTGTGCTAGAAGGTTATAGCTTGGGTGCGAAGATGTACCATGCGGAAAGAAAAAAATGGTCAATTAATGAGAGGATTTTTGGTAGGTGAAGGAGAAATAAATGCACTAAATTTTTGAAAATCTATATAAGGACGGGATGTGAGTTCATTCTTACCGTTGAAATTGTGAGAATTTGAAAAGAGTTAAGTGCAAATGAGTCGATCAATCGTGTTGAGGCGCGAAGAGTTTGAAACTAGATGTGTAGAGAAGATATTATACATAGGAGAAGCTTACGTCCCCATAGGTGAAGGGTTTGAGTGAGGTAGACGCATTACAGAAGAGATAGAACATGCGATTTCCACTAGGGCGTAGAGATTCAAGCTATGGTTTTAACTTGCTCATTACATAGGGTAGAAAGGAGAGATTTACAAATGGTGCCAAAGAAAGCACCTGCAACAGGAGTAAAAGGGAAGAAGAAGGTCGAAATGGAAGAAGAAATTTCTCCCGAGAGTAATTTATTAGAAATGTAGTATTCACAGGGCGTGATTGTGGGACAAGAATGGGATTCCCACATCCGTAAATGTAAGATCAACGATTACAACCATCGTACACTAGATAATAGGAATGAACTAGATGTGTTGTTGAGCACGAAAAACAAACAAGCACACATAAGAAGACATGTCAGTGTACGATGACACTTTGGAGAGAAGTTACTAAAGTAGATTGGAGTCTACCAATTATACGAGCTGCCATATTTTGGAAAGTATGAACCATTTTATCGATGGTTGATGAGAAGAGTCCATGAGGACTTCTTCTACTTCACCAGACAGAGGGTTAGAATCACAACCACCTTGATTTCAACAATGACAGGACTAAGGGCCTCGGGATAAGATTTGGAGAGTGAATTAACAGATAAAGTAGTGATCTTGGAGATAAGGAAGGAGCTAGGATATACCAAGGGTCCGCGTAGCATGAATATTGAAAAATTAAAGAAGTACCTAGTGTTATAGGTAGTTGCCCATCTTGTAACAAAGTTGAATGACCAAGAAAGGTGGTCGTAGGTGAATATAATGTTGTTTCACATTGCAAGAAAGATGTCTCAAGGAGTGGTCTACAATATCACGGATCACAATTCAAATAAAATCATTGAAGAAGCACATATAGCTGACATGATTAGTTTTAGTGCTATTTTATTGTCTTTGGTGTTTATGGAGATTAGAGTGCCCGATGGGCCAAAGGAAAATATTTGGGAGTACCCCATAGAAAATAAATCTCTGGCAGAAAGATTTGATAAATACTTATGTGAAGGGACCATGAGTGGGCCATTTAAGTAGAGGGTGGAGATGTGGTATGACAGGCTCCATGCGGCATTCGAAGAGGAGTGGCACATACCCAAGGAGTTACCTTCGGTGGTGGGTAAGGCAATACAGTTTGTAATCTACCAACATTTTTACATCGCACAATTTGTGATGAAGAACAAATCTTGGAGCCCTTGGTGTAAACTACCATATGCCTTCACATCACGCTACTTCCAGAATCAGTTCACCGGTTCACAGATGCATGCCACCTAAGATTCAGCAGATAAGGTAGATTGTGATTATCACACTCTGAGAAAAACATATGTATATCTAGGACAGATTGCCTATGTTGAGAGGCTTATCTCAGATGTAATAAACATGAAGTTGGTAAGCTTAGAAGTTAGAGATGTTAGAGTATCGCTTGTGTATCTTCAACTCAAGCCCAAGTTGGAGAACAAAAAATATGTGGAAAATGAGTTCACGCTTCCAAGGCCACCTAAGGGTAAGCATATAGTAGAGAATGTGCCAACTCCACATCCTACAAATACCATAGTGGTAGATGAAGAGGAAGAGGAATGAGAAGATAGTTGTGGCCTGGAACATAAAGGAAGGATACAACCTAGAGACAAGGTAGGAATCAAGCATGTGACTACACCACCTCAAGTACAAGAAGGAGATGATGAGGACCTAGATGTATTACAAGGAGAGCACCATTTCAAAAGGGTATTCAGAAGAACCAAAATCCAAGGTGCTATACCACGCTCGGTTTGCAAATCACTACCACCACTCTCCCCACGGAAGGAGATAGTTGAGAAGAGAAGAAGGAATTTGAAGCTGAATGAGGAGGTAGAAGAATCTGAGGAGAGCATGCCTGAATCTCTAATCTAGCCACAAGACATGGAAGAGCCAAAGGATGAAGAAGTGAAGGATGGATAATAAGGATTAAAGGAGGTAGATGACATAGCAAAAGAGACTACTCAGGGCATAGTAGAACAAGCTCCAAATCTTGGCACTCAAGTTCCTAAGGGGCCAAGATCAAAGAGGATAAGTGGGGAGTATCTGCACCGATCATGGGCTACTCTAAGGATACATGTAAAATTGTCTACACCTGTTTCCAAAGTAAGGTTGGCCTTAAATAATTGTATGGATGTGATTTGATGAATGAGGACATGGCCACCGTGTGCACAAGGAAACAACTATCTTGGTCAATGCAGACACATATGGACAAACTAGACTTCAACGTCTATGAAGAGTCCTGTGTATCTAGAAGATTGAAGAAGACACCTTAGGCCAGACACATAATAGTAAATCCTACCGTTATGTCAAATGAATGAGTAATTAATGCCTTGGTAAAGGTATCTATAGAGGTGGCAAGGAGGAATGTAGAAAAATCTACAACTATTAGGGCGCCCTGAAAGAAGACATCGAGGCCAAATATACAAAGATAGTGCACCTAAGACAAGAGAAGGAATTAGAGTATAAGAATAACAATGCTTTCATCAAAGATGGCGGGGGAAATTGGAGACCATGTCCTAAAAGCAAGACCACATTTGGATTCCAAGGTAACAAAAAATTTTCCTTTGATAATGCATTATGTATGTACCTTGGTAGATTTGGTGCTTGAGGATGGACCTACACTCATGTCAGCCCTAAGATATCCTGAGTAGGAAGTAGAGCAAGAAAATTCTTTGATGATGAGGAAGATTACATCTTCTCAGGCATTACTCCAAAGCTTGCAGGAGGAGATGAGAAAAGTAGACCAGGCATTGAACATTTGCATAGCTCCGGAGGTGATCATCAGGATAAGGACCATGGTAGAGGACAATGAAGTCCTAAAAGTGATGAAGGATGACACTGGGGTCACACAGAGAGGTTGTAATTCATAAAACAAAAACATGAGGCCCTTGCAGCAGCACAGAACCCCATAAGGAAAGGTTAGATGAGTTGGGGAAGGTTATAGCGCAGAAGATGGATTTTCTAGAGGGAAGAATATATGCAATGTCCAACATTGTTCTGGTTTTGTAGAATGAAAAGGGGGACATTTCCCAAGATGAGCTGGAATCTATTATGGTAGATATTCCAGAAAAAGCAAAGATCTCACTAAGTGAATGACAAACATTAGAGGCTGAAATAAAGGAAGAATATCCAGAACTCATTCTTCCAATTGAAGCAGAGGATACTGCTAGAGTAAATCATTCTTTTATATAGAAAATTCTTTACTATCTTCCATTTATATTCTTTTTCATTGTTTAAGCATTTGAGAGGTAACCATTGCCGAGGCGGCAATGCAGTTAGTGTGGGGTAATGTTGAGCAGATAATGTATAACACTTAGTAGAAGGCATACAAAAGATTCATGTGGAAAAGAAAAGTGCATTCGAAGGAATGGGAGGATCAAGAAGGAATCATGTAGTGCCCACTTCCCTTTGACACTTTTAGATGCTGATTTTGATACTATTGATCATATTATGGACATTGTTATGTTTGTTTTAGTATGATGGTTAGATGTTAGATCATGGACTATTATTGATCTAGATTCAGTTATTATGCATGGTGATTACTAGATACATTTCCTTTATGTGGATGATGATATATTGTTTGACATGGACATATTATAGATGTTGATTTGGACTTGTGACATTTGATATGTTGAGTAGACCTAGTATGGAATAGTATAGATGATGATATAGTTGATTTATGAATTAAAAATGATGATGTTGAATTCTTGATATTGTTGTGATTCATGTGTTTAGATGATCTTGAAATGTTATTATATCATTTTGGATGTTCTGATATGGCCACGAGGCCAAAGGAGGTATTTGCATTTTTGTAGGTTAAAAATCACAACAATGTCGGGGGACTGGAGACTAACCATATTAGAATTCTAGGTGAAATCAACAAGGTCACCATGGCAATTGTTTTGTGTGTGTGTTTTTTAGGGATTCCCATGGGGGGAATTTCCATTATATGTGACCATGGGATATGTATTTTATTATGTGTTCCCTTTTAATTATTGATGTATGTGTTTTATTAAGTAATGTGTTCCTTCTTGTAATTAATTTAAATGTGGTAGATTAATGTGAGAGATTATATAGTTAAACCTTAATAAAATTAAATTGAGATATGGAATGTAATTAATAAAGTTTTTGATTTTAATTATTAATGTTGGAAGAGTGTGTAAGTTAGTGTGTAAGAAGGTGTAAGGGATATGTAAGAGTTATGTAAGAAATATTTTGGAAGGTAAAACACTTCATCTCCTTAGGAATTCGAATTTGTCCTTGGAGGCCAAATTTGGAGGCTTGTGGGACAAGTTAAACTTGTCCCACACCTCTTAAAATGATTCACCAACCATACCTATGGTTTGGAGGTTAAATTTAGGCATTTTTATTACATTTTGGAATGACAATTTGTAAGTTTTAATTGCACTTCTCTTACATATTTTTAATTCAGTCCTTTTGGAGTATGGATCATTTTGGAGTGTGTAAGTCATATTGTCATTTTATTTATGGTGATTTGGTGAGTGATGTTTATTTTCCTCTTGGGGTTGAGGAAGAATGATGTGGCATCCCACATGGATCCACATCATCCTCTTCTCTTCCCTCTCCTATAAAAGTGAAACTCCTTGCTTGTTTATGGTTGTTGAAACTTTGTTGATTTCCTCTTGGGGCGCATTTTTCTTGCTTGCTGATTTGGGAGTTTGTTGTGGAAGAATCTTGGAGTCATTTACATGCTTGAACATTGCTGGTTTTGGACTACACTTTGACATATTTGAAAGCTTGTGGATCTTGGAACAAACTCCATTATGGAGAGGTAGGATCTTGAGCTTGTTTTTAAATGTTTTCTTTCTCTTGCATGTATGTTTAAATGGTGAATGTGTTTTGTGTTCTTGGCTGGTTGGGTAGACTACTTAGGACATGGTGTAGGAGAAGGCTATGGGGATTTCCAATGGGGGCATAAGGGATTGCCAATGGCACCAGTTTATTATGGAGGGAGTTTTGGATTGGGATCCACCTTGGAAAAGAAACTGCTTGCATTTCTTACTCTTGGGGGCATAAGGAGGGGTTGGGAGATATAAGGTTTATGGGATTTGATATGTTTATTGGTGGTATGATTTAGGTGGATTCCCAATTCCAAATAGGGAGGCATAAGTAGTTCCCCATAGTTCCTTTCTCTTGTTGGCTTTCTTGATCAAGCCTATGTGTTGTGTGAATAATTTCAAATGCAGTTGTGAACTATTGTTTTTGCTTGGACTATATTTCTTATTTTTGTATACATGTGAAGAATATTGTATGTTTGTTGTGGAAGCCATTGTTGCCATGAGTTGATTCTCATTCTCTATTTTAATATGGTTGGGACTCAGAGGCCAATGAGGAAGGATGACTTCTCCTTTCTCATTAGATGTCTTAGTTGGGTGGAGAGCGTTTCCTTTCCCCCTTTCTTGTTGTGCTCTAAGATGAAAAGATGGAGAAACTAGCATGCTATTGTTTGGAGCAAGAAGAATACAATTTGATAGTCCCATCCTTTGAGCAATTTTGTCGTAACCTTTCCCACTTTGAAGTGGATGAGTTGTATAGTAATTGCAATGTGAAATTTTTATATTGAAGATGGAAGATTTAATTTGAATTGATAAATGCAAAGGATATTCATAATTTTCCTCTGTTTTGGAAAAGAAATGTAAATGAAGTTACATGCATTGTATTATGTATCTTGTAAACTGTATTTTGGAAACCAAATGAAAAAGGAAAGTTGTAAAATTGTATTTGATGATCAATGAAGAATTACATTCTTTTCTCAAAATTGTATTGTGCATTGGATTTGGATTTGTTGTCAAACATTGGAAATTGTTGATTGAAAAAGAAGAATGCGTGTGAAGACAAGACAATGTTATATTCCTTTTTAAAATGCATATTTGAATTGAAATCTGAACTACAATCTAACTTAGAAATGAATGGTTGTTTTAATCAAGTAAATGGATTGGACTAGTTTAGGAATTATATGCACATTCAAATGATAAATTGATAAACCAATTTAAAAGAAACAGTTCACTATCATAAACTTCATTCTGGCAATTCACATTTTAATAAAAATGAGTAGTTCAAACTTATACCAAACAATAAGATAAGAAACATTAAAATTCAGACTTATTAAGTCCTAAGAAACTCAAATTTACCATAACAATTAAGAAAGAACCTCCAAAACTTAATAAAAATCCAATTTGGAACTTGCACAGTCCGTTTTCCTGTCTATTGCCGGAAAAATACAAGTTGAAATAAATTGAACAAATTGACTTTCCTAAAACACTCTAAACCCTCCCTATACTAATCCTCCATGTCTGTTTGACATGTTGAGCAAAGGAGGAGTTCTAATTTAACCAAATTGAGAATTTGAAAACTACCAGTTCACTAATTAGAACCCTGCAGATTTTTTTCATTAAATTGACCTCTCAAAATTCATCAATTTCCAAAATTAATGATTCTTGTGCAAAGAGGGCATCGAGAGCTTTCCAAAAGTCCTCATTTTCCCAAAACTCGAGCTTTCTAGCTCAAGTTATGGCCATTTGAAGTTTTACTTCAATTTGGAATTCAAAAAAAAAAAAAAGATTTAATCTAACTATAGAAAAATTTAAATTTTAACTTTGGAAAAATTTCTCAAAAAGGTCCGCAGCCCCACCATCCTGCAACCAATTGGGGCTTGCCACGTGGCACCCTAGGAGGGGCACCAATTGTTAAACTTATCCCTTTGAAATTTTGCCTTGGGAAATTTTTCCCATTTTACGCTCCCTGCACTATCACATCTTATCACATGCCACCACATGGCACGTGCAAGGGCGAACTCTTTTCAAATTGAAACTTATGCTTTTGAAAAATTTTGCTTGGGAAAAAAATTTCATTTTCCTCTCTGTCATTGCCCACACCCAATCGTAGGGCGACACATGTCCGTTAGGGGCGAGGCGAAGGCACATTCGTTTTAACGTTTGTTCCTTTTAAAATTTTTGGGAAAAAATTCCGTTCTAGCCCCGCCGGCCCATGACCAATAAGAGCGTGCCATGTGGCACCTTGGGGTGGTGGTGGGTAGGGCGGAACCCCTTGAAATTTTTGGTTTTGGCCTCTAGGGAAAATTTCTTAACTTCTCCTCGTGGCCCGCAACTCCACCTCCCCTCGGACTTTGTCCTTCCGCGGGTGCATGGACCCACACGCCCTCTTCTTCCTTTTCTTCCCTGTCAAGCAAAATGCACCAAAATACTCTACCACTCGCCAAACTCATCACCCTTTAATACCTTGTGCAGGGCTTCGACAAGTGTCCTTCAGGGGACCCACTGGGCACGGAATGTTTTGTGCCCTTGAGCTTTGCGATGGGAAAATTTCCCTATGCCACCCCACGACCCACCAAACCGCCCAAGGCATGTTCCCCCTCCTCTTGCCACATGTCCCCTAAGGGAAAATTTTCCCTAGAAACTCGCCCACTCATATCTTGAGTTCTACAAGGAGTTAGGAGGACTTCCTTATATCACTGGAAAGGTGAGAAAATTTCCTATCCATTGGGAATGGTTTAGGGAAATTTTGGAAGTGTTAAGTAAGAGAAAAATCCAGTTGAAACTATGAGCCTATTAGAGAGTAGGCATGGGGGTAAATTACTCCCTGAACCTGACTAAAGCATATAACCCTAAATTTTGAACCTTGTGAACTTGATATAAGTTAATAAAGGAAACTTGTGTTTTGGTAAATAGGATTTGTTCCAAAACATGTTAGTGAAAATTGATGTTTAGCAACCTGAATGTAGATACTTCTAAATAAAAAAATAAATTATTCCATAATTTTTCTAGCTAACCCTAGGTAATTTCTTGGGTCTCAAGTGGTTGTTTAAATGGGCATCACAAATCACGCATGGAGGACAAAGATGGGTTCGGGACTTAGCCATTTTCATGACTGTGATCTATTTTTGGAAGATGGCGTGTGAAGCACATCAAACAGAAAATACTTGTGTGACACACATCGGCTATTTTCAAAGAGTGGCTATGGAGCGCTTTGCATATATGCGGGATAAAGATAGAGTTGCGATTGATAGTTAACTAGGATAGATTTATTATTAGCATTCTTACATGTTAGCTTATTATTGTAAAGGCACGTGGCTATTCTTAACATGTGACCTATTTTCGGAATAGACAAAGTGGTGAAGGGAAATTCCCCACCCTTATAAATATGTAGTGAACTACATAGTAAGAGGGAGATATAGATGTGAGAACTGAATTACTATGAGATTATGCTGCCAAATCTAATGCATGCATAAACTATGGAATTATCTATTGTAATGAGCTTCTATATATTTATCATGTTTAATGTAATGGAGTGTATTGGATAAATCGAGTATTAATCCTAAGTGTCATTGGCTCTTGCATGTTTTGATTTTATCATGGTTATCATTTAAATTTGTTATTATTTAGATATAGATCTATACATGCACTTTGTCAGTGCTAAGTGATGTGCTAGTGCACTGGCTTTTACTTGGTAAATTCTAGGCCGTGCATCACATATTTTCTTTTAGACATTTAAATTATGTGGAGAACATATTTTTAAGGGATTTAAAATAAGTACTTTTGAGTACAAAGGAATTTAAGGCAACCCATTACTTTAGAATAAAATCACCTTTTATGGGTTGTCTATGTGGCACCATTTCATTGGATAATTTATTGATGAGACTTGATGTGACTTACTTTATTGGCTAGTTTTTATTTAATTTTTAACTTGAATTCAAGCAACTAATGGTAGCCATGAAAAAATAATGGGTGACTAATGACTAGAAATTTAGTAAAATTTTAAATGTATAAATCAATAAGTTTAAGTGCTGGAATGTTATTTGTCCCTGGCTAATGACTCGAATAGTAATGAATTAATTATTGGAGCTGACTCCCATATTAAAATGTTATCATTAAAACGCATACCTTGTTAGGGAAAATCAATCTTGTGTGATTAAAATTCCCTTTGTATGCTCTCATTAACTCTAGATTGGACCTTAAATCTTACCTATTAAGATAGCTACTAAATAGGCATATTTTGTGATAAGATTTGCAATAAATATCTTGATTGGCTCGAACTCATCACCTTTTCCAATAAACCTTGATATTAAAGTCATTGGCAAGCTTGTATTAATTTCAAGCATGCGATGGTATATTCACTCTATATATTTATCTTATCGCTCCCTCTTATTTTCACACCTTTCGGGTTTCTTTCGTGAGATTTCATTTATTTTTCATGGCCAAACCAATGTTGCCTTTCATGCAATTTTCCACGGATGTGAGTGAAATGAGATTTTATACCAAAATTTCACATCACCGTTTGAAATCCATTTTTGAATTGAAATAGAGAAAGACCTAGTTGCTATTAAGGGAGTTCTTAAAGATTATTATCTTTCTCTAGAGGGAATTTTGAGGGTAAATGTGGAATTTGTTTCGACGTTCGTTTTTCATCTTATTATCATAAACCTAGCGAAGGATTGGGCTTTAGAGATGGGTCGTCACTAGATCAAGCCAGCGTATAGAGTTATCATGGAATCAAAATGGAAAAACCCTTGAGTGCGTCGTGGCCCTTTCTTTCTGATGTTCACTATAAATAGGAAGGTTTGGTGCACACAAACATTTTTAGAGAGTTGTTCAAACGATTTAATGTCCTAAATCATTTCTTGTTTGAAGTGGACAAATTGGGCGAGACACCAACTGATGGGTGGTAGGTCACTCCACTTTCATGACTTGGATGTTATGTCTTCTCTGCTACAACAGGAACTGGCACATTGGGATCTTCTTCACTGAAAAGGTTGTGAGGCATATAATTGGTTAAAGAGTCAAGTTGTTGTTGGAAAAGAGCTTCTTTTTCTCGAAACCACCAGCGGATACCGTTTTTAGGCCCATTTAGGTAGAGGTTAGGAATGGTCATCTGTTTTGGATAAATTAGTGCTTCTAGAATCCGTCAGGTTGTATCTTTGTTTTGGTTGTTGTATAGCATTTACATTTCCATTTTTATCAAATCATACTATTTGGCTTACTAGTATGGGTTTTTTTGTATTCCCAACCACTTATTTGCTTTGTATTGGCCCTTGCATTTCTTCACCAAAGTATTGTTGTATCGTTTGGGTTTTTAGATTGATCATCTCATTGTATCTGTAATGTAAAGGGAAAGGAACCCTTCAACCCTCCTTTAATTATAAAATAAAATAAATCATTAGTAGAATTTTATGTTATGTGTTGCACTAAAAAATTTAAACAATTACTTGCTATTAAATTTGGTTTGTTTCAAGTTGTCATTTTTGGTAGAAGTGAAGACTAGAGGCCACTAGCATCTATATATTCTAGGATATCTTCCATCGATGTAAAAAATAATATTTATAGCTTTAGGTTAGAGGGGCCTTAATGTAAGACAAGAATTATCCTAGCAGAGATACTAATATAATAACATGTTGAACTCGGAGGTGCTTAATAGCATCATCGATCTTCTTGCCAATGTGGCCATTGATGGTTTAGATGTCACATTGATTTCATGCAATCCTAAAGATTGGAATGGTCAGTAGATATCATTTCACATGAAGGGAGGCACGTAACCTACATCCATCATTAATGGTGGCTCGTGTCTTTTCATTTTTAGTTGGTTGTTGGCTCCTCTCTCCTCACTCTTCTCTCTTCCCATTTTCAAGTGAGAGAATTATGGTTTTCTTGGAATTTCCTTTTATTTTTCTGCGTGCAAGTGGTGGGAATTATCCTTCTCATCGGCCATCTCCCATGGACATCTTCTTCATGATGTCTTTCGTTATGGACTTTTTTGAAGTGAAGCAATTGAAAATGTGTGTTGGGTGACTCATATATGCAGGCTTCTAATAGCGCATGTTTCACTTTTGATATAGCCACGAATTTTGTTTCCAATTATCTTATGCTTCATCTAGAAAAGGAGGATATCAAGGTTGTAGTAGATTACTTCATTTACCCAATTCACGAGGAGGCTTGCACAATGAATTAGTTGATTGTCACATCCTAAACCCCTTGATTTGGGTGGAAGAGGTTGACAACATGATATTGGTCTTGGGCGCGGGGTTCATTGGCTCGGGGAGAAATACCGGGAACTACTCATTCATGTTGAGAATGTGCATGCTTCCCCTTGGCACGGTGGCCTAGATCTCAATAGTCTTCCCCCCTTGGATCTACCTACTACTTGTTTCCCTATTGATTTGGCTATCAATCACCTTAACGAGTTTCGTTCCCTCACTAGGAGGCATTTCTTCTCTTTCTTGGCAAGGCTTCTCGGTGGGCAAGTGCAAAAGTAGGTGGTGTGGGCCAAAAAGTGGCAAGTGCTAGGGGATGGAGGCGGTGGACGTGCTTGAAAAAATGGACAGCTTTGCCCATGAATTTTAGATTAGGTTGGTGGCTTCCCTGGTAGTTGTTTTCATCACTCTTTTGGCACATGTTCATGCTTTATTCTAGTGTTTTCTGGTCTATTTTGGTTCTTCGGTATTTGTTCTCTTGGTTTATCTTCCCTTTGTGGTGTTCCTTGTTATGGGGACTTGGGTTTTTGTATTGGTTTTATATTGTATGTGTGGGATCTCGTAACCCTCGGTTCAAAGCATTTAAAAAACATATTGAACTCAATGGCTACTAGGCTGAAAATTTATTTTTGGAATATGTGTAATCACGAAATTCGTTAAAATTTTTTTATGTTACACAAAGGAGTATAATAAGCTTCAATCTTAGGGGCTACATGTAATCTAGAAAATTGTTAATATTTTTCTTGTCTTTGAATATATTTTTTAGATGATTCAACACTTTTGATAGGAGCTTAGAACCTAGGGATTGATGGGATCCCACCCAATTACAAACGTGAAAGATAATCAATAAACCACATGACCCAACAAAATAAAACCACAAAAACTAACTAGGTTAGTAAGCCAAGAAAACCCAACATCAACAAAAAACAAAATACCCAAACGCTGACAAACAGGGATAGGAACCAAAAATTACACCCGATGGGATAAGGTGCTTGGTTGTGGAGACATCCTCCCACCCATTGAGACATTGAAATGCGCAAAGTGCACAACAAGAAGTTGTATGTAAAGCCCAAGAAAATATAACTTCTCCAGCTGACTACCTTCACCAAGCCCCTCAGAAAAAGTAACATGAACACCCAAAGCAAATCGCATCAAAACTGCATTCCTAGAAGATAGTTCGGTTATCACCCTCCTTGATTCCTCCATGGCCAGCCCCTCACGAACAATTTGAGGCGGTGGTTGACCCCTCATAAAATCCTCCAACGCTTCAACCAATTTTACCTAGTGCTAGGGATTAATGAAGTGCAGGGAAATATCTCTCACCTCATCAATATTCTACCTAACCAAAAGAAGTCGAGACATGAACCAAGAGGTGACTTTTGAATTAACTCAAGATCTGGTTGACTCACCCAAATATTCCTCCCCCAGAATCCTCATAATTTCCTTACAGACAAAACCCGACGCCACCCTAAAGATAATCCTAATATGAGCCTGAGAAACACTCCCAAAAATGCCATCTCATGTTTCATGCCTCATAGGAAAAGGAAAGATAGCGTG
Source organism: Taxus wallichiana var. yunnanensis (assembly GCA_018340775.1). Lineage (NCBI taxonomy): Eukaryota > Viridiplantae > Streptophyta > Pinopsida > Cupressales > Taxaceae > Taxus > Taxus wallichiana. Next base: position 265,493,861 of record CM031236.1, read on the forward strand.
AGGGCACTCCATACATGTTTATACAAACTCTACACCATCTCCAACCACCACAAGCAAAACAAAAATGAAAAGGAATCCAGGACACTAAAAATTAATAACACCTCACTCCCCCTTCCCAAGATATGATATCTGGGAACGTGTTAGCTCGCCCTGATTTCATCGAGTCATCTCTCTTAATGATGCCTTGGTTAGCCAAGAAATTGGCACAGAAAATTTTCTTCTCTATAATTATGGTTTAAAACCCACTTAGGGATTTTGTTCAACCAATGCAAAATGTTGGTGATATAATAATCCAACTTCTAGGACAAAGCTTTTCCCTTTCAAACATCATTTATTACCACTTGGGAATCACCTTCAATTTCCAAAGCTTCACAGCCAATGTTGACCGCCAGTTTGAGACCTACTAGAAAATCTTGAGCCTCTACCTCATTACATGTGCCTTCTTTTAACAAAAAGGACCCAAGTATTACTAAAGTTCCATTTACATCTCTAATTAAACACCCCACTCCTGATAGGCTTGGGCTACATTTTGAGGCTTCATCAAAGGTAAATGCTTGAAAAGTGGGAGGGTGGAAAATTTTGGATGGTAAACGCTTTTATTATACTAGAGATATGTAGTCATTTTTATCTACCCTCAATATAGGTTTCTAACCCCGATTGCGTCCGACCTATCACCCAATGGGTGTTGGCACTCACCCGAGGCACGCGCAGCACCGAGCCCCCTATTATTTGTGAGCATTTATGAGAAGGTTTTTCCATTGATGGAGGATGATTTGTAGAATGAGAAATACATTCACTTTAGTTAATAAGGTAAAAGGAGCATCTAGCATATCACACATTAATGCATTATAGAAACAAAGTAATAAGCATGCTAAATCAGATCTAGAACCATGATAGCCATTTAACACGAGGGTTTACACCCTTAAGCATGATATACAAAACAAACCCTTATATATATATTCATTCAAAACAGTTCTAGTAGCCATATTACAATCAAAAGAGGTCATCTCAGACCATACATGTTAAATGACAAAGACTTAATCCCTACAAATCTTCCCTAATGAGATATCCTAGCTATACCCTCCCATTTCAACCCTTGTTATAGACCCTAGTGCCATACAGAGGCCTATTACATCCTTCAAAGTAACCCTTAGCACTAAGTTCTCTAAACCCTAACACTCTACTAACCCTCTATTACTCAACACTTGTGTCTGTTCTTCTTCTGTCTTCTCTTCTCTCTATCTCAGTGTGTTTTCCTTGCTTCTAAGCATCTCTTTTTATAGGATCAGCACCCACTGCCATGCCTTCGATCGCATGCCAAGTGTCAATGTGGTCCTCCAATGGCGAATTCTTATCCCTTTCAAGCCCTCCACTCTCTGCAATGATGTCTTCTGGGAATATTCCCGTATGGAATATCCTTTTCTTGACCTCCAAGGTTCCATGTTGGCACCTTATCCACTCAGAAACCTTACGTAGTTGGGTCACATTTTCCTCAAGTGCCTCTAGAATGCCTAATATGGCTAAGTCCTTTGAACCCAAGGCTCTACCTTCCGTGCATGCCCTAGTTTTTCCTAAACCCTTCTTAAAAATCTTTGTCATGTGCCCTTCTCCTTACTGGTCCTAAGTGTGTGCACGCCCTTTAGTACTTAGCCAATATTCAAAGGCCAAACAAGATACCATATGAACCGAACCTAAAGTGGTGAGGATCACTTTCTCTAAGTGAGACATGGGGGTGGTTTTGGGTCCTTAATGTCTTCCGAGCGATCCACATTCAAAGCGCCCCTGCTATGTTCCACTTGGTCCATATGGAGAAGTTTGACCCCTACCTCAAGGTGTCCCCATGGCCACTTATTGAAAGCATCCAATGAACTCAATGGGAATGGAACTTGGGTTTATGATTACAAACTACTTGTAAATTTTGGATGGTAAACACTTTTATTATACTAGATATATGAACTAGAGTGGTGGAGAGACTTTCTCTAAGTGGGACATGGAGGTGGGCTTGGGTCCTTAATGTCCACCGAGCGATCCGTATTCAAGTGCCCCACTATGTTCCGCTTGGTCCATATGGAGAAGTTTTGACCCCTACCTCAAGGTGTCCCCATGGCCACTTATTGAAAGCATCCAATGAACTCAATGGGAATGGAACTTGGGTTGATGATTACAAACTACTTGTAACTCACCAATAGCCCAAGAAATTGAGTTCATCTTGTCTTCAAATATTTTTTTCTAGTTGTGTATTTGAATATCCATCAAGTCATTACTAATTATCATGTATGTAATAAAACAACTATCCTAGCGACCGCTAACCTCAAGCCTCTGTGATGTTACAAAAACACTAATTCAAATAACATATTGAACCCAACGACTCCACTAGGCTTAAAATTGAACACAATGTCACTAGGCTTAAATTTTCATTTGGAATTCATGCTGATAGACTTTGAATATACTATTGAGCTCAACAGCTGCTAGGCTTAAATTTTTGTTTGGAATCACGAGTATTCAAGAAATAAATGTAGTGAGCAACCACCCTAGTGGTCGTCATTCACTAAAAATAATCTTTTAAAATTTAAATATAATTGCGGGGAGCATTCAAGCGCCCCACTATGTTCCACTTGGTCCATATGGAGAAGTTCGACCCCTACCTCAAGGTGTCCCCATGGCCACTTATTGAAAGCATCTAATGAACTCAATGGGAATGGAACTTGGGTTGATGATTACAAACTATTTGTAAATTTTGGATGGTAAATGCTTTTATTATACTAGATCTATGAATTGGAGTGGTGGAGGAGAACTTTCTCTAAGCGAGACATGGAGGTGGGCTTGGGTCCTTAATGTCCATGTCGAGTGATCCACATTCAAGCACCCCTATGTTCTGCTTGGTCCATATGGAGAAGTTCAACCCCTACCTCAAGGTGTCCCCATGGCCACTTATTAAAAGCATCCAATGAACTCAATGGGAATGGAACTTGGGTTGATGATTACAAACTACTTGTAACTCACCAATAGCCCAAGAACTTGAGTTCATCTTGTCTTCAAATATTTTTTGTCTAGTCATGTATTTGAATATCCATCAAGTCATTACTAATTGTCTTGTATGCAAGAAAACAACTATCCTAATGGCCGCTAACCTCAAGCCTCTTGTGATGTTGCAACAACATGATTTGAATAACATATTGAACCCAATGACCACTAGGCTTAAAATTGAACACAACGATCACTAGGCTTAATTAGCTTAAAATTTTTCATTTGGAATTCATGTGATAGAATTGAATATACTATTGAGCTTAGCAGTGGCTTCAAGCTAGGCTTAAATTTTCATTTGGAATCACGAGTATTCAAGAAATAAATGTAGTGAGCAACCACCCTAGTGGTCATCAGTCATTAAAAATAGTCTTTTAAAATTGAAATATAATTACAGGGAGCATTCAAGCACCCTGTTATGTTCCACTTGGTCCATATGGAGAAGTTTGACCCCTACCTCAAGGTGTCCCCATGGCCACTTATTGAAAGAATCCAGTGAACTCAATGGGAATGGAACTTGGGTTGATGATTACAAACTATTTGTAAATTTTGGATGGTAAACACTTTTATTATACCAGATCTATGAACTAGGAGTGGTGGAGGAGCACTTTCTCTAAGCGGGACATGGAGGTGGGCTTGGGTCCTTAATGTCCACCGAGTGATCCACATTCAAAACCCCATTATGTTTCTCTTGGTCCATATGGAGAAGTTTGACCCCTACCTCAAGGTGTCCCCATGGCCACTTATTGAAAGCATCCAATGAACTCAATGGGAATGGAACTTGGGTTGATGATTACAAACTACTTGTAACTCACCAATAGCCCAAGAACTTAGATCATCATATCTTCAATATTTTTTTCTAGTCATGTATTTGAATATCCATCAAGTCATTACTAATTGTCATGTATGCAAGACAAAAACTATCCTAGCGGCCACTAACCTCAAGCCTCTATGATGTTGCAACAATGCTAATTCAAATAACATATTAAACCCAATGACCACTAGGCTTAAAATTGAACACAAGTGGCCACTAGGCTTAAATTTTTGTTTGGAATTCATGTGATAGACTTTGAATATACTATTGAGCTCAATGGTCACTAGGCTTAAATTTTTTTTTTTTTGGAATCACAGTATTCAGGAAAGAAATGTAGTGAGAAACCACCCTAGTGGTCACCAGTCATTAAAAATAGTCTTTTAAAATTGAAATATAATTACGGGGAGCATTCAAAGCACCCCATATGTTCCGCTTGGTCCATATGGAGAAGTTTGACCCCTACCTCAAGGTGTCCCCATGGCCACTTATTGAAAGCATCTAATGAACTCAATGGGAATGGAACTTGGGTTGATGATTACAAACTATTTGTAAATTTTGGATGGTAAATGCTTTTATTATACCAGATCTATGAACTAGAGTGGTGGAGGAGCACTTTCTCTAAGTGGGACATGGGGGTGGGCTTGGGTCCTTAATGTCCATACCAGTGATCCGCATTCAAAGCACCCCGCTATGTTCCACTTGGTCCATATGGAGAAGTTTGACCCCTACCTCAAGGTGTCCCCATGGCCACTTATTGAAAGCATCCAATGAACTCAATGAGAATGGAACTTGGGTTGATGATTACAAACTACTTGTAACTCACCAATAGCCCAAGAACTTGAGTTCATCATGTCTTCAAATATTTGTTGTCTAGTCGTGTATTTGAATATCTGTCAAGTCATTACTAATTGTCATGTATGCAAGACAACAAATATCCTAGTGGTCACTAACCTCAAGCCTTTGTGATGTTGCAACAATGCTGATTTGAATAACATATTGAACCCAACAGCCACTAGGCTTAAAATTGAACACAATGGTCATTAGGATTAAATTTTCATTTGGAATTCATGTGATAGATTACGAATATAATATTGAGCTCAACGGCCATTAGGCTTAAATTTTATTTTGGAATCATGAGTATTCAGGAAATAAATGTAGTGAGAAACCACCTAGTGGTCACCAAGTCGTTAAAAATAGTCTTTTAAAATTGAAATATAATTATGGGGAGATATTTAAAGAAAGTCCCCACTATGTTCCTTTTGGTTCATATGGAGAATTTTGACCCCTACCTCAATGTGTCCCCATGGCCACTTATTGAAAGCATCCAATGAACTCAATGGGAATGGAACTTGGGTTGATGATTACAAACTATTTGTAAATTTTGGATGGTAAACGCTTTTATTATACCAAATATATGAATTGGAGTGGTGGAGGAGAACTTTCTCTAGTGGACACATGGAGGTGGGCTCGGGTCCTTAATGTCCGCCGAGCGATCCGCATTCAAGAACCCCGCTATGTTCCACTTGGTCCATATGGAGAATTTTGACCCCTACCTCAAGGTGTCCCCATGGCCACTTATTGAAAGCATCCAATGAACTTAATGGGAATGGAACTTGGGTTGATGATTACAAACTACTTGTAACTCACCAATAGCCTAAGAACTTGATTTCATCCTATTTTGAATATTTTTATCTAGTCATGTATTTTAATATCTATCAAGTCATTACTAATTGTCTTGTATGCAAGACAACAACTATCCTAGTGGTCATTAACCTCAAGCCTCTATGATGTTGCAACAACACTGATTCGAATAACATATTGAACCTAAGCCACTAGGCTTAAAATTGAACATAGTGGCCACTAGGATTAAATTTTTGTTTAGAATTCATGCGATAGACTTTGAATATACTATTGATCTCAACTGACATCTAGGCTTAAATTTTTGTTTGGAATCATGAGTATTTAGGAAATAAATGTAGTGAGAAACCACCCTAATAGTAGTCATCATCATTAAAAATAGTCTTTTAAAATTGAAATATAATTACGGGGAGCATTTAAAGCCCCGCTATGTTCCGTTTGGTCCATATGGAGAATTTTGACCCCTACCTCAAGGTGTCCCCATGGCCACTTATTGAAAGCATCTAATGAACTCAATGGGAATGGAACTTGGGTTGATGATTATAAACTACTTGTAAATTTTGGATGGTAAATGATTTTATTATACCAGATCTATGAATTAGAGTGGTGGAGGAGCACTTTCTCTAAGCGGGACATGGAGGTGGGCTTGGGTCCTTAATTTCCACCGAGCGATCCATATTCAAGTGCACCCTACTATGTTCCGCTTGGTCCATATGGAGAATTTTGACCCCTACCTCAAGGTGTCCCCATGGCCACTTATTGAAAGCATCCAATGAAATCAATGGGAATGGAATTTGGGTTGATGATTACAAACTACTTGTAACTCACTAATAGCCCAAGAAATTGAGTTCATCATGTCTTCTAATATTTTTTGTCTAGTCATGTATTTGAATATCCATCAATCATTTACTAATTATCCTTGTATGCAAGACAAAAACTATCCTAGTGGCCACTAACCTCAAGCCTCTGTGATGTTGCAACAATGTTGATTCAAATATACTATTGAGCTCAGTAGCCACTACGCTTAAATTTTCATTTGGAATTCATGCGATAGACTTCAATATACTATTGAGCTTAGTGGCCGCTAGGCTTAAATTTTTTTTTGGAATCATGAGTATTTAGGAAATAAATGTAGTGAGAAACCACCCTAACGATCACCATCATTAAAAAATAGTCTTTTAAAATTTAAATATAATTATGGGGAGCATAGTTATATTTTCAATCGAGTCATTATAAATTGTCTTGAATGCAAGACAAAAATATCCTAGTGGCCACTAGGAATATCATGTAATAAAATTTGAATATCATGTTGTACTCAAAGGGTGCCTAGATAAAACAATCGGTGTTGGATTTTAGTTCAGTTTTGAGTTTTTAGTCGGGTCATTAATCATTATCTTGAATGCAAATACAAAATTATCCTAAGTATTTATTATGTTACACAAACGTAATCTTAAGTCTTTATTATGTTACACAAACACATGTGAATAATAATCTACATATTAGTAAAGGCCATTAGGCTTTCATTTTGGATATCATGTGATAGGAAAATTTGAATTAATCTTGTCTTTGAATATTTTTTGTCTTGGAACATCAAAGAAAGAAAGTAAACATCCACCCTAGCGCTCATTAGTCTTAGAAGGTAGTAATGTAACATCCAAATATAATAAAGGAGCTAGTTAATTTTTCATTCAGGTCATTACTAATTGTCTTATGCAAGGAAAAAATATCCTAGCAGGTCATAATCTCAAGTCTTTTTTATGTTGCACCAATGTTATTTACTAATCTTCAAACATTAGCGGACTAGGGCTTCAATATCATGGTAGGATTCTAATAAATTAATATAGAAATCTAAATATAATAATGGTGTTTAGCTTAGTTTTCAGGTGAGTTCCTAGTTATATCATATGTGAGTCAACCATAATCTTAGCGGCCACTAGTCTCTCTTTCTTGTTTGAAAAATGTATTTAGGAAACTCTTTAATATTTTTCTTGTCTTGGAATATTTGTTTCCTTGTGTTTTCTTGTAATAGCTAGGAAATGTCATAAACATCGAGCTTAACGACCTCTAGTCTTGGAATATGTTATTTTAGAATTTAAATATTGTTACTTTATATTGGCTCATTTATCAAGTAAGTCGTTACTAACTATAAATGAAATATATGTTTGTAAATAGAATGATTAACATTTATATTTAATAATATTTATGATAACATATAATGTGCTTACCTTTTTCTAAAACATAAAAAAATTGTAAAGACAATGCATTTAATTATTTCTATGTGGAAAAAAATATAAAAACTATGTATATTAATATGCGAATCAAGTGTGAATCAAATATTGAAGAATTAGTCATGACTATTCTTTCATATTAAAAAATCATTAAAGGAAGTCAAAATGATTACCTAAACTATACAAAAGAAAACCATTACAATTTATAAAAAAAATATGTGACTCATGTTTTTACTACTAGAGATAGATGTCTAGTGCTTATGGGAAAAAATAAATGGATGAAGAAGAAAAAAATCAACAAAAAAAAGAGAGACAGATAGAAGGGTTGAAAAGGGAACCCGTTTAATAGACACAATACTTGAGCTACGACTGAACATAAAAAATGGGTTTTCGGAAGGAATAAATATTTTAAAAGGGATTACAAAATCTTCGGTCATGGGTGGACTAAAAATGGGTTTCAGATAGAGCAACATTTTTGACAAGAAGATGGAATGGAACTACAAAGGCGCCAAAGGGAAAGGCAGGGACGGGTTATAGTGCAAAACACAAGAACTAGGCAAATACAAAGTTATTACAAGTGCCCACCATCAACTACGGTACACATACAATAACATAGATGCTTTTGATAAATACATTTTTAGTTGTATCTGATATTTTGACATGATTGATAATGTCTGATTAAAGCTCTGTATTCTCTCTAAAACACAATATCAACAAGATTCTATCTGCAACCTATTTTTCTTGTCTCTTTTGATTTTGTCCTTTGTGGGCCTCCTGATCTACACTCGCACCCATGATCTATCCACTATCACTATTTTTGTCTTGTTTGTGCCCCCAAATGTGATTATGATCGTTGCCTCAACTTACCATTCAAAAAAACTCAGGAATCGAGCACTCAACAAATAAATTAGTGTTCATGCGTGTTGTATTATGATTTCAAGAGCTCCTTTTCTATGCTTACAAAATAAAAAAGAAACCCTAATATATATTTCTCTGGTTTATTTAGTTTTTCCAAATGCATTCAATGAAAGAAATTCTCAAAAAAAAAAAAAAAAAAAGTGGGAATAGGAAATTTTAAATTTGAATTTCCCTTCTTAAAGCAAAAGTGTGGGATTTTGATATTTCAAATATTGGCATTTAATGTGGGGGATTTCACATATCATACTTTTAATTAACCTATCATTAATATTTGCATTTAATTTGGGGCATATGGTGGGATACGGGAAATCAAATTGATTAATTTTACCTACTTTAGAAACAAGTGGGACAACGACAAAAGTTCTTTGTGATCACTCAGAAAACCAAAAATATTAATTTAAGCATAATAAAAAACCATTTAGAAAATAGAAGTGAACATTAGGAAACAAAAAATTAAATTTTAATAGAGCGATATATGCCTCGTTAATTATTAATTTTTATCTAGTGCGAATTTGATATTTTATAAATATAATGCGTGTTAATTTGGGGGATAGCGTGGGATTTAGGGAAATCAAATTTATTAATACTACCTACTTTAGAAACAAGTGGGACATCGACAAAATTTTCTTTGTGGACTCATGGCAAAACATACAATTGTTAATTTCAGCATAATAAAAACCATTTAGAAAATAGAAGTGAACATTAGGAAACAAAAATTTAAATTTTAAGAGAGCGATATATGCCTCATTAATTATTAATTTTTATCTAGTGCGAATTCGGTATTTTATAAATATAATGCACATTAATTTGGGGATAGCGTGGGATTTGAGGAAATCAAATTTATTAATACTACCTACTTTAGAAACAAGTGGGACATCAACAAAAGTTTCTTTGTGGACTCATGGAAAAAACAATTGTTAATTTCAGCATAATAAAAAACCATTTAGAAAACAAAAGTGAACATTAGGAAACAAAAATTTAAATTTTAAGAGAGTGATATATGCCTCATTAATTATTAATTTTTATCTAGTGTGAATTCATATTTTATAAATATAATTCTGTTAATTCGGGAATAGCGTGGGATATGAGGAAATCAAATTTATTAATACTACCTACTTTAGAAACTATTGGGACAATGTCAAAAAATTTTCTTTGTGAACTCATGGGAAAATGAAAATATTAATTTAAGCATAATAAAAAACCATTTAGAAAATAGAAGTGAACGTTATAAAAAAAAAAATAAATTAAGAGAGTGACTTACGCCTTGTTTATTATTAATTTTTATCGAGTGCAAATTCGATATTTTTAGCTATCATCCACGTTAATTCAAAAAATCCAATAAAATGTGGCATCTTGCAAGTTTGAACCAGTTAATTACACAATTATATAATTGACACATTTATTAAGAAATTTTTAATTAGCGATAGAATTAACAAATATTTTTTACATATAAAAATCTGCATTATTAAGTTGTAACTGTAATCCATTAAAATGTTGCCACGTGGCATGAAATTTCTAATATATCTCGTGATCGTTGATATTTTGGAGTTATTAATGCTTTACTCTAGAAAAACTAAAACATAATTTTACGCTTCACCAAAATTTGAGAGTACCTTATATAGATAGAAAGAAAATAATGACCGCTAAGCTCCATTAGAATGATATTTTTACAACACCGAATTCAAAATAATAAATACTTACATTTTATAGGGATCAAGGTATTCTCTTCAACATGTGTTAATGAACAACTTGTCGTATGTTGTCTATCTATTTTTGAGTAGAAGCCTAGTGGTTCGCTAGCCTCTACAACTCATAGGTTTCATTTCCAACAATGTAAATAAATATCTTTACATTTTTCGATCACTAGTATTTTCATTAACTATAATCTTATCTTATTGACTATACATTCCTTCCACAACCAAGTGTGGCACTACATACCATTGAAGGATTTCTCAACTTCTATATTACTCATAAGTTATTTTGTGTCTAACACATAATTTATATCGGTTCATATCAAGTAAAATACTTAGTGACCGCTAAGCTCCATTACTTGAACAAGATCAATCAAACAATGGGTGTGAAAGAAAATGCTTAGCGGCCGCTAAGCTACAATACTTACCAAAAGGAATGATTATGCAGAAAATAGGCTAAACAATTTCTTGATAACATAGATGCTTTATGAACAAATCATACTAATAGATATTAGTGGTCATTAGGCATTTTCCATAATATATTTTGATGGCAGATAAGTGAGATATGGACAATTTTTAATGTCAAAGCTATGGAGGTCTTTGCATAGTCGGGAAGAAAGATGATTACTAAAAATGTTTTTCAGGGTGCTCATATAACACCATAGGGATTGTAGGCACACACCTTTACATCTTTTCTTTTTTAACACATCGGTGTGCATCAATGAAAATGATTAGTGACCGCTAAGCTCCACTACTTGTCAGGAGGAGTAGATTAGTGACCACTAGGATCGACTGATTTTTTATTTTGAATATAGAGATCAAACAACAGTTCATATTAAAGAAAATTCTTAGTGACCGCTAAGCTCGATTACTTTCAGGAAGGAATGATTTTCTGAAAGCTAGGCTAAACAATATCTTATTTTGAACATAGTGCTCTAATAATAGATCATAGTAATAGATATTATTGGGCACTAGGCATTTTTGTGAAATTTTTAGATGCAAAATATGTGAGATATAAAAATTGTTTATTGTTAAAAGCTATGGAGGTCTTTTGAGAAAGTAATAGATTAACAGCCTCAAGGCTAAACTGTTTATTAATTTCAAAAATAGAGATAAAAATAGTTTGTATAAAATAAATGCCTAGTGACCGCTAAGCTCGAATACTTACAAAACATAATGCTCTATGCTTATTGTTTATTGTTAAATGAGAAAGGAATAAATTAGTGGCCTCTAGGCTAAATTGTTTCTTAATTAAGAAAATAGAAATAAAAAAAGTTCATATTACAAAATTCTTAAAGAATCGCTAAGCTACAATACTTACGTAAATAATAGCTTGGATAATAGATCATATGAATGGATGAAATGGGCATCATAAGGAATTTTTCATGTCGGTTCGTATCAAAGAAAATGCATAACGCAACCACTAAGCTACATTACTTACTAAAAGGAGTGGCTTGGTGCTCACTAGGCTCTACTTGTTTCTATTTTTAAAAATATCAAGCTAATTAAATTCATTGTCTGTCTTTGTGAAAAAGATAAGAGTTAGAGAATAATAATAGAAGTACATATTTTGAACGTGAAGACGTATCCTAATCATCTTGGCCCTGCATATTTCCAGAAATAACCCGTTAAAAAAAATAGTCCTAAACGTTTTACTAAAAATTTAAGGCAAAGATGAACATAGGTCTTGCTCAAGAATGACTGACTCTCGAGTCCATGAAGAGCAATGCATGTTTTATGTTTTTCAATTATTCATTGATGAGAAGGTTATCAGCCATTATCCTATATATTGTCGATGAATCTATTTTAACCATGCAAAAAAATCTCAACAGTTTGAAGTCAATATTTGTAATTATATTATATTCGATGGACTATCCTTGAATACAAACCTTCGAGAAGGATGACTAACGACTAGAATTTTTACAACTGATAAGCGTCATTAGTTAGTGAAAGGGAAGGCTTTGTTATTTCTACGATCAACAATTTCTTGTAATTAACATAGCCACATAGTATGGAAATGTTAGATCATCATAACAGATGTACATCAATTAAACCTAATGACATGTTCATCTCTTGGCCTTGCATATTTTCTTAAAATCATCCTTCAAAGAAAATATACCTAAAGGATCAACCACATACGTAAGGTGAAGGTGAACAATATTTTGGCATAGTATTAAATGATGGACTTCTATTGCATTGATCAAATATTTCTGATATAGTATGCCCAATAGTGTGTTTGATAAAATAAACATACTTTTGTGGGCCAAGGAAAATCAAAAACTAGGTCTAAGTGTTATATGAGCGTGTCAGACTCTCTCTCAATCCTCAAAGCTAGTTTGGCAAGATAGCCAAAAAAAAGGGTGACCTTCTTCCATATGCTAATCGCATAATTAATAACATGACTAATGACTATAATTTTTATTGGAATGTGTTTGTTGGATTGATAGAAGTTGATAATGTTGATTGATGTAAGAGAAGTGTGGTTATGAAATTTTGAGATATATTTCAAAATGTGGAAGGTGTTATTATAGAGAATGTTGAAGAGGGTATTGAGAAAAGAATGTTAGTGGAAAGTATGTTGTGTATAATTTGTGTAGAAGGAATTGTCTTTAACCAACCTTGTCGATACAATATTGTATCGATCAATTTTTTCCAATATATTGGTTCGTATTGCCCAACTATATGATTTGTATCATGAAACAAGATGAAGTATGGAAGTTTTAGACTATTTTCATTAAATTTTAAGTAATGATTTTTTTGTTCAAGACCACACCGATATTTGTTATTTCAAGGAAAGCAACATAAGGGAATTGTCTATCCTCGAGACTTGTTTGACTCTTGATGGCATGATCAAGATCTACACACTGCTAGTCAGTAATTCATAGTTAACGCTTAAATTTTTTGTTTTTTTGTCTTGTGATGTTTTGTAATCAGATGTACTCCTAGGATTTTTGTCTTCCTAGTTTGAACTCGTGGCTTTGGGGCGTGCTTCCATACTGCCAAATTTTTGGTGAATATTCTTATATCATTTTACTTGTTAATAGAATATAAGATGTTATTCATAAATAAAACACACCATCAACCCAAATTACTAAATTAAAAGTAAATGTAAAAATTATTGAGATTACTCAAAGGACCAAATATATAATTTTTATTTTTAATGATTATTAATAGTTTGAAGATTAAATTGTGCAGTATCATGATATTGATTACCGAGGTTGTCCTTGACTATATATTACAAACCCTGATCCCACCCAATGTAAATTAATAAATGTATGAATCAATAAATTAAAATGTTGGAACATTGTTGGTTTGTTGTTATTGAATTGAATAGTAATAATTTAATTATTGAGGCGACTCTCATATTATTACTAAGGTCATCATCAAATAACTTGTGAGAATAAAAATCATTTTGTACTCTTTCATTAATTACAGATTGGACCTTAAATGTTATATATGGGGAGGCTACTAAAAAGGTGGATTTTATAGAAAATCACGTGATAAGATTGGAAATAAATATGTTGATCACCCGAATCATCACCTTTTCCAATAAAGGTCGATATTAAAGCCCCTAACAAGCTTGTATTAATTACAAACATGTGATGGCATAGTCACTCCACATATTTACCGATCCTCTCCTCCTTATTTTCACACCTTTCATCTTTATTTCACTAGCTTTCATTTCATCTGTCATGGCCTTTCCAATGTTGCCTTTCATGCAATTTTCCGCATTGATGAGTGAAATGACATTTTATACCAAAATTTCACGTCGTCATTTGAAATCCATTTTTCAAATTGAAACAGAGCAAGACCTAGTTGCTATTGAGGGAGTTCTTGGAGATGATTATCTTTCTCTAGAGGGACATCTAAGGGTAAATGCAAAATTTGCTTCGACGTTCATTTGTCATCTTCTTATCATACACCTAGCGAAGGATTGGGCTTTGAAGATGGGTTGTCACTAGATCAAGCCAATGTATAGGGTTGGCATGGAAGTGGAAATGGAAAAAACCATGAGTGTATCATGGCCCTTGATATTTAAGGCTTGTTATAAATAGGAAGGTTTTCTAGACGTGGCCATTTTTTCATAGTTGTACAAATGGTTTGACGTCCTAATTTGATTTGTGTCTGGTGTGTCCAAATGGGGTGAGACACCGAGGGCGGGAGATATTTCACTCCCCTTGCCTAACCTGGATGATATGTTTTCTTTGTTGTAATAGTAACCGACAATTTGGTATCTTCTTCACCAGGAAGGTCGCGAGGCATACAATTGGTTAAAGAGTCGGGTTACTGCTAGAAAAGAGTATCTTTTTCTGGAACTGCTTGTGGAAACCATTTTTAGCTTCATTAAGGTGGAGGTTACAAGGTGTCATCTAATTCAAATAAATAAGTTCTTCTAAAATCTATCAGTCAGAACTTTGTTTTGGTTATTATATAGCTTTTCAGTTGCATTGTTACCAAATCATCACGTATGTCTTACTTTGTTCAGGGGTTTTTTATACTCCCAATCACTTGTGTTTTTGGCATAGGATTTTAAGCATTTTTTCACCAAAGTATTGTTGGATCGTTCAGATTTTTTAGACTCGATCCTCTCATTGTGTTATCCATTTTTTACACCCTTGTAAAATGGACAACTTATCAAATCAATGTTGGCAAGGTTGATGGGTGCAGACTCAAATTTAACTAGCTCACCGTGGTGAAGGTCCAAGCCAAAAATGGAAAAAACAATGGTAAATACCAGCGGTAGCATTTTATATGCTATCGGTCGGTAGTAGGAAGAACTGATGCCCGATCGGTAGCACTCTTTCGTGCTACTAACCGGTAGCAAAATCAGTGGGTCACAGGTGGAGAAACGGTGTAAGAGCATTGGTAGCATCCTTAGATGCTACCAAATGGTAGTATGTATGGATGTTATTGGTTGATAGCGGATAATGATAGTTCCCGTGAATTCGGCCAAGAAGGCTACCGACATGTAGCATTTTATGCTACCAAATGGTTGTACAAGGGCGATGTTGAAAAGTAATCGACGAAAAAAAGGCATTGGCGACTTATACGTATGCTATCATCTGACGGTAGAGATTTTAAGCTATAAGCTGGGACCGGGGAAAGCATGTTACTAGTCGGACACATTTATGTTACCGGCTAACACCAGAGATGATTATGCTACCATTCAGGAGTAGAAGATACGTGCAACCGACCAAGTGCAGGAATGAACCAGGCATTAATGGAAGCATTACAAGGTTATTCAACTACCAGCTTAATGAGGTATGACACCCATGACTATCTATGCAAGTAAAGTACCAAATTTGTATGGCCTCCCATACCTCTTCAATGAAACTTGTTAGTTGGTGAGGAAATTTCTAGGCTCTTCATCTATATATTGTAAAATTCTCCCCATTTTGAGAGGATTCATTCTATTTTGCAAAGGAAATCATCACAAAATTTTCCAGAGCTATTGTGAGCTAAAGTCCTAAAATTTGGGCTTATTGTAAAGGATTTTTCTTGTTCCGACATTGTAATGGATTGTGCAAGATTTTACGCATAAAATTGTTATTATGTGGCTTTTCTTTCCCTAATCCAGGTTATATTGCATATTTTTCCTTCCATTGTGCCTATAGGTATATTGTGCATGTTATATCTATTTGCAGGACTTTTAATTCATTGTGTTTTATGAATCTAGGGAGATAGATATTGTTTTAGACTACAAAGACTCATGTCCGCCCTCTCTCACCTTATTCCCTTCCTATTTTTACTCACCTAGAATGTCTCACACCCTTTCTTGGTGCATCACCTTCACTTAGAGTAGTTTTATTTTATACATCCTTATATCCATGTCTCCTTAGAAAGCATTAGGGTAGGATTAGATTAGTTTTCCATCCTCTGCACTTTGGAGAAGTTAGCACTAGGTTAGGAGAAGAAGCTGGCTTTCTCCAGAGGATTATTCTACTTACAACGTCCCACACTGTAGGATAATCCCATGTTATGCAGGTTACATTGATTGTCTCACACACAAATCACAAGCAATCAGGGGTGTTGTAATTTTGCACTAATAGTTTTGGCACACCCAGTGGGACCAGAAGTCAATATTTTTAGGTTTATCAAGATTAGATGTGCATCTTGGTGAATTTTCAGCCTTTGGAGGCTTTGTATTAACACATCTGGTGACTCCCAGGGTCATATTTCAAATGGTTCTAGCAGTATTAGTGGCCCAAGTATATGAGAAGGATTCAAACTTGGTCTAGAGCAAGAGAAGAAGGTGTCTTTGAGTACTTGCAGTTATCACCAAGTGGAGGAAGGAGATGAATAATAGTACAAAGGTATCCATCTCCACCAAATAGAACATTATACACACCTCCACTTGGTCAACCCTTCCTTCAATCAATCAAGGTTCTCAAAGTGCTAATCATAATGACACATCTACAACAACTACCACCACCATCAACAAACCCATTTGTCAATTTCATGGGTGGTAGTCCACTTGCTCTCAATGCACACAATCCTATTCTGGTGGTAGTGTCGAAGAGCATTCCTTACTTCATTGGGGAGAATCATAGGACCCCATTAATCATATTCAAGACATTACAAATGTTTGTGTCATTCACGAGATCAACGAGATGGATGTTATACGGCTCCTTACTTATTCTCTCAAAGGTAAGGCGCTGCAATGGTTTAGGAGCCTAACAGTAGGGTCAATTATAAATTAGGATGTGTTGTGTTCAGGCATGTGTAACCAGTTCAGAGAAAGGTAGATAATATATCTTTGTTGGAACAATTAACCATAATCAAGAGGGCCCCGAATAAGCAGATGGTGACTTCAACTTTAGGTTCCACCGGACATGGGATCAGATTTTGATTATCATGAGACTAGTAGCGGAATGTGCATTACTCTACTTTTTAAAGGCTCTAAATTCTGACATAGCTGTGATCATACAATCGATGGGGGTACAACATTGTCAAGGGCATATGATATAGCTATCAGAGCAAAGAACTATTTAATTCACGAAGGAAAGTTGGCGTCTAGGCCACCTATGCCTCTATATCTGGAATTAGGGACCCCTTCTACCATTCAAGCACTTGAAATGGCCCCCATTAAAGCCCCTAGAAATTAGAGCAATAGTGAGGCCTCCACTTCTTCTAGTACTTCCAAGGAAGTCCAGGAATTCATGAAGCAAATGCAAAATTTGGGGAATGAGTTGGTGACGATCAAGAGGTAGAAACCTCAGAGCTCCAAACCTCACTAGCCCCAAACTTAAATGAATAGGCCTCCATATTATCCTAACAGACCTCTCGCTCAGGAAATAAAACAAAATACAAACCAGCCTCAAACTGCCAAGTCATTTCACCCTTATAATCCAAATGTAGTTTTAATGTTAAGGGTCGTGGTCCTAGCTCAAAACAACATTACATAAGAGTATGAATGGTGTTATCCCTATAATCTACCTCATAATCAATCAATGTGCTTCAACGACACTCTGAATCAATCCTTTATGGTGTAGACCATTGGGGTGGCCCAAAAGCTAAGTGAGGAAGAAAATCAGCAAGCAGCTTAGCAAGAGACTCCTCCAACTGAAACCACACTGGTCAATTAGTAGACGGAGGACTTTTATGGAGTTAATAAATCTCCTTTTCATGGTGTGGCTGCCAATACATGCTCTAAGAAAAGGAATGTAGAGGAGGGGAAATCATCTAGTCCAGTTATTTCTCATCCCACTTTCACTCATCAAGGAGTTAGTAGGCTAAATGTGAGTCCTAATACATAAATCTAGCCCAAATGCAGCTCTTTACAACAATTCTAATGTACATAATCATCCTAGGATACCAGGTTGAGACAAATCGTGGACCAACCTAGGTACCGGAAAGGGTCATGCCAAGTAAGGGATAACAAAAGGAAAACCCACCTCCATTCAATATCATCAATCAGATGAAGAATACTAATGCAAGCATTTCCATGTGGGAGTCTTTGGTAATTCTAGGGTAGCAAGATTTGTTGCAAGATGCTATGGAAAATTGATCCCCTTTTAATGAGCCATCCAAAAATTAGAAGAGGCTTCTTACTAACACTTTAAAAAAGGATAATTTCATTCATGTAAGAATGTGAAGCCTCCACCTTTTATGTCTCATTGATCGTTGGAGATAAGTTAGTGCACAATTGCATGATAGACTCAGGGGCGAGAAGCTCAGTGATGCCGAAGAAAATTGTAGATAAATTGGGCTTAAAATATGAACCGATATTGAAGGGAGTAGTAAAATTGGATGGGATAGTAGTAGGCATAATTGGAGTGATCAGAGAACTAATCCTTACACTCCATGCTTGCCCGATTTCATAGTTCTACAACATGTATCAGTGATTGCTTTTCCACCACTATTTTCCTTGTGCCTTTTGAGGGATTTTACAGCCAAGATTAGTCGATACCTATCAGCTGATTGGTCCCACATGTTATTTAGGACAAGGTATGGAGCTAAGGCTATGATTAGGTCAGAGCTAATTGCCAATTTTCATATTGAGCCTTATGTGCCTAGCCCAATCAATGCAAATTGTACTATATTCGATCAAGAAGAATGCTTGGAGGCTCAAGAGGAAAACAAAAAGGTTGGAAGAATTCTGGACCTAACGCTTGATGATTGGGCTCATAGGAGACATGCTTTTGATCCATACAAGGAAATGGAAGAAGCCAAGCTGGGTGTTTATTGCTTACACGAGGAAAACCAACCCATCCCCAACCTCACCAAGCCAGAAAAGAAAGATGAAAATGGAGTGTGGCAACTTTTCTTCGATGGTTCAAGGAGCAGACAAGGTGTTGGAGGAGGTACAATGCTCTTGTCACCGCAAGGTATGAAGTATTACTCAACTTTCCATTTTTAGTTTTCATGCTCAAACAATACAGTTGAGTATGAGACTTTAATCCATGGACTGCATCAAGGCGAGAAAGAGGGGTATAAAAATATCGAAAGTTTTTGGGGATAGTGAGTTGATTGTCAACTAGGTTAAAGGACAACATGCTACTAAGAATGATCTGCTTAAAGCCTACAAGCATTGGGTATGGGACCTCATGGAATATTTTGATGCATTCAACATTCAAGCTATACCAAGAAAAAGGAATGACGCATGATGGGATCACAAATATTAGAGCAACATTTGATGTGGTGGTTAGTATCAAGAGAGATAAAGTGCAACCAAATATTCATGTAATTTTAAGGCCAACTATATCGGATAATAACACAAATTGGCAGGTATTTGAGAATGATCAATAGATCATTAATTTCTTACAAGATGAGGTTGAGTTCTCAGCCAAAAATCAGCAGAAATTGGAGCAATAATACAAGGATCAAGTAGTGTAGTTAAAAACAAACAAATTGCCCAAGGGGTTGGTGACTCTAGAGTCAATTTTCAACCCAAACAACCAAATATAAAAGGATAAGGTCAATATTCAAGTCAAAAGGAAATTTTGAGCCCATTTTGGTTAGAGAAGGTAAGATGCCCCAAATAGGAAAGATGAGCAATGAACAGGAAAAGTACAACTTTGTGTAGATTTGTCAAGAATTCCTAGACGTTTTCACATGGAGCTATGAGGATTTGAAGGGTTTTAACCCAAAATTGGCACAACACACCATTGAGTTGAATCTAGAGGCTAATCCCATCAGGAAAAAGAAAAGGTCAATCAACCCTCATATAGAGCCTCTCATGAAGGAGCTGAATAAGCTCATTGAGGTGAGTATCATTTTCTTGATCAAGCACTCAAGTTGGGTAGAAAATTTGGTGTTGGTTAGGAAAAGGAATGTGGAAATCAGGTTGTGCATGGATTTTCGATATTTAAGTAGGGCCTCCCTCAAATACCACTACCCACTTCCTTCCATAGAGCAAATATTACAGGTAGTGACTGGTTCAAAAAGATTCTCCCTCTTGGATGGATATTTGGGCTATAATCAAATTATGGTGAAACAGGAGGATCAATTCAAAACAACCTTCACCAAAAAATGGGGCACCTATGCCTATAGTAAAATTCCATTCGGATTATCAAATGTTGGAGCAACATTTCAATGAGCAATGGATATGGAATTTAAGGGGTTGTTAAATAAAATAGTGTTTGTCTATCTTAACGACATCACTATATTTTCTAAAAATGTAGAAAGCCACCTCTTTCATCTCAAAAAGGTCTTCCAGAGGTGTAGGATATTTGGGGTATCTTTGAATCCCAAAAATTCATATTCCTAGCTCATGAAGGAAATCTCTTTGGTTACATCATGTATAGAAAGAAATATTGATGATTGATCTAAAGAGGGTATAAGACATCTATGCTCTACCATTGTCAAGTCATAAGAAGGCTCTCCAAAGCTTCTTGGGAGGATAAATTTTTTCGAGGTTTGTACCAGATTTTTCCACTCTTGTGAAGCCATTAATAATGATGTTGAAGAAGAATTTGGATTTCAAATGGAAAGCAGAGGGAAAAGAGAGTTTTGAAGCTATCAAGAAGGACATATCTCAAGCTCCAACTCTCATTAATCCAGAATTCTCCAAATACTTCTTTCTCTACGCCTTCAGTGGTTCGGACACCATCTCTCGTGATCTTGGTGAAGAAAAATAAACAAGAATCGAAACAACCTATTGCATTCTTCAGCCAAGGCCTTTTGGGCTATGAGGTAAGATATTCATTCATTGAGAAACATGTCCTTGCTATGATTATAATTTTGAATAAGTTCAGACATTTAGTGTCAAATAATAGGATTCATCTTCTAGTCACACATGCTAGTATAAAGGATTTTCTTTTAAACAAGGACCTCAATGAAAAAAGGGTTGGTTGGGTAACCAAGGTCATGGAATATGACATTGATACTAGGGTTACCAAGTTGGTCAAGGAAAAGGGGTTATGTGAATAGTTATCCTTGGGAAAACATGTTGAATCAGGTGGTAGAGAAGAAGATGTTTTGGTATTACAAGACAATCAAGAATTGGTAGAAATGACGTGCCTACACCATGTTGGACTCGGGATATAGTCCATTTCCTTCAAACATGTCAAAGTACTCAAGGGCTAAGCAAGGCCAAAAGGGGGTATTTCTAGCTCCATTATATCCCTTTTGCATTGGTTGATGATATCTTGTTCAAGAAAGATGTAAATGGTGTCCTCCTAAGGTCCCTCAAGGTAAATCGGATAGAGAACATGCTACATGAATTTCATGACTGAGAAATAAATGGATATTTCTCCCCAAGGGTAACAACTTTTAGAATTATGAAGGCATGATATTATTGGCCTAACCTTTTTCATGATTTTTATGGATGGATTAGGAAGTGTAAAAAGTGTGCCTTCTTCATAGGTAAAGAGAAGTTAGTAACCCTTCCACTCCACCCCATTTTTGTAAATGAACCATTCATGCAATAGGGCTGGATTTCATTGGGGTGATTAATCCAAATTCTATCTTGGGCCATAAGTGGATCCTCACAGCCACAGATTATTTCACCAAGTGGACGAGAGGTGGTTGCACTCAAGGAAGAAAATGAAGCCAACATACTAGATTTTTATAAAGGGATAGCAACAAGATTCGGGTACTGGCCACCATTATATCAAACAATGCTTTGGCATTTCTTAGTTCCAAGATCACATAATGGGCTGTTAGGAATGGAGTATACCTCAACACCTCATCAAATTATTACCCTCAGGTAATGGCTAGGTTGAGTCCACCAACAAAAATCTTTTGAAAATCATAAGGACTCTAGATGAGAACTAGAGAACATGGCACACCAAGTTGAAGTCAGCCCTATGGGATGATAGAATTAATCCCAAGAGGTCAACATGAAACTCTCCTTATAGGTTGGTCTATGGAAGGGAAGCAAAGCTACCAATATCCCTAGAGATACCAACATTAGAGTTTATCAAGCAGCTGGAGTTGTTTGAGTTTGATGCCATAGAAGTCAGGTATGCAGAACTCATGGAGTTGGAGGAACTGAGGGACAAAGTGGTGCAAATCATGGAGAAGGATCAAGCTTTGATCAAGAGGTGCTTTGATAAGAAGGAAAAAAATAGGACCTTCAAAGAGGGGGACTTGGTCCTAAAATGGGATGCAGACAGGGCCAAACCAGGAAGACACTCCAAGTTTGATGCAATATGGAGTGGCCCTTACATGATTTTAGAATGCAAAGAAAACAATGCTTTCCAGCTATCAAGGTTGGACAGAGAAGAACTGCAGATTCCATTCAATGGAATCTATCTCAAGCATTGTTACTAAAGTGAAATATTTTCCTTGTACATATTAGTTTAGGATTTCTATTCCTCCAAGTGCTTGTAGCACATTGCTTTGTTTTATTTTAGGTTTGCTTTGTAATAAGTGTTGGTGCACTCTCTGCATATTCCACTTGGGATGTGTATGACTTTATTGTTTGTATATAGTTGTGCCTTTGTTGCTCTTGTACTTTCCATTTTTAGGCAAGGTCTTGTGATGAGAGCATCGGTCTCAACCCAATATTTTGAGAAATGATAGGCCCCAACAGTGTGTCAAAAGTTTGAGAGGTGAATTTGTAGGTGTCGATTAGTTTCGGACTTGAAACAACTCCATGCGCAATGGACACAATAAGGTCACTAGTCTTTCAAATCTAGCAGAAGATCACCCCGTAAGTCACCAATTGTTATCCATTTTTACACCCCTACAAAATGGACAACTTATCAAGTCTAAATGTTGGTGGTTGATGGGTGCAACACTTTGAAATTTAACAAGGTAACTCGCGGGAGCTTGCGAGCGTGGCAAAGCTCCGAGCCGAAAAGGAAAAAAATGGTGGTAAATACGCCAGTAGAATCAAATATGCTACCAGTTGGTAGCATTTTATATGCTACCGGCTAGTAGTAGGAACGGATGCCACTGGATGGTAGCACTCTTTCATGCTTTCTAGATGGTAGCAAAATCAATGGGTCACATGTGGAGAAACAACGCAAGAGCAAAGTAGTAGCATCCTTAGATGTTATCTCACCGGTAATAGTCAAAATGCTACCACCGATAGGCTGACAGATGGCGGTTCGAAATAATCAAGAATGTTATCGTCGATAAAATTTCTATACTCTTGACCGACTTGCACAAGGTCAATGTTAAAGAGAAATAAAATGAAAACAAAGGCGTCGTAGTACTTATACGGATGTTAACGGATGACGATAGATTTTAAGCTACAAGCCAAGAGTGGGGAAAGCATGTTACCGACCAGTTGCATTTATGATACCGGCCAACACCAGAGATGATTATGCTACCTTCTCTGAGGAGCAAAATATGTGTGCAACCAACTACGTGTAGGAACAACCAGGCATTAATGAAAGTGGTACAAGGTTATTTAACTACCAGCTTAATGAGGTATGATGCCTATTATTTCCTTTGCAAACAAAGTACCAAATTTGTATGGCCCCCATACCTCTTTAATGAAGCATGTCAGTTGGTGAGGAAATTTCAAGGCTCTTCATCTATATATTGTAAAATTCACCTCATTTTGAGGGGATTCATTCTATTTTGTAAAAGGAACTCTGTCAAAATTGTTCTAGAGCTATTGTGAGCTAAAGGCCTCGAATTTGGGCTTATTGTAAAGGATTTTTCCTTATGCCGGAATCGTAATGGATTGTGCAAGCTTTTAAGCAATAAAATCAATATTTTGTGGCTTTTCTTGCCCTAATTCAGGTCATATTGCATCTTTTTCCTTCCATTGTGCCTACAGGTATATTATGCATGTTATATCTCTTTGCAGGACCTTTTAATTCATTGTGTTTTATGAATCTAGGGAGTTGGATATTGTTTTAGACTATGGCTCTCCTGTCCACCCTCTCTCACCTTGTTCCCTTCCTATTTTTACTCACCCAGAATGTCTCACACCCTTTCTTGGTGCATCACCTTCACTTAGAGTAGTTTTATTTTATGTATTTTTCTATCCCTGTCTCCTTAGAAAGCAATAGGGTAGGAATAGATTAGTTTTCCATTCTTTTCACTTTAGTTAAGTTGGCACTAGGTTAGGAGAAGAAGTCAGAGTTCTCCAATGGAATATCCTACTTGTAACGTCCCACACTACAAGATAATCCCATGTTATGCAAGTTACATATATTATCTCACACACAAATCACAAGCAATCAAGGGT
Organism: Taxus wallichiana var. yunnanensis; assembly: GCA_018340775.1. Lineage (NCBI taxonomy): Eukaryota > Viridiplantae > Streptophyta > Pinopsida > Cupressales > Taxaceae > Taxus > Taxus wallichiana. The sequence continues at coordinate 265,518,266 of CM031236.1, forward strand.
GTTGTAATTTTTCTCTAACACATTGTATCTATAATGTAAACAGAAAGGAACCCTTCAACCCCCTTTTAGTTATAAAAATCAAGAAATCATTAATAAAGTTTTTGTTGTGCATTGCACTACGTAATTTCAAGAATTAATCGCTATTAAATTTGGTTTATTTGAAGATATCAATTTGTTGCTAGAAGTGTAGACTAGCGACACGCTAGCATCAATATATTATAGAATATATTCTCATTAATGTAAAAACAATTTGTACAACTTTATGATAGAGGAGCTAATAGTGGGTGATGGCTATCTTCCCATCACTTAAAAAAATGAGTTACACTAAATCATTGTGGAAACTTCGGAGGTATTCACTTTTGAAAGCTATGGAGGTCTTTGAGAAAGGAATAAATTTTATTCTCTTGCAATAATAATAGAAGATAATGTAAATGGATCTATTTCTTTACAAAAACTTTCCTACATAATGCATCTCGAAATTCCTATTATTAAAAACTTTTCATGTTTTCCTCCATACAATTGTAGATATAAACACAAATTTTCTTTGCGTACCAATTCGCTTTTGTTTTTTTATGCTTTTTGATATCACCAATTAACTGATGCAAGAAATAGTAGTTGTCTTTTAAATAGCTTGGGTTCTAGAGACATTCTTTTATTGTTATTGAAAATTTGGTAAACTAGGATATGTATGGTGTTGTCTAATAGAATTATGGCCCACCGTAATGAACAACATCCATCTCAAAATTGATAATTGTTTGCATCTGATTAGGGTTCAATACTACTATTATGCATAATTATAGCTTTGTATCATTCAAATCATCCAAAGGTATTTACAAAAGGCTCTACAAACAACATGGAGCAAGGTGTTAAAACTAACATGACAAGACATGATTTCATATTGTATAGATTATCAGATGACAAATCAGAAAGCAATATCATATTACAATTTCTTTATTGACACATCTATTTGTTACATTTAGGTTCTCCAAGGTTGGTCATACTTGCACATGAACATGGCTCTTTACATATACAATGACATAATGACAATCACAAAAAATCTTAAAGAGAAATATGTAATTGGCTATGGTGCTACAAGCAATCTTTATAAATGTGATCTAAAGAATTCTAAGCCAATTGCTATAAAGAGAATGTACAGTCATTACCCATTAAGCTTGCTTGCATTTGAAACTGATGTGGAAATAACTAGAAGCATCAAGCATCGAGATCTTGAGAATTTGCATGGATGTTAATTTTCTCCACTTGGAAGCCTAATGTTTTATGATTACATGGTAAACAGAAGTCTGTGAGACAACCTACATGGTGAGTATAATGATTATGTTATGAAGAAAAATGAATATGTACATTGTAGATTCAATTTTTGAAATAGAAGTGTCCAATCAACGTCTAACCTTCATAGTAAAATGGATATTTGGAAAATCTAATCAATGTTTTATTAATTTTTGTTTTAGTATAGAATCATCAAAGAAGATTAAGCTAGACTAGAACAATCGGCTAAAGATTACTTGTGGTGTTGAAGAAGGATATCCATATCTTCATTCTGATTGTAACACACACATTGTTTTTAAGGATGTGAAGACTTCTAACATTATTTTGGATTATAATTTTGATGCTAATTTTTTAGAATTTGGCATTTTCAATTGCATTTCCTCGGCTAAACACCACATGTCTACCTATGTTATGGGTACCATTCATTACATTGACCCAAAATATGCAAGAACATCAAAGTTGAATAAGAAATTTGTAGTACACTCTTACATTTGTTGCTGCTCATAAATACTAGTATTACTTTGATAGCACCTCCATCATTATTTTTACTCAACACTACTTGTATCCAAACTCGTAGTCCCATTCTAGAGGAAAAAAATGTATTCATGTTTTGTACAAATAAAATTTTACACAAAAGGAGATGACTCCTCATATAAGATTTACAATCGTATATGTATGCATTTGTAACAAATTTAAAATGTCTGAGATAGAACCTTTCAATGTAAATATGATGACAAATTATTTTTGTTATTTCTTGACACAATGAGTGTTTTGTTTGATGTAAACTATAAAATAATGGTTTAATGTATCTTCGAGGGTGTAAGACATCGTTTCTCACAAACATTTTGCTTTCATTGTGTCAAGGATTATTTCATTTTCTTGCTCACGAAAGTGACTCATTGTTTATATAGAGAATGGAACAATTTACAAGCATAAATTCTACTATCTTTCAGAGTAATAGAATTTGTGATATACATAAACTCCCAACTTTGTTGTTTAATTTTAATGATTACTCACAAATATAGTTTATAGTAATAAACACTAGTGAACTTGTACAATTTAAAAAACAATCATTGAGTTATTCTGAGGCATATTTCAGTTTGAGAATGTAATTTTATTGCAAGTTCCACCATAAGTAAAAATAAGACCACTAGCATTTACGACCCAAGTCAAATTTAAGGATATGTGCATAATAAACATTAAAAATGTGTACCTTGCGTTTTCTAAGTTTGAGATTCGCACTCTAAAATTGTAAGTGCAAGACTTCGCACTTTCAAGGTGTGAATATCAAACTTAGAAAGTGTGGGGCTCGCACTTTCAAAGCACAAGGCTCGGATTCTTCAGAGTGCGGGGATATCACTTTGAAAGTGTGAGGCTCAATTTCATAGTGTGGGACTCACACTTAGAAAGTTATGGGGCTCTCTAATTTTCAAGAGTGTGGGGCTCGCACTTTGAAACTACAAGGCTCTTAGACTTTATAAGTGTGAGCCCCACACTTTCAGAGTGCGAGGCTTGCACTTTTAGAGTGTGGGGCTCACACTTAAATACAACGGATCATGACTTATAATAGTTACCAAAAACTAACCTTACATCGAGGATTTTTCACTTTCATTTAATACAACGGGCTCATGACTTATAAGAGTTAACGACCGCTCACCTTAGATCAATGCTCATGACTTATAAGAGTTAGTGACCACTCACCTTACATCGAGGCTCATGACTTATAAGAGTTAGCAACCGCTCACCTTACATCGAGGCTCATGACTTATAATAGTTAGCGATTACTCACCTTAATACAACGGGCTCAACAAATAATAGTTAGCGTCCGCTCATGACTTTGAACTGATTTTTACATGAAGTTATTGTTACTTTTTATTTTTATTGATCTAACGGGATCATGCCATATAATAGTTAGCATTATTAACCTTACATACTCTCAACATTAAAAATATAAAAAATGGAAAAATCAAAATCTAATAATAGCCAAATTGGAATCCAATAATAATGATATTAGAATCCAATAATAATGATATTGGAATCCAATAATAGTGAAATTGGAATCTAATAATAGTGAAATTAGAACTAGAATAATTCCAATAATGACAATATTAGAATCCAATATTGCTACTATTGGATTCCAATAATAGTAATAATGGAATCCAATATAGAAAAAATGGAATCCAATATACGCAAAAATGGAGATGGATTTCTTCCAATACTTGAAATACTGGAGTCTAAATTCATTGGAATATGTCCCAATTTAGTGAAATAAGCATTCTCTCCTATTTTCTTATCTCCCCTTTACCTCTTTTCAATAAAATTCCTCCTTTGTATTCCATACAAGAAAATTTTCATATGTTTAATGCAATATTCTTGTGTGATCCTCGCCTTAACTCCCGCCCAAAATTTTTATTATTTCTTGCATTTAATATATGAGAGCCTTCTCATTCTCAAGAGGAGAGACCTAGTCTTGGAACGTTGACAAAAACCACTAATTTGTCTCGTGACAAATTATTTTTCCAAGAAGTGTCAACACCTTTGTAATCAACCAAATTGACCCAAAACTTGAACCCAGGGTAAAACCTATGAAAATATGTTAGTGTTTGGGTTAAAGTGTAATCCATACATTGCTTATGTTTGCACTACTTTGAATAGGCCTTAAACCATGCGTACTTCTCTTCTTAGATATATAATATTATATAAATACATTATATTCGATCATCCGATCACTTGATAATGCTTTGTAATGGCTTGAATTATTTGTGCTTGACTTATCTTTGAGGACTCTCGGCTTGGGAAGATTGAATCTTGAGCCAATTTTGATTTCTTTAAACATGTGTTGGGGATGCACCTGATGTCTATTTCTTCTTTAGGAAAGTGTAGGATATATTTATATGTTTTTTTGAGTTATATTTGCTAGCAAGTTCCAAGTGAATGCCATGAATTTTAGGTATTCCTAGGCAAGTAAATGAGTGCATTTGACTTTCTTGTATAGGGTTCCATGGGTATAATTTCACATTAAGAATGACCCATAGGGAACGTACAAACCATAAAAAGATATCAAATTGGAAAAATGGTTACTTGGATGACCACTGGACATGACCATTCTTCCCATGACCAAATCATCTAGTGGTTTGGTCCTAATGGATATTTTGGTCCAAAAGGAAGACATGATGTTGTAAATTTCTATACATGCAATTAGGATGAGTAGTTTTTATGACTAATTTAATCATTTCAATAAATAAATGAACAATGTAATGATGACACTGAGTCTTGTGATAGGAGTAAGGATATAACATTTAGGCTTGGATTAGGTACACAAGTCATAATTTTGGGATCAAGCCAATACTCGACATCATCAAGTGATAAATCACAAATTTTAGGTTTCTACATTTATTTACAATGTTCACACGAAATAACAAGATATTCTAGTTACACTTTCAACACCCTCAATGGTTATCATAGGTACACAATTTATTTTAGCATGTTAACATAACATTTTAATGCTATATTAAAAATGAGAATCTATAGGCACCTAAATTTGGTCTTTCACACATGGAAACATCATTTTTGACACTATTTGGCACACTTAGATGATAAAAATATATCCGACACTTTATCACACTTTCCCGCCATATGATTTCCCATACATCATTTTAGCCATTTTTATATGCTAGTTATACTTACTCATGATCAAATCAGTCTATACAATAACATCTTAGAAATCCTACATAAATATTCTCCATTTCACATATCCATATTTACAATCTCCAAATGGTACCTTACACATTATTGTTTGTCAAACTTTCCTCTTTTATTGCCAATTTTCTCATAAGGGAAATGGATAGGCTTTGAACAAGGGAACTTTCATTGAGTTGTCCTAATATTGATTCATGGGTCAACCATGATGAGATATTAACAATGAATCACCTATTTGTATAAATGAGCCCATAGGTTGACATCACCTAAGCACACCTACACACCTTGGGTATCACTTTCAAAAAAAAATACACATTTGAAATATTTTAAGATTATCCCTAGAGCTTGGTGGTATTACCTCGGTAAGTGGTACATAACACATGCAATCATATAGGGGTGATTTTATTTCAAACATTACAAAGGCATACTAGGTAAAATGTGCGTATTAGTGTAAGGGGGTCTTAAGAATGATAGAATCTAGTGGTAAATCCCAAAAATGAGATGCACTATATAGAATCCCTTGATCACACATGTTTCAAACATTTTTTTACCATATGACACCCTTGGGCCATAAAGCTCTCAACTAAGCTTAAATTTTAAGTACAAAGGGTAAATATTTCATGATGTCAAGTTTTAAAGTTCAATGAAAAGATCATTTTTATTGCACATTATTGTTCTAGTCATACATTCACCTATAAAGAGGAAAACTACATCCATCTCGATGCCCCTTTGGGGTATTGATATGTAATGAAACATTCACTTGCATTAAAGAAGTCATGGGGTCATTCTAACCTAATAGCTCTTATGTATTTTCATCATGTGTTATTATTTAATTATAACCATATGGTAAGAAATGAGAGATCACACATACTTCATTGTATCCAATATCAGTTCTTGAGTGATATAAATATAATGTTAAAGACACAAACTAACCATTCTAGAAGTTTGTGGACTTGGTTCACCTTCAAAGGCATTTCCATCTAATGGTATTGTCTTCCTTTGATGATAGTATCTAGATACCATGTCAACCATTGATGTTCACTAAACACCTAGATGATTGTTTTATATGTTGGTTCTAGGTCCTTCTATGCATTTTATATCCATTCTTTAAACATAATATAGTTAGATCTTTCCAATATACAATTTATGGATACATATGTATTTTATCTCTTTCGAATTTACCAAATTAACCCTAATTCATGTTCGATTACTACATTATTGTATTTATTCAATAATCTAATTTTAAAGCATCTTGATTCATTTTATGCCATTGTGTGTAAAATAATCAAAACACTACATGGTGCGCTACCCTAGGTATGTGACACATACACCAAAAGGGTCCATCAATGTCATTTTTATAATAATACATAAAGGAACACCAACATATCATACAAAATGCATGAATATTCTAAATGCTAGCATATATTGGCCATATTATCGACCACAAGTCCTGCTAAGTGAAAGCATTGTCTACATATCAAAATAATCATGGCTAATTTAGTTCACCCCATGTGATTTAAGTGTTTGTTTCACTCTTGATTTTACATTCTCAATCAATACAAATATGTTATATCAAATCCAACTAAATAACCCTTTCTCTTAGCACAAAAGCTTAGAAACATGTAACTTCAAGCCTCAATGTACTTTATACAAGAAATCAACTCATGGAATTCTCTTGGAAGATTTGAGATGTGTATAACTCAAGTAATAATGATCTCTAAGGCACATGAATGATTTACAATGATCTCTAGGGTATTGTTTATATATAATACTCTTCATTGATTTTCTAGTGTAAGCCAACCCAAAAGTAACACCTAGACCTACTTAAAGAAAGTATCCAAATTAAAAAATCACCCATAACAAAGGAGGACAAATTCGCTACTAGGTATTTCTTCTATCATTTTTAGTATATTTAATTAACCATACATTATTATACGTGATTAAGATGCACATGTAATAGTTAATTGTAATATAATGCTTAAATTCTATTTATAGAAAAGACTAGTAATCAAGTTAGCGACTTGATTGACTTACATTATCAATAGATTAAAGAAACTATTAATAGATCCTATTAATAGAAAATTAATATAAATTTTATCTTTAAACAAACTTGTTATATGAGCTAATTATTCTACAACCCTAATAATAGCCTATACTTGTTTTTATAAAATCATAGAGAGCTAGTATTAGAGGCAATTTAGTGTGGAAGAGAGGTTAATTGTAATACTCATATGAGGGTCATTGGGCCTCTCTTATATTTGAGTTTAATATATTAGTAGTGATTCTACTTTGTGATCATATATGTGCTTATATTGTTCAATGTTTCACAAGTATACATATGCATGTATGTAGGTATTTGTCTTAAGATGAGCAAACCGATCCTATAATCACTCAAAAATCTAACTTGTGGTATCAAAGCAATTAGAGCTTTACCTTATGCAGACATGGAGTTCAAGTAGTTTTGGGTCACTTTGAGATTCATTAAAAAGTTCTTCAATGAGCTAAAAATTTATCTAAGGTAGATCTCAACCTATATGATAAACTATCCTTTTGTGTGAGATGTTGATTTAGCCTCTAAATAGTAGTTTTTGGCTACCTTTGGATTTGTGTAAAAGTCAAAATGTTTTGTTTGATCTAAAATTTTACCAAAAGGTATATCTTGGTATGTACATTATAATTTCTTTTTGTGTTAGTGTCCAATTGACATGAATGTACGCTACTTTGATGACATCAAAATTTGTGATTAAAAAATTGGGTCATGCAATTTTTTTTTTTTTGCAAGTAGATTATGTATTTCTAAGCATTATTATATTCTTCTAAGGATGTATGATTCATTACAAATTTCAAGATATTCCTAGTTCTCCAATATTTTATTTTTATCACATTCGGTAGATTTTTTTATATTTTTGATACGAGACAATTTAAATAACTAGTATTCCCGATAATAATCATTATTTAGTGATCAAGAAGAGGATCTATAGGCTCCAATGATATATATATATTTTAATCTTTCCACCCATTCAACACTACGAAAGGGTATTTGGTGAGATACTTGATTGCATCAAGTACATGTATTTATTCGGTAAACTCTATTATATTTTCGACATGAGACAATGTAATTGAGTGGTTTGCCTAACATCCTGTCATTTTTAGTGATTGAGAAGTGGATCCATGAGCTCTACTTATATAGTTTTTAGTTCTACACCCTCTACATAAGACATCTTAAGGGAGGATGATAGTGTATTTAATTACTCATACATTATTATCTATTATTAAAATGTACTTATAACGGTTAGATTCAACTAGACCCATCGGTTTAGTCAAAACCGACCTAAACCTCAACCTAGATGGACAAGAAGGTGGGGACCCATAGAGATCATATCTTAGCCATATCATATATGGGATATGGTAAATGACGAGAAGGTTCTTTGAGTTCGCGATCAATGGGGAATCATATATGGGATATGGTAAATGACGAGAAGGTTCTCTAGAGTTCGCATTCAATGGGGAACACATGTAGTATATAGCTTTGAACCCCATATAGATAGACGGAGGGGGCACTTAAGATATTCTCTAATATAGGGATAGGGGAGCTCGATATATATATATATATATATATATATATATATATATATATATATATATATATATATATATATATATATATATATTTATATATCCTAATAGGAAAGGAAGAGGCTATTATATTCGGAGGGCCCCTATCTAGATATGGGGTCACAAATAGATAGGGCGTTGATGACAGATAGAGATAGGGCCCTTGATATGATCTATGGATTTGGGAAACCATACATGAGGTGGGGCCTTTCTTGACTATTACCTACCATGATAAGCTAATCTATCTGGTCACACCCGATTCACTGCAAGGGAGAAAGAGTAGCGGATATCTTGATGTGTACCGGATGATTGATCCATCGTCTCTAGTGTAGGTGTAGGTGTGGGCGTGTTGCCCCCTCTACATATATGGCGACCCGATTCCATCCAGAATCTAGACATTTGTAGATCTAGATCTAAACTCCATATAATCGAGGGCATATAGAATACATTGTAATATACTACTTATTTCATTTTTAAAAAGAGTAACAATCAATATATTGACTTGATTGACTTCTGATATTAATAAATTAAAACAACAATCAACAATTTTTACTAATAAAAAAGGACTTTTAAAGTGTATCTTTAAGTAAACTTGTTAGATAAGCCAACTACTCTCCAATCTTAATAATAGGCTCTACTTGTTTTCATAAATGTATAGAGAGCTAGTGTTAAAGGTAATTCAATGTAGAAGAGAGATACACTTTGTGATACTCCTATGAGGAGGGCCATTGGTCTTCTCTAACATTTGTGTTTAATACATTGGTAGTAATTCTATTTTGATCATATTGATGTTTATATCGCTTTAATGTTTCACAAGTATACATATGTATGTATGTTGGTGTTTATCTTAAGGTCAGCGTAATGATCCTCAAACCAACACCATAATTTCCAACTTTGTTGAACTTGTCCAAATATCGTAAGTAATTGAGGAGGAAATCGAGAGGTTTCTGGAGAGGAACATAAGGGGGTCCTATGTAGACTAAAGTGATATTGAGAGTGTGAACATGAAAGATAGAGAGTGGTTGAAGGTGACACAAAGGTATTAAGAAGGGGTAAAGTGTGTCAAAAAGAGTCAAATGTGTGCTACTAGTCCAAATGTTTGAAGAGGTGCCAAATTTGATGTTACCAAATGGTTTATATGAAAATTGGGTTATTAAGAACTCGTATGTATAAATACGGTTATTGGGGACCTATGGCCATACATTTATGGTCATGGCAAAATAACTCAAAAACAATAGGAAAACATAGAGAAGAGAAAGAAAACATGAGGAGAGAGAAAATATAAGGCCCTAAAAATGACAAGAGCTAACTAAAAATAAGAAAAATGTAAGATGAAAACCCGATTTAGACTATTAATTGATAAACATACAAGTACACTAGAACAATTTACTAGTCCCATACAAAAATTAGGAGTGTACATTACCTACTAATTTATTATAGTATTTATGTTATTATGTTGCGAGGCATTCTACAATGACAACATGATAGATAAACGAGGGGTGGGTGGTTGCGAACGACGTGGTACAAGAGGTCGGGGAGCAAGATGGTTAGGTGTAATGTTTGTGAGTGGTCCACTTTTAAATGCAACCTTAAATTTGATTCATTTAATTGTCACTTTGAGAAGTTTTCCTTTTTCTTGGAGAAGTGTATGGGAAAATTGTAATATTTTAACTATACATTGGAATTTGGAGGTCATTTCTCTCTCTCTCTCTCTCTCTCTCTATATATATATATATATATATATTTGAAACTTAAACATTAATATAACATAATTGACACCATTTATTGAAAAACTAATAAAATTATTAATAGTCATGATATATTAAAAATCTAATAAGAATCTTGAAATTAATATCTTTTTACCATTTTAAAATAAATATATTTAAGATACGGCTACTAATATATAAATATATTTAAGATACTTCTACTAATATGAGTGGTAAGTACCATAATACCCTTAATTTCTTTATTCATTCTTGGTAGTTTGGTATGGGAAATGGCCACTAAATTTAGAGATTATGATATTCTTTTTCAAAAAAGAAAGGGTTATAATTGATAATAATCCAAAATTGCTTAGTTTGCATTTTATACCTTCACGAGCGCCCCACTTGATGGTTTGTATTTAGCATGGAATGGTGTGTGTACACAAGTAATCTTTGTCATTGTCCTCCGCCCACCACACAACATGGCCATGACCATCACCCGCTTTGCCCGCCAATTCCATCCTTTCTTTTCATTATGCTTTTTTTTAATTGCATTTGAAAACGAAAAGTTCATCCTTCGCTACTTACGTTTAGTGGAACATTTGGGGCCACTTGCACGAGTCGTGTACCGCTATAATTACAGACAATCGATAGGAAAAAAATAGTTTTTTCTCAATTCTTGGAGATTCAGATACCCGTTTGCTCCAGCTCTCACGTCACACTCCAACCCGAGGGCAATAAAAAGGCATAAAGAGCCTCTTACTGGACAGCATAAAAATCATTCTACTATTACCAGTACTGCGATGCATACATAATACACTGCATTGAATTGAGAAAGATGCAGAACATGAACATGGAGGTGGGGTTAGAAAAAGCAGGTTGGTGGGTTCCAATATCGTCCATGAATGGCGGGCTGCAGAAATTTCCAACAAATTAGCTCCCCTTCATTGACTGCTTGACAAAGGTGACCCTTTCTGCTTTCTTTTGAATTTTTTTAGCTTCATTGACTTTCAAAGCACCACTCCCAAGTCCTTGATTTTATTTTTTTCCTTGGAGTATATACACATCACAGGCTCAAAGATCTAGGCTGGCTTAATTCTTTCATGCCATTCGCATTCTGCATCTCAACTTTGAACGCATTCGCAGTTTTTTTGGGGAATTCTTGTTTGTTCAGTTCTGAATTGCATTCAATACAAAATGTTTCTTCTCCGCTAGACCTTTAAAGAAAATCACGTTTTTGAGTACAATTTGAGGGCATTCAATTCATCATGGGGAGGGGTCGGTGGTTCTCTTATCCAAAGTAAGTGTTCTGCTTAATTTGGGTCTTCTCTCTGTAGTATTTATGGCCATGGGGTGATTTTTAAAGCTTCTCATCAATGTCACAACTGTCGCTGAATTCAGGGTCGTTACTGACTTCACTGCCATGTGAACTGACAGAAACTTATTTGTAGATTGTAAACCCTTTTAGGATTTAAGACCACCTTGCTTTTTTAAAGGATTAAGGAATGCTGATTTCAGACACCATTTAGGATTGAGTAATACTCCTTGGACAGAAAGTTCCATGGCGTAAGTGGGTTATTGTTGTGAAAATCCTATCAGATTTATATTGGGTGAGAATCCAACTCACATCAGATGGTTTCTGCTTCTTTTGTTTCTTAATGTGCACGATAAAGGGAGTCAATGCCTTGTCTGATCATGCAGCTCGTTGTTAGAATATGCTTTTGGGCGAATTTGAGCCAGACTAGACCTTCTACAACCTAATGTTTTTGGCAACTAATATTCATTGCCATGAAATGTTGGAAAGTTTTCATGTTCTGTTGTGGTTCTCATTGCTTGCATGATAGTTCAGCATGAATTCACAGGTGATAGACTTAAAATAAAAAGATGTGGGATTCTCATAGAGATAGAAGGAACTAATTTTAAGGTTTCTGATTGTTTTTCATGAGTTTTATAATTGTTTTAATTGATTGGGTATGAGGATAAATCATGTCAAAAGATAGTCAGTCCCTTTTGGCCATTTTCTAATGGGGTTTCATATCTTTAATTGATTTATACTGTGCAGGAAGAAGTCGAAAGGGAAGGAGCCTTCACCAAATGTTAACATAAGAATCAACTCAATGGAGAGAAAAAGTAATCCATATGTTCAAGGTCAGTTGGATTTCAATGCCCCTCTAATGTCTGTCAGAAGGATATCTGGGTCCCCTACAGAAAATGAAATGGTCGATGGTAGATCAGATTCAAGTAACAAATCAATTCCTCCTGTATACAATTCGGATTTAAAATCAGGCCCTCTGAGGAACCCTGGAACTGTTCCATTTGTGTGGGAGCAAAGTCCAGGAGGCCCAAGGATGATGAACATGTGAAAGCTAATCATAATTCCCTGGTCCTCGAACACCCAGGCTTCCACCGGGGAGAAGCTTGCCTGTTAAACAATCAAGTATTGAGACACCAGAAGTAACAAGCAATGGGGATGTAAAAACAAATAATGAGCAAAGAAACAGACTCTCCATCAATCGGCATTTACAGTCCTATGCACCCATGAATAGGCCTTCACCAAAGTTGTTTGCGAGGTCTCATGATACATCGGTGTCAGGTTTGAGTGGCAAACCTGTTGATCCTGTTGCCAGAAGGCTCTATCCAGGCAGACACTTTTCTCAAAATCGTGTTCCTGAGGACGATTTAGACTCGGAAGGTTGTGATGATTACTCAGACGCAGTGGAGACACTATCACAAACTGAATCTTCCACTGTTGCCTGCAATGTGAGTCTGGTGAGTGGCATGGAAGGTTACAATCTGAGGTCATCTAGTGGCCGTGTTGATCCTCAAACTCGTAATTTTATGATGGACAGATTTCTCCCTGCTGCAAAAGCCATGGCTTCTGAGTCACCCCAGCAAACTTCCAGAAGGGTTCCTTCAAAAGATCCGGCAAAGCCTTTGAGAAATGGAAGAGAAAGCAGGGGACCTTCCCCACTTCAGTCTAGGCTATACATGAGGAAACACGAGATAAAAGAAAAAGAGCCTGATGATATTGCAGTTTTTTCTTCCAAGGCATGTGGGTTATTCCCCCGGCGGTTCAGAAATGCTTTTGGCAATTCAAGTCCCATTTCACAGTCGAGTCGGATGAAGAAGAAAAAGCATTTATCTCTGTCACCTGGACCAAACAGAGGCAATTCACGCAGACATTTGAGTGACGGAGAACCCTGCAGCGACAGTGATGGTGAGGTGTGTTTTTGAGGCATTTGCTCTCTTGAAACAACGGAAAGAATTTCTTTCTTTTTCTTTACCTGTTATCTATTCGGCAGTGGAATGTAGCTAGAGCTATAATTTTTATTCTTATATCTTTGCATCTCTTTTTGTGCTTTGATTTGCCAGGAACAGACCTGGGAAGCGATATATAGGCAAAAACTAGTGAATGGGAGTCAATCTAATAGATACTTACGGAAGGGAATTGACACACGAGCTTTTTCTGCAAATGCTTCACCTGAAATTGGTTTAATGAGCAGAATATCATGCGGAAGTGATTCACAAACCTTGAACAAATTTGGAACACCGACATCAGGTGGAATATCTCCTTATAGGAATGAACCATTCCTGTCTCCATTTAATGAAGGCACTGGGTTTGTAGGTTTCCCTAAAGTGGATAAGGAAGTTAATGCACCTTATGTTGAAGCCAGGAGGAAGTCTTGCAATTCTCTTAATGATATGGGAGCATAAGAAGATCTGTGTTTTTGGAAGAGTCCACCTCTTTTGGGGAATACCATGAGGCCTGGTTCTGTCAGTCCAGCCATTGAGAAAACTGTATACGTTGATTCTGTACACAAAACAAGACCCTCAGAGGTGATGCCTGGCCATTTAAACCATAATGGGCTGATGAAAGGAATTGAATCTGATTTTGATGTTAGAGTTCCGGAGAGACAGAGCAAACCAGAAAATTGTGTTATCAACAGCTGTCTTTTGGATTCCATGAACATGCTGGAGATAGCTAAAGTGAGTGACTTTCTAGAATGCAAAAGCTTGAGCAGCCTCCAAACATGGTAGCTGATCAGTCATATTGTTCAGATCAAACTATTTGTTTAAGTAACGACTCTGAATGCACAGAACAAAAAAATATTGTGTTGGTAGGAACCAAAAATATCCATGATATTCCGGTGAAGGAAGGTTGGCCTTTGGGCATTTCCACCAAGTGCAAGGAAGTGTCAGATGAAAACAGATCTCTGGTTCCTGTAAATGTAAATGTAAAACCTGAAAGTTGTGTTTCTATTACTGGTTTGGCACCCCCACAGCAACCTCCACTACCCAGGTCTCCTTCTGAGTCATGGCTTTAGCGTGCCATGCCGCGGACTCCCTCTCCAAACTCACCATCATCACAATATTTACCATATGGAAGTCCTCTCAGAAAGCAGCAGCAAGGCTCAAAGCTATCCCTCGCTGCTGATCCCAAGTGGGAGACCATTGTGAAGTCAACTTACACAAAGTCAGGCCATTTGCAGTTTTTAGAGGTATGTTGCCTGAACTTAGCTGCTACAGATACTTCTTTCTCTGCCTTTAAATCATGCCAGAATTAACGAGTTAAAAAATATAGTCAATTTTAATGGTCTGTAGTTGTTCTTCAGATACCTGAAACAATGTTTTTAACACAAACACTGTCTAACAGTTCAAACATGAATAATCTCTGTTGTTTCTTGCTATGTTTCTAGGAGTTTAATACCAGGCATCTCCTAGCAATTTTCGCGGCAGTGGATCTCAATCTTGAGCTCTTGATTTATTTTTCAAGACACAGATATAGGCTGGTTGCTATTAAGATCAGTGTTCTGATGGTCATAAAATTAAAAAAGTATGCCTTTCCAAGTTTTTGTGCAAGACATTTCACATATTTTTTGATGTAGGGCTGAATTAGCTGGTTTGTAATAGGAAGGTGGTCTGGCACTTGTAATCCACTCTAAGATTGTGGGAAATTTGTTTTCAGATTGTGAGCATTGGATAACCTTTGGTTTTGAAACCACGAGGGTAGATCATATATGTGTAAGCATGTCTTTTCAGTCTTGCCTTGTGAAGGAAAATTCTTATTTTTTGGAACAAAGCTATAATAGCTGTTCCATGGCTGTTTGTATTATGAGCACACTCCAAGGAGGGGCCATTTCTGTGGGAAGAGTGAGTCATTAGATCTCAAATGTTATTAAATGTCTAGTTTACTAACCTGTATCTTTAAACCATCTAATATTTCAGTGTTTACTTGCCATCATAAGATCCAGAAAACACCACAATGCTACAGCTCAAGATGACAACTGTTATTTATATATTGAAATAGTTAGAAAACCACAAAAAATGGTACTACTAAATTAATTGATGAACTCTAATATCTGGACTCTTAGCTTGGTCTAATATAAACTTCCTAACCATTACAAAATATGCTTATGCTATGTATACATGTCTTTTTGGACCTTATTCATTATTGTATTTCTTTGTATAATCTTCATTGACGGTGACTTGAATATTGTTACACACATATGTATATATATATTTGTATAATCTTCATTCAAGTCACCGTCAATGATATTAGGCCATGGTTCTTTAAATATTTTAGTGGGTGTTGTAAATTTTTTTTTTTGGGGCATTTTAGTTTAACGTCTCATATTTTTAAATTAATTTCTTCAATAATATTTGTTGAGATATTTTATGATTCCATTGCAGAATATTGATAAGTTGGAGTTTAATAAAAATTAGGGCCATCTCCAAAATCACAAAAATTATGGTGGGAATGCATATCATGTGCCGATGGACAAAAATCACTCTAAACTTCAAAGTGGAAAACTTTCAGCTTCCCCTCCCCAACCACCTTGTAAGTTCATCCGACGAAAATAGTGGAGCTCCTATTTTCCAGGGCAAGATTATTTTATTTCCTGTAGCTCGCTTCAAAAGAATTCATGGGACCTTCTCCTAGAAAAAAATAGAAGTGGAAGTCTTATAGGAGTGCTAAATACTTTCACGCTAGGATCTCTCTAGTTGGGATGCAATTACCACAACCATGAAGTTTATGCACAACAACGCAAACTAACAAACACCATTGACAAACATTGCATAAACAACAATTATGATCAATGAAGTCTCCTCATTATTATAGCTCACAATGTACAATCCCAAATCTTATAGGAAACATAAGTGGGAGTGCCTCTAAATAGGCCAAAGAGGTGGTTGTATAATAGCTCGGTGATAGTTGTGAACCCCGCTAAATAAGACGATCCCCCAAGAATGTGGATCGAAAAATTCATGTAGAAGAGGGGTTTATGTCCAACAAATTAACAAACTTCCAAGATAAGTGTAACTCATAGTTGTAGTGTGAACTAATATTAATATAGGCTAGATAGATAGTATCTAGATAAACTAGGTCTCGTGTGAGCACAATTCGAATACCTTCCTTTATGCGCAAAAATTGAAAGTGAGAGAGAAAAGTTAGAAGATAGATTTAAGTATGGGTTATGGGAACTAGGTTTGATAAGTTACCCATTTACAGCAAATTGGGGAAAAAGAGTTACCATGAATGAAAAAGTCACGGCAAAGTACTCGAAACTAGTAAAACACAACACGGTGGAGCTATATTTTGTTACAAGGTGTCATAAGAAGCATGGCTCAAAACTCATACACTTTGTTGAAGATGTTTGACTTGCATTGTAATATGGATACACTACTCGATCACAAAATTCAAACAATTGACACTGTAATATAACATAATAGCTACACTTCATAAGGAGGGCTAACTCAAATACTAACTCAAGAGTCTCAGCCGATTTGGTGTCGATAATGTAAATAATCACCAAACTAAATTTGATTTACTGCTAAAAATGATGTGCAATAAACCAAGAACAATTGCCAAGGTAAGGACATGATACCGAAAGTAGGATTTACACTACACCCCATGCTATTGAATGGGTGGAGTGACACAATAAATTTGTACAAGTTGTCATAACCAATTGCTCGAACACTAACACGTTGACATTGGGCTTCACCAAAATAGCTCTACTATAAAAGGTGTCGAAAATATAGATGAAATATATTTCTTAAAAAGATGGCCTTGGTGGCAATGGGAAAGTCATGAATTTGAAGGAGAGAAAAGTGCTAAAAAGTGGAGCACAACCGCATGAACAAAACTTCATGGCTCTATAGGTTTAGTATTCGAGGAGCAGGGAAAATTAATCAAGTTAATTCAAACCTTTAATTAAACCATATAAATTAAATTAAATACAAGTAACAAACATGAGACAACTCATAGTAATGTCTCCTCATTAATATAGCTCACAATGTTCAATGCCGGATCTCACACAAAACACAAGTGGGAGTGCCTCTAAATAGGCCAAAGAGGTGGTTGCACAACAACTAAGTGATTGTTGTGAACCCCTCAAAATAGGAGAATCCCCTAAAATGTGGATCAAACAAATTCATGTACAAGAGGGATTATCTCCAACAAATTAACAAACTCCCAAGATAAGCTTAACTCATAGTTGTAGTGTGCACTAATATTCATCCAGGCTAGATAGATAATATCTAGATAAACTAGGCCTCATGTGAGATCAACTCGAACACCCTCCTTTAAGCACAAAATTGGAAAGTGAGAAATGGAAAAGTTAGAAGACAGATCCGAGTATGGGTTCTGACAACTAGGTTTGATAAGTTATCCATTTAAAACAAAATGGGGAAAAAGAGTTACCATGGATGAAAAAAGTCATTGCAAGGTACCCAAAAACCAATAAAAAACAACAAAGTGGAGAGAGCAATATCCTACTACAAGGCATCCCAAGAAGCATGGCTCAAAACTCATACACTTTGTTGAAGATGTTTGACATGCACTGTGATATGGATCCACTACTCAATCACAAAACTCAAACAATTGACATTGTA
Source organism: Taxus wallichiana var. yunnanensis (assembly GCA_018340775.1). NCBI lineage: Eukaryota > Viridiplantae > Streptophyta > Pinopsida > Cupressales > Taxaceae > Taxus > Taxus wallichiana. The sequence goes on from CM031236.1 coordinate 265,536,463, forward strand.
ATATAACATAATAGCTACACTTTAGAAGGAGGGAAAACTCAAATACTAATTGAAGGAGACTATCAAAAGTGGTGTCGATAGTGCAAATAATCACCAAACTTAATTCGATCTATTGCCAAAATACGATGTGCCACAAACCAAAAACAATTGCCAAGGCAAGGACCTGAAACCTAAAAGTAGGATCTACACTACATCCCCATACTACCGAATGGGTGGAATGACACGATAAATTTGTATAAGTTGTCAAAACCAAGTAATCTTGGGCTTCACCAGAATAGCTCTACTACAAAAGAGATTGTCAACATGCCTAAAAGTGTTGAAAATATAGATGAAATATACCTCTTAAGAAGATGGCTCTAGTGGTGATGGGAAAGTCATGCAATTGAAGGAGAGAAAAGTGCTAAAAAGTAGAGCACAACTGCGTGCCAAAACTCCATGGCTTTGTAGATTGAGCGCGACTACAAAAAAACTATACAAAATAACATCACCAAGTGATGCATACATATCCAGAATGTGGTCAATCACAAAACAACACCATCTAGAAGAGGAAAGTTACTCTACATCTGCTAAAGAAAATAGCTCAAGTAATAAGGAGCATACAATGTAGGAGGAGCGATGAGCGGATCAAGACACTGAATGGTGGAGGTGCCACACATGTAGTGCCCTCTTAATGAACACTTACATTTATGCCACAAGTGGTCATAGATCCATCCCAAAAGAACATGAATGGTTGAGAAGATGTATGCATATGATTCAAGCAAAATGGACAACTGGAGCATGCAAGGGAACATCAAAATGTGTGTCAAGTTGATCATGTCCACATGTAATCGTAGGTCGCAGCCCGAGTGAAGGTGTAGTAGAACTCAAATGTAGCTCATTATCCTCATGAAGAGTCAAACGAACAAAAACAAAATCTCTGTCAACAAGTGATCCCAAAACATTATCTACATCAAAACCAATGTCGTGGCGAAAATGCCACATAACAGGCTGAATCGGGAAAGCAATACCCTATGAATTTCTGCATATACCTCTACAAGTAAATCTCATAGATTAGAGCATGTGAGAATCAAAATCGAAGTATGTTTTTCATAACAAATGACCGGACATGCGAGACGGAATTGAAGTGGGATAATCAAAGTGTATAACTCGCAATAGGCACATATGTAGAAGCATAATTTGTAGTAACAAGTGCAACAAATGTAGTAGCAAAAGTTATAATAGGAATATCATGAGCGAGAGTGGGCTCATATACTAACAAATCAAGGTCATGGGTCTAACAACAATAACTACAAATAGACTTGGAGGAGGGGCATGACGGTTCACAATATGAGGGTGATGTTGCAAATTAGCAAGATTTTTGTATAGGGAGAGTTTGAGGTCATCCTTGTCGTGAATGAGGGTGTGAAGATGAGAGTTTTGTTGCTTAAGGTTTCTAATCTCTTCCACAAGTTTTACCATGCCCTCTTGAATGACACAAACTTTAGCTAACAACATCTCATTCTCAAACTACAAAGTAAATATATCGGGCAAGAACCCAAGATAGAAAGACAATATAAAGGGAGTAACGAATTGTTTACCCGTGAGGAGGCTTGACCTCCGCTAGATCGAACCTCACCCTCCAGGTCTTCAACACTCAAGAAATGCCACCAAGTATAGAGAACAATCTGGAAGTATTGTAGAATGGGTTGGGAAGAGGGGGTCTCGAGGTGGTGGTCCCCTGTGGAGTTAAGGGGTAGCTCCTTGCAGGTCCAAGGGTAGTGCTCCTAATGCCAAACACAATTCACTCTTTTAAACGACCTTTGACATGACTCAAAAATCTCTTTTTATACAAAAATTTCCCCTTGTTTTACAATACAATTGCTCAATAATACTCCCCTTATAAAAGTATACCTTCAAAATAAATCGCTTATTTAAAAAAAAATCAAGCCTCTTTAAAATAATCTCTAGGCAAAGGAACCCGACTCTTAGGTGAGTGAGTTCAACTAGTGAGTTGGGCTTGTGCCTTGAACCCTTAGGCTTGTGGTTTTAAGTCACTCACCAACCAATTGTCCAAATATCACTATGCGAGTAAATATGAAAATTTTGAGTTGTAAGATTTCCTTTTTTGGGAAATAATTGAAAAAAGAAAGGTTCGGGTTGAGCATTACAAATGTACTAGGTTGAAACCCTAAAATTTAAACTTGTTACGCCGAAGGCATTCACAAGTTGGGCCGAGGCCTCCTCCCTCTAACAACTGACAAGATGTGGATGGTGAAGATTGGCATCCTTACATAGTCGAAATATTAATATTTTAATTTGATCGACAGTATAATGGCGTCCAAGCTGTCAGAGTGTGAGTCATTTATGGCGCACCATGGTTGGTTCAGGGAAGATGGTACGATGGAGCATTGAGCTAGACATGGATCACAGGTGTTGGGAAAGAGCGGAGTACATGTACATACCACGCAATGTGTACAAAATAGACAGTGCACACCTTGGCTCTGGTGATGTTGCCGAAACTACTGTGGCCCTAGCAGCCGCCTCCCTTGTCTTCAAACCAACGGATAATTCCTATTCTCAGCTTCTCCTTCACACTGCAATGCGGGTACACTCGCCATTACTTTCAATCATCACACTCTTGTTATTTCTTTCATTCTGCTGAATAAGAAGTTTCTTGGTTTTCCAGGTGTTCGATTTCGCGGATAAGTATAGAGGAGCTTACAACGACTCCCTCCAGTCTGAAGTCTGTCCATTTTATTGCTCCTACTCCGGCTATCGTGTAAGTATGCTATTCCAACACCAGACGCTTCATCGAGAAGATCATTCAATTTGGTCAACCAAATATTCACCGTAGAGGGAAAAGGACAGTGAGAAGACGTATGGATCTTTCCAAGAGTTCAAAGCCTTTCTGTATTCTTGCATTTCCGTGTTGATGGAGAGAATTCTCGCGAGGAGATGTCTAAGGGCGTGCAATTCTTTCCTACAATTGATGTGGGCAATAATCTGGTTTCCTGCCAACTGAATGGCGTAACCAATCATTCCAGAGATGCAACCAGGATCGGCCATTACTGAGCCACAAAAGCTCTTTTCAACTTTTTTTTTTACTTGGAACACAGAATGGGAGTAAAAGGTTGGAATCATCGTGGAATATTGTAACCGCCTAGTTTTCATTTTCTATTTTAAATATCCATCATAACAAGTCAATCAAAATTTCTATACTAAAATTTAACAAGTCAATCAAAATATAATAAAATATTGACGTTGTGGTGAAATTTAGGACTCTAGGGATTGTGCACTTTTTTGAAAGCATTGGCAATTTTTTTTTGCATTACTCATTTTGGATTACATATCTAATGGGTTACTTTATTAGGCCGAAGTCGTTCACAAGTTGGGTTGAGGCCTCCCCCTTTGACAGTGGACAAAGACGTGGACGACAAAGATTGACATCCTTACATCGCTTACATGTTGATGTTAATTTTGTAATTTGATCCGACGGTATATTAATTGTGTGAGCGTGTGTCATTTATGGCGCACCATGATTACTTCATCTCATCTCTTTCATGAAACCGTGGCGACACTCAAACAACGAGCAATGGCTGGTTATATATCACTTTAGTCGTGATGGTGCTGCGATGTTGTTCAACATGAATAGATGGTTGAAGAGGAAGATAATATCATATTCATCCTGCTCATGGCGTCTCATAGCTGTAGGAGGGGGCCTATTGCTTTATAACTGCAAGAATGACGGAAAGCTTCAAGTTGTGAATCCATTAACAGTGAAATCTCGCCATCTTCTTGATATAATTGTAGCAGATAAATGGCTATCAGTTTACCCTCGAAGTGATTTGTAGCGGCTCTATCATCGTCGAATTTAGTTGGATTTAAAATATCATCGAACTTATCGAGTCATAATTTCCGATTGTTTAAGTGCACTCGAGAATCTTTTAATATACATCTCTACTTGACATGTCATGGAAAATTTGTAGGATCGAATTTGAAGAGGTGTTAATTAGGGAAGCTTGGTTTCCATATAAAATAGTGTGCCACCAAACTATGCATTGTCTTGATGTGAAAAGCGAAACAACGTGCATTGGCTTCCTACAATATTATTGCTTCTGGTCATGTGGGCAACATTATCAGACGTTTACTTCAAAGGAGGATGGAGGTGCTACTCGCCTATCTGTTGTTTGCATTACAAGAAATATGAGGTTGACAACATGGAATCCAACTCTTTGGTCGACAAGTAGAGATTTTATTTGAGTTTGATGAGCACTCTCAGTGGTGGAAAATGTTGTGTGCCTTCCGTAACAACCCAATTAATTGGGTTGAGAAAAACCCTGTGCCTTTTGCACAACTCCTCTGTGAAACAGAACATCCTGTGACTAGTGGTGGTGGAGAGGCGAAATTTATTTGGGTAATGCCAAATGAGGGTGACACTGCCTATCTACTAAAGATTAAGTTGTCCAAACATAATTTCAACGATCTCAACCATGAAAATACCAAACTTTCCCTGCGCTTTTAAGATTCTCGCCCTATCCTTGAAACACGTTTTCATTATATTACAGGCATTGTAAGAAGTAACGAGTGCCTTTAACTATTAGAAGAGGCCAAGAACTTATTTCAAACATCATAAATGTTTATGTCGAAGGCATTCACAATTGGGTTGAGGCCTCCACCCTTTGACATCGGAAAAGACATGAACGATGAAGATTGACATCCTTACATCGTTGACATATTAATATTTTAATTTGATTCGACGGTGGAAACGACAATGAAATGAATTTGTGGTGCAGAACATCCAATAGCAAAGAAGTTATCTCTTCAACGTTTTCTCCAGAAGTGGAAGGGCAGGTATTGCTGCTACCTTCTCATCTTCTTTCTTGATTTCTAATGGAGACAAACGAATTCAAGATATATTTTGTAAATCCGATGAATTTTCCCATGCAGACTTGACAAATTACTTCCCTACACAACTTAATCAAAGAAAGGCCGCATATTTGTTTATTTGTAAAATTGGGGAGTGGAAGGAAGGCATTCATTGCAAAATGTGCAATGCACAGTGCCCAAGGACAAATTAAACTTTGTCCTGCTTGTTTTGGAAGATCGATGTCGATGGACTTGGAAATTGTATCTATTTAAACATCTTAAAAGAATTCACAAATGTTGACAAACTTAGCATTATTTATATGTATAAATTATAATTACGCCAAAGGCATTCACAGTTAGGTTAAGCCCCCCCTCTAAAACGGACAAGGACGTAGATGACGAATATTGATATTGATACATCATCAACATATTAATATTTAAATTTGATCCAACAAAAGTGGTTTGCCTTTAGGTACTAGATAAGATTTTGTCCTCCTTGTCATCATTCTTTTGAAACCCTGACGTAAGACGTGCATGTATGGATGGTTTCTTTGACGGAATTGACGCTCTTAGCTAAAGTCCATGTTTTTCCGTTGCCAAAATTCATGTTTTTGTTAGCAGATAGATCGTTGTTTTGGGTACTTATTTAGATTTGTATTTTTGGATTAAAACATAGAAAGGGAGGAAGGAAGAGATCATTGCATTTAACCGGTTTTTTGTATTGTGGTTTTTGAAATCACAATACAAAAGCAAATGCTTTACTTTTAAATTGAATATGAAATTTTATGAAAATCCAGAGCAGACCAATTCCCCACAACGTAGTTCGTTTAAAATTTAATTTTAATGGAGCCCGAGTTGATGGAGTTTGTTGATTGTGTTCATGTACATTTGAGATTATTCATGATTGCTCTAGAAGAGCATGCTTTGTGTATCATTTGCAAATGAATCTCTCCGTTGCTACAAAATCATCCTCCAAATTATACATTCATATTCGACTGTCAAAGTCGAGGAGAATTATGATGTTGCTTCTGGACATGTTGACCGAGGTGACCTTGGATTTCACAATATGACCCCCTTCTTCAACCGATTTATGAAATCCTTGATGGGAAGGATCCTAAGGAAAACATGGGAATCCCTCATAATATAAAGGAAATTTAACACACATGCAAAGAAACTCATTAATATAAAGAAGGGAATAGACTTTATCTACAACGAAAATTCATCTTGGCATTATCTCGTGGTGAAACCTCGTTGGACGTTTCCATCTCTGATTTAATCCTCATCCTTGCCATTATTTTGGAAACTTGACGTTAGTCACACATGTATGGATGGTTTCTTCGGGGGAATTGGCGCTCTTAGCTAAATTCCATGCTTTTGCTACCACCAAAATTCATCTTTTTTGTTAGCATATAGATTGTTGTTTTGGGTACTTATTTAGATTTGTATTTTTGGATTAAAAATAGAAAGGGAGGAAGGAAGGGATCATTGCATTTAACCGGTTTTGTTGAGAATTATGGAATGCGGAAATGGAATCAATTCCTCAAAATCTACAACAATGGAAATGTAAACTAGATAAATCTAAATCAAAACAAAGTACACACACATAACACAACATGTACCATGATTCACCCAATGTGGGCTACGTCCACCAAAGATAGATATCTCATATGTGTGTGTGTGTGTGTAATAAACAAGAGTACAAATCAACTCTTCCCACAAGAGTACAATGCATCTCTCCCAGAATATCTCCTCCGATCTCTAAATGGATCTCCATGAGTGCACTACAACCATGCCTCCAAACCACCAACATATCTCACATAACCAGGAACTACTGCATCTCTGAACTACAACCAAGCTCTCCTGTGAATCTACAAACAAGACCTCTCACATGGGTCTACCAATGTGCAATCATAATTGTGCACCAAGAAGTAAGTCTCTCCTCCATCACTACATCAACCTGTGCAAACATGAAGACAACCTCCTCTACAATACTAGATCTACATGGATCAATAATACAACATGATCTCATGGATCTACAATACAAGATCTCACAACAACCTGTGGATCTATAAGAAGAAAATCAATACAAAATCTCACAACAACATGTGGATCTACAAGAAGAAAATCTATGTGCTTTGCATACTATGCAAGCCATTACAATGAGACAATAAAAATACAAAGGAAATATAGTAGAAGACATTACACTCTTCTCACCATTCAGATGTACCTGTTATTTCCTTATGTCCAACTTCTCTCCATGAAAGCTTTGTCTTCATGTAACCATCTTTTTCTTCTTCTTCTTCTTCATCCTCTCAACCAAGGATTCCACATGCAATAATAATCAATTACATGCAATCACTATTCTAACCCTAGCTTTCAAGCTTATATAGCCATATACAAACTTAGGGCACCTTAGTTATACATTTATAACCTTTAGATCACCTTTAAATCAAAGGTTGGATCTAATCCCGCATCTAAAATAAAAACATAAACACACAGGTAACCGATGTCGGTTCCCTAGCGACTGTGCCGGTTACTTTGTAAACCTGCAAGTTGTAAAAGCATGTTTATTTGTGAAGCAATTTAGCTCCACAACTCAACAATCTCCCACTTGGAGATAAATTGCTGAACCTGTACTTGTACATTACCGTCCTCTACATACCGTGAAGACCAACTATTCTTTACTTCAACAATTCTCTCAAAAACAAGAAGATTAAACCATCTTCTAAAACCAAGAAGATAACAAACCATGACTTACCATATACCTGCACAAAGCTACTACTGATATGTGATACACGAGCTATCCATACATCAAGCTCCCATTGAATCGTAACACCAAACCTCTCATGCAACCAAGCCACCATGACTAATCATACCTACAAGATCTCCCACTCAAACTGAAGTGTTGAGCTTCAATCACAACCATAACCATACCTTTATAACCAACCATGTTCTCCAACCATCTATCCATGTCTCCATGCTACCACCAATGCAACTAACCAAAGATAAGTCAAAATGGAATATGCGAAAGCAATAAACAAGATCCTGGGTAAGACAACCCAAATGAGTTCTACATGCAACAAGTGGGTGATCAATCCACAACACCTACATAACTCAAAGAATCCAAACACTTGCATTCTACAAATCCAACCCTGCATAAACAACTTGCATGTCCAAGAAAACCATCTGTAGAAAATATATCTATCATGGAGTAACAAAGTAATAAGAGGAAATACAAACATCCCCTACTCATGCTCAAAGGCATCTAAACCATGCTCATAGGCATCCACATGCAATTTTTTTTTTGCATCATCATAGATTCACAAAACATAATCTATCCACATGTATAAACTCACCATATACATCCATCCATATTATTAGGCTCTCCAGAAGCTCCAAGTCTCTCACCAACTAACTCCAAAGCCACATATGAATCATGTGCTCATCAATGTCAACAACAACAATAACCATGCTAACCATGCTACTAATAACTAGTGCAAATACCAACAAAATAATGTCATCAAACATACTTGCACAAACCATCCAAGATGAAAGCAAACAAGGGCAACATCAATAAGATGTAAATATACACTATGTCACATGTAACCTATAACAAACATATTTTCCTTCTTTACCCTTCAATGTCAATAACATTGCTCTCTCTTCTTCACCCAACTAAACAACCATCAACTATCATCCCATAAGGATATCCAAGCACCACAAAGTAAAACTGAAGTGACGTCATCATGCACTAATCTCAAAATACCTACAAAACCGTGATTGTCCTCCAAAACAACTTGTGCCTCATGCTACTCTGAATAGTAGCATACTCCTCTCACTTCACACGTGCGTATATGTCCAACCTGTAATGCCAAAAATCATGGTTTTCTCCCACTCAACATGAACTCCCCGCACTGCTTCTAATCACCAAGCTCAAAAGCTCCAATATATATATATATATATATATATATATATATATATATATATATATATATATATATAAATATATATATATATATGAAAATAAAATAGATGAAAGAAAATATAAAACTAATTCCCTTCTTATCAAAGAATACTTCTACATCACAGAAGTTTGGACTTCTTGTGAAGTAGGTTGAATCACCTTATTTTCATCCATGTGTACTCAACATCTCTCGTTACCTGTAACTGTGTCTAAACATGACTTTTCATTGAGGATCTCATCCTTAGACTAGATACCCTTGTCCTCAAGATTCCAACACATTCGGAAATAAAAGTCAAGCTCACCAAATATCCATGGTGCATATTTTACTTGTGCACACAATCCAAACATAATACCAATTGCTTCAAATGAAAGAAATAAAACATGAACCATATAGAGATACCTGACCCAAGTCTCACTGGACTCACAGAGACAACTTCGTCCTCTTTCTAATTCAAACATTGAAGTGATCTACTCCGTTTCTACCTATACACTCTGTTTTAGAAACCTGATCCTCCAAAACAGACACTAAACCATTCATGCTCTCTTCTACTGCAAAAACCCTATGCAAACTCGATGTCACAGAGATCGACCATGGTCTCGCGACCGCACTGGCTCCCCTTTGTGACCGATGTCGGTTCACGATGATGTTGGTCTTTGTTGGAATGAACACAACACCACAAAATGGCATAGTACACCAAACTAGGTGCCTAATCCAACCAAAGCCGATAGTTGTGTTGAGCCATTCATTTCAAGAAGCACCCAAACCTTGCACAAAAACTTTACAACAACATACATGTAATAAAACTGCACCAAGATGAAATACATCACCTTACCAACACCAAAACACTCACCCGCATCTTCAACCAAAGTACTTGCCTCTTTGATGGAAGCGTTGTCTTCATTTTTTGCTATTATATTATGCGTTTCTAAAAAACTCGTGCATCTAACTTCACCAAATGATGCATAATTTCTCATCTATCTCATACTCAGATCTAGATCTACAATCCCAAACATGCATGTGCATCCAAAATATACAAGCACTGCTAATACCAAGATAATCAAAACCATACCTCTATAATTTGGATATGCAATTTGACCAACTTTGCCATGTCTCCAAGAACTAGGGACACCTCAACAATCAAGATACATTCATTGTATCTTCTCTAATTTCTTTAGATCTATGATTTTTGTTTAACCAGGTTCACTGACGTTGGTTTCCTCTAACCGACCATAGTCATGCATGATGACATCGGATATGGAACTTCAATGATAGCATCGGTTAGCATACGAGACATTCAAGTTAATTTCATTTTAAACAACCTTTCATTTCCAGCTCCCACTTGAGATTAAATATCTCCCTGTGATTTTCACATTAGGAAAAACAAAACTTGCTCTCTCATACATCTATAATACCACTAACAAAACCCTGAAGAAAATCCTTGCTTTGACAACTAAAGCCATCGATCTTGATACCACTTGTTGGTATCAGATAACAAAGCTAACCAAGCTCAACCAAGCTCTGATACCAGTTGTTGGGAATTATGGAATGCGGAAATGGAATCAATTCCCCAAAATCTACAAAGAGGAAATGTAAACTAGATAAATCAAAACCAAACAAAGCACACACACAAAACACAACATGTACCGTGGTTCACCCAATGTGGGCTACATCCACCAAAGATAGAGATCTCATATATATATATATATATATATATATATATATATATATATATATATATATATATATATATATATATATATATAAAAGAGTACAAATTAACTCTTCCCACAAGAGTGCAATGCATCTCTCCCAAAATATCTCCTCCTTCATATCTCTAAACAGATATCTATCAGTGCACTAAAACCATGCCTTCAAATCACCAATAGATTTCACATAACCAGGAACTACTTGTGTCTCCGAACTATAACCAAGCTCTCCTGTGAATCTGCAAACAAGACCTCTCAAATGGGTCTACCAATGTGCAATCATAATTGTGCACCAAGAAGTAAGTCTCTCCTCCATCACTGCATCAACTTGTGCAAACATGAAGACAACCTCCTCTACAATACTAGATCTACATGGATCAACAATACAACATGATCTCATGGATCTATAATACAAGATCTCACAACAACCTATGGATCTACAAGAAGAAACTCAATACAAGATCTCACAAAAACATGTGGATCTATAAGAAGAAACTCTATGTGCTTTGCATACTATGCAAGCCATTACAATGAGACAATAACAATACAAAGGAAATATAGTAGAATACATTACACTCTTCTCACCATTCAGATGTACCTACTATTTCCTTTTGTCCATCTTCTCTCCATGAAAGCTTTGTCTTCATGTAACCATCTTTTTCTTCTTCTTCTTCTTCTTCTTCTTCTTCTTCATCCTCTCAACCAAGGATTCCACATGCAATAATAATCAATTACATGCAATCACTATTCTAACCCTAGATTTCAAGCTTATATAGCCATATACAAACTTAGGGCACCTTAGCTATACATTTACAACCTTTAGATCACCTTTAAATCAAAGGTTGGATCTAATCTCGTGTCTAAAATAAAAACATAAACACATAGGTAACCGTGCCGGTTCCCTGACCGGTGTCGGTTATTGTGTAAACCTGCAAGTTGTAAAGAATGTTTATTTGTGAAGCAATTTAGCTGCACAACTCAACACTTTTTGTATTGTGGAATCTGAAATCACAATTTCAAGCAGTTGCTCTTACTTTCAAATTGTATATGAACTTTTATTAAAATCCAGAGCTGACCGATTCCCCACAATGTAGTTTGTTTAATGTAATTTTAATTACGATGAAAGTTGTGTTTACTACTATAAATCCCGAGGGCCTCTAAAAGCATCTTCTAATCCTCACCATTCACATCCTCGTACGTATCAACGTCCGCGTACGTATCGATTTTTTCATCGCCCATATCCTTGTCCAAATCAAAGAGAAATAATTTATGTAAAAGTTTCTCCATATCAAAAAGGGATGAGAGTAAGATTAATGTCCTAAATAAAAATAAATTTGATATAATAAATACTCCCCAATTCTTAATACTAAATATAAAAATGTCAATAATTCTTATTCAATATAAATTATGTAATATTTATCCCAAAAATTAAAATGTTTACCCTTTAATAAAAAAATATATATTTAAACAATAAAAAAACATTATATAAATATTTGTTTTTTACGTCGAAAGTTGTTGTCTCGGTTAGAAATCCCAACCTCTCTCTAACATGCACAATAAAATAAGCGGACTTGGTTATCAATCAGACAGTACGTTGATAAAAGAAATCCTCTTTGTCCACATGAGCAGATCTAACCGCTTTTCCGTTGATTCTTTGTCCTCTGTGGGTGAATGAAATGATGGCTTAGTCGATGACCACCAATCCGGATCGATAGGTTCACTGTTAGATAATAGAAATTGGTGAAACTTCTCTTGTCAAACCATGGACAACTTCTTAAGACACTCTAAAAAGGAAAAAAACAAGGGAATAAATTGTTTAGAAAATTATGATATAGAAGGCTATGCGTTTGAGCTTGGAGTTGGGCGTAGCTTATCAAATATTTACTCTTCCCACAATCCTCCCTTCAAGAATAGAAACTACAAGCAAAAATATGAGACTGAGTTAAATATTTTTGTGCACTGCATGTTGAATTTGATAATGTTTTCCAGAGAAAGGTTTGTTATCGATTGAGAAATTCTTAATAGCCCTTAATTTGCATTCTTAAAATCTTAAGAGAAACCATAATCATATATGAGCTTTAAATCGACAACATATTGAATCCTCAATGCAAAGAAATGCATTTCTTAACATATGTTGACTTCAACATTGAACCAAAAAATGTAAGTTTGTCTTTCAAGTATTTTTTGACAACACCTTGCTTTCTAAGATATCTCCAGACTATATTGCCACGATGCCCTACACACCATATCCCCTTTCTTCATCGAACATTTGAAAAAATATGCACATGTTACATATGCTCCTCGTCGTAAAAAAAAGTTTTCTTCCTCAAAATGGTTCCACCCAATATTATCCTCTCCCAATCGCTTCTCCTCCCTCTAACCCCCTCTTCTGCACCCCTCTTCCTCCTTTTATGTTTTGGTCTCTCATCGCACATTTCACTTGCTATTGCTAGTTTAAACTTAGTCAATCTATACACTACTACCAAACACAACCTAAAAGAGGCCAAAACATAATGTTGCCTCAACGCTTGAAAAATCTCGCCACACCATCTAGACCAAATGTGGCCGCAAAGAAAAATGAGTTGTGTTGAGGATTGGATGACTTGAACAGGGTCAAACAACATAATGATTAGGCTAGGCAAGATTAGGTTGTGCCTTTCCAAATAAAGAGTTGGAGGGATAAGTCATAAGAAAGACCAAAAATATCAACTCACTATTTTAAAGAGCATATATCAGGCTAGGAGAAATGTCATCTGGCCAGGAAGATAGACTCCACTTTCAGAACAATATTGTTGAGTCAAATACCCACGCTAATGTATCCAGTACCACATAGACTGAGTGAGACGGTCTGTTGATCCACATAAAGTGAGCCAACCCACTAGATGATCTCGAGGTAGGGCGACCCATGCCACACAACTAGAGGAGGTCAAGAGATTAAAAATGGAAACATGCTAAACAAAAATGAGTTGAGCGTGGTATGAGCTTCAAAATATTCTCACACCTTGATCTCTTCAATAGAGACACGTTTACCACAACCATGAAGTTTATGCACAACAACACAAACTAACAAACACCATTGAAAAAAATCGCATAAACAATAATTATGATCAATAATGTATCATCATTTATTATATAGCTCACAATGTACAATCCCGAATCTCATAGAAAACATAAGTGGGAGTGACTCTTAATAGGCCAAAGAGGTGGTTGCAATACAACTAATTGATTGTTGTGAACCCCTCAAAATAGGAGAATCCCCCAAGAATGTCGATTAAACAAATTCACGTACAAAAGGGGTTATCTCCAACAAATTAAAAACTACCAAGATAAGCTTAACTTATGTTTATAGTGTGCACTAATATTAAACTAGGGTAGATATAAAATATTTAGATAAACTAGGCCTAGTGTGAACACAACTCCAAAAAGTCCCTCCATGGATGCTCTTCTGTTAGAGAGAAATTCAATGGAAATCAAACTACTCGTCCCTTTTTATGCTTTTCAAACTCCCATGCTTTCTCAAATTAGGTGTATAAAAGTATTTTTGTCTCCCTTTGTTTGGGTTATAATGCAATGTATTGCACTATATATGGGAATTGGAGCATGCCAACAGACCCAAACTAGGGGCATATAACCTACCCATTAAAAGTTACATTGTTAAATATTATAACTTTTACAAAAGTGTTGCTCTCGTTTACACTTGAAATAAAATAAATAAGGGTTTGATTTTCAAGTTAGGATAAATGGATGGTTTTGATTTTCAAGTTAGGATAAATAGACACTACAAAAAAATGAAAATGAAATAGCATGTGCAAACCAAAATTTAGTATTCTCATTAGTTGAAATGAATGAAGAAGATTACAAATAAATAAGCCAAAGAATGGCTGTTCACTTCACATTTTAAGATGACTCTTCAACTATCTACGAGAACTCTTCAAGTTCTAGCTACAAGACAAAATCGCTCCTAAATAACACTTGGGATTAATTAATATTATTACACCCGCCTAAATCCACAAGGGTTATGGTGAAACCAAGCATGCCTTTGAACTTTTAAAATTTGTATTGTTGCTTTGTAGGACAAATGAGTAATTTGACAATGCCTTCTTTCACATGATGCCAAATCAAATGGAATTTAGTATTGATGTGTTTGGTTCGGTCATGAAAGAACACATTATTTTCCATTGAAATTACAAATGTGTTGTCAACCATCAATGGTCTTGATGAAACTTGTCGTACCTAAAAGTGTGAAAGAATCCTTTTGAGCCACAAAATTTCTCTCATTGTCTTTGAAGCGATCATGTATTCAAAATTCTTCTTTCGTTGAAGATATTTCCGACACTCGATTGCTTCTTTGATTTCCAACCGACAACTTCGCTTCCTAAATTCATTAGAAATCTGAAGTAGATTATCTGTCTTCAAAATCATTAGCATAGTCAAAATCTGAATAGTTGACCAATTTAAAGTCTCTTTCCATGGGATATTTGAGCCAAAGATTCTGTGCTCTTTTTAGATATCAAAGACTCTTTTTTTTTGCTACCAACGAATTTATTTGAGTTGTTTCATGAATCTAGAAAGAATACCAAATAAATAAATATTTGGTCTAGTTATGGTCACAAAGATCAAACTTCTAATATAATGTTTGTATTTAGAGTGATCTATCAAATCTATGGTATTTTTTAATGTCAATTACATATTTTGTTCCATGGGTGTACTGAGAGGTTTGCAATATGACATTTTGAATTTGCACAAAATTTCACCAATATACTTTTGTTGATTGATGATGTATTATGTTTTTTAAATTACTTCAACACCCAAATAGTAATGAAGATAACCAAAAGCTGTCATTTCAAATCCTTTCATAAACTCTTCTATGATTTTTGCTTTGTATCTCTCATTGTTTCTCGTGATAAGGAGATGATCCACATATACTACTAGAAATACATTGGTTTGGTCAACTATTTTGACAAAAAGAGTTGCATCTTCAAACTCAAAACATTTGAAATTCATGTTTAGGAGATGCTCAAGAACTTTTCATACCATGCATGTGGGGCTTGTTTCAAACCATGACTTCACCGCTACAAGAGTTCGAGAGGTGTTTTGTGTGTCGTTAATAAAACATGTTTTATTAACATTTTGCAAGGTATTCAAGTGGTGTGTTTGCATGAAAAATCAATTTCAACTCACTATTTTGGAGTCTTGTGTTATCTAGTTTCATCATCTAAGTTTTCCATTGTCTTAGGACGTGATTTAGGAACAAGGTTAACACTTAAAACAGTCATTTCAGTTTGTACATAAATAAGATATCTTTTAACGTTTATGCAACAAAATATATTTTATCTAACCAAAGCATACTCATCATTTGGTTTTAATTTCAATGCAATCAAGAAAGGAAAACTATCAACACAATACATTTTACGAGAATGCTAAGGAAGATTACGAGTTTAGATTTACGCCCTCTAATTACATTTTCTTGAAATCTTGAAATCCTTTTTGACAAGCTCATTTGTGCAAACCCAATACTCATCGATGTCTAGGAACTTGCATTTTGCTGAAACATTGTCCCACAACTTGTGTGCCTTGTTTACACTTCCACATTTTCATACATGTCAACTACGAAACTTTCAAATAAAAATATGACAAAAACCAATTTCCATTGTTCATACCCTATTTTAAAACTCTTATTTTTCCACGTGCTGGGATTAATGTGAAGAAGGTGTTTCTTTATTGCTATCTAAAAAATATCTGCTTTCAATCATTGTTTGATGGATATCAAATAGACTGTTTCAAAACTCCCGTTTTGGCATAGGCTATAAACCTTCCGATGGCATTTAATTAAATGCCTTTGTAGTCTTTTCAACAAATCCATTTTGTGCAAAACATGTAACAATCGCATTCCATGACACCCTTTTGTCAAATAGACCTTGCAGAAGTGTGCAGGTCAGGTGAGGTTCAAAGGTAAATAAATTGATGAGAAATAGAGGAATTGAAAAGATAAGTGGATTAAATACCCAAAATGGTGCGTACTTTTGTGTGGGGATTTCCCACATCCATAGACACGACAAACCTGTGCAAGGCTGTGGAGCACCTACCAGACGCGTCTGCTTTAAATTCTGTTCAACAAACTTTGTTCCAAATATCCCATTTGGCACAAACATGGAGGATGCTGGAAAATGCGGTGGAATTTGGCTTTTAAACAGCCATACATTGCTTGAGACATTCCAAGGACTCTTCAACAAACCATTTTATACACATCCAACAACCATGGAATTCCCTGCAATCATTACCATCCACATATTGCATACATGTCTACCATTTTAATGCAGGTTGGTGTGGATCACCAAATACATGTGCATCCTCACAAATCATTGACATTGTTTCACTAAAAATAACCAAGAGGCGTCCAATCGAATCTAATCTAAGATCTTCTCAAAACTTCTATTTTGCATAGACATGGAGGATGATGACAATGGATGTGGATCTGACATTACATTTTCCAAACACATTTGATTTAATGATTTCAAGACCTTTTCAATAAACCCATTATGTACACGTCCAACAAATATTGTTGTTCTAAGGCGCACAGAGTTTATTTGGAAGTATTTTATGAACAACCCACGCCTCCACATTTTGCATACACGCATATGGCATTGTCCATCTTAGCGACATGGTCGCATGGCCCCCATACTAATGACCACAAGATGCGATACCGATGGCATACGTGCATAGTTGTCTCAGTGGGACCACATCGTCCTCCATGGCATCTAGTCTGCCAACCTAGTGACCATTTTTTCAAAACAGTCACAAAACTCCATTCCCGAGGCCAATCCAAAGGAAGATACGAGTAGACAAATGATGGGACGAGGAAAGGATGTTCGAAGTTCGAAGTTGGCAATATTTAATGCAAAGCTTACTTGCGCCATATAGTATACTCAATCAAACAAGGAACAAAACATGTATTTGGTGCCATAACTGCAAACTTTGCAACTTTATTCGCAGGATTTTGGGAGAATTGGCAAGAAGGTCCACTTTGCGCAGAATCGGGGAGAAGCATTAGATCTTAAAAAAACATTCAAAGCTATGCGATTTTCAGATTTTAAAGTTGTTCATAGATAGACATTTATTATTATTAATTTGTTCTATAGATTTGTGAAGTTTTTAGAGGAAAACACGTACTTACAATATCAATAACAATATACACACTCGATATACACACTATGTGTATACCACATAAGAGAGATAAAAATACACAAGCAATATACACACTGTGGTATTTTGGATTGTGATATACTATAAAAAAATTGTGTATACAATTGTCTTCACAAATAGACATTTTAAAATTGTTATGAGGCCATGCAATTTTCTGATTTTAAACTTGTTCACATATAGACATTTTTTTATGTTTTGTAGAGCAATCTTCTGCGAAGTATTTATAATTTTGTTACAAAATTTTCTTAGAAAACCATGGCTGCCATGAATGAAAAACAAAAAAAGGTATCTTTAAAAAATGGGTTAGGCAATAAGTAGATGAAGAAACCTGCTACTGATGCTAAACTCCCAGGCAACACTGAGCATTAAAAGGCTACCTTCTTCATGATTCAAGAAAATATGGCCCAAGAATGTAGCTGAAAAGCGACTTCTCGCAACAATCCTATATGGATTATGTGAAGAGACCAAATCCTCTGGGACCAAATGCAACCTCGTTTGTCACATACATGCAAATGTGAGACCATATGTATACCACAGTTTCAAAACCAAAATCATATAATGTTGTTTGTGACGTTTGTTGCATATGCACAAATGTGACACCACTCGTGTATACCGAAATTTGGACTAATAATTTCCTATTACGTTGCTTGCGTCGTTTGTCACATGTACGCAAACGTGACACCCTGCGTATACCACAAATTTTGAATAACATTAGCATATAATGTTTTTGTGGTGTTTGTCACATATGCGCAAACATTAGACCCTGTGTATTCCAATTTTTTGAATACCAATAGAATATAATGTTGTTTGCGTCGTTTGTGATTAAAACCTTCGTTTTTTGGAGGAATAAAGTGTCAATATAACACTCAGAAATCTACAATATATTATGGCTAAAAATGGCACCTATAGCGCTTCAAAAATTCCCAAATCTGTTTGCTTTAATACATTAAAATCAAATAAAGAGAGAGCAATGCAAAATAGATCGAAACACCTTCCAACAATTACAAACAAACCTCCAAGTGGGTTACTCCAGCAAGGAATAAAAAATATAATCACTGTTGTAATTTATTCTTCAAACCCTTGTAGAAATCTGCAAAATCCATCGATTCTACTGCTGGAAAAAACTAAAGTATTCAAACATTTGTGTATACCACACTATGTGTGTATACCACAAACCTAAAAAAATCTAATGCATGAAAAATGTGTAAACCACACACAAACATTAGCTTTGTGGTATACACACATTTTTGTATACCACAATCCTAAAAAAATCTATTGCATGAAAAAGGTCTAAACCACACACAATCATGCGGCATGTTGCATCATGTCATCTATCCTTGCGACATAATCGCATGATGTATGCATGCCGCATGTATGCGCGTGGTATACACAATTTTCATGCCTTGGATTTTTTTAGGTTTGTGGTATACACACGTAGTGTGGTATACACAAATGTGTGTATACATATACACATAGTGTGGTATACATAAATGTGTGTATACCACACTATGTGTATATGTATACACACATTTGTGTATACCACAAACCTATGAAAAACTATGTGTGTAGCCACATGTGTTTCTATTACGTTGCTTGTGTCGTTTTTTGCATACACACAAATGTGACACCCTGTGTATACCACAAATTTTGAATACCAATTTCCTATGATGATGTTATTCCACAATTTTTCACTCCTAGTATCCTATGTGCAATAAAAGCATTAATTTAGCAGTTTGTATGATACTTTATTCATGGTTTTAATTTTTGCTAAATTTTGTCATTTCAACTACACCTTGAGTTATATTATTCTTGCTCCAAACTACTAACCCTTTGTTTTGTAGGATGATTGGTCCAATACATTTGGGTTTATAAATCAAATTACTAAGCTTTGTTTTGCATGGCCTCCTCTTGAAGACCCAATCACAAAATCTTTATCATTTAATTATATTACATTGCATCATATTTATTGTGTGTATTGTCTCATTGTTTGTTTATCCCAAATGGTAAACTATATATGCTCTTCTCTCGCCTTAGGACGATATTGAGGATCGAAAGCGGATAGCCTTTCCCTTTTTCTTTTTTAGGGGAAATGTGACGTGAAAATGACATCCACACACTTATCGTAGTCCTAGGAGTCTTTTGACCATGGAATTCACCTCTGTGCACGTAGACATACCTTGTGTTCTGGCGGGGTATATAAATTCTTGGAGAGTTTTCGTTATTGGCTAAGCCCTTGCTTGTTTTAAGAGGGCGTGAAGTTAGGGGCTTCCATGTCCCAAAACCCAAGCCTCAGACAACATCCTTGCAACACGGACTTGGGCCCCATGTACCGTAAGGTATATTGGGTACTCCCTAGTGAGCTTGTATATCCTAGTCTAGGAAACCTTTTGGCCGCATATCAAGCTATTGTGCAAGGAGATTGCACTCCCAAGATCACTCGCTAGCCGACCCCATATTAGTACATAGGTGGTGAGCCAAGAGTGGAACCCTTTAGTGTGTGGTATTGAAAGCGGGCAATAACTTGATTGCAATCCCACTTGACTAGTTAGGGTGTGTATTGCATGTTGGTTGCTTGTTCGTGAACACCACTAACCATCATATCACCTTAAATTTTTAATCAATCAACCATCCTTAATCAAACAATCCCAACCCAAATCTCATCACCATCCTTAATTAACCAATCTAATGAAAACATGACAGTTTATGTATACCACATATTAACAATGGTTACAAGATTGAATAAGTGTTGGTATTTTTTATCCTCTCAAAGTCACTTTATGCCCTCTTACTTCCTTCTAGCCCTTTAAATTTGCATTTTTGAGCATAAAACACACATTTCTCTTAATCTAGTCTCACTGGTAAACTCTTTGAGGACCAATTAAACCCAACAATCACCCTACAAAGTTTCATCAAGTAACTCTACACCCATTTGCTTTTATACTCCCTTTATTGTTTTTGCCAATTTCTCCCAATTGCCCTTAGTTATGGTCAAATCACCATGTACAAAGAAAACAATCCACTTTTATGCAAATGTAAAATAAGTTTCACATACCCATTACCCTTGTTATGCTTTGTACATATTTTCTAGTGTTATCTCTTGCTCCATCCCTCCAAACACCTTTTTCCTCATTTCCTAAGGCTCCTTTAGGCTTACCTACGGTTTAGAAGTCATTTTTAAGTCTTCATCATTGATACTCTATTCCAACCTTAAGTACACCTTACATCCACTAATTCAAACTTGTTGCCACTCCCATAAGGTCCTTTCACCTCAAATATCCTTTCTTACTAGTTTTCCAACATGTTGCTTCTTAGGTTACCTATAACTTCTAAGAGAATCATAACAACTTCAACTAATCATCAAAACAAGAACAAACTATTCACTTCTTTCATTAACTTTCAAGTGTACAATAGCATGTATTCGACTCTAGGAAGTAATTTTGGTTCCTTTATGCATTCTTTAAGCTTCAAATCATATACAAAAACATGTTCTTTCTTCCCTATTCAAGCTCTCACAATCATCATTATCTCTCGAATTCGAGAAATTAATCTAAACTTCTTATTACCTTGTATTCACTTCTTGTCAAAATATTCTTAGTTAAAAAAATCTAATTTGGGTTTGGGTTTGGCTAGACTTCAATATTCACTTCATTTTTGTCCTTTACCTTCCTAGATGCTATATCATTCACTCAAATACATTTGCATGCTCAATCTTACCTTTTCATCAATGTTCTTCAACCGCCCTCATAAGCCCCTTCTTGAAAATTCTTTGCAATATCAAGTAACCTAGCTTGTTTTCTCTTTATAAAACTTCCTCATCATTATCCCCTGATGCATCACTCATAATGCAGTTATCCTCATTATACAAGACATTCAAGACAATAAAAATAGTCACTTCTACCTCTTTTGTCAAAACTGTCCACTAAACCTTAATACATGGGTTCTTGCTTCAATCATTCTCAAAGTGTTCTAAGGACTGCCAAAAGATTATCTAAGATCTTTTAGTTCATATTTGGTCATACCAACATGCTCCTAAATTATTAGAAATTGATTCGACACACAACTCATGATACTTCATCTTTTGCAATCTTGACAATAAACCCTAACTAGGTTTCCCCATAGTGATTGTCAAGCTTTACTCAGAGTGTAGAAGGTTCCAAGGCACAATAAGTGGTTAAATTAGCACCCATTATGGTCTTCTATGTTTCTAGAAAGTTTCAATAAAATACCTTTCTTCTATCACCTACTTGCCTTGTAAAATGACTCTATTCCCTTACTCTTCAAAATTGTGCAATACCCTTCCTTCAAACTGTCAAGTATAACTCACATGAATTGATTCCTTTTGACCCAATTCCTTTTCAAACACCTGCCCCACATCTAAACAAACCTTATTCCTAAATTTTAACCAATTCCCATGGTGCATTTAGGAGATGTTTGAATTTTACTCTAGAAACTCTAGCCTCAAACTGTACAGCCCGAGAGGTCTTCAACTAGCTATAACGTTTGTTATACTTTGATTCATGGCACAATTTTTTTCCCAAAGGTTTGTTTAGAGGTTCTCAACAAGGTTTCCTTACCAGTATGGTTGGAGAATCATGTGAAATTTCTCTTCATTCAATATTCCTACTGCCCTGATTGAATGATCACACAATTACAATCATGTAATGAATCTTTTTACTAGCACAAAGAAAAGTAGTCTTTTCTTGTTAAGGAATAGGCTCTTTCACCACATATTTTACTCAATAAAATCACTAAACAACTATTCACTAGACCACAACAAGTTCTTTCTTGATGTCTTCACAAGAGGTTCACAGTCTTACTTTCTTGAAACTTAGAAATCATGTACTTAGGATTGTTATAAATACTATACTTCTCTACACTTGCATGACTTCAGGAAAATGTGAAATTATCTCTCCCTAGATCTTGAGAAATCACTATTCAAAAGTAAATCAAGAATCTACCAACATTGATCTAAACTATAGAACTGTGATTAACAGTGACACCATCATAGGATTCTTATTTCAAACAAGGTTCAAATCTTCATTTAAACAACTATACATTGTCCTTGAGATGTCTTCCACTCTAACAAAAGAGAAATATTTGATATGGTTAAGGAATTTGCACTAATAACAATTACTCCTTTTTTAGAAACTCAAACTTGCACAAAACCTTCAATGCACATCAAACAAATTCAAACACAAACTTGCCAATCATGCATTCTGAGACATTAAGAACTATTGATCATCATCTTACCAATATTTAAAAGCCATCAATCATAAATTTCACACCATTTCTTGGATATTTTTCCTTACATTCATGATCTAACTCCTCAAGAAAATAATCTTCCTTTCATATGTAAAACAAAGTTCTTGTTTATAACTGTATTTTATTACAAAATTGTCTTCTCAGGCTCTTCTCCACGAGCCATTCCTTCCTAATGAACAACTAACTCTCCTTCAATGAGTTTCTCTTTCAAATACCTCCATTCTCTAGAACCCTAACTGATTTGATGTCTATATGTCATGACTCAACATCATATTTTAACACCTAGTTACATTCTTTTCTCCTTTTACATACTAGGAGTCTTCATAGCATGAATTGACAAACTAAACATAACTCTTCAAATACCTAGACCACTAACTTATCAACATAGACCAAGAATGGTCTTTATACCCCTTATAATTTAAAATTACAAAATAGGAGGGAAAGTATATTATTTGAATTTTTAAATCTAGACTCCCTTACCCAACATGTCATGAGTTCTAATGGACTTCTAAATGACTCAAACCCACTCCATTTGACCCCCTTAGACCTTCCTAACCATGATCAAGATGTCATTTTCTCAAAATTTGACTCTCCTTCATGATGCTCCTGCATCAAGAAGTTTCCCATAGCATTTCAGAAAGTAGGCTGGAAATAGTTTATGTGGCAGGTGTTTAGATCAGTTTTATGACTTGTGTCATATTACTGTGCCTTATGTTTACAAAAATAACATATTATGTATAACATTTCATATAATGATATGTTAAATACCATGGTTACTGATTATACGAAGTTGTTTACATTATTTTTTTAGGATGCCACGAATGACAAAGTATGAACAATTGCTATAGTGCCCACTTCCCTTTGACACTTTTACATACTGATCTTGATATTGTTGATCTTATTATGGACACTATTATGTTTTGTTTTAGTATGATGGTTAGATGTTAGATCAAGGATTATTATTGATCTGGATTCAATTATTATGCATGATGATTACTAGAGACATTTTTTTAATATGTGGATGATGATATACTGTTTGACATGGACATGTGACATTGGATATTGTGAGTAGACCTAGTATGGAAGATTATTGATGATGATATAGTTGATTAATTAATTGAAAATGATAATGTTGAATTCTTGATGTTGTTGTGATTCATATGTTTAGATGATCTTGAGATGTTGTTTATATCATTTTGGATGTTTTGATATGGCCACGAGGCCGAAGGAGGTATTGGAGGCTATATTACACGTCTTAAAATTATTCACCTACCATACCTATGGTTTAGAGGTTAAATTTAGACCTTTTAATGCATTTTGAAATGACTAATTGTAAGTTTTAATTGCACTTCTCTTACATGTTTTAAATTCAATCCTTTTGGGGTATGGGTTATTTTGAAAGGTGTAAGTCAATTTGTCATTTTATTTATTATGTTTAGGTGAATGATGTTGACTTTGATCTTGGGGTTGAGGAAGAATGATGTGGCATCCCACATGGATCCACATCATCCTCTTCTCTTCCCTCTCCTTTAAAATTCGAACTCCTTGCTTGTTTGATGGTTGTTGAAACTTTGCTTATTCCTCTTGGGGCAAATTTTTCTTGCTGTTTTGGAGCCTTGCTTGTGAAAGGAGTTTGGAGTCATTTGCATGCTGGTGTGTTGCTGATTTTGGACCACATTTTGGCATTGGGAAGCTTGTTAATCTTGGGACAAACTCCATTATGGAGAGGTAGGAACTTGAGCCTTTTGAATATGTTTCTTTCTCTTGCATGCATGTATGAAATGGCGAATGTTGTTATGTGTGTGTTGGCTGGCTGGTGGTTAGAATGCTTAGGACATAGTGTAGGAGAAGGCTATGGGGATTTCAAATGGGGGCATAAGGGAATTCCAATGGCATCAGTTTTATTGTGGAGGGAGTTTGGGATTGGGATCCACCATGGAAAATAAATAGCTTGCATTTCTTACTCTTGGGGGGGCATAAGGGAGAAACTTTGGGGGCATAAGGAGGAATTTGGGGGGGCATAAGGATATGTGAGATGGTTTATTTTGGCGGGTTGTATTGGTGGATTCCCATTTCCCATTGGGAGGCATAAGTAGTTCCCCATAGATCCTTGCTCTTGTTGGCTTGCTTGATGAAGCCTCAATTTTGTTTACACTTGTTTAATGTAGTTGTGAACTACATTCTTCTTGAAATGTGTTTTGAATGTGAAAATGCTACATGTTTGTTGTGGAAGCCTTTGTTGCCATGTGTTGTATTGCATCTCTTATTTCAATATGGTTGGGGCTCGGGGATAATGAGGAAGGATGGATTCTCCCTTCTCATTGGATATCTTGGTTGGGTGGAGAGCGTTGCCTTTCCCCTTCCTTGTTGTGATCAAGATGAAAAGATGAAGAAACTAGCATGTTGCTGTTTTTGAGCAAGAGGAATATACAGTTTGAGTCCCTTCTTTGAGCAAGTTCATTGTAATCCTTCCCACTTTGGAGTGGATGAATTGTATAGCAATTTTTAATGTGAAGATATTTGTATTGATAATGGAATATTGAAATTCGAATGTGAAATGTAAAGAAGTTATATTCTACTCTCTGTTTTGAAAGGAAATGTGAAAGGATGTTACATGCATTGAATTTTGTATTTAGAAATCAAATGGAAAAGAGATAAATTGAAAATTTGTTGTTGGAAATCAATAAAGGAATGCTCTACCTTCTCATACTTGCATTATTGTGTTGGAATTGAATTGCTATTGTGAATCAAATCTTTGTTGGAATGAAGAATGCGTATGAAGGAAAAGACAATGTTTTATTTCCCTTGAAAGGTGTTTGAAATTGGAAATCAGACTTTGTATATGGACTGTTAAATGTTTGTGTGAATTTGATGAAATGTAATAGACTTGCATGGAATGAACTCCCACACTTGGAGGATGGAAAAATGTTTAAGAACCTTTAATGTTTGATCTCTGTTTTATTTTCTATATCTGGCAATCAAAGTTTAACAAGAAATGAGTAGTTCAAACTTGCACCAAGTAATAAGAAATGAAACATTAAAATTTAGATGTAGCAAGTCCTAAGGAACTCATTTTGACAATAAAACTTAAGAAAGATCCTTGAGAACTTTGTAAAATTTAAATTGAACTTGCATAGTCAATCATTTGCCCCAATGATGTAAAAAAAATATTTCAATTGTAACTCAATCAAATAAATTGAATCTGAAACTTCTCTTAAATCCATCCAAGAATAAGTCTCCATGTCTGATTGACATGTTGAGAAAGTAAGAATTCAAAATTGAATGAAATTTTATAAGTTAAAGATTACTAGTTTGCTTTGCAAAACCACAGATTGTTTTCATTAAATTGACCACTTAAACTTCATCAAATTTCAAAATTGATGACTCTTATGTAAAGAGGGCTTTGAGAGATTTCTAGAAAGTCCTCATTTTCCCAAATCTGAGCTTCCTATCAAAAGTTATGGCCATTTGAAGTTTTACTTCAAATTGGCATTCAAAAATAAAATAAATCTAACTGTTAACTTTAATTTTTGACTTTGGAAAAATTTCCACAAAAAGTCCGCACCTGCCATCCCGCAACCAATCGAGACCTACCATGTGGCACCTTGGAGGGTGGACCAGTTTTAAACTTGTATTTTTGAAAATTTTACCTTGGGAAAATTTTCCCACTTTTCCCCACATCCCCGCCGACCCGTAGCCAATCATGTGCTGACACGTGGCACGGCAGAGAGATGGACCCTTTTGAACTTAAACCTTTTAAGTTTTGGACCTTGGAAAAATTTCCAAATTTTTCCTGCATCCCCACTAACCCGTGACCAATCGCATGCCGACATGTGTCTAGGTGGAAGCGCGGGAGGTTTTTGGACTTAGCGTTCTTTGTTCCCCTCTGGAAAAAATTTCATTTTTCCTCCATGGCCCCACACCAGCGACCCTGCCTTGAAATTCCTCCTTCGCGCACGCACGGGCCCACACAAGTTTTTGGACTTTTCTCCCTTTTGGCGTAATGCCTTAGGTTTTTCTGCCACCCCATCTCCCGCGCCAATCAACGCATGACACATGGCATTTTTGGCATTGGCGTAAGCACGGACCAATTCAGTCCCCTTGCAATTTTGGCAAAAGAGACTTAAAGTCTCAACCCGCTCCGTTGGCCCGCCATTTCTCCCAACCAACCAGGGAGCGACACGTGTCTCCCTCACCAAGCTCACGGGTGCACGAATGCATTTTGCACTTTTGCGCCCAAAAAAAAGGAAAAATGCGCCAAGTTCCTCCCCGCTCCACTGACCCGTGCAAGGGGGAAAATTTTCCTCCCTAGGCCCACGGATTATCCCTTGGGAAAATTTCTCCCCTAAAGTCTCGCTGCCCATAACTTGAAAAATATAAGGAGTTAGGAGGACTTCTTTATATCACTGGAAAGATGAGAAAATTTCCTATCCAATGGGAATGATTTAGGGAAATTTTGGAAGCATTAAGTATGAGAAAAATCTAGTTGAAACTCAAATCCTGTTAGAGAGTGGGTATGGGGGTAAATTTCTCCTTGAACCTAACTGAATCATCTAACCCTAAATTTTGAACCATGTAAACTTGATATTGCTAATGAAGGAAAAATATGTCCTAGTGAAATTGAACTATTCTAGAACCTAATAGGGTCAATGTTTCCTTGCAACTTGGTTGTGGATAATCCTAATAAAAAAAAAATATTCCATAATTTTTCTAACCAACCCTAGGTTGTTTCTTGGGTCTCAAGTGGGTTGTTTTAACCGGAACTACAATTGCTTTCCCTAGATGTTTAGGACGTGGGAAATGGGAAACCACATTTTTCTCAAGATGATCTTGAATGGACACCGATTGGGAAGAAAATAGTCACAGGGATCTTTGTGCGCAATCCCTCTAACACAACTTGATGCCTTTGTTAAAGGGGAAGGCCTTCTCAATATCTCCGAGATGACATTAGTATGCAAACAAAATAGGGTCCACCATATTATGGAGGAACACACACCACCACATGCTACCATTATGTATCGTAGGTTTGTTTATATTAAATCTATCCTTAGGAATAGTGTTCACATATGTTAGAACCACATTTTTCAAATTCCGTACCTGATATTAGTATGCATTTCCTTTTGTTTCAGCTACCATTGTGCTTATGGCCCTGACAACAACAGGAACAAACCACCTACTAGTGAAATAATTAGGAGGTTTTAGAAAAAACCATGGATGTCAGTGCCATTTCAATGTGAGGGTTATGTTTGGTACACCAAATGTGGCACATATCATATATACAATGATATGTATCACGTTGATAAGAATGGTGAGTTTTTCCATGGTGTAAAGGACACAAGCTTGGATCCATGAAGTGGTTTTGCTCCAAATTTATCAGTTGAATGTAAGAAATACATTGAATCTCTTTTGCTTGCTGGTATATTTGTTGACACCATTATGGAAAGGAACTACATGGATCCAGAGTTGGCAAAGTGGTTTTGCTCCAAATTTATTAGTTGAATGTAAGAAATACATTGAATCTCTTTTGATTGCTGGTATATTTGTTGACACCATTATGGAAAGGAACTACATGGATCCAGAGTTTCAACAAAAGGGATGAGTGCTTAACTAGGAAAGACGTGTTGAACACATGGAGGAGGGTGAAGAGCATTAGATCATAAAAGCACTAACATGAAAGCACTAGTATCAATTTGTGGCATGTCATAGAAAGGGATACATTTTTTTATTATCAAAGGTTGTGTGGGACTGACATTCCTTTCATTATGGGCCTTCAAACATGTGGATACTTGAAATGATGGTTCGCCATTCCCACAAATTCACCATTACAATGGATTCCACGTTCTCAACTAATAAATATGGGGTAAGGACATTGTTGTCTCATTTCCATGCATAATTGATATTTGGATATATTTGTTTAAGTCATTCTCATACTAACAATAATTTTGTGTACACATTTGCATCAGTACCAATTGTACACGCTTCTTGTTTTTGACGAGCAAGAGGTTGGGGTTCTGTTGCATGGGAAATTTCATCCCGTAATAAATTGGATGACATATATGCATGGCTTGCTTTGAAGTCTACGCGAGGGGGAAAAGGAAAAGGATGGATTGGCATGTCAATGCATTCATTACGGATGATGCGGCTTCCAAAATACAAGCTATAAAGTATAAATTTACTAATAGGTTTTTCTATAAATTTAATACACACAATTTACATCCCTAATGATGTTATTTGTGTATCAGGGCTGTATTCGGTTTTCGTGTCTTATTATGCATATGGCATGTTCGCAGGGCTTGGCTAAAGAATATTTACAGTTCGTTTTTTCATTTTTGTAATACAACGTTTGCAGGCTTGGGTTTCTTTTTGTTATTTTACATTACTTAATGTCACAGGAAAAAATTATTTATAGATATATGAAGAATGAGGTGGGGATGGTTATGTTCCAGATACTAGGTGACATCATGTGTGCCATCAACGATAATGAGCACATGACCTTTTTCCTCATCGATGAATTCATGGATGAGTTCAAAGAGGAGACCACCTTTATGGAGTATTTCGAAAGACTTGGCTGCAATACGAACGTATTGGTAAGTGCTAACTACATAGCTATGTGTAGATTTAATAATTTTTAAGTTGTTTCTAATGGTTTTATTGTTTCCGTGTGTAACTATGTGGTCAAATAATTTCCACAACTTCACCCATGCCAATCAAGATACGAATGCATCCATAGAATCATACCATTATTTCTTGAAGACCCGATACTTGTGTGATCAAAGAAAGAAATGCACAAGGAGAATGGATTGGTTGTTGTACACATTGGTGTTTCAAGTTGAACCCCATTACAAACACAAGAGGAAGTTACAAGTATCAGGTTTCTTGAAAAATTATAAGAAGGAGAAGGAACTTTTGATTGCCACTGAAAGGGATAGAGCAATACTAGACAATGACTATTGTGCAAACCATACTATTCAAGGGTCTTACATGGTTAGAAGTCAAACATCTAGGGACCGATGGTATTTTGTTTGGAGATTTGGCCCAAATTTTTATGTTTGCGACTATCCTTGGGCTACCAAAGGCAACACCTGCAAACATGTTTTGAAGGTGTCACAACTTGAGAGGACACATGAGGGTAGTGCATCTACTAGGGATCCAAATTTCAGTGGTGAGGGTGTATGTTTTCATTTCATTATTTCAACTATTTTGTACCATTTTTATCCTCATAATAATTCATTGTACATCCTCTAAAAGTATTTTTGTCATTGTAGATGACCATGTTGTTCATGTTGCGGAAGCAGTTGAATGCATTGCGCCTGAAGATGCTCCATCGGAGCACTCCATCTGAGAAGCCCCGCATTGTCATTAATAGTACATAATTTATTATGAATGAATAGTGGTTGATATATCAACAATTTATCAATTACTAAATGAATTTTCTTTTTGGTGACAGTTGAGGGTAATGAAGGAATTCAATAGGAAACACAATACCTTAGTCTTGAGCAACATGTTAGAAACCATGGAAATGCATTGCAAGTGCTCATCCAATCTAAAGATTTTTTGAAATAATTGTTAGATGTGGTGCCAAAATTAATGAACAAATTTTTACTTTTAGATATTGTGTGCAAAAATTTAAGAAGCTTTTACATGACTCTAGTTCGTTGTCATTTGATTTCATTCCAGATTGTAGTGCAAATGAGACTTCTACCACCCATTTGCAGTCATGGTTCGTCTGAAGCAAGAGAAACCTCGAAAGAGGAAGAAAAAGGATATCGTGGTTCCATATTTGAATATTTATGCTCAAGAGTACGATGAATATACATTTCTGACACAAGTCATGGAAGGAAAATACTCAAGAAAACATATAAACGAATGCAGTCAGTATAACAATCGGATAAAGTTGTGATGCTTATAGCAAAGAGATTGAGTGAGTATGAATGTAATGTGATTACAAGACGTATTCATTGTAATTCAAAACACTTAAATTTTTGTTTCATGAATCACATGGATAACCCCTCGACCAAATTCAAGTTCCACATCGCCGGCTCTCTTTTGGAACATCAAATGCATCTTGAAGGTATTTTTGTCTTTATGAAAAATAATGTTAAGTTTAGGGTTTTTATTGTTATGTGGATTATACAAGTCTTGTTTTAGTATGATTATGACAAATAATTTTTCATGGTGCTTCATCGTGTTTAAGACAAATAATGCTAAATGTTGTATTATGTGCATTTTGAGTTTTACACATTTTGCTTTTATTGTATTATGCGTATATTTTGTGATCTTGTATCTGATAATGGTGGTATATGTTTTTGTTTTGCAGCTTATACGATGGAGGGTGTGTAGAAGTCTTAAAGCTTTGAAAAAATCATTGTTGTCACTACACTCTGAAGCAAATAGTCCAAACTCAAGCAAATAGTCTAAAATCCGAAGCAATTAGTCCAAACTCTAAAGCAAGTGGTCTAAGGTGTCATATTAAGTTAGAGTTGGATGAATATATCAAAAACGACCAAAACGTAAATGAATAATCTCATGCTATCCGAATAGTAGTGTCCTGCCATCTGAAGGTTTTCAAGAAGTATTTGAGGAAGAATTTGAATTTTTGAATGAATGTTTGTAATCTTGGACTGTGCGGTACATTTTTTGTACTATTGTACCCTTGTAATGTTGTAATATTTTAACCCACAAGTGGTACATTTTGTAATCATCTTACACATAGCAGACCTTGTAATATTGAACCCGAGACGTGGTGCTTTTGTAATATTGTAGCCTTGTAATATTGTAACATTGTAACCCACAATTGGTACATTTTTAATATTGTATCATTGCAATATCAGTAACCTAGAAGTGGTACATTTTTAATATTGTAATAAATAGATATCACACATTTATTATCAAATAAAAATGTCTTTCAAATCTTATCTTGTGGAATAGATATGAGTTTTACATTAAATCTCTAAAATCTTATCCTTACATGCATGAGTGTGAATAATACTGATAAGGACCATTGGTAGAGATTGTAGACCTCTGAGATGAAGGTGTAAGGTGGATTTTAGGTTGATACTTCTTATTTATTGCAAAACAGAGAAGAAACCATGTAGGGAGACTGTATGTACCCAATGTTTACATGAAATATGTGTAAAGTTTTATGAGGAGGTTGATCTCCCTAGGTATAATAGTGTGGTTGATTTTTAAGTACTCTTACTACCCATACAGATTGTGCATTTGTTTTGAGTGAGTATATGTACTTACATACAGTTTATCTATTCAAAATTTTGAAAATCTCTTAAGTCATTTTTGGTTTCTTTGGTATTTATAGGAGGTCTAGTTGGTTTGATAGGTTCCTTAGGTGTTGTAAGGTCTCAATTATGGTTTAGAGGCTCCAAAATATGACCTCTTATGTGAAATTGTAGCTCTTTTATTTGAGGTCACTCCTTGTGAAGTAGTTGGCATACATGATGTCATCATGAAGAATAAAAGGTCACTTATGAACCAAATTCAAGCCAAGGAGGTATTTATGATACTTTGTAACTATTTTATTATTATTGATCAATCAATGTGATGCAGGAGTGATGGGTGTCATTATACCCT
Organism: Taxus wallichiana var. yunnanensis; assembly: GCA_018340775.1. Lineage (NCBI taxonomy): Eukaryota > Viridiplantae > Streptophyta > Pinopsida > Cupressales > Taxaceae > Taxus > Taxus wallichiana. Next base: position 265,569,029 of record CM031236.1, read on the forward strand.
TCATTTAATCAACTAAAGGTTGATGTCATATCAAAACTAGGGGTGGTGTCTAAAGCTATATGCAACAAGTTAAATTTTTGAGTAAACTAGTAATTGTGTGAGACTATTTTTTGGGGTTTTCTTAATGTTTTGAGTTTCCATCCAAAGCCTTATTGAAATCAGATTGCATCACACTTGTGGGAAATAAACACACTTTGCAAAAATCAAACACACTTGCATAAATCAAACACACTTGCATCAATCAAACACACTTGCATCAATAAAACACACTAACCAATATTGCTTAAAGGATATTTGCATGAAAGGAAATAAACAAAAATTATAATAACATGCAAGAATAACATAAACTTCAAAAAACAAAAATAGAATAGACTTTACTGAAATGGAAAATTACAGAATTAGAGAATTTGCAGAGACTACTTGAAAAGAGAAATACCACAGCCCTTGCTCCACCTCAGATCAGGAATCAAACACAATTATGTTCTCTCAAATCAGATGGTTATATCTTATTAAATCTTTAAATCATCAAGTCTTTCACAAAGCTGGTATACAAATGACATGGTTTTGCTATCTATCTATTCGGATCCCCTCAACAGAGTTAGGGAAGGGTTTTTATATCCTTCCCACCTCTCTGGAGATTACATCAAAAATGTATTATTAAGAGATTATACTATTTTAAGCCTAAATCTAAACCAATCTGATCATAGCCAGAATAGCCATGAGATTGGGAGAAAATTCTGATATACAACTGATAGTCATACATATGAATATTTTTCTATATTTGGTATTCTAGGAAATCAACGAACAACTAGTGTTGTTTCAATATGAGAAGTACATGCTTCGCCCTTTAATCCATTTTTACTAGATTAAGAAGTCCTCCCTTTGATTCTGAACTCTTTGAATGAGTTCCAGAACCAAAGGGGTAACTTTCTGAACTAAAGCGGTAACTTCCGAACTATCTCTGCCGAGGTTATGGAGCTATCTCCATTTCTTCTAGAGCTAAGTCTATACGGATTCCATGAATCACTAACTCGTCCAAAATAATTACTAAGCCAAAACTCATAATTCCATGTAGAGTATGACATGTTCATTCAAAAATGACATTTTCCACGTCCTTTTTAGAGGATAAAAGAGTATTTTGGAACACTTTAATTCAATCAACAAAATATGGACAATCATATCTTGAAATTATATCAGATCAAAGGAAAGTTATTAAATGCAATTAACTTAATCAAGGAGGTGGAAATATGAAGCTATTATTTGCACAAATTGAGGTATATTTTGACCTCATCATTTCCCCCACACTTACTTGTTGCAATTCCTCTTGCAAACCCCTATACAACAAAAGTGGGGTCATATATCTTGGATTGCATTTTTTCGCTTGAATCACAAATCTGAAACTGAATTTCCCAGGCATCTTTAGTTGAGGTGCTAAACCCACATCTAACCTCTATTTCCTGCCACCACCTTTCAAATTGTGGAGGATCCTAAGTTTCCACATTTTTCCATGGAGACATAAGTGTGAGAAGGAGAGGGGGCCTAGTTCTCATGCCAATCCACATACCTCCTTTCTTTCTTATGACTTGAGGAATTATTGTTTGCCAAGGCTCTAGCTCTTCCCAAACTCCACCTTAATTTTGTTAGAGAGATGAATTCCCTCCTCTTTAGGGGTATAGTAAGGTGGTTCTACATTTTACTACAAGAAGAGAAATCCTAGTCAAAGTGTTGCTACTCATATGATGTAAAAGCTGCAATATTTCATTCCAAACTAGAAATATAATGGTCTTTGAACTTGGAATCAAATGTAAACTATTTGAAGTCATCGGTTACTACAGGATGTACGTGGATAATGAGGTCTCATGCAGAGGTCAATTGTGTTATGTTTTAAAATATGTTATGAATCTCTCTGCCCCAAGCTATTTGGTTTTGTAGTGTGGAAATGAATGCTTGAAGTTGGCTCTCTCCAATATACAAATTGATTAAGAACCTTGTCATATATTTCAACATATAATTACACAAATAAAATTCACAAAGAAGGTTATTTTGTTCAGGGGTGGCTATGGAGTAAGCAACCATGAATTATTCCTCATATTTTAACTCATGTGGGAGGCCACATGCAAGCCTTCCCAATTTCCATCGATGAATTGTTCTTCCAAGAAAACATTGTATGCAGGAGAAGGTCTCCTACATGTAAGCAATTTTTCCCCCAACATGCATGCTACCTGAATGTTTTCTACACATTTGAATATGGAATTTTATTCCTTATAAAAATTTTCTTCCCATTCTTTAATTTTCTTCTTCTCCTCTTCTATTTTAACCTTCAAATCTTGATTCATTACCCTCAATTCATTCAATCTCCTGTAAGTATCATCCCGAGTTGTTTGACTAGAAAGAAAGATAATTCCATTTGAACAACTTGGTTTCTTGGATCTATTTTTACAGGAGAATCAGTTTGAGTTTCTTGATCCAGTTTCTCCTGTGGAGTAGGTACTTTTGACTTCCATAAAACAAGTTCTTTTTCTTTATCATCATCTTGTTCTTTTCTCAACTATAATTCCCTATATTTAATTTTTGAGTGTTGTCTTAATAATTCCAACTCTTTATCCTTGTTTTCCATCTGAGTATTTAGTTGTTCTAGCTCATTTTGTAGAGATAGGATAAGATTTTCTCTATTTTCCACTTTGAGTTTGAGAAAAACCAATTCTTCATCTTTTTCCCTTATGATAATTTCTGCTCTTGAAAAAAAGTAGAGCTTGCTTGAGATGTTATTTCTCCTCTTCTGATGTCAAATCCACATGAGTTGGATATCCTTCTTCCTTAATCAGAGGATATTTTCCTTTTAGCTTCCAAGTTGTAAGCTTCTCTTTAGAACTCAAGTGTCTGTAACATCCTCCTCTTCATTTATGGGCATGGAGAAATCACCCACCTCTTCAAATACATGTCCTATTAACTCCTCCTCATTTACCATCACTGATTTCTCCTTTTCTTCCATTTGAGTTCCAAGAGGAGGTAAAATCCTCATACTATCAAGAATGTTAGTAGCTTCTCTTTCAATGACCTCATGTACCTCAACATTTTCTACTTCCTTATGTGATTTTCCTTTTATTTTAGGAGCAACCATTTCTTTAGAGGTAGACTTCCTCCTAGAGCTCCTTCTTCTGAACTGAATGCTGAATTCTTCTCTAGGTGGGTTATCATAGTCAGAAATGTTGACCTTTTCATAGTCAATGGGAGTATATTTTGGTTCCTTGGGTTTGGAGGATGGTATGTTAGAGGTAGGGATTTGTTCCTCTTGAGAGGTTGGAGAGGCCTGAGTTACCTCAAGGGAGGTGGTTACTCTTTCAGTCCCTTCAATCCTTCTCCTTTCTGACACCCTACCCTCTACTGATTCTTCCTTATTTCTCTCCGATGGACCAATTCCCAAGTCCTTTTTAAGGGTAAATGGGGTTGGGATGCACCTTCTGATTACATCAGGGGTCTTCTTAAATTTATGAATAAAATTCATCCATGCTTCCTCCCCATTTTTCTTATTGAGAAAGTGATGCTCACATACTATCTGAACCAAACCATGATGTCTAATTGTGCCAACACCCCATGAATACATTTGGGCCTTAGTCTGAATAGAATCATACAAAAATTTAGGGAGGTTTATCATGTAATCTTGTTTCGTGTTTGCATATTTCAAATGGATTAACATTTTAACAACCTCCTTCCCGACAGTTACATACTTCCCATCATAGGTGAGATATTTAAATAGCCAATAGGTTACTCTGTCAAAAAATTTTAGAAGGATTGTTTGCCTTAGTCCTTTTATGAATTTATTGGATGTGAAAATTTATTGGGGTTTAGGGTCACCTTCTTGGCACAAGACTTCCACTAGTTCTTTCAAAGAGCCTTTGGCAGGGTTTGGTGTATGGGAAATTGGAATACCCGATATTTGACTGATTATATTAACAGTAAAAGGAATTGTAGCACCTTTCACTTTAGCTTTAAATTGTTCCAAATTCATAAAAATTCTCTTACCAGTTTTTCTCATTATACTTGGAGAATTTCTTCAGAAACCCTAGCCATCCCACATGCTCAAAGATGGTCGCTACTTTAGTATCTGCAATGAGTTGAGTGTCATCTTTTGGTTCATATTTCTTCTTGATTCCCATGGCTGTAGAGAATTTGAGTTTCCCAATGACCCACACTATCAAAAGACCTAGCTACTAAAACCTTTAGACTTAGCTTCGAACTCACCACACTTTCAATGTTAATCAATTACTCGTCTATGCCCTGCTTCAAATTTATATCAACCTCTCAAGGATTTTCCCAATTCAGAACTGAATATCGGGATGAGAAAAATGATGTCATTTTTTTTTCCAAGGGTGGTGTAATAATTTAGTTTGAGTAACGGTCATGATGGCCTTCCTTGGAAGTGATTTATTACATCACATCACCCATTGTGCTTTTAATAACTCATAAAGCCAACAATCAAGAATTAAGTCTAATCACACATGTTATTTTGACCTTTAATAAGAAACAAAATATAATTACCATTTCCTGCTAACGTCATCCAATTGTCCTGTTGACTCATCATCCCTAAAAGTAGAAAGGAAAAGTCAACTAGAAGTAACAGTTGAAAATAAAAGTGTTTTATTTGAAAATAAGACACAATAATTGAAGGACCAACCACCATTTCCAGCTTTTCAGTTGGTCTTTTGAGAGATTTTTTTAATTTTTTATATATATTTTTTCTTTTTGGGAAGAGAGTGCCATTTCTTCGGTTTCCACTATCTTCCCTTTATTGATCTTTGAATCTAAATCATTTGATCATCATTGGCCCTTGCTCCACCTCAAATGGTGTGACAAATATTTAAATGTGTGCTAACAACTTATGTAGAGTTTTTTGAGCTATCATTAAAATATAGGGAGATGAAATTGAAGGGAGGATGAAATCATATGTGTAGGAAAAATTGATTTAGATGGATTATTCCTATGTGGACAACTTTGTTCGGTGTAGATATAATCTAAATTTTGTATTTTATATAATCTTCATCGATGTCTTAGAATAAATATTTTATAGTTGGATGTCATGATATTGTATCCGTAACTAATTTAAGGCTTCTTCTTCATGAAAATCCTATTTTCCCTCTTGTTGAGCACTTCAAAAAGGGTTTAGTCCACAATGATCAATCTTCCTTAACCCCTAGCTAGGGTGAGAACATCCTACATATAAATAGTCTAAAGAGGCCTTAGAATGATGTACTTAGCCCTCCTAGTAGGTGCATGAGAACATGTTGATAATCGATGCAATTATATATGGCATTCCCTAAAACAAAACTAGATGACTAGATGTTCCTATGATGGCCTACAATGTCTTGAACATAACACAAGGACTCAAAATGAAAGAAAAATATGGGAATTCATAGAAAACATATAAACACAAATGAATGAGGATAAAATTTGTTTAGGAACAACATGAGAATGGTTATAAAATAAATGGTTTGGATAGATGTGTTGACATGCTAATTAATCCTTGTTATTTGAGATAAGCAACCATACACATGAAGTCTTATAAAAACCATTATCAAAAACTTCTTGTTACATTTTGGCTATCTACTGTGTGAGATGGCTATATCTTATTGAATCTTCAAATCATCAAGTCTTTTGACAAAGTTGGCATACAAATGATAGGGTTATGTTATCTATCTTTCTGATCCCCTCAACAAAGTTAGGGATGGGTTTTATATCCTTCCCACCTCTCTGAGGATTACATCAAAAAGTATTATTAATAGATTATACTATTTTAAGCCTAAATATAAACCAATCCAATCATATCCGAATAGCCATGAGAATGGGAGAAAATTATTTTATATAATTGATATTCATATATATGAATATTTATCTTTATTTGGTATTTTAGGAAATCAAAGTGAACAATGGTGTTGTTTCAATCTGAGGAGTACATGCTTCACCCATTTAATCCATTTTTATTGGATTAGGAATTCCTCCCTTTGATTTTGGAACTCTTTGAATGAGTTCCGGAACTAAAGGTGTAACTTCCTAAACTATCTCGCCAGGTTCGAGTTATCTCCATTTCTTTCGGAGCTAAGTCTATTGGAATTGGAAAAGGTGGAGAACCTTGTGACAAGATTTCTTGAAAGTATATGTTCCTTGACAAATCTGGTAGTGCACAAAAATGATCTTTTAAGGCAAAATACAAGATCTCGGAAAGACACAGAGTTAGGGTTAGAACTCAAGAATAAAAGGATATTTTGATCAGTTATGAGCATTGATTCTTGATTATTTTGGTGTCAAAGTATGAAGGAGGTGTAGTGCATGGTTTCTACTTAGTATTGACTTTTGAAACAAAATATTAAGAGGTTACAAGATGTTAAATATAGTCATTTTAGTTCTACACCCACACAATACCATGTTGTGGGTTACACACTCGTATAAAGGTGTTAACAGTGATTGGAAGGTTGGAAAAATATTAGAATTCAATTAGGAAAAATAGTCATACGATAACCCACATTCATTTATTAATGAATGATCATTCACTAATTATTTACACATACCTTTTTTTTTCTCACATACCTGTACCTTTGTATTATCATGTGGTAGTGTTGTTTGTGGTATACACACTGTGTGTATACCACAGAAGAGATAAGTTTGAGCCAATTTTGGTTTTGTATATGAGTTGGTAAGTATGTAGGAGTGTCAAGTTAAGTGAATAAAGGATGTATAACTCATCTTTGGGTCCTTGAGACATGTAAGAAAGACATAAATCTATGTTAGTCCTTAACTCAAGGAAGTTACAAGTTAGTGAAACCTAGTTAGGATGATGGTTAGAGAAGTTAGTTATTCTTGGGATAGTCATTCGAATAGAAGGACAATAGTAGGAAAAAGGGTTGATCCTCGTGGAAGAGGAGGAGTGAAGTTTTTGTAATGGATATATGAAGATTGGAAGAATGATGCTCTGTTTTAGTCTGAGAAATGACTTTCAATACTGTATGACAACTTCAAATGTGTGGAAATGATACAAGAATGCATTGTCCCTATATTGTGTATATTCATTCTTTAATCCCTTGAACTGTTTCTTACATTCTAGGAATGTTCATAGAGATGATTTTACATGTTCATTGAAGGATCAATCTAGGATATTCTAACATGTGATATGAACTGAGTTGAGTGAATAGGGTGCACCATCTAGTTTACGTTATTACCATTTACATGTTTTGTTGTTCAGATATAATTTGAGCATAATTTGATGTGTTAATACAACTTTATTCACTCCTAATTGTAAAGCCCAAATGATTTATGCCCATACGTCAAAAGGAAAAAATGTATGCAATAATTCATTATGATAAGTGTCTTATAGGACATAGGTGCTTTACTCAACTTGCTTCAAAGTATATTCTACTTGCTTGAGTATAGTCTATCGTAGTTCATATGTCACGAACATAGATATGTCAAGTTATTGAGATGTTCAATATGTCAATTGATTGCAAATTTTAATTGTTATGAATAATGCTACACACTTTACTATTTAATAGTGTAGTTTACGTTATTGTTGTTCAAATATAATTTGATGTGTTGGCTACTTGCTTCAAAGTGTTGGATACTTGCTTCGGAGTATAATTTTGAAGGTGAAATAAGGTAAAAAAGTTGTGAAGGACGTTTGTTAACATCACTTTAGGTCTTAAATACTAAAAAACCAATGATAATACACTTGTGGTTTATTTGCATTCGTATTTAAAAGAGTGCCTCAACGTTGAGGACAATGAACCTATCTTCATCCATCTCAAAGATGTAGTCAGTAAATTCTTGAGTAATAATCGCTATAGAAAACCCAAATCCATTATGCTAAATTTAATTATAAATTGAAATAATCATACCATAACCCCCATTCATTTATTAATGAATGATGATTCGTTAATTATTTACATATACATGTATTTTGTTTATCTCACATAACTGGACCTTTGTAATATCATGTGGTAGTGTTGTTTGTGGTATACACATTGTGTGTATACCACATAAGAGATAAGAGGTGGACATTGTTGAATCCAATATTATACATAAAAAATTGTTAACATAAAGTGTCCAGAGATTAATACCATCCAATCTTCACCTAAATAATATGGAATCCACTTTAGCTGGTATGCAAAAAGCTTCCTCTTTACTATACCTTTAAGATATTGACATGAACAAACTTTTCTCACATAACTTTAAAATTAATACACTAGATCTATCTAGAAGGGAGACAAATAAGGGTATTAGTGAATAAATCTATAAATATTACAAATCCAAGAGGGGCCCAACTCAAATCAAATTTATATTGAATAAAAAAATACAAACAGAGCAACCAAATAATTTATTTCTCTACTCCAATTGAGCTACATTGCTGATAGAACTAAATCCATTCATCATGTAAGATCGTAACATCGTGTAAGATATTATTCATCGTTACAATTTTTCATAACATTGTGTAAGATTTTATTCATCATTACCATTTTATTTTATCTTCTGAAAGCAATCTTCCATTAAAACAAATACATAAATCCATATAGTAACTAAAAGTAAAATACAATTATCATAAGAACATGTGAGTCCAAAACATAAAGTAAAATATCATCAAATATTATTAATATTAATTGTTGATGTGTTACAAATTATAACAATAATCGGTTTTACTAACATGTGGCACTACCACATTTTTAGTTTTTTTTCTCATTACATAGGTCTGCACATCCCAACATGATTTTGTGTTGAGTTGTGGAGCTCAATTGCTTCACAAATAACATGATTTATTAACTTTCTAGAATACATAGTAACCAGCATCGATTGGGTAACTGTCGTCGGTCACCTGGGGACCGACATCGGTCAAGCAAGTAGGAACCGGTATCGGTTAGGGTAACCGACATCGGTTACTTGTGCGTGATTGTTTTATTTAACTCACGGGAATTAGATCTAACCTTTGATATAAAGTTGATCTAATGGTTGTAATTGCATAGCTAAAGTTCCCTAAGTTTTTATATGCTTATATAAGCTAAAAATATAGGGTTAGAAGGTAGAACTCATTAAGAATTAGAAGAATTATAAGAAGGAATTCTTGGAGAGAGAAAAAGAGAAGCTTGTGAGGAAGAAAGTACAATACATCCATTGAAGGTGTGGAAGATTGCAGATCTTCATTGTATATCCTCTGTGAAGTTTTGATTAATATATTGGTTGTTTCTTGGTGGACGTAGCCTACACTGGGTGAACCACGTTTATATATCTTGTGTATTGTTCTTCTAGTTTATTTTCATATTTATTGTTTGTATTCATAAATATGAATAATATATCTTACAATTTGTTGTGATTAACCCCAACAACCGGTATCATATTTTTTTGTTTGAGGTTTTGTCTATTGACAAATTTACTCATAGAGGGCTTTCGATTGAGTGGGAGCTACAACAATGATGATGAAAGATGGAAGATACAAAGTTGAGAAACTTGTCGGCCGTAATTATCGAGTTATGGAAGATGTAGGTGGAAGATTATGTAGATTGAGAAACAGGGGCGGAAAGCTTTGTGTAATTTTATTAATCTCAATCAACTAAAAAATTACAGTGAATAGGCTGCAATATTTATAGATATTGCACAGCCAAATACATCCGGGAGAATGAGTTGCACAGGTGCAACCAAATGCCAGAATAAACAAGCTTCCAATAACACCCGGGAAGCAACAATTACATAAAAACAAATATATTGTTGAAAACAATATAACAGTATGTATAAAGACAAATATGGTTGATTAACCATATAACAAAATAACAATTATTATTTAATTAATTAAATAATTTAAACTATGCAGAATTAATATTAGGATAATAATATTTAATCCTAACATTCCCCCCCTTAATTGTGCATTGTTTGAAGAGATGAGGAGAGAAATGCTCTGAACAACTCGAACTTGTCACGTCTGAGTGACTTTGTGAAAATATCTGCTCGTTGTTCAGTAGTTGGACAAAATTGAAGCTGGATGTTGTGCTTCAACACATGTTCACGTATGAAATGAACCTGAACTTCAATGTGCTTTGTTCTCTCGTGAAAAACTGGATTGCGAACAAGTTTGAGAACACCTTCATTGTCAACATACATGGTGGTTGGTTTGTCCTGTGGTATTCCAAGTCCTTCCAGTATGCGACGTAGCCAAATCGCTTCACAGACAGCTTCTCCTGCAGAACGATACTCGGCTTCTGTGGAAGAGCGAGAAACAAAGTGTTGTTTCTTACTTCCCCATGATATTGGTCCAGATCCCATAAAGAATACAAATCCAGAAGTGGATTTTCTATCATCAATGTTACCTGCATGATCTGAATCCGAATATCTAGTCAAGAAGAAGTTTTCATTCTTCTTGTATTCTAGACCAAGATCCACTGATCCTTTGAGATATCTCAAAATGCGCTTTCTTTGCTTTCCAATGACAAATTTTGGGTTCCTGCATGAACCTGGATAGATAGCTCACTGCAAAGCTGATATCTGGTCTAGTGTAGGTCAGGTAAATGAGACTCCCAATCAGCTGCCGATAGAGAGTGGCACTTACCTCAGGAGATGGATCTGAACAAGATAACTGTAATCTGTTCTCCATAGGTGTAGCAATTGGTGTGCAATCCATCATCCTAAATTTCTTGAGCGTTGTCTTGGTATATTTCATTTGAGAAACAAATATATGATTCTCTTTCTGCCATACTTCTAGTCCAAGACAGTAGTGCATAAGCCCGAGATCTGTCATGTCGAATGATCACTTAAGATCTTTCTTTGTTTCATCAATCATCTTCACTGAACTGCCAGTGATGACTAGATCATCGACATAAACTACAACAATCACCATCTCCCCCCCTTGCTTTTTGAGGTAGAGATTGGGATTGTATGGATTTCTGACGAATCCATGTTGTACGAGATGCTCATCAATCTTGATGTACCATGCCCGGGTGCCTGTTTGAGGCCATACAAAGATTTCCTGAGTCTGCATACCTTTTCTTCTTGACCAGGTACAACATATCCCTCAGGTTGAGTCATGTAGACTTCTTCTTGTAAATCTCCATTCAGGAAGGCACTTTTTACGTCCATTTGGTGAACTTTCCATCCAAACTGAGTAGCTAGAGCAAAGATCATCCTGATCGTTTTGATCTTAGCTGTGGGAGCAAATGTCTCCTCATAGTCAATGCCTTCTTTCTGTGTGTACCCCTTTGCTACAAGTCTTGCTTTGCACTTGTCCACTGTCCCATCTGCTTTGTACTTAGTTTTGAATATCCATCTGCAACCAATGGGTTTCTTCCCTGGTGGAAGATCAACAAGCTGCCAAGTGTTATTCTTCATCACTGATTGATATTCAGAATCCATGGCATCTTTCCAAGCTTTTGACTGTAGGGCTTCTGGACTGTGTAGAGGCTCGTCGATTCAATAACTCTACTCATCAAGGCAAAGTTAACTTCTTCTCTTGCTTTACTGCTGAGTCCGTGGTCCAGGGGTGGATGTATCCGGTGGAGCATCCAATCTTGCATCTCGTAATGTACTTGTACACCATTTAGGCATACGTTGACCTGTTCCCATGGGTTGTGGTTCTATCTGATCAACACCATCATCCCCATCATCACTTTCATCTTCTGAGGGAACATTAGCTTCAATTTTTACAACTGGTGAAAAATCTACATCTTGCGAGTCCGGAGGAGGAGTCTCTGCTTCCTTCTTCTCGAAAAACTCAACATCTCTGCTTGTGTAGACTTTTCTGGTCTTAGGATCCATCAGTCTGTACCCAAGAGTCTCTTCACTGTATCCAATGAAGATGAGATTTTGTGACTTCATGTCCAATTTCTTTCTGTTCTGTTTGGGTATGTGCATGCTGGCTTTGCACCCGAATACTCTGAGGTGTGCAATGGATGGTTTCCTTTTTGACCATGCTTCTTGTGGTGTAATTCCATCAAGAGTAGTTGTGGGTGCTCTGTTTAACAAATACACTGCTGTTTTTGCTGCTTCTGCCCAAAATGTCTTTGCAAGTTCGAATCATCGATCATGCATCGCACCATTTCCATGATAGTACGATTTCTTCTCTCAACAACACCATTTTGCTGCGGTGTGTGTGGAGGAGGCATTTGTCGATGAATCCCGTGAGTTTGTAGGTAGTCTCTGAACTCATCACTGGTGAATTCCCCCTCGATCTGCGGAGAGTTCTGATGTGACGACCAGTTTCTTTTTCAACTACACTTTGAACTTTTTGAATGTTTCAAAGGCTTCACTTTTCTTGCGAACACAAAAAATCCACATTTTACGTGAATAGTCATCAACACAGCATGAAATCTGGAACCACTGAATGACTTGGCTGCATTGGACCGCACTGGTCGGTATGAACCAGGTCAAGTTTACCATGAGCTCGAAAAGTACTCTTTTGGAATGAAACTCTGTGTTGTTTTCCTGCTAAGCAGTGAGGACACTTGTCTGTATCCTTCTGAAGAGATGGTAGCCCATGTACCATATTACACCGGCGAAGTGTTTCGAGATATTTGAAACTTACATGACCAAATCTCTCGATGCCACAACTGGGCTGAGGTGGAGTTTTTAGCCACAAGTGCTTGATCATTTTTGTGAATGAAATCAAGTTGAAACATTCGTCCCACATTTGAGGCTTTTGCAATTATTTTCGAGCCTCTGGATTTATCTCGAATCAAACACATTTTCTTGCCGGATTGACTATCAAAGTCAATTTTCAGGTTGTGATCTAGGAGTTGACTGACCGAAAGAAGGTTCTTTGTCAACCCAGGGACATATAGAACATCTGATAGTTTGCATTTGCGTGAACCAAGGGGTAGAGAAATGTTTCCAATCCCCTGAACTGTATATGAAGAATCATCTCCCAACGAAACATGATTTTTTGATGGCGTGTCCCTCATTGAAATAAACCAATCTCTGTGGCCGGTCATGTGTCGAGTGGCTCCCGAATCAACATACCAGACGTCACTAGATGACGTGGATGGTTCACTTGATCGAGTAGTGAACAAGAAGTCTTCATTGTCATTTGTTCTTGTTGCTCGGCAATATTACCTTCTTTGGTGGGGTCTTCTTTTCTAGTTCCCCTTTTCTCGCCCGTGATAGTTGTTTGAATGTCCCTTGTAAGATTGTTGTTGTTGTGGTCCAGAATTGCTTGATGAACCTTTCTTATAAGTGTTAAACCAACATTCTTGTAAGTCATGTCCTCTTTTGCAGATTGGACATCGCTTCTTCTGTTGATTGTCCCCATGATACTGATTTTGATGTGGGGACTTCTGATAGGATTTAGGTTTTCCTTTACCTTTTCCTTTCCATTTTTGATGTGAAGATAGTGCCTGCTCCTCTTCATCATCCTTGTTGTGCATTGCTTCCTCTTGTTGCAGTAGGTTTACTAGCTTGTCAAAACTAATTGTCGTATCTGATAAGTTTAGAGTTGTGACAAAAATGTGGTAAGAAGAAGGGAGAGCTCTCAGAACAATGGGAACGAGAGATTCATCTTTGACCTCTTCTCCTAGGGCTAGAAGTGAAGCCCTCAACTCTGCAACTCTTCTTAGGAAGGCTTCAATTTTCTCATTCTGTTTGAATTTCAATGTATGTAACTGACTCTGTAAATTGAGTATGACATTCTTGTTCTTGGCCTCATATATTGTGCTCAGCTTATCCCAAGCTTCTTTTGCTGATGTGGCATCTCGAATGTGGGCTTGCACATCGTCGGATACTCCAAACAAGATGATGAGTTTTGCTTTCTGATTTGCTCTATCAAATTGTCGTTGTTGTGTTGCATCAGTTGGTGATCTGGTTAGAGTACCAGTCACAATAGGCCAGATTTCTTCAAACTCAAGTTGTGTCTTGATTTTTGTCTTCCAAGTAGCATAGTTGCTTCCTCTGAGCAATTGTGAATCCGGAAGAAAAAATTTGGGGGCATTGGTGCCCATTTTGCAGAGATCACTGACAGGGTTTGGCTCTTATCACTCCAGGTATTAGGTCTCCCAATCTATATACCATCAGTCCGATATACCGAACCTTTCTATATACGCGCCCTTCCGATATACCCGTTGGTACGTGGAAGAAGCTTGCCCTTTCTATATACCCGTGATACGTGAAAGAGGCGTTAATGTACGTGAAAGAATTCAATACGTGGTACCAAGACAATACTGATGGGGTCTATGCGATTATTGACACCGGCTCAAAGAAATATCCTCATACGCGCGTGTAACTTCGCTATATACTCGGATAATTTCTCAATCCGGATTTATGTCTTGCAATCGTTCACAGACGGATGGGATGGTTCATAGTGTGTGCACTGTGACCTTATTACTCCCCGTCGATTTATAGGGACGATGCCCAGACGATGTTGTTGCAGCTATATTAGGTGTTAAGTGCAGTAGTAGTCGCGATGGCTTTACCTGTAAGCGCTTCCCAGAGGCACTGTATATACCGAATGTTGCGAATGAGATCTAGGATCTCGTGAGTGTTACAGAACCAATTTTTTGTTTTTTATTACAATTCTGCCAGTTTCTGAGCAGTTACAAAGTTTTGCAGTTGACTATGGCAACCTGCAAATTAGTACAATATGCAGCAGTATACAATTTACATTCAAAAATTGTACAATTTGAATGACAGGCAAAAAATTTCAGTTTCGGGGTCTTGGTGGCCTCCTGAGCCCAATACGACCCAAAATGCTAAAAATTGCAAAATAATAGCTGAAAATGCAATTTTTAGATGGGTCTCCTTTTGCAAAAAATGTCTGGAATGAAAAAACAGACCAGATGGGAGAAATTTTTTTACCCTAAATTAGGGATTTCTCCGCTAAATTTAGTTAGTTGTAACTAAATTCAAAAAAGTCTGCTAAATTTAGCAGTTCCGCCAAAATTTCCGCCAGATGCAAAAGGTGAGTTTTTGAGTGTTTTTGGTGGGATTTGACCCCCAAACCTCTCACTCCCAAGGCGCATGCACTAACCAACTTGCCCACTTAGGGCGCTTGGGCTATGAAAGGAAGGAATTTGTATTTATTGACAAGTAAATTGACTTACCTCTAAAAAAATGCGGCTTGTAGAGGCTCCACGTGGCGCATGCTGGTGAAGAGGCGTTTTTTAGGGTTCCTTTGCTCCAAATCCGGATCTGGAGCTTGTTATTTGTTATTGTTTGCTTTTGTGAAGCCGCCTCCTTCTTTTCCAGCCACTTTTCCTTGCTCAGGCCGCGTTTTCTAGCTTTCCACGCACTGATTTGCTTGTACAGGCCGCATTTTTTGTGTTTGGATGTTGTTCTTCCTTCCTTGGCCACGTTTTTTAGCTTGGCCACATTTTTTCTTTCCTTTCTTTGATTCTTGATCACTGTTTTTTCCAAATGTCTTGTGCAGGTCGCGCATGGAGTGGATATGGGCGCATTTGCTAAAAAAACATTTTTTTTTCTCCTTTGGCCGCTGTATTTTTTTTTTTGTTGTTTGCACAAACTAACCCTGCATTTCTTTGTGCAGGTCGATGGAGGCATCAAATGGCACGGGCGAGTGGAGAAGGGCGCCGATTTGGCTTAAAACAAGACGTTTCCTTGATGCAGGCCACGCAGGGTCCAAAAAAACGCGTGGAGGATGTTTTGGCCGCGTTTTTCTCTTCTTCCACTGTATATTTTGTGCAGGTCCAGCGTGGGCGCCTCCTTTTTTTTTTTATTATTCTTTGATTCACTTTTGTTTTTGCTTGTTTGTTCACTGCAGGTGCATATACACACAGACCTCCAAAACAAGCAAAGCGACTTCCAAATACAGTAAAGACAAAACCCTTATTGGAAAAAAAAAATTAGTATTATTTCCAATACCTGTAGCAAATTTTGCCTGGGGCAACCAGCACCAGTGCAAAAAAAAAATCTTCCTTCCAAGCACCTGGAAGGAATAGGAGGATGTGGGGGAGGCAGGGACGGGGCTGGGAGTTTGCACGAGGCTGCACAGGCTCTCAAATGCTGCAAACACGTCTCCAATCTCCTCTCTCTCTGCTGCTCTCTCTTCCACACCTTTACAGGGCCAGATTCTTGCTCTGGTACCAAATGTAGATTGAGAAACAGGGACGGAAGCCTGTGTAATTTTATTAATCTCAATCAACTAAAAAATTACAGTGAATAGGCTGCAATATTTATAGATATTGCACGACCAAATACATCCGGAGAATGAGTTGCAGTGCGAACCAAATGCGAAATAAACAAGCTTCCAATAACACTCGGAAGCAACAATTACATAAAAACAAATATATTGTTGAAAACAATATAACGATAAAGATGTATAAAGACAAATATGGTTGATTAACCATATAACAAAATAACAAGTATTATTTATTTAATTAAATAATTTAAACTATGTAGAATTAATATTAGGATAATAATATTTAATCCTAACATTATATGTATCAAAAAGATCTATACTTACCGTTGGATGAGAAGGAAAGACCTATAAATATGACTGATGAGGAATGGAAAATTTTTGATAGAAAGGCTTTGGGATCTATAAGATTGAGCTTGACAACATTTGTGGCTTCGAATATTACTGAAGCAATAACCATGGTAGAGTTGATGAAATATTTAGTTAATTTATATGAAAAACCTTGTGCTTCAAATAAATTTTGTTTGATGAATAAATTATTTAATTCAAAGATGGAAGAAGGTGAATCTACATCACGTCATTTGAATGATTTCCATTCTATTGCAAATAAATTAAAATCGGTTAATATTTCATTTGATGATGAAGTGAAAGAACTTTTATTCTTATGCTCTTTTCTAGATAGTTGGGATAACATTGAAATGGCTATTAGTAATACAACATATGCTACTAATATTTTAAATTTTGATGATGTGGTTAGTATAATCCTGAATGAGGAAATACACAAGAAAATTACAAGAGAATTATCATTTGCTAATGCTTTGAATGTAGAAAGTAGGGAAGGCGAGAAGGAGAGATCCAAAAGAAAGAATAATGGGAAATCAAAGTCTAAGAATGACAGATCTAAATCCAGAGGTAATAACCCTCACGGGCTGTGGAAATAAAAGACATGCAAAGAAGGATTTTGGTTCAAGGAAATCAAAGAGAATGTATTAGGGAAAGGTAAAGAGGAAACATTGCATCTTCTCGAGGTAATGTAAGATGCTCTTATTCTCTCCTTGGATAATAAATTTAATCATGGGTTTTAGATTTAGGAGCTTCTTTCCATGCTACCCCTAATAAGGGTTATTTCAAAGATTATGTCCAGGGGTAATTTTGGGCATGCTTATTTAGGAGATGATGAACCGTGAAATATTATTGGTAAAGGATAAGTTCATCTTAAATTTGAGAATGAAAATACATGGATATTAAAAATGTGAGGCATGTGCCAAGCCTCGGGAGAAATCTAATTTATTCAGGACAACTAGGTGAATTAGGTTACATGGTTACATTCATAGCCAACTCTTGGAAGGTTACCAAGGGATATCTTGTTTTATCGGGAGGAAAGAAGGTTGGAACATTTTATTTGTCTACTTATATTATTGATTCATTTTCGGTGCTATCTAATTTAGATTCGAGATGCAAGCATGTGGAATAATCGGCTAGGCCATATGAGTCAAAAAGAAATGCATATCTTGAAGGAAAAGGGTAATTTATCAGATTTGAAATATGTAGATATTGATTTATGTGAGCATTGTATATTTGGAAAGCAAAAGAGAGTGAGATTTCTCAAATTTGGGTCAACAAAAAAGGAGCAAAAATTAGAGTTTGTACACTCAGATGTGTGGGGACTAGCCCGGGTAGCTTCTCATGGATGATCCCAATATTATGTGACTTTCATTGCTGATGCCACAAGAAAGGTATGGGTTTATTGTATTAAACGTAAATCTAGTTTTTTTGAGATGTTTAAAATATGGAAATCCCTTGTGGAAAATGAATCAAATTCAAAGTTAAAATTCCTTAGATCGAACAATGGTGGTGAGTACTTTGTAGGAAGAATTATAATGATTATTGTTTAGTGAATGGAATGCATAGAGAAATAACGGTTCCTAAAACACCACATGAGAATGGTGTTGCGAGAAAGAATAAACAAGACAATCATGGAATGTGCAAGAAGCATCAGCATACATGTTGGATTATCCTTGCAGTTTTGGGAAGAAGCAATAGACATGGCGGTTTATTTAATTAACCTTGGGCCTTCAAGTGCACTAGATGGTGGAATACCAGAAGAATCTTGGATTGGAAAAGAGGTAATTCTTTCTTTTCTTAAAGTATTTGGTTCAAAAGCTTTTGTGCATGTTGATATAGAAAATAGAAAGAAGTTAGATGCTAAATCCAAGAGATGTAATTTCATTGGTTATGGCTCTGGTGATTTTAGATTCCAGTTTTAGGATTTAGAAGATTTTAAAATTGTTAGGAATCTTGAAATTTGTTGGAATGAAAAGAGAATGTACATGGATCAAGTTTTGGTACCAGGGGACAAGCTGGTTGGAAATTTTGTGGATGAAAATAATTTCTCGATTTAAAAATGACACCTACTGAGTTTTACACAATAATTGGTGTCGATTGACACCAGATGATGTCGATATCTGAATCGATGTCGGTTACGGAAGAGCCATACCCACATCGATTAGCCAAACCGGCATCGGCTATAGTTGGTGACACACGATCCACCGCATCGGAGGTGGATACTAATGTACATGATATACAGATTGAGCCTCTGACACCCCAGATCTCAGTGAGAAGGTCACAAAGGGTAAGTAGACCTCCAGAAATATTTACACCTTCCTTATCTTATTTATTATTGATTGATAGTGGTGAACCAAAGAGTTTTGAAGAATGAATGCAGGATAAAACCCACAAGAAGTGGGAGCATGAAATGGATAAGGAGCTGGAATCCATGGAGCAGAACCCAGGACAAAGGAAGAAGATGGTGGACAGAAAAGATACAAGGCAAGACTTGTGGTAAAATGATTTGCACAAAAATTAGGTATTTAATTTGGTGAGATATTTTCTCATTTAGTAAAAATGACTTCTATTCATATTGTATTGAGTTTAGTTGCAGGTAGAAGATTTACATTTAGAGCAACTTGTTGTCAAGATGGTTTTCCTTCACGGTGATTTGGAGGAATATATATATATATGCAGCTGGATATGAATTCAATGGTAAGGATAAACTTGTGTGCAAGTTGAATTAGAGCTTGTAGGGGCTCAAGAAAGCCCCACAATAATGATATATGAGGTTTGATAGTTTATGCATGAGGATGGTTATATGAGATGCGAATTTGACCATTTTGTTTATTTCAAGAATCTTGAAAATGGAAGCTATATTATTCGGTTACTATATGTGGATGATATACTTATAACAAGATCTAATATGCGGAAATTGTCGAGCTTAAAGAAAATTTAGCTCATACGTTTGCCTTTGAAGGATTTGGGAGCTACAAAGAAAATCCTTGGCATGTAAATTCTTAGAGAAAGGAAGAACAAGAAATTGTATTTGTCTCAGGAACATTATATCAATAAGGTGTTGGAAAGGTTTAATATGTATAATTCAAAACCTATAAGTACACCTATGGCTGCACACTTTAAATTATGCAAATATCAGTGTCTTACATCACATGAGGAGGTCGAGTACATGGCACAAGTTCCATTTGCTTCAACAGTTAGAAGTCTCATGTATGCCATGGTTTGTACCAAACCATATATTGCATATAAAGTGGGAGTTGTGAGTATATTTATGGCCAATCCAGGTAAAGAGAATTGGAAATTAGTCTAATGGATTCTCAGGTATTTGAGACAGGAATCCAACATAAAGTTATGCTATGGAGAGTCAAATATTTCTTTATATGGTTATTTTGATTCGAGATATGGCTGGAGATGTGGATAGTAGCGAGAAGACCCACTTTGGATATGTATTCACAAGGTGGGGCGGCCAGTTAGCTATATTTTGAGATTGCAAAAGGTTGTGGCCTTGTCTACTATAAAGGATGAGTATGTTCTTGCTACGAGAGGCTAACAAAGAGATGATATGGATGAGTAGGTTCATGGAAGATTTGGGAAAGGAGAAAGAGAATTGTAGATTATACAGTGATAGTTAAAGTGTAATTCATCTAGAAAATAACTCAACATTTCATTCAAGAATGAAACACATTCAGTTGAGATATCACTTCATACAATAGGTGTTGGAGGATGGGAAGCTAAAATTGGAGAAAATTCATACAAATAAGAACCCAAATGGATATGCTAACAAAGCTATTGGAAAAGGAGAAGTTGGAGCTACACTCCACTTCTATTGGTCTTCAATTTTGAGACTTGAAGAGGGAGAAATAGGCCAAGGAAAGGATCCAAGAATGGATTTGTATGGTACAGTGCAGTAATTTATCTCCAAGTGGGAGATTATTGAGTTGTGGAGCTCAATTGCTTCACAAATAGCATGCTTTATTAACTTTCTAGAATACACAGTAACCGACGTCGGTTGGGTAACCACCGTCAGTCACCTGGGGACCGACATCAGTCAAAGCAAGTAGGAACCGATATCGGTTAGGGTAACTGACATCGGCTACCTATGCTTGATTTTTTTATCTAACTCGGGTGAATTAGATCTAACCTTTTATACAATGTTGGTCTAATGGTTGTAATTGCATAGCTAAAGTGCCCTAAGTTTTTATATGCCTATATAAACTAAAAATCTAGGGTTAGAAGGTAGAACTCATTAAAAATTAGAGGAATTGTACGAAGGAATTCTTGGAGAGCAAAAAGAGAAGCTTGTGAGGATGAAAGTATTGTACATCCATTGAAGGTGTGGAAGATTCCAGATGTTCATTGTATATCCTTTGTGAAGCTTTGATTAATAGATTGGCTATTTCTTGGTGGGCGTAGCCCACGCTAGAGAACCATGTTATATCTTGTGTAGTGTTCTTGGTTTATTTCTTTATTTATTACTTGTATGTTTAGATATGAATAATATATCTTACAACCGGTGTGATTAACCCTAAATTTTTTAATAGTTCTTTCAAATGTTTGTGTTCTTGGTCGCCATGGTGACCACCTCTTGAAAGTTTGGCCAAGGAAACATCTTTCATTTGTAAATTTTCCACACTCATTGTTTCCGGGATTTTTGTGTCATATGTAGTTGATTCAAGTCCATCTCTATATTGGTCTTCGACTTGGACAGATCTATGAGCTTCGGCCTTACAAATTTTCTTTCTTCTTGTAGTTGTTTGTTCTCTTTTTCATGAAAAATAATTTTCTCTTCTAAAACCTTTATATGTTTTTGGTCAACTTTAGCCATCTCCTCATAAATTTTATGCAAGGAATTCTCTGGGATGAACAAATCTATGTGAAATCATTATGTTACGGTCTTCACATTTATGAAATTAATGTAAATCAAATGTCAAAGTAAATAATTTGTTACGCTTCTCACCTCCAAAGATATTGGAATACAATGCATTCCTTCTCCTCTTGGATGCAAAAATGTCACTATCAAAATTTTCAGCATTTTCCAATGGATCTTTGTCAAATCTGATTTCTTCTCGTTACTGGGAATTTTAGACCAAACCATCGTAGGTTTCTATATGTATTATTTTTTCCAATACTAGAAGTTTGTCTTACCCAAAATGAAGTAATGAAATAAGGAAATTTTGACGTCATATTTTAAAATAAATGAGATAAACAATCGAAGTTAGCTCATAAACAAAATGTGTTACTCACACAAGAAAAAACACCTCAACTCTACAAAAAATAAATGAACTATTAAAAATAAATGAACTTGTTGAAATAAAACGTCACATTCATTTCCGATATGATAAATAAACCATGTTGTCAAGAAAATGGAAAAGTAGGGATTCTTGAGTTCAAGTTGACTCATGTTTGGTTTCTTTAGAATGATAAAACAAGAGTAATAGCATGTTGATGATTCAAACAAAGAGACGGTAATGAATGACACTCCTAACACTCAAGGATTAAAGAATTTGTTATCTCCTTTTTGCATGCAAGTATAACCTTGATGAGACTAATCTATGAATAGGAATTCGAATGTAAGATCGAGTGGTATTAATGTTTGTTATGAATCATTTTAGAATAGAAAGGATGTTATAAGATGGACTCAAAATATTGAGGTGTATTTCACCAAGAATTGAAGATTGTGAATAAAATAATACCTGAGAAGAAAGTGCTTTCAGACTGTGACCAGGGGTATCTACATGATAGGTATGCATGAAATCCAAAAATGGAAAATTCATGAGTCTTCATCATTACTAGTAATATTATTTCAATGGAAAAGGTCTCATGGATCTACATTTAATTTTTGAGACTTTGAAACCATGCATCAAAAAATTTATTAAACATTAAGTGTTCTCGGGCTATTCCATTGTGCACAATCTAGTTACAGCTAGGGCACGAGTTTTGGGAATGGAAACCAAAGAATCTGTGTCTGAGACTTCAAAGTATTAACGAGGAGATGATTTTCAATGGAATAAGGAAATTTTGACACCATCTTTTAACATAAATGAGATATAAAATCAAAGTTAGCTCATAAACAAAATGTGTTGCTCACACACAAACAAACACCTCAACTCTGCAATGATGAAATGAAATTGTAGAAATAAAATGTCACCTTTAATTGCAGATGTGATAAATAAACCAGTGAAAAATATGAAATTACCTTAACTAAGCTTGATGGATGGCAGAAAATGGATTCAAATCTCACCTGCAATACAAATAAAGAACAATGTTAGTCTGCTGCTATAAATAGAGGAAATAAACGGTTCACATGTTAAGTATTTTTCTAATTCACATGATGGTTGAATAAGGTGGGGAGAAGATGCGATGATTACTTGTTGTTTTCATTGTGCTACCAAATGGCACATACAAACAAAAAAACAAAAAAATGTGGTAGCTATAATCATAAATAATCCATTGTGGTGCCACATGGCACATTCAAACAAAAAAACCTTTGTGACTAGTATAATCATGAATAATCAACACATTATGATGCCACATGGCACATTAAAACAAAAAATATTTGTGAAAAGTATAATCATGAATAATGCACCCATTGTGATACAACATGGCACATTCAAACTAAAAACACTTATGACAACTATAATCATGATTAAATCCAACAAATACACAATTAAAACACATGTTAATGTCAATGTTATTATATTAAAACAAGCCACAATTGTATCAATTAAAACTTTGTCACTAAATTAATGTTATTGTTTTGAAATAATTTGGTTAGTAGCATGAAATCAGTTTTTCCTCTATTGTCTAGTACACGCAAGGGAGGTAATTCTTTCAAAATATGCTTCTTGTTTTTAGGTTATTATGTATCGAGTCTGGTGTCGATCCTATACTTGGTGCTTGCCTTGATTTTTAGTGAATATTGCATCATCTTGGAAAATTTAAACAGTTTGTGCTACTATAATTGATAGAGGCTAATAATAATGCAAATCCAAAACTTCATGTAAAACATTTCCAAACAACCTATTACTTGATGATGTGGCTGGTTAAGATGCATTTTAGAAAGTTTCCAAATGGTATAGCTATTGAAAACATCAGTCAACATGTCCGTGAAAGAGGTAGGAAATAGTAGAGGGAAATCAGGATCGGTGACACTGAGGATATTAACAATGGCACAATCTGATGGAACTTTCCTCCCATGGCAAGTTGCATCAGCACTGACATTGTGAATTTTTCCATGGCCCATCAATTCCTCAAACATACAGATATCCACCACATCACTAATAGATGGTACCATGTTGGGAACTACTATGGATGTAGTAGGAGTAGAATAGGAATGAATTATAGGAATATTTGCTAGTCTTTTGAAAGAATTATGGTAGTTAGTCCAAACAAAAATAAATTTATATACTATAACTTTATTCCTATTTTTAATACTATTTATATCGTAACACGATTCACAACATAGAATCTTGATTCCACTTCGCATAGAGGTTACCTATAAATCCTCATGTACCGAGAAGATGCTCCTCCCCTTCTCTCTTGAGGCCACTAGGAGACATCTACAATCATTGCACATTAAATTAGTTGTAGAAAGTAGCAAAATAAATCATAATTAAATGTTCTTGTATATGTGAAAAAAATAATGAATTGATATCTAATCATTCACACCGTAAGTAGGGTACATATTTATCTCCTCGTTCTCCTCTCTCCCATGGGTCCCAGGATAATGTCTGCACGATCGATGAATTGTAGGGTGCATAAGTTTCTAGAGACCTAGTGGGACTGAGTTATACTTTGAGAAGTCCTCAAGAAGGTAAGAATTTATTTTACATTTA
Organism: Taxus wallichiana var. yunnanensis; assembly: GCA_018340775.1. Classification (NCBI taxonomy): domain Eukaryota; kingdom Viridiplantae; phylum Streptophyta; class Pinopsida; order Cupressales; family Taxaceae; genus Taxus; species Taxus wallichiana. Next base: position 265,593,311 of record CM031236.1, read on the forward strand.
CGAGTGGGACTAACCCTTTTAATTGATCTCATATTATGCACTCGAATCAATTAAACAAGGTTATTAGATAATAAAGTGGAGAATAAGGGTTAAGATCAAAATTTGAGTATGATAACTTGTTAAAAGGGAGTTATTTAGTGATCCAGAGATTTAATTTAGATTTTATAGAGAAAAGATTCTATTGAATGTGTCTTTGAGTGTTGGCTCTATACCAATCTTACTCCTTAAATCATCAAGATCCCTTGAAAGGAATGTGCAATAATGATATGTTTTATATTTTAATCCATAATTCCACCATTTGAGCCTTTTAAATCCTCCAACAAAAAACCAAAATTCTTATTGAATCTTTTAAGGGAATTTTTCAAGTTGGTTGCTTCAAAATTTCGGATCAAATTCGGTGTTTACGACCTCAAATTCACATACCCTATCAAAATATTTAGTGAAGGTTTATGGGGACCCGACTACGAAACTTTGGCATAAATTTCTTTAAACTTGATGTCACGACTCATAATTTCAGCTGAGGCTTTGTTTACATCTAGTCCAAAAATTAACTTACCAGGGGAAGCAAAATCATTCACATTATCTTAATACTTACCTCTCTTTCTAGGTTCATGTTTCATTTTTAACCAAATTCTCCTAATCACAACTTCTAAATATGGTGGAAGGATTAAAACTTCAACATACATGCATCCTCTTTCGATAATCCTCTTATTCCAAGATGACAACTCCCACTTATTGAGCTCTCAAAGGATGTGTTACAATGTTATACAATTTATTCGTATCTCCGTGATCATCTATACCATCACTGGGAAATTTCAAGTATCCATGTCATCACAATAATTTTCTCATCACTCTTGCTATATTATTTATCAACTAAGTAGAATTCATAATGTTGCATAGAGATACCTATTCATAAAACATACATTTACATGCAAACAATAAAACTTACAAATCTCAACATAAGAGTTCAACAAAAATCAGTCTTACACTACTATACAAGAGCATGCATCCTTTCCTATACTCCTCCACAACACATAATTACATATCAAACTACTATACCAAGAATGAGACACAAGAAAAACACACATGTTTCCCACTCTCCTTGAAGAACCTAGCACACAAGAAGAAGATCATAAATGAGCCTCAAACTATTGTATTTGTTAGTCAACCTTTCCAAGACGCAAGAAATGATATCGAGTAATGGATCTTTACATTTTACCTTTAAATGTACAACTTTATTTGACCCCTACCATCCATAAAAACCTTCTCACACAAAATCACTTGTATGGATTTCGAAGAAGGTACTAGGGAGTGATGTAGTCTTAAACAAGTCTTAAGCTTCCTTTGTCATCAAGAACTTACTCCAATCCTCATAACTATACAAACTAAATCTCCTATTAATATCAATCCATTATACAATTACAGAATTTAAAATCCAAAGATTACACCCTTATCAAATGCAAACATACGAGTCATACCTAAGTAATAAGGAATAATAGTGAACAAAAATCAATCTACAAGAACCAAATGCTAACCACATTGCTCAAGATCACCTTGTATTCACTCAAAGAATCAATAATATTATTTGAGATGTAGAAGTGTATACATATACATATGTAAATACTGAAATCATGTCAAATTATAAGTGAAGATACGATCCAGAGTAGGGCTAGTAAAGCAAGAACATAAAGAGAAGAGTCTCAAGTGATTATAAGGTCAAATAAAGGATCAACTTAAGATTTACCATTCCCTTCATTTCTCACACAGTCACATCAGCGATTAGTTGAAAAGGTGCCACCGCATCACCCACTTGTGATGAACCAACCTACTAAATAACGAATTTTTTATTACAATGGTTTTATAACAAATACTATAGATTATAATACACATATTTTTGGTTCACTTTTATTTACCTCATCTTCTTTTACATTGGTTAGTTTCATTGCTAATTTTTTAAATATTTTTCATATAGATGCAACATGTCTTCCTCCTACATACATATTGTATCAATGAAAATGTTAATGAAGGATTCATGAACAAGTGTTTAGATAACAAAAATAAATATAAAAATGACTAACTTACGTCATGAGTCACCTCTACTAGTTATTTTGGGAATGACCCCCTCCATTGCTACATCCATCTCACCCTCCTCAACATTTGAAGATAATGACATGTAACTTATAAGAAATAAATAATACTTATGTGCTCACAATGCGAAAAGAGTGAAATGAAAGTGTTACTCAAACTTACCATGTTTTTCTTCTTTTCTCTCAAATCCAATATGTATGCCCTCCTCTTAGTCCTCACAGTCTCTGAATCATATTCCTTCATGGCAAAGTCAACCTCTATCTTGGAGCGTCTGCTAAGCTTGTTGAATGATGCCTTCCCTTCCCTTTTGCAAATATGGTGTATAACGCATCGCCTCTGCAAAATATAGCACACATGTAACACACCCTCAATGTATCCCTCTCTCTATTCCCTATATTGCCTCCACTTTTTGGAGGCCCTCCAAGGATACTTGCCAGTAAAATTTCTCCCTTTCCTCTCAGGGAGAACATGAGGGAGGGAATGGGCATTTTCTGTGGATATTTAGCAGCCATAGAGTGTAAAAGTTTCTGTCACAACTGGGGTACTCACAATAATAAATTATTCAATCCCCATCATGCTCCCTCCTATAGTGAAGAGGATCTTATTCAGTAACATTGTATAAACAATTAGTCACTAATGGACATATATGAAAATAATAAATTACAATATTTATTATGCCCTTAACCTATTGCTTGTATTAGGATATGAGTAGCCGACTTGTGGCTTACCATATCATTTATACTTTCTCATGCTTAGTAGGTCAGCCTTGGTGATGGCCATCACATATGAATGTTATATATAGGGGATTGTAGGTAGTAGTTCATCATCATTCGAGCATTTGAGTCTTATTGTATGGTTTGGAGGTTTCCCCCTCGAAGTGGAAAAGCTATTTTAATTACAAATTAAGATCATTTATCTACAATATTATGTTCTTTGGTGTTCTATTTATGCTCAAAATATGCATTATACAAGTAATTTCATTACAAGTGGTATCAGAGCTACAATTCGGGCCAAATTTAGGGCAAAACCCTACTTTTTTGTTTCAAATATATCTTGTGAACCGAGAAAGAATTTTTTTGAGATGGTTCTATTAGAGTTACTGAATAATTCCAAGTATGATTCCTTGAAAAATTCAGATTTTTTAATTTATTTTGCAAATATATCGCAACTTTAGGGTTTTTCATAAAATCGCTCCCTAGGCTTAAATTTTTGGAATTTTTCCAAGTTATTTACATTTTCGGAAAGCCTTAAAAAATATTGGTAGTATCTTCTTTGTGTTTTTTCCTATTCATCCAAATTTGTATTGAAACCCTAAACCCTAGGGTTTGACATCATGGCAGGGCCTTCCACAAGAGCAAAAAGAATCTGGTCACTCTAGGTAAAACCCCAGATAAAGATGGGATAGTGATAGAAGATTTGGAGTCAGAAGGGGTAAATACAAATTCTTCAACACTAGGGTTTACCTCAATTGATCATAAGGTGAGCCAACTCGAGTATGAACTGTGAAATGTACAATTTGAGATGGCCTGTAAAGGATACATAGACCAAATCAATCAGTGGTTGGATGACATCATACAACATGTAAAGGGTAAAAAGTATGTCCCAAATCAGTCCTAACTCAACCAAGGAGGATCTTCAGTTCAGAATAATGGGAAAAATAACCATGTTGGATCACTTTTCTAGCCCAATCAGAATCCAACTTATTCACAACCACGGAACATGATGCCAAAAGTGGAGATGCACAAATTTGATGGGAAGGATCGACTAAATTGGATGAATAAAATGGATAACTTATTTGAGTTACATCAAACCCCATCAGAAAAAAGGTGACCTTGGCATCCCTGTATCTTGAACCAAACCAATTCATCTGGTATAGATGTTTGTGTGCTCGATGCAAAAGAGTGGTCTCGAGTGTCACTAGGATATTTTTACTAAGGAGTTGCAATTACACTATAGTTCTAGTGTTTTAGATAACTACTTTAGTCAATTGGAAAAGTTAAGACAAACAAGATCAGTCAAATATTATGTGCATCAATTCTAGAACCTATCCTTAAGGGTGGATAATATTACAGAAGAGAACCTGAATGACCTGTTTCTTGGGGTCTTAAGGACCACATTGAGCATGAGGTACGTATGTTTAATCCACTCAAGATTTTTGATTCTATTATCATGGCACGTAGAACAGAGGAAAAATTATTTGCGGTAGGAGGAATCCTTTCACCGATACCAAAGACTGCAGGTACCCCTTCCCCATCATCCACTCAGCAGCGAATTAGACCGTGACTTCTCAACAAATGGAAGAAAAAAGAGAAAAGGATTATGTTTTAACTACGACAACAAATATGGATTGGGACACAAATGTGTTGAGAAGAAGTTTTTCTATATTGAAGGAGGAAATGAGGATGAAGAGGAAGCTGAAATTATAGGAGAAGCTGAGGAACCAATAGAAGATGAAGTAGAGGATCACCAACCTACAATTTCTTGTCATGCGTTGTTAGGTATTAGTACTCCTCAAACACTCAAGGTTATTGGATATCTCAAAAAATAGAAGGTGACAGTGTTGATTGACTCGGGAGTACTCATAACTTCATAAATAGTAAGTTAGTTTCCCGCCTCAATTGTTTTATTTACCCAGCTCCATAAATGCAAGTTATGATTGCGGATGGTGGGACAATCAAGTGCACAAGAAAGTGCCATAGTATCAAGATTTCCATGGGAGACTACATGTTAGACTCACCTATGTTTTTTATTTCTATGGGAGGGGAAGATATTGTTTTGGGTGTCCAATGGCTCATAACCTTGGGTACTATAGAAATGAATTTCCAAGAATTGTTCATGCGATTTCATTTAGAAGGAAGAAAAATACAATTGAAAGGGATGGTAGCTAAGTCTCCACATATTATTAGCTCTCATCAGATGCAAAAGGTTCTTAGAAAAGGAGTAGATGGATTTGTAGCAAAGTTATTTTCTATAGAGGTACAAAATATAGAGTCTTCAATGTCACTTGATCTTGAAGATTGTTGATGCTCACTCATCTATTTTTTATGTAATTCCTAAGGGACTACCACTAGTTAGGGATCATGATCATGTCATTCGGTTGATTCAAGGGAGCTAACCACCTAACATCGAGACCATACAAATAACCATATTCCCATAAAAGTGAGATCGAGAAAATGGTACAGAAATGTTGAAGGTAGGTATCATCAGGCATAGCCAAAGTGCATATTCTTCACAAGTGGTCATGGTATATAAGAGGGATGAAACATGGAGGATGTGTCCAGATTACCGAGAACTCAACAAGTACACCATCAAAGATAAGTTTCTTATTCTAGTAATTGATTATTTAATTGATGAATTGCATAGTATTATTTATTTCACAAAATTAGATCTTCATTTGGGGTACCATCAAATAAGAATAAGAGAGGAAAATGTTCATAAAACAACCTTCAGGACTCATGAGGAACATTTTTATTTTTGGTAATGCATTTTGTTTTACAAATGCTCCTCAACATTTCAAAGCTTTACGAACATTGTTTTTAGGCCATTTTAAAGTAAATGTGAATTATTTTTCTTTGATGGCATATTGATTTACATAAGACATGGGAAGAACACTTGTAACATGTAAATAAAGTTTTATAAGTTTTGGAGAAACGTAATCTCTGTGAAAATCCAGCCAAATTTTATTTTAGTGTATAAGAGGTAGAGTACTTGGGTCACATTGTATCCCATGAAGGTGTTAAATTTGATCCTCAGAATATCAAAGCTACGGTGGAATGGCCAAGGCCTAAAAGTCTCAAAAATCTCTTAGGGTTCCTAGGACTAACAAGGTACTACAAAAGATTTGTGAGGGGATATGGTAGAATCATAGCTCCACTCACTGCATTGTTAAAGAAGGATGCCTTCCATTAGATAGACACAACCACTAAATCCTTTGAGTAGTTGAAGGAAGCCATGTGCACCACCCCAATTTTGGCTACTCCCAACTTCTCAAAAACCTTCATTGTTGAATGTGACGCTTTAAGATCAGGTTTGGGAGTATTATTAATGTAGGAAGGAAGACTAATTACATTTAAGAGTCGCCAATTCAAAGGAAAAGATCTTCTAAAACTTTTCTATGAGAAAGAAATGATGGATATTCTTCATGCACTCAAGCAATGGAGGCCCTATCTAATGGGTAGAAACTTCAAGGTAAAAACTGATCACGATAGTCTCAAATACTTTTTGGAGTAAATTTTATCATCTGAGGAAAAACAAAAGTGGGTAACAAAAATGTTGGGTTATGGTTTTAAAATCATATACAAAAAGGGTAAAGAAAATGTAGTAGTCGATGCACTATCCAGAAGGGATACATCCGTAGATGCCTTACTATGTGCAATGTCCATATTGAAGGCCAATTGGGTGGATGAAGCAAGATAGGAATGGAAGCAGGACAAGGATACACAATCTCTAATATAGAATATCAAGCAAGGATCTATAACATCTAACATATTTGAGTGGAAAGGTAATGCCCTATGGTACAAGGATAGGTTATTCTTGTGTAAATATTTTGTGTTGAAGCATAAGATTCTTGCAGAGGTACATGTATCACCTATTGTAGAGCAGTCTAGGTTTTGAAGACATATCATATAATAAAATAGAATTATTTTGGGAAGGACTTAAGGGGGATGTACAAAATTTTGTATCAGAGTGTTTGGTGTGCCAACATAACAAAGGTGAAACCATTAAGACACCAGGTCTATTGCAACCATTACCAATTCCTAGCCAAAGATGGGAGGAGGTCTCCATGAATTTCATCACAGGATTTCCTTGTTTAGAGTGTAAGAATGTTATTTTGGTGATTTTGGATAGGCTCACAAAATATGCCCAATTTTGTTCCTGTCTCATCCATTTGCATCATCCATAGTCAGTCGCAAATAGTTTTTAGAGACAGTTTAAAGGCTACATGGAACCCCAAAGATAATTATAAGTGATCGTGATCCTATTTTCACAAGTAATTTTTGGACAAAATTATTTACATGTTTGGGTACTCAGATAGCTCAAAGTTCATCTTACCATCCTCAAACCGATGGGAAAATGGAAGTGGTTAACAAATGCTTATAGGGATATCTACATTGTTTTGTATCGGATAAGCAAGAATGGTGGGTTAAATAGCTACCACTTGCGAATGGTGGCATAACACATATTTTCATACCTCTTCTCAAATGACCCCATTTTTAGCATTATATGCTTACCATCCACAATTTATCATTTCTTCCTTGAGGGTGCAAACTAAGGTTAGAGATGTTGAAGAACACATTCAACATAAACAATAGGTTTTGGATGGTTTGAAGGAGAATTTGGCATTGGAAAAAAGGATGAAACAACAAGCGAGATCAACACCGTAGTGGAAGACATTTTGAAATTGGTGACTGGGTTTTGTACATCTACATACTTACAAGAAGATGTCCTAGAAGCAACAACAAAAGGACAACAAACTTGCTCCTAAATATTATGGTTCGTATCGGGTTCTACGAAAGATTTGAAGTGTTGCTTATAAACTATAGTTTCCTCAATCTTCGAGCATACACCCGGTATTCCATGTCTCCTTCTGAAGAAGGTTATTGGATAGAAATTTGCAACCCGAAAGAGCTACCAGAACTTGATGAGGAGGGAAGACTCATTTTGGAGCTAGATAAGATTCTACAAACACATACTAAGAGGTGAGAACCGAGACATTAAGGAATATTTTATCAAGTGGAAGAATCGAGTATAGAAGATGTGACCTAGGAGGATGAAGGTTTTTGCGGTAGCATCCAGATTATTCAACATTGAGGACAACGTTGGTTTGAAGGGGAAGGGAATTCTACGCCTTTAACCTATTACTTGTATTAGGATATGAGTAGCCGACTTGTGGCTTACCATATCATTTATACTTTCTCATGCTTAGTAGGCCAGCCTTGGTGATGGCCATAACATATGAATAGTATATATAGGGGATTGTAGGTAGTAGTTCATCATCATTCAAGCATTTGAGTCTTATTGTATGGTTTGGAGGTTGCCCCCTCGAAGTGGTGAAGCTATTTTAATTGCATATTGAGATCATTTATCTACAATATTATGTTCTTTGGTGTTCTATTTATGCTCATAATATGAATTATACAAGTAATTTCATTATAATATTCAATTCACTTATTTTACCTCATCAATGACAATACCATCCTCTACATGGCACGGAGTAGCAACACTAGGTGCATCCTCCTGCAATAATCATTCCAAAAATCACATAGTGAGTCATACAAACTTGTTACGCACATACATAATAATATATAATCAAATTAAATTAATTTACGATAACAAATACAATGTTAAATTAAAGTAATTGTATCTCCTTTATAACTATATCATCATGTACATGTGACGGTGAAGCAACATTATTCGCAGCCACCTCATCATCCTTAACTCAACAATCCATACCATATAATTTTTTTACTGACATAATAAATAATACCAAAGTCCAACAAATTTTAAACAATAAATGTTAGAATGATTATTAGATAAAGTACACACGCGTACCAAAGAAGATATCTAAAGGTAAAATTTCCACCTTTGTCATTTTGATCTTACGAGTTGAGGCCCAGCACAAGTTTCTAAAATAAGATTACGTTAGTTACTTAATGTTTAATTTTTAATGCAAAAGATAATACAATTATTTATTTTTTAAATGCAGCAATGGAAAAGGAAAATGAAAAGCTTGTATTCTTACCTACGATGAAGATGCAATGTCTGTGACATGCTAACTTCACAAAATCAACCGCAACATTGGCTAAATAAAAATGATCACAAACAATCATAATTCAGCTTAATAATAACATTTTGGATAGATATAGTGCCTACATGTATTTTCCTAAGAGTACACACCATAGCAGTATGATGACTCCAAGTTCCAAGTATCTTGCGATAACTATCGCATTATATCTCTGACGGGCCGCATAATTCCTGCCATAAAAAAATCTATGTCTACCATTACACAAATGCTTCACAAATAGCACGTATTAAGCCATTAAATAACTACAAACATAATTGTACATAACACAAAAAGGAAATACAATGTGTACATATATCATATTACAATGTCATCCATGGAAAGTGCTAACAATGCTACCACTTCTTCATTTATTCTGGCCCTAGACACTTGACATACATCCAACCTGCCTCTATTGACTTTTACATGTACATATGAACATTTCACAAAGCAAGATACAATCTCTAGTGCTTGAACATGAAGAAGAGAAATATTTACATGTTTACATTACTATACACCATTCATTTGATTAACAACACTCATATCATGAGAAAACACACAAATGTTTCAAACTTCATGACGTAACGCTTCCTCAAGACCCAATATCAAGGCCCTATACTCATCCCGGTGGATGGCATCTCCCATAATGGTGCCTCTCTCTACTTTATTGTTGTCATCAAGGTCATATAATATGAATGATGAACATGTCATATTTTTAAGCATTAGACACCCCATGAATTTCCAATCTCCAAATGACAACCATGTTTACCTTTACAATGGACAAACATATATCGTAAGCAACAAAAGACAACATGTTTTTTCTTTTTTCATTTTCAACACTAAAAATTTATGAATTTACAATCTCCAAATGGCAACCATGTTTACCTTTATAATGGACAAACATATATCATAAACAACAAAATACAACATGTTTTTTTACATTTTCAACACTACAAATTTGAACTTTTCAATACAACTATCTACATTCCAAGACATATATATAAACGTGTGTGTGTGTGTGTGTGTGTGTGTGTGTGTGTGTGTGTGTGTGTGTGTGTGTGTGTGTGTGTGTGTGTGTGTGTGTGTGTGTGTGTGTGTGTTTTTATATTTTTGTGTTAGTTGTGGTATATAATTTTTTTGAAAATTTTAAAATTTGCTACTTATTTGAATTAATGAAAAATATGTATATGTATGCGTATGTAGATGTATGTGTATGAATATGTAAGTGTCACAAATGAGCCTTACACTATCCTGGCTATAGGATCACATGACCTGCATCCATATTGCATGATCCCCATGCATATACACCATGCATATACATCACACTTCCAAACAATCGCTGCGCCCAGGTGAGGCATGATACCACACGGAGAAAATTTTTTTGCCACCGAAATATTTCATATTCATAAGCTTGCATACACATACATGTACAAACACACACACACACACACACACACACACACACACACACACACACACACACACACACACACACACACACACACACACACACACACATGCATTTGTATATGTATGTGTATACATATGCATATCCATATACAAACATATATGTACATACATGTACAAGTATACATATACACATGTATATGTGATGGTCTCACATACATGGATATTTGTATTGTCATATGATATGTTGTTTTTGTTATATAGACACACATACGATAGAAATGGATGATCATGTCTTCGTTTGCAAGTAAATGACTAGGTTTTGATTGTGGCTAGTGTATATAATCTTGTCTTGGTTGGATAGCCAATTAATACGATGTCTATACTCTTGGTTGTTTTGATTTAAACATGATTATAGTTGTCATAATTATTTTTTGTTTGAATGTGCCATGTGGCATCACAATGAGAACAACAGGTAATCATTACAACTTGTGCCCAATTTGTTCAACCATCATGTGAATTTGAAAATAATTAACATGTGAACCTATTTTTCATCTATTTATTATAACGGTTGTTCATTGTTAGCATTTGTATTGCAGTTAAGTTTTGATTCCTTCGATAATTTTGATATCCTAGTTGATTTACATGCTACTATTTTGGATTTATACAATATAATGTTATATTTACAAAGCATGATCATACACAAAAAAACATCTATAAATCCTGAATAACATATTATTATCATCCATAATTTCTATTTCACCACATTCATTGACTAGCCAGCCAAGACAATTGTATAGACAAATTTTTATCTCTCTTATGTGGTATACACACAGTGTGTATATCACAATCCAAAATACCATATATAAGTATTTCTATTGATACTATAATTACATGTTTTCCTCTAAAAAACTTCACAAATATATAGAACAAAATAATAATAATAAATGTCTATCTATGAACAACTTTAAAATCTGAAAATTGCATAGCGCCTGAATGTTTTTTTTAAGATCTAATGTTTCTCCCTAATTATACGGAGTGGAGTTTAAAATCTAAAAATTGCATAGCACTTGAAAGCACTATATCACAGGACCCACATCCATATTCATGATGGCCCCGCATATGCCCCATACACATGCATCACACTTTTCCCAAGAGTCACCTGCCAATGCACAACACTACCATATGATAAGATAACACGAATGTCCTGGTATGTGAGACATATATGTATGTATATGTATACTCATACATATGTGTACATATACATGTATAAACATACATATACATGTATAAACATATATATACATGTATAAACATACATATATGAATATAGATATATATGTATGTACAGGATCACATGGCCCCATACTAATGACCATAAGATGTCATACCGAATGGCATACATGCATAGCTCTCTACGGGACTCGCATCCTCCTCCATGGCATCCAGTCTATCAACCTAGTCACCATTGGAGCTGGCTATCCTAGCAACAGGATCACATGACCTCCTGTGGCTATCCTAGTGATAGGATGCCCATACCCCATACATGCATGCATGAGTGAGGTGGGACCTACCTTGGCTGAGGTGGTGCAGTTTAGTTTTAACATAATATATGTGTTTGAAAAAGAAGTGTGGCATGCAACAAGTGTTGGGTGGAGTGGTAGGCATGTATGCTTGTATTTAGGAGGTCATGGGTTCGAATCCCACAAACCACAAAAATATCTAGGATTCAAACCCATGACCTCCTAAATACAAGCATACATGCCTACCACTCCACCCACATGTTGCATGCCATACTTATTTTTCAAACACATATATTATGTTAAAACCAAACTGCACACCACCTCATCCAAGGTGGGTCCCACCTCGCGCATGCATGCATGCATGCATGGGAATGGGCATCTGGAGTGCGTGCGTGCTATATCCTATTGCCAGGATAGCCACAAGTGTCATGATTCTCAAAATAGTCACACAATTCCATTCCCGAGGTCGATATGAAAGCGGATACATGAAAACAAATGATGGGATGAGGAAAGGATGTTAGAAGTTGGAAACATTTAATGCAAAGCTTTGTCAACAACTCATGCCAATTCTCAAGGCTGATTCCAGGGCACTATATGGAGAAGAGGCAATGATTACATGTGGTTGTCATTGTGTTGCCTTCATACAACATATGTGAGACACACACACACACACACACACACACACAGAGACACACGAGATATATATATATATATATATATATATATATATATATATATATATGTATGTATGTATGTATGTATGTATGTATGTATGTATATATGTACATGTATACTCGTACATACGTGTACATATACATGTATATGGATATGCATATGCATGCATGAACATACATATGCAATTACACAAATATATTTACGTACACGTACATGTATGTACGTGTATATGTATATGTGAATGTATTTGAGTAAGTGTCACAATAGATTCCTTGACTACCCAAGAAACATAAGAGTATAGAAAGTTTTTACTTTGTTATGTGGTATACACACAGTGTGTATACCACATACAACACTACCATATGATAATACAAGGTATGTGAGACATATGCATATACATATGTACATGTATACTCATACATACGTGTACATATAAATTTATATGGATACGCATATGCATGCATAAGCCTACATATGAAATTATACACACACACATAATACACACACACAAACACACACACACACACATAACACACACACACACACACACACACACACACACACACACACACACACACACACACACACATATATATGTACATGTACATGTATGTACGTGTATATGTATATGTATGTATAGGTATGTGTATGTATTTGAGTAGGTGTCACAACATATTCCTCGACTACCCAACAAAGAGTAGAGTATAGACATTTTTTTCTTTTATGTGGTATACACACATTGTGTATACCACGTAAAACACTACCATATGATAATACAAGGTATGTGAGACATGTACATATACATATGTACATGCATACTCATACATACGTGTGTCTAAAAATGTGCGAAGTGCCAACTCACAGTTGAATCCGATGACGACAAATTTTCTTTGACCGGTAATGGTCCACGTTGGCAGGCGACTCTTGGGAAAAGTGTGATGCATGTGTATGGGGCATATGCGGGGCCATCATGAATATGGATGTGGGTCCTGCGATCCTATCGCCAAGATAACGGGAATAGTATATATAATTTTTATTCTCTATTATGTGGTATACACATAGTGTGTAAACCACGTACAATACTAGCATATGATAATATAGGGTATGTGGGACATTTACATGTATATATGTATATGTATACTCATACATACATGTGTGTATGTGCATGTATATGTATACATATGAATATGTATGTATTCAATTATATATCACAACAAAAATTCCTTAACCGCCCAACAAAGTGATGAGTATAGACCGTGTTTTTTTCCTTTTCTGTATGTGGTATACACACAATGTGTATACCACATACAAAATACCATATGACATATGATAATACAAGGTATGTGAGACACATACATATACATATGTACATGTATACTCATACATACATGTGTGTATGCATGTGTATATATATACGTATGTATATGTATGTATCACATCAACAGATTCCTTGAGTTCCCAACAAATTGAAGACTATAGACAATTTTTTTAATCTGTTATGTGGTATACACACAAAGTGTGCATACCACATATATCACTACCATATGGCATATGATAATACAAGGCATGTGATAATATAAGGCATGTGAAACATGTACATGTATATATGTATATGTATACTCATACATAATTGTGTGTATGTGTGTGTATATGTATACATATGTATATGTTTATATTTGAGTATGTATCACAACAACAGATTCCTTGACTACCCAACAAAGTGAAGAGTATAGATAGTGTTTCTTTCTCTGTATGTGGTATACACATAGTCGTATACCACATACAACACTACCATATGATAATGCAAGGCATGTGAGACACATACATATACATATATACATGTATATCCGTACATACGTGTGTGTATGTGTGTATATGTATATGTATGTATATATATGTATTTGAGTATGTATCACAACAAAAAATTCCTTGAGTACCCAACAAATTGAAGAGTATAGACAGTTTATTTTCTCTATTATGTGGTATACATACAATGTGTATACCATTTTGGCCTTCAATTTTTTTCCATCTTTGTAGACATGACTCCTCCACTTGAAATTTATTGTAATATCATCCACACAAGCGGTTCATCACTACACTATATATCTAGCATATTATCACCTAAATTGTTTGATACTTTTGGTTCATTGATTGCAAGTATAGTCTACTTGCTTGGAGTGAAGTCTACATACAACACTACCATATGATAATACAAGGTATGTGGGACATGTACATGTACATATGTATATGTATACTCATACACACATGTGTGTGTGTATACGTGTATATGTATGTATTCGAGTAGGTATCACAATAGATTCCTTGAGTATGTATATGTATGTATTTGAGTGGACCTTCTTTCCAATTCTCCCAAAATCCTGCGAATAAAGTTACAAAGTTCATGGTTTTGGTGCCAAATGCATGTTTTGTTCCTTGTTTGATCGGGTATACCATATGGCGTAGGTAAGATTTGCATTAAATTTTGTCGACTTCTAACGTCCTTTCCTCGTCCCATCATTTTTTTGCTCCTATCTACCTTTGGATCAACCTCGGGAATAGAGTTGTGTGGTGTTGTTTTGGAGAATGGTGACTAGGTTGATAGACTGGATGTCACAGAGGAGGATGTGGGTCCCATAAAGAGCTATACATGTGAGGCATATGATACATGTACATATACATATGTACATGTATACTCGTATATACATGTGTGTATGTGCGTGTATATGTATACGTATGTATATTTTTATATTTGAGTATGTATCACAATAGCAAATTCCTTGACTTCCCAACAAAGTGAAGAGTATAGACAATGTTTTTTTCTCTATATGTGGTATACACATAGTGTTTATACCACGTATAACACTACCATATGATAATATAAGGCATGTGAGACACATACATATACATATGTATATGTATACTTGTACATACGTGTGTGTATGTGCGTGTATATGTATATGTATGTATTTGAGTATGTATCACAACAACATATTCCTTGAGTGCCTAGCAAATTGAAGAGTGTATACGGTTTATTTTCTTTGCTATGTGGTATACACATAGTGTGTATACCACATACAACACTACCATATGATAATACATGGTATTTAGGACATATACATGTACATATGTATATGTATACTCGTACATACATACGTGAGCGTATGTACGTGTATATGTATATGTATGTATTCAAGTAGGTATCACATCATATTCCTTGACTGCCCAAGAAATTGAAGAGTATAGATTTTTTTCTCAGTGGGACATATACATGTACATATGTACATTTATACTCATACATACATGTGTGTATGTGCATGTATATCTATACGTATGTATTCAAGTATGTATCACAACAGCAAATTCCTTGACTTCCCAACAAAGTGAAGAGTATAGACATTGTTTTTTTCTTTGTTATGTGGTATACACATAGTGTGTATACCACATACAACACTACCATATGGCATATGATAATACAAGGCATGTGAGACATGTACATATACATATGTACATGTATACTTGTACATACGTGTGTGTATGTGCATGTATATGTATACGTATGTATATGTATGTATTCAAGTATGTATCATAACAATAGATTCCTTGAGTGCCCAACAAATTGAAGAGTATAGATAGTTTATTTTCTTTGTTATGTGGTATACACATAGTGTGTATACCACATACAACACTACCATATGATAATACAAGGTATTTGGGACATATACATGTACATATGTATATGTATACTCGTACATACGTGGGTGTATGTACATGTATATATACGTATGTATTTGAGTAGGTATCACATCATATTCCTTGACTGCCCAACAAATTGAAGAGTATAGATAGTTTTTTTTTCTCGGAGGGACATACACATGTACATATGTACATTTGTACTTGCACATACGTGTGTTTATGTGTGTGTATATGTATATGTATGTATATTTATGTATTCGAGCATATATCACAACAAATGATTCCTTAAGCTGTCCAACAAAGCAAAGAGTATAGACAATTTTTTATCTCTGTTATGTGGTATACACACAGTGTATACCACATACAAAACTACCATATGATAATACGGGAATGTGAGACACGTACATATACATATGTACATGTATACTCGTACATACATGTGTGTATGTATGTGTATATGTATGTGTATGATTATTTATGATTATAGTTGCCACACGTCTTTTTGTATGTGCCATTTTGCAGCACAATGACAATGACAACAACAGGTAATCAACGCATCTTATCCCCACTTTATTCAACCATCATGTGAATATAGACAATTTTTTTCTCTGTTATGTGATATACACATAGTGTGTATACCACATACAACACTACCATATGTACAGGGTATGTGATAATAGACTACACTCCGAAGCAAGTAGACTATACTTGCAATCAATGAACTAAAAGTATCAAACAATTTAGGTGATAATATGTTAGATATAGAGGCTAGTGATGAACCACTTGTCGTGGATGATATTAAAATAAATTTCAAGCAGAGGAGTTAAGTCTGCAAAGATGGTAAACAATTTGAAGGCCAAAATAAACATATTGATGAAGAGCTTAATAATCATAATAAAAAAGAATAAGGTTAATAAGCCCATAGTTTTCTTTTCCCAAAAGCTTTGACATAAGTTCTCTTCCACTTTTGATCAGGAAAATTTTTAGAAACATAATATTAAAAATAAATTTCACCTCAACCCCATAGTAGTGTACATCTGATGAACGAAAACATGTAATCATCTTGATAGAACAAAAATATAAATCGAGTTTGATTTTTCTTGTTATAATCGTTTTGATAGAATCTTGAATCCTATAAACATGTAAGGGGATGAAGTGAAGAGTAATTAGGTGTCTTAGGTCCATATCAGGGTCTAGAAAGGCATAATGGGAGTTTATAATTCAAGGAATTACCTTTTGGTTAAGGAACTTAGCATAAGCCTAAGGATATTCAAATGATCAATAGGTCTAAAGTCTAGAATTCAGTTGGAAACTAATAGAAGGATTATAAATTGTGAAAATGTAACTAAATTATGCATTCCCAATCGATTGGAAATCAAGGAAGGTTTCAGGAAAGGATAAAAACAATGTTTGTGTAAGATTTGGTACTTGGTAATGGTGTATACATCTCTGATATTTGTTGAATGTTCATACAAATATGATGCATGCTTGTTGGTAAGGCTATAAATTATCTATGGGAGAAATTATTTACAAGTCTTTTGAATTGTTATTGTATGTGTGTTGATGCTTCTTGGATGAACTGAGTATATTCATTAAACTGTGAAACTCTGATTCAACTGTGATTAAAATGGTATTGGAATTTGTGAAAATACCGTTGAAACATTGTGGTGTTTACCCTTATCACAAAGAAAGGTACCCCATGCGCACCGACCTATCACCCAATAGATGTTTGGGCACTCATCCCAGGCATGTGCGGGTGTCGAGTCTCTATTTTATGTGAGTTAAGTGGGAAAATCATTTATGATTTGTGTCTAAGAGATTTAAAGAGGATTTATGACATACAAGAACCATAGAGCTCAAAATGGCCTCTAGATCCTTGCACCATTCCGAGAAAGATAGTACTTAATAGACTATATGAATTGTATCAAATAGAAAGGAAGTATATAAACATCCATACCTAGAATAAACATAAATGAAAGAGAACCTATGAAAAGATGTATGTATCAGAACCATTGATATTCATATATATAAACTAGTAACCTCATTACATCCATGGAGCCATTACAAATGTCATAGAGAAGCAAACCGCAGTCATGCATTACAACTAGGACTAATGTAGCTAGGCTAAAAAAAGAAAAATTACAATCCCCATACCCAATACATCCTTTCCCAAGTGCAATTACCCACTAACAAAGTTCTTGCAGTATTTCTGCAGAGCTCACCCATTCTCTAGTTCTCTCTTGTTTACTCTACAGGTGCTAGTATTTATAGCCTCTCTGGGCTGCCAACTCATCCTCTAGTGCCCTCAGATCCGATGCCAAGTGTCTGAATGTGGTCCTCCATGCGAGCATGCTCTCCCAGGCTTAAGCTTTCCACTTTTCACCATGATGTGCTTCTAGAAGTTTCTACCAGGCATGCTCCTTCCTGGGCCAACCTGTCACTAGGATGGCACCTTATCCACATAACATGCATAGTCGGGTCATGATTTTCATGTGTTCTATCCCGAACACCCAATTTGGCTAAGTCCTAGACCCTTGGTTTTGTCCACATGCACCGTGCGCACATGCCACGAGATTCCTTAAACCCTTTTCTTAAACCTTGCCCTACGCGCTCTGTCCTTGCGCACCTCTCTTCAACTAGGACTTGCACGTATACACGCTTTTTTGTACTTAGCCAACATTCTAGGGGCCCAACATCACCCCACACTATGCACATTTCTCCATCCATGGGAACACTTCTCAAGTGAAAGAAAGAATACAACAGGCTTACGCCTTGGAACAAGAATAAGGGGATGAAAGAATGGGGAAGAAGAAAGAATGGGAGAGTGAAGGAATCACTACAACAAGCTAGGAAAATCCTTTTGCAAGTCGGCCTCTAACTTGTTCCAGGCATTGACTTCTTCCTGTGCTCTCTGACAGAGGTCACCGACTAGGTGCTCACCTCCCCAAAATTTAGTCCATCTCCTTACACACTCATGGTATCAGTGATTTTCTCCAACTCCTTGCCTATATCCTCTAGCACATCCATTCTTCATGTAATACATGGATATAGTTCCTTCAACTAATTTTTTGATTGAACCTCTTAAGGTTTCAATGGCTTCATATTTCCTTTCGACCTCGACAAGGATTTTATCCCTTTCTACCCTATTTCCCTTGTTCTTCTCTTGGAACTCCTTGAGTTCTACTTCATGAGTGGCAACCAAGGTGCACTTGCCACTTTGTCTCTATCCACAATTTTTTATATGTAGCCTCAGCATCGAGAAGCAACCCTTACATCAGTAAGAACCTTGTTGTATTCCATGATGAGCACTATGATCTTCAACTTATCCTCTTTTTCTAGGCATGCGGCAAACTTCTTTTGTAGACTCCAAGGCTAGTGGTTGTCTTTCCATGGTGAGGATCCTCATTAAATCCTCCAGGCATCCCAAGGCTGATCCATACTTCTGCGTGGGTGATGCTAGGTCCGGATGCTTCAATACGATAGCCTCATTGATGGATTCCACCTTCTTGTACACAACGCATACCTTAGCCTTTTCATCCTTCAATTCACACTACCACTTTGGGCTTGATCAACCTCTCCTAGCTTAGCTCCTTTGTCAAAGTAGTGAGCTCTTCCTCTTTCTTCTTTAGCTCCCCTTCCAGGTCTCTGACCCTATCATTCCACCCAAAGAGTCTAGCCTCGATCTCAATGGAGACTTTGTTGAGTGCGTTGCATAGTTGCTCATCCGAGAGCTGCTGGGTATCCACCACTGGGTTGTCTTCTCTTGGTCCTAGAAATGTTATTATTGCCCCATGGCTTACCTCAAACTCTAGGCTCATCAAGGTGGGACTCTATAGCCCATGAGAGCATCTTCCTTGTCTGTGGATATGTAGCCTCCTTGTCAAAAGATGACATTGCTACAAGCTCCTCTACCGGAATGGTACTTTGGAACCATGCGCATGAAAACTTTCTTGGGGTCATCAATATAACCCATCTCCGGCCTCTCCCCCTCTGCATGTGCCTTCCTCCCGTGCATACCCTTAGGTATACTTACATTCAAAATGGGGCCTCTAGTGCTGCCATGTTCCTCTTCTACTCTCCTTCTTCTCTTTGTTCAACACTGGCTCAACATTGTGTTCCAATTTGTTCTCCACCATGGTCTCAATGTTCTTGGTCTTTTCTCCTTCTACTACCTTGGTTGTCTATCTATGCATAGAACTTGAGACTCTTGCTTCTGCACGCTAGCTTCCTCATCTTTTCCCATGTCCTGGGTGCCTTCTCCTACCTAGGCTATCCTTCCACCATATGAACTAGAACCCTTGTTCTTCTTCTCCACCTTCCTCCTCTAAATCATGTATATTGAAGATGGGTGGTCCCTTGATCCTTCCCGGGGTCCTCTTCCCCACTTACTTCTTCTCCACTCTCATCCTCTTCACTCTCATATTTTTCTCTTATGTACTTGTCCAAACTCTCAGTCTCTTCCGAGATGGTCTCTTCTTCTACCCTTTGCTTCTTCTTAACCGAGAGATTCTAGTGTAGGTGATTCCGTTTCTTCCTCTCCTGATGACTCCTTGTCTGATGGATTTTCTAGCTCTAGAGTCTTCTCTTTTACTATGGGATTTTCTTGCATGCATACATACTGGTTCTGGCACTTGTCTCGGGGAACCTATTGCCTGTGTCTCCACCACACTTGGTATTTTCTTCTCTGGCTCTTTATCCTCCCATTTGGGCATGGTCTCTTCCTACCAGTTGGATCCTGAGGTATAGATACCTCATTCTCTAGATATGTGCCCTTCTCAAACTTGGGTCTTATGCGGATGTATATGCGCGCGCGATCCATCTGTAATGGGCAGAGTCATGGGCCTTGTCATCTGAACTTCATGTGATACGTACCGCTCCATGTACGTGTATTTTTGCAGGGTACACCAACCCTTTGCGCATTTCCCTATGGTCTGGTCTAGATTACCAAGGTCCAAATTAAAAGTTTTGGACTCCTGAACCTATTTACTCCCGCTTGGAAGTATTGAGCTGTGAAGGCAAAAGGGGAGCTTGCACCATGGGCTCCATGTCCCATCTGATAGTTTGAATCTTCCCAAATAGAAATGTTAGTACACAAAAATTCCACTTCTCCCCTGGTGGCTGCTGGTAGTTGTTCGAGAATTCTCCATTCTTCCCCGAATGCGCATTCCTTAGGCACGTATACCACTTTTCCAAGCGTGCCTTGTGCACTGTTGTCATAGTGTCACAAGCGTATTTCTCAAACCTTTTGGCGGGTGAGGGGTCTTCAGCAAGGTACTCCCATACGAACTTATCTGATGCATCCGGTACCCCGATCTCTGCGAGAACATGATGGTTAGCAACACATTTCCAAAGAGGATCCTATCACCTTCCTTCACGCAGTTAATAATTTCATCCACAATGAATGCGACAAATTGTAGATGGTGCCCTCTGAAATCTTTCTGCAGACATTCAACCATGGCTTATTGACTTGGGTCCATCTCTCCTAGCCATTTAGATTTGACACCAGGTGTGCATGCCATCTTCATCACCGGATCCTTAATGTCTGCTGACATCATAATACCTTGACCCCTTCTTGCATGCGAAAGTGGTGATAGTTTCCTTAATCACTTCTTTTTCAGTCAAATCATCCTCCAAACCATCTCCTTCACAGATGAGGCCTGTGAAATGTGAAATGAGCTGAGGAGTTATGCACATCTTGCACCCTGCGAAGTGGAAATAGTCCTCATGTACATGCGACATCAGCCACTGATATAAGCACTCAGGTTTCCCAAAGTAGGGCAACTCAAAGAGTTGTAATAACCCTGCCTTCTCCAATTTGACCTTCACGTCATCATTATATATGGGAAAACCCTCTAGTGTCCTTTTGTTCATTGGGTACACTAACTCTAGCACCATTTCCTTCTCGATTGTGTTTTTCGATGATTATAATCATTTACAGACATGTTCCTAAGATGGGACTCCCACTCCTTCCCCAACAACACTCCATCTGGGTACTACATTTCTGCATACCACTCCTCATTTGTGTGTGCTTCAATTTCTTGTTGCTTTCCCTTGCCCTTTCCCTTGCCCTTCTTGGGTGTACTAGCTGGTTTCTTGGGTGCCATTATCTAGGTCTTCTTCCCACTTCAATCACTCTATGTTACTCTATTCTTCTGGTCTCTCCAACCTTAGATCTCGAACTTGTGAAGAAAATTACTTAAACCCATGCCCTAGTTCTTCAAACCCTAACTGGGATACTCCCTTCACAAGATGGTGCCTTCTCACAACTTCTCCTACACCCATGAAATCCCTTCCTCCTAGTTTGACAAACCTGAACTGGTTACCCACGCTTCAATCTCTCCAAATTTTTCTTCACACGGATCAGTTTTTGGAAGCCCTAGTTTGCAAAGGTGTAAAAAGTGCTTCGTTCTTCTTATACACAAAGTGAAAAATGAAGTGCCTCGACCCCTTTATTTATAGTTTTTCCCTTTTTAAGCATTAAGTGCTACTTCACCTACCACCATACTTTTTACATTTAATGTGGCTTTTTCAAACAAATCCCATCTTCAGTGCTTTCACTCATGTGCCCCAACCTACGTGAAAAACCTCCAACCTTCTAGCATGCAACCAATCCAATCCACTTTGACAGGAGACTCTTATGCGCACGTACCCAATGCCAAAGGCACTTCTTCTATCCTAATTTTTTCTCCCTACCTCGTGTTGCTTAATGTGCTTTCTCCTCCTTTGTACGTGGGATCTAAAAGTAGCTTTATCTTGACACCAACCATCCTTTTTCCATCTTTTCTTTTCAAGCACCTCTTTTAACAAGGCCATTCAATCGGGATTTTTAACACAATGTCCTTGGCACTTTAACCATGCACTCCTTCACATTACTCCACCCCACACTAAAATGATGTGTGGTCCTCTGCACACTCACAGATTCTCAAAAAGTAGCAATAAGGTTACCGATGCCCAAGGCACAAAACAAAACAACAATGTGAAAGGGAAACACAAGAAAAGAAACACATAAAGGAAAATTCTAAACTAACTGGCAAAACTACCTTATTTACAAACACCGAGAAGACTTATTTATAGTAGGGCTTCAGCCTACTCCCATTGAAGTGTCCAGAAACTTCATCCCATCCAGCACTTGTAACTGGCACACACCCGAATCAAGGATGTATAAGATTGTGTAAGGACCCAACCAATGGAATTTCAACTTCCCAGGATGGTGCAAAATTTAGAATCATAAAGTAAGACCATCTGCCCAACCTCAAACTTCTTGTTTCTTATGTGGCGATCATGCCAAGCCTTCGCTTTTCTTTCTCTACTGTTTGGCTCCACTTGGCGAGTGATCATCTCTCATCCAGACTTCATTAACTTATCAATTCTCTCTTCCAGTGCTTGCTCATCAGCTAACCCTCATGCACATGCTATTCATAGAGAAGGTAACATGAATTCAATTGGCAGAATGGATTCCATGTGCCAAACACCAATTAAAATGGTGTGGCTTTGTTCAACCTTTTATAAGTTGTCTTGTAAGCCCATAATACTGCTGATACCTTGTCATCCCAATCTTGTCTTCCGACATCACAAATTTTGGTCGGGTATGACTCAGTATTTTGTTGAATGCTTTCGTGGTTCCATTTTCCTATGGGTGATAGGGTGTAGTCTTGTGATGAGCCACCATGAATTCTGCTAATAGGATCCTCATGGTCTCATTCAAGAAATGTGTACCCCTATCATTGGTTAAACTCAAAGGACATCCATACCTCATGATAATGTTCTCCCATAAGAATCTTGCCGTTGTGGCTGTTGTGCAGTCTTTAGTTGGGGCTACCTCTACCCACCTTGTCAGATAATCCATGCAAGTGATGACATAGCATGACCCAGTCCTACGTGCCATGCTAGTGCAATAGGGCCTACAAAGTCTATTTCCCACTTCTCAAAAGGTTCGCACTAGGTATAGGGTGCAAAGGCATTTCATCTCTCTTTCTAGCTTGCCAATGCGCTGACAATGGTCACATGCTTTACAATAGTCTTTACAATCCTTGTACAGGGTTTCCCACCACAAACCTGCCATTAATATCTTACACATGGTGGCATCACCTACATAATTCCCACCCACACTTCCTCCATGTGCTTCCTCCATGATGGCGAGGCACTCATGCTCTAATACACACCTGTGCAACACCTCATCACGTCCCAACTTGTATAAGTCTCCACTTGATCAACATGTAGGGTGCATGACGTATATCTTAGCTACTTCTTCTCTAACACCTTCATTCCTTCTAGGCACCACACCTTCCTTTAAAAATACCACAATTTCCTCCAAATCCGAGGGCACGTGCCATAACCTAAATAGTTGCACATCTGCATTGTCTCCTCAATACTCTACATCCTCCCCTGAATCAATTCTTGACAGATGATCAGGTCCACAATTTCTCTTCCCAGGCTTCACTACTATGGTGAACTCAAACTCTTGAAATAACAATACCCACCGACATATGCACCCTTGTAGAATGGGCTTGTTCACCAAATACTTTAATGCCATGTGGTCGGTGTAAAATACAAAGGGTGTTGCCAAGTAGATACTACTGAATTTGAAAAGCACGTAGATCATTGAAAATGCTTCACGCTCAGTCGTTGTGTAATTCTACTCTGCTGGTGTCAACTTCTTGCTTGCAAAACATAAAGGGTGATCAACAATACCTTCACCTAGTTGCATGCAAGCACTACTCCAATAGTAGGTTCCTAAGGCATCTACATGGACATGGAAGGGCTTGTCCCAAGAGGGAAAATGTAATATAGGTGCGGTGACAAGCCTATCCTTTA
This sequence comes from Taxus wallichiana var. yunnanensis, assembly GCA_018340775.1. Taxonomy (NCBI): domain Eukaryota; kingdom Viridiplantae; phylum Streptophyta; class Pinopsida; order Cupressales; family Taxaceae; genus Taxus; species Taxus wallichiana. Next base: position 265,618,292 of record CM031236.1, read on the forward strand.
ATGTATCAAACACCCTCTGTTGCGCCTCTCCCCAATGGAAGGAACTTTTATGTCTGAGTAGCTCCTCTAAAGGCATGGCGATCTTGGCATACCCCTTGATGAATTTCCTGTAATAACCCATATGCCCAAGGAATCTGCATGCACTGTGCTCTGGCTAGTAGGCTCCCCTAACCCCACAATAACTACAAACTTTAGCGGGATCTACCAGTAAGCCCTCCTTACATATGATATGCCCCAATAACGTGCCAAAGGGTGTAGCAAATACACATTTCTTAATATTGAGGGATATCCTCAACTACCTACACCTCTCAAACATTAACCTCAAATTGTCACAATGGTCTTTTACTAGACCATACACTATCCAATCATCCAAATAGACCTGAAGAAACTTATGGATGAAGTCTTGGAATGCTTGCACCACTATGCGCGAAAAAATAGCAGGCACATTCTTCAACCCAAAGGGCATGACCGTATATGCAAAAATTCCCCACTCAGTGGTGAAATTTGTCTTCTCTGGTCTTCCTTTGCAATCCAACTTGGTGGTACCCCAAAAATCCATCCATAAAGGAATAGATTTCACACCCATGACTCCTTCCAAAATTTCTTCAGTGAAGGGGGTTGGAAAAGGATCAATGACACAAACTACATTTAGCTCCCTATAATCCACGCAGATCCTAATCCACCCATCCTTCTTGATGTTGATTACCATCGGACTTATCCATTCTGATTCCTCCACTTGATTCAATGATCCCAGAAGCTATCATTTTGTCTATCTCCTCCTTAACCTTTACGCATAAATTGGGATTCATCCGGTAGGGTCTCTTCCTAACTGGGTGCACACCATCCTTTAACTTTATCTTCATCTCCCCCAAGGAATGGTGAATGCCTTTGAGCTCATGGTACCCACATGGGAATAAATCCTCAAATTCATGCAATAGATCAATGATCTTAGAGACTTCCTTCTCCACTAGTAATCTCCAATAATAGCTTCCTTAGGTTCTTCTCCTGAACCAATGTTAACCTTATTTGTCTTTAAGGGCTCATGGTAGGTGCATGTGTGAGTATCAGCATTGTCCACCACCTCATGCATCCCTATAGAATGGATAACATCCAAGCTTTCTACTTCCTCTCCATCAATCACATACACCAACTTCCCTTTCTCCTTTTCCAAACACATGCACTCAAGTTATAACTCTTTTGTTTCCTCTACTTCTTCTTCAAAGTGCACCTCCAAACCTAGTCCACCTAGTAACTCCAATAGCCTATCCTCCACCATGGCACTATCCCCCATGGTAAGGTGCTTGATACCCTACAAGGCCTTATCAATTGATGGCTTGGTACTCTAATACTCAAAGGTTTGAATGAGGTCATCGTGAGCTCTTGCCAATTCCTTGTCTGGTGGTGTCTCTAAATGAATGTACCATGTGCACACACACGCAACCTGTAGTGTAGAATACAACTTGTGCACCTAGAGGGATGGTGGAAAAGCTTCCGCACCTTCTCTCTAGATCCTTTCACACTCTGGATATGGAAAGAGGTAGGCTCCTTCCCATGGTAGTCCTTGATGGTGGTGGGCATGTTGCTCCTAGAAAATATGATAGAGAGAGAATTCTTACCTCACACCATTCCAAAAGGCCCTCTTGATGTGTAGCCCACCACCATGTTGCTGTACTAAGTAGGACATAGCTTAACATCCCCCTCCATTCCTTCTCATTCTTCCACTAAGCTTCCATCTCCCACGTAAAAGATCTCAGGGAAGGCTCCTCCTAAATACTTAGGCATCTCCTTTCCTCCTAGGCACTTCGACATTGTGCATGCCTTTTCACCTTGGTCACCGACCCTCTCAACTACCATCCCATCAATTCATAAGTTCCATGCACCCAATTGTCACATGCTAGACTAGTGGTATCACTTTCTGACTGAGCATCTTCAAACTAGATAACTCCATTGGTAGGATGTATTATCTTTGGGTCCCTGATTGAGCACACATATATCCTATCCAAACTTCTTCTCCCAGGGGTTCAGTATAGGGCATCGACTTCCCATCAGCCATGGGTATAATGACCCGCTCCTCCTTATTTTCAAAGCTGATGTACCCTTTGTTGAACTAAGGTCCACATTGTTCTTATAACACCATGGGTGCCCAAGGAGTGCTGGAAAATTGTCTGCCTCGGCGAGCACCAAGACTTCAAAGTCTCCAGTAAACTTAGCTCCATGGATAGTGATAGATTACATCCTTTAGGACACCGATGGGCATTTCCTTAGTCTTGTTTTCCATATACAACACATTCAAGATGGCTATAATGTGGGTCTTCCCATCTGATGCCATGCATCCAGAGTTAGAACATTGACCTCCATGCGCTATGTCAATGAGGATATTACTAAGGAGCCATCCATCTACAACTACATTCAATGTGATCTCCTTGTCATAGTCAAGGTTGTGAGGGGGAAGGTTTGCATGCAAGACCTACCTCTCGTGCTCTCCTCTAGTGCATGGTACCTTCTCTCTCAACCATGATCCTAGCAAGGGAATGATATTCTCTTGCCTTAGCATTTTACACACCTCCTTGACCTCATCCAGGTCATCCTTTGGTGCCTCGACTCTCCTTCCTTGTTCCTCCCTCCTGGACTACTCCTTTAGACACTAGATTTCCCCTTGTAAACTCTGAATAACATCCATGGTGTCTTGATATACCTCCTTTTGACGTGTAGGGTCTGGGTACTTTCCATGAACTACTTCCTCCCTCGAAACTAGGTTCTTACCTTGGTATCTCTTGTGCGCGCGGCTTCTACTCTTGTTGTTACCAAAATGGTTCCAAACCTACATCCCATGTTACTCGTGGCATCCACTGCATGTATTCCTTTTTAATGTTGACCATTGCAATGCCCTTTTTTTCTCAGTGCTTTTTGACTCATGTGCTCAAACAACTTGGGCACTCCTCATACTTGTGCTTCTTTCCACACCATGAGCACTGCAACAGTCCGGCATTCTCATTTGTAATGCTCTGTAGACCCACAATTGAAACAGTTCCTCATGGGAACTCAGTCCTTCCTCCCCATGGTTACCACACCACCACATGAATCCTCCTCAAAAACCCCTTCTGCGCGCACTCCATCTGCACACTCCTCATAATGGTGATCATCACCCTTGGAACTACTAGCAATACTGGTTTGGCGCACCCCATGATCAATGGCCTCATGGATCTGATCAATGAGCCTACAGTCCTTAGTATCATGGGTTGTAGAGGTACAGATCTTATAGTAGAAAGACACATTCTTCCAGATTGTGCGTGATGTAATAAGGGGCATCTACTTACATCATGATCCCCATGAAAAATTTCACAGTCTATAGCCACGGTGGCGCGTACTATCCTCCAGGGAAATTATCCTTAACATGCCCTCTACTTCACAATCTGTGCACCATAAACCACTGCGAGTCTCATGGGCTGAGTTCATGAGAACATTTTCAGTTGCTTGGCCATAGCAGCAATCTAGCCTCCGAGGAAGGCTAACACTAGTATCAACACTACCAATAGCCTCGGTGTGCAGAGCAAGCTTCCAATGCCTCACATGGGTTCTGTAAAAGTTTTATGAGATAAGGCCCTTCTAAAGGGTGTGATCAATCCTCCAAAAAACCACTGAGCATGCTGTGAAGGGTGAATATCATATGACAACTTAGACAAGAGAGTTTTAAAGCGTGCATCATACTCCCACACACTCTCTGTCATTCCTTGTTGAATCTCCTTCAAAGCGCTGATGCTCTTCTATTCAAACTCGGGATGTGGAATTCTACCAAGAATGTGTTCTTTAAAGCAATATAGTCCACCATTGTTTGATGAGGGTCATATTTCCTATACCAGCTATGTGTGTGCCCTTGCAACATGGTTACAACTGACTAGCCTTCCATTCTAGGGGTTGTGATACCCTTTGCATGCCATAGCAGTTCACACTTGTGAACATGTTCCACAACATCCTCAATACCTCTGTAATCTGGTAAGTGTAATGACATCTCAAAAAAACTTGAGGGGGTGGCTGGGGCCCTTATCCTCTGAGCTAGAGCCTTGGTTTCCTCTGGTGTTTCCTCCACCGCCGGATCCACCAGTCCACCAGTCTTGTGCCTCTGAGCCACCAAATCCACCAGAACCACTAGGTCCACCCGGTCCTATGCCCCCTGACCCACCAGGTCCTGTAGTAGTTGTGCCAAGAGTCCCCACGGTTCCACTAAACTATGCGTTGAAAGATCTGTGATAGTGCCCCACTACCACTATTGTACCCCGCACCACTCCCAAATGTGAGACCAGGGCTTGTATACTAGCTCCTTGTCCAAAGACTCCTCTGAATACTTGGAATATGCATAGCCATAGAAGTGGGAACTAAAAAATTGTACCTCCTAGGCACAGATCTATCACTTCCACTGATATCAACTGGGTCAATGATACTCCTTCCTGGTTCTAGAAAACCAAGTGCCAGGGTTTGGTCACTGGGTGGGATCAGATACGTGCCAATGACTCTTCTTTCTCCATGTGACAAAATCTCACCAGAAGCCGAAGGGGTCTCTCTTACGTGCTTGCCAAGATGGGGTAGCATAGACTACTTAGGTTCCATGTCCTCGTGTGAACCTTGACTCCTTCCCGTAACATCTACCTCCATAGATCCATCACACTTGCAGCCTCCTCACATCATCTAGAAATCTCCCTTTCATGCACTTCACTATACTTGAGCCATCTCTCCTCCCTTTCCTTCTCCATCGTAATATATGTCATCTTCCTCCACCCTAGCTTCCTCACCCAACACTCAAAATGGTTTAGCTGGCCATTGGGAATGCCTCTAAACTCATGGTAACCATCAAGATCTTCATAGCCAGAGGGACAACATGTAGAAACGATCCTTTGGGATCCCACAAAAACTCAAACTCAGCAACCTCCATATAAGAATATGTGGAAATGGCATATTCCAGAGTGTAGCTAGCTAGTACTCCTTTCCACCAATGATCCACAACATGGTCCATGTCAAATCTACATCCTGTAGCCTCTTGGTATTCTTCTTGGGTCCACACACATGATCCATAATGCCAACTTGATCTAGACGCATAGGCTGAGAGCCATTCATATAGTTCCACTTGGGAAGCAGCGAAAAAAATTCATACAGATCATGGTAGAGGTTCTCTTCTACCCATCTACGTGCATCAAACTCAGGTCCAGTGCTTGAATCTCTAAGAAAATTCATCCTCTCATGCTGCTCTTGAACCATGATTCAACACTTTCCAATGTTAACCACTCTGTCATTACTCACTACACAGATCATGATGTATGTTATTTCCCACTACAACTTCGAAAAGAGGTCCCGGAAATGGAACCAAGATGTAGTCATTTTTACCCTTATCACAAAAGAAAGGTACCCCATGCACGTTGGCCTATCACCCAACGGATGTTGGGTGCTCACCCGAGGCACGCACGGGTGCCAAAGTCTCTCTTTTATGTGAGTTAAGTGGGAAACATCATCTATGATTTGTGTCTAAGAGATTTAAAGAGGATTTATGACATACAAGAACCATAGAGCTCAGAATGGCCTCTAGATCCTTGCAGCCATTCCAGACAGATAGTACTTAATAGACTATATGACTTGTATCATAATAGAAAGAAGTATACAAACATCCATACCTAGCATAAACATAAATGAAAGAGAACCTATGAAAAAGATGTATGTATCAGAACCATTGATATTCATATATATAAACTGGTAACCTCATTACATCCATGGAGCCATTACAAAATGTCACAGAGAAGCAGACCACAGTCATGCATTACAACTGGACTAATGTAGCTAGGCTAACAAAAAGAAAAATTACAATCCCCATACCCAATACATCCTTTCCCAAGTGCAATTACCCACTAACAGAGTTCTTGCAGTATTTTTGCAGAGCTCTGCCCATTCTCTAGTTCTCTCTTGTTTACTCTGTAGGTGCTAGTATTTATAGCCTCTCTAGGCTGCCAACTCATCCTCCAGCACCCTCAGATCCGATGCCAAGTGTCTGAATGTGGTCCTCCATGCAAGCATGCTCTCCCAGGCCCGAGCTTTCCACTTTTCACCATGATGTGCTTCTAGAAGTTTCTATTGCAGGCATGCTCCTTCCTGGGCCAACCTGTCACCAGGTTGGCACCTTATCCACACATAGCATGCGTAGTCGGTCATGCTTTTCACGTGTTCTATCCCAAACACCCAATTTGGCTAAGTCCTAGACCCTTGGTTCTATCCGCGCATGCCACGCATGCCACGAGCTTCCTTAAACCCTTTAAGGTGCAAACTCGGGCCTAAAACAAACCTCTATAATGTATTCTTAATTACAAAAATTGTGATATAAGATGAATGTGCTATGTGAAACAAGTTGACTGAGATCATCTTTGTAAGTGTATGTGATAAGTTTCTCATTGTGCCATAAACAAATAGTATCAAGGGTTACCCTCAGGTCCAAAGAATAAGAAACAAGATTGTAACTTGTATGTTTGAATATTTTTGGGAAGAAACATTGAAGGTAATTATTTTCTAGACTTGGTGATAATCAGCATGCTAGAAAATACATAAATCCATGATTGTAACTCTTTGATTACCCTCTTGGGTGAATAATTCTATTGTATTTTTAGTCATGATAGCTTCTTGACAAGTTTGAGTTAAGTGTTGCTAAGAAAAAGAATTTGGAGGTTTGAAATCTGTGCATGCACATAGACAGGCGATGAAAAGAAGGAATGGAGGAGACTTTGCATGAGTTGGCATGAACTACTGGTAAGGTTAATAGTTGAACCTCTTCAAAACAAAAATCCATAATAAATATTAAAGTTTGAATCTATATTGAGGCTACCCTATTTTATGAGATCATGGTAAGAAATCAAACTTATTTGAGCTTTTGGGAAGATCAAATTGTTAGTACGAATGAATCCTTGAATGCATGTGGTGGGTTTTATGTTTTCTCTATAAAAAAATTGTAGTTGGGATTCACTGTGGATGGCGCCAAAACTCTAAACTCTACAACTTTATTCACTTTGTGGATAGACCCAATGCATTAGGGTTTCAAAATCAATGCTTGCCCATCCATTTTTTTTTCTCTATTTGTTGTACATTCCATTTCAGTATAAGGACATAATCCCTTTTACAAGGAATAAGGAACAAAACATGCATTTGTCACCAAAAACCACAAACTCTATAATTTTATTTGCATAAGCTAGAAGGGAAACTACAAATATTTGTATAAAATTTATGCATAAACACGAAATTTTTTAAACTTAAAAAATAGAAAGATTTGTATTTTTTTAAACCCTAACCCAAAATGGATATGCAAAAATTTAAATAACATCCATCGAACTGCAAGAAATTCCAAAAAAATACCCAATATACACCTAAATATATCCAATCCTAGAAAGGGAGTAGAAATACCCGAACAATAGTTACATAAATGAGCTTTCACCAAAGAGAGACAAGCTTCCGCCAAAGAGGGAGAGAACAACAATGGATTACAGAAATGAAAATGGGGGAGAACAAGGGACAATTATGGAGGAGGTCAAATTAATTTTGATTTGACACCAAAATATGGCGGTGGCCTTTTCCATCTCATCGCTCTTAGAAAAATGTGTGGCCACTCATCGAAACCCGACGACACAAAATTCGCTCTGGCCAACAAGGCTCCACGTTGGCAGGAAAATATTAGAAAAAGTGTGATACATGTGGATGGGTAATATGGGGGGTCATCATGAATATGGATGTGAGCCATGCAATCTTGTCACCAAGATAGCCATAGGCCACACATATCGTGGGAGCATTTGGATGGAAAAATCTGATTAAAAACAATATTCCTTCTTTAACATGCCAAGCCCCTACCATAGTTCCACCCACTTTCCACCAAACACATTAAATTTTATATTTCCTCTCCTTTTTGTTTTATTTATCTCATTTTTATATTTAAATTTTAAGTATCAATATTTTTTTCTATGTGTTAGAAGATATACTATGCTCTTGACTTCATAAAATTAGTTATATAGTGTAGAATATGCATCGTTGCTTATATATATGGATGGCATATATTCTAAAGCTTCATTTTATAATACCATGGAGGTATCATGACATTGAACTATTTTCAATAAAACTTAAGCATATCTAGGATGATAATTTGGTCACAACAAGGTAGGGGCACTAGATTTCCCTCCCCTTAGAAGAGCATCATCCTTGATGTGACACAACACCAGGGTTAGCTATAGGGATAAGTAAGCAAGGAAATTCAATAATGACAAATGCCATTTAGGAAAGAGACCCTTTCGCTAAAATGTGACCGCAGGGAAACCCAGTCATATTTTAAATTTTTCTCAATTTCTTTAAAGTTTTACAAAGATTGGAAGTTCTCCTAATTCATTACTCGCTTAGTACCTCCTTTTATACCATTTTTTCAATTTAATGATCACAAATTTTTCATTGTTTAACATTTTAATTCCATTATTTTCATATGGTACCAATAATACATGACATCATGCCATACAAGGTCCAAAACATAATGTGAGGAAATTACACAAAACATCTTTTTACACATTTTCACGACTATATCAAAAACAAGACCACCCACCCAACCATGGGAAAGAAAGTATATTCCACACAACATAGTACCAAATACACATGTACCCCTCATAGAAAATATAAGTAATGCATGCCTAACATAATAGTAAGGCATCACAACAATACATATGAAACAAGTTTCACATGACTCAAAATCATGATTGTATCCACACAATGTGTCAAGATAAGATCAAATATCATGTCATCAATGAGGAACATCAAGCCTCAAGCATCATAATACATAACATAATACTCACATGAGTAACTCATGAATCAACTGATATATCATAAATACAAACTCCATATGCCTCCCAAACAAACAAATTAATCATAGTACAAAAACAAAGCCGAATCACTACATGGAATTTAACACATAGAGCTTCCTCACTTGAAAATCCAAAGGTCTAGGACGTGTAACCCCAGAAATACATTCCTACGACCTTTGGTTGTACTCCATACTCCACACATGGATCGTATCAGGTCAATTGAAAATAAATAAGCACATACAACATGTTAGAACCATCTCATTCAAACATTTAGGAAGATCCACATTGGAAAGTGAATAGTCAAGTGGCATCAAAATATATAAAGCTTCGAGTCTTGATAAACAACCAAAGAAAGGAATTCTTAGTAAATCTATAAAAATGACTAAGTAGCCACGCTTAAAAACAAAAACATCACAAAAATCAACAACGTGCCTCAAATATTAGCAACAAATCAATTAAAATTGATGGTTCCAAGTACAAATGAGTTTACAAATAAAACACATATGAGTATATTCACATCACAAGGCACTATAGCAGCCTCCAAAGAGGCTAATTACCGGGGTACTAACTCATCGAGTGTGCATCTCGCATCAAGATTCCTCTCAAAATTTTATATAATAACCGATCAAATCATGCAACCGCCATAGTCTCTCGCCTGAATCATCATCTACAAACTCCCATAAGGCTCAACACAGTCATAACCACACAAAGGTTTTCTATAAGACTAGTTAAGGAGAGAGAAAATGTACAGGTTTCCATTCACTAAGTCTAAGGTGTATGCACAACACGATATACATGACACTTGTTTGAGAAAATGTCATACATACCAAACGAACAAAAGTGGGTTTTCAGTCTAGGCAATACTCCACTTCTTATCTCACACTCAGCTCAAGTTAAATGGACAAGAGTCTAGTTTTCCTCACTCCACACATACACCTTTGATGTTACCCATACGGATCACAAGCGTAGGGTACATAACATAACACATAACCACATCACTAACAAAATGATTGATTACACATGAAAACCATAGCATAATACACATGGTATACATAGTCAATATAACATAATAATATTTCCATGACTTACAACACATCATGTTTCCACTTAACATACCAAAATTACAAGTAAAATACAATAATGGTTATGAAATCACCATATGCCTAAATACATGAGGAAGAAAGTTCATCGCATAGTGTACGAATAATGTATATACAAAAACATATTTATTTAATGCTACGACATATACAAAAATACAACACAACATGGTGGAAACAACACGACATGACACACTCTATTAGTAAGCACATTTTATCATGCAACACATTGGTGCACATGTACAAAATCAAAAAAAAATATAATGTTACAACACATGAAAAATTTACAATAGTATTGTTTTCACATATGAGATGGTAATACATGTGTAATATACATTGAATTCATGAGAGATTACTCTCATCACAAAAATGTCAACATTTTAATAAAACCAAACTAAGTGGGAAGCACAATAGCTACATTCATATGATTACGCATACATATTTGTCACATCACAACATAATATAACATTACTCTTCCATCTCCTCCACCATCATGAATAACCATCACAATACCAAACTTTCCCATAGGTTTGAGAGCATGAACCTCCACTTTGATACCAAATGTAACACCCACACATGTAGGACCAAAACACAAGCCAAAATAAACCAGGATATTTATTTATTTATTTCTTTTCTTTTTTACAACACCACTTGGGATCACTTAGAATAATTCAACATCACATGAGATGCTTACAAAAAAATTGAACCACACCTACAGGTATGATGAGAATGTGATTGGAACCATAAGTAGAGATGACTCACACTACCAAGCCTATCTACAAGGCTTGTAATGGGGAGAGATCATCATTGAAACTACCACTTATCGCTCCACTAAGAGATGGGGGATAAGTTCTTGGTTCCTCCATATAAACAAAACAAACATAGAATTAAACACTTATCCTTCCACCTAGTTCATAACCCACTTATCTCTCAAGTAGAACAAATCCTTCATCTATTTGGTTCCTCCAGAAAAAAAACACAATACACCTTATTCCTCTCTTCACTAACAACAACTTATTCCTCAAATAAAAATGATGCAATCTCACCCCAACATGAAGAACATACATACAATCATGATAACACAAGATGCACATTAATGCCACATTTTCTCATACAAACGAAACACAAAACAATGATCTTACCACAAACGAGAACTAGAAGATAAACATGTTCCATAAAGTACATCTCTTTCATGGTTTACATCATCATTACAATTTAATTCCTTTATCATCCCTTATTGAATTGAAGACCATTTAACATAAAAATGCAGATATTATCATTCTCACATATTACATATTCTTTATTTCATTTAAGATTATCTTACAAGCAATACACATTATTTGGTTTCATTCTCTAATACAAGTACTTTATGCAATTCATCCATTAGTTAGAATCATTTTAAGCACACGTGATTCTCATAACACTCGTTATCAATCTAAGGATTCATGTTCCCAAAATCATGTGGCATAACATTTTGTTTTACCTTCATCATATAATGAGGAATTAACATAAAGTTAAGAATGACAAAATTTAATGTCCCCTTTTCATTTAAACCTCCACTCACTAGAGTAAACTTCATTTATTTCTTTTTTTTTTTTGCAATTAAATTTCATATTTCAATAATTGGTTAGAGTTGCTTTAACATTTACACAAGTCATATAAGAATTTTTTTCTGGATAAGAATTCATGTTTTCTCAAATGCATGTTCTCACATGGAGCAATTCATTTTTTATCTTTAATGACATAAGAAGGCTTAACTTAAGTTATAAGAAAAACTCCAAGTTTCACTTTACTCCTAAAACAAACATCTTATAGAAACACAATTTTGTTAGCTGGAATTAAATATAAATGTTGTCTATTAACAAACTCTTAAGATGTCTTTCAACGAGTTAATTCCAATTATGCCACCTACAACCCTCCATGGGTCAACACAAGGGTAGATACAACATCTCTATCTCAATAGGTCAAGGAACCAATGCAAGATCCTTTAACAGATACTAATGTGAGGGTACCACCTCACTTTACTATTTTACCAATGTTGGTTTGACAATCTTTTAATGTTGCATTCCTACATTGCTCAATTTCCCCTACACTCCCATGCATCTACATTGTTTAACCCTTCCATTGTAACTTAGTTTTATAATTCAACCACACAATTACATTGTTTAGAAATTATTTCCCTCATATTAAAAAAGTGAAACTATACCTTTTGAATAATGTATCTTTCATGTTTCCACACAAAAATACCCCTACTAGGTTCCTAGGGGAAAACACACATAATTAAACAAGTACCACTAATTTTATAGGAATAGATGTGAAAGTTAGGTTCATAACATATTTATAGATAAATGGTTTCTTGAGAGAGGTCACTCAATAACAAGACACACCTATTTTGCATCATTTTTACGTAGGCGCTTCTCTTAGATCCCATTTAAGAGGGATGACATACAATTACCACACATTCAAAAGGTAACATTCTCAAGGCTTACAAGTTGGGGTCCTCATGATTTTATCTTATTCCATCATCCAAAAGCTTTATCCATTTGAAATCCCAAAAATATTATCTCATATCATTTTTTCGATTAACATACATGTTCATTGATGTATCCTAAACTTGTGAACTTATTTACTATAATCTATTTGATGCCAACTTACATACTATTATAACTAATATCATTCTTACAACCTATGATCTCAATGCTACAATGGAACATATAAGTATTGACTATCCATATAAGTGTATTACTCTGTTTCCCATTCCTTACCATTATACGCACATATGTATTGTGTTCTCTAAAGACTCACGGTTCACTAAAGGAATACATTAACCATCACCATTGAGCTTAATATATAATGACATGATTATTTTACTTAAATAGTATGACTACGACATTATCCATAAGTAACGTACAAGTTCTATAACACACACATGGATATAACTCACACATATCCATATAAGTATGGTTATCATTTCATCTCATAAATCACTAATATTTTCACTTGCTTAATACATCAATTATATCCTATCAATGCACTTGTAATATTATTATTTCCAATTTACGAATGTATTCATATCAATGAGTACATTCTATCATAACATAGTAAGAATGTTACTAATTCCTTCCTTCCCTAAATACCGCAACTGAAACATGGTCAACCCTAGAAGTTGACTTATCTCTAGTTGTAGTGGTCAGCCCTAGAAGACCGACATGTCGGGCCTCCTACAACTAACATATTTCACATATGCATAATTTTCCATTCAAAATGAAATCAAACACTTTCCATGCAGTAGAGAGATTAAGGAATACATTTGCATTTTCATTTCTTTTCCAATCTAGAGAGATAGAGAGAGGAAAGAGAAAAACACAACATTTCCCATAAGAAAAGTTCTTAATGCAAGTGAGAACCAAAGATTCCATACATTCATGTGAAGGTATCCTAAGGTCTCTCAAAAAATTTTAAGATATCATAGGGTTCCATGATAGTTTTCCAATTTTTGTTGTGATTTTACAAACATATCCAATTCAGCCTCAATGGCTATGAAACCAAGTTCAAAACTAATATACAAGACTTAAACACACGATGTATTAAAAACCTAGTAAGGAGAGTTGATCCAAATGGTGTTGTCATTGCTTGAGTTGATGGTGCAAAGGTATAAAATATTGTAGGAGGAATAAAGTGCACTTAGAAAACATGTATAATTGGTTTCTAAGGTTTGGTGAAGGTCATGTTGGCTCAAGAAGGCTAAGTTTGGTGAGAGGGCAGTTCTAGTGTATTAGGCCTAGTTAGGTCCTAATGGAGGATTTGAAGTTTCTAGATGCTATTTCCAACCTAAGTGGTCTTATGAATGATATTTTTATGATTTTATTAAGTTGTTTTTATGATATTTTCCCTATGATAGTTGAACTAGGTGTGTTATGATCATGATTCATGTATATAAGCATTTTTAGATCCTTATTTAGAGTAGTTGGGTGAGTATGAGAAAGTGTGAGCAAGAGGGAAGAGTATAGAGGTGAAGAAGGTCTTTGTGACCATCTAGAGAGGGCAGAGAGTGTGTCATGATGTTCTATAGGGTGTGATGTTGTTGGATATGTAGGTCATTAGACCTAATCAACTTGGAGAAGAATTTTTAAGTGAGTTAACAAGGAAGACAAATTTGGAGAGGATTGAAAGAAGTAGAGATATGATTAAAAAAATAAGGATGTACTTGACCTAAAAGGGGACATTAGGGTATTAATGTTAATCTAATTAGGAGGACTAAAATGTTGTAGTAAATGGACTAAAATAGTATGAAATAAATGCAAGCAAACTATTCTGAGTGAAATAAAACCCTAAATGTGCAAGAGAAGAGAGAGAAGTGGCTTAGCTAATTCAAACTATTTGTCGTAGGTTATCACGAGATCCGGAAATAAAATATGGAAGTGCGAGATGATCACCCAAGGTGACCTAGTCTATAATATGGGTACTATGATATCTCAGTAAATGTTTAGAAACTACTTTTGATATGATCATGAAGGTGTCTTCAAATACTTCTTTTACGTCGTCTTTGGATTTTCCGGATGAGATGTATAATGACCTACAATACAAAAGGAAGTATAAAACCCTATAAAAATAAAATATACAAATGAATGGGTCATACTAACATTACCCGCAAAACTAGTGGACTTATCACAAAGTACTACACTACATTTCAGACACTGGATGTAGTTCCGGTGTGTGTGTGTGTGCATGTCATGCCCTAGATTCTCATGTGTCGACCACACTTTGTGAATTAGCGAACAATAATAACTATATAAAATGTAAATAGCATGTGTGCATGGAATAAAATATAATCCCTCCCCCTATGCAGTGTGTGTGATTTAGATCTCCTAGCCTTGATGCATGGAACTATGTGGATGCAAGTTATGTAATGGATGCAACTCTAGATTGAGTGTTATTATTGTTATGACTTAGGAACCTTATTATAATCTTATAGCTTTATATTTATAGGGCTCTCAAGATTATTTTTGTAATTAATCTTGACAAGGCCGGTGGGAAAAAGATAAAGACAACAAACAACCCAGAAAGGATGTGCATAGATTGGGACGCCAAAGTGGGACCAGGGCACCTCGGGGCCCCAAGACAGACTGGGGTGCCCTGATTTTGGGCTAGAATGACGGGGAAATTGTGAAATGGGTGGATAAGTGCAATAAAATATGTAAGAATGATGAAATAAAATATAAAATAAAGATGGCCAAAAGGTGGGATTAATTAGTAATTTATTCACTTGAGAACCTTCTAAATAGTAGTATAAGACCAGGCTAAATTATGTGTAAAGTGCATAATTTTGTGTCTACATTTTCCCCCACTTTATGTTGGTGAGCGAGAATACTCGATAACATAAAGTAGATAGAGATGCGTGCACTGATATATGTGTAAAGTGTAGAAGAAGACGTGCCGATGGACTAAACTCAAGCATAGAATGAAAAAACAAAATGTGGAGGAGCGTGGATTCTAAAGATGAAAAATGTGCATAAAATGCAAGGAGAGTGAACCTAGGATGGAAGACATGTAGTTGTTGATGTATGTAGTGTACCCGCATGGTTAGTAAAGGCAAATTAATGTAGCGGTGTGTTTTTCATTGTCTTTATCGCTATTGTGGTTGTTGTTGCCCCCAATTTGACTGCTTGTTTCTCATACGGTGGACCTGTAAGGAGAAAATGATCAAGTAGTCAAATATGTATGTATGTAAAAATGTTGTGTAAAATATGCATGTGTAAAGTACGCAAATGTAAAATATGCTAGAGTAAAAGTGTAAATGGAATATGTGTACCTGATCCATGTCAAGAAAAAGGTTTTAGAAGCATATCCCGCAGTCTTGTCGCGAGATTTTTGGGTGATCTCATGCCACCCTAGCTAAAGAAGTATAGGGAGGAAATGCTTTGTGTCCTCTAACTTTAATCACTTCTGCTAAAATGTGTGAAGA
Source organism: Taxus wallichiana var. yunnanensis (assembly GCA_018340775.1). Taxonomy (NCBI): domain Eukaryota; kingdom Viridiplantae; phylum Streptophyta; class Pinopsida; order Cupressales; family Taxaceae; genus Taxus; species Taxus wallichiana. The sequence continues at coordinate 265,634,215 of CM031236.1, forward strand.
GATATTTGTACTTTCCTAGTTTTTTGGGTGATCCAACGCCACTAGATAGAGAAGTGTATAGAGGCACACCCACTTGTAACCGCCAAGCCTATAACCACTCCGCAGAATTGCCGAAGGACACCATGTCCTGTTATGACCGTTGTGTATGAACTGGTGTAAATATGCTTTGTTAGTAGAAAACCTCAATGATGCCCCCATCTTTGGGGGTGCATGTGACATCACGAAAGGATGATGTCATTGTAAAAGAGGACCCAACTGCACTCTGACCTATAAAACTCTTCCTTGTAGGGGGAAATGGAAATGATTGGTAGATACTAAGGCACACTCAAAAGGGGATGGATAGCCAAAACAAGTGTTAGTCCAAAAACACATGCATGTAATAAGACAAGTGTAAAATACACAAACAATGTAGAAACTACCAAACAAAGTAGTGTAAACATGCAAGAAAACAAGAAAACCGAAAAAGAGGTTTTCAAACATGCGACATCACTCACAATTTCGCAAGACACTCAAAAACAACAGACAAGTGTGCACACAAGAAAAGGGAAAAGCCCACATACAATGGCAAATAATGCAGACAAGTAGAAACAAATAATAAGTCATGGAAACATGTAATCCTGCAAAATAAGTGTTGCACATAGAACACATGTTAGCACGTTAGAGTGATAACCAATATGTCAAAGTGTGAATAAACTAGTATAAGATGCTAAGTACAAAATGAAGCAATAACACCTAGATGAGATGAATTTGGATGCCCCCAGTGACCAAAGATAGGAAGGCTAGAAGGAAAGAATCCATGCCAAGCATGTAAATTCTTATATCTCTTATCACACTAAACAAAGGCATGAACATGCATGTGTGTATGATAATGACATATAAGAAAGTAGTCTAACATGTGTAATAAAGTGAACATGCAAAAACTAGTAAGAAAGAGTAAATGCCCCCAAGATAATGCAATATGTTATGGATGGATGGAATGGAATGCAAGATGGAATGATAGGAGAAATGTGCCCCCAAATGGATGGAAGTGTATGCATTGAGGTTCATTTTTTCCCCTTTAGCAATCAATAATGAACCGTAAATGAGAGTGCATCATCACGAAATGGTCTAGTAGTGTTGGTTTCATCTAACGCGCAGTGATGAGTGTGTATGTGTAGTGGTGATGAAATGTGACATGTAGAGAGATATGTGTGGATCCTATAGCCTAACTATATACCAAGAATTTTGGAATGGAAGAGTGATGATTTATCCCTAAGCGTATATCACTATAAAATGAGTGTATGTAGATGAGACATATGGAAAGATGTGTGTGGACCTTATATCCTAAGTGTATACCACGATGTGTTGAATGGATGAGTGATGATTTAGCTCTAAGCATATATCACTATGAGATGAAGGAGTGAAAATGGGTTATGATTTAACCTAAAGCGTATGTCACTATAGGATGAATAATAAGGGATTGGTGATGTAATCTAAGGTGTATGCCACTATAAGATGATAAAAGGAGGGTGGTGATTTATCCTAAAGCATATACCACTACAAGATGATAAGAAGGGGTGACAATTTAACCTAAGGTGTATGTCACTAATGCGTGAAATGGTGGATGAGGAAAATGTCGCATGTAAGGTCCATTTGATTGGTAAACCCTCGGTAGTTGAGTATGGACTAAGGAACTAGAGTGCGTCATAGGGTAGTGAGTGCAGCGTGTAGAAGACAACGTAGTACAAATGACCAAGTGATGAATATGTAATGTAAATGCATAGTGTGGATAATGCAATGCAATATGTGTAATGGATAGGATATGTAATGTGTGAAATGCAATAGGAAATGTAGATAGGAATGGAAGATGCACAAAGGATAGAGGAAACTAGACCCATATATAATGGAATCTAGTGTAGTATAGAATGAATCAGATGGATGGATGTGCTATGTGAATAAGACAATGTAATGTAAGATGTGGATATAGGTGTGGATAGAATATGTAGTGATGAGAGGTAAATATATACCCATAGATAATGTGACCTAGCGTAAATATAGAATGTATGGATGAAATCTAAAACTAGACTCATATATAATGATGACTAGTGTAGCGTGTATGAGATGAATGATGGAGAAATGACTAATAGATGAGGTATGTATAGGATAATGTAAGATGTAGGCTATGTATAGAAATGATGATAGAATTTAACTATGTAGTACCAAGCGTGTAGTGTGTGGGGTTCAGTGTAATGTAATGTAACTACTTGTATGAATATGATTATTAGCAACAATATAACACCAATGAACACAATATTTCAAATAAATGATCTCAATGTGCAAGTAGAATAGCTTAGCCACTTTGAGGGGCAACCTCCAAACCGATAATAAGACTCAAATGCTGAATGTTGAATATGATGATCAACTACTACCTACTAACCCCAATGTATACTATTCATATGCTATGGCCAACACCAAGGCCGACCCACTCATGAAAATATAACATATATAAAAGAGATAAATAATGATAAGAAGTTATGATAGCTGCAAGTCGATATATACATCCAATATAAGATATATGATTAAGGGCGTAGCATTCCCCTCCCCTTCAAAGCAACATTGTCCCCAATGTTGAGAAGATATAGATGTTGTTACAGGAAATTTGCATCCTCCCAAGTTGTGTCTTCATTGTCTAGATTTTTCCACTTGATCAAATAATTAGTGATGACCCTTGTCCTCAATCACTTAGTGCATGTATGAAGGATGCATTCTGGTTCCAGGATGATTCTGCCCTCTTCATCAAGCTCAGGTAACACTATCTGGGTTGATACTATCTATCCAATTACCTTCTTTAGGCAATATACATGGAAGACTAGATGAATTCAAGTAGCCGGAAGAAGTTCCAGTTTGTATGCTACATTGTCAATCTTCGTAACACTTGATAAGGGCCATAATACTTAGGTGAAATATTGTTATCCTTTTTCTATTTTTTAAGGACATTTGCTTATATGGTTGTAAATGCACAAAAACCCAATCATTGACTTCAAAATGTATTTCACTGCGATGTTGGTCTTCCCGCTTTGCTTCATGCGCTTTGTAACATGGCCAAATTCTCCCGAGACTAGAAAACACCTCTTGTTGGCATTGAATATGTTCTTCAACCGCTCAAACCTTGGGCTGGACTCTCAAAGATGAAGTGATAGATGGTGGATGGTACCCATATAATGCCAAGAAAGAAGACATTTTAGATGAAGTATGAAAGGAGGTGTTATACCACCATTCTCCGCCAAATGGTAACCATTGGAGCCATCTCGCTTTATTATCTGATGTAAAACAATGAAGATATACCTCCAAGAACTTGTTTACCACCTCTATTTTCCATCACACTGGGGATGATAAGAGGAACTACGAGCTAGTTGTGTTCCCAATCATGAGAAAAATTCAATCCAAAAATTACTAGTAAAGATAGGGTCTCGATCACTTACTATAATCTTTGGTGTTCCATGTGGCTTATGAATTGTATCCCTGAAGGTCATTGCTACTGTACTCATAACAAATGGATGTGATAAAGCAAAAAAATGGTCATAAGTCTGTCCACCACCACCATGATTACATTTTTACCTTCTAATTTAGGCAATCATGTAATGAAGTCCATGGACACTTATTCCCATATCTGGATAGGAATAGATAGAGGTTATAAAAGACACGGGGACTTAATTGTTTCACCCTTATTTTGCTGAAAAACCATGCATTCTCGCCACAAACTTTTGGACATCCCATTTTAGCCCTTCCCGAAAAAGCATGCTTGATTCAATGATAAATCTTTACGGCTTAATGACCCCCTAGTGGAGAAGCATGGAGCTCGGATAGAACCCTATTTTTAAGGATTGAATTCTTACATAGATATAATCTATCTTTATACCATAAAACATCTCCTTTCCATATAAATTTTTCTGACATGCTTGGATCTTGTTGGAGATTCTGAATGAGATTTTTGTACTGTGTCCTTTTTCCATTCGGACCTTGCATCTCTATCAAATCCTTCCGTAATATAGGTATGGCACACAAAAATGCTTAGCAGATTCATCCTTCCAAGATAAAGCATCAAACGACTACGGTCTCTTTACCTTTCTTGTATATTATCTCAAAATCATACCCCAAAATTTTTGAGACCCATTTTTGTTGTTCTTCTGATGATAAATGTTTCTCTAAGAATTATTTCAAACTATCATGATTTGTCTTTACTTTGAAATGTCTTCCCATTAGATATGGTCTCCATTGCTTCACTACATGAAGTATTGCTAACATTTCTTTCTCATAAACTGGTTTAGAGATATTCTTACCTTTGAATTGGCAGCTCTTGAAGGCAATGGGTTGCCCTTCTTGCATGAGTATTGCCGCCATATAATAGCACTGAAGCATCACATTCAAAAATGAATGTTTTTGAAAAATCTGGGGTGGCTAGAACTGGAGTGGTGCACATGGCCTCCTTTAACTTATCAAAGGCCATAGTAGCTTTCTTGTTCCAATGGAAAGAGTCCTTCAATAAAATTGTGAGTGGTGTTGCGATATTGCCATAATTCCTTACAAATCTATGATAATAACCTGTAAGCCCTAAAATCCTCAGATTTTTTTAGGGTTTTGGGAACCTTCCATTCAAGCATGGATTTTATCTTGTTAGGATCCACTTTAACACCTTCATAAGAGACAATATGACCCAAATATTCAACCTCCTTGACACCAAAAGAACACTTAGAAGGCTTTGCATAAATTTGATGTTGTTCAAGAGTTTCCAACACCTTATTTACATGATGTAGGTGTTCCTCCCATGTTTTACTATAGATTAATATATCATCAAAGAACATTAAAACAAACTTTTGAAAAAATGGCTTAAATATGGAATTCATAAAGCTTTGAAATGTATAGGGTGCATTTGTTAGTCCAAAAGGCATTACCAGAACTCATAGTGTCCTTCATGTGTCTTGAATGCTATTTTATGGATATCTTCATCCCCGATTCCAATATGATGATATTTGAAATGAAGATCAAGTTTTGTAAAGTAAACAACACCATGTAACTCATCTAGCAAATCATCACTTACAGGAATAGGAAACTTATCTTTAACATGTACTTATTGAGCTCCCTGTAATCTGGACACATGCGCCAATTGTCATATTTTTTCCATACCATCACTACAGGAGAAGAGTAAGCACTCCGACTATGATGAATAAGTCCCGCTTCTAATATCTCTTGAACTATCTTCTCAATCTCACTCTTTTGCATACAGGGGTACCTATAAGGTCTGATGTTGGGTGGTTGACTCCTTGATACTAGCTAGATGGCATGGTCATGGTCTCGTTTCGGAGGCAAACTCTTGGGAATTTTTCCAAACACCACTGAGTGATCATCTATAACTACTTGCATATCTATAGGTATAAATGTATTGGAATGATGTGCTTCTAATGAAAATAGTTGTGCCACAAACCCTTCATCGTACCTTTTCTAAGAAATTTTTGCATCGATGAGAATTTACCATATGTGGGGACTTTGCTCTTAGTCCTTTTATTTTAAAAGACCTCCTTCTTACTGAAATTGCATGAACAACTCTTGAAATTCATTTCAATGGTTCCCAAGGTGGTAAGCCACCGAACTCCTAAAGCAATGTTTGCTCCTCCCATGGCGATGTCATACATATTTCTAGTTAGCAAGTAATCTCCCATGGCGATATTAATGTTATGGAATTTTCCTAAACAACTAATAGGTTTTCCCATCGCTGATCATGACTTGACATTATGGAGCGGGATAAACAAAGCGATTCAAGCATCATCGCCTACTTATGATTGATGAAATTATGAGTACTTCTGAATCAATCAACATGGTTACCCTCTGTTTTTAAAAAATCCAACTACTTTGAGAGTTTGGGAGTGCTAATACCATAAATTTCATGGCATGATATTATTGGCTAGGGATCTACTAATTCCTCCTTAAGCTCTACCTCTTCGTCTTCTTCATTTTCTTCTTGTTCCGTATGTCCCTCAACATAGAAAAGCTTCTTTTCTAGCACACTTATGTCCTGGTCCAATTTTTTTGTCACAATTAAAACATAACCCTTTGGCTCTCTTTTATTCAATTTGTTGAGGTGTCAGTCTCACTAGTGAGGGAATGATGATCGAAGGGTGCTATGATCTCTGATATTACTGATAGTTTGTTTCCTACTGGAAAGAAAATTTTACTCTGCCCTATGTGCCATGATCATATAGTCTGAAACCTTATGAGGATTAAACATACGCACCTCAATCTCAATTTTTATTTAATACCCCCAAGAAATAAGTCATTCAAATTATCTTTAGGAATATTTTCCACCCATAAGGAAAGGTTTTGGAATTGATGGATGTAATATTTGACTATTCTTGTTTGTCTGAGCTTTGCTAATTGAATAAAATAATTCTCTGACACACTAGAACTATAGTGCAATTCCAAATCTTCGGTGAATATTTTCCATGTAACATTGAGGCCACTCTTTTTCCTTTGAGCACATAATCATCGATACCAAATGAATTGGTCAGGTTTAAGATACAACGATGCCATGGTAACCTTTTGTCTCGATGGAATCTGATGAAGATCAAAGAAATTCTCCATCTGGTTAATCCAATTGAGTGGATCCTTTCCATCAAAATTATGCATTTCCACTTTTGGAATCATGTTACAGGCTTGCAGAGTGTTTGTATTTGGATTGGTCATGTTTGCATATCCACCCTGGCTAGTTTGTCTATTACTTTGACCTAACCCCGATTAATATGAGTATGATTAAGTTGTGGCTGATTAGGAAGGATATGATGACCCATGATATTGTAAATAAATTGGTAAATGAAATCCTCCAATCTTTTCTACATCTTCTTTGTTGGCCACTCTACCCTCGAGGTTTCGCAACTCTAACTCAAGATAGCTGACCTTATGGTCAGTTGAAGTAAACCCTAACCCTAAGGACTCTGTAGATACCCCTTCTGACTCTAACTCCTCAACTATTATCTCATCCTTATTAGGGGTTTTACCTAGAGTGATGGGATTCTTTTGCCTCTTGTCGAAGGCCCAGCCATGATGCCCCAAAATGGTAAGATTTAAGGATCAAGGTCGAAATTTAGGGTTTGGGATTTCAATAGGAATTTGGCCAAATTTTATAAAAATCAAAGAACAAACTCAAATTAATTTTTAATCTTATTTCTAGAAATGTAAATAACTTTGAAATTTTTATAAATTACACCCTAGGTAGCTGAATTATGAAAAACATAAAACCGCTATAACTTTTGCAAAACAAGTCAAAAATTCTTAAAATTTGGAGGGAAGCTTACTTGACTAATTTCGCCACACCAAAGAAAAAATTTCAGAAAAATTAGCTACCTATTTTGAGATATGGACGAACCTTCACAATTAGGGTTTGACATAGTGTTGGCCGAGTTCAAGCTTTGATACCACTTGTAATGTAATTACTTGTATAAATATGATTATTAGCATAAATATAACACCAATGAACACAATATTTCAGATAAATGATCTCAATGTGCAAGTAGAATAGCTTAGCCACTTCGAGGGGGCAACCTCCAAACTAGACAATAAGACTCAAATGTTGAATATGATGATCAACTACTACCTACTAACCCCTATATATACTATTCCTATGCTATGGCCAACACCAAGGCCGACCCACTAATGAAAATATAACATATATGAAAGAGATACATAATGATAAGAAGTTATGATAGCCACAATTCGGCTATATACATCCAATATAAGATATATGATTAAGGGCATAGCATGTAATGGTAATCCCTCAACAATCCAATGTGAACCGAAGCACTAGAGTGTGTCATCGGGTAATGATGGTGCTATAACGTGTGATATTGTATGCCTATATAAAGATGACAGATGTGTGAGTGAGTAAGGGGTGTAGGGTTTTATGCCCCCAAGTGTACTATGATGATAGCAATCTATGCAGCCACACAAGAGGTGTCATGCCATTGTGGGAGAGCATTGGTTGTGTCGTGATAGGAGAGGGCCAACACAATGGTAGGCTGAAACAACATTAAAACCATATGACGATGATGGATTTGGAAATGTGGACTTCCAATTAGTAGAAGGAATAGTGTCTTTTTCAACAATGATTGGTTGGAGCTTATGTGGGATTAGTGATGTTATAAAAGTGTTGGTAGGAGAAGGAGGTGGAATGTTTGTGAGATTTGGTTGCATACTTTGACTTGGTAGTATTTTGGATGACTTGAGAGGAGGTGTTGAATTTATTTCTAGAGGAGGTTATTGAGGTGGTGTTTGATCATTAGGTATTGATGACTCAGGGCTAGGAATCCATTGGGATGTAGCATTATTATTATGTTCAAGTATAAGAGGCTTAGGTGATGGCATGTCATGAGGGTCAATTATATGACATGTAGTGGACCTAGATTGCATATGAGATGTAAAAGGAGGAGAAACATGTGATTGAGAAGTGTATTTAAGCTATTGGATTTCATATTTGAAAGATGTAATAATGGATTCTATAGCTTGAAACTTTTCGTGAAACAACGAATGTATAGCCTAAATTGATTCTAATAAGGGTTGATTAGGTGGAGGAGGATGGAAGGTAGTATAAACATTTGTAGAGAGTAAAGAGGGATAGCCTAACCCATGCTTATGTGTTTGTGTAGGAAGATCCCAAGGGGTTGTGACTTTAGGGTCTTGTGTACTAGTATTAGTAAAACCATAACATTGTAAATAGTCATACCCTGACCCATACTTAGAAAAATCTTGGGACTTGTTGGCAGAAGGATCACTAGATTGCTCAATTGAGTTATAATATTCAAAAGGAGATGGGTCAACCAACACATCATAGACAGTGCCTTGATGTAGAAATTTAAAACACAGATGTAGTGTAGAAGGGACCCCATGCATGGCATCGATCCAAGGTCTTTCAAGGAGGATGTTATAGTTGAGGTCATTGGGCATGACATGGCATGGAATGGTAACTATTTTTGGACCAATGGTAATAGGGAGGGTTACAATACCTAACACATGCTTAGGGATGTTATCAAAGCCATGGATGGAAATAGATGGAGTGAGAGATGATTCTGAAATACCTAAGTGGTGAAGAAAGGTAACATTACAAATATTGAGGCCATATCCATTATCAAATAATGCCATTTTGACACCTACTTTATTGATACAAACTTGGATATACAATGGTGGGTCATGTTGTAGTATTTCATGGGAGGGTAAATCATTAGTAGTGAAAGTTATGTGATCTTCGTTAAAAGATAAAGAAAAGGTAAATTTGTGATAGACATATTCGGGTGAAGTATGAGGAGGGATGAATTTAGTAGCTAAATATTCTCTAATCTTGGTCATACAATCAGGGTTATTTTGTAGATAAGTATGGAGAGAGATATTCATGGTGTAGAAACTCGAAAACAACTAAGATGGAATAAGAGTAGCAATTCACATGAAACCCCGATGTGTAAGATGTCGAAAGGGGATTCATGCTAAATGCAATCAAATAATAAAAAATAGAGATGCTCATGATGCTCAAATACAAGACCTAGAAGGTGCAATGAAAGAGGATCGATTCACAAAAAGGATTAACAAAAATAAAGCTATAGTTGACTTAAAAGGGGACACTATGCTATTAATGTCAATCTAAATAGGAGGACTAAAACGTTATAGTAAATGGACTAAAATAGTATGAAATAAATACAAGTAAACTAGTCTTAGTGAAATAAAACCCTAAATGTGCAAGAGAAGGGAGAGAAGTGGCTTAGCTAATTCAAGTGAGTATCATGGATTTTCACGGATCTAGAAATAATAAATGGAAGTGTAGAAGAGCACCCGGGGACCTTATAAAGACCATATCTGGAAGATATGAAGTGAATGAGGTGATTCGGATGGTACTAGGGCACCTCGGGGTGCCCTAGTCTATAATTTAAACGCTGTAATATAATATAGTAAATGCTTAGAAACTACTTTTGGTATGATCACAAGGTGTCTTCAAATGCTTCTTGTCTATCACACTAGATTTTTTGGATGAGTTGTATAATGACCTACAATACAAAAAGGAAGTATCAAACCCTAGAAAAATAAAATATGCAAATTGATGGGTCGGACTAACCTCAACTGCCAAACTAGTGGACTTATCACTGAGTGATGCACTACATTTCGGACCCGGATGTAGTTTTGGTGTGTGTGTGTGTGTGCATGTTGTGCCCTAGGTGCTCTCATGCCAGTCGCACTTTATGAAGTAGCGAGCAATAGTAACTATATAAAATGTAAATAACATGTATGCATGGAATAAAATAGAATCCCTCCCCTATGCAGTGTGTGTGATGCATATCTTCTAGCCTTGATGCATGACACTATGTAGATGCAAGTGATGCAATGGATGCAACTCTAGATGGAGTGATAATACTTTTATGACCTAGGACCCTTATTATGAAATTATAGCTTTATATTTCTAGGGTTCTCAAGGTTAATTTCATAATTAATCTCGAAAAGGCTTACTTGGGAAAAATATAAAGACAACAAACAGTTAGAAAGGCCCTAAAAAGAAGCAGAAAGGATGTGTATAGACTAGGGCACCCAAAGTGGAACCGGGTACCCCAATACAGGTTGGGGCACCCTCATTTTGGGCTAGAATGATGGGGATTATGAAATTTGTGGATAAGTGCAATGAAATATGCGGGAATGAAGAAATAAAATATAAAATAAAGATGGCCAAAATTTGGGATTAATTAGTACTTTATTCACTTGAGAACCTTCTAAATAGTAGTATAAGACCAACATAAATTATGTGTAAAGTACATAATTTTGTGTCTACAAGATAAAAAAGTGGCATCATCAGTTTTTGGTGCAACATTCTAAAGGTGACAAACAATCAGGTGGATTTAGTTGGTGTTGAGTCATCTTGGGGGTTGGTGCCTCCATGTGGTGCTCCTTGTTGGGTTGGTGCTCAACTAAATTTGATTCATTGTTGTAATAAATATTTTTTTAGTGGGTTTTCTTCCCCTTGAGGGTTTCCCACTTATATATGGTGTTCATGTGTTCTTGTGTTCTCATTTTATCATCTAATGGTTATGTTTCTTAAGAATGCATGCTTAATGGTTAAGTTGAATTGAATGGTTAATGGATACAAATGTTTAAGTGAACAAAATTTTTATTTCTGATTGATTCACCCCCCTCTCAATGGTTGTGTTTCCAACAACATTAAATGGTAAAATAATCACTGGAATTTTTCTAAGGGTCAATGTGACATCCCACATTACTAGGGAACATGTTTAAACCATGACTTTCCTGCTATGGGAGTTAGAGAGGTGTTTTGTGTGTCGTTAATAAAACATATTTTATTAACTTTTTGCAAGGTATTCAAGTGGCATGTTTACACAAAAACTAAAGTTCAAATCACTACTTTGGAGGCTTCCATTATCTAGTTTTTTCATATAAGTTTTCCATCATCTCGAGAAGTGATTCGGGAGAAGGGTTAACACTTAAAATAGTCATTTCGGTTTGTGCAAAAATAAGGTATATTCTAACGTTTAAAAAACAAAAGTTGTTTTATATAACCAAAGCATACTTGTCTGTTGGCTTTAATTTCAATGCAATCAAGAAAGGAGAACTATCAACACTAGAAATATATGAGAAGAGAGAGAAAACCATGCTTGTGAGAAAATGAAGTGGTACGATGGACTCTAATATATAAGGATGTTAGGGAATATTTTGATGTTTATCTTTACACCCTCTAACTGTATTTTCTTAAGAGCTTCAAATCCTTTTTGGTAGGCCTTGCTTGAAAAACCCAATAGTCATCGATTTCTAGGAACCCACATTTCATTAAAGCATTGTCCCACAACTTGTGTTCCTTGTTTACACCTCCGCATTTTCATACATATAAACTATGACACTTGCAAATACAAAACCTAACAAAAATTAGTTTCTATTATTCATACCCTATTTCAAAACTTTTATTTTTCCAAGGGTTGGGATTATCTTTGAAGAAGTTGATTCTTTATCGTCATTTTAAAAATATTTTCTTTCAATCATTGTTGTACATGGATATCCATAAATTGTTTCCAAACTCTCATTTTTTCATAGGCTTCAAGGATGTCGGAAAAGGTTGTGGAGTATAGTTATAAACCTCCCAATGGAATTTAATTAAATGCGTCTCGTGGTCTTTTCAACAAACCGATTATGTGTAAAACATGTAACCATGTCATTCTATGAGATGTCATTTCCTTGACACCCTTTTGTCAAACAGATCCTGCAAAAGTGTGTAGGTCGGTGAGGTTCAAAGGTAAAGAAATTTCGAGAAATAGAGGAATTGAAAAGATAAATTATAGGTGTAGTTGGATTAAAGGCCCAAAATGGTGTGTGTTTTTTTTGTAGGGGATAGCGCACACCCACAGACACGACATATTTGTGTAAGGTTAGAGGGAATGTCTTGGAAGATGAACATAGTAGGGGAAGGGGTGATTGTAAGGCTATGGATCTTGACGTAGACACACAATCACACATTTTGGGTAATTATCTAGTCTTGATCACATACTACTATTTATATGATTCCTAAGTGAGAAAAGTACTAATGAACTCATTTCTTTGGCCACCTTGATTTACTTCTGTTCTTACTTTTGGTCTTACACCCGTACTTTTTCAGTCTACCTTTTTAGTCTTCATCATTTTTCATCCTGGAAACTAGCACCCATCTAGGACGCCAGTGTTAGGTGCCCTCATCCCCTTTGGGTGCCCTTGTCCTCTTTGCACTTTACTCACACTTTTTGGGTCCTTTCTAGCCATTTGAGCATCTTATCTTATTGGTATTCAACCTTTTCGGGGTTAATTAAGAAATTCAAGAAAACGAATCATATAAATTTAAAGTTATGTGATCATAATAAAGCACCAAGCACTAAGCACTATCTATCACCACCTAATTTTGCATCCATCAAGGCGTTTAACAGCTCCATTTTCATCCATCTAGCTCCATCATAAGGGACATAGGGGATGGTTTTCGCATCACACTTCATATGAGGAAAGGTCATTCTATTCCATGCATTCATTTATTACATTATACATCTAGCTACTTGCTCGATATCCAAGTGTGACACACATAATAGTGACCTAGGGCACAATTCCACACACACACACACACACACAAAAAAAAAAAAAAAACTACATTGGGTATGAGATGTAGTGCAGCACCCAGTCATAATTTCACCATTGTGATGTGATAGTGAGACGATCCCGAACCCTTGTTTTACATATTTATTTTTAGGATTTGATGTCTTTTTAGGGTATTACAAGTACATATTTCATTACAGTTTCTAGCGACCTCGGCAATCTTGGTGTGACCTAGGAGTGACCAAAGGTTTCTAAATGAAAACACCTTGTGAAACCTCGGAGGAGGTTTTCTAAGCATTTCCACAGACCCAAGCTCCCAGAAGAGGTCTAGGGCGCCCACGGGCACCCATGTCCCTATGTAGGTGCCCAGGTCTAGCCTATCTCGTCGGATTTGTATTTTCTATGCTCTAGTGCGATGTTCATAGCTTTGTATTTTCTAGTTTTCCAACTCTTTGCATTCTCCATAACTCTACGAACCAACTAAGGATTTCTACCCTCTCTTTGTAATTATGGTTTCATTATTTATTTCTTAGTTTCTTGAATATTCATTTTTTTACTTAATTGTTATTCATTTATTGCTACTATAGCATTCAAATTAGGCTCTTATTCATATATTTATCTTAATCATTTTGGTGAACCCGATTGATCAAACCCTCCCTTTTGATTATGTCTTCACCTTATCAAGTAATGACTCAATCGTCATATCCTTATTTCACACCCACTAAGGTTTCAAGTATGGTTACTACCATTTCGATTTCATGCAAGTTCGTACTCATCATCCTCCTCGCTTTATTATGCCTCAAGTTGATCCTTCTATCAATGTAGTAACTACTCACTTTGCACTCTCCCTCTCTTACAACTCCACCCATTTCTATCCCACCACCTATCACTTCTTCAGCTCCTCCTACTACTTCTAAGGGCTATGATATCATTGAACAACTTAAGAATACGCCGACCAAAATCTCTCTCTATGACTTATTGTGCAGTGCACCTAATTTTCATCAAACATTAGAGGTTTCCCTTTGTTCTATTCATATAGAAAGTGATAATTTTGTGGTAGCCTTCACACACCTCATTCAGTCTCTCAAAAAATTTCCACATGCTATATCATTCACTAATGAGGACATATCACCATTTTCTAATGATAATCCATGTGCGCCATTTCTTATCACCACTATTATCAAGCACCACTTGCATTAAACGTGTACTTATTGATAATGGATCAATCGTCAACTTATGTGCTCATTCCCTTCTAAAACAGATGGGCATTAACGATAATCTAATTTCTAATAATTCTACTCTTATTAGGGGATATGATTCCACTACTCGCACATGCCTCGAAACTATTTCATTACACATTTGAGTTGGGCCTAAGACTATACTCATAGACTTCTTTATTATAGATGTTTCATTTTAATTTAATCTGTTACTAGGTAGACCATGGATTCATGCAATGCAAGCAGTCTCATCTACTGTACATTGGTGCATTAAATTCTTGCATGATGGTTATGATCATACTATTTTTGTAGATCCTAAACCCTTCATATTTTTCACATAGACCCTTTTACTGTTATGCATATTCCTCCTACAAATCTTATTCCATATAGCGGTATCGATACATAAGAAATTTATTGGTCTAGTGCTCCACAATATTCTTCTACCGCTCCAAGCACTCCAGATTATTTCTACTCATACTATTGCCATCATTTCACCCACAATGCCTGCTCCTATACAAACTCCTAATATGCTCGTTGACGTTCCTCTTACATCTAGTGCACCGCCTACCAACATACTTGATACAACAATACAACATGACAATGCAAACACAAACAATTTTGATGCCTCTGACGATGAAGTTGATCATGTTGAACTTACTTGATGAAGCATTAGGAAAACTCAACTTCACTCCTATTGATATAGATGACTCCTATTTCAATGACACTTTGTGGCCGATGGCCCTGGTGAATACAAATTCAAGACCCCTCCCTCTACTAATGCTATGGTACTTTACCAGGTGTGTCCATACTTTGGATGTTGTTTCACCCTCTTTTGAGCAGTTTGCATCTACACCACCTCCTTTCACATGCACACTCTTAATCAACAAATCATATTGGCATCATATTCTAGTGGATTGTACTTGTTCCGATACTATTTACACATATGATAGCTTAGATTGACACTTAATGATATTTTACCGCCACCTCACTCACCTCATCTTTATCATGGTTATTTCTACATTATAGCTACCTATGGCCTTCATGTTTTTCATCTCGCAATATTCATTTCACGTAGTCCTCAAACTTCTCCATTGACACTCGAGAAATCTTGGCTTGACTATATTAGAGGCACTTTAGACTCTAGTCACACTTCTATCACTTTTCCCATGCCATTTGGCAACATTTCTATTGGTAGTGATTCATCTCCTAGACATTCTCAAAATCTTACTCATTGGTATGCACATGGGTGTCCACCAACACCTTTCACCGATGAAGAATATGTAATGACCATACAATTTGTGTCGCAATGGATCTCTATATGATCCGCCTCATACTATTTCCTATCAAGTCTCCAACACCACCCTAGTCGGCTTCGATTAGGACAATGACAATATTTTAGACAGTGGCACTTGATCATTTTTCTCATCACATACTTGGGGGCATTGCATTTATTTCTCCCCCAACGTAGCATCAACACGTATCTTATATTCACCTCATTTCACACATAGACTATAGCATATACATCTTCATCCACACGCTAACAATGCTCACTACCCTATGACGCACTCTTGTGCTATGGTTCACACTTGATTGTTGAGGGAATATTATACACATGAACCTCACACACTACATAGTAGACACTACACATTACACATCTTCATGCATTATGCACTTTTGTACATACACATCATCCTCATCTATTATATGTCATCCTCACTTTGTGCTTTGTACACCCATACGTTGCACACATTCTACACATTACATTTTTACACACATCTTACATTACACATTGCACATTCCCTTCACACATTACACACTTTACATGTCACATACTTACGACATCTTCTCATCACCACATCTACTACACATTTTACTCATTTTATTCTATGCACTGCACTCACTACCCGACAATGCACTCTAGTTCAATGGTTCATTATCCAAAATGTGCCCCTACCCATTTTTGTGGCTAACTCCTCTCATTCTTCCCTCTCTTGTGCCTCGGTCATAATTTTTTTCTTTTCGGGCACTCAAAACCTCCTGGAAATGGCACCATTGGATAGAGCACTCTCTCGGCTTTCTAGAAAGGTAAAGTTTTCCTCCTAACTCCTGTATTTTTGAAGTTATGGCTCGGCGGTTTTTGGGGAAATTTTCCCCTAAAATTCCCGCGGCCAATGAGATGCCGCCACGTAACTCCGGAAGTGGCGAGGTCAAAGGAAGACTTGGAATTTTCACCAAGTGTTTGGTGAAATTTCAAATGGAAACATTTTTCCACAGGCCCGCCGGCGAATCAGGTGCCGCCACGTGTCTAGGGGGAAAATTTGGAAAATTTAGCTAAGTGTTGGCGCATGGAAATTTTTGAAGGAAGGTCCTGCGCCCAATAAGGACATGCCACATGTCTTATGCAGCCAGAGGTGGTGGAGGTCGAGAGAAAACTTGGTTTTTTTACCAAGTGTTTCGCCAAAAAATTCAAAAGGTATGTTTTAGCCCGCTGCCCGCCGACGAATCAGATGATGCCACGTGTCATTGGAGCTCGGACCTACGAAGCATGGGAGGAGATTGGGAACTTTTTCTAAAGTGTTAGCACAAAAGGAAATATTTTCCCCAAGGGCCCGTAGCCAATTATATCTTGCCACGTGTCCTGGAGTGGCGAGCAAGGAGAGAATTTTGAAAAATTTTCCAAAGAGAAAATAAAGGAAAATTCAGAGAGGAAAGCCCGCTCCCCTTATTTTGAGCCAATAGAATCTCGCCACATATCCAGGTGGCACCAAAACTTAAGAACAGCCCGAAAAAATTTGGAAGGGCAGTCAGCTGCGTCCAATTAGCGCTTGCCACGTGTCCCAAGCTCATCGGCCCGCTGGGAAATTTTGAAAAAATTTCCAAAGAGAAAATAAAGGAAAATGGAGCAGGATGGGCCCGTGCCCAATCAAAACATGCCACATGGCACTGGAAAGGTAGAGCATGGGGAAATTTTGGAAAATTTTCCAAATGACCAAAAAGGTAAAAAATTCAAATTTTTTGCCCGCCGCCCGATTTGGCCCTGTTTTTCCCTAAAATTTCAAATGGCCATATCTTTCGATCCAGAGCTCGGTTTTTCACGTTCTTTATATCAATGGAAATATGGTGAAATTATCTACAAGATTCAGGGTCATTTTTTGCATTTTAATGAATTTTGAAGAGAGAAAATCAAAAATGCCTCTCGCACGTTATGTCATGGACAAAAATGACGTTTCAACCACCGTTTTAATGAAGAATGGCTCGCATTCTCTCCCATCATGGTTAAAAATGTTAGGGAATGGGTTTGTAAGGACTCCCATGCTATTTTGATGGCATTTTGGTCAATGGTTGAATCTCTCCCACGTTTTCCCGTGTTTCTCTCTCCTGGGCTCGTCCCTTGCACTGTAAAAGCCAGATTTGGCTCATTTTCAAAGTGTGGAACATTTTTGTGTATTACAGGTCCCCTTTCTCACCTTGAAAGTGATTTTGGTGGAATAACAGACCTTTTCTAAGAACTGCAACTCATTTTTTCCTCTCAGGTGTTGTAATGCAAGTGATTTTGATGTTAAAATAACAATACAGGCCCTGTGATTAATCTTTCATCCTCTGCTAGTGTTGTTTGACTAATTTCTGGTTCTTCATTACAGCTATCAGTTTGTGCATGTTGTTTTTGTTGCATTCTATGAACTGTGTCAATCTACAGAAGTGAGAAATGCTCACCACTCCTTTGGTGCATCACCTATTAGCATTAGTTTTAGTTCCTTTTATGCATTTTCTATCCTTGTCCCTTTGGAATTTAGAGTAGAATTAGGAAATTTCAAACCTCTGCAATTGTGCAAGTGATATAACTGATCAGAGGAGTTGAGGAACCAGCCTCTCAACTAGATATTTCTCTTCCATTTGACAAGTCCCACGCTTGGGAAGAGGATTCAATGTTGTGCAATCACACTGGATGTTTAGGATGATCAAACTAGAAATCTGATCAACATCCAGGGTGCTGCTGATTTGCAACAACGAGTTCATACTCAACTATTGAGGGTCTCATTCAAAAGTGAACCTCACATAAACACAACTACATCATTCTACACTTTTCTCTTCATAATCAATCAATAAATATTTTTATCATACTATGCAACATTTTTAATCATGATATATGCTTTGTGTTACATCATCACATTTCCTACCATTCCATCCATACATTTAGTGATATACGCTTTGTGCTAAATCATCACGCTCCCTATATATTTTATTATTTCAATTTATGGTATACGCTTTTTGCTACATCATCGCATTTCCTTGCATTATATCCATACATCTTTTGATATACAATTTTTGCTACATCATTGTGTTTCTACCAAGATTATCACGTTTATCTATTTTGTGATCTACACTTTTTGCTACATCATCACATTTCCTACCAGTATCACATTCATCTATTTTTGATATACGCCTTGTGCTACATCATCACGCATACTAGCATCTTACTCACCCATCTAGTGATATACGCTTTAGGCTAAATCATCACACATTCAAAATCCATCATCCCTATGTCGCATACAATATCATCAACGCATTACCATTCTACAATCATCACTTAATTCATCAACCCTTTCTACATACAACACATCACTCAAACCATTTCCCGATGACGTACTCTCATTTATGGTTCATTCTTGATTGTTTAGGGGCATAAATAAATGAGCCTCATTACATACATACATATCCACTTGGGGCACATGCCCTATCATTTAGACTGCATAGCATTTCACCTCATCCATAGCATACTACATATCTTGGTTGAATTTATTTGTTACATGTTTATCTTATTACACATGATAGATAGTTATATTATATGTAAATTATCTTTATCATACACATGCGTGTTCACTTTCCTTTCTAGTTGTGATCAAATATTTTACGAAACATCACATGTAACATGGATGCTTGGCACAATACACATTACTAGTCCCATAGTGGCTCCTAAGGGCATCCGCTTTCATATACTATGTGTTATGATTTCATAGCACCCTACTTTATCATATTATACACACTTTGATATACCTTTTATCTTTATAACATGCTAATGGGTGATTCATGTGCAACATTTGTTTTGTAGGATTATTTATTTCCATGATTGTCTACTACACTGTTTTCTTTTTCTTGACATTCTTTGTGAGATTTTCCCTATTTCTTGTTTATTCTCTGGTTATTTTTGCTACTATAACCTTGATTATCTTGCGACATCCTAAGTGATGTCCCATATTTCTGCAACCCACTTTTCACAAATCTACATTGTCTTCTTCTTGCATATTAGCTTATACATTGTCTGCGTAGCTTACATTTCATATTTTACATGAGTGTTTGTCTTTACTTGTACTAACACTTGTTTTCCTAGCCATGTGTTTGTGTGTGCCTTAATTTCTACCAAACACACTCCCTTCCTCTTGCAAGGCACATTATTATCACAATCAATTCTCCTTTCAGCCACATACTCCATCCGCATGACATCGCATGCACCCCAAATGAGGGGGCATCATTTAGGTGAATCAATCACCCATATAATGTTATACACAACACGGTACTAGTACAACACAATTTTCAGTTTTGGACAAGGCTTAGAATGAAACTTGGGTCCTTAGCACAATGACATTTCTGGATGCCTGAAACTAGGGGGCAATACAATGGCATTTCTTGAATACCTGAAACTAGGGGTAGTTATACAATGATTAGTAGTTCAACACAGTCTACAAAACTCCATACACAATGGTTTTATAGGTCAGATAGTATTTAGCACATGTGTTTATACACACCATTTGCAATGGTGTTCTCGACAATGGGAAACAATTAAAGGTTGGAGGATGACTCCAAACTATTCTCCCTACTCTTCTATTTCATTGGCGTGAGATCACCCGAAAAACTCACATGTTGACATCATCTATAGGATCCTGTATACACTCTTTCCTCATCATGGATCAGGTGCACATGTTCCTTTTTCACACTTTCAACATTTTTACATACTTTCCTTACACACTTTTTTTACATATTTTGATCATATACATGTGTATTTGACTACTTGTCGGCTTCTCTTTTGCAGGTTTGTCCATATGGGAAGTGGTAGTCAACATAAACAACAACAACATCACACACATCAACATCAACAATAAGTACATTGTGACATCTACACATGCGTTTCCACCCTAGGTTCATTTTCATCATCATGTTTTTACACTTTCTCCTCCTTAACATCCATGCTTCACATTTTTATCACTCCACGCTTTGTCTAGTCCTTCGGCACACTTTCTACATCAATTTACATGGTTATCAGTGCACGCATCTCTTTCTATTTTATGTTACCAAGATTTTCAATCACCAACATAAATTGGGGGCAAGTAGACACACAATCACACACTTTGGGTAATTATCTATTCCTAATCGCATACTATTATTCATATGATTCCTAAGTAAAAAATTATTAATCAAACCATGTCATAGGCCACCTTACTTTACTTTATGTTGCTTCTTTTGGTCTTACACCCTTACTTTCTTAGTCTGCCTTTTTAGTATTTGGCATTTTTCATCCTAGACACCAAAGCACTGAGACACCCTCATCCCCTTTGGGTGTCTCTCACTTTTTTGGTCCTTTCGAGCCGTTTGAGCATCTTATCTTTTTGGTAGTCGGCCTTTTTGGGGTTAATTACGAAATCAAGTAAAGGAATCATATAAATATAAAGTTATGTGATCATAATAAAGGACCAAGCACTAAGCATTATCTATCACCACCTAAGGTTGCATCCATTAAGGCATATAAGAGCTCCATTTGCATCCATCTAGCTCCATCACAAAGGACGCAAGAGTTGGTTTTCTACATCACATTTCATAGGATGGAAGTTCATTTTATTCCATGTACACATTATATTACATTCTACATCTAGCTAATTTCTCGCTATCCAAGTGCGACACGGACAAGAGAAACCTAGGGAAAAATGTGATGCCCATTAAAACAACCCACTTGAGACCCAAGAAACAACCTAGGATTAGTTAGAAAATTATGGAATAATATTTTTTATCGAAGTGTCTACAACCAGGTTGCAAGACAACAGTTGACACTATCAAGTTCCGGAAAAAATCTAAAATACTATAACATACTTTTCATTCATTAAAAATTATCAAAGGTCACATGGTCCAACTTTTAGGGTTAGAAGTTTCAGTTAGATTCAGGGGGTAAAATATCATCATACGCACTCTCTAACAGGCTCAGAGTTTCTACTTGATTTTTCTCACTCTTATAGCTTCCAAAATTTCCCTAAATCATTCCCATTGGATAGGAAATTTTCTCACCTTTCTTTGATATAAAGAATTCCTCCTAACTCCTTCAGAAACTCAAGATATGGGAAGGCGGACTTTAGGGGTCAAATTTTCCCCAAGGGACACGTGTCAAGCGGAGGCGAAAGCAATTTTGGGTTGGCGGGTCGCGGAGCGGCATTTGGAATTTTTCCTTGCTTGGGAGAAAATTCTCATTTGCGCCCGTGCCTCTGCGAGTCCTCCAAAGACACGTTTCAGGTCCTGATCCAAAGCGGGAAAGGGTGAGGGAAGGACGGAGCGGAAAGAGTTTGGGGCATTTCACCCAAGAGGGAGAGAAAACAAAATAACACCCATGCACCCGCGGGTCCACTAGGGACACGTGGCACTCAACGGGCCATTGTGGGGGTGAAGGAGAGGGAAAGGCATGACGGCGAAGTTTTTGGAGCAACTTTGCCAAAGGGGAAAAAGGGTAAATGGCGAGTGCGGGTCAGTAGCGCCCCAGTGGAAGAGTCTCGACCAATGCGAGGCGGGAGTGCGGGGTCATGGGGAGAACAAAAAAAAATTCCAAATGAAGAATTTCATAGGATAAAGTTGCAAGGGTTTTCCCCACCTGCTTTCACCCCCATGCTACCATGTGGTAGCCTCTAGTTGGTTGCGGTGCCGGCAGGAGAAAGATGAAAATCTTCCAAAAATTTTAAAAGGTCCCAAGGACAAAATAATGTCGCACCTCCGTCGTTGCCCCTTGAGGACACATGGCGCCTCGATTGGGCTGCAAGCCGCTGGAGAAAATTCAAAAAAAATCCCCAAGAAAAATTTTCAAAATCTTTCTAAGAATTTTTTTAATAGGAATTTTTCGGGCACATGAGCCAGCTAGGAAAAATTTTCCAAACTTTCCGCTTGAGGTAGAAAAACTTCAAAGTGCCATAAGTTTTTCTAGAAAGATCAATTTTGGGCAAATGAGGACTTTCTAGACATCTCTCGATGTCCTCTTTGCACAAAAATCATAAATTTTACATTTTGATGAAGTTTAAGGGGTCAATTTTGTAAAAAGGATCTACAAGGCTTTTAAAAAGCCAACTGGTAATTTCCAACTTTCAAATTTGATTAAATTGGATCTCCTCCTTCACTCAACATGCCAAACAGACATGGAGGATTTCTCTAGGAAGGATTTAGAATGTTTTAGGAAGGCCAATTCTCTCAATTGATTTCAATTTGTATTTTTCCAACAATTGACAGAAAAACATTTGAGGAAAGGATTGGCTCGATTTTGCAATGTTCTAAATAGTTTTCTTTGTCAATTTGAGTTCCTTTATGTCTTAGCATGCTAAATTATATCCTTTCCAATTTGATTATTAAGTGCAGGTCCGAACTATGCATTTTATTTAAATTTATTGCCAGTTTAAAGTTTATAACAAAGATCTATTTCTTTTAAATCTGTATATCACTTTTATCATTCAAGTGTGGCATTTCATTTCTAAACTACTCCAATACATTCAGTTGTTTATAGACAAACCATTTCAAACTAACTTGCAAATTTTGATTTCCAATTTTAATATGTTTCCAAGGATACAAAAATGCAACATTAATTCCACGTACATTTTTAAAAAAATAGAGATCTAACTATCTCTTTTGCCATACAATAAAACATTGAATTCAATCCAACAATGCATATGAGAGAAGATCTTTCAATTCTTTATTAATTCCAATTATATACTTTACATATTTCAATGTTGGAAAACAATAACAACATTCTATTTATTTCTTTCCAATGTACAGAGCAGAATGTAAATGTCTTTCACATTTCAAATATACACTTTCATAATCAATTACAACATCATTTCTTTACAAATATACATTACAATTTCATCCACATCACGTGGGAAAGGATTACAAATGAATATGTTTCACAAGGGACTGTCTAACTGCATTTTCCTTTGCTCCAGAACAGCAACATGCAAGTTTCCTTTTTCTCCAAGTTGATCACAACAAAAGTGGGGAAAAGCAATGCTCTCCACCCAACCAAGACATCCAATGAAAGGAGAAGCCTTCCTTCATCATTGGCCCCCGAGCCCCAACCAAAATACAATAAGAGGTGTGATTCAACCCATGGAAACAACTGGCTTCCACAACACATAGCATTCTTTCAACATACACATTTCATTTTAAAACACAATTCAACACAAAACAATAGTTCACAACTAGCATTTAAAGACATTTCAAAATAGAACTCAGGCTTGATCATGTAAGCCAAAGGAGCAAGGTCTATGGGGGAAGTTGCTTATGCCTCCCAATTAGGAATTGGGCATCCACCAGCACAAACCGCTAATAAATTTCACCACACATACCCTTATGCCCCCCACAAATCCCTCCTTACACCCCCCACATATTTCCTTGTGCCCCCACAAAGTAAGAAATGCAAGCTATTTCTTTTCCATGGTGGATCCCAAACCCAAACTCCTCCACAAAATTTTTATGCCAATGGAATTTCCTTATGCCCCCCACATGGATTCCCCATAGCCTTCTCCTACACCATTCCTAAGGCAGTCTACCCAACCAGCCAACAAATAAATCAAAACATGCACCATTCATACAACACAACAAGAAAATAACAGCATGAAAAGAGAGTTAAATTCCTACCTCTCCATGGTAGCTTTTGTTTCCAAACAACAAGCTTTTAATGTCAAAAACACAGTCCCAAAACATCAATCTCCAAGCAAGTAAAGTTTCTCCAAATTCCTTCCAAAAGCAAGAGCTCCAAACATAAGAAAAATGTGCCCCCAAGGAAGTTGCAAAAATGATTCAACAACCCAAAATAAGTAAAGAGTTTGAATTATATAGAAGAGGGAAGAAGAGAGGATGATGTGGATCCATGTAGGATGCCACATCACACATCCTCAAATTCAAACACACATAGCATTCTTTCAACATACACATTTCATTTTAAAACACAATTCAACATAAAACAGCAAATGGTTTACAATCGCATTTAAATACATTTCAAAATAGAACTCAAGCTTGATCATGCAAGCCAAAGGAGCAAGGTCTATGGGGGAAGCTATTTATGCCTCCCAATTGGGAATTGGGCATCCACCAAAGCACAAACCGCTAATAAATTTCACCACACATACCCTTATTCCCCCACAAATCCTTCCTTACGCCCCCACATATTTCCTTGTGCCCCCACAAAGTAAGAAATACAAGCTATTTCTTTTCCATGGTGGATTACAAACCCAAACTCCCTCCACAAAATTTTTATGCCAATGGCATTTCCTTATACCCCCACATGGATTCCCCATAGCCTTCTCCTATACCATTTATAAGGCATTCTACCCAACCAGCCAACAATTAAATCAAAACATGCACCATTCATACAACACAACATGAAAAGAGAGTTAAATTCCTACCTCTCCATGGTAGCTTTTGTTTCCAAACAACAAGCTTTTAATGTCAAAAACACAGTCCCAAAACATCAATCTCCAAGCAAGTAAAGTTTCTCCAAATTCCTTCCAAAAGCAAGAGCTCCAAAACAAGAAAAATGTGCCCCCAAGGAAGTTGCAAAAATGATTCAACAACCCAAAACAAGTAAATAGTTTGAATTATATAGAAGAGGGAAGAAGAGAGGATGATGTTGATCCATGTAGGATGCCACATCACACATCCTCAAATTCAAACACAAAAGACAAAATTCCATTCTCCCAAGCACAATAAAGAGGTGGGTGAAAATATGACAATTTACTTGCACACTCCAAAAGCCCACACCCCAAAGGACTGAAAAATAAATAAAATGTAAGAGAGTGCAATAAAACATGCAAACATGATTAATAAGATGCATTATAAAAGTCTAAAATCACTTCTCCAACCATAAGTATGGTTGGTAAATTAAATTAAGAGGTATGGGACAAGTTTTACTTGTCTCATAAACCTCCAAAAACAGCCCCAAGGACAAATTCAATTTCCATGGAGGTGGAGTATTTCATAATCCAAAATCAGACTTACACAACCCTTACATATTAAATGCAAACAACCAAAAACTTTCATTATTACTTTCCCATATCCCAATCTTATTTATTTAAATTTTAACCATATGATTTCTCACATTAATCTATCACATTTTAATTAATTAAAAGAAAGGGAACACATTACTAATAAAATACATACAACAATAATAAAAATTAACCACATCAATAAAATACATAATACCCATGGTCACATATAAAGGTAATCCCCCATGGGAATCCCTAACAAAACAACACACAACACAATAAAACAAGTTGCCATGGTGACCTTGTCGAATTCACCTAGAATTCCATTATGGTTGGTCTCCAATCCCCGATGTTTTGTTGTGATATTTTTAACCTGCAAAATACAAATACCTCCTTCGGCCTCGTGGCCATATCAGAACATCCAATATGATACAAATAAAATCACAAAATCATCTAAGTATGTGAATCACAACAACATCAAGGCAATTTAACATTATCACATACAATTTATATCATCATCATATAATATTCATTTTCTAGATCTACTCATAATATCTAAAATCACATGTCCGAACAACATCCATAAAACATCCATGTCAAATAGTATATCATCATCCACATATGAGTGTTGCTAATTAATCATCATGCATCATAACCAAATCAAGATCAACAATAATCCATGATCTAATGTCTAACAAAGATACTAAATCAAAACATAATAATGTCCATAATGTGATCAACTCAGTATCGAATAAGTATCGGTAGGTGTCAAACGGAAGTGGGCACTACACAAAATTCCACACACACACATAACGCATTGGGTATGAGATGTAGTGTAGCGTTGAGTTGTAAATTAACCATTGTGATAGCCGAGACAAGTTTGAAACCTTATTTTGAATCTTTCTTTTTTAGGATTTGATGTCTATTTGCGGGTTTTACACATACATATTTCTTTACAAGTTTTTAGCGACCTCGCGATCTTGGTGTAACCTCTGAGTGACAAATGGTGAAAACCTAATGACACCTCAGAGGAGGTTTTCTGAGCATTTCTACGAGAACAGTCTAGGGTGCCCATGGGCTCCCCTGTCCATCCTATCTCCTCGGATCTGCATTTTTATGTGCTCCAAAGTCAATGGTATGTGCTTCACATTTTTAGTTTTCCAAATTTGTGCATTCTCTAGAACTCTATGAACCAACTAAGGATTTCTACCCTCTCTTTACAATTAGGGTTTCATTATTTATTGCTTAGTTACTTGAATATTCATTGTTGTACTTAATTGTTATTCATTTACTATTGTTATAGCATTAAGATTAGGCTCTTATTCATATATTTAGCTTAATCACTTGGATTACACTTGCCAAACACGTTTTATTTCAAAGTCTACAAGGATTTTTCAAAAACTTTGTTTAAAAGCCCCCATTTGGGACAAACATGGAGAATGATGGAAAATATTGTGGAATTTAGCTTTTAAACATCTATACATTGATTGAGACCTTCCAGGACTCTTGAGAAAACCATTTTGTACACATCCAACAACCATGGCATTCCTTGCAATCATTTCCCTATACATTTTGCATACATGTCTACCATTTTAACGCAGACTGGGTTGGATCACCAAAGACATGCACATCCTCACAAAGCATTGATACCATTTCACCAAAAACAACCAATAGGCGTCCAATTTGATCTAAGATCTACTCAAAATATCCCATTTGATACATATTTAGAAGATGTTGGAAATAGTTGCGGGTGTTAGAGTAGGTTATTTACCTTAGTTCATGTTCACCTAGGTACTTTATCTACCTTCTCTTTTATTTATCTTCACCCACTTATGTGTGGATATTTATTTTATCTTATTTAGATATTAGGAATATATTATCTAGTTGTTAGGTATAGTTCTTTCCTTGATCTATGGTCTTGACTAGTTCTTTGATGACTAGTTCTTTCCTTGATTTATGGCTTGATCTATGGCCATGACTAGTTCTTAGATTGATCTTCCTTACCTATATAAGAAAGGCCCCTTCTCATTGTACTTCATAGATTTCCATAATAATATATGATATTGTTGCTCATTTGTTTGCAAAGGTTTTTGTAAAGTTATTATGGAAAATTGCTTTCATCTTATTGAGTGTGATGTTTAATTAGTATCTGAGTTCTTTGTGGCTTAAAACGATCATTTACCACTCCTTTTAGTGGGACTGACATTACATTTTCCAAATGCATTTGCTTTAACATTTTCAAGACCTTTTCAACAAACCCATTATTTACACGTCATGTAAATGTTGTTGTTCCATCAAAACAAAACATTTTTGGAAACATTTTATGAACAACCCACTCCACTTTTTTTCAACCAAAAAGAGGCTCCAAGCCTCACTATTTTAATATATTTAATATAGGAAAAAACTATGTAAATAGGGAGAGCTCAAGTTATAGTAGGAACCATCGGTGATGCTTTTCTACAGAGAGATTACATTCGAGAAAAAAAAAAAAAAGAACTTATAGTCTACTGATTTCCCCGCATCTCTTTAACAGTATTACTAGCAGTAGCCTTCCCTTTATTCTCACTCGTCTTTTTCTCCATTTCACCATTGTAAATCCCTTTCGCCAAGCAGAGAGAATGCCAACCGAATGGAAGGATACTACTAAAATCTTGTTTAAATAACCTACCTTGTCACCTACCCAAATCCATTCGCACGTGTCTCCCAGATATTGCACTAAAGGCAGGTGAGTTGTAGTAATTATTCGCTACCTTCATTAATAGAAGGTGAGGCCAGCTCATCAGCCACATGAGCAGCCAAGCTCATCCCATCTTCTTTAATTATTGCACCTATCTTTTCCATTATTTCTGCCTTGCCTAATAAAAGAGGTCCACTAAAGTTTAGATCCAACCACTGAATTGGTGAGATGGTTAGCGGACCTTGTTGGCTTCTCTAGGGATGTGAGAGATTTGCATACCATTGAGAAGTCTAAGACAATCTTCAAAAATGATGTGAAGGTTCTAATGCCTTTCCTGATAAATTTTAGCAGCCTTAATGATTATTAGTGAATCTCCTTTTATCAGTAGATTTACCCACTACTTGCCTTTGGCAATTTGTAATCCTCTCCACAATGCTTTAACTTCGGCAAAATTGTTGGTGCAAACACCCCATGCTTCGCAAAACCAAGTATGGGAGCGCCATGAGAGTCTTTAAAGATGCCACCAATGCCAACCTACCCACTCCGCCACATTTTGCATACACGCATCTTGGGCATTTAGACTGCAAAATTTGACAAAAAAAGGTTTGCCTTCTCCAACACGCCAAACCCTTGTCATAGCTCCACCCACTCTCCACCAAACGCATTAAATTTAATATTTCCTCTCCTTTTTTGTTTTATTTATCTCAATGTTATGTTTAAATTTTAAATCTCGATATGTTTTTATAAGTGTTTAGAGATCTAGACCATGCTTTTGACTTCATAAAATCAGTTGTATAGTCTGCAATGTGCATTGTTGCCCATATATTAATGGGGTATATGCTAAAGCCTCGTTTTATAATATCATGGAGGTGTCATCACATTGAATTGTTTTAATAAAAACTTGAGCATGTATGGGATGATAAGTTGGGTACAAGAAGGCATGGGCACTACAATAAAGTAGTATCCTATAAGAAATTTCTTAATGTAGATCATTTTTGGAATAACAATCTAAACATATGTTGGAAAGGAAAACCATTACAAATATTTCACTTTGAGATCTCCCTTACATAGGGAGTAGGGATCGGGTTTACCTTGCTTGTCATATAAAAAAATTGTTATGATTAACATTGTTATATTGACCTTCACATGTCAATTGATTTTTAATTTGTCAAGTCAAAATTATCTTGTATGTTATTAAAATGACTAGTAAAGAATAAGTATATATATCAACTATGGAGGTTGAAAAGCTTATAAAATATGTTAAAGAAAAAATACATTGTACAACGACAATTTTTAAATAATGCAAATGAAAATAAACAAATATATAAATGATAATAAATGCAAAGATTATACCTTATTTTATTAATATCTAAATATTTGGGTGAAAGTGTGGGACTTAAGAGATTAGAGTCCAATTATAATTCACATGTATTGGGTATATTATTTTGTTGATATGTTCTAAAATGATAACGATGGGTTGAAGTGTGTTGTTCTATAATAGCTATGGTGAGGCAAAGTGTAATGGAGTGAGTTGTGTACTTTTATGTTTGATCTTAAATTTGGCAGTCATTTGACCATGTCACATTATAATTTCAACTTTATATGATTTTTAAGAAGTCAACCAATAAATCATAATATCTTATACTAAAGTTTGGGGCTCATTGTCTTTTGCTCAAACTTCGGTTTTTCCTAAACCCAACTAAATGTTATACTTCCATAGATGTTATTTCTCACGAGTTAATGATTTTTTTAAAAAGATAACAACATTATTAATCAATGCATATTTAAGATAAATGTATTTCTATATAAAGTGACATGGCTAGGAATTTAAATGCTACACGTGTTTATTACAACTTTACATTACTAGTTTTGTGCGACTTACAAGATCCATATGGCCATTACCTAAATTTGGTCGGTTTTAAGATTTTTGGCGGAAAGCTGGATAGGGCCAAAAATAGGGTCTATATAAATCGATAGTGAGGAGAGGTTGGCAGGAGAAAGGTAAATAATTAGGGTTTTCTGCGGAAGAGAAATTGATGAGGAAGCGCGAGGGAGGAGGAGGAGCTCCAGACGAGGTTCGATGCAGGCGAGCAGATGGAAGAGGATGGAGGTGTCCCGCCCCGTAAATGGCGGGCGCCTCTATTTCCATGTGTGAGAAACACCTTGTTCAGCGATTGCGCTACCAAAACAGAAGAGACAAGAGCAAAGGGGAGGAGAAGAAGCCAAGTGCACAAGTCCACTATTCCAGGAAAGATAACGAGGCAGACATGGATTCCGACTCCAATTCTTCTTCGAGGATGAAGAAAATGGCCAATTGTTATCTGGATGAGGTGATGACCAAAACAAATCATGGGAAAGGGAAATCGAGAGAGGGAGAGAAGGCGAGGTGTTTGCGAAAACATTTGGTTAATGGCGTGATGGAAATAGCCCTGGATTACGATAGTGACTACGACTACCGCAAGGTGGCTGGTTTGGAACTTTTCCATTCTCAACAGTTTTTTCATATCCCTTAATCATTGTAATTAAATTGGGTCATTAAGTATTATTCAGTTTTGTTATGCAGCTTAGTTTTAGAGTTGAATTGGTGCAACTTGCACCAATATTAGAGTTAGGTTGAATTGGGTTTTTATTTATTATGTTAACTACTCTTAACACCCACAATATACCTTCATTACCATGTAAACTATTTTGAGACTCGGTGTTTAATATTATCGACTTCTAATCTTCAGTTCATGATGATGTGGAATTCAGCTTTTGATGAACAATGCATTACATCTAACCGTGTACATTGCAATTGGGATCTAAACAGATATAAATATGTGACAACACAACTAATTCCATTAACTTAAATGCATAAAACAATACAACAATATTTGACAAGAGGGGTGCGGGTTTGAGAGGAATATTTGATTTGTGTCAATTATAGAGAAAGTTGTCAAAAAGCCAAGACAATAAGGACAACAAGATAGAAATAATTTGTCTGAATAAAGAACTTGATAAAAGTCATTATATTCCTTAGTAATTATTGTAGTAGTATGATTATGACAACAATTAGCTAGGGAGAATTCAATTGCATGGCTTTGTTCATCTATTTTGAGGCTCTTAACACCTTGCTCATCTTTATTATAATTATCTATACATTTTTAGAAACAGAGTCTCCTTCCTTAGAATCTTCATATGGGAACAATACCTTGCAAAAATATGTACGAAATTAGGGAATGTTATGAGGAGCTGTTGTTTTTCCTTCACTATTATTAAGCCTCTTGATGGGAACAGCTCTTTGAAGACACACACAAAGTAAAATGCATGTCACTAGGCAAGTGGGTGTTATGCAACTACCCAACCCATATCATCTTTAATGACCTAATAAATGCTAGCAAATTTCCTTAAATGTTGTTTTAAATGCTTGCAATTTATTTGGCATGGGGAAGCTTCTTCATCACTCAAGTATTCATTATATCTCTATCTTATATGTCATTGTAAATCATTGTTTTAAGTGCACATATACACTTATGCATTTGTAAATTGTTTGAATTTAGAAGATTTGATTGGTGCACATCACGGGGTTCATTAGCTAGACAATATCCTAGCACGTGCATTTATATTGAGATAATTAAAATTAATAAAAACAAAGTTAATATACCAATAGACATAAGGGGGTGAAAAGGTTTAATTTATTAATATTTAGAATCGATACATTGGGGGTAGGTTAGAGAGGTGGGCCAAACGAAAGGGAGGTTTAATTTTAATATAAAACTAAAACATTTTAACCGTACTTTTTAAAACTAAATGCCTTAAAATTGTAAAATGAGTGTGATTATAAAGTTAAATTATAATCTCTTTTGAATAAAAAAATTTCAATTGAGAGATTATTAACCAAGAAATAATAAAATGGTAGAAAACTAGGATTGAGTATGTTTTTCAACACACGTGATATTATTTCACCATCTTAATTATTTGAAGAAGTATTGATAAACTATTAAAGTTTAACATTTATAATGTAAATTGGTAATAGGTCTTGAATGGCTTCAAACTATCTTTCGAGAAAAAATGCATATTAAAAAAATTGAGTGAGAAACATAATATATTTTCTGTTTAATACATTAGGGTAGAAATAAAAAAGGGGTAGATAAAATTGTAATGGAAAAATGGGTAGGTAAGGTACTAGAAAAAATAGGGGTATTTTCATTCTAATAATATAATAGGAGGGGTATTATCAATTTAATAATTAGAGGTAAAAATTAGAATTAAGGGTATTATTTAATACCTTTCGAACGAACGTGCTATACCATACTTTTACTAAGTGAACCCCAGTGGCGCACATGCTAACAAGCAAGTAGGGAATTTTGAAAATGGTGAAAAAAATCTAGAGAAATAAAATAAGGATCCGAAGGGCCCTCATAAAAAGGGTGCTATTATTGTCCGTGGTATGGCTATGCAAAAATCCCCAAAAATAGGAAGAGAGAAAATATGAAAGGAGAGAGAGAACACAAGAATCTATTAAAATAAAAGAACATATGTAAACATATAATAAGATAACAAAAATGAGGAACATATGTCAATAAGAGCCTAATACTCGATCAAGAATCAAGAAACACACGAGTACACTAGAAAAAATAAATGTATAACAAATAACTATTCTGATATAATATAAGGTGTCAACATAATGACTCACTTTGATGTGTGTGTGCACATACATATGAAAGTAAAAGAGAAAATTGGACAAATAGAATTTTTCTAAATCATATTTAAAAATTTGAGGGTTCTTAAAGACAATACCAAAAATATTAAATGAAACATCAAAAGGATAGAGATATTACATGAGTTCCATGGTATAGTGATACAAATATTGTGGAACTAGCATCCATGTTCATGTGTCGTCTAATACAAAAAAATATTCCCTTGTAATTGTGCAAAAACATATGTCGGTGAATATATGTCCAAAGAATCAATGAAAGTACTAAAATGTAGAAAAGAAGAATTAGAACTAATACACTTGGTTTTGTTAAAACTTGTGGAGATGCTTATATTAAATCCAAACTTTATAATATGTGTAGAATTGTGCTTCTATTTATAAATACATTTTTTCTTAAAAAAACCAAGTTGAAAAGATTTGACGTAATATAAAGACATTAGGGTTGGGAAATGTCCTAAATGTATCCCATGGCGAGATTGAGCGTAATATGTTGGATATGGATAGGAAAAAAACCATCTAATTTACCCCATCTATAGGAGACAAATAGTATAGAGTGACATGTTTCCTAGAGTCTAGAGATAAAATAAGTGGAATAACTACCCTAATTTGAGATGTAATATAAACATGTGAATCACATATCTCAAAAGTTTGAGATTATGTGCATCATGTGCATATTAAGAAATAAAAGTGCTAATGTTTAGGTAAATGTAAGAAGATGAGAGACAAAAAAATCTGTCAAATCACAAAAATGAAGTAAACAAAAGGTAAGCACCCTTTTAAAAATGGCACTCATCCTTTAAAGCATGTGTAATGTACCTAATTTAAAATTGGTTCAATAAAACAATCTTAAAGGGGATTCACCTTATGAAATATACAAGGTGTGTACCCTTTGTAATATAAAGAACTTGAAAGGACACACCCCTTGGAAAATACATTTTTAAAAGGTGTGCACACTTTGTAAACATTGCATGTTATATGATTTCAATTAAATCTTTTTCATCGTTTCCTTACATAATAGCCACATTTTGGGCTTGGAAGACTTGAACCTAACATACATGCTTGCAATAGACCAAAAATGAATCTTGTTGAATTTATAAGTTTTTATGCTTTCATGGACGTGTATAAATAAAAAAATTTATTCAATTAAAAACCATATGTATTTGTAGATGTGAGAACATAGTTTCCAAAGATATGTTTTTTCAATAATAAATTATATTGTTAAATTATTACTTAATTTTGAAATGATAGACTATGTATAGTTCAATAATGTTGTTGATGATTAATTTGTAGAATTTAGATCTTAGTAATCTACACATCACAAAATGTGTTGTTTTTTAAAATTGAATTACAAAAATCAAGGTCAAAAAAATTGAATGTATATTTACCTTCATGAACATATTTAAATAAGTAATTTTATATAATTAAAAGCTTTTGTATTTGTAAAGGCGGGAACATAGTTTCCAAAGATGTGATTTTTAATATTACATTATGTTTTTTTATGTATTACATGATTTATGGATAACATGCATTATTGTAGTTTATGTATGTATGTATGTATAAACATGTATTTGAAGGTTAATCAATTTTAATAAAACTTATATTTCAACAACCTATATACATTTTGAGATATGATTTCTAAAAATAGAATTTTAGAAATTCAAGGTCAATATATTTGTGTTTTGCATATTTTCAACTTTATTGGGTTATGAATTTAATTGAAAATACCAATTCAAAAATAATCTCAACCATCTACAATATTTTTCTATCTTTATATGTGAATGCATATTAAATGCATTTGTTCACTTCAAAAATAAGTTTATATATATGATTAGTTGTTCATTTTCAATAAAAAGATATTAAATTATTGTTAGAAATTTGTCGAATCACATAATTTTAAATTAGTTGGGTATTAAAATGTATTATATACTTATAAACTAGTGGTTATACCCTAATTAAATATAATGTTATATAATTTCATAACAATGAAGAAGATGTAAGGGTTTGTAATATGGGGTTGTTCTGATCTAATCAATTTACAAATAACTAGTCATAACTAGAATAATACATTAATACTTGCAATGATTTGATAAATGAAAAATGGTAGTTCAATTTTTTTTTTAAAGAAGAATACTTAGTTGTATTAGTCAAGTGAGAAGATATGGATGTGTAGATAAGTGGAAAAAGATGATCGAACTTGGAGATGCTTCATTGTGAGTTTGGAAATGGAAACTAAGTAGGAGTAGGACCATATAATTTATGTAAAGTCTTGACATGGCTTGTACGATCTTGGACCCATTGGCAGTTGGGATATGAAACTACTCAAGTGCTTCTTATATATTCCCTTTGTTGTATATCACTCATGTCCGCACAACTTTGAGATGACATGTAATCACCTATAATAAATTGAAACCTATAGTAACATTCAACAAAGCATTATCAAACCAACAAGATAAATCATGTGTTTCGTGAGGTTGGAATACCCTTGAAAATTAACCCCATGTGCTAAAATAATCCAAGTTTTGCGATAGTACATGACCTCATCTGAAGATCAATCCTCGTAGTTATTTGTGTTGTTTGTGCAAGTGTGAGTGCAATCTAAGTTGAACCACTAAGGGTAGTCTCATGTCTCTTGACATAAATATAATGGACTAAATGTATACTATAAAATGTAGCTAGTGTGATAATAGTGTGATGTGGTTTGCCTCAACCATGTTACCTAACCCTTATTCTTTGAAACTATTTTCCAATGCTTTGAGTGACTTTTGTCTTGCTAATACATGTCTCTATGACCTCTGCATTCTTGAGAAAGTAGGCAGCTAGAATATTTGACCTAGTTGAGTGCTTTATACTTGTAGTAGGGACTACTCTAATTTATGTGTAATTATGAATGGATGCCCTTCGATTAAGGAAATGCTTTTCTTTGGGACACATTGCTTCGTATTTTCATATCTTAATACGTAATAACGGGTGAAACACATGGTGGAAGGATTCCCTCCTTGTCACTTATTAGTAAATGATAACTCTATGAGGGATCCTATTTCAGATTTAGTTTTGAAGGAACCAATTGAAAGCATACTTAAACCACAAGTGGATGAAAAAATGGATCCCAAATATTTTCATAAAGATATTTTCCCTCTTGATTCAATTGGGGAGATATAGGAGGATGTTAGTAACTATCCTCCAAATAATTCATTCCAATCAGTGATTCTCAGTATAAGTTTACTGCGATTATGTGGGCATAAATCAAATTATGATAGAAATAAGGAAGAGTGGACGGTTGTCTAAAATAGGAAAAGAAACTTTTCTTCTATAAAGGAATCAAAACCATTGCATATATGTCTCTCGTGTCTCATTCTTTATACTATTTACCTTTTTGCTATTTTTTTTTGTTTTGGCATTTTTAGTTGTCTTTGTGCTACGTGGCAACCACTAATAGTTCTATAACAAAGCTAAGTCAAAATCTAGGCACCATCAAGATGAGAGCTAAACAAGATCAATACTAAGCATAATGCATTAACTTTGAACTAAGATCAAATTAACATGCTAAAGTATTCAAAACCTCTACTTCTCTAGATTACCAACAAAAGCAAATGGACCTATGTAGACTCCATGGCAATCAAATTGATTGTTTTGATCTTCAAGAACCTAGGAATGGGAGCTCATCAAAGCTTGGCTACAAGACCCTTTGACTATTCCCATATGACCCAAGCACTTGGCTAGAAAATGCAAGAAAGGAGGCTTAGCTCTTCAAATGGTGAATTTCTCAAGAATAACAAAGAAAAAGTTTATAGTCTATTTGCTATGTGCTTTGCTTTTGTCTTCTCAAGGAATTTAGGTGTAAGTGTAAAGGTAGGAGGAGGGCTCTTTATATAGCCCAATGGATAAAGGAATCACTACATCCCTTTGCATGTGGGATAATAGGGATGTTGAGTTAGTTGTGGATAAGGGGGGTTTAGATAGGGTTGAGTTAACTTTAGGAGGGTTTAGCTTGTCCTTTAGTGACCCATGTGGATAAAGGGGGCTTATTAATTAATCAAGATGATTAATTAATAGATGTGCAAGCTTATAGAAGCTTTTAGAGGAATATTAGCATGATTTAGACTATAGAAGGGGATTAAATCAATTAAATATTGATTTATTGGTTAAATGAAAGGGGAAGCTAATTAATTAATAATAATTAATTAGTCTAGATAGAAGGGGGATTTATTAACGGAAGGTCGTTAATTAGGGTATTTGTTGGATAGGTGACTTAATTAATTAGCGTAGTGTAATTAATTAATGATGATAGAGAGAAGATGAGTGCTTTTGACGATATGTCATCAATTTGCATAGAAAGGAGATAATTAGCGCAATTTAAGTATTTAAATTGCTCGGGCGTAATTATAGGTGTCTACATTTTCCCCTCTTTGGGGTGGCATAAGTGATGCCACTTCAAAGATAGTAGATGGATAAAATTTTGAAGGGGTAGAAGAAAAATTAGTAGAAGTGAGAGATGCCCCCTCGAGTGTCGATGGGGTGATGAAGGAAGATGATCGATGATCGAAAAAAGGTGAGAAATAGATAGAATAATGGGTGGGGAGAATGCCCCAATGAAATGGAAGATTAGGGGTGAGAAGAAAAGTGATGAGAAGAAATATAAGCAAAAAACTCCCTCTAGCCTTTGATGAACAACTTTAGTGTCATCATATTGCCAAAATTCTACGTCATCGATCCTTATGAAAAATAGAAAAAAAAAAGTATATGAGAAAAAGTGAGAGAAATAGAAGGGCAAAATTATACAATTACTTGCTCTAAATCATGGAGACAATTCTTATCTTTTTTATCCTCTTCCTCTATTCCCTAGTCTTACTCCACATGTAATGACAAGGGTTGATGATGGTGCTATGTGCCCAGGGGAATAACGAGGACACTTGGGTCATGATATTTGTGCATTATGATTTATTTAAATATACATAAATAATAAGCTATTCGAAATATGTCATATGAACACTCCTATGAAAAAGTATAAAGAAATATGAAAAAAGAAGAAAATGAAAATTGGAACAACTTTATATGTCATCATATTGAAAAGATTTCATCATCGGTTCTTATGAAAAATATAAGCATGAAAATGACATGAAAAGTCATACCAACTCCATGCAACATACAAAATGCAATGCAATACGAGAAAGTAAAATATGCCTAACTCCATGCAACATACAAAATGCAATGCAATACGAGAAAGTAAACAAGCTAAACTAACATAGAAACATAATGTAATGTTTTTGTTATCAAGCTTCATTCAACCTGTGTGAATTAACGACAAGGGTTGATGATGGTGCCCCAAGCAAGGATACATGTGAGGGGAATAACGGAGGACACTTGGGTCCGATGAAAAATCAATGTGCACTATGAAACAATATACCAGAAAAACTCATTGTGCCCCAGTAGTAGAGATGAAAAGCAACCTAGCTTTTGTTGATGGAGGTAGATCAAGATGATCCACAAGTCACACACATGAACAAGTGAGAACCAAAGAGCAACATTTTGTAGGATGATTTTCAATTTTTAGAAGTTTTCTGAAACATATTTGAATGTTTTTGTGATTTTTCTAACATATTTGAATGTTTTTGATTTTTGAAAGTTTTAAAATATTATGTATTTTATGATTTTGAAAGTTTTTGAAACTATGTATGGGAAGACAAGAGGAAGCGTGGATGCCCCAAATAGATGGGATGTACAAGGGCATAAGGCCACGTGCATACAAAAAAGGTGAAGATGCAAAAATGCCCCAATGATTAGGTGGGAGTATTCAAAGGAAAACTCTTCACGTGTAGAAGTGGGACCCAAGGCCATTATGGATAGGTTCAACATGATGATGAACGTAAACCAATGAAGTGTTGGGAAGGAGCAAGGATGCCCCAACGTAAGTTGGCCTAAAAGCACATGATAGAAAGGAAGGAGAAGATTGTTTTTGTGAAAGGGACAAAGGTGTCCAAAAACATGGAAAAAAGTAATCTTATACACATGGATGTTCTGAACGAAGTAGAAGAATGATGTGAATGATATGAATGTAGCTTAGAAGCCTCGCGATGAAGAAGTGATTAGCCAAAGGCACAAATCGTGAGACAAGATATGGACTAGAGTAAGAGTCTTGAACAAGGTCCAAAAAAGACACTTGGTAACATACTAATCTGTTTACTCATAGAGATCCAGTGTGTGCACGTGGAATTTAATTACCTCTTGAAGGAAAGATTTAATAGACAACAAGTGAAGACACCCTAGCCAATGTGTAGGAATGATTGATTTTGAAAGGTGATTTTGTGAATGGATGGTGGAAAGGATAGTCATACATTTCTCTGCTGCCAGCCAGGCGTCCATAGCCCCGACGAGAGATGCATTTGATTCTAATCACAACATTTCTCTACTACCAGTCAGTGTCCATAGCCCCGATAGAGATTATTGGAAATACCCCAAGAGAGAGTTATATATCAATTTGCTTTTTCTTTTAGCTTTTAGCTTTTGATTTTTTTATTTTATTTTATTGATTTTTGATTCTTTTGCTTTCTAAAAACTTATTTCAGCTCTCTTGTTTGACAAGGGGTTAAGAACCACTGATGGCTTGATGGAAGGAGGTGGAAGTGATTGTGATGATGACATTGGCTAGTGTCAACAAATATGTCCAAAATTTCTTCAACAAGTTTATTAGATGTTGAATGTGATAGGATCTCTAAGAGGTCAATCGTTCTTTAATTTACCAAGGTGATAAAAGACCAGGGTCAAATGGATACCATAGAGATAAATGTCACAAAATGCATGTGTGAATAAGCTAACCAAAATATCACCAAAGGGATGAAAATGGTA
Source organism: Taxus wallichiana var. yunnanensis (assembly GCA_018340775.1). Taxonomy (NCBI): domain Eukaryota; kingdom Viridiplantae; phylum Streptophyta; class Pinopsida; order Cupressales; family Taxaceae; genus Taxus; species Taxus wallichiana. The sequence goes on from CM031236.1 coordinate 265,674,049, forward strand.
GGAAGACTTGCAAAAGAATAGAAAGAAAGGGAAGAAAGAAACATCCATGTGTACGCAATACCTGATTGCAATGTTTGATCTTTGTACCTTTGATTTTTGTTGTGTTTTCTCATGTTTTTGTATTTTTGAATTGTTTTTATTTTTAGATTTTTGATAGTTTTTGGAAAGGTGGGACCAACAAAGTCACTCTATGTGGTAAGATCCAACAACGATGTTTGCAATTTCCTTGATAAGGGAGACTAAGCATGTTTGTTTATCAAGAGTCATGTTTTCCCCGATCTCGATGATCATGGTGAGTTCACACTCAACAAATGACTATGATTTGTTTTGAAACATGGGTTTCATATGTGGGAGCTTGAGTTCCCTATCCATAGGTTTATTTACTTTGCACCATACTTGATGGTTACGTTGATTTGCATTCTTGAATTGCATTTGATTTTTAACCTTAAGATCATTTGATTTGTTGGGAGCTATAGAGCTCTTTGTAGTTTTGATCTGAGCTTGATTAAGAAACTATTTGGGTTTCTTATAAGCTGATGCATGACTTGTCTATCTCGAGAAGTGGGAGAGGAAAAGTGAACGGATGTTTATAGAATTGATGATGAGAATGGCCATGGGCTTGCCACAATCTTTGGTAGAAGAATAATGTGATGGATGAAAAGGATACGGTCCAAGGATTGAAGAAGATGGGCTACTGGGAGGTGAGCCATAGATAGAAGATGAAGGGCTACTAGGATGTGGCCCAAGAATAGAAGAAGAAGGGCTACTAGGATGTGACCCATAGAAGATGAAGGGCTACTAGGATGTGGCCCAAGAATAGAAGAAGAAGGGCTACTAGGATGTGACCCATAGATGTAAGATGATGGGCTACTAGGATGTGGCCCAAGAATAGAAGAAGAAGGGCTACTAGGATGTGACCCATAGATGTAAGATGATGGGCTACTAGGATGTGGCCCAAGAATAGAAGATGATGGACTACCCGGGGTGATCCATACCTAGAAGACAAGGGGCTAGTTGGGCATGCCCCAAGAATAGAAGATAGTGGACTACTCAAAAATGTCCCACAAATAGCAGAGGGAGGGCTACTAGAAGGTGACCCACACCTAGATGAAGATGAAGGGCTACTTGGCGTTGACCCCATAAGAGATTGTGATTGAGGAATTATGATAGACAAAGAGTTATTGGGTGATGAGAAGATAGGCCATGGATCAATGCAAGACCAAGGAGTTTCATCACATAATGAAGAATGTGAAGATGGAAGAATAAGAGGAGGATCAAGTTGCATGATCTGAGGCTCTTCCTCCATTTCTTGATAAAAGGAATCAACCTTTTCCTCACAATACGCAGACACATCAAAGTCTAAAGAGAATCCTTTCTCGTAATCTGCTAAAGGAATATCTTCATATGCCCCTATAAATGCCCTAATTGTTTCTTCATTCTGAAAGAGATCAATCGGTATGAGTTGTTGATCAACCACCAGGGGTTGATTGGAAGAAAGAGGTTCACTTGGTGTGGAAGACTTAGAAGATGTTTGATGATGATTGATAGAAGAAGATGATGTGGGGGACGAAGAAGATGTGTAGCTAGATGTCTCGGGAGTAGAAGAAGGTGGTGTGGACCTACCTATATGATGGTATATCATCTGTAAACTAGTAGGATTAAGTCCAAAGTCTTGTAGATTGTGACATGCATGGGTCGATTCAGACGTTTGACTCGAAGGACTTTGAGTCACATGAATCTTCAAAGAAGGAAGACTTATTGGGGGTGATTGATGAAGAAGGTCCTGCGAAGAAGGGGAGGACCGTGATTCAAGAATCACATCGGATGAATAATAACAAGGGTCCTGCAAAGAAAGAGAGGACCACGATTCAAGAATTGTATTAGATGTTTGATTGGAGGGATTTGGAGTCACATGTATCTTCAAAGGAAGAAGACGTCATTGAGGTGACTGATAAAAGGGGTCCTGCAAGAAAGGGAGGACCGTGACATGTAGGAGTCATATTAAATGTATGATGAAGAGGTTCCTGTGAAGATAGGGAGGACCATGACATAGGAGTCACATTAGATGACTTAGAGTCAAATTAGATGACTTAGGAGTCAATTAGATGAATCTGAATAGTAGTTTGGATCCAAATAGTAGTTTGGATCTAAATCATCAGAAGAGTCAGAGGAAATATTTGGATTGGAATCCTCAGAAGAAGAGGAAATGTTTGGATTAGAATTAGAAGAAGAGTGGGGGAACTCGAATAATAATTTGGATCAAAAGTGTCCAAATCATACCACCGACTATGAGATGAAGGTGGGGAATGAGTTACCCATATGGGCTCTCTAGCACGAAGAACCAAATGAGGTTTAGTTGTAATGGGAATCTTTTGATTTGAATTACTAAAACTTTGATTCCTTATTGTCGTATGTATAAGGAACCTTGCGATAATCAGTCATTGTTGGTGTCATTTTAAGCACAAATTTCTAGATCTAGATAGTGTGATGGAACTCCTTCAAAGGGAAGGAAGTGACATGTCGATTTAGGGAAGCATAATGACAACCAACTAGACATTTTGTAAGTATTGATATGCGTGCATGATTTTCTGAAGAAGGTCTAAGGAAAATAGACATCGTGTGATGATGCAATATCGATGAGATCAAAAGGGATTGTCCTAGAAAATAAGTTTTTGAATGAATAATCACAAGGAACAATCATGCAAGTGTGAAACACAAAGCCAATCAACAAGGAAATACACCATATGAAAATGCGTGTGCAAAGTGATAGTTCGATGCAAAGGTGATCAACACAATGTCAATATTTACGTCAAGCTCGAAATGAACAAGGCGTAAATATTAACAAAGGGTAGATGTGACTCCCAATCAAAGGATACCACAACAAGTTCAACAACCAACAAGGCCTAAATGTTAAAGGGTGAGGTTTACAAATGTAAGCCACGTAACCACACCAATTGGACACGTCTATCAAGCTTCACGAGAAGTGAGATATTAGTGTCAAAGTGGTATCGAAATGACACAAACAAAGTAAGCAACACACCTTCAAGATTTGGGACAATGTTTGAAATCAAACTAAGTCAAAGTATACTAAGGATGTGTTAAAATGTGGGTAGCGTAACGCCACAATGCAGACACTTAGATCATGTTTACGAGAAATACGTGACATAAGTATCTTAATTATGTCGAGACAATGCAAACGAGGTAACATGTCAAAGGGAGATAAAATGATGAATCAATCCTAACTATGATGATGATCCTGACGTGGGTATCAAGATCACAAAGGCTACCAATGATATAAATACATCTCCACACACTTTAGACGTTTAACTAACCCATACCATAAACATGGATGGGCGTAAATGGACAAAAAAGTGGCAAAACAATCAATTGATAACGCAAAGGTAGTCACTCCTCTTCTGATCAACAAAGTGTCAAAAGAAAGTGAAGGAAGTAGATCAAATGGGGTAAAAAAAATGTTGGCCTCACTTTGGTAGAGTTTTGCCTTACCTTAGGGTAAGTGAAAAACTAAGCGAAAGTAACGCGTCACACGTTTTGTGATGAATGATGGCTCACAACTCAACACTTTGTTTTGAAATGGTCAAAGTGGGCTCCTGGCCAAAGTATATTTCCTAGGTGGTTCTCTCTTCCTAGGTGTTACAAAGTTGTCTTAAGCGAGCGATTTACCCAAATAGTCACAATGACTATCTTGGGAGTATCTCGGCTTTACTTTACCCCCTTCGAGCACAAAGGGAAACTAGTGCATCCACGTGTGCTCTCCCTGGGGTCACCATACGACAACCGGTAACGCTATCTCACAAGGTAATACTAGTCAAGTAGGTAGTGTGAGCACTTCCCATTTTCATCCACAAGGTTCCCTCTTGCGTGGACTACTTTGGGGTTCTTAGTACCACCCCCATTGTTGTAGCTTAAGGCATTATGCCAAAGGGGTTATGTTCTAGTTGAGCGGATAGGGACGTACCCTTTTCCAAACCTACAATATAATGTTTTGAATATGGTGTGTTTTTATCTTTTTAACTTAAATGTGGTTTTAAGTGGCACACCATTTGGCAACCTGCAAGAAACACATGTATTAGAGGGTTTTTGTTTTGTTTTGATGTCTCCTTTCTTTGACAAGTGATTTTGGTCCTACATACCAAGGTTAGTAATTTTCCAAAACATCATATAAAGGAGATAAGATGTTGTTTTTGATTTCCCAAGATCGTCTTAAGACACAAGGAAAGAGCATACACAACAAGATATCTCACTCAAATTTGTAATAAATGGAAAATTCCTAAGTACAATGTGAAAATAAGTTCCTTTTAACCAACTTTGAAATTCTAATTAAACCATTTTGCAAGTATGAAGAAAGTGGTGAAATGTTTCTGATTCCCAAGATCACCTAGAAAGGCGAGAGGAAGAGCATACGCATTTCAAACCTTCACAAATAAAGATGCAAATGTTTTTATTAAGTTAGTATAAAAAAATTAATGCAAAGGAAACCTATAAACCACTGTTAGAACCCTACAAGACTTAGAAAACCAAGAAAATCAAAAAATTCTAGAAATCCATTTTTGCACTTTTTAACAGTTTTTAGTAATTTGCATTTTTGGAGGTCTCTAGGGGCATTTTGGGAGTTTTGTGATAGAAGTAAGTATACCAAAGGTATCTTACTTTTGGAAGTTCCCTCACAAAGTACACTTCATTATCTTTCCACACCTATTCAAACTCAAAAATGGGTTAACGAGTCAAAAGTTATGATCAAAACAAGGAGCACTAAAAAGTTGTAACCAAAACCGAATTAAATAGATATACCCCCCTTTTATGTGTGTGCTCCCCCTATAGAGACACCTACGCCACCAGAAAGGCGTGTGCACACAGGTTAGGGGATGTGCCCCTATGCATTTTTCAAACTTACAGTGCACCTGCACCACCAGAAAGGCGTGTGCACTAGGATCAGGCATGTGCGCTGCACCAGGGTAAAAACAGGTAAATAATGTATGTTCCAAGAGAGAGCACTTGTGCCACTACGAGAGGTGCCTGTGTCAAGGGTTAGGGTGTGTGCGCCAAAGCAGTATCAAGTTCTGATAGAGCGCCTACACCACCAGATAAGTGCATGCGCCACCAGAGATATGATGCGCACTGGTTAGTGTGTGTGCTGCACGGTCATGACTTTTTCACGTTGCAGTGAGTGAAGGTACAATGAAAAAGCATACTGTGCCTAGATTAGTGTGCCTATGCCTTGGTTAGGGTATGTGTGCGGGGTTAGTGTATGTGCGCCAGGGTTGGAAAACATAGATTCAAGCTCGACGGATGCTGCGCCACACGAGAGGTGCTTGCACCAAGATAAGTGTGCATGCGCCCCTATTAGTGTGCCTGCACCACTCCTGCAACCAAAGTATGGAAAAAAACACAAAAAATCTCACAATACTTCAAATTTTAACAAGTTAGCTTGAAATTGGCAACAACCCATTAAAATGATAGCTATAAATGAGAACCTACACATATAATACTAGCAAAAATCCCAAGAAATTGAACATTATTTACTATATGTGCATATCAAAGGTTAGCCAAAAAAATAGAATTCAAGCTAAAAAAATGCTAAGGGACTAGGATCCGGTCCCACCAGGCGTGCCATATGTGTGCATGTATTTTTTTCTTAAGCTAAGTTAGATGAATAAGAACTACCACCTAAATAGTTCTATAACAAAGCTAAGTCAAAATCTAAGCACCATCAAGATGAGAGCTAAACAAGATCAATACTAAGCATAATGCATTAACTTTGAATTAACATGCTAAAGTATTCAAACCTCTACTTCTCTAGATTACCAACAAAAAGTAAATGGACCTATGTAGACTCCATGGCAATCAAATTGATTGTTTTGATCTTTAAGAACCTAGGAATGGGAGCTCATCAAAGCTTGGCTACAAGACCCTTTGACTATTCCCATATGACCCAAGCACTTGGCTAGAAAATGCAAGAAAGGAGGCTTAGCTCTTCAAATGGTGAATTTCTCAAGAATAACAAAGAAAATCTTATAGTCTATTTGCTATGTGCTTTGCTTTTGTCTTCTCAAGGAATTTAGGTGTAAGTGTAAAGGTAGGAGGAGGGCTCTTTATATAGCCCAATGGATAAAGGAATCACTACATCCCTTTGCATGTGGGATAATAGGGATGTTGAGTTAGTTGTGGATAAGGGGGGTTTAGATAGGGTTGAGTTAACTTTAGGAGGGTTTAGCTTGTCCTTTAGTGACCCATGTGGATAAAGGGGGCTCATTAATTAATCAAGATGATTTAATTAATAGATGTGCAAGCTTATAGAAGCTTTTAGAGGAATATTAGCATGATTTAGACTTCGGGCATAATTATAGGTGTCTACGTAAGAGTTAGAGTTAGAAGGGGTAAATACATATTCCTCAAAGACTAGGCTTTACCTCGAGTTGATCATAGGTGAGCCAACTCGAGTATGATTTGTAAAATCTACAATATAAGATGGCCTCAAAGGAGACATAGACCCAATCAATCGGGGGTTGGATGATATCATGCAACATATAAAGGGTAAAAAGTCTATCCCAAATCAGCCCCAACTCAACCAAGGAGGATCTTCAGTTCAGAATAATGGGCAAAATAACCATGTTGGATTACTTTTCCAGCCCAATCATAATCCAACTTATTCACAACCACGGAACATGATGCTGAAAGTGGAGATGCGTAAATTTGATGGGAAGGATCCACTAATTTGGATAAATCAAATGGAGAACTTCTAAGTTACATCAAACCCCTGTTGAGACAAAAGGTGACTTTGGCATCCCCTATCTTGAACTAGACCAATTAAATGCCCTGTATCAATGGTTATGTTCTCAGAGGTAGAAGAATGGTATCAGTGTCACTTAGACAGTTTTAACCGAAGAGTTGCAATTGCACTATAGTTCCAAAGTGTTTCAAATAACTACTTTTGTCAATTGGCAAAGTTACGACAAACAGGATCGATCAAAGATTATGTGCATCAATTTCATAACCTATCCTTAAGGGTGGAGAATATTGTAGAAGGGAATATGAATGCCCTATTTCATGGGGGTCTTAAGGACCACATTGAGCATGAGGTACACATGTTTAATGCACTCAAGCTTTCTGATTCTATTATCATGGCACGTAGAGCAGAGGAAAAATTTCTTTGCAGTAGGAGGCAACCTTTCACTAACACCAAAGACCGTAGTACCTCTTCCCCATCATTTGCTCGGCTAATTAGACTGACTCCTCAACAAATGGAAGAAAAGAGAAACAAAGGATTATGTTTTAACTGTGACACCAAATATCGATCGGGACACAAATGTGTTGAGAAGAAGTTGTTCTATATTGAAGGATGAAATGAGGATGAAGAGGAAGATGAAATTATAGGAGAGACGAGGAACCAGTAGAAGATGAAGTAGAGGATCACTAACTTATAATTTCTTGTCACACGTTGTTAGGTATTAGTTGTCCTCAAACACTTAAGGTTATTGGCTATCTCAAAAATAGAAGGTGACGGTGTTGATTGACTTAGGGAGTACTCATAAATTCATAAATAGTAAGTTAGTTTGCCAGCCTCAATTGTTTTATTTACCTAGTTCCGAAATGCAAGTTATAATTGTAGATGGTGGGGCGAAAAGTGCATAGGAAAGTGTCATAGTATCAAGTTTTCCATGGGAGACTACATGTTAGACTCGCCTATGTTTATTATTTCTATAGGAGGGGAAGATATTGTTTTAGGTTTCCAATGGATCACAACCTTGGGTACTATAGAGATGAATTTCCAAGAATTGTTCATGTGATTTCATTCAGAAGGAAGGACAATATAATTGAAAGGGATGGTAGCTAAGTCTCCACAAATTATTAGCTCTCATCAGATGTAGAAGGTTCTCAAAAAAGGAGTAGATGGATTTGTAGCAAATTTATTTTCCATATAGGTACAAAATACAAAGTCTTCAATGCCACCCAATCTTCAGAAGATTGTTGATGCTCACTCGTCTATTTTTTATGCAATTCCAAAGGGACTACCACTAGTTAGGGATCATGATCATGTCATTTGGTTGATTCCAGGAGCCAACCACCTAACATTAGACCATACAGATACCCATATTCCCAAAAAAGTGAGATCAAGAAAATGTTGAAGGCATGTATCATCAAACATAGCTAGAGTGCATATTCTTTGCACAAAGATTATGGTACGTAAGAAGGTTGAAACGTGGAGGATGTGTCTAGATTACCGAGAAATCAACAAGTACACCATCAAAGATAAGTTTCTTATTCCAAGTAATTGATGATTTACTTGATGAATTTCATGGTACTATTTATTTCACAAAATTAGATCTTCGTTGGGGTACCATCAAATTAGAATAAGAGAGGAAGATGTTCATAAAATGGCTTTCAGGACTCATGAGGGCCATTATGAGTTTTTCATAATGCCCTTTGGTCTTACAAATGCTCCTCAACATTTCAAAGCTTTATGAACACTTCTTTTAGGCCATTTTTAAGGAAATTTGTATTAGTTTTCTTTGATGACATATTGATTTACAAAGAAGACATGGGAAGAACACTTACTGACATGTAGATAAAGTGTTTGGATGTTTTGGAGAAACATAAGCTCTATGCAAAGCCATTGAAATGTTCTTTTGGTGTACAAGAGGTAGAGCACTTGGGTCACATTGTATCCCATGAAGGTGTCAAAGTTGATCCTCAAAAGATTAAAGCTATGGCGGAATGGCCAAGGCCCAAAACTCTCAAAAATCTCCAATGGTTCTTAGGACTAACAGTGGTACTACAGAAGATTTGTGAGGGGATATGGTAGAATCGCAGCTCCACTCACTGCATTGCTAAAGAAGGATGCCTTCCATTGGATAGACGCAACCACTAAATCCTTTGAGCAGATGAAGGAAGCCATGTGCACCACCCCAGTTTTGGCTACTCCTGACTTCTCAAAACCTTCATTGTTGAGTGTGACGCTTCAATATCATGATTGGGAGCAGCCTAATGCGGAAAGAAGACCAATTGCATTTGAGAGTCACCAATTCAAAGGAAAAGATCTGCTCAAACCTGTCTATGAGAAAGAAATGATGGCTATTATTCACGTGGTCAAGCAATGGAGGCCCTATCTAATGGGTAGACACTTCAAGTTGAAAACTCGCTCATGATAGTCTCAAATAGTTTTGGAGCAAAGGTTATCATTTGAGGAACAACAAAAGTGGGTAACAAAAATGTTGGGTTATGATTTTGAAATCATATAAAAAAAGGGTAAAGAAAATGTAGTAGTTGATGCATTGTCCAGAAGGGATACATCCGCAGACACATTACTATGTGGAATGTCCATGTTAAAGGCCGATTGGGTAGATGAAGAAAGACTGGAATGGGATCAGGACAAGGATACACAATCTCTAATATAGAATATCAAACAAATCTCTATAACATCTAACAAATTTGAATGGAAAGGTAATGCCCTATGGTACAAGGGCATGTTATACTTGTGTCAAAGATTCTCGAGTTGAAGCATAAGATTCTTGCAGAGTTATATGCATCACCCGTTGGAGGACACTCTGGGTTTTTGAAGACATATCATAGAATAAAAAGAGAATTATTTTGGGAAGGACTCAAGGGTGATGTACAAAATTTTGTATCAAAGTGTTTGGTGTGCCGACAGAACAAAGGTGAAACCATTAAGACACCAGGTCTATTGCAACCATTACTAATTCCTGGCCAGAGATGGCAGGAGGTCTCCATGGATTTCATCATAGGATTGTCTTGTTCAGAGGGTAAGAATGTTATTTTGGTGATTGTGGATAGGCTCATAAAATATGCCCATTTTTGGGCCATGTCATACCCATTTGCATGGCCGATCAATCAGAATTATTTTTTCGGAGATAGTTCGAAAGCTACATGGAACCCCAAAGATAATTGTAAGTGATCATGATCCTATTTTCACAAGTAATTTTTGGACATAATTATTTACATGTTTGGGTACTCAACTAGCTCATAGTTCATCTTACCATCCTCAAACTGATGGGCAAACAAAAGTGGTCAACAAATTCTTAAAGGGGTATCTACGTTGTTTTGTATCAGATAAGCAGGAACATTGGGTTAAATGGCTACCACTTGCAAAATGGTGGTATAACACATCTTTTCATACCTCTTCTCAAATGATCCCATTTTTAGCATTATATGGTTAGCATCCACCATCTATCATTTCTTCCTTGAGGGTGCAAACTAAGATCAGAGATGTTGAGGAACACATTCAACATCAACAATGGGTTTTGGTTGGTTTGAAGGAGAAATTGGCATTGACACAAAACAGGATGAAACAACAAGTGGATCAATACCGTAGTGAAAGACATTTTGAAATTGGTGTCTGGGTTTTTGTACGTCTACAACCTTACAAGTAGATGTCCCTAAAGCAACAAAAAAAAGACAACAAACTTGCTCCTAAATATTATGGTCCTTATTAGGTTCTATAAAAAATTGGAAGTGTTGCTTATAAACTAGAGTTGCCTCAATCTTCACGCATACACCCAATATTCCATGTTTCCTTCCTGAAGAAGGTTATTGGATAGAAATTTGCAGCCCGACTAGATCTACCAAAACTTGATGAGGAAGGAAGAATCATTTTGGATCCAAAAAGATTTTGCAAAACGCGTACTAAGAGGTTGAGAACTAGAGACATTAAGGAATGTCTGATCAAGTGGAGGAATCCGAGCATAGAGGATGTGACTTGGAAGGATTAAGGTTTTCTACAGCAACATCTAGAATTATTCAACGTTGAGGACAACATTGGTTTGAAGGGGAAGGGCATGCTACACCCTCAACCTATTACTTATATTAGGATATGAGTAGCCCAACTTGTGGCTTACCATATCATTTTATTATGTCATTTATACTTTCTCATGCTTAGCAGGTCGGCCTTGGTGATGGCCATAACATATGAATAATATATATAAGGGATTATAGGTAGTAGTTTATCATAATCTGAGCATTTGAGTCTTATTGTATGGTTTGAAGGTTCCCCCCTCGAAGTGGCAAAACTATTTTAATTGCATATTGTGACCATTTATCTCGCAATATTGTGTTATTTGGTGTTCTATTGTTTCTCATAATCTAAATTATACAAGTAATTTCATTACATCTTACAGGGTATATTTCATTTGTGTTGCATGGAAATCAAAGTTTGAATTTTGTCTTGGACTGTGGCACTCATGTATACCCTCTCTTCCTTCATTTTCCTCTCATTTCCACTCATCTAAGAGTGTTTTTTCCACCTTTTCTTGGTGCTATCACCTCTCTTTAGTTTAGGATTTCCATTTTTATGCATTTCCCTCTCTCCTTGGTCCCTTGGATTGTTAGAATAGGATTAGATAGTTGCATTTCCTTCCTTAGGAGTAGTTTAGCATTAGGAATAGGTAGAGGAACTAGCCTTCTCTGGAGGTTTTTCTCAACAACAAGGTCCCACACTTAGAGACAATCCTATGTTACCCAAAAACACTAATTGCTCATCCATTTATCCATGACAAATCAAATGTTGTTATTTTTTGGAGATAACACTTTCTTCCGTCCTATTTGTTTTTTCTACATGGTTGCCTTGAATTTCTCTCTCACATACTTTTAATTTCTTCCTTGGTGTTTAGACATTCTTGTATGTTGATGTCCCATTTACTCATTCATTCGTTGTTTTGCTTCATGCATGTGGTTTTTCTTTTATTTAGCTCTTCATTTATCACCATTTTTGGTCATTGGTGATTCTCCATACTTTGTGTATTTTTAAATAACTTAATGTCTGAGTCATTGTTGATGCTTCCAATGGAAAAATTCTTGTTTTAGCCAATAGGATTTTATATGGAACTGAAGCTTTAAGTTTTAGGTTGTTTGTGATTAAATGTTTTTGGATTCTCTCTATCTGTCTCTAGTTTAGGTCGGACACTTTGCTACCCCAAAATTCACATCCATATAGGACCATCGGCATGACAAGTAGGCCAAATAAAGTTCTCTTGGTTTTCTAGTCCCATAGTTTTGCATTCCTGCACTTGTTTTGTAGCAAGTATAAGGATGTCTATCCCATTTGAATTATTTTGGTTTTGTATGTCTCCTAACTGAGCTGGTTGTGAAATTCAATCCCAAGATACAAGTATTCGTTCATTATTTCCAATGGGATTCCTTCGAAAAGGAAATCATTTTTTTCTTTTTTCTCGTAGAAAAAAATTGTGATTTTGGTTTTGCTAGTGTTTACTTGCATTCCCACTTCTTGCAAAAGATCTCTAGAGCCCTCAAATGCTCTCTCAAGCTATGAGTTGTTTTTGCAATTAGGATAAGGTCATCTACATATAGAAGTAACTTTACAACATAGTTGGCTAGATGAATGCCCCCTCCACCACCTTGTCTATCCACTCTTCTAGTTTATCAATGTATAACCCAAACAAGGTGGGAGATAAGGAGCATCCTTGTTTGACATCTATGTCGCTTCCAAAGCATTCTGACATTCCTTCACTTGATATGATCTTGGCCTTGACTTTCTCATATATTCTATGCATTGTTGCTTTATACTCATCTAGGGACTCCAAGCTCCTCCATCCTACTCCAAAATTTACTTCTAGGAACAGTGTCAAATGATTTTTGTAGTCAACAAAGAAACAAAAAGCTTCTTCTCCTTGAGCATCCCAAAAAAATTTGATCAAGTGTCCAAGAATGGTGCAATGGTCGATAGTGGAAGGCTTTGGCCTAAACCCTGCTTTTGGCCTTTTGCCCTTTTTCCCTCCTTTTCTGCCCAACTTGTTGATTTTGCACTCTATCATGCTACCAAATAACTTTCCAAGAAGGGGATTGACCATGATAGTTATGTAATTAGATGGATTATTGATATCCCCACTTTTGTAGAGGGGATAACGACACTAGTCATCCAGTCTGTCAGAAAAGCCTTCCTGAATGATACCATTGAATATGTTTTTGATGTGTGGTGTGAGGGTTTCTAATCCCCACTTTAGATATTCAGCTTGCAACCCATCTATGTCTTGCGCCTTACCCCCGCTAGTCTTTTGATGCCTTGAGTAATGTCCTTTGTAGAAAAAAGCTTTGTTGTTGTATTGATGATGGGAGGTTTATCTTTATCTTGAACTCGCTCATAGAGTACTTTTGCATATTCTAACCATTGAGTGTCTGTAATATTGTTCTTTGTTTGCTTTCTTTTTTGTTGTAGTTCCCTCCAAAAGCCTTTGGGGTTATGTTTTCCAAGCGAAATTAATTTTTTCACCTTGTTTTCATGTAGCTTTCTTTTTTAGAACGTATGATTCTTGCATAAGCCTTTTTTTGTTTTCTTTGGTCATCCCAAGTCTTCTCAAAGTCCTCTTTGTTGCCTTACATTCTTCATCATACCACGGATTCGTCAAAAACTATTGGTGCTTCCACTCTTAGGTCTACTTCTTTTGCATGCCTTTAGAGCCTTTTGAATTAAGTGAATCAACATATTGTTGTTTATTATACTGTTTGTCCATAACTGAAGTACTATTCTTTGTTTCCTGTAAGTGTTGATTAAGAGTTGCTTTGAAGAGTTCTCAGTTCTCCTAAGTCATGATGATTCTACCTTGAGGGGGTATTTTCCTTTGCTTGTGGTGGTCTTGTCCTTCTCATTGGTTATTGATGTGCATGTTGAGGTCTACATATATTGGGTTATGATCTGATTTCATCTCAATAGGGCAGTCCCCAACTTCAAGCTTCCTCAATCTCGGATAGAGTTTTGTGAACAAATAACATAGTCTACTATGCTTTGACCGTTGTAGGTTTTACAAGTAATGTTCCCGAATCCGGCCATGTTCTCATGCCATTGCATATAACCATGTCATACAAACTGCATACTCCCAAAAGTTTTGCTCCATAGTATGTAACTCCTCCATTTCCATCTTGTGATTTCCTTTCCCAACACTGATCTTCTTCTTCTTCTAACCATAAGATTGTTTCCCACTTCCCCTTCATTCCTCAGGTTAAGAGCTTGATTGTTTGTTGTCCGCGCATTGAAGTCTCCTATTATCAAGACTTCTCCCAAGGTGTTGAAAACTGAAATGTCATTTTTAGTGACGCGTAAGGGTCTTCACAATCTAACTTCCTCTTCTTGTATGTTTTTGAGCCTCTCGGTGCAAAATAACAAGCAACAAGCCAAATTGTTATCTCATTTTCTGTTATTTTCAACCATATATATTGCTTATTTGGGTCCTCTTTCTCTACTTCTATAATTCCACACCATGTTTCTTTGATTAGCACCGTAACCCCTCCATGCCCCTTGCCACTTTTCGTCCTTTTGTTCCACATTGATATTTTCTTATATCCTTCAAAATATGGGACTTTGCAGCCTTCATGTTCATGAGTTTCAATGAGAATGATAATGTATTTTCCCTCTACTATGGGCCCCAACCTAGGACCTCTTCTCCAAGGGTAGCCTCTGCAATTCCAGCTTACCAAGGTCAAGTGCACTGGGGGCCCGAGTCCCTATTTCCTATGTCATTCGATGGTTGATTTGGGCTCTTCCATTTTGTAACCATGCCCATTTTCCTACCTCTCTTGTTGCTTTCACTTTCTCCCACTCTTTCCTTCTTTCTTCTTGTTGTATGAGAGTTAAATCTTCATCTAGGTAAATGTGTGTCCCTCTAAGTAAGAGACCCTTTGTTCCTTAATAGCTTGTTCTTATCTTCTATGTTTTTCATGATAACTCTTATGTGTTTGTCTTTTCCTTCCCCATTCAATTTACCAATTCTATTTGCTTGATGAATATGTCCAATTCAACATAGTTGGTTTGCCAAGAAGTTTCTTGCTAATTTGTGAGTATTCTCATTCTCGCCATAGTCCCTCAGTCCTTTAATAATAATGTTTGCAGCCCTATCAGTTTATCATTTTCTTCTCTTATTTGCATTCTGACATGTTTTTCTATTATCTCCCTTTGTTCATCTGAAGGTCCTCTTACTATTTGTGCCCAAGACTTGGTCCCCTCATGTTGGGCTCCCAAGTGACTTTCTTTGATTTATGTGTTGGCAATTTCATATTGGGGCTCTTTTGTTTGTGGTGTGTTCATGCTTTCAAATGATTTATTTTCAATCACTTTTGATTTATTTTCTTTTGTTGTTTTAAAGCTTGTTTTATCTTTGTTAACTCTTGTTGCCCATTTGCCATGTTATTCTGCAAGTTGCTTATTTGCTCTTTGAGTGTTTTATTCTCTCTTACAAGTTTCCAATTATAGTCTATAACTTTTTTTTATCTTGTTTTCCTCGCATTGCTTCGTTGCTTATAGGTCTTTAAGTCTCCTTTTCATGTTCAATAATTCATTAACATATAGCTCGGGTGACCATATTAGTGGCGTTGATATTGGGTTGTACATTTCCTTGTTTTCTTTGTCCTCTAGGCCCCAGCTATGTTTCTGATGTGCATTGTTATCGTTCCACAGTTGTGTACCCTAAGTGAGTTGGGTGTTTTGTTCCATGTCCTGCTTTGTTTCAACTTTGTAATTAAGCATTGTATCCGCTTCCCAATACCCCCTTGTTGCTCGTGTGCTACCTGAATTGTCTTTGTTTGTTGCGTTGTGGGATTGATTGTTGGACTATTGTGAGTTGCCTTTGGTAGGATAATTGTGAGTTTTTTGCTCTTAGTCTGTCTCATTTTTCAAGCCTTCGCCTACGTTTTAAAATACCTTTATATTGTTTGGCATTGACGTAGAGCAGTTTTTCACTAGTGTCTAATAAATTAGCGTGTTTAAATCCTAACATGTGTGATTGAATGTATGATTCCCACGCCTTTGTTATTTCATCTTTGTACGGATAAAGGGGATGTTGAATGTTGAAATCCAATGGGGTTACCAAGCCTCCCTGAGGCATCATTCCAATCATTGTCCCTTATATTTACGTCCTTGCTAGTGATCCACCTATCTCTTCCTTATTAGTGGCTAGGTATTTCTTTGTGGTTAATGTTTCGCTTTATCCACTTTTTGGTATTATCATTTCCATCTAGATTGCACTAATACGTCCGAAGACCATCCCGTATCAGATCGACACGCACCGGGTATGGAAACTAGTATTGGTACTCTTTGGGTACGTACCCACAGGCCCTGGGTACATGCCGGGTATGGAAAACCATACCTAAAATGTACCCGTGGTATGTGGGTACGTACTACCAACAAGATACCCACATGATTTTTAAGTGCAAAAAAATAAATTAAACTTGAGGGCTTTGATGAATTGAACCTTGGAAGGTTCGTGTGAGATTCAATATTGCCATAGGCTTCAAAGGGTCAAGAGAGATGAAAAGGACTACATTTGGTTGACTTACTATTTGGGGGCTTTCTTGTTGCTCCTCATGGGTCCCTAATTCTTGATCAATTTGGAAGGCATGGGAACAAGTGAAGCAATTGGTGGTTGGCGGTGTATCTTCTTTTCCTTTGACATTAGGTGCCAAGCCTACAAATCAACTTCGTTGAATCGAAATATAATGACAAGATCCTTGCCTTGACAAAAGGTTGCTCTACCCTCCTTTAGTTTGAAAAAGGAATTAAAATATTTCATGACTTTTACAGATTTGGGAAGTGGATGGAATGGACAGACCTTAAATCTTTCTATAAGCCTCCTCGATCTCGATTCGAATGTATACAATACTCGAAATGCTTTCACACTCCCTCTACTAGAATAATTATGGAGGATGAGAATGACTTTTGGGATACTATGAGGTGGCTCAAAGGGCACCCTCTCCAATAGCCTACCTCCAATCAACTCTATGAAAAGATTGCCTTCTTCTCCCCAAACCTTTCCCAGTGCCTTAACAATAAGTGGAATGTTTGTGAACCCATTAGTAGATGGACTCATAGATTTAATGTTTTGTGGTCTTCTTGTATTCAGTCAAAGAAATCTCGTTGACTTCTAATTCATAATAAACTTGTTGGCTTTTGAGACTATGAGCTTGGTGTTTTCTTTAAATTTATATATATATTTATATTTTTTACTTTTTAAAAATATATTGTATGAAAGTACCTACAAAGACTGCACGTACGCACTTGTAGGTTTTTAAAAAGCTGTCTTTTCACCTACTGAAACAGTCTTCATGAGATGCTCTCTATCCCATCCCTGTTCCTTCCTCTTGTTTTTCTGTCATACTTTTGTTTGCTTTCACCGAGTCTGATCTGACTTTTAACGGTAAACACTATTTATCATTCTTTTGTTGTCCTGTCATACATAAAAAAGGGTTTGTGGGACTCAGGGGTTAAATTTGACGGTCACCCCTACCCGTCAAGAATTTTTTTGTGACGGTTTTGTAATTAATATCACCTTGCATGTGACGTTTCATTTTTAATTTTGACTTTCATGATTTTCATATAAATATCAAAATTTATATTTTCATATAATAACACTATATGAAATAGAGATATTGTATGCAAAACCGAAATCTTATTCTATTATAAATATATATTAACATAGCTATAAAACACTAACATGTCATAATATTGTGGACGCATTTAATTTAAGATCATAATCATGCAACGAAATAATTTGTATAAAATGTATAGCCTAATTTAGCATTAAAAATTAAATTTTCAATATAATTTTTATAATACAAAACAATATACATAAATTAAGAATTGATTTTTTTAAATTAAATGATACTTGATTAAAGATAATATATCTTTTCTATTGGTGAAGTCAATTAATGCAACATATTTGACAATACTTAGATGGGCTTCACTATCATATCATCCCAATACACGTTAATGTATATTCAAAATAATCAAATGTCTAATATCCTTTCCTATTCAAGAAAACATTTTAAACAAAGTATTATAACATCCTCAATACACACTAATAAATATTTGAAAAAAACATCAAGCATATATCTTCAAAAAGATCAAATGTATATCATGGATTCACCACTTTTGACTTGAGAAAGTACCCTTAAACAATTTACATAAGTAGTGTAAACAAAATATCTAGTGTTCGTGGGTTCATATGAAATACCCCATCATTACAAATATGTCAACACAAAACATTCTAAGATACTTCAAATCCTTCTTACTTCAAATCCTTCTTTGCTTTTCATCTTTCCAAATTTCATAAACTCTATTCCAGTCCACCTCTGATATATGAAGTCCTGTCAATGAAGCTCGCATCAAGGCATCCAATGTTTCCAATGAGAGCTTTGTTCTTCTTATATCTTTTATTATATTTTGTCTTGAAAATCCTCTCTCACATGCAACTGTACTTGTTGGAATGGTAAGTATTGCTTGCCATAGTTTTGTCATGTTTGGAAAGCTTGTATGCGAATCTGTAGCACAAAAAACCCTCCAAGCCTCCTTCATGCGGAATCCTTCACAACTAAAGCGAAGAGTATCAACAAAATTATACAACTCTTTTGAACAACCTTCAAAATCAAAAAAAGGATTTTCTTCTCCCTCACACAAAATATGTTGTAAGTGTTCAAAAATTTTAAGAAGCCACCGCTTTGAATTGTCTTCTCTAGTACATGCATCCTCTGAATAATGACAAGGGCTAAACAACTTTATAGAATTGAAAAATGAAAGATCCGGGAATCTTTCATTTAAACAATCTACAAGTTTTTGAACATATTCTTTTACAAGTTTCTTAATGACTCTCTAGTGACCCATCAATGTAAGGCTTCAATGTTTGTTTTGGTGCATCAACATTATCATCACACACATTTGGAATTGCCACAAATCACAGTTCATGCCTATGAATGTGTCCATATTTATCAATAATCTCTAAATAACCATATTTAGAGGTCTCTAAAAATTTAGACAAGTAACTTGTGCCATTTGCAAAAAGTTGTCAGGTCCTTAGAAACCACTCGCTCAAAGTTTGTATAGTAAAATCTATGGTTGCCCCTAAAGATGTAACATCCACATTATCCTTTTGAAATTTTTATTCAGTTTGTTTGTTTAGCTCAAACAATACATCTACAAGCATATGTAAGAAAAATTGTACTGAGAAGATCCTAGCCTTATCATACCATGAGTCTCTCTTCTCATTTTTCCACAAAGTCAATAATGGAGGCATCAACACAATAAGTCTTTCAATAACCTGTCCTCTTGAGAGCCATCTAACCCCATGAATTTGAAGAGCTTGAAGTGTTTCAAGTTGCATGAGTTCCTGAAGAGCAATCAATTCATTATGTCTTTTGGTAGAATGTTGGACCCAAGAATATACCTTATTTGCCAGCTTCTCAACAAACAACAATTCAGGTATTTTTTTAGCAGCATCTGATGCAGCTAAAGCCTCACGATGAGCAATGCAATGAATGCCTATAAGATTGTCAACATCTTTCTTCAAAAGAGTAACAAATCCATTTTCACTCCCCACCATTGATGAAGCACCATCTGTAGAAACTGCAATCAATCTTTTATTTGAAAGACCCCTTTCTTTATTCAAAACACAGACTGCATCATATATAGTTTTTCCTCGTCCATCACACACATTTATGAGCTTTAAGAATTGTGAAATTGGTGGGCCCAACCCTTTTGATTCTAGAAAAGTAGCATAAACCACAAGGTGTTTCTCCAAGCTTCGATCAGTACTTTCATCCAACATCAAAGAAAACAATGGACTATCTAACATTTTTGCACTTTGTCTCTCTTCAAGATACTTAGATATGGAAAACAGAAATCATTTGCAGCCATATGATTTGTATATGATCTATAATCCTTATTTTTGGGCATGTTTGGTGTTTCTAAGTACATTTCAAGAGAGCAAAGAGACTCATATTTTGAGAGGGGTAAGTCTTCTTGCCTTTGCCCAATAAACTAATTTCATGGTTGTGATTATTCTTTCTTTATTGGTGTTATCAATATTTGCAATGTGTTCTGGAATTGATTTTGCTTTGCCTTCATTTCCACATATCTATTTTGCTTGTGAAATTTTTTGTGGTTGTTTGATTCAAGTGAGTAACTATTGCATCATGTTGCAAAGTAGTACAACCAGTTCCAGTTCCCCATAGTCCAACAAACTTGTGCTCTTCACAATATATACATTTCGTGATTGTTTTCCCTTCATGCATTGCACACCTTAACCACTTGAATTTCACTTTCCATTCATCTCTAAATCCTCTTTTTACTCTAGCCCTTTTTTTGTTTTGTGTTAAAACTTCTTCTCCTTCAAATGCCTCATCACACTCATCATCATACCCTAATATATTTAAATCTTCATTCAAATCAAAATTATGACCATCTCTTGATGAAGCTTGTGATGTGTTTGACCATGCAAAAAACTTTTTGATTGAAGATTGATTCTTTTTGGATTGAGACATTTTAGCTTATAATGTACCTATACAACCAAAATTAAAAACAATAATTAGATATAAAATTCAATAATAAAAAAATATAATAATGTCAACAACTTAATGATAGATTATTAATTCAACACACTACAACAATGATAGCTTTTCAAGAGAAATCTAAATATGTAGTTAAAAATCCATTATAATTATTTTTCTATGTTATATTTCTTTCACAATAAACCTAGGAGATCATAACATGTCCCAAGCCCTTTTCAATCTCATTAATATTTGCATTAACTCAACTAATTTTAATGATGTGCATGATCCAATTTTAAACCAAAATAAACCTTGTCTCTTTAGATTGTATACTATTCAAATGATAAAACTATGGATAAAACTATTAGTTATATAAAACAATCAATTGTTGTTACAACATATATATGTTATAATTGAAAATATTTGTAAGCGGTTTAATTTTTTTAGATGAGAATGGCCATATAAAACGATGAGAAATACTACATTAGTTTCGCATCCTCAAAATCTATTTTAAATAAACTCTTCAGATTTTTGATAAATTATTCAATAAAAGTTTCTACTCCACTCTTCAACCATTTTTACCACCATATTATTTAATAACAAATTAAAATATTAGTACGCATATAAGAACATAATTAATTGATATAAATTTACTATTCTAATACTTCTATATAATTTAAATAAAATCCATTGAAACCATTCACACTCCCTAATTGGCTACTGCCCACTTCTTCCTTATCACACTCCATAACTCATCATGAGTATGTAGTTTCGATCAATTTTGTCCATATATATATTAACTATTTCTAAACAAAGCAACCTCTTTCCAATTCTCATAAATTTTCCTTCACTACCAAATAATTACTTGTACATAGAATAGAACACTTGTCCAAATAATTTAGCTACTTTCATAACACACGGCACCAAAATGAAGATCGTCCATGTAGTTTCCTTTTCAATCACGTCTTTCAATCAACTTCATACACGTTCAATTGTCCCATTCTTATCACTATCTTAACTTAGTTATATTATTACCTTATTTCCTTTTACTTATACCTCTTTAGCCCACGGGAAATAATTAGATAGGCTAAGGGTCCTCTTGGCAAACTAATTTTGAGAAGGGGACATTACAGTCACGCATGATAAGGTGAAAGCACAAAAATGAGAAAGATGATATCAACAAAATAATCAATTTGTGGAAAAAATGTGGATTAGCAACATTAAATGGGGGCTTCCATAGTATAGAAGGTAGATTTTTCACAATTTCATGAAAGTTAAATCTAATTTGTGGAATATTCATAATCACTACTACAAATATAACACTTTATCCAAATTATATCCACACAAAAAAATGTATTGGGAACTATTTGTAGAACATCCATTTAATACATGTTCAATTTATTAAATTACATTATGATTGTTCTAATGTAATACAATTTAAATTAAAAATATTTAAATAATCAACATTATACAATTTTAATTCTAAAAAATACACAAATACACTTTTTTCTACACTCAAATTAGATTAAAATTAAAATATAAACTTAATTTAAACACCACCCAAATATAATCCGTGTATATATAACATACCTAAAAATTATTGTTTTTAATATATAAAACTATATTATTACATTAAAACTCATTTAAAATGTTTTGATAAAATAGATTATTTTTGATAGTCATAGTGTATAATTTATAACATATTTTTAAACCTTTAATTATTATCGTTTGAATCTAAAAATAATTTAAAATAATATAATAAATAAAAAAATTAAATTCATGTAAATAGATTTATACCACTTACAAGATTTACTCTCCTACGAATAATTAATAGTCTAATCCAAAAATCGTACCACATAATATTAACTATAGTATTTTGAATAATTAACCGTACAATCTAATAAACACCACAATCCAAAAATATATAAATAAAACAGAATGCAATAATTATAAAAAAATTGTATGATTAATCTAAAAGATCTTACCAACGTTATAAGCGGTCTCTTTATCCTCCAATAATCCTTAAATAGAAAGGAGATCATATAATATCTTTGACTACTCGTAAAACATGCCTACAATTAACCCTAAATTATGCCAAATCATAATTGATTTGGGGGCATTTTGAATAGTAGATATTCATTTAAATGGTCTCAGGGTAGAGGCGTGTTTTATTTAACTTTAGAAAATAGGATAGAGCTTTCAAAATATTCAGAAGAAAGTGGTGAAATAATATTGAACAAAAATGGAATATAAAAAAAAGTGCGAATGCCAATGCCAGTATTACAGCCAATGTGTATTATTTCGTGGTCGAGCGATGAATGAGTCTTGCAGGTGAAGTTTTTCATGTCTATTGTGGATGAATATTGTTTTTATTTTATTTGAATATGAATGAAAATACTCATTTTAGCGGTAATAATGAAATATTTGGATATTGTATGCATTACGAGAGTTTTCTACCAATTTGCTGCTTGTTTAAATATTTGAAAGAATGTAACTTTCATATGCATAATTTTGAAACTAAATTCATTTATATGAATTTTATTGGAGTTTGAAACTACATGCGTTAGATATTTACAATCTAATCCTTATGTGACATCTTAATTTCGGATGCATAAGTCTTGAGTTAGATTATTTGGCCAAAAATAAAAATAATGATTAACATTGTCAAAGATTATCACTATATATATATATATATATATATATATATATATATATATATATTATTGTTTTTATTGTGAAAAAATGAATTTTTTTGTTCAAGATAATTATTTGTATGCATAAGCATAATTCTATATTAGTTAAATATCTACCCTCACAGAGAAAAAGTTAAATTTAATACTATAATTTCAATGCATAGTTTTTATTTGAACATTAAATAGCAATAAAAATTCAGAGGGTTAAATGATAGACCAACAATTTTCTATAGTTTACGATTGACATACAAACCTAAATATGAGGTGAGGTCTAATAATAAGGGGGGATTTACTTTCATTATGACCCTGGTTCATACTATTAAGTGGACTTGCATCTGGTAATAATCGATAGATATGAGGTACAGTTGATAAAATAAAATTTCTGCGGAGCACCATTATTTAATATTTGATATTAGAATGAGTTTAATAATAAATACCATATATAATACTAATATTTATAATATAAAGAATTCAATTTTTGATTATTATAATATTGTAGAATAATAAGATAAAAGCCAAATAATGATTACAAATAGTATAGAAAATATTTTATAAAACTATAACTTTTTACAGTAATTTTAAGTTAAGTTTTAGAGTTTTTTTGCAAAATATAACACATTTGAATCTAGAATTATAATTATGTTGAATAAAATGCATAAATACTGTCAATAATTTTATGATAAATTATGAAATTAAAAAACATGACTTATATATCATTTTTGAAGGAAATTAGAATATACAATATGTTCAATTTTTTTTCCTAATTCTTATTTTTAGAATTCACAATTTATTTAACAAAATATATATGCTGAATGAGGAAACAATGTTTGAGAAAACCTTGACTCAACTTAAGGCACAAAATGCTGAGCAAGAAAACGATGTTGAGAGGGTTCGCCAAAGAGAACAGTTACTGCAAAAAGTATTCTCAGATCTGAGTTGTTCTGTAACTGGAATATTTATGGAAAATGTTTTGGGGAAATGCAATCTTTTCCTACTATATATGAGTTTCTGGTATTATGATTTTTTCTATTGTGAACTTACTACATTTTTGAACATGATAACTTAACCTCAAATGCAGGGTGATTCAATGAAGAAGAAGCTACCCTGGTTGAAATATGATATGAGGAAAATGCAATACATGGAGGAAAAGGAGAGGGAGAGAGTGGCAAAACGTAAACGAGATGAAATTGCAATATCAATAGCAGAGCAGAAGCATCCTATAGAGTATGTTTTACTTTCAGCGAATATGCTGCAATAATTTGAAATTTTATGTCAACATAGTGGATGTGATAGGTTCATTTGTCCATTATACTAAGAGTTTATTTTCGATAATTGTCAAAAAGAATACATTGGCCTAACATTTTTTTTGTTCTAGATAAAAAAAACAACAGAAATCGAAGCTTGAGACCACATGTAAGAAGTTGAACAGCAACATAAGTTTAAATGATAAAAAACGAAGAGAAATCATTCAGACTGAAAATCAACTTGTAAGCCTTTTGCTTGTTGATATTTCACATTCTAATGTGTTTTTGAATTTCTAAATTCAAGGTGTAGAACCATGGATAATTTAAGTGTTGGTTGTTTCAACTTAAGAAACGGATGTTCACCTTTTATACTTTGATTTTATATTTATTTGATAGAGTGTACAAGTCCGAGCAAAAACGAGTGAAATTGATGAAGTTAAAAAGTGAGAAGAATCTCAGCAAGAGAGGATTGCAAGAGCCAAGGATGATCTTGCAGCTGCTGAAGCCGAGCTTGCACAGTTACCTGTCTATGAACCTCCGAAAGAGGAAATAGTATGGACTTTTTTGTTCCATTGTTTGTGCTTCTTAGCAACTTTACCATTATTGTATTGTTCTTTGATATCATTATACGTTGATTGTATCAAATATTAATCGTGAAGAAACGTGACTGGCAAGATGGATAATTAAGATGTGGAGTCAAACTGGCCTGTAAAAGCAAGTAAATTAAGAGAAGGTTTACAGTTGGATTGACTATTTAAAGGGGACTGTTATGAAAAATGGGTTATAACCAGAGACATACAAGGCTTTCACGTCAGACATAGCAAGGACTCATTTTACTGCAGCGAAAAGCCATCCTTGAACAATGTTTCTACATAAAACTACCATGTTGAAATTATGTCAAACAATTAATGGTAAGTTTATCTCTTATTCATCTATTTTTCTTACCCGGAATTATGCTGTTGAACTAATTTCTGTATCTCCCTGGCCCTGCTCCTCTGCAACTTGGTGGTTGACACTTCATTTGTTCAGCTGCATGCTGTGGCTGCCTTCATTTCATCCATGCACATTGCAAACAGTTTATTGAACTGCAAACTTCAGTCTCCCATCACCATGTCTAGCTTCTGGCTTCTCTTCACCCATTCACTGAAAGTTTGAACTGGAGTCTGGTTTATACTGCTTCAAAATCCATCTTAATGCTGGCCGTTGGACATTGAATATGGTCGAGACTTTAATTACAGACTAGTGACTACAGTTGGTCAGCTAAATTAATTATAGCCGCTGGACGTTGAGACTTTAATTACAGTAGGGGCCTGGGGATGTATGTGTAATTTTGTAAGTTTGTAACACAGTAACAGTATCCTATTCCTCGGACAATTCAGACGGTCTGTCTCACGGTTCACTAATAGTATTTGATGGATGATAGATATTGGCATATTGCCCAAGTGTTAAGTCACTAAGTGTTTGTATTAAAACGTTTCATGAACATTGAGTCACGACACTATCCTGTGGCAGCGTGGCTGTGTGGCTGTGCCTGTTACCCATATTGCCCTATAGCCTATCGCCGAATCGCTATAGCCTATTGCTAATTAGTATCATGTAGCCTGTAGGGTAGCCGATGGTCGCTCACCGCTGTAATTGTATTCATAAATTCATTGACAATGTGCCCTGCCACTGCCAACTCGGGGCTTGAGAGTCTGAGACAACTAAGATGGGACAGGGTGAGTCCGGCTCCGGCAATTTGGCAAATTTAACCCCTGCTCCAGCATCCACGTCTACCACTACCAGTCTATAAAAAAAAATTTAAACGGTTGGTTTTAAGAAGTGCACGTCAAAATGACGCTTTTCCAAAACATCTGCCCATTCCCTGTTACGGGGTAAAAATTAAGTTGGCCATTTTTTACGGTTAAAAACACAAAAACGTCTAAACAGGCGTCAAATTTAACCCCTGGTGGGACTCACTTGGGGGCCCAACGAGCTGTTCCGTTGCAGCTACCTCTCACCTGCCTTTCCCCACCGTCGCAGCTCAAACCCTCACTCTGTCTGTTCACCGTTGCTCAATCTCTGTTCACTGTCAATCTCTGTTCACCGTCAGCAGCTCACTCCACCACCATCGCAGCTCAAACCCTCTGTTCACCGTGGCATTGCTAATGGCTGTCGTGGAAAATAATTTGGCCACTACACAAACTACAGTCAAGCAATAGCAGCGCCTGGTGAATAGAGTGAAGACAACGCCTCATACGAACAAATGAGAGGCAGGAGAAAATGCCTTATATGGTACAAATGACATGCCACGTTGTCTGTTTACAGAGAAGACGCAGATGACATGCCATGCAGTCTATTTACAGAGAGACTTCAATCTGATGCAGGTTCCACGTTAGTAGGGGAAACACTATCCAAGGGCAGGTAAAACATCATGTAGTAGTCCAAAGTGCAGGTATGAAGATGGAAAACAACAAAGAATAAATGCCCACCATGAAAAAAATTGTTTAGGATTAAAGCTTGGAATACCTTGACAATCTGACACCTTGCAGGTCTGAACGACACCCATACAATGATCTCAGACACATTTGTAGGTATGAGATAAACTTAGTTGGTCATACGGTTAGGAAAGAGGAGGAATTAAAAAAACATGCATGAAAATGTCCTTCGCTGGAAAGATAATTTGCAGCAAAGAAAGATTCAATGGATGATAAAAATAATGAAATTGACTGTGTTTTAATACCAGTGTCAGGTCAAGAATGCACTGAAGATTAACAACGAATTTGGTGCAAACAAAAATTGGATTCTATTAACTGGACAATGAGATGCAATTATATTTAGAATTAGTACAATAAGAAATGACCGTTCAGTTCATCTTCGAAATGACTGTTCAATTCACCTTCAGATGTCTCTTTAGATTCTACAAGAAGATAAATGCCTACTCAGATTAATAATATATTATATATAATAATATTACATTACTACTATGTCATCCTGTGATCTCACCCTTCTATTTCCACCGATATTCATGTTCCTTCCATGTCCCAATTACTAGAGTGTCCAAAGCCATTCTTCCATTTCTTACCTCCAAACATTGTAATTTTCACCATTGAGCATTGTAACATGATAAATATTTGAAGGAAATATCACAGGTCACATTTTGTTTTTGAAAAAATCTGAAATTTGTAAAAACAAAATCTGAAACCCTGATTTTTTGTTATTTCGGGATTTTACACTTTTCAAACCAATTACATACTCAAATGCTCTTTTTATAGATGATCAGATCTAATGCTCTTTTTGAAAAATTCATTTCTATGGCAGCTACTAAAATTGGCCATTTTTGGTTATTTCCATATCTTTTAGTGTTTCCTCTGTTTCTACCTGCCAATACAAACTACAATAGAATTAAGGATTCTAACCATTGTGACAAATGCTTCGTGGTTTTCAAGTCTACCGAGTTCTTGTTGAAGTCGGGTAGAAGAAGTAAATTTCATATTCACCTGATGAAATATGATTTATGGCCTTGGGGCTTTCTTATCTTTCTCAGATTTGGCAACAGCTGCACTCGCTGCTTTGCTCAGTCCTCTTTTCTCAAGTTCTTTGACAAATGCATCCATGTTAGGTTGATCAATTTTGTAAGGAGTGTGAACTTCAGAAGGAAATGACCGGAAGAGACCTCTTCTCTATATTCTGAAAGAGCTTTGTTTATTGCATCTCCTATTTGTGCATATTGCTTACAAAACTTGGGTGTAACCTAGAAGAAAAGAGAGTTGTCAAAACACAGTTCCACTAAAGATTATCCCTATTTATTTCTAACCTTTCCAATCTTCTCTTGAATAGATTTCAGCAAATATTACTTAGAAGAATCAGTAGTAGGCAAATAGCAATGCACTTTAAGGAAAGAAGATGAAAACCATACAACGGTCGAGCTCTTACCTTGGCATGGTGTGGATGCTGCATCATGCCCAGCAAATCATGATATACTAAGACCTGTATCAAACCCCAATATCAGACATGAGAAGAGAAAGATGTGGTGGAAGAAGAATGTTTTGTTTATTTATTTGTGTCAGTGCTAACTTGAGATACAACAAGAAATAATCAAGCTCCTCTACATAATCGTAAGGCATGAGATGCATTTTAAAATCAAATTCATACAGAATAATAAATGTATTCCATCCTTTACTGGGAAGGTTGATCTAGTTTCTGATCAGTTCATAGAGATGCTGAAAGTGTAGCAGTTTGCAACATATCCGCAAAAAGAAGCTATTTAACAATTAGTGCTTTACTTGATTTTTTTAGCAGAGAGAGGAGTATTCTCATGATTTGCATAATTTATTCTGCAAGAAAATCTAGCTATATTCTGTTCCAAGAAACATCTCAGAAGGGTTTTGTACCACCAAGCACACAATTTGTTATTTCATTTCACTGCTACATCAATCTACACCAAGAGTGCAACAAATCTTCTTTTGGAAGTTGAATGTACGGATACCTGGCCACTACAAGATGGCCCTGCTCCAATACCAATGGTTGGGATTTGAAGAGCAGAAGTCACGGCTGCTGCGACAGGAGATGGCACACACTCTAGTACAATTGAGAAACATCCAGCATCCTGCAAAGCAAGCGCACTTTCCAGAACCTGTACAAAAACAATTCATACAAACACACACACATTGCTCACTAGGTGGTGAGGCTACAACTCCACTTTCAGTACTAGACATGATAAAATTTCTGTGAGCGGACCTTTTGCACTTTCAGCAGTTCTACCCTGAGGTCTAAAGCCACCTAGAACACTTATTGCCTGAGGAGTAAGCCCCACATGCCCCATCACTGCAATACCTGCCTCAACAATAGCTTTTGCTGCCAATATCCTGGACAATGCACCCCCTTCAAGCTTTATAGCATCCATGCCCCCTCCTTCAATATGTTGATTGCAGTTCCCACTGCCTGCCAAGTACACATATTATCACATTTGTGTGCAATGCTTGAAAAAACTTGAGTCTAACAAGCTGAATATAATGAAAATGATTACATGACCTAGAACTCCAGCAGACATTTAAGAAAAAACACCCCATGAATTCATTGACTATATACTTCATGACACAAATACAGGCATTGAAAAGAATACACCTAAAAATTCACCTGCTCCGTGCTCCTTTCATAGCTTCCAAATGGCAAATCACCAACAAGAAGGGGTCGCCTTGCTCCGCGGGCTACTCCTTGACAGTGTAGAAGCATATCCTCTATGGTGACAGGTAATGTTGTATCATGCCCATGCACCACCATTCCTTCAAATATGGAAAAGAAGGTGGTATCTGAATATGTTTTCCCAGATGAAGCCCAGGTAATACATTAATTCATCAAGAACAGAATGTAATAATCATAAACTGCTCTCACCAGCTGAATCTCCTACCAAACAAATATCAATGCCTGCCTGATCAACATGAACTGCTGATGGATAGTCATAAGCTGTAACCATTGTGATTGGCTCCCCTTTCTCATATTTTTCAGAAAGATGCTTCAATGTTACTCTCTTCCAGGGAGACTGGGGTTCAGGTCCTCCATATACGGTATTTTCTGGAAGGTTGGACATACAACATACATCCAACAATCTTACAGGAAAATGGACCCCATCCTCCTTTAACTTACATGGATTTTGACAAAGATGGTTGATTCTTTCTGTTTGGACTGTTATCGTCTTTCCTTTCCGCAATAAAGGGCTGCAATGTATGGCATAAGACTGTTGTAATGACTCAATATGAAAACGGCCAGCCATGAAGTTTGAGCTTTGTAGCATTGTGACCACTCCAAGTAGCAACCAAACAAGAAAGAATCACCCTACACCAAAAATGCTTAAACAATTTATAGAGACAAGAATAAAGGTGAAACTTAAAGCAAACTAGTTACAGAGTGTTTCCAGCCGTGAAGTTTAAGCCTTGTAGCATTGTGACCACTCCAAGCAGCAACCAAACAAGAAAGAATTGCCCTACACCAAAAATGCTTAAACAATTTATAAAGACCAGAATAAAGGTGAAACTTAAAGCAAAGTAGACACAGAGAGTTTTCATCATTTTTCACATAAAACATTTATCGAACAGTTCAACCCAGATCTTAGAATTCAAGATTGCTTCCTTCAATACTAACCTCATTTCTTCTATTCTAACTGCCATCCTTCCAATATATAAGATAACATAGGCTTCTAAAAGATGCTGCCAATATAATGACTCCAGAATACTTCTGCAAACTTGTGCTTCACAAAAGCCAAATGGATTCCCAGAAAATATATGCAAGTGACAAAGTAAATACACAAGAAGTACAACCCATTTTGAATGACGAAAAAAGCTCTTGTTGAAATTGTACTTCAATCTTCTCTTATCCATGACATCATAAAGCAATAAAGTATAATCATACACAAATCATGGAACATAGCATTCAAGCACTTGTGCTAAGAAACTCTTAATTATGATTTTTATTCTGAGCCAGTCGTCTTGAGGCTCAAACACACACCACATGCTTACTAGCCCATCCAAGTTCAAAGCATGGCTATTGGAGAAAAGCCCTAGGTTGCCAAAGTCCCAAACGATCTCTAGCATGTGTGTACACGTCTATCACTCACAAGCTATCACAGCAGCCTGGGGATTACACAAAATCACAGGGAGAATCACCCAGAACCCTGTGAGGGATGAATGCCCAATAGTCTCATCTATCTGTACCCGGCAAGAGGGTTTTCCCTACGTGATTGGGCATTGCTTCAAAGGCGGTTAAGTACCCAGATGGCCAACCTTGTCCTAATTTTGCATGGTGTGGTGAGCCCCCATACATTGCCCAGTCCCGAAGGCTTAGGCAGTGCAGAGGTAATGCCACAGCTAGGAGGTTGCAAGCCACACAAGCTTGCAAGTTCCCTCCAATGTGATCAATCACCTAGCCAATTGGTTAAAAGTGTCTACTAGCCTCCCTGCCAGGGAGTAATGCAAGCAAACCCTTCTCATCAGTTTGCTTATGCACATAAATCGAACGAGCCTTCGAAAATCAGCCATGTTCGTAACTCAACTATGGTGTAATAGAGACACATCAGTATGATGTGGTGGAGAGGATCTCCACCCTCTTCCCTATGCAGAGGGCACCTATCACAAATAAACGGGTCAACCAACCCAATCCTAACAGCACAACCATCTAGGACACCTCCCACCACAATTATCAAACAGCAAGTGGCCACCGCAGTAACTAGCTCATAACTTTGTTCCCTCTTAATAAAGTTCATGTCATGCTTCAACTCCTTACAGACTTGTGGCTCTCTAAATATCTGAAATTGTGGTCCCAATCCTCCTGTGCAACTGCTTTGAACCAGTCAATCTCTCCCTCTTGCTACTCTTATATATCTGGGATCTTGCTACTCTTGCATTATCTATGAGCTCAATACAATTATAAATTAACAACTGGAGCCCATCACAAAAGAAGACCCTAAAAGCAACTGTAGAAGGAGAAACACCTATAGAACAAAACTGATACCAAGTTCGGACATAGTAGTGACGTGGTCTATCTGAGAAACAGATGTGCCATCTTACATTATAGAAAATCAATGTAATATCCCTTCAGTCAGAATATATAGTAATAATACAGACTCGATATCATAATTACCACGCGTGGATCAATCAGCCACTTTAGGACTAGTTTCAAATACCAACAATTTACAAAAAGTAGACATTCCATCCATAGTTTCTTTGTTTAAAATACTTCAGAATATTCAGAAAAGATCCATTGTTGTCTCATGCTTATGATACCTTAAGCATATTGCAAAATCATACACAACTTCATTATCACTTAAACAAATCAAAGCCATATTTAAGCGGTTCAACTACTTCATATACATACATAAATATGTTGGTAAAAAATATCAACACTTGTGCCAAACCATTTAATGCACCCATAAGTCATATATTAGCATATCATACCAGCTACATTGAGGGACGTAGCAATGTTAGCACACAGTCATCTACAGAAAATAACGAAAAACATGTACAGAATAGTGTACTAAGCAGAACATGAACCACAAAAAACCATTATCTGTCATTTGTAGAATCTAAAACACGACAAGCCCCTACTAAAGTGCTAGCTTATTAGAAATAGAGAGTACAAAGATAGATGCATAAGGAGGGGTTCTGGTCACAAGGGCAAGAGCGAGCTATAGCATATGGGTGATGGACATTGTTGACTATAAAAACACAGAAAGATCTAAACAAGGCCATGACACACAACTGATCACCTGTACAGAAGAGCCCCTCTACATGGCTTATTAAAGTTACATCACTGAAATGAAACATGAGCTCAATGCAGAAGTATCAATCAGCTAGCACAAGGGCCATATATGGGATCTAAAGGAGCAACACTAAACAAATCAAGCATTTGTGTAGCCTGCCTAAATACTAGTCTTAGAATAATGTTTACTTATATTTCAGCTCAAAATAAAAAGGAACATGCATGGTGATATATTTGATCAGAAGTATCAACAACTTGCTCTTGTCAGTTCCCGTGACAGGCCTTCACTAACTCTTACGCCACCTATTGCAAATGCTTAAATGTTACGGTATAACATTTTTTTGAATGATGCATGCACCAAAATACTGTTGGAAAAAGTATCAGCAAAATGCTTACTAAAAGTGTGTGCACATGCCCACCCACACACAACAAAATATAGATACGTATGTGTTACAGCCTTTGTGCAGGGAGTGATTGCCACAGTGTAAAGCAATTCAAGGCCTTAACAGTCAAACTGAAAAAGGGTATTGATTAATATATGTAACAGCAATTGGAAGCACGACATGGACAACAACTAGAAGCAGAATATAACAGCAGATATAAAGCAGAACTTATAAGATCTATTCTATTGTATAAAAACTTGATAGCTCTGTTGGTCACAAGTTTGATTGCCTGATTACTTCTAATTAATGTACCCGCAATCATACAGAGCACAATGGGCAGTCCTGGTAGTTTTAGGCCAGAACAACCTCCAGGTCAGATTTGCTCCCTTATTTTAATGTTATTTAAAATCGCTTGGGGATGAAAAGGGTTTGCAAAAGATAAAACATAAAATAAATGGGACGATGCGCAAAAAATGTGTGATCTAATGCACATCCAGAGGAAAAGAGAAATATGTAACAATTGCTCAACTAGCATTAATCATTCATAACCGGATGCAAGAGGTACGAAATTTAACACTGTCAAACAGACTAGACCATACACACGTAAGTCCAGACCAAGGGATGAGAAATTGCCACAAAATTTCTATAAAGTGTTTCAAGAGATGCACAGTTGCATTTAGCTCTGAAATAAACTAAAATCAAAAACAGAGAACAAAAGCTAAGAGTAGAATTCACATTGGAGAAATTATTAAGAAAACCTAATAGTTCTAAGGCAAAAGATATGTTCTACAGAGATTAAAGCTCAATATATATATCCTAGTTGATGTCGATGGAACAAAAGAGTACCACATGCACAAATCTCCACCACAGCTTTACGATAAGGAAGACACATGGAGGCCATAAGGCTAATCTTATTTTCTCAATTAAAATGATCATCTATAGGTCCCTTTAACATCCATCATGACCTTTCTCACAACTGGCTATGTAAATCAAGCTGCAGCATCACCTGCAAAGTGGATAAGGGCAATTTTCCGGATGGTTTCATCATGTTTAGGCATTAAGCGCCAAGAGATAATCATTTGGGCCATCCCGTTCTTTGCTGCATCACTATGTTATGGATTGACAAGTTGCAACCATTTGAATCTCAAACGGGCAAAGATTGCAGTTACCTGAGATTCTTCTTCTCTTTTCTTCTAGATCAAGCATTACGGCACCGTGTGGTGCTTATTTCATAACTAGGCCGTCGCCTTTATTCTAACTTGTAGGAGCCCTACCACTGTTAGATTGGACTTTTATAGATGATCGATGGTATGGGGAAGTTGGAAGATCGGCAAGTCTTGAACTCGCCTTAGAGGAGAGATCCAATGCCGTCCATCATTTGAAATGAACATGGGTCACAAGATCCATCTTTTATTATTTTGCGGGGCCTGGCCCACATGTTACTTCATTAAGGCAAATGCCTTAATATAACCACATTATATCCTTCATCATTGATCCTTTGGGAGAAGTTCATAGAAGTGTCAAACCCATTTTCTGCAGTAGTTTGTAACTGTCTGCCACCTAGCGACAAGAATAGATGATGACCATTGTATCTCCAAGCACCAAGCACTTATCTCTTATAATTTCAGGCCACTAGGTGGCTGTAGGATTTCTCTTTTGCCAAGATCGATGGTGAGGGGAACCCAAAGTTCTGACAACCCTTTCATATCTCCTGGAAATGTGATCTTGTGCCAATTAGCACCATAATTTAATTGTGGTTACTAGGCCTTTATCTGGACATATCTAATCTCTGTTAGATTTCGGCATTGTCAGAAGATTGGTGGTTGGTGGTAGAGAATATTTTGAGGCCAACGACCTCCAAAGCCTCCACAGATGGCAATCCACTTACACATGGATCTAACCTTGGACCATAATCACAGCGTCACGCTGTGGTAAACCGGGTTTTCCCACCAGTGTATGAAAACTTCGTTCAAATCAACAGTAAGTATCCCCCGACATTCACCATTTGTCTAACTTGAGAGAAATTTTGAGATAAAATTTATTTGTGGTTCAGAACTATCAAAGGAGATACCTCAAGATTTCCAAATACCTTTAGCCACACAACATAAGAGAAACACGTGGGAAATGTTCTTTGCATTCTACGTACAATGGCAGTCAACTGAAGGTCCATACCATCCTCATTTTTGCAAATTGTCAGTTGTAAGAATCTTACCATGTGGAAAAGGCCATTCAATAGCCTTGATCTTAGGCCATACCTGATTGTTCTGTACTTTAGTCCATTTATTATGCTTAGTGAAGTTGAACTGACATAGACTGTCATACGCTGAAGCTACAATACAATAACCTGATTGGATATTCAAAATAAATTGTCCCTGTTATTGGACTGAGAAATCAGCCTATTGACAAGCAACGTGAAAAAATCCCTTCACCAACATAGGCAATTGACCACTTATATGTTGTTTCAATGCCACATTCCAATCACTCTCTTTATTGGGTGTAGTATGGAGATAAACAGCAATTTTATTACAACCCGAAGTTTGCAGAGTATGTTGTAGAACATCAAATTTGTCAGTAGTGAGTGGAGGCTATTTTCCCATCTCCTATTTGCCAAGTCACTTGATGGGATAGGAGTTTCATTCCTTTTTTGATATGGATCTTTGGACCAGAAAGCTGGGAGTCCAACTGGCATTTAGAATTTCTTTACAATCTAGGGGGATGTATTTTTCCCTGATTATTGTGCTCCAAGGAGAGTTTGGATTTTATTTCATTCTCAATGCAACTCTCATTGTCAAATCCTTATCGAATTGTTTGAGATACTATGCACACTTGTTCTGTACCACAAGGGGTTGTTTGAAATTGACACCCATCCCTCTCAACAAAAAAATTCTACTGAATTTTGATAATCAGTTTGATGATTTGCTGGGTTACAGGTGATTTAATGGTTGTTCAGGGCAGAATTCTGAAAATTTCCAAAAATTTATTTTTTTGGTATTTTCTACATTTTTGTGTTTCAAATTTTCGCCTTCAAAGCGTAACTTCCACTGGAACTTTGGTCCAATGCCCCATAAGGATTTCCAAAAGCAGTCCTCTGGAGAATCTGAATCGGTTCACTTCATGAGCTTTCCAGCACATATTACAGATTCAAAATCTTATCAATGAGTGGCACTACAATAACAGTAACGTCATTAACCAAAATTCAACTATTTGTTCACTTTTTCCCATTCATTTCCACATGTAAGGTGGATACGTATCATCCCCTTGTAGGATGGCTCTTTGGTTCCCATTCAAAACCCTTCATTTACTATTTTTTTAAAATGTAGGTTTCTGCATTATGTCGCTATAAAGTAGATGATATAATGAACATAAGGTTCAAGGTATACACATCTCCTACAAAGATTTCCCTCTTTGCATGCACTCTCATTTGCAATAGAACATTGTTACTTCCGCAATTTCAGTTTGTCAATTTCAATCCCGTTCCATAGCACATTAAATTATATAACTCTTGTGTTATCCACTGAATTGCACTTGTAATTAGGATCAGTGGTACCAGACCGGTTGTTTTCATTCTTACACATCCCATCAAACAAGGCCAGAATACTAGAAGTACAGTCTCGAGACGTGAGACCCTTTAATTTATCTCCATTGTCAATTCAAACAACCTTACATGGCAGAAGAGGAAATGATTGATCGTTAAAATGAATTGCTTGATTGAAATATCCTTGCCCCTGAACCTGAATTTTTCCTTGGAAATACGACTAGGGTTTGGATGGAAAATTCATGCTACAAACACCCAACAAGATGTGAACCTTCTCTAAACTGACCACAATATTTTTAGCAGCCAAAAATAAGAAAGGAACCAGATTTTTAAGAGGCCAAAGGACTGTGAAAAAGATCAGAATTTATCCCTTATAAAAAGCGACTGGATTTATAATAAAAACTCAACAAACTTCAATGCTTTCTTCTCATAAATTGATCTCAAGTTATACCAGTCACAAAAGAATAAAATACTGAATTTTTAACAGCAAATAATGGCTGGAAAAGCACACAGAAATCTGCCAAATGTATGTAATAGAAAACAGTACTAAAACCCTTCTAGAATTAAATAAAACCCACTTGATTTGTTTGATATTAGCAGCTGGACATATATGGCAATACAAATCAGACTGGAAGTACCTCTGAAATAGCGTAGAATACCCAAAAAGTGGGTCGCCCAACACTAGACAAGCTGGCAATCCACTGCTGCAAATTTATTTCTTCTACAAACACTGCTGGAATAATAAAAACCTATGAATAACAATGAAATCTCCTGAGTAGAAATTCCTCTCACTTCTCTTGGGGTTTTCGTCCACAAGAGGGGAAATCCAGAGGGTTTTCATCCTTGGATTTTTCTGCAAAAGCTCTGAGCTCCAATGCCGGAAAGAAATTTCATACCCTAGAATTATCCCTAGGCAAGTCGACTTTCTCTTTTAAAGAGAAAAAGGACCCCAAAAAGCCAAGTCGCATTTCCCTAGGCAAGTTAGATGTATTTTCTTCTTCTTTTTAAATTCTAGAGCTAGTCGCATTTTTCCCTTAGGAAGTACATTAAGTGTTTTTATTTTTTTATTTTTTTGCACTTTCCTAAGTCTATTTTAATATTAGGTTTATTAATTTATTATATGTGCTTTAGTAATGTTTTATTTTAATTTAAGCGCAATTTAATAAAATTAATAAAACTTAAGTCACCCTTGAGTTCACCCTTTGGCCATCGGGTAGACAAAATGGGCCAAAGGTCTTCGATAAAATTATCCGAGAAAGAGGGACATTACAGTCCTCCCTTCCCGGGATTGCTTGCCCCCAAGCAATATCAAATCTGCATTCCAATCGATCCCCGGATCCCAAATCAACCTAAGCTTTTTGAATGATCTCATACGCACTATACCAATCTGCTCAAAGTTTGCAAAAGGAAGTTTATGCAACTTACTCATGAAAAGTGCCACAATCCTCCTCAAGTATGCCCCCAATTTGCCATACTCTTCATCATGTCCTTGCTGTCCCATACTGGTATGTAATGAAAAATCCTCATAGATGTCTTCATGAGATGATTTCTGGTCCATAACTATCATAGACTTGGCTGTCATTTGATGGGGCAGCGTGTATTTGAGTGCTCTCATGGTGACTTGTTTCCCTTCATGTTGGAAACTCAACTCCATAGCTTGCAAATCTTGGGTGACTCTTCCTAGTGAATGTAGCCATTGCATACCAAGCACAACATTGTTATCCTTCAAGTCAATAACATAGAAGTCATCACAAAGTGTATACTCACCAAATAGAATGCTAGCTTTGTTTACTTTCTTCTTGCAGGAATAGTGAGACCACCTCTGTAGTTACATCAAAGCCTTCAAAATTATCACAATGCAAACCTCTTTTGTTTACCAAACCTTCATCTAGGAAGTTATGTGTAGATCCACTATCAAGAAGTGCCATGACCTTACACCCAAACATTGTACCTTCAAACATGAATGGATTATACCTTGGTGCTCTTGAAAGATAAGTGAGGCTACCATCATTTACAATGTTTGGCATTGGCTGTCCATGTTCATTTTCTGAATCAACGTCATCATCCGCATCTGAAACAGCCTCAATGAGATGTATCTTACCCTTTCCAAGACACCTATGACCTGGTCCCCAAGGATCTTTGCAATGAAAACATAAGTTTTTTCTGCGAAGGTCATTCTTCGTATCAAGGTCCATCTTTGGTGTAGATTCAACCTTTGAAGAAGTAGGCTGCTCAGTTTCATGTTGTTCTGATTTTTCCTAAGAAGCCAAACAAAGACACCGCAGCCTATGGAAACATATTAGGAGTAGCGCGGGAGCAGAAGCGGCGACGGGAGCGACTTGGGAGCAGCCAGGGGGCGGGGAAAGGACTGTGGAAACGTCCGGGTATGGCACAGGCTGTACATGGGCGTTTCCACAATGTTTTCGCCACTCCCGGCCGCTCCCATGCCAAAATACTTGTTTAATTTGCTTTTTTTCATGTTTTAAAAGCTTGGCTACGGGGTTGGGAGTGTAGAGGATACCGCTGGTCATTGCGTGGAGAGATATACGATATCTCTGCTCAACCAACCCTCCCTCCCTTCGGCGCCACTTCCACATGCAAAGGAAATAAAATAATAATCCAAATGTTTTTCATATATGCGAAGGAGTGTAGCTTTTAGGGTTAGGAAAAAGTATTAAATTTATAGTATAGCTAAACTTTAAAGTATATCTAATAATTTAAATTTATAAATATATTAAATTTAAAGTATAGGTAAGAATATTAAATTTATAAGTATATTATAATGTACATATATACGAATATTAAATATATTATATATATTATAAGTTTTAACTTATATATATATATATATATATATATATATATATATATATTTATTTAATATGTGTTAATAACTTAATTT
Source organism: Taxus wallichiana var. yunnanensis (assembly GCA_018340775.1). NCBI lineage: Eukaryota > Viridiplantae > Streptophyta > Pinopsida > Cupressales > Taxaceae > Taxus > Taxus wallichiana. The sequence goes on from CM031236.1 coordinate 265,713,336, forward strand.
TTATTTAGAAAGAAGGTAATTTATATATTTTTTAATTTTTATATTTTTTTGTACTACCATATCCAACGCCGTATCCGGGGTCAATTTTTTTGCCATATCCGCGTATCGGATACTCCGTACCCACTCCCGTATCCAAAACGTATCGACTACTTAGGATTTTTCATTCTTAACATTTTTCTTTTGGGGCTGAAATGGAGGAGTAGTGTCTAAGTCCAATGTTGTTTGAATGGCCTCATGCAAAGTTCTAGGCTTAAGAGCCTTGACAAAACCCCTCAATCTATCATGTAGTCCCTCTATAAAGAGCATCACCACACGCTTTTCCGGCATCTCTGGAACCATCACTGCAATGCGCTGAAATTTGTTGATGTAGGCATCAACATGTCCCATCTGGTGGAGCTGAGCCAAGTCACTATAAGTCTGAACTCCACATCCTTCCTGTCAAACCTAGCAATCAATCGCTCGCTGAATTCTCTGTAAGACCGCAAAGGTCACGGTTCTGTGTGACCAGCCCATGATGCCACCAATCATATGCTACTCCCTCAAGGTGTAGAGTGGAAAACTGAATAGCCTCCTGCTCCTGCATAGGCTTAAGGGTAAGATACGTGTCGAGCTTATGAATTTGTTGACTAGATTTCTACATAGCTAAAAACCTAGCAATGAGATAAATCTCCCTCATTTACCGGTGAGGCTCCCGTGTAAGATTTGCCAATTAAATATGCTAGTATCTATTTGGGGTTTTACTTTAACCATGCAGCTCATGAACCATAGCTGTATAGTTTTGCAGCAAAGCAAACGCAGTTGTTTAAAGAAAAGAAAAAACTGATGAAGAAGGAAATAATATAAACACAGGAAAGAAAGAGGGAAGATGTGCAACCCAATCAATAGATTACAGAGTTGATTGCATGCACATAGACAAAACCAATAGATATTAACACACAAAATTATAAGCAAAGGCAGCTTTCAGATCTAGATCTAGAATAACACAAAGTTTATAAGTAGATCTAAGACAAAAAGTTAGAAACAAAATACACCGTGACACAAAGTTCTCCAAAAATCTGCTCCTTTCTATTCCTTTGCTTCAAATAGCTATCGGGGTTTCAACACAAAGTTTGGAACACAAGAATGTTGCTTACAAATTCTGATCCTTAACTCGAAGGTTCTTCCTCTACTTATAGAATGTAGAAGGAAAATTACTGATAAGAACCTTGCATATAATAAATCAGTAAATTGCAGAATATAACAAAACACGAGATATGGGGCCAATATGCCCAAATATCAATATATGCAGAATAATACCCTTATGGTAGGGCAACACCATACAATGCTCCTTAAGGAAGGAGTAACTCCACAATCTCCCAAGATGGGAATCCACTTCGAGGGGGACACCTCCAATATACCTCTACCAAGTAGAAGACTCAACTCATACATCCATCACCTTGATACTTACATCCCTTATATAGACATACATTACTCTTAATAGATGGGTAATACCTAATCCCAATGTAGGCCGACTCATTACCCAATATAACTAATTCCTATGTGACCCCATATAACTAACTAAGGGATGTGTGCCACATGTCGGCATCTCCATCAACCCATATACATTATATTATCATATCCCAAGGTACATAGCATTGCCTCCCTCTTTGACATGTTTCGTCCCCGAAACATAAGAAGAAGCCATATAATGAGTGTGCTTTAAATTATTGCACACTTGTTGCCATGCTCGATCATCCAACCACCCATATGAAATCCTTGGGGTGATGCTACTCCAAACCCGATTCCATATTCCCTCAGCTCATCCGATTCCATCCCGATCCATATGTGTTCCTCCTCGCATCCATGCATATCCATAATTATTATTCATGTGATTCCATTTCAAATAATTATTGTTTCAATGATTCCATGTATAGCCAAAATTATTACTCCTCCAATTCCATGTATATCCATATAGATTGTTGCCCTTGTGTGTCCTAGCATGTCTCCATGATTTTTTCCTCTCATGATGATGTCGGTGTCTATGTGGTGCAACCTTAGTATGCTCAACCTTATCGATCTTTTCCTCCACCTTATTTTCCTCTTCCAACTTGTTTGCTATTTCTTTTTCTCTTGAGTAGAGAAACTATTTTTTAATTTTTCATCATGTTCTTTATCCTCTCCTTCGATTCATCCTTATCCCCTTATTCACCATCTTCAAATTCATCTTCATGATCCAATTTTACATTACTTTTTTCCTTCAAGCTAAGTGTGATATCTTGCAATGTAATTTTCTTTCTCTTGTACCATGATTTCATGAGTTTCTTTTGCACATTAATATTAATTGTTCCCAATGTCTCCAACCAAGGATATCCGAGAACAATATCCATACCATCCATATCTAAAGCATAAAAAACTGAATGTAAAACATATTTATCCATGTAAAGCTTTAAATTTTAAAAAACTTGAATATGCTTACCATCCATTTGAGATTCCTTAATATGCTTTGTTTGCACATGTAGATTTTGAGATACATCCATATTGATGAAGTTATATTTGTTGTTAGGGTTTATGGAAACAATTACCTTTTTTCTTTGAATGCACCCTTCAAACTGAAATATTGAAGTTTCCTTCCTTGGAGATGCACTATCCTGTGTAGCAGCTTCATCAACATTTTCTTCTTCTTCTTCTTCTTTAACAAAATTGTGTTTCTTTTTTGTTTCCCATCTAGCTAAGAAAATATCCTCCATTTCCTCCCAATCCCAATCCAATAGATCTATATCCAAATAAGAATACCAATGTCGCGCTTTCCCACCAAGATGAAGATAAAAACTAACCCATACTAAAAATTCTTCAAAATACATTTGTTTAAATTTTATCCACCATTTTTTTGCATCAATTTCCCCATTACCATAGAAAATTGGTATATCCATGATGCATAAAAATTAGGGTTTCACAAACTTATTCCTTTGACCAATATTTGATCTAATGATTTCATCAATCATTCAGACTCAAATCTAAAACCACAAAGAAGTAAAGCCCTACCAAAATTTTGAGAGATTTCCGAATATGTAAAATAATCAAAGAAAGAAAGAAAATTGCAACTTGTAGGTTGGTTTTATGTAAAACCCTAAAACTCTTAATATCTTCTTCAAAATAGATCCAAAATCTCTGAAATTTTTACCATAGATTTCTAAAGGTAATTCGAAATGCTGGAAAACATTTAGAAAATTAATTCCAAAAATACAGCTGTGAAGCAAATTTAGGCGAAACCCTAAAAATGCAATAACTTCCACAAAACACATCAAAATTTTATGAAATTTGGACTGTAGCTTTATGAAACCCTTTCACAAAAAAAAATTGAGAAAATATTCATAACCGTTTCCAAAATATAGCCGAATCACTAAAATTAGGGTTTGAACCCAATTTTTTGCCGAAATCAATGCTCTAATACCACTTGATAAGAACCTTGCATATAATAAATCAGTAAATTGCATAATATAACAAAACACGAGAGATATGGGGCCAATATGCCCAAATATCAATATATGCAGAATAATACCCTTATGGTAGGGCAACACCATATAATGCTCCTTAAGGAAGGAATAACTCCACAATCTCCCAAGATGGGAATCCACTTCGAGGGGGACACCTCGATATACCTCTTCCAAGTATAAGACTCAACTCATACATCCATCACCTTGATACTTGCATCCCTTATATAAACATACATTACTCTTAATAGATGGGTAATCCCTAATCCCAATGTAGGCCGACTCATTACCCAATATAACTAATTCCTATGTGACCCCATATAACTAAGGGGATGTGTGCCACATGTCGACATCTCCATCAACCCATATACATTATATTATCATATCCCAAGGTACATAAAGCAATTACAAATGGGAAACTTAATCAACTAGAACATAAACAAGAAGTAAAGATAACATCTGCAATCATCCTCCTTTAATTCCTCTCCAAGTGACATGCATCCGGATCCATAGTCAAACTTATACACATCTGTCACTTAACTTATAGAATCATTCCACATTACTTAAAGTAATGGTTTTAAAACCAACAACTTTAAAGTTTTACAATTACATCCAAGAACGTGGAAAATAGAAGAAGAAAGATACACCAACTGTAACATCTACATCTTTTTGTTTTGATACTGAATATACTTGTCGAACATATAATTCGGCAACTTCCCATCTGTTTTAGCCAGAGCTTCTTTTTCTATCCTGAATTGTAGCAAGCCTTCGTTCAAAACCCCGATGCACGCTTCCACATCCTTCAAGCTAGGCCCGAACTTCTCAATACCGATCATTAAGCGTTACACTCTTGATCGATGGAATCCATCGTGAAAGGCCTAACAGCTCCATCAATTCTCTCTTGCACCATCAGAAGAGATCCCTCCAGGGAATCAGGCACTTTGCTAGGAATGGTCCTTGTGTATGAAGAAATGTTCCCGACCACTTCCTCATTGGTGAAAGTGATGACATTGTCTGGTAATGATGATGCCATACTTTCAAGTGCCCGCATCCTTTTCAACATGATTCTGAAGATCTCCAAGCGGAAAGATACTGCAAACTCAAGCTACTTCCCCTTCTCAACTGATCCATCGGGCACAATTCGTTCCACAATCAACACCTCCCTCGACAGTTTATTTATTTCGACCAAAGTACTCAGGTTACTTTCAGCATCGTGCTCATGTCTATCGTGCTCGTCACCAATTGCTTCAGCTGAACCGATGCATCCTTCATAACCTTTAGACGGGCTGGTACCTCTCCGAGTTGTACAGAAGCTTGGCGAATGATTAGACTCTTCCATTCATTGATAGCTTTAACCTGGTTACCTGCATCTTCCACTTCCTGCATCAGATGATCACTCACCTACTTATGTCTTTGAGCGGAAGATTTGGTAACTTTGGCAATAATCTCGCACAACTGAGACACCTGCTTTTGAAGTTCAACTTTCTCCACCTTTTCTTTGTCAAGCCTAAGGAATAAAGCATCTATCAATGTCTGCGTGTCTTGCTTCAATCCTTCGGTGGCTTGACCTTGTGGGTACTCTAATCACTATTATATCTTCTCGCCGTGAGCTCATCCTTCTTCTTCCCTTCTCGCTGGGCCCGACATCTCAATGAACTTCGCCCAACTCCTCAATAATCAACCTTGAAGTCACCTTAGCAACTTTAGGTTTTCTATCTTTTCCGCCCAAACTCAGGAGCAACTGCAAGTCATGTTCCTCCAAGTTGATCTCCTCTCTAGCCTCTGGAACCAACTGTGAAGCCAACCATTCTAAGAAATTACTTCTCAAAGAATGAGAAGTTGCCAAGTGTACCACCATCTCACGCTCTGATTCCTCTCCATCCGAAACTGCTACAATGTCATGGCTACCATCCTCTGTATTGTCCAAAGACAAAGCTCTTTCAAATTCTGCCATCTGCAACTTCAACATTTCTTCAGGAAGAGGTGCTGAATGGAGTGGCTGAGGAGAAAAGACGAATGTTGCCGGATTCAACGGAGGAACGGCAATATCTTGCTGAGGTGCGACAATCGGTGAAGTACTTGATGCTGGAGAAGTCGAACTAACACCATAGCAGTAGAAGTGATCCTTTCCTTTGAATGAGACTTTCTGTGCACTTTAATCTTTTCAGGCCTTCTGTTGCTTTCTCCTTCGTGCTTCCTTTTGAGGGAATCTCCTGTGCTGAGGTTTCCTGTGATCTGATTCATCAATGTTTCACCAAGGCAATATCCCTTTGTCAAGAAATCCGCTTGAAGTATTGACTAGAATAAATGTGCAGACCTTTCCTCGATCGTGTGGCAGCCACCTATACTCTCCTGAAGTACAACTCTATCTCCCCCCATCTGATGGTATGCGTCAAGTAACACAGGCCCATCATCTTTAAGATCCGCAGTATCCATGCGAATCCAAAGTCGAACACTTGTCGCGCTGATAACCTGCTGAAATCTTCCCTTCTAACTTCATACCCACTTCTACACTTCATCCGTAAATCTTCTAACGAAGGCACATGCGTGTACTCCGGGAGATTGTCTTCCTCACACCCCATATGGATCAAAGTTCAGCCGTGGCTTTGGAAGAACTCTTGCTCGTACTCGAGAACATCTCCGCCTCAATTCCTCGAGCTTTATGAATGCTCGGCAAATGTAATAACCCACTTGTGATTGGGAAAAGTCTCAGTAGACTTGTGTCGTTTTGATCGTAGGTCATGCATCTCCACGAGTTGTCTACTCAACTCCATGATGACCAATGTGACTCGGATATCCGGGTAACTTGACCGGTTTTCTGAAAAGCCGGTGACCCTAAGGTATGTAAAGTCCGCAAACTAGATGAAGATACGCGATCTTAGACACAGCTTCCCAAGCTTCCTTGCTTACCCCCGTTGGCCTTTAGGTCGCCATTCACTTCGCAAATGAATCCGTAGAAGAATCCATCGTTGACCACCTTGTAATCTTTATTGCATGCGGGCACAAGAAGCTACGAATAGCACTCAAAAATAGGATCCTCGAAGAGCACACCATGTCTATCCAGCTTGGAGAAGATACCCTGTGAAGCTGCTGCATATACCAAATATGAAGTCATTTTGAAGCTATAAGTCCGCCTCACATTCCGGAGCTACTCACCGATGTTGTCACTAATGATTTCCGACCAATTGATTATAGAATCTACTTTGTTGATTTCAATGGTCCTGATGAAGGCATACATCCATGAGCGGAAGTTGTGAGCGTTAGCTTCGCCATTTATCTTGCATAACAATTTGGTAATGTCATCCACCCCCTGTACCAAATTGGATCGTGGAAGAGTTCTCAGGAACTTGGATGGAGATCTGGGCTTCTTCATGTACCTGTTGTTCATTATGCCCACACAGTCAACTTTATGTTTTTCCCATCTGTTGCCGGCATCCAGTATGCTAATAGTAGTCACCACCTGTCATGCTGGAATCTTCAGACAATAATTGATGAACTGTGCATCTAGCCGAATTATTGTCTTCCCCGCAGCATCTCGGACTAATCTAGATAGTGGGTGGTAAGACCTAGCACACTCCATGACGAATTTTGGCAACTGAGCTGTGAATGGGAATGCTTTGAAGCTCGAATGATTCCATTGCTTTTAACTGCACACATGAGAGAAGTCTTTCCATCTCTGGATCTGTCAATCAATTCGGAAAGAGGTTCTGGACCTAGATTTGTATCTCCGATGTCAACAAACCTGGAAGTAATGCATGATTCTGTTGAGCTTTCTCTTTCATCCTACTTTGCCATGGTTAGATCTATCTTTGTCTGAGTAACTCTTTTTCTCTTTATTCGGCCAGAATTCTTTACAACCGGTGCAGATCTGGAGATTTCTTCAGATTCGAAGGATATATTCAATGTATATGACATTGATTTAAGTTCCCTTTCATTTATAAAAGCACCTGTAATGAATTCCTGCAATTAATTTAGACAAAGACGGCAACCGGAACATGAACTCTTGATTTTAATCATAAAAATCTGCATATATAAAACCTGCTGCCCCAAAATTTGAGGTTTTGTTTACATGCAAAGCAAGCATGAATTTTGTCAACTTCACTTGAGCACATGTACCACTATGCAGACAATTAATCAGACTTAAATCAAGCTCCTTCAAACCTAGGCGCCAAACTTTGAATCTTTCCGACAGTGAAAACACTTTCCTCTAAGCAAAATTCCTCCTTTGGGTGCCAAAATTGTCTGGGCTGTACTTCCTTGCTAAAGAATTAATTACTTCATTAATATGGCAGCCCATGCTTATATAACCTTCATCATTCTATAATTAATTATTGCCTCTCTTATTCTGCAATTAATTAATTAATAAACATGTTTTTCTCTTCAATTTGGGCGCCTATTTTGTGCATGCTCATGGTTGTCATTAAATAAATTAAATTTATTTAATTTTAGCTTTCTACTTCTAGTCCACTTTGACTTCACACTATGCTTTGACCTCATGCGCCAAAAATAGGAATTAATTCCATCAATAAATACTTTAAAAAGTATTATTTCTCCTCTAGGTGGGTCGCACTTTTTTGCATGAGAGAGGGCTGCATTAAATAAATTAAATTTATTTAATTTTAGAATTCTATTTCCAATTTCCTTTATCCTATCCTGTGTTGACTTTTCCTCATGCTTGGGCGCCAATTTTGGAAATAGAAACAATTAATAAATGCAATTAAAGCTATCCTTCTATTCCAAAAGGGGTCGCACTTTTTGACATGGCTGATTTCTATTTTTAAAAGTCAATTTCCAATGGGATTATTCACCCTACACCGCAGCTCCAAAAATCCCATGATCTGCTTAAGCTGTTTAACTTTCATAATGGGATTTTTTATCCTACAAGGCAGGTAAAAAATTTCCATCAATGCCTTAAGTGATTTTCTTTTATTTCACATTGGGATTTTTCACCCTGCAAGGCAGGTAAGAAATTCCCGCTTGCTTGATGCTTTTAATTTTCCCATTATGACTTAAGTGGCTTCGCTTCCATGGGAAAAAGTACCCTGTCAAATAGGTACAAAATTCTCACCTGCCTGCTGCTACCAAAAATCTCATTGTAGCTTAAAACCTTCCTTTCCCAAAAATGCGACCTGCCCAGAAGAGGCCTTTTCTGTGCACGACTTCATCTTTTTAGAGAGAACCAGACCTCCTGTGGCAAATTCCTTCTGGCATGACGTCCGTAGATGATCTCCAGATACTCCAAGCAAGAAAACAGACTAAACCGGCAAAGGAATAGACCTAGGGAAATTTCACAGAAAAAACAAAAATACCAAAAACGCAGAACGTTGCCAGAAGTCACAGATAAAGCCTAAGATTCATTCCTGGTGGAAACCCTACTGGTATATGGGAATATTGACATGTAAAACCTCAACAGGGTTAAACCGAGCACAATTTACCTCAAACGGGGCTTAAAATAATTAAATAAAAATTTCCCGCAAGCAAACCCCAACGACAGAATACAACGAGTTTGGGCATCTAGGTATTTGTCGAAATTGGCTTATATGACTCTTTGGGAATATCTTGACACAATACAAACATTTTCTGGCAATTAAAACACAAAATGACCCATTAAAAAAATTACATGGGGTAGTCTCAGATTTCAGGGTGAAATCTAGGGACACCAGAATCTAAGCTTCGGCACTGATCTTTCCACTACCATCAAAAGTGGAAAGGGACACCTTGTTGGTAACTGCTTCAGCTCCCTATTTTGTTGTGCTCTAGGCCTCCTATCCTGTCTAGCCCTCAAGCTATCCCTCCTCTGATGCACAATAATGCAGAAGGGGAAAGGCATCCCTCACATGCTGTGGTAAACTCCACTCATCACTGGCTGCCATAACATTGTCCTAGAAGGCCACTTCCTCAAGTGGATTTTCAACCTCTGGTGTTTCATTTCTAGGCAAGAAATTGGGTTGCATAGGCCTATCTGTTGTCCGGGTAGGCCTCCTCTCATTTGTATGAGTGTGCCTCCTCTCACGGCGAGGAGATCCCCTCACACTGCCAATCTCCGAGGGTGATCTATTGTGCCTCCTGTGACTACTGGCAACTGATATGGATTTGTCTCTCTTGTCATATCTGTCTCTTGGCCTATCCAAGGCCAACCTGTCCAGAGTAGATCCCATACACTCCATGGACTGAATCAACCGCTGTTGAGTGGCTACCATAGTCCTAAAAAGCTCTCTCTGGATCCACTGCTCATCCCGGGGAGGGCTCTCTTGTCTATCACCCATGATTTCAGCCCTAGCACCTGTTTCAAAACTAGCCTCTAGTCGTGCTCGTCTTCGTGTGTAATATCTGTGTGGTCCAACCTCTCTTGGTTGCATTCAAGTCTAATTTTTTTAAAACTCTTGTTCTTTCCCCACAGGCTGGGAGAATACACTGCTCTGATACCACTGAAATATCCTTGCCCCTAAACCTGAATTTTTCCTTGGAAATACGACTAGGGTTTGGATGGAAAATTCATGCTACAAACACCCAACAAGATCTGAACCTTCTCTAAACTGACCACAATATTTTTAGCAGCCAAAAATAAGAAAGAAACTAGATTTTTAAGAGGTAAAAGGACTGTGAAAAAGATAAGAATTTATCCCTTATAAAAAAGTGACTGGATTTATAATAAAAACTCAACAAATACAATAACCTGATTGGATATTCAAAATAAATTGTCATACGCTGAAGCTACAATACAATAACCTGATTGGATATTCAAAATAAATTGTACCTGTTATTGGACTGAGAAATCAGCCTATTGACAAGCAACGTGAAAAAATCCCTTCACCAACATAGGCAATTGACCACTTATATGTTGTTTCAATGCCACATTCCAATCACTCTCTTTATTGGGTGTAGTATGGAGATAAACAGCAATTTTATTACAACCCGAAGTTTGCAGAGTATGTTGTAGAACATCAAATTTGTCAGTAGTGAGTGGAGGCTATTTTCCCATCTCCTATTTGCCAAGTCACTTGATGGGATAGGAGTTTCATTCCTTTTTTGATATGGATCTTTGGACCAGAAAGCTGGGAGTCCAACTGGCATTTAGAATTTCTTCACAATCTAGGGGGATGTATTTTCCCTGATTATTGTGCTCCAAGGAGAGTTTGGATTTTATTTCATTCTCAATGCAACTCTCATTGTCAAATCCTTATCGAATTGTTTGAGATACTATGCACACTTGTTCCTGTACCACAAGGGGTTGTTTGAAATTGACACCCATCCCTCTCAACAAAAAATTCTACTGAATTTTGATAATCAGTTTGATGATTTGCTGGGTTACAGGTGATTTAATGGTTGTTCAGGGCAGAATTCTGAAAATTTCCAAAAATTTATTTTTTTGGTATTTTCTACATTTTTGTGTTTCAAATTTTCGCCTTCAAAGCGTAACTTCCACTGGAACTTTGGTCCAATGCCCCATAAGGATTTCCAAAAGCAGTCCTCTGGAGAATCTGAATCGGTTCACTTCATGAGCTTTCCAGCACATATTACAGATTCAAAATCTTATCAATGAGTGGCACTACAATAACAGTAACGTCATTAACCAAAATTCAACTATTTGTTCACTTTTTCCCATTCATTTCCACATGTAAGGTGGATACGTATCATCCCCTTGTAGGATGGCTCTTTGGTTCCCATTCAAAACCCTTTATTTACTATTTTTTTAAAATGTAGGTTTCTGCATTATGTCGCTATAAAGTAGATGATATAATGAACATAAGGTTCAAGGTATACACATCTCCTACAAAGATTTCCTCTTTGCATGCACTCTCATTTGCAATAGAACATTGTTACTTCCGCAATTTCAGTTTGTCAATTTCAATCCCGTTCCATAGCACATTAAATTATATAACTCTTGTGTTATCCACTGAATTGCACTTGTAATTAGGATCAGTGGTACCAGACCGGTTGTTTTCATTCTTACACATCCCATCAAACAAGGCCAGAATACTAGAAGTACAGTCTCGAGATGTGAGACCCTTTAATTTATCTCCATTGTCAATTCAAACAACCTTACATGGCAGAAGAGGAAATGATTGATCGTTAAAATGAATTGCTTGATTGAAATATCCTTGCCCCTGAACCTGAATTTTTCCTTGGAAATGCGACTAGGGTTTGGATGGAAAATTCATGCTACAAACACCCAACAAGATCTGAACCTTCTCTAAACTGACCACAATATTTTTAGCAGCCAAAATAAGAAAGGAACCAGATTTTTAAGAGGCCAAAGGACTTTGAAAAATATCAGAATTCATCCCTTATAAAAAATCGACTGGATTTATAATAAAAACTCAACAAACTTCAATGCTTTCTTCTCATAAATTGATCTCAAGTTATACCAGTCACAAAAGAATAAAATACTGAATTTTTAACAGCAAATAATGGCTGGAAAAGCACACAGAAATCTGCCAAATGTATGTAATAGAAAACAGTACTAAAACCCTTCCAAAATTAATTAAAACCCACTCGATTTGCTTGATATTAGCAGCTGGACATATGGCAATACAAATCAGACTGGAAATACCTCTGAAATAGCGTAGAATACCCAAAAAGTGGGTCGCCCAACACTAGACAAGCTGGTAATCCATTGCTGCAAATTTATTTCTTCTACAAACACTACTGGAATAATAAAAACCTGAATAACAATGGAATCTCCTGAGTAGAAATTCCTCTCACTTCTCCTGGGGTTTTCATCCACAAGAGGGGAAATCCAGAGGGTTTTCGTCCTTGGATTTTTCTGCAAAAAACTTTGAGCTCTAATGCTAGAAACAATATTTCATAATAACCTGGAATGATCCCTAGGCACGTTGACTTTCCTAAGTCGCATTTCCCTAAGCAAGTTAGATGTATTTTCTTTTTCTTTTTTTTTTAATTCTAGAGCTAGTCGCATTTTTCCTTAGGAAGTACATTAAGTGCTTTTCATTATTTATTTATTTTTGCATTTTCCAAAGTTTATTTTAATATTAAGTCTATTAATTTATTATGTGTGCTTTAGTAATGTTTTATTTTAATTTTAGCACAATATAATAAAATTAATAAAACTTAAGTCACCCTTGAGCTCACCCTTTGGCCATCGGGTAGACAAAACGGGCCAAAGGTCTTCGATAAAATTATCCGCGAACGAGAGACCTTACATTGATGAAGCCCTTGAGAAGCAGAGAAGAGAGGTGATGGCACAGCTTTTAAGGTTTTGTCACAAGTCATGCTTGAGGCATGTATCTACACCATCATCAAGGAAGCCCTTCAAGGGTCTCGACGCCATTCAAGGTATAGGCAAATTTTGACATTCTTCTATTTGAAGGAAAATTTGATATGCTGAATTGGATAAATGATAATAACCTCCTCTTCAATAAGACACGTGAGGACCACTTGCAACATGTTCAACAAGTTCTCGATACCTTGCACCAGCATATGCTCTACACCAATGTATAGAACCAATATCTAGGCTACATAATCAACAAAGACAAGTGAGCATGTGAACCTAGAAAATATCAAAGTCATCAAAGACCGTAAAACCCGAAGACTCACAAAAATTAGGAGTTTCTTGTGACTAACTTCTACCACAAGATCGTGCTAGGTTCTCTCACCTTACATAGCTTTTGAATCAAACGACAAAAGAAGGATCAAAATCCAAGTTCATATGGACAAAGGCACAACATAAAGGCTTCAGTGATAATTGGAGGAAAGACTTTGTTCACATTTGGTCCTTGTCTTGCCATATCTTCGACCAAAATGCCTCAAAGTATGCACTTAGTGTAGTCCTCGTGCTACATGGCCACCCTAGTCACATACCACAGTGATAATTTCTTTGACACAATCCACAAGTATCTAATATGTGACAAAGTGTAATGTCCCCTTTTTCAAACACAAAGAAAGTCGAAGACCTTCAACCTATTCCATTCCCATGGGTTCAAGAATTAAGCCGGGAGCTTCTTTGAGATATCTATTGCATTATTTTTTAGCAATGTAACCCCTTGGCATGCCATGCGCTACAAGTGGGAGTCATTAGTAAATTAGACAATCCTGAAAGTACACTTAGGATTAGTACTTTCATTTTTAATTATGTTTTCTTTGTTTCCCTCAAAAAGGGATTAGGTCGGCCACTGCTTATGTTGCACCCCTTAGCTTATAAAAGGAGGGCCTTAGAGAGTTAGGCTAAACATTTGATAAATTGAATTTTCCATGCTTGAAGAAAATGGGATGTCTGCCCTAGCTTTTTATTGTTGCTTTCTCTTTGCCAATCGATTTGGAGTTGGATTGAAGATCGGATTTGAAGTTTATTTCTGCAAATAAAGTGTGTTATCATTGTTGGTCTGTGCCCTAGCTGTAGTGAATTTCCTTGGGGAGTTATTTTGCATATTCTTTGTGTTCACGGTGTATATTTCCTATTCCATGTGGAGCAAATTACTTGTGGGTGTTGTGCATGGTTAGATCTGCCCTCTAGGGCTGAAGCGACTTGCATGTGTGGGGTTTGCATCCATTTTGGAGGTTTTTTATGTTGGGCGAATTAGTAAAAGTGCAGTTTTGGGTACTTTAGAGGGGATTTCTCATGATTAGCATTCATATTCTTGTTCTCCTTATTTTTGTGAGTCCATGCATAGTTTATTTGTGTGGATCAAAGCATTATTGAGTGAGTTATGAATTTTTGAAGTTGCCATAATTTTTTGCAGACAAGGGTTTGACATAAAATCATATCTCCAGATCTAGGGCATGAAAATTCAGTTTTCTGCGTGAAGTTGTTGCTAATATTTATTTAAGATTTTTGGGCACACTTATGCAATTTTTGAGGTTGAATTAACCCTAGTTTCAAGGGTTTGAATTCCCCAAACCAGCCGCTCCATTGGGAGGAGACTTCTGCTGTGTAAGGAGTTGTTTGGTAGTGATTAAGGGGAATCTAAAATCAATCTTCAGTTGTTGGTTTATGACTGTCATTTTCAAATTGTGAAATTCATATTTGGGGTAGGGTTTATGAAGGTTAAAGCCCTCGATCTATATAGGTTGATTCGCCATACTTGGGAGGATTTGTTGGTTGGTTTATGGTTGTTGCAAGATCATTTTTATGCTCTAATATTTGTGCTTTACAGTTGTGTGTGATCAGATTTGTGGTGATTGCATCATTTCCCAGTGTGCCCTAGAAAGGGACATTACAGTGGTATCAGAGCACCGATCTTCTGCACCTGTGAGGGTTTGTGTTTGCAGATCTAGATACATAGTCTATGAATCATGGAGTTAACAAGTGAAGGCGAATTGAGAACAAAGCTTTGCAGATTGGGGAAAGGGCTTGAGCATCCACATCATTCGAAAAATGTTTTGCTCGATATTTTGGAGGAAGCGACAAACTGTTTGTCCATGGTGGGACAATCAGATTATAAGTCTATGTTTTTAGCAATGAGTCCTTTGGTGGTTCATTTGGCTAGACCCAAACTTTTGAGACATTCAGATTCAGATGTGAGACTTGTAGTTGTCACTTGTATCAGTGAAATTATGAGGATAAAAGCTCTCGAAACCACCATACAGTGACAACATCATGAAGGAAATATTTCAATTCATGGTGGAAAGTTTTAAGGGTCTTGGTGACATCACAAGTCCTTTTGCTAAGAGGGTCACTATTCTAGAAATTATGGCAAACGTTAGATCTTGGGTACTAATGGTAGATCTGGAGTGTTATGAACTCATTTTCCAAATGTTTGATAATTTCTTTACTACTATTCATAAGGATCATGCAGAAATTGTTGTTTCCTCAATGCAAACAATCATGTCTTCGATTTTGAATGAGGATGAGATTTTGATGCCACTTCTAACGATTTTATTTTCCTATATGAGAAAGGAGCAGGAAATGTCACCAACAACAGAAGCACTAGCTAAAAGTATGATAGATCCGTGTAAAGAGAAGTTGAGACCATATTTGACTAATGAGGAACTTGCTTCGAGTGAACCATCAAATGTAGATCCACAAGATGTCATGCAAGGTAAAGATTTCTTATTAGTAAAAGATGTTCACCTATCTTCTGATGATTGCATATGTGATAGTGAAGTTTCAAAAGAAGGGATCAAGGATCTTGAGCCTAAGGAAGAAGAAAAATCAGATCTACAAGCGGGTAAAGAGAGTTTGGTGGTTGAAGCCACCATTCCGGGTGATAATGTTGGCAATCAGTTTGTTGTCCTTTCTGGAACAGCCATTCAAAATGAGCATGAAGAGGGTGTCAACCCTATATCAGAACTTCCTGATTCGGCCAAAGGGGATAGATCACATGATGACATTTCAAGGTATGAAAAGGTTGATTTATGGTTGTGTTGAGCCCAAAAATGACTAAGTCCCGGAGCAGAGGATGAGCGCGCGCGGAAGGCAAGATAGGAAGAAGGCATGTGACGAAGAGCGCACAGGGGAGAACTAAATGCTTGAACAGTTCGGTTTAAAGTGAATCGCTTGATTAAACGTGGATCACGAGGAGATTGGCGCACGGATGCGAGAGGAGGGTTTTGAGACTTAGCCACATTGTGAAATATAGTGTTGCATGGAAAGCACGTGAGGATGCGGGTAGGTGTGATAAGTGGATAAGGTTAGTGCATGAAGACTTGTGGCCCAAGGAAAGAATATTCTAGGGAATAATCAAGGGTTAATCATTGTGCTTAAGGAGTCAGTAAAGTGGAAATTAATCATGGCTTTAGCAAGTTGGCATAGGCATTCGAGTATGATGGAGCATGATCCCTCTTGGCATGCGATCTTCTCATGAGTAATCTTGAGGCGGTGGGGGAGAGATCCCACTCTATTTAAGAATGTGCTTGGGTCCAAAACAAGTGGTGCAGGTGTGTATGGGGATGTGAAGGGCTGCGAGGAAATGAGAGATGATGCGAGAGGAAGAGGATGTGTGATGCGAGGCACGAGATATTCTAGGTGCATAGGAGAGAGCATGGATAGGACCCTTTGAGCAGAGTCATTTTGTAGAGCTAGGATGTTATTTCATGATGTATTCGGTCTATTATGACCCTTTTGATGTAATTTGGCTACTGTAAACAGTTGTGAATCAATGAATATGATGGATTGTTATGAATATCTCTGTTTATGGGTCCAAACCCTAGTGTTCTTCATATTGCTCATGGTTCAGATCTGATTTCTTTGTGATGTAGTATTTACTTTTACATTATGGTGCATTTGTGTTTAGATCTAGTTTCTTCACTTTTGTGCTAGAATGAATACATGTGTTTATATTTCTGCAAACATTCCTCCATTAATGGCGAAGCATTCTTACAAGGCTCACATAAAGGAGGGGCTCAGGCGCCCTCACACGCCTCGGGTGAGCACCCAATCAAGGTTGGGTGATGTGCCGGTGCGCTTGGGGTTTAAAGGGAGTAGGGAAAGGTGACTACATTTTGGTTCCGTTGTCGGGACCTCTTTTGAAGATGTTGTAAGAATGGTGTGTGATGGCAGAGTGCTTGACTTTGGCCAACATGGAGACTTGGCTTAAGAACACAGAGGATGAGTTTGCACAGAGATTCAACACTGGACCTAAGTTTAATGCACGTAAATGGGTAGAGGAGCATCTGTATCATGAGCTTTATGATACGTTCTTTTGTTGTTTTCGAGCATAACCTTGTATGAATGGTTGTCGGCGTATGCATCGAGGAAGAGTTGGTATTATCAACCTCGTGTTTGGACCCAAGAAGATTATCAACGGCTTCATGATGTTGATCGACTGGACTCGTGTTGTTGATTGTTGGTGGAGTGGTGTGTTGACTAGCTATACATTGGAGTATGCGGTTTCTACATACTCTTGCCCAAAGGTTGTTGAGTTCAAGTTCTTGCGAGAGCCAAGAGGATCTTTCTTGCGTGCTATACCGTTAGCCATCAAGATCCTGATCATCACTCTGAGTTTGGAAGCATTTCCTATGGCTAGCTAAAATCCCACTAGGCACGGGGCACGAAAGTTGGTGTGGTGCGAGATGGTGGATCCTACGACAGAAGTGGAGAGAGAGGAGAGACGGCTCAAGTATAATGAAGCACGAGAAAGGGAATTGGCAAGACAACGCGAAGTTGCGCAAGATCGATGCACGATTATGGAGGCGGAGCGTTACAAGAAGGATTTGAGGTTCACACGGAGGACGTGGAACTGAGCGATCTGTCTTTACCCCATCTTGGCAAGCGGGAGGAAAACCCCTCGGCTTCACGATGAGATCTAGTCGTATGAAGAAAGGAGAAGAATCGTAGGCATACATCTAAACCCACCATGCGACCAAACCCTTGCGCTTAGTTTCCCAATTCTGAGACAAGTATTGCTTAGTCCGGTTGGCATTGGTAAGCAAAGCAACATCGTAGGTATAATTTTACATTACATCTATCGGTGGTCGCGCAAACATTTTCTATATTTGGTAGTATCCTGTCAGGCATGTCATTTGGACAAGGTGTGGGCTCATAGAACGTGGGTATCACGTCGAGAGGTAGTTGACCTCACATCTTATTGGAGCTCGATTTAGTACAACGGTGGGAACGCAGTGTCACCACTTGAAGCCACCGTACTGCTATAGGAGGGTCCGGAGGATCTAGTGGATCTGGAGGGTCAGGAGTTAGTGGAACTAGTGGATATGATGGTGGAGACAACACAGGAGGAAATCAAAGTTTTGGATCTGGTGGACAAGGACCACAACCCCATCAACAAGTGTTTTATGAGATGTCTTTGCATTTACCTGATTACAAAGGTGTTGAGGATGTTGCAGAGCATGTACACAAGTGCGAGTTGTCTATGGCACGCTAAGGGTATCACTACCCTGGAGCAGAAGGCAAGTCTGTTTGCAACCGCATTGCGGGGCGCGTGCATTGTTGGTGCAGGAAGTATGACCCACATCAGATGGTGGTGGATTATACCGCGTTGCATGATGCCTTTTTGGCGGAATTCCACATTCCTGAATTTGAGCAGAAGAGCATCAGTGCGCTCAAGGAGATTCAACAAGGTATGGCAGAGAGTGTGCGGGAGTATGATGCGCACTTTAAGACTCTCTTGTCAAAGCTATCTTATGATATCCATCCTTGCAACATGCTTAGTGGTTTGTTGGAGGATTGATAATGCCTTTCAGACGAGCGCTCTCCCATAAGACTTTCACGGATCCGTGCGAGGCCTTTGCGCGCTTAAGACACTCTTGTCAAAGCTATCTTATAATATCCATCCCTCGCAGCATACTTAGTGGTTTGTTAGAGGATTGATAACGCCTTTCAGACAAGCACTCTCCCATAAGACTTTCATGGATCCGCGTGAAGCCTTGGAGGTTGCTTTGTGCGCTAAGGCCGTCGGAAGCGTTGACACTGGGTAAGCCCATTTTTAGAAGCACAAATTGCTGCCATGGCAAAGCAACTTGAAAAATTGTCTACGAATTCAGCTCATGAAACACGCAGTGGACTTTGGTGCACAGATTGTGAAGTGGAAGGACACACAAAGGATAGTTGCCCTCGAAGGTTAGTGCGTGCCATGTCATTAGATTGTGAAATCATGTCACGGGGATCATGATCCAAGTAGATGCCCTTTGTTACAGCGCGCGCTCCGTAAGAATGTGTCTTCTTATTGTAAGATTTGCACATCCACTACTCACGATACGAAGGATTGTCGATTGATAGACCAAATTCATGATGCCATTGATATTGGTTTGCGCCAGACCGGTATTGAGAGAGCGATTAAGGGCAAAGGTCGTCAATATGAAGAGCGTGCGAGATGGCGAGGTCGAGGAAGAGATTTTCGCAGAGGATTTAGAGGTCGTAGCGGTCGCGAAGGAAGGGGTGACTTCCCCGTGGAACTTGTTACAATTGTGGATCTACTAAACACTACAAGCCTTTGGATGGAACACGGTTGCTGGCTACTTCAACAAGAGTAGGCTGAAGCCCTACTATAAATAAGTCTTCTTAGTGTTTGTAAATAAGGTAGTGTTGCCATTTAGCTTAGGTTTCCCTTAAGTGCATTTTCCCTTATATGTGTTTCCTTTCATCGTTATGTTTTTTCTTTTAGTTTGGTGTGTTGTGTAATAAGCGCGTTTGCACACCTGTAGCCAATTACTATCTAAAGAGGTTTTCATGCGCAGAGGACCACGCATACTTTTAGTGTGGGGTAGGAAAGTGTGGAGAATGCAAAAGTGGCACACGGTTGGAGCAATGATTGATTGGTGGCCCAAGAGAGAAAAACATAAGCGTGGGGTATCTGAGAAGGAACGCGCGTAACAAGGGTGATAAGGGTTAGAGATGAAATGGTGTCAAGAAAGCTTTATAAAAACCACGTACAATGATGAACGCATAAAGCAAATTGAGGTAGGCAAGCGGCAGCGAGAGAACTAGGTTTAAGACGCAGAGGAAGATGGACTTCGGTGCTATGAGCGCGTGTAAGGATCTGTGGTCGATATAGTTGGGCGCACCAAAAGGTTTAGGAGGTTACGCGCAAGTGTGCGTTCGGAAGAAAAAGCGCTAGACAAAATGCGCAAGATAAAAGCGTTGTAAAATGCCGCCTTTAATGTGGAAGTATGGTGGTAGGTGGCATGGAAATTAATGTGGGAAAAAGTAGAAAACTATAAATAGGGAGTCGGGCATATGTTATTTTTCACCTTACGTTTATTTGTTGAAGAGCTCTTGCGAACTAGGGCATCCTTGCGAGAAATCTGCGAAAGTTATGTGCGAAGTGAAGAATTTGACGGATTTGTGAACCAAATTGGAACAGAGTACACGAGCATGCGTGGAAGTGGTTGTTTGAAGGATTCCTACGAGTTTTTACATTGTCTTGTGGAAGAAGGGGTTTCTAGGTTAGGGTTTGCGAAACTAGGGCACGGGTTCGAAGAAGTTGCGCAGAGGGATTGGAATCGAAGGATCGAGTAGTAAGAAAAGCAAGACACAAGGAAGAATTGCAAGGACCCGACAAGGAAAAATGGCACCAAGGAAGGGATCAAACGTTTCACCCAAGAAGAAGGGCAAGGGCAAGGCGAGGCGAGGAAAACCAAAGGTGGCATCAATGAGTTTCATGAAGAATGGTATGTAGAGATGCAATATCCATATGGGGTATTATTGGGGATGGATTGGATATCTCACGTGCACAAGATGGTTATAAGTGATTATAACCATAGGATATATACAACCGAGAAAGAGATGGCATTGGAGCTTGTTACCTATAGGAGAAAGAACAAAAGATGACAAATCAGTGTACGATGACTCCGTGAAGAGGAAGTTGGAGAAGGCTAGGCTTTTAGCAACTCTATGAGTTGCCATTTTTTGGCAAACCTAAAAGGTTATACTAGTGGCTGATGTCATGCGTGCATGAAGATTACTTTTACTTCGCAGGAAGGAGAATGCGCATAACTACACAGTTGATCTCCAAGTACACTTGGGCTTATCTGCACGGGAGAGTCACTAGATGATGACTTGGGCGATAAGGAGGCTGTCATCGAAACAACTAAGGCATATGAATACAAGAAGGAGGCGCTACTTCGATATTGCCAAGATCATTGACCCAGTTATGAAGATGGCCGCGCACTTGCTCACCAAGTTGAATGGACAAGAACGGTGGATGCAAGTGAACAAGAGATGGTTGAACATTTGTAGAAAGATTTCAGAAGGGACCATCTACAACATCTCGGCCTTCATTGCGGAGGATATCATAGATGCCACGCGCGACAGAGATAAAATCATGTATGGTAATATTCTTCTTACCATTGTATTTTCAGAGATTAGAGTGCCCGATGGGCGAACAACTACGTTTGGGAATACCCTGATGAGAACCCCTCCCCAGCTAAGAGGTTTGAGGCATACACTTGTGAAACAATGACATCTGCTTCAAGGCGCGTTTGGATAAGTGGTACAAGCGGATGCACGATGCATTTGGAGCAGAGTGGAGAATTCGAACAACTGCTAGCCTTGGTGAAGGATGAGGCTGAATTTGCAATGTACCAACAATTTTGCATTGGCAGGTTCACGTTGACAGATGGCACCAAGAGCCCATGGTGTAAACTACCTTTTGCCTTCATAGCGCAGTATTTTCAAAGCACAGTCAACAAGTTTAAGGAGGCCAAGAAACTTAGATTTGATCTAAGTGAAGTAGATCAGGAGCACCGCGCGCTACGCAAGAACATTGGTGTATCCTAAGAAGCGGGCATATGTGGAGAAGTATGTCTCCCATGACATACATATGCTAAGGCCCGTAACATTACCACTTGAAAAAAATGGCGACGAGGGTGTACATACACCTAAGGCCTAAGTTTGAAAAGGCGCATACGTTAAGGATGATGTCTCCATCCTTGAAGACCTGCCGGAAAGAAGGAAGGGAGGAAACTCCAGCAAGCAGGGCACCGAGTGCGAGTGTGGTTCAAACCACAGGAGCACAGGAGTCGGGCGCCGGCATGAGTACTTATACTTAAAGGAAGAAGTCTCCCGTGAAGGAGAAGTCCCCATAATAGAGCAATCTCCTGTGAAAAAGAGACGAGAAGGTAAAACAGAGTTCGGACTGCGAGAGGATGGAGAGCATGAAGGGTAGTGAGACCGAGGACGAGGAGCGCAAGGAAGAAAGGAACCCACCTAGTATACAATGTGCATGAATCTGATGAGGAGAGGGATGAATCCTTATAAGGCGCTCGTGAGGGAGAAAGAAGTGAAGAAGAAGTGGGGACCAAGGCACATGAGACCACTGCACCTGTCCGGTGAACAATTAGAGGACACAGTGGAGAAGGAGGTGGCGAGGCATCATCAAGGACTTGGTAGAGCACAAGGTGGAGCGCTTGGCCATGGAGAAGTACTGCGGAAGCATGGGCGGAGAAACAAGTTTAGCAGTCGGTTTCCCAACAGGAGCGCGCACAAGTGGCAAGGACGTAACAGCAACATTTAAAGGGCCCGTAATGACTTACGATGATGATCCAAACAAGGTCCTATGTGCACGTTTCCAGAGAATGGTGCCTTCAGACCAACTCTTATGTTGGTCATCATTTGACAAAGATAGTGCATACCCGCGCACCAGGAAGATGTTGTCATGGACTTTTGAGTCCCATGTTGATGAACCAGAATTGAAGTCAATGTAGGCGCATTGCTAGATACACTGAACTCCAGGAGGTAAATCCCATTGTGGATTCACAACAGCTAACTAATGAGCAAGCGTGCAATGTCTTTGAACAAGGTGTCGGTGGAGATCGAAGCAAGAATTATTCGGGAGGAATAACAAGATCAAAGCATTGGAGGAGTTGGAGGAGAAGAACAAGGAAATCATAGAGAGAGACAAGGAGATAAAGGGGAAGGAGTCTATAATTGCGCAATTGAGGGCTGAGTTGAGGGAAGAAAAGGGGAAGGTGCGCGAAGCCTACAAGAAAGCGGAGAATATCTCAGACTCCATTATTTTGAAGCACCCAGATTTAGCCCCCCTAAACAAAAGTATGAGTCAACCTTCCACTGCCTGGAGGATTTGACGTGCTTAATCATGATGGAGAAGCAACCACTTGCACTGGAGTCAGCAGAGGAAGTTATGGTGCGACAAAAAGAACAGGAGAAATCAAAGATTGAGGAAACCATAACTCGTTACTCTGAACTCCTTGCTTTAGTAAAGACTACAACACACATGGCCGAGGTTGTCTACGACAACTGTGAAGACAGAGACAGAGTGGCAAGTGTGTTGGTTCTACACACGAGGCAGATCTGAAGGAGTTCCAGGCAAGAATAAAGGCAATAGGGCAAAACGCGACAAAATCTTGGCGGAGGTTGAGAAGAAATCTGAGGCAATTGAGATTTTAAGGGCCTCTGTTAAAAATAAGGTAAAGGAAGTGTATCCCCAGGTTACACATAAGATGGATGCATTGAACGACCTTAGCAAGCAGATGGAGAATATCGTTGATACACTGAAGGCTAAGGGTGAAGAGTTGACATTTGATGAAGTCAACGTGCTGATAGGGGATTTGTTTACATAGGCGCAAAAGAGGTGGATGCTTGGAAATTGAAGCATCCTTGAATAAAAATTTCCCAATCCTTGTAAAGAATAACAAAATTCTTTTGTTCTTTGGCGTAAGTCGGATACAAGTTATTCTTTCCTTCCATTCTTTATTCTTTGTTGGAGATCAGATTGTTTCGAGGACGGACAACACATTTAATGTGGGGTAATGTTGAGCCTAGAAATGACTAAGTCCCGGAGAAGAGGATGAGCGCGCGCGGAAGGCAAGATAGGAAGAAGGCGCATGACGAAGAGCGGCAGGGAGAACTAAGTGCTTAAACAGTTCAGTTTAAAGTGAAGGGCTTGAGTAAAGATGGAGTGCTCGAACATTGGTGTGTGGGCGCAAAGGAGAGTTCTAAGACTTAGCCGCATTGTGGAATATGGTGTTGCATGGAAAACACGTGAGGATGCGGGTAGGCGTGATAAGTGGATAAGGTTAGTGCATGAAGACTTGCGGCCCAGGAAAAAATATTCCAAGGAATAATCAAAGGTTAATCATTGTGCTTAAGGAGCTGTAAAGTGGAAATTAATCATGGCTTTAGCAAGTTGGCATAGGCATTCAAGTATGATGGAGCATGATCCCTCTTGGCATGCAATCTTCTCATGAGTAATCTTGAGGCGGTGGGGGAGAGATCCCACTCTATTTAAGAATGCGCTTGGGTCCAAAACAAGTGGTGCAGTGTGTGTATGGGGATGTGAAGGGCTGCGAGAAAATGAGAAATGATGCGAGAGGAGAGGATGTGTGATGCAGGCACGAGATATTCAGGTGCATAGGAGAGAGCATAGATAGGACCCTTTGAGCAGAGTCATTTTGTAGAGCTAGGATGTTATGTCATGATGTATTCAGTCTGCTATGACCCTTTTGATGTAATTTGGCTACTGTAAACAGTTGTGAATCAATGAATATGATGGGTTATGAATATCTCTGTTTATGGGTCCAAACCCTAATGTTCTTCATATTGCTCATGGTTCAGATCTGATTTCTTTGTGATATTGTAGTATTTACTTTTACATTATGGTGCATCTGTGTTTAGTTCTAGTTTCTTCACTTCTACACTAGAATGAATACATATGTTTCTGTTTCTGCAAACATTTCCCCATTAATGGCGAAGCATTCTTACAACGCTCACATAAAGGAGGGGCTCGGCGCCCTCGCGCGCCTCAGGTGAAAACTCAGTCAAGGCTGGGTGATGTGCCAGCGCGCTTGGGGTTTAAAGGGAGTAGGGAAAGGTGACTACAGGTTGCATACTTTTCCATTTCAGATTTGTTTTCCTCATGAGGAACATGTAAGAGACGGAGATAAAATGAGGATCATGGGCTGCAAAATGGGGCAAGAAGACTCCTTGGGTCAAGGTCACTCATATGGGCACTCTAAGGTATGGGAACCAAGTGATTTTCCACTTTCTACAAAGATTATCAGTTCTGATTTTGTGATTTTTACATCTGATTTCATGGGAATAAGTGAAAGTTCAGAATTGTCTATGGCAAGCATGATTGGGCTTTAGGAGATCCGGAAGTAAGAAGGAAAAGTATTTTTCAAGGAGCTAATGATGATTTTCTGATTGGGAAACTTGTTATGGCAACTACTAAGGGTAAGCACTTTGATTTGTTGTATCATCATCATACTAAGGGTAAGCACTTTGATTTGTTGTATCATCATCATACTTTGTCCTTGCCTTGCTTTGTTCGTCATGAATATTGTGCTAACAATGAAGACAAGATGAAAGGTGCTAAGTGGATAAAGAATCTTCCTAAGGCAGCCCCGGATCATTGGCAAGAAGGCCAACACCTTCTAAAATTCAGTCCAAGTGAAAGTAAGGGCAGCAAAGGAGTGATTTCAAGATGTGGTAAGATACTTAGTTTTATTTCCACTCAATTCAGTTTTGATTACATTACTTGGGCTAATGCATGTGAGGAAAAGATTGAGGTTACATGGAAGAAAGGTTGGGGGCTAGACAATGTGCATGACGGGGCAGCCAACTTCCGCTTTCATATAATTTGTGGATGGGAAAAAGAGGAGTTCATGAAAAGGAATTACAAGGTGATTGCACGCCATGAAGAAGAGAGTTGGCCTACTACTTCAGATTTTGTCATTCAATGGGCAAAAGAGTTTCCTACATGTTTTGATGATGGGAATATGCTTGGTACAAAAAGGGTAAGATATGTTTCAGATTTGTTACTCCTCATTGCATGCTTGGCTCCTACCAAGGTTGGGAAATATCTCATGTCAAAAATGCCATTGTTTCTATCATTATTGATGAAAGTATGAAGGCTGTTTGCAAATGGTTGTCTGCTGTATTTTTCATTTTCAGTCAGTTATTCTCATACTTTTTGGTTGTAGAAAGACAACATAGCCTTGGGAACTTGTGTCCTCCATTTCGTAGCATGTGGATGGTATTTTGGGCAATTAATAATCAGTTTTTAGTCCTCATACAGCCTAAGATAAGTACAGAAATAGCATGCTACAGCCAAGTCATCCAAATGTTACCCAATTCTTATGATGACATGGTGTTAGTAAAGGACAGCCCACGTGCTAACATGATGTGGTGGACTGTTGTATTTTGTGTTTTCAGTTTGATACTTCTCCTCTCCATGTTGCAAAAATGGTACTTTGACACTTGGGAGTTGTTCTTCCCGACACCTATTATCCTAGAGATGCATTGGGCAGATTTGAGTGGATTTTACGCCACTCTTGGGAGGATGGTTAGGAGCAAGGAGCATTATGACAGCAGTATGAGGGGCAGCAGAAGTAAACTTTGGAAATACCACCTTTGGGGGAAGAGTTGTGAGTTGCTCATGCCTTTGAGACATGAAGAAGAGGCTGAAAAAGTGTTTTTCAACACTCATGTTTTTTCTAATATGTTTGCTTCATGTGCAGGACTGAAGTCATGTGAGAAAAGGTTGTTGTCCTATATACTCCATGATGACATTCTTGGGTGGGCAGCCTTGGAGCTTAGAAAAGCTCATATAGTTGTTGATTCCTCATACTCCGATGAAGGTACAGCAGTTTGGAGTACATACTGCAGGGCTGATTACACTCATGTTTGGATTGGCTCGAGGGAAGCAAACAAGAGGAGTGTGTTCTTCCAAGTACTTCACCATTTGACAGGCACCAGATCGAGACTTTGGGAGCACCATTTCATGTCTTCCCTTTGGGACGTGATACTTGGACCTATGAGCTTGCAATTGCTTGAGGGCAAGCAATTTTGGGAAGGGCAGCTTTGTAATGTCCCCTTTTTCAAACATAAAGAAAGTTGAAGACCTTCAACCCATTCCATTCCCCGTGGGTTCAAGGATTAAGCTAGGGGACTTCTTTGAGATATCTGTTGCATTATTTTCTTGCATTGTAACCCCTTGGCATGCCATGCGCTACAAGTGGGAGTCATTAGTAAATTAGAAAGTCATAAAGTACACTTAGGATTAGTACTTTTATATTTTAATTATGTTTTCTTATGTTTCCCTCCAAAAAGGGATTAGGTCGGCCACTACGCTTATGTTGCACCCCTTAGCTTATAAAAGGAGGATGCATGGCCTTAGAGAGTTATGTTGAACATTTGATAAATTGAATTCTTCATGCTTGAAGAAAATGGGATGTATGCCCTAGCTTGTTATTGTTGCTTTCTCTTTGCCAATCGATTTGGAGTTGGATTGAAGATCGGATTTGAAGTTTATTTCTGCAAATAAAGTGTGTTATCATTGTTGGTTTGTGCCCTAGCTGTAGCGAATTTCCTTGGGGAGTTATTCTACATATTCTTTGTGTTCATGGTGTATATTTCCTATTCCATGTGGAGCGAATTACTTGTGGGTGTTGTGCATGGTTAGATCTGCCCTCTAGGGCTGAAGCGACTTGCATGTGTGGGGTTTGCATCCATTTTGGAGGGTTTTTATGTTGGGCGAATTAGTAAAAATGCAGTTTTGGGTACTTTAGAGGGGATTTCTCATGATTAGCATTCATATTCTTGTTGTTATTTCTTTGATCCCGTGCATAGTTTATTTGTGTGGATCGAGCATTATTGAGTGAGTTATGAATTTATGAAGTTGCATAATTTCCTGCAGACAAGGGTTTGACATAAAATCATATATCCAGATCTAGGGCATGAAAATTCAGTTAGCTGCGTGAAGTTGTTAATATTTATTTCAGATTTTTGGGCACACTTACGCAATTATTGAGGTTGAATTAACCCTAGTTTCAAGGGTTCGGATTCCCCAAACCAGTCGCTCCATTGGGAGGAGAATTATGTTTTGTAAGGAGTTGCTTGGTAGTGATTAAAGGGGGATCTAAAAGCAATCTTCGATTGCTGGTTTATGACTGTCATTTTCAGATAGTGAAATTCATATTTGGGTAGGGTTTATGAAGGTTAAAGCCCTCATATCTATATAGGTTGATTCGCCATACTTGGGAGGATTTGTTGTTTGGTTTATAGTTATTGCAAGATCATTTTTATGCTCTAATATTTTTTCTTTACAGTTGTGTGTGATCATATTTGTGGTGATCACATCATTTCCCAGTGTATCCTAGAAAGGGACATTACACAAAGAGCTTTACGCCATTATTGGGCATGCGAACAATGCAAGTACTACATTTTGGACACTCTGTCTCAACCCGAGCCAAGTCTCTCGAAGTAGGATTCTGGATCCTTCTGTCAAAACGCTCTACCAACCTGTCAACAAACTCTTGATAGGAAGTGATCCTATCATGCTGTAGCGTCACCATCCCGTGGTGCCACCAGTCATAAGCTACTCCTCCAAATGTAGTGTCGCATACCTAATTGCATCTCTCTCCGCCATCGGACGCAATGTAAGGAATGTGTCAAGCTTACTAATCCACGCTTGGGCTGTCACTTTGCCACTGCCATCGAACATCGCTAATGTGAGCCGGTTCGTAGCATGTTTTAGGTCATTATTCTGGTGCCTAGGTCTCCAATCCTGTCGACCTCTGTTGTGTTCTCTCCTCTGAGTGACAAACCGGTCAAAAGGAATCCTCTCTCGGACCTCGGGTGGTACCAACTCCCACTCCTCGTTCGCTGCCATAAGCGTATCAGCGAACAACTCCTCATGCTCTTCACCTGCTATAGCCTCATCGGGCTCCTGTCTCATGAAAGTAGGCCTAGTAGGCCTGTCTGCTGTCCGTGAAGCTATCCTAGGAACTCTCCGTGAACTTGCATCACTCCTGTCATCGTCACGATGTGGTGACGGTCTCCTCGATGTACCCAGTCTCTGAAGTGCTATTGTCAATCGCTTTGTAATACATCATTGGGTGCTGTTGACTCGCACGTAAATCTCTGAGTGCATGCAAAACCTCTGCATTGTCTCCGATCTCTGTTATTATGAGGTATCTCTCGCCTGCCACCCATGTTTTCCGGCCGCCAAATCGAACTCGTTGCTGTCAATCGGCACGCGCTGCGTGTGTAATACTGTGAGACCCAATCTGTTTTGGCTGCATAAGACTGCTAAACCCTCGGGATGGCGGATTTAGCTCGATACCACCGTAAAAACCCTTGTTTCCCCTTGATTTTGATTCTGACTGTTTTTTTGGTTTGTTTTTGCAGTTTTTGGTTTTTTTGGTGTTTTTGGGCATAAATGCAATAGTGCGATTTTGCAAGCAATAAAGAATAAATTCTATAAAAAATAAATCAAATCTGAAAACGATAGATTCTATTGCTAATAGGGATGCCAGTCTATTTATCAATCTTCTGAGACGATTACAATTTAGATCCACTAACATGCAATATAAAAGACAATGATTTTATTGAAGAACCTGGTATTTGCAGCATAAATGAGAAAACCCTTGATCTGATACAGCAGCAATGAATAACCTTTTCTCCCTCTGTCAGACGTCCCAGAACAATGCCAGATGTATAGGCGCCTCTATCAATGGTGACAGACTGAAGAGATGGAAGGCGTTTTGCTTGCTCTTGAAGGTTCGCCCTTTTAAATGATGGTACGGCCTGGTACTGAACAGTACGGCCTTGTGAAGCAGCAAATAATAAATAAAGGGTACGGCTATTCTCTGGATCTCCAGATCTTATGGAAGTTGGCGCCTTGATGTAAGAAACCCCTCTGGACAATTTGCTATCCAAAACCCTGTAATTTGAATCAATGTGAAGCTCTGTAATTTCTTCTGGATGAAGAAATTCCTCTGCCTGGCAATAAATCGGATGATATTTCACACCCTCTGAATCGCACTCACTGGAGATGGCTCGTTCCCCAATGTTTCGAGACTGAAACCCTAGGCTCCTGTGCTCTGCTCAAGACTTGATCAATTTTCAATTCACAAAATAATCCTCCTCGCTCGAATTCCCAAGCAAATGGCTTATACTCATGAAAAGTGCGAATTCCTCAATAATAGGGAATCATTAAAAATAATTCGAACTTTTAATTTTAATCTTTCAATAGTCTCCAGCCAAATTTTAATAATAAAATATAATCATCAAAATGGCCCCTTTCTGATGATGGGCGACCCCTTCACTGAAATCACTTAAGTTATAATAAAATATTATAACTTTATATTATAATGCTCCCACAATTAATATTTAATTAAATCAATTAAATATTAATATCTCTCTCGATATATACCCGATGCACAAACCGTCTCAAGGTTTAACACAAGTGATTACGCACGTGATCAATCCATACTGCTAAAAATAGCAGGGTCCCTCACTTGAGTCTTTGAATACTTTGCTAAAAATAGCAATTCAGCTAAAAGTGTCCGAACGAGCCCAAACGAAAGCCAACCGATCAAATACGCTAATCGAAGCCGAGCCAAGCTCCAACATGACCCCCTATCCAACCTATCGGCCTACGAGGGTCGCATAATAGGCTAATCTGTGCTCGAGAGATGTCAATTAGAAGGGGACATGACATTTTAATACTAAAATTGCACTAATTATCCTCTTTCCTGTCATTTCAATATAATTAGTGATTTCACGCTTATTAACTAAGATTCCCCTTCATTTCGGTCAATTAACGACACTTCATTAATTAACTAGCCTTCTCCCATCCTTGGATGTCAATTAACGACACTTTGTTAGTTATAATCCTCTTTTAATTAATTAATTAACCATTATTAATTAATTAAGTCTTTCAATCTTGTATTTAACTAATAAACCTTCTTATTAGTTAAATCCCCTTTCAAACCCTTCAAATTCTACTAATTTCCTTTTAAATCATCTCCAAATGGCTTCTTAAGCTTATTTTGGCCTATTAATTAATCTTAGTTGATTAATTAAATCACCCCTAACTCCCATGAGTTGTTAATCTTTAATTAATCTCTTCTAATCATACTTATCCCTTTCTAATTCTACTTTACCTTTATCCCACATTCACTAGGTTGCAAGCTTCTCCAAAACTGGAAAGCTATATAAAGAACCTAGTACACCTTGTCCAAATTTACACCATGTCCTTGTAAGACATCTGCATATGATAAGAGCATTTCAATCTTGGAAGGCTTATTGATCAAGCAACCTTTTCCCTATTCTACTTGGCAAAGAGTAGTAAGAGAAGAACCAAACATGGAAATTAAGCCATATTGGTGAGATCTCTTCCTCTTCCATGGAGAATTTCCTTTGATCACACGTAGCAACGTTCGGCTCACTAAAGGAGTACCTACAATTACAAAGCACATCCAAATATCAAAGGATTGGTTTTGCATTTAATGTTTTATGCACTAGTTTAAGCTTTTCCTTTTTAGCTTTATCATGATGTTTATGTTGTTGATTAACTAAGTTAGGAATATATTTGGTGTTAGTTTCCTTTCATTAGCTTAGATTAATTCAATCACATGCATATAGTAGCACTAACAATGATCCTTGCATGCGGACATGAGACATCAAAATCACCTCAATTGTATGACAAACACTATGACTTCTCTAAGATATACCAAATATTGTCACTTTTTAGACGTGTTCGTAATTATCATTTGTAGGAGGGGCTTCTATGCCACATGGGACACCTCTTTGCACTTTAAGAGAGTGTCAAAATATGATTTTGCAGCCTCGCTACAGCTAAGTGGCAAGTCACTTTGGGGTGGAGAAAACAATGGTAGCCCTACATAAGTATTTCTATTGGCCAAAGCTTCATGATTACACAAGATATATCAAGTGTTGTGCAACCTACGCAATTACAAATTCATCCAAGTGGAAGCAGGATTTGTACACCCCTCTTTCGATTCCGAATAAACCTTGGGAGTTTGTTTCAAAAGATTTCATGTCAGTTCTACCCGCAACTAGGTGTGGTCGTGATTGTGTTTTTGTGGTGGTCAACAAGTTCTCAAAGATGGCAGTTCTAACACTTTGTAAAAAGGAATATCAATGGAGGAGACTTACAAAATTTTCTTCAAGCATGTGTGGGTTCATTTTAGCCTACTGTAAAGCATCATGTCAAACATAGACAAGAAGTTTGTTGGGATAGTCTATTCTACATTGTGCCTCAATAGATTTGATGTCAGGTCTTCCCACAACCAGGCATGGTCATGATTGTTTTTGTGGTGGTCGAGAGATCCTCACAGGTGGCAGTTCTGACACCCTGCAAAAAGGGGATCTCAATGGAGGAGACTTCCAAACTCTTCTTCGAGCATGTGTGGGTCTATTTTGGCTTGTTGTAAAACATTGTGTCATATAGGGCCAAGTTTGTTGGAATATTTTGGTTTACATTGTGGTCCATGATGAACACAAAATTGAACATGTCTGCCACATTCCATCCTCACACTAATGAACAAACAAAGGTGGTCAACCACATGACTGTGCATCTTCTTCAAATGTGTCATTCAAGACATCCACACACGTACGATGACAGTCTTCAATATGTCCAACACGACTACAATCACACCCTTCATGGCTGCACAAGACAACCCATTTCAAGTATGTCTTGGGTTTCAGCCACTAGCTCCCATTAATAGCATTGCCTATTGTGGTGGAGGAAGCATCCCCTTATGCTTAGAAAGAATTGGATAATGCAACCAAGTTTGTCAAATGAGTTTGATACATTCACCAAGTTCATGAAATTTCGTAAAGACCGGTAAAACAAACAGGCAGCATCCACCAGTTCCAATTAGGCAACAAAGTTTGGATGCATCTCAAAAGGAGTGACTCAAGGATTCAAACAAGAAGCTCAAACCTCCCCAACATGGGCCATACACCATCATCAAACATGAGGGTGAAAAATTGAAAATGCATTTGATCTCAACTTGCCAACTTACCTTAGGTTGCATCTAGTCTTTTATGTAGAATTGCTTCGCCGTATTTTCCACCACTCTTGGACACATTTGATGTTGGTGAGCAATTGCAAAGCATAGATATGAACCCAAGTTATGTGACACCCATGACTACAAATCAGATCATTGATCTGGCAGTCACAGAAATGAAGCAACAATTGATCCCAATCTATCGAATGGTGAAGGCAGGGCAACCGGCACACTAAGGAGAATAGTTTTTCAAGAACCGACTTCGCAAAAAATCACACCTGGCCTAAAACCTAGAAGCAATGGGAACCATTGCTTCTCGAGGAGAAACTAGTGATCTGGTTGGCCATTCAGGGTGAAATTATGAACATTCCCGAAAATCTAATTTTCCAATCTTTTCTAAATTTTTGTATTTTGCATTTGCTGGGCCCTTTGAAGCGGAATTCAGCCCCAAAACTATAAAAGATTGCCCCATAATGGTTTCCAAATGCACAAGTTTGAGGCATCTGACTAGTTTTCTTTGTGATATCTCCCATGCATAATATGGTTTCAAATCCCTATCAATAGTCAAGGAGATATGATCTCGCCAAGTAGCACTACCAAGACAGTAATGTTGTCAGCCAAAATTCAGCTATCTGTCCACTTTGGTCATTCATTTCTACTTCTAAGGTGGATATATGTCATCCCCATGTAGGTTGACCCCTCAGTTCCCATTCAGAACGCTTCATTTACTATTTTTTGGTTAAAGTTTTTGTTTTTGTATTGTATAACTATAAAGTAAATACCATGGAATGAAGAACCTAGAGTTCAAGGCATACATCTCTCTTACGAAGATACCCTCTTAGCATACACTCTCATTTACAAACAAGTACTATCTTTTTGCAATTTCAGTTTTGATTTCAATTATGTTTTCCTAACACGTTAAATTTTGTAACTAGTGAGTTGTCCACCAAATCAGGCTTGTAATTTGGCTCACAAGGAGATTGGTGAGAGTATAAATTGGCATAGCTTGTATAGCTTCCTATAAGATTCCTATAAGAGCTAGATACAACCAGAAAAGGAGAGCCAACAATGTGTCCATTTACCATTTTTGAGCTTTAGCTGATTGAGTGTTGACTTCCATATTTCTTTTGTGAATTTCAAATGGAGTAGAAATCTCATATATTTTAGGGTAAGGGTGCTTTCTTTGAATTCCAGGACTAAGGATTTCCTTGTGTCTGCATGTGGGAATGAGAACAAATATAACATTGGATTTTCTATTATTAACCATTTAAAGCGAGGCTAATTGATAATTGCTAGAGATGTTTATTAGATTTTTCATGTCCTGAATTATCAACAAAGAGAATTGAGAGTGTCATTTGCAAAGTGAAAATTGGGGTACCTCTATCCTTCATTAACTACTGTAATGCCGCCATGTATCATACCTCTGCATTTTTCCACCGAAATTTGTCTAAACAATGTTTCACCCATTAAAATATACCAATATGGGCTTAAAGGATCTCCTTGACAAAGTCCTCTTTATGGAGAAAAGTGCTGCCTCATGTCTCCATTGAAGGAGACAAGAATAGTTGGAGTACTTATACAGCTGTATATCCATTGCACCAGACCCTCGTTGAGCCAAAGGCAGCCATGGTCTGACAAAGTAGATCCCAATTGCTTCCATCAAATGCTTTTGACATATCAAAGATTTATCATGACCCCTGCTCTTTTTGAACATTTAAAGACCGGATGATTTCCTAGATGGCTGTAATGTTAGTTATCTCTCATTGGCACAAAGGCATGTTGGGAGATTGAGATTTACCTTGGAATGAGAGTTTTGAATCTCATTGCAATGATGATCCATAGGGATTAGGAAAACCAGTTCACTTCATTATCCAAACAGAGCAAGCCCGGTTTTA
Organism: Taxus wallichiana var. yunnanensis; assembly: GCA_018340775.1. Lineage (NCBI taxonomy): Eukaryota > Viridiplantae > Streptophyta > Pinopsida > Cupressales > Taxaceae > Taxus > Taxus wallichiana. The sequence goes on from CM031236.1 coordinate 265,747,837, forward strand.
GTCAACTGCAAGGCTCCAAAAGAATTATTTCTTGTAACTTGGTGAAACCGTCGTTTTATGCGAAGTTATGGGATACATAACTGTCAGACCAGTTTCAGTCAGCTGCAAAAGTGGGGTTTACAAAAGTATTGAGGGCAGTTAGGTAGTTGCCAGTCTGCAATAACCTGTAGTTTCTCACACAGTGACCATACAGTAACAGCAGAAAAATGTTGCCCCTTCAGTTTCCAAAGCTTTTGCGATTCATTAGTGCACAAAAGGACATTTCCAGGCATGAGAAATAAGAGGCACAAGTTCAAAGAAGGCATCGATGATCAAAGTTGGTGTTCAGTTGGTTGTAGGGGAAGAATTGGAGTGAAGGAACAGAGAGATGTTGAATGAGCAAGATAGCAGGACTGTTGTACTTGTTCTAATACTCGTAATACATATGTGTCTATTCGAAGATAAGAAGCTGGGCAATTTCCACTTCCAACTGGTTTTCCCCATATTGGGATTTCCCAGACCAAAACTATCTTGTCTTTGTGGTTTTCATGCTTTATCTTTGTTGTTCATGTTGTTTTAGTACTGTTATGTTTCCAGCAACAAATTGCACTAATTCTAAGTTGCAGTAAATATTCAAAACTATAATTTTGAAGCATAGTTCAAAAAATCATTATCAGCGATTAATCGGCAGGCCAAATTTTGACTCAGAAATTGAGAATCGGCAATTTATTGGCATTAATCGCAACCTTATTGCTACTTTTAAAAACATTTAAATTCATAAAATAAACTTAAATTAAATGTAAAAACAATGTTAAATGATGCGAGAAGTGACTCTATGAATTTTTTTAATCTATAAAAATACTTACGAGTTACAATTAAATACATAAAGTCACTATTACAAGTTAGAATTTAACAACTAAGTATTTAATAGAGTCACTTAATATTAAATTAATATTACAACTAAATTAATATTACAAGTTACAATATTAATCTATTAAATACTATACAACTAAATTAATATTACAAGTTACAATTAAATACATAGAGTTAATATTAGAAAATTCATTGTAAGTTAATATTACAAGTCAGAATTTTAGTTACAAGTTACAATTAAATTCTAGTTATACATTAAAAAATTAAATACAAGTTACAAGTAAAGTTTAAAATTTACAAATTGGACTGAGAAATCACGGGAATGACTGTAAATAAAAGAATCGAAATCGCGAGGGCAAGGATTTTTTCTTTTGCGAGTTAGGATTTATTGAAACGAGTTAGGATTTATTGAAACCACCTCGGAATGGCAAGAAACGAGTCACAGGAGGAGAAACGAGCCACGCAAGAGAAAATATAAGTCGCAGGAGGAAAAACGAGCCACGCAGGAGAAAAAATGAGTCAGATTTGGGCGTTTTTTGCATATATACCTAAACTAAACGATTTTCCACGATTTTTCAGGTGAGTTTCCACGATTTGTTAGGGCATTTATCACTGGAAATCGCCGATTTATCGGCACTAAAAAAATCACGATTTATTGAAAGATTAATCGTTTTGCATGTTCAAAAAGATAAATCACGATTATCGTCCGATTAATCGCAATTTTTAGAACAGAGTTTTGAAGTATATTCAAGGTAGAACAACATGTTGTGATTTGTTGTGATTACATGAATTCTATTCAGTCTTAGAGTTAGGAGTTTATGGTTCATTTTTGTATCAGATTTGATTAATTTTTTTGAGTAAAGTGGAAAAATATTAACTGATTTGTATGACTGACAAGATCAAAAGAGGAAGAATTCCAACCTTGTGATCCTAAGATATCTACAAGAACATGGAATCAAAAGGTGAAAGAAATTGCAAAATAAGGGGTATAATATCTTTCCAAGAGAGTTGCAGCACTAGAAGCATGCCTGGAAAGCGTGAGGAAGTCCCTACATACTATCACCAAACAACAAGTGCTCACAACTAGAATCCATGGACACGGTGGTTCATGCTCTCACCGATAATTTTGGCATATGACAAGAAGAATTCCATGAGGAAGAAGAGGCCATGGATGAGCATGAGCAGCCTCCAAAAGAAAAAGGTAAAGCTAAGGTAAAAATTTGAAATCATGTGAACATACTCCTTTCAAAGTTGAAACCAAGGTTAAAATTAGAAGTTTTGAAGGACAAGTAGATGTTGAATTGCTAGACAAATGGTTGAAACAATTGGAGGTATATTTTAGTGTACATAAGGTTATTGAGGTGCAAAGGATTTTTTCAACATTTCTCAAAATGGAAGGTCATGCTCTAATTTGGTAGGAAAGTTACCTAGCATCTTCGAAAAGAAGAAGCCTCATGTAGCTAGGTGGGATGAATTCAAATAATTGTTACATGAGGATTTTTATCTGGTGAGAATAAAACTGATTGGAAAACTAAGTGGCAACATTTCAGTAGTGGTCAAAGTGTGCAAGACTACACCGCGGAATTCCATAGACAAGCCATGTTGATGAGCTTGGACTTGGAGGACAAAGACAACTTGACCAAGTACTTGGGAGGTCTCCATACACGCCTAAGGAGACAAGTCATCTCAAGTAAGCCAAAGGACCTTGATGAGGCATGTGTGCAAGCATACTACATTGAGGAAGAGAAAAAGCAAGGAGAGGGAGAGCCATCTAGGCGAAAAAAACCCAGAAATCAGTTCAAGACAAAGCAAAATAGGCCTTACAAGAAAGGTAGGTGGAAAGATAAGAAAATTACTACCATTTTACACAAATTGTAAAAATCCAAAGACCATAGTAACCATTATGGTATAGATGGACATACTGACATTAAGTGTTGGAAGTTGCATTTGGAATTGCATCCCACGAATTGTTCCAAGGAAGCCTCGAAGTCCATCGCATTGTTGAGAGAAAAACCAGAGATGGAGAAAGAGGCCAATTCCGATGTTGATGTGAAGTTAGGGTGCACAGCAACCAATGCAAACAAGGAAAAAGAGAGAGGGAGAGAAGAAATTATCAAATTGTTATAAATCAAGATCCGATCAAAAAAACCAACGTAAATGTGTAATGTCCCCAATGGACATTATTTTACCCCTAAACGGATTTTAGGCAATCCCAACTTTAAATATGCAAAATACAGACAAATTGCAGCCAAACAGAAAACTGATTTTTGCAGAAAATTAAATCTAGGGCAGCGAACAAAAAATAATGAATAACTCCAAAAATACTTGCTCAAATCTCTTGAAATTTTAAATGGAGCTTGCTAATACAATAACAAATATTATATAACTGTTTTTGGAATTTTTCGAATAACAAAATGCTGCCAAAAATTTACAGCGTGCCCTAAACAACTGAAAACTTCTAAAATTAATATCTTTTGCTAGAGAAGTCCAAATGAGCTGAAACTTTGGATCTTGGGCCACAAAAATATGAAGAATAATATTCCAAAAATAGTTTTCGCACAACAAACACGAAACCCTAATTTTGCCCTAAAAAGTAGGTCGCCCAACACATTTAGGGCATCAATTCAGCTCCAAAATTGACAAGCTAGGGTAGATCTCTCACTACCGAAGAATGCCCTGCTAGCTAGGGATGGATCTCTCACCACCGAAGCTAGGGTTCCCGTGGGATCTTACTCCACAAGCTGGATATTTGCAAACAGCAGTTGCACATGAAAGAATATGCATAAGCTACAAGCTTAAGACACAAATTAGAAAATATCAAATGGTATGGAATATGTTTCCTTTCAAGTCGACTTCTCCTTATAAAAGAATAAGAGACCCAAAACAACCTCTACAATATCCAATTAGTTCCCAAGGATTTTCCCTATGCAAACATTTAATATTTTCCCATATTAAATGCTTTTCCCAACAACTTTGTCCCTCCTAATGCAAGTCACATTTTTCTAGTGGAAATACATAGTAAAATGGGCATTTATCCTTTCTATGCTCCCATTCCCCTTTCTAAGGCAAGTCGCCTTTTCACCTAGGATGGATAACAATATATATTTGGGCCTTTTCCATCCTTGATTTAATAATTATTAAGTCATATAAATTATTATAAGTGCTCTATATATTTTTTTCTTTTATTAATGGCATTTTATAATAATTAAATATAACTTAAGCCACCCTTATATTTTTCCTTTGGCCGTCGGGTTGACAAAATAGGCCAAAGGTCTTCGAATGGGAAAGGGATATTAGAAAACCGAGAGATGGAGAAAGAGGCCAATTCCGATGTTGATGTGAAGTTAGGGTGCACAAAGAACAAATGCAAACAAGGAACAAGAGAGAGGGAGAGAAGAAATTATCAAATTGTTATAAATCAAGATCCAGATCAAAAAAACCAACGTAAATGCACTTGTTGATACTAGTTCTCAATCCCATTTGATCTCAAATGAAGTTGTTAAGAAGCTTGATCTACAAACATAGGATCATCCTTGTCCATGTCCATTGGATTGGGTGAAGAAGGATGTAGAGATTCGAGTAACTAATTAAAGCATATTTAAATTTGGTACTAACCCATGATACACTTGATGAAGTAGAAGCAGATGTAATTTCTCTTGATGCATTTGGTGTGGTGTTTGTAAGTCCTTGTATCATAGAGATGTTATGTATGAGAAGGGATAACAAATACAAATGGGTCAAGGATGGGATCAACTACATCATCAAGGCACATCAAAGCAAGCCCAAACTTGCCCTAGTAAGTGCCAACCAAGCAAAGAGACTCATTCAAGCTAATAAGCAATTTTGTTTAATTTTTTTGAGGGATAAGAAAAATGATGGATTAGAGATTTCTAAAATTGATTGTGCTAATAAAAGATAGAAAGATTTGGATGGTAACCTGCAATCTTTTCAAGACGTGTTCAAAAATCCTAAAGGTTTGCCTCCAAAAAGGTAAATAGACCATGAGATTCAATTGTTGCCAAATCTCCTTTACCTAATATTGGATTGTATATGAAATCACTAATTGAGAGTAATGAAGAGAAGAAACAACATTAACCCTTTAATTTCTAAGGCATTTGGGATCCTTTATACACGAAAGGACATCTCCGGGCATGATAAATAAGGAGCATGAGTTCAGGGAAGGCACTGATGATCACAGTTGTGTTTCGTTGGTTGTGGGAGAAGGGTTGGGGTGAAGAAAAAGAGTGAAGCTGAGTTAGCAAGATAGCAAGATTGTTTTACTTGTTCTAATACCCTTTGTAATCCATCTTTGGTCATACGAAGATAGGAAGCTGGGCAATTGCCACTTCCAACTAGTTTTTCCCCATCTTGGGGTTTTCCAGACCAAAAATCCTGTGTCTTTGTGGTTCCATGTTTCATCTTTTCTGTTCATGTTGTCTATATTCACATTTCAGTACTGTTATGTTTCCAACAGCAAATTACACTAATTCTAAGTTTCACTAAGTATTCAGAACTGTCATTTTGAAGTAAAATCAAAGTAGAACAGCATATTGTGATTCTGTGAATTCTATTCAGTCATAGAGCTACGAGTTTATGAATCAGATAAGCTTCAAATTATCTTATAAATCATATTGTAGGTGGCCATTAGTTTGTACTGAACAAGTTTCTCAGCATGAACTTTCTTTGGAATAAGAGAGAGTTGTCACATTGAGACTTCTAATCGTTCTTTTTATTTCTGTATAATTCCTCTGTCACCTCCATCAAATCATCTTTGGTAAGATACTAGAACGTCTAGTAGAAGAGGATCAGAAAGCCATCAGACCCAAAGGATTTGTCCTTACAAAAGGCTAAGACAATGGCACGAACCTCCTACAAATTTTTGGTCTCATAATATTGTTGTCGTCTCCCTCATTGATGACTTTCAGAATATATGTACAGTCTCATTTGGGGCTCATAATTTTTCTAAGTTTTTGGTTTTCCCCTTGGGACTGATTGGAAGTATTTTGTTGCATAGGGAGAATATCTATCAAGTTATGGAAATATGATCCATCCGCCTTTTGATCCGTTATGCAGAATTCATACCTCGTCTGTTCATAATGACTTGCCAAAATATTGGGTGTTTCAGTGTTCATTTTTTACTCACATTTTTTAATCATTGCTCTCTTGAGTTTTTCCTCCAATAGTGTTCCTCTCTCGTATGTGTAGATGCTATTTTCTAAATGAGGGCCTATTCCTGCTTAACTGTACTTCATTGGTCAAACCAAAGTCCTTGATCCGAGTCTGAACTGCAGCTAGATCCTTGCTGATTGTTGTGGCCTGAGCGAGAGTTTTGCCAAATTCTTTTCTGTGCCACCATTTAAGTTTGATTTTGAGAAGATTTAGGTTTCCCATAAACATGTACATTGCATGTCACTGTATTCTACTGGCTTCATTCCACCATCTTTCCATTTATCCTTGAAAGTCTAGCTGAGTTAACCATGTACTTTCATAGTGGAATTAAGGCCTAATAATCTTATATTGCTTCTAGATATATCCATCTATATTACCATATAGGCCAATGGTAAGAGAGAATGGTCACACTCACACATGTAATAACCTGTCTATGTGAAGTTAACCGTTGATCTGACAAAATTATCCTGTCATGCTTCTCAGCTAATATAGCTCCTCCCTTTACTTCTATTGCTCCAGGTATGGGATCCTTGAGCGAATTCTATTTCCATTGTTGAGGTATTTTCCACTAGCTGAGTGAGAGCATCACCTGTTCTTTGGTTGATTCTTCCTCTTTTTTTCCCATTGGGTGTTTTCATAGTAATGAATTTCCCCATCAAATCAGATTGAAAGGGTTATTGAGGGTGATCCAGACTTGAAGTTGTTCTCACATTGGAATTCTATTATTCCTGTGAGGGGGAATATAGACATCGATAAAACAGCAATTTTCTCAGAATTCATGAGGAAAGAAATCGTGCAGCATTCCCTGAGGAAATGTTTAATGAGATTGAGATGAATACCTTGCAGGGGCCCATTGAAACATCATTCATGCGGTACAGTCAAAGATGTTTTGTCTGTACCCTAAAACTCGCACATGCTTTAGCTTGTTCTGAAAAGTTTGTCTTGTAGTTTCTTGAAGCAATACCGTTGTCAGTATTGACTTTCTTTTTCAGAAATTGACATTTATTCGGTACATCAATACCTATGATGTTCCATAAGATAATCTGCATTATCTTGACTTAGTGGTGTTGAGGTCCCAATACTCATAGCTGCAGTGTTGTTTGTCATTTTCTCCTCCCAAATCTGCTCTTTGCTGCCTGAAATTTTAGCTGTGGGAGAATCAAAAGGGATTCTCTTAGATACACAATTGGTTTCCTCTTCTTCAGGTTGTGTGTAATCTGAGGCATATTGGGTATCAGATCTTCTAGATGTTTGGGTTTACCTTTATTATTCCTTCCTTGAGTGGTGACCCTTGAGGAGATTGTGGTAGAGGTGAACTAGATTGCTTTACTAAGTTTCCTTGTCAACCTGTTCTTCCCTTGAGCTTGGTGATAGACTGAGGTTTTACAGTTGCATGTGTGTTGTCCGTTTAGCTGTCTTGAAAGCCCTCCATGTCTTATGAATCTGTTCTGGCCAGAGCCTCAAAAGGATTGGCATGTGTGGTTTTTTGATCAACGGATCTAGATCCTTTACTTTTTCTGAAAGTATGCTTGCTGGAAATTTCTGCAATATGATTGAGTTGTGACCTTTGAGGAGATGCTGGTAGAGGTGAACTGGATGCTTTGCTAGATTTCCCTGTCAGCCTGTTCTTCTCTTTGAGGTTGGTGATAGACCGAGGCTCTACCATTGTATATGTCTTGTCTATTTGGCGGTCTTGGACTCCTTCCATGTCTTTTAAATCTCTTCCACCCAGCGTTTCAAAAGGATTGGCATGAGTGATTTTCTGATCGGCTGATGTAGATCCATTTTTTTCTGAAATATGCTCATTGAAATTTGTCTTCCGGTAGTATGGATTTCTTTGTTGCTTGTACGTTGTTTGTGGTTTGTGGAGCACTCAATTGACTCAAGATCCATCCTTTGCTACCCCAAAAGAAGCTTTACATCAGCCCTCAACTCAAGAAAAAATAAACACACATATCCAAAATGCATCACAGAGCCTAGAACAAAAGGAAATATTTCCATAGTTTATTGGTTGCTCCCACTCAATACCCGAATTCAAGATTGTCTCGGCAGGCAATAGCTTTTACAAATATATGTTAACACATATGCTAGCACAGTTTAGGACCCCCAAGTAATGTGTGAACTCAGAAGCTCCAATATATTCCCTTATGCCATTTCTTACTCTTTTTAAAGATCCCGCTTGCCAATACTCTCTTAGAAGTAAAGGAAGACAAACCCAAACTAGCACAATAGTTGGAATATCCTTTGTGGGATTGAAAGAAAGGTACCAATGTTTCATGAATAAGCCTAATTTCGCAAAAACTAGGGGCCTTAGTGGAATGCCTGATATCTTTCTTGCTTCATAGAGAAGATATCCATTAAATACCATTTTGGCATCATTAATATATTCACATATCCAGCAGGTCTACAATTTCATGCACCCATTGTTTAGGAGTTTTCAGAAACAGGAAGGCTCCCATGAATCTGCAGATGAGGGCCTTTTCTTTTAGGAGCCATAACCTATTTTCCTTTTCATCCATTAATAAATGAAGCTTTGGAGGGGTTTCCATTCTGAAATAGCATCCATTCTCATTTTTGGAAGGGAAGGTAGGCTTTCTTGTTGTTCTCTGCACATAATGCTGAATGCAATTTAACAACTCATGCTTGGAAATTTCATTTGATTCATTGGACATAGTCACTCTAAAGCTTGGACTCCCACAGAATTATCTATAGTTTTGTTACGTTTCTTTCCCAAGTCTAGTCTAAATAGGGCAGTTGCAGCCTTGCCACCCTCCACCTCCACATCAACAAGCTGGGGACACTCAACAATGACCTGAAGTCGGTCAATGCAGATTTACCGATCTCCCACCATTGTGTTGGATCGGATAGGCAAGGTTAGGGTTCGAACTTGTAGAGATGATCATGGTCCTATCGAGTTGACCCCACTATCAATTATCTACTCTACCCCACTTCGTCCACTTCCCCAAGTGCAATCTACCTATTCCCATCCCAAATCTTGACTCCAACCAAACCACCCTCGCTCAATAGGGGCAAGGAGAGCCAAACCGCTGGATGCAAAGTACTGTAGGTTTGTACGCTAAGAAAAGGCCATGGCCTCCTCATAGGCAAAGACTAAGTCGTGATCAGTCTTTGACTAAGTTGGAAGCAGTGGTGGGAGAAACTGGTGGGTGTGACTAGAACAAGCGAGGATTGGAGAAGAGATCTGAGCATTCCCCTTGATTTGTCAGCCATAGTTTATAGCGATTCAGCTTGCATTCTTTTTTTGATGAAATAGCATTATATTACTTTAAATTAAGAATAGTGCACACTGTTCGCAAAAAAAAAGGTGGGCAGCACAAGATCATGCCCCGAGTCTAACACACTACACCAAGAAGGGCCTTAAAAGCAAAACAAAAAGAAGAGCTACAGTCAAGTATTCCACAGATAACCAGCCACAAATTCAAAGAACATTCTCCTAGAATATTGGCCCAAGCTTCCTATTCACACAAATTTGGCATACTTTCAATTAACATTCTCTTCTTTTTCTTGAAAGAGAAAAATAGCTCTTTTGCTGACTCTTCTCTAGACATTAAGTTTTTTGCTGTTAACAAGGCTATGGTGATCTCTAATGTATTTATTCAAAGTCAAGTTCAGAAAAATGAAGTGGCTCTTGAGGTCACCCGTCTGCAGACCTTACTAAAACAATGGGGCATTGTTGCTTGTATGCCTACTTCGCCTTCTCAGATATGATGACGTGGGAGACTGTTAGTGAAGTCACTCCTGTCATTGCTCTCATAGTCACGTTGGTTGGTCTCCACCTCGAAGGCAATCACCTCCTCTCACACAATGTAAGGGATGGGGTCCTATTCCCTAACAAGATAAATTCTGTCCTCAGAGTCATTGCCAAATGGCACTCAAGCTGATGGCTAGGATACTACAGAAGCAACACAAGATGGAAACAATGCTAACACTAGCTAGGAGTCACGTACCTGAGGGTGATGACCTACTGGATGGGGTTGGGGAAAACAGGATGACTAGGATCCATACCATGCTCTCCAATTCCTTCAATCATTATATATTCTTTGAAGCATCTACATAGAAATTTGTATTTGGAAATTCTTAATTCCAAATCCAAACAAATAAGTGGTTTACATTTGTACCTGGCCCCAAATAATGATGGAAGCTTGCTATTATTGTTTGTAAACCACAGAATTGGATATTTTCCTATAGATTTTTTATTTTGTGCAAATCTAATGATCTCCTCTTTTATCCTTGCTCTTACAATAGGCTTGTTATTTTTCTAAGAAAATCTTACGCATTTGGTTCTAGATTTGAATTTGGGCATCCCTTATCTCATGAACAATTAGAACGTAGAATGTTTTGCTATAGTAGGGACTTCTTTCATTTTTTCTTATTTGTGGTGTCATACCCTATGCAAAGAATATCAAATTCAAACTAAATGTGTTTGGTCCTTAATGGCCTCCTTGTGGAACTAAAGTAAGATGGAGAAAGGAATATTTTTCATAGAAGCGTTTATTTTTCATCTGTCTTAGCTCCTAAACTTTGTATCATCACTTATGCTCATGTCATCCCTTAGGGTATTTAAAGCGAACCTTAACCAATTCCAATTTTACATGGGTTGCTCCTTTCTCCCTTCTATACCCACCATTCAAGGAGACTACTCATGGTGCACTTTTTCATGATCCCAACCTACAACAACCATCCAATGCAGCATGGTTGGATATCCACGAGAGGACGCACTCGTATTCGATGTATGGATGAAGGTCCGCAAGAGGATCTTCCCATCTTTGATAAAAATCCACGAGAGGATCTTCCCATATTTGATGTATATCTAAATGACGATCCATAAGACGGTCTTCCCATCTTTGATGAAGATCCACAAGATGACCTTCCCACCCATTTTTATGATCCATTTGAATAAGAACATACCAATTTGAACTTTGATAATAACAACAACATTAAATCTTTTAACCCTCTCGCCCGCCATTTATGGAGAACACCAATTAGGTCATTCAACAAATTTCGAATTGACCTCCGAATTAATTCAAAACCTAGAGAAAAGCAACTACATCGCCAACCTACCTCTTGAAAGCTCGATGCGCTTTAAAAATATTTCCGAAGGCAATCGCATCGCTACCTTGATTATATCATGGTCGATGCGGTAGAAAAATCTGTTACCCATGATTAAATATCATTAAACATCGTCCTCAATTCTCAAAATTTTGATTTCAACCAAATTCATGCATTAAATTACCATGCCTACAAAGGTCCTAGAGCCATGTTATAAAGAAGAGCAATAATAAGAAGCATTGTCAAAGTTCTAAGGGACAAAGGGGATCAATCCAGCATATGAAGCACAACACATTGTATCACTACCGCGCATGGTACATTCTACTTTATCTATAGTTACGCCCACTATTCTTTGTGTCAAGGGACACAAAGGCACGATAGGGGTTGACTTAGATTTGCATACACAATTACACATACACTAGGAGAACTACATGGAGTTCACTCTCACTTGCGAGAGGATGTAGTGCAATGCTTGGATTAGTTCAGCAGGGGTTGACTGTCAGAGTCAGTCCAAATCCACCACACACGAATTTTTCCTCTCATTACCTAATCGTGTTCATGAAATGCTAGTGCAGGTATCTAGGGTTTTTATCCATTGTTGGGTTACTTCAAGAAGTGTCGCGCATTGGCGAACCACGACATCGAATAGTGAAGAATATTTCAAGGCCGCCAATTGTAGACACCCTAATTACACTACCATATTAATAAATTAAATCATTCACTCCCATTTAATCCCATAAAATCCCATGGCCAATTAATTAGTTAATTAATCAATATTAATTAGCTAATCATATCCTCACCTAATTGAATCCTACACCAACTATTCACAAAATTAATTTAATAATCCACCTCATCCTCCACCTCAAATCCCACTACCTCATCCGCCACCTCAAATCCCACTTTCTCCTCCATTTTCAAAGATTCTCCACTAAAATTTCTAAAGTCTTCACCCACCTCCATGACCAAATAAAATAATCCATTCAAAAGATCCTTCACTAAATCCTCCAAAGTCTTCAACCACCTCCATTACCAAATAAAATAATCCATTCAAATTCCCAATTTCAAAGATCCTCCACTAACTTCTCAAAAGTCTTCACCCACTAAATCCTCCACTATCTCCATGAAATTAATTTAATATTCCACCTCCAAACCCACTAATTCATCCCGAAAAATATATAAATAGCCCCTCCATCCTTCAAATCCAAAATGGAATTTAATATAACATTATTTTGTAGGTCCGTCTTTCAAATCATTCAACCAAACAAGCATCTAAAGCTTCCTTGTAATGACACGGTGTTCGTATTATCTTGCATGCATTATAGGGGCATTTACATACATCAAGGAAAATCCACCTTGTTGCCCAATTAGAGGTCACTAATAAGCTTGGTTAGAATTTCATTTATATTTGTTTTCCTATTTTATGCTAACTTTGCTTGTGCCCACCGCCGAACACCCAAAGTTGCAAAACCCCAACATACACCCATTTGAGACCGTACAACCCAGACCCAGTTGTACTATGCCCCAACAAATCTGTACGGTTTTGTACCGGTCTAGTTTCTAGTCACAATACCGAGAGATAAAGCACTTCCAAATCTTTACCATCTTGCACATCCAGGTCTATACACCCAAATCACCTATGTACCTCTCTATTCAACTAATTACTCTTTCCTCGTGTTTTAAGCAATCTTTCTATCGCTTTTATATCGCACATTGTATTAAAAGTTATATTCTATTTGGTACATTAATGTTGATTAATTATATCGAATATACAACCTTGTGTCTTGTAATAAATAAGGAAACAATCCATATCAAACCCTTCTTTACTTATTTAACTTGTAAATAGTTAACTTGGCTAATGAATCCTCCTACATTGGGATTAGGTGTTTACCCACCCAATAAGAGTAATGCATGCCTCTATAAAGGAGATGAATACCATTATAATATATGTCATATATATATTGAGTCTTCCATTTGGTAGAAGGATATTGGAGGTACCACCCTTGAAGTGGGATTCCCATATTGGGAGATATTTTGGGGTTATCCTTTCCTTAAGGAGTATTATATGGTGTCGCAAACCTTAAGGGCATTATTTTGAATATATTGAATATTAGGGCTTCATAGCACACTAGTATCTTGTGTCGTGTTGATCTTAATTTACTCGCATATTTTTGAATTATTATATGTGAAGATCTTACCAAGTGGTATGAGAGCTTTGCTTTGGGAAAAAATTAGATTGAAACCCTACTTTGAAGATTTGTCTATATCTTAAAAACAGTTGCGATTTTTCTATAATTTTTAAACTAATTGTTGGTGAATCATTTGAGATAGCTACAATCCAGATTTCAACCTTTTGTGATTTGGTTTGAGGAAGTTATTGCAATTTTAGGGAGGTTCACAAATTCACTTTACAAGCTGCAATTTTTGGAAATTTTCTGATTTCTTTACATTTTTCAAAGCTCTTAAAAATGTAATGAGGTCTGCTCTCTATGTTTTTTTATTCAAGGCTGACTTCAACCCAAAAACATCAGGTCAAAGATTGGTTGAATGAATTTGTTCTTGAAACCTTAGTTTTTGTGGATCATGGCATTACCAAACTTCTCTAGAGATGGTGATATTGATGCTAAAGTGTGTAGGCTCCAATTTAAGGTGGCCTAGTCATGACAAATTGTGTAAATTTTCACTTCATCTTAGTGGTTCAGCATGGAGATGGTTTGCTTGTGCGAATAGGGGAAAATTTTCATAGCTAGATGGGGCAAAGATGAAGAAGAGAAAGAGGAACATGATGATGATGATGAAGAAGAAGAAGATCGTAATGATGATGAAGAGTCTATGGATGATAAGATCTTTGCATATAGTAAATGAATAATTTGCAGAAGATAACACAACACAAGAGATATTGGTGGGCCAAGATGCCCAAATATTCAATATATGCAAAATAATACCCTTAAGGTAGGGCAACACCATACAATGCTCCTTAAGGAAGGAGTAACTCCACAATCTCCCAAGATGGGAATCCACTTCGAGGGGGACACCTCCAATATACCTCTACCAAGTAGAAGACTCAACTCATACATCCATGACATACTCATAATGATACTCACATCCTTTATATAGACATACATTACTCTTAATGGATGGGTAACACCTAATCCCAATGTAGGCCAACTCATTACCCAATATAACTAATTCCTATGTGACCCCATATATTATAAACATATACTAAGGGGATGTGTGCCACATGTCAACATCTCCATCAACCCATATACATTATAATATCATATCCCAAGGTACATAACATTCCCTCCCTCCTTGACATGTTTCATCCCAAAACATAAGAAGCCATATAGTGAGTGTGCTTTAAATCATTGCACACTTGTCGCCATGCTCGATCATCCAACCACCCATATGAAATCTTAGTGGGTGATGCTTCTCCAAACCTAATTCCATATTCCATTGCACTCCTCTTATTCCATCCATGTCCATATGTGTTCCTCCTCAACATCCATGCATATCTATAATAATTATTCATGTGATTCCATGTCATATAATTGTTGCTCCATTGATTCCGTGTATAGCCATAATGATTGCTCCTCCAATTCCCTATATATCCATATAGATTGCTGCCCTCATGTGTCCTAACATGTCTCCATGATTGTTTCTTTGTAATGCCTCGTTCATCATTCCTCTTTTTCTTCTTAGATGACTGTGTTGCAAAGCTTTTAATTGTGGTGCTCCTATTGATCTTTTGTTGGCTTCGCCCTTGTCACAGAGAACAATTGGAATTCTCCCACTTCGTCGTGTCTTCTCATTTCGTGTTGTTGTTTTCTACGGTTGGCCCACCTCGTCCATTACGTTTTCCTCCTATTAAAGGAAAACTGTGTGCTCAATTTATCAAGCTCGTAAGTTGGTTCTTGTTAATACGATTAATAAGTATTAATAAGTGGTAATAATAATAGTAATAATAATAATAATATTATTATTATTATTTTATTTATCGATCGACGATAACTTCGTTATCTGATCGTCGATTTGTATCAACGTTGTTGTTAACTATCGATAAGCGAATGTAGGGAAAACACATAAACTTACACAGTCTTTTAATTAAATAAAATACATTTACAATTTAATATAAAATAAAATAAAACTAAATTGGGGGAGGCGAAAAGCTCCAAAAAATTTCTGTTAGGGTTTTGTTTTCTTTTGCCTTTGGGAATGGGCGAGTTTGGGGCGGTGGCAGAGCAAAAACCAGAGATATTTTTGTCATATTCTCCTCCATTCACGCACAGGGCAGGGAAACGTGGTTTCACGGATTGCCATGGTCGCAGGTTTTGCTCGAATCGTTGTGCTTGGGCGTTTTTTTGTTTTTTTGGTCAAAAATGCTTCGCCAGATGTCATCTCATGGAGTACCATCATTGTTGGGCCTCCTCCCAGCCTCCCAGCCGTGCCAACATCCTCCCAGCCTGCGCCAAACACGAGTTTGTTTTGACCTGCGTGGGTTCGTTTTCAACGCATAAAAAAAAGATAGAGGGATTCTGTCAGATGTTGTAGTCACATATGCTTTGGGGGCACTTTTTCAGTGTTTAACCAAATGAAAGAACGAGACAACTCCTCATGGAATTTGTATGTCTGTTGTGCGTGGAAGGACGTGGGTCCCTCATAAGGCAGTCACGTTGTTTCACCATTTGCAGCAGACAGGGTCCCAACCCAATCAATTACATTTGCCAGCATACTTCCAACCTATGCCAAAATGGAAGCTTTGGAGCAGGGTATGGATATCCATCAAAGCATAATGGAGAGAGGAATATTGTCAGATGTTGTAGTTGCAACTACCCTGGTAGACATGTATGCACAAAATGGATGTGTAGAAAAGGCCTGTGATCTGTTTGATAGAATGCCTCAAAGAAATGCGGTCTCATGGAATGCCATGATGGCAGCCTATGCACAAAATGGATTTGTAAAAAAGGCCTGTGAACTGTTTGATAGAATGCCTCAAATAGATGCGGGCTCATGGAATGCCATGATGGCAGGATATGCACAAATGGGTTGTTGAAAAGGCTTTAGAAATTTATGGGAAAACCGTAACTGGCAGATCTAAAGCCCGTTTCCATAACCTTTGCTAGCATCTCCCGTCCTATGCCAGATACGAGTTGTGGAACACATTATGGACATCCTTCAAAGTATAAAGAGTAGAGAATTGGTTTCAAATCTGCAGTTACAAATTCTTTGATAGATGTGTATGCAAAATGGTGGAGTTGTGGATGCTCGTGAACCGGTTGGCAAAGTGCCCAAGCGAGATCTGAACCGAAGCCTGCAGTTTCGACCGACTTCATTCTCCAGGCATGGTTCATCTTCCCTTACCTCTCATAATTCTCGTGTTTTAGCTCTCTTTTGCAACTTAATATAACTTTAAAATATTAGGATTTTAATACCATCAAATGTTTATTTCAACCCGTTGCAAAAACAATGTAATGTCGTGTCGAAAACTCACTAAGCCAAAATAACCCGTTTGCATTAAAACATGAACTCCCACCCTCATTCGAGGTGATGTAAAATACTTCCTACCCAACCGGATCGCTACAACATTGTCTCATCGACTGAGACAAATTGACTTTCCAAAGTAATAATGTTGACCTTCTCCTGTTGTAAATAGTTAATTTTTGCATTTTTCGAGACACATTAAGTACCCTTCTAACTCAAAACGACATTTTAAGCTTCATTCGTGTACCTTGTTATGTGAGGAATCACCTGACCTTTAGATTGACCCCGAACGAACATTTGTGATCTTTTTGACACTCTTATAGGAGCCTTGTTACACTTTGGTTTACAGCAGTAGAAAGCTCACAAATCTAGAAAGTTGGCTTTCGTTTTGAACCGCCATTTGAAACCTAGATAGAGAAATTATTTCCGTCTTCGCAAACCTCTAGTGTTTATACTAGACAATTGCATGGAACACTCAGTTTAGGGAAAAGCACTCTTATGAATAGTTTGGCAAAGCCATTTTGTAGGCTTCCGACCGCATAGCTTTGATGAGGAAAATCGGGCCCATTTCGACTTGTCGCTCCAGAAAACTTGTCGCCATTTGAAAATGGTTTTCTAGTTCTCAGTCCCATCGACTCTGATGAATTCTCCTTATATAGGGGAATTAGTAGGAAGTGTCTCGTTGCATGCTCATCCATCGAACGTCATTTTTGGACATGGATTTCCGAGCCCTCGAATTAACTTTTGCTCTTTTGCAACTGGGGCAACTACGACCAATGGCCCCGGAGAACTAGCCGCCAAACGCAAACCGTTCACTTTTTCCCAATTCCATCAGTTGCTATGAACTCTTGATATATCTGGGGACACGTAGAAAGTTGATCGTAGTGTGTGTTCTCATCGGAAGATAACTTTTGGAAGCGGTTTCTTAGCCTCCGAGCCTGTTTTGTACGTTTTTGTAGCTAGTAAGAAAATGTAAAAATAGAAAGTCGTGGACCCTCGTAGGGTTCAGCACCACCACGTAAACTCTTAACACATACAAATAATTGTTTAAAACTCTATAGTGGAACCTGTTGTGTGCATTAGAACTTTTGACAAAACGGTGTTTTCTCTCTCTTCCCTTCTCTTTCTCTCTCCTAGGATTACAAAATGAAGAAAAATGAAATGTAATGAATACATGTCTCTAGACCTTTTTATTTCGATTGCAAATTGTAATTATTATCATATGTAAATGGGAAACTGAAAAATGATACTTATGTTAGGTTAGGGTGGATGCCATGCCAGCGATTTATCGCTGATATCTTGCTCACGTGGTTTTTGCAGGAGGAAAGAATGATGACGTAAAGGCGTTGAGTAATTCATTGTTTATTTTTGGTAATATGTTGAAAGACTTATTGTTGAAATTGGTAGTAGGTAAAAGTCGCTAGATTAATAAGTGCTTGAGAAATTGGTATTTCTTTCATGGATGTTATTTTGATCCCAAAATTGTTATGGTAAAAGTGGAATACAAATGTCAAAAGGAATCGAAATTAATACCTTGTAGTGAACTTTCATTGTGCAATCATTGTTTTAATAATTGGTGTTGTGGTTCTTACCTTGAAAATGTAATAAAGGAACCTAACCACAACAATCAACCCTAGTTCAAAATTTGTATATAACTAACCTTGCCTATGTTAATCCCTTAGCGTAGAAAACCGTGACCTTCAAACGAACCTTTACACTTGATGGAACATCCTAGTTTAGGCAAATAAGATCCCAAGAAAGGGGTTTATCGTCTTAGTAGGTACGTTTAGTGACATCGACATAAATCGACATATAGGAGCAACACAGTCAAACTTGATCTGGAGTAAGTAGAGCTTACTCTTCCTTTGTATCCTAGTGGACTACCTTGTCTTCCAAAGGTAGATTTAGAATTAAATTTTATGCATCGAATGAACTTCTTGTGGGATCCAGATGACATCATGGAGCCAGTGAAATAGTGGTTTTATCACTTAAAATTTTGTTAATGAATAGATCCTCTTAGCTATATGTACTACCTTTGGCTAGTGACAATATGGTGCTTTGATCTTTTATGGAGGGTTTATAGGGTGAGCATGTATTGAATCTTAATCTAATCTATAATAGAGCGTAAAGCCCTAAGTGAAAATTGGAATTAAACTAAACCCTAGTTCATTAGGATGTTAACTTGTGGGTAGAAAACTATAATTTAACTCCTTGCATACGAAATTGATTTGAAAGATGTTGATTTTAGAGAATCTTAGAAACTGAAATCTTGTCCCTTAATCCCTTGTTATGTCATTTTATGACATTAAGAAATAAAGGGTATTTCACATGCGGAATCGTGAGATGCAGAAACATGGGATCTTACCTTGAACACAAATCACTTGTGGTTCATGTGTAGTTTATAATGCTTATAACCATGTGCTTCTTTAAGATGTCAGACAAGTACTTTCGTAACTCTTATGTTATAAAGTGATGGTAATAATGAGACCATAGTGCGATGCAAGAGTAAATCATATGAGAGTAAAACCAAATTTGAGGTTAGGAATAATGTCACACTTGGAGTCCTTATAACTTAATTTAAACATTTTCCTGTGTTACAAAGAATATGAATTGCCAAATGGTGTGATCAAACTTCGAGAAAACAAAAGATATATATATATATATAAATCTTATTGGAATTCAACAAGTTATTGAACTATAATAACAATGGTAGGGAAATAACTATAGTGTGATCGAAGAAAGTTTTTGGAAAAAAAAAAAGGCTATCATGAATCTAAGTCTCCCTTACTCCTAAGATTTCATCTTGACATCACGTTAGATTTACTTGTGTAGAAAGGGTAAATTATAGACATTTAATAAATGTTTGAGAAGCATATTTCTTAACATAAGAACAAGATAATTAAGTGCTTTATATGCAATTTGAATTATCCTTGCACAATAATGTTCTTGGAATGTTAATCATAACTAAATGCAATTAAAGAAATGATGTGTTGTGGGTTTGCCCATCCTTGAGTCTTCTTCTTGTGGTTGGGGTTTTGCTAGTATTCGTTCATTGGGAAAAGTGTGGCATCGACATGCCTATGTTGTTTTCATGTGTCTATGTGAGTCGATGACTTATGTGATTGTCGTATGCGAGTCGAGTTTCTATACTTGGAACCCTTGTTGTGTTGTGTGTAGTGAGCAATGTAAGTCAAAAAAAATTATCCTGGTATTTTACTGTTGTAATTGTGTGTGTAAAAATGTGGGCACTACATTCCTCTCATAATGATGTGGGTGTCTATATGGTGCAACCTTAGTATCATCAACCTTTTCCTCTTCCACCTTGTTTGTTAATTCTTTTTCTCTTGAGTAGATGAATTATTTGTCTTTTCATCATGTTCTTCATCCTCTCCTTCTAAATCATCCTTATTCAATTCTTCACCCTCTTCAAATTCATCTTCATGCTCCATCTTGACATTAATTTTTTCCTTGCTTAGTGTGATATCCTAATGTAATTTTCTTTCTCTTATACCATAATTTCATGAATTTCTTTTGCACATTAATATTGATTGTTCCCAATGTCTATAACCAAGGATATCCAAGAAAAATATCCATACTATCCATATCTAAAGCATAAAAATATTAATGTAAAACATATTTATCCATAGAGAGCTTTAAATCTTCAAAAACTTGAATATGCTTACCATCCACTTGAGCTTCTTTGATATGCTTTGCTTGAACATGTAGATGTTGAGCTACATCCATATTGATGAAGTTATATTTTCTACTAGGGTTTATGGAAACCATTACCTTTTTCCTTTGAATGCACCCTTCAAACTGAAATATTGAAGCTTCCTTCCTTGGAGATGCACTATTTGAACTCGTATCTTGATCTGTTGTCTCTCCTAAATCATGTGTAGCCTCTTCATCATCAACATTGTCTTCTTCATCTTCTTCATCGTCAACTTCTTCTTCTGATATTTCATCTTCCTCACTATTATCCTTACATTCTTCTTCTTCCTCATGCATTTCTTTTGTTTCCCATCTATCCATGAAGACTTGTTCCAGTTCCTCCCAAGACCAATTAGACCTTTCCTTTTCTAACTCAAAAAACCAAATCAGTGCAGGGCCACTAATCCAAAATTTTAATATCTAAATACCTGATGATGTAGAATAACTCTCCATAAATTTGTTCCACCATTCTCTAGGCATCAATCTCACCATCTCCATAAAAGTTCTCATCCCCATGATCCACAAAAACTAGGGTTTTAGGAATAGACCCTTTTGATCAAAACTTGTTCTAACCCTTTCGGCTAGAGGTCAGCCAAAAATCAGAAAACACGAACACAAACCCCAATTATTATTTTGAGATATTTCTGAAAATGTAAAAAAATCTGAAAAAATCTTTAATATTGCAATCTGTGAAGCAAATGTTTGAAAAACATAAAACTACAATAAATCTCTCAAAACAGATTAAAAATTTCTGAAATTTTAGGAGTATCACCGTGAAATATATTCACATCAACCCAAAAAAATTGAAGTCATAATTCATAATATATAGACGAAACCTTAAAATTAGGGTTTCAACCCCAAAACAGACATATCTTTCGCAAAATAGCTCCAAAAACTCTGAAATTTGGAGGGAAGATCCCTTGAATGATTTCTCCACTTCACAAAAAAATCTCTGAAAAATTCCAAGTCAATCTCTAGATATAGGCGAATCACCAACATTAGGGTTTCATCCCACAAATTGCCCAAATCGATGCTTTGATACCACTTGATAAGATCTTTGCATATAGTAAATGAATAATTTGCAAAAGATAACACAAAACAAGAGATATTGGTGGGCAAGATGCCCAAATATTCAATATATGCAGAGTAATACCTTTAAGGTAGGGCAACAACATACAATGCTCCTTACGGAAGGAGTAACTCCACAATCACCCAAGATGGGAATCCACTTCGAGGTGGACACCTCCAATATACCTCTACCAAGTAGAAGACTCAGATCATACATCCATGACATACTCATAATGATACTCACATCCTTTATATAGACATACATTACTCTTAATGGATGGGTAACACCTAATCCCAATGTAGGCCGACTCATTACCCAATGTAACTAATTCCTATGTGACCCCATTTATTATAAACATATACTAAGGGGATGTGTGCCACATGGTGGAACTTCCATCAACCCATATACATTATAATATCATATCCCAAGGTACATAACAACAGATGATGCGTAAGGAGAGGCAAAGGATCGGGATGAAGGAGGATAAGGGTTCTAACAATGTAACTCCAAAGAAGGAAGCTTCAACATTTCAGTTTCATGGGTGCATTCAAAGAAAGAAGCTAATTGTGTCCATAAATCCTAGCAGCAAATATAACTTCATCAACATGAATGTGGCTCAACATCTACATGTTCAAGCAAGGAATATCAAGGAAGCATGGTAAGCAAATTTGAGTTTTTGGGAATTTGAAGCTCACTATGTAGACAATTATGTTTTACATTCATATTTTCATGCTTTAGATATGGATGGTTCGGATATTGTTCTTGTATATCCTTGGTTAGAAACCTTGGGAAAAATCGATATTAAATGAAAAAAGAACTTCATGAAGGTTTGAGTACGAGAGAAAAAGGTCACTTTGTAGGATATCATACTTAGTGAAGAATAAAGAATGGTCGAAATAAAGCATGAGAATGATTCTGAAGACAGTGAAGTAAAGCATAAGGATGACTCAAAAGAAGAACAAGAAGAATATGAAGAAAAGAACAATCCACCTACTCAAGAGACAAAGGCACTAGCAATCAAACAAGTGGAAGAGGAAAAGAAAGCACAAAAAAAAGTTGAGGATACTAAGGTTGTGGCTTATAGACACCCACATCATCATGAGAAGCAACAATCATGGAGGCATGTCAAGGCATGTCAAAGCAAGAACTAACCAATATAGTTATCTAAGGAACAATCACTACCGTTGTCAGACGTGGAATTAAAGGAGCCCCAATTATGGAGCACAAAGGCATAGGGGTAATCACTATGGTTGTGCATGGAAGCCAAGGAGGAACAACTAAGGTTATGGATGGAATTAAAGTGGCACAACCAATTATGGAACTCAATTTAGAGAGATATCACCCACCAAGATCACATATGGTTGGTTGGATGATCGAGCATGGAGACAAGTGTGTAATGATTTGAAGCACACTCATTACTTGGTTTCTTCTCATGTTTCGAGGACGAAACATGTCAAGAAGGGATGGCATGTTATGTACCTAGGATATGATATTATAATGTATATGGGAGATGCCAACATATGGCACACATCCCCCTTGGTTAGTTAGACAATTATAAAATATGGGGTCGATTAGGTAACTTGTGGAATTAGTTATATTAGGTAATGAGTTGGCCTACATTGGGATTAGGTGTTAGCCACCCAATAATTATGTATGTGTTGGCTAGATTTTCTGCATAGCATCAAACCTAGGCAGTCATGAGATAAATCTCCCTCATTTACCGATGAGGCTCCCGTGTCAGATTTGTCAATTAAAATATGCTAGTATCTATATGGGGTTTTACTTTAACTATTCAGCTCATGAACCATAGTTGTACAGTTCTGCAACAAGTAAGCAGCTTGTTTAAGAAAGGAAATATTTATAGAAGAAGGGAATTATATAAACACAGAGAAGAAATGGGGAAGATGTGCATCCCAATCAATAGATAACAGAGTTGATTGCATGCACATAGAAGAAACCAATAGATATCAACACAAAATTATAAGCAAAGGCAGCTCTAGATCTAGATCTAAAATAACACAAAGTTTATTAAAAGATCTAAGATAGAAAGCTAGAAACAAAATACACCATGACACAAAGTTCTCCGGAAATCTGCTCCTGTATATTCCTTTGCTTCAAGTGGCTCTCAAGGGTTTCAGCACAAAGTCTGGAACACAAGAATGCTGCTTACAAATTCTGATCTTTAACCCGAAGGTTCTTCCTCTACTTATAGAATGTAGAGGGGCAATTACAAGTCGGAAGCTTTTAGTTGAACTGGCACATGTGGAAGTGGGAAAGAAAACAACTGGCAATCTCCCTCTTAAAATTCCTCTTCGCATGACATGCATGATTTGCAACTGAAAATAGAACCTTCTATTTTGCAACCTTCTATTTTGCGTCACCCTCGCCACCTATCTCCAAGTAATTGATTTCTTCAAGTAATGGTTTTTAAACCAATCACTTAAGTTGTATAATTTAATTGATCGCTCAATTACTTTGTCGGAGAAAATAAGAGAAAGAAGAAGAAAGAGGAAAGCTGCAGTCTTGCTCTTTTTTCACATCCTGCATGCAGCTGATTCTTTTGCCTTTAATTCTCACCAAAATGGATCTGGGAGCGGCCGGATCTCGGGAAGCAAGTGATTGCTTGCGGGTGTTCATGCACGACATGTCTTCTCTCTTATTCTCAAGCTTTTGCGGCTTCTTCTCTGTACATGCATCAGTGCAATGTCCGCCGTAAATAACTCATCATTTTTATTTTTAATTGCATATGAGCAATTAAAAATTCTGGAAAGCACTTCGGGTGAATACAACTTCAATGAAGGCTTCAACTAGAAGATTGGAAGCACATGCACAAGATCCTGGAAGGAATTTTCCACGCACTGACTTCTTCACGGGCTGCATTCGAAACAAGAGGATGAAGCCTTTGTGCTGGAAAGCTTTTGCAATTATGAGATCTGGATCTGGATCTAGGCCTATTGACTTCAGCAAATGTAGAAGCTATGCATGATTACGCTGAGCTTTATCTTTCATCCCGCTTTGCCATGGCTGGAGCAATCTTTGTCTGAACAATTATTTTCCTTTTTATTCGGCTAGAATTCTTCACAACCGGTGCAGATCTAGATAATTCTTCAGATTCAATGTGATATGTTCAATGTATTGGACATTGATTTAAGCTCCCTTTCTCTTATAAAAGCACTGTAATTAATTCGATAAAGATGGCAACCGTAACATGAACAGTAGATTTTAATCATAAAAATCTGCATAATTCAAGTCTCATTGCCCCAAATTTGATATTTTATTTGCATGCAAAGCAAGCATGAATTTTACCAACTTCACCTGAGCACCTGTATCACTTATGCAAACAATTATCCAGACACAAATCAACCTCCTTCAACCTGTGCGCCAATTCTAGAAGCTTTTAGCATTAATTACACCTTCTTGAGCAAAAATCCTCTCCAAATGGGGCGCACTTTTTGTCTGGGCTGCACTTCTCTGCTTGTGAATTAATTAATTCATCCTTATGGCAGCCCCTGCTTATATAATCCTCATGATTCTATAATTAATTAATGTCTTTCCTATTCCTGGCAATTAATTAATTAATTAATAAGCTTTACTCTTCAAATGGGGCGCCTATTTTGTGCATGCTCATGGCTGCCATTAAATAAATTAAATTTATTTAATTTTAGACTTTTGCTTCCAGTTAACTCAAGCCTCACAGTATGCTTTGACCTTAACCACTGAAAATAGGAATTAATTAATTCATTTAATACTTTAAAAAGTATTATTTCTCTCCCAAATGGGGCGCACTTTTTGACATGACAGGGCTGCATTAAATAAATAATATTTATTTAATTCTAGAACTGTCTATTTCCAACTTCCTTTTGTCCACTTCCTTTGTTGACTTTTCCAAGCCTAGCCGCTAAATTGGGTGAATAA
Organism: Taxus wallichiana var. yunnanensis; assembly: GCA_018340775.1. Taxonomy (NCBI): domain Eukaryota; kingdom Viridiplantae; phylum Streptophyta; class Pinopsida; order Cupressales; family Taxaceae; genus Taxus; species Taxus wallichiana. The sequence goes on from CM031236.1 coordinate 265,773,101, forward strand.
ATATTAACAAATATTTATTTAATGCATTATTATTCACCCAAGGTGGGTCGCACTTTTTGGAATAAGGGATTTCTATTTTTAAAAGTCAATTGGCAATGAGATTATTTACCTGCACGCACGGCAGCTCCAAAATCCCATGATCCACTTAAGTCATTTTGACTTTCATAATGGGATTATTTACCTGCAGGCGCGTAATAAAATCCCATCAATGCCTTAAGTGATTTTTCTTTTATTTCACAATGGGAATTTTTACCCTGCAAGGCAGGTAAGAAATTTCCGCCTGCCTACTGCCTCTAATTTTCGCATTGTGACTTAAGTGACGTTGCTTCCATGGAAAAAGTACCTGTTAGGCAGTACAAAATTCCCACCACCGCCCGCCGCTTCCAATAATCCCATGATTCACTTCAAACCCTCTTTTTCCAAAAATACGGCCAGCCCAGAAGAAGCTTTTTGGTGCACGACTTCGTCCTTTCTCGAGAGAACCAGGACCTCCGACGGCGAATTCCTTTCCGCAGCAACGTGCATAGGTGATCTCCAGATACTCCAGGCCAAGAATCAAGCCAAACCGGCAAAGGAATTGATCCAGAGAAATTTCACAGAAAACGAAATAGGAAAACACAAAAAACACAAAACGTTGCCAGAAGTCACAAATAAAGCCCAGGATCCATTCCTAGTTAAAACCCTACTGGTATATGGGAAAATTGACATGTACGATCACAACAGGGTTAAACCGGAGCACAATTTGCCTCAAACGGGCTCAAAATAATTAAATACAAATTTCCCGCAGGCAAACCCTAGCGAATATAATGATTTCGGGCATCTGAGTATTCGGCGAAATTGGCTAATATGACTCCTTGGGAATATCTTGACACAATATAGACACTTTCTGGCAATTAACACACAAAACGACCCATTATTTTAAAAGTACGAAAAAAAAATTTAACATGGGGTAGTCTCAAATTTCAGGGTGAAATCTAGGGACACCAGTATGCCTAAAAAAGGAGATGAAGATCATTATGATATATGTCATGTGTGTATTGAGTCTTGTATTTGGTAGAAGGATATTGGATGTGTCCCTCTCAAAGTGGAATTCCCATATTGGGAGATCTTGTGGATTTATTCCTTCCTTAAGGAGTATTGTATAGTGTTTCCCTACCTTAAGAGTATTATTTTGAATATATTAAATATTAGGGCTTCTTGGCCCCACCAATATCTCTAGTGTTGTGATGATCTTCTTCTCTTCTGCATATTTTCTTAATTATTATATGTGAAGATTTTACCGTCATTCCTCACACTTTGGGGCATATTCCAAGGCCCACCCTTCTCATAGTTCAAACTTGGAGGCATCTCACAATGCCCATCCCTCTCGTAGCCCACACTTTGGGGCATCTTTTGATGCTTATCCTTCTCATAGTTCACGCCTTTAGATCTTTGATGCCTTCATTTTTTAATTAAAAATTAATCTTAATATTATCTTTGTTTTTACCATCATCTTGTCATATAAACCTTCGATGCCTATTTCCTCCTCGAGCTTGGGGGCATCTCACAATGCCTTCCATCTCCCAACATCTCATATTTCAACCAAAGACCTTGTAAAAATTAAATCCAAACAAATCCAATTTCAAGAAATCTTCGAGAGGCTAACATCTAGTCTCTAAGAGCATACCACCCAAGGTACATTCTTCTTGTGCCTTTAGATATGCATGTCATCTCTTGTGTCGTAATTACTTGCACTATCCTCCAATTACTTTCACATCTTAACCCCTTACTCATTTCATCTCTACCTTCTTTGTGCATAGTTTTAAATTCACTTTTGTACTTAGATGTGTATTGCATGATTTTACATTTCTATATTTATATTACGACGTTTATACACTAACATGATGCTAACATCTTATGTTTCCTCTTATATCCTTTAGTACTGTTTTCTACGCTTTATAGCTTTTCCTATGTTATTACTACCTACTTCTTGGTTTTATATGCTTCATGCTTTGACATACTATTACTATCTACCTCTTGGTTTTATATGCTTCATAGGTTTGCCCTATTTTTACCTACCTCTTGGTTTTCTACATTTCATAGCTTTGCTTTGCTCCTACGTTTAGCTACCCACCTACTATTTTACGTGCTTCATAGCTTTGCCTCCTACTTTTACCCACCTCTTGGTATTTTACGCATCCTACCATTTTCACACTACTCTACCTATCGTATATTTATTACTCGCTTTACATCTCTCGGTTATTATCCCTTATAGTACACCTCTAAGCTCTCAATTTTTGTGTTACATTCTAAGACCTAGGGAAACAACCATGCCTTCGTCACGAACACACCCATCTACCGGGATTACCAACTTGTTACCTTAGGCTCCCAACTATAGCTAGGCATTTTCTTATAAAGTAATAATAAGGGTCAAGAGCGTCATTTTCTCTACCATGCTCCATTGTGCTTCTTCTAGCTCACCTTCTACAATCTATCCACATTTTACCCTCTTTGTGACAAAAGCCTCAAAAATTATGTCATTATATCACTCCTTTAAACAGAATGATTTGAGCAACCCAATCATTGTCTAGCATTTATTACACACTCCCTATTGAGCCCACCAAGATCAGTCTTAAGATAGAATTCTTTCCTAAGGGGTAAGTCTAGGAGTATCTAAGCATTATGGTTTATAGGTTCTCCTTTATAGCGGTCAGGTGTAAGCTCTCTAGTGTTGGTCAACTTTCGAACCCATTTGATCAACCTTCCAAATATGTATGGAGGAGCAAAAGAAAATCCAAAAAAAGTTATAAGTCATAAGATCAAAAGAAAAAACAAGCACAAGGCAATAGAAAAAGGCAATTATACTATCAAATGTCAAATCACAAACAAAAAGACGTGATATCATTGGCACACACCCCTGTCCTTTTGTAAACTCAAACTCCAAAATTGGCCATGTCATAGAGCTTGAGGTCCTTTGGGGTGCAATAGGTTTTTCTCTTTGTGTTAGGAGGCTATATATTTATCATTTAATGCCCCTACCTTTTACCCACAAGTAACTATCCCATGCAGTAGGCTTGTAGCTCCTTAAGTGAGGTCCTGAGGAATGGGGAACACGTCCTGGGAAGATAGGAACCTTTATTTTTCTTGCATCTCATAGGTGACATGGGATAGATTTATGCTTCACTAGTTAGTCCGAGCCGAAAGTTGCACATTTGGGTTCCTTCACTCCTTGATGTCGAGAACTCTTAGTCTTACCAATCCAATTACAGAGTTTTGATTCCAATAAAGAACTTGTTTTTGCCTTGGTGGCACCCTTTTTCCCTCCCTTTACATTATATCCCCTTGGACAAACTAATTTCTAAGTCTTCCTTGTCTTCTTTGCATCCTTTTCTCCATCTCTTTTCGAACATGTTAGCATTTTGACAAGTATTAGGGTTTAAGGAAATTCGCTTAAAACATCCCTACTTAAGTCCCTTCTACACTTTTGGGCTTTTAGATGCTCTTTCTCTCGATCATTGCTATCTTCTTTCTTGGATTTCTCTTACTTATGTTAGGGATTTGAGCGCCATATTCTAGTCATTCATTATTTGTAAGCCTACTAAATTGGCTAATTCATTTCCCGACTAACACCTTATGACATATTACTAGTTTTCTTTGAACCTAGTTTAGCCTTCCCTTATAAGGCTATCTGGGCCTAACCTAGTCCTTTTACCATGTTTTTTATCTCTTATTTACAGGCTTGCTAGATCGGTTCATTCATTCCTCAACTAGCACCTTTGACATTTTTCTAGAACCCCGAACCTAATTTAGTCTTCCCTTGTAAGGCTATCCAGACCTAACCTAGCCCTTTTTACCTTGTTCTTTTACATACTCTACAGGCCTATTACCTTGGTTGAATCATTTCTCGACTGCCACCTTATGACATTCTACTAGGTTTTCCAGGACATAATATAGTCTTTCCTTGTTATCCAAACCTAACCTAGTACATGATAGATTTGTTGATTTATTTTCCGACTAGCACCTTTTGACACTTTCTAGGTTCCTATGGACGTAATTTAGTCTTCCCCTAGAGACTTACCAGACCTGACCTAGACCTATGTACGCTCTTATACTCTTTTTCAAGCCTACTAGAACGATTGATTAATTTCCCAACTAGCACATTTTACACATACAATAAACTATCCGGACCTTACTTTGTCATATTCCACAAACCTATCCTAGCACACTCTTATTAACACCCATAAGTTGTCCAGACCTGACCTAGTCGTCTTCCCTAGACCTATCCTAGCACCCACTTATTATCCACCATAGGCTATTTGGACCTAACCTATCCTTCTCCTCCAGACCTAATATAATCTTCCCTTTTTGAGCTCTCTTCCCATTTTTTTGTATGCCTACTTATAGATGAGCTTGTGTATGATTGCACAGTTATCCTCTCATTTTAGTTTTGGTCCCACCCTCCACAATCTTGACACGAGGTAACATTAGCCCAATTTTGCAAAAAGGTAGGTCAATTTAAGTACATTTTAATTGATTTTGTTCTCCTTTTTACTTCATTTACAGTCTCTTTTAATTTCGGTTTACCATATTACTTTCCCAAAGATCATCTTGTGTTACACTATTATGACATGCAATAATCTTCGGTTGGTATATATGCATACACATTTTTCGCTCTTAAAAATAATTTCTCATTGCAGGCTATTACTGCATTGATCTCCCTGTGTGTGCCTTAAGGGGCGTAACGAGAGCAGGGTTGGGTTGGTTGGCAGTACTTGTTGAGAGAGTCGTTGTGCATGGCATCACCCTAGTTTTCCCTAGCATGCCTCCCTACCCTATACCTACCTTCCTCCTTATTATCTCTTTATGACCACTTGATATGCTTAGTAGTATCACCTTCACATCTGCCTGTAGCACCTTCAAATCCCCTTCATACTTGCTCCAGGTTTTTGCTTTGCCTCCATTCCCTCTCATTTCCTTAACTTTATGCCAGACTATTTGGGACCCAACAAGTCTAGTAGAGCCCTTTTTCCAGCTATGGTTGATGCCATCGGCTAGGAGAGATAGTGACTTTGGGTTTTGTTCTCATATAAATAAGCATAGTTGTTATCATTTCTCTATATCATCATCACATTGTTTTCTCAGTTTTCGCTTGCAAATATATACTTAAAGGTTTGAGACGTATAGTGTTTAGTGGAGCTTATTATTGGAAGTCTACTTTGGAGCATTGGCTTACTAAGAGCAGCAAAAATAAGAGTTGTCGTAGCAAGGTCTACCAAGTCTTTGGAGTTCCCAACCTTGGTCTATTTAGGTGTTCTATTTATCCCTGTCTTGATCCACCCACAACAACCTTCTCACACTAACCCTGGGGTGGTTAATGTGCCAACAATGTCTTCACAAACATAATTATCCCTAAACCCTTCTCTTTCTTTAATGTTGATAATTGATATAAACAATTACATTTGAAGTATCATATATTAGACTAGGATAGAGTAGCATATCTTTGTCTATTGCATTATCTCTTACAACCCTTGCTTATTACCACCACATGGCATTACAACCCTTAGCCTAGATATCTTATCTCTTGCTTATTATCATTACTCTTACAACCTTAGGATTCTAGTAAGAACCCACCCCTTATCTTAGACATAGGCTTTGGAACCTTATGCCTTTGATATGAGTGTGGATTACTGTCTTCTAGATCCATGACTATTACACCCCTTGGCACTATCCTTGGCTTGTGTGTTGGCCCTAGAATGGTCTTCTACTTATATCCCCATCTTTTGTGATTGAGAGGAGAGTGAGGATAATCATATTGACCATATTAGCTAACATACAAAGTGAAACTCTACGTGATAAAGGGTTTGGAGGGAATAGCTTCAAAAAGCCTAAAGATGTGTGGAAGAAACCTCCTAAAGATTGGGTTAATCTTAATCCTAATGGAGATGAGAAAGGAAATCCAAGATTAGCGAGAGGAGGAGGGAACTTAAGAGATGATGATGGACAACCTATGTTAATGTCTTAAGCCCACCTGAGATTAAATAAAAATTGTAAGGTAGAAACAAAGGCTCTTTTAGAAGGAATAGCAATGGCTAAGGAAAAAGAAAGGTAGAAACTTCAGATGGAAGGGGACTCAAAGCTAATATGAAAAAATCAAAAAAAGATAGCGCGATGACTTGCGAATAAACAATATCATTGATGAAATTAAGATGAAAACTGAGAATTTTAAGATCTTGTACCAACATATTAGGACAGAAAATACGGTGGCAGATCTAGCAGCCAATTAGAAGGTAGAAAAGTCAGGCAAGATGATTTATACTTATCCTTTTCCTCAAGGGCATTAAAAGGTAATATCAAAAGACTGCACCAAAGTGGAAGACATAGCTCTTTGTTAAAATTTGTAAAACTCGGATCAAAAAGAGAAAAGACGTCTGTGGATAAAAAATTGTCTTTATGTGCACTCAGTAGTGCCTTTTCATGTTTGACTCAAACAAAGGAGAATGATAAAAGAAGAAAGAGTGTGATGGATAAATGATGAAAGTCATTGGCTTTATTTTGTGAACATTGTCGCTGCTGGAATATACTTGGAGTTGAAGAAGGGAGATTTCCCTATAAGCGGAAAAGGAGATGCTTATTTTGATTTTTGAAATTGAAGTCATATTTTTATTTTCCTGATTGATTAGTTGACACCGACTGGGAGTTGGCATCTCAGCCAACAATTTTTCCAAGTCTAGGGTACCTTAACCCAATGTACTTTAACCAAAAAAAAACGATAGCCATTCTCATCATGATGTATGATTAAAAGTTAAAAGGTGCTACAATAATTCTAGCAGGTCGTAGTCTAGGAGTAAGGAAAACCAATTGGTGTAACGATTACCTTGGGTTCATATTGCTAGGCTTTCTCATTATGTTAGAGCAGCCCATGTTTGCACAACACCCAAAAGTGACCAAGGCCAATGCAAGTTGTGGGTGAGTTTGGATAAGATAGAAGCCACTTCTTCTTGGCTGCATAGCCAAATAGGGTTCCTTTACATTGATAGTGCATCTTTTCATGTTGAAGTGGTGAAAGTTTTTAATTTTCCAATCAAAAATGAAAGCAAAATGCATTAAGTTGAATGAGAATCATCATGCCCTTAAAACAAAAAAGAGGGTTGAAGCCAGCTCCTCATAAGAGATCTCAAAACATCACACCCACTTTTTTTTATTTTGAGAATCAAGTCTCAAATGCTAGTTCATGCTTATTAAGATGCTTGTGTGCAAGCTCAGCTATGGAGTTTCTTTGCAATGGGGGATATACACCGGTGAGCAGAAGCAAGCAATCCTGACAACCCTGGGATCAAACCAGATTACAGGAAGAATCACTCCTGCCCTTCAAACAATAAACACGCAATCGAGTCGCCTCTACATGCAGGGCCAGAGGTTTGCCTTATCCAATTGGGGTGATGCTTTAGCTACTAATAGACAAAGGCATAAGGGATGGAACAAAGAAAAACGGTTCCAAAGCCTGTGATGACTTGAGAAAAGAGCAATGTCTTGGTTACATGATAGTTTGCTGCTCTCAAGAAAGGAGACCAGCACAGCGCGCCTATAAAAAATCGATATTTTTATTTTGCAGTTCATGTTTCAAACCTTATCTAGATTTGTACTACAATAGAATAAAATAATAAAGATCAAGCCTCTGATTTGTGCCATCAAATTCAGTCCTAAATGGGTACAGAATTGACATACATTTTCAGGAGACCGCCAAAATGCAGAGGAGAGAAAGGGGGCTCTGTAATCAACGCAGAACATTAACTAAATTTAATAAATGGTTTCAACATGCAAATAAAGATCTACCCCAACTAGTCTCAAACTTGTGGCAAATGCTGTATCGTTGGGGCAATGCTCCCTACACAGTTGCTTGTGCACCTCTCTCTTCGCTGCATGGGATAGAAGGCCGCTTGGATGTATCTCTCTTTTATTTTCATGGTATTCCAAGGTGTGGTAGAATTTGGCAGGTGATTTAATGGAACCAGAGTTTTTTTCTCGATAGATTGTAAAATCTAAGAACTTGGCAAAGAAATATAGCATAACAGGCACACCATAAAGAAATTCTAAAATGGCGAAAAAATGTCAAAAAATATTGACCTGATAAATTAAGGCTTACTAACCTGAAATTTCAAATGGGCATGGAAGAGATGATGAGGCTCTCTATTGATCGCTCTGCACAATATCAGCTAACAATGGTGTAGAAAGAAATTGAAATTTGTTATTGAAAAAAGTGATAATCAAGATCCCATATTGACACAGATTGATGGATATCACTTACCTTGCATTTAGCTGCATATAGAATTTGAGGGATTCAATCCATAATTAGTATGTAAGCTGTCGCTGTCTTCATGTTCTCTCATGTCACGTGTTTACGAACGTCACCACCTAATAATGTTGTTAAGAGTAAATATTCCTGTTTTTAATATAAAATAGAGCTACGTTATTTTAAATTTAAGAAAATAGGCTTTAGAACTAAATGCAGCGGTAGGGATCGGGGCCCTACCATTCAGCTAACCCAACTTCGAGTCGAAGCTTAACTCCTCATATGACTCCTCCAAAATATAAAATATAAGTTTATACATCTTCGTGCAATACGAAGGGGAAAAACAATTGGAATTGATTGCTTTTGCTTCACACATTCGGTGTAAATCGAAGAAGTCAGCAATGGCATGCCACGACTCATTTTTTCCATCGAGGGACTGATGCTAACCAAAGAAGTTGTGTCGTTGATATGGATGCGACGATATCGCCCTACACGGCGGGTGTCAAAACCAAGTAGTTGCCCTCCCTTTATATTATTTGGAATATGTTTTTGACGTAATAAAAATGTTAGACACTCTATTTTTAAAATATATAGGTTCATAGAGGATGAAAACAAAAGGAGTCATTAAACTCATCACTAAATTAACAAAAGAGTATAAAATAAGAATTTTAATTTTTTTAATCTAAAAGAATTGGTGAATACTCTACAACCTAAAACTTCGAAAAGTGAGGCTCTAACACAAGGCAAGCACCACCAATCAATCTCTAGAGCAATGGCAAATGCCCCATTCCACACACCGCAAGTAAAATAGGAATCAAACCCATGACTTGAGCCCCTTAAAGTGGTGACCAAAGGGAAGTGAGCCCAACCCCAGAGGGTCAAAATGTTGGATGGTAAACGCTTTTAATATATCGAAGCTATGAACCAAAATGGATTAATAGAGGAGCGCCCTCTCAAAGTGGGACATAGGGGTGGGCTTGGGCCCATAAAGTCTTGGATGTGTTTTGTTTAGTCCATAATGAGAAGTGTTACCCCTACCTCAGGGTGTCCCCATGGCCACTTATGGAAAGTGTCCAATGGACTTAATGGGAATTGAACTTGGGTTGATGATTACAAACTATTTGTAACTCACCAATAGCCCTAATAAAGAGACTAGTCATAAAATGAGGATCTCGATTGTTCACTATACTCCAACCACCATGTGACAAATCATCTTCCTCATACAAGAGATCCCTCAATGTTTTCTTTATTCACTACCTTTATGTTATCTTTAATTGGCATTTGAGTATCATTTGGAATGTTTTTAAGGGACTACATTGTCATAACCAAATCTAGAAAAGTGTCAAGGCAAGGAGGAGGTGTTGGTTCCCAATCTAACACCCCACATAGACTTGAAGAGAAATATGCATGAAATAAGGGACAAGGAAGAATGATGGATCTATTACTTTTTCGTTTTACAACTGTGGATGGATCCATATTCCTCTCATGACCTAGTCTATGGAGATGATAGGGAGGCACCTAACTAAGGGTGTGGTTGTTCACTTGCTACTTTATGGCTCTTCCTAAACCAAGGTGAGAGGACCTAAGGGGTGGCTTGAAAGGGGAGGGAAATATTATGTTTCAAACCCTCAAACTTGTTGGAACCTCAATTTGAGATCAAATGCAACCACAAAATGCAATTCTCATTCAAAAGAATGGTCACACAAGCATTCAAACAGTTAATAATACATCGATATAAGCCACTAAAGACATATTTAGGGTGATCACAAGCATAATTTTGAAGGAATATATTAACAACTTGGAATGAAATGATACTTGAGATGCTAAGCTTCACAAATAAGGGCAAACCCACTCAAAATATGCACAGGATGTTGAGTTTACAAGAAAATATCATGTTGAATTTACAATAGATGATGAAATTTGTAGGGGTAGGGCAAAGGGTAGTGTAAAATGAGATGAAACGAGATGGAAATAAGGGGAATGAGGACTAGTGAGAGGATGTAGCTGCATTAACCATTTTATCTTGACAATTCTTCATGCATTCACACATGGAATCAAAGGAGATCACCCTCCAAAGGTTATTTACCCTCATGGACAAATTGTCATACTGATTCTGCTCCACCCATGCATGTGCGTTAAACTCGGATCTCGGTGTTGAACTTCCGTGTGTATTCTTCTTCTAGATCATGTATCCACTCCTCAACACTTGTGAGAGTCAACCGGTATGTCTTCATTGCGAACCATCTTGAAAAACAATCTGAAAAAGAGGTCTTGACAACGTAGCCAATGATACACTGACCTATAATTTACCAAGAATAACCCGAGCGATAGACATCACTTAGCCTAGAATGAGCGCTCACCCGAAGCACGCAAAGGTACCAGGACCCTCTTTAGGGTTGCTTTGTGCAGGATGTTAGCAAGATGAAGAGTTAATGTATTCATATCCATAATTAGTATAACATTCTATAGAGCATATTCCAGATCTAAATCTAAAGAGTAATAGATTTAAGTAATAGCCACAATGAATTCTTCCATGCAAGATTTAGTTGTAATCATGTTTAACACCTTGAATCAGTCAATACACTCCATTATATTAAACACAATAAATACACGAAGCTTCTTACAATACCATAAGCTCATGCACGCATCAGATATGACAACATAACTTCACAATAACTTATATCCAGTCCCTACATAGTCCTCTCTATACTACGCAAATCACTACATATTTATAAGGGTGGGGACTTGCCCTTCACCGCTTACATAATTCCCAAAATAGGTCGCATGCTGAAAATAGCCATACACCTTTACAATAATAGACACACATGTAAGTGCGCTAATAATAGATCTCTTCTGGTTAATTGGGTGCAACTCTATTATTAGCTCGAACCCATGCAAAGTGCTTAGTAGACACTCTTCCCAAAATAGCCTATGCGTGTCACATAAGTCTTTATTCGGTTTGTGTGCTCTGCACGCTATCTCCAAAATAGCCCGTAAACGTGAAAATGGCTAAGTCTTGAATCTATCCTTGTCTTTCGCGCGCTTCCTTCCGCGCTTTGAACACGCCTTGTTCTCACGCGTGAACCTTCTGTGTGCCTTCTGCTAAGTATCATACTTTGTCTACTCAACATTACCCCACACAAAATTGCATTTTCGTCCCAACAATGGTTGCCTCCTAATACTTTTAAATAATAAAGAATAAGGAATGGAATGAATGGAAAGTAAAGAATTTTTGTACAAAGAATGACCTTCACCCTGCAACGTCCTCTGTTTCGACTGGAAGAATCAACTCTGGATATTCCTCTTTGATTTCAGCCTCTAAGGCTGCCAATCACTCAGTGTGGCTTCTACCTTTTCCAGAATATTTAATGCAATAGCTTGTCTAACTCTTATTGCGCAATCTCTTCCTTCTCGTTCGCATATGATAACAATGTTGGACATTGCAATCACCCTTCCTTTAGAAGATCCATCTTCTGGGCTATAAGTTTTCCAATTTCATCCAAATTTGTCCTTATGGGGTCTTGGGATGTTGCAGAATGGCCTCGTGCTTCGCTTCACTAGCACCAATCTCTTCACGCGTCCCAATGTCTCATCTTTCATTTCCTTCAGGACTTCATTGTCTTCTATTATGGTCTTGATCCTTATTACGCCTCTGGAGCTGCACATATGTTCAATGCCTGGTCTACCTTCTTCATCTCCTCCTGTAAGGTTTGAAGCAATGCCTTGTATGATGAAATCTTCCTTACCACTGAAGCCCTTTCTCTCTCTACTTCCTACTCAGGATCCTTTGGCTTTGGCATCCGAACTGGTCCATCCTCAAGCACCAAATCAACTAGGGTACGCACATAGTGCATACCAAGGGGAACTTTCTAGGTACCTTGGGCTCCAAGTGCGCTTCTTGCATAGGACATGATCTCCAATCTCCTTTGCCATGTTGATGAGAATCCCATTCTTCTTCTGCTCTAGGTCCTTCTCTCCTTTCAGATGCACGATCTCTACATCTTTGGCTTTGATCTCTTCTCTTAGCGCTTTGATAGTGGCAGCTTTATCCACATTCCTGCGCGCCACCTCTGTCCCGAGCCTCTCACTGTTGTTGAACATGGTGTTGAATAAGTTGATTACCATGATAAGTGCATATTTGATTAGTGCATTGCTCTAGAAAATTGAGTAGAAATAGTAATCTTGATTTCGTTCCATCCTATAAGATTATCATAACCACCCATCGGCGCGCCACTATCCCGATTATATGCTAGCATATTCCATCTCTCAACTAGTTTATCCACTATTCCTCCATGAGCGCACAAAAATACCATAGGATCTCCTTCTCCGGTGTATCGATCCTACAAGATTATCTCTTGATACCACCCATCGTGCTTATTACTTCACCACCCACTATCCCGCATAGGGTATATGCTAGCATATTCCATCTCTTGTAGTATCAACCGGTTTATCCACTATTCCTCCATGGCCTTGCACAAAAATACCATAGGATCTCCTTCTCCAAAGGTATCGAGGTGCAGAATTTTCCATTATTACATTTAATTACCCATAATTAAATTAATGCCCATGCTCACAATATTCATTATTTAATTACCTTAATTAAACTAATTTCCACCTCACCTAGACACCTCACCCCACCACCTCACCTAGACACCTCATCACCTCACCCCACCACCTATTCTTTCTTAACATGTTTCCTTTTACTAGGACTCAATATCCACTCACCATAACTAACTAAGACTTAGTCCTACCTACCTTAATTAACTAAGACTTAGTTCAACCCTAAAATCACATGCCTATTCTTCCTCTAACCGCATTCCCACTTATCTAAGCACAACATTCCATTTTTGATCCACGACAATGGATAGAATGGCCAAAAATATTGCCAAGATCTGTCATTTTAGCAAACCTAGGATTTCCCACCTTAACCGACGCGATGGTCAACCCAAACCGACATCCGGTCACCCTAAACCATCATCGGTTACCATATATTCACTTTGGTAACCTTGTTTGAGAGGTTGGAAGAATTATTCAAGTTTTGGAGAAGAGAGATCTGCATGCAAGCACACACCAGAGCACTCCTGCACATCCAGACATCCTGAACCAACACCAAGCACTTGATCTAAAGGGAAAGCATTCATGGTAACATTCCAGGAAGCATACATGGCATTGACCACTCAGTTCCATGGATCAACCATCACCTCCATCCAACCACCAGGTCTCATTCAAGTACAAGTAAGTACATTTGGATCTGCACCTTCCCATATTTATTTAGATTAGTTTCTTCATCTCTGTTTTGGGAGTTCTAGTCTCCCTTGCATCCCATCATCTCTCACCCTCCTATCCAATCCCTCCACCTAATCACCTACAACCTCTCAACCTTCCATACCCACCTCCAGACATCTCTGAGTATTCCCAACACTTTCATCAACCTCACCATTCTCTTTCCATTCTCTGTGCAATCACAGAGAATCACCAAAACCAAACTTCATTAAGTTTCTATCATCCCGACCCTACCGATGCTTGGTTAACCTAAACCATCATCAGTCTATCCTCAACCGACATCAACATCGGTCATACTAGACCAACGTCGGTCTCTGTGTCTAGTAAATCTTACCTATAACAACAACCTCATAACATTTACCTAAATAAACCAAATCACCTAAAACTTGACCCTGACCTATCCCAACCACCTTATTTACCTATCTAACTTCCAGATCTGATCATAACCTAGCTTGTTAGATTAGATTTGCTTATTGTACTTGAATGAGACACCTAAATCATATCAACTACAAGTAGGATATTATTGGTTTACATCATTTCTTGCATTAAGTTGTTTTAAATAATGGATTGACAACCATCTAGGAAGTATCACACTTCCTGGATCTAGCATACGCTAGGCAATCCACTAACATATATTGTTTAATATTCCTCTTGTGGTCTTGTTTTTTATTCACAGTAGTTCCTCCTAGCAAAAAAGGAAGTTCTCACAATCAACATTGGATTGGGAAATCAAAACACACTCTACCTTCCACCTTCATTCACAGGTATTCCTCCTCACCCTTACCTTATCTATTTTTCTCTTACATATGCATACTATTCGGTGAAACATTTTGGCATGCCCGGTGGGACCCTCTCTTGGGTTCATTGCATTTTCTTCATATAGGGAAACTTTTTGTGTGTTTCTTTCCTTTTGAAAAATACACATTTAATCTTCTCCTAGTAATATTCTTTTCTTCTAATTGTCTAAAATGACATTTGTCATTTGGTGCTTAAAATGAACCAATTCTTCCTTCTTGCATTTGCATAGTAGTGAAAGAGCACATTCTTGACCTATTCATCATTTGCTTCATCAAATATAATTGTTGATTTGGGTTATAAAATTTGTTGCATTTCATCCTTATATGTTGCATTATTAGCTCACATTTAAAAATGAGGGCAACCTATATGCTTGGAAGTCATGCCCAACTGATGGTTGACACAATTGAACCATAGAAAGCACATTTCTCTCTCTCTCTTTTTCCAAACTACACAAATTTGAATTTACACATCTTCTTAAACAACATCCCACCTAGAAGAAGTTGTCAATGATCACATGATCAAAGGATTGATAATGGGTGCCTAAACTGGTTATCTCTGTCCAGTCATCACCTCAGAGAAAGGACCACCCCCCACCATAACATAACCTGAAACCTCACCTTTAGATTTCCTTCTTCGTAGGATGCCTTCCCAACCAAAAACTTTGTTCTAAATTCACAAGTCAGTCTTAATAGCATAAGCTAAAACAAACATAAATTCACTTTTAGGATTACGTGTTTTTCTTAGCTTTGTTCTTGACTTGCATTTTGGAGTGTGAGTTACGATTCTTCATTTTTCTTCTTCTTTTTACACTCCCCATCATAGTTGGAGTATTTGGTATTTTTCGAGTGTGTCAGACCTCATCTTATCATTCTCATATTTCTGGGTTGATCCTTTATCTAGTTTAATTCACAAAATCCATTTTTCTTCATTTCTTCTAATTTCACAAGAATCGCATCGGTCTAGTCGACATCACCATCATCATTTTTACATCTGATCATCATCATCGGTTTACCTAACCGGTGTCGGCTTTCTAGCTCTTTTGGTTATTTTACCTAAAACAACCTTCATCACCTATTCTTTTTTTTTTTGGTCCTCAAGACACCATCATATCCCCAACATTCTTGATATCTCTGATCAGGTACAGTTTTCCCATTTCATATTCATCAATTTATTTCATTTTTTGAAACTGGTATTTCCATAGTGACCGTATCGGTTATCATAACCATCATCGGTTCCCTATAACCATCATCGGTCATACTGACCATCATTGGTTTTTGTGTTTGATTTTTAATCAAAACAACTGACCAGATTTACCCCCTGACTTTATCCTTCTCTACTTTTGTTGTTTTCTGTGTCATTTACAAAATACAGTCTTACTAGGTCAACACTAATTCACATGGTGTTGACTCACAACCAAACTAATGCCCTTGTATTTCACGCCAACCATCAGCCACTCCCACCTAGTCCATCACCGTCCATCCATCCTATCACCTATGGATCCAACTCATCTTATCCCCATTACTACTACGGTGATGAGGAGTTCAAGACTCCTTGATCAGAATCCCATGGCCCTACAATACTATCTCACCCACTCATCTACCTACAGGACTCCTCAGATAGTTAATATATGACATGCATGTATATCTATCCCTCCTTCCCTCGCACCCACTTCCACGTCAGCTACCACTAGCTCGGTGCTTCCCTCATCAACATTACCCCCTGTGGTCTCTCAGTTAGGTTCCACCTCTACCATAACTACTTCCCCAATGATGTCTATTACACCCATGGTGTCAACCATTCCTTCACCAACTTCCTTGAGCATAGCCCCATCTGTACCCCCTTTTTCCTCATATATACCAGTTGCATCACAACCACCTCCAGTGTCGGCAAACCCACACCCCTTTCCAAAATTTGGTTCTTTCTATCCCTCAATCTCTACCACCCATTACCATGAGAGTCATTGCAACCACCCCACCTATTTACACACATCACTAACAACCCCCAATCTCATCTATCACTTATTTCGGGGTACATTCCACCTGTATCTATCCCCCCTTCATAGTTTTCATATTTGGCACCCCCATGTACTTGGGATGCCATCCACATCATACACCCATCATCAACCTCCTTTACTACAGAGGCACCCATTCCTCACAACCCACCAATGACCTCATTAGGATGATGATGGAAAAGATGTAGACATTAGAAGCATCAGTTTCTGGCTCTCGTAACTCCTTGACCTATGATGAAATATGTAATGAGCCTATTCATCCATCCATTCCTATTCACCCATATCCATGTGCATTGGGAAATGCCCAAGTTCAACCATTTCAACAGTAAAGAGGACCCACAACAACACTTGTGGTCATTCAAGCATGGGTGCTACCTAATTTCCCATGATGATGCTTTTCTCTTATGAACATTTCCCATGTCCCTAATAGACCCACCTTAGATTGGTACAACAGTTTACCTAGACATTCCATCTACTCCTTCAACCAAGTGGCTCAAGCATTCTGACCACTTCTCGATCAATGTAGTCAAAAGGTCACCATGACCACCTATATTCGACACACATATGATGAAAGAATGAATCTATCACAGATTTTTTTGCTCATTGCAGAGTCTTATCAACCAATTAACATTCTAGTTACCTCAAACTAAACTTATTGAGTTGTTCACTAGAGCTTGTGCTAGACACATCTCACCAACTCTATAGGTAAAACCTTCCAAACCTTTGAAGCATTCACCATGGCATGAAAGATGGAAATTCATGCCATTGAAGAAAAGAAAATCCAATTACAAAACAAGAATGCCCCATTCAAACCAAATGATTCTTCTTCATCTTCAAAACCCCAAAATAATTATTCAAAAACTAAAGGATCTACCAACATGGTAGTTCTCAAAGTGGGTCCATCCCATCCTTCTAATCAAGCCCAACCTTCTTCCAATCTTTCCCCTATCCAGCCTTTTAGTTTCGGGTGGGAGCAATGGAAGTACACTTCAATTGAGAGCCCTATTCTTCAATCTTGGAAAAGCTTTCTTAAAGCTGGAGCCATTACACTTCCTCCCATAAAACCTCATACTGGTTTCGATCCCACTCATCCTATGCCTGCATGGTATAAGGAGCATGACTACTATAATTACCATCATGTCAAAGGCCATAGTGATGGTAACTGCATCACTTTTAAGAACATTGTTCAAGAGATGATAGATAATGGAGACCTCATCATGGACAACCCAAATGCACTAAAAATCAAAATTTACACATCTTTAAAAATTCATTCCCTAACCATAAACCATCATCTAATCAAAATAGTGAACCTTCATCCAATGAAAAAATAATGTCCATGAAGTCCACATGGTTTTTGATATCATACCGGTCGTTCCTCAAATTCCACCTATTTCATCTATTGAGGAAATTTTGGCATGAGCTCCTCTACCCACAGAGGAGCATACCTCTTCTACTCCTTCACCCACATAGAGGAGTCCCCTTCATCTCTCCTCCTTCTCTCATGGAGGAACCCACACTTTTCTACCGATGTCATTTCACCATCTACCTCACAACCTACCGAACAATCAACAACTTTTAATTCTCCCATCCATAGGAGAATCATCATCACCTTCTCCTCCACCAAGGGAGAAGTCTACCTCACCCCACCTACCATCTCTCCTACCCATGGGAGATTCTTTATACATACCACTACCTGTTGGGGGAAATTCTCCTCAATCATCCTAGACCCCATTGATATGATCTCGACTCTTTTACCCACAGAGTCCGAGGCTAGCCAATTCCCTATCTCACAGACATATTTTACAGGATTTCCACCAAACCAACTCCATCTTCTCCTTCAAAATCCCATTTTCATGGCTGGTTGATCACTTGGATTACGTTGATAATTCCATGCTCTGGGGACATCTTCGGCTCCCCTTTTCACTCAAATGCAAATGTTTCCTAAGATACTTCCATGATCTACCCAAAGGTATTTCCAACAACTAGATCAACACTTGACCATGCCTATCAAAATGGATTCTTCTTCATCATCTCTACCTACATCCAAACCTTTACCCATGACTAAAACCATTCCAAAACCTAAAAACCTACCCACACCTATATCTTCACCCATATCTAGGCCCATCACTACCTTGGGTGTCATGCCGACATCAAGCCTTACTCACCCACTTGTCAAATTGGACTTAGCCACATCTTCCCAAACCCACACCAACATTATTCCTCCACCTAAAAGGAAGACCCAACCTTCTAGGCCACATACACCTGGTCTCACCTACCACACCTTTGTCACCTTCACCCCTTCCATCCATCCTAGGGCCCATCCATCAACCCTAACCAAACAGTCTCCTACCCAAGGCCAGTCAAAAGCTAAGAAACCTACTACTTCATCACGAGCCTTCATTACACCTCATTTACCCACAAACAAACACCCTCACCCTCACCCATGCACTTCTTACCACCTATACCTCCACCAGTTACTATAACCCCAACTTTTCCTATACGAATTCAACCCATACCATCCACCCAACCTCTACCAACCACTTCCACCACAACTCAGTTGTCCCCATGGGTAACCCATCCTCTTCCACCATCTTCTTTCCCTTCTACATCATACTCCCATGTCACCTTTACCCAAGAAGGTGCAACCCAAAGATAAGAACCCACTACCCTCCAATAAGGTAGTTAAACCAACAAAACCTTCCATCACTAGCTCTTCTACCACACCTTTACCCAAGAAGATGCCATCAAAACCTAAGACAATACCACTTACCAAACCAATGGGCCAACCCATTCCCCCTCCTATAAAGCCTCTTCCCTCATGATCATCCACACCTTTACCCAAACCCACACTCACTTCCCATTGTGATCCATTAGCAGGGTCCTACGCCAACATTTTAACCAATCTCTTAGAGACTTCATCATCACATTACCACCACTTCGACCTTACGATCCTCTCAAACCCAAACCAAAAGGGTTTGATGAAACCAAGATTTGTGCCTATCATCATGTGCCAGGACATGATGTAGAAAATTGTAAGGCTCTAAAAACCATTCTTCTTCTCCAACTTTTCCTCCTCGAATAAAATTTTTTTGATGATGATGACCTTCTTGATGAGGACCATGTTCCACCTTCACCTATCACCACACATCATCATCCCTTACTTCTTCAACGACCTGCACATCTCCACCCCCACAACCCTTTTTCCACCTCCAAAATTTGAGATCAACATGGTCCATATCAGAGAGTTGGCCAAATCACCACCCAAATGCTAGTGTGCCATACACTCACTTCACAAGGATTTTCCCCCCATAGGTTTTTTCCCATCATGTCATTACACTACTCATCCTACACCTTCTCCATTTACCACCTCCCCTCGATTAACATGGTTCAAGTTGCCACCCACGCCCAAAAAGACAAAGGAAAAGAAAAAGAAACTAGCCCATCAACCAACCCCATGCCCAATATACCATCTACACCCACACCCAAAATCACCATTCGAGGACCCACATACCCTATCTCTGATGGGGTCACCCATCACACAATGATAAAACAATTACATCAATCCCCTCTAAAGATGTCTTTATATGATCTCATCCAAACTTCTGAATCTCATAGACAAGCCCTTATGGAGGTTTTGCAATCCATTGAAGTTTTACCCAATGACCCCACACTAGTGGCCTCCATTATCACCCCTCACCACATGGCCTCACTTACCAAATCATCTCCTTCTTCTACCCCCATGCCTACTCATCAAGTCACCACCCTCAGTTTCTCTGATGAGGAGATTGTACCTCTCTAGTCAGATGATCCTGATCCCACCCTTTTCATTTCCATCTATATCGATAACATACATGTACGACGTGTCATGATCGATGGTGGTGCTAGTATTAACATCATCTCCTCCCACACGCATATAATCAAATGTGCATCCCTTCCAATTATATGCATAATAACCCAGTTATGTTGCGCTCCTTCAACGAATGCCATCACCTCCACCCTTGGCACCATTATTCTCCACGTTCGGTGGGTCCTCACACTATCCCAAAATTATTCTACATCTTAGAGGGAGAGTTCCAATATAACCTATTACTTGGCAGAGACCTTGATTCACATCATGGGTTGTGTCCCTTCAACTTTACACCACTATGTAAAATTTGAACATGAAGGGCATAACTATACCATCCCCACCACCCATCACCATTCAAAACTTGTAACATGTTGTACCGACCTAACGATGTACTTGTACCAATCAAGGCATCTACCACTACCCCCACTTCTCCTTCACCCATGACCCCATCCACCAATGCTTCACCACCTCTCCCACACCTAACTCTTCTATTCCTACTATTGCCATGCAGCCTCTGTAGCTGACCCATCTACTTCCCAACCAACCGATACCCCTCCTTCCAATCATCTAGTGATTCATCTATCCCCACTACCCACATATCTACTACCGATCCCTTAGAAGGTGTTTTTCAATGCCTCACTCTGGGGAGTATCACCTCTACAATATTAACACATTCCTCACTCCACAAGAGTATGGAAACCTGTGCGCCAACACCCTCATTATGACTACTACATATAGGTGAGGTTTTCCCTTATGGTCCTCCCCACCTTCGCACTAACCTAACATATGGGGGACTTGATACTACCACTTATTCACCCAAACCTCCATCCCAAACACAACCATTTTCATCTGACCTCCAATCTCTTACTAACCACCACTTCACCCACACTTTCCTTCATCATTGCACATGGAAAGGCTTTGGTTTCATTTTTATGAACAAGGCCATCCATACCATCATTTCATGTACCACCCATAAACACAACAATCATAGTGGCATTGGATTTTCCACACCATCTTCCAAGAAGGCCCACATCGACCTCATTGAGGAAGAAAACCTTCTCCACCCCATTCACCAACGTCACCACCTTCACCCACGAGTCCATAGATCCCAAATCTATTCCTCCTAACTTTTTTTTTTTTGAACACGATTTCCCTGGGACCTCTTGACTTATCAACGTGATGGCGAGGCTCCTCTTCTCTTCCCTTCCTATATCTTGACATGATCGATGATGATACACCTTCTATTAACATTGTTCAATGTCAGATGATGAGTCTATACTCACCTACCTTGGTGTGGAAGATTCTTATATTCACCGGTCATTACCTTCTGAGATGCAAACCATGTTGAATGAATCGACTATCAAATCAACATTAACACTCAGATGACCCACACATTCTAAAGATAGGCCAATCTTTAGATGTAGAACAAGAAGCTTTTACTTCTTTCCTCCGGACCATAACAACACTTTTTCTTGGTCCTATGCCGATATGCCCGTATTGACCCAAACATTGTGGTCCACAATATCATAACCATTCCTAATGCCAAACCCATAAAACAAAAGCTACGGAAAATGCATCCTCGCATTGCTCTTCTTGTCAAAGAAGAACTTCAACACCTTCTCTCGGTTTCCTTCATCCTACCCATTGACTATCCCCAATGGATTTCTAACATCGTTCCTATCACAAAAATGATAGGGGGACTCGCATTTGCATGATTTTCATGACCTCAACTTAGCTTTCCCCAAAGATGACTTTCCTCTACCAGAATTGACCAACTGTTGATCTCACCACTGCCATGAGATGCTATCACTCATGGATGGTTTCTCGGTTATAATCAAATATTACTCACTCTAGAAGATCAACACAAAACTACCTTCATCACTCCTTGGGGACCTTCTGCTATCGAGTCATGCCTTTTGGCCTTAAAAACATTGGTGCTACATATCAGCGAGCCATGACTTATATCTTTCATGACATAATGCATCACATATTGGAAGATTACGTAGATGACCTTCTTTCCAAATCCAAACATCAAGCCAACACTTGATAGTCCTTAAGGTCATCTTTGACCACCTCATCAAGTATTGTGTTCACCTTCAACCTAAGAAGTGTGTCTTCATGGTACTTTTAGAAAAATCCTTGGTTTCATCATTTCTTTGCATGGCATAGAAGTCGATCTTGCTAAAGTAAAGGCTATTCTCAAAATGCCTCCACCTACTAATCTCTTGTCAACTTCAAAGTTTGCAAGGTAAGTTATAATCTATTCATCGGTTTATTTCACAACTTTTTGACCATTATCAACCATTTCATCATCTCCTCAAAAAGGATGTCTCATTCAAATGGGATGATGAATGCCACAAAGCCTTTGACACCTTAAAACAATACCTTCTTCAACCACCGGTGCTCATTCCTCCTAAAGATGACCAACCCTTTTACCTATACATTTCTGCTACTGACCATTCCTTAGGTGCCATGCTCACTCATCACGACAAGTAACATGGGAGAAAAGTTTTATTACATAAGTCATACCCTTTTGGACTACGAAACTAGGTACACCCATGCTGAAAATCTTTTTAGCCTTAGTTTTTGTCGCCACTAAACTTCGTCATTACCTACTCAACCACAAAACCTTTTTCATCACTAACACTGATCCCCTACATTACATGTATGCACAAACCCTACCAACATCAACGTGTGTTACACGTTGGCTCATGCTTCTTGTAGACCTTGACCTCAAATTCATCCACCAAAAGTTTGTCAAAGGCCAAGCCATCGCTGACCAACTAGCAGATGCACCTCTTTCTGGGATCAACCCTCTAACTTTGATTTCCCAGAATGAATCCATTACTACCCTCTCTTTGGATGATACCACTTACCAGATGACCTTATTCTTTGATGGTTCCAAATGTCAGCGTGGAGGTGGTGCAGGTGTTATCCTCATTCCTCTTGATGGTGAACCTATGCCTTTATCTTTCAAACTAGATTTTGATTGCACTAACAACATCGCCAAATATGAAGCACTCGTATTAGGCCTTCAAACACCATCTCCCTAGATGTTAAATCAATTAATATATTTGGTGATTCCTAATTGGTTGTAAACCAAGTCAATGGTATATACCAATGTCATAATGAAATACTACAAAAGGTACAAATGTCACGTCGACATACTTTTGACTACCTTTGACCATTATGAACTTCAAACCACCCCACGTTCTACTAATAAATTTGCGGATACCATGGCCTTCCTAGGCTTCTCAGATACCCACTTCACCTTCTGAATCCAAAATATTTGTCACAATACAAAGGTTGCAATCACCCTCTTATTTATCTCATGAGGTCAACTCCATCAGAACCGTTGCACCTGACCCACGTGACCTTTGGTATAAGCAGTTTGACTACCTTTCCCTTTCCATTTTGTCTCTGATCTCACTCATAATGGACAACGCGCCTTTCTTAAAAGTGTCTCTCGCTATGTCATCATGGGTGGTCTTCTTTATAAATGTGGCTTTGACGGTATTCTCTTACGATGCCTTACAAGTTTTGAAATTCCTTACACCATCAAGGAAGTTCACGATGAATTTTGGAGGCACTTTAGTGGCTTAGTTTCACTAAACACATTCTTCTCCTTGGCTATTATTGGCCAACCCTAAACCGTGACTATTGTGACTATGTCAAACATTTGTGTGAAATTCCAGCAACATGCTAATCTTCATCACACACCTAGTCATGCCTTACAGGTCACACGAGACCTTTGGCCTTTCTCTCAATGGGGTTTGGATCTTGTTGAGAGATCAATCCTCATTCTTCACAACACCATCAATGGATTATAACCACTACTAATACTACACTAAATGGGTAGAAGAATTCATTCCCTCATTTCTACAAAAGCCGAGAAAATATGTGAATTCATCAACCATCACATCATTTGTCACTTTGGTGTTCCTCACCATCTCATCACTGATAATGGAAAGTAATTTAAAAACAAAACCCTACGAAAATTGTGATGCTTTTGGCATTCAACTTAGTTTCTCATCACCTTATTACCCACAAATAAATGGCCAAGTAGAATCAACCAATAAAACCTTGAACAAAATTCTTATGAAAGTAGTTGATGATATTGGGAAGGATTGGCATATGCACATTCCTTTCACCTTGTGGGCTTACCGCACTAGTATTCACACTTCGATTGCTGCCACACCTTTCTCTAGGTCTATGGTACCAAGGTTGTCTTTCCTCTCGAAGTCTAGATTCCATCTCTCTCGCATCTCACTACAAGACATGCTCAACGATGATGAATTTTACCAGGACCATTTGAAACACAACTTGAGTTATTAGATGAATGTTGTCTCAATGCTCTTGATCATCTCCAAATCTACCAAAAATGTATCAAGTGTGCCTACGATAAACGTGTCCATGAACAAAACCTTCCAGGTCGGTGACCTCGTCTAAAGGAAAATCAACATGTAACCAAAGAAGAGAAAAGTAAGCGGGGAAAATTTGATCCTAATTGGCTTAGACCCTATATCGTTACTCATGCCTATGGATCAAGGTGTTTATCGTTTGTCTTCACTTGAAGGTAAACCCAAACTTGAGCCCCTCAATGCCTTGCATCTTAGACCATTTTATTGTTGAAATCAAGTCCTATATCACCTTCTATCTATTGACCGCTCATCCCTTGAGTGTCGTTCACCTTCCATGTTACCCATTTTGAGGATCAATGACTAAACAAGAATCATGTGATTACCTATCACCTTTCAACCTTATCTTCAATATGAGTACCACAACTCTACTCATGGCATGATTCTCATGGATAATTTTCATCTTTTTTCAAAGATGGAATCCCATGGTCATTCATCACTTGAAACCATCTCTTTCATAGTTAACCTCTGTGTGCTATGGTTTTGTCTTCTAAACAAGAACCTAATCTTCCTCTATAGTCTTGTCCATGACTTAAATGTCCAAAAGTAAAATGGGATTCAACTCCTTGAGTCAAACTTCCAGAAAAAGATGACTCCCTCAAAAGGACATCTCTTCTCTCTATCTCGCCACTATAAATAGATTCTCCCTCGAAGGAAAACTATAAAAGTTATCCATACTACACATAGTCTATCATAAAAAAATGGGACTATCCTTGCAAAAACCAAAATAAAATATTCAAAATCTTCCCACATTGATCAACTTCACGAAGACCTCAAGGAGATAATATACTCATCCCATATAGACTTCTCGCATCGATCAGTCTATCAAAAAAAAAATAAATGAAGAAAATGATAACTTTTTGTCATGGACTTGCCTATTTTTATCATGGGTTTCTTGTTAGGTAAACATGTTGTTATACACTAAGTTACTAAACCACCCATTTTCACCTCATTTCCTTTTCACCCTAATTTCTATGCACACTCAAGGGACTTGCCACAACTACAACATTTCATGATCATGTGACTTTCTTCACCCTTAGAATAGTCCATTATGCAACACCTTTAGGGTCTTACGTTCATAAGCCCATCTTTGGTATGGTGGACTCATTAGGGTTCTTATCAATTAAGTGGCTCTTTTACCACCTCTTACCATTCACCTTTTTCATTACTTATTGATTCTCCTATGCAAGACTAGACCATCGAAAATACATTTTAAAATATTTCCACTATCACCTAAGACTCAACCATGCCTATGACCTAGACTTGACCATGCCTATGACCTAGACTCAATCATGCCTAAAACCTACCAACCCATTCCTCTAATTCATCATATTCTTCCCTAGCTTATGGGAGAACTACATTGGCTTGAGGCCCATTTTCGTTGGGGCTATGTAGGCAACACTCCTAGGGCATGGGGCCCTTGGAGGTTAGCTTGGACACTCTTTACCCTAACCTATTTTCCCCATTTTCCTATTCATATTCTATCTTAGTTTCCATTTTCTACAACACTTGGAAATTAATACAAACATACATATCTACCATGTTATCACATCATAAAAACATCCAATCAAGCATTTCACATTTCCATAATATCAAAGATTTTGGAAATATACACCATAACATACATATAACTCATCATTTATTTCCCATGTTACCAATAACTTGGACATTAAATCAAAATTAAAAACAAGACTCCATCATGCCTAAATGACCTAACTCCATCATGCCTAAACCGACCTAACTCCATCATGCCTAAATGACCTGACTCCACCATGCCTAAATGACCTGACTCCACCATGCCTAAACTGACACTTCACCATGCCTAAACCGACCCGACTCCATCATTCCTAAACCGACTTTGACTCCATCATGCCTATATGATCTCGACTCCACCATGCCTAAACCAACATGACTCCACCATGCCTAAACCGACCTGACTCCATCATGCCTAAATTGACCTGACTCCTTCATGCCTAAACCGACTGACTCCATAATGCCTAATCCACTTGATTTCCACCCATATACATATAACAATGAAAATTTTACAACACAAGTACATCATCCATCCAATAAACATCATCAACTATATAAATGGGAGAGTTTGTGTATCAATACATACATACATAGATACAAATAAATACCAGTATCTCAAAAAATATCATATACAACCTCACCATCTTCGGCATGCAGGACGATATATAGTCAAAAATCTAAAAAATTATCATGTACAACCTCACTATCATCAGCATGAGGCTGATATATATCAAAAATAAATAATCAAAATGACAACATCAATCGTCAGCCCATCTGATGTCTAGGCCGGTCTCATCTGTCTCCTCCTCTCCTCCATCCCGAGTGCCTTGCCATCATCTCTTCACCCTCTATGGATCTAGCCCTCGCCTCCACCTAGCTTTGTAGCTGGGTTAGGCCTCCGTGAACTAGTGGCCTCACCACGACCACTGCCTCGTGGGCTCACCGACCCCGTCTGTGGCTCACCGACCCCCCTGTGCTTTGCACTATGTGTGCAAGATCCCATCCTCTCACTCGAGGCTCATTTGTACCTTGTACTCTGCATAGGAAGGGACATCTATCCCAACAATAGTCAAATGATCCTGGTAGTATCTGGCCTCATTCAGGGCATCCTTAAATCTAGCCATCGGTACTGTTTGTGGGGGTGCCATAGGTCTCACAGTAACCTGCGAGCTCTTTCCTGCTACTGGTGGCCTCAACCCCTGTATCTGTGGCCCCTGCCCTTCTCTTTGTACCATAAGACCCTGTCCCGCTGCTGCATGTAAAATGAGACCCTGTCCCTGGGCCTATGAGGGTGCATGTGTTATGACCTAGGCCTGTAAGGCCACAATTTACACCTATGTAGTGGCCAACCGGCCTTACAAACTGCACTTATAGGGTGGCCACTTGTGCCCCATCTCGATCTCCACCCTGTGTGGGTGCTTGTCCCCGTGTAACTTGGGCATGAAGGTTTGCTACATGTGCTGTAATGTGGTAACCAATGCCTCGATCCTATCATCTCGCCCTGCATTACTCCCAGGCTATGTCAGAAGGGTAGCCACCTACCCCTGTAATATGTCCCTTTATACTATAATTATGGCTAGGTCAAGATGCCTTGGCCTCAATGGTGCTGCGCCATAGCTGCATTGCCTTGCCCACTAGTTGTTGTATCTATCTCGTAACTTTAACATCATCAATCCACCGGTCCACTGCATGCTCCTCCTACCCTGTTGGCATTGTCGGTTATGGTAGAGGCATAAGCCTCTCAATGTCATCTCTCTTGATCTTGCAGAATGGTGGAGGCACATCTTGAGGCAGCCCAAAATGTCGCTCGAACCTATCCACGAGTATCATCTCGTGCTCTCCTACATGGCGCCGCTCTATCCATCTCGAGCGATTCTGACTCATCTAACTCTACTTCCATCTACATGTATGAAGGGAAGCCAACATATGACCTCCAAATAATGTCCACTCTGACAACCCCTCTAGTATGTGCTTGTAGTATGCTACATTGTGTGTAGCCCTGACAAGATTGTGCTCTCTAACAATAGGCACCCAACGTCTATAGCCAACTCAAACCAAACCAACATTGAATGCATTAGGCCGGGCATATCAATTGGATGCACACATATGATTTTCTTACATGCCCATCCGTGAAGAAGAAAGGTACAACACAAAATAAACCTCCGTAGCCTCCCATAGGCCCATAACTCCCTATATAACTGCACCAAGAATGTTGGTGCCCAATAAAAATGGGTCCTCTCCTCCATCGGTGCTCGTAGGAATCTCCCACCCTCCACATCTAGCAACGCAAAACAACACACTACCTCCATAATTTAAACAACTAACCTCATCTCTTAAGGATGATCGGATACATATCTCCATAACTCAGGCTCACACTATGGAACCTCATCTCCACCATCCCCTCTCCAAAAATATTAACATCATCTCCTCTGATGCCTCTGAAGAAATCAAATACACCTTATCTCCCACTATAGGTAGCCACATGATCCTGTATACGTCCTCCAGGGTGACTGTGATCTCACTTATCAACGCAAATGAAATGTGTTGGTTGTTGAATCCCATCTGTTGATGAGTGCGACCATCAAGCTTGACTACCAAACTATGTGTCCGTGTAGTGTTGGACCCTAATTAGGTCGACGTCCGTCACGTGCCTCCACTCCTCGACGGTCACTCTCGATCATACTACTAGTAATAGTGGTGGAACTCGTCCCGCATCCGCAATCGGTCCCTAGCTTACATCCAACATGTGTTCAATGAAAAGTTGTAAAATCCATGGATTTGGGGTAAGAATCTCTGAAGAAACCTCAAAAGCTTTTAACAATCTGATCAATGGACCATGTGATAAGAAATGAGCAAGGTTTTCTTCTTTGCATACATTAATTCGAAATAAACATGTAAACTAAGCAAATGAAGTTAATCTCTATTCTTTGAAAGCTTGAAATAATGAACCTAAGAGGATCTAAGCATTCAATTATGTGTTTAAGAGAAAGAGATCTCCCCATTAATGGCTTCAAGGCCAATGGATCTTCCCTTTTACTCCATGTTAATGCTATGAAATATAAAATCAAATGCTTTTAGCTCAAATGGAAGAAGATGAAATATAATCTAAAGCCTAAACAAATTGTTATAATCTATGCTAGGAGGAAGAGAGAATTCTTAGGAAATGAGGGAGGGGTATATCCCTATTTATAGTTTTTGGTTTGGAAGAAAAAGGGAGATTTGGGTGTATGTGGGACAAAGGCTAAAGTCCAAAAAGCACTTTTAGCAAGTCAAAGTGTGATTTGACTATGTTTAGGGTATTTAACCTAGGTTAGACTAATTAATCTCTCTTAGAGAGTAATTAGGGTTCTGGAAGGGTTTTGAAGGGCTTAATCAATCCAATGAAGTGGATTGATATTCTAGGGAGCTAATAGAAGCAAGCTAGAAGGGAATAAGAAGCTAATGTAGTTAGAACGAGGCTATAACGGCCTGTTTGAATGGTTTATAAGAGGAAAAATGACCAAAAAGGTGTCGTGAGAGGGGAGTTAGATAGGTCTAATTGGCGGTGTGCCATCAATTTACAAAGGGAAGAAGCGTTAGTGCACCATTAGAAATAATAGTGTATTGATCAAACTACGGTGTCTACATTTTCCCCTCTTTGAGGTGACATAAGCTACGTCACTTCAAAGAAAGTAGACAAACGCAAACAAGTAGAATGTTTTTTGAAGGGGTAGAAGAAAAATTAATAGGATGAAGGATGACGAATGCCCCCTCGAGTGTTGATGGGGTGACGAAGAAACTCGATCGATGATTGAAAAAGAAAACAACAGAGAGAAGTGGATAGAGAAGATGAGAAACTTAGAAAAAAGGGATATTGAGCTATGCATAAATCAATTGCTATCAATACTTAATCATCATAATGCTTAGAATCCTCCTCATGGGTCCTTATTAAAATGTGAGCATGTGACAAAAGCGTAAAATGACATGAAAAGCCAAGATACAAACAACCATCCTGTGCTAAACAATGACCAACTCCATGCAACATACACAAATGCAATGCAATACGAGAAATAAACGAATCACCTAATAGGGAAATAAGTACAATCACACACACTTAAACCAACAACGTTTAAGATAGTTGCACAAATATTTTGTTATCGAGATGAAGTCCCAAATGTTCTGATAAATGACAAGGGTGAAGAATGATGCCCCAAGCAAGGTGTATTATGCAAGGGGAAAGATGGAGGACACTTGGGTCCCGCGAAAAAGCAATGTGCATGATGAAAATAGTACCAGGCAACTGATAGTGCCCTAGAGTACAGACAAAGTAAGCAACATAGCTTGTGTAGGTGATTGAAGATTTTGGTGATGCGCGAGTCATTGTTTCAAATGATTTGAAAACGTCAGCAAGATCTAGGATGAGTGCCATGCGATAGACACATATTTCAGCCGTAGATGATTAGCTTAACCAATTTTGAGCCATTTTTGAATTTTTAAAATTTTTGAAATTTTTGATCGGTCAGAAGAATTTCAAAAGATCTAAGATCTTCTAAAAATACGTGCAAGGGCGATAGTGGGAAGGAAAAGCTATCAGAAAGCTAGAATATATTCCCACAAGAAGAAAAATGGGTCGAGAATAATTTATTTAAAATAAATTAGTAAATAATTATCACGACGGGGAAAATAAGTAAAAAAGAGGAAAAGGCGAGAAAAGGGCACCTAAAAGGTTCGTAAATTATCTCAATGTAGCAGAAGTGACCGTTGGATGGCATGAAGTGCCCTAGCATGTGAAAATTAGTAAAAATAATTATTTTAATACAAAAATAATTATCATAGTGGATAGAAGAAGGTTAGAATGATCACGGTGGAGAAAACATGCCCCAGGGCATCGCGATGGGTTAATATACCCACCCGGGGTGTAAAACAATCATGACCAATTCATTTCTATTAGATCCTTTCAAAATTTTTACCGTGAGTGAAAGCGATAGCTCTGGGTGATATGGTGAGAATACCAAGGAAGAGGTGCGTGGATCACATCCGAGAGTACAGTGCGAGACCAGGCGGATGGACCTTTCGTGAGTGGCCTATCCCTCCTTATTAATTACACATTTATTGACTTTTTAAAGGTTTTTCTAGGGTAGGTAGGGTGGAATTTGAAGCATACGCATGGGCGTATGTGTCGGTTTGACGGTATGCACATGCATATGCGTCAAAATAGACATGGACGCGTACGTGCATCCGTTTACAGGAGGTAGGGATGTGTATGTGTACTTGTTTGGAAAAAGTGGGTATGCACACACGTATCCATTGGCAGAGGTAAGTACGCACATGTGTACCAGTAGGAAGAAATTTGATGACAGGGGGCGCATATGCGTTGGTCTAGGTTAAAACAGCCATGCGCACGCATGCGCATCAAAATAGGTGAGTAGGTGTCATACTGGTGCGTATGTATCTTGTCACAATGCTGTGCTAAGAGGAGAAGAAAGAGGTTGTGTGCGTATGCATCCGTAAGGGCATGTACACGTCGTTTAGGGCGTGCAAGTTCCAAAGGAGGCGCGTAGGCACTAGAATGAAGTGAGAAAAGATAACTGGCTAAAAATAGGAAAGTATAAAAAAATAGAGTAGAGTAGATTAGAAGAAAGGAATAATTAGTAAGTTAGATGTGTTTTAAGAATTATTTTTCCTTAGAAAAATATATAGAAATAGATAAGTGCCTAACACTTGCGTTGATTTTGCAGCGTATGTTACCCATTCTTCAGACTCGCGAGCACTACGGTCGGTTAGCTGTGATAGAGGCATAGTTTGATGATGATGATAGAGCGACTCTGGAGAGCCTTTTGCACGTGACAGGATTGTCTCATGTGGCGGAGATGCCACATATTACATTAGACCACGGCCTTTTGACAGCCATAGCAGAGCGATGGCACAATGAGAGTCAGTGCTTTCACCTCTCGACCGGGGAGATTACCATTACCTTGGAGGATGTATGGCACATCATGTGGGTCCCAATTTAGGGACAACTTATCGAGACTACGAGCTACTAGACTGATATTCAGCGACATATTATACATTTGTTCGGTGTCCCCATGATACCATGGCATGGGATGTCTATCAAATTATCCCGATGTATAGATGATCCAGAGTTAGACCGAGTAGTGGTCTATATGATGGCCTTTGTTAGTGGAGTTCTACTCCCTGACAAGACTAGTGATTCATTTCTGTTTGGACTCCTGGGAGTGATTCTTGGTTTGGTGGAGGGAGATACTGCTCTGGGGTTAGTGCATATTAGCACATCTATACTGGGACCTCCATTTGATCACTTACTACCGTCAGAAGATGGTAGGGCCTGCCCGTTTGTTACAGATTTGGGCATGGGACCACATTGCTATTGGTCACCCCTTAGGTGTTCTGAGAGTTTGGGCTCCTAATGAGCCTTCTACGATGGGCTGGGTCCCGACAGGGGATGATGTGCGACCGTTTATGGGAGTTACATACCACTACCGACGCGAGTTGGATGAGCTGTGGCAGGCTTCCATTGTATGGAGGCCTTATAGACATTTCCAGTGGCTAGAGGATGGTTTAGAGCTCAAGCACTGCTATCATTGAGCATTTTATCTTGGGTAGCCGCAACTATATGCGGGAGCTATACAGAGTAGATCGGTGCCAGAGGCAGTTTGGCCTTACCTAGGATGTTCCTGGGCTAGATAGATGGTATGCTCGTAGAGCCAGAGAGCATTTTGATATGGGTCCACAGATTACCCATGACAAAGACTAGCTTGATTTTCGATAGGTGGTACTGTTATGTGGTACCGCTTGCGGCAAATTAGAGATCTGGCACTTTGCGCCAGAGTATGGGCCATGGTACCACGGTGTGCTCCCATGCCGTTTGAGTATTCCTAGAGCGGCGTATGATGTCGGTGTGAGACCTCCTCTAGTGGGGCCTCTTAGCGGTGGCGAGGGTGGAGCTGATAGTGATGATGACGATGATGAGGGTGGGCCCGATGCGCACTACCATGTTAGAGGCAGGGGATAGGGTCCCGTGCCACAACACCACAGGACAAGACCCTACGCCCAAACCAAGACATTTTTATAGGGCAGTGGATATAGAGTTGCCCCCAATGGGCATTCCAATGGGGATATATACCCCTCTTCAGCAAGTACTTCCAGAGCAAGTCCCACCACTTGATATTCCGTGAGTAAGCAGCCCAGTGTGGAAACGAGTGCTCTTCTTCGGCAGAGTTACAGGTGGATGTTGCTATATAGTTACATGTGGCTAGTGAGAGAGACGCAACTAGGGCATAGGTACAAGCCCTCCCAACAGAGCGAGATGAGGCACTCGCCCAGGTTTAGATTTTAACGGAGAGGGATCAAACTAGGGCATAGGCTACCTAGGGCAGCGATAGTGCTTCATGGCAGAGTCAGATGCGAGAGATGGCCACACAAGGTGCTTAGATATTGAGCCTCCTACACCAGTCCCAGACTCAGGTGCAGATGGTTGTTGCCCAGAGGGACCATGCACAGGCATAGTCACAGGGCTATTTCACACAGAGGGATTAGGCACGAGCCCAGGTGTAGGTTATTACTACAGACAGAGATCGAAATCCTGCTACCTTGAGACAGGATTAGGATGATATTGGAAGGTTGATAAGCTAGTGAGATGCTACCCTACAGGAAGCTCTTGCTTCTGGAGATGTGGACCTAAGATGAGATGCGATGAGATCTGGTGGTGAAGCCATGTACTATAGAACCCTACTTCGGGCGGTTACGGCAAATCAACGAGTAGTATCATTCCAACGATCGGATGCGATGTGGTGGCTCCAGTGTCATGGAGATTAGGTTATTCAGTGAGATTAGTTAGGCAGCCCATACCCGAGCAACCATCTAGATAGTTTGGTGGTACCCTTGGTGCAGGTCAATCACAACCACCATTAGTTCGTCGACCAGGTGACAAACCTGGGAGCTGTGTATAGATATCTTGTATACATGCCTCTTATGAAGGCTGATTTTGATGTATAGTTGTGTATACCATTATTTTGATGACGCCTCGTGATGAAGGCTCGATTCTTTTTATGCATGCCCCTTTTTGATGGCATATTGTATCGATGATGTATTATTTTGAGTACCGACCTAGGATAGTTATACATGTATATATGGACATTTTGATGTATCATTCTATGATGTATGATTTTTTCTTTCTTTTATGTATGTGGCACACATTAGATTCAGAAATGTGTATATTTCCTACTTTCATTTTTGATGATGTATCTATATATAGCACCACATGATTTGGATTCATGATTGGTTTTTGAGTTTGTATTCTAGCACTTGAGATGATACTAGATGATATTGGTGTGGGGGGATAGATTTGTGATCATGCGTAACCCCTCTTGCCCCCATTGATGATACGATATGTGATGATTAGCCTAAGTATACATGCATGATGTAATACTTAGCATTTTTGTATATAAAGGATGTAGTGAATGATGTTAGAAATGTGATGAAATGATAGATGATAGATGTGATAACAAACAACTGTGCAAAACACACAAGTAAAGGTTAACAAAACTAAACAAATATACTCATACAAATAACACAAGAAACTACAACTAAACAAACATATGCAATAGCTTAACAAGATATTAAAACGAGATCTAATCTAATAAAATAAAAACAAACTTTAAAAGATGCACATAAAAATAAAGAAGCCTACAACAATTGTTTACAAGCATGAGAGTTCTCAAATGTATGTAATGCAATATGTAATTTAAATAAAAAAATATTCAAAATCAGATAAGAAAACGATCCATTTAAAGAACAAACAATTCAATGACTAAGTACATCAAAACTATACAAACCAACAACTAAAAGTAATTAAAGCACTACTTTGTTTTTCGGGACAACATTGACATATTTTCTAATGTTTTGGGTTTATCTCGAGAAGATAAGTTTTCACACTATGTTTTTCACCGTTGTCTAGGTTTCCCTAAGATAACATTGTGAGATGAATGTAGCTTTATCCTGAAAAGGAATATTTATAGATGTTTAGATTTTTGTGTATCATTTTTAAAATGTTTTTGTATTTTCCAAGGTCATGTTTAAAGCAATGTACAAGAACAAAGAAGCGTGGATGCCCCCAGCGTGATGTGGGAATGTACAAAAGGTAGAATGCCATGTGTGTATGTGTGAGAAGATGTCAATGGTGCATGTATGCTCAACATTGGATGGGAGTATACAAAGGTAATGTCCTCCATGCAGATATAAGAGAAAACAAACTAGATCATGGCAAGGCAAAGGTGGTCCTAGTAGGGTTCCTAGACCTAGCAGAAAAAGTCGTATCTAAAAAGTGGTAACGATTACTCGTCCTTCCGTAAGAGTAACTTGTGTCTCAGTGAATCTTCCTTGAGTGCCAAAAATTGGTTTTCACTCAAAGACCTGCCCATCTTGCGCCACAATTGCGTGGTTTTCACATGAGGACGACATGCTTTTTCTTTACTATTTTCTCATTTTTCCATTTTTGCTTGTTTTTTCTTTGTTTTCCAATTTTTAGTTCTTATTTGATATTCTCGTCATGCCTAAGCATAGAACCACTTCAGGTACATGGCGTTCATAGGTTCCGAAGCTCTTCACTGTCTAAATATGCAAGTTTGTAAGCTCCTGATCCATATTTTGCAATTACAACATAAGGACCTAACCATTAGCCTTGAACTTTCCTTTCTTTGCTCTTTCTTTGACAATGTTCTTATGATTTTCTTTGAGAACTAGATCTCCTACATCAAATTCCCGATGAATGATGCATTTGTTATATCCTCTGGAAACTCTGTTCTGATAGAATTTTAGGTGATTGAGCACTCTGATACACCTTTCATATAATAGTTCTAACTCTTCTAGGTGAGCAACTCTGTAGTCTTCATCTTTATCAAGATAGTCTCTGCGAGATATTTTCGGGAGGAAGCTCTTCTTCTAAAGATATGATGGCTTCAATTACATGAGACAAGTGAATATGGGGTCACACCAGTAGGAGTGTGGATGGAGGTACGATAGGCCCAGAGGGTGGGATGTATCTACAGATGCCAATTACGACCGGTTTTACTGACCATTTTCTCCATAATCTGTACAAGGGTCTTATTGGTGGCTTCTGCCTATCCATTACCTTGAGGGTAATAAGGGGTAGACCACTTAAGTTAGATATGGAAGCATTGACACAATGTTTTAACCATTTTATTTTTGAAGGATTTACCATTATCAGTGACAATGGCCAAGGGGATCCTGTAATGGCATATGAGATGGTTCATGATGAATTTTGAAATTTGCGCACCGGTGACATAGGTAAGAGGGACAACCTCTACCCATTTGGTAAAGTATTTGGTGGTAGTGATGATATGAGTATGACCATCTGATGAAGAAGGATGGAGCTTCCCTATGAGATCCAGGCCCCATTTAGAGAATGGCCAAGCGTTGCAATAGGCTGTAAGGCTTGTGCTAGCGCATGTATTAAATTTCCATATTTTTGGCATAGTTCACACTTCTTTACGAAGTTGCAACAATCAAATTCCATGGTAGGCCAATAATAGCCTACTCTCAATAGCTTTTTAGCTAAGACCATGCCACTAGTATGTGCTCCACAAATACCACTATGTACTTCTTTAATTGCATGGATAGAATCAAGTAACATCCAAACAACGAAGTAGATTCCCGTCATAGCCACAATGATAAAGGGTGCCTCTAGAGGGTATAATGGGCTATGTGGCAAATAAGGGATTTCTTTTCAGAATGGGTGATGTCAGGTGGAAGAGTGCCATCTTGTAGGTATTAGAAGATAGGGTTGTACCAAGGGGATAAAGGACCAACAACTTCACATGCCAAACATGACTCCGACATATCATATGCAGGTACCTGTAAATGTTCCACGAAGAAAGGAATCTTGCTTTCTTCAGGTGTTATGCGTAAGAGAGACCCAATAGTAGCCATAGCATCCGCGGATCTATTATGCGACCTTGGTTTTTGTTCAAATATGACTTGTGTGAAATATTCCTTCAAATTTTCAACCATTTTTTTATACGAGAATAAGATTCTCATCTTTAACCTTGTACTCATCATTAACTTGTTTTATGATAAGTTGAGAGTCTCCAATGACTCATAGTTGTTTGATGTTCCATGTAATAGCTAGCTTGAGGCCAGCGATGAGTGCTTTGTACTCTGCAATGTTATTTGTACACGGGAATCCCAACTGGAATGCTCATGGTATGACATCACTGTTGGAGTGATGAGCACCACTCCTGCTCTGGATCCATGAAAGGTAAAAGATCCATCAAAATGGACCTGCCATTCTACGGATTCTTCAATATACATCATAGATGCATCTGGTAAATCTAAGCACAAAGGTTCCATTCCTGGGAGAGGAGCTTCTCAATTGATCAACCAGTACCTATCCTTTTAAAGACTTCTGATTCACAAAATCAATGTCAAATTCACTCAAGAGAATGATCCAAAATTAGCCATTCGACTTTGTGAGGGCGGGTTTGGATAAAAGGTACTTGAGAGGGTCCACTTTGGATATGAGCTTGGTCTTATTATTCAGGAGATAATGGCGAAGCTTTTGAAATGTGAAGACAATCGCTAAGCAAGCCTTTTCTATTTGGGGATAATTCAACTCGTATGCAATCAAGGTGTAGCTAAGATAGTAAACAACTCTCTCTTTATGGGCTAAGTCATAATGGGCAAGTAATGCACCAATGACAAACTGGGTAGCAAAAATGTATAAGAGGAGAGGTTCATCGGGGGTAGGTGGCATTAGTACAAGTGGGCTAGAAAAGTACTGTTTGAGTAGTGCAAAGGCTTTCTGATAGTCAGGTCCCCAATTGAATGTGACATCTTTCTTGAGAAAATGAGTAAAGGGGTGGCACTTATCCACAAGTTGTGAAATAAAGTGATGGATTTCCTGAATCTTTCCTTGTAGACTCCTTAGTTGCTTGAGAGTGGTAGGTGGTGGCATTTTTGTGATAGCCGTAACCTTTGTAGGATCCACTTCAATCCCTCTTTGTGAGACAATGAACCCTAGGAGTTTTCCTGATAAAACACCGAAGACACATTTCTTAGGGTTCAAACGAACCTTATAGTCTCGTAGACGCTGAAAGATACACCTCAACACTTCAGGGTGTTCTTTTCTACTTTTGGATTTTGCTAGGATATCATCAACATAGTCCTCCATGATGTCACTTATCATATCATGGAAAATAACTGTCATGGCCCATTGATAAGTAGCCCCAACATTCTTGAGCCCAAAGGGCATGACTTTGTAGAAAAATGTTCCCCAAGGGGTGATGAATGTTGTCTTATGTTGATCTTCTTCCACAATTCGTATCTGGTTATAACCTGAAAAACCATCCATCAAGGACAACATTTCATAACCAGCTATTGAATCGACTATCATGTCGATGTTAGGTAGGGGAAAATCATCTTTTGGACATGCTTTTTTAATGTCACAGAAATCCATGTAGATCCTTATGCCAACAAGTTTTTTCTATATTAGGACTATGTTAGAGATCCATTCTGAATAGTCAATAGGTTTAATGAAATCAATAGCTAAATTTTTTTCTAATTCTTCTTTGAATAAGAGCACCACCTTAGGATGCATCTTTCTCAACTTTTGTTTGATTGGTTTGGCATCTGGGTGCACAACGAGGTTGTGCACAACTAGCTGTGGGTCCAAACCAGGCATATCTGCATATGTCCATGTGAATATGTCCACGTATTCTTTTAAGAGATCTACAAAGGTATTTTGTTCCTGAGTTGAGAGTGAAGCTCCCAATTTGACTATTTTAGGTTGCTCCTCTGAGCCAACATTGACGTTGATTATTTCCTCAATAAGCATTTTAGAAGCATCTTCCATCCGCATAGGATCAAGGGGAAGAGTAAGATTGACCTCATGTGGTAGTTTATGATCATCTTTGAATGGATAAATCACTTCATCTTTAGACTCTTCGTTCTGCTTGTCTATGAGTTTATCAAAGAGTCATCACTAAGGGATTTCTGTTGAGCCTTTTGTTTGGTTTCTTAGAAGTAGGTGTAATTTTATTTACATCCTTTTTATTCAACTGTCCACACATTTATACTTCTTCCCTAAAGTAGGCACATGTGTCTAGTTGAATCTTAAATCCCTTCTTGTGGTCTCTACCCAGAATAAAGTCTCTGAGCCCCATGAACTCTACAAATGCCTCATCATTTTCAAATAAATCTAGGGGCATGTGAAGTTGTTGATCCCAATCTATAAGTTCAATATATACAAGGGCTACTGGATATTTATCTAGGGGGATGGATTCGAATAAGGTAAGGACTGATGAATCTGGGAATAGGTTCATGGAGGCAAGATCCTTATAAAGGCTACATTGGGAATCTGCATCACTATCAGAATAAGATGAAACATCTTCATGTTTAGAAGAGGTGGCATCATTCTCAGAAGTTAGAGCATCACGGGGCCTTATTGTAAGGCCATGTTTATTGGTTTTAAATTGAGGGATAGGGATAGGCTCCAACCGGCCTTGTGCATTAACGCCACATCAAAACCCACTATAGCCCATGAAAAACATCATGCGGGGACCTTTGATGTACTGAGGTGCTTGATTGCATGAAGCCATGGTGCCTTCTGACACTCTACTGGTAAGGTCTTATAACATCTTCTCCTCAAATAGGAGACCACTATGGAAAATTTTTTCCAACAGTTTAGGACATTTCTCGCGGGTGCTCTTGAACTAAAAGTAAGGCTTACCCCTTGTCTTGGGGATACTGATAATTCTGATATCAACAGAGCCTGCTCAAGAGTGAATGGATTACTTGGGCCATATTTTGCTAATGTGGCCTCCCATGAAGCAAATGGATTGACCAATGAGGGAAAATATTGATTGAAAGGCATGAGGGACTCTGAATCTATTCGTTTTTTTATAGCCTCTGTTTGTAGAGGGACAACAACATCCATAGAAGGACATTCATAAGCTGCACGAGAAAAATTGTGCAATGCCCTACAATGTGTGAATGGTTCCAGGTCGCCCAAAATGGTAACCACCTGCCCTTCATGACATAACTTGATGCATTGATGAAACATTGATGGAATAGCTTACATGGCATGGATCCATGGGTGTCCCAAGAGCATGTTGTACGGAAGGTCCAAGTCAAGGACATGAAACGTTGTGTCGTGACATGTTGGTCCTACCTCCATGGGAACCACTATAGTCCCTATTGACTCTCTTTCTTCATTGTCATATGTTGTGATTGTGATAGTCTTAGCACCTAGCTCTTTTTATGAATGGCCTAGCTGCTTTACCAGCTTCAAGGTGCAAATATTCAGACCAGATCCTCCATCTACAAGTACTCTTTTGATTTTGTGACGGGTAACCACCACTTCGAGGTACAATGGAAAGTTATGCTCTAGGTTGTTATGCGGGATTGTAGCATAATCAAAGGTAATACGATCGTTAGTGTCTAAGTGTGCAATCATGGCTTGAAGGTTTGTGGGGTCTACCTCTGTGGAAACCCCTGAATTTTGCAAAGTTTTGTACAATATGTTTTTATGGGCATTAGAGATCTTGAGGAGATCGAGAATAGATATCCTAGTAGGTGTTTTCTCTAATTGTTCTATTAAATTATACTGACTTTCCTAAGGGACAGGCGTAAGATCTGGTATGATTAAGAGGGAGCGTCTCGTCTTGATCGCGTAACTCTTTTCTAAAATCTGAATGGTGTTGATCTGTTCATTAGATGAGCTAATACATCCAATGAGGGAATCATAAGGAATATCATTTGTAGGGTACACATAAACAACAGTCCTATAGTCGTTGGAAGTTTGCCCTTGATCTGGTTTTCTTTTCTTCTTATCTGCATGGTCAGGAAAAGGTTCTTTATAAATACCCATTTTTTTATTTGAACTTTTACCGTCTCAGGGGGAGACTCCACGAAAATCTTCCCTTCCTCTATGAGGTCTTGGATATAATGGCGCAATCTCAAACATCTATCCGTTTTGTGTCCTTTGACATGGTGGAAGTCACAATATTCATGGTCTTTGAACCAAACCGGTTTTGGAGCATCTTCCAGATATGGTACTATTGCCATTGGATATTCTACCATTTTTGCACCATCTAATTGTTTTAGGATGGTAGATAAGGATTCTGTCAAGGATGTGAACATATGTTTTGTAGGTGCTTTAGGATGAGGTCCTTGCGAAAGCTTTAAGAGTGGGCCTGTTTGTACGGCTTGGACTCTCTTGGAGTCTGTAATGCCATCACCAACAACATGTTTATTCTTATTGAAGAATTTAGGTTTGTCTATGGATTTGGCTTCATGTTTGTTTTTAGTAACAAGTTTAAGCATTCCCTTGGCAATGAGCACTTTCTTAATTTGACTACCTTTCTCTATGACTTCTTCAAAGTTTGAGCCATAATGCATTTGCAAGTGAAAGGCTATTTCTAGGTTTAAGTTAGGAACAAATATGCTCACTAACTATTTTTCTGGTAAGGCACAAGGAAAGCGACTAGCTAACCCACGCCATCGTTGTAAAAATCTTGCAAATGTCTCATTGGGTTTTTGTTTTGTGTTACATAGATCATTCATTGTGATGTCACTCTCCATATTATAGGAGTAATGCCTTACAAATTTCTCTGCTAATGCGGGCCACGTTGTAATGGAGCCCTTGGGTATGCTA
The DNA here is from genome assembly GCA_018340775.1 of Taxus wallichiana var. yunnanensis. NCBI lineage: Eukaryota > Viridiplantae > Streptophyta > Pinopsida > Cupressales > Taxaceae > Taxus > Taxus wallichiana. The sequence goes on from CM031236.1 coordinate 265,814,930, forward strand.
TAGAACCATTCCAATCCTATCACTCCAAGGCTGCGGGAAAGAGTCGTACTAATAAATTATCGCTATACACAACCTCTTGGAAAGCCATGTAAAAATATTTTATATGATCATGAGGATCACTTTTGCACTTATATTTATCAAACTTAGGAACGGTAAAGTGTTTTGGGAAAGGTTGTTGTAACATGTCCTTATCAAAGGGGTAAGGACATAGTTCTTCATACGAATATTTTCTATTTTGGCCTACATTTCCTTATTGTAATGTAGTAAGTGTATCTTTCATAGATTTCAATTCCTCCTGAATGAGTTGCTCTTTAGTAGGCGATATTGACCTTTGAGCCTGAGTTTCCTTAAAGGTATAGTCTATATGTGGATCAAATTGAAACTCGTTAAGTTTGTTTTTGTCTTTGTCTTTGCATATGTTTTTTCTTGAAGAGCCTAGGTTTGTTAGTTTTTGACTCAACTTCAAGATCTATTTTTGGAGGATCTCCTCCTCAACTAGGGGGTCCTCTTCTTCATCAAATTTCAGAGGAGGGGAAGCCTTCCGCTTAGTTTTCACTTTACGTGAAGCTTTATAGTGAGGTTTCCGTGATGGTTCACCTTCCGCAATGGCCTTATGTTGCCCAGAAGTGGAAGCGTACCCCACATCGAAAGGATTATCTAGTGTCTAAGATGAATCTTTGTTCTCCTAGGTTAGGTTTAATGACCTTTGTTTCTTCTTCGTGCTCGTGTGGAAGTTTAGCTCCTAATGCTAAGACTCTTGCGAGTACTTGATCTTTATTATAATATAGGAGTTCATCAAATCTACTTAGGTCTAACCTTTGTTGTTCTCCGAAAGAGTCTGACTCTTCTCCACTATGATCAATTAATGTCTCTGTATCTTTGAATTGAGAGAAAAGCGGTCCTAAATTGTGACCACTAAATGGGAAGGTGTCGAAAGGGTTTTCTCCTATATCATGCTCATTTGATTTGGCTATCATTTTTATGATTTTAAGCATCACTAGCGGACGTTTGTATGTAGCTAGCGTAACCCCTAAGTGTATGGTTTTCTGTAAGCTATTCAAGGTGATGTTGGAATTATACTACAGTGTATCCTAGATGTAGTGTTTATGCAATCATCTTTATCAAGGAACACTCATATGCACACCTAAATGTTATGATCACTCAATTCGTTGTTACCAAGTCTATGCCTTGAAATCATATAGCGACAATGATGTATCAATATGTAAGTCAAGTTAGAACTCCAATGAGGTCTAAGATCGACGACATGATCTTTGTCATGATCCCTCGTCAAGGTATACCTAAAACTAGCTTGAATGCCGATGAAAGCCGAACCGTCTAAAAATGGAAGTCGTGAATAGATATAGCGTAATAACATCATCGTGATACATTAACCGAGCAAGAAAGGTGTTAGTACCATGACAACTTTATTATGATATATATAAGGTATTATCGACACTTTTCAAGAAGACTTAGATGATATCGAAACTAAAACCAAGTGATAAGTATAACAAGGAGTTTTTAATCGTGTGAGCAGTGTAACCGCGCAATAAGGGGACTTATACCATCTTCTCACAAAGTGAGAACATGATGTAAGTACTGAGATTGTACATCTAGGATGTGAACAAAATTATCAACTCAAGAAGAGACAAAAGATGAACCGGACACACATCGGTGAAGATGATCTTGAAATCAAGATGGACAGAATTTTATCAAAGATACAAAAGGGTACCCACACACTTTAGACATTTAACAACCCAACCATAAACATGGATGGGCGTAAACGGACAAAAAAGTGATGAGCACTATCTCTGATAAAAATGTGCAATGTATGCACCTTTCTCACCCCAAACAATGGGTAGTGAGAACGCAAGGGTATTTGATCAAAAGAAGGAAACAAACCAAGTGCCACTTAGGCAGAGCTTCACCTCGTCTGAAGACAAGAATAAAAATAAGCAAAAGTGGGACGTAGTTTAGTTTCGTGATGAAAGACACTTAGATAAAACTCATAAGGGTTATTTTCCTTGTTCAACAAACAAGGTTTAGATTCCAAATGAGTTTTCACTTCATGATGGCTTGACGCAACAAGGACTAGTAAAGTGGGCTCCAAGAAAAAATGGCTTTCCTAATAAGTTCTCTCAACTAGGTGTTACAAAGTTATCCATGAGTGGGGTGATTTACCCAAATAGTCCCTTGCCTATCTTAGGAGTATCTCGACTTTTCCCCCTTCAAGCACAGTGGGTAGTAAATGCATCCATCGTGTACTTTTAATAGGGTCACGATAGGGAAAACTTGTAACTCTAACTCATAAGGCGTACTAGTCAAGTGGGTAAGCGGAGCACTTCCTGTTTCATTCACAAGGTTACATAGTGGTGGACTACTTTAGGGTTCCTAGAACCACCCCAATTGTTGTAGCTTAAGGCATTATGCCAAAGGGGTTATGTTCTAGTTGAGCGTATAGGACGTACGCTCTTACAAACCTGCAATACAATGTTTTGAGTATGGTGTGTTTTTTATCTTGCTTAGCTTAATGTGGTTTCAAGTAGCACACTGTTTGGAAACCTGTAAGAACACGTGTATTAGAAGGTTTCTATTTTGTCTTTGACGCCTTTCTTTGATAAGCGATAGGTCATGTAGACAACAATTTGTTAGTAATTTTCCAGTTCGTAGGTTGATGTCAAGAAAGAGAGTTTTTCACTTTGCTTTTGATTCCTAAGATCGCCAAAAAGGCGCGAAGGAAGAGCATACGCAACGTGAAAAGTTCTACTGAAATCACATGAAAGTTTTACTTCAACCTTTATAAAATAAGTGTTTCTTTGAACAATTTATATGAGTTTTGTATAAGTGTTTTTGATCTCCAAGATCACCTTGGAAGATGTGAGGAGAGAGCATACACACTTCTACAAAGCTACTTCTAAGCCAAAAACACTTTTAGCTATGTAAACTAAATTTTTTAAGGAAAACACCATTTCTTTAATTTGTTAGTCCTAGAAACCTACAGTAATGGATCAGAGAAAAGATTTTGCAGACTGTAAAATTTTTCAATTTTTAATACAGACACCTGCGTGCCTATACTGACACCAGCACTTCCCAACCGACGGATACGCGCCCTACTTAACGAGTACGCCTGTAGTAAAAAATTAATGAAACCTAATGCAGTAAAACATAGATGCTTGCAACATGATAGAGATGTGCCCATATTGACATAGGCACTCGTGTTCGCGTGTACATACCCAATCCTGAAACAGAAACTCGTAAAATTTTTACATAGTCAGATCAATTACACATATGCGGCTAGAGAGGTGGATATGCACTCGAGATGACGAGACGCGGTGCGCGTCTCTGTAGAGAGAAAATGTACAAATGATGAAGTCCTCTGACAGGTACATGCTTGATCCGACGGGTATGCTAGGGTTTCAACGTGTACGTGCCCCTTGTTTTACACCTACGCGCACCCTATGAAAAACCTGCAAAAAACATGGATTTTCAAATTTTCAAGAGCAAACAGGTTAGTTGTTAGTCAAAGTGTCCTATTTCTATATCAAACCCACAAAATACATGTAAATGAAGGTCATTTATCTAGGGTTAGAAATAAAAATGAGGAAATAACAAGTGATTTGACCCAAAAACTTGAAAATGAACTTTGAAAAACCTAAAAGACCTCCATTAATGGAGGATGGACATAAGTGTCCCACCGAGCGTGCCAAATGTGTTCAATGAAAAGTTGTAAAATCCATGGATTTGGGGTAAGAATCTCTAAAGAAACCCCAAAGGCTTTTAACAATCTGATTAATAGACCATGCGATAAGAAATGAGCAAGGTTTTCTTCTTTGCATACATTAATTCATAAATGAAGTTAATCTCTATTATTTGAAAGCTTGAAATAATGAACCTAAGAGGATCTAAGCATTCAGTTATGTATTTAAGAGAAAGAGATCTCCCCATTAATGGCTTCAAGGCCAATGGATCTTCCCTTTTACTCCATGTTAATGCTATGAAATACAAAATCAAATGCTTTTAGCTCAAATGGAAGAAGATGAAATATAATCTAAAGCCTAAACAAATTGCTATAATCTATGCTTTGGAGGAAGAGAGAATTCTTAGGAAATGAGGGAGGGGGTATAGCCCTATTTATAGTTTTTGGTTTGGAAAAAAAGGGATATTTGGGTGCATGTGGGACAAAGGCTAAAGTCCAAAAAGCACTTTTAGCAAGTCAAAGTGTGATTTGACTATGTTTAGGGTATTTAACCTAGGTTAGACTAATTAATCTCTCTTAGAGAGTAATTAGGGTTATGGAAGGGTTTATGAAGGGCTTAATCAATCCAACGAAGTGGATTGATATTCCAGGAGCTAATAGAAGCAAGATAGAAGGGAATAAGAAGCTAATGTAGTTAGAACGAGGTTATAACGGCTTGTTTGAATGGTTTATAAGAGGAAAAATGACCAAAAAGGTGTTGTGAGAGGGGAGTTAGATAGGTCTAATTGGCGGTGTGCCGTCAATTTGCAAAGGGAAGAAGCGTTAGTGCACCATTAGAAATAATAGTGTATTGATCAAACTATAGGTGTCTACACAACAAACCACAACATTGTTAAACCTTAACCGTACCCAACGTAACTCATAACCAACCAACCTATTCCCAAGACCCTCCCTACTTATTACCCCGTAACCACACCCCAACCCCAAAGACTACCCCTTCTCCCCTTCCCAATTTCACATCCCTCCACTCATCCCTATTGGTACCTATTACCCTACCCATTCTCAATATACCCACCTTTATATCTCATTGTCTATCGTTCCCTCCCACCTTATCTCGGTTTGTCAACCTATTTTCCTTAGACACGATCGACATCGATCACTATTGGCAGACATCGGTCCATCATAACTGACATTGGTCCGTCATAACTTGACCGATGCCAACCAAGGCCAACTAACGCCACCAACCCTTGACCAACGCGTCGGTCCACATTGCGGCGTTAAAATCCACAAACCCTACTTTAGTTCCCACAAAATTCTCAAATCTGACCTAAATACCCATTCTAACCTACCCAAACCTATCCTAGCTTCATTCCCACTCCTATTTAACCTACATTGGACCTTCCCACCCCTCATTTCCTTCATTTTTACCCATAACTTTCAAAAATTAAAATTTCACCCAAATTTTAAACAAAACCAATTTTACCAACCTATTTCAACAACAAATGAAGGATCGGGATCGAATCCTACCTCATTATGGTGTCTTCGTCAATGGAGGTATGTTTGGCCATTACACTGATGGTTCACCCAAACCCTTTCTCACCTCTACCATCACCAAATCAACTCCCCACCTCGTAACTAATAAAATCACGTAAACCTATCTCACGGACCCACCAACAAAATGCCAATCACTAGCTCGAGGATTGCCAACTCAACTCTCCATCTTGTTCTATCACTTTCCAACTTTCCACCTCTCCTTTGTCATTTTCTACAATTGGAAAATGACAAATGATTCCGTAAAAGTGGAATTTTCCTTTTTAACCCCAATTCAACATGACCGACATCAGTCATATTTGTGCCCTAGCCAATTGACATCGGTTACCATATAACCGACATCGGTCAACCCTTATAGCTATTTTCCCTTGCTAAGATTCTTTTTACTTGTAACCATTATTGCTCAAACACCTTTTATCATTACAGACACCTATTGAACCATACCTATAAGCCCACACTACCCCTACATTTCCTTAGTTGCGTCTTAGGATTTGTTATTTTACCTATACCTTGGCCTTACCCGTGCCATGACCTATTTTCTTGAACCTGACCTACTTGGTGTGACCATTGACCTTATGTACTCACTATACCTTGCAATGTTATTACCTATGTTGTTTTAGCCTAACAACCATACCTTTCCTATTTTCGTGCCATTTATCCCGACCAAACCTTTGGTGTTTCAAACATACCTACACGTTCTTGCACCTGATCTACATTGTGTTTCCGGACTATATCCGATACCTTGGATACCTGAATCACTTCACCCTTGTTTGGATAAACCTATCGACCTTAGACGATGTAGATTTTGTAAGCTCTTTAACCTGGTACCGTGTTGCAATCTATACGTGTGCATGCATTTGATTTTCATTACCCATTACCTAATTTTGATCCCAACCTATTACCTATTACCCAAATTGACCATCACCCTTTCCCATAGTACTCATACCCTTCCACACCTACCTCCACTTCCACCAACTCCACATTTGTCAAACCACTCATTGATTTTGTATTACACCTCATCAGTGCCTAGTTTGAGGGGGATCATCTTCACCCACACATGGGGCAATCACTTCCTATTTTTATCAACGTATCTTACCAATACAAGCCACGTAACAAAAAGGGGCAAAATGTAGACACCAAATTTGGGTCACACCCCCTTCTCCCCACATGTATATTAATTTAATTACCTATAATTAAATTAATGCCCACTCTCACAATATTCATTATTTAATTACCTTAATTAAACTAATTTCCACCTCACCTAGACACCTCACCCCACCACATCACCTAGACACCTCATCATAAACCTATTCTTAGCATGTTTCCTTTTTACTAGGACTCAATATCCACTTGCCATAGCTAACTAAGACTTAGTCCTACCTACCTTAATTAACTAAGACTTAGTTCAACCCTAAAATCACATGCCTATTCTTCCTCTAACTCGTATTCCTTCTTATCTCGAGGGAAACATTCCATTTTTATCTACAAAAATGGACAGAGTTGGCCCAAAATATTGTCAAGATTTGTCATTTTAGCAAACCTAGGATTTCTCACCTTAATTGATACAAGTCAACCCAAAATCGATGCCGATCACCTAAACCATTGTTGGTTACCATATATTCACTTTGGTAACTTTGTTTGAGGGGTTGGAATAATTATTCGAGTTTTTGAGAAGAGAGATTTGCATGCAAGCATGCACCAGAGCACTCTTGCACATCTAGACTTCCTAAACTAGCACCAAACACCGATACGAAGGGAAAAATTCATATTAATGTTCTAGGAAGCACATCCATGGCACTCGATCACCTATTCCATGGATCAACCATCACCTCCATCCATCCACTAGGTCTCTGCAATTACAAGTAAGTAAATTTGGATCTACACCTTCCAATATTTATTTAGATTAGTTTCTTCATCTCTGTTTGGGTGTTCTAGTCTCCCTTGCATCCCATCATCTCTCACCCTTATGTCAATACATCCACATAATCACCTACAACCTCTCAACCCTCTATACCCACCTCCAAACATCTCTGAGTATTCCCAACACCTTCATCAACCTCACCATTCTCTCTGTCTATTCTTTGTCCATTCTTTGTGATCACAGAGAATCACCAAAACCAAACTTCATTGAGTTTATATTAGCACGACCTTATCAATGCCGCTTAACCTAAACCATTGTCAGATCTATCCTCAATTGGCATCGGTCATACTAGATCGCATCGATCTTTGTGTCTAGTAAATCTATCTAAAATAGCAACCTCATACCTTTTACCCAAACAACCCAAATCACCTAAAGCCTGACCTTGACCTATCCCAACCACCTTATCTACCTGTCTGACTTCCCAATCTGATCATGACCTAGCATGTTAGATTAGATTTACTTATTGTACTTGAATGAGACACCTAAATCATATCAACTACAGTAGTATATTATTGGTTTGCATTATTTATTGCATTAAATTGTTTTAAACAGTGGATTGACAACCATCTAGGAAGTATCACACTTCCCAAATCTAGCATACGCTAGGCAGTCCATTGACATATATTGTTTAATACTCCTCTTGTGGTCTTGTTTTGTATTCATAGGTAGTTCCTCCTAGCAAAAGGAAGTTCTCACAATCAAAATTGGATTGGGAAATCGGGGCACGGAAACTCTACCTTCCACCTTCATTCATAGGTATTCCTCCTCACCCTTAACTTATCTATTTTGCTCTTATGTATGCACACTATTCGGTGAAACACCCATGCATATAAGGTAAGCACATTGATTTCCGTGCATATATATATCAATCAATATATTACTCAAAAGGCATCCATCCACAATAGCATTCAAAGTGATTTCCTTATCGTAGTCTAAGCTATGAGGGGGAATGTTTGCATGCAAGATTTATCTTCTAGTCTCACTACTTACGTGCAAAGTGTTTCCGTTTAGCCAATTCCCTAATAATGGAATGATATTCTCCTAGTGTAATATTTTTACACCTCCTTCAAGTCATCAATATCGAGTTTGGACCATCTATGCTTTGCTTTATTTTGTTCCATTTTCCGTGATCATAGCTCCTTTAAATATTGTATTTCACCCTAAAGATTTATGAGTACTGCATGGTTTCTGATACACCTACTTCTAATGTACGGGATCTGAGAACTGTGCATGTAGAACCTCCTCCTTAGTGATGGTAGGATTCTACTATAATGCTTCTTTAGCGCGCACTACTTCAATGTGGATAGTGATCTTTACGGGTAGTACCTCATATTTTGGTTCTAACTTGGACATCTACTTATTTTCCACTTGCACATTGTATCCTAACCATCCCTACGCCTTTGTTTTCTTATTTATGTTGCTTACTAAGATGCTCATATAAGTCCGGGAATTCTTCATAGCTATGATTCTTTCCACATAAGGAACAAGTAATATTTCTAGGACATTTCTTCCGTAGTGGTTAGGAGATCTACATGTATAACACGTTCTCCAAGGAAACTCACCTCATCCACCACCTCGGCCTCGTCCTCCAAATCCACCACAGTATACTCAACCTCTACCATGACCTCCTTTAAATCATCCTTCATTTCGATCATAGCGCACTTGATTGTGATCCCAATCATGATGCCCATTCTTTCCTTTAGAGTTATCTGAGACTCCTGTCTATCGCACACCAATATCTATAGCATCATGGATCTGACCAATTAGCTGGTAGTATTCTGTATCATGAGTCATGGACCTGTAAATTTTATAATAGCAAGAGACGTTCTTCCTTATTATGTGTTGAAAAAATGGGAAGTGGCTAACATCATGGTTCAAATGACATATCTCACAGTCGAGTAATAATGAACGCATTGATCTGTAGGGACAACTATCCTTGGTGTAACCTTCTACTTCATAATCCATACACCAAATCCCTGTGCGCATCTCATTTTATGAATTTGCTGATATTTTCTCCAACTGCTTTGCTATAGTTGTAATTTATGCTTATGAGAATGGGATGAATCCGGTTTCTATGCTTCGATTGCCTCGGTGTGTAAAGATTCTTCTAATGCTTCACATAGATCGGTGTATGTCTTATGTGATAATGCCCTTCTAAAAGGTGTAATCAGACCTCCAATGAACCATTTTGCATGTGTTGGGTTTTAAAATGGTACTTTAATCAAAACCACGCTTAAGGGACAACAAGTCCCTCTTTTTTATGGGAGAGGTTCCCTTATCGAAAGCGAAAGCAAGAAAGCTTATATATAAATGTATAAATTTCATCTTATGGTTGGACTTATGACATATTGAAATGCTTTTTACCAAAATAGCTTATCAATACAAATGAATAGAAGAAGCTGAAGAAAAGTGTGTGCAATGGAAAGTGGAAAAAGCTATGGAATGAGGCTAAATAACCTCAAAGCTTTGCTAACTCATCCATGCACCATGAGATTAGAGCTAAAAAAGAAAAATAACATGCAAGCATTATAAATTTGAAAAAAACATCAAAAACTAACATGTATACTACTCTCTACTCTATGAAAGCTTAATGAAAGTGAACCTAGTTAGATTCTAAGCAATCAAATTGTGTGTTGTTTACTCCCAAAAATAGTGAAGAGATCTCTCCAAGTTGGCTACATGGCCAAACTTTAGATCTTCCCCTACTAACTATATTTGGAATGGATGGATGCAAGATGAAGGAGCTCTCAACAATGGAGGATAGCCAAGATCAAATGCCTATTAGCTTGACTAATGCAAATGAGGTCTAATGCCAATATCTCCAAATGTGAGAGAGAAGGACTTGTGAGTGAAGTTGTAGTTTGAATGGGTAGGCTTAGCCTTGTATTTATAGTTTTCCACTTGGGAGAATTTGGAATTTGGGTGCATGTGGGACTAAAGCTCAAAAATCACTTTTAGATTAGATTAGGATAAACATGCTTTAGGCTTAGTTAAGCTAGGATTAGGCTAGTTAAACTTGATTAGCAAGTGATTAGAGACTCATTGAGAGTTGGGAGGGTCTGGATAACCAATTATGACTGATAGATAGCCTACGAAGCCAATAGAAGTGGTCTAGAGAGAACTAGGGAGGTTCTAAATGGTCAAAAGGAGGAATGTTTAGCTAATAAGAGAGATATTAGCCAAATAAGCTGATTATAGGAGGAATATGACCAAGAAGGTGTCGTAAATGGGCATTCGAGAATGGAGCGAAGTATGGGGAATTAACGAAGTGTCATTAATTGATTGGATTGGATGAAATACTAAGTGTAAGCATATTTTAGGTGTCTACAAAAAGAAAAGATCGAATGTAACAAAGATTTTCGAAATATAGATATCGAGTATGACCCTATACATACTAAGCAAGAGTGATACAAAATAGAATCATTCACATTCACAACATAAGATATCATTCCACGAGACACAAATTTCTAGAAATCATATCAATATGAACACAAATTTTCTTATCACAAAAGATAAATGATCCACGAATTTCAAGTAAGCAAGAAGAGATAATAGATGAAGATAGAGAGAAAGGGGAAATTATTCTATATTGATTGCTTTCGATTCTATTTACACTTCAAAAGTATCAGAGTCCAACCTTTTGCAATGAGCCAAGCTCTTACATTTATAGATGAAGTGAGAAGAGGAGAAGAAGAGAAGGAAGAAAAATCTGATTTGGAACCTTAACTACCAACCATCAATGCCCCTGCAAATCTACCTACAATCTATCAAATCTGGTTCAACATGTCTTTGGCGTCTTTGAAGGAAGGACAAAAGATCAGTTCAAATTTGATCTAGTTGAAGTAGTCTGATCACATATTAATGGCACAAAAGATGTTTTCTATATTTTCACCCAAATCAAGATATCCAGTCAGTTCTCCATGTCTATTTGGCGTGTTGGAGAAGGAAGTATGGAAGATTGGATCAGATCTGGGTAGTTTAAGTGATCAGATCCCATATTAATGGTGAAAGACATTTTCTAGATTTCCAACCACCAAAACTTGACGAAAATAATATTTTATGCTTCCATGGAGTATAGGAGACCAAGATCTTTCCAAAAGTATAAAATTTGTCGAATTTTGAGCACTGGAGAGAAATTTATGCTCATTTGAATATTTGAATCAAACCCGTACAAAAATGGCGAAAATGCAAAAATGGATCTGTGGGCCCGAAATTGAAATTGTGCCTTTAGCGTAAAAGATGCAAAGTGCAAAAGTTCCCCGCAAGCCCGCAACTTCATATTTTGCATTTGGGTCTGACACGTGGCTTTACCTGAGTGGTAACAGAGTCATGGCTCACTTTAAAATTTTACTTCTTTTGGAAACAAGGCTCAAAGTCTCAAAGTTCTCCGTTGGCCCGCCTTCCCGCTTTGAATTTTCAATGTGGGCTCAACCTTTGAATTTATCCCTTGGGTATGAGTGGGGTTCGACTCATTTTTAACTTTTCTTCTTTTGGCAATAAAGCCAAAATTCTCCAAATGCTTTGATGACCCGCCTCCATGTTTTTAATTTTTAATGGCTCTATCCCTTTTCTAGACCTTGGACACATGGAAGGTTGGTGCTTGTTTGGGGAACCACCTTTGGATTTGACCTTTGAAGGTGCATCGAAGAGACACGTGGCTCCTTCTCGCGGCTTTTCTTTGTTTCTTTGTGTTTTGGCTAAGTCCCTTTTGTTTGGTGGGGCCATATGTCTAACCTTGGACACATGGAGGCTCAGCGCACATTTGGGACCTACCTCCAAATTTTTCCTTTGAAGTTGCGTCGAGCTGACACGTGGAGGCTTCCATAAACCCTTCTATACTTAGCCAATTCCACATATGACTCTGTCTCCTTTTCGGACCTGGGACACATGGAAAGTGACACTTTTTTGGGGACCGCCTTTGGCTTCAACCCTTAAAGGCACGTCGAAGAGACATGTGGCTCCTTCCACAACTTCTTTTATACTTAGCCGATTCGGGCCTGATGCCCATTTGACTTCTATCAGACCCTAGACATGTGGAGGGTTAGTGCTAGTTCAGGGTCTCTCTTTGGGCCACACCTTTGAAGTTACGTCGATGAGGCACGTGGAGTCTGGCACATGTTTGGGGAACCACCTTTGGCTTCAAAACCTTGAAGGTATGCCAATCGACACGTGGCACCGTTCGCGATCTGTTATACTTAACCAATTTGGGCCTGCTCTCTCTTTTCTCCATTTTTGGCTAGGTTTCTTCTGCTTATTTAGGAGTGACTATGTTGGGTTCTGGACACATGGAAGCTTCACGCTTGTTTGGGATTTGCTCTATATTTCACCTCTTGAAAAAGCGCCGAAGATACATGTGGTTATTTTTGTTGGCCTTAGACCTTTCAACAACTAATTTAAATTTTTGAGGCTCTAAACAAGTAGAGAGTTGGCACATATTTAGGGCCTATCCCTTGGTTCTCACTTCTGAAGTTACACTGATGAGGCATGTGGAGGCTTCTACCGAACCTCTTATACTTAGTCGATTAAATGGCCGGTTCGCCCCTTTTTTGACCTAGGAAACATGGAGGGCTGCGCGCATGTTTGGGGTCTCTACTTTTTGCACCATACCAAAACTGCGCTAATGAGACACGTGGTACCTTCTCGGCCTTTCTATACTTAGTTGATTTGGGCCTCGATTGAACACTGCCTTTCTTCATACAAAACCAAAATTCCAAAAGTGACCCAACGACCCACCTTCCCGCATCCAATTAGAGATTTCCACGTACTCGTAGATGGCAAGGGTCAAAATTGATAGGGAAGATACGCACGTCATTCATGACTATAGAAAAATATAGAGGAGAATCTCCACCATTTACACTTGAAAAACAAACTGCTCCTCGTGGAAAGAAGAACTATAAATAATACTAGGCTCGATGTGATCCATAGCCATAGAAAAGGATTTGACAATTTCATTCGAATGGAGGAAACAATTTTCAAGCATATGGATGGGAACCATGTAGTCTACAAGATTCTAAATTAACAGGGTGAGCTTGCAAATTAGCACCCACTTCTTTAAAGCACATTTTTTCTCTCTTTGCAGACTTCTCACTCTGCTCAAATCTCTCTCAAAGGCACCAACTCAATTTTTTTGAAATTTGACTTAAAAATGAGGGGAATTTTGAGGGTGACAATAATAATCGGCTCTTTTTGGAGATGACTTAGCTGGGATAGAGGAACAAGGAAAGATCAAGAACCATAGAAAAACTTTGGGAAAGTAGACCAGTGCCTTATCCATTGGGCAAATAGAGTCAAAGGTAAAACCAATACAAAAGACAACACACACAAAAGGGAAACAAACCAAAAGGAAAGACAAAAAAGAAACAAAACACCACACAATATATACGGAAAAGCACTACCCAATCACCTAGGAATTGAAAAACTTCAAATATTGCCCACTATAAGGAAGTGGGAGAGAGGATCCATCCATATAATCCAAGTAGAAAGAATTTTCTCCAAAGAAAGTGTCTGATTTTGAAAGGACCAAGCCAAAGAGAATAAAACTTACCATGGCTTCCTCAAGGTTCATGTATTTTGTCCCACAATAGAACAATGTCTCCCACTTGAAAATATTTGGGTCTAGCCTTCTTATCAAACAAAGCTTTCACCTTCAGTTGATGAGCTGAGATCCTATCAAAAACTTGCATCCTGTCTTCATCCAACTTTTAGAGATACATGATCCTCTTGTCTAAGGAACTGGTGAAACTTGAATCCTTAATAACCTTCATTAAGTGCAAGGTTGGTAATTCCACTATTACTAGAAGCTGAGCTTCAACACCATACACCACCTGAAATGGAGACATCCCAATTGCTCTTTTGGGTGTAATTCTATCTACCCAGAGAGCATCATAGAGCTTCTTGTGCCAATTCTTTTGAGAGTCATTGACAAGCTTCCGAATGATGGTTACCAAATTCTTATTTGTTGATTCTTCTTGTCCATTCCCTTGGGGGTAATAGTCTAAAGAATGAGTAAGGGAAATTCCATAACCATAGTAGAAATCCATCATCTTAGAAGAAGAAAAATTTGAAGCATTATCAGTCACAATTTTGTTTGGTACCCCAAACCTTATCAAGATGTTCTCCTTGATGAAATTACACACCACCTCAGAAGTAGTGCTTTTGAATAGAATAACCTCTACCCAATTTGTGAAGTAATCTGTAGCATTTAGTACATGAGTATGTCCAACACTTTGGAAGGTGGGTTAAGAGTTCCAATGAGATCCAATCCCCACTTTGTTGAAAAGGTTCATCAATCATTACTAGTTTGAGTGATAAATCCACCAACTTAGGTCTCCAAACAAAAGTCTAAAAGCTTCACACTCACCTATCCATTTTGATGCATATATGAAAAATGTGGTCCAATAGTACCTTGCACGAAGGATATTATGGGTAGTGACAACAGAAGAGAAATTCCCTCCACAAGCTTGATCATGAAAAGTTGAAAACAACTTCTTCACATTTGCTCTTTATCCACACACTTAAGGAATCTTCCATCAATGCCTCACTTGAACAAAGCATTTTCCCATAATACATACTATGCAGACCTTAGCTTAATAGATCTCTTTTCCTTAGCACTCAAATGGGATGGAAACTCTCCATAAGTAAGAAAATGTGCAATATCAGCATACCACTCATTTGTCAAACTAAGGGAAGATAACAACAAGAACATCAACTACTTTTGTGGACAATTCTTCATCAGCCCCTTTAGCAATAAGCTCACACAATCCTTTACCCCAAAATAGCTTAGTTGGTTTGATATCAAGGTCATATTCTTGGACCTTTGCTACCCAATTTCCTCTCTTAGTTCCAAAATCCTGTTGTGTAAGAATAGACTTGATGGTTGTATCAGGTACAAGCACAACAGAGTGAGAATTAAGAATATAAAAATGAAACTACTTGACAACTTAGA
Organism: Taxus wallichiana var. yunnanensis; assembly: GCA_018340775.1. Classification (NCBI taxonomy): domain Eukaryota; kingdom Viridiplantae; phylum Streptophyta; class Pinopsida; order Cupressales; family Taxaceae; genus Taxus; species Taxus wallichiana. The sequence continues at coordinate 265,830,041 of CM031236.1, forward strand.
CCACTGTAAAAGCATGTTTCTCCATTATAGTATATTTCAATTCATGAGTTTTCATAACGTAGCTCATGAATGCAATTGGAAGTTCATGATCCTTTGAATTTCTCTGAGTTAGCACAATAGCCAAGGTACTCTCTGTAGCATAGCAATAGATAATAAAATCCTTGTTGAAATCAGGACATGCTAAGATGGGAGTTTTAGCAATGGCTTTCTTGATATCTTTGAATGCTTCCTTACCTTCAGAAGACCAACCAAAGGTTTTCTTTCCTTTCATCATTTCATCAATGCTCATAGCCAATTCTACAAAATCTAGAATGAATCTCCTCAAGAAATTTATTTTGCCAAAGAAAGAGTGAACACCATTTTTACTTGTGGGAAGAGGAATCTGTTGGATTACTTGAACTCTTTCTGGATCTATCTTGATCCCTTCTTTGGAAACAATATTCCCCAAAAACTTGCCTTTAGTAACACAAAAGACAGACTTTTTAGGATTGAGAGAAACTCCATGTTCTTTGCATTTTTGAAGGAATGTTTCCAGATGCTGAAGATGATCTGCCCTTTTTTTGGAAAAAACAATCAAATCCTCAAGTACACAACAATACACTTTCCCTTTAGACCCAAAAGCTAAATCCATTGCCCTCTAAAGTGACACTAGTATTGATAAGACGAAATGACATTATCTTGTAGGCAAAGGTTCCCCAAGGGTAGTAAAAGAAGTCTTGTGATGATCTAGGTACTGACTTCCAATTAATTTTATCCAGAGAATCCATCTAGCATAGACAACATCTTAGAGGCTGAGACAACTTGCAAAACTTGATCCATCATGGGGAGTGGATAGTTGTCTTTTAGAGAGGTCTGATTCAAATTCTTGAAATCTACACATATGTGAATCTTGCCATTCTTCTTCTGACAGGCACAATGTTGGAAATCCATGTTGAATGATGTATAGGGAAAATAATCTTGGCTTTTAGTAACTTTTGGATCTCTTGAAAAATAGTATCAACAACCTTAGGATTATACTACCTTTGCTTCTACTTGAAAGGTTTGATCCCAGGTCTCAGAGGGATATAGTGTTGCATATTCTTTGGTTGAAAAGCCTTGAGATCATCATATGAATATGCAAGAACATCAACATACTTCTTTAATAGGTTTACTGCTTTCTTCTTCTCTTCTTGAGTGCAACATTTTCCAATATTCACCACCTTGGGTTCATCATTGCTTCCAATATTGACCTTCTCATACTCAACATATTGTCGAGTCCCTTGAGAAGATTCAAATTTGATGAACCTATCATGTTTGACAAATAGATCTTCTAGGCTCACCAAAGGCTTTAGGAATATTGTTACCATTTAACCTAATACAGCTATCCCAATCCATTTCTTCCTTGATATCTTCCTTATTAGAGGACACATATTCTCTGGGCATAGTTTCACTTCCTTCAAAATATAACTGATTGAAGTTATCTTTAAGCTCCAAGAAAGAGAGAAAGTGTTGATCATCATTGAAAACCTGCCAGTTTCTTGCATTATCTGGCACACTAGGCCTATGAATCATTTCAATGGTAAATTTCTCTTGAGAGAAATCTAGATGGGGAATCAACAAAGATCCTGAGATAGCTAGAGAATCAACTCTAGTATTCTTTTCTCTTAGCATTACTTTAATTTAGAAAGCATCAAGGAATTCAATGGAATTCCAAACAAAATTTCTATAATGTTTCAATCTCCTATTCTTGACTTGGTAAAGATCCCTCACCTGCTTCACAATCAGCTCTGCATCACCATGAGCAAAAATATTCTTTACCCCTCTTTCCTTTGCCATGCTCAACCCAAGGATGAGAGCCTCATACTCAGCTATATTATTTGTATTTTCAAAATGAAGCTTGAAATAAAATGGATGAATCTTCCCTTCTGGAGAGATTAACACCACACCAGCTCTAGAACTAGCTGAAGAACAACTTCCATCAAACTCCAAAGTCCAAATTCCATTAGGATCATGAATCACTCCCTTAGGAAGACTTGCCTCATCCTCTGACATAATCATATAGTTGCCATGCCCTATATCTTCATAGAGTATTGTGCTTTTGGATCATCAGTCTTTTGCACAATGTATTAAGTCTATTTCTTAGGTAGCAACTTCTTCATTTTTCCATTAATTGGGATCAAGGCATGTGACCAGTCCATCTAAATTTCACCTCCTACCTTTTTACAAAAATTCCTACTCAGCAACATACCATATGAGGGAGGAATATCAACTACCAAAATAGTGGTTAAGACCCTTTTCTCTTGAAAAGTAGCGAAGGAAAATTGTGCATCTTTAATCCTTCCAACCAAAGGCACTTCTCTACTCTCCATGGAATAGTAGGAACCAAAGGCACATGTTAGAGTCAGGCCCAAAGCATGAGCTACTTTTGTAGGCATTACATTGTCTGATGCTCCTAAGTCTATAACACAATTACTGAGTTTATGGCTAGCTATGAGAAGAGTCACATAGAATGGTTCAATTTTCTCATTAGGGAAGTGATTGCAGCCACAAGGCTTGGTTGAGGTGAGGAAGAGGGAGTGGGAAAAAGACATTTAGAAGTATTAGATGAGGATTTAGATTTGGAATTGACAAAGTTTACCATTTTAGCAAAGGCTTTTGGATGGGTTTGGTAAAACTCTGCCTCTGAAATTTAGATTTTGGTCTTTTTGAGGTGATCAATAATATCAAAAGACTCGAAGGTGGATGGTGCATCACTACTAGGAACAGGAGAAACCTTTGATTTATCAACTTTAGGAATTAAAAGAAAAGAAGTTTTGGAAATAGAGGCAAAGGAGGAGGATTAAAATTACTCACCTTTTGCGTGGAGCAAATGGGAATATGAGCTCCTCTTCTTGTAACCACTGGAATAGTTATAGGAAACTCCTTGGATTTCTTAGCAGGCTGCACTCACTTTTCTTTTTTGTTTGTTTTCTCTTGAGTCATAACAACATATGACTCACTATTCATATCTGCCACTCTTTCATCATATTCATCTTCATCATCGATACCTTCAGTGGTGAGGAAATGAACTTGAGATCCACCAAGCTCTTCCATTTCTTCATCAACCTCTTCTTCTGGGTCTTCAAAGTCTTCATTAAATTCATCCTCATCAGTTCTTGAACTTCACAAGTTGCATTGACTAGAACCTTGATAGGTGGGCCTTCAATAGCCAATTTATTCTGAGAAGGAGGTAACCGGTTCCTAGGCTGAAAATTCCTTCTTGGAATATCTTGATAAGGAGTATGTTGAGCCAATTGTTTCTTGATAGCAATGAGATCATTAGCAAGCTTCTGTACTAACTGATTAGAATTGGCTCCAGGGAAGATGAAGAAGGAGATGCTTTAGATTTGGAGGGTTCTCTTTTCAATTTACATGACATGATTAAATCATCCTCAAAACTGATAGCCAATCTCTGATCAACATCCAAAGTTGCAAGGTTAGATCTCCTCAGTGCATAGCTTACTTTAGGTAACTGAGCATTGAGGAAGATGCACTTTTGGATTTGATCTACATGATGAGTGTTCTGTGGAATTTTAAGAACTAACTTGTTGAATTTAGCCACAAACTCCCTCATGGGTTCATGTGGTTCCTTCTTGATATGAGAAATTTGAGCTAAGAGAGCATGCACATCTTCAATAGGTTTGAAACGTTGCTCAAACTGAGTTTGTCAAGGTGGTCCAATCAGTAATTGACCTAGTAGGAAGATGATAGAACCAATCAACAACATTATCCTGCAATGTTTCCACAAAGATCCTGATAGAAACATCTTCATGTTTGACCCCAAGAATCCCACATGCAACAATGAAGGCTGTAATGTGTTCATTTGGATGTACCTTCCCATCACCTCAAAATTTAGGAAAACCTTTCCTACTACTCATGGGTAACTCATTCAATGGTTGAGGAAGAGAAAGGGGCCCAATCCATTTCCCCCAAGGCAGAGGTGGCGCCATTTGTGGGAAGATTTTCTGAAGGGGAACTGAAACACCAACAAGTATCAGAGTAAGAAGATTAGGGACTGAGTTGTTCTGGAGGAATTCTATTCTTGGAATTTCTGTCTTTAATAGGAAGTGTGCTTATAGAACGAGTTCCTCTGTTCCTTCTTGCTGAAAGAAGAGAGAAGTTTTGTTTCTCCAGAATTTGAAAATGAGAATCTTCAACCCCAAGAGATTTCTTCCCATGTGTATATCGTAGAGTCACCAGGATCAAAAATGATCTTGAAGTTGTTCTTTTAAAATGGATATGTTTGAAACAAAATCTCCAAAGGAATCACCAAAAACTTTTGGGTTTTAAAATGACACTTTAATCAAAACCACAAATGATGGGACAACAAGTCCCTCTTTTATATAGGAGAGGTTCCCTTATTGAAAGTGAGCACAAAGCCTATATACAAATGTACAACTTTCATCTTATGGCTGGATTTATGACATTTTGAAATGATTTTTACAAAAATAGCTTATCAATACAAATGAATAGAAGAACTAAAGAAAATAAAAGAGCATAATGTAACAATACTTTCAAGAAATATAGATAGCAAAGTATGACCCTATACATACTAAGAAAGAGTGATACAAAACATAATCATACACATTCACAACATAAGATAACATTCTATGTAGACATAAAGTTCTAGAAATCATATCAATAAGAACACAAAGTTTCTTATCACATAAGATAAATGATCCACATATTCTAGGTAAACAAGAATAAATAATAGATGAAGATAGAGAGAAAGGGGAAATTCTTATGTATTGATTGCTTTTGATTCTATTTACACTTCAAAAGTATCAGAGTCCAACCTTTTGTAATGAGCCAAGCTCTTACATTTATAGATGAAGCGAGAAGAGGAGAAGAAGAGAAGGAAGAAAATCTGATTTGGAAGCTCAACCACCAACCATCAATGCCCTTGTAAATCTACCTACAACTCAAATCTGGTTCAACATGTATTTTTGACGTCTTTGAAGAAGGAAGGATGAAAGATCAAATCAAATTTGATCTATTTGAAGTAGTTCGATCACATATTAATGGCATGAAAGATGTTTTCCAAATTTTCACCCAAATCAAGATATATTGCCAGTTATCCATGTCTATTTGGCATGTTGGAGAAGGAAGTATGGAAGATCGGATTAGATCTGGGTAGTTAAAGCGATCGGATCTTGTATTAATGGAAAAATCCATTTTCCATTTCCAACTACGAAACCCTACCGAAAATAATGTTTTATGCTTCCATGGAGTAAAAGAGACAAATATCTTTCCAACAAGTATAAAATTTGTTGAATTTTGAGCACTTGAGCGAAAGTTATTCTCATTTGAATATTTGAATTGACCTGTACATAAAAATGGTGAAAATGCAAAAATGGATCCGTAAGTCCAAAATTGAAATTGTGCCTTTAGCGCAAAATATGCAAAGTGAAAAACTTCCCCGTAACCCTGCAATCCTGCAACTTCATATTTTGCATTTGGGTTTGACACATGGATTTACCTGAATGGTAACGAAGTCATCGCTCACTTTATAATTTTACTTCTTTTGGAAACAAGGCTCAAAGTCTCAAAGTTCTCCGCAAGCCCACCTTCCCGCTTTGACTTTTCAATGCGGGCTCAACCTTTGACTTTATCCCTTAGGCATGAGTGGGGTTGTGACTCATTTTGTAATTTTTCTTCTTTCGGCAATAAAGCCAAAAATCTCAAAATGCTCCGATGACCCACCTCCCCACTTTGACTTTTTAATGGCTTTCCTTTTCCAGACTTTGGACACATGGAAGGCTGGCGCTTGTTTGGGGAACTACCTTTGGCTTTGACCTTTGAAGGTGTGCCAAAGAGACATGTGGCTTTGTTCGTGGATTTTATTTGTTTCTTTGTGTTTTAGCTAAGTCCCTTTTGTTTGGCGGGGCCATATGTCTAACCCTGGACACGTGGAGGCTCAACGCACATTTGGGACTTGCCTCTATATTTTGCCTTTGAAGTTGCACCGAGATGACACGTGGAGGCTTCCACAAACCCTTCTATACTTAGCCAATTCAATGGTCGACTCTATCTCCTTTTTGAACCTAGGACACGTGGAAAGATGGCGCTCATTTGGGGTACCACCTTTGGCTTCAACCCTTGAAGGCACGCCAAAGAGACACGTGGCTCCTTCAGAAATATTTTATACTTAGCCAATTCAAATCCCGATGCCCATTTGACTTCTATCGGACCCTAGACACGTGGAAGGTTGGCACTATTTCAGGGTATCTCTTTAGGCCGCACCTTTGAAGTTATGCCAATGAGGCACGTGGAGAGCTAGCGCTTGTTTGGGGAATAACCTTTGGCTTTGACCCTTGAAGGTGTGCCATGAGACATGTGGTGTTGTCCACTGATCCTATTATACTTAAACGATTTGGGCCCACTCATCTTTATTTGTTTTTTGTTTGGTTCCTTCTACTTATTTAGGAGAGACTATGTTGGGTTCTGGATATCTGGAAGCTTTGCGCTTGTTTGGGGACCCGCTATATATTTCACCTCTTAAAAGAGCGCCGAAGAGACACGTGGTTCTTTCTATTGGCCTTATACCTTTCAATGGCCAATTTAACTTTTTGAGGCTCTGAACACGTGGAGATCTCGGCACATATTTAGGGTTTGTCCCTGGGTGTCACTTTTGAAGTTGCTCCGATGAGGCATGTGGAGGCTTTTGCCGACCCTCTTATACTTAGTTGATTAAACGGCTGTTCTCGCCACTTTTTGGACCTCGGGACACGTGGAGGCTTGCGCATGTTTGAGGTCTACACTTTTGTGCTCCATACCAAAAGTACACCGATGAGACACGTGGAACCTTCCGCGGTCCTTCTATACTTAGCCGATTTGGGCCTCGGTTGAACATTACCTTTCTTCATACAAAACCAAAATTCCAAAAGTGACCCGACGACCCACCTTCCCGCATCCAATTAGAGATGTCCACGTACTCATGGATCGTTAAGGCCAAAAATTGACAGGAAAGATATGCATGTCATCCACAACTATAGAAAAAATACAGAGGAGGAGAAGCTCTACCATTCATGCCCGAAAAACAAATTTCTCATCGTGGAAATAAGAACTATAAATGATACTAGGCCTCGATGCAATCCATGGCCATAGAAAAAGGATTTGACAGTTTCATTCGAATGGAGGAAACAATTTTCAAGCATCCAGATGGGAACCATGTAGTCTACAAGATTCTAAATTAATAGGGAAAGATTGCAAATGAGCACCCACTTCTTCAAAGCATGATTTTTTTCTCTCTGCAGACTTCTCACTCGACTCAAATGTCTCTCAAAGGCACCAACTCAAAATTTTTGAAACTTGACTTAAAAATGAGGGGAATTTTGAGGGTGACAACAACATGCTTTGGTTTGTGTGAATATCATAAGAAAGCTTAGATAAAAGCATTTTGAAATGGGCATCATACTCCTTGACACTCTCAGTAGTGCCTTGCTTAATATCCTTGAGTGCACTTATACTCTTGCTTGAACTCGGGATGTGAAACTCCTTAAGGAAAACATCTTTTAGTTATGCATAGTCTATGCAAGTTTGATCGTGGTCAAACTTTTTGTACCATTGTGTGCGTGTCCATGTAACATAGTTATAAATTGACTTGCTATGTGCTCGTGGCCATGATTCCCTTTACGCGCCACATTATTTCACACATGTACACGTGTTCAACAACATCTTCTATACCCATATATTATGGAAAATAAAGAGACATCTTCATGTAAATATTATGGGGTTGGTGTGGACCTTGCCCACCTAATCCGAACCTCTTGTGTTTCCTCTACCTCTAGAGCCACATGATACAATGGAACTAAAACCACCTATACCTCATGATCCTCCACCCATAGCCACAGTGGACCATTGGATGTAATTACATGTGTCCCAACAAAGTAGTCTTGAATTGAACCCCTACAATACTGTGAAGTGTTACTACTCCCGGAAGTGAGTACAAAATTCTACACACTCAAATTTTGTGTAGATGATGCACCTGAAAAGGTACCCTAAAACAAAAATGAAGGCATTTTCCATGCCAATGATGTACTTGCTATGTGACTTACTCATGTTCTCTCACTGCCTAAATTAGATTATTGACTATTTTTCATACTAGATAATGGAAAACCAAATGCAAGTGATAGGTTGTCAGGTAGATTGAGATGCACGCCGATGGCCCAGGTCATCTTTGTTGGTACGGTTCCATGTGAGGTTGAGGGGGTTACCTATCATGCTTGCCCAAATGGGGAGTTCCCGATGGATCTCGGATCTATGCCTTCTACGTGAGCTCCAAATCCTTCACGATCCATTCCTCTCCTCAATGCCATTCACTCTACAACATTACATTGATTCTCTTTTTCCCTCTCACGTGCCTCATTATACTTAAGCCACCTTTCTTCTCTCTACCTTTCGATGCTAGGTTTGCCATCTTTCACCAAACCTGCTCCTACCCCATGTATGGTGGGGTTTAGTTAGCCATTGATTTGCTTTCCAAGTTCATGGTTACCATCAATATTTTGATCACCAATGGAATGCCTTGCAAGTAAGTTCCCCTGAGATACCATAAAAAATTGAATTCTGCTACCTCTAGGCAAGAATAAGTGGAAATTGAGTATTCTAGAATATAACTATTCAGAACACCATGAAACCAACTATCCACAATGCATGTCCAAATCAGATTAGCATCATAAAGGTCTTGAAAATTTTCCTATATCTAGAAAAGTGTTCGATACCTCTAATCCATTTTAGACACATAAGTAACCAGCCACTCATATAGTTCTACTGGAAAAATAGTGAAGAAGCTCTCATAAAAACTATCATACAAATTTTGTTCCACCCATGCACATGCGTTAAACTCAAATCCAGTGTTGAACCTCCATACGTATTATTCTTCTAGATCATGTATCCACTCCTCAACACTTGTGAGAGTCAACCGATATGTATTCATCGTGAACCATCCTGAAAACAACTGAAAAATAGGTCCCATCAATAGAACCAATGATGCAACCTAGAATTTACCAGTAATAACCCACGTGCACTGGCACATCACTCAGCCTAGACTGAGCACTCACCCAAAGTGCGCAAAGGTACCAGGCCCCTCTTTAGGGTTGCTTGTGTAGGATGTTAGCAAGATGAAGAGTTAATGTATTTAGATCCATAATTAGTATAACATTCTACAGAGCATATTCCAAATCTAAATCTAAAGAGTGATAGATTTAAGTAATAGCCACAATGCATTATTCCATGCAAGATTTAATTGTAACCATGTTTAACACCTTGAATCAGTCAATACACTCCATTATATTAAACACAATAAATACACATAAGCTTCTTACAATACCATAAGCTCATGCGCACATCATATTTGGCAGCATAACTTCACAATAACTTATATCCAGTCCTACATAGTCCTCTCTATACTACGCAGATCACTACATATTTATAAGGGTGGGGACTTTCCCTTCACCACTTACATAATTCCCAAAATAGGTCACATGCTGAAAATAGCCATGTACCTTTACAATAATAGACACACATGCAAGTGTGCTAATAATAGATCACTTCTAACGCGCGAATAACTCTATTATTAGCTTGAACCCATGCAAAGTGCTTAGTAGATGCTCTTCCTCCTCATCATCTACATCTATAGGTTTGGTGGGATTCGAGCTGATACATTCTCCACTTTATCCTTTCCCCTAGCGGCCCAGGAGCATGAAATCATTCTCTACATACTTGTTACCCTCAAACTTAAGTTTAAGTTGAAGTTATATAAGCATGGATCTACTATCTCCAATAACCAAACTCATAGGCTTCATACTTATCATATCTGAAATTAGGCTTTCAATATAGGAAGTCCGACTTGGATATACATGCGTCTTCCTCGGTGTGTGATAGTCACACTACCTTGTCTCGAAATTTTTTTAGGTGACACGCAACAATAAAATGGTGGACTGATGCACGAAGTAGCACGTTGTAAACACATACGATAGTTTACACTAGGGGCTCCAAGTCCCTAAAAATCACGCGATGTAGAAGTCTTTGGTATACCACAAATTGACTGCTTTGTCCACCACCGAAGGTAACTCCTTGGGGATGTACCACTCCTCTTCAAATGCTGCGTGGAGCTGATCATACCACATCTCTGCCCTTTTCTTGAATGGCCCACTCATTGAACCTTCACACAAGTACTTGTCAAATCTTTTCGTAAGGGACTTGTTTTGCATGGGATACTCCCAGCTCTTGTTCTTTGGCCCATCAGGCATTCCGATCTCCATAAACACAAGGGATGATATGATAACATCAAAACTAATTTTCTCACCTGTGTGCTCTTCCTTGATAATAGGCTTTGTAATATAGCCTGATATGTTGTAAATTATTCCCTGTGACATTCTCCTTGCAATGTGTAGCCACATTTTATTCACCTGTGACCATCTCTCTTGATCATTTAATTTGGTCACTAGATGTGTAGCTGCCTGTACCATTGGGTACTTCTTCAATTTTTTGATATCCATTTTATGCAGACCTTTGGTATACCCTAACTCCTTCCGTGTCTCTAGGATTTTTGCTTTATCTATTAAGTCACTATTCAGATCCACTCCTATGCCCTTTAATCTTGTTATTGTTGAAATCAATACGGTGTAAAAATTACCCTTCGTCTCGATGAAATAGAAAAAGTCTTCATGTACTCTGCTCATCAACCACTGGTATAAAGGTTCATATTTTCTAAAATATAGGAGCTTGTACAATTGGTAGACTCCAATATACTTTAACAACTTCTCTCCAACGTCATCATACACTAGCATGTCCTATGTTGTGTGCTTGTTTGTCTTCATACTCAATAGCGTGTCCAATTCCTTTTTATTATCTGATGTGTGGTGGTTGTAATCACTTATATTGCAATTACGAGACGTGAGAATCCCATTCTTGTCCCACTATCATGCCTTATGGGTATTGCATCTCTGATAAATTACTCTCGGGAGTAATTTCAACCTCTACTTTCACTTTCTTCTTTCCCTTGGCTCCTACGGCAGGTGCTTTCTTTGGTGCCATATGTAAATCACAACTTTCTATCCTCTTTGTAGTGTGTAAATGCTTGCCTTCTATCTTCTATAACGGGTAATTCTAAACCCTAGCTCGAATCTACATGCCCTAGTTGAAATCACATGCCCTCGCTCTTTCGAAACATCCAGCTTTGCTCAAACCCTTCACTAATGGGGATGTAATCTTCTCCTGCACACAAATATGTTCTCCACGTTTGGTTTCACACTCTCTGCACCTCAACATGATTCTCTCAACTCATTTTGTACTTAGCTCATTCAAATTTTTGTGATTACAATACTAAAAATGAACTCACATCCCATTCTTATATAGATTTTCAAAAATTTAGTGCATTAATTGCTCCACCTACAAACAATCCTATCATTAATTGATCATTTCCATAATTTCGTGTGGTACATCTTTGCGCCTCAGCTATAACCTTTTAGCGCACCTTCCCACCTTCTAGCTACAGACTTCTCTTCAATGTGTATACATGTACACAGTACCTCGCCACTGCACCTTCTCCTGGTAGTCTCCACGACCGCTGCTTACCTCGCGTTATATTGTTCCTTTGTTTATCTCCATCTATGGTCCTTATTTAGAAGAAAACTTCTATCCATCAACTCTTCAAACTTGAACTTGAATAACACATGTAGCAATTTGATCCTTTATGTGTACCCATTTTTTAATAACCACCCCACACAAATTATATGCGCAGGCCTTTGCTTATAAAATACTTCAAATGGTAATTATCTTCTAGTGCGCAAACACGCTTATTTCACAAAACACCAACTAAATTGACAAAACATAGCGATGAAGAAGGAAATACATAATTGAAATCCTAATATAAATGATAACACTACCTTATTACAAACACCAAGAAGAATTATTTATAGTAGGGCTACAACCTACTCCTTTTGAAGTAACTGGGTAACCATATTCCATCAAACGTTTCTAGTTGACAAGATCCTATTTTAAGTATGTAAGTGATAACATATGGTCCTAACCAATGTATTTTGAGTTTTCCTAAATGACACAGAAACTTAGAATCATAAAGAAGCACCATATGTCCTATCTCAAGATTTTTATCCCTGATGTGCCTATCATGCCATACTTTCTACCTTGATTTTTCTTACTTCGACTCCATCGTGCTATTGCTCATCACTCATCCAACTTAATCAACTGCTTCAATTTGTTCTTCTAATGCTTTCTCATCGATAGACCTCCAGGTGCACGTAATACGCAAAGAAGGTAACATGAATTCCATAGGAAGAAATGCTTCGGTGCCAAACACCAATTAAAAGGGTGTGGCCTTGATTAACCACTTGTATGTTGTTCTATACTCCCAAAGCACTACATAAAATTTATCATGCTAATCATTCCTTCCAAAGCATCACAATTTTTGTCAATGCCTCGGCTTAAAATCTTGTTGAAAGCCTTAGCAGTCCCACTTTCCCGAGGATGATATGGTGTAGTCTTATGGTGTGCAATCATGAACTCATCTAATAGAATTCTGATTGTCTCATTCAAAAAATGTGTGCCCCTATCACTCATCAAAATCAACGGTCATACATACCTTGTAATAAAATTTTCCCATAGAAACCTAAACTTTGGCAGTAGCTACTTTTGTGAATCCTTTATAGCACCGCTATACGCTCACCTTGTCGAGATAGTATTTACAAGTGATGATATAACGCGATCCGATCTCCTACGCGTGGCTAGTGAAATAGGATCCAAAAATCTATATCCCATTTCTCAAATGGTTCTGCACTAGGAATAGGTCTTAAAGGCATTTCATCTCTTTGTCCTAATTTTCCAAGGCACTGACAATGATCATAAGCCTTGCAATATGCCTTACAATCTTTATACATGGTCTCCCACCATAATCCAGTGAGTATAATCGTGCATGCAGTGGCATCACCTGCATAGTTCCCACATGCAATACCACCATAAGCCTCCTCCATGATATCTGTGTTTGCTCATGTTCCATTACACATAGTTGCAATACTTCATCTCAGACTAACTTGTATAGGTCACCGCTAATCAACATAAATGGTGCCATGCGAATGGCAAGTTGTTTCTTCTCTAATGATTTCATTCCTTCTGGCATCATACCAGTACATAGAAAGAAAACAATGTCCTTTAATTCGATGGTGGACGTTGTAACCTATATAACTATGCATCAGGCATGGTATCTTCAATTGCTTGCGCATCTTCTCTTGGCTATATTTTGAATAGATGGTCCGGTCAAAAATTACTTTTCCTTGGTTTTACCACAACTATGAAATCAAATTCTTGGAATAAGAGTACCCACTAGTATATGCACCCCTATAAAATGGGCTTGTTTACCAAATAATTCAAACAAACTCCTACCATCGATGTACTTACTATGTGACTTACTTCTGCTCTCCCACTGACTAAATTAGCTTACTCGACTATTTTTCGTACTAGATAGTGGAAAACCAAGTGTAAGGGATAGGTTTCCAAGTAGATTCGATGCGCATCCATGGCCCAGGTCATCTCTACTGGCATGCTTCCATGTGAGGCTGAGGGGGGTTCCCTATCATGATTTCCCAAATGGGGGAGTTCCTGATGCTCTGGCTCTACGCCTTCTGCGTGAGCTCTAAATCCTTTGCGAGCCATCTCTCTCCTCAACGCCATTCACTTTACAACATCCTGGTGCTTCTCTATCTCCCTCTCACATGCCTCATTATACTTAAGTTGCCTTTCTTCTCTCTGCCTTTCATTCAATAGGTCTTCCATCTTTCACCAAACCCGTTCACCTTACGTACGTGGTGGGGTTTAGTTAGCCATCGGTTTTCTTTCCGTGTTCATGGTCACCATTAAGATTTTGATCTCCGGTGGAATGCGTTGCAAGTAAGTTCCCCGGGATACCGTAAAAATTGAATTCTACTACCTTTGGGCAAGAATAAGTGGAAATTGAGTACCCCGAGAATATAACTATTCGAACACCATGAAACCAACTATCCACAATGTGTGTCTAAATTAGATCAACATCATAAAGGGATTGAAATTATTCCCGCATCTAGACAAGTGTGTGATACCTCCAATCCCTTTTAGATGCATATGAAACCAGTGACTTGTATAGTTCTACCGGAAAAATAGCGAAGAAGCTCTCATACAAACTCTCATACAAATTATGTTCCACCCATGTGTGTGTGTTAAACTCAGATCCAATGTTGAACCTCCATGCATATTATTCTTCTAGATCATATATCCACTCCTCAACACTTGTGAGAGTCAACCAATATGTCTTCATTGTGAACCATCCTGAAAAAAATAAAAACAAGGTCCCAAAAATAGAACCAATTATGTAACCTATAATTTACCGCAATTACCTGGTGCACCGGCACATCACTTAGCGTAGGACTCGAGCTCTTACCCGAAGTGCGCAAAGGTACTAGGCCCATCTTTATCTTTTTCTTGTGTAGAATGTTAGCAAGATGAAGAGTTAATGTATTCAGATCCATAATTAGTATAACATTCTACAGAGCATATTCCATATCTAAATCTAAAGATTGATAGATTTAAGTAATAGCCATAATGAACTCTTCCATGCAAGATTTAGTTGTAATTATGTTTAACACCTTGAATCGATTAATACAATCCATTATATTAAACACAATAAATACACGAAGCTTCTTACATTACCATAAGCTCATGCAAGGTAACACCAAAATGCAACAAAACCTCAATACCCAATCAAAAATCGATTGAAAAATACTTCTTTACAATTATTTAACATGATCAACATGTAATTACAAAGGAAAATGGAACTTTATTGATTTCATATTTGTTTACAAGAAGGAACATAAAATTCATACATGGTAGAAAGGTTTTGTGTGTCCATTTACAAAGGAGGCAAGGGAAACATGTAGGAATGAGTCTTAAAGCCTCACAATTAATGGATATACAAAAACAACCACCTTAGCATGAACTCCAGTAAATGAAAAGCACAAGAAACCAATTATATGCAAAGTTGATCCACAAACAAAATCCCACACTTTTGAAGAATAAACCCTCCATTTTCATGTGGTGAGGAGACCTTAAAATTTTCTTCTTACCCCCTCAAAGTGAGGACAAACACTGTTGGTGTGTGTGACCTGCCTTGTCATCATCCACATCACCTAGTGAGTCATCTTGCCTTGTGAGAGTCATAGGTCTTAGGGAGTCAAATGAAAAGTGTTAACTTCTGTCATAAAATCTATCATTGTCCATTACGTCATAGGAGTTACATTCCTTATTTGGAATTGTAACTCCTCCTTTAGTGGCGTCATATGCGTTAGTTATGTCATGTGCGTTAGTGGCGTCATAGGAGTTATTTCCTTGTTTAGGCATGGGGTTACACAACACCCCTATTTGTACTTCCTTTTTCGATCTATGAGGATGAGCAGACTGTTTTCTTATTTGCATATTCTTTCCATTGTTCGAATATTGATTATTGTGTTGGAGCTACAACGTTACCATCGGAGTGTAACTTTGTCATGGTACATTGTTTCGATATCGGTTCTCGCATATCCATCTTTCAAACACTCACATTTATACAACTATCTCTCGTACTTAAAATAATATCCTTTGCAGATGCTAATCCAGGCGAGAGAGAGTGTCAATTGATAATCCATGTACGAAGAATCCATGGAGAACCATTCAATTAGGAGGATTAACGAGTGTGAAATTGCCAAGTGTCTGCGATTCGTGATACTTCAATCATCCATTCTTTATTTGGTGGGGGCAATAGAGGCATATTCTTCTTCTCGAAGAATCTGCGGGTGATGAAAGATAAGAATGAAAAATATCCAACTGTTTTGATTCCTAAAAATGGCGTGCAACAACCAAAACTTTCGTAATTAAAAAATCATGGATTTCTTCACCATTTTCTTTAAAATTTTTCTCTCTAGAAATCCCTCGCTAAGATGTTACCAATGCACTTGGTTTGAGGTGAAATGGATGCCCGAGCCATAAATTATGGGAAAAATGTAAATCTGATCATTCCATGACAAAGTCCCTTGTTATGCGGATTTCAAGATAATTCATCTTTGCTTTACAAATCTTTGAGTGTTCATTTCGTTCCATGGATTTGGTTTGATCTTTCAAGTCTTTCACGGTGTTGGTCCTCAAATATGCACCCCTATTAGATTGAAATCATTTTCTCCTTAATGGAAAAAGGGGGAAATTGGCTTGGAATGGTGGTAGACCGGGTGGTACGTCATTTTGTAGTTGGGGATGGGTCTAGCACTTTCCTTAGGGATCAAGTCTTGGGATGATTGAGGGGCACATACAAAGGAGATGGCCTTTTCCTGCTACTTTTGGTCATGCCTTGAACCAAGGTGAGAGGACCCAAGGTGTAACTTGAATGGGAGAGGGGGAGATGGGATCTTTGTTCCCTCAATTTCTTTCTGAAAATGGTGGGTGAATATGGGATAAACATGTCTTATAGACACAACAATCACTCTCATGATCTCGTAAAAAATTATTCATGTATGTTTACTTTTTCAGACACATGTTACTAAAGATAGTGGGATTTGATTGCTCTTGCATTCTCTAGTGGGTATAATTTGCAGCTATGGGGCGGTCTCATTAATATTTAAAGATAGAGTAGAAATAACAATGAATGATAAATAATATTGGGTGAGATTACTTGTGTAAATGTTTGAAGGAGGGGGATTATAGGTAGAGAAATCCTTTGTAGACAAGGATTTAACACTTAGAGAAACTTGCAATTCAGGAAAAGCATAGAGAATTGAATTAACCAGTCATAGTTTCTACAAAGTAAGATTTGCATTCATTGATCCTCAACGATGCAAAGATTTGACACAATCTTTAAAACACTTGACACAAGCCTTGTGTAAGCCTTCTAATAAAGTATTTATTGTTTCATCCCTCGTATGCCCAAGATACACTCAAAGGCTAACAAAAATCTATTGGCCCAAAAATGGTTAGAGTAAGGATTTTACAATTAAACACAATATTATAAAGTAAATACTTACAACATAATATCAAACTAATGACCAAATCACAACCATTAAGGACAAATCTAGTGTGCGACAAAGAGAAACAATACACACAAGACTCGCAACAAAAATATATCTCATTAATGGACAATTCCAAACACAAAACCTAGAAGACATAATTTAAACTCAAAAAAGGACATATTTGTTTCATTTCTTTAAAATTTCTTAGCAAGGGAACATAAATTGAATGCTTTGAAAGCTTTTCAATGATTGTACATTGCAACCACCTTGACACATAAGCTAAGGAGATTAATATCGTGTGCGTTTCACGGAGGAAACATGCAATATTTAAAGTTGAATATCTTTACCTTTCTTCAGAAATAGAAGAAAATAACCCCCGAATATGAAGACAAGTCCTCATATTTATACAAATTTGGTTTGCAAATTCAGGTATGTTCTTACAATTAGATTTCCCCCAAAACAAGTAGCATAATTTCCCTTGTTTGTACAGAGAAAATAAGTTGATCAAAGTGGGAATGTTCTAACTTAAAATATATGATTCAATATTTTTGGATCTCATCATATGCTAGTTCTTAATTGGGTCTTTGGTCAAGCTACTTGCCATGTGTAAAAAAAAATTACTTGATATTTTCAGGTGCATTTATACTCTTTTCACTTTGTTAAGGAAGCCAAAATTGTTTTTTCTCTTTTTATCCTTCAATAATCTATTAATTTTTTAATTATATGATGCCAACTTGAATATCTTGAGGAGACCTTTCCAATGGGACCAATTTTTCTTAATTTGGACCTTTGGATAGAAAATTATGGCCATTTGAAGTTTTTGAGTGTTGGGATACACAAGAGAGTGACACATCACAACTTTTGATTGGCTTCGGCCTTTGTCCACATGTGAATTGCTTTTCTTTTTCTCTTTATGTGACTTTTCTTGCAAATACATTCCTTTATAAAATGTGATCTAATCTTAAAATGTCACGTTCCTCCACCTTCCTTCAACTATCTTTTCACTTGATGGCTCTTCGTAAAACGTGAGCCAATGAAAAATGTCCATGTTACTTCACAATTTTAGTCCTTTTGATTAGCTCAACTGAAAAATGTGAAACACGTTCCAATAGAAAATATCCATGCTTCTCGCAATGTTGGTTATTTCTTTAGCCTCTATTAACAATTGTGAAATATGAGCCAATATAAAAGCTCCACATATGGCACACATTCACCTTTCATTGGTTATGCCTTCACGTCACAATTTCAAACTTTCTTAGGACTTAGAAATATTTGGCTTCATAAAATGTTGCTACGTATCCACTTTTCGGACTACCCATAAGCGATGCCTTTATAAAACTCACTTTATTCCAAGGACTTGAAATCCATCTGAGCCCATCTGCTCAAAGAGTTACGGAATTCGACACATGTACATTTGATGTCCTTGATCTGCGCTGCTTGTCTTATCTAGCTTTCTGCCACTTATAACTTTTGACTTTTCAACCTTTCCTAGACTCAAAGCTTTTATAAAACTCTCTATATTCCACATACTTGAGGTTTTGCGGAATGCTTTGGCTAGGAAAAGCATCGAAATGCTTCCACATGTCCTTTGCCTTCATGGTGTTGAAATTTGATGGCCAAATGATCATCTTTCAAGCCTATTTTAAAATGGATAAGTCCATTTTTTGAGCTTATCTAACCAATCTTTGTAGTTTTATCCTTTGTGGTCAAGTTGCATGCTTTAGGGCCTTCGTAGCTTCATATTTGGAGAAATTTGGATCATTTTAGTGTTGATTTGTAGGCTCCTCATGAAATATGTAGACATAGTCCTAATCACCCATCTATCTAAAGATTTTTCTTTAATCAACTGACCATTAAACTAGTCCCCGACATTTTTGCTAAATCCTTTCATTTATTGCAACAAGGCACAAGATTTCTCACAATTTGATAGTTCTCTTTTGTTTAGACTAAACTTTGAAGCACGGGGAGCAAATTAGAGCACACAGAACAATTAGATTTAACTAAAAGTCTATGAAAAAGAATAACTCAATTTAGGGGCTCAAATTAGGCACCAACACACAAATTTTGCTTGTTCCACATGGTCTCCTTTGTATCGTGACATTCTCTTCTCGTGACCATGTTTATCTATTTTGTGACTTTTACAACTCCACAAAATAGTATACCTTGAGAAACCCATGGAACATTAAGTTCTTTATTTCATGACATCCATACTTGGTCACATTCTAACTTCCTTCTTTCTGGTTCATGGATCCTCACGACACATTGTCTTAACATCACAATTTTTTTTAGTGGACTACACCCTTTGTTTCACAGAAATAATTAATTCGAAGAAAACTATAATCACCAAGTCTATGAAGCACTAAGTTTCTTCACTCCTTTTTCTGCAGTCTTCCTTTGCAAATTCCTTTAGCCCACATAACACTAACCTATGAATTTTGTGACTTCTTAGTTTTTCTTCAAAACCCGCCAAAGACTACATTCTCTTCAATATATGGAATACTATTGTTCAAAGCCATGAAACACTATTTTTTCAAAGTGAATGATTTAACAAAAATATAAATGATTAAACCCTAGATATTGTAGAGTCATAACAAAATGATAAGCAATAAAGTACAAATCAAACCTAAGCAAAAATATAGATAAAAATGAAACCCTAGGTGTACGAGAGGGGATAAAGTACTTAGTTGATTTCACAATAAATATTGAGGTGTCTTGAACTAGAAAACGGATGAAACAGGAGGGAAGAATGTCACAATTGAACCCAAAAAGTTATAGAAACATTGTATATGTCGTGAATAGGGCGCTGGGACTGGGTCAAGGGTTCCAGATTATGCTCATAGGCACCTATGTCTACACAGAACCTCAAAAATTGATTTTTCTTATGACACACTTGATGTCACTAAACCTTGATGTTTGTCACACCGTAGGTTCCTAGAATATTTTCAAGTTCATATTTAACCTACAAAACAAAAGACCTCCCACAAAACCCCAAAACACGTCAAACACTTAAAAGAAAAATATGTAAATAGGGAGTCAAACTGACCCTAACGGTCATTCGATAGAGTGAACTTACAACTGAGCACTGCACTACATCTCAGAATCCATGTAGCTTTGTGTGTGTCTGTGTAGAATTGTGCCCTAGAAGGATCTTGTGCAAGATGCATTGAATAACGAGCAATAACTAGATGTAGAAATGTAAGTAGATGCGTGTATGGAAAAGTGAAATTCCCTTCCTATGCATGTATGCTGAATAAATAGTCCCTTGTCCCTTGAATGAAGTTAGATGGATGCTTTAATGCTCTTAGAATGCCTTTGGATTCAACCTTAGGTGGTGATAGTAGATGCTTAGAGCTTAGTCCTTTATTATGGTCACATAGCTTTGTATTTATATGATTCTCTTGTTTGAATTTCATAATTAACATCTAAAAGGCCGACCACTAAGAAAACAAGATGCCAAAAATATTAAAGAGGCCTAAAAGGGGTGAACAAGATACAAAGAGGTCGGAGGCACCCCAAGGGGATGATAAAACACGGGAACTTACATCCTAACTGTGTCTTTGGTGTCCAAAGATAGTAAAGATAAAGCAATGAAAATTAGAATGGGTAATGAGGTGTGCAAGACCACAAAGAAAACAAGAAAGAAAGAAAAGAGGCCAAAGATAGATGTCAATTACTAGTTTTCTTGCTTAGGAATCATATGAATAGTGGTATGTGATTAGGACCTAGAAATGTACCCAAAGTACGTAATTTAGTATCTATATTTGCCCCCACTTTATGTTGTTGAGTGAATATTTGATAACATAAAGTAGATAGAAGATGTGTACTTGATAACCATGTAGATCAATGACAAAAGCATGCCGAGGAGACAAGAAAAAGCATGGAGTGATAAAATGAAGTGTGGAAGATAAAGAAGAGGAAGTGACTATACATGTGAAAGTAAATGTGTTATGTCATTTTGAACCTATTATCATTTTCACTTGATGTGTTCGATGATGTGACTTGCTACTTCCCACAAGAAGGGACCTATAAAAGAGAAAGTAAAAGAGTCGTAAAAGAAATCAATCCAAGTATGTAAAAAGTGTGTAAAAATGTGAAAAAGTAGTAAAAGGAACATGTGCACCTGATCCATGATGAGTAAAAAGGATAGAAAAGTGTCCTAAAATGCTATAGAAGAACATGTTTTTGGGTGATCTCATGCCAAGAACGAGTTTTTGGGCAATCTCATGCCACAAAAGAAGAAGTGTTGGGGAGAAAGGTCTAGTGTTATTCTCCAACCTTGAATGCTTCTTGAAATTTATACACCATTGCAGATGGTGTGATCTTGATTTGTTCCAATTCGATCCATTTTGATCTAGTTTGATCTAACACAAATAAAAGGGGATAAAACACATTATAATTCTTTGGAGGAATGTGCCTATTCTGTATAAACCGTTGAGTAAATTGTGCCAATATGAGAAAATCATTGTAAATGCCCCTGGTCATAGGTGCTCAAGAAAAGTTAGGAGCACCTAGGTGCTCATATCTATATCTAGGCGCCGCGTCTCGTGATGTCTTGAAGACCCAAGTTAGAATGGGTTGTTTCGTAACAAAAGATTGCTCTGTTCTTATATTGTGTAAGCTTTGAACTATAATTATGTAATGATGAATGGGGTGATTGATTCACCCATTGAATGCCCCCTCATTTGGGGTACACGTGTTGTCATTGGAGGATGCCACCCAAAGGAGAGGACTAGACACTTGATTTGAAACTAATAGTTTGGAGGGGGAGGGAATGTTCTTGGTAAAACCAAGGCGCATGCAAAAAAGTGGTTGTAAACATGTGTTAGTGCAAACAAGACAAATACACATATAGAAGACAATGTAGACCATGAAAAGTGGGTTTTAAATACGGAAATCACTCACAATGTTGCAAGAAAAAATCAAGACTAAAGTGGCCAAAAACATACAAGCAATGAAAAATCAAGACATAGGGCAAAGCCCACAAACAATGACATAGATTGGAAGATAAGAGAAAACAAGGTGTAAAAGACAACCATGGTGGAAAATAGTTCCCACAAAGAAAATGATGCACACGATGCACATGTTAACATGTTAGAAACATACAAAAATATGTCAAAGCATGTATGATATGATATTGTAGTGTTCTAGTAAGAATAAAAAGTAGTATAAAATGAAACAATAACACCCACAGTGTGTATGAAAGTAGATGCCCCTAGGAGCCTCAACGAGACCGGTAAGAGATATAATGCTAAGCATTCATGCTACGTGTAACGATTTGTGTAAATCCTACATTCACAACTAGAAGGAAAGTGAATGCATATGTATACAAAAAAGATACTGACATACAATGTATCTGTCTAACATAGTAAGCAAAGTGTAACATGCGAGTTTAAGTAAACAAGAACAATGTGTAACCAAGATATGCACTATGTTGTGAATGAGTGAGATGGTATGATATGTACTATGAATGTGATAGGAAGAACATGCACCCGAGTGTATGTGGATGAAAATGAGATGAGGTTCATTTATAAATTCCCCATTAGCAATCAAGAATGAACCATAAAACAAGAGTGCGTCACTAGGAAATGGTTTGAAATGTGTGATAGATAGACAAATCAATGCATCATAGAGCGTAAAGTGTGTGAATATGGCAAGGTTAATTATAGATGTATCCCCTCATCAGATCGAGTATCAACCATGGAACTAAATTACATCATAGGGAAGTGTGTCATGTGAAAAAATGATGCTACAAATATGTGGCATGAATGTGATGAGTGTAGAAGTGTGTAGTGTGCGAGGTTCATGAGTGTAGCATGCCCTCAACAATCAAGTGTGAACCATAGCACATGAGTGCATCATAGGAAGTGTATTGTGAAGAATGTGCACTAGAAAGATGTTTCATGAGTGTGACGAGTGTAGTGTGTGAGGTTCATGTATGTATTATGCCCTCAATAGTAAAGTGTGAACTGTAACACAAGTGTGCGTCATCGGGTAATGATGATATGTGTTGTGTGTATAAACGTGTGTGTAGAATGTAGGAATCGGACTAGATGTGAAACACAAAGCGTAATAATAGAAATGTGACACACTTGACAATGCTAGAAGGGGGAAAGTAAGCATGATTCCCCCAAGTGTATGATGATGAGTATGTTATTTGATAAAAGTGAAGTGTAAGGTTCCTCCACCCGATGCTTGCGAGAGATAAAGGCATGTGACCATGCTATGAGATCAATGATGTATGAGACAAATGATGTATCGGTGAATGAGACCTATAAGAAGGAGTTTGAGGAGGTGATATGCATCTGTGTGAAGGAGACTGTGAAGGTGATGTATGCCATGTGAAGGAGACTATGGAGGTGATGTACACCTATGTGAGGGATACTATGGAGGTGATGTATGCCTATGTGAAGGAGACTATGGAGGTGATGTGTACCTATGTGAAGGAGTTGTCTAAGTGGCGGACCTAGAATGATGAGGTGGACTAGTGGATCGATGAGACCGAGTAGATCGAGTGTGAACAAGAGAGCTAGGAGCAGATTGTGCTTTAGATTTAAGATGTCCAAGGGACCTAGATGCTCTAGTGAGTGCAATGGAAACCTCAATAAGAGGTCAGTAACCACAGTGTGCATGGTGGAACACCCTTGATAATAATAACTTTTTTGTTGTGAATGAAATTTAGAGATAAGTGATTCATGTAGATGATAGATTGAGCTGCACGAAGCCAAGGAATACCTAAGAACATGTCACACCCTTTGATTGAAGGATCCAATAAATAGCACAAACATGGTAAGAATACCGATGATAACCTGGAAGCTTGACATAGTTGTAAGATTTAGGAAATGGATACAAAATATGTGAGAGTGGATATTTAATAACAACCAAGTGTAATAGATCGAAACCCATATGAATTAATGTATTAAAATAATTGTATTATTGATAACATGAGGCTCGATAGAAGCATTGATATGTAATGTGTCGAAGAGAATGTAGCATGATAGTCATGATCAAAGAATGAAATAAATGGAGGAGATTCATCGGTGTGAGTAATTAGAAAATCAAGGGGCCCTGATGAAGGAGGAGGTATTGTACGATATGTATGATTGGTTGAAGATTAATCTCCTTACTTGTCATGCTTAGGAAGAGGATTGTTGAAGATATTGAGTTTATTATTTTCGTTGGTGACATATATGTTGTCGAATCGGAAGCTCAATAGAATTGTTGTCAATAAGATCCTAAATTATATGCCTAAGTTTGAAACATCACTCGGTAGAATGCCCAACACATTGATGATAGTCACATCTGAAATTTTTTTGTAATTGTGGCCTTTAAGATGAGATGGATCCAAGTTAAGCGGAGCCGAAGCATAATAAGATTGCTCTAAAAAATTTGTGGCAATAGAATATGCAGAGCGCAAGGAAAATTTGTGAATGTATGCTTTTGGCTATCATTGAAGCTTTTCAGAGTAGATACGATGTTGACAATAGATTTTGATTCATTAGGTTTAGCAGATGGCTTAAAAGTTGATTTTCTTTGAAATCATGTAGAAGATGAAGCATACTCATGATATTTAAGCTTACCCATAGATAATAGTTTACTTTCACGTAGCTTAAAAGTATGACATAAATGATTGAATAAGGAGATGTATCGAAGATGACACTCTCTTGTAGAGGCGAATATATTTTGGAAAAATAGATATTACAATTTAGAGTCTGCAGAGTACATTAGACATCTTAGCTAAGTTATTCTTATATCACAAGACATAGTCATTAGATGCTTGTTAGATCTTTTTTTAATTTGCACTAGTTGAGCATAGGATATCTTAGAGCCGATATTGATAAAGAAATGAGTGAGAAAAGCATCGAATAAATGTGTAAAATATGTTACTGAGTGGATGGATATATAGTAGAACCAATGCATTGCATAATCTTGAAGGCTTCTAGGAAAGAGCTTTACTAATAAAGTATGATCATCTGCATAATCTAGACATACTACATGAAATGCTCAAATATGCTCTTGAGGGTCACCATGGCCATTGAAGATGGGAAACTTGGGAGTGATGAAGTTTGGAGGAAGTGCATAAGTGGAAATGGTGGGTGTGAAAGGAGTATGAAGTAGTAATGTGGAATCAAGAGATGGAGATGCACGAGAAGTATCCTACTACAGTTGATAGATTTGAACTTGAAGATCTTGATAGAGAGAGGCTAGGTCTTGAGTGTCAATGGAAGAGACTTGTCGTGTGTGAGAAACAAGAGGTAGAGTGAAGTGGTTGGTGGGAGTAGGAACAGATACGGGAATAGTAGAAGTAGGTGGAAGAGTGGAAGTAGGGGGTTGAGTAGCAATAGGCATGGAAGTGGGGATAGATGTAGGAACATTAAGCTCCGCAAGATTGGTGGCCTCCTCATGAGTAACGAATAAAAGTATATCTAGATCTAGGGATGTTCAACAAGATGATCATTGAGCTCTTGGAGATGGGCTTCAATAAATGGTCCATAAGATTGAGCCATGATAAAAGATGATAAAATACCTAGAAGTAAGGTGGGTTTGAGTGATGGGTTCACCAAATGATTTAACAAAATATAAATTATTAAACCTTAGATATTGCGAGTCACAAAAAAATGATAAGTAATAAAGTATAGATCGACCTAAGCAATAAGATAGATAAAAATTAAACCCTAGGTGCAAGAGAGGATACTGATACTTAGCTACTTTTGTAATAAATCCCGAGGTTTACCGAGGTGGAAAAGCGATGAAATAGGAGGGTAGATTGTTGCAACCGAACCCAAAAATTGTAGAAACATCGTATATGTCGGGACTAGGGTTCTTGGATCGGGTCAAGGGCACTTAGGTGCCAAAGTCTCGCTCGTGGGTGCCTTTGTCTGCAAAGAACCTCAAAAAGTGATTTTTTTGTTGCAGACCGATGTCACTAACCCTCAAATTTTATCACACGAAACAAAGAAATAATAAAATAATTTTATTAAATTGGAGACTACAATAAATAGAGTTTGATCTCCTAATAAAGAGGAATCAACTCTAATCAACATACCACAAACCTCTCACTCACCTCCTTGATTTACTCAACAAAGCCTATTCTAAGAGGAGTGAGTTGTATAAACAACTCACATACAATATGCAAGACTCATTCTAATATAATGAGTTATAAGACATATAATGTGAACACTATATAATCCCTAACATTCACCCCCTTAGTGTGAACATGGGGAGTTAAATAAGTCACAATGAAACTATAACATATCACCACTATGCTTGACACTCATACATTGGTGATCAGGAACATATACAACTATTTCATGTCGATACATCAACTACTTGATAGTCAACATCATCCCCACCATTTGGGAGCCAAACTAGAATAGGAACTATTATCAACTGAAACAACAACTTTTGTCAAGACTCTTGACTGTTACATAACTGTGTTTTGAATCTCCACATTTTCTTTTACATCAAGGGAAATATAGGAATATATAGTCACATTCCAAGTATTATTTTCACACCACATAAGAAAATAGAAAAACCTGAAAAAGATGTCACTAAAGCAGAAGCAACCTCATCGCTAGTGACTAATGAGAGGTTTTTGATCAAAATATTACCTTTGTTGCCTTCGACCTCCAACACTTGCAAATTAGTAAAGGTAGTATTCATTACTTTGATCGAGGCCTCATCATCTAAATGATGAATGTCTTCTCCCCAATCACTTTCCTCATTGTCTTCAGCAGTAACATAGGATTTTTTCTTTCAAATTTCCATCAATAAGGTCATGTGCTCTTTGTTTGTAGTTCGAATACCATGTCCACGCTGCTTACAATAATGACAAGTATACCTTTTCTATTTTTTGAAATTTAGCTTATGTTTGAAAGATGTGCTAGGCTTATTGTCTACAACCAATACCTCTTCCTCTGGTTCAACAACTTGACTCCCTTCATCGAGCAATGTAGCAATCAAACTTTCAAGACTTGGATTCATTTTGATCAAAATAAATACAATATTCAACATAGATTGAGGCATATTATTAAGAAGAATGGCCTTAGAATCATCATCTTTCATAGCCTCATTAATCCTAACTAATTGATTTATCAATGATCTAAACTTACTGATGTGAGCTACCATGTTTCCACCTTCTTCCATTTTTAAACCATATAGACGTTGCTTCATTGTTATTTGTGCACTTTCAGTTTGTGAACCAAATAGTTTGTTTAGTGTATCCCAAATATCTTTAGAAGTTTTCTTGAAATCTACATGATGCAAGATATGGTTTAGACAATCCTAAACCAATAATAACAAGAGCTCTTCTATCTCTTACCTTCCATTTGCTAAGCTTGCGACATTCGTTGGTGCTACCGGTTTACCTTCGAAAATTTCCCATGGGTCTTTTAAAATCAAAGTCAACTGAGTTTGGATATTCCAGGGGTGAAAGTCTTTTCCTTAAATTTTTTAACAAGGCTCAATTTTCCATCTTAAAAAACTAGAGACATTGGTTTCAACCGATATTGTGTCTCAAAAATGGTAATAACAAAAAGTAATTAAAGATTAATTTTTAATACAAAATTACATATTTTAAGAAGATATTAGACAAGGAAAGACAAAACTCTACAATATACACTAAATACAAAATTAGATTTGTAATATTATTTTAATTACAAATCTATTTATTTGACACTACAACTTAAAAAAACAACTTTATCGACAATTATTACTTCCTTGACTAAAAAAATTGCATATACAATGGTGAATCGATGCGTGGATGTCATT
The DNA here is from genome assembly GCA_018340775.1 of Taxus wallichiana var. yunnanensis. Classification (NCBI taxonomy): domain Eukaryota; kingdom Viridiplantae; phylum Streptophyta; class Pinopsida; order Cupressales; family Taxaceae; genus Taxus; species Taxus wallichiana. Next base: position 265,857,847 of record CM031236.1, read on the forward strand.
GATGTGTGTAAGAAATGTATGTGATGGGTGGAAAAATGACACAAATACTGAATACGTTTGGATCAAAATTTTACAAAATATAGAAATTGACAATAAAACACTTAACACATGCTTTAAACTAAAATACCATGGTATTTAGATGCAAAGCAAAGCGAGAAGATCTCGAGGGAGATAGGTGGAAGTGCATTCAATGAAAAATCTGATCCTAGGATGAAAACTATAGTGCAATAATAGTTGATTCTATAGCTGATTATTTTGAATGACGTTTCACCACCGGATGTGTGATGGAACTGCGTCTGCGGGTGTGCATTGTATTTTTAGACCATGTTGCCAACAATAAAGGATGAACACACAAAAAAATCCCATGATCCAATATAGAACTATGTACGAAAAAAAAAGATAATAGTTATTCTTCACTAGATATTATTTCAATGGTCACGTCCTCCCAATGCATATATAGGTTGTACCAAAGAATTGTGCCTTCACACTTCCTATCATTGTACAAGATCAGAGACATGCTCTAATACCAATTGAAAAAAGAAGTAATAAACTAATTTTATTAAACTGGAGTTTATAATAAATGGAGATTTATCTCCTAACAAAGAGCAATCAACTCTAATCAACACACCATAAACCTCTCACTCACCTCCTTGATTTACTCAACAATCCTATTCTAAGAGGAGTGAGTTGTATAAACAACTCACGTATAATATGCAAGACTCATTCTAATATAATGAATTATAAGAAATATAATATGAACACTATATAATACCTAACATCACCCGTCGGTTGCTAGAATATCGTCGAGTTCACGTGTAACCTACAAAACAAAAGGCCTCCTGCAAACCCCAAAACACATCAAATCCTAAAAAGAAAAAGATGTAAATAGGGAGTTGGACTAACATTGACACTCACCCAATAGAGTGAACTTACAATCGAGCACTGCACTACATCTCATAATCCATGTAGTTTTGTGTGTGTGTAGAATCATTCCCTAGGAGGCTCTTGTGAAAGATGCACCGAATAACGAGCAATAACTAGATGTAGCAATGTAAGTAGATGTGTGTATGGAAAAATGAACTTCCCCTCCTATGCATGTATGAAAAATAAAAATCCCTTGTCCCTTGAATGAAGCTAGATGGATGCTTTGATGCTCTTAGAATGCCTTTGGATGTAACCTTAGGTGGTGATAGTAGATGCTTAGAGCTTGGTCCTTTATTATGGTCACATAACTTTGTATTTATATGATTCCCTTGTTTGAATTTTGTAATTAACATCTAAAAGGCCAACCACCAAGAAAACAAGATGCCCAAAAGATAAAATAGTCCTAAAAGGGGTGAACAAGATACAAAGAGGTCAAGGGATCCCAGAGGGGATGAGGGTACCTAAAAACTATCATTTTGATTCAAAGGTCTTTGGTGTCCAAAGTTAATAAAGATAAAGTAATGAAAATCAGATTGGGCGGTGAGGTGTGCAAGACCATAGAGAAAATATGAAAGAAAGAAAAGAGGCAAAAGATAGATGTCAATTACTAGTTTTCTTGTTTATGAATCATATGAACAGTGGTATGTGATTAGGACCCAAGAATGTACCCAAAGTGTGTGATTTAGTGTCTACAAAGTGAAGGTGGTGGAATCAAGGGGACCAAAGAATAGTTCCGTGGGTGTAACCAATGAACAAAAGAGGACAATAGAAAGGTTAGTTCAACTTGTCAATAAATAACTTTCAAGTCCAAGGAGCATTAAGAAAATGGAAGGAACACCTTGTAGACACAATATCACGCACTTGGCTACATTTCTAGGCTCTCAAAACATACTTGCATTCATATGATTCATAAGCAAAAAAACTAATAATTAACGAATGTCTTTGACATCTTTTGTGTATTTATTGTTTTCTATTTAGTCTTACTCACCCTAAAACCTAGTCATTATTTTACTTATTTATCTTTTATGGCTTTTGACACTAGTGCCCAACTAGAATAGGTGTACCTAGGTGCCCTTAACCCTTTTCTACCTTACTCACTCTTTTTGGGTCTCTTTTATCTTTTGGGAATATTTTTCACTTATGGGTCACCTTCCAGTTGTAAATTACAAAATTCAAACAAGGTAATAATATAAATACATAGTTATGTGTTTAAAATAAGGGACGAAGCTCTAAACATACTTACTATCACCTAAGCTTGCATCCAAAGGCATCTAAGAAAATTAAAGGCATCCATCTAGTATCCATTCAAGGGACAAGGGACTACATTTTCTACATAAACTGCATAGGAAGGGGGAGTCTATTCTATTCCATCCAAACATTTACATCTTTTAAAAAATCTAGCCCACTATCTAGTGCATCTTGCACAAGGAATCGTAGGGCATAATTCTTTCACACACTCACAAGAACTACATGGATTCGAGATGTAGTGTAGTGCTCATTGTAAGTTCACTCATTCAAGTGACCATTGGCATAAGTCCCACTCCCCATATTACATATTTCTTTTTTGGATTTGATGTAGTTTTTGGGTTTTGTAGGTGAACTTATATTTGTAGGTTACAAGTACACTCAATGATCAAGGTGAAACATACAGGTGACCAACAACGATTATTAAAGAACACTCCAAAAATTAGATTTTAGTCTCTACACATTCATAAGCACCTAGTAGAGGTTTCGCACCTATGCGCCCTCACTTCAATCTAGGTGCCCTTATGCCTCTACCCTTATTTGATAATCCTAGATTTTACAGTGCACAATTATGACAATTTGCACTTTATGTTCATCATTTCCCCGCTTTTACTAGTCCTTGATCAAACACAAATCATTTAATTAATTTTCTCTCTCCCTTGCACTTAGGGTTTTATATTTTATTAGTTTATTGCTTGTGTCAAATTATATGTAGTTGTTTATAATAGTTTACATCATTTACTCGAATTAGGGTTTTAAAAATCTTATTTTTGTTAAATCATTTGGTGAACCCGCATTTGAATACTCTTAAATCCTCATTTTTCTTCTCTCATGGCTCCTAAAAATTGTCTAATATCCTTACATGACTTGCTTCAAATTCACCCACATTACAAAGATGTTATCTAAAAATCCCTAGACACTATGTATGTACCTCGCTCTACGCCACCCATTCAAGTAAGTTCCATATTTGATCATATATCTGATGACTCTATCCCTCTTAATCCTCCATTCATTCAACCCTTGTTATATTCAATTCAATCTTTACATTCTTTATTTCAAGAATAAATTCAAGGTATGGAAACAACAATTACATATTTTAAATATGAAATTTAACATCTCAAAGATGCTTCTCTGGTCTACATGCCATTTTTCCTTCTACATCTCATTCTACTCATCCTAATTCTATGTCATCTACATGTGCTCATATCAGTGAACCCCAAGTCTTACTACTCCCCACACCTCTCAAGTTTTATTTCAATGTTAAGAAACATGATATTCTTACTCAGTTCCTCACTCATCAATTGATCAACTTACCATCTACTCATTACTATCCTCCTTATTGGCTTGCAAAATATCAAGGTCATCCATATTGTAATTATCATCAAATTAATGGACATAATGACAATGATTTATATGCTCTAAAACAACAAATTGGCCACCTTAAGCATTATGGTTTCATTTCATTTTCTACAAAAATGTTGCTACATGTTCATCTCTAATTGCTACATCCCACTAGGTTCCTAAATATGATTCATCTATGTCTAATGAGCATCATGTCATCACTTCTAATGTTCCTTCTTCGGTCACTCAAGCGTCACCTATACAACCCACTCCAACTAAGAAATCACCTCTCAAGGTCCATCCTCCATCACCTCCTCCTACTAAGTCTTCTACCACGTCACCAACTCCTAAGAAACCTCCTCTAAAAATATGTCCAACAACTCCTCTCAAGTCATCTACCGCATTACCGACCCCACATAAGCTACAATCAATTCATTTTTCAAACCAACTATTCCTTATATTGATGGCCAAAACATATTTCAAACTCCGTCACAACTAAAATTGACTATTTTAGGCTAGTGCAAGATAGTTAATCTAATCTAGGAGGACATATAAATGCAACAAATAAACACCCTAAGATAACATGTAAATGAAATAACTAAATGAAACTAATGAAATACTAAACCCTAGTATGCAAGAAGGGAAAGGAAAGAACTCAATTGATAACTAGTGATCATCGACTATGTCGCAGTGGTGCATAAAAAATTAGAAAGCAAGAACGACTATTGTGCCGCAATGCCAAAAATGATAGATTTGGATGATGTGGCTAGATTGGGGCATTGGGAGAAAGATTGGGGTGCCCATAGGTGCTATATGATGATCTGGGTGCCCTGGTTTAGGAAAAATACCTAGAACTAGTCTTTACAGGGTCAGAAGGTGATCTGAGATTCCTTACTTCATGTCACATCATTTTTATACTACGATTTTGAATGCTCCAAATATTCCAAGGAGAAGAAATAACCTATAAGAGACCAAAAGGAAGTATAAAAAAACCCTAAAAAAAGAAAGATGCAGAATGAATGGGCTAGACTGACCTCAATTACCACAAAAGTGGGCTTACTAAATTGAGCACTACACTACATTTCAAACCTGGATGTAGTTTTGGTGTGTGTGTGTATGTTGTTCCCTAGGTGCTCTTGTGCCAGTCACACTTTGTGAAATAATTAGCAATAGCTAAATGTATAAAATGTAATAGTACATGTGCATGGAATAGAATAGAATCCCCCCCCATGAAGTGTGATGCAGATGTCCTAGCTTTGTGCCTTGATGATGGAGCTATGTGGATGTTAATGCAATAGATGGATGCAACTCTAGATGGAGTGATAGTAGTGTATGATGCTAGGTCCCTCATTATGGTCTCATAACTTTATATTTATAGGGTTCTCTTTGGTCTAATTTCATAATTAACCCCAAAAGGCCAACCAAAAAAAAGATAATTATGAAAAATGGCTAGAAAAGACCCAAAAATGGCAGGGAAAGTGGAAAAGAGACCAAGGTGCCCCTGAGGTGGGACTAGGGCACCCATGGGCACCCTAGTATTAAATATGGGTGCCCCAGTTAGGATAAGATGATGTGGGATCTTTGGAAATGACTAGGTAAATGGGTGCAATAGGTCACAGAATACAAAATAAAATAAATAAAATGGCCAAAATAACGGGGTTAATTAGTACTTTCTTCCCTTGAGAACCTTCTAAATAGTAGTATGAGATTGGGATAAATAAATGTCTAAAGTGCATGATTTTGTGACTACATTTTCCCCCCACTTTATGTTGGTGAGTGGAAATATCGTAACATAAAGTAGATAGAGATGCATACCTGATGTTGTTGTAGAGTGATGAAGAAGGTGTGTTGAAGGACTAGACAAAAGCGTGAATGACAAAAAGATGGAGGAGCGTGGAAACTATAGATGAAAAATGCACAAAGAAAAAGTGATGAGAGTGAACCTAAGGAAAAACATGTGTGTGTGTAGCTACCATAATGTGTAGTGTACCTACATGGTTAGTAAAACATGTGTGCTATCATAAAATGTTGTTGTTGTCACTATGTTGTTGCCCCATTTGACTACTTGTTTCTCATATAAATGGACCTGCAAGGAGAAAATGATCAAGTAGTCAAATATGTATGTATGTAAATGTAAAAACGCTATGTAAAAGATGCATGTAAGTGTAAAATACATAAAGTGTAAATGTAAACTATAAATGGAAATGTAAATGTAAATGGAACATGTGCACCTGATCCATGTCGAGAAAGAGTGTAGAAGGATATCTTGTACTATGAGTTTTTTTGGGTGATCTCACGCCACCCTGGCTGAAGAAGTGTAGGGAGGAAATGCTTTTGTATGTCCTCCAAGCTCTAACCACTTCTACTTGAAATGTATGTGAAGAGATCTCTGTATTGTCCTAGTTTTTTGGGTGATCCGACGCCATTGGTCGAAGTAGTGTAGAGAGGCATACCCACTGTAACCCCCTAAGCCTGTAACTTCTTCCCAGAAATGCTAAGGACACCATGTCCTATAAAATTCATTATGTATGGGGTTCATAGATTGGTTTCTGAACCCACTCATTGTATGTAAAAACTAAACTAAACCGTCACCGTAGAATCTATGTGTTAGTATGTAAAACCCCCAAATGATGCCCCCTCTTTGGGGGTGCATGCAATGTCACTGATAGGAGACATGCATCCCCAAAGAGGACACCATATCTACATGTACACTGGAAAGTTCTTGGTAAAAACCAAGGCACACACAAACAAGAAGGATAGCCAAAGACAAGTGTAAACATGCATGTATATAGAAAAAATGTAATCTACGTAAACAGTGTAACAACTACCAAACAATGTAGTAAACATGCAAGAAGACAAGTAGGTCACATAAAGAGGGTTGCAAACATGGGACATCACTCATGATGTCACAAGACACGCAAGGCCATCATGGCTGTAAACAAGCAAACAAGTGTGCACACCAAACATAGGGCAAGGCCCACATATAATAACAAAAAAAGAGCAGACAATAACAAACAATGTAAACAAACAAGTATGGAAACCAATATCCCTACATAACAAATGTTGCACATGAAGCACCCATTAGCATGTTAGAAAGATAGCTAGTATGTCAAAAACGTGTGTAAGAAAGTGATGTAAAGTGCTAAGTATGAAATGAAACAATAAACTTGGAAGAGAAAAATGTGGATGCCCCCAATGACCAATATAGTAAGGGTAGAAGGCAAGCATCTATGTTATGTGTAGGAGACTTGTATCTATGATCACAACTAAGAAGTGAATGTGTATGTGTATATGATATAGATAAATGACATACAAGTAATCAAACTAGCATGTGTAATAAAGTGACCATAAACAAGAAAAAGTAAGCAAGAATAAAAGCAACCATAATATGTAGTATGTTGTGGATGGATGGATGGAATGCAATATGGAATGATAAGAGCCACATGCCCCATGAGTGGATGGAAATGTATGCAGTGAGGTTCATTTTTTCCCCTCAACAATCAAGAATGAACCATAAATGAGAGTGCATCATCGGGAAATGGTCAAGTAGTGTGTGTTGTTTGTCTAGCTCATGTGATGAATGTGTATATGTAGTGGTGATGATATGTGACATGTAGAAAAGATGTGTGTGGACCTTATATCCTAAGTGTATACCATGATGATGAATGGAATGGAGTGACAACTTAGCCTAAGCATATATCACTATAGGATGAAAAGAGGAGTGATGATGTAACCCTAAGGTGTATATCACTATAAGATGATAGGATGAGTGATGATTTAGCCTAAGAGTATATCACTAAAATGTGATAGTATAGAGTGATGATTTAAGCCCTAAGGTGTATATCACTACAAAATGATATAATGGAGGTGGTGATCTAACCTAAAGCGTATACCACTACTAAATGAGAAAGGAGTGATGATTTAGCCTAAAGCATATGTCACTAGCCTAGGAATGTCACATGATGAAATGCCACATGGTGGGTGTAAGGTCCATTTGATTTGTAAACCCTCGGTAATCTAAGGATGGACCAAGGAACTAAAGTGCAACATGGAGGGTGGTGAGTGATCACGTGAAGACAACATAGCATTAATGAGAATAAATGACCATGTGATGAATAAAATGTGCAAACATGGTTTTGAAAATGCAAAGCTAGATGTGTAGGATGTATAAAATGTAATGTATTATGTGAATGTAACATGTGTAGTAATGTAGAATGTAGGGATGAAATGGAAAGATGACCATGTGATGAGTAGAATGTGTAACCTAGAATGTATTTAATGCATGTGTACAAAGTAGTAGAATGTGTAATGTATGTATGTATACTATGTATGTATATAAACTAGAATGTAATGTAACTGTGTATGGATGACTAGATATAATGATATGTAGAAAGACTTAGTATAAATGCATGTAAATGTAGTAGAATGTAGACTAAGTGTAGTATGTATGGTGTATAACGTGTAATGTGTGGTAAAATGCCATATATAATGTCTATAGTGTAGTGTGTGGGGTTTAGTGTAGTAGTAATCCCTCAATAGTCAAGTGTGAACCAAAGCACAAGAGTGTGTCATCGGTAATGACATTGTTAGAATGTATGATGATTATGACTAATGACTATGTGTAAATGTGGTAATGGTTCTTAAAATGAGGTGGGGAATGTGAAGTGCTATGCCCCCCAAGCGTGTGTGAATGAATGAGCTATCTGATGATGGTGAAGGACGTAGGTCCTCCATCTGATGCATGGGAGGAAAGTGTATGAGCATGCTCTAATAAGTAATATAGTAGGCATATGATGTGATGAAAAATGAAAGTCTATGCATATGTGAAGGATGACTATATGAATAAGGTTGTGGTGTCAAAAAATGTGTTGGTGATGGAGAGCTATGTGATGTAGAACATGAAGGTGGAGAAGGACCACGTGGAATAAACCCAGGTGGGGATCTATGCCAAGGTGCGGTAACTGTCTATGGAAGAGGTCTATACCTATGTGTAAGTCTAGTGGAATGATGTGGTCAAATAGACAATTCTTGAGTAACACTATCCTGATGCTCATGAGATATAAGAATCCCCTGGGCATTATCGTTAGTATTATAATGTTGTGCAAAAAAAAAAGAAGGCCTAGATGCTCGAGATGTTTGATTGTTTGTGCCAAAGTGTGGCAAATGTTATCATGATGTCCATTAATTTGGTGATAATGGCAGTATGGACAACCTTGGTATTTTGCTAGCCGATAAGGAAGGTAATAATGAGTAGGTGGTAGGGTGATCAACCAATGAATAAGGAGTTGAATAAGAATATCTATGGTGCAACATTATATTCAAATATGAGAGGTTCAAGAAATGGTATGCCTTGAGTTTTGATTGGATGGCAGGTAGTAGACATGGATTGCATATGAGATGTAGAAAGAGTGCAAATATGTGATTGAGAGTATCCTTAAGATGTTGAACTTTGGATCTAATAGAGTTAATAGTGGATTCCATAGCCTGAAGGTTATCCTGAGCTAAAGTATACAGGGTGTGGATTGAGTCCAACAAAGGTGTACTAGATAGATGATCAGAAGGGTCAAAGTTTAGCTAAAGGTTTGATTATAGACTTATTGTGTAGTGGTGGTTATTGTGATCAATAAAGGGATGAAATGGACAAGTAAAGTCTTCTAAAAGGTCATCAATATCATTGTCAAACCATATGGAACAACGGAAACTTGATAAGCAATGGTGTGTGGTTGGTCATCCAAATAACCATGAAGATGTAAGTTATACATTTCAAGGCATATTTTTCATCAGTAAAAAAGGCATGGACACCCTTGAGCATACCAAATAGTAAAATTAGGTGAGTAACAAAGAAAGGATATATGCAAATGTGGACAGTACCAAATGGCATAGGAAAATCTATATCTATATTGTCAGGATCAAGTGTGCCTCCGATATAATCTAACCAAGACTAGCCAAGAGCAAGCGGGGAGGAAGTATGATAACGCGCAAGGTGAACAACAAGATGAAAAATGCAAAGTCCATATGCAACAGTGAGAATAACAGATCCATGATACAAATGTGAGTCATATAAAGGAGAATAAAGGTCCTCAAATGCAAACCAAGCCAAAGGAGGCCATCGTGTGAACATACAATGGCTTGATAGGAAGTATAAAGTGGTATATGCTCCCAATAAGAATCATTTATGAAGAGAGTTAAGTGAATGGTGTGTGTAGTGATGGTGGTGGTGAAGATGTGGATGATAGAACGACGTCCATGGATTGGAAAATATCTTGATAAGGGATAATAATAGTAGTAGTAGCAGGTGGCATAGAAGGAATTATGTCTATCACACCTATGGTACCCTCAAATGGGGATAGGAAGGTGGAGGTGATAGAGAAAGAGAACGTTATGGAGTGGATCCTATATAAATTATCATAGCATTTGTGACATCAAGAGTTGGAGATGAAACAAGAGGAAGCTCATCAACCATGCAAATATTAGTTTCAGAGTCATGTGGAGCTTGAAGAGGTTATGGTTGAAGGGTAGAAGATGGAGAGGTAGAGACACATATTGTATGAGGAGAATCATGTACATATAATGTAGGAGAAGTAAGGGGTGAATGAAAATTATCTTGGAGTCAACAATGGCAGGGGCTGCAATTATGTGATTAGGTTGAGGAGCTTGTGCTTCTTCTAAGATGTGCGCTAAAATAGTGGGATCAATAGTACATAGATAAGTAAAAATAACGTCATCTAGAGTGTGAGGGTCTATACCAGAAGATGGGAATTGTATATGTGAAGGACAAGGTTGATAGCTAGAAGGATCAGTGGGAGCATCAACAAAGGCTTGGCCAAAGCGATCAAACTTTAGAATGATTGGAGATTCAAAAGGATTATTTTGGTCCATGATAAGACGTCGAGTTCACCAAAATGATTAACTAAAATTGACTATTTTAGGCTAGTGCAAGATAGTTAATCTAATCTAGGAGGACATATAAACATAACAAATAAACACCATAAGATAACATGTAAATGAAATAACTAAATGAAACTAATGAAATAATAAACCCTAATATGAAGTAGAAGGGAAAGGAAAGAAATCAATTATAACTGGTGACTTTTGGATGTATGTTGTAGTGGTGTATAGAAAATTAGAAAGTAATGAACGACTTGCCTAGAATGCTAAAAATGATAGATCTGGATGACATGGTGGACTAGGGAACCCTAGAGTAGGATAGGGCACCCACAGGCACTGGTATGAGATATGGGTGCCTTGGTTTAGGAAAAATACCTAGAACTAGTCTTTACAGGGTCGGAAGGTGATCTGAAGCTCTTTCCTATCACATCAATTTCTCTGTACTACGCCGAATGCTCCAAATATTCCAAGGAGAAGAAATAACCTGCAAGAGACCAAAAGGAAGTATCAAAACCCTAAAAAAAAAGATTCAAAATGAATGGTTCGGACGACCTCAACTACCACAATAATGGGCTTACTAAACTAAGCGTTGCACTACATTTCAGACTGGATGTAGTTCTAGTGTGTGTGTGTGTGTGTGTCATGCCCTAGGTGCTCTTGTGCCAGTCACACTTTGTGAAATAACGAAGTAATAGATAAATGTAGAAAATGTAATAGTATGTGTGCATGGAATAGAATAGAATCCCTCCCTATAAAGTGTGATGTAGATGTCCTATCTTGTGCCTTGATGATGGAGCTATGTGGATGCCAATGCAATAGATGGATGCAACTCTAGATGGAGTGATAGTAGTGTATGATGCTAGGTCCCTCATTATGGTCTCATAACTTTATATTTATAGGGTTATCTTGGTCTAATTTCATAATTAACCCCAAAAGGCTGACCACAAGAAAGATAATTATGAAAAATGGCTAGAAAAGACCAAAAAATGGTGAGAAAGTGGAAAAGAGACTAGGGTGCCCATGGGCACCCCAATATTAAATATGGGCACCCCATTTAGGTCAAGACAATGCATGATCTTTAGAAATGACTAGGTTATGAAATAAAATAAATAAAATGGAAAAAAGAATAAGGGTGAATTAGTACTTTCTTCCCTTGAGAACCTTTTAAATATTAGTATGAGACTGGGATAAATAAATGTCTAGAGTGCATGATTTTGTGACTACACTCAAATACTTGGGGGGTATCATAGCTTCTTCCCCCTTGTATTGATATCAAATGTTTATATCATCTCATGCACTTGACGCTCCATGCTTAAATGTCTAATAATTCCTAAGCATCATTATAAACCCTTTGATACACACATTGTATCATCATTGTCCTATGACGCAATCTTGATCTAAGGTTCACACTTGAATGTTGAGGGTATACTACTGTTTCACCGAGATAGTTTTGCGATATGAAACAGATAAATGTAAATGGGTCATGGAGGAATACATGTTATCACATTGGTTGAAGGTTGAGTACACGCATTTCTAATTTTCAATCCAAGTTGATTGTTTTTTCTTCCTTTTGGCTAGGAGGAACTACCTGTAATACAAAACAAGACCACAAGATACAATTAATAGAAAAAGTTAGTGGAATTCCTAGTGTGAGCTAGATCCAGGAAGTGTGATACTTCCTTGATGGTTTTCAATCCACTGATATATAACTCAATATGAAATAAATGAACATGCAAATAAAAGAATCTAATATTAGTGTTCTGATTTAGGTATCTCAGACTACTATTTATGTCAATCCAATTAAATGCTTGATAACTAAACTGGTGAGAGTCCTGGTCAAGTTGTAGAGGTGGAAGGTGGTCTGAGGGTCACAGATGGGGTCAGTGTAAGATTTGGTGAAGTTTGGGTTGATTTTGGGTGAATAGGAAGCTTGCTAGTCTAAGGAAGTTTTACCAGAACAAAGACCGATGCCGGTTAGGGTGACTAATTTCGGTTCAGGTATGACCGATGATGATTTAGGATGGGAAATGGTAAAATGTCAAAGATGGTGTCCAAGTTATCTCGTATATGTCTGCATAAAGAGTTGGGAAGGTATGCTATGAGGTTGTAGGTGGGGTATTAGGTTTGTATGATATTTTGTGAGGCTTGTGGAGGTTTTGAGGATTTGTTGGTTAAGTGAATAAGATAACACAAAGACCAACATTAGTTGGGTGACCAATGCTGGTGAAGAGGGGAAACTGATGATGGTTAAGATAATCGGCATCGGTAGGGGAAATTTGGTGGTAATTAAATAAAAGGTAGATTTGGAATTCTCTGTAATTTCACAGAGGATGAAGGGAGGATGGTTGGGTTTGTAATAATGTCAGGAAGACTTAGGAATGCATAGAGGTCAAGTACAGAGAGCTAGAAGGTCATGAGTGGTTGGATGGGTAGATTGGTAAGAAGGTGGGAATGGGGGAATGCAGGGAAGAATAAGATCCAATAACAAAATATAATGGACTTACACTTTAAGAAAATACGAAATGATAAAAATCAAATACACTTACTTTTATTTGCAAGTCTGGTAGGTGAAGGAAGACAGTAGTTGATCCATGAAGAATTTTGTGGTCAGTGCCGCAACAATACTCTTGGAGTGCTCCTGTGAAGATTCTAATGCCTTTGGACGAGTATTAGATGCTTGTTTGGGCTTGAGGTTAAATGTATTTTGTCGTTTGGATGCTTGAGAAGTCTTTGGTTCATGCTTGAATGCTATCTCCACGGGAGGTTCATTAGCTAGGCAATATCATAGCACGTGGGTTCATATTGAGGTAATTAAAATTAATAAAATTAAAGTCAATATACCGGTAGACATGAAGGGGTGAAAGGGTTTAATTTATTAATATTTTTAATCGAGTATTGGGGGTAGGTTAGAGAGGTGGGCCAAAGTAAAGGGAGGTTTAATTTTAATATAAAACTAAAACATTTGAAACCTAGTTTTTAAAAGTAAATACCTTAAAATTATAAAAGGAGTGGGGTCATAAATTAAATTATAATATATTTTTTAATAAATAAATCTAGATTCTTAACCAATAAAAAATAATATGGTAGAAAACTAGGATTGAGTATGTTTTTCAACACAAGTGATATTATTTCAGCATCTTCATTATTTGAATAACTATTGCTAAAGGATTAAAGTTTAACATATATAAGGTGATTTGTAATAGTTTTTCAATGTCTTAAAACTATCTTTCGAGAGGAAATGCATATTAAAAATAATTGAGTGAGAAATATAATATATTTTTCTCTAATATATTAGGGTAGAAATAAAAAGGGGTAAACAAAATTGTAATTTAAAAATGGGTAAGTAAGGTACATGGAAAAAATAAGGGGTATTTTCATCCTAATAATATAATAGGAGGTATAATCAATTCAATAATTAGAGGTAGAAACCAGAATTAAGGGTATTCTTTAATACCCTATGAACACACTTGCTATACCATACTTTTATTAAGTGAACCCCAGTGTGCTATCTCTCGAAATAAAAAATGACCAACCTTAGTAAAAGGTTGCCAAAGGGTATATAAGGTGACCGAAAGCGACCAGTGACTAGCATCGGTTGATGGATAACCGGTGTTGTTAAGGCGGGAAATCCTAGGTTTGCCAAAAATAGGAAAATCTTTGCTATTTTTGGTGTGCTCTGATTGTTAGTCCGGGTCTCAAGTGAGGGTTAGCACTTAGATAAGTAGGAGTGTTTTTGGAGAAGGAATAAGACTTTAATTTTAGGGTTTTAAAGAGTCCCAATTGGTTAAGATAAGTAGAGACTCAGTCTTAGTTAATTAATAGACTAAGAATAAGTCCATGGTGAGGTGTCTAGGTGAGGTGTAAATTAACTTAATTAAAGTAATTAAATTAATTAATAATGTGAGGATAAACATTAATTCAATTGTAAGTAATTAAATTAATATGAATGTGGAGTAAGGGGTCATGGTTAGGTGAATACGTTACATTAATTAATTAAAGGGGACCAAGGGGAGTGTGACCCAAATTTGGTGTCTACATTTGCCCCTTTTTGTCACGTAGCTTGTATTGGTAAGTGATGCTGACAAAAACAGGAAGTGGTTACCCCAAATATAGGTGAGAGTGGGGTTGCCCCAAGTAGGGTTGAAGGTGAGGTTGCCCCAAGTGTGGGTGGAGGTGATCCCCCTCAAACCAGGAGTTGATGAGGTGTTAGACAGAGTTGGTGAGTGGTTTGATAAATGGGTAAGTGATGAAAATGAGGGTAGGCTAGTTATAGGTAAGGGTATGGTCATGTTGGGTAATGATTAATGGTCATATTAGGTAATGTGTAATGGCCACAACACATGCACACATATAGATTGCGATATGGTACCAGGTGGAAAAGCTTTCAAACTCTACATCATCCAAGGTTGATAGGTTATCCAAACAAGGTTGAAGTGATTTAGGTATCCAGGGTACAAGATATGGTCCAAAACATAACTTAGGTTAGGTGCAGGAATGTTTAGGTATGATCCGGTACACCAAAGGTTTGGTTGGGATAAACAACACGACAATAGGCAAGGTAAGGTCATTAGGCTAAACAACATGGGAAACAACATCACAAGGTATAATGAGTACACAAATCAAACATCACCAAAATGTGATTTAGGTTGAGGTCTGTTGAGTAGGGAACAAGTGAGGCCGAGGTATAGGTAAAGAAAAAGTCCCTAAACGTAGTTAAGGAAATGTACAGTAGTGTAGGCTTGTGGGTAGGGTGTAAGAGGTAATGGTAAGGTTAAAAAGTTGTGGGATTAATAATGTTTTTAGGAAAAATGGGTATGAGGTGACTCAAAAGGTAATGATAGGTGATCGACGTTGGTTATGGTGTAACCAACATCAGTTGGCTAGGGCATGACATGACCGACGTCGGTCATGTTGATTTGGGGCTAAAAAAAAAATTGTGTTTGATGGATTCATTTTGACTATGCGCATTTTAGAAAATGACATAGGAGAAGGGAAGATTGGAAAATGACAAAGACAAGGTGTTGAGTTGAGTTGGTGAGCCACGTAGTGTAAGTGTTTGGTGTTTGATTAGTAGGTTCACAAGATGGATTCGATTTGTTGGGGTGAGGTGAGGAGTTGATTTGGTCATGAAAGAGGTGGGAGAGGGAGCGGGTGGACCACCGACGCGGACCAGACATGCCACCATGGAGACAGTGCCGAGATGAGGTAGAGTCAATTTGAATCTATCATTTGTTTGAAAAAGAGTGTGTTGAAATTGGTTTTATTGCAAATATGAGTGGAAGTTTTAATTTTGAATTTTGGGTAAAATTAAAGGAAATGAGGGGTGGGAAGATCATATGTAGGTTAGATAGGAGGGGAATGAAGCTAGGATAGGTTTGGGTGGGTGGGTATGGGTAGTTAGGTTGTTTTGTGAATTTTTAAGAAGGGGGATGGGTTTTTGATTTTGGGTGGTGTGATAGACCGACATTCCAAGGTTTGGCTCGGTTGGCTTTGGCCAAAGTCGCTCAAGGATTAGGTGACCAACACTAGTCAAGAGGAACCGATGATGGTCAATTAGATCAATCAACAACGGTTATTATTAGGAGAAAATAGGTGACAAGGGATAGGTAGGGGGAAGAAAATGGGCAAGGAAAGGGTAAGTAAAGGTATATTTAGAGGGATGAGGGTAATATGTTAGTTTGGAAATGTGGGGTGGGGAAGTAGATGAATTGTACTAGGATAGGTAAGGGTGATAAAAGAAAAATAGGTTTATAAGAGAATTAGGTAAAAGGTGTAAGTGGGAAGGTTGTGGTGTGGGTATGGTGTGATAGGTAATATATGTGTTGGGTAATAGGTGTGTCGGGTAATAAGCATGTTGATATGGGCAAGTCTCGACAATTTCATGTTTCGTTGATGCACGCTAGAGATCAGCTTAGGATGTAGGATAGAGTACCACCTCTATTAGTAATGGATGTAACCCAACATGACTATAGAGGAGTGGGAGCATATGAACGAGGTTGGAATTATTCAAGTCCAACACTATATGGTGATATTTTGAGATCATAGTATGATGGTCGCTCTCATCGACAGATGGGATTCAATGACCAATACCTTCCACCTATCGATGGGTGAGATGACCATTGTCACCTTGGAGGACATGTACTTACGATCCTAAGGCCACCTATTATGGGGATACAATTTATTTCATCTCATCTAAGGCCTCAGTGGAGATGATAGTGGCAGCATTTGGTGAGGTGATGGGCCTATTGACATATCATTGCATGAGTTTGACATATGGGGACATGTATGTAGCCTATCCACAAGAGATGAGGCTATCTATATTGATAATGAAGGTAATAGGTTATTTTTCTCTATCAGATTCTGAGGGTGGGAGATTCCCATGAGCACTTGATGGGAGTGCTTCAAGATATGATAGAGGAGCAGGTCTACTTTGTTTGGGCACCAAATTTCCTAGTTCAGTTATATAGGGAGCTATGGGCTTATGGGAGATTGCGGTGATTCGGGATGTGATATACTTTTTACTACACTTGCTTATAAAAATGAGCACATCATGTGTGTGTGCCAGTGGGTCTACGTGACAAGATTGGTTTGGGGGTGGCTTGCTTAGAGTTGGATACAGACGTTGGGTACCAGTTGGTGGACAACCAAGGGTGGTGATGGTGACATATGATGTGATATACTACAGGTGGTTATTGGAGGGTCTGTCGGGGGTTGATATTGTGTGGAGGCCATATATTGGTTATCCATCATACATAGGCATGGTAGAGGAGCTAGAGGGATTACATTTGTTGAGGTGGATATAGGGATGGTGTGCCAGAGAGCATGAGATGATACATGTAGACAGGGTTACACGATAGTTTGGGCTGCCACAGGACATGCCTCCACCCTTCCCACAGTACTGTCGAGATGATGTGGAGAGACCCATGTCTCCACCACACCCAAGTATTCCTACATGGGTGGAGGATTAGGTTCAAGATCATTACATTGATGACGTGGGAGTCATCGATGGGTATAGGTGGTGGTGGGTAGCATAGCTATGAGCAGCACCACCGAGGCTAGGGAAGCTAGATCTAGCTATGATAACAGTGCAAAGAGATGCATTAGAGGGGTAGGTGGCCACCCTACAGGCACATATCATAGTGTTACAGGGATAACTCATAGGGTTAGAGGCACAAGTAGCTATACTTTACAGCTCGGTGATGACCCTACAGGCCCATGTTGCATAGGGACAGGCACCCACACAAGGTGGAGATGGGGATGGTGGACACGTATCTACCCTACAAGCATAGTGATAGGGTTACAGTGCCATCTCGCCACTACACAAAGGAATAGGTTGTGGCCTTATAGGCCCAGGCTATAACATAGTTATAGGTACCCCACAGGCCCAAGGACAAGGACCCATATTACAGGTACCTACACCAGGATAGAGTCCCATTACAAAGGTAGGAGGGTAAGCATTAGGACAGGTGTTGAGGCCATTATTAGCAGGGAAGAGTTCTCAGGTTGTAGTGAGACCCATGACACTCACCGTAAATGTTTCGATGGTGAGGTTCAGGGATGCCCTGAATGAGGCTCACTACTATCAGGATCACCTGATGACTTGTCATATAGATGTTCCCTCATATGCCAAGTATAGAGACCAATAGGTAGCTAGTGAGTAGACAAGATCCATGACTCATAGTTCAGGTAGTATAGGGTGCCGTTGAGCCCATGGAAAAGGCTAGGGAGATGTTACGAGTTCTTGGAGGCTAGACCCGAGTGAGGGCTAGGAGGAGACCATACCGAGACCCATGGAGGGTGGAGAGATGCTTGTGAAGGGGTGACTAGAAGGTAGGGAGGAGGAGACATGTGAGACTAGTCAGAGGATATTAGGTGGGGTGATGATTAGTCACTTGATATGATCATTGTTTTGATTTTTGATATATATATATATATATATATATGCGTGTCAAGACATGAAGATTGAGATAAATGAGAGTTTTTGAGATACTTTTATTTATTTGTATCTATGTATATATGTATTAATACACAGACTCTCCCATTTATATAGTTGATGATATTTATTGGATGGATGATGTACTTGTTTTAATTTCCATTATTATTGTGTATTGATGGAAACTAGGTGAATTAGGCATGATTGAGTCAAGGTCATGTAGGCACAATTGAGTTTAGGTCAGTTAGGCATGATGGAGTCAGGTTTAGGCATGGTGGAGTCTAGGTGGTTTAGGCATGATTGAGTCAGGTATAGGCATGGTGGAGTCTAGGTGAGTTAGGCATGATTGAGTCGAGGTCATGTAGGCATGATGGAGTTTAGGTGATTTAGGCATGATTTGGTCATGTGTTTGGGTTTAATTTAATTTCCAAGTTATTGGTAGTATGGAAAATAAATGATGATGTATATGTATGTTGTGGTGTAAATTTTCCAAATGTTTGATATCATGGAAATGTGAAATGAGTGATGTATGATATGGTGATGTTATAAAATGGTAAATATGTATATTTTTATGATTGTGTAATTTCCAAGTTTTGTGTAAAATGGAAACTAACTAAGGTAGAATGTGAATAAAAAAGGGGGAAAATTGGTTAGGGGAAAGAGTGGCCAAGCTAACCTCCAAGGGCCCCATGCCCTCGAGTGCTTCCTACATAGCCCCGACGAAAAAGGGGCCTCAAGGCCGATGTAGTTCTCCCATAAGCTAGGGAATAATATGATGAGGTAGAAGAATGGGTTGGTTGGTTTTAGGCATGATTGAGTCTAGGTCAGTTAGGCATGGTTGAGTTTAGGTCATTTAGGCATGGTTGAGTCTATGGTAAATAGATATGGGTGATTTTGGTGGAAAAATAATTCCTAACATGTAGGTGTCAAAGGTCTGGTCCTGTAAAGGAGGATCAAGAAGTAAGAAAAGAGGTGAATGGTTAGAGGAGACAAAAGTGTCACTAATTGATAAGAACCCTGACGAGTCTATCATACCAAAATTGGCTTATGAATGGAAGACCCTAAAAGGTGTTACATGATTGATTGTTCTATGGGTGAAGAAGGTCACATGATCATGAAATGTCACATTTGTGGCATGTCCCTTGAGTAGGTGGAAGGTTAGAAAGGCAAGGCGGTGAGGTGAAAGAAGGTTGGTTTAGCGTAACCTGGTGTGTGACAACATGCCTTTTTGGAAAGAGACCCAAGATCAAAATAGGCAAGTCCATGATGAAAAAGTTATCTTTTTCTTTTTGATTTTGTTTTTATAGATTGATTGATGTGGGAAGTCTATGTGGGATGAGTAGAATATCTCCTTGAGGTCTTCATGAAGCTATCGATGTGGGAAGCTTCAAATATATTTTTATTTTATTTTTGTAGGAATAGTCTTCTTTTTTGTGATAGACTATGTACAGTGTGGCTAGCTTTGTATAGCTGTCCTTCGAGGGAGTAGTCTATTTATAATAGCAAGATAGAAATATTAGATGTCCTTTTGAGGGAGTCATCTTTTTGCGAGAAGTTTGACTCAAGGAGTTTTGAATTTGAAAGTCCCATATATTGTTTTTTGAATTAGTTTTTTTGGACTTTTAGGTCATGGACAAGACTATAGAGAAGGATAGGCTCCTATTATGAAGAAAAAACTATAGTACACAGAGGGTTAGCTATGAAAGATGGGTTTTAAGTGATGAACGACCATGGGATTCCATCTTAAAAAATAAAAAATATCCATGAGAATCATGCCATGAGTAGAGTCGATACTCATATTGAAGATAAGGCTAAAAAGTGATGGGTAATCACATGATTCTTGTTTAATCATTGACCCTTAAAATAGGTAAATGGAAGGTGAATGGTGCTCAAGGGATGAGCATTGAAATAGATAGAAGGTGATATAGGACTTGATTCAACAATAGAATGGTCAAAGATGCAAGGATTGAGGGGCTCAAGGTTCGGTTTACCTTCGAAGTGAAGACAAATGATAAGCACCTGATCCATAGGTATGAGTAACGATATAGGGTCCAAGCCAATTAGGAGAAAATTTTCCCGTTTACTTTTCTCCTTTTTTTTACATGTTGATTTTCCTTCAGATGAGGTCACCAACCTAGAAGGTTCATTCATGGACACATTTATCATAGGCACATTTGATACATTTTTGGTAGATTTGGAGGTGATCGAGAGCATTGAGATGACGTTCATCTAATAACTCGAGTTGTGCCAAACGGTCCTGGCGAAAATCATCATCATTGAGCATGTCTTTGAGTGAGATACGAAGAGATGGAATTTGGAATTCAAGAGAGGTAGAAAAACCTCTGTACCATAGACCAAAGAGAAATGCATGGTAGTAGTTGAGGTATGAATACTAGTGTGATAAGCCCATAAGGCAAAAAGGAATGTGCGTATGCCAATCCTTTCTAGTATTGTCAACTACTTTCATAAGAATTTTGTTTAAGGTTTTTTTGGTTGATTCAACTTGGCCATTGGTTTGAGGGTAATAAGGTGAAGAAAATAAGTTGAATGCCAAAGGCATCACAAAGTTTCCGTAAGGTTTTATTTTTGAATTGTTTTCCATTATCAGTGATGAGGCGGTGAGGAACACCAAAGCGACAAATGATGTGATGGTTGATGAATTCACATATTTTCTCAGCTTTTAGAAATGAGAGGCATGGATTCTACCCATTTAGTGTAGTATTCAGTAGTGGTAATAATCCATTGATGATGTTGGGAAGAATGAGGGTTGATCTCTCCGACAAGATCCAAACCCCATTGAGAGAAAGGCCAAAGATCACGTGCGACCTATAAGGCATGACTAGGGGTGTGATGAAGATTAGCATGTTGTTGACACTTCACACAATGCTTGACATAGTCACAAAAATCATGGTTTAGGGTTGGCTAGTAATAGCCTAGGTGAAGAATGCATTTAGCGACAACTAAACCACTGAAGTGACCCCCAAAATTCCATCGTGAACTTCCTTGATGGTGTAGGGAATTTCAAAACTTGTAAGGCATCGTAAGAGGATACCATCAAAGCCACATTTATAAAGAAGACCACCCATGATGACATAGTGAGAGACACTTTTTAGAAAGGCTCGTTGTCCATTGTGAAGTAAGATCTGAGGTAGAATGGAAAGGGAAAGGTAGTCAACAAACTACTTATACCAAAGGTCATGTGGGTCAATTTTAATGATTTCGACTAGGTTGACATCTCAAAATAGATAAGAAGGTGATTACAACCTTTATACTATGACAAATATTTTTGAGTCGAGGGCGAAGTGGGGATTTGAGAAGAAAGACATGCCATGGTGTCCACAAATTTATTAGTGGAACGGGGTGGTTTTGAAGTTCATAATGGTCAAAGGTAGTCAAAAGTATGTCAACATGATGCTTATACTTTTGAAGTATCTCATTACAAAACTGGTATATACCATTAACTTGGTTTACAACTAGTTGGGAATCACCAAAGATATTAATTGATTTAACGTCTAAGGTGATGGCGGTTTGAAGACCTAATACAAGTGCTTCATATTTGGTGATATTGTTAGTACAATAAAATCTAGTTTGAAAGATAATGGCATAGGCTCACCATCAAGAGGAATGAGGATAACTCTTGCACCACCCCCACGCTAACATTTGGAACCATCAAAGAATAAGGTCATCTGTAAATGGTATCATCTAAAGAGAGGGTAGTGATGGATTCATCTAGGGAAATCAAAGTTAGAGGATTGATTTCCAGAGAGAGGTGCATCTGCGAGTTGGTCAACGATGGTTTGTCCTTTGACATATTTTTTATGGATGAATTCGAGTTCTAGGTCTATAAGAAGCATGAGCCAATGTGCAACACATTGATGTTGGTAGGGCTTAGTGTACATGTAATGTAAGGGGTTAGTATTGGTGACAAATGAAGGTTTTTGGTTAAGTAGGTAATGGTGAAGTTTAGTGGCAAAAAAAACTAAGGCTAAGTAGAGTTTTTCAGGCATGAGTGTATCTAGTTTCAGTCTAAAAGTGTATGAATTATATAATAAACCGAATTATATCCATGTTGTCCTTGTCATCATCACGATGAGCGAGCATAACACACCTAGGAATGATCAGTAGTAGAAAATGTAAAGGTAAAATGGTTGGTCATCCTTAGGGGAATGAGTATAGGTGGTTGGAGGAGGTATTATTTTAAGGCATCAAAGGATTTGTGGTATTCATCATCCCATTTGAAGGAGACATCCTTTTTGAGGAGATGATGAAATGGGTGGAAACGGTTGGAAAGATGTGAAATAAAGTGACAAATAGATTGTAACTTTCCTTGTAAACTATGAAGTTGACGAAGGTTAGTAGGTGGAGGCAATTTTGAGAATAGCCTTGATTTTAGCGGGTCAACTTCTATGCCATGCAAAAAGAAATGATAAAACCAAGGAGCTTTCCAAAGGACAACAAGACACACTTCTTTAGGTTGAAGGTGAACACAATATTTGATGAGACAGGTCGAAGATGACCTTAAGAATGGTAAGGTGTTCAACCCAATGTTTGATTTGGCAAGAAGATCATCAACATAATCTTCCAATATGTGATGCATAATGTCATGAAAGATATAAGTCATATCCCATTGATATGTAGCACCAACATTTTTAAGGCCAAAGGGCATGACATATATAGCAGGTCCCCAAGGAGTGATGAAGGTGGTTTTGTGTTGATCTTCCGAGGGGCAAGTAATATTTGGTTATAACTTGAGAAACCATCCATGAGTGATAACATCTCATGGCCGGTGGTGAGATCAACTAGTTGGTCAATACTAGGTAGAGGAAAGTCATCTTTGGGGAAAGCTAAGTTAAGGTCATGGAAATCCATGCAAATGCGGAGTCCCCCTATCACTTTTGTGATAGAATGATGTTAGAGATCCATTAAGGGTAATCAATGGGTAGGATGAAGGAAACCAAAAGAAGGCACTGAGTTCTTCTTTGACAAGAAGGGAAATGCAGGATGCATTTTCCATAGCTTTTATTTCACGGGTTTGGCTTCAAGAATAGTGATGATATTGTGGACCACAATGTTTGGGTCAATACTAGGCATATCAGTGTAGGACCAAGCAAAAGCATTTTATGATCCTAAAGAAAAGAAGTAAAAGCTTCTTGTTTAAAACATCTAAAGATTGGCCTATCTTTAGAATGTGTGGGTCATCCTGAGTGTTAATATTGATTTCGATGGTCGATTCATTTAACATGGTTTGTGTCTCATAAGGTAATGACCGATGAATATAAAAATCTTCTACACCAAGGTAGGTGAGAATAGACTCATCATCCTAACATTAAACGATGTTAATAAAAGGTGTATCATCATCAATCATGTCAGATACAAGAAGGGAAGAGAAGAGGGAGCCTCGCCATCTCATTGATAAGTTAGAGGTCCCAAGGAAATGGTGTTCACGAAAAAAAAGTTAGGAGGAATGGATTATGGATCCATAGACTCTAGTAGGTGAAGGTGGTGAAGTTGGTGAATGAGGTGAAGAAGGTTTATCATCCTCAATGAGTTCAACTCGGGCCTTCTTGGGAGATGGTTTAGAAAATCCAATACCACTATGGTCTTTATGTTTACGAGTGGTGCATGGATGACAATATGGTGGCCTTGTTCATAGAAACCAAAGCCAAAGCCCTTCCATGCACAATGATGGAGGAAGGTGTGGGTAAAGTGGTGGTTGGTGAGAGATTGAAGGTCAGATGAAAATGGTCGAGTTTGGGAAGGTGGCTCAGGTGAGTAGGTAGAAGTATCAAGTCCCCATATGTTAAGTTGGTGCAAAGGTGGGGAGGACCATAAGGGAAAACCTCACCTATGTGGTGATCATAGCAGAGGATGTTGGTGAAGTTTATCATACTCTTGAGGAGTAAGGAATGTGTCGATGTTGTATAGGAGGTACTCCCCCAGAGTGAGACGTTAAAAACACCTTCTAAGGGATCAATAGTTGATATGTGGGTAGCCAAAATGATGAATTATTGGAAGAAGTATTGGTTGGTTAAGAAGTAGATGGGTAAGTAGATGGGTTAGTTGTAGAGGTTGTGGTGGCAAGTGGGGAATAGAGGAGTTAGGTGGGAGAGGTAGTGGTAATGTTGGTGGATGGGGCCATGGGTGAAGGAGAGGTGGCAATGGTGGTAGATGCCTTAACTAGTATAAGGACATCATTAGGTCTATATAACATGTTACAAGTTTTGAATGGTGAAGGGTTAATGGAATGGTATAGTTATGTCCTTCATGTTCAAATTTTACACAACGATGTAAGGTTGAAGGAACACAACCCATGACGTAGATCCAAGGTCAGCCAAGAAACAAGTTATACTAGAATTCCCCTCTAAGACATAGAATAATTCTGAATGGTACGGGGCCCACACGAATGTGGAGAATGATGGTGCCAAGGGTGGAAGTTATGGCATCATTGAATGAATGTAACATAACTGGGTTATTATGCATGCAATTGATAGGATGCACATTTGGTTGTACACATGGGAGGAGATAATGTTGATGCTAGGCACCACCATTAATCATAACACGTCAAACATGTATATTATCAATGTAGACAGAGATGAATAGGTGGGATCAAGATCATCTGATTGAGAGGTATAATCTCATCATCAGAGAAACTAAGAGCAACTACTTGATGAGTGGTAGTGGGTGCAAGAGGAGGGGATGAAGTTGTGAGAGAGGCCACATGGTGAGGAGTGATCATGGATGCCACAGGAGTTGGGTCATTAGGTAAAACCTCAATAGATTACAAAACCTCCATGAGGGCCTATCGATGAGACTTAGAGGTTTGACAAGGTCATATAATGACATTTTGAGAGGAGATTGGTGTAATTGTTTAATCATTGTATGATGGGTGACCCCATCAGAAATAGGGTATGTGGGTCCACGGATGGTGATTTTTGGTGCAGGTGTTGATGGTATATTGGGCATAGGATTGGTAGATGGGCTAGTTGTTTTCTCCTTTCCTTTGTCTTTCTAGGCACGAGTGGCAATGTTAACCATATTAATATGGGGTAAGGGAGCAAGCTGAGTCATGATAGGTGTAGAAAAGGATGGGAAAAAGTATGGTGATGGCATATACTTGGTGTTGTGCAAAGAAGGCAACACATTGAAATTTTGGTGGAGGTTTGGCTAGCTCTCTTATGTAGACCATATTGATCTCAAATGTTGGAGGAGGGTAAAAGGGTTATGGAGGTGGAGGTGAAGGTTGTTGAATAGGTAAGGGGTGAGGATGTGTGGTGATAGGTGAAAGTGGAACAAGGTCCTCATCTAAAAGATCATCATCATCAAAGTTTTCTTCAGAGGACATAGTTGGAGAAGAACAATTTTTAGAGCCTTACAATTTTCTACATCATGCCCTAACACACGATGGTAGGTGCAAAAATTTTTGTATCATCAAACCCTACTAGTTTAGGTTTGAGTGGGTCATAAGGTCTAAGTGGTGGCAATGTGATGACAGAGGTCTCTAAAAGATTTGCTAATATGTTGGCGTAAGACCCTACCAATGGATCACAATGTGAAGTAAGTGTGGGTTGAGATGGAGGTGTGAGTGATTTTTTTAGGAGAGGCACCACAGAGGTGGGTGGAATAGGTTTGACCACTAGTTTAGTAGGTAGTACTATTTTAGGTTTGGATTTCACTTTCTTGGGTAAAGGTGTAGCAAATGAGCTAGCTGATTAAAGGTGTTGTAGGTTTGAATACCTCTTTGGAGGGTAGTGGGCTCTTGGATTTTGGTTGCACCTTCTGGGTAAAGGTGAAGAAGGAGTGTGTGATGTAGAAGGGAAGGAAGATGGTAGAAGAGGATGGTTAGCCAAGGTGATAAGGGAGGTGTGGTAAAGGTTGTTGGAAGAGAAAGGTGGAAGGTATTGGTTGAAGAGAAGGAAATATCATGGGTAGTGATGAGGCTACTAGAAGTGGTGTGGGTATAGGTGGTAAAAAGGATGTAGGTGATGGTGAAGTCATACATTGTGTAGGTAAGTTGGGTGTAACAGGCTCATGAGGAGGAGGTGGGTTGTTGTGTTTTTTTATTTACCTGGTAGGAGGTTTCTTGGCCAAGGTTGATGGGTGAGGTCCTATGATAGATGGAAGTGGTGAAGGTGATAAAGGGGTAGTGGGAAGCTAGTGTATCCCCTAGGAGGTTGGCTCCTTCTTTTAGGTGGGGAATATTCTTTATGTTGGCTGTGAGGATGTGGCTAAATCTAGTTTGACAGGGGATGGACTAGGCTTGATGTCGGCATGACTCCCAAGGTACGGGTAGCTTTGGATACATGTGAAGGTGTAAGTGGTTTAGGTGTAGGTGGTTGTGGAGGTAATGGTAGAGGTGTAGATGTGGGTGAAGGTGATGTGGAAGATGTCATCATGATTACCTTAGGTATGACAGATTTTGTCACTCCAAACAATTTTGGGTAAATGGTAGAAGTATCAGTGGGTGACATCTGCATTTGAGTTGAAACAAACATTCAAAGGTACCCCAAAGCATGGAATGATCAACATAGTCTAATGATCTACCAAACGTGAGAATGGTGTGGCAGTAGAAGGAACCAATGTTGATTTCATGGTGACTCCCATAAATAAATCTAGTGCCTGTGAAATAGGGAAGTGATTAGCTTCTGACTCTATGGGTAAAAGAGACAAGAGAAAATCAAGTGGATCCTTGAAAGCTAGTGGAGAGTTATCTTTGACTAAAAGGGACATCACGATGGGTCTCCACACATGTTGGGGAGAAGGCAAGGTGGATGAGGTAGGTTCTTCTTTCGGTGAAGAGGAAGGTAAGCATGACTCTCCCATGGGTAGGAGAGTTAATACTGTGGGTTGTTCATCAGATTGAGAGGTGCGTGGGAAACTGCATCGGCAGATATGGTGGAATCCTCCATGGGTGTAGAGGAGATGAGGGATACTCCTCTGTGGGTAAAGGAGTAGATGGCACAGGTTCCTCCATGGATGAAGGAGCTCGTGCAAGAATTTCTTCAATAGATGAAGTAGGAGGAAACTATGCGGAAGGAGAAGCGATAAGATGTCAAAAACAACATGAACCTCATGGATATTACCATCATTGGCTGAGGAATCACCGGTTTGGTTGGATGAGGGGTGTGATTTGGGAATGGCTTCTTGAAGATATGAAGGTTCTAGTTAGCTGGTGCATTTGGATTGTCCAAGATGAGATCTCCTTTATCTAACATTTCTTGGAAAATATTTTTGAAGTGATATAGTTATCATCACTATGACCTTGAACGTGATGGTAATTACAGTAATAATCATTTTCATTATACCATGCGAGGCACATAAGGAATAAGGGTCAAAACTAGTATGTTTTTGATGGGTGGAAGGGTAATGGCTCCAAATTTTAAGAGTTTTTCTAAAATGACAGAGTAAGGCTCTCCTATGGGGGCATACTTGCATTTCTCTCTTCTAAATTGAAAGGTTTGGATGGGGAAAGGTTAGACAAGGTTTTTCTTGGTTGGATGGATGAGATGGGCGGATTTTAAAATGACTATGTTGGCAGACCCCTTGGTTTTAGAATAGGTATTTTGGGGTTTGGAAGAAGAAGAAGTATCATTTGATTTGAACAATCGTTTTTGTTACACAATTGTAGCTTCTTTTCTTCAAGGGCATGAATTTCCAACTTCCGGGCCATGGTAAATGCCTCATCAAAGGTGTAGAAGGTTTAGACCTAGAGATTTGGTGATATATGTCTGACACAAGCCCTAGTAAACAATTCTATTAAATTTGTTTGAGGTAATTGGAATGTAAGTTAGTTAATCAGGTTGCGCCATCGAGTGAAAAAATCTACGATAGATTCATCTTCATACTGATGTGTGGCATATAAGTTAGTCATGGTGACTTTCTTGACAATATTGATAGAAAAGTGGTCAAAAAATCTATAGCAACCTAGTTAAATGAGAGGATATAATGTCTAGGTAAAGAACTATACCAATCCAAAGTAGGTCCCATCAATGATATTGGAAATGTCCAAAGGAGAAACGCATCATCACGAGTGATTTGGTAGCAGACATGTTTAAAAGACTGCAAGTGTTGTTGTAGATCTTATTTGCTATTGAATTGATTAAATTTTAGAATTTCCCAATGCATAGGGTACATGTGAATAGGAATGGATGGGTGAATAGGCTCATTGCAAATCTCGTCATATGTTAGAGAGTTATGTGAACCTAGACAGAGATGCTTCCAATGTCTACATCTTTTCCATCATCATTTTGATTAGGTCATTGGTGGGTTGTGATGATGGGGAACCCCTAAAGTATGAGGGGGTAAATAAGATTGGTATGAGGTAGATGACATCCCAATGTGTGGTGGTGTGCATACGAAAATTGTGATGGAGGGATATGAGAGGGAATGGAGGTGGAGGGGAAGTAACAAGATTAGGCAGAGATGATATAGGTGGTTATTGGTAATACATATACATAGGTGGGGGGTAGATGTAAAGACCCTAATGGAAATTGGTGGAAGAGACTGGGGATAGAGAGGATGAGGTTTTAGAAGGGAGTGTGGGCTGACTAAAACCAAAGGTGGTTAGGATGTGATAGGTATATAGGTAGTGGAAGACATGGGAATGACTTTACTAAGAGTGGTGGATGTAGAAATTATGGATGCCATAGGGGAGATGAAAGCCATGGGTGTGATAGATGCTTAGGTACAATAAATATCGATGATATGGGGTTAATGAGAAACAATATGTGGTAAGGTAGATATAACCAGGAAATGTTGGTAGTGGCGGAGGCAAAAGTAGGTGTAAGTATAGGTGGGATGGATACATGGGCATTCCATAGATAAGTTGCCCAAATGAGTCATGAGTGGATGAATGGGCTAAGTAATGTTGTAAAGTGTGGGGTTCTAATCAAGGAGTTTTGCGAACTCCTCGTCATCGATGCTGATGGTGATAGGCTGACTAGGATCCATGGGTGATAGAATGGAAGGTGGCGATGGGATAGGTGAGAGTGGCTGAAGGATAACATGAAATACGAGGGTGTTTTCTTGGCTACGATTCAAAACCATGTGAGTTAGCATAGACCTAGTAATCTAATCTCTATAGATGACACAGAAAGAACAAAAGGAATGGAGAAAATAGTTTTGGGAGGTGAAAATTGGTCACTATTTTTAATTGAAAAATTAAAACATAGGAACCGACAAATGGTTTGGGAACCAATTTGGTAATCGATGCTAGTTATGACTAGTTAGGTGACTGATTTCTACTATGAAAAATCAAAATCTTTGAAAATGTGGCAATAACGATGAAAATGAAGAAAAATTTAGTTTTTATAGTGATTTCAAAGACCCAGAGGTATGATGATGTATCTGAGAAACCCTAGAAAGAACAAAAATGTGATGAGTGCTATTTTTGGTAAAATGACCAAAAAAGGGAAAATGACAATGGTCAGTCAACTAATGAAGGTCGATGAGTAAATAGATGATGGTCAACTGGATCGTCACGGTCACTATGAAATTTGAAAAGATGGAGAAAGGTGACTTTAGTGACTTAGATAAGATAAAATACCAACCTAGAAATTTGAGTATGGCAATGATGGACCCTAACACACTTAGAAAAATTCAAAATACACCAACTATGATTATGGAGTGTGAAAGGAAGAAAAAAATGGAGAATATGACCTCATAACTCAAAACACAAATCAAACAAAAACTAGCAAACACAAAATCCTATTGATGAATTTTATGTTCCAACTTATGCTATTTAGGACTGACTTGTGAATAGAATAGAGTTTTTGGTTTGATAAAAGGTGCCCTATGAAAATCCAAGAACTAAGAATGGTTTCGGGGTTTTTTTTGGAGAGGGGAGGTCCTTTATTTGAGATAATGAATGGACAGAGAAACCAACTTGGTGCCCATTGTCAATCCTTTGATCGTGTGATTGTTGAAAACTTCTTCCGTAGGATGTTGTTTAAGAAGATGTGTAAATTGTTTAAGTGGTTTGGTATAGAGAATGTGCAAAGTGAACTACGATTGAATTAGTCAACCATCAGCTGGGCATGACTTCCAGTGTATAGGTTGCCCTCAAATTAATGTGAGCTACAATGTGACATACCAAAATGAAATGCAAATTTTTAAGCCCAAATCCATGATTAAGTTTAATGTAGCAAATAGAGAATAGGAAGAGGAATTCTCTTTCACTAAATGCAATATAGTAGAAAGGAAGACGTGTTCTTTTTAGAGCACCAAAAACACAATTTATTTTAGACAATAGAAAGAAGGAGAATATTCCAGAGAAGAAAATTTAATGTGAATACTTTCAAAGGGAAATAAACACACAATTGTTTTTACCTAGGAATGAACAATGCAAAAGAAACCCCTGATGGGTCCCACCGGGCGTGCCAAAATGTTTCACCGATTGTTGTATGATATGAAACAGATAAAGGTAAAAGGGTCATGGAGGAATACCTGTTATCATGTTGGTTAAAGGTTGAGTGCACGTGTTTTGTAGTGCCCACTTCCCTTTGACACCTTTTGATGCTTATTTTGATACTATTGATTACATTATGGACATTATTATAGTTCTGATTTAGTATGATGTTAGACATTTGATCATGGATTATTGTTGATCTTGATTTGGTTATGATGCATGATGATTATTAGAGACACTCATATGTGGATGATGATATACTATTTGACATGGATATATTGTGAATGTTGTTCGAGCATGTAATTTTTGGATATTGTGATTAGAATAGAAAATAGACATTATATGATGATGATATAGTTGTTAATTTTATGTTGTTGATATAAATTATAAGTGATTTTGTTAAATTGCTTTGATGTTGTTGTGATTCACATATTTAGATGATTTTATGATTTTATTTATATCATGTTGGATGTTCTGATATGGCCACGAGGCTGAAGGAGGTATTTTTGTTTTGTAGGTTAAATATCACAACAAACATCGGGGATTGGAGACCAACCACAATGGAATTCTAGGTGAATTCGACAAGGTCACCATGGCAACTGTTTTGTGTGTGTGTGTGTTGTATTTTTTAGGGATTCCCATGGGGGGATTACCTTTATATGTGACCATGGGTTTTGTATATTTTATTATGTGTTTCCTTTTTATTATTGTTGTATGTATTTTATTAGTGATGTGTCCCTTTCTTTTATTTAATTAAATTGTGGTAGATTAATGTGAGAAAACATATGGTTAAAAGTTAATTAATCAAATTGGGATATGGGAAAGTAATTATAGAAGTTGTTGGATTTTGTATTTAATAGTTAAGGGATGTGTAAGAGTTGTGTAAGTCAGATTTTGGAGTAAGAAACACTCCACCTCCTTGGAAATTCGAATTTGTCCTTGGAGGCTGTTTTTGGAGGCTTGTGGGACAAGTAAAACTTGTCCCATACCTCTAAATTTAATTTACCAACCATACCTATGGTTGGAAGGTTGATTTTAGACCTTTTTAATGCATTTTTATTAATCATGTTGCAAGTTTTGATTGCACTCTTCTTACATTTTATTTAATTCAGTCCTTTGGGGTGTGGGCTTTTGGAGTGTGCAAGTAAATTTGTCATATTTTCACCCACCTCTTTATTGTGCTTTGGAGAATGGAATTTGACCTTTGTGTTGGAGTTGAGGATGTGTGAAGTGGCATCCTACATGGATCCACCTCATCCTCTTCCTTCCCTCTTCTATAAAATTCAAACTCTTTGCTTGTTTTGGGTTGTTGAATCATTTTGCATGCTTCCTTGGGGTGAATTTTCTTGTGCTTGGAGCTCTTGCTTTTGGAAGGAGTTTGGAAAAATTTGCATGCTTGTTGGCTGCTGATTTTGGGATTGTGTTCTTGGCATTGAGAGCTTGCTGTTTGGAAACAAAAGCTACCATGGAGAGGTAGGAGCTTAGCTCTTCTTTTATGATTGTTATTTCTTTTGTGTATGAATGAATGGTGCATGTTTTTGGTTTATTTGTTGGCTGTTTGGGTAGACTGCCATAGGAATGGTGTAGGAGAAGGCTATGGGGAATCCATGTGGGGGAATAAGGGAATGCTAGTGGCATCATATTTTGTGGAGGGAGTTTGGGTTTGGGATCCACCATGGAAAATAAATAGCTTGCATTTCTTACTTTGTGGGGGCATAAGGAAATATGTGGGGGCATAAGGATATGTGTGGTGAAATTTATTAGCGGTTGTTACAGGTGGATGCCCAATTCCCATTGGGAGGCATAAGTAGCTTCCCCCATAGTCCTTGCTCCTTTGGCTTGCATGATCAAGCTTGAGTTCTATTTGAATGTTTTCAAATGTAGTTGTAAACTGCTATTTTTGTTGGACTGTGTTTAATTTGATTATGCATGTTGAAAGAATGTTGTGTGTTGTGGAAGCTTGTTGTTTCCATGGGTTGCTATCCATTTCTTATTGCATTGTGGTTGGGGATCGGGGGCCAATGATGAAGGATGGATTCTCCTTTCATTGGATGTCTTGGTTGGGTGGAGAGCATTGCCTTTCCCCCACTTTTGTTGTGATCAAATTGGAAGAAAAAAGAAACTTGCATGTTACTGTTTTGGAGCAGAAGAAGACAATTTTTCCAGCCCCTTGTGAAACAAATTCATTTGTAACCTTTCCCACTTTGAAGTGGATGAAATTATAATGTATTTTGTGAAGAAAAGATGCATGTAGCTGATTGTGAAAGTTGTATATTCGCAACGTGAAAGATATTTATACTCTATTCTGTTTATTGGAAAGAAAGAAATAGAATTCTGTTATTTGCATTCAAACATTGAAAGATGCAAAATTGTATAATTGAAGTCAATAAAGGATTGCTATACCTTCATTCATATGCATTGTTGTGTAGAATTGGAATATCAAATTTTGATTGGAATCCCTACTTTGGAAAGTGGAAAAAGGAAGAAACACGTGAGATGTAATTGTATTATTCTGCCTTGTTTAAAATATATGATTTTGGGAAAGATAGAAACTGGATTCTTGTTTTAATGATTGATTGAAGAAGGAAAACACTTAAGTCTAGCATGGAATGAATTCAATGTTTTATTGCATGGAAAAAGAGATAGTTAAATCTCTGTTTGAAGGGAAGAAATGTATGTGGAAAATAATACAGGATTTGTATCTTTTGGAAATGTATAAAATTGAATTCAATATTGCATTTTGATTTAGAATGGTTTGTTTAAATCACTTAAATGTATTAGATTGGAAAGGAAAGGAACTTTCATACTTAGAAGAAGAAATCGCAAATAGATCCCTCAAGAATTGATCTCTGTTGTAAATTTACAGTTGGAAAATATTTAATTAAACTCACGATTAGAGCTTGCACATAATAATCAACTTTGAAACAATAAAATTTAGCATGCTATAACACCAAGGAACTCAAATTGATAGAAACACTTAAGGAAATAATTCAAAACATTGCAATATTTAAGCCCAAACCTTTTCACACGATCATTTTTGTCAATTGGAGGAAAATGCAAATTGGAAATCAAACAAGTCAAATTACCTTCCTAAATCACCCTAAATCCTTCTTAGAATAATCCTCCATGGTCTTTTTGACATGTTGAGTGAAGGAGGAGATCAAATTGAACCAAATCTATAAGTTAAAAATTACCAGTTTGCTTTTAAAATCCTGCAGAACATTTTCTTAAAATTGACCCCTCAAAATTTATCAAAATGTAAAATTTATGATTTTTGTGCAAAGAGGGCATTGAGAGCTTTCCATAAAGTCCTTGTTTTCCCAAAACTAAGCTTTCTAGCAAAAGTTATGGCCCTTTGAAGTTTTCCTTCCTTGGTGGAAAATTTTGGGAAAATTTTCCTTGGCGGGCCCGTGGCTCAAAAATTCCCTTTAAAAATCCTTAGAAATTTTTGAAAAAATTAGAGTTTTTTTTTTAAATTTACCCCGGGCCCGCTGCCACACCAATCAAAGGTTGCCACATGGCATGGCGAGGGGCGGAACCATTGCTTTGACTTTATTGTTTTTGAAATTTTTGTTTTGGAAATATTTTAAAGGAACCCCGCGCCCCACACTCCTACCCTCGCCTTGGTGTAATCCCCTCCACGGATGCATGGACCCGCACTTGCATTTTTTTCCCTTGTCTCCCCTTGACGAAATCTCCCAAACTCTTTCGTCACCCCGCCTTTCCCTCTCCCTTTCTCCCCCACCATGGTCGTTGGGCACCATGTGTCCCTAGCGAACCCATGGGCATGCAACACAATTTGGGTCTTTCCCCCATGTAAGAGGAAAAAGTAGTAAAGTCTCCCATGCGACCCGCCGACCCATCCCCTTTGGAAAAATTTCATCCATGGGCCCACTCCTTTGGGAAAATTTTCACTCCAGTAGGCCCGCATGAGACCCATAACTTGAGTTTTACAAGGAGTTATGAGGACTTATTTATATCATTGGAAAGGTGAGAAAATTTCCTATCCAATGCGAATGATTTAGGGAAAGTGTAAAGGCATTAAGTGTGAGAAAAATTAGGTTGAAACTCTGAGCGTGTTAGAGAGTGGGTATCGTGATAATTTACCTTCTGAACCTAACTGAAACTTCTAACCCTAAAATTTGGACCTTGTGACCTTTGATAATTATATTAAAAGAAAAGTATGTTCTAGTAGTTTAAAATTGTTTCAAAACTTGTTAGTTTTTTGTTGTCTTACTGACACAGGTTGTAGACACTTCTAATAAAAAAATTATTCCATAATTTTCTGAATTAAACCTAAGTTGTTTCTTGGGTCTCAAGTGAGTTGTTTTAATAGGCATCACATGTTTTGTGATTTTCAATCCAAGTTGATTGTATTAGCTTACTTTTGGCTAGGAGGAACTACCTATAATATAAAACAAGACCACAAGATATAGTTAATAGAAAAGTTAGTGGAATGCCTAGCGTGAGCTAGATCCAAAAGTGTGATACTTCCTCAACGGTTTTCAATCCACTGATATATAACTCAATATGAAATAACTGAACATGCAAATAAAAGAATCTAATATTAGTGTTCCTTTTTAGGTATATAAAACTACTATTCATGTCAATCTAATTAAATTCTTGATAACTAAACTGGTGAAGGTCTCGGGTCAAGTTGTAGGTTGGGAAAGTGGTTTGAGGGTCACAGATGGGGTTTGGGTAAGATTTGGTGAAGTTTGGGTTGATTTTGGGTAATTAGGAAGCTTTCTAGTCTAAGGTAGTTTTACTAGGCACAAAGACCAACACTGGTCAAGGTGACTAATGTTGGTTCAGTATGACCGATGATGGTTTAGGATGGGAAATGATAGAATGTCAAAAATGGTGTATAGGCTCTCTTTGTGTTTACACAAAGAGTTGGGAAGGTCTGTTGTGAGGTTGTAGGTGGGGTATTAGGTTTGGATGAGATTTTGTGAGGTTTGAGGAGGTTTTGAGGAGGTTTGAGGATTTTATAGTTAAGTGAATAAGATAACACGAGACCGACGTTGGTTGGGTGACCGATGCCGATGAAAAGGAGAAATCGATGATGGTTAAGATAACCGGCATCGATAGGGGAAATTTGGTGGTAATTAAATAAAATGTAGATTTGGACTTCTCTGTGATTGCACAAAGGATGAAGGGAGGATGGTTGGGTTTATAATAATGTCAGGAAGACTCAAGAATACATAAAGGTAAATTACGGTGAGCTACAAGGTCATGAGTGGTTGGATTAGTAGATTGCTTAAGAAGGTGGGAATGGGGTAATGTGTGGAATAATATGATCCAATAACAAAAGATAATGGACTCACACTTTAAAAATAAAAATGATAAAAATAAAATACACTTACTTGTATTTACAGTGTCAGTAGGTGAAGGAAGGTAGTAGTTGATCCATGAATAAATTTGTGGTCGAGGTGCCACGTAAATACTCCCAGAGTGCTCTGTTGTTGGGCCTTTGAATATTGGCTGAATACGAGAAGGTGCGTGGGCGTGTGAGACCTATTCAAAGAAGGGAACATGGGATGAAGGCACGTAGGGAAGGGTTCTAGCAGGGTTTTGTAGAACACATGACACTTGCGCAAGGCACTACAGGTTTTGAGACTTAGCCATATTCGGCGTTCCGGGTAGCACACGAGAAAAGAGTGACCTGTCTAGCATGTGGAGTGGATAAGGTGCCAACCTGATAGCTATAGGATCAAAAAGGGAATATTCCATGCATGCGATGAAAGGTTCTAGAAGAACATCATTGCATAGAGTGGATATCTCGATCAAACAAGGCATGCTCCATTGGAGGACAAATTGGACACTTGGCAACCTATCTCATTACCCAAGAAGGCATGGCAAGAAGGCTGAAATCTATATATAGAGGTGCACAAATAGTATAACGGGATCATCTTGAGAGATTAGAGGTGGTGGGAAAGAGGTGAAGCTCTACAAAAATATCATGGAGGATTCTATGGGTTGAAATTAGTGAAAATATATGAGTGATGACATACTTAGAGGGATGGGTTTGTGTTTATCATTGTAATGTAAATGACGTAGTATAGTTTCGATGCAAGATCTTGCTCTGTATTATTATGTTTTTTTGTTATGGTCCTAAGAGAATGTGATGTCGTTACTAAAATCATTAATATGAATGGAAGGTTTTGTTCTAAAATTTATATATGTTGATGAGATGAAGCATAATGCATTTACTTTGTGTTATGAATCGGTTCTATATGTTGTTTGTTATTTCCCTGTTATGGATGCATTGATATGATAACTCTTCCTAGGTTTTAAGAACGAACACATGGTTCTTTTCCATTCCTTATACTTAAGTAATTGTCGTAGATGATTTATTCTCATAAGACTCACATAAAGGAGGGGCTCGATGCCCACCCATGCCTTGGGTGAGTGCCCAGTGCCAACTGGGTGATAGGCCAATGCGCATGGGATTAGACTTTTATTCTAAGGGTATAAAAATGACTACATATTGGTTACGTTCTGGGACCTCTTTTCAAATTTGTTATGAAAAATGGCATACATATTGGTCCTTGTGATGTGTGATGATAGAAAATATGACCTTGGAAAGTGTTGAAGCATGGTTCAAGAGCACGGAGGATATATTTGCTCAAATATTCAACACTGGACCTAAGTTTGATGCATGTAGATGGGTAGAAGAAAACCTATACCATGAGTTGTATGAGACATTATTCTATTGTTTCCCAGTAGAACTATATGAATGGCTTTCAGCATATGCATCTAGATCATGTTGGTATTACAGATCGCGCGTATGGAACCATGATGATTATCGAAGCTACGAGGATGAAGATCTGATTTGGATGCATCTTTGTTGATCACTTTGGTTGAAAGGAGTGCTGACCAATTATACTCTAGAATACACCATTTCCACGTATTTTTCCCAAAATTTGCTTGAGTTTGAGTTTATGAGGGATCCCAGAGAGAACATTTTTGCATGTTATTACTTTGGCTATGAAAATCTTTGTCATTACCCTCGGTTTAGAGGCATTTCTCATGGTGACTAAGATTCTATGAGCATTGGGAGAGGAAGTTAGGGTGGAGGAAGATGGCGGACATTGCAGCTGAGAAGGAAAGGGAAGAGAGATGACTCAAGTATAATGAATCTCATGAAAGGGAGATGACTAGATAATGCGAGGTTGTAAGTGTGATGGATCTATGGAGGTAGACGTTGTGGGAAGGAATTGAGGTTCACGTAGAGGATGTGGAACCTTAGAAGTCTATGGTACCCCATCTTGGAAAGCGTAGGAGAGAAGCCCCTTTAACTTCTCATGAGATTTCCTTGCATGGAGAAAGGAGATACATCAACGTGCATCTGAACCCACTTGGTGACCAACCCATGACACTTGGTTTCCTAGATCAAGGATAAGTATTGTTAACCAAGTTGGTATCGGTGGGAATAACCGATCTGTGCCTAGGAGATATAATTTCTTATTTGCAACATCCATGGTTGCGTAAACCATTCTAGTATTTGGAAGAATTTTTGGACAAGGTGTACGTAAGAAAGGTTTGGGTATCGTGTTTGGGCATGGCGCGGGAAACACAAATGGTAGTGGGAAAATATCACAAACCATTGACACATAGTTCAATGGGATGTTCGGAACACTAGGCGCGACCACTTCATGCCATTTTCCAGCTACAGGAGGTGGATCTGATGTTATAGGGGTTGGGGACCAGGTGGACCTAGCGTATATCGGGAGGATCTGGTGGGCCAGGAGGAATAGGACCTAGTGGATCCAAAGGTGGATCTGCAGAGGAGGAAACACTAGAGGGAACCAAGGATCTGGATCAGGAGGACAAGGGCCTTAGCCACCTCCAAAATTATTTTTGAGATTTCATTGCACTTACTAGACTATAGGGGTATTGAAGATGATGTAGAGCATGTGCACAAGTGTGAATTACTATGGCATGTGAAAGGAATCACTACCCCTGGAGCGAGAATGCAAGTCGGTTTGCAACAATATTACAATGACACATATATAGTTGTTACTGGAAGCATGACCCCCATCATATGGTGGTAGAATACATCGAATTAAAGAATGCCTTCCTAGCGAGAGTTCCATATCCTTGAGTTTGAGCAAAAGAGCATCAGTACTTTGAAGGAGATCTAGTAGGGAATGGCAGAAAAGTGTGTGAGAGTATGATGCATGGTTCAAAACTCTCTTGTCAAAGGTATCATATGACATTCATCCTTCTCAACATGATTAATGGTTTGTTAGAGGATTGATAACACCATTTTGAAGGTATTTGTCACAGAATACTTTCATAGACCCACGTAAGGAATTGAAAGCTGCCCTATCTTTGAGGTTTATTAGGAGCATTGATACTATTGTTAGTCCTTTTCTGGAGGCTCAAATTGTTGCAATGGCCAAGCATTTGGAGAATCTATCTGCAAACTCAGCGCATGAGGTTCATAGTGGGCTTTGGTGTATAGACTGTGAAGTGGAGGTGCATTGAAAGGATAGTTACCCTTAGAATTAAGTACACACTATAGCGATGAGATCAGTGAAATTTTCCATGGGGATCATGCTGCAAGTAGGTGCCCTCTACTACAAAGATGCGCAATCCACAAGAATGTTTCTTGATTTTGTAAGATTTGTACCTATACAACCAATGATACCAAGGATTGCACACTAATTAATCGATCCATGATGCTATTGATCTTGGTGTGCACCAGACTAGTCTTGCAAGAATTTCTAAGGATGACGATCCTCACTATGAAGGGCGCATAGATAGAGGAGTGCATGGAAGATGTTTTCGCAGAGGATTTCATGGTCACAATAACTACAGAAGAGGATGAAGTGAATTCCCTCGAGGAACCTGTTATAACTGTGGATCTACAGAGCAATGCAAGCGTGAGTGTCCTAATCTATTGTAATGCTTGTGGTGTGGGAAGAAACATAAGTATGAAAAATGTCCAGAGATTTATGAGCATATGAACCAAAAACATCGAAAGAAAAAGGCACTTTGGATGGTAAGTATTAATAAAGCTGATTCACAAGTGGATACCAAGAGTTGTGTATGAGTTAGGACTAGAATTTGTATTAGTGACAATGTGAGAAGAGGTCATGCGCGCCAAGGAAATGCCAAGACAAAGGACATTGGTTTTAAGAGAGGAAGTAGTACATGGAAAGTATCCAGACCCTTCTCATCAGAAGGAGGTGTATTAAGAGACTATGGATGTGATTCGAGTTTGCAAGGGAGATCCAATGTCTAAAGGAGAAATCAAGTAGTTGGAGAAAAGGAAGAATGTCGAGGTTCCAAAGGAGGACCTAAATGAGGTCAAGGAAGTATGTAGGATGTTAAGGTAAGAGAATATTATTCCCTTACTATGTGAATGGCTAAGGGAGAAGGTACCACACATTGGAGAAGAACGCAAAAGGAAGGTTTTGGATGCAAATATTCCTCCTCACAACCTTGACTATGATAAGGAGATTACATTGAATGTAGTTGTTGATGGGTGGCTTCTAAGTAATAGCCTCATCGACACGAGAGTGGAGGTCAATGTCCTTACCTTGGATGCATGACATCAAATGGGAAGACCCACACTATAACCATCTTTGAATGTTTTGTATATGGAAAACAATACAAAGGAAATGCCCATTGGGGTCTTGAAGGATGCATCTATCACCATTCAAGGGGCCAAGTTCACTGGAGACTTTAAAGTCTTAGCACTCACCGAGGAAGACAACTTTCCAGCATTGCTTGGGCACCCATGGTGTTACAAGAATAGTTCTGACCTACGGTTTAACAAGGGATATTTAGTTTTGAGAATAAGGAAGAATGGGTCATCATCCCCTTGATTGATGGGAAATTAAAAACTTATATTGAACCCCTTGGAGAAGAATTCATTAATATAATCTATGTGCACTCCATTAGAGATCCTGAGATAATTCATCCCACTCGAGGAGTTATCCATTTGAAGATACTCGGTCCTTGAGTGATACCACTATCATGACATGTGGCAATTGGGTGCATGGGGCTTATGAGTTGATTGGATGATAGTTGAAAGGATATGTAACAAGGGTAACAAATGCGTGTTCATTTAAGTGCCTATGAGGAAAGAAGTTTCCAAGTTACTCTGGAGGGGCATACCCTGAAGTCTTCTTGCAAGAAATGGAGGCCCAGTGGAAGAATGAGGATGAGAGAAGGGGAATGCTTAGTTACAACTTGCTCAAAACTGTAGCAAACTGGTGGAACACTCATTGGGAGAGCCTCCTAGAATGGCATGAGGTAAGAGTCACATTTTCTGTAAGGTTCTCCAAGAGCAATGCGCCCACTGTGATCCAAGACTACCATGGTAAAGAGACTACCTCATTTCATATCCAAGCATGTGAGAAGGTTTGGATGGGAAGCACAAAAGCATTACCACCTTTGTTATGGGTGCATAAGTTGTATTCCACCTTACAAGGTTATTCATGCACATGGTATATTCATTCAGAGATGCATCATCAAATAGGTAATTGGCAGGAGTTAGCGGCTGATCTCATTTCAGATTTTAAGTAGAGGAGTACAAAGCCATTGGTGGATAAGGCATTGTAAGTAATTAAGCACCTTAAAATGGGAGATAGTGCTATGGTAGAAGATATGCTACTAGAATTGCTAGGTGAGCCTTATTTGCATAGAAGAAGAATAAGAGGAAGTACAACTTGAGCACGTGTGCATGGAAAAAGAAAAAGGAAAAATGGTCTATGTAGTAGATGGTGAAGAGATGGAAAGTTTGGATGTTAACCATTCTAAAGGTATGTGTGAAGTCATAGATAGTGCTAATGAGTGAGCACACACCTACCACAAG
Organism: Taxus wallichiana var. yunnanensis; assembly: GCA_018340775.1. Taxonomy (NCBI): domain Eukaryota; kingdom Viridiplantae; phylum Streptophyta; class Pinopsida; order Cupressales; family Taxaceae; genus Taxus; species Taxus wallichiana. Next base: position 265,899,412 of record CM031236.1, read on the forward strand.
CCCTTAAAAATAAAGAAGGTTAACATTGGGACATAGAATACGAACCTAGGAAGCTATCATTGGGGACTATTGGCCAGAAAAATAAGTTTCAAAGGTCATCGATCTATTGCACAAGTTCCAGGATTTATTCCCTTGTGGGTACCATGAACTCAAATGCATCCACCATTCCTTGGGGGAGATGAAAATCAAGTTAAAGGAAGGTGCATGCCCAATTTAGAAGAGGCCTTATCGGATGAATCCAAATCTACACGTACGGGTTAAGGAAGAAATAAACAAGACGATAACATTTGGTATCATTGAGGCAATAAAAGGAATAGAATGGGTAAGCCCAATGGTCATCAATATCAAGAAGGATGGGGAATAAGGATTTGTGTGGACTACGGGAACCCGAATGCGTATGTGTCATCGATCCTTTCCCAACCCCCTTTATCGAAGTTATTTTGGAGGGAGTAACTGGGCGTAAGGTCTACTCTTTCATAGATGGGTTCTCAGGGTATCAACAAGTTAGGATTGCAAAGGAAGACTAAAGGAAAATAAAGTTTGCCACCGATTGGGGAAGTTTTTCCTACACGGTTATGCCTTTTGGATTGAAGAATTTGTCTACTGTGTTCTCGCACATCGTGGTATAAGCATTTTAGGACTTCATCCATAAATTCCTTCAAGTTAGCTAGATGACTAGACTATGTATGGGTTGGTGAAAGACCATTGTGACAATTTGAGGCTGATGTTTGAGAAATTTCAGCAATTAAGGATATCCCTCAACATTAAGAAATATATCTTTGCTACTCCATTTGGGACCCTGTTAGGACATATTATATGCAAAGAAGGCTTACTATTGGATCTTGCCAAAGTTGCAGTTATTGTGGGATTAGGGGAGCCTACTAGTCAAAGCGCAATGTGTAGATTCCTTGGGCATATGAGGTACTACAAGAAATTCATCAAGGGGTATGCCAAGATTTCCGTGCCCTTGGAGGAATTGCTAAAACACAAGAGTTCCTTTCATTGGGGAGAGGCACATCGAAGGCATTTGACACTTTAAAGGATAGACTTGTCATGTCTCCCATAATACATTTTCATTCTTGGTATAAGCCTTTCCATGTGCATGTTGATGCCTCAGGAAAACTATGAGAGAAGTACTAGAAAACCCCAGTGACATGATTATTGATCATCCCTTATGTTTTACAAGTAGAAAGTTGACACTAGCAGAACAAAATTACACAACTACTGAGTGTGAGGCACTATCAATGATCTACACACTGCATAAGTTCAGGTAGTATCTATTGGAAACACCATTTATATTCTACATGGACCACATGGCATTGAAGTACTTAGTCAAAAATCCCATTTTGCAAGGGCACATATGCCATTGGGTCCTATTATTCCAAGATTTTGAGTTCACGGTGGTTGTAAAACCAAGAAAAAGTAATTTAGGACCTAACCACTTATCAAGGATTAACTTAGGGGAGGATGCACAAAGCATTGAGGATACCATGCTAGAATTGCAACTGTTTAGGTTTTGGCACGTGGCATCAGACTTGGAAGTTATCGTAGTATTCTTAAAAATAGGTGTGGTGCCGGTAGGGATGAAGGCTCTAGAGAGGAATCAATTAGCAATATGCGCCACACCCTACATGTTAATTAGTGGATATCTGTATAAGTTAGGTCGTGATGAGGTTTTGCGCCAATGCGTATTGGAACATGAGCATGTGGAAATTATGGGGAAGCACATGGTGGGATTATAGGATGACACTATGCAAGAAATGCTACCATGTGGAAGATTCTAATTGCAAGGCTTTGGTGGGAAAGAATTTACTAGGATTGTATTGAGTTTTGTAAGGCCCGTGACCAATGCCAATGCCTTGAAAACCTAAGAAGAGGGATGAAATGCCCTTATGACCAATAGCCAACACCAAACCATTTGAAAGATGGGAAATTGAATTTGTAGGACCTATATCACCTGCCACACAAAGGATTGGTTCGCGTTACATCATCACTTACAAAAATTATTTGAAAAGATGGGTAGAGGCAACATCTACGAAGGATTACACTGTAATGACAAATGCTATATTTTTATGGGAGAACATAATCAACAGGTATAGTTGTCCTTTAAGCTTAGCTAGTGATAGGGGTACATATTTCCTCAATGAAATGGCTAGGATTCTATTAGTAGAATTTATGGTGGCCCATCACAAGATTACCCCTTATCACCCTCAAGAAAATGGAACTACTGAGGAATTTAACAAAATACTAAGTCACACGTTGACTAAGATCCGTGACATCGGAAGACAAGATTGGGATGACAAGGTATCAGCCGTTCTATGGGCATACAAGACAACCTATAAGATATTGAACAATGCCACACCATTTCAATTGGTGTTTGGCGCAGAAGCTATTTTACTGGTTAAATTCATATTACCTTTGTTGTGTATAACACATGCAAGAGGATTAGCTGATGAATAAGTGCTAGAAGAGAGGATTGATAAGTTGATGCAGTTAGACAAGAGATGATCACTTGCTAGATGGAGTTAGAAGACAGAAAAGGTAATAAAAAAGGCATGGCATGATCATCACATCAAGAACAAATAGTTCAAGGTTGGAAAGATGGTGTTTTTGTATGATTCCAAGTATTTGCGCCATCCTAGGAATTTGAAATTCCATTGGTTAGGACCCTATATCATCTCGTACATCCTTGATTTAGACACTTGATAGTTACAAGTGTTATATGGAACGAGATTACTAGGTCATTTCAATGGGAGTAGGCTAAATCCCTACTATAAATAAGTCTTCTTGGTGTTTGTAAATAAGGCAGTATTTCCAGTTAGATTATAATTTCCATTTATTGATTGTTCTTTTCTTGTGTTTCCCTTTCTCCTTGCTTATTCCTTTCTTTTGTTTTGTTTTGCGCCTTGTGTGTTGATAACCACATTATTTTTATGAGGTTGTGTATGTGCAGAGGACCACACATCTGTTTTAGTGTGGTGTGGAGTAATACAAAGCAAATTATAAGCTAGTAATAAAATTTGAGTGGCCCAATAGAAGGAAGCACGTAAGGTTAAGAAAGCACGTGGGGAAATAATGGATAGTAAATCATGGTGTCAAGAAGGTTGTAGAACGAAGACCACGTCAAAGGATGAAGAATGTAGGAACAACATGAGGTAGGAAAAGGCATAAATTAGGTAATCGATAGAAGAAGTGCCTTCGACGTCACGAGATGCTTTCATAAGAGTCTTTAGTCATTTGGAATTCTATGTGCCGAAAGGTTGTAGAATGGTTTTTCATAAGATTGGGTGCATAGGTAAGGGCGTTTAAGGTTGGCTATGGAAAAAGATGCATTTAATGTTAAGTACATTGGTAGGTGGTATAACATTTATTACTGGAGAAGGAGTAAAAACTATAAATATGAAGTCAGGCACATTATTATTTACCTTTCCATTATGAAGTTAGAGCTCTTACGAACTAGGGCATCCAAATAAATTTATGTGAAGGAGAATCCTAGAAATCTAAGTGTGTGACCAAAGTGGATTTACGAGACGTGAGTGAAAGGAGTACACAGGAATGGGGAGAATTAGTTTGAAGTATGCCATCTTGTGGAAGGTTTTCCTAGTTAAGGTTTGAAAAATAGGGCACAAGATAGAAGGATTTATTCCAGGAGTTGAGATTTGGAGTTAAGTAGAGTAGCAGAGCAGAGTAAGGAGTTCTTAGTTTATCCTGAAAGAAAGCATGATACCTAAGAAGATGACCATTTCACAAAATAAACAGAAGGGAAAGGGCATAGGAAAACAAACTATTGTCGTCAAAAGCTCCAATGAGGAATGGTACGTAGAAATGTAATACCCAGATGGAGTATTACTAGGAAAGGAGTGGGTGTCACACTTAAGAAAAATGGCCATGAGCGATTATAACCATCACACGAGCACTAAAAAGAAATAAATGGAATTGGAGATGGTTCATCCAACTAACAAGAGGACACCGAGATGAAATGTCAATATACAATGATGAGGTAAAGGTAAAGTTTGGAAAAGGAAGGGTTATTAAAACTATATGAGTTGCCTTACTTTGGTAAATTTGAGTGACTATATTAGTGGTTGATGTCGTGCATACATGAAGATCACTTCTATTTTACGGGGGCAAGATGCACATAACACCAAAACCAATATCTAAGTTCATTGGCATGAATTATGAAGGGGAATCCATAGATGATCATCTGAGTGATAAAGAGGATATCAAGGAAACAAGAAGAGCAACTTATGACTATAAAAAGGGTTCACGGTACTTTGACATTGTATAAATTTTGGACCCTTTTATGAGGATGGACACACACTTGGTCACCAAGCTTAATGATCAAGAATGATGGACGTAAGTGAACAAGGCATGGCTAAATGTATGCCGAAAGATATCAGAGGGAACCATCTATAACTTGTCCACTTTCATTGCGGATGAAATCATAAGCAATGCGCAGGAAGGAGAGAAGATATTATTTGGCAACGTCCTCCTCACCATCATATTCTCGAGAGATTGGAGTGCCTGATGGGCCAAAAAAATTCATTTAGGAGTATCTAGAAGAGGATCCCTTACCCACAAAAAGGTTTGAAAAGTACACTTGTGAAACCATGATGACCACTCACAAGGCATGCCTAGAGAAGTGGTACAAACAAATGTGTGACACATTCGGGGAAGAGTGGAGGATCTCAGAGCAGTTTCCCATGGTCATGGATGGAGAAGTAGAATTTGTATTTTACCAATAGTTATGCATTGGTAGGTTCACTTTGAAAAATGTGACTAAGAGCCACCGGCAAGCTTCCCTTCTCCTTAACCACACAATACTTCCAGCGGGGGGTCAACAGGTTCAAAGAGGCCAAAAGACTAAGGTTTGACCTTAGTGAGGTGGACTAGGACCACTTTGTGAGCTGCTTTGAAAGCTTGTGTACCATAAGAAGTGCATGTACATGGAGAAGTATGACTCCCATTAAGCTCAAATGATGAAACCAATAACACTCCCGATCACCGGAATGGCTGCAGTGAGGGTATATCTTCGCATAAGGCCAAAGTTTGAAAAAGGAACCTATCTGGAGAGTGATGTATCCATTCCAAAAGACCCCACAGGTTGGAAAAAGGCCATGCTAAAGAAGAGGGAAAGAGAAGAAGTGCAAGAGAAGAAGGCACTAAGTGTGCAAACCACACAATCGATGGAATTTCTGAAACAATCGCAAAGCCTCACACTTACGTGCATAGAAAGAAGTCTCTCAGTGGGAATAGAACCCGAGAAGAAGAGGCACCAGAGCATGAAGAGACCCTCACCCATGAATAATCACCAACAAAGATGTCTCTTGCTAATGAGAAGGAGAAAGAAGAATCTCCTATACTGGAATCACAAGTTAGAAAGAAGAAGAAGGTGGAAGAAGAGGTAGACTTGGAGGAGACAGAAAAGCCTAGATGCCTACATTAGATAAAAGATTATGATGAGCCTGACGGAGATGAAGGCCATATAGTGTATGATATAAATGAATCAAAGGAGGAGGGAGATGAAGAGAAGTATAACAAGGAAGATGAAGAAAATAATGATGAGGAAGAAGCAGAGGATCAAGGAAAGGGGGTGAGTGAAGAGGTGAGCACCAAAAACCAAGGAACCCCAAGCCTCACCAAGGAGAAAGTGGAGAAATCCATGGAGAGAGAAGTGGCGGGCATCATGAAGGAGTTGGTGGAACAGGAGTTGGAGAGGAGTGAAAAATAAATTTTGAAGGATATGGAAGAAGAAAGCATTGGGAAGGAGTATGGCAGCATGGGTGGGAATCCCAATTTGGTGGTAAGCTTCCCAAAAGCTATGTAAATAGGTGGGAAAGGCATAGTGGTGGCACAAGAAAAAGGAATTGGATACATTAATGATCCTAGAAAGGTGTTATGCACGTACTTCCAAATAACCATACCAATAGAGAAACTCCTGGCTATGTCATCGTTTGATGAAGAAGGTGCATATCCTTGAACCAGGAAGATGCTATCTTGGGCATTCAAGTTTCACATAAGTGAACTTGAGTTTGAAGTAAGTAAGGGAGTGCTGATGAAGGTGCTAGAAAAAAGGAGTAAATCCCTTGGTGAACGATCAACAATTATCAGATGAGCAGGTCTACAATGCGCTCAACAAATTTTCATTTGAAGTTAAGGCTAGATTGTTTGGGAGAAATGATAGAGTGAGATTCTTGGAGGAGGAATTGGAGAAGAAAAAGGAGGAGCTCGTGGAAAAGAGCAAGGACCTAAAGTAAGAGGAGATTATCAGTTCTCAGTTGAGGTGTGAGTTGAAAGAAGAAAAAGAAAAGGTGTGCAAAGTCTCCAAGAAGGTGGAGATGATTACGATGCCATTTTCTGAAGCATCCCAACTTAGCGCCACTTGAGAAGAAGTATGAATCAACCTTACAATGTGTGGAGGATTTGACTTACATTATCACTATAGAGAGGTGACTAGTCACTTTAGAGTTTGAAGAAGAGGTCCAGGTGTGCCAAGATAAAGAGGAAAAAATAAAGGTTGTCAAGATTGTGGCTTGATACACTAAACTTCTTGTAGAGGTGAAGGCCACTATGCAAGTCATTGAAGCTTCTTATGAAAATTGCGATGATAGGTATAGAGTTGAAATCATCTTGGTTTCCACCCATGAAACAGAACTCAAGGAGTTCCAAGTAAAAATAAGGGGAATAGAGTGGAAAGAGATAAGATCATGGCTGAGGTAGAGAAGAAGTCAGAAGAAATTGAGACCTGTGAGGCTTGATCAAGAGCCAGTTGAAGGAACTATACCCCTAGATAACCCATGGGATGGATGCACTTGATGATTTGAGAAAGAAACTGGAGAGAATTGTTGAGATGATGAGTACCAAAGGGGAGGAGCTAAGTTTTGAGGAGGTGAGCACCCTGGTGGGTGACCTCTGTCAACAAGCTTAGAACAAGGTTGATGCTTGGGAGAAGTTAGAGGCAGAAATAGGGAAGGATTTCCCTCTCCTCCTCCAATAATAAACAAGTTCCCCATTCTTTCATTCTTTCTCCCAATTCTTCATTCCTTTATTCTTTATTTCCAACCATTTTAAGATCCCACCATTCTTTATTTTATTGAAGAGTGTTTCCGAGGATGGAGAACAGGTGTAGTGTGGGGTGATGTTGGGCCCTAGAATATTGGCTAAGTATGAGAAGGCACGTGGGTGTGTGAGACCTATTTGAAGAAGGGAACACAAGGTGAATGCACGCAGGAAGGATTCTAGCATGGTTTTGTAGAACACACGGCATGTGCACAAGGCAAGATAGGTTTTGGGACTTAGCCATATTTAGAGTTCCAGAAGCACACGAGAAAAGTGTGACCTGTTTAGCATGTGGAGTGGATAAGGTACCAACTTGGTAGCTGTAGGATCAAAAGGGAATATTCCATACATGTGATGGAAGGTTCCAGAAGAAAATCATTGCACAGAGTGGAGAGCTTGGATCAAAGGAGGAATGCTCCATTGGAGGACCACTTGGACACTTGGTAACCAATTTTTACCTCAGAAGGCATGGTGGTGAAGGCGAAAGATATATATATATATAGGTGCACGGATAATAGAAAGGGGATCATCCTAAGTGAGTAAAGGTGGTGGGAAAGAGGCAAAGCTCTGCAGAAATATCATCGAGGATTTTATGGGTTGGGATTAGTGAAAATATAAGAGTGATGGCATATTTAGAGGGATGGGTCTCTATTTATCCTTGTAATGTAAATGACGTAGTATAGTTTCTGATGCATGACCTTGCTTTGCATTATTATGTTGGTCTGCTTTATGGCCCTAAGGGATTGTAATGTGGTTACTAAAATCATTAATATGAATGGAAGGTTCTATTATAATATATATATATATATATATATACATATATATGTTCATCAGCTTAAACCTAATACATTTCCTTCATGTTATGGATCAGTTCTATATGCTGTTTGTTATTTCTTTGTTATGGATGCATTGATATGATAACTCTTCTTAGGTTCTTAGAATGAATGCATGGTTATTTTCCATTCCTTTCACTTAAGTTCTGTCATAGATGATGTATTCTCACAAGACTCACATAAAGGAGGGGCTCAGTGCCCACACGTGCCTTGGGTGAGTGCCCAATGCCTGATAGGTGATAGGACGACATGCATGGGATTAGAATGTTGTTCTAATGGTATAAAAAATGACTACACCGAGAATATTCTAATGCCTTTGGATGAGTATCGGTGCTTTCTTGGGCTGTGGTTGAATGCATTTCATTGTTTGGATGTTGAGAAGTCTCTGGTTCATGCTTAAATGCAATAGATCTCTCGAACTCAAAATGACCAACCTTAGTAAAAGGTTTCCAAAGGGTATATAAGGTGACCAATGATAGTCAAGGTGACCGATGTCGGTTGAGGGATAACCGACATCGGTTAAGGTGGGAAATCCTAGGTTTTCCAAAAATAGGAAAATCTTGCTATTTTTGGTGTGCTCTGATTGTCAGTTTGGGTCTCGAGTGAGGGTTAACACTTAGATAAGTGGGAGTGTTGTTGGAGAAGGAATATGAATTTAATTTTAGGGTTTGAAAGAGTCCCAGTTGGTTAAGATAAGTAGAGACTCAATCTTAGTTAATTAATAGACTAAGAATAAGTCCATAATGAGGTGTCTAGGTGAGGTGTAAATTAAATTAATTAAAGTAATTAAATTAATTAATAAAATGAGTACAAACATTAATTCAATTGTAAGTAATTAAATTAATATGAATGTGGAGTAAGAGGTCATGGTTAGGTGAATACATTACGTTAATTAATTAAAGGGGACCAAGGGGAGTATGACCCAAATTTGGTGTCTACAACTACATCCATGAACCTCACACACTAGACATTTCACACTTCACATTTCATGAAACATCTTTCTAGCATTCCATTCTCACACAAAATACCAACTTATGACGCACTCTTGTACTAAGGTTCACACTTGAATGTTGAGGGAATACTGCATCCATGAACCTCACATGCTACACATTTCACACTACAAGCTTCACGATACATCTTTCTCACATTCCATTCTCACACAACATACCACCCTATGACATGCTCTAGTTTCATGGATTATACTCAAATGCCGAGGGTATAAATTTGAAATGAACCTCTATACTTCATGATATATCTTTATAACATCTCACTTTTAAACCATTTTTGATGACACACTCTTATTATATGATTCATTCTTGATTTGTCAATGGGTCTTTTATAAATTAACCTCATATCATACTCATACACATCCTCTGGGGCACCCTAATCCTATCACATTCACATTGAATACCATTTCATCTCACTCATACACAATATACTTTGCATATATTGGTTTCATTTATTCTTACTTGCTTATGCTTACATGCACACTTTGTTTCCATGCTAGACAAATAATTAGTATTTCAATATCTTTTCTATATACACATGCACATTCACTTAGTATTTATTTATAAATGCATACTTTATACAAATATTTCCACGCAACAATGATGCTTAGCGCTATACCTCTTACCAGTCCCACCGAGGCTCACCGGGAGCATCTACATTTTCTACTCTTACACATCATAGGTACTATTATTTCATTATTTACTACTTCCTACTATCACATTACTTTCCATTTCTCTATACAAACTTTTACATACTCTATCTTTCTAACATGCTAATGGGTGCTTCATGTGCAAAATTTACTTTGTAAGACTATATGCCACCATGGTTGTCTATCACACTTTTCTTGTCATTGTTCTCATTATATGTTATTGTTTGTGGGATTTTCCCTTTGTCTTGTATTCACACTACATGGTTTTGGTCACTTCAGCCCTGATTGTCTTATGACATTGTGAGTGACGTCCCATGTCTGAAACCTACTTTTCATGGTCTATCTTGATTTCTTGTTTGCTTGATTGCAAATTGTATTATACTTGAATAATAGATTTGATTACACTAACACATATTTCTAGCCTTTTTGTTTGTAAATACCTTGGTTTATACCATGCACATCCCCTCCCCCTATAGGGTATCCTCTTTAGATACTTTTTTGGTTCTCTCCTTTGGACCACATGCTCCTATCAGTGTCACATGTACCAAAAATGATGGGGGGCATACATTGGGTGAATTGGTCACCCCATATAGTAGCTCAAAGCCACACTTTAGATATGCACAATGAATCAACATATGGTATAATTACAAAAATGGCCCAAAATATGACTTGGGTCCTCAGTTTAGCATAAAAACCAGCACCTATATTCAGACACTAACGCCTAGGAGCTCCTAACCTCCCTTGGGTGCCTATGTCTTGGGGGTATATACAATTATTTTTCGTAGATCAACACAAATCATAGAGTAGGTTTTATAGCATAGGCACAATCCTTCAGTAATAACACGCCTTCTATCTCCTTTAATTGGAATAGATTATTCAATTAGAAAAAAATTGAAACTAATTTTCTACAAAACATGGACACACCATCTGTAGTGGTGTTTATTTGGGAATCAATTATGGAAGGAGAGTAACACTAGATCTTTCTCCCCAACACTCTTCTTACGTGGCGTGTGATTTTCAAAAACTTACACTTAGAATGAGATCACCCAAAATAACTCACTCTTGGCATGAGATCACCTAAAAACTCTCTACAAAACATTTTTAGGACATTCTTTATCCTTTTACATTCATATTCATCACGACCATCCTTAATATGAAGTAAGATGAAACCCTATATCAAACATCACATCGAGCACAACAATTGGTACAACATGATATAACATAATACGTTTCACCCCTAGGGTCACTTTCTCTTCTAGTTTTCACTCTTCATTTTTATCACTTCACACTTTCACTTGTCTCTTCGGCACACTATCTCCATCACTCTCTACAGGAACACAATGTATGCATCTTCTAAATACTTTATGTTATTGAGTATTCACTCAACAACATAAAGTGGGGGAAAATGTTGACACAAAATCACACACTTGGGTACATTTATAGTTCCTAAAAACATACTTACATTTATATTATTTGTAAGCGAGAAAACTAGTAATTGATGGTCCTATCTTTGGCCTCTTTTCTATGTTTCTTATTTTCTTTATGGTCTTACTCACCCTACAACCTAGTTAGTATTATACTTATTTATCTTTTATGTCTCTAAAAACTAGCACCCTTCAAAGACAGGAGCACCTAGGCACCCCTATCCCTTATGGGCACCCCCGATTCTTTTCCACCTTACTCACTCCTTTTGGGTATTTTTTAATCTTTTGGGCATCTTTTTCACTTATGGGCTGGCCTTCTAGTTTAAATTATGAAATTCAAACAAGGGGATCATATAAATACATTGTTATGTGCTCAAAACAAGGGACCAAGCTTTAAGTATACTTACTATTACCTAATCTTGCATCCAAAAGCATCTAAGGCACTCAAAGGCATCCATTTAAGGGACAAGGGAATGCATTTTCTGCATACACTGCATAGGAAGGGGAAGTCTATTATATTCTGTTATCCAAAATGAGCCCGCTGCTTATTTTGGCTAACTTGCTTTCATTCTTTCCTTCCTTGTGCTAAAAATTCATTTTCAAACATTGAAGCACTCAAAGATTTCTAGAAATGGCTTCATCGATAGGATTTTCTTCCCCTTTCCGAAAGGTAAAATTTTCCTCCTAACTCCTTGTAATTTTAAAGTTATGGCTCGGTGGAGTTTTTTGGGGAATTTTTCCAGGCGGAGACCGAACCAATGAGAAGGTGCCACGTGACAAGGTGGAGCGTTAGAGATTGGGGAATGTTGGAGTTTTTTTCCAATAGGCACTTTGGTCAAAGGGTGCAAAGGAAAAAATCAGCCCGCGGGCCCATGGAGGAGAAGGAAAAGAAACTATTTAAGGCCTATGCCTAGCCGGAGATGCCATGTGTCCCGTCGGTGGTGGAAGTCGAGGCGGCGGGAGAAGTTTTGGTTTTTTTCCAAAAAACCAAAAAAGGTGCAAAGGTAAAAATAGAGGCACACCCTTACCAAGTGACTAAAAAGTGCCACGTGTCCACATCAGTGTAGAGCTTGGGGCGGTGGGGGATTGTTGGAAAATTTTCCCTCAATGGGCGAAGAGAGAAAATGTGTTTTGAAACCCGTGGTCGAACAAAAATCGACACGTGGCGGTGGAGCAGCGAGAGCATGGGGAAATTTTGGGAGATTTTCCCAATGAAAAATCAAAAGGAAAAAGGTGAAGTTTGAGCCCGCAATTCCATCAGTGAACTAGGCAATGCCACATGGTAGAGGAGTGGTGGGGTGAGGGGAATTTTTGGGAATTTTTCCCAAATTCAAAAAAGAGGAAAATTTTCAAGTTTCGGCCTGCCAACCCGATTTTTGCCCCTGAATCTTCGAGGGGCATAACTTTTGATCCCAAGCTCAGATTTTCATGTTCTTTATATCATTGGAAAGCTTGTGAAATCCTCTACACGATGAAGGGTTAAATTTTGAGTTTTGATGGAGGTTTGTAGGATAAAAATGGAAAAACGTTTCTAACATGTAAAAACACGTAAAATGGCCCCAACCACCAAAATTAATGAAGTACGAGTCTCTTTCTTACTCTACGAGCAATGTACTTTGGCATATGGGTTTGTCCATGAATCCCATCACTTTACAAGTGAGATTGAAAGGGTTTGTCGGTGTTCGGAGTTTCAAATCAGATTTTTCCCGCATTTTCTCCTTTCTTCCATTCTGTTCGATGGTTAAAAAGCTAGTTTTGGCTCATTTGTAAAAGTTATTTATCATTCTTCTCCACCTCTCCCTTATTTTCTTACCTAGGGTTTAAAATAGAGTTTGAGCATCCTCTCCTGCTCTGTAATTTCATTTTTGCCTCTTACCCATGAAATGATGTTTTGTGCAAACTTCTGGAGCAATAAAAACGTGTTTTGTGATGCATTTGTCCATCCTTGCTCATTTTTGCTTGTTTTCTTCTTGCCTCTCTTCATTGCAGGTATTTATGCATGTTTGAATGTTCATTGTAGGTTTTGGAGCTGTGTTCATGGAGTTTTGGAACATTTTTTGTGTGAAATCCATCCTTGGTTTTGTGATGCACTTGTCCATCCTTTCCATGGCAGTTTTGATAGATGTTCAACATTTTCCTTCTCTGGTGTATCACCGTTTTAGTGTAGGCTCTGTTTTTCCTTGTTTCTTTCTCTCCCTGTCTCCTTGGAAGTTAGATTAGGATTATATTATCTTTCTTACACTAGAATAACTTATGGTAGGTAGTTTAGGAAGAGGAACCAACCTTCTCTGGAGAGCTTTCCCCATTTGCAAAGGTCCCACACTTTAGGAAAGCTCAATGTTGTGCATTCACACCAAATGACATTTCCTTAGAAAAGTAGATCCATAGGTCATTTTGGGGGTGTTGTGAATTTTCACTAATAGTTTTGGCACACCTGGTGGGACCTTAGAGGTCTTCCACTTCATCTTTTGTAGGTTGGTGTGTTCCTGTGAAGATTTCAACCTTTGGAGGCAATTGCAAACACATTTGGTGACTCCATCTAGTAAAAACTTATTCTTTGAGTTACAGACCTATTTTCCATTCATTTCCATTCATTCTTCTTTCCATCTCTTCCATCTTCTTTCATCCCATGAAGTTGTGCAATCATGACTTCATTCCCATCATGGAATTCAAATTTACAATAGCAGCAATGTTTCCCACCTCCAACATGTTTTACAAACCCTCCAAATCAGAATTTTGATCAAATTCAAAATTAGTATGCATATCCATATGAGTAAGACAAAAATCAGTTTGGCTATGAAGCACATCAAGCACAAGGATATGTATATGATGAGGGTGGTCAAGGAGAAGATACTGAACTGTTGGAGAAAATCCTAAAAATGGAGGTTAGCATGGTGCAATCAAGGGCTCAAGCACATATGAAGGCATTTCAGATTGGTTTCAAAGCACCTGTCCATGGGGAGGCCCTTTTCCAAGACATTATAGCCCTCAGGAGAAGCTAGACTTCATGATTGAGATGCTTCCCCAACTTACACAATGGACAGTGGAGATAGAGGCCTATAAATTTGGTGCTGAGCAACCTTGTCAATGGGTAAGTTCTACACCATCATCTGGTTTTTCTCTTTCCATTCCTCAAGAAGAACCATCTCATTTTGAATGCCAAATTCCAAATCCAGCCCATGCTGCCCCAAGTGTTGATTCCATTTCTCCATCCCCTAGTCTTCCACCCCATCTCAATTCTTCTGTCCTTTTCCCTTCCAAACAGCCATTCCCTCCAAAGAAACAAGAGTTTCTACCTCCTCCAACACCAAAAATAATTACAAAATAAATTGAGTTACAGCCCACCCCTCCTCTTGCATTCCAAAATCCATGTTGGGAAGATAAAAATCAGAAAAAATCAAAAGTTTGGTAAGCTTGGCTCTCAAATTTGGGATAACAAAGATCCCCTTGATGGTCAAGCCTACAGAGGAGGTAAAGGTTGAAGAACAAGTGGTGGTTAGGACTAATTTTGTTGCAGCAGAAGAAGAGAAAAAGAAGAAGCGCAGATCATCAATCTGTTTGCTCAGAATGTAGTGTGCATGTTGGCACTCTACTGGAAGAAGATGTTGATCCAATAGAAGTTGCACAATCAGCCATGGAAGAAGAAAGCTCTAAAAGAGATCTTGTAGCCCCAACTTGTCCTCTAGAGCAGTAGATTGAAGAGTTTGATTTGACAAACTTCATGCTAGAGGAAGAGTTCAATCAAGAGCAAGATTTTCTTCAAGTAACAAAGGAAGGAGAAGATGCTCCAAATCTAAAAGAAGAGGAGCACATTCTAACTGTGGGGAGAAAAGTGCAGATCCAAAAGCTTTGAGCACAAAGCAGGCTATAGAAAAATCTTCAGTTCTTATTTCTTCTTCATCTCTCTCGAGTTCTAGTGCTGAAGAGGAGTTTGATCTTTCAAAATTCACCTTTTAGAATGAAGATAAACATGGTGATCAAGTTACAAATCAAGAGAACACCATGGAGGAGGTTGAGCATTTGTAGCAGTACAACAATGAGCCAGTTTATTTGTTAGATTTGGAGGACTGTTTTGATGGAGAAGAACTGGTTGAAATCACACCATTTTCTCCTTCATCATCCACATTACAAACACAAGAACCTGCTGCCATGGAGGAGAGCATTCATTTGTAGCAACCTACATTTTATAGCAGCCTTTTGGAGCCAAGATTGGAATATTTTAATCTTCCATGTTCTTCACTGGAAGAGGGAGAGAAAGAGCAGGAGAACTTCATCACTTCTTCCACACCATTCATTCAAGAAGGTATACAAGAGGACTCCATTTTTGGACTTGAAAATCAGAGCAATGGGCATATCAAACGGATCAGACCTTTCCCAATCAGGTATTTGGCTTCATTGGAGCCAAAGGAGAAGTCACAACCAATCATGCTTACTTCTAAGCATGAGGATGAGCTACAAAGTACCAAGGATCAGCTGCCATACCTCTTCAATCCAAATGTAGAGCAACTAAAAGAGGTATTCAATTTGATTTCAGCTAACACCTTGCTAATTTGGGTAGAAGACCAGCTTCTTGTTGATTTTCCACTCATCCAAGCAGCCATACTTAGCTCCAAATCATTTGCATGGCTGCCAATTTTGAAGAAGGGAAGATATTTTGCACAACTAGTTGCAAGGTTTGTTTAGCCCACCTTTGCTTCCAGTTAGAGTAGAGTAGGTAGGTTTTCTTTTAGTAGAAGAAGTGCTTGTGCACACTCTGCATGTTCCATTTGGAGCATGTATGATTTTCAATTTTGTACATAGTTGTTTGGTGCTGTTTTGGTTGCTCTTGCATAGTTCATTTCAGTGGCATTTTGGTGAAGATCAGTTCAATTTTCAGTGGGTTTCCAAGAGGCTTAAAAGGGAGGTTTTCAAAGTTCATATCAGTTTAGCAAGCTACTACTCATGACTCCATGCCCAATGGATGCTTCAAGGCAGTTGGTCTTTTCATCTAGCAGGCAGATGACCCCTCTGAGTTGCCAAATTGTTATCCAAAATGAGCCCCCTACTTATTTTGGCTAACTTTCCTTCATTCTTTCCTTCCTTGTGCTTTAACTTCAATTTTCACACATTTGAAGCACTCAAATGTTTCTGGAAATGGCTTCATTAGATAGGATTTTTCTTCCCCTTTCCAGAAAGGTAAAATTTTCCTCCTAACTCCTTGTAATTTTCAAGTTATGGCTCGGTGGAGTTTTTTGGGGAAATTTTCCCAGACAGGCCCGCGGCCAATGAGAAGGTGCCATGTGGCGAGTGGAGCGGTGGACGTCGGGGGAATGTTGGATTTTTTTGGCACTTTGGTCAAAGGGCGCAAAGGAAAAAATCAGCCCACGGGCCCACGGAGGAGAAGGAAAAGAAACTGTTTAAGGCCCGCACCTAGCCAGGAGATGCCATGTGTCTTGTAAGTGGCAGAAGTCGGGCGGCAGGAGAAGTTTTGGTTTTTTTCCCAAAAAACCAAAAAAGGCGCAAAGGTAAAAATAGAGGCACACCCCCGCCAAGCGATTAAAAAGTGCCACGTGTCCACATCAACGTGGAGCTCGGGGTGGTGGGGGATTGTTGGAAAATTTTCCCTTGGTGGGTGAAGAGAGAAAAATGTGTTTTGAAACCCACGGTCGAACCAGAAGTTGACACGTGGCAGCAGAGCGGCGGAGTGCGGGAAATTTTGGGAGATTTTTCCAATGAAAAATCAAAAGGAAAAAGGTGAAGTTTGAGCCCGCGATTCCATCGATGAACCGAGGTGAATGCCACATGGTAGAGGATTGGTGGGGTGAGGGGATTTTTGGGAATTTTCCCAAATTCAAAAAAGAGGAAAATTTTCAAGTTTCGGCCTGCCAACCCAATTTTTGCCCTAAAATTGCCATTTTCCCTAAATCTTCAGAGGGGCATAACTTTCGATCCCAAGCTCAGATTTTCACATTATTTATATCATTGGAAAGCTTGTGAAATTCTCTACATGATGGATGGTTCAATTTTTATTTTTGATGGAGATTTATAGGAGAAAATGGAAAAACGTCTCTGGCATGCAAAAAACACAGAAAATGGCCCCAACCACCAAAATTAATGAAGTATGGGCCTCTTTCTTGCTCTACAGAGTGATGTACTTTGGCATATGGGTTTGTCCATGAAGCCCATCACTTTATAGGTGAGATTGAAGGGATTTTTCATTGGTTAGAGTTTCAAATCAGATTTTTCCCGCGTTTTCTCCTTTCTTCCATTCTGTTCGATGGTTAAAAAGCTAGTTTTGGCTCATTTGTAAAAGTTGTTCATCCTTCTTCTCCGCCTCTCCCTTATTTTCCTCCTTAGGGTCAAAAATGGAGTTTGAACCTCCTCTCCTGCTTTGTAATGGCATTTTTTTCCTCTTACCCATGAAATGATGTTTTGTGTAAACTTCTGGAGCAATAAAAATGTGTTTTGTGATGCATTTGTCCATCCTTGCTCATTTTTGCTTGTTTTCTTCTTGCCTCTCTTCATTACAGGTATTTATGCATGTTTGAATGTTCATTGTAGGTTTTGGAGCTGTGTTCATGGAGTTTTGGAACATTTTTGTGTGAAATCCATCCTTGGTTTTGTGATGCACTTGTCCATCCTTTTCATTGCTCACCTCTCTTTGTTTCCATGGTAGTTTCGATAGATGTTCAACATTTTCCTTCTCTGGTGTATCACCATTTTAGTGTAGGCTCTTTTTTTCCTTGTTTCTTTCTCTCCTTGTCTCCTTGGAAGTTAGATTAGGATTAGATTAGCTTGCCTACACTGGAATAGCTTGTGGCAAGTAGTTTAGGAAGAGGAACTAGCCTTCTCTAGAGAGCTTTCCCCATTTGCAAAGGTCCCACACTTTGGGAAAGCTCAATGTTGTGCATTCACACCAAATGACATTGCCTTAGAAAAGTAGATCCATAGGTCATTTTGGGGTGCTGTGAATTTTCACTAACAATTCCATCCACACATTTGCATCTTTTAGAAAATATTTCCCTCTATCTAGTGCATCTTGCAAAAGGGCATCCTAGGGCAAACTTCTTTCACACACTCACAAGAACTACATGGAGTATGATATGTAGTGCAATGATTGGTCATAAGCTC
Source organism: Taxus wallichiana var. yunnanensis (assembly GCA_018340775.1). NCBI lineage: Eukaryota > Viridiplantae > Streptophyta > Pinopsida > Cupressales > Taxaceae > Taxus > Taxus wallichiana. The sequence continues at coordinate 265,917,495 of CM031236.1, forward strand.
ATTCTATTGGGTGACTCACTTGGGGTTAGTATGACTCCCATATTACAAATTTATTTTTAAGATTTGATGATTTTTTTGGGTTTTGTAGGTGGTCTTATATTTTACAAGTTATAAGTTCAATTGAAGATCAAGGTGTGACATAAAGGTGACCAACAACGAATATTAGTGACACTTTTATGACACTCCAAAAATTAGATTCTAAGTCACTACGCATTCACAAGCACCCAGTAGAGGTTTCTGGCACCTAGGCACCCTTACCCTAGTCCAGGCACTCTTGTTTGGCCTTATCCAACAGTCCTAGATTTTACAAAGGCATAGTTTTGATAGTTTTCCCTTATGTTCATCGCTTTTCCCGACCCATACTAGTTTTGGATCAAACAAAAATCAGATAAGTCCTTTTATCTCTCCCTTGCACTTAGGTTTTTATATTTTATTATCTTATTGCTTGTGTAAAATTATATTTAACATTTTCTTATCATATTTTACATCAATTACTATTCAATTAGGGTTTTACAAAAGTTTAATTTTGTTAAATCACACCTCGAAGCAATGGGGAACTTTACAAAGATGGTGCTAAGGATACAACAAGATCAACATAGGAACCAATAAGAGGAACCCATTTTCCACACTATGTCGAGTAGGTGAGTGCCTTAGAGGCGAGACTAGCCATAATGTTTTTGGGAGTTGCTTCTTCTTTGACACTTATGGATAATATTCCTTAGAGGAAAAGTAAGAGACACATGAATAATAATGTAGACAACATTACCCCAGGTGATCAAATAAAAGGTGAATCTAAATAAAAATATTTGAAATAATTTTTTTCCTTGTTAAAGTAAGAATATAGTGTATGTAAGCTAATATGATCAATATAAGGACCATCTCTCTATAATATAGGATAAAATTAAAATACAATATTAGAGGCAACACACAAGAAAGATATAAAGTGTGAATTTATCCAATAGTTGCATATGAATCTATAGAAAGTAATCCACACTCAATATAATGTAGAGGGTTATAAACCATCAATTAGAGCATTGAAAAGACAAACTTGTTAGTATATAATGACAGGTGATGAAATTGGATGCTCAAATGTTGAACAAAAGATGGTAAGACTTACGTAAAGGAACATATAAAAATGAGAGTTAACAATGTAAATGGAAAGGTTCGAAAGGGGTAGATAAGTTTAAGTTTGAACCTATCTCGAGGAGAGTTGTATTGTGGTTAAACCTATCTAAAAGCTACAAACCCATATGAGAGTGACAATGTGGAGTTGAATTTTTCTATAAAAATCACATGGATCTCTATTTTTGATTTTTGCACTATAATGTTAGTAACGGATTTGTGATGTAGTTGAATTACCTTCTCGTTTTTTCAAAATCTAGCTCAAATTTTCTTAAATATAAGAAACCTTAAAATTTGTTAGCATTTTAGGTTGGAAAATCCCTAACTACCTCCCCATGGTTAACATTTTCCTACATATCACTACTATGAAGAGGCCTCAAACCCATGTAATTCTCCCATAAGCCTATGATGAGATGCAACTAACAATATAAAAATAAATGCAATTAACATGAAACCCTCAATTTTATTATGGCACTTGATAACATGACATTTGACATTTATATGTTGTATGGTTCTACTCTCTGGTCAATCAATAACTAATCTTAGAATATTTGACTCTTTTACATAGTGTCTCCAAGTGATGAGGTAATTTCTAGATTATTTCTATATGGTTTGAATGGATTTGGATGTTTGCTTAAATATACCATATTTCATTATTTTCCCACTCAATTGACTATTAATATAACTAAGGTCGATTAAGATAAGTTATCCATTTGAGATTATGACTGTTAGATAGGAAAATGATAGGTTCATGATGTATACAACTTATTTTTCATTTGTACCGATTTTTCTCTATACGTGCAAAATTGACACATTAACCCTCTATATTGATGTCTTATGATACATTTTCGGAAGTGGAGATGATAAAAATGTTCATCCTAGTTAGCAACACCCATGAGAGAGATTTGATGTGCAATCATTGATACCTTAGATATCATATCCTTTATATCTCCTAGTCATCCTTTTATGTCTTCACTTGATATCACCTTTGAAGTTATCTCACTACCATCTTACTATCCAATTACAACACCTTCATACCTCTATCATATCACTTTTTAATCACCTCGCACATCTTTCCTCCACCCCGTAAACCTTCCCCTAAGACGCCATGATTTGTTATTACCTAACGTTGATGGCATCGATAATGGTTGATACTATCTAGTTATAGTTTCTCATGGTCGACTATGTTAACCATGATTGATGTCATTAGCTATATGAGACTATAATTATTGATCCCTATTTATAAGTATCCTTTGAGATCAATAAACCATAATCACATCATCATCTATTGGTCTTCGTATTATCACCAAGTTACTCTTGAGGTCTTAAAGCTTGAAGTTAGATTTGCTAACATTTCGATGACTATCTTAATAGAATTATATTAATTTATATTTTATTATCTTATTTAGTATAATTAATTCATTATTCTAATCAATAAAGCACATGTGAATAACATGCTCAATAGGTGGCATTGAAGTATTGTTGTACTTTCACTAGGTTGTTCAATCATCTATTGAGTCATCTTCTTTGTGTTCAATTAAGGAATTTTGCTTATAAATATCAACATTCTATTCTAGGTAATTTTGACACTTGTTGTTAAGCTTTTTTATTGTTATAAATAACTTGTAACTATGTTGTCCAATATATATAAATATTATAGAATGTTTATGAATAGTGTAACAATTGTATTTATGTTATTACAACTTTATTTATCCAAAGTGTTTATTTCATTTGGTGTCATAGTAGGCTTATGTTGCTCACATTTAATTTGGTATGTGTTTAGGGAGATTCAAAAAGTTTTTGGGAGGCTTTTAGGGAGCTTACAACTAGATAGAATGAAGAGGAGGAACCACGAGGCATCCTCACTCTTAATTTCATTCACCCTATTCTGAAAAATTGCTAGGAAATATTTTCTTCTTCTTCTACAAGCAAGAGCATTCTAGTAAAAAATATAGTTGTAAAAATGGGCCCAAATTGGGTACCTAAGCTCTTATAGAGCTTCTTAAGTTGCATTGGGTGAGTTTCTTCCAAGAAATAAACTCATTACTTTTATATTGGTGAGTTAGTTGGGTTATTGAATTGCATTGGTTATGAGAAAGCTAGATGAGTTCTTCATTAGAAGCAAGATGAGTTGTTAAAGACCCATGTCATGAGTTAGAATCATGTAAGTTGTTGTCACATACCAAGCCCATACCTCATAGATCCCTGTATTTACCCAACACTCAACAAACTTCACTCAAGTTGTTTTCCTAGCTCTCCAAGCTTCAATATGCCTTGATCCCCAAATTGAGTTCCATCGCCTCGATAAAATTTTTATAACATTCTACCATAAACTTGACTCTTTATACACATAAAGTGAGCCAAAGAAAACAATGGAACATCCAAATCAAAGTGGTGAGTAAAGGATCCCATGAAACCAAGCTTCCATTAATGTGATAGAAAATAAAAGGTGGCCACAAAATTAAAGTTAATGACAAAATTTTCCCAAGCCAAAGCAAAAGATCCGCTAATAAATTCTAGCTTACCTCTATAATATTGTACCAAAACTGAGTACTTTTTAAATTTTTGTAAAAATTCATTAGAAGCTCTTAAAATTTAAATATAAATTTACCTAGCTTTATTACCAACCGACCCCTTGACCAAATTGGCTTGTCCGACCGAGCTAGGCCGCCTTGAATCCCCACCCTTGAGGTTGCAGGTTCAATTTAACCTCTTTCCATCCCTTTGAAATGGGTTATTATAGAAAACATACAAATTCATGCTCTTAAAACATGAAGATCTTTCCTTCATTTACATAACTTGTGTGCTATATAGCTTAATTGTCTAGTAGAAGGGTTCCAAAATCCTTTATTAACAAGAGATCAGTTCAATACTTGACCCCCTCTTTCTCTTTTCCCCTACCAATTGAATTTTTAAATATTTTGTGTTAAAATGAGACCCTTTCATATACAATTGTGATATGTCACCTAAGTGACTAGCTTAATGATACTAATCACTTGCATGAGTGAATGTCAAGGGTTGAACTCTACCCTTTATTCTTTTATACATAAAATATGACAAAGGTATTTTTCAAATTATAATTAAGAGGGTCTTTTAAAAATTCATAAAGGTAACATTTTTCCAACCACAAACACAATCCTATTATCCATATATTTTCTAAAAACTCATATTTTTTCTTATTTTGAAAAATTGTAACACTCAAGAAAATATTGTTGTTTACTACAAATTTTCTTACAAAATTAAAAATTGTTCACTTGGGGGAATTTTTTAAAAAATGCTTTCAATCAAAAAATCACACCAACCTTTCTACACCTCTAAAAATTCTACAAAAAAATTCAGAAAATATTTTGAACCCTACTTAAAAAAGAATTTTGGGAAAATTAGGTGTATAGTATTTCCATAAAAATTCCTAGAAAGATAAAAATGGGTAAAATTGTATTTTTTTCTATTTTAAAAGGGGTAAGAAAAAAATTTACAATTTCAATTTATGTTGTATGATCTATAATATTTTTCATTTTATATAGTAAATTGTGTAAGAAACTTAGAAAATCAAACAAACACGATCTTGATATCTTCTTATCTCAAAGTAGTGTTCACTATTAAGAGTGATATGGGACCATAATTATAGGTAAAGTCATCATGCTTTGGTCTACTGCATTCAATTATTGATATAGATGCAATAACGATGTGTATGGCATTGTCCCTATAAATCATTAGGAGAAATAAAGTTACCTTTTTGGGTCACTAAGCCATCCCCGCATCACCCATGTGCCATGATTATTAAGTGTAAATCCTAAAATTGGAAAAATATGAGTATATAAGGACTTATCACCCACATACAAAGATGTTCCTTCAATTAGGTTCAATTGATTGGATGAAGCCTTATCACTTAAATTTGTGTACCGTGTTCCAATTTTCTCTCACATGTGTTAGTATCTTTCAAATACTTGTTAAACATATCAAAAGGGGATTTTCTTCCATGTGCCAACATGTGTAAGAAATTACTAAGATAGATCTGAATAAAAACAATAATAGGACACCAAATAACACCAAATTATAGAGAAATGACCATAATATGCAAGTATAATGACTTATCCACTTTGAGGGGGAAACCTCCAAACTATACAATAAGACTCAAGTGCTCAACATGATGATCATCTACTACTTAATAATTCATATATATACCCTACTATAATATGCAAAGCATAAATGATGACATACTAAGCATATGAAAGCATAAATAAATATGATATTCCATGTTAAGGGATAATGTTAGCCACATGTCGGCTATACATATCCCGATATATGACCTAGGATTAAGGGCGTAACATGTCCCTCCCCTTAAAAGAAATATTGTCCCCAATGTTGACCATTTATGGAGGCTTCTTCAAATAAGTATAGTCATCAATGTTGATGATCTTTAGATGTCAGTACATGAAATATTCCTCCTCCCATGTTGTAGCTTCATTGTCTTGATTCTTCCACTTTATTAGATACTCAATAATTACTCTCTTCTTTACCCTCTTAATATCAATAATTTTCTCATGTTCCAAATTGATTTGGACTTATTTATCCAACTCAAGTAACTTTATTTGGGATGAAACATTTTGTGCAATGATAGTGTCTAATCTAGAAATGTGATAGGTATACGAAAGTGGAAAAATCTCTTTGAGACTAGAGAGTTTCAAATATTCAAAAAATTGAATTTTTACCATCCACTTGAACTTCCTTTATATTCTATTTTCTTATGGATGCACTCTTCAAACTGAAATATTAAATCTTTAATATTTGGAGCAACATAATTTGAAATCTTATCCTTTATTTATTATTCATCTTGATCCTCTTCCTCTCATTCTCGCATCACCTATAGCCTTTTCTTGCTCTTCTTATTCTTTTTCTCCCCCTTCTTATTCTCATTCTCCTTCTTCTCCTTCTCTTTCTTATTATCATTCTCCTTCTTCTCCTTCTCATTCTCTTTCTTATTCTTTTCCTTTTCCTTATTCTTCATCTCCTCATCATAATCCTCCTCCTCCTCCTCCTCCTTCATATTCTTATTATCATTCTCCTTATCCTTCTTTTTCTCCTTGTTCTTGTTCTTGTTTTTCTACAACATTGAAATTTTCTTTCTCATCCTCTTTTTCTTATTTTTTTCTCCTAGTGAAGAAAAGTTGTTCCATTTTCTCTTAAGACCAATATGAACTTTCTTGATTCAATTGAGAGACCCAAATTTTCACTAGACCATCATTCCAAAATGAAAACCAAAACCATGTCCATCTAGATGAAAAATTATTCTTCTTAAATTCGACCCACCATTCTCTAGCATCAATCTCTCCATTTCCATAGAAATATCACATCCCCATGATGCACAAAAATTAGGGTTTCAAGAACAAACTCCTTTGACCAAAATTTAAATCTACAGGTTTAGAATAATATTTAGACTAAAATCAAGAAATATAGAGAATAAAACCCTTAATTTTTTTATAGATTTCCAAAAATGTAAACAAATTATAAAAATTCCAAAAATGTGGCTTAAGGAGTGAATTATAAAAACCCTAATATTGCAATGAACTCCATAAAATGGATCATAATCAATTGAAATTTTTTTAGTAGCTTTCTATTATTATTTGTCAATTCCATTGAAAATGGTATAAAAATTTGAAAATTATTGTGAGATATAGGAGAGTTCTTAAAATTAGGATTTTGACCTAATTTTGGCCCAAATTGAAGCTTTGATACCACTTGTAATGAAATTACTAAGATAGATACGATAAGAACAAAAATAGAACACAAAAGAACACCAAAATATAGAGAAATGATCACAATATACCATTATGATGGCTTAGCCACTTTGAGGGGGAAACCTCCAAACTAAACCGTAAGACTCAAATGCTCAATATGATGATCATCTACTTCTCACTAACTCCTATATATACCCCACTATGATATGCAAAGCACCAAGGCTGACCTAATAAGTTTATGCAAGAATACATAAATATGATATGACATATTAGGAGATAATATTAGCTACATGTCAGCTATACGTACTCAATATATGACCTAGGGCTAAGGGCGTAGTAATGGGTATATCATAGGGTACGCATATAGAAAATTTTGTTATATTGGACTAATGGTATATAAAGAGGGGGATATTTTTAAATTGATAAGGAACCAATCCATCACCTTGATATAGTTTGCACACAAAAACAGTGGCAAATGGTCTAAAATTCTTCATGTTGGATTCACAACTCCTATGAAAAGAAAACTATACTACATGGAAAACTAAAACCAAGACTTGTTTGGAATTTGAAAATATTTGGAATTTTGTAGATGGATCTTTCATCAAGCATCCAACAAACATTGAATGATAACGTAAGTTTGATAGAGGTAACCAAATAGTAATTCTCATCATAATGTTTGGGGTAAAAATGAGGTGGAACCTCACATAAGAAATGCAGAAACAACCAAATCATCTTGGGATAAATGAAAAACCCTATATGAAGCACAAAATCATAATAAAATCCTCCATCTCCAAATCTAATTACACTATCTCAATATCATATCAAAATGAGATAAATAAACATATTTTGAGATGTGTTACAACATTAGGGGCCTCAATCCTAGTATTAAATTAACTTGTGAAAGACAAAGCACTTTTACCAATATTATTGCATGAGGATCACCAAAATCCTACAAAGTGTATTTTACCACATTGAATATCTTAAAGAAACTAACATTTGAATAGTTGGTAAACATACTATAACAAGAAGAATCCATGCATAATAATGTTGAAAATCAAGACCGTGCACTTGCTTCTAACTTTAATGGAAAGGATAAATATAAATTCTCAAAGAAGCAAGGATATTTCAACAAACAATGCCCTATTTTTGGAAAAGGGAATGATATAAAGGATTGTTAGTACAATGGTTTGACCAAAGTATATTTAAGTAAAAATACAAACCAAAAATAGTCATATCAAAATGAACAAAAATTTTGTAGAAAAAACAAGGGAAAATGGAAAAAGAAAGAACATAAACAAGGAAATCTTGATAAAGAGGAAAAAGAAATAAAAACATCAAGGATGAGGACACATAAAATTATCATGGAGATATGGATGATTTTGAACTATGAAAAATCTATCAAGGCCAAATTAACTCAAAGAATACAAAATCCAATAAATACTTTAGGGCTATAAAGGCCATACTAAAATTCTATAGATGCCAAACTCAAGGGATACAAAAGAAAATAACTTTTTAGGCATCACTAAGATAAAATGACTATGCAAGGCTAAGAAAACTAATGATTAATGAATACATATATTATATAGAGACAAAATGACTATGTATGGGAAAAACACAAGCAATGAAACTAGGAAGAGCTACTAAGAAGGCTAGGTTATCTTGTTTTAGACAAAGAAAACCTAAATTTGATTTTTTTATTCATCTTGAAAAGGGCTAGAAAATACTTTGAAATACTAAGCTAATAACTTGAATTTCTTGGAAAAGGTTTGTAAAATATTAATAATTTTGGCTAGGATTGGTATAAGAAATATTGATAGTCAAATATTAGTTGATTTGACTGTACATGAGTTCTTTATCCGAAATATGTTTAAGTGTTTTAAATAGGCAATATTTATACCCATTTTTAGGTTAGAGAGTACAAGGAGGTCATGTGTATCAGCTATCTCAAAATAAAGAGTTAAACACATTTGTGTTAAATATATAAATATAAACCATGTAAAATATGTATATAAGACATGGTTGGATTTTTCATAATTGAAAGATATCATATTTAGGTCATCAAGTATGAAGGTGGAAACTAAGGCATAATAATAAGTAAGAATAATTAGAAACTAAAACAAGAATTCAACAAATCAAATCATTTAAGCATATACTAACGTTTAGAAAATATGTGATATAAATTATGGAAACATCAATATAATCATAGAAAATAAGTATGTGTGACAAATATCATAAGTAACAAACACGTGAAAGTAAATCGAAATAAGAATCACAATCACTAAGCCCAAAACAAACATGAATTGACATGACAAAAGGATCCTTGGACACATAAAAACATTCCATGATTAGGACCAACATGAAAAAAATTGATAAGATGATGACTTTTTATAGTCTCTTCTCACCGCTTGCTTTAACAACCAACCCCAAATGCGTTGACATATTATCTAGATTGGTCTAGAAGCTCACCCGAGGCATGTTTAGGCACTTTGAGCCCTCCTTTATGTGAGCTTTGTGAGAATGATCACCCTTGGTAAGGGAGTTCTTGCATAAACATGGATTGAACAAACCCATTTTGGGAATTGGGATAAAGAACTAGTCCTACTCTAATGCATCAGAGCATGGTATAACATGATTAATTAGATGAAAGTATAATTAAACCATGAATAATATCAAGAAAACCCATAACACACACATGAACATAAGGGAAATCTATAGATCAAGATCCATGACATGAGTGCTTATGAAATTCTTCATTATATTCATTAATCAAACATAGTAGCCAAGATTACATCAAGAAGGGTTCCATCTATGGGAATGTTCATAATATCAGGGCTTTTATACATTAAAGAATACCTCTATATTTTTCTTTCTCTCCCCCTCACATACATCTACACACATCCTCTCTCATCTCCCTCTTTTCCCCATTAGAAAACCATCCATATAAAGAATAATAAGGAATCCCCTCTTAACTGTTCATTATTACCTATGAAATCCTAAAGGAATCCTCTCATGATTTCTATACCACTACCCAGGAATATGCTAGATGTCATCATGCGTTTCCCTCAATTGAGTGCCTTTAGCAAGCATTTTCCAGCTAATCCTTAACAACCTCGAATCCTTATCCTTTCATGATAACTATATTGATGCCCTAGAATATCCTTTCCCCTAGCCAAAAGTATCCATAGCTTATCCACATCTGTATCTGGTTGCTTTTCCATTGACTCCATATGTGCATATTTTATTGTTTTCCAAAACTCACTAAGTCCTGAATCCATCTTACCTGGGCATGAGGCTTTGCACCTCTCCAAGAATTACTTCTTTGTGTGCCTTCGCACCCTTCTTCCATGCACCATAAGGCTTTGTGTTTTAGATACTTAGTTATTTTAGGGGTCCAACATCACCCCACACTAAACTAGTTTTTGCCCTAACAATCCTTTGTAGTCCCCGAACAAAAACTTGTCGACTTTGAATATGCTAAGGAAAGAATACTACTCCAAAGATTAAATAATAGTGGTTGGGAACAAATCTAAATAAAGAATTGAAGGATGGAGGAATATGTTATGCAACTAATTGGAGGAGTTCAAGGAACTCCGCATCTATCTCATCCTTTAAATTTTCCTAGGCTATTAATTCTGATATGGAATTTCCCGGTGCTTCTCCTACGATGATAGGAACTCAGTCTGGGATTATCTCTTCCACCTTCCTCTTTAGTGCATTGATGTCCACCCCAAACTCCATGCAAACACCTTAAAACTCATCCATCCATTTAGTGATGGAGTCTCGGAGTTCCTTGATTCTAAAGTTCATCTTCTCATGCTTTGTCTTGATTTTCTCCTTCTGGGTCATGGTGTTAACAACCAACTATGTGCACTCTACCTTATTGGTAGGGATGGTCTCCTAAAAAACCTTGAGGGATTCCTCCTCCTCCATCACCCATGAATTGATAATTGGCTCACATTTTCTACAGCTATTGAAGCTCCTATCTGCTAGTATATTTTCTTCCTTGAGTTAGGAGAACAAGTCTTCCAACTCATTGATCCAGGCTTCAATGAAGACCTTGCTCTATTATTTTTCCTTTGTGAGCTATGAAGCCATGGGGCCTATGTAATCCTTGATGTTAATAAGTAATATCCCCACAAGGTCTACAAGGTACTCCATTTCATCCCCATAATCGTCATAGACTAGCTTACCAATGACAGACATTATCCCATAATTCTCTTTACCAAGGCACCAACTCGGTCATACGCCACCTTGGTTCATGCTTGTTCACCATTTAGTATTTATCACAATCTATGTACTTCCTTTTCCTTCTATTTATTTTCCATTACCAAGGTCTGAATAGTGGCTCCTATGTCTAAGTTGCGCCAAATAACCTCTGCGGATATCTTCGCGATGTATCGCATGCCTTCTCATCTATTAGGTGGTTAGGATCCACCACCTTATATGTATCTCCTCCTTTATTCTTCAAATGAATGGTATCGATCACATGATCATTGACCTCAAACTCAAGTTCCTCGGAGTGGCAATGCATGTTACAAATAAGCATCTTCCCCGGTCCCGGCACACACCCGTCTTGGTCCATCAAATCCTAGCCATGTAACTTTTCTAGTGGGAGGGTGGCTTGGAACCTCGTGCGTAAAACCTTCATTAGGTCATCCATGAAGTCAATATGTGGGGAAATGGGGGCACACTTCTTCCTCATTGCCTTGCACTTGGTCCTTTTCTTCTTTGATCCTAGGGTAAATACTTTATCCTTCGTTATCCTCTTTTATAGTGAAGGAGTCCCCTTTATCTCCTCCTCTTGAGTTGGCGGTCTATGTTGGGGAGGCCTCACGTGCATGAATTTTATCTAGTTCTCAGAGTTCTCCTTCCCTTTATCACACACCTCACCTCAACCTTGGCTCTAGATTCGGTTTGGATCCTCAAGTTCTCGCTCTAACTCCACCTCAAGGTGGTGTTATCCTCCTCTTCTCCTTCCTCCAAACATGTAGTAGAGCTATATGCATCTTGTTTTTTCTACTTCTTCTTTTCAACCTAATCCTCTTCCTTCCCTTCCTCACACCCTAGAAATGAGGCCTCGACACTACCTTACGCAAAGTCTTGCACCCTTGCTCTAATTCTAGCACGTGTAGTACTTCCTTTTACTGAAAGTATCTAACTTTCCCTCATCCCTGTTCCACTTCTGCTTCCTCTTCTTCCTACACCAATTTCATGGGTGGGATTGGTGTCTCCTATGGATTTGAAAAGGGAGAGTCTCAGTAGCCTCCAACTAAATCCCCATTGTGTTTTGGGGCATAACTACATGAACACTTGATGGACATACCCCTTGATGGTAACACTGACTTGAGGGGTAAGTCCAAAAAATATGGCTCCAAAACTTCGACATAAGCAGGTTAAGTGCCAAATTTTTATATTGTGAACAATGTGTGGACATCAAAATCTATTTTTATACATTGAAAACCAACTTCTATGTGTCCTTTATCCGGTTGATGGCACACTTCAAATATGTAGCAAGAAATGCGAAGGGGAGTTTACACTGTTATCCCGTAAAATTGGCAAGGGAAATTTTACAGATAACCATACTAAAAATTTTGTTCCGATCCCTCGTAAGGGATTTCTTGCATTCGGAACGTTGCAAAATCCCTTCCCGAAATCTAGTTTTCCGGACTTAGCCGTTTTGGTCTTTTTGGGCGGGCGCATATAATGACTGTGCAACATCAAATGTTCATGCGCCCCCTTTAAAGCCTTTGGCGCATGTTTTCTTGTGTCAACAAGCATTTTGGTGCGCCTCTCTATGTTGAGTCTTTCCTGCATGCACCAAGGCGCGTGCACCTTCCTGACAACATATCTTTTGTTGCGCCCCTTTTTGGTGTGCAAAGGACGCACATATTCCTCTGTCGACACCACTTTTGGTGCACCATAGGCACACATATTATCGTGTTGGCAAGCGTTTTGGTGTGCCAAAGGGCGCATGTTTTCTTGTGTCGATAGCTCTTTTGGTGCGCCACTTGAAAAGTTGGTGGCACATTTATTGCTTCCTTACCTATAAATAGGCGTGTCTGTGCTGTCATTATCACCAATGCAAATCACGTGATTTTCTCTGTACTGTCTCGCACCAGCCCTGTCGCTTTTGAGTTGCTTTGTGGACCCATTTGCACATTTCTTTGTTATAAATATCTGGGTAAGAGGTCCTCTTTCTTTTGTGCTTCGTGTTTGTGGTTTTTGGCTGCTTGTGGGTATGAATTGGATTGAAAAGAATGAAATCATGAACTTGCCCCCTAGCTGTCTTTCCACATGATCTTCCCCCTCTTTCCAGATCTACTGGTAGAGGAAGCTCTGTCCTGAAATATTAGCTTGGAACCCTTTGTTTAAAGCCATTTCTATCACCCCAAATGACCCTGCAAAAGGAGGCTTAACCACATAGAAACCCCTGAGAGAGTAATCTGATGCTTGAAAAGACAACTGTATTTTTCTTCTCCTTTGGTGCATTGGCACACCCTGCAACATGAAGAACAGTTGCACCCTCAAGGCACACTACCTTAGTTTGTTACAAACACTTTCCTCACGCCCCCTCATGACACACCAAATTCATTTGTTACATTGCTAAAACCGCGCCCTATGGCGCACCCTGCATGTGTGCAACATAGAAATTATCCGCGCCAAGTGCAAAGCTTTAAATGGCGCAGGCACATCCATCATTGCAACAACAACATGTCATGTAGACCTTTCATGTGCCGTGCCAAGTTCCCTTAAGCGCACAAAAATCATATGTTACACAAACCTTATATGCGCCTTTGGCGCACCGAAGTTCCATGCAACATGAAAATTATATGCACTTCTGGCACATCCTGTTCCCGTGCAACATAAAGAATCCATGCGCCCTTTACAAAATGCATACATATGGCATAAGCGCACTTGTGCTTACAGCAACAAAGAATGCACCCTGCAGTGTCCATGCGCCATGCGCCCTTTAGCATTGATTTATCCCCGCAACAACCCTTTCCTGTGTGCCTTACTATTTATCCTCAGCTGCAGTATTCCTGCGCCCGAGGCCTTTAAATTGCTAACTCTTTCTATTGTCAACATTTCAATGGAAAATCGATATAGTGACGACACGACTTTCTTCAATTGGGTTTCACTTCTTATTCTTACAGATTAGCAACTAAGTTCATAAGAACATATGTCAACATCAAGCAAGAAACCTATCAAATCTAAAGGCAAGGCCAATCTCACAGAAGAAGAAATGAAGTATAAGTATCGTAGGGTCGAATGCCCAAGTCCCAAGCAGAGTGTGACCTAGACATCAGAGACTTAGCGCTGGGTCATATTGATATGGAGGAATTCTGGGCTAGAACCCATAGGGTGACGAGAATTCCATGGATGGACATGCTAATAGGGCGGTGCACTGCACCTTCTGGGGATCCCGGTCAAGGTGCAGTAAACAATGAATTTATGATGTTGGTAGCCCGATGCTACAACAAAGACACAAGATGTGTCCATGGTGAGAAGGGTGAGGTTATAATTAACATCACTACCTATCGCTTTGAGATAATGCTCGGCATTCCTCATCACCGGCACTTTGTGGCCGTCAGCCAACAAGATTGCATCAAGGCACGGGGCGAAAATGAAGATCAAAGGTGCATGCACGGTGATGAATGAAGTTTATCTCAAGAACAAAAAGTAGTGACTCGGTGGCCAAGTAATTCATCATAGTGACTTTTCAGAGGAACTCAATGACACAATTACATTCCTGAGTAGAGTTTTCAGGCTTCTTTACACCCATTATTTTCACAAGTGGATGCTGCGGTACCTTGAGACAATGAACAAAAATGTGCCCGATCAACGCTTTGAATGGGCAGAAATTATAAGCAGCACAATCTCTGAGCAGCTACAACAACTCAACACAATGGGGAGGTTCTATATGAACTCCTACATGGTCTATGTTGTAGCTTCAGAAAGGGACTATCCAGCTCTGATGCGGTGTGGGGTTTGGCCCCAAGTTAAAATCTATGAATACTATCTAGAGCTGAGGCTGGAAAATAGCATCCCTCAATTCACAAAGATCAATGATGCATTCTTCTACTTCATCATCTGCCTGTTGAGGTTGAATATGACTCACGGTCGAATGACCAAGAGCATAGTAGTAGCTACTGAGAAGTGGGGGGCCCTGTTCACTCAATTCCCCACATTTACCTATCTAAGGGCAGTCAATTTCTTGGGGGAACCGACTAGACTACCAAGGTATGCCAGGCCCAAATTGATCTTGTTGGAGCTGTCAAGGCAGCTTGTTACTTATCATGAAAAGTGCCTAAAGAGAAAGAAGGGTGGAACTCCTTTCCCCCTCACAGTGGGTAGATATACGTGTCTCACTCACCACAAGGAAAAAGATATGTTTGTAGAACTGGAGCTGCTGAATCTGAAACATGACTTCCCAGCAAGGCCTACCTTCGACCCGAGAAATTGTTTGCCTAGAGCCAAGCTCGACCCGATCCATATCCCTCAGATCGAAGATATCTACATCGACATATATCATGAGGTTGAGCTCAGAAGGAAGGATCATTCTCACTTGGCCTTAGCAGAAATCATCCAGTACGGGGTGGCCATCATCCCCAAAGGCTACCAAACTACTGAAGAGGAAGTGGATCAAGTGTATCTTGACACAGGTGGGGACGATTGGCCTTTCGTGATAATTGATAGAACTAAAGCCCCTCAGACAATTGAGGAAAGGGTCAAAGAAACTCTGCGTAGAACAGAACATTGGTGCCGAATGAACGGACTCATCTACCTCGGGGTCGATTTCACAACCTCTCTATTGGGCAACGCACCTCCTCAGGCTAAACAACAGCCAAAGGGAAAAGGAAAAGGCAAAGAGGGTGAATCCAGCTCCACCCAAGAGGAAGCTCCTGTAAGTCCTCCTTCCGCTGCACTGAACAAGTTGTAACTCTGGCTTCCCCAGAGAAAGAAACAACGGAAGATGTCCCAATAGGCCCATCCACTCAGGATGTCGCCACTGCTGTAACAACTGAGGTCCCTTCTGTTCCTTCTCCTTCCCCTCCTTCCCCTCCTCAGGTGACCCAGGCGACCATTCCTTTGGTCGTGTCCTCTCCCCCTTCTTCTACTGTCCCTCCTGCTTCTTCGTCCATCTTCTCTTCTCTCGTGGATCTGTCCCCCTCCATTTCTTCCCTCATCTCTGAGCTCCCTTCCCTTCCTACGTCTTCCTCTCCTAGCAGTATCTCTTCCTCCCGTGAGCACTTCCTCGGCCTCCCTCTCGATGTTGCCTCCAAGTGTCTCCACATTTTTCCCTTCTACTACTGCAGCTGCCCCCTTCTCTGTTTCTGGTCCTTCTCCCATAAGTCCACTTGATCTCCCAAAGACTCGAGTCGCGAGAAAGAAAAGTTCCCATCGCACTGATGGACTTCTCCGTGATCCTGTCAAAAGGGGTAAAGAAGCAGAAGCCCGTCACATGCTTCTCTCAGAGTGCTTCAAGAGAGAGGGTAATGGAGATCGCGTACCCCAATCCTCTGAAGGATAAAAAGATCTATCCTTAATAGATTACATAGTGACTCAAGTCACAATGGGGACGTCTTCTGAAAGCCTTCAGGGAGAGGCCCTATCTGCAGTCGACGCCCTCTACAAGAAGCTTCAAGAAGTGAAAGAAGAGAAAAGACTACTGAAAGAGCAAAATAAACATCTGCTCCACACCTTACAAAAGATGGGCAGTGCACCTCCCACAATTGCCACCGAGACTCCTGAGCCTCTGCGAGTCAGGATAAAATTAATGAATATGCAAAGATCGGTGAGCAGGGCCTGGTAGTTTCCACTTGGAGGAGCCAGATCCTCAAGGACAGTGAACGCGTAATCACCAAGTTCACCGATTTGTACCTAAACATCAACAAGGTGAACAAAGAACTCCAGGCGTTAGCAGGACCCATATCAGAAGAGCTGGACCATGCTAGGCTGCAGATGAGACCTTTCAAAGAATGTTCGACTGTTCAGTCGAAGATCTGGTCAAGTTTGGTGTTTTTGGTCATCCCAGGGCCCTCAATAAAATCCTTTCCACTCTGGATTACCGGATGGATCAACTAGAATTCATCCTTGAAAAGATCGATAAGGTAAAGGAAGAAGCCCTAGACGCAATGCACCAAATGGAACAAATCATTCTCAACATGTCTCCAGGGTTACTTACTCCTTCTTTCACCTTAAGGAAAGTTGATGAAACTATTCAGATCTTCAAGGAGATCATTTCACAAGGGCTAGGGC
Source organism: Taxus wallichiana var. yunnanensis (assembly GCA_018340775.1). Classification (NCBI taxonomy): domain Eukaryota; kingdom Viridiplantae; phylum Streptophyta; class Pinopsida; order Cupressales; family Taxaceae; genus Taxus; species Taxus wallichiana. The sequence goes on from CM031236.1 coordinate 265,934,615, forward strand.
CAGAGGTCACTTTTGACGCAGAATCCATCAATAACCTGCTGGCCTATCGGACTTCATCGGGTTCCTAATAGAAGTAGAGAAAGAATATTCCAAACTCCCAGAGAAGCTCATAGACGAGCGGGAGACTTGCGAGGTGATCAGCGAGCGACACAAGGATCCTTCCCAGGATCAACTAGAGCCCATGATCAGCAAGTTCATGGAATACCATGCCCAATTCCACATCTCGTCACCTGAGCAGCAACAGAAGCAAGATACCCCCTTTCGGCCGCAGGATGACGACGATGAATTCTTTCTTTCTTTTCTCTCTCTCTCCTTTGACTTTCTTTTTGTAAAATGTCTAAAGTATGTTGGCACAAATGATGACATCATCCATGTTACACCATGGGATGATGTCATCCATCAAGTTGTCAAAAGTCAACATGACTTTGAGATATTTTTGTAGATATTTTGTATATTTTATGTAAATATGTGGTTGGTTCCTTTTTGCCTTCCTTCTTCTCCTTCTTCTATAAATACTCAAATACTTGTTGTATTTGTGCAGTGGATATCTTTCAAATGAAAAATAGAAGTGAGGAGAAAAGGCTTTGAGATTTTTTTAGTAGAAAGAAATATTAATACAATATTTAGAATTTGTGCTGAATACATGTGTTATTTGCATTAGATCTTTCTTATGTCAGATCTGTGTGTTTATTCTGTTGGATCTACTTCTGTTTTATTGTCATTTATTCATCAGTATTGCTTTGTTTGTTTATGTAAGTAGGTTTGGCTCTGTTTACTACCAATCCCAAAACATAAACCCTCTGACCTTTCTGCTTTGGAATTCATTTCTTTTCTTTCTTCGGATCTGATCTTTCTTCATCCTCTCTTCCATTCCTTTCTTTCCACAATTGAAATAACCCTACTTTGGGATGAGATCCCAAACCCCCGAAGGTAGAATATTGTGAGACTTGCACAGATTCCTGCTGGTAGAATAGCAATAAACCAGTTTCACTTTGCTGACTCAAAGAGGGGCTATGCCCTGCACACTGTTGACTCATCTATCCATAAATCTGCCCAAGCAACAAATTTTCGAACCAACAACACCATGGCCCCATCTCTCCCTTAGCCATTATAAATTTTACTAGACAAAAATGCCATGTAACAAAAAACTTTACCTAGTCCCCAATAACTTGTGGTAACTCATGGGGGATGTGCCACTCATTCTCAAAATCTTTGTGTAATCGTTCAAACCACCTATTCATCCGAGCCTTGTAAGGACTTGAGATGGTCCCATCGTAGGTAAATCTTATGAATTAGACTATAGGGGATGCATGCGTGGGTGGGTGAACCTAAATTTTCCTAACTGGTACATTTGGGACACCAATCTCCTAGAACATGACCAATAATAGGATGGAGCCCCATGTGATCTTTACTCCTACCTCGTTCTACACTCACGCTTCCTCAACAATGCCCTTTGTGATGAACTCTGCAAAGTTATAATGTGGCCGCTTAGAAAATTTGTAGGCTACATATAAGAACCTCATGTTAATGTCCATCCATCTCTCTCGATGTGAAAAATTTTCAGCTAATGAGCCGCGATGAGACTCTCAATGCTAGGTGTGTGAGATCTGTAATTTTCTCGTGCCCTATATCTCTTCTCATAGTTCAATTTATTTACTAGCTCCTTAATCTTTGCAATGGAATAGAAATCAAGTGTCATGTCCTTGCTGGTGTTTGTCATGCCTCAGAATCGTCTTAGTCAGTGGCCTATTATCCTCATCCTTTTCCCTGTAAAATAAAAGAAGTCCTCATGCACCCACAACATTAACCACCTAAATAATGAGATGGGTTTCGAAAGAAAGGAAGCTCCCACAAATTGTAAGACTCCAAAGATTTTACAATTCTTGCTATACTAAGTCATCAAACCTAGGGTTTCGATCCCGCCTACCATCGGAGTCTCCGATACCAAGTCTTCTCTATTGGATTCTCATTATCACTTTTCATATGGTTATAATTGATGATTTTGAATTTGTATAGGTTTGAGATCCACTTTTATGCCTTGATAACTCCAGGAGGGTACTACATTTCTGAGTAAATTTCCATGGGATCCTCCTTTTCCACCACTAGTATCTTTTTACCGGACTTCTTCAAAGTGCCATCTTCCTCCTCCTTTCCTTTGTGACCCAAGTCCTCTTAATGTCTCTTGCATCTTCCCAAACTCAACTACTTCCACGCTTCTCTCTCACACAACCCCTTCCTTCCATGATGTCTCCTTTTTCCTCTTGTTTACACCACAAGATTACTCCATACTTTGCACAATTACACTATTTCGTGACAAGTTCTTCACTCTCATTCAAAAACCCTCATCAAATTTTGATCTTATTAGCATAAAAATAAATTCTCTAAGGAAAAGTAGTCAAAATGACTACCATTACCCTTCTATTTATACTTTTATAACACCTTAAAGTTCTTCCAACCACGTGTCTCAACGTCTCTTTTTAATAGAGTACTTTATTTTACTCAACTTAAATTTCACAACTTCCCTTCACGTGTCATAACTATAACCTTCTAGTGCTCCAACACTACTTCACTGCCACATACCTCCTTCACGTGCATCACCATGCCAAAGTACATAACCTTTGCATTGACTACCAAGTAATTTTCCATAGTGCTTCTTACCTTATGTTATACTCTACGATCTTTCTCCTCTTCATGGTCTTCAAACTTCTATCAAGACACCTTTATAACTACTCAAATATAAACACGTTAATCTAACGTACCACCCATTTTTATGTCTTCGAATGATTTTCCTATTAGTTCCTTGTCGAAGGAATTTTTTTAAACATATCCAAGAATATATACCAATCCACCCCACACAAAAATGTATGCGTGGTCCTCTACGTATATAATCACTTCTAATGTAATTAGCTACTGGCGCACCAATGCACAACACAAAACTGAAAAATGACAACAAAGGAAACAACCAAAGGGGAAAACATTAAGGGAAACCTAATCTAATTGGAAATATTGCCTTATTTTATAAACACATAGAAGCCTTATTTACAATAGGGATTCAACCCACTCCCATCCAACAGTTACAACTAGCACACACCTAAATAGAGGATGAAAGACATGATGTATATCCCTAACCAATGAAATTTGAGCTTCCTAGGATGGCGCAAAAACTTAGAATCATATAGTAGAACCATTTTTCCAACCTCAAATTGTCTATTCTTAATGTGACGACCATGCCATGCTTTTTGTCTCGCTTTTTTAGTCTTTTGACTCCATCTGGAAAGTGATCACCTTTCATCCAACTGAATTAATTTATCCATGCACTCTTGTAATGCTTGTTCATTGGCCAATCCTCCTGCACGTGCAATACATAGAGAGGGTAGTATAAATTCTAATGGTAAAATGGCTTCCATGCCAAACACTAACTAAAACAATGTGGCTTTGTTCAATATCTTGTAGGTTGTTCTATACGCCCATAGCATGGCCTAGAATTTTTCATCCCAATCTTGTCTCCCAAAATAAAAATCTTGGTCAATGTGTGACTTAATATCTCGTTGAATGCCTCAACTGCTTCCATTAGCCTTTGAGGGTGATAAGGGGTAGTCTTGTGATGAGCCACCATGAATTCTCGCCAACAAGATCCTAATTATATCATTCAATAAATGTGTACCCACGTCACTAGTTAAACTCAAAGGGCATCCATACCTGCTGATTAAATTTTCCCATAAGAATCTTGCTTTGTTATGGCCGCAGTGTAATCCTCTTGTAGGTGATACCTCCACCCACCGTGTTACGTAATCGGTCACAGTAATTATTTAGTGAAAACTAGTCCTCCGAGAACAGCAATGAAATAGGGCCTACAAAGTCAATCACCCACTTCTCAAATGGATCAGTACTAGCTATCACCCTTAATGGCATTTCATCTCTTTTCCTTTGTTTACCAAGGTGCTGGAAGTGGTCACAAGCCTTTCAATACTCGATACAATCTTCGTAAACTATTTCCTACCAAAATTCTACTAGAAGGATCTTGCATGTGGTTACATTCCCTACATAGTGTCCTCTTGTAATTCCACCATGTGCTTTCTCCATGATTACAGCCTGCTCATGCTCTAACATGCACTGGTGAAAAACCTCATCACGACCTAGTTTGTATAATTCTCCACTAATTAGCATGTAGGGCGTGGTGTGTATAGATAATTGTTTCCTTTCCAAAGTCTTCATTCCCTCTGGTGCCACACCCATTTCGAAAAACACACAAATATCTTCCAAGAAAGAGGGCACATGTTGTAATTTAAACAGGTTGTGCATCCGGAATTGTATCCTCAATTCTTTGTGTGTCCTCCCCGAGTCAATAATTGATAAATGGTTAGGTCCTAAATTTCTCTTACCTTTCACAACAACCATAAACTCAAACTCTTGAAACAACATGACCCACCTACATATGCACCCTTTTAGAATAGGCTTGTTTACCAAGTACCTCAATACCTTGTGGTTCGTGTAGAATATAAAGGTTATTACAAATAGATACTTCCTAAATTTTTGCGGTGTGTAGATTATCGACAATACCTCATGCTCGATAGTAGTATAGTTTTGTTATGTTGGGGTTATCTTCCTACTAGAAAAACACAAGGGTGGTCAAAAATTCCCTCACCTAGCTATGCTAACACTTTGCTTCGATTATAATCCTGAAGCATCAACATGCACATGAAATGGTTTTTCCTAAGAAGGAAAGTGTAATATGGGCGTAGTAATAAGTCTATTCTTTAATGTATCAAATTCCATCTGTTGCATCTCTCCTTAGTGAAATGTACTTTTGTGTTTTATCAAATTTTCCAATGGCGTGGTAATCTTGGCATACCCCTTAATAAATTTCCAATAATACCCCGTATGCCCAAGGAATCCACGCATGACACTCTTTTGGTAGGCTCCCCAATCCCATAATAATGACAACTTTGGCAGGATCCACTAACAAGCCTTCCTTACATATGATATGTCCCAACAGGGTTCCAAATGGAGTAGTGAAAACACATTTATTAATGTTGAGGGATATCCTCAACTATCAACATCTTTCAAACATCAGCCTTAGATTGTCACAATGGTCCCTCACTAATCCATATACCATCCAATCATCAAGGTAGACTTGAAGAAACTTATGGATGAAGTATTGAAATGCTTGCACCATAATGCATGAAAACACAAAGCACATTCTTCAGTCCAAAAGGCATGACCATGGAGGCAAAGCTTCCCAATTCAAGTGGATTTTTTTCTTTTTTGGTCCTCCTTTGTAATTCTAACTTGATGATATACTGAGAATCCATCTGTGAAAGAATAGATCTCGCACCCAACTACTCCTTCTAGGATCTCTTCAGTGAAGGGGGTTGGAAATGGGTCAATAACACATATTGCATTTAGATCCCTATAATCAACACAAATCCTTATCCCCTCATCCTTATTAATGCTAATGATCATTGGAATTATCCATTATGATTCTTCAACAACCTTAATAATACCTAAAGCGATCATTTTATCAATCTCTTCCTTGACCCCGAGACATAAATTTGGATTCATCTGGTAAGGTATCTTCCAAATTAGGCATGCTCCCTCCTTTAGTTTCATCTGAATCTCCCTTAAAGAGTGGTGAACTCCCTTAAGCTCATAGTACCTACACTAATAAATTCTTCAACTCACGCAATAGATCAATGATCTTTGAAACCTACTTTTCGACCAATAGTTCCAAATAATAACATCCTTAGGTTCTGTATCTAATCCAATGTTAACCTTCGTAGTTCTTAGGGGTTCATGGTATGTGTGTGATTTCTCATCAGTACTTTCCATTACTTCACGCATACCAACAATATGGTTAACATTCAAGTTTTCTACCTCTTCACCATCGATCACATAGACCAACTTTCCTTTCTCCTTTTCTATGTATGTGAACCCAAGCTATATCTCCTCCGATTCTTCCTCATCAAAGCATGCATCTAATCTAGGTTCACCCAATAATTCCAATATTCTATCCTCTTCCATGATACTGCGGAGGGGGAACCCTCTCTCCCATAGAGAGAGAGGGGGACAGATAGGGCCCTCCCAATTTTATATCAATTATATATAAATTTCATATAATTGAATATAATTTCAATTATATGAAATTGTAAAATGATCTTTTTATCATTTTGTACTTTTTAGTTTTTCCAAGAAAGCGCTCTTTCATCTAAGGATGCCTAACCACCGGCCCCAATCAACTAGATCTACCGGATATAGATAGAGGGACACTATCTCCCATATTTAGGCACTTAACAACCTACAACACCTCATCCAATAATGGCTTGGTACTCCAATATTAGAAATATTGAAGGAGATCAACCATAAACTCTTGCTGATTTCCTATTTAATGGTGCATCTCTCGAGTGAATGTACTATACACACGTGCAACCTTGTAAGGTGGAGTACAACTTATGCACCCATAAATAAGGTGAAAATTCTTCGCACCTTCCATCTAGGCCTTCTCACATGATTGAATGTGAAATGAGGCAAGCTCCTTCCAATGATAATATTGTATGATATTAGGTGCATTGCTTCAAACAAACCTAACAGAGACTACAATTCTCACTTCACACCACTCTAGAAGATTATCATGATGGGTCGTCCACTAATGTGCTTTGGTCCCGAGAAAGGTATAGTTAAGCATCCTTCTCCTTTCGATCTCACATATCCATTGGGTCTCTATTTCTCGTAGGAAAACATCATAGTTGGCTCCCTAGTCTAACTTTGCAACTTCTTTCATCCTAGGTGCCCGAGTGAGCACGCCTTTGTTACTCTCATCACAGAGCCTCTTAACTACCTTCCGACTAACTCATATGTCTCATGTGCCCAATTTTCACATGCTACACTAATGGCATCATTTACATATCAAGCATCTTCCCACCGTATAACCCCTTCCATAGGATGCACAACTTCGGGGTCTCTAATAGTACGCAGGACATATATCTTGTCTATATCTCCTTCTCCCAAGGGTTCAATATAGGGCACTGAATTTCCATTTGTTAATGAGATGATAAAACGTTCCTCATTTTTCTCAAAACTTATATACCCATTATTGAAATGTAAGTCAACATTGTTCTTATAGCACCATGGGCACCCAAGTAATGCTGGAAAGTTTTTACCTTAGCAAGCACCAAGACTTCAAAGTCTCTAGTGAATTTCACCCCTTGGATAGTGATAGAAACATCCTTCAAAAATCCAATGGGCATTGCCTTCGTTTTTTTGCCATATATAACACATTCAAAGATGGCTGTAATGGGGGCCTTCCCATTTGATTCCATGTGGCTAGGGTGAGAATGTTAACTTCTACACTTGTGTCAATTAGGATATTTATCAGGAGCCATCCATCAACTATGACAAATTAGGGTATTTTCCTTATCATAGTCAATGCTTTGTGAGGAGGTAGATTAACATGTAAAACCTACCTTTCGTTCTCTCTCTCGCTCCAACACTTAGTAATTTCTCTCTTAACCACTCTCCTAGTAAAGGGATGATATTTTCTTGCCTCAACATCTTGCATACCTCCTTAACATTATCTAGATCCTTATGTGGAGCCTCGGCGCCCTTATTTTGTTCTAGCTACTGTGTGAGTGCTCCATCGTGTACATGATCTCTCTTTGTAGGATTCAAATCATATCCATGGTTTCCTGATAAACTTCCTTTTGATGAGCAGGGTATAGATACTTCTCATATACCACCTATTCTCTTGTGACCAATGGTCTCTGCTTTGGTATTTCCCTCACATCAGCAGCCTCAACTCGTATTGTCACCGGTACAGTTCATATTTTGCATCACACGCCACCCTTGGCATCCACTAAGAGTATGATTTCTTGACACTTACCAACCCAACGCCTTTGTATTTACATTGTTACTAGCTCATGTGTTCAAATAATTCTGGGAACTCCTCATAATTGTGCTTCTTCCCACACTAAGATAATTGTAGTAGGTCAAGACATTCACTCTTGTAATTCTCTATGGACCCAAAATTATAACAAGTTCCACCAGGGAATTCACTTCTTTCACCTCAGTGATTGACATGGCCTCTAAATCCTCCATGAAATCATCTTCCACGATCTCCTCCATCTTCACGCCCTTCATAGTCATGACCATCATCCTTGGAATTATTTTTAATGTTGGTCTGGTGCACACCAATATCAATGGCATCATGTATCTGGTCGATCAATCTACAATCCTTGGTGTCATGTGTAGTAGAGGTTAAAATCATGCAATAACAAGACACATTCTTAGAGATCAAGTGCTATAGTAGCATACACTTACTTACATCATGATCTCCATGGAAAATCTCATAGTCTACCATCATGACACACATTGATCTCTGAGGAAAAATGTCCTTCGTATTCCCCTCTACCTCACAATTCATGCACCATAGGCCACTACAAGTCTTACAAGCCGAGTTTGTAGATAACTTCTCTAGATGCTTTTCTATGTCAACAATATGAGATTCAAGAAAAGGAATAACACTGGTATCCATGCTTCCCACATCCTCAATGCATAGGGAAGCATCCAGGCATCACACGGTCTCAGAAAGTCTTATGCAATAACAATCTCTTGAAGGATGTTATTAATCCTCCAACAAACCATTGAACATGTTGAGAAGGATGACTATCATAAGATAGTTTTGACAAGAGAGTCTTAAAGCAAACATCATACTCCCACACACTCTCTGCCATACCTTTTTGAATCTCCTTCAAAGGTACTAATGCTCTTTTGTTCAAACTTGGGAATATGGATTTCAACTAAGAAGGTATTATATAATGCATTATTATCTCTACTCTTTGTTTAGTGAGGGTCATACTTCCGGTACCAATTATACACGTGTGCCTTGCAACTTCGTTGCAAACCGACTTACCTTCTGCTTCTAGGGCGGTGATCTACTTAGCGTGCCATAACAACTCATATTTGTGTACATGCTCTACAATATCCTCGACACCTTTGTAATCTACTAGATGTAAATACATTTCAAAGAACACTTGTTGAGGTGGTTGAGGCCCTTGTCCACTTGATCCAGAACATAGATTCCCCCAGTGTTTCCTCCACCACTAGATCCACTAGATCTACCAGTACCCATTCCTCCCGACCCAACAAGATCTTCCACATCTACCAGGTCCACCAGGTTTGCTAGTTCCTATTCTACATGACCCACCATATTAACCTCCCATAGATGGAAAAGGTCTTGAAGTGGTTGTGCCTTGTGTCCCCACTGTCACACTAAACTATGCACCAACAGTCTATGATATTACACCATTACTGTGTTTTTCTTGTGCTTGCTTCTAGATGTGATACCCAAGCTTTGTGTACCCATAATTTTTCCAAATTTTGTACTAGACAATATACCTCTAAACACAAGAAATGATTGTTTAGCCATGGATGTACCAAATGAAAAATTATATCTCCTAGGTGTTGATCGGTTACTTCCACCAATACCGATTGGGTTAGTAATACTTATATCTAGATTTGGAAAACTAAGTGCAAAGGGTTGGTCACCATGTGGTTTCAGATGCGTGCAAGACTCTTATATTTTCTTCATATGATGAGATATCCCCGGAAGGCCGAGGGGTTTCTCTTCCACACTTTCCAAGATGCGGTAACTCGGGTGATCACATTCCACATCCTCCATGTGAACCTGAAATCCTTCCCACAACCTTTGGCTCCATAAATCTATCACTCCAAAAACTTCATGTTATCTTGTCTACTCCCTTTCCCGAGCTTCATTATAATCAATCCATCTCTCTTCCCTCTCCTTTTCAGCTGCAAGGTCCACCATCTTCCTCCACTCTAGCTTCCTCACCCAACACTTAGAAGAATCTTAGCCAGCCATAAGAAATGCTTCCAAACTTAGTGTAATGATTAATATATTTATAGCTAAAGGGATAACATGCAAGAATGATCCTCTTGGCTCCCTTAAGAACTCAAAATCAACAACCTCTAGACAAGAATACATATAAATTACGTACTCCAAGGTGTAACTTGTCAACACTCTACTCCACTAGTGATCAACAACATGTTTCCAAGTCAGATCAACATCATGCAGCCTCTGATACTCATCTTGGGTCCATATGTGAGGTCTATAGTACCAGCTTGATCTAGATGCATACACTGAAAGCCATTCATACAACTCTACTAGAAAAAAAAAAGAATGTCTCATAAAACTCATGATACAAATGTTTTCTACCCATTTACATGCATTAAACTCTAGTCTAGTATTAAATCTCTGAAAAAACTCATCCTCCATGATTTTAAGCCATGCTTTGACACTGTCCAAGGTCAAGCGCTTTGTCATCACACACCATTCTCAAAAAAACTTCAAAAAGAGGTCTCAACAATGGAACCAAGATGTAGTCTCTTTTCACCACTTTCTTTAACAACCAACCCCAAATACACCGGAATATCATCTAGATTGGTTTGGAAGCTCACCCGAGGCACATGCAGGTGCCAAGCCCCTCCTTTATGTGATATTTGTGAGAATGATCACCATTGGTGAGGGATTTCTTGTATAAACATGGAATGAACATACCCATTATATGAATTGGGATAAATAATCGGTCCTAGTATAATGCATTAGAGCATGGCATAACATGATCAACTAGATGAAATTAGAATCATATCAAGAAAACCCATAACATGTACATGAACATAAGGGAAATGTACGGATCAAGATCCATCACACGAGTACTTTAAAAACTCTTCACTATATTCATTAATAAAATACAGTAGCCAAGATTACATCAAGAAGGGTTCCATGTCTGGGAACATTCATAGTAGTAGGGATTTTATACATTACAGAGCCTTTCATTACACATTACACAATACCTCTATATTTTTATTTCTCTCCCCCACATACATGTACACACATCCTCCATCATCTCCCTCTTTTTCCCCCTAGAAAACCAGCCATATGAATAATAGTAAGGAATCTCCTCTTAATCGATCATTATTACCTTCAAAAGCTTGAAGGAATTGTCTCATGATTGATATACCACTACCGAGGAATATGACAGATTGCATCATGCCTTTCCCTCAATCAAGTACCTTTAGCATGAATTTTCCAGCTAATCCTTAACAACCTTGAATCCTTATCCTTTCATGATAACCATATTGATGCCCTAGAATATAATTTCCTTGAGCCATAAGTCTCCATAGCTTATCCACATATGTATTTGGTCACTTTTCCATTCATTCCCTATACATGTCTTTTCCTGTTGTCCAAAACTCACTACGTCCTGAATCCATCCTTCCTAGGTGTGAGCATTCCTTCCTCTCCAAGATCTACTTCTTCACATACCTTTACACCTTGCTTTCATGTGCCACAAGGCTTTGTGCCTTAGGTACTTAGTTATTTTAGGGGTCCAACATTTGTCTATGTGATGACTAAATAATGTAATGAAACCACTAATATTATTAACAAGCCTTCAATAAGAACATAAGTAATTGGGAAGCATGTGTTAAAAGCACAAATACTAAGAGGGGGTGAATCAGTCTTACAAAACATTCATTTTAATTTCCATAGCTTACAACATTATCCAAAACAACCATTCAACATACATATGCAATTATGAACTTATTAGGTGTGTACCATCCATCCACAAGTACATGAAACAAATAAGAGAACACATGAACACCACATGTAAGTGGGAGACCCTCAAGGGAATAAAAATCTTTAAAACTTTTAAGTATATTACTCAATCCAAAATACTTGCATGAATATGAAACATGAAACATGAAACAATATTTGTTTAGTGAGGAACCAACCCCACAAGGATCACCAACCCGTAGTTTAGTAGGGAACCCACTCTAAAAGGAGGATACAACCCCTTGAGATGACTATGCACCTACCTAGCCACCTAAAATGGATGATCAATGAAGATATGTTTCTCCTATAACTTATTGTGATCGCAAGTTCGGATCCTTGGCAAGCCTAATAGGGATAATTAGGAAACTAGGGTTTCAACATGAAACCAACTTATATAATCAAGAAAATGGCTTCAAAACTTCATATTTGGCCCCAAAACACTATCTAAGACCATCAGAATGTCTTATAACATGCTAATTCATCAAACTCATCTTAAACCATCATGACTAGGTTTTAGCCCTTTAAGGTCAAAAGAGGTAGGGTGACTTGGAGGACATGTACCTTTAATTTTATCCACAAAAATATCTGAAACTTGTCATGGAAATCAAGTACACATTCCACACTAGCTCCCACAATTATATTTACATCATGAACGCTCTATGGATGACTTGTACTATCAATTTTTTTAAAAATAGAGATAAAAGAGTAACTTACAAGTTGACTTGGTGTATGCCACCAAAGAAAAAATGAACCAGGAGGAGTCCATAATATGTCCAAATCATCATACCAGCCTTTCCATATCATTTCATGACCATATCCTTCAATATTTCATATCACTCTAGAGGAAGGGTTTAACTAGGGTTTCAAACCTCTTTAGCTTATTAATGATTGTTCATAAATGTTTGACGACAAAATTGATTCATTATTTTTGAAAAATTATCTTAGATCCATGCCAAAATATTCTTGAAAGCCTCAGGGTCCCATGAAAATCTCACATGTGTGGGTGAGCAAATGAACTTCACCTATCGAGATGGATTTTGCTCTCTAAGAGCTTGATATGACCAAAAATCACTTTTCTTGCAACTCCTTCACAATATTTACCTAAAAATTGAAATAGAGAACTATGATGACATCCTCCATGATTTAAATTTCTCATTCTTACTCAACTATATCTAAAATTCTCTCACCATCAAGAATTACCTTTTATTTCTTACCTTGTTCTTAAGAAACTTTCTTCAATGGACCTTGAACATTCACTAAACCTATGAATACTGACCTTGGATGCCTTCCACACTTCATATGCAATGTAAAAACACATCTACCATGCTTAAATATGATTTCCCTGCTCCATATCTCATGCCACTATCTCATCCTGCTTGACCTAGGTCTAGGACTAGGCCTAGAATGACCTAAATCAACACAAACTTCTCATGAACATACCATGATGACCTCTTATAGACTCATTAACACCTTTTACACATCTCATGGAACATGTTTTACCTCATGAATACCTCATACCATATTTTGAGTATTCATATAGGACCATACTATCTTACACCATGCTCAAGACCATGCCAAGACATCATAGAAACTACACCAAACCGGACACTACCAATCAACCTTCAACTTCAAACATGAATGACACCTCATGGAGACACCTAAACCACCTTGACACCCTTTGACATAAATTTTCCACTTGACATCAATTCCAACAACTAGATATAATTCTCAACAACATAAAGCATGTAATAAGTACAAAATCAATCATTAATAAACATGCCATAGTCTGCAAATAGTAATAAGCAATCATGTGATCAATCAATAATAAGTATGTCATAGTCAACAATTAGTAAGTAATATGTAGATAACAAATTCATCCTCATATAAACAATGTCATCATCGAGTGAGAATAAAATACAATATCCATAATTAAGCACATACAAAGTGCATAATCTAGAAAAAACATGTATAAGTAATCTAGGTAGTTCTATACTATTAATGGACTAGAATAAAAAGATATAACTTGAAAAATCAAGCTATGCATACCCCACAGTGATAGTTAAGTAAATTCGTAAAGTATATGTGTGTCCATGATAGTGTGTCTATACCATACATGGCTACATATAAATAACATGTGCATAAAAAATGTAAAAGCTAAAAACATGATGTGTAGTCTATGTATCAAGAAAGCAAGTCACAACTATGTCCTAGTTTTTGAATTTTTCAAATATTTCAAATAATTTTTCATTATATTGAATATTTTCATGTATTTTACTCATATTGAATGCATTTTTAACAAGAAATCATCAATTGATCAGTTAAAAAGATCAAGAGATGTAAAATAGAAGAAAGGGAAGGGTATGAGATAGTTTGTATCATTGTTAAAGCATAAAGTGCAACAAAGTGTAATAGTAAAGAAATCTCAAGGAAATTGAGGGAAATTGATATGATCCCATTACAAAATCATTGCTAAAGTAGAGTGAGGGAAAATGATATGCCCTCATTATAACATCATGTCTCATAGAACATGTTTTAAATATCATAGTAAGTGTAATGGCCCATGATGTTGTGCCTAGTGAAGAAAATGTTGGCCCATTTCTCGTGATACATCATGGATTTATAAGCTTCACAAGTGGGTTGGTGGTTTTTTTCAAGATAATGGTTGCAAGCTAACTATTTTAAATTTCTTCCCTAAAAAGAGAGGCTAAACAATTTTGAATATGCAACACTTTTCAAGAATCTTTGGATGACATTCGACATCAGGTCGCATATGGATGGTCATCGGGTAATGAGAAAGGTCATTGTCACACATTTATCAAACTTGTAAACCTCTCTCCATGCATCATTCAACATTTCAATTTTTGGCTTGTGTAACTTTTTTTCCTAGTCCCACGATCATATTAATTTGCATTTTCTCAATATTTACCAAAAAGGGATTATAACATCATTATCATTACCAATTATATATATATATATATATATATATATATAAAGAATAATATTAGATAAAACTACTAATAGAAATGAGGAGTCCGATTAAATGGAATATGATAAAATAAAATAAATCATTAACATGGGGTAGTGGTATTTGATCGACATGGGAGCATATGAGTAGGTTAATGAATCCATGTGAAGGTGTGTGAATTAGATTGATTTAGCCTTGGATTATCTAAAGGAAAGACATTGGTAGGTGTAAGGTATTTTTCCAACTAAAAATACCTCCTACCAAGCCATGCTAAATAAATTACCCTTATACATGTGTAGCTATCAACCAAGCTCCATTTTTCCCTTTCACACACTCACAATTATAATTGGATGGAAGAAGGGTTTCTCTTTTAAAAAAATTCCAAGGTGTTGATTTCATGAAATGGATGGAAAGTATGGTAGGTTTTTGAAAAGTGAGAGCCAAGTTTCATGGCCTTGCTAGCCCCCTTCATAGTATCTTGAATGGAAAAACGTGAGATTTAGGTGATGGGTGGGTATCTTATGTGTATTGGGATAGTTATTTGTTCATGTTCCCAATGGAAATAATTCCTTTGTGTGGCATCAAGTAGTGTATTGTTTTTTTGGATGTGTATGATGGCTTGATTGGAATATTTACCTCTGTTATGCATGGGTTACGGGATTTTAATGATGGTTTGGTATACAAAAATGGATTCATTGAAAATTCTAAGAAACTCCTAAGCTAATGCAACAAACAATTACCCCATCTGATCAATTTTCAACCATGCTTATATGTCTTCCCCGCACCAAATCTAGATGCATATGTGAACCATTTGACAATTGTTTTAAAAAAATAATGACTACATGGTTAGTGTTTTTTTTTTTGATAAATACAAAATGGGGTTATTTAAAAAGGCCTTGGAATACTTCCAAGAAAATCTAAATGGAAGGAGTAAACATAGATTCCCAAGCATTTGATAGCATATTCCCGCATGTGCCCAAGGTTATGTGTAATATGGCAGTCAACACATACATAGAGACTCTTGACAACTCTAATAATTGTTTCAAGGGCATTATTAGCAATCCAAACATAATATCCAACTTGTCACTTTTGTGGTGGAGGAATACACTTTTTTTTTCTTTTCCATGAATTTAATTACATGTTCTAAACTCCGATAATATCTTGCTTGTCTCATCTATGGAAACATTTTCTCCAACTTTGTATAAATCTCTTGTGCATGTAGTTTGATATATATCCTACACAAAAACATGCACCCTATTATGGACTATAATCTAACTACATCCATTACCTTTCAACACCTCTCTTCCTCATCAATTTCCTTAGTTTTTAGCCTCTCCTAACTGTGTGCTTTTGCATATATGTCGATGGAAGAACATAAGTTGTGTGTTCAATGAAAGATTTTGCAAAGAGCTATGGATATGGGGCAAGACCCCAAAGCTTTGTGCAAAGTCCCTCAATGGACCATATGATAAGAAATGAGCAAGGAATCCTATTTGCATGTATTAAAACTTGAAATAAACAAGAAATCTAACAAATATCATTAACCTCTATTCTTGAAAGCTTAATAAAATGAGCCTAATAAGGATCTAAGCAATTAGTTTTGTTGTTTACTCCATGAGGGTGAATGAATCTCACTAAATGGCTACATGGCCAAGTTTAGCTATTCCATTACTAACCTAACATGGGTGCAAGATGAATCTATTTTAATGGTGGATGACCCAAGATCAAATGTCTTATTAGCTTGGCTAATGCAAATGAGTTGTTAAGATTTCTTAGGCTTGTTTTTCTTTTGTGTTATGTAAAGTTGTGTTTTTTTGAATGGGTAGGCTTAGCCTTGTATTTATAGTTTTCCACTTAGGAGAGATTGGAATTTGGGTGCATGTGGGACTAAAGCTCAAAAATCACTTTTATATTAGATTAGGATAAACATGCTTTAGGCTTAGTTAAGCTTGGTTTAGGCTAGTTAACTAAGGTTTAGGCTAGTTAAAATTTGATTAGAAAGTGATTATAGACTCATTGAGAGTTGGGAGGGGTCTGGATAACCGATTGCGACCGATAGATGGCTCAAATCCAATAGAAGTGGTCTCACAGAGAACTAGGGAGGTTCTGAATGGTCAAAAGGAGGAATGTTTAGCTAATAAGAGATATATTAGCCAAATAAGTTGATTATAGGAGGAATACAACTGAAATATTGTCATGCATGGGCATCCGAGAATGGAGCGAAGAAGGGTTGATCAATGAAGTGTCATTAATCAGTTGAATTGGATGAAATGCTAAGTGTAAGCATATTTTAGGTGTCTACAAGTTTCAACATTATGAGGATTCAACTCTAAATGAAGATTTGTTGTAAATAATATTTACCCCATATTCTTATGTGTCTTTATAAGCACCATGCAGTCACATTCTCACAAACACCGCAGGCTTAAGTGGTAGTTTTAAAGCTAAATCCCACAACTGTGCTAGTATCCTACCCGCATGTGCCAAAATAGGAATTTTAGGGTAGTGTATGGAATTTCAAACAATATTTTAAAGTGAATGCTTGCCATTGTAAAAAGTGTGGAAACATACAAAATTCACATGAATTGGTTGACAAAATACTTGTGTTGGACTTGTAAAGTGGGCGTGTTCAAACCAGCCATGAAGATCCTCTCTTACTTTTCTTCATCAATTAACAAACATGGTTCTCTCTTTCTCTTATATCTTTCATATTTTTTGTAGTTATGTTTTATATTCATATTGGTATCAAAAATTAAAGTTGATTGATGAATATGTTTTGATTAATTAAAATGACCTTGCTTGTGGTTTAAAACATCAACAATTAATTTGTCACGTCATGACCAAATGCCTATAGTGTTGAACATGAACCCACATAGTGTTAAGGAAAGATAAAAAATTATACGAAAGAATTTGGTAATGACATTCTTCAAATTTTTGAGTGGAGCACGATTTTTATTTAAACACTTCACTTATAATCCTTTGTAAAAGTTATTGAAAGTCATTTTAAAACCAATGTACAAAACACCTTTCTATCTCCTGTGGCGAAAGTCGAGTTTGATCATGTTCCTTGGTGACATGGGATATCACGCCCACCTTTTAAAAAAACTTTATATGATAATTTGATCAATTTATGGCACACATTTTTGAGCACGTTGGCTTTTTTTATAGATTTGGATAGTTGTCAATAATTGGAAATTGGTTTTGGTTTAGGATTGTGGTTTAGGGATCCATTTTTGGAAATGGATTTCAACCACCACATACGTCTAGAGTTTCACCATGAAAATTGCAAAAAAATTTAGTTCTAAGAAAAATTCTTTGAAAGTTATTTGTGTAAGTGGGTTTGTAGGCCACTCGGTTGTTCAACGGCAAGGGCATACTTGTGCATTAACAATAATTAGCTCTAGATATGTAGGCATAGATTGAACCTTAGCTACTAGAATTGAGTTCTATAGATTCCAAGGGTTTCTTTATATATGATGGATTTTTGTCTCCAAATCACCGAACCCCTAAATGGCCTAAAATAAATCATGACATTTGGTGTGATTGGGACACATGGGATCACCTCTCAAGTTGTGGGACTTGGACTCAAGGTGAACCTCTGAGAAGGCCGGTTTCTTGTTCCTAAACTAAACACAACACTACTTCTGATGTAAGAAAGATGGCTAACTAGTCCTATGCTATCATTTCATGGGATTAAGGGAAGAAGAATACAAGGAAATAAAAATTATTCTAGAAGTGGTGATGCACCAAGAAAAGGGGTATTTAACTTTTGGAAGGGTTAATGTGGGTATGATGATTGCACCGTTAGCCACCTTCACCTATTGCAACTTGGAAAGGATATAAAATATCACAGACTAGAAGCACACGTTCCTCTGTTAAACCTTAAACACACACAATAGAGGGATCAACTTTGATGGGATACACAGATAATTTATCAAAGGGATAATCACAAGCACATGTCTAGTATTCACTTAAATGATAATAATAATGCAACTCTTGATCAACAGAAGGAAAATATTTTCTCACAACTGATGGGAAGTAATCACACTATTCTTTTCTCAATATGAAACAGATAATCTGAAACAAAGGTAAATTAATCAAATAATGCTAAGGAATCACATTCACAAGGCATGTAATGATTAATCATTCAACACAATAAAACAGATTTTTCAAGTGCAAGGAATAAATTTGAATATAACTAAAAGGTTTCAACAAAACTCTGGAAGCACTCTTCCAAGCTTGAAGAGCAACTTTCCTTCAAATCTCTCAAAAATATGTATCTCCAAATAATGGAGAGCACTCCACTATTTATAAGTTCCTAGGCTGAGCCATTACAGCTGGGCCCTTAACTAACATTTAACTAAAAATAGTAATGTCATTAATAAAAGGGAACATGCTCCCATAAAAATAGCAAATTTGTTGTAGAGGGTTGACCAAGTCAACCCTATAACTTTGACCATTTCCAGAGCTTGAACCTATCCTTTCATGGCCACTCAGCTTTGGCTGGTTTTCCCTCCTCTCCTTTCTCTGCATCTTTTTGTTTCCCTTCTTCCCATATGGCCATTCGGTTTCTGTATTCGAAGAAACACTTAACACCCTGAGTTTCTTCATCTCCAGGTCCATAAGTGTAGTGATTTACTACATCCGCTGTTTGATCTCCTTCATGATCTTGGCCGGTAACCTTCAAAGCTTACTTATGACTTTCGCGAGTTGAAAAAATTAGAATCATATTCGATTTGAGGTTATTATTCTTTTCTTATAGTCTTTCGGAAATGGTGGCTCATTAGCTTGTGTTTTATCCTTGATGGAATTCTACTCAGGTTGCTTTGGATCAACTTGCAGTGTCTTCTAAATTTTTTTGGATCGGTTTGCGGTATATTTTTTCTTTGTCTTGGATCAATCGAAGCATCGTGCTTCATACGTAATCTCTGTAATAGTGGTTCTACTTTTTGGAGGAAGTGATATTCCTAAGTGTAGATAGACATTGTCAACATCAACTGAATAGGTAGGGTATTGAGCCAATTTAATGGTGTAGGATGGATGAGAAAATTTATTGTTGGGGTTAGGCATTAGTTGAGCTAGTAGCTGAGTGGCCTTTGGTTGAGAGTTTACTTGGGGATTTGGCATCAGAGCTTGTTGTTGAGGGTAAGGAGGTTGATTATAAGATTGTTGGTAATTAGGAGGTGGGTTATTCCACTATTTCCCTCCTCTCTAAGGATGCTGCCATGATTGAGGGGTTGTTTCCATTGTTGTTGGCCTTGAAACTAAGGTTTCCACTATTGTTGATATTGGTTAGGATATGGAGCCCAACCTTGAGGATTAGCCCAAGGTGGGGTTGCACATATGGATTATTAGACCAATTTTGAAATGATGACATAGGGTCTTGTGACATACCTCCTTGCCTTGAGTAAACATGGATTCCTTTGAGAAACATAGAACACTTTCCCATCCTCTGTTTCTATCATCCTAAATTTAGGTGAAGCCCCTTTTCTTCTATAATGTTGGCTAATCCTTTGTATCTATAGTTAGATTTCTTTCTTCTTTTGTATGGCGAAACTCTCTGAGTTGCACCTCTACATATTCCCTTTTATTTTTGGTATGCAAAGCATATAATTAAGTGGCCATGTCATTGACAATATCCTGGTTCATGTTCTTGAACATACTTGAGAATATTTGACTCGGATATGTCCCCAATTGTTTTAGTAGCTGATGCACCTCTTGATCTTACATTTCTTATCCTCTTCATAGTATCTCTTGAGTAAATCCTATGGGCTTCACATATTTATTTAAAGGTGTATTTTGAAATTTATCCTACTCCAATTAGATCTAGAGCATCCATGTCCTCCTCACCGAGTGCCTTCAAAAAGAGTAATTTTAATTATTTAGGAGGTAGTCTTGTGTGCCTTGTAGTCTTCTAATGGTTCATCCTTCTTCTATACCATTTTGTAGATTTCATCACCTCCTCTACTACTCAGCCTGAAGTATTCTTGATACTTATTGAGGAACTTCTCCTTCATTTGTGCCCAAGTTGTTACAACATTCTTCCTAAACCCATGAACCATCTCAAGGCTGCATCCTTGAGTGTAGTAGGAAATAACTTCAATTTATGTGCATTTGTGGTATAATCATAGATCCTGCATAAAATTTCAAAATAAAACATAAAATTTTCGGTGTCTTAAGTTATGGATTCATGAAATTTAGGTAAGGCTAGAGGGAAAAATATTCTTCATAGCAACAACTTCATCATTTTTGGTAATGGGAAACTCAAAGATAGTTTTCCCATTTTGAGAATTTTGGTCTTCTTAGGATCACTACTTATTCATGTGTGTGACCTCCTTTAGTTGTGGATGATTTGATGTAGACAATTATTTGGGTCATATGTGAGTTTCTACAGATGATGCCTTAGATGTAGATGATTCCTTTTAACCGCATGTGAGTTGCTACATATATAATTTTCTTACAAAAAGAGGCATCACATGCATCATAAATCAAGAATATTATTGTAATTAAGAGAATAAATGTGTACTTACAATACCACAAAATATAGCAAATTTGTGATACCTATATTAATAATTTTTCATGCCATAATGTTCGAAAGCTATAACGAAATCTCTCAATAGTATAACAAGGGAATACAAGTGTAAGGTTACAAATGGATCAACAAAATATAGAGCATGAATTATTTAGAAAGATAAGTAAAGAACTCATCACCTTTCATTCATCATGGGATTTTTCGCCATCCCACCACAAAACAATGATTCCTCTAAGGATGTTCCCCCTTATTTATGAATGTTGTTCGAATAACTACTCAATTTGGTCTACATGATCGTAAACCAACAACCAAAACAAAGTCAAAGAACTTTGTCACATTTCCTCCTACCAAGAAGTTCACTTCATCTTCATCCACACCATCATCATCAAAACATGAAGTTTTTATCTTAGCCACCCCTCAACCCATTGAATAAAGCATTTTCAAACAAATTAATTAGGCCTCGGTCAAGATGTCACTTTATGAGCTCATCTAAATATTTCCAGGACCATGGGCAAGCTCTCAATGAAGCCTTGAAACATATCGCAACATCTAGTGATGATGCTCAGCCTTTTTCATCTCTCATAGGAGAACTTAAAACTTATACTACCATCTCATTCGATGATGATGAGATTTCAGATATCACACTGAAGGAACAAGACCTCCCCATTTTCATCATGGTTAGGATAAATGATACCTTCATTTGATGATCCATGATCAATAATGGGGAAATTACCACAATTATCCCATCACACACCTTTGATAAACTTAATATCCCTAAATCCATTTTTGCCCAAATATCTATGGTCCTTCATGTGTTCATGACGCTTCATCGCTCCTTCCTTGGGAATGGTTGTCCTTCCTATCCATGTTGGTGAGAAGCTCCTCCATGAAGTATTCTATATCATAGAAGGGGAGTTTTAATACAATGTTCTTCTTAACTGACCTTGGATGTGTACTATGTGTTGTGTCCCTTCCACACTCCATCGTTGCATAAAATATGAACATGAAGGAAAAATATTGAAACTCCCCAATGATGCTCCTCCCTTCCAAGCATACAACATGACTTACTAGCCTAAATATGTCCCCATTCCTAATAATGACCTATCTCAACCAACCACTAACTCATCCATCCCTTCATCTAAAATTCCCAACGAATCCTTATAAAAATTCATAGACAAACTTACGCTAGGAGAGTATCGTATTCTTATGCTCAACACCCTCCCTACACTGTATCACCTCGGTAGACCTGAAAAATCTCCAATGTACCAACCCAGTGTCATGGATACCATTCCTTTAGACCCACCTCATCTCCACACCAGCCTTATGTATGGTGGTTTTGATACCCCCTCTTCCCACATCATTGATCATCCGCACACCAAGCCATACACTGAAGATTATGGATTCCCGATAAACCATATTTGGACCACACCTATCTTCACCATTGTGCATGGAAGGGATTTGGCATGGGACATTATGAGCATGGTGTGCATGACCTTATCATTAATCAATGTTGCAAACCTCATGAAAAATTTGGGCTTGGTTATATAAAATAATATTTTGATCCCCTTACACCTTCTATGTTGCTTATAAACATGCATTCCGCATCTTATCCATCCCATGAGGATATGTATACATATGACACCCGTATTGATTCTAGATTTTTTTAGTCTCCACCATCACCTTGGGACCGATCACTTATTAGTGTGAAAATTAGACTAGGTCCCTTCCCCTTATCATCCATAAATGATAGAAGAGGATTATTCTACCATCGTTGTTCTTCATTGCACTAACAACAATGTCATTGTTTCCCACATGGGGGTATAAGATTATTATCTTCATAAGACCTTACCATCTGAAACATATACTCTTTTAAATGAAGCCACCATTGATATCAATATCAGGACTCCCCAAGAGCCTCACATTCTCAAAGTGGGTCAATATCTTGATCCATATAGATCTTGAGTATTTCACTTCCTTCCTCTCTCATCATAGTCAAAAATTTTCATGGTCATACTATGAAATGTTAGGTCTTGATACTTTTATCGTTGTCTAAAACATCATCACCTTTCCCAATACTAAGTTGGCTAAGAAGAATCTTCATCACATGCATCCTTGAGTTGCCTTCCTTTTCAAAGAGGAGTTGAAACATATTCTTTCCTATAACTTCATCATACCCATTGACCATCCTTAATAGATTTATAACATCGTACCTATCGTAAAACTCTCTGGAAAGCTTCGTAGATGTATGGAATTTCGAGACCTAAATATTTTCTACCCTAAAGATGAATTCCCCCTTCCCAACATCGATCAAATTGTGGATCTTACCACAGGTCATGAAATGCTTTCTCTTATGGACGGTTTTTATGGTTACAATCAGATTCTCATCATACCAAAAGATAAACATAAGACCTATTTCATCACTCATTGGGGGATATTTTACTATCATGTCATAACATTTGGTTTGAAAAATGCCAGAGCCAATTATTAGTGGGCTATGACTTACATCTTTCATGATCTCATCCATAAGACAATAGAGGACTATGTTGATGATATTTTGGGTAAATCTAAACATCGACACAATAATATTATTGTTGTCAAAGTCATTTTGAGAACCTCATTTGTTTTTTCCTTCATCTCAATCCAACCAAGTGTGTATTTGGAGTGCTAATTGACAAACTCATTGGCTTTATCATGTCCATCAGGGGTATTGAAGTTGACCCCACCAAAATCAAGGCTATCATCGAGATGCCTCCTTCCAATCTTAAACAACTCCACGGTCTTCAAGGTTGACTTTAATCAGTTTTTCATTTCATCTCATAACTTTCTAATTGTTGAAAAAAATTTAATCACCTTCTTTATAACGATCTAGAATTCAATTGGGACGATAACTGCCAAAAATATTTTCATGATCTTAAGTAGTATATCTTTTCCCCACCAGTCCTTACACATCCACATGAGGGGGAACCCTTTTATCTATATGTTTTTTCCACTGATCATGTTCTATAATCTATGTTGGCACATCATGATGGCAAAGGTCATGAACAGGATTTTTATTACATTAGTCTTACCCTCCACAATTGTGAAAATAGCTACACTCAAGCTAAAAATTTGTGTTGCAATCTCTTATTTTCCACTTCTAAACATTGACACAATCTCCTAAGTCACAAGACTTATGTTATCACTAGCTTTCATCTTCTCAAAATGATGCATTTGAATCCATATCACAATGATAACATCACTTGATGGATCATGATCATGACCAATTTTGACCTCGATTTCATCTCTCAAAATTTTATCAAGGTCCAATCCATTTCAAACTAGTTAGATAAAGCCCCTATTCCTACTACACATCCTCCTCACGAGAATTTTACATATGAATCCATCAATTAATTCCATCACAAGTATAGTACCCTTAAGATGAACCTCTTATTTGATGGTTCTAAGTATTAGTAAGGGGGGTGGGGGAATTTGTGTCATTATCATTCCTCCTTGGGATAATCCTATTCCCCTCACAAACAAGCTCAATTTTTAGTGCACAAACAATATGACATAGTATGAAGCTCTTATATTAGGTATTGAAACTATTGCCTTTTTAGGAGTTCAAACTATTGACATCTATGGGGATTCTGAGCTTATCGTTAAACAAGTTATGGGCAAGTATCAATATAAACAATTTACCTTTTAGAAATATAGAGATATCATCCTTCTCCTCCTTGAGGCCTTCGATTCTTACACTATCCAAGCCATTCCTCGATCGTCCAATCAATTCGCTAATATGATGACATATATTGAAACTCTCATCCCATGGACAATATAGGAATACAACATTTCTTTTGTTATTCATTGTATTGATTGACCATTCCATGAGTTACCTCACGTTAATCTTGTTGATTCTAGTTCATCAGATCTTTGATATTCCCAATCTTCGATTATCTATCCAAATCCATCATTCCCTCGATCTATCTAAAAATGCTAGGAGGTCATTCCTTCAACATGCCAACCACTATGTCATCCTTGGTGGTATCCTTTATAAGTGTGGATTTGATGGTATTATCCTTCGATGCCTCAAATCCCATGAGTCTTCTTACACTATCCAAGAAGTCCATGATGACATTTTTGGTGGACACTTTAGTGGCTTAGTTGTCACTAAGTGCATTCTTCATATTGGATATTATTGGCCATCTCTAAATTGTGAATGATATGAGTATGTTAAGAAATGTGTCAAATTACAGTAGCATTCCAATGTTATTCACATTCCTAGCCAATCCTTGTAGCTGCTCAGGATCTTTGGCCCTTATCGCAGTGGGGCCTTGATCTCATCTGTACCATCAATCCTTGATCTTAACAACAAAATCATTATATCATCACTACTATTGAATATTTTACCAATTTGGTGGAAGAAATCCCACTCACTTCAACCAAATATGCTTCAATTGTTAACTTAATCTATCAGCATATCACTTGCCGCTTTGGCGTTCCTCACAAAATCATCATGGACAATGAAAAGTCCTTAAAAAAAAATCTCAAGAAGCTTTGTGACTCATCCAAAATCAAGCTCAACTTATATTCTCCATACTAATCTCAAGCTAATGGCCAAGCCAAAGTAACTAAAAAGACTCTTTGCAACATTCTTGTCAAGACCATTTATCAATCAAGTCATAATTGGCATCTTCATGTCCCTTTTTCTCTTTAGGATTATCAGACTAGAATTCATACTTCTATGGGTGTCATGCCCTTCTCTCTTGTTTATGGTTCCAAATTAATTCTTCCCCTTGAAGTTAAAATTACATCCTTGTGTATATCTCTTTACAACTTCATTTCTGATGAAGATTATCGTCAAGAGAATTTAGCACATCTCGAGTTGTTAGACAAGAACTGCCTTATCTCTCTTGAGCACCACCATGTTTATCAAGAGCACATCAAGTGTTCTTACAACAATAACCTCAAAGAACGTGAATTTAATGTTGGTCTTCCCTTACTTAAAGAAAATAAGAACAAAACTACTATAGAAATGAGCTAACGTGAAAATTTCCCCAACTAGATTGTACCTTACATTATCATGCATAATTATGGGATGGGATCCTATTGTTTGGCCTCTCTCAATGGTAAACCAAAATTGGAAACACTTAAATCTTTACACTTGTGACCATTCTATTCTTAGAAAACTACCAAAGGTGAGCACTTATTCATATCCTTAGATCATTACTCCATCATTAGTCTCTTCCATCTATCATTGTAATGATTTGGAACTATGTGGTCTACCATCACTTTCCTAGACATGACCTTAAATATGGGCACCACGACTTTTCCCATAGAATTTTACTTATGGATAGGTTCTCCCTTCTTGGTGAGAACTCCATGATCATTACATCCATCACCCTCTTGTTTACCTATTGGAATCATGATAAGGGTCCAAGGGTGTCTCTTGTACATTCATTTTCCCCTCCTAAGTTCTCTACTTAGCTATCCCAAGCTCTTCCCCATTTAAAAATAAAAATTCATGGATGCTTTTATCAAACGTAAAAGTTATAAAAAATAGTCTTCTCCCTCAAAGGACAACTATCTATGTGAAAAAATCAAATAAATAGACCAATCCCTCAAATGATGGCTATCATGTATATCATTCTTGTCATCATAATCATAAATGTATAAAGTAGACAATACCCTCGAAGGATGGCTACTCTCTTATATCATGGCATCAAAGGATTCACGCATTGATCAATGATTTAAAAACATGTGACGTAATTTTTCACTTTTTAATCATCTTCATGGATCTAGGAACTCAACATCAATTAATTGGTTCAAATACTCTAGAATTGAATAATTCCTTATTATAGTTGCACCTCAATATGATTTCTAATCATAACATTGAAATGTGGATTCTTTTGTACTTTGTGGATTATGGATATTGAAATGAAATCCTAAGTCCATTTTTCCTATTTTAATTGATGAATTGTTTAACCAGATTAATAAAACCAAATTATTAATTTTATCTGATCAAAAGCTTCATAAAAAATAGAAATAAACATCCACAACATGATATTGATAACGAAGTTCACCCAAAGGCTACGTCTCCAGATTCTCAAAAAGAGAATCAATCCATTAAATTGCAATGAAGTATAATTACCCTTCAATAATGAAAACTAGACCTTTCAAAATTGAAAATGGACTGATCTAAGACTTTGGGAACTCTATATTTACCATAAAACTATTTCCAAATTGATCCATGGACCCTACAAAGTGTTTTTACTGATTGTGTGATCCCCCTGTAATTGTATATGAAAAACACCTAAAGATGAATATTTTAAAACACTACATGACAAAAATTACATTTATAGAATCCTCATGAGATTCGAGCACTTTTATGTTTACTCCAAGGCTTGCTTAAGCCCCTACGTTCCCCAAAATTAAGGTTTTCCAATTCGCCCTAGCTAGGCTCCTCCACAATCCCTACACAAAGCTCTTCAAATAAAAGTGATCTCATTTTACATCCCGACGAGCCTCTTGGGTGAGTTGGTTGGTGGATAGGATTTAAGGTAATGAGGTTGGAGTTCAAGTCACCACCCTCCTTTTGAGCCACAAACATTTTGCATAGTAGTGGGGTAAAATCCCACATCAAATGCATGGGAGGTAGGATTGTTGTTTAAAATAACAAGGCACAAACACTATTTACATGGCACATAGCCACATCTACCCTTTTGTTGGGATGCAAACTATCTTCGAGATGTGGTTTTACACTTTCTTTGAGGTGTGTGTGTTGACTGTGTCAAGGTGTATGTGATATGCCCAATCCATTGGCCAAGCTGGTAAAGACACATGGTGGGAAGTCATGTGTATGTTTGACTACTTGAAATGAGGGCCGAGTCCTCGACCACCACATTGTGAAAACTATGAACTATTATAGCTATGATGTTGGATAGATAAAGCACCGAGCTAGGTAGATAAGGCACCGAGCAACATGGTAATTTTGCTACACCAAATCATATCTTGATCGAACATTGGATGAGGATGAGTCACTCACGAGTCAACCGATTCATTTGATAACCGTGAATCCCAAGAAATGTGGAAAATAACAATGTGATCAAATCAGTTGGGAGTTGATCACCCCACCAAGCAATGAATATAGATCTCTGAGATGCATAATATGAATTCCAAGCTAGGCCCAATGCAATACAATACTATAATCCTATAATGCAAAATACAACCCTCCAAAAATATCCCACGTTAGAAGAGTTAGAAAAATAATAGGCATATATAATCAAAAATATGATATCGATAATATGAAAAGGTAGAAAAGACACCCCTCCTATAAAAGAGTGTAACAAACTTGGTTGAGTGCCCCGGCCGAAAAATAGTAGGGCCCACTAATTTTCATTTGTTAAAGATGGGAGGTAGTCAAACATGAAATTTAAAACTTTTCAACTTTTACAATTATGTTAAGTATCAATGTGTGATTTGTATGTTGACCATTTTGAACGTTTTCAAACCACATATTTGATCCGTGATAAATTCTACATCCGGACTCCATTCCTCGAGTTCTACAAACCGCCGAAAAGGTCTCAAAATGATCTACAACTTGGTAACAATTAAGGGAGGTTTAGGAAAATTCCAACACCTAAAAAATACTCTGGATCAATCAGCCTTATATCTTATTGGCATCCTAAGAAATCTTCTCACATTTATAAGCTTTCTCATGGCAAACTTCCCACATTAATCAGTTTTCTCTTTCCCCTACCTAGAGTTGGGAATATAATTAGTAAACACCACTTATGGAGAACCCTATTCCTGCATACAAGTTACATCAAAAACCCTTTTATCATGTCGACATTAGGTTTATGAGCTCATTTAATCAATTTTTCCCTTGTGGTCTTTTGGTATAACTAACTATCATTGGTTATGTGTTAATACATGTTTTGGTTGCATGTTCCTTATGTTACTTGGATCCCCTTATTGTTTACCTCCAATACGAGTTAGAGGCTTCATTTACCTACGCATCCCTTGATATGACATAGCATCATTTATACCCATATGTCATTAATCATCAAGTTGGGTTCTCTTCCAAGTTTTCCACATTTATCCTTTATTTCTTTCCAATCACATCTATTCGATTTAAATCATTTGTGTCCTACCTATCAACTATCTCACATCTAATTGCATATTATTATCTATCATCATCTATGTTTATCATCCATCACATCTATTTTCAAGAGTAATTTTTTATTAGCATCACACATCATACACTTAACCATAAATATATGTTCACCATCATCAACAAATATAAAGTACACATATATAATCATCATCATCGCATAATAACATCATCACCATCATATAAATCAAATGATTAACATCATAAAAAATACACATGATAACATACAACAAAGTAAAAATCATACATATATCATATATCGTCCAAATAAAGTGTCACGATACATCATTAACCTCTAAGGGTCCTATCTCAAAGTAGAGATATCAAAATCACTAAAGTTAACATCGAGAAAGCCTAAAGTCTTGCCCCTCTCCGAGGCAAGTCCCTCTATCCATCTCTCGGCCTCGCCTCCTCTAACTCAGCCCTCTCTTTGATGTGAATGACCCACAATTGTTGTGATCCTAGATGGCCCTACTCCATCCGCCGCTTTTCTACTGCACATGCTCCCAATATCTCGAGTCTCTGTGGTAACTTCTTTACCAATATATGCTCATAATAATACTTTGCCTCTGTGAATAAGGATGTGTATTGTTCCATGGATATTATCTTTGGGAGGTGCGATATCTCCTCCTCCCTATGGTGATTATGGTACAAAAATCATAGAATTTAAGGCTATAATCATCACAAGATATCCAAATCGGTCTCTATACACATCCCTCTACCTCCTATATCAATCTCTCTCTGGATCACTCGATACCTCTCCTGCTAAAGGGTGCAGGTCCTCTTGTCACACTATATCTCAATCCTAATGAGTGGTATCTCTCTTCGTGCTCACCCGATATAACTCCATGTGTAAATGTGCCATCTATGCAATCTCCCTCGATCACCATATCCATCTCCACCTCTAGGAGAAACCTCTACCTCTATATCCATATCCTTATCCCATCTCTCTCTGCTACCCTAGCCGCCCAAGTAGCATCATCCACTCAAAAATATTACTCCAACCCCCACATCATCAACCTCATCCCATAGTGCTAGTGCCTCCTCCATCGGTTCTTCCATGTCCAGACTAGACATGTCTATATCTATCTCCTCATGCCTATAAGAGATGGGCTCCTTGGAAACTATCCGAATGACCCTAAACTCATTAGACCTGTCAAACTATATGACATAAATCATATATGGTTTGTGTCCCTGTACCCATCTGGTCCTCCTCATCCATATCAAATTTTACTCTACCCTAGGCCATGCAGGAAATATCTATAAGGATTTCATCTAATGTGATCTCCTTGAGCTTTACAAATTTGTTACTATACCATTCTCGTGTCTCTAACTCTCTCCCCATGAGCCCGATCCACTCCCCATCTCAATAATCCCACTATAAGCTATAAATGGTCCCTGTGGTAGCCCCGGTGGCTTGATGAATGCAATATGCTCACGGGCCCAATAGTGTAAGAGGAATCCTACATCAAACCCTATCCTCCTCGTAGCTCTGTACACCAATAACTCATAATATACCTACGTTAGCAATGTGGTACTTAATGAGAACACCATCTGATGATCAAATATGTCCACTAAGACACTGCCAATGTATATGGGAATATGGTTCCCCTATGTCGGTAATGTGTAACAAGAAGTCACCATCATAATCAAAAAAATAAATTTTCTCCGCGGTACCCCACGCTCATACCTCATCTCATAAGAAAATGCATTGGCTCTAAACATCCATGTCAAAACGCCAATATGGTATCAACTATGATCAAGAATATTTGCTCCCCGGTATCGGTAACCTAAGGATGTGATATGCATCCTCTAGTATGACTATCATCTCACTGTCCTAAACTATAAGGTACATGTGTGCAAATCCTGCCTATCAATCAATGCAATAATCAACCCCACATATCATGGGATCCTATGATAATGTATAAATCCTCCCAATATCACTACCACCAAGTGATCCCACTCAACATTAGCTTGTCCCCTATGATGTGATCATATAGTGCTGGGACTCACCTCTCAAATACAAGGTCTCTCTCGCCCTATAATAATCTAAACAACAAACAAACATCAGTTTCATCATCACCATTTTATCCACAATTCTTCTACCTATCAAAATCACCTATTTCACCCTAGTTGATGTCAAATCATGTCGAGTCAACATGTCCAAGGGATACGTCAATGGAGACCCTTCTAAGTCACCACCGACTACCCTCGGTGTCAATCAAAAATAAAAAAATGCAAAAAAATAAATAAAACATAAAATTAATTAAAAACAAGCTAGGGTTTTCATTACTCACCATCCTACGTATCCTTTGGCACTTCTTGGTTTCTCCTCCGACCTGCATATCTCTCCAAATCATGATATCCTTATATATCCTTGAGCTTCCGATCGTCTCTTTCGGTATGAAAATGAGCATCATCGACCAACTTTCATGCTTATATAGCCACCGACCTAAGTCACCGCCGATTGGCCTTAATTGTCATCAACTCTCTTTGGGAACCATCAACTTATCTTGCCCTCCTCCATTTTGTGCTCTTTTTCTAGGTCACCCTTTCATCATCTGATATTTTTCCAAGGAGAAAGCCAAAAGAATTATAAATTTTAGGGATTCTTTGACTATCGAAGCATACCAAATGTTGATAAAATAAACATAATAATTCTATTCTTGCGTTTCCATTACTAGAACCATTTCTTACAATTAAATTAAAATACTTCCAGGCATGGTTTTCTCACCTTGAACTTACATAATTTTTGTACTAGTAGTTTCATTTTTGTTATGATATCGTATTTATAATAAAAAGGACAATGTTATGATTTAATTAAATAAATTGTAGTTTCAAATGACAAAAAAGGGTTCTTACCTACGCAACTTGACTGATTATTTGACCATTAACCATACTCACAACCATGACCTAATACGTTGTAAAACCAAGGTATCAAAACTATATGTTTGTGCTTGCTTGAATTGGCGAGATTGAGATGAGTCATCAACTAAACTACCCTTTTGTTTACCTTGCAAAGTTAATAAAATATGATTTTTTGTGACTCACAAAACACCCATCTAGACCCCAAAATGGGAAATTCAAGTTATGAATGTGTTCCCTGTCATGTGGTGTATTATATCAAACCTTAAAATGCCCTCGAATGATTATTTATGTACTTTTCGTCACCTCTCTAGGAGCCCTGTTAAACCTTTTTGTGGCTTTGGAAAGATGGTGAAAATCAAAAGTTAGGTGAGGTTTTGGATTTCCATTTTGGCCTTGATTGAAGAAATGAATATCAACCTTCGTAAAAATATAGTATTTATCCATTATAATTGATTGAAACCCTTAGTACTGAGAAAAATACCTCACTCGTTAATTTTACAAGGGGTTTTGTAGGTAACTAGTTCACACTTTGTCCAATTATGATTGGTGGATGCAAAAATTAGTTTCCATTCATACCATGTTCTCTAGTTATAAATTTTGTCAACTCTAGTGAATTCTCTGTATATATGAGGGCATATAGAATTTTTCTCGTGGTGCATTTTCCCATCGGAAGCTAGTTTTTAAATGAAAATTCATATTCCTTGGGTTAAATTTGGACATTTTTGTAGCTTGGAAAAATGTGAAAGAATACTGTGGGACCCTTTTCAATTCAAATAATTGACAAGAAAACTTATAGGAACTTATATATGATCTTATGTGACTCTCTTTTTTGTCTTGTTTGAGAAATTTGATTTCCAGGAAAGTTGTGTTTCTTTCTCTCATCTCTCTCTCTCTACCCATCTTATTAGGAAATGAAATGAAATGAATGTATCTCTAACTCTCTCTTATTGCATGCTAAGTATTATAATCATGTGAATGGAAAACTATGAAAACATGAATTATGCTAGATTTTGGGTAGATGTCATGGCAGCAGATTTGTGCTGACCATGTGTTGGTTACATGTACTAGGATAAGGACAAAGTGAAGTGTTGTTGGTGTTTACATAATAACATGTGATTTTGAAAACATTGTATTTGTATATGATATATCAACACTATTTCTATGAATATAATTGTTGTTCTTTGTTTTCTGTGATGAATACGACATTGTTAGCCATAGGAAAGTGTGTTATTTTTGTACTTAGTTGCTCTTTTATATGTTGACTAAATTCCTACTTGGTCATACTTTTATATGTTGGTTAGGTAAATTAAGTTGTTTGTACCTTGTTGCTATGGAAATTGATGTAAAAATAATCCTATAGATAGTATTTGAATCATTATAGGAGGGTGAATTTTGAAATCTTGTTATTTAAAACTAATTGTACCATGGTAATTTTGGATGTTGATTGTACTAGTAAATTGGATAGTAATAATTTGAGAATGCATATCTTATCTACTTGCTAGTGATGTGTTGGACCTAGAAAACCCTTTAGTCTTCAAGAGAAATAACAACTTGTAGTTGTGTGTTTTCATTTGGATGAAAAGAAATAATCAAACTTATAGCATGAAATAACAACTTTTCCATAAGGAATGGTCCCTTGAGTTTACCATGTGCCTTATTTCCATAGTGGAACCAAACTTTTCAACTTTTAACCATGTCATTCCATGGATATACCGATATTAGTTCTATCGTAAGACAAGAAAATGGGTCTCACCTGTTCCTTCATGATTGTCTTGAGGTAGGTAAAATTTGTACCTTGTCCACCCTTCATGCATGGTCCATGAGAATGGTTCCTTCTTTACCCTCATGGGCTAAATTGTCACTTTCAAAATTAGTGAGCTAGAGACTTGTTAATGAAGCCAAATTCACATTGTGAATGAACTCCGTTATGACATTCCTAATCCTAATGGTTACGATAAATGTTCCCTTAGTAGATAGTAATGGACTACCTAGGGTTGTTATATAAGGTTTTGAGTTAAAGATCATCATACTCTAGTTGACTTGCAGTATGGAGTATAACCCTTGGGTGCAATTGGATGTATATTAAATCTAGGACCACTTAAGAACTTTAACTATGACCAAAACCAACATTTTACTTATATCTATTGATAATGGATTCTTAAGGTGATGGATTAAGAATAAAGATCAATTTGAGACTCATCCCTTTAACTTGATAAAAACCCTCTTTTGCATATAACGAATGATGCAAATTGAGTATTTAAATTAATTACTTACTTGTAATAATTTGAAAATGAAAGGAGTCTATCTCGTAGTGTTTAATTTTTATATTGAGAAAGGACATGAAATCTACCTAACCTTAGATCTAATAGAATTCCTAATATTCTCACATGAATGTCTCCTTTTGGAAATGAAAGTAAAATCAAAAACCAAGAAAATGTGATATTTAGAATCAAATCCTTAGAACAAGTACTAGTAGAATCATGTGTTTTAAATGTTCCCATTAATAATCAAGTTATTACAAATAAATGCAATAACAAATGAGCAAAATTAATTGGAACTAATATAAGTGGAATGTTAAATGAAATAAGAAAAAGTAGTCTAGTTTTAAGAAGAATGAAGGTTTATATGTTAAGTGTTCTTCAAATATTTAAGGTCAAATAATGAAATATGATTTTAATAAATATGTAACCATGAAAATGTTTTGTCATGGAAAGTTCCTATATGTAAGTTTATATTGTAGTTAGATCATTGTTTTGTACTTTATCATTTGGGAAGATGTGGTTTTTATGTGCATCATTTATTTTCACGTTGTTATGTTTTCTTCTGTTGGGGTGAGGTTTCATCATTGATTATTGGAGGAATAAGGTGTAGATATTAAAGGGAGAAATAAGGGGAAGTGTGTGTGTTTTTTAGAGGAACCAAAGGAGTTTGTGGCTAGTCTTAGTGGGGGATAAGGGGCCCATTGAATTTGATGTGGTGTGTGTGATTTTGAGAAAATAAAGGCTATCCGGTGTTTCACCATTTTCTTTACATTTTTGGGAAGTGACAAAATAGATAAGGGTATGGGCCAAGGAGGAATACCTATTGTGTTGGTTTGGAGGTTGATGCGTACATTATAACTTCTCGATTTGATGTTGACTATGAGAGCTTATTTTTACCGGGAGGAACTACCTGAAATAGAAAAAAAAGACCACTAAAGAAGAGTTAAATAATATATGGCGATGTGGAATGCCCCGAGTGTGCTAGATCTAGGAAGTGTGATACTTCGTAGAAGGTTGTCAATCCACTATGTTTTATAAAACAAATATGAAATAACTGAAATATGTACATAAACAAATCTAGTGCTAGTATTCTGATTTGGGTACCTCAAATCACTATCAACGATCGATCCAATTAAATACTAAAAATATGTAGGTCAATGTGTTTGGGTTAAGTTGTAGGTTGTTCGGGTGGTCTACGGTCACACGACATGTGCTCTTAGTAGGGTTGAGTAAGGTATTTGGGGTTGTTTTGGTAGGTGAGTGGTTGTTGGTTTACATAGTGTTGGTAAACACAAAGACCAACATTGGTCGAGGTATGACCAATCACGGTTAGGTAGAACCGATGACAGTTATGGGTAACCGGAATTGGTAGAGGCAAGATGATAAGATTCAATAGGATTTGTTAGTGGGGTTTGAGCTGAGGTTAGGCAGAGATGATAGAAGGAATAATGAGGTATGTGGGGATCTTAGGAACACTTGGGAATATGAAGAGGTTAGGTATAGGTGGTTTTATGGTATGGGTAGAGGAATGGTTGGGTTTACAGGAAAGTAAATGGTAGGGAAAAGGGAATGCAAGTAGAAAACTAAGAACAACAATAAAAAGACCCAATAAAATGAAGTAGAAATAGATGATCCAGGTAAAAAAGTATACTTACTATTATGTAGGTCCAATGGCTATGTGGTGATGATGATTGGTTGATGGGATGGAGATTGGTGTCGTAGTGATGCTTCCCGAATGGATCATCACTTTGAGTGCAATACCTATGGATATGTCCTGTGCTGGCTATTAATTTTTGTAGGTACAAAAAGGCTCTGGTTCCGCTTGCATGTTGTTCTCTTCTAATCTCTTTGATCTTAGAAAGTGCCAACCCCAAAACAAGGTTGCTAAGGTGAATAAATGGTAACCGATGACGGTTCTTGGTTGACCGATGCAGTTTTGGGATGACCGACATCGGTTAAGGTAGGATTCCCTAGGTTTACTAAAAATGGAAGATCTTGCATCATTTAGGTCAGGTTCGTTCCTTTATCTATGGATCGAATGGAAGTTACAATTTTTATGAGTGGGAAGGTGGTTAGAGGAATAATAGGCCTTGATTTTTAGGGTTAGACCAAGTCTTATTCATTTATGGAAACATGCTATGAATAGGTCTATGGTGAGGTGTCCATTCATTTAATTAAAGTAATTAAATTAATAATGGGGTGAGGATGGGTATTAATTTAATTATAAATAATTAAATTAATGTTAATGTAGGGTATAAGGATCATGGTTAGGTGAATGTGTTTAAGTTGGTTATTTGAAAGGGGACCAAGGGGAGTGTGACCCAATTTTGGTGTCTACATTTTGCCCCTTTTTGTCACATGGCTTGTATTGGTAAGCAACGCTGACAAAAATAGGAAATGGTTGTGTTAAGTGTAAGTGAAGGTGGTGTTTCCCCAAGCGTGGGTGATGGTAACCCCCTCAAACTAGGAATTGATGAGGTGAGAGACAAAAGTGGTGAGTGGTTTGATAAAATGAGGAGGTGGGAAAATGAAGATCATTAGGCGTATTGGGTATAGGTAAATGGGCCAAGGTCAAAGGTAGTGGTAGTTGAACGTACGCACACATTGGAAACGTGGCAAGCAAGGTACAAGGTTGAGAGACTTTCAAACTCTACATCGGATAAGGTCGATAGGTCTATCCAAACAGGGTTGAAGTGATTACGTATCCAAGGTATAGGATATGGTGCGGAAACACAATAGCGGTCAAAGTGCGAGAACGTTTAGGTATGTTCCGTAACACCAAAGGTCGGTCGGGATAAACAACATGGAAAGGTAAGGTCAGGTGAGGCCAAACAACACGGGTAACCATGTCGCAAGGTATAACAAGCACAGAGGGTCAAAGGTCACAAAAACTTGTTCGGAGTCAAGGTATAGGTAAAATAAAAACTCCTAAGACACAACAACGACAATGTAGGGGTAGGTTGGGTTTATAGGTATGGTTCAATGGGTGTTCGGGATGATAAAAAGGGATGTGGGAATGAATGGTTGTAGGAAAAAGGAAGTTTAGAAAGAACAAACAATCATAAGGGTTGGTGATGTTGATTACGGGGTGACCGATGTCGGGTCAGCTAGGGTAAAAATAAGACAAGCATCACCAGGGTTTGGGTAGGTTTATAAAACAAAAATTCCATATTTTTCAAAATCATTGTTGTATTGTACCGTTGGAGAAAATGATAGAGCCGTTTGAATTTTGGCACTTTTGGAGAGGAAAGGACAGGGCATTGTACCCTGGCTAAGGTGGAGAGATCTGGGTGGTGAGAGGAGCTAGGTAGATGGGTCCATGAGATTAGACAGACCGAGTTGATTTGTGGAGAGATTCGAGGTAGATTTTGGCATGGTAGAGGCAGGAGAAGATTTGGGTGGGCCACCAACGCAGTGGCAGTGACACATGTCCCAATGGAGATGACATTGTGACGAGGTAAGATTTGATCCCATTCCTTATTTCGAGGTAGATTTGTTGGAGGATGTGTATAAGATCCTATGGCTACCGATAGTAGGGATGCAGGTGTATTTGATTTCTTCAAAGGCATCTGAGGAGCTGATGCTGAAAATTTTTGGTGAGGGGTTGGTGGAGTTGAGGTTCCATAAAGCACCAACATGAGTTATGGAGATATGTACCAAGCCCATCCAGAGGAGATGAGGCTAGTAGTTTTGATGATGGAGGTAGTGTGTTGTTTTGCACTACCAGATGCAGAGGGTGGGAGATTCCCACAATCATTGATGGGGGTTCTACATGATATGATGGAGGACATGACCTAGTTTTCATGGGCACCAACCTTCTTGGTGCAGATAGAGAGTTATGGGCCTATGGGCGATTACGGCAGTTCAACCTATGTTGCACCTTCCTACTACATTGTTGGGCATATGAGCACATCGTGTGTGTGCATCCAGTGGGCATGCCCCGACTTGATGCATTCGAGCTAGGTTTTGTTTGGGTGGGATATAGGAGATGGGTACCTACGGTTGGAGAGCATCGAGCTGCCAAGGCTACACATGATGTATCCTATTACAAGCATTTACTAGAGGGGTTATCGACATGGACATCATTTAGAGGCCATATGTGGGCTTCCCTTCATATAGGCAGATGGCCATGGAGCTGGATGGATTACAGCTGGTGAGATGGATAGAGGGGTGTCGTGCTAGAGAGCACGAGATGATCCCCATTAATAGGGTTAGGTTACAGTTAGGATTTCCCAGATATACTGCCACCATTTCCACAAGATAAACAACAGGGATGATGTGGAGAGACCTATGCCTCTACCGCAGCTTGATAGTGCCTATATGGTAGAAGGAGCAAGTAGTAGATAAATGGATTGATGATGCTTTGGAGTTACACATAGGTATAGACATGGTGGTGGGAAGCACAGCTGTGAGTAGTACCATCGAGGTCAAGCTAGCTAGACTTGACTACCATCACATTTTAGAGAGATGCCCTACATGGGTAGGTGGCGACTCTAGTCACATAGTTGGGGATAGTGCAGGGACAAATGACAGGGTTAGAGGCACAGGTTACCACATTACGAGACGAAGTTGTAGCTCTACAGCCCAGGTAGCATAGGGATAGGTACCTATAAAGGCACCTACATAGGTGCGAGGTAGCATAAGGACAGTACTTGCACATGTAGAAGGAGCATAGGGACAGGCACTGCATAGGTAAGGGTGGCATAGGGTCCCTTAGTATAGGTACAAGGTCAAAGGCCTATGGAGCCACTTTAGATAGTACCGATCGCTAGGTTCGGAAGCCTTAGGAGAAGCATGATATTATCAGGATCACTTGATGGCTTCAGGATAGACATCCCATCTTATGCTGAGTATAGAGCATAACAGGCTTCGAGTGAGAGGACCAAGTCCCACACTCACACTGTAGAGAGTACAAGGGGCCGATGAGCCCCGAGACAAGGTCCGGTAAGGCTACTACCGCACGGAGGCCAGTTCTAGGTGAGGTGCCATCAAAGGTTAGATCGAGGCCTATGGTGGGTGGTGAGATACTAGCAGGATGCCGTACATGAGAAAGAGGAGGAGGAGGAGACATGTGAGATAGACATGGAGGATATCCGACATGGAGATGCCTGATTGTGGTATGTACCTCCATATTTTTTTTGTGTATTTTGAGATACCGTTACGTGTGCCAAATTAAGATGGTTGCATTATTTCTATCTATGTACATATGTATGTATACACAGAATTTTTGATTTATAGATGATGGTATTTATAGTATGGATGGTGTACTTGTTTTAATTTTCATTGTTATATGTATATAGGTGGAAACCAAGTGGATTAGGCATGATAGAGTCAAGGTCATGTAGGCATGGTGGAGTCAAGTCTATTTAGGCATGATGGAGTCAGGTCGATTTAGGCATGGTGGAGTTAGGTTAGTTTAGGCATGATGGAGTCAGGTTGATGTAGGCATGGTGGAGTCAGGTCGGTTTAGGCATGATGGAGTTAGGTTGGTTTAGGCATGATTTAATGTCCAAGTTATAGGTAACATGGGGGACAAATGGTGATGTATATACAAGTTATGGTTTTAATTTCCAAATATGTGCTATAATGGAAATGTGAAAATGATAAATGAATGATTTGATGATGTGATAAAAATGTGTATTAATTGAGGCGTGTGTGGTTGAATTTCTAGTTATTGATATAAAATGGAAACTAACTAGGGTAGACTGAATAGGAAAGTGAAAGGGGGAAATGGTTAGGGTAAAGAGTGGCTGAGCTAACCTCCAAGGGCCCCATGCCCTCGAAGTACTACCTACATAGTCCCGACGAAAAGGGACCTCAGGCCAATGTAGTTATCCCATAAGCTAGGGAAGATTATGATGAAGTAGAGGAATGGGTTGGTAGGTGTTAGGCATGGTTAAATGTAGGTCATAGGCATGATTGAGTGTAGGTCATAGGCATGGTTGAGTGTAGGTCATAGGCATGGTTGAGTTTAGGTCATAAGCATGGTTGAGTTTTAGGTCATAGACATGGTTGAGTTGTTTTAAATATAGATGTCAATGATCTGGTCTTGTAGAGGCCAATCAATAAGTACTGAGGAAAGTGAATGGTAAGAGGTGGTCAAAGAGATTCTTAATTGAGAAGATCCTTAATGATTTGACCATACCCAATATGGGCTTATGAATGTAAGACCCTAAAGGTCTTACATAATGGACTATTATAAGGGTGAAGAAAGTCACATAATCATGAAATGTCATGGTTGTGGAAAGTACCTTGAGTAAAGAGGAAATTAGGATGAAAAAGGAAATGAGGTGAGAACAGGTGGTTTAGAGTAACCTAATGCACGACAACATGTTTTTCTTAGCAAGAAACCTAGGATCAAAATAGGTAAGTCCATGATGAAAATTTCATGATTCAATTTATTTTTTTGTATTTTAATAGATCGATAAATGTGGGAAGTCTATATGGGATGAGTATAGTAACTTCTTTATGTCTTCGCAAAGCTAATTGGTGCAGGAAGCTTCGGATATTTTTATTATATTTTTGCAAT
Organism: Taxus wallichiana var. yunnanensis; assembly: GCA_018340775.1. Lineage (NCBI taxonomy): Eukaryota > Viridiplantae > Streptophyta > Pinopsida > Cupressales > Taxaceae > Taxus > Taxus wallichiana. The sequence continues at coordinate 265,975,542 of CM031236.1, forward strand.
GAATTTATATAGCTATCCGTCAAGGGAGAAGTCTATTTATAGTGGTGAAAATAGATTAAAGAGATGTTCCTTTTGAGGTAGTCATATTTTACTGGAAGTTTGGATCAAGGAGTTACATCCCTTTTTGTTTTTATATGTTTAATTCATGGACAAGATTATAGAAGAAGATTAGGTTCTTGTTCGGAAGACAAAATCATAGCACACAAGAGTTAACTATGAAAGGGTTGGTTTCGAGTGATGAACGGACATGGGATTGTACCTTGGAGAAGATGAAAAGTATCCATGAGAATAATGCTATGAGTAGATCCATGGTACTCATATTAAAGATAAGGATGAAAGGTGATGGGTAATCACATGATTTTTTTTTTTTAGTCATGGATCCTAAAAATGGGTAATATGGAAGGTGAACAATGCTCAAGGGATGAGTGATCAACTATCGAAAGTGATAGAGGACTTGATGTCAACAATAAAATGATTGAAGATACAAGGCATTAAGGGGCTTAGGTTTAGTTTTAATTCAAGTTAAGACAAATGATAAGCACCTGATCCATAGGCATGGGTAATGATATAGGGTCTAAGCACATTAGGAGAAAATTTTCCCCGCATACTTTTCTCTTCTTTGGTTACATGTTGATTTTCCTTGAGAACGAGGTCATTGACCTGGAAGGTTCATTCGTGACTGGGTAGATTTGGAGATGGTCAAGGGCATTGAGATGATGCTCATCTAATAAATAAAGTTACACCAAATGATCTTGGCAAAAGTCATCATTATTGTTGTGCATGTCTTGTAGTGAGATGCAGAGAGATGGAATCTGGACTTTGAGAGGTAAGACAACCACGGTACCGTGAGACCGAGAAAAGGTGTGGAAATAGTAGAAGTGCAAATACTAGTGTGATAAGCCCACAAGGTTACAAAGTATGTGTGCGTATGCCAATCCTTCCCAGTATCATTGACTACTTTCATAATAATTTTGTTCAAGGTTTTATTGGTCAATTCAGCTTGGCCATTGGTTTGTGGGTAATAAGGTGATGAGAAACTAAGTTGGATGCCAAAAGCATCACATAGCTTACGTAGGGTTTTGTTTTTTAATTTTTTTCCATTATCAGTGATGAGGTGGTGAGGAACACCAAAGCGACAAATGATGTGATGGTTGATGAATTCACATATTTTCTTGAATTTTGTAGAAATGAGGGGAATGGCCTCTACCCATTTAGTGTAATATTTAGTAGTGGTTATGATCCATTTGTGGCATTGTGAAGAATGGGGATTGATCTCACCAACAAGATCTAAACCCCATTGAGAGAAAGGCCAAAGGTCTCATGCGACTTGCAAGGCATGACTAGGTGTGTGATGAAGATTAGCATGTTGTTGGAATTTCACACAACATTTGACATAATCACAAAAATCATGGTTTAAGGTTGGCCAATAATAGCTAAGGTGAAGAATGTGTTTTGTGACAACTTAAAGTGACCTCCACAAATTCCATCATGGAATTCCTTAATGGTGTAGGGAGTTTGAGAATCTGGTACGTCATCGTAAGAGGATACCGTTAAAGCCATACTTATAAAGGAGACCACCCATGATGACATAATGAGAGACACTTATAAGAAAGGCCGGTTGTCCATTACGAGTGAGATCAACTGGTAGAATGCAAAGTGAAATATAATCTACAAATTGCTTATATTAAAGGTCACATGGGTCATGTGCAACAATTCCGATGGAGTAGAACTCACGATGTAAATAAGAGGGTGATTGTAGCCTTTGTATTGTGACAAATATTTTAGATTCAACGTGCGAAGGGTATCTGAGAAGCCAAGCATGCCATGGTATCCACAAATTTATTGGTAGAATGTGGGGTGGTTTGAAGTTCATAATGGTCAAAAGTGGTCAAAAGTATATCTATGTGATGCTTATACTTTTGAAGTATCTCATTATAAAATTGGTACATACCATTGACTTGGTTTATGACTAGCTAGGAATCACCAAAGATATTGATGGACTTAACATCCAAGGCATAAGTATCTTGAAGGCCCAATACGAGTGCTTTGTATTCAACAATATTGTTTATATAATCAAAACCAAGTTTGAAAGAAAAAGGCATAGGTTCACCCTCAAGAGGAATGAGGATAACACCAGCCCCACCCCCACACTGACACTTGGAGCCATAAAAGAAGAGTTTCATTTGGTAAGGGGGTTTGTATAAGGAGAGGGTAGCTATAAAATCATTTGGGAAATCAAAGTTAAAGGGTTGATTCCTAGAAAGAGGTGCATCAGATAGTTGGTCAACAATATCCTGGCCCTTGATGGACTTTTGATGAATGAATTCAAGGTCAAGTTTGGAAAGAAGCATAAGCCAACATGCGGCACGTTGATATTTATAGGGTTTGGAATACATATAGTGTAAGGGGTCACTATTACTAACAACGAAGGTTTTTGGTTGAGTAGGTAATGGAAGAGTTTGGTGGTGACGAAAAACTAAGGATAGGTAAAGTTTTTGGAATGGGTATATCTAGTTTCATAGTCTATAAGGGTACAAATTATGGAATAAACCACTTTCTCTAGGCGTTGGTCATGGTGATGAGAAATCATGACACCTAAAGAATGGTCAGCAGTGGAAATATATCGGTAAAAGGGTTGGTCATCTTTAGGAGGAATGAGCACTTTGTGGTTGAAGAAGGTATTGTTTTAAATCCTCAAAGGCTTTATGGCATTCATCATCAAATTTGAATGAAATTTCTTTCTTGAGAAGATGATGAAATGGTTGATAAAGCAATGATCAAAAATATTTGAGATAAAATGATGAATGGATTTCAACTTACCTTGTATGCTTTGAAGTTGACGGAGATTAGTGGGCGAGGCATTTCCAGAATAGCATTGAATTTAGCAGATCGACTTCTATGTCACATAAAGAAATGATGAAACGAAGAGTTTTCCTGAAAGTACAACAAAGACACATTTCTTTGGTTGAAGACGAACACAATACTTAATGAGGCGGTCAAAGATGACCTTAAGGATGGTTAGGTGTTTGGTTCGATGTTTGGATTTGGCAAGCAGATCATCTACATAATATTCCAATATGCGATGTATGATGTCATCGAAGATGTAAGTCATGGCTCATTGGTATGGAGCAGTGGCATTTTTAAGGCCAAAGGCATGAATCGATTGGAGAAGGTCCCCCAAGGGGTGATGAAGGAAATCATGTGTTGATCTTCTGAAGCTAGTAATATTTGATTGTAACCTGAGTGATAGCATTTCATGGCTAGCAACAAGATCAACTAGTTGGTCAATGCCTGATACGGGAAAGTTGTCTTTACGAAAAGCTAGGTTGAGGTCACAGAAATCTATGTAAATGTGGAGTCCCCTTGTCGCCTTTCTAACAGGAACGATGTTATAAATCCATTAGGAATAGTCAATGGGTAGAAGACATTGAAGCTCTTCTTTGACCGTAAGAGCAATGCGAGGATGCATTTTCCACAACTTTTGTTTGATGGGTTTGGCATCGGGAATGGTTATGATATTGTGGAAATTTTTTTGGGTCAATCTCGGGCATATCGGCATAGGACCAAGAAAAAGCGTTGTTATGGTCTCGAAGGAAAGAGGTAAAGTATTCCCATTCAAGAGCATCTAAATATTGACCTATCTTTATAATGTGGGTCGTCTTGTGTGTTAATGTTGATTTCAATGGTCGGTTCGCTTCAACATGGTTTGCATCTTAGAAGGTAACGACGATGAATATAAGAATCTTCTCATACCCAAATAGGTGAGGATGAAATCAACATCCCGACATTGAACCAAATTAATAGAAGGTGTATCGTCATCTATCCTATCGGGATACATGAATAGGAGAGAAGAGGGAGCCTCACCATTGCATTAATAGTTCGAGAGGTCCCAAAAAAATTATGTTTACAAAAAAAAAAAAAGTTAGGAGGAATAGATTCGAGATCTATAGACTCAAGTGGGTGAATATGGTGACATGGGAAAATGAGGTGGGGAGGTTTCATCTTCCTTAATGATGTCTACGCAACCCTTCTTGGGAGGTGGTGCATCAAATCCAATGCCACTAAGGTCATTATGTTTACGAGTGGTGCATGAGATGACAATATGGTGGCCCTGTTCATAAAAGATGAAGCCAAATCCTTTCCACGTGCAATTTGTAGTGCCCACTTCCATTTGACACTTTTAGATACTGATTTTTATACTATTGATCGTATTATGGACACTATTATGTTTTGTTTTAGTATGATGGTTAGATGTTAGATCATGGATTATTATTGATCTAGATTCGGTTATTATGCATGATGGTTACTAGAGACATTTTCTATATGTGGTTGATGATATACTGTTGTGACATGGATATATTATAGATGTTGATTTAGACTTATGATATTGGATATTTTGAGTAGATCTGGTATGGTAGATTTTGATGATGATATAGTTGATTTATTTAATTAAAAATGATAATGTTGAATTATTGATATTATTGTGATCTCGTGTGTTTAGATGATTTTTAAATATTGTTTATATCATTTTGGATGTTCGATATGGCCACGAGGCCAAAGGAGGTATTTGAATTTTGCAAGTTAAAAATCACAACAATGTTGGGGGACCGGAGGCAAACCATATTGAAATTTTGGATGAAATCAACAAGGTCACAATGGAAACGTGTTTATGAGTTTGTGTGTTGTGTTATGTTAGGATTTCCCATGGGGAGGATTGTATGATGGAAAAGAGACAAGTGATCATGGGAATATACAAGTAACTCTTCCTCACACTCGACCTCCCGAGGTCGTGTCGAGATAACCGGTGGGGATGGACTATACGTGGGATGTAGACAAGCTAATTAGGCAATCTTATGTCTTTGACGTGCACTAATGGAATCTACAAATCTAAGGCAAAGAAGACCCTCCTAACACGAACGGCATGATAGATTGGTCGGCAAGGATGATCGCTCAAGGCTCCAACCAATATTGAGCTCTGGCATGATCTGATCTATAGGTTGTGGGATACAGGGAAAATGACCTAGGATTGTTTCATGTATATCTCAAGACAAGGTCATAAGATGGATGATGGGTACGGTGGATTCTATGGTTGATTCTCAAATCTAGTCCAAAATCTTTAGCTTTGTTAGTTGCTTTATGTCTAACAAGGATAACTATGTGATGATGATGAATGGAAGTGGAGTGGATCTGAATACGGATGTGCGTAAACCAGCATCAATGTCAAATTGCCCCATGGGTCTGTTGGGTTATGGGATTTCTGGATCACAACCTTAGATTCGTGGTTGTTGTGGACCTTCAATGGTCATATGTAGAATCAATTTCTAATTCCTAATATCCATTAGTCGTACGCTTTTTCGGCCTCTATATTTAGAACTGCAAGTTGTGCAATCTTCTCAGAGTACCTTACAGGCATTCTAGCAACCTGAATTCTTAAGCTAGTGTCTATGTCAGTGAGAATGTCTCTTGCATTTGGTTGTGGGACCAAAGGGTCACAACCGAATGTTTGCTCTCTTTCAAGCCCTTCTACAGTCATGCGGATATTTGTCTAGGGTAATTTGTAGTTTGGTTGGTTTGACCAAAACGTGTGTGCTTGGTCGTCTTCTATGTTTAACCCTCTTAATTGTGAGCTGATTTGTTGTAAGTATGTTGTTGTTTGGAAGACTTGGATTCTAAGCTTTTGATCTATATTAACTATTGTTATAATAATATTGGGTTGAGGCACATGTTTTGCACCAAATTTAGTTCCAGATAGAGTTGGTTCTATCCTTTCATTCTCTTGAGAAACAAATAAGGGTTAGGGCTAGGAGGAATACCTGTTGAATGTTGGGAAGGTGTGCACGTACCGTAGAGAGATCAGATCGATTGTGAAGAACTCCTTTTTGTCTGGGAAGGACTACCTATAAATAAGAATGCAAGACCACTAGATTTTAGTTAGACAACAAGTGAGGGAACTGCCTTAGGCCCAGGAAATATTAGACTTCCTTTCGAAGGTGGTCAGTTCCCCATTTAATATGAATTAAAGCAAAATGATAACAAAGAACTACAAGATAATACTTACTGGTTCCTGATGAAGATACAGGTCCAAGGAATGTGGTGGCGATAGTAAGGCTTAGTTGGGATGATCCGGTATTGGAAAGTGAGTTGATGAAGCTATCCTTAGTCTTTTCCAATGCTTGAATGAGTGTGACAGTGATCCAGTTGCTCAGTTACAGTCTTGGGCTCGATCCTCTTCTTTGCAACCTCTTCTACCTTTGTTTCACTTTTTTTTTTCTTTTTTGCCAAATGAATTCTGGATCCTCTCTTTTTGGTTGGGGGAGGTCATTAACAGGGAACCGATGACGGTTACGTAACCGACGGCGGTCGAGTAGGAACCGATGTCGGTTAGGTCAAAGTGGCTATTTTTAGTAAAATAGCCATCTTTCCCTCCTTTTCTCCTGAGGGATCAGTTGTGGGCTTGGTCAAGTCATTATTAGGCTCGTTTTGGTGCGGGTGAGGGTAATGAGTCATGGGTCTAGGTCCTGGACCAAGTCATAGGTCTTAATTAGATTGGTTTAGGGTTAGGGCTAGGTCATGGTGAGGTGGCAAGATGAGGTGGTGGGGTTGGAGATGTGGATTTCACACAAAATTTAGTTCCGAATAGAGTTGCTTCTATCCTTTCATTCTCTTGAGAAACAGATAAGGGGTTAGGGCTAGGAGGAATACCTGTTGAGTGTTGGGAAGGTGTGCATGTACCGTATAGAGATCAGATCGATTGTGAAGAACTCCTTTTTGTCTAGGAAGGACTACCTATAAGTAAGAATACAAGACCACCAGATTTTAGTTAGACAATAAGTGAGGGAACTACCTTAGGCCCAGGAAATATTAGACTTCCTTTCGAAGGTGGTCAGTTCCCTTTTAATATGAATTAAAGCAAAATGATAACAAAGAACTACAAGATAATACTTACCGGTACCTGATGAAGATACAGGTCCAAGGAATGTGGTGGTGATAGTAAGGCTTAGTTGGGATGATCCGGTATTGGAAAGTGAGCTGATGAAGCTATCCTAAGTTTTTTCCAATGCTTGAATGAGTGTGACAGTTGATCCGATTGCTCGATTCTGATCTTGGGCTCGATCCTCTTCTCTCCGCGACCTCTTCTACCTTTGTTTCACTTCTCTTTTTTTTTTTTTTGCCAAATGAATTCTAGATCCTCTCTTTTTGGTTGGGGAGGTCATTAACAGGAACCGATGATGGTTACGTAACCGACGGCGGCGGTCGAGTAGAACCGATGTTGATTAGGTCAAAGTGGCTATTTTTAGTAAAATAGCTATCTTTCCCTTCTTTTATCCCGAGGGATCGGTTGTGGGCTTGGTCAAGTCATTATTAGGCTCATTCGGTGTGGGTTAGGGGTAATGAGTCATGGGTGTGGGTCCGGACCAAGTCATAGGTCTTAATTAGATTGGTTTAGGGTTAGGGCGAGGTCATGGTGAGGTGGCGAGATGAGGTGGCGGGGTTGAGATGTGTATTTATTAATTATAAGGTAATTAATAAATTATTAGGTGTGTAAGGTTTAGGTGGTGAGGTAGGGTTAGGTTACGTGATGAGATACGGGGTATAGGGCATCGTAAGACCCAAATTTGGTATCTACATTTTCCCCTTGTTGTTGTGTAGCTTGCCTTGTAAAGTCGCACCGACAATAATAAGAAGTGGTTGCCCTGATTAAGGGTATAGGTAATCCCCTTCAAATCTATCACGATTGAGGTGACGTGAAATCGGGGATAGGATTGATAAAGGGTGAATGATGATGGTAAGATGGTGGGGTAAGTTCAAGGAAACATACGCACGCGTTGAAATGCAAGAGAGTGCGACCAATTGGTACACGATTTGAAGAGCAAACAAACAATGCATAAGCAAAGGTCGATAGTTTATCCAAAAAGGTTGATATAATCCTAGTATCCAAGGCATAGGAAGTAGCTCTAGGGGATATAACGGGTAAGGTACCAGAACATTGTAGGCATGTTCAGCAGTACCAAATGGTTGGTTTGGTTGAAGTAAATGTCACGGTCTTGGTCTAGGAAAAGCTAGTCGGCTGAACAAGTCAAGTATCCTAGTCGTGCTAAAACATGAACAGTGAGCTCGATTGAACAAACAGGTAAATGATGGGTGGAGAGAAGTTTTGATTTGTGGGCCTCGGTTGAGGTACTTAATTGGTGTGGCCATGGGTCAGCCGATTGGTTGGTTGTGGCCTTAGGTTGGGCCAAGTGATTGGGTGCGGCCTTGGGTTGCGTTGATTGGTTTGTTACAACCTTGGGTCGGCCGATTGGTTTGTTGCAGCCTTGGGTTGGGCCAAGTGATTGGGTGCGGCCTTGGGTCGGGCTGGTTGGTTTGTTGCGGCCTTGGGTTGGGCCGATTGGTTTGTTGTGGCATTGGGTCAGGCCAAGTGATTGGTTGTGGCGTTGGGTCAGGCCGGTTGGTTGGTTGTGGCCTTGGGTCGGGCTGATTGGTTTGTTGCGACCTTGGGTTGGGCCCATGAATTCAAAATAAGGCTATTTAGCAAAGCCATGTTAGGTGATGTGATGAGAAATGGAAATTGGTGGATAAGGGCAGGAATTAGGAAAAACTAGGCATGTAACCGATATCGTTAGTTATGACCGGTATCGGTTAGAAGACCGATATCGGTGTTTTAGGGCATGCTCTAACCGATATCAGTTATAGGTCAAAACCTATAAAAAGAAAAATACGGCATGTCATTTTCACATTGTCAATTTGAGTGCCAACCTTTTGCTTGTCTAAGTTTTGAATTGATTTTGTTGAGTTTGTGGGCTAAGTTGGCACTAGTTGAGTGGAGGAGGGAGTTATTAGTAGGCCCTAGTGATCAGGAGGTAGAGTTTGATTGGTTGAGGACCCTACTAAGGAGATGCATGTGAGAGGGCCGATCGTCCTGACATAGCTGTGATTACAATGGAGAGAGACTGTCTGCAGGGTTTAGTTCACCAGCTTCAAACACAAGTGAATGAGACAATGGGATTGTTAGAGGTTTCGTAGTCACGAGTGGAGATACTAGAGGCAAGATTCCTCCATGCGAGAGGGCGTATTTTTATGTTACAGGAGAGATTGGTAGATCAGTGGGAGGAACCAATAGCAGTGGCCCCTTTGAGGATGGAGAGGCTAGGTGAGCGGCGTCGATGATCACCATCACTACCTGGTTCGGGATGAGGCGTGGGGCCTACGTGAATTTCATAGGGGTAGAAGAATAAATAAGGATGCTGACCTGCGCGTCGATGATAGAGAAGATGTATTTGTTTAACATCTAAATAAAACTGAATATGTATGTTGATTTTGAGGTTATGATAATAATAAGAAATGTTTGTGTTTTGAATGTTTGGATTGGTAAAGGACAAAGGTGAGTGTTATCAATATAAATATGTGAAAACATTTATATTTTTAAGCAAAACACCACACATGATAGGTTATGGTAGGGGATGGTCGAGCTAACCTTGGGAGACCCCATGTCTCCTAAGTGCTGCCTACATAGCCCATTGCACAAAGCAAGGAGGGGCCTCAGACCGATGTAGTTCTCCCTTAGGACCAGAGAGAGGTGAATTTAGGCAATTTGTTGATTGGTAAAAGTTTGATATTGGTAGGGTAATGTTGTTGTTGTTGGTGTGGGTAAAGGTGAAGCGAGGGTTAGCTTACCCAAGCATTAGGGAACCGTGTCCTAATTAAGGTCAACACAGAATCCTAGATTCGGGCAAAAGAGGTAAAAGTGTCCCATAGTTGGAAAGAGCTAAACAAACCATGTATTATCATAGGATGAGCATGAATCCCTAGGTACCTTTCATAGGTGAGAATTCGATAGGTGAAAGAGTTGTAGAATCACAATATATCGGATATACGTCACGTCCCTTGAGTTTTGTTGTTGTGAAGAATGGTGGGGTGAGGTGGATGGTATAGCTGGGGCGTAGAGGACTTGTTCTAAGGTGATTATTCTGAAAAAATAAATCCAAACCTAAATAGATGATTCCATGACCCAAAGTGTTTTTGAATATTGCTTTTATTTTTCTGGATATAGACTAATCGATGCGGGAAGTCTATATGGGATATGCATTTTGTTGTTTCTTGAGGTCTTCACGAAGCTGATCAATGCGAGAAGCTTCTGATAGAGGCTGACTTTGTATAGCTGTCCTTCAAGGGAGCAGTCTACTTATAGTAGCATGATGCATCTTTGCACATAGATATCCTTTGAGGGAGCAATCTAGTGTATAATAGCAGATGCGGCTTTGCACATAGCTGTCCTTCGAGGGAGCAGTCTAGTTTAGAGCGTAGTGGTCTAGATGTCCATATGAAGCATTGAGTTTTGCAGGAAGTTTGACTCAAGAATATCCCAGAATCATATAATTGAGAACTTGTTATTTTGATACTTTTAAGTCATGGACCAGACTAAAAAGGGGAAGGCATCTTTAAGAGGAGGTGATGATCAAACCATGTGAGCTTGATTCCATTTTGAGATGCATGAAACAAGGTGTATGAGGTGGTAAAAGAGCTCAAGGGATGAGCGCAAGGTAGATAAGAAGTGATGTAACACTAAATTCAATAGTAGAATGGTCGGAGATGCAAGGCATTAAGGGGTTCAGGCTCGGGTTTACCATTAAGCGAAGCTAAACGATAAGTACCTGATCCATAGGTGTGAGTGATAATGTAAGGCCCAATCCAATTAGGAGCAAATTTTCCACGTTTGCTCTTTTCTAGTTTGGTTACATGTTGATTCTCTTTGAGGACAAGATCACCAATCTTAAAGGTACGCTCATGAATTTGCTTATCATAAGCATGCTTAATGCGCTTTTGATAAATTTGTAGGTGGTCAAGAGCTGTAAGATGATGCTCGTCAAGAAGCTCTAATTGGGCTAACCGCTCTTAGTGGAAGTCATCATTTGCGAGAACATCCTATAGAGATATTCGAGAGAAGGGATTTGTATTTTGAGAGGCAAGACAGCCTCGGTACCATACACTAGAGAGAATGGTGTGGCATTAGTGGAAGTATGAATGCTGGTACGATAAGCCCAAAGGGAAAAGGGGATGTGATCATGCCATTTTTTCCCAGAATTGTTAACGACTTTCATGAGAATTTTAATTAAGGTTTTGTTAGATGATTCAGCTTGTCCATTTGCTTGTGGATAGTAGGGTGACGAGAAGCTAAGTTTGATACCAAAGTTGTCACAAAGGTCTTGTAACAACTTATTTTTGAAAGATTTTCCATTATCTGTTATCAGTGATGAGGAACACCAAAATGACAGATAATGTGATGATTGATGAACTCAACAATTTTTTCTTTTTTGGTTGAAATGAGTGGAACGGCCTCCACCCATTTAGTGTAATATTCGGTTGCCATGATGATCCAACAGTGATGCTGCAAAGAAGGTGGGTGAATCTTGCCAATAAGGTCTAAACCCCATTGTGAGAAAGGCCAAAGATCTCGTGCGACACTGTAAAGGTGACTAGGAGTATGTTGCAGGTTGGCATCTTGTTGACACATAACACAACGCTTAACATATTCGCAGTAGTCTTTATTGATAGTAAGCCAATAATATCCTAGGCGAAGGATCCACTTGGCCATGGCGAGGCCACTAAAGTGCCCGCCACAAAGTCCATCGTGGATTTTTTGGGTGGTATGAGCGACTTCAGCACCGGTTAGACAGCGAAGGAGGATACCATCAAAGCCACGTTTATAGAGGAGTCCCCCCATGACGACATAACGAGAAACACTTTTAAGAAAAGCATGTTTTCCATTACTAGTAAGGTTAGGTGGTAGAACAGAGGTTGTAAGGTAGTCATGAAATTGGTGATACTAGGTATCTTGTGAATCAGTAGATACATTATTTACCATACAAACATCCGGAACTAAGTAAGATGGGGCAAAGAGTTGTTGGACCAAGACAAATATGTCCGAGTCAGTTGGTGAGGCTGGAATTTGCAAGGCCAAGCAAGCCATAGTATCCGCAAATTTATTAGTTGAGCGGGGAATGGTTTGGATAGAATAATGAGAAAATAAGGTCAAAAGTGAATCGACGTAACGTTTGTAATTTTGAAGTTCCTCATTTTTACATTGGTAGATGTCAAGAACTTGATTTACAACCAACCGAGAGTCACCAAAAATATTGATAGACTTCACACCTAAGTGTAACGCAACATAGAGACCCAAAAAAAGGGCCTCGTATTCCGTTGTGTTGTTAGTGTAGGGGAAATTGAGCCTGAATGAAAGAGGCATAGGTTCACCTTCAAGAGGAATGAGAACAATTCCTGCCCCTCCACCACGCTGGCATTTAGATCCATTGAAGAAGAGGGTCATTGGATACGAAACATCACTGAGTGAAAGAGTTGCGATGAGCTCATCAGGGAAAGTAAAATTGGTAAATTGTTCCCCAGGTAAAGGGGCTTCCGTGAGTTGGTCTGCGATAGTTTTGTCCTTTGATTGATTTCTGGTGTACAAACTCAAGGTAGAGGTCGGTGAGTAGCATAAGCCATCGGGTGATGCATTGGTTTAGATGAGGTTTGGTGTAGATATAATGTATGGGGTCAGCGTTGGTGATGACAAAAGTTTTGTGATTTAGGAGGTAATGTCAGAGTTTGGTGGCCACAAATGATAGGGCTAGGAACAACTTTTCTACGTGTGTATACCTAGTCTCGTAATCCACAAGAGCACGGATTATGTAATAAACAACATGTTCTCGATGCTCGAGTCACGATGTGCAAGCATGGCTCTTACGGCATGGTCGGTGGCGAAAGGTAAAGGTAGAAAGGAGATCGTCTTGAGGTGGGACAAGCACGGGTGGTTTTAAGAGATAAGCTTTAAGAGCCTCAAAGGCTTGGTGGAACTCCTCGCTCCATTGAAAGAAAATGTCATTTTTAAGGAGATGATGGAAAGGTTGACATCGATCCGAGAGTTGTGAAATGAAACGCCGGATAGATTGGAGTTTTCCTTGTAAACTATGCAATTTTTTGAGGTTAGTGGGTGGGGGCATTTCTAGGATTGCTTTGACTTTAGCTGGGTCGACCTCAATGCCACGCAAAGAGATGATAAAGCCAAGGAGTTTTCTTGAAAGGATGCCAAAGACACATTTCTTTGGTTGAAGACAAACATAGTATTGTAATAGGCAATCAAAAATAATGGTTAAAACATCGAGATGTTCACTGCGATGTTTGGATTTTCCAAGAAGATCATCGACATAATCCTTGAGGATAGTGTGCATAATGTCATGAAAAATATAATTCATAGCTTGCTGATAGGTTGCACCAGCATTCTTAAGGCCGAATGGCATGACATGATAGCAGAAGGTCCCCTAGGGGGTAATGAAGGCGGTTTTATGTTGATCGGCCAGGGCTACCAAAATTTGATTGTATCCCGAGAAGCCATCCATGAGAGAAAGCATCTCATGGCCCGCAGTGAGATCAACAAGTTGATCAATGCTAGGTAAGGGGAAGTCATCCTTTGGGCAAGTGAGGTTAAGGTCCCGAAAATCCATGCATATCCGAAGTCCCCCGTCGCTTTAGTGACAGGTACAACATTAGAAATCCATTGCGGATAGTCAATAGGTAAGATGAAAGAAACAGAAAGGAGGCGTTGAAGCTCTTCTTTCACCAAGAGGGAAATGCGTGGATGCATTTTTCTTAGTTTCTATTTAACTGGTTTAGTGTCTGTTTCAGAGTGATGTTATGGACAGCAATGTTAGGATTGATTCCTGGCATGTCGGCGTAGGACCAAGCAAAGGCTTGATTGCGGGCTCGGAGGAAGGTAGTGAAGGCGGTTTGTTCTAATGCATCTAGAGATTGTTTGATCTTTAAAATGTGAGGATCATCTTCTGTGTGGATGTTGATTTCTATAGTTGATTCATTCAACATAGTTTGGGTGTCAGATGGTAAGGTACGTTGAATATAAGAGTCATCCGCACTGAGGTAGGTGAGGATAGAGTCATCATCCTGGCACTCCACAACATTAATTAAAGGTGAATCTTCTTCAATCATATCTGGATACAAAAGGGGGAGAGAAGATAGGTCCTCACTATCATGTTGATAAGTGAGAGGACCCAGGAAGATAACATTCATGAAAAAAAAAAGTTAGGAGGGATAGATTCCGGGTCTATTGATTCTGTGCGTGAAGATGGAAAAATGGGCGATGATGATTCGGAAGGGGTGACTTCGTTGTTTTATTGGATATAATTGACATGAGGTTTCTTTGGTGTAGGTGGTTCAAAAAATCCAAGACCACGATGATATTTATGTTTGTGGGTAGTTATGGGAATGATCGTGTGTCGGCCTTGTTCATACAGACCAAAAACAAAACCCTTCTAAGCACAGCGCGTCAGGAAGGTGAGGGCAAAATGACAGTTGGTTAGATATCGAAAATCAGATTGGAAGGGAACCACACCAATGGGAGGTTCAGGGTGATAGAGGATGTGTCGACACCCCCATATGTTAGGTTGGTGCGGCAATTAGGTGGTCCGTAGGAGATCACCTCCCCCACACGACGGTCGTAGGTAGGATGTGCATGTAACTGTCCATACTCCTGTGGGGTATGGAAGGTGCTAACATTGTATAGGGAGTATTCCCCTAGCATAAGGCATTGAAAAACATCTACCAAGGGATCTGAAGTTGGGATGTTGTCCGCGGGGAAAGAAGTGGTATTCGCGGCGGTGGATTCATTGGTCAAAGGTGTGAGTGTGGTTAAGGTGGATGGTTGAGGTGTGGTTGAAGTAGATGGTTGGGTTGGATCAATGGGTGCCTTGACTGGTACAAGCACATCATTAGGGTGATATAACATATTGCAGGTTTTGAAAGGGGAAGCATTAGCTTTGATGGTGTAAGACTTCCCCTCATACTCAAATTTGATGCATCTATGTAAGGTGGAGGGAACACATCCCATAGCCCGGATCCAAGGGTGGCCTAACAATATGTTGTATTGGAATTCTCCCTCAAGGACATAGAAGAGTTCGGGTAAGGTACGTGGCCCTACACGAATGTTAAGGATCACGGTGCCTAAGGTAGAAGTAATAACATCGTTGAATGAACGCAACATGGTGGGGTTGGCACACATGTAGCTAGGAGGGATATTCATCTGTTGGAAGGATTTGGAAGAGACGATGTTTAGGCTAGTGCACTGTCGATCATAACACGACGCACTGGATGTCTTGGACGTAAGCCGAGATGAAAAGAGTTGGATCAGGATCTTCTGCACCAAAGATGACAATTTCTTCTTTGAAAAAACTGACAGCAGTGGCTTGTTGTACAAGGACAGAAGTGGTTGTGGAGGTAGGTTGTTTGGTGAGAGAAGTGACATGGTTGGGTGTTAAAATGGAGGCGACGGGAAAGGTTTCATTAGGTAGGACCTCTATCCCTTGAAGGATCTCAATTAAAGCTTGTCGATGTGATTCAGATGTTTGAATGAGATCATAGAGTGTCATTTTGACAGGAGATTGGTGAAGTTGTTTGATCATGGTGCGGTGGGCAACTCCATCAGAGACGGGATAGGCAGGTCCATGAATGACCACTTTAGGTGGTGGTGCGATCGAGATGGCAGAAGGAGAAAGAGAGGCCGCAGGTGTGCTTTCTTTAGCTTTTCCATTGTTTTTCTGACCTCGAGTAGCAATGTTAATCATGTTGATCTCGTGAATATGAGAGGAGGAAGATGGCAGGGATAAGTCATTGCTCTCGAGAGGTGGGGTTGCAATGATGATAGATTTTGGCGAGGCGAGGACAGGTGGTATAGGAGAAGGGATCGAAGCTTGGGGCTTCACTCTCCGTAAATTATCTTTCTTAGGCTGTATATCCGAGATAGGTGATTGACGAATGATGGCTTTTAAAGCTTTGCATCCTTCTACATCGTGTCCTGGTGTGCAATGGTAAGCACAAATTTTAGATTCATCATAACCTATAGGTCGAGGTTCAGATGGATCATAGAGTTTGAGCGGGGGTAGGGAAATGGTCGCATCCCCTACCAACATATCAAGGATCTTGGAGTAAGATCCTTTGAGTGGGTCAAATTCAGATGAAGATGAGGTTGATTGAGTAGGTGATATTTTTGATTGTTTTGGTAATGGTTGGGTACGAGTGGTTCGTATGGGTGGTGATTTAGGCAAGGGACTTTGATGATTGGTTTTAACGAGGCGTGGTTTCTTCTGCGTAGAAGTTATGTTTAGCTGGTTAGATGATGAGGCCCCAGCTGACATGGTGGTAGGAAACAACCACGGGGAGAGAGGAGCGATAGCAAACAAGTCCTTCAATGATCGAGTTTGCTTAAGGTTGGCAGGTAGGCAAGATACTTGGGGTGACGGTGTTGAGACGCCCGTGAGTGTCTGTAGGGGTGCAAAAGGTATAGGTCGTGTTAAAGAAGATGTGGGAGGCAAGGTGTATTGAGGCAAGGTGGAGGGGTGAGGCCCTAATATAGAAGGTAAGTGTGATGGTGAAGGCTGAAGCTAAGCCTGCTGTATTGGTGTGATCGGGGGTGAGGGTTTTAGTTGTGGAAGAGGCATAGATTGGACTCGAGGAGATTGGGTCTGTCTCCTAGGTGGATTGATGGCGTATTTTTGGATAAATCTAAACATTTAGGTGGGTGTGTCAGGCTAGGAATTGGTGAAGTTCCAAGCGTAAGGGAAGGTTTGGTTAGGTTGATAGAGGTGGCTGAGGGATTCGATAGAGATGAGGGGGGTGAAGGTGAGGACATAGGCATTTTGAGCTTTTGTAAACACCTCGGGTATATGGTAGAGGTGTCTGGATTAGTCACCTGCATTTGAGTAGAGTATGGTGTACTCAAATGCTCCCATAAGGCTCGTCTATCTTCTGAGGGATGACAATCTTCATGTGTGAATAGGAACTTTGGTATGGAAGAGAGATGGGTTGTGATTCCGGTCCACTGTGGGTGTGATACAAGGGGTAAATGAGGTGTCTGTATCAATGGGTGTTAAGAGGTCAACCGGTCACTGGAAAGATTTAGGTGATGAAGCACTAATAGGTAGGAGGGCATGCTCGAGGGGATCTGTCATGATTGAGGAGTTTGGTGATGTAGGCTCAAGGGGTTTCTCCTCTAAGGGTGACAGAAAAAGTGGCAAGCCTTCTTTTGTTGCAGCAAGAGTGGTGGAAGGAGATGTTTGGGAAATAGATAAGTTAGATAACATCTGCTCACAATCTTGTAGGGATGTGGTGTAAGAAGGTTCATTTGTGAGAAGAGAACTCTGGTAGTTAATTCCTTTATGGGTAAAGGAATAGCGGGACTATCCTCTTGTCCTGATGCAGGAGAAGGGGTTGAGAATCCCTGCGTTGGTGAAGAATCTTGATTCAGAATTTCCTCAATGGAAGCCCTGGGTTGGGAGTTGAAAATCGCATGGATCTCATGCACACTCTTCTCCTCGGTTGAGGTGTCTTGGTTTGTGTTACTGTTAGATGCATGGTTTGGAAATGGTTTGTTGAAGATTTTTAAATTTTGATTAGCGGGGGTGTTAGGATTATCAAGAGTTATATCCCCTGCATCAACCATTTCCTGCACTATGTTTTTCAACATCTTGTAGTTTTCGTGACTATGTCCCTTCATGTGATGGAAGTTACAGAAGTCATTTTCTTTATACCAAGAAGGAATAGCACGGGTGGAATCAAACCCAGAGTGAGGTTTAACAGGAGGCAAGGTGATAGCTCCTGCTTTAAGCAATTTGTCTAAAATCACACCATAAGTTTCTCCCAAGGGAGTGTAGTTGATGGGCTCGGATTTATACTCATAGGTGGCTTTCGGTATTGGGTATTAGATGCAGTGCTTGAGATTTTACCGTCACTGTCGCATGTACCTTGTACCTTTGATTTCGGCTAGCAGCCATGAGTGAGAGTTGGTGGTGTTGGGTTTGGTGGTAGAGTCTTGGGTCCGAAAATTTGAGATTTTGTTGCGTAACCTCAATTTCTCCTCCTCTAAGGCTCGAATCTCTAGTTTCCAAGCCATAGTAAAGGCCTCATCAAAGGTGTGGAAAGTTTGAATTTGGAGGGTGGGAGAAATGTGTTTAGCGCAGCTGTGTAAAGATTTCAATGAGCTCACCTGAGGTAAGGCGTAAGTAAGTTGGTTGATGAGGCCCCACCATCGTCCAACGAAATGCATGATAGACTCGTCTTCAAATTTTCGGATGGCATAGAGGTCATAATGGATACTTTCTTAGCAATATTGATGGAGAAGTGATCCAAGAAAGATTGGACTAACTAGTTAAAGGAGAAGATTGAATGTTTGTGTTAAAGCACCGTACCACTCCAAGGCATGTCCCGATAAGGACATGGGAAAGTTATGGAGTAGTAAGGCATCATCATGAGCAATCGATAGCAAGCATGTCTAAACAACCGCAAGTGTTGTTGAGGGTCCTCCTTACTATTGAAGCGAGTAAATTTCAGTAATTCCCATTAAGGAGGATATGTATGAAGGGGGACAAAAGGATGAATAGGCTCCCAAAAAAATTGTTCGTATGTCAGGGTGCTACGACTTCCTGAAACAGAAGCCTCAAGATTTTGCATCTTGTCCATCATCTGTTTGATTAAATCATTGGTTGGGTTAGATGATGGTGTTGTCATTGTAAAAAGAGGAGGATTGGTCCAAGAGCCGCTACTAGACAATGGTGGGATTGAATGTTGATAAGATAATGGTGATGAATGTGTTGGGGCAGCCGAATAAGGGTGTCCTATATAAGAGGTTGAGGCCACCGGATGAATTTGTGGAAATGAAAAGGTGGGCGGAGCTTGTGAGGGAAAGCTCGTGTGTATAGGTGGCAGAGAGCAAGTTATAAAAGAGACAGTCTGTGAGAGAGATGAGGTAGGGTCAGTGGACGGTATTGACATGTGGGGCCCCAGATTAATGAAAGGAAAGCCAATTGGTGTAGTATGAACCACCAAAGCTACTGAGCTGGGAGACGGGGCTAAGGATGAAGATAGTGAGGCGGAGTTATTAGGTGGGGAAGGGGCTAAGTGAGTGGCGATACTAATAGGCATACCAATGAGGAGCTGACCGTTGGGTGTACGGTCAGGGGTATGAGACAAATAATATTGTACAGTGCTAGGATTAGCATCCAAAAATTTGGCAAATTCCTTATCTCCTACAGGGATCGTGGGAAAATTACTGGTATCCGTAGGATTCCCCATAGGATGCGAAGGGGGTGACTTAGGCAAAGGCACAGAATAGGCATGTGAAACGATGGTCACGCTTGTTTCGGTGATAAAAACCATGGACAAGAGGACACATCAGGTATTTAATCAATCCGGAATAGAAACAACAACAAAATGTTGGAATTGATAGGTTACTGGTTTGTCAAGAACTGTTAAACACAGTAACTAATATCGGTCAGATAACCGATGTCGGTCAGAATGTAGTCGGCGTCGGTCAGTTAACCGATGTCGGTAGTATGGGACCGTGTCGATCACCACCGTGAATGCAAAGAGAGGATGTAAGAAGCTGCTGGTTTGGGGATAACAATGCTTAATATACCTACCAAACTGTCTTGAAGTGATCACTGAAACAATGTATGACAGAGAAACAGAACTAAAAAAAGCAAGATGCACAATCAAATCAAGAGACTAACCCTAGGATTAGTTTTAATTGCTTTGGGCCTAAGCCTTAGATGCCGATGATGTCAATCCTAAACAAGAGACCTAAGGGAGATGTCAAGTTTGTTTTGTCTCATAAGGCTACTTCAATCGGGCAGAGGAATAACGCGGGAAGGGGGGATGTTTGAGCTGTTGTGTTGATTATGATGTGATTTGGTATGTGTTGTGCAGTGAGAGTAAGATTAATTTCTCATCAATACCGTGGATATCACCCCCATGTGTACGACCTGTTACTTAATCTACGTTCACTAGAATTAAAAACAACAAGCAAGAATGTGATGCACGTGTTTTAAACCCAAATCAAAAGTGATATTCGATGAAGCAAAGAAGATGAATTTCACTAATGCAAAGACGTGAAAGAAAAACAAATTCTTTTACCAAAATGACAAAATATTTTGTGAATATTTAGAAGAAAGAAACAACAAGTGTGCTCCCTATATGAAAGCAAGCAAGAAAGAAAGAAACCCGAAAAGGGTCCCACCGGGCGTGCCAAAATGTTTCACACAGAATTTAGTTCCAGAATAGAGTTGCTTCTATCCTTTCATTCTCTTGAGAAACAGATAAGGGTTAGGGCTAGGAGGAATACCTGTTGAGTGTTGGGAAGGTGTGTGCGTACCGTAGAGAGATCAAATTGATTGTGAAGAACTCCTTTTTGTCTAGGAAGGACTACCTGTAAGTAAGAATACAAGACCACCAGATTTTAGTTAGACAATAAGTGAGGGAACTGCCTTAGGCCCAGGAAATATTAGACTTCCTTTCGAAGGTGGTCAGTTCCCCTTTTAATATGAATTAAAGAAAAATGATAACAAAGAACTACAAGATACTACTTACTAGTTCCTGATGAAGATACAGGTCCAAGGAATGTGGTGGTGATAGTAAGGCTTAGTTGGGATGATCCGGTATTGGAAAGCAAGCTGATGAGGCTATCCTCAGTCTTTTCCAATGCTTGAATGAGTGTGACAGTGATCCAGTTGCTCAGTTATAGTCTTGGGCTCGATCCTCTTCTCTGTAACCTCTTCTACTTGTTTCACTTCTCTTTTTTCTGCCAAATGAATTCCGGATCCTCTCTTTTTGGTTGGGGGAGGTCATTAACAGGGAACCGATGGTGGTTATGTAACCGACGGCGGTCGAGTAGGAACCGATGTCGGTTAGGTCAAAGTGGCTATTTTTAGTAAAATATCCATCTTTCCCTCCTTTTCTCCCAAGGGATCAGTTGTGGGCTTGGTCAAGTCATTATTAGGCTTGTTTTGGTGTGGGTGAGGGGTAATGAGTCATGGGTGTGGGTCTGGACCAAGTCATAGGTCTTAATTAGATTGGTTTAGGGTTAGGTCTAGGCCATGGTGAGGTGGCGAGATGAGGTGGCGGGGTTGAGATGTGGATTTTATAATTATAAGGTAATTAATAAATTATTAGGTGTGTAAGGTTTAGGTGGTGAGGTAGGGTTAGGTTTGCGAAACGAGATATGGGGTACAGGCGTCATAAGACCCAAATTTTGTGTCTACTGACATGATTGGCTCGAATACCTATTCTCCTGGGCTCTCTAGGTCCCATGATTGTCATGCAAAAGAAACAATGTAAATCTAATCAGAAAAGTAAAATTAACTATGTAAAGTGTGTTTACAACATATATAATTTCTTTATTTTTGTGTTTTTCTGATGAACTATTTGAATGATCTTGAAAGGGAAACTTTTTAAGATATCTACAAATTGAAAACTAAACTAATAATGAAATCAAAACAAACAAAGCAGCCGAGTATAGCTACTTACCTGTGCAATTGTAAATCTATTCTAAATAACTAGATAACTGATCTAATCTATTTGAAAGACTCTCAATCCTACCTCAGAAGTGAGGAGTGAATCATAGTTTCTTAGAAACTATCAATCCCCACAGCTTCCCCGGCAATATCGAAAGTGAGATTGACTAAAATGAAATGATTGACTGCTCTATTTGATATGTTTTAACTAGAACTTTGAAAGCTTGAACCTAGATTTTTCTGCAAATGTGGCGAATCCAAATTGTGTGTGGATTTTTCCCCTCAGTGAGATCTCCTCGTTCCTTCGTGTTTACATGAATCCAAAAAGCATGTGATGTTAGCATCAACATAAGTTAGTATCGAAATAATGGTAGCTTAGGATGCAGACTGAATACAATGTGAGTAGGAGAGGGATAGCACAAGAGAACAGAGCTTGGCTTATGCCATTCCTAGTGGGATTTATTGTGAGTCACACAACATAATATGTCTAGAACCTGAAACTAATCCTTTTTTATGAACAAAACCTACAACTTTAATGGCTTCCTACTGAAAACCAAACTATCCTACTCCAATTGATTGGGTGAAACAGTAACAACACTAGCACAAGAAGATTATGTGGCTTCCTAATAGCTAAACAACACTAACCATGCATGCAACAAATGAAACTATGAATCCTAAGCAAAATTAAAAGACTAAGTCATTTGAAATGAGGAATTGAGAGGAAAATTTGAGGGCCATTTTCTTGATCACAAGCCAGCTATTTATAGAATTCCCATTTACCCAAAGGTGAAAACCAAATTGAACTCTTAACCATAAACAATGTCAAAACACTATTCCAGGGAACCAAAATCATAAATACAAGAAAAGGTGGTGAAAAAAGCTGGTAAATGTTGAATTTTTACATGGGTCGCGTTAAAAGAATATTATGAAAAACACGTGAAGGACCGTTGCCCTAAGCGGGCGGTGGTCACGAGACCACCGCCCTGCCAGGTGGCGCTTTCATCATTGAAGACCAAAACGCAAAGAAAAGGAGGGGAGAAGAGAAAAAAAGCATGCAGGGGCTAAGTGGGGCAATCAGGATGTTAACACATAGTTGGAGAGATTTTTTGGATCCTGAACACCTTGCAAAGAGACCTGTATCATCATTGGGGCACGTGTAATTGTGTTCTGGCGGTGCAATACCCTACAATTTTGGGTACGTACATATTTCCCCCTCGGAGAAGTGTTTTAGCCATGAAGAGGTGTAAAACGGTGGGTCCGAGTATGGTGGTCCCGAAATGGGAAGTTAGAATTTATACTTGACACATCCATGTGTCGAAATGACGCCCTCCGAGATTCCCGCTACCTGCAAAATGAAAAGAGGAATCAAGTGCAGATAGACAAAATAGATCGGAAAATAAATACTAAAATAATATGAAATGAGGACATACCATTTGTGTGGGGATAGGAACTTACCTCCGTCGGCGCTCCAAACCTGTAAAAAGGGGCATTCAAAACAAGTTAGGATGCTATATATATAAAAGTGGGCCCATTTTCCTATTCATTTGTGCATGTTGATTTGATTGATTTTGAGCTCTGGGACCCACAGAGTGGTTTGACGAGAGTATAGTCAAAACATTCGGGACAAGATTGTGATCATGCCTCCACGAGCGGAACACCGACCCATGAGATCATAGGTTAGTTTTTCTCGATTTACCATTTTTATCCCCAAAATGTTAAAATGATGAAATCTTTGTCATGGGGGGATTATTTTTGAAAATGTCAGTTTTAATAGGGTCACTTAGGGGGTGCCCAGAGGGTAGGCTTTGTTTTGGTTAAAATAGTCATTTTTTGGTTTTTAGGCGTCATTTAGGGCACGTGACCCATGTGGAAATTAAGACACAACCACCACCTTGCTCAAGGTAGTGGTTACAATACCATCGCCTTTAAGGTGGCGGTTGTGGAACCGCTGCCTGCTCGGGTGGTGGTTCTTCAAAAATGCTAAAAGAGTACTTGTTTGAAATTGTTTTTACGTTTCTAGCATTCTTATATGTCTTAATGATTTTTCTAATGTCATTTTGAATACTAACTTACTCCTTTTGTATGTTTTTGGGTGTATGTAGGTGAAGGAGGAGTATATCAGATGGAGTCGAGAGAGAGAGTGTGATTGGCTTCTGGCAGTATTGGATGCACTTTCTCAGGATGAGCAGGACACTCTTTAGAGGGCCGGTATATTGCGCATATCATGGGTCCCGCATGTTGCACCTTCTAGTCACATACTTTGTGACTTGTTTTCATATTGGGATGTTGATCGGAACACTTTCTCGATTTCCAAGAGTCAGGGGTGAGTGGACCATTACTTTGGAGGATGTTTACCACATCTTGGGGGTCTCGATCATTGGGAGATGACTCACACTTGAGATAGCAGGTCACGGGCTTAGATAGCATAGTGGGCTTCATATATGGGAGACGCAGTTATCTCCACTGGTTTGAAGAAGGGGGTGAGGGTCTGATCTATTCCTAGGCTGAGATGACTCCAATAACGTCCTATTATGGACTCATCCTCTCGCCCGTACCACAAGGCAACTAGTGGACAGGATGGGGAAGATGGAGACACATCCTTTTGCTCGAGTGCCTCAGCAGTTTGGCCTTCCTTACATCGATATGCTTCCCCTAGTGGTGCCAGTGTTTAGATCGGTCCGGGAGGCTAGAGGAGGTCCTAGAGGCCGGGGTTGGATAGTTGTTACCCTTGGCATCCCTATTGTATCTGATGGGTGGTACATGCTCGAGGGAGAGTCGGTGCTCCTCGGGAACCCCTACTTCAGATTTCCATCGGTCCCGCCCACAGTAGTGACAACCCCATTGATATAGACTCTGAGTCCGAGGAGTTCACAGGGGGAGAGATGGAGGAGGAGACCGAGGTTGAGGTCAGTGAGTCGGGTGGAGAGGAGGATAGCGATCCTGAGTGGCATGACACTCAGGATATCTTACAGTGGATAGGGCGGAGCAAAGTGTGGAGAGGGTGACCCTAGCTTTAAAGGGGTCACTTTCTCAGGGCTTGGGTGGAGAGGATGAGTCCATAGTAGGACGTTATGTGGCCCCAGGCACAGGAGGAGTGCATCAATTAGCGGTGGCATCTATGGTAGGTGCTGACCCTAGAGATCCATCTTGGAGGCCCAAAGATCCAAGTGAGTTATCATCCTTCTCTTTAATGTTTTTTTAGCTATGATTGTCTTAGTTGCTATCTCTCCTTTTGTTTTTGTTTCTATCTTTTGATTATTTCTAATTCATTTTTCTCCTTTTCTTGCAGAGACTGCTAACGAGTGGCGAGACCTGATTCGCCGGGTATGTACTGATACCCTAATGATCCCCATGGAGAAGACCCGTGTGGAGTTATCCGTGGATGCAGGGGAGCCCTTAGCAGCCGGTAGGCATACCGACATTTTTTCCCCTGTCTGGCATGTGGCTAGGATGGTGTCTACCCTCTATACCGAGTTGGTAGGATACAGGACAGCGAGAGCCTGATGAGGAGTCACTCTCATGGCGAGGCCGCAGCTACTCCTTGGGATCGTGAGCCCTTCGTGTACTCAGAGCGCGGCATAGCCGAGTCCTAGATGTGGGCGTGCACCTTCGAGAGGGATCTCATAGGGGTTGAGAAGCCACTTGGCTCTCTTAGATTATTTGTATGATGTATTTTGTATTTCCCGGGCTCTTTGAGTGTTTTGACCATGCTTAGTGCATGATGGCATTGTACAGGAAACATTGATTATATATATATATATATATATAGATATTATTTTGGATCAGACTCTTGGTATCTATGTTTTTGTGATTCATTTCCACATGTAAATTATAATGTTGTTTTTATATGCTTTTCGAATATGTGTAAATGGAGAACAAAAGATACAAATGCTTTCTTTCTTTTTGTATTTTGTGATGCTGATATATGATAATGCAGACATAATGTGATCTTGAACTTTAGTTTCTATAAGCAATTTTTGGTACTTCATATTTGTTTTGACAAAATGAGATGATAAACTGGTATGATGAGTAGATGAACTTGCCCCATTCCTAACTCCATGTAACTAGTAAGATGTGAGGGCTCATCACCGAGAGCTAGAAAGGGCACAAGTTATGAAATTTGTTGAATGATAGTGATGAGAGATAGAAAAAGATTTGGCGGAACCAAATTAGGATGCTACAAACCTACTCTACTCAAGTGACTCCATAGTTTAGAATGCTACTTGCTTTGTGGTTTATCTAGACTTAGATCCGTAGATGGCCACATGGTAGACAAAATCTGGTTTTCGGGGTTTTGAGCTCTCTTGGAATTTTAGACATCTGATTCATTTGTTTTTGACTCAAGATTTCAAAGGTTCATTTGAATTGTTTGCTTATGACCTTCAACATTTATTGTCAAGAGGACCCCTACACCTTGCCCCATACTACTAGTAAGAAGCATGGGCTTATCACCATGGATGAGGTACAGGTGAGTAAGGGCAATCCCATCCTTTCCCAACCCTACGTCACTAGTAAGAGACATAAGCTCATCACCGAAGGTTGGTAGGGAAAGGAAATGTGTAAAAATAAAATTTTCTATTTGATCTACATTTGATTTATATATTTGAGCAAAATGTCAGTATGTTCTTATTTCCAAAGAGATATGCATACGGGATAGATGTGACATGATGAAGCTTCTAGAATAGACCATAGGCAAGACACCTATCCTAGGAAGAGACCAAAAGTGAGAACAAGCATGCAGACCTTGGTATGGTTACCGTTAAGACTTTGTCATATCTAGCTTTATTTGATGAGATGATTCAGAAACAAGTGATGTGATTATGAAAGTGAAGAAGTATGATTTGCATGATTATGTCAATACCATCAGAAGTTTGTAATGAATTACTTTGAGAATAAGTTCCTTGATCAAAAATTGTATGAAACAAGTGGACAAAATAAACCTAACTACATGAAGATGCAATGTAGATATAATTATACAAACAGTGCGGGTTGCTTATGCATAGAATCATTTAAGATGCAAGGAATTTATTGTTTCATTGAA
Source organism: Taxus wallichiana var. yunnanensis (assembly GCA_018340775.1). Taxonomy (NCBI): domain Eukaryota; kingdom Viridiplantae; phylum Streptophyta; class Pinopsida; order Cupressales; family Taxaceae; genus Taxus; species Taxus wallichiana. Next base: position 266,001,930 of record CM031236.1, read on the forward strand.
TTCCTCACCTTCTAGTGTACATAAGAGATATGCACCATTTCCATAGTCTTTCGTGACTCGGTATGGGCCCAACCATTTGGGTTGGAATTTCCTTCCTTCACCGGTCTTTTTGTCAATCTGGTTGTCTAGTCTTAGAACTAGATCTCCTTCATATATATCTCATTCATAGACCTTTTTTTTATACTTCTGGCACATCCGGTCAAAGCATAAAATCTATGCCACTATCCAAATGTCCTAACCCGGCCTCATCTAGGTTTTCTAGTTGGGAGAGACGTGCTTCTCTATAAGCGTCTTCATCCAAAATCCCTTGTAATGAGATGCTTTGAGACCGGTATTTCAACCTAAAGTGGGAGAATCTGCTTACCCCCGAACACCAAAGTGAGAAAGGAGTTTCTCATGTTGGTGTTCTTATTGAGGTTTAGTGGGCCCACAAGGCTAGATATAATTTTAAGTGCCAATCTCGTTTGTTTTCCATAACAGTTTTTAAGAGAATGGACTTTAGAGTTTTATTCGTAGCTTCAGCTTGTCCATTGGCCTGAGGGTAATACAAGGAGGCCGTATGATGGTTTATTTTAAATTTACTACATAGCTCACGGACCTTGTCATTCTTAAAATAAGTGCCATTATCTAAGATAATGATTTGTGGGACACCGTACCTGTAAATGATCTAGTTCAAAATGAACTTGGTGATCACGACACCTGGTATAGTGGTAAGAGGCATAGCCTCTACCCATTTAGTAAAATACTCGGTGGCCATGATTATGAAGTTATGGCCATCTATAAATGAGGGAGATAATTTCCCTATCAAATCTAGGCCCCATGTAGAAAAGGGCCATGGAGTTGCGATTGGTTGTAGAGCTTGTGCCAACATGTGAATCTCGTGGGAAAATTCTTGGCATTTATGACACTTGTGTACAAACTCTACTGTGTCGTGCTCTAGAGTGGGCCAAAAATAGCCCATCTGATGTATTTTTCGAGTGGTGGTGTGACCACCGAAGTGGCCTCCACATATTCCACAGTGAGATTCGAGGAGAATCTTCTTGGATTCTTCTGTGTCAACACACCTTAGAAGTATTCCATCGAAAGCCTTACGATAGAGCACTTGTTCTATAATAACGTATTTAGCTACGATAATGCATAATCACCTTCTTTTTTGTGGTGTAGCACCTTCTGGATATGCATGGCCCATGATATAATTAATAATATCAGTATACCAAGGACATTCAGAGATGAGAGGTCTAGTTTTGACGTAATATATGCATTCATCGGGAAAGTCTAGATCTACTAGATTACCTCCGTCCAACGGGTTATCAGCTAACCAATCTGTAATGATTTGTCCCTTAACGGACTTCTAGTTTACAAAAGTTAATTCAAATTCACCCATTAAGGTTATAAAGTGTCTAGCCTTTTTAGACAAAGATCCTTGCGTGAGGAAAGTTCGTAAATGGTCTATTTTTACAATGACCCTTGTTTCTTGATTTAACATGTAATGTCTTAAGTGTTTGGTTGCGAAGACTATGGTGAGGCATTCTCACTCTGCTTGCATATAACGTGTCTCATAATCGAGTAATGTTTGGCTAATAAAATAGATCACACGTTCTCATTTGTCATCATCTTCTTGGGCTAGCATGTAGGCTAGCGAGACATTGGTAGCTCGTGAATATAAGATTAAAGGGTGGTCTGGCTTAGGAGGCATTAGCATAGGTGGTGACAACAAGAAATGCTTAACTGCTTCGAAATCCTCATTGCAGTCTTCGGTCCAATCGATACTGTACTCTTTCTTGAGTAGATTGTTGATTGGATGAATGGAAAAGCTTAAATCTAGGATGAATCTTCGGATTACACCGAGTTTCCCAAGAAATGACCTGATTCTAGATTCATCCGATGGTGGGATCATTTCAAGAACAGCTGGATTTTAGTTGGGTCTACATTGATCCCTCATGATGATATAATGTAACCTAGGAGCTTCCCTCCTATCACACCAAAGACACATTTTTCTGGGTTTAATGTGACTCTTTATTCTATCAAACGTGAAAGAATGATGTGGAGCACTTCGGATGATCACAATGCTTCTTGGCCTTGGTTAAAAATTCATCTACATAGGATTCCATGATTTTGTGAATAAGATCGTGAAATATGTATGTCATTTCCCGCTGGTATGTAGCGCCAGTGTTCTTGAGACCGAATGGCATAACAACATAGCAATAGGTTCCCCAAGGAGTTATAAACGTGGTTTTTGCTTGGTCTTGTTTACATATTTTGATTTGATTGTATGCTGAGAATCCATCCATGAGAAACAAAATCTACAATCCAATTATTCGTCAACGATGACCTCTATGGATGGTAACGGGAAGTCATCCTTAGGGCATGCCTTGTTAATGTCTCGAAATCTATGCAAATGCATATCTTCCCATTTTTTTGAGAATGGGAATGATATTAGATACCCACTGAGAGTAATCGACCGGTTTGATGAATCCCACTTGGAGGAGTTTCATTACTTCTTCTTTCACCATGAGAGCTACCTTGGGTGTCATTGGTCTCGATTTTTGTTTAATTGTCTTTTCATCTGATTTGGTGATGAGGTTATGTACCGCGATGTGTGGTGTAACCCCTGTCATTTCTTTATAATTAAATGTAAAAGCCTTCTGATGTTCTTTGAGGATTCAAGTGTGTATTTCTATCTCTTCTAGAGTTAACGAAGATCCTAGTTTTAAGATCTTTGGTTCATCCTCTGTTCCGATGTTAATGTCAATCTTTTCTTTGATTAAAGAAGTGTTACCTTCTTCAAACTCAGCGAGGTAGCTGGAGGTATTTCCAAATATTCTCCATTCTCTCTGCGTATATGTCGAGTTCCTTTTGCGGGGAATCTCTATCATGGGGTTTACGAAGTAAGAAGACAAATGTGGGATTAAAGAAAAATCTACCACGTGATGGGTGAGATGTAACGCTGCATAGGAATTTAATTAATCAAGAGTAGATCTATCACTATCAATGTGATCTATGTTAGTAGATTTTTTCTCAACTACGTTCATTAAAAGTGGGTTTGACATTTTCTTTACTAATGGTTCAATGCAAAGGGATACCATGAAATGGGTGTCCTCCAACTCACTACTTGGAGTGAAACATGAAGCTGAGGTTGCTATCAAATATGTGAGAAAATTCTATTCTCGTGGGGTTGCTTCAATTGATATGAAATCAAACTCTTTGCCAAAATATGATACTACTGTTTTATAGAGCTCTAAATGTTCAGCTCTAGTCTCATACACCTAAGAGATCTGGTTTGCTACTAATTGTGAGTCTCCTAACACTCTAATGTTATTAACACCAAGCCTTTTAGCTAGGATGAGGCCAAGGAGGAGGGCTTCGTACTCAACGCCGTTGTTTGTACATTCGAAATTTAGTTTAAAGGTGAATGGTAGGATTTTTCCTTCGGGTGAAGTAAAGATCACACCTGCCCCAGCCCCATAACGACATCTAGCTCCATCGAAATGAAGAGTCCAATATTTAATTGGGAAGATGGACGTTGGGACATTTGTTCCATCTATTTCATCCGCTTTGGTTACTTCTACCATGCAGAGTTCTTCTACTGGAAGAGAACCAACTCCTAGGGTATATCCCATGCCTACAAAATCAAATGGCAGGAAAATTGGTAGATCCTGTTCTAGAAATTCAACAATTTTTTCCGTAGTTCCTAATGATACTGTTTCTACAGTGTTAGCCTCTTCCTTGAGGGCTAGGATATTCTTGATTAGGTTCGTAACTTCTAACTCTGTTGTAGGTACCAACTTTCCTTCCGGTTTCGAGTCGGTTGGCTTGTTAAGTTGGTTTGTTGGGAGTTCAAACTCAGAGTGAATGCCTGGTCTTTTCTTCAGGTCTGCTAGGTGTATATCGAATGGTTTCGAGATCACCTTTTGCTATGAATATCTTTCCTAAGTGCAAGAATCTTACTTCTTGAAATAACGTAGAAGGGATTACCTTCATATGGTGTATCCACGGTCGGCCGAGGATCATATTATAGTTGGTTTCCTGATCTATAATATAAAACTCAGTTAGGATTGTTTTGGGTCCTAAGGTGACTGGTAGTATTATAGTCCCAATTGACGTGGCTTTAAGGCTATCATATCCTCTTAGCGTATTCTCGAGTCATGGAACAATTTGTTTCTCCATACCTTAGCTTTTGAAGGAAAGAGAAGGGGACTATGTTAACTGCTGCCCCATCGTCAACCATTGCGTGTTTAACGTAATTGTTATAAACCCACACTTGCAGATGTAAGGCTGGATCACCTCTATGTGTAATCTTAGCGTCTATTGGCATTTTGTTTATTTTGAATATAAACTCGGTATCCCTATCCAGCTGCCCTAGAGGGTGGACATCAAAGTCTATATGGTTTACATGTTTCGAGAGGTGGACTGATGTTAATTAAATGACCTAAACCTAATGCTTCTAAAAGAGCAGCCACTGTAAGGGAGAGTTCTTCAATAAATCCAAAAAGGAGATATGAGAGAAGGTCTTTGTTAGGTCATTAATTAAATCATAGGTACTTATGGGTTTTACTAATGGTCATTGAATGTTATCCGTCTCTAGCAAGTAACTTGGACTTGGCTGAGAGGAATACTCTCATGTCCTTGTTACAACTTCTATGTGTAGTTCGGTGTCTAACTCCACTAAACCGACTATCTTGGGTCATGGCTGACTTCCTAATTGTGGTGCAAGGTGGATTTAGTGAAGTTGAGGCTTTATGATCATTTTTCCTACCAGCATACCTTTGTTCATCCCATTTGGATTAAATTTGTTGTTATTTTGATTTGGGAGCGGATCGTTGAAGATTTTGAGGGGTGCATTTTGAGGGGAAACTGCCCCTGTAAAAGTATTTGGCACTGGTGATGCAGGATCTGCCAAGAACATATCTATGAAAAGTTGTCTTTGTTCCTCTGGAAAATGTTGCATGAACTTATTGTAATCACAGAAAGTCCTAGTGTCATGGCCTCGAATTTTGTGGAAACCACAATACAAGTTAGGATTGTAATTCCTAGGTTGTTGGTTTGGCACATATTGTGGTCCAAAACTTTGATTAAACCGTTGACCATTATGATTTTGCATTTGTTGTATTTGGTTTTGGTTTTGGTTACGATATCGATTAAGTTTTGACTTGGACCATGTGTCCGGTATGCCTTTGTTGTTGTTGCCGACGATTAAAATCCACTGTATTGATTATCGGGGTAAAGTTGTTGTTTTGTTGATTGTTAATCGGTGGTGGAGCATTTACAACGTTTGTTTTTTTTGTTTGGTCGGTTACTCCATCTGTGGTTATGCCACAATTTTTGTTAAGGATTTTAGGTCCTTGATTGATGTTTGTGGTAGTAGGATAAGTCATAGTATTCTGGATGGGGGTGATTAGCTTCCCATTTGTTCCATACGTCTTGCAACCACTATCTATTTCTGCTTGATCTATTCAAAGGGTGCTTTCAAGTACTTCATCGTAAGTCCTTAGTGGGAACTTCTGGACTTCCTCCTTTACCTATTTGCTGAGAGAATGAAGGAATAAATCACATAGTTCCATTTGGTCCATATTTGGAGCACTGGCCGAAGAATAAAGGACTATATGCCATCTTTGCATGAAGTGAGCAACATATTCATTGTGTTCTTGTTTGATGTGCAAGAACTCCCTGATTCTGTTCTTAACAATTTGTTCATGTCAAACACCTTGATGAACTCTGAAATGAGTTGTTTAAATGAATGGATGGAAGCTTCAGGTATTTTGTAATACCAATCGAGGGCGATGCCCTCTAAATTTTTGGGAAATATTTTAGCAACAACCCCATCCCAAGGGAGTAGTTCTCGAATGGCTGTGGCATAGGCCTTGATATGTGCATTCAGGTCTCCTTCCCCTTTATATTTGGGCAAATCGGGAAGAGGTCTTGGAAGCATGACGCTTCATATAGTGAAGTCTAAGGGTTCTTTCAAATATTTTGAATAAGTCCCTATCACATAGGTTTCGACTATCGATGGTGGTCTGAGAGGGGATGGAGGTGGGATGGTTTGTTGGTATGGCGTGGCATATGCATTTGTAGGGGTAGAAGGAAATCCCTGTGGTTGAGCGAACATTCGGGAGAAGAGAACATATCTCCTTGCGGTGATTTGGAATATATGTTCAAGTATGGAGGAGTATTGCCTAGGAATGGATTATTTTGTACTAGATTGGGAGGTGTCATATTTTCCATCGAACGGTGTTAGAAAACGTGGTTCTAGTTGGGGTTTGTTGTGAATACTAAGGAGGCATGCCCAACATGCCTATTCTTGTGAGGAGGTCTACTTGGCCAGGATGATGCGAAGGATTGGAATTTCCTACCTACATGAATTGAGAATTTTGACTTGCTTGAGCAAGTTCTAACCCTCTAACCTTTTCTACTAAAGTTGAGATGACTTCATTTGGTGAAGTCACAGTATTTTTCCTTAGTGGAATTTGTTGTATATTCTAAGGTTGTATAGGCATGTGGTACCTGCTATGAACTGATCGTTTCCCTGCCAATTTTCACTGAGGGAATTTCCCATAGGTAGCGACATGGAGGTGTTTTCTTGAAATGAGACCTCGGGTTGTGTTTGTAAACTTCCTATAGGTGGGTACATACTATGAGAGCGTTGTTCATTCCTGGCATAATGCACTGAATGTTCATCATCTAAAAATGGATATGGATCTGATTGTCTACTAATTTGCGGTCTAAGCAATACCTGAGGAGATGAACCAGATTCTCCTATAAATGTCATGGCGTTCGAGCCTGAAGGCTCTGGGTGTTGCGTTTGAATGAGCTAATCCAACTCCTCTATTTGGAAAGAAGAACTATATCTAGTCCTTGGGGTGGAGTTTGTGTTGAAAATTGGTTAGTTGAATAGTTGTCACCCCATGCTAAGAGTGAGGGTGATGGCTATCTATTCAATTGATCGTAATATGCTTCAAGACCTAGGAGAGGTCTTCCATATGCATTGAATCTGAAATATTCGAGGGGTATATGAATACCCGCAGAATAATGGGAAAGAGTGAAGGTGGATGGAAAAAATATGAAACACTAAACGGGGAAAGGTAAAAGGGAAGTAACTATTCTGTTTCACGTTAGGTTCACAAATTTTGTGGGTGAAGCTGATGTGAAGGCTAATGAGGCGGGAAAGATGAAAAGTATACTATTGAGATGAAAAATTAGAAATATGACTCCAAATCAAAAGTAGAAAGGTTCACATAGGGTTCACCAATTTTGTACGATGGAAAAGTGACAAATGATCATGGGAATATACAAGTAACTCTTCCTCGCACCTGACCTCCCGAGGTCGTGTTGAGATAGCCAGTGGGGATGGAATATACATGGGATGTAGACAAGCTAATTAGGAAATCTTATGTCTTCGACGTGCACTAATGGAATCTACGAATCTAAGGCAAAGAAGGCCCTCCTAACCTGAACTGGCATGATAGATCGATCGCAAGGATGTACTCTCAAGGCTCCAATAAATATCAAGCTCTAGCGTGATCCGATCTATAGGTTGTGTGATACGGGAAAAATGACCTGGGATTGTTTTGTGTATATCTCCAAACAAGGTCATAAGATGGATGATGGGTATGGTGGATTCTATGGTCGATTCTCCAGTCTAGTCTAGAAATCTTTAGCTTTGTTAGCTACTATGTCTAACAAGGATAACTGTGTGATGATGATAGGTGGAAGTGGAGTGGATCTGAATACTGATGTGCGTAAACTAACATCAATGTCAGATTGCCCCGTGGGTCCGTTGGGTTGTGGGATTTGTGGATCACAACTGTAGATTCGTGGTTGTTGTGGACCTTTAATGGTCATATGTAGAATCAATCTCTAATCCCTAATATCTAGTAGTCATATGCTTTTTCAGCCTCTATATTTAGAACTACAAGTTGTGTAATCTTCTCAGAGTACCTTACAAGCGTTCTGGCAACCTGAATTCTTAAGCTAGTGTCTATGTCAGTGAGAATGTCTCCTGCATCTAGCTTGTGGGACCAAAGGGTCATAGCCAAATGTTTTCTCTCTTTCAAGCCCTTCTACAGTCATGTGGATATTTGTCTAGGGTAATCTGTAGTTTGGCTGGTTTGACCAAAATGTGTGTGCTTGGTCGTCTTCTATGTTTAACCCTCTTAACTATGAGCTAATCTGTTGTAAGTTTGTTGTTGTTTGGAAGACTTGGATTCTAAGATTTTGATCTATATCAGCTATTGCTGTAACAAGATTGGGTTGAGGCACGATTGGCTCGAATACGTATTCTCTGGGCTCTCTAGGTCTCATGATTGTCATGCAAAAGAAACAATGTAAATCTAACTGCAACAAAGTAAAATTAACTATGTAAAGTATGTTTACAACATATATAATTTCTTTATTTTTGTGTTTTTCTGATGAACTATTTGAATGATCTTGAAAGAAAAACTATTTAAGATATCTAGAAATTGACAACTAAACTAATAATGAAATTAAAACAAACAAAGCAGCCGAGTATAGCTACTTTCCTATGCAGTTGTAAATCTATTCTAAATAACCAGATAACTGATCTAATCTATTTGAAAGACTCTCGATCCTACCTCAGAAGTGAGGAGTGAATCATAGTTTCTTAGAAACTATCAATCCCCACAACTTCCCTGGTAATATCGAAAGTGAGATTAACTGAAATGAAATGATTGACTACTTTATTTGATATGTTTTAACTAGAAATTTGAAAGCTTGAACCTGGATTTTGCAGAATAGTGTCAAATTCGGTTATGGGTGGATTTTTCCCCTTAGTGAGATCTCCTCGTTCCTTCGTGTACATGTGAATCCAGAAAATCATGTGATGTTAGCATCAATAGAAGTTGGTATCAAAATAATGGTAGCTTAGGATGCAGACTGAATACAATGCGAGCAGGAGAGGGATAGCGCAAGAGAAAAGAGCTTGGCTTATGTAATTCCTAGCGGGATTTATTGTGAGTGACACAACATAATATGTACAAAACGTGAAACTAATCCTTTTTGACGAACAAAACCTACAACTTTAATGGCTTCCTACTGAAAATCAAACTATCCTACTCCAATTGATTGGATGAAATAGTAACAACACTAGCACAAGAAGATTATGTGGCTTCTAACAGCAAAACAACACTAACCATGCATGCAACAAATGAAACTATGAATCCTAAGAAAAATTGAAAGACTAATCTATTGAAATGAGAAACTGAGAGGAAAATTTGAGGGGCCATTTGCTTGAGCACAAGCCAGCTATTTATAGAATTCCCATTTACCCAAAGGTGAAAACCAAATTGAACTCTTTAACCATAAACAATGCCAAAACACTATTCCAGGGAACTAGAATCATAAATACAAGCAAAGGTGGTGAAAAATTTGGTAAACGTTGAATTTTTATGTGGGTCACATGAAAAGAACATTTTGTAAAATGCGTGAAGAACTGCCACCCTGAGCGGGGCGGTAGTTATAGGACCACCACCACCGCTGTGCGGTGGTCATGAGACCGCTGCCCGGTCATGGTGGCGGTTTAAATCACTTGAAGACTAAAACACAAAGAAAAGGAGGGGAGAAGAAAAAAAAAGCACGCAAGGGCTAAGCGAGGCATGTGGGATGTTAACGCATACTTGGAGAGTTTTTTCGATCCCGATCACCTTGTAAGGAGACCTGTATCATCATTGGGGCACGTGTAACCGTGTTTTGGTGAGTACAGTACCCTACAATTTTGGGTATGTATAGGGATTTCCATTATATGTGACCATGGGATAAGTGTTTTATTTATGTGTCCTTTTTTTAATTATTGTTGTATGTATTTTATTTGTAATGTGTTCCTTCTTTTAATTAATTTAAATGTGGTAGATTAATGTGATAGTCATATAGTTAAATTTTATTTAAATTAAATTGGGATGTGGAATGTAATTAATAAATTTTTGTTATAAATATTAATGTGGTAGGAGTGTGTAAGTGATGTTGTAAGAAATTTGTAAGAGTCTTGTAAGGCAGATTTTGGAAGGTCAAGCACTCCATCTTTTATGGAATTCGAATTTGACCTTGGAGGCCAAATTTGGAGGCTTGTGGGACAAGTTAAACTTGTCCCACACCTCTTAAAATGATCCACCAACCATGCCTATCGTTTGGAGGCTAAATGTAGGCATTTATAATGCATTTTGAAGTGACAATATGTAAGTTTTAATCACACTTCCCTTACATGTTTTTCATTTTGGTCCTTTTGGAGTATGGGCATTTTTGGAGTATGTAAGTGATTTTGTCATTTTTTATTTATTGTGATTTGGTGAAGGATGTTGAATTTTTCTTGGGTTGAGGAAGAATGATGTGGCATCCCACATGGATCCACATCATCCTCTTCTCTTCCCTCTCCTATAAAAGTGAAACTCCTTGCTTGTTTATGGTTGTTGAAACTTTGTTATTTTCCTCTTGGGGGCACATTTTTGGTTTTTGTTTCTTTTGGAGCTTGTTTGAGGAAGAGCTTGGAGTCTTTTTGCATGCTTATACTTGTTGCTTTTGGATTGCACTTTGACATTGTGGAAAGCTTGTGAGCTTGGAACAAACTCCATTATGGAGAGGTAGGAATCTTGAACTGTATTTTTAAATGCTTTCCTTCTCTTGCATGCATTTTTGAATGGTGTTTGTGTTTGCATTCTTGGCTGGTTGGGTAGAATTCTTAGGGAAAGGTGTAGGAGAAGACTATGGGGATTTCATATGGGGGAAAAAGGGATTGCCAATGGCACAATTTTCTTGTGGAGGGAGTTTTGGTTTGGGATCCACCTTGGAAAAGAAACTACTTGCATTTCTTACTATGGGGGCATAAGGGATAAAATTGGGGGCATAAGGAGGGGTTGGGAGATATAAGGTTTATGGGGTTGATATTTTTATTGGCGGTATGCATTTTGGTGGATGCCCAATTCTAAATTAGGAGGCATAAGGAGTTCCCCATAGTCCTTGCTCTTGTTGGCTTGCTTGATTAAGCCTATGTATTGTGTGCATGTTTTCAAATGAATTTGGGAACTACTGTTTTGTTGGACTGTGTATTTTATTGTTTGTATGCAATGTGAAGAATACTTGTTTATTGTGGAAGAAGCCTTGTTGCCATGTGTTGATATTCATGCTCCATTTCAATATGGTTGGGGCTCGAGGGCCAATGGGGAAGGATGGCTTCTCCTTTCTCATTGGATGTCTTGGTTGGGTGGAGAGCATTGCCTTTCCCCTTTCTTGTTGTGATCAAAGTTGCAAAGAAGAAGAAACAAGCATGCTGTTGTTTGGAGGAAGAATTTCACAGTTTTACAGTCTTTTCCCTTTGAGTAATTCAATGTAACTTTCCCCACTTTGAGTGGATGAATGTATAAATTTTGTAATGTGAAGTTATTGTGTTGAGGATAGAAGATTGAATTCAAATGGAGAAATGTAAATGATATCCTATACTTTGTATTTTGAAATTTGAAACCAAATCAAATTGGAAAGGAGATCAGTTGTAAAGTTATTTGATTCATCAATAAAGGATGGCATTGGTTCTTTTAAATTTGTATGGTAATGTATACTAGATTTGTATTGCTATCAAAGAATGAGATTTTGTTTTGAAAAAGAATAAGAAACAGTGTTGTTATTGTATGTATTGTAGCTTGAATCAATTAGAAAGGAAAGTAATAAAATTGTATTGATGATCAATGAAGGATTGCATTCCTTTCTCAAAAGTGTTTTACCTTGTTCATATGCTATCTTCTCCATTGGAAGTCTGAGTTTTTCTTGCAATGAGAAACCTCTGTTTGGAATGTTGAAAGAAGAATGCATATGGAATGAAAGTCAATGTTATTTTCCTTACAAAATGTATATTAAAACTGAAATCAGAAATGTAGTTTCATTTAGAATTGGATGGATGATTTAATAAGCAATGTATTTGACTAAGTTAGGAATCATATGCACATTTAAATGACAAAATGAAGATTCCAATGTAAAGGAAACAATTCATTGTAATATACTTCATCCTAGCAATTCACATTTTAATAAAAATGAACAGTTCATTCTTGCACTAAACAATAAGTTATGAAACATTGAAAATTAGACTTAGTATTACCTAAGGAACTCAAATTCACTATAACAGTCAAGAATGAATCTCCAAAACTTAATGAATTTCAATTCAGAGCTTGCATAATCATTTTTCCGTCTATTGTCGGAAAAATGCAACCTTGAGTAGATTGGATAAATTGACTTCCCTAAAACACTCTAAACCCTCCCTAGAATACTCCTCCATGTCTATTTGACATGTTAAGCAAAGGAGGAGTTCTAACTTTATCAAAATCATAAGTTGGAAATTGCCAGTTTTCCAAGTAAAGGCGTGTAAATGATTTTTACAAAATTGACCCTTAAAAATTCATCAAAAAGTAAATTTGATATTCCCTATGCAAAGAGGGCTTTGAGAGCTTTCTGAAAAGTCCTCATTTTCCCAAAACTGAGCTTTCTAGCTCAAGTAATGACACTTTGAAGTTTTTGTGCCTTGATAAGAAAGTTTACGAAATTTTTCCCAGCGGGCCCGCAACCCAAAAATTTCCCATCAAAATTGTCCTTAGACATTTTTTTGAAATTTTGGGCTCGGAAAATTTTCACTTTTCCCTCCACCGGCCCACAGCCAATCAAAGGGTGCCACGTGTCCCCTTGTGGCTATGGCGGAGGCGCGGGTTCTTTTAAACCCCTTAGCTTTTTAAATTTTGTTTGGGAAAAATTTCCATGTTGATTGTGGCCCGCAGCCAATGAAAACATGTCACATGGCACCTTGGGGGTGGTGGCGGGGGTTTGGGAGAAAATTTGTTTTTGGGGCCTTTGGAAAAAATACCAAAGGAGGAAAAATGAGGGAGAATGCAAAGTGCCAAATCAGCCTGTTGCCCCACCCTTTCTTTTCCTTTCTTTTGGCCTTGTGCTTAGGACCTAACACGTGTCCCCTAGGGATCTACGGGGGCACAAAGTGCTTTTTGACTTTGAGCCATGCGTTGGGAAAATTTCCCAATGCCACCCCATGACCCGCCAACTTGCCCAAATGCGCTCCTCCTCCTCTTGCCACATGTCCCTTTGGGAAAATTTGACCCCAGAATTCCACCCACTCATAACTTGAGTTCTTCTTGGACTAAGGAGGACTTCTTTATAACACTGGAAAGGTGAGAAAATTTCCTATCAATTGGGAATGGTTTAGGGAAATTTTGGAAGCATTAAGTATGAGAAAAATCTAGTTGAATTTTTGAGCCTGTTAGAGAGCAGGCATGGGGGTAAGATTACTCCCTGAACCTAACTAAAATATGTAACCCTAATTTTGGAACCCGGTGAACTTGATATAAGTTAATAAAGGAAACTTGTGTTATGGTAAACATGTTTTATTCCAGAACCTATTAGTGAAAACTAATGTCTTGCAACTTAGTTATAGACACTTCAAATCAAAAAAATTATCCCATAATTTTCTAGCTAACCCTAGGTTGTTTATTAGGTCTCAAGTGGTTGTTTGAATGGGCACTACATGCACCGCTAGAGGAAAGTGTGACCGAAGTGGTGGTTAGTGAGGGAGTGTAGGTCGGATGAGAATGGTTGTGTTTGAGATGGAGGTTCGGTGAATAAGTGGCAATATTAAGTCCCCATACATTAGATTAGTGTGAAGGTGGGGAGGGCCATAAGGAAAAACCTCACCTATGCAATAGTCATAACCAGTCTTGACGCAAGTTTCCATACACTTGCGAGTGAGGAACGTGTCAATATTGTATAGCGTACTCCCCCAGTGAGGCATCCCTCTAAGGGGTCAGTAGTTGATATGTGGATAGTGGGGATAGATGACTCGCTAGAAGATGGGGAAGCAGGTGAGTCAGCGGTAGAGGTTGTGGCGGTAGTAGGGATAGTAGTTTTAGATGTGGTGAAGTGGTGGCGGTCTTGGTGGATGGGATTGTGGATGAAGGTGACATGGGCATAATGATAAATGCCTTGATTATTCTGAAGTACATTATTGGGCCTATACATCATGTTACAGGTCTTAAAAGGTGATGGGTCGGTCGGGATGGTGTAATTATGTCCTTTGTGTTCAAATTTGAGGTAGCGGTGTAAAGTCGAAGGGACACAACCCATGGTGCGAGATCCAGGTCAAAAAAGCATAAAATTATACTGAAACTCCCCTTATAGGATAGAAAAGTTTTAGGATAGTGTGGGGACCCACACAAATATGGAGAACAATGGTATCCATGGTAGAGGTCATGTTTTCATTGAAGGAGCGCATCATAACTGGGTTACCATGCATGTAATTGGTAGGTATGTGCATTTGGTTATACGCATGGGAAGAGATGATGTTAATACTAGAACCACCATTAATCATAATGTGTCGTATGTGTATATTATTGATATGGATGGAGATGAAAAGAGTAGGATCAAGGTCCTCAAACTCAAAGGGAGTGATATATTTATCTCGAAAAGATGAGGGCGGCTACCTGGCGAGTAGGTGGAGGTGTAGAGGAGGGTGACAACTTAGTGAGAGAGGCTACATTATGAGAGGTAATGATGGAGGTTGTGGGTGTAAGGTAATTTGGTAAAACCTTGATAAATTAAAGGATCTTCATGAGGGCTTGACGATGTGACTCAAAGGTTTGGATGAGGTCATATAAAAATATTTTGAGGGAGGATTGGTGTAATTGTTTTAGCATTGTGTGATGTGTGACTCCATTAGAAATAAGATATGTGGGACCTCAAATTGTGACTTTGGGTGTGGGTGCAGATGGTATGTTGGGTATAGGGTTGGTTAATGGGATAACTTCCTTTTCTTTTCCTTGTCTTTCTAAGCGCGGGTAGCAATGTGTACCATGTTAATCTCAAATTTAGGGGGTGGATAAAGGATTTATGGGGTGGAGATACTTTGGTTGCTAGGTAGGTAATGGAAGAAGATTTGGGGAGATTGGCAAAGGTGTAATGGGGTCCTCATCTAGAAGATCGTCAAAATAAAAATTATGATCAGGAGGAAAAATTTGGATGAGAACGGTTTTCAAGGCCTTACAATTTTTAACATCATGTCCTAGGACACGATGATAGACACAAATATTGGTCTCTTTAAACCCTTTTGGTTTGGGTTTGATAGGATTGTAAGGTCAAATCCATGGTAATGTGACGAAATTTTCTAAGAGATTAGTTAACATATTAATATAGGACCCTAATAGATCTAATGGGAGGTGAGTGTGGGTTTGGGTATAGGTGTGGTTGATTATGGAGGAAGAGGTTTTACAAGAGGGGGAATGGGTTAGTCCACTAGTTTATTATGTGGAGTGGTCTTAGGTCTTACGAGAATCTATTTGGGTATAGGTGGGGTAGAAGAGTTGGTGATCGAAGGTTTAGTTGGTTTGATGACCTTATTAGAGGGTATCATATTCTTAGCTTTGGGTTTTATCTTCTTGGGAAAAGGTGACACGGGAGTATGGGATGTAGAAGGAAAAGAAGATGGTGGAAGAGGAAGGGTTACCCATGGGTGTAACCGAGTTGCGATGGAGGTGGCTGGTAGAGGTTGGGTAGAAGATGTTTGTGGAAGAGAAGAGAGTGTCATGGGTAGTGAAGAAGTTATGGAAGGTAGTGGTGGTATGGGTGGTAAGAAGGTCATGGGTGATAGTGGGGGTTGTTTGGGTCGCTTAGGTATATTAGAGGTTTGAGATGAGGAGGTGAGCTGCTACGTTCTTGGTTTACTGGTGGAAGAAGGTTTCTTGGCCAAGGTTGAGGGGTGTGATCCTTGGATGGACAGAAGAGGTGAAGGTGAAAACGGTGTGGTAGGTGAGGTTGGTGTATGAGGCTTAGGAGGCTAGGTCTTATTTGTAGGTGCTGGAATAAGTTTAGTGTTGGTTTGGGAAGATGTGGGTAAATCTAATTTGATGGGTGGGTGAGTAAGGTTCAATGTCGGCATGACTCTTATGGTAGTGATGGGTTTAGGTAAGGGAGATGATATAGGCGTGGGTAGGTGTTTGGGTATAGGTGTGTGTTGGGTTGTGGGTGATGACATGGAAGGTGTTCCAATAGCCATGGTTGTGTTTGGTTTGGTTGCTTGAAACACTTTTAGATAGATTATGGAAGTGTTGGTGAGTGAAAACCGCATTTGGGTTGAAGCAAGGAGTAGAAGACATCCCCAAAGTAAGGCTCTATCAACATAATCTAGAAATCATCCAAGCATGATAATGGTACTGCTTCTTGTAGGTGGAGATGATGTGGATCAAGTAGCAATCCCGTAAAACATGTTCAAGAAACAAGGAAATGGCTAGCTTCAAACTCTGTGGGTAAGAGAGCTGGAAACAGATCAACAAGATCTCGAGAGTCGATGGAGAATGGTCATCTAAAGGAAAGGGTATTTCTATAGGATCCTCAGTGGTAGAGGAGATGATGGGCTAGATGAGGTGGACTCTCCTTGTGATGGTGTAGGGAGTGGACATATATCCCCATGAGTAGGATAGGTGCCACTGATGACTTCTTGGTATTTTGAGGGGCTATAGGATGAGTGCTAATCATAGGTTCTTCCATGGGTGAAGGATAAAATGAAGGGGTTCCTCATGGATGGTGGAGTAGATGAAATAGGTTCTGTTTAGGTAGGGGAGCTCGGGCTAAGATTTCATCTATGGAAGGAACTTGGGGCAATTGGGAAGCAACTAGTATGTCCTCAAAAATGGCATGGACCTCACAGACATTACTATCATTGGTTGAAGTGTCACCAGTTTGGTTGGAAGATGGGGCATGATTAGGGAATGAATTTTTGAATATATGTAGGTTTTGGTTAGCGGTGCATTTGGGTTATCCAAGACTAGATCTCCATTGTCTAACATTTCTTGGATGATATTATTAAAGGTGATGTAGTTATCATCACTATGACCTTTGACACAATGATAGTTGCAAAATTCATGTTCTTTATACCACACGGGCATGGGGCAATCAGGGTCAAAACTAGTGTGTGGTTTTATAGGTGGAAGGGTAATGACACCAGCCTTAATAAGCTTTTCCAAAACAGAAGAATAAGGTTCTCCTATTGGGGTGTACTTTCATTGTTCTCATTTGAACTGGAAAGCTTGGATAGGAGAGAGATTAGAAGAAGGTTTGGCTTGGTTTGATGGGTGAGAGGGTCCGCCTTGAGAACTATGGTGTTGGTAGATCCTTTGGGTTTTGAATAGTTGTTTTGGGGTTTTGAAGATGAAGAAGCATCATTTGATTTGAACATGATGTTCTTGTTACGTAGCTGAATTTTCTTCTCTTCGATAGCATGAATCTCTAATTTTTGTGCCATGGTGAATGCCTCATCAAAGGTGCGGAAGGTATGCACCTATAGGGTTGGTGAGATGTGTCTAGCACAAGCCTAAGTAAACAACTCTATGATCTCAGTTTGAGGTAACTGAAATGTGAGTTGGTTAATTAGGTTGTGCTAATGAGTGACAAAGTCATCAATAGACTCGTCGTCATACTATCATGTCGAGTAAATATCAGTCATGGTGACTTTCTTAACAATGTTGATTGAGAAGTGGTCTAAGAAGGCTAGGGCTACTTGATTAAACACGTAGATGGAATGTTTGGGTAGCCCACTATACCAATTTAATGCAAGTCTTGTTAGGGATATTGGGAAGGTCCGTAGGATTAAAGAATCATCATGGGCGATCAAGTAACACCCATGTTTGAACGACCGCAAATATTGCTCGGGTCTTCTTTACTATCGAAGTGGTTAAATTTTTACATTTCCCAATGTACAAGGTATGGAAAAATAGGAATGGATGGATGAATGGGCTCATTATAGATTTTATTGTAGGTGAGCTAGAAACTGATGCTTCTGATGTTTGTATCCTTTCCAACATTAATTTTATGAGGTCATTAGTAGGTTTTGATGGAAGGGCACCTCTGTTGTGTAAGAGGGCTAGTCTTGAACATGCGATGTGGATGGTGTCCCGGTGTATGGTGATGCCTAATAGGAAGGTTGAGAGTAGGGGAATGACATAGAGGAATATACATATAGAATGAATGCCGGACAAGATAGGGGGTTGTTGATAATATGTATATGTAGGTGGGGTTGTCGCGGTGATGCTAGTAGTGATTGGGGCCATAGGCTGCGGGATGGAGAGGATAAGATTTTGGAATGGGGTGGGGTCACCGACACTATGGGTAGTTTTGTTGCAATAGGTATGTATGAGATTAGGGGATCGGATGGGGTTATAGTTTGGGTGATCAATGAAGGAACAATAGATACTACGGTGTGGCCCGATGTCGTAGATGCAAGGGTCATAGCGGGTGTAGGGCCTAGGCTGCGAAACCATAGCGAGTAAAGCAGGTGAAGGTAATGCCAAATTAGTAGGGGCTGATGCAAAAGTGGGGATAAGGGCAGGAGAGATGGATACGGGCATTCCATATATCAATTGACCTAAGGAATCCCAAGTGGAAGAGTGGGAAAGGTAGAATTGTAAGGTGCGGGATTCTGATCGAGGAGTCGTGTGAACTCCTCGTTTCCTATGGCAATGGTGGTAGGCAGGGTTGGATCCATGGGTGATAGGATAGAAGGGGATGAAGGACTAGGTGGGAGTGGTTGATGAATGGCATGGAATATAAGAGTGTTATCCTAGTTGTGAGTCAACAACATGTGAATGAATGTATATCAGGTGATGTTGTATTCTACAGATGACATAGAAAGCAACTAGGAATGAGAAAAATAGGTATTTGTAGGTGGATTTGGGCAATGTATTAGTTGAGAATTAGCACAGTAATGACATTGATTAAGAATGACCGGTGACGGTTTAGGGGTAGCGAGGTCGATTCTTATAAGAAAAGAACAATTTTACCAAACGAGGAAAAAACTAATGAATGTCAGATAGGTAAGCTGTATGATGACTATTTATCATAATACAGAGAGTACAAAGACTCAGAGAAACTCTAAATAGTAAAGAAAATGAAATAGGTGTCCTTTGGGAAAGTTAACCAAAAGGATAGAGAACCGATGGCGGTTAGGTAAAATTGATGATGGTCGGGTGTAAATCGCGCCGATGGATAAACCGATGTCGATTACCGTAAAAATTTGAGGAATGCCATAAAATTTATTATTGTGAAATGAGATCAGATGAATGATCAACCCAGAAGTTTGAAGATGATATAATGAGGTTCTAACACCCTTAGAAGAATTTAGAATACTCCAACTGTGATTGTGGAGTGTGCAAGGAAAAATAAAGAAAAATGGAGAAACATATCCTCACACCTCAAAATACACATCAATCAAACACTAAAAATATGTTATCAACAAGTGATTTTAATGTGTTGAGATTATGCTATTTAGAAGACTAACTCATGAATTTAGAGTAGAGTTTTTGGTGAGGAATTAGATCTAAAAGGAGAGGTTTTAGGTTATGCTATGGTGTGGTGAGCCGTCCTCGAGGTAATGATTGGAAAGAAGTAACTAGATGGGTGCCCACTTTGTCGATCCATTAATCGTGTGATCATTGAAAACTTCTTTCGAGTGAGATATTATTTAAGAAGATGTGTATTTTTCAATTTTGTGTTGTTTGGCTAGATAGATAGATAGAGAGAGAGAGAGAGAGAGAGAGAGAGAGAATGTGATTTTTGTGATTCTTTGTGTCAACCATCAACTGGGCATGACTTCCAGCATATAGGTTTCCCTCATTTTAATGTGAGCTAAATGCAACATACAAGGATGAAATGCAACTGATTTTAAACCCAAATCGACAAATTACATTCAATGAAGAAAATGATGAACATGTAGGAATGTTCTCTTTCACTACTTATGTGAATGCAAGAAAGAAGAAATGGTTCATTTTAAGCACCAGAAAATAGATGTTGTTTTAGACAATTAGAAGAAGAGATGATTACAAAGGAAAGGGATTTAGTGTGAATACATTTAGAAAATTAAAAAACACACCATATTTACCTAGGAATGAAGAAAAATGCAAGGAACCCCATATGGGTCCCACCGGCATGCCAAAATGTTTCACCATTTTCTTTACGTTTTGGGAATGTGACAAAATAGATAAGGGTAAGGGCCAAGGAGGAATACATGTTATGTTGGTTTGGAGGTTGATGCATGCATTCTGACTTCTTGATCTGATGTTGACTGTGAGAGCTTACTTTTGGTTGGGAGAAACTACCTGAAATAGAAAACAAGACCACCAAAGAAGATTTAAACAATATATGACAGTGGATTGCCTAGCATGTGCTAGATCCGGGAAGTGTGATACTTCCTAGAAGGCTGTCAATCCACTATTTTATAAAACAAATATGAAATAACTGAAATGTGTACATAAACGAATCTAGTGCTAGTATTTTGATTTGGGTACCTCAGATCACTATTAGCATCGATCTAATTAAATACTAAAAACTTTGTCGGTCAAGGTGTTTGGGTCAAGTTGTATGTTGTCCGGGTGGTATGGAGGTCACAGACGGGGTTATTAGCGAGGGTTGGGTAAGGTATTTGGGTTGTTTTGGTAGGTGGGTGGTTACTGGTTTACATAGTGTTGGAAAAAATAGAGACTAACATCAGTCAAGGTATGACCAATCACGGTTAGGCGAGTAATCCGATGACACTTATGGGTAACTAGCATCGGAGGCGGGTTGATAAGATTGATAGGATTTGTTAGTGGGGTTTGAGCTGAGGTTAGGAAGAGATGATAGAGGGCATAATGAGGTATGTGGGGATCTTAGGAACACTTAGAAATATGCAGAGGTTGGGTATAGGTGGTTTTATGGTATGGGTGGAGGAATGGTTGGGTTTACAGGAAAGTAAATGGTAGGGGAAAATGGAATGCAAGTAAAAAAAAAATAAAGAACAACAATAAAAGGACCTAATAGACTGAAGTAGAAATAGATGATGTAGGTAAAAAGTATACTTACTATTATGTAGGTCCAATGGCTATGTGGTGGTGATGATTGGTTGGTGGGATGGAGCTTGGTGTCATAGTGATGCTTCTTGGAATGTCACCGTGAGTGTAATACCTTTGGATCTGTCCTGGTGTTGGCTATGGATGTCTGTAGGTATGAAAAGGCTCTAGGTATTCCTTACATGTAGTTCTCTTCTCATCTCTTTGATCTTAGAATGTGCTAACCCAAAAATAAGGTTGCTAAGGTGAATAAATGGTAACCAAAGATGGTTCCTAGTTGGTGATGTTAGTTTTGGGATGACGGTGTTAGTTAAGGTGGGATTCCCTAGGTTTACTAAAAATGGTAGATCTTGCATCATTTGGGTCAGGTTCATTCCTTTTTCCATGGATTAGAATGGATGTTATGTTGTTCATGAGCAGGAAGGTGGTTAGATGAATAATAGGCATTGATTTTTAGGGTTGGACCAAGTCTTATTCATTTATGGAAACATACTATGAATAGGTCTAGTGTGAGGTGTCTAGGTTAGGTGTCCATTCATTTAATTAAATTAATTAAATTAATAATGGGGTGAGGATGGATATTAATTTAATCATAAATAATTAAATTAATGTAGGCTATAAGGATCATGGTTAGGTGAATGTGTTTAAGTTGGTTATTCGAAAGGGGACTAAGGGGAGTGTGACCCAATTTTGGTGTCTACACTAGGATTCCTTCTTGAATTGATTAGGGGTAGTTTCAATGATGACCTCTCACCATTATAATCCTATTAGGTAGGCTTGGAAATGTGTTTCATCTCCCCTTGTAATGTCAATAAATTTTTGTCATGTTATATATGTGGGTATGGATGTTAGTGTGAACGTATCATGTGATGTTGAGTTATCCTGATTGATCCCATCTAGTGTTGCGTACCAAATAATGAAAGAAAAAATTATTCCGGTAACTTTACTATTGTAGTTGTGTGCCAAAATTATGGGCATTACACCTTAGGAATTGTCACACAAATTTATCAAAATTATTATAAATCCACAATTGTGACCCCCATGGTGTAGTCATTTTTATGCCCTTCCCAAAGAACAAGGAAATCCCATATGCATTGGCCTATCACCCGAGAGGGTCTTTGGGCTCTCACCCAAGGCACACACGGGTGTCGAGTCCCTACTTTATGTGAGTTGTGTGAAAATTCATTATTTACGACAAAAACTTAAGTGAACAGATTAAAAAGGATCCATACATTCATCTTAGAGCTCAGAATGCTTGGACCAATTTGTTCATTCATATAAGAAAAACATTATAGAACATAGATCTGAATCATAACAGAAAATAAATGCACAGGGGTTTACACCCACTCATATGAAATGTACATATAACCATGTAGTAGAACTAGAACCACACATATATTCATATTAAGCATGTTGATAACCACATTACATTAACTCAGGAAATCATAGATTCATATGATAATGCAGACTAATGTCATGCATCGAAACTAGAATTAGGCCCTTCATAGTACAAATAAAAATGTTCAAACCCATCCCCTTAGTACAACATACTCCTACAAATCCTCTAAACCCAACCTATGGAGCTCTCCCAGTATTCTTGCATGGATTTTCCTCTTTCTCCTTCTATATCTTTTTCTCTGTTGGGTACTTGTATTTATAGCATTTCTCAACATCTTCAAGCCTTTGCGGGATTTACATACCTATTGCCAAGTTTCCAAGGTGGTCCTTCATGGGAGCATGCTTCTTTAGGCTCAATCTCTCCACTCTTTGCAATGATGGCCTTCTAGAATCTTCCATCGCAAGGTATATTCCTTCCTAGGCCACCCTATTGCCAGGATGACACCTTATCCACTCCACATGCACATTCAAGTCATGCTTTCCTTGTGTTCTGTCTGATATGCCAAATATGGCTAAGTCCCAAAACCCTTGCTCTACCTTGCGCATGGACCACTTGTTCTACTAAAATCCTCTTAGAACCATGTCCTACACGCTTTCCCCTTGTGTGCCCTTCTTTAAATGGTTTTGTGCGCCCACGTGTTTCTCTTTACTTAGCCAATAAATTAGGGGCCCAACATCACCCCACACTATGCCTATTCTTCACTCTTGGAAACACCATTTCAAATAATAAAGAATGAATTTCCTTGAATCATTTAGAGAAAGAATACAGGAATGAAGAATTTTGGGGGAATGAAAGAATGGGGAAACTATGACTATTTTTGCAAGAGAGAGGAAATATTTTGCCAAGTCTGCCTCTCAATTTATTCCGTATCAACCTTACTCTGCCTATTGATAGAGTTTTCGACTAAGGAGCTCACCTCTTCAAAGCTTAGCCCTTATCCTTGGGCATCCTTTGTTTTCACAATCCCCTCTAACTATATTTATAAATCCTCAAGCACATCCATTCTTTGAGTGATCTAAGGATACAACTCTTTAAGCTTTGTTTTTGATTGAGAATCACTATGTCTCAATAGCCTCTGATTTATTCTCAACCTCGGCTAGAATTTTGTCTCTTTCAGCCCTATTCCCCTTGTTATTTTCTTGAAACTCCTTGAGCTCCACCTCATGGGTGGTGACCAGGATACTTGTCACTCTATCTCTATTAGTGCAGTTGTCATAGCTAGCCTCAACGACTTGGGCGGTGGATTTTACATCCACGAGGACTTTCTTCTGATCGCCTAAAATTTCCAAAACCTTCATCTTGTCCTCCTTTTCTCTGCGTGCCGATGCCTCTTCTGCAGACTCCAAGGCTAGTGGTCATATTTCCATTGTGAGAACATGAGTTAAATATTCTAGGCATTGCAGGCTTGATTCATATTTCTATGTGGGTGGTGTCAAGTCTAGATGCTTCAAGATAATGGCACTCATGATCATCTCCACCTTCTTGGAGACTTCGCGTACCCTTGCCTTCTCTTCCTTTAATTCACGCCTTACCTGAACGTGAACTAGTTCCTCATGTTTTAACTCCTTAGTTATTTTTTCCATCTCCTATTCCTTATTTTCTAGCTCTGCCTCTAGAAACTTCAATATGTCATTCCTTGCAAAAAATTGGCCTCTACTTCCACTTTGAAACTTTATTTAGTGTGTTGAAAATATATTTGTCTAATAGCCGGTGATAATTTACCAAGGGGTTATCACCTTTTGACTCTAGTACCTTCATTATTTCCCCTTGGCTCACTTTAAATTATAGTTCATCGATGTTGGACTCAAATGCCCAAGAAATACTTTTCCTTGTTCGAGGGTATGCACCTTCCTCATCAAATGATGCCATATCCAAGAGTTGCTTCGTTGGAATGGTTCTTTGAAAGCACATGCGCAACACCTTGTTCGGATCATCAATATAGCCCATCCTCTAAACTTGTGATACTTTTGTGCTTTTTCTCCCAGAGTGCACACTTAGGAAGCTCACAGCCAAACTAGGATCCCCTCCCATGCTGCCATATTCCTTTTCTACACTTCCCTCCTCTACTTCCTTCATCACTAGGTCCATGTTGCGTTCCATCTCTTGCTCCACTAAGTCTTTAATGATCTTGGCTAATTCCTTCTCCATGGCCTCATTTATCTGTTCCTTAGTGAGGCTTGGGGTCCTTTGTTCTTTTGTGACTTCCTCACTTACCCCTCTATCCTGAGTATCTTCTTCTTCCTTGTTATTCTCCCTCTTGGCAAAGATGTATTCATTTTATTCTTCCTCTCCTTCCTCCTCTAAGTCATGAACCTCATAGATAGGATGGTCCTCACCTCCTGGTTCATCTTCATCATCATCATATCTCTCACCTCTATAGGCCTCCAAGATCTCTGTATCCTCCAAATCATTTTCTTCTATCACCTTCTGCTTCTTCTTCTCCTCCTCCTCTGGTGACCTCTCCTAGGTGATGGGTTCCTCATGCTCCGGTGCTTCTTCCTATGGAGTCTTTTCTTTCACTAGAGACTTATTTCTCTACGTATAAGTATTGGGCTTAGCACTTTTCCCCGAAATGCTTACCACTTGTGTATCCTGATCACTTAGTGCTTTCTGCCCCATTTCCCTCTTCTTTGGCACGGGATTCTTTCTACCTGTGGGGCCCTCAGGGATGGATACATCATTTTCCAAGTATGTTCCCTTTTCAAATTGTGGCTGATGTGAAGGTATATTCTTGCTGCATCCCTTTGAGCGATTGGAAAAGTCACTAGTTTTATCATTTGTATCTTGTGGGAGACATATCTCTCCATGTATGCATGCTTCTTGGGGTAAAATAACTTCCTACACAATTCTTTATGATCTTGATCTAATTCACTAAGGTCAAACCTTAGTCTGTTAGCATCTTTAAACTTGTTCACCCCCACTTGGAAGTATTGCGCGGTGAAAGAGAAGGGAAGCTTGCACCATGGGCTCATTGTTTGATCTGTCACAACCTAAATCGCCAATGCTTGATGTGTTGATATACCATGAATTCTGCTTCTCCTTGCACAAGCATGGGTAAATTCTATGGAATTATCCATTCTGCCCCAAACGTGTCCCTCATGCATTTGTACCATTTCTCTAAACGCTCCTTGTGAGTGGATGTCATGGTCTTACAATTATATTTTGTGAACCTCTTCGTGGGCGAAGGATCCTCTTCTGGGTACTCCCAAACAAACCTTTCCAGCCCATCGGGCACTCCGATTTCTGAGAAGACAATAGTGAGGAGGATGTTGCCAAATAATATTTTTTTCCCTCCCTGCACACTGGTTATGATTTCATTTGTAATGAAAGTAGATAAATTGTAGATGGTCCCCTCAGCTATTTTCTAGCATACATTAAGCCATGCCTTGTTCACCTGCATCCATCTCTCTTGATCATTAAGCTTCATAACCAAGCACGTGCTCATCCTCATCACATGGTCTAGGATCTTAGTGATGTCAAAGTATCACGACCCTTTCTTGTAGGCATACACGAGATACTATCTCCTTGATGGCCTCCTTGTCGCTCAAGTCATCATCTAGAATCTCTCCCTCATAGGTAAGGCCTGTGAATTTTGAAATTAACTGGGGAGTTATGCGCATCTTACATCCTACAAAATAGAAATGATCCTTGTGCACATGTGACATTAGCCACTGGTAGAGGCACTCGGGATTTCTAAAGTATGGTAGTTCATAAAGTTGTAACAACCCTGCCTTCTCCATCTTAACCTTTACCTCGTTGTTATAAATGGGCATGCCTTCTAGCATTCTCTTGTTGGTTGGGTACACCAACTCCAAGGCCATCTCCTTCTCTGTTGTAGTTGTGTAATGGTTATAATCACTCACCATCATCTTCTTTAGGTGTGATTCCCATTCTTTTCCTGGTAACACCCTATCTGGGTACTGCATCTCTGCATACCATTCTTCATTTGTGCTCTTGATGGCTGTTGTTTTTTATCCCTTGCCCTTTTGTTTCTTCTTCTTTTATGAGATGGTTGGTTTTCTCGGGTGTCATCTTTACGACTAGTTTTAGTACTTATAACTTCTCCTTCTTTCTCTACTTTACCACTATAACCAGCCCCAAGATCGATCTTTGTGGAAAAATCCTTCTAACTTCGTGCCCTAGTCGCCAAACCCTAACTGGAAAAACCTTTCCACAAGATGGCGCTTGCTTACTTAAATTCTTCACGCTCATGTACTCCTTTCCTATGGGTTTGCAAATTTACCCTAGCTATGCACTTCAGATATCTCTAATGCTTCCTTCATCATAAAGATCCTGTTTTGGATGCCCTAGTTCACAAGAGATTTCTTCCCTTCGTAATCGTAATTCAAATAATGAAGTGCTCGACCTCTTATTTATAGTTTTTCTCTTTTCCTAGCATTAAATTATCTCTCACCTACCACTTTGTACTTTGACCTTAAATGTATCCTTTTCCACTAATCCGGTCTTAAGCACCTTTACTTGCGCATCCAATCTTGTGCAAAAACTTCTACAACCTTTGGCACGCCAACAATCCATCCTGATAGAAGACTCTTATGCACGTGTTAACAGTGCAAAGGAACTTCTTCTGTCCACCTGATTTTTTCTCTCACCTACCTTTATTTGTTCCTATGATCCTCTCTATATGTGGTTTCTCTAAGGCTTTCTTGACACCAACCATTCACATCCATCTCTTCTCTACGCGCCTATTAACCTTACGCACATTTAGTTCTTTTAACCGGGCCATCTACCGCAACTTCTAATACCAACACACACTTGTATTATAGGCCCATACTTCGCATCACTCCACCCCACACTAAAACATATGAGTGATCCTCTATGCATGCATAATGTTCAAAAAGTAATGTGGTTACTAGTGCACATGGCATAAAACAAAACAACGAAAAGGAATGAATACTTTAGAGAAAGGGAGACACAAGAAAAGAAATGCATTAAAGGAAAGTCTATTCTAACTGGTAACACTACCTTATTTACAAACACCAAGAAGACTTATTTATAGTAGGGATTCACCTACTTCCATTGAAGTGTCCTAGTAATCTCATCCCATTTAGTGCTTGCAACTGGCATGCGCCTAAATCAAGGATGTACGAGATGATGTAAGGGCCCAACCAATGGACTTTTAACTTCCCAAGATGGTGTAGAAACTTGGAATCATATAGAAAAACCATATTCCCAACCTCAAACTTATTGTTCTTGATGTGACAATCATGTCATGCCTTTTTTTTACTTTTTCAATCTTCTAGCTCCACTTGGTGAGTGACCATCTTTCATCCAACTGCATTAATTTGTCAATCCTTTCTTCCAGTGCTTGCTCATTGGCTAATCCTCTTACGTGCACTATATGTAGTAAAGGTAACATGAATTCAACTGGTAGGATAGCCTCCATGCCAAACACCAATTGAAATGGTGTGGCATTATTTAACTTCTTGTAGGTTGTCATGTATGCCAAAAGAATGACTGATACTTTGTCATCCCAATCTTGTCTACCAACATCACATATCTTAGTTAACACATGAATAAGTATTTTATTAAATTCCTCAGTAGTTCCATTTTATTGAGATTGATAGGGGGTAGTCTTGTGATGGGCCACCATAAATTTTAATAATAGAATCCTCACCATCTCATTGAGAAAGTGCATACCTCTATTACTTGTCAAAATTAATGGGTGTCTATACTTGCTGATTATATTTTCCCATAAAAATCTAGCAGTTGTAGCCACTGTACAATCCCTTGTAGGTGTTACTTCTTCCCACCATGTCAAATAATCAATGAAAGTGAGGATAAACCATGAACTAGTCCTTCACGCTTTCTTTGGTGAGATTGGTCCTACAAATTTGATAGCCCATTTTTGAAATAGTTCGATGCTAGCTATTGGTCGCAAAGGCATTTCCTCCCTCTTTCCAGGCTTACGAAGGTGTTGGAAGTGGTCACAGCCTTGCGAAACTCAATACAATCTCGGTAAATGGTTTTGACCAAAGCCCTATGAGTAGAATCTTCTGCATGGTTGCATTTCCCACATAATGTCCTCCTACGATCCCACCATGCACTTCTTCCATAATTGCAATGTGCTCATGTTCTAGCATGCATCGGCGTAGAACCTCATCACGGCCTAATTTTTATAGATCTCCGCTAATCAAAATGTAAGGTGTGGTGCGTATGGCCAATTATTTCCTCTCCAAGGCCTTCATTCCTTCCGGTTCCATGCTTGTCTTAAGAAATAATGCAATGTCCTCCAAATCCAAGGGTGTGCGTCGTAACCTAAATAGTTGTGCGTATGGCATAGTCTTCTCAATGCTCTACATGTCCTCCCCTGAGTCAATCCTAGATAGATGATTGGGTCTAGAATTACTCTTTCCTGGGTTCACAACCACAATAAACTCAAATTCTTGAAATAACAAGACCATAGAAATATTTGCCCTTGAAGAAAAAGCTTATTGAATAAGTATTTTAATGCCATGTGATCCGTGTAGAATATAAATGGTGTTGCTAACAGATTTTTCCTAAACTTATGCAGTATGTAGATCATGGATAATGCTTTGCGCTCAGTAGTTGTGTAATTTTTCGCTGCTGGTGTTAAATTTCTATTAGAAAAACACAAGGGGTGATCAACAATCCCTTCACCAAGTTGTTCTAGTATTACTCCAATGGTTGTGCTCGAGGCATTAATATGAACATGGAAAGGCTTATCCTAAGACAGAATCATAGTATGGGCATGGTGATAAGCTTATCCTTTAAAGTATTAAATGACTTCTACTGCTTCTCTCCCCAAAGGAAGGCACTCTTGTGTTTAAGAAAATATTCTAAGGGCGTGGATATCCCGACATATGCCTTGATGAACATTTTGTAATACCTGTATGCCCAAGGAATCCGTGCACTGCTGCTTAGGTTAGTAGTCTCCGCCAACCCCACGGTGACATCAAATTTGGTAGGATCTACTAGTAATCCCTCCTTACATATGATGTGCCCCAATAATGTTCCAAATGGGGTAGAAAAGACACATTTCTTAATTTTGAGGGATATTCTCAACTACCGACATCTCTAAAACATTAATCTTAAGTTATCATAGTGGTCCTTCACTAGCCCATACCTTTGTCCAATCATCCAGATAGACTTGAAGAAATTTATGGATAAATTCTTGAAATGCCTATACCATAATGCGTGAGAACACAACAGGCACATTCTTCAATCCTAAGGGAATGACCATATAGGAAAAACTTCCCCACTAAGTGGTGGATTTTTTTGCTCTTAGTCCTCCTTTGCGATCTGAACCTGGTGGTACCTTGAAAATCCATCCGTGAAGGAATAGACTTCGCATCCGTCCACTCCTTCCAAAATTTCTTTAGTGAAGGGGGTTGGAAAAGGATTGATGACACAAACCACATTCAACTCCCTATAGTCTACACAAATCCTTATCCTTCCATCCTTTTTATACTAATGACCATTGGACTTACCCACTTTGATTCTTCAACAACTTCAATGATACCCGACGCTATCATCTTATCTATTTATTCCTTGACCTTCACACATAGGTTAGGATTCATTCGGTATGGTATATTCTGAACCGGTGAGCACCCTCCTTTAACTTGATCCTCATTTCCCCCAAGGAATGGTGAATACCTTTGAGCTCATGATACCCATGAGGGAATAAATCTTAGAACTCACATAACAAATCAATGATCTTAGAGACCTCCTTCTCCAACCAATAATCCCCGATGATGGCCTCCTTAGGTTCCTCTTCTATACCAATGTTAACCTTTTTTTTATCTTTAACGACTCATAGTATGCTCACGCTTGTGCATCAACACTATCTATCACTTCACGTGTCCCTATAGAATGGTTAACATCCAAGATTTATGCTTCCTCCCCATCAATTACATAGACCATCTTCCCTTTTTATTTTTCCATGCACATGCCATCAAGTTGTATCTCTTCTAATTCTTCTTCCTTAAAGTACACCTTCAAACCAGGTTCTCCTAGCAACTCTTGTATTCTATCCTCAACCATAGCATTGTCCCCTATTGTAAGGAACTTGACAACATGTAATGCCTTATCCATTAATGCCTTTGTACTCGATATTCAAAAACTTTAATGAGATGAGCCATCAATTCTTGGTAATTACTAGTTTGGCGGCATATTTATGAATGGATATACCATGCATGCACACAACCTTGTAGAGTGGAATACATCTTATGTACCCATAATGATGGTGGAAAGGCTTCATGTACCTCCTACCCGTGCCTTTTCACATGCTTAGATATGAAATCGGGTAGCTTCTTTACAATGGTAGTCTTGAATGGCCATAGGCATGTTGTTCCTAGAAAATATTACAAAGAATGCGATTCCTACCTCGCGTAACTCTAGAAGGTTATCCTAATGTGTAGCCCACTAGTGCATTGTAGTCTTGAGTAGGCTATAATTGAGCATCCCTCTTCTCTCGTCCTAATTTTTTTACTGAGCTTCCATGTCTAGTAAGAAAACTTGAGGTATGCCCATCTAGATTAACTTTGTAACTTCTTTCCTCCTACACACCGAGCAAACGTGCCTTGTTCACTTTTGTTCTGAGACCCCCTCAACTATTATCCAATTAACTTATAGGTCCCATGCACCCAATTTTCACACGCCATACTTGTGGTATCACTGATGCAGACTAGGCATCCTCAAATTGGATAACTCCTTTTGTAGGGTGAATTATCTCTGGGTCTTTGATGGAGCGCAAATAAATCATATCAAGGACCTCTTCTCCCAAAGGTTCATTGTAAGGTGCCAACTTCACATCTGTTAGAGGGATGATGACCCGCTATTCCTTATTTTTAAAACTGATATATCCTTTTTTGAACCTTAGGTCAACGTTATTCTTATAGCACCATGGGTGCCCAAGAAATGCTAGAAAATTATCTTCCTCGGTGAGCACCAAGACTTTGAAGTCTCCAGTAAACTTGGCCCCCTGAATGGTAAATATTGCATCGTTTAATACCCCAATGGGCATTGCCTTAGTTTTTTCCATATACAACATATATGAAGATGTCTACAATGCGGGCCTTCCCATTTGATGCCATGCATCCAATGTAAGAACATTGACTTCTGCTCCCATGTCAATTAATATGTTTCTTAGAAGCCAACCATCCATAACCATGTTTAGTGTGATCCCTTTATCATAGTCATGGCTATTGGGGGCGAGGTTTGCATGTAAGACCTACCTTTCGTGATCCACTCTAGCACGTGACATCTTTTCTCATAGCCATTTTCATAAAAATGGAATAATATTCTCTTTCCTTAACATTTTTCATACTTCCTTAACCTCATCTAGGTCCTTTTACGGAGCCTAAACATTTCTTCTTTTCTCCTGCTTTGCTGGACTACTCTTTTAGAAACTGAATTTCTCCTGTAAACTCTGAATAACATCCATTGTCTCTTGATATACTTCCTTAGTGGGCGGGGTTTGAATACTTCCCATGCTCCACTTTGCCTCTCTTGAGACTAGAGTCTTTTACCTTTGTACTTCTTTGGTGCACACAACTTTTTATCATGTTGTCACCGAACATGTTCTAACCCCGATTCACATGCCACTCTAGGCATCCACCGAGTGTTAGCCTTCTTTATACTTACCATTGCAGGTGCCCTTGCATTTCGGGTGTTATTGGCTCATGTGTTCAAACAACTCGGGAACTCCTCATACTTGTGCTTCTTTGCACGCCGCGAGCACTCCAATAACTCCGAGACACTCATGCCTCGTAATGTTCTATAGATCTACGATTATAGAAGGTCCCTCATGGTAACTCACTTCCATCTCTACGGTTACTAAGGCCCCATAATCCTCCACAAGAACCTCTTCTATGTGCCCTTCCATCTGCATGTCCTTCATAACGGCGGTCATATTCCTTGAAACCACTGGCAAGGCTACTCTAGCGCACACCATGATCAATGGCCTCATGGATATGGTCAATAAGCCTACAATCCTTAGTATCATGGGTCATAGAGGTGAAAATATTACAATAGCAAGACACATTCTTCTAAATCTCACGTTGCAACAATGGACATCTACTCACATCATGGTCCCCATGACAAATCTCACAATCTACCGTTATGGCGCATAATAATTTCTGGGGGAAACTATCTTTGGCATGCCCCTCTACTTCACAATCTATACACCACATTCTAGTGCAAGTCTCATGAGCTGATTTCGTAGATAATTTTTCTAGCTACTTAGCCATAACAATGATTTGAGCTTCCAGAAATAAACTAACACTAGTATCAATGCTCCCAATAGCTTCAACATGTAGAGAAGCTTCTAATGCCTCGCGTGGGTTTGTGAAATTATTATGTGATAATGCCCTTCTAAATGGTGTTATCAACCCTCTAAAAACCATTGGGCATGTTGTGAAGGGTGAATTTCATATGAAAACTTTGATAGGAGAGTTTTAAACCATGCATCATACTCCCGCACACTCTCTGCCATTCCCTGTTGAATCTCCTTTAGAGCGTTGATGCTCTTCTGCTCAAACTCAAGGATGTGGAATTCTGCTAGGAAGGCATTTTTCAACGCAATGTAATCTACCACCATCTAATGGGGGTCATACTTCCTATACCACCTATACACATGCCCTTGCAATGTCGTTGCAAATTGACTGGCCTTCCATTCTGGGGTTGTGATCCCCTTTGTGTGCCATATTAATTCACACTTGTGAACATGATCCACAACATCCTCTATACCCTGGTAGTTTGGAAAGTGTAAAGACATTTCAAATATTACTTGAGGAGGTGGGAAGCCCCTGTCCTCTTGATCCATTAGGTCCTATGCCTCCCGATCCACCGCCTACCTCTAGACCCTCATGTGGCCGGAATGGGCCCGACGTGGTCGTGCCTCACTGTCCCTAATGTCCTACTGAACTATGTGCCAATGGTCTTCAAGATAATTCCACTACCAGATGTGTGTCCTATACCACTCCTTGACATATTTCCCAAACCTTGTGTATTTTCCCCTTTCCCAAAAATTCCTCCTAATGGAATGGTATGTGCAGCCATAGAAGACCCAAATGAGAAATTATATCTCTTGGGTGCTGATCGGTCACTCCCATTAATACCAAATAGGTTATCAATACTCCTTTGATTTAGAAAACCAAGCACCAAGGTCCAGTCACTAGGTGGGTTTAGATGCACGCCAACGGGTCTTCTTTCTCCACATGAAAAAACTCTCATCAGAATCTAAAGGGGTCTCTCTCCTGCGCTTACCAAGATGGTGTAACATAGACTTCTCAAGTTCCATGTCCTCTACGTGAACCTCAAATCCTTCATGCAATGTCTACCTCCATAGATCCATCACACTTGCAACCTCACGTTATCTAGTAATTTCCTTTTCACGTGCTTCACTATACTTGAGTTGTCTCTCTTCCCTTTCATTTTCATCTCTGCAATGTCTATCATATTCTTCCACCCTAGCTTCCTCTCCTAGTTCTCGAAGGGTTTAGCTAGCCATTGGAAATGCCTCTAAACTCAAAGTAACGATCAATATATTCATTGCCAAAGGAATAACACATATAAATGATCCTCTAGGCTCCCTCACAAACTTAAATTAAACAAATTCCAGATAAGAGTACGTAGAAATGGTGTATTCGAGTGTATCTAGCCGAAATCCCCCACCAATAATCCAAAACATGAGTCCACATCAGATCTACATCTTACAACCTTTGGTAATCATCTTGGGTCCATACATGCACTTTATAGTACCACTTGATCTGGAAGCATATGTTGAGAGAAATTCATACAACTCTACTTGAGAAGCAACAAAATAAAGTTTCATATAACTCGTGGTATAGGTTCTCTTCTACCCATCTACGTGCATCAAACTCAGGTCCAATGTTGAATTTCTGAGTAAATTTGTCCTCCATGATATTGAACCATGTTTCAACACTTTCCAAGGTGAAATGCTCTGTCATCACACAATACAAATACAAATATGCATCTTGTTTCTTACAACAACTTCAAAAAGAGGTCTCAATAATGGAACCAAAATGTAGTCATTTTTATGCCCTTCCCAAAGAACAAGGAAATCCTATGCATGTTGGGCTATCACCCAATGGGTGCTCACCCAAGGCATGCACGGGCGTCGAGTCCCTCCTTTATGTGAGTTGTGTGAGAATGCAATATAAAAGATAGAAACTCAAGTGAACAGATTGAAAAGGAACCATACATTCATCTTAGAGCTCAAAATGGCTTATAGACCAATGTGTTCATTCATATAAGAATAAAATTATAAAACATAAATATGAATCATAATAGAAAATAAATTCATAGGGTTTTACACTCACTCATATGAAATGTACATATAACCATGTAGTAGAATTGGAACCACACACATATTCATATTAAGCATGTCGATAACCACATTACATTAACTCGGGCATTCACAGATTCATACAATAATGCCGAAAAATGTCATGCATCGGAACTGGATATAGGCCCTTCATGGTACAAAGAAAAATGTTCAAACCCATCCCCTTAGTAAAATGTACCCCTACAAATCCTCTAAATCTAACCTATGGAGCTCTCCCAATATTCCTGCATGGCTTCACCTCTTACTTCTTCTATATCTTTTTCTCTCTGTCGGGTGCTTGTATTTATAGCCTTTCTCAACATCTTCAAGCCCTCACGAGAGTTACAAATCCATTGCCAAGTGTCCAAGGTTTTCCTCTGTAGGAGCATACTTCTTCGGGTTTGAGCTCTCCACTCTTTGTAATGATGGCCTTATAGCATCTTCCATCGTGAGGTATATTCCTTCCTATGATGCCCCTGTTACCGAGGATGACACCTTATCCACTCTGCATGTGTAGTTGAGTCACGCTTTTCTTGTGTTTTGTCGATATGCAAAATATGGATAAGTCCAAAAAAAAATTCTTTGCTTTGGCGTCGCAATTGTTCTACTAAAACCCTCATAGAACCTTGTCTTGTAGGCTTTCCCCTTGCGTGCCCTTGTTTAAGATGGTTTTGCATGCCCACGCATTTCTCTATACTTAGCCAATAAATTAGGGGCCCAAAATGACAAGTCACCTAATTAGTTTTCACTAGTGTCCTCATTACACAATTGTATACTAGTTATGAGTCAAAATTTATGTAATTCGGAGGGGGTGATTATATCCATAATTTTTAGGATCATATCTCATAGATTCATAAAAATAAAAAACCAAACCTAATAATTAAGAAGTGAAATTTATAACAAAGAGACCTTGAATTATATATGCAATGAAAATGGAGATGTCAAAGGTAGAATATAAAATTCCTTATAAAATAAGAATGATCAATTGAATACTACATGTACCTTTATCAATTTGTCCCACTCTTTGAGTAAATAAAACCTAAATAATAATATCAATTTACACAATCGATCTGATTTTTGACAAATCATACAAATAATTCAATCTCTTACACATGGAATTAGTTATTTATCATAATATAATAATTCAAATCCCAAAATGTAGAAAATAAAATGTTAATAAATACAAATAACATTAAATTTTGACAAATATTTCATAACTTTGTGTTTCATAAGAAGACAACCCATCAAACTTAGATACTTTGTGACCAAATAAAACTTCTAACACATAGAATGATTACACATATAATATAGTGAATACTTACTTTCTATCCAATATCTCATTTGACACTATAAAAATAATATAGAAATATCTCTTGGCCTAAAATTACAAGACCCTTTGAGCTATGAAACATTATTAATGAAAATATGATTAAAAAAGATAAATTCTACCCTATATACTTAAGCTCTTGTAGATACCCAGATTCGGCACTTTGGCACTTGATGATGTTATTTTTGGCTTATATATCTTACAACATACATGTACACAAAATCATAGCTAAAATGAATTATCCTAATCTATCTTAAGACTTGAAATATATCATTCTTTTTCATAGACACCTATAATAATACCACCATCAATAAAAATCCCATCATGTCTCTTGTAAAAATAATTCTATACTTTCACCGAGATTTTTTTGTAATTGGAAAGAACCATATAATAGGTATAGGATCTAGTGTTCAATCTTATCCTTTTTGATGTTCCTATCTAGGGCCCTCCTAACAATCAATTTTTTTCGGGTGTTTCTTTATTCCCCTTCTCGGGTCAAATTTACTAGACATTATTACTCATGTAGTCATATAAATAAAAATAAAACCCACTCATTTAATCACTTTGAAAATAAATTACTACTTAAAAATTACAAGGTAGATGCTTTGTCTTATCTTAAGTAAATATTTACTAATATTCCAAATTTCAAGAGCACGCATTAGAGCAATCCCTAAGTATGTCTTAAAAACTTTAAATATAGACAAATAAATTTTAAGAAAACTCTAGATCACCTCAAGAAAATTCAAAGAAATCATTATCAAGGGATAAACTATAGTTTCATAAATGTACTTACATGATCAAAATTATACTTTGAATTGGTGGATAACTATGTGGGTTTAAAGCCTCTTCAAAGTAGTGTTAAGTAGGTATTGTGGGGGTGAATCAACCCAAATTTATCACCCATTTTTATAGGTCTTTCAAGGAGATATATAGTTTGAAGGGAAGAACAATGATGACATGAACATTGATGTTTATATATAGTGCTCATAAGTGAAAAGAGAAGATTATATAGATATAAAAGTTCACTATCTTAAATTTGTGTGTAGATATCAACTAGATAATTATATCAAACTCTTTATAAGTTTTATTGGGTGATTATATCCTCTTGAGTGATTTTTACAAAAATATTTTAGTTATAGTTTTAGGGATGGAGAAAACATAAATCATTTCTATCTTGATATTTCATCTTCACACCTATGTGAATCATAAGTTACAAATGGCTAAATGCACTCATCTTCTTATAAATTTATTATTTGAAACATTACTTAATTAGTTTTTACTTATCAATAATGTTATTTGTAGTTTTAATTCTATGTAAATATTTATTTATAATATAAATTTCTACTATTTCTATATTCTAATACTAATTAGAGAGTAAACCCTAATAAGACCTATTTTTAGCGATCTTGCAAATCCTTCACAAATAGGGCTTGTTTCTCCATGTTTTTCATCATTGGTCTAATATTTGGTGTTCTACAATTTACAATTTATGGGATTAAAATATACAATCTACATTCAAAATCTTGAATATATAATAATTTACATTCCATAGGAACTTATACCTATGAGTACCCACTGAAATTACTTCTCTTATGTAGGAAAATACCTAGTGTGGATCCATATTCTCAATACCATTATTAAATCATATTTTTCCCTTTATTTATGATTATAATGTTAGTAATGATAAAAACATACAATATTAATGATAATAATATCTATATGTATAAATAAAATAGGAATGGTATTGATTATGTTTATGGCTATCAAGATGAATGTGATAAACTCTATAGTGTAGAAGTAGCAAACCTTCACCCATGCCATATACTATATTTATGTATATCAAGTAATATATGATCAATCATGCATCCCTAGTAATGGTGTGTTTAATAAAGAAGAATTAGATATCCCATACTATAATCATGTCTTGACCTTTAGTTATGGATATCAAATTGTTAGTGATCATGAATGTATGACTAGTGATAATGATTATGATGATTATAATGAAAATTATAGTGATAAAGGAAGTGATGCATGGATTTTTCTACCTTCTCTAAATTGTACAATAAAATAAGGTCATAGTGGTATTGGAGAAGCTAATTCTTGTCATCCCGGGATAAATCTAGCGAGAATAAAAATTACCAAAACCATGAAAGTGCACAAAAAGTAATTCAAAGCTTCATTATAGAATGATGCAGGTGATGTAAAAATAGGAAGAGGAAACATTAACTACTACATAGATCAGTGATGGATGACTCTCACTAATTGATAGTGGTAGTAGATCTGATTCCACATAACCGGTAAGCTAACTAAACACAATTGGTACACCTAAGCAAGCTAACACAAGTATAAAGTTAAAACAAGTGTAAGAATTATCTTAGTAAACAAATAAAAGGATAAATAATAGCCTACACTAACACCCCCTATAAGCATAGCTTAAGTGGGTAGAAAAGGAGGTAGGTCTAAAAAAAAAAGGTCGATGAGGTATTCACGTACAATAAATGAGAAAAAGGGAACACCACAAGGTACCCAAAACTAGTACTAATAAAGTAGAGAGAGAGAAAAAAAAATTCTGCAAGGAATCCAAATAATCTTGGCTCAAAACTCATACAATGCTGAAGAATTTTGGTGTGTATTGTGGTTTGAATTCACTTTGCTCAATCACAAAACTATAGAAAATGACCTTGGGATCTACTATAAGAATTCCCCATACAAGGAGACTATCAATGGAGTGATGTCAAAAGTGTAAAAAAACACCAAACATAATTCAATCAACTACTACAAATTATTGTGCCACGATCCAAGAAAAATAACCAAGGAAACAAGTTAAAGACACAAGATCCAAAGAAATAGGAGTGTCATGATCCAAAAACAACCAAAGTAACAAAGAAAGGACACAATATGTAAAGAAATAGAATTTCCATGATCCAAGATGTAACACCTTAGAAAAATTGTTATATTTCTCTTTTGCATTGTAAGCATTGACATGTGATTTTATTGAATGAGGTATGTTACTTTGATTGTTAAAAATCATGCTTGCAAGGGATAAACCATTTCTACCCTTGGATTCATTAGGCTAAAACCATGTTGCTTTCAAGAAACCATTTTCACTTTTGATAGGTGAGTTGTAATATGGTTATAATGGTTGCAAACTTATCTCTTTTTTGACTCATCCTTGGATCAATTCCATTGATCCAAGGAATGTTTTAAATCTCCTTACCTGATCTGAATGGTAAAATAACATTCAGAGGTTGAGAGACATAATAGACTGAACTTTTGTATGTTTACAAATTCTTTATTGTCTTGTAAGATCGTGCCTACATTTTGTTGTATGTTTTGTGATCGGATCTTCTTGATTGATCTTAGCGGGATGCTTATGGCGTTAAGTGAATTGGGGCCTACTTTAGGACTACTGAGGAAAATCTAAGTCCTAGACCTAAGAGATATATCCTAATGGGATTCTAAACTAAGGTAGATGTACCTATTTTTCTAGCTATGTCTACTATATTCGGGACAACATCCTTTTCTAAGTTGCATGTCCTAAATTGAGGGAACCACCTAAGGTAATGCTGGGCTATTTCTAATTCTAATACCTTATGCTATATGGTTGTAAGTTATGACATAAGATAAGGTGGAAATTACTTATTGAAATGTTTTTAAACCTAAGGTCTTATCCTAAGCTAATGGTACCTATCCTAAACTAATGAAGTGTGGAAAGGGGACCTAAGGTTCGTATGGAAAATGGGAGGCTAGGTGGTGGTTCCTAAGCTATTTATGAGATTTTATTTTTGTATTAAATGCCAGTGAACTACCAGATTAGGTGGAAGCATGAAAATTTGGTAGAACCTATGTGGAGTCTTCACTAAAGTTATCAATGCATGTAAAATTCGAATTAGGATTCGCCAATTCTAGATGGTGGTGGCATGGAGAGATAGGTGGGAATGTGAGAGTAAATGGCATTAATGAATCTTGATTTTCATGAGAAAACCATCTTGGAAACAATGTGGGAGGATTTTTTGGGGGTTGTTTGGTCTTGCATGCTTTGCAATTTTTTCTCTGCATGGAGCTATCTGGTTCTTTGAACCAGTAGTATGATTTTCACTTTATGGCTATTTCTAGTTTCCATGGTCTATTTTCAATTCAGGGAAAGTATATGAGGCATTGGGGAAAGAGATGTTTTTTTGTTGATCTTTCTTGGAGGAGAAGAAGAGTTGGAAGCTAGCTGGAAGTATCCTTTGAATTGGCAGAAGAACTATCAGGCATGATAGGCTCTACCCATTAAGATTTATTGCTTTTCTCTAAATGTTTCATTAAAATAACTCTGCTCTCATGAGATAAATGGTTATCTATTTTTTCTTGGTTATTTGATTTCATGTTGAAGGAATCTCTGTGATTTTTGGATATGAATCCATTGCATGATAATGTTGGTTTTGGTTGTTTTCTCTCTGAGTAAGTTCAATGGTGAAATGCATATAGAACTTTCGAGACTTTAGTGTTTTGATTAGAATTTGCATTCTGGACTATCTGCCTAGAAAAGAGCTTGAGTAAATGGTTTTTGGTTTGAGTTTGAACTGGAAGTCTCTTTAGAAATATTCTCTTTGATGCATCTTTGAGTTTGAAAAAGTTGTAGTACTTCATCTCGGACTATACTGTTTACTTTGAACATGAACTTGCATGAAAACGTGTAAGGATATCTTGTTTTCCTCTGTTCTAGGTAACCCATGTATTTTTTTAACTGAAAGTATTTGATTGTTTTGAAATATGGGTGCATGACCTTTTATAAAACTATATCTTGTTTGTGAGGATATAGTACCTCTGGTTTGGGACTGTATTGTATACTTTGTTCTTCTTTATGAGCTCGAACTTTATGTTTTTGATGGAGCTATGAAAGTTATTGTAGTTGGAATCTCTATTACAGTTCGAATTCATGGGGAATGTAGAATTTTTTTGACTTTAAACTTCATGTTGGGTTTTTGTATTCTCTATCAGAACCTTTTTGAATGGATTTTTGGGTTTTACAAAAAGGAGTTGAACATTCTTTTAAGCTATATCTTGTTTTGTGAAGATTTAGTACTTTTGCTTTGGGACTGTATTGTATACTTTACTCTACAGTATGAACTTGAACTTGTGTTAAAACAAAGATGAATGGATGAATGTGGATTATGGAATTGTATGCGTCCTAGATTTCTATTTGTATATGAACTAGGTTAGTATTGGTATTTGATGTTATTGATACGGTTTGAGTTCATAAGGAAAATAGAAGTAATGTTTTCTTTAAACTTCACGTTTGGTTTTGTATTCTCTTTTGGAACTTTCGAAAGAACTTCTATGTTTAAATGGGATTTGGAATTCAATTGATAAAACAATGGTGAATGAATTCTAGGTTCGGATCCTTTCTATTGAGTTTCCTTTAACTTTTGGGAAGTTAAGTTCTATTTTCTCAAACTACTCTGTAGATCGACTCTCTTCCATGTTGTTAGAGTGTTTACCATCCTAGGCCTGTTTGACTTCTTGAGTTTGGATCTCTTCCCTTTTGATCTTGGATGAGGTAATGAGAACTCACTCTCCGAATCGGTTACTTCTTTGTGGTTGTTTAATTAAACTTGTTACTAGTTGACTATGGAAAGTTCTTGGGAATAGTAGAATGTTCAGGCAACTTTTGGGACTGTCATTTTTGGTACAGGGGAAAACCAAATCATCCCCGTTTGATCTTTCTTGATCTTGGATAATTTGTATAGAATCAATTTTCATGTCGATTCGGGAAGTGTACAGCTGAGTCTGTCATGTAGAAAGGAAAACGTA
This sequence comes from Taxus wallichiana var. yunnanensis, assembly GCA_018340775.1. NCBI lineage: Eukaryota > Viridiplantae > Streptophyta > Pinopsida > Cupressales > Taxaceae > Taxus > Taxus wallichiana. The sequence goes on from CM031236.1 coordinate 266,043,644, forward strand.
ATCATTTCTAGTCCGTCGCTTTTTGAATGAATGAGTCATGTGTCATTAGAATATTTTTTCGGATGGAATCCTCTCTTGTGCACTCAATAAATAAATATAGATGGACACGAGTAAGAGATAATCCTTATGTAATTCTTTCTTTGATTTATGAAATGTATGGTTTCGATCACCGAGTGATATCTCCAATAATGTAGAATAACACATAAGGCTTGCAAGTAGGATGATGACTGACCGCTTTTGTTTCTCTCCTTCTTAGATTGGTTTGTAATTCTTGTTATCAGATGTTGTCTCTTGAATGGTGAATCCTTTTATTGGTTTCCTTGACTAATACAATTATTTAGGTAATTGGTTATGTACTTTCTAAACTTGATTTCTATCTCTTAGATGAATGGTGAATCGTGGATAGTTCATATTGATTCTTCTTCTTATTTATTTAAGTTGTAGGAAGAATCATCCTAAATATGTACTATGTTGAAATGAAATTTTCTATACATGATTTCTAGAAACTTGGTAAAACGATAATAAGGTTTTTGGTTCGGAAAGTAAATCTTTTTGGTTATATAGTAAAGTTAAATTTTGTATTTCAAATTCAGAAAGAATTATGAAATGATTAAACGACAAGGGCTATTGTTTCATATAAATAATTAATTGTTTGGGACAATACTTACACCGTTATAATGTAATAGTTGCTTTGATTACATTATGATCTTTTCTTAAAAGTGAATTTTGATTTAATATTTGTATTTCTTTTATGGTTGTTATTACTTATGCTTATCTCAGATGATACATTAATTTTTTCATTAAAGCAAAGTTGTTTTAATGGAAAAATTAGTGGAATGCATTTCATTTTAATGCTTAGTGTTTATCATGCTCGGTTTAGTGAACTCGACTCGTCTTAGCAATTTTTACATATGGACTTTGTAAGTGATAAAAGATGGAAAAACTGTTATGCTATATTGGCTGATGTAAAGTATGTCTCTTTTGTAAAAAATTTCGATTCATTCATGAGTTGTATTGAAAAATAAAAGTTATATTCTTCTATGATATTAATGTTGTTTGAAATGTAGTATGCCTGAAATGCATAGTCTTGTAAAGTGTATATTTTTATCATGATGAATTGAAAGGTTTGGAGACTGACTCCAAATTGTTGTGTGAATTATCTTGTACTTTTTACGAGGGAATTGGAATTAATCTTGTTGATATTCTTCATAATCTGTTTGTATACTTATTACTGTTATCATTTAATAAGTTGGATTAAGGGAATAGTTCAATCTCCCTTACTAAGATGTAACTTGCTAAGTTGCATAATATGATGTTCTCTATCTAAACAATTATAGTATAATTATGGAATTTGTATTGGACATACAATTAAACTATATGAATTGTGAAAGATAAAAAGGGTATGATAACCCTAACATTTAATCATGTAGAGGAAGACTCTTCCTCTTTCAAAATAATGTAAAACAAAAGGAATGGTGTTTATGATCGTTAATCATTGTACTTCATTTCCTTGAAGTCTACTCTAGCTGAACCTATGTGGACGCTACACCATCTTGAATAGTAAAGATATATTAAACTAACCTTATGATGTTTGTTGCCCTGTTTTTGGATAACTGCTTGTTATGCCGAGTTAATGAAAATAAAAGAATTCATGAGTTAATAAAGTTATTAATATTAATCAGATTAATTATGGATGAAGAACTTAATGAATATTAGAATTAGGGGTTTGCAAGGTTGCTACAATCTGAATCTTAATAAAAATTTAATTATGAGTTAATGACCACCTAGGGGTATGTACATCATGATGAAGTAGTTCTAACAGATGTTGGAACATGCCAACTACATGACTATACCTTTGAGAAGACTAAGGAATTCTCGAGGATACAGTGTTGCAGTTGACATGTGGCAACACCCTTCCATATTTTTTCATCTCGATCTACACACATCTAGACTTGAACTTAGTTTCTCTCTAGGTCAAGTTAGTAGCATGATTAGAATAGGTAGTATATTTCTATGACTCATGACTCAGGGTATCTAGGCACATTCGGTCAACTTAGGTCGGTCAAGTATGGCCATATACCCTAAGTCATTGTGAACATCTCCTATAACAAATTATGTCATGCTAACCTGGGTTAGGGTCAAACCTTGGGCAAGTGGACTGATAGAAGTTAGTAAAGACCATTCTAGATAATAGTAGAGTGAGGTGAAGGATGTATTCCAAATTGATGAGTATGTCATCTAGGAATAGTAACATGAACAATATGTTGGAAATATTTGGCCAAAGTATCGCAAGTTGCTGGTTACATTGTCCTATGTCACCTAGTTTAAAGAAACGTGATGTTAGATGAATATTGGTAACAAATATTCAGATAGGTTCTTTAAATAGATCACTCAGTACCTAGAATAGGGTAGGAAAACCAAGTATACATAGTATACATAAAGTATTCTATACTTAAAGACAAACATGAGAGATCGGTTAGAAACCGAGTCATGAAATGAGAGATTGGTAATTTACCGAGTCATTTACAACTGCATATGGTTATCTGTTATGAGATTGATTGGCATGGAATGTGTGTTCTAAATGATGTTTTATTTAGAACATATAACATTGTGTAAAATTTTTTCCCTTGTTTCTAAAGTCTAAAAATGGGAATGTTACATTTTGGTATCAGAGATAAAGGTTGCAGATCTTGGACCTATTGTGTCCATAATCTAATAAAACATAAATTTTCTTGTTAACGAAAATTGTTAGAACAAGAGGAAATGTTGCAAATAATCCTCCACTCAAGGAAGGAGCAACAACTTCCCAAAACTCGATGAGATCCTTGCTACCTTGTTGGACACAAGGGATCGTTTAGTTGTACTTGAACAACAAGTAATGGGAAATGAGGAGGAAGAAGATGCTGGTAATAATAATCAGCCACCTCCTGAGGACAATGCCAATTTAGGTGTTGATAATAACAATGTGAACATACCTGATCAGCTTGAAAACAAAAAGGCTAGGTTGGTAGCTGAACTCACTAATGATATAAAAAGGATAAGTCCACCCAAGTTTGATGGCACCACATTAGGAGATGGAGCTGAGAATTGGCTCAGTGAAATGGAGAAGTACTTTGCAATAAGGAATTTCTCGGAAGAAACAAAGGCAATCTAGGGAGCATATCAGCTTTCCCATGAGGCATCTTCATGGTGGGACAACCATAAGGATGAGTTGAATATTGATGAAACTAATGTTACTTGGGATCAATTTAAAGGTTACTTTAGGCAACGTTGGCTACCAAAACTTTATTATGATAAAAAAATGACTGAATTCTAGAACTTAGCTCAAGGAAAGTTAATTGTAATTGAGTATTGGGAGCGGTTTACTAAACTCCTTAAGTATGTACCTCAATATCAAATTGATGAGAATTTTAGGATATGGAAATTCATCATGGGATTGAATCCCATTATAGGAGGAGAGGTGGATGTTCACAGCCCAACCACGATGGAAGGGGTTGTTGAAAAATCCATAAGGCAAGAACAAAAATTAAAGGCAATTTCTGCTCATAAAGAGGAAGTAAGGAAGAAAGTCCCAACTCCTCTTCATCATCTCTTGCACCTAAGAAAGGACCATGGAATAAATTTGGAATGAAAAGTAAGTTTTCAGCTGATAATAATAAGAAAACAACAAAAATAAGTCTCATTGGTAATGCACAAAACAACTTTGTCAAGAATAATAATGAGATAGAAGTCTTATGGAGGTTAGAATGATAACTCTAAGGTTGGAAATAAATATGAGCCTAGAAAGGGACCTATAGGAGGCTGTTATAACTATGGAAAAGATCATTATGCAAATCAATTTCCTTTGAAAAAGGATGATCGTAATCAATAGCACAAGATACACGCTATAGTAGTTGACAAACATGATGAAAAATAGGCCATGCCAATAAAAGTTCTGGGTAAGTTATTTTGCATACCTATAACTATTATTTTGTATACTTGAACCACTAAATGTTTTATTTCTAGTAAATTAGCATCAAAAATAAAAATAAAATATGGAAACATGGACTGTACATTATGGAAACAATGTTGTTCATATAGTTAGTATGTGTCTTTTTGGAGTAGTCCTTGACTTACCTAGTTTTTCCACTAAAGTTGATCTTTATGTTGCACCTTTGGGGTCTTATGATGTAATCATAGGTGTTAATTGGTTAGCTGAACATAAAGCAAAAGTGGACTATTTTGAAAAACATATTAGTTGTTTAGATGACCTACAAAACAACAGAGATTCAAGGTGTGAAACGTGAGATTTATGTTAGGAAACTGTCAGCTATACAACTTAAAAAGGCCAAAAATAAAGGTTGTACCTTATATGCAGTAAAGATTTTAGAATCTGAGGAGAACAACGATGCCATGGAACGATATCCACTATTACAAAACTACAGTGATGTGTTTTTGGAAGAGTTACTAGGTCTTCCACCCAAAAGGGAATTTGACTTCACAATTGAAATCAATCCTGGAACCGAGCCTATTTCTAAGGCACCATATCGAATGACTACTATAGAATTAGTAGAGCTTAAGGAACAATTGCAATAAATTTTTCTAAAGGTTTGATTAGACCGAGTGTTTCACCTTAGGGAGCACCGGTAATTTTTGTGAAAAAGAAAGACAAAACACTTAGATTGTGCATTGATTATAGAATGTTAAACAAAGAAACAATCAAGAATAGATATCCACTCCCTAGAATTGATGATCTATTTGATCAGATGCATGGAGCATTGGTATATTCTAAGATAGATCTTCGATCTAGATATCATCAATTACGGATTAAGGATGAAGACATTCATAAAAAAAAATTTAGAACAAGGTATGGACATTATGAGTTCACGGTTTTACCTTTTGGATTAACTAATGCACCTATAGCTTTTATGAATTTAATGAATAATATCTTTTAAGAATACTTGGACAAATTTGTGCTTGTATTCTTGGATGACATTCTCATATATTCTAAAAGTATTGAGGAACACCATGAGCATTTGAAGATAGTTTTGGAAATTTTGAGAAAGAGATGGTTATATGGTAAGCTATCTAAATGTTCTTTCTATGACACATAAGTGCACTATTTGGGACATGTAATAAGTAAGAATGGAATTGTTGTAGATCCTTCTAAAATTGTAGCTATAATTGAGTGGCCTACACTAAAGAATGTACATGAAGTTAGAAGCTTCATGGGTCTTGCTGGTTACTATAGAAAATTTGTAAAATATTTTTCTAAAGTGGCTGCACCAATAACTTCATTGCAGAAAAAGGATAAGAAGTTTGTTTGGAATGAGAAATGTGAATCTGCATTCAGAACTTTGAAGGAATAGTTAACATCAGCACCTATTCTAGCGGTACCAGACCCTAATGGAGACTTTCTTTGTTGTAATGGATGCATCTGGGAAGGTCTAGGAGGTATTTTGTTACAAAATGATCATGTCATAGCTTACGAAAGTAGAAAACTAAAGTTACATGAGTTGAATTATGCTCCACATGATTTAGAGCTTGTTGTCATTGTTCATGCACTATAAGTTTGGAGGCATTATCTACTTGGTAAATCTTTTGAATTAAAACTAATCATCTTGGGCTGAAGTATATTTTCACTCAGCCAAATCTAAATGCAAGACAACGAAGATGGTTAGAGTTTTTATCTCAATATGATTTTGACATAAATTACATCAAAGGTAAGGAAAACAGAGTAGCTAATGCTCTAAGTCGTAGGAAGCACATTTATGCTCTTATAACATTGAGAACTCAGTTTAAGGATGAAGTAAAAAGTGTTATGGAATTTGATTCTTACTTTTAGCAAGTAAAAACAATGCTTGTTATAGATCCAAATGATGTGAGATATAAATGTTTTCACTTTGACAATGAAGGAATCTTAAGATTTGAAAATAGAGTATACATACCTTCGCTAAATGATTTAAGAAAGAAATTGTTAGCATAATTTCACAATTCACCTTTCTATGGACACCCAGGTATTACAAAGATGCTTGCTGATATAAAACAACAATATTTATGGAAAGGGATGAAAAAGGATGTTATTGATTTTATGACACATTGTTTGGAATGTCAACGTGTTAAAGTTGAACATATGCATCCAACCGGTTTATTGTATCCTCATAGCATACCACAATACAAATGGAAAGTAATAAGCATGGATTTTGTACAAGGGTTGCCTATGTCAAGAAATAAACATGATGTTATTTTGGTAGTTGTTGATAAACTAACAAAAGTAGCACATTTTATTGTTGGTAATTTGAAGGATGATTCTCTTGTTTTGGCAAAGAGGTTTGTACATGAAATTTTTAGATTACATGGAGTACCTGAATTAATCATATCTGATAGAGATCCTAGAATGACTTCAAGGTTTTGGAAAACACTTAATGCAGCTCTAGGAACTAAGTTGAATTTCAATTCTACGTATCATGCGGATACGAGATGGATAGACCGGATGAGTTAATCAAGCTATATAGGATATGTTACTAATGTATTGTATGGATCAACGGTATAAATGGGAAGAGTACCTTCCACTAGTTGAGTTTGCTTAAAATAACACATATCATGCCTCTCTTAAGATGGCACCTTTCGAAGCATTATATAGAAGAAAATGTAGAATCCCCGTTATTTGGGACAACATTAAGGATAGAGAGGTAATTGGACTTAAAATCCTTACGAAAATGGAAAAACAATTTAAAATGATTCGTGAACGCTTGAAAGAAGTAGTAGATAGGTAAAAGAGTTATGTTGATTTAAAGCGGGTGGATAGGAAATTTGAACTTGATGAGAAGGTTTTTATTCAGTTAAACCAAAAAGAGTTCTATAACTTTTGGAAAGGCTACAAAGTTATCACCTCGTTATGTGGGAGATTCTGAAATAGTTGAAGTAATCAACCTTGTAGCTTACCATTTAACATTACCTACTATTTTTTCATGAATGCATGATGTTTTCCACATTTATTTGCTTAAAAATACATTTTAAATTTATCACATGTGTTAAATTGGAATTACTTACAAGTCCAAGACCTAGGAATAATTGTGGTTAAACCCATACGAGTGTTGAAAACTTGCCAGTTGCATTTAAGAAATCATGAAATAAGTCAATGTAAGGTCTAGTGGGACCAATTTAACAAAGAAAGTGCAACCTGGGAAAATTTGGAAGATATGAAAACTACTTTTCCATATTTATTTGAATAGAATTGATTCTGATGACTGATAAAAATTTGTGATTTTATCTTTATATGACAATAAGTCTGTCAGTTTTGGGCAGATAACTATTTATTTTAAATAAATAACTATGTGAATGTTGATTTCTGGAACTTTAAAATTCTGATATTGTTGCAAACATATGATAAGAAAGTGAATAAATTGATTGTCCTTAATGCAAATGGTCAAAATAAGATAATCATCGGGACGATGATTCTTTTTAGGAGGGAAGTATGTAACACCTTTGACAAACTGTTATATTTATCTTTTGCATTGCAAGTGTTGACATGTGATTTTCTTGAATGAGGTGTGTTCCTTTGATTGTTGAAAATCATGCTTTCCAGGATAAACCATTTCTACCCTTGGATTTGTTAGGATGAAATGTTGTTTCTTGCAAGAATCCATTTTCACTTCTGATAGGTGAGTTGTAATCTGGTTATAATGGTTACAAACTTATCTCTTTTAACTGACTCATCCTTGGATCAATTCCATTGATCCAAGGAATGTTTTAAATATCCTTACCTGGTTTGAATGGTAAAATGACATTCAGAGGTTGAGAGACATAACGGACTGAACTTTTGTATGTTTACAAATTCTTTATTGTCTTGTAAGATCTTTTTCTCGTATTCTCGTTAGATGTTTTTGCTCAAATCTTCTTTATTGATCTCAGTGGGATGCTTATGGCATTAAGTCAATTCGGGCTTACTTCAGGACTATTGAGGAACAATCTAAGTCATATACCTAAGAGATCTATCCTAACGGGATTATAAACTAAGGTAGATGTACCTATTTTTCTAGCCATGTCTACTATTTTCAGGACACCATCCTTTTCTAAGTTGCATGTCCTAAATTGAGGGAACCACCTAAGGTTATACTAGGCTATTTCTAATTCTAATACCTTATGCTATATGGTTGTGAGTTATGACCTAACCTAAGGTGGCAATTACTTATTGAGATGTTTTTAAATCTAAGGTTATTATTTCTAAACTAGCCTAAGGTATTATCCTAAGCTAAGGTTGTGAGTTATGACCTAACCTAAGGTGGAAATTACTTATTGAATTTGCAGAAGCACTATTAGGCATGATAGACTCTACCCATTAAGAGTTATTTCTTTTCTCTAAATCTTTCATTCAAATAACTCTCCTCTCATGAGATAAATAGTTACCTATTTTTTCTAGTTATTTTCTTTCATGTTGAAGAAATCTCTCGTGATTTTTGGATATGAATCCATTACATGATAATGTTGGTTTGGTTGTTTTCTCTGTAAGTAAGTTCAATGGTGAAATGCATATAGAACTTTTGAGAGTTTAGTGTTTTGATTAGAATTTAAATTTTGACCTGTATCACTTTTGAAAAGAGCTTGAGTAAATGGTTTTTGGTTTGAGTTTGAACTGGAAGTCTCTTTAGAAATATTCTCTTTGATGCATCTTTGATTTTGAAAAAGTTGTAGTACTTCTGTCTCTGACCGCATCTTGTTTACTTTGAACATGAAATTGCGTGAAAACATGTAAGGATATCTTGTTTTCCTCTATTTTGGGTAATCCGCATCTTTTTTAACTGAAAGTATTTGATTATTTTGAAATATGGGTGCATGACCTTTTATAAAACTATATCTTGTTTATGAGGATATAGTACCTCTGGTTCGGGATTGTATTATATACTTTGTTATTCTTTATGAGCTCAAACTTTATGTTTTTGATGGAGCTATAAAAATTATTGTAGTTGGAATCTCTGTTATAGTTTGAATTCGTGGGGAATGTAGAAACTTTTTTTGACTTTAAACTTCATGTTGGGTTTTTTTATCCTCCATCAGAATCATTTTGAATGGATTTTTGGTTTTACAAATAGGAGTTGAACATTCTTTTAAGCTATATCTTGGTTTGTGAAGATTTAGTACTTTTGCTTCAGGAATGTATTGTATAATTTACTCTACAGTATGAACTTGAACTTATGTTAAAAAAATATGAATGGATGAATGTGGATTATGGAATTATATGTGTCCTAGATTTCTATTTGTATATGAACTGGGTTAGTGTTGTTATTGATGTTACTAATAAGGTTTGAGTTCGTAAGAGAAATAGAAGTAATATTTTCTTTAAACTTCATGTTTGGTTTTGTATTCTCTTTTGGAACTTTTGAAAGAACTTCTAGGTTTTAAATGGGATTTGGAATTCAATTGATAAATAATGGTGAATGAATTCTAGGTTTGGATCCTTTCTATTGAGTTTCCTTTAACTTTTGGGAAGTTAAGTTCTATTTGCTTGAACTACTCTGTAGATCGACTCTCTCCCATGTTGTTAGAGTGTTTACCATCCTAGTCCTATTCAAATTCTTGATTTCAGCTCTCTTCCCTTTTGATCTTAAATGAGGTAATGAGAACTCACTCTCAAGAACTCGGTTACTTCTTTTTGGTTGTTTAATTAAACTTGTTACTAGTTGACTATGGAAAGTTCTTGGGAATAGTAGAATGTTCAGGAAACTTTTGGGACTGTCATTTTTGGTACAGGGAAAACCAAATTGTCCCCATTTGATCTTTCTTGATCTTGGGTAATTGTATAGAATCAATTGTTGTGTCAATTCGGGAAGTGTACAACTTGAGTCTATCCTGTAGAAAGGAAAACATAATCATTTCTAGTTTGATTGTTTTGAATGAATGAGTCATGCATCATTAGGATATTTTTTTGGATGGACTCCTCTCTGTGCACTCAATAATAAATATGAACCTTCCCTAGATGGACACGAGTAAGAAATAATCCTTTTGTAAGTCTTGCTTTGATTTATGGAATGTATGGTTTCAGATCACTGAATGATATCTCCAATAATGTAGAATAATACATAAGGCTTGCAAGTAGGATGATGACTATTTTGTTTCTCTCCCTTCTCGGATTGGTTTGGGATTCTTGTTATCAGATGTTGTCTCTTAAATGGTGAATCCTTTTATTGGTTTCCTTGACTGATATAATTATGTAGGTAATTGGTTATGTACTTTCTGAACCTGATTTCTATCTCTTAGATGAATGGTGAATTGTGGATAGTCCATATTGATTCTTCTTCTTATTTATTTAAGTTGTAGGATGAATCATCCTAAATATGTACTATGTTGAAATGAACTTGTTTGTACATGATTTATGGAAACTTGGTAAAATGACAATAAGGTTTTTGGTTCTGAAAGTAACTCTTTTTGTTACATAGTAAAGTTAAATTTTGTATTTCAAATTCAGAAAGAATTATGAAATGATTAAACGACAAGGGCTATTGTTTGATATAAATAAGTAATTTTTTGGGACAATACTTACCTGGTATAATGCAGTAGTTGCTGATTATATTATGATCTTTTCTTAAAAGTGAATTCTGATTTACTATTTGTACTTCTTTTATGGTTGTTATTACTTATGCTTATTTGTATGATACATTAATTGTTTCATTAAAGCAGAGTTGTTTTAATGGAACAATTAGTGGAATGCACTTCGTTTTAATGCTTAGTGCTTATCATGCTCAGTTCAATGAACTGACCCATGCTAGCAATTTTTATAGATGGACTTCATAAGTGATAAAAGAAGGCAAAAATTTTTATGATGTATTGGCTGATGTAAAGTATGGCTCTTTTGTACATAATTCTAATTCATTCATGAGTTGTATTGAAAAAGAATATTTGTATTCTTCTATGATATTAATGTTGTTTGACATGCAGTATGCTTGAAATGCATAGTCTTGTAAAGTGTATATTTTTATCATGATGAATTGAAAGGTTTGGAGACTGACTCCAAATTGTTGTGTGAATTCTCTTGTACTTTTTATGAAGGAAATTAGAATTTATCTTGTTGATATTCTTCGTAACTATTTGTATACTTATTACTATTATCATTTAATAAGTTGGATTAAGGGAATAGTTCAATCTCCCTTACTAAGCTGCAACTTGCTAAGTTGCATAAGATGTCATTCTCTATCTAAAAAATTATAGTATAATTATGGAATGTGTAATGGACATACAATTAAACTATATGAATTGTGAAAGATAAAAAGGGTATGATAACCCTAACATTTAATCATGTAGAGGAAGACTCTTCCTCTTTCAAAAGAATGTAAAACAAAAGGAATGGTGTTTATGATCATTAATCATTGTACTTCATTTCCATGAAGTCTACTCTAGCTGAACCTATGTGGACGCTACACCATCTTGAACAATAAAGATATATTAAACTAACCTTATGATGTTTGCTGCCATGTTTTTGGATAACTTCTTGTTATGCCAAGTTAATGAACATAAAAGCAATCATGAGTTAATGAAGTTCTTAATATTAATCAGATTAATTATGGAAGAAGAACTTAATGAATGTTGGAATTAGGGTTTTACAAGGTTTCGCAATATGAATCTTAATCCAAATTTAATTTTAAATTAATGATCACCTAGGGGTATGTACATCGTGATGAAGAAGTTCTAACGGATGTTGGCATGCCAATTACAGGACTGTACCTTCAAGAAGACTAATGGCTTCTTAAGGATATAGTGTTGCAGTTAACATGTGGCAACACCCTTCCATATTTGTTTGTCTCGATCTACACACATTTGGACTTGAACTTAGTTTCTCTCTAGGTCAAGTTAGTAGCATGATTAGAATATGAAGTATCTTTCTATGGCTTAGGGTACCTAGGAACATTTGGTCGAGTATGCCCATATACCCTAAGTCATCATGAGTGTCTCCCTATAATAAATTATGTCACTAACCTGGGTTAGGGTCAAACCTTGGGCAAGTGGACTGATAAAAGTCAGTAAAGACCATTCTAGATAACAGTAGAATGAGGTGAAGGATGTATTCCAAATTAAAGAGTATGCCATTTAGGAATAGTAACATGAATAATATGTTGAAAATCGTTGGCCAAAGTATCACAAGTTGTTGGTTGCATTGTCCTATGTCACCTAGTTTAAAGAAACATGATGTTAGATGAATATTGGTAACAATTATTCAGATAGGTTCTTTAAAAAAATCACTTAGTACCTGGAATAGGGTAAAAACCAAGTATACGTAGTATACATAAAGTATTCTATACTTAAAGAAAAACGTGAGAGATTGATAATTTACCGGTTCATTTACAACTGCATATGGTTATCTATTATGAGATTGATTGGCATGGAATGTGTGTTCTAAATGATGTTTTATTTAGTATAGGTAACATTGTGTAATTTTTTTTCCCTTGTTTCTAAATTCTAAAAATGGGAATGTTACACAGAATAACCAAGGCAACAAGGAAAGGACACAATACCCGAAGAAGTAGGATCAAAACCACACCATCCCATATTTTTGAATGGGTGCAGGGATGCTAAAAATTTATGAGTTGTCAAAACAAATACTCAAACAATGAAAAACTAACATTGGGATTCACTAGAATATTTCCCCCAAAAGAGAGACTGTCAACATGCCTAAAAAGTGTCAAAAATATAAATATAAAATCTCTCTACAAATAAGGGAGATATACTACACCTGCTAAAGAAAATAGCTAAAAAGAGAGCATTATAATGTAGATGGTATATAAAGTAGAGCAAGAAGCCAAATGGTGGAGGATCCATTCCTATAGAGTCCTCTTAATGAATGTATATGTTGCTGCCACAAGTGATTATAAATCCACCCCAAATCAACACGAATGGATGAATAAAATTCCAACATATGATTCAGTGTGAAATGCATAATGAGGTAATGCAAATGAACATTAGAATATGTGTCGAGTCAATTGTGTCTAAAAGATGAAATCTCAAGTTTCTCAATCTGAATGAAGTTTTAAAACTCATGTGTAGCTCATGATCCTAAGAAATATTTGAGAAAACAAAAATAGGAGATCTATCAATGTGTGATCCCAATGAAGTTCCTCCTTGAAAACTAATGCCATGGTGAGAATTCCACTTAACATGAAAAATAGGGGAATAAATACCCCGTGAATGTCTATCAATACCTCTACTAGTGAAACCAATAAAAAGGAGCATGCAATAACCAAATACAATGTTATGCTTCTTAGAAGAGACATGCATGTGAGGATAAGTAGGATAAATGAAATGTGTTACTACAATAGGCAAAAATGTAGAGGAACATGCAAGAATAAGCCTAATAGACTCAAGAGCATCAAGAGTAGAAGTAGACTCGAAACTAATAGATAAAAGTTAGTGGGTACAGGAGTAAAAACTACAAATGGAATAGGATCATGGGAATAAGAGCACATAATATGAGGGTGATGTTGCAGGATATCAAGTTTTTGTTGTAGGGATTGTATGAGGTCATCTTTTCCATGAATGAGGGCTTGTAGAAGAGAATTTTACTTCTTGAGTGATCTATTTTCTTCCAAAATTTTACTAGGTCCTCCTAAATGGAATAAATTTTAGAGAAGAGCATCTTGTTCTCAGATCATTAAAGATATATCGATAAAAAAATCCATGATAAATGTAAAAACACAATTAAAAAATAATGCAACATCTAAAGAATATATGACCTTAGGATCTACCGAAAATGTATCTAAAACACTATGAAGTCCTTAATTTTTTTATATCCTAGCTCTAGATCAATATTATGCAAGAAATAAAGAAGAAAAATGTTTTCTTGTGAGGGGGTTTGACCACCTATCAAACCGAGCCTCACCCATTAGTCGGGTAAGTGCAACAAGTTGGGGGACAAAAAGGGGGTCATAAGTGGACGTCATATTGCAAATAACAACATAATATCAACTTGTAGGGATTATTAGCAATACATACACTCAAAATTAGAAAAACTTATATAAATATGAATTGTAGCATCCAAAATATAGTTTCTAAAATACTAATTTTTTTAAAAAATGGACAAGATTAGCTATATTAAACACTCAAAATTCAATGACTTGGTATTTTTTTTTAAAAACGCCTATAAAATTATAGTCCGTTTGCCCACGATTTGGATGACCAAAAATTGATATATATTTTTCTCCTTTGGTGAGAAGTTAGATGCCACTATCTATCTTGGGATGGATTTTATTTTGTATTTTTTGAGTAATATTTTATTTTTATGATTTTTTCCGTGAAAGTGGTATGAAAACATAAAGAAAGCAGAGCACTTTCCGTTTGCCCGCCATAACTTCATCAAAAAATATTGAAATCAAATTATTATTTTTAACATGTACATAATTTCACCACGGTTGGGATGGTATAAGTTTTATCACATTCTGATAAGTGAAACAAAATTTACAGTCTTAAACCTAGACATAAACATTCATGGGAAAAAGTGTCTTAAAGACCTACTATTAGTACAAAATTATAAAATGACATTTATCCTATTCTATTCACTTTAAAATTAGTATTTCTACAAAGCTAACAGTCTCCCCTACGCAATGGTACCTTTTTTATGACATATTTTTTACTTTTCGGCATGGTTCAAGTCCGTGGAAGACTAAATTTGATGTTTTGCTATTTTTAATGTAAAATTCAGGATTTGATGTCCACTTAATTGTCCCCCAACTTGGTGCACTTACCCAGCTTTGATACTTGAGAAAAAAGAGCACCAGAATATACCGTGTAGTGGACTAGATAGTGGGAGTCTGGGACAACAACCCCACCTGGTCAAGGAGCATCTCTAGAAGCCAAACACAAATTATCCTTTTAAATAATTATTGAAATGGTCCAAAACTAAAATTTTCACCACAAAATGAACCCCCCAAATTGCTTATAACTATTTAGTTTTATTACAATATTTTTCCCACAAAATTAGCTCCTTAAAACAAAATTTCCCTTTTACAAAAAAATCCCCTTTTTCAAATCATGGCTCCCAAAAAAATACCCTCTTCAAAATAATTTCATTTTAATAAAATTTTAAATAAAAATTTAATACTTAGTAGTGGAAGTTATTCGACATCTTCACCTCCACAAACCCTAATGCCTTATAAGAGGGCACTCCACCACTTGCACTACAAATAACTTTAAAAGTTTTAATAGAAATGTTACTATTTAAAGTCTTCTTGAATGTGACTTAGAAGTAAAAAAAATGATCTTCCCAACTCTCTTAAAGAAGTGGAGTGTGGTGGGTGTTGAGGTGGAAAAGGCAGGTTTGACATAGCATTCAATAGAAAACTTAGGGTTCAAATGAGGCAAAATATTTTAATTTTATTAGTTTGGCTTCGCATGGAGTATAGAGGAAATCAAACACTACGTAGCCACCGATCCACAAATCAAGCACTATTGAGCCACCACTAAGAAAAGAGTAAATAATTCCAAATTGAAAAGACCCAACATCGTGTTAGGAAATCTAATGTTCACATGATAATGGGTAATTTACTGTATGGTAAATAGTAACAGCTTTAGTATTTATCAAAGGTAAATAAGTAGTTCATTAGTTAATATTTAATATTGTTATATACAATATTAATTATTAGGCTAGAATTTATATTGTTAAGATATGTTGTTTATTGTCAGTAACAATATACCATAATCATTTGAGGGATATTCTTGTGAGAGAATAGTGGAGATCGTGCATCTCCCTAATTATAGGATCTTCTCCCTATATATTTGTAATCTATTCGTATGAAAGAGACACTCGAGAAATAATATAATTATTTTATGCATTTTCCTGTGAAAGTTTGATCCAAAGCCTTAGATTTGGTATCGAAGTGATATGGAAATATGATATTTGTGAGGGGCATCTATAAAATCTTATTGCCCAAAATTATTTGTAGCAGAATTTTTGTAGAGGTAATTTAAACTTAGTTATGTTGATATAGTATATTTGTGGTTGATTTTGTTATCTCTTATTATTCCTTTCACCCATGTCCATGTGCTCACACATTTAGATCACATTATGGAATTTATCTATGTTCATACATTACACATGAACTCTACTTAACCATATTGATTTATGCTTGGCCATTTTGAAACCATTTTCATTTAGTCCAGTGGTGACCTCTCTAGTTGATACGAAGAGCTACGTTGTATAACTCTACTATCAATTCGCAAGTAGTCAATTCCCATGATTCTCATTTCTTCTCGTGTTTAGCATCACATATATTTTAATTGACAAACCATTTGTCAAATTATTATTTGAGGCCACGTCTTTTCTGAAGCATCACAAGAAGAGTGTTATTTAGTAGAGTAAATTGTAGTAGTTTGCTTATTAGTCAAAATAGGAATCCTGAATTAGGAGGAAGATCCAGTTTTTGGCACACACCTCGTAGCTCTCAACATTTTCTTATCCTCCATGCAATAGAATTTGCAATTTTCATTAATTCAAATACTGTATTTTTCATATTCCACATAAATGTGTATGACCATAATGCATGAAATGATATTGAAGCTCCCAGTTGGAATTGAAAGCATTTTACCACAAATAACAACATCAAGCTTAACCTTTCTGTAGTGGTAGAGGCAACTCCTCTCGTTGATGCATTATCTATGGTGGATAAAATTGTTGGTGGATTGATACTAGTTAGACCTGAAGGAGATTTCACTGATAAAGAGGTTGAAGCACTGACTAAGGCATGCAATTACATGCATTTTTCCATGCATGTGTCATTTACTAGATTGTAAATCCTATTATATGTTTGATTTTTTTGTAGTTTGCAGTTTAGTTTGAAGTCATAATTGTTTTTGTCTTAAAAAAAAGTCTTCTAATTAAAGGAGTCATGGTCATTGTCAATTTTTTTGGTAGACAAGTCTCTATAGCTGATACTATATAAATATTATCAAGAGTTTCATTATTTAGTCCAAGTGATATTGAGTTCTCAAAAGTCAAAAAATTTAAAATGTTAATTACATTATTTAGAGTCTTTGCATTTGAGTCACATATTCTTATGTCAATAAAGTTTATATAGTCTTCTCTAAAATCGTCATTAAAGAGTTTTTTGAGTTGTTTTAAGGTCGTGATTTTCTTTATGGTCCAAATAGTCATCAAAGTGTCATGTTTTTAGCTGTTTAATTTTTAAGTATATATAGTCATAGTTTGTTATTAAATTTATCGAGTCTTGTCATTTTGTAAAATTTTTCACATAGTCAATGTGATAAATTGTCATTGTCAAAGTAAAAGAGTAATTATGATTAGGTCAAGTCAAGTCAAGTCAAGTCAAGAGTAAAAAATTATACAAATAAAAAAATTACCTCACGGATGCATTTTCGGTGTTACCCGACGTCTGGAAAATAAATTGTTTCACATTGCGGGGAGACAAAATAAACCCAATGTGGAAACTATTGAGCCTCAAAGTCAATATCAGCTGAGCTAGTAACATGTTAATGGAGGAAAAGGAATTAGAGGCTGAAGGTCAATCAATGAACTCTCATTAGTCGCTAATGATGAGGCCGCACGAAGCTATGGTGGCACATTTTTGTGGTGTGAGTACTTGTTTTTAGTTTTTTAGTTATGTGGTGTGGCTTTCACTTTTTCAAAGGTGGTATGAAAAATAATAGGAGATGCTTATTCCTATTCATGTGTGTGTGACTATTCCTACATAATTCTCCAATGCAATAACATAGTAAAGAATATATAGTATAGTGAAATGCATAATCATGAGTCTTAAAGAGGTTGAACAATGATGTGTTCCCTAGAGTGATGATAAGCGAGATGATTCCCGAATGTGTTCTCATCCTCATCGGTCATATGTGTTCCCGATAAAGGCATGGTTGATAAAAAGTTGATATGTTACTTCTTCTACCTTCAGCTTGAGTGTTGTACCAAGATCATGAGCAAGCACGGATGGAAGGCTACAAAAGAACTATGAAAGTTCTTTTACTACCATGTAAACATTAAGGGGGGGAATGTTAAGAAATCTAATGTTCACATGATTATGGGTAATTTACTCGTATGGTAAATAGTAACAATTTGACCGAAAGGTAAATAAGTAGTTTGTTAGTTAATATTTAATATTATTATATAAAATATTAAATATTAGGTTAGAATCTATATTGTTAAGATATATTTTTTATTGTTGTAACAATATATCATAATCATTCAAGGGAGATTCTTATGAGAGAATAGTGAGATCAGTATCATACTAATTATAGGAATCTTGTCATTATATATTTGTAATCTATTCATATGAAAGAGACACAAAGAAATAATATAATTATTTTGTGTATTTTCCTGTGCAAGTCTGATCCAAAGTTTAGACATTGATCCAAAGGGACAAAACATTGAGCTGATGAAATCATAGAGGTGAGAGGTCAAACTATTAATAGATACCTTTACATTCAATCTAAGAAATAATATGCAAACAGAGTAAGGAAGGAAAATCACGAGCCAAGGTGGAGAATGATCTGATTTGGGTTGATGAATAAGCCAAGACAAAACAAAAAAATGAGATCCAAAAACACTCGCCTCTATGAAAACAAGATATGGAATAATGTAATTAGAAACCACCAACAAAGAGATTGAAAAGTATCTCTACCCAAGCTATATAATGTTGAGTGGGTTCAATACATGAGCCAAAGGAGACACCTCCAAATTAGGCCAATTTTTGAGTTGAAATGGTTGAGAATATAAGATCACAGTCAAGAAAACAGAGCCAATGTAATGTAGAGATCGAAAAAATCAACTCAGTGGGATGGAGTTTGCAAGATCTCATTGATTTGGAGGACCATCTCTTACACTACAACCCTTCATGCATAGATCTATAAGTTCAATGGAAGAATAAACTCTAGATTGCAATCATATACACATTCCTTCAAATCCTTTAGGACATAATTTTTGTAGATCATATCACTCCTCAATACTAGAGAATTTGTTTTTAAAATTTTGTGTAACACATGCTCATGAATGAGATATAAAGAATAAATTATACCAAGCTAAGTAAGGGATGTTGAAGTTTCTCTAATACTATGTCAAAGAAGCCAATGCTTCTCATCTTATGATCACTCCAATAGAAATATTACCAAAACCATTAAAGTGAATATAAAATGAATTAAAAGCTTCATTATAGAATGATACAAGTGACGTACATATAAGAAGAGGAAACTGTAAGTATTACCTATATAAGTGGTGATTAACTCTCACTAACCGACACTGGCAAGAGATCTAACTCCAGACAAATAGTAAACTAACTCAACATAATTGGTAAGATAACTCAACACAACTGGTACACCTAAGCAAGCTAACACAAGTGTAAGAATTATCCTAATAAAAAAAAGGATAAATAATAACCTACACTAACAAGTGGAACATATTTCTTAGAACACACCAATGTTACATATGAAACCAATGATTTCCATGTATCTATACCCTCTTCTATTATAATGATATAAATTATTTAAATTTCTCTCTCTCTCTCTCTCTCTCTCTCTCTCTCTTCCTTTCATGTAATGTAAAATAGTATAAATTATTGTGATCTCTCTCCTCTTATTCTCATGAAACATGAAAAATTACAAATTAATGTAATCTATTTTTGTCTCCTCCTCTTGAAAAGTAAAATGATACACGTTCTTAAAAACACACTCTTTATTATTATAAATTCATAATTAAAAACAAATAGGATACTTACCATATTTATATTGATTTATATTATGCATGCAGATATTCTTATCTAGAATCTATATATGATAATTAGCCATTAGGTTTAAAATCTCACACTCTTACTAGTTAATTCCTTCATAGTGCTACTAGTATCATGACTATACATCTATCACCTCAATTAGAAGATGTTGCACCATATTCCCTTCAATAGGATACTGAACTAATGGAAAAAATTAATAATCAAGATATACCCCTCAATCAACCTATAAACCCTCATACTATACCCAAAAAGTTGTCATATTCCTCATGCACATTGAAAGTTCTTTTGCAACATAAAGTATAGGTATTATCACTTAATAGTAAATACTACCACATGTGGATATTCTCTAATAACACACATGGAAACCTAATTGTGTAATATTATTCATTCATCATATCCTAAGGGATTCATCAATCCTACTTTGAAATTATTTTATGGAGGTGGTGACTCATATATACACCTTAAGAAATTTCTATATTCAAAGGAACAACACAATAATGATAGATTATTACTAAAATCCTTTTTAAAGAGCTTAAATAGTAGGTCCCTAGATTAGTTTCATGAACTCCTAGTGAATTTTTGAGAAAATTATTAGAATTAGAGGAAGAATTTATAATCCACCATATTCGTAATCAAGATAAAACATTTCAAATATGAGTACCTAATGGAGTTACATTAAAATTAAACTGAATCTGTAAGTGAATACATCCTATGATTAAATACATGTATGAAAAAATTAATACATGGCCATATGACTTGAAATAAAATACATTTTTAGAATTCTAAAAATCCCTCTTAATGATAAGTTGATATACATTACATATGACACATTACACTCTCTTTTTACAGAATGCATTACACTAGAGAAAGATATTTCTCCTCTAGTGGAACAAACACTTGATCTTGTTCACCTCGCTCCAATATGATCATAAAGAAAAAAATATTAATAGTAAAACATATCTATCTATTAACTCAATTTAAGTGAAATTATTATATCAAAGACACAATTTCTATTATATAAGAAGTCAATTCTTCTAGGTATTGTGGATGAGAACATGTAGTTGCATAAGATCCTAATTATATTAAAAATACATATAGGAGGAACCTACAGCTATTGTCATAGGAAACACAAGTGAATAGGGACACACTATATGTTATGATATAGAAATGAATATGGAGTGGTAATAAGGTAAATAAGAGGTGTGTATAACAAATATAGCTAAGGATATGATTTCATACGTTCCCAACTCCTATCATGAAAAGGAATCATAGAATATATTAATTAGGATCTCTATTGTGAGGAATATATTAGTTAAGATGCATACTAATTTGGTAAGGATTAAAGAAAATATGTGTGATTTCAATTTGATCCTATAAGACTATAAAAATTACATGTAAAGACTATTAAATAATGCCAAGGAATTTATATTAAATCTATTATTAGAAAAATACATAAGGGAAGAAAAATAAAAGTCTTAAAAACTAATATAGATTATCTTTGTAAGTTAGAGGAATAGTTGTCTTAGTGTAGGTACCCACCAAGAGTATATGCTTCAATCCTCTAGTAAACTTGGATAAAATTCCAAATGGGGTGTCTTACTTTTTACTTCTGATTAAGATATCTAGGGAAAGTAGTTTTGTCAAGTTTTCTTCTTCTACTAAAGAATAGAAAATATTTG
This sequence comes from Taxus wallichiana var. yunnanensis, assembly GCA_018340775.1. Classification (NCBI taxonomy): domain Eukaryota; kingdom Viridiplantae; phylum Streptophyta; class Pinopsida; order Cupressales; family Taxaceae; genus Taxus; species Taxus wallichiana. Next base: position 266,065,026 of record CM031236.1, read on the forward strand.
TTTATAAAGCATACTTTCACAACTTGATATTACCCTTAAATAATAATGTTAACCCCAACCCATATGTTGGGAATTTTTCTATGAGGGATTTTATATCCTATCTCCGTAATGATACCATAGTCTCATAAGAAAGAAAATAATAGTCTAGGAAGGAGGAAACCCATACATTATTGTTTAGGGATGAATTCCCAGAACCAAAAAAAAAGAAGGAATTATCAAAAGATGGTGAAATTAATATATTGGAAGAAATATGGAAAATATTAAGAGGGAAGTAGAGAAATCAACTAGAAAAAGTGTAAAAATTAGGTTGACAAGATTACAATGGGTTTTTTCACTAGGTGCCATCTTCTCCCACCAATATTAAGAAAAAGAGAATTAATGTCTCCTTATAATGTATGGAAGGATAGATTTCATGAACATTTTTATATTTGAATAATAAATAGGATAGGGGCTAGATGGCTAGGTCTAAAATTCTAACTACATTTTTTTGGGCCCCTCATATATTATTTGGTAGGAACCATGATAAATAGAGAATAAAAGTATATATTCTAGCTAGCATTTTAAGAAGCTCAGGGATATTATGTCACATTTGATGATCCACCCACACCCCCTTAATATATTTCTACCTTGTGCCCTCAATTGACTCTGAACTAAAGGGGTGGTTGATTCAAAAGATACTAGGGATGATCATATGAAATAAGAATGAATAATTTTAGGCCTAGAAATGGTATATTTTTCCTTTTACATTTCTGCTATTTTTGGTGGCTATTGTGGAAGAGTGATAAGGTTTTGATTACAAAACTTGAAAATTTTAATTACTAGTTTATTTAATAGTGGTTATGTTTTTTTAATATGGTAGCTATCTTATTTACTTTATCTTCAACATACACCTATGTAAGAACTCTTTTCAGTCTTATAAAATGGGTAAGGGACTGACTAACCCTTCTTATTGATAAAAAGTAAGTCAATCCCAAGAAATAAAGCAAAAAAGAGTAGAGAAAAATTTCAGTTTAATATTTCAAATGATTATACACATGCTACTAGATAAGTGGTTAACTACTTTAAACACATAATTATTACGATCATCCTTACTTTCTTGAGTAGATAAAAGGAATAATTTTTGTAATTATCATGGAATGGAAAACATGGTAATGAATATTATTCTTCACAACTAAAATTAAAATAAATTGAGCATAAGGGGTTATTTCATTTGATCTATTCATCAATAATTTTTTTAATCTCTTTCCTCTTCTATGGTGATTCGTTCTACAGAGGCCAAGAAATCCCATGAAATTCCCTCATGGGAATACCTTAGAGATATTTTACTTAGATGTAGAAGCTACAAGGCCTAATATAACTAATAATCATAAAGTTAAATCTAAAAAGTGTATATGAATATAGAAAGATAATAAATTAAATCTTGAATTAAGTATGAAATAAATAAATCATTAGTCCACACACACACACACACACACACACACACACACACACACACACACACACACACACCAATACAAGATCCATAAACAACAAAATGAAAACAAGAAGTTGTATATTTTTATGTAAAAATCACATTACCTAGCTAGACCATTTGTAAGTTATCACTATAGTGTGAATCAATCCATACATGTCAATTTGTAATTTAGAATGAAAATTTCATATAAAATTATAATAATCAATAAATAAACCACGTTAATAACTACACTACTTATCAATATAACCATCACATGATATTTTAATGAAAGTGCTTGTTATATATATATAAAATCTATATCATTGATATAATGTAAATAAAAATACAAGTAAGACTATCTCAGGTTATAATTGTATAACATAAATATATCATAGAGGAATCCCCTTTGTTAATAAAACATTAATATATATTAATTATAAATACATCATCTGATTCATTTCAACTATGGTTCTCTATACTAGCATCATGTCATTCCATATACCGCACATCGATGCCTTAAGTACATCTATTGTAATCAAGTCAAAGTTTCACGAATTTCCTATGAATTCTCTCTACATAATATTATATCTATGACTAATTTTAGAAAGAATCATTTCATGTACCTGGTTTTAATACCGATGGAAACTCTATCTCTTCAAGTGCCACATAATCAAGTAACAAATACTCCATTATTACCCTCTTTACAAACACTAGTATGTCACAATGCACCTAAATTTGCTTCATAGGCTTCTCTCGAAATGTATTAAGAAAATAGTCATGTCCTATAAGACAATATTATATTGAAAAATATTTGGAAAGGAATAAACCTCCTTCAACTATAAAATTCTCACACCCTTCTATGTAGAAGCATTCAGACACCACCATTTTATTCTAATGCTAATTCACATATATAGACATCTAATACTCTTCACCCAAGAAGTGTTACCCTTAAAAAAACCAACATGAGAATTCCTCATTGATCTTCCCATCCCCTTGATATGATTATTGGATAGAAACTATGCAATAATATGTAAAATTTCAAACTATTTATAAAATTGATTTTTTAAAAATATTCTATAGATTCAAACACAAAGTCTTGAGCATGGATTGAGATACTATTTTATACTTTACATATGTTATTTATCATTTAATTTTTTGATAGAGTATTCTATTATTCTATACAAGTATGATTTTCATGTGGTATATGAGCATGATGTGGGATATACATGATCACACTTGGGTTTTAGATGTTTCCCTTGACTTATTCCCATGGATTTTCCTTATTGGGGAATCTTTATATACATAACACACTATACAAGGTTATATATTTCTATAATATTTTAAAGAGATTTATATTTCTAACACATATCTTTATCATGCACATGGATTACATTTCAATATAGTTTTATTACATTTTGATAATAACACATATGGCTTATCTAGACTAGTCTCTCTTGATCTACGTACGTACTATATTTCTTGTACAATGAATATGTTGTTATTTTCTTGTTATGTGTGTGAAACATTAGTATACCTTATTTTTGGTGTCATTAAAATTTCTTGTGTGTGACCTTTGTCCCTTGATTATTTTATTTGACATAGTTTTTATATTTTGTGTGGCTTCTTGAACTTATATATAGAATTATATGTATGCCTTTTACATGAATTAATCCTAAGGAATCTCACTTAATTATTAGATGTTGAGTCTACTAGGTAAAACATTATCACTAAATTTATCAATTTTGAAATAAAGGCACCTTATACCAAACTCAACTATATAATCATATCTATCTTCCTCATGTCTCTAATGAGGTCCCATGAAAAATCAGATGATAGGGGAAGAATCAAATAATGTTTCGACCTTAGGATAACATTTTTGTCCTTTGTGATTGCAATAGTCAAATTTTCAAAAGATCAAGCTACCATAGTTTGATTGATTAGGATATCATTCACATAATTCACATATATAACACATACACCCTATTAATTAGTTTAATCTATTGGCATAACTTGACATCTAGGGAATATCTAACTTAAACACTCAAAAGAGGATTTTTTTCTCCTTATCCTTTTTAGTATCAAATATTTGAAGCACGACAAGATAAAAGTATAAATACATCTCTAATTTCTATTCTAGACCAATCTTATGCACTATAATTTAATCCAAGGATCAATTCAAAGTGTTGGAGCTCTTATTACTATCTTTACAAAACCACCATTTGTTTACATACACACATCCAAAAGAAAGGAGAACTACATAGGCCTAAAGACCTTTAGAGGAAAGTCTATGTAGCAATGATTAGTAGTTGGGGGATTTTTTAGGCCAATCTATCCAATTTATACTAACCCATTTTTAGGTCACAAGACAAGGAGATAGGTTTTCTATATAGCAAAATACCTTTATAGGTACAAAAGCATGATAACCAAGTTTTAATCATAGATTATAGATATAGGGACATAGGTGCACCAAGTTCTAAATCTAAATTGTAGATTAAAAACTAGAGGGAAAATCAACTACAAAAGGGGTAAAAATGATGATATTTTTGGACTCAAGCAATATCATTTTGTGCTCATGTCCAAATATCAAAAATTTACGAGCATAATGAATACATTCACCCATTTCAATAGTTTTAAATATCTTTTAAATTTGCAAACTTCACAAAAATGTTGCTAGCTCTCTAATTCTAACCCTAATTCACATTCATTAGCTTTTAAGAGTGAGTAGTGATTGACCATATTTTATTTGTGCATGGTTTATAATTTTTATCTTTACTTGTTTACTAGATTTATATTTTGAATCATCATTTTAATTTAGCTATTATATTAATTATATTGACCCCAATTTTGAGATTATAAGTACAATCTTTGTAACTAGTAGAATGATTTGATGACATTCCACTATAGATTATGTAGCGTACATTGAGAAAACCTCATAATAAGTGACCTTTGACATATTTTAATTTGTAAGTACACCTGTGTTACCTAACCATGGGTGATAACTATAATTTTGAAACAACATTATGAGAATGACGTATATGGGACAAAACCCTCTCTCTACATACTTTATACACCTAAGTTTGGTTATTGGGAATTTGATAATGTTTATTTTTATTTATATCCCTTAAATAGGGCTCATGTGCATAAACTAAGCTAAAAATGACTATCATATCTCATTGTGATACTTAGTCACCTATAGAAACACTCATTTAGTCAAATAAACCTTGTTCATCATACACATACTTCTCTAGATCATTGTTTTAACACTCAATCCCATTAGAAAACACCATCCAAAAAGGCAGGATAAATTTTTGACCTTTCCCTATACATTAAAAAAAAATATAGGTGCATTTTTTGTGCACTCAACTCCTCATGAGTATGGGCCAATGTAGTTAATGTAGAAGATGATGAGGTGATTATAGGATAAAGTTATCAATGATATGAAGATGATGAAGAAACGGGGATGATAACACAAATAAGATGAAAGAGAGATTCTAGTTGTATTCTCGGAAATAAAACATTTCTCGTTGAGGATGATGATTCTCCTATGGAATTGGTTATGGTGTATGGTGTGGTCAAAGATGATGGTGGCATGGATCGCTAGGTTATATCTTGGTCCATGAATAGAGGGAATTTTTAGTTGTGTTACTCGAGTAAAAGAATCACCGGGGTGATTCATCCTTAGTCATGAAAGGTTATATATAATACAATAGTGGGTAATGGATGAGTTCAGAAAGAATCAAATATGTAATGACAATAAGCGTATAATGAGGTGTTGAATGTGGTTTTTGTATTATAGGGATTCACCATAAAGAACAACTAGCTATGGGATGATATGTTAGAGAGATGGTGAGGAGTGAAATAATTATCATATAAGCTCAAATAGAATGTTGTCTTGGAGGTTTTGAGATTCAAGTGGGGTTGGAACATAAGAAAAGTCTCTAACTCTTTCTAGGAATATATGACTATCCGAGTCATCCACGGTTAATGGGAGACAATTGCTGTCCAAGATTGATATGATCAGGAGCCAAGAAATAAATGAACCTATGATGTTAGGATGTCTCAAAGTGATTTTGGGTTAGGACTAGATCCTTGGGAATGTCTTGTAGGTTATTTTTGGTTTAAGTATCACTCGTTGTCATACTGATCCATGAGATTCCTTGTTTGATATTCGATGGTCCCGACACTTGAAATCATGTTTTTTTGTATTTTATTTGTTTACAAGGTCAAGTGAGAGTATTCCAAAAAAATTTATGTTCATAACCATCCCGTAAGTTTGCTAAAGATAAATTTTTAAACTATTTTTTGTCATTGTTTGACCAAAAGTTTATTTAAAGAATGCTTGTATGTAAAATTGAGAAATCAATTGTTTTATGGAAATATGGTGTCGGAGGTCAAAATAAGATTATCTTGTATGTGTTTTGTTGACCAATTTGGCAATTCACCTTGCTTGTTTCAATTTTTGTTTGGGAGAATAATATTTTTGGTGTTTTTGAATCTTTTAAAATGTAATGAACATGTGAAGGAAATGAATTAAAAAAGTAAACTATATTTTTCTACCAACATTAAAATCTATGCAATATAATGAAATGAAAGTATTAACACTCCTAGGAATACCAATGTGTAGATTAGCAATCCTAGATTTTTTAAATGAAAGTTCATAATTTTAAAATTGACTCAAATGGTACAAGTTATACAACCTAAGTTCTAAATTATAAAATGAAATTAATCTATTTTGTGGCTGAGAGATTTCTAATCTAATAATTTGATAATGATTGCAAGTTTATAAATAAAAATAATTAAAAACTATATGCTTGTTTTTGGGGTTTTTTGTATTTAGAGAGAATTTATTTGGAAATTCTAATCTAATTAATAAATGAAAATTACAATGAAATAAATATATTCTAATGTAGACACCAAATTTTGGTATCCCTTGTCCCTTAACCCACGTCTACTCCCCTTCTTCATCATTTTCTACATACGTACCTCTCCTCTCATTAATTCTCCTTTCCCTCCTAAATTTCATTTATCCTTTTAATTATTATTTTCCACCTTAATCTCATCCTAATCATATCATTAATTTGTCTTCCCTAAACATCCCTAATCACCATTAATTAGTCCTAAATCCTCATCTAATCCTTTTATCCTCCATAAACCTCATTTTTACTCTCCCTATGTTCCCATTTACCTCCATTTAATGCTTTCTTATCTCCCAACCACTTTTTATCTCCCCAAAACAACCCTAACTCGCATTAACCTCCTAAAACCCTAATCCCGCCTCATAAAGGTTCATTATCTTGAGATAGTAAATTTTCCACCACCCAAATAAACGGACCACCGCAGTCACTAGTGACTCATCTAGGTCGTCGTGGACCCTATAAATATGCCCATACCCCTCCTCTCACCAAGTTGTAATTTTTGAGACTTCGGGATTTGTTGTGATTTTTGCTTAGTTTCTTGCTCGTCTTTGGAGATACTATCACCACTTTGAATCTAATTTAGAGATATCATGCTTCATCTTTGGAGATTTTAAGTTCTCTCTTTACTTGGAATCATTATTTTACATGCTTGGATTACCCACTACCATCCCATCATTATTCCCCATCGCCTTTGGTAGGATCATTATCCATCTTAGAGCTCTACCTAATTACATTCTTTTGTTGAGATTATTTTACTGTGCATATTTTTTTTCCCTGACTCTCACTTCTTTTGGTAACCCGAAGCCCAAATCGAATAATTATGGAAAATCCCATGAAATTCCTCCACGTGTCTCATCGGCGCAACTTCAAAGGTAAAATTCTAAGTCGGGTTCCCAAACTCGTGTAGGATTTCTATGTGTCCAGGGATTGATAAAGTCACTCCCAAATAGGTTGAAAAGTCAAAACACAATAAAAGTAAGTGAAATCCCTCCATGTGTCTATCTAGTGTAATTTTAGTATAAGGCTAAAGAAATATGTACCTAAACAAGCGCAAGCCCTCCATGTGGTAGGAAAGTATCTTCACCGGCTAAAGACTAGGCATGAAGACCAAGTAAGAGAAAATGCATGGATTCCTAAAAATGATAGAAATATTTATTTTAGATCAGAAGGTTAAAAATTTGAATTAAATAATGAGAATGGTAGCTCGTATTTAAAATATTGGGACAGGAGTTGGAAAGATAAGAACGAAATCCCTATCAAATTAAGAGAGAGAAAAGTGGGAGCTTGGAGTGACAGAGAGAGAATGGGTCTTTAAAAGGAAGTAGAAGTTCTAGAACAAGGAGAGATATTTTTACAAGAAGAAAAGGAGGGGAAGCAAAGAGTTTGGTATTTTGTAGGATTCTAGCCTCAAGAAGCCTATACCATAACAGAAAAGTGTAATCTATTCCTTTGAGGGCTTTATGTATCAATTTCCCTACGAATATAGAGTTCTTATTCTATGTAAATTGAATTTTTATGTTTTGAATCTCTATTCTTTCATTATAAGTAGTTCTAAATGAGTCGGGAATTCATCGTGCTTGATGCCCTTAGGATCTCTCTATTCATTTACTATCTATGAATCAATTGCTTCGAATCCTTAGAAACTAATGTTATCAGAATAGTAGACTGTGCCGAACAACTCTTTGACTATCGTTGATAATCTCTTTTAAGTATTTTGTATCTTTCTATTTCTAGATTGGCGCATCACCTTGTTATTTTAAGTTATTTTATGTTTTCTTCCAACCATACCCTACTCAGTAGAGATGATCCAACTTCTTTAAAATTTAGAGGTCACCTTAGGCGCACATCCCACTAACCTAAGGTTTCTTACGACTCTGATGGTTTATCTATAAGGATCATCGTCAACAGTTTTCCTGGCATGCCCAAAGGGGGCATTCAACCTGGATTTTGCATCATCAAAGATATACTAATTGGAGAAATATCCATTTTGCCCACTTGAAAGAAAAAAATAAATTAGAACAAGGGAGAGAGAAAGGGAAGAGGGTATAATCAACTATTTGTAGCTATCTCCTCCATGACATAGAAGAGGAAGACAGGTTCATAGATCTCCGTCCCTATGGACCAGAATCTCTCAAAAACTCCACTAGGTAGGAATTTTACATAGTCAACTAGGACCCTCAGACCTATCATTATGGCTCATCTTCAACCTCCACCTCCAAGACAGTTTGTCTCATGGGATCAGGGAGCCCACTCATTTTTCCCATGCCCTCGGTGGTATGGAACCCTATTCCAACCAATATGCTAAAAGAACTACCCAAATTCAGCAGTGAGGATTTCAAAACCCCTAAGGAGCATCTCTAAGACATAACAGAGATATGTGTAGTACATTATATAAGGGAGAAAGATGTCACCTTACATTTTTTGTCTGCTCTTTTAAGGGAAGGGCCCTGGAATGGTACCAATCTTTAACCCCTAATAATATTGGTACTTGGGACCAATTAGGAGGGCCATTGGTGACAAGGTTTAGCAAGAAAGGGGATCATTCATCACTCTTGTAGTAACTAATTTGTATTAAAAAGGGCCTGCAAGAGTTAATGAAAATTTTAACACCCGGTTCCATAAAACCTGGCAAAGGATTCTGGCCTTGGCTAGACCACCTGCAAGTATGTCTATTGTATTTCATTAAAAAGATCTAAATTTATATTATTTATAATGATTCAATCATTGGGAGGAAATTCCTTACCACAGGCCTATAACATTGTAGTCCAAGATAAGAATAATCTAATAGATGCCAGAAAACTACCCCCATAACTCTTTTACCGATAAAACCAAGATATCCCCCTTCCACAAGTTCAAACACCAATCTTGACCCAAACCCCTACATCATTATATAATTACCCACCTACTTTTATGGCTTCAAATTCTACCCCTGCATCCTCATCTTACTCTCCTAGGATGGATGAGGTGAAAAATATACTTGAGGAGTTTTTCTAACAAAATAATGAACCTTAAAAGGAACCAGACAACTTATCCAAGGAAAAATTATCAAAATTTCCAACGTATCTGACCCAGCTTATCCCTCTACATACCAAAATACTTAGAGAACACCAACTACATAAGTATCAAATCAAATAGTTCATGTACTAATGTAACTTCACATTGTTCCCCCAATATTGGGAGAGATATTGTCCCTAGACAGAACCATCTCGGCCGAGGATCCCAATGCTTGAGCTTCCTTAAAATAATTCTCATATTCCGAAGGACCGCCCCAAGGTAACTTGCAACTAAGGATAACAGAACAAAAATCAAGATAAGGTTATGATGCAATCACAACTAGACCCCACCAGTCTGAGGGAGCCCAAAGTGCTACTTTCATAGCCGAGATGTAAGGAATGTCCCTAGAACAAGAAGCCTAGATCGCACTGCACATGTCCTTTTCTCTTGGGTAGAAGGAGAGGATTTTGTATTCATAAATGAAGTGTCTGTCTCGAAACTCGGTTGGTTTAACTACAACACCCACTTCAAGAAGAGAATCATTGAAGAAGATGCACCAACTTCAAGTTCAATTGACAAGATGTACAAAGAGCCTCTCGACCATCGTGAACATGCCATCACCAAGAGTAAGGGAAGCTCCAAAGAAAACTATACAAGATCAAGAGGTCCATCACCTTGATAAGGAAAGGATGAAGCATCAACCACCTCTTAAATCATCACTGGTTGGACCCATCAATGTAGTCCAATAGCTTAAAAAGGCACCAAGCTTAATGCATCTTTGTGGGATCTTCTAAGTATCCCAAAAAAAGGAGTTGCTCCAAGAAGCACTCAAATCAAACAAGGATTCAACCATTGTAACCATGGAGAAAGGACAGGTCAAAGTCACCCGAGTTCCTACAGAGGCCATATTGTTGAACCAACAAGGAGAGGTTAGTAAACCAAGGCGTAGCCCCCTTTTAAACCCTTATTATAGGTAAGAAGTTATTACATAACTCCATGATAGACTCTGGTGCACGCACTACTATCATGCCCCAAGTAATTGCAGATGCTTTAGGAATTTAGTATGAATGCTTGAAGAAGGAGTTATACAACTAGATAAGAAGTCTGTCCCAACCATTGGGATTATCAAGGGCCTCCCATTACAAATTTATTCCTATCTCGAATATAACTATTTGCCAAGATATCATGGTGATTAATGTTCCACCAATCTTCAGACTTTGCCTCTCCCAAGATTTCATAGCTAAGATTGGGGGTATATGTCTTTGGATTGGTCCCATTTAATCCTACAAACCAAGTACGGGTCCAAAATGAAGGTCTTGTCATAACCCCTCTCCAAGGAGCATATAATGGACCAAGTGCCTTCCGGTTTCGAGGCCTCCCATGCTATGATCACCAGAGAAGAAGAACTATATGTAGAATATGGGGAACCTTAGAGGAGAAATCATCTATTTAATATTTCCTTGGGGAAACTTTTGGGAACTTCGACTCAATCAGATTGGGAACTTACGTCATTTTTGATGAAAACCCCACAATCCCAAAGGTAGAAAGGGGGCTGATGAATGGGAGGGAAGCCCTCCCGAGAATCCTCCAATGTGGACCCTACATTTTGATGGGGCTAGGAGAAAGAATGGCTTGGGAGCCAAAGTTTTCCTAATATCCCCAAATGGTAAGAAGATACTCCAGTCGGTCTATTTCTAGTTCTCCTGTACTAGTAATGAGGCAGAGTACGAAGCCTTGGTGCATGGCTTATCCACTACTCAGAAAGAGGGTGTCAGTAAGTTGAGAGTATTCAGTGACTCAGAGTTGGTGGTCACACAAGTAAGAAATATTTCCGCCACCAAGAACCCAAGGATGAGATCCTATTAACACTAGGTATGGGATTTGATAGATGATTTTGAAGCCTTCAATATTAAGGTAATTCCCCATGATCAAAATACAGAGGCCGACAGGATGGCTATGATAGGGTCTCAATTCAACCCAACCTAGGATTTAATTACAAATAAAGACACCATAAAAGTGATCATTCACCCCTCTATCCCTAACAACATCGACCATTGGTAGGTGTTTGATAATGACCAATAGGTCATACACTTCCTCTAGCAATCAAACCAATTCACAAATCAACTCCAGCCCAAGATCAAAGAAGCATATGGAGATTAGATAATACAACTAAAGAAAAATAAACTCCCAAGGGGGTTAATTACTCTTGAAATTCTTTTTGACTCAGATGACGCTAGTTCTGATTGGAGAAAGTTCAAGGTAGTAAAGGAAGACTATGTAGAACTAGAAATAGCTAGGGACAAATGACTAAAAGTCGAAAGTTGGTGACCCAAAAAGAAAGAGACAAACTCATGGCCTTGTGTCACAAATATGATAAAGTAATGGCTTGGACATATGATGATCTACATGGTTATGACAAAGACATTATCCAACACACCATTGACCTGGAAGAAGGGACTAAGCCTATGTGTCAAAAATAGAGGCCCGTGAACCCTAAGGTAGAAGCCCTCATGGCTGAAGAGTTAAAAAAACTATTGGGGCTTGTATAATTTTTTTGATCAATCACACGACATGGGTCTCCAACCTGGTCCCAGTGAGGAAGAAGAATGGTGAAATATGACTCGATGTGGACTTCAAAGATATGAATAGGGCCTCCCTAAAATACCATTACCCCTTTCCCTCTATGGAACAAATATTACAAACGGTTGCAGGCTCCGAGATGTTTTCTTTGTTGGATGGCTTTTAAGGTTATAACTAGATATGGCTCACAGAAAGAGATCAGAATAAGACCACCTTCACAACCAAGTGGGGAACCTTCACCTACAAAAATATGCCTTTTGGGCTCACCAATGCGGGGCTACTTTTCAAAGAGCCATGGATACCATGTTTGGGCGTTAATAAACAAGGTAATCCTCATATACCTTGATGACCTTATGGTATTTACTAAAACAACGGAGGAACATTTTGATGCCTTAGAAGCTGTGTTCAAAAAATGTCAAGAGTTTGGAATCTCTCTGAACCCAAAGAAATGTATCTTCGGAATTCCCCAAGGAAAGCTCTTGGGACATGTCATGTCAAAGGAGGGAGTCTCTATTGATCCCGAAAGAGTCAGGGCCATTTTAGAGCTTCCCCTACCAGTTAACAAGAAGGTTGTTCAATCCTTCTTAGGAAAGATCAAATTTTTCGACATGTTTATATTGGATTTTGTAGGAACAATCTACCCGATCACTCTCATGCTAAAAAATACCTAGGCTTCAAATGGACCGATGAAGGTCATCAGTCCTTTGAATTGATAAAAGGGCTATTGCATCAGCCCCCGTGCTCCACAACCCTAAATTCTCAAAATATTTCATTATGTATGTATATGGGGGAAAGAATAACATAGCATCTATGATGACCCAAAAGGGAGAATGAAAAGGGGAGGAACACCCAATCACTTTCTTTTCAAAACTCTCCATGACTATGAAATGAGATATAATTTCATGGAAAGACAAGCTTATGCCATAGTTAAAGGTATGAAGAAGTTTAGACACCTTGTTACGCATAAACAAAATCTGGGTCATGGTGGCTCACTCCAGCATCAAAGAATACATAATGGAGGGTGAGATAACTAAAAAAGGGCCAACTAGATAACCAAGATCTTGAGTATGACATAGAAGTGAAACCCATGAAGCTTGTGAGAGGTAAGGGATTGTGTCAATATTTGACATAGGAACCTATCCTAGAGGAAAATAGAAAATGGGGGAGGTAATGTACCTATATGAGGATAGGCATGAGGGCGGGTCTCTGTAACGAATTCATTTTATGTAAATTGAAAGTACCCATGTCATCTCCCTTTAAAAAGAGGAGATATTATAGACAACAAGGGACTCATTTCACCATGATTGACAACTTCCTTTTTAAGAGGAATTTTAATGGATTAATGTTAAGATGCCTGGAAAATGAAGAGGCCAAGAGAGTCTTATGGGAATTACACCATGAGAACTCGGGTGGTCACTTTTGGCCCAAACCATGGCCATAAAAATCTTGCAAGCAGGATACTTCTGGCCAAGCCTGTTTGTTGATAGTCAAGCGGAAATGAACAAATGCAAGGTTTGTCAAGTTTACGTGGGTTTCCAAAGAAACACAACATTGCCCCTCAATCCCATCCTAGTTGAGGAACCCTTTGCACAATGGGGTCTTGATTTCATCGAATGGTTAACCCAACTTCAAGTGTTGGACACCGGTGGATTCTCACAACAATTGATTATTTCACCCGGTGGATGGAGGTAATTCGCTTAAGGATTCCACTGAAAATGTGATCCTAGGACTCTTGCAAGATATCACTACATGCTTTGGTCCACCCTGCACTATTATATCTAACAATTCCAAATATTTATTAGGGGCTAAGGTATCTGATTTTGCAGTCAAGCATGGGATATATCTAAATTCATCCTCTAACTATTACCCACAGGGTAATGGTCTAACAGATTCTACTAATAAGAATCTGATAAGACTCATCAAAATAATGAGACATGAGCATAAAAGGCTATGGCATGAGCATGTTAAAATAACCTTATGGGCTGATCGATCACTCTAAAACATATCCTGAAAGCTTCACCATATGAAATAGTCTATGGGAAAAGTGTTGTGATGCCAATTTCCTTGGAAATCCCTGCATTACAACTATTGAAAGGGTCCAAGATAGAGGAAAATGGAGCGATGCAAGTAAGGCTCACCAAGCTAGTGGAACTCTAGGAGAAGCATGAACTTACCCACAAGGCCATGATCAATCACCAACAAATAGTCAAGACGTGGTTTGATCAGAAAACATCATAACCAAATTTCCAAGTTGGAACCGTCGTCTTGAAATGGGATGCAAGAGTAGCCAAGCTAGGGAATCATGGAAAGTTTGACCCCCTATGGATGGGTCCCTTCATAATCAGTGCATGTAAGCAACATAACTTGTTTGAACTTGAAACCATGGTGGGAGATCCTTGGCTATCCTAGTGAATGGGATTCACCTGAAGCCCTTCATATAAGTGTCTTCAAAAATGTATCATATGTACATATTTTTTCCCTTATTTATGGATTTTTTTGGTCCCTATCCCTTCTTTTTGGGAATCTTTTCCACGTTTCCTACCACCATTTTCCATGTCTCTTTTTTAATTTTGAGGGAAGTGCACCTACTTATTTCTCTAGAAATTAAAGTCGCCATCAAGAGTAAAGCCCCATTCCTTAATGAGGAGATCCACAATCAATGCAAAATATATCAAAAAGGCACTAAGTTTGGTGCCTTGGGTCTCCCAGCTCAAAGGGAATGTTATAAGAAGTGACCTTGAGTACGTGCGAGATTTTACTCCCTAAGTATAAGCGGCTATTAAAGGCATCTCAAGCTATTTGGTAGGGTCATTCCAAAGCGTTAGAGTCTTCTAAATTAATCAATGAGTATCAAAGCCTCTAGAGTCCTTTCTAAATTTAGAGAGACACCATGGCCACCTCCAGCTGCTCAAGTAGAAATATCCTCTGCAGGCAACCTTTCCCTCCTAGCCTCTATGACCTTAGTTAAAATTCCTTGATCCACTATCTCAAAGACAATGATCCTTCTATGGTCAGCGACTGATCCGACGACATCTTTGACCCCAGTCTCAACAAAAGGCCCAAAGATTTAAGAGAAGCAACATTTTCCAAGTTCAATAGCTTGGGTGATTTTGAGTCATTCGGATCTAGAATCTAGAGCACAACTCTCACCCAATATATGGTTCCTCTCATGCACCCGTGCCCAGAGCTCATACAAATGTGTGCAACTTGTTTCAACTCAGCAAACCATACAATCTAGGGCTGAAATTTAACTATGGTGATTACACCACAAGCTATTAGGGACATGTTGGCCCTAACCTATGACCAAATGACCTTCTATAATGTGGCCAAGCTTCAAAACGTATGGGCCCAATGCCAAACTAAGGCCTCATTCCTTAACAGAGTCAAGTAATCATACGCCAAAGTGGTTTAGGGATTCAAGGCTTCCCCATTCCCTTAAAATCCCTCATGGATGACTCTCAGGATGCCTACTCTATGTTGGCCTTTATTTTTGGGAAAAAATCGATAAATGTGTTGAGGATTAGCAGATGGTGACCATGTTCCGAATGAGGACTGTCATCTAGAAAAAATATAAATTCAACTTTGTAGAGGTCATCATGGGGTCAATTTTCAAGAATCTCAACCATTTATTGATGGAATCCACCTTCAGGTATTTTTCTTTTCTCTTCCACTTCATCTTGTACAGAAATATTCAATATTTCAATCAGTATATGACTCTAAACTTGTAAGATGTGGAGATAAATCCTCAAAATATTATCCCAGTATCTACATGGACCCATATATTGTCTTGTGTGTGGACGTATATGAATTTTTCAATGCTTTTGTGGAGCCCCTTATGCTAGAAATTGATCCTGAAGGGATCAATCACAGAATGAATGACTCTATGCGGTCTATCCTCTCAGACCCAAAACACCCCTGTGACTACTTCTTCACCAAAGGGCATTCCATGATTTAGGTTGACATTCAAGGAGAATTTTTCATGCTCCTAAGGGTTCTCATGCCTTTGTTTTTCCTACTTGAAGTCGTTAGGAAGCTCATCCTCCTGGACATTGAATTCGGCTCGACCCAAAAGAAGAAAGCACTCTATGAACTCCCCTTTAGTAGGGGAGGGGTTACCATACTCAAAAGGTGAGTAGACCACTGCCTCTCATAGAAGTTAGCCTCCTATGGCTTCACCTTTATCAAGGATTCATGGAGGTATGACCCAGATAGGAGCATGGCTGCTACTCTGGTTACCAACAAAATCTTTGACTCATGTAAGCATGAGCCGAGGCCATTTTTTGATTCATGGCAGAGCCCCCAGGATGAGTCGCCTGATATCTTTGTTGAACTCAAGGACATCCCAACTCGGGCTGGGAGTCATTCCACTAGGTCAAAAAAAATTTGACCCTACTCTGAAAATTGCAAAAGGACTCCAAGTGGCCCTAAAGAGGAAGGACTAGAGCTCCAAAACATTAAAGTCTTCTGGAAATATAGGCAGGAGATTGGCCAAACCACACAGAACTTTGAGGATGTCTCCAAAGTGACAAATCATGGGAATTTAATTGGGACTCTCGGAACATAACTATGATCTAGACAGGAGGACACGGTTGTGCTCACTTCCAATAAGTCTCTTAGATCAACCATAGAATCTTCCGAGCTTCCAAAACAATAGATGCTAGTACGGCCTTTGTCTGTCACTTCTCTTCATGGTCCCCCACCAAAGATTTCCCTTGCCCGAACCCTAGAAATTAGTAGTAGAGGGGAATCATCTTCAAGCCAAGAATGAGAACTACATAGGCCTAAAGACCTTTAGAGGAAATTCTATGCAGCAATAAATAGTAGTTGGGGGATTTTTAGGCCAATCTATCCAAGTTAGACTAACCCTTTTTTAGATTAAAAGATAAGGAGCTAGGTTTTCTATATAGTAGAATCCCTTTATAGGTACAAAAGCATGATAACTAAGTTTTAATAATATATTCTAGATCTAGGGACATATGTGCACCAAGTGCCAAATCAAAATTGCAAATTAAAAACTAGAGGGAAAATCAACTACAAAAAGGGTAAAAATGATGATATTTTTTTACTCAAGCAATATCATTTTATGCTCATGTATAAATATAGAAATTTTATGAGTGTAATGAATAAATTCTCCCATTTCAATAGTTTCAATATCTTTCCAATTTTTATACTTCACAAAATGTTGCTAGCTCTCTAATTCTAACCCTAATTCACATTTTTTTAGCTTTTAGGAGTAGTGATTGACCATATTTTATTTGTGCATGGTTTATAATTTTTATATTTACATGTTTGATATATTTATATTTTGAATCATCATTTTACTATAGCTATTATATTAATTATATTGAACCCAATTTTGACATTATAAGTAAAACCTTTGTAACTAATAGAATGATTTGATGACATTCCTCTATAGATTATGTAGCATACATTGATAAAACCTCATAATAAGTGACCTTTGATATATTCTACTTTGTAAGTACACCCTATGTTACCTAGCCATGGGTGATAACTATAATTTTAAAATGACATTATGAGAATGATGTATATGGGACAAAACCCTCTCTCTCTACATCGTATACACCTATGTTTGGTTATTTGGCATTTGATAATGTTTATTTTTATTTATATCCCTTACATAGGACTCATGTGCATAAACTAAGCTAAAAATGACTATCATATCTATCCTAAGGATTGAAATGGGTCAAAATATCTCATTGTGACACTTAGTCACCTATAAAAACACTCATTTAGTAAAATAAAACTTGTTCATCATACACTCGACTTCTCTAGATCATTTTTTAGCACTCAACCCCATTAGAAAATACCATCCAAAAAGGACAGGATAATTTTTTTACCTTTTCCCTATACATTCCAAAAATCATAGGTGCATTTTTGTGCACTCAACTCTTTGTGAGTATGGGCCAATCTAGTTAATGTAGAAGATGATGAAGTGATTGTAGGATAAATTTATCAATGATGTGGAGATGATGAAAAATGTGGGATGATAACAAAAACAACATGAAAGAGAGATTCTACGTATATTCTTGGGAAATAAAAAATTTCTCATTGAGGATGATGATTATCCTATGGAATTGGTTATGGTGTATGGTGTGGTCAAATATGATGTTGGCATGGATCGCTAGGTTTTATCTTAGTCCATGAATAGAAGGATTTTTAGTTTTGTTACTTGAGTAAAAGAATCATTGGAGGTGATTCATCCTTAGTCATGAAAGGTCATATAGTGGGTAATGGATGAGTTCAGGAAGAATCAAATATGTAATGACAATAAGCGTATAATGAGGTGTTGAATGTGGTTTTTGTATTATAGGGATTCACTATAAAGAACAACTAGTCAGGATGATATGTTAGAGAAATGGTGAGGAGTGAAAGACTTCTCATCTAATCTCAAATAGAATGTTGTCTTGGAGGTTTTGAGATTCAAGTGGGCTTGGAACATAATAAAAGTATCCAACTATTTCTAGGAATATATGACTATCCGATTCATCCACTTAATGGGAGACAATTATTGTCCAACCTTGATATGATCGGATCCAAGAAATAAATGAACTTATGATGTTAGGATTTCTCAAAGTGATTTTTGGGTTAGGACTGGAGCCTTGGGAATGTCTTGTAGGTTCTTTTGGGTGTAAGTATCACTTGTTGTCATACAGATCCCTGAGATTCCATGTTTGATATTTGATGGTCCTTACACTTGAAATAATGCATTTTTGTATTTTATTTGTTTGCAAGGTCAAGTTAGAGTATTCTAAAACGTTTTTCTATTCATAATCATCCTGTAAGTTTGCTAAAGATAAAATTTTAAACTATTTTTTTTTCGTGTTTAACCAAAAGTTTATTTAACGAACACTTGTATGTAAAATTGAGAAATATTTTTTTTTAATGGAAATATGGTGTTGGATTTCAAAATCAGATTATCTTATATGTGTTTTGTTGACCAATTAGGCAATTCACCTTGCTTGTTTAAATGTTTGTTTGGGAGAATAATATTTTTGGTGTTTTTTAATATTTTAAAATGCAATGAACATGTGAAGGAAATGAATTAAAAAAGTAAGCTATATTTTTATACCAACATTAAAATCTATGCAATATAATGAAATGAAAGTATTAACACTCCTAGGAATATATATGTGTAGTTTAGAAATTCTACATTTTCAAAATAAAAGTTCTTAAATTTAAAATTGACTCAAATGGTACAAGTTATACAACCTAGGTTTTAAATTATAAAATGAAATTAATCTAGTTTGTGGCCAAGATATTTCTAATCTAATAATTTGATAATGATTGCAAGTTTATAAATACAAATAATTAAAAACTATATGCTTGTTTTTAGGTTTTTTTGGTATTTAGAGCAAATTTATTTGGGAATTCTAATCTAATTAGTCAATGAAAATTATAATGAAATAAATATATTCTAATGTAGACACCAAATTTTTGTATCCCTTGTCCCTTAAATCACATTTACTCCCCATTGTCATCATTTTCTACATACGTACCTCTCCTCTCATTAAAAATTCTCCATTCCCTCCTAAATTTCATTTATCCTTTTAATTATTATTTTCCACTTTAATATCATCCTAATCAAATCATTAATTTTTCTTCCCTAAACATCCCTAATAACCATTAATTACTCCTAAATCCTCATTTAATCCTTTTATACTCCCTAAACCTCATTTTTACTCTCCCTATGTTCCCATATACCTCCATTTAATGCTTTCTTATTTCCCAACCACCGTTTATCTCCCCAAAAAACCTAACTTACATTAACCTCCCGAAACTCTAATCACGCCACATAAAGGCTCATTATCTTGAGCTAGTACATTTTCCACCGCCGAAATAAATGAACAATTGTAGTCATCGGTGACCCATCTGGGTCATCGTGGACCCTATAAATACGCCCATACCTCTCCTCTCACTAGGATGCAATTTTTGAGACTTCATACTTTGTTGTGATCTTGGCTTAGTTTCTTGCTCTTCTTTGTAGATAATATCACCACCTTGGAGCTACTTTGGAGATATTATTCTTCATCTTTGTAGATTTTAAGTTCTCTCTTTACTTGGCATAATTATTTAACATGCTTGGATTACCCATTACCATCCCATCATTATTCCCCATCAGTTTTGTAGGATCATTATCCATCTTAGAGCTCTACGATTACATTATTTTGTTGAGACTCTTTTATTAGGCATCTTTTTTCCCCGACTCTCACTTCTTTTGTTCACTCGAATCCCAAATCAAATAAGTATGGAAAATACCGTGAAATCCCTCCACATGTCTCATCAACATAACTTCAAAGGTAAAATTCTAAGTCGGGTTCCCAAACTCGTGCAGGATCTCCATGTGTCCAGGGATCGATAAAGTCACTCCCAAATAGGCTGAAAAGTTAAAACACAATAGAAGCAAACATAAGCCTTCTGCGTGTCTATGTGGCACACTTTCAATATAAGGCTAAAGAAAGACGTACCTAAACAAGAAGAAGCCCTCCACATGACAGAAAAGATCTTCGCCACCGCAGACTCGGCCGTGAGACCAAGTAAGAGAAGATGTAGGATTCCTATAAATGATCGAAATATTTATTCTAGATCAGAAGGTCAAACATCCGACTGAAATACTGATAGTGGTAGTTCTATATTTAAAAGATTTGGACTGGATCCGAAAGATAAAAATGAAATCCCTATCAAATTGAGAGAGAGAAAAGATGGATCTTGGAGTGACAAAGAGAGAATGGGTATTTAAAAGGAAGAAGAAGTTCCAGATCAAGGAGAGATATTTTTACAAGAAGAAAATAAGGAGGGGAAGTAAGGATTTGATACATCCATATCTATTTAGTTTTATGTCATCCATTCTGTGAGTGTAGCATCTTTGAAAAACTGTTAGCTTCTTCCTCTTTACATTGGAAACGTTGACATGTGATTTTTCCTAAGATGGTGTATTCTTTTGATTGTTGGAAATCATGCTTGCAATGGATAAATTATTTTTGGTTCAAGGATTCATTTTCATGTGTTGTTGTTTCTTGCAAGGAAGTCATTCTTCTTGATTTCAAAGTAAGGTTATAAACTAGTAATGTTTTTTTTTTTTTATTATTGGCAAATAGTTTTTTGAAAGGGACTATACCCTTGTACAACAAGGCTCAGAAGCCAAAATAGAAATAATAAGCACAAAGAAAGGGATCAATATCCAGATATAACAATAAGGACCAACTGCAGAACTACGTCTGCAAAAAAGAAACAACAACCAACAACTTCAGCAACAACTAAACAACTGCTTGAACAACGAACACCCAACAATAGTACACCGACACCATTGGAAAGAAAGCATGCTGTAATCCGGCCACAAAAATGATAACCATGTACTCCGGCCGAACACAAACAAAGAAAATCATCCAGACGGATAGCCCTCCTTAAGGGTGAATTTTTTTTTCTTGCTAACCGTAACCCAACCTGAAGGAGTCTCCACTGTTGGAGGAGAAGTCAAAGGAGGGGTATTCTCCTTAGTCACATTTGTCCCAATTGGGACAGCCACAACCTTAATCATATCCGTGTTGCCCTCAACAACTTGAGCATTATTCATGCTGCTAATAGTTTGATTTTCAGATAGAGGGGTTTCAAGGGTAGATTTGGATTCATCAAGCTTTCTACTTTTGATTCAAGATCCCTTATCTTTCTATAAACTAGTAATGTTGTTTACATACTTATCTTTCTATAAAAACAAAACCTTGGATCAATTCCATTGATCCAAGGTATGCTTCAATTCTTCTTACTTGATCTATATGACAAACCGACATTCAGAAATTGAAGGTAATAAGGGAATGAGTCCTTGTATGTATACAATTCTATGGATCCTTCTTTGAAGTCCTTGCTTTGCATTTTTTTGTAAATTATGAACTTGGATCTTCTTGTTAATAAATTTTAAAACATTGAACAACAAAAGAAGGATAAGGACCTACTACATGACTATTAAAGGTAAAACCTTAGTCCTAGTTTTTAAGATCTATCCTAACTAGATTCTAATCTAAGGTAAATTGGACCTACCTTAGATCTATTTCTAAACTATTCATGTTGCATCCTAATCTAAGTTGTATGCTTTACGGGTGTGGGGTTGGAAGTAACCTAAGGTAATGAAAGACATATCTATGACCTATTACCTAATACTAAACTACTATCGGACATGAATTAATATATGATGGCATGCTTACTATGGAATTTTTTTAATGACCTAAGGTAAATAATTTTTATCTAACCTAAGGTTAGATCCTAAACTAATGTCTATCTAACCTAAAATAATGTTAAGATGAAAGGGGACCTAAGGGGGTCACATGGAAATTAGAAGGTGGTGATGATAGTTTCTATGGCATTTAAGTGATTTGATTTTGAATTTATGGGACATGGTACTGCCAATTTTGGTAGAGGCATGAAAATGGAGGGAATATCTAGTTGGCATCATCACTAAAGTTAAAAGATGCATGCATTGGTTGAAATTGAGCTCACCAATTTTAGATGGTAGTGGCATGGAGATTTAGGTGGGAGAGTTGAATGCAATTGCATTAATGAGCATTGGTCTTGGTGAAGAAACCACCTTGGAAGCCATGCAAGTGGATTTTTGGGAGGTTGTTTGGTCATTCACTCATGGCAATTTTTTCTCTACATGGGGATTTTGGTTCTTCAAACCAACGAGTTCTGTTTTCAATATTTTGCTATTTTTGGCACCTCTGGACTATGGAGGTATAAGAGGCATAAGAAGAAGATTTTATGGGGTTTTGACTTTATTTGGAAAAGGAGGAACTATGGAGGCTCGGCTAGAAATATTTTGTGAACCGATAGAAGCTCTATCAGGCATGATAGGCTCTACCCATTAAGTTGTTTTGCTTTTTACTAAACATCTTCATAAAAACAACTTTGCTCTTGAGAAACAAATGGGTTTTTATTTTTTGATGGTTATCTTTCTCTCTTGCTTGAAATTTCTCTATATTTTTCTGATAATGAGCCTCTATTTGATAATATGGAATGAGGGTTGTTCCTGTTAAAATATAATAGTAAATCATGCTTTACTTTTGTTGGGAATGGAATAATGTCAAACTTGTGTAGATCTTGTTTTCTGAGAAAAACGGATTGTGGTAATACTTAGTTTTCTTTTGGATTTGTTTTGGTTTATCTTCCTCTATTGGAAAGAGATAAGAAAGATATTATCCATAGTTATAATTTTGGTTTTATTCGAATCTCTTTCTTCTACTGAACTGTGTTGTAATGGTTGTTGGGTTCATTGTTTGTGGATTCAAACTTGGTTGGAAACAACAGTGTATGAAATATTACTTCTTACCTTTATAATTAAAACATGGTTGTTTCAAATCTGGTCCTCCCATGGAGACTGTGTGGAAATGGTTACTTGAATGTGAAGATTCATGGTTTCACTTTTCTTGAATATAGCATTAAATGAGTTCTTCAGTCTCTCGAACATATTTTTTTGTGTTTTTAGATCTCTAGAAGACTGACCTAAAGTTGGGCAATAGATGTTCTATTTTATTGGATGATATTTTGAGTTTTGGTTCGATCTGGGTCACACACGTTAGCTCCTGCATGAGCTTGCATAATGTCGACCTCACTGTCTTTCTTTACTTGTAAAATAGTTTTTGGTTTGATAAAGACTTACCTATTTTGATCTGGGTAACCTCTTGATTTATCTTGTTGGGAGTAAGTTTGTTAAGACCTTACTGTCGTGAATTTGGTGAAAGGATTAACGATGTCTATTCATCTTCTCACGTGATGACCTTTGTGTCAAGGGAATTAGTCAGTTCAACTTAAAAGGTTTTATAATTCTTTACCTTCTTTATGATCTCTAATATTTTTAAGGGAAATGTTTAGTCCCTTACATCTGTTTTGTTATGTTAATGATATTAAAGAGTGTGAAAGTCTTGGTGAAACAAGGATTAGTGTAGTCAAGACTGTTTTGAGGAATCAACTGAAATAAATTTGATCCTTCTATTTTTCTCCTGGGACTGACTCATTCACCTGTAGTTGAGTCACCTTATTTTCATAACGTATTCATTATGAAAGGATCAGGTTTGGTTCTCTCTTTACTCACCGCTACGCTTACTTTTATCCCTGTTTGATGGGAATTTATGTTAACTTGGTTTTATATTGTATTCTTTGTCATAAATGATGGTGAAGTTCTGGTTATGGAGACTGAACTATTTACGACTGAGTGAAATGAAATGTCCAGTGGTGGTTATACTTCGGGTATTTTTGTTTATTCAAATTCTTTCAAAAACATCTGTTCTTGATGTAACTTTTACACCACTATTATTGTTCTAGTTTTATGCTGAGATAACTTCTTCTTTGGAATCGACTTGCTTACTGTAGTCACATAATTCTGTCTAGTAACTTGGATTTCTTTATTCTCTATGTTTTTCAATAATTGTAGATCTTTTGATTAGATCTATTTCAGTCTCTTATCCTGCTATGTAGTTCCATTTTGGGAAAGGAATAATGGGGCCTTCTCCCTTTCTTGTTGTAACTACCCTCTCTCTTATATCTCTATTTAATATTTTAAATAATAAGCATGAATTCAATTGAGTATGATATAATCAAATGGGTTAATCTGATTCGATACTTACTGTCAAGTATAAAATTTACTTGCTTTTTATTTGCTTTATCTAGCATCCATGGCTGAATGGTAAAAGCACCCAACTCATAATTGGGAAGTCGCGGGTTCAATTCCTGCTGGATGCACAGTAAAAAGTTACTGCATTCTACTCGCAATAACTTTTAGATCATAGTTATGGTTTCATCACTATGTTCTTTGGAAACTATAGAAGATTGTATGCTGTCCTCTCTTCTTTGGGTTGTGAAATGTAACAAAGATCTCCTTGATTTGGAGGGAAGTAAGAGGATTGTCCTTCTCTCAGTTCATCCTTTCCTCTTCTGTGTTACTCTTGTTTATAGGTTGGATCAGTTTAGTTTGTATTACTTATCGGGTTGCAATTGAGTAGTTGTAGATACTTCTTACTTATTCACCTTGACTTGTATTGAATGGAATCAATATTTGTAATGTGTGATCAATGTGTAATGTAATTAATCGAATGAATACTTTCCTATTCCTAATTGTTGTGACCTAACTTAGGACTTAGGCTATATCTTGGACTTTAATTTGGATGTAGCATCTGAAATAGGAATCTCATGTTTTCATGTTGTTGATGGCTCATCCTAAAAATCCTTCTTGAAGATCGAATAGCTTGGTTGTAGATGTTTTCGAGATGGAATTTTTAATGCTTTGAGTTGATGGTTCTTGCTTCTTAAAGTAACTTTGTTTTTGGAAAATATTGGAGTTAATATCTTTATTTTGTAATTCAGATTGAATGAAGTAAGAAATAAATAGTAAGCATCTTTATTAGAAAGAGATAAGTAATTAGGGTGAAATATTACTTATCTGATATAATGCTTTACGAAAAAAATGGCTGAAGAGTGCTGATTATATCATAATATTTTCTAAATGTTAATTTGGTTGATCAATTGTTCTTTCTTTTATGATCATTATTTCTTATGATTTATATATCTATTTGGCTTTACTATTTCATAAAAGCAAAGTTTGTTTTATGAAACAATTAGTTGAAGGAACATCGTTTTAATGCTCGATTCAATGAACTAACCAAAGCTAGCAATTTTTTGATGGACTTCGTAATTGATAAAGCAAGGTAATAAATTTTATGATGTATTGGTTATTAAGGTCTAGATATTTTATGAAGAAATATGATTCATTATTGAAAGAATAAAAAGGGTATTCTTTATTGATCTTGATGTTGTTTGACATGAAATATGTCTAAAATGCATGGTCTTGTAAAATGTGTATTCCACCATGATGAATTGAAAAGATATTAAGAGTTAATTTATACTTGTTGTGTCATTCTCCTTGTGCATTATTTGAAGGAAATTTGTAATCTTATCTTCATTTTCTCTCGATCTTATCGGAATGGATCTTTTTTTTTTTAATTGGAATTAAAATTGTTGGATGGAAGGGATTTAATTACAATATCCCTTACTGAAATGCAACTTATTAAGTTGGCATGCATAGAATTTATTTCATCTAAGTCTCTTTGGTTTATTAAAAATATGTTAATGAAATTATAACTTAACTATGATGACTTGTGTAATGGAAAAAGGCTATTACGAAACCTAACTCTTAACAAGAAAGAGGAAGGTTCACTTCATCTTGAGAAATACCTTGATAGGTTTGAAACAAATGTATGGTATCTAAGATTGTTTATCAATTAGACTTCATCTCTATGAAGTCTATTATAATAGAACCTGTTTTGGTACTTAAACAAGCTATGAATGGTTGAGTTATACTAAGTAAATCTTATGGAGGATGTTGTTTTTATTTTGATTAACTGAACTTAAAAATAAGAAGTTAATGAACAAAAATCAATCATAAAGTTTATGTATTACATTAACAACTCAATTTTGAATGAAAATCTTAAGGGCTAAAGTAATTCAGGGTTCATCGAGTAGTTGTAACTAAACCTTAATTAAGAAACATAAGTGAGTAATAACCTCTCAATATGGGGTATGTACACCGAGATGGGTAATGTTGTCGATGTTGGCACATGCCAACTACAGAATTGTACCTTCATGAAGACTTGAGTCTCCATGAGGATACAGTGTTGCAGTTGACATGTTGCAACACCCTTCAATTGGGGTCATCTAGGTCTACATAAATTTGGACTTGATCTTAGTTTCACTCTAGGTCATATTAGAATTATGAATTAGTATAGGGAGTGACTCATGATGACTTAGGGTAACTAGACACATTCAATCGACTTAGGTCGATTGAGTATGTCTATGTACCCTTAGTCATCGTGAGTGGTTCCCTATACCAATTTATGTTGCTAACCTGGGTTAGGGTCAAACCTTGAACAAGTGAACTCGGCTGAGACTCGGTGAAGACCATTCTAGGTAACAAATGAATGTGGTGAAGGATGTATTCCATTAATGATTAGTTCATCTAGAAATAGTAACATGAACAATATGTTGGAAATATTTGGCCAAAGTATCATAAACTACTGGTTGTGTTGTCCTATGTCACCTAGTTTAAGAAATGGGATTTCAAATGAATATTGGTAACAAATATTCATATAGGTTTCTTAAATAGAACACTCAATACCCAGAATAGGTAAGAGAACCAAGTATACTTAGTATACACTTAGTATTCAATACTTTAAGTTAACATGAGAGATCGGTTAGTAACCGAGTCATGAAATGAGAGATCAGTAGTTCACTGAGTCATTTACAGCTACATATGGTTATCTGTTATGAGATTGATTGGCATGGAATGTGTGTTCTAAATTATGATTATTTAGAACAAAGAACATTATGAAAAAAAAATTCCCTTGTTTCTAAAGTCTTAAAATGGGAATGTTACATCTTGGTATCATTGGTGAAGGTTGCTTCTCTTGGACCTATTGTGTCCATAATATGATAAAACTTAAATTTTCTTGTTAACAAAAATGGTTAGGACAAGAGGAAATGTTGAAAATAACCCACCACCTAGTTGAGAAGCAACAACTTCCCAAAACTTGATGAGATTCTTGCTGCCCTATTGGACATAAGAGATCATTTGGCTATACTTGAAAAAAAAGTAATGGGAATTGAGGAGGAAGAAGATGCTGGTAATAACAATCAACCACCTCCTTTGGACAACACCAATGTGGGAAAATTAGGTGTTGATAACAAAAATGTAAACATACCTGATCATCCAGAAAATAAAAAGGCAAGGCTAGCAACCGTTGGTCGTCAAAAAGGACTTTATAGAGAACAATAGTCAGGGGACAGAAAGTCCCTCCTCTTTAATGGGAGAGGTTCCCTTATTTAAAGGAAAAAACTATTTACACATGTACAGTGTATAGTTTTAATGAGGAACTCAGATATCATGAAAGTGTTAAAATATAACAGATCATCAATATAAAAGGATAGAGGAATTAAGTAGTGGGAAGGGGCAGAAAGGCACTCTCAAGAAATATAGATAGAAAAATAATTCCTTACGCATGCCAGAATGAAATTATTTGGAACATAATCATTTGCATTTGAGACAATAAGATGTTATTTCACAGACACAAAGTTCTAGAGATTACATCTATAGGAATACAAAGCTTCTTGAAGTAGCATAGATAAATGATTTAATAAATTTTAACAGATAACAATGAAATAACAAGACTAGATGGACATAAAAAGAGAGATATTTTTGTATTGATTACTTTTTACTCCTCTACACTTTCAAAAATAAACAGAGTTCCAGCCCCAAAGAATAGCACAGAGAGCCCATTATATAAATTACAAATTAGTTACACTTGGTAATTGTTTATTTTAACTAAAATGTTAATTAAGGAGGTGCTTGACACAAGACCCTTAATTAATTACAATAATCCCGATTTGAGAAAAAGGAGGGGAGAAGCTAGAAGGGAAAACATCTACTTATTGCTGAGGAGGGCCCACCGACTTGAGAATTTGTTTCCTAAAATTTTTCAACGCTTTAGCTATTTCTCTACCTCGTGGGACTGATGTGTTGGCAGTAGCTTGAGTCCAAGTACCTAGACATTTCTCCATGTCCTTATCAAACTCAGTATGTGCATGGTATTCTTTATTAGCCTCTTCTATAGCAGATTGAAGAGAGAAAATCTCCTTTATCTTCTCTTTGGTAATTGATTCCTCCTTGAACAAGTTTTCTTTAACAAATTCCCTTAAATGAGTTTTAATTTCTTGGAGAGAGAAAGGAACACCTGAAGTTTTGTCATGAAGATGACAGTGAATATCTTTGAAGGCAGACACAACACAAGTTTTGAAGGCTTCTCCCTTCTACCAACTATTCCTCAACTCTCCCAAGGCTTCTTCCAGAACTTTTATTTTCCATTCCACACTGAAAAACCCATGACTTTGACAAGTTGTCTTTGGCATCATCAAAGACCTTATTGGCCATCAATATATTTTCATCAGCCTGTCCCATCAGGTGAAGATCCATGATGCAACTACTCCAAAGCTTCAGCTCCTTGTCCATAGTTGCAATTGAGGAGGATAGTTTTTGTTGCAGGTTGGCCACCTTCTCATGGAGTTTGAAAGCCTCAATAATGAAATTCAAGCCCACAACAATCATGTCATCAACCATAGCTTCCATATCCCTCCCATAAGTAGAATACCTATGTATATCCTTGATGCTTTGAACTTCATCTTGACTAAGAATCATAGGGGGCGGAAGGGTAGCTAGTGGAGTAGGATCCAAAACCTTGTCCTTAGCCAACAAAGACTTGATGAAGCTAGAAAGAACTTGATTTTGTTCTTTCATATGTTCTATAGTTTTTTAACCCCTTTCAAATCTCTCAATAACCTTGGTTATTGTTTCCTGGAGGTTATACACCTCACTCTTAGGGGTAGGTTATCCCATTGAATCTTAGAAAGCTCTAGATCGAGGCTAGTAGATCTTGTTCATTTTATCAACCTTAGGTTTTGATACCTCTAGAAATTGTTGACTATGAGAATCTACCACTATCCTTGAAGTTGTTTTGGACCTATTTGCTAGAGCAGAAGGAGCAAAGTGCCTAACAAGGCTACCACAACATCAAAATTTAGCCATGTCAATTGAGAAGAAGGTTTCGCTTCTCGTTGTCAACCAAGGGTTACACCCATGAAAAAGTGGAGGAAGAAGGAGGAGAAAGAGATAAAAGACCAAGAGAACTCATGACACTTAAATAATTTACTATTGTTGCTTCTAGTAGAGATGTGCTTAAAGTATCTAGAGCTTCTTAGGAAGAGAATCGGTGGTACTTTGAGGTTCAAAGTGCCATGCACTTCCTTCTCTTTATCTATCAGTAGCTTCGAAGTTCTGTGAGGGACTGGTACTTCACTATCATCACTTTCACTAAGAAAAATGATGTTCTCTGGCCTCGAAGGTAGTTCCGAAGGCTTTAACAGGGATCTTCCTCAATTAGCTCTGTTTAACCTATTTCACCTTCTTTTGGTATACTTGAGTAGACAAAGAAGGGGTGGATGATTCAGGTTCTTTATTTGAGGAAGGAGGAGTTTTGTAGGTACCTCCGAGCTAGGTGTATGTGGCTCCTTCCTAGGGGTTGAAGTATCTTTGGAGGAAGATTCACCCGGATTCATCTTAAGCTCTCGACCTTTCACAAACCATACATTGGTTCTTACAAGGACAGGGCTAGACTTTCAACTAAATCATCCTTCTCCCTCTTATACCACCCGTATATTCCAAGGGAGTATGCTTGATCAATGTATCGTATTCATATGACAACAATTCTTCATTATCATCTTGAAGCCCTTCAGGAATTTGGTAGAGATTGAGATCCTTGATCAGCTACAGGGAGAATCTACCATAATGTCTCCGCCTTGCTTCAAATTCATCTACACAATCGGCTCAAGATCTAATTTGTGATGATAATTAATTTTGAGATTTAGCTCAATGAACTTCTTCAAATCAAAGCAGTCCCGGCTTGAAGAAGTGAACATTGATGGGAGCGAGGGCCGTTTCTATGTTTTGAGCATCCAAAGATGTATTGCATGTGTAATTACCCAAGGATATAGGAAAATGCAGCCCAAAGATTTTCTTATCTCTACAGTCCTATGAAACTTTTCCAATTGCTTGCATACTTTAATCAAAGCCATCTTATCATTACAAAACATGGTAAGGTTGAGAGGCATGTTCTCATAACCAACTAACCTGATATATGAAAATCTTCTAAACTAAATGAAGAAAGCTCCATATTTTGCTATCGTGTTCATGTCCTCATCGTAAAATATTCTAAGCAGATCACTTTCCAAAAGCCTCACAATATACATAGTAAAGGCATAATTCACCCTCCCGAAGTTATGGTTGTTGGTTTCAGTGGTGAATTGAGGGCGAGATGCATAAATAGGTACATCTTTCTCGACCCTCTATGTAATTGAATCCAAACCATTGCCAAGATGTTTGCTAGGGTATACATGAGATAATAAGTCATATAGAACTTCTTTGTTTGTTGCACATTGGAAAACCTGCTCACAAATTCATGCAAATGATTTCTACCCAATTTATGCTTTGCTACCTTTACGATGATGTTGATGAGTAGGAACATCCAAAAGTGAAATTCATTGGTGGATGGTAATCCCATGAAATGGGCTAACAACATAATGAAATCAGATAATTCTTCATTAAAATCAGCCCTAAATAATGCCTTGGAAAGTTAGGATGCTCCCTTTTTAGGGTTATTCAAAAATGAATTTTCTATCCTTGCTTTGTATTTATCACTATCTTTCTTGAAAATATTCTGTGCTTGAGCTTGAGAGATAACAATGGAGTCTTCAACTTATGGGATTCGTAGAGCAAAGTGACAATGGCAAACATCTAGTTTAGCAATCAGTTCCCCGTGCATGTTAGACAATTCCTTTGTGTCGGGGTTGAAGTGAGCCCCACAGTGAGCATAGTGTTGGAACATTATACTGAGATTGGGAAACCCACAACAAATTTAAGGCCACTGTCATTGATCATTTTCACCATGGGAGAAGGATTAGGGTTAGTTAACATGTTCCAGAAATCACCAAAATCTAGGTGATGAACCTCACTATCCCCAATATTGGGAACAAAGGATTCAAGTGGTGAAACATGTTCTTGACCTTGAAATTTGATCTTCATGTTGGCAACATACAGAGAAACAACCTTCATATCTTAAATTTGCAATGAAAAATGCAAAGGAATGGGAGCACAAGTAGATGGTCTTAATTGCAAGGATTTGAGTGAATGGTAACAAGTAAGTAGTGTGCAAAATGCATAGAGGGTAGTCCCATTAAATAGCCATTTTAGGAGAGAGAAGGTTATAAATTTGCATTAAATTCATATGGCACCAACTTAAAAAGACAAGAATCGGGAAAAGTAGAAAAAATCTGGCCCGGATGGTCTTTGGTACATTTGGGACATGTGGGACACAAAGACGTGATCCAGCCAGTGCGGGTGATGCAGGTAATGCGGGTCAAAAGAGCACGGGTAGTCCAAGAACTTGGAAATGAGATGGATGTGAAGGATGCGAAGACATGATTCTGCTGATGTGTGGGATGTAGGTAAAGTGGGGATAGAATGCACAAATGCTTTTGGGACAGATGAGACAAAAGTACGCGAAGGACCCGATGCGGCCAATGTGGGCAATTGGGGAACATAAATCCAGGGTGAACTTGGAACAAATGGACCAAAAAGTTACAATAGAACCAAAAGTTAAAATATTTTCAGGGAATGTGGCTGATCGGGAACAAAAGGCCCGACAGACTTGGGACATGAGGGACAAAAATGTCCGACAAACCCGTAATTCACCAAAATGACTCCAAAAACATGAATTTTTACTAACTCCTCAACTTTTCTCTTCATTAGAACATCATAAAAGGGTTTCAACTCAAAAATTTTAAATTTTCGACTTTCGAAAGAGGGGAAATTTTGAGAGGACAACAACTAGCTCTTTCTGGGGATGACTTGGCTAGATTAAAAGAATGAGACAAGGCAAGAACTCTCTGAAAGCTAGGGGAAGAAGACCAGTGCCTTATCCATTGGGCCACGGAGTCAAAAGCAAACCAATACAGAAGACAACACACAAACAGGGAAAGGAAACACACCAGAAGCAAGAGAAAGGACACACACCCTATACATAATATACAAAGAGACCTCCTATTCACCTAGGACTTGAACAATTTTAGGTACTACCCACTATAAGGAAGTGGGAGAGAAGAACCATCCATGTAATCAAGATAGAAAGAATTCTCACCAGCAAAGTGCCTGATTTTGAAAGGACCGAGCCAAAGAGAATCAAACTTACCATATCTTCGATAAGGCTCATGTCTTTTATCCCACATCAAAACAATGTCTCTCGAATTTGAAATCCTGGACTTGGCCTTCTTATCAAACAAATATTTTACCTTTTGCTAGTGGGCATATATTCTATCAACAACCTGCAACCTACCTTCATTAAACTTATGAAGATACATGATCCTTTTATCTAAATAATCATCAAGCCGTGTCTTCAATGTCCTTCATTAAATACAAAGCTAGTAACTCCAATGTTACTAGTAATTGAAATTCCACACCATACATCACTTGAAAAGGGGACATTCCAATAGCTCTTTTAGGTGTAATTCTATCTAGCCTAAAGAGAATCATAAAGTTTCTTGTGCGCCTCCTCCGAGATTCATTAACCAGTTTCCTTACTATAGCCACCGATTTTTGTTTTTGATTCTACCTGTCCATTCCCTTGAGGATAATAATTTGAAGAGTGAGCCAGGGAAATGCCATATCCATAACAAAAATCCATTATCTCAGCTGAAGAAAAATTTGAAGCATTATCAGTCACAATCTTGTTTGGCACACCAAACCTCACCAAGATGTTTTCTTTGATAAAATTACATACTACTTCAGAAGTAGTACTCTTTACTGGGATGGATTCTACCCATTTAGTAAAATAATCTATGGCAATCAACACATGAGTATGTCTAGCACTTGAAGATGGATTAAGTGTTCCAATAAAATCTAAACCCCATTGTTGAAAGGGCTCTTCAATCACAACTGGTTTAAGCGGCAAGGTAGCCAACTTGGGTCTACCCACAAAGGTCTGATAGGCTTCACATTTATCAACCCACTTTGATTCATCTTTGAACAAGGTAGGACAATAGTATCCTACATAAAGAATCTTGTGAGCAGTGATAGTAGATGAGCAATGGCCTCCACATGCTTTATCGTGGAAAGCTGAAAGAAGCTTCTTCTGTTGCTCTTTATCAATGCATTTTAGAAATCTCCCATCCATCCCACATTTGAACAAAGCATTCTCCCACAACACATATTGGGCTGATCTTAACTTGATAGCTCTTTTCTCCTTGGTAGTCAAATGAGAGGGACACTCACCATAGGTGAGAAAATGTGCGATATCAACATACCATTCATCAATCAAGCTGAGAAATAGAACAATAGGAACATCAACCTCATCCTTAGGTAACTCATGACTAGCTCCTTCAGCAATGAGTTCACACAAGCCTTTACCCCGGACTAATTTGGTTGGTCTGATGTCAATATCATATTCTTGAACCTTTGCTACCCAATTTCCTCTCTTAGTTCCAAATTCTTGCTACGTAAGAATTGACTTGATGGTTGTATGGCATAAGTACCATGGAATGGAATGAGAGTTGAGAATATACAAACGAAACTACTTGACAAATTTAACCACTACAAAAGCATATTGATCCGTCATTGTGTATTTCAACTCATGATTTTTAAGAATGTAGCTCATGAATGCAATTGGGAGTTCATGATCATCAGAATCTTTCTGAGTCAAGACAACAACCAGGGTGCTTTCCGTGGCATAGCAATAAATAATAAAATCTTTGCTAAAATCTGGACATGCTAAGATAGGAGTTTTAGCAATAGCCTTTTTAATACCTTCAAAGGATTTTTTCCCTTCAGAGGACCATCCAAATGTTTGTTTTCCTTTCATCATTTGGGAGATATTCAAAGTTAGCTCTATAAAATCAGGGATGAATCTTCTCAGAAGTTGATCTTACTAAAGAAGGAATGCACTCCTTTCTTACTGGTTGGAAGAGGAATCTGTTGAATAGCTTGAACTCATTCAGGATCGATTTTGATTCCATCTTTAGAGACAACATGCCCCAACAATTTTCCCTTTGTGACACAAAATATAGATTTCTTGGGATTCAAAGAGATCCCATGTTCTCTGCATTTCAAGAGAATAGTTTCCAGGTGCTAAAAATGATCTTCTCTAGTTTTAGAAAACATGGTCAGGTCATCTAGATACACAACAATACATTTCCCTTTCAAGCTTCCAAAATCCAAGTCCATAGCCCTTTGAAAAGTGGCACCAACATTAATGAGTCCAAAAGGCATCCTCTTGTAGGAAAAAGTACCCCAAGGGGTGGTGAAAGTAGTCTTGTGCTGATCTGTGGTATTAACTTCCACTTGATTATACCCTGAGAAGCCATCAAGCATGGAAAACATTTCAGACCCCGTAATAGCTTGCAAAACTTGATCCATCATGGGTAGAGGGTAGTTGTCTTTTAAAGAATCCTGATTCAGATTCTTGAAGTCAACACAGATACGGATCTCACCATTTTTCTTCCCGATAGGCACAATGTTGGCAATCCATGTCGAATGGTGAATAGGGAAGATAATTTGGGCTTTCAATAATTTTTAGATTTCTTGAAAAATAGTGTCAGCAATCTTTGTATTGTATTTCCTTTGCTTTTGTTTGAAAGGTTTAATTCCAGGTTTGAGAGGAATGAAATGTTGCATTTCCTTTGGTTGGAAAGCCTTTAGATCCTCATATGAATATGCAAGAACATCCTTATACTTTTTTAAGAGGTTCACCACCTTCTCCTTTTCTTCTTACGTACAACATTTTCCAACGTTCACCATCTTAGGGTCAACAGAGCTCCCAATATTAATCTTTTCATACTCAGCAGATTTTCGTACTCCTGCAGGAGCTTTAGTCTTAACATACCTGTCATCTTTATCAAATAATTCCTCCAAACTCACTAGCCCTTTAGGAATCTTGTTACCTTTGAGTTTGATGCACCCATCTTTATCTATTTCCTCTTTGACACCCTCTTTGTTAGAAGATACACTCTCTCAAGGAAAGTTGGCACTCCCTTCAAAGTACAATTGTTCAAAGTTATCCCTGAGCTCCAAGAAAGAAAGAAAATTCTGATCATCATTGAAAACTTTCTAGTTACTTACATTATCGTGAAAACTGGGCTTGTTGATCATCTCAATGGTAAACTTATCTTGGAGATAAGTCAGGGTGAGGTATTAGCAATGATCCTAAGACATCTAGTGAATCATCCCTGGTGTTCTTTTCTCTCAACTTCGCTTCAATGGAGAAGGCATCAAGAAATTCAATAGAATCCCAAACTTGATTCCTGTAATGCTTCAACCTTCTATTTTTAACTTGGAAAAGGTCTCTTACTTGTTTAACAACTAGTTCTGCATCTCCACGAGCTAGAAGATTCTTGACACCTTTTTCTTTCACTACATTAAGTCCAAGGATGAGGGCTTCATACTCTATTGTATTATTGGTATTTTCAAACTATAGCTTGAATGAGAAAGGATGAACTTTTCCCTTAGGAGATACCAACACTACGCCAGCTCCAGAACCAGCCGAGGAACAACTTCCATCGAATTCCAAATTCCAAACACCATTAGGATCATGGAGTACTTCTTTGGGAAGTTGAGTTTCCTCCGGAGACATAATCATATAGTTACCATGCCCAATATCCTCATAAAGTATTTGTGCTTTGGGATCATCTGTCTTTTGTACAATATACTCAGATTGCTTCTCAAGCAACAACTTCTTCATTTTTCCATTAACTAGTATGAGGGCATGTGACCAATCCATTTGAATTTCTCCTCCCACATCCTTGCAGAAGTTCCTACTTAACATCATACCATATGAAGGAGGAATATCTGCTACTAGAATAGTAGCCAAGACTTTTTTCTCAGGTAAAGTAGCAAAAGCTACTTGTGCATCTTTAATTCTTCCAACTAGGGGCACCTCCTTACTCTCCATGGAATAACAAGACCCATAAGTGCATGTGAGAGTAAGACCCAAAGCATGGGCTACTTTGGTAGGCATTACATTATCTGATGCTCCTGA
The DNA here is from genome assembly GCA_018340775.1 of Taxus wallichiana var. yunnanensis. NCBI lineage: Eukaryota > Viridiplantae > Streptophyta > Pinopsida > Cupressales > Taxaceae > Taxus > Taxus wallichiana. Next base: position 266,101,658 of record CM031236.1, read on the forward strand.
ATCTATGACACGGTTCTGAGTTTATGGCCTGCTATAAGAAGGGTCACATAAAATGGTTTGATCTTCTCATTAGGTGAGGTGACTACAGCTACAAGGTTGGGTTGGGGTGTAGAGGATGGAGTAGGCAAAAGGCCTTTAGAGGTGCTTTTGGAATGGGAATTGAAAAAGTGAACCATTTTGGCAAAGGCTTTAGGATGGGTTTGATAATATTCAGCCTCTGAAATTTGAACCTTTGTCTTTTTAAGATGATCAATGATATCAAAAGATCCAGAGGTGGATGGGCTATCATCACTAGGAATCTTAGGCTTATCAGATTTAGGAGTTATAGAAGAAGAAGTTTTAGTAGTATGATTAGGAAGAGCAGAATTGATAGAACTCACCTTTTGTGTGGACGTAGTGGGAATAGGAGCTCCTCTTTTTACAACAACATGGATAGTCGTGGGATGCTCCTTGGATCTTTTAGCGGGCTGTATCACTTTCTCCCATTTATTTTTCTATTCCCGAGTCATGACAACGATATGATTCACTATTCATATCTACTACTACTTCATCATAATCATCCTCTTCATCAACACCCTCAGTGGTGAAGAAATTAACTCGAGATCCCTCCAGTTCCTCTATCTCTTCATCAGCTTCTTCCTCAAGTTCTTCACAATCTTCATTAACCTCTTCATCTTTAGGTTCTTCAACCTCACAGGTTGCATTAACAGGAACCTTGATGGGTGGCCCCTCAATTTCCAGCCTTGTCTGAGAGGAAGGAAAATGATTTCTAGGCTGAAAGTTTCTCCTTGGAACATCTGTATAAGGAGCATGTTGAGCCAACTGTTTCTTGATGGCAATGAGGTCATTAGCAAGCTTTTGTACTAATGGGTCTGTATTAGCTCCAGGAGTGGAAGAGGAGGAAGAAGAAGCTTTGGATTTGGAAGGGTCTCTTTTCAATTTACCGGACATGATCAAGTCATCTTCAACACCAACAACTAATCTTTGATCTTCAGCCAATGTTGCCAAGTTTTCCCTTCTCAATGCATAGCTAACCTCAGGTAATTGAGCATTCAGGAAGAAACATTAAAAAATTTGGTCTACAGGATGAGTTTCTAGTGGAAATTTGTTGAATCTAGCCACAAATTGCCTCATGGGTTATTGTGATTCCTTCTTAATTTTAGTAATTTGGACCACCAAAGCATGTACATCCTCTATAGGTTTGAAACGGTTCTCAAATCTTGTTCACATTGTGGTCCAACTAGTAATGGCTCTAGCAAGAAGGTAATAGAACCAATCCACAACATTATCTTGTAAAGTCTCTACAAAAATCCTCACCGAGACATCTTCATGTTCAACCCCGAGGACTCCACATGCAAATATGAAGGCTGCGATATGTTCATCAGGATGCACCTTTCCATGACCTCGGAACTTGGGGAAGTTCTTCCTGTTACCCCTGGGTAACTCATGCAAAGGTTGAGGAAGGGCGAGAGGCCCAACATGATGGCCCCAAGGTAATGGAACTACCATCCTTGGAAATACTGCTTGAAGGGGAATTGAAACACTAGCAAGAATCAAAGCACGAAGATTAGGGCTGAGTTGCTCTAGAGGGATACCACCTACAGGGGTTCTATCTTCAACAAGAGGAGTGCTTGTTGAACGAGCTCTTCTATTTCTTCCTTGTTGAAGGAAAAGGGAAACCTTGCTGCTCCAAAATATGAAACTAAGAATCTTCAATACCAAGGGCCCTCCTTCCGTGAGTAAAACATAGAGTCACCAGATCAAAGAATGATCAAGAAATTGTTCATAAAACTAGAATACATCAGAATGATTCCCCAACGAGAGTCACAAAAATTGTTGGTCGTCAAAAAGGAATTTATAGAGAACAATAGTTAGGGGATAGAAATTCCCTCCTCTTTAATGGGAGAGGTTCCCTTATTTAAAGGCAAAAACCTATTTACACATGTACAGTGTATAGTTTTAATGAGGAACTCGGATATCATGAAAGTGTTAAAATATAACAGATCATCAATACAAAAGGATATAGGAATTAAGTAATGGGAAGGGGCAAAAAGGAACTCTCAAGAAATATAGATAGAAAAATAATTCCTTACGCATGCCAGAATGAAATTATTTGGAATAGATTCATTTGCATTTGAGACAATAAGATGTTATTTCACAAACACAAAGTTCTAGAGATTACATCTACAAGAATATAAAGCTTCTTGAAGTAGCACAAATAAATGATTCAATAAATTTTAATAGATAGCAATGAAAGAACAAGACTAGATGGACATAGAAAGAGAGATATTTTTGTATTGATTTCTTTTTACTCCTTTACACTTTCAAAAATAAACAGAGTTCTAGCCCCAAAGAATGGCATAGAGAGCCCATTATATAACTTACAAATTAGTTACACTTGGTAACTATTTCTTTTAACTAAAATGTTAATTAAGGAGGTGCTTGACACAAGACCCTTAATTAATTACAATAAGCCCGATTTGAGAAAAAGGAGGGGAGAAGCTAGAAGGGAAAACATCTACTTATTGCTGAGGAGGGCCCACCGACTTGAGAATTTGTTTCCTAAACTTTTTTAATGCTTCAGCTATTTCTCTGCCTTGTGAGACTAATGTGTTGGCGATCTTGATTCTAAGTACCTAGAAATTTCTCCATGTCCTTATCAAACTCAATATGTGCATGGTATTCTTTATTAGCCTCTTCAATAGTAGATTGAAGAGAGAAAATCTCCTTTATCTTCTCTTTGGTAATTGATTCCTCCTTGAACAAGTTTTCTTTAAAAAATTCCCTGAACTGAGTTTTAATTTCTTGGAGAGAGAAAGGAACACCTGAAGTTTCATCATGAAGATGACAGTGAATATATTTGAAAGCAGACACAACACAAGTTTTGAAGGCTTCTCCCTTCTGCCAACTGTTCCTCAACTCTCCCAAAGCTTCCTCCAGAACTTTTATTTTCCATTCCACGCTGAAAACCCATGACTTTGACAAGTTGTCTTTGGCATCATCAAAGACCTTATTGGCCATCAATATATTTTCATCATCCTGTCCCATCAGGTAAAGATCCATGATGCAGCTACTCCAAAGCTTCAGCTCCTTGTCCATAGTTGTAATTGAGGAGGATAGTTTTTGTTGTAGGTTGGCCACCTTCTCATGGAGTTTGAAAGCCTCAACAATGAAATTCAAGCCCGCAATGATCATGTCATCAACCATAGCTTCCATAGCCCTCCCATAAGTAGAATACCTGTATATCCTTGATGCTTTGAACCTCATCTTGACTAAGGATCATAGGGGGTAGAAGGGAAGCCAGTGGAGTAGGATCCAAAACCTTGTCCTTAGCCAACAAAGACTTGATGAAGCTAGAAAGAACTTGATTTTGTTCTTCCAACTATTCTATAGTTTGTTTACCCCTTTCAACTCTCTCAATAACCTTGGTTATTGTTTCCTAGAGGTTATGCACCTCACTCTCAGGGGTAGATTCTCCCATTGGAATCCTAGAAAGCTCCAGATCAGAGGCTAGTAGATCTTGTTCTGCCTTATCAACCTTAGGTTTTGCTACCTCTAGAAATTGTTGACCCTGAGCATCTGTCACTATCCTTGAAGTTTTTTTAGCCCTCTTTTCTCGGAGCGTAGGAGGAGTAGTGCCCAACAAGGCTGCCACAACATCAAAATTTGGCCCTATCAATCAAGAAGAAGGTTTCCTCTTCCTGCTATCAACCAAGGGTTGCACCCATGCAAAAGTGGAGGAAGAAGAAGGAGGAGCAAGAGATCCAAGAGCAAGAGAACTCATAGAACTTAAAGTATTTACTACTGTTGCTTCCAGTAGAGATGTGAGTGAAGTATCTGGAGCTTCTTGGGTAGAGGAATCAATGGTACTTGGAGGTTCAGTGCTATGTAATTCCTTATCTTTATCTATTGCAGCTTCTGAAGTTCCTGCAGGGACTGGTACTTCACTATAATCACTTTCACTGAGAACAATGACATTCTCTGGCCCCGAAGGTAGTTCTGAATGCTTTAACAAGGGATATTCCTCAATCGGCTCATGTTTAACCTCTTTCACCTTCTTTTGGTATACTTGAGTAGACGAAGAAGGGGTGGATGATTCAGGTTATTTATTTGAGGAAGGAGGATTTTTTGTACGTACCTCCGAGCTAGGTGTATGTGACTCATTCCTAGGGGTTGAAGTATCTTTGGATGAAGATTCACCTAGATTCTTCTTAAGCTCTCGACCTTTTTGTCAAACCAGACCTTGGTTCTTACAAGGATAGGTGCCAAAATTTCAAATAAGTCATCCTTCTCCCTCTTATACCAGTCTAGATCTTCCAAGGGAGTAGGATTGATCAATGTATCATATTCATATGACAACAAGTCTTCATTATCATCTTGAAGCCCTTCAGAATTTGATAGAGACTTAGCTCCTTGATCGACTACATGGAGAATCTACCATAATGTCTCTGTCCTGCTTCAAAGTCATCTGCACAATCGACTCAGTAGTCCTCAGTATCTAATCTGTGATGATAATTAATTTTGAGATTTAGCTCAATGAACTTCTTCAAATCAAAGCAGTCCTAGGCCTGAAGAAGTGAACAATGATGGGAGTGAGGGCCCTTTCTATGTTTTGAGCATCCAAAGTTGTCTTGCATGTGTAATTACCCAAGGATATAGGAAAATGTAGCCCAAATATTTTCTTGTCTCTACAGGTTCTATGCAACTTATCCAATTTCCTGCATACTTCAATCAAAGCCATCTTATCATTACAAAACATGGGGAGCTTGAGAGGCATGTTCTCATAACCAGCTAACCTGATATATGAAAATATTTTGAACTAAATGAAGAAAGCTCCATATTTTGCTATCAGGTTCATGCTCTCATCAGAAAATCTTCCTAAGTATCAATTTCCAAAAGCCTCACAATATACATAGTAAAGGCATAATTCACCCTCATGAAGTTATGGTTGTTGGTTTCAGTGGTGAATTGAGGGCAGTATGCATAAATAGGTTCATCTTTCTGACCCTCTATGTAATTGAATCCAAACCATTTCCAAGATGTTGCTAGGGTATACATGAGATAAGAAGTCATATAGAACTTCTTTGTTTGTTGCACATTGACAACCTGTTTCTATCAAATTCATGCAAATGATTTCTACCCAATTTATGCTCTGGCTACCTTTGCAGATGATGTTGATGAGCAGAACATCCAAAAGTGAAATTCTTTGGTGGATGGTAATCCCATGAAATGGGCTAACAACATAATGAAATATGACAATTCTTCATTAAAATCAGCCCTAAATAATGCCTTGAAAAGTCGGATGCTCCCTTTTTAGGGTTCTTCAAAAATGACTTTGCTATCCTTTCTTTGTATTTATCACTATCTTTCTTGAAAATATTTTTTCTTGAGATTGAGAGATAACAATGGAGTCTTCAACTTCGGGATTCATAGAGCAAAGGACAATGGCAAAGAACATCTAGTTTAGCAATCAGTTCCCCGTGTATGTTAGACAATTCCTTTGTCAGACTGTGTTGAAGTGAGCCCCACAAAGCAGCACAATGTCAAAGACATTATACCGAGATCAGAAACCTCGTAGCAAATGCAAGGCCACCGTAATTGATCATTTACGCCATGGGAGGAGGATTAGGGTTAGTTATCCTATTCCATAAATCACCAAAATCTAGGTGACGATCCTCACTATCCCTAATATTGAGAATAGAGGATTCAAGTGGTGAAATGTGTTCTTGACCTTGAAATTTGATCTTCATGTTGGTAGCTTACAGAGAAATAGCCTTCATAACTTGAATTCACAATGAAAAATTTAAAGGGAATGGGAGCACGGGCAGATGGTCTTAATTGCAAGGATTTGAGTGAATGGTAGCAAGTAAGCAATGTGCAAAGTACGTAGAGGTTAGTTCCATTAAATATCCATTTTAGGAGAGAGAAGGTTATAAATGCACATAAAATTCATATGGCACTGACTTAAAAAGGAAAGAATCGGGAAAAGTGGGAAAAAGCGCCCGATGGTCTTTGGTACATTTGGGACATGAGGGATGCGAAGACGTGATCTCGGGCGATGTGGGTGATGCGGGTAATGTGGGTCAAAAGAGCACGGGCAGTTTGGGAACTTGGAAATGCAAGGGAAGCGAAGGATGTGAAGACACGATTCGGCCGATGCACATGATGTGGGCAAAGTGGGGATGAAATGCATAGATGATTTTGGGATAGATGAGACAAAATTACTCGAAGCACCTAATGCGGCTAATGTGGGTGATTGGGAACAAAGCCTGGGTAAACTTGGAACAAATAAACCAAAAAGTTCCGATAGAACTGAAAGTTAAAAGATTTTTGGGGAATGCGGCCGATTGGGGAACAAGGCCCGACGGACTTGGGACATGAGGGAAAAATATGTTCGATAGACCTGCAATTCACCAAAATGACTCCAAAAACATGAATTTTTACTAACTTCTCAACTTTATTCTTCACTAGAACATCATAAAAGGGTGTCAACTCAAAATTTTCAACTTTTTGACTTTTGAAAGAGGGGAAATTTTGAGAGGACAACAACAACGTAACTCACTAATGATATAAAAATGATAAGTCCACCTAAGTTCGATGGCACCAAATTAGGGGATGGGGCTGAGAATTGGTTTAGTGAAATGGAGAAGTACTTTGCAATACGGAACTTCTCGGAGGAAACAAAGGTAATATGGGGAGCATATCAGCTTTACCATGAAGCATTTTCATGGTGGGACAACCGTAAGGATGAGTTGAACATTGATGAAACAGATATTACTTGAGATCAATTTAAAATTTATTTTAGGAAACGATGGCTGTCATAACTTTATTATGATAAAAAAATGACTGAATTTCAAAAATTATCCTGAGGAAAATTAACTGTAATAGAGTATTGGGAGTGGTTTACTAAACTCCTTAAGTATGTACCTCGGTATCAAACTGACGAGAAGTTCAGATATGGAAATTATCATGGGATTGAATCCCATTATAGGAGGAGAGGTAGATGTTCACATCCCAACCACTATGGAAGGGGTTGTTGAAAAATCCATAAGGCAATTTCGCGATAAGGAGGAATTCAAAAAGAAAGTAATAAACCCTCTTCATTATATGTTGCACCTAAGAAGGGGCCATGGAAGAAATTTTGTATGAAAAATAAGTTTGTATCGAGATAGTAACAATAAAACATTAGGAAGCAAACCTACCGCTAATGTACGAAATAACTTTGTCAAGAACAATAATAATAGAGAGAAGTCCTACGGGGTCGAATGATAACTTCAAGGCCGGGAATAAATTTGAGCGTAAAAAGGACTTGTAGGAGGTCACACAATTTTGGAAAGTATCATTACGTAAATCAATGTCCTTTGAAAAAGGATGAACGCAATAAGAAACACAAGATACATGTTGCGATGGTGACAAACAGCCGAGAAGCAAGTCACACCCATATAGGTTCTAGGTAAGTTATTTGGCATACCTGTAACTATTCTTTTTGATACGGAGATACTGAATTTTTTATTTATAATAAATTAGCATCAAAATTAAAAATAAAAGTTAGAAAAATGGATAAATCATGGACTGTACATTACGGGAATAATGTTGTTCATATAATTAGTATGTGTCTTTTTGGGGCAGTCCTTGACTTACCTAGTTTTTCCACATAAGTTGATCTTTATGTTGCTCCTTTGGGGTCTTATGATGTAATCATAGGTGTTAATTGGCTAGCTGAGCATAAGGAAAAAGTTGACTATTTTGAAAAACATATTAGTTGTTTAGATGACCTATAGAAAAAAATAGACATACAAGGTGTAAAACGTGAAATTTTAGTTAGGAAATTGTCATCTAAGCAACTAAAAAGGCCAAAAATAAGGGATGTACCTTATATGCAATAAAAATTTCTGAATTTACTGAAGAAAGCAGTGATTTCTTAGAATGATATCCACTATTATGAAACTTTAGTGATGTGTTTCCGGAAGAATTACTAGGTCTCCCACCCAAAAGGGAATTTGACTTCACAATTGAAATCAAACCTAGAACCGAGCCTATTTCTAAGAAACCTTATAGGATGACTACTATTGAATTAGTAGAGCGTAAGGCATAGTTGCAAGGAATTTTTTTCTAAATATTTGATTAGATTGAGTGTCTCACCTTGGGAAGCACCAGTAATCTTTGTGAAAAATAAAGATGGAACAATTAGATTGTGTATCAATTATAGGATGTTAAACAAGGCAATGATTAAGAAAAAATATCCACTTCCTAGAATTGATGATCTATTTGATCAGATGCGTGGTGCATCGGTATATTCTAAAATAGATCTTTGATCAGGTATCATCAGTTGTGAATAAAATATGAAGACATTCATAAAACACATTTTAGAACAAGGTATGGACATTATGAATTCACAGTCTTACCATTTGGATTAAAAATGCACCTGTAGATTTTATGAATTTAATGAATAATATTTTTCAAGAAAATTTGGACAAATTTTTTCTTGTATTCCTAAAAGATATTCTCATATACTCTAAAAGAATTGAAAAACACCATGAGCATTTGAAGATAGTTTTGGAAATATTGAGGAAGAGAAGGTTGTTTGGTAAGTTGTCTAAATGTTCTTTCTATGACAATGGAAGTGCACTATTTGGGTCATGTTATAAGAAAGAATGGAATAGTTGTAGATCCCTCTAAGATTATAGCTATAACTAAGTGGCTTGCACAAAATAATGTACATGAAGTTAGAAGCTTCATGGGTCTTGTTGGTTACTATAGGAAGTTTGTTAAAGATTTCTCCAAAGTTGCTACACCAATAACTTCATAACAAACAGGGATAATGGAATGGAAAATGTGAGTCTACATTTTAAACTTTTAAGGATAAGTTAACTTCAGCACCTATTTTGGTCGTACCTGACCCTAATGAATACTTTACTATTGTAACGAATGCATCCAGGGAAGGCCTTGGATGTATTATGTTACAAAAGGATCATTTAATAGCTTATGAAAGTAGAAAACTCAAGTTACATGAGCTGAATTATGCTCCACATGATCTAGAGCTTACTAGCGATTGTTCATGCACTTCAAGTTTGGAGGCATTATCTAATTGGTAAACCTTTTGAACTAAAAACTGATCATCTTGGGTTGAAGTATATTTTTACTCAGCTAAATATGAATGCAGACAACGAAGATGGTTAGAATTTTTATCTCAATATGATTTTGAATTAAGTTACATTAAAGGAAAGGAAAATAGAGCAAATGCTCTAAGTTGTAGGAAGCACATTTATGCTCTTATAATGTTGAGAAATCATTTTAAGGATGAGGTAAAAAGTGTTATGGAATATGATTCTTATTTTCAGCAAGTAAAAACAACACTTGTTGCAGATCCAAATGATGTGAAATATAAAGGTTTTCAATTTGATAATGAAGGAATCTTATGATTTGAAAACAAGGTATACATACCTTTGCTAAATGATTTAAGAAAGAAATTATTGGCTGAATTTCACAATTCACCTTTTTCTGGACACCCTGGCATTACAAAGATGCTTGCTGATATAAAACAACAATATTTCTGGAAAGGGATGAAAAAGGATGTGATTGAGTTTGTGACACACTTTGTTTAGAATGTTAATGTGTTAAAGCTGAGCATATGCATCCAGCTGGTTTATTATATCCTTACAAAGACACCATAGTACAAATAGCAAGTGATAAGCATGGATTTTGTACAAGGGTTTCCTATGTCATGAAATAGACATGATGTTACTTTAGTTGTTGTGGATAAACTAACAAAAGTAACACATTTTATTGCTAGTAATATTAAGGATGATTCACCTATTCTAGCAAAAAGGTTCGTACATGAGATTTTCATATTATAGGGAGTACCTGAATTGATCATATATGATAAGATCCATAAATTATGTCAATATTTTGGCAATCTCTTAATGCAAATCTAGGAACTAAGCTGAATTTCAATTCTGCATATCATCCGAAAATGGATAGGCAGATCAAAGAGTTAATAGAGGTTATGCTATGAATGTATTGTATGGATCAATAATATAAATGGGAAGAGTACCTTCCATTAGTTTAGTTTATGTATAATAACACATATCACACCTCTCTAAAGATGACACTTTTTGAAGCATTATACGGAAGGAAATGTAGAACCCCTGTTAGTTGGGACAACATTGAGGATAGATAGGTAATTGGACCTAAAATCCTTACGGAAATGGAATAAAGAGGTTAAAATGATTCGTGAACGCTTAAAAGAAGCAAGTGGATAGGGAAAAAGTTATGCTAACCTGAAGTGGGTTGATAGAAAATTTGAACTTGGTCTTCGTGTTAAACCGAAAAAGAGTTCTATAACTTTTAGCAAGGTTGCCAAGTTATCACCTCGTTATGTGGGAGCTTTTGAAATTGTTGAAGTAATCAACCCTATAGATTATCGTTTAGCATTACCTCCTTCTTTATCACGAATGCATGATGTTTTCCATATTTATTTGCTTAAGAAATATGTTTTAGATTTATCACATGTGTTAAATTGGAATTCCTTGCAGGTCCAAGACCCAGGAATAATCATGGTTAAGCCCATACGAGTGCTGGAAACTCGTCAGTTGCACTTAAGAAATCATGAAATAATTCAATGTAAGGTCCAGTGGGATCAATTTAATGAGGAAAGTGCAACTTGGGAAAATCTTGAAGATATGAAAACTGATTTTTCATATTTGTTTGAACAAAATTGATTCTGTAGACTAATAAAATTTTAATATTTTATTCTTGATGTTTTTGTAAATCTGCCAGTTTTGGGTAGACATTACATTATTTAAAATGGACAGCTACGTTAATGTTGATTATGGAAATTTTAAATTCCAGTTTTTCTTTGAACATATGAAAGGAAAGATAATAATTTGATTGTCCTTGATGTAAATGGTTTAACTAAGTTAATCATCGGGACGATGATTATTTTTAGGAGGGAAGTATGTAACATCTTTGACAAACTGTTAGCTTCTTCCTCTTTACATTGCAAATGTTGACATGTGATTTGTCCTAAGAAGGTGTATTATTTTGACTGTTGGAAATCATGCTTGCAATGGATAAATTATTTTTGATTCAAGGATTCATTTTTTTGTGTTGTTGTTGCTTGCAAGGAAGCCATTATTCTTGGTTTCGTAAGGTTGTAAACTGGTAATGTTGTTTGCATACTTATCTTTCTATAACAGCAAAACCTTGGATCAATTCCATTGATCCAAGGTATGCTTCAATTCTTCTTACCTAATCTGTATGACAAACCGACATTCAAAAATTGAAGGTAATAAGGGACTGAGTCCTTGTATGTATACAATTCTATGGATCCTTCTTTGAATTCCTTGCTTTGCATTTTTTTGTAAATTATGAACTTGGATCTTCTTGTTAATAAATTTTAAAACATTGAACAATGCAAGAAGGATAAGGACCTACTATAGGACTATTAAAGGTAAAACCTTAGTCCTATTTGTTAAGGTCTATCCTAACTAGATTCTAATCTAAGGTAAACTAGACCTACCTTAGATCTATTTCTAAACTATTCATGATGCATCCTAATCTAAGTTGTATGCTTTACAAGTGTGGGGTTGGAAGTAACCTAAGGTAATGAAAGACCTATCTATGACCTATTACCTAATACTAAACTACTATGGGATATGACTTAATCTATGATGGCATGTTTACTATGGCAATTTTTTTAATGACCTAAGGTAAATAATTTTTATCTAACCTAAGGTTGGATCCTAAATGAATGGCTATCTAACCTAAACTAATGTTGAGATGAAAAGGGAACCTAAGGGGGTTACATGGAAATTGGAAGGTGGTGGTGATGGTTTCTATGGCATTTAAGTGATTTGATTTTGAATTTATGGGACATGGTACTACCATTTTTGGTGGAGGCATGAAAATGGAGGGAATGCCTAGTTGGCATCATCACTAAAGTTAAAAGATGCATGCATTGGTTGAAATTGAGCTCACCAATTTTAGATGGAAGTGGCATGGAGATTTATGTGGGAGAGTTGAATGTAATTGCATTAATGAGCAAGCATATTTTTGGAAGGTTGTTTGGTCATTCACTCTTAGCTATTTTTACTTTGCATTGGGAATTTTAGTTCTTCAAACCAATAGTTATGTTTTCAATCTTTTTCTATTTTTGGCACCTCTTAACTAGAGAGGTATAAGAGGCATAAGAAGAAGAAGTTTTGGGTTGTTGAATTCCTTTGGAAAATGAGGAACTGTGGAGGCTCGACTAGAAATCTTATGCTAATTGATTGAAGCTCTATCAGGCATAATAGGATCTACCCATTAAGTTGTTTTGCTTTTTACTAAATGTCTTCATAAAAGAAACTTTGCTCTTGAGGAAAAAATGGGTTTTTATTTTATGATGGTTATCTTACTCTCTTGTTTGAAATTTATCTTTATTTTTATTATAATGAGCATCAGTTTGATAATATGGAATGAGGGTTGTTCCCTACTAAAATATAATAGTAAATCATGGTTTACTATTGTTTCGAATGGAAAGAGATAAGAAAGATATTATCCATAGTTATAATTTTGGGTTGCTTTGAATCTCTTTCTTTTGCTGAATTGTGTTGTAATGGTTATTGGGTTCATTGTCTATGCAGATTCAAACTTGGTTGGAAACAACAGTGTATGAAATATTACTTCTAGCCTTTACAGTTAAAACATGGTTGTTTCGAATTTGGTCCTCTGTGGAGACTGTGTGGAAATGGTTACTTGAATGTGAAGATTCACAGTTTCACTTTTCTTGAATATAGCATTAAATGATTTCTTTAGTCTCTGAACTTATTTGTTTTGGGTTTTTAGATCTGTGGAAGACTGACCTAAATTTTGTCAACAAATGTTCTATTTTATTGATGATATTTTGAGTTTTGGTTTGATCTAGGTCACACACGTTAGCTCTTGCATGAGCTTGCATAATTTCAACCTCACTATCTTTCTTTACTTGTAAAATAACTATTGGTTTGATAAAGACTTACCTATTTTGATTTGGGTAACCTCTTGACTTATCTTTTTGGGAGTCGGTTTTTAAGATGTTAATTGTCATGAAGTTGGTGAAAGGCTTAACTGATGTCTATTCATCTTCTGTGATGACCTTTGTGTCAAGGGAATTAGTCGGTTCAGCTTGAAGGGTTTTCTAATTCTTTACCTTCTTTATGATCTATGATATTTTTAAGGGAAATGTTTAGTCCCTTACGTCTATTTTGTTATGTTAACGATACTGAAGAGTGTGAAAGTCTTGGTGAAACAAGGATTAGTGAAGTCGAGAATGTTTTGAGGAATCAACTAAATAAATTTCATCCTTCTATTTTTTTCTTGGGATTGACTCATTCACCTATAGTTGAGTCACCTTGTTTTCATAACATCTTCATTATGAAAGGATCAAGTTTGGTTCTCTCTTTACTCACCTACTTACTGTTTCTTTTATCCTTGTTTGATGGGAATTTGTGCTAACATGGTTTTATATTGTATTTGTTATCATAAATGATGGTGAAGTTCTGGTTATGGAGACTAAACTATTTATGACTGAGTGAAATGAAATGTCTAGTGGTGGTTATACTTCAAGTATTGTTGTTTATTTGAATTCTTTCAAAAACATTTGTTTCTTGATGTAACTTTTACACCACAATTATCTGTTCTAGTTTTATGCTAGGAGAACTTCCTCTTTGGAATCGACTTGCTTACCGTAGTCACATAATTCCATCCAAGAATTTGGATTTATTTATTCTCTATGTTTTTCAATAATTATAGATCTTTTGATTAGATCTAAAACATTCTCTTATCCTGTTATGTAGTTCTGTTTTGGGAAAGGAGTAATGGGGCCTTCTCCCTTTCTTGTTGTAACTACCCTCTCTAGATGATATCTCAGAGTTATGGTTTAATTGCTATGTTCTTCGGAAACTATAGAATATTGTACAATATCCTCTCTTCTTTGGGTTGTGAAATGTAACACAGATCTCCTAGATTTGGAGGGTAGTAAGAGGATTTTCCTTCTCTCAATTCATCCTTCCCTCTTCTGTGTTACTCTTGTTTATAGGTTGGATCGGTTTATTTTGTATTACTCATTAGGGTTGTAATTGAATAGTTACAGATACTTATTACTTGTTCACCTTGACTTATATTGAATGGAATCAATATTTGTAATGTGTGATCAATGTGTAATGCAATTAACCGAATGAATAAGTTCCTATTCGTGAATCGTTATTACCAAACTTAGGACTTAGGCTATATCTTGGAATTTAATTTGGATGCAAAGATCTCGAAATAGGAATCTCATGTTTTCATGTTGTTGATGGCTCATCCTAAAAATCATTCTTGAAGATCAAATAACTTGGTTGTAGATATTTTCAGATGGAATTTGTTAATGTCGAATTGATGGTTCTTGTTTCTTAAAGTAACTTTGTTTTTGGAAAATATTGGATTTAATGTCTTTACTTGTAATTCAGATTGAATGAAGTAAGAAACAAATAGTAAGCATATTTATTAGAAAGAGATAAGTAATTAGGGTGAACTATTACTTATTTGATATAATGCTTTACGAAAACAATGGCTAAAGAGTGCTGATTATATCATAATATTTTCTAAATTTTAATTTGGTTGATCAATTGTTCTTTCTTTTATGATTGTTATTTCTTATGATTTATATATTTTTTTGGCTTTACTATTTCATAAAAGCAAAGTTTGTTTTATGAAGCAGTTAGTCGAAGGCACATCTTTTTAATGCTTAGTGCTTATCATGCTTAGTTTAATGAATTGACCCGTTCTAGAAATTTTTGTAGATGGACTTCATAAGTGATAAAGGAAGGTAATAAATTTTATGATGTATTGGTTACTTAAAGTCTGGATCTTTTATGAAGAAATATGATTCATTATTGAAATGTATTGAAAGAAGAAAAATTGTATTCTTTATTGATCTTGATGTTGTTTGACATGAAATATGTCTGAAATGCATGGTCTTGTAAAATATGTATTCCACCATGATGAATTGAAATGAGATTAAGAGTTAATTTATACTTGTTGCATCATTATCCTTGTGCATTATTTGAAGGAAATTTATAATCTTATCTTCATTTTCTCTCAGTCTTATCGAGAATGGATCTTTGTTTTAATTGGAATTAAAATTGTTGGATGGAAGGGATTTAATTACAATATCCCCTACTAAAATGTAACTTATTAGGTTGGAATGCATAGAAATTCTTTCATCTACATCTCTTTGGTTTATTAACAATATTTTAATGAAATTATAAATTAACTATGATGACTTGTGTAATGGAAAAGGCTATTACGAAACCTAACTCTTAATAAGAAAGAGGAAGGTTCAATTCATCTTGAGAAATACCTTGATAGGTTTGAAACAAATGTATAGTATCTAAGATCATTTATCAATTAGAATTCATCTCTATAAAGTATATTATAATAGAACATGTTTTGGTACGTAAACAGGGTATGAATAGTTGAGTTATATTAAGTAAATCTTATGGAGGATGTTGTTTCTATTTTGATTATCTAAACTTAAAAGTAAGAAGTTAATGAATGAAAAGAAATGATAAAGTTTATGTATTACATTAACAACTCAATTTTGAATGACAATCTTAAAGGCTAAATTAATTCGGGGTTCATCGAGTAGTTGGAACTAAACCTTAATTGAGAAACATAAGTGAGTAATAACCTATCAATATGGGATATGTACACCGATATGGGTAATGTTTTCGGATGTTGGCACATTCCAAATATTGAACTATACCTTCATTAATACTTTAGTCTCCACGAGGATATAGTGTTGTAGTTAACATGTTGTAATACCCTTCAGTATTGGGTCATCTAGGTATACATATATTTGGACTTGAACATAGTTTCACTCTAGGTTAGATTAGAATTATGAATTAGTATAGGGAGTGACTCACGATGACTTAGGGTAACTAGACACATCCAATTGACTTGGGTTGATTGAGTATGTCTATGTACCCTTAGTAATCGTGAGTGGTTCCCTATACTAATTTATGTTGTTAACTTGGGTTAGGGTCAAACCTTGAACAAGTGAACTGACAGAATTCAATGAAGACCATTCTAGATAACAGACGAGTGTGGTGAAGGACATATTCCATTGATGAGTATGCCATCTAGGAATAGTAACATGAACAGTATGTTGGAAATATTTGGCCAAAGTATCGCAAGCTGCTGGTTGTGTTGTCCTATGTCACCTAGTTTAAGAAATGAGATTTTAGATGAATATTGGTAACAAATATTCAGATAGGTTTCTTAAATAGAACACTCAATACCTAGAATAGGGTAAGAGAACCAAGTATACTTGGTATACACTTAGTATTTAATACTTTAAGTTAACATGAGAGATTGGTTAGTAATCGAGTCATGAAATGAGAGATCGGTAGCTCACCAAGTCATTTACAACTGTATATGGTTATCTATTATGAAATTGATTGGCATGGTATGTATTTTCTAAATTATGATTATTTAGAACAAAGAAAATTATGAAAAAAATTCCTTGTTTCTAAAGTCTTAAAATGGGAATGTTACAACCAGCTTATTTGTCTCTTAATCCCACATTCCCTAGATCTCCCAATATTTTCATTCTCGCACACCTATAGCTTTAAATCCCATCTTCATCACAACTAGTCACCACCGATCCATGTACTAGTAGAAATGTAGTCATTTTTACCCTTAACATAAAGAAAGGAATCCCAAGTGTGCTTTGGGCTATCACCCAACAAAATTTGGGTGCTCACTCAAGGCACGTGTGGGTACCGAGTCTCTCCTTTATGTGAGTTTAGTGGGAAACATCATCTATGATTTGTGTAAGAGATTTCGAAGGGAAGTTAGGACATACAAGAACCATAGGGCTCAGAACAACCTCTAGATCCTTGCAGTCATTTCGACCAAATACTTAATAGAATCCATAACATGTATTATGATAGAAAGAAACATACAAGCATCCATACTTAGCATGAAAGGAAAGAGAACTCATGAGAGAGAAGCATGCATCAGAATCATTGATATTCATGTATATATATATATATATATATATAAGTAACCTCATTACATCCTTTGAGCCATTACAGAGTGTCACGAGAAGCAAACCACACCATGCATTACATCTAGACTTATGTAACTAGGCTATTCAAAAAAAAATTACAATCCCTAAGCCTAATGCATTCTCTCTCAAATACAATTATCCACTAACAGAGTCCTTGCAGTATTTCGCAGAGCTCCGTCCATACTCTCTGCCTCTCCCTTTCACTCTACGGGAACTTGTATTTATGGCTTTTCTGGATTGCCAAATCACCCTCCAACGCCCTCGGATCCAAAGTGCAAGTTTCAATGTCATCCTCCATGTGAGCATGCTTCTCCGTGCCCGAGCTTTCCACTTTATTCCATGATGTGCTTCTAGAACGCTCCTTCCTGCACCAGCTTTTCACCAGATAGCACCTTATCCATGCACAACCGGGTCATTATTTTCACGTGTTTTTCTCTGGACGTCCAAATTGACTAAGTCCCTAACCCTAGGCTCTATCCTCGTGCGTTGCGTGTGCTACTGCCTTACTTAAACCCTTCTTTTGCGTGCTTTTTCCTTACGCGCCTACGTGCCTTCATACTTGGTCAATATTCTAGGGGTCCAACATCACCCCACACTACGAGTGTTCTCCGTCTATGGAAACATTCCACTTAACCAAGATGTATGTTGCCTTAAGGAACCAAGGTGTAGTCTTACATTTTACAAAAGAATAAAGGAATGAAATAATTGGGGGAGAAGGAAGAATGGGGGGACTAACTTAGCAAGCTAGGAAAATCCTTCCACAAGTCTGCCTATAGCTTGTTCCATATGTTGACCTTGCTCTGTGCCTTCTGACAGAGGTCGTTGATCAGGGTGCTCACCTCGTCAAAACTTAGGCCAATTCCCTAGGTGCCCAAAGTGTCAATGATCTTCTCCATCTCCTTGCCTAGGTCTTCGAGCGTGTCCATCCTCCTAGTAATCTGAGGGTATAGTTCTTTCATCTAGGCCTTGATTGAACCCCTTAATATTTCAATTGCCTCGATTTTCTTTCTACTTCAGCAAGAACCTTGTCCCTTTCTTCCCTGTTTCCTTTATTATTCTCTTAGAAATCCTTTAGCTCCACTTCGTGTGTGGTGACCAAGGTGCTTGCTACCTTATCCCTGTCTATGTAAGTATCATATGCGGCCTTAGTATATTGGGCAATGACTTTAACCTCTACAAGCACCTTGCTATATTTAGTAATGAGTGCTACCACCCTCAACATGTCCTCTTTCTTTAAGCACACGACCAATTCCATTGTAGACTCTAGGGCCAAAGGTCATCTCTCCATGGTGACGATGCATGTTAGATATTATAAAAATTCTAGAGTGGATGCGTACTTTTGCGTGGGTGGCGCTAGGTCTGGGTGCTTTAAAATGATGGCACTCTTGATAGAATCCACCTTCTTGTATACTTCCTGCACCTTTGTCTTCTCATCCTTTAGCTCATGCCTCAGCTATGTACTGATTAGTTCTTCTTACTTCAAGCTCTTGGCCTTCTCAGCCAACTCCTCTTCTTTCTTCCCTAGCTTTCCCTCTAGTACTCTTATTTTATCATTGTGCATAAAGAGCCTAGCTTCTGTCTCAATTGCGACCTTGTTAAGCATGTTTTAGACCTGCTCATCCGAGAGTTCCTGGGAATTTACCAAGGGTTTGGCTCCCTTAGAATCTGCATCAGTTATGATTTCTTCTTAGCAGACTTTCAAATTCTAGCTCATCAATGTGGGATTCAAATGCCCAAGAGAGAATCTTCTTCATCCCGGGTACGATCCTCCTTTTCAAATGATGCCATGGCTAAAAGCCTTTCTATGGGTACAGTGCTCTGGAACCATGTGCATAGCACCTTCTTTGAGTCATCAATGTAGCACATCACTTGTCTTTTCTCTGTATCAAGGGTCCTCCTACCCGAGCACGCACCTTTGGGAAAACTCACCGTTAGAGTGGGACCTCCTCCCACATTGTCATGCTCCTTTTCAATGTTTTCCTCTTTTCCTTCCCCTAGCACTATGTCAACGACTGCGCTCCAACTCTTGGTCTACTAAGGCCTCGAGAATTTTCTTTGCCTCTCTCTCTATTACCTCATTTATCTACTCCTTTGTGAAGCTTCGGCTCTTACACCACTCTCCTCATTTTTTCCCATGTCCCGGAGCATTCCCCATCCTGTGTGCCCTTGCGCCATGTGAACATGAACTCCTGTTTCTCTTCTCCACTCTCTTCTTCTGAATTGTACATGTTGAAGACATGTGGCTCCTAGTCTCTTTCAGGCTCATCCTCCTCACTGTCATCTTCTTCACTCTCATCCTCTCTTCCACCCATGTACTTCTCTAAGTTGTCGGTCTCCTCTGAGTCAGCTTCCTCTTCCATCCTCTACTTTTTCCTGAGAGGTGATTCTTTGATAGGGGACTCAACCTTCTCTTCTTTCTCTGAAACTTCTCCTTGGTGAGGGGTTATTTTGGCACCTCTTCCTCTGGTGTCTTTTCCTTTACCGGTGATTTATTTCTACATGCATAGGTGCTATGCTTGGCTGCTCGTTGATGGCATGCTTACCATTTGAGCAGTCTGCACACTTGGTGCTTCTTTGCCTCTTCCCCTCTTCTTGGGTGCATGCCTCTTCCTACCCATGGGATCTTCAGGTATGGAGACATTGTTCTCTAGGTATGCACCTTTCTCAAAATTTGGTCTTATGTAGAGGTATACACGTGCCACGGATCCTCCTGCAATGGGCAATGTTATTGGTCTAGTCATCTATACTTCATGCAATATGTATCTTTCTACGTACACATGCTTGCCGGGTAGTTCAACTTTTTACACAACTCTCTGTGGTCCCGATCCAGGCTTCCAAGTTCTAGCTTTAGCTTCTTGATTCCTTGAATCTATTTACTCCCACTTGGAAGTATTGAGCTATGAAAGCAAAGGGAAGCTTACACCATGGGCTCCATGATTCATCTATTAGCCTGAACCTACCTAGGTAGAAATGTTGGTATACTACAAATTTAGCTTCTCCTTCAGTGACTATTGGTAGTTGTTTAGGAATCCTCCACTCTGCCTTGAACGTGTTCCTCAGAACGTATACCACTTCTCTAATCGTGCCTTGTGGGGTGTTGTCATTGTGTCACATGCATACTTCTCGAATCTCTTTGTGGGTGAAGGATCCTCAGCAGGGTACTCCCATACAAATTTTTTCGATGCGTCAGGCACTCCAATATTTGAAAACATGATGGTTAGTAGGACATTTTCGAAGAGGATTTTGTCACCTTCCTTTGCGCAACTAACAATATCCTCCACGATGTATGCAGACAAGTTATATATGGTGCCCTTTGTAATATTTCTGCAAACATGTAACCATGGTTTACTGACCTGGGTCCATCTCTCCTGGCCATTTAGCTTTGTTACTAGATGTGCGGCCATCTTCATCATTGGGTCCTTGATGTTTGAGATGTCATAGTACCTAACCCCTTCTTGCAGGCATATTTGGTGATGGTTTCTTGAATTTCCTCCTTATCACTTAGGTCATCCTCTAAGCTGTCTCCTTCACATATGAGGCTTGTGAACTGTGAGATGAGTTGAGGAGTAATGCGCATCTTGTGCCCTACAAAATGGAAGTAATATTCATGTACTCATGACATTAGCCATTGGTATAGGCACTTTGGTTTTCCAAAATAGGGAAACTCATAGAGTTGCAACAACCCTGCCTTCTCCATCTTGACCTTAACATCATCATTGTAGATGGGAAAGCCCTCTGGTGTCCATTTACTCATGGGGCACACTAATTCTAGTGTCATTTCCTTCTCGATCATGTTCATTTGATGGTTATAGTCACTCACATGCATGTTCCTTAGGTGGTACTCCCATCATTACCCCATCTGGGTACTACATGTCCACATACCACTATTCATTTGTATTCATGTCAGGTTCTTGTTGCTTGGCCTTTCCCTTGCCCTTTCCTCTCTTGGGTGCCATTGTCAAGGTCCTCCTATCACTTCACTCCCTCCTTGTTACTCTGATCTTCCACTTCTTCTAGCCTTAGATCTTAAACCTATGATGAAAAACCTCTTGAACCCATGCCCTAGTTTTTCAAACCCTAACTGGGATAAAAATTCCACAAGACGACGCCTCCTCACAACTTTTCTCATGCCCATGAAACCCCTTCCTTCTAGTTTGTAAATCCAAACTGGTTGCTCATGCTTCAACCTCTTAGATCTTTCTTCACACGATCAAATATGGAAACCCTAGTTTGTAATAGATGCAAAAATCACTTCTCTCTATTCACAAAGTGAAAATGAAAGTGCCTCGACCCTTTACTTATAGTTTTTCCATTTTTGAGCATTAAATGTTACTTCACCTACACCATACTTTTTTCATTTAATGCGGATTTTTCAAACAAATCCTGTATTCATTGCTTTCACTCACATGCCTAACATGCATGAAAACTCCAACCTTTTGGCATGCAACCAATCCAACTCGACAGAGACTCTTATGCACGTAAAACCAGTGCCGAAGGCACTTCTTCTATCCTAATTTTTTCTCTCACCTACCTCATGTTGCTTAATGCACTTTCTCCTCCTTAGTACATGGGATCTAAAGTAGCTTTATCCTAGCACCAACCATCCTTCTTCCATCTTTTCTCTCCATACACCTCTTTTAACTAGGGCCATTCAACAGGGATTTTTAACATACACTTCCTTAGCACTCTAACCATGCGCTCCTTCACATTACTCCACCCCACACTTAATATGATGTGTGGTCCTCTGCACACTGACAAATTTTCCAAAGTAGCAATAAGGTTACTGGAACCCAAGGCACAAAACAAAACAACAACGCGAAAGGGAAACACAAGAAAGGGAAAGCATAAAGGAAATTTCTAAACTAACTGGCAAAACTACCTTATTTACAAACACCAAGAAGACTTATTTATATTAGGCTTTAGCCTAATCCCATTGAAGTGTCTAGGAAAATTCATCCCTTCCAAGTGATTATAATCGCATGTGCCCGAATCAAGGATGTACGAGATTGTGTAAGGACCTAACCAATGGACTTTTAACTTCCCAGGGTGGCATAGAAACTTGGAATCATATTGTAAAACCATCTACCCAACCTTAAAATTCTTGTTTCTAATGTGGCGATCATGCCAATCCTTCGCTTTTTCTTTTTCTGTTTTTTGACTCCACCTGGCGAGTGATCATATCTCATCCAACTTCATTAACTCATCAATCCTTTCTTCTAGTGCTTGTTCATTAGCTAACCTTCCTATGTGCACTATTTGTAGAGAAGGTAAAATAAATTCAACCGGAAAAAAGCTTCCATGCCAAACACCAATTGAAATGGTGTGGATTTGTTCAACCTGTTATACGTTGTCTTATAAGCCCACAATATCATCGATACTTTATCATCCCAATCTTGTCTTCCGACATCACAAATTTTGGTCAAGGTATGACTCAATATTTTGTTGAATGCTTCTGCAGCTCCATTTTCTTATGGGTGATAGGGTGTAGTCTTGTGACGAGCCACCATGAACTTTGATAACAAGATCCTCATGGTCTCATTCAAGAAATGCGTACCCCTATCACTGGTCAAACTCAATGGACATCCATACCTTGTGATAATGTTATCCCATAAGAACCTTACCAATGTGGTGATTGTGCAATCTTTAGTCGGGGCTGCCTCTTCCCACCTTGTCACATAGTTCGTGTAAGTGATGACATAATGTGGCCTAGTCCTATGTGTTACTGGTGTAATAGGGCCTACAAAGTCTATTGCCCACTTTTCAAAAGGATCCATGCTAGGGATAGGGTGCAAAGGCATTTCATCTCTCCTTCTTGGTTTCCTAATTTGCTAACAATGGTCACACACTTTATAATAGTCTCTATAATCCTTGTATAGGGTTTCCTACCACAAACCTACCATTAATATTTTACGTGCGGTGGCATCACCTGCATAATGCCCACCCGCACTTCCTCCGTGTGCTTCCTCCATGATGGCTAGGCACTCATGCTCTAATACAAACCTACACAAAACTTCATCACGTCCCAAATTTTATAAGTCTCCATTGATAAACATGTAGGGTGTAGCGCATTTGGCCAATTAATTTTTGTACAATATCTTCATTCCTTTTAGCACCACACCTTCCTTTAAAAATACTAAAATCTCTTCCAAATCTGAGGGTGTGTGCCACAACCAAAACAGTTGCGCATTTAGCATTATTTCCTCAATACTCTATATTTCCTCCCTTGAATTAATTCTTGACAGATGATAAAGCCCACAATTGCTTTTTCCAGGCTTCACTATGACGGTGAATTAAAATTCTTAAAACAACAACACCCACTAACATATGTTCCTCTTGTAGAATAGGATTTTTCACCAAATAATTTAATTCCATGTGTTCAATGTAAAACATAAAGGGTGTTGCCAATGCAGACACGCTAAACATAAAAGTGCATATATCATCGACAATGCCTCGCGCTTAGTTGTGGTATAGTTCTACTCGCTATTGTCAACTTCCCTTGCTAAAACACAGGGATGATCAACAATCCATGGCAGTCCTAAGCCATCTACATGGACATGAAAGGGCTTGTCCTAAGAGGGAAAACGTAATATAGGTATTGTTAGTATAGAATCATAGCACCCCGAGTGTCTCGCAACTCGATGGGTTAAGACTCTCAGGTGATTGCATAACATGGAGCTTTTCCCAAGTGTGGGACTTGCGAAATCAGAAAATCTCTTTGGATGAAGGCCGGTTCCTATTCCTCTGTTCAGATGCACACGAAAAAATGTAGAGGGTTTACTCAAAATCTAATCTAACTTGCCAAGGAGACAGGGTTATAAGATGCATAAAAATAAACCTAAACAAACAAAGGTGATGCACCAAGGAATGAAGAACACCTATCTTGCCAATAAACACAAACCATTAAAATGTGATGCAAGATCATACACAGATAACAAAATTTGTAGTGAAAGATCAGGAGGATGCAAATGAACACAGAGAGGGTTGAGAATCATCCACAGACATGCATTACTTGCTCCAAAGATTGATACAATACACTACAAAATTCCAAGAGGAAAAGTTTCATTACAGTTTTAAATGAGAGGTTTGAACTCCACAAATTCACCTGCCAAAGAGAAGAAGGGAGGGGCAAAACAAGAATGTCCAACCCTTAGAAAGAAGCCCCTCCTTACAATTTATAGGAAGAATGATGGAGGGAAGAGAGAGGAAATCCAAATCTACCCCAACCACCTCTAGGTTGTATTTAATCATCTCATTATGGTGGTAGGTGAGAACCCTAGCAAAAGCGGTGAACTGTATTTTGCATTAAAGCTGGTTGTTGAAACGTCATTTCTGGCCATTACCACATGCCAGAGATGTTTATTGATTTTATCTCTCCAAACTGAACCAAAATTAAATATTGACCCTGAAATCATGTAGGGAATTTCACCAGCTTTCCATTGATATAAAGAACATGAAAAACCAAGCTATGGATCGAAAGATATGGCAATTTGAAGATTTAGGGCAAAAACAGGCCCAAAACGGATTGACGGGAATTTTTTTTGAATTTTACCTCTTTTTTGCATTTTGAATTTTTTTAAAATTTTCCCCACGCTCCGCCACTTGGATGACATGTGTTAGGTTCTGGTTCATCCGTAGGATCATCCTTTGAAAATTTCTTGCCATTTGGACACGTGGCATGACCTGATTCGTTGGTCGGGACAGCGGGCCAAAACACTCCTTTTGGATTTTTGGTGAAACACTTAGCCAAATTTCCAACTTTTCTTCTTCTGACATGTGGCACATTTTGATTTATCTATGGGCCTCCTTGTCTCTTTTCGCCATTTCTCCTTTTCACGTCCCACACATCCCTCGCGTACTTTTGTCCCAACTGTCCCGGACTGCCTGGGACAAATATCTCCGAACCGCCTGAAATGGACTGTCTTGTTCCTGTTTGTGGCCTTTTCACCTTTTCGCGTCCCACACGTCCCTTGCATAATTTTGTCCCAGCTGTCCCAAACAAAGACTTGGATGGTTTTTCTTGCTCTCGGCCGTTTCGGATTTTCGCGTCCCTCACGTCCCTACGTCCCAACTGTCCCGCTGGACGCCTGGGACAAAAGACTTAGCCGATTTTCTTGCTTTTTCGGCCCCAAGCTTCGCATTTAAAAACCTCGATGAGCCGAACCCTTTAGACCCGAAATGCCTTAGAACAATCCTGCAACCTTATTTTTGCATTTTTTCCATTTTTTCTAACTCGTTGGGATTTCTTCTTGGATGGGGGAGTTAGAAAAAATGCCGAGGGGACCCCAAAAACATGATTTTGGGCCTTGAATCAATCTACTTGCTCAGATCGAATAATTTGTTGCAAGTTATCAAAATTACCTTGAGGGGTGAATTTTGGATAACATGTATAGTGACAAACCTATCTTTTAATGTATCAAACACCCTTTGTTGTGCCTCTCCCCAATGGAAGGAACTTTTATGTCTAAGCAGCTCCTCTAAAGGTGTGGTGATCTTGGCATATCCTTTAATGAATTTCCTATAATAGCTCGTATGCCCAAGGAATCCACATACTTGTGCTCTTTCTAGTAGACTCCCTAACCCCATAATAACCGCAACTTTAAGGAAATCTACCAAAGAAGCCCTACTTACATATGATATGCCCCAATAAAGTTTTGAAGGGTGTAGAAAACACACACTTCTTAATGTTGAGGGATATCCTCAACTACCTACACCTCTCAAACATTAACCTTAAATTGTCACAATGGTATTTAACTAGACCATACATTTCCAATCATCCAAATAGACTTGAAGAAACTTATGGATGAAATCCTGGAACGATTGCACGACTATGGGTGAGAAAACAATAGGCGCATTCTTTAACCCAAAGTGTGTGACCGTGTATGCAAAACTTCCGCACTCGGTGGAAAAATTCATCTTCTCTTAGTCCTCCTTTGCAACTGGACTTGGTCGCACCCTAAAATCCATCTCAGAAGGAATAGATTTCGCACTCCAAAGTGACTCCTTCCAAAATTTCTTCAAAGTGAAGGGGGTCGAAAGGGATCAATGAAACAAACCGCATTCAATTCCATATAATCCATGTAGATCCTAATCTACCCATCCTTCTTGATGTTGATTACCATTGAAATTATCCATTCCAACTCTTCCACTGCCTCAATGATCCCAGAAGCTATCATTTTGTCTATCTCCTCCTTAACCTTCACGCGTAAATTGGGATTCATCTGATAGGGCCTTTTCCTAACCGGTGCACACCTTCCTTCATTTTTGTCTTCATCTCCCCCAAGGAATGGTGAACACCTTTGAGCTCATGGTAGCTGCATGAGAATAAATCCTCAAATTCATGTAGCAGATCTTAGAAACTTCCTTCTCAGACTAGTAGTCTCTAATAATAGCTTCCTTAGGTTATTCTCCTGAACCGATGTTAACCTTCTTTGTCTTTAAGGGTTCATGGTAGGCATGCATGTGAGTATCTACACTATCCACTACATCACACATTCCTATAGAATGGTTAACATCCAAGCTTTCTGATTCCTCTCCATCAATCACATACACCAAATTTCCTTTTTCTTTTTCCAAACACACGCACTCAAGCTGTAACTCTTTTGTTTCCTCTACTTCTTCAAAGCGCTCCCCTAATTCTCCGGTTCACCTAGTAATTCTAATAGCCTATCCTCTGTCATGGCACTATCATCCATGGTAAGGCACTTGATACCATGCAAGGCCTTATCAACTGATGGTTTGGTACTCCAATACTCAAAGGTTTCAATAAGGTCAGCCGTGAGCTCTTGCCAATTCCTTATCTGGTGGTGTGTCTCCCAATGAATATACCATGCGCATGCATAACCCTGCAGTGTAGAATACAACTTGTACACCCAAAGGGATGGTGGAAAATCTTTTACACCTTCTCTCTAGACCCGTTCACACTCTTGGATATGGAAAGAGGTGGGATCCTTCCCATGGTAGTCCTTGATGATGGTGGGCACATTACTCCTAGAAATTCGACCAGAGAGAGCAATTCTTACCTCGCACCACTCTAAAAGGCTCTCCTAATGTGTAGCCCACCACCGAGCCACTATGTTGAGTAGGACATAACTTAACATCCCTCTCCATTCCTTCCCATCCCTCCACTGAGCTTCCACCTCCTGCAGAAAGATCTCAAGGAAGGCTCCTCCTGAATACTTGGGCAATTCTTTTCCTCTAAGGTGTTGAACCATGTGTGCCTTTGTTACCTTGGTCACTAACCCTCTCAACTATCATCCCATCAATTCATAAGTCCCATGTACCCAATTGTCACATGCTAGACTGGTGGTATCACTCACTAACTAAGCATCTTCAAACTAGATAACCCCGTTAGTAGGGTGTATCATCTTTGGGTCTTTGATTAAGCACACATATATCCTTTCCAGAACTTCTTCCCCCAACATTTCAATATAGGGTGTCAACTTCCAATGAACCTGGGGTATAATGACCGATTCCTCCTTGTTCTTGAAGCTGATGTACCCTTTGTTGAACTAAAGGACCTCATTGTTCTTGTAAATACCAAGGGTGCCCAAGTAGACTGGGAAATTGTTTATCTCGGTGAGTGACAAGACTTTGAAGTCCCCAGTAAACTTAGCTCTCTGGATAGTAATATCTTCATCCTTCAAGACACCGATGGGCATTTCCTTAGTATTTTTTTCCATATACAACACATTCAAAGATGGTTGTAATGTAGGTCTTCCCATCTAATGCCATGCATCCAAAGTTATAACATTAACCTCTGTTCTCGTGTCAATGAGGATATTACAGGAGTCATCCATCTACAACTTCATTCAATGTGATATCCTTGTCATAGTCAAGGATTTGAGGGGGAAGCTTTACATGCAAGACCCGCCTCTCAAACTCTCCTCTGGTGCATGGTACCTTCTCTCTCAATCATGATCCTAGTAAGGGAATGATATTCTCCTGCCTTAGCATTTTACACACCTCCTTGACCTCATCCAGGTCATCCTTTGGCACGTCGACTCTCCTTCCTTATTCCCCCCTCATGGATTTATCCTTTAGACACTGGATTTCCCCTTATAATATCTGAATGAAATCCATGGTGTCCTGATATACCTCCTTTTGATGCGCGGGGTTTGGATACTTTCCATGAATGACCTCCTCCCTTGAAACTAGGTTCTTCTATCTTGGTATCTCTCTTACGTGTGTGGATTTTTCCCTTGTTGTTACCAAGACAAGCTCCAAACCTACATCCCGTGTTACCTGAGGCATCCACTATATGTCTTCCTTCTTAATATTGACCATTGCAGTGCCCTTGTCCTTCCGGTGCTGCTAATTCATATGCTCAAATAATTCTGGCACTGCTCATACTTATGCTTCTTTCCACACCACGAGCATTGCAACAGGTCTGAGCACTCTCGTTTGTAATGATCTATAGATCCACAATTGAAATAGGTTCCACATGGGAACTCACTCCTTCCTCCTTTGTGGTTTCCATGACCACATAACCCTCCTTGAAAACCTCTTCCGTGTGTGTGCCTCCATCTGTGCACTCCTCATAATAGTTATCATCACCCTTGGAACTACTGGCAATGTTGGTTTGGCACATCCCATGATAAATTCCCTCATGGATCTAATTAATGAGCCTATAGTCCTCAGTATCATGGGTTGTGGAAGTGTAAATTTTTTAAGAACAAGATACATTCTTCGGATTGTGCACCGCAGATGGGGGCACCTACTCACATCATGGTCCCCATGACAAATTTCACAATCTACTACTACGACACATACTATCCTCTCCGGAGAAATTATGCTTAACATGCCCTCTACTTCACAATCTATTCTTCAAAAACCACCGCGAGTCTCATGGGATGAGTTCGCAGACAATTTTTCCAATTGTTTTTCCATAACAACAATCTGAGCCTCCAAGAATGGGCTAATGCTAGTATCAACACTATCGATAGCTTGGGTGTGCAGGGAAGCTTCTAATGCCTCGCGTGGGTCTCAGAAAAAGTTTTATGAGATAAGGCACTTCTAAAAGGAGTGATCAAACCCCAACAAACAACCGAGCATGTTATGAAGGGTGAATATCATATGATAATTTATACAAGATATTTTTAAAGCGTGCATCATACTCCCACACACTCTCTACCATTCCTTTCTGAATATCCTTTAAAGCACTGATGTTCTTCTCGCTCAAACTCAAGAATGTGGAATTCTGCTAAGAATGCATTCTTTAATGCAGTATAGTCCACCACTATCTGGTGAGGGTCATACTTACTATACTAGCTATGCACGTGCCCTTGTAATGTGGTTTCAAACTAACTAGCCTTCCATTCTGGGGTTGTGATACCCTTCACGTGCCATAGCAGTTCACACTTGTGAACATGTTTTGCAACATCCTCAATACCTCTATAATCAGGAAAATGTAGAGACATTTCAAAGAAAACTTGTGGGAGTGGTTGGTGCCCGAATCCTCTTGAGCTAGAGACTTGGTTTCCATCTATGTTTCCTCCACCTCTTGATCCAATAGGCCGACCAGGTCTCGAACCACCAGATCCACTAGGCACACCAGGTCATGAACCACCAAATCCACTAGACCCACTAGCTCCTACTCCTCCTAAACCACTAGATCCACCAGCCCACCAGGTCCTGAAGTGGTCGTGCCGAGGGTCCCCACAGTTCCACTAAGTTGTGCACCTACGGTCTACAAAAATTCCCCACTACTAATAGTATACCCTATACTAATCACAAATACGAGACCAAATGCTTGTGTACTTATACCTTGCTTGAAAATTCCTAACACTGGGTTGGTGTTTACATCCATAGAAGTCCCAAATGAGAAATTATACCTCCTGGGCGTAGACCGATCACCTCCAATGTAACCAACTCGACTAGAAATATTATTCCCTTGATCTAGAAAACCAAGTGCCAGGGTCTAGTCACTAGGTGGGCTTAGATGCGCACCAACAGTTCTTCTTTCTCCGTGCAATGAACTCTCATCAGAAGTCAAGGGGTTTCTCTCACATGCTTTCTAAGATGGGGTCGCACAGACTGCTCAAGTTCCATGTCCTCTACGTGAACCTCAAATCCTTCCCGTAATGTCTACCATCATACATCCATCACACCTGTAACCTTGCATTGTCTAGTAATCTCCCTTTCACGTGCTTCACCATACTTGAGTCGTCTTTCCTCCCTGTCCTTCTCCGTCACGACATCTGTCATCTTCCTCCACCCTAGCTTCCTCACCTAGCACTTAGAATGGTTTAGCTAGCCATTGGGAATGCCTCTAAACTCATGGTAATCATCAAGATCTTCAGAGCTAGGGGGAAAAACATAGAAATGATCCTCTAGGCTCCCGCAGAAACTCAAACTCAGCAACCTCCAGATAGGAATATGTGGAAATGGCATACTCTAGAGTGTAGCTAGCCAATACTCCTTTCCACCAATGATCCATAGCATGGGTCCACATCATATCTACATCCTGCAACCTTTGATATTCTTTTTGGGTTCACACATGTGATCCATAATACCAACTTGATCTAGATACAAAGGCTAAGACTGTGGAAAATGGTTACTTGAATGTGAAGATTCATGGTTTCACTTTTCTTGAATATAACATTAAATGATTTCTTCATCTCTAAACTTATTTGTTTTGGGTTTTTAGATATTTGAAAGAATCACCTAAAGTTTGGCAACAAATGTTTTATTTTATTGGATGATATTTTGAGTTTTGATTTGATCCGGGTCACACACATTAGTTCTGCATGAGCTTGCATAATGTCGACCTCACTTTCTTTCTTTACTTGTAAAATAACTATTGGTTTGATAAAGAATTACTTGTTTTGATTTGGGTAACCTCTTGACTTATCTTGTTGGGAGTCAATTTTTTAAGACGTTATTGTCGTGAAGTTGGTGAAAGGCTTAAATGATGTTTATTCATCTTCTATGATGACCTTTGTGTCAAGGGAATTAGTCGGTTCATCTTGAAGGGTTTTTAATTATTTAACTTCTTTATGATCTATGATATTTTTAAGGGAAATATTTAGTCCCTTATGTTTCTTTTGTTATGTTAATGACACCAAAGAGTGTGAAGGTCTTGGTGAAACAAGGATTAGTGCAGTTGAGAATGTTTTGAGGAATCGATTGAAATAAATTTGATCCTTCTATTTTTTTCCTGGGATTGACTCATTCACCTGTAGTTGAGTCACCTTGTTTTCATAACATATTCATTATGAAAGAATTAGGTTTTGTTCTCTCTTAACTCACTTTCTTACGGTTTCTTTTATCCCTGTTTGATGGTAATTTGTGTTTTCTTGGTTTTATATTGTATTCATTATCGTAAATCATGGAAAAGTTCTAGTTATGGAGACTGAACTATTTACGACTGAGTGAAATGAAATGTCTAGTGGTGGTTATACTTTAGGTATTTTTGTTTATTCAAATTCTTTCAAAAACATCTGTTCTTGATGTAACTTTTACACCACTATTACTATTCTAGTTTTATGCTGAGAGAACTTCTTCTTTGGAATCTGACTTGCTTACTGTAGTCACATAATTCCATCCAGTAACTTGGATTTATTTATTCTCTATGTTTTTCAATAATTGTAGATCTTTTGATTAGATCTGTTTCAGTCTCTTATCCTACTATGTAGTTCTATTTTGGGAAAGGAATAATGGGGCCTTCTCCCTTTCTTGTTGTAACTACCCTCTCTCTTATATCTTAGAGTTATGGTTTCATCACTATGTTCTTTGGAAACTATAGAATATTGTACACTATCCTCTCTTCTTTGGGTTGTGAAATGTAACACAGATCTCCTCGATTTGGAGGGAAGTAAAAGGATTTTCCTTCTCTCAGTTCATCCTTCCCTCTTATGTGTTACTCTTGTTTATAGGTTGGATCGGTTCATTTTGTATTACTCATCAGGGTTGCAATTGAGTAGTTGTAGATACTTATTACTTATTCACCTTGACTTGTATTAAATGGAATCAATATTTGTAATGTGTGATCAATGTGTAATGCAATTAATCAATGAATAATTTCCTATTCCTAACTATTGTGACCTAACTTAGGACTTAGGCTATATCTTGGAATTTAATTTGGATGTAGCATCTGAAATAGGAATCTCATGTTTTCATGTCGTTGATGGCTCATCCTAAAAATCCTTCTTGAAGATCGAATAGCTTGGATGTAGATGTTTTCGGATGGAATTTGTTAATGCTGAGTTGATGGTTCTTGTTTCTTAAAGTAACTCTGTTTTGGAAAATATTGGATTTAATGTCTTTATTTGTAATTTAGATTGAATGAAGTAAGAAATAAATAGTAAGCATATTTATTAGAAAGAGATAAGTAATTAGGGTGAAATATTACTTATCTGATATAATGCTTTACTGAAAACAATGGCTAAAGCGTGCTAATTATATCATAATATTTTCTAAATGTTAATTTGGTTGATCAATTGTTCTTTCTTTTATGATTTTTATTTCTTATGATTTATATATTTGTTTGGCTTTACTATTTCATAAAAGAAAAGTTTCTTTTATGAAGCAAATTAGTCAAGGCACATCGTTTTAATGCTTAGTGCTTATCATGCTCAGTTCAATGAACTGACCCGTGCTAGCAATTTTTGCAGATGGAATTCATAAGTGATAAAGGAAGGCAATAAATTTTATGATGTATTGGTTACTTAAAGTCTAGATCTTTTATGAAGAAATATGAGTCATTATTGAAATGTATCATTCTTAATTGATCTTGATGTTGTTTGAAATAAAATATATTTGAAATGCATGGTCTTGTAAAATATGTATTCCACCATGATGAATTGAAAAGAGATTAAGAGTTAATTTATACTTTTTGTGCCATTATCCTTGTG
Organism: Taxus wallichiana var. yunnanensis; assembly: GCA_018340775.1. Classification (NCBI taxonomy): domain Eukaryota; kingdom Viridiplantae; phylum Streptophyta; class Pinopsida; order Cupressales; family Taxaceae; genus Taxus; species Taxus wallichiana. The sequence goes on from CM031236.1 coordinate 266,134,583, forward strand.
TATTATTTGAAGGAAAGTTGTAATCTTATCTTCATTTGCTCTCAGTCTTATCGGAATGGATCTTTATTTTAGTTGGCATTAAAAGAATTGGATGGAAGGGATTTAATTACAATATCCCTTACTAAAATGCAACTTATTAAGTTGGCATGCATAGAAATTCTTTCATCTAAGTCTCTTTGGATTATTAAAAATATGTTAATGAAATTATAACTTAACTAAGATGACTTGTGTAATGGAAAAAGGCTATTACTGAAACCTAACTCTTAACAAGAAACATGAAGGTTCACTTCATCTTGTAGGTTTGAAACACATGTATAGTATCTAGGATCGTTTATCAATTAGAATTCATCTCTATGAAGTCTATTATAATAGAACCTGTTTTGGTTCTTAAACAAAGCTATGAATGGTTGAGTTATACTAAGTAAATCTTATGGAGGATGTTGTTTCTGTTTTGATTATATCGAGCTTAAAAGTAAGAAATTAATGAATGAAAAACAATCATAAATTTTATGTATTACATTAACAACTCAATTTTGAATGACAATCTTAAGGGCTAAAGTAATTCAGGGTTCAGTAGAGTAGTTGTAACTAAACCTTAATTAAGAAACATAAGTGAGTAATAACCTCTCAATATGGGGTATGTACACCAAGATCGGTAATGCTATTGGATTTGGCACACACCAACTACCAAACTATACCTTCATTAATAATTTATTCTCCATGAGGATACAGTGTTGTAGTTGACATGTTGTAACACCCTTCAGTATTGGGTCATCTAGGTCTACATAAATTTGGACTTGATCTTAGTTTCACTCTAGGTCAGATTAGAATTATGAATTAGTACAGGAGTGACTCACGATGACTTAGGGTAACTAGACACATCCAATTGAATTGGGTTGATTGAGTATGTCTATGTACCCTTAGTCATCGTGAGTGGTTCCCTATACTAATTTATGTTATTAACCTAGGTTAGGGTCAAACCTTGAATAAGTGAACTGACAGAAGTCAGTGAAGACCATTCTAGATAACAGATGAGTGTGGTGAAGGACGTATTCCATTGATGATTATGCCATCTTGGAATAGTAACATGAAGAGTATGTCGGAAATATTTGGCCAAAGTATCGCAAGTTGTTGGTTACATTGTCCTATGTCACCTATTTTAAGAAATAGGATTTTAGATCAATATTGGTAACAAATATTCAAATAGGTTTCTTAAAAAAAACACTCAATATCCAAAATAGGGTATAAGAACCAAGTATACTTGGTATACACTTAGTATTCAATACTTTAAGTTAACATGAGAGATTGATCAGTAATCGAGTCATGAAATGAGAGATTGGTAGTTCACCAAGGCATTTATAGCTGCATATGGTTATTTGTTATGAAATTGATTGGCATTATATGTGTGTTCTAAATTATGATTATTTAGAACAAAGAACATTATGAAAAATAAAATTCCCTTGTTTCTAAAGTCTTAAAATGGGAATGTTACAACTAGTTATTTTTCTTCTAATCCCGCACTCCCCGGATCTCCCAATATTTTCATTCTCGCACACCTATAGCTTCAAATCTCATCTTCATCACAACTAGTCACCATTGATCTACACCAAGAGTGTAGCTATCATTATTACCCTTAACATAAAGAAACGAATCCCAAGAATGCCAACCTATCACCTAGCAAATGTTGGGTTCTCACCCGAGGCATGTGTGGGTACCAAGTCTCTCCTTTATGTGAGTTTAGTGGGAAACATCATCTATGATTTGTGTAAGAGATTTCAGAAGGGAAGTTAGGACATACAAGAACCATAGGGCTCAGAACAGCCTCTAGATCCTTGCAGGTCATTTCGAACGAATACTTAACAGAATCCATAACGTGTATTATGACAGAAAGAAACATACAAGCATCCTTACTTAGCATGAAAGGAAAGAGAACTCATGAGAGAGAAGCATGCATCAAAATCATTGATATTCATGTATATATATATATATATATATATATATATATAACAGGTAACCTCATTACATCCATTGAGCCATTACAGAGTGTCACAGAGAAGCAGACCACAGTCATGCATTGCAATTGGACTTATGTAACTAAGCTATTCAAAAAGAAAATTACAATCCCTAAGCCTAATGCATTCTCTCCCAAATACAATTATCCACTAACAGAGTCCTCACAAGTATTTTTGTAGAGCTCCGCCCATACTCTCCGTCTCTCCCTTTTACTCTATAGGTACTTGTATTTATAGCTTTCCCGGACTGCCAACTCACCCTCCAGTGCCCTTAGATCTGGTGCCAAGTGTCCGAATGTGGTCCTCCATGCGAGCATGCTTCTCTAGGCCTGAGCTTTCCACTTTATCCCATGATGTGCTTCTAGAAGCTTCTAGCATGCTCCTTCCCGAGCTAACTGTCGACAGTGGCACCTTATCCACGTGTAACCGGGTCATGCTTTTCATGTGTTCTACTCTAGACGTCCAAATTGACTAAGTCTTGAACCTTGGCTCTATCCTCACGCGTCACGTGTGTTGTGGTCTTCCTTAAACCCTTATTTTTCTCGCTTTTGCCTTGTGCACCATTCCATAACTGGGACCTTGTGCACCTACGTGCCTTCATACTTGGTCTATATTCTAGGGACAATGGTAGCCATTGACCCTATCAAAATTTATCACATTTATCATCAAATCAATCATTTTTCTTACATCGTTTACGTTCTCATTAAATCTAGGTTCATTGCATCATCTCACCACCATCATCACTCCATATTAGCTTCAAAAATTCTTTCGATATGCTTCTTCGTATTTTATTTTTACACTATCCTAGTTTCCATCGAGTGTGCCTTGCAGCCTCAAGTCACCGTCAACCTGATAAGGTTTGATTCAGTTTTTATCCTTTACTATTATCATATCCACATTTCATCTTATCTAGCTTATCTCATATTCTATGTTTTATTTCACATTTTGTTTCATGTTATCATGTACTCATTGTTATTTTATCTATCTTTTATCAAAAAGTGGGTTCACATCTATCCTAGGAAGCTTTCACTTCTCAAGATCGATATCACATTGTTGGGAAACCCACCATCTTATCTACTAATCCTTTTTCATGTTGATTTTCTCTTTTTTTTGCAGTAATCAAGCTCACTATGAGGATGATATTTTGTGCTAGAAACCACCATAATATTATCTAGAGGTAGATTTAAACCCTCTCATTATTAGAGTTTATTATTTTCTTTGTTACCATTTCACTAATATGAAACAAGAGTGAGAAAATTAGTTCAACATTCTGGCACACCTAGTGGGACCCACCCTTATTTGGTGAGTTCTTTCATTTTTTTCATTTCCATTTCCATCTTCCATTCCTCTCTTTCTACTAACCTCATAGGTGGGATCTTCCATTTCTTGTGTAAGTGGTGGATTACTTGCATGGATCAACAACATGCTTAAAAATAAAATAAAAAGGAAAATAACGTTATCTAATTATTCTTCATTTTTCCGTGTTTGTTGTCTTTGCATCATCTTACCGTTTGTGTTTAATTGACTTAATTGAACTTCATATTTCAATTTTGGACTTAAAAATAACCTTTTCATCCTTGTTTGACAACATAGTCTAATTAGGAGGTCAATTCTTTGCATTCACTTCTTCCACACACATCCAAAATACACACATCAACCTACACATCTTAAACATCTTCCATGTGGAACTATTGGGATTTCATCACCCAATAGTATAACCATCATGGTTTTGTGGCCTGCCTATAATTTTTTTGACTATGGGTATATTGGCTAAGCACTCAACACAAGTTATCGATGTGGTACGTGAAGTGCGGAAGTAGACCCCAATATCGGTCCTTGAATCAGTAGTCATCACATATTTGATCCCACATACCTTTGGGTATATCAAGGATGCTAGCCAAAAATAACTAAAACCATCCATAGTTTGGTCATTTCCTAGGTTCCACTTTAATACCCTTTTCTTTTATTTCTCGTGTTATTCTAATAAGCAAGATAATTAGAACTCTATTGTGTGAATTTTTTTAGATATTAAAAATAAGCATAGTTTCTTGTGTCATGCCCATTATTACACGTTTTCAAGCAAGAATTATGGAATAAACCATGTCATCCAACAACATTCCCACTTCCATCATTTCTTCCTAACAAAATTTATCCCTTTCTATCATCTCTGCTACCCCCTTGAAACTTATTTTGTAGTTACTCAACCTATAGTTTCCACTCCTCTCCGTGAATCCCATGTTGAGACTAACCCCTTTGTTTTTGTTCCTTCTAGATGGCTACTACCCCCATCTATCATTTCCTTAGATACTTTTTGACATCATACCATCTCTCATGGATGTGTCGATATCTAAGAGATTCTTGATGTCAACCCAGCTTTCTCTTCATGACTACCTTATTCATAAATCTACCAACCTCCCCATCGATGGACCTCCTCTCTAAAAGATTTATGCCTATCATTCTCACCTTGAATCTACCCAAGTCCTCACATCACAACTCATTGTATTCTTCCTTAGAGCTATGAATGAGCTTGTCGTGGTGCAATGCAAACTTCTATCTCATCAATCTTCCTCTACAATCCCCAAACTCACCAATCCACTATATTGGTGGTCCCCATCCCTCCTAATATTTCTCGTATTAACACAACATATGAATCTTACATTCCCATTACATCCTCATCTATTTTCATCATTAACGAGACCTACCCAAACATTGTAATACTCCCATTTTCTTTCTCCACCATCTGAACAACATGATCACACTTCAATCCCCATCTCTACATCCCGTGTCCACACAAATGTCATCACTTCAAAACCTCATCCATCGGAGTCTATCAAAACTCACCAACCTCCCCTTCAAAGTTATATTTTCTACATCCTCCCTAATCAATCTAATCAAGCATCTTAACCACCCCATTCTTATGTATCCACCCACACCATGGATGGTCAATCCAATATCCCCATCTCTCAACAAAAAAATGCAAACTTAACCATCTAATTACATATCTACCTCTCAAAAACATCATATTTCTCAATCCATTCAATCACTTTTCTTTAAAAACCTTCCCCCTAATCAACCACCCCCTCGAGACACCTACTTATCCATAAAAATAACAATCTCATCCATAACCTCATCCATCTACCTCCTATATCCCACAATCTCATCCATTTACTTCTAATCCTCACACATCTACTGACCCTCTTCATGTTTTACTAAGTAGAATGGGAAATCTCAAAGACGCTACTTTGGGATCTAAAACCACATTCTCTTATGAACATATTTTTAATGAGCCCATCAATCCATCAGTTCCTATAAAACCCTATCGCCACACTAGGAACTCCCCAAATTTTCCAAGTTTAATAGTAAGGAGGACCCACAACAACAGCATCTCCATTCCTTTATGCACACATTTTACCTTATTACTCATGACCAATATCTTATGATTTGTACCTTCCATATGTCGTTGGTCGGTCGTGCCTTGAAATTTTATAATGACATTCCTCAACATTCCCTATTCTCCTTCACTCAACTCGTGCAACTATTCCTAGAGAACTTTTCTATTAACATTATGTGTAAAATCACCATTACAGATATCTATGCCATTAGAAAATTTGATGAAAAATCTATCATAGACCTTTTCACTAGATGATATAACATAATCAATCAACTTTCTTTCTCCATTCCACAGACAAAAATAATCAAACTCTTTTCATGGTCTAATGCAAAGCATATTTCTTCCACTTTTTAGATCCAATCCTTCCAAAGTTTTGAAGAGGAATTCACCATGGCTTGTAAACTTAAATTTCATGCCCTTGAGCAAGGATAAGTCAAAATTCTATCCAATAAACCAAAACCCAAACTAGCTAAATCATCTACTCTTGGTGACAAATAAAAACCACGGATTATGCTATCGTATTCAAATATTCTTCTGTGTATACATCCCACACCTAGCCTCCATGAAGGGCTCTAAGACTAACCCCCAACTATACCCCTCTTGGGGAATCCTATAGTTCTATTTTCATCAAGTTGATGGTTATACAAAGGGTTCACTTTAAGACCCCTCCTTGAAAAACTTATTATAAAATGGGTGGTGAATCTCACGAAAAGGGCTTTCAAAAATAGTGAAAATTAAAAAAATTAGTTTCGCAAGTCAAACTCCATACAACCGGGAATTTGTAGATGTAGGTGTCTGGTTGCATATGCAGCCACCACTGTCAATGGGACATGTAGACACTGATTGCATACCCACCTCTCGATTCTGCAAAACATACTCGTAGCTGAGCTTTTGCATATATAGACATCTGTTTGCATACAAAATAACATCTCCACTCGCTTGATGCCTGCTTTGCAACATCTTGTTAGGCATCTATAGACTTCACCCCTCATACCACCATATGTCCCTAAACCTTATATATATGTGGTTCTCGAGTCCTAGAGCTCATTTTATTCTCTACATAATAACTCTCTCTACTCTTTGCTCCAACCTCCATATCTCTAACAACCAAATTCCAATTTTTAAATGGCTTCGAATCTCATTTCAATTCCTCCCAATCTCATTTGCTTGCATCCTCGTAGGACCATTCTCAAGCATAGGGCCATGAAAAACCCAAAACATAATTCAAAAACCTTATATGCCACAAAAAAATTTCATTTCTCATGCAAAATGACACATTCATTGTGCGGGTCGAGCAGTTTTGCTTTCAAGGGATAATTTACATGCCCCAATATGAAACAAATATCCAATTTATGTGGGTTTACTATAATTTATGTTATCCAATTTTGACATGACGTCTTATGTCTTCAAAGTGAATCTTCCATCTTGAGAATTTTATTTTGGGACATCTCTAGAAGATATCCATCACTTAACTGGGATTCCTTACACAAATTCCAACCCTGTCACAACAAAATCACTACTCTTAGACAAGGAAAAAAGTATCTGGAGTCCCACTTCAGCGTATAGGTCGAAGGTAAGTTATAACAATCTGCTTTTCGGTAGTATTTTATTATTATCAAAACATTAAAATGAATTTTCCTTTTCTCAATGACATGTAGGTATTGCCAACACCTCTAAATCAAGATGGGGTTTAACTATGTAAGTTATTCAAAATGATTTTCTACAGGCTATGATCGAATTTTTTAGGCTAGGATTGTCTTACATGACATATAATTAGACATACCATATTGGGTTCTTGTTTACATGCTTTCTTACCTAGGTTTCCAAATTTTTAATCGGTATACAAATATATCCAATAGGATATGACAAAATTTGAAACATATTTTTTGCAATAATGATTACAACATTGTTATGTTGTAATTATGTACTTGCATTATATCATGAAGTTTATCACAATTTGAAGTCGATGCTAATATTCCTACTACACTTGATGTAATAATAAAAGTAAAATTCATTTCTATTGATGAGAAACATGTAAGTGTAAAGTATCAATTTATGAAAATTAAATTACATTAATTTTTTTGTTAATTTTAGCTAATTTTTAATTTTCTTTGAAGAGAATACTTACATCGAATGCAAGAATACAACTACACTAAGAGGTCATAAAGGAAATGAGGATAATTAATATTCTTAATAAGATGCACAACTATAACAAAAAAAGCATGAGAAATTATCTTGCACCCGCTCAATTGAAAGCACTTTGGAAGTAATCTATTGTAGACACCTATAATTTAGCTTGAGCAATTTAAATACTTAAATTGCACTAATTATACCATTTTTTGTAAATTGACGACATATCGTCAATATCACACATTTTCTCTACTATCATCGTTAATTAATTACATTATGTTAGTTAATTAACTCTTCTATCCATCAATGATGCCAATTAATGACCTTCCGTTAATTAACTCCCCTTTTTATCTAGATTAATTAATTAGAAATAATTAATTAATTCTCTCTTCTATTTACTCAATAAATCATCATTTATTTGATTAAAATCCTCTCATAATATAAATCATACTACCTTTTCCTCTAAAAAGATTCTATAAGCTTGCACACCTATTAATTAATCAATTTGGTCAATTAATAGACCCCCTCAATTCCCATGAGTCACTAAACTCTCCTAAGCTCGATTCATCCCTACCTAAACCTTCCTTATCCACAACTAACCCAACCTCTCTATTATCCCACATGTAAAGGGATGTAGAGATTCTTTTATCCATTGGGCTATATAAAGAGCCCTCCTCCTACCTTTCTTCTTACACCTTTACACACCTTGCATGCTTATAGCTAATCTATAGGCATTTTATCTTAGAGCATATTTCATTTGAGCTAATAGCATCATTCTTGCATTTCATTCATCCAAGATTTTGGGTCATATGGAGAGAATCAAAATGGTCATTTAGTCATACTTTCGTGAACCTCCATTCCAAAACCCTTTAAGATCAAACAATCAACTTTGATTTCCATGGATCTATCTAGGTTCATTTAGTGTTTTTGGTGATCTAAAGAGTAGAGATTCAAATGCTTAACATATTAGTTTGATTTCTATTTCAAGTTTTAATGCATAATGTTGGTATTTAGTCTTGTTTAGCTCTTAACATGATGATATTTGTGTAGTTAGTTCATGTTTTGAAACTATTAAGGTGTTAGTTTCAATTCCCTTTGCATAGCTAACTAATACATTGATACATTTGGCACACCCGGTGGGATGGGTCCTTAGTCCCTTAGCATTATAGTTCAAATTTTGTTGTTATTTCAATATTTGGCTAACCCTTGATATGTAAATGTGTTAAATAATGTTAATTTTTTTAATGATTTTGCTAACTTTGCATGTGTTGAGTCTTGTTTAGGGATTTAATTTTGATGGGTTGTTGTCAATTTTGAGCTAACATGTTAAAAATTTGAGCTTTTTGAGCTTGCTTATGTCATTATGACATATTTTTGATGTCACCTAGGAAAGGGAGTGTACATATCATTATGTGCGCACAAGCATAACTCTCACTCTTTTTTTACATAGGGGCACACACATGATTAAAAGGGTGTGCACACACTTAAATGGATGCACATACAATCTGAAGGGATCACACATATAATTTTCTACGTGCATTCATAATTCTCACTTTGTAAACACACACACTTAAAAGAGTGCACATATGCTTAAAAGGGTGTGTACACGCTTAAAAGGGCGTACACATGCTTAAATGGGTGTGCATACACTCAAGAAGGGAGTGAACACATCATTTTGTGTGTGCATGCATACCTCTCACTATGTTTTCTTACATAGGGTAGTGCACATGCTTAAATGAGCACGCATACACTCGATGGGCATGCACACATAAAACTACGTACTTAATCTATCTTCCGGAGGCCATACATTTTTCTCCCAAACTCAAAACGACTCCTTTTTTACGTTGGAAAGGTATTGAAGTGAACTACGCAATGGAAACATAAATTTGGGGTTTTGAGTTACCAAAAATTTAAGATTTTCATTTTTAGAAAACTATTCATTTCTAACATGTCTAAATGCTTTGTAAAATTTGGTCTTTGATGTTCTAACACCTTGCAGGGTTTATTTGAGACTAATTTATATTTTTCATGGTATATTTGAACATACTTTGTGCTAATTTTTCTTGATTAAAGTTAATGAATGTTTCATTTTTGTTTAGGAGGCTAGGATCATGTATGCTCTTCCCTCGCACCTTTTAGGTGATCTTGGGAATCAGAAATGATTCTACACCTTGTCTATTCTTTAGAAAACATCTCATTTAACTTTATTTTTGTGCTAAGGAAATGAATGTCAAGTTGGTTAAAATAAACAAATTGTATGTGTTTTCATTAATATATACATAGTTGGGCCTTTTGTCGCGTATGCTCTTCTCTTACGTCCTTGGACAATCTTGATAATTAGAAATGAATCTTGCTACCTTTCTTGATTTTAGAGAGATACTAACATCTTCGTGCGGAACCCAAAGATATTATTAAAAAATAAGGGAATCTAAACAAATTTCTAACACGTTTCTTGAAGGTTGCCAAATGGAGTTCAATGAAACCACATTAAGATAAACAAGATAAAAACATGCCACAAACATCACATTGTATTTGCAGGTTTCAGAAAAGGGTATGTCCCTATCTACTCAACTAGAACATAACCCCTTTGGAATAACTCCTTAAGATACAACAATAAGGGTGGTTCTAGGAACCCTAAAGTAGTTCACACAAGAGGGAACCTTGTGGACAAAACAGGAAGTGCTCCACACTACCTACTTTACTAGTATTACCATTTGTGAGATTTAGCGTCAAAGTTATCCATATCACAACCCCGGTGGGAGTACACAATGTGCATGTTTATTTCCCAATGTGCTTAGAAGGGGTAAATTAAAGCCGAGATACTCTAAGAATTATTGTTATCCAAAATGTGCCCCAGCTCATTTTTGTGGCTAACTCCTTGTGTTCTTGCCTCTCTTGTGCCTCAGTCCACATTTTTTGATTTTAAGGCACTCAAGGCTTTCTAGAAATGGCACCATCAAATAGAGCTCTCTCTCAGCTTTCCAGAAAGGTAAATTTTTCCTCCTAACTCCTTATATTTTTCAAGTTATGGCTCGGTGGAGTTTTTGTGGAAAATTTTCCCATTTGAGGCCCGCAGCCAATAGGAAGCTGCCACATGGCAAAGGAGTTTGGGGTCGGAGGAAAATTGGAAATTTTTCCAAGTTTTTGTAAAATTTTCAAAGGCCAAAACCATCCTACATAGCCCGCGTCCAATGGCAGTGAGCCACGTGTCTTCGTGGATCAAAGGGGCGCAGGGAGAAAATGGGAAATTTTCCCAAAGTATAAAAAGGTCAAATTTTCAAAGAAAAACCCACGGAGAAGAAAGGAGAGAGAATTGCGTGACAAATTAGAGCTTGCCACATGGCATCCAACCAGCGGAGTGTGGGGAATTTTTGAAATTTTTTCCAAAGACAAAAAAGAGGTAAAATTTGAAATTTTTTCCCGCAAATCCGTTTTTGGGCCGTTTTGCCCTAAATCTTCAAGCGATCATATCTGTTGATCCGATTGCTCATATTTTCACGTTCTTTATATAATTGGAAATCTGTTAAAATTCTCTACATGTTTCCATGGTCAATTTCTAATTTTGGTTCAGTTTGGAGAGAAAATTCAAAAACAGTTCTGGTACGTGTCCATGGCCAGAAATGACATTTCAACAACCAAATTTAATACAGAATGGGTCGCATTCTTCTCCAATATGGTCAAAAATGATAGGGTATGGGTTTGTAAGGTCCTCCATGCTGTTTTAATGCATTTTCCATCAATGAGGAATGGGCTCCCACATTTTTTATGTTTTCTCTCTCCTGGGCTTGACCCATGTACTGTAAAAGCCAGATTTGGCTCATTTCTTCATGGTTGAACACTTTTTGGCATAGAAAACTTCTTCTTTCACCTCCAGCAAGTGATTGTTGCAAGAATCAGACCTTTTTCAAGTATTGTAGTAGGTTTATACCTCTTTGAGGGTGGAATGCAAGAGATTTTACATGGAAATGACAGTGCAAACTCTGTGAATGCTTTCAGTCCTCTGTTTGTATTGTTTTACTTCATTTTAAGACCCCTAATTAAATCTATCGCTTGTGTATGTTTTCCCTTGTTGCATTTCATGAATTTGTGTCTATTTACATGGCAAAAATGTTTCACCACTCCTTTGGTGCATCACCATCATTAGTTAGTTTCAATTTTTGCATTTCTATCCCTGTCCCCTTGCAATTTAGAGTAGGATTAGGATCTGAACCTCTGTAGTTGTGCAAAATATAGATCTAAATCAGAGGAGTTTGAGGAACCAACCTCTAATCTAGAGATTCCTCTCTCATTTTCACAAGTCCCACACTTGGAGAGAGGTTTCCATGTTGTGCAATCACACTGGATGCCTAAAACATCAATTCAGAACCTTGATTTGCATCCAGGGGTGCTGCTGATTTGCAACAACAGTTTTGGCATGCCCAGTGGGACCTTAGAGGTCTCATTTTTATTGCAGCAAAGTTGATGTGCATCTGCTGCAATTTTCTTGCTTAAAAAGAGCTATAATTTGCATATCTGGCGATTCCAAGGGGAAGAATCAACTGGTTTCAGAAGTGTAGGCCTGAAAACTCATGAAAAGAATCACCACAAGGTCAAGAGTTGGAGAAGAAGAATTGCTATTTGAATACCTATAGTTATCTCTAAGAAGAAGGCAAAGAGGAAGAAGGATTCAAAGGTCTCCATCTCCACCAAACAGAACTATCTCAACTCCTCCACTTGGTAGGCCTTTCATTCAGTCAACAATGGTTTTAAGACCAATTAGAATGGCACAAAACAACCCCTATGTCAAATTCACAGGAAACATCCCACTTTCCCTCAATGCACAACATCCAATTCCAATTGCAGCCTTGAAGAACATTCCCTACTTCACTGGAGAAAATCAGACTACTCCAGGTGATCATGTTAAAGACATTGCCAATCTTTGTGCAATTCATGAAATCAATGAGATGCAAGTGGTGTCAAATTGCTAGCATCTTCATTCAAGGGGAAAACATTGCAATGGTTTAGAAGCCTTGGAGCTGGTTCTATCACAAATTAGAATCAGCTATGTATAGCACTTCATGAGAAATTTGGAGAGAAGGGAGACAACTTGTCTCTTTTGGAGCAGCTGACTGATTTCAACTTCAGATTTCAAAAGACTTGGGAGAGAATTCCAGTAGCAGTCAAACCAACAGCAGAAGGTGCTTTTCTCTACTATCTCAAAGCTCTAAATTCTGATATTTCTATGTTGATTCAGTCCATGGAAGGCATAACTATCCCTATGGCTTATAGCATTGCCATTAGGGCTGAAAATTGTTTGATCCAAGCTGGAAAACTAGCCCCTAGACCTCCCATGCCATTGTTTCCAAGTTTAGAGAGTCCAAACACCAATCAAGCACCTAATTTGGCTCCGTCTCCCACTCCTAGAAATCAGAGTTCAAATGAAGCTTCTACTTCATCTCCAAGTGCCCCAAATGATCTTCAAGAAGTCATGAAGCAATTGTAAAACCTAGGTAATGAGCTAGTCACTCTCGAGGCATCAATCCCAAGGTTTTACACCTTCTTACCAGCCCCAAGCTCAGTTTAACAGGCATCCATACCAACCACAAAGACCTCCTAATCTAGCTGCAAATATAAATCAAACAAGGCCTCCTGCCAATAGACCATTTCAGCCCTATAATCCAAATGCCATATCTGCCTCTAAGGCATTAGTGCCAACACAAAACAACATTTCTCAAGAGTATGATTGGTGTTTTCCATGCAATGAACCTCATAACCAATCCATGTGCTTCAATGGTGCTTTGAATCAAGCATTAATGGTGACAACTACTGGCGTGGAGGGTGAGGGTAGTCAAGGAAACAACCAACAACAAGAAACATTCCAACAGCAATCAGCTCCAAATGACACCACGTTGGTAAATTGGCAAGCAGAGGATTTTTGTGGCATGAATCAAACGGTCTCTCAAGGTGTGGCAGCCAACACAAGGTCAAAAAGAAGGAATTTGGGTGAAGAACAGCCATTAGCTCCAACTAATCTCCAACCCTCTATGGCTCCACAAATGGTTGGCAAACAAAATCCAGTTGTAAATGCACAAGGACAGCCAAGAACAGCTCCTAGGCCAACTCAAATACCAGTTGTTGCTGCCCACGTGCAAGGAGTGAATGTGCAAACAAAGGGACAACAAAGAGATCCTTCATCACCATTCAGTATCATTGATCAGATGAAGAAGACAAATGTTAATATATCAATGTGGGAATCCCTGTCTATCCCAGGCCAAAGAGATTTGCTACAAGCTTCCATGAAGGACTGGCCAACTTTGAATCAGCAAGTTCAGATGCAAGACAAAGTGCTTACAAATGCTGCCCAGCCTGAGGGGAATTATGGAGGACAGCAAGGTAAAATGTTGAAGCCCTCTCCCTTCTATGTTTCATTAATCATTGGAAATCAGCTAGTGCACAATTGCATGATAGACTCCGGGGCAAGTAGCTCAGTGATGCCTAAACAAATAGCTGATCAGCTAGGGCTCTAGTATGAAACAATATCCAAAGGGGTAGTGCAGCTAGATGGGACAGCAGTAGCAACAGTTGGAGTGATTAAAAACTTGAGTCTTACCTTGCATGCATGTCCAAATGTTGTTGTTTTACAAGATGTATCAGTCATAGACCTTCCACCACTCTTTGCCCTTTGCTTGTCAAGGGACTTCACAGCCAAGATTGGAGGATATTTTTCTGCTGATTGGTCACACATGCTATTCAGAACGAGGTATGGAACCAAAGCTACAGTCAGGTCTGAACCTATTGCAAACTTCCACATTGAGCCTTACACTCCAAGTCAGATTAATGCCAATTGCTCAGCATTTGATCAAGAAGATCACCCAAGCACTGATGAAGCTGACACCAAGGTTGGGAGCATCCTGGATCTAACTCTTGATGAATGGGAAAACAAGGTACATGCTTTTGATCCTTATCAAGAAGTAGAAGAATCTGAGCTAGGGGTCTATTGTATACATGAAGAAAATCAGCCTATTCCTAGGATCACCAAGCCAAACCAAAAGGATAACAATGAGGTATGGCAGCCGATGGATCAAGGAGTAGACAAGGTGCAGGAGGTGGAGCTATGCTTGTTTCACCTCAAGGAGTAAATTACTATTCAGATTTTAGATTTCAGTTTGCATGCTCTAATAACACTGTTGAATATGAAGCCTTGGTGCAAGGGATGCATTGGGAAATCAAGAAGAAAATAAAGAACTTGCAAGTCTTTGGTGACAGTGAATTGATTGTAAATCAGGTCAAGGGATAGCATGCTGCCAAGAATGATCTACTCAAGTGCTACAAGAATAGGGTATGGGACCTCATGGAAGATTTTGAGGGTTTTGGCATCAAATCCATTCCTAGGAAAGAGAATCAAGCTGCTGACAGGCTTGCAGCAGTAGGGGCAGCCTTTGACATTGTGGAAAGCATTCAAAAAGACAAGGTACAGCCAAACATCCACGTGATTGTGAGGCCTTCAGTGCCGATAACAATGTCAGTTGGCAAGTATTTGAGAATGACCAACAAATCATCCATTTCTTGCAAGAAGAAGCTGAGTTCTCAGCTAAGAATCAAGAAAAGTTGGAACAACAGTATGGTGACCAGGTGGTACAGCTGAGAACTAACAAGCTGCCCAAGGGACTTATCACTTTGGAGTCCATTTTTAATCCCAATGATCAGTTTAGAAAGGAGAAAGCAAACATTCAGGTCAAGAGAGAGGATTCAGTATCCATCTTGGTAGAAGAGAACAAACCATTGCAAATTGGAAAGATGACAACTGAACAAGAAAGGTATGAATTCATGCAGCTGTGTCAAGAATTCCCAGATGTGTTTGCTTGGAGCTACGAAGATTTGAAAGGTTTCAATCCCAACTTAGCTCAGCATACCATTGAATTGGATCCAAATACTAAGCCTGTCAGGCAGAAACAAAGACCAGTCAATCCACACATGGAGCCTCTCATGAGGAAAGAATTGGACAAGCTGATTGAGTCAAGAATCATATTCCCAATCAAGCATTCTAGTTGGGTTGCCAACTTGGTTCCAGTCAGAAAGAAGAGTGGGGAGATCAGATTGTGTGTTGACTTCAGAGACTTGAATAGAGCATCTCTCAAGGACCATTACCCACTCCCTTCCATGGAGAAAATCTTGCAAGTTGTGGCTGGCTCCAAGAGGTTTTCACTACTTGATGGCTACTCAGGCTACAATCAGATTATGGTGAAGGAGGAAGACCAGTTCAAGACAGCCTTCACAACCAAATGGGGAACTTTTGCATATAGGAAAATGCCATTTGGGCTGTCCAACTCTGGCGCTACCTTCCAAAGGGCAATGGACATGGAATTCAAAGGTTTGATTAATAACGTGGTGCTGATTTACCTTGATGATGTCACTGTTTTTTCCAAAAATGCAACAGACCACCTCTCTCATTTGAGACAAGTTTTCACGAGGTGTAGGAAATTTGGAGTGTCTTTGAATCCTAAGAAGTGTATCTTTCTTACACATGAAGGAAAGCTCCTTGGCCATATTGTCTCCAAAGAAGGATTAGCAATTGATCCAGAGAGAGTTGAAGCCATAAGAGCACTACCATTGCCAAGCCACAAGAAATCCCTTCAGAGTTTCTTGGGGAGGATAAAATTTGTTCGGAGGTTTGTCCCAGATTTTGCAGCCCTTGTCAAACCTATCACCAAAATGTTAAAGAAAAGCATGGATTTCAAGTGGACAACAGAAGGCAAGGAGAGTTTTGAAGCAATCAAATAAGCCATCTCTCAAGCACCAACTCTCATCAACCCAGGACTTCTCCAAGGATTTCATCCTCTATGCATTTGGAGGTAATGACACTATTTCTACCATTTTGGTACAGAAGAACAAGGATAATGATGAGCAGCCAATTGCCTTCTTCAGCCAGAGCCTAGATGACTATGAGGTGAAGTACTCTTTTATTGAGAAGCATGTCTTTGGTAGTAATCGAAAGCTTGAAGAAATTCAATAATTTAGTCTCGAACAACAAGGTCCAATTCACGGTCTCACATGTCTTTGGGGTTAAGGACTTCCTCCTCAACAAAGATTTGAATGAGAAAAGGGCAGGTTGGATCACCCGTGTCATGGAGTATGACATTGAGATCAAGATCACCAAGCTGGTAAGAGGAAAGGATTGTGTGAGCAGCAGATTTTGGGAAGCAAAAGAAGTATGCAATGAAGAAGAGGTTGTTTTGATATTCCAGACAACCATGAGCCAAGTGGCAATCAAGAAGAAGACAATGCTACCCCCAATCCTTGCTGGACCCAAGGTAATATACACTTCCTAAGCACAGGCCTATGCCCCCTAGAGATGAACAAGACCCAAAGAAGACACTTCAGATTGCAGGCTGTCCCATATGCCATTGTTGATGGAGTTTTGTTCAAGAAAGATGTGAATGGAGTGTTGCTGAGATGTATTAGCACAAATCAAATTCATAGGGTGTTGGAAGAGTTCCATGGTGGACCAGCTAGTGGTCATTTTGCACCAAGAGTGACAGCTCTAAAAATCATGAAGGCTAGTTATTATTGGCCTAAAATTTTCAGTGATTGCTATGCATGGATTAAGAGGTGTAAGAATTGTGCATTCTTCACAGGAAAAGAGAGACTTGCTGCCCTTCCATTGCATCCAATCTCAGTTGACCAGCCATTCATGCAATGGGGTTTGGACTTCATTGGAGTCATTAATCCCAATTCAAGTCAAGGGCACAAATGGATTTTGATAGCCACAGACTACTTCACCAAATGGACTGAAGCAGTAGCACTCAAAGAAGCAAATGAGTCCAGCATCTTAGACTTTTATGAGGGGATAGTGACCAGATTTGGTATACCTACTACAATAATCTCAGATAATGCATTGGCATTCATTGGATCCAAGGTGACTGAGTGGGATGTCAAGAACGAGATCTACCTAAGCACTTCATCAAACTATTACCCTCAAGGTAATGGCCAGGTCAAGTCTACAAACAAGAACTTGTTGAGGATCATTAGGAGGACTCTTGATGAGAATCAGAGGTCTTGGCATACAAAACTGAAATCAGCCTTATGGGCTGATAGGATAACTCCCAAGAGATCCACAAGTAACTCTCCATTCAAAATTGTCTATGGAAGAGAGGCAATCTTGCCCATGTCACTTGAGTTGCCAACATTGGAACTCATGAAGAAATTAGAGTTGCTTTAGATTTTGAGCCCATCGAGGTGAGATATGCAGAGTTGATGGAGCTGCAGGAGGTCAGAAATCAGGCATCCCAAGCAATGGAAAAGGATCAAGCTTTGATCAAAAATACCTTTGATAGGAAGGCCAAGGATAGATCTTTTCAGGTTGGAGATCTAGTGTTGAAATGGGATGTGGATAGAGCAAAACTGGGAAGGCATTCAAAATTTGATGCCATTTGGAGTGGCCCATACATGGTCACGAAGTGCAAGAACAACAATGCTTTCCAATTGGCCTCATTGGATGGTGAAGAACTATAGATTCCAGTCAATGGAATCTATCTCAAGCGTTGCTTCTAGAGGTAAATTTACCACCTTGTAGGTTAGTTTTGCTTTCCCTAAGTGCTTTGGCACAACTTTCTGTCCCTGGAGATGTTTTGCAGTCCTTGCTTCCATCATGTGATATTCCATCTTCCTCCTTGTACATTCTAAGTCAGTTGGGGTTATAAACAGAATATTTGATGGCTCCATTCCCAATGGAATACTTCAGGCTACTGATAATTTCATCTAGTAGGAAGATGACCCCTCTGAGTCGCCAAAATTGTTATAAAAAATGTGCCCCAGCTCATTTTTTGTGGCTAACTCCTTGTGTTCTTGCCTCTCTTGTGCCTCAGTCCAAATTTTTTGATTTTAAGGCACTCAAGGATTTCTAGAAATGGAACCATCAGATAGAGATCTCTCTCGATTTCCAGAAAGGTAAAGTTTGCCTCCTAACTCCTTATATTTTTCAAGTTATGGCTCGGCGGAGTTTTTGTGGAAAATTTTCCCATTTGAGGCCCGCAGCCAATAGGAAGCTGCCACGTGGCAGAGGAGTTCGGGGTTGGAGGAAAATTGGAAATTTTTGCTAAGTTTTTGTAAAAGTTTCAAAGGCCAAAACCAGCCCGCATAGCCCGCGTCCAATGGCAGTGAGCCACGTGTCTTCGTGGATCAAAGGGTCGTGGGGAGAAAATGGGAAATTTTCCCAAAGTATAAAAAGGTCAAATTTTCAAAGAAAAACCCGCGGAGAAGAAAGGAGAGAGAATTGCGTGACAAATCAGAGCTTACCACATGGCATCCAACTAGCAGAGCATGGGGAATTTTTGAAAATATTTCCAAAGACAAAAAAGAGGTAAAATTTGAATTTTTTTCCCACCGATCCATTTTTGGGCCGTTTTTGCCCTAAATCTTCAAACGATCATATCTTTTGATCCAGAGCTCATATTTTCACGTTCTTTATATCATTGGAAATCTGTTAAAATTCTCTACATGTTTCCATGGTCAATTTCTAATTTTGGTTCAGTTTGGAGAGATAAAATTCAAAAACGGTTCTGGTACGTGTCCATGGCCAAAAATGACATTTCAACAACCAAATTTAATACAGAATGGGTCGCATTCTTCTCCAATATGGTAAAAATGACAAGGTATGGGTTTGTAAGGTCCTCCATGCTGTTTTAATGCATTTTCCATCAATGAGGAATGGGCTCCCACATTTTTTACGTTTTCTCTCTCCTGGGCTCGACCCATGCATTGTAAAAGCCAGATTTGGCTCATTTCTTCATGGTTGAACACTTTTTGGCATAGAAAACTTCTTCTTTCACCTCCAGCAAGTGATTGTTGCAAGAATCAGACCTTTTTCAAGTATTGTAGTAGGTTTATACCTCTTTGAGGGTGGAATGCAAGAGATTTTACATGGAAATGACAGTGCAAACTCTGTGAATGCTTTTAGTCCTCTCTTTGTATTGTTTTACTTCATTTTAAGACCCCTAATTAAATCTATCAGCTTGTGTATGTTTTCCCTTGTTGCATTTCATGAATTTGTGTCTATTTACATGGCAAAAAATGTTTCACCACTCCTTTGGTGCATCACCATCATTAGTTAGTTTCAATTTTTGCATTTCTATCCCTGTCCCCTTGCAATTTAGAGTAGGATTAGGATCTGAACCTCTGTAGTTGTGCAAAATATAGATCTAAATCAGAGGAGTTTGAGGAACCAACCTCTAATCTAGAGATTCCTCTCTCATTTTCACAAGTCCCACACTTGGAGAGAGGTTTCCATGTTGTGCAATCACACTGGATGCCTAAAACATCAATTCAGAACCTTGATTTGCATCCAGGGGTGCTGCTGATTTGCAACAACAATTAGTAAGTGTGACTTTTCTTGGAAAATCAAGCTCACTCTTAGATAACTTGTGACACCTAGTTGAGTGAACCACCTAGGAAGCTATCTTTGACTAGGAGCCAACTTGGACCATATCAAAACCAATTTGAGTTAAGATCCATTATTCATCATGAAATGTGTGAAGTGTTACTTTTTCTTAGTTTTTCACTCTCCCTAAGGCGAGGTGAAACTCTGTCAAAGTGAGGCCAACATTTTTCACCCCCAATTGATCTACTTCCTTCACTTTCTTTTGACACTTTGTTGATTAGAAGAAGAGTGACTACCCTTGTGTTGCTAATTGATTGTATTCACCACTTTTGTGTCCGTTTACACTCATCCATGTTTTGCAGATGAGTTGTTAAATGTCTAAAGTGTGTGGAGACATTTTCATATCATTGGTAGCCTTTTTTATCTTGATACCCAAGTCAAGATCATCATCGTATTTTGGCTTGGTTCATCACCTTGACTCTCCTCTGAACGGTTATCCTTTTTATATAGTGTCACTACAATTTTGGTATTTACATCTTTTTCTTGTAAACTTGACTGAATATACATTTTAACAATTCCTAAGTATACTCTAGTTTTTGTTTGATTCCAATTACTACCTTGATTTTAAAAAGTGTGAGTGTTACCACTTATGCATGTTATATCAATATCATCTTGATATCAATACCTTAATTTCTCACAAAGTTTGGTTAATATATCTTGGTGAAATTGTTGTGTCACTCACAATTATAACTGACACTTTTTGAAATATAGGTCTTGATTGTATTTGGGCTTGCTTTTAGAATACTTTGTTTGGAGATCACGTTAACTCCTTGCTATTACTTAAGCCCTGTTCATTTCTTTGAACTCGACATAAGTAATGAAATTCTGTTAATAATCTTAAAACACCAACTACCTTTTTAAAAAGGACATTTATGAATTACTCCATTTGATTGATTGGTTTACAAACAACTTTTTGCGATTGTGTATCATTTGTCATATTAAGTTTACCCATTTAGGAAAATCACTTTGATCCATTGATTATTTATAATTCATTATTCTTTGGTCATTATTTTTTTTGTGTTTTGAACTCACATGGTTGTTCCTTGTGTTTATCCACCTTATTAAACTCATTTCTAGGACAATCCTTTAGGTCTTTGATCCTCTTGATCTTCTTGTTTTTTCCTAAGTTCATGATCATTTTTGAACACATATTTCAAACCTTGGAAAAAACATTTCTATCAAGCAAATTTTTCATCAATCAAACATTGGAAATATTTCCTTTGTATCCTTTATGTTGCTAAAGTTTTGATCAATTCTTTGAAATTTACACCTCCAAACCTTGTTGGATTATCAATCTTGAGTCATCATGATGTATTTTTTCCTTAGCTTCCCTTTTGGAAAATCAAATAAGCATCCCCATTTTTACGAAATGTCTAGTTGGTTGTCATTATGTTTCCCAAATCAACATGAAACCTTCTTCACTTTGAAAAAGTTTGATCATACAATTCAGGTCTATAACTTTGGACCCAACACACGCCAAAAATGACTGATTATCGTAAGGTCCCTTATACATATGATAATAAGGAATCAAATTTTTAGTGTTCACATCAAAATATTCCCATCATGACCAAACCTCGATTGGTTCTTCATGCTAGAGAACCCATTCGGGTAACTTTTGCAACCTTCATCTCGAGTCGATTATATGATTTAGAAACTTCTGATCCAAATTATTATTCGGGCTCCTCCATTTTATTCTTAATCTAATCCAAACATTTCCTCTTCTTCTAAGGATTCCAATCCAAATATTTCCTTTGACTCTTCTGATGATTTAGATCCAAACTACTATTCGGATTCATCTAATTTGACTCCTAAGTCATGGTCCTCCCCTTCTTCACAGGACCTCTATTATCAATCACCTAAAATTTTTTATCCTCCTTTAGAGATTTGTGTTGCCAAAAATTATCTTTTTCATTCATCTAATGTGACTCATACGTCATGGTCTTCCCTATATTCATAAGAACCTCTTCATCATACATTCTGCATTGTGGTCCTCCCTTTCTTTGTAGGACCCCTTTTATCAATCACCTCAATGACATATTATTCCTTTGAAGATACATATGACTCCAAATCCCTCCAATCAAACATCTAATATAATTATTGAATCATGGTCCTCTCTTTCTTTGCAAGAACCCTTGTTATTATTCATCCAATGTGATTCTTGAATCATGGTCCTCCCCTTCTTTACAAGATCTTCTTCATCAATCACCCCCATGAATTCTTCCTTCTTTGAATATTCATGTGACTAAAATTCCTTCTATTTGAAATTATGATTCGACCCATATATCACATTTTGCAAAGTTTTGACTTAATCCTACTAGTTTATAGATGATATACCATCGTATAGGTAGGTCCACACCACTTTTTCTACTCTCGAGACATCTAGGTCCATATATTTTTCATCCCCCACATCATCTTCTTCTATCAATCATCATCAAACATATTATAAGTCTTCCACACCAATTGAACCTCTTTCTTCCAATCAACCCCTTGTGGTCAATCAACAACTCATACCGATTGATCTCTTTCATAATGAAGAAAAAATCATGGCATTTATAGGGGCACATGAAGATATTACTCTATCATATTACAAGAAAGGATTCTCTTTAGAATTCGATGCATTTGTATATTATGAGGAAAAGGTTGATTCATTTTATCAAGAAATGGAGGAAGATCCTCAGATCATACAAATTGATCCTCCTCTTATTCTTCCATCTTCACATTCTTCATTATGTGATGAAACTCCTGGGTCTTGCATTGATCTATGGCCTATCTTCTCATCACCCAATCCTTCTCTATCTATCAAAATTCCTCAATCACAATCTCACATTGGGTCACTACCTAGTAGCCCATTATCTTCTTCTATATATGGGCCACCTCCAAATATCCCTTCACCATCTATTTGTGGGCCTCCTTTGGGTATCCCACTACCTTCCATTCTTAGGGCACGACCAACAAGTCCCTTATATTCTATTCATGGGTTAGGTCCTAATATCCCACCATTGTCTTCTATGTATGGATCACCCCAGGTAGTCTATAATCTTCTATTCTTGGGCCACATCCTAGTATCCCATAATATTACACATATGGGTAAATTCCTAGTAGCCCTTATTCTTCTATTCTTGGGCCACATCCAAGTAGCCCTTCGTCTTTTTTCTCTGGCTCACCTCTTGGTAGCCCATCTTCTTCAATTCTTGGATTGTATCCTTTTCATCCATCACATTATGCTATCAATGATTGTGGCAATCCCACCATCATTCCTCTCATCAATTATAAATGTCCACATTCTTCTCCCACTTCTAGGGATAAAAAAGTCACACATTAGCTTATAAGAAACCCGGACAAGTTTTTACCAAGCTAAGACAAAAACGTAGAAGAGCTCCAAATCTCCCAACAACCCAAATATTCAAAATAAAACTTGATTCCAGAATGCACACCAATATACACATTAGGTATGGTACAAAATGAATAAACCTATGGAAATGGAACTCAAGCTCCCACATATGAAACCTATGTTTCAAAAAAATCACAATCATTTGTTGAGTGTGAGCTCACCACGATCATTGAGATTGGGGATAATATTACACTTGATAGAAAAACACGCTTAGTCTCTCTTATCAAATAAATTGTAAACATCGTTGTTGGATCCTATCACATAGAGTGACATGTTTCATTCTAATAACCATAAAAAATAAAAAAATAAAAATAAATAAAAAATAAAAATAAAAAAATCATAAAATAGTTCAAAAATACAAAAAGAGAAAAAAATTAAAACATTACAAAAAAAAATCAAAGGTACAAAGATCAAACATTGCAATCAAGTATTGCATACACATGGATGTTATTTCTTCCCTTTCTTTCATATTCCTCTACAATTCATCCACCATTTTCATCCCTTCGATGATATTTTAGTTATCTTATTTTGTACATATTTTGAGACATTTATCTCTATGGTATCCGTTTGACCTTGGTCTTTCATAACCTTGGTAAATTAAAGAATGACTGAACTCTTAGATATCCTATCACTATTCTGATCTAATAAACATGTTGGGAAGAACTTTTGGACTTATTTGTTGACACTAGAATATGCCATCATTGCAATCACCTCCACATCCTTCCATCAAGCCATTAATGGTTATTAGACCCTTGTTAAAAAGAGAGCTGAAATAATTTTTCAAGAAGGAAAAGAATCAAAATAAATCAATCTAAAAGAAAAATCAAATTGATATATAACTCTCTTGGGGTATTTCCAAATCTCTCTACCGGGCTATGGATGCCTAACTAATAGTAGAGAAATGTTGTAAACATAATCAAATGCATCTCCATTAGGGTTATGGATGCCCGATCGGTAGAAAGCAATGTGCATATCTCCTTCAACAATCCATGCATAAATCACCTTTCAAACTAAATCATTTCTACACATTGGCTAGTGTCTTCACTTTTTGTTTATAAACTCTTTCCTTCAAGAGGTAATTCATTTCCATGTGCATACACGGGATCTCAATGAGTAAACATGATTAGTATGTTATCAAGTGTTAATTTTTGGACTTTGTTCAAACTATTGCTTTAGTGCATGTATTATCTCATGATTTGTGCCTTGGGATAATCAAATTTTCATTAACCTCCTTATAAATATTTTCATAGCATCCTCTTTTCTTCAAAATTATTTTGAAACATCCATGTGTATAATATGTCCTATTTGCCATGTTTGCAAGAACTTTTGTCCCCTTTTAATAAGACAATTTTCTAATTCTTTTCTCTCATGTGTTTATTGGCCAACTTATGCAAGGGGCATCCTTTCTCCCTCATGATCTCACCTATTTTATATTGGCGTTGATTCCCCTTCAGTGTGTGAATATTTTTCCTTTGAATACTCCCACCTAATCATAAGGGCATTTTCACATCTTCACTTTCTTGCACATATAGATGACATTCTGCCCTTGTACATCCCATTTATCACTGGGGGCATCCATGTTTCTTTGTTTTCCTATACATAGCTTTAGAAAAGTTTTGAAAACACAAAAAAAATCATATAAACTTTTGAAATAAAAATCATTCAAATATGTTTCAATAAAAATAAAAAACAATAAAAATCATCCTACAAAACATCACTCTTTAGTTCTCACCTATTCTTGTGTGTGACTTGTGGATCATCTTGATATACCTCCACCAACAAAGTTGGTTTTCTTAATATGCTTGTACTCTAGGGTACAATGATTTTTTGGTACTATTTCATAGTGCATGTTTTCTTTTCATAGGACCCAAGTTTCCTCCGTTATTCCCCTTGCATGTATCCTTACTTGGGGCACCATCTTTTAACCCTTGTCATTAATTTACACAGGTCAAAATAAAATCTTGATAACAAAAACATTACATTATGTTTCTCTGTTAGGTTATCTTGTTTAATTTCTCGTATTTCATTGCATTATGTATGTTGCAAGGATTTAGGCATCTTTTAATTTCTTATATTGCATTATATTTTGTATGTTGCATGGAGTTGGTGTTTTCAGCAATGGACAATTATTCGTATTATGGATTTTCATGTCATTCTATTTTTTTCATATGCTTATATTTTTAATAAGGACAAATGACATAGATATTTGGCAATATGATGACACTAAAGTTGTTTCAATACACTAGATGAAATATTTCTCTTTTCTTTCTATCTTCATTCCTCTTCTACATCATTCTCCTATTAATACTATTCTTCTAATTCACCTGGGGCATCCTACCCCTACCCATTCTTATATCCATTTCTCTCACCTTTTCGATCGTCGATTGCCTTATTTCATCACCCCATCAACACTCGAGGGGGCATCTATCACTTCTACTAATTCTTCGTCTACCCCTTCAAAATTTTATCTGTCTACTATCTTTGAAATGGCATCATTGACGCCACCCCCAAAGAGGGACAAATGTAGACACCTATAATTTAGCTCGAGCAATTTAAATACATAAATTGTGCTAATTATACCCTTTTCCACAAATTGACGACATATCATCAATATCACACATTTTCTTTGTTATCGTTGTTAATTAATTACATTACGTTAGTTAATTAACTCTTCTATCCAACAACGATGCCAATTAATGACCTTCCATTAATCAGCTCCCCTTTCTATCTAGATTAATTAATTATTCTTAATTAATTAATTCTCTCTTCTATTTAATCAATAAATCATCATTTATTTGATTAAAATCCTCTCATAACATAAATCATACTAACTATTCCTCTAAAAATCTTCTATAAGCTTACACACCTATTAATTAATCACTTTGGTTAATTAATAGACCACCTCAATTCCAATGGGTCACTATAAGATAAATTAAACTCTCCTAAGCTTGACTCAACCCTCCCTAAACCTTCCTTTTCCACAACTAGCCCATCCTCTCTATTATCCCACATGTAAAGGGATGTAGAGATTCTTTTACCCATTGGGCTACATAAAGAGCTCTCCTCCAACCTTTCTTCTTACACATTTATACACATTGCATGCTTATAGCTAATATATAGGCATATTATCTTAGAGCATCTTTCATTGGAGCTAATATCAAACCCTTGAAGATTAAACAATCAACTTTGATTGCCATGGATCTATCTAGGTTCATTTAGTTTTTTTGGTGATCTAAAGAGTAGAGATTCAAGTTCTTAGCATATTAGTTTGATTTATATTTCAAGTTCTAATGCATAATGTTGGTATTTAGTCTTGTTTATCTCTTCACATGATGATATTTGTGTAGTTAGTTAATGTTTTGAAACTATTAAGGTGTTAGTTTCAATTCCTTTGCATAGCTAACTAATAAATTTATATAACTGCATCAATCATTCCAGGTATTAATATCAGGGGCCAGTATGTAATTGTACAGTCAAAAGACAAGACTCAAGCTATGATTCATGAAATAATGTAACATATATTATTTCATTTTTTATTAATCAATTAGGATATTATCGGCTATGCTTAATTTTTAACATTACAATTTACAACATTTAAAGATTCTGCTCATAGTTCTCATGAATCTTCCTGATAAGATGTTGAAAAAATGAACATTGTTATCAAAAAATTACATCACCCATGATTGCTTATGATTTGTGTATGAGATGAAATAAGTATAACCTGAATAACATAGGATTATCTTGCAGCGTGAGACTATGCAAGTAGGATAATCCTTCGGAGAAATATGACTTCTTCTCCTAACCTAGTGACAATTTCACCAAAGTGTAGAGAATGGTAAAATAATCTAATCCTATCCTAATTATTTCCAAGGAGGGACGGATAGGAGAATGCATAAAAGTAAATCTACTCTAAGCAAAGGTGATGCACCAAGAAAGGGAGTGAAACACTCTTAATGAGTGAACAATAGGGAATAAAAAAAGTGAGTGAGGGTGAGTAGAAGCACCATAGCTAGAAAAATATTTAGTTCCCTAGATTCATAAAACACAATTAATTAAAGGGTCTTGCAAAGAGATATAAACATGCACAATATACCAAACATAATGGAAGGAAAAATATGCAATAAAAACTAAAATTAGGGGAAAAAGTGACAAAGTTCCAATTTTATGGCTTAGTAACATGTAAAATCCATTACAATAAGCCCAAATTCAAGGCCTTTAGCTCACAATAGCTCGGAACAATTTTGATAGAGTTACTTTAAAATAGAATGAATTCCCCCAAAAATAAGGCAAATTTTACAATATATAGATGAACACCCTTGAAATTAGCTCACCAACCAATAGGTTTCATTAAATAGGTATTGGTGGCCATACGCATTCAATAATTTTCTTGCACACACCATCATGGGAAACATACGTCATTAAGTTTGGTAGTTGAACAACCTTGTACCACTTTAATTAATGTATTGGTCATTCATGAACTTAGCCGGATGGATGTTATTTCTACTCCCAAATAGTAGCATAATCATCTTTGTTGTCACTTTGTAGCATAAATGTGACTGGCTGGAAACATGCTTTCCCCCTCTTGGATGGTAGCTTAAAATCTATGTTGGCCGATAGCATCCGTCTGCAAGTGCTACCATCGCCTTTGTTATCGCTTTGACTACTCTTCAATCATTTTCTTTGTGTAACCAATCGGTAGCTTACAAAATGCTACCACCGATAGTGTTCTTCACCACTTCAGGCGATATTTTCCAAAACCGACCAATAACATCCGTACATGCTCTGGTGCTCTTGTGCTATTTCTCTACCTACAACTCGCTAATTTTGCTACTTGATGGTAGAAAAAGAGTGCTACCATCCAATAACATTTGTTCCTACTATTAGTTGGTAGCATATAAAATGCTATCGGATGGTAGTATTTTGATGCGACTTGTGGTATTTTACAATCATTTCCCCCTTTTTGGCTAGGACCTTCACCGCAGCTCACAATCTCGCCATGAGTTACCCTGTTAAATTTCAAAGTGTTGAACCCATCAACCGCCAACATTCAAACCTCGATAATATTTACATTTTACGAGGGTACAAACAATGGATAACAATTGATGACTTGCAGGGTGATCTGCCTACTAGATTTGAAAGACTAGTGACCTTGTTGTGTTCATTAGGCATGGAGTTGTTCTAAAGTTTGAAACTAATCGACACCTAAAAATTCACCTCTCAAACTTTTAAAAGGCCGATGGGTCTGTCATTTCTCAAAAACCTAGGCTAGAGGCTGATTCTCTCATCACAAGACCCTACCTAAAACTAGAAAGTGTGGAAGAAACAAAGGAAAACTATATACAAACAATAAAGTCATACACATCCAAGGAGGAATATGCAGAGAGTGCACCATAACTTATTACAAGGAAAACCCTACACTATCAACAAAATAATGTGCTACAAGCACTCGGGAATAGAAATCCTAAATGAATATGTACAAGGAAGATATTTCACTTTAGTAACAATGCTTTAGGTAGATTCCATTGAATGGAATTTGTAATTCTTCTCCATCCAACTTGGATAGCTAGAAAGCATTGCTATTTTTACATCTTGTGACCATGTATGTGCCACTCCAAATGAAATCAAATTTGGAATGCCTTCCCGATTTTCCCAATTTGCATCCTATTTTAGGACCAAGTCTCCCTCTTGGAAGTCTCTAGCCTTTTCCTTCTTATCAAATTTCACCTTAATTTGGGCCTGGTCCTTCTCCATTGCCTACATAACTTGATTTTTAAGCTCCTCAAGCTCTATAAGATTTACACACCTTACCTCCATGGGCTTAAATTTTGATAGTTCGAGTTACTTTAGTAGCTCCAATGCAGGAAACTTGAGGGATATATGTAGCCTTACTTCCCTCCTATAGACCAACCTGTAAGGAAAGTTCCCTATTGACCTCTTGGGAGTAAACCTATCAGCCCCCAAGGCTGATTTCAATTTGGTGTGCCAAGTCCTTTTATTTTCATCTAGGGTCCTCCTGATGATTCTCAAAAAATTATTATCTATGGACTCTACTTGCCTATTACCCTGGGGGTAATAATTCGATGAGGTGCTATATAATCCATTCCTAACAACCTACTCTATGATATTGGAACCAGGAAATGCCAAAGAATTATCTGATATAATGGTGTTTGGTACTTCAAACCTTGTCATTATCCCTTCATAAAAGTCTATTATGTTGGCTTCATTTACTTCCTTGAGTACGACTACCTCTGTCCACTTGGTGAAATAATCTGTGGTTGTCAGGATCCACTTGTGGCCCAAGATAGAATTTGGATTAATCACCCTAATTAAATCTATCCCCCATTATATGAATGGTTCATTTATAGAAATTGGGTGGACTAGAAGGGTTGCTTACCTCTCTTTTCCTGTGAAGAAGGCACACATTTTACACTTCCTATTCCATGCATAACAATAATGAAAAAGGTTAGGCCAACAATATCCTTCCTTCATAATTCTAAGAGATATCACCCTTGGCGGAAAATGGCCACTTGTTTCTCAATAATGAAATTCATGTAGCACCATTTCTATCTGATATACCTTGAGGCACCTTAGGAGGACACCATTTTCATCTTTCTTGAACAAGACACCATCAACCAATCCAAAGGGGACATAATGGAGCCTAAAATACCTCCTTTTTTCCTTTCTTAGCCCTTGAGGAATTTGAATTTTTTGAAGGAAATGGACTATATCCTGAGTCCAACAAGGCATAGGCATGTCATCTGTACCAATTCTTGACTTTCTTGTAATACCAAAACAACTTCTTCTCTACCACCTAGATCAACATGTTGTCCCGAGGCTAAATCTTCACATAATCCCTTGACCCTAACTAGCTTGGTCAGCCTAATATCAATTTCATACTCCATAATCTTGGTTACCTAGCCAACCCTTTTTTCATTGAGTTCCTTGTTTAGAAGAAACTATTTTATACCAACATGTTTAACTAGAAGATGAATCCTATTATTTGACACTAAATTTCTGAAATTCTTCAAACTTCCAATCACAAAGAAAGACATGTTTCTCAATTAATAAATATCTCACCTCATAGTCCACAAGGCCTTGGCTGAATAATTCAATAGGATGTTCTAGTTCTTCTTGGTTTAGTTGTATTAGTATTGCGAGATATTGCATCTGCGACAAAAAAATCATAAAGGGTGAAGTCCTTCAAAAAATCTAGATTTATGAGGGTTGGGGCTTATGCAATAACCTACTTTATAGCTTTAACTATTTCACTTCCTTCAATAGTCCATTTGAAATCCAAATTATTCTTCAACATCATTGTCAATGGCTTGACCAACTTAGCAAAGTTAGGAACAAACCTCCTAACAAAATTGAATTTCCCCAAAAATCTTCAGAGAGCCTTATTTTGGCTTGGCAATGGTAGAGTACAGATGGCTTCTACCCTCTCTAGATCAATTGTCAGTCCTTCCTCGACACGATATGGCCTAGAAGTTTACCCTCATGTGCCATGAATATGTAATTTTTGGGATTCAAGGACACTCCAAACCTCCTACACCTCTGGAAGACCTGTTTGAGATGAAAGAGGTGGCTTTCTAAATTTTTAGAAAATACAATGATGTTGTCAAGATAGACAAGCACTATTTTATTTAACAACCCCTTAAATGCCATATCCATTACTCATTGAAATGTTGCTCCAACGTTTGATAACCTAAACAAAATATTCTTGTAGGTATAGGTGCCTCATTTTGTGGTGAAGGCTATTTTGAACCGATCCTCCTCTTTCACCATAATTTTACTATAGCCCGAATATCCATCCAAGAGGGAGAATATTTCTAAACTAGCCATTACCTATAGAATGTGCTCCATGGATGGCAGTAGATAATGATCCTTGAGGGAGGCCCTATTTAAATCCTAAAAATCCATGCACAACCTGATTTCCCCATTCCTTTTCCTAACCGGAACCAGATTTTCTACCCAACTTGAGTGCTTGATTAGGAAAATTATACTCTCCTCAATGAGCTTATTCAACTCCTTCTTCATGAGAGGATCTATATGAGGGTTGACCAACCTTTTATTTTTCTTGATGGGCTTAGCCTCTGTATTGAAGTCAATGGTGTGTTGTGCTAGTTTTGGGTTAAAACCCTTAAAATCTTCATAGCACCATACAAAAACATCTGGGAATTCCTGGCAAAGCTATAAAAAGTCATACTTTTCCTATTTACTACTCATCTTTCCAATTTGGAGCATTTTACCCTCTCTAATCGATATGGTCTCTGAATATTCCCTTTTTACCTCAATGTTGGCCTTCTCTTTTTGGAATTGATCATTTGGGTTGAATATTGACTCTAGATTCACTAAACCCTTTGGAATTTTTTTTTCTATAGCTGCACTACTTGATCCCCATATTTCTGCTCTAATTTCTCTTGATTTTTGGTTGATAACTCAACCTCCTCATGTAAGAAATTAATGATTTGTTGATCATTCTCAAATACCTACCAGCTTGTGTTATTATCTAGTACAACTAGCCTTATAATTACATGAATATATGGCTAGACTTTATCTCTCTTTATACTTTCCACCACATCAAATGTTTCTCCAATTTCCGCAAGCCTATTCCATAGCCTTATTTCTTTTCCTTGGTATGGCCTGAGTATTAAATGCCTAAAGGTTTTAAATTTGATTCCATACCTGATGCTTGTAGGCTTTGAGCGAGATCATTCTTAGAAGCATGTTGTCCTCTAACCTGGTTGAAAATTGACTATTATCTCTAAACACTTGCAATTTTTTGATACCCCTTTTCCTTTCCCAATGCAATCCATGGATCAAATCTTCATATTCTGCTATTTTATTTGAACAAGAAAACTAAAAATGGAAAACTCGATTAGTATTTTATGCCTTGTGGTGAAAAAAGTAGTTAAACTCCTCCAACACCCTACTTGCTCCTCGAACCATCAAATAATAGATACCATACTTCATTATCATTCCTCTCATTAGGTTTGGTGATGCTAGGGAGAGGTGCAATCTCCTCATGTAAGAAATAAAATCCCAAATCAACTTCTTCCATCTCTTTGTATGGATTGAAAACATGTCTCCTATGATACCAATCATTAAGCATTAGGTCTAGAATGCTTACAACCTTTATGTCTTACCTCTTAAGCCTCCAACCACTCTTCTTGATCAAATATGGTACAATTTACATTGATTGTTTTAGGAACATAACCCGCTCAATGTGCAAATTGGCAATTAGATCTGACCTAATTTTAGCCTTAGCTCCATTCTTATTATGAATAACATGTGGGACCAATAAGCTTAATAGGAACCCACCAATCTTGGCTGTAAACTCTCTCAAAAGGCATAAGGTAAATAATGGTGGCAAATAAATCATTGATACATCCTGTAGAATTGTGACATTTGAGAAAGCATGGGGCATAAGGATTAGTTATTTGATCACTCCAACTATGCCTACTACTATCCCATCTAATTGCACTACTCCCCTTAATATCGGCTCATATTTTAAGCTCAATTTATCTGTAATTTATTTCGGCATTCTTGAGTTGCTCGCCCTAAGTCGATCATGCAATTGTGTACTAACTTATCTCTAATGATCAATGAAACATAGAATGGTGGAGGCTAAAAATTCTTACCTGAATGACCTTCTCCTTGTTGTGTAGTGTTAGTAAGAACCCTCTCTTGATTTTGGATGGTTATGGGAAGGGGACCAATTTTCTATAACATCTTACAATGAATCTCACATCCTTGGTGTTGGTGCCCAATTTGAAACATCCCTGCTTTGCTAAGGAGAAATGCATTTTTGCCCTATTTTTGAGGAAGAACAGTTTTGGGATTCTCATATACTTCAAATTTGACAAAAAAACAACTCATTTTTGTGTTTGAGTGCTATGTGTTGTTTTCATTTCCTCCATTTTGCACCATTCTGAAGGAATCCCCGAGTTTACTTTGTGTTTTACCCTAATTTTTCCCGTTTCAAATGCCTCTATTATATTTTCATTTTTACTAGCCTTTAGAGCTCGAAATCATTCAATTTGTACTTATTTTCCTTAAAAAAATCCATTTCCATGGTTGTAAATTTCTTAAAATCACTTTCAATTTGTCTTCTGATCGAAAAATTCTTCACCCACGAAGAAAAAATCTATTTTGGGGGTCACTGGCAATTTCTATGTTTTTGATAGTCATATGGGCATCCTTTTCCCATCAAATTCTAGCTCATATACTTTTTCATACATGGCCATTTGAAATTGGACAAGGATCAGCGTGTCATTTCTAAATACTTAACTTTTTTGTGTTATTGGAAAAATGTGCAAGTTTCCCTCGCAACTCCATGCAGCCCCGGAGGAGGTACACATATCGCAGCGAGTGAAGGGATGGGTGGGTTTTTTTGTGCCTTAGGGAACTTTGGAAAATGTGTGGAAATGAAGAAAATCCCCTAAGGCCCACATCTAATCAGAGGAGGACATGTGGCAGGTAGGGAGATGGAAAGGTAGAGGAGTTTGATACTTTTCGGCCTTTGGTGAAAAAGAGTTAAATTATAAAAATGGACCGCAAAATCATAGCCAAAGGGATGAAGACACATGTCAGCATCAGAGCACAGAGTAGAAGATGGAGCCTCGGAGGAAAGTTAGTATTTTCACCCATTTTGGAAAAGGGAGATAAAATCATCAGAATGGAACCACGAGCTCGAAGGTAAAAAGTCAAAATTCATCTGAGGAGTCAATGGTGGAGGTGTGGGTCATGGAGGAAATGTTAAAAATTTTCCTTCGCAAAATATGATTAAAATATGAAATGAGAAGCGCTGCCCCTCAGCCAATCATATGAGGACACGTGTCTTGTGGGAGGGTGGATCACGGAGGAAAATTGAAAAATTTTCCTTTGTCTAAAAAGATGCAAAATGTGTAAAATTGAGCCACGACTCCATATCCAGTCATATTGCGC
Organism: Taxus wallichiana var. yunnanensis; assembly: GCA_018340775.1. NCBI lineage: Eukaryota > Viridiplantae > Streptophyta > Pinopsida > Cupressales > Taxaceae > Taxus > Taxus wallichiana. Next base: position 266,168,869 of record CM031236.1, read on the forward strand.
CATGTGTCAGACCCAAATCACAAAGGCGGAGTGGCGGAGGAAATCAAGAAATTTTGCAAATTTTCAAAAAGTTGTAAAAGGTCAAAAGTCTCCCCGAGACTTGTTTTTCTGGATCTACCATGTGGAGGGCTCAGATTTAAAGATAAGAATAGATAGACGGTATTTGTACATTTCACCGGTTTGGAGATGCATTTTTGCATCAATATTCATCATTTTTTTGCCAATTCATATTGTTTTGGCCTCACGGGGTCTAGATTAATCAATCTAGGGGTTCAATTTGTGAATCCAAGGCATTTTTCAAATAATTTTTTACTCTGGTTTGTAAAAAATGTGAATTACCAGATCCAAAGTTGCAGAGTAAAAATTGGGAAGGGAAAAGTTGAAATGACAAAATAAAAGGGATCTACATGCGTGGGAAATGAAAATGTGCTTCCACTTTGAAGAATGATGAAATTTTTGTAATGATTCATCTTTTGAAAGAACAACTAGAAACTTTTTGTGAGTTTGTTAAATGTCATTTTCTAAAAAATATTACAAAGCAAAGGTGCTCTGAATATTCAAATTTTGGAGGGAAGATTTGAGGGCGAGTGAGTGAGTGAGTAAAGATATATATTGCATGAATTTATCATGCAAATGGTTGAAGAAACTTAGAATTTTAACGAGGAAAATATGGGGAAAAGACCATTCTATGAGAAACCACCGAGAACCATTTTAACTCCTTTTTGCATCAAATTTATATCATGTTAGGTTGGTTGCGGATGTATAGCCACTAATAAGCTCTAACGTTGTTCTTATAATATTCCCGATGATAAATTTGGTCATTCTGGATTATTTTGTGCTATCTCTTGGTAAAATTTTCATTTACTTATGTTTTAGAATGTTTTCAATTTGTGTTTCTTGCTCCTATTACAATATGGTGTTTGGAATTTATTTTTGATCATGCAGATCCAATTCTGGTAACAACTTAGTGGCATTTGTAATTCCATAATCGAAGAGCTTTCATCTAATGAAGGGATAAACAAATTTAAATTCACTCTTCTTTCCTTGATATATATTTGATTGTAAACCTTTGGGGTACCTTAGGTCTGATAGAAAATAAATTTCTAAATGCTTTGCTGATTCATTTAACTCAATATTTTGTGATAAATCATTAGAGATTGTGTGGAAGAGTGTACATCCGAGCTTCCATTTGATGCACATATCCTAGTTGAAGGAACACCTTAACCTCTTTGAAGAATTTATGTTGTCTGAGTATTTCAATTTTTGCAAAGGTCCTCAAAGAAGTTGGCAAATTCTAGTTAGTCTTATCTAAATATCTCCCACCCCAAAATTCATTTCAAATTAACTCATCCTACCTATAATACCCCTACATTATATTATGTGTCAACAAAAGAATACAATCCATTTACAAAAATGCACAAATCAAATCAGGATCATACCATGTCTTTAGTAGCCTTAGCCTTGTCTTGAAATCATTTCCATCATTTAGTAGTGACAGCTCTGTTGAGTTTGAATAATGGGAAATTGATCATGTTTTCTCAAGGCCATCTCCATATAATCAGCACAGTACAATGATATTTTCACCTCCTTCACAAAATGAAGGCTAAAATATAGGTTCTCTTACCTTGGTTGAAAGGAACAACCTAAAAAAGTGAGGAGTAGATCAAATCCTTCCAAGGTGCTACCCACTTATTCAAAGAGTGAGTGCTAACAAGTCAGATAAATTACTTCCCTGGCTAAAAAACAACATATAAACCATTTATTTGCCTTTGAGTGTCTTGTAAAATCCATGATGCAACTCAAGTTGTGAAGGAGATTAAATCTAGGTACCAACACCCAAATGGCGCCATTGCGCAGGGACATTTTTCAGTATTTCAATTTTTCAAAATCCTAGTAATACTTCTCACATATTTTATGTGCAACTACATTGCTGAGCATCAGTTTCTTATCAGATTTATACTGAGGAATGAGAGTAGAATTATGAGTTTGATATGTTCAAGTGTCTCTAATTTTTTTCAAACTTTGCACAATTGTTGATAAATTAAGTGAAAGAAAATCAGATCTGTTCAAGCTTTGCATAGTGCTAATATTTGCAATCATTTGATAGATATTCATAGTGCATTTGCACAAACTAGGGTGAAAGTCCTTAGTGGCGACTCCTGGCTATTATATTTTGATAAATACCAGTACCTTATCATATATTAAGTGAAGTGTGTCATATAAATCTGCAAACCTGGAAGTAAGAAGATCTCTCTTCAGGAGGGACCCAAGTAGAAAGCTATTTCAAGTATTTGGAAAGACAATTTTAGAGGAGAAAATTTTGGAAGGTTGTTGAAGGTAAAACATCAAGAAAAGGTATATCCATTGGTGAGAGAGATCAACCTTTAATAGAGGATTATCACTCTTCTTCCAATGATTCTGATTCAAGCAATCTTCTCATAAACTTGTTTACTTCAACTAGTGAAGGTCCTTCTATTGTACCTGGTGAGTTCCTTCTTCAATCTGCACCTGTGTGTTTCAATTCTAGTAAAACTTTCCAAGAAAATCAGCACCTAGAGAATACCAATCTTGTGAACCACATTCTTGAGCCCCAAAGACCTCGCACTCCTCATCAACTTGTGTCACCCCCAAGATCACCTCCACTAGACAACATGGCTTAGCCTCCACCTAGGCCTCCATTTGTGGTCAACACTTTTGGTCCCATAAATTTTAGGGGAATGGCTGGTTATCCTAATGCTATGCCTCGGGATGTCGAAATAGATTTCCAAAGTTCTAAGGGAATAATGCCATAACAGGTGATTAACATTTAAAACTCTTTATTTATATGATGGAGGATTTTGAAATTGGATTTGAGGATGTGTACATTAAATTATTTTTCCACACTTTAGAGGAGGATGCTATGGATTGGTACAAGGCCTTTCCAAATAATTCTATTGATTCATGGGTTGAAATGCAAAATGCATTCAGGCTACAATATGGTGACAAAACTGATCCCAGGTTCATTTTATCATAGTTTGAGAATATCAAGAAGAACCCAAATGAATCGGTCCATGAATTCAACACAAGGTTCAATAAAATGTTGAGGAGATTGTTGGTGAATTTAAGACCATGTGATGAATCTTGTTTGATAAAATATTCTGATGCATTTGACAAGAAGGCTGCATATTACTTGAGGGACAAAAATCCTGGAAATTTAAGGTAGGCCTTCACCATGGCACTTCAAATTGAGAATAATATTAAGGCTGTTGGGAAACCTCCTAAGAGAGATGGAGTTAAATTGGTAAACCCTGACAAGCCTCAAGAAAACAAGAGTGTAGACTTGGAGGAAGTGGTGAAAACTTTGGCAGGGGCTTGTCAAAGAGATTTCCTACAAGTTGGAAAGAGATGAGAAAGGAATTGGAAAAACTTCACAAGGTCAACCTAGGCAACAAAAACAAGATAGATTTGGAAATCACCATAGGAATGAGCAGAGATTTGATGAAAAAGGTAAAGGACCTATGGGATTTGGAAATAGAAAATCTTAGGCCAAAGAAAGTAAGGTTGTGCCTGATCCGTTAAATGCTAGAGTGGCTGTTGTTGATGATGCAAATCAGATTGACTGGTGTGACAGATGTTTCTTACCCCATCCGCCATGTGAAACAGATCAAAAAATTGAAGAGGAAGTTGATGATTATAATACGAATGATTATGCTTGTATGATGGACTGCCCTACACACTCATGTCAAGGAGCAACATCTATGGAAGTGATAAGTGCACAGACTGTTGCTAGATTTTGGGATTGCATCCAACGAGTACATCTTCTTCCTCCTTATGTTTTAGAAATTGATAATGTACAAGCCTTTGAGCTGCCCAATAATGATTTTGAGTACTTGAGGGCATTGATGATCAAGAATTATGATGGAGGTATACCCTTGGAAGAAGATAGGTAGCTACTTATGAATGTTGTGGTTGCCCAAGAGAAGGAATATAACACGAGAAGTAAGGATGACAAAGGAGATGGGCTTTAGGAAAAGAATAAAACCCCATTGCTTTCTAATATCCCAAAATAATTTCCTAAGAAAGAAACATCCGCTAAGAGCCCTGCTGTCCTAAGTAAAATTTATGCTTCACCCCATGCTCAAAATGTTAAAAACCTTATGCCATTTGATGAAATATCCAACCCTCATACTGTTGTTTTCCTAAATACATTCCCTATGACATTGCTCAAGTTCTGAGCCAAATCAAGGTTAGTGTTCCAATTGTTGAGCTGCTTAGAATTCCTGAGCACAAGAAGAGAGCACTTGAGTATTTGGGATTGAAAGAGGAGAAGGCTGCCGTGAAGAGAAATGTGAATGTTGTTGAAGCTCCACTTGCTATTGCAGAAGTAGGAAAGACATCAGCATTGGAAGAATTTGGTGAACCACTAGAGGTTTATTTGGGAACATCCTTGGTTGAATCTCAGCTGAGTGTTGACCCTTTCTTCAAAACTTTGATTATCAAGGACCGGTTGCTACACAATTGTATGTTTGACTTCATGGTGTCATGCAATGTCATGCCTTTGGAAGTCATGAATGAGTTAGATATCAAAGTAACAACAGCTTTATGACAAGTGTACTGCCATGGATTCTAGGGAAGTGCTAGTTTTTTGGTGTGTCAAAGGTTTGGTGGTCCAACTTACAACCTATTCGGGTAAAAATTTGAAAATCGATGTTGTAATTGTTGATTGCCCTGCCAAATGGGGTATGTTATTATCAATAAAGTGGGCTGCAAGTGTTGGAGGGAGTGTCCAAATGAATATGTATTTTTCCACCATTCGCATTGAAGGAAACCTTGCAAAATTATATGGAGAGAAGAAGATGTTGCATCTAATTAAGGATCCAAACAATGCTTCTTATGAAGTATTATTTACTGATGTTGATGTTGATAATTTTATTGGGTTTGCTGATTGTAAGGAGCACAAGATGGATCAGTCTAAGTTTCTTGAAGAGGTAGGCTCACCATGGACCTTGCTATTTTATGGAGCTTGCTCCAAATTTGGAAATGGTGTTGGTGTTGTTTTAATCTCTCCAAGTAATGAGGAATTTGTTTTCTCCTTAAAAATTAACTTTGAATGCACCAATAACATAGTTGAGTATGAGGCATTATTGTTAGGGCTGAGGATTGCTTGGAAGTATGGCGTAAAAGATGTTGTTGTAAAGGGAGATTCTGAGTTGGTTGTCAAACAAGTTAGAAAACTGTATGCAACAAAAATCAGTGGATGAAATGATACAAACACACAATTTGGTATCTAATTGAGATGTTTGATTCCTTCAACATTCTTCATCATGAGATAAGTTTAAATATGATTGCTTTGATAAGTTTCGGCAAAGTGTTGGGGTCTAGATTTAACAATTTTACCATTTCTCCATATTGTGAATATGATGTTGAGATACTCATTATGCTGCAGTCTGGATAACATCAAGCATTGGTAAGTGTTTGATGATGAAGCTCAAGTTTAGAGGTTTTTGCAGAACCAAGGTGAGTTTGTGGATCAACATACTAATTTGGAACCATTGGTGTGTAATGTTGATGGAAAATGAACCTTTTTGGCAAGGATATATTTCAATTGAAGACTGACACCATCCCTAGAGGGCTGGTTGCTCTTGAGTCAAATTTTAACAATGTTGATTGTGTAATCAATAGAAATGTTATCCAAAATGAGCCCCTACTTATTTTGGCTAACTTTTTTCATTCTTCCTTTTTTGTGCTTCAAATTCAATTTTCACACATTTAAAGCACTTAATAGTTTCTGGAAATGGCTCCATCGGATATAATTTTTCTTCCCTTTCCGTAGAAGGTAAAAGTTTCCTCCTAACTCCAAATATTTTGAAAGTTATGGCCCGAGGTAGAGTTTTTTGGGGAAATTTTCCCTTGACAGGCCTGCGGCCAATGAGAAGGTGCCACATGGTAGTAGAGGTCAGGCCGGCAGAGGTAAGTTGGAAAATTTTCCAAAGAGGGCAAAGGGCACAAAGGGAAAATTTTGGCCCGCAGCCCGCGGAGGAGGATGGAGAAAAAGTTGCGGAAGGCCCGCGGCCAATGAGGAAGCGACACGTGTCCATGACAGTGGTAGGAGTCGGAGGCATGGAGGAAACTTTGGTTTTTTGCCAAAGTGATAGAGGCACAAATGGAGAAAAAGATGTGCCCCCACCAAGCAACTAGAAGCCGACATGTGTCACCGGAGTGGTGGAGCGCGGGGAAATTTTGGGAAATTTTCCTAATGAAAAATCAAAGTGGAAAAGGTGAGGTTTGAGCCCGCGTTTCCATCAGATAATGGGAAAGTGACATGTGGTAGTAGAGTGGTGGGGAATGGTGAATTTTTTGGAATTTTTCTCAAATTCAAAAAATGGAAAATTTTCAAGTTTCACCGCTGCTTGACCCAAATTTTTCCCTAAAATTGCCATTTTTGCACTAAATCTTCAGAGGGGCATAACTTTCAATCTTGAGCTTAGATTTTCACGTTCTTTATATCATTGGAAAGATTTTGAAATCCTCTACATTGTGGAATATTCAATTTTTTATTTTTTTATAAGATTTGTAAGAAAAAAAATGAAAAATTGTATCTGGCATGTAAAAAACACAGACAACGATTCCAACCACCAAAATTAATGAAGTATGGGCCTCTGTTTTGCTTTGTAAAGAAATGTACTTCGAAGTATGGGATTTTTTATGGAAACCCATCATTTTTCAGGACCATTAGATGAATCTTGTCGGTGGTTGAAGTCCCAAATCAATTTTCTGCATTTTCTCCTTTCTTCCATTCTGCTCGATGGTTAAAAGCCAATTTTGGCTCATTTGTAACGTTTTGTTCATCATTCTTCTCTGCCTCTCCCTTATTTTCTTCCCCAAGGTTGAAAATGGAGTTTGAACCTCCTCCCTTGCTCTGTAATGGTTTTTTTGCCTCTTACTAGTGAAATGATGTTTTGTGCAAACTTCTGGAGCAATAAAAATGTGTTTTGTGATGCATTTGTCCATCCTTGCTCATTTTTGCTTGTTTTCTTCTTTCCTCTCTTCATTGCAGGTATTTGTGCATGTTTGAATGTCTATTGCAGGTTTTGGGGCTGTGTTCATGGATTTTTGGAACATTTTTTGTGTGAAATCCATCCTTGGTTTTGTGATGCACTTTTCCATCCTTTCCATTGCTCACCTCTCTTTGTTTCCATGGCAGTTTTGATAGATGTTCAACATTTTCCTTCTCTGGTGTATCACCATTTTAGTGTAGGCTCTGTTTTCCCTCTTTTCTCTCTCTTTGTCTCCTTGGCATAGTTAGATTAGGATTAGATTAGTTTTCCTGCACTAGAATAGCTTGTGGTAGGTAGTTTAGGAAGAGGAACCAACCTTCTCTGGAGAGCTTTCCCCATTTGCAAAGGTCCCACACTTTGGGAAAGCTCAATGTTGTGCATTCACACCAAATGACATTGCCTTAGAAAAGCATATCCATAGGTCATTTTGGGGTGCTGTGAATTTGTACTAATAAGAAACATGTTTGCATCTAGAGATGTTGAAGAGCATGACTTGGGAACAAAGGAAAAACCAAGGAATATTTGGTTAGGGAGTGGTTTAAACAAGGAAGAAAAACAATCCTACCTCTAATTGTTGAAACAATATCAAGAATGTTTAGCTTGGTCTTATTCCGAGCTGAAAGCATATAGAGAAGACTTATTCCAACATGAGATCCCTCTTGAGAAAGATGCCAAACCATTCAGATAGAAGCAAAGGCCAATTAACCCACTCCTTTCTATCAAAATGCAAGAGGAATTGAAAAAGTTGAAGGATGGAGGAATCATTCAGCCCATAAGGTATTCTTCTTGGGTTGCAAACTTGGTGTCGGTTAGAAAGAAGAATGGAGATATCAGACTTTGTGTGGATTTCAGAAATCTAAATAGAGCATCAATAAAGGACAACTATCCTTTACCAAACATGGAGAACATGCTGCAATTAGTGACTAGTTCTGAGATGCTTTCTACTTTGGATGGTTTCTCCGGTTATAACCAAGTTGTTGTCAAAGAATCAGAGAGGATTAAAACTACCTTTACTACTCCGTGGGGAACATATGTTTTTTATCAGGATTCCCTTTGGTTTAATGAATTCTGGATCTAATTTTCAAAGGGCCATGGATTTTGCTTTTAAAAGGAACGATAACCGAGATAATACCAAGCCAAGAACACGAGATGCTAATCAAACACCACGATCAATAAGATGAAAGTAATTCACCAGAATAACTTTACACAAAACCTTTGCAAATAAATCAGCAACAATATCATATATTATTATGAAACTCAATGAATTACAATGAGAATGGGCCTTGCTTATATAGGCAAGGAATAACAATATAAGAACCAGTCAAGGTCATAGATCAAGCCATAAATCATGGAAAGAACTAGTCATCAAAGAACTAGTCAAGTCCATACATTTATGAGAGAACTAGACATCGAGGATTTAGTTAATACCATAGATCTAGGAAAGAACTAGTCAATACCATAGATCAAGGAAAGAACTATACCTAACAACTAGATAATATCTCCTAATATCTAAATAAATAAAAAGAAATATCCACACATATAAGTGGGTGAGGATAAATACAATAAAGGTAAATAATGTACCTAGGTGAACATGAGCTAAGGTAAATACCTACTCTAACACCCCCCCTCAAGTGAAGCTAGGGGCCAAAATAGAAGTGGCATGTCCACAGTATGAGTCCCAGAAACTAGGCCTGATGAGGTACTCATGTAAAATATATCCATGAAGAAATCTCAAACCAAAAGAAGGAAAGAATCCTGCTATAAGGAAAGAGAAGAAGAAGAAGGAAGATTTTATCACGAACACCCCCAAGAACAACTTCTGAAACCCCAAGCATTCCACGTAACTCAAGGTAGCGAGGTGATGCAAAAGGCTTCGTAAATATGTCTACAACCTACTACTAAGTTGGAAGGTACTCCAAGCAAAGAACTCCATCTTAAATGTGCTGCCGAATGAAGTGGATGTGTATCTCTATATGCTTGTTCTGCTGGTGCTCAACTGGGTTGCGAGAAATCTAAATTGCACTTTGGTTGTCACACCAAACTACATTCGGTGATCCTATGGGAATCTAAAATCTATCAATAATTGGCAAAGCCAAAGAATCTGCTTACTCACTGTAACTGCTGCCATGTACTCTGCCTCTAAAGATGAAAGTGCAATAGCCTGTTGCTTTTTACATGCCCAAGTAATTGGAGAAGAACCAAGAAAAAAAATATAGCCAGAAGTAGAATGCCTATCATCAATAGAACCTACCCAATCTGAATTTGTATACCCAACCAACTGAGTATAACCCCTAGTGTAGTGTAGACCAAAGTGGGAAGTTCCTGTAAATAGCACAAAATCCTTTTAGCAGCCTGCCAATGACTACTATGAGGAGAATGTGCAAACCGAGATACAAGCCCTATTATAAATGAAATATCAGGGCGAGTATGGGTCAAGTACATGAGACTCCCAACCAACTACCTATATAATGTAGGATCACAAAGTGGTGTGGTACATGTGGATGTAAGAGTAACCCTAGACTGAAAAGGAGATGGACTTGGCTTGCAATCATCCATATCAAAGCACCTAAGAAGATCATGGGTGTACTTTTGCTGACTCAAATGAATCCTTGAATCTGTTTGAGAAATCTGCAAACCAAGGAAATAATGCAATAGCCCAAGATCTGTCATGTCAAACTATGTAGAAAGAGCCCTCTGAATACTCTGAATGTGGGAAGAAGAGATGCTAGTAAGTAATAGATCATCAACATACAAGACAAGTATCACAATATCCTCACCGACATGTTGGAGATACACTGTATGATAGGAATGGTAACGAAAAAAAACCAGGTAGATAGAAGAAAATACTCCATCTTGTTATACCAAGCCTGAGGGGATTGTTTGAGACCGTAGAGAGACCTTGAGCCTCGAAAAACAAGAGAATAATCCTAAACAAATCTATCCAGACTTCTCTCATATATTTCCTCTTGTAAATCTCCATGTAAGAAGGCACTCTTCATGTCCATCTGGTATACGGGCCACCTTGTGATGCAGCAATAGAAAGTAAAGGTGTACAAAAATCCATCTTGGCAATGGGTGTAAAAGTCTCAGAGTAATCAATACCTTCAACTTGTGAAAAACCCTTTGCAACAAGACGAGTCTTATACTTGTCAATGGACCCATCAGCTATGTATTTGGTTCGGTATACCCACTTACACCTAACCATATTTCTTCCTTTAGGAAGAGATACCAAATCCCAAGTATGATTCTTTATCAAAGAAGAATACTTAGTTGCCATCGCATCATCCCACTCCGTATCCCATGAGCCTTTGAAAAAGACTGTGGATCCTCAGAAACTACCTGACACAAAATTCCAGAACCAGTAGAATGTGTGTGATGATGCCTAGTGGGTGGAAGATCCTCTATGAAAGGTGCTACCTCAAAAACTGTAGTACGAGCCCACTTAGGCATAGTGACAACATCAGTGGGAATAGGATCCTCAATGGCATCTATAACCTCCTCATCAATCTCCTCAAATAAAGGATCCTCAAGATGAGATGAAGAAGAAGAAGGAATGGAAGAAGATGAAGAATCATGAGGAGTGAAACGCTCATCAAACTGAACATGTGTTTGAAAAAGAACATCATGTGTATCAGGATCTAAAAGATGATAAGCTCTCATGTCCTCACAATACCCTACAAAAATCAAGGGTTTACTCTTCTTATCCAAAGCTTTCCTTTTCTTCTTTGGCACAAATGCCCAAACATGGCTCCCAAAGACTCGAAAAAATGAGACATCTGGCTTAGTGTTGGACCAAGCTTCCTCTAGAGTCAAATGCTCAAGTGCTCTATGTGGTGTGTGATTTTGAATATAGTTAGCACAATTAACTACTTCTTCCCAATAGATAGGAGGTATATCTCTAGAATGCATCATACAGTTAGCCATTTCCTTCAAAGTTCTATTCTTCCTTTCTGCTAATCCATTTTGTTGTGGAGTATGAGGAATAGAATGCTAGTGAATAATGCCTTGAGTTGCCAAAAATTCAGAAAACTCATTGCTGAAGTACTCCCCCCATTATCAGTGTGAAGGTTCTTTATGCTACTAGAAGATTGTTTCTCGACCAAAGCCTTGAATACTTTGAAGTGTGAAAAAACATCACTTTTGTACTTGATAAAATAAACCCAAGTACACCTCGAGAAATTATCAATAAATGTAAGTACATACTTAGCTCCATTGAAAGATGGGGTAGGAAAAACCATCAAGTCACTATGCACAAGCTCAAGTGGTGAAGAAGCTCTCTTAGACAAATTCTTAGGAAAAGGATCTTGGTTTGTTTCCTAATGCACAACCATGAAAAACTCCCTCAAGACAAGAAACTCTAGGAAGACCATCTACCATACCATGAGTGCTCAACTCCTTCAAATATTTGTAATTGAGATGTCCAAATCTTTCATGCCAAAGCTTACTCTTTGAATCTGAATGAGAAACCAATCTTGTCCCTATATAAGATGTGTCATCAAAACCCTCAAAGTGATATAGTCTTGAACTATGATCAACAATACCTTGAGCAACAAGTGAATAAGGCTCCAACAAAGTTCTTACTTCTGCCCCATGTGGTGTAAAATTCATTGTTTTCCTTGACCAGAATGACAAATTTGATATATAGAAAGAAAATTTGTAGTGATGTTAGGAACATATAGTGCATCTTGGATATTGCCACCATCAAGTTGTATATCACCTTTTCCCTCAATAGAAAGAAAGGAAGAATCTCCAACCTCAATTTTGGAAGTAGAACTCAAACCTAGAGAAACAAAAGACTCATTGGAAGAAGTCATGTGATGAGAAGCACCATAATCTATAACCCAATTGTCTGCAAGTGGTGACTGAGATCTTCCAACAACATTAAGTGCTTTTCCATGTTGATTAGAAGGAGGTGGAGTGGAGATAGAAATTTTGTGTTTCTTGATTGCATCCTCTAAGGCTTGCATTCACTTATAACACCTATTTTCTTCATGATTACTACCCCCACAAAAATAGCATAAACGACTAGACTTATTCTTGGATTTAGAAGACTCCTTGGGTTTTGAGTTGTTTTATTTGGGTTTAGGAGCATTTTGAGATGGAGAAGGTGTGGATTTGGTTTTACTTTTTGGTTTTCCCTTGCCCTTAGGATTAGATGCAACTAATGCCTTTTGAGAGGTGGAAGACTCAAGGTGAGATGATTTGGATTCTTCCCTAGTAAGTCTTTCACAAAAATTTCTAAGTCGGGCATTTTAAATGTGTCACCTAAGGCATCCATGCTAGAGAAAAAGGTAGAAGAAAATATTTGAAATGGTCCTCTCAACTTGGATATAATCAAGTAAACACACTCTTCATCTTTCTTATCTCTTCCACTCCCCTTCAACTGTGTCAACAAATGCTTGAACTTGGTAAGATAGTCTATAATTGTTGGAAAATCTTCAGGATTAAGAGAGGTGATCTCAATTTCAAGTTGCATGGCTCTCATATGATCCACCTTACCAAATAAATCCTCCAATTTCTCCCATATTTTGAAAGGAGAGTCACATTTTTCCAAATGAAACAAAATACTGTCACTTACATAAGTTCCTATCAAACCCATACACTCATCAAATTTGCATTGGTACTGAAATTTTTCATATTCTCTAGTGAATATTGGTTGTTCTGAAGAAGTTAAAGCCCATAATCCTTTCCACTTAATTATTGTTTCCATTCTTGGTTTCCATGTGTGGTAATTATGTGTTGTTAATGGCTCAACATGATCTAATGCAGAAGTAGATGCCATCCTCAAAAAATCACCAAAATAAATGCAAGAACCAAGCAATGCAACAAGACCCCCAAGCAATGCACCAAGAGCCCCCTAGATTTTGGCACTTTATAATGAGTGCGTGTTACAATATGGAACTTTATAATTATAGTGAAATTATCAAAATAAATATTTCCAATGGAAAGAGCATGGAAAAACAAGTGCTTTTGCAAAAAAAACGACACTCAAAACCGAGTTACCGATCAAAAGTTACAAGCTTTTCAATATTATGCTCTACTATTTATTTTAGTTGCCACTAAAACAAAATAAAATGCTCTTGCTTTCACCACACAAATAAAATGAAAGGGGGCTGGAGTTAAGCACCTACTAGTAGGAATCACAAGCTTAAGCCCTCATACGACCATACCATATGACCAAGGGCTAAGGATTTTTAAGATGAAAAGCAATTCACCGAATAACTTTACACAAAACCTTTGCAAACAAATGAGCAAGTAATATCATATATTATTATGGAACTCAATGAATTACAATGAGAATGGGCCTTGCTTATATAGGTAAGGAATAACAATCTAAGAACCGATCGAGGTTGTAGATCAAGCCATAAATCATGGAAAGAACTAGTCATCAAAGAACTAGTCAAGTCCATACATTTATGAGAGAACTAGACATCAAGGATCTAGTCAATACCATAGATCTAGGAAAGAACTAGTCAATACCATAGATCAAGGAAAGAACTATACCTAACAACTAGATAATATCTCCTGATATCTAAATAAATAAAAAGAAATATCCACACACATAAGTGGGTGAGGATAAATACAATAAAGGTAAATAATGTACCTAGGTGAACATGAGCTAAGGTAAATACCTACTCTAACAACTTTTTTTGGTTATATTAATGATTTTATTGTTGTTTATCAAGATGATATTCTCAAGTTTTTTCTAGCAAGAGAAGTGACCACTTGCAGCATTTGGAAATAATGTTGATCAAATGTAGAAAATATGGCATTTCACTCAACCCAAAGAAGTGTCATTTTGGAGTGCAAAGAGAAAAACTACTTGGTCACATTATGTCTGAAGAGGAAGTTATGATTGATCCACAAAGGATAGAAGCCATCAACAAGATCCCGAGTTCAAAACTAAGAAAGAAATCCAATCCTTGTTTGGTCAAATCAATTGCATTAGAAGGTTTGTGTCCATTTTTGCTGAGTTGACTCTCCCCATCACTTCAATGTTGAAGAAGGACTAGAATATTATGTGGGAAGAGGCTTCCTTAAATATTTTGATGGAATCAAGGAAGCATTGAAGCATGCTCTTGTTCTAGAAGCCCTAAATTACAAGAAACCTTTCCAAATCTTATCCTTTACTTCTGAGCACACCATTGCATCTATTTTGTTGCAAAAGGATGATGATGGAGCTGAAAGACCTATTTCCTTCTTTAGTAAGGCATTTCAAGTAGCTAAGTTGAGATACATAATCATGGAGAAGAAGGCCTTTGCATTGTTGAAAGCAAATAAGGTTTTCAGACCTTATATTTTGAGTTTCAAAGTTGTTTATTATGTTCCTCACACAATGGTACAAGATGTCTTATCAGAGATGGAGATTTCAAGCAAAAGATGTAGGCGAGTTAAAAAATTGTAGGAGTATGATATGGAAATTCATACCATAAATCTAGTAAGAGGTTTGGGTCTTGCCAAGCTCATGGCTGAAAGCAATTTGCAAAATGTGGAAGTAAATGAAGTAGAAGAAGAGAGGTAGATGTTCTTGAAAAATTGTTGAAATCTGAGTGGTACAAGGATGTAATCTATTATCTCAGACACCTATACTACCTGGACATTTGAATAAAAATCAAAAAAGATCTCTCAAGCTAGATTCTCAAAAAATATATCATTACAAACTTTGGGTTGGCTTGGAAGAACCCTAAGGGAATCCTCTTGAAATGTGTGACTGAAGATGAAGCTCCCAAAATAATTTTTGATTTCCATGGGGGATTTTGTGGTGGAAATTTTTCTAGGAGGGTTACTACACACAAGATTTTGAGGGCTGGTTATTGGTGGCCAACTCTTTTTTAAGATGTAACTCAGTTAGTTAGAAGAGGTGAGATTTGTTAGTGTTTCTCTAGAAGAATGAAAGATTCAGGACCCCTTCCTTTGCATCTTGTATCAATTGAAACTCCTTTCAAACAATGGGGTTGGACTTCATTGGTGAAATATTTGATTCATCAAGTGTTGGACACAAATGGATTTTGGTAGCTACTGATTTCTTTGTAAAATGGGTGGAAGAAATCCCTACTAGGAAGGAAACACACCAAGTTGTAATGTAATTCATATTGAATCATATCATTTGCATATTTGGAGTGCCAATCAATATTTTTGCTGATAATGCCATGATTTTTAGAGCTGGACCTTTAGTGGAAATGTGTAAAGAATATGGAATAAAGTTGACATATGCTTCTAACTACAATCCACAAGGAAATGGACAAGATGAGTCTAGCAATAAAAATTTGTTGAAGATTATTAAAAGGACTTCGGAATTAAACAAGAAGAAGTGGGGTGAACAACTAAAGTTTGCTATTTGGGCTGATAGGATCACCGCTAAAAAGAGCTACCGGAAAAATCTCATTTGAATTGGTATATAGAACACAAGCTCTTTTTCCCTGCATCTTGATTGTCTTCATTTCAGTTTGTTCAAAAATTTGAAGATCAAGAAATCAATTCATATGAAGCAAGGATTAATCAGATTGTTGAACTTGATGAAGCAAGAAGAGCATCCCATCAGAGGCATGTCAAATTTAGAGAGAGAATGAAGAAGTTGTTTGATAAGAAGGTAACCCCAAGAGCTTTTAGTATTGGAGATCTTGTTCTATTATGGGATAGTAGGCATGAAGATAAGGGCAAGCATGGTCAATTTGATGATTTATGGATGGGATCATATTCAATTGACATAAGAATTAGTGAGAATACTTTTTCCTCAAGGACCTAGATGGGGAATTGCTTGAGCTGCCTGTTAATGGTAGACATTTGAAGCATTTCTTGGATTGATCCCCAAAACTGAAGTTTGCATATCACTTGTATAGTGTACAATTTTTTTTTCTGCTCTATTTTTGTTGTTTTGGTCGGTTTTTGGTTTGCCTTTGTGTGTGGCAGCCCTTTTTGTTGGTTTATTAGTTGGTTTTTTGGATTTTTTGGCTTGTGACTCCATTTTCCCAATGGTTTTTTGGAACATGGTTTGCTTCAATTCTTATGGCACTCGCTGGGAGTGCCCATCCCCAAGCTGGAGCCAATGTTGGTGCCCAATTTGAAACATCCCTGTTTTGCTAAGGAGAAATGTGTTTTTGCCAGGAGAAATGTTTTTTTCCTATTTCTAAGGAAGAATGGTTTTGGGATTCTCATATACTTCAAATTTGACAAAAAACATCTCATTTTTGTGTTTGAGTGATATGTGTTGTTCACATTTCCTCCATTTTGCACCGTTATGAAGGAATCCCAAGGTTTACTTTGCGTTTTGCCCTAATTTTTCCCGTTTCAAACACCTCTGCCATTTTTTCATTTTCCCAGCCTTTGGAGCTCAAAATCATTCGATTTGTACTTATTTTCCCTCAAAAATTCCTTGTTATGGTTGTAAATTTCCTAAAATCACTTTCTGTTTGACTTTTAATCGAAAAAATCTTCACCCACGAAGAAAAAATCAATTTTGGGGGTCGCTGGCAATTTCTGCATTTTTGACGGTCATGCGGGCATCCTTTACCGTCAAATTCTAGCTCATATACTTTTTCATACCTGGCCATTTGTAATTGGAAAAGGATCGGTGGATCATTTCTAAAAACTTAACATTTTTTTGTTTTGGAAAAATGTGCAAGTTGCCCCGTAGCTCCGCAGCCCCAGAGGAGGTACACGTGTCATAGGTAGAGTGAAGGCAGATGGGGGTCGTTTTGTGCCTTAGGGCACTTTAGAAAATGTGTGGAAATGAAGAAAATCCCCTAAGACCTACATCCAATCAGAGGAGGGCACGCGGCAGGCGGAGATGGAAAGGCAAAGGAGTTTGATACTTTTCTCCCTTTGGTGAAAAAGAGTTAAAGTATAAAATTAGATCACAAACTAGTAGCCAAAGGGATGAAGACACGTGTCAGCATCAGAGCATAGATCGGAAGATGGAGCCTTAGAGGAAAGTTAGAATTTTCACCCATTTTGGAAAAGGGGGAGAAAATCATCAGAATGGACTCGCGAGCTCGAAGGTAAAAATTCAAAATTCATCTGAGGAGTCAATGGCGGAGGTTCAGGATGGTGGAGGAAATGTTGAAATTATTCCTTCATGAAATATGATTAAAATATGAAATGAAAAGCATTGACCCTCATCCAATCATATGAGGACACATGTCTTATGGGAGGGTGGAGCTACGGAGGAAAATTGAAAATTTTTCCTTTATCTACAAAGATGCAAAATGTGTAAAATTGAGTCTGCGACTCTATATCCAATCATATTGTGCCACGTGTCAGACCCAAATCACAAAGGGGGCGGCGGAGGAAATCAAGAAATTTTGCAAATTTTCAAAAAGTTGTAAAAAGGTCAAAAGTGTCCCCGAGGCCCGTTTTTCCCGGATCTGCCACGTGGAGGGCTCAGATTTAAAGATAAGAACAAATCGACAGTAGTTGTGCATTTCACCAGTTTGGCCGCCATTTGAGCTCCAAGAAGTTTGGAGATGTGTTTTTGCATCAATCTTCATCAATTTTTGCCAATTCATGTCATTTTGGCCTGTAAGGTCCGGATTAATCAATTTGGGGGTTCAATTTGTGAATCCAAGGCATTTTTCAAATAAATTTTTACTTTGGTTTGTAAAAATGTGAATTACTAGATCCAAAGTTGCAAAGTAAAAATTGGGAAGGGAAAATTTGAAATGATGAAATAAAAGGGATCTACATGCATGGGAAATGAAAAATGTGCTTCCACTTTGAATAATGATGAAAGTTTTGTAATGATTCACCTTTTGAAAGAACAACTAGCAACTTTTTGTGAGTTTGTTAAATGTCATTTTCCAAAAAATATTGCAAAGCAAAGGTGCTCCGAATATTCCACTTTTAGAGGGAAGATTTGAGGGGAAAAGTGAGTAAGTGAGTAAAAGATATATATTACATGAATTTGTCATGCAAATGGTTGGAGAAACTTAGAATTTTCACAAGAAAATCTGGGAAGAATCCCATTCTCTAAGAAACCACTTAAGAACCATTTTAACTCCTTTTTCATCAAATTTGTATCATGTTAGGTTGGTTGCAGATGTATAGCCACTAACAAGCTCTGAGATTGTTCTTATAACCTTCCTATCTTTGATAAATTTGGTCATTCTAGATTATTTTGTGTTGTCTCTTGGTAAAATTTGCATTTACTTATGTTTCAAAATGTTTTCAATTTGTGTTTCTTACTCCTATTGTAATATGGTGTTTGGAATTTCCTTTTGATCATGCAGATCTAATTCAGGTAATAACTTAGTGGCATTTGCAATTCCAGAATCAGAAGAGATTTCATCTGATGAAGGGATAAACAAATTTAAATTCACTCTTCTTTCCTTGATATAGATTTGATTGTAAACCTTTGGGGGTACCTTAGGTCTGATAGAATAAAAATTTCTAAATGCTTTGTTGATTCATTTAACTCAAGATTTTGGGATAAATCATTAGAGATTGTGTGGAAGATTACAAATTTAGGCTTCCATTTGATGCACATATCCTAGTTAAAGGAACGACTTAACCTCTTTGAAGCATTTATGTTGTCTGAGTATTTTAAGTTTTACAAAGGTCCTCAAAGAAGTTGGAAAATTTTGGTTAGTCTTGTCTTAATATCTCCCACCCCAAAATTCATTTCAAATTAACTCATCCTACCTATAATACACCTGTATTGTATTGTGTGTCAAAAAAAGAATACAATCCATTTACAAAAACGCACAAAGCAAATCAGGATCATGCCATGTATTTAGTAGCCTTAGCCTTGTCTTGAAAGCATTTCCATCATTTAGTAGTGACAGCTCTATTGAGTTTGAATAATGGGAAATTGATCATGTTTTCTCAAGGCCATCTCCATACAATCTGCACAGTACAAGGATATTTTCACCTCCTTCACAAAACAAAGGCTACAATATAGGTTCTCTTACCTTGGTTGATAGGCACAACCTAAAATAGTGAGGATTAGATCAAATCCTTCCAAGGTGCTACCCACTTCTTCAAATCCTGAGTGCTAACAAGTCAGATAAATTGCTTCCCTGGCTACAAAATGACATATAAACCATTTATCTACCTTTGAGTGTCTTGTAAAATCCATGATGTAGCTCAAGTTGTGAAGGAGATTAAATATGGGTACCAACACTTGGAATTGCCAAAGACTCCCACATGGAAATGCCAACATTAGACTTCTTCATCGATCGATGATATTGAATAGATGTGGGTTTTAATTTTACTTGACCTTTTCTCAGCATGATCTTTTTTGGTACCTAGGTTGGTCCATGAGCTGCTGCAATTGGTATCTTGGGATGATTTTTCACATTGGGGGATCTTTGCCGCAATAACTTCCTTGGGCTAGATTTGTGTATTAGGAGCTACATTTGGCTTATCAATTCCTTGTTGAGTGAGAGTGCATTGAGAAATGAGTAGACTAGATGATTTCCCCTCTTCTATATTCCTTATCTTTGATTTGTGTATTGGTAGCCACACTCTAGAAAGGAGATTGATTAATTTCACAAAATTTCTCCATCTGCCAATTGACCAGCATGGTTTCAGTTGGAGGATTTTCTTTCTGAGTTGATCACTAATTTTCTTCCGGCTCGGCTCTTGAGACAACTCCAAGTGCACCACTAGAGCTTGATTTGACGGATCTTGAAAGTATGTTTTTTGGTCATAATAGTAGCCATATAGAGGGTAACATTCACATTATTGTGCCATATTGTTCTAGAATGGGACTAGAGTATGTGATGTTGATTCATATTATAAGGTTGAAAGGGTTTGGAAGTATGAGGTTGTCCTTGATTCGATTGGTAGGTAGCTTGAGAAAGAGCCCTATTTTTTTGATACGATGGTCTAGCTTGATATCAAACTTAATGCTTTGAAAGGTTACTGAAATTTTGGGCCTATTGCCTCTTGAGTGCCATTATCTCATTTCCAAATGTTTTTTTCCCCTTAACTACTTCTTGTAGCACTTTTTGAGCTCCTAAAATTTGTGCAAATTTCCCAAAGAATTGGAAGCCTCGTTGTTTCTTTGATTTCTAGGGGATGAGATAGGGGCTATTTCAAGTGCTTAACTAGCGAGAGGAGGTCCCCGATTCTAGATATAATGGAATAGGTAGCCTAAGCACCGGTTGCCTACCCGAATCAATAAATTCTCTGTCCTAATACCTATGGCATAGGCCCCGGAAATGTTGTTCATCACATCGACTATATTGTCATAGATATTTAAGAATTTAAGGCCTTCGAAGTAGAGGAACACACCTTCCGTTATGGGTCTCACGACCATTGGAATCTGATCCCACATCCAATCGAACTTAAATTTAAATTCAGCCATTTACTCATTTGAGGCCCTCTTGATTGTGGTTAATTTTTCTAATAAACACAAATTATCGCCTTCTATCCGAACTAGTTACATAGGGATAAACACAAAACATCCCAGTTTTTAATCGACCCTACTATTAGGCTCCTAAACCATTGCAACGCCTTACCTTTGAGAGAAGAAGCAAGGATCCTAACTGCAACATCCATCTCATTGATCTCGTGAATGGCATAGACATTCGTAATATCTTGAATATGATCAATGGGGGTCGTATGATTCTCCCTAATGAAGTAAGGAATTCTCTTCAACGTTGCCACCAGAATAGGATTATGTGCATTGAGGGCAAGTGGACTACCACCTGTGAAATTGAAAAATGGGTTTATCGGTGGTGGTGGTGGTTATTGTAGATGTGCCATTATGATTGGCCTGAGAACCCTAGTTGATTAAAGGAAGGGTCAACTAGGTGGAGGTGTGGATTATGTTCTTTTTTTTGGAGATGGATACCTTTGTATTATTCTTCCTATCCTTCATTTTCTTGGTGAAAAGCGTAAGTATTCAAAGATACCTTCTTCTCTCGTTCTAGACTGAGTCTGTATCCTTCTCATATACTTGGGCCAATAATAATTCTCGAACCAAATGAAATTGATTAAGGGAGTCACACGATGCACTTTATTACAAATCTTCCAAAGCTGAAAATTCACTAAGATGCACATCCTATCTTGAAAAATTTAACCTCTGGTCCCACCGTCATGCTAAAACCTTATCAAAAAATTATGACACCCCTATTGTTTATGATTTGTGTATGAGAAGAAATGAGTGTAACCTATGTAACATATTATTATCCTATAGAGTAAGACGTTGCAAGAAGGATAATCCTTCGGATAAAGCCAACTTCTTCTCCTAACCTAAATCCAACTTCTCCAAAGTGCAAAGAATGGAAAACTAATCTAATCATATCCTAATTATTTCTATGGAGACATGGATAAAAGAATGCATAAAAGTAAATCTACTATAAGCAAAGCTGATGCACTAAGAAAGGGAGTGAGACACTCGAGTGAGTGAACAATAGGGAATAAAAAAATGAGGAAGGATGAATATAAGCACCATAGCTAAAAATATTCGAGTTCCCTAGATTCATAAAACATAACAAATTAAAGGGTTCTGCAAATAGATATAAACATGCACAATATACATGAAACATAATGGAAGGAAAAAGATGCAATAAAAACTCAAATTAGGGTAAGAAAATACACAAAATATAAATTTTATGCCTCATAAACATTCACAATCCATTACAATATAGGCACAAGGAAAAATCCTTTACAATAAGCCCGAATTTGAGGCCTTTAGCTCACAATAGCTCTGGAATAATTTTGATAGATTTACTTTGAAAAATAGAATGAATCACCCCAAAATGAGGAAAATTTTACAATATATAGATGAATAGCCTTGAAATTTCATCACCAACAAACATGTTTCGTTAAGCAAGTACGGGAGGCCATACAAATTCAATACTTTGCTTGCATGGGCTGCCATGGGCACCATACCTCATTAAGCTGGTAGTTAAATAACTTTGTACCAATTCCATTAATGTTTGGTTCATTCTAACAGTCAGCCAGTTGCATGTAATTTCTTCTCCCAAATGGTAGCATAATCATCTCTGGTGTCAACCGGTAGAATAAATGCGACCGGCTAGAAGCATGATTTCCCCACTTTTGAATGGTAGCTTAAAATATACTACCGGTCGATAGCATCTATACAAGTGTTTCCAACACCTTTTTGTCACCTAATTGCTCTTCAATCATTGACTTTGTGAAACTGACCATGCTTAAAAATGCTACCAGGTAGTAGTGTTCTTATTTCGCTTAGAACCGCCATTGTGCGAAACTCGCGGCAGTAGCATCCATATATGGTACCAACGCTCTTACTCCATTTCTCTTCCTGCAACCCACTGATTTTCTACCAGCTAATAACACAAAAGAGTGTTATTGACCGGTGGCATCTGTTCCTACTATCGGTCGAGTAGCATATAAAATGCTACCGACCCAGGTAGCATATAAAATTCTACTTGCCAGTAGCATTTTCATGCTACCTATGGTATTTTACCACCATTTTCTACTTTTCAGCTTAGACCTTCATCGTGGCTCACCAACTCACCCCGAGTTACCCTTGTTAAATTTCAAAGTGTTACACCCATTAACCACCAAAGCATTCGGACTTGATAATTTATCCATTTTGTAGGGGTGAAAAAGATGGAGAAAAAACACCACTACCACATTGAATCAACCACTTGATAGTGGAAGAAACTTCTTCCCCTACTCATAAACATACCCATGATTGTAAGTATGTATGTATAAAATATATTTTTAAATCAATTATAATTTTAACTTTTCTTCTAAATTTCCTAAATATTGATTTCTTGTGTTTTCAAATTACAATTTTGCAGTTCCCTCTCCTAAGACATTAAATATGCCACTGCCACCTCCCTAGAGACATGTTAAAAAAATGGGGAAATATTATCTTTTCCAACTACTAGATACGACACAGTTTATTTGATAGTGTCTCAGTTTCCAAATTTCTCTTTGAGTGGTATCCCAAGTGCAATGGGCACCACCATTTTGCATGACATTGATCTTGATGATGATTTTTTGGGTATTGAGAGTGGTAGTGGTACTTGTGATCAAAATACCTTCAATCCCCATAGTCTTATTCAGGGGCAACAATTTTGTTTTCCTGTTTTACTTGATTCACCTATTTCACATGACATGTCATCTCCTCCTCCTACAGTAATGGAGACTCTGGATCAGTTAACATCTTTTCCTTTGAATAATTTGTTGGCCAAAAGTTGTTATGCTAATGTGATGAAGTTATTATGCCTGATATAAAATTATTGAAAACTTGGGAATTGTGGGGAAGGATTTTTAATGAAGGAAATAAATATCTGCTTTTAATGACCATTCCCAAATAAGTACATTATTTGCTTCAGTTCAAAATGAGCCAGGAAAGACCAATAAATTGGTGAATAAGTTTGTTTCAGGAACCATAACAATAGAGAATGACTACAATGATAATGTGTTGGATGTTATGTTGAACAAGTTAGAAAATTTAAATGGTGAATCCCAAGCTTACTTCAACCAATGGGCTCAAGATAAAAACTTTGTTCGATTGCAAATGTAGAAAAAGATAAAGCTATCGTAAGTTTTTATTTTCTTTCTTTGCATTGAAAGTTTAGTTTTGCATATTTAGATTTGTAAATTGTAACTAATAATGTTTTTTACAAACACAGGAAAAATATGAAAAATTGAAGACTGAAGCACAGGTCCTAGATATTCATTTGAAGACTGCTCAAAAAAGCTTTTTGTTGCTATTTCACTGAAGGAAAACTTGTGCTCTTGAATAAATAGAATAATACATTGAATAAAATTATCAAGGAGCACAACTTGGATCTAGATATTTTGTTCAAGCAGAAATTTGATGTGGATCCTAATTTATTATTAGCAGGTGATGTGGCAAAACAAGATATTGAAAATCTTTCTAGTATCAATGCCACAACTATGGATCTAGTGAAATCAGGAGTAATTCATGATGGAAAAATGCCTTAGTGTTAGGTAACATCATAGCTAATAGATCAAGATGGCACTTTGTTATAAGTTATGACTTTTTAGTTTGTTTTATTGAAAAACTATATGAGTCCTGTAATACTCTCTCTGAGATGGTTTATGAAGTTTTTAAAAAAAATATAAATCAATATTGTTATTAATTATATTAATATTTTCCTTGCATCTTTCACTTATGTTTTTTTTTTTTCATGTAGTTTTTAAAGGATATATTATATGTTTTCTATTAAAAATTATTGTTTTTATTATCTTGTTATTGCATTATATACAAAAATGAAAAGGACATGAATAAAAATACTGAAATCATTTATTCAAGAAATTTGTACCAATTTCATATGAAGTTTATAGTTACAAGCTTATAAATTTACATCTTTTGTTTTTTAATATCTATTTATTGCATTGTATACAAATTTAAAAGGAAATATGAATAAAAATACTGAAATTCATTTATTCAAGAAATTTGTACCAATTTCATATGAAGTTTAGAGATATGAGTATATAAATTTGCATCATTGGTGTTTTGTTTTCACAATGCAAACTGAAACAATGTATCTTATTGTTGGATTGGTGTTTCATTTTTCACATAAAAAATTGAAACAAATTACAATGTAATGTGTAAAGTATAATATATGTTTTCTATTCATAATTAATGTTTTCATATCTTATTATTGCATGAATGCATTGTATAAAAATATAAAGGGATTCAATAAAAATACAAAAATCATTATTTCAAAAAATCTGTAGCAATTTCAAATGAAGTTTACAGATAGGATTATATAAATATTTATAAAACATGTGTCTTGAGTCTTACCAAGGTACAAGTGTCGAACCTAAAAATCTAGCAGTTGAAACAATGTTCAAGCATTTTCCTTAGAGACATTTGCATCTATAGTGTCAGACTCAGCAAAGCATCCACCTCCTAGTTCAGAACTAAGATCATCATTGTTGCTTGTTGTGTTTGTGAATCCTCTTCTATCAAAAAGTGAAGTCCAAGTCACAATCACCCTTTCATAAGGAAATGCATCGACTGGATAATGTGAAACATATAATCTCAAACAAGTATCCAAATTTTTATCCAACCTATTTCAAAGATTTCATTTCATAAAAGATAGTGCACTAAAAACACGTTCATCTTCTAGTGATACCAAAATTATTATTTGGAAAATATCATATAGAAGGAAATATGCACTAAGACTTTCTTGCAGGATGCTGCTTTGATGCAATATTTTCTATAGACTTTTTATAGCTTTATTTTTGTTGGATTGTGTAGGTGCCAATATTGATCCAACATTATAAGTCCAAAATGTGATGATTGAGATATCAATAAATGTTTTTGAAAAATACCTTTAATCTCAACACCATTAATCTACATAGACCTTCTGAAAATATTTACCAGAACAAACATCTTATTCTGAAACATTTCACTTACAAATAGTTTGTTGTTACCATCAAATACATTTCAGAATATGGGATTAACCACTCCCATAGCCTCTAGAAGATCATATCTTTTTAAAAAGTCATGAATTTATGAAGATAAACTTTGTACAATATTTCTCAATTTCATCCTTGTATCAGAAATAACATTCTCATATAAGATGCGTGTAACAAGAACTTCTTCAATTTTTGCTCCAGCCAAATCAACTCTCTGCTGAAATGTATGCATTGGAATTTCCTTCCCATTTACAACTATACAAAGATAATCCTTAATATTGAATTTCAGATAGCAATTAGGATCTTTGATGTCTGTTAACATTTTTCAGTTCTCAAATATAGGCCCTTTAAAGCCCTCTTGGGATAGGTACAACATATCAAGAGTTTGATAGACATGTTTCCTCAACCGTATGAAATCAACAATATATATTGACCTCTCTTGAGCATGTTTACTCAAATAGTTTATTTCCCTTAACATGGGGATAATTCCACTTAAAGTCAATAACATTTCTAAATCTGTTAAATGGTACAACAAATATTTTTCCTTGTCAAATTCTCTATGATATTTGTACATAAAACCAACCAATGATGGATATTCTTGAAAAATTTTGCATACAGGTTCATACATAGAAATCCACCTTGTATCTACATCTTTAAGCAGTTTTCAACATAATTCAAACCAATCAAAAATTTATGAAACTCAAGGAATCTCTTGGGACTGTTATACATATATGCATGATTTCAACAATGTCAAATGTGCTAACTATTTTGTATCAATGATTCATTTTGTGTTCCATATAATGGATTGGAATCATGTATGGTGTAACAAAGGTTTGTATTCGAATGCATAGATCATTTCAATTCCCCTGTATGAATGATGGAACATCCGTACCAACACATACCAATTTAGTTGCAATACTATAATCGTCCATTCTAGCTATAGTTCTCAAACTTGAAATAACCACTTGTAAATGTTCTCTGTATTGTAATTTTCTATTGTTTTATGTACAATCAATAAATGAATCCATGTAAGACTTGTAGTTTTTTTCAGAATCTACATTTGTGAATCCATATAACTGAATAAGTGATTAAGGTGAAATGAAAAATTACCTAATGACAAGTGTGCCATCATGGAATTGAGCATGGTATACATGAATCAGAAACTTTACGCAAAGTGGTTTAAGATGTTGATTACACTGTCAAGATTTCACTATGATCTAAGTTGTGAGGTGCGAGAAGGGAATTCTATGCTAGAACTTAGGTAGATAATTAGATAGGACTAAGTCATGAGATTGTTGTGGAATTCCAATGTGGAACCCAAGTAAACACATAAATATCTTCACTTAATTATAATATCCTGTAAAGGGAGAACCAAAGGATACATTGATGTATGGGCTTGTACAAAGCAATGAGGGAGATCGATTAGGTTTGGTAATATCTCATATAGCTGCACATGGTTCATAACAGTTATCGGAAATGGATTTCATTAAGGTTTATGTTGGATTTAAATATATGGGTATTTAAATCGAGAAGCATAAAGTAAAATTCTAAAAAAAATACTGGATGTGAAGTAACAAAGTGGATGTTACATTTTGGTATCAGAGCTAAAGATTGAAACTCTTGGACATATTAGGTCCTTATGCTTTCTATATTTTTTATTTTTTATTAGTAAAATAAAATGAAGGATAGAAGGATTTACCAAGGATAATAAACTAATCCAAACTTTGTTTCAGGCTCGATGGTAGGATATTTTTATTTCTTTTAAAAAATAACAATCCTTCATGACACAATAAATTAGATAGATGTGTGAAGAAACTGATAAGTGTGAATTGGATCGACTAAGATAAACAAATTAAGATGAATGATAGCAATCATCAGGGGATTTGCTACATGCGATGAACTGTCTTAATGACATATTCAAAACTTATGTCTAAAATGAAATATAAGCCAGCTTAGGGTGGTTGAAGTAGATAAGAAATAACTATCTAAAGAATTAGAATAAAAAAACTAAAAGTGATAACCCTTCTTAAATGAAATTTACACTTAAACAAACTAGTTGTTAGAATGATCCTATAATATATGGAATTTTGGATCATTGAGGTCTGAGAAATATGGAAATTTTGCACTAAATTTCTAATGTGTTGAGGAAAAAATTGATGGCGAGCATTAAAAGATTTTAGAGCCTTGAATATGTTTATAAGAGAAAACCTTTTGAGTGACATTCTTGGTCGTGGTACAGTGAATGCTTTAAATCATTAAAAGATGCCGGTCATGAATACCAACTCATGGATATTATCTACTATGGATGGGGAAAAGATAATCAAATTTATTGTAGTCTTTTTCATGCACTTTTTGTGTCTTAAGGGAGATAAGAAAAGAAGAAATGGATACCAAGAGTAAATATTTGTACTCTTAGGCTTATGATGGAGCTGAGACCATTTCTTGTGAATACTTGACATATTGCAAGTATGTTTAGTTTTATCTTCCCAATTCTTGATGATCATGATTTACAGGTTGGAAATCATATGAAGTGTGCATGGATTGGCTCTTTTTCTACTTATTACATTTTGTTTGTGTGCAAACAAAATCACTGTCATTATTATGTTGGCAGCCTTGTAGAACTGTTCTTAATTTGAATGATAATGGGGATCTACGTTTTCATTTTTGTGATCACCCATTGAAATTTGGGCATCTAAGTTATTTACATGAGTGAAACCCTCTTGTTTGAATAATGTTACTTAGCTATCGATTAAGTAATGAGTATGGTTAATCATTACATGGCATGTAAAAAGATTGATTATGGTAATTTAGATATGACTGTAACTACTTTATGAGTTGGTGGTTATGTTTTTTCTATATATACAAAAATATGTATAAAATGATACTCCAGAGAGTATATGTTATTTAGTGGAGATTACCTAGCTAACTTATTTTTACAATATTGAAACTTCGGGTCAAATACTTGACAAGGACTTGTGAGATTGATTTCTTTCTTTTTTAGGTAATATCTGGTCAGACCATTCTATGTTGACTCCATGGTATTTGGGATGGATGAAAGTTTGATCTTTCAGCTCTTTGGGGATTTCTTGAGTTATTTCAGGTTGCTAATTCTCTTTCTTTGATACACGTTTGTGCCAGATAGATTTATGGTGAGATTGGGACCTTGGATAAACTCATAAAATCATGTTGTAATATCTTAGTCTCTGTACTTAAAATAATACCATAACGTTTTATGTTGTCATATAAGTGGGGATTCATTTGCCTTCTATTTGAGACTTGTAGGAATTACAACCTCACCTTAGTTTGGGTAATCATGGTGATTTATATGTATATAAGCACCTATTATGAGTTCTTCATCTTGATTCTCTATCATGAATATTAGTTCATGTGGATAGAATAGATAATGATGATAAATTTACTGTCCCTTTAAGTGATTGTTTGGAAGTAAAATTCTGGTTGAAATGAATGACATTCATTGTTAGTAGGTTCATGCATGATCTCAGGCACAGATAGGATTAAGTCTTATTTAATCCACAACTTATTTTTTCTATTATCGAATGTGGATTACATCCACTAAAATGGTCTTTAAACAATTTACTTATAGCTTGCTAAAAACATTGTTGTTGGCAAGGTCTATAGAATATAGAGAAACTTTATTCTTTGACACTTCATAAGGTTTAAAGTAAACAAGTTGTATCATTCTTCTACAATCCTCCAGACCTCTTACTTGAGGATAAGACATATAAGCACCCTTTATTACATTTACCTAGCCATGACCCCCTTCACCCCACTAATATTAATTTAATTAATTTAATTAAATTAATGCATTATCCTCACTATATTTATTATTTAAATATATTATTTAAATAATATCCACACATACAGTTCACTTAGACACCTCACCAAGCCAACTCAACCTAAGACCTATTCTTAGCAAGTTCCCATAACTAACTAAGACTTACCCAAACCCTAAAAATCAATGCCTACATTCCCTCTAACCACATTCCCACATGCTCACAAGAAGCTCCCAGTCTAATCCATGGGATAACGACACGAGATCCAAGGAAATCAGGAGGATCTCCCTAGTTTAGTAAACCTAGGAAATCCCACCTTGACCGACGTTGGTTACCCCTAACCATCAGCTGGTTAAGATAGACCACCATTGGTTACCCCTTTTAACCCCTAAAATACCTTATTCTCAAGGTTGAAAACATTGGGAGAAATTTGACAAGCAAGAACACATCTCAGAGAGATAACACATCTTCAGAGAGCCAATTCTAGTGAAAACTCACATCCAAGGAAGGAGATTGAGCATCTTCTCCTGCATAGCCATCCCAACCATGATCTAATCTATCCAAGCAAAGAGGAGTGTACATGCAACCCATGCAGAAGCTTTTCTTCAGTTGGTGATCACTTGCAACCTTCAAACCCATCATCAACACCTCCATCCTCACACACAGGCCTTTAGGAATGAATCCAAGTAAGTACAACATCATACTTTCCTAGTTATTTCATTTCATCATCATTTTATCATCCATTGTTTATCTTGCTCCCTATTGACCTTCTCCACATTTTCACCTCCATATACCCATTAAAACCTCACAAAATCCTACTCCAGTCACCCAATACCTCATCCCGACCAACCAAAGTCCTTTGTGTAATCACAAAGGAGACCAAAAGCCTATTCTATGACATTTCCAGATCTCACAGTAACCGGCACCGGTTATACCTAACCACCATCGGTCACCCCTGACCGACACCGGTCTATGTTTTCCCACACAGACCCTGAATAGAGACCTACCCACCTAATTTTATCTCACCCTCATTCACCTGTGATCTACCCGAGACCTTTATCAGACCTATAGAGACCCAAACCAATCATTTGACCTTTGGATTCTATTCTAGCTTAGCCTGTTAGATTAGATCTATTTCTTATTGTGTTTTTAAGTGAGATACCTAAATCATTTTAAAATAACAATAGGATTTACTTTGTTTACAACATTGAATTGTTTAAAATAGTGGATTGAAACCATCTAGGAAGTATCATACTTCCTGGATCTAGCTTACGCTAGGCAGTTCACTACCCATATTGTTTAATTCCTTCTGGTGGTCTTGTTTTCATTACAAGTAGTTCCTCCTAGCCAAAAGGAAGCTCTCATGATCAGCTGTGGATTCGGAAGTCATACGCACGTAACAACCCATCAACCAACATTTGAACAGTATTCCTCCTACACCTGTTACCCTATCTATTTCATCAACACTTCAAAGAAACAATCTAAGAAAAAGGTGAAACATTTTGGCACACCTGGTGGGACCCATCCGGGGTTCCTTGCATTTCATTCATTCCTAGGAAAAATTATGTGTTTTTTTCCCTTCTAAAAAGTGTACACACTAATTTTCTTCCCTGGTAATCCACCTCTCCTTTCTATTTGCTCTAAAGGAAACTTTTCTTTTGGTGTAATTAAAAGGAATCATTTCTTCATGTTTTCTGCATTGTAGTGAAAGAGCATCCCTCTTCCTCTTCATCTTATTGTGTCATCCAATTTCACATTTTTGATTTGGGTTTAAAAAAAGTGCATTCCATTCTGATTTATTACATTAGCTCACATTAATTGAGGGCAACCTATATGCTGAAGTCATGACCAGCTGATGGTTGACAAACGAATCATAGAAAAGCACTTCTATCCTTTTCTCTTTCTCTGAGTCTTACCAAACCACACAAAAATTCAAAATACATACATTCTTAAACAACATCCTACCTAGAAGAAGTTGTAGGTGATCACACGATCATGGCACACAAGGGGCACCCAACTCACTTGCTTTGTCGAGTCATACTTCAGAGCGAAGCCCGCCCCCACCATAACATACCTGAAACCTCACCTTTTAGATCTCCTTCTTTGTAGGAAGCCATCCTCACCAAAAACTCTATTTCACAATTCATGTGTCAGTCCCTAAATAGCATAAGCTAAACAAACATAATAGAAAAGGCACTCCTAGGATCACATTTTCTTAGTGTTTCTACTTGGCTTGCATTTTGAGGTGAGAGATCACGTTCATCACTTTTTTTTTCATCCTTGCATGCTCCTCATCATAGCTGGTGTATTCTAGCTTCACCTAAGTGTGCCTGGGCCATATCATCATCATTCCTAAAATTCTGGGTCTGATTCTACATCAGATTTTAATTCACAACCACTTTCTTTCATCACTGTTTCAATTTCACATAGTAACCATCATTGGTTACCTCTGACCGCCATCGGTTATACCCAACCGACGTTGGTTCCAGGTCCTTTTGCTAACCTACTCAAAAGGACATATTACTTCACTTTCTTCCACTTTTCACAGTCTCTGTCACTATCATTTTTCCCATTGACATTTTAAACATCTTCAGATTTGGCATACCTATCATATTTTACCTTCTGCCTCACTTGTTTACTTACTATCCATTTTCTACAGTGACCGGCAATGGTTACCCCTGACTGACATCAGGTTTTCCCTAACCGGCATCGGTTATCCTATTTCACATTCCAGCCACCATTTGGTACTTCATCCATTTTTATCACCAGATTCACTTGTTCCTATTGTTCTCTGATATCATTTACAGAGAAGCAGCCCTACCTGATCAATACAGTTCACATGGTGTTGACCAAGACAAGCAAGCGCCCTCGTATTCCATGCCAATGCCAACCACTCCCACCTAGTCCTTCACCACCTTCTATTTTATCACCAACCATGGATCCCATCCAGCCTACTACTATCGCTACCGAGATGAGGAGTTCACACGACTCCTTGACCAGAACCCTGCCACCTTGTAGTTTTACCTTTCCCACTCATCCACTCGAGACGCCTCGGGTCAGTTGATATACGGCATGCCCGTATCTATCCCCCGACTCTCACACCCACTTCCGCACATCGGCCCCATCTAGCTCCGTGCTACCCACATCCACCTTACCCCCAGTCATTTCAGTTAGGTTCTATACCCACTATGACTCCACGCTCATACCTACTCTATGGCACCCATCACATCCACCATACCTTCGAATGACTACCCCAAACACAACCTCATCCACCCCTACTGTCTCATACATACCTATAGCTACATTCCCACCTCCAGTGTTGGTGACCCCTACCCCATTTCAGAACATGGTGGTTCTTTCCATTCCACAATCATTAGCCCCTATTGCCACTAGGGTTACCATGACCCTTCCACCCCCATATACATACTACCAACAACCTCTTATTTCATCTATTATTCATTCCGGGTACGTACCCCCTATTTCACTACCTTCTTCTCCACCACCCTACATGGCAGCCCCATACACTGGAGTGCCACCCCCATTATATGCCCAAAACCAACCTCCTCACGCTACAGAGGCATCCAATCATCACAACCCACCAATGACCTAATTAAATTGATGTTGGACAAGATGCAAACATTGGAGGCATCGGTTTCTAGCTCCCACAACACTCTCACCTATGATGAGATTTGCAACGAGCCTATTCACCCATCCATTCCTATCCGTTCATACCTTATGCATTGGGAAATGCCTAAATTCAATCATTTCAATAGCAAAGAAGACCCACAACAACATTTGCACTCATTCAAACACAAGTGTTATCTGATCGCTCATGATGATGCTTTTGCTTTTGAGAACCTTTCCCATGTCCCTCACTGACCTACATTAGATTGGTATAGTGGGTTACCTAAACACTCTATATTCTCATTCAATCAGGTAGCCCAAGCCTTCTTGATCATTTCTCTATCAATATCATCAAGAAGGTTACCATGACCGATCTATATTCCACACGTTAGTATGAGGACGAATCTATCACAGATTTTGTCACTCACCGCAGCTTGATCAATCAACTTACCTTCCAACTACCACAAACTGAACTCATCGAGCTCTTCACATGAGCTTGCACTAGACATATCTCCCTAACCTTGCAGGTCCAAACCTTCCAAACATTCGATGAGGCATTCACTATGGCACGAAAGTTAGAGATTCGGGCCATCAAGAGAAGAAAATCCAATTACGTAATAAGAATTCAGCATTCAAGTCGAATGATACCTCTTCTTCTTCCAAACCACAAACCAATTATTCAAAAGCTAAGGGCACCACTAATAACAAGTGTGGTACTCAAGGCCGCCCTACTCATCCATCAATCAAAGCTACACCTCATCTAATCTCTCACCTATCCATTTACTTTTCATTTAGATAAGAGCAAAAAAATATACCCCAATTGGGGAACCTTACTCTTCTGTCTTAGAAAATCTTATCAAAGCTAGAGCCATCACCCTTCCACCCATAAAACCACACACTAGTTTTGACCCTGCTCGCCCCATGCCCACATGGTATAAAGAACATGATTTCTGTAACTATCATCGAGTAAAGGGTCATAGTGATGGAAACTACATCACTTTCAAGAATATTGTCCAAGAAATGCTCGAGAAAGGTGAGTTAACTATGGATAATCCCAATGCCACCCCCAACCAAAATCTACAAATCTTCAAAAACCATTTCCCAACCATGCCCCTTCATCCAATCAAACCGGTGAGACATCCACTCATGATACCCATACCCATGAGGTTCACGCTATCTTTAATGAGGTACCTATCACCTCTCAATTACCTCACATCCCTTCCATAGAGGAAATCCTAGCCCAAAATCCTCCTTCCACATTGGAACCAACCTCCACTGTTCCTTCACCAACAGAGGAACACCTTTCATCTCCTTCATCACCTACGGAGGGGTCTTCCACTAACATTGAGACCATCTCACCCCTAGCTTCACCACTTAGAGAACCTTTACCTACCATACCTCCTCCACCCATAGAGGAGCTCCCATTACCTCCTCCACCCACAGAGGAGCACCCATTACCTCCTCCACCCACAGAGGAGCACCCATTACCTCCTCCACCCCACCTATCATTCTCCACTTATAGAGGAGCTCCCATCATCTCCTCCACCCATCATAGACCCAGTTGAGATACCTTTTCTTGGCGAGCATTCTCCATCAGCTACCCAAAATCCAACAAACCTACTTTCGGCTCTCTTACCCATGAAAGCTGAAGCTGCCAATTCCCCATCTCTAAGATGCATTTTATGGGAATTCCCATTAGGTCCTCACCAACTCCACCCATAGACATGTGCCATTCACATTTTGGCCGATCACTTAGATTATGTGGATAGGGCTTTACTATGGGGGTGCCTCTTACTCCCTGTCTCAACACAGATGCAGAGATCCCTCACTGATACCTCCACTATCTACCCAAACACATTTCACCCATCAAACCAAATACAACCACTATTGTCACAACCCCTTCCATGATACCCATTAGCACTCACACCACACCCTTACCCATAACCCGACCTACATCTAAACCCAAACCCATACCCACAACATTTTCCTCCACTAAACCTATTACCACTTTAGGGGTCACCCCACCACCAGCCTTACTCATCCACCTATTAAACTAGATTTAGCTACATCCTCCAACGTCAAAACCACACCTACTCTCGACACCCAAACTAAAGAAACAAACTCATCGACCTCATACCCCACTACACCAATCACACCCGCACTTGTCCCATCTACCTTAAGACCTCAACTGCCCAACATGGTCAAGCACCCTTCACCCATCCATAAACCAATAACACAACAACCCATTCCTTCCTCACAAACCTCTAACCTACCTAGGCACACAACACGACTTATACCCACACCTGCAGTTTTTTACCACCAATACCTCCAATACCTTCAGCTATTGCTTCACTACCCACTACACTTCATTCATTTTCCCTCACACCCCAAGTATGACCCACGTCATCTACCTTCACAACACCCCCATTATCCCCATGGGTAACTCACCCTCTTCCTCCATCTACTTTTCCTTCTAGACCTCAGTACACCCACATCACCTTTACCCAAGAAGGTGCAACCCAAAAACAAAACCCCACTACCCCACAACAAGGTAGTCAAAACAACCCCACACCCTCCTACCCATCCATCTATCAGTACTCTACCCAAACAAACCCGACCGATACCTCAAACCACACCGGCACCTAAACCCATAGCTCGACCCATTCCTACTCTTCCAAAAATAGTTCCTCGAATAATCAACCACACCTACACCCAAACCCACATTCACTTCCCATTGTGATCCACTAGTAGGGTCCTATGCCAAAATTTTAACCAACCTCCTCGAGACTTCTGTTATCACATTACCACCACTCCAACCTTATGACCCCTCAAACCCAAGCCAAAAGGGTTTGATGATACTAAAATTTGTGCATACCATCATGTGCCAGGGCATGATGTGGAGAACTATAAGGCCTTGAAAACCATCCTTATCCAATTGTGTCCACTAGAAACCAACTTTGATGATGACGACCTTCTCGACGAGGATCCTACTTCACCAACACCCATTCCCACACTACCCACTCAACAACCACAACCTCCACCCTCACAGCTCCTAGAGCCACACCCAAGATTTGAAATTAACATGGTTCACATCAGAGAACTTTCCACGCCACCACCCAAATGTCATTGCACCTAACTCACCTCACAGGGTTTTTCTCCTCCAGTAGGTTTTTTCCTTCATGTCATTATACCACTCACCCTACACCTTCTCCATTTTCCAACTTCCCTCAAATCAACATGATACATGTCACTACACATGTGCATAAGGGAAAAGAAAAGGCAACTAACCCACCAACCAATCCTATACCCAACATACCATCTACACCCATACCTAAAATAACTATCCATGGCCCCACATACCCCATTTCTAATGGCATCACACATCGCACCATGCTCAAACAATTACACCAATCTCCCTCAAAATGTCCTTATATGACCTCATCCAAACCTCAAATCCCATCATCAAGCCCTCATGGAGGTTCTTCAATCTATTGAGGTTTTACCCAATGACCCTACACCCGTAGCCTCCATTATCACACCCCATCATGTAGCCTCTCTCACCAAATTACCACCTTCATCCTCACCTCACCTTGTTCACCAAGTGGCCTCCCTTAGCTTCTCAGAGGAGGAGATCGCCACACCAAAATGATGACCTGGACCCAGCCCTCTTCATCTCTGTCCACATTGATGACATACGGGTACGCCGTGTGATGATTGATGGAGGCGCTAGCATTAACATCATTTCATCCCATGCATTTTCTCAAATGCGCATACCTGAAATTACATGCATAAACATCCGGTCATGTTGTGTTCATTCAATGACGCTATCACCTCCACACTAGGCACTATCATCCTTCACATTCACATGGGCCCCACACTATTCCAGAATTGTTTTATGTTTTGGAGGGGGAATTCCAATATAACTTGTTGCTTGGTAGACCCTGGATCCATGTCATGGGTTGCATTCCTTCCACTTTGCATCATTGTGTAAAGTTTGAACACGAAGGACACACTTATACCATTCTAGCTGACCCATCACCTTTCAAAACATGCAACATGCTTTACCAACCCAATGATGTGCTCATACCTATCAAGCCGTCTACCTCCGCAACCACTACCACTTCACCTACACCTCCACCTACCAAGATAACACTACCTTTCACCACACACATACCTCCTCTATTCCTACCACTACTATAACCTCCATGGCTGACCCATTAGCTTCCCAATCCATTAACTCCACCTCCGCATCGACCTCCAACACATCATCCATACCAGCTACCTACATACCAACCACTGATCCCTTGGAAGGTGTTTTTCAATGCCTCACTCTGGGAGTACCACCTATATAGTGTCAACACATTCCTTACTCCGCACGAGTATGGAAGCCTTCACCAACACCCTCACTATGATCACCATATAGGAGAACACCTCCTTTATGGTCCTCCTCATCTTCATACTAGTCTCACCTATGGGGGACTTGATACTACCACTTACACACCTGAACCACCATCACAACCCCACCCATTTTCCACTGACTTCCAATCACTTACCAATCACCATTTCACCCACACCTTCCTACACCACTGTGTGGAAGGGTTTTGGTTTTGGATTTTACGAGCAAGGCCACCATACCGTTATTCCATGTACCACCCACAAACATAATGACCGTAGTGGTATCGGCTTCCCCAACCTCCTACCAAACAGCCCGCATTGAACTCATTAAGACCCTAGCCCTCCTCCACCTTCATCTTCATCACTACCTTCACCCACTCCACCTTCATCACCACCCTCACCGACAGAGTCGATGGATCCTGAATCTATCCCCCTAACTTTTTTTTTCATAAACACCATTTCCTTGGGGCCTTTGACTTATCAACGTGAAGGCGAGGCCCCTTCCACTCTCCCATTCCTATATCTTGAGATGATCGATGATGACACACCTACAATTAACATCATTCAATGTCAGGATGATGAATCCATACTCACCTACCTTGGTGCAGAAGACTCATATATTCATCGGTCATTACCCTCTGAGACACAAACCATGTTGAATGAATCGACTATCGAGATCAACATTCATACTCAGATGACCCACACATCCTAAAGATCGACAATCTTTAGATGTTTGCTTGAATAGGAAGCCATCACTTCTTTTCTCCGAGATCATAACCACACTTTTGCTTGGTCTTACGTAGACATGCCTGGTATTGACCCCACCATAGTGGTCCACAATATCGTAACCATTCCCGATGCCAAACCTATCAAACAAAAGCTGAGGAAAATGCACCCTCGCATTGCTCTTCTCATCAAAGAAGAACTTCAACACCTTCTTTCGGTTTCCTTCATCTTACCCATTGATTATCCTCGTTGGATTTCTAACATTGTCCCTGTTACTAAAGCAACATGGGGACTCTGCATTTGCATGGACTTCGTGACCTCAACCTAGCCTACCCGAAAGATGACTTTCCCTTTGCCCGGTATTGATCAACTGTTGACCTCACCACTGGTCACGAGATGCTCTCACTCATGGATGGCTTCTCGGTTATAACCAAATTTTTCTTGCCCTAGAAGATCAGCACAAGACCGCATTCATTACCCCTTGGGAACCTTTTTCTATCGAGTCATGCCTTTTGGCCTTAAAAACGCTGGTGCTACATATCAACGTGCTATGACTTACATCTTCCATGATATCATGCATCACATATTGGAAGATTACGTGGATGATCTCTTGGCAAATCTAAAATGTCGTGCCCGAGCACCTTGCTGTCCTCAAACCATCTTTGACCACCTCATTAAATATTGCATCCACCTTCAACCTAAAAAGTGCGTCTTCATGGTTCTCTCAGAAAGCTCCTGGATTTATTGTTTCCCTCCATGGTATAGAAGTTGACCCTGCTAAAGTCAAGGCCATTCTAGAAATGCCTCCACCCACTAACCTTAAACAACTCCATAGCCTACAAGGTAAATTGCAGTCCATTCACCATTTCATTTCACAATTATCTGATTGGTGTCAACCATTTCATCATCTACTTAGGAAGGATGTCTCCTTTAAATGGGATGATGACTATCACAAAGCTTTTGAGGCCCTAAAACAATACCTTCTCCAACCACCCATACTCATTCCACCTAAAGATGATCAACCTTTTTACCTATACATATCAGCTACCGATCATTCCTTGGGAGCCATGCTCGCTCATCGTGATGAACAACACAGGGAGCAGGTGGTTTATTACATAAGCCATACTCTTTTGGACTATGAAACCCGATATAACCATCCAAAAAGATTTTCTTAGCCTTAGTTTTTGTTGCCACCAAACTCCGCCATTACCTACTCAACCACAAAACCTATGTCGTGACCAACACCGATCCCTTACACTTCATGTATGCCAAACCTTATCAAAATCAGCACGCCGCATGATGGCTTATGCTTTTAGCTGATCTTGACCTCAAATTCATTCACCAAAAGTCCATCAAGGGCTAGGATATCACCAACCAACTAGTTAATGCACCTATTTCTAGGGACCAACCCTCTAATTTTGACTTTCCCGATGAGTCAATTGCTACTCTTTCCCTGGATGAACCCCCTTACCAAATGACACTGTTCTTCGATGGTTCCAAGTGTCAGTGTGGGGGGGGGCTGGTGTTATCCTCATTCCTCTAGATGGAGAACCCATGCCTTTGTCTTTCAAACTAGACTTTGAATGCACCAACAATATTTTTGAGTACGAAGCGCTCATACTAGGTCTCCAGCCGCATATGCCCTAGATGTCAAATCAATCCACATCTTTGGTGATTCACAATTGGTCATAAACCAAGTCAATGGTATGTACCAATGTCATAATGAGATACTTCAAAAGTATAAACATCATGTAGACATACTTTTGACCACCTTTGATCATTACACCCTTCAAACCATCCCACATTCAACCAACAAATTTACAGATACCATGGCCTCGCTTTAGCTTCCCAAATACCCGCTTCCCCTGCCGATTCCAAAATATTTGTCACCATACAACACCTCCATTCACCTTCTTATTTACCTCATGATGTTTACTCAATCGGAAATGACACCCCTGACCCGAGTGACCTTTGGTATAAACAATACTCACTACCTTTCCTCTCCATCTTACCTCCTGATCTCACCCGTAATGGACAACGCACCTTCCTTAAAAAGGTCTCTCATTTCATCATTCTGGGGGGACTCCTCTATAAACACAGGCTTTGATGGTATTCTCTTACGATGCCTCACAAGTTCTGAAATCCTTATACCATTAAGGAGGTTCATGATGGCATATGTGGAGGTCACTTTAGTGGCCTTGTTGTTGCTAAGTGCGTATTCTTCACCTAGGCTATTACTGGCTGACCCTTAACCATGATTGTTGTGACTATGTCAAATGTTGTGTGAAATGCCAACAACATTCCAACCTTCATCATACACCCAATCATGCCTTACAGGTCACTCGTGACCTTTGGCCCTTCTCTCAATGGGGTTTGGATCTTGTCGAGAAATCAATCCTCATTCTTCCCAACGCCATCAATGGATCATAACTACTACCAAATACTACACAAAATGGGTGGAAGCCATACCACTCATCTCCATGAAAGCCAAGAAAATATGTGAGTTCATTAACCATCACATCATTTTTCACTTTGGTGTTCCTCATCACCTCATCACTGACAATGGAAAACAATTCAAAAACAAAACACTGCAAAAACTTTGTGACACCTTCGGCATTCAACTTAGTTTCTCATCACCTTATTACCCACAAACCAATGGCCAAGCCAAATCCACTAACAAAACCCTCAACAAAATTCTCATGAAAGTGGTTGATGATACTGGGAAGGATTGGCATACGCACATTCCTTTTTCCCTATGGGCATACCGCACTAGTATTCACACTTCCACTGCGGCCACACCCTT
Source organism: Taxus wallichiana var. yunnanensis (assembly GCA_018340775.1). NCBI lineage: Eukaryota > Viridiplantae > Streptophyta > Pinopsida > Cupressales > Taxaceae > Taxus > Taxus wallichiana. Next base: position 266,209,587 of record CM031236.1, read on the forward strand.
TTTCTCTGGTCTATGGTACAAAGGCTGTTCTGCCTCTCAAAGTCCAGATCCCCTCACTCCACATTTCTCTCCATGACATGCTTACTGATGATGACTTTCATCAGGACCACTTAGCACAACTAGAGTTATTAGATGAATGTCATCTTAACGCTCTGGATCACCTTCAAGTTTACCAACAACGTATCAAACGTGCTTATGACAAACATGTTCATGAACAAACCTTCCAAGTTAGTGACCTTGTCTTGAAAGAAAATCAACACGTAACCAAAGCAGAAAAAAGTAAATGGGGAAAATTCACTCCTAATTGGCTTGGACCATACATCGTAACTCATACCTATGGATCGGGTGCCTATCATTTGTCCTCACTTGAGGGTAAACCCAAACCTGAGCCCCTTAACACATTGCATCTTCGACCATTCTATTGTTGACTCATTGTCCTACCTCACCTTTTGTCTCTTTACAGGCTCATCCCTTGAGCACTATTCACTCCATACACCTCCCTAACGATTAAACAAGAATCATGTGAGTACCCGTCACTTGTTATCTTCTCTTGAATATGTGTACCACGACACTGCACATAGCATGATTCTCATGGATACTTTTCATCTACCTTTAGATGAGATCCCATGGTCATTCCACCTTGCCTTTTGAACAAGAGTCCTATCCTTCACCTTGGTCTTGTCCATGATTTCAAAGACCTCACATGGGACCAAACTCCTTGAGTCAAACTTCTAATAAAAAGATGACTCCCTCAAAAGGACATCTTCCTCTCGACAAAATTGCTACTATAAATAGACTGCTCCCTCAAGGACAGCTATGTGAAGTTTAAAAAAAAAAAAAAAAGAGAAACTAAAGCTTCCCACATCGATCAGCTTCACGAAGACCTCAAGGAGTACCATATTATTTATCCCATATAGACTTCCCACATCGATCAGTCTATCAAAACAAAAAAATTTTTAGTCATGGACTTGCCCATTGTGACCTCGGACCTCTTGCCCAAAAGCCCTGTCACTCAAAACATATAAAATTAACTACCTTTCACCCACCTTACCATTTCCACTCTCATTTCCTCAATCACCTCAAGGGACATCTTGGAATTTCGACATTTGGTGATCCTGTGACTACTTTCACCATAGAACCGTTAATCATGCAATGCCTTTCGGTCTTGTGTTCATCACCCCCTCCAAGGTATGATCTACTCTAGTATGATCCTACCCAATCAGGTGGCTTTATTACCCCCTCTTATCTTTTAACCATCTTTGTTGACATTTTGATTACCTTATACAGACTTGGTACTCGATGCTTACCTTTGAGGTAGTCCTCCCTTTTTCCATAATCACCTTCACCTACATCATTTTACCTATAATCTACCCACACCTATTACACCTAAACCCACTACATGCCTAAAAACCTACCAACTCATTCTCATATTCTTCCCTAGCTCATGGGAGAACTACATCGGCCTGAGGTCCCTTTTTCACCGGGACTATGTAGGTAACACTCCGAGGGCATGGGGCCCTTGGAGGTTAGCTCGGCCATTCTCTACCCTAAAAATTCATCAACCATGTTCCTAATCACCATTTACACCTCACATTTCACTTAGTTCCTTTTTATAACAAAATTGGAAATTAAACCACATACATAACAAGTTGCTTCATATTTTAATCATACATTTATTACACCTACCATCTCTCTATCATCACTATGCATAGATTATAGAACATTTCACATATGACCCATAGTATCATTCATTGCCAACATAATGAATCATAACTAAACCTACTTTCAACTCAACCATGCCTATAACCTAACTCAACCATGCCCATAACACTCAATCCATGCCTATAACCAACCATGCCTATAATGCCTATAACCTAACTCAACCATGCCTAAACCAACCTGACTCAACCATGCCTAAACCAACCTGACTCAACCATGCCTATAACCTAACCTCAATGCCTATAACCCCATGCCTATAACCTAACTCAATCCATGCCTATAACTTGACTCAATCCATGCCTACCCAAACTTGACTCATCCATGCCTATAACCTAACTCAATCCATGCCTATAACCTGACTCGATCCATGCCTAAACCACCTAACTCCATCATGCCTAACTCACTTAATTTCAAACCACATTAAAGTAACAAATCCATATCTCATCTAACACAAGCCATACATCCAATATCTCATAAACATATTAACACATCACAAAATACCATGAATCTCATCATATAAATCAATAAATGTGTATCTCAAAATACATGCCTATCTCATCATGGCCATCATCTCAAAAATGTCAATGCACATGTGGTTGATATACAATACAAAATGTCAAATGTGTGTCATCGTGCAGCGGTCTCTCATATATACAAAAAGAATGAATGAATCAATACAAAAAAATCTTCGCACACAGCCGATATATGCTCACAATATACAAAAAATCACTCATACATCCTCACTATCTTCGGCATGCAGGCCGGTATGTGATAAAAATACAACTATCTTCGGCACGTAGGCCGACATATATATCAAATAATCACTAGTATACATCAAAATTGGGTGGCCGCATATCAGACATCTCACCGGATGTCCTCCATCTCTATGTCACCTACACCCTCGGCCTCCTATGTCCCTGCTGGCACATCACCTAGCTCTAGTCACCATGCACTAGTGGCCTCTCCCTGATCAGGCCTCAGAGCTCACTGACCTCCTGTGCTCTCCACACTATGTGTGTGGGATCTCATCCTCTCACTGACACCTGTGTGCTCTATACTCTCCGTAGGAGAGGAAGTCTATCCCAGCCACCATGAGCTGGTCTTGATAATATCTCACCTCACCTAGGGCATCCCGTAACCTAGATATAGGCATGGTTTGTGGTGGTCCCATAGGTCTCTACCCCTTTACTACCTGTGCACTAGCCGTGAACTGGGACCAGGACCACTCCACTGCCTATGGTGGTGCCCCCTGCCCCTGTGCTGTGGTGGTGCCTCCCTACCCTGCCTCTATATCTGGGCCTGTAAGGCCCCAATCTGTGCTCTGGGTGGCCAAACTCGCCTCGTAAACCCACCACTCCGAGCCGAGTAAGGCTGCCACCTGACCATCTCTATCTCCATCTCCTCCATCTCCTCCACCCTCTCCCTCCACCATCTGGGCCTGCAGACTGGCCACCTGTACTCATAGCTCTACTACCTCTACCTCTAACCCCTCTAGCTTTGTGTCTGTAGTATACCTATCTACATGATCAACATCGCTACCTACCCCTGTAGGGTGTCTCTCTACACTGTAATGGTAGCTAAGTCAAGCTGCCCTGGTCTAGGTGGTATGGCTCATAACTGAGCCACCCACCACTACCTATACCTATCTGTGCATCCATCCATCATCATCAATCTACCAATCCACTAGCTTCTCCTCTCCTGTAGGCACTTGTAGGCTGTGGTAGAGGTAGAGGCCTCTCCACATCATCTCTCTAATACTATGGGAAGGACGGAGGAATATCCTGTACAAGCCCGAACTACCATCGGACCCTGTCTACCGGGATCATCTCATCCTCCCCGCACGACGACCCTGTATCCACCTCTCTAGCTAGAGCTCAGCTAGCTCCTCATGCATGTGCCTATATGAGGGGAATCCCACATATGGCCTCCAGATAATGTCCACTGGATAACCCCTCCAACAACTACCGAAAATGGGCCACATCATATGTCGGCCTATCCGACCTCCGCTCTCCTCAAATGACACCCATCTCTTATATCCCAACACACACATCTCATGGGAAATGCATCTACTCGGGGCATCCCTATAGGTCAAACATAGACTATGTGCTCATAGGCCCAACAATGCAGTATAAATGTACAACACAGGCTAAACCTACGTAACCACCCATATGCCCACAACTCTCTGTATAGCTACACCAAGAATGTTGGTGCCTAGGAAAAGCATGTCTCATGCACCATCATATCATGGAGCACCCCCATCAGTGATTAGGGAAAGCATCCACCCTCTACATCTGGTAGTGCATAGCACACACACTCCATCAATAAAACCACTAGCCTTGTCTCATCCGGATGGGCTAGGTACATCTCACCATAGCTCAAACTAGCACTATGGAATCTCAGCTCCACCGCCCCCTCACCAAAACTATCCCGATCAGCTCCTCTGAGGCCTCGAGAGGAGATAGAGTACACCTGGGCCCCCAATATGGGTAACCACAAAATCTAGAACACATCCTCTAGGGTGATAGTCATCTCACCCATCGAAGGTGGAACGTGTTGGTCATGGAGTCCCATCTATCGATGAGCACGACCATCAAACTAGGCTACCAAACAACATGTCGAGTAGCACCAATACCACTCAATCCCACTACCTCCACATGTGCTGCATCTCTAAAGGGGTCACTAAGCCGCACAATGTCACCAGTAGCGGTGGAACCCTATCCCGCATATGTAACTATGATCTCCCCTGCATCCAATCCAAGCACAACATTAATCTACATTTACCATGACCATATTCACCAATTATCATTACCCTCCACCCTATTTTTACTTTACCCATCTCAACTACCTAGCCCACATCCCTCTTGGACCCTTGTGCCTAAAATCCCGACCGGTGCCGGTTCATCCTAACCGACTTTGGTCACCCTTAAACCAACATCGGTCACCTGTTTGGTGACCGATACCGGTTCCTCTTTATTGACCACGATTACCACGTAACCGCATCGGTCACTTGTTTGGTGACCGATCCTAGTTCTACCTAACCGATGCCGACCAATCTTGACCAATGCCGATCACCTTCGTGGAAAAATCCGTGACTTCCCAAACCCCCTTTTTCTAAAACCCTCCCACTTATCCCTTTTACCCCACCTACAATGACCTACACTACCCCAAAACCCCTACCCACCCCACCTATCCAATTTACTACCCTCCCCCCCTCTTTTTTTCCCATTTTCCCCCATACCCACATTTCACTTTTTCCCACCCACAAAATACAACAAACCCACAAAACCCTACAAATAACAACTATCACAACCTCTACTCTATCTAATTCACACTATAGAGTTAGGTGCTTACCTCGTCGTCACTTGCCACCATCTCTCGGTGGCACATCTAGCCATTGTGCTGGTGGTCCACCCGATCCCTCTCCAACCTCTGCCATCCCCGAATATCTACCCGTAACCTCTGACCAATCAACTCTCTCACCCTGATCCCATGGACCCGCTACTCACCAACCCAACCACCATCAAATCACACTACCAGCTCACTGTCCCATTTCCTCCGACACTTTTCTCACTTTTTCTCTTTTTTTTCATTTCTTCACTTCACAAATCACAAATGAATAATAAAAATGTGGATTTTTTGTTTTTATACAAAACCTGACCTAACCGACGTTGGTTCCCCTTGACCGGCATCGGTCTCATGCCCTACCTCACCGTCGTTGATTTTCCCATACCAACGTCGGTTATCCATGACCGCCATCGTCAACCTAACCTACACATTTCCCCTACTTTTCCATTTTACCCCACCCTCTACCTTTCTCTTTTACCCCATCCAACCTTTACCCAACCCATTACCTTACCTTTCCTGACCTCATCATTTACTACCTCCATTTGTCCTCCTTTGGGGACTCATTATTTTACCCCTACCTTGGCCTTACCCATGCCGCGACCTAGATATTTAGACCTGACCATCGCTAGTGACCTTTGACCTCATGTGTTCACTATACCTTGCAGCACTGTTACCTATGTTGATTGACCTAATGACCTTACCTAGCCTATTGCCATGACCGTTTATCCTGACCCTACCTTTGGTGTACCGAACATACCTAAATGTTCCTACACCTAACCTACGTTGTGTTTTCTAACCATATCCTATACCTTGGATACCAGGATTCACTTCAACCTTGTTTGGATAAACCTATCGACCTTAGACGATGTAGAGTTTTCCTACTCTTCAACCCGGTAACGTGTTGCAGTTTATATGTGTGCGTACATTTGAATGTTGCTACCTGTGACCCTAACCCATTACCTCGATTTCCCGAGTATACCTTTCACCCCTTTTTCCCTTGTACCCACTTTCCTTTTCCTCACCTTTACCTTTTATCAAACCACTCACCACTTCAACCTGTTGCCTCATCAGTTCCTGGTTTGAGGGGGATCACCTTCACCCACACATGGGGCAACCACATCTTATTTTTGTTAGCATCACTTACCAATACAAGCTACGCAAAAAAAGGGGCAAAATGTAGACACTAAAATTAGGTCACACTCCCCTTTTGTCCCTCGACATATAAGCACCCTTTATTACATTTACCTAGCCATGACCCCCTTCACCCCACTAATATTAATTTAATTAATTAATTAAATTAATGTATTATCCTCACTATATTTATTATTTAAATAATATCCACACATACAGTTCACTTAGACACCTCACCAAGCCAACTCAACCTAAGACCTATTCTTAGCAAGTTCCCATAACTAACTAAGACTTACCCAAACCCTAAAAATCAATGCCTACATTCCCTCTAACCACATTCCCACATGCTCACAAGAGGCTCCCGAGTCTAATCCATGAGATAACAACATGAAGATCCAAAGAAATCAAGAGGATCTCCCTAGTTTAGTAAACCTAGGAAATCCCACCTTGACCGACATCGGTTACCCCTAACCGTTGTTGGTTAAGCCGGACCACCATCGGTTACCCATTTTAACCCCTAAACTACCTTATTCTCAAGGTTGGAAAACATTGGGAAAAATTGATGAGAAAGAACACATCTTAGAGAGATAACGCATCTTTAGAGAGCCAATTCCAGTGAAAAATCACATCCAAGGAAGGAGATTGAGCATCTTCTCCTGCACAACCATCCCAGCCATGATCTGATCTATCCAAGCAAAGAGGAGTGTACATACAACCCATGTAGAATATTTTCTTCAGTTGGTGATCACTTGCAACCTTCAAACCCATCATCAACACCTCCATCCCTCACACACAGCCTTCAGAATGGAATCCAAGTAAGTACAACATCATACTTTCCTGGTTATTTCATTTCATCATCATTTTATCATCCATTGTTTACCTTGCCCCCTATTGACCTTATCCACATTTTTACCTCCATATACCCATTAAAACCTCGCAAAAGCCTACTCCAATCACCCAATACATCATCCCGACCAACCAAAGTCCTTTGTGCAATCACAAAGGAGACCAAAAGCCTATTCTGTGACATTTCCAAATCTCACAATAATCGACACCGATTACACCTAACCGCCGTCTACATCCTTGATCGACACTAGTCTCTGTGTTTTCCCACACAACCTTAAACAGAGACCTACCCACCTAATTTTATCTCACCCTCATTCACCTGTGATCTACCCGAGACCTTTATCAGACCTGTAGAGACCCAGAACCAATCATTTGACCTTTGGATTCTATTCTATCTTAGCCTGTTAGATTAGATCTATTTCTTATTGTGTTTTTAAGTGAGATACCTAAATCATTTTAAAATAACAATAGGATTTACTTTGTTTACAACATTGAATTGTTTAAAACAATGGACTGACAACCATCTAGGAAGTATCATACTTCTCGATCTAGCTTACACTAGGCAGTTCACTGCCCATATTGTTTAATTCCTTCTGGAGGTCTTGTTTTCATTATAGGTAGTTCCTTCTAGCTAGAGGGAAGCTCTCACGATCAGTTGTGGATTCAAAAGTCATACGCACGTAACAACCCATCAATCGACATTTGAACAGGTATTCCTCCTACGCCTGTTACCCTATCTTTTTTGTCAACACTTCAAAGAAACAATCTATGTGCATGTATAATTTGCTTAATGCTAAATCAAATGAAGCAAGAACTACCACCTAAAATAGTTCTACAATTTAGCTAAAACAAAGCATAAACACCATCATGATAAGAATTAAACAAGGGTTAGATGCTTTAGCATTCATCAATACAAACTTTGAAACTAACAATGCTAAATATCTAAACTCCTCTATTCTCTAACAACAAATAAATGAATGGACCTAAGTAAGCTCCATGGCTATCAAAATAGTTGTCCTTAATGCTCCAGAACCTAGGAATGGGGGCTAATCAAAGTTGGGCTCTGAAGACCCTTTTGACACCTCCCATATGACCCAAGCACTTTAAGAAAGAGGCTTAACTCTTCAAGATGATGAACTCTCAAAAGGGCAAGGTGCAAGCTCTTAGTCTCTTTGCTATATGCTTTGCATTTACTCTCTTAGAAAGTTTAGGTGTAAGTAAAAGGTAGGTGGAGGGCTCTTTATATAGCCCAAAAGGATAAAGGATTCAACACATTCTCATGAATGTGGGATAAAGGTAAAACATGATTAGGAATGGATAAGGTTGCTTTATTAAAGGTAACCTTACTTTAGAAGGGTTTAATACATGTTTAGCAAGTCATGGGAGTTGGGGGTATTTTAATTAATCAAAGGTGATTAATTAATAGGTAGGTGTAAGCTTATAGAAGCCAATTAGAGGAATATTAGTGTGATTTAGGCTATTATAAGGGGATTAAATCAATTAAATATTGATTTATTGGTTAAATGGAAGGAAAACTAATTAATTAATAATAATTAATTAGTCTAGGTAGAAGGGGTGATTTATTAACGGAAGGTCGTTAATTAGGGTATTTGTTGGATAGGCAACTTAATTAATTAGCTTAGTGTAATTAATTAATGATGATATGAGGGAAAATGAGTGCCTTTGACGATATGTCGTTGATTTGCGAGAAAGGGGATAATTAGCACAATTTAAGTATTTAAATTGCTTGGGCGTAATTATAGGTGTCTACATTTGCCCCTCTTTGGGGTGGCATAAGTGATGCCACTTCAAAGATAGTAGACAAAAGAGATTTTGAAGAGATGGAAGAAAAATTAGTAGGAGGGAGAGATGCCCCCTCGAGTGTCGATGGGGTGATAGAAGAACTCGATCGACGATCGAAAAAGGTGAGAAGTAGGCAGAAGAATGGGGACGAGGCAGGATGCCCCGAGGAGAGGGAGAATTAGGGGTGAAAGGGAAGTGGTGTAGAAGAAATATGGATGAGGGGAGAGAAGAGCTTAACCTCTAGCCGCTTATTTGTTTGGAACAAATTTGATGTCATCATATTGCCATAGGAACTACATCATCGGTCCTTATGAAAAATATAAGCATACGACAAAGGTAGAATGACATGAAAAGCCATACTACGAACAATTGTCCATTGCTGAAAGTACTAACTCCACGCAACATACAATAATGCAATGCAATGCGAATACGAAACAAGCTCATATAACAGGGAAAACAAGTACGAACACACATATCTAACCCAACAATGGTCAAGACAGTTGTACAAATGTTTTGTTATCAGTCTGAAAGAGATCCACAAGTTCGTGATTGACGACAAGGGTTAAAAATGATGCCCCAAGCAAGGATACATGCAAGGGGAAATGAAAATGGACACGGGGTCCATGAAAAGCATTTGTGCGCAACGAAACAACACCAGGCAACCAAAAGTGCCCCAGAGTACAGACGAAGCAAGCAGCTAGCTTTTGTGAATGGTTGTGAATCCGGTGATCCGCGAGTCGTATTAATCGGGGAAGATGTGAGACAAACCAACAGGATATGGAGAAAATACCATGCGCAAGACACAAGTTTCAGCCGTAAGAAGCAAGTTACCATTTTGTAGGGTGTTTTACTTTTTAGGAATTTTTTGAAAAATTTTGCCTTGTTTTTAGATTTTTTATATATATATATATATATATATATATATATATATTGTTTTTGTTGTTTTCTCGAAACAATGTTCTATTGTTTTTGTGTTTTTCTCAAAACAATTTTCTATTGTTTTTGTGTTTTGTGAAACAATTTTCTATTGTTTTTATGTTTTCTCAAAACAATTTCTATTGTTTTTGTGTTTTGTGTGAAACAATTTTCTATTGTTTTTGTGTTTTCTGAAACAATTTTCTATTGTTTTTGTGTTTTGTGAAACAATTTTCTATTGTTTTTGTGTTTTGTGAAACAATTTTCTATTGTTTTTGTTTTGTGTTTTCTATTGTTTTTGTTTTAAACAATTTTTCCAAAGCTATGTGCGAGTAACCAAGAAAGCATGGATGCCCCGGCGTTAGGTGGGGAATATACAAGGGCAGAAGCCACGCGCTTATGAACAAGAAGGTGAAGTCGTTGAGTTGCCCCCAGCGTAAGATGGGAAATAACGAAAGACCACGTCCCTTACAGACGAATAGAAGAAGGCAAAGCCGGATCAAGGCTGGACTAGATGGTGTGCACAAGGAAACTCGAAGGTAGAACCAGGTCCAGGACAAAGACAACTACCCTTCTAATACAGAATGCTTGTGAACAACGAATCCTCCCAGGCGCCGGAAACCGGTTTTCACCCAAGGACTTGTCCAAAGTGCCACAATTGCGTGGTTTTCACTAGTGGACGACCTGTTTTCTCTTTTTCTTTTTTTTTTTGATGTTTTTGATTTTTTTTTTTTTTTTTTTTTTTTTTTTTTTTTTTTTTTTTTGTTTTTATTTTTTGTGATTTTTATGACTTTCTTGTGCCATGTTTAGGCATAAAACCTCTTAAGATGCATGGAATTCATGGGCTCCCGGAGCTCATCACCATTGGGGTGAGCCAACTTGTATGCCCCTGTGCCATACTTGGCAACTATGACATAGGGTCCTAACCAGTGTGGTTCGAACTTCCCTTTCTTTTCTCGCTCTGCTCTGGTGTTGAACTGGTTCTCCTTCATAACTAAATCACCCACCTCAAGCGGCGAGGATGATTCTCTTGTTGTAGTTGCGGGAGATTCTGTGTTGATATACTTTCAGGTGATTAAGAGCGCGAATGCGCCTCTCATCCAGGAGCTCTAACTCAGCCAATCTTGCCACTCGGTAATCTTCATCCTTATCCAAATAGTCCCGAAGAGAAATTCGTAGGGATGGGAGTTCAATCTCTAAAGGGATGATAGATTCTGTCCCGAACACGAGGGAATATGGCGTCGCACCCATAGGAGTGCGAATTGATGTTCGGTAGGCCCAGAGAACTTGGGTGGATTTGTAGGTGCCAGTTTCGACCAGTTTTGCTAACCATCTTCTCCATTATCCTTACCAAAGTCTTGTTTGTTGCCTCAGCTTGTCCATTACCCTGAGGGTAATATGGCGTGGACCATTTCAATCTGATTTGGAACCGTTGGCAAAGACCTTTCACAGTTTTGTTCTTAAATGACTTCCCATTATCTGTGACAATGGCTGCAGGGATACCATATCGGCAAATAATGTGATTCATGATGAATTTAGAAATCTGTGCTCCTGTGACATAGGTTAAAGGGACAGCCTCCACCCATTTTGTGAAGTATTCTGTAGCTGTGATGATATGTGTATGACCATCAGATGAGGTAGGAGTAAGCTTCCCTATTAGATCAAGTCCCCACTTGGAGAATGGCCACGGGGTAGTGATTGGTTGCAATGGTTGCGATGGAGCATGGATGAAATTTCCATACTTTTGGCATAGCACACATTTTCTAACATAATTACAACAATCAGTTTCCATGGTGGGCCAATAGTAACCTACTCTTAACAGTTTCTTAGCCAAGACCATTCCGTTTGTATGTGCTCCGCATACTCCTTCGTGTACTTCTTTAATTGCCTGGATTGACTCCGACACATCCAGACAACGTAACAGATTCCCATCGTAGCCACGACGATAAAGTGTACCTCCTAACAGGGTGTAACGGGCTATTTGGCGAATTAGGCTCTGCTTTTCAGAGCGGGAGATTTCGGGAGGGAATGTACTGTCCTTAAGATAGGTGAAAATGGGTTCATACCATGGTGAATGGGGACCAACAACCTCACAAGCCAAGCAAGATTCTGGCATGTCATACGCGGGCTGGCGTAGATTTTCTACGAAGAATGGCATATCATTGTTCCCTGGCGGAATACGAAGCATAGATCCCACCGTTGCCATAGCATCTGCCGATCTATTACTGCTCTTGGGATTTGCTCAAGGTAATGCACACAAAATACTCCTTGAGTTTCCACCAACTTCTTATAAGGTATGAGCTTGTCATCCTTAACTTTATACTCATCATTAACTTTGTTTGATGATTAGGCATGTGAATCACCTACAACCTTCACATGTTGAATATTCCACTTGATGGCTAGCTTCATCCTGCAATGAGTGCTTCATATTCCATGATGTTGTTTGTGCGAGGAAGGCCGGGCGGAAAGCTTTGTGGTATAGGATCACTGAAGGAGTAATAAGGACCACTCCTGCACTTTGAACCATGAAACGTAAAAGATCCATCAAAATGTATACTACCATACGATAGATTCTTCAATGTAGAGCAAAGATGCATCTGCGAGATCCGAGACTCAAAGGTTACATGCTTTGCAAAGGTGCTTCCATTAGGTTGGTCGGCAAGTACTTGTCCTTTAATTGATTTTTGATGGACAAATTCTATATCAAACTCACTTTGAGTAGAATGATCCAATTAGCCATTCTACACCGTGAGGGTGGGTTTGGACAACAAATACTTGAGTGGGTCGACCTTGGATATGAGCTTGGTCTTAGTATTTAGCGAGGTAATGGTGAAGTTTACGAAAGGTAAAAACAACGGCCAAGCAAGCCTTCTCAATCTAGGATAATTACATTCATAGGCGATGAGGGTGCGACTCAGATAGTACACTGCTTTCTCTTTATGGCTAAGGTCATATTGGGTGAGCAGTGCACCAATAGCATATTGCGTAGCGGAAATATAGAGCAAAAGTGGTTCTCCCGGAGTGGGAGGCATGAGGACAGGTGGATTAGCCAGGTACTGTTTAAGCAAAGCAAAGGCTTGTTGTTGCTCAGGTCCCAAATGAAAGTGATGTCCTTCTTAAGCAAATGAGTGAATGAGTGACATTTATCTGCAAGCTGGGAGATAAAGCGGCGAATGGCTTGAATTTTCCCTTGCAAGCTACGCAGTTGCTTGATATTCTCAGGTGGAGGCATTTCTGTGATGGCAGATACTTTAGCAGGGTCTACCTCAATACCTCGTCTTGACACGATGAAGCCTAATAGTTTCCCAGATAGCACACCAAAGACACACTTCTTTGGATTTAGCTTGACTTTGTATTCACGTAGGCGTTCAAAGATACGCCGCAAAATGATAGGATGTTCCTCTCTTGTTTTGGACTTTCCCAGGATGTCGTCTACATAGTCTTCCATGATGTCATGAATCATATCGTGAAATATTCTTGTCATGGCATGGCCCGATAAGTTGCTCCCATTCTTAAGGCCGAATGGCATCACACGATAACGAAGGTGCCCCAAGGAGTTGTGAAAGTTGTTTTGTGTTGGTCTTCCTCAGCGATCTTAATTTGATTATAACCCGAAAAGCCATCCATAAGTGATAGCATTTCATACCCTGCGGTTGAGTCAACAATCATGTCAATGTTGGGCAACGGAAAGTCATCTTTAGGGCAAGCTTTATTGATGTCCCTAAAATCTGTGCAAATTCGGATACCAATAGGTTTCTTCTGGACAGGAACAATGTTCGATATCCATTCAGAATAATCAATTGGCCTGATGAATCCTGCTGCAAGCAACCTTTCCAACTCTTCTTTAACTAACAAGGCCACTCTTGGGTGCATCTTTCGAAGCTTCTGTTTGATAGGCTTAGCGTCTGCGTGCACAACCAAGTTATGCACGACCAAAGTTGGATCTAAGCCGGGCATGTCTTTGTAAGACCATGCGAACACATCAATAAACTCTCGCAGTAGCATAGTGAACGTCTTTTGTTCTCTGGCTGAGAGTGATGCTCCCAATTTTACTATCTTGGGATCTTCTTCAGTACCAATATTAACATCAATGGTTTCTTGACTAACAATTTTGATAAATCCTCCATACGCGTGGGATCGGGAGGTAGGTTGAGATCTTCATCCAAGGATGTCTCTACGAGATTTTTCATCCTTGGCGTGGTCACTTTGTTTGTCCTTTGATTTTCTTATTTGTTTGTCGACCAATGCCTCAAAGAGGTTTTCAGCTGTGTGACTTGGACTTTGATTTTTGCCAGGGCTTTTCTTTAGAACTCTTGCCCTCGCTTTTCTTTAAATTTTGCTGACCACGAAGTTCAGCCTCCTCGCCGAAGTAGGCGCAGGTGTCTAAGTCGATAAAGAAACCCTTCTTGTGATCTCCAATGGGAATTGTATCCCTTATGCCCATGAACTCTGCAATAGCCTCGTCATTCTCGAATAAATCTAGTGGCACGTGACGTTGTTGGTCCCATTCAAAAGGGAGGGGTATCTGAGGTCAAGGGTTGGTTCAGTGGGGGTGATGGTTAGGACAACATTATTCATGAAAAGGTTCGTGGAGGCCAGATCCTCATATTGGCTACAATGGGAATCCGTATCATTGTCTAGATAATCGGAGCTATCCTCATGCTCAGAACAAGTCGCATCTTGATCGTTGGGGTGTGCTCCATAAGGGCGAATCCCAATGCCATATCTTTCTGTTTTGAAATGTGGAAGAGGGACTGGTTCTCTTTGTCCTTGTTCATTCCTCCCACATCCTAGGCCTTTGTAGCCCATGGAGTACATCATTCTGCTAGATTTTTCATATTCCGGGGTTTGATAACAAGATGGCTGAGTGTCCTCAGGGACCCAAGTAGTAGGTGGATCAAGTAATTTTTCCTCAGCTAACAAGCCTCCAGGTAGGAACGACCCAATAGTATGTTCCTCTCTAGGTCTCCTGAAGCGGTAGTTGGGTCGACCTCTAGTCTTGGGCGACAAGGAGAGTTAGAAACCAAGAGCGCTTGTTGTACATTATACTCCCCATGCCATATTCTAGAATTTTCATCTCCGATGAATTAAATGGAGATGTTGAAGTAGATGCCCCATGAGTGCAAGAACTAAGAGAATTTGAATCTACTCGAGATTCCATGGCCTCGAGAATGAAGAGGGACAGCTATATCGTGGAGGGACATGCATATGTACCCTTTCGTGCAAAGCTATTAAGAGCTCTACAATGAGCGAAAGGGCTCGAGTCTCACAGGTATTGTTCTTGTATGTCCCTCATGCTTGACTTGATGCATTGATGAAATGTTGATGGCATTGCTTGCATGGCATGGATCCATGGTCGGCCTAGAAGCATATTATATGGAAGTTCCAAGTCTAAGGCGTGAAACTTTGTCGATGGCAAGTGGGGCCCACCTCCATTGGCGCGTAATGGTGCTGCTTGACTCTCTTTCCGCGTTGTCGTATGCGGTGATAGTGATGATATGGGACTCAAGATCTTCCTCTGTATGTCCCGATTGTTTGACCAACTTAAGCGTGCGAGATATTCATCACGATCCATTGTCCACTGAAGCACCCGTTTGATTTTCTGCGGGTGACTACCTCAATGTATAAGGGAAGATTATGTGTAGGATTCTCGGTAGGGACCTCCCTATGGTTGAAAGTGAGATGCTCACTGGTGCAATATTTGCCACCGCGGCTTGAAGGTATGCGGGATCGACTTCTAAAGGCACTCCAGGCCACTGAAGAGTTTGATACAAAATTTCCTTATGCACATTGGATATCTTGAGAAGATCTAAGATCGAGATCTTAGCGGTGTCTTCTCAAGTTGTTCTAAAGGTTATATTTACCGGTTTGCGGGGTCAGTCGAGAGAGGGTTACGGAATCACGAGGCGGGCACGCCTTGTTACCTTGTGCGATCCTTTCCCTTGATCCGGATGGTATTGACACGGTCGATGGGGGGCGAGCGAATACATCCGATAAGTGAATCGTAATGATTGTTATCTCTCTTGGTATACAAGTAATTCGTGGCTTTATAGGTTTGGGATGACTCTCCCGATCCGGTTTTCCTTTTCCGACTTATCATGCTTGGGAATGGTTCCTTATAAATCCCCATTTTCTCGTTAGGTGTTTGCATGTGGCTAGGGTTATCCACCTCTATCTCCCCGTTGTCAATGAGGTCTTGAATATAGTGGCGAAGTCACAAACATTTGTCTGTTTTATGACCTTTAACGCGATGCATTTCGCAGTATTCATGCTCCTTATACCATGAAGGTTTAGGAGCGTTGTCATCGAACGGTTGTGTTGTAGGATAGGTCATCATGTGGGCCGCATCCAATTGTTTTAGTATGACAGACAACGGCTCATTGAGGGAGGTGAATGTTCTTCGCTTTGGTGGTGGTTGAATTGGGCCCTTGGTCAGTTTAAAAGGTTGACTGGTTTGGACCGTTTGAACACGTTTGGAATCAGTGATTCCGTCTCCCACCACGTTTTTGTTTTTGTTAAAGATCTTTGGCTTTTCAGCGGGTTTGACACTTTGGTTGTCTTTAGATTGGGTTTTGAGGGTGCCTTTGGCAATGAGAGCCTTTTCTATTTGAATCCCTTTCTCGATAACCTCCTCAAAGGTGCGGACACAATGCATTTGGAGGTGGAAAGCTATATCTGGGTTGAGATTAGGGACGAAAATATTGACTAGCTGCTTCTCAGGGAAAGCGCAAGGGAAGCGACTAGCTATCCCTCTCCATCGTTGGAGGAAGCTGGCGAAGGTCTCATTTGGGCGTTGTTTTGTGCTGCACAAGTCTGCCATGGTGACGTCACTCTCTATGTTATATGAGAAATGACGCATGAATCTTTCCGCCAATTCTGGCCAGGTGAAAATTGATCCTCGTGGCAAGCGCGTAAACCATTCTAATGCTTGACCTCCGAGACTCTTAGGAAAAATCGATGAGGTAATTATCACTATAAGACACCTCTTGACATGCCATGTAGAAATCTTTAACATGATCCCTTGGGTCTCCCTTTCCTTTGTATTTGTCGAACTTTGGCATATCAAATTTCTTTGGAAAGGGTTGAAGGGTCATTGTCTTGTCAAAAGGATAGGGGCATAGTTCTTCGTATTGGTATTTCCTAATACTCCCTATATTGCTTTCTTGTATGCTCATGAAGCGTTGCTTTCATAGATTGTACTTCTTGTGCGAGCAATTGTTCTTTAGTGGGAGAAACGGGGATGTGTACATGATGATACCACTGTGTCTTCTTCTCCTTGGTTTTCTCGATGGAGTTCGTGGATCCTAAACTTAGGCTTTGACTTTTGAACGTTCTTGTTTGTGTCTTTATGTACTTGGAAAGTAAGCAAAGCTAGTTGTCGGCTTAAGTTACTGAGTTGTTGTTGGATTGTGACTTGGTTTGTGTCTTCTTCTTCTAAAGGTTCCTCCTCTTCGTATTGTGGAGGTTCTTCCCTGTCTCATGTTCTATCTTGTTTCTTCGTGGCACTTTGATGAGGGGTATTCTATGCCCTACCACTTTATCATTTTCTACATAAGAAGTGGAAGCATGTCCGTTGTTAAAATATCTTCCATATTGATAAGGGGGTGTTCCTCCTTAGTAGTGTCATTTGTTTGTAGTATTGGTTCCTTCTCAATGGGCAATTTGGCCCCTAATTCCATGACCCGTGCCAAAACTCTATCTTTGTTTCTAAGGAGAAACTCATCTAGTAGAGTGGGGTCAAAATCAAAGTCTGCGTGTGGTGATTCTAATTCATTTCCACTATGATCGACCATCTCTTCTATTTCCTTTTCTGCAGAAAATAGTGGTCCTAGATCGTGTCCGATAAATGGGTTTGACCCTTGTCTGTTAGAGGTTTCCCAAGCTTGCGCCTGTTGTTCCTCATATGTTTGTTTCTTTAACCCTAGACGCGTCTTAGGAGCCATGTTTTCGTGATAAGTTTCACTAAGGTAAGTTGTAGATTTGTTCAAAATTCAATGACTACCCCTAAGTGAAACACAAGATGTACGTGTTAAGAGTAAATTAACAGTGTGAGAATACCAATGTGATAGAATGATAAAGTCACCAATGAAACAATCGTTTGGTATCAAAACTTAATCAAATGAAGTACCTCTGATTACGTTTTAAAGTAATTTACGACGCTTGGATGATTAACAAGATGTCTCCACTTATGCCAAGTTCAAAGGAATGAACAAAACGTAAGTAAATACATGAAGTTAAATGTGATCTCCCAATCAAGATATACGATGAGCAAGCTCAAGTCGATTAAGACCTATATCTCAAAAGTGTCAATTACGATTTGTGAATGACACAACAATATCACCAAGATATGTTAACCCACTTTGCGAAAAGTGGAGTATTGATATCGAGGTGTTATTGATATAACACGCACAAATGGTAGTTCTAACACCTTTTGAAATCGAGGTAATAATAAAACTGAACAAAAAAAAAAGCTCAAAGTATAGCTAGGAATAGTTAAGAATGTGTGCAGTGTAACCGTACAATATAGGTATTTATGTCGAGTTTACAAGAAACAAGACGTAAATATCGAAATTGTAATGATACGAGACAAACAAACTAACTCCTCTTATGGAAGTCATGGTGATGAACCACGCCTAACTTCTGATGACGATCTTGGCGTGGGTATCAAGATCACAATGGCTACGAATGACGTGAAAACGCCTCCACTCACTTTAGACGTTTAACTAACTTGACCCATGAAACATGGATGGGCGTAAACGGACATAAAAGTGAGAGAAACGATCGAATGGCAACACAAAGGTAATCACACCTCTTTTGATCAACAAAGTGTCAAAAGAATATGAAGAAATAAATCAAGAAAAAATGACAAAAATGCTAGTCTTACTTGGCGAGTTTCGCCTTGCCTAAGGCAAGTAAAAACTAGGCGAAAGTAATACGTCACACGTTTCTCAAAAAGAAGGTTCACAACTCAACACTTTGTTTTAAAGTGGTCAAAGTGGGCTCTGGCCAAAGTATATTCTCTAGGTGGTTCTCTCGCCTAGGTGTTACAAAGTTGCCACGGCGGCGCGATTTACCCAAAAAGTCACAGACTAGTTTGGGAGTATCTCGGCTTTACTTTACCCCCTTGAGAATAGTAGGCAACTAGTGCGTCTCGTGTACTATCATTTGGGGTCGCCACAATGGACAACTTGTAACTCTATCTCACAAAGGAATCACTAGTCAAGTAGGTAGTGCGGAGCACTTCCCGTTTCATCCACAAGGTTCCCTCTTGCGTGGACTACTTTGGGGTTCCTGGAACCACCCCCATTGTTGTAGCTTAAGGCGTTATGCCAAAGGGGTTATGTTCCAGTTGAGCGGAGAGGGACGTACCCTTTTCTGAAACCTGCAATATAATGTTTTGAATATGTTGTTCTTTTTATCTTGTTTAATTAGGTGTGGTTTGCTTGAACACCTTTTGGCAACCTGTATAACAACTGTATTAGTAGTTTTTGATTTCGTTTTGATTCCTCCTTTCTTTGACAAGCGTTTTTAGGTCCTGCACTCAAGCGTTAGTAGTTCTCCAAGAAAATCACATTATTTAAAAGAGGATTAAAAGTTGCTTTTGATTCTCAAGATCATCCAAGGATGCAAGAGAAGAGCATACACAACAAATAATCCAACTAAAAAGTAAATAAAATCTTTTCAATCAATGAACCATACAAAATTTTTGATAAATGTTCATTCCCTTAAACCAAAAGTGAAAGATGAAGTTTCCAATTTACCAAATGTTATAAAATGAAGACTAAAGTTGCTTTTGATTCTCAAGATCACCCTAAGGTGCAAGAGAAGAGCATACACAAACTTTATCCCAACTATATAGAAATGGAAAACTTCAAATCAAAGGACCGTTGAAAAATGCTTTGTAAAAGGTTCATTCCCTTAAGCAAAATGAATAATTAAATTTCCAAGTTTAATCCCAATGTTAAAAAGATATAGATCAAAGTTGTTTTTGATTCTCAAGATCACCAAAAGGTGCAAGAGAAGAGCATACACATGCTTTGATCTAAATCGAGTAAGCATGGAAATACAACATTCATCAAAACATTAGACATGTTAGAAAATGACCAGTTTTAAAATAACAGAAAAACCTACAACTTTTGTAAGTGTAAATCCAAATTTATGTTTTCATTGCATAGTTAACTTCAATACCTTTCCAACGCAAAAAATGGAGTCATTTCGAGTTCGGGAGCAAAAGTTATGGCCTTCGGAAGATGGGTTACGCATATGCTCTTATGCTCATGGGTATGCACTTGACATGCACTTAAAAAATGTCAAAAAAACGTCCCTTAATATGCAAAATGGGCAAATTTTTCCAACCAAGATTCAATTTTGACAACAACCCATCACATTAATATATGAATAGAAGACTCAATGCTATCAAACATTAACATACATGCTCAAGAATTTAAGATTTTCAAGAAATTGACAAAACTAGCATGTAGAATGATGAAAAAGTAAGCTCTAAAAATGAAAACATGATGAAATCTTGAAATTTTCTCACCAACATTAAATTTTGACAGCAACCCACCACATTAATATGTAAATAGAAGACTCAGCACTATCAAACACTAACCTACATGCTCAAGAATTGAAAATTTTCAAGAAATTGACAAAACTAGCATGTAAAATGTTGAAAAAGTAAGCTTAAAAAATGAAAACATGATGAAATCTTGAAATTTTCTCACCAAGATTAAATTTTGACAGCAACCCACCACATTAATATGTAAATAGAAGACTCAGCACTATCAAACACTAACCTACATGCTCAAGAATTTAAAATCTTCAAGAAATTGACAAAACTAGCATGTAGAATGTTGAAAAAGTAAGCTCTAAAAATGAAAACATGGAGAAATCTTGAAATTTTCCCCTCAATTCCAATTTTGACAGCACTTCACCTCCTTCATACCTACAAGGAAGACCCAACACATGCAAACTCAACAAAACATGTTAAAAAAAACAAGTTAGATCAACATGTGTAAAAGAGGGTTAGTAACCAAAAATAAAACTTAACTACAAAAACTTGAAATTAAGTGCAAAGGACAATGGAGTAAGTCCCACCAGGTCGTGCCAAATGTGTGCATGTATAATTTTCTTAATGCTAAATCAAATGAAGCAAGAACTACCACCTAAAATAGTTCTACAATTTAGCTAAAACAAAGCATAAACACCATCATGATAAGAATTAAACAAGGGTTAGATCTTTAGCATTCATCAATACAAACTTTGAAACTAACAATGCTAAATATCTAAACTCCTCTATTCTCTAACAACAAATAAATGAATGGACCTAAGTAAGCTCCATGGCTATCAAAATAGTTGTCCTTAATGCTCCAAGAACCTAGGAATGGGGGCTAATCAAAGTTGGACTCTGAAGACCCTTTTGACACCTCCCATATGACCCAAGCACTTTAAGAAAGAGGCTTAACTCTTCAAGATGATGAACTCTCAAAAGGGCAAGGTGCAAGCTCTTAGTCTCTTTGCTATATGCTTTGCATTTACTCTCTTAGAAAGTTTAGGTGTAAGTAAAAAGGTAGGTGGAGGGCTCTTTATATAGCCCCGAAGGATAAAGGATTCAACACATTCTCATGAATGTGGGATAAAGGTAAAACATGATTAGGAATGGATAAGGTTGCTTTATTAAAGGTAACCTTACTTTAGAAGGGTTTAATACATGTTTAACAAGTCATGGGAGTTGGGGGTATTTTAATTAATCAAAGGTGATTAATTAATAGGTAGGTGTAAGCTTATAGAAGCCAATTAGAGGAATATTAGTGTGATTTAGGCTATTATAAGGGGATTAAATCAATTAAATATTGATTTATTGGTTAAATGGAAGGAAAACTAATTAATTAATAATAATTAATTAGTCTAGGTAGAAGGGTGATTTATTAACGGGTCGTTAATTAGGTATTTGTTGGATAGGCGTTAATTAGGGTATTTGTTGGATAAGAAAGGGGATAATTAGCACAATTTAAGTATTAATTAATTATAGCTTAGTGTAATTAATTAATGATGATATGAGGGAAAATGAGTGCCTTTGATCAAATACCGTGATATGTCGTTGATTTTAATGATGAAATCATGCAAGATAAGTAATGAGAATCAATGAAAGGCTAAGGAAGTTTGGACTTATATATATTTATAAGTATGATCAAGTTTTGGTTGTGGCCTTACTTGAATTTGGATCTTATTATGACTGATTGTAATAAGAAGTAACTCAATTGATAGGTTGTATTAAAGATTATACAAGATTATATCCTAAGCTATGAAGTATAATTTTTCTTAATTCATATAAGTTATTACAGTTTATAACTTGAAGGTATTTGATGAAAAGGAATATACCTTGTTCAGGTATTAATGGACTAACAAGAAATACATTGATTGGAGAAGTCATGTTTATGAACTTCTACGGACTAGATATAATGATACAGTGATATATGTAAGGGCTTATAAGGCTATAACATTATTTTTACAGTTTTGACTCTTCTTGAGTTATTGGTAGTTAGTTATGATTGTATGGATTTAATGGTTATTCCCTATTATATAGTCCAACAAATACAATGTAAAACTATTGTTAATGCCTTCCTTACACCCTCTTAACGGGATATGATGAGAAAATAATCTTCTTGTTGAGTAGAGTGGACTCTTTACTGATATTAAAAAGGGAAAAACTAGATTTAAGAATCATTGCTAGAAGCAACTCAAGCAAATAAAATTTGCATAAGGAAAAGGAACATCAAAAAAGGAAAATGTTTTCCTAGGATAAGTTTTCCTTACATAGCTTGATTTGACTATGTGTAGCATATATTAAATAATATTGCATGTGTGGATCGGTTGTAATTGATATATATATATATATATATATATATATATATATATATCATGTAGATACTATGTGAAATTTTTTCTTATTGACAAACTGATACAACCAATAAATTTGTAGTAGATGGATTAAAAACTGGAAAAACAAGAAGTTAATGAAACAAAATAGCTATAAGACCGTGGGAAATGTAGAAAATCAGCGGTTCATTGTTTGTTTTAGATTATAAAACTTGTTCCAATTGTTTCTGTGTATATTATAGTTATAGAATGATATGATTGGCTATAAGGATAAGATCATGATTGAATTTCTAACTGAATGACTGATTTTCCATTTTTAGGCTGCTAAAAGCCAATAAATATGAATTTCATTTCTAAATTTTTTTGTAACTTAAATGGAAAATATTGCTTGGTTCTTCAAAGCATTATTGATATAACATGTATATGATTGTTTCGATTGTGACTATTGAGGAGAAATCATCGGGATGATTCATTAAGGGGGTAGGTATGTCATACCCCATGATTTCCATTTTTCATATTTGGTGATTGTGTCTAATTACTGGATGAATTTTGATGGCAAGACAATAACCCTTGATTACCTAGCTATGTGTATAGTTGCATGCATGGATGTATGTTCTAAGAAGGATATACACACATACATGTAATCACACATGCACCCATGCGATATCGCTTATTTCCTTTCAACCGTAATAAATTTGACATTCTCATATTATATTTGTTTATAGTAGCAACGTAAAGGATACTTACATTGATGAATATATAAATTTGGTAGTGCAGTGTAGTTATTTCTTTTTTGAACTTAATTGATTTATGTAAACATGGTTTTACATCATTTGCTAATGGCCACCTACCTTTCCGTAAAAGAAAATTTGATGTAAATTGATATCTTTCTTGATTGTTGTTTGTGATGATTGAATGTGATAACTTCAATTCTATATTGAGTAGTGACTTGTTAAGGATGACTGGAATTACTCATTGCTACAAAGTTTTATGTCAACAAGAAATAAGGTATTATGCAAAATGAATGACCCACTCTCGGGATGAAAGTTGTAAACCTTGTATGTAAATACTATATGAGTGATCTAGTTCATCAAGTATAAAAATATTATGTATGGTTCAGCTGTTCTTTGATCACCATTATTTTCTAGTGGTTCAAGTGATATTTATATTCCATTCAACTATCGTTTAGTTGAGAAAAGATGAACTTGTAAATGAAGACTGTGGTATCTCTTAACTGTTGTGTGAAAGTTGGGTTGGCAATTGATAGTGTTAGCTTAAATATTACTAAACCTAAAATGGAAACATTTTATTCTTATTTAAATTATTGGTCAACCAAGACCGCTAAGTGAATTTTTTATTCTTGGCTTATTTCAATATGTAAACAGATACTTGAACTTTAATTGGTATATAAGACATGCAAGTTTTGGGTGAGGTTGATGAATTAATGTAAAGGTAAAATTAGTCATTAAGGACCCAAGAATTATGGAGAACCATGTTTCGAATAATCCTTGACTTGCAAAGACTTCATGCATGCCATAATTGGTAGAAATTTAAGTTTTAAATGGAGACATAGTCATCATGCAAGTATACTTGACTTAGAATATTTTTATCCATGATGAAAATTGACTAAGCATTAGTTATTATTGGATTTCACCATGCAAATAAAGGAAGTATTTTATATTTAAAATCCTGCTAATTTTGGAGGATAGCATTAGCGGTGGTGGGGTAGTTTCAAAATTGCCAACAATGCACTTTATTTTTAAATGCATTAAGTGTGCATTTAATTCCGTAGGACTTATGAAGATTCTTAGATAAGCTAACCACATACATACCATATGGTCATTTTGGTTTTGGTTTGAGAAGCTAAGTGGAGAGGTGGTTAATTATAGTTGAACTCTGTGAATTTTTGAGAATAGAATCAAGCTCACGCCCCATCCTTTTTGCATGCAAGTTTAGAATTTGTTGCGAGATCTTTGACTGGTGCTAAATAAAATTTTTGGGATTTTTTTGGGGTGCTATGAATAGATTTCGGTCACGATTTAGGAAGAAATTGGGAGATGATTCACTGGAAGTGCTACTTGTGCCTAGAACAAATTGAAGAAGAAATTGCTAACATTTTATAGGAATTATAAACCTTTTCCTTTTCTCTAATAGTTTATTCCATTGCACTTTTATGTAAATGAAATTCCTAGAAAAGAGAATTTTAAAATGTTAAAATATTGGGTTTCATGGTTTGTTTGAGAATGAAATCCGAACTGAATCGAATTGTAAAAAAATTATGGTGTGAGCGAACGATTGTTTCTACCATGTAAGGGTTTCATGAATCTTCACCGGTTATTTTATTATTTGATTATAGGTTGTATGTGATTGCAAATCTGGGATTTACCCAGAGGATTATGAAAGGGTAGTTTCGTGACTTTATCAAATTTGATAACAACGATATCTTGTAAAAAAAGTTGTTTACTATTAGTCTATTTCTTGGTTTTCTTTTCCTGAAAACATGTATGAAAATTACTAAGGAACTGGGATAAAACCATTTGGTTGTGATGTAAACATTGTGGTATTACATATCATAATAAGGGACACAAATGGGGTCAATTTGTGTTATTTATTTCCTATCAATGTACCCAGTTTTGGGGAAAACTAGGTAATGCCCTAGACACCCTTTTCTTGTAGTCACCATTTCAGTTAATCATGGCCAGCTCTCTATCATAGCCGTGGGAGGTAATCTCCAAGTTTAGCTACATGAGCTGACAAGGTATGAATTTTATTATATGTTTTGAGTGTTTAAAGATGAAGATAAATACATAAGGAACCAAAACCATGATTCAGTTATAGATTGATTAGGAGCTTGTCGTCCCGAGCCTTGTATCGCAAATTTTAAGATCTTTATGTAAATAATAGATCACAGAGATAATTCTCTCTCAGTGTAACAGGAAAAAGGACAGAGCTATAACTTCCTGCGCTAACCATCCGGATGGACTGGAATTGTGTTTTAGGAATGTGCTCTCATAATTCTAATTTGGCTTAAAAAGAAGACATAAGTAGGGAATAGCGGTTATGGTGCCTTGGTAGAGAAAGTTTATGAACTTCTCTGGGTTAATGAGAAACTAAATCAACCCCTTCTTGACTGAAGTATCATTCTGAGCTATATGAATGTGTATTATCACTATGGGAATCTAGTCCCTGATACAGTATCTATCTTTATATAATTTTGTAATATACTTACCATAACATTAAAACTATTATTAGTAGTTGTCAAACCAATTGTATTGAGTTTCATGGCTATAAGTAGAGAGATACTTTCAGAT
This sequence comes from Taxus wallichiana var. yunnanensis, assembly GCA_018340775.1. NCBI lineage: Eukaryota > Viridiplantae > Streptophyta > Pinopsida > Cupressales > Taxaceae > Taxus > Taxus wallichiana. The sequence continues at coordinate 266,235,536 of CM031236.1, forward strand.
GACTAAGTGTATAAGCACCTTTCCTAAAACTAAATAACCTAGTTCATAAAATGCTTCTTGAAATTGATAAGTATTTAGTGGTTGTCCGCTAGTGGTTAGTTAAAGTGGCAATAAAAACCATTTAGCTAGAAATGGTTGAAATAAGTAAATTTGTACTTACTTGTACTTGTACAAGGATAGTAGAGAAAGTTAGGAAATAAGTAAATTTGTACCTGTATGAGATACTTGAACAATATAGAAAGGTAAACATAGTAATTTCAAAGACCTAAGCTAATAATGTATGGAAAAGGTAAGCTGAATGGATTTGGTGTTTAGCCTCTAATAGCTAAATTTTAGTAAGTTGATAAGTTGTTTGAAGAAGGTATAATTGTATGGTTATGTTGTTATTACTAACTTGTCTTCTTATGTGGATTATATGAATTATTGCAATGCAAATTTTCATTTACTTAAATGATCAATGGCATAAACCATTAGACATGGGAAAAAGGGTTGTCATGCTCGGTTCGTATGACTGACAGGTGCTAACATGTTTTGCAGATGAAGCTCCGTAAGATGGAAAGAAGATCAAAGTTGAAAAGTTATCATTTTGATTGACTATACTACTTCATTGTAAATTATTGAATTATCACTTTTTTGTCATGTTATTGCAAAGGGCATAAATTAGATACTCAGATGTATTTGTTCAAAAGTGAATCAATGAAAGATGAGTATTTTGATCTCTACAAAGTCTTGTTGTTTAAGCTATGTAAATGAATGAAATAAAAGGCTGCAGTTAATGAAAGGAATTCAAAGGAATGTGTATTGACTTGACCCTTTATCACTGTCATCATGTTGAGATTTTAGTAAACAAATTAGTATGCCAGTGTGGTAGTACTAATTAGAATACTTTATGATTATACATTTGTCTATAAAATAGTATGATGTAATAATTATGGACAAAACTTAAGGATATTTGTAATACGAGATATGTATTGCCAAATTAAGTAGTGAATTGACCAATATAGAATTGAAAAATGTAATATTATAATTTTAATGAGGAAGTTGTATATTGCTGGTAATAGAAATTATATCATATTAAAGATTTAATATAAGACATGATGTGATTAAACATTCATGAGCTAAAGTGTTATGTGGGATGAAGTTTACTTCATTGGTATGATTACTGATTAACTGTTAGTATTACTATAATAAAATGGATCAGTTAATGATCAAAGGAAAAATAATTCCAATGCGATTATGAGGATGTCAACCTTGTATTTGTTTATCCCTCTCAAAGTCCTCTAGAAGGACATTGTTATGTACTAAAAATATTAAGTATCATATTTATTTGTAAGCCCCTTTTTTAATGGGCATCTGAATTTTGGGAATGTTGCAAATCAACATGCATGGGTAACTTGGGAATGCAAGGTTACCTAATCAATGAGTGGATACTATTCAAGGATTTAATGATATTGGGTTCTTTATAAGGGAAAAGACTAAAATGAATCATTAGGATCCTTGTGATAAAATTTACATGATCCAAATTAAAATAAAAGGAAGTACACCTTAAGGATGGGTAAGTCTTAAGTGTTGAAGCCTAAGGAAATACTACCATACTATGAGCTTATGGTAGGTATGAATCAATGACCTATTATAAGTATGCTCAATTGATATTCACAATTAAGCATAAAATAAGAAGGATGGTATACTTAAGATGAAAGGTTGGGTAACATCAAGAACATGAGAAATTCGAATAAGGAATGATACATACTCACACCTTTCAGCAATATGAGATTGCACCACCATTATTTATAATGAATATAGATATATGGTACCAATGTTTCCCTATGGTGAAATAGTTATATCATTGGCATAAAGAGAAACTACATTGGTATAAAGCATAGGCTTAATTGATTAAGCTAAGACAACATTAAATCTGCAATGCTGAACTTAAACAACTATTATTTTGATTTCCATTTATGGTTGTCACTAACTTGCAATCTAGTGAGGTAATTAAGCTAGTTTGGAGGAACTAAATATTCTTGAATATAACCGAGATAAGACCTTGGTGGTGACTCATTCGAGGAGGAATAGTCATAAGACCTTAGAGGTGACTCATTCGAGGAGGAATAGTCACGAGACATAGGCTATCTTGTCTTGATTTAAATTTACATTAAAAACAAAAGAAAGATACCCTACTCCAATACAAAATGCTTAGTGAGCTAACTCACTATATCCACTACACAGTCATATCCCTTTAAAGATGGTTGTCATTATTTGGATATTGCTGCTTAGTAGTTGTGTAGAGTTTCCTCATAAAGAGTCTAGATTGCAGCAAGTAATTACAATAAGTACAAACCTTGATAGAGTTACAAACACATATTTGACCTCCTAAGTACACACCCTTATATCAAATTATGATTTCTACGGGAAGGGATGTGTTCTAGTAACAAGGTGAATTGTTACGAAGACACTTACTTTACGATAAGCATCATAGGATGACATAAAGGTATGTAATCGCGTAGGTTAAACTGGATTTGTAACTTGTTCAAGACTTGTAGTTGTTTTCAGCATCTACATTTGTGAATCCATATAACTGAATAAGTCAATAAGGTGAAATGAAAAATTCCCTAATGACAAGTGCACCATAATGGAATTGAGCATGACATACATGACCCCGAAACTTTACGTAAAGTGGTGTAAGCTGCTTATTACACTCATCAAGATTTCACTATGATCTAAGTTGTGAGATGCCGATGGGAATTTTATGACAGAACCCGTAGACACTTAGATAGGACAAAGCTATGAGATTCCTATGGAATTCCTAGGTGGAACACAGGTAAACACTTAGATATATTCACTTAATTATCATATTCTCAGAAAGGAGAACTAGAAGGTACATTGATGTATGGGCTCGTATAGAGTGATGAGGGAGATCGAGTAGGTTTGATAATCTCTCATACAAATGCACATGGTTCATGAAAGTTATAAAAATGGATTGTATTAAGGTTTATGTTGTATTTAAATATATGGGTATTTAAATAAAGAAGCATAAAGTAAGATTATAAAAAAATATTGGATGTGAAGTAACAAAGTGGATGTTACAAAGTAATATTGATCTTGAACTCTGAGATATTGAATATTATGCATATGAAATTCAATATGCTTCATTCTATGATGTTGAATTGGATTATTTGTCAAGAATAATACCACTCTAACCACCACAAAGAAGAGGAATAATTCCTTCACTTCCATGTGCATCTCTTCCAACAACCTCTTCATTCACATGTCATAACTTTCTCTTCCCGAACTAGGACTACACTAAGGGTTTACAAATTTAGAATTTCTTATTTTGTTTGATATTTTGAATTCAAAATTGAAATGAAATTTCTAAATTTCTCATGAATATTTAACTGAATAATGAAATAAATAAATTTATCCTGAATTAAGTTACAACTACATCCATCTAACTGAGACTTAATATTTTTTATTTTTGCTAAATAATTTATCACTTTTTCATCTCCCTTCATGGGATTTGTCATAAGCTCTAAAATTAGTTTAATGATTTTGATAAACATGTACCTTCGTGCATCGATTCCAATTGAGTCCAAGCCTCACTCGGACTTTCTTGATTCTTGATATGAAGTAGAAAATCATCATGTATGCTTCACAAAATGATGGACATCACCTCTTATACTTTCTGTTGATATGCAATGATGTTTTCTAAATTTTCTTTTCTTTCGATCGGAGCCTTCTTAGTTCCATTAACAACTACCCATAATTTGCGAGCCATGAATTCTACCTTCAATCGAATCTTCCAAATGTTGTAATTATTCCCATTCAACATCTGAGATTTATCAATTGAAAATTGATTAGACCCCATTTTTGCGTAAATAAAATTAAATAATTAATGAGGATTTAAAAAGAGTTTAATAGAAACCCCCTTTTGTCGTTTAATCCTCGTAATCAAAAAAATGATTAGTTTATGCCAAAAAGGAGGTTTTGTCAATTTGATAGTCTATACACGAATGTATTAGTATAAAAAATAAATAAAAAAGTGAGTGATTTTTTTAAAGTTTTCTAACAAAATGACGATGATGACCTAGTAGTTGTGTTGCAAGAATATATCATTTTAAACAAAAAATAATTATATTTTTACTATTTTTCACAAAACTAAATAACTTTTACAATTAAAATTTTCAAAAAAACAAAATAATAGTTTACATATTTTCCGAATACAATAATGGTTTATATAAAAAAATTGGGAGCTCTTGCTCCTTATTGGTTTGAATCTCTATAAACTCAAATTTGATTTGTTCTAACCAATTCGGAGATTTTATATTTTAGATGACATTTCAATGTTAAACCAACATTATAAACTTACCACATTATTAACTTTGAGCCACTTAAACCAACATGTCAATTTATCATATTAATCACATTTCATTTTGTAATCTAACCAATGAATCTTATATATATTATCAATGTCATGCTAATGTACCTACCTCGGTGAGTTATTTCTCACATTGGATGAGTTCATTCTAATAAATGGCGAGTGCATTTAGGAAATTTCATACAAGCTGATGAGTTTTTTATTAGATGGGCTCATTATTGATTTGGTTTGGGTGAGTTCAATATTGGCGGTGTGAGCTCGTTTAAGTAGCTCGAGAGAGATACAATGTGCAATAGTGAATGTGGGCTATACTCCTCACTGTTCACTTTATAAATTGTGGGCCACATGTTCTACGTGGCATTACCAACACCACCACCCACATTAATCCCACCAGAATGGCTATGCCTTGGGCACCCACGTGGCAAGAAAAAGGGGAATCAACATTGCGTGGCCTAAGCCAAAAAAATCTCCCACCACCCGCCATCTTATAAAAACCTTGCGCATATAACCACACCCATGTGGGATTATTCTATTGGAATATAATTATTAAGTAGGCTAGACACCCATTAATTAATATGGATCCATCACCATTATATAGGTTAATATTTAATAAGATAAAATATTTATATTTCTATTATTAAATATGTTAACCTAGGTATATACTTTAGGTTAAAAATTTAATATCATGAAATGATTATATTTCTAATATTAAATATTATAAACCTAGGTGTATGTGTCAACATTTTTAGGTTGAAAAGGTGGGTCAGAGACATACCCGATCACCTTGTATAAATAGGACTTTAAGGTCCTCATTTGATATGTTCGTGAAATATATCAAAGGTAAAATAAGTTTACCCTTGTGATTAGGGTTTGAAGGAGGAGGTGGAAAATACTGGATGTAACTTTGGTTCTCTGATAGTAAAAGGTTATTTCAAGTGGTTTTTACCCTATTGGGGTTTTCCACTATACATACGGTGTTATTTGTGTTATTTGTGTTGAGTAAGTAATATTTTATTTATTTACATATAGTTTATGTGATGTAATGTTCATGTTAATTTATCATATAAATTAATTAAACCCGTAACTATGAATCCTCTAATTTTTAACATGGTAGTAGAGAAACTAAATTAAATAGGTTAGATGTAAAGTTAAGGTATTTAATCTATTTAATCTTTTTATGGGTTTTTCCAACCAGCCCGAAAGGGTATATAAATTAAGGGGCCCCTTCCTTCTTTTATTTTGTAACCTAATTTTAAAAAAAAGGTTTATATGTGTGCACATGTGAAAAATGCTCTGGATTCTTACCTGCACATGAAAACAATTTACCAGGACCAAGTAAGGGTTAAATATTTATATGAAATATTTCATTATGTTTCTATAGTTTCATATGTGTGCAGGTTGAATTATTTCGGGGGTAAATCCAAGAATTAATAATAGGTTAAAATAAAGGAGACAAGACTCATGAAAATAGTTTTTTTAATTGTTTCATTGGCGGTGAAATCTCTTGTCCCTTCACACATCTACTGGCATCTAAAAATATATATTAGGATTTTTCAATTTATTATATTGGTTGGTTTTTTTTTTGTCTTAAGGTATTTTATATATATATATTAATGATACTCCTAAAATTATTTCTTTCTATACTTTGCATTATACTCTTCCTCTAATTCTGAATGGATTCTAGATTTAGGTGCATCAAACCATATGACTGGTGTTTCAATTTTTTTTTGATATTGTGAAAATCAATGAACGTGTGTATCTTGGTGATAAATCATCTTTAGAAGCAATAGAGAAAGGAAAAGTAAAATTTGCTAATGGTATTTTGAATAACGTGTTATTTGTTCCTAATCTCAAAAAGAATCTTTTGTCATGTTCTCAATTAACTCATGATGGTTTTTAATTCAAATTTTGAAGGATACTAAGTATATCAAGGATAGTAATGATAATATAATAGCTCAAGGAATTCAAAGAAATGGTTTCTATATTTTTGATGAATTCACTTTTGCATCTTGTTTTGTATCTCAAAGTTTGAATAATTCAAAACTATCACATGAAAGATTAGAACATGTTAATTATCGAAGCTTATATGAAATGGATAAATATAATCTTGTGATAGGTTTTCTTGTGCTATCTTTTTCTCATGATGCGTCAGAAGGGTGTTTATGCTTGAAACAAATTTATAAACCCTTTCACTCACATCTTGAGGAAAATACCTCTTCCCCACTAGAACTTATTCATAGTGATGTTAGAGGACCTCTTGAAGTAGCTTCATTAAATGGTTATTTATATGATGTGAATTTTATTGATGATTTCACTATAATGATTTGGTCATATTTTCTTAAAAATAAATCTGATGTATTGGGAAATTTAAGGAATTTAAAGCATCTGTTGAAAACTCATCAAATTATAAAATTAAGAGACTTATAACAGATAATGGGGATGAATATGTTGAAAAGGAATTTGAAAAATTACGTATTGATTATGGTATTAAAAGGGAATTAAATTCTCCCCATTCTCCCTAATCTAATGGTGTTGCAGAACGAAAAAATAGGACTATTTTAGATATGGCTCGCACTATGCTTCATTTTACTTGGTCTTCCCAAATTTTTATGGGTAGAAGAAATGAACACAATAGTCTACATTCTAAATAGGGTTCCTACCAAAGCTATTCACCTTTTGAATCCCTTAGAAAAATGGTCAAATCAAAAACCTGATATCTCTCATTTAAAATTTTTGGTAGTCCTGCTTCTTTATACATTCCTAAAAAGAAAAGAAAAACTTGATGTGACTTATTTTTATTTTTTTTCATTGGATACAGTATTAACACTATAGGTCTAAGGATTTACAACAATGTAAAAAGGGAAATAACTCAAAACCACAATGTGTTTGTGTTGGAAGAAGGTTTCTATTCATTTGATAATGGTAATGATGTTCCTAACTCTATCAATATTTCTAATGATGGTTTTGATTCTAATAATGAAAATATAATAGATGGTCATGATGATGTTTCTTGTGTTAAAGATATATATGTTTCTAAAGAAACCAAAATGGGCTCAATCTATGTTAGAGAGTTCTAATCCTATTGACCTTAGGAAAATGACCAGAATCCATCATACCTACCTTGCATTAATGACCTTGTATGAACTTGAGCTACAAAATTTTGAAGAAGATTCTCAAGATGAGAAATGGATCAATGTAATGCAGGATAAATATAATTCCCTAATTCAAAATCAAACTTGGGAGTTGGTTCCTCCTCCTGAAAAAAGAAGTATTATAGGGTCTAGATGGTTATACAAAGTAAAATATAATGCTGATGGTAGTATTGAAAAACATAAATCTAGACTTGTTGTTAGAGGTTTCACTCAAAAACTTGATATTGATTATGTTGAGACATTTTCTCCTATAACTAAGATGAGTATTGTTAGGGCCTTTTTGCTATTGCTTCTCATTTTTGTGCAAAATCCACCAAATGGATGTGAAAAATATTTTTTGAATGGTGATTTAAAATAATAACTTTACATGTCTCAACCTAAAGGATTTGAAGAAAATGGTAAAGAAAAATATGTTTGTAAGTTGAAAAAATCCTTGTATGGTTTAAAACAAGCTCCTAGAGCTTGGTATGCAAAAATTAATTCCTTCTTTAACAGTTAAGTTTTGTTAATTTTTCTTATGACAATGATCTATTCACTAAGCAAGAAGGATCACATATTATCATTTTTGTATATATATTGATGATTTACTAATGATTGGTGATATTCTGATTGAATTTGTATAATTAAAAAAATTGAAACAATACTTTGAAATGAATGATTTAGGTCTCTTACATTATTATCTTAGCATGGTTGTATTTCAAGATAAACATTCTATTGTTTTTCTTAAGCACAAAAGATGCAACCACGATGTACTTGAAAAAGTTTAACATGATTGATTGTAAACCAATTTCTACTCCTGTGTAAGTTGGACTAAATCCTAAGCCTATATGTGAAAAATATGATCCTACTTTATATAGGAAGTTAATCTATATAGGAAGTTAGTCGATTGTTTGATTTATCTAACTATAACTAGACAAGATATTTCCTATGCAATAGGAATTGATTCAAGGTTTATGCAGGGAACCTTGATGAGATAATTGGAATCTTGTAAAAATAATTCTTAGATATATTAAGGGAACAATCAATTATGGGTTGCATTATAATAAGAATGAAAATTCTAACCTGTATGGATTTTGTGATTTTGATCATGTTGTTTATGTCTTGGATAGGAAATCTACTTCTGGTTATGTGTTTAAATTTTGTGTAGGTGCCATTACTTGGTGTAAAAAAAGTAACAAACTGTTTCTATCTCTTCAACTGAAGATGAGTATAGAAGTGCAATGGAAGCTGCAAAAGAGGATCTATGGTTGAAGAGGTTGTTCGATGAGATAAAGATGAAGGATCTAGGTAGTGTTCCTTTATTTTGTGACAACAAGAGTACCATATCTCTTACACATAATCCAATATAACATCAGAGGATAAAGCACATTGAGATTCATATACACTTCATGCATGAGAAGGTGCTAAGTGGTGACATAGATCTCAAGTTCATGTTGACTAAAGAGAAGTTTTCTCACATTTTCACAAAACCTCGAGTCCTATAAAGTTTTGTCACTTTGGTGAAAAACTTGGATTGTTGGATTTTCCATTGAGGGGGAGTGTTCATGACAATGTCACCTCCTAATGGAACTTAGTATGTGTAAAATACCTTTCGGAAAGTGTAAAATACCTTCAAGAAAGTGTAAAAGACCTTTGGAAAGTACAAAAAGACCTTCAGGCAAGTGTAAAAGACATTTTGGAAAGTACAACAAGACCTTCGAGCATGTATACCTCATTGACTTATTTTTTAGAAAGAAGTGTAGAAAGAACTTAAAGGTAGTCTTTAATAAAATCTTTAGTGCTATTGAGTTTACTAGTAAACATCCAGTGAAAACATATTGTTAAGGAGGTCCTTGGTTATAAAAAGCTCATATATGCTTGGGTTTAGTAACATTTTATGAGAACTTGTGAGAACATGTAAAACTCACAAATCATACTTAGCCACTGATCACAAGATGATCTTTGGGATTCTAAATCCTTTTTTACTAAATGGTAACTTAAGTTTGATGAAGGTGTTATAATTCCTTCATCTAATATTTTAACCTAAAACCTTTATGGTTTAAGGATTATAAATCATGTAGTGTACCATTAGTAGGTAATCTATTGGCATATGTTATCCCACTTAACATTAAGGGGGATTTTCGAACATAATGATTAAGTGGGCTGGCCACCCCTTAATTAATATGGGTCCATCACCATTATATAGGTTAATATTTAATAATATGAAATATTTATATTTCTATTATTAAATATTCTAACCTACATATATACTTTAGGTAAAATATTTAATATTATGAAATGATTATATTTCTAATATTAAATATTATAAACCTAGGTGTATGTGTCAACCTTTTTAGGTTGAAAAGGTGGGTCGGGAGACATACCTGATCACCTTGTATAAATAGGACTTTAATTTCCTCATTTGACATGTTCGTGAAATATATCAAAGGTAAAATAAGTTTATCCTTGTGATTAGGGTTTGAAGGAGGAGGTGGAAAAAACTAGATGTAACTTTGGTTCTTGTTATCCAAAATTTACCCCTTGCTCATTTTGTGGCTAACTCCTTTCATTATTCCCTCTCTTGTGCCTCAACCATAAATGTTTTCTTTTCGGCAATCAAAACTTTCTAGAAATGGCACCATTGGATAGAGCTCTTTCTCGGCTTTCCGTAAAGGTAAATTTTTCCTCCTAACTCCATGTTTTTTTTGAAGTTATGGCTCAATGAGTTTTTGTGGGAACTTTTCCCCTAAAAGGCACATAGCCAATGAGATGCCGCCACATGTCCAAGGAAGTGGCGGGGTCGAGGAAAACTTTGTTTTTTTACCAAGTGTTTTGGTTAATTTTCAAAAAAGGAATATTTTCCCATGAGGCCGTCGGTGAATCAGGTGATGCCACGTGTCCAGGGGAGGAATTTGAAAAATTTGACTAAGTGTTGGTGCATGGAAAATTTGGAAGGAAGGCCCGCACCCAATCATATTGCGCCACGTGTCCTAGGGCATGGGGGTTTTCGAGGGCGGAGGAGAATTCGAATTTTGGTGAAGTGTTTCGCCAAAGTTTAAACAAGAAAGTTTTGGCCCGCGCCACCTGTCGACCAATCAACGAAGGCCACGTGTCACCGGGGCCCGGAAAGGCGGAGCGCGGGAGGAAATTGGAATTTTTTCCCAAAATATTGCGAACAAAGTAAAAATATTTATGGAGGGCCCGTGGCGAATGAAATCAGCCCATGTGTCTCGGGACCGGCGAGAAGGCAGGGAGAATTCGAGAAATTTTCCAAAGGCAAAAACAAAGGAAAATTCAAAGGGAAAAGCCCACCCCCTAAATGCGAGCTAATGGGATCGCGCCACGTGTCGTAGTGGCGGAAAAAAACTCAAGTTAGGCCTGCGAGGAAAATTTGAAGGGGCAAGGTTATATCCAAGTGGGGAAAAATGATCAAATAGCAACGGAGAATTCGGAGGAAAGGCTCACACCCAATTAGCACTCGCCACGTGTCCTCAACTCATCGGCCTGGTGGGGAATTTTTAGAAAATTCTCCAAAGGGAAAAATAAAGGGAAATGAAGTGCAGAGGGCCTCGCATCTAATCAAAGTATGCCACGTGGCACCCGAATGGTGGATTGTGGGGATTTTTTTAGAAATTTTCCCAAATGCAAAAAGGTAAAAAATTCAAATTTTCTCCTGCCAATCTGATTTGGCCTGGTTTGCCCTAAAATTTCAAACGGCCATATCTTTCGATCCAGAGCTCAATTTTTCACGTTCTTTATATCAATGGAAATATAGTGAAATTATCTACAAGATTCCAGGGTCATTTTTGCATTTTGATGGATTTTGCAGAGAGAAAATTGAAAAACACCTCTAGCACATGGTCATGGAAAGAAATGACGTTTCAACCACCGTTTTTAATGAAGAATGGCTTGCATTCTCTCCTAGCATGGAAAAAAATGTCAGGGGATGAGCCTATAAGGATGCCCATGCTATTTTTATTGTGTTTTGGTCAATGGTTGAATATTCCCCACATTTTCCCACGTTTCTCTCTCCTGGGGTCATGGCTTGCACTGTAAAAGCTAGAATGGGTTCATTTTTGCAAGGAGAGACACTTTTTCAGCTCTGCAACTTCCCTTTTCTTCCTCCTTGGCAGAATTTGTGAAGATTTTTACCTTTCCATGTAATACAGCCCCCTTTTTCCTCTTGATCACTGTAATGCATTGTATTGGATCTGAAATGTTAATATATGTTATGTGATTAAAATCCCTCAATCCTTTAATATCTATCATTTTTTTCCTGATCTTTCATTACATTTTGAGAAATTTGTGCATGCTTTGTGCTATGTTTTCTTGTGGATTGTGTATGTATTGTAGTATCAGGTGTCTACAACTCCTTTGGTGCATCACTTCATTAGCATTAGCTTCATTTTCTTGCATTCCCTATCTTTGTCCCCTTGGAATTTAGAGTAGGAACTAGGAATTCAAACCTCTACAACTTGTAAGTGATATATCTAATCAGAGGAGTTTGAGGAACCAGCCTCTAATCTGGAGATTCCTCTCCCATTTTTACAAGTCCCACACTTGGGGAGAGGATTCAATGTTGTGCAATCACACTGGATGTCCATAATGTCAAACTAGAAGTCTGATCAACATCCAGGGGTGCTGCTGATTTGCAACAACATTTTTGGCATGCCCGGTGGGTCCTTAGAGGTCTTCATCTTCATTGCAACAAAATTGATGTACATATTTTGCAAGATTCTTGTTTAAAGAGCCCTAAATTACACATCCGGTGACTCAAGGAAGAAGAATCAACTTGTTTTAGCAAGACATGCCGAAAACTCATGAGAAGAATCACCACGAGGTCAAGAGTTGGAGGAGAAGAGGTGTTGTTTGAGTATATATAGTTATCTCCAAGAAGAAGGCAAAGAGGGAGGAGAATTCAGAGGTCTCCATCTCCACCAAATATAACTCTCTCAACTCCTCTACCTGGTAGGCCTTTCATTCAATCAAGGGTTCTAAGGCCAATCAGAATGGCACAAAACAACCCCTATGTCAACTTCACTGGCAACATCCCACTTGCTCTCAATTCACATAATCCAATCCTAGTTGCAGCATTGAAGAACATCCCATACTTTACTGGAGAGAATCAGACTACTCCTGGTGATCATGTTAAGGATATTGCTAATATTTGTGCAATCCATGAGATTAATGAGACGCAAGTTGTTGTCAAACTGCTGCATCTTCATTCATAGGGAAAGCTTTGCAATGGTTCAAGAGTCTTGCCTCAGGTTCTATATAAAATTACAACCAGCTATGTATAGCCCTCCATGAGCAGTTTGGAGAAAAGGGAGACAACTTGTCCCTTTTGGAATAGCTAACAACCATCAAGAGAGCTCCCAATGAGCAGCTGACTAATTTTAATTTCAGATTTCAAAGGACTTGGGAGAGAATTCCAGTGGCAGTCAGGCCAACAGCAGAAGGTGCTTTCCTTTATTACCTTAAAGATTTAAATGCTGATATTTCTATGTTAATTCAATCCATGGGAGGCACAACTATCCCCATTGCTTATAGCATTGCTATTAGAGTTGAAAATTGTTTGATTCAAGCTGGCAAGCTAGCTCCTAGGCCTCTAATGCCACTGTTTCCAAGTTTAGAGATCCCAAACACTAATCAAATGCCTAATTTAGCTCCTATTCCCACTCCTAGAAATCAGGATTCAAGTGAAGCTTCTACTTCATCTTCTAGTGCCTCAAATGAACTTCAAGAAATCATGAAGTAATTACAAAATTTAGGTAATGAGCTGGTTACACTCAAAAGGCAGCAAGCCCAAAGCTTTAGACCTTCTTTCCAGCCCCAAGCTTAGCCTAACAGGCAGCCATATCAACCCCAAAGACCACCCAATCCAGATGCAAACCTAAATCAAGCAAGGCCTCCTGCCAACAGACCATTTTAGCCCTATAATCCCAATGCTACATCTACCTCTAAAGCATTAGTGCCAGTACAAAACAATATAGCTCAAGAGTATGATTGGTGTTTCCCATGCAATGAACCTCATAACCAGTCCATGTGCTTCAACAGTGCCTTGAATCAAGCATTAATGGTGACAACTACTGGTGTGGAAGGTGAAGGTAGCCAAGGAAGTAACCAACAACAAGAAACATTCCAGCAGCAATCAGCTCCAAATGATGCCACATTTGTAAACTGGTAGGCAAAATATTTTTGTGGCATGAATCAAACAATTCCCCAAAGTGTTGCAGCCAACACAAGGTCAAAAAGGAGAAATTTGGGTGAAGAACAGCCATTAGCCCCAAGCAATCCTCAATCTTCTATCACTCCACAAACTATTGGCAAACAAAATTCAATCCCAAACATGCAAGGACTGCCCAAAACAATTCCTAAGCCAACTCAAATACCAGATTATTGCTACCCATGTGCAAGGAATGAATGTGCAGCCAAGGGACGAAAAGGGATGCTTCATCTCCATTAAATATCATTGATCGATGAAGAAGAAAAATGTAAACATATCAATGTAGGAATCACTATCTATCCCGGGCCAAATAAATTTTCTACAAGCTTCCATGAAGGATTGGTCAACTTCAAATCAGCAAGTCCAAATGCAAGAGAAAGTGCTCATAAATGTTTCCCATCCCGAGGGGAATCATGGAGGAAAACATTGTAAAATGTTGAAGCCCCCTCCATTCTATTTTTCATTAATCATTGGGAATCAATTAGTACACAACTACATGATTAACTTAGGAGAAAGTAGTTCAGTAATGCCCAAGAAAATAGCTGATCAGTTGGGAATTCAATATGAAGTCATATCCAAAGGGGTAGTGCAATTGGATGGGACAATAGTAACAACAGTTGGAGTGATAAAAAACTTGAGTCTTACCTTGCATGCCTACCCCAACGTTGTTGTTTTGCAAGATGTCTCAGTAATAGACCTTCCACCACTCTTTTCCCTATGTCTATCAAGGGATTTCATAGCCAATATTGAGGTTACTTATCTGCTGATTGGTCACATATATTGTTTAGAACGAGATATGGAACCAAGGCCACAATCAGATCTGAACCTATTACAAACTTTCACATTGAGCCTTACACTCCAAGTTAGATCAATACCAATTGTTTAGCATTTGATCAAGAAGATTATCCAAGCAATCCGATGAAGTCGACACCAATTTTGGAAGCATCCTAGATCTAACTCTTGATGAATGGGCAAACAAGGTGCATGCTTTTGATCCTTATCAAGAAATAGAATAATCTGAGTTAGAAGTCTATTGCATGCATGAAGGAAATCAACCTATTCCTAGCATCACCAAGCTAGACCACAAGGATGAAAACGAGGTATGATAGTTGTTTTTGATGGATCAAGGAGTAGACAAGGTGCATGAGGGGGAGCTATGCTTGTTTCAACACAAGGAGTTAAGTATTATTCAACTTTTAGATTTAATTTTGCATGCTCTAATAACACCGCTGAATACAAAGCTTTGATACAAGGATTGCATTGGTCAATCAAGAGAGGGATAAAGAACTTGCAAGTCTTTGGTGACAAAGTGAGTTGATTGTTAACCAAGTTAAGGGGCAGCATGTTGTCAAAATGACCTACTCAAGTGCTACAAAAACAGGTGTGGGACCTCATTGAAGATTTTGAAGGTTTTGGCATAAAATCCATCCCTAGAAAAGAGAACCAAGCTACTGACAGGCTTGAAGTAGTTGGGGCAGCCTTTGACGTTGTTGAAAGCATTCAAAAAGATAAGGTACAACCAAACATCCACGTGATTATGAGGTCTTCAAGATCCGCACAACATTGTAAGTTGGCAAGTGTTTGAAAATGATTAGCAAATCATTCATTTCTTACAAGAAGAGGCTGAGTTCTCGGCTACTAAAAATTAGGAAAATTTGAAGCAAAGCAGATGGTGACCAAGTGGTATAGCTGAGAACCAACAAACTACCAAAGGGACTTATTACGTTGGAGTCCATTTTCAATCCTAATGATCAGTTTAGGAAGGAGAAAGCAAACATACAAGTCAAGGGAGAAGATTCAGTGTCCATCTCGGTGGAAGGAGGAAAATCACTCCAAATTGGTAAGATGACAACTGAGCAAGAGAGGTATGAGTTCATACAGCTTTGTCAAGAATTACCTGATGTGTTTGCTTGGAGCTATGAAGATTTGAAAGGTTTCAATCCCAAGTTAGCTCAACATACCATTGAATTGGATCTAAGTACTAAACCCATCAGAAAAAAACAAAGGCCACCAATCCCCACATGGAGCCTCTCATGAGAAAGGAGTTAAATAAGTTGATAGAGTCAAGAATCATATTCCCTATCAAGCATTCTAGTTGGGTGGCCAACTTGGTTCTAGAAGAAAGAAGAGTGGGGAAATCAGATTGTGTGTTGACTTCGAGAGATCCGAATAGGGCTTCTCTCAAGGATCATTACCCACTTCCTTATATGGAGAAAATTTTGCAAGTTTTTGCTGGCTCCGAGAGGTTTTCATTACTTGATGGCTATTGGGGGTACAATCAAATTATGGTGAAAGAGAGAGATCAGTTCAAGACAGCCTTTACAACCAAATGGGGAACTTATGCATACAGGAAAATGCCATTTGGGATGTCCAATGCTGGAGCTACCTTCCAAAGAGTAATGGACATGGCATTCAAGGATTTGATTAACAACATAGTGCTGATATATCTTTATTATATCATTGTTTTTTCAAAAAACGCAGCAGATCACCTCTTCCATTTGAGACAAGTGTTCCAAAGGTGCAGAAGATTTGGAGTATCCTTGAATCCTGAAAAGTACATTTTTCTAGCCCATGAAGGAAAAATCCTTGGCCACATTGTCTCCAAATAAGGATTATCAATTGATCCAGAAAGAGTTGAAGCCATAAGAGCACTACCATTGCCAATCCACAAGAAGGCCCTTCAAAGTTTCTTGGGAGAATTAATTTTGTTCGGAGGTTTGTCCCAAAATTTGTAGCCTTAGTCAAGCCTATCACCAAGATGTTTAAGAAAAGCATGGCTTTCAAATGGACAGTAGAAGGCAAGGAAATTTTTGAAGCAATCAAAGAAGCCATCTCTCAAGCACCAACTCTCATCAACCTAGATTTCTCCAAGGATTTCACCCTCTATGCATTTGGGGGTGATGATACTATCTCTGCAATTTTGGTACAGCAGAACAAAGAAAATTATGAGCAGCCAATTACTTTCTTCACCAAATCACTGAGGACTATGAGGTGAAGTATTCCTTCATTGAGAAGCATGTTCTTGTAGTAATCGTAGAGCTTGAAGAAATTCAAGCATTTAGTCTCAAACAACAAGGTTCGGTTGCTTGGTTTCTCATGTAGGAGTTAAAGACTTCCTTCTCAAAAAAAAGACTTGAATGAAAAGAGAGCAGGCTGGATTACTCGTGTCATGGAGTATGACATTGAGATCAAAGTCACCAAGTTGGTCGAGGAAAAGGACTGTGTGAGCAGCTGATTTTGAGCAAACAAAAGGAAGCATGCAATGAGAAGGAGGCTGTTTTGGCGTTACAAGACAACCATGAGCAAGGAAGCACTCAAGAAGAGATTGATGGTGTCCTCACTCCTTGCTGTACCCAAGACATAATGCACTTCCTAAACACAGTCTATGCCCTCCAAAGATGAACAAGACCAATAAAAGACACTTCAGATTGCAGGCTGTCCCATATGCCCTTGTTGATGGTGTTTTGTTCAAAAGGGATGTGAATGGAGTGCTGTTGAGATGCATTGGTACAAATCATATTCATAGGGTGTTGGAAGAGTTCCATGGTGGATCAATTGGTGGTCATTTTGCACCAAGAGTGATAGCTCTAAAGATCATGAAGGATGGCTATCATTGGCCCAAGATTTTTAATGATTGTTATGCATGGATCAAGAGGTGCAAGAATTGTGCATTCTTCATAGGTAAAGAGAGACTAGCTTCCCTTCCATTGCATCCAATTTCAGTTGACCCGCCATTCATGCAATGGGGTATAGACTTCATTAGATTCATTAATCCCAATTCAAGCGAAGGGCACAAATGGATTTTAATAGCCACAGATTATTTCGCCAAGTGGATTAAGCAAAGAGCACTCAAGGAAGTAAATGAATCTAGCATCCTAGACTTCTATGAGGGAATAGCAACCAGATTTGGTGTACCTGCTACAATAATATCAGATAATGCATTGGAATTCATTGGGTCCAAAGTGACTAAATGGGCTGTCAAGAATGGGATCTACCTAAGTACTTCATCAAACTATTACCCTCAGGGTAATGGCCAGGCTGAATCTACCAATAAGAACTTGTTAAGGATCATTAGGAGGACTCTTGATGAAAATCAGAGATCTTGGCATGCTAAGTTGAAATCATCCTTATGGGCTAATAGGATAACTCCCAAAAGATCTACGGGTAACTCTCCATTCAACCTTGTTTATGGAAGAGAAAGCAATTTTGTCCATGTCACTTGAGTTGCCAACATTGGAACTCATGAAACAGTTGGAGTTGTTGGAGTTTGAACCTATGGTAGTCAGATATGTAGAATTGATGGAGCTCCAAGAAATCAGAAATCAAGCATCCCAAGAAATGGAGAAGGATCAAGCTTTGATCAAGAAGACCTTTGATAAGAATGCCAATGATAGATGTTTCCAAGTTGGAGATCTAGTGTTAAAGTGGGATGTAGATAGAGAAAAACCAGGACGGCATTCAAAATTTGATGCCATTTGGAGTGGCCCATACATGGTCACAAAGTGTAAGGACAACAATGCTTTCCAATTGTCTTCATTGGATGGCAAAGAATTACAGATTCCAGTCAATGGAATCCACCTAAAGCATTGCTATTGAAAATAACTCTCTTGCCTTGTACATATTAGCTTAGGTTTTCATTCCTCCAAGTGCTTGTGCACATTGTTTTGTTGTAGTTTAGTTTTATTTCCCTAAGTGCTTTGGCACAAGCTTGTTGTTCCTGGGAATGTGTTTGCAGGCCTTGCTCCATCAGATGATATTCCATCTTCCTCCTTGCAGTGTTCTAGTCATTTGGGGTATCAAAGAGAGAATTTGATGACTCCATGCCCAATGGATTGCTTCAGGCAACTGATAACTTCATCCAGTAGGTAGATGACCCCTTTGAGTCGCCAAAATTGTTATCCAAAATGTAACCCTTACTTATTTTGTGGCTAACTCCTTTCATTCTTCCCTCTCTTGTGCCTCAGCCATAAATTTTTTCTTTTCAGGCACTCAAAACTTTCTGGAAATGACACCATTGGATAGAGATATTTCTCAGCTTTCCAAAAAGGTAAAGTTTTCCTCCTAACTCCATGTATTTTTGAAGTTATGGCTCGGCGGATTTTTTGTGGGAAAATTTCCCCTGAAAGGCCCGCAGCCAATGACATGCTGCCACGTGTCCAAGGAAGTGGCGGGGTCGGAGGAAAACTTGGTTTTTTACCAAGTGTTTTGGTGAATTTTCAAAAAAGGAATATTTTCCCTGCCGGTGAATCAGGTGATGCCACGTGTCCAGGGGAGGAATTTACAAAATTTGACTAATTGTTGGCGCATGGAAAATTTTGGAAGGAAGGCCCGCGCCCAATCATATTGTGTCACATGTCCTATGGCATGGGGGTTTTCAGAGGGTGGAGGAGAAGTCAGAATTTTGGCGAAGTGTTTCGCTAAAGTTCAAAAAAGAAAGTTTTGGCCCACTGCCCCGTCGACCAATCAGCGAAGGCCACGTGTCACCAAAGCCTGGAAAGGCGGAGGGGGGAGAAAATTGGGATTTTTTCCCAAAAGATTGTGAACAAAGTAAAAATATTTACGGAGGGCCCGCGGAGAATGAAATCAGGCCATGTGTCCTGGACCGGTAGAAGGCGGGGAGAATTTGAGAAATTTTCCAAAGGGAAAAACAAAGGAAAATTCAAAGGGAAAAGCCCGCCCCCTAAATGTGAGCCAACGGATCGCGCAACGTGTCGTGGCGGAAAAAAACTCAAGCTAGGCCCGCAAGGAAAATTTGAAGGGGCAAGCCCACATCCAATGGGATTGTGCCACGTGTCCAGTGGGGAAAAATGATCAAATAGCAACGGAGAATTCGAGAGGAAAGGCCCATGCCCAATTAGCACTCGCCACATGTCCTCAACTCATCAACCCAAGCGGGAATTTTTGGAAAATTTTCCAAAGGGAAAACAAAGGGAAATGAAGCACAGAGGGCCCACATCCAATCAAATCATGCCACGTGGCACCTTAAATGGTGGATCGTGGGGATTTTTTTGGAAATTTTCCCAAATACAAAAAGGTAAAAATTCAAATTTTCGTTCGCTAATCCGATTTGGCCCTATTTTGACCTAAAATTTCAAATGGCCATATATTTCGATCCAGAGCTCGGTTTTTCGTGTTATTTATATCAATGGAAATATGGTGAAATTATCTACAAGATTCCGGGGTCATTTTTGCATTTTGATGGAGTTTGGAGAGAGAAAATCAAAAACACCTCGCACGTGGTCATGGACAAAATGACGTTTCAACCACCGTTTTTTTAATGAAGAATGGCTCGCATTCTCTCCCAGCAAAGATGGCAAAAAGTCGTGGGATGGGCCTATAAGGATGCCCATGCTATTTTGATTGTGTTTTGGTCAATGGTTGAATCTTCCCCATGTTTTCCCATGTTTCTCTCTCCTGGGGTCGTGGCTTGCACTGTAAAAGCTAGAATGGGTTCATTTTTGCAAGGAGAGACACTTTTTCAGCTCTGCAACTTCCCTTTTCTTCCTCCTTGGTAGAATTTGTGAATATTTTTACCTTTCCATGTAATACAGCCCCCTTTTGCCTCTTGATCACTGTAATGCATTGTATTGGATCTGAAATGTTAATATATGTTCTGTGATTAAAATCCCTCAATCCTTTCATATATCTATCATTGTTTTCCTAATCTTTCATTACATTTTGAGAAATTTGTGCATGCTTTGTGTTGTGTTTTCTTGTGGATTGTGTATGTATTGTAGTATCAGGTGTCTACAACTCCTTTGGTGCATCACTTCATTAGCATTAGCTTCATTTTCTTGCATTCCCTATCTTTTTCCCCTTGGAATTTAGAGTAGGAACTAGGAATTCAAACCTCTGCAACTTGTAAGTGATATATCTGATCAGAGGAGTTTGGGAACCAGCCTCTAATCTGGAGATTCCTCTCCCATTTTTACAAGTCCCATACTTGGGGAGAGGATTCAATGTTGTGCAATCACAAAGGTGGATGTCCATAATGTCAAACTAGAAGTCTGATCAACATCTAGGGGTGTTGTTGATTTGCAACAATAGTTCTCTCGATAGTAAAAGGTTATTTCAAGTGGTTTTTACCCTATTGGGGTTTTTCACTATACATACAATGCTATCATTGTTATTTGTGTTGAGTAAGTAATATTTCATTTATTTACTTATAGTTTATGTGATGTAATGTTCATGTTAATTTATCATATAAATTAATTAAAATTGTAACTATTAATCGTCTAATTTCTAACATATTCTTCCTTAAAACAAAAAATAAAAGATAGCTTTGGTTAGTTTGTGGGGACCAAAGGAAATCTGGTAGATTAGGATTGATAGGGTGGTTTGAGAGAGAAGAGAGGGCCACATGGTGGTAAGGGGAAAGGTGAGGTTTTGAAGGGTCTGCCCACCCTTTAAAAACTATGAAAAAACATATAAAGAAGATATTGAAAGATGGTTAAGGCCACACAAATATTTAACCTATTTGATTTTCGATAGGTTGAAATAGGTTAAATTAGAATTACCTTTATAGGTATAAACTATAGTGTAGTTTATAGTTTAAAATTATGTTCATTTTTATAGTTTATAATATAAACTATAGAATATAAGGAATGGGGCCGACCCACTATCCACATTAAAAACTGTGAAACAAATATATATTAGCCTGATCAAAATTATAAAAGGGCTGCATATAGAAACTCATGTGTTTGAAGTGAATGTTGGAAGAGATGCAAATGGAAGCTAAAGGAAGTATTTCTCTTCTATGTGGTGGTTAGAGTGGTATTAATCTTGAAAAAGAATCCAGCTAACATTAGAGAATGAATCATATTGACATTCATATGTATAATATTCAAGATCTCTAGTTTTGAAGATCAAGATTGCAATTATGTTTACATGCCATTTTGTTTTGTAAACTACTGAAAGTGTGTCCAATGCTTGTCCTTTCAAAGTTTCCATTGAGGGGGAGTGTTCATGGAAATTCCACCTCCTAATGATTAATCGTTTTTGACTCCTTCTCCACTATACTTCTACTCTGGTTTAAAGCATTGTAAAAAGATATTTTATGATCTATGTAAATTGATAGATTTTATGGAAAATATAGTCTAGTGTGTGCATATATTTATAAAGGAGGTCCTTGTGTTATAAAAGGCTCCTAGAGATGCAGTTTAAGAATTTTTCCATGAGAAACGATGGGATTTAGTCCAAATAATCATGCTTAGCCTAAATCATACATCTGATTTATGGATTCCAAATCATTTTATACCAAAAGGTAAGTTGAGCATGATGAATGTGTTATAATTCCTTCAAAAATACATATGCTAGCCTAAACCTTTGGGGTTTATGGATTTGTAAATCCTATTGTACAAACATGTAATGTTGGCATATGGATCCTCACTTAATATTAAGGGGGAGTGTTAGAAAAATAATATTAAGTGATCATAATATTTAGTTTATGATCACAACATGATTACAACATAGCCATCTTTAGGGTGATTGAGGAGTTCATTGAGCAACACGTCAAAAGTGTCTCCAACCTAAGCGGAGTTCCGGCAACACTTTGGGGTAATGATAAGGAAAGTAAGAAGACCTTGGAGCAGCTGGATTATAATGACGCTGCCCACATGACAACTTTGGGTATGTTCAAATCCTGGAAGAATATCAAAACCATCATTGACAAAGCTACTAAAAAGTAGTTGTAGATGCTTCTGCTGTCCTTGTTTGTTTTTTTGTTGTTTTTTTGCGGACCCTTTACTGCTTTTTTGCAGTAATTTTGCTGTTTTGTTTCATCTTGGTAGATGTTTTTGGCTACTTTGAACTTCATTGTCACATTTGGATTCTGATCCTTTTCTCTCTGGTTCTCTTGCTTATTCTGGCTTCTAGGCCTTCTTTTGTAAACAAGGGTATAGTCCCTTTCAAAAAACTATTTTCCAATAATAAAAATATATATTTAGTTTATAGTTAAATAATATAGAATAACTTATATTCTTATTATTTAAATATAAACTATATATTAGGTGTTTATTTATTTATTAACTAATATTAATTGGGGGTGTGCCCATCACTTAAGAAGGTCATAACCCTTCGGGTTATTTAAATATGACTATAGGTTGTATTAAAAATTATCATGGTGATTGTGGTAAATACATAGAGTATAAGTGAGGAGGGAGTTTACCAGAGTGGATGTAAAATGTTTCTCATATAGTGGAAAATATTATACCGTGGTTTTTTACCCAATTGGGGTTTTGCAAGCTAAACTCCGTGTTATGGTATTGTTTATTTTTATATGTATTTACTCCTTTATTACCATGTACACATTTATATTTATGTTTATTAATTAAATTTACTTAATATTTCATCCCCTCATCCTATTAGAATAAAATCTATATGACTACTTGTATGAGACTTTCTTCACTTCTTCCCAAGAGAGTAGTAGTGGTTGATAGCTTACGTGGTAAACAGAGGTGTCCTCCCAAGAAAGAAAGCTTGGGTGTATTAATATTACTAAATACTCCATGATATAGATGAGTCGTGGACTAAATTTTTGGATCATTGGTGGGAATTTGTATTGCACAAATATACTTTAGAGTATGCAATTTCGACATACTCTTTTCGTAGGAAGCAAATTTTTGGTTCTTGCGTGAGCTAATAGGATCTTATATGTGTAAAACACCTTTAGCTATCAAGATCTTGATGGTAGGATTGGGAATGGGAATATTTCCTATGGTGATATAAATCCCCACCACACACAAAGGCATGAGAAAATTTGGGAAGGATGTCGATGGCCCTAGCAAAAGCAATGCAAAGGGAGGAAAGATGACTCAAGTATAATGACACAAGACAGAGGGTAGTTGATGATGCGCTAAGGTAAAAGGAATTATGACTCATGGAGGTGATTAGGACCCTACATAAGGTAAGGGACCATGGTATCATCTTCTCCCGACATTGGGAAAGTGAAGTAAAGACACCCCATAAGCTTCCTAGAGAGTCAATATGAGGAGAGAATGAGAACCGCAGTACACATCTAACCTATCCTAGATACCTAACCCTTTCACAAGGTGTTCTAAACATATATGTAGTTGTTTTAGAGCATCACAAAGGTGATAAAAACAAATATCCACATTGGGTAGGAGACACAAGTAGACACATTTTAGTTACCGCTCAAGAAGCACGACGGATCAAGAATCCGAGTATGACAACTCAACATACACTAGTGTTTGGAAGTACTTTTGGAGGTATTTTTACAGGTGCATCATCAACATAGAGTGTACATGTGTAGACTATTGGAAGAAATATTATAGGTGTTTTGATAGAACAAATAGGTTGTGTCTAGTTCAACACAACAACTGGGACACAAGGAAATTCATCTACAGGGGCCACATGTCATAGTGGGAGGCTTAGAAGGTTTGGGTAAACCACTACATGGAGGAAATACTAGTGGAGGTTTAGGTTTAGGATCTGGCCCCATCCCAGGACAAGGGCCACAACCATTAGAGTAGTCGTAAAAAAGACCACCTCAAGTTTTCTTTGAGATGCCTCTTCACTTGTTAGAGTATAGAGGTGTGGAGGATGCTGCTGAGCATGTGCACAAGTGTGAATTGTTATGGAGGGATAAGAGAATAAAAATTCTAATACAAAGACTAGTCATTTTTCCATGGTACTTCAAGGGTGCACACACGGTTGGTATAGAAAGTATGATCAACATCGAGATTGCGGTGGATTATCATGCTACTGTGTAATACATTTTATCTAAATTTCACATTCCTAAGTTTTAAAAATAGGGTATTAGCATGATCAAAGATTTCAATCAGTCTTATTTGAAAGTGTGAGGGATTATTATGTGTGGTTTAAAAATCTCTTTTTGAAGCTATCTTATGATATCCACCAGATCCAGCATACATGCTGGTGTTTTGTATTCTTATTGACTCCCTTTAGAAGGGATTTATGAAATAATAATTTATCGATCCACGTGAGGCATTGGAATTATTTGAATTTACTCAAGTAGTTGGGAGTTCATACAATGGAGTCGGTCCTTTTATAAATGCACAAATATCAGCTATGTTTAAAAATTGTAGAATCCTTCTACCAATTCAGCACATGAGACACGCAGTGGGTTATGGTGCACCGATTGCAATGTGGAAGGGCATACTAAGGATAATTTTCCATGTAAGAATGTGTGCACGGTATTACAATCTTATGAGATTTTCCACAAGAATCATGATGTCTGGAATTTTCCACTCTTACAATGCACAACACATAAGAATGTTTCTATGTACTACAATATTTGTGATGCATGTACCCATGATATGGATGAATGCCAATTGATAGATCATATTCATGAGGCTTGTGAAACTAGATTACAAAGAGACCAATATGGCCAAGTATTCTCAAGCACGGAAGCCCAACCTAATGAAGGGTGCAATAGCATAAATGGTAGGTTCCAAAGTAGATATAGGAGTAGGGAGTAGGGGTTGTTTCGATAGAGGAAATTTCATGCATGATACTTGCTATAATTTTTTTCCCCTGGATCATTACCAAAGTGTGAGTGCCCTAAGAGTCATGTTTGCACATACTAAGGAAAAAATAACAAAGTTGAAGATTTTCTAGACCTTTATTAACACATGTGTGTAAGAAAAAATAAGGATAAAGGTGTGGGGATGATCAAGGTACAACACACAAAGAATAAATAGTGGACACCTAAAAAGATGGCTGATCCAAAACTACAACTAGTGTTAGTCCCTACACACATAAAGGCAACACATGTGTGGTAACCTCTTAAAGAAAAACCTCCCATCATGAGGGAGGAGATTATGCATGTTGAGTATACATGTGTTACTCATCAAAAGGAGTTCTAATATGAGACTATGAGAGTCATCAAGGATTTATAGGGTGAGATCTAGTTCCTGAAGGAGGCACACACGTGAAAGGGAGTGTACAAAAAACATTGAGCTCCCACTAAAATATGTAGATGATTTAAAGGATATTTACAAGAAGGTACGATAGGAGAATATCATACCACTTCCAAGAGAATGGTTTTTCGAGAAGGTACCATGTGTAGGGTTGAGTGTGAGTGTCAGATCCTCCATGTAAAATTTCCACCATAGAACCATGAGTATGATAAGGAAATTACACTAGATGCAGTGATAGATGGTTGGTTGGTGAGTAATATCATGATTGACATGGGCGCAGAGCTGATTGTTCTAACTTTGGATTCCTGGATCCAAATGGGGAGGACACAGTTGTATCCATCTTTAAATGTCTTTTATATGAAAAAAAAACAATGACCATGTTTATTGGGGTGTTAAAGGATGCTTAAATTACTATTCAAGTAGCCAAGTTTAAAGGATATTTTGAAGTATTAGAGCTGGATAAGGAAAATAAAATTCTAGCACTGTTTGGGCATCCTTAGTGTTATGCCTACAATACAGAGCTACAATTCAAACACACACACACACACACACACACACACACATATAGATTTGAGAAAAAGGAGGAGCGCATTGTTATACCCTAGATGACGTGAAGGTTGCACCCTACATTGAACTTGTAAGTGAAGCAGAGCTCAGTAGGATTTATGCACATATAATGTGTGACCTTGAGAACGTGAAACCATCAAAATAAGTTGTACTTCAGTGGGAAGATGTGCAATCTATCAGTGACACTACCATTATTTCTTGTGATAATTAGACCCATGGAACGTATGAAATGGATGGGTGCAAGGTCAAGGGAAGGGTCACTAAAATGGTAAGGTTGCATATGATCGGGTTTTTGGGCAAAACTTAGCTACCTATGTATACTAGAGAGGAAAAACTTGATTCTTTATTACTTGACATGGAGGACTAGTGGAAGAATGAGGGATAAAGATGGAATATAATGGTTTATACCTTGCATGGAATAGTAACATGCTAATGGGTGACACATAAAAACAATATTTTGGGTTGGCACGAGCCTCAAGGTAAGGGTATCATTTTTAAAAAGGTTTACTTGAAACAATGTTCCCTTTCTTATACATGAGTATCATGGGAAGAACCCTTCTTTGGTAAACATCCATAACTGTGAGAGACAATGGGCACAAGGATCGAAATATTTACTACCATATCTCTAGGTACATAATTTATATTCAACATTAAAGGGTTGCACACGAGCATGGTATGTGCATTCCGAACTAAA
This sequence comes from Taxus wallichiana var. yunnanensis, assembly GCA_018340775.1. Lineage (NCBI taxonomy): Eukaryota > Viridiplantae > Streptophyta > Pinopsida > Cupressales > Taxaceae > Taxus > Taxus wallichiana. Next base: position 266,262,426 of record CM031236.1, read on the forward strand.
GCAAGAGATTGAAAATTAGCGAGACGTGATGAAAGGTATGGCTCACACTTTTTTTTTTTTCTAATTTTCACTAGTACATGATGCCTTGTAGATCATGAAGTACATCACAAAGTGGGATATTATGCGAAGTTGAAATAAATATTGGTACAATGGTTAGGAGAACCTTATGTTTAGGTACACGAGGATGTGCTGGAGATAGAAGAGATACAATTGGGTCACGCATAAAAAGAGAAGGAAAAAGGGAATATGGTATACCTCATTAATGATGAAGAAGTAGAGAACTTACATATTATCCTTATAGATGGTGTTTTTTAAGTGATGGACTCCACGATGAGTGGGCACACACATACCATGTACCTATGAAGATGAAGAGGGTACATATTAGCACTGAGGATAGGCATAAAGAGGCTATCATTGGAGACTATTGGTCAAAAAAAGAGGTTGTAAATATCATTGAATTATTACATGAATTCAAGAACCTACTTTCAAGAGGATATCATGAGTTTAAAGGTGTGCATCCCTCATTAGGAGAAATTAAGGTTAAGCTAAAAGAATGCATGTGTCCCATTGGAAAAAGGCCTTACAGATGAACCCAAAAATGTGCATGAAGGTCAAAGAGGAAAATGAAAAAAATATTAATTCTTGAAGCATTGAACCAATTAATTAACTGAGTGGGTTAGTCCTATGGTGATCAACATCAAGTAGGATGTCTAGAAAATAATTTGTGTATCCTACAGGAAATCCATGCTTCATGTGTCATAGATCATTTTCCTATGTCTTTTACAAAAGAAATTATTGAAGGTATCGTAGGGTGTGAAATATATTTTTCACCGATGGATTTTCAAGGTACTACCAGTGCACATTATGCACGAGGATTATGAAAATACTACTTTCACCACTAAATGGAGAATTTTTGCATACATTTTCATGCCATTTCGGTTAAATAATGCACCCACAATTTTCCCATGCATCATTGTCCAAGCCTTTCATGATTTTATGCATAAGTTTTTTTAGGTCTATCTGGATGATTGAACCATCTATGGGTTAGTAAAGGATCATTGTGCTAATTTGAGAGTGATGTTTGAGAGATAAAAGAAGCTTAATATCTCCTTAAACATTAAGAAATTTATCTTTTCTTCCCCCTTTGACACCGTGATTTGGCACATTATTTGCAAAGATGGATTATTGGTAGATCCAAATAAGATTGTAGTAATATTGGGGCTGGAAGAACCTACCAATAAAAGTGAAGTGCATGGTTTCTTGGGGAATACTAGATATTACAAGAATTTTATCAAAGGATATGCAAATATCTCCACACCCTTGGAATAATTTCTCAAGGCCAAAGGAAATTTTTATTGGGGTGACACACAACAGTAGGCATTTGAAAAACTGAAGTAGAAGCTTACCACTACATGGATCTTGTACTTACCTTCATGGAAAAAACCTTTCCATGTACATGTTGATGCTTTTGGCATGAAAAATGGCACGATCATGACATAAACATGAGAAGGAAATGTGGTTCATCCCATATACTTTGTGAGTAGGAAGTTGACACCATAAGAGCAAAACTATACAATGACAGAGTGTGAGATATTATCCATGGTCTATGTGCTTCACAAGTTTTGACAATACTTATTGACCACACCATTTATCTTTTATATAGATCATATGGAATTGATTTACTTAGTCAAAAACCTATTTTGTAAGGGCATATCTTTCGGTGGATACTCCTTTTTGAGGAATTTTATTTCACCTGTCGTATTAAATCTAGGAAAGATAAATCTCGGACCTAATCACTTGTCAAGGATAAATTCTAGAGATGATCCATAGAGAATTAAAGAAACTATGTCTGATGCATAGTTTTTCAGGTTGATCTCGCTCTTGAGCTGACATAGAGGTCATTGTGTATTTTTGCACACTTGGACTTTCCCTGAAGGAATGAAGAACTTAGAAAAGAAGCAACTTGTTATTCAAGCTAAATCATATCATCTTATTGAAGGGGACTTGTATAAAATGGGTAGAGATGAGGTATTTCACAAATATGTTCTAGAGCATGAGCATGAAGCCATTATGGAGGAAGTTCATGAAGGCATCACAGAAAAAACACTATGTAGGGGAAGTGAATGTGCACAAATCCTTTTATCTGGTTTATGGTGGGAGACATTATACAAGGATACTAAGGATTTTTTCAAAGCATGTGATCACCACAAATAATTAGAATGATTGGAAATAGATATGAAATTTCATTGCATCCCATAGCAATTGCGAAACATTTTGAAAAATGGGCAATTAATTTTGTAGGACCTATTACACCACCCATGCATAGGAAAGGTGTGTGCTACATCATCACATGAAATTATTATTTGATAAGATGGGTAGAGGGAATGCCTATAAAATATTGTACTCTAGTGACAAGAGAGAGCTTCCTTTGGGAAAATATTATTAACATGTATGGATGCCCATTGATTCTAACAAGTGATAGAGGAACTCATTTCTTAAATGATACTATTAGAATTTAATTGGCATATCTTATGGTGGAACAACATAAGGATACTCCTTATCACCCTCAATAAAATGGCACTATTGAAGCTTTCAACAAAATTTTGGAACAAACACTAATGAATATATGTGATGTTGGAAGAAAGGGTTGGGAAGACAAGGTATCACTCATAATTTGAGCATATAGAATGACCTCAGTAAATTTTTAAATAAGGCCACACCTTTTTAGTTATTTTTTGGCATAGAGGTTGTATTAATTTTGGAATTTATGTTGTCATCCCTGCATATTGCATGCATATGAGGATTAAATGATGAAGATGTTTTGGATTTTGTATTGAAAAATTAATGCAATTGGATGAGCGGTGTGTCATTGCATGTTGGAGATAGAAGATAGAAAAGGTAAGACATGAGGCTTAGTATGACATGTACATAAAGCACAAGTATTTTTAGTTAGAAATATGGTACTTTTGTATGACTCCAAGTTTATGCGCCACCAAGGGAAGTTGATAGTTCTTTGGCTGGGACCCTTTGTAGTGACCAAGATGCTAGACTCATGCACATGTCAATTGCAATTATTGGATGGCACCATGTTTCCCGGTTACTTTAATGGGAGTAGGATAAATTCATACTATAAATAATCTTCCTTTATGTTTATAATAATGCAATATTTCCACTTAGGTTAGATTTACCTTTCATGTTTTGTTTTTTATTTTTATTTTTTTAATAAGTGTGTTTGCAAGAGCTGATTACTAGTTATTGATTTGAGGCATAGAGGATCATGTATATTTTAGTGTGGGGTAGAAATAGGTGTGACTACACATAAATGAGACTAAGATTCTGGTAATTTTCTTAGAGTTGTTTTAGAGGCATGCATGATGGTATTTAAGAAAGTTTCTTGATGAATAAAAATTGTGTATACGTGAGAGAAAAAGAGGTGTTACAAGTTTATATGAATGAGGGAGCTTGAAAGAAATTGCTTAGATTGGGAAACCATGTGAGAAAAGGGCCAAGTAGTGTAACACAAGGGAACAAAAGTAGATTGAACTAATTGGTGTATGACATAGACAAAGATGGGTTGTGGCACATGAAGATGCATGTAAGGACATCTCAGATCCTAGAAAATAGTTGCACACTAGAAGGTTACAACTACCGAAAGTGCGGAGGAAAGTAGGGAAAAGCATGAAAAAATAGAAAAGAACATTTAATTCTTTAAATAAGTGGTAGGTTTGGAGTAATTAATGCAACAAAAACTTGAAAATATATAAAAGGATCGTGAGAGAGTTCATTCTTACCTTGCATATTGAAGAGTTTGAGTGATTGAAAGAGAGATTAAATGAAAATTACATCTGCAAAGTATGAAGAGCTTCTTCAAGAATAATTGAGAGGAACTAGAGTAAGATACACACATTATGACATAGGAGCTCCTTTGTTGGAAGTGAGAGTGTGGAAATAAGGCATGGGAGTGGGAAAATACACAAGGTTGAGGTTCGAGGGTCCAAGATTCATAGAGCTATGGTTTGAAGGGAAATCACATAACACAAGTTGTATAAGCGGGGCACAAAATTGGCTAGTTTAAAGCAAGAGTGAAGGAGGGTTGATGAAGTGAAAACTCGATGTAAAGACATATGGGATTATGTTATTCAAAAATTTAGGGCATGCATTTCTTGAAAATTTTAACATAAAATTTAGGACACACATTCCCTAAAAAGGTAAAAATTTTAATTTTGAAAGAAGATAAGAAAGATAATAATGACACCGAATAAATCATTTGTAGTATCACCCATGGGAAAGGGAAAGGCAAATAATAAGAAGCCTAAATTGGATGAGGTGCGAGAGGAGTGGTTTTTAGAAATGCAATATCCTAGGGGGTGATTATAGGAAGCCATGGGAGTCACACTTAACTAAGTGCAAGATTAGTGACTACAATCATCACTCAGAGGCACACAAGGCTGAAATAAACAAGGAGGTGATGAAGAAAATGGACTAGACAACTGTGGAAGGGTAGTTGGTTTATGATGAAATAATACAAAAGGACATGGAGAGCATGGGAGTTATCTAATTATATGAGTTACCCTTATATATAAATATTGAGAAGTTATACCAATGGTTGATGTCACATGTCCATGAGGACTATTTTTATTTTGTAGGGAGAAAAATGTGCATCATTGTGCAACTGATTAGAAGAGCCACATACTTACGCAGCTTAAGGATTTGAGATAGAGATATACTTGGAGGATGATGCAATAGTAGAGGCCACTACCACTACACTTAATAATCAAAGGGGGCACACAATAGATGTTGCAACTATAAGTGACCCAAGAACAAGATTCACTACATGCCTTGTTAGCTACAATTTGGGCACATCCGAGAGTTGGTCACAAGTAAATAAAAAGTGGTTACATATTACTCAAAAATGGGGAATAAAACACACTAAAAATTTCACAATTCATTTATGAAGGAATCATTAAAAAGGTGTGCATGTAAGTAGTTAAAGGTGAGAAGATAAGTTGGGGATCTATCTTTCTCTTAATAGTATTTTGGGAGATATGTATACTAGATGGGCCTCGGAAAAATTCTACAAATATCCTATAAAGAATAGTCCCCCATGTAGAGGTTTACAAAGCACACATATGATGAAGACGTCACTAATGTGTATAAGATCCGGGTATACAAGTGGTATAAATGAATGCATGAGTAATTCAAGGATTAATGGTGCGTACTCAAGGAGCTACCTTTGATTTTAGATGGTAAGGTAGAGTTCAAAGTTCATCAACATTTTTCTTTGGAAGGTTATATATGATAAATGGGAGAAATCCCATGGTGTAAAATTTCATTCACCTTCACAAATGTACTTCCAAGCATTAGTTAACGAGATCAATGATGCACTCGGAGTTAATTTTGGATGTAGATAAGGTGGATGTTGAATAACACACTTTCCACATGAGATACGTATACCCTTAGAATTCTTCATATGTGGAGCTGATGGAGTATGAAAATATGGACATCACTCCTCCGAATCTTTTGGTGGGGAAGGAGGTTGTTTCGCATGGAATGTTTCGGCTCTGTGGAATAGACTTGCTTCTATCCTATCATTCCTTTGAGAAACAGATAAGGGTTAGGGCTAGGAGGAATACCTGTTGAATGTTGAGATGGTGTGCGTGTACCGTAGAGAAAGATCAGATTGATCGCGAAGAACTTCTTTTTGTCCTGGGAGGGACTACTCGCAAATAAGAATACAAGACCACTAGATTTTGATTAGACAATAAATGAGGGAACTACCTTGGGCCCAGGAAATATAAAACTTCCTTTCGAAGGTGGTCAGCTCCCCTGCTAATATGAATTAACACAAATTCTAACAAATAAGCTATTGTCCAATTACAATTTGTTTACCTTATTAGAATAATAGAGAAAGGGCTGGTCTTGGTTTAGAATCAAGGTGACCGATGCCGGTCACTATAACCGGTACCGATTGGCTCTAACCGATATCGGTAGGGGAATGTTTTAGGGGATTTTGGTGAAGGCTGGTTGAAGGTAGTCAGTGTTGTTTTATAAGGCCGATAAATGAGTGGGGTTAGGTAATGGGGTGACGAGAAGGACTCGTAGAATACGGGGGTGTTCTTGGGGTAATGTAAGGGTGGAGGAATGACAGTTAGATGTAGTGTGTTGCTGGGTAGTAGATCTAGGAATAGACTTATGATGGCAGTGGTTCAGAAATTCAAGAAATGTTATTAAAAGAACGTATAAGACTTACTTACTAGTTATTGATGGAAAATGCAGGTTCTGGGACTGTGATGATGAAGACAGGGCTCAAGTAGGATGATCTGACAATCCAAGATGAGCTATCTCCTCTTCTGATGCTCGGATGAGTGTCACTGGGCTCTGTTATTCAGTTGCAGTCTTGGGCTTGATGTCCTTCTCTGCAAACTCTTCTTGTTTCTTCACTTGTCTCTGCTCGGCCAAGCAAATCCAGATCCTTCCAATGATTTCTCCTCTTCTCGATCAAATGAAAATCCGATCCCTTGTTTTTGGTTGGAAGTGGTCATTTACAGGGAACCGATGGCGGTTACGCAACCGACGGCGGTCGAGTAGTAGAATGGGTATTTGGCCAAAGTCAAAGCGGGCTATTTTTGGTAAAATAGCCAACCTTCCCCCCTTTCTCTCCCAGGGATTAGTGGCGGGCTTGGTCAAGTCATTATGAGGTTGGTTTTAGGTGCGGGTGAGGAGTAATTAGTCATGGGTGTGGATGTGGACCAAGTTATAGGTCTTAATTAGGTTAGTTTAGGGTTAAGACTAGGTCATGATGAGGTGGCGAAATGAGGTGGCAGGTATGGCGATGTGGATTTATTAATTATAAGGTAATTAATAAATAATTGTGTAAGGTTTAGGTGATGAGGTTAGGTTATGAAATGAGATGCGGCACACAGGGGTCGTAAGACACAAATTTGGTGTCTACATTAGCCCCTTGTTGTCGTGTAGCTTGTCTTGTTAAAGTCAGCATGCATGAATAATAAGAAGTGGTTACCCCGTTAAGGGTATAGGTAATCCCCAAATCTATCATAGATTGAGGTAGCGTGAAATCAGGATAGGGGTCGATAAAGGGTAAATGGTGTTTAGATAATGGTAAGATGGTGGGGTAGGTCCAAGGAAGCAGACGCATGTCGAATGCAGTAGTGCGACTAGGGTACATGATTTGAAGAGCAAACAAGCAATTCATAGGCAAAGGTCGATAGTTTATCCAAACAAGGGTGATATAATCCTGGTATCCAAGGCATAGGAAGTAGCTCCAGGGGATATAACGGGTAAGGTACAGGAACGTTTAGGCATGTTCGGCAAGCACTCAAATGGTTGGTTTGGTTGAGATAAACGTCACGGTCTTGGTCTAGGAAAAGTTGGTCGACTGATCAAGTCAAGGACCCTAATCATGCTAAAACACGAACAGTGAGCTCGATTGAACAAAAAGCTGACATGATGGGTGGATAAAATTGTATTGTGTTGATGTTGGGTGAGGTATTTAATCGGGCGCGCCTTAGGTCGGGCCAAATGGTCAGGTGCGGCCTTGGGGGCGGGCCAAATGGTCGGTCGCGCCTCGGTCGGGCCAATGGTTGGTTACGGCCTCGGTCGGGCCAATGGTCGGGCGGTTCAGGGGTGTGGCCTGGGCGGCCAAATGGGTTGGGCCTGGGTCGGGCCAAATGGTTGGTTACTGGCCTGGGGTCGGGCCAAATGGTTGGTCACGGCCTCGGGTCGGGCCAAATGGGTTAGTTGGGGTCTTGGGGGGGCCAAATTGGTTGGTTAGCGCCTGGGTGGGCCTGGGTGGTCAGCCAAATGGGTCGGGCCAAATGGGTTGGTTGGGGCCTTGGGTCGCCAATGAAGTCAAAAAAGGCTAATTAGCAATGGAGGGTATAGGTGATGTGGGGAATAGGCAATGTGGTGAAAAAGGGAGATTGGTGAATAAAGGCAGAAGTTGGGGAAGGTAGGAATTTAAACCGATATCGGCTAGAGATGACCGGTGTCGGTGAGGTGACCGATGCCGGTTCCTTAGGGCAGAATAAAACCGACATCGGTTATAGGTGAAAAACCTATAAAAAGAAAAAATACGGCCTGTCATTGTCATATTGTCAATTTGAAACCCAATTTGAGTTGTCTGAGGTGTATTGTTGAGATTGGAGCATTTGTTAGGGCCGAGGTGGCACTATTTGAGTGGAGAAGTGAGTGATTGGTGGACCCTAGTGAGGAGGAGGCAGCAGATTGATCGGTGGAGGACCCAAAGCAGAGGAGAGTTAGAGCCATGGCACAGCCAGAGGAGCTGGAGGTGCTGGACCAGCTGACCACCACCACCCATCCCACCACGACGATGTGTCATCGTACCGGTAGGTTCGAAACCTCTCATTGTGTGAATTTGATGTTGTTAAGCTATTTTTGGGGGTTTGGGTAGGAATCCATGTTTTGGTAAAATAATGAATAAATTGAAGTTATTTGAAAAATGAAGAGGATAGATGGGTGAAAGAGGGCAAGGCAGCAGGGTGGGTAGATTTTTAGGGTGTTTGGGTGGGTAAATAGGGATAAATAGGCAAAAAAAGGTTTTGGGGGCAATGCGTTCGCCCCACAATTTTTTTAAAGGATCGATGCCTGCCACTAAGTGACCGAGATCGGTCAAGAAATTTCGGGGCAGGGTGGGTTTGTGGGTGACCGGTGTGGCCGATGACGACATCGACCGACGCGTCGATGGAGAGGGGACCGGTGGCGGTCATGGGTGACCGGATACCGGTCCCTAGCTTAGGAATATTTATTTGGTTGGTTGGTTTTGTTGTTTGTGTTTGTGTTTGGGTCATTGTGGTTTTGTGTGGTGTTGGTTTTGGGTGTGTTTGGGTTGTGTGTTTGGGTGTGGGGTAGTGTTTGGGTTGTTGGTTAATAGGTAGGTTTGGGTTCTTGTTTGGGTGTGTGGGTAGTGTGTGGTTGGGTGTGTTGGTAGTGATTGGGTTGGTTGGGTGTGTGGGGAGGTTAAATGGGTGTGGTGGTAGTGTTTGGGTTTTGTGTTTATTGTTGGGCTTGAAGAGGGAAGGGGAGGGGGATATCGAGAGGAAGGTGATTAGGGTTGGGGGAAAATGGGGGGGTCGGGGTGGTGGGGTGGGTAAAAGGGGGTATAGTAAGGTTAAAGGAGTTATTGTTTGAAAGGGTAGGTCTAATGAAGTGGGTGATTTGTGCAGCACGCGCAAGAAATGACTACGCGGATAGGATGCCTCCACTGTTGAGACGGATGTGCGCCACACGTGTCCGCAGGTGGACAGTGGGCCATCATGCGTGAGGTGGGACTCAGGCGAGTCCAAATGTTATAGGGCGAGAGAGGGATCATAGTCTTATGGTCGCCCTCATCGAGAGATGGGATCCGCGACCAATGTGTTCCATCTCCCGACTGGAGAGATGACCATTACATTAGAGGATGTGTATCGCATCCTTAGATTACCGATCGATGGAGAGGTAGTCTTCCAGGTGGATGCAGAGACAACATGGACAAAGATCCTACAGTATTCGGGATGCAACCGCGTGCTATTGACTTATCACAGCGCGAGCATCACCTATGGGGATATGTATCGTGCCCACCGACATGAGACACGGCTTGCCGTGTTGATGATGATCGGCATTACATGCTTCGCCCTCCCAGACTCAGAGGGAGGCCGCTTTCCACTGGCGCTGATGGGGGTGTTACACGAGATGGTCGAGGAGCATACATGTTATGCTTGGGCACCAGTATACCTGGTGCAGTTATACCGAGAGCTGTGGGGCTATCGACGATGAGGCGATTCGGGATTTGCTCTACATTTTTGTTACACTGCTGGGCATATGAGCATATCATATGCATTCGACTAAGAGGGGCTGCCCCAAAGAGCTGCCACAGTGATTTATAGATATGGCTTTCAGAGGTGGTTGGGGGTCGTGGGCCAGCCACGAGCAGTTCTCACCGGACGGATGTAGCATATTACCGGCATGTATTAGAGGGCGTGACTGCCCTGGATATTGTATGGAGGCCTTACAGAGGTCATCAGCCCCGGAGGAGCCCGATCACAGTTGCGGTGGATCCAATATACATTCTGATAATGGGGACGAGGCCGGAGAGTATGAGCGATACCCCGGAGAGGGTACGACGACGCTATGGGGCTTACGACAGATGATGAGCCACCTCCCTTCCCTCAGTACCGAGGGATGATGTAGAGGCTCCACTGCCTGCACCACAGCCTATGGACCCAGATTGGGTAGCCGAGCGGCAGGCAGATGATACAGTGGATGACGCCGGGTGTACAGGATCATTTTTGGTATGGTGGGCAGGGGAGAGAGCCGCGAGGAGAGCACAACCCACACAAATGACTTAAGCACTAGAGCAGAGAGGGACCAGCTCAGGGGATAGGTACAGTTGTTACAGGGCAGCTTGCACGCTACACAGCACAGTACGTATAGGTGTCCTACAGGGGCAGTTAGCCCAGCATAGTGCACAGTGCCCAAATTACACAGCACCACCACAGTACAGTACACGCCACAGTGCCACCAAATGCACCACAAGTACACCACAGCACGTACAGTATGCAAGTACACAGCACCACCACCACCAGCCACACACGCACCACCAAGATAGCACAGGTGCACAGGTGTACTGGTAGGACAGGGGCCATTGGTATTAGGAGTCGGGGGACCAGCCCCAGCAGCTTTGGTGGCACGGGCCCAGTATATGGAGGCGAGAGCGAGGCCCTGACTATCAGACATCCTCGATGGTACCGGGCTGACTATCACCAGATGCGGCGCATAGAGCGAGACCTCGCGAGTCGAGATCCTGTGGTGGTGCAGCTACAGCCGGTGGGTCGGTGATAGGGAGGAGGCGGGAGCCAGGGCCAGGACCCACAGGGAGAGGTGCTGAGGGCGGTGGGGAGAGTTGAGACATCCCTGGGTCAGAGTTAGATGGTTTTGTGTGTATATTGGATATTAGATAGAGGCACCGGTCTGCGAACCGGTTATGTATAGAGAGGCCTGCGTGCCCACATATGATTCTTTCATTTATTTATTCATTTATTGTATATACCGGCCTGCGAGCCGAGCACGGGTCAGATCAGCTGATACCGCCTCATGAGCCAAGTATATTTTTGATATGAGAGACCGGCCTGCGAGCCGAGTCGATATTTTGACAGTTGTTGCGGCCTGCGTGCCGGCTTTGTATTATCATGAGATCACAGAGGCCCCTATGCAGGGCAAGTTGTATATTTGAAACCTTTGGTATATATATATATATATGATGATTTTGACCCACATGGTGTATATGAAATGGTGTATGTGTTTTGTCGATGGTTTGTCTTATTGAATGTATGATGAGTTTGATCCACATGGTTTATATATTATGGTGTTGATGTCTTTTGTTGATGGATTTTTGAAATGGAATGTATGTATATATAGATGATGAGTTTAATTGACATGTTGTGTTTATGAAATGTCAGATGTGTTTGTGTCGTTTGGTTTGAAATCGAACGATGTAGTCACGAGTCGATCCAAATGGTGTATAGATTGATGGTTTTTGATATCGTTTGTTGATGGCTTGTTTTTGTTCGTAATATGGATAGATGATGTTGATGAAATTGTGATGAGATATGGATTTAATGAAAAATTATAGATAATGGTGTTGGTTATGCAGTAAAGGGACAGGCGCCACAAATATTTGTAAAAATGAAGAAACGGCTTAGGTTTAAGCAAAAAGGGGACACATGACCGATATCGGTTATGTAACCGATGTCGGTAGCTATATGACCGATAGCGGTTATGTAACCGATATCGGTTATGCCAGAATTATTTTCCTAAAAATAGAATTGCTTGGTTGGCAACTTAAGTTCTTATTTTAGCATTCTTATTTTTAGATGCATGCAACAAGTTAAATATGTGAATGCGACGCTGTTTGACAACTGATACAGGTAATTGCATGAAAGAATTTGAGTGATAAGGAGGAAAGAGACAGGTGAAGTGAGTGTGGGCTGAGATTCAGAAGGTAGAAAGACAAGTTATATTTGAAGAGGGTGGTGAACATGGCTGAACGAGGAGAAGCATCCAGCAGGCAGGGACGAGGGGGAAGACATGTTCCACCCCAAGCTGCTGCATCCCGAGAGGTAAACTGTTTGGTTGTAATTTGATTCTTGCATGTTTTGTGAATAGGATGAGAGAAGTGTAAGTGGGTAAAGATGAGAAAGAAAAGGTGATAGGCAAGGGTTGGGGATGGGGTGAGTGCTATGGGGTAGGTAGACAGGGTGGTCACGTATGTTTTTAGGTATAAATAGGAGTAAACGGGCAAAATAATTATCGTAGGTGTATGTTTTAAGCAGGGTAAGTATATTTGTGACAGTGACCGGTATCGTTTAGAAATAACCGGTATCGGTTAGCAAACCGGTGTCGGTTATCCATAACCGATATCGGTCACTGTAGGAGTTTCCAGAATTTGAGAAAAAACCCGTGGAGATTTGTTCTATTGAATAATTATGTGTCGTTTTGATGTATGCAGTGGAAGCAGGGTTAAGGATGAATGATATCGCGTACTAGCGTTGTTGTCACTTAATCCGAGCGGATGTAACACCAAATTAATGGGCATTGATAAATCGTTTGGGGTTAAGTGGAATCCGCTATTATTCACGAATCACGCGTAACCATGCTATGTCATGCAGGTGTTTGATCGAGAGATGGAATCTAGAAAATAATACCTTCTATCTACCAACAGGGAGATGACAAAGTGACTTCGGAAGATGTGTTCCGTATTTTGAGACTCCCAATGATAGGAAAAATAGTGTATCAAAGCATTGCCTAAAGACGGGGGGCAGCAGCGATATATAACAAAGATTTCGGTTCAAATGCACGAGATTTGACACAAATGAGGTTTATCATTTACGTATGGTACAATGTATGCAACACACCCCGAGGAAACAAGGTCACCATGCTATTAATGATAGCGGTGGGGTATTATGCATTACCGAGGGTGGAGGGTGGAAGATTTCCCAAAGCATTGATGAGTGTTATTTGGGAAATGATAGAAATGAGCGTGACTTTCGCATGGGCACCCGCATATCTGGCAGAGTTATATAGGGTTTATGGGCCTGCAAGTGAAAACACAGGATGACACTGGATTGTTCGTACTTATTACATTGTTGGGCCTATGAGCATATTGTTTGTGTGCGTCCAATAGGCCGACCCATCGAGTCGGGAGAGGCAGGAGTGCAAAGGTTGGGATTCGATTGATGGGTCCAGATAGAACAAGAAGCGAGATCCCAGGCCGTGATAGATGACATCGAGTATTATAGACAGGTATGGGAGATGGTGACGATTGTGGATATTTGTTGGAGGCCTTACGGGAACTATATGGTGACAGAGCACATAGCTGAGGAGTTGAGGGGTGTAGAGCGATTGAGGTGGATCGCAGGGCACAGCCGGGTGAGTACGAGAGGATTCCTCTAGATCACATGCGGCGACAATTTGGGTTCGTTCAGGATATACCTATGACATATAGACCATACATGAGGATCGACGCCGAGGCAGCATTCTCACCTCCCCGGCCTACACCTCCAGAAGGGCCAGAAGAGATAGCAGCCGATCGTAGGGTAATGGATGCGGGAACGACAGAGGCCTATAGAGTATGGTGGGTAGCAGAGCTGCGAGGTGCACGTGAGCGCCCTGACATAGCTGTGATTACAGCGGAGAGAGATCGTCTGCAGGATTTGGCTCACCAGCTTCAAACACAGGTGAATGAGACAATGGGATTGTTAGAGGTTTCACAGTTACGAGTGGAGAGACTGGAGGCAAGATTCCTCCACGCGAGAGGACGTATTCGTATGTTACAGAGATGTCATGGTGGATCGGGGAGGAACCAATGGCAGTGGCACCTTTGAGGATGGAGAGGCCAACTGAGGGGCATCGACGATCATGATCACCACCTGATTCGGGAGGAGGTGCAAGGGTCTAAGTGAATTTCATAGGAATATAAGAATAAATAAGGATGCCGACCTGCGAGTCGATGATAGAGAAGATGTATTTGTTTAACATCTAAAATAAAACTAAAGATGTATGTGGTTTTGAGTGATGATAATAATAAGAATGGTTGTGTTTTTTTAATGTTGTTTTTGTTTTGTTTGAAAAAGGATAAAGATGAATGTTGGCAAATAGAAATACACAAAAAATATTTATATTTACAACACATGATAGGGTATGGTAGGGGATGGTCGAGCTAACCTTGGGAGACCCCATGTCTCCTAAGTGCTGCCTACATAGCCCATCGCACAAAGCAAGGAAGGGCCTCGATCGATGTAGTTCTCCTTAGACCAGGGAGAGGTGAATTCAGGCAATTTGGTTATGGTTAGGCAATTTGTTGGTTGGTAAAAATTTGATGTTGGTAGGGTAATGTTGTTGGTGTTGGTAGGGTAATGTTGTTGGTGTAGGTATAGGTGAAGCGAAAGTTAGCATACCCAAGCAGTAGGGAATCGTGTCCTGATTAAGGTCAACACACAATCCTAGAGTCGAGCAAAAGAGGCCAGAGTGTCCCGTAGTTGAGAAGAGCTAAACAAACCACATATTAATGTAGGATGAGCTTGAGTCCCTAGGTACCTTGTATAGGCGAGAAGTCGATAGGTGAAAAGAGTGGTATAATCACAATATATCGGATATACGTCACGTCCCTTGAGTTTTGTTGTTTTGACAAATGGTGAGGTGAGGTGGTTGATGTGGGCGAGGGTGCAGAGAACTTATTATAAGATGATTATTCTGACAAAAGAGAACCAAACCTAAATAGACAAGTCCATGACTCAAAAGTGTTTTGAAATACTGCTTTTATTTTTATTTTATTTTTCTGGATATAGACTGATCGATGCGGGAAGTCTACATGGGATATGTATTTTGTTGTTCTTGAGGTCTTCACGAAGCTGATCAATGCGAGAAGCTTCTGATAAAGGCTGACTGTGTATAGCTGTCCTTCAAGGGAGCAGTCTATTTATAGTAGCAGATGCGGTGTTTATGTATAGCTGTCCTTCGGGGGAGCAGTCTATATATAATAGAGCAGCAATAGTTTGGCATATAGCTGTCCTTCAAGGGAGCAGTCTATTGTATAATTTAGAGGTCTAGATGTCCGTTGGGCATAAAGCATCTAGTTTTGTAGGAAGTTTGACTCAAGAAAATCCCATAAGTGTTTTAATTAAGAATGTGTCATTTTGATACTTTGAAGTCATGGACTAGACTAAAAAGGGGAAGGCATCTTTTAAGGGGAGGTGATAATCAAACCATGTGAGCTTGATTTGATTTTGAGATGTAAGAAACAAAGTGTATGCGGTGGTAAATGAGCTCAAGGGACGAGCGTAAGGTAGATAAGAAGTGACACAACACTGAATTCAACAGTAGAATGGTCAAAGATGCAAGGCATTAAGGGGCTCAGGCTCAGGTTTACCATTAAGAGAAGCTAAACGATAAGTGCCTGATCCATAAGTGTGAGTGATAATGTAAGGCCCAATCCAATTAGGAGCAAATTTTCCACGTTTGCTCTTTTCTAGTTTGGTTACATGTTGATTCTCTTTGAGGACAAGATCACCAACCTTAAAGGTACGCTCATGAATTCACTTATCATAAGCACGCTTGATGCATTTTGATAGATTTGAAGGTGGTCAAGAGCCGTAAGACGACGCCGTCGCAAGAAGCTCTAATTGGGCTAACCGCTCTTGCGGAAATCATCGTTGGTGAGAATATCCTCAAGAGATATTCTAGGGAGGGTATTTGTATTTCGAGAGGCAAGACAGCCTCGCACTATATATACCAAAGAAAATGGTGTGGCATTAGTGGAGGTACGAATGCTAGTACGATAAGCCCAAAGGGCAAAGGGAATGTGATCATGCCAATTTCTTCCATAATCATTAACAACTTTCATGAGGATTTTGGTTAGGGTTTTATTAGAAGATTCAACTTGACCATTGGCCTGTGGATAGTAAGGTGATGAGAAACTAAGTTTGATACCAAAGTTGTCACAAAGGTCTTGTAACAACTTATTTTTGAAAGATTTACCATTATCTGTTATTAGGCGATGAGGAATACCAAAACGACAGATAATGTGATGGTTAACGAATTCGACGATTTTTTCTTTTTTGGTTGAAATGAGTGGAATGGCCTCCACCCATTTTGTGTAATATTCGGTTGCTGTGATTATCCAATGGTGACGTTGCGAAGAGGGCGGGTGAATCTCACCAATAAGGTCTAAACCCCATTGTGAGAAAGGCCAAAGATCTCGTGCAACCTGTAGCGGATGGCTAGGAGTATGTTGAAGGTTGGCATGTTGTTGACACATAACACAACGCTTAACATATTCGTAGCAGTTGTTATTAAGAGTAGGCCAATAATAACCTAGGTGAAGGATTCGTTTAGCCACGGCAAGGCCACTAAAATGTCCGCCACAAATACCGTCATGGACCTGTTGGATGGTATAGGTGACCTCCGCACCGGTTAGACATCGAAGGAGGATGCCATCAAAGCCACGTTTATAAAGGAGTCCCCCCATGATGACATAACGAGAAACACGTTTAAGAAAAGTGCGTTTTCCAAGACTAGTAAGGTCGTGGGAGAACGAGGTCAGTAAGGTAGTCGAAATTGGTGGTACTGTATCCTCGAATTAGCATACATTATTTTTATCATACAAACAACCGGGGCTGAAATAGATGGGGCAAAGAGTTGTTGACCAAGACGAATATGTCGTAGTCACTGGTGAGGTAGGAATTTGCGAGGCTAAGCAAGCCATAGTATCCGTAAATTTGTTAGTGGAGCGGGAATGGTCCTGATAGAATAATGAGTAAATGAGGTCAAAAGTGAATCCACGTAATGTTTGTACTTTTGAAGTTCCTCATTTTTACATTGGTAGATGCCCATAACTTGATTGACTACCAATTGAGAGTCACCAAAAATATTAATAGATTTGACACCTAAGTGTAACGCAACCTGGAGACCCAAAACAAGGGCCTCGTATTCCGCTAGATTATTAGTGCAGGGGAAATCGAGCCGAATGAAAGAGGCATAGGCTCAGTGTCAAGAGGAATGAGAACAACACCGGCCCCTCCGCCGCGCTGGCATTTGGATCCATCGAAGAAGAGGGTCATTGGATACGACTCTTCCCTGAGTGAAAGAGTGGCGATGAGTTCATCGGGGAAATTAAAATTGGTAAATTGTTCCCCAGGTAAAGGGGCCTCCGCAAGTTGGTCCGCAATAGTTTGTCCTTTGATTGACTTCTGTTGTACAAACTCAAGGTCGAGGTCAGCGAGGAGCATAAGCCATCGGGTGATGCGTTGGTTTAGATGTGGTTTGGCATACATATAATGAATGGGGTCCGCGTTGGTGATGACAAAAGTTTTGTGATTCAGGAGGTAGTGTCGAGTTTGGTGGCTACGAATGATAGGGCTAGGCACAATTTTTCTACATGTGTATACCTAGTCTCGTAATCCACGAGAGTACGACTTATATAATAAACGG
The DNA here is from genome assembly GCA_018340775.1 of Taxus wallichiana var. yunnanensis. NCBI lineage: Eukaryota > Viridiplantae > Streptophyta > Pinopsida > Cupressales > Taxaceae > Taxus > Taxus wallichiana. Next base: position 266,279,928 of record CM031236.1, read on the forward strand.
CTTGTTCTCGACGTGCCGAGTCCCGATGTGCGAGCATGGCTCCTATAAAGATGGTCAAAGGCAAGCGAAAGGTAAAGGTAGAAAGGGCGATCATCCCGAGGTGGGATAAGCACGGGTGGTCACAAGAGATAGGCTTTGAGCTTCAAAGGCTTGGTGACACTCTTCACCCATCAAAGGCAATGTCCTTTTAAGAAGGTGATGGAAAGGTCGACATCGATCCGAGAGTCGGGAGATGAAACGCCGATGGATCAAGTTTACCCCGCAAACTACGTAATTGTTTGAGGTTTTTGGGTGGGGGCATTTCTAGGATAGCTTTGACTTTAGATGGATCGACCTCAATGCCACGCAAAGAGACGATAAAGCCAAGAAGTTTTCCCAAAGAACACCAAAGACACATTTCTTTGGTCAAGCCGACCGAATATTGTAACAAAGTGATCGAAAATAATGGTTAAAACATCGAGATGTTCACCGCGATGTTTAGATTTGCCAAGAAGATCATCGACATAATCCTCAAGGATAGTGTGCATAATGTCATGAAAATGTAAGTCATAGCCCACTTATAGGTCGCACCAAAGATTCTTAAGGCCAAATGGCATGACACGATAACAAAAGGTTCCCAAGGAGTTATGAAGGCAGCTTTATGTTGATCGTCCGGGGCTACCAAAATTTGATCAGATCCCAAAAACCATCCATGAGAGAAAGCATTTCATGGCTCAGTGAGATCAACAAGTTGATCAATACTGGGAGGGGGAAGTCATCCTCGGGGCAAGCGAGGTTAAGGTCTCGGAAATCCGTGCATATCCGAAGTCCCCCGTCACTTTAGTGACATGTACGATGTTAGAAATCCATCGAGGATAGTCAATAGGCAAGATGAAGGAAACAGAAAAGGAGTCGTCAAGCTCTTCTTTTTCGACCAAGAGGGCAATGCGTGGATGCATTTTTCTCGCTTTTGTTTGACTGGTTGGAATCGGGTTTAGGGTGATGTTATGGACAAAGCAATGTCGAGGATCAATTCCTGGCATGTCAACGTAGGACCAAGCGAAAGCTTGGTCATGGGTACGAGAAAGGTAGTAAAGGCGGACTTGTTCTCGATGTTTTAAGGGATTGTCCGATCTTCACAATGTGAGGATCCTCCTCTGTGTGGATGTTGATTTCTATAGTTGACTCATTCAACATGGTTTGAGTTTCGATGGTAAGGCGCGTCAATATAGGAGTCATCCGCACTAAGGTAAGTGAGGATGGAGTCGTCATCCCGCACTCAACAACATTAATCGAAGGCGAATCCTCTTCGATCATGTCCTGATACGTAAGGGGAAGAGAAGATGGGTCCTCATTATCTCATTGATAAGTGAGAGGACCTAGGAAGATAGCATTTATGAAAAAAAAAGTTAGGAGGGAGGGATAGATTCAGGGTCTATCGACTCTGTGGGTGATGATGGAAAAATGGGTGATGATGGTTTGGTAGGGGTGACGTCGTCATCTTCCAGGATACAACTGACACGAGGTTTCTCCGGTGTAAGTGTTTCAGGAAAACCGAGACCACTACGATCATCATTGTGTTTGCATAGTCACGGGAATGAGTGTATGTCGGCCTTGTTCATAAAGACCAAAACCAAAGCCTTTCCAAGCACAGCGAGTCAAGAAGGCGAGGGCAAAACAACGATTTGTCAAGTATTGAAAATCGATTGAAGGGAACCACACCAAGAGGAGGTTCAGGGGTAACGGAGGATGCGTCAACACCCCCATATGTTAGGTTGGTGCGGCAATGGGGTGGTCCGTAAGAGATTACCTCCCCCACGCGACGGTCGTAGGTAGGATGCGCATGTAACTGTCCGTACTCCTGCGGGGTATGGAAAGAGCTAACGTTATATAGGTGGTATTCCCCAGTAAGGCGTTGAAAACATCTACTAAGGGGCCGAGGTTGGGATGTTATCTCATGGGAAAGGAAGTGGTATTTGTGACGGGTTTCATTGGTCAAGGTGTAGGTGTGTGAGGTAGATGGTGAAGTGGATGGTCAAGTTGATGAATGGGTGTCTGACTGGTACAAGCACATCATTAGGGCGATACAACATATTGCAGTTTTGAAGGGGGAGGATCAGCTTTTACTGGTGTAGGACTTCCCTCGTACTCAAATTTTATGCATCTATGTAAGGTGGAGGGAACGCATCCCATAGCCCGATCCAAGGGCGGCCTAACAACATATTGTATCGAACTCTCCCTCAAGGACATAGAAGAGTTCGGGTAAAGTACGTGGTCCTACACGAATGTTAAGGATCATGGTGCCTAAGGTAGAAGTAATAGCATCATTGAATGACCGCAACATGATGGGGTCAGGCACACACAAATGTAGAAGGGATATTCATTTGTTGAAGGCTTTTCAAGAGATGATGTTTAGGCTAGTGCCCCCATCAATCATAACACGACGTACCCGAATGTCCCGACATAAGCTGAGATGAAAAGAGCAGGGTCGATCTTCAAAGCACCAAAGTCGATAATTTTGTCTTCGAGAAACCGACAAAAGAGCGGCTCATTGCATGAGAGAGTAAGTCGGGGGAGATAGATTGTTTGGTGAGCGAAGCAACGTGATTGGGTGTTAGAATAGAGGTAACAGAAAGGTTTCATTAGGTAAGACCTCTATCCTCAAGGATTTCAACGAGAGCTTGTCGATGAGATTCAAGTCCAATGAGATCATACAAAGGTCATTTTTACAGTGATCGGTGAAGTTGTTTGATCATGGTTCTATGGGGCAATTCCATTAGAGACGGGGTAGGCGGGTCCACGAATAACCACTTTAGGTGGTGGTGCGATCGGGATGGTGGACGGAGAAAGAGATGCCGCAGGTGTGTTTTCTTTCGCTTTCCCATTGTTTTTCTGCCCTCGAGTAAAGAACACTAATCATATTGATCTCGTGAATACGAGAGGAGGAAGACGGTAGGGGATAGGTCATGGTCTTCGAGAGGTGGGGCTGTAATAATGATAGATCTTGGTGAGGCGGGGACAGGTGGTATAGGAGAGGGAATTAAGCTAAAGGTCTCTCTCTTCGTAAGTTGTCTTTCTTAACTTTTCTATCTGAGAGAGGTGACTGGACGAAGTATGGCTTTCAACGCTTTGCATCCCTCTACGTCATGTCCTGGTGTGCGGTGGTAAGCGCAGATTTTAGACTCATCATAACCTATAGGTCGAGGTTTAGATGGATCATAAGGTCTAAGTGGGGGTAGGGAAATGGTCGCATTCTCTACCAACATAGCAAGGATTTTGGCGTAAGACCCTTTGAGTGGGTCAAAGTCAGAGGAAGAGGAGGCTATTGACTGGGTCGATTCTGGTGATGACGTGGTATGGTTGGTTTGTATGGGTGGTGGTTTAGCCAAGGAGTTTTGATAATGGGTTTTAACTAAACGTGGCTTCTTTGACGCAGAAGCTATGTTTAGCTGGTTGATGATGAGGCCACAGATGATGTGGTATTAAAAACAACCACGAGAAATAGAGTGACAAAAAAACAAATCTTTTGATGATGGAATTTGTTTAGGGTCGATGATAGGTGGACAGATACGTGGGGTGATGGTGTTGCTATACCCTCGATTTCTCGTATGGGTGCAGTAGGCGAGGTCACTTTAAAGAAAACGCAGAGGTATGATATATCGATGCAAGGTAGAGGGATGGGGTCCCAATATGGAAGGTAGGTGTGACGACGAGGGTTTTAGTTGTGATAGAGCATAGATTGAGGAGATTGAGTCTGTCTCCTAATGGGATGGATGGCTTTATTTTTAGATAAATCAAGCCGCTTAGGTGGGTGTGTTAGACTGGGTATTGGTGAGGTCCCAAGCGTAGGGGAAGATTTGGTTAGGTTAATAGAAGTGGATGAGGTATTTGGTAGAGATGAGGGGGGTGAAGATGAGGACATAGGCATTTTAAGCTTCTGTAAACACTTCGGGTATATGGTAGAGGCATCTGGATCGGTCATCTACATTTGAGTAGAATATGGCGTACTCAAACGTTCCCATAGGACTCATCTATCTTCTGGGGAATGACAGTCCTCACGTGTGAATAGGAACTTTTGTATGGAAGAAAGGTGGGTTGTGATTCCGGTCCACTGTGGGTGTGATACAGGGGGTAGATGAGGCACTGTATCAATGGGCGTTAAGAGGTCAACCGGTTGCTGAAAAGATTTAGGCGATGAAGAACTAATAGGTAGGAGGGCATGTTTGAGAGAATCCATCATGTTTAAAGAATGTGGTGATGTCGGTTCAAGAGGTTTCTCATCTAAGGATGACAAAAGAAGTGGCGAGCCTTCCTCTTGTACAGCAAGAATGGTAGGAGGAGACGTTTGGGAAATAGATAAATTAGATAACATCCGCTCACAGTCTTGCAAGGATGTGGTGTAAGAAGGCTCATTTGTGAGAAGGGAACTCTGGGTGGTTAATTCCTTGATGGGTAAAGGAACGGCAGGATTTCAGTTTGTCTTGATGGTGAGGAAGGGGGTTCGGGTTCCTGCGTTAGTGAAGAGGCTTGATTCAAAATTTGTTCGATAGAGGTTTTTGGTTGGGAGTCGAAGACTGCATGGATCTCATGAACACTCTCCTCGGCTAAGATATCTTGATTTATGTTACTATTAGAGGAATGATTTGGGAATGGTTTGTTGAATATTTTCAAATTTCAGTTAGCAGGGGCGTTAGGATTATCGAGGGCTATATCCCCCGCATCAACCATTTCCTGCACTATGTTTTTCAACATCTTGCAGTTTTCATGACTGTGTCCCTTCACGCGGTGGAAGTTACAGAAGTCATTTTCTTTGTACCAAGAAGGTATGGCGCGAGTGGAATCAAACCCGAGTGAGGTTTAACAGGAGGTAAGGTAATGGCTCCTACTTTAAGCAATTTTTCCAATATCACACCATATGTTTCTCCCAAGGGAGTGTAGTTGATGGGCTCTGCTTTATACTTATAGGTGGTTTTTGGTGGGGTATTAGACGGTGGTTGGGATTTGACCATCACCGCGTGCACGGCTCCTTTTGATTTCGCAAATATGATGGGTGAGGATTGGTGGTGTTAGGTTTGTTGGTGGAATCTTGGGTTCGAAATTGGGGTTTTTGTTGCGCAACCGCAATTTCTCTTCCTCTAAGGCTCGAATCTCTAGTTTTCGAGCCATAGTAAAGGCCTCATCAAATGTACGGAAAGTTTGAATTTGGAGGGTAGGAGAGATGTGCTTAGCGCAGGCCCGCGTAAAGAGTTCAATAAGTTCGGCCTGAGGCAAGGCATACGTAAGTTGGTTGATAAGGCCCCGCCATCGTCCAACAAAATCTATGATAGATTCGTCTTCAAATTGTCGATGGCATAGAGGTCGGTGATAGATACTTTCTTGGCAATGTTAATGGAGAAATGATCCAAGAAAGATTGGGCTAGCTGGTTAAAAGAGAAGATTGAGTGCTGGGTTAAAGCACTGTACCACTCCAAGGCGGGTCCTGATAAGGACATGGGAAAGGTGCGGAGTAGTAAAGCGTCGTCGTGAGCAATCAGATAGCAGGCATGTCTAAATGATCGCAAGTGTTGTTGAGGGTCCTCCTTACTATTAAAACGGGTAAATTTTGGTAATTCCCATTGAGGAGGATATGAATGAAGGGGGACTAAAGGGTGGATAGGCTCCCGACAAACTTGCTCATATGTCAAGGCGCTACGACTTCCTGAAACAAAAGCCTCCAGATTTTGCATTTTGTCCATCATTTGTTTAATTAAATCAGTAGTTGGATGAGATGATGGTGTGGTTGTGGTAAACGGAGGCAAATTGGGCCAAGGGCCACCGCTAGACAATGGTGGGGTTAAATGTTGATAAGGTATGGAGGATGAATGTGTTGAGGTGACCGAATAGGGATGTCCTATATAAGACGTTGAGGTTACCGGATATGTGTGTGGAAATGAAAAGGTGGGCGGAGCTTGAGAAGGAAAGCTCGTGTGGATAGGTGGCAGAGAGCAAGTCATGAATGGAACAGTCTGCAAGAGAGACGAGGTAGGAGCAGTCGGCTGGTAATGACATGTTGGGCCCAAGATTAACCAAAGGAAAGCCAATATGTGCCGTATGAACCCCTGAAGCTGCTGAGCTAGGAGACGGGACTAAGGATGCAGAAGGCAAAGCGGAGTTATCAGGCGGAGAAGGAGCTAAATGAGTAGCTATACTGATAGGCATGCCAACAAGGAGTTGACCGTCGGGTGTACGGTCAGGGGCATGAGACAAATAGTATTGTACAACGCTAGGATTAGCATCCAGAAATTTGGCAAATTCTTTATCTCCTACAGGAATTTTAGGAACCTCGCTGGTGTCCGTAGGATTCCCCACAGAATGTGAAGGGGGTGATTCAGACAAAGGCACAGAGCAAGCATGTGAAACCATGGTGGTGGCTTGCTTTCAAGTGATAACAACCATGGACAAGAGTACACAGTAGGGTTTCAATCTATCAGAAAATGTAAATGCAGCACAAGAAAATGTTTGAAATTGGTAGGTCACGTTGGTTTGTCGTCAGAACTCAAAAAGACAAGAACCGATATCGCCGATAACCGATGTCGGTCAGACTAGAGTCAGCGCGCTTCGGTAAGCTAACCGATGTCGTCGTATAATAGAACTGGTGTAAGAAGCAATAAGAAAGTTTTGATTTGGTGTTAATAATAATTAATATGCCTACCAAACTGTTCTCAGAGTGATCACGTAAAAACAAGCATGACAGAGAGAAATAGAACTCGAAAACAAGCAAGAATGCACAAACAAATTAATGTACTAACCCTAGGGTTAATTTTAATCAATTTGGGCTTATGCCTTTAGACGCAGAATGATGTCAATCCTAAACAAAAGACTTAGGGAAATGTCAAGTTTGTTTTGGCTTATAAGGTTACCTCAATCGGGCGAGGAATACCGCGAAAAGGGGGATGTTTTGAGTGTTGTGTTAATTATGAAGTGATTCGGTATGTGTGTCAGTGTAGTGAAAGTAAGATTAATTTCCTGTCAATACCATGGAAATCACCCCCACGTGTACGACCTGTTACTTAGTCTATGTTCACTAGAATTGAAAACAACAAGCAAGAATGTAATGCACGTGTTTTAAACCCAAATCAAAAATGATATTCGATGAAGCAAAGAAGATGACTTTCACTAATGCAAAGATGTAAAGCAAAGCAAATTCTTTTACCAAATATAACAAAATACCTTGTGAATATCTTTAAAAAGAAAACAACAAGTATGCTCCCTATATGAAAGCAAGCAAGAGAAACAAAAACCCGAAATGGGTCCCACCGGGCGTGCCAAAATGTTTCGCACGGAATGTTTCAACTTTTGGGGAATAGAGTTGCTTCTATCCTTTCATTCCTTTGAGAAACAGATAAGGGTTAGGGCTAGGAGGAATACCTGTTGAATGTTGAGATGGTGTGCGCACCGTAGAGAAAGATCAGATCGACTGCGAAGAACTCCTTTTTGTCTGGGAAGGACTACTCCGCAAAATAAGAATACAAGACCACCAGATTTTGATTAGACAATAAATGAGGGAACTGCCTTGGCCCAGAAATATAAAACTTCCTTTCGAAGGTGGTCACTCCCTTAATATGAATTAACACAAATTCTAACAAATAAGCTATCATGTCAATTACAATTTGTTTACCTTATTAGAACAATAGAGAAAGGGCTGGTCTTGGTTTAGAATCAAGGTGACCGATGCCGTCGACTATAACCGGTACCAGTGGCTCTAAACCGATATCGGTAGGGGCAATGTTTTAGGGCTTTTGGAAGGGCTGGTCAGAAGGTAGTTGTGTTGTTTTATAAGGCTAATAAATGAGTGGGGTTAGGTAATGGGGTGATGAGAAGGACTCAAAGAATATGGGGGTGTTCTTTGGGGTAATGTAAGGGTGGAGGAATGACAGCTAGATGTAGTGTGTTGTTGGGGGCAGTAGATCTAGGAATAGACTTATGATGGCAAAGTGGTTCAAAATTCAAGAAATGTTATTAAAAGAACGTATAAGACTTACTTACTAGTTATTGATGGAAAATGCAGTTTCTGGGACTCGTGATGACGAAGATAGGGCTCAAGTAGAATGATCTGACAATCCAAGATGAGCTATCTCTCTTCTCGATGCTCGATGAGTGTCACAAGGCTCAAGTTATTCAAATGCAGCTTTGGGCTTGATGTCCTTCTCTCGTAAACTCTTCTTGTTTCTTCACTTGTCTCTACTCGCCAAGCAAATCCGGATCCTTCCAATGATTTCTCCTCTTCTCGATCAAATGAAAATCCGATCCTTTGTTTTTGGTCGGAAGTGGTCATTTACAGGAACCGACATGGTTACGGCGGTCGAGTAGAACCGATCGGTCGAGTCAAAGTGGGCTATTTTTGAAAATAGCCGGTGGCGGGCTATTTTTTTAGGTAAAATAGCCATGCTTTCCTCCTTTTCTCCCGAGGGATTAGTGGCAGGTATGGCTGTGGATCAAGTCATTATGAGGTTGGTTTTAGGTGCGGAGATGAGGAGGGGGGGTCGTAATTAGTCATGGGAGTGTGATGTCGGACCAAGATTATAGGTCTTAATTAGGTTAGTTTAGGTTAAGACTAGGTCATGATGAGGTGGAGAAATGAGGAGGAGGTGGAAGATGATGAAAATGCCATTTATTAATTATAAGGGTAAAAAATTAATAAATTTTGAATTATCCCAAGGTTACTCCAATGAAGGTTTAAAATGTGATGAGGTTAGGTCAGGAGAGGAAAATGGATGAGACCCTACATCATGATGCATAGGTACACAACTTCATATAGAAGGCTCGAGGAAGAAGAGGAAAAAAGGTGATGGTGATCCATCTAGATAAGGCATGGGAGCCACATGTGAATATTTGGGTAGTGTGCACTTGAGTATTGAAAAATTTATACCAATAGGTAAGAACAATGGGGGAAGAAGGAAAAATGAGTAAGTATTTCGGACACCTCAGTTTAATTATATAAATGATCATACAAATGGTTTGTGATCAAGATTATAAAACATGATGCATAACAATGATCTTTATGGCTGGGAGGTAATTGATCTAGAAGGAGTGGAAATTCACACTAATAAGATGCTCTCTTGGAACATTTAGACTCACATAGAGGAGCCCGAGTTTGAAATTAAAAATGAAACATATGTTAGGTGCAAGATGAAGAAAATACTAGGCACAGTCCTCACAACTATTAAGACCATTAAGTTGACTGATGAGTAGGCCAACAATTCTTTTAATAATATGGTGAAGAAGTTAGTGTGCAAAAATTTGGATAAGGGGGTTAGTATCGATTCTTTCTAGAAGATAAGAAGGATAAAGAAAAAGAGGTTAAATGGCTCACAGAGGAGTTAGGGAAGGTAGAGAAGTGTGCAAAATATTCCTTTAATTAATCCGCTCAAATTGCATATGTTATTAGAATAGTGTGCCATGACATGGAAGATAATGTTAAGGATGAGTATCCATTAGTGTTTTACTACTTGGAGGACTTGGTAAGAATGTTATTACATGAAAATAAGTATGTGTAGGGGGTCGTCGGAGGTAGAGTTATCTCGAGTCAAGAATAAGGAAGCCATGGAACATAAGATTATTGAATATGAGGTGTTGAGCACCATGGTTAAGGATGCAATGAAGAATGTAGGATGCACATTTGAGAACTTTCAAGACCTTGATCCCATCCTCAAAGTGCACATCACCTTGGATGAGACCGAACTTAAACAAGCACAAGCTGCTAAGCTAAGAAGGAGAGTAACGTTGGGCACAAAGAGATCATGGCCGAGATTGCATGAAAATGAGATGTGCTTAAGGCCATGAGAGAAAAAAATTGAGGTAAGACTTAACAAACGTGACTCTTTTCTTACGCAAAAGGTGGATGCATTGGAGGAGATGACATCAAGACTTGCTAGAGTTATCATGGAGTTGAAGTATAAGGGTAAATAAATGACCCTTGAGCAGAGCCACACATTTCCGTGTTGGTGCCAAATGTAGCTAGGAAGGATATTCCAACGTGGGAAGAATTAGAGAATATCCTGAAGATAGAGTATTTAGAACTATTCCAGTCACCCTAGGAATAAATTCAAGTGGGTTCCTATGGGAGATTTAAATTCATTGTTTTATGCACAACCATTATTTTTTTTTTCAAATTATTTATTTTTTCATTCTTTGAAGGGAATAATTTTTGGACATATCACCGAGGATGAAAACATCCCTAACATTGGGTAATATTGGTCGATAAAATTCAATAAGTATCATCAAAGTGCAGAATCTCACATGCAAGGGTATGTGCACAGAGAATAAATCAAAGTGCCAAGGGGCACACATATTAGTAAAACAATTCAATGCACAAGGTTGCACGTATGTAAGCATAAGGTCGGGACTTAAACAATTTTCTAAGAGGGATAAAAATAGAAAAGTTGAGTTGAAGTGATACTCAAGAAAAGATATAGAAATAGATAAAATCATGATGACTTAATGGCTAAACAAGGAAAAAGAAAGCACATGCAGAGCAAAAAGAGAATAAACATGTGGATTGAGATAATAATAGGATTAAAGTATGTTATATAATTATATTAATCTATTATAAGAATTTTTTTAAAAGCATGCAATGTATTGTAAGCACACCTATTATTAGGAATGTGTAATAAATTGGTGAAGGGAAAGTCACCACCGAGTATAAATATGGGTATTGCATTCTTGTTTTGACTAGTGAGTGCAAATGGAAAGTGGGTTCTGATCCGAGTAAGGTTCAGAAGTCTAGGTTTTTGAGTTTGTATGGGATCATGCATGGTGCGGCGCATTGATGTAATGGTCTATGGTGTATTCATATCACATGTTATGCAACTTATTATGGATTATAATGGATAAATTCTTATAAATTGTAGATATTATTGTGTTTGATCATACATATTTATATTCTAATTGTTATCTTCCATGAATTATTTCCTTATTATATGTGTTGCTAAAATGGTCACGATTATGATATTTCTCTATGTATGAATGGTTTTAATGGTTATGGATATGATAAACATGCATACTAACATATTGATAAGCAAGTTAAAGGAAGGGCCTTATGGCTGCACGTTCTTCGGGTGAGATTCTAGACTTGTCTAGATGAGGTTCCAAAGTGCATAGCTATTTGTAGTGGTAAAAATACTACAAAATACATACTTTCAGCTCCATACTATGAATACTTTCATCTCCATAATTTCTGTAAATACACTCATTATATATTTAACATGATTATGATTGGACAACTTCCCATTCTACTCTTTCTCATATAACCATATTTCTAATTGATTTTATATTACTTGAATGTTTACAATGGACATATCTTCATTCTAATTGTACCTGTAATATGAGAATGGAAATTTTTCCATTCTATTTATTCTCATACAACCATATTTCTTATTCATTCTATATTTATCCTCAAAATGTGATTAGAAAACTACCCATTCTATTATTTCTCATACTATGATCTATCTCATTATTTCTATTAATTATGTGAATGTTTAGAATGTACATATGCCCATTCTAATCATTGTGTATAATATGAGAATGGACATAATTCACATTATTTTCATCATCATACATGCATCTTTGATACCATTCATTCCATATTCAAGCTCGTAATGTGAATACATAGTCACACATTCTATTCTTTCTCATTCCCTCAGCATGAATGAGAATGGGCATCTTCCCATTCTATTCAAAATTGTACAATCATATTTCTCATTCATTCTATATTTAACAAAAATGAGGATGGGAAGCTACCCATTTATTTTAATTCTCATACAACCATCATTATCATTCCATATATATTTCCTAAATGTTTAGAATGGATATATTCCCATTCCAATCATTTCCTATAATATGATAATGGAAATCTACACATTTTTTTCTTCCTCATACAATCATCTTTGATCCCATTCATTCTATATTTAACTTGAATGTGAATGGACAAATATCAATTTTATTCACTCTCATACAACTATCTTTGTCATTCATTCTATATTTAACCATAGCGAGAATGGGCTTCCCATTCTATTCACTCTCATACAATCATCTTTCTCATTCATTATATATTTGACAAGAAGGAAAATACATACTTTAAGCTCCAAATTGTCAATACTTTAAGATCTAAACCTTCCTTTTAATACATTCATTATATATTTAACTGATTATGAGAATGGGTAGTTTCCCACTCTTTTCATTCTGATACAACCATCATTCTCATTCCTTCTATATCTCCTAAATGTTCATAATGGACATATTCCCATAGCTCCCCACCTAAAAACTTTCTTTTTTTATTGGGAACCTCTGATTAAGGTTAACCTTAACAAAAATTTTGATAAGGAAATATTGATTGGATTTATTTTAAAATAGATAAAGTACTTATTTTTAATAAAAATAAGTCTTTACTTTACCCTTTTGAGCGCTCACACTTTATCTTTTTGAGTACTCACATTTTCCTATCTTAAAGTACTTGCACTTCAAATTTTCTCACACTCACACATAGATTTTGACACATGGCATCCTGCTTAGACTAAGTATTGATGTGACATTTAATTTATGTTATGATTTTGACATGTGGCATTCCACTTGTCCCTAATCCCAACATGGCATCTCAATTAATTTTTTTAACATAAAACATGTAATATTATAGGTATTTAATGACATGGGGGATAATTAATATCAATGAATTAAGTTACAACAAAACTTTACAGTGTAGGGATCTCATTTTAAAAATATTAATAATTTAAAAAGTAACATCTCTATAAGTAATTAACATAAAGTTTTAAATTTTGATCCATTAATATAGAGCATGCATGATTAAAAATAAATATTGCATGTGATATCAGGCTAACCTAATAAATTCTATTTGAGCTCATTGTTCACAAAATTGCATTTGAGAATCCTATTTCACATGTGCTTGTGTCTGGAGATAATAATGTCAATAGATCCCATTTCTTCAACATTTGTAAATAACCATGGCTAGAGAAGCGTGATATTTCAGAACGTTTGACTCTTTTTGTACTCCTATACCGATGCAAGAGTGATTCAGGACACTTTATATGACTTACCTTCCTAGATCTTGATTTTTAACACTATTCAGATGTATTTACAATAATTCAAAGGTAAAGCATGGAGGAGGATCCCACAATGTGGCCGGAATGTCTGAGACCAAGATCAAAGGAATTCCAACCTTAGAGCACTAAAGAGAACCGGATTACACCTTGTGGCAGCTAAACCAAAGGTATTTCCATGTCCTAAATTATTATTTCACATATTAATGCTTGAAAATGCAAAACACCACGTACTAACATCCAAATCGAGACAAATAGTATTTCTTACTTTTTTGGGAACGCCTTCAGGGTATACTACGAGATCCTAGATTGAGACACCATTTATAATTTATTCGCCATTGAATCATGGATGGCCATAAGGAAATTTGGGATATTTCTATATAGTTGGGCTAATGACCCATATGAAAACATGGATGATCTCCACCTAGACGATATCTAAATTGAAATGTTTAGGCTCAGGTTCCATATTGGTATGGCATTAATGAAAAGGTTATATGGAAACTTGAAGACCTTTAAGTTTTATATTATATGGATCTATTTGTTGGCTACAATAGTTGATGAAATGAAAATATCTTCCCTTGGCCAAATTGTTATGTCTCACATATCCCTCCAAATAGCTAGCTTTATTTATCACATGAAGTTGTTTTATATGGCCTCCCACCTACTAGATGTAATGTGTGGTGTCATGTCTTGTCATCAATTCTATGAACCATGGCCCCCTTATTGAACTCTTAAAGTTAACGAATTATACCTAGAACTTTATTCACACCACTTCACATCCCATACCAAGACATTTTCAACCATTTTTACCCTTTTGTTTATCATAAGGTATATGAATAAAAAGCCCTAGGATTTATGAGGATATCCTTAGTGTCATAAGAAAAATGGGGGAAGTATTTTTCTACCCAGTAGTATATTATTATAATGATTGAATTCATTCTCTTTCCTCCGTTGCAATTTCCTTACTATGTTCCTAATAAACAAGGATAATATGAGATTTCTTTTCAAAATTTTAATGGATTAGAAAGGAAGTGCAAAGACAAGAAACTAAGTATTCATTCTCCCATACCACTAGTCCTTGAGTGCAAAGAATTCAAAATGTTTCTTGGTGTCAAGGTTGTTACTTCTCATAGGAATTCCTTCCTCTTTCTCCAACAACCATAGAAATTTTATGATCCAAGGAATATAGTGTCTAAGCATATAGAATCACTCAAAGGATAGATAAATTTTATGTATATCCGTGAGCATGATGTCAATGAATGGGTATAAATTACCTAGACAAATGAGAAATGGATCCAAGAAAATATAAAGATCAATGGGGTTATCCCTCCTCCAAAAGGGGAAGTCATAAGAGAATATTCAAGAATAAGGATAGACATGCCTTCAGTTGAGCCTCCAAAATATCCCTAAGTCACTCCTAGATTATCAATTGTATGAGAAGAATCAGAGGTTAAAGTAGTGGCTCCACCCCCTCAAGTTATTGGTCCTACTCTTATATCATATGACATGTCTTATTCATATGAAGAAGAGGCTCTACCCCAAGAGCTAACTTCAATCAAGCCTCCTCAAATAGAGCAAAGGAAAACATCTCCTCAAGAAACTCTTTAGGAATTTACATCTTCTCGAGCCTTAGTAGGAATAGGATGAACAAGTAATAATTGTTCATAGAGAACAACTCTGACTAGGTGTCTTGAGAAGGAATTTTAATAAATATTGAATTCAAACCCAAGATAGGAACATTGAGAAGAGTAATTTTTATCCCCAAATCAATGCACCTCCCGAATGGATTGAAGGTGAATATAACATTCAGTGTGATTGGGTAACATGGGATTACCTCTCAAGCTGTGGGACTTTGGCTCAAGGTGAACCTCCAGACAAGGCCAAATTCCTATTTGTAAACTAAGCACTACACTACTCCTAATGCAATAAAAACAACTACCTAGACCTAAACTACATTTCAAGAGGATTAAGGGAGAGAGATGTGAAAGAAATAAAACCTATACTAGAATTGGTGATACACCAAGAAAGGGGTTTTTCTAGACAAAATTTTGGCTTACCAATGAAGAAAGATGAACATGGGAAGAATGAATGTGCATTACAAACCAAACCACATACAATACTTCATTCCTTGAATAAGCACAATAACTTCTGAAACTTGCAATGGAAATAAAAGTTGCACAGTGTACCTGCAGACATGAAAGAGGAAGAATAGAGCAGAAAAATGATGCAAGGAAAAATTAGTCACAAAACATATTTTATTGCTCTAAGCACTTGCACAGTGCATCATTACAGCAAGATGAGGCAGAATTTCCATTACAATTCTTGGAAGAAAGGCTTGTGAGCCTATAAATTCACAACAACTCAACTTGTGAAGAGAGGGGAAGCTTGGAAAAATGTCTAACCTTTTTGGAAATGAGCACCCCTTTTACATTTATAGAAAATTTTGAGTTGTTGAGAGAAAGAAGGAAGAAACCCTAGAATCTAGGCCAGAATGTAGTAGATGATTAATCACTATTGTTGGCCATGCTTACCTCATTAATTGCAATTCCACCTTTCAAAGAACTAGTCATAGAATGAAGAAATATCTCAATTTGGAATACGGAAACCTCTAAAAATCCACTTTTGATCATTTCATGACGCAGTTCTCATTTTCCCAATTCCAACGATTATAATTTTGTAAAAAATGGGAAACTAGCAAGGAAATTGTGGTCTTCCAAGACAAAGTTGTTTTTGGGGTATCTGAGGAATTGTACTCCATAAGTTTTCATAAACTCACAAATTTGAATTTATCCATTAAAAATAATACCTTAATAATTTTCCTCCAAAAATTAAAATGTATTTTAAAATTATTTTGGATCCATAGGTCAATTTTTTGCATTTGGGGCTTTCGTGTAGCATGGTCTCGAAAAGTGGTTTGCCACACCCTTTGCATTCATTACTGAGCTTAAAACAATGTGCTCTTACCACGTTAGGCTTGTATTGGATGGATGTCATGTTTATATATTTTTCACTAAAGGTCCTTTTGCAATAAGTGAGCCATTTAAATTATTTTCTAATCACCCCATATTTTTCAGGTGACTCATCATATATCCATGTCTTATTATTTGGGCTCACCTTTACTTATCTCCATCTTGTTATCTCGGTGAGCGGTTTTCTCCATATGACACTTACCAAAAATTTCATGATAATCAAACCACTTGAATCTACTAACCTCCAACTAATTGGTGAGTACCTCCGTGCTTGAATTAGTAATAACCCCAATGAGTTCTCCATCCACCACATATTTAGCTTCACATGATTTCATTTAAATGACCACCTCTTGTATTATGCCTAACCCTAATGACTCAAATTTTACTCAAGATTATTTCTATGAATTTTATATTGGTGGCCCACCTATTATCCCATTAATTTGGCTCGGACTCGGCTATAACCTCAACATTGACCCAAACCTGACTCACTTTGGAGTTCAAAGTCTGAACACCCAAAAAACTCTAAGTCAAATCACCTCGAAATGTTACGACTCCAAAAGTCCGAAAACTCGAAAGTTCGAGTTTCGGAGGTTTCAAGCCAACATGATATGAAATGAACATACCAAACTCCAAAAGTCAATACTAAAACACATCTCTGAAAAACGTAACTCTAAAATCCTGAAACAACTATCACCTAAGTGTACTCCTCTAAATTCAAAATGAATCCACGCCTCATCTCTTTTCATGGCTCATGCAACTCGTTGTTCATTGGGATCCTTAAGTCATTCCTTCTTACCCCTAATGAGTTGCATCAGCCCATTCTATCTTACATCGATCTTGAGTGAGTTGGATCTAGCCGATTGTCTTTCCTATGATCTTGAAACAAAATATGGCAAGAGCTCGACCACCGAATAGGACCCTTTCCCTCTCACAAGCTATTTCTGAAATCCCGTGCCCATCCTAACATTAATCTGCCAGCTTGTATGAGAGCTTACAATATCTCACATGTTTCTCGTGTGATCCCATCTTCATGTGGCCAAACTCGAGCTCTCCATCCTTCTCATTTATTCATGGCTTAGCCATTGACCACCGATTAATTCTCTTGTGCACGACTCACCATTTGATATTCATGGTCCAATTTACAACCCCATCTTCATTTACCTATATGGCCATTGTGCTCTATTCTTTACTTGGCCTTTTTCACAAGCTAAGTTTTCACTTTGAACTCCATGCCCACATCCTACATTATGAGTTTCTTTCTAACCCATGCCGAGCTTTGATTTTTCTTCACATTCTCCTCCATGTCTGACCAGTGTGTCAAGATTCCACTTTGTCATCGAGTCAGCCCGACATGCCAAACTATGCTTCTAATGTATGAGCCATCTTGTCAATCCTTCAAATTGGATCATTCCTCTTCTTGACTTACTAGGTGAGTTATTTCCACAGATGAACCCCCAAACAAACTAAGCTATCACCGAGCTATCACTAACTCATCATGGTAGCAACTTCCTATGGGAACATTATGCTTCCTGCGTGCTCATCTCTTCTTATATGTTGAATGCAATATTCTCCACATTGAGATCACATTGACTTGATTTTTCGATTAATCCTCCTAACCAATCCATCCCAATGGTGCACCTAACAAAACATGCTTAAAATAATAGTTCATATCATTGTTTCCCACTTTCGGTCTCAAATACTGAACTCTTTGTGCTACCGAGCTCTCAATATTTGAAAATGGAATCCATGCCTATAACTGGTATGTCGAGCTCATACTAGAGCATCTTTCCAACCATACAAACCATGTGACTCACCAATTCAATACATTTCCCATCG
The DNA here is from genome assembly GCA_018340775.1 of Taxus wallichiana var. yunnanensis. Taxonomy (NCBI): domain Eukaryota; kingdom Viridiplantae; phylum Streptophyta; class Pinopsida; order Cupressales; family Taxaceae; genus Taxus; species Taxus wallichiana. The sequence goes on from CM031236.1 coordinate 266,297,803, forward strand.
TTGAACGCCAAAATTCATGAATTACTTCAAGAAAGACTTTTTGGGTCCAAGGTGCAATTTACCCTATTGTCCATTTTTGCTTGAGGGGGAAAAATAGATAATATTAACAAATAAAATATTGTCTACACACCATGAAATTATTTGGAATGAAACAAATGAAGACCTCTTCTCTCTTACCAAGAAGGAAAGGAAAAAGGTTCACATGTAGCTCAATATGAAGATGATCTAGAATCATAGATTTGAGGCTCTATTGAATCGGAATTCGAAATAGTTAGGGGTGTTCAAATAAGAAATAAGGAGTTAGAAACTCAAATTAAGGATATCATCCTTGAAAACATAATCAAATACATTGATGAAGCACTTCTAGCTCTTTTTGATGTTATAGCTGAAAGTACAAAAGCCAAAAAGTAGGAACAAACATATATTATAAAGGCCAATACCCTAATCAATAATATGAACACCAAAAGGAAGATGCTTAGGAGTTAGGCTCGGGACATAGAAGAAGAAATATGCAAGTACCCCTCGGTTTTCATAATTGAAGACATTGGAATATTCCAAACATATGCTAATTATACAAGGAACAAGTTGTGATATTGGAAAAAATAGCTGGGACAACTCCTCCCATAATTTGATGATTTCATTACTCGAGGAAACTATTGGAGCTCAAAATTTAACTCGTGATGTGATCATGATGGATAAATAATTTTGATTTAACAATAGGACCATCAATAAGTTGTGGGACCTTTCACGCTTTATATGGACATCCGGAGAATGTCGGTTCCTCTACCCATTTCTACCACTAACACTACTCATGGTGCTAGAAATGAAGCTATCTATCGCTACTCTATGATTCCAAGGGAACAAGGTGAGAAGGATATGCATAAAGGAAATACTAAGCTAATGGAAGGCAATAGCACCAAAAAGAGGGTCGATCACTCTCCACAAGTGGAAGGAAAGTGAGAAAATGTGGGAGAGAGGGCTGACATGCTCACGCCATAGACACCCACATAATTGGCTTCTCACACATTGAAAACATAGTTAAAATGGAACATGTAAGTGGAAATGCACAAAAATGTCAAAAATGCAAACAAAGAGGCAAGATGCATCCAAAATGAGATAAGGGTAAAAAAAAGTACCACAAAACCTGATTTTATCACTTGAAGGATTCACATTCATTTACATTGATGGAAGGAGGAAAGAATACATTACAGAGACCAAGTTCAAGGTCTGAAACTCATGGGAAGTTAGCCACCATTTTGGCATGGTGTCGTTACAATAAAGAGGATCCATTTTAATGAGCAATGCTCTACAATTTATAGAAGAAGAAGGAGAGATGAGGAGGAGAAAGAGGAGGGAAACTTGAATTCAAATATTCAAACTTGCATTCAAATATTCAACCACCAACAAACATCAATGAATTCCTGTTAATCCTCTTATGATGTTGTCGATGTGCCTCCCCATGTCTATTTTGCGTGTAGAAGAAGGAAGAACAATAAATATAGATGAAATATGGTGGTTGAGTTAATTAAATGTTTACATTAATGATTAGAAATACATTTCTCTATTTCCCCTACCAAATCCCACAAAAATATGATTTTTAAAAGTGTAATGTGTATCCCACATCATCAGCTTTCAAACAAGCCTAGGAGTGCGGGTGTTAAAGGCCTACATCAATAGTTATTATGATATGAAGGTTTATAGTGCCAACAAGACATGCCAAATACATGGCCCGTCTTTGATTGGGTCGTAGAATTGGCCAATTGTTAATTTGATTTTTGTTTTTTCCACATTTTTGCACTAGTTCATTATAAGGATTCATCACCCAAATCAACATACTTTGATAGCTTACATATAACACACTCAAATTTGTGAGGTTGTCATGTGGCACAATGACTAACGTAGAAGAAGGAGCACACGAAAGGAAGAGGCATGGAAAGAGGTAAGAACAAAAATGCACACAAATGTAACGTGTGTGGAAGGAAAATATACATAACTTCAAGAGGACAATATATAGGTGGGCGTGGGTTTCATTAAGGAATGCATAATGACAGAGAAAAAATATGCAAATCAAGCTAGGAAGGAAGGAAATGCACAACACATAAGTGTACAGATTAATGTATAAGGGAAGAATGTGAAACTAAATAGGAAGGGCATGCATACGGGAGGAATGATAGGAGAATTATCCAAATTAGAAGGAAAATCTACATATGTGTGTAGGGAGTGCGTGAAAAACTAGGAATGAAAGCGAGTGCATAAAAGGAAAGCGTGAAGTAATTTAAAAGGAGATGGAAGAATACAAAGGGAATCAGGAGCGTGTGAAAGCTACGTGAGTGGATTCGAAGGAATAATAAAGCATGACAAGGTAAAAAGAAGGGTATGCAAAAAAATAACAACCAGGAAAAATATACCAAGGTAGTAACTAGAGTGTGTGCAACCTGATATGTTAAAGCTTCGAGTCGAATGAGAATGAAAGTTTTCAAAATAATCGGGGCTATTTTGGACAAAAGATATTTTGGTGAATTTTTGGGCCATCTTCCTACTAGATGAAGAGAGTAGTAGCCTTAGAAGAATCCATTGGGCATGGAGTCTACCTGGAAACATGAAGATATGATCTGCAACTTGAAGAACACCCCTGAAATCACTTTAAAGCATTATATGAATTTTGAATCAATCATCAAGTACTTCTCATCGAAGATGTTCTAACTTAGATTCTAAGAGTGGGAATTGTATGTGGATTGTTGGAACTACCTTTTTTGAAAACTAAACCGCCATCACAGGAAGCAAAAAAAAGGGCATGCGCTAAATGTGAAATAGAAAAGGAAACAACGCTAGAGGGAGCATGCCGAGAAACAACTATGTACAAAAGATGAAAAATAATACATGTTCTAAGAGGAAACATACGAGTGTACGTGAGAACTTATTTTTCTAAAAAAAACCTAACTAACCTATACTAACTAGAGGAAAAGGGAACTCAGTGAAACCTACATCGTAAGGAGAAGTAGCTTCCTTTCCTCACAAATTATGAGCAAGTGACTAATTTGGTGCTAGACATGGTCTTCATCGAAGTGAAAAAATAACTTTGTAGATGGTCTTTCATCCTCCTCAAATTCTCGACAAAAAAAATCTATATCTCCTTTGGTTGTTCTACATTTGGATTCGAGAGGCACTTGATCTGACCTTTGGTGTGATAAAGCTCTACCTCATGCTCTGAAATGAGAATGATTGATGACAACTTTGTTAATGGCTCTAGACTACCTAGATATCTGATTAGGCATAGTTTTATCCTTGTATTTTCCCATTACTCAAAATATCAATCCCATAGATGGGATTCTCATGTAGACTATTGTCATGAAGTTGACTTCATAGAGGTTGGATTGTGTGCGGATTTTCCTCTGCAAACAACTCTATCCCCTTAAAAATAAATCCCTATGAAGTTGACTAGTCTTCTATTGAAACAAACTGCCTATTTTTCTCAATCTAAAAAATTTCATCTTCTCAATTAGAGTCATGCCATTATTTGACAATTCTACGGTCATTGAACATGATGAAATAATTGGGGATGATACATAGGTGAGGGACTGCTTCATTTTTTTCACAGTTAGATAGAGTGGACTCATAAGAAGATGGTTAAATAGGTGCAAAAGGGGTTAAAGGTACACATGGAAGGAATGGGAGTTCATGTAGGAGGGATGATGGAAGATATATGGAGGTGAGATGGAAGGAGAGAGGGTATAGGAATGTAATTCTTTGTGGGGACAGCACATAGAATGCTAGGAACATAGACAATGGGATGAAATGGTTTTAGTTGGGGAGGAGGAATGGGTGGGTTATAGGATGGTAGTGCAGGGTTGCCCCATTGACGAGTTGCATAACACTAGTTCATAATCCTCCATTTCTTTTTCCCATTCTGTAATCTTAGGCAACATCTCAACAATAAAGTGCGGCTTTTGGTGGTAGTCTTGAACTGACTAGTACATGGGTGACCCATAGAAAAGGGACCTTGAAGCCAACTCTAGCTACCTTTATGGAGCATTTAACTCGAGATGCATCATGTTCATCTCCATTTCTTGCACCTACCTCTAAAAATTAGCATCTACTATAGAAATACTTCCATCATCTGTAAACCCTATTCTTTATAAACATTTTGGTTAGAAAACTAACCATATGGGTCATTGGAGGGTGGGGTATATGTATATTCTTGATGGGGCTCAAAAACTAATTTGGAGGAAAGTTTTGAAACCATGGTAATGGAGGGATTAGTACTTGCTCCTTCAAGTGAGATTTACAGGAAGGAAAAGAAGTCATGATTTCATGAATTCACAAAAGGGGAAGATGAAAATATGGAAAGGAAGGAGGGGACTATTTTGCAAATTAGATAATGGGTGGATTTTAATTAGTGAATTCATTAGATGTATTGAAGGATTCCTCCAAAGATTAGATCTCAACAATAATACACCAAAATTACTAAGATGAAGATGTATAACTCTTCAAACTAGTCCTATAAGACATGCCATAAACTATTAGATCTAAAAATTTCACCTCTTATGTGATCGTGATGGATCAAGATTACTGAGGAAATAATGAGACTGTATTAAAGATGTGGACCTTGTGCGCTTGAGACAGACCTTCAAGAATTTCAGTTCCTCTACCTATTTCTATCACTAACACTATTACTAATGCCTAAAATGAAGCTATCTATCATTACTCTACGATTCCAAGGGACTAGGGTGAGAAGGAGATGTATAAGGGAAATCCTAATCTAAGGGAAGGTGATAGTGCCAAAAAGAGGGTTGATCACTCTCCATGAGGGGAAGGAAAGTGAGAAAATGTGAGAGAGAGGGAAGACAGACGCATGCCACAAGAAACCATGTAGACTTGACTTTTGACTCATTGACAACATAATGAAAATGGAACCTGCAAGTGGGAAATACACACAACATGCCAAAAATGTAAAAAAGAAGCACAATGCAACATAAATGAGAAAAGGGTAGAAAAAAGTGCCACAAAACCTGATTTTATTACTTTAAGGATGTAAAATCATTTACATTCATGGCAGGAGGAAATAATACATTGCAGAGACCAAGTTCAAGGTCTAAAAATCATGGGAAATCAAACACCATTTTGGTATGGTGTCATACAACAATGAAGGATCCGTTTGAATGAGAAATGCTCTACAATTTATAGAAGAAGGAGAGATGACGAGGAGAAAGAGGAGAGAAACTTGAATTCAAATATTCAACCATAAATAACCAGCATAAATGACTGCATATCCACGTGCAATGCTATCGATGAAACTCCCCATATCTATTTGGTGTGTAGAAGAAGGAAGAAGGCTAAATATGGATGAAATATATTGGTTGAGTTGATTAGATGTCTGTATGAATGCTAAAAAATATGTTTCCCTATTTTTCTCCTACAAAATCCTACAAAAATCATATTTTGAAAATTCCAACATGTAGCCCATATCAACAACTTTCAAAAAGCCTAGGTACATGGGTGTCGAGCCACCGTAATAAAATTTATTGTGATCTAAAGGTTTATAATGAAATCTAGACATGTCAGACACATGGTGCATGTTGAATGGTTGAAGAATTGGCCAACTATTGATTTTTTTGTTTTTTCTACCATGTGTCACGCACTAGTTCATTACAAGGATTTGGCACCGAGTTATAACACTTTGATATGTTGTGTATAACATGCTCAAATTTGAAAATTTTTCCACATGGCACAGGTGACTTGCGTAGAAAAAGGCATGAAGTCGCGTGAAAAGGAAGAGGCGTGGAAAGAGTTAAGAAGAAAATAGGATAAAAAAATTAACATGCATGGAAGGAAAATATGCATAATCGTAGGAGGAAAGTATGCAGGGGCACATGTATCTATTGAGGAATGTGCGTAAATAGGTAAAAATAATACACGTACCAAGCCAAGAAGGAAATGCACACTTTGCATAAATAAAAGTTTTAATGTGAAAGGGAAGAATGAGAAACTCAAGAAGGGAATGTGTGCAAGAGGCATGTTATGTGAATTAGCCGAGATCAAAAGGAAATTCCATAGATGTGCACATAGGGAGTGCATGACAAACAGGAATGAAAGTAGGTGTGTGAAAGGAAAGCATGAATCAAGTTGAAATGAGATAGAAGAATACAATGGGAAGAAGGAGCACCTGAAATTTGTGTGAATGGATAGGAAGGAATAACAAATATTCAAGAGGAAGTAAAAAGGTCGCACGAAAGAACTACTGACTAGGAAAAATATACCAAGGGAGCAACCGAGAATATGTGCAACCTGATATGTTGAAGCTTCAAAGTCGAATGAGGATGAAAGTTGTCAAAATAACCTAGGGTTATTTTGGACAATAACAACCAAATTTTAAATAAGGCCTCTATTGCTAGTGTCTACAAGGAAAAAAACAAATTGGTTTCTACTAGATAGTACATAAAGCTCCTTAGTCAATTCTTGGCTATGTTTTAAAATTACATAGGAGATGTCAACAATGTAGATGCCTCCAAAGTCATCCAAATTGTTTCCTAGGCTCAACAAAAGGTGCATAAAATATTGAATTTAAAGGATATTACTTAGAAGGCCTTCGATATGTTGAAATATCTCACAAAAAAGCCTCCTCCCTCTTTAGAAATCAGATTCTTGATCTCAAAAATTTGAAAAGGGACTACAAAATATACAAAAAGGCCTACCTCAACTCTAGAAAGTGTCTAATTATTCCTAAACCCATGCAAGAGGATCTAGATCAGAATGAGAGGGTGAAAAAATAATCTTATAAGGTGGACCCCATGTAAATAATTCCAATTGTTAAAACAACCATAATTATTATATGCTTGAGTGTTTTTCTATTGTTTTTTCCACTGTGGGGTTCTAATGGAAACTCATTGAGATGTTCCATTTGGTGATAATTCACTAGAATATTCTCAATTCATATTAATATTTTGGAATAGGAAAAGGCAAAGCCTTGAGAAATTGTAATGTATAAATATGTATCCCTTTTCCTTACTAAGGGGAGGTGAAATTTTGATCAATGAATGCAAGCTTGTTTAAAGTTAGCAAATGTGAGTTTTCATGGTCTTTTCATTTCCCGCTACTACAAAATAATATGTTGATAGTTTGATGTTTAAATTTTTTTTTTTGTTCAAAGCTTCTTTAGTGAGTTCATTAAGATTGAACCATACTAATATTTAGAACAATCATCATGGCATATTAAATTATCAAACTAGTTAAATGAATGTGCATCTTAGCAATTTATTTGATTAATTTTATTTAACCTAAGTATGAATGGACAAATACCCATTATATTCACTCTCATATAACCATCTTTATCATTAACTAGATTGATAATGGACAACTATTCATTTTATTTAACGTAAAGAATACATACTTTTAGCTCTAGGCTATCAATACTTTCACTCTGACCTTCCTGTCATTACATTCATTATATATTTAACCTGATGTTGAAATCAAATATACTCCTAATGTTGAATCAAATCCTAAATTAAACATTCTCCGGGACTAGGGTTAGAAGGAGATGCAAAAAAGGAAAATACTAAGCTAAAAAGTGGTGGTACTGCCAAGAAAAGGGTGACAGAAATTAAACATATTCAAAACGGAACCTACAAATGAGTGATATATGCTCAACACATTACAATAGTAAGAGAGAGGAAAGAAGTAAATAAAACACAACTATAGGGCAAAAGAGAGCCACAAAAACCATATTTTATTGCTTAAAAGAATGCACCATCTATTACAGCTCAAAGGAAGGAAATAATGTATTTAAAGAGGCCAAAATGAAGGTTCAATGTTCATATCTACTTGGGAGACCATTTTGACATGGTTCCTTTGCATATTATAATGTCCATCTCTTTCAAAATTAAATATTTTATAATATATGGTAGAAATGAGAGAGAAAGAAGAAAGAGAAGAGGGAAAAAGAGGAGCATAGCTTTTTCAACTTTCAACCACCAAAATTCTACATTAAATTAACTGCAAAGCACATGGGTACCATGCAAGGTCATTACCGTGTCTATAGACACCATAATCAATTTAGTGGTTGAGTCATCTGATTTGATCATTTGCTTGCTCAGGACTTCTCTTTTCTTCGTTAGAATCCATGTTTTCCATTTTGACCCACTAAACACCACCAAAATCATATTTTTCTAATGCCAAATTGAGGGGTTTGAGGATAGCTTTCCAATGATATAATTTTTTTTTATTTTGATCTTGGATTCAAAAGATATGATCATTTGAAGATTTACATGTCGGAGAGAAAAGAATAGTCTCACACTACAAAGAAACTTGGCATGGTCTTATTGGCCCTTATTCCATAAAGGTAGACCGCTCGTAAATGACAAAGGAAAAGAAAGTAAGCAAAGCCCAATCCCGTGATGTAATGAATTATTGACACCTATCTAAAGGTGAAGAAATGTACATGTTGGAGGAGGTCGATCCCTAAACCAATTAAGGGTTGCCACATGTCACGCTTTGTGCTCCCAACATGAAAATATTAAAATGGCCATATCTTTCAACTCCAAGCTCTAAATAAAAAAATTCTATCATTAGAAATATTTCCTTGAGCCCTCAATTTGGCATCAACAAAATGTAATTTTGGTGGAATTTGGTGGTCAAAATGGTAAACACAACTTCAAAGTGAGAAAAGAGTAGTCATGTGGCTCAACCACCAAATTGATAAAGTAATGTTTCTATAGACATAATAATGGCCTTGTAGGTTTCCCATGTTCTTTGAAGGTTAATTCAATACAAACTGTTGATGGTTGAAAGTTGAAAAATATGTGCTCCTCTCTTTTCCCTCTTTTGTTTCTTCTTTTTTCTCATTTCTGCTATATATTGTAAAATATTTCATATTGAAAGAGATGGACATTATAATTTGCAAAGGAACCATGTAAAAATTGTCTCCCAAGAAGATATGAACTTCAAGCCTTCATTTTGGAATCAGAATGCATTCTTTCCTTCCTTTTATGTGTAATAGACTATGCATGCTTTTAATCAATAAAATATGGTGTTTTTGGCTCTCTTCTACCATATACTTGTGTTTTATCTACTTCTTGCCTCTCTCTTACTATTGTAATGTGTTGAGTATATATCTCTCATTTACAAGCTTCAGGTTTGACCGTGTGTTTAATTTCATTCACCCTTTTCTTGGTGCTATCACTGCCTTTTAGCTTAGGATTTTCCTTTCCTACATCTCCTCATAACCCTTGTCCCTTAGAATTTTTATCTTAGGATTTTCTTTCTGCATTAGAAGTAGTTTTAACATTATGAATAGGTAGAGGAACCAGCCTTCTCTAGAGGTCTGTCTCACAGTGCAAGTCCCACAACTTGGAGACAATCCCATGTTGCCTCAAAATCCTGAGTTGTCTATGAATCGGGGCAGGGTGTAATTTTGAGCTCCAACAAGTACCATATTTCTCATTCCTTCTATTCATTACCTGAATATTTAGAATGCAAATATGCTCATTCTAATCATTACATATAATAAGAGAATGGACATCTGGTAATTTTATTCATTCTCATGAAGCATCTTTCTCATTCATTTTATATTTAACTTGAATTTGATTCAAAAGTTTCCCATTCTATTCTTTCTCATACAACCATCTTTCTCATTCCTTCTATATTTCTTGAATGTTCAAAATGGACATATTCCCATTCTAATCATTTCCTATAATATGATAATGGACATCTACACATTCTATTCATTCTCATACAATCATATTTCTCATTCATTCTATTTTTAACTGAATGAGAATGGACAACTTTCCATTATGTTCATTCTCATAGTCAATACATTCATTATATATTTAACTTGAATATGAATGAAAATTATCATCCTATTATTTCTCATACAACCATATTTCCCATTGCTTCTATATAATTCAAATGTTTACAATGGACATATGTTCATTCTAATCATATCCTGTAATATGAAAATGGACATCTCATGTCCATTCTATATTTATGCTCAAAATGTGAATGGATAGTTTCCCATTCTATTCTTTCTCATATTGCCATATTTCTCATTCCTTCTATTAATTACCCGAATGTTCATAATGTACATATTCCCATTCTAATAATTGTGTATAATATGAAAATGGAAAAATGGTTATTTTATTTATTCTCATTAATTTTATATTTAATTGGAATTTGAATGGATGATTGCCCATTTTTTTATTTCTCATATAACCATATTTCTCATTCCTTCTACATTGTCTCAATGTTTAGAATGGACATATCCCTATTCCAATCATTTCTTATAATATGAGAATGGACGTTTGCACATTCTTTTCATTCTTGTACAATCATCTTTGATCCCATTTATTCTACATGTATCTTTAGAATATTAATGGACATCCATCATTTCTATTATTTATTATAAAATCATATTTCTCATTCATTCTATATTTAACTTGAAGGACAATACAAACTATCAGATCCATTAAGCAATAGACATTCTTGTCAATACATTCATTATATATTTAACTTGAATATGAATGGACAACTTCCCATTCTATTCTTTCAACCATCTTTCCCATTGCTTATATATTATTTGAATGTTTACAATGGACATATGTTCATTATAATCATATCCTATAATATGAGAATGGACATCTTCTCATTCTATTCATTCTCATACAATCATCTTTCTCATTCATTCTATATTTATCCTCAACATGTGAATGGACAACTTCCCATTCTATTCTTTCTCATACTACCATCTTTCTCATGCCTTCTATTAATTACCTAGATGTTCAAAATGTACATATTCCCATTCTAATCATTGCATATAATATGAGAATGGACATATGGTAATTTTATTCATTCTCATATAATCATCTTTCTCATTCATTCTATATTTAACTTGAATGTGAATGGACAACCACCCATTCTATTATTTCTCATGCAACCATCTTTCTCATTCCTTCTATATTTCCTGAATGTTAAGTATGAACATATGCCCATTCTAAGCATTGCCTATAGTATGAGAATGGACATCTACCCATTATATTTTTTTCATATAATCATTTTTCTCATTCATTCTATTTTTAACCTAAATAATAGTGGACAACTGCCCATTCTGTTCATTCTCATAGTCAACCTTTTTTCTCATTCCATCTATATCACCTAAATGAATAAAATGGACATATGCCCATTATAATCATTGCCTATTAAATATGAGAATTGAAATTTTCCTATTCTGTTCAAATTTCTCGAGATATAGTCATCTAAATTTCTAATCATTCTAAATTCTCATTCATTCATACTACCATCTTCTCATTCCTTCTATATTTCTTGAATGAATAGAATGGACATATTCCAATTCTTATCATTTCCTATAATATGATAATGGACATCTTCCCATTCTATTCATTCTTTTTAACCTTAAAGAGAATGGATGTCTGACACTATACTTCCAAATCCCAAATTTTTCATACTTTGTTGGCTATATTTTTTTCATTGCTGAAAACCTAGGCAGTCATGAGATAAATCTCCATCATTTACTGGTGATTCTCCCATGTCGATTTGTCAATTAAAATATGTTATTATCTATATGGGGTTTTACTTTAACTATTCACTCATGAACCATAATCGCATAGTTCTCGCAGCAAAAGTAAGCAATCGTTTAAGAAAGGAAATATTTATACAAGAAAGAAGTAATAAAACACAAGGAAGAAATAGGAAGATGTGCAACCCAATAAATCGATAACAGAGTTAATTGCATGCACATAGAAGACACCAATAGATATCAACGCAAAAATTATAAGAAAAGGTAGCTCCAGATCTAGATATGAAATAACACAAAGTTTATTTAAAGATCTAAGATAGAAAGCTAAAAAAAATTACACTCAGTGACAAAAATTTCTCTCGAAAACCTCCTCCTTTATATTCAATTTCTTCAAGTGGCTATCAGAGGTTTCAACACAAATTCTGGAACACAAGAATGTTGCTTACAAATTCTGATCCTTTTACCCAAAGGTTCTTCCTCTACTTATAGAATGTAGAGGGGAAATTAAAAGTTGGAAGCTTTTAGAGAACTCACACATGTGGAAGTTGGAAAGGAAACAAATGGAAATCTCCCTCCTGGAATTCTTCTTTGCATGACATGCATGATTTGCAACCGAAGATAAAACCTTCTAATTTGCATGTCTACCACCTATCTCCAAGTAGTTGACTTCTTCAAGTAACGACTTTTAAACCAATCAGTTATGTTTTATAATTCAATTGATCTCTCAATTACTTTGTCGGAGGAAAGAAGAAAGAGGAAAGCTATAGTCTTTTCCTTTTTCATATTCTACATGCAGTTGATTCTTTTACCCTTGATTCTCACCAAACTAGATCTAGAAGCGGTTGGATTAGTTCTTCTCTTGAAGCATTTGCAGTTCTTCTCCAGTACATGCATCAGTGCAATGTTTTCCGTAAATAACTCATCATTTTTATTTTTAATTGCATATGAGCAATTAAAAATTCTGGAAAGCACTCTAGGTGAATGCAAATTCAATGAAGGCTTCAACTGAAGATTGGGAGAACATGCACAAGGTCCTGGAAGGAATTCTCCATGCACTGACTTCTTCATGGGATGCATTCGAAACAAGAGGATGAAGCCTTTGCAATTATGGATCTGGATCTAGATTTGAATCTAAATTTGAAAGCTATGCATGATTATGCTGGTATTTTTCATTCATCTCGCTTCACCATGGCCAGAGCAATATTTGTCCGAAAAGCTCGTTTTCTTTTTATTCGGTCGAATTCTTTACAATGGGTGCAGATCTGGGAATTTCTTCAGATTCGGAGGATATGGTCAATGTATTGGACATTGATTTAAGCTCCTTTTCTCTTATAAAATCACTTGTGATGAATTCTCAGATTAATCCATACAAAGATGGCAACCGGAACATGAACAATGGATTTTAATCATTAAAATATGCATATATCAAGCCTGTTGCCCCAAAATTTGATGTTTTATTTACATGCAAAGCAAGCATGAATTTTACCAACTTCACCTGAGCACCTATATCACTTATGTAGACAATTATCTAGACACGATCAACCTCCTTCAATCTATGTGCCAAAATGGAAGCTTCCAAAGATTAATTACACCTTCTTCTCGAGAAAAATTCCTTTCCAAATAGGGTGCACTTTTTATGGGCTGCACTTCTCTACTTTTGAATTAATTAATTCATCCTTATGACAACTCCTATTTATATAATCCTCATAATTTTATAATTAATTAATGCCTTTCTTATTCCTCACAATTAATTAATTATTTAATAAGCTTTACTCTTCAAATGGGGCGCCTATTTTGTGCATGCTTATGGCTGCCATTAAATAAATTAAATTTATTTAATTTTAGACTTTTGCTTCTAGTTAACTCAAGCCTCACATTATGCTTTGACCTTAGCCACTGAAAATAGGAATTAATTAAATCAATTAATACTTTAAAAAGTATTATTCCTCTCCCAAATGGGGCACACTTTTTGACATGAAGGGGCTGCATTAAATAAATAATATTTATTTAATTTTAGAACTTCTAATTCTGACTTCCTTTGTCCACTTTCCCTTTGTTGACTTTTCCACAAGCTTGGGCGCCAAAATTGGAGAAGAAATTAATTAATTTAATGCATTTAAATTTTCCCTTCTTTCCCTAAAGGGGTCGCACTTTTTGGTATGAGGGATTTCTATTTTTAAAAGACAATTGACAATGGGATTATTTACCCTGCAAGGCAGCTCCAAAATCCATGATTCACTTAAGCTGTTTGAATTTCATAATGGGATTATTTACCTTGCAAGGCAGGTAATAAAATCCCATCAATGCCTTAAGTGATTTTTCTTTTATTTCACAATGGGAATTTTTACCTTGCAAGGCAGGTAAGAAATTCCCACCTGCCTGCTGCCTCTAATTTTCCCATTGTGACTTAAGTGAAATTTATTCCTACTTGCTTCCAAAATCCCATGATTCACTTCAAACCCTATTTTTCCAAAAATGCGGCCAACCCAAAAGAAGCTTTTTGTGCATGACTTCGTCTTTTCCGAGAGAACCAGACCTCCGATGGTGAATTCCTTCTAGCATAATGTGTATAGGTGATCTCCAGATACTCCAAGCCAAGAATCAAGCCAAACCAACAAAGGAATTGATCCAGAGAAATTTCACAGAAAATGAAATGGGAAAACACAAAAAACACAAAACGTTGCGAGAAGTCACAAATAAAGCCCGGATTTATTCTGGTAAAAACCCTACTAGTATATGGGAATATTGACATGGACGATCACAACATGGTTAAACCGAAGCACAAATTACCTCAAATAGGGCTCAAAATAATTAAATACAAATTTCCGTAGGCAAACCCCAAAGTGTCGAGAATAAAACAATTTTGGGTATCTGGGTATTTGGTGAAAATGGCTAATATGATTCTCTATGATTGTCCCTGACACAATACGTACACTATCCGCAATAAAAACACACAATGACCCATTATTTTAAAAAAATGAAAAAAATTTAACATGGGGTAGCCTCGATTTCGGGGTAAAATCTAGGGACACCAAATCAACTCCGTCTGTGGACATATTTTCCTTTTTCAAAATGACAGGGGTAAATATGAGATCCCAAAGCATCTCGGTTTAGTGTCTTGTCTTTTGGGCATAGGGTCGAGTAAAAAAAACAACACAAAAAAAACAAGGAAAAACAAACAAGGTTTTATTTATATATATACAGTTTTTACCCTACTTTTTAGTTCCTGAAAAACTCTATATGTTGCCCATTTAAAGGAAATGGTAACTCAATTCCATCCTGGTAGGCAAGGAAGAAGGTATCAATTCCTATAGCTCTTTTGATCATGAAGGGATATTTCTAGAGTGAATCAGATTTGACTTGCATGCCCTTCGGTTCATGTCTTCTATCCCACTAGAGTACCTAGTCTCCGATCTTGAACTTCCTTTCTTTGGCCTTCTTGTCAAATTTCTTGTGCAAGTCCTTATCGAATTCATTTTGTGGTGGCTCATCCTTTCTTCTCTCTTTGGTAGATAATTCTACATCAACTTGCTTCATTCCCAGATTTATTTATTGCATTTCTGAGGAAGAACTATCACCATCACCATGTTCTTTGTTCTTATTAAGTTACCGATCATGCTTGTTGAAAGTCTTCACTAAGGAAACTAAACCCTTGGGGATTTTGTTACCTTTTGGTTGGATTATTCCACTATTGTCATCATAACCTGGATCAGTTTGTCCTGTGACTGTTCGTCGTGGTGGTGATTTATTCCCTTCAACATGCAGACATGCAGATGTTTGTTCAGGGACTTTGGGGTGGTAGACCATCTCCACTTTATAGTTTCCTTGTCTAAATATGGACGGTGGTCTATCCAGATTCAATAGTGCAGCTATGACTACCAAAGAATCTGCCTTGGAGTTCTGATTGGTTGGAATAAAGTCGATAGAGAAGGCTGCAAAATCCAGTATGGTAGAAAGCACTTTATCTCTACAATGCTTCAACTCATCTCTTTTGATTTGATCTTTCCCTCAAACTTGCTTTACTAGAAGTTCAACATATCCCTGGGCTTTGAGTAGTCTTACTCCTTTATTTTTATCTTGCTCCATTCCTAGAAGCAATTCTTCATACTCCACCGTATTGTTGGTGTTCTTGAACATCAGCTTGTGGGAGTATGGAAATATCTCATGATCTGAAGATATTAGTAGAACGCCGGATCCTAATCCAAAAGAACAACATGTGCCTTTAAACTCCATAGTCCAAACTTTTTCTTCTTCTTTTTTTGGCTCTAGCTCTAGTCGAAGTTCTGGCTCTAGAACGCGTCTTTATCCATTTCCAAGAAATAGACCCCATGATCGATTCACGAAAAGAATCTCGAGATCTAGGATCCTTAGATTTTGTAACCATGTACCTAGATGTATTTTTCTACTCCAGCTTATGGTTAATCCCCTTGATAGGAATATGAGCACAGGACCAATCCATCTTTACTTCTCCTCCCATCTCTTTGCAGAACTTTCTACTCATCAACATCCCATAAGAGACGTGAATATTTGTAACTAGAATTGTCATCTTTAATCTTTTGTTAGGAAAAGCTTTCAAAAAAACTTGTGCATCTTTGATTTGTCTGATTAAAGGGACTTGTCTCTCCATGGAATAACACCTTTTATGGTCTTCATCAAGGTAAGCCCAAGAGCATCTGTAACTTTAGCTGGCATGACATTTTCAGAAGCACCCGAATCTAAAATGCAGTTGTTTAACTTGAAACTATTAAGCAATAGGGAAACATAGAATGGTTCTACTCTTTCAGAAGATAATGAGGATTTAACAACTGCAAAGTGTTGTTCGGGAGGAGTAACTTTGGGCTTAGGAAAAAGGCTATTTGATGTATTGGATTATCTTGGTGATTGTACATATTTGACTAGCCTATTTAATTGATCAAGAAAGGCTCTCAAGTATTCAGCTTTTGACATTTGAACTCTAGTTTTCTTAACATGATCAATAATGTAAAAATAAGGTATAGATTCAGATACCCGAGCTACTTTCGTGGTTGAGATGAAGAACTCGCATTCTTATCTCTAGGAGCTAAAGAAGAAGGTAAAGGGCTGCCCCTTCTTTGTTCGTCAGCTAATGCCTCAGCTTGGCGAGTTTGTGATTGTGTAAACATTGCATATGCATGACCATGATCATCTTCATGAAGCTTCTCATTGTCATGTTTAGATTTGTAGTTTAGGTAATTAATGTTGGAGTCACCAGTATGACCTACAAAATCATCATTCTTGAGTTGATCAGCATCAGCTTCCTAGTCTTCTTCATTTATCTCCACATTATTTATGGGAGTAACTTCAATTGCTAATCTTTGGGAGCTAGTAATGTAATTCCGGTTGTTGTTGAAATTATGGCGGGGCGATATGGTTGCCTTGAGCCATTTGAGCCATTTTTTCTACATTTGCAACATCTCATTTGCTAACTTTTGCAATAGTGAATCGGAAGTAGTAGTAGAGGATGAACTTTCAGCTCTAGAAGTGCTAATCTTTAGCTTTCCAACCATGATGAGGTCATCTTCAATTTCAAATGCCATGTTTTTGGTTACTAACAAGTCGAGAAGGACATGGTCTTCACAGTTGATAGCTTACTTTAGGAAGTAAAGCATTGATGAAGAACACCTTTTGATTCTCATCATTCAGAGAAGTAGAAGCTGAAAATTTATACTGTAATCTTTGGAATTTTGTAACAAAATCCTACATGTGCTCATGTGGCTCCTTCTTCAACTGATTGAGCTGAGTTATCAATGTACTGAAATCTTCATTGGTTTGAATATTTTTAGGAACACATCTCACATAGTAGCTTGATTGATTATGGTGCCGTGAGCTAGCTGGCTGTAGAACCAATCTCCAGCCAAGTCATACAGAGTCTCTATGAAAGTGTGACAGATACATCTTTGTGTTTGATCGCAATCACTCCATAGGATATGAAAAATGAAGCCAAGTGATCATCTGGATTCTACTTTCCATCTCCAAAGAATTTCAGAAAATTATTTCTTGTCCCTTTAGGTAGATCATAAATAGGAGGCAGATTTAGAGGTCCAAAGGTTGTACCCCATGGAACAGGTGATGGAGGGGCAAGTGGTTGCTTTTGCATCATGAAAGGAGGACATCTTCTTTAATAATAGACTTGATGAAAAATTCCAGCTACCGGATTTTTCTAAAGATGATCCGGATCTAGATAAGTTTGCACTCTTCTTCCTAGCGAAAGACTGGATCTATGGCTTCTAACTTGAGGAGGATGATTGAAATTGAATTGCTCTTGCAATCAAGAAATGATCACTCCTTCCTTGTGCCTTCATAGATCAGGTAAATGGACATCCAAATGCCAGTTGAAAATTGAATAGGAAACACTCAACTTCAAGAAATAAGCGTTGATCTGCAAAGATAGTTGTTCTCAAATGTAGTCGCCAAAAATTGTTGGCTAGATTTTTTGCATTGCTGAAAACCTAGGAAGTCATGAGATAAATATCCCTCATTTACCGGTGAGGATCTCTTGTCATATTTTTCAATTAAAATAAGCTATTATCTATATGGGGTTTTACTTTAACTATTCAGCGCATGAACCATAACTGTATAGTTCTGCAACAAGTAAGCAACTGTTTAAGAAAGGAAATATTTATAGAAGAAAGAAGTAATAAATCACAAGGAAGAAATAGGGAAGATGTGCAACCCAATCAATAGATAACAGAGGTGATTGCATGCACATAAAAGAAACCAATAGATATCAATGCATAGAATTATAAGCAAAGGTAGCTCCAGATCTAGATCTAAAATAACACAATTTATTTAAAGATCTAAGATAGAAAGCTAAAAACAAATTGCACCATGACACAAAGTTCTTCGGAAACCTGCTCCTTTATATTCCTTTGCTTCAAGTGGCTATCAGGGGTTTAAGCACAAAGTCTGGAACACAATATTGTTGCTTAAAAATTGATCTTTTTACCCGAAGGTTCTTCCTCTACTTATAGAATGTAGAGGGGTAGTTACAAGTCGGAAGATTTTAGTGAACCGACACATGTGGAAGTTTGAAAGGAAACAACTAGAAATCTTCCTCCTGGAATTCTTCTTTGCATGACATGAATGATTTACAACTGAAGATATAACCTTCTAATTTGCATGTCTACCACTATCTCCAAGTAGTTGACTTCTTTAAGTAATGGCTTTTAAACCAATCACTTAGGTTTTATAATTCAATTGATCGCTCAATTACTTTTTTGAAGGAAATAAGAAAGAGGAAAGCTATAGTCTTGTCCTTTTTCATATTTTGCATGCAGTTGATTCTTTTGCCTTTGATTCTCACCAAACTGGATTTGGAAGCAGCTGGATTAGTTCATCTCTTGAAGCTTTTGTAGTTCTTCTCCAGTACATGCATCAGTGCAATGTTTGCCGTAAATAACTCATCATTTTTATTTTTAATTGCATATGAGCAATTAAAAATTCTGGAAAGCACTCCGGGTGAATGCAAATTCAATGAAGGCTTCAACTGGAAGATTGGGAGAACATGCACAAGGTCTTGGAAGGAATTCTCCATGCATTGACTTCTTCATGGGCTGCATTCGAAACAAGAGGATGAAGCCTTTGCAATTATCAATAAATCCAGATCTGAAAGCTATGCATGATTCTGTTGATCTTTCTCGTTCATCCCACTTTGCCATGGCGAGAACAATCTTTATGTCTAAAAAACTTTTTTCTTTTTATTTGGTCGAATTCTTTACAATGGGTGCAAAATCCGGGATTTCTTTAGATTTGGAGGATATGTTCAATGTATTAGACATTGATTTAAGCTCCCTTTCTCTTATAAAAGCACATGTGATGAATTATTGCAATTAATTCGGATAAATATGGCAACTGGAATATGAACAAGTGGTTTTTAATCATAAAAATATGCATATATCAAGTTTCTACCCCCAAATTTGATGCTTTATTTACATGCAAAGCAAGCATGAATTTTACCAACTTCACCTAAGCACCTATATCACTTATGTAGACAATTATCAAGACACATATCAGCCTCCTTCAACCTATGTGCCAAAATTGGAAGCTTCCAACATTAATTACAACTTCTTCCGAGCAAAATTCCTTTCTACATGGGGCGCACTTTTTGTCCAGGCTACACTTCTCTACTTTTGAATTAATTAATTCCTCCTTATGGCAGCCCCTGCTTATATAATCCTCATTATTCTATAATTAATTAATGTCTTTCCTATTCCTGACAATTAATTAATTATTTAATAAGCTTTACTCTTTAAATGGGGAGCCTATTTTGTGCAAGCTTATGGCTGCCATTAAATAAATTAAATTTATTTAATTTTAGACTTACTTCTTCAGCTTAACTCAAGCCTCATAGTATGCTTTGACCTTAGCCACTGAAAATAGGAATTAATTAAATTAATTAATACTTAAAAAAGTATTATTCCTCTCCCAAATGGGGCACACTTTTTGACATGAAGGGGCTGCATTAAATAAATAATATTTATTTAATTTTAGAACTTCTAATTCTGACTTCCTTTGTCCACTTTCCCTTTGTTGACTTTTCCACAAGCCTGGGCACCAAAATTGGAGAAGAAATTAATTAATTTAATGCATTAAAAGCTGCCCTTCTTTCCCTAAAGGGGTCACACTTTTTGGTATGAGGGATTTTTTTTTAAAAGTCAATTGACAATGGGATTATTTACCCTGCAAGGCAGCTCTGAAAATCCCATGATTCACTTAAGTTGTTTGACTTTCATAATGGGATTATTTACCCTATAAGGAAGGTAATAAAATCCCATCAATGCCTTAAGTGATTTTTCTTTTATTTCACAATGGGAATTTTTACCCTGCAAGGTAGGTAAGAAATTCCCGCCTGCCTGCTGCCTCTAATTTTCCCATTGTGACTTAAGTGACATTGCTTCCATGGGAAAAAGTACCTGCTAGGCAGATACAAAATTTCCACCTACCTGCGCTTATTCCAAATATCCCATGATTCACTTCAAACCCTATTTTTCCAAAAATGCAGCCAGCCCAGAAGAAGATTTTTTGTGCATGACTTCATCTTTTCCGAGAGAACTAGACCTTCGATGGTGAATTCCTTTTGGTACAACATGCATAGGTGATCTCCAGATACTCCAGGCCAAGAATTAGGCCAAACCGGTAAAGGAATTGATCCAGAGAAATTTCATAGAAAATGAAACGGAAAAACACAAAAACACAAAATGTTGCCTGAAGTCACAAATAAAGTCCATGATTCATTCCTGGTTAAAACCCTATTGGTATATGGAATATTGACATGTACGATCACAACAGTTAGGTTAAACCAGAGAAAAATTTTCCTCAAACGGGATCAAAATAATTAAATACAAATTTCCTATAGGCAAATCCCAAATGAGAATAATAAACAATTTTGGGTATCTGGGTATTTGGTGAAAATGGCTAATATGATTTTCTAGGATTATCCCGACAATACTGAGATACTTCCTAGCAATAAAAACACACAATGACCCATTATTTTAAAAGAACGATTTTTTTAACATGGGGTAGTCTCGATTTTAGGGTGAAATCGGGGACACCATCCTTCCAACTCTAGACCTTCCATACTTCAAGATCTTGATCATTCATAGTCTAGAGCTAGAAGTATGGATGGTATGTAGATAGAAATATAGTTTAAATATACTATGAATTTAAATATGTTTCCAATATACTACAAAATTAATTATAATATAAAATGAAATATACCGCAAAATTAAATATATTGTAAATCAAATATACCGCAAAATTAATTATACTATAAAATTAAATATACCTATAAATTAAATATACTTAAAAATTAATTATACTATAAATTTAAATATACGAGAAAATTAAATATAATACAAAATTAAATATAGTACTACCAAAGTAAAATACAATACCATTTAAATTTCTAGAAAATCTCACTAATTTATGATTAAATATAATGCAAATTTAGCAATTTTATGAAATTAGTAATCAATATATTTAGTAAACAAAGTTGTTAATTTTACAGTATAATTATAAATTAGTAATGTTTTCTAGAAATTTAAAAGGTATTATATTTTACTTTACATATTCATTAATTACATATAGAAATTTGCATTCCTATTTATCAAGTATTCAATATGCTATTTATTTTTTTGAGGAAATTATTAAAAAATTATATTTTACTTAAATAATCATTAATTACATATAGAAATTCACATTCTTATTTATCGGGTATTCAATATGCTATTTATTTTGGGTGGAAGTTATTAATGCAAGTCAAATATCTCAAATCAGCTGACAATTCATTTTCGGTGACATATATTAATGAATTAGGTATTTCAAATTTTTGAAGTTAATTCCTATGAGGTAGTGGCACAACATTTATTATGGGTTGATTTTCAAATTTTGAAAATTTGGCATTTTCATTTTGAGAGGCATTTGTTACTTTATTAGGACATTATATAATTTATTATTTTCAATTATTTGGGTTCCGTTTCTCTGTTCTACGAGGAGTTTCGACAGAAATATTCGATAAGGTTACGATTATAGTTGAAGATATAGGTGCAAAGGAGGATACAGTTATAAGAAATTATAATGCATGGATATAAAAATATTTCTAAAAAGTAATTACATCCTAGGTTTGTTTTTAAAACATCTACAATTGTTTCATATAGTATACTTTTCTAATCAAAATAAAACCCTTGAACATTAACTATTTCTTCAAATGAAATTATAGTTACGAATGTTGTTATTTTTTTCAATGATTCATCCTAACATGTGCAAACAAATAAAAATATGTTTATTGTTTTTAGTTTTAATTAGATTACTAAATTTTGATAAGTACATGTATATGTGTTCAACAACTATAATGACTTTTTTATTTGTAACTATCATGTCCATGTCTATTTATCTCCAACTATTGTGTTTCGTCTCCTTCTCTCGTAACTTTTGTGTTCACATATATTTATTTGATTGACTTTCAAATACCTATCCTCTTATTTCTTTTCCTATGACCTATAAAATAATTAACAAGATCAGTTCAAGAGAACTGAAATTTTCTCCTTATCAACATTCTTAATTAATTATTAGATGTATAAGAACCCAACTAATTAATAGCGAGAATGAAAGAACCCAAATGATTAATAGAGAAATAACAGAAAATATGCATTGTGTTGGACCTACAACACCTGATTGTAATAAAAATAGGAAATGAAACCCAAATCATTCAAAAACAAATTATATAATGTACTCATAGATTAACAAATTCCACCCACAATGAAAATGCCAAATTTTCAAAATTTGAAAATAGACCAATAGTAAATGTTGCACAACTAACGTAAACATATTAACTTCAAAATTTTGAAAAACTCGATGCATTAATAGTTACCACTAAAAATTATCTATCGACAATTTGAGATATTTGACTTCCATTAATAAATCTCCACCAAAAATAAATAACATATTGAATACCAAATAAATATTAATACAAGTTTCTATATGTAAGTAATGCATATGTAAAGTAAAAAATAAGACCTTTCAAATTTTTAGAAAACATTACTAATTTATAGTTATACTGTAAAATTAACAACTTTATGAAATACTTATTAATTATACTTAGTACTACTCAATATAATTTAGTAATTAATTCATTAAATTACAAATATATTGATTACTAATTTAATAAAATTGTTAAATTTACAGTATATTTAATTGTAAATTAGTAATATTTTCTAGAAATTTCAATGGTATTATATTTTACTTTGGAAGTACTACATTTAAATTTGAAGTATATTTAATTTTACAATATAATTAATTTTGCAATAGATTTAATTTGCATTATATTTTATTTTACAAGTATAACTAATTTTTAAGTACATTAATTTGCAGATATTGGCAAGTATATTTAAACTATACTTCTAGCTCCAGACCATCCATACTTCTAGCTTTGGACCATGAATGATCAGGAGCTTGAAGTATGGAAGGACTCGAGTTGGAATTATGAATGGATTGGAGCTGGAAGTATAGTGTGCTATGATAATGAATAAAATTATTTTTAAGGTTAAAAATATAATGAATGAGAAAGATGATTGTACTATGACAATGAATAAAATGGGAAGATTTCCATTCTCATATTACAGGATATGATTAGAATGGGCATATGTCCATTCTAAACTTTCAAGTAATATAGAAGGAATGAGAAGGATGGCTGTATGAAAATGAATAGAATGGGTTGATGTTCATTTTGATAAAGAAAATGAGAAGAAATGACAATGAATGGAATGGTTATATGTTCATTCTCATATTAGGATATGATTAGAATGGGAAGATGTCTATTTTCATATTA
This sequence comes from Taxus wallichiana var. yunnanensis, assembly GCA_018340775.1. Classification (NCBI taxonomy): domain Eukaryota; kingdom Viridiplantae; phylum Streptophyta; class Pinopsida; order Cupressales; family Taxaceae; genus Taxus; species Taxus wallichiana. Next base: position 266,321,670 of record CM031236.1, read on the forward strand.
TAGGCAATATAAAAGGAATGAGAAATATGATTGTATAATAATGAATAAAATGGGTAGATGTCCATTCTCATATTACATGATATGATTAGAATGGGCATATGTCCATTCTAAAATTTTAAGTAATATAAAAGGAATGAGAAGGATGGTTGTATGAGAACAAATAGAATGGACATATGTCCATTTTGATAAGGCAATTTAGAAGGAATTAAAAGGAATGGAATTTTTAGATGTCCATTCTCATATTAGGATATGATTAGAATGGGAATCATTCAATTCTCATACTATAGGAAATATAGAAGGAATGAGAAATATGATTGTATGACAATGAATAGAATGAGAATATGTCCATTCGAACTTTCAAGTAATATACAAAGAATGAGAAGGATGGTTTTATGAAAATGAATAGAATGGGTAGATGTCCATTCTAATAAGGAAATTTAGAAGGAATGAAAATAAATTAAATGGTTAAATGTTATTTTTCATATTAGGATATGATTAGAATGGGAAGTTGTCCATTCTCATATTATAGGCAATATAGAAGGAATGAGAAAGATGATTGTATGACAATGAATAGAATAGGTAGATGTTCATTCTCATATTATAGGATATGATTAGAATAGGCATATGTCCATTCTAGACATTCAAGAAATATATATGGAATGAGAAAGATGATTATACAAGAATGAATAGAATGGGCATATGTACATTCTAAAATTTCAAGTAATATAGAGGGTATGAGAAGGATGGTTGTATGTAAATGAATAGAATGGGAATATATCCATTCTACTAAGGTAATTTAGAAATAATGACGATGAATGGAATGATTAGATGTCCATTCCCATTCTAGGATATGATTAGAATGGGAAGTTTCACATTCTCATATTATAGGAAATATAGAAGGAATGATAAAGATGATTATATGGGAATGAATAGAATGGGAAGATGTCCATTTTCATATTACAAGATATGATTAGAATGACCATATGTCCATTTTGAATATTCAATTAATATAGAAGAAATGATAATGATAGTTGTATGAGAGAAAATAGAATGGGTAATTTTTCATTCTAATAAGGCAATATATAAGGAATAAAAAGGAGTGGAATGAGATGATGCCCATTCTCATATTAGGATATGATTAGAATGGGAATATGTCCATTCTAGAAATTCAGAAATATAGAACAAATGAGAAAGATAACTGTATGAGAATGAATATAATGGGAAAATGGAAATTCTCATATTACAGGATATGATTAGAATGGACATACATTTTCATTCTATACATTTAGGTAATTATATAGTTGGAATGAGAAATATAGTTGTATGAGAATGAATAGAATGGGCGGTTATCCATTCTCACCCAAGTTAAATATATAATGAATACAAATGGTATATGTCTAATATCATATTATAGGATATGATTAGAATGGGCATATGTCCATTATGAACATTCATGCAATATAGAAGGAATGAAAAGGATGGTTGTATGAGAATGAATAGAATGGGAAGATGTCCATTCTCATATTACATGATATGATTAGAATGGGCATATGTCCATTTTGAACATTCAAGTAATATATAAGGAATGAGAAGGCTGATTATATTATGAGAATGAATAGAATGGGAAGATGTCCATTCTAATATTATAGGCAATGATTGCAATCAGAAATTTTATGTCCATCCTAAACATTCAAGATATATGGTAGGAATGAAAAATATGGTTGTATGAGAATGAATATAGATTGTCTAGAGTTGTAAGTATGGATTTTCCATTGTTGGAATTATCCATGGTCCTGAGCTGAAAGCATGTATTATTTGGAGATGAAAGTTTTTATTGTTCGAGTTGAAAGAATGTATTTTCTATAGATGAATGAATGAATGGTCCATATCTGAAAGTATGTATTTTCAGGATTTGGAAGCATGATTACATGAGAATGGAGAGAATGGGAATATGTCCATTCTCATATTATAGGATATGATTAGAATGGGAATATGTCCATCCTAAACATTAATGCAATATATAATGTATGATAATTAATAGAATGGAAATATTTCTACTATGATAAAGGAAATTTGGAAGGAATGACAATTAATAGAATGGGCGATGTCCATTCTCATACTATATGATATGATTAGAATTTCCATATGTCAATTATAAACGTTTAGGAAACATAGATGGAATGAGAAAGATGGTTGTACGATAATTAATATGGTTTTTCCAGAGTTGGAATCATGGTTTGTCCGGTGTTGGAAGTGTCCATGGTTCGGAGCTCAAAGCATATATTGTTTGGAGAAGAAAGTCTTAATTTTCTAGAGATAATTGTATGTTAATGAATAGGATTGGGAGATGACCATTCTCATATTAAAGGTAATGTTTTCAATCCCTCATATAATTTTTCCATGTCATTTTCATTGATACCACCCATTTGCATTGCTTCCGACTTGTTGGCATCCTACCCATCATAATCATCCTCGATATCTTTATCTTCATGCACTTGACCTAAATAACTATCATCATCCTCTTCCTAGTCCTAAAACTCAAAAACAACACTAATTTCATCATCCATATCTTTTGTAGAAGCTTTACCTACACTTATACCCATATTACTTGCATCCTATTAAAATTTAGGTAATAATATTTCCAAACAAAATAGGATAACTAGACGCCTTGGTCCTAGGCCTATAAATTCCATCAACCACAATAAAATAGTCCCTTTCCTCTTTCCCCATAAATATTTAGGTTCTCCCCTAGGCTCATGAGTATCATGGGAATATAAATCTATAGTTAAAACTAAAATTTAATTTTCCCAAAACTCGTACTTCATGATATGAGCATGGGCATTCACACCCCCAAAATGTGTTTTTTGGCAATCAGTTCCTATAATATGAGAATGGATGGTTATATGAGAATGAATATGGATATTGCCAATCCATTAATTTCTTATAATATGAGAATGGACATCTACACATTCTTTTCATTCTCATACAATCATCTTTGATCTCATTCATTCTATATTTAACATGAATGTGAATGGAAAACTACCCATTCTATTGACTCTCATATAACCATATTTCTCATTCATTCAATATTTAATGAGAATGAGAATGGGTATCTACTCTTTCTATTCACTCTCATATAATAATATTTCATATTCATTCTATATTTAAGCTTAAGGAAAATACATACTTTCATCTCTAAACCCCCATATCAATACATTCAAGATATATTTAACTGGATATGAATCGACAATGAATAGAATTGGAAGATGCCAATTCTCATATTATAGGATATGATTAGAATATCCATATCTCTATTACACATAGTCAAACAACATAGAAGAAATGAGAAAGATGGTGATATGAGAATGAATATGGTTTTCCTGGAGCTAGAAGTATGGCTTGTCTGGTGTTGGAAGTATCCTTGGTCTAGAGCTGAAAGCATGTATTGTTTAGAACTAAATTTTTAATTGTCCAGAGTTGATTGTAAGATAATGAATAGGATGGGGACATGAACATTCTCATATTATATGAAAGTATTTTAATGGTTTTATGTCCATTATGAACCTTCAATTAGTATAGTATGATTGAGAAATATGGTTGTAAGAGAATGAATGTATTGGGCATATGTACATTCTCATATTATAGGCAACATATGAGGACTAAGAAATATGAATTTATGAGAATGAATATGTATGGTCAGGGATAAAAGTATCCATTGTCCAGGAGCTGAAAATGTGTAGTTTCTAGATCTGGATATATTGATATTATAAAGTGAAAAGAATGGATGGTGCGCATTGGAAGTATGCATTGTCTAGAGTTGGAAGTTTAATTTGCATTAATTTAAATTATTCCAAAAATTAAATAATCTTCCACTATTATTATAATATAATTAGAATAATGCTATATCATTAAATAAAACATTATCATATAAAAGGAAATATATAAGGAATGAGAAATATGTTGGCGTAACAGCTGGTTAACACAATGAGATCCTCTCCACTACCAGTTCAAGCTTTTGGTATAACGGAAAATTGTAACATGCTATCAGAGCCAGGCGGTAAAGCGTGCTCGACCTGAAGTAGTATTGGGATGGGTGACCTCCCGAGAAGTCTCGGTGTCATTACCTCCTAATGTTGTTGGGCCTAATTTGGTGAATACATGGTGGGCCCAAGGCTCACGTGGTTGCATCTGGCTCCATCGTGTGGGGGTGTGTTGGTGTAGTAGCTAGTTAACACGATGAGATCCCTCTCCACTACCAGTTTGAGTTTTGGTGTGATGGCAAGTTGTGCAGCTCTGATACTAGGCAGTTAAGCGTGCCCGACCTAGAGTAGTATTGGGATGGGTGACCTCCTAAGAAGTCCTGGTGTCATTTCCTCCTAATGTCGTTAGGCCTAATTTGGTGAATATATGTTGGGCCCGGGGCTCACATAGTAGCATCTGGCTACATCGTGTGGGGGTGTGTTGGCGTAACAGTTGGTTAACATGATGAGATCCCTCTCCATTACTAGTTCAAGCTTTTGGTGTGACAGAAAATCGTAACATGGTATCAAAGAAGGATATTCTTGTTAACATCCATTTGTAAGTTTTATTTTAAAAATAAATTCTTTGTATATTCATATATTTGGGATTTGTTCGTATGTTTTTGTTGTATGCAGTTTTATGCAAAATAGAGGCTTCTAATGGATCTGTAAGGTGGGAAAACCCTAAGATCAACAATAAACTCGGCCATTTCTAGAGGTAGTCATTTTTTTAGTTTTTGTTGTAGTAGAGGCATGCATAGGTTCGCCTTGAAATTTTGTTAATCAGAACAAAACCCAAAAATCAATTTCCGGGTTTTTTACATTTGTTCAAGATTCATACTAGGTTATTTCTCTTGTGTCACAATATTTCACGTTTGATGCAAAACAAACATTGTTTGGGAAAGACGTTACTTTCCTTTTCTAGCGAGGGTCCATGGGTGACTGTGCACGTTTTTACTATTTTGGGAAAATCCAAAGACTTGTTATTCTTGGTAGTGAAGGTCATTTTGGACGTAATCTGAAATATTAATTATTACCAGAAGGAGCAGTTGGATGTGAATTTCTTGAAAACAAGCCCTGGTCATATGGTATGGTCATACGAGGGCTTAAGCTTGTGATTCTCTTAACTCTAGCCCCTTTCATTTTATTTGAGTTGTGAAGGAAAGGGTATTTTATTGTGTTTTAGTGGTAACTAAAGTAAATAGCAGAGCATATTATTGAAAATTTTGTTGATTAATAACTCAGTTTTGAGTGTTGTTTTTTAAAAAAGTACTTATTTTTTCATGCTCTTTCCATTGGAAATATTTATTTTGAAACTTTCACTATAATTAAAAAGTTCCATATTGTAACACACACTCATTATAAAGTGTCAAATATGGAGGAGTTTTGTAATCAATTGTGGATGTAATTTCAGCTGAGCCCGACGTCATAGACTTTTGGGAGTTGCATTCTTATATCTATCATGGATTCTGAGAATGATATGCTTTTCTCTGAAGTGTGTGGACTTCAAGAGGATATTGTAAAATTTTTGGAAGAAAATAGATTGTTCAAGAAGTGAAATTCTCTTCTACAATCACTCATTCACGATAAGGATACACTAATACACTCCTTGCAGTAAAAACTTGCTAGCCTATAACGTTGTCATCATATTTTGGACAGCCATATTGATGCTCCTAGTCTACTTGTAGTTGTTTCTCTTGTACCCACTGACATTGATCTGCCATTCTTTGAGTCTTTTACTACTCTTGAGGCTCCTAGTCCTATGAGGCTTGTTACTGCATGCTCTTCCACATCTATGCCTATTACAGTAACACATGTTATATATCTTACTTTTTCTCATATGTATGGCTCTTTTGAGAACCATACCACCACATTCAATTCTCGCATGCTTCGTTATATGGGTTTCACTAGCGGAGATATTGGCTGACATTCACAAGGTATTGTTTCCCCTATTCCACATGTTAAATGGAATTCTTTCCATGGCATTATTTTTCGATAAGATACTTCATTGGGATCACACAATGAAAAAGCTCCTATTTTTATTCGCTCGACTCTTTACTCGAGGATCATGAGCAACAAATGAGTTCTGCACCTTCACTCGGGATTGAGAAACTTGGTATTTTAGTTGTCGAGACATGATCAACTTGACACACATTCTAATATTCCTTCGCATGTATTGTGCATTTTGCACTAAGCCATATGCAAGACTCTTCTTTATCCATTTGTGTTGATTTCGGGTGGATATCGATCACTCATGGTGTCGACATAGGAATTCATTGAGAGGACTCTACAGGTGTGGCTCCACCATTCAGCCTCTTTCTTCACTTCTATACCTTCTACATGTAATGCTTCTTGTTTTGAGCATTCTTCTTTAGCAGGTGTAATGTATCTCTCTTATTTGTTGAGAGATTTTAAATCAGTTTTCGACACTTTGGCATGTTTCCAGATCTCTTGTGGGGATTTATTTTGGTGAAGTCCAGTGTTATTTTGTCAATGTTTGAGTAGTTTTTTTGAGAACTCATACATATTTGTAGTGTCACTTCACCCATTCAACAATATGGGAGGGTGTGGTGCTGATCCTTCTTCGGGTTTTGTGTCCTTGCTTTGTTACCTTGGCTTTTCTTAGATCGTGACACTCTAGATTTTGTGTCCCCGCATCATTGCTTTGGTTATTTTTCTTGGATCATGGCACACCTATTTGTAGAAGTTGATCAAATTATTTTTGGTGTTTTTTTACACTTTTGACATCACTCGTTGTGATATCCTTATATGGAGCTATTCAGGTGAAGCCCGGTCGTCGTTGTTTTTACATTTTGTGATCGAGCATTAGATTTAGACCATAGTTCACACCAAATTTACTCTGCATTGTATGATTTTTGTGAGCCCAGATTCTTGGCATGCCTTGCAGTGGGTGTTTACTCTCTTTACTTTGTTGTTACTAGTTTTGGGTACCTTGCGTTGTCCCTTTTTCTCAATTATTGTACATGAGTACCTCATCAAGCCTAGTTTCCGGGACTCATACTATGGACATACTACTTCTATTTTGGACCCTAGCTTCACTTGAGGGGGTTTTAGAGTAGGTATTTACCTTAGGTCATGCTCACCTAGGTACTTTACCTTTATTATATTCATCCTCACCCACTTCGTGTTTGGATATTTCTTTTATCTTATTTAGATATAAGGAGATATTATCTAGTTGTTGGGTATAGTTCTTTCTTTGATGTATGGTATTGACTAGTTAGTTCCTTGATCTATGGTTTTCAATAGATCCTTGATGTCTAGTTCTCTCCTAAATCTATGGTCTTAACTACTTCTTTGATGAATAGTTATTTCCTTGATTTATGGCTTGATCTACGACCTTGAAGGGTTCTTAGATTGTTATTCCTTGTTTATATAAGTAAGGCCCATTCTCATTGTATTTCATTGAGTACCATAATATATATATATATATATATATATATATATATATATATATATATTATTGCTCATTTGTTTGTAAAGGTTTTATGTAAAGTTATTCAACCAAATTGATTTCATCTTATTGATTGTGGTGTTTGATTAACATCTGTGTTCTTGTCTTGGTATAATCTATTTATCATTTATTTTATGATATCATAGCTGGTTAACACGATGAAATCCCTCTCCACTACAAGTTCGAGCTTCTAGTGTGACGAAAATTTGTGCAACTTTGATACCGGGTAGTTAATCGCACTTAACTTGGAGTAGTACTTGAATGGGTGACCTTAATTTCCTAGTATCGAGTAGGAGATTACTGCTGACATCCATATGTAAGTTTAATTTTGTAAATAAATTCTTTGTATATTCATATATTTTGTATTTGTTCGTATTTTGTTATTATGTGTGGTTTTATGTAAAAAGAGGCTTCCATTGGATCTGGAAGGAAAAAAAAACCCTAAGATCAATAGTTCACTCAACAATTTATGGTTCCAATGGAAAGAGCATGAATAAATAAGCACTTTTACAAAAATGACACTTTTGGGAAGTCCTGTCATTACCTCCTAATGTCGTTGGGCCTAATTTGGTGAATATATGGTGGGCCCAAGGCTTATGTGGTTGCATCTAGCTCCATCGTGTGGGGGTGTGTTGGCATAACAACTAGTTAACACGATGAGATCCCTCTCCACTACTAGTTTAAGCTTTTGGTGTGACGACAAGTTGTGCATCTTTGATACCGGATAGTTAAGCACACCTGATGTAGAGTAGTACTAGGATGGGTGACCTCTCGAGAAGTACCGCTTTGTTTCCTCCTAAAGTTGTTAGGCCTAATTTGGTGAATACATGATAATCTCAAGGCTCATGTTGTTTCATCCAGCTCCATCGTGTGGGGTGTGTTGGCGTAGTAGCTAGTTAACACGATGAGATCCTCTCCACTACCAGTTCAAGATTTTGGTGTGATGGAAAATCTAAACAAAATATGATTGTATGAGAGTGTTTACAATTAGCATATTCCCATTCTCATAAAGACAATGTTTACTATAAGCATGTGTCCATTCACATTCAGGTTAAATGTAGAATGAATGATATAAAATATGACAACATGAAAAATAAGAGATTGGGAAGATGCCCATTCTCATATTATATGATATGATTAAAATGAAAATATGTCCATTCTAGACATTCGGACAACATAAAAGTAATGAGAAAGATGGTTATATGTGAAGGAATAGAATGGGAACATGTCCATTATAATTCAGGTTAAATATAGAATGAATAAAAAATAAGAGAATGGGTATATTTGCATTCTCATATTATCGAGATGATTAGAATGGACATATGTCCATTTTGGACATTCATGCAACATATAATGAATGAGAAAGATGGTTTTATGAGAATGAATAAAATGGGCATTTGTCCATTCTCATATTATAGGCAATATAAAAGAAATGAGAAAGATGATTGTATAACAATGAATAGGATGGGAAGATGTATATTCTTATGTTATAGGATATTATTAGAATGGGCATATGTCCATTATGAACATTCAAGAAATAGGAATGATAAAGATGATTATAATATGATAATTAATATAATTGGAAGGTGTCCATTCTAATATTATAGCCAATGATTGCAATTGGAAACTTTATGTCCATTACAAACATTCAATAAATATAGTTGGAATGAAAAATATGGTTAAATGAGAATCAATGTGGATGGTCTAGAGCTGAAAGTATGGCATGTCCGATGTTGGAAGTATCCAATGTCTAGAGCTGAAAGCATGTATTTTCTGGAACCGAATGTATGATCATGAATAAGATGGGGAGATGACCATTATCATATTATAGGAAATGATTCGACTAGGCATATTTCCATTATGAACATTTACGTAGTGTATTAGTAATGAGAAATATGGTTGTAAGAGAATGAATGGATTAGCATATGTCCATTCTCGTATTATAGGTAATATAGGAGGAATGAGAAAGATGAATGTATGAGAATGAATATGTATGGTTTGTAGCTGAAAGTATGCATTTTTGGAGATGAAATATGTATTGTCTCCATCTAGATGTATTGATCATCCAAAGATGAAAGAATGGATAGCCTGGAGCTAGAAATATGCATTGTTTGGAGATGGAAGTATAGTTTGTATGAAATTAAATTATTCCAAAAATAAAATAAGCTTCCACTATTATTATAGTATAATTGGAATAAGGATATATCATTAAATAAAACATTCTCATATAAAAGGAAATATAAAAGGAATGAGAAATATGATTGTATGAGAGTGTTTACAATTGGCATATGCCCATTCTCATAAAGGAAATGTTTATAATTGGAATATGCCCATTCTCTTAAATGAAATGTTTACAATAAGCATATGTCCATTCTCATTCAGGTTAAACGCAAAATGAATGTAATGAAATATTATTACATGTGAATGAAGAGAATGGGAAGATGTCCATTGTCATATTATAGGGTGTGATTATAATAGGCATGTGTCCATTCTATACATTCAAGCAACATAGAAGGAATGAGAAATATGGTTGTATGAGAATGAATAGAATGGGTACCTATTCATAATCATTCAAGTTAAATATAGAATGAATACAAAATAAATAAAATTGGAAAATTTCCATTCTCATATTATAGGATATGATTAAAGTGGTCATATGTCCATTCTATACATTCAGGAAACATGGAAGGAATGAGAAAGATTGTTGTATTAGAATGAAAAGAATGAGAAATTTTCCATTCTCATTCAAGGTAAATATAGAAGGCATGAAAAATAAGATAATGTGATATGTCCATTATACTATTATATGATATGATTAGAATGGACATATGTCCATTCTAGACATTCAGGAAACATAGAAAGAATGAGAAAGATGGTTGTATGATAATGAATAAATGAGCACCTATCCATTCTCATTCAAGTTAAGCATAGAATACATGAAAAATAGGAGAGTGGGAATATATCCATTCTTATATTATAGGATATGATTAGAATAGGCATATGTCCATTACATACATTTAGGAAACATAGAAGGAATGAGAAATATGGTTGTATGAGAATGAATAGAATGAGCACCTTCCCATTCTCATATTATAGGCAATATAGAAGGAATGAGAAAGGTGATTGTATGGAAATGAATAGTATGGGAATATTTCCATTCTCATGTTATATGATATTATTAGTATGGGAATATGTACATTATGAACATTCAAGTAATATATAAGGAATGAGGAAGATGATTTTAAAATTAGAATGGATTGAATGGGCATGTGTCCATTCTAATATTCTAGGAAATGATTGCAATGTGAAATTTTATGTCCATTCCGAACATTCCAGAAATATAGTTGAAATGAAAAATATGGTTGAATGATAATTAGTATGGATGGTCCAAAGCTAGAAGTATCGCATGTATGGTGTTGGAATTATCCATGGTTTGGAAATGAAAGCATGCATTTTCTGGAGGTGAAATTTTTAATTATCTCATGCTGAAGTTTTAATTATCTGGACACGAAAGTTTTAATTATCCGAGTTGATTGTATGGAAATGAATAGGATGGGGATATGATAGTTCTCATACTTTAGGTAATTATTAGAATGGGAATATGTCCATTATGAAGAATCAAGCAATATAGTAAGAATGAGAAATATGGTTGTAATAGAATGAATGTATTGGGCATATGTCCATTGCCATATTATAGGCAATATAGGAGGAATGAGAAAGACGACTATAAGAGAATGAATATGTATGGTCTAGAGCTGAGAGTATGCATTGTCTAAATTTGAAAATATGTATTGTCTAGATCTGGATATATTGATAGTCTAGAGTTGAAAGAATGGATAGTCCGGAGGTGGAAGTATGCATTATGCGTAGTCGGAAGTATAGTTTGCATCAAATTAAATTATTCTAAAAATAAAATAAACTTGCACTATTATTATTATATAATAGGAAAATATATATATCATCAAATAAAACATTCTCATGTAACATGTACTACAAATGGAATGAGAAATATGATTGTGTGAGAGTGTTTATAATTGGCATATGTCTATTCTCATTTAGGTTAAATATAAATATAAAATGAATGATATAAAAATGATTGTATGAGAATGGGAATATTTCCATTCTCATATTATAGGATATGATTAGAATGGGCATATGTCCATTCTAGAAATTCATGCAACATAGAAGGAATGGGTAATATGTCCTATTAGAGGAAGCGATTAGCGAAACAACTATCATCTTAGCTTCATTATATGTAAATGAAATTGTAACCTCTATTTTTCCCCATCATTTGAAATCAATTTGGTCAAGTTTAATCATCAATTGGAAACCATGATATAATTACATTTGTGTTGATTCATAATTTTGAAGTATTTTCTATCCTTACCTAATTAGGCCTTCATGTTTGCATAGAATAAAACAAAACCAAATCTTTCTATAATATGGTTCATGGGATGTTAAGAAAATATAATCATGGGGGTAAAGGAGATGACCACTTATAATTGTAACCAGTTTAATCATCATTTGGAATCCATTGGGTCAATTTAGAATATATATATTAGTTTAAATATAAATTACAAGTACAAATCGATCAAGAGCTAGAAGTATAAATGGTATAGATATAGTTATTGGGATAAATCAGGTTGCATCCCTTTTAATAGGAAGTTGGAATCCCTATTAGAGGAAGGGGTTATAGAGAACTATCCTCTTACATTTTTTCTATGCAAATAAAATTAAAACCTCTATTTTTTCACATAATTTGAAATCAATTATGGAGAGTTTAATCATCAATTGGAACCATGTTATAATTTCATTCTTTTCAATCTTTATTACATTCATAATTTTGAAGTATTTTCTATCCTTACCTAATCAGGCCTTCATGTTTCCATAGAATAAAACACAACAAAATATTTCTATAATATGGTTCATGGATTGCTAAGAAAATATAATCATGGGGGAGGAATGACATGACCACTTATCATTGTATCTACTTTTAACATCATTTGGAATCTATTTGATCAATTTAGAATATACAATTCCTAAAAATTCATAATGGAATTGGAAATGAGAACCATTATAATCATTGATTCCCTACTAAGATACTTCCATTCTTATATCAATTTAGAATTACAAATTAAAATTGGGTTCTTGATCACATTTCTGGTTGAGATGGACTACAATTGTTTTACAAAATTAGAGATAAAAGTATGTATGGTCCTAATGCAGTAGTATACATGGTCCCGATTTGGAAGTATGAAATGTGTGGAGCTAAAAAATTGTATGGTATGGAGCCGTGGTAGTATGTCTTTGTATAGAAATAGAATTAGTGATGGTCCGGAGTTTGATGTATGCATTTTCTGAGCTAGAAGTATACATTGTATGGAGCTAGAAGTATATATAGTCCAGAGCTAGAACAATGTATGGTTCAAAGGTGGAAGAAAAAACAATACTTTGTACACCTATTTTGATCTCAGAAACACTAATAGGTCTGTCATAAATTTCAAGTTGTTAGTGGTATCAAAAAGACTAAATATGTGTTTAAATTGATAATCTAATTCAAATACAAGTTTCTTAAACTAAAATCATATTGGCCATTATTAGTATAAGGTTATTAACACTGTTAATGAGAAGTAAATAATGAGGAATTTATGGGTCTCATCAGCCTCCCACACTTACTTTAATTCATGTCCTAACAAGAATTTTCATCATTGGTTCCTCTTGTGTAGCTGACTTAGGTTATATTGTTCAAACATATTGACCCAATCCTTATGGCTATGTTCTACATGTCCTTTAGTTTCAGTAAATTCCTTATGCCACCGCTTTAGAACACATAACTTTCTTTCTCTTTAAGGAAGACCCAATTTGGTGTTCGAGCTAGTAAAAGAGGAGGTATATACCACATTCTAACCCAATCCCTTTTTAATTCAATGATAACTTCTACCACAGTAATAGCTCTTCCTAATGACCATTTAAAATTGGGAGGAAATATTAGCTTTTTCTCTTCATTGTATAAAATAGTGATCCCCATCTACGGTTACCAGATTTTATAGTCAAAAATGTTTTTTGGGATATAATTTTGGTGTATGCATTTAGGCAAGTCATAAATATTGAATTGGATTTAATTACAAGGTCTGAATCATATACCCATGTTCTGAATTTAGTAACAAAACCAAATGAGTTTTTATAGTTGGGTCAAATATATAGTCCCGACTTAGACTTCTCCCTATCCTCAAATTCATTTGTGCGACCATCCTAGTTTATTTGATTTTTAATAGGGATACAAAATCTCATAGATGGACTTCTCCTACAAAAAAGTATTACAAAGAAAGTTGTCTCATGGAGTTTTATGAGTCCATATAGAAATAACTCACAAATGAGGTTTTTATGTTCCTCATTTTCCATCACAAATTCCTCTACAAATTGTTTCCCATCTTCCATATCATAAGGGAGGTCATAAGAAATCCTTAATAGCACCCACCTAAAATATTGTTCTAGAATAAACATATTGTAAAGGGAATATGGTTTTCTACAAGCCAACAAATGATTTCCCTTGTAGAACATGCATCTAGGATCTTATTTTCAAGTTTGTTTTATTTGTCCCCCAAGTTTCCTTCTCTTTTTTTTTTAAAATTCTCTTTCCAATTTGGCTATTTTCTGTTGTCATTTAAATTTTTTTCCTATATTACAGCTTCTCTTTTTAACCATCTTATTATAGTATAATTTTGGACCATTTATGTCCGAGTGGTTACTTCGTGGTCTCTTTGTGTGCGAGGGTGGATTTTTATTTTCTTTATTGGGTAATTCAAAATTTTATTTTGAATCAACATGTGATGGCCTAAAATGTGTTTGAGAAGATTCTATATCTACAACTTCCTTGTAGGTGGGTGGTGCATTTTCATTTGGTTTAGTGATTGCTTCCATAGTATCTATCTTTTGGAGTTCTTGGATGGTCTGATCCTTCTCTCTTAATGTTTGATTTAGGAGAAGTATTTATCTCCTCTATTATTCAATAACCCTCTTAGCATTAGAAAAATCTAATACATATTTTAATTATTTACTTTCATTTGGTTGATGTGGTATATTCTATACATTTTCTTTAATTGGGGCCTTCCCTTTATCTTTCCTTGGATCCCTCTTGTTTTCCATGATTAGAGCTTCCATTTATTTTTCTTCATAAGATTCCTTGTGAGAAATGACTAGATTTATTCTTCTTTTTTCTTCTCGTATTTGAGGATTTTTCTCAAAATATCCTTCGAGATAAAACTAAATTAAAAAATCTGGTTGAATGAATTTTAATTTTAATTTCTTTTGTTGTATCAATGTTACTTGAGTTTCTTCCTCATTTTTTTGTGTATGGTCCTCAATTTGTATACTTGGAGGATTGAATTCAAATTTTTCTATAAGAAACCACTGACATTTTGTCTTCCCATTCTTCTTTTATAGAAAATGGTTATTGCAAATCAATTTTATCATCGCGTGATGTCTCATACCTTTTTATATTTTTAATACCTTTGATACAAAAAAAATGAGGGAGGTTGAAAGGATGATGTTTCCCCCTTTTGAGATGGATCATCATTTTCATGAAACTCCCTAAAATAATCCCAAACTAACCATCACAAGAAAAATACCTCATGAGCCAAATTGTGACCTTGTCCCAGGTTTATCTTTTGATTCCCTTTTGTTTACCATGTTGGTTGTTTTTCATTTGAAAAAAAATATTTACAAAATATGAGTATGATAATTTTATACTAACAAACTCTATACATGTGCTTGAAGTTTTAGAAATTTGTGAAATTATATTAACATTCACATGTATTTTGAATCCTTTGACAATAGTATGGTCAGTTTGAAGGTTCAAAGTAAATTCCTCTACCAATTGCAAGTTATAACCCTCAAATTGTTTCAACAACCCTATCCACCTAACTATCTTAAAAGAAGATATTGCTTCCCATTTTTAAATAATTCCTCTAATGATATATGCTATGATTTCTTCTTAGCGCCCATATTTCACTAGACATGACTTCTAGAAATTATATGTAAAATTACTTAAATGTAATAATATTTATCATAACAATTTCATTTTCATTTTCATTTTTTTATATTTGAACAATTTAACTTCTCTTAATACAACATATATCCTTAATACCAAGAGTAATTGTTGTGTTAGCATTATATCAATATATCAAATGAAGTAAATCAACATAACATCTTCTTATTAATAAATTCTCAAGTGTTAAAATATTCGCCCAAGATCACCGAACAGATCAAATAAAAGTAATTCTCCTTGCTCCTTTGTACTTTAAAAACAGGTATATATTCATAATCTTCTAATACATGGGTACCCATACAATGGGTAAAAACTTATCAATTATCTTTGTATGGGCATATCAAGACAAATCGAGTTATCATTCATAGTAAAAATTCTTCTCCAATGCTATGTAACATATAGTTAGGAGGGTAAGTTCATCGCAATTGGAAAATAGCTTCTTATCTCTCTTCCATATTAATAATTAGATATATATGTGTACTAATATCTTAATAATATGATTATTCTTATTGTTCAATCTAGATTCCAACTACCTAGAAAAATTTATATGAAAATGTTGTAACTTTGGAGAGGAGTTTACCTTGTAAAGAAATTATATCATAAATTGTCAAACTTATTTCTCTATACCTTGTAAAGAAAATATATCATATAAATGGTGAAACTTATTAACACAACTATTTGATGGAAACGCAAACCCTATTTCTAAATTTCTCCCAACAATTAGGGTTTCACATCCTCATGATTAAAATATAAATTGAAAAGAATCCAATTATAACATGCATTCCAAATGATGATTAAAATTGACCCTATGGATTCCACATGATGATTAAACTTGGAGCTCCGAACTATTCATACTTACAGCTCCCATCGACCATTCATACTTCCAAACTTTAGAAAAACCATACGTCTTATATTATAGTTTGAAAAGAAAGTACCAAAAACAAAAAATACCAAGGAAAATATATATGCTAGAATACAATGTATTCCTCATTCTGATTATTAAACAATTATACAATGAATTACTATGACATCCACATACTAGATAAAAACAAAAGAAAATAATACATTATAGTAGGAGACCCAAACCATAAACACAAGATACCCAAACCCTAACTTTCTAATAATTAGCAGCAAATGAAGGTAAGAAATAAAATTCCTTATTAACCTTCCTTCAAAAGGAATTCCAATTACCTATAAGTGTTAAAGGCTTATAACAAGAGTTCTATGATGATAAAAATTGTCACTATTTCCAACTATCTCCTCTGCTATGATAACATCTTGCAATAAAATTTTGACAAAAAAACAAAACACCATGTATAGAGAAGTAAAAATTGTGGCCATAATAAACATGACATATTAAAACTCCAAATGTCTAATAATTAGTGGGGAATGAAGGTAAGAAGAAACTTACCTTTTAGTTGCTTCCTTAAAAATTAATTACAGCTATCTATAACTATAAGGCTTGTTACTATTTCTAGCTATGTTCCTTTTACTCCTATCTCCTTGCTACAACTATCTCCCATTGTTATAGCTTTCTATCTATTATGATAATGATGTTGAACAAAAAATAGAAGGAAAAGAAAATATATATGGTTTCATCTTTATCTCCACATCAAAAATATATCAATATTTTCAAGTTTGAAATAAATTTAACAAAGTAAGTTTTCCCTACTATGGTGATGGCATCAAACAAAAGGTTGAAGGAAAAGAAAATAGATATGGTTTCTACTTTCATTCCACACTAATTATACAATGTTTTACAAATTATTATTACAATAAACACTATGGATTCCAAATGATGAAGAAATTTTCCACAATGATGAGGGTCCAATTTGTGTCCCCCCTATGATTATATTTTTTAAAATCTCTTACGAATGATATATTATACTAATCCATGGTTATGTTTTATTTCTATGTAAACATGAATTTAAATTAATGGGTAAGGATTGAAACTACTTCAAAATTGAGAGTTATTTTTAGTGCATTGTGACTGAAATGGACTATTCTTTGTGTGTTGTCAAATTCATCATGATGGTAGTTATATTATTTTGTAAAACTTTAATTATGGATTCTGGTATATATCAATAACTTTATTGTTTATGTTGTTACAACATCGATGTCTCTTTCATTTGCATAGGATGATCATTTGGATTTCCTCTCAAAAGGAACTAAAGTTACAGAGGGAATATTATTGGGGGAAATCGCAACTGAGGTGAAGGTAGTGAATATTGGCTTCTAAAGATAATGTATTGGGAAAATGTTTTGAGCACTTTATATAGACCATTTGTAAATTGTAGCATGAGGTCGAGAGGTTTGTTTTTATCTATAAATCATAGAATATAAAGAGATATATGACCAAATAACATGAGCCGCACATATTCACAGAATATACATTAGTCAACATATCCCTAGTAGTAATATTATTTATGTTGGACAAGTTTGTGGAAGATATAAATAATAATTCAATCCATTGATGGATGTGTTCAATGGATAGATGTTTTTATACGATAGGAAATGATAGTGACAAGATATGGATGGGGAGAGTTGATGGGTATATTTTCCTTAAACATGAAGGTAATAAGTAAATAAAAATTTGAAAATTTAATATTGGAAACCTACTAGGAGAGGAGAAGGTGCAACATTGTATTAGGATTGTTTAAGTCCAAATAAAAAATAGACTATCTCGGATGAACTTAAATAATATATTGATATGGATATAATCGTCAGGAATGAACACCAAACAAAAATTGGTGAAGTGGCTTCTAAAGATACCCGATAAAGGATGTGAGTCCATTAAATCATACCTTAAACTACTTGAATAGGGTAGTGAATGTTAACTTTGATAAACTATTGAAGATCATAAATTTGTATATGAAATCATCTTAGCCTGAGATGTGGGTTTTTTCAAAAAAATTATCCCGAAGAATGCTCAAACAAAATTTACAGTTGTACTATTATTTGATCTTTAAATGTAAGATTGAGTATTTTTTTATTTTGGAATATTTTTCCATATAATTTATAGTACGTTTAAACGCTTTTAACCGGAGCTATGAACCGGTGGGGAAAGGGACCCCAACCCTACAACAAGAAGAGGAAGAGAGAAGAAAGAAGATGGGAGAAGTGATTGAAGTAGAAGAAAAAAGAAGGCGAAGGGAGGAAAAGGAGGCCTAGACAAGAGCAACAGACGAGCCAAGAGAAAGGCGAAGGCACCATCCGGTTAACCAGAAGATGAGCCAGCCCGCGAAGAAGCCGCATGCAACAGGAAATGAAAGGTAGACAAAGCACGATCTTTGAGTTCATTCAGTTGATCCACTGGCAAATGAACAGGGAAGAGGGCCGCTTCTATGTCGACCACTGGAAGGAAGCGCTGGTCCAAGGTTGGGTGAAAGTTTTGGACAAATGTCACCAGGTCTCTGTATTTCCCATAGAGCTAGCGAATGTCTCGACCCGAACCAATGGCCAGTTCGTCAACTTCCTCCACCCACAACAATGGATCCGGTGGAGAGAAATCGGCGAGTTGTGCTTGCAAGCCGACGCAGTGAACTGCATATATTTGATCTAAGGTGACCCGTTCTACGTCCGCAGTATTAGAGTGTAACAGTAGGCAGAATGAGACAAAAGTGGAAGCAATGTCTGAATCAGTTTGGGGGCGACGAGCATGGAAACGGTAAGAATCTCCAAGGATTGCTTCGATAGCCTCGGCCTCTTCAGGCGAGGAGAATTTGAAGATCATCGCAAGCCGGTGCCTGTCAATAGCCGAGACGTCAGCCAATTCACGAAACTGTCCCCGGAGAGCCACAAATGGGAAGCCGACGAAGGACATTGCGCCAAGAAGAAGAAGAACAAGGGCCGAAGGGATAATTCCTGGAGTGGAGAGATCGACATAAAAGGAACAGGAGCGTGTGAGAAAGAAGTTGAAACGACCCCGGAAGAAAAGGAGGTGGCAGGGAGCCCGCGGACGTGACCGAGAGGACCAGAACCGCGTGTGAGAGAATAATGGGAAGGAAAGAAGAATGCCGCCGAAAGATGGAGGAGAAGACTACATGCTCGAGGGAACTGCCAAACGCAAGAGAGACACCGACAGGTTACCCGGAAGTACCATCTCGATCTTGGGAAAGAAGGAAGGGGAAACCTTGCCAATCATGAGCAGCACTGGAGGAGATACAGGCAGAAGGATTGTCTATGGCGAAGTTAGCTAGAAAGTCCGCGATGTGATTGGCTTCCCGAAAATTGTGGGAAATATTCCAGAAATGGATTTTGCCAAGCCAATGAAGGATTTGTGGGATGAAGAGATTCAGCTTCCACGACGGGAAGCACCTCTGGAAACTACGAAGATTAGGATTTGGGAATCCCCTTCAATAGATAGTTTTGAACAACCAAGATATGCCGCCATCTTGACCCCTTCGAGAAGAGCCTGGGCTTCTGCGGTATTACAAGTGCCCTCTTTGAGAGGGAAGGATCCTGCTTTGATGAGGCGACCTCGATCATCTCTGAGAATGCAGCCAGCTCCAGATAAACCAGGATTACCTCTAGAAGCTCCGTCAAAGTTTAATTTCCAATGCCCCTTTGGAGGAGGATGCCACCTGGTTTTCTTCCTTAGAATCATTTTTTCTATTTGAGAGAGCCCTTTTCGAACAATTGATCCAGGTTTAGGAAGTTTGATAAGAGGCCAATGATGAAGGATTGAGAGATCCTTAGAAGAGAAGGAGGAAAAGGTGGGACACTTGGCATTAACACACTCCGAAATGGCCACCTCGAGCTTAGTAAGGAAGGTAGGAAGCTCAACCGCTTGCTCCCTAAAGAGACGAAGGTTTCGTTCCCACCAAATATGCCAGAGCAAAAAATATGGGCTGACATGCCAAATAGAGCTGAACAGGCATTTGGTGTTAAAGGAC
Source organism: Taxus wallichiana var. yunnanensis (assembly GCA_018340775.1). Lineage (NCBI taxonomy): Eukaryota > Viridiplantae > Streptophyta > Pinopsida > Cupressales > Taxaceae > Taxus > Taxus wallichiana. The sequence goes on from CM031236.1 coordinate 266,342,103, forward strand.
GGCCAGGAAGAAAGATTAGCAACAATGCTTTTGCAAGGGACCCAGGAAAGGTTTAATTTGTTAAGAAGCCAATCCCAGCAATGGGAAGCAAATGGGCAGAACAAGAAGAGGTGATCTAAGTCTTCCTCCATGCAGCACCGCACAAAAGGCATTTAGAGGGGCCAGAGAAACCCCACGAACACCTTTTAGCTTGAGTAAGTACCTTCTTGTTCAAAACTAACCAACTGAAATATGTAACTTTCGGGGTGATGTTGGGATGCCAGCAACCGAGAGAACTCGGAGACCCCTTACCTGCTTGAGAGACAAGAATGTTATAACCGGCTTTAACTGAATAGGAACCGGTGGAGTCACCTACCCAAAGTAAGCAGTCATCTCTGTTGAGAAACGAGGCATTTCTATCCCGGATAGAATCCATGAGGAAGGCGGAATCATGGGCGGAGGCTCCAATAGATGAGAGGTCTTTCCAAAGCCAAGAAGGTGAACCATCAGGGTGTTGGCAGCCATAATTTGAGACTAAAGTACCCAAGCACTGTTTGGAAGAATTCATTACTCCGTTGAGGGTAGGAAACAGATTGAGTGGGGGATAACCATTCCAACTTTCATCCCAAAAGGACACTAACCGACCGTTGTTTAACTTCCAGGTGACCATCTCAGTGATGAGAGTTTTGGAGTTACACAGGAAATTCCAAATATGAGAGCCTTTCGGTAACTCGGAACTAGAAAGAAAATATTCATGCCGATGTCCTTCGAGATACTTGTGGGAAAGAACCTGGAAAGCGAGTCTCATTGTCTTCAGAAATGAAGTTCCACACCAATTTAGCACCAAGGGCCTTATTTTGAAGGGCGAGATCTAAGATACCCATACCGCCCAATCTCTTTGGAAGCTTTACCAGATCCCAGTTAGCTAGATGGAATTTGCGCTCAATGCTGTGACCTTGCCATAAAAATGTGTGAGCCACTTTTTCAATTTTGAGCAGGACAGATTTCGGAATCTGTAAAATAGATAACATGTAGATTGGAATTGACAGGAGCACCGAATTGATGAGAAGAACACGGCCAGCCAGAGAGAGCCATTTTCCTTTCCAAGACAGAAGTTTGGAAGAAAGAGAGTTCGGAGCCCGTTCCAGAGGTGCGCCTTTCCCTTGCCATGGAAGAGTGGAATTCCCAGATAAGTATGTGGGAGACTGCCCAAAGAGAAGCCGAGAATCTCTTTAATCCTACCTTGAAGCCGAGGAGCCACGTTGAAGAAGAAAATAACAGATTTATGAAAGTTTAAAACTTGACCCGCAACTAAGAGAATAGGAATCCAAAATGGAAGAAAGGCGTCTGGCTTCGGACAGTCCCTTGACCGAAGAGAAAGGTGTCATCCACGAATTGCTGATGGGAAAGAGGAGGGAGGTTGGAGGTGATGTGAAGACCTTTCAGAGAACCCTCTTGAATAGCAAACTTTATGCCGTGACTGAGAGCTTCCGCAACCAAGGTGAAAAGGAAGGAGGAGAGTGGGTCTCCCTGTCTAATACCTCTACTACTCTGAAAGAAGCCTTCCGTGGAGCCATTCACAAGAACAGAAAAATGAGGGGAAGCAATGCAATTAAAAATCCATTTACAAAAGTGATCACCAAAACCCATAGCTTGCAAAGATTTGAGGAGGAACCTCCAATTAACACGATCATAGGCCTTGCTGAAGTCAAGTTTCAACAACATACCTGCTCTAGATGAATTATGAAGAGAGTGTATTAATTCATGAGAAATAATAATACCCTCGGTGATAGACCTGCCCGGAATGAAACCACTTTGTTCCCGAGCAACCAATTTATGCAACAGGGGAAAATCCTATTAGCAATAGCTTTAGAAATGATTTTATAAGAAGTGTTACACAATGATATGGGTCTGAAATCATCCAACGTCTTAGCCGGGGATTTTTTAGGGAACATGCAGATGAAAGTATGATTGAGATTACCTAAAATCTTCCTGAAATCCTGGATTCCTCGACAGTGTGCCAAACAGAGGGACCAACAATATCCCAAAAATCCTGAAAGAAGGATGCTAGGAAGCCATCAGGTCTCGGGGCTTTATCCCGTTTCATAGAAAAAATAGTTTTCCGGACCTCCTCCAAAGAAAAGGGCGAGATAAGCATATCATTATCAGCATCCGTTATAGAAGATGGTATCTGCGAAAGGAATTGGGACTGCACACCTACAAGGGATGCCGTATCATTCAGGAGCTTCCTAAAGAAATCCACCGCTTCTGATTTGATCTGAGCTTGTGAAGAAGCGACGGTGGAATCTTCGAGCTTGAGAGTGGAGATATAGTTGAAATTTCTTCTAGCTTTGACATGAGGTGAAAAAGAACTTGGTATTCTTATCCCCATCCAACAACCAAGTTTCTCTGGATTTTTGGCACCAATAAGTTTCCTCTTTCAGAAGGAGATCACCCAGATCCTTAAGGAGAGATTTTTCTTTTTGGAAATCCTCCTGAGTCATCCCATGATCCAGAATGGACTCATTAAGGGTGCGAAGATCCTTCTCAACTCTGTGTTTTTCTTGGAAGATGTTTTTAAAATTTGAATAGTTCCAGCACTGTAATTTATCTTTTAACAATGACAACTTTTTAGAGAGTTGGAACATCCTAGTCCCTTTGACAATAAAGGAATCCCACTAGACCTTGACCAGCGGCTTCAGAGAGGAGTCGTGAAGCCACATGTTCTCAAATTTGAAAGGGGATCGACGCGGAGGGAGGTCAAAATTTAGAACCAAGGAGATAGGAAAGTGGTCAGAGCCGAGAGAGAGGGAGAACAGAGCTTTTTAGAAGGAAGTTATTTTGCAGCCAATGTTCAGAAACCAGGAAACGATCAAGATGCACAACTAGGGAACTGAACCCGGATCTCCTATTATTCCATGTGAACCATCCCTTACAGGGCTCCATGTCAACTAAATGAGAGGAGGAAACGAAGGAAGAAAAATCCACCTGAGAGCGAGGCTGCCATTGAAGACCTCCACACTTATCACGATCAGAAAGAGTAGCATTAAAGTCACCAAATAATTTTTGAGGCAACGTCGGAAGTCAAAAGCAGACTTAGGCTACTCCAGAGAGCTCTTTTCCTAATCGGAGATGAGGGACCATAAACATTACATAGGAAGAAGAAATCCTCGGAGTGTTTAATCATAACTTTACACCAAATGAAATTAGAATCAACCAGAAGGGGCTCAATCACACAACTGCTAGATTTCCACAAAATGCCAAGACCACCCGAGGCACCGACAGAGTTTGAGAAGCAGCCTTCCCAACCTTTCCATTTTCTGAACCATCCACTTTTGCATCCAACTTCTGACATTTTAGTTTCCTGAATCAAGCAGATATCCACAGCCCCATCCGAGGCGTAGCGTCTTAAAAGACGTTGTTTGTTAGGGGCATTAAGGCCCCTAACATTCCATGAAAAGAGGATCATATTTTCTTCAGAGAGGACTCGCCTCTCCTACTTGTAGACGGGAAGAAAGAACACAGTTGAAGTTGCTTCCTATTCGCAACTTCGTTGAGAGAGCTTACTTTTGTTAGGATGACCAAGAATGCTTTTCGGTCCGAAATCCACGTTGAGCAAAGGTGGAGTGGGGAGAAGCGGACCCAGCGACTGGTTATTCGGAGAAAGATTCTCAGTAGTATCTTCTAGGTCTTCTGGGGTCTCCTTCTTTAGACTGGAGAAGATCATCTTTGTCAATAATCCATTTCTCGAGGGTGGATGAGCTACCACCCATACCGATGGAAATGCCTTCATGGAAAAGGGACAGAATCCTAGTAGAGTCTTTTACAACTACAGCCATTTCTTTAACAAGGGAGAAAGTATCGGGATCCAGAGCAAGGGGTTCAGGAGCTGGCGGAGGAGAATGAGGGACAACGGGAAAAGACAGTGGGGGAAGAGAGTGGGGGAAGCGGGCGAGAGGCAGAGGGATGGTGGGATACTTTCCGCCATTGCAAGGCACTGTTAAAAGGGGGTTTTTACAAAATTTACGAGTGTGACCTGGCTTTTGCACTTGAAACAGAGGTTGGACAATCCTTCGTATTCTACTCTCTGCTTCCAAAGACCAGATGGGGAGTTGATATGAATGACTTCCGAGGCTTAAGAGAGGGATTGATAGAAATGCATATTCTGGCAAAGGAAGAGAGAGTACCATTCAAAGAAATGGGATCGATGCGAATGACACGACCCAGGCTTGAGCAAATTTTAGTGAGAATGGGAGCAGACCAAAACTCACTGGGCAGGGAGTAAAGTCTTATCCAAACTTGGTGCCCATCCGCGTCCGCTCTGTTGCAATCAAAGAGAGGTTCCCAATCACGGATCACAAGGCCTGAGTCGGATAGGAGAAAATATTTCCTGTCCATAGTGTCATTTTTCTGAGCAGCACTTCGAAAGAGCACTAAGAAAAAACCTTTTTCCAGGAAGCGAATACTCAAGCCGCTACCCCACTGTGTTTCACACCAGTTTAATGCCAGAAAACGAAAGCCTTCTCCCGATAAACTTTGTGAAAATAGCTCTCGAGTAAAAACACTTAGTTTGTGCAGCAAAGGTGACGTCCTCAACCAGGGACATGGAGGGAATATCATCCTGAAAGGCGTTCATGTCACATCCGTCGGAAATGAATCTGACACAGAACCTAGGGGACCCAATCTTTTTTTCAGAGCTTCCGACAAGCCCTGGCCCGCCTTGGGTGCCATTGCTGTGTCCCGGGGGGCGTAACCAGAGGACCGTTGTTGGAACATGAATTCAAAAATATGGCCATTCTGAAACATGATGGAATCTCCTCTTGGCCATCATCTAAAAATTTCAACAACCACTACATCAAGTCATTGCTCCTTCCAATGTTGTTTTACCAAAGAGTGTTCCATATGATATTGCCCAAGTATTAAGCCAAATTAAAGTGAGTGTTCCCATCATATGGAAGTTGAATCTTATTAACGTCTTATTAATATCATTTCCAGATCAAATTAATTTAATTTATTAAAAAACACACTACTTCCGTTATTATGGTGGTAAGTTTATAGGGAATTGGTTATGATTTAAAAGGAATTTGATTCATTATTTCATGGTTTCAATGGTTTTCTCATGGAATTGGCCATGATTTATGATTTCATTACAACCACAATTTATTTTTACCTAAAGTTATGTGCATAACTCATAACCTATGACATGCACAAATTAATCTTCGACACTAATAAACCTAATAATAAACGAAGTCACAAGACTTACATTTCAAAAACACCAACCATGGTCTTACCATTGATGTATTATACTTGTTGAATGTAACATAAATAAGTGTGCATAATGCATATGTTCTCCTCCATCTCAATCCTTGTAATATAAGTATTCCTAAGTTACTTGTTTAAAATGGGCCAATTCCCTTGATTCTAAATTAACATATTTTGTAATTTTTCTACTATTACTTTAAAATTACAAACCTTTCAATTCTATATACTTGACTATGTGGCAAAAAAATTATTTTACAGATAATTGGTTATAGTTTATGATTTCATTACAATAAAAAAATTATATGCTTTGAATCCCCTAATTCTTGAATTAAGAACTAAAAAATTATATGCATAATGACCCATTAATTAATTATGGATAAGGAAACAGCTTCTTCAAACTAATATGTGTAGCATCTCCCGATCAAAAGGATAAGGACAAAATTATTCTACAAACTGTTAGAGTAGCCATTTACCTTAGCTCATGTTCACCTAGGTACTTTATTTACCTTTATTGTATTTATCCTCACCCACTTATGTGTGTGGATATTTATTTTATCTTATTTAGATATTAGGAGATATTATCTAGTTGTTAGGTATAGTTATTTCCTTGATCTATGGTATTGATTATATCCTTGATGTCTAGTTCACTCCTAAATCTATGGTCTTGACTAGTTCTTTGATGACTAGTTATTTCCTTGTTTTATGGCTTGATCTACGACCTTGACTGGTTCTTAGATTGTTATTCCTTGCCTATTTAAGAAAGGCCCTTTCTCAATGTATCGCATTGAGTTCCATAATAATATATGATATTGCTACTCATTTGTTTGCAAATTTTTATGTAAAATTATTCTGGCAAATTACTTTCATCTTATTGATCACGGTGTTTGATTAACATCTATGTTCTTGGCTTGGTACAATTTGGCTATCGTTCCTTTCATGGTATCAGAGCAAGAGATTTTTGTTGACATACGTCTGTAAGTTTTATTTTACAAATTCATATATTTGGGATTTGGTTGTATATTGTTTCGCATGTAGTTTTATGCAAAAGAGATGCTTCCATTGGATCCAAAAGGCATGAAAACCCTAAGATCGACTATAAGCTCAACCACCCCATTAAAATCATTAGCCCTAGGTCATATGGTATGGTCATATGAGGGTTTAAAGCTTGTGATTCCTAATAGTAGGTGCTTAACTTCAGCCCCCTTTAATTTCATTTGTGTGGTGAAGGAAACAATAATTTATTTTGTTTTAGTGACAACTAAATTAAATAACAGAGTAAAATATTAAAAAGCTTGTAACTTTTGATCGGTAACTCGCTTGAGTGTCTTTTTTTGCAAAATTGCTTTTTTTTCCTTACTCTTGCCATTATAAATATTTATTTTGAGACTTGAACTATAACTATAAAGTGCCAAATATGGAGGAGTGTTGTAATCAATTATGAACACAATTTCAGTTGAGCTTGACATCCTAAACTTCCGGGAGTTACATTTTGTATCTATCATGGATTCTAAAAATGATGTGTTTTTCTCCGAACTATGTGGAATTCAAGAGGATACTTAAAATTTGTGGAAGAAAATAGATCGCTCAAGAAGTGAAATTATCTTCTACAATCACTCATTCATGATAAGGATACAATAATACACTTCCTACAGAACAAACTTTCTATCCTACAACATCACCATCATATTATGGACAGCTATATCCATGCTCCTAGTCCACTTACAGCTATTGCTCCTAAACCCACTAATATTGATCTATCAATCTTTGAGTTATTTCCTTCTCTTGATGCTCATACACCTATGAATTTTGTTACTGCATGCTTTTCCACATCTATGCCTATTAGAGTACCACATGTTATGTATCCTATTTTTGCTCGGTTGCATAATTTTTTTGAGAAGCATACCACTACATTCAGTTCTCGCATGATCTATTCTATGGGTCTCACAAGCAGAGTCATTGGCGCGATATTCACAAGGTATTATTTCCTCTATTCTACATGTTAAGTTGAATTCTCTTCATGACATTGGTTTTTAGCGAGATACTTCATTGGGATCACACATTGACAGAGCTCCTTTTTCTGTTCACTCGAATCTTTTTGAGGATCATAAGCAACACATGAGTTCTGCACCTTCACTCGTGATTGAGAAACTCGAGATTTTAGCTGTCTCGACATGATCAACCCGACACACATTCTCGATGTTCTTTTTCTTGCACCCATTGTGCATTTTACACCAAGTCATATGCATGCATCTTCTTCATCCATCTATGTTTATTTTTGGTGGATATTTGATCACTCGTGGCGGTGACATAGGAATTCATTGAGAGGAATCTACAGGCATGGCTCCTCCACTATTTAGCCTCTTGCTCCACTTTCTATACCTTATGCATTGTAATACTTCTTATTTTGAGCATTTTTCTTTAGCAGTGTAGTGTATATCTCTTGTTTGTTGAGAGATTTTATATCTCGTATTTTCAACACTTTTGGCATGTTGACAATATCTCTTATGGGGATCTATTCTAGTAATTTTTGGTGTTAGTTTTTCGGTGTTCGAGTAGTTGTTTTGAAAACTCATATAGATTTGTAGTGCCACTCCACCCATTCATCAAGATGCATGGAGGCCGTGGTGTTGATCCTTCTTCTTCGGTTTTGTGTCCTTGCCTTTTTGCTTTAGTTTTTATTCTTGGATTGTGGCACACCTATTTTCAGTAGTTGATCAAATTATGTTTGGTGTTTTTTTGCACTTTTGACATCACTCCATTGACAGTCTCCTTGTATGGAGCTATTTTGGTGAAACCCAATGTCAGTTGTTTTTGAGTTTTGTGATCGAGCAGTGGATTCAGACCACAATGCACACCAAAATTCTTCAACATTGTATGTGTTTTTTTATCCGAGCTTCTTAGGATGCCTTGGAGCAGGTCTTTACTCCTTTTAGTTTGTTGTTACTTGGTTTTGGGTACCTTGTCGTGTCCCTTTTTTCCCAATTATTGTACATGACTACCTCATCGTGCCTAGTTTCCAGGACTCATATTGTGGACATGCCACTTCTATTTTGGCCCCTAGCTTCACTTGAAGGGGGTGCTAGAGTAGGTATTTACCTTAGCTCATGTTCACCTAGGTACTTTATTTACCTTTATTGTATTTATCCTCACCCACTTATGTGTGTGGATATTTCTTTTATCTTATTTAGATATTAGGAGATATTATCTAGTTGTTAGGTATAGTTCTTTCCTTGATCTATGGTATTGACTAGTTCTTTCCATGATCTGTGGTATTGAATAGATCCTTGATGTCTAGTTCTCTCCTAAATATATGGTCTTGACTAGTTCTTTGATGAGTAGTTATTTCCTTGTTTTATGGCTTGATCTACGACCTTGACTGGTTCTTAGATTGTTATTCCTTGCTATTTAAGCAAGGCCCATTCTCAATGTATTGTATTGAGTTCCATAACAATATATGATATTATTGCTCATTTATTTGCAAAGTTTTATGTAAAGTTATTCGCGAATTACTTTCATCTTATTGATCATGGTGTTTGATTAGAATTTGTGTTCTTGGCTTGGTACGATCTCGTTATCTTTCCTTTCACAAACTAATACTTTTTTTGTGTCCCATGTTTTATTGTAGACCAATAAGTGCATATTTTATAGAATTTAATTCTTGATCAAATATTTTTCCATGCATTGGTGAGGCAGGTATATAACCATAATTTCTTTAGATTTGGACATTGATAAACCTTAATAAATGAATCCACAAAACCTTTCAACTAAAAATAATCTTAAGTTACTTGTTTAGAATGGGAAAATTCCCATTTTAAATTATCTTAGATAATAATATTCTAATATTATCTCTATAAAGTGCAAACCTTTTAAGGGTACAATGGGATATGTTTGTTCTTTGATAATTTTTTTATAATTATTACTTGTACATTGTGTAAATATTGAAATATGATATTACACTACTTTAAAAAAATAATGTAAATATTGGAATCCTATACCACACTAGATAAAAACCAATAATGGAAATTTTGGAATCCAATTTCAATAATTATAAAACATGAAAAGATAATACTATAAGTCTAGATTCTTGGATATATGTCTATATTTAATGAAATTATGGTTTTATGTTTTAAACATAAGTTATAAGCCAATTTTTAACTCTTTGGAGGGTTTTTAATTAATTGGTTTCGTATGAGTCCAAAAGTGGACTTAAACTTTAGTTCTCAACATCTACATGAAGATAATAGAGGGATTGGATGAGGCTAAGGATAAGAAGCATATTATGCAAAAGATCGGCATGCAACATAGGAGTAAGACAAGAAAAGGATAATTTTGGATACCGACCGAATGTGATAGTTAATCGGAGTTGTAAAATCAAAGGCTATTATTATCTCTTGTAAGACTAGTGAAGGACAAGTTCCCACTAGTATAAATACCCATAAAGGGGTCTAGTGTGTATATGTATATAGGGGTCTTGTGTGTGTGTGTGTGTGTGTGTGTGTGTGTGTGTGTGTGTGTGTGTGTGTGTGTGTGTGTGTGTACGTATGTGAATGTGTATGTGGTTATGTGCATATAAAGATAAAGGAGTAAGGTGCGAGTGGCTTGTTAACACACAAAATTCACACCCTTTGAACGGTCATAGACGAACATCAAAATTTTTGTGAACATGGGTTTGTCTCTAAATGTAGGACTTGTAAAGTGATACAAACCTTCGAGAGAATGTTGGTTCCTTCTATATTATCCCTCTACAAACTAACATACAACTTCAAAAAGCAACTAAAACTATAACTAACTATAATTTCATAGGGTTTAGGGTTAAGAGAGATTGCAAAAAGATGCAAAATGAAAGAATTTGATGCACCAAAACTAAAAAGGTTCAAATATGACCTGGAGAGATATAAATAAAACAACCATGCAAGAATCCAATAAAAACATATATTTTTTTACTAGGGACAAGTGAAAAAATTCAAAGAAGACAAGAGCTCCAGATATTCACATCAAATACAAATTATTTAGAGGAAAATACCACAGTTGCGTATCATTAAACATTTTCACTTGCATTTACAAAACAGAGGTTTGAGAATAACTTAAAAATGTAGTTACAGAGGTCTAAAGGCATGGGAAATGTAAACCTCTAAGGAAGATCTCCCAATCCCATAAAGGAGAACCCCCTTTTTGTGCAAATGCACCTACATTTATAGAAGAATGTGAAAGGAAGAGAGAAAGAGTGGGAAAATAGGAATTTAATTGAGAAATGAATGGAATTCACCCACCAAGGACCTTGTGCCACCATTTCATGTATTTTTAAGTATGTACATAATTTAAATTACTTACACATGTCACCATACTTTGTAGATAGAAGGATCAGATCCATTAACATTAAATCTTGGTTGGTGGGGTTGTTGGACACTTGGCTTTGTTGGAACTACACTTTACTCTTTCCATTCCCATGTTTGCATTTTTATCCTTCCAAAAAACATAAAATAATGTGTTTCCTTATGCCAAAATGTCTCCCTATAAGAGATGGTTGAAATGCCACAAGTTTTTGTGAAATTTATACCTCTGTTGTGAAAGATATGGAAAAACGTTATTTCCTCTTAGCCTCATGGCTTTACCATTTCTCTTGAAACCTACATAGGAATTTTTATTTTTCTTTGATTAGTGGAAATTCTCCCTTTCATTTGGAATTTTAATAATCTGTGGGAATTCTAATGTTAGGAGGATTTTCACTTAGTGATCCGTGGATTTGGAATTTGAACGTCTCTTCGATTGAGAAACCCATAAGATGTTAACTCTCGAGCACACACAAAACTCATATCTTCCTCTTCGTAAGCCATGGAGGCCTAACTTTTGTGTATTGACCTTTTTAGAATGTCTAGAACCTTCATTACACAATGTTTGAAATCGGCGCTCATTTCCTTTGTTCCACAATCTTTAGAAGATTCATGGATTAATGTATCCTCACGAAACCTGTGGAACATTGGGATAGTGTTTCATGGCTTCATACTTTCACCAACCTTGTTTTTTTATTTTTCCAACTTCTTACAAGATTTCACCTAGGTCTCCTTGAGTTCACTTCCCCTTTTTTTAGTGGGTTTTTGAGAACTTGCGGAACACTACATTTCAAAATTTCATGGAACATTTGAGAATAAGGTCTCATGGATTTTATGTCCAAACACTACCTAAGTCCAAAATTGAGTTCATTGGCTGCCAAAATGGCCTGGGGTTTTTAATAAAAATTTAGCAAGTTGACGGGGCTATCTTATTATTATAGAAATTATAATTTTCCTTTTTGCAATCCATTAGGCATGGAGTAAGCTCTTACAACTTGGAAACTAATCATAGACCTTATAATTTTCACCCCTAAACTTGTATGAACTTAAAACTAACCTGTATATGTTCCTCGAAGACCGAGTTTTTAGGATTTATGGGTGAAAATTCCAACCTATCCCAAGATTCAATTTTTTGTCCCATGAGGGGGTATGGAGAAATTTTGAATGTAAATAATTTTTGAGTTGAGTGAATAATCATTGAAGACTACCATAAAATACCTAATTTCAATCATGAAACCTGCTCTGAATTGAAAATTAAACAACCAATGAGGAAAAATGTGTACAAAGAGAAGATCATACATATCTAAATGGAACATGTAGAGTGTGCACAAGGCACTTGGAGGAAAGAAAACTACAAATAATATGTATAAGGTAGATCCTTTGATTCAAAAGTAATGCTTTAGATAGATCAGATTGAGCACGATCATAATCTCTTCCCCATTGTAGACACAAAATCATGCACTGTAGACATTATTTAGTCCCGGTCTCATAGTACTATTTAGAGGGTTTTTGAGTGAAGAAATTACTAATTAACCCCTATCTTTTTTTCATCTTATCTTATTTTATTTCATCATTCCCAGCCTTTTACACCTACATGCCCAGTCAACTTTCATCAATTTGTATTATTTTAGCCTCGACTGGGGTGCTCATGCTAGTACTGAGGTGCCCATGGGTACCCTGGTCCCACCATGGGAACCTTGATCGTTATTGAACTTTTCCATCACTTTTCGAGCTCTTTTTATCCATTTGAGGTCTTTATCTTTTTTGTGGTCATCCATTTCAGGGTTAATTAAAAAATTAGATAAAGAAAACCCTATAAATATAAAGCTATGAGACTATAGTGAGGGAATAAGCTCTATCACTACTATCAATCCATCTAGAGTTGCATCCATCTATTGCATTGGAGATCACTTTCATCCACATAGCTCCATCATAAGGCACAAGGCTAGGTCATCTCCATCACACACAACATAGTGGATGATTTTATTCTATTTCACACACACATTCTATTACATTTTATATATCTAGCTATTGTTCGCTACATCACAAAGTACAACTGCACAAGAGCACCTAGGGTACATTATGCACACACTCACCAAAGCTACATTTGTGTTTGAAATGTATTGTAGCAGTTAGTTAGTAATCCCACTATTGTGGTAGTTGAGGTCAGTCCACCCATTTATTTACATTCTTTTTTTTTTGGGTTTTGATACTCCTTGGTATCTTGCAGGTATTTTCATCATCTTAGAATATCAATGACATTCAAATATGTAGAGTGAAGTTAATGCAACAGACAGCGAGGGTTTGAGAACATCTACCAAACTTGTGAAGATCAGGATCACAAATTTTACATGAGACCGGGGTGCCAGTTTATAGACTAGAGCACCCGTAGGTTCCTTAGTCCCTCTCCAAGTTCTCTAGCCTAGCTTGATATTCCAGATCCATCCTTTTTAGAGCTTCTGCAAATTTGTTCTTACTTTTCCATATTTTCTAGTCACTACGTAACACATTTTTGTGAGCTTCTTTTATTCAGTTGAGTTCTTTCTTCTTCTCTCTTGCATATTATGGTTCCTAATTCTATTATTTTAAGTGTTTGAGTCATCTTTACATTCATTGACAACATCTATTTACTTTATTTACACCTATTCATAGCTTAGATTAACTATTACCCACATCATTATAACATTTTTATTTAATCATTTTGGTAAACCCCATGTTTTAACGCTTCCTTCCGACCATGTCACCTCCTTCTCAAGTCATGGTCCAATCTTCTTATCCTATATTTGCACCAACTAAGGTCTCAAGAATAGTTACTACTACCACTGATTTCATGCACATGTATACCCAACATCCTCCTCACTTTATCACCCCTAGGGCTGATTCATATATTAATATAGTTACTACTTTTCATGCTTGTCCTAATCACCTAGACTCCACCCGCATCTATTACTCCACTCATTAATCTGAAGCTCCTCCCAAAACTTCTAAATGATATTATATCATTTAACAACTTAAAAATATGCTCGCTAAGATCTCTCTTTATGAATTATTACGTAATGCACCATATTTTCGTAAACATGCTAGAATCCACCCTTTAGAACATTCATTTTGAAATTGATAATTTCATGGTGGAATTTTCACATCTTATATAATCCCTCCATAATTTACCACATGCTATATCTTTCACTGATGAGGATATGCCACCTTTTGCTAAAAAATCATGTTCTCCTTTTCTCATTACTACCATTGTTAGTACTACTTGCATTAAGCACGTCCTCATTGCTAATGGGTCGGCTGTTAATATTTTTTCCCATTCTCTCTTAAAGCAATTGGGTATTAGTGATACTCTCATTTCTAAAAATTCCACTCTCATCTGCGGTTATGATTCTACCACTCGCACATGCTTAGGGACTATCTCATTACACATTCGAGTTGGGCCTAAGACTATTCTCATTGAGTTTTACATCATTGAGGCCTATTTTAAATTTAATATCTTGTTAGGTAGGCCCTTGATTCACACAATGCAAGTAGTTCCATCTACTATTCACCAATGTGTCAAGTTTTTGCATGATGGCTATGAACATACTATCACCACAGATCCAAAGCCATTCAAATACTATTGCATAGACCACATGCTACGTTATACCCATATCACCCTTACAAAGTATCCCGTATAGTAGTCTTGATACATATGAAATTGGTCAATCTAGCGCCTCACAATCTTCTTATATTATTGTCGGTTGCTCCAGTTATTTATATTTATACCACCATTATTATTTCACCTACAATATCAATTCCTACTAGTGTTCCTTCTTCATCACCATGGAACCCTTTACTACTCCACCTACAATGCTTCCTACCAAAATATTTGATAGTGTTATACAACATGATGATGTTCACATCGATGACTCTAAGGATTCTGATGATGAATTTGATGCTATCGAACTTATAGATGAATCATTGAGGCAACTTGATTTTACTCCTCTTGGCGTAGATGATTCTTATTTCAAAGAAACCTTTGTGGTCGATGGTCCAGTGAATATAGGTTCAAGACCCCTCCTTCTACTAATGTTATGGTCTTATATTGTGGTTCTTTCAACAACATCGACACTATTTTTCTTTCTCTTCCACAGATTTGCAACTCCACGCCTCCTTTTACATGTACATTATTCATCAATAGAACATTTTGGTAACACATCCCCATTGATTCCACGTGCTTAGAAACTATTTGTACATGTGATAGTTGGCTAGGTTTGGCATGACACTCAATGATATTTTACCACCTCTTCATTCACCTCACCTCTATCATGGCTATTTTCACATTATGGCAGCTTATGGCTTGCGTGTCTTTCATTTGATGGTCTTTGTTGTGCATACCCCTCGTGACTCTCCACTCACACTTGGACAATCCTATCTTGACTATATTAGTGGTACAATAAATTCTCATGTCTCTTTCCTTACATTTCCTATACCTCTGGTAGTATCTCTATTTGTAGTGTTTCTTCTCCCGCTTATATGTCAAACATATCTCATTGGCATAATCACAATTTTCCACCGATAACTTTTATTGATGAAGAATATGCAATGAATGTGTACACACTCCACCGCAATGGGTCCTTATATGACCCTCCTCATTTTATAGCTTATAAGGTTTTTGATGCTTCTCTAGTAGGTTTTGATCATGACAACGATGATATCCTTGATAGTGGCATGTGATCACCTTCTCTACCACATACTTGGGGAATCACATTTAATGAATCCTCCCCATTGACCTTAACATCTATCATCTTTGAATTTACATATAGGCATTCTCATCATATGTTCTAACATCAACCATTACCAGATGATGCACTCTTGTGCTTTGGTTCACACTTGATTGTTGAGGGATTACTACACATGAACCCCACACACTATACTATAGGACTTACACATTGCATCTACTCACATATTACGCATTATAAACCATACATTTACACATCTTACATCATACTAGTCTTCATCATACATACTTACATCTAGCATTCCATACTACTCCTCATACATACTACTTTTAGTCTACACCATACATTACATCTTATATATTGTACATTACACATTCTACTCCTTACATGGCCATCTTTCATCAATACACATACTACATCACATTCTACAAGTTGCACTCACTACCCTATGATGCACTTTAGTTTCTCAGTCCATACTCAACTGTCGAGGGTTTACAAATAAAATGGACCTTACACTCATGACAAATTTATTATTCTACCTTTCATCATGTGACATTTCCAGCCTCTTTTGACATATGCTTTAGGATAAATTGTCACATATTCTATCATTTTGTAGTGGTATACACCTTAGGTTACATCACCACTACCTCTTTTCATCTTGTAGTGATATATGCTTAGGGATAAATAATCGCTCATCCATCTATCTTCTAGTGATATATGCTTAGGGATAAATCATCACTCATCCATTCATCTTATAGTGATATACACTTAGGATAAATCATCACTTATATGTTCATCTGGTCATGATATACACTTCAGCTATAGGGTTCATGCACACATCATTTCTAGGTTACATCTCATCACTACACCTACACATTCATCATAGCGCATTAGACACAACACACACTTCAACCATTTCTCGATGATGCACTCTCGTTTACGGTTTCTTATTTACTACTTGAGAGGGGACAAATAAATGAACCTCATTTCATACATTTCCATTCACTCGGATGAAACGTGGCTCTATAACTCTATTTTTCATTTTATTCCATCCACCCACAACATACTGCATATTATGGTTGCTCTTACTCTTGCTTACTTTTTTCTCATTCATGGTCACTTTATTACACATGCTAGTTAGCTTACGTGTATGTCATTTATCCATATCATCCACACATGCGCGTTCATGTCTTTTTCTTGTTTTGATCACATATACATGTTTCTTACATGCAACATAAATGCTCGCCTTCTACCCTTCCTACATTGGTCGCTGGGGGCATCAACATTCATTTGTTCTAGGTGCTATTGTTTCATTTTGTACTTAGCACTTTACATTACTTGCTTATACACACTTTTACATACTAGTTATCTTTCTAACATGCTAATGAGTGCTTCATGTGCAACATCACATTATGCAAGGATATTTTCTTCCATACTTGTTTGTTACATTATCTCGTGTTTAATTACTTCTTGTATGCGGGTTTTGCCCTATGTTTAGTGTGAAAACTTGTTTTTGTTTATAGCCATGATTTCCGTGTGTGTCTTGCGACATCGTGAGTGATGTATTATGTTTACAACCCACTTTTTGTGGCTTACTTATCTTCTTGCATTTTTACACTACTTTTATTGGTAGCTTATACATTATTTGCATAGAGTACACATTGTCTTTTACATGCATGCTTGTTTGTATAGACACTTGTCTTTGGCTAGCCATAATTTTTGTGTGCACTTTGGTTTCTACCAAGTTCACTACCTTCCCCCTACATGGAAATTTTTCATGGTACATGTGGTTGGTCCTCTTTCATGGTTGCATTCTCCTATCATTGATGTTGCATGCACCCCTAAAGAGGGGGCATAATAGGGTTTTACATTCTACACAACACATTTACATCGGTTCAGTTCAGTACACTTTCCACCCTTGGAATTCTGGATTTATATACACCGAGTGAGTTCAGACAAGTATATGAACTCCTTACACAACATATTTTACAGGACATGGTGTCCTTAGCATTCTTAGGAGAAGTTAAAGGTTAGAGGATAAAAAATTATTCCTCCGTATAATTTTTCTACCACTGGCATTAGATTTCCAAAAAAAATAGGATGATACAAATATCTATCCATGCACGCTTTTAAGGAAGAAGTTAAATGTTGGAGGACATAAAGAATTTCCCCTCTATAATTCTTTGGTCTATGATGTCATATCGCCCAAAAACCTCGAGAAGTATATGATATCCTTCTACACTCTTTCTTTTGACATGGATCAAGTGCACATGTTCCATTTACATATTTTCATTTGTGTATTTTACATTTACATACTTTTACATGTGTCTTTTATATTACAGTTTTACACATACATACATATTTGACTACTTGATTGTTTTCTCCTTATAGGCCCGGTTGTATAAGAAACAAGTAGTCAAATGGGGAAACAACAATGGCATTAACAAAAACACTTCGTGGTAACACACTTTGTATACTAACCATGCTAGTATACTATACACATCAGCATCAACACATGCATTCTATCCTAGTTTCACTCTCATCACTTGTTTAGTGAATTTTCATCTTTAGTTTCCATTCTCTCTCATCATTTTTTCATTCCATGATTTTTCTAGTCCTTCGTCACACCTTTTTGTTACCCTACATAGGCATCAAGTACGCATCTCTATCTACTTTATGTTATCGAGATTTCTTCTCACCAACATAAAGTGGGGGAGAATGTAGACACAAAATCATGCACTTTAGATATTATTTAGCCTCGGTCTCATACTACTATTTAGAGGGGTTTTTAGTGAAGAAAGTACTAATTAACCCCCGTCTTTTTTCCATCTTCTCTTAATTTATTTCTTCATTCCTAACCTTTTACACCTACATGCCTAGTCATTTTTTGTCACTTTGCATTATTTTATCCTCAATTGGGGTGCCCATGGGTGCCTTGATACTTCTTGAACTTTTCTACCACTTTTTGGGCTCTTTCTAGTTGTTTGAGGTCTTTATCTTTATAGTGGTCAACCATTTCGAGGTTAATTACGAAATTAGATCAAGAGAAACCTATAAATATAAAGCTATGTGACCATAATGAGGGACCAATCTCTATCACTACAATCATCCATATATTGCATTAGAGATCACTTTAATCCACATAGTTCCATCACAAGGGACAAGGTTACGTCATATGCATCACACAAAGCATTGGGGGAGGATTCTATTCTATTCCATGCACACATTTTATTACATTTTATAAATCTAGTTATTTTTCGCTACTTCACAAAGTGTGAAAGAATAAGAGAAACTAGGGAACATTATGCACACACTCACCGTAACTACATTTGGGTCTAAAAGGTAGTGCAATGCTCATAGAAGTAAGCCCACCGTTGTTGGCAACCGAGGTCAATCCAACCCATTCATTTGTGTTGTTCTTTTTTATGGTTTTGATACTCCTTCTTGGTCTCTTATAGGTATTTTCATCATCTTGGAATATCGGTGAAATTTGGAGCAAAAAAAGAGAAGTTAATGTGATAGACAATGAGGGATTTGAAACATCTACCAAACCTGTGAAGATCAATATCGAGATTTTACATAGACTAGGGCACCCAATTTCAGACAAAGTTCCTTTAGGTGCCCTAGTCCCTCTTTAGAACTTCAGTCCATCTAGATACTCCAAATCCATCCTTTCCATAGGTTCTCACATTCATTCCTCTTCCAGCATTTTCTAGGCACCTCTACAACACACTTCCACAAGCATATTTTACTTAGCCGAGTTCTCTCCTCTTCTCTCTTGCATATTAGGATTTCTAATTCTATTAGTTTACGTGCTTGAGTCATATTTACATTAATTTACTACATCTATTTAATTTATTTATAGTTGTTCTTAACTTAGATTAACTAGTACCCACATTATTATAAAAATTTAGTTAATTACCCATCTAGTTTTTATAGTCGGAAAGAATTGTGTG
This sequence comes from Taxus wallichiana var. yunnanensis, assembly GCA_018340775.1. Classification (NCBI taxonomy): domain Eukaryota; kingdom Viridiplantae; phylum Streptophyta; class Pinopsida; order Cupressales; family Taxaceae; genus Taxus; species Taxus wallichiana. The sequence goes on from CM031236.1 coordinate 266,361,351, forward strand.
ATTTGCAGCTAGAGATCACATAAGGACCACTCCAAATTGTATCAAATATTTAATTCTTACCTTCCTTGGCTCTACCTTGAACCCATTTTAGCACAAGGTATCCTTCTTGAAAAGTATTGACTATCACTTTTTCTATCAAAACATTAGTTCACCTAAACCCGATTCAACTCCATTACTTGCATGGTTTTATCTATTAATTCTTCAAGATCCACAAACTCCATGTATCTAGTTTATATTTATCTAAACTCAAATATTTCTAACTATTTTATTATATATAATTATTTTAACTCAAGAGATACTAGTAGCCTTGCTTCCTTACCATAAACCAACTTGTAGGGTGAGCTTCCAGTTGACCTTTTGGGGTGATCCTATTATCTCATAAGGCTAATTTCAGTCCTGGTGTGTCATGTCCTTTGGTTTTCCTCTAAGTTCCTTCTTAAAATCCTTAATAGGTTCTTATTAGTCAACTGATCCTTCCCATTTCCTTGGGGATAATAGTTTAAATAAGTGCTTAATTATATTTATTTCTTGACATACTAGTCAAAGATATTTGTGCGAACAAATGGAAAAGCGTTATCATATATCATTAAGGGAGGAACACTAACCCTTGTTACAATGACTTCATATAATTCTAAGATATTGGTAGTTTTTTCTTCCTTCAATGCAACCATCGATGTCTATTTAGTGAAGTAGTGAACAATAATTACAATCACCTATGTCTTTTCCTATGAAGAAGGAATGATTTTTACATTTAATAGCCCATACATAGTAGTCTTTGAAGAGATTGGGCCAATAATAACCACCCCGCATGATCATGAGTGTTGTTTTCCTTGGAATAAAATGCCCTCCTGCCTCTCCATCAGGAAACTCGTGCAAAAATATCTCAACATAATTTTCATTGATGCACCTCAAGAGAACACCATTCACATCCTTTCTAAAAAAATATCTAATCAATAAGCACCTAAGGGATGGATTAGAGCCTAAAATATATTCATTTTAATTTTCTCAAGCTTTGAGGACATTATCCTATTTAGAGAAAGTGTGTTATATCATGGTTCCAACAAGGAATGAGTGAGGTAATAAATGGTTGTTGATTATATTGAAGCATTAAGAAATCCACTTTTTTATTTTATGAATCTAAAACTAGCTATTGGAGCTAAAATTGCACCCTTCCTTGAGTCATACTCAACTCACGAATTTTGAGGTAACATGGAACTGTCTCCAAGTTATGGTACCTTGCACTGTGAGATAGACCTCTGAGAAGACCAACTTCCTCTACCAATTCCTATTGTTACAACAAAGAAAATCCTAAACTAAACATGCCAAGGGACCAAGGTTAGAAGGAGATGTAGAAAGGGAAATCCTAAGCTAAAAGGGCAGTGATAACACCAAGAAAAGGGTGAAAAAAATTGAACACAATCAAAATGGATCCTGCAAATGAAAATAATATGCACAATCCATTGCAAGAGTAAAATGAAGGAAAGAAGCATTTATAGAGGCCTAAATGATGGCTCTAAGTTCATAGTTTCTTGGGAGACCATTTTTACATGGTTCCTTTGTAGATAAGAATGTTCATCCTCTTCAAAATGAACTATTTTTTACAATATATAGCTCGAAGAGAAAGAGAGAGAAGAGAAAAGAGAAGGGGAAATGAATTTTGGACTTCAACCACAAATAGTCCACATTAAAGTCTTATTCCAAGCACATGGGCACCTTACATAGCCATCATTTAGTCTATTTCATCTTGTAGAAGAAAATGAATCCTTGCTTCATCAATTTTCATGGTTGAGCTGCTCGATTTGATCTATTGCGTGCAAAACAGTCTTCTCTTGCATCCAAAATCCATGTTTTCTATTTTGACCCCAAAAATACACAAAAACATATTTTGATGATCTCAAATTGAAGATCTCAATGAGAGATTTCCTATGATATACTTTTTTTCCAATTTTGAGCTTGGAGTTGAAAGATATGGCCATTTTAAGATTTTCATGTTGGGATGTAGGTGATTTTAATACATGGTGACCTTTTTGGGTATCAGCCTCTACCAACATGTACTTGATTTTTTCTTTTTCCAAGTGTCTTCCTCCCATTCTTTTATAGTATCAGGCTCTTCTTCCTTGCTTCAAGTTACCTTTATGGAAATAATGGCCAATAAAACTTTGTCATGTTCCTTCAGGATGTCATATTGTCCTTATACCTTGTCAGTCACTTGAAACATGGACCAATGAGATGGCCCCATGCCTCATATATTTTATAACTTTTCAAACCCCTCAAAAATGCAAGCCAATAAGAAACAACCATGTTTCTTTGTAATTTACCCTTTTCAAATCGCTTTGACTGACCATTACAAAGTACAAGACAATGAGAAGGCTCCACGTACTTCACATGTTAGTCCTTTTGATTTCCCTTTTGACACTTTTGAATCATTAGCCAATGAATTTTCTCCATGCTCCAAGGGTTTTCGACTCTTTATCAACCTACCCTAACAATTGCAAAGTGCGAGCTAATGAGAAAGCTCCACACACTTCACATTATTAGTCTTTTATTTTATCTACTATGACAACCGTGAAACTTTGGCCAATAGAAATTCTCCACGCTGCCTCGGGTTGTTAGGAATATTTATCTCTCAACTGAAAATTATGAAATGTGAGCCAATGAAATAGCTCCATATGACTCTGCTAATAAACTTGTCGAAATGCAAAATGTGAGCTAGTGAAATAGCTCCACGTAGCTCTTCGCATCACAAATTCTAAGTTTAGGAGACTTAGAAAATTGTATCTCTTCAAAATAAATGTGCCACTTATCCCCTTTTACCTCATATAACTACCCGGCCCGAAGAAATATCAGTTGTGGCTAAATCCAAGAACTTGAAATCCAGAAGATCCAATCACCTTAAGAATACCTAGAATTTCACACATAGCACACTTGAATCATTGATCTTCTACCACATGTCCTCTTACTTTCCTTTGTCACAGTAGATTTAATCCTTTACGCACAACACTACCCCCTTTATCCTTTATCGTGCATTTTTCCATTTTCTTTGTACTACTGATTTTTAATAGGAACCTTCCAATACCTTAAGACTTAGTATCCCATAGGTTTTTGAATGCCAACGGCTAGTGCTTTCAGAAATGGAATTTTAATAGTTGTTTGAACATCACACACCAAAAAAAAGGCTAAGTATATTTTTGATAATTTATTCCAAATCAACCTTAGGGTAAATTTGGGCTAATATTTTTAGTGACCTCTAGGGAAATTTTCCTCGCTAAATTTGACCCTTGAAGCAATCCATTGGGAATGGAGCCAACAACTTTAAAACTAATATTTTTTAAAATCCTTACCACTAAGCCATTATGAACTTAGCACAAAATGGCACTACCTAGACTTGATCTTTGGGCTCTAAATGAATATTTAAAGATGCCCAACTATCTCGATTTCTCCATTAAAACTTCTCAAACAGATCTAGAGTTACCTTAGTCTACTCTTGAAGTTGATCTTTTGGAATTTGTTGATTCACATTATAATTGTCCCAAAACATTACATTTAGTCCAAGGAAAAGAGCATGGGAAATTTCAACTGAACTAATATTTTGAGGCCAAATAATATATTTTAAAAGCTACCCCAAAATATGATTTAGCCATGGACATTTCCCTCAACTAAAATGAACTATGCAAACAACAACAAAGAACACAAAAGGTACGTACAAAACATGAGAATCATACATGTTCCAAATTGAAACATCAAGAGTGTGTAGAACCACTTCTTATACTAAAAAAAAACCTACCTACTCTACTCTAACCAAAGAAATAAGAAGGTAAACAAAGCCTACAACATGCAAGGAGAAATAGCTTCCCTTTCTTACAAAATTTGGCCATGTAATTAATTTAGAAATGGACATGGCCTTTAACAAGAGTGAAAAACTAATTTGAAGCTGGTTTTTCACCCTTTCCATCAAGGTATCAACTAGAAAAAGAACAAATACCTCTTTTAGTTGCTCTGTATTTGGATTTGAGAGGCATTACAGCTGATCCTTGGGAATTTTAAGCTCTTCCTCATGCTATGAAATGAGCATGACTAGTTGTAAATCTGATTATGGATCTAAGTTATACGGATATCTGATTATATAAGGGGATTTTGGAAACAATGGGGTGATCCATGTGGTTTTCCCAATATTTTGATGCTCACCCCCATGAATGGGGGCATGATGCAGACTTTCTTAAAGATGGTTTCTTGCAAGTTGATCTAAAATTTTCTTTTCTTATAAAAGCAACCTTGTCTCCTCCATGATGAATGATTTGGAAATTTCACAATCATGGATCTTTTATTCCTCAAAGATAAATCTTGAGAGATAAAACTCATCCACAAAATCAGAATCTTGTAAGGATGAAGTGGAAGAAGGATCTAAAATTTTATGAAAAAAAAGAAAGTAATAATATTCTTATGATATCTTCCTCATCCAATACCTCTAGGTCTTATTTTTCCTCCTCCTTGGCATGAATCTCCTCTTGACTAGTTACAAAGTTTGGAGATATGCTTGATGGATCACTATAATGGTTTGCAACTTCCTTCTCATTTGGGATCTTCTCTTCCTCTACTTTCATCTTTTCTTATTTAACCTCCTTGATTTCAAATTTTTCAATCAAAATAGGAGGAATTGCAGAAGTGGGATGGGTCACTTATTCATCCAATGTGCTCTCGATTCAATCCTTTCTTAAACCAATATATCATGACTTTAAAGAATGGGAATTATCTCTCGTTGATTCTATAGATATTGGAGAAGGTTGACTATCAAGTTCTTAGTGATGAACCTTTCTTTCTTCAAATTCATGGCTCCAATCCTTGAAGCTCTGAATTTGATCTTCTCTTTTGGCTCTTTCTCAACCTACCCCTCCAGATCTGCATGTGCATCTTGTTGTCCAGAAGAATGAAGCTCAACCTTCTTTGTCATGAAATATTCAAAATATTGTTTAGTGAGGAATGGATCCTTAGGTAACCAAGAACTTGGGCCCTTAGTCTATTGGTTAAGCTCCATTACTTCATGATTTTCAACTAGTTCTTCATGAATTTCAAGCACATATATCTGATTTGAAATGGGGAAAGCTTCAGCCCTTGGCTGAATTTTCAAAGGTTCAGATGGTGGAGGAGGTGGAATAATTTCTTGTGGAGGAGATGGGGACTTGGAAGAAAAGAGGGTGGAAAAATGAAGATGGGGAGGAAGGGAAGAATATGGAGAAGGGGAATCCTCAATGGAAGAAAACAGAAAAATATAGGAACATGGAAAATATGATGAGATGGCATAGGTTGGGGAGGAGGAATGGGAGGGCTATAAGATGGTAGTGTAGGGTTCCCCCATTGACAGGGCTACCTAACAATAGGTTGGTAAGCCTCCAATTCTTCATCCCACTTTGAAATTTTTGGTATTATTTCAACTATAAAATGTAGCTTCTATTGAGGGGTAAACTAACTTGCTATAGGGCCAAACCATGGAAAAGGGACCCTAAAACCACTTATGGATACCTTTATTGAACATATAATTCTGAGTTGCACCATGCTCACCTCCATTTCTTGAATCTACCTTTGAAAATCAGCATCTTCCATGGAGTTTCCACCATCATCTGCATAACCTTGTTCTTCAAAAACATTTTGGTTAGATGAATAACATATGGGTTAGTGGGCAGGGTTATATGCATATTATTCATGATGGGGCTCATAAAATTTATTTAGAGGAGGATTTTGAAACTGTGGGGATGGAGGGGATTGGTTCTGCTACTGCAAATAAGAATCCCAAGAAGGAAATGAAGTCATGATTGCACAACTTCATGAATGAATAAAATGGAAATAATGGAAGGGAAATAATGAATGAAAATGAATGGAAGGAGAGGGAAAGGATGAAAGAATGAAAAGGATGGTCTACAACTGAGATAATCGGTTTGTTTAATCATTGGAGTTGCCAGATGTGCTTGAAAATGCCTCCAAAGGCTGAAATATCACCAAGAACGCATATAATTGATGAAATAAATATGTAAATCTCTTTAAACTTGTCCCATTGGGCATGTCAAAACTTTTAGAGCTCAAAATTGCACCCTTCCCGAGGCATAGACAACTCAGGGATTTTGAGGCAACATTGGACTATTTCAAATTTGTGGGAACTTGAACTATTAGACAAAGCTCCGTGAGAAGGCAAACTTCCTTTAATAATTCCTACTACTACAAATACTCCTAATGTAGAAAGAAAATACTAAACTAAATATGTCAAGGGACCAGTGTTAGAAGGAGATGTAGAAATGGAAATCCTAAGCTTAAAGGGTGGTGATAGGACCAAGAAAAGGGTGAAAAACATTGAACACAATCAGAATGGAGCCTATAAATGAAAAGAATATGCACAACCCATTTCCAGTGTAAAAGGAAGAAGAAAAACATTTAGAGAGGCCAAAATGAATGTTCTAAGTTCATAGTTTCTTAGGAGACCATTTTGACATGGTTCCTTTCTAGATAATAATTTCCATCCTCTTCAAAATGAAATATTTTTTACAATATATAGCTTGAAGAGAAAGAGAGATAAGAGAGGGAAGAGAAGGGGCAAGGCATTTTGGACTTCAACCACAAATATTATGCATTCAATACTTATTCTAAGCACATGGCTACCTTACATATCCATCATTCAATCAATTTAATCTTGTAGAAGTAAATGAAGCCATGATTCATCAATTTTGGTGGTTGAGCTACTCGATTTGATCTATTGCATGCCAAAATAGTTTCTCCTACATATAAAATTCGTTTTTACCATTTTTACCCTACAAAATTAATCAAAATCATATTTTGATGATGTTAGATTGAAGATATCGATGAGAGCTTTCCAATGATATAAATTATGTTCAATTTGGAGCTTGGATTTCAAAGATATGGCCATTTGAATATTTTCTTGTTGACAAGCAAAGGATTTTGACACGTGGAAACCTTTGATTGGTTCAGTATAGGCCTTTGCTAATGTGTACTTGTTTTTTTCTTTTTCCAAGTTTATTCCTACCATTGGTTCATAGTATCGGGCTCTACTTCCTTGCTTACCATCTGTCCCTCTCTTTACCTTTTCATGGATGCCTTTATGGAAATACCGGCCAATAAAAATTTCCACATTCCTTTAGGATGTCATACTATCCTTAGACCTTATCAGTCCCTATCACACATGGACTAATGAGATGGCCCCATGCATCCTACATTTTAGACCTTGTCAAACCCCTTAGAAACACAATGTAATAAGAAATAACCATGTTTCTTCGCAATTTTCCTTTTTCAAAGCCCTTTGACTAACCATTGTGAAGTACGGACCTATGAGAAGGCTCCACATAATTCATGTGTTAGTCCTTTTTATTTCTCCCTCTAACACGTGAATAATTGGCCAAAAAATTTGTTCCATGCTCCAAGGGTTGTCAGACTCATTTTCAATCTCCTCCGATAATTGCGAAGTGTGAGATAATGAGAAAAATCCACGTACTTTGCATTGTCATTATTATTTTATCTACCTTAATAATCTGTGAAACTCTAGAAAAGTGAAATGCTACATACTACCTCAAGATGTCAAGACTCTTTATCTCTTAAATGAAAACTATGAAATGCGAGCTAATGAAATGGTTCCATGTGGCTCTGTTGTCGACTTGTTTGAATGTTAAATGTGAGATAGTGAAATAGCTCCACATAGCTATTCACATCACAAATTCTAAGTCTGGGGACTTTGAAAATTTTATCTCTTCAAAATAAATGTACCACCTATCCCCTTTGATTGTTAGGAAATAAGAGATAAAATATGCGAGAATAATCCATCATAGAATCGCAATAAGAGAAACTAATATGCATAAAATATTACGGATATCAAGTAAAAGTGCAGAGTAAAATAACACAACACAAAGAGATAGTATTTAATGTGGTTCACCGATTTGGGCTACATCCAACAAGAATCACTTGCTCATATTTTATTACAAGCCACCACTCTCTGAATACAATACCCAGATGTGTTTGCAGCTATGCTAAAAAAAATCTACATAATTCAAACCTAAATTCAAAACACATCTACAATGTTACATAATACCTACCATATGCATAAAATCATATAAGTAGATAACTACTTAAGAAGTTTTACAAAATTGTGGGTATCAAAACCATGGGCCAAAACCATCCCATAAACCTATCGGTCAAAAATCCCACCCATATGAGAAAAAACATTCCCTAGTATATCGGGCATGTTTAAGGCCAAACTATGGAAAGTGTACAATACTCTTAGTCTATAGTATTCAACACTTTCTCACATAAAAACAGCTCCATAAGCTAACAATATCCCACTCGAGAATATTTTTCCTCCGAGCAAGCTTCTCAACCCTTCATAGTTTCCATGAAGACCAACCAAAGCTAAACACACTTCAATTTTTTCCTTGTGACCACCTTGGTCATCATGTCTTTAGGATTCTGACTGGTATGAATCTTCTCTAGCTTCAACTTCTCTTCCTCCGAAGTTGTCCTGATGAAATGGTGCCTTAATCAGATATGATTTTTCCTAGAGTGGAAAAAAAAGTTCTTATCTAGGTGTATAACGCTTTGACTATCACTATGCATCTTTCCTTCCTCCCGATTATGAACCAAATCCTCAAGAAATTTTTGTAACCAAATCATTTATTTTTTTCCTCTGTGGTAGAAACATACACAACCTCTATGTTTGATAACGCCACCACTTCTATAGTCATGAAATCTAACTCATTTTTGTCCCACCTACAATGTAAACATAACCTATCATGATCCTCCTCCTATCTACATCTCCACCATATCTCGAATCTACATAACCATACACAAGTGGTGTCTAATCCACTATAGCACAACATTGTCCCCATGGTCTCTCTAAAATACCGAAGGATCCACTTTACAACCCGACAATGATCTCTACCTAGATCACTCATAAATCTACTGACCGCTCCCACTACATGGGCAATATCGTGCCTGGTGCACACCATGGAAAACATCAAACTACCAACCACCGATGATTAAGGTACCTTGAACATTTGGCTTCTCTCCTACTCTATCTTGGGACACTTCTACTTTGATAACTTGTAATGGCCTGCCAAAGGAGTCATAACCAGTTTAGCATCCCACATATTAAACCTCTCCAAGACCTTCTTAATGTACTCTTTGTGAGATAAAGCCATATTACATTACTTCCTATCTCGAGATATCCTCATACCAAGGATTTTTTTGGCTTCCAACAATTCCTTCATAGAAAGGATTCACTTAGCTTCTTCTTGAGTACTTTTATTTCTTACATGTTTTTACCTCGCAACCAACATGTCATCCATATACATACAAGCGATAATATAACTACCATCCTCAAATTTCTATGTATATATGCAATGGTTAGAATGACATCTAATATAACCTTTCTCCATCATGAAGCTATCAAAGTTATTATACCATTGATGTGGATCTTGTCTCAAGCCATACAAGCTCTTCTTAAGTTTGCACACCATCTCCTCTTTACCTTTGAACTCATATCCCTTGGGTTGCTACATATATAGTTCCTCCTCCAAATCACTATGGAGAAATGAAATATTTACATCAAGTTGTTCTAAGGGAAAGTCTTCTCAACTGTGACTATTCCTAGAAATTTTTTAAAATAATTCATTTATACTAGAGAAGAAAAAACCTCATAAAAATCTATACCTTTTTTCTCGTGCAAACCCCTTGACCACCAACCGGGCCTTGTATATTTTCTTACCTCCTTCTTTTGCTTTGAATCTGAACACCCACTTGTTATGTAATGCTCTTTTTCCTTTAGGTAGCTTCACCAAATACCATGTCTGGTTCTCCATGAGAGACTGATGCTCCTCATCCATGGCTTGCTCCCACTTCTTCCTGGCATCTACCTGCATTGCTTCATCAAAGATCTATGTATCTCCACTATCAGTGAGTAATAACTAATAAAGAGAAGGAGAAAAATTTTCAGGTTCTCTTCTTACCCTAGAAGACCTCCTCAATATAGGACTTTGGGGTTCATGTTGAGGAGGTTCCTAAACTGATTCATGTGTCACTTTCCCATCTAGAAGATCCTCTACTGATGCATATTCTTTCTTGGATTCTTCCCCTGTTTTCTTGCAAATCGCTACTTATACATGAATTTATCATTAAATACCATATCCATAGATCAAATGATTTTCTTTTTCTTAATACTCCAACATTTATATACAAAGTCATCACCACCATAGCCAATGAAAGTACATTTTTCTGATTTAGCCTCTAGCTTGGTCCTATCATCCTTGTCTATATGGAAAAACACCTCACATCTAAAGAATATAAGAAATGAATAATCAAATTTCTTACCATACCAAGCCTCCTGAGGTATGCCTCCATCCAAGGCACTTCAGGGTCCTCTCTTTATCAAGTACACAACAGTTGTGCTTTCTTCTCAAAAAGAAAGAGGTAATCCTACATGTAACCTCATGTTCCTAACACCTTCCATTATTGTTCTGTTCATCCTTTGTGACACCCCATTCTATTACAGAGTTCATGGAACCATCTATTTCCTATAGATTCCATTCTTAGAATAGTAATAATCAAATTCATTACTATAATACTCCCGTCCATTATCTCGACTTGAGGCATTTTAGCTTAGGAAATGTTTCATTCTCTACCAAGGATTTCCATTTAACAAAAGTGTCAAATGCATCATAGTTGTTTCTAATACAATAAACCCAAACTTTCCTTGTTGCATCATCAATAAAAGTAACATAATAACTTGAACCCCCAAAAGATGATACCTGAGCCGACCCCCACACATCGAATGCACCAGATCTAAGTTACTCTCTTTCTTTTTAGGTCCAACCTTTAGAAAAGTTACTCACTTAGGTTTCCCATATATGCAGTCCTCACGAACTCCGAAACTATTTCGTATATCTTGGAAAATCCTTCTTTATGATCTATATGACTTTATGGCTCATATGACCGAGCCTATAGTGCCACAATGTTGTATCTACTTCTAAAGCCACAAGATTACAAACATTAGTGCTATAAGTGGTTAAATATAAGGTTCCAACCTTCTTACCTCTTTCCACCACAAGAGCACCCTTGGTAACCTTCCAAGATTCCATTGTAAATATCACATTACAACCATCACTTCCCAACTGCCATGCCGATATCAAATTTCATATTAATTTAGGCACATGTCTAACATCCTTTAATAGCCAAGTATTCCCATTCTACATTTTAACCTAAATAGAACCTTTTCTAACTATGATATAGGGCTCATAATCACCAAGAAAACATGCCCAAAATATCCTTGAATATAATCAACAAAATAATGCCTATGTGGAGTAAAGCATGGAAAGAAGCCCCCAAATCTAAAACCTAAGATTCGGTAATATCGTGCAAAGAAAGAATCAAAGCATCCCGACATACATTACACTTTGCCACATTTACCTCCTTGTTTTCTTCCCCGTTGTTTCTTCTTTTCCCGAAGCTCCCAAAATTCTTTATTTGCATGCCCGCACTTTCCACAAGCCAACATACTATCTTGCTTTTGGATTTTGACCTTTCCCGATCCTTTGATTTTCCACGGCTTCCTCTATTCTTCTGTCTCCCTCTAGTTTCCACTATCAAAGCATTCCCTGAAGTAGAAGATTCACCAGATATTTTTCTTTGCATTTCCTCACTTAGAATCACCCCTACAACATCCTCAAACTTCAACTTTGAGTTAGTTGGAACTGAGTTTCTTACCGCCATTACCAGGCTATTCCAACTCTTAGATAAAGAGCACAAAATTAATAAATCCCTAACTTCTTCATAAAATTCTATTGTAACCAAAGCTAGCATATTTAAAACTATATTAAAATCATTTAAATGATTTTCTACTGAACCATTCTCAAACATCTTCATATTAAAAAAATCATTAAAAATATCTTATTAGAGGAAGAGGTTTTTTCATACAACTTCCTAATGCATTCATCGGTTCTTTTGTAGTATTATCCTTTGAAACATTAAATAATACTCGAATATGCAAGACACGACTATATTATCCCAAGTGACTTCCTATTTAGAAAATCCCATTCTCGCATCTGTCATTCTCGAGGTTTGTTCACCTTCTCGGATAGTGGAATATAAATATCCTTATGATAAAAGTAATCTTCAATCTGCATCTTCCAAAGATTGAAATTTGGCTCGTTGAATTTATCAACCCTTGATCTTCCATCATCTGCCATGTCTCCCATTCAAGCTAAAAATTTCCTGCGAATTCAACACTTTAACAAACCAAACTAGGATCTCGATACTAATTTTTAGGAAATAAGAGATAAAATATGCGAATAATCCCTCACAACATCACAACAATAGAAACTACTATGCATAAAATATTACAGATCTCAAATAAAAGTGTTGATTAAAATAACACAACACAAAGAGATAGTATTTAACATGGTTCACCCAATTTGGTCTACGTCCACCAAGAATCACTTGCTCGATTTTATTACAAGCCACCACTCTCTTAATACAATACCCAAATCTATTTGGAGCTATGCTCAACAAACTCTACAGAATTCACACTTGAATTCAAAACACATCTACAATGTTACATAATACCTACCATATGCATAAAACCATATAAGTAGACAACTACTTAAGTAGTTTTACAAAACCATGGGTATCAAAACCGTGGGTATCAAAACCGTGGGCCAAAACCACCCCATAAACCTATGGGTCAAAAATCCTACCCATATGAGAAAAAAATATTTCCTAGTATATCGGGCGCATTCTAAGGCCAAAAATGAATTTCTTGGGGTTGCACCCCGAACCTTGGTGAGACAATTTTGGAAAGTGTACAATACTCTTAGTGTACAGTCTTCAACACTTTCTCACATGAAAACAAGCTCCACAACCTAACATTGACCTTATCTCGAATGTTTGGAACCAATGAAATATCAATTGTGGCTAACTCCGGGGACTTGAAGTATGGAAGAGCCAATATTTTTAACAATAGATAGAATTCCTACATGTATCATGTTTGAATCATTGATCTACTACCACATGTGCTCTTACTTTCCTTTGTACCATGACTTTAATCATTTCGATGCAACACTACCCTTGTTATCCTTTGTTTTGTGGGTTTCCACCTTCTTTGTCTTGTAGCTTTTCAATAGGAACCCGCCAATTCTTTAAGACTTAGTCTCATGTGGATTTTTGAATTCCAATGTCAAATGCTTTCAAGCAATGAAATTATGACAACCATTCAAACGTCGAGACTATTATAAAGGGCTAAGTTCATTTTTTTATCATTTATTCCAAATTAACCCGGGGTAAATTTTGGATAACACTAACTTCTCACATAAACCTTCCCCCTTACCAATTTATTTATCTTAACATCCAAATAATACTCCATCACCTTGGTGATCTAGCTAGCCATTTTCTCATTTAAATCTTAGTTTAAAAGGAAATATTTCACACCAGAATATGATACCATTAGGTGGATCTTGTTTTTGGATACCAAATGTCTAATTTTCTTTATACTCCTTATGATATCTAGGGTGTACTTATCAATGAATGAGTATCTCACCTTGTAATCTTCCAAACCTTGGCTAAATAATGCAATAGGTTATTCCAAACCTTCTCCATTTATTTTTACTAGCATGAAAGATATTATATCAAGACGTCTAAAGAAAACAAGGTGAAGTCCTTAGAGAAATTTGAATTAATGACAGTATGGGCTGGTGCTATTTCTTATTTGATGGCCTCAAAATTTCCCTTCCCTTTTGTGGTCCATTTGAAATACATGTATTTCTTTAGCATAGACATCAATGGTTTGATATGGTATATAATATCTAGAATGAAGTTCTTTACAAAGTTGATCTTTCCCATGAAATTTTGTAATGCCCTCTTATAACTAGGAAATGACAAGTGCCAAAATGGAACTTACCCTCTCTCGAATCTATTACAAGCCCTCACATGGAGATAGTTTGGCCTAGAAGCTTACCTTCATGTTCTAGGAAGATACATTTCTTATGATTGAGAGAAACCTTGAATTTTTACACCTTTCAAATACCTTCTTGAGATGAAAAAGGTGGTCATTTTCATCCTTAGAGAATATTGTGATATCATCAAGATAGATAAGGTTAATTCTTTTAATCAACCCTTGAATTCCATATCCATTGATCTTTGAAAATTTTCTCTTGCATTGGACCAAAAAAAAGGTATTTTCTTATAGGTGTAATCTCCCTCTTAGTAGCCATCAAATAGGAAAACCTTTCTGAACCTACTACCATTTGTAAAAATATTTCCATAGAAGGCAGTGGACAGTGGTCTTTCAAGGATTCCTTGTTCAAATCTCTAAAATCAACACATAATATAATCTCACCATTTATTTTTCACAATAGGACCATATTGGCAACCCATATTGAATGATTGTTAGGTAAAATGAGGTTTTCCTTAATCAACTTCTTTAATTATTTATTCATAAGAGGCTCAATATGCGGATTAATGTAAATCCTATGTTTCTATATAATGTGCTTGGATATTGGATTTATCTCAAATTTATGTTGTTACAAATTAGGATCAAAACCCCTAAGGTCTTCATAGCTCCAAGCAAAGACATCAACAAATTCTTGAAAAATCTCTACAAAATCACATTTTTCCTATGGCGTACACACTTTTCCAATCTTGATAAATGTGTCCTTTTTAACAAATAGATTCATATTATTCACCTTTTACCACCATGCTTGTTTTCTCTCTTTTTAGTTGAACATCTGGATGGAAAATGGACTCCAAAGTAACTAATCCTTTGGGCAGTTTGTTTGACCTTAGTTGGACTATATGATCTCCATATTATCATTCTAACTTGTCTTGATTTTTTTAAGAGAACTCAACCTCTTCTTGGATGAATTTGATGATTTTTATCATTCTCAAATACTTTCCAATTTGTGTTGTTGTATAGTAAATAATGTCTCACCACTACTTTGATATATAGCTATATTTTACTTCTTTTGAAATCTTCAACAACATCATATCTTTCTCCCACTTCGGCTATCCTCTCTGCAGGATCATTTTCTCCCCTTGGTATGGCATGGATATTGAAGGATTAGAAATCCTAAAAATACCCATTCTCTATACTTGTAATCTCTAAGTATACCATTCTTATTCATATTCAATCATTTGACTTGGTCTACAATTATTTCACTATCCCCAAGGTCTACAATTGTTTGATTTTCTTCTTTCTTTCCCATTGCAAGCCATGTATGAGAGATTCATACTCTATTGAGTTGTTAGAAAAAATAAAATGGAATCTAAAAGTAGAACAATAATTTACACCAATATGATAAATAAACACTACACCTCCTCATGCTCTTTATCTTCTTCTTGAACCATTAAATAACATTTTCCAAATTCCATCATTATGTTCATCTTTTGATTTCATAACATCATGCATAGCTGAACTTTATTCATGCATAAAATAAATACCAATTCCATATACTTAAATTTTTTATATGGAACTCAATTCCCCATTTATCAAGTAGTAAATTTGAGATACCTTCAATTTTAGTTTCCACTTCTTGGACATTTGGGTGGTATTCTTAATAAAAATGGTAAAATTTACATTGATGGGGTTGGGCGTATAAGGTTATATATGTTATATGTATATATACTCCAACCTTATAGTAACCTTAGTACCATACCTTTTCTACAGATCATGTGAGAAAATCCACAGATAGGTATGTGTCGATATTAGCAAAGGTGAAATCACCCGAGAGGTACAAAAAAGAAAGGGGGTGGTCAATGATGAAAATATCATCTTTGGATTGAAAATTTGGGACACACGTGAATGTGAGGTGTAGACCTCTCACAAATACAATGGTTCCCACCATGGTTCCATCTAACTACACCACCCCTTTAGAGAGTGACTTGTATTCAAGACCAAGATGGTCCATTATTTATTTCGTCATCAAAAATTATTTTCCCTAAGTAAATCATGAAATTGTGTATGATAATTTCCTATGATGAGGGATACATAGAAATGTGGTAGCTTCATGATTTTACCTAATTGTTTATCCTTTTATTGAAGTGAATTTGTGAGCACAATGTTTTCCTTCTCTTGCGGAAGATAAACAATGACATCTTGTAGAATATCTCTCTATCTAAGAATATTTAAATATTCCCACACTAAGATGCTCACATTTTTCCTTTTCATTTTCTACATAATGTTGAAAGGAATAGCTACGGGATTGTGAAAAGGAGGAATTTTGCCTTCCTTTATTTTTGTACAATCCACATATTTTCTTTGTATTGCATAAATTATTTATTTAGTGGATTTTATCTACTTGGTGGATTCTCCTTTTTTCATAGAACTTCCATGTTGCACATGTCTGCAATGTTATGTGGTTCTATAGTACAGTACAGGTCTACTACATCCCATGAATCACCTATTGATGCATGGGATTCTCTTGTGTCTCGTGGGTTATTTGAATTGAGGATGTAGATTTCATGAAATAAAGGGTGGAGTGGTTGCTTCCACTTTCCTTATTTTTTACCCATTTTTCACGGCCACACTTAATGAAGGTTCTTGATTACTTTCCTATAGTTGATTTATTCTCCATAAATTTTTCATATTCCAATTTTCAAGTTAATTATCACTTGACGGCATTTCTTTAGTAATTTCCTACATGTGGATTTCCTTCTACGATGCATCTTAAGAGAAATAATAATTTTTTACTTCTAATGCTTGGCTTAGAATGTATTTGGGGTAATTTTCTTGGTAATGGGGAATATTTCAAGGGAAACACCTCTTGTAATCTTATATAAGATTATTTTGCACTTTGAAACTAAAGCCTTAGATGAACTAGCACCGCTTGGAGTAACTTGATTATAAGGAGATGCTTGAAATGATTGTTTGTTTGGAAAATAAGGAGGCTTGTTGCTTTGGTATGTGGACTGGTAATGTCATCACCCTCATCTTTATTAAATACATCAAAATCAACATCATCACCATACTAACGCCACATAAGTCCTTTTTTATAATTAACTATATCAACATACTATAGGTTATACATTTATAAACCTATACTCTCCATCAATTAATTAAATACCAATACCCACCCCATAAACCTAATATTATAATCCACATCTTTCTTTAATCAATTAAGACATGATTACATAACCCTTCCCCACATAATCCTAAGTAACATCTACACTCACTCTAGGTAAACCCTTCTTACATTAGTTAAATCCTAAGAAATCGTCTATAAATATTCCTAGGTGTAAACTTAGGCAAATCCTAAACAAATCTTATATATTTCATCATTTCCTCACCTATCCCAACACGTTCTCTAAAACAAACCAAAAAACTCACTTCTCGAAATCACAACAAAAAGATTTGATTTGGTAAAATTTTCCATATTTGTTCCTTCTAAATATCGAACAACCCAAATTTCCAATGATTTAGGTAATCACCAACGATTGTATAGACTAGTTTTCTAGCCTCTTGGGACCGGGATCCCCAACTTCATTCTCGAGTTCCCACTAGCTCAAATTCATCATTGGAACTTTTCTTAGGACCTTCATCAAGGAGTCTACATTACATTTTTTCTATATTGTTGTTCTTTTCATCATAATTATATTCAATCACTTTCTTTGTTAGTCTCAAGCCTCAAATCAAGCAATCCTCAAGCATCTATAGCTCTCCTCTCTTAGGAACTTTTTGATTCTTCAAACTATCAACATCCCAACATCAAGAAATCTTGCTTCATCTTTTTTAGAGGCCATAGAAACGTTTAGTAGTCACTAATGCAATCCTATGGTGTCAAATCATCCCTTTTTATACCTTTAGAGGCCATTTAAATCATATAAACGTTATGTATACATATATCATCAATCAACCAATCTTCCAGGTGACACTATTATCTCACATTCATCAATTTTAACAAGGTATGCACTTTTATTTTATATCATCAGTTCGTTAATTATCTAATTAAAATCATTTACCAAGCTTTATCCACATTCTCACAAGCCAGTAATTTTATTTACAATAGAGATCATTGGTGATTTCCCCCATTTGCCAGCGATTCTTGTTTGTTAGGACCCTTTATAACTGCAGCCTACCTTTCTAACATTCAAACTTCAATCTTGACTAACACTTTGTATTTTTAGTATATTTCAGTCCTATCACACTCCTCTTAGCCATATCTAGTCATCTTAATCATCAGTGTTATCAATAGTATTAAATCAAACACATTTCTCAACTTGCCTTTGTAAGAAAACAACCATCATCATCTTTGCTCTTTTGAGTTACTTATCACTTATCCAAATCAGATACATTATCCCACTTATCTTTGTAAGCGCATACATCCATGTGCATCCTTTCTTCTTTGAGTCATATTGTGATTCCTAAACTCCCTTTAGATCAGGTATCACCATTATACCAACATATAGCCTTGGACTGCATCAATTCCTTTTCCTTTGCATTGTTGGTTATATCGTTTGTTATCATTTTATCATATGTTCCCATTTTACTTTATCTTTATTTGATTAATTTTTTAAAAGTAGATTGACATCCTTACAAGGAATTCCATTGACTTCCGAGGGATGTCCTTTACCAGGAAATACACCATATATTTTATTGATCATACTCTATTTAGTGTTTTTGATTTGCAGGTTTCTCATAGGAGAGGATCTTGCACTAATTTTCCACATATTGGAACATCAAACATCATCATCCATCATCTATGAGTACCTCTAAACCCCGCGACTTGTGAGGTTAGTTTATTCCTATTTTCATGCTTAGTAGATTAAGTTGAATAGGTAGGAATAATAAGAAAAAAAATTGGCACACCTTATGGGACTCTTGTCCCTTATTTCATGGTTTCATTTCAAAAATAGATTTATTTTTATTTTTTGGTTTTTTTGTCTTGTAATCGTTAACATTTAGCCAATCATCGATGATCTAACTAGATACTTTCAATTACCTTTAAATTTTCCTTCTTCGGCTTTTATTTTCTATTTTTTTTTCTTCTTTCTGTTAGATTACATTTGCATAATTTCTATTTTTGTAGATTTACTTGTTAAAGCTAAAAAGAGAGTCCTTCATTTGTTCAAAATATCACATTATTTTCATATCGGGTTTTATGTTTAGTAATCACCTAGTGATTTGATGATGATCACCGTGATTCATGCAATCACTAAAGATTCATATAAATCCTTTTGCTTACTTCATAGGTAACTTAATAGTTAGCTTCCTAATCTCTATTTTCTACTTCTGCTTTTGTTTTTAGCTAACTTGTTTATCATATTGTTGTTTTCTAGAAATTTTATGTGTTGTTTGCTAGATTGCATTAAAAATTGCTAAAAATTAAAAAATTTAAAAGGAAGATTTTATTCTCACATAGCATTAACTAGAAAGGTAATTGGCTGTATTCACTTTATTTTCCCCACACACAACCAAACCACTTAAAACATAAAAACACATTCAAACATTCCTACCTAGGTGGATACCTACTTGGATTTGATCTCCAAGAGGATAATTTGACTTGGTGTTCTGGCCGAGTATAAATAATTAGTGTCACTATATTGGCAAAACATCTCATCACCCTTATCGTTGTGAGATTGTGAAGTGAGGGGGTAGGCCCCAATACCATGCATGTATCGGCATAAAAAAAGTTGGGCCTCATGTACCTTTGGTTATATCAAGGACTCCATCCAAAAATTCCTAAAACTAGCCATAGATTTCATTTCATTACATTCCCTTGAGCCTTTTCCTCCACTATCTAAATTTAAATCAAGATAATTAAAGTTCTTCTATTTGACTTGTTTGTTAAATTTGTAGATCTCTTATGGATTTGTTTGCATTATTGTTGGTTAATTAATATGGATCAACTCTCTACATATGTATATCCTTCTAATTATTATGCATCATTTTTACAATCATCTTCATCCACTACCTCTACATCTTTTTATTCCAATCAATATCAAAACATATATTACATAGGAATCTAATCCTTTCAATCTTATCAACCCATCACATCTTATTAAACATAATTTAGATCTGGTATGTTTTCAAAACCATCTAGACCATCTTATGTCCCTTATGGAACTTCCATCCTTTAGCCCAATCCAATAATATTATAATAACCCCATCCAAGAATCCTATGGCTATACTTCACAATCAAGTTATTTCCAAACTATTGCTTCACAGCCCATGTCTAATATAGATCCCATCAAGAGGTCTTTTCACATCCTCTCCTTAATCAAAATATCATCAAAATTTCAATATCCCCTCATCCTTCATCTAATCAATCCATCTCTACTTCAATCCCTTTCAGTACCTCGGACATCCCAAACCCATACAAAATCCCCACTCAATCTCAATCGAATCCCCTCTCATCCAACAACAACAACATACTCAACATTTTCCCACATCTTCTCACATCTCTTTATCACAACCCACTCTACAAACAATATCCTCTCAAGATACCCCTTATCAACCTCCACATCAAGCACATTCACAAAAATCATCCTACTTCACATCTTCATTAGTTAAATGAATCATATCTCTTTTTAATTCATTCACATCTAATCCCACAAAAGATCCTTTTCTATCTTGTCTAATATATTAGATAATTTATAATTAACTACCAAGGGATACAAGAACATCCTCACTTATGATCAGGTTTGTAATGAACCCTTCCATCCATCATTATCGTATATGAACCATATCCTCTTCATTGGGAATTATACGAGTTTACCTTATTCCATGTTCGGAGGATCCTCAACAATACATACTATCCTTTAGACACTCATTTTATCTCATTATCCATGATCAATATCTTCTTCTTATAACCTTTCCTATGCCATTGGTAGGACTTTCCTTGGATTTATATAATTCCCTTCCTCGACATTCTTTGGTCTCTTTCACACAGCTAGCTATGTTATTCCTCAATCACTTCATTGTAAACGTTACTCATAAAATCACCATTTCTAACATCTCTACCATGAAATAATCTGAAAATGAATTCCTTATCGATTTTTATCATTAGGTGGAAAATCATTATCAATCAATTTTCCATCCCTCTTCCGTAATCAAAACTAATCAATTTTTTTTATCGATATTGTTCTCATGACATATCATCCAATCTTTAGATCCACACATTTTAGAATTTTGATGAAGCCTTGACCATGGCTAATAAACATTAGAAAACCAATCCCTCAAATAAGGCCATCATGATCCTCAACCCACACATATTCCATTTTATTCCCCTAGGTCTTCCTATGATTCAGATGAAACTACATACGTTCCATATGATTCTCTTAGGTTTTCTATGATTCGATGAAGCTACCATGTATGCTGTCTTTCCTTATCTTCCCATCCAATCCCCTTGATGAAATCATTCCATATAGATATTGTACATCCTTTGAGTCATACCATCAACTCTATTACATAAGTTCTTCCCCATGAGGAGACCCCTTCATCATCAGTGCTTCCCCTTGAAGACCCAAACCCCTTAATCCTCTTTTTGATGATCCTCACACACTAACATCACATGTGTATCCATATCCAATCACTTATTATTCCTTACAATATTTACATTCCACCTTGGAATTCATTACTAAATGAAGCCTCCATAATTGAAAATCTTGATATCCCACCACTTATGAAACTAAAATTGAAAAGATAGAAAGTGCACATAATCCATCTAAATCATATCTAGAGACAACACCTCCTCATCTGAATCGACCCAATATTATTCATGGATCCTCAATTACCATCTATTCCTAGAACCTTTCTTGAAATAATAAACTATACAATCAAATATCATCACATCCAAAACTTCACCCTCATCATCTAACGTGAGACCATCTCCTATATTTAAAATAAAACATTACAAAATAGAAACTTGTTACATCCACTTCCTCATCCTCATCATCTTTCATAAAACACCCTCCTCTATCTAAAATAAACATTACAAAATATCAATACACATCATCTAGGGCCTTAACTTTACCATCCATTTTGGGACCCTACATTTTTAGCTCAATCCAAATCTATTCAATCTATGGTTCGAACCTTGGGACCCCATCCTTTATCTCAATATCATGCCACACATCCATACCATATCTCATCCACCATCTAATTATATCAATCCCACATTATATCATTTCTCTTATTAACCACACAATACCCTACATGTTTTAATACCATACAAAATCCATGAATCCATGCCCATATAAACATAAGATGTGTCTTACTAAGTGTTCTCGTAATTAAAAATCAAAGTCAAAATCCATCAATCAAAATCCCCAAAATGGACCTACATCGACATCATCGAGAGGATCATGTTGGATTCTCTTATCGAATTACCACCAATAAAAACATCCAACCCACATACTAGAAACCTACCTATTATAACCAAGATAAAAGCTATTCTTACATAGAAGCCCAGGTCATAACACAGAGAGTTGTAAAGTGATAAATCTATAATCCAACAAATTTTCCTCATTGATGATATTATCCCATAATAATACCATCTAACCCATCATCAATACCAACATCTACCCTCATCAATATCCTCACTAACATCTGGATGACAAGGGGACATTATCATTCTACCATTAAAAATCCTTTGTCGACATCACATTAGCACCTTCCGTTGAAGGTTTGTTAATTCATTAACACCTTCCTTTGAAGTTCCACCAACCTGGTTAGTACCTTCCATTGAAGGTCCATCAATTTTGTTAGCACCTTCCTTTGAAGGTCCATCAATATTTTTAGCACCTTCCATTAAAGGTACGTCAAGTTTACCACCTTCCTTTACAATCCTCAATTTTATCAACCTTCCATTGAAGGCCTCTCAATCTCATCAATATCCACACCTTCCATTGAAGGTCCTTCAACCTCGTCAACATCTACACCTAATTCACTAACAAAATCCTCTACGACATCTTCAGAACTAGGGGATCATCCTCAATTGAATCTTAACAAACCTCTCTCATACACCTTCTCATCACCTTCCAATAAAATTAACCTCATCTCAAATCAATATTTTCAGCCACCTATACAAATCCAAAATCAACATACATGAAGAAAAGGTAAAACCAAAGATTCTTCATTTACCCCTCTTTACCAATCCACATTTCAATGACTCCTTTGTTAAAATCTCCACATCCCCTTTTGTTTACCATATACTCAATCAATCAAGATCAAAACTTTCATCATCCTAACCTAAAATATATTGTTCCTTTCAACACATGTCATCTCTATCCACCACATTATGTTAGGAGGGATCCTATCTACTAAGACTTTGAAAACCTTACTTCACACATCTCCCCCTTAACACATCCTCATCAACCTACCTAATCAAATCCAATCAAAATTTCACTACATTAAAATGGAGTAAACTGGAAATTTTTCCCTAGTTAAATTGTTCCATATAGTATGGGTCAACCTCTAAATGCATTGCACTTTTGTCCTTTCTATTATTAACATGTCAATCAGCATGATAATAGTCACATCAAAAGATATTTTTCCATTATCAACCATTCATTTTATCATCATAATGATTTGAAAGTATGTGGTTATCCATCACTATCATATATACACCTTAAAGATGAGCACCATGGCTCTATTCATCACATATTTTACTTTGGATAAGTTCCTCTTTGGCAGGAACCCCACAATCATTACATCCATCCACCTTGTCTACCAATCGAAAACATGTCTTGGGGCACACATGTGTAGTTTGTGTACACATATTTTACCCTCCTTGAAATGGTCTATTAGGGTTTTTGTCCTCAGCTCAAAATGTATGTAATATCTATGGATGCTTCTATCAAAATCAAATATAATAGACTGATCCCTCAAAGGACAACTACTATATCAAAATCATAGACCGCCCTCTTGAAGGACTACTATCTCATAAAAATACAAGTCAAAATTATAAACCATATCCTCTAAGGATGGCTACCTATGTAAATAAGGCTTCCCGCATTGATCAGCCTTTAAAATTAAAATATCAAAAAATCCTAGAAAATCTTCCTACATCGATCATCTTTCCCATCAAAGAAAAAACATGCATCAATCAGTTTGTGCTAGAATATATGAATAAAGCTAGGGCATTTCTCTATGAAATTGTTGAAAAGGAGAACCCTCTTTTCCCACACAACCTACATATGTCAACCCTTCTTGTTTCCTAGGAAGGTATACATTTCACTTACATCTATATCTAAGATCCTACGTGTGACTACCCATTATTAGTCATTTGATAACATTCGTTGTAAAGTCCAAAGTGCACTTCATTTTGTTGCTTCCCATCTCATATGTATCAAATCTACTATGTTTCATTCTTGACTATGGTTTTGATAAACATTAAGATCACTTTAAAATCAATATCAAATAACACATCATATAAAAAATATGACCTTAACAATCATCAACCCTGCCACATCCACATCTATCAATGTATCTATCATCACATCAACATAATCCTCAAATACATCTCATCATTACATCATTTTCTAAAACATCACATATATTCAATCAAATCGACATTTGTCAAACGGATACCTCTTCGAACATTTTACTTCCTGATTACCGTCGGACTCCCCATTATAGTCCTCATAATCCCACCTTTGTGGAAACATAAAATTATGGTCCTTTGACCTCATCAAATCATCATTTTATCCCTCATCATCAGTAATTCATATGTCTATAGGACACGAACCCTTTGGTTCCCCTATCACTTGACTTCCTAGTCTCGAAATCCACCTTTGTGGCAATGTCAATTTTTTGTACTTTGACCTCATCAAATTAACATCCTTCTGTCATTAAGTCATATGTCTATAGGACACGAACCCTTTAGTTCCCCTATAACTTGAATTTTTGGCTTTATAAGCCCACCTTTGTGGAAATTTTCATTATTATTGGTCTATTAAACTTGTCAAAACATCCATTATTGTTGTTATATCATATGTTTGTAGGACACAAACCCTTTGGTTCCCATATCACTTGATTTTATGATGTCATTTATCTAATTTCTCTACCTTGTCTTGGGGCATTATTCCATCATCCCTCATCACACCTCATCTTTGTATCTTTTCATCTTTCTCTTCCAAACTAGTGATCGATTCCCTTTTAGGTCATCAATCCCTAGTTTAAGGAGGAACATTTCATCACATGATTTTGCATCCCTCACTTACATCACATCTATTTTTTGTCTCATGTCTTGTTTCAAAACAACTCAAAAAAGGGGCAAATTAGACACCTAAAATTAACAACACTAATCCTTGTGTAATTCATATGTCTGCGTCGATAACACCTTTCATTATCACGATTAATCCTTATACTAAGTCATATAAAATCTACATCCCTCATCATCCATCATCTTTATTAAATAAGTCAACATCAACATAATCACCATACTTACCTTTCATAATTCCTTATTTATATTTAAATGTATCAACACAATCTAGGTTATACATTTATAAACCTATACTCTCCATCAATTAATTAAATACTAATACCCACCCCATAATCCTAAGTCTTATACTCCACATCTTTCTTTAATCAATTAAGACATGATTACATAACCCTTCCCCACATAATCCTAAGTCACATCTACACTCACCCCACGTAAACCCTTCTTACATTAGTTAAATCCTAAGAAATCATCTAGAAATATTCCTAGGTGCTAACTTAGGAAAATCCTAAACAAATCTTATTTATTTCATCATTTCCTCAGCTATCCCAAGATGTTCTGAACAAACCAACAAACTCACTCCTTGAAATCATAACCAAAAACCTTGATTTGGTAAATTGTTCCATCTATTTTCCTTCCAAAGCTCGAACATCCAAAAATCACTGGTGATTTAGGTAATTGCCAACGATTATATAAACCAATTTTGTAGCCTCCATTAGGGATCCCCAACTTCGATTCTAGAGTTCCAAACTAGCTCAAAGTACTTTGGAATTGTCTTAGGACCTTCCTCGAGGTGTCTACATTACATTTATCCTGTATTATTGCTCTCTTCATCATAATTATATTCAATCACTTTCTTTGTTAGTCTCGGGAAGCCTCAAATTGAGCAATCTTCAAGCATTTGCAGCTCTCCTTTCCTAGGTACTTGTAAACTCTTCAATATCTCAACATCCCAATGTAAAGAAATCTTGCTTCATCCTTTGGAGGCCATCCAAATTCCCAACATTTATTTTTGTAGTCCTCGGTGTCAAATCATCTCTACTTCTACCATTAGAAGCCATTTAAATCATATCAATGTTTTTATACATATGGAATAAAGCAATCTTCCAAGATACACTATTATATCACCTTCATAAATTACAATAAGGTATGTACTTTAATTTTGTATCATTATTTTGTTAATTCACTAATTAACATAATTTACAAATATTTATCCCACATTCTGTAAGATAATGTTATTTACACAGTAATCATCGGTGATTCCCTCCAATCGCCGATGATCGCCCCAATCACCATCGATTTATCTAATCGCCGATGATTCCTATCTATCAGGCCCCTTTGTCACTTTAGGCTACCTTTCTAACATTCAAAATTTAGTATTTACTAACACTATGTCTTCTTGAGTATATTTCAGTCCTATCACACTCTTATGAATCATATCCAATCCATCCTTAGAATTTTATCAATTGTCTTAAATCAAACACATTTCTCAGACTTGCCTTTGTAATCATACAACCATCATCATATTTTCTCCTTTGATTCACCTATCACTTATCCAAATCAGATACATTATCCCACCTATCTTTGTAAGTCCATACATCCATCTACATCCTTATTCCTTTCACCATCTTGTGATTCCCAAACTTATTTTAGATCGGTATCCCCATTAGACAAACATATATCCTTGGACTGCATCAGGTCCCTTTGCCTTTACATTTTTGGTTATATCATCATTTGTTATCATTTTAATTTATCATTATTCTATTAATTTCTTAAAATTGGATTGACATACTTACAAGGAAGTCCATTGACTTAGGGGCTAGCCTTTTTCAGAGATCCACCATATATTTTACTTTTCATAATCTATTTATTATCTGTGATTTGTAGGTTTCTCATAGGAGAGGAGATTTCACCAATTTTCCATGGATCAAAATATCAAACAATTTCATCCGTCATCTATGGATTCTGCTAAACTCCTTGTCTTTTGAGGTTAGTTTATTCTTATTTTATTGCTTAGTAGATTAAGTTGAAGAGGTAGGAATAATATGAAAAACCTTGAATTAAAATTTGGCTTCTTGGGGATGGAGTGGAAGTCAATTTAGGAGTTTATCAAGGTTTTCATGTCCATACCTTTGGAAACATGGGCATTGGAGGTTTGGGGAAATTTTACTTTCTGAATGAGACTATTATCATCTCTAATGGCGATCATAAGCATTTGGAAAAGTTCTACCTCAGTGGACTGAATCGTGACTAAAATGTCACTATTTAAATCACTTAGATAATAAAGGAATACATACTGAGGTGTAGGTATTACCACTTGTGGGATTCTATCCCAAGTCCTTTAAAATATGATATTAAAATCATACATTATATCATTAGGTGCCCCTATTTTTGTTATCATTTGTTCCACCAAATATAGATGGTTTAATTTATATTCAAAATGATTGCAAATATATTCCCTAACTCATTCCAAGTGGTAATAGATTTTATTCTTAATCCCTTGTACCATTGTAGATATTTTCCATTGAAAGAAGTGGTGAATATTCTAGTTGTTACATGGTATACTCAATAGATATTCGCAACATCCTTAATGTGTTCAATGGGTGTTGTATTGTTTTATCCAATTAAGAAGGTTACACTCTTTAGATATACAACTAAAATGTCATCATATTGAGATAAAAGTATCTGAATCCCTACATTGAATGTGACTTTAGACACTAAATCACACACTTTGGTACATTTCTATGTCCCGATCATATACCACTATTCATATGATTCCTAACCGATAAAACTAGTAATTGAAATATGTCTTTAGCCTCTTTGATTTCTTTCTTTATTTATTTGTGGTCTTACACACCTCACTACCTAGTTGATAATTTACTACTTTATCTTTTATGGCTCTGGACACCAGCACCAAGACATAACGACAACGCCTAGGCACCCTTATCCTTATGGGATCCCCCGACCTCTCTTTACTTTATTCACTCCTTTTGAGCATGTTTTATCTTTCGGACATCTTACTTTCTAATGGGTCAGCATTATAGTTTTTAATTGCAAAATTAAACTAAGGGAATCATATAAATACAAAGCTATGTGACCATAATAAAGGACCAAACTCTAAGCATTTATTATCACCACCTAAGGTTGTATCCAAAGGCATTTCAAGAGCATATAGTTATCATTAAAGGGAGAAAGGACTGCATTTTATACTTACACTTCATAGGAGGGGAAGTTCATTTTTACATCCATACATCTATTTTCATTGCTACATCTACCTATTGTTTGGTATTCGGTGCATGTTGCACAAGAGCCACCTAGGGCACAATTCTACTCACGCGCACATATAACTACATGGATTCAAAGATGTAATGTAGCGCTTGGTTGTAAGTTCACTCTGTCGGTTGATTGGTGGGGTCAATCCAACTCCCTATTTGCATTTTTTTTTAGGATTTGACCTAGGCACCCTTGACCTAGTCCACACGCCTTGGTCCAAATCATTCTTGAAGTTCTATAATTTATTGGGTTTGGTTGTGATAGTATTCCTTCCTATTTAATCAATTTTCCATGTCGGCATACTTCGATTTATTAGGAAATTATCTAAGTCTCTTATTCCCTCTCTTGAACCTAGGGTTTTATTTTTATTTAGCTTATTACTTAGTTTAGATCTATAATTTAGTGTTCTATCTATTTCATGTGACTCTTAAATATCTAGGGTTTTACAAATTCCTAATATTTGTGAAATAACTTGTTGAACTAGTCCTTTCAATACTCTCTTCATCGTCATCTCATAATGGATATCTCTATTCATGATTTCTTGCTAGCCAATCCTGGTTTTCGAGCTAAAATTATTTCTCTTTCAGCTAATAATCACATTCTTTCGATACTCATCTAGACAAAATATATCATTTATTCGTAGATTCATTTTCTCAACAACTTACTTTTCCACCTAAAATAGTTGTTGATCTTTCTATTTATGACAATGATCCTCCCCTATACATACTAACTCACATTCATAAATGGGGTATCAAGTGAACTATCATCGATAATGGATCTAAGCTCAATATTTTTACCCTATCACTCATTCATGACCTCATTATTCCCTCTAATTTAGTTAACCCAACATCTATTTCTCTCGGTTTGTATGCTTCTTATACGCATATGTGCATAGGAATTATCACCTTACTATTCACAATTAGGATAAAAACTATTCCTGTGGTATTTGTTGTTATTGATTTCCAATTTCAATATAATTTCATACTTGGTAGACGATGGCTTCATGCTATGCAAGTAGTGCCTTCTACAGTTCACCGGTGTGTTAAATTATTACATGAGTTTTTATATATACAATATCCACCGATCGTGGCCCATTCGATTATTATTTCCTAGATCCAACCACTATGCTACCTACCCCTAACTTATGCTATTATTCTACATCCTATTGATTATCACCAACCCTCATAATACTTTGACAACTTGTCTTTACTTGAAGGAACTATTTGTGCCTTGGATGTCGTTCCATCCACTTCAACCTCACCCCCTCCTTATACTAATGTTATGGTACTTTATCGGGGTCTTTCCATACATTAGATGTCATACCACCTTCTTCATCTTCTCATGAATAATTCTTATTGGACACATATTCCATTCGATCCTACTAGTTCTGATACTATTTGCACATATGATGGATTGGCTCGCTCAAATTCACACTAGATGATCTCCTCCTTCCATCTCATTCTTTTCACCTCTATCATGGATATGTTTGCATTATAGTGTCCTATGGTCTTCATGTCTTCCATTAATCAATCTTCATCATGTGCACTTCTCTGCTCAAACTTGGGCATCTTGGCTTGATGCATTGGGGAACTTTGGACCTTAAACATACCGATATAACATTTCCCATGCCTTTTGGCACTTTTTATTTTCAATGATTCATTTTTCGGCTATGCAAAAATCTTACTCACCGGTATGCACATGGTTTTCCACCACCACCTTTTGGTGATGAATAATACACAATGGGCATGTACAACTTATGCCATAATTGGTATTTAAATGATCAATTACATAGTATTACTTACCGAGGGTATCTAACACACCTCCATTTGACTTCGACCATGACAATGATGATATCTTAGATGATGTTACTTGATTATTCTTCATATTTTACACTTGGGGTATCATGTTTATTCTCCCCCTTCTAGCATTATCATTTGTCTTGTATTTCTACTTGTCCATTATAGACTTTGCATCTAGTCTTTTGAATGCATCTTACACATCATGATATACTTGTATCGTTATAACCCTATGATGCACTCTTATGCTACCATTCACACTTGATTGGTGAGGACATCTGCATTCATGAACCTCACATCAAATACATAACATATTTCTAGCACACATTCATCATGACACACTTCCCTAGGATGCACTCTAGTTCCATGGTTCATACTTAGGTGATGAGGATATAAATATGAAATGAAACTCACCAAATTCACACTCTTTACATTTTATTTTCATCGATCTATTTATCTAGCACACAATTACAAACCATTTCCCGATGACACATTCTTGTTCTATGGTTCATTCTTGACTGCTAAGGGGGAATTTATAAATGAGCCTCATCTAAAACACATATGTAAAAATCCACTTAGGGGTAATGTTTCTCCTATCACATTCACATTTGATTCCATTCTATTCACACTCACAACATATTGCATATCTTGGTTACACATACTCTTGCTCTCTTATACTTGTTACATGTACACTTTGTTTCACATGCTAGACAAATATTTCGTATGTCTTTATATTTTCTATATACGCATGCATGTTTACTTGCTCTCTAGTTGTGAATGCATGATTTATATAGTTATTTACATGCAACATGGATGTTTTGCACTATACCTCTTACCAAGCACCATCGAGGCTCCTGGGTCATCTACTTTCATATAAAATACGTGTGTTATTATTTTGTTACTTACTACTTCATATTCTTCCTAGCACATTACTCTATATCGAACATACATGTTTTGACATACTTCTTATCTTTCTAATATGCTAATAGGTGATTCATGTGCATTATTTCATGGTTTTCGATACTTTGCATGATACTATTTTTTGTTGTTTGAAATTGTATGCCATTATTTGTGGGCTATGCCCTATTTATTTCTTGTTCATTTCTTATATGCTTTTGGCCACTTCGCCCATTACAGTGTCTTGTGACATTGTGAGTAATGTCCCACATTTGAAACCCACTTTTTGCACTCTACATTATTTTCTTTCTTGTTATCTTACGCATTGTCTTCTATATCCGTATTTGTCTTATTTATACTAACACATGTTTCCAACCACTTTATTTTCATGTTCCTTGGTTTTTAGCAATCACATTCCCTCCCCTAGGGCATAAATTTCATATTAGTGTCTGGTCCTCCTTTTGACATCCTCCTCGCGACATTGCATGCACCCCAAATGAGGGTGGCATACATTAGGTGTATCACTTACCCCATACAGTAGTACAAAGTTACATTTCAGACCTACAGAGTACAAGAACAACATAGTCTTCGATCCACAAAAATGACCCGATTCTAACTTGGATCTTTACCACAACACAGATGCCAACACCTAGCTCTAGCAACTAGCACTTAGGCACTCTTGACCTTTTTGGTTGCTTGATGACTAGGGAAATTACAGTCACTTTCTCATATTAGCAAAATTTTCAGTAGTTTACACAACAATTTACACAAAATTGGCACAATCCTACAACAATCAACATGCATGCTATCTCCTTTTTATATTTTTGTTGGATCAAACTGGAACAAAATAAGATCACACCATCTATAGTGGTGTCTAATTTTTGGAAGTAGAAAGGGTTAGAGAATAACACTAGAAATTTATCCCCAACACTTCTTATGTTATGGTGTGAGATCACCCAAAAAAGTCACACTTAGCTACTGATCACAAAAAAAACTCACACTTGGCGTGATATCTCCTAAAAAACTCACACTTGGCATGAGATCACCCAAAAATATTGCTCTTGGCATGAGATCACCTGAAAAACATGTTCTTCTACAACATTTTCAGGATCCTTTCTATCCTTTTCACTCATCATGGATTAGGTGCACATGTTCCTTTTACTATTTTTTCACATTTTACATACTTTTTACAAACATGGATCAAATTTTCACATATACATGAATTTGACTACTCTTATGCTCTTCTTTTTACAAGTCAGTCCTTATGAGAAGTAGGAATCACATCATCAAACACATCAAGTGACAATGAAAATAGGTATAATGTGACATAACACATATGCTTTTACCCCTAGGGTCACTTCCTATTCTTTAGCTTTCATGCTTCATTCTATCACTCCACATTTTTCTTGTCTCCTCGGAATGCTTTCACCATCAATCTACATGGTTATCATGTACACATCTCTTATCTACTTTATGTTATCAATTATTCACTCAATAACATAAAGTGGGGGAAAATGTAGACACTAAATCACACACTTGGGTACATTTATAGATCCTAATCACATACCATTATTCATATGATTCCTAACCAAGAAAACTAGTAATTGACATCTATCTTTGGCTTCTTTGATTTCTTTCTGGTTTCTCTTGTTTCTTACACACCTCACTACCCAGATTGATATTGTTTTGGTTTATCTTTTATGACTCTAGACACTAGCACCTAGACATAACACCAAAGGTGTCGAGGCACCCTTGTCCTTTTAGGGAACCCCTGACCTCTCTTTACTTTACTCACTCCTTTTAGGCATCTTTTATCTTTTTGGCATCCTATTTTCTTATTATTCGGCCTTGGTTTTAATTACGAAATTAAACCAAGGGAATCATATAAATAAAAATCAATATGACCATGATAAAGTACCAAGCTCTAAGCATCTATTATCACTGCCTAAGGTTCCATCCAAAGACATTTCAAGAGCATGAAAGCATCCATCTAACTATAATTCAAGGGACAAAGGACTACATTTTTCTACATACACTTCATAATAGGGGGATTTCATTTTGACATCCATACATCTTTTTGCATTACTACATCTAGATATTTCTCGTTATTCAGTGCATCTTGCACAAGAGCCACCAAGGGCATGATTTTACACACACGTACATAGAATTACATGGATTCTAAGATGTAGTGGATTGCTCGGTTGTACGTTCACTCTGTCAGTGTACTGTTGGGGTTAGTCCAACTCCCCATTTGCACATTTTTTAGGATTCATTATGTTTTGGGGTTTCTCAAGACATAATTTGTTTTATGGTTACTGGGTGAATTTTGAGGGCATAGTGCGACATGTACATGACCAACAAAGAAGGTTAGTGAACACCTTACAACATAATAAAAATATATTCTAAACATCTGCACATTCATGTGTGCCTAGAAGTTGTCTCTATCATTTGCGTGCATTTGACCCAATCCATATGCCCTAGTCCAGTTTATTCTCATAGTTATATAATTTTATTGGTTCAATTGCGACAAAGTATACCTTCCTATTTCATCAATTTTCCATCTCGACATACTTCATGATTTATTGCAAAATCAACTAAGTCTCTTATTCCCTCTCTTGCACCTAGGGTTTTATTTTTATTTATCTTATTGCTTATGTCGAGATCTATATTTTAGTGTTTTATATATTACATATGACTCTAAAATATCTAGGGTTTTACAAATTCCTAATATTTGTTAAATTATTGATAAAGTCCTTATTTATTTAATGAGCCATAAATGTGATGGGTCTTAAAAACCTATAAGATAATAATAAATTCCTACTAGGAGAGGGAGTGGAGAGGACTCGGTTTGGAGGTGATGGTGATCTTTGTGTGGATCTACTTCTTCTTCCTCTCTTTGGTGATAAATTCAAGTAGTCAAAAGGCTCCCCACAAGTTGTCCTTTATTTTGTTTGAATTTGTTTCATGAGATAGAGAAAATTTTCTTCCTAGACCAGTAGATATGATGATTGGAGTTTTCATATGTGTTTTATAGAGCCTCCAAAGGATAATATCACCAAGATAAACACCAACTCTTAGTGAAATGAAAAGGAAACCCTCATTTATCCCACCTAATGTGCCAAAACTAGTAACACAAAAATTTACACAC
This sequence comes from Taxus wallichiana var. yunnanensis, assembly GCA_018340775.1. Classification (NCBI taxonomy): domain Eukaryota; kingdom Viridiplantae; phylum Streptophyta; class Pinopsida; order Cupressales; family Taxaceae; genus Taxus; species Taxus wallichiana. Next base: position 266,395,658 of record CM031236.1, read on the forward strand.
TTTGAATGGTGATGGATGAACATCAACACTTTTGGTGAACATGGTTTTGTCTCCAAGTATGGGACTTGCAAAGTGAGACAAACCTCCAAAAAAATTTGTTTCTTTCTGTCCTATCCCACTACAAAATAACTTATAACTTCAAATGAAACTAAAACTACAACTAAGTACAATTTAACATGGTTTAAGGTTGAGAGAAAGTGAAAAAATAGAAAAATGAAAGAATGTGATGTACTAAAACTAAACCATGGTTCAAATATGACCTATAAAGACACAAATACAACCACCATGTAATATTCCAATTAAAAATAATAATTTTGTAAGGTATAAGTTAAAAAATTCAAAGAAGACAAGAGGGTTGTAGATACACATCAAATACAAATTATTTAGAGGAAAAGACCACAATTTCATATTGTACAGGAGAGGGTTTTGAGTTCTAAATTTAACTTAACGACGTGAAATAACAAGAACAAAGCTGACCTTAGAAGATGACAAGGTTTACCGGTACCCATGATGATGGATAAAATCTCCTTCTTCTTTCACTTTGATGAATAAACATCTAGATCAAAGACACTAAACAAAATAGATTAGATAGATGGGTGAATGAGTTTCTCGAGAAAAGGCTGATTTTAAGAATCCAAAGGGACTTCATTGGAGGATGTCAACTTGATTTAGAATAATTAAGTATATTGATAAATATAATGATAAATATATGTAATAGATAATGATATATGGATAATATATGATAATATTTAGAACTCAAGGTTGAATGGTAAGTCTGTTCTACTTTAAAGGTGGCCCAGAAAGGGTGAATGCAATCAAGCAGGACTCAAGCGTCATAAAAAAAGACTTCAATCTCTTGCTTTATCTCATGGAGGAATTCAAATCAATCTTGGATATATTATTTATCAATGGTAAATCGTAATGCACACAATGTCAACTCGTGAAGGATGTTGTAGTGTTCCCATAAGAAGGGTTGTTGAACTATAGGAAGGTTACGAGATGCTTGTAATTGGATGAGAATGACCGAGACAACTTTGTCATCTAAAGTAAGTCCATACTTGTATAAAACAAGTTCAATCCAAAATATTAATAAAATTTGAGATAAAAATGATGAATTAAAAAATAAATGTGAACTGATAGGGATCCTGGCGATTCGGTAATGACCAATGATTACTATGAAAATTGACAGTTTTAATAAAACAAGAACTAAGGCTAAAAACAATGATTTTTGATAATTTTTGTATGTTTAGACAAGGTGTAAATAAAAAAATGAGATAAAAAATACCTTTAATTGAGAAAACATGTTGAGATATGTCTCCAAACATCTAACTTGAGATGACGGAATTTGTAGAGTGCTTGTTGGATTTTGTGAGAGATGATCAATGAAAAGGCTACACAAATGATGTGTTTAGGAGATATTAGACTTGATGTAGAACCTTGATGATCTTTGGAAATGGATTAGTTTCACTAGAGGTCAAAAAAATTTCAAGAAAAAGAAAAAGGTTTATGAAGATCCCTGAGAAAGGATAAAAACTCCTATTTATAATCGTTAGCAATCGGTTAAGATAGCCCGTGATTTGGGTTTTACGGGAAATATTTGAGAAGTGGTAAAAACCACTTCTAAACAAGGATTTTTGGGTAAATGGTTGGGGAGAGGTTATGGACTACTTTTGGAGGTTAATATGTGGGGATAAAATAGGTTTAAGTGATTTTAAGATGGTTGAGGAAGATTTAAAGTGGTTAGGTGGTTTAGGATGTGTAAATAGTAATTTTATGAGAGTGTAATTTTTTTACGAGTTGGGGGTAATAGGAATGATTACCGAGATCTTACCAAGCCAAGAACATAGATCTAATAAAACACCACGATCAATAATATGAAAGTAATTTTCCATAATAAATTTACATAAAACCTTTGTAAACAAATGAGAAGCAATATCATATATTGTTATGGAACTCAATGAAACACATCGTGGACGTGAGACAAGCTAGGTGGTAATGCTAGATGGTAGGACAAAGGGCCGATACGCTCCAAGATCTCAAGGGGACCCACTAATCTAAATATAATGAAAATGGGCCTTGCTTATATAGGCAAGGAATAACAATATAAGAACCACTCAAGTCGTAGATCAAGCCATAAATCAAGGAAATAACTAGTCATCAAAGAAATCGTTAAGACCGAGAGATTTAGGAGAGAACTAGACATCAATAATCTATTCAATACCATAGATCAATGAAAAAACTATACCTAACAACTAGATAATATCTCCTAATATCTAAATAAGATAAAAGAAATATCCACACACATAAGTGGGTGAGGATAAATACAATAAAGGTAAATAAAGTACCGAGGTGAACATAAGCTAAGTTAAATACCTACTCTAACACCCCCACTCAAGTCAAGCTAGGGGCCAAAATAGAAGTGGCATGTCCACAATATGAGTCCCAATAACTAGACTGATGAGGTACTCATGTATAATAACTAGGAAAAAAGGACACCTTGCAAGTACCCAAAACTAGTAACAACGAGTAAAGAGAGTAAAAACCGCTACACAAAATCCCAAGAAGATTTACTCAAAAACTTGTATAATGTTGAAGAATTTTGGTGTGCATTGTGGTCTAAATCCACTACTCAATCAAAAACTCAAAAACAAGCTCGACACTAGGCTTCACCAAAATATCTCCATCTGAGGGTATCATCGATGGAGTGATGTCAAAATTGTAAGAAAAACACCAAATATAATTCGATCAACTTCTTCAAATAGGTGTGCCATGATCCAAGAACAATGACCAAAGCAAAAGCTAAGGACAAAAAATCTAGAGTGTCATGATTCAAGAAAAGCCAAGGTAAGAAGGGAAGGACATGAAACCCAAAGAAGTAGGATCAACACCACACCCTCCCATACTACTAAATGGGTGGAGTGGTGCTACAAATCTATATGAGTTTCCCAAAATCAACTACTCGAACATTGACAAAATAACACTGGACTTCACCAGAATATATCCCCCACAAGAGATATTATCAACATGTCAAAAGTGTCGAAAACACAGATACAAAATCTCTCAACAAACAAGAGAGATACACTACACCTGCCAAATAAAAATGCTCAAAACAAGAATCATTATAATATAGAAGGTATAGAAGTGGAGCAAGAGGCCGAATGGTGGAGGAGCCATGCATGTAGTGTCCTCTTAATGAATGCCTATGTCGCCACCATGAGTAATTAGATATCCACCCCAAATATACACAGATGGATGAAGAAGATGTATGCATATGACTTGGTGTAAAATTCATAATGGGTACATGGAAAGGAACATCAAAATGTGTGTCAGGTTGATCATGTTCGACAACTGAAATCTCAGGTTTCTCAAGCCTAAGTGAAGGTGCAGAAATCATGTGTTTCTCATGATCCTTAGAAAGAGTTGAGCGGACAAAAATAGGAGCTTTGTCAATGTGTGATCCCAATGAAGTATCTGCTTGAAAACCAATGTCATGGTGAGAATTCCAATTAACATGCGGAATAGGGGAAAAAATACATTGTGAATGTCTGCCAATACCTCTGCCAATGAAACCCATACAACAAAGCATACGAGAACTAAATGTAGTGGTGTGATTCTCAAAGACCCATGGATATGAGCAGAAATAGGATATGGAATATGTGTTTTGGAATAAGAACATATGTGGAAGAGAATGGAGTAACAAGCCTCACAGGATTAGGAGCATCAAGAGCAGTAACAAGCTCAAAGATTGGCCTATCAATGTCAATGGATATAAGAGAAACAACTACAAGTGGACTAGGATCATGGACATGGTTGTCCACAATATGATGGTGATGTTGTAGGCTACCAATTTTTGTTGCAGGGGAGTGTATTAGTGTATCCTTATCATGAATGAGTGATTGTAGAAGAGAAATTCACTACTTGAGCAATATTTTTTCTTCCACAAATTTTACAATATCCTCTTGAAGTCCACACACTTCAGAGAAAATCATATCATTCTCAAAATCCATGATAGATACAAGAATGCAACTCCTAAAAGTTTAGGATGTCGGGTTCAGCCGAAATTATGTCCACATTTGATTACAAAACTCCTCCATATTTTGCACTTTATAATGAGTGTGTGTTACAGTATGTCACTTTATAATTATAGTGAAATTCTCAAAATAAATATTTTCAATGGAAATAACACAAACAAATAAGCACTTTTGCAAAAAAAATGGCACTCAAAACCAAGTTACTGATCAAAAGGTACAAGATTTTCAATATTATGTTCTACTATTTATTTTAGTCGCCACTAAAACAAAATAAAATGCTCTTTCCTTCACCACAAAAAAAAACCTTTTCAAAAAATGAGTAGAAATATCACATATTATTATGGAACTCAATGAAATATAGTGAGAATGGGCCTTGCTTATATAGGTAAGGAAAATCAATCTAAGAATCAGTCAAGGTCATAGATCAAGCCATAAATAAAGGAAATAATTAGTCATCAAAGAACTAGTCAAGACCATAGATTTAGGAGAGAACTAGACATCAAGGATCTAGTCAATACCATAGATCAAGGAAAGAACTATACCTAATAACCAAATAATGTATCCTAATATCTAAATAAGATAAAAGAAATATCCACACACATAAGTGGGTGAGGATAAATACAATAAAGGTAAATAAAGTACCTAGGTGACCATGAGCTAAGGTAAATACCTACTCAAACACCCCCTTATGTGAAGCTAGGGGCCAAAATAGAAGTGGAATGTTCTAATTTAGAAATATAATTTGGTATTAGAGCAGAGTTACGTGAAACATTTGTCATTATGGAGTTATTTGTATTTTTCGAATACTTCATCTGTGAAACTAACAATTCATGTGCAAATAGATTTGACTCTTTGATTTAGTGCACGTGTGAGTTTGGTGTAAAGGGTTTACCTAAAAATATAAAAAAAATAAAAATTTAGGGTTATCCTTTGTTATTCTCCTATGCCATGATGCCCTGGCTCGCTCACGTCTCTGCACAGGCCTGGAACGAACTTGAAGATGCATGGATCTGATTGCAATGGGTGTTTTTGGGCCAACATGACCTGTATTGCTTGGATCTAACTACATTGGGCATTTTTCACATGTCTGAGGCGTTTTTTGTAGGGTTGAGGCATTTTTGGCTTGCAAAGGGATTTTTGCTAACTTGATGGGTGTTTTAGACCCCTAAGGAGTTGTGCAGGCCCCCATGGCATGTTTCAAACCTTTGGAGCAATAATACAGCCCATACATGGCATTTTCAAACCCCTGGAAAGTGTTTGGCACCCCCAAACTGTGTGCAGGCTCCTGAGGTGGTTTTGGACGGTACATACAGTCATTTGCTGGTTTGGAAAGGCCTTCTAAAGAAATTTCCATTGTCCTACACACCCTGGTTTCTCCCTGCTGCATTTTCCTTGGATGGCGGTGCTCAACAACAACAAACAACATCAAAACATAGTTTTTTTTAGGTTTCCTTCTCAAACCTAAAACAACTCTTTGTTCCTCTTTCCACGTGGACTCCACTTTCAAGGAGTTTATTGCATTAATTTTTAGTTTGACTTTACCTTAATTCTATATTAGCATTTGATGCTTTTGGAAAATAATTCATTTGAAAAAAAAAAGCGCATTAGGGAGAATTAAGTGGTTCTTTAAACCTTGTATTTTCGCCTGACGAAGACGAAGGGTGAGGCCCGAGGTTGGCAGGAGGCCAATTCCCCTCAAAAATTAAACCATTTTATTCTTCATTCTGCCTTGGTTCTAACAAGTATATGCACGACCCTTTTCCCCTCATTTCTGGCAACTTTTTAATCAATTTACAAAATTTTAATTAAATAAGCCATTATTTGCAGGAAATTGTTTTTGCTATAACTTTTGATCGGTAGCTCATTTTTAGCACTATTTTGGTCAAAAGTGCATGTTTTCTTGTGCTCTACATGATGGACTCATTTATTTTTGTAAATGCACTACTTTATAAAGTCTTTGCATTTTGGAGGGTTCTAGCAAAACTCACTAGGGACCTACAATTTTCACACTAAGTTATAAAGTGCCATCTAGGATAATTTTTGGGGTTTATCTACATTATGGAGTTTCAATTTCACCATTTTGTTGTTATTCTTGACTCTGAGAACTTTTTGTCTTGGAAGGCATGCATTATCAATCATTGCATTATGCATGATTTGCTTCCCTACCTCCATGGTCTTGTTCTTGAGCCTGATGAGCCTCTATAGAAGTATGAGTGGTTTAAACACAATGATGAGGTCTATGGCCTTCTCGTTATTAATGTTTCTAGGGATATATTTCATTTTTTTGAGCACACTAAGTTCCCTTTCACTTCTTGGACCATTATCTAACAGTTGTATGGCGACCTTGTTTCACCATCTAAGAGTGATGCTTCCTTGGACCACTCTAGTGCCTCCATAGATTCTTCCCCCTCTCACATCCCTTTAATTGTTGATTTTTCTCTACACCTGTTGCTACTCATGAGTCACATGTTGACCATTTTCCACAAGATATTACTATTGATAACACTCTCAACATTATTGCCTCCACAGAGCTCATTTTTGCCCATATTCATGCTTCCATTCACTCTCCACAACAATTTTCTATTGGAAAACGTTCCTCTGAGACAAATTTTACCAGTGCATTTCATGATCCATTGCATCTTGATTGATCATATGATGACATTCCACATACACAAGTTATTACCATTGAGTGCAGTGTTGCTTCATCTTGGACTTCCAGTAGCTCTTTGTAGTAGTCTTCTCCTCCTACTTCATGTTGTGATGTTTATACATTCTTGTCAGACATTTCTCTCATTGAGCAACCCCATTGGGATGAGTATCTTACCTAAATGAGTTGTCTATTTTCATATTCCACGTGTGTTGCATTACAATAATATGCTTTGATTGAGCCATCACACATTCTAGAGGACCCATTCATCTCTCTCATTGGGAGTGCCCACCTTGGGACATTTGTCACTTCCACTATTTCAAAGATGTTTCAAGATCTAGTTGTTCTTATGGATCCCTTTATGAGGGTTATTAGGCCCCCACCATATTCTCTCTCAGACATGTATACTGCAGTGGCATTACCATTGTCTTTTGTGCACATGGTTGTCAAACTTATGATACCTTTCGATTCTGAGACTAGATGCGAGATCAAAGTAATACATTCTTTTTCTTCCTTTGTGGAGTGGGATGACTTTCAGTGCTTATTTTCTATCCTTCCCAAGGGCAGGAACATTGTTCGGTGCGGAGCCAATTATCTTCATCTTTACCAGAGAGGACCACATCATCAATGCTCTTTGTAGGGGACATTCTTTTCCTTTGTTCTTTCTCTCTATACTCTAGAGGATGATCATTGTACATGGGTATCTCATTAGGTTGAGTTATTGAAACCCAATACTTCTTCTCCCATTTTTCTTGAGTGAGTTTCATGCCTCTCTTTTGGGGGGAGTTTTTCTCCCACTAGGTTTTCTCCTTTTCTCCACTTTATGAGAGATTTGCATTGTATGTGGGTACCTCATCGGGACATGTTACAGGACCAACTTTCCTTTTCACTACCCACTTGAGATGTGGCTATGGGGGATGTTAGTGTAGGATATTTATTTTTCTTGTATTTTTTTATTTACTTGGAGATTTCCTACACTCATGGGATATGCTTGCTTAGTTGTAGCAGTTGTGTTGAGTTATCTTACCAGTTAGGTTGAGTTAGCTTACTAGTTGTGTTCATTTGGCTCACTAGTTGTGTAGAGTCAACTCTACTTCTAGTATAAATTAGTGAGATTTATTCCCCACTGATCCAGGAGGAGGTTGCACATTCACCACCTATATTTACTTGACTTGCATCATTCTATTACATGGTGAATATGGAGCATGGAGCATTGAGTTGATTTGGAGCCATTCTTTCCTTTGTGAGTTTTGATCATATTGCTCGATACCTTAAAAGGAATGATTACAGATTGTACCAAGCCAATAACACAGATGCTAATCAAACACCATGATCAATAAGATGAAAGAAATTCACCCGAATAACTTTACATAAAACCTTTGAAAACAAATGAATAGAAATATCATATAATATTATGGAACTCAATGAAATACAATGAAAATGGGACTTGTTTACATAGGCAAGGAATAAAAATCTAAGAACCAATTCGGGTTGTAGATCAAGCCATAAATCAAGGAAATAACTAGTCATCAAAGAACTAGTTAAGACCATATATTTAGGAGAGAACTAGACATCAAGGATCTAGTCAATAACATAGATCAAGAAAATAAATATACCTAACAACTAGATAATATCTCCTAATATCTAAATAAGATAAAATAAATATCCACACACATAAGTGGGTTAGGATAAATACAATAAAGGTAAATAAAGTACCTAGGTGAACATGAGCTAAGGTAAATACCTACTCTAACAGGGGAAAGGATGACTTAGGATAATGGTTTTAAGATATATTTTAGATTAAATAAAGTGTGTCTAATATAAATTAGATGAGTTGATGATAATATGGTGTCTACATTAACCTATTTTGTCGATTAGTTCACAACAACCAAACTACTTGGACAAAAATGATGTGAGATAAATTTAATTTTGTGTTAGATGGGTGATCCCCACTCAAAATAGGGGTGATTGTGATGTAGTGCAAGAATCACTAGTTTTATTTGAGTTGATTGGATAAGTTTGACATGTGTGCATTTTATTTGAAGTTTCCCCAAGATGAGGTATCAAAACAAGATGGATATCACCGTAGAATCAAGTGATAAGGGAACTAAAGGGTTTGTGTCCTATAGATGTATGATTCGTAGGGATAACTGAAAGATCATAGAGCCAAGTGATAGGGGAACCAAAGGGTTTGTGTCCTATAGATGTATGGCTTACTAATGTCATAAAAATGCTTCCTATGAAGGATGACCAGTTTTGGGGTACTCAAAATGAGGAACATCATTAAAGGATGTAATAATGTGTTTGAAAATATTATCTGTTTTGAAAATAATGGTTTGTGAAATAAAATTATGGATCACTAGAAATTTAGGGTGGATAAGCGGTGATTAGGATAAATCGTAGGCAATTATAGTAATCGCCAAGTGATTCTTGCACGAAAAATTTAGGGGAAATAAATTTCTTATGTTACTAACAAATTTTTCATTTTTGATTGACTAATTTGAAAAATTAGAGAGGCTTAATTACATGTTTTGGAGTGTAATAATTGACAAATGGTAGCAGCAGGACCATCCGAACGACAAAGGAGACCCACCCAGGAAAAGGTATATATCGTATTTTGGTTGTTTTATGTGTTTTTTGGTGATTTTATTATTTTTTGTTTAAAATTTTCATACTATGTACATTTTTGGAAATCATCTGGATCGTCGATGATTGGATCAATCACTAGCGATTGGCTTGGATCACTAGCGATTTGGGCTAAATTGTTGGTGGAGTTTTTGAATTAAAATTGATGAATTTTCAATGGAGATTTGTTCTAATTGATGTTTTTGTGTATTTTGGATGTAGGTGAAGGCCAAGTTGACTATCATAGATCAAGTTTCAATGATTTTAGAGGATTTTATGGAGGATATATCTAATGATGATTGGGAACATTTGGAGGGGGTGGGTATTGTGGGAATGCATAATTATATATGTATCCATAAGCACCAGGGATTATTGATCGATTTGATAGAGAGGTGGGATAAAAACACCTTCAATTTCTAGATACCTACGGGTGAGATTACTATCACCCTAGAGGACATTCACAGGGATCACCAGATTTCTTGTATATGGAGAGGGCATATATTGTATAGATGAGACTAAGAGGGAGGAGTGTATAAGGATTTTATATGGAGATGATGTGAATGATGTAGGGTTTACCACAGGTGGATTTTATTATCAGCCTTTGTATGAGGCAGATATGTAGGGTCGTGCTCATTTGACTATGATGATGGGGATTTCATGTTTTTATTTAACCAGCTCTGGTGGTGGTCGGTTTCCATGGATGATGAATATTGTTATGGAAGAGATGTTGGAGCCCATGATAGTATTTACATGGGTCCCTATGTTTCTTGGACATACTTACAGGGAGTTGTGGGCCTAGAGGATTTAGAGGGTATTTGTGCTTAGTGTTGGCTTTATTAAATTTTAGACCTTCGAGAATATTTCCGTAAATCATCCTCATGACTTATCATGGGGAGGTGTTTATATGGTTATAAATAGGCATGGATTTGTGCAATTGAGTAAAAAAGTAGGTAAGAATAGGGGAGTGTGAAATGAGGAGTATTTCAATAGCCCATTGTAGGGTTGCAAAGTAGGTGATGTATTTTGGAGGCCCTATATTGGAATTCCAGTTGGACGGGATATGAGATGGCACTAAACTATACTAAACAGGAGTTTTGGATTTAGGGGTGGAGAGGAGGAGAGTAGGAGCTCATTATATTCAGTCATGTTAGGTGACAGATTTGGTTGGATACATGATGTTTAAAATGCTCCGATTTTAATAGACGAGATGAGGGGATTTGGATAACCCCAAGAAGTGGTGGGGAATCATTATATTATGCCTAAGGAAGAGGGGCGATGGTATTTTATGACCATGGTGATATGGTGCCTATTGATGATGACGACATGACTATGACATATAGAACACGGTGTCTGGGCATTTCTGCATGGCGAGAGTTCAACCACACCAAGAGATAGATGAGTTGTGGGCTAGAGTGGATGGAGGATAGGGAGGTGATGGTAAAGAGGGGGATGATGATGAGGATGATGGTGAGGGTGATGATGGTGCAGAGAGAGAATCCTTAGAGGCTAAAATTACATGATCGACAATTTGAAAAGGCCACAGTGGAGATGAAGAGAGATGGTTTTGGGTAGAGCAAGATAGTCTCGGTGACAGAGAGAGATGGGTTGAGGTCTAGTCATGATAGTCTCGGTCAATAGTTACAATAGGTTAGAACCAACCGTGGTAGATATAGCCAACACCGATATACCCTGAAAAAGGGTTGTTGGTATTATAGGTACATCGATATCGAAAGTGAGTTGGCGGCCTAAGCTTAGGCCGAGTAGATAGATGGGTGCGCTAGGTATGGTTATATTTTCTCACTATTAATTAGTTCAAGATTAGTTGTCCTATTATTATGAGGATTTACTAATACATAAATTACCTACTGCAGTCTATTGTGTAGATCATCTAACTCACCGAGGGGAAATTCCTAGTGTTAGTGCAGCGAGTGTGGATCAGCCACCTCGGGGTCCGGATGGAGGGGGACTGGATAGAGGAACAAATGGAGGAGGGGGTGGAGATGGTGGTGTACAAGGTGGTGCTAGTCACTCTTCTTAGGGAGAATTATTCATGTTAGTTAGTTCTTTACGGGTGTCTAGTTTCTTTGGATGGACACATTATATTTTGATATGTATACAACTCATTTATGAAGCCTTGGTTTTGATGTATAGATTTATATATACAGATCTTGGGGACTATAGATGTTGTGTGTGTGTGTGTGTGTGGATATATATATATATATGATGGTGATGTGTTTTGACTCATGATGTGTGTTTATTATGATATTATTTTCTTATGGTTATATGTCTTTTGGCTTATTGTTGATATTATGTGAATGTATTGTTAAATATTAATTAAGTGATGTTGTTGATATGTTAGGAATATTGTGACTTTAATGGGATCTTTATGTATCAAAATGTGTTCTAACTCTTAGATAGATATTAAATATAGAATTATTCTTTTCACTGGATTTGATACATACATGATGGGAATAAAATATAGTTAAAGCACTTGCACTTATGGACTTTACAACAAGTGGTGATACTTGATTTACAATGGATAACCATGTGTAAGATCTTGGATATAGAAATGAAGTGAAAAGTGTACCTTCCTAGGATATGAGAAGGTTAAACACAAGTAGGTTGTGTGGGAAAATAGGTTCTCCTTTTAATGGTTTCATAGAGATATTTCCCACTATATATACTTTTAACACAAACTGATCGATGCGGGAACTTTTCCTTGATGAGAAAGCTAGTTGATGTGGGAAGCTTTCCTAGGATGTTTTTGATATTTTGACTTTTGAAGGTTGATCGATGCGGGAAGCCTTTTTACATGGGTAGACATCCTTTGAGGGTGTGATCTACTTATTTTAATCTTTTTTTGTATAGATAGTCATCCTTTGAGGGATCATTCTATGATTTTGATGGGTAGTTGTCCTTGAGGATCAATCTACTTTTCTTTCTTGATGATATGATATTTAATTTTTGATATTTGTCCTTTAAGGGATTAGTATATGTATTTTTCATCCATAGATATTTTTGACATTCATTATTGAGATGAGGAAAAATCATAATAGATCGTTTCAAGGAGGGGAGAGGAAATGTGAACAAACACTACACATGTGTGCCCCATAACATGTCTTTAATGGGAAAATGGCATGGATGTGTGTAACGATTTTGGGTTTCCTACTAAAGAGGAAATTTTCCAAGTGAAATATGTGATGAAAAAATCCATGGTGTTCATCTTTAAGGTTTTTAAGGATAGTGATGGAAAACCACATGCTTTCAAATCATTACAATTGTAAGATGGCTAGTTCATGATGAAGTAACATACTTGATATGGATATTATTATGATGGTTAAGATATTAACAGTAGAAAGGCTATAAATTCAAGGCATTTAGAGGTTCCTTTTCAGGTGTACCATCAAGGGACACTAGATGATATGCTCATTACCCATAATTGTGAGTGATAATGTATGGACCAATCTTGTTAGGGGAAAACTTTCCATGTTTACTCCTTTCTAGAGTAGTGATATTTGTATTTTCCTTGAGAACAAGATCACTTACAATAAATTCACATTATTTTACATTTTTTTCATACACGCACCCGATGAGGTCTTGGAGACATGATGATGTTAAAGATTTGTTAAGCATTTTTCATCAAGTAATTATAAGCTGTGTTAAGCGGTCTTTTCGATATTCCTCATCGGGGATGAATTATCTAAGGGATATGAAAAGTGATAGGATTTTAATTTTAAGGGGTAGAATCACCTCGAGACATATACTAGTGAGAAGGGTGTAACACCTATATGAGTAAGGATGTTAGTTCAATAAGCCTAGAGATCAAACAGATTTGGAGATGTCGATTCTGCTAGTTTGTCAAAAAAAAATTATGAAGGTTTTATTATAGGTTTCATCTTGTCAATTTTCTTGAAGATAATATGGTGATTAAAAGCTTATTTTAATATTAAAGGTGTCACATATTTTCTTAAAATCCTTGTTTTTGAAGGATTTTACATTGTCCATGACAAGTTTTTGAGGAATATCAAAATGACGTATGATGTACTGATAAATGGAATCAATTATTTTATTTTCTTTAGTAGAGGTTAAGGAAAAGCTTCAACCCATTTATTGAAATATTCAATGGTTTTAATGATAGAACTATGTTTTTATGATGAATGACGATTGAGAGTGACAATGAGGTCTAACCCCCATTGTGAGAAAGGCCATAGGTTCTGCGCATAAGTTGCAAAGCTTGAATTGGGATATTTGTGAGATTCAAATGTTGTTGACATTTAACACATTTCTTAAAATAAGTACAAAGATATTGGTTGATAGTAGGCCAATAATAATTGATTCGAGAGGACACGTTTAGTGATAGCAGTGCCATTAAAATGTACACCACATATACCATCATGGAATTCTTTAATATCCTTAGTGTATTTATGGGTTTTAATAAATATTAATAAGAGTCCATCAAATCCACATTTATAAAGTATGTCACCTACTATAAAATTTGGTGAGGGTCATCAATCATCTCCATTAATAATGTCAATATAGGTTGGTGTCCAAAGGTTGTATGCATTAAGATAATAATATCTTGAAAAACAAATCCTTTAAACACAATCCAAACTTGCATAAAATAAATCACACATGCAGAAATTTAAAAGCACACTTGCAGAAATGTAAACACTTGCATAAAGGAAATCACACTTGTAGGAATATAAATGAATGCTTTCATAAAATAAATAACACTTGCATAAATTGAAATTTATGAATTAAAAGTAAACATAATTGAGCAGAAACACCTACGGGTTTCTACAACAAACTGAATTTTCACAATACAAAGTTAAAAACAATACAAGAAAATGAATTAAAGACAAATGAATAAACATAAACATTAAAAACACATATCCATCTTCCTTGGAATGAGTGGCCATCTCATTCCTTGGAAGAGTATTTAAATCATACTTCTGAGATCTCAGAACTACGAGAATATTTGAGAGGAAAGAATAGATCTTTTTTTCTTTGGAGAAAAGCATTACATATCTAAGTGTGGAAGGTTGCATTTATAATTTATGTGTCTAACCAACTCATTATTTTGGGAGATACAATCTGATCTTATCTTTATTCTAATCCTAACAACTAAGATCTCCATCTCCACAAAATATGGAGAGAGAGATATTATTGGAGTCAAAGTCTTATCTCACTTATTTTAGGAAGATTTGCTCTCAAATCTTCTCCTTGATTTTCGGTAACAAGAATCATAATGATTTTATTCCTCTACATTATTGGAAGGAGGATTTTCCTCAAAATATGATTTTAACCAAATACCTTTCTTGGATTTTCCATTTGACTTTGTTTTTTTACTATGGAACTTTTGACGCTTGTCTGATATGCTTTTTCTTCAGATTGCAGTTCACTAAAAGTTAGATCCCTCTTTACTGGTAATACCTATAAAAAATATGAATGAGGTTTTTGTTAAAAACATTACTATGAACAAAACCCTATCTCATATTTTCCATTTGAATTTTTCTATTTCTGTTTATGGAACTTTTAACACTCATTTGATACACTTTTCCTCGGACTACAGCTCACTAAAAGTTAAATCTCTCTTCATTGGTAAAATCTGTAATAAATATGAATGAGGTTTTTTTAAAACATTTCTATGAAAAAAACCTCTTATATTTTCCATTTGAATTTTTTTTTTGTTTATGGAACTTTTAGTGCTCATATGATACATGTTTCCTCAAACTACAGCTCACTAAAAGTTAGATCTTTCTTCATTGGTAAAACCTGTAGCAAATATGAATGAGGTTTTGTTAAATACATTGCTATGAAAAAAAAACTCTCAGATTTCCTATTGGAATCTCTGAGTTTTCACAATCCCTCAAAAAATTTCATTCCGTTGATGTAAGTTCCAGAACTAAAGTTGTCATTCATTTTATGCAAGTTCCGGAACTAAATCTGCAAGTTCTAAGACTAAATATGATTTTTCCATGAATTGAAAGTTCAAGAAATAAATTTCATTCAATTAATACATGTTTTGGAACTAAATCTGTGAGTTCTTGAACTAAACATGTGAGTTCCATAACTAAACCTTAAAGTTCTGGAACTAACTTTGTGGGTTCCGTAGCTAACTTAAAACAACTATAACTTTTGCATGCAACCTCGGATTGAGATGATTATTTTTTTCAACTTGAATAATTTTTTGATAAGAATCTGAATATGAAATTGTATTTGATTTCAAATGTACTGTTCATGATCAATTCCACTTTTCCCAATACTAGCATTATCTTTCCTTTATGGCTTGCATACACAAGACTTTGCATATTTTCCCAAATAATCAATAGGATTAGTCAACAAGATAGATAACAAAATATTTCTAAAGAATGAACAAGATATATAGCCTAGATTCTATTTTAAGAAAACTATAAGTTCCTAGATTACATTTAAATCCACGTTCAAAGGTAACTTGGAAGGAAAAAATAATGGTAATTTATGGCCAATTTATGGCCTCATCAACATTGTAGGTAGTGTGTTGGATGATCCATAGGGATCTAGAAGAATAACCAAAAACAAAATAAAAATCAAATAGAAAGAGTAGCAGATTGTTAAGTTACAGAACCACCACTCTATGTAGAGTAGCAGTTACGTAACCACCCCAACGGTTTCATAACCATTCCTCTGCATAAAAGATGTTTATGTAACCAGCATGGTGGTTGTGTAACCACTAGTCTATAGACACTAGAAATCCTATCACTAATGAACAGAAAAATCAATAAGCTAGGAAAATTCATGTATCTGGAGCGTTCGAATGTGTCTTTTTCGTATACAACCCTTTCTATTCTCTAGTAAACATGAGGACATGGGAAGTAGCTATAAATAAAATGATAATAACTGGTTTGGGATCATCAAATTTTGAATGAAGATAAGTGAGAAAGAAACCATTGAATCTGGAATTGATTTGTAGAACTTTTTTGTGAAAACAAAGAAAGCAAGTAAAAAAGGAGGTGTTGACATTGTTTATCTTCCTTCATCTTATTGTAATATGTATTTCCTTTTAATTTGGCCAATATATAAGTGGGAAGAAAGATAAATTTCCCTTCCCAAATGGTTTTCCCTCAAACTGGGGGTTTCTAGGATAAAAATATTATGTGTATGTGTGCTAAATTGTCTTCTTTCCTTTCTTTGCAAAATAGTTCTAAGTTCATATTTCATTCACTAGCATTTAAGAACTATCATTTTCAAAATTGGAAGTAGAACAATAATTGTTGTGGTCTCGTAAATTTCCAAAGCTATAGGTTTATAGATCATTTTGGTATCGAGAGGACATTATTATCTAGGAATGTGGTGTTTGTTCTTATGTTTTGTATGACATTGACAAGGTCTAAAGGTGAAGCATTTTTACCTTATGATCCATATATATCTACAAAGAAGTGTAAGAAAAGAGTTAGAGATAAAATGGAGGAATATAACTTGGTTCGTAGAATTAAGATGCAGGAAAACATGATGGATAGGTTTTATACACACCAACAAGAACTCTTAGATCTGAAAAAGATGGCTTCAGTTAATCAAGATTTCATAGACTCGGTGGTTTGATATTTGGCCAAATTTTTTGCATAGGAAAGAGACACAAAGAGGAATATAATGTGGAAGAGAGTGAATAATAAATTCCAGTTGGAAAAGAGAAGGTAAAATGTGATCATGCTCCTTTTAAATTTCAAATGAAAGTTGAGATAAAAATATTTGAAGGACAAGTAGATGCAGAATCACTTGATAAATGGTTAAAATAATTGGAGGTCTATTTTAGTGTATATGATGTCACTAAGGCACAAATTATCACCTTTTCACGTGTCAAAATAGAAGGACATGATCTATTTTGGTGGGAAACCCATTTGGCCACTTTTGAAAAGAAGAAACCTTCTATTATAAGATCTTGGGAGGGTTTTAAGGAATTTATTAGAGCTAATTTTTATCCTATTTTCCATAATATTGACCAAATGTTTAAATGAAAATATTTTAGACAAGGAAATGGTCAAAGTGTGTAGGATTATACTATAAAGTTTTGGAGACAAGCCATCTTGATTAATATGTACTTGTAGGATGAGGATACTTTGACCAAGTATTTGGAAGGATTTCACACTCACCTTGAAGCGAAAGGCATCTCCATGAAGCCCAAGGATTTCAATGAAGCATGTGTGCAATACTATTATATTAACGATGAAAACAAGAAAGGATAAATGGATTCAAGGGAAAAGTAGTCAACAAATCAGCCTAAAAAGAGCAAGGACAAATAAGTAACAAAGGTAAATGGAAAGAGAAACGTAAACAAACCGCCACTACTTTGAATACTTGTAAATATCCTAAGTTTTTGTAAAATTGTGATATCAATGGTCATATTGATGTTACATGTTGGAAGTTACATCCAAAATTCCACTCAAAGAACCTAACCAAGGATTGAAATAAATCCATGAAAACTTTAATGACAAATGGGGAGGTAGAGATTGAGGATGATTTTGATTTATACAAGAATCTTGGATGCATGGACACCAACATGGACAACTAAGAACAAGAGGAAGAGATGAGTAAGTTATTTTAGATCAAATCCTAATCAAGAGAACAAAGGTAAATTATTTGGTTGATATTGTTTCTCAATCTAATTTCATTTCTAATGTGGTTGTGAAGAAGCTTGGTCTTAAAACTTATGAGCATCCACATCCTTATCCTTTGGGATGGGTGAAGAAGGGTGTAGAAATTTAGGTAACAAGAAGATGTAAGTTCAAGTTTGGGATAAATTATCAGTATATAGATGTATTGGAGGCTGATGTAATTCCACTTGATGCATTTGATGTTTTTTAGAGTCCTTACTTGTATATCAAGGATATTATATTCACAAGAAGGGAAAAATGATATAGATGGGTCAAGGATGGAGTTAGTTACAACATCCTAGCACACCAAGGAATAAAAATATTACTATGGTAAGTGAAAACCATGAAAAGATACTAATTTAGGTAAATCAAAATCAGTTTTGTTTACTTTTATTAAAAGAGAAGCAAAGCTGGGATAGAAATTTCATATATTTCTAAAAAAGGGATGAAGGATTTGAATATCATAATTCAATCTTTTCAGGGAAGTATTCTAGGCTTTGATCAAGCTACCACCAAAATGTGAGGTAGAGCATGAGATTTAGCTATTTTTGAGTCCCCTCTACCAAATATCGGGTTGTATAGGCAATCCTTATTGGAGAGCATACAGAGGTAAAGAAACACCTCCTTGAGCTTCTAGACAAAGGGTAATATGTCTAAACACCTCGCCATGAGGTTCACTTATTATGATGGTGCTGAAGAAGGATGGTTCTTAGAGAATGTACATCAACTACCGTGTTTTAAATAATATTACAATAAAGAACATATATCCACTCCCACGCATAGATGACCTCTAAACTAAGCTTCAACATGTGAATTTCTTCATGAATTTATATTCTAATTAAGGTTATCATTAAGTAATGATGAAGGATGAGGATATATGGAAGACTTCCTAAAAAAAAATAGGTTTGGTATGAGTGGTTAGTACTTCTATTGTGTTAATGTAATGCACCCGCTACATTTATGAGATTGATGAATGATGTATTACGCAAATTCATAGACTTGTGTGTCATTGTTTATCTAGATGATCTTCTAATTTTTATTGCCACATGGGAGGAACATATAATGCATTTGAATAAATTCTTACAAGTTCTCAAGGAGATACAACTGTTATGCAACATGAATAAGTGTGAATTTTCCAAACAATCACTTGTTTATCTTAGGCACGTCGTTGGAGGAGGAGAGCTACAAGTGAATATGATGAAGGTAGAAGCCATCATGAACTGACCAACACCAACGGGGCCACGAGACTAGAATTTTTGTTTGAGTAGTACAATACATGAGGAAGTTCATTTCGAGCTTCTTTGCTATTGTAGCACCTCTACACACAGTGGCCACAAAGAGTAAGGGTTTTGACTAGGGTAAGTAACAAGATCAAGCTTTTGATATATTAAATTATAAAATTAGTCACGCTCAATACTTTCTCTTCCTTATTTACGAAACCCTTTGAAGTAGAGATAGATGCTAGTGACTATGATATGGGAGTAGTGTTACCACAAGGAGGTAAGACAATATGTTATCATTATGAGAATTTCACTTCAGAAGTTAAAGGATATTTAGTTTATGATAAATAAATGTATTCAATGGTTCAGGAAATAAAGAAATGGAAACATTATTTTATGGGTAAAGAAATGATTGTTCACACAAAACCACAAACCTCTCCGGTATTTGTAAGCACGGTCTAAATTATAGCAAGAAAGGAACTACAAATGGATGGGATTCCTTCAGTAGTTCCATTTGGTGATCAAGTATAAGAAAGGAAACACATATTTTGTGACAGACTTGTTGTCCATGCCACCTACATAGGAGAGAATCTCTAGTTTGGCCATTATCTCTCATTTTGAGCCCATCACAAAGGATTTTAAGGAGAGACATATACTCAAGACAAATATTTTGGGGTGGCATATCAGCATTTATGGTCCAAAGGGGCTGAAAATATATGTATTGAAGATTGTTATCTCAAATATGGGTTGCTCCATCGATGGGGGAAGCTTTGTGTGCCAAAAGAAGAAAGGGTTCTATTGATGAGGGAAGCACATCCCTCAAAAGTAGTAGGACATTTTGGTGTTCGAAATACCATGGCCCACTTGCAAAGGTATGTGTATTTTCCCAATGTGAAAGGAGTATCTAAATTTATAAGAGGATGTAAACTTTCTTGTAAAAGAAATACTAAAATCAGGAAGGAAGGTTTTTATATGCCTTTACCGGTCCTTACTTGCCCTTGGGAAGATATTATTATGGAATTTTTAGGAGGATTACCTATTTTTAAACATGGCCATGATTATCTATATGTTGTGATATATTGATTTAGAAAAATGTTTGTTCTTATGGACTGTAAATAGGTGATAAAAGCATATGAGGTAGCTAAAATTTTCTTTGCTAATGTATGGGTGAATTTTGGTTTGCTGATGTCTATTATTTCTAACAAATATTCCAAGTTTTTAGGGAAGTTTTGGAATACTTTGTGGGATAAAATGGACACCTAATCATAGAGGAGAACAACCTTACATCCATAGAAAGATGGGAAGACCAAGTTGGTGAATAGGAATTTGGTACATCTGAATAGAGGATATAATAGAAAATATCCACATACTTGGGATGAGTCCTTAGCATCTATTCGGTATTCCTACAATCGGGTGGTACCCACATCCACTATGCAGTCACCATTTGAAACATGCTTAGGATATCTACCTACTAATCCATTGGACATAGTAGTTGGGAAACACAAAGCAAGGGAGATACATGATTATGAGGTGATTAGAGCAACGCGAATTTCATTGTGACGATACGAAAAATCCATCTTAGGTTGAAAGAAAAACTAGAAAATCTCAAGCCAAGTATAAGTCTTGACAAGATCAGCATCGTAAAGAGCAAAAAATTTATGTTGGAGGCAAATTTTGGCTTTACTTCAGCAAGGAGAGATTACAAGGCCAAGTAATGAAACTCAAGCCACTACGGTATGGACCCTTCACTATATTGGAGCAAGTTGGAGAAAATGCCTCCCGACTTGATTTGTCACATTTCATGTGGATGTACTGAGTAGTAAATTGTGATAACTTGCACCTATATGAGACATCCATGCTTGATGAAGAAGAAAATTTTCAATTGCTACCTTCTATAGAGGATTGTTTCTTGGACTCATGAGGTAAATTGGAGGTGGATGTAGTGATACAACATAATATTAGAGAGACAAGGAGAGGTCCACATGAGTCTTGGTAGGTTGGACTCAAGGGGAAGACACCAAGGCAATCCTGATGCTACTCGAAGGAGAAAGTGGAAGAATTTTTTTCTCATCTACTCCCCCACTAATATTTTGTGGGAAAAAAATCCTCCTAAGTAGGGGAGGTGTGATCTAAAGGGATCTAGAATAACAAAAATTCATCAAAACAACTAGAAATGAAATAAAAACTAGATAGAAAGAGGAGCAAACTGTTAAGTTACTGAAATTGTCAATCTTTGCATAGTAGAGGTTGTGTAACCACCCCTTTGCATAGATTACAGTTACATAACCACCATGATGGTTGTGTAACCTTTGATCTATAGACACCGGGGTCCTATCAGGTAATGAACATAAAAATAAATAATCCACAAATAGTTGTGGATCTGAATTTATGGAATATGTATTTTCCTGTAGGACTCTTCTTATTGTCAAGTGCATGTGAGGACATGAGAAGAACCTATAAATAAAATGAGAACAAGTGGTTTGGGAGCATCGAAGTGAGAAACAAACCATTGAATATGGAATTGTTTTATAGAAGCAAAGTGTGAAAATAGAGCAAGCAAGTATAGAAGGGAGGTGTTGACATTGTTTATCTTCCTTCATCTTATTGTAATTTGTATTTCACTTTAAATTGGCCAATATATTAGTGGAAAGAAAGAGAAATTTCCCTTCCCATCTAGTTTTCCCTCACACGATGGGTTTATAGGATAAAAATATTGTGTGTGTATGCACACTAAATTATTTTCTTTTGTTTTCTTCAGAATAGTTATAATTTCAGATTTCATTCACTAGCACTTAAGAACTATTATTTTTAATTTGGAAGTAGAACAATAATTGTTATGGTCTCATAAATTTTGAAAGCTAGAGTTTTACAAATCATTGGAGGAAATAATTTTTACCATTTCTAGATAGATTAGGAGGGATTTTGGATTCTGAGAGATATTCAAATATTTGTGTGTACCAAAGGTCAAATTGGATTATTTTTGATGACATTGATATAGGCGAGTTCATTTTGGTGAGATTTTTGATCCAGTATGTGGATGACAACGAATAGATTTGAACTATCAATTTATTCTTCAATTGTTAAAGGAATGAGAGACCCTAAAGAAGTCATGGTGTTTGCAAATTTTTTAGAAGATCGAGATAACTATCTGAATAGTGTAATGGTTGAAAGATTTGAGGAATTAAACAATGGCTTTATACTTTTATATAATTTCGTTATTACATTGATAAACTCATTCTATTTGATTAATGACAAGTTGTGAGTCTCCATATATGTCTAAGATTTGAACACCAAGCTCAACGGTGGTTTGAAGACCCATTATTAAACCTTCATATTTTGCCATGTTATTAGTACATTCGAAGTTAAGTTTGAATGATAAAGGGATAGGAGTCCCCAGGGAGGTATGATGATGATACTAGCCCCTCCCCTTGTTGGAATTTAGATCCATTGAAGAAGAGGGTCATTTTAACAGGAGTGAATTCTTGATTGTCGATAGTGTTAATAGACTTGTTGGGAAATTTTTCATGGGGTGGCTGATTTTCCAAGAGAGGAGCCTCGACAAGTTGACTAGTGATGGTTTGTCCTTGATATACTTATGTAGTATAAATTATAGATTAAACTCGGTCATAAACATGATCCACATAGTGATACGGTCATTTTGTTATTGTTTAGAGTGCATTGTTTTGAGAGGGTTAAAATGGGTAACACCGTAAGTCTTGTGTTTGATTAAGTAGTGGTGTAGTTTGGAAATTGTGAAATATAGGTCACAACACAAATTTTAAGCTTTAGTATAATGGGTTTCATATTCATGGAGGGTGCAACTTATATAGTATATGGATTGATCATGACCCTACTCATCTCGATGAGTGAGCATGACACCTAAGGCATGATCTGTTTTGATATGTAAAGATAAAAAAAGATCCTCTTATGAGAATGTGTGAGTATGGGTGGTGATAATAGATATTTTTGAGCTCGTTGAAAAGCCTTTTAACAATTTTTATCCCATCTAAAGTTAACATCTTTACAAAGGAGATGATGAAAAGGTTGAAAACATTATGAGAGTTGTGATATAAAGCATTGGATAGACCGTGAAGCTTAATTTGAAGGCTATGTAGTTGTTTGAGGTTTTTCAGAGGAGGAATTTCTATTATTTCTTTGATATTTATTGGATCTACTTAAATTCCTAGGATAGATACGATGAACCCTATAATTTTTCCAGTGATAAAACTGAACAAACATTTAGCAATTTTAAGATGGAGGAAATATTGAATAATATGGGTGAATATTGAGTTGAGGACAATGATATGGTCCCTACATTGTTTAGATTTACGTATAAGATCATCAACATGTCCCCTAAGGTTTTTGGATAATATCGTGAAAGATATATGTCATGGCACATTGATAAGTGGCCCCTATGTTTTTGAGTCTGAAGGGCATGAAGCGGTTAAAAATTCTGTAAAGGGTAATGAAGGATATTTTGTGTTGATATTCAATGGTGATGAGTATTTGATTATAACTAGATAAATTTTCCATAAGGGAGAGAATCTTGTGATTGGTTGTTAGATCAACGAGCTGGTCGATGTGTGGAAGAGGGAAGTTGTCTTTAAAGAAAGAGAGTTTGATACCGCAGAAGTCGGTACAAATGCGTAACTTACCTAAGGATTTGGTTACAGGTATGATATTAGGTACCCATTATGGATATTCAATGGGTATTATGAAATTAATAGAGAAAAGTGGTGTAGCTCTTCTTTGATAAGAAGATCTATGTGAGGGTACATTTTACGTAACTTTTGTTTGGATGGTTTTGCATTGGGACGGTAACTATATTATGGATGATGATGTTGGGATTGATTCCTATCTTATCACTATATGACCAGGAAAATGCTTGACTATACTTGAACAAGAAGGATTTTAAGTCGTTAAAATCCTATGGATTTAAGGATTTCAGTCATTTAACTATGCAAATCTCTTGTGGCTTCCATTTATAAACTTTGGTAGTGGATTCGTTGAGGAGTGTGGATGTGTCATGTGGTAATTATTTCTGAAGGAAATGGTCCTCCGCTCCCATGTGGTACAGGATATCTTTCTCATCTTGACATTGAAGAATGTTGATGGTGGGTGATTCCTCTTCTATCATTTTAGGCCATACGAGAGGAACCATTTTAGTATCGTGATTAGTTTGATAAGTCAGTGGACCTAATGTAATAGTATTGACTAAAAAAATTTATGGGGGATGGAAATGGTATCGTTGGTGTCCATGGGATTATTTTGCATGGATGAAGAAGGTGGTTCTAATTCTATAACATCTTGGGATGCGGCATGTGTGAATGATTTAGAAGTTGGTCTTTCATATTCTAATCCATATTTTCATGTGATTTGAGGAATGTTGGATGATTAGATCATGGATTCCATGTTAATAATGAGTGAATCCAAATACTTTCCAAGCATATCGGTGAAGGTACATTTACACAAAGACTTGGTTATATAATAATTTTACGCTTAATATGAATGACATGACATGATATTTATAAGTAGGCTATAAAGAGGGGCGGTCAATCCCTTTGTAGATGATATTCATTTTTAGATGTGAGGGACCATAAGATATGATTTCTCTAATGTTAGGTTTTAAGCGGGGTTTTTATCATTCTTCCATATGTATTGGGCATGGGAAGTGAATTAAGCACAAGGACACGATAATCCCTCGGAATAGGCATTACATAAAATCATCAAAGTAAGAATGATCTGGTAGTTTGAATGATTAAATGGATGTGCTAGTATATGCCTCATCAAAATATATTGGGCTTGATTTTTGAACAAGTTTTTCATTTGGATGATACGTCATGTTACAAGCTTTGAAGGGATTAGGATCCACGATGGCTTCGTGAAGGTTTTACCCTCATTTTTGTACTTAAGACATCGATGGAGTGTTGAAGGGATACAACGTATAACATGTATCTAGGGTTGGCTTAATAATATGATATATTGAAACTCTCCTATACAATATAGAAGAGTTCAGAAAGAGTTTTGACACCAAATTTAAGAGGTAGAATAATTGTACCCAACATGGGAGTGATTTTATCATTATAGGCTAGAAGTAAAACTAGTTTTTGGGTGATAATGGTATTTTTAATGGAATTTGGCTGAAGGAAAATGACGATATGGTATTAATACTAGTGTCATTATCAATCATAACTCTTTTTATAACGACATCATTGATTTGGGTGGTGATGAAGAGGGAAATATCACAGTCTTTTGGCTGTAAATATAGTATTTTAGAAGTATCAAAGGAGAAAATAGTGGATGTTTTGAGGGTTCTTAATAATTTTGTGAAGAGTTGTGGATCGTTTGAAGGCATTGATATGTATTGGAGATCTTCAATATGGATTTTTGTGTGAGGGTGACGTCTGAACCAGCTCAAAAAGATACATCCTAAATGGAGCTTGGTGCATTTTCTTAATGAAAAACATTTGTACTATGGTGGTGGATTACGTAGAATAATTGGAAAGGATGGTTCTTGATGGGTTTCATTATTCCCTTTATTTAGTTAACTCTTTGTTGATGTCATATTCAAACCGGGGTGGTGTCCAAAGCTATATGAAACAAGAGATCTTAGTGATCTAGTAATTGACTGTAGGTATTTGTTTTCTTTTTTATATATTTTCTAGGGGATTTTCTCAATTTCTTGAGGATTTCTTGGCCAAACCCTTATTGAAATCAAACTATGAAAACTTGTTGGAAGTAAACACTCTCTGTAGAAATAAATTGCTGAAATAAACACACATTTTGCATAATGGAATAGATTTTTGTAAGTGAACACACGTTACATAAATAAAAAATCTTGCTTTATAAATAAACACACAATTTGATAATGTTGAAATTTGATTGCAAAGAAAGAAGAATATAATCTAGAACACCTGCAGGAACAAGTATATGAAAGATTTCAACTTGAGTAATCAAAAGCATTTATAGAATTAATAGATCTATACTATTTTATTTTGAAATATAAATACCAATAAAATGAAAATCCTGGTTCTCGGAAGAGTGGGCCCTTCCTCCACATTGAAACAAGATTTGACAACTTAATATACTCTCAAAATAGAAATGGTTATTTTATTGATAAAATGTTCTGCATTACAAAAACATATTGTCTCTTTCTATCTATCTGTACCTTTATCTATGTATACATATATATCTCTCCATTCCTATCTACTATAGGTATGCATATATATACTTATTCCATAGGTGTATTTAGAGCCACAGTTGTCCTACCAATTCAGATAGAACCAAATTGTGCCCAAAATAGATATTGAATTGGATCATGGTTAGATGTACTTCTGTATGATAGTTATCCTTGGATCTGCGAGTATGAAGAATCAAAAATATTCCAATATGCTCATGATTGAAAGGATCATTGATTACTAAATCACCGAATGTTGTTGGAATAAAAAAGTTCTCATAGGTTCTGGAACTTTAGAGAAGTTCTGGAACTAAAGGAAATCATTCTAGATTTAACTGTGAGGGTTCTAGAGCTACATGCAGGAGTTCCAAAACTAAGTCTGAAAGTTCCAGAACTAAGTGATGGCGTTCCGGAACTAAGTTTGAAAGTTCCAGAACTAAGTGATAGATCTCATAACATCATAATGAAGTTTCAAACTAAGTCTGTAAGCTCTAGAATCGAGTCCTATTGAAACTAATGCTTCCAAAAACATGTTGAGCTTCATACTTTGTTCATTCGACTGATTGTGACCTTTTTATTACAAAATTGAATTTTCAAGGAACTTAGTTAGCAATTAAAGAGTTTTGAACGTTACAACTATAATCAACAAAATATGGAAAATTACATCCTAACTTATATTAGATCAAACAAAAGTCACAAAATGAAATCAATCTTGATAAAAAGGAGAGTAAAATAAGATAATTTATTGTAAATTAATGAGACATATTTAGGCCTCGTCATCTCCCCATACTTACTTGATTGTAAGACTTCTTACAAACTCTATTCTTCAAACCTCGGGTTGTGTATTCTGTATTCCAATTGACTATTTATGTCAAATGGTTGAAACTGAATATCCCCTTGTTTTAGTTCAAAACACTATCCCTTGATCCATTTTCTACTTTCCTCTTTCATTCCTCAAATTGAGTGGGATCTTGAGGTTCTATACTTTTCCATGGACACATGGGAGTGAGAAGAAGAAGGGGGCATTTTCTCATTCCCATCCATACGCCTGTGCTTTTCATTGATCTGAGGGATTAGTGTGCATAAATCTTTTACTCTTTCCAGACTCCAGATCAAATTTTTGGGAGATATTACTTCCCTTGTCCTCAAGGCAAATGTAATAAGCTCCCATCTTTTCAAAAATCCATCATAAATCTCCTCAAAATTTTCCTCCTCACAAAAGGTGAAGGAATCAATACTTTTCTAAACTAGCAAGATAATGTGTCTTAAACCATCTATCAAAGGCATGGGTTCTAAAATGTTTAACGAAAGTAGATGGTTTACCATATTGAGCCCTCATGTAGAGATCGGATGATCTAGCTTTCAATAGATGTTCGAATCCATTTCCTTCCATGCAATCTGATTTTGAAGAAAAAAATGCATTAAGTTGGCTTTCTCCCACATATAAATTGATCATGAAGCCCGTGTTATTTTCTAGCATAATATTACGAGAGATAGAATTCGTAAAGAATATTTTTCTACTTTACATCAAGGCTAAAGAATAGGATATCATGATATCATATTCATATTTTATTTCATGGGTAGGCCACATGTAATTATTGATATCTTCTAGTAAATGAATTGTTCTTCTAGAAACACGCTATATACAGGAGAAGGTATCCTGCATGCAAGAAATTTTTCACTCATTATGCAAACCATTTGTATTTTTACAAGACATTTAAATTTGTCTCCCTCTTCTTTGTAAAATTTTTCTTCCCATTCCTTTCTTGATTTATTTTTTTCCATATTTCTTCTCAAATCCTCATTGGATGTTTTGATTTCACTGAGTTCCCTGTAAGTATCATCCCATAACTTCTTGAGTGGCCAATAATTTAATTTAGTTTGTGCAAAGACTATTGACATAGTACTCTGTCTTCTAGAAATTTTACATTCTTCCTCTTTCTCCATCATCTGTCATTTAACTCTTGTTAATTCCTCAGTCCTATCTGTGAGCTAAGTTATTAGTTCCCTAATGAGCATCTCTCTATGTTCTAACTTGAGTTTGAGGAAGTTCAACTCCTCATCATTTTCTTTGATAATGAGTTCTCCTCTAGACAAAAATAGAGTCTGTCTAACCTGATGTTTCTCTTATTTCTTTTAAAGTTATTTGGGGTTAAGTATTCATCTTCTACTAAATGAAATTTCCCTTTCCATCTCCACAATGCCAACTCTTCTTCTTCATGTGATAGTGTTGTTGGTTCACCCAACTCTTGAAAAAATTGTTCCTCAAATCTCTCTTCTTTTTCCATCTCAGTTTGACTTGGTCTAGGAGGAGTCATGGCCATGCTGCCCAAAATATCAGCAAATTCTTTTTCCAACTTGTCATGTTCTTTCATCTCCTCTGGAATTTCTCTAGACCTCTTATGAATTCTTCTTCTTTAAGGAGCTTCAGTATGTTCAAAAGTAGGTTTCCTCCTAGAGATTCTTCTAATTTTCACTTCTTGCTCTTGCCTAGGTGAACTATCACTATCAGAGACAGATATTAGCTCTCATATAGCTACTGCAAAGGAAGGAGTTTCTTTTAAAGGTACAGTAGGTTCTGTAGCTTTAATTATTCTTCCATATCTTCTCCTTTTTGGTATAGTCTCCCCACCTATTTCCTTATTTTCCTCTGTAGGGGCACCAATTTCCAAATTAGTTGTAGGAGAAAAAAGAGTTTATATTAATCTCTGATAATATCATGGTTTTTCTTACACTTGCTAAGAAATTTCTCCCATATTTCTTCTCTATTTTTCTTTACAAGAAAATGGTGTTGGCACACCAAATGAACTAACCCATGATGTTTGATTGTTCCAACACCCCAGGAATACCTCTGGGCCATTGTATGAATGGATTCAAAAAGAAACCCTGAAAGGTTTACTATATATTCTAGTTTTGGAGCTCCATATCTAAGATGTATGAGCATCTTTAGGAATTTTCCTCCTACTGACCCAAATTGACCATCACAAGTTAAATACTTGACTATCCAAAATTTCAATCTATCAAAGGGTTTGGGAAAGCTGGCCCTTCTAACCCCTTTTATTATTTTCTTAGTGTTGTAAATATATTGGGGTTCTGTTTCCCTCTCTTGTAGCAGGGTTTCAACTAATTCTTTTAAGGTCCCTTTGATATGATTTAGGACATGCACAATTGGCACACCAAATATATAACTTATTTTTTTCATAGAAAAAGGAATTACAATATTTATAACCTTTGTTTTGGATTGTTATAAATTTATAATGAATTATCTTACCAATTCGTCATTATACTTTGAGAACTTTTTCAGGAATTCCAACCACACTACTGTTTAAAGAAATTTGCCACTTCTTCATCTACAATAAGTTGGGTATCATCCTCAGGTTCTGAATTATTTTTAATCCCCATGGTAAAGAGGGTGATTCAGATTCATTCTCCTTCAAATTATTTCTCTTCTGGATTGACTACAGAACTCTTTTCTTATCTACGGAACATATGGGTTTAGTTGTGGAACTTTTGTGCTTAGTTGCGGAACTGCTGTGTTTAGCTGTACAATGCAAATTTAATTCTTCTTCTTCTTCCTTTATTTTTTTCTACAACTTCTTCTTCACTTTGTTTATTCCACACAAATGATAGATCATTATAAACATGCCACCACTTTTGTTCCGACATCACCCTCATGATTACTCTCTTTTTATTATAATGTACAATATACGACTCATCATACTACTTTTAAATCAAATCCAATCACACATGTAAAATTTTAATCTAACCTTTAATAATGTAAAGACATAATTACCATATTTGATGATGTGATCCCTCAATCATGATGACTCATCATTCCTAAAAGTGAAACAAAAAGAAATAAAATGGTTAGAAAAGAAAACTAAAATTTCAAGGAAGTTCCTTTTATTTTTTATTAGTCATTTATTTGAGGAGATCAACCACCATTGTTGGTTTTAATTGATCTATGAGAGAAATTGTTTTCTTTTGGGGAAGAGAATGCAATTTACTTGGTTTTCATTCCTTTCCTTTTATTTTTTCTTCTCTTTTTTTTTTTTTTTTTTTAATTTTTTGGGGAAGAGAATGTCATTTCCTAGTTTTCATTCTCTTCCCTTTATTATGGATGTATCCATCTGATTATTTAATCATTTTGGAAGGATTAGGTTCTTCCATATGATCAAATTCTTTGTCTTCTTCAATCCACCTCAAGAATTCATCCTTAGTAGGAGGCTTCCTATAAATTTTTAGCCTATGTCCATTGACCAAAAGTGTTCTTCTACTGCCATCAATGGGAAGTAATTGAATAGAACCATTTTCAAAGATTTACTCAATCGATAGGGTCCCAACCATTTGGTTATCAACTTTCCCTTGAATTTTTGGTACTTAGAATCAAACAGTAATGCCCAATCTCATACCTTGAATTACCTCTTCTCGATATGTGTGTTATGTAATTGCTTTCTTTGATCTTGGATTATCTCTTTCTTTTAAATTTCTTCCATCCTTAACTCATCCAACTCATTGAGTTGAATAATTCTCTCCTTTTGTGTTGTATCCAACTCAATACCTTTTCTAGTTGTTGTCCTCAATGTTTGCAGTTCAAATTCAATAGATAGCAAGGGATTTTTCCCATAGACTAACTCATATGGTGAAAATCATGTTGTAGTCTTCTAAGTTGTATTGTAGGCCCAGGAGATGACTTCAGGTAGTCTCTTTTGCACGATTCATTTGTTTTGTAAGGATGTTTTCCAATTATTTTTTTGTTACTTCATCTTGTCCATTTTCTTTTGGGTGATAGGAGATGACTTCTTATGATTGATCTAATAATGCATTGTGAAGGCTTGGATCATATTAGACATGAATTGTGTCCCCTGATCTGAAACTATACTTCTTGGTGAGCCAAACTTTACAATAATTATATGCCAAAGGAAATAAGAAAATCCTTTAGTGGCACTTCTTAAAGCCTACACTTCTGCCCACTTTGTCACATAATCAGTACACACAAGAATGTACTCCTTTCCTTGTGAAGGAGGACTAAAGGGACCAACAAAATCCAACCCCATCTTTCAAATGGTTCAATCACCACTTGAGGTTGCAAAGGCATTTCATTGGTAAAATTTGGCTATCCCATCCTTTGACAAGGATCACACCGCTTGATATATCTCTTCACATCCTTGTACAAAGATGGACAATAATAGCTAGTGCCAAGTATCTTGTGAGTTTTTCTTTTCACTAAAAGTTTCCTCCACTTGGTTCATCATGACATGCCCTCAGTATGTCAAAGATTTCATCTTCTCTCACACACCTATGTAAAACCAAATCAGGACCACATTTAAACAACATTCCATTTAACCATTTAAATTGTGCACTGGTTTTGAAAAAAAAAATCATTTGTTTCTTAGTGAAAGAAGGAGGAAACTTCCATGTTGCAAGATAATTTTCCATATCAACAAACCATGGTGTATCAGCTGAAATAGAAAATAATTGTTCATCTAGAAAGTTGTCCTTAACTAGATCTTTCTCCCCTGTAGTGGTCAATCTTGACAAGAAATCAGCTACCACATTAGATTTCCCTGGATTATCTACTATGGTAATATCAAATTCTTTTAAAAGCAACAACCATCTAATTATCCTACCTCTAACCATTGGTTTGTTCATTAAGTACCTAATTGCTGAGTGATTTGTATGTACAAATGTTTTGTACCCTATGATATAATGTCTGAATTTATTAATTGCATAGATCACAACAAGAAATTCTTTTCACTTTGGTAGTGTAATTTATTTCGGTGGGAGTAAGATTTTCTTGAGGTAATAAATAATATACATCTTCCCTTATTCATCTTTCTTTCCCAAAACTAAACTAATGGAGTTATTTGAGGCATCTGTTTGAATGTGAAAGGGTTTTTCCCAATTAGGTCCTCTCAAGATTGGGGCAATGATTAATTTTTCTTTGATTTCCTCAAAATCATGCTTGACATATCTTTTCCCAAAGAAATTCATAGTCCTTGGTAAGAAAATTAAACATGGGGACACATATTTTACTAAAATCCTTGATAAATTGCCTATAGTATCAAGCATGCTCTAAAAATGACTTGATATATGTGGGGGTTTAAGGAATAGGTAAGTATGGAATAATTCTGATTTTGTTTTGGTTAACTTTGAATACCTCTTTTTGAAATGTGGTATCATAATACAATCCCCACATCAACCATCATCAAACACTTATCATGACTAAGAGATAGATGGTTTTGTTCACATCTTGTTAATACTTTGTATAAATTCCTCAAAGCATCATCAAGTGTGTCTCCATGAATAGTGAAATCATGCATGTATACCTCTACATAGTCATTTGTTAGGTCTGCAAAAATTGCTAATACAACTCTTTGGAAAGTTTTGGAGCATTACATAAACCAAATGGTAATACCACCGTAGGAAAAGGTAACCCATAGACATGTAAAGGTATTTTTTTCCTTATCCTCAACATCAACTCTGATTTGATTATATCAACTAAATCCATCCAGGAAGGAAAACTACTACTTACCTGCAAGGTTGTTTAGGACTTGATCTATGAATGGTAAGGGAAAATAATCTCTCAGTGTGGATTTGTTTAGTTCCCTATAGTAAACAAAAATTCTCAATTTTTCATTCTTTAGGAACAATTACAAGAGGAGACACCCACCGACTATTCAAGATAGGGTAGATAAAACCTACTTGTAATAGTTTTTTTAATTTCTTTTTTGACTATATCTCTTAAGGCTAGATTAATCCTTCTCTAAGGTTGCCTAGCTAGTCTAATATCTTCAGTATAGATGTGATGAGTGAAAATACTTGGATGGATTCCTTTCATATCTTTTTATTCGCAAGAAAATATCTAGTATGATTTTTCAAAACATCAAACAATTTAGCTTCTTCATCATTCTTCAACCAGCTATTTATGTTCAAAATCTTACCCGATCAATCTCAACATGTTTGGTTCAAACGTGTGATGAACTAATTTGTTGAAAGGGTTCCATTGAGGTATTTAGTGGACTGTATGTGGTAACAACATATGATATGTAAGAACATCTCCAAAATTTCCTTGAGACAGAATATTGGAAAAAGGGCAATAGGCGAGAAGTTATGACACTTATCTTGTTGTAGTTCAAAATCCTCTTCACTTCTACTTTTCCGAGAATTCTTCACCATTTCTTGATATCTTAGAAACTGAAGCATATAATTCTTTCTCCCCCCAAGAGAAATCTCATTCCTCCAGAGTGAAATTATGTACAGTCATAGGGAATTGCTATTGGTGTGGTTCCAGAACTAAATGTGATGGTTCCCGAACTAAATTTGATGATTACGGGGAGTGCTCAGGGTTCCGAACTAAGTTCGTAGGTTCCGGAACTATTCCCGATTTCTCCAAGGACAATTGGTATTCATTCAATGGTTGATTAATCATATCTTCTACCTCACGTACGTGCTCCTGTAACGTGATCATGGCCAAATAAGACATGTTTTTATTATTATTATTAGGAGCATCAACCCACAATTGTTATTGATTATCAATAGAACGTTGTGCAAAAGGATATAAGGATATTTTCTTAGAATTCTTACCATTTGATATAGTCATCTCACCTAATGTGCAATCAACTAAAGTAGCAACTGTAGCTAATCATGAGTCACTTTCCAAAATAATGGGATAACCAAGTGTTTTACCTTTTGGATACAATATAAGGAAATCAACTGGATACTCCCATGACTCCACCATAACTTGCTACATCTTTGATAACTCCTTCTAGTTTTGCTCTGATTGATCTGCCATCTATAACATGGTGTTAGTAGTTTGTACACTGTTAATGGTAATGTTTTCAAATTGTCCACTTTGTCATTACATTTATAACCGCTCCCAAATCAACCAAAACATTATGTGTATTTTTATTCCCTATAGAGACGAAATAACGGGACTTTCAAGATCTCCGTATTTAAGAAGCAAAATTTTTCCTACTAATAAATCAACAAGTTTCCCATCTACCTTAATAGTCTGGGGTATTGCTTCTTCCTTGAGGTCTTTTTAAACATAGTATTTTTATTAACTTGTTCAATTATAGAATGTCCTTAATTTCTTGTAACAATGGTATTTCAATATTCAATCTCCTTAGTTCTGTACAAACTCATATTCCTTAGTTTACATTGCTTCCTCAAATCTCTTTGGAAATGGAGTCTCGGTAGTGTTGCTATCGGCTCATTTTATTTTTCTTTTTCATCCTTCTTGGGAACAACCGTACTGGGGGTTTCAATTTATTCTATCATCTCATTGATTATAACGGGTGGACTATTATTTTTTCAAATCTAGTTTGAATATCCTTACAATCCATGGCATTCGAGATCAACTAATTTTTCTAGTTTTGTTCCATAAACAGGATTTGTTTGTTTATTTCTTGGGTTTGCTACTAGTTGTGTTGGTATTTGGTATTGGACCACATTTTCATTTTGTGAATTTTTTGTTGGGGAACCCATTATGGCTTGTTGATTTTATTGGGCTATGTCCTTCCTTAAACATAATTGTTAAGGATCCGCCTAGGTTATGACCAAGCATTCGGGTTTCATTGTCCAGGACCTTGGTTATTGGTATCATTGGGCATACCAAGATTGACCTACCCAATCCTTAGGATTCCATGTTGGTTGAAGTGCCCAAGGTGGTTGTCCCCAATTTTTTGGCACTGTCTGAGCTTCCCATAACATCATCCAGGGGTTAGGAACTGACCTATGCATGAACTACTCTTGGCTAGGTTGTCTTTGGTAAAACTTTACTTCTTTTGATGTGGATGGAATCTTGCTTTGTTTAAGCTGATTTTTAATAAATGGAAGAAGATAACATACATTACTCTCATGTTCCCTAGATTCACATCTAAGACACATTTCTATCTTATCCAGGGGACAATCTCTTATTGCAAGCTTCTTCCTACATCTAGTACAATACATAGCTAATGGTTCGGTTTTAGCATTTTCTTTAGCTTGCAATCCATCCATGGCAGAGGTTAATTGAACTAAAATGTTTGTTTTGAAATTTTCCAATTCATCCATTAGTTTGTTCATATCCAAGTTTAAATTTTTAACTATTTTTCCTTTTCTAGGTCCATCCCTTATTCTGAATAGATTCTACGAATGTATTTAGTATCATTCATTCTTATTTGATCAATATTTCCACCTCCCATCAAATTAAGTGCCTCCCTTGATTCATCATCCAGGACCTTTAAGAAAAATGGTTTTTTTAACTCCTCTTGCAGTACAAATCCTCATCTTTTTCTCATAAATAGGAATCTATCTAAATAATCTTCCATATTCTCATCCTCCTCCTACTTGATTTTGAAAAATTCTTCCCTCCTATTCCTCCCTCTATAGTAATATTGATACTTGTCTCTGAAGAAAGCTTCCATTTTTCCCAAGTGGTAATACAACTAGATGTTAATCCGATAAACCACCTCATTTATACATCCTTTAGGGTATATGGAAACAACTTGAGTTTCGATTGTCTATTTTGTAATCATAAGTTTGACATAGTACTTTAAGTTCAAACAAAAATTGGTCGGGGTCTTCGATGACATCCCTCTAATCATGGATAAATGTGCAAGTGAAATATTTTTCATAGGTGTATCATCATCATCTAATTGAATTGGATACATGAAGGTCCTATCAGGTTCTCTTTCATCTTCTCATGCCATTTCTATAGTACCTTCTATAATTTTCTCCCAATCAATATGTTATGTGATTTGGTTTGGGGAAGGTGAAAACTCAAGAGTATGAGGTTGAATACTCAATTGTGAATCAAAACTTTCTCTAAAAGGGTCTTGGGATATGATATTTTTTCTAAAGGTTCTACTTCCTTCTGGTGAGTCATCTAAGAATTCCAAAGGTGGAAATTTTTCTTCGTGCCTAACAGGGGACAATGGTGCTTCTAATTCTTGATCAACTTTATTATTTGATCGAGAAGACGATAATTCTTGTTTAGATATTTTTGGGAGGAATTGACTCTTAGATTCTCTTGGTCTACTCATAAATTTTATGATGACGTAGGGAAGATCCTATAATTACTAGATGTATGATTTTTGCTCTTGTTGACACCTAATTAGATAATTCTAACTATTGAGTCCTTGCAATGGTGCCAAAAATGATGTGTGTCATTATTCCCTTCATTTAATCAACTCTTTGTTGATGTCATATTCAAACCAAGGGTGGTGTCCGAAGCTATATGACACAAGATATATTAGTGGTATAGTAATTGACTATAGGTATTTATTTTCTTTTTTTAATATATTTTCTAGGGGATTTTCTCAATGTCTTGAGGATTTCTTAGCCAAAAACTAATTGAAATCAAACTATGAAAACTTGCTTTGAAGTAAACGCTCTGCAAAAATAAATTGCTAGAAATAAACACACATTTTGCATAATGGAATAGATGTACATGTAAGTAAACACACGTTACAAAAATAAACACACTTGCTTTGTAAATAAACACATAATTTGGAATGCTGAAAGTTGATTGCAAAGAAAGAAGAATCTAATCTAGAACACCTGTAGGAACAAGTATACAACAAATTTCAACTTGATTAATCAAAAACATTTACAAAATTAATAGATCTATACTATTTGCTCTAGAAATATAAATACCAATAAAATGAAGATCCTGGTTCTTGGAGCAGGTGGGCCCTTGCTCCACCTTGAAATAGGATTTGACAACTTAATATACTCTCAAAACAGAAATGGCTATTTTATTGATAAAATGTTTTGCATTACAAAAACATATTGTCTATTTCTATCTCTATGTACCTTTATCTATGTATACATGTATATCTCTCCATTCCTATCTATCTACAGTGCTGTATATATACTTCTTCCACATGTGTATTTATAGCCATAGCTATGCTACCAATTTAGATAGAAGCCGAATCGTGCCAAAAATAGATGTTGAATTGATTCATGGCTGGACCTACTATTGTATGATAGCTATCCCTAGATCTGTGAGTATGAAGAATAAAAAATATTCCAATATGCTCCTGATTGAAAGGATCATTGATTTCTAAATCACCGGATGTTGTTGGAATAAATAAATTCTCATAGATTCTCGGAACTTTAGAGAAGTTCCTAAACCAAGAAATTGTTCTAGATCATTGTGAGGGTTCAGAAGCTACATGCAGAATTCTGAAACTAAGTCCAAAAGTTACAAAATAAAGTGATGGAGTTTTAGAACTAAGTTTGAAAGTTACGGAACTAAAAGATAGAAACTCATAAGCTGCGTAATGAAGTTACGGAACTAAGTCTGGAAGTTAAGAAAAATGAGTCATATTGAAACTAATGCTTCCAAAAACATGCGACCACTTTGTACTTTGTTCTTTTGACTAATTGTGACTTTTTTACTACAAAAATTTTTTCCAAGGCACTTAGCTAGGATTTACTGAGTTTTTAAATGTTAGAACTGCAATCAACAAAATATGGACAATTACATCCTAACTTATATTAGATCAAACAAAAGTCAAAAATGTAATCAATCTTGATAAAAAGGAGAGTAAAATAAGATCATTTATTGTAAATTAACGAGACATATTCGGCCTCATCGATTACTTTATCTTTGGTGGTCGAGTGTTTTATAAGATGATTCGGGAGCAAGAGGAAAAAAATCCTTGGATTTGTTTTTTACGAAGGGTTAGGTTCATGTGTATGTGCTCGAGTGGTAATACACACTTTGCATCAATTTTATGAGGATGGGTCTTGCTAAAATACTCCTTAGCAGATGTATATGATGATGTAGTTATAGTGGATGTGGGTGTCATACAAGACATTTTTAATTTTTGTGAATCCAAAGGAAGGAGACATTTATCTATAAGGTTTTTATGGTAGTATGGATAGCTTTACAATCTTACGTGGAGTGTCATAGTGTATGATGATAATCACAAAAGGATTTGAAGTTATACCGGAGAGCTTCTAACCTCGTGAGTTGGATAGCTTAAGAGGAGGAAATGTTATGAGTGACTATTGAAAAAGCTTCTCAAGCGTATATGCATAGTATATTTTTAAAATGGATGTTGAAGGAAGAAATGTTTCATTTGGTTTTTCGGATATGGGAGATGTTATTTTGGTATAAATTCTTTGGTCATGTGTTGAGGGATGGTTTTGAATGTATAACGGTGATAGGTAATTTAGACAATTGATGTGGCCCCAAGATGGAAGGAAGGGATTTTGATTTTTTTGCTAAGGAAGTAGGATGGTCTTGGGATATGATTGCAACTTTCTTTGATAGATGGATGTGTGTGATGGTATTCTGAGGGATACATATGTGATGTTGGGCTAAAAATTCATCATACGATCTTTTCACAATTTTTAGAATGGGTTTCTTTTGTGAATATTTTTAAGAGCTTACAGAGATAGATTTGATGAGGATGAAGAAAATTCAAATTAACGAGATTTTTTTCAATGATAGGTTACGAGGGTGATACTAATTTTATGTCGATATCTCTATAGTGGAACTACTAGAATACATTTTCATGTGAATTTCGTGATTGGGGTTATGTATGTCATAAGTGGTTTCTCATTAACTGTGTTTATGGTATGATGGGCCTAAATATGATTGGTTTGTGGTCAACTAGTTGATGGAGAGTGGTTAGGAAATGGTTATTTAAAGTCTTTCGAGGTTCTTATTTTGAGGTACATTAGGATTTCCTAAATTTTAATCACCTTTGTTGATCAGATCTTGGAAAACATTTTGCAATGAGTGATACCTTTCCATGTTGTTACCTTTCACCTATGGTATTTATAGTAATCATCATCTTGGTGTGAAGAGGGTTTTGAAAATAATATATCAATAGGGTGGATAGGTGGAAGAGTGATCATGTTAGCAGCCATGAGTTTATCAAAAATTATGCTATATGATTCACTTATAGGAGTGTAGATACCTTGAGGACAAGAGTTTTTATGGTCAATAATTCCTTGGGAGTGGATTCAAGGATTCTTTGCATTGGTGATGATTTGGATTTTTCATGGTTAGAGGATGGTTTGGATGAAAATTCATATTTTGGTTTCTTTTTTATAAGTTTGAATCCATCTTCCTCAAGTACATGGAGTTCAATTTTATGGTCCATTGTAAATTCTTCATCAAAATCTTAAAGGATTGGATTTTAAGTGTGGATGAGATATGTTTAGTGCGGGAATGAGAAAATAATTACATTAGCTCCATTTATGGGAGGGAAAATGACAGGTTGATTGATAATACCCCTCCAATGGCTGAAAAAGTTTGCAATGAACTTGTCTTTGAATTTTTGATTGCATATAGATCAGTGATGGTGATTTTATGGGAGATATTTATTAATAAGTGTTTGAGGAAGAGTTGATAAAATGAGAAGATAAAATACTACGGTATGATTTTATACCATTCTAAAGCATGACTGCTTGGGACATGGGGAA
This sequence comes from Taxus wallichiana var. yunnanensis, assembly GCA_018340775.1. NCBI lineage: Eukaryota > Viridiplantae > Streptophyta > Pinopsida > Cupressales > Taxaceae > Taxus > Taxus wallichiana. The sequence goes on from CM031236.1 coordinate 266,435,416, forward strand.
AGTTTGTAACATTAAGTCCTAATCATGAGCTATGAGGTAACAAGCATGATGGAAGGACCAAATGTGTTGTTGAGGGTCATCTTTGCTGTAAAAGTTGAGGAGCTTAAGAAGTTCCCAGTGAGGAGGATAGGATTTATACGATGTGGATGGATGAATAAGATCATTACATATTTGTTTGTATTATAATGTATTCTTAGGACCTATAAAAGTAGCATCAAAGATAGATATTTTGTTCATTAAATCTTGGAGAACATCAGCTTATGGTTGTTGTTGTGTATTGGATGAGGATGAACCAGGTTGATTGTATGAGAATTGGTTAGTTTGTTGATATGGTTGATATTGTGAGACAATATTATGTTGGAAAGGAATATTTTGCTGATAAGGGGTGCTTAAGGGAATGTTATAAAGATGTTGTGAAGCTACGAGGATGAGATGGTTGAATGTATTGATATTGGAAAGGCATGGAAGTGTTAAGGAGGGGTTGTGATTATTTTGGTATATGTATAAAGGGAATATATGTGTGGATAAAAGGTTGTGACTATTATGGAATAGGATAGAAGTGGGTGGAGGAATAGATGAGTGGTTAGGATTGTTGGGGTATGTACTAAAAGGGGATAGAGTTTTGATTGAAGGGTTCGATTATTTTGGCATATATTGAGAGGAAGTGGGGATATTGGATGATTATTGTGAGGATTGGAACATAATAGAAATAGATTTGGTATTAATAGTTGGGGTTGATGTTGGGATGGTAATAACTACATTTTGAACAATAGATGTAGGTTGTTGAGACAGTAGGATGAGTTACTGATGAAGGGAGTTTGGATGGTAGGGAGATTAAAGAAGTCAATGTGGATGAGGATGGATTAGTATTGTTTTGGGATGATGTAAATCCAGATGAGAGGTCTGTTGAGGATGTGGATTGCTAATTATTTTTATCCTATGAGGAAGATACATTAAAATCAAAATAAATGATGGGGGCCAAAGACACAACATTTGGATGTTTGCGATTGACTACTAGATTAATAAGGATGTATCTTTTGAATGATAGGTTCATGATTAGGATTGATAAGATGGGAGTAAGCACATTAGGGGTCGAGATACATAAGTTTTTGGTTCATGCGTGGATGGTTAGACGTGAAAACCCTAGGAAACAATATATGAATTAAGAGAAATGGGGTTTGAATCTAAGATTTCAGAAAAGACAAGGTCCCCACTATCAAAGAAACATGGTTTGAAGGGATTAGGTGTTTTGGATGTGGCTAATTGGGTACTAGGGTAATGTGGTATTTCTTGATCTTCTAATCGGGGTGACAAGGATGCTTGTCATTGTTCTAACATGTGTGAGGCATCCTCGATGTAGGTTTAAATATTTTTGGAATGTTGGAGATGGGATTGTTATCTTGTAGTAACCATGAAAGAAAAAAATCACCTAGTGAAATGAAATTTAATCTAGATTATGATTTACAAACATCAAACAATTCACACATAATTTTTTTAATTATCTCGATTACTTAGAAAAGTGAAATGTGAAAAATGGTTGATAGGGTTCTAAGAAAGGGAAATCTAAGGATGGTTTCAAGTGATGTTTATGACTGGAGTCCTTTATATACCCAAAGGTACGTGAGGCCCGAATATGTGTTGGTATTTCTACGAGGCCTACTATTGCGCCTACCCCCTCACTTCATAGTCCCATAGCGATAAGGATTCGGGTGCTTATCTAATATAATGAAAACCAGATTGATTCTACTCAACCAAAACACTGATTTAAATTCTCTTTTTTAATCAAATCTAAGTAGTTCCACCTTGGTAGGAATGGTGTAATGAAAATTTGTGTTTTAAGTGATTTGGTTGTGTGTGGGGGAAGTTAAGTGAATGCAATCTCTTAACCTCCTAATTAAACTATGTGATCAAAAAGGAGGAGTAGTTCATTTTAATACTAAAAGAAAGATTGATTTTGATGATTAAAATAGGAAAGGATGCAATCTTGTGAAATAAAGAGAAAAGATAAAGATGCACCTATAAAACGTTTCCTTTTTAAAACTTTTAAATTTTCTATTTTAAATATATTATTTTTTTAGCACATCTATAGTGTAGAAAATAATATCCCTAGATATAAATCTGCAAGGGTTAGATGAAAATAGAAGACGAGAAAAGTAAAAATGGATGTTAGAGGCTAACCAACTAAGTAATCAAAAATAATCTACAGAGATCACTGACGATTCACAAGGATCGCTAGTGATTTGACTCGATCTTTAGTGATTGTAAATAAGAGAACCTAGTGATGAAATTAATTAATTTGAAATGAAATAAAATGGACAAGGGTCCCACCGGGCATGCCAAAATGTACCAGAGAGTTTTAATTTCCAACTTTAGCTTAATGAAGTGAAATAACAAGAAAAAAATGGCATCAGAAGATAGAGGGGTTTACTGATACCCGCGATGATGGATGGTGATGTTGATGAATAAAGATCCTTCTTATTTTGTTGGTCTGAAGAAACTTGTAGTTCAAATACAATAAACAAAATAGATAAGATAAATTAGTGAATGAGCTACTCCAAAAAGGCCGATTCTAGGAATCCAAAGGGAATTCCATGGAGGATGTCAACTGGATTTATAAAAATTAAGTAGATTGATAAAGATAATGATAAATATATGTAATAGACAATTATAGATGGATAATAGATGATAATATTTAGAAATAAAGGTTGAAGGGTACATCCTATGTTGCTTTGAAGGTGTCCCAAGAAAGGGTGGATTCAATCTGAACATACTCAAGGTAGTATTACCAAAAGTCTTGGTCTCTTTCTTGATCTCATGGAGGAGTTCAAAATAATCTTTGATATCTTATTCATCAATAGAAAATTGTATTGTTCCCATAAGAAGGGTTGTTGAACTACAGAAGGTTATATATGTTTGCAATTCAATGAGAATGTCCACAAAATTGATAAATTTTGAGATTAAACTGATGAATTAACAAAGAAATGTGAACTTCAGGGACCATTGGCAATTCAAGGTGAATTGTTGGTGATTTACATAATTGCCAACAATTACTTTGTGAAAATTGATAGTTTTAATAAAATGAGAACTAAGGCTGAAAAACAATGTGTTTTGATAAATTTATTATGTTTAGACAAGGTGTAAATAATGAAATGAGATTAAAAAAAACCTTTAATTGATAAAACACACTGAGAGATGTCTCCAAATTTCTAACGAGAGTCTATGGAATTCATAGAGCGATCATTGGATTTCATGAGAGATGATAAATTAAAAGGCTATAAAAATAATGTGTTTAGGAGAGCTTGGAATCAATGTAGAACCTTCATGATCTCTTTAAATGGCTTCTTTAGGGGAAAAAAATAAAGTGTGAGAATGAGAAAAAGGTTTACAAGATCCACAGGAAAGGAGCAAAAACTCCTATTTATAATTGCTAGTGATTGGTTAGGACCGCCGGCGATCCGGGTTTTCGAGGAAAATATTTGAGAAGTCGTTAAAACCACTTCTAACCAAGGTTTTTGGTTAAATTATGAGGGAAATGGCTAGGGGAGGTTATGGATGTGTTGTGGAGGTTAAGATGTGGGGATAAAAATGGTTTAAGTAATTTTAAAATGGTTCGGGTAGATTTAAAGTGGTTTGGTGGTTTAGGTTGTGTAAATTGTAATTTTATGAGAGTGTAAAATTTTATTTACAGATTTGGGGAAGGGTGACTTAGGATAATGATTTTTAGATAGGATTTAGATTAAATAAAGTTTTTCTAATATGAAGTAGGTAGGTTGATGAAAACCCGATGTCTACACATATCATTAAAAATTTTCACTTGCATTTACAACACAAAGGTTTTAGAATAACTTACAAAATGTAGTTGCAGAGGTCTAAAAGCATGGGAAATGTAAAAATCTAAAGCAAGGATCTCTATCCCATAAAGGAGAACCCCCTTTTGTGCCAAATAACCTACATTTATAGAAGAATGTAATAATAGAGAAAAAGTGGAAAAAGTGAATTTAACTAAGAAATGAATGGAATTCCCCACCAAGGATCGTGTGCCACCATTTCTTGCAGCTTTTAATCCTAGGAATACTTTTTCTTACTTACACATGCCATCAAAATTTGTAGACACAATTTTGGAACCATTAAACATTAAATCTTGGTTGATGGGATGGCTAGGCGCCTCAGGCTTTTCTAGAACTCGCATTTTTCTCCTTTCATTCCCATGTTTACATTTTCTCCCTCCAAACAACATCAAATAATGTGTTTTCTTATGAAAAACGTTTTCCTAGAAGATACAGTTTTAATGCCACCGGTTTTGTGTAATTTGGACATACGCCCCAAAATATATGGCCAAAACATTATTTCCTCTTTGTACCAAGGATTTACCATTTTCTCTTAAAACCCGTAGAGGAATTTTGTGTTTTATTAGATTAGTGGAAATTATCCCTTTCAAGTGGAATTTTAAGATTTTTGGGATTTCTAACGTTCGACATATTTTCATTGAATGATCCGTGGATTTTTAATTTGAACTTTTCCGCTAATTGAGAAACCTCAGAGACGTTAACTCCTGCGTCGCGTAAAACTCATACCTTCCTCCTCCGCAAGCCATGGAGGCCTAACTTTTATTTTTGGCCTTTGTATAGTTCCTACAACCTCTATTCCATGGTGTTTAAAACTGACACTCCTTACCTTTCTTCCGTAGGTTTTAGAAAACCCATGGAGCACTTTGTATGCTTAAAGAAACCAGCGAAACACTAGGATGGTGTTCCGACTTCTTACTTTCACTAACCTTGCATCATGGCATCCAAGGAATAATACCCATGTTTTTTTTTTTTGATTTGGACAACTTATATGTAGAGATAGATCACTTGTAATAAATCCAAAAGGTTAGTTTGATCAAAATCTCCAAAATCAATGTTTTACATGCAAAAATACTCACTTTCTCGAGCTTAAACCACTCCTTTCTTAAGCCAAATTTTGACCTTAAACCAATTTTGGGATTTAATTCTTCTTAGAATCTATTAGTATACCTCACACAATGCTAATCCAATATTTAACTTGATACAATGCAAAATAAATCATTAACTAACATTGTTTTAGCCAAAATTGTCTTCTTAAGCTTTTCAAGAGCATTCCACTTTGGTGATTTCATGGTTAGATAAATCTACTACAACCTAGAAAAAACCAACTACATTTCCAAACACCCATCATCCTCCTTGAGGTGTGTCCAAAATTTGGTCTTTCAACTCTAAGTCTAGGCCTTTTTCTAGAAACGACTTCTCATACTCCAAATTTGCTCTTACTAAATTTCACGTGAGGATGTTTTTAAGCATAACCTTAGTTAAAAAAATAAAATTTACAAAAAAATCAGCAATCTAGATACCCATTTGGGGCTTCCTTCTCTTTACAAAATTCCACTATGACTTCCTTTAAAGACTTCCTTCAAATTCACTATTTTAGACCTCCAAATAGGTCTTAAAGGCTTTCTACGAGGTTGTAGGCACTCTGTTACAAATTTCTTGAGATTGGGAACTTGTTAAGAGTAAAAAATTATTTAATCTATATTATAACACTGTAAATATGCTTTCTTGTCAATTTGATAACTTAATTTATTTTTGCAACCATGCATGAGAAAACTACTTCCAAACCCTAAGTCTTAAACCTCCTTCTACATGTTTGTGGGATGAATGTTATCAATTATACTTATTAGGGACATGATCCAATTTTTAAAAAATGAATTTATGAACTATGAATTTATTTACATCATATGTACCAAATCTTGTTCATTGAAGTTTATTTATAATCTTCCAACACATTATTTAGTCTTAAACCCTAGGGGGTTTGACAATGACTCATGTGTCCAAAAGGGCTCAAACCTACAACCAGATGTTCATACTTTCTTTCAAAACCCCTAATCATTGTTCACAGTGTCTGTATTCACTTGATTAATCTTTTCAAATTGACAGAAGGTTAAATACTTCCCACAATTGCTCATTCAACCCAAAACCTCGTGCTCTATCTCCAAAAATAGGGTATACTCAATTGTTAAGGGTTGCAAAAAAATAATGACTAATCCAACCTCATTCACAGGTCTTCTAAAAGTATATGCATTCATTTTATACTTTCATCAAGCCTATTTCCTCTCCTCTGGATCAATAATACTTTTCAAAGTGTTCTTATTGCATGGATTAGACTGAAACATAGTTTACCTTTAACACTCCTCACTTTGCCAAGGCATTCACCTCAAACAAGAAAGAAAAGACTATATTGTTAAAATACTAAAAATAATGTGATTTCTTACAATAAAATGTAATTTCCTTATCATTATGATGCACAAGAATTGATATCTTACCAATAATCATACACATATCCAAGTGCTAGCACAAAATTGTTAACAAGATTTGTCTCCAACATTCTTCGAGCTCCTATTCTTTTCATCTCTTGATCATTCGAATGATGATCAAATCAATCACAAGTAAGGATTAAATATTCTCTCTCTCCTCTCTAACCAAACCTATGTCTCATAAGACCTCTTCTAGTTACATGTTTGCATTTATTGTAACATCAAAAGACCCAAGTTTAGTATAGAAATTTAAAATCTAAGAACTAGATCATAGATATGACTTGACTAAGACTTATATACATCAATAGTACCTTTCTACACCTTAACATGTGCTTGGTTTCTCCAAGATCACCTCCAAACACCAAATACAATTCAAGATTTCCCTTAAATTTAAAATTTGTACTTTTGGAGGGAAGTGCCTATTTCAAATTTGTGAAGGAAAAGACACAAACTAACACACCTAGATGACTCAAAATGGCCTCAATAACCTATAAACACATGAATGATGGAATCCATATTTATATGATTGGAGTGATGATCCTACATCATAATCCTAAGGGAAAGAGAAAGTTTCCCCATAACTTGTGTTCTACAAGTTTATATTTTTCTTTTTCCTTCTCTTATAGTTGATAATGATCTTATTGAAGTGAATTTTGACTAAATTACATGCCTTCCATGTCTTCATCAACTCCAAAATACTTATTATCCCTTATATTAATCATGTGTTTGACCAAAAAAGTAGTTTTGAAAATGATTTGAGTCTTCTTCACCTTATATCTGAGAATATCCACTTGGTTCATGTTTATATGAGATGATTTTTCCTCACTTATAACAATTAGACTTCCCATATCATCTTCCGTTTATCTTCCTTAGTTTGTTTCCTCTTTAAGATTGCAAAGTATTAGTTTTTTTTTGCAAAAAACACCTTTTCTTGGTTATCCCTTTACTTTCTCAATTGCTAAACCTATATACATAGCACTTATAGAGGAATTTTCTTGAAAAAATGAATCTCTCTCTATGATTCATTAGTCTTATCATCATTTACATTTATGTGTTCTTCTAATTGAATGCGCACCTACTTTGGTTATTTTATGTAAACTCTATAATCCTACTCATAATAGTAACCCTCTCTCTCTCCTTATTTCGCCAACTCCCATTTACCTCTCTTTTCTAAAATTTCCTCCCTTTTACCTTGTACAATCATTTTCCATAGGCTTAGTGGAGTATTCTTATGTGATCCTCGGCCTAATTTCCACCCACAAATTTAGGTCAGTTTACATTAAATAAAGGAATCCTCCCCATATACAAAAAGGAGAGGCTTAGCCCTATGACAGTTGGCGAAAACCAACAATTTTCCCACATGACATTATTTCACCCACACCAGGATAATGGGATGTGGAAATATGGATACAAGAGAAGATGAACCATTGTACATAAGATGAAAACTTTGTTACAAGAATTCCTATAAAGAGAATCAGGTTAGAACACATATACAAATAAATTTATAAGATTTTCTAGTTTGAGCTCTTAAAACAACTATCTAAATCGCTATCTTGACTATAATATTACTATCTTAATTTTTAACGAAAAAAAAGTATGAATGGAGGGATGAGAAGATATAAAAATTTTAGAAAATGGATACTAAATGGACATGAGATGTGGACCATTATATGAAAACTATTATTAACAAGTACAACACTAAAATTATTATTTCTTAAATGTTCCTTTGATTCTTTAGGAGAATGTTTCATTTCTAGATTACAAGGTAAATTTATCAAACAACACTCTTTCTTGGTTAAAATTGTAGCCATGGAAAATGCCATGTAGCATTGGGTAGTCGAGTAGGTGCTAAATGTATGTAGTCCTAGAAGAAGGGCGATAAAGTGGAAAGGTCCACAATCAAAGTAGGCCCTTGATCGTCTAAGAATTATTAGAAAGAAAAAAAGATAAGAACACAATGAATAAAAAGAGAGGAGAGACAATGTAATATATGCGGGAGTTCCAGTTTTATAGTGGAGAAGGTAAAACTAACTACAAGTAGGAGTAGAGTAGGTAGAGTGACCATGGAAGAAGGAAATGAACCTCTTAAATAAATAAAAGAGAAAAGAAGAGGGAAACCAAAGCAATCGAGAGGGGCCACAAGAATACATTGAGATAATAGAAGTGATAAAGTGGGGCACATAAGGTGTTGTTGACCCTAAGGGTTGAACCGGAAAAGGATATACATGACCAAGAAAAGGAAAGAGGGGGTGAAGGATAGAGTATTAAATATAGTTAGTATTATATTTATGAGGTAGCTAGAACTTGACCTATAGGATCTATCTTACATAACATGGTATTACACAGACTTAGGAAAATCATTCCAAAATGAATAAATCATATAAGATCTACACATACTAATAAAATATTAAAGTGCCACTCTTCTAGGATATATGTCCCTTGATCTAGATAGTGAACTGATAACTTTGGTTTATTTGAAGTATTCTCAATGAAATAATCATACACGATCCACACAAAGCTAGTATATGATGACAAGTACCCATCTTCTAGGATATTTATCCCTTGATCCAAATATGGAAATGATAACTTGGTAATTTTTAATGATCGGGGGAATATATGAATTTTGAAAAAAATTGTGGGAGAATTTGAACCAACCATACACAACCTAAGTATCATTACCAACAGTTTCTATGGAGTTAAGTGTGGAATAAACTATGAGGGAAGTAGGCCATTCCTTGAGTTGAAATTATTTGTGTACACTCTCTCTGAGTGGAATTTTTGGATATAAAAATGTAATAACAAGTCAACATGGATATAATCCATAACTCTAAAATAATTTTGTATGTATATAGTTGGCATAAGAAAAAATATAGAATGTATATCTTCTCTACATTGAATATGATAAGCCTTTGAATATATGAGAAGGAGATGAAAGGACCGGTAACTCAAAAGTCATTGCATTTTGTATAAAAATACGTAATTCTATCTGAAATAAGGTTGATATTGGATCTTAATATAAATCACTTCAATATAGTTCCTTTTTTCCATCTCGTGTTTGTTGGGTTTTAAAATGGTACTTTTACAACACCATAGTCGAGGTACAACAAGTCCATCATCTTTATGGGAGAGGTTCCCTTATTGAAAGCAAGCAACAAATCTTATATACCATGGTAAAACTTTCATCTTAGGGCTAGACTTATTCCATATTGAAATGATTTTTTTACCAAAATAGCTTATCAATTTAAACGAATGGAATAATTGAAGAAACGAAAGAGTAGAATATAATAGTACTTTTAGGAAATATAGATAATAGAGTATAACCCTATACGTCTTGAGAAAGATTGATATAGAACAGAATCATTCACATCCATAGCATAATAAATCAATCCATAGACACAAAGGTGCATATTACAAAAGATAAATGATCCATAGATTTTAGGTAAGCGAGAAGAGACAATAGATGAAGATAGAAAGAAAGGGGAGATTCTTCACGTATTGATTGCTTTTGATTCTATTTACACTTTAAAAGTATCGAGAGTCCAACATTTTCAATGAGCCAAGATCTTACATTTATAAATGAAATGAAAAGGGGAAAAGAAGAGAAGGAAGAAAATCAGATTTGGAAGCTCAACCACCAACCATCAATGCCCCTGCAAATTTGCCTACAATCTGTCAAATCTAGTTCTACATGTCTTTGGCATGCTGAAGAAGTAAAGATGGCAAATTAAATCAGATCTAGGTATTTAAAGAAATCAAATCTTGTATAAATGGCTTGAAATAATTTTTCCATATTTTCACCCAAATCAAGATATCTAGTTAGTTCTCCATGTCTGTTTGGCGTGTTGGAGAAGGAAGGATGAAGATCAAATCAAATCTGATATGTTTGAAGTAATCAGATCACATATTAATGGCATGAAAGACATTTTCTAGATTTCCAACCATAAAATCCTATTAAAAACAATATTTTATGCTTCCATGGCATAGAGGAGACCAAAACCTTTCCAACAATATAAAATTTGTCAAATTTCGAGCACTGGAGTGAAATTTATGATCATTTGAATATTTGAATTAAATCCATAAAAAAATGGCAAAAATGCAATTTTCACAAAATGGATCCGCGTGCCCGAAATTGAAATTGTGCCTTTAGTGCAAAAGATGCAAAGTGTAAAGTTCCCACATGACCTATGCAAGCCCGTAACTTCATATTTGGTATAGTTTTGACACATGGCTTTACCTGAGTGGTAACAGAGTCATGGCTCACTTTATAATTTTACTTCTTTTGGGAACAAGGATCAAAATCTCAAAGTTCTCTGCCGACCCACCTCTCTAGCTTTGAATTTTCAATGTATATTCACTACCTGATTTTGGCGGGGTTGTGGCTCATTTTTAACTTTACTCCTTTTGGTAATTAAGCCAAAATTCCCAAAAGGCTCCAACGATCCACCTCCACGCTTTGACTTTTGATGCGGGCTCAACATTTGACTTTATCCCTTGGCATGAGCAGGGTCACTTTTGGATTTTCCTCTCGACATAGCTCCGAAGAGACATGTGGCTCCTTACATGGATTTTCTCTGTTTATTTTTATTTTTGCTAAGTCCCTTTTATTTGGCAGGGCCATATGTCTAACCCTGGACACATGGAGGTTTCTGCTCATTTGGAGAATCTATTTGGACTTGACCTTCGGAGGTGAACTGATTAGACACATGGAGAGATGGGACATGTTTGGGACTCTGCTTTTGGATTTTCTCCCCGAAATAGTGTCAAAGGGACATGTGGGGCATTCCACTAGTTCTCCTTTCCTTAGCTGATTCAATAGGCCGACTCTGTCCCTTTTTCGACCACGACCATGTGGAGGGCCTGCACATGTTTAGGGTTTCTGTGTTTGTGCACCATAACAAAAGTGCATCGAAGAGACACATCACACCTTTTGTGGTCCTTCTATACTTAGTCAGTTTAGGTCAACTAGGATCCTTCGGGGCCACCGAGCAAATTTAACACTTTTGTAAAAATAACAAAAAATGATAAGTTTAAAAAATAAACCACCACACCATGTCCAATTAAATATTTCCACGTACTCATGGATTCCAGAAAAGAAATTAATAGGGAAGATACACCCATCATTCACGACTGTGGAAAAATATAGAGAGGAAAAATCCACCATTTACGCTTGAATAACAAATTGCTCCTTGTGGAAAGAAGAATTGTAAACAATACAAGGCTCGATGTGATCCACACCATAAAGAAAGGATTTGAAAATTTCATTCCAATGAGGGAAACAATTTTCAAGCATCCAGACGGGAAGACAAAAATTTTATCAAAACATGTAGAATACAATATTTTAACAAGGCGAGATTGCAAATGAGCACCAATTTCTTCAAAGCACAATTTTTTTCTATCTCTCCAGACTTCTCACTCTGCTCAAACATCTCTCAAAGGCACCAACTCAAAATTTTTGAAAGCTTGACTTGAAAAAATGAGGGGGATTTTGAGGGTGACAACAAAGCTCTTTCTGGGGATGACTTGGCTTGGATAGAGGAACAAGGCAAGATCAAGAACTCAAGAAAAACTCTGGGAAAGTAGACTAGTGCCTTATCCATTGGGAAAATAGAGTCAAATTTAAAACCAATATAGAATACATTACACACAAAGGGAAAAAAACCAAAAGGAAAAACAAACAAAACACCGCACATAGTATATACAAAAGGACTGCCTAATCACCTAGGACTTGAACAACTTCAAATACTACCCACTATAAGGAAGTGGGAGAGAGGATCCATCCATATAATCCAAGTAGAAATAATTTTCTCCAGCAAAGTGTCTAATTTTGAAAGGACCAAGCCAAAGAGAATCAAACTTACCATGGCTTCCTTGAGGTTCATGTCTTTTGTCCCATAGCAGAACAATGTCTCCCACTTGAAAATCTCTGGGCCTAGCCTTCTTATCAAACAAATATTTCACCTTCAGTTGATGAGTTGAGATCCTATCAAAAACTTGCATCATGTCTTCATCCAACTTCTAAAGATACATGATCCTCTTATCCAAGGAACTGGTGAAACTTGTATCTTTAATAGCCTTCATTAAGTGTAAGGCTGGTAATTCCACTATTACTGGCAGCTAAGCTTCAACACCATACACCACTTAGAATGGAGACATCCCAATTGCTCTTTTGGGTGTAATTCTATCTACCCAGAGAGCATCATAGAGATTCTTGTGCCAATTCCTTTGAGAGTCATTGAAAAGCTTCCAAACGATGGTTACTAGATTCTTATTTGTTGATTCTACTTGTCCATTCCCTTGAGGATAATAATCTAAAGAATGAGCAAGGGAAATTCCATAGCCATAATAGAAATCCATCATCTTAGAAGAAGAAAAATTGGAAGCATTATCAGTCACAATCTTGTTTGGTACCCCAAACCTTATCAAGATGTTCTCTTTGATGAAATTACACACCACCTCAGAAGTAGTGCTTTTGACTGGAATAGCCTCTACCCACTTTTTGAAGTAATTTGTAGCAGTTATTACGTGAGTATGTCCAGCACTAGAAAGTGGGTTAAGAGTTCCAATGAAGTCCAATCCCCATTATTGAAAAGGCTCATCAACCACTACTGGTTTGAGTGGTAAAGAAGCCAACTTAGGTCTCCCAACAAAAGTTTGACAGGATTCATACTTACCTACCAATTTTGATGCATCTCTAAACAATGTAGGCCAATAGTATCCTCCACAAAGGATTTTATGGGCAGTGACATTAGAGGAGAAATGCCCTCCACAAGCCCGATCATGATTAGCTGAAAAAAACTTCTTATGTTGCTCTTTGTCCACACATTTAAGGAATCTTCCATCTATCCCTCACTTGAATAAAGCATTTTCCCATAATACATATTATGTATAACTTATTTTAATATATCTCTTTTCCTTGGCACTCAAGTGGGATGGAAACTCTCCATAAGTAAGAAAATGTGCAATATCAACATACCACTCATCTGTTGAACTGAGAAAGAGAACAACAGAACATCAACTACTTTTGTGGACAATTATTCATCATCTCCTTCAATAATAAGCTCACATAATCCTTTACCCCGGACTAGCTTAGTTGGCTTAATATCAAGGTCATATTCTTGGACTTTTGCTACCCAATTTCCTCTCTTAGTTCCAAACTCCTGTTGTGTAAGAATAGACTTGATGGTTGTATCAGGTACAAGCACAACAGAGTGAGAATTAAGAATATAAAAATGAAACTACTTGACAAATTTGACCACTAAAAAATCATGTTTCTCCATCATAGTATATTTCAATTCATGAGCTTTCAGAACATAGCTCATAAAGGAAATTGGAAGTTCATGATTCTCAAAAAAAAATTGAGTTAGCACAAAGTAGCCAAGGTATTCTTTGTAGCATAGCAATAGATAATAAAATCCTTGTTGAAATTAGGACATGCTAAGATGGGAGTTTTAGCAATGGCTTTCTTGATATCTTCAAATGCTTCCTTACCTTTAGAAGACCAACCAAAGGTTTTCTTTCCTTTCATCATTTGAGCAATGCTCATAGTCAATTCTATAAAATCTGGAATGAATCTCCTCAGAAATTTATCTTGCCAAAGAAAGAGTGAACACCCTTTTTGCTTGTGGGAAGAGGAATCTCTGGATTGCTTGAACTCTGACTGGATCTATCTTGATCCCTTCTTTGGAAAAAATATGCCCCAACAACTTGCCTTCAGTAACACAAAAGACATACTTCTTAGGATTGAGGGAAACTCCATGTTCTCTGCATTTTTAAAGAACTATTTCTAGATGTTGAAGATGATCTTCCCTTGTTTTGGAAAAAACAGTCAAATCATCAAGGTACACAACAATACACTTTCCCTTTAGACTTCCAAAAGCTAAAATCATTTCCCCTAGAAAGTTGTGCCAACATTGATAAGACCAAATGACATTCTATTGTAGGAAAAGGTGCTCCAAGGGGTAGTAAAAGCAGTCTTGTGTTGATCTGGGGTACTGACTTCCACTTGATTATATCTAGAGGATCCATCTAGCATAGACAACATCTCGAGCCTGAGATAGCTTGAAAAACTTGATCCATCATGGGTAGTGGATAGCTGTCTTTTACGGATGCCTGATTCAAATTCCTAAAATCTACATAGATATGAATCTCACCATTCTTCTTTATGACAAGAAAAATGTTGGCAATCCATGTTAAATGATGTGTAGGGAAAATAATCTTGTCTTTTAGTAACTTCGGATCTCTTGAAAAATAGTATCAACAACCTTAGGATTGTACTACATTTGCTTCTTCTTGAAAGGTTTGATCCCGTGTTTCGAGGGATATAGTGTTGCATCTCCTTCACTTGAAAAGCCTTAAGATCTTCATATGAATAGGAAATAACATTGGCATACTTTTTTAATAGGTTTATTTCTTTATTTTTCTCTTCTTGAGTGCAGTATTTTCCAATATTTACCACCTTGGGTTCATCATTACTTCCAATATTGACCTTCTCATACTCAGCAGATTGTCGAGTCCCTTGAGAAGCTTGAAATTTGATGAACCTAAAATGTTTGTCAAACAAATATTCTAGACTCACCAGTCCTTTGGGAATATTTTTACCCTTCAATTTGATGCAGCCACATTGATCCATCTCTTCCTTGATGTCTTCCTCATTAGAGTGCACATATTCTCTAGAAATAGTTTCACTTCCTTCAAAATATAATTTAATGAAATTATATTTAAGCTCCAAGAAAGAGAGCAAGTTTTGATAATCATTGAAAACGTGCCAATTACTTGCATTATCCAAAGACACTAGGCCTATGAATCATTTCAATGGTAAATTTCTCCCGAGAGAAATCTGGTAAGGAATCAACAAAGATCCTAAGATAGCTATAGCATTAGATCTAGTATTCTTTTCTCTTGGCACAACTTCAATTGATAAAGCATTAAGGAATTCAATGGAATCCCAAACAAGATTTCTATAATGTTTCAATCTCTTATTCTTGACTTGGTAAAGATCCCTTACCTGTTTCACAATCAACTCTGCATCACCACAAGCACAAAGAATCTTTACTCCTATTTCTTTTTCCATGCTCAACCCAAGGATGAGAGCCTCATACTTGAGCTGCATTATTTGTATTTTTAAAATTAAGATTGAAAGAAAATGGCTGAATCTTCCTTCTTGAGAGATTAACACTACACCAGCTCCAAAACCAGCTGAAGAGTAGCCTCCATCAAACTCCAAAGTCCAAATGCCATTAAGATCATGAATCACTCTCTTAGGAATATTTGCCTCATCCTCGACATAATCATATAGTTGTCATGCCCTATATCTTCATAGATTATTTGTGCTTTTGGATCATCATTCTTTTTCACAATATACTCGGTTTGTTTTTCTCGTAATAGCTTTCTTATTTTTCCATTGACCAGATCAAATCATTTGACTGTCCATCTGAATTTCACCTCCTAACTCTTTACATAAATTCCTACTTAGCAACATACCATATAAGGGAGGAATATCAGCTACCAAAAGAGTGGCTAAGACCCTTTTCTCTTGAAAATTAGTGAAGGCTACTTGTGCATCGTTAATCCTTCCAACCAAAGGCACTTATCTGCTCTCCATGGAATACCAAGAACCAAGTGTACCTATTAGAGTTAGGCCCAAAGCATGAGCTACTTTTTCAAGAATTACATTGTCTGATGCTCCTAAGTCTATAACATAATTACTAAGTTTATGGTCAGCTATGAGGAGAGTCACATAGAATGGTTCAATTTTCTCATTAGGGGAAGTGACTACAGCCACAAGGCTTGGTTGAGGTGAGGAAGAGGGAGTGGGAAAAATACCTTTAGAAGTATTAGATGAGGCTTTGGATTTGGAATTAACAAAGTTTACCATTTTAGCAAAGGATTTTGGATGGGTTTGGTAAAACTCTACCTCTGAAATTTGGATTTTGGTCTTTTTGAGGTGATCAATGATATCAAAAGACCCGGAGGTGGATGGGGCATCACTACTAGGAACAAGAGAAACTTTTGATTTATCAACTTTAGGAATTGAAGGACAATAAGTTTTGGAAATAGAGGTAGAAGGAGGAGGATTAGCATTACTCACCTTTTGCGTGGAGGTAGTGAGAATAGAAGCTCCTCTTCTTGCTACCACTAGAGTAGTTATAGGAAAATCCTTAGATTTCTTAGTAGGATGCATCACTTTTTATTTTCTGTTCATTTTCTCTTGAGTCATAACAACATATGAATCACTATTCATCTCTACCACTCTTTCATCATATTCATCTTCATCATCCATACCTTCAGTGGTGAGGAAATGAACTTGATATCCACCAAGCTCTTCCAATTATTCATCAACATCTTCTTCGGGTCTTAAAAGTCTTCATTAAACTCCTCACCACCAATTTCTTGAACTTCACAAGTTGCATTGACTAGAAATTTGATTGGTGGTCCTTCATAGCCAATTTATTAGAGAAGAAGACAAATGGTTCTTGGGATGAAAATTATTCCTTGGAATATCTTGGTAAGGAGTATGTTGAGACAATTGTTTCTTAATAGCAATGAGATCATTTGCCAACTTCTGCACTAGCTAATATGAATTGGCTCTAAGAGAGGAAGAGGAGGATGCTTTAGACTAGGAGGGTTATCTTTTCAATTTACCGAGTTATGATCGGATCATTTTCAACATTGATAGGCAAATGTAGATCAACATCTAGAGTTGCAAGGTTATCTCTTCGTAGTGCATAACTTACTTTAGGTAACTGGGAATTGAGGAAGAAGCATGTTTGGATTTGATCTACAGGACGAGTGTTCTATGGAATTTTATGAATGAGCTTGTTGAATTTGGCCAAAAATTATCTCATGGGCTCGAATGGTTCCTTCTTGATATGAGATATTTGAGCTAATAGAGCATGCACATCTTCATCCAGTTTGAAACATTGTTCAAACTAAGTTTTCATGGTGGACCAATCAATAATTGACCCAGTAGGAAGATGATAGAACTAATCAGCGTCATTATCCTACAATGTTTCTATAAAGAGCCTGACAGAAACATCTTCATACTCAATCCCAAGAATCCCACATGCAACGTTGAAGGCTACAATGTCTTCGTCTAGATATACCTTCCCATCACCTCAAAATTTAGGAAAACCTTTCCTACTACTCTTGGGTAACTCATGCAAGGGTTGAGGAAGAGAAAGAGGCCAAATCTATTGTCCCCAAGGCAGAGGGGCTGCCATCTTTGGAAAAAAATACTTTTGAAGGGGAACTGAAACACTAGCAAGTATCAAAGCACGAAGATTAGGACTGAGTTGTTCTGGAAGAATGCTATTCTTGGAATTTCTATCTTTAACAAGAGGTGCACTTACAGAATGATTTCCTTTGTTCCTTCTTGCTAGAAGAAGAGAGAAATTTTTATGCTCCATAAGTTGAAAATGAGAATCTTCAACCTCGAGAGCTTTCTTCCCACGTGTATATCGTAGAGTCACCAAACCAAAAATGATCTTGAATTTGTTTTAGAAAGGGATACATTGAAACAAAATCCCCAACATAGTTTCCAAAAATTATTGGGTTTTAAAATGGTACTTTTATAAAACCACAGTCAGGGGACAACAAGTCCCTCCTCTTTATAGGAGAGGTTCCCTTATTAAAAGAAAGTAGCAAACCTTATATACAAATGTACAACTTTGAAATGATTTTTTTACCAAAATAGATTATCAATAAAAATGAATGGAAAAAATGAAGAAAGGAAAGAGTAGAATATAACAGTACTTTTAGGAAATACGAGATATCAAAGTATAACCCTATACGTGCTTGAGCAAGAGTGATACAAAATTGAATCATTCAAATCCACGAAATAATATATCAATCCATAGACACATAGTTCTAGAAATCATATCAATAAGAACACAAAGTTTCATATTACGAAGATAAATGATCCACATATTTTAGGTATGAAAGAAGAGACAATAGATGAATATAGAGAGAAAGGGAAATTATTCTATATTGATTGCTTTTTATTCTATTTACACTTCAAAATTATCAGAGTCCAACATTTTCAAAGAGCCAAGATCTTACATTTATAGATGAAGTGAAAAGGGGAGAAGAAGAGAAGGAAGAAAATCTGATTTGGAAGCTCAACCACCAACAATCAATGCCCCTACAAGTCTTTCAATATGCCAAATTTGGTTTTGCATGTCTTTGGCGTGCTAAATAAGGAAAGATGGAAAATTAGATCGAGACATGGGTAGTTGAATTAATCGGATCCCGTATTAATGGGTTGAAAGACATTTTATATATTTTCACCCTAATCAAGATATCCATTCGGTTCTCTATGTCTGTTTGGCGTGTTAGAGAAGGAAGGATGAAGATCAAATCAAATCAGTACATTTGAAGCAATCAAATCGTGTATTAATAGTGTGAAAGACGATATTTCTAACCATTAAATCTTGCTAAAAATAATATTTTATGCTTCCATGGTGTAGAGGAGACTAAGACCTTTCCAACAGTATAAAATTTGTCGAATTTTGAGCACTGGATCGAAAGTTATGCTCATTTGAATAATTGAATTGAATATGTACAAAAATGGTGAAAATGCAATTTTTGCAAAATGGATCCACGGGCCTGAAATTGAAATTGCACCTTTAGCACAAAATATGCAAAGTGAAAAAGTTTCCCATAGCCTCGCAAGCCCGCAACTTCATATTTCGTATAGGTGTGACACGTGGCTTTACAGTGGTAACGGAGTCGTGGCTCACTTTATAATTTTACTTATTTTGGAAACAAGGCTCAAATTCTCGAGTTCTCCATCGACCCACCTCTTCGCTTTTACGTTTCAACGTATATTCATTACCTAGCTTCAGCGGGGTTTCGGCTCATTTTATAACTTTACTCCTTTTGGTAATAAAGCCAAAATTCCCAAAAGGCTCTGATGATCTGCTTCCCCACTTTGACTTTTGGTGCGAGCTCAACATTTGACTTTATCCCTATGCATGAGTGGGGAATATTTTGGATTCCCCTCTTGAAAAAGAACCGAAGAGACACATGGCTCCTTCCATGGATTTTCTCTATTTCTTTGTGTCTTGGTTAAGTCTTTTTTGTTTGGCGGGGCCATATGTCCGACCACTAGACACATGGAGGCTTCCCACTCATTTAGAGACTCTATTTGGACCTAACCTTCGGAGGTGCACCGATTAGACACATGGAAATTTGGTGCACATTTGGGACCTACTTTTGGATTTTCCCCCTGAAAGAGCACCGAAGGGACACGTGGGGCTTTCCACTTTGGTTCTCCTTTCCTTAGCCAATTCAACGGCCGACTTTGTCCCTTTTCCATACCCTAACCACGTGCGGGCTTGTGCACGTTTGGGGTTTCCATGTTTTTGCACCATACCAAAATTGCACTGAAGAGACATGTGGCACCTTCTGTGGTCCTTCTATAATCATCCGGTTCAAGTGAATCAGGATCCTTTGGGGCCACGGAGCCAATTTGACACTTTTGCAAAAATAACAAAAAATGATAAGTTTGCAAAATAATCCACCATGCCACATCCAATTAAAGATGTCCACATACTCGTGGATTCCGGAAAAGAAATTTATAAGGAAGATACACCCATCATTCATGACTATGGAAAAATACAGAGAGGGAAAACTCCACCATTTACACCTGAATAAAAAATTGCTCCTCGTGGAAAGAAGAACTGTAAACAATACCAGGCTTGATGTGATCCATGGCCATAGAGAAAGGATTTGACAATTTCATTTGAATGAAGGAAACAATTTTCAAGCATCTAAACAGGAAGACGGAAATTTATCAAAACATGCGGATTGTAAGATTTTAACAGGGCAAGATTGCAAATGAGGACCAATTTCTTCAAAGCACATATTTTTTTCTCTCTCCGGACTTCTCACTCGTCTCAAACATCTCTCAAAGGAACCAACTCTAAATTTTCAAAATCTTGACTTGAAAAAAAAATGAGGGGATTTTGAGGGAGACAACATGTCTGATATACATTTTTTCTAATTGACACATGGAATTTTTGTGATATAGATGTTTTTTTCTTAAATTTTTTTATGATGTCTATTGTATAATTGAAAACTTATTTATATCTTAATTATTAATCTAGACTAAAACTTTTTGCAAGTTCCAATGCCATAATATAGGAACTTCTAATAACAATGGTTATGTTTCCAAGACCTAAAAATGGTAAGTTGGATACTAGGCCAAAGAGATGTAGAAAGATATATAGAGATGAAGAGAAAGTGATAGGAATCTCAAATGAAATAATCTATATGGAACTTATCCACGAGAGACATTCAGGATATTTTCTGATGCAAGCTTCTAGAATAGTTATCCATTTGGTTATCTTTTTAGAATTCTATTATTTGAGATATACATCTAAGGAGGAATACAAATGTAAGGAGGAAAAATAGGAAATGTTGTACAATTTGTATGTTTTGTAGACTCGTATTGTTGATCATTAGATGAATACTACTATTGATAGGTAATTAATTGAGATTGTTGTTCATTTGATTATACTAAAGAAAAATTTCTATTTGGACTATGAGGAATTTTTTTAGAAAAATACCATTTTTGGTCAAAATGTTGGTTGTAGTAAAGGTCATGGTGTTGATTTTTTGCAGTATGGAGTAGTTAGGTAGGCACCAAGGGGATGTAATCCTAATAGAGGGAGATGAAATGGAAGGGTCCAGAGATAAAGAGCATATTGAATGGTCTAAGAAGTATCAAAAGGAATAAAAGAAGAATGTAAAGGGTTCAGAGAGGAATAAGGTGTTGCGAATAGATAAGGAAGTGGAAATAATTTTGGGGGATAGAAAAAACCAACTACATGGAGTAAAGTAAGAAAAGTTGCTAAATGGGGAGGAATGCGGTCTCCCTAGAGACCAAAGTAACTGAGGAAGAAAATAACTTAAATAAATGAGGGGTGTGGAATGAGGCTTAAACACCGAGAAAGAAACTAAAAGAGTAATCGTTAACCAAAGATGTAAGCTAAAGGAGAAAATGAAGACCTTTGGTTATAAGTAGGTAGAAGTAGATTTAGTAAGAAAATCCTTAGAATTCATTTACTTAAAATAACTGAGTTCACATAATTTGTAGGACCTCTATAAAGCTCTAACTCATGAATTCAAAAGAAACAAGTCACATCGGGGACAATTTAGGATGTGAAAAAATAAAACAAAGACCGGAATAAGTAGTCATAGAATATTCCTTAAGATTCTCATATTTCATGAATAAAGAAAATTTCAATTTTGATGATTCAAATAAAGTTACTTGGTTTATCAAAGGATTATGTAGTAAAATCCAAAGGTGTGATTTTGTAAATAAAATTTTCAACCAAAATAGAATCCATTGAAGTAGCTATTAGAGTAGAAAAATTGAGGACTATGGAGATAGTAGTAATATTTGTTTAAAACAAAAGCAAAGCTTTATGCAGTAATGTGAAGACTAGAGGAAATATATGAAGGAAATAATCCTAGAATCAGTATATGGTGTGTAGATTATGGGGAAGAATTACATCATAATAATGACTACCACAATATGAAATCTAGAAGATGATTTTTTTGTGATGTTTGTAAAATATTTGGACACATAGTTAATAATTTCCCTTTTTGTAACACTATGTGATGCACCCTCAAAATGTGGTATGTTTATGTTGCAAGGCTACAACTCATAAAACTAAAGATTTTCCAGAATTGATGGATATAAAGGAGTAAATTATTAGGACTTGTTTTACAATAAATCTCAAATGGAACCTAAGGAAAAAAATTTTGTAGTAGAAAGAGAAATGTCCACATCACCAAATCCAATTACACAATGGGATCTAACCTCACCACAAAAAAATGTGCACTTTGGATCATGAAATCTCCCAAGCTAGTTTGAGTTAGGCATTTCTATCTCTGCAAAGTAACATGGGGTGGGAACCTCCTTCACTTCAGTAATCAACTAGGTGGAATATTCCTTCACCGTAAGCTTGCACAATATGAAGGATACCAAGGCCAAAATCAAAATTGGAATATATCAACAAGACCAAACGTAGTGAAATAATGAGGCTACCAATGTGGGTGCTTTGAGAAGTACGACATGAACCAAACCCCAATGATAAGGATTAATATACTACCTTTGGGGTGATCCAAACCACATTGTGTAAAATTTCCCTTTAATAATTGAATGGGACATTTAATACGCTTCCAATAGGGTGAAAACACAATAAAATATATAAGACATTCATGTATTAGATAAACAACTATGTAATGTCAAGATGGTCAATTCAAGTACCTAGAGAAACCGACAATCTTCAAGTATTTACATGGGTACATAGGAAAGAACAAGGCTTGAAATATGAGGAGATTATTATGGAGACTCGCATATGTTTTGTGCACAAAGATACCTACCCTAACCCAAGAAATTAAAAGGTGATGTTGGAAGAAGATAAAATGTTACTCCATTACGCAAAACACATGTGCAATATAAGCTCAAATATACGGACCAACAATTTAAATATTAAAATAGGAAGGAGTATACATCTCTGGAGGATTATTTAAACATGGTTAATTTTTATGCAATGAAGATATCTCACAAAACATATAAAACCTCTACATAACCTTATTAGAAAGTGTATTAGAAAAATTCATGGAGTTGAAAAAACTAGCATGGTATGTAAAAACTAAGAATCCATGGGATGTGGAACCCTTACTAAATATAAATTTGAGAGACTATGAAATAAGAGATGAAATGTTTGATTTTATAAACATCATTAAAATGATGGTCAGATCCACTTGGGAGTAAATAAGAGCTCTTGTTGTGATATATAGTCTTGTCACACTCATCCTCATAGACTATAGAAGACTGGATCCAATTGGCTGATTAGAAGACATTAAAATACATGTAGGAGACTTATGTTTGAAAGGAGATTTTGAATTCATATATATGAAAATAAATGAAACACATTAGCCAGTGTTGATTTGAAATAAATGGTATTATGATGGTAACATGATGACCAACATAGTTACCAATCATATGGAAGCACATCTTGATGATTCTATTATTGTAATTCTAATGAACAAGACTAGAAAGTAGCCATATACCATTCCTAAAGAACCATTTTCTCCATATTTGCATGATGTTGAAATTATATTTAAGGTTGGATAGTAGGAAAAGGATTCCATCCCATGATTCATGCCATAAATAAGAAAGGAAGAGTTTTTATAATGGCCAAATCTGATTCAAACCCACACCAAGAATCCATTCATAAGATAATAACCAAGTTATAATATCCAATCCCTAACTAAATCAAATATATCACATCTCTATAAATTTTCATGACATGATCAAGAAAAAAACACAAATGGAGACATCCATATCCCATGGGAAATGGAATCCTTAATTGGTGGTGACTCGGATGAAAATTTGAACCATTGGATGAGAAAGTAAGACAAGATAACACCAACAAGGCTAGTGTGTGTTGAAGAAAAACATATTATGCAATACTTTTAGAACTTGAAATCACAAAAACATGTGCCTTAGATAGAACTAATAATAAGTGCATTATATTATGAAATCAAAGGAATAACTACATCATGGTGGTTTGTTCATAAGTCAAAGACCATAACCTAGAAGGAAGTCACAAAAATTCTATGATCAATATTTGTACTAGAGGATGAGATCACTAAGAAATGCACAAATTATTGCACAAAAGAATGCTCGAAATACATATCCAAGAATGCATCGAAGCTTGGAAAATTTAGGAGATAGAGCCAAAATGGTGGGTGCATATATTTCCAGAAACATTGACATTATTACCAAAAACATTATATCATTAAGAAAGAAGAAAAGAAATGTGAAATTGGGGATAACTGCAATATGATTTTATCCAAACTTTTACTTTTGAAGATAGTAATCCTATGGTTAATATTGTTCTTCGCATAATTAAAATATTCCACTTCTATAGAATTATTGACTCATAAGGAGGAGTATAATTTCCATATTCTAGGGGAAAGAAAAGGAAAAACTATGTAGGGTATAATAAAGAGTCTCAGCAGGGTATAATTCAAGATTGGTGAAGAGTGATGGAGAGAAATAGCGATGGAGAGAACTACGGGGACACGGTTTCCGCAGTTTTGGCTGCAGAATGTCTGCGAACCACGGTTAAAAATGCTGAGGAAAGGCTGATCTATAGCCATAGCCGGACGTTTGTTGACACCAAGTTTAATGACGCAAAGTGGAAGGTAAAATGCAAGGCGGTCTCTGCCCGCAGTTCTCGGCCGCGGAAAGTCTCTGCGCAATATGACAAAACTTACTGAGGAAAAGCAGATCTCAGACTGCAATCGGACGGCTAGCAGAGAAAATGAGGAAATACTGAGATCCACACCTTTGGCCTGGAATAAGCTTTTTCAAAGCCCTAACCTCAAGGTGGGTCCGAAAAGCACTGAAAAGTTTACATGGGAAATGGACAAAGAGGGTGCCACTGCCTAAGGGTCCCAGATGGTTTTGTTAATAGAGCTTTAAACAAAACAAACCTCTCCCTTGTTGGTAAGTTTCTTGGCTCTAGACCTAATATTGATTTCATTAGAAAATGGGCTTTGAGAAAATGGAAACCTAAGGGAGCCCTAAACATTACCATTATGCCAAAAGGTTTTTTCTTGGCTAAATTTAACCAACAAGAGGATTTAGATTCGGTGTTACTGGGAGGCCCCTGGTGGCTGGGAAATATGGGTCTTTTTTTGAAAAAATGGTATCCGGGTTTTGACCCAAATACTGAGAATATAAACACCATTCCAATCTGGTGTAGGCTACCAGGACTGCCATTGCATCTATGGGATGATGAAATACTGCTAAATATTGCAAAATCCCTAGGCGCACCTATTGGAATAGATGGACCCACAAGAAACAGATCCAGGCTTGCTTTTGCTCGGTTCTGCATTGTCTCAGCCATTGATCAGGAGTTTCCGGAGCACATAATCTTGAAAACTAGATTTGGATCCTGGACTCAAAAAATTGAAGTTGAGACCTTAAGATGTAAGCTGTGCCACAGCATTGGTCACTCTGACAAAAACTGCAACAAGAAGAAGACCCCTCTTTTGGTTTCTGATCAGCCTGGGATAGACTCAGATCTGAACAAAGTTAGCAGGGATCCAAGCAAGGAAAGGAAAACTGATGATAAAGGTCCCAGCCAGAGGGATGTGCAACTAAATAGTAGGGGAAAAAAAAAAAAAAAAAGGGGGTTTTAGAACTCATATAAAGAAGCATCTTGTCTGGCGTCCCAAAGCTGCAACAATAGCTTTGCCTGAAGCCCCCAACAAAGAAGTAGTGGACAAAACTGTGAAGGCATCTCCGGCAAACCTTTTGAAACTTCTGTGAATGAAGACTTTGTTAAGGTATCCTTGGAAGTAAACGAACAAGATGGTTCAGTGAAGGCCAATTTAATCCCTTCTGGTTCAGAAGAGAAAGAAATCCTGTCATTCATTAGAGAGGAAGCTTGTAACAAGGAGGATATGAGTGTGATTGAGCCTCTGGAGATTCTCTCTACTGGAGAGAAAGGAAATGCGGATCCGCTGCCATACCTCAGCATTACAACAGTGACTGCGCAGGTCTGTTGCAGCACCAAAACAGCTTCTGATCACATTCCTGACAGTATCCATAAGGAACAAGAGGAAGGGGAGATTACGCCTACCAAGGAAAAGGAAGATCCAGACTCTGGATTCACAATGGTCATCTCAAAAAAGAAAAAAAAAAGAATGGAAGGTTTTGAAAGGATCCCAGAATCACTATATAGTGATAAAAAAAAGGAAATTGACAATTGGGACACCTCTACTTCCAGAACAACCAGATCTTCAGTTAGACGAATAGCTGATTTTGGAGGAAGCTCAAAAAGAGGAAGACCCTCTAAAAAGACTCTCAGAGCTAAGAAAATAGAGAGGGATATTGCAGATGGTGTTCAGCGTCAACTGAACCAGCAAGCAATTCCAACTACCAACCATTCCATATGAAGATCATATCTTGGAATATTAGAGGCCTTAACGGTTACTCTAAGCAAAGAAACATCAAGGAGTTACGAGACTCCAGTAACCCCAGCATTTTGATTCTTCAAGAAACTAAAATGAAAGCAATGACCATGGATAATATTAAAAAATTTTTGGGATAGCTCTGAAATGGCGGCTGTTGATTCTCAGGGTGCTTCCGGAGGGCTGGCTACTCTTTGGGATAGAAGGCACTGTACTGGTATGATTCTTAGTGATAATATTAATCATCTTGCAATTAAATTTGTCACTATTGAGAAAAAGTGTGAATGGATCTTGTCTAATATTTATGCCCCTAACTCTGCTAGTGGTAGAAGAAAACTATGGGCTGATCTTAAAATCTTTAGAAACCAGCATAGCTCTGCTAACTGGCTTATCATGGGAGACTTCAACTCCCCTCTAAACCCAGGTGAGAAGTTTGGGGAACCCCACCTTCTCTAATGGAATGGAGGATTTTGCTGATTTTATCGCTGAACATAACCTCATTGATGTGGATCTGCATGGTAATAAGTATACTTGGAATAATAGAAGGTTGGGAAAGGAGTTCATTCAGGTGAGACTGGACAGGGCACTAATCTCAGCAAACTGGATTCTTAGCCAAGACTTTTACCTCTCTTCTCTACCCAGAATTGGATCGGATCATAATCCGATTGCTTTAAGCTTTCTCAATTGGACCAAACCTGCAAGAAGCTCGTTCAAATTTGAAAAAATGTGGTTGGAGCATGATGATATCTATGACAGAATAAAAGAATGGTGGGAATGGCACTTTGCTCGAGCTTCGATTGGTTCAAAAACTCAAAAATGTCAAAAAACAAGTCAAGCTCTGGAACAAAAATGTTTTTGGGAATATCTTCGAAAAAAAGAAAGAGTTAAAACAGAAGCTTCAGGATCTTGAGTTAAAAATGGATATTATGGGGAGATCGGTTGAAGATGAAGTTAATGAAAAGAAAATTCTTTCTGAGTTCCATACGATCTGCAGTAGAGAAGAGTCCTTTTGGTGCCTTAAATCTAGGGCTATCTGGCTTAAAGAGGGTGACAGGAACACAAAGTTCTTCCACATGACCACTCTAAAGCACAGAGCCAGTAATAGGATCTTAGAGGTTTCTAAAAGCAACGGAAGTATCACTAAAGATCCAAACAACATCAAGAAACAAGCACTTAAATTCTACAAAAATCTTCTTAGAGAGAGAAATGTCAGCAATCCGAAGCTATTTCCTTCATGCTGGAGGCCATCCCTCAGAATAATATTGAGGACCAGAAATTCAGAGATATCACTAAAGCTGTCACGCTTGAAGAGCTGAAAAGGTTGTTTTTTCTCTTGAGGGGGATAAGGCTCCTGGGCCGGATGGATTCTCTATTAATTTTTTTCAGAAGTTCTGGGAAATATGCTCGGAGGATCTACTCAAAGCGGTTAATGAATTTTATAGAACGGGAAATCTTCTAAAAGAGCTCAATAACACGCACATTGTGTTGGCACCTAAAAAAATGGATGCAAAAGATTTCAAGGACTTCAGACCCATCAGTCTTGTTAATGCTATCTTTAGAATTTTCACCAAAATCATTACTTCTAGGCTGCAGCTCATAATGAATGATCTCATCTCAAGGCAGCAGAGTGGCTTTATTAAAGGCAGGATAATACAAGACGGTGTGATTATGGTGCACGAAACTATACATTCCATGGAAAATAATAAAAAGGCAAACATGATCCTTAAACTTGATATGAATAAAGCTTTTGACAAAGTTTCTTGGGTCTTCCTTGACAGGATTTTATCCAAATTTGGGTTCATAGAAAAGTTTAGAAAAATTGTCAAGTCTTGTATATCTACAGCCAGGTTCTCTGTGGTTGTTAATGGAGAGCCTGTGGGATTTTTCACCAGCAGCAGAGGTCTAAGACAAGGAGACCCCATCTCCCCCTTGCTCTTCATCCTTTTAGCTGATAGCCTTAGTAGAACAATTAGCAGAGCAGTGGAAGACGGCCTTTTAAATGGTTCTAAACCTACTTCATTCAGCCAAGCTGTCTCTCATCAATAGTTTGCGGATAACACTATCCTTCTTCTTTTGGCCTCAGTTGTAGAAGCTAAAGCTATTAAGGCTATACTACAGCTCTATGAATCTGCTTCTGGGAAAGAGATTAACTATGACAAAAGCATCATTTTTTTCTTTAACACCCCTGGGGAAAGACAGCTCAAGATTGCTAAAATTCTGGGCTGTAAAATTGGTGCTCTTCCAGCAACGTACTTAGGCCTCCCTCTTGGCACTAAGAAAGTCTCTCACACGGTGTGGGATGATTTATTGACGAGATTTCAGAAAAAAATGGCCGGTTGGAAAGGGGCCACTCTCTCTAGTGCTGGTAAGTGCCTTCTCATTAAAAGCACACTCCAAAGTCTGCCCATCTATATCATGTCACTTTTCAAAATTCCTTCTTCCTTCAGAGAGAAAATTGAAAGGATTCAGAAAAAAATTTATGGCAAGGCATGGAAGAGAAATTCAGATTTCACCTAGTGGCCTGGGATAAAGTCTGCACCCAAAACTTTGGGAGGGCTGGGAATAAAAAATATTGAAAAAATGAATGAGGCACTCATCGCTAAGATGGGCTGGAGATTGCTATCTGAGAAACAACCCTGGATTGATGTTATTAAAGCAAAATACTTGAATCAACAAGCTGTTTACTCCTATCTGCATGATGAGAAACTCCCCAATGGTTCCATTTTTTGGAATAATCTGATTAAGAGTAGAAACTTCATAAAGCAGGGCAGCAAATGGAAAGTGGGGGATGGCAGTGACATAAACTTCTGGGAGGATAATCGGTCCAGTGATAATCTCTTGGAGAGATTTGGGATGGCTAAGGACAGCCTTTTACAAGCAAGTATGGAACTAAAGTCAAGGACTACATTAAAGGAAATGGCACCAAAAGACTTGGAAAAGACTTTCTATGGAGCGTATTGAATCAAACAAATTATTTCCTCCCTTCAAGACCTTCTAGATCTCTTCCTTTATGTCGGTTGGATTCCAAGGATGAGCTGGTCTCGGGAGCAATTCACAAGATGGAAAATACTCGGTCAAATCTGGTTATACCAATCTTTTCACAAGAACTAATCTGATTTTAATCGGAACTTGATCTGGATGCCCGAGTTAACCCCAAGATAAAAAATTTTCTTTGGTGGCCATCGAGGTAAAATTCTCACCACTGACAATTTGATGAGAAGAGGATTCATCATTCCCAATTGGTGTCACCTTTGTAGGAATGATTATGAAGACATTAGTCATCTGTTCATACATTGTGATTATGCCAATAAAATTTGGAACTTTGTCCTTTCCAAATTCGAAGCTCTTTGGGTGTTGCCGGAGGATCTTAATCAGCTATGGAATCAATGGAACCCACCATTCAGACATTGTGCTATCAAAAGAATCTGGAAATTAGCCATCCCACATTTAATTTGGAGGATCTGGAAGGATAGAAATAATATCATTTTCAGAAATAAGAAGCAGAATTATAATTTCAGTATTGGCAAAATTTCCCAAGGCATCAAAGAGGACATGGCCAGATTTAAACCTTCCAAAAACAATTGTTATCCTAAGAATGAAGAGCATATCTTATCTAATTGGCAGTTTGGTAATTGGAGCAACCCCGGGAATAGTGTGGATAGATCTTTGATTAAATGGCATCCTCCTGATTCCAATTGGTTCAAGCTGAACTTTGATGGCGCCTCTAAGGGAAACCCTGGAACAGCAGCAGGAGGAGGGGCAATACGGGACCACAAAGGCAATCTGATTGCTGCATATGCTGGAAAAATGGGAATTCAAACCAATCATTTTGCCGAAGCTTTATCTGCTCTCTGGGGTTTGAGAGTTGCACGGGCCCAAAATATCCAGAACCTTATTGTTGAAGGGGACTCCCTTAATATTATTAAACTTCTTAATCAGTCCTCATCTCCCAGCTGGAATATTAAAGATTTTATCTCTGAGTCCATAAGCATCAGTCATACCTTCAACAGTATCAGAATCATACATACTTACAGGGAGGGCAACAAGCTGGCGGATGCACTGGCCAATTATGGCATTAACATAAATTTCACTATATGGGATAAGGATAGTATCCCTAATCAGCTCCACAACAGCATCCATGCGGACCTTCACATGCAAACAAGCTCTAGAGATATGCCTTAATCTTTGGAGGAAAATCAAATCCATAAATTCTTCCACACGTGCTGCTTTAATGTATATGGCATGGCAAATGATATCTATTTCAAATGATAGCAAGATTTTTTTAAGGAACTTCAAGTGGAGATATCTGGATTTAAAAATCACGCACGCGGGAGGTACAACAGCTGTTGATATCCGGATGCTAAGCTCCACGAAAACCGATGATAACTACAAGGTGAAAGCTGACAGGGAAAGGGTTTTCACGCGTGACTTCCCGCAGGCTCAGATCAGCAATCACGCAGCCGTTCGTGAGAAGACCAACGGCTATAGTTCCCATTTTTATGCAACCTTCAACAACAAGAAACGAACTGCTCTTCACGCTCAAAGGTATTCTGGAAATTGTTGTAACCAACACATCACAGTGAAGATGGGAGGGCCTCCCTGTCAAATTGAGCCGTGCGCGGACCCTGACTGGAAAGAAAACACGGAGCTTTGGAACATTCTTAGCATTGGCGGCTTCACCAGCTTTGTTGAAAGGATGCAAGGGCATGATCAAAGCATCTCTATTCGCTTTGCCAAGGAATGGAATGAGAGGACAGTCAACTATGGGGGACAGAAAATTCTTATCAATGAAGAGCTCATAGCTGAAGCGACTGGCCTCAGCCTGGAAGGGTACCGCTTCTTCAACAAGAGGGTTATCAAAGAGGTTGAAGAAAGAAGATTTGTGGAGGAAGATGAGAAGCTTATTTTCAGCACTGCGGGTCTGTTTGTGAGCTCAATTCCATCTCCGTATGATGAAGTCACCCGCATGATGATTCGATTCATCTCCTTGGAAGGCAGGTTTGTTACTGTCCCTGCTAAGCACCTTGTCTTTTTAAACCACTTCCGTAGGAATAGGTTGGTGTGCTTCCCTCACTTTTTGTTAAACTCTCTTGAGCGCTCCATTTTGGAGTTCCAGAAGCATACCCGGGCGGTTCCCTTGCACCAAGGGCTTATTCTGCTTATCCACAAACTCTGCCTTCTTAAGTACCCCGGTCTCCCTTCCTCTCCCAGCCCGGCTCCCCCTTTGATGGGCTCTGCTGCCGCCAGTCCTGTCTCCCCTGCTGCCCCTGCTGCTGCCCCCGCCATCGGTGCTGCTACCCCCATGCCGGCTGCTCATGCTTCTCCTTCTATTCCTCCTGCTGCTGCCCCTGCCACCCACCTTGCCTCTACCTCTAAACGAGTCACTAGGGCTTCTAGGAGACTCAACCTTGAGACTGCTGCTGTGGGGGATGAACCTCTTGAGCTTGACATTGCTCGTGATCTGCTGAACATTAGAAGTGCCAGTCCCCGGGAGGCACAGATGGATAACCCTTCTAAGAAATTGGAGGCCTTAGAGGCAGAGATTAAATTGCTGAAGGATGAGGTCAAAAACCTTGCTAAGCAAAAAGGAAAAAAAAGCATGGAGGGGGAAGGGAGCATTGACAATAGTCAGATTGATGACATATACAAAAAGCTGACCTCCTTAGACTCCCACCTTGGGAAGGCTAAGACTAGACATGATTACAATATTGCCGCCTTTAGGGCCATCGAGGAGTTCATCGTGGGTCATGCCAAGAGTGTTTCAAATCTAAGCGGTGTCCCGGCAGCGCTTTGGGGCAATGATAAAGAGAGCAAGAGAACCATAGAGGAGCTCGATAAGACGGATGCTGCTCAAATGACCGCGTTGGGCATGTTTCAAGCTTGGAAAAAAGTCAAGATCAGTATTGATCAAGCGGCCAAGAAGTAGTCCTGGATACTTCTACTGCTCTTTATTGTTAATATTACTGTTTCTTGGCTTGCTTGCTTTTTTTTCCGTTGTTTTGCTGTTAAGTCTTGTCTGTAGTAAATTTTTTCGGGCTATGTTGAATTTTGTTGTAACTCTTGAACCGTGCTACAATACTCGCTCCTCACTCTTATTCCGGCTTATAGGCCTTATTTTGTATTCAAGGGTATAGTCCCTTTCAAAAACTATTTTCCAATATTAAAAAAAAAAATAAAATAAAGAGTCCGTAGTATATAACAAATAATAATGCAAAGTGAAAAGTTACAACAGAGTGGGGATAATAAAGAAGACAACAAGTATTAGAAAATGGATATAATAATGAACCGAGTGAAGTATTTGAACCAAAAACATTCATGCAATACCAACAAAGAAAAGAAGGATCCATGCTAGTAATAAATACCTGTAATAAGGGAAAGACTAAAATATATGGTGAACCAATTTGTAAGAAGGTAGAAGACATCAAACCAATAGGGAAAGTAAAACTAGCTTTTATTAAACATTACAATGGAAAAGGATATGTTAGAAATATATCAATTATTGTGAGGCTATGAATATGTGTTCCCTATAAAATTTAGTGAAATAAAAGGAATGGATCCATCAATCAATGAAAGAAAGGAAAAAAGGATCAAAACCTATAAATAAATGACCATAGAGATTCAATCCGAATATAAAATCCAAGGTAAAAGTGGAATTAGATTAGATGATAGAAGTAGGTCTAATATATCCAATAGAAAAATCAGATTGGGTAAGTCTGATAATTACCAACCCAATAAAAAGGGATAAATCAAAATGTTTGGAGACTATAGGGATATAAATGATGCATGTGTTAATGACCCCTTCCCAACTCCATTCACAGGTGAAATATTAGAAGAAACGATGATAGATGAAGTATACTATTTATAGATGGATTTAGTGGCTACCATTAAATACCAATTATGTAAGAAGATCAAAATTAAACAACTTTCACAACTAAGTGGGGAAGATTCATGTATAGGTTCATGACATTTGGAATAAAAAATGTAGTTACAGTGTTTTCCCAAGTTGTTTTCATTGCATTCAAATATTTCATTCATGACTTCCTAAAAGTATACCTAGATGATTTTTTTATTCTCCTTATTTAAAGAACACATATCTAAGGTACACTTAATGTTAGAAAGATGTAGAGATTTATGAATTACATTAAATTTGAAAAAAATTTTTAGTTACACCATTTGGAGTTCTACTTAGGCACATAGTATGTAAAGAAGGAATTTTGATCGATCAAGAAAAAATAGTTTTCATAACTGGAATCAAACCACCAACAACACCCTCAAAGCTTCATCTATTACTTGGACACACAGGGTATTACAATAAATTTATTAGGGGATATAAAAGCATAGTAAAACCAATGGAGAATTTATTAATTAAGGGTGAAAACATTAAATGGAAAATTGAATATCAAAATGCATTCATGCAGCTAAATTAGATATTGGTTAGTGTGTCGATACTAGTATTTCCAAATTGGTCAAAAACATTCCATATATGTGTTGATGTGTTAGGTAGTGCAATTGGCACAATTATATCTCAACCAAGGGAAGGAGGCATAAACCATCCAATCCACTTTACAAGTAGAAAATCATCACCTACAAAGAGAAACTACACAACTACAAAATGGGAAGCTTTAGCTATGATTTTTACACTCCAAAAATTTAGGCAATATCTATTACAAACTCAATTTAAATTTTTGACAAATCACCAAGAATTGTGATATCTGATGAATAAGACACTATTGGGAGGTAGGATATCAAAATGTTTGATGTTTTTTCAATATTATAAATTTAAAATAAATGTGAAACTAGAAAGAGAATGTAGGACTAGATCACTTAAGATGTATAAACATAGGAGAAGAACTAGAAGAATTAGATGAATATGTTCTAGATGTGCATTTATTTCAGGTCATCATAATAGTTTAATTATTAGAAGAGATTGTACATTTTCTACAACAAGTAATTTTTCTAGAACACTATATATATTAATTATAAAGGTCTTACCATAATCATAATCAATGTATTTTTGTACAAACTACACAAGGAAGAAGTATTGTGTAGATTTATAATGAAACATGAAATAGAATTATTACTATGAGAAGCTCATGAAGGCATTGTCTCAGACATTTTATAGGATAAATCCTTCAAAAAGGATATTACATAGTGCAATTTAGTGGCCAACCTTGTTTCAAGATGCACATCATAAGGAAAAGTATTGCAAAATTTTGGTAAGTGGGGAAACCAAATTAAAAGGATGAAATGCCTCTTAATCTCATATTCATAATGTAACCATTTGAGAAATAGAGAATAGAATTCATTAGGCCAATTCACCCTCCATCAAGAAGGTATAATAAGATATATATTACATCAACTAACTATTTTATAAATGGGTAAATTTGCTAGAGCCATACCCATTTTATAGTAAGGGATACATCTAAATTACTATATGAAAACACAGTACTGAGATTTGGATATCTGTAAACACTAGTAAGTGATACGGGCACAATTTTTTTGAATAATACCATCAAAATCCTCATAGAACAATTTATGATTCTGCACCACAAAATTAAAACATATCACCCATAAGGGAATAAACAAGTGGAATCTATAAACAAAGTACTAGAAAAAAATATTAATAAAACTTTTCAATGTGCAAAGGAATGACTCGGAAGATCAAATATTGGCGCTTCTTTGGGCATATAAACCAAGTACAAGATAAGTAAAGAAAAACACCATTTTAGTTATTTTATGTAATTGAAGTAAGCATCCCAATGAAATATATTAAACCAAGAATTTGCATTGTAAATTTTACTTAGTTGGGATACAAATAATATATTGAAAGTAGATTTTTAGATTAGACAAAAATGGAGGAATACAAGGCAACAACACAATAGAATCAAGAAGCACACAAACAAAGATAAATCCTAGTATGACCACAATATACATAATAAGGAATTATAAATAGAATAAGGGTTTTGGTGTAGGAATGCATGGTTAAATCATACCTAGGAAAATTATACATAAGATGAAAAGGCTCATATATCATCCATCACATCACGAAATAGGTCACTCTAATATTGTGGGACCTACAAGGAAACATATTTTTAGGATAATAAATGGATGTAGGTTGAAATCCTATAATGTGTGATTGCACAAAGTATCAAAGAGGACAATAAGTGCTTCATCACAATGCTTAGAGTAGGAATTTTTTCATATTTTGAAGTTTTTTGGATTAGATTTTTTTGTAATTAATTAGTATATTTATGTGTGTATAAGATAGAAATGATTCAAACAAGATCACCATCAAGAAGCACGTGAAAAAAAAAAGTGGAAAATTGAGATGAATCAAATAAGTCCAGGAAACTTTCATAGTAAACAAGAAAGAAACGAAATAAAATATATATATATAAAAATTTGAAAATAAAAAAAAGTAACAATCCAACTAGTAATATGGATGACACATTAAAGGCCTAATATCTCACAAATAATGAAATATCCAATTAAAAAAAATAATTAGGGAGGTAGATCAAGGGATAAATGGTTCAAAAATGGCCACTTATAAATTATCAAAGTTATAAACAAGTGAATCGATTAGCAAGAAGTTATTTTCATGTAAAATCAAACAAGAAACAAGATCAAAGTGTTAACAGAGAAAATTTTTAAGGAAAAATCAATGTAATCGAGATAGAGAAATGGATCTCTTCAACAAACTTATTGGTCCAATAGTTCAAGGAATGATGCAAGAACAAATATTTACATTCTTTTTCCTATGAGACATACAAAAAGAATAAATGAGGATCTCTAGAAATGCTAAGAAAAAATAAATGGAGTTATCCACCACACCATGAACTAGCAGAGTGTGCCCTTAAAATTTGGGGGGTAAAGAAGCCAAAAGTCCAAGTAAAAATACACAAGGGAAGATAGTCCCAAAGGATCCAGCTTAAAGGAATGATTACACAAAAATTCACAACAATGCCTTACCCGAGATACCATCTCGAGATCATACAAACAATCATGAGTATATTCCACAATGAGGCCATTTACTTCTCTACATAGGATGTTGTTCCCATGAATGCAACCATATTTTATCAAGACACAAGTCTCCCTAAATCAAGGTATATCTATCATACCATATAAAACCACTAACCTATTGTAAAGCCAATAATTGTGACCATCTATGGTCATTTACACAAAAGGTATAGGTATTCCTCTAAGAGCCATCATGCAATCAAGCAATCATAATTCTAGAAGAGATCATAGCTAAAAAAATTGGCAGATGACTAGGGGGATTAAAAAAGCATCCCTAGATTTTTGTACATTATCAAAAGAATGTAATATGATAATATATAGTTTAACTAAGCTTGTACTTCATTGTACAAAACTTAAAAACAAATTCATAAAGGATCATGCAGGTAGAGGTAAATTTTTCAATACTAACGGTTGATTATCTTATTGTGTATCACACACCGAAGGACCTTGAGGGTCTCATAGAAGTAGAAAATGAGTACTTCCCACAAGATAGGTTAATATAGATTATTCCATCCAAGCCCTACATAAATTTTGAAGATACACAAGTATTGGGAAGTTGGATGCTAAAAATTAAAGAACAACTCAACATAAACCCATTTGTACCTAGGGAGGTAAGAACTTATATAACCTCATATTCCATGATCATGTTGTTGAGATTAATGTGATTATATTTCACCAAAGCAAAAAACCAAATCCATTTCCATTTTCATCAACATGAATACATTCAAGGCTGAAATAATCAAACAACATGGCATGATCCTAATTAGTGGATGATCATTCTCGCACACAAGGAATAGGAAATCGGTGATGAGAGTGCTACATATAGGAGCTACTAATCCAAATCAACATGTGCACCATAATTTTAAGGATAAGAGTCATCAAGGGAAAGTAAAAAAAAGAGTAAGCATCCAATCACTTTTCCAATATGAAGATAATCACAAATGGTAGAAAAAGATCCTAGATTACCCATCTAGTTTTCCTATCTAGACTTAAAATAAATTTAAATTACATAGAGAGAACATGTGCAATCATAATTACATAAATGGACACAAAATATATATATATAGGATATATATATAATATATATATATATATATATATATATATATACCATAGGAATGAAAATGGTACACCCAAAGCTATTACAATGGAACATACCATAAATAAAAATTTAAGGTTAGAATATGGGGTATAACTCCCACGATGCCAAAGTATTTGATCATTCATGCAAGATGAGAGGATGTGAAACAATAACACCTGGTATGTAACATAAATGGGGGATCAATAATCAAAGCTTGATGTAGCCACACTAGAGGAAGAATTCATACTTTATCCACATAAGAATAAAAAAGTGAAACAAATCCTTTCAGAGTGATGTGACTTCCTATAGCCAAAGAACCAACTATGTTAAGTGGGGGTATCAACAAGAATAGAAGTTCCTTTCTTACATAGAGGACACACAAAAATAGAAGATAATTATGCATTAGGTAAAAGAAAAAAAAATTCAATGATGATAGGGAGATAAGAATTTAAAAGAGAATGGAAGTCAAAGAGATAATAAGAATCAAAATAATATTCACTAAGCTATAATTCAAGTAATAGAACACCTTATCCTCCCCCATATCCACAAGAGATGATAAATCCATCAAAAACTAGATCATTGGAAATGTTAAGTGCACAGAGATGTAGGAACAAGAAGGTATCACACATATCCATTTTTTATCTAGAGGAGGAACCGATACAAATAAATACTCAAGAAGAGGACATTGTCAAACAACAATATTGAAGTAAAAATCACTAGAATATTAGTTATGTAAACAAATTGTAAGAGAAGAAAATAAAATAATAAGAGAGAGTGCATAAGGAATAGAAGAATAGAAAAAGAATTAAATTTGTGTAGGTTGAATCACATAAGGCCATGGACATGAAAAGGAAGTAAGAAGAAGAAGAAAATAATTAAAGGGAGGAAAACAAAGAGAATAAGAGGAAGCATGAGATAAAGTAGAAGCAAAAGAAAATAAAAGTAAGTGAATAAATTAAGATAAATAAGAATAAAGCAAGATAAGATAAGAGATCAATAGAAGAACAAAAGCTACAAGAACAAACAACTATAGAATCTAAGGAAGCATAGGAAAAAATATAGGTCGAAACATCCAAAATAACACCAATAAAGGCATAGGAATTGACAGGGGGTGCATAAATATTTGGGTGGATAGTGCAATCAATGGTGTCCTTAAAAAAATGTAAGATAAATTTCCTTTCATCTCATGTTTATAGCATACTCCCATAAATCACTTTGGAAATTATATAGGCTATGACCTCCTAGTATACATTTAATACATTAGAAGTTGATTAGGATAAATTACCATTATAGATCAAGGAGTACATACATTGAAACAAATATTGAGTACACCCATATGGCCCAAAAAAGGAGAACTTGGAAAGACATTGAGGTATGAGGTTATGTCAAACAACATTTCCCAAGTTTTTCATAGACAACATAGGTGACCAAGTCATGAGAGAAACAATGCATATAACACTTCTCATTGAAAAGATGGTGGATAATTGGAATGAAAAATGAAGAAAATATTTGAGT
This sequence comes from Taxus wallichiana var. yunnanensis, assembly GCA_018340775.1. Classification (NCBI taxonomy): domain Eukaryota; kingdom Viridiplantae; phylum Streptophyta; class Pinopsida; order Cupressales; family Taxaceae; genus Taxus; species Taxus wallichiana. Next base: position 266,474,358 of record CM031236.1, read on the forward strand.
ATATCACAAAGTTAAAAAGAGGCCATAATGACACTAAAAGTATATCACAATGTTAAAGAAAGCAAAGCTAACATTTGAACCTTTGATCTCTAGATTGAACACATACTTACAATCTATCATGTGAGATAATAAAATGCATTGAAGCAAAGAAAAACTTCATCAATAGATGCTAACAAAGGTAGAGGATCAAAATCTTGAAACAAATTTGTAATCATCATTACAAACCAAGGATAATTTCAGTGAATAATTAGAAGAATGAGATCAAAATTTGATAAGGAATACTTTTGCAAGAGTTCAATCACAATGAATGAGATACTATCATGAGACACTCATTAAGGATATCCAAGCACTATTCTATTCATTACCAAATTATCCAAAGAATCCAAGGAGGATTAACTATATGAATTTATATAGGTACTAATGTAATTACATATATCCTATAAAAGAATAAATTAATCCTTTACATATTAGAATACATAAAAAGTAGACATGTAGAGGTCATCCTCCTAATGCGTAAAAATTTAAAATACACAAGGTTCATTCTATTGTATATACTTATTCAAATATCAAAGGCCACACTCATAATGCCACTACCACCATTCTCCACTCATATTCAAAAAAATAAATGGAGCACCATAAGTAAATGAGAAATAGTAATAAACAAAGAGAATCACAATTTTGTAGAAGGTAATTAGGTAAAAATATTAAATGCGTAAAAATTTTTATCTATAAATAGGCCCGTATAGTTGAAAACCCATAATGGTAGTCTATGAGGGAGTTCCTTAGATTTAAAACCTAAAAGGGAGGTCTAATGGGAAGTCTACTTAATTGAAATATTTCAAGAGTGGTTAAGTAGTATGTAGAGGATTAAAATTAGTAAATGTTGTCCTCTTTGTTGACTACTTAATAGAGTAATTTATAGTGTATTATAAATGACCAATTGAACTGGAATGATGTAAACAAAATTGAATTCCCAAGCAGCTTCAAATCAATTTTTATTTCAGGATGAAACAACTATTATGTCTAGGAAAGTTTTGGATGGTAAATTTAATAACAAGTTGACATAGATATAATCCATAAGTCTGAAATCCTTTATATATATATATATATATATATATAGATAAAATCTAGATAAAACGAAAGCTATATATCTTCTCTACACATAGGTAGGGAATATGAAAATCTTTTGAATATACAAGAAGGAGATGGAAGGACTGGTAACTCAACAATCATTAAATTTTGTATAAAGCTATGTAATATTGTCTTAAAGAAGGTGATCTTAGATCCTTATAGAAATAACTTCAATATAGTTCCTTTTTTCCATCGATGTTTTGATATAACTTTGATTTTTAATTGACTTATGTAATTATTGTGATATGGCTCTCTTGTTCTTAAATATTTTATGTTTTTTATTGTGTTATTGAACACTTAGTTATATTCTAAGTCTTAATATAGACTATAACTTGTTGTAAGTTATAACATTGTAATCTAGGAACATTTGCTAACATGGAGTAGGGAAATGAGTGGAGAGTGTGTAATAATATATTTTTGATCCTAAGTACAAAATAAGTTTTCCATAGTTTGTGAAATTCAAAAATGAATCTTTAGATTCCAAATAATCTAAACACAAATTCAGCACCAAAAAGTTATGCAATAAAAATTATTCGAGTGTACATCCAAATCCACGTTTGAGTAGTAGTTAAACACAAAATTATATGCAAAATAATCCAAGATGTCAACCAAGTGTAGGAAGAAACGTGGCTCATATTTTAATCTATACATAATCCTAAAGCCTTACGATGGATCCACTAATTTGGGCCATTATTTTCTAACATGTGAAATGCAATGGGGTGTGAAGGGAGTGAATGTTGAGAATACTAAAAAGTGTGATATCATAGGAGTGTTATATGGAAGGGATTAAAATTTCTATATTTTATAAACATGAGTAAGAAGACATTATAAGAAGTATATGATGCTTTTACCCATGAATTTGAAAGGAAAACATGTGTAGTGAAGACTACTCAAGATTTAAAATAAATCAAATATAATTATGTGGAATCTATTATGGATGATGATATGAGGTTTTGTGATGTGATTAACACTACAAGTTTTAATATTGAAGAGTGCAATAATTTTTCTCGTTGTTATGTAACTTGGGATATTATATTATAATGTATATCCAGGGTTAATGGAGATTTCAACATGTGGGACACATACCACTTAGTTATTTATATGTTTATAATGTATGGGGTCACCTAGGAATTAGTTATAAATTAGGTAATTAATCAATGTACATAGGGATTATGTAGTGTCCCCACTAAAGATCAAATTCATTTACAAACAAGTCTTATTAAAATATAATCTTATAATAATAATAATAATAAAATAATAATAATAAAATCATAATAATAAAATGATTAAAAACTATTTAGAAAATATAACTATATAAATAGACATATTGATTAAGGGTTAAAATAAAGTAATGATAATATTTAAGGAGTAAAATTTAATATGGTAATAGGAATAAATAAAATAAATAAATTATCTACTTGCCGGAGATGAGGTGAAATTTAAAAGAAATTTATGGAGGATGGTGGTTTGTGTTAGGTGGTGGCATGTGGAAGGAGCTCTGACAAGGTATGGATGGGCATGCAGACCTATCATTTTCCTTGCATAATAATACAAGCACTTAATTCGAGATACGAGGCATTAACCATGGTAAAACCCAAGTTATGTTGTAAATTTAGCAATAATTAGATGGTCATAACAAGTGCAAGGGGCTGAACTCTCATTATTAAATAAGCATAAATTTTAGGGGAACTTTACTAAGTGGATATCTCACATAAGCCATCCTAAAATCAGTACCATTATGGTTCAATCACCACAAATATTAACTCATAACGGGTTCATTTTAATATATACAAATTAACTCATTTGGATCTATATATATACCTGAAGAAATTTTAATTTTATCTTAGATGAAAGGAAACTACTTCCTATTTATTCTTTGTTTTTGTATGAAAAATAAGAATAATAAATTTGAGATTAGGAGGCACTTCATTTAGGAAAAATGTCTAGTTGTATTGCTTTTGGTTCTTCTACTTCTAAACACCAAAGGGTTCATGCATGTAGCCTTTGTAGCTACCACTTTTCCCTTCCTTCTCTTTTTATTTTATTTTGAGTAGTTAGGTTTTTTGGTTAAGACATTGAGAGTGCCTTTCCTATTATCCCACTTATGTTCTCTATAAGACTTGACTCTTTCACTCTTCCTCTGCACGAAACCCTCTGTTTTTCCTTTCTCATCCCAAACACTTTGCAAATGTATTTATATGGTGGTATTGGATTATATATTTCCCCTCCATGTTATTTTTGTTTAGCAATACATTAAATCTAAAAAAAATACCTCTCTACGCATTCATCTACCAAGGAAAATTTTCCAACTTTGTATAGATCTCCCATGTTATGGTGTGATATGTCTTTTCATGATAATCATGCATAGTTTTATGGTCTTTAATATAATTACATCTAAGTAATATTATTTAAGTACATCATCCTTCTTCTTTACCATATAGACCTCTCCCATGCAATTATACATAAAAAGTTAATAACATAAGAACATATTTTGCGAAGTTGAGGAAACTAACTCGTAAAATAGGTCACTTGTATATAATTGTAAAGCCAAATTCTACAAGATTTATGAGCATTAACCCACCTGTGTAAAATTATGATTTTTAAATTAGATATGGATGTGAAATGGAATAATTTTGGTTTCATGCAAACTATTTTTAGAATTCTTGAAGTTGATGTGGTCTCATCAAATGTGTTGATCGTGAGTTTTATGTAAAATTTATGGTTTTCCCCTTTTATCCTGCACTAAATTTCACTTTCATCATTTCCAACTTCTCAATTTTTTTTTGAATAATAGGACATGTAATTCGAACCAATGATAAAAATTTACCTTAACCAAAACATCAAAACATCATACCCCAAAATTCATGCACATGGAGTGCTATACCCAAATGTATTACAAATTTGAAACTCCTAACATGACCCCTAGTAATGTGGGACACCATGGAGAACCTTAATCAAGTTTTTTTTAACTAAATTAACACCTTTTCAAATTGATCTGAAAATTCCATTTAGTGTTCAGTCACTTGTAGTGACATGCACATTTTATTAAAATATGATCGGTTTTGTCTTATGATTGTCGCTTAGTTTGAGAAAAAATAAAACCACTACCACCTACCTCTAGAATGTTAACAAGATAATTTTAACCAAAATTCATTTCAATAAAAACACTTTTAGAGAATATTTTTTCAAGTGGCTATAAGGCCCCCATTGGTCATTGTGTGACAAGACATCCTAACATAATTACGATAACCATCCCCAGAGTTACCCTTGTAAATTGAGATTTGTTTAACATAATCAACTTCCATCACCATGATGAATTATATATATACGAGGTATTAAGTAAGAACCATATAAATTTTTTTCGTATACTTAACATGAGTGTTTTCAAGGCCCAATTTGTAAGTACTTTAGATGTTTTGGTCAACTTTCACCAAAATTGTAACTTTAACTAAAGACACCTTCTAAGGGTCATGTTTGACTCCTAACTAACCATGGAAACTTATAGTTATCATTTCCATACCTTATAGAGTATAAATTGATAAAATTATTGTATGAATGGTTTTTGGGAAGTTATGATGTTTCTCTCTCTTCCATTTTCTCTCTCTAAAAGTAACTATGATATTTGGTCTGGTTCTAAATATGTAAATGAGTTATAAATTTTTTCAGGTTGGAAAAAAATGAAATTAGATAATGTATGTGGTTATGATATGATGAATAGAAAATAAAATGAATTCTATACTTTCTCTCTCTCCTCCATTTCTCTCTCTAGAAATAACTATGAAAATTTTGATTGGTTTTGAAAATGTAAATGGGTTAAAATGTATATGGGTTTGAAATGAAATGGAAAATTGGATACACGATGTATGTGGTTATTTTATAGTGAATGGAAAAGAAAATGAAATTTTAGACTTTCTCTCTCTCTAGAAGTAACTATGAAATTTGACTGGTTTTGAAACTGTAAATGGGATTAAAATGTATATGAGTTTGAAATGAAATGAAAATTGGATACGAGATGTATGTGGTTAGGATATGGTGATTTGAAAAGAAAATGAATCCTAGACTTTCTCTATCCTTCCTTACTCTTCTCTCTAAAAAAGAAACAATAGAATGAGGAAGTGTGAATGTGTGAAGAAATGACCTCTCTCCCCTATATCTCTCTACTTTCTGCTTCGATTGCTTGAAATGATGGATGCATGGAATTTATGCTTGAGTGTAGGGGATTTCCATACCAATCCTAGGACTGACCCTACATTGGTTGCAGGTACTCCGAACAAGAGGAATTTAGGATGTGATATGTTGTATTTATTGAGTTGTCATTGTAAAGTTATATTCATCTTACAATATGTATATTACCATAGAATAAGGATATGTAGTGTTGTTCGAATAATTTTTCCTTGTACATTTTTATAGTATCAAAATGGATGTTAATTTGTACTCAATGTCATATATATGTTATAAATATACTAAACTAGTCTTTTACTATGTTAATTATTGATTTATTTCCTTCACACCCACAATGTTAGGTATAATCTTATCTCACCCAAACTATTGGGATAAAAAAAATATAATTCCTATTTTACTTCTTCCCCTAATTGAGCCTTTTAGGATATAAACACTAATCATATTAATAACATGCTCTAGTCTCATTAATCGTCTTATTGTTTTGCACCTAAAAAGAGTCTTATTAAATACATTTCCTTGAAACATTTTATGATGTGGTGTATATATTTTTGAAATCTATCATATTTTGGATGAGTGAGGCCATCATGTCTATGTGTTGTAATTTTGACCATATCATGAATAATTTTAACCCCATTTGCATAAATTCCCATGGTGCCCTAGTGGGTGGCCAAAGCCTTGCAATATAGTTAGTGGTTTTACCTATGATTGATCTTGTGTGAGACCTAAATTATGTGAGTGAGGATACGTGTTGAATTACTTGCATATAAACTCTTGTATTAAATCTTTTTTCCCTCTTATATGAAAGTGTTCCCTTGGTGAGTAGTAGTGTATTTCCTCAAGTTGATTTAAGGTGTTAAGAAGTGATGATTTTGAAATATATTGTAATGTCTATTATTAGGGTGTATTTTCCCCTTGAATGCTTTTTAATTTAGTAGATCATGGGACATCTCTTAAGGTTATAAATGAAAGAAAAGTTAATTCATATTTACCCAATGTGAAACAATCCGTTAGAAGGAATTTGAAAAGCATAATTTTTTTGGGATGTTTCACTTGTAATATACATTTAATACTTGAGTGTCTAAGAGAAATGAGATAAGTTATCTTGTGTGAAATTTTATCCTTGTATTATTGAATCCCTAAGTGTTAACTAAGTGTTATATAAATTACATTTGTTCCAAATGATTCCAATTCTTGACCAAAATAAGCATGAAAATGTAGTAGTATATGGGTAAACAAGAATAAACTTTGTAATGATCATTATGAAAATTTTATGACCTTGAGTGATGTGAAACCAACTAAAATTCCTAATGTGATCATAAATGAATGTAATATAGGATAGATGGATAGGGGATAAAATAACATATGAAATAAGGAAACCAACTCGAGGCTTGAACACAACCTTGTATGCACAAATGTGGTTAAAAATGATGTTAATGAAATAATGAACATGAAGCCTTGAGAATGGAATACCTTAGGTTTTTCCAAGGCCTAATGAGTTAAGAATATTGTACCCTAGTTTTAATTGTAGAAATTTAGTAGAAACCTTTGGCGTAAATGGGAATAAATTAAACCTAATATCTCTTAAGAAGTATAACTTATGGTCAAAAATGTAATTAACTCATAACTATCAAAGAATGAATCCTTAAGATGATCGATTAAAAGTAGAGTGAAATTTGAGATTCATCTCTTAAACTCAATGCAAACCTCTATAATGTTAGTGTAGGTAAAATATATCCCTTTCATGTGAAACATGTTTCGTGAAAACAAGGAATCCTAATTGGAGAAAATGGAGTGTGAATCAATACATGAATGATGAAAATTAATTAGTTATCCTACATGGTTGGTTGTAATAACTTGAAGACAAAAGAGGTACCCTTAGTGTTCAAAAATACTATGAAAAGAACTCAGGTTAGGTTTTCTATTGATCTAATAACCTTCCTTTACTTTTCATGAACTTTTCCTCCTTGTAATGAAAGTATAATGCCAAACCAAGTAAACATGATTCTTAGAAACAAATTCTCAGGAAAGTGTTAGTAGAATCATGGGTTTCTAAATACTCTTAATGATCGTTGAGTTATATAAATTAATTACGATAAAGGAAATGAGTGATATTCTAATGGAACCGCTATAGGTGAAAGGTTAAACAAAAATATGTAAAGAGTCCCATGTTAAGTGTTCTTCATATAATTATAGTCAATTAATAAAAATAGGATGGTAATAAATATGTAACCATGATAACGTTGTGTCGTGGGAAGTTCCTTTCAGCAAGAAGTGTATATTGTAGTGGGGTCATTGTTGTACTTTGTCATTTTGGGAAATGTGGATTTGATGTGCATCATGTGTTTCATGTTATATATGTGGGTCCATGGTGTGCAAATGTCTCATGTGTTATATATTATCCTAAGTGATCCCATGTGGTGTCATGTATCAAACAATGTAAGAAAAAAAGATTATCAAATTTTGTTTGTTGTATCTATGTGTGTAAAATTTACACATGATGATTAGGTGTTACCCATATATTAAGAGTAATGTATGTTTATATAAAGGAGATGGGTATCATTATGAGGGCATGTAATGTATGAGTTGAGTCTTCACCTAGTAGAGGTATATTATAGGTGTCCCTCTCGAAGTGGATATCTCGTCTTAGGATCATTGTGAGTTACTCCTTAAGGAGAATTATATGGTGTTTCCTACCTTATAGGTATTCTTATATTGTTCTACATATATTGAATATTTTGACATCTTAGCCCACTAATATATATTGCATTGTGTTGATGTTGTGAAGTGCACATTTTATGCACTCGAATACAACAAGAAAAATACTAGGATAATTTATTTATTTTTCGACTTACATTGCTCACTACACACAACACAAAGAAGGGCTCCAAGTACGAAAAATTGACTCACATATGAAATTCACATAATTCATCGACTCACATAGACTCCATGAAAATGACATAGGCATGTCAATGTCACACTTTTCCCAATGAATGAATACTAAAAATGACCCAACCACAAGAAACATGACTTCAGAATGGCGAACCCACAACATATCATTACTTTCAATGTATTTTAGTTATGATTAACATTCCAAGAACATTATTGAGCAAGGATAAATTTCTCATTTGTCCACCCACATATTCTTAAGTTTATTCCATGGTTAAAATACAATTCACCATCTATGTTGGCTTCTTATACTTTATAAACATTTCCATAACTAACATACTTATTTGGCATAAACCAAATTACATACAAAGTACTTAATTATCTTATTATTATGTTAAGAATATACTCCTTCAAACATCTATTCGATGTCTACAATTTTACCCTTACAACTCAAGTGAAAGTGACTTGATATCAAGAATGCAATAAAAGGATTTAACGGAAATTTAGATACAAGGTAGCTTTTTACCAAAAACATTCCTCGATCACGGGTTAGTTATTTCCCTACCATATTTATTCTAATTCAATGACTTTTGAATGTCCATTTTGTTTTATATATGTATTTTGTTTTCTCAAAGGTGGATTATACCAAGGCAATTCAAATTCTTTGAAACAAATGCATATATTTAATTGAGTTATAAGCTCTTCAAGAGTGGCATTATTCTGAACCTCCACTCTCATTTTTACTCTTATATGCTTTATTTTCTATGTCACATTATGGTCTTATTTTTAGCATTGTCTTGAAAAAGAGTTACGAAATGTTTGTCTAACCTCTTGAAGACATAAATGGTTAGGAGACTTGAAGCTACACATGAATCCTAAGTTAACATCCAAATCAACGTAGGTTTGGATTAATTCCAACTTCATCTAAGGTTCTACCCCTCAACTATATAAGAGATTTAAGCGAGAGGACCAATTTATGTTAAACCATATTCTAGAAGGGACCAAGGTGTTATGTTGAGAGAATACCAAGGTAACACATTTAGTTGAGCGGAGTGAAGGGGTTCATTAATAGGATTTTAAGACCTAGAACAACTGAGTCACAACCTCCATCTATGTCGTCTGGATCCAACAGGGATTTCATTCGATGAAGAAATCTAATTTTAAATCTATCTTTGGAAGGCAAGGTAGTCCTCTGGAATATAAAGGAGGAGTTAGCCTTACATACTCCAAAATAAAGTTTGATTGTGTTGCCTCTATCAGACAGGTTTATGACAATTTCACTAAACATGCTAACTAAGACGATAAACCCATTCTTGGGCTCTGCTTACTCAAACCAGGATATTTCCATCGAGTGCAGGGTTTAAGTTCACTCTACGATTTTCAAAGTCTTCTACGATAAGGAGTATCACACCTAAAACAAGTTATGCTCTGATATTGTACAAGGGTAGGGTGTTTCGATTAAATCTCTTTATTACATTTACAAAGTACGAATGCACAAGATGACTCATTAATCATTTATAGAACACTAAATATGCACTACAAGATATTACTTCAAATTCATTTACCTTATATAAATATCAAACCTTTTTACCAGGTGTACTATAAATCAAATTGACCTATGATTAAATGCACATTTCCTAGATGTCCTTGAAACCAACATCTCATACATAACAACAAATTATCAAATATAACCTTTTGTAACATGAGACTACATTATACATTTATTCATTTAACAATGAACTATATAAATTACAATGATAATTAATGAACTACACATCACCTTTTCATCGTCATTCTTTCACCGCAAAAACCACAGGTGAGCATGATATCAGCGATAATTCGCTAGCATGGCACCCACCCTAATATAACATAATTATCCTTTTTTATTTTCCCATTTACATATGATAATAATTACAATTTGCAAGTGAAATTAGAGGTTTAGAGACATGTATTCCTTACATTTCATTTCACTTCATTTTGTAACCCAAGAGAGAGAAAAAGAAGGGAAGAGAGAGAAAACACCATTTGTCAAAAGTTCTACTTCACACAAAAAGTTACACTATAGAGTTTTAAACAATTATTTTCATGTGTTAAAAGTTTCCAGGTGGTTTGGCAACCCGACGAGGGTCCTGCAGCTTTCTATTTTTACATTTTCTTAGTAGCTACAAAACGTTCAAAACGGGCTCGGAGGCTAAGAAACCACTTCCAAAAGTTATCTTTGATGAGAACGCACACCACAATTAACTTTCTACGTGTCCCCATATATACCAAGAGTTCATAAGAATCAAGGAATTGGGAAAAAGTGAACGGTTTGAGTTTGGTGCTGATTTCCGGGCCACTAGTCGTAGTTGGCCCAAAGGCAAACCGAAAAAAAATTATCTTGAGGGCCTTAAAACCACGCCCAAATTTATGTTCGATGGATGAGCACACAACAAGACAACTTCCTACAAGTTCCTCTATATAAGGAGAATTCATCAAAGTTGATGGGACTGAGAACTAGAAAACTATTTTCAAACGGTGACAAGCTTTCTAGAGCAACAAGTTGAAATTGGTCCAGTTTGACCTCATCAAACTGCGACCGAGGCCTACAAAATGGATTTTCCAAACTATATAGAAAAGTGTTTTTCCCTAAATTGAATGTTCCATGCAATTGTCTAGTATAAACACTAGAGGTTTGCGAAGACGGGAAATAATTTCTCTATCCAGGTTTCAAATGGCGGTTCAAAACGAAAGCCAACTTTCTAGATTTAACAACTTTCTACTACTGTAAACAATGTAACAGGGCTCCTATAAGAGCATCAAAAAGATCTCATATGTTCATTCGGGGTCAATCCAAAGGTCAAGGTGACTCCACGCATACCAAGGTACATGAATGAAGCTTCACATCTCATTTTCAGAGTTACGAAGGGTACTTAATGAGTCTCCAAAAAATGCAAAAATTAACTATTTAAACAGGGAGAAGATCAACTTTATTAATGGGAAGTCAATTTCATCTTATCAATAAAACAATATTGAAGTGATCCAGGTGGGTAGGAAGTTTTCTAAATCACCACAGAATGAGGGTGGAAGTTCATGTTTTAATGCAACGAGTTATTTTGACTTCATGAGTTACAACACGACACTTCATTGTTTTCAACGCAACGAGTTGATATAAACATTTAACTGTATTAAAATCCTAATATTTTAAAATTCTATTAAGTTGCAAATGAGGACTAAAGCACGAGAATTATGAGAGGTAAGGGGAGATGAACCATGCCTGGGAGGAATGGAGTCGGTCAAACCCGCAGGCTTCGGTTCAACGATCTCGCTTGGCACTTCGTCAACCAATTCACAAGCCTGGATCAAATCTCCACCACGTCACACCAACTTCCCAATCACTTGAAGTTTTCCAATAGAATAAGTAGTTTCTTGTGCATTTCTAAAACCTTTTGAACAGATCCATTATGTGCATATCCTGCAATCCTGGCATTCCATGAGACAACATTTCTTTGAGGCATTCTATCAAACAGTTCACACACCTTTTCCACAAATCCATTTTGTGCATATCATGAGATCATGGCACTCCATGAGACCACATTTCTTTGAGGCATTCTATCAAACAATTCATGCACCTTCTCAACAAACAAATATACACGGTATTCATGGTTGTGAATCACCACTCTTTTCCATAAACTGAGCAGCAAAGGAACTCATCGTGGTGAACACTGATTTGGAATTGTTTCTACCAGCTTTGTAATATCAAAGAAGGGAAGTCTTGTTCAAATTTTATAGGATTCATAGTGCCCTCATTACAAAGAGGCAAAAAAGGCACTGGTAATGTCAAGAATCTTAGTTTGGAGCTTCCACCCATTATTTTATTCTCCCTCGCAATTCTAGCATCCACAGTGGAAATTACTTGCACATATCTACGACTGTATTCTCTCCATTATGCTTTGATGGATATCATGCCCTGCTCCAAAGCTTCCATTTTGGCACAAAGGACGTACGTGGCAAAGACTCAACAAGTTGGAGAACTTTTTTACACACATGAAATAGTGTGATTGTCTCCCGAGGAAACCCACGCATTCCTCACAGACAAAAAATGCTCCATGAGAGGATGTCTCCCTCTTTCCTTTGGTCAAACCTGGAATAACTCACCCATAGATGCAACCTTCCTTGCCAAGAAAATTTGTCTGCTATAATTAAATGTGTGAGCTCCTTTCATGAATCAAACAACGCAATATCTATGCCCAAAGATCATTATCCTAGACATTGGTGTGCATTATATTGACTGATTATGTGTCAAACCATCAAACGTCAAATATTGTTCATAGTAGAATTAAAGCTATAATTACCATTCTAAGTCTTCTCATCCAACCAAATGGCCACGACACTTTCAAAACAGGTATAAATTGAGTTAATGCACATCAGACAATATAAGAATCAGACCTCAACCAGTTTCTGCTCAAAGGTTAAGAGAGACTGTATCAAGGTAACAACATTTGCTATGAGATGATTTCTCCGAGGAATCAAGAACATTCTACAGAAACAATACCTCCATTTATTTTACCACTCCAATATTTAGGCAAAAGACGGTTGTTTTCCATGGAAGACAGCATAGCAGAAGTATCAGTTGTAAATCCACTCACATCATTGTAGCGCAATCCAGCTATCTCCCAAATTCTTGATATATCTCTTTTGTGTAGCAAGTAAAGTAATCGATGTCTTCACTCCTCCGGAATGTCCCCAAATTTCTTCCATAGAAATACGGCAGGATCAAGAAACCCTTTTGACAGACTATCTTGTTTCAGACGCAAATACAGATCCATGTCAGTTAAATTTGTGACAAGTGATGTGACAAGACATTAGAGTTGTCGTGTGCAGGCAAGTCTAACCCACAATAAAGTGATTTTGGGTGGCTAAAATGAGAGCTACATTTGACATAATACTAAATACTTTATTATTTTATTTTAAAATTTTGTGTGGGGCACTACATGTTGATTTTATGTTTCATATTTCTCAATTATTATATGCAAATATCTTATCAAGTACCTTGGGATATGATATTATAATGTATATGGGTTCATGGAGATACTCACATGTGGCACATGATCCCCCTTAGTTAAATGTTTATAATATATGGGTTCATATAGGAATTAGTTATATTGGGTAATGATTCATCCTACATTGGGCTTATGTATTACCCATCCATTAAGAGTAAAATATACCTATATAATGGATGTGAGTGTTATTAGGATATTTCATGTGATTTATGTGTGGATTCTTGTAATTGGTAGAGGTATATTGGAGGTATCCCCTCAAAGTGGACTCCCATCTTGGGAGATTGTGGAGTTACTCCTTAATGAGAATTATTTTGTGTTGTCATATCTTAAGGGTATTATTCTACATCTATTGGATATTTGAGCATATTTTCCCACCAATATCTATTGTGTTGGGTTATCTTATGCATGTTGTTCTTATTATTTATTTATTATATAGAAATATCTTATCGGTGATATCGAGCATTGATCTAAGAATTTGTGGGATGAAACCATAATTTTAGTGATTTTCCTATATCGTAAGATAAACTACAAATGTTTTAGTAATTTTTTTAAGTTTAGAAATCTTTCACGGAATATGACCTCAAATTTTCAGATTTTTTTGGAGTTGTTTTTGAAATATATGTAATTTTTAGGGTTGAAACTCTAATTGTCATGTTTCATCTATATCTTCATAATGGTAGCTAATTATTTATTGAATTTTTTTCAATTTTTTGAAGATTTAAAACCTAAATGGATAAATTTGTTCTCGCATTTAGAATTTTACGCTTAATATACGGATGGTATGGATATTTTTCTTAGATATATTTGGTTAGAAACCTTAGGGAAAATTAATATTAATGTTCAAAATAAATTCTTGAAATTATGGTACAAGAGAAAGAAGTTTAACTTGCAGGATATCACACTTAGCAATGGAAAAAGTAATGTCAAGATGGAGCATGAAGATGGTGGACAAGGGAATAAGGATTATTAAAAAGGATAACATGAAGAAACTGATGAAATAAAATCAAATTATCCATCTACTCAAGAGAAAAAATAAATATCAAACAATAAGGTGGAAGAGGAAAAGAAATTTGAGGAAAAGGTTGTACCATATAGAAACTCAAATCATCATGAGAGGAAATAGACATGGAGACATGCTAGGGCATGTGATGGAAGAAATATATATGGATATATAGGGAATTGGAGGAACAATGACTATGGTTATACATGGAAGCAATGGAGTAGTGATAATATGACATGTAATCAAAGGAGTAATTACTATGGATATGCATTTATGGTGAGGAGGAACAAATATATACATGGATGGAATTAAAGTAGAGAAATGGATTATAGATCTAGGTTTCAAGATGTATCACCCACTAAGATCTCATATGGGTGGTTCGGATGAATGATCATGGTGACAAATGTACAACGATTTGAATCACACTCACTATGTCTTCTTCTCATGTTTCAGGATAAAAATTTCAAAGAGGGAGGTCATGTTATGTATCTTGGGATGTGATACTATAATTTATATGGGTTAATGGAGATGTAGATATGTCCCCCTTATTTATTTATATGTTTATAATATATGGGGTCATGTAGGAATTAGTTATATTGGGTAATGAGTCAAATATATATGGGATTAGGTACTAACCATCCATTAGAGTAATATATTCCTATATAAATGATATGAACATCATTAGGAGATTTCATGTGATGTAGGATTTAATACTTATACTTAGTGTAGGTATATTGAGGTTTACCCCTTAAAGTGGACTCCCATCTTGGGATATTATGGAGTTACTCCTTCCTTAAGAACATTGTATGGTGTTGCTCTACCTTAAGGGTATTATTCTACATATATTGAATATTTGGGCATCTTGTCCCACCAATATATATATTGTATTTTTTATTTTCTACATATTATTATTATTATTTATTTATTATATAGAATTATCGTATCACTTGGTTTTGGAGGGAATCTATAGTAAAATTTGGTTTGCAATTATGTAAACCAAATTTACTACCAAAGGAAAAGAAATTGAGTTTGTTATAAGGGTAGAGAAGATTGAATACTATGGTAACAATGTGGGAGTTATTAAAATAGAAAAAACCTAAGTTAGATGTTCTAATGTGAATAATAAAATAATTACAAGAAGGAATGACATTAAGACTAAGCATTTGGTGTGTAGAATTCAAAGATGAAGGACACCATAAGAATGAATGCACTAAATTACTAATGAATAAACCATCATTTCTATCAGATGGGATATAATAATATTACAAAATATGAAGAGTATGGGGATAACTTACTAACAAATATCATTTAATGTAGAATTATGTGTTCTATCCCATAACATAGTGTGCATTTTTACATATCCACTATACATAAATCCAAAAACTACATAAAACTAATGGACTTGATAGAAAATTAACTAGGAACATATTCTTAGTCTAGACATAATTATCTACCAAAATGACACCAATCATTCTAGAAGTAGAAATAGTTGCATCTCCTAGACCTATTACATAATGATCCCCATGTCAAATCAAAATAATATAAAATGGACTCCACAAATTTTGATGAAAAACTTTGAATTGGGCTCCTCCTCTATAAAATAATATGGCTTTGGTACCTCCTTCTCCCCACCAATCATCCATATGGGTTACCCATCAATATAAATTCATGTATGGAGGATACCAGAACCCAAAGAAAGTTTTCACTGCCCCATAGAGGTTATTTAGTGCACAACAAGGAGGATATCGGGTTGGTTACTAAAAAGGAAAATAGGACCTCAACCTTAGAGGCAAGGAGTGATATGTTATATTTACAGAGAATTGAATCATATTGCGTGAAATTGTCCTTCAAATCCATAACAACAAATATACCACACATATTTTAGAAGGCATGTGTAGCATTCCACCAAAGATTGGCCTACTTTGGAGAAATAATGAAATTAAAATTAATTACAAAATGTCAAAATGATAAATGTGGTGTCCAAAAGAATCGTCAATCACCAATTTGTTTAATTTTTATATAAATACTTTTATCGTATTCTCATCAACCATTTGGATATGTTCATTAAAAGTAAAAAGGGATAAAGAAAAAGGAAAGAAATTTCAAATAGTAAAATAATGAATGTCAAATTTAAGGTTGAAAGTATCTTGTGATGATGAAATTGATATTAAATTTAATGTCATAATTAATTAATTACCAACCCCTACCACCAACTCCTATTACCATTTTATTGACATTAAAATCAAAAGATAATTTTATTGATCATATAAATATTGGGGATAACCCCTTCCTTATTCAATTTGTTAAGAAGATAACTTTTGTAAACATAAATAAGTTCAAATAATAGCCAACATGTTTATCTCAATATTGAAATCACTAGAACAAAAATTATCTTATTCTAGACACGTGGAAACTTAAACATAAAAATAATTTCACAAATATAACACTACAACACTAAACAAAATGTTTTCATAAATTTTACTTTACATATAACATATTTTTTAATCACCCTTGCAATAAAGACATAAAAATGGTGTTTTATGTCAGAATGGTAGAACAATGGTGCTATAATGTCAAGGTGGTAGACCAATATAACACTATTATTTTACCACCTTGACATTAAACACCATTTTCTTGGTGTTTATTGTGATGCTGATAAAAATTGTGATATATAGAAAGTAGTATCTATGAAAACCAATATGTTTTGGTGTTTTAGTATTTGTAAACACCCTAAAAATACCCATTACACATTATAACATCTAAAAATAATATTAAATCCATTATTCACCCATATCCCACTTTTAGAATTAATTTGATTAATTCTATTACACTCACTATACACTATACACCCCATTGGATAATTTAATCATCTATATAAATAATTAAAAATCAATTATCTACTCACCTTCCACTCATCTCCACTTCACTAGCTAACTCACTCAAGTTGACTAGTCACTCCACTCAAGTTCTAGATTACTAAAAATATGGAAGAAAATATGCATATACATTTGGAAGAATTAAAGAGCCAACTAATTTGAAATAAAGCCTCATAATTTCTTATTCAAAGAGCTAACTAAACATAATAAATCAACCATGCTAAATAAGGATATTGGAATCAATATCCTACAACTCAGTCGAACCCACCCTACTCAATCTATATATTCTTCTACATCTATTAATAATAACCTTAATTCCTCTCAAATCATCATTAGAAGCTTAATAAATTTCTAGTGTTACTGTAGTATTTTATTTCCACTCAATCGTTATGCATGTTGGTACCTCATTCGATATATCTTAATGCTCACCCGAAGCGTGCGCAGAATCGCAGTCCCTCCTTTGTGTTTTCTTTTCAATAAGTTAGCATGCATATCCATAATGATAATTGACCAAGTAACCATTAAATACACATAACCATTACATTCATATCACTTTGGAAACACATATAATAAGGAAATATAACAATTTAAACAATAACCAAGATCAATTACACCATTAGATTACCATATCCAAACATATCAACTACCATAATCCATCCATAATGATCCATTATATCAAAAATTACATACTAGAAGATGAATCAAAATCATTCATTGCAAAACCATGCCTACCCTCATCAAAACCTAGACCATCACAGCAAAAAAAAAATTAAACATAAATGGGTTACTAAATCAAAAATCTCACAACACTAACATATAACAAGTATATATATGGGTGGTGACTTTCCCTTCACTGCATACATGCTAAAAAATAGCCATGTGTGATATACTTTCATGCTTTAAAAAACAATTGCCAATAATAGATTATCTAACAATATTCTATTTTAGTCCTATTAATATCCAAGCCATTGCATGTGCTTTAATCCTCGATCTACATGTATCTTTATCCAACATTATCCTTTGTTTATCCACCAAGTTATCTTACTTTTATATTTTGCTTGGTCAGCAATCCATCTTCACTTTTTCTATTTTTAGCTCATATTCAAAATATTGGCTAAGTCCTCATCCTTGTGTCTATGCTCACGTAGTCCCATGCACTACCTTGTCCACAAATGTGTGTGCCATATGAATTCCTCTACATGCACACTTATACGTGTAAGTCCTCCTCTCTCGCGGTACTTAGGAAATTTCTCTAACCAACATTACCCCACACTAGGTATGTTTTATGTCCTTGACAACACCAAAAAAATAAATTCCAAAAAGACTAGAAGAACATCCATCACGAATTAAAGAATGAAGAATGAAGCATACTTTACTAACAACTAAAGAATGAAAGAATTTTCATGTGTGATTCGTATCCTCCTCCTCAATTGGTTATAGTAACTCTAGGTATTCTCCTTTGATAGTGATTTCTAGCTCCTCCCATTCTACTAGCCCTTTAGTTACTGTGTCTAGATTCTTTCCAAATACTTCTAAGCATCTTGCTCTAGAGTCATGTCTTCAATTTTTTGTTTCATCTCCCTTATCACTCCAGAGAGGCCTGAAATAAATCCATCCATGTTATCCATCTTACGCATGATGAGAGATCATAACTCTTTAAGCCTTGTTTCATATGTGTCCCTAATTTTTTCATGATATCTCACTTCTACACTATTTCATTAAGATTTCCTCTCACCTAAGATTTCCTCCTTCTTCACATCCTTCACACACCCTAACTATAATTCCTCCTCAACAATATATTCCTTGAGGATGGGATTAAGGTCATGAAAATGGTCAAAGGCCCATATTTCCTTCTTCAATTCATCTTTCATTATTTGGCACATGGCTTCATACTCCACAATTTTCCATGTTAATAACTTTTTATTCTTTTCCTTTCAACTTCTAAGTCCTCCTATGTCACCCATTTAACACTAAAATTCTCGTGTAGTAGCATATGAACCAAATATTACAAGTAATGTAAGGCCAAAGGGTACATATCCTTATCTATTTCATCAAACCCTAGGTAGGGCTATATGATTTCACCAAAAATATAGATTTTTATGTCAAGGAAAGTCTTTGTACACTTTTCTATATTATCCTTATCCTTTGTTAGTCATTAAACTTCCTATGCCATGTCCTTATTATCCTCAAGAAATTCTCAAATGGTGGATACCTTTTCCAAGTTTCTCCTTGCTAACTCTTCTACCATCTTATTCAAAGCATTGTTGTCTTGCTCATCGCTAGCTTTGTTGGCTTCACTTTGATCAAACTAATTTTGTGCCTTCTTAATTTTGTGTGTAGCAAATATATCCTTAAAATTTTCAAAATTAGGCTCATCTATATGAGCCTACATGCTCCACGACAACATCTTCATTGTTTTCATAGTTTCACCCTCTCGGGTCAATTACTTCCCGGCCATAAAGCTTCATCGTTGCCATAGAACTCTGAACCGTGTGTGCAACACCATGAACTGATCATCAATATAAATTACCTTTTTGTGTGAACAACCTCATCCTTTCTCCTTCTTCCACCAATGCACCTTTATGTGGGTACATGTTGATCATTTCGAGTACATGCACTGGTTCTGCTTGATGTTTCATCCCTTATTAGTGTTTTATCTCCTTTATCCTCTTCTTCACCATTGGGGTGGTCTCGTATGCACCTCATGCAACTCTACGTCATGTGTGATGTTTTCTTACCTATGTCATTATTCTTCCACATTGTATATTGGGGCTTCTTGTTATTTTACCTCCTTCTCCTGAAGGATCTCCTCTACTAATACTTCTCATCGTGTCGCCTCTATGCACCAACCTTCATCTTCTCTTATTTTTATTTTCTAGAATTTCCTTAGGTGGGTCACTTCTGGTGACTTCACCGGTTCTAATTTTCCCATACCACTATCATGTTCCTTACGCATCTTCTTAAACATGCTTCTAGCCCCTTCATCAAGCATGACGCTATCTTCTTTCTCTTCTATTCCTCTTCCTTAGTATTTTCTTCCTCTTTAGTCCTCGGAGGGGTGACCTTGCACATTTTTTGTGTCCTAACCATTTTCTTCCCTTTAGTTTCTAGGACCTTGAACTCATCCTCGATGTACTTGTCATCAACCAACTTAGGTTTTAAGTAGATATATAATTCTATTGCTTCCTTGTTTCTAATTGTGAGGTTTGTGTAATTGTTGTTAACATCATCTGAGATCATGGTTTTGATGTAAGATTTTGTCCTTGGATACACATAAGTCTTATACAATTTGTGGTAGTCACAATCTAACTTATCAGCATCGAACCTTAATTTTCACACATCTAATAATCAGTTCACCAATGCTTTAAAATACCTTGTTGTAAAGGCATAAGGGAGATAACACCATGGGCTCAAGTCACCATTCTTCGTGAAGAACCTTCTTAGGTAAAAGTGTTGGTACACTAAAATCTTTTCCTTTCCATCCAATACCAAGGGCAAGTTATTAGGGATGTTCCATTTATTCTCAAATTCCTCACGCATTCGCCTATACCACATATCCACCCTTAGCTTGTATGCGCTAGAAATTTCATCACATGTGTAATCTATGAATCTCCTTTGTAGGGACTTTTTCTCAAGTGGATATTTCCACATTTTATCCTTAGGGCCATTAGGGACTCCAATCTCCACAAATACAATGGACAAGAGGACTATTCCCTATGATATCTTATCACCCGCATGCACTTCCAAAATAATCCCTTCTACAATAAAGGTAGTAAGGTCACATATTCTTCCCACAAACATCTTCTTTACAATGTGGATCCATTTCTTATTAACTTGGACCCATCTCTCCTGCATATTAAACTTGGTTAGTAGATGCACAAAATCCTGACAACATGGTCAATGAGCTTGGAAATGTCCATGGCATGCCCTCCTTTTTGATATTTCATTCCTACTATGGTATCCTCCATTCCTACTTCATCATCCAAGTCTGTCGTAATCTCTGTACCTAAGTTGCACAACCCTATAATCCTTCCAATCATGGGTGTGGTAATGTGCACTCTCCTGCCTATAAATTAGAATAAGTCCTCATCGAATCGTGACCTTAGCCATTGGTAAAAGTGCTATGGTTTTCCAAAATAGGAAAACTCATAGAGTTTTAGGTCTCATGCACCTTCTAAAGTCTAGTGCCCCTTATCATCATAAATTGGTCTATTGTTAGCCATGTATCTCACTCGATTCGTGTTGCTTCTATTTTTCACACTTCATCGCAATATTACACCAGTTCACACACTTTGCATTTTTCAAATATTGAATTCTTCACAAGGAAAGGTAAAAATAAACCCTCTTTGGGCCCCTTTTTATATATTTCTAAAAATCTTCCACATTTATTACTTACCACCTACCACCGTACCACAACTTTAATTATTTTTTTCTTCTTTTCTTGTGATTTTCTTTTCTTTCTTCCATGCGTTGTAGTAGTAACGTTCTAGCATTCTCACCACTTCCCAAGTCGTAGCCTCCTCATGCATACCTACTTGCAGCATGGTACACAATCCTCTACGTAATATACCAAGTAGTTCATCATGTCACTACCTACATCGCATTACACTGCAGTGTGGAATTTTCCTCACCGGTCTTCAATCTGAGAAAACATTACTATCACCATTCTCCTTAACACTTGTAACACCTCTTTATTTTTCTTGTGCACATCTTTTAGACTGCATCCTAACTTCACACGGTTGGGATTATCACACATGTTGTATAGATAATTTATCATATTTAAGCATACATGCAATAAAAGTAGATATTATACTAGAAGAAATATACAAAACAAGAGATATAAATCAACACCAAATTTAACATGGTTAACCTAATGTGGGATACATCTACCAAGAAACAAGACAATATATTATCCAAATATTTCAAAATATATACAATGAATATTTATAATCTTCCACACCTCTCATGATGTATAGTACTTTATTTCTCTCAAGCTTCTCCTTCTTCTCCAAGAATTCTCTCTCATAATTATTTTCACAATAATCATTAACTCTCTCTTCTAACCCTAGCTTTCTAGCTTATAAATACCTTATACAAACTTAGGGCACTTAGCCATGCAATTACAATCAATAGATCTACTTTAATACTAAAATTAGATCTAATTCCCATGAGTTAAATAAAACACTCACACACACACACAGTAACTAATACTAGTTATCCCTAACGATGATGGCTCCTACTTTCCTGACCGATGCCGGTCATAGGTGACTGATGTCGTCTCTTCATAACCAATGTCGGTTACTATGTTTTCCAGCAAGTTGATATAGCATGCTAAACTAAATTAATTGAGCTCCACATCTCAACAATCTCCTAATTGGAGATAAATTATTGCACTATTTCGTACATCATCATCCTTGGATCCTTTCCTTAGATTTTTTTCTTCCTCTTCAAGTCTCAAACTCAAGACTAATAGAAGTGGAGTGTAACTCCAACTTCCCTTTTTTAATGGCTTCGTTATCATATCCGTATGATTTTTATTCATATGAATCTTCTCTAGTTTCATATGCCCATCCTCCAATACCTATCATATGAAGTGATATCTCAACTGAATGTTTTTTATTCTAGAATGAAATTTTGAGTTCTTTACTAAATTAATTGCACTTTTACTATCACTTGAACAATTTGTAATCATATTTCTCCTTTCCCAACTCTTCCATGAACTTTGTTCATACATATCATCTCTTTCCAAGCCTCTCGTAGTTGTAACATACTATGCCTCTATAGTAGACAAAGTCATAACCTTATGCAATCTTGATATCTAGCTAACTGTCATCCCACCTACTGTGAAAATATATCCAGTAGTGCTCCTTTTACCATCTAGATCTCCAGCCATATCTAAATCAACATAGCCACATAAAGAAATATTTGAACCTCCATAGCATAACTACATGCTAGATGTCCCTCTCAAATACCTAAGTATCCATTGGATTGCTTTCTAATGCTCTTTACTTGGATTGGTCATAAATCTACTCACAACTCCCACTGTCTATGTAATGTCTGGTCTAGTACAAACCATAGCATACATGAGACTCCCAACTACTGAAGCATATGGTACTCGTGTCATGTATTTGACCTCCTCATGTGATGAAGGACACTGCTATTTTTTTTCAATTTGATGTGTCCAACCATAGGTGTACTTAAAGGTTTTGAATTCTATATTTTAAACATTTCTAACACCTTTTAGATATAATCCTCCCGATACAAATACAATTTCTTGTTCTTCCTATATCTATGTATTTACATACCAAGGATTATTTTTACAGACTCCTAAATTCTTCATACTAAATGTTTGACCTAGCTTCCCATTAATCTCACCAATGTCCTGCATACTAGATCATGTAATAAGCATATCATCCACATGCAATAACAAAATAATATAGCTCTCATTTTCAAGCTCCTTGAAATAACACAATGGTAAGATTCACATCTCAAGTAACCATGTTCATGCATGAAACTATCAAACATCATGTACCATTTCCTTGGAGCTTGTTCGAGCCTATATAAGCTCTTTTTCAACTTGCACATAATTTATCATTACCCTTGTCTTCATACCCAAGTAGCTGCTACATATAAATATCTTGATCCAAATCACCATGAAGGAAATAGGTCTTCACATCTAGTTGCTCTAAATGAAAATCATTTACTACAACTAAACTCATTACAAAGATGTATGTATGGAAGTCATTTTAACCATAGGAGAAAATATTTCACCAAAGTCAATGCCTAATTTTTATGCAAATCCTTTTACTACAAGTTTTTCCTTATACCTTTTTAATTCACCCTCTTATTTCTTGATCTTGTAAACCCATTTTTTCTACAATTTCCTCTTACCTTCGGCAGCTTAACCAAATCAAAAATTTGGTTTTGTTCCAAGGAGTCCATCTCCTTATCCATGTCATGTTCCAACCGAATGTGGGTCTTATCCTACATTGCTTCTTCTAAACTTTCTAGCTCATCATTATCGACAATAATAAATTAGATAGAGAAGGTGTAAATCTTTACGGATGTTTACTTACCCTTTGTGACCTTCTCACGGGAGTTTAGGGTACCAGAGGCTCATTCTAGACCTTCTAGACATTTTTTTCCAAATCTGACAGGTGAATGACACCGGTCACTTATAGCCGGCGCCGTTCGCTAATCGATGTCGGTGTTTCTCTTCTATAATCGATACATCGGTTCATCTAATGATGTCATTCAGGGGTCAAATGACATTGGCTACTGTGTAACCATGTAGGTATGATTTTTAAATCTGAGAGTTCATTTTCATTCACAAACTTCTCAACTAGTTCATACTTGGGTACCAAAATTTGATCCATATACATTCTCTTTTCATTCCATTCAATGTCATGAATCCTAATAATTTTAGAATTCTATAAATCCCAAAACTGAAATATGAAATCACTAAATCCATAACCAATGAAAGTGCATCTCTTAGATTTTGCTTTCAACTTTTTCTATTTTCCTTATCAATATGCACCAAAGCTTCAACCAAAAATTTGAGAAAAGAAAGATCTACCTATTTTCTCGGTTCAAGATTCCTCTAGTATTCCTCCATCTAGTGAACTTGAAGGCCCACGATTAATCAAATAAAATGTTGTATCAACTACTTTTTCCCAAAACTGGAAGCTAAATCCAGCATGTATCCTCATACTTCTAGAAAATTTTATGATTGTCATGTTCATTCTTTCTAAAACACCATTCTCTTGTGGTGTTCTTGGAACCATCCTTTCTCTACGTATTCCATTTCTCGAACAATAATCATCAAAAAAATTCTACGGATTCACCATCATTTTTAGATCTAACGAATGTTAACTTTGAATTTGATTCATTCTCAACAAGGGTTTCCCATCTTTTAAAAGTATCAATCAGATTTATGTTTAATACAATAAACCCATACCTTTCTTGTAGCATCATCAATGAAAGAAACATAATACTTGGATCCTCCATGAGAAGCTACCTAGGTTGTTGCCCACACATCCGAGTGTACAAGCTCGATTTCTACTCCTTAGTTGCCCCAACTTTGAGAAATATCACTCTCTTTTGCTTTCTAAAGACACAATACTCACGAAAAACAATATCTAAATATTTCAAATCTAATAACTTACCTTTAGCCTTTAAGATATGCATTCCTTTTTACTCATATGGCCCAACCGATCATGCCACATGCACGCATCTAAATCAAGTAGATAATACGAAAAGGAATCAACAACACGGTAAATAAATATAACGTTCCTAATTTATTGCCTCTTACCACAACAAAGGCACCCTTGGTGACTTTACGAGATTCTCATTGTGAATATAACCATGTAACTTGATTTCACCTAGTTGCTGACAAAATTTAGAAGATTCTAATTATTATGAATTTAATCAACCAACACATTTAAATATTAACATAAACCATAAAACATTAAATGTTAAACATTATGCAATGTAATAAATAAAATTACATAACATATTAATTAAGTAATACATACCAAAAGTAAGAACACAGTGACACAATGTTTATAGTGGAAAACCTCAAATAGGGTAAAACCACCATTAAATAACCTTTTACTTTCTAAGAACCAAATTTACATCCAATAAACTTTCACCTCCTCCTTTCAACCCTAATCATAAGGGTAAAATAATATTCACCTTTGATATTTCATTCGAACATATCAAATGAGGACCTAAAGTCCTTTTTATATTAGGTGATCAGGTATGTCTCTCGACCCACCTTTTCAACCTTACCAGTTGACACATATACCTAGGTTTATAATATTTAATATTAGAAATATAATCATTTCATGATATTAAATATTTAACCAACATTGTATACCTATGTTAGCATATTTAATAATATAAATATAAATATTTCGTATTATTAAATATTAACCTATATATATATATATATTAGTGGATGGACCCATATACATTAAGGATTGACCGGACCACTTAATCATTATGTTTCAACACTCCCCCTTAATGTTAAGTAGGATAACATATGCCAATAGATTACCTTTCCATGGTACACTACAGATTTACAATCCTTAAACCATAAAAATTTTAGGCTATCATATCGGGTTACCTTTTGGTACAAAAGATTTGGAATCCCAAATATCATCCCATGATCATTGGCTAAGTATGATTTATGAGTTCTACATATTCTCGCAGGTTCTCCTAAGACATTATTGAACCCAAACATATAGGATCCTTTTATAACCAAGGACCTCCTTAATAATATGCTTATACTGGATGTTTAATAGTAAAATCAATAGCACTAAAGAGTTTACTTAAGACTACCTTTAAGATATTTATACACTTCTTTCTTAAAAAGAAGCTCAGGGAGGTATCCATGCCCAAAGGTATTTTTACACTTTCTGAAGGTCTTTTTACACTTGCCCGAAGATATTTTTACAAAAACCAAGTTCCATTAGGAGGTGACATTTTCATGCACACTCCTCCTTAATGGCATCTCTAACAATCTAAGATTTTCACGGAAGTGACAAAACTTTGCAGACTCGGGGGCTTTGTGAATATGTCGGTAACCCACTCTTAAGTCGACATGAACTTGAGATTTATCTCATCACTTTGCACTTTCTCACAGTGAAGCATATATGTATCTCAATGTTCTTCATTCGCTGATGTTTAACTGGATTCTTAATCAAGAGTAATACAACTCTGACCACCACATAGAAGAGAAATACTTCCTTTAGCTTCCATGTGTATCTCTACCAACATCCGTTGTAGCCAAATGAATTATTTACTTCTTCCATTGTACTACTATGCCTCGGAGAAGAAATGGAGACTATTGAGTGTATTTATTGTTCCAAATAATGGTTCCTACACCAAAAAACTTGAACACATATCCAGTATATTTTATAACACAACATCAGTATGGTTAGAATCACAAAATCCATATAAGATAGCATTTTCATTATTAGTATAATGCAACCCATAATTGATTGTTCCTTTCAAATATCTAAAAATTCTTTTTGTAAGATTCCAATGATCTCTAAAAAAAGTTCTTGCATAAACCTTGAAGTAATTCCTACTATATAAGAAATATCTAGATCTAGTTATAGTTAGATAAATCAAAATATCAACTAACAAATTAGATATAAAATAGGATTAACCTTTTTCATATGCATTTTTAAGATCAATATTTATTCCAACTTCCATTGAAGTAGAAAATGGTTTATAATCAATCATAAGAAACTTTTTCAATACAATGGTTGCATATTGTATTTTGAAAAATGATAATAGAATGAAATACAATCATACAAATAACATGATGTGAGAGACCTAACTCATTCATTTCAAATTATTGCTTCAATTTCTCTTTAATCCTATGAATTAAATTAAAATTGTCACTGGATTAAAAATATCAATTAACAAAACCTAACAGTTTAAAAAAGTAAACAATTTTCACATACCAAGCTCTAAGAGCTTTTGTTAAACCATACAAGGATTTTTCAAATGAAAAACATAGTTTTCGTTACCATTTTCTTCAAATCCTTTAGGTTGAAACATTTAAAGTTCTTCTTTTAAATCACAAATCAAAAAAGTATTTTTCTTATCCATTTAGTGGATTTCCAACCCAAATTGAGTGGTGATTGTAAATAAGGCCCTAACGGTACTCATTTTAGCTACAAGAAATGTCACAACATAATCAATAACTAGGCTTCGAGTGAAACCTCTAGCAATAAGTCTAGCTTTATGTTTGTCAATACTACCATTAGCATTATATTTTACTTTGCACATCCACTTAGATCTTATAATACTTTACGGCTCAGGTTCATACAAGGTAATTAATGCATGGTACATATGATGGATTTTGGTCATTTTCCTAAGGTTAACAGGATTTTAACTTTATAATATAGATTGACCCTTCATCATACTCAAATTACCTTTTAGTACAAAAGGATTTGGAATCTCAAAGATCATCCCATGATCACTTGTTAAGTATGATTTGTGAGTTCTACATATTCTCATAGGTTCTCATAAAACATTATTGAACCCAAACATATAGGAGCCTTTTATAACCTAGGATCTCCTTAATAATATGTTTATACTAGATTTTTACCAAGAAACTCAATAACATGAAATAGTTTACTAAATATTGCCTTTAAGATCTTTGTTATGTACCTTGGGATATGATAATATAATATATGTGGGTTGATGGAGATGCCAACATGTGGCACACATTCCCTTAGTTATATGTATGGGTTCACATGGGATATAATATTATAATGTATATGGGTTGATGGAGATGCCGACATGTGGCACACATCCCCTTAGTTAGGTATATGGGCTCACATATGAATTAATTATATTGGGTAATGGGTCGGCCTACATTGAGATTAGGTGTTAACCCATCCTATTTAAAGGATGTGAGTATCATTATGAGAAGGTGAGGGATGTATGAGTTGATTCTTCTACTTGGTAGAGGTATATTGGAGGTGTCCCCCTTGAAGTGGATTCCCATGTTGCGATATTGTGGAGTTACTCCTTCCTTAAGGAGAATTGTATGGTGTTGCCCTAACTTAAGAGTATTATTACGAATATATTGATTATTAGGGCATCTTGGCCCCACATTTATCTGATGTTTTGTTATCTTTTGAAATTTATAGATTTATTGTATGCGAGGTTCTTAGCAAGTGGTATCGAGCATTGATTTCGCAACAACAAAAAATTGTGTCTAAACCCTAATTTTATTGATTCGGCTATATTTTGGAAATGGCTACAAATATTTTCTCAAATTTTTACCACAATTGCAAAATATGTTTATAAATATACAATCCAAATTTCAGAATTTTTTGAAGTGTTTTGTGGAAGTTATTGCATTTTTAGGGTTTCACCTAAATTTGCTTTACAGACTGTAGTTTTTGGAAATAACTTTCTAAATTTTTACTAGAATTGCGAATCCCCTTCAGAAATCTATGGTAAAAATTTGAAAAATTTAGATCTATTTTTGTAAAATTTATTACAGTTTATGGTTTTTCAATATTTTTCTCCTTAGGCCGCAATTTGAGGAATTTTTTTGAATTTCTTACATTTTAAAACCTCTCAAAAATTAAATTGGGGTTTGTGTTCTGTGATTTCTGATTTTTTCCGAATTTTATCCGAAAGGGATAGAACAATTTTTTATCAAAAGGTTCTATTCCTAACACCCTAGTTTTGTGAATCATGGGGATGGTAACTTTTTTTGGAGATAACAGGATTGATGCTAGAGAATGGTGGAACAAATTTAGGCATAAATTCTCTGAACCATTAGATATTTGGTTCTTCAAATTTTGGATTAGTGGCTCTGCATGATTTGATTTTCTTCGAGTTAGAAAAAAAAAAGTCTAATTGGTCCTTGGAGGAACTGGAACAAGTTTTCATGGACAGATGGGAAACAAAAGAAGAATTTAATGATAATAGTGAGGAAGAGGAAATAGCAGAAGAAGAAGAAGAAGAAGAAGAATAAGAAGAAGAAGAAGAAGAAGAAGAAGAAGAAGAAGAATAAGAAGAAGAAAATGTTGATGATGAAGTTGTTACACATGATAGTGCATCTCCAAAGAAGGAAGCTTCAATATTTCAGTTTGAAGGGTGTATTCAAAGGAAAAATGTAATTGTTTCCATAAACCCTAGTAGCAAATATAACTTCATCAATATGGATGTATCTCAAAATCTACATGTACAAGCAAAACATATTAAGGAATCTCAAGTGGATGGTAATCATATTCAAGTTTTTGAAGATTTAAAGCTCTCTATGGATAAATATGTTTTACATTCAGATTTTTATGCTTTAGATATGGATGGTATGGATATTGTTCTTGGATATCCTTGGTTAGAGAGATTGGGAACAATTAATCTTAATGTGCAAAAGAAATTCATGAAATTATGGTACAAGAGAAAGAAAATTACATTGCAAGATATCACACTTAGCAAAGAAAAAAGTAATGTAAAATTGGATCATGAAGATGAATTTGAAGATGATGAAGAAGGGAATAATGATGAATCAGAAGGAGAGGATGAAGAACATAAAGTCACAAATAATTTCTCTACTCAAGAGAAAAAATAAGTAACAAACAAGGTGGAAGAGGACAAGAAAGTTGAGGAAATTGTTGATAAGGTTGAGTATACGAAGGAGGCACCATATAGACACCCACATCATTATGAGAGGAAAAAATCATGGAGACATGCTAGGACACACAAGGGAAACAATATATATGGACATACAGGGAATTGGAGGAGTAATAATTTTGGCTATACATGGAATCAATGGAACAATAATTATATGACACAGAATCACATGAATAATAATTATGGATATACATGGATGTCGAGTAGGAACACATATGGACCAGGATGGAATCAGATGAGCACAAGGGAATATGGAATTAGGTTTAGAGTAGCATCACCCCATAGGATTTCATATGGGTGGTTGGATGATCAAGCATGGCGACAAGTGTGCAATAATTTAAAACGCACTCATTATATGGATTTTTCTTTGACATGTTTCGGGACAAAACATGTCAAAGAGGGAGGCAATGCTATGTACCTTGGGATATGATAATATAATATATATGGGTTGATGGAGATGCCGACATGTGGCACACATCCCCTTAGTTATATGTATGGGTTCACATGGGATATAATATTATAATGTATATGGGTTGATGGAGATGCCGACATGTGGCACACATCCCCTTAGTTAGTTATATGGGCTCACATAGGAATTAATTATATTGGGTAATGGGTCGGCCTACATTGGGATTAGGTGTTACCCATCCTATTTAAAGGATGTGAGTATCATTATGAGAAGGTGAGGGATGTATGAGTTGATTCTTCTACTTGGTAGAGGTATATTGGAGGTGTCCCCCTTAAAGTGGATTCCCATCTTGGGAGATTGTGGAGTTACTCCTTCCTTAAGGAGCATTGTATGGTGTTGCCCTACCTTAAGGGTATTATTTTGCATATATTGATTATTAGGGCATCTTGGCCCCACATATATCTGGTGTTGTGTTATCTTTTGCAATTTATAGATTTATTGTATGCGAGGTTCTTAGCAATCTTTCTACACTTATTTCTAAAAAAGAATATTAGGAGGTATCCATGCCCAAAGGTCTTTTTACACTTGCCCAAAGATCTTTTTATACTTTCCCAAAGGTTTTTAAAAATTCCGAAAATCATTTTACAAAAACCACACTCCATTAGGAGGTGACATTGTCATGCACACTCCCCCTCAATGGAAACTCGACAATCTAAGTTTTTCATGAAAGTGAAAAAACTTTACAAAGACTCGAGGATTTATGAAGATGTCAAAGAACTACTCTTTATTCGTAATGAACTTGAGATCTATCTCACCACTTAGCACCTTCTCATGGATGAAGTGTATATGTATCTCAATGTGCTTCATCCTCTAATGTTGTACTAGATTATGTGCAAGAGCTATGGTGCTTTGGTTGTCACAGAACAAAGGAACACTACGTGGATCCTTCATATTTATCTCATCGAACAACCTCTTTAGCCATAGAGCCTCTTTTTCAACTTCCATTGCACTTATATACTCATCTTCTGTTGAAGAGATAGAAAATTTTGGATTCTTTTTACTACACCAAGTAATGACACTTACAACAAATTTAAACACATAACCAAAATTATATTTTTTTATCTAATACATCACTAACATGATCGAATTACAAAATCCATACAAGCTAGCATTTTCATCCTTATTATAATACAACCCATAATTGATTGTTCCCTTAATATATCTAAGAATTCTTTTTGCAATATTTTAATGATCTCTATAAGGTTCCTGCATAAACCTTGAAGCAATTCCTACTGCATAGGAAATATTTGGTCTAGTTATAGTTAGCTACATCAAATTACTAACTAAATGCATATAAAAAGTAGGATTAGTTTTTTCAAATACAAGTTTAGGATCAACCTTTATTCCAACTTCCATAGGTATAGAAGTTGGTTTACAATCAATCATATTATATTTTTTAGTACAACAATAGAATGTTTATCTTGAAATAATTTTCACGATTAATATTTTTGGAAATAGTTTATTTTTTTGAAAATATAATAATGATTTATATAAAAAAATGGGGAGCTCTTGCTCCCTTATTGGTTTGAATCTCTATCAACTTGGTCTAGTTCACAACCATCATGAGTTAAGTGCAAGGTGATTTCATTTTAACACATCAATTGACAACTAGCTCACACCGCCTAGGAAACCAAGTTCAACAACCAAGCTATTGAATAAGACATTTCCAATGTGGCCTACACCATAACTACACTCACACTTATTTTGAATTTAAAGTTTAAGAAAACTCATCCTTTCCTAAAGTAATTTAAATATTGAAGATGAAGACATATTAAGTCTAAGAGTACATGAAGGAACAAATAATAAAATGAATTTTGTATGAGAAATAATGAAAAATATATACATATATTTGTTGATAAATATATATATATATATATATATATATATATATATATATATATATATATATATATATATATATATATATATATATACACAAACCTAAAAAAAAGAATAAAATAAACCCCAAAACTACCATATGGTAAAGACAAAAGGAGACAAAATATAACAATATAGATATGGGAGTGGTCAACATGGAGGTGACCGAGTGACGTGGCCAATAATGTAATAATTTAATTCCTTATGTTTAATGGCCACACCCCATTTTCCAATTTATTATAATGTATTTACGAAGGCCAAACAACCATGCCATGAATCCAACCTCACCAATGAGGTCCCAAACCAAATTCAAACACATGGGGATCATTTAATATGAGTTGAGTTTTTAAAAAAAAATTGCACCAAACATTTAAAGATAAGGTCATTTCAAAAATGATGTTAATATAATATCAAAATATGCACTATTTCCCTTCGAGAAAATCTAAGTGTACTCTTACCTTTCTACCTTCCCACAAATAAATGGAGTATGAGACTATACTTGAAACAACGCATACTACTATATCTAGTATAAATGAGATAGGAATTTAAAAATATAAATGGTTCTAGAAAGTCAAACCCTAACTCACATGCATTCTAAGTGACCATAATCCAAGCAATCCACATATGCAAAGTGGTCTCACATATGTGTCAAGTGGGCATGTAACAAACAGGTTGGAAAAGCTTTCAAATTTACGAAAAATAAATAAATAATAAATAATAATAAAAATTAGGTTGTGAGTTATCTACCACTCGTTGTCAAACCAATTTCCATGTCTTGAGTTCCAAAACCATTTATATAACTAAAAAATTCCTGCCACATGTAACTAAAAAATTATATAAATGGTTAGTATTTTAATTAAAATACATTTTTATATATAAAATCTAACCACATTTTCCATATTTAAATAGAGGAGAAGTAACATGCAAAAATCATAAGTTTTAAAGTTAAAGTTCAGGGATCCACATGGATAGAATATATGAGGGAGGTAATTTAAAATTAATTCATTCACTAAAGGTCTACGTAGGTGTAATTTATTTGTAGACATGTATATGTATTTAGTTTAAAGTATATGTTTAGAGTTTAAAACATATATAAAAAATAGGTATATTACAAATACAAATTTATAAGAAGGAGAGGTCCATCAATGGGATTAGGTTCAAAATGTTAGGATTTTAAATAAGTTATTATATTTCCACAAATAAGATTTCTTACGATCCAACCAATCACAAAATTTGATGGGTTATTTTTGTGGAGGGTTGTCTCCATTCTAGAGACCTTCCATTTTATCCTCAAATACATTTATTTTCCTCCATATTTAAACCATAGGAAAATAAATACTCGAAAACTATTAAATAAATAAAAGTTCACTTGTGTATGAAGAGGGTCCCACAAGAATAAATTTTGCACAATATTTCTCAAGGTGGATAAATTTAAGAGTGAATTTTATTTGGCCCCATTCCATGGGTCTTCACCAAGCCAATAGGAAAATTTATTTTCCTACATTTATGGAATGTTGTCTCCCTATAAGAGACCTTTGTCTTGGTTTTTACTTATTTTTGACCCTATGTATTTACTTCCACCTCCACATACTTTAGAAACTATATAAGATTAATGAAATATTTCAAACAATTCCAAATGTAAATAAAAAACAACATATAGTCGGGGACAAGAATTTCACCCATCCAATGAAATAAATTGAAATCCCTATTTTCATGAACCTTGTCTACTCCTTCATTTACTCTTGTTGGTTGAAAAAACTGATAAAAATTTAAATAGATTAAATACAATAACTTAGACCTAACCTATTTAATTTAAACCATGCTCTGATACCATGTTAGAATTTAGAGGATTTTAATTATTACAAATTTAATCAACCAATACATTTAAATATTAACATAAACCATAAAACATTAAATGTTAAACATTATGCAATGTAATAAATAAAATTACATAATATATTAATTAAGTAATACATGTCAAAAGTAAGAACATATTGACCCAATGTTTATAGTGAAATAACCATTTACTTTGAAGAACCAAACTTATATCCAAAAGAACTTTCACCTCCTCCTTTCAACCCTAATCACAAGGTTAAAATAATAATCACCTTTGATATTTCATTCGAACATATCAAATGAGGACCTAAAGTCCTTTTCATACTAGGCGATTAGGTATGTCTTCTCGACCCACCTTTTCAACCTTACCGGTTGACACATATACCTAGGTTTATAATATTTAATATTAGAAATATAATCATTTCATTATATTAAATATTTCACTAAAATTATATACAGGTGAGCATATTTAATAATATAAATATTATTAAATATTAACCTATATATTAGTGATGGAACCATATATATTAAGGGTCGGTCGACCACTTAATAATTATGTTCCAACAAATTTGCCATGCAAAAATAAGATTCCTCCCGAGGCTTAACACATGTCTCACATCTTTCAATACCCATATATTTTCATTCAACAATTTTAGATGAACTTCCCTTTACCAAGTAATACTACAAATTTCATCATCACCCAAATTAACATGCCCAAAATTTCCCTAGACATAATTTCTAAAATAACCCTTATTATGGGTTCCATGAAAAGAAGCTCAGAATCTAAAACCCATGATTCTATTCTATTATCAAAAGAAATAATAAGATCATGGGTAAGTGCACGAAGTTGGTGGACAATTCCGTGGACATAAAAACCTGAAATAAAGGTACCGCGATCGTGGTTATTGAATTCTAGGTTCGGTAATTACCGAACCTAGTTCCACGATCGCGGTTTATAACCGCGAGCGCGGTTATAAACCGCGATCGCGGAACTCTGAGACAAAATTTAACAGTCCCGCGACTTGTTATTTTCCTCATTTTTCATTTCGAACCGCGACTTTTCCTAAACATTTTTCACTCGCACTTTCAATACTATCTCAAAATTGCTCATCGGACTTCTGGATAGCGATAGATTCAACCATGCCGCCAAGACGAGGAGGTAAGTCCCCGATTGTAATCATTTTTTTGCATTTTAGGTTTTTTTTGGCATTTTCATGGGTTTTGTGAATTGTTTGTTTATGTATACAATTTTATTGTTTTATCGGTTGGTCGAAAGATCGGGCTCATGCAAACCGTCAAAACATTCCTCAAAACCCTCCTCCAAACATAGATCAGCCTCATGGCTCCTTCTATCCCCACTGAGCCAACAGGAACGCAAGATAATATCATTGGAAGAATCCAAGAAAATAAAATTGTCATTGAGAACCTAATTCAAACTATAAGACAAAATCATGCTACAAATCCATCCCACATGACTTTGCTTGATACATTGCAAACATTGATTGGCGAAGTCGAGTCTGCAACCAACCAAATACATAGATGGAACACCTTTAGAAGTGACTGTAGGCGGTGGTATGTGGATAAACTATCTCATGCGGCCGTCAAAGACAAAAAAATTGGAAAAGACCTCATTTTTGCATTATTTACCGACCCTAGAATCAATGCCCCCTACAGTTACTTGCAAATGGTTCCCAATCCATTGGTTCCATGATGATAGAATCAAAAACAATTTTTGGGACCGATGGTGGATGGTTTTTGATTATCCACCATGCAACAACAATGAGGTTCCTCTTTATTTTTTGAAGAAATTATATTGTGAGTTCGTGCTCAATGAGGTCCCGAATTATTTTGAATTTTCAAACTTTTTTGGTCGAGGAGGTGGCTCTGCACAGAGTAGACCTGGTGCACGCGTAGGTCAGCCTAGGATCCCCCATGCCCCAAAACCCCCACTGCCTTCAGTTATCCCTCCTACAGTGAAGGAGGTTGTGGAGATTGATACATTGCATGCATTGAGGGAGCTCACTGACACTCTCACTTGCCTAGCACCCAGTTGCACCCGGTGATGTTGGTGGAGGCGCCAGTTCTAGTGCACCACACCACTGTGGATCATGTGGTGCCGTATGCACTGCAGGCGAGACATCATTTGCTAGTTCACAGGATTTTTTTTCTATAGATGAGATGCTGGGGAATGTTTTTGGAACTGGAGCCACTGATATTGGTCTTTCATAGGTAAATTTTAAATAAATTTAAATAATATATATATATGTACAATAGTTTAATTCACATGTTTGAGATATTAATATATATATGATTGTACGTCATGTACATACATGTAAAAAACTAATTTTTTATTTTATTTTAAATAGCAAGAGCCGGTGAAGGAAACATCCGGTGTTGACATGCTAGCCTCTTGTGGTTGGGCGTGTTTCAAACGTAAGTTTCAAGTTGTACAAACTTACATTTTTAATAAATCATTTAATTGCACTAGATTATTATTATAATTTGTTTCACGTGTATGTTGTACATGTATTAATATTTTTCTCTTTTATACACAGGAGCCTGGCGGGTCATCATCTGCTCAGGGAACTGAAGCTACTGGCACGCCTCGCATGAGTTTTACGCAGGTTAGTTACAAATCTCTTTACACTTTGTTTCTAATTCTTGGACCTCTGTACATGAGTTTCACTTTCTTATACTCAACGTATATAAAATACATACAACAGCTACATAAAAACGCAAGCACTAACTTGCATGGACAACTGTCCTTAGTATGTCCCTCAACCTCACAATCTATGTACCATATTACACTACACATCTCATGTGTTGAGTTTACATATAAATTATCTAATTACTTCGCCATGACTGTGATTTTCTCCTCCAAGAATGGGATCACTTATGTATCAACAATTCCAACCGTATAATCATAAAAAACTACTTCTATAGCCTCGTGTGGATCCACATACATCTTATGAGATAAATCCCTCCTGAATGGGGTCAGAAATCCTCCAATAAACCACTGTGCATGCTAACTCATATGAGCATCATAAGATAGTTTGGACAATAAATTATTAAAATACATGTCATGCTCCCTCATGCGTTCTGATAATCCCTGCTTGATTTTATTGAGCGTGATGATGCTTTTTTTTAAACTATGGGATGTGAAACTCATCCAAAAACATAGTTCACAAAGCACTATAGTACACTACATTCTTATGTGGGTCATACTTTCTATACTAGCTATGTACACTCCCTTGAAGAGTAGTAGAAAATTGACTTTCCTTCCTATCTAAAGTTGTAATTTGCTTAGAATACCATAGTATCTCACACTTGTACACATCCTCTACTTTGTATTTTCAATACCTCTATAATTTTTGTAATTGGAGATACATGTCATATAATAGACTTGAGGTGCTTACTTTAGGTGAAGAGGATTATTAAGTGATTATTATGGATGTGGACCCTATCCTCTAGATCCAGAAATAGAAATCTCATAAGTATTTTTTCTAGGTGGTTACTGACCCAATCCTCTTGATCTTCTTGATCCTCTCGGGCCAGTTGATAAATTCCCTTATGTCTCGTTTGTAGTACTAAACTGGATACACATGGTCTACATGTTCCCAACATCCAAAATAATGACACGTACTGCACTGTCATAGGTATATTATTTGTATGATGAACTTCTCAATCCAATGTAAAATGATATCTTCCCATATCTACTTATTTACCTAGACTATATCTTGATTCTCAATAACTACCTCTAGATATGTAACACCATGTGTAAGGGCTAGGTGGCTAGCCCGGGATCAGATGTGTGCCTTTGGTCCTCACTCTTTCACCTAATGCACTCTTATCCAAACTTGAAGGCGATATCTACTATGATTTCTAAAAGTTGGGAGATCCTGATGTTGTGGCTCCTCATCTTCCATAAGAGCTTCAAAACATTTGTAAACCATCATCCTCCACAACTCTATTGACTCCTCAGCATCCCACACTTGTGTAATTTCCCATTCACGCACTTCAAATTATATACTCAAGCCATATTTCCTCTCTCTCTCTCTCTCTCTCTCTCTCTCTCTATATATATATATATATATATATATATATATATATATATTCTTCTTCTGAGATTCCACCATATTTCATCACACTTTCTCCTACCCCTATGTGTGGTGGGGGTTTAGCTAGCCATGGGTAGCCTCTCCAAATCCAGTTCTACCATCAAAATCTTTATTTCCAAAGGGATAATGTCACAAGTAAGATCCTCTAGGCTCGTGCACCAAAACTCAAACTCAGCTACCTTTGGACACAAATACATATAAATAGTGCATTATAATCTATATATTTGCAACACACTTGCCCACCAAGGATATACAACTCTAGTCTACTATTCGTCGATCTATATGTTTGGTCCAGTGATGTTAGATTTAAAAGTCCTTCAAATTTGAATGATGCTCTAATTGTCATAGAAGATGACTATGGGTTACCTTGATTAAATACAAAAGTTTGTCAAAATCTTATGAAGATAGATGGCCTCCGTGCTAACATTTATAGATCCTATGTATTTAGCCTAAATAGAAGATAAAATAAATAATAACATTTTTATTCTTTCTAGAGTAACTAAATATTGATTTGTACATGTTTTTTGTATAGCTCTTAAGTAGATTTTAATAAATTGATTTGTACATGTTTTTTGTATAGCTTATGACTGCTAGAGAGACTCCTCCACATATGCAGACTGTGGAGGCTGCTATAGATATTGCCATAGCATCTGCAAATCCACTAACTGAGGTACACAATTTTTTAAATTTGTTAAATTTTGGAGGTTCATTATTTCTTATTGAACTTAAATCTGTACAATATCAAATTTTGTAGGTATATATATGTGTGAAATATTTAATTTGAAAATTAATTATTTGTATGTAGCTTACCCCTCATGAGTCTATTGTTGTCCCTGCGACGCGTCAACAACAAATCGATAGGGATCATGACATTGCGGTAAGATTGCACATGCATTTTAACTAAATTGTACAAGTTTCTAAATTTTGAAGGTATTTTAAAATTTTGGGTGTTAAAAACTCGTTGTTTATGAATGTGCAGGTTAGGTTGCAGGCATGTTTAGAGACACCTAGGACCACACGGATGAAATCCGTAGTGGCATCTCCCTCCACTACATCCCCAGGTCATGGACGTGCTACTTCTAGCAGGGCGAAGAGAGGGAAGATGTTTCATGAGTAGATTTATAGTCCACTTGGATGCCACATATATGTGGTCATGAGTATCTATTCACAGTCCATTGTATATATATATAGCCTTTTGCGACCGCATGTGGTCCCATATGTACATTATGACACGTGCTTAGTTCGAGATGTATACATAAATTATGAACTTATACATGTACATATATATTTTCAGAGACGTGCGCGTCTGGAGCACACTTTATTTGATTCTTATATATATATATATATATATATATATATATATATATATATATATATATATCCATGTGTGTTGGTTAAATCATATTTATTTTGGTTATTTTGGTATTATTGCTAACTCTGAGAAAGTGGATTGCTGAGAGTCTAGAGATGTGCTATGTATAACGTGCATTGATTCTTGAGGTACCAATATGAAGAAAAAGTAATGAAATGGCGGACTTAGAATTTGGGAGTGAGAAAGATGCTTTAAGCATAGTCAATAAATGTGTAAATAGGATAATAATAAGATAACTTATAATTGTCAATAAGTGTGAGATCCTTTTAATATCCCTCTTATAATTTGCATCTTTTCATCTTTGCATTTTGTAATTACATGCATATTTTTGGCTCTTCTTTTTTTCTCACCTTTCTTGGCTTGCAAACTTGGAATAATTTTCCTTTTCATAAAATTTCATCCTCTAGGAATCGTCTTACTAGGTTAAATTAGTATATCTTCATTTTATTTATAGTTTTTGACTTCCTTAATAATTATATTGGCTAGCATATTGCTTCTCTCCCTCTCTTCAATCATTTGTAGTTTTACATGTTGGATATTTTTTGTAGGTTGATTACTTTCTCTCTAAGCATCTCATTATTTTTCTCTAGTTTTTTATTTTGTTTACATGTCACTTCTAAAAATATGAATTATTATATTGATTCCATAACTTCCACACCTTATTTATAATATTGGATGCTCAATGAACCAATTATATTACTATGTTAACAAAAAAGTGGTGTTGATGTAAGGCTATAAATTTGATCTGATAAACAAATATGAGAGAAACAATTTACTTAGGATATAACACCATGCCATGCCATATAGAACACCATGCTGGATATAATGTGTATTTGTGTCAATTTTTAGGATATCTTTAATATATAAAATTCACTAAAATATTCTGATCAAAAGCCCGTTGTAATTTAATTGGTGCATGCAATAGTAAAAGTGTCATGTAGTGTTGAATTCATTAAGATATAAATGTTTAGTACCCAAAATTTGGTTTGGGAACTTGGAAATATAGAATTTTGTACTTATTTTGATATACACTTCATTTATGCATTGTTTTAACAACCATAGGCGCCTTCTTGATCTATCTCGCACCATATATCCACTAGATAAAAACCAATCTCTAGCTCAACCCTCTAAAATCACTGCACATGTTATTGAACATCAATCTAGACCTCTAAAATACTCATACCTAATTTTTGTCATACTCTAGACACATTAATAGGTCCTAGAAATGTATGGATATGAAGGTCTATCTACATCATATTAACCAATGCCATTGCATTTTAATGGCCAATTTTTCAAAAGTTTCATTTGGATTAGTTGAATTAGATTATACATTTAGGTTAGTTGAGAGAGAAAACTCACAAAGGTAGATCCTATAAATATAAACACACACTAACCTATTAGGGGCATCTAGGAATCTTGTAAACAATACTTCACTTTACTTGTCCAGCACATCATATACACATCTGAATCTGAACTAACCACATCCTAGATCACACTCATAGAGCTGAATTTCAAAGTACACAAGTTTATGAATTTTAAAGTACAAAAGTTTAAAGCTCATTTTGTCAAGTTGAGGGATGAATCAAGAGATAATTTTCTATTCTATATTTTTCTATATCCCAACATATGTTTGGAGAAATATCAGTATTTTATCCCTCCATAACTTAGTGGTATACATAAAAAAACTCATAAAATTAATGGGGGTGTGAGGAGGTAGTCCAAACCAAATTACACTTTTTTCAAGTCAAAGACAAAGTATCCATGATTTTGAGACAATTAGAGGCAGTGAAAAT
Organism: Taxus wallichiana var. yunnanensis; assembly: GCA_018340775.1. Lineage (NCBI taxonomy): Eukaryota > Viridiplantae > Streptophyta > Pinopsida > Cupressales > Taxaceae > Taxus > Taxus wallichiana. The sequence continues at coordinate 266,516,111 of CM031236.1, forward strand.
GGTTCAATATCCAACCAAAGTTCCTTATGCACAAGATGCACCCAAACCATGATGGTATAGAGATCACATGACTACTATGATTTTCATCGTGTCAAGGGAAAAAAACTAGATAAATGTTTAAAAATGAGAAACTTTATTGAAGACCTCATTGAGGATGGGAAGAAAATAAGATTCATGAGCCCTGGATGTATATCATCCTACCAAGGACAAGATGACAACAAGAGATAACATAACAACCAAGTCATTGTAATTTAATTTAAATAAATAAGGAAACGTTGTATTTTGCAAACGGTGGGCCGTGGCACCAAACCGCCTATGCCGGCACATCCGGGTGGCCAAGTGAACACTAGAGGAGGTGGTGTTTCGGTGCGCGAAAGGGTCGTTGCTTCCAGGCTACCTCGTTCGGGCGTAGTCCCTTAAGAGCCTTGAGACCAAAATATCGTTCAAATTCGACGGGTGACTACTCGAAATCCATGGCACCTAGAGAGGCCTCGTCTGATCCAGAACTTCAGCATACAGACCCTCTATAATATCCTCTCTCATTTTTTTCCTTCTCATTTCGGTGCTCTCGCTGTCCTAATGTTTGCAAACGCGTGAAATAGTGCAGTTGGAGCCAGTATAAGGTTGTCAAACGCTATATTTTGCAAACAGTGGGTCGTGGCACCGAACCGCCTACACCAGCACATTTGGGTGGCTAGGTGAATGCTAGAGGATGTGGTGTTTCGGTGCACGAAAGGGTCGTTGCTTCCGGGCTACTTCGTTCGGGCGTAGTCCCTTAAGAGCCCTGAGACCAAAATATCATTCAAATTCGACGGGTGACTACTCTGGACTCATGGCACCTAGAGAGGCCTCGTCTAATCTGGAACCTCGGCATACGGACCCTCTACAATAGCCTCTCTCATTTTTTTCCTTCTCATTTCGGTGCTCTCGCTGTCCTACTGTTTACAAACGCGCGAAATAGTGCAGTTGGAGCCAGTGTAAGGTTGTCAAATGCTATATTTTGCAAACGGTGGGTCATGGCACCAAACCACCTACGCCGACGTCCGGGTGGCCAGGTGAATGCTAGAGGAGGTAGTGTTTTGGTGCGCGAAAGGGTCGTTGCTTCCGGGCTACTTCGTTCGGGCGTAGTCCCTTAAGAGCCCTGAGACCAAAATATCGTTCAAATTCGACGGGTGACTACTCGGACTCCGTGGCACCTAGAGAGGCCTCGTTTGATCCAAAACCTCGGCATATGGACCCTCTACAATAGCCTCTCTCATTTTTTTCCTTCTCATTTCGGTGCTCTCGCTGTCCTACTGTTTGCAAACGCGTGAAATAGTGCAGTTGGAGCCAGTGTAAGGTTGTCAAACGCTATATTTTGCAAACGGTGGGCCGTGGCACCGAACCACCTATGCCGGCACATCCGGTGGCCAGGTGAACACTAGAGGAGGTAGTGTTTTGGTGCGCGAAAGGGTCGTTGCTTCCGGGCTACTTCGTTCGGGCGTAGTCCCTTAAGAGCCCTGAGACCAAAATATCGTTCAAATTCGACGGGTGACTACTCGGACTCCGTGGCACCTAGAGAGGCCTCGTCGATCCAAAACCTCGGCATACGGACCCTCTATAATAGCCTCTCTCATTTTTTTCCTTCTCATTTCGGTGCTCTCACTGTCCTAATGTTTGCAAACGCGAAATAGTGCAGTTAGAGCCAGTGTAAGGTTGTCAAACGCTGTATTTTGCAAACGGTGGGCCGTGGCACCAAACCGCCTGCACCGGCATGTCTGGGTGGCCAGGTGAACACTAGAGGAGGTGGTTTTTGATGCGCGAAAGGGTCGTTGCTTCCAGGCTACTTCGTTCGGGCGTAGTCCCTTAAGAGCCCTGAGACCAAAATATCGTTCAAATTTGATGGGTGACTACTCGGACTCCATGGCACCTAGAGAGGCCTCATTTGATCCAAAACCTTGGCATACGGACCCTCTACAATAGCCTCTCTCATTTTTTTCCTTCTCATTTCGGTGCTCTTTGTCCTACTGTTTGCAAACGCGTGAAATAGTGCAGTTGGAGCCAGTGTAAGGTTGTCAAACGCTGTATTTTGCAAATGGTGGGCCGTGGCACCGAACCACCTACATCGGCACATCCGGGTGGCCAGGTGAATGCTAGAGGAGGTGGTGTTTCGGTGTGTGAAAGGGTCGTTGCTTCCGGGCTACTTCGTTCGGGCGTAGTCCCTTAAGAGCCCTAAGACCAAAATATCGTTCAAATTCGACGGGTGACTACTCGGACTCCGTGGCACCTAGAGGAGTCGTTTTCAAACAATTTACAACTTTTTCAAAATTTACAACTTTTTCAAAATTTACAACATTTTCAAAATTTACAAACTTGACTTTTTCAAAATTTACAAATTTTTCAAACAATGTTCAAGCTTCTCTTAGCTTCAAGAATTTAAAATTCTCTACTAATGATACCAACCATGTGAAGGTGGAAGCTTTTCTGGCACCACTAACCTAAACATAAAATTGTTAGTCAAAGAAATTTAAGTTTCAAATCAAAACCATATACTAGATCTATATACATGACACACAAAATACACAAATTTAAAATAAAATATATTCAAACTTAAATCTAGATCTTTAAACTAAAAAAATTATATATATATATATATGCTATATAAATTGAAACTTGAAATTAAATATATACCAGACATGAGCATTGTAAATTCATTCCAATGAACCATCAGGATTGGATCTACTCTGAATAGCAGACAAGATTGCTTCATGATCTGACTCTCGAACCTTCCAAAGAATCTTGTTATTAGGTCTTCCTCGATATCTATACAACTGAATATTTGTCGCTAGAACTAGATGTGAATATAAGAGTATTTTCCTGTGTGTCTCAAAGTCTTCAAACACCCAAACAGAGGATTTTTTTAATGGATACCGTCGAAGCCAAGTTCCAGTAACTACCACTGACCCTATAGGATACTCAATCTCTTCACCATCTATAATAGGAGAAGTCAACTTCTTTCTTTCCTCAATGCAACGACATAAGAAATAGTCTGTTCCTTCTTCATTGTCTTCTGTCACAATTACTGCAAACACATGTCCTACAAAAAAATAACCAAGGTTGAAAAACTCAAATTTAAATTACATATTAAAATTTCAATGGACATAACTCAATACAAAAATTAAATAAATAACTGGATAAATACCTTGTCGCACCAAAATCGAAATTTCGTCAAAGTCCTTGGATGTTGTAACTTCATCTGCAGAAACAAGTTGTAGTGCTTGTGGAGGTTGATAACTAGGAAGCGGAGTTAGAGGCCTACAAATCCATCCTTCCACCCATTCTTGTGAATCACACTCAGCAGTGACAAATTCGATACAAGATGCACAAAATATGTCAACTTTCTTGTCCATACGGCCCACGAAGTAGCGTCTGAGCTACAAAATGAGTGCATATCACTTGGACCCAAGAGTGTCATACAATCCTCATAGTTAGCAATATGTTTTTCCTCTATCAACCAAAAAAATCTGCAAACTGTGGAATTTTCTTGAGAACCTCGGGCCATGTTGTCAGTACACCATTCCACTATGCTCTTTGCATCTTTTAATTTAGCACCATCTTTGTACTTCAACTCTTCTCTTGCAAGAGCTCTTTTCACACATGCCCCTGCACCGTCATGCTCTCCTTTTCCATGTCCAGCCTCAGTGAAACTCCAAATATGTTGCACACCCATCTTGACATGCATTCTGCTCATCCAATAAAACATTCGTGCATTCTTAAACTGAGATGTGCAATTATCTGACCATATATAATGTTGTTTGAAGTGGATGTCCCTATCGACAAAGTTTCCATAAAATAACTGGAAACACCCTTGCACAAATTCAGTAGAATGAGTACGATCATCACTGATATAAAAGTGGTACTCTCTTAAAATTTTCGATCATTCTCTGTACTGTCAGGAGAATGTAGAAATGCTATATGCACAAAAATGGCAACTTGTACTGAGTTGTAATATTACAATTGAACCTCCATTTGTGGTTGCAATGTGTAATTCTTTGCAAAATCGACCACTAAAACAATAGTACCAATAGGAAATGTGTCTTTGCATAGCTTGAATTGTTCATCCAACCATCGAGCTCTATGTGTATGCCTCGCATACTCATAAACAATTTCATCCTTAAATTTTCTCATAAATTGAAAAATGGGCATTTGTTCTGTAACTAGCTCACACTGTTTCAACTCTTTTCCATCTTTCAACTGGTATGCAACTGATTTATATTTATCAAATTCAACTAAATTATGTCTTATTGTACCTTCAATTTGCTCATGGATGTAACTTTCCAATTTAGGTAATCCGCCGCATATACTACAACTTCCATCTAAACAATCCTGACTATAAAAAAATTGTCCAACTTCTTTTCACAAAATATAGTAGGAATGAAATACCTAGAAGATATTGGTGGAACTTGAACACCACATTCAGATAACATAGTTTCAGAATGAAAAATAGAACGAATACGTAAAAATTTAGCATAATGCATTGCAAATTCAACATGTTGACTACAACAACAAGTGGTGCAAGCATGGTTGATTTTCACATAGAATGGTTTCAACATTTCAAAAAAACGTTGACTAATTTTAATTTCCAGATTCTCTTGTTCAAGCTTACGAAAAAATTGAGTTTGAGTCATATCTAAGAAATGCTTTGGATGTTTTTCACGATTAGTAGAACCAACTCTCCGTTTTATAACATCTCTTGTATTAGGTGAAACTCTAGTGTTATCATGCCAAAATTTAATAACAACTTCTCTTATAGCATCAGAATTATTTTTGTCCTTACGCGGTGCTCTAGCAAAAAATGCCCAAAAATCGACATTATTGAGTGATTGAAGGATATTACGTCTTTCAATTGCTTTCATTAGAGTTTTTCGATTAACTTGCAACATTCGACTTGTTTGCGTAATCAAACGTTGTTTTTTTATTGATTCACTTACAACACTAGTAGCAAGTACACGACGCACAATATTACTATCCCTAGTGCGTCTCTTGACACCAATAGTGTGATATGCATCATGAAGGTTTTCAACAATTGTAGAGGTTTGACCACGTATGTTAGATGTTGTCAATCCTAAGGTGTTTAATGTAGGTCTCATTTTAATCAATTTCATCAAACTAACCAACAACTGACATCTTTGGGAATCATTTAAAATTTTAAAATGATTATCCCAAATTTTAGTGGCTTTTCTTCTGATTTGTCGTTCAGAAAGTTTGTCAGACATTGGTTTCAAAATGTTTTCATCAATTTCAATCAAAAAATTAGGTTTCTTATGTAAAATCCTAGGAGGTGTTTTTGTCAAATTTTGCTTGTCTATAGTTTCAACATGAATTTCCTTATTCACATTTTCATTGTCTCCTTCAATTTCAACATTTGCTATATCATGAGTATTTAATTCTTCTTCAACATTGACAGAAAAATTCTTCATCACGAGTATTTAATTCAACTTCAACATTGACAGTAGAAACATTACCTAATTCTTCATTGCTTACAATAGTTGGGATTGAAGATGAACCTCTTCTAGATTCACGAAGTTTCTGCATTCGTTCAGCATTTTCAATTTTGTTGGCCTCTAATTCGTCTGGTGTTTTTTTACTTAATGACTTCCTTTTTTGACTTCGTTTTTTGTCTCCCATGATGTTTTGCTTTCGGTGATAAAAAAACGTGCTTGGAAAAAGACAGAATTTCACAGTAATTCATACGGTAAGGTCAGAGAGTAAAAATCACATGGTAATTCAGACATTGGGATGTGTGTAAATATGATTTATAAAGCGCGCGTGCTTTATAAACCACGTTCGTGGTATTTTTACAAAAACCACGATCGCGGATGTATTTTCCAAACCTAAGCCTCGGAAAATCTTTTTTTTTCCCCAACCAAAGCTATAGAAGGTCATTATGAAGTGCAAAAGGTCAAAAAACCTCAAATCTGCTCTTCCAAAGACTTGAACCATGCTAAAAAACTAAAAACATTTCACAAAAATGGTGCCATCACGTAGGGTAGACTCTTAGCTTTGTAAAAATATTGTTTTTAAAGTGAATAGAATAAGATAAATATCATTTTATAATTTATTACTAACAATAGGTCCTTAAGACAATTTTTCTCGTGAATGTTCATGTCTACGTTTAAGACTGTAACTTTTGTTTCGCTTATCAAAATATGATAAAAATTATACCATCCTAAGCGTGGAAAAATTCTATACACCTTAAAAAAATAAAAAATTGATTTCGATATTTTTTGATATAGTTATGGCGGGCAAACGGAAAGCGCTCCATTTTCTAAATATTTTCAGACCACTTTCACGGAAAAAATCATAAAAAAAAATATTGCTAAAAACAATACAAAATAAAATCCATCCCAAGATAGACAACTACATCTAACGTTTCACCAAAGGAAAAAAAAATAACAAGATTTGGTCATCCAAAATGCGGGCACACGGACTACAATCTTATAAGTTTTTTTGAAAAAAAATAATAAGTCATATAATTTTAAGTGTTTAATATAGCTAAACTTGTCCTTTTTTACGAAAATTAGTATTTTAGAAACTAGATTATGAATGCTACAATTCATATTTATATAAATTTTTCTAATTTAGAGTGCATGTATAGCTAATAATCCCTACAAGTTGAGATTTCACTGTTTTTTGCAATATGACGTCCACGGATGACCCTATATTTGTCCATCAACTTCCTGCACTTACCCTCATATTGCATTACCTCTACTACAATGTTTTCCTCTTTACCTTTATCTGGGTGTTGGTTCTCTTTATCCTTTTACCAACAATCTTTCTTTGCATGTCCTTTCTTTCCACAATTCAAACAAGTAATTCTCTTACCTATGGATTTAGGTCTACCATTTTTGACTTTGATTTTCCATTATTCATACTCTTGGATCTCTCCTTCTACATGTCTCTTCTTTCTACATTCAAATAATTTCTAGATGATGATTCCTCTGTACGTTTCTTGTGAATTTCTTCATTTAAAATTATACTAACCACATCATCAAACTTCAAGATATTATTATTAGATGGTGTATTGCTAACAACCATCATCAAGTTATCCCAACTATCGGAAAGAACATAAGAATAAGATTGCTTTCACTTCATCATTAAATGGAATATCAACCAATTTTAACTGATTTACAATAGATTGAAAATCATTCAAATGACTAGATGTAAATCTACCTTCATGCATCTTATAACTAAATAGTTTCTTCATCAAATAAAATTTATTTGAAGCACTAGGTTTTTCATATAAAGTAGCAAGATATTACATTAACTCTACCGTAGATGTCGCTTCTATAGTATTAGAATCCACAGATGTTGTCGGGCATAATATTATAGATTCCAAAGCCTTTTTGTCAAAAATCTTCCATTATTCATTAGTCATCTTTGTAGGTATAGAATTTTCATCCAATGGTAAGTACAAATCTTTTTTATACGATAATCATCAATCTCCATCTTCAATAATTGATAATTTTAGTTTTCAAACTTGTCTACCTTGTATTTTTTCATCGTTCATTGTTATAGCTCCCACTCAATCAAAAATGCTCGTGAGTAAATTTATCAACACACAAAACCCTCAAACAAAGCTCGATGTCGGTTGTTGGGATTAGCACACATGTTGTACGAGATAATATATCAAATCTAAGCATACATGCAATAAAAGTGGATATTCTACCGGAAGAAATATAGAAAACAAGAGATATAAATCAACACCATATTTAACATGGTTCACCCGAGTGTGGGATACTATCACCAAGAAACAAAACAATATATTATCCAAATATTTTAGAAGATTTACAATCTTCCACACCTCTCACGATGTACGCAGTACTTTCTTTCTCTCAAGATTCTCCTTCTTCTCCAATAATTTTCTCTCATAATTATTTTCACAATAATCACGAACTCTCTCTTTTAACCCTAGATTTATAGCTTATAAATACCTTATACAAACTCAGAAACTTAGCCATGCAATTACAATCAATATATCTACTTTAATACAAAAATAGATATAATTCCCGTGAGTTAAATAAAATACTCATGCACATCTAACCGATGTCGATTAGCCCTAACCGATGACGGTTCCTACTTTCTGACTAATGTCGGTCCCTTCATAATCTGATGTCAATTACTATGTATTCAATAAATTTGATATAACATGCTAAACTAAAACAATTGAGCTCCACATCTCAACACACACCTCATAAAATTGTGTTCTCGGTCCACCAACTTCACCAAAAGTCCTTAGTACCAAAGAAGATATCTTTTTATGCACTTTCACCTAGTTAACCCCATGCTAAAAGTATGTGTGGTCCTCTACATGTGAACTCAATAGATAGTAATAATCGTCATGAGCACAAGCACGCTTATTATAACAAATAAGGAAAATAACTAATGAAATGTAAAAAAAAAAAATAGGGAAACCGAATCTAAGTGGAAATATTACCTTATTAAAAACATGGAGAAGCTTATTTATAGTAGGTCTTCAACCTACTCTTATTCAAGTAACTTGGTAGCACAGTGCCATCTAGCACCCTCAACTAACATGCACCTAATTCAAGTATCTTGGTTACTAAAAAGTGTCCCAACCAATGCACCTTCAATTTTCATGGATGGTGCACAAACTTGGATTCATAGAGAAGGACCATCTTTCTAACTACAAATTTCTTTTTCTTAATGTGTCGATCATGTCAAGCCTTCATTCATGTCTTCTCGGTCATCTAACTTCAACACGAAATAATGTTCCGCTCATCTAATTGTATTAGTTTTTCAATGCACTCCTTAATAAATTTCTCATCATCTAATCCTTCTACATTCACAATATGCGGGGATGGTAATATGAATTCAACCAATCGTACCATCTCTTTTCCAAACACCAACTGAAATGGTGTTGCCTTATTCAATCTCTCATAAGTGGTCATGTAAGCCCAAAGTACAATTGACACTTTACCATCTAATAATTTTGTCCCAAAAAAATTGTAATATTTTGTAGTACCATTAGATTGAGGGTGATAAGGGGTGGTTTTATGGTGTGCTACCATAAACTCTACTAACAGAATTCGGATTATCTCATTTAAGAAATGAGTTCCTTTATCACTATTCAATCTTAATGGACAGCCATACCTACTAATTTTTTTTTCCATAGGAACTGTGTTTTTTTTTGCAGTGTAATCCTTTGTAGGTGAATCCTCTGCCCACTTTGTCAAATAGTTTGTATAAGTGATTATATAGCATGCTCCAGTCCTACAAAATCAATATCCCACTTTTTAAAATATATTGTGCTCGCAATAGATATAAGTGGCAGCTTATCTTTATTTCCAAGATTTCTAATGCACTAACAATGATCACATGCTTTCACAAAAGCCTTAACATCCTTGTACAAAGTTTTCCAAAAAGATCAACCATTAAGATCTTGTGTACATTCACATCACAAGAGATATTCTAAAATTGGATACTCTCTCTCTCCTCTCCCTCTCTCCCTCCCTCTCTCTCTATCATGTCATCATAAAGATGTAAAAATATGTTAAAAGCCTCATTTAATACCTCTTCATCCTCTTGTTTACCTGATCTACACCTATCACTTGTCTTTTATTGTTGTTCTTCCTCTTTTCTCTCAAGAATCTCAAAATATTCAATCTTCTCAAGCTTTTTTTTTCCCACAAAACTTAAAATAGGTTTCCTCTTTTATACCTATAATATTATCACCCAAATCATTTACCAAATTAGTTTCCAAATCAGATACATAAGGATTAGCTACCCTTAGAAGTTTTTCTTTGCATGCTTCTTTTGTCTCCATCAAGAACTTCTTAGTTGATAACATCATGACTAACCCTGTTTGTGGCTCTTGTTCTCCTGTTATGGGAAAAAGTGTATGTTTTTCTCTATTTGACACAATAGTATATATTTTTTTTACCATCATTTACTCCTTTCCTATCATATTGCCATGGTCTACCTAATAACAAATGACACACATCTATAGGTACCAAATCACATAATACCTTGTCCCTATATCTCCCAATCTAAAATTAAACTATACAATGTTCTCTAGCCAAGACATAATGACCTTTTTGCATCCAAGATACTTGATAGGAGTTAGGGTACATTGTAGTTTTAGAACCCAATTTCTCTACCATCTCAAAATAAACTAGATTTTGATTACTTCTACTGTCTATGATCATTTTACAACATTTTCCCATAGTTTTACATCTAGTTCTAAACAAATTCCTTCTCTAAGTCATCTCATGCAATAATCTGTTTGGTTTCAATTAAACTCTTCTAAATAATCGAGACTTACCTTTATCTTGAATAACAATATCAACACCTTCTTGAACCTATTTCATCCTTTCATCCATCTCATAGAACTCATATGTTTTGTTTCTTCCATATCTCGACATCTATAACACTTTCCCGCTAATTGAACTTGCCTATTTGTTTCATTTTTCTTTAAGAGACTCATTTAGAATCTCATTATTCTCCAATTTTTGTCTATATCTTCCAACCTCCTTATCAAAACCTCCATCTTCTCTTCCAAAGATGGCCTTCTTTCTCCTCTAACTTTGTACCATTTTGTTTTCTTCCTAAAATCACTTCTCAAAACAATATTATCTTCTTTTTAAGAATCTATTTAATGCTTTGATACCAAAATGATGTAGGTCTAGATCACTTGAAAAAAATTCAAAACGTTAGTTTAATCCAAATCTCCAAAAACAATGATTTACAGAGAAAAATATTCACTTTCTCAATCTTAAAACACTCTTTTCCAAAGTCAATTTTTAACCTTAAACCACTTTTTGGGTTTTAATTCTTCTTGAAATCTGATTCTAGACCTCACACAATTATAATCCATCCTTCAACTTGAAACAATGTAAAATAAATAATTAACTAACCTTGTTTTAGTAAAAACGACCTTCTTAAGCTCCTTAAGAGCATGTCAATGGTTATTTCATGGTTGGAGAAATCTACTACTACCCAAAACAAACCAATTAAATTTCCAAGTAACCATTATCCTCCTATAGGTGTGCATAAATTTTGGTTTTAAAGTCCAATTCTAAGGCTCCTTTCTAGAAAAAACCTCTCATACTCCAAATTTGCTCTTATTAGCCCCCGTTCGAGGATGTTTTTAAGCATAACTTTAGTTACAAATATACAATTTACAAAATAATCAATAATCTATATGCCCATTTTGGGATCCCTTATCTGTAAAATTCTATTATGACTTCCTTCATAAATTGTCCTTCAAATTAACTATTCCGGACCTCCCATTAGGTCGTAAAGGCTTTATATAGGGTTGTAGGCACTCTATTACAAATTGTTTGAGATTGGGAAATTTTTAAAATTCAAAAATTATTTAATCTATATAAGAACACCATCAAGATGATTTCTTTTCAATGTGAGAGCTTGATTTCTTTATGGGAACCATGCATGAGAAAACTACTTCCAAACCCTAAGTCTTAAACCTCCTTCTACATTTATGTGGGCTAATCTGTTATTAATTGTGCTTGTTATGGACAAGATCAACTTTTAAAAACATGAATTCATGAAAGATGAAGTTATTTAGATCATATTTACCAATTTTTCTCCTTGAGTTTAATATATAATCTTCCAACATGTTATTTATTCTTAAACCCTATGGGGTTTTACATTGAGCATGAGAAGGCTTAAACTCCGCACCAAAACATTCATACTTGTTATGAAAACCCCTAAAAACTTGTCACATGTATGTAATCACTTGCTTAAGATTTTCAAATTGACAATAAGTTTAAAAACTTCCAAAATTACTCATTCGACCCAAAAACCCCATGCTCTATCTCCAAAATAGGGTATACTCAAATGTTAAAGGTTGTAATAATATTAATGACTAAACCACCCTCATTCGAGTCTTCTCAAAAGTTTATGCATTTATTTATACTTGTATCAATCCCGATTCCTCTCCTCTCTAGGTCAATGATACTTTTCAAAGTGTTCTTATTACATGGATTAGACTAAAACACAATTTACTTTAAATACTCCTCACTACCAAGGCATTCACCCCAAACAAGAAAACAAAGACTACACTACTAAATTAATAAACAAAGAATGTGAGTTCATACCAGAAAATTTAATTTCCTTCTCATTTTGATGCACAAGAATTGAATTCTTACAAATGATCATACAAAGATCTAAGTGCTAGCACAAAGCATTAACAAAAAAATTCTTCAATGTTCTTAAAGCTCCTATTCTTTTCATCTCTTGAGCATTTTAATGATGATCAAATCACCTACAAGTAAGGCTTAAATATAATATCTCTCATCGATAAACAAACCCAAGTCTCATAATACATCTTCTAGTTACATGTTTACATGTATTTTAACATCAAAAGACCCAAATTTAGTCTAGAAATTTAATATCTAATAACTAGCTCATTGTAGTCACAAAATCATGCACTTTAGACATTTATTTATCCCATTTCATACTACTATTTAGAAGGTTCTTGAGAGAAGAAAGTACTAATTAACCCCCATCTTTTGTCCATCTTATTTTATTTTATTTCATCATTACCACCCCTTTTCAGCCACATGTCCAGTCTGTTTTGGTCATTTCCCATCATTTTAGCCTTAAATGGGGCGTTTGGGCCAATCTTAGGGTGCCCGTGGGTGCCCTAGTCGCACTACGGCCTCCACTATCCTTTTCACACTTTCCCACAACTTTTTGGTGTCTTTTTATTTGTTTGGCATCTTTAGATTTCTTATGGTCATCCTTTTCGGGGTTAATTATGAAATTAGATCAAGAGAACCCTATAAATATAAAGTTATGACACCATAATGAGGGACCTGGCATCACTTACTACTATCACTCCATCTAGAAATAAATCCATCTATTGCATGGGAGATAAACTACACTCACGTAGCTTCATCAGCAAGGCTAGGAAATTTACATCACACTTCATAGGGGGAGTGATTCTATTCTATTACATTTTCTACACAAAGTGTGACTGGCAAAAGAGAAACCTAGGGCATGTTCACACACACTTACACATAGAACTACATCGGGTCTAAAATGAAGTGTAGTACTCAGTTAGTAAGTTCACCATTATGGCCAATGACAGCAATACAACCCCTTCATACATGCATTATTAATTTTTAGGGTTTGATGTTTTTTTTGGGGTCTTGTAGGTCTTTCTTTCATCTTGGAGTATTGGAAAAATTTAGCACAGGATAATAAAGTTGATGTGACACGCAGAAAAGGTTTGAACCACCTTCCAAACCTATAAGAAATAGGTTTAGAGCTTTTACATAGATGAGGGTACCCGATTCCAATCCAAAGCATCCGTAGGCACCCCCGTCTAGCAATATCCTCCCAGATCCATCCTTTTTGAGAATTCTTCATAGTCGTTCCCGCTCTGATTTTTCCATTTTCCTCTGTGACACTCTTTGACAAACATTTGTTATCAGTTGAGTTCTTTCCTCACTCTATTTTGCATATTAGGGTTAGCATTTCCTTTTACATAGTTGTTTATCTTTCTTACATATTTATTTTATTTATTTACTTTATTTATATTTTTCATAGATTAAATTAACTATCTATATACTATTAGGGTTAGCACACTGGTTGTACAAATAATATATCATATCTAAGCATACATGCAAATAAAAGTGGATATTCTACCAAAAGAAATATATAAAATAAGAGACATAAATCAACACCAAATTTAACGTGGTTCACCCAATGTGGGCTACGTCCACTAAGAAACAAGACAATCTATTATCCAAAGCTTTGACAAGATATACAATGAAGATTTATAATATTCCACACCTCTCAGCTATACAGTCCTTTCTTTCTCTCAAGATTTTGCTTCATCACAAGAAATTCTCTCTCACACCAAATTCTTTAAGCTCTTTCTAATTTTTGTTAATGATCCTTACTTCTAAACCCTAGCTTTTATACTTATATAGTTGTTTTTAGACTTAGGTCACTTAGCCATGTAATTACAATCAATAGATATATTTTAATGCTAAAAATAGATCTAATTCCCGAGAGTTATTTAAAACATCCTCAGCACAAGTAACCGATGTTAGTTATCCCTAACTGATGCCAATTCCTTCCTTTCCCGATCGATGTCGGTCCTTCTACAGGTGACCGATGTCGGTCTCCTGGTGACCGATGTTGGTTACTATGTTTTCCAACAAACTTCCACTACATGCTAACATGAATTCATTGAGCTCCACAACTCAACAATCTCCCACTTGGAGATTAATTACTACACCATACATGTACAACATCATTCTTGATCCTTCCTTAGCTTTGTTTCTTCCTCTTCAAGTCTCAAACTCGAAGACCAATAAAATGGAGTGTAACTCCAACTCTCCTTTGCTAATGGCTTTGTTAGCATATCCACAGGGTTCTTGCTCTTATTAATATTTTCCAGATTCAATTGGCCATCCTCCAATACCTTCCATATGAAGTGATACCTTAACTGAATGTGTTTCATTCTTGAATGAAATGTTGAGTTCTTTGCCAAATGAATTGCACTCAACTATCACCGAATAGTTTACAATTACTTTTCTCCTTTCCCAACTCTTCCATGAACCTACTCATCCATATCATCTCTTTGCTAGCCTCTGTAGCTACAACATACTCTGCCTCTATAGTAGACAAAGCCACAACCTTCTGTAATCTCAAAATCTAGCTAATTACCATCCCACCTACTTTGTGAAAATATATCTAGTAGTGTTCTTCCCACCATCCAGATCTCCAGCCATATCCAAATCAACATATCCACATAATGAAATATCCTAACCTCCCTAACATAACTACATGCTAGATTCCTTTCAAATACCTGAGTATCCATTGGACTACTTTCCAATGCTCTTTACCTAGATTGACCATATATCTACTCACAACTCCCACTACATGTGCAATGTCTAGTCTAGTACAAACCATAACATACATGAGACTCCCAACTCACTAAAGATATGGAACTCGTGTCATGTATTTGACCTCCTCACGTGATGATGGACACTGATATTTTCTCAATTTGAAGTGTCCAAACATAGGTGTGCTAACAATTTTTACATTCTACATGTTGAACCTTTCTAACACCTTGTAGATATAATCCTCCTGAGACAAATAATTTCTTGTTTTTCCTGTCTCTATGTATTTGCATGCCAAGGATTTTTTTTTAGCTCCTAAATCCTTCATAGAAAATGTGTGAGCTAGCTTTCTCTTAAGCTCACAAATGTCCTGCATACTAGATCCTATAATAAGCATATCATCCACATACAGTAATAAAATAATATAGCTCCCATTTTCAAGCATTTTGAAATAAACACAATGGTCATATTCACATCTCAAGTAACCATGCTCATGCATATAACTATCAAACCTCATGTACCATTGCCTTGGATCTTGTTTGAGCCCATATAGACTCTTTTTCAACCTGCACACTAATTTCTCCTTACCCTTGACTTCATACCCAAATGGCTATTATATAAATATCTTCATCCAAATCACCATGAAGGAAATTCATATTCACATCTAGTTGCTCTAAATGCAAATCCTTCTACTCCAACTAAACTCAATACAAGATGCATATAAGTCATCTTAACAACAGAGAAAATATTTCACCAAAGTCAATACCTATTTTCTGTGCAAATTCCTTTACTACAAGCCTTGCCTTGTATCTTTTATGTCCACCCTCTTCTTCTTTAATCCTGTAAACCCACTTGTTCTACAATGTTCTCTCTACCTCGCTTCGAAACTTAACCAAATCCCATAGTGTTTGGTTCTGTTCCAAGGATTCCATCTCCTCATCCATGTCATGCTCCCACTGACGCGGGTCTTATCCTGCATTGCTTCTTCAAATCTCTTTGGTTCACCATTATCAATCAATAATAAATAAAATAGAGAAGGTGTAAATCTTTCTAGAGGTTTACTTACCCTTTGTGACCTTCTCACAAGAGTTTGGGGTACCAGAGGCTCAATCTGGACCTCTTAGACATTCCTATCAAAATATTATAGTGACCAATGATGGTCACCTCTAACCGATGTCACATCTACAAAACGATGCTATTTTGGATCCTCTCAGTAACCATACTACCGTTCATCTGACCAAAAGGCCGGTCAGGGGTCAATCGACACCGATTACTGTGTAACCCTGTTGGTAATTCTTTTAAATATGAGAGTTCATTTTCATTCACAAACTTCTCAACCGATTCATCCTTGGGTACCAAAATTTTATCCCTGTACATTATCTTTTCATTCCATTCAACATCAAGACTCCTAATAATCTTATAATTCTCTAAATCCCAAAAATAGAAACCGAAATCACCAAATCCATAACCAATGAAAGTGCATCTGTATGATTTTGCATCAAACTTCTTCCTATTTTCCTTATCAACATGCACAAAAGCTTCTAAACCAAAAAAATTAAGAAAAGAAATATCTATCTCTTTTCTCGGTCCAAGCTTCCTCTCGTATTCCTCCATCTAGTGAACTTGAAGGCCCATTGTTAATCAAATAAACTATTGATCAACTACTTATGCCCAAAACTGTAAGGGCAATCCAAAATGTATCCTCATACTTCTAAAGCATGTTCCATGATTTTCATGTTCATTCTTTCTAAAACACCATTCTCTTGTGGTGTTCTTGGAATCATCCTTTCTCATGTATTCCATTCACTAAACAATAATCATTGAAATCCTTGTTACAATATTCACCACCATTTTCGATCTAAGGAAATTTAACTTAGAATTTGATTCATTCTCAACAAGGGATTTCCATCTTTTAAAAGTCTCAAAAACATCATATTTATGTTTAATACAATAAACCCATACCTTTCTTGTAGCATCATCAATGAAAGTAACATAATAATGGGATCCTCCATGAGAAGCTACCTGAGCTAGTCCCCACACATATGAGTGTACAAAATCTAATTTATGCTCCTTCTTAGTTGCCCCAAATTTGATAAATCTCACTCTCTTTTTCTTTCCAAAGATACAATGCTCACAAAAATCAAGATCTAAATATTTCAAATATAATAACTTACCCTTACCCTTTAAAATATGCATTCATTTTTTACTCATATGGCCCAACTGATTATGCCACATACATGCATCTGAATCTGAAGTAGATAATGTAGAAAAGAAATCAGTAACACATGTAGATAAATATAATTTTCCTACCTTCCTTCTTACCTCTTACCACAACATAATAACCCCTTGGTGACCTTCCAAGAGTCTCCTGTAAAATTAACCATGCAACCAGATTCACCTAGTTACCCTATAGAAATAATATTTCTCCTAAGGCTTGGCACATGCCTCACATCTTTCAATACCCATGTATTTCCATTTTACAATTTTAGATGAACTTTCCCTTTACCAGTAATACTGCAAGTTTCATCATCACCCAAATAAACATGCCCAAAATTTCCCTAGACATAATTTCTGAAATAACCCTTATTATGGGTTGCATGGAAAGAAGCTCTTGAATCTAAAACCCATGATTCAATTATATTATCTAAAGAAAGAATAAGAACATCTTGCATTACCTCTGATGTAGCAAGATTTACTTCTTTACCTTTGTCTAGTTGTTGGTTCTCTTTATCCTTTGACCAACAATCTTTCTTTGCATGTCATTTCTTTCCACATTTCCAACAAGTAATTCCCTTACTTCTGGATTTAGATCTGCTATCCCTTGACTTTGATTTTCCATTACTCTTACTCTTGGATCTTTCCTTCTACTTTCCCCTACTTTCTACATTCAAAGAATTTCCAGATGATGATTCCTCTGTACTCTTCCTATGAATTTATTCATTCAAGATTATACTAACCACATCATCAAACTTCAAAATATTATTAGCAAATGATGTATTACTAACAACCATTACCAAGTTATCCCAACTATCTCTAAGAATAAAAGTGCTTTTCATCATCAAATGGTATTATGAACCGATTTTAACGATTTACAATAGATCGAAATCATTCAAATGACTAGATGTAGATCCACCTTCATGTATCTTAGAACTAAATAATTTCTTCATCAAATAAATTTATTCAAAGCACTAGGTTTTTCATATAAATTAGCAAGAGATTTCATTAACACTACAAGTATAAGTCACTTCAGTAATATTAGAATCCACAGATGCTGTCAGCTTAATCTTATAGATCCCAAAGCCTTTATGTCAAGAATCTTCCATTCTTCATCACCATCTTCGTAGGTCTAGACTTATCATCTAACGGTAAATACAAATCTCTTTGATACAGATAATCCTCAATCTGCATCTTCATAATTGATAATTTCATTCATCAAATTTCTCTACCTTGTATTTTTTTCTTCTCGTCATTGTTGTAGCTCCCACTCAATCAAAAAACCCTCTCGTGAGTAAATCTCTCAACACACAAAACCCTCAAACAAAGCTCTGATACCATTTTTGGGGTTAGCACACCGGTTTTATAAATAATATATCAGATCTAAGCATACATGCAAATAAAAGTGGATATTCTACCAGAAGAAATATACAAAACAAGAGACATAAATCAACACCATATTTAACGTGGTTCACCCAGTGTGGGCTATGTCCACCAAGAAACAAGACAATCTATTATCCAAAGCTTTGACAAGATATACAATGAAAATTTACAATCTTCCACACCTCTCAGATGTATAGTACTTTCTTTCTCTCAAGCTTTTGCTTCATCACCAAGAATTATCTCTCTCACCAACTTTTACAAGTTCTTTCTAATTCTTGTTAATCATCCTTACTTATAAACCCTAGCTTTTATGCTTATATAGTCATTTTTAGACTTAGGGCACTTTGTCATGCAATTACAATCAATAGATATATTTTAATGCTTAAAATAGATCTAATTCCCGAGAACTAATTAAAACATCCTCACACAGTAATTGATGTCGGTTCCTCCTCCCTTTTCGATCGATGTCGGTCCTTCCTAACCTATGCCAAACTCCGTGACCGATGTTAGTTACTATGTATTTTCCAACAAGTTTCCATTACATGCTAAACTGAAATAATTAATCTCCACAACTCAACATATAGTACTTAGTCCATTTTAGTTAATCATTTTGGTGAACCCAACGCTTTCACGCTTAAGATCCTCATTTTTCATCTATCATGGCTCCCCAAGTTTCTCAAGTCTCTTTATCTACTTTACTTAAGAGATATCCTCATTGTCAGGATATTTTGCAAAACTATCTAGACTGCATGTATCTAGATGACAATACGCCACCACACCAAATAATTCCTATATTCGATCATTTATCTGACAACTCTAATCCTAGTGATCTTCCATCTAACCAACCCCTATTAGATTCAATTCAATCTCTACATGATTTATTTTAAGACAAATTTAAGGCTATAGAGCCAACCATTACATCCCTTAGATATTAAATTCAACATCTTAAGGATGCTTCTCAATCGCATGTTTGTACTCCTACATCTTATATGTAATCTATGTCCACTACATGCCATATAGTTGAACTTCGAGACATTCCATTTCCTTAGCCTCTCATATTTGAGCATAATACTATCCTACATGATGTTTTTATTTAGCTCCTTAGTCATCGCTTGATCACTCTATCACCTACTCATTACTATTCTCCTTATCGGTTAGCAACATATCATGATCATCTATATTGAAATTAACATCGAATAAATGGACATAATGATCATAATTTCCACACTTTTCCATGCATTATCAAACATATCGAGTGTCAAGGCCTTATTTTATTTTCTACACAACATTTTAATAGAACTCGATAACTCCCACCGGGTTCCTAAATCTAACTCATCTATATTTCAGAGCATCAGCCACCATCACTTCAGTAGGTCCTAATCAACAACCTCTTATGATTATTTCACCATATCCTCCTATTTAGTCATCTACAACATAACCAATTCCATCATCTACCAACATTAGTTCACAATATCCTATTAATAAGTCATCAATCATATCACCAAGTCAACTTAAGCAAGTTCCCTTTAGAGTTAGTGCAACATGGCCTCCTCTCAAATATAAGCTCTAACCAATTAATTTTGTCCCAACAACTAATCCTCATACTAGTGATCACAATATATTTTCAATTTCACCACCATCACATAGTTCTCCTATTGACTTTATCCAACATGGTTCCACCGCACACAAACTTGGTCTTTGGTAGGTGACTCTTATTACTCTACCCTCCTGATGACACACTCATATTCTTATGGTTCTTATATGATTGTTGAGGGGTCTTTTACCATAAAGAACCTCATTTCATCTTACATTACCATATTCCTCCATTACATCACCACCTATACATACACACATCTATAATACTTTAATGCTCCTTACACATCATCAATTAAACAAAATCTATAATGCTTCATCACCCTCATACATCATTTATCACATAGTACACACATTATCATACACTTGGGGGCACAACATCAAACATCCCCCTAATCTTAGCATATACACATATCTCACTTTTGGATTCTCATACATCAATCTCATAACATATGAATACTCATTACACACTTTAGTGTCATTATTACCCGATGACACACTCTTGTGCTTTGGTTCACACTTACCTGCTGAGGGATTACTTCTACACGTAACCCCACACATTGCACTATATGCATTATACATTGCATTTTTTTCACATGTCATGCATCATACACCATTTACATTCAAGATTTAATCTACAAAAAAATTCACATAGTCTTCCTCTTACATTTCTTATATCCTCCACGTGTTTACTATCATACATTATTCATCCTCTATATTCCATACACTATTATGATATTTACATATATTTCCTCACATCCTATACATATTCATATACCATAAATCACACATCATGTGTATTCATGCATACATTTTATACATATTGTATGAGTCTCTCCTTACATCATTACATGTATGTAATATATATTACATTTTACGCATTCTACATACCTACCATCACATTTTATACACCTTTTTTTTCCATACCCTCTTCATCACATGGTCATCTTTTATCATTACATATACTACATTATACTCCACACACTACACCCACTACCCTTTGACGTAATTTAGTTCCTCTTTCCATACTCAAATTTCAAGGGTTTACGAATCAAATTGACCTTACACTCATCACACATGCAAAAATCCTAGGTTAGTGACATGTGTCTTAGGCTAAATCATCACATATTCTATTATTTTTAGTGGTATGCACCTTAGGTTAAATCAGCACTCCCTCCTTTCATCTTATAGTGATATACGTGTAGACCTAAATCATCACCCTTCCTTTAATCATATAGTGATATACGTTTAGGCTACATCATCACTTATATGTTCATCTAGTCATGATATACGCTACAGCTATAGGGTTCACACACACATCATTTCTAGGTCACATCTCATCACTACACTTACATATTCATCACATTGCATTAGATACAACATCCTACTCGATTATTTCCCGATGATGCACTCTCATTTATGATTCATTCTTGACTTATAAGGGGGGAAAAAAATAACCTCATTGCATACATTTCCATTTACTCGTGGGGCATGTGGCTCCTATCATTCCATCTTTATTTTCATTCCTTCCATCCACAACATATTGCATTGTCTTAGGGCATTTACTCTTGTTTACTTGTGTTTTACATGGTCACTTTACTACACATGTTAGATCAATTTTTATATTTCATTATCTTACCATCCACAAATGCACATTCATGCCTTTATCTAGTTATGATCGCAGATACATGATCTTTTACATGTAGCATGGATTCTCGCCTACTACCCTTCCTACACTTTTCATTGGGGGCATCCACATTCAGTTATCAAGTACTATTGTTTCATGTTATACTTAGCACTTTACATTACTTTTTTATTCACGCTTGACATAGTGCTTATTTCTCTAATATGCTAACAGGTGTTCCATGTGTAGCACGTATTTTGTAGGATTCATGTTTCCATGACTACTTCTCTTGTTTGTACTTGTTTACCATTGTTTGTTTCTTGTATAAGGGATTTTCCCTATGTCTGTATTAAAGATTTTTTGTTGTTTGCAGCCATGATGGCCTTGCATGTCTTGCAACATCATGAATGATGTCCCATGTTTGCAACCCACTTTGTGTGGCTTACTTGTCTTCTTGCATGTTTACACTATTGTTCTTGGTAGTTTTCCTTTTTCTACATAGATTACATATTTTCTTCTTACATGCATGCATTTTCAAAATAACAATTATTTTTTGCTAGCCATCCTTATTTGTGCATGCCTTTGTTTCTACCAAATGCATTCCCTTCCCCCGCAAGGCATAGTTACAAAGTTCATGTGGTTGGTCCTATTTTAAGGCCGCATTCTCCTATCAATGACATCACATGTGTCCCCAAAGATGGGGGTATCATTTGGGGTTTTTACATACTAACACAGAGATTCTACACTAGTTTGGTTTTGTTATATACAATGAGTCGGTTCAGCCCAATAAATGAACCCCATACATGGCGGATTTTACAGGACATGGTATCCTTAGCTTTACGGGAAGCAATTACAAGCTAATAGGTTACGAAAGGGGTGTGACTCTCTACACTACTTCGGCCAAGGGTATTGAATCACCCAAAAACCTGGATAACAAAAAGATCTCTTCACATACATTTAGGGAATCAGTTAGCACTTAAAGGACACAAAAATTTCCTCCCTATACTTATTTAGCCGTGGGGTGGCATGAGATCACCCAAAAACACGTAGTACATGTTATCCTTCTACACTCTTTCTCGCGACATGGATTAGGTGCACATGTTCCATTTACATTTTCTATTTACGTATTTTACATATACATGTGTCTTTTACATTGCATTTTTACACTTACATACATATATATTTGACTACTTGATCATTTTTTCCTTACAAGTTTGACCGTATGAGAAACAAACATTCAAATTGAAGGAAACAAGAACAAAAACACCAACAACAACACTTCACGAATGCACACGCTTTACTTACCATGAAGGTACATTACACACCGCAAGTAGCTACACACATGTTCAGCCCTAGGTTCACTCTCATCACTTTTTCTTTGCACATTTTTCATCTTTAGTTTCCATGCTCCTCCATTTTTTTTTCGCTCCACGCTTTTTTCTATTCCTTTGCACGTTTATCTTATACTCTTCATGGACATCAAGTACACATATCAATCTACTTTATTTTACCGATATTTTAGCTCACCAACATAAAGTGGGGGAAAATGTAGTCACAAAATCATGCACTTTAGACATTTATTTATCCCGGTTTCATACTACTATTTAGAAGGTTCTTGAGTGAAGAAAGTACTAATTAACCCCCATATTTTGGCCATCTTGTTTTATTTAATTTCTTCATTACCACCCCTTTTCAGCCACATGCCTAGTATGTTTTGGTAATTTACCGTCATTTTAGCCTTGGTCCTTTTTGCACTTTCCCACCACTTTTTGGGCTCTTTCTAGTCATTTGGCATCTTTATTTTTCTTATGGTCAGCCTTTTCGGGGTTAATTACAAAATTAGATCAAGAGAACCCTATAAATATAAAGTTATGAGACCATAATGAGGGACCTAACATCACTTCTTCATTATCACTCCATCTACATTTGCATCCATCTATTGCATTGATATCACTTACATCCACATAGATCCATTATCAAGGCTAGGATATTTGCATCACACTTCATAGGGGAGGGATTATATTCTATTTCATTCGCACATTATTTTAAATTTTATACACATAGTTATTTCTCTCTACTTCACAAAGTTTGATCAACAACAAGAACCTATGGCATGTTCACACACACTTGCACATAGAACTACATCGGTATGAGATGTAGTGCAATGCTTAGTTAGTAAGCCCGCCATTGTGGCTATTGAGGATAGTGTGACCCTTTCATATGCATTTTTTTAGAATTTTATGTTTGTTTTTGGGTCTTGTAGGTCTTTCTTTCATCTTGGAGTATTCGCAACATTCAACGACAGAACATCGAAGTTGATGCAACACATAACGAGGGTTTGAGACAACCTTTCAACTTTGTAAAAACTAGTTTTAGAGATTTTACACATTCCAAGGCACCTAGATTTCAAACCAGAGTGCCCACAGGTGCCCCATTCCTCCTCCATGTTCCGTAATCCATCTATATCCTCCAAATCCATCCTTTTTGGGACTTCTGTATAGTCATTCCTACTCCTAATTTTTCTCGGTTACCTCTCCAATACTCTCTGACAGAATATGTTATGAGTTGAGTTCTTTCCTCACTCTCTTTTTCATATTAGGGTTAGCATTTCCTTTTTCATAGTTGTTTAGCTTTTTTACATACTTCTTTACTGCATTTATTTACTTTATTTACATTTTTTGATGGGTGTCATCATTCCCTTCATTTAATCAACTTCTTTTTGATTTGATATCAAACCAAGGGTGTGTCTAAAGCTATATGCAACAAGAGTACTTTAACCGATCTCGATAGTTGATTGTAACTATTTTTATATTTTCTTGGGGATCTCTTTAATGTATCAATGACTTCTTCATAAAATATTATTCAAATCAAACTATGAAAACTTTCTAAAAGTAAAACACACTGAAATTCCACTAAAAGGAAACACAGTGTAGAATGGAAACGTACTTCCTGTTGGAAAATAAACACACTTGCTTTTGGAAATAAACACACTTGAATTAAAATGCTCAAAAACAATTGCAAGAAATATAAAGATTTATATAAACACCTACAGGAACAAGTATACGACAGATTTTAACTGAAAGAACTAAAGTAATACAAAATTAACAGATCTAAGCTATTTGTCAAGAAATATAAATACCAAATAAACGAATATCCTGGTCCTCTCGGGAGTGGGCCCTTGCTCCTCCTTGAATCGATTTTAAAAAATCAGAATTCTCTCAACTCAAAATGGATATTTTATTGATGAAAACATTCAAGATATTAAAACGTACTAGATCTAGATACTTAATCTATTTCTTTTTGTTCTATATATCTAATTAATTCATTTCTATCTGATGGAGGTGCATGCTTTATATACATTTTTCAATCACGGATGTCTCAATGATTCTCGATGAAATCAAATCATGCCCGAAATAGATGCTTGAGTCGATGATGGTTGATCGGATAGTCAGTAGGATAACTCTTCCCAATCTGTGTTCGTAAATCTTCTCATCCTTCATGATTGCATAGATGCAAAATTTTTGGATGTGGTTTAAAATATATAACCCCATCGGATCCGAAACTTTGGAGAAGTTCCATAACCATAAGAAATTGTTGAGAACCAAAAATTGTGAGAGTTCTGAAGCTATCCCTAGGAGTTTGAGAACTAATTCTGAAAATTCTGGAACTAAATTTTGGAGTTTCAGAACCAAGTCTGAAAGTTTTGGAACTAAATGATGACTATGTGATGGAGTTCTGGAACTAGCTTAGAAGTTCTCGAAGTAAGTTGTGTAGGAACAGATGCTATCGAAACATACTAAATGCCACCGCTTCTTTTCCTTGACTGATTAGACCTACTTTATTACAAAACTCGAATTTAAACACACACTATGTTAGGAATTTCAGATTTTTTAACTTTAGGATCACAATCAATCAAAATATAGACAGCTTACATCCTAACTCATATCGATCAACTAAAATTCACACAATTCAATCAAACTTAATGAAAAGGAGAGTATGATGAGATCATATATTATACATTAATCGAACATATGCTAGCCTCATCAGGTTGTTCATAACTTATATTAACTATCTATATACTACTTAGTCCATTTTTAGTTAATCAGTCATAGATATGACTTGACTAAGACTTATATACATCAATAGGACATCCCTCAACCTTAACACATGCTTGGTTTCTCTAATATCACCTCCAAACACCAAATACAAGCAAAAATGCCCTTAAATTTCAAATTTACACTTTTGGAGGGAAATGCATATTTTAAATTTTTGAAGGACAAGACACAAACTAACACACCTAGTTAACTCATAATGACCTCAAGAATATATAAAAACACATGAAAAACCAAAATTTAATGATGCAATCCATATTTATATGATTGGATTGATGCTCCCGCATCAAAATTCCTACAATATTTCACCTAAGTATTCTTTAATTCAATTCCCCTTTGTTATGCATATTTATTAGAACACGTAGAGCACTACATTTTGTAAGTTTATGAAACACTTAAAAACAAGGTCCCATATATTTTATGACCAAACACTACCTAAGTCCAATATTGAGTTCATAGGTTTCCAAAATATCCTGGGGTTTATTTTGGACAACATGGCTTGTAGTTGGATTTACGCTACTATATGGCCAGAACTTATAACTATGCAACAAATGATATGTGAGCGTTATATTTGTTTTATGCATGGTTGTGTTATATTGGTTACATAATAGGAATACAAGTATAATTTCTAAGTAACAACTATATTGATTCACTTCACTCTCTCTAAATTATGATGGTACACAGAAACTCCTCATGCTTCGTGAGAGTATATTAGTTTATCTAAGAGTGATATACTAGTGTGATAGTGTGGAAAATGCATGCCCAACTAACATTGTAATGACACATGCATTAGTCAAGAATAATACTAGACTCCATCACTAAGTATAGTAGCTTGAGACATGTATAAGTGGATGTTGTAAGTACATGCATAGAATATGTCAATGGTCATCCAAGAATAATGTTGTATGAAAGAGGAAAGTTAAAGATCGTGACTTTTAGTCTAACATTTCAGAGAGGCGCACTAATGGGTAAACAAATGAAAAACATGGGGGGAATCTACATTTGGTAATATCATTAGCAAATGCATTGAGTATATTTGATATTTTTGGTAGATTAATAGAGAGATTTGATGAATTCTAAAGAAGCAACACATGTTCACAACCTTTGTTGAAGAGGGGTTGATTGATATACACATTTTTGGTATTGATTAAAATGAATAGTTGAGGATAATATAATTAAAAAAGTAGTTCTTATGAGATCATAAAGTTGATGAGAAATTAAAGAGATAAAATTTGATCAGTTGTTTGATCATTCTAGACTTCAATCTCCTCGCATTTATGAAGTATGCTCTCTTCCAAGCCATGCAAGATGGATTCTTACCCTAAAGCTAGTAGTGATGCTATATTAATTTTGAAGAGTTATTTTATAAGGTGATCTTGATGTTTAGGAGAAGTCTTTATTAATTCAAATAAGGTAATTTAACTTGGGATATTGGATATCTCCTTGATTGGATCCCAACCTTTCAAGTTGGTTGATGAAATGTTGGTCAAGACTTGAGGAAAAAATTGTTATGAAGGGATTGAAACCTAAATTTGGAAAAGATATTTTTTTCCCAATTGTATGGTATCATTCCTATCAAATACACTGAAAGGGGCGATGTCATCAAGGGTGAAAAGGGGAGATATAAATAGTAACATCCATGTTAGTTCAAGAAGGAAGGTGACATTGAGTGTAGAATACATGATGAAAGATGACATTGGCCCATTTAATTGAAGACTGATGATGATATTAGAGATGATAGAAGTATAAAAGATGGAATCATATCTCTAGGCTCATGATGTTTGATGGCATAGTTGATGAAACAAGAAACAATATGGAATCAACTCTATAGACTCAAGATAGTTGATGGAACTAATTGCAATAATATTTTGAGGAATTAAATGATGATGAGGTGTGTTTTTGTGTCATCGCAACATGCCCTAATTTCCCTTTAGAAAACCATAGAACCTTGGTCCTTTCCCTAAAATACCAAACTAATTTGACATTTTAAATATCTCATCCCATGCGTACTTCATTTTTCTTCTTAAGCCCCTTCAAATTATTACTTGGCCCCTTTTTGTGATATATTCATATTTTAATCATGTGTGGCCTCCTTGACTCTCATGTTGAGTGATCAAGTGAGTCCCTTCGTATGTGGACTAAAATATTTTTACACATTATTTTTCTCGTGGAATTCCATCACCAGCATAATATTTCATGGCCTTCTTTCTTTGCATAAACCTTATTGTGTGCACCCCTTTATATTTTTACACAACCATCTATATCATTCCTAGTGTGTGACTTGTATTCCACCCTACATACTATCTTGATTACTACACACCATCACCTTCATCACATCATGTACATATAATTTTGTAGTTCTCTATGAATTCCTTATTTGTCTTGACACTATTCACATTATACCCTCACAACATTACATGAATCTCCCACATTCAACCTAGACTTGTGCTTCAATGTTTAGCCATATCAAGATTCTTATGGCCTCTCAATGCTTTGTGGAAATTATAATTTCTAATAAACCCACCATACATTATGCACAATCCTATAAACCTTACAACTTATTGTGAATTTAAAAATCTTCACCATAGTTGTAAAATTAAGTGAAACATTGTCCACTTGGTAAAATATAACACCTAACATTTAGTTCTCTCAATATTTATGTTGTTTAATAATATACATACACTCATGATACATAAAAGGTTGCACAAATAAAGTGTTAAATGACCTTCTAAGGAATTAAATGTACATATTTGGACATGCAGTCATTTGCACCACACAAATTATGACATAGAAAGAGTGCACAAACTTTTACACAAAATAGAAGAGAAGCACATGTTATCTATGTGCTTACATTGCACACATAGTTTAATAATGTTTTTATTGTGTGTTTTCCTTCTTTAATACTAATTTTTTTCCTTTTCTTATGCACTATAGGAATTGAATACATCACTAAAAAATCTCCAATGTGCACATAAGATTTTGAAATCCCACTTGTGCACGCATCACGAAAAAATAAATAGTGATCGGTCACTAAATGAAAAAACTCATCAAAAATTTTAACAAATCTTTCATTTCTAATGCAACATTTCTTAGAACTTAAATTTACCTTATTCATCTTCAACAAATATCCAAAATTTGATCCCAATACTTCATATATTGTTTGAACCACATAATAATAATAAACAATTTTGGCTTGAAAGGGATGTACAAGATTTCTACCTTATATAGCCAATTATTTGAGGGCTTTCTCATTTGTATTGAGATATCCTTTGATTTTTATTTTAATAGCTTCTACATATACATCTTCATCCAATTTAATATCTTTTTTCATTCTTTTTCTTACTTAAACCCTCTCTTATAGTTGTAGAGAAATATGTTACACAAGAATATTACGTTATTTTATGCACCCAAATATACACAAGTGTTATGTTTTCGGAACAGTTCAAATCCCCAATGATTATTAAATATTGATTCCAATGATGACCAATTCCAATTTATTTCCTACAACATGTTCTTGTAGATTTTTTACCTTACTTTTATTTTTCCAACTTATTCCCACTTTCCTTAGTTGTTTTGAAGCCTTTTTCCTAGAATTTTGGCCTTTAGTTATGAAACTACACCAATGGTTACGTAACCACCATGGTAGTTGCACAACCACCGATCTTCCTTGAGTGGAAGTTATGAAACCCCCATGGAAATTGTGTAACTGCTGCTCTACGTAGACTGAAAACTCCGTGCGCTTTTAACTAAAACTTTTCCAATGTGTTCTAAACACATGTTTCCTTCTTCTAACTCACTTTTCTCACATGTTTCTTGACCAAATCAGATATTATTGAGATTTTTAGCTATGTATAGACTTATTCTTCCCCACTTACTATTATAAGTAAGTTAATTTCCCCTCCTTTTGGTGATCTGGCATTTCTTTTTTGCCAAGTGTGTTGGACCATTTCCATACCAATTTTCTATAAAAAACAAGATTTTTCCTGAAACATTGGTTGGAGTCTTTTGATTTGGAATTACATTGTTATGCTATAAGAATCCTAGAAATAAGTACACAAGCAAATATAATTCATTTTCCTTATTATTCTCTTGCTTGCATTGCTACAGAGTGCTGGAAACCAGCTAGCTCTAACACTTCTTCATTTTATTTTGCACACTTCCAACACATCTCCTGGACATGTTTAGCTATCTCATTAGAAAATAAGATAAGGGGATCAAAAAGTGTAGCCAACATTGTACTTGTCTTTCTTCTACATTTCCAGGTTGGACGTGTTATTAAATTCCTAGAAGATTTTTTATTTTGATAGATTTTAATTCGTAGTCTGCTAGAATACATTTGTTTTAAGGAAGTAGAATTTATAGTAGTTTATATTTTCCTGTAAAATCTTCCGTTGAGGATTTATTCTCATCTCATCCTTGTGGATTTGTCTGGGAATAATTCGGAGGAAGTTCTTGTGTACATAGTTTTCCAATTATTCATAATAAACTTACATGTAGAGTTCATTTCATTCATTATTTAGATCTCGTTAGCACAGAAAAAGATTTTGTTGAAATATGCCTCCTCGCTTATCCCTATGGGTTTTCACGGGAAGTTATTATGAATAATATCATGTGTCTCATGCATTATTTTTCATTTCTTTACACCTAAAAATCTTTTGTAAATCTTGTTGTCTTGTCAGGGAAGCTTCAGGGAAGAAACTTCTTCCGAGAAGCTTTTAAATCTTCCCATGATTTTGATGTAAAACCAAAGAAAATAATATCCATATTTACAAATTAGGAAAATCTTCTGTGTTAATTAGATTAGATTAAATCTATTCTATAATAGGGAAATAGCCACATCCGGCTATTTCACTATTTAGTTTATTTTATTTTAGAGTAGGATTAATTTCCATTTTATTAGAACAAGTTGCATTGTTTGTGTAGATTTATTTTATTTAATTCAAGAAAAAGAAAATATCAAAACATTAGATTAAGTTATTTAGTTTATTTTATTTGTATTATTTCCTTTCTTTTAAATCATTGAAAATACAAAACCAAGTAGATTAGATTTATTTCATCATTTCAATTAATTAGTTTCCTTTTCTGTATTAATTAGTTACACATAGATTTAATTAGATCCAAGTAGATTAATCGATTCGGATATATTTAAATCTATTTGAATTCCTTTGTTAATTAGTTTCATTTTTCTTAATTAATTAGTTACACATAGATTTCATTAGATCCAAGGAGATTAATCAACTTGGTTTGATCTAAATCTGTATTCATTTATTTAACCTTAATCACTTTATCGACCCCAAGAATCTTGGCCTATTACCCAAATGGGTGTTGGGAACTCACCCGAGGCACGCACGGGTGTCGAGACCCTCCTTTTTGTGAGCTTTGTGAGAAGGTTCCACCATTTATGGATGATGATTTATAGAAGAAGTACATTCACTTATTTAAAGAGGAAGAAAAAGAAGCTAACATATCTAGCATTAGTGCATCACAAAATCTAAAGAACATTGCAAGGAGCATAATAAATTGGATCTAAGCCATGATAAGTAAAATGACAAGAGGGTTTACAACCTTAAGAAAAATATAGAGAATGAACCCAAAGATATATTGATTTAACATATTTCAGGTAGCCACATTACAGTAAAAAGGGTCATCTCAGACCATATACGAGTAAATGATAGCTACCTAACTCCTACAAGTCCTTCCCAATATGGGATCCTAACTATTATTTTCCCATATTAACCCTTATTATAGATCCTAGTACCATATAGAGCTTTAGGCATCTCATTCTACCCCTTAGCACTACATTCTCTAAACCCTAGAATTACTTGCCACACTTTATTACTCGCTTCTTATTCTTTATGTGTTCCCTTTGTCTCCCATCATCTCTTGCATTCTATATTTTTCTATCTCTTCATCCCTCTTCTATCTTCTCCTCTCTTATCCTCTCTGTCTCTAGCCCATGCATCTCTTTTTATAGGATCAAAACCCATTTCCATGCCAAGTGTCGATGTGGTCCTCCATTGGTGAATGTTTATCCCTTTGCAAACCCTCCACTCTTTACAATGATGTCTTCTAGGAATATTCCTTTGAGAGAATATCCTTTTCGTGACCTCCAAGGTTCCAAGCTAGCACCTCATCTACTCATCATGCCTAGTCGGGTCCTCACATTTTTCCTTAAGTGCCTCTAGAATGCCAAAGATGGCTAAATCCTTTAAACCCATGTTCTACCTCCCACACATGCCCTGGTTTCAATTAAACCCTTCTTAAACCCTTTTTTCCTGTGCACTTTCCCCTCAGCACCCTTCTTCTCACTGGTCCTGCACGTGCGCACCATTTGGTACTTAGCCAATATTTAAGGGCCCAAAATTACCCCACACTAAATGTTTTCTCCATCCTCATAAACATCCTAATTCTTTAAAAGAATATAGAATATTGGGACAGGGACAATCTGAATAAAGAATGAAAGAATGGAATAATTTACTACTCTGTTGTAGGAGGAGTGGGAGTTCTTTATTTACTATTACTTAAATCTTTTCCCAAGCATCCACCTCCTTTTAACTTGTTGAAGTAGGTCACCCACTAAAGTGCTCACCTCATCAAAACTCAATTCATCACTTTTATCATTCAATGCATGTCTATAATTCCTTCTAGCTTCTTGTTAAGATTGTCTAGCACGTCCATTCTGCAAGAGATGACCTTAGGATATAGTTCCTTAAATTGATTCTTAATCGAGACCTTTAAGGTTTCTATTGATTATAATTTTTCTCAACTTTGACTATGATCTTATCCTACTCCATCGTGTTTCCTTTGTTCTTCTATATAAACTCCTTTAGATCTACCTCATGTGTATAAACTAATATGTTTGTTACCCTACCTCTATCAATGCAATTATCTTAAACATCCTCATCCATTTGTGTGGAGGTCTTCACACTGAAAGGAGCTCATAATATTGAGTAATTGTCTCCCTGATCTTAAGTTTTTCTTCATCCCTCTAGCACACCAATTCCTCTTCGTTGATTCTAATGTGACCGGTTGCCTCTCCATGGTGAAGATGTGGGTCGGTATTCCAAGAATTGCATGGTCAACTCATATTTTTGCTCAAGCGGGCCGATTTGGGTGATTCAATATTATAGCATCTAAATAATCTCTATCTTCGTATGGATATCTTGTACCTTTTCCTTTTCCTCCCTTAATTTTTGAATTAATTATACACTGATCAGCTCCTCCTACTTTAGCTCCTTTTCCTTTTCAATGATATCTTCATTTTTCTTTTAAATATCTTCTTCCAAGACCCGTATTCTATCATTCCTCTCGAAGATCCTCACCTCAACCTCCACCGACACCTTTTTGAGTGCATTATAAATTTTCTCATCTTATAGTTGTTGAGCATTCACCAGAGGGTTTAATCCGTTAATATCTGGTATGTTCATCAACGCCTCATGGTTGACCTCGACGTTGGGCTCATCAACATGGGACTCAAAATCCCAAGAAAACATCTTCCTTGTGTGTGGATATGTTAGGAAATAAGGGATAAAATATGTAGAATAATCCCTTACATAATCGCAACAATAGAAACTAATATGCATAAAATATTATAGATCTCAAATAAAAGTGCAGAATAAAATAACACAACACAAAGAGATAGTATTTAACGTGGTTGACCAAATTTTGGCTACGTCCACCAATAATCACTTACTGATATTTTATTACAAGCCACCACTCTCTCAATACAATACCTAGATCTGTTTGGAGCTATGCTCAACAAACTCTATAGAATTCACACCAAATTCAAAACACATATGCAATGTTACATTAACCCTACCATATGCACAAAACCACATAAGTAGAAAATTGCTTAAGTAGTTTTATAAAACCATGGGTATCAAAACCATGGGCCAAAACCTGTCCCAT
This sequence comes from Taxus wallichiana var. yunnanensis, assembly GCA_018340775.1. Classification (NCBI taxonomy): domain Eukaryota; kingdom Viridiplantae; phylum Streptophyta; class Pinopsida; order Cupressales; family Taxaceae; genus Taxus; species Taxus wallichiana. The sequence continues at coordinate 266,549,824 of CM031236.1, forward strand.
AAACCTATGGGTCAAAAATCCCACCCATATGAGAAAAGAATTTTTTTCTCGTATATCGAGCATGTTTTAAGTCCAATTATAAAGTGTACAATACTCCACACCCCGGCGAGAAAACTATGGAAATTTTATAATACGCTTAGTTTACAATCTTCAACACTTTCTCACATGAAAGAAAGCTCCACAACCTAACAATCTCCCACTTGGAGACTAGTTTTCCTCTGAGAAAGCTTCTCAACCCTTCACTAGTTTTTATGAAGACCAACCAAAGCTAAACACAAATTCAATTTTCCCTTGTGACCACCTTGGTCATCATGTCTAAAGGATTCTGATAGGTATAAATCTTCTCTAGCTTCAACTTCTCTTCTTCCAAAGTTGTCCTAATGAAATGGTACCTTAATTGTATATGCTTCATTAGAGTGGAAAGCAAGGTTCTTAGCTAGGTGCATACCACTATAACTATCACTATGCAACTTTCCTTCCTCTTTCTTATGCCCCAACTACTCAAGAAATTGTTGTAACCAACTAATTTCTTTTCTTTCCTTTTTGGTAGCAACATACTCAGCCTCTGTGGTTGACAAAGCCACTGTTATCCAAATAAGCCCCTTGCACATTTTGGCTAACTTCCTTCCATTCCTTCCTTCCTTGTGCCTCAGGTTGAATTTTTTCAATTTTTAGGCAATCAAAATTTTCTAGAAATGTTTTCATTGGATAGAGAATCTTCTCATCTTTCCGTAAAAGGTAAATTTTTCCTTCTAACTCTTTGTATTTTGCAAGTTATGGCTCGACAGAGTTTGGGAGGGAAATTTTCCTAGGGAGCTCCACGCCTAATCGAGAGCACCACGTAGCGGAGGAATGAAGGGGGTGGAGGTAAATTTTAAATTTTCACCAAGGTTTGGTTAGGGCACACAAAGGAATTTTTAGCTTGAAGGCCCGCCACCAATGGGAAAGTGACAAGTGTCCATGGGGCGTCGAGATCGGCTTGATGGGGAGAAGTTAGGAAATTTTCCAAAGTTGGCACAAAGGAAGATTTTTGCCCAAAGGCTCACTAACGAATCAAAACATGACATGTGTCCTCGATCGCTGGGAGGAAGAGGCACATGGGAATTTTTTCCATTTTTCCAAAGTGTGGCAAATGGCGCAATAAAACTCCACCCTAGATGGCCCGCACTAATCAGAGCATGCCACGTGTCCATGTGGTGGAAAAAATTTAAGGCAGTCATGCGAGAAGGAAAAGAGTTGGTCCAAGTCCTCACCAATGGGAAGGCACCATGTGCCCTTTTTGGGAAATGGTCAGAGTCAATGGAAAATTGGAAGCCCACCCTTGCCAAATGAATGAAAAGATGACACGTGGCAATGGAGTAACGAAGCGCAGGCGCCAATGGAAAAATTTCCAAAATCCAAAAGGGGCGTAAAGGGACCAATGGACCAGCGGACCAATCAAGACGTGCCACATGACATAAGATTGGCAGGGGAGCAGAGATTTTTGGGGAAATTTTCCCAAATTTTGAATAGGGGAAAGATTTAAACTTTCATCCCACCAACCCATTTTTGGACCTTTTTTCCCTAATCTTCATAAGGACATAAATTTTGATCCATAGCATGATTTTTGTGTTCTTGATGTCATTGGAAAGATGGTGAAATTCTATACACAATGTAGGGTTCAATTTTGTATTTTGATGGAGAATTTTGGGAGAAAATTGGAGAAATGTCCTGCACAAAAATGTAGAATTGACATTCAACCACCAAATTTAATGAAGTATGGTCCTTTTTCGTCTGCCCAGAGACAATGTACTTCTAAGTATGGGTTTGTCCATTGTTGTCCACTTAAAATTTCCCTTCTTTTAAGAAGTTCAAAATTGAAAATTTTTAAGTTAAAAGCCTTCTCTGTTGTCCTGGTAATATGAAAAGTCAAGAAATTGGAAAGAATCTGTGTTTTTGAGTCATTTTGTGTAATTTTCGGGCCTGTCGGACATTTTTGTCCCAAGTGTCCCAAGTTCATTCGGGCTCTCTGTCCCCCGATCGGCTGATTTACCCGAAGTCCACTCCCTTTGCTTCATTCGAACTTTTCCATCCCTAGTGTCCCAACTTCGCTCGGGCTCATTTTTCCATTTTCGTCCAATTCACCCAATCACGTACTCCACGTACTTTTGTCCCTCATGTCCCAGAAGCATTTGTGCATACTTTTCCCGCATCGCCCATTTCGGCCGAATCGCGCTTTCGCGTCCCGCATGTCCCAAATGAACCAAAGGCCACTCGATTTGATTTTTACCGCTCTTCACAAATAACTTGCTTTCCAAGTTGGTAGATGTGTATTTAATGTGCATTAATTGTCTTTCTATCACAAACGGCTATATAATGAACCGCCCCTATGCGTTTTGCACACTGTTTTCTTGTTATCCATTTCTCATACCTTTGCAATCAAAATTTTTGTGCGCATACTCATTTCCCTTACAATTTCATCCCGAGTCCAGATTGTAACCTTGGCTACTAAAATTACTAACATGAAGATTAAATTCCAAGGCTAGGAGTAAGTCTCACCGCTCGAGTTTGTCTTTCCCGATATCGGGGACAGTGAGGTTCGCCACCTCGACTTTCGAGATTTTTGGACAAGAATGATAGACGCGAACCCTTCACCTATGGCATAGATGATTTATGATAGTGGTTTGGCGTTCACCGGTGGTTTCCTATCTCGGTCAATGCATGCAGATACTGATGCTCTCTGCGGTGCTCATTTCAATCCTGACTCGAGTGAGCTGACAAATGTGCACGGGAACTCATCACCAAAATTGATGTTGCCGCCATTGGTGCTGCCCTAAGAATTCCAGAGATGGAAAATGCTATAGTAATTTCTCAAAACCAGGCACAAGCCCTTTTCGATCAGGATAGTGAGAAATATAAGGCGTGGGTGGTGAAGTCTTGGCTTAAAAACCCTAAAAATGGGGCATCTCGTCTATCCAAGGTTCTTTTCCGTGTGGATTTTAATGAGGAATTGTCATAATTTATAATCCTACTGGCTCGGGTCATGGGCCTGCCCTCTACCAATGAGTTTCATTTCTGGATGTGCCCCATCATCAATATGGTGTGTGAAGGAACTCAGAATATTAATTGGGCAGAGATCATCAGAATGAACCTAGTGGAGCAATTTTCCAATGTACAACAAACAAAGAAATTTTACATGACTTCATATTTGATGTATACTCTAGCAGCATCAAGGCAATGGTTTGGCTTCTCATACATTGATGCTCATAAGGGTGACCTCGTATATGTCTACTACCCTCATTTCACCTCGAAACTAGCAATCGCAACTTCAGAAGGGTGAATGACGCTTTCACCATGTACATTTTCAGGCTTCTAGAGAGTGACACAATGAGGATATTTTCTGATGAAGCTATGAATTTGATATCGCACTATGGTGCCTACTTCATCCAATTTAGAAAATTTTCCTATATAAGGCTTGCAGGCTATGAGAGCACTCCTCTCAAGCTCCCCATGTTCTACAATGATAAAATGGCCTTGATAGAGGTATGCAGGCAACCTGGACAAGTTGCACAAAACCTGCAGGGATAAGAAAATTACTTGGCTTGCACTTCCCCATCACTTTGGGAAACTACACCTACAAAATAGCCCTAGATGCTCAAAACATAGAAAGAGCCCTGGCTCCCATCACTGTCCATTTCTTCAGGCCAAGAACCTGTTTTGACTTGAAGAAGTTTATTGAGTAGAACATCAAGATCACTTATCATCATAGGGCAGACACAGAGGATTATTGGGCTGACTGTGCTGATGATTTTGAGGCAAGGAGGAGACACTACGGCATATTTTCTCTTCAATTAATTCAAGAACTTAACCTGTATCATGTTCCTGAAGGGCTCCAGGATGATAATTCTGACCTGTACTCATACGAATATGATAACGTGGTCAAACACACTCCTTTGGAGGATTTGGATTGGTTCAAAAAGGAGAAGGATGATCTGGCAGAAAATCATAGCTCCGTCTTGGTAAGAACCAAAATATGGTCTGATAAGAAGGTCCGTGAGCTTAGAAGGCACTCAGGGGAATCCTCCTCCAAGGATACTACAACACCAAGAAGGGATGCATTGACACCCAGTTCAGAAACACCTGTGCAGACCCCTCCTGCCTCGTCAACTCAAGGTCCCACAGTCTCCACTCCTTCTTCATCCACCCAAGTATATCAGAAGAAATTCAAGGAGGTTAAGAAATAACCTATTGAAGGAGAGCCTACAATGAAGCATTCTAAATTGCCCTCAGGTCCAGAGAACATCATTGTTCTTAGTGAAAGTGAAGAAAGTGACGTGCCAGCTCCCACAAGTTCCCCTGAAGCCTCAATAGATAAGGACAAAGAAGTCCAGAGCACTGAACTTCCAAGCACCATTGATTCCTCTGCACCAGGAGTCCCAAGTGCCCTAAGTGCCCCACTCATATCTCAACTAGAGGCAACAACGAGTGCAAACCTTGGGTGCCATGAGTTCTCTGTCTCTTGGCCCTCTTGCCCCACCTTCTTCTTCCTCCTCCTCTTTTGCATGGGTGCAGCCTCTTGTTGACAGTAGGAAGAGAAAGTCTTCCTCCCGAATCTCGGGACCCAATTTTGATGTTGTGGTAGCCTTATTAGGTACTACTCCTCCTACTCACGCCAAAAAAGCTAGAACTACCTCCAGGATAGTGTTTGATGCTCAGGGCCAACAATTCCTAGAGATAGCCAAGCCTAAGGTAGACAAGCCAGAGCAAGATTTGCAAGCATCCGACCTTGAGCTCTCAAGAATTCCCATGGGAGAGTCTACCCCTGAAGGTGAGATCCACAATCTTCAGGAAACAGTCACTAGAGTCATTGGGAGGGTAGAGAAAGGACAACAAACCATAGAGCAGTTGGAGGAGTAGGCCCAGATTCTTACAGGTTTCATCAAGTCACTGCTATCTAAAGATAAAGTTCTAGATCCTACCCCATTGACTACTCTTCCACCACCTGTGATTCTGAGCCAAGATGAAGTGCAGAGTATCAAAGATATGCACAAGTATTCCATCTATGGAAGGGCTATGGAGGCCATGGTGGATGATATGCTTGTTGCAGGATTGAATTTCATTGATGAAGCCTTCAAACTCCATGAGAAGGTGAACAATTTGCAACAGAAGCTCTCCTCTACTATTGAGAGCATAGATAAAGAACTTAAAATTTGGAGTAGTTGTATAGTAGAACTTCACCTCATGGGACAAACTGATGAGAATATTTTAATGCTAAGCAAGGTATTTGATGATGCAAAGGATAACTTGTCAAAATCATGGGTGTACAGTGTAGAATGGAAAATCAAGGTGTTGGAAGAAGATTTTTGAGAATTGAAGAATAGTTGCGAAAGGGTGAAGCCTTCAAAACTTTGGAAATATCTACTTTTAAAGACATACATTGCTATCTCCATGATGAGACCTCTCGTGCATCCTTCTCATTGCAAGAAATCAAATCCCAATTCGTAGATTTTGTTAAAGGTAATCTATTCAAGGAGAGTTCCATTTCCAAGGAAAAGATGAAGGAAATCTACTCTCTTCAATCTGTTATAGAGGAAGTGAATAAAGATTATCATACTCATGTCAAATTTGACAAAGAAATGGAGAATTGCCTCGGATTTTGGACTCGAGTTCACTCGCCAACACATCATTCCCATGAGGCGAGACATAGCAAAGGCATTGAAAAGATTCAAACAGTGGATCCTAAAGTCAGTGGGCCCCTCCCAGTCATGAACACCTATCTTTTTCTCCTAATTCTTCTCCTTTCTTCTTTCCTTTCTTCTCGGATTTATTGTAATTAGTTGGGGTATTGCGATTAGCAGCCCTCTAACTAAACATTAGTTAAAATAAGTAGTTACCAAGGGTAACTAATTTGTAAACTATATAATGGCCTCTCCTCGCCATTTTTAAGGGAGAACTTGGCTTATTTATAAAAGTGTAAATAAATCAATACAGAAGGATTTCCATTCTTTGTCTATCCGATTCCTTTTTATTCATAAGTTGTCCATTAAATATTGTTAGATCATTTGTCTACATTATGCTGAGAAGCTTTGTATTCTTGTAGATGTTATTCATAGAACTGTGTGTCTTTTCAAATTTCATCTTATTAATGTAAGTACAAATGATCTTATTCCAATTCACTGTATTCTTGCATGCATAAGGAATTATTCTGTCATCTATAATTCTGGATGGTGCCTTTCTGCTTATTTTCACATTTTCATTCCTCTGTCCTTTTGTAATTGGTGATCTATTTAGGAAACACTTTTATGATATCCAAGTTCCATTGTGAAACCACACTTTGTACATGTGTAAATAGGTTCATTTCTGAATAAGGGAACCTCTCCCACTAAAGAGGAGGGACTTCTTGTCCCCTGACTGCTACTCCTCTTAAAGTTCCTTTTCGATGACCAACAGTTTTTGGCGACTCACTGGGATAGAATTCCAGTTCCATAATCATTTATCGATCATTTTTGATCTGGCGAATCCATGTTTTACTCGAGGGAGAAGGGCCCTGGGTATTGAAGATTCTCATTTCTAGCTTTTGGAACAGTAGGGTTTTCCTTTTTCTTCAACAAGAAGAAGTATAAGAGCTCGATCAACAAGCACTCCTCCTGTCAAAAATAGAACCCCTACGGGTGGTATTCTTTCAGAGAAAATCAGTCCTAATCTCCGAGCTTTGATTCTTGTTGGTGTTTCAGTCCCCTTCAAACCATTTTTCCAAGAATGGTAGTACCATTGCCTTGGGGCCATCATGTTGGACCTCTTTCTCTTCCTCAACCTTTGCATGAGTTACCCAAAGGAATCAGAAGAACTTTCCTAAATTCAAGGGTGATGGCAAGGTACATCCTAATGAACACTTCATGGCCTTCATAGTTGCATGTGGAGTTCTGGGAGTTGAACATGAAGACGTCTCCATAAGGATTTTTGTTGAGACTTTAAAAGATAATGCTGTTGATTGGTTCTATCACCTTCTAGCCGGAGCTATCACTAGCTAGAACACAATGAGAACTAGGTTTGAAAACCGTTTCAAACTAGCGGAAGATGTTCATGCTTTGTTGGCCCAAATTTCTCAAATAAAGAAGGAATCACAAGAACCCATGAGATAATTTGTGGCTCGATTCAACAGGTTAATTAACAAAATTCCACCAGATACTCAACTTGTAGATCAAATCCAAAAGTGCTTCTTCCTAAACACTCAATTGCCTGAAGTTAGTTATGCATTGAGAAGGGATAATCTGCAACATTGGCTGAGGATCAAACTCTTGTTGTTAGTGTTGAAGATGATTTAATCATGTCAGGAAGGTTGAGGAGAGACCCTTCTAGATCCAAGTCTTCTCGTTCCTCCTCTTCCACTCCTGGATATAATACTGATCCATTAGAACAAAAACTTGCAAATGATCTCATCACTATTAAGAAACAATTGGCTCAAAGATGCTCTATATGCAGACGTTCCAAGGAGGAATTTTCAGCCCAGAAATCATTTTCCTACTTCTCAAACAAGGCTAGCGCTTGAAGGACCTCCTATTAAAGTCCCTATCAATGCAACTGTGAAGTTGAAGAACCAGAGGATGAGGAGGTTAATGAAGATTGTGAAGAATTTTTTGAAGAAGTTGATTATGGAACAGAGGCGAACTTGAGGGATCTTGAGTTAATTTCTTCACCACTGAAGGCATTAATGAAGGATACGATTATGATGAAGTAGTAGCAGACATGAATAGTGAATCATACATTGTCATGACTCGAGAGCAGACAAATCAGAGGGAGAAAGTGATGCAGCCCATCAAAAAATCTAAAGAGCAGCTGACAACTATCCCTATAATTGTAAAAAGAGGATCTCCTATCCCCATTTCATCCACACCAAAGTTCAATCCTGTCAATTCTACTACTAAATTTACTTCTTTTTCTCCTAAAATTGATAAGCCTAAGACCCCAAGTGATGATATCCTGTTCACTTCTGGGTCTTTCGATATTGTTGATCACCTGAAAAAGACTAAGGTTCAAATCTCAGAGGCTGAATATTATCAAACCCATCCCAAGGATTTTGCTAAAATGATTCACTTTGTCAATTCTCATTCTAAAACTACCTCTAAAGGCCTTTTACCCACTCCATCTTCTACACCATAGCCTAATCTGGTAGCCGTTGTCACCTCACCCAATGACAAAATCAAACCATTCTATGTGACACTCCTTATAGCCGGCCATAGGCTCAGTAATTACATCATAGACTCAGGGGCATCAAACAATGTAATGCCTACCAAAGTAGCCCATGCCTTTGGCCTAACTCTCACACACACTTACAGATCTTTTTATTTCTATGGAGAGTAAGGAAGTGCCCTTGGTCAGAAGAATTAAGGATGCACAAGTGGCTTTTGCTACTTTTCCTGAGAAGAAATTTTTGGCTACTATCCTAGTAGCGGACATTCCTCCTTCATATGGGATGTTGCTAAGTAGGAACTTCTGTAAGGTTGTGGGTGGAGAAATTCAAATGGATTGGTCACATGCCCTCATACCATTAATGGACATATGAAGAAGTTACTACCTAAGAAGCGAATCAGTATATTGTACAAAAATAGATGATCCCAAAGCACAAATACTCTATGAGGATATGGGGCATGGCAACTACATGATTATGTCTCCAAAAGAAATCCAACTCCCCAAAGTGTCACCTACGGATCCTAATGGTGTTTGGATATTAGAGTTTGATGGAAGTTGTTCTTCAGCTGGTTCTGGAGCTGGTGTAATATTGGTGTCGCCTGAAGGAAGCATTCATCCTTTCTCATTCAACTTACAATTTGAAAATACCAATAATACAGTAGAATACGAAGCTCTCATTCTCAGGCTTCATGTGGCAAAAGAATAGGGTGTGAAGAATCTCCTAGCTCGTGGAGATGCGGAACTGATTGTCAAGCAAGTTAGAAACCTCTTCCAGATAAATAATAGAATATTGAAACATTATAGGAATCAAGTTTGGGACTCCATTGAATTTCTTGATGCCTTCTCCATCAAAGCAGTGCCTAGGGAGGAGAATACTAGGGCTGATTCACTAGCAGTCTCAGGGTCATTGCTTATACCTCATCCTGACTTCTCTCAAGATAAGTTTACCATTGAGATGATCCATAGACCCAGTGTACCTGATAATACAAGTAACTGGAAAGTTTTCAATGATGATCAACACTTGCTTTCTTTCTTAGAACTCAAGGATAATTTTGAACAGTTGTACTTTGAAGGAAGCGATAATTTTCCTCGTGAAAGTGTGCCCTTTAACGAAGAAGCCATCAAAGAAGAAGAGGCGGATCAGGATGGATGTATCAAACTCAAAGGAAACAAGATTCCAAAAGGATTGGTGAGTTTAGAAGAACTGTTTGACAAACATGACAGGTATGTAAAGTTTAAAGCTTCTACTAGACCTCAACAATCAGCTGAATATGACAAAATCAATATTGGGAGTTCTACTGACCCTAAACTCATGAACATTGGAAAATGTTGTACACCAGATGAGAGGAAGAAGGTAATTAATCTTTTAAAGAAGTATAAAGATGTCCTTGCTTATTCCTATGAAGATTTAAAAGCCTTTCAACCAAAGGAGATGCAGCATTTTATCCCTCTTAAACTCCGGAATTAAGCCTTTCAAACAAAACAGAGGAAAAAAATCCTAAGATAGTTGACACCATTTTTCAGAAATACGAAGTTATTAAAAGCCAAGATCATTTTTCCTATTCACCATTCAACATGGATTGCCAATATTGTGCCTGTTAGAAAGAAAAATGGTGAGATCTGCATCTGTGTCGATTTTAGGAATCTAAATTAAGATTCTTTAAAGGACAACTATCCTTTACCCATGATGGATCAGGTCTTGCAAGTAGTAACGAGATCCGAAATGTTGTCTATGCTTGATGGCTTCTTAGATATAACCAGTAGAAGTTAATACCGCAGATCAACACAAAATGGCTTTCACTACCCCTTGGGGTACCTTTGCTTACAAAAGGATGCCTTTTGGGCTCATTAATGCCGGTGCCACTTTTCAAAGGGCTATGGACTTGGCCTTTGGAAGTTTGAAAGGGAAGTGTATTGTCGTATACCTTGATGAATTGACTATATTTTCCAAAACAAGGACAGATCATTTTTTCAACACCGAAATAGTTCTTCCAAATGTAGAGAACACGGGATCTCTTTAGCTCCTAAGAAATCTTATTTTTGTGTCACAGAGGGGAAATTATTGGGGCACGTTGTCTCCAAAGATGGTATAAAAATTGATCCTGAGTGAGTTCAAGCTATTCAGCAAATTCCTCTTCCAACCAGCAAGAAGGGAGTGCACTCTTTCTTTGGTAAGATTAAATTTCTGAGGAGATTCATCCCTGATTTTGCAGAGCTAACTTTGAATATCTCTCAAATGATGAAAGGATAATAGACGTTTGGTTGGTCTCCTGAAGGGAAAGGGGCTTTTGAAGGTATTAAAAAGACTATTGCTAAAACTCCTATTTTAGCGTGTCCAAATTTCAACAAAGATTTTATTATCTATTGCTATGCCACAAATAACACCCTAGCTACTATTCTGACTCAAAAAGATTCTAATTATCATGAACTCCCAATTTCATTCATGAGCTAAATTCTTAAAAATCATGAGCTAAGATACACCATAATGGAGAAACATGCTTTTGCAGTGGTTAAAGTTGTCAAGCAGTTTCATTTTTACATTCTTAATTCTCACTCGACAGTATTTGTACTAGATACAACCATAAAGTCCATTCTCACACAACAGGAGTTCGGATCCAAGAGAGGGAACTGGGTGGCCAAGGTCCAAGAATATGACATTGACATCAGACCAACTAAGCTCGTTCGTGGAAAAGGCTTGTGTGAACTCATCGCTGAGGGAGCTGGACATGGGTTACTGGAGGATGAGGCTGATCTTCCTACCATTTTGTTTCTTGGCTCAATCGATGAATGGTATGCTGATATCACACATTTTCTCACCTATGGGGAGTGCCCCTCTCATTTGACTACCAAAGAAAAGAGAGCTATTAAACTAAGGTCAGCCCAATATGTTTTGTGGGAAAATGCCTTGTTTAAGCGTGGATTGGATGGGAGATTTTTAAAATGTGTGGACAAGGAACAACAGAAGAAGCTACTTTCTGCTTTTCATAATCAGGCATGTGGAGGGCACTACTCATCAACTATTACTACTCATAAGATTCTTCATGGAGGATATTACTAGCCTACCTTGTTCAGGGATGCATCAAAGTGGGTTGATAAATGTGAAGCATGTCAGACTTTCGTGGGTAGACCCAAGTTGGCCTCTTTGCCCCTTAAACCAGTTGTAATCGAAGAACCTTTTCAACAATGGGGTTTGGATTTCATTGGAACACTTAATCCCTCTTCTAGTGCTGGTCATACCCATGTATTAACCGCCACAGATTATTTCACCAAGTGGGTAGAAGCCATTCCAGTAAAGAGTACTACTTCAGAAGTAGTATGCAGTTTTATCAAAGAAAACATCTTGGTAAGGTATGGTGTGCCAAACAAGATCGTGATAGATAATGCTTCAATTTTTTCTTCAACTGAGATGATATATTTTTGTTATGGATATGGCATCTCCCTGGCTCACTCCTCATATTATTATCCTCAGGGGAATGGACAAGCAGAATCAACAAATAAAAATCTGGTGGCTATAATAAGGAAATTAATTAATGAGTCCCAAAGGAACTGGCACAAGAAACTCTATGATGCTCTTTGGGTAGATAGGATCACACCTAAGAGAGCCATTGGGATGTCTCCTTTTCAGGTAGTATATGGAGTAGAAGCTCAATTTCCAGTCACAATGGAGCTACCAGCCTTGCATCTAATGAAGGCCATTGAAGACACCAGTTTCAATGATTCTTTGGATAAGAGGATCATGTACCTCTACAAATTGAATGAGGACAGATTGAAAGTTGCTGATAGGATATCTTCCCACCAACAGAAAGTAAAGGTCTTATTTGATAAAAAGGCTAGGTTCAGAGATTTCAAAGTTGGAGACATTGTTTTATTGTGGGATAAAAGGCATGAACCTCATGTCACCATGGCATGTTTGATTCCCTTTGGCTTGGACCTTTCAAGATCGTGGAACTTTCTTTGGTAAGAATTCTTTTTACCTTGATTATATGGATGGTTCTTCTCTCCCACTTCCTTATAGTGGGCAGTACCTAAAATTTTTTAAGTCATAGGTGATTAGGAAGTCCTTTTGTATATTTTGTATAGCGTTTGCTTTTCCTTCCTTCTCTTTGTTTTGGTGTGTTGTCTTTTGTATTGATTTGATTTGATGACTCTGTGGCCCAATGGATAAGGTACTGGTCTATTTCCCCTAGTTTCTTTGAATTCTTGCCTTGTCTCATTCTTTGAACTTATGCCAAGTCATCCCTAGAAGGAGCCAGCTGTTGTCCACTTAAAATTTCCCTGCTTTTGAGAAGTTGAAAATTGAAAAATTTTAAGTTAAAAGCCTTATCTATTGTCATGGTAATATGAAAAGTCAAGAAATTGGAAAGAATCTGCATTTTTGAGTCATTTTGTGTAATTTTCGGGCATGTCGAAATTTTTGTCCCAAGTGTCCCAAGTTCGTTCGGGCTCTCTCGTTCGTAGATCGGCCAATTTACCAGAAGTCCGCTCCCTTCACGTCATTCGAACTTTTTCATCCCTATTGTCCCAAGTTCACCCGGGCTCATTGTTCCCTTTTCGTCCGATTCGACCGAATCACGTACTCCACGTACTTTCATCCCTCATGTCTCAGAAGCATTTGTGCATACTTTTCCCACATCGCCCATTTCGGTTGAATCGCGCTTTTGCGTCCCATGTGTCCCAAATGAACCAAAGGCCATTCGAGTTGATTTTTCCCGCTCTTCACAAATATCTTGCTTTCCAAGTTAGTAGATGTGTATTTAATGCATATCAATTGTATTTCTCTCTCCCAAACGGCTATATAATGAATCGCCTTTATGCGTTTTGCACAATGCTTTCTTGCTATCCATTGCTCATACCTTTGCGATCAAAATTTCTGTGCGCGTACTCATTTCCCTATGACTTCATCTCGAGTCTAGATTGCAACCTTCGCTCCTCAAATTACTAACAACATGAAGATTAAATTCCAACGCCAGGAGCAAGTCTCACCACTTGAGTCTTCTATTCCCGATATCGGGGACAGTGAGGTTCGCCACCTCGACTTTGGAGATTTTTGGGCAAGAATGACAGACGCGAACCCTTCACCTATGGCATAGATGATTCATGACAGTGGTTTGGAATTCACTAGTGGTTTCCCTATCTCGGTGCAATGTGTAGATACAATGCTCTCCTACGGTGCTCATTTCAATCCTGACTCGAGTGAGTTGACGAATGTGCATGGGGAACTCATCGCCAAACTTGACGATGCTGCCATTGGTGCTACCCTAAGAATTCCAAAGATGGAAAATGCTATAGTAATTTCTTAGAACTAGGCACAAGCCCTTTTCGATTAGGACAGTGAGAAATATAAGGCACGGGTGGCGAAGTCCTGGCTTAAAAACCCTAAAAAGGGGGCATCTCGTCTATCCAAGGTTCTTTTCCATGTGGATTTCAAGGAAGAACTGCCGATTTTATAATCCCACTGCTCAGTCATGGGCCTGCCCTCTACCAATGAGTTTCATTTCTGGATGTGCCCCCTCATCAATATGGTGTGTGAAGGAACTCAGAATATTAATTGGGTAGAGATCATTAGTATGAACCTAGCGGAGCAGCTGTCCAATGTACATAAAACAAAAAAATTTACATGACTTCATACTTGATGTATACTCTAGCAGCATCAAGGAAATGGTTTGGCTTCTCATACATTGATGCTCATAAGGGTGACCCCGTATATGCCTACTGCCCTCATTTCACCTTCAAAACTAGCAATCACAACTTCAGAAGGGTGAACAATGCTTTCACCATGTACATTATCAGGCTTAGAGAGTGACACAATGAGGAGATTTTCTGATGAAGCTATGAATTTGATATCGCACTACGGTGCCTACTTCATCCAATTTAGAAAATTTTCCTATATAGGGCTTGCAGGCTATGAGAGCACTCCTCTCAAGCTCCCCATGTTCTGCAATGATAAAATGGCCTTGATAGAGGTATGCAGGCTAGCTGAAAAGTTACACAGAACCTGCAGGGATAAGAAAATTACTTGGCTTGCACTTCCCCATCACTTTGGGAAACTACACCTGCAAAACAACCCTAGATGCTCAAAACATAGAAAGAGCCCTGGCTCCCATCACTGTCCATTTCTTCAGGCCAAGAACCTGTTTTGACTTGAAGAAGTTTATTGAGCAGAACATCAAGATCACTTATCATCATAGGGAAGACATAGAGGATTATTGGGCCAACTGTGCTGATGATTTTGAGGCAAGGAGGAGACACTACGGTAGATTTTCTCTTCAATTAATTCAAAACCTAAATTGTATCATGTTCCTGAAGGGCTCCAGGATGATAATTCTGACCTATACTCATACGCATATGATAACGTGGTCAAACACACTCCTTTGGAGGATTTGGATTGATTCAAAAAGGAGAAGGACGATCTGGCAGAAATCCTAGCTCCCGTCTTGGTAAGAACAAAAATATGGTTTGATAAGAAGGTCTGTGAGCTTAGAAGACACTCAAGGGAATCCTCCTCCAAGGATACTACAACACCAAGAAGGGATGCATTGACACCCGGTTCGAGAAAAACATGTGCGAGACCCCTCCTACCTTATCAACTCAAGGTCCCATAGTCTCCACTCCTTCTTCATCCACCCAAGTATATCAGAAGAAAGTCAAGGAGGTTAAGAAAGAACCTATTAAAGAAGAGCCTACAGTGAAGCATTCTGAATTTCCCTCAAGTCCAGAGAACATCATTGTTCTCAGTGAAAGTGAAGAAAGTGAGGTGCCAGCTCCCATGAGTGCCCCTGAAGCCTCAATAGATAAGGAAAAAGAAGTCCAGAGCACTGAACTTCCAAGCACCGTTGATTCCTCCGCACCAGGAGTCCCGAGTGCCCCGAGTGCCCCACTCATATCTCAACTAGAGGCAACAATAGTGCAAACCTTGGGTGCCATGAGTTCTCTGTCTCTTGGCCCTCTTGCCCCACCTTCTTCTTCCTCCTCCTCTTTTGCATGGGTGTAGCCTCTTTTTAACAAATACGAATAGAAATTCTTCCTCCCGAATCTCGGGACCCAATTTTGATGTGGTGGCAGCCTTATTAGGTACTACTCCTCTTACTCACGCCAAAAAAGCAAGAACTACCTCCAGGATAGTGTCTGATGCTCGGGGCCAACAATTCTGGAGATAGCCAAGCCTAAAGTAGACAAGCTAGAGCAATATTTGTAAGCATCCGACCTTGAGCTCTCAAGAATTCCCATGGGAGAGTCTACCCCTGAAGGTGAGATCCACAATCTTCAGGAAACAATCACTAGAGTCATTGGGAGGGTAGAGAAAGGACAACAAACCATAGAGAAGTTGGAGGAGTAGGCCCAAATGCTTACGGTTTTCATCAAGTCACTGCTATCTAAAGATAAAGTTCTAGATCCTACCCCATAGACTATTCTTCCACCACCTATGATTCTCGAGCCAAGATGAAGTGCGAGTATCAAAGATTTACACAAGTATTCCATCTATGGAAGGGCTATGGAGGCCATGGTGGATGATATGCTTGTTGCGGGATTGAATTTCATTGATGAAGGCTTCAAACTCCACGAGAAGGTGCAAAATTTGCAATAGAAGCTCTCCTCCACTATTGGGAACATAGATAAAGAACTTAAACTTTGGAGCAGTTGTATAGTAGACCTTCGCCTCATGGGACAAACTGATGAGAATATTTTAATGGCAAGTAAGGCCTTTGATGATGGAAAGTTTAACTTTTCAAATCATGGGTGTACAGCGTAGAATGGAAAATCAAGGTGTTGGAAGAATCTTTTGGAGAATTGAAGAATAGCTGGTAGAAGGGTGAAGCCTTCAAAACTTTGGTAATATCTACTTTTAAAGACATACATTGCTATCTCCATGATGAGACCTTTGGTGCATCCCTCTCATTGTAAGAAATCAAATCCCAATTCGAGCTTTTGTTAAAGGTAATCTATTCAACGAGTTCCATTTCAAAGGAAAAGATGAAGGAGATCTACTCTCTTCAATCTGCTATAGAGGAAGTGAATAAAGATTATCATACTCATGTCAAATTCGACAAAGAAATGGAGAATTGCCTCAGATTTTGGACTCACCCACTACCAACACATTAATCCCATGAGGTAGAGACATAACAGAGGTGTTGAAAAGATTTAGACAAAGGGATCCTAAAGTCGGTGGGCCCTCCCACCATGAACACTGTCTTTTTCTTCTAATTCTTCTCCTTTCTTCTTTCCTTTCTTCTTGGATTTATTGTAATTAGTTGGGGTATTGTGATTAGCAGCCCTCTAACTAAACATTAGTTAAAATAAGTAGTTACCAAGGGTAACTAATTTGTAAACTATATAATGGCCTCTCTCGCCATTTTTAAGGAGAACTTGACTTATTTATGAAATTTTAAGGAAATCAATACGAAGGATTTCCCTTCTTTGTCTATGCAATTCCTTTTTATTTGTAAGTCGTCGATTAAATATTGTTAGATCATTTGTCTACATTATCTTTGAGAAGCTTTGTATTCTTGTAGATATTATTCATAGAACTATGTGTCTTTTCAAATTTCATCTTATTAATGTAAGTACAAATGATCTTATTCCATTTCATTGTATTCTGCATGCATAAGGAATTATTCTATCATCTATAATTCTGGATGGTGCCTTTCTGCTTATTTTCACATTTTCATTCCTCTATCCTTTTGTAATTGGTGATCTATTTAGGAAACACTTTTATGATATCCAAGTTCCATTGTGAAACTACGCTTTGTACATGTGTAAATAGGTTCATTTCTGAATAAGGGAACCTCTCCCACTAAAGAGGAGGGACTTCTTGTCTCCCACCGCTGCTCTCTCTTAAAGTTCCTTCTCAACGACCAACATCCATGAAACCCATCATTCTTAGGTGAAATTTGAGGAATCTGGTTGGTGGTTGAATTCATAAATCCATTTTGCCCGCTTTTTTTGCTTTCTCTCTTTCTAATCGACCATTAAAAGCCGATTTGGCTCATTTGTAAAGGTTTAGACATATTTTTGGTCTACAAGATCTTTTTGCTTCCTTAGCGGGTGGATTTGTGGAGTTTCATACCTCTCATACTGAGACTTAAACACGTGTTTTTGCCTCCTAGCCATTGTAATGCACTTTGTATTGAACACGGGAATGATAATGTCTGCTTTGTGATTGAATTTTTCAATCCTTTAATGTTATCATTGTCTTTTGATATCTCATTACATTCTAGCAATATGTGCATATTTTGTGTTATATTTCTTATGATTTGTGTAAATTTTGTAAAGCAGATGTTCACCACTCCCTTGGTGTATCACCACTTTACTTAGTTTTATTTCTTCTGCATCTTTCATCTCTGTCTCCTTGGAATTTAGAGTAGGATCTAGTATTAAACCTCTGCAAAGTTCATGCATACACCTGATTAGAGGAGTGAAGGAACCAACCTTTAATCTAGAGGGTCTTTTCCCAGTTTTGCAAGTCCCACACTTGGGGAAAAGATCCAATGTTGTGCAATCACACTGGATGTCCATTACCAAACTAGAAATCTGAGAAGACATCCAGAGGGTGCTGCTGATTTGCACTAATAGTTTTGGCATGCCTGGTGGGACCTTAGAGGTCTTCATCTTCATTGCAATAGGTTGATGTGCTTTTGTTGTAATTTCTTTCTTGAAAAAGCCCTAATCTACACATCCGGTGATTCCCAAAAGGAAAAAATCAACTGGTTTTAGTAGTCCAAGTCTGAAAATTCATGAGAAGGATCAACACAAGGTCAAGGGCTAGAGAAGAAGGTTTTTCTGAGTATATGTATCTATCCCATGGAAGAAGGAAAATGGGAAGAAGAATTCAAAGGTCTTCATCTCCACCAAACAGGACTCTATCAACTCCTCCACTTGGTAGACCTTTCACCCAATCAACAAGGGTTCTCAGGCCAATCAGAATGGCACAACACAACCCTTATGTCAACTTCACTGGTAGCATCCCACTTGCTCTCAATGCACAAAATCCAGTTTCAGTTGCAGCATTGAAGAACATTCCATATTTCACTGGAGAAAATTAGACCACTCCTAGTGACCATGTTAAAGACATTGCTAATGTTTGTGCAATCCATGAGATTGTTGAGATGTAAATTATTGTCAAATTGCTGGAATCTTCATTCAAAGGGAAAGCCTTGTAATGGTTCAGGAGCCTTGGGACAAGCTCTATCCAAAATGGAACCAGATTGTGCATAGCTCTCCATGAGCAATTTGGAGAAAAGGGAGATAATTTGTCTCTACTAGAACAATTGACAACTATCAAGAGAGCTCCCAATGAGCAGCTAACAAACTTCAACTTCAGATTTCAAAGGACATGGGATAGAATCCCAGTGGCAGTAAGGCCAATAGCTAAAGGTGCTTTTCTATACTATCTCAAAGCTTTAAATTCTGATATTTCTATGTTAATTCAATCCATGGGAGGTACAACTATACCCAAGCTTATAGCATTGTCATTAGAGCTGAAAATTGTCTGATTCAAGCCGGTAAGCTAGCTCCTAGGACTCCCATACACTTGTATTTAAACTTGGAAAGTCCAAGCACTATTTAAGCACCTGCTTTAGCTCCTATTCCTTCTCCTAGAAATTAGAGTTCAAATGAAACTTCTACTTCATCCTCTAGTGCCTCATATGAACTTAAAGAATTCATGAGAAAATTACAAAATTTATGCAATGAACTGGTTACACTCAAGAGGTAGCAAGCCCAAAGTTTTAGGCCTTCTTATCAGTCTCAAGCTCAGCCTAATAAGCAACCATATCAGCCTAATAGGCCACCCAATCTAGCTACAAATCAAAATCAAGTAAGGCCTCCTGCCAATAGACCATTTCAACCCTATAATCCCAATGTTGCATCTACCTCTAAAGCCTTAGTTCCAGTGTAAAATAATATAGCTCAATAGTATAAGTGGTGTTTCCCATGCAATGGACCTCACAACCAAACTATGTGCTTCAATGGTGCTTTGAACCAAGCCTTGATGGTGACAACAACTAGCGTAGAGGGTGAGGTGAGCCAAGAAACAAACCAACAACAAGGAACATCCCAGCAAAATACAACTCCAAATGAGACTACACTTGTGAATTAGAAAGCTGAGGAATTTTGTGGTATGAATCAAGCAATTTCTCATAATGTAGTAGCTAACACAAGGTCAAAGAAGAGGAATATTGGTGAAGGGCATTCATTAACTCCAGGTGATCCATAACATTCCATCACTCCCCAAGGTATTGGCAAGGAAAATGCAGTTCTGAATATGCGCAGGCCAACCCAAGCCACCTTCTAAACCAGCTCAAATGCCAGTTGTTGCAGCCCACGTACAAGAAAAGAGTGTGTAGGCTAGGGGGCAGCAAAGAGATGTTTCATCCCCATTTAGTATCATTAAACAAATGAAGAATAAAAATGTGAACATATCTATGTGGGAATCACTATCCATCCCAGGCCAAAGGGATCTCCTACAAGCTGCCATGGAGAAATTGTCGATCCAAATCAGCAAGCTCATATGCAAGACAAGGTACTCAAAAATGCTACTAAGCCTGAAGGGAAACTTGGAGGACAGCAAGGTAAAGTTTTGAAGCTCCCTCCATTCTATGTTTCATTGATCATTAGGGATAAATTAGTACACAAATGTATGATTGATTCTAGGGTAAGTAGTTTTGTAATGCCCAAGCAAATAGCTGATCATCTGGGTCTCTGATATGAAATCATATCTAAAGGGGTGGTGCAACTGAATGGGACAATAGTAAAAATAGTGGGAGTAATTAAATATTTGAGCCTGACTTTGCATGCATGCCCCAATGTCACTGTTTTGTAAGATGTCTCAGTGATAGATTTACCACCACTTTTTTCCCTATGTTTGTCAAGAGATTTCACAGCTAGAATTGGGGGATATTTATCTACTGATTGGTCACACATGTTGTTTAGAACAAGATATGGAACCAAGGCCACAATCAGGTCTGAACCTATTGCAAAATTTCACATTGAGCCTCATACTCCAAGCCAAATCAATGCCAACTATTCAGCATTTGATCAAGAGGATTATCCAAGCATGGATGAAGCTGACACCAAAGTTGGAAGCATCCCATATTTGAATCTTGATGAATGGGCAAGCAAGGTACATGCTTTTGACCCCTACAAGGAAATAGAGGAATCTAAACTAGGAGTTTATTGCATGCATGAAGAAAATCAGCCTATTCCTAGCATCACCAAGCCATACCATAAGGATGACAATGAGGTATGGCAACTATTTTTAATGGATCAAGAAGTAGAAAAGGTGCAGGTGGGGAATCTATGCTTGTTTCACCTCAAGGCATTAAATATTATTCATCTTTTAGATTTCAATTTTCATGTTCTAACAACACTGCTAAATATGAATCTTTGATACAAGGATTGCATTAGTCAAGCTGATTGTTAATCAAGTTAATGGGCAGCATGCTGCCAAAAATGACCTGTTCAACTATTATAAGAATAGGGTGTGGGAACTCATTGAGGATTTTGAAGGTTTTGGCATCAACTCCATCCCTAGGAAAGAAAACCAAGCTGCTGATAGACTTGCAGCAGTTGGGGCAGCCTTTGATGTTGTGGAAAGTATCAAGGAAGACAAAGTGCAGCCAAGAATTCATGTGATTTTGAGGCCATTAGTGCCAGACAATAATGTAAGTTGGAAAGTGTTTGAAAGTGACCAAAAAATCATAAATTTCTTGCAAGAAGAAGCTGAGTTCCCAAAGAAATCAAGAAAAGTTAGAACAACAAAGATGGTGATCAAGTGGTGCAGTGAGAACAAATAAACATCACAAGGACTTGTCACTTTGAGTCCATTTTTAATCCTAATGATCAATTTAGGAAAGAGAAAGCAAACATCCAAGTTAAGGGAGAAGATTCGGTGCCCATCTCAGTGGGAGAAGGAAAATCACTTCAAATTGGTAAAGTGGCAACCGAGCAAGAAAGGTATGAGTTCGGAAACTTTGCCAAGAATTCTCGGATGTATTTTCTTGGAGCTATGAAGACTTGAGAGGTTTCAATCCCAAGCTAGCTCAACATACAATTGAATTGGATCCAAGTGCTAAGCCCATCAGGAAAAAACAAAGGCCAGTCAATCCACACATGGAGCCTCTCATGAAGAGGGAATTTAATAAGTTAATAGAGGCAAGTATCATATTTCCCATCAAGAATTCTAGTTGGGTAGCAAACTTGGTTCCAGTTAGAAAGAAGAGTGGATAAATTAGATTGTGTGTAGATTTTAGAGATTTTAATAGAGCATCCCTCAAGGATCATTACCCACTTCCCTCTATGGAGTAGATTTTGCAAGTTGTTGCTAGCTTTGAGAGGTTTTCATTGCTAAATCATTATTCAGGGTATAATTAGATCATGGTAAAGGAGGATGATTAGTTCAAAACAGCCTTCACCACCAAATGGGGACTTATGCCTATAAGAAGATGCCATTTGGGCTATCCAATGCTAGAGCTACCTTCCAAAGGGAGATGGATATGGAATTCAAGGGATTGATCAACCAAATGGTGCTGATATATCTAGATGATATTACTATATGTTCTAAAAGTGCAGCAAATCATCTCTTTCATTTGAGACAAGTGTTCCAAAGATGTAGAAGATTTGGGGTATCCTTTAATCCAAAGAAATGTATTTCCCTAGCTCATGAGGGAAATCTCCTAGGCCACATTGTTTCCAAATAAGTATTAGCAATTGATCCATAGAGGGTTGAAGCAATTAAAGCACTACCATTACCAATTCATAAGAAGGCCCTTCAAAGCTTCTTAGGAAGACTCAATTTTGTTCGGAGGTTTATTCCAAATTTTGTAGTCCTTGTCAAACCAATAACCATGATGTTGAAGAAAAGTATGGATTTCAAATGGATAGCTGAAGGTAAGGCAAGTTTTGAGGCAATAAAAGAGGCTATCTCACAAGCTCCAACTCTCATTAACCTAGATTTCTCCAAGGATTTTATCCTTTATGCATTTGGAGGTGATGATACAATCTCTGCAATTTTAGTACAATAGAACAAAGAAAATGCAAAGCAGCCAATTACCTTCTTTAGCCAAATCCTGGAGGACTATGAGGTGAGATATTATTTCATTGAGAAGCATGTTCTTGCAATGATTAGGAGCTTGAAGAAATTTAAGCATCTAGTTTCAAATAACAAGGTTCAACTGTTGGTTTCTCATGTGGGAGTTAAGGACTTCCTCCTCAAAAAATACCTAAATGAAAAACATGCAGGGTGGATTACTCGTGTCATGGAGTATGACATTGAGATCAAGGTCACCAAGCTGGTCTCGAGGAAAGGGATTATGTGGACAGCTAGTTCTGAGCAAATCAATGAAAGCAAGCAATGAGAAGGATGTTGTTTTGGCGTTGCAAGACAACCAAGAATAAGGAGGTGTTCAAGAAGAAAATGATGGTGTACTCACTCCTTGTTAGACCCAAGACATAGTGCACTTCCTAAAAATAGGCGTGTGCCCTCCAGAGATGAACAAAACCAAGAGAAGGCACTTCAGATTACAGGCTGTCCCATATGCACTTGTTGATGGTGTTTTGTTCAAGAAGGATGTAAATGGATTGCTTCTAAGATGGATTGGGACAAACCAAATTAATAGAACACTAGAAGAGTTCCATGGTGGATTAGTTGGGGGCCACTTTTCTCCAAGAGTGACAGCCCTCAAGATTATGAAGGTTGGCTATTATTGGCCCAAGGTTTTTGGTGATTGTTATGCATGGATCAAGATGTGAAAAAATGTGCATTCTTCATAGGCAAGGAGAGATTAGCTGCCCTTCCATTGCACCCAATTTTAGTTGACCAGCCATTCATGTAATGGGGTTTGGACTTCATTGGATTCATTAACCCAAACTCAAGCCAAGGACACAAGTGGATTCTAGCAAAAAAAACTTCACCAAATGGACTAAGGCAATGGCACTTAAAGAAGCAAATGAATCTTGCATTCTAGACTTCTATGAGGGGATAGTAACCATATTTGGTGTACCTGCCACTATAGTATCAGATAATGCTTTGGCATTCATAGGATCAAAGGTAACTGAATGGGCTGTTAAAAATGGGATTTATCTAAGCACTTCATCAAATTATTACCCTCAAGGTAATGGCCAAGCTGAGTCTACCAACAAGAACTTGCTAAAGATCATCAAGAGGACTCTTGATGAAAACCAAAGGACTTGGCACACCAAATTTAAATCAGCCTTGTGGGCTGATAGGATAACTCCCAAAAGATCCACAGGTAACTCTCCATTTAGAATTGTTTATGGAAGAGAGGAAATCTTTCCCATGTCACTTGAGTTGCCAACATTGAAACTCATGAAGCAATTGGATTTGTTGGAGTTTGAACCCATGGAGGTTAGATATGTAGAATTGATGGAGCTCCAAGAAATCAGAGAGCATGCAGCCCAAGCAATGGAGAAGGACCAAGCCTTGATCAAGAGGACCTTTGATAGGAAAACCAAGGCTAGAACCTTCCAAGTTGGAGATTTAGTGTTGAAATGGGATGCAGACCGAGCAAAGCTAGGAAAGCATTCAAAGTTTTATGCCATTTGGAGTGGCCCCTACATGGTCACAAAATGTAAGAATAACAATGCCTTCCAATTGTCTACATTAGATGGTGAAGAACTATAGATTCCAGTTAATGGAATCCATCTAAAGCATTGCTACTAGAAGGAAAGCTCTCCACCTTGTACATATTAGCTTAGGTGTTCATCCCTCCAAGTGCTTGTGCATGTTGTTTTTTTGTAGCTTAGTTTTCCTTTTCCCTAAGTGCTTTGGCACAGCTTTGCTATTCCAAAGTGCATTTTGTAGGCCATGTTCCAAATAAAGTGTTGTTCTACTCGACATTTTCCTTCTTGAAAATTTTCTAATGAGTTCAATGCACTAAGTTGTTAATTTGATAACCCCATACCTAATGGATTTCTTCAGCAACTAGTAACTTCATCCAAAGAGTGATGACCCCTCTAAGTCACCAAAATTGTTATTCAAAATAAGCCCCTTGCCCATTTTGGCTGACTTCCTTCCATTCCTTCCTTGTGCCTCAGTTGAATTGTTTCACTCTTTAGGCACTCAAAATTTTCTAGAAATGGTTTCATTGGATAGAGAATCTTCTCATCTTTCCAGAAGGTGAAGTTTTGCTTCTAACTCCTTGTGTTTTGCAAGTTATGGTTCGACGAAGTTTGGAAGGAAAATTTTCCTAGGAGGTCCACACCCAATCGAGAGAGCCACGTAGCGGAGGAATGGCGGGGGTGGAGATAATTTTAAAATTTTCAAAAAGGTTTTATCGGAGCATGAAAAGGAATTTTTTGGCCCGAAGGCCCGCTAGCCAATGGGAAGGCGACACATGTCCATGGGGGCGTCAGAGATCAGCTCGACGGGGAGAAGTTAGGAAAATTTCCAAAGTTGGCACAAAGGTAGATTTTGGCCCGAAGGCCCACCAACGAATCAAAACATGGCATGTGTCCTCAGACTGGTAGGAGGCAGAGGTGCATGGGAAATTTTTCCATTTTTCCAAAGTGTGGAAAATGGTGCAGTAAAACTCCGCCCCGATGGCTCGCGCCATCGAGCATGCCACATGTCCATGTGGCGGCAAAAATCTTAAGGCGGGTCCGAAGAAGGAAAAGAGTTGGTCAAGTCCGCACCAATGGGAAGGTGCCATGTGTCCTTTTGAGGAAATGGTTGGATTCAATGGAAAAATGGAAGCCTCGCCCACCAACGAATGAAAAGATGACACGTGGCAAAGGAGCGGCAAAGTGTGGGGCGCCAATGGAAAATTTTCCAAAATCCAAAAAGGACGTTAAGGGACCAATCAAACCCATGGACCAATCAGGACGTGCCGTATGGCATCGGAGTGGTGGGAGTGGAGATTTTGGGGAAATTTTCCCAAATTTCAAAAAGGGGAAAATTTTAAACTTTCGTCCCGCCAACCCATTTTTGGCCCTTTTTGCCCTAAATCTTCAGAAGGGATAAACTTTTGATCCAGAGTTCATACTTTCACGTTCTTGATGTCATTAGAAAGCTGGTGAAATTATCTACACGATGGAGGGTTCAATTTTGTATTTTGACAGAGAATTTTGGGAGAAAATTGAAGAAACGTCCCTGGCACAAAAAAATGTAGAATTGACATTCAACCACCAAATTTAATGAAGTATGGTCATTTTTCTGATCTGTAGAATAATGTACTTCTAAGTATGGGTTCGTCCATGAAGCCCATCATTTTCATGTGAAATTTGAGGAATCTGGTTGGTGGTTGAATTCATAAATCCATTTTTCCCATGCTTTTGCTTTCTCTCTTTCTTTTCTCGACCATTAAAAGCCAAATTTGGCTCATTTGTAAAGGGTTGGACATATTTTTCTCTCTGCAAGCTCTCTTTTCTTCCTCAGCAGGTGGATTTGTAGAGTTTCATACCTCTCATACAGACTACAACACATGTTTTTGCCTCCTGGCCATTTTAATGCAATCAGTATTGAACACAGGAATGATAATGTATGTTCTATAATTGAATTTTTCAATCCTTTCATGTGTTTATCATTATATTTTGATCTCCCATTACATTCTAGCAATTTATGCATATTTTGTGTTCTATTTCTTATGATTTTTGTAAAGTTTGTAAAGCAAATGTTCACCACTCCTTGGTGTATCACCACTTTACTTAGTTTTATTTATTCTTCATATTTCATCTCTATCTCCTTGGAATTTAGAGTAGGATCTAGTATTAAACCTCTGCAAAGTTCATGCATACACCTGATCAGAGGATTGAAGGAACCAGCCTTTAATCTGGAGGGTCTTTTCCTAGTTTTGTAAGTCCCACACTTGGGGGAAAAGATCAAATGTTGTGCAATCACACTAGATGTCCATTACCAAACTAGAAATTTGAGAAGACATCCGAGAGGGTGCTTGTTGATTTCCACTAACTGACCACTAGCTTTTGTAGCCATGAAATTCATCTTGTTTTTGTCTTACCTATAGTGTAAACATAACCTATTGTGATCCTCCCGTTGTCTACATCTCTAGCCATGTCTAAATATACATAACCACAACAAATGGTGTCTTATCCACTATAGCACAAAATTTCCCCATGGTCCTCAAATCTGAAGGATCCACTTTCTGCATGCTAGTGATCTCTACTTGGATCACTCATAAATTTACTCAAAGTTCCCACCGTATGGGAAATATCGGGCCTAGTGCACACCATGGCATGCATCAAATTTCCAACCACCGATGAGTAAGGTACCTTGAACATCTAGTTTCTCTCTTGATCTGTCTTAGGACAGTGCTCCTTTGATAACTTGAAATGGCCTACTAAAGGAGTCCCTACCGGTTCAACATTTTGCATATTAAACCTCTCTATGACCTTCTTAATGTAATCTTCTTGAGATAAATTCATCTTTCATTCCTTCCTATCCCAAGATATCCTCAGGACCAAGGATTTTTAGCTGCCCCCAAATCCTTCATAGCAAAAAGGATTCACTTAGCTACTTCTTTAGTACTTTTATTTCTGCATGTTTTTACCTACAACCAACATATCATCCACATGCGTAAAAGGATAATATAACTACCATCCTCAAATTTCTTTGTATATACGAAATGGTTAGAATGACATCTAATATAACCTTGATCCATCATGAAGCTATAAAATTTCTTATGTCATTGGTGTGGAGCTTGTTTCAAGCCATACAAGATCTTCTTTAGTTTGCACACCATCTCCTCTTTACCTTTGACCCCATATCACTCTCAGTTGTTGCATATATAGTTCTTCCTTCAAATCACCATGGAGAACTATAGTCTTTACATCAAGTTGTTCTAAGTGCAAGTCTTTTGCTACAACTAATCCTAGAATTATTCTAATAGAAGTAATTTTTACTACAAGAGAAAAAATCTCATCAAAATCTATACCTTTTTATATGCAAACCCCTTGACCACCAACCAGGCCCTTGTATCTTTTCTTGCCTCCTTCTTCCTCTTTGACTCTAAACTCCCACTTGTTCTATAATGATTTTTTTCCTTCAGGTATCTTCACAAAATCCCATGTTTGGGTCTCCATGAGAGCCTAATACTCATCATCCATGCCTTGCTCCCATTTCTTCCCCGACATCTACCTGCATTGCTTCATCAAAGCTCTCTGGCTCTCCACTATCAGTGAGTAATAAATAATAAAGAGAAGGAGAAAAATGTTCAAGTTCTCTTCTTACCCTAGAAGACCTCCTCAATAAAGGAGTTTGGGGTTCTTGTTGAGGAGGTTCCTGAACTGATTCATGTATCAATTTCCCATCCAAAAGATCCTCTACTGTTGCATATTCTTTCTTTGATTCTTCCTTGTTTTCCTACAACTGCTGCTTATACATGACTTTCTCATTAAAGACCACATCCCTAGATTGAATGATTTTCTTGTCCTTAATACTCTAACATTTATATCCAAAGTCATCACCACCGTAACCAATGAAAGTACATTTTTCTGATTTAGCCTCTAGCTTGGTCCTATCATCATTGTCTATATGGACAAACACCTCACATCCAAAGACTCTAAGAAATGATCAATCAACTTTCTTATCATACCAAGCCTCCACATGTATGCCTCCATCCAAGGAACTTGAGGGTCCTCTATTTATCAAGTACACATTTGTGCTCACCACTTCTGCCCAAAAAGAAAGAGGTAGTCCTACATGTAACCTCATGCTCCTAGCATGTTTCATTATTGTTCTGTTCATCCTTTCTAACACCTCATTCAGTTGTGGAGTTCCTAGAACCATATTTTTCTTGTGGATTCCATTCTTATAATAGTAATCATCATATTCATTGTTACAATACTCCCCTCCATTATCTGACCTAAGACATTTTAGCTTAAGCCCTATTTCATTCTCTTCCAAGGCTTTCCATTTAACAAAAATGTCAAATACATCATATTTGTTTCTAATACAATAAACCCAAAATTTCCTTGTTGCATCATCAATAAAAGTAACATAATAAATTGAACCCCAAGAGATGATACATGATCTCGCCCCAACACATCGAGAATGCACCAACTCTAACTTCCTCTCTTTCTTTATAGGTTCAACCTTGAGAAACCTTACTCGCTTGTGTTTCCCATATATGCAGATCCTCACGAACTCCAAACCTATTTCTATATATCTAGTAAAATCCTTCTTTATAATCTCCATGCCCTTATGGCTCATATGATGAGCCTATAGTGTCACAATGTTATATCTACTTACAAAGCCACAAGATTACAAACATTAGTGCTATAAGTGGTTAAATACAAGGTTCCAACCTTCTTACCTCTTGCCACCAAAAGAGCACCCTTAGTAACCTTCTAAGAGTTCATTGTAAATATAACAATTACACCCATCACTTCCTAACTTTGCCTTGTCGATATCAAATTTCATCTTAATGTAAGCACATGTCGACATCCTTTACTAGCCAAGTATTCCCATTTTGCATCTTAACCCGAACAAAACCTTTTCCAACTATACTGCAAGGCTCATCATCATCAATAAAAACATACCAAAATCTCCTTGAATATAATCAACAAAATAATGCCTATTTCGAGTAGCATGAAAAGAATCCCTAAATCTAAAACCCAAGATTCAGTAATATTGTACAAAGAAAGAATAAAATCATCCTGACATAAATTACCTGTTGCCACATTTTCCTCCTTGTTTTCATCCTATTGTTTCTTATTGTCCTGAAGCTCCCTACAGTCCTTATTTGCATGCACAGACTTTCCACAGTGCCAGCATAGTATCATTCTTTTGGATTTTGACCTTGCCCAATCCTTTGATTTTCCACGGCTTCCTCTATTCTTTTGTCTCCCTCTAGTTTCCACTATCAAAGCATTCCTTGAAGTAGAATATTCACCAAATATTTTTCTTCACATTTCCTTGCTTAGAATCACCCCTACAACATCCTCAAACTTCAACTCGAGTTAGCTGAACCGAGTGTCTTACCACCATCACCAAGTTATTCCAACTCTCTAGTTAAGAACACAAAATTAATAAAGCCCTAACTTCTTCATCAAATTATATTGTAACTGAAGGTAGCATATTTACAACCATATTAAAATAATTTAAATGATCTGCTACTAAACCATTCTCATACATCTTCATATTAAACAAATTTTTCATTAAAAATATCTTATTAGAGACAAAGGGTTTTTCATACAACTTCCCTAATGCATCCATCAATTCTTTTGTAGTCTTTTCCTTTGAAACATTAAATAATACCGAAGATGCAAGAGACAACCAGATTGTCCCAAGTACCTTCCTATCCAAAAATCCCATTCCACATTCATCATGATTGAGGTTTTGTTCACCTTCTCAAAAAAGCGAAATATAAATATCCTTCGATAAAGGTAATCTTCCATCTGCATCTTCCAAATACTAAAATTCTACTCGTTGAATTTATCAACCCTTTAGCTTCCATCATCTTCCATAGCTCCCACTCAAGATAAAACTTTCCCTATGATTCAACACTTCAGCAAACCAAACCAAGCTCTGATACCAATTGTTAGGAAATAAGGGATAAAATATACGGAATAATCCCTCATAGAATTGTAAAGAGAAACTAATATGTAGAAAATATTACAGATCTCAAATAAAAGTATAGAATAAAATAACACAACACAAAGAGACAATATTTAACGTGGTTCACCCAATTTGGGCTACATCCACCAAGAAACACTTTCTCATATTTTATTACAAGCCACCACTCTCTCAATACAATACCCAGATCTATTTGGAGCTACTCTCAACAAACTCTACAAAATTCACACCCGAATTAAAAACACATCTGTAATGTTACATTAACCCTACCATATGCACAAAACCACATAAGTAGATAACTTCTTA
This sequence comes from Taxus wallichiana var. yunnanensis, assembly GCA_018340775.1. Taxonomy (NCBI): domain Eukaryota; kingdom Viridiplantae; phylum Streptophyta; class Pinopsida; order Cupressales; family Taxaceae; genus Taxus; species Taxus wallichiana. The sequence continues at coordinate 266,579,843 of CM031236.1, forward strand.
AGTAGTTTTACAAAACCTTAGGTATCAAAACCACGGAACAAAACCATCCCATAAACCTATGGGTCAAAAATATGGCCCATATGAGAAAAAAACATTTCTGGTATATCGAGCACATTTTAAGGCCAAAAACAATTTTCTCGGGGGTTGTGCCCCAGACCTGGCAAGACAACTATGGAAAGTGTATAACACTCTTATTGTAAAATCTTCAACACTTTCTCAAATGAAAATAGGATCCACAAACTAATAGGGTACACACCATCTTCATCAAAATAACGCCATGTAAGGAGCTAGTTTAAAGGCACGGTACTTTGGAAACACACGTGCGGACCTTATTTGTATCATTGATGCGGTCATCCCTTATTCTTGTGCCACCGTCATACCCTTTCCTCCTATGCATTCTACTTTTGGGAAGCTTACCACAAGCTAGGATCTCTGCCCATGCTTCCATACTCCTTTTCTATGCTCTTGCTTCCCTCTGTCTCCTTGAGAACTTCTTCAGCATTGCGCTCCACCTCTTGATCCACCAAGTATTTTATGATTCCTACTACCTCCCTTTCTATGGCATCCTCTATCTACTCCTTGGTCAAGCTTGGAGTCTTTTGATCCTTCATGTTGACCTCCTCACTTCCCCCTTGTCATGAGCACCTCCTTCATCCTTATCCTTCTCTTCATTTCCCTCTTCCTCTGACTCATGTACATTTTATAGAGGATAGTCCCGAGCCCCACCACACTCTTCATCATCCCCATCACCCTTATCAGCCTCCATGCTCTCTATTTATTTTGATTCTACCTTTCTGTTACCCTTAGTTTCTTCCTAATTGGTGATTCCAATATAGGACATTCTTATTTTTCTTCCTCTCTAGGTGACTCCTTTCTCTCTAGTGACTCTTCCTTTTTAGGGGGCTTCTCTTGCTCTTGTGTGTATTCCTTAGGTTTCTTCTCTTCCTCTTCTGTGGGGGAATTATTTCTTCGTGCATAGGTTCTTAGCCTTGCACCAATCCTATGTGCCTACATATTACATTTTCTGTGCACTTGGTGCCTTTTTCTCAAGGGCCCCCTCTCTCTCCCTTTTCCTCAGCGTGGCCTTCTTCCTTGTGGTGGGGTCTTTTGGGATGGATACATCATTTAAAATGTAAGCTCCCTTCTCGTACTTCAGCCTTATCCATAATTATACCCTTGTTGTGTTCCTTCTAACAACATGCAATGTTACTAGCTTATGCATGTGTACGTCATGGGAGACATAATTCTCCACATATGTGTGCTTCTTTGGATATATCAATGTCCTACATAGCTCGCATTAATCCTCGTCTACTGTGTTGAGGTCAAACCTTAGCTTCTTTTTCTCCTTGAATCTATTGACTCTGGCCTAGAAGTATTATGTTGTGAAGGAGAATGGAAATTTATGTGAGGGACACTTGGTGCCATTTTCCGAGTAAACATGTCAATGCAAAATTGTTGGTATACAGAAAATTTAGATTCACCTTATAGTAAAATAGGTAATTGCTAAGGTATCCTCCACTCGGTGTCAAATGTGTCATGTATCTATTTATACCATTTTTCTAGGTGCTCCTTTTAGATGGCCTTCATGGTTTCACAAGTGTACTTCTCAAATCTTTTGGTAGGGGTTCTCATCTGGGTAATCCCACAAAAATTTATTTGGCCCATCGAGCTCTCTAATCTCTGAAAAGACAATAGTAAGGAGGACATTACCAAACATGATATTTTCTCCATCGTGCATGAGACTGATTATTTCTTCTACATTATGAATGCCAAGAGGTTATAGATGGTTCCCTCAAATATATTTTGACAAATGTTCAACCAAGCCTTGTTGATATGTGTCCATATTTCCTGCCCATTTACTTTTGTGACCAAACACATGGTCATCATCATTACATGGTTGGAAGTCATAGAGATGTCAAAGTATCGTGACCCCTTCTTATATTCATAGGTTTCAATAGTCTTATTAATGGCCTCCTTATTGTCCAAGTCATCATCAAATGATTATCCCTCACAAGTAATACCGGTAAATTTGGAAATCATGGGGAGTTATCCACATCCTACATCCTACAAAATACAAGTGATCTTTATGTACGCATGACATTAATGATTTGTACAGTCGCTCAGGATTTCTAAAATAAGGAAACTCATAGATTCACAATAAGATGGCCTTCTCCATCTTCACCTTCACCTTATCATCATAGATAGGGATTCCATTTAGTGTCATTTTGTCTATAGGAGAACCGGTTCTAATGCCATCTTGTTGTTTTTCGTGCTTGAACGATGGTTATAGTCACTCATGATCATATTTCTCATGTGAGACACCCATTCTTTATAAATCAATATGCCATTTGGATATTGCATCTCTGAGTACCATTCTTCATTGAAATCGCTGGAGGAAACAACTTGTTTCACTTTTCCCTTACCCTTATTTAGTGAAATGCTTACTACTTCCTTGTTGCCATTTCTCTGTCAGCCGAGTCACTAAAATTTCTTTCTTCTTTTCTCGATATTGGCTCTACTCAATTCTTGACTTAACCTTTTTTTGAAAATACCTTCAATCATGTTGTGGATCCCTAACCTAGAAAAATCTTGTTTACACAAGACACTTTGTATTCACTTGCAAGATTCGAAAACTTATACAACCCTCTCCCTCATGCCCGTGTACTCTTTTCCACTCTAGTTCGCTAATCAAACTAGTTATGCACTCAAATCTTCACAACCCTTTATAACAAAAAAATTTCTTCAAGGATCCCTAGTTCACAAGAGATCTTCGATATCAAAAATACAAGGCAAACAATAATGTACCCTAGCCTTCTACTTATAAGTTTTTCCTTTTTCACAATAAATGCCATATCACTACTGAATGCACCTTTGTAATAAAGGAATTTTTTTCTTCTAAATCTAGCCTTTAGTTATTTTACCCCTGCACCCAATCCTACGCAAGAACTTCTATAACCTTCTAGTGCACAAAACCCTTACTAACGAGATCCTTATAAGTGTGATTGCAATGCCAAAGGCACTTCTTCTATCCTTACCCTGATTTTTTACATCACCTACCTCATGTTGTTCCTATGATTCTCACCCTTATAAGTGGGTTTTATAAATCCTTCCTAACACCAAATTCCTCGTGTTCATCTTTTCCTCATGCACTCTTCTAAACTACACACATTTTTCCTTTAAAAGCTGGGCCATCAAGCATAACTTCTATTATTTGTTACATCACTCCACCCTACACAAAAATGGATGTGCGGTCCTCTGCATATAGAAAATTTTTTTAACATAATAAGTGGATACCTATGCACAACATGCATATAATAAAAAAAATAAAGGGAATAAGCAACGAGAAATGGAAACAAAAGAAAATAAATTTAATAAAGTAAATCATAGGCTAAATGGAAATACTTGCTTTATTTACAAACACAATGAAGACTTATATATAATAGGGCTTTAGCCTACTCCCTTGAAATTTCACGGTAACCGTGTTTCATCCAGCGCTTGTAACTAGAAAGTGCTTGAATCAAGTATATACAATACAATGTATGGACCCATCTAATGGATTTTGAATTTCCCAAAGTGGCACAAAAACTTAGAATCATATAATAGAACCATCTACCCAACGTCAAACTTTTTGTTCTTGATGTGTCTATCATGTCATGCCTTCTACTTGGCCTTTTTTGTATTCTGACTCCAGTGAGCAATGGCCTTTCCTCTCATCTAACTACATTAACTTATCAATCCTCTCCTCAAGCACTTTTTCATCAGCTAATCCTCCTACGTGTGTTATATGTAGTGATGGTAACATGAATTCAATGGGTAATACTTCTTCCATGTCAAACACCAGTTGAAAAGGTGTGGCCTTATTCAATCTTTTATAAGTAGTCTGGTATGACCATAACATAGCAGAAACTTTATCATCCCAGTCCTTCCTTCCCACATCACAAATTTTGGTCAGTGTGTGACTCAGTATCTTGTTAAATTCCTCAATGGTTCCATTAGCTTGTAGGTGATGGGGGAGTCTTGTGGTGGGCTACCATGAATTCGACAATAAGATTCTAAATGTCTCATTCAAGAAATGAGTACCCCTATCACTTGTTAAACTCAACAGACATCCATATATGTTGATTATATTTTCCCACAAGAACCTAGTTGATGTTGTCATTGTGCAATCCCTTATAAGCACTACCTTCTCCCATCTTGTTAAGTAGTCATTACAAGTAATGATATAACACGAACCAGTCCTTCTCGTGATAGGTAAAATTGGTCCTACAAAATCAATGGCCCACTTCTCAAATGGTTCTACACTATCTATTGGTCTCAAGGGCATATCATCCCTTCTTCATGGTTTTCCAAGGTGCTGGAAATGGTCATAGGCCTTGTAAAAATCAATGCAGTCCTAGTAGATGCTTTCTACCAAATCCCTTCTAGTACAATATTCCTCACGATGGAATTACTTACATAGTTTCCTCCTATAATCCCACTATGCACTTCTTACATGATTGCAACATGCTCATGTTCTAATAGACAATGCTATAAAACCTCACCATGGCCTATCTTATATAAGTCTCCACCAATTAACATCTAGGGTGCAGCGCGTATGGATAGTTGTTTTCTTTCAAAAGTCTTCATTCCTTCTAGTGTCACACCCGTTTTGAGAAACACAACAACATCTTCCAAGTCAGAGGGTGTGCACCACAATATAAATAGTTTCACATCTATAATTGTATCCTCAATGCTCTAGGTTTCCTCCCCTAATTCAATTCTTTATAAATGGTCAATCCTGAGTTACTCTTTCCTAGTTTCATAAAATTGTAAACTCAAATTCTTGAAACAACAGGACCCAACGACATATGTACCCTTGTTAAATGGGATTATTCACCAAGTACTTCAATGTCATGTGGTATATGTAGAAGATTAAGGGTGTTTCCAATAGATATTTCCTAAATTTGTGTAGCGCTCGGTAGAGGTAAAGTTTGATACTGCTAGTGTTAACTTCCTACTAGAAAAACATAAGGGGTGGTCAACAATTCCTTCTCTAGGTTGTGTTAAGATTTCCCCAATCATCATCCTTGAAGCATCAACATGTACATGGAATGGCTTGTCCCAAGAAGGAAAGTGTAATATGGGTGTAGTGATAAGCTTATTCTTCAATGTATCAAATGTCATCTATTGTGCCTCTCCCTAGTGAAATACACTTTTTTGTTTTAGTAACTCTTCCAATGGCATGGAAACCTTAGCATACCCCTTTTTGAATTTCTGATAATGCCTTGTATGCCCACAGAATCCATCCACTATGCTCGGCTAGTAGGTTCCCTAATCCCACAATAATGGCAACTTTTGTAAGATCCACCAACAAACCTTCCTTACATCTGATATGCCCCAACAAGGTTCCAAATGGAGTAGCAAAGATACATTTCTTAATTTTGAGGGATATGCACAACTTCTTGCATCTCTCACAAATCAACCAAAAATTTTCACAATTATCCCTCACTAATCCATATACCATCCAATCATCAAGGTATACTAGAAGGAACTTATGGATAAAATCCTGAAATGCCCGAACCACGATGCGTGAAAACACAAAGAAGTGCATTCTTCATTCTAAAAGGCATGAGTCTGTAGGCGCAGAGTTTCCCCACTTAGTAGAAAATGTTGTCTTTTCTTCGTCCTCCTTTATAATTCTAACTTGATGATACCCGAGAAGCCATCTATTCAATAATAGATCTCACACCTAGTTACTCATTCTAGGATCTCCTCGGTGAAGGGGGTTGGAAAGGGATCAATGACACATACTAAAGTCAAATCCCTATAATCAACATAGATACTTATCCTCCCATCCTTATTAATGTTAATAACCATCGAAATTATCCATTATGATTCCTCGATGGCCTCAATGATGCCTGATGTGACCATCTTATCAATCTCCTCCTTGACTTTGACACAAAGATTCATATTCATTTGATAATGTCTCTTCTGAATTGGGCCATGGTTGCATCATTTCCCCAAGGAGTGGTGAACTCCTTTCAGCCCATGGTACTCGAGTAGGAATGAGTCCCGAAACTTGTGAAATAGATCGGTGATCTTCAAAAATCCTTTCTGACCAATAGTCCCCAATAGTGGCCTCCTTAGGTTCTATTTTTGAGCCAATGTTAACCTTCTTTATCTTGAGTGGTTCATGGTAGGCGCATGCTTGCTCATCAACACTATCCATTACTTCACGTGTACCTTCAGTATGGTTAACATCAAAATTTTCCATTTCTTCACCATCAATCATATAGACCAATTTTCCTTTCTCTTTTTCCATGCATGTGTGCTCAAGTTATATCTCCTCTTATTCTTCCTCATCAAAGTGTGCTTCTAAACTAGGTTCACCCAATAATTCTAGTATTCTATCCTCCACCATGGCACTATCTCCCATCATTAGGTACTTAAAAACTTGCAATGCCTCATCCACTCGATGGCTTGGTGCTCTGATATTAAAAATCTTGAAGGAGGTCAGCCATCAACTCCTATCAATTTCCTATCCGACAAAGACATCTATGAGTGAATTTACCATGCACACGCATAACCTTGTAAAGTGGAGTACAATTTATGCACCCATAAAGAGGTGGCTAGGCTTCTCCTTCCATCTAGGCCTTCTCACATGCTTGGATGTGAAACGAGGCAGGATCCTTCCCATGATAATCTTATATGATAGTAGGTGTATTGCTCAGGGAAAACCTAATAGAGAACACGATTCTCACTTCGTGCCACTTTAGAAGGATATTTTGATGGATCAAACACCAATGTGTTGTGGTCTCGAGTAAGGTATAGTTGAGAATCCTTCTCCTCTCGGTCTCACTTCTCCACTAGGTCTCCATTTCTCGTAGGAAAACATTAGGATTGGCTCCTCTAGAATAACTTAGTAACTTCTTTCCTCCTAGTTGCTTGATTAAGTATGCTGTCTTACCTTCATCATAGATCCCCATAATTTCCTTCCCACTAACTCATATGTCATGTGTGCCCAATTATCACATGCCACACTAGTTTTATCACTTATAGATTGAGCATATTCCCACTAAATAAAACCCTCTTTTATTGGTTGCATAACTTTAGGGTCCCAGATAGTGTGCACGTAAATTCTATCTAGGTCTTCTTCTCCTAAAGGCTCAATATAGGGAATTGAATTCCCATTCATCAAAGGAATGATAACATGTTAGTCTTTGTTCTCAAATCTTATATACCCCTTATTGAAATGTAAGTCAACATTGTTTTTATAGCACTAGGTGCACCTAAGTAGAGTTGGAAAGTTGTCCGCATCAGTAAGTGCTAAGACTTCAAAGTCTCCAATGAATTTTTCCCCTTGGATAATGATAGCAGCATCCTTTAAAACACTAATGGGAATTTCCTTTGTCTTATTAGCCATATACATCACATTTTAAGATGGCTATAATGGGGGCCTTCCCATTTAATTCCAGGACATCTAGGGTGAGAACATTGACTTCCACACTGTGTCAATAAGAATATTTCTTAGGAGCCATCCATCAACAACTACATTCAAGGTAATCTCCTTATCATAGTCAAGGTTATGGGGAGGAAGGTTAGCATGAAAAACCCACTTCTCATGCTTTACTCTAGCAATTGGTATCTTATCCCTCAACCATTCTCCTAATAGAAGAATGATATTCTTTTGGTGCAACATCTTACACACCTCCCTGACATCATGTATATTTGACGTAGGGACCTCAATGCTTTTATTTTTCCCCAACTTTTTGGATTGCTCCTTTAGACATTGAATTTCCCCTTGAAGACTCTTGATTACGTCCATGGTCTCTTGAATAATTCCATCCTTTATTGGTTGCACAACTTTAGGGTCATGGATAGTGCACAGTAAATTTTGTCTAGGTCCTCTTCTCCTAAAGGATCAATATAGGGTGTTGACTTCCCATCTTCCAAAGGAATGATAACTTGTTCCTCTTTGTTCTCAAAAATTATATACCCCTTATTAAAACGCAAGTCAAAAAAAAATTTATAGCATGAGGGACACCCAAGTAAAGCTGAAAATTTGTCCTCCTCAGTAAATGCTAAAACTTTGAAGTCCCTATTGAATTTCACCCCTTAGATAATGATAGCAATATCCTTTAAAACACTAATGGGCATTACCTTTGTCTTATTGGCCACATATAACACATTTGAAGATGGTTCTAATGGGGGCCTTCCCATTTGATTCTAGGCATCCACGGTGAGAACGTTGACTTCCATGCTCATGTCAATCAGAATGTTTGTGAGGAGGAATCCATCAACAACTGCATTCAAGGTAATCTCCTTATCGTAGTCGATGTTGTGGGGGAGGTTAGCATGCAAAACCTACCTCTCACACTCTAATCCAACACTTGGTATCTTATTCCTCAACCATTCTCCTAACAAAGGAATGATATTTTCTTTCCTCAACATTTTGTATACCTCCTTGACATCATCTAGATCCTTCTGTGGAGCCTCAACGCTCTTCTTCTACTCCAAATTTTGGGATTTCTCCTTCAGACATTGAATTTCCCCTTGAATATTCTTGATTACATCCATGGTCTCTTGATAGAATTCCTTTTGATGGGTAGGGTCTGGATACTTCCCATACACCACCTCTTCCCTTGTAATCAACAGATACAACTTATGTATCTCCCTAGCGCATGTAGCCTCAACTCATGTCGTCACCAGTATAGGTTCTAATTTGGCATCATGTGCCACTTTAGAATCTACTCTTGAGTCTTCTTTCTTAATTCTTACCATGTCGGTGCCTTTGTCCTTCTAGTGCTGCTAGCTCATATATTCAAATAGCTTTGGTCACTCCTCATACTTGTGTTTTTTTCTGACCAAAATCATTACAGTAGGTCAGGACATTTGTGCTTATATTGCTCCATAGACCCACAATAATGTAACAAGTTCCACATGGGAACTCACTTCTTCTAACCCCATGGCTGTTATGGCCTCTAAATCCTCCATGAAAGCCTCTTCCATTAGCTCCTCCATCCACGTGTCCTTCATAGTTATGACCATCATCATTGGAATTGTTTGAAATATCGGTCTGACCCACACCAATATCAATGGCATCATGTATTTGGTCAATAAATCTACAATCCTTGGTGTTATGAGTAGTTGAGGTGCAAATCTTATAGTTGTGAGACACATTCTTATGGATCATGTGTTGCAAGAAAGGACACCTACTTGCATCATGATCTCCATGGAAAATCTCACAGTCTACCATCATGGTGTATACCGATCTCCAAGGAAAACTATCCTCTATGTTCCCCTCTACCTCACAATCTGTGCACCATAGGCCATTACAAGTCTCATGCACCGATTTCACAGATAGCTTCTCCAACTAATTTTCCATTGCATCAATATGAGCTTTAAGAAAAGGGCTAACACTGGTATCTATGCTTCCTACATCCTCAGTGTGCAGGACAACCTCCAAGGCCTCACATGGGTCTGTGAAAGTCTTATGTGACAGTGCACTCCTGAAAGGTGTTATTAGTCCTCTAATGAACCATTAAGCATGCTGAGAAGGATGAATATCATAAGATAGTTTTGATAAGAGAGTCTTAAAACACACATCATACTCCCACACACTCTCTTTCATACCTTATTGATTTTCCTTCAATGCATGTTAATGCTCTTTTGTTCAAACTCGTGAATATAAAATTTAGCTAATAAGGCATTACACAGTGTGGTGTAATCTACCACTATATAGTGGGGTCATACTTTTGGTACCAACTATGTGCATGTTCCTGTAACATTGTTACAAACTGACTTGCCTTCCATTCCGAGGTAGTGATCCCCTTCATGTGCCATAGCAGCTCACACTTGTGTACATGCTCTGTAGCATCCTCAACACCTTTGTAGTCTGGTAGGTGCAAAGACATTTCAAAAAATACTTGTTGAGGTGGTTGAGGCCCTTTTCTGCCCGATCTAGAACCTTGATTTCCTCTAGTGTTTCCTCTACCACTAGATCCACCAAAGTGCCTATCCCTCTAGACCCACCCGATTCTCCAGGATCTTGCAAGTCCACCAGTCCGCTAGTTCTGTTTCACCAGATCCACCTCCCATAGTTGGTAAATGTCCTGAAGTGGTCATGCCTTATGTCCCCACTTTTTGTGTTGAACTATGCACCAATAGTCTGTGATATTACACTTTGCTAGCAAATGTGTGTCCCACACTACTTCTAGATGTGATACCCAAGCCTTGTGTACCCATAATTTTCCCAAATGTTGTTCCAGAGAATATACCTCTAAACACAACAAATGATTGTGCGATCATAGATGTGCTAAATTAAAATTTATACCTCCTAGGTGGTGATTGAACACTTCCACCAATACCTACTAGGTTAGCAATACTTATGTCTGGATTTGGAAAATAATCGCCAAGGGTTGGTCACTAGGCGGATTCAAATGTGCGTTTACGGGTCTCTTTTCTCAAAGTGACAAGCTCTAATCAGAATATGAAGGGGTCTCTCTCCTGCACTTCCCAAGATGGGGTAGTATAGACTTCTCATGCTCCACATCCTCTGCATGAACCTTTATTCCTTCCCACAACGTCTACCTCCATAAATCCATCACTCTTGTAATTTCACGTTTTCTATATAACTCCCTCTCATGAGCTTCATTATACTTAAGTCATCTCTCTTCCCTTTATTTTTAAGCCGTAAGGTCCATCATCTTTCTCCACCCTAGCTTCCTCACCCAACGCTCAAAAGAAGCTTAGGCTGCCATAAGATATGTTTCCAAACTCGGTGTAATGATCGGGATCTTTATAGATAAAGGTATAGCATGCAAGAATGATCATCTTGGCTCCCTCAAGAACTCAAACTCGAAACATCTAGACATGAATATGTATAAATCACATAATCCAAGGTGTAACTCTTCAACACTCTACTCCACTAATGATCAACATCATGTGTCTAAGTTAGATCAGCATCATGCAACCTCTGATGCTCATCTTGGGTCCATACATGAGGTCTATAGTAACAGCTCAATCTAGATGCATACGCTGAAAGCCATCCATAAAAAATCCACTGGAAAGCAAAAAAATAAGGTCTCATACAACTCATGATATAGATGTTCTTCTACCCATTTACGTGCATTAAAATCAGGTCCCATACTAAATATCTAAGCAAACTCATCCTCCTTACTTTTAAGCCATGATTCAACACTATCCAAGGTCAAGCACTCTGTCATCACACACCATTCTCACAAGATCTTTGAAAATAGGTCTAGGAAACATTACCACGATGTAGTCATTTATTTACTCTTAATAACATACTAACCCCAAGTGCATCATCCTATCACCCAATGGGTGCTAGGCACTCACCCAAGGCATGTGCGGGTGTCGAGCCCCTCCTTTATGTGAGCTTTGTGAGAAGGTTCCACCATTAATGGATGATGATTTACATAAGTAGGAGTGCATTCACTTATTTAAAGAGGTAGAAAATTCAACTAGCAGATCTAGCATTAGTGCATCAAAAAAGATAAACAACATTACAAGGAGCATAATAAATTGCATCTAAGCCATGATAATTAAAATGACACGAGGGTTTACACCCTTAAAAAATATAGAGAATGAACCCAAAGATATATTGATTTAACATAGTTCAAGTAGCCACATTACATAATCAAAAGGGTCATCTTAGACCATATACAGTAAATGACAGGGACCTAACTCCCACAAGTCCTTCCCCATATGAGATCCTAACTATACTTTTCCCATTTTAACCCTTATTATAGATCCTAGTACCATACAGAGGTTTATGGCATCCATTACAACCCTTAGCACTACGTGCTCTAAACCCTAACATTCTGTAGCACATTGTTACTTTGCTTCTTATTCTTTATGTGTTCCCTTTGTCTCCCATCATCTCTTGCATTCTGTCTTTTCTATCTCTTCATCCCTCTTCTATCTTCTCCTCTATTATCCTCTTTATCTCTAGCCCGAGCATCTCTTTTTATAGGATCAAAACCCACCGCCATGCCTTCTCTCCTGGACAGATCGTGTGCCAAGTGTTGATGTGGTCCTCCATTAGTGAATGCTTATCCCTTTGTGAACCCTCCACTCTCTATAATGATGTCTTCTAGGAATATTCCCTATGGGGAATATCCTTTTCTTAACCTCCAAGGTTTCATGCTGGCACCTTATCTACTCATCACGCTTAGTCGAGTCCTCACATTTTTCCTTAAGTGACTCTAGAATGCCAAAGATGGCTAAGTCCTTTAAACCCATGTTCTACCTCCCGCACATGCCATGGTTTCACTTAAACCCTTCTTAAATCCTTTTTTGCAATACGCTTTCCCCTGAGTGCCCTTCTTCTCACTGGTCCAGTGGGTTCGCGCCCTTTGGTACTTACCTAATATTTCAAGGCGCAAGAATTTCAATTAATTAGTTACATATAGATTTAATTAGATCCAATGATATTAATCAATTTGGTTTTATTTAAATTTGTTTGCATTCCTTTGTTAATTTAAGAACATTGAATTAAATAAATGGGAATTAACAGATCTTCCTACATTTCCTTAGTTGGCCTAGGTTACCCAAGCATCAACCTTGCCTCTTGTGGATTCTTTGTGTGTGTTTTTATTTCCTTAGGTTGATTGTTTACATGTCCACATAACCATCCAAGGCCCGAGGACACCTCAACAAAGAATGTGTGATCCAAGAGTAAAATAACTAAACACGCTTACATAGTTGTGATGACATTAATCGGGGCCTTAAGAAGATTATATTTCAAACCACCCCAAATCTATCGATCATTATCTAAAAACTTATAGCCTTGAATGATGAAGTGGATAAATATAATAAGTTCTAGAATAGTCAACCTAGTCAAGATTAGATTCTCAGTAACTAATAGATTTGACCTTCCCACATGTCTATTCTTACACCTCCATGACCTTGTCTGGATATTTTTACGTAGAAGAGACAGGATGATTCCCATGTATCCCACAACCTATTCAATGTATATTTGGAGATTCTGATATTAATCTAAACTTTCAAGCATCCATTATCCTTGACCGTTCCATCTCACTGGAACACATCGGACATGTTTTCATTGCCTTAGATGAGCACATTCTTGTAGTGCTCGTAGAAGAAATTTGTTTGCCTTGATCTACCTTTTATCCATTTTCACCTATTTTTGCATATTACGCCTATTTATCCATTCCATAGCCATCTTTCCATCTCATATCGGTTGTCTCGGCAAAACCTTAGGCAATCGAGTGTGTCCTCGAGTCACTTGTTGATTCTTAGACATACAAAATTGGTGAACATGATGTGAAGGACTAGTTCCTTTTCATTAATTATTTTCTTCCCTTTATTTCAATCATACTTCTCCTCTCCCATTATTCTATAGGTTTTTACACCCCCCAATGAATATATCGGGTGAGGGTTATAACAGAGCTCGTTCTAGATCTTGAATCTTATTACACTCATATGAGTATGCAATGCAGTCACTTTTTTAATCACAAAGTGGGCTGGTTATTACTCACAAAGTCTCTTATCTCCTCACACACCCCCTCGAGGATATAATACTAGTTCATTGGTTATAATTTAGGATATTGACCAGCCCAACTATAATGCATAACCTGAGTTCTCCAACTCAAATAACATAACATTTACGAGAGAACAAAGGTTCTATCCTTGGGTCTTGTTTAGGCCTCAAATAAGAATGCAAACTTATTCACTTCCTTCCTATCTATTACCAAAGGATTAGTTCCTGAAATACGGCTTGAATGAAGCGATGAGTGTATCAATACTATAGAAAAGTCCTTGGATAGGATGCAAGGGTATGTTGATGTTCTTCTCTATAAAAATGATAATGCCCCTCCTCCTATGACAAAAATGCACCTAAAGAGGGGTGGCCTATTAACGATCAATTCGTAGTAGGACATCACCTACCTTTTCCTCCTAACAAGACTCAACACATGCCTAACACAAATGTAACACCTTTTCGACGATGTGATTTCAACGTTGGTGGATAGAATTAGATAATTAGAGATTTCCCAACCTTCACATTCTACACCATTCACAAGGAAAGGAAAAGTTCCCCACCACGTTCAGAACCATAGTTATGTTCCCTTTATACCATGGCCTTCTTAGGTCTATATGGGTGTCCTTAGTATTGGAGACCTTATTACTGGATTGGTCACATTAGGCTTACCCCCTTATTCTTTATACAGATACCCACCATAGGGGCCAACCAGGTCGATTTCAAATGCCATTCCAACCAGCAATGTGACTTTCCCTTCTTTTATCCCTACCAATATGTTGACTAACTAAAAATGTATATTTTATTAACTTAATCTAAACTAGGAAGAACAATAAATAAATATAAGAAGTGACCCAATTAACCATTCTAATGAAAGTAGAAACCCTAATATGTAAGATAAGTATGGAAGTGACTTAGTTAATTTGATGAACTTGCGGATGTGTCATAGAAATGACTGGAGAAACTGGAAGCAAGAACTAATTTTAGAATTCCCAAAAAGGATGGATCTAAGATATCTAGATGGAATGGAGTGCTTCAAAAGGTACCAAGGTTATTACGGGCACTCAGTCCATGCAATGGGCACCTTGGTACGTGTAAAAGGTCAGAACTAAATTTCACAAGTTTTTCGGGTAGTCTAAAACCCTCGATGTTTTTACATTAGATTCATTGCACTATGTCAGGTGTCTCAAATAATCCAAGATGTATAGAAGATCTACAAGAGGCCACAAGAAGTATCAAAACCCTAAAAATGAAGAATGTAAATTAATGGGTCGATGCAGGACCTCACCATTTGTGTAAAAATAATGGGCTTACTAACAGAGCGTTGTACTAAATTTTGGACCCAAATGTAGTTATGGTGTGTGTACTCATCATGTGCCTTAGGTGCTCTCATGTCATTCACACTTTTTGAAGTAGCACATAATAACTAGATGTAAAAATTTAATACAATGGTGCATGAAATAGAATAGAATCCCTTCTTATACTTGTGTGATGCAAATAAACTAGCCTTTTCCTTATGATGGAGATAATGGATGAAAATGATCTCAAAATGGGTGCAACTATAGGTGGATGATAGTAGTGACTAGTGTTTGGTCCCTCATTATGGTCTCATAACTTTATATTTATAGGGTTCTCTTGATCTAATTTCATAATTAACCTCAAAATGGCTGACCACAAAAAATATAAAGATCTCAAACGGCTATAAAGAGCCCAAAAAGTGGCAGGAAAGTTCAAAAAGGATCGGGCTACCCTGGTGGGACCAGGTACCCATGGGTGCCCTAGTACTAATATACGCACCTTGGTCAAGGCTAAAATAATGTGAAATGAAAAATTTGACTGGGTATGTGGGTTCAAGATGTCGGGAATGATGAAATAAAATAAACTAAGATGGACAAAAGGTAGGGATTGAATAGTAATTTATTCACTCCAAAGCCTTCTAAATAGTAGTATGAGACTGGGATTAAATAATGCCTAAAGTGCATGATTTTGTGTCTACATTTTCCCCCACTTTATGTTGGTGAGTGGAAAGCTTGGTAACATAAAGTAGATAGAGATGTGTACCTGATAATCCATGTAGAGTGATGTAGAAACACGTTGAAGGACTAGAAAAAGTGTGGAATGACAAAAATATGATGGAGCATGGAAACTATAGATGGAAATGTGTAAAAACTTATCGAGTGAACCTAGGGTGAAAATGTGTGTGTAAATATTGATGTGTGTGATATAGCTACATGGTTAGTATGGTGTGTGATGCCGTAAAGTAGTTTTTATTAACATTTTTTTGTAGTTGTTATTGCCGCCATATGACTACTTATTTCTCATACGGCCGGACATCTGCTAGGATAAAATGATTAAGTAGTAACATATGTATGTATGTATGTGTAAAAAAATTGATGTAAAAGACACATATATATGAATGTAAAAAACATGTGAATGTAAAATACGCAAATGGAAAATGTAAATAGAACATGTACACCTAATCCATGTCAAGAAAGAGGGTGTAAAAGGATATCTAGTACTGTCAAGGTTTTTTGGGTGATCCGACACCATACGTCAAAGAAGTGTATGGAGGAATTTTGTTGTATCCTCCATCTTGTAACTATTTCCCTAAATGTGTGTGAATATATCTATTTACATCATGGTTTTTGGAGATCTGAGACAACTAGCCAAATAAGTATAGGAGGAATTCCATTGTATCCTACAATCTTTAATTACTTCCTATAATGTTAAGGACTACCATTTCCTCTAAAATCTATTGTGTGTCGGGTTCATAGACTCGTCTAAACCCACTTGTTGTATGTAGCCCACAATGCCAACGCACAAAAATTACACTAAATTAAACCAAGTAAATCTGCATTGTGTAGTATGTAAAACCCCAAATTATGCCCCCTCTTTGGGGCGCACGTGATGTCAGCGATAGGAAAATATGGCCCCAAGAGAGGACCAACCGCATGAAATCTATAACTCGTCCCTATGAGAGACGAATGTGGATGCCCCAGTAATCAATATAAGAAGGGTAGAAGGTGACCATCTTTGTTGTGTGTAAGAGACCTGTATCTATGATCATAACTAGAAAAATATGTGAATGTGCATGTGTGGATGGTATAGATAAATGGCATGCAAGTAATCTAAGTAGCATGTATAATAAATTGATCATGAATCAAGAAAATGTAAGCAAGAGTAAAAGAAACCATAATTTGCGGTATGTTGTGGATGGATGGAATGGAATTCAAAATGGAGTGATAGAGGCCACATTCCCCCCAAGTGAATGTAAGTGTATGCAGTGAGGTTCATTAGGTTTTCCCCCTCATAAGTCAATAATGAACTCGTAAATGATTACTTCATCGGGAAATGGTTGAATAGAGTGTTTAGTGTCTAGTGTAATTTGATGTGTATGAATGTGTAATGATGAGAATATGAACATATAGAAGAGATGTAAGTGGACCTTATATTCTAAGTGTATATAATCAAAAATGAATGTATGAGTGATGATTTATCTCTAAATCGTGTATCACTACAAGATGACTCCTAGGGAGTGGTTATGTAGCCTAAAATCATATACCACTACAAGAAGATAGAGTAGGTGACTATTTATCCTATAGCATATGTCACTATCCTATTAATGTCACGTGATAGAAGGGTGAATAATGAAATTTTAAGTATGATAAGGTCCGTTGTATTTGTCAACCCTCACCACGTCAGTATGGACCAAGGAACTAAAGTGTGTCATAGGGTAGTTATTACGGTGCATAAAAGATGATATAGTATATGGAATGAACATGATAAATGACCATGTGTAGTGTTCCTAAGAGTGTATAGTATGTAGGATGCAATTCTAGATGAGTATGATGAAGAGTAGTATGATGCACAATGTATAAATATGAAGAGATTGAAATGATATGAATTAAATATATAATGTGTGAAATGTGATGTGTGGGGTTCGTGTGTAGTAATCCCTCAACATTAAAGTGTGAACCGAATCACAAGAGTGTGTCATCGGGAAATGATTAGTACTAGTGTATGTTGTGTGTAAAGATCTAGGTGTGAAGTGATGTGAATATAAGATGTGTGTGAATGTTAGAGGGGGGAAAATAAGTGTGATGTCCCCCAAGTGTACTATGATGATGGAGATCTATGCAGTGACATGAGAGGTGCCATGCCATTATGGGAGAGCGTTATCTATGTCATGATAAGAGAGAGGGCCAACACAATGGTAGGCTGAAGCAATAGTAGGACCATGCAATGGTGGAAAAATTTGAGATGTGTCTTGTTCATCAATAGGAGTAGTAGCTTTGACAAAAGTGATTGGTTTTAGCTTATGTGGGATTGATGACACTACAGAAGACTTGATAGGAGAAGAATATGGATTTATTTTGAGAGGCGGTTGTGTAATTTCAGTTGGTAATGTTGTGGATGACTTAAGAGGGAGTGGTGTTGTATCAATTTTGAGGGGTGGTTGCATAGGAGGCTCTTGAATTTCCTTAGAAATTATGGCATGATGCTCATTAGATGAATCAGATTTAAAACCCATTGAGATGTAATAAGTGGAGAGGACCATGTAATAGAACATTGTGTGGTGAATGAGATCAAACCTTGATGCTCAAGATTCTTGATTCTTCATTTTAAATCATATCAATCATTTTCATTATGTTTGTTGATTTGATGATAATTACAATATGAGAGACCTTGATATTTTGCAAGTTGATAAGGAGGATAACAATGAGTAGATGGCAAGTTGATTAATTGATGAGTTATGAGTTTTGGAAGAATATCTTGTGGTGTAGCATTGATTGTAAATTTGAGAGGTGTGGGAGTGGTGAGATTTGAGGGGCACTAATATGAGTACATGTAGAAGACAAAATGAAGATGAGATGTGGAAGGAGTAAAAACATGAGCCTGAGAAGCATCTTTAAGATGTTGAATTTCAGATTTTAGAGATGTAATCATGGATTCCATAGCCTAAAATTTATCTTGAAATAAAGAATGAAGATCTTGTATAGATATGTAAATAGATTTATTGGATTTGGAATCAAGAGAATCCTCATAAAGATGATCGAAAATAGCATTGACTTGAGTAGGCAACATGTTGATAGGGATACATAGTCTCTAGGGTTTTTTGGAGAGCATCTTTACAAGATGGGTGCATTTGAATCAATTGAAGCAAAGAGACTTGACAAACCTTAGAAGCCATGATAGAAAAGATGAGAAAATCCCTAAAATGAAGGTGGATTCAAAGATCGGGTTCACCAAAATGATTAACTAAAAATGTAAATTTATTAACTTAATCTAAACTAGGAACAACAATAAATAAATGCAATAAATAAATATAGGAAGTGACCCAAGCAACTAATCTAATGAAAGTAGAAACCCTAATATGCAAGAGAAGTATGGAAGTGACTTAGCTAATTTGATGAATTTGTAGGATTTTGTCGGAGAAATGACTGGAGGAACTGGAAGTAGGAATGACTATGCAAAAGTCTCAAAAATGATGTGTCGGGGATATCTACATGGACTGAGCACTTGGAGAGGGACTGGGGTGCTTATGGGTGCTATCGTCGTAGAATGAGCACCCTGGTTTGTCAAAAAGTTTAGGAACTAAATTTCACAAGTTCAGTAGGTGTTTTGAAACCCTCGCTATTTTTTACATTAGATTTGTTGCACTACGCCAAGTGTTGCTAATAATCCAAGATGTATAGAAGACTTGCAAGATATCACAAGAAGTATAAAACCCTAAAAAAATAAGAATGCAAATGAATGGGTTGGAATTACCTTAGCTACCACAACAGAGGGCTTACTAATCCCAGTGTTACACTACATTTCAAACCCGAATGTAGCTCGGTATGTGTTTTCATCATGTGCCCTAGGTCCTCTTGTGTTAGTCACACTTTGTAAAGTAGCGAGAAATAACTATATGTAAAAATGTAATCGAATGGTGCATTAAATAGAATAGAATCCCCACCTATTCTTGTGTGATGCGGATGAACCAGCCTCATCTTTTTGTGATGGATCTAATGGATGCACATGATCTCCAAATGGATGCAAATCTAGGTAGATGATAGTAGTGACTAGTGTTTGGTCCCTCAATATGGTCTTGTAGCTTTATATTTATAGGGTTCTCTTGATCTAAATTTGTATTTAAACCCAAAATGGCCAACCAACAAAATGATAAAAATCCCAAATGGGTGGAAAGAGCCCAAAAAGTGGCGGAAAGTTCAAAAGGATCGGGGCACCCTTGGTGGGATGTGGATGCCCATGAGTGCCCCAAGAATAATTTGGGTGCCCTTTTCAAGACTGAAATAACGTGAAATGACAAGAGCTAACTAGGCATGTGAGTGTAACAGGTTAGGAATGATGAAAGAAAATAAACTAAGATGGCTAAAAGATGGGGGTTGATTATTACTTTCTTCACTCAAAAACATTCTAAATAGTAGTATGGGACCGGGATTAAATAATGCCTAAAGTGAATTATTTTGTGTCTACATTTATATCAAAACAATGTTCCCCATATCTTCACATGTACTCAAAATCACCAAAATGGGACATGTTTTCTTATCCTAGTCTGTACACTCAACAAGAAGGGGATCTTTATGGCACTGCCAATGCCTATGTCGCATTGTACCAAGATCATGTTCCACCTCCACCTTCCCATCAAGGATCATCAAGGATTGAGTTCTATGTAGTAGGAACATATTTTGAATATCTCAAGGAGCCTCTTGACTTCACCATATGAAGTATAATGCTCCAAATACCATTTTCAAATCAACCAAAATTTAAAGGGGAAGGGGATCTAATGCACACATCAAATTGTATACCATTTCCATTAGAGAGTTACTCCCATAGGATGCGGTTGTAGAGAAGGCCCTCAAGGGGATTTCTCTCAAATGGTATTATAGGATCCTGAAAGCCTCCATTCATTCATTTAAGCAACTCATTTCAGATTTCATAAAATATTTTGACATGAACAAGCTCTTAAGAATAGGAATCATAGAATTCCTTCACATCAAACAAGAGCATAACGAATCCACTTCCCATTTCATCCAGAGGTGGCAGAAAGTCCTCTACTCCTTTGCCAATGCTCCCAACATGGATCAAATGAAGCTTTGTGATCTATTCCTCCACTCCCTCAATTGAGAAACCAAGGAGGAGGTATAAAATTTTCCTCTTAGGATCTATGAGGAGGTCTTAGAGGGTGCTCTCGCATTGAAAAAATGGTGATAGAAATTAGACAAAATACTTATGGTCTACATGGGAAACTGGTCACTCCTTCTCAAGGTAATTCAAATTACCCCAATGGTTTGAAAAATAACAATTAAGGACCTAAGGTCCTCAAAAATAACCATAGTGCTATAATGGACGGTGTAACTAATCAACCTAAAAACTCGAATATTGTTAGCACAAGTAACATAAATAATGGTCATAACAATGCAAATGTAAAAACTAAAGGAGTAACAATTTCACTCCTTCCATTAATGTGGTTGACTTTATTCATCCTCCCCTTCCTCCTCAATAGGTCCAGACCCAAGGCTCGGTTTAATACCCAAACCAATATCCAAACCAATTTTCAAATCAATATCGAATAAAGGCCGAGAGGCCTCCAAATTTCAACTACAACAACCAACAACATAATAAAAATAGATATTGTGGGCTGCAGGAAAACCAAAACCAAAGACCTTATGACTACGATCCCAACTTATGTTATGGTTCCCATAGGGTTATAATGCATGATGCTCGGACGTTCCGTGATTGCATAAAGAAAGTAACTTACGTAAATTCATACAATGGCTTCGGAAGACCGGATACATCTCTTCATTGTTATTTTCTTAGCTAATCCCATGGTACCTATGCAAAACATTCACATGGGGCCTATTGTTCCACATAATTATACTCTCGGGGTTTATAGAGACCCCCTCGTAATGTGCCCTAAAATGGAAAGTTAATCCTCACAAGTACCAACAAGGGGCTCCCATCATAAACAATGATCATGAAGCATCTATGTCTCAAATCCTCAATTATCTCCTCCTGTAGACAACTAAAATAATCCTAAGATTATAGGCCTAGCTGAGTTAGAAATCGAATCAGCCATCCATGTGTCAACTCACACACATGATTATGCTTCACAACCTCTCTCCATTTATCCCTCCATATCGAGGATATTTTGTTAGCTCCTAACCCATGACGAGCCTATGATTCAATCACATATCTAACTAAGACCTTTTCCAACAATTCCTTTTTTGATTTGTTAAATAATTCCCTTGTGCATCGATTTGCTTTATTAGAAGCACTAGGTATTGGCCATTTAATCCACATCACCCCTCCTTCAGAGGCCCAAATAAATCATATATACTTTGATGTTTATCCCTTGGGGAATCCTAAGAGGGATGTCAAATTTGTGTTTGATATCAACAAGATTCCCGCTAATACTTTGAGCTAGCATAGAGAGGTTATCTCACATTGTACTTACAATTTTGTATTTATAAAAATTGCATTAAGTGAATTATGATAGATGATGGGGTTTCTATTAATATATTCCCTTTTTCATTTCTACAAAATTTAGGCTATGGAGAAACAAATTGTTCTTCCACTCAAAACATGCTAAGAGGTTATGATAGTCTCAAAGAAACCTCTATTAGAACCATAGTTCTTCTAGTCACTCTTGGACCTAAGACCGTGTTGATTGAATTTTATATTATAGATCAAGAAACTAACTATAATATGATTCTCGGTCAACCTTGGATTCATAAAATGAAGGCAATCCCTTCCATGTTATTCTAAGAAGTCATATTCTTGCATCTAGGGAAGGTCTTTATGGCTCAAGGTGACCCAAATCCATTCGATATCCATTTGGCCAATTTGAATAAGAAACTCGGGTTCACACTGAATTCAAACTCTCGGCTAACCAAATAAACAAGCCTAATCCTCCTCATGGATCAGTTCCCACATCTAATCTTGTGCCAACAACTGAGTCATAACCAGCCAAGGTAATTGAAGGTTTGGATGCTAATGAAAAAAATATGTTGTGATAGAAAGCGTGTTAACAAAAACCACAAATGAAATTATTAATATTTCGAGAGAATAATCTACCTATTATTCTCCCATTTGGTTCATTAATCATAGGTCATTCTTTTGGAATTTCCTCTCTTCCATCATGTGTCTTTGACGAGGTTTTTATGGTTGAGTTCTCAT
Organism: Taxus wallichiana var. yunnanensis; assembly: GCA_018340775.1. Taxonomy (NCBI): domain Eukaryota; kingdom Viridiplantae; phylum Streptophyta; class Pinopsida; order Cupressales; family Taxaceae; genus Taxus; species Taxus wallichiana. The sequence continues at coordinate 266,602,527 of CM031236.1, forward strand.
AATTTAAGGGAGAAGAATCCATGCATAATCAAGCTTCTATCTTCCCTTATAACCATTAGACTCTCAATTATGATGGTGAAAATTACCGCTTTGGCAATGAGGAAGGGGTGATCCTCACTTCCCCTGAGGGTAAGGTCATGCCTTTTTATTTCAAGGTAAAATTTGAATGCAAGAACAATGGATCTGAATATGAGGCCCTAACTCTTGGTATTATTATGGCCAAGAGGATGGGTGTGAACAATTTCAGAGTCATGGGTGACTCTCAACTCATTGTTAATCAAGTCCCAAAAGTATATGAGACTAGAGCAAAGCACTTACAACTCTACAATTCCATCATTCTCGAGCTTTGCAAGGATTTTTTTTTCATCTCCATATAATCTATTCCATGAGAAAAAATCCTATTTTCTGATTCTATGGCTACTTCCTCCTCACGTTTTTGTCTAAGTGAGGACTTGAAGGAAATTGAATTCACTATTTCAGTCCAAGCCAAACCTTTGGTTTGAAGGATGCTAACCAATGCAATTTTAGTATATGTTGAAGCTGAGAATGAGCCCGTCACATTAGATTTTGTGGAAAATGATGAGGCAATCTTAGGATACCTCAATGATTACTTTTATCTCTATCCCAAACAACATAAGAAGGTATTTTCCCTTATACCTCACCTTTCCTCCTACTTTGGGGATCACATGATAAACTCTTCCCACTGAGATATTTTGAGATCTATGAAGTCAAGGAGGAAGAGATAGAATTTTCTCTAACCCCACCTGAGTTTGAAGAGGGTAATGCCTCTTTGATCAAGGGAACGATGAACATAAACATAGTGTTGGGGTGTGGAGCCTATTTTTTATCTTCTCAAATCAGTATTGAAGTTTGGAGTTCAAATTGATAAGATGAAAGGTCATGACTGTTTCTTTTCTAGCCGTGGAAGATAAAAGGTCATCATAATTTCTTTTCCATCCGTCGAAGATGAAAGGTCGTGACATTCAAACTTCTAGGGATGGCTTTTGACTTCTTAAAGGATTATAATCCTATAAAATAGAGGTGTTAGGTTATCGTGAAGATATATTATGTGTTCAAGAGGTATTGAGTCTTAGTGATCAAGAGTGATCAAGGTTAAGAAATTAGGTGTCAATTGAATTTAATACGGTTGTGAGTATGTTAAACTCGGTAAAACTTGACTTTGATGATGAGGTCAGGGATTTGTTGATTTTGTTCTCCTTACCAAATAGCTGGGACAGCTTGGTTATGGTTGTAAGTAATTTAATCTCTAATAATTCAAAGTTGAAGTTTGAGGATGTAATAGGTGTGATCCTAAGTGAGGAAATGTAAAGGAAGTGCACTTGGATATTCTTCTACTTCTGGAAACACTTTGATGGTGGAGAGTAGAGGGAGACAAAATAATAGAGGGAAAGGTAACCATGGGAATTCGAATGATCATGGAAGGTCAAATTCCAAGAGTAAGTTAGAATGTTGGCAAGTGTGGGAAGGTTGGTCATGCTAAGAAATATTTTTGGGATCTTTGGGATAAGAATAACGAGGAAACTAAAGAGGTAAATGTGGCAGAAGGTGATGTTTGTCAGGATGCCTTAATTATTTCTTTAGATAATATTATTGAGTCTTGGGTGTTATATTCATGGGCTTCTTTACATGCCACCCCACATAGAAATTACTTTACTAATTTTGTTCAAGGAGATTTTGGACATATATATCTTGGTGATGATGAACCATGTAGAATAGTAGGGAAAGGTTATGGTTGGGTGAAAATGTAGAATGGGAACACATGACTACTTGAGGATGTTAAGTGCATGTGCCTAAGTTGAGGTGGAACTTTATATCAATGGGTCACCGGGTAGTGATGGCTATACAATCAGTTTTACAATGGATTCTTGGAAGGTTACCAAGGGATCTCTTGTGGTTGCAAGAGGTAAGAGAACTGATACTTTTATTTAACCGGTGGTGCTGATTATTTTAATTTATTTTCTACAAATGGAGATGTGACTTTGTGGCACCGGAGACTCAATCATATGAGTCAAAAGGGCATGCATTCTAACATCTTTGACAAATTGTTAACTTTTCCTCTTTGCACTACAAGCATTGATATGTGATTTGTCCTAAGAAGGTGTATTATTTCGACTATTGGAAATCATGCTTGAAATGGATAAATTATTTTGTTCTTGGATTCATTTTGTTGAAATGTTGTTGCTTGCAAGGAATCCATTCTACTTGAGATAGGTAAGGTTGTAAACTAGTAATGTTGTTTGTAAATTTATCTCTCTATAATAGAAAAACCCTAGATCAATTCCATTAATCTAGGGTGTTCTTTAATTCTTCTTGTCTAATCTATACAACAAACTGATATTCAGAAATTAAAGGAAGTAAGGGACTAAGTCCTTAATTATGTGTAATTTTATTGATCTTTCTTGGAGGTCCTTGCTCTGTATTTTGCTGTAAATAGTGTGCTTGGATCTTCTTGTTAATCCCTTAGGATGCTTAATGATGTAAGAAGGATAGATGTCTATTTTAGGACTATAAAAGATAAACATAGGTCATAGATATTTAGGATCTACCTTAACTGAAATTATAATCTAAGTTAAGCTAGACCTACCTTAGATCTATTCCTAATTATGCATATTGCACCCTAATCTAATTTGTATACTCTACATGTTTGGGATGTGAAGATCGTATAAGGTAAAGAGAGTTCTATCTCTAACCTATTACCTAATATTGAACTAGTATGGGATATGGCTTAATTTATGATGTCTTGTAACCTATGGAAATATTGAAATGAACTAGGTGAATACTTTCTACCTAACCTATGGTCGATTCCTACACTAATGTTTATTTAACCTAAACTATTGTAAGGATGGAAAGGGACCTAAGGGGTTGCATGGCAAGTATAAGGCGGTGGAAATGGTTTCTAAGTCATTTATTGATTTGATTTTGAATTTAAAGAATTGCGGTAATGTCAATTTGGTAGAGGCATGGAAACTAGAGGAATCTGGTTGGCATCATCACTAGAGTTAAGTAATGCATGCTATCTTTTAAATCAGATCGCCAAATTTAGATGGCGGTGGCATGGAGATATAGGCGGAAATTGGAGTTTTATGGCATTTATGGTCATCGATTACTGCAAGCAAACTGCCTTGGAAACCATGTGAGTGGATTTATTTGGGGTTGTTTGGTTATTCATGCATTTCGATTTTTTCTCTACATGGAGATATCTAGTTCTTCAAACCAGCAATTCTGTTTTCAATTTGTTTCTATTTTTAGCTCCTTTGGACTATTTTCGATCCAATGGAGGTATAAGAGGCATATGAGAAAGAAGTTTTTGGTTGTTGACTTTGTTTGGAGAAGAAGGAATTGTGGAGGCTCGGCTGGAAATATTCTTCAAATCAACAAAAGCACTATCAGGCATGATAGGCTCTATCCATTAAGATGTTCTACTTTTCTCTAAATGTCTTCATTAAAACAACTCTACTCTCATGAAATAAATGGGTCTTTTATTTTGTTATGGTTACCATGCAATCTTGCTTGAAAATTATCTATATTTCTTTTGAAGAATCTCTACTTGATAAGGTAGGAGATGGGTTATTTTCCTATTCTTTTAATGTTGAATCTCACCTTAAATCTAGTTGTGATTTGAGTAATAATGTGCATGTGTGAATCCTACTTGTCTGTTCGAAAAGGGGTTATGAAAACATAATGTGGCTTCAATTTTCAAACTGGGTTTGTTGTTTTGGTTGTTAGAAGGTAAAATAATAACCTCCTCTACCGCATCTTAGTTTTGTTGAATTTTTGTTACTCCTGTTGGAATTGTATGAATATGAATACTTCGATTCAGAGTTGTGTGAACTCGAATTTGTATAGAAAAATAGTAAATGTGTGCCTTCTTCTTGAACTTACTATATAAACTTTCATTTCTTTGAATCTGGCATTAGATGGAAGCCGAGTTGATAATGGGTGTTTGGAATCTTTGTTTTTATGGATTCATCTTGTATGGAAACAAGAATGAATGTTTTATTATTCCTCTTATCTATTCAGTTAAAAATGAGTTTCTCGAATTAATTTATTTTATGGAAACTATGTGATAATTGTTTCTTGGACTCTTAGATTTCGATGTTATCTTGTTGAGAATATCTATGTGTGAAGTCTTCACTTCTAATCTTATATGTATTGTGTCTTTCTTTAATTTTTTGAGGACTGAACTAAAGGTTAAATAGATGAAGTCTTGTTTGGTTGAGGACATTTTGAGAGTCGGCTTTGTCTAAGTCGATACTTGGGTTATTCACGTAGCTCTATTTGTTCTTTCTTGATGTCGATCATGTAGTTTACTTCTCTGTTGAGTTAGAGGTTGTTGATTCAGATCACCCATTCCAAATCTAGGTTAATCTCTTGAGTAACTTGTTAGAGTAAAATTTTTAAATCCTTCTTGTTGTGGTATCATGAATCTTTAAGGAATGTTTATTCATACTTTTGGTTGACGTTTCATGATCTAAAACTAACCAAATCAGTTCTGAAAAAGGGTTTTCTAGACTCTTCAATTTCTTTGTTCTCTAAGTAAGATTGGAAGGAATAATTACCTTGTTAATTTCGTAGAGGTGTGCAATTGAACCTATCTATATAAATGTAATGAAAATAATTTTATCATCTATGTTGATAGCGTGTGCGCTGTAGCTAAGCCATGTCGATCTTGGGTTGTACCTTCTTTGGAATCGAATCGTGATGGATCTTTCTCTATCCCTTCATAAGATGTATTTCTCTCACCTCTATGAAAATTCAATTGAGGGTATGTCTTACTGAATGTTGTACTATCATCTTGAAGGAATGGTTAGTCTATGGTTCCTTTGACTAAAACTTTGACGATTTGAATGATTGTTGAAAGTTGTTAATTCCCTGAAAATTGTTTTGTAATTCTTGTTTTGTATCCCTTTCTTGATGAGAATAATAAAATTATTACTATTTTTTCTTTGTGTTGGAATAAACCTTTTATTGGAACTCAACTTGCATTTAAGCATCACATGATTCGATTTAACATTTTTGGTGCATGATTTCTACGTTTAAAAGAGTTTAAAAGGATGTTATGATTGGGTCTCGCATACCAATCCTTGTACGACCATATTTTCTTGTGAAGGAATGTTGGAATCCTCCTCTAACCATGTCGTTTGACTTATTTCTCTTTTATTCTCTGAGGTAATGAGTCATCGTTATCTCCATTTGAAACTATAAGAGATTTGTTTTGCATTCTCTTTTCTTAATTGTGAAATGATACTCGAAATTAACCAAATTAGAAGGAACTTATTATTGTTATCATAGTTCGTTCTTTCCTTTTTGTGTAATTATATATATATATATATATATATATATATATATATATATATATATATATATATATATATATATTGATGGATCGTTCTATTGCATTAATCTTTAGAATACAATGAGTAGTTTTTGATATTTCTCTCTTATTCACTTGATTTTTAATGAAGGGATTAACGTTGTTTTGGATCGAGTAATGTTATATGTCTTATATTGAGTGAATATTTTCCTAATTCTAAGGTGTGACCTAACGTGAGAGTTTAGGTTATATCTTGGACTATGAATTTGGGTGTAGCATTTGAAAGGGGATTCTCTTATTTTTATGTTGTAAATGATTCATCCTAAAACCTTTCAAGAAGTTAGAATTTGCTTGGCTATAGAGGTCTTTTTAGGGAATTTGGTAATGCTGAGTTTTTGATTCATGCTTCATAAGGTAACTCTATGTTTGAAAAGTAATGGAGTGAGTTCTATATTACTAATTCGGATTGAATTATGCAAGAGATAAGTAGTAAGTAATTATATTTAATGTAGATAAGTAAATTGGTTGAAATGTTACTTATCTAATATAATGTTGTAAAGTGTTGAGTATACCATGATATTTTCTTAATGTTACTTTAGGCTGATCAATTATTCTTCTTTTATGGTTGTTATTACTTATGATTTATTGCCTTACTTGGCTTTCCTGTTTCATAAAAGCAAAGTTTGTTTTATGAAACAGTTAGTTGAAAGCACATCATTTTAATGCTTAGTGCTTATCATGCTCAATTCAATGAACTGACCCATGCTATAAAAATTTTTAGATGGACTTCGTAAGTGAAAAAGGAAGTCAATAAATTATATGATGTATTGGTTGCTTAAATTCTGGATTTTTTTTTAGAGAAATTTGATTCATTATTGAAATGTAATCAAGGAAGAAAATCAGTATTCTTTAATGATCTTGATATTGGTTGACAGAAATATGTCTAAAATTCTCGGTCTTGCAAAATATGTATTTTACCATGATGAATTGAAAAATATTTGGCGTTACTTGTACTTATTATGTCATTTTCTTGTGCATTATATGAAGGAAATTTGTAATCTAATTTTTGAGGTTTCCATTCTAACTTGATATGATCCTTATTTCTAGTTGTCATTAAATGAGTTGCATGGATGGGATTTAATTACAATATCCCTTAAATTGAATGCAACTTGTTAAGTTGGCATGCATGGATGTTCTTTTATCTAATATGTATAGTTCACTATATTATGTTAATAAAGTATAACTTAACTATCATGTAGTGTGAAATCAAAAAGGGTATAATAAACCCCAATCCTTAAACAACAAAGCATAAGGTTAACCACCTCTTGATAAATACTTCCATAGGTTTTAACAAATAACACTTCATCTCTATGAAGTATACTATAATGAAACTTGTTTTGGATCTTAAGCACACTATGAAGGGTTGAGTTGTACTAAGTAAATCATATGATGGATGATGTTTCTATTTTTGATTAACTGAAAATTAAGAAAAACGTTAATGAACATAAAAGTAATCCTAATTTTATGAGTTACATATTAACTTAACAACTTAATTAGGTATGACAAACTTAAGGGTTGTTGGAATTAGGGTTAAGCGAATGTTGTAATTTGAACCTTAATAAAAAATAAATGGGTGTAAATTACCTCTTCTCGAGGTGTGTACATCAAGATGGGTAGTTCTGTCAGATGTTGGCACATGTCAACTACATGACTATACCTTCGTGAAGGCTAGGGTCTTCACAGGATATAGAGTTGCAATTGACATGTTGCAAACAACCCTCACCATTGGTTCATCTAGATCTACTCAACTTAGACTTGATATTAGTTTCTCTCTAGATCAGATTAGGAATGTTATTTAGTATAGGAAGTGGTTCATAATGACTTAGGATAACTAGACATACCCGGTTGACTTAGGTCGATTGAGTTTGTCTATATACCTTTTTCATCATCACGAATATGTTCCTATACCAAATCATGTTGCTAACTTGGATCTAGGGTCAAACCTTGAACAAGAGAACTATTAGAAGTTAGTAAAGACCATTCTTTATAACGAGAGGAGTGGGGTGAATGACGTGTTACATTAGATGAGTATGCCATCTAGGAATAGTAACATGAATAGTATGTTGGAAATATTTGGCCAAGTATCGTAAGTAGCTAGTTGCGTTGTCCTATGTCACCTAGTTTAAGAAATGAGATATCATATGAATATTGGTAACAAACATTCAAATAGGTTTCTTAAACATAACACTCAATACCTAGAACATGGTAAGAGAACCAAGTATACTTAGTATACATGTTGTATTCAATACTTTAAGTTAACATGAGAGATCGGTTGAAAAACCGAGTCATGAAATGAGATATCGGTAGTTCACCGAGTCATTTATAGCTACATATGGTTATTTGTTATGAGATTGATTGACATGGAATGTGTGTTCTAAATTATTATTCTTTAGAATGGAGAAAATTATGTATAAAAAAATTCCCTTGTTTCTAAAGTCTTAAAATGTGAATGTTACATGCAGATTATAAAGGACAGATTTCTGGATTAAAGGAGTTAGATTTAGACTTTTGTGAGGACTGTGTTTATGGAAAATAGAAGTGGGTGAGATTCCTCAAGGTTGGACCTACCAGGAAGGAGGGTAAGTTGGATTTAGTGCATACATATGTATGGGGGCTAGCTAAGGTAAAATCTATTGGTGGTTCATGTTATTATGTCACTTTCATTGATGATGCAACTAGAAAATTTTGGGTATATTACATTAGAAAGAAATCTGATGTGTTTGAAACCTTCAAAAGATGGAAAGCCTTGGTTGAGAATGAAACAGGTCTCAAGTTGAAATTTTTAGGTTGGATAATGGAGGGGAGTATTACAGCAATGAATTTCTTGATTATTGTTTGGTAAATGGGATCCACAGGAAAAGAATGGTTCCAAATACTCCATAGGAAAATGGAGTGTCAGAGAGAATTAACAGAATAATCATTGAGCATGCTAGGTGCATGAGGTTACATGTGGTGCTACCACTCATGTTTTGGGTGGAAGCGATGAGTAGAGTTGTTTATCTGATTAACAGAGGACCCTCTATGGCTTTAGATGGAGGTACACATGAGGAGACTTAGTCTGGTAAGAAAATTGATTGCTCATTTCTTAGAGTATTTGGATGTGAGTTATTTGTTCACATTGATAAAGATGATATGATCAAGTTAGAGGCTAAGTTTGAGAAATGCACCTTTTTTGGATATGGTGAGGATGACTTTGGTTTCCATGTTTGGATTCTTAAGGACAAGAAAATATTTCAGTCTAGAGATATTGTCTTTAATGAAAAAGTCATGTATAAAGATCAATTGCAGGAATAGAAAGAGGAATAAAAGAAATAATACACAATATTAGAGGACATTACGGACAGCAAGGTGTCTAAGGGGCCGGTTCAGTGCAGCATGATCCAAAGACAACCAGTTCAAGAACCTACTCATCAGGAACCCCAAACTCCTGAGGTGAGAAGGTCTTCTAGGGTAAGAAGGGAACCTGAACGTTTTACTCCATATTTGAATTATTTATTGCTCACTAACAATGGGAGAGCCAAAGTGCTTTGAGGAAGTAGTGCAAGTGGATACCAGGAAGAAGTGGGAGCAGGCCATGGATGAAGAGCATAGATCTCTTATGGAAAACTAGACTTGGGATCTAGTTGAGCTACCCGAGGGAAAGAGAGCATTATAGAACAAGTGGGTGTATAGAATCAAAGAGGAAAATGGAGGTAGGAAAATATACAAGGCCCGGTTGGTGGTTAAGGGATTTGCACAGAAGAAAGGTATAGACTTTGATGAAATTTTTTCTCCTATTGTTAAAATGACTTCTATTAGAATTGTTCTTTGTTTAGTAGCAATAGAAGACCTACACTTAGAGAAGTTGGATGTGAAGATTGCATTCCTTCATGGTGAGTTAGAGGAGGAATTGTTTATGTAGTAGCCACAGGGTTATGAGGTCAAAGGGAAGGAGAGGTTAGTGTGCAAATTGAAGAAGAGATTGTATGGCACGAAACAAGCTCTGTGGAAGTAGTACAAGTTTGAAAGTTTTATGTAGGAGAAGGGTTACTCTAAGTTTCACTCAGACCATTTTGTGTACATCTAGAAGTTTTTGATGGCATTTATCTTATTATGTGCCCGTATATGGATGATATGCTTATTACGAGGAAGAACATGTAGGAAATAAAGCTACTCAAGAAGCACCTAGGTGATCCTTTGCTATGAAGGATTTGGGGGCAGCAAAAAAATCCTTGTCCGATAATAACTCAAAGCAAAAAGTGAGGAAGTTTTTGTTATCTCAAGAAGACTACATAAAGAAGGTCTTGGAGATATTTAGTATGTAGGATGATAAACCGATTAGTACCCCTTTGGCAAGTTACTTTAAATTATCAAAGGAGCAAAGTCCCAAGGCCGAGGAGGATAAAATCCGGATGTCCAGTACTTGTACTCATCAGCAGTTGGTAGCTTGATGTATGCTATGGTATGTACTAGGCTTGACATTGCCCATGCGGTGGGAGTAGTGAGCAGTTTATGATCTATCCGGTAGAGAGAATTAAGGGGGTGAAGAGGATCCTTGATGATTTGAGAGGGACCATGGGAACAGCATTATGTTTCGGTGGATCGACACTACATTTCATGGTTATATAGATTCGAGACATGGCAAGATATTTGGATAGTAGGAGGAGCATGATAGGTTATGTATTTACGTTTGGTGATACAGCGGTGATTTGGATTTCACGATTACAAAATGTTATGGCTTTATCAACCACAGAGGTGAGTATGTTTCGCCACAAAGGCAAGTAAAGAGATGATTTGGCTACATCATTGCTTGATGATTTCATTCATAATTAAGAAATTGGGAGACTACACATTGATATTCAGAGCACTAGTCATTTAGCGAAGAACTCCGCTTTTCACTCTAGGACAAAGCACATTCAGCTGAGATATCATTTCATTAGGGAAGATTTGGAAGAAGATAAGTTGAAGTTGGAAAAGATTCATACCAGTCAGAATCCTATGGATATGATGACCAAGGTAGTCACAAGGGAGAATTTGAAGTTGTGTTCAACTTTGATTGGCCTTCATGGTTGATAATGAAGGGTTGAGAACTTTTCTCAGTAGGAAAAGTCTCCAAGTGGGAGATTGTTGGGGTGTGGAGCCTATTTTTTGGTCTTCTCAAATCAGTATTGAAGTGTGGAGTTTGAATTGGGAAGATGAAAGGTCATGACCATTTCTTTTCTAGCCATGTGAAGATAAAAGGTCATGACAGTTTCTTTTCCATCCATGGGAAGATGAAAGGTCATGACTTTCAAACTTCTAAGGATGACTTTTAGACTTCTTAAAGGATTGTAATCTTGTAAAATAGAGGTGTTAGGTTATCTTGAAGATATCTAGTGTGTTCAAGAGGTCTTGAGTCTTAGTGATCAAGAGGTGATCAAGAGTGATCAAGGTTAAGCAATTAGGTGTCAATTGTGGTTAAGATGTGGTTTAGAATCTTTGGAATTCTTTGTGAGTTCATAACTAAGAGAATACTTTGTGAGATTTTTTTACGATTGTTGATAATAAAATATAAGCAAGTTCTTGGTGGATGTAGCCCACATTGGGTGAACCACATTAAATCTCATCTCATCTTATTTTTGCATTATTTATTTATGTTGTTATAATTCTACATGTATACTTCTGCTATATAGTTTCCTATTGCTTTGTGATTTGAGGAATTTTTTTGTATATTTGTTCTCTAATTCCTAACACATAGGGATGGAATAAGAACCAAAAATCATGAAACTTGGTTTATCGTTGTCTACAAAAGAAGTACAAGCATATACGAAGTTGTTTAACTAACATTCAAAATCCATTTCCTTTATCTATAAAGAAATGATGGGTGTCTCCCCTAATGTCATAGTGCACAATCTAGTTAGTAAGCTGGATGCTAAACTCATGAAGAAAAATGTGAGACCCATAAAGCCAAAGGTAGCTCTAATGGTCAAAGATGAGGTAATGAAACTCCTTCAAGTAGGGTTTATCAATCCTGTAGATTGTTTAATGTGGGTTTCAAACATCATCCCAATTCTAAAAAATAATGGGAATATATGGATCTACATTGATTTTAGAGACATTAACAAGGCTTGTACCAAAGATGATTTTCCACTACCCCCAATTAATGTCATGATAGACATAATGGTGGGTATGAGTTTTTGTCTCTCATTGATGGATTTTCTGGCTACAACTAGATAGGGATTTCTGAGGAGGACCAAATGAATACTACCTTCATGAATCCTTAGGGAACAATCTGTTACCTAGTTGTGCCTTTCAGCCTGAAGAATGTTGGAGCCACTTACCAGTGGGAAATGACATACATATTTCATGATCTTATTCATAAGATTGTTGATTCATATGTTGAATACCTACTGGAAAAATCAAAGAAACATGGTGATCACCCTAAGGTGCTACGTGTTATTCTCTCACACCTAATTAAATATGGAGTAACACTAAATCCTGAGAAATGCATGTTTGGAGTAATAGGAGGTAATTTTTAGGGTACATCATCTCATCTTGAGGCATTGATGTGAATTCCACAAATATTTGGGCCGTTTTGGAGATGTTCCCACCCACCGATGAGTCAAGCATCAGTTATTTCTTAGGTAATATTGGGGAAATTCACAGGTTTATCCCTGACTTAACATACGCCATTCACCCTATCAATGGCTTATTGAAGAAATATTGTTGTAAAATTTGAACAACCAAGTGTCATGAAGCATTTGAGTCTATGAATTTCTTCCTTATATTACCGCCTGCACTCATGCCATCGAAATTTAATCATCCTTTGATTTTATACTCTCAAACCACAAATGTCTCAATTACATTCATGTTGGAACAAGAGGATGATGATGGTTGTGCGTGGGCCATTTATTTCATTAGTCATACTCTTCTCAATGACGAGATGTGATGTGCGCAAGCAAAGAAGGAGTGCTTTGTTATTGTCTTCTTAACAAATAGGTTAAGGCACTACATGCTTAACCAATAGGTGTGAGTGGTATTTAAATCTAACCATTTTTAAACATTCTTAACCCATATTTCCTTATCCAAAAAGGCTATATGTTTCATGCGTTAATGGGTGAGTTTAAACTCACCTTTTCTAACCAAAATTCCATGAAGGGACAAATTATTGTTGATTGGTTAGCAGATAATCCTATAGACTGTGGGGAACTAGTAGATTTATATTTCACCAATAAATTTGTATTATATATAGAAGTAAATCCATCTGTCACTTTGAGTAAATGGTACATTGATATTTTCAATCACATTGTGGATGAACATATCTTGAGGGAGAAACCTCACAAAGAAATACAATGGCTACATGTCACAACCTCCAAGTACGTAATTGTGGAAGAATTTATCTATCACAAAGCCTTTGATGGTATGTTGTTAAGATGTGTTGATGAAGAAGAGTCTAAGAAAATTATCTTTGAAGCCAAGAACAGAGTCTGTGATGGTAAATTTAGAGGGCATGTGACCTCTTATTATATTCATCACATGGGATAATTTTGGCCCACTTTAGAACATGAATTTGTAGAGTATGTATGTAGGTGTCAAAAATGTCAAGATTTTTCACATGAGATACATATTCTTGCACAATATCTATAGCCTATAGTGACACCTTATCTCTTCTCTACTTGGGGTCTTTACTTGATAGGGAAATTCTCTCCCTCATCATCGATGGCCATAACTTCATTATCATAGCCACTAAGTATTTTACAAAGTGGGTTGAGGTCATGCCTCTTACTACTATACCTGGATCCGTAATTGCCAAGTTTATCTTAAACCAGATCATTTGTAGGTATAGAGTCCCACAAGTCATTATTTTAGATAATGGCATGCCTTTCAAGAATGAAGAGGTGTGAGAATTTTATGCGTAATTCAAAATATCCGATCAAATAGCCTCTTTGTACTATCCTCAAGATAATAAAAAGGTTGAGGCTATAAACAAAACCCTGAAGTCCATTCTCCTTAAGACAGTTAAGGAGAACAAAATGGATTGGCATCTAGAAGTTATATCCGGCCTTGTGGGCTTATAGGATGTCTGTAGTAAATCCCATGGGGAAACCCCTTATTTTTAGTCTTCATATCGAAGCATGCTTACCATTAGAAGTAGACTTACCTAGTCTTTGCATATATTTACAAGGAATTTTGGTCAAAGATAGATCTTTGAGAAGCATGATTGGCTGAACTAGAGACCCTTGATGAATTTTGACTTAGATCTAAACAACATCACCACATCTATGCTTTGACAAGATGTGTCATCAGTATAACCAGAAAGTGTGTGAATGTGAGGTACGCGTAGGAGATCTAGTATTGAGACTTGATAGTTGTATTGACAGAAAGACCAATGAAAGAATTATGTTTAGACCCAAATGGTTAGGCCCATACCAAGTAATAGAAGACTTTAATAATGGTGCATACCACCTGTGTACTCTAGAGGGTGAAGAATTTAGTGAATCAGCTAATTCACTTCACCTTAAACACTTTATATGTAGTTAATTTGTATCTCCTCTTGTACATTACTACATCCATATTGTATATCATCTGCATTATCACATTGTAAAATTGTAAATCAAGAAACTTTTCAAATTTTCAAGTATTGGAAAAAACATTTAATCATACCTCTTTAAGTATCCATCATATCATTACCAAATTATTTAAATATCTTCATCATTTCAGCAATTAAGGCGAAATGTTTACATTAGTCCAACCAAGGCTTTCACACTTAGTTATATTCATGGTTTCTTCTAGCTCATGTGTCTTTTCCCATAGTTTATTCTAGAAGATTCTTGATGTCACATCTTTCCCTAGAAACCTCTTTGATAACATAAGCAATCTAAACATTTCACCTGGAGCTCTTATCCACCGATCTCAACCTTCGGTGGTGAGCCCTCACATCCTACTAGTTGCATGGGGTTGAGGCTAGGGGCACGTTTTCCTTCCCAAAAGCATGTGTCTAATATATATGTGTGTGTGTGTGTGTGTCTAATATATATATATATATATAATATAAATCAACAATAAATACAAAATGCTTTCTTTCAAAATAAAACTACACTTCCTTTCCCTACTAATATTTGGTGATGAGCCCATGCTTCTTACTAGTGGTGTGTGGTTGGGAAAGGAGGGAAGTGCCATTACTTTCTTATGTCTTGTCCTTGGTAATGAGCCCATGCTTCTTAATAGTAGCATGGGGAAAGACGTAAGGGGTCCCGTCAAATAAGTCAATAAGTTGGTGAATAAATAAGTTCTTTTAAATGTTTAAAATACCAAGAAAATGAGTTAGATGTGTATGTTACAAGATATTTAATCCCTAAAACCAGATTTTTTCAATCAAAAGGCCATCTTCGGATCTAAGTATAGATAAAATTGCAAGAAAATTACGTTTTGAACTAGTTAGTTGACCTTTCTTAGGGTTGAGGTGTAGGTTCCTAATTGGATATTTTTTAAAATATGGTCTTCTTGTCACCACCTTCATTCATCAAAATCACACAACTTACATCCTTCCTAGCTCTCGATGATGATCCTTGCATCTTATTGGTTGTGTAGAGTTAGGAATGGAACAAGTTCATCTTTCTATTATATCACATTCATCACATTTTTCTAATAAAATAGAAGTTCTAAATATTTCTTGAAAACCAAAGTATCTAATTACAATTTGTTCACATGTGCATCATATAAAAAAATTATCGCTTTGTTTACACATTTGTGTCATTATCATCCATAGCATGCATCCATAAAAGCATATAAAAGCATCAAAATTCTAAACATCTAGAGTGCATAGATAAAGCAAACCATGATCAAGTAAACTCTTACATAGAATAGCCAAACCAAAAATAAATGTATATATATAACACCAAATTTCATGTACAATGCCATCATACTCTAGCAAGTATGGTCAAAATGCTCATCTATGAGCCAAAAATAAAAAATGATATATACACAAAATAGTTCCAAATCAATAAGCACCTATGGCCTATCCCTCTCTCTGGGATCCCATTGAAGGTGTAGGATGAAGGCTCCTACTGCAACTCTGGTGGCAAGAGTTACTCACTGCGGTGTGGTAGCCTCCATGTGTGTATCAATGGGAGTGCCTTTTGAGTGCCCATGTGATGGGGAAGGTGATCTACTAGCGGTGGCGGTAGCCTCGCTGCGAGAATGGTCTCACCACTATCTCCTCTCGACTGAACTCGTATCCAGAAGTTTGGCTATCATCTAGGTTAAGGCCTCTATAGAATGCCAAGGCTGGCGAGAACGCGTCGGTGTGATGACCAGCCATCAATGGTTTCCCAATGTCTGTAAACAACTACTCTTGCATCTTCCCTATAGGGAGTGTGAAATTATATAGGAGAATCCACCAAATAATATCTCACCGTGTATCAAAAGTAGCTCCAAAGTACAAATGAAATCAATGACAAGCTAGAAAACCTCTAAAAATAAAAAAACATAGTGTGTAGTTTGCTAATAATCTTGTCTAAGAGTAAATTTGAGAAAAGGGTAAATAACTCACTCGGATCTCAAAGCATCCAGGGATGGATCAGCCACTAGTGCAGGTGGAAGAGTTGTTTTGGGCACCTCTTCTTCTCTAATCACCTCTCGCTACGGTCTCCCCTATGCCCATCTGTTGTCTAAAAATTGACTCCTCATCCCCTCCTCCAGGTGATCAAAGGGTCCTTTGACTGTAATGTCTCTTCTTGATCCTTTTCCTAAGCCCTAGCTGCAGCGGAAGCCTCTCTAGTGGAAACCCACTTTGTGTCACTTTAGTCTCTTCCTGGAACTTAGTCTCAACCTCCTCCTCTTCATTGTGTGTAGACCCTACCTTAATCTATAGAATCTGCACTAGCTTTGGCTAGATCTCATGCAATATGAGGTTTTCCAATCGGAATTCTAGGAGTGACAATGGTCCACTCAAGCTTTCCCTTTGATCAAGATCTATCCTTTTAGATATATCTCATACACTATCGGGACTGGTGGGAGGGCATCAAGATAAGGTAACCCAAACTACTGTGGTACCCTATGAATTGGATGGGCCTCTACTCTACCGATCTAATCCCTAACTGTGTAGTATAAATGCATGTAGCCAAGGTAATAGTCTCCTTACCCCATAGGCCAGCCATGACCGATATGGATGTGCAACAATGTCATTTATAGTAAGTGTAGAAACTAGCCAATGTGGTCTCTTAAGTGGAGCCATGTCAGCCCATCTAGCCACCCTGATCACCCTAGGATCTACTATCCCAATTTCCTTCTGATATGGGACCATCTGCTCATACACCCAACTCATGACTAATGTGGGATGACTAAGGGCCTTTCCTTCAGATGTACAACTCTATACAAATTATGGTAAGTGGCACCAAGGATATCAACTCCCCATGCATATATGTGTCCATAATTCTCAATGCTCACGAATGATGGGTGCCCAAAAGTAAAGAATCTTATCCCGCCCTTATCCCAAACCAAGCACAAAGCCATGATGCCAATAATGGCCTTGTACAAGGCAGGGATAGGTGTGAAGGAAATTGATAGTAATTTCATCCCATGTTTGGCACTTGTGTCATGTACCTGTATGTCTCCCATGTATGTTTCCCAACTGCGGGCCTATACTGTTGTGCTTGCACTAGTTAAAACCAACTTCATGCCAATGACATGAACTCTCATAATCCGTTATACATCCTCTAAAGTGATCATCCACTCTCCCTAACTTCGGTAGCTAAAAATTGTTTCGGTCTACATCCCAATAACTCAATAAATCACACATCGGTGACCAAGAGTGCGACTAGTTGTATCTACGATATCCTCCATATCCCATCCCTGTGTAACAAGTCCCTCTCATCCTGGGTTAGTGCATCCAAAATCAATGGAAACCAATACGCTCATGAGCTCTGCAACATCTAACATACCTCCCCTACATTGATAAACATCAAAAGAGTAAGTTAGAATCATATAAATTCATAATAAGCTCACAAAAATAGAATCATATAAATTCATGATAAGCTCACAAAAACATCACAAAGACAATCAAAAACTTAAAATGTTACAATACTTAGTCAAAATCTGAAATCTTCCTCGACAGTTACACAACTTCCACTCTGCATGTAGGCGGTGGTTACATAACTGTCGCTCTCGTGAAAAGTGTTGGTTACATAACCGCTAAATAAAGTCCACATTTTTTATGATCCTTTTAGTGGTTGCATAACCGACGCAATAGTTATGCAACCACTTGCTCTTCACAAAGTGGCGGTTGTGTAATCGTCACGACGATTCCATCCCTAAAATGTGGGTCGTACCCTAGGGCCCAAAAAAATTCAAAAATAGACATTTTTAAATAAAACAAACTACAATTCCTGTGTGGCGCCCTCCTTATAATCATTTTAACTGTAAAATTATCAAAAATATCCCCCTATGTCAATTTTTCACTTTTTCTACATTTTAGGGTAGAAATAAACAAATGTAGATAACTCACTTATTCGTGAGCCACTACTCCTCCTGGGTTGCATTACCATCATGTTGAAACACTCTTTTTTACCATACTCTCGTGTGAAACTGTCACAGGTAATCCAAAGCTCAAATTTCACTAAGTGGGTAAGTGAAAATGATTTCTAAAAATAGTAATTTTGAGATATATATCATGTTTTAACATTGTTTTGAGTGTGTGTGCTTTACTGCAAAGTGGGAGTCTTTGGTGTAGATATATTTATCCTCCCTTTAGATATGGTAAATCCTCTTGTCATTTTGATTTTAATGTTTTGTTGATTATACATTATATCTACACTTGATTCCCATTTTATTCTTATAGGTAGCGGGAAGCTTGGATTGGTGTAACTTCAACATATGGGTGTGTCAGGCATAATCTCTAACTTTCTCATTTGGGAGTGCAATTCTTGGACTTTATGTTTTATACCTCTTCATGACTAAAACACTTATCGACAAGGAAATATGTACGCACCCAAATTTTCATGGTGTTACATTGTCGGAACAGTTCAAATCCCCAATGATGATAAAATATCGATTCCAATGATATCCAAGTCTAATTTATTGCTTGCAACATGTTATTATAGCTTTGTTTACCTTACTTGTCTTTTTCCAACTTTTCCCACTTTCCTTAGTTATTTTGAACCCTTTTTCCTAGCATTTTGGCCTTTCGTTACAAAACTACACCGGTGGTTGTATAATCACTACGAAGTTGTGCAACCATCAGGTCTTCCTTAAGTGGTGGTTACTCATCTACCACGGCGGTTGCAGTAAGCACCCGATGTGTACTGGGTGGTTCTATGTGCATTTAATCGAGACTTTTCCAAAGATATTGTAAACATGTGTTTCTTTCTTCTAACTAACTTTTCTCACATGTTTCTTGACCACATCGATTGTTTTTGAGCTTGTTAGATGTGTATAGACTTCTTCTTCCCTACTTACTATTATTAGTAAGTTAATTGCCCCTCCTTGTGGTGATCTAGAACTTTTTGGTTGTCAAGTGTATTGGACCATTTCCCTACTAACTTTCTATAAAAAAACAAGCTTTTTCTGAAGCAATCTTTGGAATATTTTGATTTGTAACTACACTATTATGTTTCCAAAATCCTGTAAAGAAGTACACAAGAAAATACAATGCATTTTCCTTGTTATTTTGTTACTTTCCTTACTACCATACTTCCAAAAAACCAGCTAGCTCTAGTACTTCTTCATTTTCTTATGAACACTTCCAAGACAGCTCCCTAGACACATTTTGATATCTCATTAGAAAATAATCTTAGGGGTAAAAAAGCATATCCAACATTGGAATTGTCTCTACACCGCATTTCAAAGTCGGAGGTGTTATTACATTCCTAAAATCTTTCTTTATTTAGATAGATTTCAATTCATAGTCTATTATAATAGATTTTTTTTAGGAAGTAGAATTTACAATAGTTTCCATTTGTTAGTAAGAAGCTTCCATTGAGGATTTCTTCTCAACTCATCCCTGTGGATTTATCTTGGAATAATTTGGAGGAATTTCTTGTGCATAAATTTTGTTAATTCTTCACAATCAATTTACCTGTAGATTTCATTGCATTCATTATTTAGATCTCATTAGCACATGAGCAAAGCTTATGTTGAAAGCTTCCTCCTTCTGTCCATGTGAGTTTTCACCGGAAGTTAGTTTGAATAAGCTTTCATGTATGTGTGTTATTTTGAAGAAGCTTTTTCTCTGTGTGTTAGTTTTCATTTATTTACACCTAGAAAGCTTCTATAAATCTTGTTGTTCTTCCTGGGAAAGCTTCGGGGAAGAAATTACTTCTGAGAATCTTTTCAATCTTCCCATTATTCTAGGTAAAACTATAGAAAGTAATATCCACATTTACAAATTATGAAAATCTTCTATGTGAATTAGATTAGAATAATTCCATTCTGCAATGGCAAAATAGCCACATCTTGCTATTTCATTGTTTAGTTTATTTTAGTTTAGAGTAGAAGTAATTTCCATTTTATTAGAAGAAGTTGTATTGTCTGGGTAGATTTATTTTATTTTATTCTTGAAAACCAAAAAACCCAAAAACATTAGATTAAATTAGTAATTTTCTTTTATTCGTCTTATCTCCTTTCTTTTAAATCATTGAAAATATAAAAACAAGTAAATTAGATTTATTTCATCATTTCAATTAATTAGTTTCATTTTGCTTAGTTAATTAGTTGCATGTAGATTTAATTAGATCAAAGGAGGGTAATCAATTTGGTTTGATTTAAATATTTTTACATTCCTTTGTTAATTTAGGAACATGGAATTAATTAAGCAGAAATTAACATAGCTCCATATGATTCCTTAGTTGATCTAGGTTACCCAAGCATCGACCTTGCACTGTTGTGAATTATTTTTGTATTTGTTTATTCCCTTAGGTTGATTTTTCACATTTCCACATGACCATCCAAGGCCATAGGAAACCCCGAAAAATAGTGTATGATCCAAGAGTACCATAATTGTAGTCATTTTTATCCCTATCACAAAATAAAGGAACCTCATGCACACCGATCTATCACCCAAGAGAAGCTAGGCACTCACCCGAGGAACGCATGGGTGCGAGTCTCTCTTTTATGTGAGTTTAGTGGGAAACATAATCTATGATTTGTGTTTAATATATTTCAAAAGTATTTAAGACATACAAGAACCATAGAGCTCGAACAACCTCTAGATCCTTGTAGATATTCTAGACTAATAGATTATATAACTTGTACCATAATAGAAATAAGTATATAAGAATCCATACTTAGCATAAAATGAAAGAGAACCAATGAAAAATATGTATGCATCAGAATCATTGATGTTCATATATATATAAACTAGTAACCTCATTACATCCATGGAACCATTTACGAGAATGTCACGAGAAGCAGGACCAGCAGTCATGCATTACAACCTGGACTAATGTAGCTAAGTTAGCAAAAAAATTACAGTTCCCTTTCCCAATACATTCTTTCCCAAAGGCAATTACCCACTAACAGAGTTCTTGTGGTATTTTTGCAGAGCTCCGCCAACTCTCTAAGTCTCTTCTCCTCTCTCTTTTTACTTTATAGGTGCTTGTATTTATAGCCTTTCTGGACTGCCAACTCATCCTCCAACGACCCTCAGATCTAATGCCAAGTGTCTGAAAGTGGTCCTCCATGTGAGCATGATCCTCTAGGCCTAAGCTTTCCACTTTATATCATGATGTGCTTCTAGAAGCTTCTACCGCAGCATGCTCCTTCCTAGGCCAACCTATTGCCAAGTTGGCACCTTATCCACGTGCAATCGGGTCATGCTTTTCACATGTTCTACCCCGAACATCCAATTTGACTAAGTCCCAAACCCTTGGTTCTATCTGCACGTCACGGGCACCATGGGCTTCCTTAAACCCTACCTTGCACGATTTGTCCTTGCATGCTTTTCCTTAACTAGGACCTTATGCACCTATGCACCTTTTTTACTTAGTCAATATTCTAGGGCCCAACAATAACCGAACACAATTACACATTTGACAAACATTGATCGGGGCCTTAGGCATCTTATATTCCAAATGATCCCGGTTTCTTTCAACATTATCTCATAGTTGATAGCCTTGAATGATGAAGCGAGATAAATCTAAAAAAATTGTACAATCATCTTGGTCAAGATTAGATTCCACAACCAAAATATTTTTCCTTCCCAAACGTCTATTCTCACACCTTCATGACCTTTTCTATAGATTTTTACTCAGCAGACACAAGATAATTCCCATGTATCCCACAACCCATTCAAGGAATATTTCTTGATTCTGATAATTATCAAAACCTTCAAGCAACCACTATCCTTGACCATTCCATATCACCTAAAGAGGTCATATAATCGTTCATTTTCTTATATGAGCACATTCCCGTAGTTCCCGTACAAGACATTTTTTTACCTTTATCTACCTTATAGCCATTTTCAATTATTTTCACATATTCTACCTATTCATACTATTTATCCATCCCATAGCCATCTTTCCATCTCATATTGGTTGTCCGGAATGACCTCGAGAGGTCGAGTGTGTCCTAAATTCACGTGTTGATTCTTAGACGTGCAGTTATCAATAAGGTTTTTCCACTTTTTCTATAAATATGAGTAGTTCCATGTGATCTATATAGAATATAAAGGAATTTTTGAGCAAGTATTGTCGAAACTTGTGTAGTGCGTGAATCATGGACAATGCTTCACGCTCTATAGTTATATAATTCTATTCAACTAGGGTCAACTTATTTCTCATGAAACACATAGGATGATCAACAATACCTTCACCAAGATGTGTTAACATTTTTCCAATGGCCATGCCAGAGGAATCAACATGTTCATGAAACCGTTTATCCCAAGAAGGAAAGCGCGAGAATGGTCGTATAAGTAAGTCTTTCTTTCAACGTCTCAAATGTTAGATTTTGTGCCTCATTCCAATGGATTTTTCCTTTATTTGTCAACAATTCTTCTAGGGTCACGAAAATCTTAGCATATCCCTTAATGAACTTCTTTTAGTAACATGTATTTCCTAATAACCCATGCACCTCGCTCACGATTGGTTTTCTCCTCCAAATCCAATGTAATGCAATTTTAGCAGGATCTACCAACAAGCCTTCTTTGCATATAATGTGTCCCAAAAAAGTTTCCAAAGGGTGTAGCAAAGATACGCTTCTTAATATTAAGAGAGATGCTCAATTTCTTGCACCTCTCAAACATCACTCATAAATTTTCATAGTGATCTTTTTCCATCCCATATACAGTCCAATCATCCGAGTAAACCTATAGAAACTTGTGTATAAAGTCCTCAAATTGGTTTATAAAAATGCGTGAAAATACTCCATGTGCATTCTTCAACCCAAAGGGAATAACTGTGTATTCAAAACTTCCCCACTCAATGGTGAAATTTGTATTCTCCTTGTCTTATTTAGTAATCTGTACCAAATTATAACAAGAAAATCCACCAGTGAAAGAGTATATCTCACATCTTGCAACGCCTTCCAAGATCTCCTCACTAAAAGGTGTGATAAAAGGGTCTATGACACAAGTAACATTCAAATCCATGTATTCCACATAGATCATCACCATGGGGCTAACCCACTTTGACTCCTCAATGGGCTCAATGATTCTAGATTTCAACATCTTATCAATCTCTTCCTTGACTTTGACGCATAGATTAGGATTCATCTTGTAAGGCCTCTTCCTAACCGGGTACACACCTTCCTTTAACTTGATCCTCATCTCACCCAAAGAGTGATGCACTCCCTTCAACTCATGATATCCTCACGAAAATAAGTCCTGGAATTCAAATGGTAGCGCAATAATATTTGACACCTCTTTTTCAGGCCAATAGTCACCAATAATGGCCTCCTTTGGTTTTGTATATCATCCCATGTCAACTTCTTCATTTTCATAGGCTCATGATAAGCACATGCCTTCTCATTAGAACTATCTAAGACCTCGTACGTACCTATAGTGTGATCAACATCCATATTCTCTACTTCTTCATCATCAATCATGTAAACCATCTTACCCTCCTCCCTTTTAGCCAGAACACGCCCAAGTTGTTCCTCATCTATCTCTTCTTCTTCAAAGCGTGCCTCGAAATATAACTCTCCAAACATATATAGCAGGATTTCCTCATCCTTTGCACTATCCTCGATCGTAAGAAAAACTTCACAATACGTAATTATTCATGTTGGTACCCAAATTAGTTCTCCCTTTGAATCCAAGCAACATTAACAGGCTTAGCAAGATGCTTAGAGACAGATAGATCAGAATTTTAGTTGTTTTTATCCTAGGAGGGTTCTAACTAGCTCTTTCTCACTTGATCTTGGATAAATTATATAGCATCATGCTAAGGGTTTGACCTACCCTACTACTCCGGTTATTCCTTTAACTAGGGTGATAGGACATGTTTTATAACCTATATTTGCAAGGGAAATGAATGGATCAAAAATATTTAACTCTCCCTTTTAGGTCATTTGAAAAATAACCTT
Source organism: Taxus wallichiana var. yunnanensis (assembly GCA_018340775.1). NCBI lineage: Eukaryota > Viridiplantae > Streptophyta > Pinopsida > Cupressales > Taxaceae > Taxus > Taxus wallichiana. Next base: position 266,626,396 of record CM031236.1, read on the forward strand.
AAGAAGACATGGTCAATGCAACATAATCTAACTCTCACGAGTTTTCACCCTAGAAAGTGCATATGCCTCCTAGACAAGGTTCAGGTTACTAAAGACAACAATAAAACCCACTTGATTTTACATACTTTTTTTAAATTCTAGCACAATGGGTAGTTTCTTGTAGGATTTATCGGTTTTGGATGTAATTTTTTGGGGAATTAAGTAGGATAAAGTTGATTATACCAAATTTCTGGAAATTTTAACAAAGGCTAGAAAATCTACCAAATAAGATGATGAAAACACTTCAAATAACCAACAATGAACCTTCAACTAGAAGATGTGCACCCATGGAATCCCAAAGATACACGGTTTCACACATTATTTGAGAATTTAAACATAAAAATCATGTCAAAGACTCAATTAAACATAAATAATCCCAGATATATCATGCCTAAGATACACTCATAGACTAACAAACAACCTATATCAACAAAATGGAAGTAAAGTGAATTTAAAACTATTTATTGCACAATGAAATGAAAGCTCTTCTCACAACACAATTATAATTACCACAATACTACCAGAAGAATAATATTTTGTGTGGTTTAGAGGAATTCCTAACATAAGATTGCAACAGGAACATGAATAGCTACTTGAAACATCTCAACTTTAAAGTAGACACAAAAATGCTCATGATTAACATATTTTTAGACAAGTTTTTGGAAAAATAGTTTCTCTTAGTTTTCATCTTTCTCTAAACAATTTCAGAGAATTTTTACTCGCCTCCCGATATGATAACATGCCTCTCATATCTATACAACTTATTTTCTCATTCCTTGAGTTTTTCCCCAAAATATAAAATTTTCCACCGATATTCCAAAGGAATACTTTTTTATTCTTTTGTTGGGGTATCTTATCCTTTTTGTGCCAAGTGGAGAAATGTGTTGTAAATATTTCCAGGTATGTATGTTATTCTTATGTGGTGAATAAAATGCTTACATCATTTACCCTAACATCATCAATTTTGGCTTCTTTTGGGTTGGTTTGGAAATTCCTTTCCATAACTCTTAGGTGCCCCCAAAATGGCTTGATGTGACTAATAATCATTCTTACTTTTCACATATTCCTCGGGATACACACACTCTTTTCTATGTTGCTCGAATTGGACGTTTTCCACATATTTTGTGTCATGTCAAGCTTATTATCATCCCTTTGCAAGATATTATTTTTCTTCATATTTTCTCGTTCAATGGAAATGATTTTTTCCAGATTCAGCTCGTATGTATAGTTATTTATATAAACCTATCTCTTCTACCTCTCCTTTAAAACATATTGTTTCTTTTCCTTTGAACGTGATATACTTTTTTAGACTTATTTTTGATACAATGGAAAGGGTAGTGGTAGCGAGATAGCCTAAAAGAAATATCTTTGGAGGACTTTAATCATATTTTTGACTTGTCAAGCCCAGGGCGAAGTGTTTTTCAGAGCTTATTTTGAGATATCTCGACCCGGGGGACAGCAAAGGGCCTTTGACACAACATATGGTTCAATTTTCTCTCATACTAAGGTTAATCAATATTAATCCTATTTTTCAGCATTTGAATCTATGTATTATCACCTCTTTCAATGGGAGAATAAGAAAAAGATAGAGGTGTTAAAAATATTTTGGATCGAGAGAATTCCTACCGTGTAGCAGGGCAACTAAATATGAATGTCCTTTCTTATGTGATGAAATATTTGTTCAAAAAGAGATTCCTTCTGAGTCTTATGTGCTCTGTTTTAATACTTCAATTGATGTTGTGTCTTTCATTTCTTTTAAGATGGGTGAATTAGAGCAACATATTTCTTCTTTGGAAAAACGTCCAACATGACCTATGTCATCTCAACCATCTATAATACCACCACTATCAACAAGAAAGGAAAGGAGGGAATATATTTCTCAGTCCCCTATTATCATTTTAGATGAAGAGGAATTAAGGCCTTCATTTCCTTAGTGTCCCAGGGCATCAACTTCTAAAGGCAATTCTATTTTATAGCCCTCAATCCATTCAGAAAAAAATTCTTTGATAGAGCAAAAGTTGTAAGGACCTTGGCTTGTTCCCCTCCCAAGGAACATCCACCTTTCACAAGAAGGCACAAAGGTCAGTCCAACTCCAAATATTTTTTCCCATTGGATCCAAGACCCATAGTTCCTTCTCTTCCAGCTAATCCAATTTCTCATGCTCAACCAAATTCTACTCCTTATAAGGTGAAAGGAAAGCAACATTTCTGGTGGTGGTTATATCTCTTGGATTGGGTATCATCCCTTCAGAAGAAGATAGAATTGGGGAGGATTTTTATGGTCCTATAATGGACATGAACATTTTAAGGGACATGGGCATGCCTCATAATTTGGCTAGAGCATTCATATTTTTTCAATCAGCTCAGGGTTTAGGGGAGTTTATACTAAGAAAGAACATGTTATTGAGCAAAATAGCCTCTTTTGGAGAAGATCTTAAGGTGGGAGTAAAGAATGATTGAATATTTTTCTTCTCCTGATGCCCTTTTTATGTAATATTTTGAAAAATGTATGTGCTTTTCATGGGTAGGGGCCCCTATAGATCCTCATTTTGTCTTTTTCCACAATACAAAAGATAACACAACATTTACATTAGTTCATATGCTTCATAATGGATTTGAAATATTATCCAAGCAATATAAAAAAATCTAATGCATTGTATCAAATTACATTCATGTGTGAAAATAAAAACTTCAAAGTAATATTCAATTCTTATGAAACAAGAGTAGTAATTGAAAAGTGATGAAAATAAAGTTCAAAGAAAACAAGCCTAGGTTTGTTCCTTGGTCTTCATGTCTACATCTTTATTTTCATCACCTTCTTCTTCCTTTGGTTTTCTTTCTATATATGTGTCATATTTCTGGAACAACTCTTTTATCTCATCCTCATCTAGCCATGTGTGATATTGGAATATGAGGGACTTCTTGCTTAGTGCATTCACACATTGATCCATCCTCTGTTTATACTCCCATGGTCTTGCTTTTAATTCTGAAATCTTGGTTTCCATCCTCATCAATGTCTTGATGACTTCATAGGAGAAGTTTTATTTTTGGATGTTTTTCTCAAAGGAACCAAATAAGAAGTCATTTTTCAGATCACCATAACTCTTTTTGAACTTGTCAAATACCATGTCCTCCAATTTCAAATCAATGGTGTCTATAGTCTTATCCACCCATTTCTTTTTTGTCTCCATTTTCTCCTTGATCTCCTTCAAAACCTCAATCTTGATTGTAGCCAATTCTTCAATAGCATACTGAGTTCCCATATTCTCAAGTGATACAATTCCTTCCCTTTCAACCAAATCTTCATCAAGCTAAGTAATATGGTTCAATTTGGGAGAATTCCTTCAAAATAGAACAACTCATTATCACATTGTTCAATTAACTCATCAATTTCATTGAGTTTGTTTTTGAGCTCTTCATATTTTGTTATGGATTTTCCAATGGCTTCTTTTCCCTTTTCAATTACCTTTTCTACCCAAGTTTCAATAGCTTGAACCTTCTTAACAACTTTTTCAACATGTTCTATAACTTTAGGAGTAGTTATGGATATTTCTTCTTGGCTCACACTAGATTGGTCAACTAATTGTTGTAGGCATGAAGCCAATGATTTAACTCATTTTTTTAGCTGTCTCTTTTTTATATTATCCTCATCCACTTTGTGTAACAATTCACCGAATGCTTCAGAAACTCCTTGCTTCAACACATCTCTTGAAGGTTTTCTTAGAGGAATGAATTAAACAATATAATCCTTACTTATTATATCACTCCTTCAATTTCCCTTATGCTGGGATTGCTACCTCCAAATTCTTGGATCCAAATGGATTAGTATGATTCTTTGTGATGCCCCTAGTCTTCTTAGGAGTCTTGGCAGGTATTTGGAAAGATAATGATATAAGTTCTATAGCCTTCACATGCACCACTTCTTCTTCTTCTTCTTCTTCATCATCATCTTCCGAAATCAATTCTCCTATCCAAAGCATTTACTAAGAGCAATTCCCACCTTTGTCTCTTGCAATGTTCGTTGAGGTTTTTCAGGGACAACCACCAATTTTTAGACATTTATTGAACTTTTTTCCCTAATGAAAACTTACATTGCATTTTTTCCACTTCCAATGTTGATTTCTTAGGTTCATCTTGTGTTGGCACCTCCCCACTTGCTTCTTTCCTTGATCCTAAACTTGGGGTTGACCAAATTTCTTCTTATTCATATCAACATTTGGAACATGTTCTCTATTTGTCTCCTCAAATGATGTAGTCATAACTTCTACATTTTCCTTGGGAACCTCTTGGGTTGGTGTTGTTCCCTTAGGTAATTATTTTTCTTTTGCAGTTTCTACTTCCTTTAGAGGTTGTTTTTTGGTGGAGATATCTTCATAAAATGGTATAACAATTTCCTTTCATTATCTTGATACTTACTTTTGTGGCACTATGTGTTGGCTCTCAGTAACTGATCCATCTTAGCATATTTTGTAAAAGTAAATTTGTTAGAGAATCATATCGTTTCTACTTTTTCAAAAAAATAGGTTGTGGAGATATATTTGGACACTCCACATTAGATAATGAGCATCATATGATCTTTATGATGTGTGAAATATTCTTTAAGTTACTCCTAAACTTCATGGAGCATTGAATGCTACGTAAACCATACCAAAGATCAAATATGACATTCTTCTACATCTCCCTAGGGGAATCAATTTGGCTGGATTATGTATCCACCATGTATTTAATTTTTCATTTCTACACCACCCATTTGGCTAAGGCCATTCATTATAACACTTATAATTGTTCCCAATTAAACAGTGGGTTTCCTAAAAATACCCATCTGAAATACCTTGTGATGTTCATATCCTCGTAGAAGGAAGTTTATAAACATTTTTATGCATTTTCTTTAGTTTTTCTTGTTTCTACTATATGAATTAAATCCCATTTTTAATCAATTAACACATCTTTCAATCATTTCTTATACTTAATGTTCACTTCCTACAAGTCAAATGGCGTTGTGCCCCTCTTTTCTCTACAATAATTTTCCTCGGATTCTTACACCTATTTATGTCTTGATTGATTGAATTTTGATCTGAGTATGAGTATGGCTTCTTAGATTTTTCTTCACCAACCAAAAGGGGGTATCTAACATGCCATTAGATTCCATTCTTTGTTTTCCTTGCCCTTATCACTTTTGGACTTTTTGTAACCATGATTTGATTAGTGTTGATCTTTTCCAAGAAAAATGGGTTATCTACCATGTCATTAAATTCATTTCTCTTTCTTCCCTACCCTTCTCACTTTTGTACTTTTTGTACTCTATGTTCCACCCTTAATTTTGATGTCTATGTGTATTGCTTTCATTTGGATGAAGTAAATCCCATTTTTATCAATCAACACATGTTTCAATCATTTATTATACTTAATGTTCACTTCCTACACATCCATTATGTGCCTCTTTTATCTACAATAATTTTCTTCATACTCTTGCACATGTTCATGTCTTGATTGATTGAATGTTGATCTAAGTATGAGTATGGATTCTTGGATTTGTCTTCACAAACCAAAAGGGGGTATCTACAATGCCATTATATTCATTTCTATTTCTTCCATATCCTTCTCACTTTTACACTTTTTTGTAACCATGATTAGATTAAAATTAATCAAGGAATAAAGTTTGTAATTAGTTTATTTTTATAATTATTTGTGATTATAGGTGATGCTCATTGCAGAATATCTCTCACAAGAAAAAATTTCATGCATAATGAATGAATGACCCATCAACCTCTAGTGCACCCATGATAAACTATCTAAGGTTGAATGCCCATTTTTTCCTAGTGCACAACATGTACGTAATAGTAATAGAACTAACTAGAAAATTAGTAAATGTCCTTAAAAACATACACTACCAGCCACCTTGAGATATCCCCAACAAAACCTTATCGCCAATAAGACCTATTGAAAAGTAAACTTGAGGATATCTCTACATCTACAATTGCATTATCCATGCATGTACCCTTCTTTCAAGAGATGCATATCCCTACCCATTTACATGAATCCTTGTCTATGTTTCCCATGTTTGTGCATGCCCCTTTTTCCTTCACAACAAAGATTATAGTTTTCACTAAGGGAGAGAGAGAGAGAGAGAGAGAGAGAGAGAGAGAGAGAGATGTGTGTGTGTGTGTGTCACTCATAGATATCAAAAGTTGGTTCTCATAATTTTTAACCTATAGGATAGGCTTCAAAAATTTATTAGGATTGGAAATGAGGAGTGTATAATAAGGTTTCAATAGGTGAAATCACTCGTTTTATGCCATTCATATTGAACACACTTTCAAGAACCTCGATTTCAATATTTTAGGTAGCTTTGATGGTGTTAGAAGAATAATATTTTTCTTTTCATTTTTAAGTGAGATTTAGCACTAAAGCCTTGAAATTTACATCTAAATGACCCCACTTAGCATGCCACCAAGAAAATATATTCTTATTAAACCATGGAGGAGAAGGAAGAGAAGAATCCCAATCCATTTCATATGGCCTAGGTAGATGTTGCCAAAAATCTTGCATGAAAAATGGTTGATGGTTATCCACTTGGGAAGAAGAGGGACAATTACCTCCATTAGATCTAGGAGGTTTGAGTCAACATTTTGAATGGTTGTTTGTAAATTATTGCTAGGATTAGGAATTTATAAGACTCCATTATCTATAGCATTGTGATTTTAAGGTTTCATAAGGACATGAAGTTAATTTTTCTTAATATTGAGGTTTATTTTGAGATTATTTTAGTTGAGTATTTTAAAAGTGTGCATAAGATAATTGTGCCTCTCAGCTTACTTGATTGCATCCTTCAAGAAATGGGAGAAAATTACCTAACATTATATTCAAGGTGAGGTTCTAAAGAACTGAAGAATATGTTATGAAGGGTGTCACTAGTGAAATAATGTTATGTTCTAGTGTTCACGCTTTTCCATCATTTTATGAAGGACTAGACATTTTCATTCTCACCTTGTTTATAAATGATGAAGATGTTTAAGTTATTTTTCAGGGATTTCTTGAGAATGGAATTATTTGAGTAAAAGATAAACTAATCCCTTGAGTTTGAATATTGAGTTATAAGGGTGGAAATGGTACAAGTATAAGGCATCACTCGTAAGGGTCTTAGTTAAGACCTTGGAAGTTGCAAAAGAATTACCTTTGATCTATCTTTGTATACATTTCCAAAGGATTTAATGTGAATTAAACGGTGGGTTGAACCATCATAAGTGTTTGATGGGTTGATACTCCAATATCTATAGCATTTATGTAAGGATCCAAGAGTTCTCTCAAAATAGATTGAAGCGCCTTATTGGTTATAGGAGGTTATATGATTGGATTTCCATTATGATCAACTAGAGAAGGTGGGGGAGGACACTAATTTGGCATACTCCCATGAAGTTTTTGAAGTCTAGTATTGTGATTAAGATTCACGTTTGTTCGAAGAAATTGATTATTGGAACTAGCTTCTTGAAAACTCATTTGGTTGATAAGTTTCAAGATAAGCTGAGTAGGATCATTGGAAGAAGAATTTTATTATGATTAGATTATAATTTTGATGTGCATTAGTGTTAGCACCTACTAAACTTGAAGTATCGTATTAGAATATTTTCCCCAAGAGACAATGTAAGCCTCTATGTCAATCGTGATGGCTTCGGGAGATTCGAACACTAAGTTGGGGTAATCTTAGATTAATTCTTATGTGGCATAAGTATAGACATATATGGTATTTTCTTCTTCTTTCTCTTTTTTAGGCTATAGTTCTAGGATCCCATTGTCAGTAATAGATTGAATTACCCTTCTATTATTTTTTTGATTTTTGGGTTATTTATTTACCATTGGTATCATCCATATTGTAATAATAATATAATGGAGTAGGATTAAATGAGGATTCCATGTCTTGGTAATAATCGTTATATCAATAATTATAGATATGATCCATGTTGGAGTGATTTAGGGAATAGTAGAAAGGATTTAGAAAATATTTTGAAAATGATAGAAAACGTGAATAAGACTCAAATCAAAATATATTTTAAGATTCATTTCAGGTTCACCAAAGTGTATGTAAATAAAGGGTGTCTCAATAACAATTCGCTTCATCTCATTATAATGGGGGTTTTCTAGACTAGGATAAAAAAGAGGGTCAAAACAAATATGGACACCTTAGATTGTAAGTTTATGTAAACGTGGAACTAGGAAGATATTAATCCACATTGTATATGATATATAGGGTTCCAAAGACTATGCCTATAATAAGGTAGTGGCGTCTAACTGGCACCCAATTGTAAATGGTGATAACTACATTGTGAATATTATAGTAATCATGGTAGTAATGAGATAAGTTCTAAGAGGTTTCTAGGAAATAGTCACAAGGATTACAAAGGGCTATAAGATATTACAAAGCAATATCAAGGGTTGTATAAGGTTGTGAACATAAGGACCGATAAATAAATAATCTAATAGAATAGAGATATATTACCCTATCCCAATATATAAATGACCACATCCACAACATCCAAATCTGAAATAAAATAAAAGACAAGAGAGGTTAGAGACACTTACATACATGAAGGCACCATTGGCACATTAACTTCCCCCAAAGTGTTAGTAGTACCATATGATTGAGAGTTAATAGGGGTGACCACAAATGAATAAGCGAGAATACCTAGGAACACATTTGATTGAAGACTTCAATTGTTAGGAAATATAATATTTACATTGGGTAAATTAATTGAGTTGTAATAACAACTCATATTACGAGTTGTTTATGATATTATTGTTTAGAGTGTGTATTGTTACGTGAGTAACAATAACACTATTCTACAAGTATGTTGAGAGTTGTATTAACAACTCATCAATAATAGCTAGAGAAGTTATAGGAGGTTTCCTAGATAATAGGAAAATGTACTCCTATATATATTTTTAATATCCCGGATGATTTATAATGCAATGTGGTTTTAATATATTGTGTGAAGAATATTATTATGTGAAGTTTATTGTGCAAATCTGGATCTGCACTTACATCAATGGCTCTAAATGCTTGATAGACCATGGAAAGTGTAACTACTATGCTTGTAGGTCCTAATTATCTGATTCTCTAAGTGTGGAATCCAAAGAAGAGAAATATGACCAAATTCAAGACCTTTGAATATTTTAGGGTAGATTGGAAAGAAATAATAAACTAAATGTGTGATGGATGAGATATTGACTCAATACTCAACTACCTAGTATAACTAACCTAAATATAGCATTAATATTTCATGCTAGTTGATGACATCAACCATGGTCGATGTTGTCAATTGTGAAAAACCACTAACCTCATGGCATCAACTATGGTCAATGAAATTGGCAAAGGAAATCCACTCAACAAACGGTATTAACCATGGTTGATGTCGCCAAGAGGAAATGCGGGAATAGAAAGATCGGAAAGTATGCCAAGAGGTATTTCCAGAGATAAATATTATTTTTAAGGGATAAAATAATGAATATGTGAGTTTGTTGCAATTTTTGTGAAGGTGAACACAAGGAGATAACACGGTGATATCACGGGAGAATGTAAAAGATGACTACGAGGGATGAAAGAGACAATTGTAAAGGGTACAATATTATATAATGTATTCAAACTACACATCAAATATATCTTATAAGTATCATTTTTACCAGCTCAATAAAACCCAAAGGATGTGTGTGACCATTTCTAGTTACTCACCACTTCTGGAAGTATCTTTTAAGACACCTCTCTAGGGAAGTTGATGCACTAATGATTCCTATGAAGAAAAAAATCAATTTAGTGCAAAAAAAATGGTGTATACAATAGCTTTTTACCAAATACTCATATACATCAAGAAGAGATATGTTCTTATGGATATGAATGGAATCATATTATTCCTTGTATGTTAGAATATTCCAAGCATTTACATTTTTTTCCTATAGGTTTTGGTAAATATTAAAGGTCGTCCATCTTTACTTTCTTAGATAAATTCGAAAGAGCTCTTGAGAATTTAATTTTCTAAATAAAGGGTGAAGTAATTATTCCAGCTAACTCTATGTTTATAGGTAGAATGGGATATGGAGATGCATAGTCACCTTGTTGTGTTATATAGTCTTTTTACATATTAATGGGTGTTATATTCAAGGTAGATATAATAATATTTATGGATGGTGATGGATTGAGTTTGTGTTCCTCCCTTTTGTCTTTAACTTATTGTTGATTTTTTATTGGGATGGGGCAATTAGAGGGTTGAAAATCCTAGTCTATATGATAATGAGAATGTATAATGTAATGAATCTTCTTCTTTAAAAATTAGATTTGATTTTTCGTTCATTTGTCAAAAGAAAAGAGTGTTTGAGTTATTTAACAAAAGAAGTAAACTAAGGGAGGTCCTTGAAATTTATTATTTTTGTGAATGTTATGTAGCCATATGCCACAAAATTGGGCCTTATTACAAATAATTTAGAGTCCCTCATGTGCAACAAGAGTGAAATTCATCTTTATCATTAGTTTTTATTATATATTGTATTTGTAAAAATATTTAATTTGGTAGAAATTTTATTTGTAAGGTGAGAATTTGTTTATTAGTATAAATTGAAATATTTTATTTTATTTCAATGATTATTGAATGTTAATTGAACTACATATACTAACTATGATTAGTTATTGGTTATAAGGAAAAACTACATCAACTTCCGTTAGCTATAAGGTAATTTTGATCACGTAAACATTAAGCCTACTTTTGGATGATTTCATGTCCATGTTAGATGCTAAATTTTGAATGAATTAGAAAAAAAAAACAATATTTTTTTCTTATACTATGAAACCATTATCTAGTGCAACATAAAAATATAATAAGAAACACTTTAAAATGTCTCGAGTATTTAAGAGTGTCATTGAAACATTCCATGAATTATAAGCATATTCAAAAAAGAAATGTGAGATATGTAATATAGAAGAATGCTAAAATTAACAATTAAAGTTAATAGTATTTCTGTCTTCTTTACTATCTTTCAACAAAGATTTTTTATTAGATAGGGTAAAAATAGGGATCAACTCCCAGAGGCCAATACAAGAAAGATTACATCGTGAGAGCACATTGAAAGAAAAAAAAAAGAGAACAAGACCAAAATATTTAAATGGGCTTAACTCAAAAACAAAAAGTTATAGAAACTCAACCAAGTGAAAGAAACGGAAACTAAATAGCTAAACCAAAAAATAGAGGCAGTTCTCCAAAAAACCTCCAAAAGTTCTATAACAACACCATTAATTTTTATTTTGATTTTTGGAGGGTTTGGCCTCCATGATCTTAGTCTCCTTGTTGTGCTCAAGCTACATCTTCTGGGGTGGCTCCTTCTCTTCTTTTACCACATCATTCTCCTCTATCTCATCCTCATCCTCCTCTTCTTCATCGAGCCGTAGCTCTAGATTTTTTTCCTCTACTCCTCTTCAACCGCTTCCAAACAAACCCTCATATCCTGAATAAGATTATCCAGACCATTGATTTCCCCCTAATATTCTTTTGGGCCATGCATATTTGTTTGGTGGCTTCAATGTTGTCGATCATGCCATTCCTAACCATTGAATTCGTCTCCTCCATAACCTGTAACATAGTCTCTAAGTACTACACTTTTTTCTTCAAGACCTCGTATCTCAGCTCATCTTCTGAGATCATATTGCTTTTACCTTTCAATAACCCTACCGCTTGACTCACTTTGAGATAACCACATTCTTCCCCTCCTAAAATCATTATGTCTCAATTTTTCCTCAAGCACCTTTGTAAGACATTCAACCAGAGTAATGTCCTCCTCCTCCTCGATTTAGGGCATGGGTTTAGCCAACACAAGTTTACCATTTTGAAACAGAAGGAGAATGAGCCCCTCATGAATAGGGGTATCCACCTTACCCCTTTGAAAATATTTCACAGAGGTAGTCAAAGACATGAATAGAAAGAAGGGAATACTTAACATTTTCTTGTTCTGAACATATTCAAGAGAGACAAGTGATGGGTGTAGATCTTACGATACTTGCCTTCCAAATTTAAATACTTCATAATGTGAAGAAAAACATCCTTCCACACACCAGGGATGTAGGACTCGAGAAATGCCATTAGTGAAGTAATGCACCCTTTCCTTGCCAACGAAAAAGGTGTTAATTTCATGCTCATATGTTTATTCCTATCCTTGAAAATTTTGAGGCCATCCATGTCCATACCAGTAATTCGGGTAATGGCTTCCTCTAAAGTCTCAATTTCCATACCCCGATCGTCGCCTTACCATTATTCCACACCAACCCAAACTCCATGGTTAACGAAATATCCTGCCTTGTAGCTTTATGATATACTTTCTAAATCCCCCAACCCGAAGCATGTGCCACATAGAAGGGTTGTCCACAATATTGCCATGGCTAGATGGTTCCACCCTAACTCTATCTCCACCCATGGTCACTAGAATATTTTCCATAATCCCAACCAGATGGTTATTGTAAATTTTGGTGTTAAAATGACCTTTCTAAAGTGAAATAAATCCAAACATAGATGTGTGTGTTAGAATTATTAATTATGCTCTAAGACTTGTGTCCTCATAATAACAATTTTTTTGGATTTTTTTAGCATTAATGATACTCTTAGGAATTTATGAATATCCCTGGGCCTTATGGTTAGAGTGAAAATGGATTTCTTTGACTGATTTTTTCATTTTATGACTATTAGATGTCAATTTTTCTCTAAGAGATTACTATTTTGAATTCAATATTAATAAATACACAATCAATATACTTTGTCTCGCATAATAAAATATATATTCAATATTTATAAGCATTCTAATCAAATAAAGTAATTATTATTGTTTAAAAACAACACAAGTTCATGTTAGAGAAATCAAGGAAGGACAAACACTTCATAACATTAAGTTTCCATGTTTTCAAAACTCTTCTAATTAACAATTTTGTTTTCTGTTAGCATGTTACTCTTTAGTTTACTATTACCAAATCTAAAATATACTTCCACATATTATATGTTACCCCTTTTTTAAATATTTAAATGAACTTATATTATTTTTAATTAAAATATTTATATATAATTTAAATAAAAGTACTTATAACAAAGATTTTAGCTATGTTGAATGGTGTTCTTTCATAATGGCTATGGCCTAGTTACTATTGTATCTTTTTGTTGACCATCTAAAGTTCCAATGCCCACTAATATTATTTAGGGAAAAATAATCTGAGTTATGGAATATGGCCGATGTTTATTCTCTCGATAGAATGCACCATCCAGCATCTATACCCCCATGAATAATATGTATGTCCATGTATGGTCAGGTCCCATGGCCATATGTCACATCATAGGTGGTTTTTAAATATATATTTTTGACAATGAATAATTTCATTTGTCTAGTCATGCAAACAGTTGTAATACTAGGTATTGAAAAAGGAGATTCCGGGTTGAATCCTAGAAATCGTAGCTAAATTGTTGAGAAATAGGAGGTTGCAGGGTCAAATCCTAGAAAAAATAAATCTTGGGATGCACAACATGTATGCATGGAATGGGGACATGTGTTTAAATGGTAATAGGTGCATTCTATCAAGAGAATAGTTGCCTATTCTATAGCTCGATCATTTTTCCCCAAATAATATTTTTGGGCATTGCGCCTTTGGATGCTCAACAAAAGCTACAATAATAGCTAGAGTGCATCCATTATGAAATAAAACCTTTTTCGTAGCTAAAATCATAGGTGTGTAGAATTGTGTTGGTGGACACATTGAGAGGGGTGTATAAATCAACGGCCTATGATTCATTGTATGATGGGATAATCATCTACACAATCTCCATTATCTCTCGACACAATCGAAGAAATGAGCTACATACATGCCACCACTATGTGTATCCAATAGGCCACACTATGCGTATCCATGGTCCCTGCTTGATCTAGGTGTAGAAGAGTCACCGATTTCTCGCTACATTGTTCCTTGAGATGTTCTACAATAGTGTTAGTTTTTATTGTTATTTCTTGTGCACGAATCTTTTTCTGTAGAACAATTCAGTCATAGGTCCCCTTCCACCTTTCCATCTTCCCAGTCTTCTTTATTTCAATGTCTCTAATAATAATTTAACTCAAGATGTTCCCAATTTGTATAAAATAACTCCTCTAATTTGTTCCTTGGAAATAAAAAATTATGTTATGCAGAAGTCAGAGGAAATGGAGAATACACAATTTTTTTGGCATAAAATCAAATTCTCTCTGCCAACTCATACATTCATATATATTTTTAGGAAATTTTATTTGCTAGTTTTGTAATATCCTCTCAAAAAAACAATATGTTGAGTTTTACATTTTCATATGGGCCAAAATTTACAACTAATACATGTTTCATATATATTTTGTTTCAAGTTTTTTTGTCAACAAGACTTTTGACCAAAAATCCTCGAGAGAAAAATTATAGTTAGGTTCACAAAAAATCAAAATATGGAATGTGTGTCAAGTTTGGTATGTCTTTATCTTATATAAAAATTAAATATTGTGCTTTTGAAAACCTTAACACTTTGTAAATAAAAAATAAAATAAATAAATAGCAATAATCATTTTCCCCATATTTTTCAAATATTATTTTTTCTTTTCATTGTGTAAGGTTCATTTGTTTATGCCTTAGAATTCAAATACAAGTTAATGGAATTAATGAGTGACCCTACATATGGATAAAAATAGATGTAACGCGTTATTCTTAAATTGCAAATGTGAATGAAATCAGCAATATATATTGATGTAAGATATTTCCCACCATGTTATTTTACCTACAAAGTCTAATTAGCTTACCTAAGTTAATCATATGTTATCGGGGAATGTACTTCAAGTCATTTTCTAATTGTGAGTTGAGTTGGTTACCTTTTTAGGTGACCTAATTTATCACTATATAATGTAAACTCATGTGCATATTTTGGATAATGGGATTATGCATGAATAAATGAAGAGTTTTTTCTTCCCTCGAGTGTTTTTCGATGTCACTACTCCACACAAATTATTACTTTGTGCATTCGATCCAATTCACTCACAATCCTCAATTGTGTACCACTTCGACATGGTATCGTAGATGATCTAGAAACTAAAATGTATTGCCTCTATTATAAGATCTAGCATTCTAGTTCATTCAATGTTTTTTTTCATTGCTTTTTGTTTTCAAGGGTTAGGTGGAGTTTTTAGAAAATGTGTGCAAATATATTCCTTTGGAGTATCTACATGAAAGATGGATGGAGTCATTGAATTCAAAAGGTCCCAAAACCTTAGACTCAGTTGTGCACATGACTTAGTTTTGTGACAGTGATTTCAGCCTTTTTAGAGGTTTTTTTGAGGTTTTTCTTCAAATCTCCAAAAATTTGCACCTGATCTTGGGCATGAAAATAAAAAAAACAAATCTTAGTTTCTCAAAACATTTGGTGGGTATTCAATGTTTTTTTGTGGAAGATGAACAATTTTTTCAAGATCTAGTGTTTTCCTTGTATTTTTCACACTATATGTGTGTTTCAAGCTTTATAGGGTGTTTGGTAGGTCAAAACTCTTAGCCCAATGCATTTCAGATTATTGAATTTGTTCAACATGTCAAAAAGTATGACCTTATGTTTCATGTTTTTGATATTTTGGAACATCTCTGCATTTTTATACAAACTCGAATTTGCGGTCAAACCTCCAAACCCCAATCAACACCCCGTGTTTCAATTTTTGGGACTTCAAGAAATCTAACCATTTCAACATAACTCACAAACTATGGTTAAACACCCAACCCCCGATCAACAATCGGTGTTTTAGGTTTTTCAACCTATTTTTCAAGTGTTCGGTTCTCAAATCTACTTGAAACATATCGGTTCTACAATTTATTCAACACACTTTGGGTTATGCCACCTACTCACCATGTTTCGAGTTCTACCCTTGTCTAACATGCTTTGGGATCCGACCCTTGTTGAACATGTTTCTTATCCCTCACCTTTTTCATGTTTTGGAAGGTGTCGAGCAAGGTTATTACTTTAATGTAGTGTGTTGGGTTTCCATAGGTGTTTGACAAGCCAACTCGACGTGGTATTTCAGGTTTTGGAAGGTGTTCAAAGCAATAACCCTCACTAGTGTTTTTCAATTTTTTCAAGGTGCAAAGCAAGGTGGATGACATGAAGTAAGTGAAACTATTCATTGGAAAAAGATGATCATTTTGGAAGTTACATCAATCCCCGGTCACATCACAATGTAAAGTGACATCATCAAAAGGGATATGTAGCCTCCTTAGCCCTTAGCCCCTAGTCATATGGGAGTTAAGCCCTTGGTTGTGCCCTACCCAATGGGGATTAACTTTTCTTCATAAATTTTGGGAAACCTTTTGCAACCCAATTTTTTTCAAGTAAAGCGAGATTTGTTTTACAAGCAAGAAACTTAAAACTTCCATAGCTTTTTAGTGGATAGCTCCATTCTAGATGTCATTTTTTGAGAGTGAGAGTTTTTTCATGCTCTACACATTATTAATATTCTCATGCCTTATAATGTTTAACTTCTGTAGTTTCAAGGGGTTGCATATCCAAGTCTTTTCAACACACCTAGTTTAAAATATAATTGTTTTCTTTAATGGATCTCTCTCATGTTTTGTTTCTTACATCATTCAACTATAAAAAGTGGAAAGTCAAAATACAAATCCTCTTAAGGACTAAAGGCTTACACTCGATCATCATGGTTACGAAATGGAACTAACACCAGATGTAGAGAAGGTGTACAACAAAAGTGATTAAGCATATAATATATTGCTCCTGTTAATGTCTCCATACATTCTTTTTCATATTGAATCTGCAAATACTCCTAATGAAGTATGGACCACTTTAGAAGGACTCTTTGGGAAGCAGGACATAATGAGAGGTCACAAGTTAGAGAATGAGCTCATCAATTTGAGCCTAGGAAACTTTGACACGATACAAGACTTCTTCACCAAATTCAAATCACTCATGTTATAGTTGAAATTATGCAAAATAGACAAAATTAATGAACAATTAGTTCTTTCCATCCTTTCAAAATTTGTTTCCAACTACTTTTTATTTGGTTCTACCTTTCATGCCACCAATAGAACCATAGGAGCTACATGGACTATGTCATCCTTGGAAAATTTTGTTGATGACTCAACTCGGGAGCAAGACAAGATTATTTAAATGGGTGCATTGAATTCTCAGTAAACCACATACTCTACTTGTTAGATATAATACATAGAAGGATTAAACTAAAGAGAAGAAACATAATAACAAGGATCATGAGAATAAAAAGGATCAAAATGATCCCACCTCTAAATCAAACTTCAAACTTCCTCTTCCAGTGTTAAGTATATGAAAGAGAGGATCAAATGTGGGTATTGCACAGAAAACATGATGAAATAAAATGTATGAAGAAGAAAATTGACCACCTCAAGAGTATTCTTGAGAAGAACAACATAGGTGTATCTGATTCTATCAAACCATCTTCATCAACCCATGAATCCTCTAAGGAAAATGACCATGTAAAAGAGAGATAAAGAATCAAGAAAGGAGAAAATAAAGGGAGAGCCCTAGTTATAGTTGTACCACCAACTCCTACATGGGTAATTGATTCTAGTGCATCACATCATATGGCCTCTTCACACATGGAGTTCACTTCCTTGGATCCATGTGACATGTCCTCTATATGATTGGGTGACAACTCTTCTACATAGGTTTTGGGAGAGGGTTTGTTGAAGTGAGTGGAGGAACATTCAATAATGTTCTTAATATTCCCTCATTTTCAACTAATCTCCTATCAGTCTACTAGATTACTCACCTTGGTCAGGGACTTGCATGTTGAGTTCACTCCAGATTTAGTGTATGTCATATTGTTGCATAGTGACACTATCATTGCAGTGGATGTATTTGATCATCAGACTAAACTATATTCCTTCTTTCACTTTGTCCCTCCTTTATATTTTTCATCAAATTCACCTGCTGTACATGATGGAATTTTCAATCTGAGCACATGTATAATGATGAGGAATTTTTTTCTGGCATAGATGACTATATTAGTGATGGGTACCCACCTCCACCATCTCCTTGTCACCTTCCAAATGTTGAGTTATTTCTCGATCCACCTACTTCTAGACCCCTATTTACTTTTTTAGGAGCAAGCACCTTTATTTAAGACTCATCATACATCGAGTAGTCTAGTAGATAGTTGTAGGGATTTCCACATTCCTTATTTGATATTGCTTGAGATACATCATCCCTTCATGGGGCATTTGGATCTTCTTCTTTACATGAAGAGAATAGTTACTTGTATAGGAACCATACCTTGGCTGGAGATCCATTAGCCACTTGCGGACTTGTTCACTTTTATATGGTGATCGACTCTTCACCGCATCTAATTCTTATCCTTGTACCTCTAAAAAAATATATAAATGTTTTCTCGAAAATACTTGTGATATATAAAGCAATGTTGTTATGCCTTGGAACATAATTCCAATCTTTGGAAAATCGCACACTCTTCATTTATCCTCCTTTCGATCCACATTCATTCTAGGAGGATCCTTTGTAGGATATAGGGTGGCTAAAAGAATTTCTAGCTTCAAGTGGGGATATATAGCTCTCTTTTCCTTTCTCTCTTTTATGGGATGAATTTTACCCACTTTGTTTTTCCGTTTCTCCAATTTATGAGAGTTTTGATTTGTACATGGGTACCTCATTAGGATTTGTTGTTAGGACCCACCTTTTCTACCCACTTAAGTTACGCTTAAGGGGGAATTGGTGTAGGATTTTTCCCACTATGTGGTTTTAGCTACATGGTCTAATTATCTTGCTTAGGTTAATCATATGTTATTAGGGGAATGTACTTTAATTCATTTTCTAATTGTGAGTTGAATTGGTTACCTTTTGGGTGACCTAATTTCTCACTATATAATGTAACCTCCTATGAATATTTTTTCTAATGGTCTTATGCATGAATATATGAATTTTTTTCCTCCCTTGAGTTATTTTGGATCTCACTATCCCACAGATTATTTCTTTGTGCATTTGATCCTATCTAGTTAGAATCCTCTATTGTGGACCACTTCGACAATAGAAGGAACCCTAAATGAAAAGTTACTATATCTAATATGCACAATAATCGAGTTAAAACATATGTAAGTTTTTATTTTTATTGGTAGTGGTGAAGGATACTTTTCACTAGGATTATTCGGTCAACATTTCCACACAAGACACCAATGAGAGTCGGTTAACGATGATTAACATTTTCTTCTATTTTTCAACCGGGCGAAAAATGTAATCGATATAAGAGTAGAGTCAAACCATGTCTTATGACTTTGGAAATAACATTATTGGAAATGATAAATTTACCTAAAGAGAGGGTATCATGAAAATATTTCTTAATATGGATACACATGAAAATGTTTCACACTTAATGAGTGTTATGAACCTAGAGTGTTAAGGACGTTTTTTCAACTAAAAATCCATGAGGAAAACTCTTGTCGCTGATATTTTTGATATGTCGAGTCCAATCTACATATCCATGTCTCTTTAGTGTCATGTGACATGCACAACCTAATTCCCCTTCCAATGACATGTGTTGTAACTACCCATAAATTACAAGGTTTGACATTTCAAACAACAATTATTCACATTGGAAGTATTGCTCCACTAGTCCTTGTTTTCTTATTCATCTCCAAAGTACATTGCCAAAGAATAGTTTCTAATTGATTCCCCAAAGTATTTTCCATTTCCCATGAACTACTTCTCCCTGAAACTTTACATCATAGATTGGATTGCCTGACTTACCATCCATTAACATGCTCGAATCCTACCCTAAATAACATTGTTTTCCTAAATTTTTTGTAGACTAATCACAATCTCTGCAAAATAAGAGCTTTAGAATGTTTGTTCCCAGGTGTATGGATTTTTTTATGTCTCTAATTTTTATCTCTCTTTTCCCAGTAATTTTTTTCTCTTTTCCCTCTAGTAAGCCTAGTTGTTTCACTTGGATGAACATTGAAGAACCCTACTAGACTACATGATTTCCATTAAAATACAAATTGATCAAATCTAAAACATTTTTTTGTTAACAAGAAAGTAAAATGGTTATTCATGAGGCGCTGACACAAACATTACTTCTAACTACACGTAAAATTCCCAAAACATATGAGAAAGTACAACAATTTGTGGAAATATTAAAGGAGTTACATAAGGAAAAAATGCAACTTGAAAACAAAGTAAAAATATATGCTAAAAAATTAAATAGTAGAGTTGAGGTACACAATCTTTGGAAGGTGATACAATGCTTCAACATCAATAGGGATATTCACTTGACCATCGTTTACAAACCTCAATTATATAAATTTGGATTTAAATCATCATCTTCACCCCTACACGATTATATTTATGAATCTTTCACAGGAGACAACTGAAATATTTTGTCCTCGACTTGCAATTAATAGCAATGAAGAGAGAGAAAGCAATTACCTTTGATGGGTTTAGATTTTATTTCCTAGCTTGTAAAGAAGAACAAAGGCACAATAATTAGGATCACTAATAAGATTACCAAAGGCACACAATTTTTTTGTTTTTGACATGATAATGAAGTAAGGAAGCTCGTTTCACTACCATAACACCTATAATACCAATCATCCATTAACTCATAAGTAATAAACATTAAAAATTTACATTGGAAATTTACTCTTCTTCAAGAAATAGATGTTTCCCCTTATAAATATAAGAAACCGCAAAATCCCCAAAACATAGATCCACATCCTCCACAAGTACGTCAAAGTTTTGCCTCATGCATGTCAAAGAGGGATAAATATTTGACACATATCCAAATTACATGCCGATGAAGTGGTTACTTAATATTTTAACAACATAGTGCCTACATATAATGCTTTGCCTTTGATCTATTAATATGATCATTTTCATTCATTTCAACTCATTATCTTCAAGAAAAATCTTCTTCTACTCTTTTTGTAAGTCCTTAGAAATATTTTTCCTCAAATATTGTATTACATAGGGCCATCATTTATATGTATCATTAATATAGAATTTCATAAAGGTGTAGTTACACTTGAATTTTAATTTAAATAATTATGTGCACATGAGGTCTTAAATAATCAACTACGGTAGAAATCGACTAGAATGGAAATGTTAAAAGGAAAATAAAGATGTTAAAGCTCAAAAGTGCACCGCCCGAGTCGTAGAAAACCCAAGATTTTGAGGCAACATGGGACTGTCTCCAAGTTGTGGGACTTGAACTAAGATAGACCTCCAGAGAAGGTCAACTTTCTCTTCTTATTCCTACTGCTAAGCTACTCCTAGGAATGGAAATGCAGCTACATATCACTAATCTATGATTCCAAGGGACCGAGAGAGGGAGGAAGATGCATAAAAGAGAAATATTACACTAATGGAGGTGATAGCACAAAAAATAAGGGGAAATAAACTCTTAAATGAGAGAAAATGGAGGAAAATAAAGGTGGAGAGGGTAGAAATAAAATCCAAAGTCCAGAGCAGCATTTAAAATCCCATTTTCATATAATGCGCAATAGAAATAAACCTTGTAATATGAAGAAACATACACAACGTACCTGCAAGAAAATTGAAGAGGAAATAAAATGCAATAAATCACTAGCTAGGGTAGAATAATTTCCACAAAACAAGTATTTTATTACTTTAATATGATGCACATATAATTACAATTAAGGTAGAAGGTATAAACACATTGCAAAATCACAATCCAAGACATGCAACTCAAGAACACTTGTGCAACACTTTTCAATGATGCCCTTGCATTCTAAAAGTATCTAACATTACAAATGAACATCACTTTACAATTTAGAGAATGGGAAAAGAGAGAGAAGAGGGAAAAACTCATATTTCTACCTTCACCCACCAACAAGATGCATTAAATTTCTAAAAAGGGGCATGGGCATCCTGCCAAGGCCATTCCTCCATGATGTCTTGCTTGTGGAAGAATAAATGGGCATCATGCTCCATTAAATTTGACTATTCGATTATCTAGAACTACAAATTTTAACACTTTGAGAAAATTTTCTTCCTTTTCTCCCACTTACTCTCACATAACTCAAGATTTTCTTTCTTGATGATGTAGAGGATGAAAATATCTTTCCTACGGTACAAATTTCATCAAATTTAGACAACCTGGGAAAAATATATGGCCATGTGGGTCCAGGGGGTTGAGAAAGAACACGGATTTTCCAGTGCATGAATAGTCCACACTTTAAAAAAAAATTTCCCTTGTTGCGGGTAGAATGGTAATGTGGAAAATTGAGAGAGGCAGAGAACTTTTCCACTTTTTCCATGTATTTCTACTTTTTCGGTGGTTGGGTTGTTTGTTGATCGAGAATTCAGTGCGGGTGGAACTTAAGGAAAGGAAACCTACACTACCAACAAAGCAATGCATTGAAAACACTTAGAGGAATTGAAAACTAATCTACTATATACAAGATGTAATGAAACAACTTAATGGGAATGTTTGAGATAAATCCCATTGATTGGGATTTGTAATGCATTTCCATCAAGGTCAGATAACTCAAAAGAGTTAGCTTCTTTGCAAGCATTGATGACATAAGGCCCACTCCAAATTGCATCAAACTTGGAGTGTCTCCCTAGTTTAGCTCTGTCAACATCCCATTTCAAGACCAAATTGCCAACCTTGAATGTCTGATCTCTAGCCCTTTTATCAAACCACTGTTTGGTTGATTTTTGATGTTGTTCCATCCTGATCATGGAATAATTTCTTAACTCTTCAAGCTCAACCAGTTATTCCATTTTTATGTCTGTTTGATCCTAACCCTCAAATTCCAATTGTTAAGCTAATTCAAGTGAAGGAAATTCAAGTGACAAAGGAATCCTAGCTTCTTTTCCATAGACAAGTTTATAAGGGGAAGTACTAATTTCCTTCTTCATTGTCATCCTATCAGCCCAAAGAGCATTTCTCACCTTTGTATTTCGTTGTTGCCAAATCACCGCACCCCGAATGGCCGGATGTGAATAGGACATTCGGTGCGATTGGGACACATGGGATCACCTCTCAAGTGTGGGACTTGGGCTCGAGGTGAACCTCCCAGAGAAGGCCGACTTCCTCTTCCTAAACTAAGTGTTGTACTACTCCTAGTGTAACAAAAATTATTATCTAGTCCTAGTCTAACATTTTCATGGGGTTTTAGGGAAAGAGTTTTACTGAAAATGAAACTATACTAGGGATGGTGATGCACCAAATAAAGGGTGTCTTCAGATTCGGAAGGGTTAATTTGAAGAGGGTGTGTGCACCACAAGTCAACTTCACCTCTGCTGACTTAGAGAGGGTACGAGGATACCACGAGGCTAAGAGACACGCATTCCTTTTGTTAAACTTTATCGGACAGAAATATACCAGTTTCCCAGTGAAGAAGGATGAACTCAAGAAGGGTGAATAGACACCACAACTCAACTGCATGCAATACTTCACCACTCGATAAGCACAGAACTCCAAGAACCTGCAATAGAAACTTAAACTTGCACAGTGTACCTGCAAGTATGAGAAAGGCACAAAGAAGCATAGAAGGATGAAAGGACCGAGATTAGTCACAAAACACACACTTTTATTGCTTCAATAACATGCACAATGCATCATACATTCAGAAGAGGCAATAGTTTCCATTACAGTCTTGAAGAGGAGGCTTGAAAGTTCTCTCAACACACAAGAACAACTTGCAGAAGAGAGAGGATTCTTGAAAAGTATACACTCGCTGAGATATCTAACTGTCCAACTTGTCTAAACTGTTGGAACCCTTTGAAATGAGCTTCCAACTTACATTTATAGAAGAATATGTGAGAAAGAAGAGGAAATGGTCATAATTACATTCCTAAAATGAAGGCCCATGATGTATTTATTGCAGTTAGTTGAACTACAGAAGGTTCCATCATGGGTCATTAATTGCTGATGACCAAGTCTTCTCAATTAATTAAAAGAATATTTAAATAAAGTATTTAAATAATAATAATAAATATTATTATTAAACTATTTAAATAAAAATATTAATTTAATTAACATAATGTTAGGACCCCCGTTGACCCGTTTGACTTGAAGAGGGGGTCCATGTGGATAGAGTCTGCACAAGCCAAACTCGATGAGCTTGAATCCTCTAACTCGGTGTTGCACTCGATTTTGTCCCCACACACTAACTCTTTCCTCGCTTTTGGTAATTGCACTCTTTTGCATTGAATCCTTCGAATGGTGAGCTATCAAACTCGATTCTTATCATTTTCCTTTGTTAACTCGAGGCAATTTACGTTCAAACTTCATGAAACATCACCACGAGCTCCCTGCGAAGTCACCTAGCTCTTCATCCAACAAACGATCTTACCTTTCCTGGGCTCAAACTCACTTGAATACCGAGCTTAACCCAAATCTCTAAAAAGAATGGTTTTACCACAATGCTCAGGATTCTTCCTCATCATATAACACTTGTAGTAAGAATGTTTTAGCTTTTCCATAATAAGCACAATTGTACCCTCCAAACGATGAGAAAATGCCATTAACAATAAAGACCTAATGCTGCCATGATGATGACCTAGGCTTATGCCCATAACATGTCGATAGACACCCTTGAGACTGATTTTTGGCCAAAGAGCCCTTCGGTATTTTGGCAGTGCACTCAGCAATCTCGGCTCCAATCAACAATTATGCCACTATTGGGATCTTAGTATGGCATAGGTAGCTATGAACTACACAATATACCCATTTTTCAGAAACTAAAAAGATCCTTTATGTTACAATCTGCAACACATAAAATAAGCCCTTCAAGAAATACATTGAACAACTGGGGCAGCCAAGAGGACCTTGAAAAAATGTACAGGTAACAACCATATGAATTCTCCCTTAGTCGTGGATCAAAGCTAATAGAAATAAAGCTCGATAAGATTAGCTTGAAACTGCAGTATAATCGTCCATTGAAAAACACAGTTTCTCTGAATCTGGTAAAAGAATACTTTTATTGTCTGATTAGACGTACATAATGGAAGGGTATAAATATTGCTTCTACCCTCAGATTTTCTCAAAGAGACCATTTACGAGTAACAAGGATGCAGCATGCAAAACGGCCGACCAGGTATTTCAGAGTTGACCTTCACATTCAATTCGATTCTAGGAGAAAACATGCTGAGCAATATGAATCGTTTCATTCTGCACCATTTCAAACCTTCATCTCCTGGTTCGGGCAAATTTTATGAAGCCTTGAATGGCGTGACTCCAATCTATCATACACGGCAGTGAATGTTTGTTTCCTGTAGTGCTTGCTGGAAGCGTTCAAAAGATTTCTCTTGTCTTTGTAACATGCCTCTGCTGGTTAAATCACAACCGGATGAGATCTCACCGTGGTTTCAACAACTCATCACTGTCGGCACATGTATTTAAGCTCGAAACTGAGCAAATCTTTTTGCTACGAGTTTCACCTTCCATACATCAGATGGTTCGCTCACTTAAACTCCTCTGCAACACTTCTCCAACGATGGGTTGTTTCGCTCCATTCGACAGTTTGATCATTAGTAAGAAGAGCTTGTTACATTGTTACCGCTATGACGCCTTGAGATTCTTGTCAATGAGCAACTCGGTCCACCTCCTATTCTTCTGCCATGCTTCGTATTGATGAGATTATTTTGAATAGTTGTGCGTGTGGAAAATGCAAATTCTCTATGATTGACGAGACAGTGGATTTGTTTACCTTGTGAAAGCGTATTCCTGGAAATGCAGGTCTGCAATAGTTTAAGATATCTATATGGATTTACGAGGTGTTGTGTGTGGTACGCGAGAATGTGTAGAGCCTCCTTCAAACAACCTTACCATGCATATAACGCCGTGTGAGATTGAGATTGAAAGTGGATGGCATTGCACTTTGGCATTTGCATTGTAGTGTGGGAAAAATGTCAATTTAGTTGTACCACTATAACAATGAACCACTGTAAGCATCCTCAGAAGTGGTAATATGACTGAGTTTTGAACCTTTCGACTGCTCATTATTCACCTCCACATTGAACGGGTCTTCGTTACATTGATCTTCCCCAACCAATTTTCCTGTTTACTCGGTCCTTGACTGAGCTTTACTTGTTGAGTCCTTACACATGCACCAAATGGCTTAACCGATAATCCATCTATCTTCGTGAGCACGTTCTCGTTTACCACTCCAACGTGTTTTGACCCACTTGATGACTCGCCTGGTATTCCGGAAATAAACTTGAATTCTTATCTACGCGGAAACCTCACGACGGCTTGTCATTGCAAAGCTTCCATTTGGCGGTGCTGCTCCGAATCTCCCCTGCGCGGAGTGAACAACATGGCTTTCCATCTTAAAATTTCCACTTGGCGGTGTTTCTCCAAATCTCCCCGCGTGGAATTTCGGTCATGGTTTTCCAAACGAATATCTCCACGCCTGGCATAATAGCTCCAAATCCCCGCGCAGCTTGGACAAATTAATCCACGGGCCCCGGACTCAACTTCGCCACGTAGATTTGGCAATTTGACCCGATTTCTCCACTATTTCCACTAGCGTGTGGAATTTTCATTCTCTTGCCATGATCGTGCCTTCACTTGGCAATTCTAATTGGCTATACACATGCATACATGGTAAAGAAGTAAACTTTATCTTTGAAAAACAATCGCCTCCAGAGAGAGTTAATTGTGACAGCTGCCATAGGGTGATCCCAAGGAACCGTTGGTGTTGATCCTGATGTTGCATGCGACCACATCCGTGATCAGTTGTTGTAAAATCTTGCTGTAGTCGAAGAACGAGATAAAGTTTTAGTTGAGTTGTCTCGCCTTTTCACTTTGGAAAGTCAATTCCATGGAAGAAGCTCGATAAAATCTTGAGGCAAGTTTTGCGAATGAGGCTGAGATTGTGTTCACTACTGTTTCTAGTAATGGCTGGAAGTTATTCCATTTCCTAGCCCATGATTTTCCTTTGTGAGTTTGAGGATAACATCAAACTCTTAGCGTGTGAACATTTCAGTTGTAGCTTGTAAGGTGTGATAATTTCAACGAAAACCTTTACGCTTTCTAACTTAGTGACTTGTTGAAGATGCTTATATAATTGTAAAGCAAATTATGCTCCATGAATATTCTGATATGAAATAGTTCCACCTCTATGAGATCCACTTCCATGAATTACATCGTAAAACAAGTAAGGTCTCGATAGAGAATCTTTGTAATAAATTTCATCGAGTCTCAAACACTCTCACTATCACTTAATCGATTTTCATAAAAATATCTTGAAGGAAAATCCCGAATTTGAGGATGCATTCGATGATGATCAGATAAACACATAGTTGGATGACCTGCTTGTTGGAAGTGCTCAAAAAGGCTTCTGCTATAACATGTCAACTGCCTATGCACCAAATGCTCAGCCGAGGAAGGTCTGAACAACGCCAGCGAAAATATATATACTGTATTCACTAATACCCTGGCCCGGCATTCTTGCTGTCTCTGCGGGCTTACCATTGAAAAATTATCTCGAGTAGTCCTCCCAGTTCTGCATTAATCAATGAGCCCTGGAATTGTATCCTAGAAACCATCTTTAATGCATCCACACGAAACGAGTTGCCTTGAATTATCCATCATGCTCGATGAGTCCCATTGATAGGGCTCCATCACGTATCTCTATTTACGCAACGATCTCCATTCATTTTATGGCACTCTTGATGCCTTGGCTTGCATTTGAATCACCCTAGCTCTGCAGAATGTGTCCTAAAAGAAGCTCACCACATGATCTCCAAAATGAACGAGTCACGAAGATGAGCCGAACTCCTTATCTCTGCCTTCGCTTCCACACTTTGTGGCTTGAACCTTTCAATTCATTGAGACTTTATGATAGCTTGAACCTTTCTCAATTCATTGAGACTTTATTGATAGCTCAAACTTTGACTCTCCCCGACTTGGCCTTCACTTTATCGCATGCATCGATCTCTTTCGATCTTCATATGATCTCATATTTAGGAATTATTTTTAATTATTGCATCTTGATAATAACCGAAGGTGGGTTCCTGGGACTATTATTTCATTTTGAACATGACAGGACCCCCTTGTCCAATCTTGCAAGTGTGCAAAATTGGATAACATTTTTGGTGACCTCTCGGGATGATTGCCTGCTAAGCATGATTCTAGTAGCCTTAAGTCATCCATTGGGCATGGAGTCTATGTTGGAATCCTGAAAGTAGTATGATTTTCTTTGACACATCCCGAGAATCTCCTTGAGCATTTCCGATATCCTGGACCTCCTTGGAATGCTAAGCATGAAGTATACTAAATCTGTTGAATGCTTGACATCCATGGAACATTGCAAAAATTTGAATGAAGTAGATTTTGAAACTCTTATGGAAACCTTGAACCTTTCTTCTCCTTGACACCTTCCAATGATGAAACAATGTGTAGAACAACACAAAACACAACAACAAGGAAAGCAAAAAAAACAACAACACAACAATGTGCATAAGCACTTGGAGGAAAACACCTAATTTAAGCTATACGGGGGTGGGCAGCTTCTCAAAAACAAGCTTTGAGATGTATCCCATTCACATGAATGGGCAGTTCTTCTCCATTGAGCCTAGATAGACGAAATGAATTTTCCTCTTTGCAACTTGTGATGATGTATGGCCCACTCCAAAGAGCGTCAAACTTGGCATGCTTGCCTGGTTTGGCCTGTCTTCATCCCATTTGAGAACTAAATCTCCTCTTGAAAATGCATATTGGACGCCTTCTTGTCAAAAGATTTCTTAACTTGAGCTTGATGCTGCTCCAAAGTTTTCATAGCCTTGTCTCGTACTTCCTCTAACTCCATGAGTTCAGCAAACCTTATTGTCAGAGGATCACTCTCTATAACTTCAAGTTGATGAGCTAACTCCAAAGAAGGTAACTCCAATGAGAGTGGGAGTTTTGCCTCTCTTCCATATACAAAAACGAAAGGAGAATTTCCGATGGCCCTTTTAGGTGTGATCCGATCTACCCATAAGGTAGTCTTAAGCTGTGTATGCCAAGTCCTCTTGTTAGTCTCCATTGTGCGCTTAATAATCCTTATGAGGTTTTTGTTGCTAGACTCAGCCAATCCGTTTCCTTGAGGATAGTAATTGGATGAAGTTTTGAGGTATACCCCATTTTTAACAGCCCATTCACTCAATTTCATACCAAGAAAATCCAACGCATTGTCTGAAATGACTGTAAACGGAACACCGAACCTCGTCATTATACCTTCTAAAAAATCTAGAACTGCCTTTTCATTGCTCTCTTTTAATGCTACCGCCTCTGTCCATCGAGTAAAATAGTCTGTTGCGGTAAGGACCCACTTATGTCCGTCACTAGATGGAGGATTAATCATTCCGATGAAGTCCAACCCCCATTGAACAAAGGGTTGATCCACTTGAATTGGATGCAATGGAAGAGCTGCCAGCTTCTGCTTACCTGTGAAAAAGGCACATTCTTTGCATTTCCTTACCCAAAGATGGGCATCCTTGAATAAATCTGGCCAATAGTAGCCAGCTCGCATGATCTTGGTAGCTGTTGTTCGTGCGGAATAATGTCCTCCAGATAGGCCATTATGAAATTCTTCTAGTATCTTACTAACCTGTTCTGGTCCTATGCACCGAAGGAGGATGCCGTTCAAATCTTTTCGAAAGAGAACACTATCTACCAAAACATATGGGATAGATTGAAGACGGAAAGTTCACCTTTGGTTTTTATCCATGTTTGTCGGGTATGCTCCTGAGAAGATGAAATTCTTCATTTTGGATAACCAGTCAGCTTGATCAACATCCTCATCAGTATTTAGGAGTGTCACGTCCTCATTACTTTTTGATTCCATGTCTGTTGCAAGTTGCTGACATAAACCCTTACCTCTGACAAGTTTAGTGACTTTGATGTGCACGTCATACTCCATTACCTTTGTGATCCATCCAGCATGCTTTTCATTCATTTCTTTGTTCGTAAAAAACTCCTTGACACTGGATGAGACACCATCGGATGAATCTTGTTGTTGGACAACATGTGCTTGAATTTCTTCAAAGCTCGAATAACCGCAAAGACTTTATTTTCAATGAATGAGTATTTGAACTCATAGTATTTGAAGGATTGACTGAAGAAAGTGATTGGTTGCTCCATCAGGTTGTTGTTTTGTTGGGTGAGGATCCCTGAAATGCTCTCTTGACCTGCAAAAGCATAAAGGATAAAATCTTTGTCAAACCTGGGGTTCACAAGCGTGGGAGCTTGAGAAATGGCTGTTTTGATGGCTTCAAAGCTTTCTCGTCCTTCCTTTGTCCATGAGAATGGCATGTTTTTCTTTAGCATGGCTGTCAGTGGTTTAGCCAATGTCACGAATTGAGGGATGAATCTCCGCACGAAATTTATGGTTCCCAGAAAACTCTGGAGGCCCTTCTTGTGACTTGGGAGAGATAAGGACATAATTGAATGAATCCTAGCTGGATCGATTGATAATCCTTCTGCTGAAACCACATGCCCCAACAATTTTCCCTCGTGCACTGCGAAAATACATTTCTTGGGGTTAAGTGAAACCCCAAATTCCCTACACCTTTGGAAAACTTTCCTTAGATGCGTGATGTGATCTTCTGCATGCTTAGAGTATACAGTTATATCATCAAGGTAAACTAAAATAATATCGTTGATTAGTCCCTTAAATGCCATGTCCATGGCTCTTTGGAAAGTAGCCCCGGCATTGGACAATCCGAATGGCATTTTATTGTAGGCATACGTGCCCCACTTGGTAGTGAAAGCCGTTTTGAATTGGTCAGATTCTTGGACTAGGATTTGATTGTAACCTGAATATCCATCGAGCAAAGAAAATCTTTGAGCTCCTGCCACCGTTTGAAGGATCTGCTCCATCGATGGAAGAGGATAATGGTCTTTTAATGATGCACGATTCAAATCCCTGAAATCTACGCATAACCGGATCTCTCCATTCTTCTTCCTCACGGGCACCAAATTGGCTACCCATGAGGAATGCTTGATGGGAAAAATTATATAGGCCTCGATGAGCTTGGTTAGCTCCTTTCTCATTAGTGGCTCAATTTTGGGATTAATTGGTCTCTTTTAACAAACTGGCTTAGCATTAGGATCCAGTTCGATGGTATGTTGTGCTAGACCTGGATCAAAACCACGCAGATCTTTATAGCTCCATGCAAAGATGTCATGATACTCTTGACAAAGTTTGATGAAAGCTTCTTTCTCCTCAGAAGTACACACTTTTCCGATCTTGAGAAATTTTTCATTTGATACTTCGACTTCCTCAAAATATTCTTCTCTGACCACCATGTTAGGGCTTTGTCTTGTGGCTTGGTCATCTGAATTGAAAATGGATTCCAAAGTGACTAAACCTTTTGGTAACTTGTTGCTTTTCAATTGGATAATTTTCTCACCATATGACTCCTGCAACTTATCTTGATTTTTTGCAGCAAACTCCGCCTCTTCTTGTAGGAAGAGGACAATTTGTTTGTCACTATCGAACACTTGCCAACTACTCACATTATCAGGGACTGCTGGTCGAACCACCATTTTAACAAATTTCTGCCCTTCTTTCATGATATCAACTAGTATGTTGTATTGTGAACCAATTGTAGCAAGCCTATCCACATCTTGATTTTGACCTCTAGGAATTGCATGGATCCCAAAAGCTTCAAAATCTTGATCGGGTCCCAGACTCGATTCTTATATGATCGTAAAAGATCATTTTGGATGCACTACGTGCGAAAAACTTGATGAACAACTAACTCACTATCTCCAAAAATAGTTAGGGCCTTGATTCCCTTCCTTTGGGCTAGTTTGAATTCCTTGCACACAGAGCCTCGTATTCAACAACACATTGTTGGTGCAAGTGAACTATGCTTAGGAAAGATGAGAAGTACTTATCTCCCTCTGGAGAAATTAACATAACACCAGCACCGGATCCATTCTTACTTCTTGAGCCATCGAAGAACAATTGCCACAGTCCTTTAGAATCACTTGGTGTTTTGACAAGTTGTGGTATGATCGTATCTTCTTCATGGATACAGTAAGTACCTAATCCTGTTTCTTCCAAGACCAAGCCAACCAGCTTCTTCTTCTACCAATACATCAGCGTAGGGATCGTACTGATGATCTCTACATACTTCATCTAGCAAAGTATCAGGGACTTCTTCAACAAGGGTGGTTGGTTCATGATCGGCATCTTCCTCTTCGGGATCGCCGATGGTGTAATTTCCATTTATGGGACTAGCAGTGTAGGGTTCTACATGATTATGGCAGATTGGTTCTGCCCTTATAGTTACTTTGGTTCCGTATCGAGTCCTGAGAATCATATGTGACCAATCGGCTGATAGGTAACCGCCCATCTTGGCAGTGAAATCCCGTGATAGGCAGATGGCAAAGAGGGGAGGGAGATCGATGACCGATATGTCTTGGGTGAATGACAAACTTGGGCATGCATGAATGGTAAGTTGAAGTCCTTTGATAACTCCAACAGTCTTAATAGTTGTGCCATCTAGTTGAACAACCCCTCTTGCAACTGGCGCATATTGTATGCCTAGTACATCTGCAATTTGTTTCGGCATGACAGAGCTACTGGCACCAGAATCGATCATGCAATTATGTACCAGGTGGTCGCCAATGATCAGGGAAATGTAGAATGGTGGTGGTTTGTTTGCCGTAGGAATGATTTTCCCTTCCGGTTGACACAAATTTGTAGCATTTGTCACTCCATGGCTTGGTGATCCATTGTTGTACTAAAAGCTGTTGAGCTTCTCATGACGAGGTTTCTTTGGGAAGGGATCGAGAGTGCATCCCACATGGTAACACTCAGTTGGTTTTCTTCATTTGTTCTACTATCTTTGAAGGAATTGCTCCAACTTTGATGACAATTTTTTGGGCATTGGGGTCCTCCTTTGGAAAATGTTTGTTGGGTACCGTGATGCCTGGAGAACCATCTTTCCTGCTGGTGTGGCTAGCCGGTGTTTCTGGTGATTTCTTTCCCGCATTTTTGTCAACTGCCATTTGAAACCCAGGTTGAGAAGTGGATGCTAGATCAGCTTCGAGAGGTTGAGGCTCCATTGCTCTCTTTTTGGAGCAGTGTTTGCTTTGCAGCGATGAAGAATCTATATTCAATCCACAAAAATCTTCTTCTTGCCAGTTTAGCAACGTGGATTCTTCAGGTGCCTGCGGTTGATCTGCTGCTTCTTGCGTAGATGAATTGTTTGTTAACTCTGAAGGGGCAGATACACTTTGAACCATAAGGGCCTGGCTAAGAACTCCATTGGGACAAATATTTTGATTGTGAGGTTGAGAGCAAGGATAACACCATTCGTAGTCTTGAACTAGATTATTTTGAATAGGTACTATAGCTCTAGATGAGCTAGCTACAAGAGGGTTCTGAAAGTTCAAGGGCCTTACATTTGCAACTTGACTTGTAGTTTGATTTCGAGGCTGATTGTTTCCTTGAAAAGGAGGACGGTTAGCCTGATACTGCTGATTTTGTGGCTGATACGGACGATTGTATTGAAATTGTTGCCTTTTGAGTGCAACGAGCTCATTTCCAAAATTTTGCAGTAGTGACTTGACTTCAAATAGGTCATTTGAAGAGGCAGGGGAAGATTGAGATGGTTGCTTGGAGTCTCTTGGGAATAGGAGAAATGATAGGCTGATGATTCGTAAGATCTGGAGAAAAGGGCATTGGTGGTCGTGGAGCTATCTTTCCAGCCTGAATCAAAGAATTCTCTGCACTTATGGCAACTTCGTAAGCATCAGGAAGTGTAGTCCCTCCCATGGACTGGATCATAACTACTACATCGCTATTCAAGGCTCATAAATAGTACAAGAATGCATTATGTGCAAAAGGCTTTACGAGCACTGGAATCCTATTCCAAGTCCTATGGAATCGGAAGTTGAAATCACTCATGTATTCTTGGGAAGCTCTCTTTATGGTAGTAAGTTGTTCCAAAAGTGATAGGTGATCACTTTTGTCTTCAAATTGTTTACATAGCTTTTCTCCCAACTCATCCCAAGTGGTTATAGTGCCAACACCTAACCCGCGAAACCATTGAAGTGCTTTTCCCTTGAAAGAGGTAGCGAAGTCTAAGCTGCAACGTTGTCTTCGGTGATATTATGTCTTGCCTGCAGATCTTTGGCTACATCAAAGATATGCTCCACTTTGGAGTAACATGAGTTTCCCAGTGTAGAAGGGTAAACTTTTGAGTGCCGCAACAGTATCGGGTCACGTTGAGCCAACATGAGAGGACTTTGCATTGAAAGGGGAAAAACTTGGTTCCTCGCCATAGAACGAAAGGTTGATTGTTCTGGGTGGAGGAAATCTTCCGTAAGGAGGAGTTGAATGACCCCTACTAGGTAAATCTGCAACTGAGGATGTGGAAATGCCTCTTCTTCTTCTCTTTGGAGGAGACAAGGAAAGTTTGATATGCTTTGATACTTTCCTTTCTTTGAAGAAGCTCTTGTCTAAATTCTTCGCATAAGTTCTTGCCGAGATTTGGAATCCGAGAGATATAGAGTCGCGGTACTTTGACTTGTGTAAGTGAGAAGAGAAGTACCAACTCTGTCCCCACTTGGGCGGCGTGCAAATCACTGTTGTGTGTGGTCGCACGGTGGCTTAAGATTTCTGTTTGATAATGAGACACCTCTAAAACATGGAACTCTAACCACGTGATGTCTGTGAGGTCCCACGAAAGATGCCAAAAAAATTGTTGTAGCCAAATCAAATCACTGCACCCCCGAATGGCCGGGATGTGAATAGGACGTTCGGTGTGATTGGGACACATGGGATCACCTCTCAGCTGTGGGACTTGGGCTCGAGATGAACCTCCGGAGAAGGCCGGCTTCCTCTTCCTAAACTAAGTGTTGTACTACTCCTAGTGTAACAAAAATGATTATCTAGTCTAGTCTAACATTTTCATGGGGTTTTAGGGAAATATTTTTACAGAAATGAAACTATACTAGGGATGGTGATGCACCGAATAAAGGGTGTCTTCAAATTCGGGAAGGGTTAATTTGAAGAGGGTGTGTGCACCAGTCAACTTCACCTCTCACTGCACTTAGAGAGTGTACAGGATACCACAAAGCTAAGAGACACGCGTTCCTTTTGTTAAACTTTATCGACCAGAAATATACCGGTTTCCCGGTGAAGAAGGATGAACTCAAGAAGGGTGAAAGACACCACAACTCAACGCATGCAATACTTCACCACTCGATAAGCACTGAGAACTCTAAGAACTCTGATAGAAACTTAAACTTGCACGGTGTACTGCGAGTATGAGAAAGGCACAAAGAAGCATAGAAGGATGAAAGGACCAAGATTAGTCACAAAACACACACTTTTATTGCTTGATAACATGCACAATGCATCATACATTCAAAAGAGGCAATAGTTGCCATTACAGGTCTTGAAGAGGAGGCTTGAAAGTTCTCTCGACACACAAGAACAACTTGCGAGAGAGAGGATTCTTGAAAAGTATACACTACTTTGAGATATCTAAGCTGTCCAACTTGTCTAAAAGCTTTGGAACCCTTTGAAATGAGCTTCCAACTTACATTTATAGAAGAATATGTGAGAAAGAAGAGGAAATGGTCATAATTACATTCCTAAAATGAAGGCCCATGATGTATTTATTACAGTTAGTTGAACTACCTGAGAAGGTTCCATCATGGGTCATTAAT
Source organism: Taxus wallichiana var. yunnanensis (assembly GCA_018340775.1). Classification (NCBI taxonomy): domain Eukaryota; kingdom Viridiplantae; phylum Streptophyta; class Pinopsida; order Cupressales; family Taxaceae; genus Taxus; species Taxus wallichiana. Next base: position 266,662,138 of record CM031236.1, read on the forward strand.
TGCCTGATGACCAAGTCTTCTCAATTAATTAAAAGAATATTTAAATAAAATATTTAAATAATAATAATAAATATTATTATTAAAATATTTAAATAAAAATATTAATTTAATTAACATAATGTTGGGACCCCCCCGTTGACCCGTTTGACTTGAAGAGGAGGGGGGTCCATGTGGATAGAGTCTGCACATAGCCAAACTCGATGAGCTTCGAATCCTCTAACTCGGTGTTGCACTCGATTTTTGACCCCGCACTAACTCTTTCCTTGCTTTGGTAATCGCGCTCTTTTGCATTGAGTCCTTCGAATGGTGAGCTATCAAACTCGATTCTTATCATTTTCCTCTGTTAACTCGAGGCCATTTACGTTCAAACTTCATGAAACAACACCACGAGCTCCCTGCGAAGTCACCTAGCTCTTCATCCATAGCGATCTTACCTTTCTGGGCTCAAACTCACTTGAATATACGAGCTTAACCCGAAATCTCTAAAAAGAATGGTTTTACCACAATGCTCAGGATTCTTCCTCATCATATAACACTTGTAGTAAGAATGTTTTAGCTTTGCCATAATAAGCACAATTGTACCCTCCAAACGATGAGAAAATGCCATTAACAATAAAGACCTAATGCTGCCATGATGATGACCTAGGCTTATGCCCATAACATGTCGATAGACACCCTTGAGAATGATTTTTTGGCCAAAGAGCCCTTCGGTATTTTGGCAGTGCACTCGGCAATCTCGGCTCCAATCAACAATTATGCCACTATTGGGATCTTAGTATGGCATAGGTAGCTGTGAGCTACACAATATACCAATTTTTCAGAAACTAAAAAAAGATCCTTTATGTTACAATTTGCAACACATGAAATAAGCCCTTCGAAAAATACATTGAACAACTGGGGCAGCCAAGAGGACCTTGAAAAAATGTACAGGTAACAACCATATGAATTCTCCCTTAGTCGTGGATCAAAGCTAATAGAAATAAAGCTCGATAAGATTAGCTTGAAACTGCAGTATAATCGTCCATTGAAAAACACAGTTTCTCTGAATCTGGTAAAAGAATACTTTTATTGTCTGATTGGACGTACATAATGGAAGGGTATAAATATTGCTTCGCCCTCGAGTTTTCTCAAAGAGACCATTTACGAGTAAACAAAGATGCAGCATACAAAACGGCCGACCGACCATTATTTCGAGTTGACCTTCACATTCAATTCGATTCTAGGAGAAAACATCTTTGAGCAATATGAATCATTTCATTACGCACCGTTTCAAACCTTCATCTCTAGTTCAAGCAAATTTTATGAAGCCTTGAATGGCGTGACTCCAATCTATCATACACGGCGGTGAATGTTTGTTTCTGTAGTGCTTGCAGAGCGTTCAAAGATTTCTCTTGTCTTTGTAACATGCCTCTGCCCTAGTTAAATCATCGACCGGATGAGATCTCACCGTGGTTTCAACAACTCATCACTTTGTCGGCACATGTATTTAAGCTCAAACGAGAAAATCTTTTTCTACGAGTTTCACCTTCCATACATCGATGGTTCATAGCTCACTTAAACTCCTCTGCGACACTTCTCCAACGATGGGTTGTTTCGCTCCATTCGACAATTTGATCATTATTACATTATGGCGCATTATGACGCCTTGAGATTCTTGTCAATGAGCAACTCGGTCCACCTCCTATTCTTCTACCATGCTTCGTATTGATGAGATTATTTTGAATAGTTGTGCGTGTGGAAAATGCAAATTCTCTATGATTGACGAGACAGTGGATTTGTTTACCTTGTGAAAGCGTATTCCTGGAAATGCAGGTCTGCAATAGTTTAAGATATCTATATGGATTTACTGAGGGTGTTGTTGTGTCTGCGTACGAATGTGTAGAGCCTCCTTCAAACAACCTTCTGTACATAACGCTGTGAGATTGAGATTGAAAGTGGATGGCATTGGCACTGGCATTGCATTGCAGCGTGGGAAATGTCAATTTAGTTGTACCACTATAACAATGAACCACTGTAAGCATCCTCGAAGTGGTGGTAATATGACAGAGTTACGAACCTTTCGATTGCTCATTATTCACCTCCACATTGAACGGGTCTTCGTTACATTGATCTTCCCCAACCAATTTTCCTGTTTACTCGGTCCTTGACTGAGCTTTACTTGTTGAGTCCTTACACATGCACCAAATGGCTTAACCGATAATCCATCTATCTTCGTGAGCACGTTCTCGTTTACCACTCCAACGTGTTTTGACCCACTTGATGACTCGCCTGGTATTCCGGAAATAAACTTGAATTCTTCTCTACGCGGAAACCTCACGACGGCTTGTCATTGCAAAGCTTCCACTTGGCGGTGCTGCTCCGAATCTCCCCCGCGCGGAGTGAACAACATGGCTTTCCATCTTAAAATTTCCACTTGGCGGTGCTGCTCCAAATCTCCCCCATGGAATTTCGGTCATGGTTTGCCAAACGAATATCTCCACGCCTGGCATAATAGCTCCAAATCCCCGCGCAACTTGGACAAATTAATCCACGGGCCCCAAACTCAACTTTTCCACGCAGATTTGGCAATTTGACCTGATTTCTCCACTATTTCCACTAGCGTGTGGAATTTTCATTCTCTCTTGCCATGATCGTGCCTTCACTTGGCAATTGAATTGGCTATACACACGGTAGCCACGGGGTAGAGAAGTAAAATTTATCTCGAAAAAACAATCTCCTCCAGAGAGAGTTAATTGCAATGGCTACTTGCCATAGGGCGATCCCAAGGAACCGTTGGTGTTGATCCTGATGTTGCATGCGACCACCCGTGATCGATTGTTGTAAAATCTTGCCACCGTAGTCGAAGAACGAGATAAAGTTTTAGTTGAGTTGTCTCGCCTTTTCGATTTGGAAAGTCGCTTCCATGGAAGAAGCTCGATAAAATCTTGAGGCAAGTTTTGCGAATGAGGCTGAGATTGTGTTCACTCATCGCTTTCTAGTAATGGCTGGAAGTTATTCCAAAGATTTTAGCCCATGATTTTCCTTCAACAGATTTGAGGATAACATCAAACTCTTAATATGAAACATTTCAGCCGTAGCTTGTAAGGTGTGATAATTTCAACAAAAACCTTTACACTTGCTAACTTAGTGACTTGTTGAAGATGCTTATATAATTGTAAAGCAAATTATGCTCCATGAATATTCTGATATGAAACAGTTCCACCTCTATGAGATCCGCTTCCATGAATTACATCGTAAAACAAGTAAGGTCTCGATAGAGAATCTTTGTAATAAATTTCATCAGGTCTCCTGGTAACACTCTCACTATCACTTAATCGATTTTCATAAAAATATCTTGAAGGAAAATCCTGAATTTGAGGATGCATTCGATGATGATCAGATAAACACATAGTTGGATGACTGCTTGTTGGAAGTGCTCAAAAAGGCTTCTGCTATAACATGTCAACTGCCTGTGCACCAAATGCTTGGCCGAGGAAGGTCTGAACAACGCCAACGAAAATATATATACTGTATTCACTAATACCCTGGCCCGACATTCTTGCTATCTCTCGCAGAGGCTTACCATTGATAAATTATCTCGAGTAGTCCTCCCAGTTCTGCATTAATCAATGAGCCCTGGAATTGTATCCTAGAAACCATCTTTAATGCATCCACACGAAACGAGTTGCCTTGAATTATCCATCATGCTCGATGAGTCCCATTGATAGGGCTCCATCACGTATCTCTGTTTACGCAACAATCTCCATTCATTTTATGGCACTCTTGATGCCTTGGCTTGCATTTGAATCACCCTAGCTCTGCAAAATGTGTCCTAAAAGAAGCTCACCACATGATCTCCAAAATGAACGAGTCACGAAGATGAGCCGAACTCCTTATCTCTGCCTTCGCTTCCGCCTGTGGCTTGAACCTTTCCAATTCATTGAGACTTTATTGATAGCTCGAACTTTGACTCTCCCTGACTTGGCCTTCACTTCTACATGCATCGATCTCTTCATATGCAATTTAGGAATTATTTTTAATTATTGCATCTTGATAATAACCGAAGGTGGGTTCCTGGGACTATTATTTCATTTTGAACATGACAGGACCCCCTTGTCCAATCTTGCCAGGTGTGCAAAATTGGATAACAATGTCATTATCTTTAATTGATATCCATTGTTCTCTTCATGATTCTAATCAAGTTTTTGTTAGTAGATTATGCCAAACCATTACCTTGAGGGTAGTAGTTGGAAGAAGTATTTAAATAAATCCCAAGTCCAAGAGCCCAATCAGATATTTTAGAACCTAAGAAATCTTTTTCATTATCATAAATGATAGTCTAAGGGATGCCAACCCTTATCACAATGTCCTCAATTAATTTAAGGATGACTAATTCATTTGCTTCCTTCAATGGCACAACCTCTATCCACCTGGTAAAGTAATATGTTGTTGTTAAGACCCATTTGTGATCATAAATTTATGATGGGTTGATCATGCCAATAAAATCAAGACCCCATTGGGAAAATGGTTGATCTACTTGAATTGGATGAAGTGGAAGGGCAACCAACCTCTTCTTACCAATGAAGAAAGCACATTCCCTACATTTTTGACCCATTTTTGAGAATCAACAAATAGTGTAGGTCAAAAGTAACTTGCTTTTAATATTTTCATGATAGTGGATTTGGCAGAGAAATTTCCACCAGAAAAACCATCATGGAATTCAGCCAAAACCTTGTCTACTTGTTCACCTTCAATGTACCTCAACAAAACTCCATCAATGTTTCTCTTAAAAATCCCCATCAATCAATGCATAAGGGATGGACTGTGGTATCAGATATCTTCTTTTGGTCTTGTTTAATCCAAATGGGTATGTACCAAAGCAGATGAGAAGTTAGTCATATCATCAATCCAAATTGTGGTTATTAATCGCATCTCCTTCATCCTACCGAGTTTCAGCGTTATGTGGTGAAGGAGGTTTCTTGATCATCATGAGCATCAAAATCAAGCGGCTCACAAATTTCTCTACCTCTTACAAGATTTTTACCATTGATATTCGCATCTTATTCCATTATTTTAGTCACCCATACAACTTGTTTCTCACTAATTTTTGCTCCCATAATAAATTCTCTTATACTAGAATGTGAGAATAGAACTTTTATATGATTAGCTCCTATAATAAATTCTCTTATACTAGAATGTGAGAATAGAAATTTTATATGATTAGTGGAAAGCATACTCTTGAATTTATTTAGAGCCCTCATGATGGTAAAGACATGTTTCTCAATGTGATTAAAGTTCAATTCATAATCCTTCAACATTTTACTAAAGAAATCCACTGGTTTCTCCAATCCTTGATCATTTTGTTGAGTCAAAACAACAACAATGCTAGATTCAGCTCCATATACATATAGGATAAAATCCTTGGAGTAGTCAGGGTTGATAAGTGTAGGAGCTCAAGAAATTTCCTATTTAATATTAGAAAATATTTCCTTTCCTTCCGATGCTTTCCATTTGAAAATTGAATCCTTCTTCAACATTAAAGTGATAGGACTGACTAATCTAGAAAAATTAGGAATTAATCTCCTAACAAATTTAATATTTCCAAGGAATGACTACAATGCTTTCTTGTTATTTAGTAGAGAAAGAGAGAGAATGGATGATATTATTTCTAAATCAATGGAAATTCCATCTTTTGAAATAATATGCCCCAAGAGCTTACCCCTAGGGACTACAAAGTTACATTTCTTGGGGTTAAGAGACACCCCAAATTCCCTACATCTCTCAAATACCTTCTCAAGATGGCTGATATGATCTTTACTTTGCTTTGAGAAAATGGTGATATCATCCAGATAGACAAGGATGAATTCATTTATATACCCTTTAAAAGTAATGTTTATTACTCTTTGGAATGTGGCACCTACATTTGATAAACAAAAAGGCATTTTCTGATATGCATATGTTCCCCATTTGGTTATAAATATAGTCTTATATTGATCTTCCTCCCTAACCTTGATCTAAATGAAACCTGAGTATCCATCAAGCAAAGAAAAATTTTCTTCTCCTACTACGGTTTATAGAATTTGCTCCATAAAAGGTAGAGGATAATGATCCTTTAAGGAGGGTCTATTCAAATCTTTGAAATCACCAAAAGTCTGATTTCTCCATTCTTCTTCCTCATTAGCACAAGATTTTCCACCCATGTAGAGTATTTTATAGGAAATTTAATTTTTTCCTCAATCATTTTGGATAACTCCTTCCTCATGAGGGGCTCTATCTTGTGGTTAACTAGTCTTTGCTTTTTCCTAATTGTCTTGACATTAGGAGGAATATTAATGGAATGTTGGATAATGTTTGGATTAAATACCTTTAAATATTCATAATCCCATGAGAATACATCATTGAATTTTTGACACAAGGAGATAAAATATTGCTTCTCATTCTCATCACATACCTTTCCAAGCAGAAGTTCCTTTCCTTATGCAATGGTGACTAGTTAATAGACTTCTTGCCTTGTTGTTATGTTCTTCTCTTCACCTCTAAATTCATCGTTAAGACTAAAAATATTCTCCAAGGTGACCAATCCTCTTGGAAATTTATTTTTCTTTAGCTGAATAATTTGATCACCATAGCTATCGTGCAAATTAGATTGCATTCCCGAAGATAATTTGGCTTCATTATGGATAAATTGAATGATTTTCCCATCACTTTCAAATACTTGCCACTGGTTTCATTATCTGAAATGGATGGTCTGACCACTACCTTGATGTGTTTCCCGTTGCCTTTAACAATATATTCAGTAGGTGAGAATTGTGAACTAAGATATTCCATCTCGATCTACTTCTTTGTTCAATTTTCTTGGCACCGCTTCCATATTAAGAGCATAAAAACTTTCTAGAAGATCCCAAACTTTATGTTTATAATATTTCAAAATTTTATTCTTTATGGCACACTTCCCTCTAACTTTTTGGATGACCAATTCAGTATTCCCAAATATTTACAATGTTTTGATTTACCTCTTTTTAGCAATTAGAATATCATGCACCAATGCCTCATACTCTGCTACATTGTTAGAACGTGCAAATTGCAATCTATGAGAAAAGAATAATTTCTCATTCATTGGAGAAATTAGTACAACACATCTCCCATCTTCATTCCTACTTTTAGAACCATCAAATAACATCTTCTATAGTCCCGAAGAATTATCCTTTTCTTTCTTGAGTGGTATAGGTAAATTAGACCCTTCTTCAACAATGTATTAGGTTCCAAGTACAGCTTTCCAAAGTTGTGTCATAGGGATCAAAATCATAACATTCCTTGGCCCATTAATCTAATAAAATATCAAGAATTGAAGGAGGAATAGGATGCTCTTCTAAAACTAATTCTTGTTCATGGTCTTCTTGTATTAGAAAATTTGATTAGAGAGGAGTGGGATCATAAGACTCAATATGGTAAGAAAATATAGGCTCAACTTGTATGGTAAATCTTGTACCATATCTAGTTCTTAGGAGCATATGAGTCCAATTTGAAGACAAGTAGCCACCTACTTTGGCCGTGAAATCTCTTGATAAGCAAATGGAAAACATGGGAGGCAATTCAATTATTGATATATCATGAGTTATGGTTAAGCTTGACAAGCATGGAGGGTTAACTCCAGATATTTTATCACTCCTAGGACACCAATGATTGAACCATCAATTTTTATAACACCTTTAGAAATAGGATTGTACTTAAGACCTAGGATATCAACAATATTTTTGGGCATCACAAAAGTACTATCCTCAATCAATCATGTAATTATGAACTAGATTTTTTCCCACAATTAAGGACATATAAAAGGGTGGGGTCTTGACAAATTTTCTTACCTGTTCTTCATTTTCTTGGCACAAGTTGATAGTAGCACAAGTCTTTCAAACAATTGGATTAGTTTGAGGAAGTTGTTTGAGAGCTTCATGTAAGATATCTAGTTGTGATGGAATAGCTAGAGCATCCCACATTTTCATAATAACATTTTTTTATTCATCTTCTCAACAATGTTGAAAGGAAGGCCCATGGACTTGTGCATTTGAGGTACAACATTCTCCTTCCTTGGTTTCGTAACATTATGATAGGAATATTTGGTTGAGAAGCATCTTCCTTGTCTAAACAGTTTATTAGGAACCCCGTAAAATTTGTTTTTACTTGCATCTATGCCAACTTCCTTTTCTTTGTTGATAGTGTTTCCTTGATTAGAAGAGGATGAAGGTTGAGAATCCAACATCCTCTTTTTAAACATTTTTTTAGCAACAACATGAGTCTAAGGTCCGTTGAACCGCCCACTACTTGATTCATTACATAAAAATTATAAGTCCTAAAGAACACAAGATTAGTATCTGGATTGACCTCTTGAGTTCCTTCCACATTAAGCTTGGCTACTTCTAAAAATGGTTCATATTTATTGAAGAATTTATAATCATGAAGGCATGAGCTTGTAATGCACTTAGAAAAACAAACCGATTATATGGCTGATTGTATGGAAACATCATTATTTTTTATGAATCACATTATTTTACATCGAACCAATGCTTGACATGCACTAACAAAGAGGGAAGTGCCTGAGTAGAAGTAACTATTTGTCTTGAAGAAGTTAATTTTGACCTTGCCAAATATCATTTTTTCTGATTCTACCCATATCTTTGGTTAGATTATTGGTTTCTATAGGGTTGGTAACCTTGGTTGAATCCTTGGTTAGGAGATTTCTCCCGGTTAGGATGATTTCTATAAGGTTAGGCTAGTTGTTTTTCCAAGTATATAAATTTTTTGAAAATTTTCTAAGAAATGGATTCATCTCATCATCATTTTTTTTTTTTTGAGTAAGAAAGGATATAGAGGGAGCATATTGGGGCCTTTGCTCGTGGATGGAAGTAATAGTAGGTTATGAGGCTTAGGAAAATTCAGGCAACAAATACATACGCATCCTACGGGCTATTTTCCCAACTTGTATTAGATGACTTTTAGCCCTAATGTCTATTAGATAGGCATCATGTAACTAAATAACACATGTTATCCAATTTTTCCCCTTAGACCAAATTGGACAACAGGGCCTAGTCACCTAACCACAAGGCCCCTAAGGATGAATTTGGGTTAGAGAGAGTTTACGAGGCTCATGAGCACATTCAATGAAGTTAGACATGAAAATTATAATTGAGTAATTTTTTCATCTTCTAGGTTTTGACCCTAAGGATCAATTTGCAAAGATGATGAAATGTGGGTCATGTGGGCCCACATCCTGGGCAAAATAGGAGAAATCATGGGAAAATATGATGAACCAAAAATCCCTTACATGCACTCTTAACAAGGCCTCTGTTGTAAAAAATTTGAAAAAATCAAAGAATCTAGCCCCGCGGTCAAAATTTTGCATTTTGGACCTTAAAGGGCCACCGAGCTAAAAAAGAGCTTGCGAGCTACTCGCCAAGCCGGATCATATATTAGGGTCATGAGTTGGAGGAAAACTCACCGAGAAACTCAGCGAGCTACCGAGTGAGCCGGAGCTATGTTATGCCGATGGCCAAGCAAAGCATTGAATGGCTTCATGCGGATTAAGTAAACTCACCATGACGAGTTATGGCAATGGCTCGATTATTCAATCTAATTGGATGCAAGGTCAAGGGCCCCAAACCAGGTCAAGTTAGAAGGTGTAAGGGCTTGAGGTTTTGAACTCGGTAAAGTATTTTAATCATGGCGAGGTCACAGGAACAAGATAAGGGATGAGCTCCACAAGTTCGACCAAGTTAATACATCGTGAGGGTGATGCTAAGACATCAAGATCTTGGGTGAGGTAGAAGGCATGATTGGTGGGAAGTGACACAAAATGCATCGGGGATCGGATGCAAAATAGCTCAACCATATGAGAAAGTTGATGGCATAAAATAAGGGAAACGGTGCTCGTGGCGGGCTTGTGGCTTGACGAGCTCAGACATCGCCAAAACTCGCTTCGAGGCGAGCCGTAGAATTTTTAGATGGCGAGTTTGTTGAAGAAGGGATGAAGGTCGGAAAAATGTGTGGAAGGTTGAGCTCATGAATTTAGGGGAAACTCGCAATGTGACAACTCGACGATAAAACTATATAAGGATACTAGAGCTCAAGGGTCGAGCCGAGTAGAGAATGGAGGAATTCTAAAGTCTAAAGACTTCAGACTTCGGAGGTTGGGATGTGTTTTGGGGGTCATCGGTGTGTAGAGTTTGGACCATTTTTTCATAGATTGGGGTGAGCAAATCCTAAAGTGGAGAGTGAGTGATCTCTAAAACATGAGGGTCCTAAACCCCGAAAACAATGAAACTCCCACCCATTTCAAACAAAGTCAAGTGATCCTTCCAAGTCATTACATTGGGTGATGAGTCACTATAGTTGGTAGCAGATTGAATTCCGAACCGCCCATCTAACTTGGTTGCATGTTGAAATGACTTGCATTGAATTTTTGGGGCTCAATAGGTGAGATGGAGCTCAGCTTGAGCTCATGAAGGAAAAAATGGTGCCCTTCATTCAAAATTAAATAACTTCAATTTTGGGCCATTTTTGAAAAAATTATATTCATTGAAAGGATTTTAAGAGGGAAATTTAATTGTGATGGAAAAATCTAGAGATCATAAGGGTAGGTGAAGAAGAAACCCTAGAAGCAACGTGTAAAAACAATATGATATATTCCTTTGTACTCAACCATTTTTTAGAAAATTGCAGTCATTGGAAAGATAATTTCAATTTATACATCATGGCACCGTTGAAATTCAGATTTTTTGGGTTGAAGCAATTAATGAGGTAGGTCGGAGAAAATTCATGATGAATTTTTCAGAGCTAGAGACTAGACCTAGGTGCAATCAAAGCTAATTCCTTCTTACACAAGGAAATGTAATTACTCTAGCATGGATTTTACAAATCTTTAAGCACTCATTGCAGGATAAATAATGATATTTTATGGGTTTTGGAGGCAATTTTGAATTTCTTATCTCTCTCTCTCCTCTCTTGAAATTTCTTCTATAAATTGTAAGGAGGGGCTCAGTTCAAAAGGTTGGATGTTTTATCTTTTCCCCTCGTTCTTTTTTGTCTATGATAAATATGTGGAGCTCAAGCCTCCCATTGAAATTGTAATGCAATTTTATGCCTTTTGCCCCCATTTAATGCACTGTATCAACTTTTGGAGCAATAAAAACAGATATGTGGATGATTATCAACCCTCTTTTGTGTTTATTTTGTCTTTTCTAATCTCTTACCGTAGTTAAGGTTATTATGCATGGTTTAATGGTTATTGCATATCTCAATGGATTGTGCTTATTGGTGAATGGATTTGTAAAAGTTGTTTGATCACCCTCCTTAATCTTTTTGTTTTCATTCCCATGCAAGTGCAAGATATTTAGCATTCCTTATTGGTGCATCACCTCCAGTTAGAATAGATTTACTTTGCATGCAATCCTCTCATCCATGTCTCCTTGGAGAGGATTAGGGTAGGATTAGATTAGTTTTTCTCTACAATTTGGGTGCGTGGTGTAAAGAATTAGGAATAAGAAGCCATAATTTCTCCAGAGAGTTGTCCTATTTTGTAGGGACCCACAATTAGGATAGATCAATGTTTGGAAATCACACCAAATACCCCATCCACAAACTCGCACTGCTCGAGGGGTGTTTATATTTTTCTATAACATTTTTGGCATGCCTAGTGGGACATTGAAGTCAGGGTTTCATTTTTACAGGTGTTTCATTGAAGATCTTATTTACGTAAATCCAAGTTCAAAAATACATTTTTAGAAGGTTTTCTTGCACTTCGTAATTCAAAATTTGAAAATTTCAGATTTCAAAGGTTTCTACTACAGGATCAAAGTCTGAAATCACTTTTGGAGGGCTTAAAATGTACAAAATAGGCTCAAACTTTCACATTTTATAGATCGGGGGAAAAACTTCAAAAGGGTATCCTTAGATTTCTTTAAAAATTATTTTTGGGATTTTAGAGTTTTTGCACTTCGAATTTTGGATTTTAGGATTTTTGACCTTTTTGGGTTTTTGTAATTTTAAAATTCATACATTTCAGATTTCGGAGGTTTTCAATTTCGAACTTTGGGGTTTCGAATTCGACTTTTCAAAAATTAAAGTTTCGAGGTTTTAGATTTTTTGATTTCACACTTCGTACTTCAAGTTTCAGGATCTCCTTTTTGGAGTTTTGGTGTGTGCATGCATATCGAGTTTTGGAGTGTTTCTAATTCAGGCTTCGAGGACTATGGCATTTCGGAGGTCATTTGCGGTTGAGCCATTTCAACCCCCATAATCATTTTTTTTTCCCTTTAAGGTGTGTGTACAGTATTCACTTCATTTCATCAAATTGATATGCTCTTGGTGAATACTCCAACCTTCAAGGAAACTCTCAAGAATATCTCATCGACTCCACTAATTTAGTAGTAGCCCATCTTTGGTTACAGACTTGTTTTTAAATGTTTTCACTTCATTCATGGCTCTCCAAATAGTTTTTCCATTACCACATTTCATTTCCAACTCTGCTCACTTGCAGTAGTTGGATTTTATCCCTAAAGTGGCCCTAAAAATATGCCTCTCTCTATGGAAATGGAGATAAGTCTCGAGATTGATCACATTCAAGATATTTCCAACCATTTTTCTATTCACATCATCAACGAGGAAAATTTTTTCCTTAGACTTTTGGTTGCATTTATCAAGGGAAAAGAAAAATATTGGTATGGAAATTTGACACAACAATCTATTTCCACTTGGAATCACTGGGAGAACAATTACATACATGTTTCAAGGAGGATGCGGATAGAATTTGCCTTATGGAACACCTCAAAGAAAATATCATGCGAGCTCTAACACAATTCATTCCTAATTTAAACCTCATATTTACAAGGACTCGGAACATAATCCCTTTGGAATATAGACCCTTTCAAGGTTTGGAATTATTGTATTATTTGATGTCTTTTGATGTTGACTTAAATTACATGATCCAATCACTAGGGGCATTAGTCTTCCTCAAGCATTTTCAACAGCATCGCAAGTGAGAAGATATTCATTCACGTCGAAAGAGAATTTTCATCTATGTTTTTATAATCCCTCCTCACCACCTCAAATTCTTCCTTTCCCATGGAAAACCCATCATTCCTTGTCAAAATCAAGAAACTTATTTTGTTATGTTCCCTTTATTAGATGTCTCACAAGTTTTCCATGCCCAGAGAATACCCCAAACTCAACAAGAATCCCTCACATCTCCACCCAGGGCACTACTTGATTCCCCTAAACCACGCACTAACATTCCCAAGAATTGTGGTATTCAGTATGTTGTCCCTACCTTCTATCCGACTATTACTAAGCCAATATATCCTACAAGGATGGTAGAAAGAGAGACATGTTATGCCATTAGAGAAAGGGATATGCCTATACAACACCTCAAGCAACAAAGTTTCAAGCAAAATCATACAGTTGTTTCAGAGGCAACATATTGGCGAAGTGAGGGGCATGTTTTGGAGGATTATTTGGCTTCCTCAAATGGCCAAATCAAGTCACTTGAATATCAAACACCTCTACCCAAGCATGAGGAAAATCATCAATCTCTTTCCTATATTCCCCTTCCAACCAATCAAATTGAAAATGAAAATTTTGTATCAGTTGAAGATTGGTTTGATTCAGATTGGGAAGATGAAAAGGTGCAAGTTTCAAGGAAAGAGTTTAGTGTCAAAACAGGCAGACAGGTAAGGAAGAAAATAAAATTGGAAAGGTTAGGGGAAAGAAGTGTTTTTAAACACTATTGGTTCCCAAGGCCTTGAGCGATAATTTAGTGAAAATGAGGAGGGTGTCTTGTTTCAAAGTAGTGATCCTCATTTCTTTGCATATTTGGAACTCGGCAAGCACTTTTATTGGAAAATAAAGAGGGAATGGATAGTGAATAGCCCTATGGAAAACCAAGTCCAAAACTAGTAGATGAAAAAATGGAAACAAAATTTCTTGTAGAAGCTAAGCAAGACACAAGTTAGCATGAAAGAAGCTCCCTCGTAAAGAAAGTCTGCAGACACCTAGGTTCATGGTGAAGAGTCTCAAAAGAACAATCAAATCAAAAGGATCGGGCCTTGCCCAATTCCTTACTTGGCTTCATTAGAGCCAATAGAGAAGACAAAACTAGTTGTGCCTTCTTCAGGGCATGAGGTAGAAACTCAAAGCACCAAGGGTCACCCTCAAAGCCGCCAACATTTCAATGCAAGATCACTTCAGAGGTGTTTTTCTTATTTTTGGATGGTACCTTGGTTTCAAAAATGGAAAGCCAACTATGGGATAACTTTCCAATACCCTCAAGGTCCATGATCAATGTCAAATCATATGCATGGTTACAAGTTTCAAGGAAGGGATTCTACTTCTCACAACCCGTTGCAAGATTTTTTTGAATTTCCCTTACTTCCGATTAGTGTAGGGTAAGTGAAGGTTGCTTTTTGCATAACAAGTGCATGTGAACACTCTGCATGTCTCACTTGAGCATGTGTGTTTTACAATTTTGTACATATTTTTTTGGTTTGGGTTTGCTTCATCACATTACATGGCATTTCAAAGAGCCTTCGCATGCAAAGAAGATCATAATTTCAAGGAATAGTTACACCTCTCAATTAAAACAAATGTGGAGCAAGTAAAATCAGATCATGGACAAATTTTGATAAGTATCATTTATCGCCTCTTAGATCAATCGAAGTTTGAGATTCTAACATCTCTTCCAAATTAGAAAGTAGCCTTCAAAGATAGCATGTCACATATGGAACATTCAAAGAAAATTAAAATCAAATTTTAATAGAGTTTCATGATGTCTTAACTCCAAGAATGTCTTATTTAAAAATTTTCATCGTGTTATGTATGTCAAGTAGCCATCGCTCTTGTGTACTTCATACTTGGCAGAATCAAGTTTCAGGACAGGTTCAGAGGTTCATTCTTAGTCTTGCAGGTCAGGGTTGCAAAGAGGAATAAGTGGAAGCCCCAGGTTAAGACAATTTTCCACTCTCACAATTTTAACTTCAATATTTTCTTATGAATATTGAGAGTACGAGCAACAAAACAAGTCCAAAGTCAAAATTTCAAGCAGTTCCAGGGAAAATTCACAGGGTACAAATTGGTTGAGGGTTATCAGTTATGACTTTGTGCCCAATGGACAAAACAAGCTACTGGTACAGAACATCTAGAAGGCAGATGTCCCTGCGAGTCGCCAAATTATTATCCAATTTTTCCCCTCAGGCCAAATTGGACAATAGAGACCTAGACACCTAACCACATGGCCCTTAAGGATGAAACTCGGTTATAGGTAGTGTCCTGGGCTTAGGAGCACATCCAAAGTGAAGTTAGAAGTTAAAATCATAATTGAGGAATTTTTTCCTCTTCTGGGTTTTGACCCTAAGGATCAATTTGGAAAGATGGTGAAATTTTTCTCCCATTGGCCCACATCTCGCCAAAATGGGTGAAATCGAGGAAAATATGAAGAACCTAAAATCCCTTACATGCACTCTTAACGAGGCCTTCTATGTAAAAAAATTATTGAAAAAATCCAAAGATTCTAGCCTCAGGGTCAAAATTTTACATTTTGGGCCTTAAAGGGCCATCGAGCTAAAAAGAACATGGAAAGTTGGATCATGAATTGGGGTGACGAGGTTGAGGACAGCTTCTGCTAAGTATCTTGGTGATCCGGGTTGCATTTATGGCTAGGTGAAGCATTAAATAGCTCGG
Source organism: Taxus wallichiana var. yunnanensis (assembly GCA_018340775.1). NCBI lineage: Eukaryota > Viridiplantae > Streptophyta > Pinopsida > Cupressales > Taxaceae > Taxus > Taxus wallichiana. The sequence goes on from CM031236.1 coordinate 266,677,840, forward strand.
TGGATCAAGTGATTTCACCATGGTGAGTTATGGAGATGGATCAGTTGTTGGAGCTAATCGATGTAAGGTCGAGGGCTCAAATAGGTCCGAGTTGGAAGGTTAAAGGGCCTAAGGTTTTGAACTTGGAAAATTATTTTAATGGCAGCTAGGTCAGTAGGCAAAGAATAAGTGCTGATCTCGGCCAAGTGAATGCATCGTGAGGGTGATGCTAAGACATCGAGCTCTCAGGTGAGGTGGAAGGCCCAATCAGTGGGAAGTGACATGAAATGCATCAGGGGAGTGGATGTAAAATAGCTCACCATACGAGCGAGTTGATTGCATAAAAGAAGGGAAATGGTGCTCATCATGGGGTTTGTGGCTTGACGAGCCTATATACATCGCCAAAGATCATTAAGGTGAGCTCAAGAATTTAGAGATGTTGATTTTGTTACATAAGGGTCAAAGGCTAGTTGAGCATGTGAAAGGTTGAGCTTGTGGATTTAGGGGAAACTCAACAATGTGACAACTCGACGAATCGAGATATATGAGGACACCGGAGCTTGAGGGTCGAGTTGAGAAGAGAATTGAGGAATTCTAAAGTCTAAAGAATTTGGACTTCAAAGGTTAGGAAGGTTATATGTGTGATGAGTTTGGAGGTGGTCTTTCGAGATAGGGTGAGAAAATCCTCAAGTGGAGAGCGAGTGATTTCCAAAACATGGGGGTCCAAAATGAAAATATTGAAACTCCCATGTGTTTCAAACAAATTCAAATGAGCCCACAAAGTTGTTGCATTGATCGACAAGCCACCGAGTCATTTCAAAGGGTGGAAAATTGAATTTCGAGCCATCCATCCAACTTAGTGGCATGTTGAAATGACTTACATTGAATTTTTGGGGCTCAGTAGGTGAGATGGAGCTTGGTAGAGCTCGAAAAGGCAAAAATGGTGCCCTTCATTCAAAATTGAATAACTTATGCAATTTTGGGCCATTTTTGAAAAAAATTATATTCGTTGGAAAGGATTTTAAGAGGTAAATTTATTTGTGAAGCCAAAATTGAGAGATCAAAAGGATGGGTGAAGATGAAACCCTAGAAGTAACTCCTGTGCAAAAAAAATGATATCTTCCTCTGTAATCAACAATTTTTACAAAATTGTAGTCATTGGAAAGCTACTTTTGAGCTCTACAACATGGCATAGTTAAAATTATGATTTTGGGGGTTTTGGATCTCTGAAAATGGCGAACACCGAGAAATAGGTGGAAGAAATTAATGAGGTAGGTGGGAGAAAATTCATGATGGATTTGCAGTAGCTAGAGACTAGACCTGTGTGCAATCATATCCAATTCCTTCGCACAAGGCAATGTAATTACTCAAGCATGGATTTTGTAGATCTTCAAGAACTCATTATAGGATAAACAATGATTTTTATGGGTTTTGTAGGAAATTTCAAATTTCTTCTCTCTCTCTCCTCTCTTGAAATTTCTTCTATGAATTGTAGGTGGTGCTCGGCTCAAAAGGTTGATGTTTTTCCCTTGCGCCTCCCTTTTTTTTTCTATGATAAATATGTGGAGATCAAGCCTCCCATTGAAATTATAATGCAATTGAATGCCTTTTGGCCCCCATATAACTCACGGTATCAACTTTTGGAGAAATGAAAACATATATGTGGATGATTATCAACCCTCTTTTGTGTTTATTATGTCTTTTCTGATCTTTTATTATAGCTAAGGTTATTGTGAATGGTTTAATGGTTATTTCATATGTCAATGGATTGTGCTTATTGGTGAATGGATTTTTAACAGCTTGTTTGATCTGTGGTGTTTAATAACCCTCCTTAATCTTGTTTGTTTTCATTCCCATGTAAGTGCAAGATATTCAGCATTCCTTATCGGTGCATCACCTCCACATAATAGATTTACTTTTCATGCAATCCTCATCCCTATCTCTTTTGAAAGCATTAGGGTAGGATTAGATTAGTTTTTATCTATAATTTGGGTGTGTGGTGTCAATATTTAGAAATAGGAAGTAGGCCTTTCTCCAAAGAGCTATCCTATTTTGCAAGGTCTCATAATTAGGATAGCTCAATGTTTGACAATTACATTGAATACCCCATCCACAAACTCGTACCATTTAGGGGGTGATGTGATTTTTCTATAACAGCTTTGGCATGTCTAGTGGGGCATTGAATTCAAGGTTTCATTTTTATAAGTGTTCCATTGAAGATCTTGTTGCTAAAAAGATAGTTTAAACAAGACATTTTTCAAAGGTTTCTTGCACTTCGAATTCAAAAGTTACAAATTTTAGATTTTAAAGGTTTCTGTTGCAGGGTCAAAGTTTAAAATTAATTTTAGAGGGCTTAAGATGTGTAAAATGGGCTCAAAATTTCACATTTTATAGATCAGGGGAAAAACTTCAAAAGGGTGTCCTTATATTTCTGATTTTTTTATTTTGAGGGTTTCAAAGTTTTTTGCACTTCAAAATTTCAAATTTTGGGAGTTCAGACCTTTTTGGGTTTTTACAATTTCAGAATTCAAACATTTTGGATTTCAGAGGTTTTCAATTTTGGACATTTCGGTTTCAGAACTTACAGGTTTTGGAATTCATACTTTTAAAAAAATAGTTTTGGAGGTTCATATTTTTGGGATTTTCATATTTCAGAATTCTGGTACTTTGGGTTTTAGAGATCTCCCTTTTCAGAGTTTCAAGGTTTGCATTCATATCGGGTTTCAGAGTTTTCCTACTTCAAGCTTTGGGGTTTGTGGCATTTTGGGTTTTCGAGAGGTCATTTTTAGTTAAATCGGTTTAACCCCGTAACCATTTTTGGTCCCTTCAAGGTGTGTATACAGTATTCACTTCATTTCATCAAGCTGATATGCTCTTGGTGAATGCTCCATCCTTCTAAGGTAACTCTCAACCATATCTGGTAACTCCATTGATTCAATATCACCCCATCTCTAGTTAAAGAATTGTTTTTAAATGTTTTCACTTCAATCATGGCTCTCCAAAGAGTTTTTCCATTCCCGCATTTCAGTTCTAGTCCTCTTCACTTGCAATAGTTGGATGTTATCCCTAAAGTGGCCCTAAAATATTTTCCTATCTTCTACGTAAATGGATGTTAGTTCTTGACTCATCACATTCAATATGTTTCCAACCATTATGTTATTCACATCATCAATAAGGAAAATGTTTTCCGTAGACTTCTAGTTGCATCTCTCAAGGAAAAGTAAAAGATTGGTATGGTAGTTTGACACCACAATCCATTTCCACTTGGAATCAATTATGAGAATAGTTGCACAACCATTTCAAAGAGGATGTGGATGTCATTTTCCTTATGGAACAGCTTGGCAAAATACAACAAGCTCCAACAGAATTCATTCTTGATTTCAACCTCAAACTCACAAGGGCCTGGAATGGAATCCTCAAGAATACAGACCCTCTCAAGGTTTATAATTCTTGTATTATTTGAGGTCTTTTGATGTTAACTTATATGTACTGATCCAATCACTAGTCGGCCACAATCTTCCTCAAAAAATTTCAATTACATCACAAGCCGAGAAGATCTTGATTTAGGTCAGCAAGAGAAGTTCCATCTATGTTGTTGTAATCCCTCCCTCACCACCTCAAATTCTTCCTTCCCCGTGTGAAAATAAAGAAAAATCCATCATTCCTTGCCAAAATGAAAATATTGAAGAATCCATCATTCCTTGCCAAAATCAAGAAACTTCTTTTTTTTCCCTTCATTGGATGTCTCACAAATTTTCCATACCCAGAGCAAACCCCAAACTCAACAAGAATCCCTCCCATCTCCACCTAGGGCACTACTCGATTCCCCTAAACCATGCACTAATATTCCTAGAAATTGTGGTATTCAGTATGTTTTCCATACTTTCTATCCGACTATTACTAAGCCAAGATATCCTATAAGGATGGTGGAAAGAGAGACATGTTATGTCATTAGAGAAAGGGACAAGCCTATACAATACCTCAAGCAACAAAGTTTCAAGCCAAATAATACAAAAGACTTTTAGAGGCAACATATTGGTGAAGTGAGGGGCATGTTTTCGAGAACTATTTGGATTCTTCAAATAGCCAAATCAAGTCATCTCAGTACATCAAACACTACTTCCCAAGCATGAGTAAAAGAAGCAATCTCTTTCATACATTTCCTATCTAACCAATCAAATTAAAAATGAAAATTTTGTATCAGTTGAAGATTGGTCCGATTTGGATCTGGAAGATGAAAAGGTGTGAATTTAAAGGAAAGAGTTAAGTGTCAAAACATGGCAAGCACATAAGGAAGAAAATAAATTTGGAAAGGGTAGGGGAAGAAGTGTTTTTAAACACTATTTGTTCCTAAGGCCTCAAGGGAGAATTCATTGAAAATGAAGAGGGTGACTTATTTGAGTGCAATGATCCTCATTGCTTATGCATGTCCTGAACTGGTAGCACTTTTTTGGAAAATCAATATGGAATGGATAGTGAATATCCCTATGGAAAACCAAGTCCAAAACTAGTAAATGAAAAAGTGGTAACAAAGTTGCTTATAGAAGCTAAGTAAGACACAAGTTAGCTTGCAAGCATCTCCCTTTAGAAAGAAATTCTGCATGACACCCATGTTCATTGTGAAGAGTCTCCAAATAACGAGCAAATCATAAGGATCGTGCCTTTCCCAATTCGGTACCTGGCTTCATTTGAGCAAGCGGAGAAGCCACAACCGGTTGTGCCCACTTTGGGGCATGAGGTAGAAACTCAAAGCATCAAGGGTCAGTCTCGAGCCTCCAAGATTTCAATGCAAGACATCTTGAGGAGGTTTTTTTCTTAAGTTTTTTTGGTACCTTTGTTTCAAAAATGGAAATACAACTATAGGAAAACTTTCCACTTCCATTTAGAGCCATGATCAATGCCAAATCACATGCATGGTTACAAGTTTCAAAGAAGAACTACTTCTCACAACCCGTTGCAATATTTTCTTGAAGTCCCCTTGTTTCTAGTTAGTGTAGGTTACTTTTTACATAACAAGTGCATGTGAACACTCTACATGTCTCACTTGAGCATGTATGTTTCACCATTTTGTACATAGTTTTTTGGTTCATGTCGATTCGATTCAAGACAAGACATGGTATTTCAGTAGGCCTCCTACATGTAGAAGAAGCTCATACTTTCAAGGAATAGTTCCAGCTCTCAATTAAAATAAATAATGAGAAAATAAAATTATATCATGGAAAAATTCCTATAAGTGTCATTTTTTGGTCTGTTATCAATCAAAGTTCAAGCTTCTAAAGATTCATGTGTTTAATCGAAAGCAACCTTCAAGAGCATGTTGTAGATGGAACATTCAGAAGAAAAGTAAAATCAAATTTTAATAGAGATCCATGATGTCTTAGCTCTAAGAATGTCTTATTTAAAATTCTACAACATCTAATGCATTTCAATCAGCCATCCATTGCTTTATGTTTCATACTCGGTATTGTGGACACGTGAATTCCACTTTTGCAATCTTATTGCCAAATACACACAAATCACCCTCATTTTTTGCCAAATCCATTATAATTAGTGGTTTTCACTAATTAACTAACATTCCTTACCAAATTATCCAATTAACACCACATTGTTGATTTTTAACCCCTTTCACATTCGTGGATGCCACTTTACGACTAATCATAAGGCAAAATCCTCTTCAAATGAACAATAGTGATTATAGGCTAATTAAGCCTATTTTTCCCTTGATTTGGTCAATATGCCCTAATATTGACTCAAACCCTCTTCCAACCACTCAAAATCACCCCATTCACCTCCACAATGTCTCAACAAGCTTCAAAAGCTTATCTTAGCCTCCTAGTTGACCCTAAGTTTTTATTAAGGCTCAATTCCTCTTAATCACTTGGTAGTTCACTGATTATGATTAGCAAGGCCTAATCATGATTAGAAATTCTAATCTAATTTGGGATTTTAGTCCCATATGCACCAAAATACAAGTTTTCCCCAAATGGAAAACTATAAAAATGATTTGCCTCATACCTTAATACTTTACACCATGCTTTGATTTGCATCTCATATAATGAATATGATTCATAACCAAGTTCAATCCTTTCCTAAAGCCTTCAACAAGGTTAGAAAATGAATAATCCTAAGTGACTTAACAAGTGATTTGGAGAGTTTATTTCACCATTGTTTGGAGTAACAACCATAACCATTTGATTGTCATCTTAGTTCTATTTAGGCCCATATTCGGTAATTCAAATATATTAGTAGGCATGTTTAGTTAGATTTTGTATTGTTTTCATACTAGTTAAGCATTCTTTTAAGCTTCTATCTTAATGTTACATTCCTAGACTTAGAACCTTGGCTATATGGATGGAAATGGTGTTATCTTTCCTTGTTTAGTCATGCAATTTGCTTTGTAAAGTTTAGGGTGCTTTCATTTGGCACGCCCGGTGGGACAATACCCCATTGCATTCAATTTTTAAAGATTTTTAACTTAGTTTCAAAGTTTTTCATTTCAAGTTTTAGATTAGTTTTAAGTTTCCTAGATTAATTTCAAGTTTTCTAGTTTACTTTCAATCTTTCTAGAGTATTAAAGCTATTTATATTAGTTTCTCAATATTTTCATATTAATTTCAAAGTTTTAGAGTAAATTTCAAAGTTTTATAGATCAAATTTCATTTTTTTAATTGTTTCAACTAGATTAGTGGTAGAAGTTGTGTTTTCATGTTTTTTGCAGGATATAAGGAGGTGAAGCCCTATCAAAATTGCCTCAAAATATCAAAGATTGGATCTTTTTGAAGAATTTTTTTCAAAATTCAGATTTTGGCCACCTATAGGAAAATCTTACACATGTACATTGAAGAGTGCGCTTATGCATCCAGAGGGTGCCTATGCATTGAAACATGTGCCAGTGCATCAAGAAGTGTGCCTATACCTCCCCGGTCACGCTTGTGCAATGCTATAAATTTATGCCTCTATGTAAACCTTGCGCTTGTGTTTTAAGGTTTGTGCCTACGCCTCTCTCGGCTGCCACTAAACACTATTGACTATGCAAATTTGACAGAGCCACACCTATTCAGCTTAAACATGTACATGTGCTTCTAGGGTGTGCATATGCTTCAAAAATTGCACTTGTGCACTCAAGGTTACGCTTGTACATTCAAGTAATTTTTCAAAGTTCTTGATTTTCAATTTTTATGGTTTTTGCCATTTATTTTAAAATATTTTTAGTTGTTTTTTTTGTCAATTTCCTAATTTTAGAGCAATGTTCCTAAAAAAATTGACTTAGGGTTTGATAAGTTATTTTTCATTCTTTATTTGAGTTTGGAATAGGGTGTGTATGCTCTTTCCTTGCACTTATTGTGATCTTGGGAATCAAAAGCACTTCTAAACCACTTTTTTCTATTTTAGAGTAAGTAAGAAAAATCATCATTCATTGATATGCTTGATCTTTTAGTTTAAGATCTTTTTCACTTAATAAATAATCAAGGCTAAAAATTGTGTATGCTCTTCCCTTGCACCTAGTGTGATCTTGAGAACCAAAAGTAATTTTTAGTCTCTCATTAAAAAGTCCTTGGATTAATTGGGAATAAACCTTACTTTGCAAAAAATTTATGGTAGTTAGCTGATTTAAAATCTTTGAATTTCTATTTTAGTTGGATTATTTGTTGTGTATGCTCTTCTCTTGCACCTAGTGTGATCTTGAGAAACAAAAACAACACTTAATCCTCTTTCTATGATATTGTGAACCTTTTTGAACTACTAATCATTTGTGTGAAGGACCTAAAACACTTGTCAAAGAAAGAAGGGCTCTCTTTAAAACCAAAATCTAACATTCACGTGTGTTGTAGGTTATCATTGGTGGTCTAAACCAAATTGCTTAATCCAAAAGATAAAAATACACCACTATTAAAAACATTGTATTGCAGATTTCGGTTAAGAGCTATAACTCATCCACTCAACTAGGACATAACCCCTTTGGCATAAGCCTTAAGCTAAAACAATGGGGGTGGTCCTAGGAACTCTAGATTAGTTCACACAAAAGGAAACCTTGTGAACGAAATAGGAAAGTGATCCACACTACCAACTTGTCTAGTACACCTTGGTGAGATTAGCGTCAAAGATATATGTATCGCGACCCCACTAAAAGTATAACTGAACACACTTCGGTGCTCATTATACTGAAGGGAGTAAAGTAAGGTTGAGATAATCCTTGGGAAACCTTGGTAAATTGAGCTTTGCCATACATATCTTGTGACACCTAGAGAGAGAACCTCCTAGGAAGTTTGTTGGCTTGGAGCCATTTTTTGTCTTAGTATACTTGAGAGCTCTCATAAAGTGAAAAATTTGTTAGATTCAAACTCTTATTTTTTAAACAAGGGAAATAATCTCTTAAAGTTGAAACCGTATGATTTTCATCACGAAATCTACTTCGTGTCATTTTGTCCTAGTTTTTCACTTGTCCTAAGATAAGGCGAAACTCTTCCAAAATAACACCAAGCTTATTTCAACACCACTTTAGTCTACACCCTTATTTTCTTATTGCCCATTTTTGGACAAAAGGAAACAACATATATGGATACTACTAGATATTGTGTGTCCACCACTTTTGTATTCTACTTACACGAGTGGGTTGTAATGTCAGAGCACAAGTGTTGAAAATGTGCATGGTACATACTCACGATCTAGTAGGCCCCCTTGTCTCAAAAACCCATATTTGAGACTTATTATCATCGTAGTTAGGTAATTTCATCATTGTCTTCTTTTGAGTTGTTACGCTACCGACATTGTAGTTATACAATTGATATATTTACATCTTGTTTCCATTGTGAAATTAGGCCTAAATATCTATATTGTAGGGTTACATTGCTCACACGCATAACAATTTCTTGATATACTTAGACGTATTTTTACACCCTAGCTTTGTCTTGATTTTTGTGAGTGTTGAGGTTACTTTGTTAGCATTGCTATAGTGCCATTTTGATACTAAAATATTTCTTTCTCATAAATTTTGATTACGTGTCCAAATAGCATTGTTACATTGCTCACATTTGTATCATCCATTTTACAAAGCTTAGACTTTGTTAGTGTTTAGAAACTATTTTATAGTATATCTTGTTAGAATATCATGTCAACATTCTCTTATCATTTAGGCCTTGTTTGTTGTAAACTTGACCTAATTGGTGATATTGTGTTGTCACTATTTGGTTACAAACCTATCTAGACAAATCTTAGAGAGTAAACTATTTGGTGTAACTAAATTTTGAGCGTTGTACGTCATTGTATTATTCTAAGGAAAACTTGTGTCATATATTACCTTGCTAGGGTAGCTTGTTCATTATTCTTTAGTTCGTACATTTTCTTTGATCTATCAATTTTTTGGCTATTCTATAGTCACCTTGCTTTGGCAATTTAACGTCGTTACGCTACAAAAATTTGACTAAGGTCCCTTTTTAGTAAACCTTAGTGGAAATTCTTCGTTGTATTTCCTGTCTCGAGTATGCCTACTACAAGGATGGGATCTCGAAGTTTAGTAATATATATATATATATATATATATATATATATGGAGGTGAAAACCCTCTCTTATATGATAATCTCATGGTTGACCATAGTGGTGGAGAGGAATGGTCTCCTCGTATGAATATAGAACATCCTCTCACAAATTTTGACAATTACATTTTTCAAAACAAATAGGAGGTTCTTATGCATGTTATGGAACTAGGAGATAGGTTACCTCCCACGGTGGACCCTTCTCTCATTGCCGCAATGGTTTGAGGGGAAGAAGAAGTGGAATGTCCTCATTTCCATATAGATGACATATTAAACCCAGGTCACGCCTCTACTTCTGCATGACAAAATAATGAGGAAGTACCTTTTGAAAATGATGGAGACTGTCATTTACCTTCTAATAAAATTTTTGCAAAGACCATGAAGAACATGTTCATCATGCATAACCTCCCCTAACAAATATTGTAATGAAATACCCATTCAAGAGGTTACTTTAGAAGAACAGGTCCAAGCCCTCGACCGCTTAATTAGCAAGTTTGGCTTCACATATAAAAATTGAACAACCAAAATTTGTGAAACAAGCCATACCAAAGGAAAAACCTAAGGCTTTGTTTCACAAGTTCCCAATAAACACTCCTCGATAGGAGACATGAAAGGATCCTTATGAGGACTTTTTCACTAAAAATTGGGGTGGGCATACACCTAGGCTTAACCCTTTGTATAGACCTACACCGCCACCCATGCAAGACCATCTCTTCCACCAAGAATGGTATACTATGAAGAATGACCTTCAAGTGTTACAAGAGGTCCAAACCGTAACAATAACAAGAAATATTGGTTTGATGAGTCATATCCCTACCCATTCAACAAATCCATGCTATAGGTACTTTTCCCAAGATACTTTGAATTTCCAAAATTTGACAAATATAAGGGAAAGGTTACCCTTATGACCATATTAAAGATATTTATATGGCATGTTAAGAGGTTGCATCCAAGAACAATTATCTTATATGCCTCTTTCCATGAATTTTAGGAGCAACGACACTAGAATGGTTTGTACACATCCCTAAGAGATACATATCAACATGGCCAGAACTTTTAGAAAGTTTCATATGATGCTTCTCTTTTAACATTGAGAATGATGTCACCATGGTGGATCTCTCGCAATGCCAAAAAAAGAAACAACGAAAACTTCGTTGCATTTTTATAATGATGGAGAGGATTAGCTAGCCATTTTCCTTGCTCCATACCTAAAAAATAGTTGATAGGAATATTTTTTCCTAACCTCCATCCGGATATTATGTTCCACCTACAAATGCATTGTGGTAACACGTTTGAAGAGGTAATCAAAAAGGGAGTCAAATTGAAAATACATTGCTAGTTAAGGGGATTTTAAAACCTTTCTCCCATGATCAAAATGATTCCAAGTCTAACAACAAACCAAAGCTTGTTCAAAATAAAAATAAAAATTTCATTGGTGATGGGATAGTAGACTCCAAGAAAGTACAATTCATTTAAAACCACACACCCTTGAAACTTTCCAAGGGTAATCCACCTACAAAGTATAAATTTTGTACTTTCACACCTCTATCTAAATCAATATCATCCATATTAAAACAATTAGAGGCCATTAACATGGTTAAATACCTTGAAACACATCCCTACAAAGATGACACACCTAAACCATCATGGTTAGGGAGAATGAATTATGTGGGTTTCACCGCGTGAAGGGTCATAAAACGGATAAGTGTTTAAGATTATAACGCTATATTTAAGATCTAGTCAATAGTGGCGACATTGAAGTACACTTCACGCCACTATAAAATATCCAAATGAAAGCTTATGGATCTTCAAAGATCCTTTTCCCAATCACAATGAAAGGAAAAATCTAGATCGGGGACAATCATCTCAAAATAAGAATGCTAACTATGTGTCCAAAAATACCATTTTGATGCCTTGATAGGTTATGTTGACCCACTCATTGAGAAAATCAATATAATTAGAATTAAAATAAGAGAGTGTGTCATGGAAACATGACAAGCTTGTCTTGTTATAAATTCTGAACCTACTCCCCCTCCTCCTCAAGAGAGTCATTATGATGTGTTAGATCAACTAGAGAAGACTACAGCTAAGATTTCAATCTTAGACCTTCTAAAGATTTCTAACATCCATAAAGACATACTTTGTAAAACCCTACAAGGATCAAGTATCTATTGATGTTGACCCTATGCATTTACAAGCCATGGTAGTGCAAATCACTCTTGTAAAACACATAACCTTTAGTCCGACAAAATCCTTAACTAAAAATCCCTCCCATAACCTACCCTTACATATTGAGGTAATAATCAAGTGTAAGAAGGTCAAGAGAGTGCTTGTGGACAGTGGGTCGGGTCTTAACATTTGTACTCTTAAACTAGTTCATCAACTAGGCAAAACAGTTGATTTGGAAACAAAGGTCATCACCATAAAGGCATATGATAATGAAGAAAGAAAATCAGTTGGGATGATCACTTTTTCCTTAGAAGTTGGTCCTATAACCCATGATACAAATTTCCATGTCTTGGACTTAGAACTCCCTTACAACATCTTGCTCAATAGCCCATGGATTCACGCCATGCAGGTTGTGCCATCAACATATCACCAATGTCTAAAATTACAGTATGAAGGATAGAAACTTACTATACAAGGGGATCCCCAACCATTTTCTCACTACAGATTGTTGGGATACTTTCCTACCATCTACAAGTGTCCCTCTATGGAAATTTGTTTTCCTATTCAATCAAAGGCCCTCACTTCACAAGTGGACCCGAACACCCTGACTCCCAATGACAGTGGTGCATCTACATCATAATTTCATTTTTATACAGGGCAGATGAAGGTCATAAAATATGGCTATGGAGGGTATAATCTTCAGCAATTCCTTATGGTTCAAAACATTCCTCTATCAGCCCAAGCACATGGTAGACCACATTATAAATCCCAAAGATCAAGGGAGAATTTCTTTTTGACAATTTCACTTCCAACAACTTGCTATAAGATGAAAGAATCCTCAACAACATTATATTTCATCCTCAAGACGATAAAATTACTTTTTGTTACGAGTCATCTAGGTATGTTATTCCCAATAGAATCATTTTTACTATGAGATACCAAGGACATGGTTGCAACTACCAAGAACAAGGTTCGTTAGAAGCTCTTCCAATACCTCGCCGCATATTGGGTAAATCAGGTATTAGAATCCATTTGTATGAATCTCACCCTTCAGATAACAAGTATGTCTCTTCTGAGAGTGAGGATAGTTTGTCTGAAAATGAAAGTGAAACAGATTTCCGGTGTAGTCTTTACGAAAACCTCACCTCTGCGAACCTACTTTCTAACATGGTTATCCTTACCATAACCCTTGCTACACCCGTCGGATCCCCTATAAATTAGACATTAAATCTCATATGCCCATCGTGTTGAATTGGGATCAATAACAACATATACATATTGATGTGTTTCAGAATGATGAGGCTATTGGCGAAGTTCTTAGGCATCAGAGACAACATTCCAAGAAATTATCACAAGAAGGGGTTCTCCATTCAGCTTAATGTGTGTGCATACTTTAGAGAGGAAGTAGAGTTATGTGGACACTTAAGTAAAAAAGTAAGCAAGGGAAAGAGTTCCAAAGAAAATCCTTGTGGAAATAAAAAGGGGAAGTCCTATAGTGAAAACCTCTTTGAGGCACTTTTGGAAAAACAAGCAGAAAAACCTACGGAAAAGATAGTGTACCCATATAAAGATGATGATCACCTCCCTGAACCAATTTTTGTAGAGGAGGATCTCAATCTCCCTCCTAATCCTATGTGCATGGGGGATGAGTCAAAGATACTAGTGGAAGATATAATAGATGTTAACATTGGCACATAAGAGTTGTCATGGATAAATAATTTGGGAGATTCACTCTTAACCAAAGAACATAAAACATTCATAGGACTCTTGAGAGAGTATGTAGACATCTTCACTTGGTCTTATGTTGACATGCCAGGAATTGATCCTGCATTAGTGGTACATAACCTTGTTGTGCACCCAAATGCCAAGCCCATCAAACAAAAGCTCTGGAAGATGCATCCTCACGTCACTTTACTGGTAAAGACAGAGCTAGAAAAATTATTAGAAGTAGGCTTCATTAGGCCTATTAACTGTTAGGCCCCAAAATATTGGTTAAGTACAAGAAAGCGCATGGGCACGCAGGACCTATTTGAAGAAGGGCACGTGGGGTGAAGGTGCACAAGGAAGGGTTCTAGCAGGGTTTTGTAGAAAACATGGCATGCATGCAAGGTGAGATAGGTTTTGGGACTTATCCATATTCAACGTTCTAGGAAGCACACAAGAAAAGTGTGACCCATCTTGCATGCAGAGTGGATAAGGTGTCATCCTGAAACTGTGGGATCAAAAAAGGGAATATTCCATGCATCTGATGGAAGGTTCTAGAATAACATCATTGCACATAGTGGAGATTTCATATCAAAGGAGGCATGCTCTATTGGAGGACCACTTGGACACTTGGCAACTGATCATTACCTCATAAGGCATGGTGGTGAAGGTAGAAAGCTATATATAGAGGTGTGTGGACAGTAGAAATGGGATCATCCTGAGAGAGCAGAGGTGGTGGGAAAGAGGCGAAGCTCTGCAGAAATATCATGGAGGATTCTATGGGTTGGGATTAGTGAAAATATAGGAGTGATGGCATACTCAGAGGGATGGGTCTGTGTTTATCCTTGTAATGTAAAGGATGTAGTATAGTTTCTGATGCATGACCTTTCTCTGCATTATTATGTTGGTCTATTATGGCCCTAAGGGAATGTAATGTGGTTACTAAACTCATTAATATGAATGGAAGGTTTTGTTCTAATATATATATATGTATGTATGTATGTATGTATGTATGTATGTATGTATGTATGTATGTATGTATGTATATTCATGATGAGCTTAAGCCTAATGCATTTCCTTCATGTTATGAATCAGTTCTATATGTTGTTTGTTATTTCTCTGTTATGGATGCATTGATATGATTATTCTTCCTAGGTTCTCAGAATGAACACATGATTCTTTTCCACTCCTTACACTTAAGTATATGTCATAGATAATGTATTCTCATGAGACTCGCATAAAGGAGGGGCTCGGTACATGTGCGTGCCTCAAGTGAGTTCCAAGCACCCACTTAGTTATAGTTCAACACACATGGGATTAGACTGTTGTTCTAAGGGTATAAAAATGACTACATCGACTACTCAAATTGGATTTCTAATGTGGTACCAGTTTAGAAAAATCTAGTTGGTATCAAAGTATGCACTGATTTTAGAGATATTAACAAAGTTTGTCTCAAGGAAAACTTTCCTCTCCCCAACATCGACATGATCTTCGATTCTACTATTGGTTATGAGATGTTATCGTTCATGGATGGCTTATCAGGTTATAATAAAATAAATATTATAGAGGAAGATCAACACAACACATCTTTCAAAACCCCATGAGCAACATTATGTTACCAAGTCATTTCCTTCGGCCTTAAAAATTCAGGTTCTAGATATTAAAAGGTGGTGACTGTAATATTCCACGATATGATAATTGACATTATGGAAGATTACGTAGATGATATACTAGCTAAATATAGAACTCGGGAAGAGCACCCATAAAATTTGTGGCATATCTTTCAGCATCTTAGGGACTACAAAGTCCACCTTAACCCAAAGAAATGTATCTTTGGTG